>OZ002745.1:29726299-39537643 GCA_963924295.1 Dioctria rufipes
GCTGTTGTTGGATAGCTCAACCAGTTGTATAGAGTCCTTCAACTTTGTACACTGACTCCCTTCTATATTTATATAGAACATTTTTCCATCTCTGACATTACAACTCTGCGGAAAAGTTAATTTCCTGACTGTGCTTTCTCCCGATCCATTGTTTCCTTTGGAAATTAAATTATTAAATTATTTATGATGTCTGTGCTGCAACAGAAAGCACACGGATATTTCCTTAATTTCCTACGAATTTCTGTCTATTTTATAAGTATGCTACATCAATGTTGGCATGGAACGGTGGCACCAAGAGCATATTATCAGGATAACGGTAATAAATGTTTTGTATGCGTTCAAGTATAACATGGAAAAGTAGATGCTTCCTCTTTTGGGGAGATGATTTGCTTCTTGTTTCCCATAGAGACTTTTCATGATGTTTGCGTTATTTCATGAAATGCTTTAAATAGATGCTTTCACGTCTCCCAAATGGAATTGCGGTTTACATAATATCCTCAAATTACAAGCTGCTGAACTATAATTGAATCATTCCTCTTCAATTTCTGATTTTTAAAAGTTTGTTGCTTTGATTTCCTCAAATATGGTTAAATACATATGATATACCTACGTTTGCCTTGGAGCGAACTATAAGTTATTGTAAGTTGATATACAGTTTGTATGTATATCCAAGAAGGGATTCACTGAACTTTATTAGATAACTTCTCATAATATATTTTTGGTGATTCAAGATGGTAAATTTTGAAATAGTACATTGTTCTGTGACGGTAAATACAAAACGCTTTACACCTGGCAGGTCTTCAGGGGTTTTGTAAGGTTTAATTCGAAATTAACGGAGAACTCGGTGATTTGCGAAAAGTGCAGAGTAGGAGCCTTTCCCCTGGAATAGAATGAACGTATCCACCACGCAGGTAAACATCACGCTGAAGTTCTGACAGAAACATATCCAGGTCTCAAGGCGTCGTCAAAATTTCAAACACGGGTGTTTAAATGATGCAACATAAAATCAAGCCAGAAGCTAGCCTCGAGGCCTAGGCGCAAAGCGCATTTTGTTCAATGTTTGAAATTTCTCTCTCTGTCAGGCCTACTTCTGTCAACAGATGTACTATTAAAATTACAATTAAAGCACCAAGCCCGGTGGTATTATTTTGTTTTCATTTCTCTGAGACAAGCCTTGAGGCGAGCTGCAAGGAAGCCTAAGAAAGGCCAGGCCTGAGGCTTGCTTGAATGTATTTCTGCCTTTAATTATAGGTAATGCCATTAAGTGATCGCAATGAACGCAAAAGTTGGCCAACTTTCAACTTTACTGCAATTACCCTACGTTGACATTTCACAGCTGATTAATATTTTGTTTGTTTTAAAATTTTGTATATTGGCCATCATGAGTTTCGAAGAAAATTTAATTATGAAGGTGAAAAAATTGAAAAATTAAAACTTTTAAAACAATTGTATCCTATCAATCATGCACTGCTAGGAGTAAAACTAATTTAGATTAAGGGTTTTATTGAGTTTCTCATTAGTTAGCTCTAGTAAAGACTAATATGGAGTGTTCTTGGAATTCCGGAAGGGTAAAATATTTTAAATTGATAACCAATAAAACCAATAAAATTTCCTTTTGTTACTACTGAGTAGAGTTGAAAGACGAGCTCCGTTTGAGTCCTGGAAGAACGAATTATTGAAGAAGTTAAGTAGGGAATAATACTATTCTTATCCCCACAATTCTGTGGTTTTTGATGTCAATAATCCTTATAAAAGGCGATGAAAATGTTGTGGATCTGACGTTGCCTCTTTAGCGGAAAATCTGTGAACCTATATAAACCTAAAATGACATTCTCATGGAATCTTAGGGTTTTACATTCCATCAGATTCACCTATGTTACCTACCGTTTTTTTTTGTGGCGTAGGGACAAAAGATCACAAGCATGGAAACCAAGGCGGCTCATTGTGTTAACCTAGGAGAAGCTATAAAGTTATAAAGGTCGACAGGAAACTAGGTATGAGCAAATATCGTACGACTGTGTGGAAGTGGGACTCGATTTCACGACCCACTGAGATGATAGTCAGCGCGCTTACCAACCGAGCTACCGAGGCCACCCTATGTTACGCTGGTATGTTACAATAACCGAAGGAGAGAAAGATGTTGCTGAAACTACAGTACCTTGCTAAATGTATACCAATTATATCACCAAACAAAATTTTAGTTATACGCTTCGACTACAAAGGTTCAAAAGAATTCAAACTAGAAGAAATCTTAGGATTTTCATAGAATTTGTTACGCGGACCTCGAAATGGCGTATCTTGGGCTCCTAACCCTTTGTGGCTGCTAGTAGAGACGGGATGGGTTAAAAAACGGTCCTTTGGGCACCACGTGATTTTCTGTATAATGAGCTAAACCACGAAACTCGCATCGGCAATACAAAAAACAGGGGGAATGCGGAATTAACGTTACAATCATGTCATGTTCGTGTTCGGAAATTTTTTACAAACGTGTGTATGTGAAATATACGTACAGTGAATATATCCTACTTACATCACGTAAATAATATGAGAAAATTCTTATTCGAGAAAATATGGAGCTCCAAGTAGTATCACAAAGCATAGCCATCTGGTCCAAGGACACTGATGTTGAACTCTCTCGCACATACCAACTGCGGACGTGGTCAGATGTTTTTACGCCGAGCTAACGGCTGTCTGGGAGGCTGTCAGGTGGCCCGTCAAACAAGAGGGCACATGTGCCATCTTCTCGGATAGCCCTATCTTCACTCAAGGCCATAAAAAACCTGAAAAACAAAAACCCGCTGGCATCAAACATCAGGAACTCTCTGTACGCAAACAAAATCAACTTGGCATGGTGCCCGGCTCACGTGGGGATAGAAGGTAATGAAAGAGCGGACACGCTGGCCAAAAGCGCACTGCGCATCAACAACGCATACATTACTGCACCCGGGTACACAGCTGTCAGAGCGCAAGCTCGAAGGCCTCAAAAACAATCCAGAAACATTACCTGGAGCACATCCAACACATTCCTCGTTACCCATCACAAAACGTCAGACAAAACAATTATGCCTGACTCATCAAGGAGGAAAATTATTTCGGTCGCGAGACTTAGACTTGGCCATTTTCTACCGGTCAAGAGACATGTTTTCTCCAAACAACCGTGCCCTACCTGCCCCTACTGCCGAAAAACCACCTTAACCGCAGCCCACATACTTCACCAGTGCATAGAACTACAGAGACTACTTAACGAACTTGAAACAACAAAGGCACCGAAAGAACTCCTCACAAAAAGCGGGAGGACACAGACACACTTCTCTATGCACTGAGGACATTCGTACAAGACGGAAACTTGAACACCAGACCTTAACGACAGATATACGGACTTTATATATATATAAAAAAAAATATATATATATATATAGTATACAGGGTGATTCAAATCAAGATACTTTCCGGTATACCATGTGATTCCTTGAGGTAAGATGATCAAAACATTGTTCCACATACCCCCCCCCCCCCCCCCCTAGAAACCTTTCTTTAGGAGTTGTGGCCAGTTGAAGATTTCGCTAATATTCGTGAGAATAAATGAGTATAAGTTTTGTACTACCCTATAGATTATGGTTATTGTTTTTGAAATAAATAACGGTATTTATGAAATTTGTGTGTAAAATAAAATTAATTTTTTGGAAATATTTGAGAATAATTTAAAGATGCTTAATTAAAAAATACAGAGGAATACACTTTTCAACAGTATTCTTGCCTATTTAAGAAGCCAACAATAACCAAAATCTATAGTGTTGTTCAAATATTATACTCATTTATTCCCATCAGGGTTCACGAATATCTTCAACTGGCCACAATTCCTAAAGGATGGTTTTTAGGGGGGGGGGGGGGGTATGTGGAACAATTTTTTGATCAACTTACCTCAAGGAATCGCGTGGTATACCGGAAGGTATCTTGATCTGAATCACCCTGTATATAAAGAAAATTTTCTATTAACTAAAAACAAAAAAAAGGAAATAAACATTTGATTTCTTATGTATAAAAACACAGCTTGATCATATTTTAAATATTAAAAAAATTAAAGAAGCAAAGTACAAATAAAATACAGCAATTTTATCACACTTAACTGGACACTATCCATATATTACGTAGATATTTAATCTAGATATAAGTAACCCTATAATTAAATAATTGGCATAATGTATTAATTTGAATTATATAACACAGAATTAAAACTTTTCAATTGTTACTTGCACAACGTACATTAAAAATTTTTAAATAAATTATAAAAAAAAACTTATAAATAAATTAAAAAAATATATATACAAAATACGCTTACGAATAAACAAATACATGTACTCTTAGTCTAGCCGTAAAATTGTTTTTGAACTTTCTTTTTTCCATTTGCTCACTGTTAGATAATCTTAAGTTCCTTCCGCATATTTTATCAGCTTGTAATCGATTAGTCATAAGAGCCTTGTTCTTCTCTTTTGAAATCACATTTTTCGAGTTTTACACGCCACATTGTATCCATTCTGGATGGCGTAATGCTTTTTTTTTTGTGAACTCAACAGCAATCCATTAGAATGACATACTTAGATGAGATAGCCAACCTAAAAAACAAAAACCAAAAACTTTTTATATACTCATCATACCTTAAACAGAAAGAAGAAACAATACTAAAAATTTTTATGAAAAAAGAAAAAAGGAATAGAACAAAATACAAGATGTAAAAATAGATATAAGATAATAAAAATTGTAACAAGTTGCAGCCCAGCGCAGACTGGCAAAACAACTGACCGCTGCCCAGATGGGCTTCTAGCCGTGGGATTAAAAACATTGTTAGTTTTTAGATGTAGGCTTAATTTAAATTCTATATTTAAACAAACAATGTACGATATATATAAATAAATAAATAAAGCTTCCTCTTAAAATCTCTATTTAAGTTCCCGTCGGCCCTCCTTGTGTGCCTGGAATCGTACTCCTGCCTTTTTCCTCCTACTACCTTGCTTATTTTCTTTTTTCCTTTTAACAGGACTATTCAGCCAATTTTGTTTTAATTACAATCTTTTTCTTTGTTTTATCTTTTAAACTTTGATTGCTAGATCTTGCTTATTTGATGATGAGAGAGAAGCTCCATCCTCTTCCATTACTCAAGCCGCCTAATCGGCAAGATTTGATATCGAAATCGGCCACTGAACGTAAAAAAACTGATCGATTCTCATGATTTTGAATGGCGTTCCGAATGCTATAATTATTTATACAAAGTAGAGTTTGAGGCCGCGAATTTTGATTACTTAGACTCTCATTTTATTCGTAAATTTGACCTAAATAAACTAGCCCAATTCAACATTTTGCAAATTCGAAACTTCATTGAACTAGAGAACTTAAGACTAAACTAAATTTAGGATTAAAAACTATTCCTACATATTTATCATAAATTATATTAAATTACTGACAAAGCTCTATGTTTTGTGATATCTCTAACTCGTAACAAATTTCTTGTAGAAACTACCAATCAGCGACATAATTCAAATTAGGCACATCATTTTCGAGTGGTATAAACGGCCCACCATTGCTGTAAATCAGATGAGCTTCATCTGGCAGAAGGTGGACAAATCTGGCATATGGACACTGGATGGGGTGTTTAGGTTAGGATTCTGATTTCGGTAAACCTTAGGTTGCCATTTTTACCAACTCTAAATTTCTTCAAATTATCTCAGACAGAAGGCTCACAGAAAGACCCAACCATAAACAGTACTCCAGTCTCGAAATCTGTGAAGTACTATACATATATCATTCCCATCAAGGAATACTTGTTCGAAATTTCTAGTAAAAAACACCAGCTAATTCCTACCCACTCCCAGTCACTTATTAATAATCTGTAGGACCTTCCTATCTTGTCAGACTTCATATATTTCTCACCTTTGTTCCTTACAAAGTTGAAGGCTAGAATTATCTACTATCTCGATCGTTGAATTAGTTTTTACGATACAAAAATGGACATGCTATAGTGGGTAATCCCAAATAAGCTTCTCAAAACCATAGAGCTTTTCTCTGATATTTGTAACTTGAGAAACCCTTATTCATAAGACTTACAAAAATCCAGAAAACTATCCACTAACTCCATATGCCCCCCCCCCCCCCCTCCAAACTATTAAGAAATTAACTCCAAAAGAAGAACGACATCATTTACAGGGTTGACACAAATAAAACACGGTGGAAGTAACGATGACATTGACAAAATAAAAAGGACAATCATAAACAAGAGGATAAGAGTGTTCATAGAATCGATATAAAGGCCGAAAAAGGACAAAGAAGATGGAAAGTTCTAAAGGCGAAAATGCGTATATATCTGCACTTGTTAGAATCGATCAAAGATGGAGAACAAAAGAATTTTTTAAGAACTTTTATTTTCAATGATTCTAAATTATATCATAAATACAACCGTCTCATTATAAACTGGAGACACACAGCCATTTCTTTAATTATGTTGTACTGTCAAACTGGTTTTGATAAAATTATGTCATTAAAGAAGCGATATGGATCGAATTAACGCTATAAACTTTGTTTTTATTTATTTTATTTTTAATTTAACAATTTACAAATGAGAAAAACTTTATATTAAAATGAATATTGACAATATAATTTATTATTTGCATTTCTTCTTATTATTTTTCCAATCAGCAGATGCAGGCCGAAGCTCCATATTTAAATTATATGCCACTTCTAGGAAATTTTTCCTCATTATATCTATAATGAAGGAAGAAAACACTTCATTAGTGTACTTCATTATCAGCTGATTTTCGAGCCATAATGACGTAAGTATATTGTATGACACACCGCATTGTAATGAATAGTTAATACAAATCATTCATTAGATCGTGCTGTCTGTCTAGGGTCTCGGTTTCAAACCCCGGACGAGGCGGTTGTTTTTCCTTAAATGCCTAACCTTTCATCCGTTAATTCTTGATCATTCGGTTTCTCCTATTGTGTGCAGTCACTTCATTTAAATATCGCAAATACATTTGAACGCCCCTTTCTTTTATTTTTTCTTCTGGTTGGCCCTAATTACAGATTTTTTTAGACAACCTTTTAATAGCCTAACCTAGTAGTTAGTTAGTTAGTAGATCAAACCCTGCCCCTACACTTACTAGCAATGATATCTTCATAGGGTCACTAAGTTTGAGATCTATAATGCAGTTTATGGCATTAAGTCTGATGCTATTGGTGTCAGTAATTTACATCCTCCTTTTATAAATATGTTACTTTGCTAAGTGCTAACTCAGTTCGAAATATCTACAAACAGAACTGAAATCCATGCCCGTTTATATCTTTTTTTACCATCCAAAATAGAACTTTGAAATGTGCGAACTTATTTTAAAGGACTTAAATCTGTACTACTATTACTTTTTTTTTTAATAAAAAAATGCAAGATATCTACCGTTATATTTAAAACAATCAAATCTTTTCTCCTATAGGTACTCCTGCCCTTTAATTACTTAGAGCAAACACTTTGTTCTCCTGAGAGTCGACTGACATTTATAAACCGCCTTCGTGGTGTAATAGACATATATCTCCCCAAAATCCCCCAGTACCTATTTACTCCTAAGCACCATATATTTTACGTTTCCCATGGTGGTTTCACTTTTAATGGAATTTTTCATTCTATACCACCAGCCAATGAAACTTTTGCTGCAAGGTAATTAATTAGCAGAGTTTTTCTATTTAACAAGATACAAATACATAGATGGCAGCACGTTTACAATTCTTCCTTTCTGGAGAATTAATTGCAGGGAATGTTGTTATTATTGTCTCTGGGACAAAAACATTCTCCAGTTTTGGGACATTTTTGTATCTTTATCACATCTGCCCTTTCAATTAAAACTAATGGACAATAGGCATCATGTAGCAGGGAAATAAAGAGACAGTGTGTGAGAGAGAAAGGGAGAGAATGATAAAGTAACAATAATAACATCAAAAACAAAAACAAAAAAGGTACGTGCGCTATGTTCAGAGATAAAAAAGTTTGAAGGTTGTGAACTTTTTTCTATTTTTCCTTTTATTGAAATAAAGGATGCTTTGGTCTGTCAGTAACTATCTCTCCTCCATATACAATTTTCTCTATATATACTGTTTGTTACCATTCTTCAGGAAGAAGGTTTCACTATCGCACACACTATAGCTGTTTTTGTTACATTTATATCAAATTCCGCTATCAATTTGATTTCGTTCAATTTTTTACTTAGCAAAACCATCTGAGAACCTTTTCCACCCCTAGCTTCTTCCTTCCAGGAAGGATAAAAATCTTTTTGCCAACTTCTTCCAGCGTTCGTGTTGTAGAAATTTTTGCTTGTTTTTACTGAAATTTCTTTTCAATTTTTATCAACAAAATGAAAGAAGACAAAAAAAAAAACACCAGAGTGACAACGATAAAGACCAGAACACTGAAGCACATTTATTGTAACGGAAATCAAAAGGAAATTGAAATGTAAAAATGTTTTGAATTAGGAACGTGAAATGTTTGCCAACTTATTGTCGATCGAATGTATATTGTCAAGATACAAATTTACTAGATAAGCGTGAACATATTATAGAGTAGATAGATACTTTTCCTATAGATTGATAGTAGAAACCCTCTCAAACTTTTCCACAATTTCCTATGATTGTTGTTACTTGTTAGTTGGTGTGTCACATTGTAAGTAAACTGTGGGAGGATATTGCTGAAAAATGAAACTATTTTTTGTATCCGGTAAAATATATTTCTGGTCAATTTCTCTGTTATTTTTCTTGCTATGGGTTAGTATACAAATGAACAAAAACAACATGGGTCATAAGGAAGATTTTTCAAGGTGAATTTTTAATTTGTGTTTTAGCAATAGCGTAGACAAATTAATATCGACATTATAACCCCATTGCGAAAAATGTTCCCACTATAACTGGAAAAGTGAAATAATAGGCTAAAAGAGAAATATTATAAGTTTTATTGTTGGTGTTGGTGGTCGTTATTTTGACACAATCCATTCAGATTAATTCCTTTTCTTTTACTTCTTATGTAACATTAAATCCTATTCACCCTCCCACCTAGTGTTGTTGTACTTTTAGAGACCAACACATACGTCTCTTCGAGACACTACCTTAATACAATTCTTCAAAATTTGGCACTTCAGTGTCTTCAGTCTTCATTCGATCGGTATTCACTACTATCTTCCCTCTCGTGGGTTTGACATCAGATAACCGCCGTCGAAGCTTCGATACGTATTTGCCTTCCAAAAATTACCCTAGCTGGTCGTTTTTCGGTAGTTTTATGAATAGTTGATCAATAGGTTATTGAAACTGAATACCTTCTTTAGATCTTCGACCAATTGTCGATGTAGAAAAATTATTCTAATTTTTCTTATTCCCAGCAACTTACAATTCTTTTAAAAAATTTATAAGTCTAAGCTCTATCCTTGATCCGAATGCTTAATCTGAATGTAATTCTTAAGTCACACCAACTAGCCGATTTCTTTCATATTTTTTTTCACTCCCCTTTAAGAGCATAGGGCCTTCCACATAGTCTTATAATTTCACGAGAATCTACTCCAGTATTTTAGAATCATATATTTCCGCGAAGCCTCAAGTCATTAGACTGATTAGTTTGGTATAGTTAGCTCAGATGTTGTTCTTTTTTCTACGTTGGGGTCTTTTTTTTATGACGAAAACGTTACAAATATTCTCTGCCTCTCATAGAGACCATTTCGGTTGTTGTTTCTGCTGATAAAACAGAAAAGCTGTATATACGTAGGGGTCATACAATGTATCATAAACTATCTATCACAAAACTATACCTCCTTTGTTTATACAAGCAAGAGCTTTGTTTTAATACCCAATAACATTTTTCTATAACTTACTTCAACAATATCAATTTGGAAAACTCGATGTACGAAATAAAGTTTGAGTGTAATTGAATAGAAATGCTCTCGCTATTGCTCGTCCTCTGTCTTTTATATATTAAGCGAGAAACACAGTGCTAACTTTTCCATCCTCGGCCTCGAACCTTAAAATCTCAACCTGGTGGACTCTGCCAAACATTTGCATCTTACGATACGAACTTTGACAACTTCTGTATAGTAACAGTTAATTGGGCCGTTGGTTTGAAAATTCCAATTATATTGTAATATTTTACTACAGCAAGAATAACTTATGATGGTAAATATATATATGTCTTGTCAAATTTTTTTTAACGAATTTCCTGTACACTTTCCCGTAAACAATGCCTGTACCAAACGATAACAAAAAAAATTGCCTGTCAAACTTGGCAAAGTTTCAACAGAGTAGAAAGTAGACCTACTCCAGTTTAACCTCAACCTGGTCGACTGCACCAAGTTTGCCATTGGGTTCTAGATAACCTGATCTCATATATTCTACATAACTGTCAAAATTGGCGAGTTCGGACCGGTGGGAAAACTTAACACTGTGTTTCTTGCTTAAAGTATTTGCTAATGTTACTATCTGCATATTTTATGTCATACAAAATGCACATTTTGAGGAGCAATGATTCCAGGGGTTCACAATTCGTACAAATCTATATAAAGTAAAATTATGTGATGTTAATTTTTGTTGAATTCTTGATTATTTTTTATTCCATTAAGGTTATCTTTACTAAACTGAAATCAAAAAATCAAGAATAATTTGGATCATTGTTATATGACAGGCTATAAATTCCACAATTTACACATTTTAAGAACCACTGACCTATTCAACTTCTTTCGAAAAAAAAACCTGTGATAAAACAATTGTTTAATGCGTATAATATCATGGCAATTGCCTATGAATACATTTCCAACACTTACATTTTAAATGTTGAATTTTTGCCTCAACTTATCGTTGATATTCATATCACATTCTTGATAGAATCGCCCCCGCCGCTAAAAGTCCACCAATTTCCCATCTTTATTAGATAGAATTCAAAAGCGTTTCCCACCCGGCTTTAAGGGTATTTCCGCTGTGTTTTTTTATAAAGCGTGAAACAATTGTAGTTAGATTTACTAAATGAGAATTTCCCGCTAGCAAACTGAGCATAACATGAGGAGAGGAGCAGTAAAATGGCGATAGCGCGCAATTGAATACAAATCGAAAATATTCCATTAAACTTGCGAGCTTCGAATAGCATTCTCAGGGACGTGATCAAAGTTGATAAAAACTCCCCAACTGAAGAAGCTAAGAGGTCTGCTGACCTACAAAAAGGTGTTGGCACAATAGTAGGTCCATAACATTGCGTATAATATTAGTGGGATTATACGGAAGACGATCAGAAGAATAGGAATGGGGTGGGAATTGTTTATGTGACACTTGCTTAGGTTTTACTATGTATAGAGCACTATTACGAGTATGGAGGAGGATGCTATTCAAGAAATCTTGTCTTTTAGCAACAACTGTTAGTGGATTATTAACGAAAAATTCACAGTTCCGCACAGAACACCATCAGATCCATATTATTTTCGTTTATTTTACGAACTTATGTTTGGCTAACCAAACCCAAGAATATATAGCTCAGGCAGGTCCATAGCCAACTCATCCTTTTGTCCCTTGTCCTTTTATTGTTCATGAGCTGAGCGCCGCCACACCGATTATTCAGGTCATTGGAAAATTGTTGAAATGGGATTTCCTGGCGATAAGATTGTTTTTTTTTGTATGCACATCAGCTATGTTAGTGACATTTAGCTTTCTTAAGGTATTGAAGTGGCGTTTTATTTTGTATTTGAGTGGTGATGCTGTGGTCATAGACGTGACCATATAGAAAAATTGGAATCTATCCAAGAGTTATTTATCCTTGTGTGAACATGATATTTTTGTCCATGTTGAATAGTTTCAGGATGTGTGTATTTTCCGATGGGATGATTAATCTGGAGACTTTTACAGGTGAACTTCAGAGTTGGTGGTGATGTAATGGTGGAGGAATAAAGAAAAGTGTTTATATACTTAATAAAAATGGATTTTATTCTATCATTTATAGAGTTTAAGTTTTATGACTTCGAGTAGAAAATGATATTAGGAGGAATACAAAAATATTTTATGGTGCAATATAAATTTTTCTATCCTTCCATTAGAGTTAGAGAGTTGAATGCAATTATACAGGTCAAGTGTTGTCCATGAGTGAATTAAGGATTTTTTTTTTAGTTAGATTTAGTTATCTCACTCTTGTCCATGTCCAGAAATTGTTAAATTACATTTGGACAACCGAAAAGTGTTTGGAAAATCAATTTTCTTTCGATTCGGTCAATCGTGACAGTTTTAACAGAATTCCAAAAAATCATAATAACAAAATGGCTGATCTTGGAAGCAAACGACTATTTTTCTATCAATTTTGTGTAGGAGGCACAGAAAAATAGATAAAAAAAAAACAAAGGTATCGCGGTTGTCAAGAATGTGTAAAAATTCTCATCCTTCATTGTGCACATAAATTTGAGTTGTTTTTTTAATATTTTTATTTTTTTAGTATTTTATCTTCTGTAAGAACAGGGTTAGTTAGAGATTGTTGTTGTCCTCTGATCAAGTGTGTGTCATTGCGTAGACATATCCTTGGTTACTTATCGTGGTCCGGCCGAAGTTTGACAATAAAAAAGAGTTCTCTATAGGTCTGTCTGTTTACTCGAAAGTTTTTACTCGGTGTAAAAACTTTTACGCATTTTTACTCACAAACCGTCTGTTTACTTTTAACTAGTAAAAATCGAGTAAATTTATACGTTTCCCCTCTTGCACAAAGTTGCACATTTTTACTCATGATCAAGAGGATGTGTAACTTTGATATGCAATCAGCTGAGTGTCAAAAGTATTAAATTTGAGGTTAAGCCGTTTGTTGGGTTATCGAAAGAATGTAAAATGATAATCTAAAGAGTCGAAATTAAAAAAAAAATATTAAAGAGGGTGGGTTTTTTAAAACGTATTTGAAATTAATTAATTGTTTTCTGTTTCAGACGGAAAGGTAGCAGCCAAATTTTTGACACATGACAAGCTAAACAAAATTTACTCGAAAAGTGTCTGGTAACTTTTCTTGATTTATCCCCTCTACCGCATAAAAGTTTTTACTTGATTTTTACGCAAAGATTTTTACTCAAAAGTAAACAGACAGACCTTATATCTACTGGATTTGGTTCTTCTGCCAGTGAAGATTTTTCGTATCTGAATTTGGTGCTCTTACCGATAACAGGCATGTTTACCCCAGCACTGGATTTTGTTTCTGTCAGTGTAAAAAAAAAAGTTTACCCAACCAATATTAGTGAAATTTTATTTTATTTTTATATTTAATTAATTTATTATTAATTAAACAAGTAAAAAACCTAGAATTGGTTCAAGAAAAATTTTTATGATACCCTACATCAACGGTGGGCTCTTCGTTGAGTTAAGTGCGGCTCTCATTGAAAATAAAATCCATCTTTTTTTTTTTTTACTTTTTCGGGCCTTTTGTACACTGAATATTTTTAAATAAACTAATACCGAATTCTTTTCAACGATCACCGGTGCAGTAGAGCTCTACTCCACTGGTGTAGGACTGTTTCAAAAGAATTCGACATAACTATAGGAGAAGTTCTTTAATTCGGAAAACTTGTTTATATGGAAATTATAAAATGTTCCGAATTAGATTTTTTAAATTTCTGTCACTGGCTTAATTATATTTCTACATGCATATATAGCACACGCAGGGCATACAATTTCTGTTTAGTGGAAAATTCTCACACAATTCTCAGAATTCTTTTTGTCCATTCTATTTTGGTTGCTTTCATTCCTATGAATCCTATGAATTTCACACAGTCCTGACTCTTGGAAATGCAAAATAACGGTCAATCGTTCGCTTTTTTATGCTTTACTGCAACTGCTGTATTGTTGATGTTTTTCAGTGAAATCGTGTTTGTGTTTGTAAACTGTGAATTTGAATTTCGCCTCTTTTAGCAGTTTTTTTCTATGCAACATCTTGGATAGTCGTATATTTCAGTGAAAATTTTTTCATTAGGTACGTGTGCAATTTGGTGTCATTCAAAATATCTAAGTTGACTTTTTTATTAAGCATATTTGCGCTTGTTTACGATATGTGTAATATTTCTGCGACGTAAATTTATTTACTCATTTTGTTTGAATTTCAGAATTTGAAAAGAAATTTACTAAAATTATTTGTTAATATTGCCTCAGAAAACAACAAACGAAAATACGGACAAGAAAATAGAACGTTTCAAAATGAATGAGTAGAAAAATTTGCTTTTATTGACAACAATGGAAAGTCGTTGTGTTTAATTTGTAAAGTTACAATTTCCAACTACAAGGTGAGCAATTTACATCGACATTAGGAAGTAAGTCATCCCCAATTTTCAACGCAATATCCACTTAATTCAGAACCGTGAACAGAGAAATTTAAGTCATTACAATCAGGGATTCATAAGCAACAAAGCCTCTTGTTTTCTTTTAGTCGCGAAGATGACAGAGCTAACGAAGCTAGTTTTTTGATAGCTTGGAATATTGCTCGTACCAAACGTCTATATGGGGAAGGAGAATTTATTAAAAGAAACTTGGAAGAAGTTTCGGATAAAAATAATTCAAAACTGCATAAACTGATCACATATGTAGGTTCCTATGTCACGACGTACAATTGAGCGTCGTATTGGTGAAATAAGTAAAAGTGTTGAAAATAATTTGATGTGTGACTTGAAAAATTGTACAGCATTCAGTTTAGTTCTCGACGAGTCTACAGATATTCAGGATATTCCAAAATTGACCGTCTTTGTCCGCTCCGCTATGTTTCTGCAGACATAAATTTGAAGGACGAAATGTTGGACCTTTAGTGAGATGGGTAATTGCTGACTTGAAGGGAATACCTGAAGTGTCAGTGTATTCATTCTTCTTAATAGTCAACCAATTTAGATGATCTGCACTACTGTTGTTTTGAGCGGAATACTTGATACGTCAGAGTATTCATTCTTTTTAAAATGCGGTAAATTTAGGTGATATGCATGCACCAATGCTTACTCGAGATGAAAACCAGTATTCGTTCTTCTTCATATGTAGCTCTCATTGGGTGACGAGAAACAGTGATGCCGAGAAATTGTATTTCAGGACTTCGTTGCTGTGGTGCCAACAACTGCTCCGTAGATTATCAGTGGTGTTAGACAGACTGTCCCAATAACAAATTTGGGTGGTCGATTAAATATATGACGGTGGTAATCAGTGGGTAGAAACAGAGTGATTACCCACAGAATCTTGAACGTTGTCGATTATAACGGAGGTTTACGGCTGTCTGCGCTGTCGTGGTTAAGCAACAAATGGTATTGCCTGTTACAACGCTGAACTCATTTGGAAGAAATTGGGACTATCCTTATGACAATCGATCTGAAAAGTAACTAGAAAAGCAACGCTCAACGGCGATGGTGCCTATAGGCAACTTTTGGCTAAACCACTTGAGACAAAGAGTCCTGGTTGTTTCTGTGTTAGACTCGAACCTCAATGTGATTGTCTCTACTTATTCAACCTCTGTGCCGATGTAGGAATGATAACTTGTGGATCTAGACTTCGTTCTCTGTAATAAAAGTCTATAAATTATTATGCCGTAAAGGAAAGAGTCTCGTTCAATTTGCTGTCAGCCTTATACGCTGATTCTTTATTAATTGGACTTGTTTTATTATAATTTTTTGGGGTCCTTATCAGTTGACATAAATAATTACAATCCTTAAAGATAATTTTTGTTTTTTTACAAATCACAGCAAGAGCCTACCTAGCTGAGACCTTTTTACGTTCGACAAAGTGTTCTGGCCGCAAAATTTTGGAATCAATTTTTGACTAAATTTCAAATTGGTTAATCAAGCAACAACTCGCGGTGTCTATGTCAGAAATTCGTTTGAAGAAGTAATTACCAAGTTTGTGATATACTTGTAAGTGTAGCGACTGACGGATCGCCTGCAATGATAGAGAACAACCAAGATCTCATTGGCCTTTTAAATAAGAGTCCAGAAATTCCACGTTTTATACCCCTTCATTGCATAGCTCACCGCGAGTATCTCATAACGAAGTACTTAAAATACGAAAATGTGTGGATGATTGTTTTGCAGGTTGTGAATACAATAGGAACAAATCCCAAAACACATCGCCAATTTAAGAACTTTGTAGAAGAGTTACAAGTAAATGACGAAACAGGAGAATTGCCTTTTTATGTATGATCTTAAGTCTAAAATATTTAATCATTTTCCGCGAGTAAAAGCAAATATGACTAATATCAAAGAGGAACAGTTAGATGAATACAAAGAAAAATTGGAAGAATTGCAAGCGGATTTCAAACGTATGTTTGAAGATTTGAGGAGTCTTAAATCTACATTTGCATACTTTGTGAACCCATTTATTTACGATATTACTGAAGATGGATTTTCAATTTCTGAAATAATACTTGCTGAAGACTTGGCTAAGGAATTAGAGTTATTAGAGATGAAAGAGGATCAGGCATTGCAAATGCAGCACAAAAGTACTTCTCTAATTTAATTTTAGAAACTCGTGCCAGAATCAAAATATCCATACTTAAAGAAAGCTGCTTGCCGTCTAATTTCAATTTTTGGTACAACATATTGCTCATAATCTTTGTATTCGACAATGAAGTTCATAAAGTCGAAATATCGTTCACAGTTGACCAATGAGCATCTCACAGAATTGCTGCAAATAGCCTCAACAAATTATACGCAAAAATTTCAAAGATTTGACCAAAACTCTTCGTTAAATGTGATAATTTTTATTAATAAATTTTTGTTATATTATATTTTTTATTGTTAAACTTTTGAAATAATTACTTTGTATTTTCTATCTCTCAATTATATTTTCTATGTTTACATAGCACTTAAGATTTGTGTAGAATATACCATCTTAAATAAAATAATATTTAAATTTGTGTACTTGAATACTTTAGTGCGGTTTTTTATTATTTATGAAAAACCGGCATGCGGCTCTCATTGTCCTCATGCGTTCCCACCCTTGCCCCATATGAATACCCGTATTAAATTTCGTATGGTCACTGATTTTTGAAGTGGTTTTTCGTATATATTTCTAGAACGGTTCGTCGGACAGAAAAAATCATTATAAACAATTTTATAGGATTTCGTATTCTGCAGAAGTTTTTAGTACAATAAGAATGTCTAGGCTGATCGTTTTCACAAAAACGTAAATTTTTAAATGGCAACACCAAGAAGGGGTTGCCCGATTTATTCCATTTTTGAAATTTTATTTGTTATTACTATATAAAAGCACCATGTACCAAATTTCAGCTCTCTATATCGACTCATTCTCAGGCAGTGTACAAATATATAGTGGAAACCGAAATTTTTGTATGGCAACCCCATGAAGGAGTTGCCCGATTTGTCTCATTTTCAAACTTAATTTTATCGTGTGCACGGACAGACGGACGGACAGACAGATGAACGAACAGACGGACGGACATGCACAAATCAAAAAATCTTTTAATATTATGCGTGTGCCTCCAATCCATTTTGATCTACCATCATTATTTGTGCGCGTTACTAACGTAATGACAAAGTTAGTATACCCTATAGATTTCATCTAGGGTATAAAAAGAGCGAAGGCCTTCATTGTGTACCTTATAGTACCCCATATCATATACATACCGAGCAAGGTAGGATTTTGCTCGTAGCGTAACGAAAACAACCAATGCAATTGCAATTTAGTTTTGTTTAATTTATTATATTAAAATATTTATTTATTCTATAATAAATTCTTAAATAAACTACCCTATACCAGAGGCAAATCCCACAAACATGTTAAGTTTGTATTAATGTGTGTGTGTACAGCAATTAAGAAATTTCGAAAATGTTCCGTGAAAAGTCTTTTATTATTCATAAACCATTTTTAGTCGGTTTCAGGGTATAATCTTTGCGGAGACAAGATGTTTCCTTATTCAGAACTGAGAAAGCAAAAGAAGCCTTTACAGAGGATGTGTGGTAGTAGACTGAGTATACATTAATATTTTAGTGGCGGATTATGGAGTAGAACAATAAATAAATCTTCACTGAAATAAAGCTTTTGTGTATAAAATATGTATCTGACTTGTTCCCATTTCTTTCCTCCTTTCTTATGTATTTGTTTATTCCTATTTGCTTTAAGTAGGTTTTTTTTATGGTATACCTACCTACAATTTCAACCCCAATTTCAATTCACAGAGAGTTTTCTGTTTTTTTTTTTTTCTGTTTCCGTGTTCCATTTATAAAATGAAACAAAACATGAACTGGTTAATGGATATCAGCTATAGTTCTATTTATGAGGTCATTAAATGATTTTCTTGTCCTCCCTCGTATTAAAGAGATAAAATCAGAAAAGATTGAGACAAGCTTAAGTATACTAGTAAGTATGTATTAAAGCAACCGAGAAAAAAAAATTATTTCTATTGTTGAAAGTAGGTAACTTAAGAGTGATGAGATTAGGTTAAGTATCAACAGGTACCTCAACAGGTGCTCATGATGTTTCATGAGAATCATATAGAAGAAGTTTGAGGATGGGTTTTCAGACAAGTCAACATTGTTTTGTGGTGGAATCATAAAGGGTAGTGACCTGGGAAGAGCCATGTAATTATTTTTAGTTTTCTGAAAATGAAGTGTTCTGTTTTTTTTTTTAACCAGAAGTGTTGATGAACTGCTGTTCCGTTGCAACCCATATGCAAATATAGGAATTTTTATTCTTTTTTCCAGGGTTTTTAGGGTAGCTTTGAGATGACATTTCGAAGTGCCACAATATGGCTATGGTCTAATAAACTTGTTTTTTCACTCACTCCACTTGTAGCGAGGTCGTCAGTATTATTATATTATTATTACCTCTATTGCCCTCATATTTCGATATCAACTTGAGGATTATTTGATATCTTTTCGCTAATATTTTGAGAATTTGTTGATAGACTGTCCTTCACTTCAGGTGGTTAGACTAAATCTAGTTTGCATGTTGCCGTGAAGTGATATATTTCAATTCAATGATTTGAAAGCCTCAAGCGCGGTATACTCGCATACCTATGATATGCTTGAAGTTTTCACTGTCCTATTCTCACAGTCGGCATAGTTCGCTATTGCATTTGCCTATCTTCTTTAGAAAATATTAGACGCGATCTAGTAACTACATTAATAAATAGCCTTAACGATTACTTTCTAAGACCAATTCGTTTGTTCGTCCGGAAAGTAGAGGGAGTAAAGGATACTTTCGCTTGCCTCATACCGGGTATATCTGCACCTCCCCTACGTGACTTTTCGGTAGGGCGATTTACTTTGATTTAATAAATTATAAGCAAACTTTTGACTTTATAGTATAAAGGATCTACTAAAAATTATCACTTCCTTAAATATTTGGTAGTATTGATAACCTCTATGGAATCGAATGCAGTATCAAGTCTAACCCATGTATACTTTATTCCAAAGCTCGATTCGATACTGTATTCGATTCCATCGATTTGATTTAATATTACATAACATAACAACATAATTTTTTTGGATAATGTACAAAGATTACATGATCTTAAAAGTATAAAGTGCAATGGTGTAATGACGGGAGGTCTTTTAAAATACAAGTAGATTGAATTAACCAAACTTACAATAAGAAAAAGAGAAGCTATGTACAAAAACAGGAGAACAACCTAAAGAAAGTAATAAAACAAATGAACTAAAGAGAAAACAGCAATAAAATTAAATAAATAAAAAATAAGCAATAAACAAAAAGTAATGATAAATAATAAATAATATATATAATAATTAATAATTAATTATAACAAAAATCATATTAACAATCAATAAAAAAGGACAAGGATGAATACTGGAAACAAACACAATACGTACATATATAAAATGAAAAATAAAACTGGTGCAAAAAAAAAGCAAAATATTAGTTAATGAAAAATAAATGATAAACAGGTTCAGTTACACTAAACTTATACATAAGAAAACCAATGTTGCACAAGAGAGAAAAAAAAGAGAGAGAGTGAAAATAGAAATAGACTAAAATCTGCATGACTTTCAACAAATATTTGAAGATTTTATAAGCAGTTTTTTTCGCATATGAAGCGAAAGCAACTCATAATTTAGCCACAACCGCCGTAGACACCCATATATTTTTCTAATTGTAGAACTAATATGGTTGCAGCAGGAGAACTTCGAATTACGCTCAAAACCCAAGCTCTTTGCAGAAGCCACATAGGGAAGTCTGTTGTTATTTATAAATACTGACGGTAAATTATTGGCATCAGTGTCTTTTCTATAGATCACTAGGCAACTTGATTTGACAGGATTCAGTTCTAAGCTGTTTTGCACAGACCAATCATAAGCACGCTGGAGATCTTGATTCAGTCGGAAGTGAGGAATACCACAATGTAGATTCTCCAAGTCAGAGAGTGTATTCTGTACTTTTACAAATTGGCTACGTCCGCTTATGAAGCTCTTGAAAAGCTGAACAGCAGATGATGAGAAATAAAACCCCTGAAATTGTTTTTTCAGCAGCTTGTGATGACTAGTATCAATCAAATGCTTTGCTGAAATCTAGCACTGCGAGATTGCAAGATGGTCCATATCAAAAGTTTCGTGAATTTGTTATTCTTGAATTCGATCGAGATCATAAAAAAGTGTTACCTATGCAATTTAGGAAAATTAATTTTGGAACTCAATTGCCTATGTTAATCTAAGTGCCGTAAACGCTAACGAGGATAATCCTATTTCCTTTGTAAAGATTATTTCTATCCGAGAATAACCCCGCTTGTTTTGAACGTAAACACCAATTCGTGTAAGACCATATGCTTTCTGGCATGACTTCCGAACATTTACAGTATGTCGAAATAAAGGTGTATTATATTTAAAAAAAATAAAGGTTGAATAAGAAATATAATGAAAAAAATTAATTTTAGTTTTACTGCTTTTTTTTTTTTTTTTACATAATATTAAAAAAATTATTTAAGTAGAGAAAAAATTCAAAATCAGTGCATCTCTATCCAAAGTGTCGTTGCCACGGAAACGTACTATTCTTTGTTGTTTGCTGCTATTGTCGCTTAAATTCAAAGTTGGTTGATCCGCCACCTATTCGGACTAATCGTCGAATAGAAATTATATCCCCGACAGATTACGGATATAATGTGATTCCGGTGTAATATGACGGATTAAATATGAAGTAACCTTGGTTGGTGTTTACGGCGCTAAAAGTAAACTGGCAGTAGCACTTGGAAAATCACTATTTGTCAGTAAATGTGTCAGAGAATTGAGTGGATGGATCTTTTATGTTTGTTGTTATCCTTGAAGAAGATGAGATTGAATGTTTTTCATCCCTTCCACCACTGCAGAATTGATCCTACAAGCTCAATTACATTTTTGTTCAAAGACAAAAATGACAACTGCATATTTGGACCGGCACCTATTCCAAAGCGTTCCTTTTGCCCTCAAAAACATTTTTGTTTATTTTGTTATTGGTTTTATTATGGTACCGTTGAGTACACTCACTTTTATGACATTCCATCGACCAAATGTTATTGAGAGAATTGTCAATTGGAAAGGTATCGAGTTCTGTAATCTCAAATTGTCGATATCTAGAAAATTCTTTATCTACTCGAGTACAGAATAAGACACCAGGAAATAAAAATTACAGAAAATAAAAGCTCTAGAACTATTAGGAGCAGGACAACCTTAAATCATTGCCAGTTGTTGCTTGGAGAAATACTTTGAAAGTCAAAGTCAGAAAGAGAGTAGTCTTATATATGTAAGTAAAAAGTAAAGCTTCCACAAGCATTAGCATTTCATCACTTGAAACACAATTTTAATACAAAATCTTTGATTAAAGATTCACTTATTGTGAGATCTAGTCTCGGGAGGAGAGCCGATATAAAGGACAACTCAGTTCTTTTAATATTTCAAATATAAAATTTATTAACAATTTCAATATTATATAATTCAATATGCTTAACCTAATGTCACAAATTCAAAATAAAATAAGTTTTAACATAACTTAACTCTACGTAATTAATTCTGTTAAAAAAAAAAATCCAATGACAATTCAATAATTCAACTAGTTCAAGGCCTTGTACTGTCAAAACGACATCACTGTACTTGTGGTCGTCAATTCTGAAATAAAAAAAGGAAGACAGAATAAATTTTCTGTTATCAGAATTAATAAATTGTATGGAGTAAAGCTTTGGTGCTCAAGCAACCTAATTCAGATTAGTTTCTGAATATAGACTTATTGTATTCAAAGTGGTATCAATATGTTTCTATAAAGAAATAACTGTTTGATAGTACGTGAGGGCACAAGGGTAGCAAAATGCTCGGTGCTAGTGCGTAACAGCACAAGGGTAGCAAAAATGCTCGGTGCTAGTGCGTGAGAGCACAAGGGTAGTAAAATGCTCGGTCCTAGTGCGTGGCAGCACAAGGGTAGCAAAATACTCGGTGCTAGTGCGTGAGAGTACAAGGGTAGCAAAAAGGCTTGTATAGAAAGACTGGGACACCTAGATTATCTCTGACCAGAATTATCTTCTGTATGATAGGAAACTCAGGATATCCCTGATCAGAATTATCTTCTGTATGATAGGAATGGAAATTCAGGTTATCCCTGACCGAATTATCTTCTGTAAAAAAGGTAGGAAACACGATTCTTTAAACTCAGATCAGTTCTGATACAGATCAACTCTGCCAAAAGAATGGAGGCATCTAATGAATTTCGTCGGCTTTATATAGCTGCTGTAACTGCAGTTATGTATGTTTCGCCTCTTGATGTTGTCCTATCGACATTTGCTTGAACTTTATTTGGGGCGAAAACAGCACGCTGCCGTAATGTGTGTGGCTGTCATTTATGATATATACAGAAGTGATAAGTTAGTGTGCTGTGGTATATTTAGTGAGTTTTTTGTAATTCATTTCAACTTGTTTGATGGACTAAGTTATAAAGGAGGATAAACCACAGTCACAGCATATGTGGGTGGACTTCTGTACTCCACTTCCAGCGGCAAGCTATTGATTAAATCAACAGGAAGTTTTCAGATAAGCACAATTAAGTTTAATTATTTAAAGCTTGATACTTTGTGGTTTTTTTTTTTTTGTATTTTAGGTAGATTCAACGTAAAGCTGGAAGTACATCGATGTTATATTGTTCTGCTCGCTGCATTAAAGCTTTGTAAACATCTTCAATAGTAGGAAATTCATCGTGGGATCCTACATATCTATGATATATGTGTGAGGACTGAACACTTATAATCTTCCAGAAGATGATGAATAGTTGTTCAAATACAAAACAATTTTTTTTCTATTGAAGACTTGACAGTTAGATTTAAAACTGCATGTTAATAGAATATTCATATCTATAATATTACTCTAATACCTAAATCTTTAAAAATATATATACACATTTGTCATTCACGTATAATTTAAATTTAATCTCTTGAGCTTTCCAATAAGAAATTGTAAGGAATCTTCAAATCCTATTCAGACTACGTAAAAAAAAAAACGCAGGTGTCATAGAAAGCTCAACACACATGTTTGATTAAATACGTTACATTTATGACATATCCTGAAAGGGCATTGAATTGCCGAACTGAATCCTTTAAATGAATCAAAAGCAACCCGAAAAGATGTAATTCACCCTCTACAGCTTTGTGTGTCGTGTCGACAGAAGACAGTAATTTTTTCTTGGTGAATATTTCAGATACACACAGCTACCGGATTCATTTTCTACAAAACTTCGTCTTAAATTTATTTTCATTTTCAAATTCAGGACCGTGCAAGTAGCACGTAATCCAATAAAACGGCACTTGAATTTCAATTTGGGGAGATTTTTTTTTCTTCTTTTTTTATATGTGTATAGAGTATACAATCTTCACGTGAAATTAAAGAATATATTTTCCAGAAAGGAAGATACATAAAACGTTTCATCAATTTCGACAAGATACGGATAATGGTGGTGTTCAAAGAAGGTAGTATTTTGCCATAAAAATGATTTTTATTCTTGTAGGTTTATGGGATTAACTATATATGAAAATATACAGTAAAAAAAAATGTAGCACTGTTTTATATTCGCCTTAAGTATCCTGGTATCTACATAATTCGTAATATTACTGTCAGTGAAAACCGATTTCAGCATGAATTTTTACAGTTATTTACATTAAATTCTAAGAATACTGATCCTCTCTACTCTAAAAGGGCTTAACAGATAATACTCGATGTACCAACACTAAAATAAATAACTTGATACTATTCAGACGAATTTTCAATTTTATATTTGTTGTCGTGAACACAATGCCAGTTTGTCTTTTTCGTGGTAGGGTAACTAAAAGATCCTAAGCACGGAGGTTAGGTGGTACATTGTGATATCGTACTAACTAGGCTTATTATAATGTCAAGGTAGGATTCAAACCAACGACTCCAGGTCTGGTAGCTAGCACGGCCACCACCAACTAAAACTAAGCTACCGAGGCGACTTATGTAAATGACAATGTAGGTTACTTGTTATAATAATACAATAGATTAGATAGGAATGTAGGAAACTGTAAGAAACAACAAAATACCACTGTTCACTTTGGCGTATACGTCAGCAGGAACCAAGCCGTCCTGATGACTATACGGTTCTTGCTGATACAAAACGCCTGCTTTTGCATAGAAATTCTTTTTTTGAAAATTTGTCGTTTGTAAAAGAGTTTTCTCCACTAGAAACAGACTGCAGTTAATTGTAAAATGCGTAGGATCTCATCCAAAGCCTTTCTAAGGTCAAGAAAATGCAGTAAGTGACCACCCCGACCTTTACACATTACGGTCCGCTATGTTCCACATTAAACTTCATATGAAGTCAATTTCCATCTCAGATTTGGCTGAAAATTTCACAGTTGGTAGGGAATACTAAAGTAGCGCACACAAATTTTTGTGTTTTCTCCTATCACCCCCCCCCCCCCACTCCCCCCACTAGGGGGGTTAGAAATTTCGTAATTTTATAATGAAGTACAATTTTCAAAAAATCATATCTCGAGAACGGAGCAGCCGATTTTTCTGATTCAAATGTCAAATGAAGTTTAATGCTTTATATTTATAACAGATTACGTCCGCTGTCTTGGCGCCGCCATTTTAAATTTTTAGTATACATAAAATCATTGAAGTGTATTGTCATCGTTACTACATATATGTGCAAAATTTCAACCCAATCGGTAGTAGAAGTAGTTGAAAAATCCGCCGCAATATTTGAAACTAACAAACAAATATACGAAAAATAAATATAAAACCTATTCTATTGACTTATTTGTAAAAAAAATTAATTATATATTTCTATATTTTGAAATCTATTTTTCACGTTACTAAAATATTTACAAATGTATATACTTCCGTCTCATTAAAGAAATTTAAATCTGTATCATGTTCTTACGATATTTTTTTGAACATAAATATACAATATTTTTAACACGCGTAAACGCGTGAACGGACGGATTTAAATAATCTTAATAAATATAAATAATTTATTATAAAGATCTATAGGGTCTTCTCGTCTTTAAAATAAATTTGTCCGCAAAGTTCTGCTGCTGTCCCGCGAAAAAGCGTGAACGGACTGTCCGTAAAGTTCTGCTATGCTGCGGAAAACGCGTAAACGGACCGTAACGTGTTAAATGACTTAAACTATGGGAAATTTTGCTGGTGACATATTTTCATTTAGTGGAGTCGGAAAACAATCAGTGCTTAAAATAACTTATAGATACCCTAGGCAACTCGCTATACTTTCAGACACTTTGGCATGCAAATCATATGCACTTTAATACAATTCTTCCTAGTTAGTTAAAGTTACTTAGTTTATGACACATGACGCAGGAATATCTTGAATTTTGTTTTATTCACTCCCATTCCAATTTCTAGATATTAGCTAATTCCTACAGCTTTTCCTCACTTCTTGTATCATATGCTACTTGGCCAGCTCAGGTTTTCCATAGCTCGGTAAAAATCAACTAGAAATTCTTTGAGTTTTTATTCATTTTGCCACTGACTCACTTAGAAATGAAAAAAATTAGTGCATTATTTTAAAATAGTCGCTTAAAGCTTTCAAAGCAAAATTAACCGCTTTATTCTTGCTCAGTTTTATAGCATTGCAAGATGAAATTTAACTGGTTCATTTTTTTTATCTAATCTTAATTCAATGAATTCTGCGAAAAAAATAATTTCTTGTCTCTACATCAGTCTGGTTTCCGGCTTTAACATAATTGTGCTACAGTTTTAGTAAAAAATTCTAAAGACATAAGGGTCTCAATTGACATGGACAAATTAACAATTCTTGTCTTTTTAGATTTTTCTAAAGCTCTTGATGAAATTGTTCATAAGCTTTTGATTTTTAAATTAGTAGGGAAATTTGGCACCTGCATGTAAATTAATATGGTCGCATCATCAGAAGAGCTTTTTGCGCTAATGAATTGCGTGCTCGTAATGAGGTACCTCAAGGATCAATTTTTGGACCGCTGCTTTTTTTTCAATTTTCATCAATGATCTCCTACTTAACTTACATTACAAGATTGTAATTCCCATATTGTATACCCCGACATTACGCCAGTGTATACATTAATTAACACCAATTGGGACTAATTTAGGTTGCGGTATGTCAAATGAATTATAATCTCAAGTAACAGCATACTGAAAAACTGTTGATAATGTTAAATGCTTCCAAATGTGATACGCTTGCACTTAGAAAAATAAATATAGTTGAAATCAACTATTTTGTAACTAGATTAGGTTAAGTTAAGTTAGAGTGGAGGCTATCGGAAAAGCATGTACCACTAGACTCACTTAGACCATCTATGGTCCATTGTGATGCCAGTTTATTGGGACCCTGCCTAGAAAATAAACCTAAAAACTAATAGGTAAATTAGTCAGAAGAGTTAATGAACCGGATCAGCTCGCCCAACTCTTAGTCTGCTCTCCAGTTCGTAGAAAAAGTAGCTACCAAATATATTCCACCGTTGTCGTTTAGAAAAATTAGGGCACTCGTACAACAGGTGCTGAACGCTCTCAACTTATTCCACGTTCATACAGTTTCTGTAACTAATAATGTTATGATTTAAATAGAGACTACTACATTGTTTTGTTACCTAGTAACTAGAGAAATAATTAATTTGTTTATTATTTTTAATTTAGTTTTTAGTTAGGAATAACATTTTAATGGTCGGATATTACGTAACTATTTGATGCTTAACTGCAGCTATTCCTTTGCCGAATTGAATAAATAAATAGTTAATAATATTTGTTACTCTCAGAAATTAATTTATTATATATTTTTTTAAATGAATATGCGTATATGCATGTTCTTAATGCATTTTCCAGGTTTGGAGAAATAAACACTGAGCTTGAATAATATCTTAATACTTTCCAAGTCAATATTCAATTGTGACCACTTTGGCTTAAATCTTTTGCGGAATAAAACCTGCTAACCCATTTCTACATTTTACACGCTTGTAAGTTTTTCCCTGATTTTTGTCTCCAAATTTAGTAATCATTTTTTCATAAACTCCCCCACTAGCTATAGCTCTGAAACTTTCAGCATTTATACATACATATATATCCTATGGCAATGCAATATACAACTATTTCCAAAATGATTTGTTTGATTTCAGTTATTTTATAGAAAAAAAAAACAATACCGCTAAGAGGGAGGTGTTTTTTAAAAAGCGTATCTTCAAAAAAAAAAAATTGTTTTTCAATTACACTTGTTCAAAGTTGTATTTGACTATTACATAGTAGATTTACACCTAAATGACTATGTAATAACGAAAAGGGAAATTGTTGAATTTAACATACTTATTAGTCCTTCAGGAAATAAGAATTTTAAAAATTGTTTTATAAAACTTAAGAATTTTTTGCCAATATCCTTAAAAGTTACTAGTTACAAACTAATTTTTAAGATTGTCCTACTAAGCTTAGCAAAATGAATAATATTTGTTAATGGGTTGGTTGGTTGGTTGGTTTAAAGAAGGAGATGAGAGATTATAAAGTGCTGCGGTCATTAAGAGGACCTACTGTGCTCACCCTTCCATATCCTTAAAGCTAGCTAATCCCTTTGAGTAAGTTTAAGAATCCGGTGAGAGGTCTGTCCACCCATCAGTTCACTAGGGTTCAGCTGTAGTTTACCAAAGGTTACCATTCTCCGTTTAGCTATCGCCGGGCATTCACATAAAACATCTGTAAAGTGTAACGTCTCGCTACCATTTGTCAAGAAGTTCGATTGTTACATTTATTATTTTTATTAAGGTTATACTTATCGAGCTAAGTGCAGTAAGAAAACTGACTCTAGAAAGTTCGACTTGTCTATTTATAGGATAAGTCAACGCCTACCTCATCATAATTAAATTATTATAAAGTAAAATTTCCAAAATTTTCAAGTACCTTGTGGTACGAAAGTAATAATGGAATAATTAAAATGGTAGCGAGACGCTACATAAAGTAGTCTCAACATCCTCCAGATACAGTCTGCAGGTAGGATCAGAGCCTAAGCTATTTATGACAAGGTGCTTCCTCAGTTGACAGTAGATGGTAATCAGACCAGTTAGAAGCCTCTTTCGATAGACGGAATCACTATGAAATACTTGGCCTAGCTCTCTCGCAAGATGCTCCTCCAATACATGCCTTGGCCTTTTGATACGCATTTGCATAGCGGCAACCCGCACATCGGTTCTGCTCCGATTATTACTACACGAGCTTGAATTTCTCCGTGGAAGATGATATTGCTCTAATTGCTGCATAACTATCGAAATGCTTTTATTGCTAAACGCTCTCTTTAAATTCTAGTAAGCACAGATCATTTCGGCATAAACCTCGGCTTGGAACTCTGTAGCGCGTCCAGCCATTTTCAGTGATATCTTACATCTAGGTGGAGCGTTCCACACCGGCCCTGACCCCCATATAAATTTTGGACCCACCCGTAAACTAAATAAGTCAGATAGGGCCCTATTTAGAACGTCTATAAACTGTATATAAAGTAGGTACCACCTACAAGATCAAATTAAATAAAAAGGAAGGAATTTCAATCCTTTAATAACGTTCGAAGTATGAATTTAAAAAAAAAATTTCTATAAAAACATTTTATACTTCGAACTTGCGTTAAACTGTAGAAAATACTTGTCTTCCTTACATTGCTTCTCATCACCGATACTGTATGAACAATATACTAACAAATCAGTAGCCTATACAACTTCTAATAGATTCACATCCATAACATCCAATTAGTCATCCCATACGTGGCTTTCCACATTTCTTGAAACCTTTCTCAAGCACAATATTGTGGAGATTCTGTAGATGTTCAATCATGAAACAGATCCAAACCATCAAGTCTGTCCGATTTAAATTAATTTATAAAGATATCATATATTGGGTATGAGCTAGTCGGAAATCAAACAGATTGACTCCATTTTTAAAATTACCTTTTCCAACACACCCTACATAAGGATTTGGCCAGTATAATCCTTTGCAAAAGGAAAACAAAATTTAGCGAGCTTAGATTGAAAAGCAGTTGACATTTTGAGTTCATTTTCATTGCTTTTGAAAAGGATTTGATTATAAAAATCCTTTTATACGTATATCCTTATGACATATTTAGAAATAAACTTGTTGGCCTCTGGGTGATTAATATGTAGCTTATCCTTTGCCCAGCACTATCTCTATCTACGACTACAGAATAAATATACCATAGAACTCTCCCTTAGAAAACGCCTAACGTTCTAATTGTCTTTCATTAGGACCGACTAGTTTGGGGCATATATATTTCACCTGAGATCTTACTCGTATATGTAAAAAACTTTACGAATTTGAACGAGACTGGGGTTTATTTACGAAAAATTGATATTTTTAGCCTAAATGGATATCACATTCCGTAAAGGTTATTATCTTGATATTTAATCTTTTCAATTTTAAAAATTAAAAAAAAATGAACAAACGGAAGTTGATTTAATTGAAGATTTGTGCTTTCTCTTAACTCGCAGTACAATTTTTGGTCCATTATAATTTTTACATTGCACTTTTAATCATTTAGTAATAACTTAATTGTTTGGCACATCGCGTTTTTATGGAATGAGCAATTTTTATCGCACCTTTACTGACTGCAATTTGGCATTTAAACTTAATAAAAATACTCCTCTTACGCATTAAAGTTAATTTGTGTACGTCTGTTAAATTTAAGAGGCGTGCTCACCACACTTAAGTAAATTTACTAACGAATACGGCAATTGTGGTCCAGCCTAATCGCTGATAAGAGTTAAACGTGAAATGCATTTTAAATCGTTATTTATCTCATAGGGCGACATATATAGGCACCTCCGCCACTCTCCTCATACCCCTAATCCTTTCCCTATCTCATTCCTGCCATGCTGTGCTTTGCATCATAGGGTATCCCCTGAGTTTAGCTTAATAATATAAAATAAAATAAAGTAGATACATGTATAAATAGCGGTTTTTTTATAATCTGAAAATCTACATAAATATTTACCCATCGTATCTTTCTGAGTGGCATAGCAGTATAATAATAGCATTTATCTCTCAATTTCATGTAGAAATTGCCCTACCCTAGAGGGCACTAATGTCGCTCAATAGTCATCTATTCGATTGTTGAAATTCTTAGTAAAATAAAAAAATCCTATAATTTCCTGAAGAAATCTATTAAGATATTTTTAAAAATGAAAGATTCTGAAACGGTGGAGGGGCAGTGGAGGTGGACTATACAATCACTCACAAAATTATTTGTGTACAGTAGTTTCGAGACTGTTGCTGCACATATATCTGTAATTTTTAAGGAATATATGTTTCCCTAAAACTAACAAAAAATCTGATCAATATTTGTAAAGCATTTATTTAAATGATTTAGTATAAAAAATTAACAAAATTTATCCTTCAACAAATAAATAGCAGAAAAATATTTCTAACAAAATTATTTATGCCTCCAATTTTTTTTCTTCACAAATTTATTTGTGCACACAAGTTTATAAATATGGCTGAAATTATACAAGGTGTTCCGTATGATGGTGTTACACCGGCAGGCAAGAATTATATGGGTGGGGGGAGGAGGAAAATCCTATCGATTTCCGAGAAAATGGGACTTAAAAATATTTGGGTATGTTTTTTTTTATTACCCTGTAACTTTTGAACGTTTAAACACAAGGTATATAGAAGACAAGGTATTCCTATTAAAATTTTGACACATTGCAGCTGATAAACTATGACGTAATTCTATGACTAATGTATATACATTTTTATAGGAAAAACAGACAGAGAAGAGAGGGTATTGTGTTGTCTGTACAGGTCTTTCCTATACACTTTCACGATATTTCGCCACTAATCGCGGAACGTGGTTCGTAATTTGAATATCTTGTATTCTATATACCTTGGTTTAATTCTACGGTGATGACTTAAAATTTGTTAAATTTATAATCGTTGAACTTTACGAATGGTCTATAAAGTTTTCCCCTTTTCGTCTCGTTTTGAAGGTATGGCTCAACAAAATTAAAGTTTCTGAATTTTAATTCGGTTTGTTTTTTTTACTTAACTACTATTATCAAAAAATACGGCATTAACCTCAAATTTTCATATTCGATTTTGAAAGCCCAAAAGCGTCGCTTTACTCTGAACCCGAAATATAACCCTTTCTGGGCTTCTTGCGCATTTTCTTGAACATATCCAGCGAAAATAACTTAAAAAATGTTTTTTTCCAAAGGACAAAGGCTGATACAGCGGGGGGCTATTGCGGCGATCGCCCCGCCCCCAATAGAGCTCTGATAAATCAAAATTTATACTATAATCAAATTAAATGGAAAATACAAAAAAAAAACAATCTTTTCAAATCTTCTAAATCCGCATTAAAAAAATATAAAATAATTTCTCCCTTCACTTAATGAATGCATTACAAAAGTTCTCTACAGTTCCCCTTCATTTTGCATTTAATTAAATATTAAAATTATAGTACATTTGTCTATAAATTTTAAAATTTTCAAGGTATACAAAGAAAGCAAGATCTTGGGCCGGATTTCGCAACTATTAGTTTACGCGTTTTATCAAGCATTATTTTCAAAATTATTTATTATATTATTTATTTTACCTTTTTCTAAACCATAGTCGCCTTAATAGTAGTGAATTCATGTAACTCATTTCTTATAACTGAACTTAACTTCTTCGAAAAGGCTATTTTCTCACTCAAACTACATTTAGAACAGAAAAATTTTCATTCAGCATTTAGGTGTACACTTTTCCTCACTGTGAGTTATTTCAATCGTGCGCACTTGCAAATTTTTCACAGTAGTGGCGGAATCAAGCCCCTGGGTAGTGTTAGTTTTAACACTACAGTAAATAAAAATGAAATTTGCAACTCCTAACCTTTATCAATATACTTAATTAAATTATTTTGCTTTGACTTAGCTTTCTTTGTGTACCATGAAAATTTTAAAATTTATACACAAATGAAATATAATTTTAATATTTAATTAAATGGAAAACTCTAGATAGTTTTTTAAAATGTTATTTGTTATATTTATTATTTTTTCTTTTTTAGTCATAAATTACTCTCTAAAAATTTAAAATTATACCACCAAGGAATTTTTAGAACAAGCAAAATTTTTGCAACTTTTTTTGTTCTCAAAAGCTCACAAAAGCTGGCTATTTTGATGAAATGTTGTGTGTTGGGAAAATGATCATAGCCACGGTAATTAATCTCAGGTTCAGTTTTCCTGCATATATTTAATTTAATTTTATACATATATTAAACCTACCAGAATTCCCGGAAAATTTCTTTAACCATTTAATTTGTAAGAAATTGCTGTCCAGCGAAGGAAATTATGGTGTTTAACCGAAATGCAAGTGACCTTTATATGAAAAACACCATCAGTAAGACAAACACGAAGTGTATAATGTCTGTTTTATGTTAGACTAACTTTTAATATGCTTACGGGATCAAAAACTTATATTATATAAATAAGAGAACTCCGGCGATATCTAAATGCTAATGAAATTTTCATACGCTGAACTACAATAGACGTATACGTAAGTACATTTACTTACGTAAAGCGAAGGTGTCCTTTAATTTAACAGGCGTACACAAATTAACTTTGACTCGTGTGAGGAGAACTTTCGTTAAGTTTAAATATCCAATTTTCCGTAAGTATAGTGCGCTAAGAATCGCTCATTCCGTAAGAACGCGATGTGTCCAAACAATTAAATTATTACTAGATGATTAAAAGTGCAATGTAAAAATTAAAATGGAATAAAAATGATACTGCGAATTAATAGAAGGAACAAATCTTCAATTACATCAACTTCCACTTGTCAATTTTTTCACTTTTACCACTTTTTAAAATTGAAAACATTAAATATCAAGATAATAACTCTTACGGATTGGTGATATATATTTAGGCTAAAAATATCAATTTTTCGTAAGTAAACCTCAGTCTCGTTCAATTTCGTAAAGTTATTCTATTGTAGTTGAGCCTATAATTGCCTACTTTCTCGCATACATCGAACTTTTTGGCTGGATATGTTCAAGAAAATGAGCAAGAAGCACAGAAAGTGTTAGACTTTGTGTTCAGAGTAAAGCGACGCTTTTAGGCTTCTTAAATCCAAAATGAAAAATTTAAGTTGATGACTTGTTTTTTGATAATAATAGTAGTTAAACAAAAAACACCGAATTGAGATTCCGAAATTTTAAATTTGTTGAGCCATACCTTCAAAACGGAGCTGAGATGGCGAAAAATTTATAGAACATTGGAAAAGTTCAACGATTATCAATTTAACAAATTTTAAATCATCATCATTGGATGAAACGTTCAGTTACAGGGTAATCGAAAAAAAAGCATACCCAAATATTTTTAAGTCCCGTTATCTCGGAAACCGACGGGATTTTCCTCCTCCCTCACCCATACAATTTTTTGCCATCGGGTGTAACACCACATATGGAACAGTTTTTTATGTGCCCACAAATAATTTTGTGAAGAATATTGGAGGCATAAATAATTTTGTTAGAAATATTTTTCTTCTATTTATTTGTTGAAAGATAAATTTTGTTAATGTTTTGTACTGAATCCTGTCAATAAATGCTTTACAAATATGGATCAGTTTATTTTTTGGGAAATATATTCGTTCAAACTTACAGATATACCTACGTGCAGCAATCTAGAAACTACGGTTCAGTGAATAAATAATATTGTGAATGATTATACCTCTAAAGAAGGAACACACACACAAGTAACCATATATAGTTGGTGCCGATCAAAAACAAATAAAAACGGAGAGATGTGAAAAGAAAAGTGAATGATGCCGCCACCACCTATGAAACTGAACGATGGAAACAAATAGAAAGAACGAACTGAAATGAAATGAAAGACCGACGGACGCCCGGTCGGTACAGTGTAGTGTAGGAGGTGCAGAGAATTACATTGAAGTTGAATAATTACCAAGTAATATTATACAAACGGAATGGGATAACGATTAGCCTCGAAGTTATTATGTGATTGCTGTCAATGAAATTCAAAGTTCCCATATGAGTCGTCCTTCGCTGTCGCAAAATTGTGTTTTTTACCCTTTGTTTGCCATGGCTTGTGTCATTTGGTTTCATATTTTGCACGCGAATTTGCTGTGAATTTTTTTTCTTGTGTTATATTTATTGAAAAGTGTGGTAAATTGTGCAGTTTTAAGTTTTAAAAGCAAACAAAAGCAACACTCGTTTAAAAATGTTTATTTTTTCTGCATTTCTAAGTACAAATTTATTTGAGAAATGTAATTAAAGTGATTTTGAAGAAAAAAAAAAAAACAAAGTTTTCAACCGATTCAACTAGAATATCTCCTCTGCATTTTGGGTGAGTACAATTGAAATTGAAACAAGTGATGTGTTCTGACTCCCAATTGACAGTTTATTTTTAAATTTAATACCATGAATAACATCTTCCATAATTAGTGTGTGTTTAGCAGACTCGTAATTTAATTTTAATTAATTCATATATATAAGTCGTATATAAGCTGCATTATTTGTAGAAAATATCCTGCGAAATAATTACTTTGAATTGCACACACACACACACTCATATGGAAAATTAAATATAAGTACCTATGGATGCATAGGTACATGAAAATTTAAGATGTATGGAATTATAACTTTAAGTCTTCAAGGGATTATCTGAAAAATTCATTAAACATTGACAAAATATGTCGTCGCGTCGCGATGTCACCATGTATGTATGTATATACATAACAAAATCTTTCACATGAAAGAAACTTTGATTTTCATTTACCAAAAATTCATTAAGCTTTTAGCAGGATTTTCTCTAGTCTGATGAGAAGAGATAAAATTTAATGAGGTAAAGATGTAACTATCATGTAAAAATATGCTCTTACAAATTGTTTCATAATTTTGGATCATTAAAGACAGGTAGAATTGCATCTTCTGTTTTTATTAATATTTCGACTTAAAAGTAGATATAGTCTCGTCGCAACCTTTTAGCAATAAAATTCCATCCAAAGGCAACACGCCTCCCATTTGTTTTGAGGTCATTTATTAATTTATCTAAATTTACGAAAAGAGGTCCGATGCTATTTTAGTGATTTTGTGACTTAAAACGTGCTTTAAAGTAATTTATACTTTTGTAATAGTAAAAAACTGTAGTGAAATATCGATTCGTGTATGAGATTTTATATAATCAAGATTGTGGGGTCTTAAATTATGTCGGTGAAGTGCACTGTGCTGTGCTGGAGAAACAAACCGAATTATTGCCGGAGGAAATCATTATCCAGGCAACTTTATTTGTATCAATAAAAAATTATAGTCTTTTAAATAAGATAGAAGTAAAATAGTTAAAAAAATAAACAGTTGTGAAAAAATATTTTAACATTTCCCAATACCGGTTTGTTTGCTTGCAATTGAATTGTCATCGGATGTCTGTATGATCTCAGCCATACAAAAGGAATGCCAAGAAATTTTATCGGAAAATTATAAACTTAAAAATGATTCGAATCACGGTGACAGAAATTTATAAAAACTTCTTCAATACTTGATAAAGTTTCAACGACTAAATCATTCAGAAAATATCATAACTTATGACTTCCATGACTAAACAAACACATAGATGCGATTCTACTACATGATGAAAAATGCTTCAAGTTTTTCGTCCTCCATAGCCTATCCCTATCCATTTTGCTATATATAATCTAAGCATGCATTGTAATGTTTGTTTTTTCTAAACTAGTGATACTTCTGCCAATATATGGCTCCGGGGGTATCGAAATGAGAAATTTTTAAGCTTGATGAAATCAAGTTCTTTTTGTAAAGTTAGTAGTTTGAAAAGTTTTTCGATTTCATGATGTAAATTTTGAATTTTGCATAGGTATTTACATGGAAATAACAATGACATCTAAAAAGGTATTAACAAAAAATATTAATTCAAATAAGAAAACATTTAAATTTCCGGATATTCGTTTTTTCTTCACGATCGTATGCGATGAAATCCCGTTTGTTTTTCAAGATAAAATTTTCAATTAGAAATTTTATAAAAACCACAAATTTCTAAAGATTCTAAAATGGAACTACTGCTGCTGCTACTGGAATACTTTTTCCACCTACTTACTATAGTTACCTGCTTGCTATCTTCAGTATGACTTATACTCTTGAAAGAAGGGCAAGGGGGTGCAAATTTATCTTCAACTTAAAAGCGGCGGCTGTTGATAGTTAGTTTTTTTTTTGTCGATATTTTTTGTTCTTCTTTTAAATATGCTGTTGAAATCATAACCGTCGTCTTATGTCGAATTTTTTGTTCATGCTCTATATTGCTAGTGTATTATCTTTTACCACCATATTAATGTTGCTATTTTAAACATTCACATGCACCTATATATTTTAATAACAATCATCATTACGAGCTTGATATACCCACACAGTTAAAAAAACGGTATCGAATAAGGTCCCACCATTTCGATTGATTTCAGATTTATCCATTTGGATGTTTACATTTGGAGGTTAAGATTTAACTCCAGATTAGAACAATCTGCGACTTTTTCAGGTGTCTCTTAAAAACTCCCAAAATATAAATAAATTGAATACGACCAGTTCTTTTAAAAAGAAATTCGTGGTGTGAGTTATAAATAGCAATGGTGTTAAGAGACAACATTATATGGATTCATTCAATTCAGATGGGAATCCACCACATATTGAAAATTTCAGCTTAAGTCGGTAAAAATTTCCTAATTATTATTATTATTTTTTTTTTTATTTGTCAAAATTAGCATTTTGATCTTTGTGAGCAATATAACTTTGAGATACTTGACTTAGCTGAAAGAGTTAAGTATCTAAAATTTATATCTGTTAGGTTCTGAAACGGAAACTAAGATAAAGTAAACTTCAAAACATGGAAAGGAAGTCTCAAGGTGTTTAGATATAACCAGAAAATATAACAAAAAAACTATTATTCCAAAATTTTATTTGTGATTATATGATGACAATAGATTTCTCAAAATTATTTTCATAACAATAAGAATATCAAGATTTTTTTTTAGTATCATACTTTAAAAAAGTTTCAAAAATATATTGTAAAAATTCAAGATAATATATTTTTAATCGTTCCAATTTTCAATCAAAATTCTACACATTGAGTTCATATAGTATATGTATAATGTATGTATTATTTGTGGGATAGTAATTTATTTTTCAAATTTTATATAATTTTATATTTTGGTGTAAATTCGAAGTCATTAGGGATGTAGGCCAATTCGAATGGGTCAGAAATATAAAGCTTATCAATACGTCTTGTTACCCTGACCTCATTTGTTTGTTTTAATTTGAAAGCATTTAATGTGTGCTCAAACGAAATAGTTTTCATAGAATTATACAGGAAATATACCTCAGAATTACGTTCTATATTTTTTTTTTATTTTACCAAAAGTAGGCAGATCTATTTCTATATCAACACAAACTACAAAAATTGGTTTATAAATAAAATTATACTCAATGTCCTTGAGAATAATGAATATTTCATTTTTATCCAAATCTGCAAAACTTTCAAGTTCACTTAATTCTAAAGAACACAACGTTTCTTCTCCATTTTTTTTTGTTATTAAGAGGCAACTTTAAAATTCTACTTTTGTAATTAATATAATTAGTTTCTAGATGTTTTACAGACAATGTTTTACATACGGTTGTAAAGTTCTTTGAAGTTATAGCAATGCTTTTAAGTTGTTGATGCTTAGCTTCATATCTCATGGTCCATTGTAAAGCTAAAATACCCATTTCCGAAATTATTCTCGGGTAGTGAGTTATAATATGTTGTTTTGGGAGGAGCAAGTTTTATTGAAACTGCTCCTTAAAAGATACATGGTATTCCTCAATTAAAACTTTTAGTCGTCCTGTATCATGTGCTGTTAAGCTTGGGGAGTATACTAAATTCGTAATTTGAAGAAGCAATAACAAAACATTAAATTTCGCATTCAAGTCTGAATCGGCATTTTGAAATATATCATGTATTAAAAATGGGAAATATCTTAACAAACACCAGAATTGGGAGGCTGTTTGTCCAAGAAATTTCCCATGTAAATCTAAGTTGATTAAGGACGGTATATTACTTCTATTTAAAAACCCGAAATTAAAATTCTTTATTTTCGTTTTAAAATTATCTAGAGATAATTTTTTCTCTCCTTGACTAAATAAATAAGGAACAATTTAAGCTCATACTGTCTAATCCCTTCCAGTATATCATGCATGGTGTCCACACTCGGCGCGTTTAAAAAGTCAAAACTGTCAAGTTTATCTAATTCAAAAGACGACTTTACTCCAAATTGTTTGTCTTTTACATGAGCTTGATGAGCGGTTCTATTTCATAAAGGTAAAGCGTTTTCTTCTCTATGAATTAGGCAAAATCTACAGAAAAAATTTGATCTGACGGATTCATTAAATCCGTACAATGAGTTTGCACTTAAATTACCATGAGAGATATTGGATAAGGCTCCCTTAATTTAAAAAAAGTTATTGTTTCGATTTACAGTTATGCCTTCCTCTTCATTCTTTTTTAAATTTTCACAAATCGGTTTTAGAACTGAATCATATCCCTTTCTCTTAATATCAGAAGTGTAACATAAATTAATAATGTGAATATTTTCAAAAAGGGCGGCAAATTTAGAATGCTAAGATAAAAAGCAAAAATTGTATAAATACTGGTTTTGGAGCCTAGAAAATCTACAGTTTCGAACTCATCTAAATGCACTTGCAGGTGAATAGTTGGTTCATTAGAAGATAAAGTGGGATGCGCTTTAAATCGACTTGCTTCACTATTATTTGAAAACGGTTTGAACAAATATTCAGTGAAATATTCATGGTTACATAAAAAGGATAATGTTTCAATGATTGAAATATAACAAAAGGTGTTTGTAACAGAAACATTACAGTCATAATAATCTAAATTATTTTTCCAAGCTCTATCCGTTCTTATATCAATTGCCAATTCCCGTGGCCTTGGTACAGTCCGAAAAAGACATGAGTCTTTTGTATTTTAAATTATTCTTTTCGAACGGGTTTTTCAAAAACGCTAAGTCTTTTTGAATAATACTTACCAGATATTTTGAAAAATGGCATTTGAACTGAATATTAGTTCCAATGGAGTAAGATCTGATACCACACTTAATACCTCTTGGAAAGAGCTTTCACTTATATTTAACTTCACTAAACCTGAAGCTAGTAGAAACAGAGTCATAATCGATTATTTCGTTATTGAATTCTACGTTAATTGCCTCTATAGGATTAGCTAGGAGAAGGACTATTTTCCATTTCTTGATTACTACATTCTTGTAGAGGATTAAGGTCGACATGAATTTTTTAAAAATGTTTCCGAAGCGATAATATCTTCTTTCTCACTCAAAACTTGAATCAGTCTTAAATGCCTTATATACATACTATTACTTCTAAAGTTTGCTTTGCAACCAGATATTTTACAAGTTATCATGCTTGCAGTCTTTGAAGTTTATACTTAAAAAAAATGAATATTTTAAAATTGCCTTTTGTGAATATAATTTTAGTATAAATAGTTTTCTTTTTTCTTAAGTTAATTAGGCTTCAAGCTATTTTTAATTTCAATTAATTTGGGCGTTAAGGCTTTTATATTCATTTTATAAAAAATTCTTGTACAAATAAAAAAAAAATAATAGCAGCTATCACAGGGGCGGATCTAGGATTCTTATAAGGAGGGGGCGCAACTATGGTTTAAAAACGGTATAGCCTGGAAACATGTCAAAGTTCCAAGACACTCGCCACCACTCGCAAATATCAAGTGCACAAAATTTATCATTTAAAAGATCCAGATCGAACAGATAAACTACCACTCTCAAAGAAGAAAGTTGCTCAACGTTCAACTATTGCCACTCTCGAAAGTTCAACGAGGTGTTAAATTATTTATTTTGTTTTGGTTTGTAAATGGTGGAAATGTAAAGCTTCCGAATCATCCATTTCGGTTAGTAAAAATAGCGAAATACATTTTCACGAAATCATCATAAATTGTAACTTTGCAAAATATAGAATTAAAGTGCTACGGACTTTGTCGTCTATTTAAAGTAGCAGTCACAGAACAGTTCAATATAGACCTTGTAAGTATACAACTTCAGGGAAAAGTTAAGAAAGTTTGACTAATAAGCCAAATTCAAAAGATATCCTATGATGCAAAGCACAGCATAGTAGGAAGGACATAGGGAATCGAGCGAAAGGCATCAATAATTGCGGCGGCGTGAGTCGATCAGACAAGTTATTCCCCATTCTCCAATGAGCTTGAAGGCTCTAAAGACTAAGCCTGTGCGAACAGCACAGGCTCAAATATGGGAATTGTATTCCATTCTAGGTCTGATGTACGACTTTCAGAGGAACGAGCGCTAGATTCGCTGGGATGAAGTATTAATGCCAAGAATTCATAAAGACGGTGTACTGTAAATCAATGCTCCATCAAAATAAATGAGAGTGGTAAAGTTGTGATTTTATTATAAAGACATGAGACAGCTTTGGGACTTATATGCCTTGACTTCGGCACGATTCACGATTATATTATCAAGGTCGTTAATGTTCTAATCATGCAAACTTAATTAACAGCTGTGGAATTCCCTCTAGATTCCCTAATAGTGTTAAAGCAGTAAGCGAAATAAGGGGCACTGTGATAGGCAAAACTATGGATAGGCTTAAATGTAAGGAAAATCAGATCATTCAAGAAAATTAAGAAGACGGATGGAGAGATAATAGAGCCCTGCGGCACACCGGCATTTATAGCGTCAGATTCTGATGAAACACTATCTAGTACAACCAGTATTAGGCGATCAGATAAGAAGCTTTCAATGTATAATAAAAGAAGAGGGAGAGACCAGGTGCTTTAAGTTTAACTAAAAGGGCTGAATGCCAGATTCTATCAAAGATCTTTGAAATACCTAGGGTAACGATTTTGAACCACAACAATTGTGGGGACTAGGGTTCCAACCTTCCGTAAGAAGAGCCAGCAAGTCTCCAGACGAGCGTCCAGTCCGGAAGCTATATCGGCATTCATTAGTTGAGGAGTCAGTACCAAGATTTGCAAGTTTCATACATTTTCCAATGCGAATTTCTGGCAAAATATTTGTAGCAGAATAATGATTTATATCTTAAATGAAAGGTAACGAAGAGGTCTAGTAAATAACGCCGAGAAAAATAAAAAAAAGTGTATTGGAAGGGAGATATTATCTCTCTGAAACTTGTCAAAATGGTAAAAATTCATTTTTTTTTCAAATCAAATTCCTGTTAGTAGGTATTCTCATTTCTTTAGATTGTGACTATTTTAGAAAGATAAGGCCTAGATCTAGCAAATAACGTCGAGTTTTTTTCTTTTTTAGTGGCGCTTTTTATAATTATTTGACTCTAATAGTACGTTTTTTTTCTCTCGATATTTCACAGACGAGAAATTGTAATATTTCGTTGAAAGTTGTAGAAATATAAAGCAAAATAGTATATTTAACAATTATGTGCAAAATAAAATTTAGGAGAGTTCATTCTCGTTAAAAAAAATTCAATTTCTTTCAACTGCAAATTTTCATTTTCGTCTTGAATTGTCGCATGTTGGGTTTCTGTCTTTTACGCTAGATGTCTCTAATGTGACTTGTGGTCTAGGTCTACGCTAATTTTATATGAATTTTCATACTTTCAGGACACAAACCTACGTATAGTGAGTTTTATTGCCTGCAGGCTCGCTGGTATCTAAATTGAAATTTTTGATGAGTACCTTTGAACCTTTGAAAAAATCGAAGTGATTGCTGCTAGTCGATAATTTGAGGAATCGCTACCGTCTTCTTTTTTGGCAATAGGTTGAACGGAGGCTAGTTTCCAACCAATTGGATATTTTCTTGTCGAATAAGACAAGTAGAATTAGCCAAGGATGAGGCACACCTTTTAATTAACAGGGGTGAGAAACCATCAGAACTTTCGGCTTTAGAGACGCTTATCCACATAAGGATCTTCAACACACCTATCCTACGGATGTGTATTGATTGTTGTATATATCCACACGGGAGATACAAAATAGGTGTCTGTAAAGTGAATAGAAAACGACAATTTGAAGCAAATCTACCAACTAAAATATTAGCTTTATCCAGGGAATCAACAACCACTTCACCATTGTTAAGTAGTGAAGCTATAGAGGAATTGGTGAACAGGGACCAGAAGCCTTTGCTATACTTGATTCCAAGATTCTTAGTCTAACATTTCTGTTAAAAAGAAATTTTACATCGAAGGCTCATCAATTGGCAGCTGATGTTTACAATTAAAACAACCTTCCATCGATTTTATCCCAATAAGCTCTGTTATGCTTGAAACACCCCGCGAAAAGTCACGCACATGTATATTACATGGATTTTATATGGTATCAGCACTTCCTGCTTCCTTTATAGGATTTAACAGCCACGACTTAAAGTGGAGCGAGGACTGAGCCGCTAGCCAGAAGGGCTGCGTTCTTATCAAATTGAACGCTTCCAAAATTTTTTAATATTTTTAACAAAATGAGCAGTAGAACAGATTTTGTGAGGAAAACTACAGAAGATCTATTCGAATTTGTTTTTTTTAGTGGTCATCAGGGAGGAGCGTGCGCCCTCCGCGCTCCTTAGCTGGATCCGCCACTGAGCTATCAGGATACACTGCATTAAAGACAAAAAAACTCTTAAATAGGGAATCGAAAGCTTCCAAGGAATTATTTACTTCCAACGATATTTCATGCCCATTTGTTAAAATTATACAGGGTTGGTTTGTGTAGCCAGATTAGAGCCAACCTACAAAACAATTTATTTTCTATCTATGTTTGTTATAAAGCAAATATTGCCCAATAATTAAATATATACAGACAATTGATGGGGAAGTAAATGAAGATGTTGCGTTATACCTATTTGTGAGTGATCGAGAAAACTAGGCCCAACATATGTATTTAATCATGAAAAATCTCGATTTAAAAAAAAAAAAAAACTTTACATAACACCTTCATCTAGAATTTCATTTGAAGTCATTACCTTTCTAAAGTGAAATATTTTATACTTATCACTCTTTTTGAATTTCTTTCCAACAGTACTGGCTATTCTGCTAAGAATTAATAAGGATGTCACGTCTTGATCAAATTCTGTAAAAAAATAATCTATAAATAATTCGTTAAATGACGAAATTGATTTTTTCTTACTTTCGTCATAGATCATAGATCTCAATTTTCCTTGTGTCCTTTATTTCATTGATTCTCTGCCTTATCACTTCCCAGTTCTTCTCAAATCCGTATTTTTGATCAAAACGAATTTCGAAGTCGTAGTTTATCTAAAAATAAATAAATTTTTATGTCATCAACATTCATTTTCATAAATGAAATCATTACGTAGCATAATATCTAAATAAAGTTAGATCTTAACATCAATCAAATGACAAATTTTAGAAATTTACGATGTGAATATGAATATGAAATTCTTCTAATGAAAGTTTCACATGTCTAAGTGATGCAGTTTTTCTGCAATATTTTTCTTAGGGCAGGCAGCTTTCAACCAATTTACGTCATCATTTAAATCCTGAAAAATTTCCTCTGAGATTTCGATCAATTCTGTGACTTCGTTTAGGTCTTGCCGATCCTATCTTGAATTATCTCCTAAGGATCTGTTTATTGTCCTTAATTGGAACGCAAGGAATCCAGTACGGCTTTGAGGAATGTAAAATATACCCTGTAAATACAGAATGATAACAAATATATGGAATATAATTTTCCAGGTACTAACGGAATTGTGAGGGTTATGATCTTCACATAATCTGGGGAAAATCTGTGTTGTTGCCTTAGTCCACAGAATTTTGTATTCTACAGATTGATAATTTCCATGAATTTGATTTAAGTGTCCAACAATTTATATTTACCAATTTAATTCGAAAATTTTTGGTAGTTCTTCCCCTTTCTCATAAAATTGTAATAATTTTTTACCTTCAGGATGGTTAGTTCCTAAATTTTCATATTTTTTATCACTTTTATTATACATATGATTCCCCATTACCTCTTTAAGAACCTCAACTTCCAGTTTAATTTTCTTTTGGAAGTGATCCTAAAAAACAATTAGATTTTTCGACAGACGCAGTAAAAAGAATTTCACTTTGAATTTCTTCAGTTTGAGTTTGAGCATCCTTAACACGTTCTGAAACATTTTTGAATTAAACTAGAAGAAAACTTGCAATTGATGTAAGAGTAACAATTATTGTCAATAATTGAAAACATGCACGAAGGATCGCCACGCATATAATCTTAAGGGTTCATAAAATCTGTCTGGGATTGTCAATTATAAACTTTCTTTAAGTTAAAGCTAGTTAAACTTCAGCATATTTTTCAGCTAAATGGTCAAAAATATGCTGGCGGAAAAAATGTTCAAAAACAATTTATGAAAACGCGAAGGAACCCAAAACAATTACCACTTCTATTTTTAATATATCTGACAAAAAAAAATATTATAGAAAACAGTAATTTCTGAAAGCAGTTCGACATGATTCCGCTTTGATTTTAAAATAAAAGCAACATTCAGTTATTCACCACTTTAGCGCTTGTTTGATTTAAAAATGAGTGAGAACATAGTAACAAATTTTGACTATCTAATCTCTACAATTTCTATAATCGCCTCAATCAAATTTTTAACAAAATTGAAGGTAAATTACTATCAAAATAGGAGACAATAAAAAAAAAATAGCACAAAATTTAAAATTTTATCCTTATCATAATTTATGAACTGTTTTACAAAAAATGTTTTTTCAAAGATGTTCTTCGAGTTCTTCAAAATTATTTGTAAAATTTCTTCGTCAATATCCGCTCCACTTTCATCACAAAGATACAATTTTTTTTCTATTGTTGAATCATATTTACGGATTACTGTAAGGCGAAAAATAAGGAAAATAAATTAAAATAATATTTCATAAATTTCACTGTCACAGCACATTTAAATCACTTGCCTTCTTCTAAAATATTATTCACGTTAATTTCATCAGTTTTCATTACCACGTATTTTCTAATTTCATTAAAAACTACACTAAACATATACATTTCGCATGTAATTGGATCAAAACCTTTCAATAACTACTGACAAATCCGAGAACATTCTATCTTGAATTACACCAGACTGTGCTTTGCTTATCTCATAACTGTACTCTTCGGGGAAAAACATAGAAATGTTCAGTTATGCTTAAAAGTAAACACCGATTGGTGTAAAATTTAACACCATTTGAATGTAGAATATTCTAGGTAAATTCAACAGAAAATGTGCCAACATTTACACCATTTTGTGTGAAGTTCATTCCAAGAGGAGTGAAAGATAAAAACACTCTGGATTTAATAAAAAATCTTTATAACTAAACACTAAAACGATGGAAAATTTGAGTATTCACTAATATTGGATAAATATAAGATTTTATCGAAATTTACAGTGTAATATTGTGCTAAACAGCACCATAAAGTGAACATTTTTTAACGCTTTTCAGATTTAATAATAAGTTAATCCGGCAGCTTTTACATTACTTCATTCCACCTACTTATTACATTTTCCAATATGCTGCTGTGAAGGAATAAATCCATATCGATAATCAAGTTCACCGCATCTCAAGGAAAATTCAGATTAGGATTAAACCGATAAAATTTTGACTGAAGTCCCGAAATATTTAATTTAATTTATTGAAAAGCGTAGTTCTTTATTAATTTCGGAAATTTAACTAATCGACTTTTTTATATCCTATTATATTAAGAAAATATTGCCAATACTGTTATTTATCTTTTCCTTCATTCTATAATTATTACATATTTTCACGTGTCCCACTTAAAATTGTCCCAGTAGAAAATGCAAATATTTTCAAAATAAAACAATTTTTTATCTTTAAATTCATTTTTAAAATAACGATAACATTTTAATGAAAAGTAGAAAATAAAAAAAATTATAAATTTTTTTTTTCGGGAAAATTTTCTAACATCACTTTTAATGCGAGACGTAATGCTTTGCACAGTATAGTCTGATATTAACTTTGTAACCTTATACCACTTTTTTCTGAAATCTTGTATCCCTTTGGCTTCCTTGGTAGTCATTCTTAGTTTTGTCTTTGTAATTGCCCAATACCTCTCAATCGGCCGTAGCTCAGGGCAGTTGGGCGGATTAATGTCTTTAAGGTAAAATTGATCTGATTGGCCCTCTACTATTCTATAGTGCTTCGAGAATAATGACAATAAGCCAAATGTGGCCAGGATATTGTTGGACCCTTGTGTTGTCGGATAAACGGTAAAAGGATTTTCCTCAAACATTCTGTCTTATAATTATCTCCTGTCATAGTAGACGATGTGATGTACGGTTTTAACCTTTTACCGCACTGACAGATTGCTTGCCAAATCATGAACTTCTTTGGGAATTTTTCATCCGGAATCACTTTATATTTTGGGTCAACATTACCACGTTTACCACTACTATAAAATTGGCTACCTGGTAGGCACTGGAAATTTACTTAGCAATACGTTTCATCGTCGAGAATTATGCAGGGGTCGGGATTGTTCAGCAGGAAAGAATAAAGATTTCGACTGCGGGTAATTGCTATATTCTATTGCATATCTTCTCGTCTAGGCACTTTAAATTTTTTGTAAGTATTCAGGCTCAATTTTTTTTTTATTCTTTGCACTTTACTTTTGATAGTATTAAACTTCTTTGCAAGAGCACGGACTGACAAGTATGGATTTCGCTTCAAAGAAAGAGAGATTTTTTGTTGCAGTACTGTATCCACTTTTTTATTTTGTCATGTTCCAGCTATGCGATTAGTTGAACCACACTCCAGAAAACGGTTTATGACACGATTAACTGTCCTCCGTGTTGTTTTACAACTTTTAGCGACAGGCAATGTTGAAGCACTTCGATTTTCGCAATACTTCCGTACAATTTCTTTTCTGACTTGATCTTCACTCGAAGGCATATTGAAGCAAACTAAAAGCAAAAACTGACAAGTACCGATTATATAATTTGTTTTCAAACTGGACCCAATTTTAAGTGGGACACGTTAGTTTTTTTTTTTAGAGTTTTGAGCTCCCATCTTCCACAGTATTTCATAGCGTCTGTGATAGGGATGAATTTCCATCCACTTCATTTATGTACAGAAGTTTTTTTTGAAATACTCTGACCAAATCTTTAAAACCTTTTATAGCTAAGTTGTTTTTTCATAATTTATTCCCGAATGCAAATTTTTATTTTTGTTCATCAGATCCATTCAGCCCATTAGGAAAAGTAAATTTTAAATGCATTGAATTCATGCGAGATCTATGTAAGTATTAGAGTCTATTGCATAATCATCTTTGTTTCCTATTCTCTTATTTTTTACCTATATTACGATCTAATTTCCCTTAATCCATTTGGTTGTAACAAAATTTCTTTTCATACTAATTTTCCTTGACGGTAGAACTGAATTTACCATTTCATTGAAATTTTTACAAGATTACAATACTCTTGGCTGAATTGGTTAGGTTATAAAGGTATATTGATTCAAAGCAAAAAGATGATACTATCTACCTTGATATATGTAATAAGCCAAAAGAAAAGATGTTATGACTAAATTAATTTTAGACTTTGATTATTGATGTCTGTGCTGAGTTGCGACTATACAATAAGGAAACTGAGACATATTTCAAGTAGAATTTCTAACTGCCTGGTTAATGCGTGGATGAGAAACATAGTTGAACGCATAACTAACATAGAGTCCTTAAGCTTATGGTAAGTTTAGTAAAATTTAGTATAGATGTTGAAGGATAGGTTTATGATAATTGAGGTCATTTAAAACTATGTGATACTTTATCCTGTTGATATCATATTGACTATACAAACCTAGAACAAGCTGTTATTTTGCTAATACAAAAATTTCATTTACAGCGTAGTCCAGAAGCTACACGATGCTCTGATTACCGTGTTATCAATGGTAGACAATTTTGAGACAGGTGTCCCAAATCTTTGACATTTACGACAAGATCTCTAGATCGGATTTTCTGTCATTGCGCTTCTAGACTCAGAAACATTTTGGTTTTTAATATCTCAGCTATATTTTTGCCACCGGTTACCTGAATAACATACATATCAGATTGATATCTCCCTTTTTTTAACTTATCAATATTTTGATACGATATTTTAATAAAGTTTTTGCGAATATTTCAATATATACATATGTATACATACCTACTAGGTATGCAGTATAGTATAGTACATATAGTATAATTCCTCCCCAGCATCTTTTACTTTCCTAGTGTCCTAGTCGTCCTATATGTATATCTACCCACTTCAGAATAACTGAATTATGCTGTTGCCTTTTAAGAGTGGTGTATCTTTGCACTTCATTAGTAGAGATGACCTCATAAATTTTGTGATATCATTTTTAATTTTATAATCTATGTCAACTATTTTCTCAACTCAAGACCTGCAGATAATTTTTGTAATGGCTATGTCTCATGATAACTTGGTGATAATATTTACTTCCCCTGTTGTTCTCTACTTCCCTAACTTCAGACTTGCTGACTTTTCTTATGGAACGTTGAAGCTGTAGTCTCCACAATTCTGGTGAGTCCAAAATCGTTGCTCTGGATATTTCAAAGGCGTTTAGGCTTAAACACAATTGCGGCGATGATGGAGCGCTCCAAGGTAATATACGCTCCATAAAACGTTCGCAAAGAAAATTGTTCCTATGACTGCAACATTCGCCGGCCATCGGCCCCTCTGATCATCGCAACTGAATTAAGTTAAGTTAAGTTAATTGAGTGGTCGACGGCCGACGGTCACTGTAGATTCCTGCGTAATACAGGATCCATAAAACATTCCTAGAGGAAATTGTTCTTATTACTTCAATAGTCATCGGCCGTTGCAACTATGTTTAAGCCATTTGAGAGGCTGACATTCAGCCCTTTTAGCCAAACTTAAAACACTTGGTCTTTCCCCTTCTTTTCTATTATGGATTGAAAGTTCTCTATCTTGTATTAAATACCGCTATGTCCCAGGGCTCTGCTCTATTTCCATCTCTCTTCTTAATTTTCATTAATGATCTGCTTTCTCTTGCTATCAATCCCATCTACAGCTTTGCCGATGCCTTACTCTTGATTTCGCTTATCTTTTGATATTCTTGTGGACACCAGAAGGAATGCCACATCTGTCAAACGAAATTGCATGATTAGATCATTGAGTAACGATCTTGCCAATATCTTCGCTTGGGGCAAAGCTAATCGTATCAAATTCAATGCATCTAAGATCCAAAGTAATGTCATATCTTTTATAAAAGATCATCACTTAACCACTCCCATTTCATTTGATGGTGTAGTAATTTCCGAAGCATTCTTGGAATTAATATTTCCAGTAAGTTAAGCTGGACAGATCACATGTTCTCCGTTGCCAAATAAGCATCGAAATGTCTTGGATTTCTGAAAAGGTGTAAGAAATATTTCAGCTCGTCATATCTAGCGCTCCTTCACAAGTCCTATATCAGACCTAGAATGGAATACAATTCTCACATCTGGGTCAGTGCTGATCGTACAGCCTTAGCATCATTGGATATTGTCCAAAAGAGAGCCTTCAAGCACATTGACGATTTGAGGATAACTTGCCATATCAAGTCACTTGAGCATCTCCGTAATGTTGGATGCCTTTCGCGCCTTTATAGCTATATGCATGGTGAATGCTCTGATGATATATCTAGTCTGGTCCCTTGTACATTAATTTCTGCACGCAATACTCGTGCTGCAAGTCGTGCACATCCTTTCACCCTTCAAAATACTTTCTACCGCATATAATTGTTATAATCTTTTTCAATAGAGTTTTTGGAAATATTTGCTATATTTTTGACGTATTTGAAATATTACTTTTTTCTGTGTGTAAAATATTAGATATAGGGAAATAATTTTATAATTGTAATGTTTGTCTGTCAGCCGCTTAGCGGTAGGTACTTGTTGGGTTTAATGTAAAGTTCAGACATTTCGTCAGTTATTTTAAAGTCACTAGTATTCAGTGGCTCCGGTAAGTGTTTGATATTGTTGTTTTCTGATACTTCGTCTGCTGAAACCAGAGGAATTTTACAGAATTTACTGTATTTGCGATTTCTTCATCTTTAAGTCATTCTCTCGATTGTTGCACAGTAATTGAGGTAATCGGTCCAAATTGTGTTTAGAAAATGGATTTCCAGATAATAGAGGATGAAATCAATCCATACTAAAGTGCTCATACTAGGAGTCGCAAATTCAATTAATTCATCATAAATTAACTCAGAAATATTGTTAACTGGCCGATTACTGTGGAAACAACGAGTATAGACAAGAAAATCTCATATACAATTTCAATGAAATATTTACCACACTAATTGCGTTTTAACAATTTGTAAAATTGTTTATCTCTTCAGTTTCAATAAAACATCTGATCACTATCATGTAAATGTAGCGAGATTAAAAGATTAGTTTACAGTGAAATAATTTATTATCTTGGTTTTATACAGAAGAAATATGCTTTTTGGAAAACTTAAATAAGTAAAACAATGCTAGTGTACTTTTCGAATACAAAAAGGAAATGAAAATTTGTCTGTAATTCATTACAAAATTTAAGTGACTTTTTTTTTATCTACCCTCTTGGAATTAGTTATTAATGACCCTTGCTTACTTGCTTATATATATAACTTAATAACATGAAAACATTGTTATAGATAACACTAAAGTACAAAACTGCGATATCAGACCTAGAACTATTAATAAGAGTGAGTCACACAGGGACTAAACATTTCGACTTACACTCTAACTAAAAAGTCACAATTTCGCAATAAATCAGAAAACTCTCATAAGCTTCTAATGAAATTTAATACCAGCATCCTTGGAGTGCATTTACACGGGCTATGGCGAAGGCATCTCAACAGGAAGCTTCTATACTAAATCCCAAAAGACGCGCACATAGAGACGGAACCAACCCAGCATAGCAGGCAGCTTGGTTCAGCTTTTTTTTTTCTTTTTTCTTTTTCTTTTTCGTTTTTGGTAAATCTGAACAAAACTTAAGAGCCATTAACGATAGGAGAAAGTTTTGTCTCAAATTGCAAATGCCGTTCGATGGGCGAGGCGAAAAGCTGACAAGAACAGACGAGTGGTATTAAGTTTGCTGCTGAGAAGAGCACTTTACATTATAGTAGTACGTGCAAGAATGGATAATTCCATGAAGTTAGTTAGTATATTTCACAGGAAGTATGAGGCTTATTTGAATCCCTTAAAAGGCTTTCTTCGCCTTTACAAACGTTTAAGTTCACGATTTACCCTGTTGTTAGACCACCTGACTTGGAAGTATAAACATGTTTTTGAGATTTCCGGTTTAGATAAGCTCCTATCAAGTTTCATTGAAATGCATTAGTATATATAGGAGTATATGCTATGGATTACATCTGTTGAAGGTTAAGTTATCTGTGGTAACTTCTTGTCTATGTAAGATGCTTTAATGCGATGCAAAGAATTTACACTTGAGTAATTCAAGATTTTATGTGAGGATTTGAATTGTAAGGATTTGAAAAATGTTTTCAAACATTTATCTGGGGTTATACATATAATAATGGGGTTTTTATTTTTGTTGTGTTAATAGCTATTCGTCCTGACCATCACTTTGTAATACTATTGATATTTTTGACTCTTTTTTTTTTGACTCCACAGGGAATGCCGAATGTGTCAAACGAGATTGTATGACTAGAGTATTGCATAATGACCTTGATAATATCCTCGCTTGGGGAAAGCGAATCGTATCGAATTCAATGCATCTAAGACCCAAGCAACCTCATCTCTTAGAAAAACGATATTTACTTAGCCACTCCCATTTCATTTGATGGAAAGTTAATTTCCAATTCACCGTCACTAAGCATTCTTGGCATTAATATTTCCAGTAAATCAATCTGGACGGCTCACATCTTCTCTGTTGCCTAAGAAGCTTCGAACTTTCTTGGAATTCGGAAAAGGTGTAAGAAATATTTCAGCCTATCGAATCTAGTGCTCTTCTACAAGTGCTACATCAGATCTAGAATGGTGTATAATTCTCAATTGATTTGGCAATAACTTGCCATATCGACTCACTCGCTCCTTTATCGCTACATGCATGGTCAATGTTCCGATGAAATATCAGTTCTGATCTTTTGTAGATTAATTCCCCCATGCCATACTCGCACTGCAAGCCGCGCATATCCTTCCACCCTTTAAAATACTTTCGGACGTACAGTAAAATTCCATGATGCTTTCTTATCAGACTTTCCTCAGGCTTGCAATCTGCGATAGTTTAAGAGTGACATATATCAGCACCTCCGCCCATCTCTTCACGTTATCTAATTCCTTTCCTTATGTCCTTCCTGCCATGCTATGCTTTGCATCATAGCTTGGCTTATAAATATATATATATATAAAAAAAGCAATAAAATTAAAATTAAATTAAATTGAATTGAAAGTTATCATTGATTTGCTGAAGAGTTTCTCGACAGTTTTTCTTGCTTCCTCTTTTTCTTTTTCCTTTTTTTTTATGGACTGGAGACCATCAAAGAACTGACTATTTCAACATTAGTGTGTATACTTTTGTATTCAAAGTGCCTATTAAGAATTTTTCTTTGTTATACATAATTTCAGCAGTAAACAAAAAAAAAAACTCCCTTTTATTCCTCTTATCCTCTTTCGACACGAGAAAAAAAAAATAACAAAAACGGGGAAAAAATATTTTCAGATTCATTCCATAATTATGTAAATAATTTTTTACGATCCGGTTACTGAAGATATATTTTCAGCGAAAATAGAATAATTACTATCGTATCGTCCGATACTCTTTCCCTCTTCCGCAAAAAAGAAAAAAAAGAAAAGTTCTTAATTAAAATTCCAGGTCACCCGCCCAATTTTTTTTTCGTTTTTTTGTTTTTTGCTTTTGTAGAGCTGGCAGCTTTTATTACCTCAAACTGATTAAAGCTAGCTCTACCCAAGATGAAAGAGTGCGAGTGTATTCAAAAGTTCAACAGTAGAAAGAAGCTACAAAATAGGATGAGGATAATGGGGAAAATAAAATTCTTGTTTTACCATCATAAATTACGCTAAGATGCCCAACAGAGCGGTTGGGTGTTTTTCATTTTTCTGAATGTGTAAAATAATTTGCTTGAAAAATTGTGTAAAAAATGTACTGATTTTTTTTTTCAATAAGTAGGTATCCTTTAAAGAGTTACCATATTTTTATATATATAGGGTGTATAGAATTGTGGATTAGGGAGACTGTCTTATCCTCCTGAAAGCTAGGCTTTCATTTGTTTCTTGAAAATTACTGTTGTTCTAAATTTAAATGAAATGTGTGTTCCGAAGAACCTACATAGTTATGCGTTTCGAGTACCTAACTACCTATATGATGAAATTTTACAAAGCGGTTAGTTTCATTGCTAGTAGTATCTTATTGAAACATTTTTTTGTTTCGATCCATTCGTGAGAGATACCGTATTTTGAAATTTGAAATTTTCCTTAGTCGGTGTAAGTTTAAAAATTTATATCTAAGAATGATGCAAACCCATGAACCAAATGGTTTATTTATTTAAGCAAGCCTTGAGGCTCTTGAGAAAAATTTATCGTATCTGCGTCAAAAATGGATACATCGAAAAAATATTTCAGCAAAATATGTATTATTAACACCTGTGAAATTTCATCAAAATCGGAGATGGTTCATTCAGAACATTTATCGAATTCCTTTGGAATGACCCTAACCAGAGTTTTAAGAGTTTTATTCTTTCACAAAGATGAAATATCAAAACGATATTGGTTTCTGGTTTTATGTTAATTTGACATGGAAGTGAAATGAAAAATGAGTTCACTTTATAATCATTATAGAAGAAAGTTAAATATTGCTTACCGGATTCGTGTTGCAAAATAGTACAGAGAAAAAGAAAATGCTCACGCTATTGAATTTTTAAAAACATTTCTCCCACCGTATAAAAAAATTTTTGGCTGTACTTGGAGGAGTTATGAAACTGAGCATGGTAAACTGAATTTCGATAGTAAAACACATGCTATGAGAGATTGAAGTTGGTTGACGAATCGCATTAGTTGACCATCTACTCTTATCTGACAAAACAGGTACCAACACGTTTTAAGAACTCATCCCTACGGAAATCGGCTGATGCAGTTTAATTAAGTACACAGAGAATTTCATGGAATGATTGTTTTGTCGAAGTGAATAAGATTAAAATTTTGTTAATGGTTATTCCAGTCAATATCAATGAGACAGGAATAACAACAACAACTTCTAACTACTACAGTATTTATTTATTCGTATACCACTACGACAGGTTGACCGAATAAATATCATCATCATCTGAGTGAGCAACTTTGCTCAAACTGTCGTTTGAGTTTCCGAAGAAATATTTTTAAAAGCAATTTTTAGATGATGGACTTCAAATATGCGCTGCATCAGCAAATATTAGCAGTTGAATGAATGTCAATATCTTTTATGAATTTTGATAACATTTCGTAAAATCTGTTCGTTGTTCTCCACAAAGTAAAATCAATCAATCAAAGCCTATAATTGTAAAAATATATATTATAGTTTCCTATACAAACTTCTCATAGGCTGCAAACTTATGAATCATTTTCAAATGTCAGCGCGAGCGTTAATGTTATTGGAATTTTTCTCTTAAAGAGAAACATATTTTCTGAAATCATATTCACCCCAAACTTCGTAACAAACAGATTTAGTTTTATCAGAAGCAGTAGGTACACATAGAAGTTCAACAGCTGACGATTCATCATAATTGGTAGTAACTAACAGCCTAATCCATACAAATGCTTCAATGCCTCAAACCATATAGAATCCCCTTTAGAGGCAGAAAAAATTGAAGCTTAATTGCTAAATACAGACACAATCACCTTCCAAGATACAACAGCTCATTCAACAACAGAAGAATCGGTTCATCTATAAGTGGCTTAAATATGTTCCTTGAACTAGTTGCTATGTAAGCCGAAAAAAGGTAGAATAATACGCCAAATCTAGTAGAAAGTATAAATTCAGTTGTGTGTACGAAATGTTACACCTATAAACGTAGAAACATGGTTAACTAGCCCCGGTCTCCTCTATACCTAACAATATTGTTTATAGTAGCTGGAGACTAGAGTAGAACTCTCGATCTGTAAAGTCTGAGAAGCTTAGAAGGCTAGCTTGCTTAGATTAGATGGGCTCCAGCTTTTTGGGCTTTTGTTTAATTAATTACCTTAAAATTTTATCATTTTAACGTAGGCAAGATGATATTTATTGTATGCGTACATGGAGTTGTTGAGAGAATTTAGACAGAAATCATTGGCAATATTGCCATATGCAATATTGTGATGCGTTCTAATTGTGAAAGTGTGAACTGAAGAGAGAATCCATTTGCATTCCCAAAATATCAGCTCTGAAATTTTTCACGGATAGCTCTTTCACAGAACTATTGTTTAGTCAGTCTGTGGCGGCTTTACAGAGCCATCTGCACATCGTATATGGCCTTCGGCAGCCTTGACGAAATTGTGAGATTTTCGTAAGTCCAATTCGAAAGTTACTTTAAGAATTGGAAAAGGCTATGTAAGTAGGCCATGATTTGAATGCTCAGAACAAAAAACAACTAAATTAATTATTATCCTGTCAACCAGTGATTCAAACAGTCGTAGATGTTCATTTTTATTGTAATTCTTTGTTGTAAGGTTTTAACAAGGATCTACTAATGTTAATGTTAATAGTAGGGGCGACTAGGTCTCCAGGAACTTACCGACACCGCGACCATAGTTGGTCTATTGTGCCTTCCCCTAAAGTGGTTACGCATAATCGAGTCTTTTAACTAGCTCGATTATTGCTTTTGGAGTTAGATTAGAGACATTATATGGAGAGATAATTGTTCTGCCAGTGATTTGCAGCTTTATACCTGCAAGTTCTGGGCACTAACATATGCCGTGCATCGAGGTTTCGTTTTCCTCTTCGCACAGTCGATACAGTTCCTTGTCAGATTTGCCTATCTTTTTCAGGAAGTGACGGAAGGGGCCATGACCAGTGAATCCATTAGCAAATAGTCTGAGCGACTGTCTGATAAGTCCAATAAGTTGGCGCGTCTGTAAATGAGAGGGTATGAAGACTTTCTTCGCCTACCTCATATCGGGCGCGCTACGCCAAATGAGATCCAGTTGCCTGTTTCCCACCTAAGCAGTTCCCCCCTAAAGTGCCTTTTTGGTAGGCCAAATGTCGGGTAGGGACCAGTGTACGGACATTCAGCTCCGGTTTTAGCCAGGTCGTCCGCATTTTCATTACTGTCCACTACTTCATGTCCTGGGACCCAGACCAATGTTACTGGGTTGTCCCTAGACAGTAGTTGGAGTTTTGAGTAGCAGCTCCAGACTAATTTCGACTCAAAAACTTGAGAGGAAAGAGCTAGGAGCGCAGTTTGGCTGTCTGAGCAAACATAGATATTGGAGTTCTTGCAGCCCTTATTTAGGCTTTCCTGATCTCCAACCTCTATTGTATAGACTTCCGCCTGAAAAATGAAAGGTGAGGCACCAAGCGGAATAGATAGTTCCACATCTGGACCAACCACCCCTACGCCTGTGTTCCCGTCCTTCCAGGATCCGTCAGTATACCAGAATTGGGCCCGTTGCGGAAGCTGTAGTCCTTTGTCAAGTATCTGGCTTCTTTCATTTATGGTTACCTTGTGACTTCTTTCAAAAGAAAGTCTCTTCGCCATAGTATCTATTGGAGCTTCTAGGTCGTTAATGTTGATGTGCTCGAAGATACTGAGATGACCCACCCTGGAAGAGGTTCGCTCATCTAGCCTTTCCTTTCGAAGTATACTAGCCGCTGCTATAAGCCAAGAATGGCTTCAATTGCACGTTGAGGACACGATGTAAAGGCGCCAGTGGCGCCTAAACATGTCATCCTTTGCACCTTATCAAGGGTTCTCCTGGTGGTTGCCTGCAATGCTTTAAGCCACCACACATTTGCCTCATAAGAAAGTATCGGTCTGACTATGCCCTGGAAGATCCATAAGGTTATTTTGGCGTTCAGATTCCATTTTTTCCCGAAAAGCCTGTGGCAAGAACTGAATGCCCACAGGGCTTTGTTAGATATCATTTCCAGGTGGGGATTCCAGGTAAGCTTGCTGTCTAGGATTATTCCCAGATATTTTGTTTCTTTGGAATATTCTATTGCAATTCCATTTAACTTAGGAAATGGGATTTAAAGACTCCTTTTCCTAGTTAAAGGAACTAGCACTTTTTTACCTGGATTTATTGATAGTCCTATGTTCTGGCACCATCTGCTAACGATGTTATAAGCAGTTTGCATAAGCTTGGATAGAGCTGATTCAAACTTTCCTTTAACACATATGATAATGTCATCAGCATATCCTTGGGCCTTAAAGCCGGCCTCTTGGAGTAAATTTAATAGTTCATCCACAACCAGGAACCATAAGAGTGGTGATAAGACCCCGCCTTGTGGGCAGCCTCTAGTGGCTATGACTTTTGTGAATTCGCCCTTCATGGTAGCTGTCATGCAGCGTTTCTCGAGCATATTGCCAATCCATCTGACGATGCAGGTTTCTATGCCTCTATCTTCGAAAACTCTCTTGATCGATTCAAAGAGAGTATTATCGTATACGCCTTGTATGTCCATAAAGGAACATATAAGGACCTCCTTTTCCTGTTAGGCTTTCTCGATAGTCTCTACCAGACTGCTGAGAGAGCCCTCGGTGGATTTACCGGGTTGGTAGGCATTGAGTGGACAGATTTTGATGGACGTCGTCCGAATGTGGCTGTCTATTATTTTCTCTAGAGTTTTCAGAAGAAATGATGTCAGACTGATAGGCCTGTATGATTTTGCTTCGTTAGGTGGTTTTTTCCCCTATTTCGGAATAAAAACAGCCTTGGCTAGTCTTCATGCCTTGGAGATATATCCCGTGCACAGGCTGGCCTTAAATATCTCGGTGATAAGGGGTTTGTATAATCCAGCAATTCTTGCAGTAATGCCTGAAATACTCCATCACCGCCAGGAGCGTTAAAAGGTTTGAATGACCTGACAGTCTATCTCACCTTTGCTTCGGTGACAATCTTTTTTGCTGATCGGTAATCCCTGTTAAGCACCATTGTTGTCACTGAGGATCTAGCGTCTACTTCGGGCTCCTCGATCACAAATTTGCAGAGTGGGAAGTGCGTTTTGAAAAGAATCTCTAGCGTTCCCTTGGTATTACAGGAAAGGCTTCCATCACAATGTTTGAGGGAGCAAATACCGTTGTTATGATCCTTGGAGAAGGCTTTTTGGAGTCGCGAAGCTTTTGAGGCGCTCCCAATTTCTTCGCAAAAGTTACTCCAGCTCTTTTTGTTTTGATCTCCTGAGCTCTTTGTTGTATTCCGTAAGAGCTCTTTCATATGCCTCACATTGTTGAGTGACCTTAGCTCTGTTGAACTGCTTTTTAAGGCTTTAAGGATCTACTAGAGAGACGGCTGCTACTGCAGCTTACTAAGCTTTACGACAGGCCAACTACCACAGTGTAGCATCTCTACTGCTATTGTCGACATAGGCTCTTAGCAAACCTTCGCCTGTCAGCTCGCAACCGCTTAAGCGCACATCGGTTCGACAGGATCTGGGCTCTCATCCAGGTTGTCATAGGAACAGTTTGGACTTGGAAATCCAACTGATTTGGCATGCAGAACTGGTGCTCAAGCTTCAGGAGAATTTTAGTTTGGCTTAGACTTAGAAACCACAGTGCTGAACTGGTGCACAATCTTCAAGAAAACTGAGGTTCACTTCGATCTGGGTTTGAAACACACAATTTCACAACAGGTACGATAGGGTCTTCTATACGTTTCAGATACAGGTACTGACCATTCTAATTTCTACTGTCGCGGCGAAGAGCATCTTCGAAAGAACGTAGCTGGTCTCCAGGAGGACGGTTGTCTACCTCAGGCAGAAATGCCATATTCTTTCTGTGATTCCACTAATAGCTCGGCTACCAAGAATTTTCCCATTAGATTAGATTAGATTCGTAGAGGGGTGTGTAGGCACAGCCTCGCAATCACCGCGACCTAAAAGATCTATTGTGAGTCCCCGTTGAATTTATTCCCTTTCTAGGTTCAGACTGTTAATAAAGTCTAGGATCCTTCTGGGATTGAGGTTCCGTACGTAGTTAGGTGTAGGAAAAGCATGTTCGAGATGGAGTAATCTCCGCCTGGTCAATGCTTCGCAGTTGCAGAGCAGATGCTCCGAGGTTTCATGAGCATCCTGGCAAAAGCGGCAGGATGAAGTCTCAGCCAAGCCCATCTTGTTAAGGTGATACCTCAAGGGGCAATGGCCTAAGAAGAGTTCTGTAATTATTTTGAGCTCTGTTTTCTTGAGGAGTAATAGTTCTTTTGTTTTTCCTCCAGATGTGTCGATAAACTTTTTTGCCTGACGAAGTCCTTGTAGCCTTTCCCAGTATAGGGATTTTTGTTTGTTCTCCCAGTTATTTAGGGCAGCTTTGAGGTAACATTTTGAGGTGCCACAAAATGGCTCCGGTCCGACAAAGGGAGTTTCCGCTCCTCTTTTGGCTAGGCCATCAGCAATTTCGTTGCCTTTATGGCCCTCATGTCCAGGTATTCACATGAGGATAACTTTGTTTCCTCTTGATAAATCTTTTAGGGTAAGAATTTGCCCATACAGGCATCTCATCTACTACAATGCTTACCATTCTCCTTCAAATTGAGATTTTTTCTCTAGTAAACAAAGAATATTTTTGAAGATATTCAGACTGTTGCAATATAACTAGTCCAAAGTAATCTAAAATAAGCCCCTAAGGTTCTTAGAATACAAATATGTATGATATCTTTGTCATTGGTACATGACACTAAGAAATCTGGCTCTGTTTTAGCTATGTCATACACTAACATCTTCTTTACTTTAGCCCTTGTGTGGACCCTTACTTAGTTCAAAAACCACACTTGAGAGATTCAAAACGATTCTACTTATTGTTCAATGTAGATGCCATGAAGTTTTAGGACATTGCGTGAATTTTTTTATTCGTATATTTCTCTTTTGAAAAAAGGTCTGCATAGATCTAAAGGTTCACATAAGGGTTTTTTTTTTTTTTTTGAAACAATTAGTTGGATTAATTTTAGGGCTCGGAGGGCGAAAAGGAAGAGCAGAGATCACAGTTTGCTTTAGCTCACCTTTTATAAATTGATCTTGTTGATAATTATGATTGGTTTGTCTATAAGAAGTGGCTGAGACGACTGAATATTTCTTGTGTTTTTGCCATGACTTCGTGTGGTGCGAGATTTTTTTCTTGAAAATTATTTAGAAATTAGAATATATACTCTGCTTCATTTAGCCGTGAATTCACGAAGCTGGACAGTATATTGAAAGAGATGTTCTTAGATACATGAAGTGCTGCTTCCTTTGGGTTCAAAGGAATCCTTTACCAATGGATGTTTACAGCCCACTCAAGCGGGTAGGAGTAAATTCGGTCGGGGTGGGATTAGATAAGAGTGTCTAGCGTTCACAATTTTACTCTACAAACTATAACAGAATGTAACAATAACTATGATGTTGCCTTCTATCTGAAGTAATTTTGTGTCACATAAGACAATTGATAAATGCCACTTACCATATTGCTCGGCAGAGAGTGAATATTTTACTACCTGAAATAATTTCACAAATTGTCTCATTGTTATGTTTGACTTATTTTCAAAGGTAGCTCCCCCCCGCTACAGTGAAGTGGTAATCACCGAATAACAGCGGAAATATAAATTTTATCTAATGCTTGTTGTAATTGTATACACTTTTAGCGGAACAAGTGAGTTAGTAAGGAAAGAGAAAGGAAATATTATATGAATGAAAACGGAGAATTTATGAAATTGTACTTCCGAAATATAAACTGACATACCTAATGTACACAATACATAACTGTAAACATGTATGTAGCTAATGTTGCATGTATTTAGTATCTATGTGTTATCCAGTTTCCCGTAGAGAATAAGTTTTCGTAAAGAGGATGTTTTTGTAAAATTTCTGAAACTAAAACTGTCTGAGGTTAGTTGGAAACTTTTTGGCCCCGACCAAAATTGATTCTGTGTAGTGTCACAAAATAGAGACGACAAAGATAATTTATAGCACGACATTAATGAGAATGTTTTAAATTTATAATTGTTAGCTTTTAAATTAGACATTGCATCCATACGAGGAATATGAACATGAAAATGCGAAGTAAGTGTTTGTGGTGACTGTTTATATCCGTATTAACCGCATCAGTTACAGCCTCTTGATAAAACCGTAGTAGGACTCGGGGAAAGCCTATTAAAACGAAGAAATATGATTATTTTTATGAAATAATTGAGAAAAAAAAAAGTTTATATTTTTTATATTTGAGAGGCTCAAAAGCAGAGGGGTGCAAGTACACTTTTCACATCTTTGAGATATAACACTTTAAAGTTGGTTGGATATCGTGAATTCTGTGTTAAGTCTTAATTTTATGTACCTAATTATACTAAAAATAAGCGGGATATCTTAATAACTTGTTGTTGTGGTTAAAAAAATGCTCGATTGTTTTTGGTTTAGTAAAAAGATAATAATTTAATCCCTTGTAAGCACTTATACTGCTTTTCCTGTAAAAGGTATACTTGTATCCCTATGCCTTCCAGGTTTTATTCGAATATAAAAACGAATATTTAGTATTTTAACAAATTAGTACGAAAGGAAAAACAAATGCAAAGGAAAGAATAATTCAAACTAATAAGTTGCTTTACATTCGGAAAAAGAAAATTAATTCAATATTGAGTGTGTAAAATCTTCCATCTTCTCGTTTTCTTATTATCAAGAACATTTATCATTCTAGTCAGACTCTAAGATATTATCAGCTTCACTGACCGGATCCCCCTTCCATTTCTACTTCTGGTTCGTTACTATGTCCTGATGGGTTCCCTATTAAACCGCGCTGTTTTCTCTTCTTACTGCCCAATTCATGGAAAGGGACTTAAAGAATTGGTGGTGAATTGGAGGTATAAATGGAAGGAAATCCATTAGATTCTTGTACTTAGCTAATTTAACTTTTATAGCCCTTTCATGCAGTGAAGTCAGTTCAACATGGGCTGCTCTGACAGGTGTTTTTTTTCATGTCAATCCATTCAACTGACATATCTGCATTGACAGTTTTTTTATTGAATAATGGGAAAGGTGTAGATTACAAAATGCAGCCACTCAAAACCCTCGCGAATACTTCACATGCCATGAAACAGACTTCTTCACTACCACATGAAAGGCCCAACGCAGTCCTGACATTCCAAAATATTTGCTGTGTTCTTATGTAAAACTGACAAAAGTTTGATTTGAATAGCTCCTCCGCCCTAAACTACTATTCATACAGAAAAATGGTGTTCTGATAATCTTAAGCTTCTTTTCTTATCTTCCGAACCGTAATAAAATGTTTACACTTTCCTAACAAAAGTATTTAATGAAATGACTACGATTCCTAAACAAAAACTCTCAGCTGAATAATCATTATATTTGCCGCTGTGCCGTCATGGCATGCCATGGGTGAGCTGATGAAATCGAATGTAGCTGCCTACAGATTCGGACTTTTGCTGCACATAAAAACATGTAATCATCACTCAGCTGAGAGTTAGTGAGCGTAAACTGGTAAGGTTACTTTGTAATCAAAACTATTTTATTATTTGGTTATTTAAGGTGTATAGTAAGGGAAGGTAAGAAATCAAGCTGTAAATTCCTAGAAGAGTATTTTTCTTTATGGATAGTAGTTTAGGCTCTATGGCATATATAAAGTCAATGTTTGCTACTCGAGGGTTTTGAGTCACTGTACTTGTCGTATGCATGATATGTTATCTTTCATATGCACTGTCAATAGTTGAATTGATTTAAAGTTCCCTTGCTTAAACATAACTACCCAAATTTCCTTCTGGATTTCGATTAAATGGTATACCATTCATCAGGAACAAAAAGGTTTCAATATTTCTTTTTCTCCTTTTCTATAATGGAAAAATGTTGGTCGCAGTCCATGAAAAAGTGGCCAGATACTGTGATCAGCGGACAACATTATCGCTAAAGGCATCAATCAGGCGCGTATCCAGACCTGCAGCCTAGGGGGGATCACAGCTAAAATGTTCTAGGAGGAGAAAAAAGTCGGAACAAGTCGATTTAAAATTTTTTTTAATCATATTTACGTTATATCACAAAATCTAACTTGATTTGGTAAACCTATCGATAATATAATCCACATCAATCTCAGGGTGGACATTAAGGTTCCTTAATTTGGTTTCGAAGAAGCCAAAGCACTTGTATAATATATAGTGTCAACAAATCTTCTACTAATCACATCCGTGAAAGTTTTTGATGATAGAAAGTTTTTGATGATAGAAATTTTTCGCAGTAATTTTATTTCTATTGTTCGAATTGGTTTGAAACTTTATTTACAAATACACTTGATGCATTTGCTATGATTTTGATGTGGGGGGCCATTGGATAATTTGTAACAATCTCCTCAACGACATCGCTCCCAGACTGCAGATTATACTAACTTGATGTGTTCCTGCATAACAAGGCATTTGATTAACTAGCTGGTCTCCTTGAATATCCATCTATTATAGACCAAAATTTATTTTGTCTTATTAAAGTCTGCCATTCTCTCATTTTTAATCGCATTAGTGTTTGGGTTGAAAATTCCTATGAAATTTTCCACCGAATGAAAGAATTTCGCCTGATCGATCCTACACCTATGCTGAACAAGACGTTATGTCCATATTCTTACGCCGCAGCGTCGAATTCGGAAAAATATATGAAATAAATCGTAAAATTAGATTCTCATTTATGAACTTATCATGACACTCATTGATGTGCTCATTAATAAGCTCATCGTGACACTCACTAACTTTCTCATTAATAAGCTCATCGTGACACTCATTGATATGCTCATTAATAAACTCATCGTGACACTCATTATGTACTCATCGAAGTGCCCATCTAATATTGTAAAATGCACAAAAGAGAAGCAAGATATACAATTCTAAATAAGTGAAAGAGATGCAATATCTCTTGCACACTATCTGTGAATAAGTAAATAAATGATATTTTTCCTTGTTTTGATTCAAACTCGGACAAATTTCATCGGTACGTTCATCTGATTGCTCATGAAGAGCTCATTGATGAGCTCATCATGATATGTCTACCAGGGAAATTTGTCTTTTATGTAGAAAATCCATTCACATAGGTACCACAATGATAACGCTGAAATATTAAAGTAGAAGTAGTAATTTCTGTTGATAATTAATATTCGAAAAAATGACACTAGGTGAACGTAATTAACCCCATTTAGTATAAATCATGACTACATAGAACTTGGCGTGGGAAACGCGAGGAATGAAAGTTTTCTCAGGCCATCGTGATACTTTGATTCATGGCGTCAATGTGAAACGTTGTTGCTTTTATCATTTATGTCTCAAGACATGCTTGAATAAAAAAAAAACTCATTTCAAATTCGTGTATACTTTATCCACTTCATTCTGTCCTCCATAAAATAATATTTTTCATTGTTTTAGTTTCTAGAGGAACTTAAATACATGAACAAGGACAGGAACAGGGAATGGAAACCACTTTCCTTTATAAATTCTCTTAGGGACTATATTTTCTGTGGCAAGCTCAGAAAAGAGAAAGTCGACTTTGTGCGGTGTTTTTTTTTTCCTTTTTTTCTTTTAGAAAGTATGCGAATGAATGGCTTCTTTTGATAATTGTTCTCGACATTATTGTCATCATGATCATAAACATAGAAAGAATATTATCAGAGGAAATGCAGGAGGGGGAAAGGACTCACCCTCACTGATGAAAGGATAGGCAATATAACAAAAGGATGGACAAAAAAACTTAAAACAAAATGAAAAAAAAAAACTCTTCAAATACAAAATGGAGCAGGAGAGATGGAATTAATTCGCTGCCTTTCTTCCTAACTCGTCAAGTTTTTGTTGTCATGCTTTCCTTTACATTTTGGGGGGAAATGATTTTTTCATCACCTTCTCTCCAATAGCGAGTTATCCCGCTATATGTATACATGTGCTATACCGTGTTTTTCAAATGTTTGTTTTGCCAGAAAATAGTTTTCATCCCCAGTGTTGCATTCATTTTCCGCAAAATCAGAGATGAAAATTAATTTCCACTGTGTGTCCTAGTCACTGGACAATCTCCCAGTTTATAGCCGTTGCCCTACTTTGTTGACACACTGGAAACTCTGGATAATAATTTCCATCAATTAATTTCTATTATAACAGAAGGACAGGTCGAGTCGGCGGGTTGATACCCGGTCCGGTACAAGGTATACGTATACTTCGAATACTACAACTATTACTATTACAACTGTGCCATATAATGGCATGATGCCATTCTTTTGTTAATTATAATGCGCGGATATGTAGGTATGCAGGTATTGGTAGTATGGTAGGTAGTAGTGGTGTTGATAAAACGATTGAAATATTTCGTGGTGGAGCCAATGTGGTTCGATCCTGATGTCACTTGCATTAAATTCGGTTGCACGATGCCGGAAATGGTTCAAAGATTTATTTCAAAAACGATTCGTGCTCATGTTTTTAGAGTATACCGCTGCCGCCAAATGAATTTGCATTGATTTTATGTGCGGGGGTGCATTGAACAGGAGAAACATGTGACTGTGGGTAATTTGAGGCTTCGATTGATTCGACTTTATTGGCACATTCATTTCATCTCATTGATAGATGATTTTACCTCATTCAGTATAGTAATGGGGTACTATTATAGTAACTTCACAAAACTTTTTATATTTATGATATCTGGGGAAAATATACATAGGTAGAATCAATGTCAAGTTTCTCTACCAAATATCATTCCTACCATGATCGGTAAACCAACTTTTCATTATACTTACTATTTAAATTTTACTGTTCACATTTTGTGACTAAAAAATAATCGGGATAGGTTATAGCTGTTTTTTTCAATTTGTATATTTCCAAAGGCTATTGATAGCATTCGAAGCTTCGAAGTTAAAGTCGAATCTTTCAAAGCATGAATGTTTCGCTTTGAACTGTTCGAATCTTCGAAGCATTAATTTTTCCTGGGGATAGATTCTGATCAGAAAAAAGTAACAAATGACAATGACATCGTGATTTTTTTCCAAAAATGCGATTCTTACTTCATCCATAAAAAGTGACATTTAGCGTTAAATAGTGACTTATTTTTGAAAAGTCGACAAAAGTCATGACAATTTTTGCAACCGAAGTCACTTAGCCGTAGTCGCTGTGACTTTTGTCATATTCAAGTGTGATGTATATATTGTCATACTTACAAGTGATATCAAATATGTCAAGTAAGTATAAGTACAAGTATTTGTATTTATTATATTATTATATATTATTGTATTATTTAAAAAAAACTCAATTTTAACAACAAACCACAAAAGGACACGTTACTTTCGTTATAACATTTCAGCAATTATTTTTCGTACTACCCCCTTCTTTGGATACGCTTTCGGAATAAAATGTGCTCCATTATTTTGTTGTTCGGAATATAGTCAATCACAGCGCAATTGTCAAATTGTCATTGCTATAATTTAAGATACATGTCATGTCACCCAGCAATCAGAATTCCAAATTATGGCATACTGACATTGTCCTTCCTACGAAGTCATTTTGTCATTTTAATTTTAGCAGAATCCAGCCTCTGATATCTACTCTGCAGTGTTAAGGTTAAATTATAATATTCGAGGTGACTTGACTTTTAAAGAGTGTTTGAGTTTTCGGGGGAATAGAGATCTTTTGGTTATGATAAGAATATATAAATATATTTCATCATATGTATGATTTGAAATGCAACATGGTTCAAAACTGTTAACACTAATTTCACAGTCTTCTTGTGATGTCTTCATCTAAAATATGCCACACTTACACATATGAATATAGACTTAGAATTTTATATACCTATACTATAAAATCAATACGGCGGCTCCTCCAAATGATGGACGAATTTTATCACTTATGGTCAGATTTTACTAAAATCCACATCTGTGGAATTTGAGGTTCGATAATTACGATTTTGTGGTCGAAGTGTAGAAATCTATACGGCGGCGGTAGAATTTTAGGAACGCCAATTACGAATTTGTAGTCGATTCGACTAAAAATCGATATCTGGGGGATTTTAGGGATTGCAGATTACGAATTTATTTGATTTTAACTTCACTTCACAGTTACAAACCAGTGGCGGAAAGATTTTTCGCAAACCGGAAGAAGCCAAATTACAAATTTTTGAATCAAACACATAATACCACAAATAAGTAAATATACAGATGACGAACGCATATCAAAAAAATGAAAATCTTATCAACATTTCTCGTAACCAAGTTAGTTAGCTACGACAAAAATTGTAGCTAAGAAATGTTGTTATTAACAGAAAATATTCAGGCACACACCCACGTTTCTATCTTTTACTAGAGCAATGAGTTTTCAACTTTTTCTAAGAAATTTACTGGAAAGTTTTTTTTAAAATTTATACGTATTTTTGGAGGCCGACAACAATTTTTATGAGCGTAGACGCGTAAATTTGTGGTTACAAACCAAAGTAGCTTATGTCGACATAAGCGAGTTTCTATATTTTAATGTGAAGCCTCTCTAGTTTCATAATCCTCCCTTTTGCTCTATTCCCCATAATCGTATCTCGTTTCCTATGCCTAATCTACAATGTTACTATGCATGTCGTAGGTCGGTAGGTCATAACCAAAACAGCTTAAGTAATATTTTCGAAAATCTAACTTTGGAAAAAGCACTTATGTATACTTACATTTATGGAACTACACTACTGCATGAAAGTGATTTTAGAAAAACAGCTTATCTTTACTTTATAACGGTTTCTTTATTAGTGGTCGTTACCTCCACGCCTATTTATCAAAATTGAGAGTACTTAAGGCATTTTTGCAAAACCTATGACGTAGGCTTATCTAATTTTTCGTATTTTCAAAAAACACTTAAGTCACTTAAGCTATTTTGCCAAAGCAAAATAACTCGTGAAAACAATTTTAAGTCGACATATAGTAAGTGGTTCAGCTGTGTGCAAGTGCAGTTAGGTCTGGCTGGAATATAAGAGTAGTCAGACGTAAGATGTTCAAGTACAAAATTGTGACGACTTGTGGAATTTGAAAGGAAGAAAATAAGAAAAAGATTTTTACTAAATGAATAGATCTGAGAAAATCCTGCAGATGGCCTTGAATATAAGGGCAAAGCTTAGAGATGACATGCCCAATAATGGTAATGAGTCACGCGTAATGGAAAAATTTGGTAAGACCAAAAGAAAGTATGTATCGTTCAGATCGTAACAAAACATTTTGTATCTTTAAGGTGCTGCAAGCAACGAAGGTTGTGAAATCTTGGAATTTTTGAAACCACCCGTTGGAAACGAAACAGCGTCTAGCTTCGCTAATGGCTTCGAATTTGATTTATCTAGTATTTGTGGTTCATTCCTGTTCTTTGAATACGAAAACGTGGATGATGTGTTTAATGATCCGGGATTCGTTACATGAAATTATTTGACAAACAGCGATACCAGTGAAGAAACCGAACGAACTGCTGAAATGTTGGAAAATATTCTACGTAGCTATGAAAATGAAGAAATGGAAATATTGCCTGAAATGTCCGGAAAGAAAGCGGAAAGTAAGAAGACTAGGAAGTTGAAGAGAAATACTGGGAAGGCTTACCTTAACTACAAAAATAAAGCCGTGGATGAGAGAAAGCTCAGGGAAATGGAAGACTGCCGTAAGAGATGTAAGGAAAAGTTGACGCTAGAGCAACGAAATGCAATTTTTGAAAAATATTGGAGTCTGGGCAGATATGAATTACCACATACATACACTTGCGGCTTGATTGAAATTCAAGAGAAGAAAACTGAAAGACGAAATAAAAGCCAGAGTGCAGCCCGTAATAGAACCCATCGAAACTATTATTACTTTGAAATCAATGGGGAAAGAATTTCAGTTGGTCAGAAGTGTTTTCGTTATACACTCTGCGAAACGGGAACAATTCATAAAGACTGTGATTAGGAAGAAGTTGAATTCACCCACACCTTTTACTATCGCCGATCTACGTGGACGTCACCCACCATCCACTAAACTCGGTCCCGAAAAGAAAAAGAAATACTCGACCATATTAACAGTTTCCCAGCATACGAATCACATTATACCCGAAGGGATTCCTCTCAGAGGTATTTGCTGAGTGAACTAAGTCTTGCCCAAATGTACCGTTTGTATTGCGAAACACATGAACGCCCTTGTTCGATTTTATCGTATTCTACTATTTTTAAAATCATGAATATTAAGTTCAAAAAGTCGAAAATTGACACATGTAATAAGTGTAAGTTGTTAAAGATAAAGTTGGAACTTGGTAATAAAGAGGCAGAAATTGCTTGAAAATTACAACAAGACCAACATCAATGCTTTGTACATAAAATTTTTGAATGTTGTTCATACAGGCATTAACAGTTTTGTACCTATTTCTAAAAGATCAGAGAGCAAACATCCAACTTGGTTTAATCGGGTACTTCTAGGTTAAAAAATGCCAAGAATAAGGCATATAAATTGTTTAAAGCAAACAGTTCTTCAGAAAAGGCATCTAATTTAAAATGTCTAGAGCGGGAATATGAACTTTTGCATAGGTACCTCTTTAAGAAATACATTTGGTCTGCTGAAAGAAATATCAAAACTGATAGTAACGCTTTTTGGACATTTATTAAAAATAAGAGATCTTCTTCTGGATTTCCTATTCAAACGGAACTTTATAATGTGATCTCAAACAATTTACAAGAAAGCTGTGACTTATTTGCTGACTGGTTCGAACCTGTTTATGTTTCAGATCCCTCTCTTTCCCCCTACTCTATTTGGGAGACCTCTGATGCTGCTATTTAACCGTCTTTGGATCTTAATGAAATTGAAAACACGCTCACCTCTTTAAACAAGGATATTTTTTACTAACATGATCTAGTTCCTAACATTTTACTAAGAAACTGCAATGCTACTCTGCACCAGCTTTAACAATAATTTTCAATGTTTCAGTTAGACTAGGACTTTTTCTTGACCAGTGGAAATTTTCTTTTATTACTCCCATATACAAAGCAGGTTCTCGGCATTGCATTAAAAACTACAGAGGAATTGCCAAACTTCTACCTATTCTCAAGTATTTTGAAAGCATAATAACGAACAGGATGTATTTTCACGTAAAAGAAATGATTTGTTCCAAGCAACATGGCTCCGTGAACGGTAAGTCCTCAACAACCAATTTGGTATTATTTAAAAATTTTTGTATTAACGAAATTGAAAATGGTGCGCAAGTCGACGTTATCTATCCTGACTTTGTTAAGGCTTTTGACCGGGTAAATATTGATCTCCTTGTAAGGAAACTGCATGCCTTCGGGTTTCACTCCTCCTTTCTTAAGTGGATTATTTCGTACTTAAGTAATCGCTCGCAGTGTGTAAAAAGCGATTTTGTTAAATCTCGTAAATTTATAATTAAATCAGGGGTGCCTCAAGGCAGTCATCTTGGCCCCCGTTGTTTATTATTTATATTAATGATGTGGTTAAACTATTCTCTTTCGCTAAATGTCTTTTGTACGCTGATGACCTAAAAATTTTCTTGCCAATTAGAGATCTAGCAGATTGTCTACATCTTCAAAATGGCCTAGATAAACTTCAAGTTTGGTGCTCGTTAAATGGTTTGGAGCTCAATCCTAGCAAGTCTAAGAGCTTCAGCTTTTATCGTTGCATTAATCCTATTTTGTTTGATTACGTGATTAAAGACATTACTGTTGACAGACCTACTGAGATTAAAGATCTTGGTATCATTTTTGATAATAAGTTGAGCTGCTCTTTGCATGTTGACTATGTCACCTGCAAGGCATTTAAAATTCTCGGTTTCATTAATATTAACTGCACTATTTTTCAAGACCCTTACACTTTAAAGGCTTTATATGTTTGACTAGTTCGCTCTATATTGAAGTATTCCTCTGTTGCTTGGTGCCCTTATACTGCTTTACATATTAAACGCATTGAATCTATACAAAGATCATTTACTCGCTATGCTTTGCGCGGGCTTAACTGGGAAGTTGGTCTTTCCTCATACGAGGCCAGGTGCCAGTTACTTGGGCTCCAAACTTTAGAGTCTCGTAGAAAGGCTTTCAGTATTATGTTTGTCAGAGATGTTTTCTGCTACAAGATTTGCTCACCAGAATTGATTGCCTTATTCAAAATTTATGTGCCTGGCGTTTCTTTTCGATGTAGAGATTTATTATATATTCCTTCTCATAGAACTTGTTATGATCAGTATGAACCCATCACTCAATGCTCTCGAAATTTTAGGTTGTTTGTACTTTCGTTCTTACTGATGAACGTAATAGTTTCAGAAATACTGTGATGCAAATTTATATATAATTACGTCTTTAGATATTCTTTACATTTCTTTTTTTTATAGAATATATTTATATCCTTTTCACTTAATGTTAAGTTAGTTTTAATGCTTAGTCTGTAGGAGCTTTTTTCTGTAGACCTAAATAAATAAATAAACAAATAAATAAAAGGAGGCCGATTTGGCTTACAAAGCTAAAGCCAAGGACAAGGACCATGCAAAATATAATTTGTCGTCAAAATAGTACACCTTTGACTTGCAACAGTGTTTACCAACTCCCTACTGGCAAATGTCTGTATCCTTTTATAAGCGACCATTATGGACTTTTAATTTAACGGTACATGACTGTGTGACAGGCCAACCATTTTGTTTTATGTGGCATGAAGCTATAGGTCGCCGTGGTGGAAATGACATAGCTTCCTGTATTTTCCAACACCTCTAGTCTGTTCCAGCCGACGCAAAGCATCTGACCTTTTACAGTGACTGCTGTTCTGGTCAAAATAAGAATACTTTTGTGGCCACAATGTTTGCAGCTTTTATATCTATGAACACAGATATCGAAGTAATAGACCATAAGTTTCTTGTACCTGGTCATACGCACTTGGAGTGTAACGTAGACCACTCCGTTATTGAAAAGAGAAAAAAAAAAAGAAGTAGAGTCAAAATACACCAGCCTCGGGACTGGTATCTGTTTGTAAGCACCTTCTTTAAGTTTTCGTTACTCTCAAAAGAGAAATTTTTGTGGAGAAAATGGATGAAGATGGTAACAAATTTGGGTGGCAAAATGAGAAATGGTTAAGATATACAAAAGAGTTTGGTCGTATTTCCTATAAAAAATCTCTGAAGGAAGATGAACTATTTAAAATCCTCAATATACAAAAAAGAGGTATCAGCAGTATAAGTAGCGTTTCCTCGTGTTATAGTGGTACGCTGAAAATAGACAAACTCAAAAAGAAAAACTTGATTGACGTACTCCCTCTTATAGATCCAGCATTTCACAATTTTTACCAAAGCTTTCTAACAGCAGGTATGCCAGCAATACACTCAGACCTGAGTCAGGACACGGACGAAGAACTTTAAACCTACATTCATCTTACTAAACACTTTTTGGTTAAAATTACCATACGTGCGAAACACATAAGTACTCAACTTTCTTCATTAAAATTTTGGAGAAAAACCTTAAGTGTACATATGACATAATTTTCTAATAAAATATTTTTGGAAAAACAACTAATGTGATTCAATTTTATTTTGATGATTATTTCCTTTATTCAAACTAGCTTAAGTGATAAAATCTGCTATAACTACAATGTTTTCAATAAAAGCATTAAAAGTAATTTCGCATTCTATTAATCTAAAGATGCTGAATGCATTCAAGAAAAATCCAGGGTAATCTTGCTTTTGAATTCGTAGTAATATCAGTCCTTAACTTCAAATCCGCGTACCGAAAAATTCAGTAATTTCAAAAATCAAGATCGATTTTGAGTCGAATCGTGCCATAACGACAATATTCGGCCGCAGTCTTGTAGACACCTCGGAATTTCGAAAAAAAATTCGAAGCTTCGTAAATCAACAGTCCTAGCTACTGCCAAGTATTGCTGAATGCTATACATGTGTTATTCCATAATTTATTATTAATTGAAATTTCAATTTTTAATGTTAATTTATTACTGTCGAATTAAATAAAGGAAAATAAATTTTATCTTTTTATTATGACTATCTGAGCCAGCTTAATACAAGCTCACAGTATGTTTAATAATTAAACGGTAAGCAATACATGGTTTTCATAACTTAGTCGGTGTTAGTATTAGTATCTTAAACAAAATATAAACCGAACAACCGGATGAAATGACATGCAATGAAACTTAGAAAAAATAATTTAAATTTTATCTTTACGAAATCTAACGCCTAGTACTTCGACTTCATCCATATATTTAACTTATAGCGGTTTTTTTAAACTTGAAGACATATAACTAAAGGAAGCACAATAAGCCCGAAAAATTCTGTTTATGTATTTGTTATGCTCATGGAAGTAGTAAATCTGAAATATTTTTTAAGGGAGGGTTTGGCGTAATTATATAAAATAAAACAAAATTGTGAACTGCCACTGACACATTGAAGAAAATAGAAAGTTGGGAGCACAAAAACGTAAACAAAGAAATATTTTGAACACTTATCTTGGTATTTTTGTTTCCATTCTCTTTTTTCACTTCTTTTGTTCATATTTGCAGAAGAGCAACTTTCTATCTTAATTTTAGGATATCATCTTGCCTAAAAAACGTCTTTCGGGGATTATTTCGGCAATTATTAAAACAGCCCCGCACAAATCATTATTGATAGGTCCACACGCTTATTAAATTAACTCCAAGGCTTTATCACTAAATTGTCACTTCAATTGTTTCATTTAAAATTAACACAATTAGCGGAACAATTTAAAGTTTTTTAATTAAAGAGAGCGGAAGAACACGAATCTGACGTTTAATTCGAATTGACACAATTGATATTTGCAAGTTAAGCTAAATTGAATTCTCCTTGCCTTTCTACCCATCCCTTCGCTTAAAAACCGATGGGTTTTTACACGATATTTCACTTCCTTTAGTAAGATATATGTGTTCTAAGATTTAAACTGAAACAATTCTAATTTCAAAATTTTATAACTTATTGTAACGAAAGCCATTAATATAAACTAATAAAAAATAACAAAGTAAGTTTTGTTCATTAATTCAGTTCAGTTCAATTCAATTCAATTAATTTATTAATTCAAATATAGACAACAATATTGCAATAGTTAGTATACCTACATAAAACAGTGGTAGGTAATATTTAAAATAAAATCAAATGAAATACCTAAAAGTTTATCTACATACAGATCAAAAAAGAAAACAAAGAATGAAAAGAAAATTGATTATAAAAATAAGAAATTCTAAATTAAGAAGAGAAGAGAGAAATTAAACAACAAGTACTTAATGAGCAAAAGTAAAAAGTGAAATGAGATTAAGAACTAAATTGTTGATTGATTAACTAATTAAGGCACTGTTTCCGCCAATAAATGAACTACAAGCGCAGCTTGAACGAAATAAGAGTCATATTGAACAGAGTTGCAGAGTAATGGAAATGGGACATATAAGTAAATTAAAATGTCGTGCAGAATTCAAGAATCTCAGTTAATTACTACTATTAATATTGTTTTAGTTATTTCTATTATTATTGTTTTTTTTCGGGTAGCTATGTTTTTTTATTTTTGTTTATATTGCGATCAAGCTATTTTGCTTGCCCGCGACTTCCTTGTGGCGGTGTATTAAGGTACTCAACCTTAAAACGGTGTTTATGTTGACGATGTATACTCAACCTCAATAGAAAAAAAGTTGTATTAAAGGTACTCAACCTTAATACGTTGTCGATGAAAAATCGCAAAATAAAAACTGTCGACTTCTGACGAACAACTTAATTTATTTTCCCAAAATTTCCTTTTTTATACAAAAGTATCTACTAACTACACCTTACAAAATCAAGACAAATCAAAATCAGCAAAATTCTAAAATATTTCTTTCCCATAAAATCACATGATATCAGATCTATGTATTTTGACTACTTACCTACAGAATAATTGTCCCTTCGCCTTCTGTTATCACAATTTTCATGCAGACAATTTCGTGAGAATTGTGATGGGTAGAGGTGAGAAATTATTAGTAAGCATATTTACAATTAATGAAATTTAATTTTTAGTATGTAAAGCTAAGAATTGCGCTTCTCTGATTATGGGTTGCAATACTACGCAATGGTGTATTGGTGAATATCATGAAAGTTTATGTCCTTGGGGGCTAGTCTTTCCCTTTGCTTGAGTGCGTTGATCCTCATTTGAAGTTCTTGGATGTCTTGCATAATGTCTTGTGCTGGGAAACCTTCAATACGTGGTCGGGGTTGGTGTTATTTAGTATACGGATAAAGTCGGTGAATCTTGGTGTGGTAATGAATTGAACTTCTGAGTGGCTGGAGATAATGTAGATTCATCTCGGACAGAGCATTGTGGGCTTAGTTCTAATATACCAGAACCCTTGAGGACTTCTTGATGAACTGACTCTTCACAAATAATATTGATTGAGGGTGGCTAATTGTATGCATCGAAGGGAGTGAGCTGATGTAAGAAGACAGTTTCTTGGTGTTGATTGTGTCAGCAGACCGATCTCGCACAGGCTATGATTGGAATGCTTGTTATCCATCGGATTATTTTACTTGCAGATGAATCCTGATTCGCCTACTCGGCATGAACTTAGTTCGTTCACTTGTAGAGGACAATACTGATCTCTTTGGGGATTGATTATCAAGACTTCTGTTGATGGTTGAATCATCATGAGACGCTTGTTCCAAATGGTATTGACACAAAGTGTAACATTTCAAATTGTTCAGATGAATATAATGGTAGAGTTAACCGAAAGATCATGTGGCTAGGACTGGCTCGTCCTTCAACGGACATGATGCTGTACAACTTTATCAAGTCCTCAGGTTTCGCAGGCAATCTCAGTGATGATGTGAGATGTTCTTGAATATAACTGAGCTCCTTATTGAACTGTCTTGGTGCCGAAAAGTAAGGATTTATTTTCCTTGATGAGTATCCATTAGTACGTCCCACAGAGTTGATTGGATCCGTTGATAATTATTGATAGCCATTACTAACCGGAGCGAAAGTGTTGTAAATACTTGTGTTATTTTTCGCTGGTGGGGTCATGTGTTAGGTTATTGAGTTGAGAGATGGTTGTATTGAAATATTTGTGAAATTGCATGAACCGGCTCTCTGTCCTTTCTTGTGACCTTTTGATTACATTGGCTGTTGAGTGAATTATTGAGGTTTGATTTTTAATGAGCTCTAGAAGATAGTGATCATTGCTCTTCATTTTTTCAATTACTTCAGACATCTGGTTGGAATATTCTGAATCTAAAACCCCAAATAAGGAGTTGGCCAGACTGCATATAATGTTTAAGGGAGCTCTTTTTTTTCTCGATCGCACCTTTTTATGACTATGATGTAGGAGCTGCGTCCATTCGTTGGATATGAGGTGAGCGCTGCCCATGGGCTCAAAATATATTCTGGGTTTAGATTTGAATTCGTTAATCCGTACTTGACAGAAACTGGCAAGATTAAGCAGGTAAATAGCAACAAGCTTGTGACACCATTCTGATGATGTCTCCTTTTGTGAGATGTTGCACCTTCTGAGGTAGATGCTGTTGTTGTTGAAGAAGCGTTTGGCGAAGCCTTGCGTTTCTGTGTGTGTTTTGAATGCGACGTTTGTTCCTTGGAGTCTTCGATGGTCAAAGAGTTACCTAGCATTTTATGAGTTGAATCACTGCCATCTTCAACGGGCAATGGTGCTAGTTTATGCATGCGTCTTCTTAATATGCCCGAAGACGTTCTCACGTCTGCTACTCTCACCAAACCATCTTGTCCCCTGGCTGTTTCTATGATTCGACATAGCTGCCATCAGGTTGTGGGAAGATTTTCTTCCTTTATGACCACCGTCATTCCCGGACGGGCATTATTGGATTGTTGTTTCCATTTATAACGATCGTATAACTGGCTGAGGTATTTTTTGGATCAGAACTGATGTTTTAGAATGAACACTTGTTTCCATCGCTGTGAAAGGCTGCTCCTTGAAGGTTGTGCCATTGGAGCGGTCATGAGTGGTTCTCCGATTAAAAAATGTCCAGGAGTGAGAGCAGTTAGATCGTTTGGGTCACTAGATAATGGCATTAATGGCCGGGAGTTCAGAATGGCCTCAATTTCGATCATAAGTATTTCAAGTTGTATGAGGCTGATCTGATGTTTCGTTGCAGGAAATATTTAGCTAACTTCACTGCGGCCTCCCACAAGCCGCCAAAATCTGGAGCTCTAGGTGTAATGAAATGAAACTGAATTCCTTTAGCTGTGCAATATGAGGTTATTAATTATTGTGAGTTTCCATGGTGAAGGTTTTCTTCAAGTTCCTTGAGCTGGTTCTTTGCTCCTATAAAGTTAGTAGCATTGTCGCAGTACAGATTGCTGCAACTACCTCTTCTTCCAACGAAACGCTTAAGGCATCCTATTAATGCTGCTGTGCTCAGATCACTTGCAACTTCGAAGTGTACTGCCTTAGTTGACAAGCAGCAAAAGACTGCAATATATGCTTTCTGAGGACGTTTGTCTCTCAGATTAAAGTGATCCAAATAGGTCTTAAGAAGTCTACTCCAGCATTTGTAAAGGGTCGTGCTGGTTGTATTCTGTGTGCAGGAAGGTTCCCCATGAATTGATTGAGGAGCTTTGGTTTGGCTTTGGCGCATCGGATGCACTTCTTAACTATTGATCGAGCGATACTTTTACCCTTGATGGTCCAATATATTTGGCGCGTTGTAGGCAGGAGTGTCTGTGGTGCACAGTGTAGATTGCTTTCATGAAGATGTGTCATCAATAGCTTGGTACAGGTATGTGCGTATGGAAGTAGTATTGGGTGTTTTGCATCCAAGGGTAAATTAGCTGCTTCTAATCGTCCTCCTACTCTGATTAACCCTTGGTTGTTTATGACCGAAGACAAGCTGCTCATAGGACTGCTGTTATGAACATACCCAGCACGATGTAATTGTGATAATTCTGTCCTGAATTCCCTTTGTTGAATTGATTTGATGATGATTGTGTTAGCCTCGTCGAGTTCCTTTGTTGTTAATTGCTGGTTTCTGTTGTGACAGTGATGGACAGGTCGATAATTTCGTATGAATCTTAAAACATAACCAACAATTCGTTGCCATCGACTGAAGTTATTCTGATGTTCAATGGTGTTTACAAAGTGTGAATTTTCACTAAAGACTATTAGAATAGTTTTCGGGCGCCTTTTTTCGAGGTCCATGTCTGATTTGGTGTATTTTGGAGGCCAGTGGTTTTCTGTGCCATTAAGGAATAGAGGACCATAAAATCAAATATTCTGAGAAGCTAGTTTTTCTTGATGTTCTCCCCGCGATACAAGGTCGGCCGGATTCTGCTTTGAGCTTACATGCCTCCATTGGTCTGGCGATGATATTATATATATATATCGTTCAACGAACTGTTTGATGATGATTTGCAGGAGCCGTCAAATACTACTCTTGATTTCGTTGTTGTGCTTTCAGGTTTTACCACAGCATGGTGTAGCAAGAAATAATACGGCTTATTGACAATGTTAAAGTTAATCTGTCTCATGTGGTCGAGTTCTACGTATTACTTCATGAAGTCCATATATTGTGTATGTAATGATGGAGTTCTTTCAAATGTTCTTTCGATAGCTAGAAATCGGCGCAGAGCTACAACTTTTGATTCGCCTAGTTCCTTGGGGTCTCGATAAAAAGGTTTTTTGACAATAAAACGCTCAGTGTTGTGACGCTTGATGGTATTTTGAAAATGATGTTCACATCTAGCTTGTTCTGCTGTGAGTTTAGGAGAGGCTGACTGTGCTTCTTCTGATTGCCAGAATTTTTCCACTTAGGTGTCTAAATTGATATCTTCTGCTGTTGAAATGCCTTCCAAGTCTTATTGGACCAACCAAAAGAATTTGATGATAAAGGTCCGCGCTGATGAGCAGATCTATCTTGCTTGGACAGTTGAAACTTGGGTCCGCTAATTCTATGTTGCAAGGCATAGACCAGGATTCCGTATCTATTTCGTAAGTGGGCTGTGCGGAAGTTATTTCCGGAAGAATGAAGACTTCGATTCGTGCTGTAAAATTGTTGATCCGTGGCATCACTTGCACATTTATTCTATGTTGGATGCGTTGCTTGATTTCTCCTATGCCTTGTATGAGCATCGTTTCTGATGATTTTCGTAGACCAAGTTTACTTGACAAACGTTCTGTTATGAAGTTTAGTTGCGAACCTGAGTCAAGAATCGCTCTACATCGGATTGTTTCCCCCTTGCTATTTGGTATCATTATTAATACGGTTCCAAGCAGAATATAATTTCTCTTAAGTGTTTTCGTTCTTGCTGTCAAACTTGTTGACGGCTCTTTGGAACTTGATCGTCAGATCTCTTGATTATTTGTTGACGAAGTAATGTTGTATGCTTCTAGTTACATTTTAAGCACCCCCTTGCCGGACAATCTGCTACTTGGTGGGAACTCTTCAGACAATTTGTGCACACTTTTAATTGGTATGCCATCTTGCGACGTTCTATAGGTGAAAGTTTTAAAAACTTAGGGCTTGCAAATAATCCATGTTGTTTCTGACAAGTTTTGCAAAAGGAAAAGTTGGCTCCTGTGACCAGTACTGACGATTTATTGATGAGTCTACCGTCTGCTTTTGCTTTCTGAGAGCCTAGTGTCTCTAGAGCCTGAAACCGAAGTTCCAAGAACTTCAGGAACTCTCCTACTGATTTTAGATCTCTGGGTGCCTGTATTCCTTGCTCATCCAAAACATGGGCTGATTTATCTACCTTTTTTAGAAGCAAGTGTAGCAATATTGGATCTCATGTGTCGGTCTAAATTTCAAGATTATTCAATGCCATGATGCATTCCCTTGTAGTGTCGTGTATTCTCTTTATTGACATTGGAGAGTCTGGTGTGGTGACTTGTTGTCCTAACAACTTTTCTAATAATGTTCTGGTCAGCAACCTTTTGTTGTTTTATCGTGTTGTAAGGGTATCCCAAGCCGTTGGATAGTTTGCATCTGATATTGGCAAATGTCTGATTAGGCGTTCGGCTTCACCAGTTAAATTGGTTTTGAGAAACCACATTTTCTGAGCTCCTCCAATGTCTTGTTCGTGAACAATTTGTGAAAACAAGTCATGAAATTGTTTCCATTGGAGGTAGCCGCCATCAAATTGTGGCAACGAGATCTTTGGCAATTTCATCTGTATTGATATTGTTGATCTAGGTTGATCCATATTTGAGTTTGAAATCTCTTCGGAGCTTTGCAGTAACTTCGCCAGCATGTTTTAAGAGACCTCCTCAACTCTATAATATTCTTCTGGGTCATATTCATAGCAGTCATAAATGTCTTCTGCAGCTTCCCAAATGGCTGAGTCAGTACTTTAATTTCCGAGGCTCTGTCTTCTGATTAGTTTTGGTACATCATGCGATGGTCGCATATGTGAGAATGGGTCTCACAACTGTGGTATATGTACGTACAGTACATTATTTTTGGCTCCAGAGCCCATGTTCTGACAATGGAGCGACTACACATATAGAGAGATCTTACCGCTCTTTCCATCACTCTGGAGAGATGTGAATTCCACGTATGTTTTTTGTGTAGGTAGAGTGACCCTCAGAAATTTGACTTCTTCTGAAAATATCAATTCCGTGCTATCAAGAAGAGGAGCAGTTAGTAAAAGCTTCGTTATTGTTGTGAACGGAACGATAACCCTTTTGTTGGGGTTCATGCTAAGGTCTTTGTTTAAACACCACATGCGGACTTTGTAAAGGCCTTTTGGAAGGAGTTTGGATATAATTTGTTTATTCTTGCCCCGTATTGTTACTAATAGGTTACTGAATCGCCAAAAATCTCCTAAAGTCGAAATATTAGCAAACTGTTTTGTATCCCTAATCTGTTACCTTTCAAATACTATACCTGAGATAGAGAAAAATATATATCTCGCAACATATGTACCTGTACCTCGCCCATAATTGAACGAAACTGTTTCGCAACTAGCTAAAGTTGCGGGTATTAAGAAGGGGATTCTCTCTTAAGTTGATTTTTTTTTGTATTTATTTATGTTTTTTTTTAATTCTTCTAAGTTTTTTTTAATGTTTTTATTTATTTTTCAAATATATTTTTCATGAAAAAAAAAGCATTCTGGGATTCGGACGTGTGTGTGGGCTTTTCTATATATTTATTTCAAAAATTTTATAATGGTGGAAAACTCAAGCACTTAAGTAAGAAAATCGAGTGAAACCAACTTCATAATTTTATGATTTATTTTTAGGTATGTTAATAACATATTTTACACAAATAATTTTAATCTGTCCTTATTAAATAAAACAATACCAAACTATACATTTGAGCGGCCAATAACCTCTTTTAGAAACATGATATGTATAAAGGGAAAATCATAATGTAAAAATAAAAAAACAGAAAGCCTTTTAAGTTCAGGTATCGCAGCAGAAATAGAGATCAACCATGGCTCGAAACATATTTAATCTTTATACCATTGAACAGTTTTAGTGACCGAGGAAGATTTGGTACATAGTATTTTACGTTTCGGATGTTATCGAAATTCTACCTCCCATTCCCATCCGCAACTCTTTCTCTTCCACTCTGTTCGCTTAAACAAAATGCCATATAAGAAGCGAGTTCTTCTTGTTATGATAAGTTCTATGATATTATAAACTATTAGTAATCATTTCCCATATTCCATCCAGACATGATAAGGGAAGAATTCTATCTCGTATGCAGCGACCGACTTATTTTCGTTGACATTTTGTATTACAGAATAGTGTTAATAATAATTTCTAGTTTGAACAACGTTTCTAGAATTTCAATTGAAATGAAAAATATTTTTATCAGGTACACGCTTATGTTTTCTCTGTACAGTACCACCGCATACATTATATACATATATTCTTGGCTATTTTCCAGGATGGAATCACTTTGTACAATAAATTCCAATCACATCCGGTAAAAGTCGTTATTAACCTAACTTAGTACCTACAGCCTTGCTATAAATTTAAAGAACTCACCACATCTCTCACCTTGTCACCATTTTCAACCCTGAGGAGTTTTCATCTCGCTTGATTGCACTTGGTCCCAACAACACCATCTTCCTACCAATATGGTATAAAATATATACATATATGTACATGGATATATATTCATTTACACATATGGGGTACATCTTCCATACCACAAAGTCACAGAATCCACTTCCAATAAATTCTGTCATTCTGATCACGTCATCTCTGACCAAGTTTTCTCACATGTATTAAGAAAGTGGCTTGCATACAGGACAGGCTGGGCTGGGTATAGTAGAGAAGAATCGAACACTCTCTGGTTAAGTTGTACACAGGTTTAATCATTATCAGACTCAGGTAACCTTAATGCTTGCGCTTCTCCCATCATATATACACCTGGAATATAACAGAAAGCTTTTAGGAGATTCGGAAAATGTATGTTGGAGTGCTTGTAACACTACACTTCAGCCCACCCTATAGGCCTGTGTATGAATGGTATTGGGATAACACTGAAGGTTAGAAGTGGAGCAACAACGTTTGAAATTATGGGAAATCCATTAGAGCTACTACCTACTCTGCGAACGTATGGTTTCACCATGTCTTGTTACCTTTTAACATATTTCGATGATGAATTGGGGTGCCTTAGCAATAATTCTTCTGTTATAGAAATGAATTCTTCATTAATTTCAGTGCTTTTAGCATTTATCCTATGAAAATTTAAAGATGGTACCCGTAGTAGTCCTTGTATAGGTACTTTTGCATGTATGTATCTCTGAATATGAAAAGTGCCTGCTGGAAAATATTTGGTAAATCTAATTCTTGATGTATACGGATCCTTTCCGATTTAAAAATTTATGAAAATTTTGTGTTTTGTATTTAAAGCTGATATTTTTGGGCTTTAGTGTTTGCAGAAAATTTATTATGAAGAGAAAGAACTTTAAGGAAAATCTTGTTGGTGAGGAAAAGAAATATTAGTAAATAGTAGAGTACCTAAGTGGTCTTCTCAAGCATAAATACTAGATATACTCGAAACTGGTACATCAATATCCCGATAATTGTACTTAAAAAAGATTAAGTACCAGTACTTTTTCACGAACTTCGGCATAAGTACCAAGTAATGCGTACTTAAGTACTAAAGTACTTGACCAATACTTTAAAGTACTATTAAATTTTTTGAAGAATTTATTTATATCACTGTCATTTCCTTAAAGTATTTTTATTAATCAGATATCGGAATTTAGATTTCAGTAACAGATTATAATAACACGTTTGTGGCAGACTATCTGTCCATAGCACTTAAATTAGTTTAAATTATAATGGAAAAATATTTTCTCCCTCGATTGCATATTAAATTTCGAAAATGAAAAGAAAGGTATAATATTTCGTCTAAATTCTGCTTTCTGTCAAATATCAGAGGGTTTTAGTAGCTTAGCAGCTTTACATTAGCGTATGCTTACAGTTGTTGTAACTGAAAGGAATATGTTAGACAAACATCCTCTTTTGAGAAAATTATCTTTAAAACTTCCAATAATAAGTTTTATTAAAATCTAACTACATAAGTAAGTATTTTTAAAAACCGACAATCAAAAGTAATTACTACCATATTTTTATAATACAATGATTAATTATACATATATGTTTCTTTTTACAATTTTGTAAATTAGAATTGCTAAAAGAAGTCCATCAAAAGACTCTAAAGCACTTTGTACGTAGATGCATAAGTACGTGGTTCTTGATACATACTTGTATTAATTCTTGAAAAAGTACTAATATCTGGCTTTTTTCAAATACCAGAGTTTATTGAAGTACAAGTACGTGTCCCGGTATTGATACTGGTATTGGTACTTGTACTTGGAATTTGACACTTCTACTTAGTAGTATCCTAAACTTGATAATTATAGAAATAATATGTACACATGATGTTAACTTAGGAAAACGTAAATATTGATATGGTTGATAGAGGATGTCTAGACATATTAAAAACCGTACGAAATAAAGGCAAGAGGAATACATAATTAATTCAATTTATTCATATCAGAGTTAAGTATATGAAGTAATTTTACTTAGACATACTGATACCGACTATAAGGGAATTAAAGTTTTTTAATAGCTGGAAAAATGTGGTATAAATTGTTATGAGCGTGGCCTTTGTTCGTTATTCAAACACAATATTACAAATATCATTCACAAGTTCTTTGTTTATTTATTTATACTGGTTACTTTTATAACATTCACAACAATTCTCGAATCAACTCTACTTTAGTTATCACTAGTACTGTACTTCTAATCCAAATGGTTTACTTCGTTCACTTCACTGTCTGAAATAAGATTCGCCTCCTGGCGGTGAGAAGCGCCGTATTTAAATACAGTAGAATGTGCAGCCCGTAGTACATAGCTGTAGCTGCGGCTAAAGCGCTTACTCTCCAGCTGTAGCGCTACGTCATTCTTAACGAATAGAATGGTGTAGCATGTAGCTTATTTTGAGGCTGACGGTACATTTTTATTTGAGTGAGCAGAAGAAACAAAAGGTTATTTGCAGTAGAATCGTTGACATTATTTTAATTAGTATGTGAAGGCAAAGTTAGGTTTTTATGAAATAACATTCAAATATATAAAAAATCATGATGAGGAATTGTTTTTTAAATATACGAGAATGCAGAGGATACAATACGATTTACAATGTTTGAAACTGGTCTTATTAAATCGTATGCCTTGTTACATGTACCTCATCATCGCACCAACTACGGTTATAATGGGCCTATATGCTCTATGTTGAGAGCCTTTAATTACCACTCAGACCTAATCGATTTTGGCTTAACTTCAAAAAAGTTGAAAGGTCTGCTTTACGAATAAAATAATTTTTTCGTGTTGCTGTGTTAGTTTTATAACTTATTATTCTAGTTTTATTTTCTTTTGTTTTTCTTTTTTTTAATTGTGTATTGTTTATACTTTTTATTTACATTTAATGATTTTTGTTTTTTCTGCTTTTTTATGGTCTTGTGTTTATTTTTATTTCTTATTTTCTTTCTATTCTTTTCTTTTGTAATAATCAGGTGCAATTTTGTCCTGTTGGCTCTGCTAAATAAATAATGCTGAATGCGGTAACCTTACCGTAAACATTTCATAGGTATGGTTAGTACATCTGTTAATTTGAACTGTATTTCAGATATTTATCAAAAGGAGTGCTTGCTTGGTCTTTCCGCATGGGCGTCTCAATTGTCAGAGGAATAATAATAGTATGCAACGAATTGTGGAAAGTTCTTTCTCCGAAGTATGTACACTGTAAAAAATGTGAGCAATTGTTCCCGCAAAGCTTAGGTATTTTTCCCTAAAATGTAGGGAACATGCCCTAAAATATAGTGAATAATCCCTACATTTTAGAGAATATTCCCTACATTTTAGGGAAAAATACCTAAGCTTTGTGGAATCAATTGTCCGCATTTTTTACAGTGTAGCCCATTGAATACCGTGGACTGGATGACAATAGCCAAAGACTTTCAAAATAAATGGCAAATGCCGAATTGCATTGGAAGCATTGATGGGATGCATGTACAAATAAAATGCCCACCAAATTCAGGATCGCCATATTACAATTACAAAGGGCTCTTCAGTCTTGTTTTGTTGGATGTCTGCGATACCAATTATGTCTTCTCAGCTGTCGACGTGGGTGCGTATGTTAGTCAGAGTGATGGAAGCATCTTTCGTTTATCTTGTTATGACCAAAAAGTTATTAATAATGAGTTAAATGTTCCTCCGCCGCGTAGATTGCCAAATTCAAACACCGTAACACTGTTTTATTTCGTAACTGACAACACGTTGCCGTTGAGATCCAATTTAATGCGACCATATCCTGGGCTCTTAGTAGAACCTAAGATGTACAATTTTATCAGGCGAAGTTCTCGAGCTAGTCGTTTTGATTGAAAATACTTTTGGCATACTAGATGCACGTTTGCGCATTTTGACTACATGCATTGGATTTCATCCCAAAAACGCAGATAAAGTTATACTGGCTTGCGTAGTTTTATATAACTTTGTGAAAATCACAGACAGCATCTACGAATGTGACAGGTACAGCCCATCAAATTATGTAGACTCCTCCGATGAGGATGAAAGCTTGATCATTGGATCAGTTTGGAAAGTGTTCATCAGATCCGTAGCACCCATAACAGCACGCGAGTTATTTATTTACTATTCTTTCTTATGCAAAAAAAAAACAAAGTAAATAAAGTAAAATAAAATTACGCACTAGAAGTTCGGTTCGAACATAATTTTATTAAATACTGAATTTTAGATTACACTTAGAACTTTAGATCTAATACAAATTCATTAAATAACTAATTTTACAATACACTTAGAACTTTGATTCTAATTCGAATACAATAGAAAGCAATAAAAATACTTGTCCGACATCCACTCTTTAGAGGGATCTCTAGTTCTCGATTCCGGTTTTAAGAGTGACTTTCTCTTAACTCTGATATTTTCTTCTAGCTTTTTAAGAATTACATATTTTAAAATAAGAATGCTGATTCGACTGTTCTCACAGTTAATTTCTGCTACTTTGTGTCTTTTCAGGTAAATTGCGTGAATTTCTGCTGCTTTGTGTCTTGTCAGGTAAGTTGCATATCGTATTACTTTTTTTTTCATTTGTGAGAACGGAACTCTGTCTAGACGAATCATGTTCGTATATTTATTTTATTCGTGAACTCTGTGCTGTTCTTTATGCATTCTAAATTATAATTGTTTGGATCAGCATTTTTATTTTCTAAGTTACTTAGGTTTACTAACGTAACTCGCGCGAGGCCTCAGCAGTCCGTCAAAGATTGACGGACTATTTCTTAATACAGTAGTATAGCTGTACAATATCTCTCTTTAGGCACGCAGAACTAAAAATCAAAATATTAAATGACAATTTTCCGATATGTTAAATTTAAAAATATAAAACTATTTTCTTAATTCAATAAATGTTTATTCAAAACCCTTTTCCTCTACATTGCTCAACATTTTCAGTAATTTCATTTTCAATCCATATTTAAAAAAAATGGAAATCGTTTAAACTTTTCTACTAAACTTTTATAGAACAACATGTCTCCGTCATCATCCTCCGCCTCTGTTTGTGTCATGTGCGAGTTGATGTTCTTAATTGCTTGAAACAAGTTATCCTCGAGTACATTATCACTGCGAGATCTTTTCAGGTGAGGGGTCCGTTGTGAGTTTGAGGATACCTCAAACACTCTTGTAGAACAATTCTCGTTGGAATCCGTTCGGTATTCTGGCCGCGGTGAAAAGCTGGAATTGTCACCCATGAACTACCTCAGTATCCACTGCTGAATGTATTTTTTCCGGTATCGGCGAATTCGTTTCGCAGGAATAATTGCTAATTATCCTATTGGGAACATGAGGGAAACCACATAATGCAGAACTAATTGAAGTGTTAATATATACTTACATTCGTGGCCTAAGATAGTCACGCAAGAACAGTATATTTTGAAAATATTTACATCTTTCGCATTCCTCTGCTTCCTGTCCAGAAATCTGCCATTTGGAAACCTTTCTGGAAAAGGAATCCCTCAGTGCTATCCACTGCTTCTTGCATTCTTCAGATGTAATATAACCAACATTTTAATTTCATGCTCTTGGTCTGCCATCTCGTTTTCTGCCACTATGCCCAATCTCTGACCCAACTTTCATCCAAATTTCTGCTTTCTTCTTCCTATTTTTATATTCTGGGTGTTTTAGGTTCCACAGAACTTCGTAGTTTTTAATTATCTCCATTAAATTTTTTACTTTCCTATTATTTTAATAAAGTAGACACGACTATTCTTTGCAATGACAATCTTCGAATGACTTTCAAATATACATACGGCTGACGTCTGTCATCGATGCAGCGCTTGTAGCTGTAGCAGAAAGTAAGAAAGTTCGAACTTTGCGCTACAGCTATAGTAGCAGCTGCAGCTAATACTGCGTATTCTGTTGGCACTTTAGGCCACCCGTGGTACGAAATTTGACAGCTTGTGGTACTACAATGAGCTACGCGCTACAACTGCACATTCTGTTCCGACCTCCCTCTACGTACCCGAAACATCGATACTTCGAACCTGTCACTTGCCCTTTCTATGATATGATTCTCCGAAAGTTATTTACGTCCGTATTTATTTAGACATTCCACGCGAAGTATGTAGATGTCGCTTATTCTTTTTCTGTTACACGTAACAAAAACTAGACCTACATATTTACAAAAATTATGTTTAGTGAAACATTTATATACAAAACCGGACTCGCTGCGTATGGTTATTTACCTACCAATAACAAAACAGTTACTGAACACAAATACAGGGAAATTTAAGTATGAAAAATATATGAATGGAAATGTGATTTATTTTTTAGAATACTTTAATAAAATTGCTCACTCCAATGATAAGCAAAAGTGAAGTAATTTCATCTCCAATCTCTAGTCTGAAATAGAGCTGATCATTGGATCCGTATTTGCTAATATCCGAATATCCGGATACTCGGATCTGGGAACTATCCCAATCCGGAGATCCGGATCTGAACTATCCGGATCCGGATCCATACTACCCAGATCCGGATAGTTGGGATCGGGATACAAGGATTCGGATTATCCGGATACTCGGATTTGAGGAATCGGATCCTAATTATCTCGGATAATAAATTATCCAGATACTTTCAGCTCTAGTCTGAACCCAGTCATCAAGAGCTGTAAAATCAACCCTTTTCACATTAAAAAAAATATTTGGTTAGATCATAAAAATATATGACCAGCTATAGATGATGACGGGATTCTGAAAGAAATGGCGTCAAACATTTCCTGAAAAACCTTATTTTTCGAGTTCCGAAGAAGTTTAAGAAATTTCTTGCTTCTTCGCGATTCTTGGGCACACAAACTTTGCAATGTACTGACAAATTTGTAGATGAAAATAATTCAACTTATAAAATTAAACAAAACTTAAACAAAAACAAGCTTTGATTGCAATTTTATTATGGGTTGGTTGACATGAAACATATGGATTCTATAATCACGGGTTTAAATATATTCAAAAATTTCAAAATCCCCTAAAATGTATCTTCAAATAGTAGCACAGTTGTAGAGGCTCCTCTTAGCTTTTCCCATCTTTTTCATTGAATACTGATTTGCATATTGCTTTAAAAATTCCAACCAAATGCCAATATGTAACATCAAAGCCAAGGAAATGTATTGCGACTTACAAATTCTCAATTCTTTTGCAACCGAATTTAATTTAATTTTCAATTCAAGAACTAATGCTTGAAAAATTCCTCACATCTACGTGGTGAACCATTGATGAGAGATTTTGTAAGTCAGGACTTAGGTTTTTTGTGATTTTGAGATCCAGAAGATTTTGTATATAGTCGTTTTTCTTCTATAACATCTTACACGTTGATGAGAGTTTTTGAAATCTTAGATCCTATGGCTTCGTAGAGCCATCTGCCCGTCGGAAACGACCTTGGGCAGCCTTGAACTTTGTAGTGTTTTCATAAATTCAATTCGAAAGCTACTTTGATAATTGGAAAAGGTTATGTAAGTAGGCGTTGATTTTAATATTCCGCACACAAAAATTAAATTATTTATTATCTTGTAATACTATTTTAAGAAGACCCCTAGGTGATCTGCATTTTTAATTTTTAATCGGAACGTAGGTAAACCGAAGTTTCGGTACTTAAGCGCATCCAAGAACTCATGCGCCAAAAGTTTCGGAGGTTCGATATACGCACAGAACCTATCATTGTCTAGCAGCTATCAGAAGCAAAGCGAGCATTTTATGGTCGAGTGCTGCTTGCTCAGTGGATAATACCTCTCCACCTGTTCGACACATAGTCGACTTGGCTAACTCCCACCTGCTAATCTGTCCAACGTTTCTATCCTATTTCAGAGTTTCAAAGATTGTCGTCGACCGTTCAACTTAAATTTTCACCGAGGGTCAAAAGCAGTGATCGGGTTAGTCTCGAGATTGTCTTTCATCTTCACAAGTCGTCTATTCTTTTGGCGGAAGACCCTCGACTACGCTGACTACTTATCTATCAATAATTGAGTTTTGGTGCCAGTCCATCTCAGTACTGTAATACGCACGAAAATACCCCAAAAGCACAATCATAGAAGTTGCATAAATTTCCATAATCGCGGTGAGAAAGTAAGTTGAATTACACATGTATGTAGGTAGCATAATGAGCAATCACTACCTGCCTCAAGTGAGGTCAGCGACTTGCATATGCATAAGCTCAAACGTGAATTGACTCACCGACCTACTTAACTGCCTTCTGCATGTAAAAGCTAAAACAAACAAAAGACGATGATAAACTGACTTCTGTTTGTTTTAGCTCAAATTACAAAGTAGCGGCAAGTTATGAATGAAAATCATAAAGGTGGAAAAGTGCAACGTAAGCTTTGTTTATTGAATCGTAATTAATCGATGTCAATTGGTTCTCATGCAATTATTGTAAAATAAGTATTTTAAGCATGGGAACCAACTTAGGTCAACCAGGTAATTTTAAAATATAATAAGATAAGAAAGGGTAAAATAAAGTCACTTGCTATTTGACATTAGTAAAGTATACGGAGTGTTTTATTCTGCCCAAGTAGACATTGGAGTCAACGCTGCTTATAGCTGCTCCACCTTATTATTAGAGTTTGCGCTGACATAGCCGTTCTTCAGGAGTCAACGCTGTTCGTAGCGGCTCCTAAAAACTCAGCGTTGGATCAGTGTACGTGTATTTTGTATAATGTACCACAGTACATTAAATCTGTTGAGGACACTCTCCATTTCTCGTAACCCAGCCAATAATACATTGGGCTACTCTGCCAAAATCATACGTCTTGTTCGATGTATGTTCTTGAAATTCAGACAGAAATTTTGCAGTGGGTCATTTTTGTTTCATGAACCTACACGTCCATTATGGTTTTTATAAGCTGAGATTTTGTAAATCAGAATTTTGTTATCCAGGATTTTCAGATTAAGATTTAGTAATTACTAAAATGGGTAGTATACAGAAAAAATATCGATTCCTCTGTATACATAAATTGAGAAATATCCATTTTTTTGGTCCGAGTGTTTAAAGCAAGACAATGAAAGCTACGGATATTCAACTATTCTTACTATAGGGCTGTGAAACGTAGAAGGTCACCCATTCTCCAAAAAGCTGCTGTTTTCAGACTTTTGTAAATATAGATGTCCACATAAAATCATAAAAAATTTTGTCAAACGAAGATCTGTAGACTCTCAGAGCAGGATAGGCTTTATGAAGAAAACAGAATTGGTTTGACTTAACTCATCGACATAAAGGAAGTAATCTATTTTATTAGAATCCTGAAGGAAACCAGCGCATCGGGAGACAATGAACAAGATGCAGATGAATTGTACAGGAAGAAGCTGCAACTATTGGGATATTCTAGAGCAAGCTGAAAGCCTTCCACCAGAGGAACAATAGCTTCCACCATAATATATTTCTAATGGAAGGAAAGGAGCGGGATAATGATGATAATGTGTTTATAATACAGTGAATATCTTAAGTGTGATAGGCAAGCCTATAGCACTCCTTTTATTATAGACCAACGCGAACCGTATAGGTATTTTTCCTGTTAAAGAGTTTCTTCATACAAAATAATAATTAAAGATAGATCAGTTTCTGTGAATATTTGGTAGGTTGCACCAATATTTTCATGAACTGTATCCCTGAAGTATTAGTGTATTCGGTGTTGTAGTATTAATCTCCACCGGAGTGACGGACGATGATGATGGCTTGATTTAACGCAGTAGGTTGATTTTATCCAATATGCTTTGACTATCGGTCCGATTACCAGCGAACTAATATGAAATTTTTTCTCTGTAAATGCAAAGAAAAGATCCTTTGCGGATTTATCATTGGCAATATATACTGAATCTTTATTATTTAATTATATTTTTACTGCTCGAGAGTTGACATAAGACTAATTAAATTAATTGGAACGAATACAGGGTGGGCCAAAAGTCACCATGGGGTTTAAAAATTAAATTAGTAACATATGGTAGGATGAAAAAAAGGAGGTGGGGTGGGGAAACATGCTTACCTATGAAGAACAGACAGTTGGTATCATGTAAAAAAGGAATGAAGAGAAACGGTCAACAGGGTGTGGAGCAATGTACAAACGAAAAAGTTAGTTATTTTTAAACCCCATGGTGACTTTTGGCCCACCCTGTACTTTTCATTGATCGAGAGCGTTCAGCTGATTAATAAAAAGCAACACAAAAACCATGCTGCTGAGTCATCTCAAATTTGTTGTTGCTTTATGGTTTTCATAGGTAGCTGGATATTGATTTTTCATGTATTTAGAAGGGAAAATGGGGGATAAAGTTATACTATCTTTAATAAACAATAAACAATTTTCGTATAACAAATCAAGGGGTTCGTGCAAAAACTTAGAATTAAATGAAGCTGCTTGGATTCAGAAATGTCATAATCTTCTGCTTGCGGCTTTTAAAACTATTTTTTGGGTTGCTGTCGCTGTTGCTTTTTATTCACGCTTAATTTTCATATTTCTTTTTTACGATCGGTAAAGTGTTCTAGACGTGAATTTCGGAATCAATTTTATTAGGTTTACAAACTGCTTGGAGATGTGCATTATAGGGTATCCACTGAGCTTTGCTTATCAATAAAAAACCAATTAAAAATAAGTAAAACAGTTAGAATTGGTATAAGACAAATTCTTATGATACCCTAGGGCATAGATGAATGCCGGTATGAAATTTCATATGGTCACCCATCTGTGTAAGTTTGATTTTTGAAGTGGTTTTTCGCATATATTTCTAAAACGGTTCGTCAGACAGTAAAAATTATTAAAACGAATTTTATAGGATTTCATATTCTGAAAAAATTTTCAGTACAATAAAAACATCTAGGATTGATCGTGTTCACAGTATACGTAAAACAACCCAAAGTTTTATATGGCAACACCAAGAAGGTGTTACCCGAATTAGTCCAATTTTCAAATTATATTTACTATTTTTATGAAAACACTGTGTACGCATTCTCAGGCAGTGTCAAAATATGTAGTGAAAAACGAAAATTTTTTATGGCAACCCTACGAAGGAATTACCCGATTTGTCCCATTTTCGAACTTAATTTTAGTTGTTCTTTTAGGGGCTGTGTGTAAAATTTCAGTTCCCTAAGTGAACGAGTTCTCGAGTTATTGTGCGCACAGACGGACGGCCGGACAGACAAGCGGACATGTAAAAATTAAAACAACTTTTAATATTATGCATGGGTGTCTAATCCGCTCCACCAACATTATTTCTAGGTGTTACTTACGGAATGACAAACTTAGGGTATATACTTTGATTTCATCTAGGGTATAAACAAAAATTATGGTAGAGATGCGATAAGACGTTGCGGTCGTCATCAAAATTGAGTCTAGAATTTAGTAATCAATCCAAATTTGATTGTAAGTTCATCTAATGTAATCTCTTCTTGGAGCGCTAATTAAATCACCAATATTTTATTTAGGTAATTAAATGCAACAATAAGACAGAAATTGGCACTTATGTATGGATGTGTGTGTGTAGATAACATTTCCTAATTGAAATTTCAATTTAACCCACTTTTATGGCAAGTCAACTATGAGAAAACTCAAAGCGCAATTTAATCAAATTTCTTCATTAAAAACTTACCAAACTAATTTGTATCCTAGTTAGAGGACATTGTGTAAAAGCAACATGCACCTAATCAAGGGCATACATAAGAAGAATCAATGCGTGCTCGCTCTAGTAAACTTTCAAAAGCCACCCACCGCACATATGTGACAAGGCCGGGAAAATTTCCTTTAATTTGAACTGAATTAACTTATAAACTTTGCAAATATATTATGTGGGATATAACAAAAAGTGTCATCTGCAGGGAAAATAATAAAACTACAAGCTCTCTTTCATCCCTCTAGCAAGGGTTAAGAGAAGACTGAAAGCATGGGATATATAGCACAGACACAGTACAGAGCACAAGCATAGAGACAGACGGTAAAACTTTCATCCTGTTCGCAACCTCCTCTGTACCACCTTCCACAATAACATCTCCCTCCCCCCTACCCTTTATGCAATAGTCTGGTGTTCATGTTGGCAGTGCATTAAAGTAATACGACGCAGCGTATAGCGCCATTATTAGTGGAAGCTGTTGAAGCTCCATAGTAGAAGAGCATAGCGCGGAGAGATGTACACGAAAAGAAACCACTCAAAAGTTCACTGAATAATGGCCGAAAAGTTAATGCTACGGAAAAGTTTCAATTTGTGGATTTTACTTAAGTGGCATTGCTTGAATCCTAAGGACAAGGTATATAGGAGGATACCGGTGAAATGAAAAGGAGTGAAACGACGACAGCAAACAGAGGTCTTATCGTTCACCTGAAGAAGAAAATAAGTCCTTCGTCGTAAATTAGTTTTGAGCAAAGCAACTCAAGGGAGGAGCGGGTGAACTTCAAAATGTTGGGGTTAATTAGTCCCGTGGTGTGGTGAGTTTTTTTTTGGTGGTCTTTTAAATCATTGCTGTGCTGTGAGTGAAATTTTATCCTCACCCACCGTCATCACCACAAGCAAGCAGCGGCGGATTGAGAAAAGTATTGTCGTCCTGCCCAGATTTAATTTTCATTAAAATTTTGTTTTATTTATTTTTTTCTTTTGTGCTTTTTATTTTTTCAACGTAAACTTTTAGTCTGATGATTGCGTTGCACTTTTACTGCGCTCTATAAATGTACCTAAGTATGCATGTAGATATACGGTTTCTTGCCTGTGATTTACAACTTCTGCCAGAGTGTCCGTTGGTCGGTCGGGGGAATAACTTTAACCCAATTTGTGCCCAACGATGCGAACAGTAGAAGAAGAAGAAGGGTTCTTGAATAAAATCAAAGGAGAATTGAGGCGATGTATAAAAGAGGACCAGCCCCAATTAACTTTATTAACTTAAGTCTTGTATTATAATTATTGTGACTGGAGGATAAATAAATTTTGGAGGGATTAAGAAACAGCTTAAAAAGGGGAATGAGCTTAACTTGTATTATAAGTAAGATTTAAGAAATTTTACCAAGTTAAATGAAAGCAAAAAAGAAAAGGGCTCGATATTTAAGGCGATTAATTTTAACGGACTTTGGAGGGAAAACTGTGTTTTACTGTAGATTTTTTTTTTATTTATTGAATAACAACTCCTATGTGCCATATAGCAAGAGGGACTGCTTCCATTTTTTTTTGCTATTTATTTCTTATTTTTTTTTATTTATTTTTTATTATTATTTTTTTTTTGTGGCCCTGAGTAATCATGAAAGAAGTTTAAAATGCATTTAAAGACTTTCCACTCTCGGTGGTGCCGAGAAACTTTAAGCAGTAACACACCTAAGTTTGAATAGGCTTGTACATTTACGGAATCCGCTTATCTGAACAAATTTAAAATCGAAACGAATACTATGGACATCTGGAATACCTAGGATTGATTCTACAGCAGTGATATTTTTTTCTTTTCATTTTATTATATTATTAAGCCAGCCACAGGGATACCCTATATTGTTCAAAACATACTATGTATGCCAGGATTCGAGATATGAGGAAAGTTGTGTAGGTGCTAATGTATGTCGCTCTGAGCCCGTCGCAGATTGTAAGCCCGAAGATTCGTATGGTTCGAGATAAAAAAGCATCACGGAATTTTTAGGACCGAGAGTATTTTGAAGTGTAAAGGAGTGTGTGCAGTTTGCAGCACAAATATTGCGTGCAAGAAACATTCTACAAGAGATTAGACAAGATTTTTCTTTAGAACATTAACACATAACTAATGAGCTTGAAGGCTTTTTTTTCGACAGTAGGAACCTAATGAATTTACTCAAAATTTCGGGTTTTCCATCGTTCGGTTTGTACTCTGCAGTATATGTATTTAGCCAAGTTCATTTTGTCCTTTGCTCTTCAGGAAGCAAGTTACCGATTAGGCTAATACTGGAGGCAGACTTACGATTTCAATATTGCAGTTTGCACTAAGCCGCAAGTGTGTCTCTATATACTGAGAACAACTCTGTATACACTCGGTCTACACTCAATATGTAGAACAACGCAATATTGAAATTTCGCGGTATGGAGAGTTTATTGATATCTGACCCTAGTTATAAACCATAATCATTTAATATGCAACCGAGTTTTATACAGCAATGTTGATTGCAACTTTTTCTGACATTTAATATTTAACACTTGTCAATTTGAAGTGTCTATTTCATTTTTATTTTCCATATAGACAAGTAATTTCACAATATTTGCTCGAATTTTGTACGTGCGCGGAACTTTCGAAAGTCAAATGACAAATTAAATGATAAATCAAGTGTAAGCTCTCTAATTAATTTTCAGTATCGTAAACAGCAAATATGACATAATTGCAATAGCAATATGTCAATTCGAAGCGCAAGTCTGTTCCCGGTATAAGACACTTCTTTTAAGAAATGATATAGTGTAACAAGTTTTGTAATTTTCTTTTTATATATATAAAAAAACATACTGCAATCTCCATGTTGAACCCAGCTGAAAATTCAAGACCCACCACCACTAAAGACTGGTCAATAATGCCCACAATCTACAATGAACATTAGACCTTTATCTAGAGAAGATTTGATAGAAACAATCAGGCATAGATGGAATATAAGTAGAAATAGTTAAAGCTTAAGTTCTCTTTCCCTTAATGAATGGACATGAGAGGGATCCAAAAGCGATACTCATAACTAGTCCTCTTCTTCTTCAATCATGTCCTTAATCTAGAAGACTGGAAAATCGAATAATGAAGTAAAAAACAAAAACAAAAAAAGACGACCTGAGGGGATTGTTGACAACTGACATGGAATTTGTATCTAAAGTAATGGCTAGAATCATTATAGTAATTGGCCTGTCATATAATATCTAAATAAAATGCCACCTACGTCTGGATAAGATGGCAAAATTTTGGCTAAATATTTTGAAAAGAGCAAAAGAAAAGTCATTATCGTAGGACTCAAAAATGATGGCAAATTCAACGGCTACGCCCTAAATGGAGAAGACCTGTTTAGACGGAAGAAACTCTATATGTTATTCGCATGCTCAGTGCTCCAAAGCCCATAATAAGACAAAATCTACTAAGTGAAATAAAAAAAAAAAATAAGTGAAAGTTTCTTGTCTATTGGAGGTCTTAGGTATTAGAGGTCTCTCAATATCCTTCGCTCTAATTTGTGTTTGAGTATGTGTGTGATGATGTCCTGATTGAAAGGGTAAGAAGGATAAATTAGGGACAGAGAATGAAAGAGATGAACGGATAAGCATAAATTCACCGAAGTTCCCATCATAAAATTTTATATTAAAACATTGATTAAGAACGTTTTCATGATAACGGCTGTTGGAGTAATTAGATATTGTGCAAATTAATAATTGGATGGTAGCAAATTTCGCTAATTGACGAATAAATACAGGAAATTACGAACTGGATGAGATGGATTATTACTGTCTCAAACCACACATAAGCCCGACGTACCTGGGGCAAAAATATTCTTAACAATGATGCGCTGCACGAGAAGAATGTGAATTTTTTAACGTCTTTTACACTAAAAAAACAGTTAAGTGGTTCAATAATTTTTTTATTTAAATGCTTACGCATAGAGAAAATAAAAAATAAAAGAAAAACGTAAATTTCGAAGCATTAATTACGTGGTATAAATTTTTAATTTTCCACTCCAAGGATCAATATCACATTGAATTTCCACAATATTGTGATAAAAATGAAAACCGAAGTAAAATTGCTGACATTTGCACGCATCAACCTGACAATTATTTATAAAGTGTCGAGCCTTAATTCTCTGGCATTAATTTAAATTTTTAATTATTATACCGTTGATCTGAACTGGCAAGCGTAATTATCGTGATACAAATTGAATTTTTGTTTATCTACCAATTTTACACGTCATTGACTCAACGCATGCATGCAATACATTAACATATTTCTACTGCTGCACAGCATAACATACCTCTACTATAGCTGTAATATTGCGCCTAGTTGGAGACATATCAGTAAACATTTGTAGGATGGGAAAATGTCCTCCTAGGGAACATCATTAATATCTTGGTTTACGTTAATGTTTCTCCTCTTATAGCATAAAATCACAAAATGAATGCTAAACCGTATTATGTACTGGTGGATAGTGATGCATGTATGAATGTAGTGTCGTTACAGTTGTTTAAGCCCATGAATTCAATACTAAATGACAATAGGTCGGTATGTAACGATAACTGATAGAATGAAAATATTTATTTTTTAACTAAGAATGCCAGCAATAAAATTATTTTTAGCTTAGGAAAACATTCTGCTCTAATTACTTTGGCTACCTACCTTCGTAGAGTTCTAAATTTATTATTCAACTATGGAGGAAAGGACACGGATAACAGAAAAATTAATGAAAACATATTCATAGCTCTAGGAAAACACAATTTTAGTCATTTTACACTGATGTATTTGAGTTTCTCGGGTATAGCAGTCTCTGATCAATAAAAACTAATTAATCATGTTTAGTCATTTATTGGCCTAACATTTCGGTAAATATCGTTGTCTTCCTCAGAGGCACCGTCATAGCTCTATACAAGTATATGGACTTATCTATTTACAATAAAATTGGTGAGTATTTACCAGAATCTGGGCTTAAATTGTTTGTTAAGTACAAGTACTGGTAGTGATGCTTAAAAAAATTTCAAGTACAAGTCCAGGTACTGCTATTTATAAGTCCCATATATAAGCTTAAGTACTAAGTACCCTAAAAGTACTCAAGTACGCACTTACTACATAATTCTTGAAAAATTTTTATATATTCCATAGATTAAACTCATTTAAAATATAAATAGTGCATTGTGTTTTCTTCATTTATAATTCAATTAATTTATTTCTTCGTAAAATTGTGTTTGAGTGCTTTATTTTTTGACAATTTAAATATCTTGTGTGCTTGTGAAATTTCTGGATTTTTGCATCGTGTTTTAGTCTCATATGCAGTTATTGAACATCTGTTCTCGCCGTTATTTTTTATTACGATTTCATTGTTCTGCCTTAAAATTCTTTTAATTTATACACAATATATATAGTGCTGTGTGCTCATATCTATTATATAAATAGTGCATTGTGCCTTCTTAATTTATAATTTAATTAATTTATTTCTTCGTAAAATTGTGTTTGCGCGCTTTTTTTTTTTTTTTTTTTTTTTTTTTTTTTTTTTTTTTGACAATTTAAATATCTTGTGTGCTTGAGAAATTTCTGGATTTTTGCATCGTGTTTTATTCTCATATGCAGTTATTGAACATCTGTTCTCGCCGCTATTTTTTATTACGATTTCATTGTTCTGCCTGAAAATTCTTTTAATTTATACATATATAGTGCAGTGTGCTCATACTCATTTACAATTAATTAATCGTTTTTCTCTTTAAAATTTGTATGCGTTCCTCATATTTTGATAATCTAAATATCTTGTGCTTCTGTATTTTTGCAACGTTAAAATCTGCTTTGTTAGTTTGTTCTGTCTAAACTCATTTAATATATTAATATCGTAGTGTGGACATAATTATTTCTAATTAATTTATTGATTTCTTAATTGTGTTTGACTCCCTCATATTTTATTTATCTAAATATTTTGGTGCTTGTGAAGTTTCTGGATTTTTTGTTATTGAAATTTCGTAGTGTTTTAGTCTCAAATCCAGATAACAGTTAACAGTTCTTCTGTTCTCTCTGAAAATTCTTTTAATTTTATATATAGTGCATTCTTTCAATTTATATTTAGTGCATTGCCTCGTACTCATTCACAATTAGTTATAATTGTGTTCTCGTTATAAAATTTGAGATTTGTGAATTTGCGTGAATTTCTTCGCAATGCCACTCAGCTGTGCTAAGTGCAGTTCAACAACCAGGAACGGGCTAAGTGTAAAATGTGGCGGTGTATGTGGTAAGGATTTTTGTGCCAAATGTGTAAATCTAACTGACTACGACCTAAAAAGTGTTCTTATTAAGAACAACATTATATATATGTGCGATGAGTGCATTGACTTTAAAAAAAAACTGTTTTAGATAGGTTTGACGTGTTGAAATGTGAGCTTGCGGAATGTAATAAGCAGTTGACTCTTCAAGATCGGGAGATCAAAATAGTTCTGAATCATTTAAACGTGTTGTCTGCAAATGATAAAAAAATAATGTGTCATATTACTAACTTGGTAATAAGTCATAAAGAATCATTTGCTGATAGGTTAATGTGTCAGCCTCCGTCTGCTGGAGCGGCAACAATGAGTTCGAAATTAGTAAGTACACAACTTGATATTCTTAACTCTGCTGACCCTAGGGAGGATGATATTACTTTGGGCCTTAACCGTTAACTTCGTTTGTGGGTGAGACTGATGATGATTGTCGTATTGCTACTAATGATGTTCCTGTTAATACTAATAGGATTGTACTGATCTTAACCACATTGGGGTTAGACTCAATAGCAATAACAAGCGACAGCTTAAGATAGTTGGTACCTCTTCTAGCCGTGGGATCTCTGCTGTCAACAAGCTCAAATGGCTTCACTTATCTCGTCTTGACCCAAATGATACTACTGAAGATAAGATCATCAAATATATATCATCTAAATTTAATATTGACCCTAACATCCTGGTCTGCAAGAGATTAACTGGAAGGGATATTGATCTGTCGTCATTGAAATTTTTGACATTCAAGCTGGGTGTTCCGGATTACATATTTCCTGATCTTCTAAAGGATGATGTCTGGCCGTGTGGGATAATTGTGCGGAAATTTGTATACATGCCGAAAAACCTAGATGTTCAGAAACCAGTACATCTGAGCACTTAATTCGTTTCTCCCATCTTCATGAGTATGATCATCCCGTATCCGGTATTTGCCCTCTATCTCAGAAACATTCATTAAATACTTCATTAAGGCCTAACTCTTCTATATCCTGCTATTTTCATAACGTGAGTGGTCTTAGGACTAAGGTTAATGACATTTATGTTAGTTCCACTCAACATTCGTATGATGTTATCGCGTTGGTTGAGACGACTTGGCTTAACCCGTCGTTTCATTCATCAGAAATTTTTAATCCTTCATATTTGGTTCATCGTAAAGATCGTGCTGCTGAATCTGGACTTAGCCGTGGTGGGGGTGTCCTGCTTGCAGTTAACTCTACCTTCCAGTCGCGTGAAATTACATTACTTCATTCGTCTTATGACATTGAGCAGATCTGTGTTCGAGTATCTACTTCAAACCTAACTATTTTTTTCTTCGTTTCATACATCCCACCAAACTCGCGTGTGGAGATCTATGAGAAGCATATCCTGAATATAGGATCAATCCTAGAGACCATGGTTCATGACAACGATCACGTTTGTGTTCTTGGTGATTTTAATGCCGGCAATGTCCACTGGTTATGGAGTGACGAGGACAAGATACTTGTTCCTTTTAATGTTCTCAAGGATATTGAACGCTGTCTGGTGGATGGACTTCTGTCAATAGATCTTCTTCAGATTAATACTGTGATGAACTCGATTGGTAGACTTCTAGATTTAGTTTTTGTTAGTAAAAACTTAGTTAGTACTGTTAACTCTGCATCCTTTACCTTCTCCAAAGATACTGTTAATCATTGTGCACTCGAAATTGTTATTGGTTTTATAGCTCATAATAGTACTTTTTGCAATCCTCATTTGCGAGATTCTCTACATTGTTATAACTTTAAAAAAGCCAATTATGCGGCTATAAATTAAGAACTCGATCTAATTGACTGGCATGGTTTGTTTTCTGATTGCGATGTAATGCAGGCGTACTCTAAATTTGCTTCAGTTTTAGACAACATTATTTCTGCTCATGTGCCCATCGCATTGAGGAGAGGCAATTCTGGCCATCCATGGAGAAATCATAGATTAGCTAAATTAAAAAATGCTCGCAATTCTGCCCATAGGAAATATAGAGAAACGTGCGATGTAAATGATGGTATTCTTTTTAAAAGACTTCGGAGGGAGTATGAATTTCTGAACAAGTTTTTATACAGGCAATATTTGAATTCTATTGAAACTGACATTAAGCATAATGCCAAAACATTCTGGTCCTTTCTTAATGGTAAAAGGAGCTCTTATGGTATCCCTTCTTGCGTTCACTATAACAGTGTGATAGCAGACAACACTATTGATGCTTGTAGACTTTTTGCTGACTACTTTGAATCTACATACGTTGAGGATGATGGTCAACCATTTGATAATGACCTATTGACGAACATACCCTCATCTGTGGACTTAGGGTCATTACATATATCGGTTGTTGATATTATTGATGCTCTTAACAAGCTTGGTACATCGTCTTCCTCTGGACCTGATGGTATTCCAGCTGTCCTTGCGTTTTGCTGTCGTGAGGCATTATCTCAACCTCTCTATCACATCTTCAATCTTTCTCTTTCATCAGGAGTGTTTCTCGATCAATGGAAGCTCTCTGTGCTGCGTCCTATCCATAAATCTGGTGCTAAAAACGATGTAATGAATTATCGTCCTATCTGTAAGCTCTCTGTTTTTCCGAAGCTATTTCAGAGTATTGTAACCAATAAGATTTCATTCCTTCTCAAAGAGTACATTTCTCCTCTTCAACATGGCTTCATTAAGGGCAGATCTACAGAGACTAATCTTGTATCTTTTGCTAACTTTTCCCTCAGATTAATGGAGGACTCTGGTCAAGTTGACGTCCTCTATACAGACTTCAGCAAAGCATTTGATAGGGTTAACATTCGTCTGCTACTTGCAAAGCTGAGTACGTTCGGCTTTCATTCCTCACTGCTCAGATGGATTTCTGCTTATCTCTTAAATCGCAGACAGATGGTTGTGATCAATGATGTGACATCTCGTTTCATTCGTGTGCCTTCTGGTGTACCACAGGGCAGTCATTTGGGCCCTATTCTTTTCATAATTTTTATCAATGACGTTTTTAAGATTTTCAAATTTGCCTCATGCCTTGGTTTTGCCGACGATTTAAAAATATTCATTAAGGTTGGTAATGCTCTTGATGCAGCTAAACTTAAGCTGGATGCTGAAAGATTCGCTCGTTGGTGCTGTCTAAATCGTTTATCTAAATGTAAGCACCTGACCATTACTAGAAAGGCTTCACCGGTTTTATTTGATATATTTATTAACGGATCTCCTGTTTCCAAATGTAATTTCGCATCTGATCTTGGTGTTATTGTAGATTCCGGTATGACATTCTCCCAGCATATTGATTTCATTGTGAGTAAAGCGAATTCTCGTCTTGGCTTTGTCAGACGCCGTGCTGCGGAATTTTCCGATCCCTATACTCTTAAAAGCCTGTATGTCTCCTTAGTAAGACCTATTCTTGAGTATTGCTCTGTTCTATGGGATCCTTACTATGCTGTTCATAGTAATAGAGTCGAGAGTGTTCAAAGGAGATTTACCAGGTTTGCTTTAAGGAAGCTTAACTGGAGTGCCGATTTGCCCCCCTACCATGCAAGATGTCAATTAATTGACTTGCAAAAGCTATCTACAAGACGTAAGATCCGTAATGTCATGTTTATAAAGGATCTGCTGGATTATAGAATTGTCTCTCCTTCCCTGCTTGAGCATATTTACTTTTACACTCCATCCAGAAATCTGAGGTTCTTCTCTATCTTATTTGAATCGCTTCATAAATCAAATTACTGTCTTAACGGTCCAATTGCTCGTTCTGTTCGTCAGTTTAATCTTTGTAGCTGCATGATTGACTTCAATGAAAGTAGATGCTCAATTAAAAAAGCTGTTAGTAGTTTCATCGCTTCTCTCTCTTAATTACTTTTTTAAAATTGTATATTATCATTGCTAGATTTTATCATGATTGTCATGTGATTTTTATTCCTGTTATAGTTGTTATTATTATTTTCATTTTATTTCCAAAGTTATTATTATTATTTTGTATGTAATATGTTACTCAACTATTTATTAATTGTTAATTCCATAATGTTACTATCAATCCTTTTATACTATTTATTGTCTAGCTTCTTTATGGTTATGCATTTATTTTATATTTTTATCTTTTTTACATCCTAGCTCGTATTATTACTTAATTCATTGTTATGTAAATATTTATTGTGTTTTTGCTTGAAGCTGAATGTATTTGTTTTTTTTTCTTTTCTTTTTTTTTAAGCATTTATACATAGTTTTAGTGCATGCCTTTTTTTTTTTTTTTTTTTTTTTTATAATAACTATTTTTTTTTTCCTTGGTCTGTGAGATTTGTGAATCGGTAGACGGAATAAATAAATAAATAAATAAATAAATACGCCTTCTAATAATAGAAGTTTGGAAGCAGGGACATAGCTGTAGTACCTTACGTTATGGCGGAATTTGTAGTAAGTCGTACTATTATACTTATAGTGTACTTAAGCTTATGTAAGCACTAGTATCTGGAGTTGTACTTCAAAATTTTTAAGTACCAGTATCAGGACTTGCACTTGAAACTTTTTTAAATACCAGCACCGGTACTTGTACTAAAAAGATTTCCTTGGTACTGTGTGTACTTTTACTTGAAAGTCTACATTTTTGATTACGGGCCTTATTCTAACTTTCTAATCCAATCGATTAAAATTGAATTCAACACAAAAACAAATAGAGCAAAATCAAAAATAACTCATTAATAAATTAACACGAAGATTAGACGGAGTGAATTGTCCTATAGTTGAGCTGTAAAATTTGAATGGTTCATGAATATGTGGTTGCAAGAAATTCATAACGGCTATTTGTTTAAATAAAATTTGAAGAGTGTTCGAGATTCTCTAAGAGACTGCTGTAAAAGGTGTGAATGCTGTCTGTGTCTGTTAGTCTGTTCATTGCGTTTCTTGTGTAAAGCCTCAAGGGTAATACGCGTTTATTATAATTACGTTCAATACATAAAATTGTAATATTATGGTAATCTGGTTGATGGCCATTTTCCTTTTTTTAATTTTTTATTTTACGTCCGATGTGTGGTTAGTTATTCTGTTTTTAAGATACATGTTCCAATATAAGACATGTTGCATGTACGGTCCCCATAGGGAATTTTATATCAAAGACTAATTCCCTTGGAATTTTGTGGTTTTTGCTGATTTTGATGATTTTAACGTTAGTTTTGTTTGTGGATTATTATATTTAACTATCCTATTAAGTTTCTGTGAGAGAACCGGAATGCATGTTGTTGACCTGTAAATTTTGGGAAGATTATTATTTGTGGAATTGATTTGGAAATTTGAATTTGATTGTTGTAACTTATGTTGGAGCAACAGGGAATTTATTATCTTTTTTGGGAAAATATTTTGCTAAAGAATTGCACGTATAATAGTATGTACGTATAGTTATTTTGTAGTTCTACCTGAAAGTTTTCCAGAAGTTTTGAGAATTGGTGTTTTTGTAGATTTCGACGTGCTCTCCGAAATTTCGCTTTGCACTACGCTTTGCACTACGTAAATTATTGTGCATTCTCCTTCGCTTCGATATCACCGATGGATCAGGTTTTGCGAGTTCATCGTGTTCAGAACCGAGCGCACGTCACAATAACTACGTTGCATTCGCTTGATTGAAATATACATCCAATGCTTTCATCATATTCGACGGATATACGGAAGATGTATAGCAGACCGTAGTACCAAGTATCTATGCAGAGTGATCCCGATGCTCACAGATACATACTTCAGTAGACATATAATTTTTGACGAGACAATGATCCCAACTGTATCGAAAGATAAATTTCTGGGCAACGATGCACACAAGAGCCTCCTCATTGGAATGTTGAAGACAAATTTGAAGTTGCGAACTTCATGATCAAGCAAGCCATGGAAGATGCAGATACTTTAATAATCAATACGGCAATCAACATTTTATTTACATTTGATTCCGTAATAGTTGTCGATGAAGATGCAGATCTTCTTATTATTTTGACGGCTGTATTTACGCGTACAAACATATATATTCTTAAACCCAGGAAAAATAAAAATTTTACAACAAATATTTTCAACAAAAAGTATCACAGATAAAACAACCGCAGGTAATATATTATTTTTACACCCTTTCAGTGGCTGTGATATAGCATCAGCACTCTTTAATCATGAAAAGATAGAATGTGTTAATGTAAGCTTGTCCGGGTATTAAAAAGCAAAATGCTGTCCGAGAGATCATTGCTGAAGGTGGAGAACTCTTTATCCTTGCATTATACGGTAGGGGCATGAAAAGTATGTCGTTAAACAAATATAGATTTAATGCTTCACATAATCGGCATATAAAAATAAATTTAATATTGCATCGTTGCCACCGACAGAAGCAGCAGCACGACAACAGTCATTCCGAACCTATCTATAGGTCCAGCAGTAGTATGGAGTTGAGGAAAATGCAAAACATGGAGATAAAAAAAAACAGGAAAAATGGACTAATTCCTGTCACCACACTAGAGCCTCCAGCGCCGGAAGCCTTGTTGAAATTTATTTCTTTCAAATGCAGAAAGGGCTGTTGAGGAGCCTGCGGATGCAAAAAGACTGAATTAAAGTGCTCCGCAAGTGCTTCGTATGTTCCACTATAAGATAGCGATGAAGAGGAAGAAACGGAGACTGTTCTTGAGCAAACTTATATCGCAATCGGAAGAACGTCATTACATCGAAGCTATCGAAGCTGATAACCTTATCGCGGATAACGTGGAAGAAACTCCTTTCTGTGACCTTTCGCTCGGTTTTGAAGACGATAGCGAAGAGATAGTGCATTACATGTGAATAAGGCCTACTGGAGATACAAAACAAAAACCCCCAACTTACTCTACCGCATGGTGGTGTGGAAATGATTTTTCCGTCGATTCGCGTGTTGGAGTAGATTTTGCGTATTATAAAAAAAAAAGTAAGTATATAAATTATAGGAAATTTTCTTTAGATTAATTTAATACATAACTATTTTCATCGTAAAATCACTCGTAAAAGAAATACTTTTTCAATATAGCGGAGCGAGCTGCAAAGATACGAGAGGGTAAGTAAGTGATAATTCGGAAAGAGCACGTCGAAATGTATAAAAATATCAATTTTAAAACTCCCAGACACATTCCAGGTAACCCATTTTTTTGAGCACTAAATGATTGTACTATAACAGGGATGTGATGAACTCTAGATGACTTATGTTTAAAACTCTAGCTATAAATTTTTTACCTATTTTTATTGAGGATGAGTGAGTTTAAAATGTAGTAACCTACCTTCCCTTTGTACTGTGAATTGCAATTTGGGATGAAAATTATTAAGTTAATTAAGAGCATTGTTAATATTCTTATGTGTTGCCTTTGTCGATCTTGGAGCGCGTTTGTTCTGTCGGGACTCATTTTTGCGCGGTGCATATTTTTCGAATTGAGGCCCTTCAACGAAGATTCCTTAGGTTTTCTCGTCGTAGCTTTCCTTGAGGCAATTTTATTGTTCTGTCTCCATAATCGAAAAGGCTAAATTTGCTTTCTTTAGCCACTCTAGATAAAAAAAGTAACGCTTCCAGAGTCGCTTTCACTTCAGATATTTTACAGGGTGTTATTAACTCCCCTCAACTTCTGGGGGCTCTTACCATTTCAACTTCTTCTCGCTTCTGATACCTAATATTGCTTTTTCCAAGTTCCTCCTCAGAGCACTAAGTACGGTATGCTTGAGCCGATATCTGCCATGGATTTTAATTTGACTAAAGCCCAAATTAAGATTCAGCTAAGAAATTTTTGTGATTTTTTGTCAGTTATATTTACTTTATACTTTATGTACATTTTTTTATTAGTTATTATTGTTATTTCTAAGAATTATTTTAAGGCTATATATTAATCAGTCTTTGGTGAACTCAAAGTGAATAAAGAATATTGTATTCATTCCCATTCTTCCAAAGTCGGAATGAAAACTTCTTCCAAAATGTTTGCATAAATATTCGCATTTATTTTAATGCCCCGTTCCATAAATTCAACTAAAAATTTCAAATTTCTCATATTCATTGAATTCTATCCTTTTTCAATATTTTTCCAATATGTTTGTAAGCCATACACCTACTCAGAATATTATTTGTAATACCAACTATCATCATTCTCACAGCAATATGATGATAACATAGCCCTCGCTACACCATATTACAAAATAAAATCTGTTCAAAAATACAAACTTTTTCAAAGGTGTACATACAAAAGTATCACTATATATAAAACTCTTTAAGTTACGTTAATTCAAGAAAATCCTCCCACTACACTATTGCTAGCAAACCGAAACGAGTCAACCAGCCAGCCAAACATTGGATATCATTTCATATAAAACTAGACTAGAGCTTTCCTACAGAAGATGAGATTTAAAAAGTTTTCATCTTCTTCTTCGTACCAAAACTCCTTACTAGAATATCTACACAAACTAGATACTTCTGTCATATGAGCTCTCAGCTTGAAAAGATTCAATTTCTAGTTTCAAGATTTTTTGCTATACTTCCGTCGGTCGTACCAAGGCTCTCCACTCTTTGGCTCTGATAAAGTTCATGATCATATATGAGGTGACACACCGAGGACAACAACAGAAGGATGCCAATAGTTGAAAGTATATTCGTTGGGATAAGGCTTATTATATAAAATAACTTTTGTAAGAATATGGCATATAGTACTCGTTTGGACCTAATATCCTTTCAACAATAGCAACAACAAAGCAAGTAAAAAAGTAAAAAATCGAATATACCAAAACTTTTTGCTAGATTCATAAATTTTCTTGATAGCTTTGTCCTTATAGGTAGTATGATTGGTGGATATTGTATTTGATGATTTTTCTTTAAATATTTTCACAATAACGAGGAGAATGTAAATGAAAAAAAAAATTAACTGTAGGACAGGAAGGCTTCGAATTATGTACATATGTACAGGATACCCGAAAATACTGAGGGAATTTGTAATCGAAAATCTTATACATGATGTTCGGAAATTCGTGCACACTATCTAAGGATTCTATAGCTGGGATAAGAGTGAGTACGGAGTTGAACGTGTCATTTTGAAGGTCGCTAGAGAGAAGATTTTGTGATTTTTGATACTGTTTCATTTATTATCACATATTATTGTCATTATGCATCAGCGCGACCGACGCTAGGCGGGTTAGATTCCCGGCTAAATATGGAACGTGGGGTTGCGTCTGGATACATTGTTTCAAAATTAATTGTGTATGAAAAGGTAAAATCGTTAATATCTCAAAAACCATAACACGTAGAGGATTTCTGATGCTCATTCAGCCCTCTTTATTCCTTCATTTAAGAACCATGAGACGCCACAATGTAAAAATTTTGAAATTTTTCAACCTGGATGAAACCGGTTTTAAGGTGCATCTCATTTTCTGCTAATCAGTAGGCTTATCTTATCTTAAAGGTAACCTACGCGATTATTTTATGGTGTTCTTAAAGGATTATAATATTCACAATTTACAATTTTAGATGAAAGTAGATTTTTTTTATGATTAGATAAAGATATTTGCTAGGTAATGAAAAATGACATTAAAATTTTATGGCGAAAATTAAAATATAAAAAAAAAACGAGCCTACGTTTATGTAAATGTATACATTTCATTGTTTAAAAAGAGCTCCAATTAGCTTTCATTATCATGGAAATCTTCATGTCAAAGTGAATTTAGCTGAATTTCAGGATTGGGTGCATGTTCAGTGTAGTTAACGTAATTTCACCAAAATTACGTCGAAATGACATAAATGATTTTGAAATGATCTCATTGTACCTACCTATATTTATGGGAAATTACGTGTTTTTTTTTTGTGATTTCGGAAAATATTCGCAAATTACGTGATTTCGGTGCAGTGAAAGTAATTATAGGGTGTTTTCACTGACTGCACAAAATTTTATGATTATGAATGAAAGAGTACACTTTAAAACGACTCGTTTTACCATCTAACTTCACACGTCGTTTTTTGCTACGCTCGACACCAGCTATCGAAGTGTGTAGAAATTTCCGCACAGCATGTTCAGTATACATTTCCCTCTAAGAGGATTGGTTCGGATATTTTCATCGAATATTTTTTGCATAGTAATCCTATATCATAATAATTTTAATATAATTTTCAGATGTTTAAATTCGTACTAAAATTTAAAAAAGTTTTATTTTCAGCAGATGTAAATGCAATATCAGAATAGGGGCAGCATTTATTTATATTTCACTGTGAGATTTAATGATATTTTCGTAATTTATAATTTTTTAAAGCTGTCGTTTAGTTTATAAAACATGCACTAAAAGTTTTTATTGAGATTTGTAACATCAACATTTGTAACATAATAAAATTATATTGAACCTACATATCTACATTAATATTACATTAATTCGCTTATAAATCTCGTGCGAGCTTACGACCAGATAAGGAAGACTCTTCTGTTTTTAATAAAAATTAAAGTAACATATTCACTCAACCAGCCCAAGTTCTTAACATGTAACTGAACCGTTCTTATGCCAAGAAGATACGGGTGCAAGTGTCGATTTAATTGGAGTGAATTTTGAGTTCTAAAAGCATCCCAGCAGGAAAAGTTCGAAGCGCTTCAAAGGAAGTCGTTTTGGAGCGCCTCCAATTATCTCTAAAAGAAACATATAGTAGAATCTTTTTAAGAAAATATATATTTTCTGCTTGTTTGGAGAAATACTGACAATTTCAAATCTTAGATAGAGTTGTGGTTTGTGTGTTGTTTATAAGTTTAAATAAAATGCGTAATTAATGGAAACTCCTAGACTGTAGATATTCTGCAAAAGCTCTACTACCAAAATCTATTCAGGAGCCCTACTTTTCCTATAGGGGAGCGGGGGGCTAGTTGTAACAATTTTTAGTTTTTTTAAAGGGGATGTCAAAATATTGAGTATTTTCATGATGAAGCACTTTTAAATGAGAGGCCGTCTATTCAGGTATCAATTAGAATGATAATTGGGCTTAAATTAATAACAAATGCTTGTATGACTTTTTGTGAAAGTAGTAGCATGTTACAACATACCCCGTTCTCGGGGCAAGTCGTAACTGGCGTGGGGCAAGTAGTAGTAAATCAATGTGAAAAATATTACTTACAAGGTATTTATAATAAGGTTAACATATAGGGACCTTTATTGTCTCTTAGTCTTTTAAAAAAATAACATTTATATAAAAAAAAAAAACAAAATAATTTTCGAAGATTAACACAAATTTAGTCATTGAACTTGTATAGTTTTAAAATATACCTAAATTAAATGGCTTCTCTAAATTCAGTCTTCATCAGAATCACAGTTCACACAAACGTATGAAACAGGATCGCCTTTTAACGTGTGACCATAATTTGCAAATCAAACATTCGAGCCACTCTTCTCCGTCAGATCTACTGTATTCTTCTCCGCAAATCAAACAGAACCAACTCTTCTGTTTTTGAATCTGATTCGTCATTCAAATCCCTTTTCTTCACTTTACAAATCTTTTGTTTTTCGGTCGATTTTCCTTTTGCCATTCCTTTCCCATTTCCCTTACCTTTTCCTTTTTTTCTTTATCTTCTTGCTTCTGTTTCTTTTTAATTTTCTTTTTGAATTCTTTTTCTAAGGCTTCTTGTTCTAAGGCTTCTTTTTCTGGAGTATCAGTCAATATAGCGAATTTTCGCTTGCGTCCACCTCTGTTAGACTCTTTCCTAGGTGGACTGTCATAAATGGTCATAGTTTTACCGGGATTGTAAGTCATTCAAGAAGTCTATGATCTGTTTACATAGTTTTTAAATATGCCATATACCCCCCATTCAAAGGCTGCAACTTGTGCGAGCAATGTGGTGGGAATGACAACATGATAATGTGATTTTCTTTGGCCTTTTTTACAAACTTCAATATTTACGTGAGAGCTGTGATTATCTAATATCAGAAGGACGCGATGCTGTTCTGTAGGTTTCACGTGTTGGATGAAGTGGTCAATGAATTTTGAAAATTCATTTTCAGTCATCCAGCCTGAAGAGTTACCAGTTCCTATGCAGTCAGGTGGACCAGGCGCGTATACAGGGGGAGGGTCACGGGGTTAATGAACCCCCTCCCCCCCAAAAGCGCCACTTCACCTTCATTGTGAATTAAATGTGGCGCTGCACTGTAGAGTGAGTTGTAAAAGTTTAACAAGACGATTTTCGTATGGTACGAACACAATGTGTAGCTGTCGCCGGCGATTCATGCTGGTGCTGTAACGCACTTTTCCTATCTGCGGCGACAGCTAGCGCTGGGTTATGCGTTTGTTTGTCTTCCTTTCAATAGTAATAGTGGAGTCTGTAGTGGTTATACTAGTCATTCACTCGTAGCTCTTCGTCTTTGAAATGTGCATGAGTTTTTTAGAATTTTTGTGTGTTTTATGTAGTGTCGAAGTCGTCTATCATACCTATCACAGGATTGTACGTAATATTAGAATACTACCTATTTATTTTAGTGTTTGATTGTTTAGAAAAAGGCACGCAATGCTTGGCAGCCCGGTTATTATGATGCTTTTATATTTTTGTTGCAACGATTGCTCTTATAGATGAAAAAGCACACAATTTCGAGATTTGAAAGTGTTCTTGTTTATAAGAAATTGGTCAGCAATCATAAATTCTGTTTTACCTATCTGATTTTCCGCCATAAAATTGATGACAGGACAACTTGGTGAGGAGATCGCAACAGAAGTGTACAAACTGACTTAACAAATTTTGATTTAGGGTTCTACCAGTAGAACCCTAGTTCCATGCAATCATCAACGTATAGCCACCCGTTGATTTTTCGTGGCGAACCTGACTCAAGCTTGAGTTTAAGTTGTTCAAGCCTTTTACGTTCGTAGGGGGAAGCATTAAATTTTACTTAAGTACATAGTAGCAAATTGTTCGTAAGAATTTTAATGAGTAACTATTCACCGGCAACGGTCCAAACGAATTGGTGGATTGATTCCGGTGGTTCACTCTTTCGGACAAGGGAACAAGCATTCAGATTTCGTAGAAAGATTTGACATTTTTTCTTTAGATTTTTCATGCACTACTAGTGGCCGACCATGGTTCCAAAGAGTTTTATTGATTCAGGTGCCTTGGCTGGTCTTGGTCGCTGAAGATATTTATGAGCGTTTGCAATAATACTCTTCTTAGAAATTTACTTGAAAATTTTTCTTACGAATTTTTATACACTATTGGTGGCTGAAAACCATCAGTTAGATTAATTCGCTAAAATTGATTATACAATTTTTCTTCACTATAAAAATAAAATTATTCGCTTTCCTCTGCGGTAATTGGCGTTGCTTTGCTTGTACCTTCGTACAGCAAGATCAGTTAGGTTCCCATCAGAAGAAATAGTCAGTAACATATCACGCACTCCTACTGCAATTCCTTTAAATATGACTCAAGGAGCAAGCTCACTCTCAGTCAATTACTTCACCCGTGACAGATCGCTTGCGTCATAATCTATTTCTACAACAATCTCTGCACGAGAAGGCGTATCTCGTTATGAGTCCTTAATGTCCACAATGAAATCGACATTGATGTGGATAATATTTTCGATAGGTTTTCCAAATCAAACCGAATATTGGATTTTGTGATATAACGTAAACATGATTTAAAAAAAATGTTAAAGTGACTTCTTCCGAATTCTTCCTTCCCCTTGAATATTTTAGTTGTGACCCCCTGCACACTGCAGGTCTGGATACGCACCTGAGGTGGACCACTTCGAACAAATACATCTGTGTACCGGATTCGTGGGAATACGAACATTGGAGGAACAATATTGCCAGCAGCGTTTACAGCGCAAGCAAGATTCACTAGCGTTCTTCTTTCGGCGGACGTCATCGCACCAACTTTTGAAAAAAAAAAAAAAACTGTCACGTTAGTTTTATTGAACGATGTTGCTCTGCTAAGCGACGTAGTTTCTGCCGTCCTGAGTGATAGTCTTGGATTTCTTTCCATGAATTTCTTAAACTAATCTGGGCCAGCCATACCATTTTTGTGCCAAGACGGAGGGATGTGTTTAACGCCAACAGCTACAGCTAGCTTTTTCACTTCTCATGGAAGCAATCCGAAGTAGATAGGTATCCGCACATTTAAGCAGATGCACGGTAATGTTCTCTTCTTCTTCTGGCGTAAATACTAATCTTGGTTTGGCGTATTCAACAAAAAGGGGCTGGTCGTTTTTCTTCTTTTTGATGTATCTCAACAGCGAGATATGACAAAGGTCAAAAAGCAGCAGCTTTGCGTATTTTTGTTCTGCTTTTTAAAACTTCTCTTGTGGCTAGTTTATAAACCTCTTGAGATTTAGCGGCCCTTTCTGACTTTCTCTTATAATTTCTCATCCTAAGACATAAAAAGAAATTTAATTAAGATAAATCTGTTAGGTGTGCAAGACGTAAGGCATTTGGCCAGCAGTGGAATATTATAATGCTATTAAAAAAATCTATTGTGTACCTACCTATATATTAGGTCTGTTTAATGAACTCGAAGAAAGTTCAGAGCAGAGCAGAGCATTCCTGCTCAACTTAGTTTAACTGTCAAATTAAAAATAGAGCGGAAAAGAGGAGAAAGTTGCAGGCAGCTCACAAACTTTCTGAGATCTGTCACCAAAAAGAACAATTGTTTGAATTAATGCATGATTAATGCAATGAAACCTTATTTTCACTTACAAAAACACAATTATTATTTGAATTGTTATCAGAACAATTAACACAATTTGCAGTTATCAAATGTATACTCTAAGTTACTCCTTCGAAAAAGGTAGAGCAGAAAATCTTGCTCTAGGTTACTCCAATTCACTTTAGAACAGACTCACTGAGCGCAGTTCAGTTTACTTTGGAGTACTTTATAGTAGTGCTCTGAATTCATTAAACGTGTTTTTCTGCTCATTAAACAGACCTAATGACAAACATAGGCACTCACATAAAAACATGAAGGGGCAAGTTGTTACATGTTACAATGTGCCCCGGAGTTTTGGTACAACTAGCCCCATGACAAAATTTTGAACGTTGTTTTTTTATTGAAAAAAAAGTTCATGTTATTGTCAAATGAAAGTAGTTACATATAATAGCTTAGTATATTGTCTACACAAATTAATAGATAGTCATTTCAAAAAGACATTGCAGTAACTTAGAATCAAACTTTACGAACTTAATTTGGTTATGTCACCTGGCAAAAATAGTGCGCCTGCTCACAACCACTCACTGCGCACTCCCGCGCTACTCTGGCTATGCTTACACCATAGGCCCTGTTATAAGCAGCAGATTAAGTGTAAATTGAAAACAAAATATCCGAAACCCGCTTAGTAATTAAGCTGTTACTACTTACCCCTGTTACTACTAGCTCCCTGCTCCCCTACTGTAGATACTTTGAAAAAGCTCTGTTATGCTTCAAACTAATGGTTTCCTCCAAAATCTTTTCAGGAGCGAGCGCTCAAGTTTCCACAGTAGCACTCTTTTATAGTTTTTGAAGCACTCCATTTCAACAAATTATTGATAACAATTTACGCAACTAATGTAGTAACTATGTGTTCTATTCATACGCATATAGTATACATTATACATTCCTCGCTAAACACGATACCTATTCTGTAGAATATATGTAAATAAATAAAATGGTAATATTAGGGCGAACGGGGCGACCAGATAGCAGCTGAAGTATAAAAATGAATGTAAATTTCTTACTTTGCGATTTGTAAAATTTCCGCAAAAATTAGATTCATATACTTAAGTATGTTACGCCATAATTTGTATGCAAGATTAAAAAAAAAAGAAATTTCCCATTCGCCCAAAAGCTTTAATAACTTCATCAGTCTCATATGATAAAAACCGAAAACACAAATTGAAAAAAATTCAAAATGGCTCCGTTTCTCTAATCTCTGCTTTTATTTCCATTCATCTTCCTAGCTTTATTATTAGATTTGCTTTACGACCCCCCCCCCCCCTCCACCTAACCATGCAACCGCTTAAACACAGCCATTAAATTTACAGCGTTACAAGCGTTAAATAATGTCGAAATTTCCCACGTCCCTCCTTCAACAAAAAACTTTTTTGCTTAACGTCTTCAGCCATCTTATAAAAAACAGAACCATCGAAAATCCATAAAAGAAAAATCAAAATGTCTTCCATTCTCCCATCTCTATTTTTATTTTCAGCCATTATTCCTTGATGAAATACAGAACTGCTTTTAACTTTTTTTATAATATTTGCCTCTCTTTCTTCCGCTAGGTGTACGTGGTGTAGGATAACAATGCCCCTCCCCCCGCACACCTCTTAAAAAAAATTTCAAATACTCCTTGGAAATATCAAATTCACTTTCTTTTTTTCTTTTTAATAGCATTCAAAATGGCTCCCAACTCTAATTTCAACTTATGTTTTATTATTTATTGTCAAATTTGTTTTTCGTTTTACTCTTGTTTTATAATGATACCTCTCTTTCTGTTGTTTCTTCTTTGAACTTCATTCGCTTTAGATTTTTTGCTTTTGGATTTGAATTTATTTAAGGAGTGGCCATCAAACAGTTATTTTTTTTTAACGAAACTGTTGGCCAATCAGCAACCTTTGAATTTTGCCTATTCGGGCCAACAGATAGTAGCAGCAGCATATTGAAATAAAAGTATTTTGAGTCGATGAAATGAAGGTAAATATCATATTGTGTCATTAGTAATTTTTATTTTTGTTATATTTTACTATATAAAGCAATATGAAAGTAGAAGAAGATGCATATAGTTCACATTAGATTGTCCTTTTTCAGTTATGTAATTAATATTTAGCTGTTTAATTTTTCCTAAAAGGAGATCTGCTTGATTCATTCTAAAATAGTTGGTAAAAATGTTAATTTTATCTGCTCATTAATGTTAAGAATACTTTGTTGCAGCAGGTAGATACCAGCTTGTAGTGCCGACTGCGAAAGGCTGAATGACTGAATTCTACCTAGGTACAATGGCCAAATTATAAGTAAGTAAAAAAGGTAAAACTTCAGTTTATTAACAAGCTTTGGAATATGAATTACAACAAAAGGAAAAGGTTAATGCTACTTCAGTTTGCCGAAAACAAATACGTCAAACTGTTGGCAATATCAATAGTCATGCTCTACTAAGTATTGACTTTTTTAAGAGTAAGTTGATGCATAAGGCTACATAACCTTTTCCTTTGTATGACAAAATAAGAAAAATTGTCTCTTACATTGCTTCTCAATTGATATGTTGCGGAGGCATACAAGACCTTCCGCAATTCTCTGGAACAAAATTTCGGAAATCTTGTAAATTTTCAATCGAATGAAACGTGTCTATGTAAACCATCTAAGTCTGTCTGTAGCTTATATCTAATGTTACAAGCGCCAAAGATCTTAAATACTTTTTTCATCATTTGTCGATAATTATCATCTCTATCTAAGTGTTCAGAATATCTTATAGACCAAAAATATTTTGTCGAAGTAGGTAAGTTTGGTATGGTACGTAACATACTCGCCGTGCCCGATTAAAAACTACAACATTCAAAAATTTTGTTAAAAATCATTATCTGATAAGCTTAAGCTAATGACAAATTTATTTAAGCCAATATCGAATTAATTTAATCTTTTAACGAATAAGTTTAAATCTTAAACGAATATGTTTCAACTACATATATTTTTTCATATTAAGGAAACTCGTATGTATTTCAGATAGTTCCGTATGCGCTATTTTAATTCAAAATTTTTAGTTAAATGGCTGTTGTTTCGGCAGCTAATGCCAAGACTGAAATTAATTTTGAATTCCACTTTTTACTACACTTTGTATATGGAAATGAGTAAAGTCATAGCAGACATTAAAAGAGTTTTTGCTTTGCATTTTGATTCTAACAAAGTCCTAACAAACATTTCTTCGAAAAAGCTAGATATAGTCTAAGACCAATTCTTATAATACCCTAGATAATGAGTACGGGCATATGTAATTATTTTGTATGGTCACCCATCTGTACAAGTTTAATTTTTGAAGTGGTTCTTGGCATATATTTCTAGAACGGTTCGTCGCACAGTAAAAATGATTGTAACCAATTTCATGGGATTTCATATTCTGAAGAAATTTTCAGTACAATAAAAACGTCTAGGACTTATCATTTTTACAGTATACTTAAAAAACCTAAATTTTTCAGAAGGGTTTGCCCGATTTGGTCCATTTTTAAATTTTTACTTACTATTACTTCAAAAACGTAGTGTACAAAATGTTAGGACTCTATTATCAGGCACTGTCCAAATATATAGTAAAAAACGAAATTTTTGTATGGCAACCCTACGAAGGAGTTATCCGATTTGTGCCATTTTCGAACTTTTTTATTGTATATTTCAAGCGATAAATCCCTTAAAAAAAATCTATTTGTACACAGCATTTGGAAATTGTGATAATAGGTGCGCAGAGAAATATAGAAATATTGAAACTGTTCCAATACTAGCCCCTACACAAGCAACGTTAGCGTTTTCTTTGAAAACATAATGCATTAAAAAAAATGTAATATACAATATCCTGAAAAAAGGGAAAGAAAATCAATAAAGTGAAAGTCGTCCGCATTAAAAATATTATGTTACAAACCCACATTAAAAATATTATGTTACAAACCAGCGATTATTTTATTATTATTAAGCATTAATTTTACAATATTGTAAAATTTTACATTGTATTGTGTAATTTTACTCGCTATCGGTTGACAATTGAAGTGTCCGAATTTAAAAACGCCGGAATTTTGTTTTGTTTATTGATTGATTTTATTAAAATTTATGGAAACTATAATTTTTAATTTAACAATCAAGTATCCGAATGCTAAGTAACCGCATTTTGCCTTAACCACCAGTTCAATCGCATCAAATCTCCAAAGTTATGTACTTTTTATTTTTTTTTTATTTTTCCCAAATCAAACATAACCAACGGATTCAGATCTCGTGAACCTACACAGTACAAATGTACCCGTGATACGGTAATGGGAAATCCTATTAAGATATATAAATTGTCCGTGAGAAATCCCGTCCGTTTCCCATTAGCAACAAAGGACATCCCTGGGAGTGCAGAATGTCCGGAATTCGGATGTCTCTGGTAGATTCCATGTCCAGGATTTCCTGTGGTTGTACTTAGCCACAGTTAACGCATTCAGTACTGTTCAATTTCCGCTGCAAGCATACCTGGGATTTACGGATCTCTTGTAGTTTGTTTTCAGGATGTCCGTAGGAATATCTTAAGAAAATAAATGAAGGCTGGAAAGTATATGCCATAGGTGTAAGCACTTGCATTAGAAATTCCTACGACAAAATAACTAAAACCTCACGTCCTAAATGTACAATCAACAAACGCTGCCATAAAACAAAAAGGAATTATAGAATCGATAAGCCTTCTAATATAGTCACACGCAGGTATAGCTTGCTTAAGCAACGCAGATCCTCATATGGTTTCTTTCAATACATATTTTGTTGTTCTGTTTTCAGTATTCTCAAACAACACACCAAGCGAAAAATTTGTGCTTTCACCACACAAAAACGCGAACAATGAGAGCCAGATAGACCAAGAGCCCGCAGTAAATTTTTGGTGTGAAATACAACGAAAAGGAAAGGCAATCTCAAAAACAATCGTCTGGCAGGAAATCTCCGCGGCCTAAGTGAGTAATAGTATGTTGAAAACACCCTTTTTTTTCAAAATTGAAATACTTAGTATAACCACTTAATGCACGTCTTAAAAAAAGAGAGGTTTTCCCTGAGCACAAATATGTAGGTCCAAGACGGTTTGCGCGCGGCTAACCACTTGCCAGACGAAGTTAAGAGAACATACCGAAATAAATTCATAATTTTAAGGAGCTTCTGGAAGGCGGAAAAACGACTTTCCCATGTTTGTCCCGTTCCGAAATTATCCTCCACATCTCGTATATATTTGTCTGTAAAATACCCATATATGTAAATTAGTTGTGGGAATAAGGAATAAGTTATGGGAAATTTTTAATGACTCCTAGAAATAAGGTCCTAAGTATATAAACACTTCCTGTTTATCTCGGGAGAGTTATGCAATCTATAGGAAAAGAATGGGATGTCCCTGGGTAATTTTGTGGGTATTGCTGTGTCGTAATAAACTTCGGAACATTGTTTTGTAACCGTATAGTTGATTTTGGCGCGCTTTGTGTGCTGGTGTCACCATAAGTCCGGTTGAAATTTGAATGAATCATTTTAAAATGCTTTCTAGTCTATGCGGTATTAAAGCATAATTTAAAATTAACCTTCGTGTTTGGTTGCAGAAAAAGTAACGGTGAGCGACCATTTTCATTTCATTGATAGCCTCCCAAATTTTACCTGTCCTACACCTTTTGTATTTTTTTACAAACTCCCTAGAAAATATTTTCGAAGTTACATGTAGGAATTTTACACCGAAATATATTGATATCATATAACGTTGTACAAATACAACTTTTAAGCCTAATTCACACCGCCGCGATAGCGATAATTATAGCGTAGCGATAATTCTGGCGACAGACTTGCGACACAATTCTTTAGATAGACCACAGCGCTTGAACCAAATAAAGATATTTGTGAAAAAGCTGAGTACGGATATCGAGACAATTTACAGTTTTGTATTGGGTAGCATTGATGGTAAACATGTTATCATTAAATGTTAATTCAATACATACCGGCTCGACCTAATTTTTCAATTTGAAAAAGTTTACAATTTTGTTACTGGCCATCATTGATCTCGGTTTTAAATTTGTAATACAAATTAGTGCCGTCGGAGTTTTAAGTGCTTCGGCTATAGAAATGAAATTTGAACGCAGTTTGCTTGAATTTTATGTGTCCTAAAGTGGAAGTTATACTTGAACGATAAGTTTTCGTTCTTCCAGGGTAATCCTAATGTCTTTTCGCCATACAAGTACTGTGAGGTCTGTATCTTCAAGTACGAGTCTTGAAGGATTTGGGAACGTGTCTTCTTGTTAATAGTTCTTCAAAGGTGAGTCTTGAAAGAAATCTTCTTTCTTCAAGGGTGAAACCTGAAAGTTTTGGGATGTGTCTTTGACACCACTTGATCGTCTTTCTTCAGGGACGAATCTTGGAAGGTTAAGGACGGTTCTTCAGTCTGTTACACGTTCATCAATGGCACGTCTTGACGAATTTACGAATTTGGAAACGAACCCTTTTGGCCACCATTACTGCAACGCTTTCTTTCTTTTGAAATCACAGTAGTGGACTTCGACTCATATGTAAATGCAAATAGAGTTAATAATTTCAAAATATGTCTCGTTTATATAATAAAAAAAAAACGACTCAAATGCGTTAATAATTTATTTCAATTGACTGTTTTTATTTATATTATTTGGTATAACTTATAGAAACTGAGAATTATTGTGTAACATTGAACTATATTTGCACAATTGAAAGTAATTAAGTTATCTTTCTTTATACAAGAAAAGAAACAATCTCCAATGATTTTAAAATAATTTGTTTCTTAAAATTAAATGTCCTACTATCTCATTACCTTGCAAAATCTTTCGGACTTTAATTGAGTTCTATATGGGGACTTACAAATATTGGGGTATAAACTTACAAATACCAGGAATGGATAAAGGCTTAAATCAAATGCTCCGACAATCCCACCGTCACCACAAAAGTAAACTAGGCGAAAAATATTTGCCTGATCAATATCAAAGAACCCCTTCACATACCTCGATGGTCGATTAAGGATACCCTTAAAAATTTTACTTGATACGTCATTTCGCAGGAAGGTATGCTCGACAAGCCCCTCAGAGAGATCAGTAAAATACTTCAATTTATACAGAAATAGGTAATTGAAAACGCGTTCGGAATTTGGGCGCAAAATGGAGAATTTTTGTCAATCGTATTGCAGCATAGTCTGAAACAACTATTAAAATTGTTAAAGCCCCATACGTTCTTCATATTTTTTTTTACAAACCACGAATGAAGACGATAGTAAATGAGGGTTTTGATAAATTTAGAAATTAATGGAAGAAGGCCAACGGAAGAAAGGGGAATGCCCATTTTAGGCCTAACACGTCCAGATATGAGAGATGTCTTAAACAATGCATTATAATACTCTGAACATATTTTACTAACAATATTTATTTAAATTAAGCGTGGGATGCTGGGGGGGGGGGGGTGTGTCAAAGTCTGATCTAGTACATTTTGGAAAACCTAGTACAGAATTGAGGTCCTTAGGTTCTAGAAGAAGTTTGAGTACCCACACACCTATACAGTGTTAAATAACCATCCCCATACTCATTTTTTCAGTATTTCCCTCTTTCTTATTCGGACTTAGGTACTATATTCTTCGTATCTTACATCGCCTCTAAATCTATAGGATTATGTCCGAGCGGAAAACGGGTTTCACTGCTCGCCTCAGCTCATTACCAGCTACAATTCACAGAAGAAAATTCTGCTCTGCTAACTTTTAGGGCGAGGTTTGGAGCCACCCGCTGGTGGGGGGTGGTAGTGGGGGGGGGGAGGTAGTTCCAATACTGTATGTTTCATGTCAAATGAAAAGTCTCGCCGAGTACTATCGGCTGGTGTACCTTCTTCCCTATTCAGAATACTTTCTCAGAACGTTTCTGCCGTCGGAAAACCCATTTTCATGCACTCGGGTCACAAACACTCCAGCGACTACATTTCGCATATATTTTTGTAGCCATTAGTTCTCTGTTGTGAAGATTTTTCTGATAAGAAGTCATTTTCTTCGACTCAGTAATTCCGCGCAATCACGAAAAATAGAAAAGTCCACTTTTTCACCCAAGAAAGTCGCTGAAGCTACATCGGATCACCAAGATTTCCTCCGCATAAATGAAATAAACATTATTAACAAAATATGTTTAAGAGTATCATAATGCATCGTTTAAGACATCTCTCATGTCTGGAGGTGTCGAGCCTAGGGTGGTAGTAAAATCCAAATCCAACAACGATTTTGTACTTCTACTATAACCTCACTTCGTTTAACACTTACACCACTTGTATTCCAGGCTAGATTTAGCCTAACCACTTTAGGGGAGAACACCATTAGTGACCCATTCTTTTAACCTAACCTAAGTTGTATTCAACTCCTTGGCAATATCATCCCCCACTGTGATGATTTTGCTATACACGTAATTGTGTTTTGGGGCACTTGTCGACATTTTATTGAAATTTATGTACAACGAAAACAATCGACATAAATTTTAATCCAAATAACAACAAAAATAGACAAATAAAAGTGTTTAGAATTAATGCAAAAAGTTGTACGAAATAACTCCAGCAAATGCTTTCAACTTCTTGATTTATAAAAGGAAAACCCCTCATTCATTAAAGAGCGTAAAGAAACTGAGAAATCATCATCGAGTCCTTGTTATATAAAATGTTTATTTTCCAATTAACAAACTTCGAGTTGAATCGTTTTCAAATATTGTTGAGTATACTGAAAGAGAAAAGGATTTTCAGAGCATCGTCGCTGTCTAATTTAAAATTCAAATGAAGTCTTGGTGAATTGACCATTGCCGAGAAGTCAAAAGTTGAATGTTTTCATATTTAGCGTATTAAAGAGATTCTTTCCAAGTTAGATGATGATAGTGGTACATATATATACTCGTAGTAGTAGTTGTAGGAGGTTAAAACTGAAAATTCAATTAAAATCACTCAAAACACCCGCACGTATAGTCTGTGGTTAAACATCAACAAGCTTTAGTAGGTGGTATACAACAAAATAATGACGGATAGTCGCCTGCTTGTGTCTGTCTACCTTTGGCATATAATTGTTAAAGGCGAGCTGTGTTTTGTGTTAAATTTCCTAATTAATTTGTCTTCGCAGCATATTTAACATGTTTGTCTGCTTATATATCCCTATAACTATACACATATGTACCATATGCATTCATATATATGTATGCGTATGTACATATTTGACTAAGTAAACTAAATTAAACATTTGCACATTGGCTACCTCGCAATCTGGGGATTTTCTGCCATGGTAAACTGTGCTAGCAAGCAATCGTAAAGCACAATTACAACACTAACAACGGCCAAATCTATTTAACATCGACGACACGTTTCGTTGTGCACAGGAATAGGACTGTAATGGCGACGTCGGCGGGGGCGAATGTGATGCTTGAGGAGTAGAGAGGATATAGTATAGTATTATATGGAAGAGCCTACAAAAGTTGCAGCTATTTAGGTTCAAGTCCTCCTTAACTGACAGAACAGGGAATGGGTCGAACGAAGGGTTGATGAAGGTTGCTTCGGGCAATTCTATAGTCTACAGAACAGAGATCCATTGTGCACCGGGCGGCGCGGCGTAACAGTAGTATCGGTAAACAGCTGGGGTTGTAGCTTTATAGCGGTAATTGTTTGACTCGTGTACGAGTGCTTTGCATTCTAAAAGCACTTTTACAGCATAATTAATGGCAATAAGGATTATAATTTGTGATATACGTCATTCGTTTTGATTTTATAGTTACTGGCTGGATGCTTATGGTATTCAATTAAAGCCGTCATTCTCTCCCTTTTCTATTTGGCATTCAAGTCTTGTACTTTTACACGCTCTAATTTTGGTTTATTTGCTGAGCTAATAATCGTGATGACTTCAGGATAATTACCTAACACTCAATTTCAAGTGTAATTACTTGCCACAAAATATATTTTTTAAGTAGTTCAAAAGGAAGAAGGGTTTTCTGGATAATTTAGCTCGAACGAAAATGCTAAGGGCATTGTTGTTGAAAAACAGAAATCTTTACTCAAGGAAATAATCAAATTAGTTAGTTAGTTATGTCAGAAAATACGATTAAATAGTACCAATTATACATTCCAAAACACTGGATTACTGTCATCCCAGTTTTTTTTACTACAGGTACCTTGATTTTTTTTTTAGGTAGCGTAAATACCACTGACATGTATATAAATGGACTGCTTGTTGAATCAAAAATGCATGAAAGCAAATAGCACCACTTTCATATTCCTGTCTCTTTCCGTGAGAACATACTTTCCCACTGAGCTGTAACGATTAGGAACGAGAAATTGTTTGTAAAAATCCTTGTAAAAAACACTTCTTTCGACTCGTAACTAAAATTTAACGATACAAATAGTCCCAAATACCTTTGTGGTAAATTCGGTAAATCCCACTGACATGCATATACGTAAATTTCCAAATAATTTAAATATAACGTCAGTTTACGACAGTGAGAGCATACTTTCTGAAATCAAAATTGGTGCCACATGAAACAGAAGATCAAGCAGTCCATTTATATATATGTCAGTGGTAAATACGTACAAAATGACATAATATATACGCGGATAAAATGAGATGCTGCTCTTAATTCGAAATTTGCGGGCTTTAGCACATCGTTTGTTATAATATCACATAACGCCAACCATATTTACCAAACTGTGAATACATCACAGCCGTCCTCTCCTCTCAATCGTACAAGTGCAGCAAGAACAAACTAGGGGCGGGTCAAGCTAGGGAGTTCCAAGGGTGAATCTGTGGAAGCATTAATTTGATACGTTAAGAGCGAATACTTATGGCTAGCGACTTGGCCTTCGCTTCAATTTAGGTAGTGGTTGTTGAAGCTTACAGAAGAAAATAGGAAGTGCTGATACCTGTAAAATTCGTGTACATGAGCGTGGCTTTTCTTGAGGTGTTTGAAGAAGGTCAGAGCCTATTCGGGTAAAAGCGGTGGAAGGTTTGTTTTAATTGAAAACAGCTGACAAAACCTCTTTGATAAGTCCTCGATGTAAAGACGGTTTGTAAGAATATTATCGGTGTGGCAAAACAATTAAAAAAACAATGATAACTCGTAAATGGAGAAATTCAGCGAAACTACACAATGGCAGACAAATTATTGTGTATTATTATATTGAGTTATTACATTTAAAGCAAAAGACTTACTTTGGTATAATTCTTTTATTATTATATCGTTAAATGTGCAATAGTTTTAATACAATACTTAGCCGAAACGTTAAATAAAAACAAAATAAATCTGGTGATTGGGCAAGTCTCGATTAGTACGTATCTAAGAGGAATTGATTAGTAGGTCTGTTGATAGATGCACGTCAGAACTTACTGCCATTCTAAGTCTTGGCATGCATGAACACATTTCGTATTCCTACAGCAGATTTCAATAAAAATGAAAGGGTCTTATTTTCGATTTTATGCATTGGATTGCATGACCAGAACTGAAACAAATCTACAAGACCTGACGCAGCACCTGCAAGTTCATTATCCGGAAAAAAAAATTCTTTTTGACATAATGTTAGACAAAGAATCTTGGCAAGTCGCAAAGACAGCAAAGGTTTCTGGCCCCATTCAACACTATTAGAAACAATTTCAGGTTCCTGCATACCTTAACTACTTACCAACAGTGAGGTGGTTGTTGACTCCCTGGATAAAGCTAATATTTTGGCTGCTAGATTGGTTTCAAATTCTCGTCTTCAACCCATTTCACAGACAACTAATTTGCATTGTATGTGTATAAGAGCCAATACACATCCGCACGAGAGATATATTCAAGGTAGTCAAAGGGATCATCGCCTCCAAAGTCGATGGTCCTAATGGCTTCTAGCCCCTGTTAATTAAAATCTGTGCCTCATCCTTGGCTAAACCTCCGCGTAAATTCTTTTACTTGTCTTATTCGACAGACAAATTTGCAACTGCTTGCAAACTGACTGACATTCAGCTTATTCCCAATAAAGGAGAGGGTAGCGGTCCCTCAAATTATTGACCAATTGCAATCACTTATATTCTTTCAAAGGTTCATCATTACATTCAAATTAATGAAATATCTGGAAACTAATCAACTCATCAACTATCGCTAATATGGCCTTGGACTGGAAAATCCATCTGGAGATTTGTTGATTTTTCTTACTGAAAGTTGGAACCATCGCTTTCACAATTTTGGTGAGTTCAAAACCGTTTCCTTTGATATTCGAAAGGCATCCTGCCCGTTTACCTAACTTAAAACATTTGGTATCTTCTCTCCTCTTATATTATAGATTGAAAGTTTTTATTCTGGTCGTCTAATTCGGGTTGTACCAGATGGTGTGTCATTAGAACCTCACTCTCTAAATCCCGGTGTCCACCAGGGCTTTGTTATCTCTACATCTCTTTTCTTAATTTTCATTAATGATCTGCTTCCCCTTTGAGACTCTTGAAGGCTCCAGAAGCTATACTACATCTCTAAATGCTCCTCTACAAATCCCATATCAGACCTAGAATGGAATACAATTCTCACATCTGGGACAGAGTTGATCGTACAGCCTTAGCTTTGTTGGATATTGTCCAAAAGAGAGCCTTTAAGGGGGGTAGGGTTACTTCGGTGAAAAAAAAAACACTTTTCAAACATTTTTTACAAGTTACAGGCAATGTATTTTAAATTATATGTTTGTAGTATTGTGAGATAACATTTGAAGAATATCTTCTGAAAATTTGAGCGGAAAATGTTGAAAATTAACCTGTTTGCAGTAGATCTCCCGAGATGTCTCCAAAAAAAGTTAGTTTGCGGTGACGGTTGTAGCTCATCACTCGATCATCTGAAATCAAAAAAATCAAATTTATTTTATTAGTTTATGAATTTGCCCAGGTAACGCTGTCGAGTTTTTGTTTTTATTGATTTTCCAATTTTTTGTAACACTGTAAAATAAAAAATAACAACAAATTTTTAACAACTGGACAGCGTTACAGAGAAACATTGTATCAAGCTTGAAAAGGATAGGTGCAATACATTTTAAACTACAGCTGTCACCGACTTTGAAAACGGTTTTGAAGATCTTCTTCTACACAAGTATTTCAATACTTATTTCCCTCGACGGTACTTGTAGCCTCAACAGTACGTTTCTTGCGTTTGTGCGGAGGTACAATTTTTTTTTTTGATTCGCTTAATCGTGAACCACTCCTCTTTCTATCTGCTTTACTAATTTTTCTCGACATTTTCCGCACACAAATGATCGGTATAAGAATCGGTAGAGCCTTGGACGGTTAAAATTCCATATCTCCGTTAGGTTTTCAATTCTTGTGCATTCATAAAATAAACAAAAAAAAAACAATGAAAAAAAAAAGTTTTAATACCATACCCCCCAAGCTCATTAGTGATTTTGAAATAACTTGTCATATATCCAATCACTCGAGCAGCGCTACCGCAATATTGGATGCCTTTCGCTTATTTATCGCTACATAGCATGGTCAATATTTTGATGAATTATCTAGTCTGGTCTCTTGTCGAATGATTCCTGCACGCAATACTCGCGCTGCAAATCGTGCATATGCTTTTAACCTTTAAACTATTTTCGGCCGTACAATAAAAATTCCTTGATGCTGTTTATCCCAAACTGTGCGAATGTGGAACAGTCTATCAGCTTCTGTCTTTCGTCCGACATACAATCTGCTAAAGTTTAAGAGTGACATACATCAACATCTCCACCACTCTCCTCACTTTCCCTAATTTGTCGCCTTCCCGCCATGCTGTGCTTTTCATCATAGAGTATCCCCTGAGGTTGGCTTAATAATTTAAAACATAAATTTAAAAAATAAATTTAAAAAACCATGCCGTATAATCTCACGAAATTTTCGAGAATCAAAGCACTCCATCAACGCCAAAAATTAAACCACAAATCTGAATTATGATTTGATAAGAATAATTTAATATTGACGTTAAAACCGGATTTGGAACGAACCTATTCTATTCTAGTCCTTAAAAGCAGGAAGTTGGTAAACATTTTTGAATTAAATCAGAAGATGTTTTGCCTTTTTGAACTGACTGAAATAATAAATTTTACGACCAATTTAACAAACATAGCATTATCGCTCCAAATCAAATTTTTCGGAGACTGCAAAAAAGAAATCACTCATAGAAAAGTCGCTATGAATTAAATGATGGAACAAATTATGGAAAAATCTAATTCTTGTTTTGTTTTTTTTTTTTTACTAACATAGACAAAGTCCCTTCAGTTATAAATCAAAATCACTCACTGAGCATTGTTTTTTTTTTATCTAAATTTGACGCAGAAAGCAATTTTAAATCTAAACAGTAATTACGAGAAGAGATTAGATAATCCACCCTAAAAGGAAACAAAACAAAGAGAGTGAAATAGAATTAAAGGGCAGTAAAACAAAAGAATTTTCTGGACCAGAGATTTTTAGCTAGGGAGAAAGTCGTCTTTTATAGGCTTTTACTTTTCTACTAAGTTGCACTTGTTTTGAAATAGCTAAATAATGTGATGAAAGGAGGGTATACTCTAGAAGGACTGTAATTACATACGAGACATACATACATACATACATACATATATACGTATATATAAAAACATCACATTTCTAATGATGGCTAGTTTCAGGTTCTGGGGCAGCTGTGGGCGATATTATTATTTATCCAATCGTAATAAAAACAAAACAAAATATTATACAATGTCAAGATAAAGAGACTAACCTGAAATAGAATTACCATAGTATAGCGAAGTTTTGAACAGAAAGGCATCCGTTTTCTGGAATGACTTCAGAATTTAATATACCAAAAATATACAGCCTAATTCGAAAATAGTTTAAGTGCTAAGAAGGGACGAAGAAGTTTTTAAGTTTTTAAATATAACGCATAACATTATTAAATTCTACTCTAATCTTAATATATAAAAATCCAGTGTCACTGTGTTTGTACACACTAATCTCCGAAACCGCCCAACAAATTTCAATGAAATTTTGTGAATGTGTTTGGTTGGTAACAGCTTGAGAGATAGGATAGTTTTGGACACGATAGATGGTGCTTTTGTCGAGACGTAAAAAACTGCTTGACAACGCGCAGATGTGGAAAGCTGAAATTTTGTACACGGCATTTTCATAAAAATTCAAAATACATGGCTCAAAGTGGACTAAATTGGACACTGTCTGACGAGTGCACGTAGAGAAATTCGGTACGGGGTATTTTCATAGCAATAGCAAATAAAATTTAAAAAAAAAACGGACTAAATCGGGCAACCCCTTCTTGATGTTGCCATACAAAATTTTAGTTTTTCGCTAAATATTTGGAAACAGTCTGAGAATGCGTTGACGTGGATAGCTCAAATTGTATGCACGGCGTTTAAAAAAAAATGTAAATTTAGATTCAAAAATGGAACAAATCGGGAAACTATTTCGTAGGGTTGCCATACAAAAATTTCTTTTTTAACTATATATTTGGGCACTGGCTGGGCGGTCCCAGACCCGACCCATTGGTCGACGTGGAGAACTAAAATTTGGTACATGGTGTTTTCATAGCAATAGTAAATAAAATTACCAAAATGGTCGAAATTGGGCGACACCTTCTTAATGTTGCCGTACAAAACTTTAGTTTTTCACTAGAAATTTGGATACTGCTTCACGCATCGGAGTAGAGAGCACACACACACGAGCGCGCGCAAAGTGAAGCGCGATCGAGTCAGGTAATAGCTTAGATATTATGCATCTATGAACACCCCAACCCCACCTCCAACCACCTAGGTATCAATATTATGGACGGGCAACGCCGGCGAGCTCCTTCTAGTTAGGTTATATATATATATTCACACTAAGAAAACAAGGTCAGAGGATTGCTCCGCGAGGTACCGACCCTCAAGTGAAGTAATATTGTGCTACGAAAAGAGTTCTGCACTTTCCAAATTTCACTATGATTCCGCCAGAGACTATGAAGACAATAGAATAGAATAGTTTATTTATGGTTAAGTACTATAAAAATATAAATATCTTTTTTTTTTTTGTACGAAAAAAGCGACAAAAAGAATAAATCCAAACAAGCACAAATAATAATATAAAGTTTGAGGTATGAATTAAAATTAAAAATTAAATTTGAAACATCATACTATGCTAATTAACGGAAATAAAATAAGCAATTATTACTTAAAACATAAGATTACAAATAAAAGAGAAAAAAATACAAATATATAACAACTAGAAAACATAAAACCTAGACCACCTAAACCAGATCCAAAAGTCTATCCACAACGGCATTACAGCCCGTTATCAGCTCCATAAACCCACGAGTCGAGCTCGAATAGCACGAATAAAGAAAGAGTTTTCCATTACTGCAGCAACCAAGTAGATGATTACGATGTTGCGAAACATGATCGAATCTCCTTAAGCAGAAGACGAATCTTGCATCGAGCACGAGTTCGTAGACAAGGTTCCCGAAAACAACCATAGCCGAGGAAGCCCACCATAAATCCTACCTATCTTATCATTAACATGACCACAGCATTGCATACTACAATTGAGGAAGATACCAAGATTTTTTATACGATTCGAAAATGGTAGCACTGATTTATTTAGATTTAGATTTATGGAGGGGTCTATAGGCGTTGGCCTCGCATTCACTGCGACCTGAAAGATGTATTGTGAGTCCCCATTTAATTTATTCCCTTTCTACGTTTAGACTATTAATGAAGTCCAGGAATATTCTAGGACTTAGATCGCACACATAGCTTTGTGGAGGAAAAGCGTTTTCGATATGGAGTAATCTCCACCTGGCCAATGCTTCGCAGATCCAAAGCAAGTACTCCGAGGTTTCCTGAGCATCCTTAGGTGATACCTTAATGGAAATGGCCTGAGAAGAGCTCTGTGATCATTGTGAGCTCTGTTGTCCTAACAAGTAGGAGTTCTTTAGTTTTTCCGCCAGAGGTATCGATAAACTTTTTAGCTTCACGAAGTCTCTGTAGCCTTTCTCAATGGAGGAATTTTCGATTCTTCCAGCTACTTAAGGTAGCTCTGAGGTCACTTTGTGAAGTGCCACGAAACTGTATTATTTAAAAATGCAGGTGGAAGATCAGATACCTCAACTGCCGGAAACACAATCTTTCACTTTAACCCGCTGCAATCTATTGGATAAAGCCGTGGATTAAGAACACAGCAGAAGGATGATATTGGAAGTCTGAGGACAACTTTTCAAGCAAATTTTAATGATTGACCATGTTGAATGGTTTGATGAAATCAAATGGAGCAAGATCACATAGATGGTCGCTCCTGTCGAATATCAGTCGTAACGTTCAGAAGGGCTGTCTCACAACTACGATATTTAAAATAAGCAGGCTAATCGGTCAAAGATAACCGGGAACCTCAGTTGCATTGATTTTACACAGGCATACTACAGAGTCTTTCCAAGCAATAGGAAATATCAACATGGTAAGGCAGATGTTAAAAATATGTAGAATTGGTTGTATTATCCAAGGCAGAAAAAGTCTGATAAAACTAGGTGGAATACGTCTGGTCCCACTGCATCAAATTTCACAGCACCAAATGCCACAACATTCTCCCTGGCATCGACTCATTTGAAACTAAAATAAGGCTGAGGGAAACACGAAGCGATTTAAAAACAGCTGTCAAGAACTACTTGCGGAAAGGATAGGGATAGAAGTGAAATGGAAGTTAAATATGTCAGAGTTCAAGTTACGCTGGGACTTATCTCTACCATACACGGAGGCCTTACGTAAGTTTCTCCACAAAATTTTGAGGAATAGTTGGGGATCAAACTTTTACTTAAAGTATCGCCTCTTGGCCACGCAGATCCTAGAATTGATCAAATTTCTAATTAATTTATAATGCGCACAGCTTTCACAATGTTAGAGCTGACGATGAACATTTGCAACTAATATGAAATTTTGAATGCTCGACAGTCTCAAAGCTCCTAATGAATTTCAACAATGCGAGATTTATTAGATGATCATTATCAAGGGCGTCTTTAACACCTACACATTAAGATCTTTAAAAGTAAAGTTTCAAATTCAAATCAATATTAAAATTCAATAATTTATTTGATGTATACAACAAGATATCTTTCGATTATATATACGAAGATATAATATGGAGAGAATTAAATTATAAAAGAAAAAAAAAATTAAGCTGTCTTACAACTATGTGCTTATAATCATTAAAATAATATAAATATGTGAAGAAAGAGAAAGAAGGGAAAAAGAATAGAAAGATGAAGATTTAAATTCAATAAATCAACCTACAATTGTTCTTAGGGGCGGACCCAACTTATGCATTCGCGCCCTCAAGCCACTTCAGTGGATACTAAATACTGAGTTAATTTCTCCCTGAAAATCATCGTCGAGTCAATCGTTCTAATATCATTAGGAAGAAAGTTCCATTTACGTGCAATGTGGACAAAGTAAGAGCGTTGCCCAACTAGTGTACGGAATCGGGGTATATTAAGTAGACTGAAGTGGCGGTGTGAGTGCAAGACCTTGGTAACCTAATAAGGAGAAAAGAAGCATCCGAACGAAATTGAAAATTTCCGTGTTTTTGAGAATGAAACAAATAATTTCATATACTTTCGTCTTTTGCATTAATGGAGGGAAAGAATTTGGCTATGCACTATTGGAGTGCAACTGAGACAACGAGTTAAAAACAAAAGTCGAAAGAACTTAAGATTACCCGAACGACAAAATCTTATTAAATCCCTCAAAATCCTATCAAACTATTCATAATTAATGTACATCAGGTCACACTACTTCTATTTCTTAAGAAAAAGATAGATTTCACTCTGGCCAAGATGCTGAAAGGATATGGAAAATTCTTCTCAATTAAAATTCTCATTTTTCCCGAAAATATCAGTGAATCCAGCATGAGTTTCTCCCACTTAATCTCTTCAGAGTAAAACCAATGTAAACAAAATCACGTGCTGTTCAAACATCATAGGATTACAACAAAAACAAGTGTGCATTACAGCAACAACATGTGACCAAACTCTGTCAATATTTCATGAAAACTGGTTTTCACAAAAGCGCGGGAACATTTTATGAGAGTAAAACAAGAAAACTCCGGCCCTTCTCATTTATTTACGACAATGAATCATTTGCCATTCTGTTTCGTTGGGTTGCATGCAATCTGCGCTTTCCCCTTTTTTTATCTTTGTTCATAAAGGTTTAAGAGGGTTTTTATTTTTATTTTATTTTATTTTTTTCTTTCTTTCTTCCTTTTCTTGCCGTGTACATTTTAAACTTAAAACACTCGGAAATCTCGTCTGCTTCTTAACTTATTATTAAGTTAACTTTACCAAGTTGTTCGAATAAGCACAATGGTGAAGTTGTAAAGGGTTTTCCAATAAGAGGTGTTATTTTGATATTCAAAGAAAAATGCCATTTTTTGAGATAAATGATCGGATCTTTATTTCATTATAAAGAGGAAGGTATGCCGTTAATAATGGAAAATAACATCAGCCAAATGACCACCACGACCACGCCTACAGGACCATATCCTTTTCCTGAAATTTTCAAAAACCAAATCGCAAAGTGGCTACCCTATGTCCTCGATAGCCTCACGAATTCCATCTTTGAGGTCTTGAATCGACGCTGGGCTGTTGGCGTAGACCTTCTCTTTCACGTGGCCCCAAAGGAAGAAGTCGCAAGGTGTTAAGTCACAAGATCTCGGTGGCCAATTGCGATCACCTCTTCGAGAGATAACACGGTCCGGAAACTTTTCCCATAAAAAATCAATGGTTTCGTTGCTTGTATGGCACGTAGCGCCGGCTTGTTGAAAGTAAACGTTGTCCAGATCAATACCATCCAATTCCGGCCATAAAAAATCATTAATCATCTGTCGATAGCGCAATCCATTCACCGTAACTGTTGCTCCAGCCTCATTTTCGAAAAAGTAAGGTCCAATGACCCCGCGGGACCATAAACCGCTCCAAACAGTCACACGTTGAGGATAGAGAGGCTTTTCAACAATAACTCTTGGGTTTTCCGAGCCCCAGATGCGACAATTTTGCTTGTTGACGAAGCCATCGAGGTGGAAATGGTCCTCATCACTCAAGATGAGTTTTCGATGGAATTCCGGATCATTTTCATGCGTTTCAAGGACCCAATCAGCAAAGACTCGACGTTGTTGATGATCGGCCTGCTTGAGTTCTTGTGTTACCTGAGCTTTATAAGCCTTAAAACCCAAATATTTATGCAAAATACGGTGTAATGACGTTTGTGGAATGCCTAATTCCAAAGAACGACGAGGAATGGACAAACCTGGGTTTTCTTCAACACTTTCGACTACAGCAGCAATATTCTCAGCTGTTCTTGAGCGACGTGCACGGGTTTTATTCTTCACATCACTAACTTGTCCCGACAGCTCGAATTTTTCTCAAAATTTCTGTATTGCGGTCCGACAAGGTGCTTCACGACGACCCAAAAATGTTCGAGTTTTACGAACCGTCTCTGCCACATTTTCACCATTTTTACAGTGAATTTTAATAATTTCAATGCGTTGTTGAATCGTGTATCGTTCCATTTTTATTAATGGCGTAGTTTCTACTTGTCAAAGGTCAAAAAATGACACCTCTTATTGGAAAACCCTTTATTTATTTATTCATTCAACAAACATCCTAACCCCGAGGGAATATATTGTGATATATAATCAAAGCTACGTAGTCCATAAACAAAACGCACACAATCGTTGAATGCTACATTTACCTTGCTGCATCGAGGGAGAGAAGATAGTGCTGCAGTAAACAAAATGAGGGACAAGCAGAGTCTTGACCAGTTTGAGTCTCAGATCAACTGACAATAACCTCCTTCAGAGCCACAACTTGCGGAGGCTACCATAGATTTTCTGGACTATGCTACATACTTGAGCGTAACAGGTTAGCTTGCTGTAAAGGGCAACTCCAAGGCTAGTAACCTTTTCGGAGAAAGGTAATATCTCATTATTCAGAAGTATGGGAGGCAGTTCCTCCGTGTCTAGTACCCCACTATAAAAGGCTAAGGAGGTCGACTTCTTCGGGTTGAGCAAGAGCCGGTTGGATTCAGCCCAAGCGGATATTCGGTTTAGATCGCCATGAATATGAGTAGCACTGTCCTCCTGAAATCCAATAGGCCTAGACAGATAGAGCTGCACGTCATCCGCGTAAATATGCAAATTCGCATCCATTACAACATGCGGAAGATCATTTATAAACAAGGTGAAGAGTAGAGGACCTATAATAAACCCTTGTAGAACTCCAGAATGGATTAGAAGGAAGTTAGATTTAACTCCATCAACTAGGACTTGTTGGAAGCGATTGGATAAAAAATAGGAGTGTTTTTTCCTCATATAATTCACACCCAGAGTTTATTCTGAGTTTATATGAGAAGAGATCGGTTTGATCTATTTTCAAGCGTCTGCAGCAGGCAGAAAACCAAGCTGCACCGATGAGTGGAAGGTTTTCTGCTGACACGAAACGCTTCTTCTTCTTCCTTTTTCTTCTTCATTTTTCAGCCCACTGCGTGGCGTATACAGGTTCGATTCGCTTCGAATGAATCTGTTTCTTTAAAATTTTTTTAAATTTTTTTAATAAATAAAAAAATTGTTTTTTTCTATGTTTTAAACTTTTCATTTCTTTCTTCTTTTTTCATTTTTTCATTTGTTTTTCTAATCACCCAATTTCGCTATTTGGGACCTGTTGATGAGTCAAACCAAGACTTGAAACTTGTCACCAAAAATTAATGGGTTGTGTGATGAAATAACAAATTAGAACATTTTTTAGCTTTTGCTATATACCGGAGATATCCCAAAAAAATTCTTTCTTAAAGAAAATTAAGTATACTTATAGGATGAAAGTTGCTTGGACCGTTAGGAGCAGAGTTCTTTGTCTGTGGTAATGCTTCAGAATTTTTCCACTTATGAGGAAATTGAGAATACGTGAAGCAAGAATTGAATATATATATAACAGAGAACTAGATATAACTGAAAGGAGAAGCTTTATAAATCTGGGTGATATCATCACCGGTGGCATCAGATTTGATACCATCAATGGCCTTTAAGACCTGGCATAAAATGTTTCTAATTGATCATCTACAGATTTTCGCTTGCCTTCTTCAATCCGATCTGTTAATCAAAAGGTTAATTAAATGACTTTTAATATTAGAGCTAAAGAGCTCAATCTCTTAAAAATCCACCAAGTTAGAGCTAAAGAGCTCAATATCTGGTGTTTGAATAATAAACCGAGAGTTGCAGGTAAAACTCTGAATTTTTATATCATATCGCACTTAATTTATACTGTTGAAAATTGCTTACATCGCTAAAACCTTAATACAAAATATTGTTTCTCATGAGAGCTATTCTATATTACAAAGAGTATTACAAAATTGCTTACTTTGCTCATATTATCAATATCGATCACAAATATATATTATCGATAAATGCATATACATACATTAACCCATACATGAACAAGCATAGCATCCTAGCGGGAAATCTGGTCAGGCCTTTCACGTGAAGGCTTGTGGAAGCAGTTAAACTTATTGTGCAAATATATCAAAAAGCCGAAAAATTGTCGATCCATTCCACATTAATCCCGTAAGAAGCTTGGTGGAAGGTTCAGTGCACTTTTCAAGCTCATTCTTGTTTTGCTAAAGCAGTAAAACCTTAGTGCAAAACATGAAAAAGCTTAAACTGCTTCCTCCCTAGGACATGCCTGTACAAAAGTCCTACAAGGTGTCCAATGAAGAGGCATGCATCCTCGTTCCTTCCAAGGAAGCTAGAGGGAAGCACACGAAAAAGCTTGAACTGCTTCCTCCCTAGGACATGCCTGTACAAAAGTCCTACAAGGTGTCCAATGAAGAGGCATGCCTTCCAAGGAAGGCATCCGGTTTGGGTGATAGTGCGGTTCCATTTCCCGCTGGAATAGCTTAGATGCATACTTTGCAATCTTTTTCTTATTGAACAAATGCTAAGTAGATATGACACAGTTATCGATTGCGTCATTGAGCAATTACTTTTTTAAGTTCACTGAGTAATGCATTGTATGCATCATCACCGTGCAACGGTGACTAGTGGTGATCATATTGCATTTTTAACGACTTTCTTTCACTTAGCGTAAATTCATGAATGGATCGTAGAATGGCTCATGGCTATTCCGATCATATTTTTTTTTTTTTTGTTATTTACTTTTGCTTGTTATGTTTGTTTCGTGTATTTTTATTTTTTAGTATTATTTTTTGTTGAGGTACGTGCATATGCTTTTATTATTGTGGTATGTAGGTATGCTCTACACCAGTGAAGCGCTGATGCCTCTTCGAGAAGACTCTCAACATTAATTCTGTAGTTACGTGACTTTAGAATTCTGGGCTAATAGTGAAATGGAACTCGTAGGATATAAAGATGAAGTCATGATCGAAATTATTAAGCGGACTTAGTTGATTGAAGAATAAGACTTTGTTTATGTCAGAGCTAAAGAACACAGAGCTGTATTTTGTGCAAAAATCAGATCAAATGTTTCAGATCAAGGTGCTTTCTGATATACGACGTGATTATTTAAAGTGAGCTAATAAAAAACAAATCGACAGAGTTATCTGCATGCAATCATATAACTCTAAATGAATTATAAATCGAAAAGGACTCCAATGTCGTATGATACAGCCAACGAAATCTCGATCGGCTTTCTTGGTGTTAATGATTTATAATAGGGAAGTATTAATGAGTTCAGGGGAGCGACTTAAGTAAGATACATAAGTAACTGCTTAGAAACATGATAAGGAATACACGTATATAAGTGCATGTCTAGAAAATATTGTTGAGGAAACCTACGTAATTAGCATGAAACCTTGAATCTTTGGGTATGTGCATAGATAGAATTAGTTAGAAGGGAAGTTGCAGATTACCTCCGAGCTGCGGGTCGAGTTGATGTCGTGGTGATCTCTAAGAATGATTTTTTTTAAAGCGCGTTATAAATGCCAAAAAATTTAAGACCATTTGTCATCATTATTATGAGTCAGAAAATTTTTGAAAATTTAAAATTTCTATAGAAACTTTCATGAAATTTTCAAGAAACTATGTCTTTACTGTGAGCAAATACAAGATTGGTCAAACTATCATCATTTTTTACTCCCTGATCCTGTTGAAATCCCAAGTTAAAATATGAATAGGAATATCTATATGAATTTTTAAGGAAGACCCAGACAGCAAAAAAATTATCGTAACTCGCAAAATATGCATTGCAGAAGGAAATTTTTTAATTTGAATTGTTGATTTCACAAACCCTCGAAGTATGTAAAATTAAAAAAAAAACAAGTAAAAAAGCTAGAATTGGTCTAAGACCAATTCTTAGGATACCCTAGATGAATGCCCGTATTAAATTTCGTATGGTCACCGATCTATTCAAGTATTGATTTTGAAGTTGTTTTTCGCATATATTTCTAGAACGGTTTGTCGCACAGACAAAATGATTATAACCAATTTTATAGGATTTCGTATTCTGCAGAAGTTTTTAGTACCATAAAAATGTCTTGGACTGATCGTTTTCAAAGTATACGTAAAAAACCGAAATTTTTATATGGCAACACCAAGAAAGAGTTGCCCGATTTAGTCCATTTTTGACATTTTATTTCCTAATGTAGTAAAAACATCATGTGCGAAATTTCAGCTCTCTACGTCGACGCGTTCTCAGGCAGTGACCAAATATATAGCGGAAAACGAAATTTTTATATGGCAACCCCACGAAGGAGTTGCCCGATTTGGCTCATTTTCGAACTTAATTTTACTTTTTTTTTTTAAAGTCTGTGTACAAAATTTCAGCTCTCTACGTGTTCGCGTTCTCAAGTTATCGTGCGCACAGACGGACGGACGGACGGACGGACGGACGGACGGACGGACGGACGGACGGACGGACGGACGGACGGACGGACGGACGGACGGACGGACGGACGGACGGACAGACGGACGGACGGACGGACATGCAAAAATCGAAATAACTTTTAATATTATGAATGGGTGTCCAATCCATTTTGCTCTACCATCATTATTTCGAGGTGTTACAAACGGAATGACAAACTTAGTATACCCCTATGATTTCATCTAGGGTATAAAAATGGTGGCATGACCACACTTTATTTGATTTTTGGTCGAATTGCTATGGGGGTTGATAGCTCTTTCACAGCCATAACACCAAATATTTTTTTTTATTAAAAATTGGATCATTTGATTCTTATATGAAAGCATTTTTAAATGTTTTTTTCCCAATCTTCTGAAGCATGTTCTGGCGATGCCTAATTGAGCAGAATGACGACGAAGACAGGTAGAGTAGATGCATCCTCCAGAATAATCTATTGTACGTATTGCTTTAACCGCTGCATCTCAGTGTGCATAGTGCGCTTAGGACTTCTTCTTGAAAAATCGCCGATAGATCCAGGTTTTTCATACCGGCGCGGAGATTAGGTTCCGAATTATGTTATCGCTATTAGGAAATTCTCTGACATTAAAATGTTGCCAATATTTTCTCTGAGTTTGAATAATTGATCTTTCACTGGAATAGAAAAACTCAATTAGTTTCAATCGTTGCTGGACATCATACATAGGCATTGAAATCCCCAAAGAATGCACTATAACCTAGAAAAAAAAACAAAAAACAAAAGATTTAAAATGAATTTATGACTTTTTCAAACCCTTCAGCTTTTCACTGCTCACCCTGTATAATCAGAGCAGCTGATATCGAAAAAAAAAATAAAGAAATAAAGAAAAGTTATTGTAGGCGATGCAGAAAGAAAACTGTGATCTTCGATGGTTACGCTCTTTACTTATATAAACATAGAGAACGTATTTTGGCACATCTTTGCAGTAAACTATATATGTAAATCTGCGTGAGATATTTTTCAACAAAGATTATTTATGAATAATAATTGTTCGGGAAGAAACACATATTCTATTTTTGGTCCCTTCACTTGACCCACATTTTTGGTCAGTTCAAGTGCAGAATAAATTCCAGAGTGTACGTACATCCTACATAATATGAAAGATAAACTATGCTGAGTACTACAGCTTTTTTTTTGCCATAAAATTTAATGAAAGAAAAAAGGAGATTGTAAAAAAAAAATACATAAAAAACAGAAAGTAGAGTTTTGGGGCAGGACTCCACCTAGTTTTATGTATGTTGTACATAACATGTATACGCGTATGAATAAAAGTGGAATGTCTTCATTCGGCGGGAAAAATGTGCTTTTTCAGCAACCAAGTGTGCTTTCAATTATCCTGTGGTAAGTATGTAGGTATGTATGTAGTAGGAGTATACAAAGCATTGCAATAAAGTATTTGCCATCCACCTACAATTCGCTTAAAAATAACGACACGACACATGTGTTAATGTGGAACCTTTATTCAACTATGTACACATTCAGATCTGCAAATTTTTCTGTTTGTGCTCAATTTTTGCAATGTTGCGCCCACACAAATTTCAGGCCTTAAAGAGTGATAAAATATGAGAAATGTTGGAGCGTGAATTTTTCCCTTTTTTTTTTATTAATTTAATTGAAAAAGTCGGCCTCATTCATGTCCTCTTATTCAATTATGAATTCTCTAACTTAACTCTGATTGTAATGTATATTTTCTTATGCATAGTAGTAGTAGTTTAAAAGTAGGTACTTTTGGTATATGACTAAGAGAGAGTTTCTATACGGAAAAAACATATAATACATACAAATGCATACATAACTTTTGCTTTATACATAAACTGCCATGAGACCAACTCTGAATTAATATTTTGGCTTTGCTGTAATATTTTCTTTTATTTTTCCCAGTAATCAGCATTTTCTGCTCCAGCTTCATTCCAGGAATGAAATGTATACCCAACCCGAACCCACGGTACACTGCATTTTCAAGTTTAATGTTGTTTTGTTTTTGAGCTTGTTAAATTTTGTTTTTCTCCTTGGAAACACTTTGGCTTGCATCCAAATATATTTTTTTAAGTTATAACAAAAGAATTAAAAGCATAAAGTTCTTATACAGTTTCTTCTATATAAATCAAAGGCAATTATAAAAAGCAATATGTCATCCTTAACTATTTCTGCATGTGTTTATAATTCTTAGGCACTCTGTAGTTGTTTGAAAACTTTTTCGCCTTAAGAACTATTTTAATCCTGTAGAATAAATCAGAAAAATTATCACGTTTGCATAACAAGCACAAAAACTGATTCATGATCATCTTATCTGATCTTTTTTGTAATTAATCTTGATCTGTGATTCCTTTAAATTTTAATTACATACGTTTATGAGGTGTCACATTTCCTATACTTTAACAAGTTTTGCAGATTTATGTAGTTATGTAGAACCATGTATAACTCTCTTGAGCACCACATGCGGGTCATAACATAAGGGAGAATAGAAGTTGGTAAACAGTTCCACGAACGATGGATTTAATGGCATATAAGAAAAGCCAGATTTTGCTATGCTTGTTTATCGAATTCAGTAGCTCACCCTGTGGTAGGTGTCCACAGGCCGGCATGTTTTTCTGCTACCATGACACATAACAACAACAAAATATATACCGTGACAAGGGGAAAATTGAGATGTCGATCAACTTGACTTCCCTTGCTCGTTGAGGAGGACTTGGTTTTTTTGGTAGCCCTTTTGAGCAGTCTCTACCTTCCCATGGGCAACCTAACTCCTTTCCATATTACTTACTTTAATTATATCCAAACTTTATATAGTCGAGTTTAAAATCTACTACAAATGGAAAACGTGGTTAACCAATCTTTGTGGATTTTTGAGAGACATCGTTGTTACCACGGCGATGTTTGTTCGACCAACTTGGCCTTTGCCTCATGGACTCTCCCCGTTACCTAACTTTTTGTCCTTCGCAGTAGACTCGAAAATTGCTTGTAATAAATGCGATAGTACCTCTGTCCGATTGCCGAAAACTTCAGCTTCAATTTCTTAATGACCTCATCCGTTACCACAGTTTTCACTGGATATATACAACAGCTTGTCGTAAAAGCGAACTTAGTAACAAATAGTCCTACTTGTAAATTTTTTTTTGTATCACAAGAACGTGTCTGTCGACAGATCTACTTAATTCCAGCTTAACTTGAATATAGATAGAATACTGCGACCGGCACCTCCAACTGCAATATTATTTTGGGACTTAGTATGGATGGCTTCACAGGGAATATGCCGCTAGCAGTCGGCCGGCATGTAGTGTTTTTTGCCACCCACATCCTCGATTGAAACTGTGCAAGATAATAATGAATTTTGTTGACCGGACAGACAGACGGACATATAAATCATTGAACGTGAATAAACTAGCGATGAACAGACGGGCAAAAAAATATTTATTTAATTATCCTATTATCTGCTTCCATGTGCATCCTGCAAATCTGTAAGGTAGCAATTTATTTATTTATAGTTGCAAAGGAAAATAAGTGAAAGCATTGTCAACGTCGTACATCTAGATTGTCACCCGGAGAGTTTTCGATGCCATTAATGGAAGTAGTCCATTGAACCTAGTTCGACAAAGCAGCTTCTAGTCTTTTAGACAAACTGAATATACAGTATTCTTAGTTTACTATAGCATCTCCACTTTTCGCTTGTTGATATGTTCTTGGTCATATGAACATTACGGACTATCTCTTTTTGAATGAATGTGTGAATGAAAGAATGATTGTGTGAATGTATGAATGAGTGAGTGAATGAATGATTATTGAGCTTTTTATTGTTAAATCTGTTAGAAGTACTGGATCATAAATTTTCTAAATAATTCTGTCAATTAAAAAAAAAAACTGTGAATCTGCTATACAGTTTTAGGAATTGGGCGCTCGGAGAAAAAGGATTATGGCTGTCAAACATAATATATTGTAACGCTTTTCCAAGTAGAAAATTGCTCCGGCCGAGCGGTAGCGAGGGAGCATTTACTACACGGCACGCCGCCGTATCGAATCTTCTTTGCTAATGTGCTTCACACCTCCATCCCATCTGTAGAAAGTTTTCAAATTGGAACTGGGCTCACACTTGGATGCAGGATAAACTATACGCCGGGCGCCAATGTCTCACTCAATGCAGAAATTGTCGAGGTGACTTTACCGCAGACAGACAAGTTCCACTTAAACATGTGCTAACTCAACTCAATAATGTAGAAGTATTAAAAGAAAAGCTTTATCGGAGATATTAAAGCCCACTTAAAAGGGTCTCGACTCAACTTAACGATCTATAAACTAACGTGGGAATATTTGGGAGAGCTTTGGCAGGGGTGAGAAAAATTGCGCTTTTAAAGTGCCTCGACTCAACTTAACACTCGCCGTATATTAGATGTAGAACACTTAGGCCGGTTACTGCCTCCTCTAAGGGGAAACTAAGTTCTGTATATTCGACTATTTCTTGAAATAGTGGGTGTTTACTTCCGCCGCGAAATACAATCGCGATCTCGAACGCTAATATGCCGCTTGGCTTCACGGACTTAGTGTGTGGAGCGTGTAGATAAATCGTCGATTCGCTGCCGGCACTTAAGTATTAGCTCACGCAAACAGAAAATTCGTCGATTTGCCGTCGGCGTTTGAGAAGTTTTCGGCTTATATTTCGCGGTAAATTTGCTAGAATAAACTGAAACTTGGCACTAGATAAGATGAAAACGCAATTTGTTAATCAGCTGTTGATTTTCACTGCAGGTTAGTGAACAGAAAATTGGTTTAATTTAATGCCGGCCTTGGTGACTCAAGTAAATAGGAATTCATTGATTCGCCGTCGACTTTTGCTAAGTTTAGCTTAATAGAAAATTCTGTGATTTGCCGTCGGCGTTTGATAAGGTTTCTGCCTTAGGATTTTCTTGCTAAATGCACTGGGAAAATTGTGGAAATGAATTGGAAATCCAAAGCAAACGTTAGAACAATTTGAATTGAACGGGAAATCTGAAGCAAAAGTGAGACAAATTTATGCTTGGACACAGCTCTATCCTTGAAATCGAAAAGCAGGTTATGCCAGTGCGTTGATACAAATCGACAAATTCTCTTTATAAAGAAGACGCGGCTTAACGCGGAACGCAATATTTAGGTATTTCTCGCTACCACGGAGCACAAAGCACCTCACACACTACTTATTCTAAATGATAGGCGCGGTAATGAATCACTGAATTGACCTGAAAAAAATATTAACAACAAAACAGATAATCTGAAACAAAAGATAAAAAAAAATTGTATGCTTAGTTCAAGCTCGATTCTGGAAATAGAAGAGCCGTCTGCATCCGTATATTTCTATATTTATTGAAATTCCTCAATTACGATCGATTAATTGTTCAACGAAAAAGAAAAGAACAAAAGCTCTTGTATGTTGCTCTATTCTAGAAACAGAACTTTGTAGAACAGATGATGCCGATGCATTTAATTAAATTGAGACTGATGAAATAAAAAAATGAGGAAAGCTCGTGACTAGTAAATTATTTGCTGAATCTATAATATTAGTAGGAAATAAATAATAAAAAGAAATTGGTACTTATCAATTTGCTCAGTTCTAGATTGAGAATAAAATCCGTGGAATAACTTGCCCGTTAGTGAACGGTTTACTCTGACCAGTTACTCTTAGCGATCAATTCCTTTGTTTTACAAAGACTCCCAATACTTCCTTATACAATTCTCCAATTATAAGACTCCTTAATTTCGTTTATTTTTTTTGTTTATTGCACTTATAAAAGGTAAAACAAATACTTCAAAATTCAATTAAATAAAACTTTTTCTATAAAATTTATGATAATTAACACAAAGTTCTTTTTTTGATGATGTGGCTTTCACACTGGACTTTTTCCGACTCTCCTGAACTATCTCGGGCCTTTTTTTTGGTTGGCCGCTCGATCGCTAGACGTCCATGCCAGGTTCGCAGAAATTTCCTCGGCAGGGTTCACTGCCATCTTTTGGTTATTTTGGGGTCCCCACTCAGATAACACATATATGTAGGCGTTCATCGACGACAGTAGCTAAAAGCTACAGTCTGTCTCGCGCTACATTGTGTATTGAGCTCCTCACTGTGGGATGTGTAGCTAGATTCGCAACAATATTAACGCTGCCAGGTTTTACAATGTGCCGCAGGAAATCAAACTGTACTTACAGAATTTGCATTTAGCCCACTTGAATATTAAATCATATTCTCTTTAGCTACCTACCTGAAGTGTTTGCATATAGAAGCTTCTGATAATTTTCTTCTTCGTCGATGACATTTCTTTTTATTAGTGGTCGAAATTTCGTGTTAATATAGCGCTGGAAAGCTTCAAGGGAATTACAAGTCCAAACAGCGACGTCTTTATAAACTCATATTGTCTATCAGGGGTTACCAGCGAAGTTAATTTTTTTTATTCTCCCCTTATGTCTCCATGGAAGAAACCATTCCGAAGCTCCCAATCGTAAAGGTGTGAGCATCATATATAGGTTCCCCAAGACTTCTTCGATAGGCGATAATGGATATCTGGCTTTTATTATTTTCGTATTCAGTCGCCAGTAGTCCATACATAACTTTGCGGAGCGGTCAGCTTTGATTGCTATAACAATATTCAATTCAATTCTTTACAAAATATATTATTTGAAAGGAACTATTGAGAGACAAAATAAGGTATATAGATACACTATATATATGTGCGTAATTATAGACTAGATAGAAAAAGCAAAATGACAAAATAAAAGGTGTTAAATGCCACCTCTAACTACCTCGAACAGCCAGAATATAGGCTAGGAAAGGCTAAGCTTCCATAAGTAACAAACGGAATATCTAGAGCTTTGATGATTTTAAGTTTTGTAGTTAGTCCAAGATTTCTAATTCGCTATAAGTGAGGCAGGGGATTATTATTTAGGAGAACTGAGGGAAAATTTAATGGATCCAAACAACGCCTATGGAATAACATATATTTTGATTTTTTTGCATTCAAAGCAAGATCACTTACAACAGAGCACTCGTGGATGCGCCCCAGTTCATTGTTGATTTTGAAGATGCAACCCTCGGATAGACCAACAGGGCTGCACAGAAAAATTTGAACATCGTCTGCATACATATTTATGTTTGCGTTGCGTATCACATCTGGTAAGTCATTAATATATAAACTAATGGTCCGAGGATAGAGCTTAGTGGTACTCCACGAGACAGATATATTGGCTCAGAGAAGAGGTTGCTACTTTTCACTTGCTGCATTCGATTTGACAAAAAACTTTTTATGACTGATAGAGCGATTGAAGAAAATCTAAATTACACGGCCAATTTTTGCAATAATTTACAATGATTAATTCTATCAAAGGCTTTTGAGAAGTCTACTGAGACGTTGATTCCCATGTTATCTCTATCAAAGATTTACAAAAATGGATCCACTATAGTCTTTATAATTCCTTCAGCCAGCCACTTCTTTATATGTTTCCTAACAAAAGTCTTTTTCCTTTTTTTAGCAAATCTTCGCGGTTTTTGGGGTAAACAGGTCTTTCGTCTTCGGGTGATGTATATCATATAATTTCGCTAGTTTTACTGGCTTGTATTCTATTACAAGTAAATTTCCTATTTCACATATCTTCGGCTTTATAATTTCTGTACTCTGTCCTCACCGTTTTTTTTTTGTTTTTTTTTTTTTCAAAATGAGGACATTGACTCTTTTAATTGTAACCTTACCGTTTTCAACTAATAACATAGCCTTGTTCAACATATCTTTACCAATAAGGATATCTGATGATAAGTAACTATCAGGAACAATATGGCATCGCACAAGATAAGGATTTATATCTATGTAGAGAGTAACTACGCAAAAACCGAGAGTTTTCCTAATTTTTTTTGTCAAAAACCAATCAAACTAATACTAGGAGTACCCTTTTTATATTCCATTAGTTGCGCAGATTAAACAAGTTCTTTTCTTAGATTTAATAAGACTTATTGGAATCTTTTACCATTACGCAAGTCATTTTTCGTGAGGCTCTTCTCAATAGTTATTCTGTAATATTATATTTAGATCACTGTTAACAAGATTCATCTTTAGGCATATGTATATAAGTAAATGATACCACTTATCTTCCCCAAAAAGACATAAACACCCCTCGTTAAAGATAATTTTTAAAAACATGATAATTTTCACCACACAGCAACTGCTATAAAATACGACCAGAGATAAAACCTAAACCTCAAAGTTATATATTCCAGTACAGATCGTTAGAGAACATGGGGTAATGATTATAAATCAAGCGTGTACTAATTCTTCAGAGAATTATGTCAGAAAAGGGATAACCCCGTGCATATAGAGCTGTCTAACCACTTGACTTACAAGGAAAGGCGGCAGTAAAATTCTCCAGAAATAATCATTAGAACTCACACAAGAAGTTAGGGAGTGATGGTCGCAAACGAAAGGACTATAATAAGAGCTTTAAAACCCACAATTGCTGAGAGAAGTATATCTGCTGAATGAATACAGCACAAAGTCAGTCAGTCAGCTTCGCTGGGCTGGCCTAATTCAAATGGGGTCACATTAATGTTAGGTCCACATTCATATATAGAATGCAGGGGGGTATGAAAATGTGGTCTGGCTTTGTGTAATCCTAACGAAAGACATACATGGAACGAAACGAACCTGAAAAGCTGTTATCATCAACTTTGTACGGCATACCATAAATGGAAATATGGACACGACGAATTTTCTTTCAACTGACCTAATAAAAGCCATAAATATGCCAAATCCCATTAAAATTTTGTAATTTATGCTTCTTGTCGAAAAAGCTTTCGGTGGTAATAATATTCGGAGTTAGTTGAAAGTCAAATGAGAATCAGATAGTAGAAGGATAGTGGTTACGTTTTGAATGTGTAAATGTGTTTTTCCGAAGTTATACATAGTAAAAATTTTGTGACTTTTAGATTTGACGTTATTATTCTCAGGGCTTTGGTTATTGTGGTGCAAGTTGTATTTTTCACGGATTTTCCTGAAGTAAATGTAAAAGTTGAAAGGCTCCGAAAATATAATTGGCAATGCATTAGAAACTTGTCATAACAAATGGAACTAATTAGTTAGAGAGATGCCAAATATACCTCTTTTTAAGGTACAACATATGTATATATAGTAAAAAAAAAATAGCAGAGAGCTTATATTTATCAAAGCCAAGAAAAATACGGCTCAATATTCCAGGCAGAGGTATATACCATCACTAGATGTGCACACGAAAACCTAAGTCGCTGTTATGCTAACAAAAAATATATATATCTATACAGTTAGCCAAGCTCCATTGAAAACCATCTCATTACCTGAGATCAAAACGAAGTTTATACGAAAATTCATCTAAGTATTAACAAGCCTTGGCGCAAACACTTCAGTGGGTGCCGGGGCCCTCGGGAATTATGGAAATGATAGAGCAGACACACTGGCCCAAAAAGTGGCATCCTATGTAGATATTTCCTATAATACGGTGAAGCTTACCATATAAAACTGAATCCACAACCAAATGGACCAGAGACTACCATCAATGATAGGTTCCAATTAATTCAGAATCATTACAGGAGCTCTAACTGGACATTGCAAATTTAACAAACACATGCATCGAATAGGCATATCATCCACTGATGTAGGTTGTCTAGAAGAGGATGAAACATCGATGCACGTCTTATGCGAATGCGAAGCCATTGCAAGATATAGATTCCAGGCCTTTGGTTCATATTTTTTAAGGCTTGCTGGCTTAGAAAAAAAAAAAAAAAATACTACTCTCCCTAATAAGAGTGGGATTGATGGATGAACTATAAAGGAAAGAGATGAGTGGCCACTCGCCTAGCTTGAAACTTAAATCTAAATCTCTATCTAGGGTACAGTACGGTACATGGGGATCATGGAGAATGAGAGTGCTGACCAGCTCTTATTCTCCTTTTTTTGGACGGAAACCCGGGGTAGGCGTTGCCACCTCGGTGATCAAGTCTCTTATTAAAGCTGATATTTGCATGAAACATCGACATCATTGGGCGAAATTGAAAACTTGCAAAACTACAAGACTTTTCTTGATAGTCCTAATAGGAATTTCGCTAACTTTCTCTTGAGGCTCGAAAGGAAACAAAGCAGAATTGTGGTTGCCACCATCATGGCCCTCAATTCGCTTCACTCTCATCTAACAATGATGGGGGTTTAATGACAGCCCTGAATGTCTGTCCTGCCTGGAAGGAGAGCCTGAGACAACAGAGCACTTTCTGTGTGGTCTTTGCTGGGATCAGGCTGTAGATCTGCCCTCTTATCAGTGAATGAGCTGAAAAGTTTACTTCACCTAGAGGTGCTTCATTAAGAGGACAGGAATGTTCGGTGAGTCCTCGTTTGTTATTTTTAGCAGGGTAACACAAGGACCGCCATAGCCTCCGTGGTTCTTGGGATCTTTTGTTCCCTGCCGTTAATAAAAAAAAAATATCTAATAAAATACCTTCTTTTTGAATGCTTTTATGGACTCTTTTTACTCTGTTTTCCCCTCCCAGATTAGTAAAGATAGTTCTAGTATTGAACATGTGTGCGATGCAGTATGCTTCTTAGGAAACTGCTGCTGCTCCTTCATCGATGAAAACAGCCAGCGTATAGAAAGACCTTTTCAATTTTGTGAGCAACCCCCGGGTAGTTCCCTGATTTTGTCACAACCTCCCTGAATAGAGCATTTCACTGATTCTCTCATTCTCACCCGCAAGTTCTTTGGCAGTTGATTTCCTTCCACTGCTTCGGTGTACAGTTCATTAAAAGCCCTAAATAGGTGGGCTTGCTTACCGATTAATAATTCACACGAGCTTTGAGGTATAGCAGAAAAGATACCGTCTTTACGCGGAGAGTTGATGGGCTTGAATGAATTCACAGCCGTTACATCTCCATCAGCGGAAATAGTTTTCGAATATTTGCATTATTCGCTTCACCTAAATATTGTATGAAAATTAGAGGCGCTGAGATCGCGTTCGATAAAATTTTATCAAATTTTGAAAATGCGGTAGATGAAAATAATTATAGTGCTAAAAAGCTTGTAAAAATATTCATTTATTCAAATAAATTTCTAATAATATATATTCACTCAAGTATTACCAACCATATGAAAAAAAAACTTATTATCTTGAGGCGTTCTTAACATACTTAGCTCACTTCACTACATGCTTAACTATCTTGTACACTATAGGCCAAAGTTTGCTGGCAGAGATATGAAATTCATATGATGCTTAGCTTAACTCTATATTACGCCACGAACTCTTATAAACAAGACAAAGATTAACACCCTAAATAAATGTCACTCAAATGCATTCAAAAAATTTCCACCCTATTTTGTGGTGAACAACTAAGCTAAAAAAAAATTTTTGACGTAGGTATATTATACAAAAGGGGGCCGAAGTTGTTAAGAAGTTACTCAAAGAAAACACTAAAGCGAAAGAAGGAAAAAAAAATCATTCTAAAAGCAGTTTCGTATATCAAAAGACTGAATGAATTGGAAGAAATTCCTTTATATTTTCCATACTGCTTGGGTAAACAACCATTACCCCCATGTAAATATTTGTAGATGTTACAGGTACAAGAAATGAATGAAAGCTTTTTTCTAACTGCGCTTCTTCTGATAAAACCTTCGTCGCTTTATCGCGTAAAATCTTCTGTTGGAACTTCTATGTTTGTAAGTAACTAAGTACATATAGCCATGAAAAAAAAATAAATAAAAATTTCCACCGACCTTCATAATAGAATTGCTTCCTGAGAATGTGCACATCTTCTATCTTTTGTATACTACTTAACTATGTTCTCTAAATAAACACGAATTGACAAGATTAATTTACTCTGCACAATGCTGCATCGTGAATGCATTTACAGAATTGAAAAATTCGCCATTACGATTGGTACAAATAGAAATCGAAGTGCCTATTTTGAAGAATGTCCTTTGCATCCGAAATGCAACCTGTTTTGTATTTTTGTACCATTTTCATCTAGATCCAACGAAAAACTTCAATAAATGCCCAAGGGTAAGCAATGTTTTTCTCTTTTTTGTTTGTTTGTTTTTTTGGTTTTTGTTGTTGTGAATAGCTTTAAAAGCCATTTTCTCTGGATAAGGTAAATTTACCAGCCGGTTTTGATAATCAGTTACTTGTGAAAATTGTATACTTTCTGTACAGGTATCTATAATTTGATATAATATTCATACCTAATCAGGTATCATGATAATGTTGTTTAATCTTTTTTACATTTAGCGCTTAATTTAAATTTTTAAGCAAATATTAAAAAGTACGTATCGTTCTAGTATTCGTCAAGTAAAAAGTGCCTGTAGAGTATTCGTCAAGCTATGTACCAATATTCGGCAAAGAGCTTGTATGCATTAAAAACAACCATCTTACACGTTAAAAGCTAGTAAATATGGAATTAAGTAATTAGAAAATTTTTCGAAAATACAAAAGGTTTTATTATTACTTAATATGACAATCGGTTTACAATACGCAATAATACGCGTAATATTTTTTTTATTTCGCTGAACCAGTTTCTTATACATATGTCCTTCGCTAACTCCAGCCCATGCTCTAGTTAAATTTTCATACCAGTTCCTCCCAGGCTTTCCTTGTGTAAAAGAATTCGGTCTTTGAAGCCGTTTTAGTAATATTTGCACACTTTCTAACAGTTGATCCTTACTTACGGGGAATCCAATGTCTCCTAAATATAAAATCCATTTAGCTAAGTATGCTTCTTCAGCTTCGGTTAGTATAGAAGATGGCCCCATTTTTCTGATGATTGGTGTTTTTCCTTTGCATTTATTATCCGTGGAACATGAAATGTTTTTGCTGCGAAGTTAATACTCATTCCATTTTTAATAGCATTTATCTCACTTAACCTTTCGCTTACTGCATACTGAAATAGAGTCATCTGCGTAAAAAAAAACTTTATCTATATTTAAACTAATATGACAAGACACAGCCTTATAATTCTCTGAATACAAGAGAAGAAAATAGCTAATATTAACATGATAGCAATGAACCAGTATTCGTCAAACCTGACGAAAACTGGTACCTGCTACGGTTTATTGTATACCAGTATTCGTCAATGCCAAAATTTTAAGAAATTATGTTAATATAATAATTTTTACAATTTGTTACTACTATTTAACCTATTACGAGATAATCAAATTAAGCAATATACCTATGCCTCTTAGCATAAGAAAGTTAATGTAATTCTTAATCAAACTGTTACGAAAAATTTCACTTGTCGCACTTTGAATATACCACTACTGTTGGAAGCTCGTTTCACAATGATTACATGTGCTTACAACGGGTGTGCTGCTGAACTAATTCTATGACATTTTAACGGTTCTTTTGTTATAATTGCGTATTCGCCTACTAGATGTAAACTCATAATATTTTGTCTATTGTGATACTGATGACGAATACTGGGTCAATGATGAACTTTGGTACATTTACATGCTATAAAGAAAAGGTGCAAAACACAAATAAAGGGGTTAAATTTTGAGTCAGTGCTAAGCATTATTCGAATAAATTTTCAATCAAATAACGATTTTTTTAAAAAAAAAAAAAAAAATTATTCGGATAAATTTTTATTTGAGTATTAATTTATTTTCAGTTATTCGCAAATAATTATTTGTTATATGGTACAAATTATTTGAGTTTCAAATAATTATTTGTTATTCGATCGTGTGTTATTTGAAAATCAAATAATTATTCGTTATTTGGTGAATTATTCGCAAAGTAATTATTTGTTATTTGGTGCAAATTATTTGAATTTCAAACAATTATTTGTCATTCGATTATGGCTATATGCTTTCTGGTGTCCATTAGTTCCAATTTCAAACCATTAATTCTTGGCACAAGCATTTCTTTCCGCAAGATGTCTCGTTGCTTAATTTAATTTAAAGATTAAGAGGAATTCAATAATTTTGTTCAATTAAGTATTTCTGAAGCTTTAGAAGTAAATAAATTTGGTTTGATTACTCAGAATAATCTTAGAGTCAATTAAATAAAAAACAAGTGAGTTTGTGCTTAAGACAATACGATTAAACTGAAAAATATACTTCAAGCCAGAGTAAGAAAGTATGCATACTAATTATTTAATACTTGAGTTGTGACGTCATGACATCACAACGCTATTCAAGAATTCAAAAAAATTATTTGGTAACAGTGTTAGTAAATTACAATAGATAATATTATAGTAAAAAATATCAATATTTTTGAAAATTTATGATGATCTGGCAGCTAAATTTAAGAAATGCAATACTTTCTGCAAGCAATCAGGTAAGCAATTATAGAAACTTTTGAAGTGTTACTATTTTGTTCATGATTGCCGAAAATTAATATAAAATATCTTTAACATTCGTCTGATGCCGTGACGCCCAAGATGGCCGACCGTGGTTGATACTAGTCATACCTTGTATCTACCGAGACTTCTTCAGCCATGGCACATACATGGTACATTTTTAAAATATAATACACCACTTCCTTCTTCAGCACCTGTAGAAAGGCTCTTTTCGCAAGTCACAATATTAAGCGGGTCTAAATGTGGCTCTTTAACTGATGAGCATTTTGAAGAGCGAATTTTATTAAAAGCAAACGCATATTATTAGTGAAGTGAATTTAGTTAAAATGTATTACAATCAAAAATAAAAAAACTTATCATCGTCTAAAAAGGTTTCTTTTTCAAAATTCCTAAATATGAAATCTATGTCTACTCAAGGGCCATAAGTGAAATTTTGAACCTGAAATTTATTATGTGTGAATCCACAAGTGACTAGTCTCAAGATCCTCCTTCATACGGCCGAAAGTACCTTGGTATGTACAATTGAGAGTGCTTAACTTGAGCAAACATACCATTAATGAATAATGAAAATAATAACAGTCCGAGAATAGATAGGAATATCAGAAGATACCGTACGAAAGATGACTCAGACTAGTTGGAAAATACTGCCTGATTTGATAACAGTAAAGAAAACATTTAAATTAATTTATCTGTGTGAGAAGTAAAATTGAATAAAACGTTTTAATTTATTTGAAAGAAGTATGTATGTAGTAAAATAGTGTCGAATGCTTTATAGAAATCTAATAAAATTAGACTGCCAATTCAATGTCGATATAGTATACAGAATCTACAAACTCTTAAGACTATCGATACACAACTATTCCAATGTTGAAAACTCGACTGATGGTGATGTTGAAGATCACTCAGAAGTAAGAAATAAAATGCTTGATTCTTCCTAAAATTTTTGAAAACAAGGAAAAAAGCTAGAATTGGTCTAAGATAAATTCTTACGATACCCTCTAGATGAATGCCTTTACATATGAATGTAAATTTGTATGGTTACCCTCTGTGCAAGTTTGATTGCCAAAGTGGTTGTTCGCATATATTTCTAGAATGATTCGTCGGACAGTAAAAATGATTCTTACCAATTTCATAGGGTTTTATATTCTGAAGAGCATTTTAGTACAATACGTAAAAAACATTTTATTTGCTGTTATTATGAAAACGTCATGTAAAAAATCTCAGCTTTCTACGTAGATGCATTCTTCGCGGCAATATCCGAATATATAATGAAAAACTAAATTTTTACATGGCAAAGGCGTTACCTAATTACTCCCAAATATAGTATAAAAAGACCGTGTGCAAAATTTCACAAACAATCGCGCTCTGGAGTTATCGTGAGAATATGCAGAGGAACAGATGGACAGACAGATAGACGGATCTGTCAAAATTAATATTACTTTCAATATTATTCATTGGTGTCCAATTAATATTGCTCTGCCAACATTGTTTCTACAAAATGAATGAAAAATTAAGTATACCCTATGATTTAGTCATCTAAGTTGACCTGGAAACTACACCTAGAAGACAGAGCGAACAAAGTTTTTAGAGCCTTCGCAATGTGTCGTAGATCATTAGGCAAAAAGTGGGAACTAAAGTCTTATACAAAAGCAATGGATCTCCAAATTATCGTAAATTATTGGAAAAGGTCCAGAGACTACGCGCTCAAGTCAACTAGTATTTGTGCAAGGCACACTATCGTAAGCTACCTTCGCAAGTTTCCAAATGCTGAAACATCGCGTTTTTATTTATCAATTTGTTTAATACATAGACGTTAATTAGCCATCCTACAAGATTCCAAGAATAATTAATAATATGAAAATATTAAATTAAATAAACATGATAAAAAATCACTTAATTATGATGAAAGTCTGAATTATACACAAAACAATATATAATATATTTGATAATAGAATAGAATAATTTAAATACGTGAACTTTACAATAAATTGCTGATCTGCGTGAGAGAATTTAAACCAGGAACAAAATATTTAGCTGAACGAAACAAGTCAAACAACCTATGTGGCCCATCCTTGCAATTATTACCTAAAACCCCACAAATGTAGAACATCTGTAAGTCTAGCTAAAAAAAATTGGGGACATCGTCGGGTGAGATGTTAGACAAGGAGGAAAAAGTTTCTAGTTCCGGGAAAAAAGTGGGGAGAGTGAAGACAAAAAGCGTAGCAGTTCATCGTAATCATATTTACAAAGAGAATCCGGCAAAATTTCAAGTGCCAGTTAAGTTTTATTTAATTTCACGAATCAACCTTGAAAGTGAATAAACGAAGCAGTGATATTACTGCTAGCCTGAAGAAGAATTCTGCGGATTGCATGAACTTGGGAGGAAATCACTGCCTAGTGTTTAACCAAAGGTCGTCTAACAACTGAGTATACAAAAAAATAATAATTTAAGAAATAGTTCTAATAATACTAACTAATACAAACGTTTTCATCAATTAAAAAAAATTAAAACTAGTAACTAACCTTTCTAACCCTACTTTTTGTTAGACTTGTAATTTAGGACGGCCGTAAGGAAGACTAAATGATCCACGTGTAATCTAGTTGTGAAAGGAATCTTGAAATCTAATTTAAATAATAATCATTTTCTCAAGCTTAAATAAATCTTCTTTATAAAATACCCGAAGATATAACTTTTCAGATAATTAATGTGAGCCAAGGAGACCCCTGGACTACCTGGCTTACACTCGTGCTCTTAAGGTTATCCTTAACATACACCCCGGGCAGATTTATGTGAAGAAGGAGGCATCATTCTCAACGCTAAGACCTCATCTCAACCAAAGTTGGGTTTACCCTGGAAGAAGAGTTCAAGACGAATCCATAAAAAAAATGTGTGCGCAAAAATGCTAAAAGGCAACTTAAAACGAAAGCCCTATATATGGCAGAATGGGAATCGCGCTCTAGGCTACTGTTGTATTATTGAATAATAACAAGATGGATAACCACTAATTACTTTATTGGTATAGATTAAATATACAAGACTTGCAGTTGATGTTATGTCGCTGCTAGTCCTATTTCAAGTGGTGCTGAATGACATGATGATGATACTGACTGAAATCACTCGCAGTTCAGTTAGCTCTGCCTGGTAAACAGCACTAATTGAATGGCTTGTGACTTGGTTGAGTTTGGATATACATATATTCAACAGCTTAAACCATTGATACACCCTATTATTTACACTGCCGGCTCCAAATCGCGAGAAAACACTTTAGCTGGCGTTTTCTGTGAGGACCCTTATGTGCAAATGCCCATACATCTTGAAAACCATGTCACGTTTTTCCAGGCGGAAATCAAGAAGCGGGAATGTATCGTCTGACCTCAGATACTGAGACCAATAGCCAAGGCTTATATTATAGCATTTTACAACCTCCAAACTGATATTGAAGTGTAAAATCCTGAATTGTCTTTCTTGGTGTAATAAGAAATATATTTTAAGCTGGTACCAGGTTGCGATATAACCAGAAATATAAAGGCGGAAGAGTTCGCTCGTTTTGAAAAAGTCTTGGAAGCTTCCGCCGTCACAAACAGGATTGAACCAAAACACCTTAGATCCAATATGTCAGCTTCGGCGGACTATCAACATAGCCGTCTTTCGTTAGATAACCCCTCGGGTAGAACTACAAAGGAACTATGGTGGTAATCTAACCCAAACTTAATGAAAAGTTTATAGTGGGACTTAGCAAGCTAACCTTAAAAACTCTCGTGTCAATTCGTACTGGACATCAATTTCTCAGAGGTCACCTAACATAGAATAGGAGGACTTGTTGATAACCCCATGTATGCAGAGAGGAATCCGAAAAGGTAACTCACTTTCTCTGTCACTATTCGGCTCTCCGGTAAACATTACAGATTCTTTGGCTTACACCTCCTAGAAAAACTGCATCAAGCTATAGTAGAGAGGTTTGTGAATTCTTATACAATCCTAAGCTTTATAAGGGCGTCCGGCTAGGATTTATGAACACTAACTCATTAATCGGGGGTGTGAACGATAGGCCTTGTTGTTGCTTAAGTTCTATAGAATCCTTGGGGTTTCAATCTCTTTTTAATCCATTCATAACAAAAATTTCTCTTTAAACCACAATATATGTACATATGTGTCTACGAGGTCAAGGTGCACACAAAAGAACGCAGTTATAACGACGTACATACGTAAGTATTCATAAGCTTTGTATCCTGTAGCACTATATTCGCTGACATATAATTTGTTATATGAAAATTATTGCATGTGGTGGTGGTCATAAATTTCTTTTTCAAGGTGTCACTGCAGTATGTAAACAATTGCACAAAAAAAAACACACACACACAAAAAATGAAAAACAAAACAAAGTCAAATAAAGTCGTTATTCACACAAAACTCTATTTCACACCTTCTCTTGATTAGGTTCGTTCGTGTGTCGACTGTCGACGTTTTCCCCACAAAATGTTATTTACACTTCATTCCAAAGTCCTCTGCAAAATGGAACCAATAAACAAAAGCCATTTGGTCATGGTGTGTACTTTAAAAGTCCTTCCTCATGTTGTGTGACACACATATGTATATACATACATATATAGGACATAGGTGCCTATGAAACCATCCCTAAGCGACTACGAATTCATGCCCGAGCAATAAGAAACACCACAGTTTGTGAGTATCATCTAGTATCTATGGTATGTTTATGAAATTCGCGTAATAAATGCCTGGCACGATGGTAAAGCGAACTTCTAAAATTTTCAGTTATTTATAAGATGCTGTACAAATGGACCAAAAACCCACAAGTCTCCGACAGTATAATGGTTTCTAAATTGAAAATATATTCCAGTTATTTGTGGATAACGTTTATGACTCCTATGGGTCACCAATTTGGTGGGAGCTACAGGTACTACCTATTAGAATCATGTTGTTTCTAGTAGACCCAAGAGTTCGTGATGTTGTCCTATACCTATCTACTATATAGATAGTGGTAGGGATGGTGGTGGTTGTGGTGGTTAGTATAGGACATTGCATTTCCCTAACAACATAATCCTTCTGTGTTCTTTATAGGACGTTATCCAGTTATTCAAGTATAAGTATGGAGATGGCTATATATGATTCCATAATAATAAACACCCACACTCGATTAAACATTATCCTTTATCGCCAATTAATCGATATAGACAGACTTCAGCCAAAAGCCTCCTTCAATTATCGCATCGCTTCGGTTATCTAATAGGAGTCGAAGTCATTCGATGAGATGTCCTGTGGCTTATTCTAGCTGTAAAGCTTTCTAGCGGGAATATGCGCTGGCCATTTGTACAGTTTGCATTGTATCACTTTAACGAGAATTGTTACGAGGTTAATTGGAGCAACTATAGACAAACATTGCAGGGTTATCTGCACTTGTATACCAATTAACCTCGTAAACTAGTATCATTTTGTGTGAGAGTATTATACAAATACATTATATAGCACACGGTTTTAGGGTGAATAGGTATGTACTCATGTGTATGTTTTGTTTACCAATTTCATCACACATTAGATTCTGATTTGAATGTTACAAAAGCATCAGAATCGATTAAAATGGAATGCGTGGTTCAATGTTTTAATCAGTAGATGCAAGTTTATCTGGCATTAAAGTTAGATTGTACCAGACGTTTTTTTTTTAATTAATTTTGCTTAAAGAGATGCGATATTTTTAAGACGAAAAAGGAAGGCAAAAATAGATGTTAACTAAGTTGATTTTTCAATTGCTTTTAGATAAAAATTAAAGTTGATACATTCAGAATAATAACAATTTAATAAACGAGCCATAAAAGATATCGGCTCGTGTCTACCATAATTTGATGTGATGTGAAATTTCGAAGTAGTCATGATACGTCAGGAAGCAATAAAGAACATCAATTCTCATGGTGCTCAACAATTCAGGGAAATTGATCTCTTGCTGTAAAATGTCGTTAAAAGTTAAAACAATTCTGGAACTTGTTCATTTCTTTTCGAGAGTTATGCTTATGTCTCTTCACACAAGATGGAAGCGCCATTTAATTACAATTATTTATTTATTTCCAAAATAGAACAATAAGATAAAAGTCTTTCCTTCAATACGTTAAACAAAACAAGTTATAATTCAATAATTAGATAGGCACTAGTGAGAGCCACTATGAAAAAAACAAACAGAAGTTGCTAAATAAAATATATTTAAAAAACTTTTAAAATAAATAACTTTTGTCAATAAAATGCACTAAAAAGTAAAAAAATAATTTGTTTCTTTCTCAGTGTTATACACAAGAAAAGTTTCATTGCAAAATAAGAAATCCTAGAACTCAGATTAAGTCTTAAAAGTTTGGGCACGAATTGCACTTAGAGAATTGTGATTATAATTATAGATGCCCAAACTTTTAAGATTTAATCAGAGCTCTAGGGTTTCTTATTTTGCAATGAAACTTTTCTTGTGTATAGCACTGAGAAAGAAAAAAATTATTTTTTACTTGTAAAAAATGTTAGAAATTGATTTTTTTCAAATAAAATTCCTGTTAGTGGGTATTCTCATTTCTTTAGATTGTGACTATTTTAGAAAGATAAGGCCTAGATCTAGCAAATAACGTCCAGTTTTTTTCTTTTTTAGTGGCGCTTTTTATAATTATTTGACTCTAATAGTACGTGTTTTTTCTCTCGATATTTCACAGACGAGAAATTGCAATATTTCGTTGAAAGTTGTAGAAATATAAAGCAAAATAGTATATTTAACAATTATGTGCAAAATAAAATTTAAGAGAGTTCATTCTCGTTAAATTTTATATGAATTTTCATACTTTCAGGACACAAACCTACGTAAGTAAGTTTTATTGCCTGCAGGCTCGCTGGTATCTAAATTGATAATTTTCTGAGTACTGACTGCTCTTAAAGAATTGGAAATTATTTAATATAAAAATAGGCAAAAACCTTTGACAGTAATTAAAATGCATTTATAATTTACAGGTACAAAAAAATTCTGCCGAAAAATTTTCTGTAAATTTCTAAGAAGAAATGAATCCTTATTGCTTAACTAGCGTCTACGCTCATAAACATTATTAGCCCCCCAATCACCAATTACCAACCAAATGCATACAAATTCTGAAGAACATGTAGGGAAGGCCACAAATTTTTCTTAGACATTTACTGAAAATGTTTTCCATAGAGTTGTTATGAATTATTGGAAGACGAGTACAGGTGTTCGAGCTATTAACAATTAATGAGCGTAGACTCGTAGATGAGCAAAAAAGGAGAAGGAAAGCCAGGTTTTTGTCACTCATTTCCCCTCTTGCGGCAGTTCACAGTAGAGCTGAAAGTATCCGGATAATTGACTATCCGGATTATCCGAGATAATTACGATCCGATTACTCAAATCCGGGTATTCGGATAATCCGGATCTTAATACCCGGATCCCAACTATCCGGATCCGGATTCAAACTATCCGGATCCAGACTAAGCAACAAAAGGTCAAAATTTCATCCAGATTACAATTCGTCATTGGGAAAATATAAATTCATGACATTTTCAATGAGAAAACAACACAATTTTGAAGTCTTTTTCCGTAGTCTGGATCCAGATAGTTCGTATCCGGATAGTTCGGATCTGGATCCGGATAATTCGGATCCGAATCTTAGGAATCGGCTAGTTCGCAGGTTAGCACATCCGGATCCAATTTTCAGCTCTAGTTCATAGCCCAACATAAGAAGTTTTACTTCAAAAATCGATATTACAAAAACTGATGTGCGAGTTAAATTAACAGCTACCAGTTTTTTTAACTATTTTTTTGGTTTCAAGATAGTAATTGATGTGTTGTAGCAGTTTGTTCTACTTAAATTTGTATTTCTATTCTGTTTTAAAAATATAAATATATAAGAGCTAAGATTAAGAGCATTTTTTACAAATATATTTATATAAATTTATGCAGTAGCTAAGATGCCACCAAAAAAATTGAGTGGGTATGAATATCGGAACCAAAAATAAGTAGGCAACAAGAAGCTGATAAGCATGATAAAATATTAAAATATTTTAAGTCCAGTAAATCAGTAGGCGATGATAATCAACATTTCGAGTCAACATCTTCAAGCTCAGAGGAAGATATAGATAATGTGTCATCAGACGATAATTTAATCTCTTCTAATGGAACTGAATTTATTGTTCCTAGTGATTCAAATCATTCTGTATTTAAAAATATTTTAAATTGTAATGATATTGGGCTTTGGTCACAAAATTTAAAAAATACGGAGATTAACCACATAATTGTAACTGGCTTAAATGGAAACGAAGAAAGGTGTAATAAACAATATATTTATCCAAGAGATGAAAATAATCGAAGCTTTTCCAATTCGCTTTTTTATCGCCAAATAAATAATGGTGAAAAATTCCTAAGAAAGTGGTTGCACTATTCAGAATCTAAAATTCTGTATTTTGTTTATTTTGCAAACTTTTTGGTCCATCAGCTGGGTCAAATCTAGCAAAATCTGGTTTATCGGATTGGAAAAATATTCACGACAGCTTGAAAATGCACGAACGGTTAGTTTCATATTTAAAATGTGAAAAAAGGTGGATAAAAACTCGATTAAGATTAAAAGGCAATAAAACCATTGATGAGAATCTGCAGTCTTTGATAGCCCAAGAAAAATATAATTGGTAAAAGGTAATAGAAAGATTAATAAACATAACATTAGTTTTGTCAAAAAATAATTTACCATTTCGGGGTTCTTGTGATAAGTTATTTGTTCCGCATAATGGAAAATTCTAGAAAAATTTATTTAACATTAAATGAGCATTACGTAGGGTGGTCTCACAAGAAATTCATGTTCATTATTGTGGAAAAACTATACAAAACGAATTAATAAGTACACTTACTGATATGACAAGAAGTCATATTTTCGAAATATTTTTCGATTATTTTAAACTGCACACCTGACATAAGTCATATCAAACAGATTCTTATAACTTTAAGATTTTATGATGTTGAGGATATGGAAATAAATGAGCATTTTGTATCCTTTAAACCAGTTTTTGATTCTACTGGAAAAGGATTATATGATAATATTTCTGAAAGTTTAGAAAAATTCAATTTGGAATTTGCAAACTGTAGAGGCCAAAGATATGATAGCGGCGCTAATATGAAAGGTAAAAATAAAGAAGTGCAAGCTAGGATTTTAAAAGAAAATCCGAGAGTGTTTTTTATGCCTTGCGGTTGTCATTCAATTACCTACTAATTGGTGATAAATGCACAATGTACATTATCACATAATTTTTTTCGTATATGTACAACGAATTTATACTTTGTTTGCTGCATCTGTTGGACGATGGAATATATTGAAAAAACATACTAAATCATTAAATCCTAAACCTTTAAGTGAAACGAGGTGGGAATGTAGAATCGAAGGTATTAAAATAATAATGTTTGAAATCACGGTAATGAGAAACGCGTTGAATGAGTTGGAGAACCAAATATTAGATGCTGCAGATGTTTCAGAAGCTAGCTCTTTATCTGAAAAAAATAGAAGATTTTGAGTTTTTGGTAACGTTATTTGTCTGGTACGTACTTTTGTCAAAATTTAATATTGTAAGCAAATTTATGCAAAAATTTACATTTGATATGAGTAACGCCATCGAGCTTCTTCGGAATTGTAAGGTTTTTCTAGAAAATTATAGAGAATTCGGTTATTCTGATGCTTTAAAATCGACCAAAGATCTCGCTGCGCTATTAAACGTGAACGCACAATTTAAAGCTGTAAAAATAAGAAGGCGAAGGAAACAATTTACTTATGAGTGTGACGATGAAATTCCAGTTGTAAAAGATCCAGAAAAATATTACAAAAATTATGTTTTTAATGTTATGCTGGATTAATTGTTGATATATATATCAGAAAGGTTGCAGCGATTGAAAGATTCCGAAGATTCGTGGGGTTTTTTGTTCAACATTCACAATAATAAAAATCGTAAAGAGTTGCAAAGATTTACATATGAAATTAACAAATGAGGCCAGCAGTGATATAAATGGAATCGAATTGTGCGAAGAAATCGAATCATTGAAGCCATTGGTACTAGATGAAGTGAAAGATCCTTTAAAATGTTTGCGATATATCAATTAGAATAATTTGAAAAGTACAGTACCAAATCTGTGGGGGGTTTTACGGATTCTCGCAAGAATTCCTCTTAGTGTTGCGAGTGGTGAAAGATGTTCTAGTAAATTAAGACTAATAACACGTATTTGCGTTCTACTATGACGGAAGATAGGTTGAATAATTTGGCTATTGTATCAATTAAAAATAATGTTGTAGCAAACCTAAATTTGGAAGCAGCTATAGAAAAATTTGCAGACATGAAAGCCAGGAAAAAATCAATCTTATAAAATCAATTGAAAAAATCTTTTTTATTTTATCATAATTTTTCTACCTAATGCTTAAAATAGGGCGCTTTTTATTATTTTCGCCTGGGGCGTATAATTATCTCGAACCGGCACGCGCTGCTATCCACTCTTCACTCCTTACTCTCATTCTCACTCTCTCTCTCTCTCTTCATTAATAACCCATTAAATCCATCCACGTGTACTACCTTAAAACTCTTTCGTCATGAACGGCTCTCTCGCCGCTCAAGCATAAAGTTTTTTAGTCAGGGGTTAGTGAGTAGATAAAAGTCATTTAAAAAGAAAGTTCAAAGAAAAAAGAGTGCGAAGTTAATCAAAAACTAAAGCTATAAAAAAAAAACGAAACTATCCCAGACCCGTAAGTGTAAGTGTAAATTGGACGCAGAAAATCATTAATCAAACGCCTTAAACATGCTAATGGATCCCGTACGCAGAACCTCAGGTGGAAGTGTATTCCAAATGCCTGTTACGTGGACAAAGTGAGAACCATCAAGTACTGAACGTTTACGTCCAGGTAATACTACTGTTAAATCCTTATTCTACACATAAGGTTAAAAAAAATCCAAAAGGTACGACACTGTAGAAAATTTTATGGAGTGAGAGTAATACTTTGCGTAATAAAAAAGTGCCCAGAGAGTAATCAATCATTTTATTCTTAAATGTAAAAATATTATTAAATCTGTGCAAACCAAAAGCAAATCTAATGCAATCATTTAAAAACATTTCCAGTTTCCGCTTGCAAGCGGCATCTAGTCTAGAGTCAAAGATCCAAACGTAAAATGAGGTAGTAATAGTGGCATTACGAGATTTATGATTGTAGTAGTCCAAAAGATATTGCCGTACAACTGCAACTAGTAAAACCACCGACTTTGTGGAGTTCAATATGAGGCGATAGAGCGCTCATGAATACTTTCCAAATCTTCATTCAATTTGGCAATGCAATCTTCAACTAAGCTGATGGAACGATTGAAATTATGTCTCGCACATCATAAGCATACATATGAACTTTTCAGTGCAAAACAACAGTTAATAGATCATTGATGAACACACTAAACATAAGAGACATATTTATACGTTTTCCGGATTAGCCGCATTATAAATAAATTATTTAATGAGTGCTAAAACAAGTACTCATCCCGAACGTTTCGTCAATTGTCAGCCAAATAAATTCGCCTAGCTATCTGTTATCTAAGAATTTGGTGGATGTTTTAAAACCATTGGTCGGACGGACGGAACATCACATTAAAGAATGCACACATTTCGTGTCGCATTTAGGTGACTTAAGGCTTGAAGAAGATGAAGTGATGATCAGTTTTGATGTAGAATCACTGTTTACTAATGTGCCTGTACAGGAGGTGCTAAGTGTCATTCAACAGCTCATTTCATCCTCCGACATTAGCACTTCACATATAGTATACCTCTTTTGGAGTTCTGCTTAACAACAGGATATTTCAGTTTCTGCAACTATTTTTATCTACAAAAAGATGGTGTGGCTATGGGCCTACCTTTGTGGATGGAGCATTTTGAGGAAACAGCTCTAAGCAGTTCACAACAAAAATCTAAAGTCTGGCTCAGGTATGTGGATGACACTTTCTGTATTTTAAAAAGATCTGAATTCGCGAGTTTCTTACAACACCTAAACTCTCAACACTCCAAGACCAAGTTTACGTTTGAGCAAGAACAGAACGGATCCCTTGCGTTCTTTGACGTTAAAGTTATACGGAAGGATGATGGCATGTTAGGACACACAGTTCATCGCAAAATGATGCACACTAATCGTTACCTGCATACTACCTCACACCACCACCCGGCAAATTTAAGATTCGTCGTCTCCACACTAGTTCACCGTGCCCACAGAATCTGTGATGATAACAATTTGTCGGCAGAACTCAAGTATGTGGATATTGTTCTGAAATGCGTACTGTGAAGCTTATTTTTTCAAGGGAGAGGGACAGAAATCAGGAGCAGAGTGCCTTCCTGCCCTATGTTAAAGGTGTCACGGATAGAGTGGGAAAACTTTTGAAGCGACACGGTGTGAAATCCTTCTTTTTACCACCTAAGAAGGTGATAAACCACCTGCAATCACCAAAAGATCGCTTTCCACTCCAAACATCAGGCATATACGCAGTCCCTTGTAGCTGTGGGTCATATTATATTGGGCAAACACAAAGAAGTATTGCTACCCGCCTGAAAGAACATATAAATGCTGTAAGCAAGAACCAGCGTGAAAAATCAGCAATTAGCGAGCATATTCTGGACCATCCAACAGAACATCATTGGATTCATTTTGAAAGGCAGAGGTCCTGGCTCGCGAGCCTCATTATACTCCTCATTTTGTTCGTGAAGCGATTGAAATAAAACTTCGACTTAATTTCCATCGCAACAACAGTTTCCAGCTTTCAGGAACATGGGATCCCATCCTTAAAACATCTTCAGGATTAATCCGAAATAAGCTTCGCTTAAAAAGTGACGTTGTGAGTTATGCTTGTTCGCAAAACTCTGCACAACAGCAACTACAATTGCATCAAATACAGCAACAGCATACGCACCGGTACAATCTGCGTAGCTCCAATCATATGAAACAATTCAGGCAGTTACCAGGTGACCACGCTCAATGTAATTTGAAGCAAAACCCAACCCAATATAGATCCCTAAGGCGTGTCACATGTCACACTAACTCTGGAGGAGATGACATTAACGACCTTACCAACTGGCAACAATTTATAAAAAGTTATTGTTAAACTTGGAAGCATTACAACTAAAATCAAAGAGTTCAATAAGTCAAGTAAGGAGCTTGGAATCTTCCACGGTGTCAAAGACTTTGGTGAAATCTAAAAGAACTAAGAACACAAAATGATCACTGTCAAAAACAGTTCTAATATTTATAATGATTTTTAACAGTGTGTCTCACAGCTATGATCAGCGTGGAAGTCGGGCTGCTAATGGCTGAGAAAATTATTTTGGGACAGATACCGTTGTATTTGTTTATACATGATCTTTCCAGGACCTTTTCTAGGAAGCATAATATGCTTATTGTTCTGAAGTCACATAGAAGAATTTTTAGCAATGGGAACCTTCATAGTTTCCTTTATGGTCATTCCAAGGAAGTCCACAAAGAACAAAGATATCTAAGACGTTGAGCTGCTTCGATTCGGTTAACGTGAACAGAATAAAAATTAACCCAAAGAGGACAAGGATACCTACTCTAAGATTGATATTACCAAAGTATAATAGAAAGAATTGGTAGCATGTGGGTCATTAAAAAATTCACGGGACCTTATTTTTACGAAGCCCAGAGTACCATATAGCCCTGTTCATGATGAATAGTGTTGATATTGTGATCCTTGTAAGAAAACCGAGAGTTAAAAATACCGCCCAAATCTTTTTGGCTTCTCTAGTCTAATTAATGAATTTCCATCTGCTGAGTAGTCAAAGTGTGTAATGGACACTTCTTTGGAGAAAAAGATTGATGTGAAAGAAATGAAGTACACTTGATTGAACTCAAAGATAATTAGTTGTTTGAGCACCAAGTACCTATGGAGGTCGATTCGACAAGGCTTTCACTCAGTTCACTATGACTTCCTATCGGAAAAACTTTCAGAGAATCGGCGGTTCCGGTACCATCTTGGCAGACTTCGCAAGAACTTAAGGGTAGCAGTGCCCTTGGATCGGATGTGCAGCAAAAGATTCTCAAAAGTTTTCAAAGGCTAGCAGATAGTAGTGAGTCTAAATTGGTGCCAACTGTCATTTTATCATATCAAATAAGACTTCCAAGCATAAATCATTCTTGGAAGTCTATGGAATAGATTAAATAACGCCCACATTTTTCCTCCCTCTTCACTGTACTGTTTGTTTTCTAAAAATAGTCACTGAAATTTGCAATCTTTGTCATTTCTATAAATTAATCGAAATTTTAAGGACAAGTTTTAATTTTAAATATTTATTCAAAATTCTTAGTTTTTTTTTTTTTTTTTTAAATATAATAGCAAAAAGGAAATTTTTCATTTGTATTCAAAGCTTATTTCAATTAATATGAATTCACAAGAAGAAGATGAGGATGAGGATGACATAATTTCCTACAAAAGTGTAAAGGAATCTGATGAACCAAAAATTGATAATACTATCAAAGAAAGACCACAATCAAGTGACGCTACAGTTAATGATGAAGAAAGACAAGAATCAAGAAAAAATGGAAGAGAGAATAGAAGCAAGAATCAGTTTGATGTAAATAAAATTAATGCAGGAAAAACTGCTAAAATGAACGAAATAGAAAAAACTGTGAATGAAATTTATATTAAAAATGAAATTTTAGAAGAAATTAAAGCTGAAATTAAAAAATGCACGAATACAGAAGTCATGAAAATATTAAAACAATTTTACGATAGAGAATACAACAGATTGCAACCGTTAATAGTTAAAGCTATTATTTTACAGAATAACATGCCCAAGACGAGCCGGCGTAGTTGGACAGAAATTCCCATTGCAACAAAATTAGAAGAAGATACAATGACTTTACACGATGAAAATATTGTTCACTCTGCTAGAGTTCAACTATTACAGAATAGCCAACAAAAAGAAGAAATTAAAGAAGTTTTGAAGATACAACCTAATAGTAGCTCTGAATCGATTACGATATCTACTTCTAGTGAAGGTAATGCACATAGTAAATTAAGTTTGCATCTTCAAAACGAAAAAAGCTCTAGCAATGCAAGGGAAAAAAATTTGAACAGCAGAGTGAATAACATTGAAAATGAGCTAAGTCATAATGTCAAAGGTGAAAACATTTTTCATGTGCAACCAATAAACTCGATATCTCGATACGTAAAAGATATTGAAAATAAAATGGCTATATTATCTAATAAGAAGAAGATATTGATACAATCTTCAAGCCCTCAGATGAGAACAACAGCTTTATATCGAAGTAAGCTCAAACGGTTAGAGGATGAAATACTCAAATTGAAGGAAAAAACTGGGCACAATTTAATTAATGATGAGGAAAAATGTCAACGAAATTTATCAAGCAATGAGAAAAAAATCAGTCCGCCATTTGTGGAAGACAATAGACCACAAATAACACATGATTCTAATGCGGAATTGTTAAGTACAGTTACAAGTTCCTCTCTCGAGAATACTCCATCCACAAATATGGGAAAGGATAATGATAATTCTGATAATAAGAGAATTGAAGATAAAGTCAATGAATCTGATGAACTGAAACGTAAATATATCAGCATACTTCTGCAGTACGAAAAATTGGTCGCCGAACAAAAAGATGTTATTAGATTATGTGATAACAATCGTTCAAGTGATATCAAAAATGAAAATTTACCATTCTTCAAGAATAAACTTAACGATTTCCTAGAAGAACAGAAAGAATTCAAATATATCCTCAACGAGCAAGAAATTCAATTAGAAGAATATCAAGACAAATACATGAACGCACAACAAAGAATCGATGAACTACAGAATATTATAGAACAACTCGAAACAAGCAATATTAAAATCGACACTCAATTACATGCAGAAATTGCAGAAATTCAATGCAAATTTCAGAAAAAAATCTCAGAACTATCAGCTTTTCCGAAACTTCTTCAAGATGAACAACATAAGCTAGCAAAATGCTCCCAAGAAAATGAAGATCTAATTCGGAAACTCTGTATAGTCTGTAACGAATTGAAAATTATGAAAGAGCGATTTTCACAAGCGTCCACTGAAGCTGCTGCTCAGAGTTCATTATTCGATACGGAAAAAATTAAACAAGAATTGCAAATAGCACAACAAGCCGCATATTTAGCTGAAAAAGACAGAGGAATGCTAACTGAAGAGCTTCTTAATGTTACAGATCAATTTAATACGCTCCGTTCAAAATCTGCTGCTATTCTAGCACGTAATCAAGAAAGAACAGAAAAACAAAAAGACAATCTTAAAAATCGGATTGATCAATTGGAAAAACAATTGGCATTTGCTCGATCACAAGTTTCTCGTACTATAATCGACCGGGATGAAAAAATCACAGAAATTCAAGCTAAATTGGAGGCTATTTTATGCAAATATCATGTTGCCGTGGCTGAGAATAAAACTCTAAAAAGTCATATCAACTATCTTACGGATCAACTAGGTTCCATCAAGTAGCTTTTTCGTCGGTTATAGGGAAGGAAGACAACAATGATCGATTTTAACCAGAATTTATGATCATATAATTTTATTTTATAATAAAATTAATGTTTTTTTATTTTTTTAAATAATTTCGTTTTTTGTTCATTTTATATAATTCAGAAAGAGCTAGTTGAAGAAACGAATATTGCATGGAAAAATATTGGTCGCTAGGCTTATTGGTATTTTTATGTTGCCAAATTTAAGAACTGACATCTTTCCATAACGAGACGCACATAGATATTCTAAATTCTGCTAAGTAATTAGCTACTCATTCCATTCGTCTTTTTTTTTTTTTTTTTTGTATAATTTGTAGTTTTATCGCTCACTTTTTGGCTGAAAGCCTTTAGTAAAATTAAACGCAGTGACGTGCCTTAAATGTCAAAAACTTGCTGTGGTATGCGCTGTCTGGTGTCTAAAATTGCTGCTTGAAATTGGTGGCAAAATTTAGAGGCAATCATAACTTTGACAATTTAGGAGTTTTCCTATGAAATAAATTCATAGCTAATTTAGTCAGTATGAAAATTGACCGAGTATGCTGCCAAATCCAGAGCTCGAGAATTGAGTGAATAAAAACTATTTACAAACAAAAATCTTTGAAAAGGAAATTTATTTTACACAAGAGGGCGTTTCGTATCAGCAGGAACCGTATACTCATTAGTACGGCTTAATTCCTGCCTGCCGTATACACCAAAGTGCACAGCCAAGCTGACCTCATATATATGCACTTAAAATAATTTTTAAGTGTGAATTATACTTGAATTCCCAGCACGATTAGTCCTGGCAGGCAGGCCCTCAAAAACAATTTCTTTTTCAAATATTTTTCGTTTGTAAACAGTTTTTTTTCCACTTTGAGAATTCTCAACTTCAAATTTAAATTCGTGTGACAGTTGTTGCACAGCTTTTCCGAGTTTTTCCTATTGAATATATAAATAACAAGGAAGCGGCATATCGAGTGAATACAGTGGACATTAATAACTCACTGAGGTTCGGATCCAAATTTAGTGTTAGTATCTGTTGCCGCTGTAGTAAAAGCTCAGTACAGCCGTGTAGTAGAATCAATATAGAGAGCGGGCCAACAAGATATATGGTTGAAAATACTGCAGTTGCACCCACCGAAAATACTCTTAGTCGTGCTGCCAATGCGTCAAGATACCCGGGGAGTTTTTCAGCTGTCACAAACGTAAACAAATCTACATTAAAAAGATATTTTATCGTTTTTGTTATTAATTTCAATTTAATTTAACATGAAAATGTGTATAAAGTACACAAAATAATATTTTATAACTATACTTGCCAAAAAAATGATTTCCCACTTATATTTTTACCAGATTCAAATTGATGCAAATTAGGAATCAGCTGGAAATTCAGTGACCTTTTCAAGTTTATTATTGCTATTAAACATTAGAACTTTCAAATACCGTTGTTTCTAAAGCTTGAAGTGTATATTTTCATTCAATTTAATGTTTTGTAAAATTATTGCATACTAATACATTTAAAATTTCTGTAATCGAGTGGCTTAAGTTTCTCACTCGATATATCGCTTCCTTATTAGTTATGTATTCAATTTTTTTTTTCCTTGGATGGATTTGGACTAAAACTTTATAAAAGGAAAGTGTGATGTCAGCATATTTTCTATATGTTCAAATCACTTACATATACACATATATGTATATGTATATCTTTCCAAACTTGCCACATTTCATACTCCTATATTTTATAAGCATTTACTATTACTTAAATTTTTCTAGTTTTCTTATTTTTTCTAATTTATTTCGATTCTCTTATTTTCATTTGTTTTGCGAGTCACTCAATTTTGTTGTTTGGGCCTGTTGATGAGTCGAAAAGACTTGAAACTTTGCCGCTCTAAATTATGTATAATTATTATGTGATAGAATAACGAAAATAATATATTTTTTACCTTTTTTTTTGCTTTTCATTTGCATCGGAGAATTGCAAAAACGCCGCCTACTTGAATAAATATAGGTTTAAGGTGTAAAGGAAAGCCCGATAGCTTTTTCGCTGTCACAAGCAATTGAATTTTATTCTGTCTCCTTATGGCGATCTAAACTTAACTCACCGTTTCCGGCATCTTCCTTTGCTCATTTACTTCCGTTCCGCAAACGTGGAACTTTTGTTGACAGCTGTTCAGCATTCACTTTTTGACACTCAGATATGATTGGGATAGCTATGGAGATGTTCGAACTAGACCGAAATTTCTGAGGTCAGGTTCACATGGGATCCGGTCTTTGATCTTTGGTTGACTTTTATCAGAGGGCCACAGAGAGTGCACGAATTCTATTATTTCGTTAATTTTAATGCTCATATCTCCAGTAATTTTTATCCTATATTTCTTAAGTTGATGGATGAACATTTGAAATTACCAACTTGTGGTATTTAAGAATTTCAAAGAAATTTCGACAATCCCTTTAGCAAAATTTTCTTTGTTTGTAAGCCGATTGTGTGTTACATTTACACTTCGATTTAAGCATTCGGTATTAAAATTTGGAACAAGAATTCCGATTACGCTTGTCTTCATTCCGTTCCCGATTGAAGTAATAGCACTTTTATGTATATAGATGTAAGTCCCATTAAATATTACAATTGCTTTTGTGTTTGTAGGGTTATTATGATCAATTAAATAGACGCACGGTGTTCAGTAACTTACACTTTATTATTTTCGTTAACACCTACATTTATCGACTCGTTAAGAATACTTTTACTAATATTAAATAAATAATTACTCAATTATAAAATATATGATACTATTTACACTAAGTGCATGACACGTTACCTTCAGCTAGCTCAGACAAACAATAAGGAGAATAAGACGAAAACTGGGACGAGTGTTCAGGTTAAACCTTTTTGTTTAGTTTGACGCTGTCCGCGCTAAGAGGGTTATTTTGGAGGACATGTACGACGAATTCAAGTGTGGTACACAAGGTCGCTACACTTTTCATTGTCTCCGTACATAGCTTTTGGTATAATCAGGTTTCGATCTATAATAGCATTTCTGTTTACAGGGCCCAGTCCTACATGAAGAACGAAGTAGTCATTGATAAGGCATGTCGCAAGTGTTAAATTGAAATCACCAGTTCGGACTTTTTGAGAAATATACCTAAAGCGGTTTTTGGATTTTTACATCTCTGCCTTAGTAAGGGAGTTTGCTCCAACATGAAGTCGAATTGATCGAAATTGCGTGCGGTCCAAAAATGTATCTGTTCATTAGTCACAGCATCTCTCGTGTTAAAATCTAGCTTAGAACTTCCTTGCAAAACGTTCCTTATCGCGGTACTAATTTCACTAAGCTAGGCTGCATTGAAGTCATGAGTTACATTGCAGAATTGAAGCAGTTCGACCCAGTTATGACTCTCTAGGTGTTCTCGATCCACTCTAGCACCTTCGGAATGTATTCACAAAATAAGTGTTTCTTTATAACTTCTGGTATTTGGTATTTTATGATGGGTCTGATTAGAACAATTGCTAAAAATACAATGCCTGGGAATGTTAGGTTCTGCCTCTAATCGATAGCGGAGAGAGAAGAGCGAAGAAGGAGTGAACTCAAACCAGCTTTTGACGCTAACTCATTCCTAATGATGCACAAAATGGGAGTGGATTATGAAATAACCAAAAAATACGTTATTTGGCTATTTCTAAAACTGACATGTAACTCTGAACGGGCTGGGATTTGAAACGAGGTGCAATACTAACTTCTATTCAACTCAAAAAGAGCTATCCAATATTTTTTAGTGGCTATTAGAGGGGGCACCAAAATTTGCATCACGCGTTGGTGGAAGTCTATGTAAATTAAATATAAGTCCATAAAGACTTATTGCTTTGTCTACTACTCTATGCATGCAGTTTAGTAAGTTATTGCTGCGTTGTAACGAGTTAATTATATTGTAAGTAATTTTTGGTGGCATAAATGCATTGCAGATAACGATTCTCCTCTAGTGATTAAAGAAGTCTCTTCTCCTAATTGATGCCACTTTTTTCTGCACATATGTAGTGTGTTTTATCCAAATCTGTTTGTCATCCATTTTCATTCCCAGATATTTTACTGAGTCGACTCTTTTAATAGATTCTTCTTGCAGTCCAATGCCAAACTTTTACTTGCATCTTTGCTAAAAAAAGCATATAGTTTGTTTTCGATGTATTTATTGTAAGTTTATGTCCATATCGTGTATCGCTTTAAGTACTCATTTATTTCCCTCTGTAAATCGTCACCATTTTTCGCATTGTACAGGAGTAGAGTACCGTCAGCATATATATAATATTCTGCAGCCAACCCAGTTTCCATTAAATTTTGGATATACAGAGAGTAAAGGGATCGTACCTAAACTTGATCTCTGCGGGACTCCATCACTATAGCTGTTTTCCACTTTCGTATAACACTACCTTGCTTACAATTGTAATTGGTTTGCCTTTCCTCAATTCCCAATTCACTTAATATTTCTATTAGTACATTATGATCTACAGTATCAAACGCCGTATTCAAATCTACAAACACTCCAATCACATAATTACTAGCATCGAGCTCTGTAGTAATGAACTCCATTTCATCAGTCATAATGGCTGTCGTGTTGCTTTGCTTTTGAAATCCGTATTGTTTTTTTTATGCATGTAGATTTCGAACAGGCTAGAAATTCTGTCCTTCTATGTAATTATTTATTATTCTCGTTAAGGTTTCAGTTGTAGTCGATTTTAATATAAGATCGACAATAAATGATACACCAGGTACTAGATATCACTTACCCGTGCATACGTATGCGGTCGATATATTTGTAACAACATATTTGTTTACTTGTTTCTATAAACACTGTTAAAAGTGCAAGTCTGATGACGGCGACGGGTAGAGCTGCAATGCACAGATGTGCAATTGTTATCGATTTCAATTGTTTGAGTAGCGGTCAACAGACTTTCATTTATTTTTGCTGAAATTTGTGAAAAGGAGACTGAATAAAGTGCTCGAGTCGGTCGGACGTATAAATTTTTAAACCTTGGTGTTTCTTTTCTTGCTACACAGTGATTATATTTTTTCTAACCTTCACGTCTTTTGATTTTATTCCATCTAGTCCAAGTGCTGCGTCCTCTCTCAATTGTGATAATGCCCTTTCTACATCAGTATTGTTCACCGGCCTAATGAACACACAGTTTGACCTTTTCACATTTTTATTTCGTTCACAATTCTTACATTCTTACTATTTTCCTTTTGGACATTTTTGCTCTCTACTATATTCTGTCTGATATCATATCCAGAATTGGATTTGCGTTTATACGTTTGGTTATAGTAGGCACATAAACTTTTTGAGTACCATTCATTATATCCATCTACCAGGGCTCTGTACACTATTAACTCAGCCTCTTTTTCAACAATGTTGCTGAGTACCGGTAGATTTTATAGTTTTTCTACATACAGCTTACTTTTCTAACTTGTAGCAGTATCGCATAATTGTAAAAAGCTTTTTCACACAGTTCCTACCGAAAAAATGCCTTTCACTTTTTTCCCTAAACTATTTGTCCGATTGAAATGACTCTGGCATACATACCTCTTCATGTAGATTACTAATCCCCATTTTGATAGAAAATGTACCGTTACAGATTAATCGGTACTTAGAGCTAATGTCTGAAACATTTCATTAATCCAGCTTTTAAAAGCCACCCAAAAGCACCCAACTCATTATATCGGCTAAATATCACTGATATTGTGTGATATTAAGTAATTTTGAGTATTTGATCTTATACCAAAATTTAACAATGCTAAAGTTTTGAAAGAAACTCTAAATCGCCAATTTCCATCACTTTTCGCAGTTAACGTTACATATAAATAAAAATAAAAAGTGGATATCCTTCAAGAACAACATTCAACAGGTTGAATTAGGTCAGGTGGCTCAATCTATTATCTTATTGTTGACTACCCAATATTCGTTACTTAATACTTTCACCAACTCTTGCAATTCTTACCGTTTCTTATCGAATAAAAGTTCTCCTATTACGTTGAGAGTTGAGGTAACAGATGTCACTACTATGTACAGCCTTTTCAGTATCCCTGGTGAAATTTCAAGAGCTTTTAAGTTTCATGTAAAATTTCAAAACTGATATACTTACTTAGTTGGTTCGAAAAATGCAATTTGTTAATTTGATCAATCATTAAATAACTTTAAATGGTTGAGTTTCTGTTCATACCAATAATATCGATAGCATTCAATTTTCAAAGCTCCAACTTTATACTGTATTTTCAAAGCTTTAATTTTATTCTTAGCGATACAGTACAGTACGTCAGGAGCAGGACAGCATGCTTTTTTTCGAATTAAAAGCTATGTGTGCACTTCCGCTTAAAAGGAGTCAGTACCAAGTTTTGCAAGTTTCATACATTTTCAATGCGAATTTCTGGCAAACTATTTGTAGCAGAATAATGATTTATATTTTAAATTAAAGTTAACGAAGAAGTCTAGTCGGCAAAAATTAAAAAAAAAAAAAATTTATTGGAATAGAAATATTAGCTCGGAAGCTTGTAAAACATGGTAAAAATTGAATTTTTTTAAATCAAATTCCTATTAGATAAAGCCTAGATCTAGCAAATAACGTCGAGTTTTTTCATTTTTAGTGGCTCTTTTCTTAATTATTTTTCTCTAATAGTACTTGTTTTTTCTCCCGGGTTTTTTCTCCCGGGTTTTTTCTCCCGGTATTTCACCAACGAGAAATTGCAATATTTTGTTGAAAGTTGTTGAAATACAAACCAAAATAGTTTGTTTAACAATTATGTGCAAAAAAATTTAGGAGAGTTAATTCTCGTTAAAAATTTTCAATTTATTTGAACTGCAAATATTCATGTTGGGTTTCTGTCTTTTACGCTATATGTCTCTAAAGCAGGCCATACACCATCAGTTTGGCCGTGGTTTTACTGTAAAACCACGGCAAAACTGATGGTGTATGGCGAACCCCACGTTTTGAGGTTCGGATATCTACTAAAACCAGAATTCAGGTCATGCCAGAAATATCTTTCTCAAAACGTGGGCAAGACGTGGGCAAGGCCATACACCATCAGTTTTGCCGTGGTTTTACTGTTTTGCTCTTTCATAATCAAAGTTAACTTAATAATAAGCTAAGATGTAGGCGACATTTAAATGTACACAGCAAGAAAAGGAAGAAATAAAGAAAAAAATAATAAAAAAAATCAAACTCTTTAAAATTTTTATGAATAAAGATAAAAAATATGAAAGCGCAAATTGCATGCAACGAAACAGAATGGAAAATATTTCTTTTTCGTAAATAAATGAGAAGTGGCGGAGTTTTCACGTTTTACTCTCATAAAATGTTCCCGCGCTTCTGTGAAAACCGGTTTTTATGAAATAATCACAATGTTTGGTCACATGTTGTTGCTGTAAATGGACACTACAAGATGACGGCAAGACGTGGTCAAGTTGGATGGTGTGTGGGGCTTTTTCTTGACCACGTTTTAGGTTCTTATATCGACTAGAACGTGGTTTTTAAAACCACGGCAAAACTGATGGTGTATGGCGCCCTTGTGGTCTATGCTAATTTTATATGAATTTGCTCATTTCCAGGACACAAACCTACGTCTAATATTGCCTAAAAGCTCTCTGGTATTTAAATTGAAACTTTTGCTAGCACATGCTAGTACTGACTCCTCTTAAATATTAAAAAGATTGTTTTAGAGAAAGGATATACACATAATCAGCACTAAATTCTACAGTGTTGGTCATAATTATGAAAACAGTTTAATCTGATTTTTTTTTTTCATAAGTATACTAGATTTGAAAAGTCACCTTATAGACATAGAATAGTCTAATGAATTATTAGCACTTATTATTCATAAAGATGTCGGTTCTGTCTGATGCTGATCATTGGGTTATTAAAACTGTGTTGCTTTTTTAAATGACTATCAGAACCAGCTTAACACAAGCTCGCTGCATGGACACGTCCCAGCAAACATGGCGATACGCAGAAGATTCAATTTCTTATTACCTGGACGATAAAATATCTCGCGGATGATAATCATATTCGTATTGCATTCTTAACTTCCAACGGGGGAAACTCTTATCCCGAAGACAAAACATCTTGAAGAAACGAATGCGTATCTTCCACGCGATACGTTAAAGTAATTTGCCAACATCCCTTCCTGGCGCGTTATTTTCATATCATTAATAAGAAACGTATTCGTTTCTTCAAGATGATTCGCTTTCTTATCGCCCAAGCAAATCGTTCAAGAATCGTCGAAATGAATCATTTGGAATTTGTAGTAAGGAAATAAAGAAGATATTTTTTTAAAGCAAGTACATATATATTTATTTAATGAATTTTTTTTTTAATATGAATTGGTGGAATTAAAATCACATAGTGAACTAACAAATTAATTATTGTCATGGAGTCTAATAACAAGTTCTTCCAAATGAAGCTATTGTCTTTTTGCTTCCACATTTAAAATCAGTAAACAAAATTGTTTGTAATTCCATCTTCTTTTCATCTACAAAAGACAAGGAAGAAATCATTTCACAGTATTTGCTTTAATTTCATCCACATATCGCCCGGAAGATTTTTCATCCAAATGTTTGCTGGGGTTTAATAAATAAACGGTCAACAATACATGCGTGTCATCACTTAGTCGGTGTTAGTATTAGTATATTACCCTAAACATAGACCAAACACCAGATGAAATGTCATGCAATGCGACATAGAACGAAAAGATAAAAAACTACATTAAATTTGACAAAAGATTAAATATTATATAGGCGTTTTTTTTACCTATCAGAACCAGCTTAACACAAGCTCGCTGGATGGACACGTTTAATAAATAAACGCTCAACAATACATGCGTTTCATCATTTAGTCGGTGTTAGTATTAGTATGTTAAAATAAACATAGACCGAACACCGGATAAAATTACATGCAATGCACAAAAAACATTAAACAAAAGGATTAAATATTATATAAACGTTTTTTTAAAACGTGCTTAGAAACATCAAGAACCAAACTGCTCAGCCATATTATTAACAGTAATATATATGCGATTAACAGGTTCATACATGCTAAAGTTTAGACCTTGAAGAGTTAACATGCAACAGACATGCTTAGAGTCGTCAACAACAAAATACTCAGCCAAATTATTAACAGTAATGCACATGCAATTAATAGGTTCATACATGCCAAAGTTAGACCTTGAGGAGTTGACATGCAACAGAGGTAGCCTTCTCAAATTGTGCCTATTATCACGGAAAGAGATTTTGTCAAGTAATAACGGGGAATCAACATTCGCGTTTAAGAGTTGGTGAACAAAAGTTACGTCGGCAACCATGCGACGTTTCTCAAGCGAGTGCATATTCAAGAGCTGCAAGCGATCCTCATAGGGTGGAAAAATCAATGAGGTAGGTCTCTAAGAGCAAAGCGCAGGAAGTTTCGCTGAACAGAATCGATACGGACAATGTGTTTACCGTACTTGTAATATTTAAAGACGTCGAAGGCTCAAGCGGAACTGAACAGGGTAATGCTAATATATTAGAGCAACCTAATGTACTCGTATGAGAGTGAGAGTATATATACCTGCCGTGTGTCATATACCTAGTATACATAATTATGGCTAGAAATTCGGCTCATAATGATGTACACTAATGATGTGTTATTTTTCCTTCATTAGAGCACTATTGAGAGAAATGTACTAAAAGTCTGAAATTGTATTATATTATAATTTAGGTTATGATTTTATTTAATATTTTATCAATCACTTTTTACCACAATTTTAGCTTCAATATCGATGTATGGAACATAATATATTGCCAATACAATAGCACTTCTCGTACTTACCTCGTAAATATTAGAACTGCGTTTTAAAAAAATGATTTTCGCTGACACTACAGGCTTTGCGTCTTTTATCCTAATTTACTACAATGCATGTTAAAACCACGTCGTCAAATGGACATGGATGCGGAGTAGTTAAACAGCATAATTTAGAACCATGTAGGGGAGTTTAGAACAAAACAGCTGTAAACTGCAACTTGAACTTTAAGTCTTGAAAGAAATATTTTATATTATTCGATTTGTCCCAAGAATTTTTTTTGTTTACAAAGTTTACTATCTTATAGTATAAATTATTGAGACCAAATACTTACTTTGATGTAATTCTGTAATGAAATCAACGAAGCAATTACATTTATGATAATTGACAGGTCAACAGCTGTTTAATTTGGCAGCTTACCACTATTTACACATTTCGTGTATTTATATGCATTCTTCAGCAAACGATATCGTTTTGATGACGTCGCTTTACCATTCATTGTAGATTAGGCATTACTAACCCGATCTCCAGTTCAAATATTACAGTGACATAATGGCAAACTATGCGTATGACATATGCTGTCATCTTTTGTTAAATAAGCAAACTACGACGAGAGGTCATATTGCCAACATGCGCATATTGTATTCATCTACGTTTTTTGAAAAATAAAAAAAAGAATAAGCTATATCATTAAAATACTCCTTCATATAATGTTTTTCCATTTCCAAATCGTTAAATTGAAAAATAAAATAAATAAAAACTAAGTTTATCGCGTCGACTCGATACATTTCGCTTCTTCACTGTCATTAGTATATCAAAACAGTTTGATAGTATCATTAGCGTCTTAAGAAGCATTAGTTAATAATTCATTAGGAGTGCTGTAAGGCTCATAAGTCTATTCTGAGGTATACTATCTACTCGAATTGAATATTGTAGTTATTAATTCCTTACCATCTTGAAAGTTTTCTCCAAAACTGTAAAAAATGTAGTGGCACTTATTATCAAAATTAATGATAATATGTAGGTATAAATGTTTTTGAACTTGTAAATGATTTTAAAATATTTACTTTGAAGAAAACTGGTATAACAAAGTGAGCAAGCAACAATGACCTTTGATAAAAAACAAAAAAACAAAATATTTTTCGTGTATATCCAGCATTGATGTCGTTCATAGAATTATTAAAACCCTGAAATTGCTTATGAATTTGTAAAATATTACTTAACATGTATAGGTACATGCCATAAAGCTCAATCCTTCCTTGAAACTACGATACAGACCCACTGTAGGTAGAAATAAACGTTCAAGGCCACAGGAGAAGCGGTTTTAGAAATATAAAATTGCTTATATGGATGAAATGGAAGCATAAGCATTTTTGGGAAGTGTTATTCAGCGTATAAAACCGAAGACAGAGCATTGTATCAACAAAGAAGAGATCTTGGGTTTTATGAAAAGGCGTTAAAATATACATATAAAGGAGCACGACGAAGATCATTTCTTCAAGGCAACCCGAATAAGTAAAATCCAGGACAATTTACTTCTGAATTTCGATTTACTTGGAAAACAATTTTAAACAATAAACAAAATACAAATATTTATTATTACTTCTATCCTCGCCCAAACTTAACTCCATTTCGTTCAAATAACACAGCAATTGAACCTTTGTCTAATTTGTTAAGTTTTGTCTTTACTAAACTTTTGCAAAACATGTGACTTTCGTCATCGTCATTTGCTGTAGGAAGAGCAGCAGCAGCTTCCTCCCGTTATTTTCAGGAAACTCTGGATGAACGACATTGTACCCAATAAGTTTTCTTCCAGTCTTTGGTCAACATTTCCTCGCTTTGTCCTCCTTACTCCACTACATCCAGCGATAGCCGTCGAAGAATATATCTCTTTTTCCTATCAATTATCAGTGCTCGTACTATCTCAAGCTAAGAAAGCAAGGAAAAATTTTCACCAGCATCTTCGTATCCACCCACACAGCTTCATCAAACATAGCGCCAATTTCGAAGTCTACCAATGTTAGATGGACCACTCGTGTTGCCATCAAGCTTGTATTCTTTGTTTTCAGTAGAATAGTTTAATTATGTTCTGAAAAATACGTTATTAGAATAAAAATTAATAATAAATAAATCATTTCATTTACGTTCTGTTTTTACACGTTCTGCTAAAAACTCCATCTGCTTAGAGTACTTCCATCCGTTTCATTCTTCCTTTGCTTCTTGTCCTGACACGTTTTTGTTTTTGAATTTGGGCTTTGGCTACGAATATTTTCAAATTGTACATTGTCCTTTGAACTTGCTTAAACGGAAATGACTTAACTTTCGGGAAAAAATAATATGAAGACATTTTTCAGTCTTTCCTAAAAGCCGTCAATATTTTGAGAAATCTCTTCTATAAAAATTTCATTTTATGTATATGTTTCGGCATTTATGAATTCAAAACAATGTTCTTCCCATTAAAAAAAAAAAAACAATAAAAATTTTTATCTCACAAGCAAAAAACTTTTAAAGTCGTTCAAGGCCTCTCCGTGTTTTCTACAATTTTAAAAATTGAAGTCTTCTTATATAGCACCATTTTCAAGAAAAGCTTGGATGGAGGCCCACTGTTCACCCTGCAGACCCATGAGCAATGATCATAGGTCCCAAAGCTGACTCTCTTAGACACCACTAGAGAGTTAGCTTTATAATGGCAGTAAAAGGAAAAACAATTTGGTTCATCTTGATTAAAAAAAAAAATGTTTTTCAATAAAGATAATACTTTGCTATCGCTCATTTGCTACTGCGGCTTTGCGACTGTTCCTTCATTTGTATTATCTTTTAAAAACCATCTTCACTTGGTTTCATGCCGATATGTTAAAATAAGTTTAATATTATTCTTTTTATAATTGACCCCACCGTCCATTGATTCTTCTATAATTTTCTAGATATTTAAAAGATAGGAAACATATTATGGGTGGGTTTTAAGCCACTTTATCAATTAGTGTTAAAGACGGATCTTCTGATTCAAACTTATTAATGGCTCATTTCCTGGGCAATAAGATCCTCTTGTCTATCCAAGTTTAATTTGAATTCGTTCAAAATTTTTCTTTCGAGTCTCAACATGCAGCTTTTAAAACATATTTCTGGGGCTCTTAGAAATACAAAAAAGTGGTTTTAGCTTTTTCCCTGTGCACACTGCTCTGTACGAATCTGTGACCTTGGGCCTTATTGATAATAGAAAAACTAAGGTGAATCTTTAATGTCGTTTCTCGTATCTATTTTTACAACAGTTCATCAGACAGTTCAAATGATAACCATTTTCACAGAATTTCGTCTTCTGAAGATATTGAAAATGTTTAGGACTGATCGCACAATATACGTAAGAGACCTAGTTTTTTGTATGGCAACACCATGAACACCATGAATGTCAGCTCTGTAAAATAAACGCGTTCTAGAGTTATCTTGAGGACGAACGGATAGACGGAGAGACACACAGGCAGACAGATGGACATACAAAAACCAATGTCCAATCCATTTTGCTCTACCAGCATTATTTCTATGAATAACGGAATAACAAATTCTCAGCGGGAAGAATTCTAAGTGCTTCAGAAAAAAGCAAATTCGAAGCCTTTATACCAGGGTTACTGCTATACTTCCAAAAGAGTACTTCTCTGGAAACAATCTGAAGCAATTTCGAAGTTATTACTAAAATTCCAGAAAATTTGAACCAAACATGATCGTGCAAGATTTTTTTGCCATACGAATGGATTTAGGAGATGGCAACAAGGGCTGAAGCCCGGAGGCCTCCACAATATGATCTTTTGAACTTTTTTAAACAACAAAAATGACACCCGTTCTGACAAAGAAAAATATTGTTCATATTCATGAGGCAATTTTTTTCCAAACATGTGAAAATAACAAAAGAAATCAGCTGTTCAATTTCGTTTAGAATTTATATGTATTTTTTACAACAAGAGCAGGACGATATAGAATTCTGACCCGGAATTTAACAGGAAAAAAAGAACAAGCAGTTTTACGTTAGGAAAAGGCTTAGTGATACTTGCTGGTATTTTGTCAAGCTGAAAGCCATTGTCGATGGCTTTTCCGAAATTACAGATGCTCTAATCATCGTTTCTGCCAATCAGAAGCGAAAAAGCAGATAATATTTTGGCGCAGATGAGTAGCTTCGAAACCACTTTATTTGCCATCTTTTGGAACGATATCTTGGAGCGATTCAATGATACAAACAAACTGGTGTAGGATCCGAAAATGATTCTTGAATCTGCAATGCGTGCATTGGAATAATTGAATTTGTTTGCTGAATCGAAAAGAGACGAGTTTGATAAATACGAAGATGCAGCTGAAAAATATGAAAAACTGATGAGTATGTAAAATCACTCAGTAGAACGAGAAATATGAGTCTGAAGCCGCTCGATTATATGAAAGAGCAAGACGCTAACCTATTGCCAAAAGAAAAATTTTGTGTCAGGTGTGGATGTGGATTTCTTAATTATTTAGTGGAAATGGACCCTGCAAATTTATACGCTACAGGGGAGGAATTGGTTAAAATTTACAAAAATTATGTAGAACCATGTCTTTGTAATGATGGACCAACGCATTATTGATCATTTTGTATAATTTTGTATATATATATATTTTGTAAAACTATTATCAAGAAGGTGAATCTAAAAAGATGTTCTATTATCAAATATCTACTTGAAAATCTAAATTTTGGAGCTACATTTCCAAACGTTGACCTTACGTTCAGAATGTACTTGGTGTTGATGGCGTCGAAATGCACTGGAAAGCGCTCATTTTCGAAAATGAAAGTTACAAAAATCAGGCTTCAAACTACGATGACATAGAACCGCCTTTCAAAGTTACCTCCCACTTAGTATTGAAAGTGTTTTACTCCGAGAGCTGGATTTCGCCCAATATTATTTATTTGTGTTTATTTCTCGTATTCTACGATACCTTCATATATTCGTTAAAAACATGTTTTTTGCTTGGAATAATAATTTATTAAAAAAATGTGAAAAAGTAATTTTTTCTTCTGGTTTCAAAATTATTCGGGATCTCTACTTCATCGTTGCGCCAACGTCTCCAAACCTTAAAATCCGGCACTGGCCCTACGTACCACTACGTGGTTCGCAGTATTTAAAAAAAGATGTCTTGCTTTTTCAGTTAAGAGATACAAAAAGCTACCTACGTCTGCGAAATCACACAAAATCACGCTACATTCCAAACTGTGCTTCATGTTGCGCGGCTATTTTGTAAAACTTTAATATTCTGTAATTGAAAGCAACTCTGCGAAATATTTGTGCTGACACTGTCTAGTTTCACCAAACGTACAGAGCTTCCAATCTAATTCCCACGAAGTACTTTAAAATTTAAAAGAAATTCTATTTTTTATTATATCATTTTCGTAATGTACATATATTTAAGTACACACACAGAAAATTTCAAGTCAATCCGGCGATTATTTTCGAAATTACACTCATATTTGTAAAACTTGTTAGAGCGTTTGAAAGTAGGAGGCCGGAGTAAGCAGCGCTAATGTAGAAGGCTGTTCATTTTATTTACCTGACATTGGTGTTCTTTTTATAAGTAAACAGATTACGTTTGGACTTTTTACCGGGTTAAACTTAATTTTGTTCAAGAAAGAATTTTTTTGGGATATCTCCGGTATATAGCAAAAGCTGAGAAATGTTCTAATTTGTTATTTCATCACACAACCCATTAATTTTTGGTGACAAGTTTCAAGTCTTGGTTCGACTCATCAACAGGTCACAAATAGCGAAATTGTGTGATTTGAAAAACAAATGAAAAAATGAAAAAAGAAGAAAGAAATGAAAAGTTTGAGAAAATAGAAAAAACAATTTTTTTTATTTATTAAAAAAATTTAAAAAATTTTAAAGAAACTGATTCATTCGAAGCGAATCGAACCTGTATACGCTACGCAGTGGGCTGAAAAATAAAAAAGGAAAGGAAGAAGAAGAAGCGTTTCGTGTCAGCAGAAAACCTTACACTCATCGGTGCAGCTTGGTTTTCTGCCTGCTGCAGACGCTTGGAAATAGATCAAACTGATCTCTTCTCATATAAACTCAGAAATAAATTCTGGGTGTGAATTATATCACACAATTTCGCTATTTGTGACCTGTTGATGAGTCGAACCAAGACTTGAAACTTGTCACCAAAAATTAATGGGTTGTGTGATGAAATAACAAATTAGAACATTTCTCAGCTTTTGCTATATACCGGAGAATCCCAAAAAATTCTTTCTTGAACAAAACTTTTTATAAGGTAAATTGTTTATAAGTGTATTGTATGGTCCTGGAATAGACGACTCAATGTTAGTTGAAAAAAAAAAACTTTTTTTTACCCGTGTAAAGTGCTTTTGAAACATTAAGCGGGATCAGTCTCAAATTCTTACACAAGCTTCTTAAGTATATTTTTTAGTAATTAAACACAGGTTTTTTCTTATCGGTAAATATTTCTTATAATCAATTTAAGGTCAAAATTTTGGTGAAAAGTCGATTTTTGTTTTTAGAAGCCACCATTTTGTAAAAACATTTATTTAGCTTATTCATAAGATTATCCAATATTCGAACGAAATCTGTTTGGTTTTTTTCATTTCTAGTCCAGAGATATCGTGGTTACCGCAAGGCGCCATTTTTTAGAGGAGTTCCTGGAGATCAGCTATAGCAGCTTTCAAAATTATTATTTTTACAAATAAAAAATGTTAAAATATAGTCAAAAGTTACCATAAGATGTGTACAGATTTTTACATTAATAAATTTAAAAGTCTTCTCAGGAAAAATTCGTGATAATTCCCTTTTTTTGGGCTTCCTGACTGCATATAACCCCTTAAAATCAATTATAACGAAGCGGATATTCAATGTTAAAACTCATATGAACCTGAAGGATAAACGAAGCGCTTTTCTCCCACTGAGTGAGTATACTCTATAGATTTCATCGAAAGAATACCTTAAGGTGGTATACCGTAAGGTCGTATACCGTAAGGTTTTATAACTTAAGGGTGTACCTTAAACTGGTATATCTTAAGGGTGTATGTTAAGGTACAATAATACGAGAGTGTAGTGCCTGGGAGTAATACAAAATTGATTCATTTCGCATCGTTACTCACAATTAAGTTAATCGCACAAAAACTCCTAATATGGTTAGTTGGGGGGGGGGGGGGGGGGGGAGTGTGTGTTTTATTTATTCACTGCTTTAAAATAGACATAAAACAATCTATGATTCTATACAGCCAATCAATTCTTCATGAAGTTTCAGGGCCGTCCAACCGTTAAAATTAAGCTTTGAGTTTGCCAGCTCTTGAAGTTGATTTGCTTTTCTCATCAAATCTAAGCTCTTAGCCTAACATAAAATCGCTTAAGAGAATCTGAGTTGATTGTATGGCGACTATAAAAATTCTTATCTCCAAAACGAAGCCGATCACCACAGTAATTATGGTTTCAAAATGAAAATACAAAAAAAGTGCTAGAGAGCTTCAATAGTGAATAATACTATTTTTTTTTTTTTTGGAACAAATACTATTACCAATAAAAATGAAAACATTCGTTCGGTGTTGCTGTAATATTTTATGAAAAATATAATGCTAGTACGGTGGAGAGCGATAGGGGGAAGAATAAAAATACACTAATCCTCGTATAAAAATGTATTTTTGTTTTCTTTTGAAAATATGTATGTTTACATTAAATCACAAAATTGTCTAAAAAGTACGTAAAATAGAAAAAATGTTCATTTCCTTAATTTTAAAAATATACACAAAGAACGTTATATGTAATTAGGGAAAAATGTTTTCTTGTTTTTAGACACATACATACATATAGATGGTAAAAGCGAAACGGAAAATTATAATTACTATACACATGTATGTGTGTATACGTTACAGCATACATCTCTAACTATATATTATTAAAAATAGATATTGTTATAATACAAGAGGAGATAAATGGAGATACATTTCAAAATATTTCATCTTCCTAAAAAAAAAACACAAAATTGTCGATTTTTATACATGATGCTGTCCACCACCAACAGCATTCGCCTGAATATTATTTCCGACTTGTTGAGGCGGCTGTTGACCCGCCTCTGTATTTGTTAAACTTTCTGCATCAGATTCCTTGATAGATCCACCCTCTTCATCACCAACCAATGCTCTATATTTCTTCGCAATAGCCTCCCAATCTGCAACATTTTCTATTCTATTTTGATTTGCAGCTGCGAAACTAGTCTGTGATCCTAATGGAGATAGATGCACCACCGACAGAGCTACAGAATCTGAAATAATAATGATGTTATAAAAAAGACATAATCGAAAATATATATGGCTTTTAAAATTAATATTTGAATTCAACTTTTTCTATTAATAGCAAACCTTTTTTGATTTTCGAAAGCCATTTAGCTCCCGCTTTTGTTCTTGGACTAGCTTGCCTTATACCCATCATCTGTACCAGACTTGGACGCTTCTTTTTCCTCATTCGAGCCTGTAAATATAATTCACACACAAGCATTTGTGGGAAATACAAAAAAAAAAACAGGAAAGATATTAGGAATTAGGATTATATAGCAAACATCTACATCAGGATCGTTGGTTTTTTACCTTGACTTTTTCAACTATCCACATAAACCAGGTAGTTATTAAGTTAAGCGGAGAGGGGGCTGTTGTTGTGCGATGCATGTTGCGAATAAGTTTTGATAAGCCAAACTTCCATTCAATATCAGATTGTGCCTGTTGAATGATGAAATGAATGTGTTGATGAATAACTAACAACTAATAAAAGCGCAAGCATCAAAACAACTTCAACAAATTTGGAGCTAATAGTTTCATAAGTAGAGAATATATTTTGTTGGAAATCAGGGTCTAATCAAAAAGATAAAAAAAAAAATATTTTAAAATATCAATACACTTTTTTTTAAAAAAAAAAACTTTTCATGCTTATGATTATTTATTTTCCACAGTTTTATATGTGGATTTATAAGCTGACACACTAAATCTAATCCCGGAAAAAATTAATTTGTCTGTTCTGAAATATAAATTCACATTTTTTTTAAAATTAACATTAACAACAACAATAACAACAGTAACAACGCATGCATAATATGGCGTTGAAATTATTTGATGGAGACAATTGCAGTTTGGTTCCAATTTATCATTAAATTAAGGAGAATTGCTATTGTCACCGATCTTTGGTTTTGGAGAGTTTATCAAAGGAAGCCTCAAGTCTGGTCAGGTGATAGTTTTAATGTGAATTTATTTATCTTTGTCCTGAAATAAAGTTAAGTTCGATGAGACACAATTACACCAAGTTTCAAGTCAAAAATATTCTTAAAGGGGAAACATTGCAGGAAGAGTAAAAATTCCAGGCTAGACTAGGGTTTCTGAAGTTATTATCGCATACTATCCAAAGGTGCAGTTTTAATTGCTGCCAGTTTTTTTTTAATAAATTCTGAAGAATTCTAAACATTTTAGCAACAAAACGAGCAGCACTGTTTTTCAATTGTATTTATTTTAAGGGTTGTTAAAGCACCAAAACCAGAGAATATCCTTTGTTGGATTGTTGAAACTAACATTATTAGTAAAAATTGTTTTACCCTTATTTACTCCCATTCAGGTTTGAAACTAGAAATCACCATGTACCATTACGGCCTACCCCAAATGAGTAATAATTTCCTTTGATAATAATAAAAAAAAAGTTAATTTTAGTATAAACTGAACTCAAACTAAATTTCTTCACTTTGTGTGATACAGAAACTGGCCCAGAAACTTTAACTCTATCTAATCTTTTACTAAAAAGGTTTTTAGAATAATTTCAGGGCTGCCACTGTATTTGGTTAAGAGAATACTGAGGTCTACATTAAATTTTAACTTTGAACTGTCCTGGGTTTGTCAGAATTGCATAAATTCGGAGAGATACTAATCCTCAATCAATAGTCGAGTGAACATTGCAAGCATAGAAAGTTACTCTCTGATGTGGTTTTGTAGCTAGTGTGACAATAACTTGATTATGAGGATTACAGCTCTGGCGTAAATTGCATAGATTTTGTTTGAATTATGGTTTCAGTAATATGCGATACGACATGTGTATTTCTGCTGAAACTATACATATTGTTTAATCGAGATCAAGATTAAATTATAAAATTGTTTAGAGAAATGCAGCCTTCAACTATAGTCTTATAATTGGACACGATAAGATTTTTCTTTTTTTGTAGGACCATTTTTAATTATTTGTTATTATTAGTATTTATTAAGCTGTAAAATTACTTAAAGATTTACAATCTTATGTTATTGTATTCAAGTATTAGGAAAAAATTTCTGGTACATAGAAAAACCAAGTTAATAGATATGTTACTTAAATTTTTTAGTAGTCATTAGTTATACTTGGGATAACGTACTGTTTTTTTTAAATTTTTAGTTTGAGTTATTAGCCAAACTAAAAATTGAAAAAAAGTACGTTATCCCAAGTATAACTAATGACTACTAACATTTAAGTAAAATATTTGATATATTATTTGACTAAGAAAAATAAAATGTTGACAAGAAAAGTAAAGTAATTAGAAGTTAAGTATAAATAAGTAAATATGCATACATTAATAAAATCTGAATTCAAAAATACATCATTGACTAAGTGAAGTGAGACTGGTAAGCGGTAAGCAGTCTCTTGAATGTTCTCAATGAGCCCGCCACCTGCAGATTATTGGCCAAAGTCCAGAGTCTAATGACCTGAACAATGTAAGATAATTCATAATGGTGCAAAATTTGAACCGTCGTCGTAATCTATATCCCCTGCTTGTGTTCAAAGGCCGAATCATATTATCCAAATAAAAAGTACCCAGCATAAGTTCACCCTGTGCCGTATGGACTCCCTGCACATATAGATATCAATAGTGCCGCCGATTTTTGGTAGAAACCACTAGCAAAAAAGTCCAGTGCTGGGAAAAACTTTACTAATATTCTTTCTTTAGTTCTGCACATCATTAAAAGAAAATTTGAAAAAAATATAGGTAGGTACTTTGATAACAGAAAGTACTAGATTTTTCGGCTATATCAAATGTGGTTGAATCTGATTAAATACACGTCTCTGGCAAGATCCTTAAAAAACCAAATTTTTTTTTTCTGAAATAATATTCAAGCAATTCTGCAGGATTACTTACATCTATAATTCTCTTCTTTTCTCTAAAATTTCTTCTATTAAGTTTGAAATTAAATGAAATAAAAATACTGTAAATTTGTGATAAAAATAAAAAACTTACGAATTTTTAAATTTTTCAGAAGTACCGCATTTAATAAATACAAATAAAACTATTCATTTTGAATCCCTCAAATTAACCACTTTATAACGATATTATGCACTCAGAAGCACTCACAAAGAATGAACAGAAATCCAAATTGTTACATTACTTTACAAGGAAAACTGATGAAAACAGAAAAAATAATCGTAAAACTTTTCTTGGTATTTATTAGGTAGCTGCTTGTTAGGGGTATATTTGAGTGATAACAGACAACATTTAATTTTAGCAACATTAAGCAAGATCCGATTTGCTCTTCTCCAATCGATTATTGTCGTAAGCTTCGTTTGTAAAATACAATATTCCCACGGGAATCAGCTATAGAGTCGAACGAGTACACCAAGGGCTCTGTCGTCTGCAATACTATGAATAAGATTGAAAGTAAGAGCTAGCAGATTATTAATAAAAAATAAGAAGAGAGAGAGTAGGAGGGAGACCAGAACCTTGCTATACACTGGCATGGGTTATAAAATAATCAGAAGTTATAACATTATAACTCGAATTGAACGCTGAGAGAGAAAACTTTCAATCCATCTAAAAAAAAAGTTGAAGTTTAGCTAAAAGACCAGGCTTTATCAAAGGCCTTCGAGATATCTAATGAAATGATTTCAGATTCACCATATCACATAATTTTAATTCAGACTTGATTTGAAAAAATTATTCACTTCAAAGTTTTATTTCAATTATTTAATTAAGAACGAAATAACAAAAAATAATTCATTTTAATTTAACTCTAAAATCCTCCCTTGTTTGTTTTGAAGATATTAAATTTAACATATTTCATACCTTAATTAAATCAGAAGTGTGTTTTGTATTCTTGGAAAATCGTACTTTCATCTTGCAGAAGTTTTCTTCTTAGACAATAATTGGGAAATCACTTTTAAACTGTAGCTCACGTATGTACGAACTTTATATTTTTACAAAATTGCTCCTTACTTATGTCTGATATTTGGAATTGATCAAACAAATTCTGTTTTTGTTGACGTAACCATCAATACTCGACTAATCATTTACCGCACGTACATACGTATTATATTACGCCTATGATTTTTTTTATAGATTTTTCAATTAATTGAAAGTAAACACGCAAAATATCGTATGTTTACATATAATGCGACATTGCTACATATCCTATGAGAAAGGTTACAAAACGAAAGGGAATCTAAGGGGAATTTTGATATGTACATAAGTAGTTCCACCTGTTTGATGTGTTAAAAGCACCCTAAAATTGCCACTTCGATTTCGTATTCATAAAAATAAATATTTTTCCCTTTTTTAATAAATTGACGTGCAATTTTAAATATTTACATATATCAAAGTTGACAGAAGAAAACCACCAACAATGTTTGTGTGCGTAATAAACGTAACCTAAGAAATTAACTCGAACATTTTCAGCCTCACCATCGGAAATAATAACATTCAAGAAATATGTAGCTATACATGTATATGTTGAGAATGAAAAATTATAACAAATTTTAAATTATTAAATTAACAATATGTTGTAATATCCCAGACAGATATTTTGCACTTATATGTAGTGCAATATTTCGATAATTTTATTTTGATGAAAATTTTCAAATAACATTCGATTTTATTCAGAGTATTGGTGCCAATGCATTTACAGCTAGTTAAAAAAAAAATGAAATAAAAAACAACAATTGAACCCTCAATAAATAAAAACAAAAAATATAGCACATTAAAATATTAAGGCTAAGTACCTTTAGCTACAAGAATTTGAAGATCTGAGAATCAATACACAATCACGATCTTAAAAATTTGGGTTAACTTTGATTAGTTTAGCAATAAGCAAGCTGGAACCGTAGCTAGCTAGATGCAGACCTTAGGACAAGCAGTCGAAGACTACTATTCGAGTTCAAAAACTGTAGACTTTCGGAGAGATATGCAGGAGAGATTTAATATAAATTAACTTATAATGAAACATTAGCCTACGAACGAATCGAACAGACGGCTTCGATAGAGGTTCCCAGTAGGGAAAAAACAAAAGCATACCAGGGGCAGATCCTGCTAAGGGGCGTGGGGGACGCCGCTTCCCCCTGAAGACCACTGAAAAAAAACTTTGGTAGATTTTCTGAATTTTCCCTAACAAAATGATTCACTGCGCAGTAAATCTGATACGTTTAAGAACGCAGCCCTTTTGGCTAGTTGCTTGGCCTTCGCTCCAATTTAGGTCTTGGCTGTTGAAAACTGTAAGTGTTGATACCTGTAAAATTCGTGTACATGAGTGTGGCTTTTCTCTAGTTGTTTCAAGCGGAGAGAGCATATCCGGGTAAAAGCGATGGAAGGTTTGTTTTAATTGAAAACAGCTGTCGAAGGGTCTTTGATGAGTCTTCGATGTACCGTGGCTTATTAGAATATTATCGGCGTAACAAATAAAACATTTATAGAAACAATTTTAACTCGTAATTGGAGAAATTCAGCGAAACTGCAAATCTGCAAACAAATAATTGTGTATTGTTCTAGTGAGTTATTACATTTAAAGCAAGAGATTTATTTTGGATTTTTTTTTTTAATTATTTCATTAAATGTGCAATGGTCTTACTAGGATACTGAGCCAAAACGTTAAATAAAAACAAAATGAAAATGCTGATTGGGAAAGTCTCAATCAGTTTCTTAGAGAAATCGATTGAATTGCTTCATCCGTAATGCACATTAGAACTTAGTAACTTTCTTAGTTTAGGTAATTCTTGGAATGCGTGCATACATTCTTTATTCCTAGAGCAGTTCTCAACAGCAGCAAAATCGCTCTTGGTATAGCGATCAGTGCAACCAAGCAATAACAGCGAAATATTCTGCTTTCGCGTCTATCTATTGCATGTTTGTCCAAAACTGGAAGAAGTCTACAAGTCTGCACGGAACACCTGCACCTCCATTATCCAGAGAAAAAAATTTCGTTTTGACCAAAAATGTTAGACAAAGAGCCTTGGCAAGTCTCAAAGACAGCAAAGGTTTCTGGTCCGTGGTCAAAACGTTCAGGAACAACTTCAACAGTTCCTCTATACCTTCACTACTTAACACAAGTAAAATGGTTGTTGACTCCATGGATAAAGCTTATATTTTAAGTGCTAGATTCGCTTCAAATTCTAATCTTCCATCCACTTCACAGACACCCGTTTTGCATCTTATGTGGATGTGAACAAGAGCCAATTCACATCCGTACGAGAGATACGTTCGTAGTCATTAAGGAGATCAACGTCTCCAAAGCCACAGGTTCATATGTTTTATCTTTGTTAATTAAAATCTTTGCCTCATCCTTGGTTATACCTCTGCGCAAACTATTCTACTTCTCTTATTCAACAGGAAAATTTGCAATTGCTTGGAAACTACATGACGTTCATACTATTCCCATAAAATGAGAGTGTAGCGATCTCTCAAATTATCGACCAGTTGCAATCACTTGTTTTCTTTCCAAGGTTTTTGAATCTGTCATTAACTCTAAATTAATAAAGCATCAGTCAACTCATCAACGATTGCCAATATGGCTTCCGAACTGGACGCTCATCTGGAGACTTGCTGTCTTTTCTTACGGAACGTTCGAACCGTAATCTGAACAATTTTGCTGAGTTGTCGTTGTCCTAAATATTTCAAAGGCATTTGGCATCCGGTCCTTTTAGACAACTTTAAAACACTTGGTGTCCCCCCTCCTCTTCTTTTATAGATTGAAAGTTTTTATCCGGGCATCTAATACGGATTATACTGTATGTCGTTTAATCAGAACCTCACCCCATAAATGACGATGTGCTTCAGGGTTCCGTCATCGGTACACCTCTCTTCTTAATTTTCATTAATGATCTGCTTTCCCCCTTACTTTCAATCCCATCCTTAGTTTCGCTGATTATGCTTACTCCTTGGACATTCTTGCATACTCCAGAGCGAATGCCACATCCGTCCAACGAGATTGCATAATCAGGTCACTGAATACCAATTTTGATAATATCCTCGCTTGGAGCATAGCAAATTTCGTTGAATTCAATGCATCTAAGTCTCAAACCTGTCTCATCTCATTTGACAGAAGATCGTACTTTTTCCACTTCCATTTCTTTTGATGGAACACTGCTTTATGATACACCGTCTTTATATATTTTAGGTATTAATATCGCATCCTCTCTGTTTCTGAATGGAAATGTCTTGGATTTCAGAAAAAGTGTAAGAAATATTTCAGAACATCGAATCTAGCGTTCCTCTACAAGTCCTACATTAGACCTAGAATGGCATACAATTCCCATCCATATTTGGGACGGGGCTGGTCGCACAGCCTTAATTTCATTGGTTATTATCCAAAAGAGAACTTGGCGACTTGACAATAACTTTCAATATCGACTCACTCGAGCACCGCTGCACTATTGGATGTCTTTTGCTCGTATATCACTTCATGCATGATCAATGTTCTGATGAAATATCTAACTCTGATCCGCTGTAGAATGATTCCTGCACCCAATACTTGTGCTGCAAACCGCGCACATCTTTTTACCCTTCAAATTAATGTCCATATTAATGTTAAGAGTAGGGGCGACTAGGACTCTAGGACCATGCGCACACCGCCACCAGAGATGATCTATTGTGCCTTCCCCTAAGGTGATTAGGCAAAATCGTATCTTCGATTATTACTCTTGTGGTTAGATTGCAAACCATATTTGTATACTTCAAATTACTTTCAGCCGTACAGACAAATTCCGTAAAGCGAATAGTGTGAATGTCGAACTGTCTACCATCTTCTGTCTTTCATCCAGCTTACAATCTGCGAAAGTTTAAGAGTGACATACATCAGCATCTCCGCTACTCTCCTCATATTCCCTAACTCTTTTCCCTATCTCCTTCCTGCCTCATCCTGCCTGCGTCATAGGGTATACCCTGAGCTTGGCTTAGTAATATATATATAAAGTTGACTTTCCAAATACTGCCACAAATTAAAAAATAGGGGGTGGAGACTAGCAGCTTTGAAAATATATATTATATAGTAATTTAAAAATAAGCCTTGCAGAGCGATTATCTATCCCTTGAGCAAAACATAGTTCTATGTAACGCAATGACGTAGGTATTTATGTAGTTATTTCATACTTATCGACTCACCAATGATGAAATATTTTAAATCAAAGTTAAATACAAGTTAAAAATAATAAATTGAAAAATATAAATAATAAGAAATCCCTAAAATCACTTAATAATGGAATAATTAATTTTAATATTAAATGTAGAGTAAATTTGTAGTCACATGTATGTTGGAAAATAATTAATATCTTATACCTTTTAATAATAAATAATAAAAAAAAAATAAGTAAAATCAAATTCCCATCGCCCCCATACTACCTGAATTCTTTGATATGTATCAGACATCATAGCAATCAGTAAATTGATAAGAACAACAACTGACACCAACATATAAATTCCAAAAACAATTTTAAACAGGTACTCAGTCCAATATGGTTGTTTCCTTGCTGTATTATTAATTCTATCGACCTGTGTTTGATCCGTTGTTGTTTGGCCAAATACAGCAAAAAACAGCAATTCAAATGCCAAAATTGGATTCATTCGAACTGAAATATAAAAAGAAAAAAAGATGGCATCCACCCAAAAACGGGGGGAAGCCTTCTATTAGTTCATCTCTTTATACCAACCTGTATACGTTGATATGTATCCGACATCATAGCAATAAGTAGATTAATTAGTACAACTACAGAAACAAGTAAGTAGATTCCAAAAACTAGCTTAAAAAGTATTTCAGTCCATTCAGGACGTAGATGTCGCATTGGGTTGATATCCACAGTTGTAGTTTGACCAAAGACTGCGAAGAATAGTCTCTCAAATGCCAAGAACGGTGTCATCGGTTCTAGAATTGTTTTTTTTTTATTCACCAGAAAGAGAAAAACGGAGGGAGAGGGGAAAAGTTACGTATTAGTCCAACTACTATAACCTAAAAAAAGGTGTATGTTTGTTTTTTTTTGTTTAATAAAATTAAAAATTAATTAATTACAAAAAATAAACAAAAGCCAAGCTTTTATGGTGAACAATTAAAGTTTACATTGCTTGCTAACAATTAATCTACATAGTGGGGGTAGTGTTTTTAAAAAATACATAACTGTGCTTAACTAACAGTACATTATACTATGAGTATTTAGTATATGTAGTAAAACATAATTAAGGATGCAACTAATACTTGCCATAAGTCAGTTAGGCTAAAAATATAGTTAAAAAAAATGAAATGTTACACATATTTTGTTTTTTTTTTTTACTGCAGGTTTCGTCTATTTCTCATTCTCAATTAAGTGAGAAACTCATTTTGAATTGAACATTTCAAAGCTTATCTCTATCAGTTATAGAGAAACAAAAATGAAATGAAAATATTTCATGTTGTATTTTTAGTTTAAAACCCGAAACGACCAAAATAATCGGTTAAAAAAGTGGACAGATAATACCTCAATGTATCGGTTCCATTTATCTACAATTGGATTTATAGGGATCAGGAACATGCTAGATTAACAATAACAAAAGAGGACAAGGCGATCATCAAGCTTTAAAAAAAAAAATAAAAGCTTTTCCCTTTGTAAATGTAAGGAAAAACTTTCTAGAAAAAGAGTATAATTAGTTATAATTTTATATCAATTGTCGTTATTTTTAGTAACAAAATAATTTACGATACATTTATAACGTTATTTCGAGTAACGAAATGATTTTTTGTATTTTAATTTTTGTTATTTTAAATGGCGGGGGGGGGGGGGGCGTCGTTTTGGCGGTAGGACGGTTTAAAATGTTCAGTACTTCTTCCACTTTACTGTAACTTTCTTGATATACTGATATACACCCTATCAAGGTGGGATTTATCACTGATGATAGCAAACTGCATGATAACTATACAGTTTTTTTCTTACAAGATTTAGCAAACCCGGAATGTTACCTTTAATTTGGAAGGCTGATTGGACAATAATGCGAAAGAAAGCTGAGACGGTTTGCCTTGATAGGGTGTATATAAAGAAAGTTACAGGGAGTATAGTGGAAGAAGTACTAAAAACCTTAAAACCCATTACCGCCGAAACGACGCGTCTTAACCCCCCCCCCCCCCTCCGCAACACACACCATATAACCTTTTTGCATGCTTCCACCTCAGCTATCAAACTCTTGTGTTATGTGCACCAATTATGAAACACCCTGTAAACTACACAGTTATTGTAATAAAAACATGACAGAGCTTTGAAAACATTCTTCACCCTTCACGCAAATTAATGTTTACACAATAAACCAAGCTTCTTTTAGATGTATTGAAGCTTGGTGCGAAGTGCTCAAAAATTCTCCGAAATACATCACATAGTGTTTCTAGCGTCAGTTTTTTAATTTCAGTTTATTACAAGCCTTTGCAAAGAGAAGTGAATTTTGAACATAATTGCGGCTAACCCGAAGGTAAAAATTTAATCGTTACCAAGAAAGCACAAGAATAAAAATTTCAAATACGAAATGCTTCATCGAGCTTGAGCCTACACGCTACCTACATTTTAATATTTTTGTGTTTTCCAACAGGATTCGGAACGGATTTCAACATAACTTTCCAATGCGGTTGTTTTATTTGTATATGTGATTTTCGGGAGAAAAATATAAGTGAAAAAATTTGCTTGTCAGTTGAGGGGTGAGAGGTAGTACTACCCCCTCCCCCATGGGGCTTACGCAAAGTAGGGTGTGTGGAGTGTCAAATCAATGAGGGTGGAGAGTATAATCGAGTGGCGGGGTTATTTTTTTGATCCTGTAAACTTCATACGTACATTTTTAACGTTCAAAAGGCTTTTTGGCACTTCGGTCAAATACACTCCTCTTCCTTCATTTTGCACATATTTTGCCCGTTCTTTCTTTCATATACATTAGTGGTCTGTTGTGAACGTTTTTCGTGTGGCAAATTTCCCGGACGTGACGGTTGTTCGCAAACATGAGATTAAAGTAAACCCTTTTTCACTAAAAAAAAACTGCCATTTGCCTGTTTAAAAAAGCTGGTTCACTTCTTTTTGAGGTATCTTTGAAACTAATTATCAGCTTGAAAAACTACTTAGATATGTGATTAGGGGACAAAGTATAGATCATTCCACAAACATGCCTCAACGTTTATATTTAAACATTTTATAACATCTCTTATGTGCTGAAAGATGACCAAATTGAGCTTTTTTAAATTAAAATGTAAAAGACTTGGTTGCTTATTATTCTTTAAATCTGCCGATGAAAATGATATATATATAGGTTTTCTGCTCTATCGTCAAACTGCTTCGTAAAGCGCTGTATGACAATATGCTTGGCAGATAGGAGCTATGAAGCTCTCTGTTGGTCAATCGACTAGTCCAGGTAGGAGCTAGAGAGATTACTATTAGGATAGCCAGGAAAAATTACCAGAGCTATAAAGAGCTTTATTAGTCGGAGCTAAGAGAGCTCTCAGTTTGGTTTGAAATGAAAAATACTTCTAGAGTTCAAAATTAGCTTTGCTTTCTTTATTCCAGTTGCTCTGTATTTATACACTTTGATTTATGCTGACCTCATTTTCTATATTTCTGATCAACGAAACGCATTTCGGACATTGATCTATTCTTTATTAATCATAATTGCTGCGCTTGCAGATTTTTGCACACCGGGCATTACCCAAAGTTGCAGCCAGGTAGAAGTAAACAAAAAAGCTATAATGCAATGCTTTTCATTGATCGTTTACTTTCTAGTACCATGTGCTGTTGGTTATGCATAAACATAGCGTAAGGCTTTAACGTCGTGTATTCATTGATACATGACCATTTATATGTGAATAACACTTTCACTTACCCGTAGTAAAGTGGACATAGCTTTTATTTCTGCATTTTTTGTATACCATTCTTTCTGCATGTACATACAATGCAGTGCATCACTTTATAGGTGCTTCGCTCGATCAATGTTCTAATCATATCAATATTTGCATGTCAATTTATAAGGGGGTGTATATAGATGTGCTCTACAACCGCAAGGATCTGGTATTTCCAGAAACAGCATTCGACATGTCTGCTTTATTGTAAAAAATTTATTTGAGCCAATTCCGTTTCTTTCTTCAAATTCTATAAGCGTTTAAGTTCGAGAAGTCTTCGAGCGCATGTATGCGTCCATAGAATAGAATTAACGTATTTTTTAAACGCATATATGCGCTCGTAGGCCAGATTTACTATATTTTTCTGACCACATATATGTACCCGTAGTACGAAAAGGGCTAAAATCTTAGTTAACAAATAATACTGGAAAATATTCTAAACATTTCCGCGTTGAAATACGGTAGTAGTATTTTCTGGGTCACGATTACTTTTCTACCTTCGGGGTAGAGGCATTAAATTAGTGAAAACTGTTGTGAGATTACTATTTAACCTATTTTCCGTCGTCCTAGCTTTTAATAAAGTTGGGTTAACCATGGATTTTTTAAAAAATACTAGAGCATTAAATTCGGGGATGTAGCATTAAATTAACGCTAATTGAGTCCTAAATTTTGAAGTATCCAAAAGTTGTCTACCATGAACTGGCGGTCCCAACTTAATTGACGTGAATTTTTATTTAGATATTGTATTCAAAACGCAACGATATACATTGATTTAATCAAGAAACGAAAAATTCTTTCATTATTTTATAACGTTATTGAAATAACGAAATTATACAGTTTTCTAAATAAAGTTATAAATTGTAACAAAATAATTTCGATATTTCAGTAACGTTATTTTTTCCTCATTGTTATAACTTTACCAATATAACAAAATTTGAACGTTATAAATAACATTATTTCTGAGCCCTGGGTATCCGTGAACACAATCCGCCATCGGCTGCAGAAACCCCTTCTGAAGGAGATGCAGGAGCAGAAGCGTTTAAAACTGGCAAAAGAAGATTTACACTACAATGCCATCTTACGGACGAATTATCTTTATTTGGGTTACCAAAATCCAATGAGAAAGCCTGGAGGAAATATGTGAATTCACACTCCAGCGAACAGTGAAACATCCAGCCAAAGTTCATATTTACGAATTTTTTTCAGAGATATTGTAGGTCTTGGTAAGTTCATCAGATTTACCAAAAACTTTAATGCACAGAGGATGGACTACAAAAACAGTCTGCTGTAGTCTGCGAAAGCACGGATGGAGAAAAAAAATCAAGAGGCGATCCTGTAAGATGAGAATAATCCAAGGATTCGGTTAGATTAGAGTGGCGGCAATCGTAATACGTATAATCAGCCACAGTTATACCATCAATGATCCATTATAATGCCTGCACCTCAGGATCATACCTAGTAAAGATTGTTTAATGTAGGGAAGCATTGAAACTAGCCACAAGAGTTAATGAACCTCAAAAGTGCTCCAACTTTTTGTTTTATATTATCCCCAATCCCCGAAAACTGTAGCTACCGCAATACTCCTTCTACCCTTGCAAAGTTTAGGCCATTAATACAACATAATTGAACGTTCTTAACCTCTTCCTCGTTCATACATCTTCTGCAGAGGTCATTGCATGGAGCTTGTATATGCGTTTCTCATGTTCGTGTGATAATTGCAGTAAGATTCAGCATGTCATTATGGTTCTTCCTTAGCAGAGCTTCTGTCCTCGTATGACATCTATCTTTGGCCAAAGCTGGCTTCAAATTGCGCATATGGTTAGTTCTTCCCATCAACGATTAGCCAGCTTACAGGTCGCCTGTAAATCTAGAATCCTCTTCGCTGATTCTATGAGTCAACCCTTCTTGGCCAGAGCATCAGCTCCCACATTTCCTGGAATAATCACTGTGACCAGGCATCTGTCAGATAACAGGTCTGTTGTAAGCACCAAATATTCCAGGCTCGCTGCGACAACGTTAGACTAAGCTCGATTTAATAGTATACGATTCCAGAATTTTTAATGCAGCTTGGCTGTTAATTCAAATCCTGATCTTTCAATCACTAGTTTCTACCAGCAACCCAACTGCGTTACTTATTGCTATAATCTCAGCTTGGAAAATACTACAGTGGTCCGGTACGTTTCTTTTATTCGAAGGGATACTGAGTATATCCCGTCTCCCACTCCCACAACAAAGTCTAGCAGTGGGGCAATTTAATCCGTGGATCCCCGTATACAGTGCTCTAGATAGATCTTCAGTATTTTGATGTAACCAAGGCTTGCGCTAATTCAGCAGCTTTACCTTCTTAGTCTCAGTGTATTCTTTGCAGCTATACATTTACCATGATTGTCAAAGGCCAGCAGCCGAAGCATAATCTGCATTGCTGCCGTTGACAGCGACCAGAAATATCGGAGTCACCTCTGCACTAAGTAGAAGGAACAAAATAATGTATAATAACTTGGGACTGGCCATTGGAAAATCCAGACGCAAACCCTATCAAAAAAGTTTATGCGATACCAGGAACAATTCATCTCCGATACGTTTTGAAATGAATCTGGAAATGACTCTCTCAAGTGTATACGAAAAAAATTAGTAGAAAGCTGTCCTAGATAGTGTGTGGTAATTATAAAAATCGCAACAGACTGGACACGGTGCGAGATTTATTGCAAAATTGTTCTTCATTCAGAGTTTAATAAAAAAAATGTAAAACTAAATTTCTGAGTTTTTTACAGGTTTATTTTATCATATACCTACACTCTCATGTCATAGGCTGTACTTCAATCCTGAAAACCTTAGACTGCACTGCCTAAACTAATGATAAAGTCTTTTCGAATAATATTTTGTAATATTAGACAGCATATGATAATTTCCACCCTAGTAGAAATTATGTAATGAGTTCATTGAAGAACTTGTTATAGATTAAGGTAATGATGAATTTTTAACTGGGCCCAAAAATTAACTGATTATATACAATTTGTAGATCAAATGTGCTTTTCCATGAGCACTTCGATGAGTTCATATATAATTTTGTTTGTAGAAGTTCAAAAGATAATTAATAGATTTTTGTTCTTTTCTTATATAAACGCTTGCTGCGTTGCGACACTTTTTTCGTTATTCTCTCGGCATATTACATTCTCACCGAAAGCTCATCAGAACACTCATCGAAAGGCTCATCCGAACTCAGTAGAAAATTCAAAGGCAGACAAATTTACCATGAATTCTTTCGTCATTTGTATCTGGAGGAGTTAAGTGCATATACCTATACAATAGAAATCAAACCGAATACTTTAGGGGGTGGGGGCAATTTCTACTAGGAAGGGATCGGTGAGTCTCGCATGTTAGTAGAAAAAAATAGTGGTTACTAAATAAAAAGTTGGAAAATTTAAAATGTTAATTTAAATAAAAATCTCTTGATAGCAATAATCTTGGAAGTAAAATAAACCTCATTTAGTAGCTACATTAGGAGGCTGAAATCAAGAGTGATGTAGTCATTGACATTGTATTTTACATAATTTATATTAATAATTGTAGGTTCCAGTTATCACAAGAATTTTCCACTTTTTTTTTAGTTTACTTAAAGCCGAGCATTTGCCAGTCTACAAAGAATAAGGCATATGAGGAAACTACTGACTAATCACAACTAATGATAAGAAAAGGGAGCTGTATATGAATCCTTCTATATTATTCGGTAAGAGGAATTTAAAAATCTCAGAACATAATATGATAAATAATATTGAGATATTTTTTTTTCAGCTGTCTGCTACTACCATCACCACCCAAAATATTAAAATTACTAAGTAAGTACTTTGCTGACTCTTTTGACTATACAAATTTATTACTTTAAAATAATTCAATGAGCAATTCATGATTTTCATATTCATTTTGAAGTATTGATGCACTAGGCATCATGAGTTCCCTACTTTAACAACGTTGATAAAGTGTTAAAATTTTTAAAAAGTTATGTAGTAAATCAATCGTATCGTTTTATATTTTAGCGATACTAGAAAGTTAAAATCAAAGTCGTATTCGAACTTGCAATGTCTTGAACGTTAACACAAACATGAAATACAACATTTTTATTATTAAATTCAATGTATTTAATTTAGTCGCTCCCACAACCGCAGGTAAAGGCTAAAACAGAATGAGAGTGAAACGACAATGTTGCCGCAAATTGATTGATGTCAATGAATCGAATGTATGGTAATCCCATATTATATTACATATTACACAATGATGACGACGCGACAAGTTGCCAACTATAGGCTTGGGGAAATCTTCAAATTTATCGGACAACATGATTGAAAGTTCAGTCTGACAATTCGTGTAGTCTGAATTTTGTAAGTTTTGTGTGGAATCTCTTAGAGAATTGCAAATTAAATTTAATTTAATTTCGAAATTGCTCTTTGTTGTTTGTTGTCATTTCGTTTTTTATTCTCACTAGAATTCTAACAGTGACAACTGTGAAACCCACTTGTCGCGTCGGTTTCACTGTGTTTTAAATGCGACATTGTCACTGACATGTATAACATAGACTGCCTGATTCTTTCATTATTTCATTTGGATCCACTTTTGTTAGCAGGGGTGTGACATTTATCTTAATATCAAGTTTCATTTTCGCTTTAAAATTCATATGTCAAATTCAACAAATTCCAAATATAATTTATTCGAAATTATTGTTTCAATTGGAATCTTATCTGCTAGAGCATCAGGTATTCTTTAAACTCGATTCTTAAGGAAATAAAATTAAGCAACTCTTGTGTGCCTCTCTCTAAATGTAGGTAATGGGGGACAGAGAAAAAATTACAAAAGTTATCTATTTCTATTCCATATAATCGTTTGGAGAATCCATTGGACTGAAACGGCTATGGTGGATTTTGTATAGAAGTTATTATTTAAAGTTCAGCGGAGTAAAATAGTTAAACCAAAAAGAGACAACTATAGAAAATGATAATGTGAGGAATTTCAGTAGTGTCAGCGGTCCATGTGATATAAGTAGGTATGTCAGTGGACATTGTCGATAACTAAAACGCCAACATTGTTGTGTCGCTTTCATTGAGTTTTGGCCTTAAAGAATGCAATTTTTTTAAAGAATTCAATTTTTTAGACCATTCCCAAACCATTCACGAATAACACCGAGTAGTACAATTATTCGCTGGCAGTGAAGAATCGGATATATTCGCTCAATGACAATTTTATTAATTAATTACTGAACTCAACTAAAAAATCGTCGTATGATGAACGCTGAATAATAAGTACATCACTACACCATTTGTGTGGGGAATGCTTTTCAAAAAGTACATGACGGGCGAACTCTTCTCAATAATTACAATACACCATTCTTCACCGTATACGTATGTGTCCTGCTCCAATTTCATAATAAATAATATGACTTTTACAATATGTTTAAATTAGTGTTTATGGTAACTTCCTAGCACAACCTTAGTGAAAAGTTTCAAAAAGTTTCTGAGAAGCTCTAATGGTTTTTTTGTTGTTGTTTTTGCTTAATACATACGAGGGAAATTCACAAGAAATTATCTAACCTCAGCGAAATACTAGTACCCAGAGGCAGATGAAAAACGATAACATATACATATTATTGTGTATTTAATGGGATATAGATACAATTATCTCTTTTACTATGACCCTCTTGGAACACATCAGTATGAGGTGCGCTTTGAGGAAGCTCAACATGGCCTTCATAATTACATCAGTCGATTTGCTGGCCTTCCTCATAGCCAATAAAAAGACGTGCTGCCTCAAGAGCTCCCCGTGCCCTATTCAAATGCTAAATTACATTTCATTCTTGCCACCGACCATCATCCTACCAACAAGTCACACGATCTATGCTCGGCTATCTTACTCGAAATTTATGAGAGATAATATATTCGATGCATGGCAGTTAAAATGTCGTAAATTTAGTCAGCCTTACAATTTTGGACGTCTAAAAAAGGATATCCTTTAAAACTTGTTCCGTCTTCTATATGCTAAATTAATTATTATTAATTTTTTTTTCTTTGCTACATCTTTTTACTTTAACTTAAGAATAAATTAAGAATTAAAAACAGAAGCTATGAATTGATGCGATCAATTTCACTTAACTTGAAAAATGTAAAATGAATACATCAAATGGACATAGGGGACTTACACAGATTGTTTAGAACATTTTCGGCTACCTGTAGAGTTGATCAAAACTACCCCGTCTATTATCCTTTTTTAAGAGATCCCTTGGGATTAAAATTGTAAGTTTGACTCTCATAATTTTCTAGTAAAATTATTTAACAGAGTTTGTTGGACACCCTGTACATATTTGTATGAAATTACAGAAATTCGATAAAATATTTAAAATGATTTTGTAAAAAAAGTACATAACATAAAATTTACAACATTGATACAAGATTGGTGGATATCATTAATACTGGTGAATTTTTTTAATATGTAGAATAACGAATACGTTGATCTTCATCTAGAAGAAATGCGGAATTAATTTTAAAAATTGTTGATTCATATTTGGAATAAATGTTGAATTTAATTTGAGACTTTGAACTTAATAAAAATACATCAATTATTTTATGTATATTTATTTAACAACTTGATTAGCAACAGTCAATGATATGAACAGAAGAGCAAACTTGTTATACCACATTATCCGAAATTTCTCTATGCTGGAAATTCTGTAACTCTGTACGAAAATAACGAATACAGATTTTAACAATACCACATCCAGATTCATTTCGAATGATTTTAACAGCTCAACATATACGGAATCTGCCTTCGTTATTCAAGATTAGGGCCCTTTGTTTTGAAAATTACCGAATTCTCTACTCAACTTGTTAAAACTCTCTGGTGTTTTGCGTGTGGAAAAGTAAGAAGAAGAATTCCCAACTGACAGTATTATCTATTTTTGTAGTGTTTAATCATCGAGCTTGAGGGGTAGTATCCACTAGCAAGCTAACTGTTTTCTTAAATGATTTAGTGGGAGGAGCATATAATGGCAGCGAAGCCTTGAAACTTTATAATAAACTGACAATATTGCTTAAACTAAGAAGGTTTGTATTGAATAAATGGTCTTCCAACTCGAAATATTTTTTGAGTACACTATCATCGGAAAAATCCATTAAGGCGTCTATGAAAATCGATGAAAATCCTGACAGTAGTCTTAAGGTGCTTGGACTTAAATGGATATTCATAGCTTACTGCTTTACGTTTGACGTACGTTGAAAAAATGCGGCTGAGATGATAACTGCGAACAGTTAGGCGAGAAATTCCATAAGTTGCGTAACGACCTTGTCTACGTCCAAGAATTGCTGATCTTTAGATGGCTTCTAACGATCCCGTTGACCACTGAGCTGTATGAATTCTGTATGACGCATCTGAGTTAGTTTACGCAGTGGTAATTTATTGTAGATCCATAGATGCAGAGAATAACGTTAAAACCGGCTTAGTTGGCTCAAAACAAGTCTATCCAATAAAACAATATCAATTCCAAGGCTGGAATTGTGCACCACATATTTAGTAAAACCACTAATGGGATTCCTCGAATCAACTTTAAACCCCCTCGAAGTTTTATATACTATGATTCGATAATATTATAAACACAAAAAGTAATTCAATTTCGAGCTATTAATAGTAAAATATGGAACGTCACTTTTGGAATTTACTAAAAATAACGCTCTAACTGGTCGGAATCACAATCTATCTTTTAGCCCTTCACTCACGCGTTCCGTAATTCGCCAAACATTTAGTGAATTGCCATCATCTCCCAAATTCCCCCGTTCTCTGTGTTACAGAGTTCGACCCTAGATAAGCACAGAGAAATTTGTCAAATCTTAAACGAGAGAAATGTAGAAAATGGCATCTTTTAAAATAATGAATCAAAGGTCACCAGAATACATTTGATAAATTAGTCCCACCAGAAAATGACACCGTCAATAATTTTGTCTTCAATATTTATGATAAGATTTAAAATGAATTAATAACTTTTTTGTTTTTTGTACCTATAAAATCTAAAGATAAGCAGATGATGGCTATAATAAAAAACAAAAACAGTGTGTGCGAAACTTATTTAAATTTTCTTTATTTTTTAAATGACTCTGTGTTTCATACGCGATAGTGATAGCATTTTTGTAAATATAAGTGTGCAGTGTGAAAGTGATATACATTTAGAGCAATTTTTACAAATTATACCTACATATGTACCTACATAAAAAAAAAAACTCAATTACAAACATGCAAAATATCATTAAAATTACAAAATACGTGCATTCAAAAGTCATAAAAAATTAAAAAATCAAAAAATTAAATTGTTTAATCCATTCCACCTTGTGCTCATATTATTATTGAATATTTCCAACATAAAGGATATAGTTAGAAGACCATTGAATGACACGACAAAATGCGACATCTAAGTATAGATATGTTTTTTTTTTTTTTTTTTTTGAAGCTATCGGTAAAATAACACAATCATCATAAAGAAAAAGTTTTGAAAAGAAAGAACAAATGCAGCAGCACCATCATCACCTGTGAGGAAAGAAATTATACAATAAATATAATACATACTTGGAAAATAACTACATAGATACATATAAATAAATTCAATATATAATATAAAATTAATAAATAATTGATAATAATCCTAAAAAAAACTCATCTGCATGCGCCGCACACATTTAGATGAATGATGAATATATATTATAGAACTGACATGTGTAGCAAAACAGTCCTTTGAAGTTGTGTGCCAATCCAAACCTAAAAAAAAAAATCAAATAACATTTTCCAAACTAACAATAATTCACAGTGAATATGATCATTAAGACAGCAGCAACACATGAGAGAACAGGTTTTTGTTAAAGCACAAATGTCACATTGACGGACCACAACTACATATTTATTGTATGTATGTATGTATATATATAATCGAGCCATTGCCAAAAAACAAAACACAAAACATTTCCTCTAGAAGACTATTTCAATATACCAGACAGAAACTAGATTTTTTTTTCTTTTGTGAACACATTCATTAACTGCCTGTCAAACGTTAAACAATCAAAAAAAGTGTGGGTGTGTGTGAAAATTAAATGATGGCTCATCTGTCTATATAGTCCATCATGTGACTTACTGTCATCCTTGTGCTTTCGACGATAATCTGTATAATATCCACGACTTTTATCTCTAGTAACTGGTTTTCTGGGCGGGAAACGTGTCGTTGATCCATCCCCTAATATGTATTTTTAAGGATTATTGGCTTACTATGTATATATATATATATGTAATATATGTATTTAATCTTATTCAATATAATAATATATAATATAATATGTTAGTACATAATATTTGTATCGTGTATAATCATGCAGGTATTTTTACCTAGAATAAATTCAATCTTATCTTTAAATATGTAGATAGGTAATGTATGAATCTGCCAATATAATGTTGATAAATATTTTTTTTTTTTTAATTTATTTAAATAACATTTAGAAGGCCTAAGTACTCAAAAAATATTAAGTTTACTTTTATTTTATTTTATAATTTATAATACAATATCGAAAATCTAAGAAAAAATATCCAATTTTCCATTTTTAAGTTTTTAAAAATTCATAAAAATACAAATAATAATTGTCGATGTTCTGGTATAAGAATTGTTATACCTCATATCGCTTGTAAAATAATTCCTGCATGCAATTCTCGCGCTGCAAGCCGCGCTCATTTTTTCAACACGCTCTAAAATATTTTTGGAACTACAGTAAAATTCCATGATGATTTTTTATCCCGAACCGTACGAATGTGGAACAGTTTACGAACGTCTGTCTTTCCTCCGGCTTACAATCTGCGAAAATTCAAGAGTGACATACATCAGCACATCCGCCACCCTAATATTTTCCCTATCACTGTCTTGCCATGCTATGCTTTGCATCATAGAGTATCCCCTAAGCGTGGCTTAATAATATTTTTTAAAAAAGAAAATCAGATGTCCAAGATGTTGTGTCAATCTCATTACATATTAGATCAAATTGAGACAATCAAGAAATCTCATGGAAGGTCTCGAGGAATTCCTAAACACTTTGAATTTTGTGCGGAAGTTAAAAATATTTTCTTAATTACCCTATGATTTTCGGAATTATATTATACACATGTTCAGGGTAATATCTGAATATATGTGTAGCTCTCCGTGCCTGAGATAAGTCCAATTGAAATAAATGAAAAAAATCATAGGAGAGCGAATAAAATATTTTTTTTTTTTTTGATAATTTATGTATTGAATTACCCTTTGACTGACGTAATTTGATGACATACTACACAATTTGTCCCAAAATATTGCGTTTCTCCAAGTTTACATTTGATTTATATGTAGGTCAACTCAGAACAATAAAAAAATCAAATTGAGGGGAGTCAGGAATTTCTAAAAGTTGGGATTATGCGCGTGTTGAAGATTTTTTCTTCATATTTATATGATTTTTCCTCTAACTTTCGAACTTATACTCTAAAAGGTGTCGCTGTGTCAAGATGAAAAAAAAAAAATTAAATAAGAGTAGGAGAAATTTCTAACGGAACAGTTTAGGAAAGCAAGAGTTTATGTCCTTTATCCTTTAACTTCCGGAATTTTGTACTACAGAACAGGTTCAATCTTTTGCTTAGGTAGATCATGTTAAGAGTGCCTTACTATGTATGTAATGTATGTAGCGGTCAGGACAAGCCACCCCCACCAAAAAAGGTATTTGGAATACACTAGGCGTTTAACCGTAACAACAGCTCATATCTAAAGCACTATATAAAAAAACAACACATAAAAATAAAATAAAAATAAATTTAAGAAAAGCCCAGATTGTCTGTAACGCGTTCGAATCCCAGCATGCTTGTTTTAAAAAAAAAAACAAAAAAAATGTTGAAAAAAGATATATTAAGAAAAAATTAAAAAACAATACAAATTTACAAGAGAATCCATTCTACGAATGGAAATTTTAGCTAGTAAAATAATTCCGATAGGAATAACTGGGTAGGAAGAATTTTAACGCATTATTGGAAGGATACCTACCGCTTAAGAAAACCCTTAAGTGGCGTTTTGGTACCCTGTCGATAACCAGTTAACCTGATTAGGTGCCCTCTTGGGCTACCTTAATTACTATGAAAATGAGTATAGTAGGTATGTAGATCAAGATTTCTAATGTGATCAGAGCTCGGGGGATAATTTGACCCTGAAGAGTTGGAAAAGACGCAAAGAAAGTACGTGTTCTCAAATCTACAAAATAAATTATTGTCTTATCTTCACCTAAATATATAGATTACGATTTCTGCTATATACGTATGTATATACAGCTACATATACAATACAATATAATACAAAAACTCTTTATTGAAAGACCCTGCCGAGGGCACGTCCACAAACGGTGGGTACATAGATTAACAATGGTTTCTTACTTATGAGCAAATACTAATTATTGGATACATTGGAAAGGATTTCACATGTACCTGTAGATTAAACCAGAAAAATCTCAAAATCATCAAAATAAAGATGAAAACAAGCACTCCGATCGAAAACAGCTCAATCTGCTATCACCATAAGAAACAGAAATGCACATGAGGGGTACCTACTTAGTTATAGAAATTTGAAAAAAGATCTTTAATATGTTCAAGCTACGAGCGATTTAAACGCTGCCTTCGAGATATGTAGAAGGTAAAATCGTAATATGCCTTCAGTTTCCAAATTATTTGATCAGGGTATAAAAAGTAAGAAGGTATGTTCCATCTCAGTATGAGAGAAACACTTTTTCTTTTTTCATTGCGTCATCAGTTGCCAAAATTTTGACAGCTGTGAAGAAATCATAAGCGAATAAATCGAGTTGAGTTTGTAAGTGCATATTTAATAGAAGTTAAGCAAAGGAAATGTTTTAAAATGGTTAATTGTGCAGCAACAGGTTGCAAAAATGAAAAGAAAATGTGTTCCCATACATTTCCATGGAAATTCGGTAACTAATGGACGTTGTGCTCAGATCGAACATACCCTATTACTCCATATACCATGGTATTTGATGATGCAATCACGAGGACTTGTATGAGAATCCCCAACTTCTAGCTGCAATGAGGAAAATAAGACAAGTGATCAATATCCGATATAGCACAAAATTACGCACGGATATTCTATTCTTTTCCTATAGATTCCATAACTTTCCCGGGACAAACGGGAAGTGTTCAGTATGTATACTTTGGACTTTATTTCTAGGATTTATTTGAAATTTGCCATAACTTATTCTCTGGGATATCCCAAAACTACTCTATATGGGAACATCCTCAGCAAGACAATTTTGGGAAAAACATGGGAAAACCATTTTTCCTCTTTCAGAATTATTTCGATATGTTCTCTGATCTAATTTTCACGGTTCGCTAAGAGCTTGGAGTGCTCCCATGTGTCGTTTTTGGAGATCCAAAACAGAACAACAAAATATGGACAAATATGACAAAATCCATAAGATAACTGCGATGTTTAAGCCAGCTGCATACATGTAGCTATATTATAGAATTCTACTCGCTTCTACAATTTATTGTTGATTGTATATTTCATAGAGTGATTTTTTAATGAACTCTTCATAAGAATTCAATTTGCATGTATTAAAAATTTTGTATTAATGTTTTGTGCAAGTGCATACATTTCTGGCATATACTTTCCAGCCATTATTATTATTACATTTTTTTTTAAAAATGGCAGTAAAATGTACAATTCCAGAAAATCGCAAACAATATCGATTCCCCCGCACATCCTGAAAGCAAACTAGGAGATCTGTAAGACATCCTAGATACGCTTGCAGCGGGAATTAAACATTATTGAATGTCTAAACTGTGCCTATGTACAACCGCAAGAAATCCTTCATAAAGGAATGGGATCTACCAATGACATACGATCTCTGAACATCCGTCACTCCAGTTGTTAATTGGGACCAGACCAGGTATTTCCTACGCCGGAAATTTATAAAATTCTAACAGGATTTCTTATGCATAGATAAGTCCCTATATGAAGAGATTGAGGCAGAGCCAGTTTAATCAACTTATCATAATGCATAATATCCAACACAGCACCAATAAAGGTCGTCAGGTCACCATTAAGAAGACTCTTCAAGCTTTGAAAATCTTTTCAGATCCGGAAGTTGGTTAATCCCAAATTGGCTGCTTATCGAGCAGCCAGATATTCAAGCCATCACAGTTTGCTGCGTCAAGCTGGTATTCAAGCCATCACTCTTTCTTGCATCAAACAGGTATCCAAGCCATCACAATTTCCTGCTTCAAGCAGGCATTCAAACAAGCACAGTTCCTGCTTTAAGCAGACCTGTTATCCCATACAGGACAAAATTACCCAGGGACATCTCATTCTTGTCCCACAGATCCCATAGCTTTCCCGGGTTAAACAGGAAGTATTCAGCATGTACTTAGGACCATATTTCTGGGATATCCTACAACTACTCTCTATGGGAGTATTCACATACATACGGGATGTTCAGGACAATTTTGGGACAAATATGGGAAAGTCGTTTTTCCCCCTTCCAGAATTTATTTCGGTAAGTTCTCCGATTCTTGTGGTTCGCGTGATTTTCTGGTGAAAACACTAATTTCTTTCTTGATGTGCTTCAGTGTGTCGTTTTTGGAAAAGAACAAAATATGTATTGAAAGAAACCATATGAGAACTTAGTTGTTTAAGCCAGAATTCTATTCGTCTCTGCAATTACTTACTGTGTTGGCAAAGTTTGTTAATTGTACATTTTAGAACGTGATTTTTTTATTAATTTTGTCATAGGAATTCAATTTGTAAAAATGCGTACCCATAAAACAATTCTGCAATCCCAGAAAATCTCAAACTACATCCTCAGATATTTCCTAGTATATCCTGAAAACAAACTAGGACATTCGTAAGATGTCCTTGGTACGCTTGCAGCGGGAGTTTTATATTATTCATTAACTGTGCCTAAGTACAACCACAGGAAATCCTGTGGGAAGGACATGGGATCTACCAGGGATATCCCAACCCCGGACATTCGTCACTTCCAGGGATGTCCTAAGTTGTTAACTGGGACCAGACGGGATTTCCCAAGGAAAATTAATATATCCCAACAGGGTTTCCCAGTAACATACCATAGACACATTTGTGCTGTGTAGGGTCTATGCAGGAGAGCTCCATCCTATAGAAAACGTAGCAATTGTGGACACTATGTCGCAATAAAGCTTGGCAATCGCCAAAATACTATTAATTATAGATCATTTATAATATTACTATTATTACTGTATGACTTTTATTAGAATTGCGTAAATTCACATTACATTAAAAACAGAAAAACTGTTCTTTTTCCTACCCTTCCTCACTATAAAATAAAGTATCAAGGTACACGATTTTGTTTTTTTTAATATAATTAAAGCGTAATAATTTTTGAGTGCCTAAGCCTAATGTTTTGTATATGTAAATTCTATTCAAAATTCAGAAAAATTCATCTCCAAGAAGATGTTAAAAAATATTCATTTCATTAATAATTTATATAATTTCTCAAACTATAAATTCACTTATAAATATAAATTACTCACCATCATAAAAATTCGCTCTCTTGCTAACAGTTGACGCTAAATTAGTTACTTCATCAGCATCAAGATTATGAAATTCCTGATTCAGAGCAACAATATGCATAGAAAATCCAAATACAAAAATCGCCAGTACAGCTAAAAATCTAGCTAAATCCTTAAGAAGATCACCAATAATTATTGCCCATGGTCCAAAAAGATGATGAAATGATAGAAAATCCAAAATTTGAACACAGGCTAGTAGAAAAGATAGGGCGAAGCATTGATTTCGGCAGTATATCATTGTTGGCCAATATTCAATTCCAACAAATAGTAGAGCAGCCACATGAACACCAACTCCAGCCATTCCAAATAGAAGGACTAGTAATTTTATTGATCCTAAACCAGATTTATCACTTGGATTTGTTAACTCGAACAGTAGAAGACCACTCAACCAAATAAGTAATCCACATTCATACCAATATGGAATTAGACTTGCTCTTAATGCTGGATAAATTGGTGTAATTCCAACTATTGATAGATGTAACATTAGGTAGATATGTGATGTTAGGTATGACATAAATTTGATGATTGGAACTTTATTGAATTTATGTCCCATCGGAAATGTAAATCCAATCCAAACTGGTGGACATACGATGAATGCTACTAATAGGAGAAGGATTTTCCATGATGACCAAGTGAGGCTACCTCGCCAGAGTTCCTAATTATAAATTAAATTAGAAATAAAATGCAATGTTTAGTAAAAATTGAAAAATATTACGGGAGGGTATCGAAAATAATCTTCATATGGAGAAGTACCTATTCTTTACCTGAAGATATCTCTGTACAACAGTATGCGCGATCACTTCTTTTTGTTCATTCTCAATTAACACATCAAGAAATTCGACATTTCTTCTATCTGTTGCAGTTAAAATTTTTCCAGCTGAATCTGATCCTGCTGCTAGAGCTAGTAATTCTGTAGCCATAGCTTCACATTGTTTTCCTGCAGCAATAAGATCTTTTGCTCTTTCTTTTTCCTATAATAGAAAATTTATTGTCAATTTGGAAAATTTATATCCAAAACGATATTTATACCTTTGTAGAAAGAATCATATAAATATTTGATAATTTGGCAGCAGTATCTACAGGTGCAGGTGATACCAATACAAATTCTTGTATTGGTTTATTATTATGATTTTTCGACATCACCATTAAATTATAAACAAAACGTTTATCGTCCATCAAACCATATGTATCGTGCTCTTTATTCATTAAATATTTTAATACATCATTATGTCCCTCGGATGCTGCAAACCAAATTGCTGCACATCCATAATTTGTTTCAGTTTTTGGTGATGCTCCAGATTCGCATAGAAGTTTGACAACATCCAAATGCCCTGCTTTGGCAGCACAATGTAGTGGTGTCCAACCGTTTTTATCGGTTGCATTTATTTCTGCGCCTTGACCTAACAGAATCTCTACCATTTGATAATGACCGTGCATCGAAGCGATATGAAGACCAGTTTTCCCATGACGATCAACGCTTTGGAGAAGTTCTGCGGAACGGCTCAGAAGTAAACCAACTACTGACATATGTCCACCGAAGCAGGCTAAATGGAGTGGATTATAACCCTGAAATTTAACAAAATAAATGAATTAGGTACCTCACGGAATAGACAAGAATATGAATTTTACATACATTTTCTGTAGTAGCAGCATCAACTTGAACACCAGGCGAATTCAAAAGTAACCGTACGACATTTTCATTTCCTGAATATGCAGCTAAATGTAATGGTGTCATTCCTGATTCAATTCCTAATTCTGGAACTAAAGACTGTCCTGTTGGTGGTTCTGATTTAACAGTAGCTGGAACACTAGTTAATAGCTCTCGAACAGTATCAGCTTGCCCATAATACGCTGCAACATGTAGCGGAGTCAAACCCAACTTTTTACTGGATATCCTCAGAGAATTTGTACTACGAAGTGCTTCAAGAACTTGACCATGACCATTTTGTGCAGCTAAATGAACTGCTGTAAATCCAGCTTTATTTTCATCTGTACAAGATGCACCAGCTCTAACTAATGCCTTTACAACATCTGCATGACCTCCTTCAGCTGCTAGCTGTAATGGTGTTGCATCTGTTAATTTATTCCTAGCTGATATCACTCCAGATCTATCGAATTTCATTAGTTCTTCTATAACTTTTACAGAACCTTGCATTGCAGCTATATGTGCGCAAGTATTTCCATCTTTACTGGTTGCATTCACCAAGCTTGGATGTTGCTGAAGAAATAATTTGGCAACTTCAGAGAAATTATTTTGTGCAGCGACATGTATTGGTTTTTGTCCTAGATCATCTGTAGCATCTATATTAGCACCGAGATCTAACAAAAGTTGGCACACTTCTATTTGCCCGCTGGCAGCTGCTAGATGTAGTGGTGTTTGTTTTCGTAGCGTTAGAATATCAATAACAGCATTGTGTTCTTTTATTAGAAATTTCACAAGATGTGTATATCCATTCATAGCAGCTAAATGTAAAGCGGTACGTCCAACACGTGATTTTGAATTTATAAATGCTTTACTGGCTAAAAGTGCATCACAGACTTGTAGAAAACCTCGTTCTGCAGCTAAATGTAAAGCAGATCTTCCTTCTATATCGAAAACATCGACACGTGCATGATTTATAAGAAGATTATTAACTAATTCCATATGACCACGATTACAAGCTATTAAAAGTGGAGTCCAACCCACGGAAGACTGACGATTCAATGCTTTTTGGATGTCAGTTGGATTCATGTGTGATAACATCTCTGTTAAAATATCATTATTTCCTGCCACGGCACAATAATGAAATGCTGTTTCATGTGCAACTTTTGTTTGAATTGATACGTCTGCACCGTTTTCGATTAGAAGTCGTACGATTTCCTTATCCGATTCAGGAACTTTAACTTCATCTTTTGTAATTTGGCAGCCATAATGTAAAGCAGTAGCTCCTTCATCATTTACACAATTTATATATGTTGCAGCTACTTCAGCTCCATGTTTATCTTTGACTGTTTTAATTAAATGCCTAACAATATCTGGATGACAATTTCGACAGGCCAAATGAAGTGGAGTTTCTCCTGTCTGTATAGATAAAACAAAAAACAATGGATATTACTTACCACTTAGAGAAAATAAATACAGATTTTTCTGGTTCTATACCTCCTAAATGAAAAATAAAAAATACAGTGCTGTTCTTGGGTGCATTTCTATTTTGAAAATGGTGCTCTGTGCTTGAATTTAGTATATCTAATTATCCATTGCTTACATTTGATTTATGTAATGGATCACCATTGTCTTCTAACAACAGCACAAGAGTTGTTAAATTCCCATGTCTTGCTGCAATATGACATGGAGTTTGACCATCATCCATAGCTAAATTTGGTCCAGCTCCTGATTTAAGTAACATCAGAGCACATTTTTCACCATCTTTAACTCTTGCAGCAATATGAAGTGGTGTTTCTCGTAGTTTACCACCTCTAATATGAACATCAGCACCATATCCAAGAAGAGTTTCTACAACTGCTGGTTTCGCTGATTCTACAGCTATATGAAGGGCTGTATAGTTTTCCTAAAATTAGAATCGAGCAGAAAATCATATCCTAATAAATTCTCAAAAAAAAAAAAAAAAAACAAACAAAAAATATCTTACATTTGTGGTAACATCAACTTTTTCTCCCTTCTGAAGAAGTGTATTAATTATGCCTACATGACCGTATCTAGCAGCAGTATGAATACTTCTAGCTCCATCTTTATTTGGCATATGTAAGTAGACACCTTTTTTAAAAAGCATCGTGGCACATTCTGCATGTCCATTTAAAGATGCAATATGCATCAAAGTGCTACCATCTTTAGTCCTTTCATATATACTAGCCTTAAATTTATCTGCTAAAATTTCAATAATATGTGCATGACCGTTTTCAGCAGCGAGATGCATTGGTGTACGATCTATAGGGCAAAAAAAAAATATTTAGTAATAAAATTGGGTAAACATGGCGATTATACCTTGATTGTCTGCAATAGAAGCTGAGGCACGTACTCCATAGAAGTATTTAAGAAGAGCCTCGTCTCCTTCAGCCGCTGCAATATGCAACGGTGTTTGTCCTTCACCATTCTGTGTATCAACATTTGTTCCATAATCAACCAGAATTCGTACCATGTCCACATCTCGTCTCCGAGCTGCCAGATGCAATGCAGTGTCTCCATTTGCGGTAGTTGCCTATGAAGTACAAAAAAAAAACAAAACAAATCGAAATTAGCATATTTTGGTGCATTTTGAATTCAATAAATTCATAAGATAGAAGTTTTCTTTCTATGCATATGCACATGGATTTTGATACACTTATTTCCTGTGAACATGATATTCTGTCGTTATTCATATAAAAAAAACATTGTTGTATGAGGGTACAGATAGCAACTGGAGTATCAAAATGAAAATAAACAAAAGTAAATTTCACATATATCTAATGATTTCTAAAATTTCCAGCAAAAGTAGTCTCATATGCCTACCTACATAGAAAAGTATGCTACGAAAAGCGCATATTTGCCATAACTTCTATTGTAAGTTTAAAATAAACGAATCACCCATTCTCCACAAAAACCTTAATAATTTAATCAGCCATTTTCTATGAAAACAAAAATCAAAATGGCTCCTTTTTTCTAATCTCTACTTTTATTTTCTTTCATGGTTCCTAGATTTATTATTAAATTTTCTTTTAACCGTATTCTATGAAGATTGACCTCTTTTTCAGGTATACAAGTTTATTTTCTTAAGGGTGTGGCGATGGTCGTCAAAATCTTGTTTTAACGAAAACAATATCTACAATATATAAATTTTATATGTATGTACATGATTGTCTGATTTAATGAGGACGTTGTTACTGTGGTGCACTTTGAATGTAGTTCTTTATGCGCAATTTGTTCCTCAGTTTATTCATAGGCAAGCCGTCAATAATGAAATTGCTCTCATCTGACTGGAACATTTAATATACCGAAAATTATCTCTTTTGAGCTGAAAAATCTCTTATTTATTTAAATTTCTTATTTAATTATTGGAACCTACTCGGTTTTTTCTTCTCATTATTTATACAAATTATTTATAAATCAAGTTATACTGAAAAGGAATTTTAAATCCATTCAGGCCAGAATGAGAATCACATTCTTTGCTTCAGCCATTGACAAACCCTGTTATTATCTACACTGATGGCTTCAAATCCGAAGTAAACACCGGAGCAAGGATTTACACGTTGAGAGTCATTTCACGGCTTTCCAGACGAAAGTTAAGCTCAGGCACTGAGAACAAGCAGATTGCCATCTACTCAGCCAGCCAAGCAACTTTCAGGGCTTTATCTAAATCTTTCCAATCCAAACTAGTATTGGAGTGTAAAACAAATCTGAATTCGTTCTGTGGGTGTTAGGGCACATCAATATCAGCGAGAAAGGTAGGCCGGATGAGCTTACTCGACTTGATGTAGCCTCGGAGGACTCTTCCTCCATAATCGGGATTGCACAAAAACACTTTGTCTCTTCTCTATTATTTCACTTTGGGCTGATCGCCAACACAGTCGTCTTTGCTTAGATGACCCTTCGGGCAGAATTAGAAAAAGAACTGTGGGGTAAACCTAACCCAATGCTAACGAATAAGCTCTTGGTACTATACAAGCCAACCCTGAGAATTCTATAGTGTCAATTCTCACCGGGCACTCTTTTCTCAGGGTTCACCTTTACAGGATAAGACTTGTTGATGATCCTACACGCAGCTGTTGCAGAGAGGAATCTGAAAAGGTGACTCACTTTATTTGTCACTATCCGGCTCTCTCAGGAAACCGTTCCAAATCCCTTGGATTACACCTTCTGAACGAGCTGCTTGAAGGTGGCAAGGAGGGTTAAGGTCAATACTCAGTTTTGTAAAGGCGTCGGTCTGGAACCGCATAAGTTTGGAGTGTGAACAATGGACCTTGTTCTAGCCTATGTTCCAGGACCCATTGGGGCCCCAACCACTCTTTCAATACAAAGCAATACATAGACCAAGCGACCTAAAAATAATGGAACTTTAAAAATCGTAAACAATGAGAATAACCAAAAACAACAAAAACCAGTGCAAATTGAGTGAAGTTAAATTTTTTTACAGGGTTGATTTCAAAAAATTTCTTATTATTCCTCCCCCAAAGGAAAAACTCTTTGAATAAAGTCGGCAGCCATCTTATTAAAAAGAAACACACAACAAATCTACAAAAAAAAAAAAATGTCCTCCGTTCTCCCATTTATTTTCTGCCATTTTGCCTAGCTTATCTCTAGTTTTGCTTTTAACTCTTGTTTTGTAATAATTGCTTCTCTGTCTGGTACTAGTTCATCGGTGTATAACTATCGGAACTCCCCTCTGATGTACAAAAAGTACAAAACACTGCCAGTATGAACAGTGCAGAAATATCATATTCAATTTTATTTTTTCTTTGAATAGCATTTATTTTGATTTAAAATGTCTCCCCACTTCTAATTTCTACTTTTGTCTTCTTCCATTGTTTCTAGCTTTATTGTCAAATTTGCTTTTGACTATTATTCTATATTAATTGCTTCTCTTTCTAGTGTTACTTGGAAAACAGTGCACGCCAGTAGAAATATTCAACGCACACTTAAGTGACGTTGTAGAAATAAAAAACCCATTTTTGTTTCTTCTTTGAACGTCAATCGCTTTAGATCTTTCTTTTTGGATGAGAATTTATTTAGGGAGTGGCTATGAAAAAGTTGTTTTTTTTCGAAATTATTGGACACTTAGCAATTCTTTGATTTTTGCCTACAGATAGCAGCAGTAGTATCGAAATGAAAGTATTTTGAGTAGATTAAGTGAAGGTAAATTTCATATTGTGGGATTCGTAATTTATTTTTTTTTTTTAATTTGCAATATAAAGCAATATGAAAACAGAAAAATATATATAGTTCTAGAATAATATTTTCCATTTTACAATTAATTAATATATTTAGGATTTTTATTTTCCCTAAAAGAAGATCATCTGCCTGATTGGACCTTTTAGTCCAACTTGGTGGGTAAATATTGTTAGTTTTATTTTCTCATTAATATTGAGATTATTTGTTGCAGTAGATACATATCAACTTGTAGTGCTTGTTTTAGAAAGACTGAATGACTGAATTTTACCTGCAATTTTCAAATTAACGGGGTAGGCCTACCTACAGACTTTCAAAAACCTGAAAAAACAACATAATTGTGTAAAAATGTGAAGTTGGTCTGATGAAAATTGAAGAAGCAATGAGACTTGTAGGAGTACCGCCTTGGACATATACATACATATTCTCTAAGCATAACTTGAAACTTTAAACGCGTTTTTTTCGAAACAAGGTTTTCAAAATCGCGAACACAATGATACTCAAGAAAGAAATGTCCGATTTAGTTGCAGTTTATTTTATTATATTTTAAACTATTTTCTTCAGTCCTTGATTGTGACTTTTTAATTTTTAATGTAAATTCGATGAAACATCGGTGTTTTTGCTTTTGAAAAATAAGCACTTCAAGTTTACAAAGTCGCCATTTTGTTAATAATTGTTTTTTTTTTTTTCAAAAGCCACTGTCAAGGACTTCTCTTGGGTATTATTTATGGAATTCCGTTGGATTTTTTGTTATCAGATGAATTTTCCATCGTAGGAGTTGTCACCGGAAGAGTTGTCACCGGAAGAGTTGTCACTTTACTACAACATCGTCTTCAAAGAACTGGTGGCATGGACATAAAATCGATATATATGAATATATAAAAATTAGATTTTTGTATTGCATCCAGCAATAAATAAATACTATAAAAAATATTTGAAAAATATTATTCAATTTATGCAAAGAAAATCGTGAAATTGCGATTTTTTTTAATCTTGCAGGAGTCCTACCCCCTTCAGTAAACTGTATAAATCTCATTATAACTTTAATAAGCTTTGGAATATAAATTAGAAAAAATTGTTTATACTTCAATATGCCTAGAGTATGTATGAATAAGGAATAGGTAGATATGCTCTGCTAACTACTGACTTTTTAAAAAGTGAGTAGGTGCACTAATTACTGACTTTTTAAAAAGTGAGTAGGTGCATACCTACATAGGCTATATAACTCTTTTAGTATGACAAAATAGGGTAAAATTATCCCTCTTACATTAGTTATCCATTGATATACATTTGTGTGGACAACATAACTAAAATTTCAAATCGAATCTGTAGCCTATATAGCAGCCATAAAATTATATCATATGATGCGTACACGACTTTCCAAATTTCTCTTGAATTCTTCATTATATCTCTGAAACACAATTTTGGCGATCCTGTAGATGTTCAATTGAATGAAACGGGTCTAAACCATCCATAAGTCTGTCCAATTTAGAATAGTTTATAATGCTAGAAGCTCCAAAGATCATCCATTGTCAATAATCATCCTTTCGATCTAAGTCTAATTATAGACCATAGAAATTTCCCTTCAAAACCAAACACTGTAATGTTATCTTTCAGTAGCATTTCTTGAGAATTGATGAAATTTCATTAGAAGAAATGACGATGCAGAAAATTATTTACTTATAACATCAGTATAAATAGCCAAGTGCGAGTCGGACTCGCGCACGAAGGGTTCCGTACCATCGTACAAAATTTAACACTATGTACATTTCATTAATTTTTTCAAATGAGAGTACGTGTTATGTGAAAAAATAATGCCGTCATTTGAAAGAATAATAAAAATGCTGTCATTTGAAAATCATTTGAAAAAGCAATGCCTACTTATGATAATAATAATGAATGAGAATAAAACGAGGAGAAAAACGCCGAAAAAATCACGTTTCTTGTATGTGGGCCCCCTTTAGTTTTGAATTTTATTTTATTTTTCTAATTTATTGTTATAGCTGCAATTGAAATACACACTCTGTGATAATTTCGGCTGTCTACCTGTTCCGGTTAATGAGATACAGCCCGGTGACAGAAAAATAAAATAAGAATGAAAACCGCCGAAAAAATCACGTTTCAATTTTTAATTTTATTTTATTATTATTATTTGTTTTTATATCGCCAATAGAAATACACAGTCTGTGAAAATTTCAACTGTCTACCTATTACGGTTCATGAGATGAAGCCTGGTGACGGACGGACAGCGAAGTCTTAGTAATAGGGTTCCCGTTCTTACCCTAAAAATTAATATGAACAGCACCGTCTAGAGAGAATATATACAATCAAAAGATAGTCACAGATACGTTACCTTGTATTACTACGAAATTAGTAATAGTGAGCAGTGGGCAGAAATACAGCATAATTGAAAACCTCAAAATCCTAGCTTTCAGGAAATCCTATTTATATTTATATTCGTGCACAATCAAACTTCAGAGTTTGAAATTAGACCAAATTTTATTGAGGAAAAAGCCTAAAAAAATCGGCGTTTACTTTTGTTTGTTTGTGAGTTAGAATAACCTTTTGAATTTTTGAGCTACTGATTTGCACCAGCTCACAAATGATTGGCAATACCTTTGTAACTAATGTGCTTGATGCTTCCAGATTAAAAACAAAATGTAATATGATTATAAAGCATAAGCTATTGGCTTGCTACTAATAGAAATAGGAAAACACAAAACAATTACAAAATATTTAAAAACAATCACAAAGTGAAACGAAATTTTAAAAAAGTAAGGGTTTCTCCAGTTTTCGGCGGAAATTTCTTTTAATTTTCTGAAATTTGATTCCTATAAATAATTGCAACACCATAAATCCCTAGGTTGAGGTAGTAATAATTTCCTAAAGATAACTCTTTCCAACAGCTGAAGTTATCTTTTTCCTCATTCGTCACGTATAGTTGGGTATAAATTTCTTTGAAAGAGTGTGTATACCTACATAGTCTTTCAAAGTAGGTATAAGTGGTCGAAACAAATATAAGTAACTGCAAGTAGGCAATTAATACAGTTTGAGTCAGAAAGTAACCCCTTGTAGGTGACATATATATTCAAAGAGAAGTGCCAAAATTCTCAAAAGAAATCATAAGTGTCAAGAACCAAATTCCATAAAAAAAAATGCTTGCACTTGACCTGTATATTCAACACAACTGTTTTACTATTTTAATTCCATTTGAACAGTGTGTACAATTTCGGTTAACACAAAATGAAAAGAAATGTTCATTTCCATCCCCGCAAATTTGTTTTTCTTTACATAGAATTTAATCAGGAAGCGGAATTCCGTTTTATCAGCTTACTATATAGCCTTAAAGACCTTAATTAAAATTAAGCACTTAACTAATATAACTCCTCCAACAAACATCACACAACTTTCTTTTCTTGTATACACGTACATATGCGTACAATGTACATATGCTTCCTTGGCATGTAAAATTCAATAAAAGTTTTCTCTTGAATTACCTACTCAGCATAATTGTGTGGCCTTAAATTATTTCCATTATAAAACCAACTCTGGAAACAAACTAAGGTGTGAGTGAGTAAGATTTCCTTGTTTTTTGGAATGTGTTAGGACCGTACACAGAAGAGATTCAGGCCACTACTGATTTGATGATGATGATAAAAATGTGAAACCGTTGTAGTAAAATATTTTGTTGAAATTAACTTCAACTTCTATAATTTATGAAGTTATACAGAACTTTCGCAATATGTAGCGTGACTCTGGCCTAACCAACGAGTAGTATATCTTGGAAACGCGTGAAGGGAAAAACGTCTAGGTTTGATGGAAGTCGGTTTGTCTGTTTCACAATTATTATTATGCGGGACACTGTAATCATGCAATTTTCCTGTTAATTAACTTGTAAAATGAGAGTTGTACACGATGTGTGTTTTTTTTTTGTTTTATTTTTTATATGAAAAGAAAAGAAAAACATCATGTTGAGCAAGCATCAGGGTGTTTTTTTTTAAATTATTTCCTCATTACTCTAGCACTACTAAATACGCATATATTATTGTAGTAAGTTTATCAAGCCCTGTGAAATTACAAAAGTACACGGTTAGAAATTTTGGTGTAAATATTATACATGAATAATATATATATATAAATACTTACAAAAGTTAATATAAACTTTATACTTTAGCTTGTTATAGAATTCTATATCAATAGAGTATAAAATGGATACCATGAATTATAGGCTGAACTAATACATTTTATATATTACTTTTATATGAAATTCCATATTACCTTCATTTATGTTATATTTCATATAACTTTCATAATAACTGGAATTGAAATAAATTATATAATCGGTATATAAAGTTTATACTATACATTGTATATAGTGAATTTATATTAATTTTATGTATAAATTAATAAAACATCATATTTTAGTGAAATTTTTCATTTAAACTATTTTGAATATATATTTATGTCTGTATAAATGTAAAAAAAAAACTTAAATATCAATTAGTGATACTAACAGTAAGGTGTTATTTAACACCCACATATGTTTTGTTTGTTTTCCTCGAAATCGCGGAGTCATATGATCTTGTATTGCTAAATTCTGATAATTCCAACAAAACTAAATTATTTTCATCTGAGTTCTCTACTACCTTCATACGCGTTGTGAAATTCGCTAAGTAGAATTTAAAATACTATTATTAAACTTGGGTCATCTGGAGAAGTAATGAATAGTCCAGGACGATAATAACCAAATTCTTCAATTCAAGAAACTGTTTTGATTTCCTTTGGTCTTATACATATGTCTTTCAAGTACTGAGAGTGTTCGTTAATGAAAACAGTTGTAAGATCCATAATTTTACCCATTTTAATTAATGCATTGGAATTAAATCTTTCCCAAGTGGTAGGAAATTTTTGTTGATGCCGCATTGCCAAAAACTTTAATTTGACTGATGAGTTCACAACGAAATAGCATAAAGAATATATTTCCAAAGAAAGAACCGTTTTTCCTTTCAAAGAAATTGTACACACTTGCAAATTCTAAGAATTTTTGCCAGATATATACCCTAGGTAGAATGAAATTTATTCTAAAGATATATAAAGAACACGTCGAAATCCTACCTGAATATTATATTTATACCAAAATCATATAAAGTATATACCATAAAAATATAAATAAAGTAAGTTATATGCGTCTTTGATAGAGTTTATAGTTTCGAATATAAATTCTATAACATTTTCGGATACATTTTATCTTATATGCATATAGAAACGGTTTTTAGAGGAAATTTCGTATTAACGTTAGACTGACATTGTATACAAATGATGTATATATTCGACTTTATCGTTTTCTATATGAAAATTTGGAATAGAAAGACTTAATATTAAAAAGTATATACATTATTTCTATCTTTTACACCAAGATTTCTAACCGTGTAATCTGTCCGATTTGATAAACTCAGTCCGCCCATATAGAAAATGAGAAATTAGGCTCTCACACATTTTCTAGAGATTTTTTATTGCTTTTTTTTTTATATTTTTAACTGAATGCATAATATCTCAAGAATATTGTGTCAAAATTTCAAGTCGATTGGAGCAAAATTGACGAAATTGTGAGTATTTTTATACCTGACGGATTTTTATACCTACCCGACCCGAGCGCGCTATTGTAACCTGGCAGATGGTTCGCTCTCTATACAATACCCTATCTTACCCTCCAGTTTTATTTCTAGAAATTTCAACACAAGTACAAACGTGCTTATACCTGTCGGTGCCCCTCATAACTGCAAAACTACTGCACCGATCCTTTTGAAATTTTGAACACTATTTCTGTACATAATTTACGAGGTAACGCTGGAGAGTTTTTTTCAAATTTGTTAATAATTTTTATTTTACAACAACAAATTAGACGATTTTTTCGCAAAAAATCGCGTTTTTCCCTTCAAAGTGTTCCAAAAAAGTGAAAAATTGAAATTTCGAAAAACCCTCCCAGTGTTACCTGGAGAAAACTATTATCTAACGAAAGAACTTTGATTTTTTGAGTTCATATGATCCAGCACCAAGTTATGAGGGGCACCGCAATTCTACTTTTTTTCGAGACACGTCCAAACAATTGCTGCCATTGCCGTATTTTTAAATATTTCTTCGTGAAAATTTTATACAATATTCTTCGAATGTCATACTTTAATGTACCATTAATTTTAATAATAAGATTTTAACTGTGTGGTCACAAAAAATTCACAAAAACATGCCTTTTTTTGTACGAATTAACCTTACCCTGCCCTTTGGTTGTCTGGTACCGCAGAAGGTTTTTGTGTAAAAATTTCCTTTTAGTTTGAGTCAACTCTTCATTCAAATGCAAAATGAAAAACAGATCAAAAATGCTAAGCATAGGTTTTCTTCTCAGTGCACGGTATATCTAATGCCTAGATGAACAGGGCCCCACAAAACTACAAGCGTAGAACTTGAAAAATGGATGTATGGGATTAGTGACCCTTTAATTGGTAGAAATTATTATAAAAACTACAGGATAATTTATTGAGTTCTACAAATTTATTTACCAATATTTACTTTTGTCTCTGCTCTTGTTTAGAACATCATTTTCCATAGTAGAATAAATTGATCAGTGTTATATGAAAAGCAGGTCTGTTCTATTTGAAATAACAAAATTTTGTTCTCTGGCCTGAATAAAAATCGGCTTAAATCTGTATTTTCTATTTTTGAAGGCATAGTTATTTTTTATATTTTGCATTCCCTAATAGCCCATCTCCAAGCCTCGAAACACATGAAGTACGAGGAGTTTTAGATAAATCAGTGAGTGACTTTGATATTTGTTTTACAAAAAATCGATTTAGTTTTTTAAAAAAGTCGGCTTTTAGCTTAATACCCTTTGTTCAACAGTTTTCCAATCCTTTAAATCCTTTTGAGAAAAAGAAAAATACGATTTCTCGAACTTTGCAAAATAGGCATTTTTTTTTTTATATTACTATGCAAAGCTCAGAAGATACCCTATGATGCAAAGTAGAGCTTGGTAGGAAGGAAAAAGGGAAACGAATTAAGGAACATGTGGAGAGTGGGGGAGGTACCGAAGTTTGTCACTCTTAAACCTTCGAAGACTGTATGTCGGAGGAAAGACAGAAGATGGTAGACTGTTCCACATTTGCAAAGTTCGTTATAAAAAATCATCACGGCCGAAAATAATTTGAAGGGTAAAAGATTGTGCGCGGTTTGTAGCACGAGTATTGCGTGCAAGAATCATTCTACAAGGGATCAGACTAGATATATCATTGGAACATTGCCCATGCATGTAGCGATAAAAGAGGAAAGGCATCCAACATTGCGGCGGTGCTCGAGCGAGTCGAAATGACAAATTATTACCACATCACCAACGAGCTTGAAGGCTCTCTTCTGGACAACATCCAATGAAGGTAAGGCTGTGTGACAAGCCCCGTCCAAAATATCGATGTAAATTGTATTGCATTCTAGGTTCTATGTAGGACTTGTAAAGGGGCGCTAGATTCCATGGACTGAAGAGCTTCTTACACCCTTTTAGAAATCTAAGACATTTCGATGCTTCTTTGGCAACAGAGAAGATGTGATCTGTCCATCTTAACTTACTGGAAATATTAATGCCAAGAATGCTTAAAGACGGTGTATCGTAAGTCAGTGCTCCATCAAAAGAAACGGCAGTGGAAAATTTATGATCTTATTTTAAAGAGATGAGATAGGTTTGAGACTTAGATGCATTGAATTCGATGCAATTCGCTATACACCAAGTGAGGATATTATCAAGGCCGTTATTCAATGATCTAATCATGCAATCTCGTTTGACAGATGTTGCATTCCATCTGGAGTTAGCAAGTGTAAAATATTAAGCGAAACAAAGGGTACTGTCTTCAGCGAAGCTATGAATTTGATTGAAAGCAACAGAACGCAGATAGTTAATGAAAACTAAGAGGAGAGTTGGAGAGATAACACAGCCCTGGGGCACACTGGCATTTATAGAATGAGGTGTAGACGTAACGCCATCTAATACGACCCGTATTAAGCGACTGGATAGGGAACTTTCAATCCTAATAGGAGAGGAGGGGAGAGACTAAGTGCTATAAGTTTGACTAAAAGTCCTGTATGCCAAGATTCTATCAAACGCCTTTGAAATATCCAGAACAATGATTTTAGACTCACCAAAATTGTGTAGACTATGGTTCCAACGTTCAGTGAGAAAAGTCTTCAGATGAGCGTCCAGTCCGGAAACCACATGGGCGATCGTTGATGACTTGATTGGTTACTAAATACTTCATTGATTTGGCATTAATGATAGATTCAAAAGTCTTTGAAAGAATCGAAGTAATTGCAAATGGTCGATAAATTGAAGGATCGCTACCCTCTCCTTTCTTGGGAATAAGCTGATCGTGGACTAATTTCCAAGCTGTTAGAAATTTTTCTGTCGAATAAGTTTGCGCAGAAGTTTAGCCAAGGAAGAGGCGCAGCTTTTAATTAATACGGACAAGAAACTTGCGGCTTTAGAGACCTTGAGCTCCTTAAAGACCTTGAACACATCTCTCGTACGGATGTGTATTGGCTCTTGTACACAAAAACACGGGAGATGCGAAACAGATATTTGTGAAGTTGGCGGAAGATGAGAATTTAAGGCGAATCTAGCAGCCCAAATATTAGCTTTATCAAGGAAGTCAACAACCACTTCACCGTTGTTAAGCAGTGAGAGTATTGATGATCTGCTAAAGTCGTACCTGATGGTTTTGACCTGGGACCAGAAACTTTTGCTACCTTTGCGGCTTTCCAAGATTCTTTGTCTAACTTTTTTGTCAAAAATAAATTTTTCTCTCTGGATAATAGGATTGCAGATGTTGATTTGTTGCAGTTCTGGATATGGATGCAATTGATGGGTGCGACCTCCTTTCTTCGTTCGAAGTGATCTTTTTTTTATATTTGCAAAGAGAAAGAAATCAATTCGAAGATCTAAATATGGAGAATAAGGTGGATGTGGGTGGGAGCAATGTACCACTTTTCCATTAATCTAGCGTGAAACCGATTCAAGAAAATTGTGGCCATATGTTACTTTCGGGGCGATAGAACTATTTTTGCCTTCTTCGGAGTATGTTTTTCGAGGAGATATTCACTGTTCTGATTGACTGTAATAATGAATCTTTATTTTATACATGAGATTATATAATGTCGAAAAAACTCACTTGAATTACATTTGAAAATGTCTGAACACTGCTTCGAAATAGTCACGCGATTTGGTTTTTTGGAAAATATTTTTACAAACATGGTACTCATCCAGCCGATAGATGATGATAGATTTTATTGATCGTATATGGCGCTCAGGATTGTACTAGCTTGTACGAAGGAATTCAGGAGAGTATAACAGAGTATCAAAAATTTTACATATCTCCATGTGATTTGAGCGCCATTTTGAACAAAGTCATCAAACTTATCAAAAAGTTTCCTTCAAAAATAAGGTACTTATCTACCTAGTGGAAGTCCACTTGCTCCGAGAGAGTAAAATTTTTGGAAATCTAATAAAAAAAACCCCCAACAAGTGTAACGACAATTAGCCCAACATTAAATCTTTCAAAAAGTACAGACAGATTTTTGAGATTATCAAAAGCTACTGGTTTGCTGGCAGGTTTTCATGGTATTAGTTGATTAATATTAGCTCAAAAATTAATCCATACGTAATATTTTGAATTTTATACGAGCTACTATTTTGAAATATTTTACTTAATATAAGCAAAATAATACTTTAATGAAATTTTCAACCATCAACCCATGAATTTTTATTAAATTATTATTGTCACAATACATAACTTGTTTATTGTAAAAAATATTTCACTTGTTTCTTATACATAAGTCTATTAAAAAAATATAATTTAAAACAAAATTAGCCTTTAGTAAACTACCAAAACTTAAAACAGTTACTAGGTAAGTATAATATTATACATAATACTTATAGATTATTTTTTAAGGTACATACTTGTCTCACTCGAGCGATGCTCGTAGACCATAACTTTTGATACATGACATCTTTTTGGATCTTCTTATCCCTTTGCAAAATATCTTTTATTTGCGGCATGTTGGTATTTCATGTACCAATGTGAAGGTGAGAAGAAATCCTTTTGTGTCCCTCTCTTTCGTCGTCTGCAAGAAAAGAATCCCGAGATTTGTTCTTAAACTTGCAAACAACTAAAAAATGTTTTTTTATATGACTTTTTTTAAGTTTTCTACATTTTTATTATTATAGTTTTTGGTTGAATGTTACTAAAGGCTATTTTGTTTTAAGAAAGGTGTGTGTGTGTGTGTTAATGGTGATTTTTATTATATTTAATGATTTAAAAAATATAAGATTTCCATATAAAAGGAAAAAAAATATTGAAATTCATATTTCTTTCTGAGTGCGTAATAATAAAAAATAAATTGGCTTTTACTTGAGACATGCAACAAGAAAAAAAGTTTTGCTGGGTACTCGTAAAAATGTTAAAAAAGTCATGTAAGTACCTACTTGAGAAAAAAAAGTAATATAGTATTGCTGAGATTCAACAGCCACTTGCTTCTGTTTATAACGAAGATACTATGCAAAAAGTGATAAATTCGTGTCGTGAATTTAAAGTGAGAAGAAATGATATTTGTAGGTAATGAAGAAAAAAGCAGAAGGCCACCTGTTGTGACACTAATGAAATCATTCATAAAATTATTGAAACATTTTGTACCAATAGGCATTAGATATAATTGATGAATATCATTAACAATGTCGAGATGTGATAAGAACTGTTCTTTTTTAAACAGTTTAAGAAATATTCGCTATTGGAAATAGTGTAAACTTTTAGATCCAAAACTGCTGACAGATGGATTACAATAAAAATTAAGTTCCTGCGACACAAGTATTCCTTCCAAGTTACGAAGATAAAGGTAACAATTTTCTGGACTGCATTAGGACAAGAGATGAAATGTGGATATCTTACCATATATGTATCTGAGACTAAACAACAATTAATGCGATTAAGCCACACACATTCACCATCAGCGAAAAAATTCAAATTGTTATCAACAGAATTATATTATTTTACCTTGAGAATATTGTGTGTATTGTGTGCTACTTCCTGTGATACCCTGGAAAAACTACGTCAGGGAATACATAACAAATGGCGAGGAATGTCGCAGCGAGATGTCTGTTCATTGCATTATAATGACCATCCGCATATGCCCGTATAACATATGTTAAATACATTAAATACAGCTAATATCGCGCATCAAGTGAATATCATCAAAAGAAATATCCAAGATGACTATGAAGAGGCTTAAAGCATGATAATGATGTGGAATGAGATGAGAAACTCACTAAATGTATTGAAATCTGTTCTGATTATGTTAAAAATTATGTCGACCTCATAGAGTAGGGAGTAGCAGAGTAGCATTAATCCTAGCAGTGATTGCATTAATAATCCTCGAAGAAAAGACGAGTATTAAGTAACATTCGTAAATCTATGGTATTGTCAAGTTTGATTAACGTCCAATCTTGTACAGTATAGCCAAAGTGCAAAGCATCCTCTTACGGGAATGAACTTAATGATATTGCGAGGAAGGCGCAAGTGATAGAACACAATTTATAAAACGTATCCTAATCTGAAATTTCATATTCACTTTTATTACAAAATAGGAAAATGTTTATCATAGTCATAACCATCAGGATACTCTAATGTTAACAAAAATGAAAAATCCGTCATGAATGTAAATTTTGAACAGTCATAAGAAATTGCTTTGAGGAATGCCAGGAATGTTTTGTCAGAAAGAGCTTCACGAAATATAACTCGCTGAGTACAGCCCCTCAAATAGGAACAGAATCATAATTAAAAAACCAGTAGGAAACCTATTAGCAAACGACATGTAAATTAAATTAATGATTGATTTTGTCGAACGATTTTTACTAGAAACTGGTTTCCCTATGAAAGTTTATAGCAAACCAAAATAGATATCTAGATATTCAGCAAAACAATAAACGAAAATATATAATAGGTCTATTGTTTCGGGAAAAAATCGCTTAGAAAAGATACATTAAATAAAAAATACGAAACAAAAATGAGTGACCGATCACAATGTTTTATGCACGTGGAAAATATGCCATCAGAAACACACGAAAACCTATTTCTAGCTAGGTTTAAAATATATTTAAATATTGTATCAAATACCATAATACCAAAAGTGAATAACAAGAAAGTTATATGGTGACTTATCTTGAAGTATACAGTTATTTCGAATAGTGGCGTCACGTGCAAAAATGTCTACTAGGTCTTTTGAAGTATATTATAGATATAAGAGGAATTTTTTTATATGAAGCTATGCCGCCTTAGCTGGCACACCCTATATAGATTTTATATTTTACAAAACTGCAATAATGAATTTTTCACATCATAAAAACAAAAAACAGGATTTCACTCGACTAATAATAGTCTTTTTTTCTTCTAACGACAAATACAATAGTGCAAACTGACAATGTAGTCTTGATTTCAGAATCTTTTCGCATTAAATGGGTAATTCCCAAAAGTATTAAAAAATCTACCATTTTTGTGTGAACAAATGTATTCCATATTTATCTTGCGCCATACGGGACTTGAAGACATAATTTAATTAATTAATAATAATAATTAATTTTTTATAATTAAAGTATTAAATACAAGAGAAAAGAAAGAGTAATCGACTCGTCCCGTGTTTGCAGTCGGGACCTTTCATAATCCTAGGCGTAAACATAAAACTTGACAGAAAGTGTACCATCGTGGTATTCCACAACTCATGGAAAACTAAAGTGGCCAATCGTAGCCATAAGATTTGCCTATCTGACATATTCTCTTCATAAAATATAGTATAAATTATTCAAAAATAGAATTTAAATTCTGTTTTAATATGTACACTATTTATATATTGTTACGCGCAACAAAGTGACACAAGCGACATCTGTTGGAAATGGAAGCAACTTTAGGTTAGTGACATCTTAGTAAATAGAATTTACGGGAAGGTTCTAGGATAATTTGTAGAGTGTAAATACGGCGCTTCTCACATCCAGGAGGCTAGTCTTATTTCAAACAGTGAAGTGAACGAAGTAAACTATTTGGATTGCGATAATTAAACGTACAGTAAGCGATAGCTAAAGAGTTAATTTGATAATTATTTGTGAATGTTATAAAAGTAAACAGTAAAGTTAAATAAAAGAAGAACTTTTGAATTATATCTGAAATATTGTGTTTTAAATAACGAACTAAGGCCAGGCTCGTAATAATATATATATTTATTGATACATGCATATACATATGTATACAGGGTGTTTCACTATCGGTCCGCATAACTCAAGGGTTGATAACTGAGGTGGAGAAAAGCAAAAAATTATATTGAGAAGAGGGGGGGGGATAAGACGCGTCGTTTCGTCGGTAGGGGGGGTTTAAGATTCTTAGTACGTTTTCCACTTTATACCCTGCAACCCTATCAAGGTGAGACTCATCTCAGATAATAGCAAACTGTCTAAGCCCTAATAAATGTCCAATCAGCCTTCCTGTCACCGTCCATTGAAAGTTGTGGGACGTCAAAATAAAATAATTGAGAAAAAAACTTTCTAATTTTATCAAGTTTTAACGATTTTTTCGCCAAAAATGCATGATATCAAGACAATTTTTTTACAAGATTTAGAAACTCCGGAATGTTACCTATAATTTGACCATGCAATTCCACGTAAAATTAGCAAAATTAACGAAAATATGAATCATAGCAACGGGAATATCTTAAAAACGGAGTCTTTAAATCTTGTAAAAAAGTTGTACAGATATGATGCATTTTAGCAGGAAAATCGTTAATATTTGAAAAAATTAGAATTTTTTTTTAAAGGTTTTGACTTTGACGTCCTACAACTTCCGACGCCTCATTGGGCGTTCATTGGAAAGTTTAGACGGTTTACTATCTTCTGAGATGAATCTCACCTTGATAGGGTGTGTATAAACAGAGTCCCCCCCCCTCCAAACGACGCGTCTTACCTATCCTTCACCATATAATTTTTTGCTTGTCTCTAACGCTATCAAACTCTTAAGTTATGTGGACCAATATAGTGAAACACCCTGTATATACACATATAGGATACATATGGAGAGCACAACTCGCCATTAATAACCATTTTATGCAGCACGTGGCTCGCGCTCGAAAATTTCAAATATATCGATTTTGGTAGAAAATTATATTTCCGCATTCTCCACATCGAGACGAATGATTTTAGCCTAATATCGTCCGTGGACATTAATTTTTACGATTTCGATTTTTTGAAATACTGTGAAAACGAGGGACCGAATTGGTTCCAATAAAAATAATTATATTTATTGTAAAATAACGTTTCTATTAGTTGTAAATATAAAAAAAAATCTGAAAGTGCTGAAAAATGATAGTACAATTATTTCCTAAACTGCCAATTTGCATAAAAAAAATATGAAAGTTCTGAAATATCGGTTGTAGGCATTCAGATCATTGAGAGAGACCATGGTTCATCACAATATTGAAGCCTTAGACAAGGTCCGCAAACTTAAAAAATGGGCAAAAATTAACAACAATTATATTTTCCACTTATTCTAGTCGTGAAAATAAGTAGCTATTACAAAAGTTTGACATCTTCTTCGAATGTCCTGCCGCATTTGAATATAAATTTGCAACCTTCTATTATATATGCATACGAAAATTTTTGAGATTTGCAAATAACGAATTTTGGAATTTGCTGGAATTTTTTAATGAGTTTCTTTTATGCACTGTGGTGCCCGATAACATAAATCCAAATTCGAGTGCCCAGGCTGCACAAATGTTTAATGAGCATTAGGTCTTCATTGCTTTAAGTTTGCAGGTCTTTTGTTTTTTTTATAAAAGTTATAAAAACTTTTGTTTCTTTTTGACAACTTTTCTCATGTTCCTACCGAGGTCAGGATGGTTGCAAAATTAATATCGTTACTTAACCACATCCAACTTTCCATAAAAGTTTAAACTTTAAGAATTAATATGAATTTATTGTCTTTATTTTTTTCTATATATCTAAAGGTCGAACAGTATGAGCACACGTCAATTATCAACTCTTTAATTATTAATTAGTTCATCATTTTAGAACTAATAATGAAAGGCCTAATGGTCTAATATGATGATTTGGTGTTTTAACGTTTGATTATTGACTCTCGTCTAATTTTATATTTCTATCCAGACCAATCTAAGACCGGGGTAATACTATCAATTCAAAAATAGACTGGTAAAGTCGTTTGTACAACTTCTAGTTAGTTAGACCGCTCAAATGTCTGAGGAAACTAGTTAAATTCTAAAAAATACCCATGTTTTTTTATATTAGATGTGAGAGAAAGTAAAAAATCAATTTTTTAAATAATAACAAAAATTATGAGGACCTATAGGTACTCTCTCTCTCTCTCCTCTCCTCTCGAGTCTAAACACACATTCGCCTAGGGCAGATTTAACACAATTAAGATAGTTCAATTTTTTATTTTCAATCACCCAGGCATCAAATACGATCCATTAAATTTGAATAATATAATAATACGCTTTTAAAGAAAAACAAATTAATTAATTATTAAATAAAAAATAAATAAAACTTACCTTTAATTGCTCAGCAGTTTGGGATGATAATAACTCTCTGCACATAGACTGATTCCCAGCCTCAACAGCCAAAAGTAGTGGGATTTTTCCTCTCTGTGATTGAATAATATCATGAATTAGTTTTTTCCATGAGAATTTTCGCACTAAACGACCCGATCCGAATTTTTGAACGTTCATTGATGGTCGTCGCAATAAATGTTCTTTTCTCATTAAATTTTTCGTCAGTTTTTGAAAAACAGAATTTCCACGACTTTTCCGAATGTTATGATCCATTTTTAGGTCAAATATTTATATTACAAATTAGCTAATAATATCAATTGTAATTAATTATTCAAAATACAATGTAATAATTGTATGAATTTTATTTGATTAAGGCACTCGATATATTATTACTTTTTGATTTCACCGGAATTTAAAAACAAAAATACAAAAACGGCAACGTTCAAAACATCCTTCTCGTTCGAATCATCGTCTTCTTAAGGAAAATTGTAAACTGATTTGTATAAAATTTAGGCTTGCTTCCAAACATGAGCTAAATTCAATTTCAATTTGTGTCTGTTGTGAGTAAATATTTTGTTCGTGTTCTGTGGACATATAGTAGAGATAGTTTCATGTTATGGATACGTAAATAAACCACGAAAATAATAATCAAATCAAAAAAAATGAATGAAGGAAATGAGGAAATTCAACGCAAGAACATTGAATTCATTTACATAACTACTCATTTCATTCTTAATAACATTTATAGGTAGGACGACGGTAACCATAACTAGAAATATTTTAAACAACGGCATACAAACTGAAGGGGTATGTTGTTTTGTTTTTATTTCTTAATATATTTATAGTATATGAATATCTAGGGGACGCAGACTGCCCATAACCATCAGTGAAGATAATTGTTTTCAAACTAAAATGAACTTCTATTTCTTGTCCGATGGCTCACGGGGTATGTATGCGGAATGTTTTTGTGTTTTTACAGAATACATCTGGTCACACGGGAACCATAGAGAATGATAGGTAGACTCACTAGCGAAATACAGCTCTAGTTCCCCCTTTCTTGAACCAAAGTCTTCTCGTGGCGTTGCCACTTAATGACCGAATCTCTCTCATCATGGCGGATGTTCTTACGAAGCATCAGCAGCGATGGGCAGGCAAAGCTAAGCACTTCCACATGCACGAAACTGCTTCTTAATGGCCCGAATAGGAAGTACAGACTTTCTCTTGGTTCTCGAAAGAAATCAATGCAGAACTGTGGTTTAGTATCATAGCTGGCCACAGCCTGCTTCACGCTCATCTAACAAGGATAGGAGTTGTTGAATTCCCTCCTCAGCATCAGTCCTACTTGGAAGGAGAACTTGATACAATCGATCACTTTCTGTGAGGTTGTACGACCTTTGACCGACGCATGCTGAATACTCTAGGATTTGCCTATCTACGGATGAGCTGAAAAGCTTACCTCACCCAAACCATTAAGAAGACAGGAAGATTTCGTTGCGGAGTCTTTTATTTTTAGCAGGTGAACACAATGGGCCCTTGGAATCTTTACTCCCCATGCCTTTGCAAAAAGAAGGTATTCTCGAAAAATGTGTTCGGTAAGGAAATAGAACCCATTACCTAGTTTTAGAGGAACACAGGTTTGGGGGCAAGGCGATAGGCTATATACTGTTAAACTTTAAAAGAACTAGTAAAATCTTATAAAATTTGCTGAGTACCTGTATCTTCTAAAACTCTTCACAACTCATATGTCATTGTCCTGATTTTCCTAGTCCTTATTGATACTTTTATCCTATGGAAAAAGCTAAAACTCATCAGATCACACGAATAAGATATTGGGGTAGTCTCGTTAGCCCCTGAATAAGACAATAAAATCTGACGAATTTTATGCATACTGGAGTGTTATCGGGATACAGGTGAATCGCTGAAGTTCCGTTGCTGATCATCCTTGAAGACTACCGCTACAAATCTTATTGTGTACCCCTTTAACTACATCGTTGTATCCTCCTTTTTTATTGTAAACTTTTCCTGTTATGTTTTATTGTCGGAACTACTCCTTTTATACCATGGACTGTTGCATGCTTTTCGGGATACTATTGTAGAACCAAACTTTGTCCAATTTAAGGATTTACTGAAACGTTTCTGCATTTCGTACCTTGACTATACCGAGGAAATATCAATAAAACCGGAACCACTCTCCTTCAATGATTCAAGAGTTTCTGTATAACTCAGGCAGTAGCTCTGTTTTTTTTTTGCTTGCCTTGTTTCAGAATATCCGTATATTGAAGAGAGCATCTTGTTTTATTGATTAAACAGAATTGTTTGTAATGTTCACTTCATTAAAATATTCTCTAACAACTAGATAGAGCTGTGATATTAATACAATTTCTCTTAAAAGTATCAAACAATTTTCTAAAAGATTTTACGTCTCCACATTAATTTTTAGTAATTTTTTCACGGTCTCATTCAAATCAAAATCTTATTTTCTTGAAGCGTTCTTTTTCTTTTTTGTTCTAAGTAATCTGTTCCGTAGTCACAAAAAATATAGCTAAGGACTACTTCAAATAATACAAGGAATCGCAAATAATTCTACAAATTGTTATGGTATCTGTCCTCAATTTCGCAGATATCATTTTCAGTACTTTCCGATTGACATAGCTTTGACCGCTGCAACGTTCATGTCATCCGTCTACATTCTAACATCAGCATTCCTTCACTGGAATCATTGTCAACGCTGAATAGTCTTGTTTATAATCTCTGGAGTAAATTAGAAATATTTCTAAGGGTTGGCGATTCATTTTGGGCCATTTTGACATTTTCTTTAGGGACCATCTGTGACGGGCTTGAAAATTGTTGATATTCATGCCTTTTTGTTTTTCAATGAAAAGATTCGGTAATCGGTCCGAGTTTTTATAGTTTACTTAAATCAAAATTCAATATTTTTTTTTTTAGATAATGTTTTTGGCCATTTGTACGACGATCGTGCGAGGTCCTACTTCTCTGAAAATTTTCTGGGGTGAAAAACAAACAGCTTTTGTTTTGTTTCTATGAAAATGGAATGTCGAATTTGGACATATTTTAAACAGTTTTTTTGTTCAAAAAATATGAAATATTCAAATAAAAAAAAAAAGTTTCCATACCGCTCTAAGAAAGTACATGAAGAATAGTGTGGTCAAATTTGAGACGGATGATAGCTTGAAAACTCTTTTGAAAAGTGAATTTTCAAGCAAACCGCATTTAAACTGTGTATACTTGCGATCAATCGGCGATTCTAGTTCCATACAAGATACAATATTCCTTCGGCTTCTTCGAATTGCTCATTGGTAGTAGAAATTTTATGTGTGCTTCTCTACGTGATGTTATCACTGATGCAACTGGTCAAATCCTTTTCTCCAAGAGATTTATCAAACATTTTTACACTAGGATGGTCCCTTAAGCATTTCAATTGCGTGTTGAAAAAGAATGACTGAATGGAGTGGTCTAGATCACATCAAGATCATCTAAATGTTCTTGAGCGATTTTTATAAGACATCAGAACCTAGATTTAAATTCTACAATAAACTCTTTACTGATGACTTCACAAAGCTATGCTCTTCTATTATAGTTTTGGGTTCATTGAACAGACTTCAAATTTTCATCCTAGCAATCAAAATGCTGTGTATTATTACGGAAAACTGTGTCAATACTAAACAGTATGTCTTTCGATATTTTGTTCTAATCAACAAACTGAAAAGCTTCAAACATAGCAATGTTATGATAGCATGTATCAGAGCTGCTCCGTTACTCACCTTATACACGATATAATAACTACTGTGCCTAATTCTTTTCCTGTCGTGCTATGTTGTTGCTCCAAATGGATATGAATTCCTTAAGCTTAAGTATAAATGATAAAATATATATATGTAGAGACAATAATATTGTATTACATATACATCACTATTCCAAAATATTACATATGTAGACATGCATTTATAATAGAAAAGCAAAACGACATACATGATCTTTGGTATACCCCATGTAGCTATACAAGCACATTTCTATTTTAAATTAATTTAAATAGAGTATTTTCATATCACGACAATTTTTGGCTTGATACAAATATTTCTTTCAATAAAAACAAACCACCCCCGTTGATATCGATCCAACTACATTCCATATAAAAGAATCAACTTTCTTGCTTTATATCAACTTAAAGAGGACACCTTCTTCCTCTTCAGTAGTTTCCTTTTGTTTTTCTTTTTGACAACGATAAATGAATTTTAATTTGTAGTGAGTCAAAAGTACGAGTAGATATGCAACTATTTAAATTGAGCTTATACAATGAACTATTCATTATTCTTTATTTATTTATTTATTTTTTATTTCTGGTTTTATTACTATATAAATGAAAAAATTCATTCAGACATAAACCTCACGTTATTCGAGGGTGGGGAGTGGAGGACTTTTGTTTTGAAAACTTGAGTATAGGAAAGTTATAATTAATCACAATTCTATAAATAGAAAAGAACAATAACCAACAACGTTACTGTACAAAATTCAAGGTTTTGAATTTATTATATACGACGTAATGTGTTGTAGAGATATACCGAAAACACATATATGCATAGGCCTCGTATATTTATTTATAATATTGAATTATGAAAATTAAATTAATAAATTTAATGATGATGATTTATTTCATTTCCACTATTTTGAATGACATCAAGTGTGCCTATTCTGAAGAAGTCCGTTGCATATATGCCAAGTGACTATCACCCAATTAGTCTTCTATTCTACCTGGATAAAGTATTTTACAAAATTAATAAGTACCAGTAAACTTTTTACTGTTGACCTGTCGTCCTTATATGCTTAATGTGATATCGGATATTCATTCACGTGGCTTTTGATGAAAATCCATCTGAATGGTTTTGCGCTAGTTGCTTTCAATAAGCCGTTCAACTACATAGATCACTTTGGCCGCTGGCTAAATTTGATAATAAATCACTATTCTCCTCATCAGCTATTAACCTTCATTAAAAGTGTAGGAAAATAAATAATTTTACCTCGAGGATTATATTTCTTCTTTGTGGCCCTAATATCCATACTTTTTTTTAACCATTCCGTCAATGATCTTCCAGATGTTATTATATACGCCTCTAATTATGCTAATAATGTGCAAATATAGCTTAGTAGACTATAATCGACTCGATTGCGTAAGTCCAATAAATAAGGATCTTAAACATGTATGTAACTGATCCGAACTAAAATAATTTAGCCCTCAACCCTAATAAATCGAGTTCCCTGGCGATACCAACAAAAAATTCAATAAAATGAAAGTAATAACGTAAGACTATCTGTTGTTTATTTTTTTTTCTTCGCTGTTTTCTGTTCCTGTTTTGTTTTAAATTTTATTCGTTTTCTTATAAAATTGCGCATTCGATTTAATCAGAATTTAAACTTGGTCTATAACAAGTAAGATTGCATAGGTATGTCTAATTAAAGCAGTACATGAATCCTCTCCTATTTGTTTCGAGTTATCACGAATTTAGAAATATATAGAGATATATTATTTTCAAATGAAATAAAGAACATAAAAATCGTGGTAATGACCATGGTGGAAATGTAATTTTATGCCATTAGTGTTTAAATATGAGTTCGGGCCTATGTGCGCCGTGACTGGCTCTAATAAAGCGCAATCTGGTCCAATTTTCGACCACTTTTCCGAGGTAATCGACAATAACGCGGCTATTGCAGGCTCCCAAGTCGTCCATCATCTCTGGTTTATCGACTTAGACTAGCGACTTAACATATCTCCTCAGAAAATAATCCATTGGTGTTAAATTCTACGATCTTAGAGGCCAATTCACAGGTTCATTGCGAGAAATTATGCGCTTATCGATTGTTTCCTTTAATAAAATGATTGTGGCATATCGCACAGTCTTGATGCAACCAACTCTCTTCCATATTGTTGCCAGCCATTCAATCGGGGAACGAAGTAATCGTGGACCTCTAGCACTCTATATTGATTTTAATGGTCTGGCCGGCATCGTTTGTGAAGAAATGTGGAACAATAAATCAGGCCATCATTAAACAAATCAAACAATTACTTTTTGTGTTGATATAATGGATCTCAATAATGGCTTGTGGATTTTCTTAATACAAAATGCGGCAATTTTCCTTGTTGACGTAGCCCTGCAACCAAAACTTAGCCTCATCGTTGAATAAAATTTTATGGTGAAAATGAGGATCAACAGCAATCTTATTTTCGGCATATTCATCGAACGTATGATGCACACGATGGTCAAACTGCTTCAATTCTGCTGGATCTGGTAAGCTCGTAAAATATGTAAAATCTTCCATAAAGTGGATAGAGAAAGCTCCGATTGCTGTTCATATGATGGTGAATCGATTCATTTGAATTTTTCTGAATACGACGTTCTACAGCAGCTACAGATTCTTCGGTGCGCACTGTACGATAACTCTGCGGATGCTTATTGTCAATTAGAGTATGCTTGATGCTAAAACAATCCATGGTCATTTGATTTACTTGCTCGGATGAACGACAGTAAAATGGACTTAGCACACGATAAGTTTTGCGAACTGAACCACGATTTTCGAAATAAATATTCATAATTTGTAAGCATTGCTCTGGGGTAAGTCTATTCATGGTGAAATGGCAAACCAAACTGAACACAAATCAGCTGTCGGCTGTCAAATTAGCTGTCGCTAGAAAAAGTGTTGCTAATTGAAGAAAAAAACAAAAACACTCCATATACAGGGTGTCCCATATGTGGTCTTGCACCAGAAGGCTATAGATAGGTCATGCTTAGACAAGCAAAAACTTGTGTGGGAGGGAAGGAGGAAATTCTAACAGTTTTCACGTTAACAGGACTCAAAAATATTTGGGTATGTTTTTATAGATCACCCTGTAACTTCTAAACGTTACATCCTATAACAATGAACTTTTTCTTAAACATATCCAACGACAAATGTCAATAAATGTCAGATAATGGGCAATTATCCTTTGGGAATGAGCTTTCTAAGCCATTTTCGCTGGATATGTTCAAGAAAAAGTTAAAAAAAACGCCGAAAGTGTTACTTATGGGCACAAAATGTCAAAGGTAATTTTAAAGCGAATCGTTTGGGCTTCTTAAATCCCATATGAAAAATTGGTATTGATGACATGTTTTTTGATAAAAATAGTAGTTAAATAAAAAAAGCCATAACTTCAAAATGGAGAAAATCAAATAAGTGGGAAAATTTTTAGACCATTGAAAATCTTCAACGATTATCTAAATAATCATCATAAAAAAAACTGTGATGATTAGTATAAATTGAGTGCCCTAAGTACCTAATAACTTTTTTCTAAATATTTTCAATACTTGTTGCATTTCTGATTTACTGTAATTAATAGTTATTTTTTTTTTAATTACAGGTTTCACAATGAACAAATCAGCGATTACTTCTCTTCTCTATTGACTTCACTTCGAGAAATTAGGAATTTCACTTGAATTTGGAAAGAATTATTCGTCTTCTTTATTTTATTTATGGTAAGTCTATTTTCTATACATTGCTATTTTCAAGCATAAACTAAAAATGAATGCATTCCTTTTGTTTTCCTTCTGGTGCAATCCTTTTAAAATGTTTGCTAATGTTTTGCTTCCCACCTGCTTTGCTTAAATTTCTTTGTATGTTGTGAAAGTATTCTCTTATAACAAATAACCACAACAAATGCTCAAATTTTGTTGCTGAATTCGGACCTCAATATCTTATTTTTTTTGTGTGTGAAGATTAATGAAAGTCAGTGAATAAAAATTTTTAAAAAGTGTTTAAAAATTTAAAAACACAAATTCGTTTAGATTAAACCACCTTCAGTTTGCAATCGCCGAATATCGTTAACTTTGAAAAATTTGTTTGTGATGTATTGAAATGTAGTGTCAGGTGTCATAAATCTCTATCTGAAAAGTTCTCGAGATGTACGGTAAAAGAATTAACTATTTTTCTCATAAATGGAAGAAGTTTTTATAATTTCATTTTTCTTACCCCGTCTACTTTTAATCTTATATCCTTTCCGGCTGCTGCAAGTAAAGCTCTAAGTATACTTGTTGCTGTACCTGTTTGTCGACTTGCTACCAAATGAACAGCTGTCTGTGCACGTGACTGAAAAAAAAAATTTAATTTACAATTTTTAATGCATATTTTATTATAAAATAATAATAATTTTGCACGAAACTTAAAAAAATATTTAAATAAGGAATATAATATTAAAATTTATTACAATTGCATTATATCTACGATGCTGCGGCTAAGTAGATTAATTTCACTGTGCTTATGTACCTATATATTCAAAGAGGCTTAGACATTTGTTAGTATATGTATACATTTATGCATACTAGATGTGCCTCAGTCTAAAAAATTAGTTTTCTCTTTCGATTGCCCGTAAATTTTTTTAGTATAAAGAGAAATAGAACGCATTTGGTTTAAAATTTAAGACAGACAGAGCTTTGCCCCCATTACTAAGAGAAGCAAACAATCTCTCAAAATTACCGAAAATAATTATTTACTTTAAATTTCTTAAATTAAACTTCCACATTTTAAGTACATTTTTTGACACTTTATTTTTTTAATGGGTTTTACAGCTTTTGTATCATATTTCTGACACTAGTGTCACACACAACATAAACAAAATGAAGAGACAGTTTAAAACAATTAACAGAAAAAAGATTAAATTTACTCTATTTAAGTTTTAATGGCACCACACTAAGCTCAGTTGGACATTAGCTTCGAAAAAATACATTATAAGAAGCAAGAGTTATGTACGATTTTTGTTCGGATTCATAGAATCTTTGAAACCGATCATAAGTTTCCAGAACTAGAAGGTAGCCAGAGCCGCCAAAGCCGATTGATTATTCTAGATGTACATAAGTATGCATACTGCTCGAACAAGAACTATTAAACCTATTAACCGCATGGGGTCAGTAGTGACCCCAATTTATTTCTAGAAATTTAAGAATTATTCAAAAACAAAAACAATGCAGTTCGATAACTAAATCTTATTGGTTTAACAAAAACTGGAAAACAAATAACTTCTCTTCAAGTTAACACAAATTTAAAATAACAATTATTACATACTGAGAAACTTCTTGTCTTGTCTTTATAGAAAAGTAAAAAAATAACAACGACTATACGGAGTAGAATGGAAAAGCTACACTATTCCCTCAAAACTACAATCTCACCATACGTTTTATTTATTTTCGCTACAATTCATCCGAAAATATTTAAAAATATCGAAATTTCAAAATATATACCTAACAAAACTAACCTCACGAAAAAAATTATGTAACTGGGCGCATCGGATCACACTTCACTATAGTACAAAAGCATGCGTGCAGTGGCTCGAGTACGACGATTTTCAAAATAGTGCTCTAAGATGAAAATCTATTGGAAGACGCAAGGTCGAGAGAGAATGCGTTCTATATTTTCTTCGCGGTTAAAATTGCTCTGATCCCATGCGCTTACTAAAGGGTTAAAATTGTTTGCTACAAAAGATTTTCTGGCATAAAAGATGGGATTGGCTTAATTACTAAATTTCATAACAATTGCTTTTAAATTACTTCTTATATATGTAGTATATTAAATTCAATTCAAATGATTGTATATGTTTACAGAGTAAATTTAACTTATATAAGAATTTTAATGGATAATATCTTTTTTTTACAACTTACTCGTAGCAGGCATTTCTTCTGTTTTCTTTTATTTTTGTTTTAGTTTGTAGTTGCTACTAGAACAGAATGTGAGTTATTTCAGGAAAAATTATGCCAAACCTCTATTTTAACTTTAATTCTAACTTAACCTAGTCTCTATCCCCTAAAGTTTCCTACACTATGTGACTAGACACTAGTTGGTCATGAGTTGCCGTATTAGTGGATTTGTGGAAAATATACAAGTATCGAATAATTTATTAGTAATATTTCTTGCTTTTGCTACAACCAAGGTCAATGTTTGCCTTATATGCAGTCGGGTTGTTGAATAGAATCATGGAAAATTATAAATCATCTTTGGCTGTTTATTTTGTGTCCTCTGTAGCTTTCTTTGTGAGGTTTCGCACAATTGTTCCATACTGGCGCACCATATAATAATATAGATTGCATGACACATTTATATATTATTAGATATTTCACATGATTAGTCCAAGTAATGTCATGGTTATTAATTAAGAGGCTTATGCTTGGCAGGTTCTCTTGTTTTCTTTTACGAATAAAAAACATTGCTTGCGTCTTATTAGTTCAGTTTAATTTTTCATTTGTGGTAGTAGTCTTATACCACATTGAGATTGTTTCGTAAGGAATTAATATCATAAGTCGTATTTTCATCTGACGCATAGATAGTAGTGTCATCTGCGAACACAGAAACATGTCCATTTTCTAGATTTGAAAAGTCAGGTGTATACATAAATATACTGTAAAGTATAGGTCCTAGGACAGATGAGAAGAAACGGTCACTAAGGAAGTTCTTTACTAATGAAATGAGATAGGATGGAAAAACGAATTTAATTATTTTATAAATTAGCCTTTTGTGTCACACCGAATCAAATGCTGATTGGATATGTAATACATTAATCCTGCAGAATTCTTCTGAGATAGACTGCTGTTAATGTGCTTAGTTATTCTAACTATTCCATAGGATGCGTTATGCTCGCTTCTGAATCCAAATTGAGTAGGGTTTGGTGGGATAAAAAGTGCCGCGGGTTTGAAGTGCCACTTTTAATATCTCGAATTATAAAAGGCGAGTAAAAAAAAAGAACGGTCATACAAGGAATACACTTGGCGTGGGGTGATATTCACCACATAGCCAGTCGCTGCCAGGTATTAGGTAAGAGCGCACGTGTCATAGTGTTATTCATTTGGCAAATACTTAGTACAAAAACATCGTATCGGGCATTTTAGTTTCTTACTGAATGTGCTCATCATGGTTAAGTATAGTAAGGACCTTTATATTGCTATTTTCTTTGTGAGCACTCTGATACTACTTAAAACTACAAACGTTTTCTTGTCATTGTTTTCTATCTAAAAACATGTTCTTGTACCGTTCTGGGTAAAAAGTGCCGTAGTGGCAAATTTTAGGTATAAAGCAGAAAGCAAAGACTGAAGGTTATAGCTACGTATTTAAATATTAATAACAACCTGATGTGCAATGCGGCTACAAAGATTTTTTCAAAAACTAAATATAAAATTAACATTTCAAAGTGATGCAACTAAAATAACGCTAGACTACCATATTAAGTTAGAATTCTCGTTAGTGTTGAGTATTTATGATAATTTTTGAAGTTATTAATAAATGTCGATAACAATATTATAGATTCAGCCTTTTTATTATTTCTTACCAGGTTGCAACAGGTGGAAATTTTTACCCGCAAGAGGGGTAAAAAGTACCGAACGACTTTCACATTTAAAATCAATTAAATAAATAAATAATTAAATTTTTTACATATACAGGGTGATTCAGATCAAGATACCTTCCGGTATACCATGCGATTCCTTGAGATAAGATTATCAAAAATGTGTTCCACATATCCCCCCCCCCCCCCCCTAGAAACCTTCCTTTAGGAGTTGTGGCCAGTTGCAAATTTCGCCAATATTCGTGAGAATAAATGAATATAAGTTTTGAACCACTCTATAGATTTTGGTTATTGTTAGCTTATTAAATATCCAAGAATAGTAGCTGTTGAAAAGCGTATTACTCTGTATTTTTTAATTAAGCTTCTTTAAATTATTCTCAAATATTTCCAAAATTTTGATTTTTTTTACACACAAAAGTTTTTGAAATAAATAACGGTATTTATGAAATTTGTGTATAAAAAAATCAATGTTTTGGAAATATTTGAGAATAATTTAAAGATGCTTAATTAAAAAATACAGAGTAATACGCTTTTCAACAGCTACTATTCTTGGCTCTTTAGTAAGCTAACAATAACCAAAATCTATAGGGTGGTTCAAAACTTCTACTCATTTATTCTCACGAATATTGGCGAAATCTTCAACTGGCCACAACTCCTAAAAGAAGGTTTCTAAGGGGGGGTATGTGGAACAATTTTTTGATCATCTTACCTCAAGGAATTACGTGGTATACCGGAAGGTATCTTGATCTGAATCACCCTGTACATATATATATATATATTTTTTTTTAATTAGTAGGTACATGAAACTCCAAAGATTATATGTTTAAATCATCATATAATTTGACCTAAAAATTTATGATATACCACCCCACACTATGTGGAAGTATATTTTTATTCTCCATAATATCCGTAATTCTTTCTTTCATCACTTTTTCCAGTATTTTTCCTAATGAAATTAGTAGCCTAATTGGTTGATAATTTTAAAGATTTTCAGCAAGTTTACCGGGTCTACCAATTGTAGAAAATACATCTTAACTTGACTGCTCGTTAGTAAACTAAACTAGGTAGCAATGCCTGTAGACTATTCAGTAGGTATCGTAGAATTCGCTTTCTTATGAAATTTTTAATATGGATACAATTGACTTGTTGATCTTTACATATGGCTTCCACACAAAAACACACACGCTGACATTGAAATCATAAGGAAAAGAACCTTTATCTCAACTTATCATTTGTTATATACATACGTCCACTACTCTAGCAATTATCTCTAAAAACAGCTGGATTATTCGCTGGATTTTTTTCTTTTATTACACATGTTCTGACAATTGTCACCCCTCTCCCACTTACCTGGAATGCACACTCCCTTTCACATTTTCAATCAATTTTACAGGTGTAAAGTTCAACACCTAAAAAGAGTAGTTCTGAAGAAGCACACTTCTTATCTAACCTTAAAAATTGTGACGGACATATTATCACAGATAAGAAATAAACAGATATTGACGTTTGCTATGACCTCTTCCATACATAACTTTCTTAGTACTACCGTCGATATCTCGGTATTTCTTGTCTATGATATTAGTTACTCACTTTGTATAGATCATGTTCCTTTTTATGCATACCAAAAAAGTTTGAAGCCAGGTGGTCACGTTATTATCAACGCTACATATATCTTATGGTATACAGAAGCTAAGATAGTTACTAAATTTCTCACACAGAAGTAATAATTCTCCTTCATATACATAAAGCCGAGGGTATAAACACAATTACGACCACCGACTAAAACTATTCAAGCAATATTCGTTGTACGGAACTTTTTGCAGAAAATTAATTATAGCGAAAGCAACAGGGACACACGAATAAAATTTATAAGCCGATTACACTTTTCCGATTTATAAAAAGCTTTAAATTAACCACATTGTCTTAATCTTACATAAAAACATAAAAAAAACAATAATTTCAATATCAAATTTATCCAAGACACGAAGTTGACCGTACTACGAAGAGAGACAGATGAAATTACAACGTAGCTCTATCGCGATTCGCGACCACAAGTGAAATTGTAGTTACCTAATTTTGTGCAGTTACGTTGCTACCTGAAGTTTTTAAACTTTTCACAACAAATATAGTTCATAGTTCCAATCGGTTGCCGCAATTGGATTTTTAGGCCTCAAAGCTTAGTCCCTCAGTTTGGAAATTTGCTGAGTGTTTCCCTCAGGGAGGTAAAATAGAGCTCAGAAATTATGTCTTAGTAAAATATTCTCATAAAACCGTTCAATCATGTTATTGTTGAAATTTATTTTGTTTGGTTTTTTTTTATCGGATCAGAGTGAACAGCGGCCCAAAAGCAAAAGAAAGTGAAGATCTTTCAATCAATTAAATCTTTCTATTTTGATACAAACTCAAGGGAATGTAGAAGCTCAAAAGGAGAGATTTCTACTACGAGCAAGCTAATGTGAAATTCAGTCCAATTAAAACAAAAAGTGAGAGCACCCCTTAATTGCTTTTGGAGTACTTCAGGAGATTAATCGTGGAATAAATAAAAAAAATTTAAAGCAGAAGTAGTAGTAACATTGTCTTTCTTTTATTTTTAATAACTAATACTATTGAGTGATGTTAAAAGCTTGCACATTTAACCTGCACCCATGAAAACTAGAACACAAAAAAGTCTAACATTCTATTGCTATGAATGTTATTCTTGTTGAGAGATACATAAGACTTGCTCATGGGAAAATCTCAATTGATTTTCAACATATTCTATTATTCGTAGACAATTATTTATTGTATGTCTAACTACGTGATGTACATAATGGGTTACGTCAACCCGAAATTTTTTCACAATAGAATTTACTGATGTGTAAAAATCGACTGCACCGTATACGACCAGTATAAGAAGTAATTTTATTTAACGTTTTTCTGGCAGCGTACAGAAATTACACACATTTTATATTCAAGCTATAGTTAAGGTCTATAGTTCGACAGTAGCGGCCAACTATTCAGGAGAATTTAAAAGAATTAAAAATGTATTTTACATTTATACATTTATTTAGAAAAACAAAACAAACAAAATAAACAGAAGGCAATTAGTAATTCTTTAAAATTTCAAAAAAGTCCAAATAACTCATAGTCTGGTATGTCAAAGCCTAAGCTATCACTCAGCGGGAAATGGAGAGCAGAATTGAGGGGCCATTTCCCAAACTCTCCTTATCCATTAAAAAAAAAAAAAAAAAAACACCTAAAAGAACAATACTCCCCTTTCATTGTTGCCATGAATCGTTTGAAATTATATGCAGGCTCCAAAGCTCACGTTTTCTCTCTCAAATTGCAGCTTGAAGTATAAAACTTTTCCGAAATTTGCCTTATCCACCTAAATGACTGTCCTAAAAGTCTTTTTATTTAATTTATTATTTAATTATAAATTTTATTATTTTTATCATTATTTAATGTTATTCGCAGCTACTGCGTTTACTTAGAAGCTTGTGTTTTACTACATGTACCTACATATATAAAAATTAATATTACTTCATAAGATTATTGTGCCTACTTTAGTAGTTTAAACCTTGGTCATTATTTCAAAACGTATTAGAACGGATAAGGAGAGTTTTGAAAATGGCTATGAAAAGTGTGGAAACAGTAAGCTGGATTGCTGTCCTACGACGGGCTTCTATTTTCTATTCTCTCTATTCTCTGCATGATCTCTATAGTGAAAGATTGACTTCCTTATTACATTTTTGGAAGGTGAAAAGAAGCATTCATTCTGCCTACCCAGGAAAGTGAGTGGAGGCATTTAGCATAAATTTTTCGGAAGAAAGAACCATTTAATTTATATTCTCAGGACAATGGGGGGAAGCACTAAGAAAAGGTAAATTAGAAAAGTGTGGAAAATAAACACATTTTCACTTATTCGTATCACTTATTCCATCTCCAGCTGCATGTATACTTTTCCTTCCTTCATTGTTCTTAGAAAAACAATGAAACTTGATGACACATTTTCAACCTGCATACAGATATTACCCACTAACGTATTATATAAGATGGACTAATTAATATTCTATTTTATGTGGGCACAATTTTATATGTTAAAGAGTGTTTGTATTGGTGCCAACATTAAAAAAATTATTGGCGGGAGGTTAAAAAAGTTAGAATGGAGGTCAAAAATGATTTTAATAAAATTTTTCGAATTTCCGCTGCGTATCTAATGAATATATTGCCTTTTAGTAAAACACTTTTTAAAAACATTTATTTCGAAGAAGCCACTTATTAAATTTGTTGTTCTCTCTCAGTTCGACGGTAAGTGGATGCTTTATATATATGCTGACTTTCTGCAATGTATTTTTATGAAAGTAGGTATGATGTAGACGCACAAATCTTTATCTTTTTTCGATAACAACATGAATGAATTCATTAACTCCGCCTTTTCTAAGTATTCTCTGAAAGGTGCATAACATGCTCAAAAATGCCATACAGCAAAACATTACGCCTGCCTTCCTAAACAAGTTCAAGGTAAGGTCTATTTATTTACTTATTACTAATGACTTCCAGGTAATTCTTATAGTAAACCCTATCCATTCCTATTTTACCTGGACATCACCTTTAATAGCTATGTTTCACATTTTACGGAACATCGTGTATATATATAGCTGTGATACCCACTGAGTTTTCAATTAGAATCCGAACGTTGAATAAAAGCGAATTTGGCATGATTTTACAGACCAATGTAAAGGGAAGAGGCTTGGAGAATTTCATAAACTTTTAATTTTTGTTTTTGTATACATAGATGCTTTCAGTCAGACGAACAAATTTGATATTGAGTACTACTCGATCAGTTTTTAAAATATTCATCGTTGTACATAAGAACAAATACATATTTCCTTGTTTGGACCTATGTATTAAAAGTTAATTGAATAATCAGAATCCCTTAAACTAAGCCCTATTTTTCACGTCTATCAGCTCTGCCCACAGGAACAATCTGTTTGATGTTTCTCATATATCTGCTGGTAGTCCGATTAGAGACATCTCATCTAATATCAATACTAACTGTTCCTACTGTCGTGGAGTCGTACATTGAGCTTGTGGATGCTGTAAATTCAATCAAGTCTGAGACAATTGGGCCTGATTATCTTCCATCTAGGTGCACTAAGCTTTTATTTCCCTTTATTTATAAATGCTTGACGTTATTCCATTTCCCAGCTGCCTGTAAGATGGCAACAGTCCTTCCTATTGCAAAGAATTCTTCTCCTGAATCACTAGATAACTTCCGCCCTAAGTTTATTGTGCTTCATATCCAAAGTCTTAGCAAAGCTATTCTAAATATAAGCAGATAACCGAATTTGCCAATAATTTTCTTGCAGTTTTCCATTCGGGTTTTCAATGCTTCCACTGCTCTGACACTGGAGTTCTGAAAATGATCTCTGATCTGACAAAGGCATGAATCAGGACAAGTTCAGTGTTTTAGTACTTCTGCACTTCTCGAAAGCCTTCAACAGTGTGGACCATCATATCCTCTTCCAGAAACTTGTTGCATTTTTTAATTCTAATAGTTCTGCCATTTCTCTGCTAAGGAATTTCTTGGCAGATCGCCAATGAGTATATATTAATAATATTTCATCCTCTACACTGCCTTTACTTCATGAGATGCCTCAAGGTTCAATACTGGGAACTTTGCTATTCAGTTTATTTATCAATGATCTGCCAGATGTAGTTTAAGATGCACAGATGCACTTATGAGCCCATGCTGTACAACTGTGTTTAAGCAGGCTGGACAGAAAGGACAGCAAAGATTTGACCATGTTTCGCGTTTTCTCCCGCGTTTGCTCGGATGCTCATTGGCTACATATTTGAAAAGGCGAGTTCTGGTTCTCTTATATTTTTCTCTACTTAGCTCGAACAAACTAGGGTACTTATGAGAATTATTGCAATTTACAACGTCACAATGCTACAGGAACATATTGACTCCACGATTTCAAAAGTCCTGCATGGAAGGTTCTTATCTTATTCAAACAGCACGTTTATGGAATAACCTTGCGTTAAATGTTCACAGAGTTGGCACTGTCGGCTCGTTTAAGTGGTGCTTTGATACATAACGTAACACTACTCTTTTCTTTATTTGGTAATATTCTCTGCAGAACAATATTTTGAATTTAACTTCTTCTTTAATTAATAAGAATTTGCTTGTATTTCCTTTACCTTCTTACTTCTTATTTTTAGTATCTAATTACTTTTGTTGCACCGCTATATTTAATGTACAAGAAAAGATGTGAACTCTTGTGTACACTAAACATAAATAAATATATACTATATATTTGCATTTGTGTTTCATGAAAAATACTTTACACTTTGTATTTCCATATCATTTTGTAGACATGAATTCATTACCTCATAATTTAGACATCTTTTTCAATATATTTCCAAATTACATAACACACACACTCCATATATATGTATAATGTACACTATATTTGGGGTAAAAAATCACAATAACTTTCAAACCTCATAAACTTTACTTCTTTTGAATAACATCTTCATAATTAACAAATATACATCATATAATCAAGCAAACGATGTTACCTCACATTCCAAAAAAAATTCTGTAGATTCAGGAAATAGTCGTTTACAATATAAAAATCGTTGAAAATTACTCCAACCAAGAATTTTGGCATTTGATTCAAAACATTTAAGCCATTCATCAATACTCTGTTCTCTATTATCACTTAAAATCTTAATAACTTTTTTAGCATATTCCAAAGATAACGGAACTTTTGGTCCAGCACTAGTTTCAGATGTTTCACTAAAATTATCGTCAAAATTTTGCTCAGATGCCTTTCTTTTTGCCCGATTGAACATGTTTAACGAAAACTCAAATAGATATGATGACAGTCTAACTATATATACGAGTACTAAGGGTGTTGTTCGACACAGTTACATAAATCAAAGAAATAAGAATAAGAATGCGTACTGGATGATGGTTGGTTGGTTGGTTTGGTTTAGTATGCCCTACACCTTACATGGGGAAATTTTGTTCGATGTATAAATGGGATAATGAACAAATGCTAAAAGACAATTTAACGTCAAAAAGTTTTGTACGACTACCATAATACCATGAGTATCATAAAATCCAAAATATAAGGAGTTCAACACAACAATATTATTTTGCATTAGTGCACACCCCCCAAAACTATTACCATACTTAAATATCAGTGATGAAATCGTTTTTGACACGAATATCTTTTGCTCTTTTTTACACTTTTTTTTTTATTCTTTATTATTATTATTATCGACACGTTTTATGTATAGTAAGTATGTAGGTAAATTCTTTTGTGATTATCTCTTCGATTTCTTGAACATACAGTGATAAGTTCTAATTCATACTTAATAAGGAAATAAATCATTTAATTAGAGTAGAGTAGACATTTATCATGTTTTCGACATCTTAAATAGGTTAATCTTCCCTTAATCTTGAACCATATCAAAAATTGTTAACACTCCCAGCCACTACTTTTATGGTAACATTGCAGGAAAGGCTTGATAAGATTATTGATTTAAAAAGCTTAATTAACAAAACTTTAAAAATTAAATAAAAGTAAAAATTTAATTGAATTGAATGCATCTAAAACTAAATTCAGGTGTTTTTTGGAGAATACTATCCACATACCGTTCATACTTATATTCATCATTTCTTATAGCTATGTAGGTACATATTTATATAAGTGAAAACACGCAAGGTGGGAAGACCTTGTATATATTTATTTTATTCAGAAGTGTAAGGATCATTAATTTTCATTGAATCGGTGCTAATTTATAGTCTACAGTCAGGGTTCAGAACTCTAGACATGTTCGTGTATAACTTCAACATATGCACATAAATCATTATTGATTACACAGGTATAATATAAAATATCGACACTCTAGTAATGGTATATAAAGGCTATTTTTTTTATTGCCTACATTTTTTGTAACACATTGTAAGTAGGTACATGACATCCGATACTCAGAATATCTGATTTACTAATAGCACTTATGTTTATTAAGTTCTCTATGGGTTTTATTTTTATTTGTTCGATTTTTCTAAGATGCCATCATAAAATATATTTTTACTGGCTTACATACATATAAATATATGGATAGAACTTAAGTTTGCAATAGTGCAAAAATACCTCAGAATCAGAACCGTCGTAAGCGAGCGTACAACGCAGGAGTTAGATCAAGGTCTGATTCCAACAAAAATATATGAGACAAATAGGCAGAAAATTGCAAAGAAATATGTAGAGTCAACAAAAGTACAACAAAATTAAAAAATTCCACGTTCCCATAATTCAATCATAATTCAAATGAAAAAAATTAAAACATTTATTTTCCCACAATTTTAACCACGAACTGATTACAGCTTTGCTGAACATATTTCCCATGAATATTCCTTGCCTTTTTTAATTTTTTGTGAAAAACAAAATCATCATATTTCAGTAGAAACGTGGTAGTTTGTAGAGACTAATTTCTAAAACACAATTTTATAAGAATAATAAAAGTTAATCAGAATTTAAATTTTGATGTGAAAAGGTTTGGCAAAAACTGACTGAAAGATTGTTATTTTGGTTTTATTTTCAAAGAAATATATTTAATCCGGCGGCATCATCAGGAAGCAGTCGAAAATCGCATAGAGTTTGAAACAAAATAATTTTCCAGATCTGTTCCCGACATCGATTTATCGTCATTTTGCAAAGTCAAATCCAATATGTTTAAACAACAAATTTAATTGTAAAAACAAGGTACAGCGGGAGCTTGTTTAAAGTAATAATAATAAATTCGAATATTAAGCAACGGCTGCATTCTAAGTTTCCACCTTTATACAAATTTATTGTTATTTCACAAATAAACAGTTGAGTAAAAATCTGGATATTTGTCTGACAAATCACATACGCTCAAATATTCTTGTAGCTACTCTATAGCTCCAAAGTCCAACCATAGCCATATTTGATCGTTCAAGATGTCATACAGATATTAGCTTATTTTTCCCGCAAACATTATAATCTCCAGCTTGCACAAAATAAAAAAAAATCCAGACTATAATCCAAGAAAGAAACGAATTTTCTCTTTCAGTGTATAGGGAATTCTAGTTTCAAAAAAGTAAGTTGTACTGCTATTTTAACAATTCAAAAATAAAAATTTTAGGATTCCCAGATAAAGAAAAAGGTCAATTCCGATATCAAACAAGAGAAAAATTCACAAGATCGATGATGCAGTTTTCCGTCGTCTCAAACTGTTCGTCAAAAAAAAAAAATATAAAAATTATTTAAACACTATTTTGATTTGATTTTTAGAAAATTCTGGATCAAACCTTTTCATCCTTGAACAAATAATCTAAGCAATTAAAAATATTTGACAATGTATTTGAATTTTTAAGTAAGTAGGTACTGTCATCCTCCTTTAATTTTAGCACCTCAGCTGTTTCCCTGATCAACAGTTTTTTATCTCACCGTCACCAACAAGTCAAGGTGAAAGATTTACTGTCCAGTGCGCGGTCGCTAGAACGAGGGGTCCCCCAAGGATCTGTTCTGGGTCCTTTGCTTTTCTGATTATTTTGCAACGATTTACCGAGAGTTGTTCGTGATGTGAAAATTCATTTATATGCTGATGATGTTCAGCTGTATCTAAGTAGACCTTTTGGCCTACTCGAGGATTGCGTGGCACGAATAAACTCTGATTTGGACCGAACTTGCACCTGGTCTAACTATAATCGGCTGCTACTAATTCCGGGAAGGTCACTCTGTGCTATCTTTTACAATAGCACCTCAATGAAACCGACATACCGCCTATACTGTATAAAGTGCTGTGATAACATTAATAATACGATCAGAAAAATCTATGGGGGCTTTCGCAGACTGTGGCTTTCAGCGAATATATTATCCAGTCGTTCTCGTCTAAAGCTAGTAAAAACACTAATCTTGCTTTATTTCACTTTTGGATGTTTGGTCTTTTCTAAACTGGATAGTATCTGTACACGCAAGATGGAAGTTGCCCTAAATGACTGTGTGAGGTTCATTTATGGGTTGCGTAGGTTTGATCATGTCTCACATCTCCGGTCTTGCTTGTTCGAAAGTTCTTTTGCCTTTTACCTTAAACGAAGAAACTTGGTTTCCTTGTACAATTTGTTAAAATTTAATAAGCCAGAGTACCTAAGAGAACTCTTCTATTTTACTACCTCCCAACGAAATAGAAATTTGGTATTGCCTCGCTTTCATAAGACTGTAATAGAAAGCTCTTATCTTGTCCAAAGCATCCGTCTGTGGAATAATCTCTCTGTCAATATGCAGGCGGCTGGTACCATCAATGCATTTAAAAAACTCGTTAAAACACACATAATATAGCTCCTTTTTCACATTCTTTTCTCTCTCTCCGCAAGGGAATACTAGTTAGTTGATAGTTTCATAGTATGTATATAATCATTTTTTTGTTTTATTTTTTATATTTTCTTTAATGTTATACTTGAATTGTAACTCCTACTTAATGATGCTTATTTTTATTTTATTTTTATTTGTTTATTTTTCTTTACTCTTTGAATTTCAATGTACATGAGCTACATAACTCCACTACAATTACAACTATACCGAAATAAAGTTTATTCTATTCTATTCTACTAATTTGTCTAGTTTAGGCCGAATAAATTTTCTTTCTCCTTTTTATTTTCCAACAATTTTATGACATTGATTTATAACCTTCGGCAAAATATTAGAAAGCAACTCTTCAGTTAAAATGTAATCGGTTTTGTTTTTTGTTTTTTAATCAAAAACCTCAAAGAACTATGTTATTTTCTTCCCGTTCACTTTCTCATATGTGCACACCATATTTTTCGTACATAGGTTTTCCAAACATATTTGTAAGTGTTTTTTTTTTTTCAAAATTGTTATAATTGCTTTTATTATTATTAAAATTCAGACCCCTGTAACTTGAATAAAATTTATTGCTACACGTTTATTTGAACACGAGAATGAAGATTCAAGTAATTTTGTTCAGTAGCCCAAAAACACGATTAATGCCGTAAGTACTTTATGTTATAAAAATCACTTTTTAAACCTCTATCTTGATAAAAACTGAATGATTTATTTATTTTATTTCTCAAATTCTCCAAAACTTTTCGTGTTGACGACAAGAGACAAGATCTAGTAGTCCAAGCAAATATTCGGCTTTGTATATAATTCTGTATAGTACTTTATAAGTATTATTACAAGGCATTGCTAATATAATTAGAATAAAACCTCACGCTACTAATACTTAGTTAAATTTTGGAAGCTCGGAATCGAGCCATTAAAAGCCTTAATCGAAAGATGAATGTAAAGAATTACATCGTAAATTTCAAGACGATTTCCAGAGTGAGGATGGATTGATTTTTACAACGAACTTAAGGCTTTGAAACTGAATTTTCTCCGAACTCCGTTGAAGCGCCCTATAGTATTCGTATCATCTTACTAAAATAATTAAATCTATTATTATCTGTTATCTTTTGGTTCAGTTATACTCCACGGCCTTACCCTGTTATTATACAAGGTGATACTATTCGAAAATTTCAACAAATAGAAATATTTGAATTTTTATTACCACTTTTTTTTCGAAATGTACTAATTTTAAAAAGTTGAAAGTTCATTTTTCCAATTGGGCTATAGCACTAGGAACTCAAAATTTAACATTTTGCGAGCTTTAATTGAACAAACAAATAAAATTTGGTTATATTGTTAAAAATGGTACTGTCCTACATGCTCACCTTCGAATTTTCAACATTCAATGGAAATTTTATAACTTACTTTGAGCCTTTGATGAAATTTTTGTGTTTTTGTTTTTTGTTGTTGTTTGCTTGTTTTTGATAATCCTCCCGAAAAAGTTCAATCTTAAGTCGTTCAATAGTTTGGTTTTTTCGATGAGAATCATTTACTTATACAAGATACTTCTCCGTGAGAGTTCCAAAGGGAAAAACGTGGAGAACTGGGCAAACAATAAATTGTATGGCAGGAGGCTATCTCAACCGTTTTGAAGTTATAGGGTGATTAAGAATATATTCTAGTTTTTCAAAAACACCCAGTGTTCGGGCACCGTTTAGACCACGGTTTTCGAACAGTGCAATTCTTTTCGAAGTTTCGGAAGAACTTCGAACCATCATAAGCTACCATGTGACTGTATTCAACATTTGTAACGATAACTGAGCTAAAATTTAGCATGGTTACATATAAATCTTGCATGGCAGTAATTTTTTGCCATTTTATTTTATATAAAATCAAGATGGTGGCCACAAGATGGCTGCCGAATTTTGCTAGAATTATAACCCGACATCTGGGGGTTATGTCGAAGTCGCGTATTATGTTTTTGTTGCTCAAATAGTACAATTTCAATTGTGAGGTAGGGGATTATAAATTTTTTAGTCAAAATTTAGCAATTTTTACTATTAGCTTCACTTCTTAGTTAGGGTCAAATCTTGTAATCCGATCGATTTGGAACTTAACATACCTATACCTACATAGTATATTACGTATGCCTATGTATTCCCGATGACAAGACAATATTTTTGAGATTACTTATTTCCGAAAGTCTAGAAATATCAAAATACAAAAAAAAATAACTGTTCAAAAACAAATTTTTATTAAATATTATTAAAAAGGACTAAAACTAGTTTTTCTTTAGTCTTCGTTCTAGGAGATTATAATACCATCTAGGCTTCGAAATAGTAGTTTTATAATTTTATTAAGTTTTAGAACAGCTGAGATCTCTATTGGATTTTTCTTTAAAGTTTTATTTTGAAGCTATAGACCTTAGCTATCAATATGACATGCTGATGGATTTGGCTTATATTTTGAATTATCTAATTTTAAAATTAATGGGAGCTTGAGATTTAGTGTAGTCATTCCTTCATCCAAATTCACCAAAACTCCGACCGCCTTAAAAAGAGTGGAAGAGATTAAGCGGCAAAACAAAAACGAATGAATCAAATATTTTTACACTTTTTATTATCCCTGAAAATTTCATCAAAATTTCATCGCATCGGTGTTAAAACCGGCCAAAAGTATTTCGTTTGATATGAAATCACTGTATACGTTTGCCATATATACATGTATAAATTTCCATTTTGCTCCTATATTTGGGTATTTGTTAAGAATGCATTGATCTCAAAGATTTCGTAGAATTGTAAAAATTGACTAAATCAGAAATTCCCTGACATAGAGAAATTGAGATTTTTTACGTATTAGATACATACAAGCAAAACGGCATGTTCTAGACGTTTTTATGAAATGAATATTGATAATCGTTATGAAAATGATGGGGTGTCCCGTTTGTGGCCTTGCACCCGAAAGCTTTGGAAAAGTTATGCTTACACAAGCAAGAAATTGGGTGGAAGTGGTTGGGAGGGGTGGGGGGGGGGATAAAACGGTTTTCGATATAACAGGAATCAAAGATATTTGGATAACTGTAAACTCTGACGTTACTCTATGATGATGACTTAATACTTGTTAGATTGATAATGGCCCTATTAAATGGTCTATAAATCTATAAATTTTCACCAATCTCATCTCCATTTTGAAGCTATAGTTCAATAAAGTTAAAATTTCGGAGTTTTAACGCGGTTTTTTTTATTTAACTACTTTTTTATCAATAATTTTGGGATTTGCGAAGCCCAAAAGCTTCGCTTTAAAATGACCTATCACACACTGCACCTAAAATGTAACCCTTCTTTGTGTTTTATCGACTTTACCCATACAATTTCTGCTTATCTAAGCATAACCTATTCATAGCCTTCGGGTGCAAGACCACATTCGGGATAACCTGTTTATTATGTATTTACATAATATAACTACCTTTCGTTAATTATTAAAAAGTATAGCATAGTAACTGCTTCAATGTGAAGGGTGTAAAACAATATCTATATGACCGCCATTGTTATTTTAGAATATTAATTTATTTCAAGACCTCGACACTTGAGCACCAATGATTGTTATGTACAATTTTTTATTTATATATTATTTTTCACCTAAATAAATTTCAATTAAGAAAATTATATTTTTAATAACATAATTGTAGAGCATTTTATATTGTGTCCCTCTTATGGTCAATTTAAAATTTAAATCGTTTTAGGTAGCATTTAATGAAATATATCCAATTTAAAATTAACCTATGTATAGCGCCATCTTGTAACTAAGTTAATAATTATCTCGTGACAACACTCTGTATACTTTGATACACAAAGTTATTCTTAGAAATTTTATAACAAATATAAGTTTGAAATGTTATGCATATTATTCACAAGTGAAATTTATTGGAGGATCGACAACTTTATGAACCTATGAAATTCTTGAGAAATAAATGTAAACACACTATGATTTTAACACTTTTAGTTTTAGTCATATATGATTAAGGTTACGCATTAAAAAATGCTTGACATCCTTACACCAAAACCAATGAAGGGATAGATTCGATTTTATATTTCAATTCATATTCAATTTTTAATTTTATAAGGATATACATTATGTGAAATTTATATTATTCCCATATTAATATTCTACTACCACAGCGAAATTAATTACTCACAGCAACTTGTATATATTATACCTATTAACTAACTTGCTTGAATATTCTATAGTTCCACTCACTTTCAATTTCTATCAGAAACTAACTAAGGTCCTTCAAATGCGCTATTCCTGTATCGTTTAAAAAGTATTGTATATAACTTGATATCTCAGTGTTGATTAAATATTACAAATATAAGAAAAATTTATTACCTATATGCGGTTCAATATGGAAACCTTTACTACAAGATGGGGTATCCTTGTCAGTTTCATTGGTGTACGTATGAATATAACACATTATTTCTGTTATGTAGAATGGAAACAAATAAATAAGAGATTTATGTTTATTGACACCATTGATTGTACATATATAAACACCGAACAGGAAAGGGAATATTTTCCCTTAAACGCGTCATTTCCTTTTAGTGCGGAATTGACATCTTATATGCTGTCAATACACTCACTTTTAGCTGGATTGCATGCCTTTTGTTATTAATATTTTTGTTCAGCCTAAAAAACTATATTTATCAGATGTTTGTATGTGTATATGAAACTTAACGAAATCAGTACTACCTGACGATATATTGAATTCATTATAATATGACACCATTTACCACCCCTTGCGTTTATGACTTAGGTAGACCCTTATTTCTTATACATATATGACACCTTCTTACGCTTTGCGTTTAAGGCTTAGATAGACCCTTATTTTTTTATACATACACATACTTACATATGTGGTATATATTATGTTCTTAAACATAATGAAAAGGGTCCCATTTCTCCTTATTCATAACTTCTGGTATCTAAGCTTGTAGTGATTGGTACCGAAAGTTATTGTGAACATAATATGCATATTATGTCACGTTTAAGATGAATATATTTTTTGTATGATTTCGAAATCGATTTTTTCTAAACAAAAACATATTCCAGTTTCTATAGAGAGAAATTTGCAATTAAAATTTACAAATTTTCAATATCGTATTCCCCAATAGCTGCATAATATTCAAATTCATTTTATTAATGAGTTCAAAAATCTTATATTAAGTACCGTAAGGATTTCAGCAATAAATATATATAGAAAACTTTATTTAGTAATTTACTCCAATAAAACAAAAATAAACAAATAAAATTAAATCGACCCGTACATAACTTAGTAGGTATAGAGGGAAGGCTATAGTGTAAAAAAATTAAAAATAAATGCAGTAGCTCCTAGGTGAGCTGCTAGATGTAATCAGCTGGAACATACCTGAATGCAACCACAATGCAGGTGGAAAAGTATTTCATGTACGAAGAAAAATATAAGAGCCTTCCTAAATTAACCTCAAATTATGACGAATACTTAATTAAAATTTGTCGATGTCGTGTCAACTACAAGAAGTGAATCTGGTCAGTAAGGTATCTCAGCCTACCAATTCTTATACGGTTAAACAGGACAATTATAACCTTCTGAGAGAACAGCCCATTAATTTACACTTAAACGGTGAGACGTGATCAAATCTTCTGTCAAATCAAAAACAAAAAGCAATCGTTAAAGGCCACATTTATTTTGTAAAGAGGAAAGAGTTATCTAATTTAGGAAAAATAAAGCTACCATAAGAAAAGTAAGGAAGGAGAAGAGTTTTAAGTAATTTTGACTTAGACCGACAGCAGAGCTGGGCAAGTACCAAAAAAAAAGTACTTAAGTACAAGTACAAGTACCGAAGGCCTGAGTACTTCAGCGTAAGTACAAGTAAAACTTTCACCTCTCATTGCTACACTCACAAAAACTATTATAAGTCCGCTCAAGCACCCATTATCGCCTCCATTAATGCATAACAATTCTAAGGAAAAAATTTCCAGTAAATTTCTAAGAAAAAATTGAGGCCTTCCCTACATCAGGTCGAGGCATCGTTGATTTCATATTGGAGCGAGGCATTGCTTTCTTACCCTTGGTTATGTGAACTGACGTATATAATATGGACTGCTTACGTGGGCACAATTGCTTGTGTCAAAAAGGGCTCTTACGCCGGTGTCAACATTGAAAAAATCATTGGCGGGAAGTTGAAAAAGTGAGCACGCAGCTCGGGAAGTGATTTTAATAAAACATTTGATTAAATAGTTTTTGTTAGTAATAATAACCCTAAATAATTAATTTAAAAACATTTATTTTGACGAATCCACTAATTTATTTGTTGTTTTCAGTTCACTCTCAGTTGGTACTTGGTGCTTAGGTCGAAGAGTCAGCAATATAGAAGTAAGCCCACTTTTTGCAATCCTTATTATACATGTCAGTGGTTATGTCATCAAGTCGAGGCATCGTCGACTTTATATTCGAGCGAGACGTTACTGGTTTTTGTTCTACTTGCCCAGTCTTGTGCGCATGTTATTAGTTTGTCTAAGGTTCTGCCTTGACCGGTGAGTGCGGCACATTCTTTGACAGTTCTTTGCGTGCTTTAATGCTCAACAAAAAAGGAATTGCGCTAGAGATTGTATTTGCCTTTTTACGAAGAGCTAGATATTTGTAGGTAGTTAATAGACACAGAAATACCTAAGTAAAAATCTTGGTACTTAAGTACAAAACTAAGTCTTAAGTACAAGTAAATAGAAGCAAGTACTAAGTAGGGGCATTTCAAAAGTATTGAGTAATAAGTCTTAAGTAACGAATATGTACTTTAAGTAGTACTTAAGTCTTTTTTTACTTAAGTATTGCCCAGCTCTGACCGACAGTTAAAGACTACGTAGACCACTATAAACTTTACATATGATGAGATTAACATAGCTGCAATACTTCATTTTATAATTTAGTCTAATACCCAGATTAATTCCTTTATCAACAATTTATTGGACTTGATTTCCAAGAAGCAGAGGAAGTAACCTGTCTCCAATGAGATATGGTACATTTGGACTTAAGTGAGTGGATTAATAATGAGCTTGTTACAAATCGACAAATCTTATATTCTAGCTAAATCGTCATTATGTAATTCTAGTCATACAATCCTCAATTACTTCAATAGTAAAACTGAATATTAATATTGTTACGCGCAACAAAGCAAAGTGACGCTCGTAACAATATCCTTTATAATATCTGGCAAATCATTAATAAATAAGCTGAAAAGATGCGGACCCAGGACAGATCCTTACCGAGCACCAGAAAAAAGCGGGAGTAAACTACTTACCAAAAAGTTAGTGAATAACGCAACTTATGGTAAATCAAGTAAAACTAGAATTCCGACTTCATTGTCATCTAATTTACCTTTCAAAGCAGGAGGAACTTTTAATAAAGGTGTTTCAGAACGTGCCTTGTTTTGCCCAACGTTCCAGGGATCACGTCGGTTGTCTCAACCTCTCTTCAATCCAATACAAGCCGCGGCTTTTGTCCTGCAAATCACAGTTGAAGTATTTAGAAGAGAATTTGCTAGACAAGCGACCTCTATATTACAAATTTATCGTATTTCTTGTGTTATATAAACCCTGGCTTAAGCACATTAATTTTTTTGATAAGTAACTTTACTTTATTGATGGCTTTAAAGGAAGCCATCTTTAAAATTTTCGGATACTATAAAAAACATCGTTGATATTGTACAGCCGCGGAATTACTAATGTCTCTACGGACGGCGTAAGTTAAAGTTAAAGTGAAGCCTCTTTTTTTTTTGTTTTGATATTTTGATGATAAAATTACTGCTACTGAGTTGCTGCTAGGATAGGGTGAGAAATATTATAATTTCAGGTTTTAGACATGAAATTGTAGTTTCTTAGCACCGTTACCGTTATCCGTGAAATTGAAATTTTGCTACTCTTTGCAGTTACGGGTTTTGATATTGCCAGTCTCACGGTTATGCAGTATCACCGCCGAAATGCGTTTAGATAGTTTCCGTAAAACTAAATTCAATATCCTATCACCATTTTTCATGATAAATTAGCTTTAGTTTTTCTGTATCAAATATCTCTACCTCTACACTGTTACTAAATAATTCCGCAATTAAAATTCTGCTTAGAAAACCTGCACCAACAATTCGTTTTCAAATGCAATTTCCTGGTCGACGGAGAAACGGAACATCGGAAATTTTTGGGCAAACGTTTCCGATTCGGAAATTCCTTCTGGATTTGGAAAGTAGATATATATGTATGTATATGTATATATATATATCTGAATTTCAAGCAAATTTGAAATTAATTAACTGTGATTAATTATTCTCAATAAACTAACTATAGTATAATTAGATTCTTAAGCGCGATCCAAATGTCCTTCGTATTACATTAGAAATCTTGTTTTTTAAAACCAATTATATTTATAATCTCAATAGATCAAGTGACAAAAAGACCATAGTATTATTATTTATGTAGAATTATTACATTTTTTATATTTTTTCGTACGAAGATCTGCTGAAGAAGTTACCTCCAAAGAGTTTTTTTTTTGTTTATGTACAGAGAAGTTCTTTTTCGAAACATTTGCGTGTAAGAAGTCCGAGATTAAGAACTAAGAAATTTTTCATTTTGCGTTTTTTCACATATTTGATCCTAGCTGCTGTGTTCAGAAAAATCTGTTGGGGCTCAGCCCGAATTATAACGCAACGGTTAAAACAAACTTACTTTATTAAAAATTCAGATGAACAATACTTAAGAAATAAAACTTTAAGCAAAACTTCTTTACATCGATAACTTTAATTTCAATCAAGACTTTTCTAGATAGCGGACAGCGCTCACTGGCAGTGACTAACTCGACAGCGATGAACTCAAACACTCAACTTGATAAGGGCGTTACTCCTGTGTGTGTGTGTTTCTGGGTCACATGACTCGGCCTTTGACCATCCGCTTGTGAATGTTCAGTGGATTTCTATGGCACCGAATTTAGTACAAAATATGGCGGTAGAATTTTGAATTCAAATATTGAAATTAGGTTTCTTTAAAATTCAAAAACAGAAGTGATATTTAAGGTCACTACAAGATAGCATTTTAAATAGACGTTGGACTATAGCTTTAAATCCGTAAGTCAAAGGTTTTTTTTTTTTTTTTTGTTTTTTTATTGAAAACAAATGCAGAATACACCAAATAGAAGCAATGGTGTATATACTCAGTGGGAAATGGAAATATAATATAAGACGTAGTGAATGCCTTCCTAGCAAGATGTGGATGCATGACCCTTCCTATTCCACTTAATTTCTGTTTTAATTGCACTCGGGCTTAGGAAAGCAATTGAAGAGTTCATGATTCTTCATATCTTGTTTAGGATCAATGAAGAATTACCATTGAAAATGATGATGTTCGCTTGAAATGAGCAATTGAAAAGCGACAACAATTATTATAATTTAATTATACATATATATTAATTTCATAAAGCAGTTCAAACATTTGCTCCCCATCTTGACCCGTCTTCGAAAGAGCTAGAAAGATTATCGATAACGTTATACTTGAAAAAGTATACCCACGTGCCACTTTTCCTTACAAAGAAATTGACGCAAAATCAAAAAATTGGAGTTCCGTGTCCGAATTTTCGATTTCAAAATTTATAAAAAATAGAAGAATTTAATTTTCTAAAACGACTTTCACTGCAATAAGTTCATAACTAAGCTCCCATTAATTTAAAATAAGAATCAAGAAAAAATATTGTCAAATTAAAAAGTTTTCCTGAAAGTCCAAAACATCCGAAAAAACACTATTTTCGATATTTTCGATTTGAGTGACCTCTAAACATTAATGAATTTCACTGAAATTTTGCATAGAAATTTAAAATTACATTAGCTAACAAATTCTGAATGAGCATTTAGACATTTTAGCACACATCCATTTATGGACCACCCAAAAGATTAAAATGTGCCAAAACTGAACTTATTCGTGTTGTTGTTTTGTTGTTTTTTTTTATTCATTAATTTTTCTTACTGTTTACCTTGTTTTCACCCTGCCAATCAACTAGACGGTAAATAAAATTTAATTTCACCGCGAGTAAAAAAACAAGTGCGGGTGATAACAATTAGCACCGCAAGCAAAAAATAAATCACCAAATTGAACAAAACTAAAGTCGGCTACAGTTATTATAGGTATCCATGCATTTATCTAAAAAATATATTTTGTGGAATTTTGTAGGTTACCTACATATCTCGCACCTACCTGATTATAAACTACCATCAAGTTGATAGTACCTATCAGAAATTAAAAGAATTTAAATTGTTTTTAACGGAAATATTCTCCGTCGGTACCCTAACGTCTTCTAAGATATGTCGCTAATCAGATCAGATTAAAATTGAATTAAAAATGGGTTAAATTTGAAAGAAAATAATCTAAGTTTGGTTGGTACTTAGCAACTTCTGTTGTCCTTAAATGTTTCATTCTTTAAAGATTTTATTGAATTTTTTTCTTTCTAATATCTTTCGTCAACGCAATCAGTTTATTGATGTGATGGAGTTAGATATTTTAGTCAGCATTTCCATTTGGTTTGTCACAAATTATGAACCATTTGTCACAGATTACAATTGAACCATAACACATACTGAAATTTATAATTTAATATTTTGGAAAATTCAAAACGCTTATCGAATTCATATAATGAGGAATAGGTATTTTCGATAATCATAAATTTTTGCAGTCCATTAAATTTATTTCAAGTTTATGCCTAAAGTTTTTCGAATCATGATGAAAATTTTTCTTACTTTGATATAAAATAATTATCCAGGTACGTTATAGATACCTACATAGCTAATTTACTAGTTCCAAATTGAATTTTGCCGCTCTTAGCTAATTACAGAAAAAAAAAAAAAAAAACAAATCCTCAATCGCAAATTCAGTTTCATCACAAAATTCGCTTAAAATTTTCTTACGACAATGCAATGGATCTATCTGTCAGCACAGGCAAAGAGAGAAACAAAGAAAATGATGGTGGTCTATCATGACGTTTGCCTTCTCCTCTTCCAAAAGTTAAAATGGTTGCTTCATTTCATTGGATAGTAAATAAAAATTCACACACTACTTTACTTAACGAAAGATGATTCCGTTTATAGTGCTTCTTTTATCCTCTTGTACAATTCCATATTACGGTCATAAAAGAGAGAGAGAGAGAGAGAAACAAATAAAATAAAGATTATCTTCACATTGCCTTCTCCTCTTCCAAAAGTTAAAATTTCAGCTTCATTTCATTGGTTAATAACATACGCACACACAGATCCTACTGCACTTAACGAATATTTTGGTCATGCGCAGTAGAACAGAATTTAACATTTTTGTCATAAATGATCTGAAATTTCCTGATCGCCTGGTATTTGCTGTTTCTTGAAAATGCACTAGAGTGAATGGGATGAAATTACAAATTGAACGATAGCAGCACAGCAGGCATATTTCGTCTACAAATTGCTGTTTATTTTTATTTTTCTCTAAACTAGTTATACCTTCTCTGTCAACAGATGGCTCCGGGGGTATCGAAATGAGAAATTTTTTAGCATCAAGGTTTTGTAATTTAGCCAGCTCGAGAATATCTTCGATTTCATGAAATGTTTTTATATTTAATTTTATTTTCGGCTAGAATATTCATAAAATCAACACATTTCATGTATTAGGGAAATCCTACTCAACTCAGTCTGGTGTGGAAGTGCTCAATTTTAAAGTTAAAGACTCGTTTCGATAACTGAAATATATTAAAAAAGAAACGAAATGAACTAAATAAAATGTAAACGAGCATTTTCGCGTCGGTTAATCGGTTTCGTTTTTTGTTAATTATTTTTTCATAATGATATAAGTAGCAAATTATTATTATAATTAAGAATATACCTATCACAGAAAAATTCAACTTTCCCGAAATGACGGATGTCGAGAGGAACAAAACAAAATTTTGTGTCATTTCAGAACTAGGAAGGGTTAAATTTTAGATTTTTAGGAAGTATATTGTAATTGCTAATTGATACACCTGATGATTTAATTTAAAATTTGTTTGATAAATAATTTTGGTTTCAAATTGTGAATAATTTTACAAATATACACCAGCCACGGCCACCATTAAGCTGTCAGAGTCAACTGTTGCATCAGTTCCGAAGAACTTACTTCTGGTATACTGTATAGTATGTAGGTGCATATTTCATCTAATGCCGGCGGTTAATTTACTTTTTTTTGTTTCAATATATATATATGTACATATATACATATTTTTATTAGTTTAAATTTTATCTTCTCATCTCCAAATTATTTTTTTGAACAACTTTTCTTGTCCATAAAAGAAAATTCATAGGAATTTCCAAAATTTCTCCTATTACCCCGCGCATTCTGCCTGCCAGAGTAATGCTAATTGAGAATTAATTAATTTCGTATGTATGTACCTATTTCTACAATAATTAAACAGAAAACAAACAGAAAAAACCCAAAAAACTTTTTTCCACAAAACTAGCCATTTCCTAGAAATTATTTTGTAATAACCTCAGAAATTGTAGTCAGATATATACTTGAAGCCTTCAGGTCAGAGATTGATTGTAACCCTTAAGACCTTGAAATAATCATTTCCCCGGAATTTCCGCGTTAATCATTCAAACTGACCAACTAACCAAAAAAAAAATCATGTGCTCAACACATTGATTTCGTTGAACCTTGAAACTTTATGTGAAACTTCTTTCGGATTCGTTACACTAAACATACCGAAAACCCCAAACGTAATTATTTATATAAGAATCTCAAGAGGCGAATTTACTAGGGGCAGTAAAAACGAAAAAAAAAAAAAGAAAACAAATTTTTTTTACTTACCCCTCCTGTTGAAAATGGGTCAACTCCTCGTTTGCTAAGAAGTAATTTGACAACGTCCTCACGCGAATACATTGCCGCTATATGAAGGGCATTGTAGTTATCCTGTAAAAGAAAAGAAAATATATGTAGTTGAGATTCCTTCAAAACCTATCCCAGTAAATTATTGTTAGAGAAGGTGTGGTAATTAAGAGTAATGGTAAAAGTTGTCACGTGCAGATTATTGGATAATAACAAAATTGGATGAATTCTTTATGTACATTTGCATATTTCGTCGACTCAAGGAGAATCCGCTTGCTTATAACTATAGTTGATGTGATAATTTTAGTTTCATTTTTTTCTTTCATTCTTGTTTTTTTAGTCTTTAGTAACATTATTAACCTTCGATTCAAGTCAATTTTTTGCTTATCATCCCTTGAACTAAATCAAGTCAATTTCGAATTAAATAGATAATTTTCTGTTATGTTTTCATAATATAGTTGAATAATCTATATCGAACACTATGGTTATGTTCATTTATACTATTTATAAGGTGTTTCAAAAGTACTCTAGGTTTGGATAGAAGAGACTTAGTTAGCAGATAAAGTTGAGAAATAAGTGAGACAGTAGGAGCAAATTAATATTTTATGAATTAAGTACTCCTGAACGAACTCCCTATGATGATAATATTTATACCCTAGATGAAATCTAAAGGGTATACTAAGTTTCTCATTCCGTTTGTAACATCTCGAGATAATGATGGTAGAGCAAAATAGATTGGACACCCACGCATAATATTAAAAGTTATTTTGATTTTTGCATGTCCGTCCGTCCGATAAGTCGAGAACGCGTTCACTTAGAAAGCTGAAATTTTGTACACGGACTTTAAAAAAAAGTAAGTAAGTAAGTTCGAAAATGAGACAAATCGGGCAACTCCTTCGTGGGGTTGCCATACAAAAATATCGGATCTCGCTATATATTTGAACACTGCCTGAGAACGCGTCGACATAGAAAGCTGAAATTTGGTACATGATGTTTTTACTACATTAGCAAATAAAATGTCAAAAATGGACTAAATCGGGCAACTCCTTCTTTTTTTTTACGTATACTTCGAAAACGATCAGTCCTAGACATTTTTATTGTAAAAAAAACTTCTTCAGAATACGAAATCCTATAAAATTGGTTATAAAATTTTCTTCTGTCTCACGAAAAACTACTTCAGATACCAAACTTGCATAGATCGGTGACCATACAAAATTTTATACGGGCATTCATCTACGGTATCATAAGAATTGGTCCTAGACCAATTCTAGTTTTTTTACTTATTATTTTTAAATTTGTTTCGCACTGAATTTAATTTTATGTCGTTTTCTTGAGGAAACTTCATTTTCAATTAAATATTGCCCACTGTTTTCTAGAGATAGAGATGACCTTGAAAATTCTACAAAGCATTACTTTTTGTTTTTTTGTACAAATTGGTCTTCGCAAAGGGAGGTGGTGTGAACTACCTGATATTACTTTGCTTCGTTTGCTGATTAGATTGCCATACACAATCCACATTTCATCACCAGTAAGTAGATGATCATATTTCTGCCGAGAGAGCAAAGAAAAAGCAATGGAAATCCGATCTGCCATATTTTTTTCAAACGTCAGCATTTGGAGACATATCCAAGCTTATTCAAGTGGTTCTCAATCATTATATGGCTAACGGTGAGCCTTTCCACGATCTCATTCATACTCAATAATGGTTCATTACCCACTAAAATCCTCAAGACGTCGTCATCATGCTCCCGTGGCCTTCCGGTACATCATCTTGAAGATTATGTCAGCTGACCTGAATTTTTCCAACCATCTTTGGATCGTACACACATTAACTTTAGATGGTCCAAAGACAAAACGCAAAATTTTATGAGCCTCCGTCGCATTATTACCAAGTTAAAACTCAGAAAGCATAGAGTCCCTCACATGAAGTTTTTCTTAGTACATCATATACCTCGATTTCTCAAAGTTTAACGATTAAAAACACTTTTTTCTATCAAAATTCAAAACGTATAAATACTAGCTTTCGATTAATATCAAAATTGTCTAAATCATACAAACAACAATGAAATTATGAGCAGTTCAATTGAAGCAACAGAAAAGCGTCAAAACTTTCTTACCAACCTGCATTTTTATTTTCAGTTATCTTTTTGGTTTTTAAAATTTTTCTTAAGGACGACATTCAGAAAAAAATGTCAGTAAATGACTAATGCAGGCGATTTTCTTTTGTGTTGGAACAATATAGGAAATACGTTATCGATTATTGTGCTTCCCCTTTAGTTAGCTCTTTATATTTCATATGTTTTAAACACTACTGTATTAGAAAATTTCAATAATATTCAAACAAATGGAGATGCAAGAGTGATCTTATAAGAGTTGATTATATTAATAAGAGTTATCTTAAAAATTTACACACATAAAAATTATTTTTCAACAACCAACTTCAAGAAGAGGAAGATAAAAATTGGAAAATTGGTGGGCTAATCTTTTGTAAAACTCCAACGATTATCTATGCAAGATATTTAGAAAAGGGTAAAGAAAAATCTTAGACCTTTCCGACATCTAAATGACTTTTTTCTTAACTTGGTCTCTGTTACTTGCATAAATTTAATAACCATAATTTTCTGACACCCTGTTGAGAATCCAAAAGATATCATTATATTTCTGGATTAAGCTACCCCAATAAAGTTACTATGATCAATTCTACACTAAATGCGTTGTTTTCCATAAAATAGCCGATAGTTCAATGGATACTTGTACTTGAAGTACATATACGCAAAATTGTATGGGTGTAATTCGGATTAAATTTCTGGTTTTAATTAAGCAGCACACTGGTCTTTAAAATCATCTCCAATTTCAAAATTAGTACAAATCTATATAAAAAGGCAGCAATAATAGTATTAAGACTGGATCTTAAAAATAGTTGGATTTAGTTTAGCTCGCAGCCGCCACGGTACACATTAGCTTATTCTTGATTTTGTTCATAGTGTCGCACCACTTGAAATATGAAGAAGGAAACTCCCAAAGTTGGGAATAATTGTGGCACTTTCCTTTTAATCTCGAACAACCGTTTAGGAATTACAGGGTGATTAGGAAAAAAAGCTACTTTTTCATAAAACACCCTGTATCTTAAAAAGTACATAGCGTACCGGTCACAGTTTAGAGCTCGTTGTATGCAGAACTCCATGGCCTTTCCAACGACTGCTCAACTAGCACCGTACCCCTCTCCTCTCTAGAGTTATGGTTGGCTAAACTAAAACTTTGGGATTTTCTTCCCTTTTTTCTTAATTTTACCTGTGGCCTATTTCACGAATTTACAAATTGTAATTTACAAGTGATTTTTAACAAAAATTGTAGAAAAATTGATATTTTTGGTTTCACAACATTTCTGTAGGAATTTCTCATTTTTTGTTTCACCAAAAGATATTTGTAATTGTAATTCACAAGCTACAAATTTGTAGAAATAGACCGTAATTGTAGACTTCTGTTTCACTGAATAGATTGCAGTTATAATATTTGTGCAGCACAGGAGAATATTTCACAAGTGAAACGTGCTGTGTAATTTTCTACAATTTTGTTTTATTTAATTTGGTAACATTAATTTCAATAAGAAAATATCCTTGATGAATCGAAGACATTGCAGCAGTGATAGTAGCGGAAGAGACGATCTTTCTTTGATGCTTCGCCGAAAAGTGTATCGACCACGCGTTAATTATAACTTATCAGAGTCTTTTGAATTCAACGAAATGTTTCATATAAGCCAGAGGAAATAATTTTAATTATTGGACAAGAAATAGTACACCGAACTTTTCATTAACTCCTACCCAGCAGTTTCTCACAGCATTACATCGGCTGGGCAATGGGGGGGCAGTACCATGGAATTGAAGATATACACGGTATATCCAAAAACACTGAATGCAGATGCATTCACCGCGTCTGTACAGCAATTGTGGACTTAATGATTAATAGCATTGTATGTTGGCTTAGGGAACATACTAGTATATGTGAAAAGTTCTTCAATATTGCTGGTAAGTATGATTATTGGACAAGTACCTACAGAATTTTGTTGCTAAATATATTTCTTCTAACAAGGCATACCATGCGTGTATGGATGTATTGACGGGATTTTAATTAACACACCCAGCAAACATTTTCTCGGGTTTTCGCATTGCGAGAAATTCTCGAAGAGCAACAATTCGATAATTTTTTGGTTTTACGAATTTTTCTCGACATATGGCCTTCAGGTTCAGAAAACTTGCAGTATATCAGAGACTTTTTCGTTTTTACGAATCTCCTCGAAAAATTACGGACTCTTTAAAAAAAATTATCAATACCTACATGATTTTTTAGATTGTGCATGACAATGCAAGTATTCGGCAAAAAAAAAAAAGTGAACTGAGTGCTGAGAGATTCAAATTTGCATTTGGTAAATGTTTCTCATAGTTTGCTTGTTTATTTTCAATTCGAGATCGAAAAGGTTTTACGAAGAAATCTCGAATACATATGACTCTTATATATAGTACTAATACACGAAAAATCTTCGAAATAGTCTCGAAAAGACTAATCGATATCGAGTCGTTATTTTAATTCGAATTAGCGTTCCTTTTGTTTTATTTTCGGCTCGAGAACGACTTCGAAATCGAAGTTAAACTTCGATTAATCGGGTCGATTCCGATTCGATCTCCAATCGTAATGTTTGCGGGTGTACAACGTATATAGGAAATGACCAGGAAGTGTGCATGATGCAAGAGTATTGCGAAGAAGTCTAATTTTTTCTAAATTTGAAGATGGGTTTCGACATTTTCCTCATTCGGTACTACTTGGGGACACCGTATATCTACTAAAAGAATGGTTAATTACACCAATTTTAAGGAGCTCAACTCCAGAAAGTGGTCAACGAGGAGGGTAGTAGAAAACGCTATTGGAATTTTAAAGAAAAAATATTTCCATGGCTATAACATTCACGTTTGCAACCGCGACAAGCAATAAATATAGTTAAATGCTGTATTGATTTAACTAATATGTATTTCGAGGCAAACAACAGACTCTAATTTTGAATTACTTTCTACCACGGAAGAGGAAGATTGCGATGATGAGAATTCTTCTTCATGTTTTACCACACAACATCACGAAGGTATTTCTAATCATTTTCTTTAAGAATTCCCTGAGAGTTCAAGGGATTCAAAATATTTTTCACTCGCGTATTTCTTCTTCATACTCGTATGATTAATTTTCAAAAAAATGTGCTTTTTATCTCTTATTAGAGAAGCAAGCACTATTTTACTCAGTTCGTTCATTTTATTTTGCAATTGCTCATTTTGTTTTGATATTCACAAATTTGTGAAAAAACTCTTGTGGTTTACAACTCAACTACATATATTGTGAAACCGCACTTGTACTAAATTGTGACAAAAAAAGTTGTTTATTTACAATTTTTCTGCTTCTTATCACAAATTTGTAAAATAATTATTTGTACTTTGTGAAACAGAAATTCATATTACAAGTTTTTAATTGTGACCTACAAGTACAAATTTATAGTTGTAATTTGTAATTTTATGAAATAGGCCACTGGTCTTCACATGAATTCACGACTAATCATAATGATATCGTTTAACATCCAACCGAAATACGTATTCATCTTAAATCGTTTGCCAAATCGAATTCAAAGTGTTCTAAAAACTGATAACTGGACAAAGTGCAGGGTATAGAGGAATACAGCTATATTTTCATATAGTCAACCTAGTGTCAATGCATTAATGAAACATTTCATCATTCCAGGAGACATTAAACACACATATAAATATATTTATGCAATGTAATTAAAAAGGAAAATAATTGTGAAATAATTGTGTAATGTTAATGTGCATTTAAGCGAGGATGGTATTTTTAATTATGGCTATCCGTACAAATTATTCAAGCTGTACCAAGGTTATTTAGACATAAGAAACCAGAACGTTGGATACTGTTTCTCAATAAAACGATTTTTAATATTTTCGGTAACAATCAGCTCACGTTAGTGTAAGTAGAGGTACTAACGCTAAAGTTCATTTTGGGGGTAATAATGTTATATTTCGAAACTGAATTGAGTTCTATATTTATAAAATTATTACCTTAATTAAAAACTAGAAAGTACCCTAAAACATACTTAAAACGGAAAAAGACACAACGTATGCACGTTCTTTAGTTTGCTATTTGTGGAAGAAGTGTTTCTAAGGAACTTAACTGTGAACAAATTTATATTTACGAGCAGTTCATATAACATATATGGTGGTAAGTCAGTAACTAGAACAATATTGGCTATTGCACGGTAGACAAGTATGTACCAAATTTTATTATCGCGATTTCCTAAACTAGATTCTGTACGAAAGAATTAAATTATACTGCTGCAGACAGATTTTTTCTTCCTCTAACTTATCAGCATAAACTCAAGCGAAGAAAGTATAATAAGTGAGCGACGTGTATACATTTGTTCCTATAAGTAAGTAGCCTAAAGGGAATGACTTATAGAATAATTAAATAGATTAGATATAAGCATTATCCGCACTTAAATGTAACTTAAGTTTAGAGTCTTTTGCTCATGAGTTTTTCTTTATATATTTTTCAAAGTGACTTTAATGTGCAAGGAAGTGGAGGACCTCCACTCCACAATCATGTTATTAGCATATTACCAAACAGTTAAGTCTTTATGATTTAAAATTATTTTGAAATATGCGCTTATTTTTTTTTTTTTTTAATTACTACAGTAAAACCAGGGGTAAGGTAAGGGGGTGTCTTTAAGCCCTATTGATTTTTGATACCTTTGAGATCCCATGATGAAAGTTTCTACGAATATAGTCTTAACCCATAACTGCAGAAAAAAAACTGGATTTTTAAAAAAGGTCGAAGGATAACGAACATTTTCATTATCTTGCACAAAAGTTGCACAAATTTTTTTCCCAACGAAGCTTCCTCTTTTCAAAATGCCAAAGATTATAAAAATCGACTAAATATAACAAGCGCTATGATTTTCTGAAGATGGCTCTACCCGGCCATTTTCGCTATTTTGCAAGTCGCCCTAATTCTTAAAAAAAAAAAAAACAAAAAAAAAGCAAAAAACAAAACAGGAAAATTGTATTTTATTTCTCATGCTGGTATAACTTGCGGCCAAGCTTTATTGAAATCCGAAGGAGTCGAATGGAGATTTTCCGAATTTTGGTGGATTTATAATGGAATGACTCTATAATAACAAGGGTTTTCTTATATTAACACATTTTTTCCATTACCTGAAACTGAAAAATTATGTATATGTTATGGACCAAGACTGTGATTATGAACCCCGCCAGTGATACTGGCGCCAGCTGGTACGATCGCCTGTAAGGGCGAGAAGGCTTGAGCTAGTTTTCGGTGGCGTTTACACACCTAACTAGCAGCGCAAGCACAAACTGGAATTACGCTGTACATTAAAAGAGGCTTGACCTAGTATTTCCAAAGTTCAGTTCTAATGTCTAGCTATCGGGAGTACTTTTCACTTCAATAGATTTCGAATTATAACAACGTACCGAGCTATGGCACTATTTTTGAACGAAGAGCTTCTGTTATCCGAAAGCATAATTAAGGCAATATTCTGTTCATCCAAATAATGCGAAACGGCAGAAATTGGGTGAATATCATGATCGAAAGCAGATGAAGAGCCTACTACTACCACAGAACGAGGCCGGCAACATTTAACTATATTTTGAGTAACATAAGACAATTGTACAGAAAGATTCAACGATCCTTATCACGATTTAATCAGAAGAAAAGCTGAAACGTAAATTTGAACATCACTTATTGTCTTCATTATAGGCAGAAAACTGATAAGGAAGTTATAGTCCACATCCATTTTTGTATGAAAACTTTATTGCATCTAAATAAGTGGCGCTCGTAAATATAAATGACTCCACCGCAAAAATGTACTGGCGCCAGCAGCCGCCAGCAAGCGTGTCTGGCGCTTGTAAGATTTTTATCTTGTAACCACACAATTTACTATAAAAGCATTCTATTTGCTGGCGACAGCTTGCGCTAGCTGACCTTAGTATTACTGGCGTGGTGCATAATCGCAGCCCAATTGATTAGTAGGTCATTATTCACAATGCCTAGTCATTATGAATAATGAGTGAAGCAGCAGTTAAATTTCCATTATTGACAAATTATACATAATTCCATATTTCTTTTGGACAATTTAAATAAAAATATTACCCTACACAATTTTCATTTATAAAGTGTAAAAAAATAACTAATATAACCAAAAATATAACTTCAGCGACAAAATTAATAAAATTAAATTCTCTTTAACAATAACAATACAAAAGAAAAACTTAAGGAAACAAGAGTATTATTTTTGACACGACATACTAAACGCAAAATATTACGGGAGTTAATTATTCTAACAATTATGTAAAACTTCGATGACATTTAGAATTGCAAATCTTTTTTCTTTGATACATTTGCATTTATTAGACCTGCACCCTTTTATACCCTAGATGAAATCATAGTGTATGTATACTAATACTAGGTTTCTCATTCTCATGGTAGATTAAAATGGATTAGACACCCACACATAATATTAAAAACTATTTTGACTTTTGCATGTCCGTCCGTCTGTCTGTCCATCCTCACGATAACTAAAAACGCGTGTACTTAGAGAGCTGAAATTTTGCAAATAGGCTTTTAAAAAAAAAGTTAAATTAAGTTCGAAAATGGAACAAATCGGGAAATTCCATCGTCTGTTTCCCATACATAAATCTCGTTTACACTATATATTTGGACACTTCCTGAGAACGCGTCACATAGAGAGCTGAAATTTTGTACATATTGTTTTCATAAAAATCGTAAATTTTAATAAGTAAAAAAGCTAGAAGTGATCTAAGACAAATTCTTATGATACTCTAAATGACTGCCCGTACGGTCTGTGAAAGTTTGATTTTTGGAGGTGTTTTTCGCATATATTTCTAGAACGGTTCGTCGGACAGAAAAAATTATTATAACCAATTTTATAGAATTTCACATTCTGAAGAACTTTTCAGTACATTAAAACCGTATGAGATTTATCGTTTCCACAATATACGTAAAAATCCTACATTTTTATATGGCAATACCAAGAAGGGGTTGCCTGATTTAGTCCAATTTTTAATTTATATTTACTATTTTTATGAAAATACTATATACAATGACAAAATTAGTATTCCCTTTGGGTATATTTGCGAAGCGCACAACCCAAAATTAATCTAGTCAAAAATACTTTGCGAAGCGCACACCTATTGTTAAGGGATTACGCATTGTTCTAGCACATATCTTTACCTGCCCTAAGTAATATACCCCCGTAGGGTATATTTGCCAAGCCCAAAGAAATTCACACCCAGGCAGACACACACACACACATGCAGGCAGGCACACACACACACACACACAGAGGCAGGCTGGCAGGGGCACACACACGCGCGCGGAGCGAAGCGGAGCCTGTGTGTATCTTTGCGCTTGGCGCAGAGCGTACTCCTCCTATTGATATTAGTGGTTTAAAAACTTAACTTAACTTACATAGATCAGGCAAAATTCATAGATCAGGTAAAGATACGTGCTATAACAATGCGTTGACCTTAACCATAGCCGCGCGTTTCCAAAACAATGCGTAATCCCTTAACAATAGGTGTGCGCTTCGCAAACTCCTGCTTGTGCGCTAGGAGAAGTGTTTTTTATGGCTTGTGCGCTTCGCAAATACACCCTTCCCTTTTGATGTCATCTAGGGTATAAAAATGGGTTAAATCGTGAAACCCCTTCTTGGTGTTGCCATATAAAAAATTATGATTTTTACGTATATTGTGAAAATGATCAGTCCCAGATGTTTTTATTATACTGAAAAGTTCTTTCAACGATCAAACTTGCACTGATTGGTGACCATACGAAATTACATACGGATATTCATCTAGGGTATCATAAGAATTGGTCTTAATTGGACCAATCCTAGCTTTTTTACTTGTTAAAATAGATTTTATTGTTTTAAAGCCATGTTTGATTTTACAGATGACGTTCTTGCACATTATCTGAGCGTAATTTCTATTTTCGGTACATCCTCAATGGAAACAAAATTTTCTTTGCAAATAGTGAGTGCATGTAAACTAAACATTATCCTTTTACAGAATGACACACATGTGGTATCAAGTATTCTCCATTAATTACTTACAAACATACCTACTCAGCTTATAGGTGCCCACAGACAACATTATAATCCATCTACTAAGGATAACTCCAAAATTCGTATGTTTTTGATTTTAACCACTGGTTGAATAGCATCAGAGTCAACTGTTCATGAATAACAACGCTAAGTAAAAAAATACTTGAAATATTCACTATAAAAGTAGCATTCAATGCGAGGGGAAACCCTTTGAGCCATGTAAATTCATTATCTCCTATTTCCTTACCGAATTTTAGGAAGCAAGAATTGGGATATGAAACCCATCGTTAAATTCACTAAAGCATGACCGGTTGAATTTTTAAGTCCTATAGATAGAGGAGTAAAGTAGCAGTGACATGAATGCATTCATTGAAGTTATTAGGGCAATGAATTGATCTTATTTCAATGGGCAGATTATTCCACACCTCTAGCACACGAATTAATATATATACATATACATTTAACTTATCACGACATCTGCCACTTAAATCTCCGAGAACTTTATAGCCATAGGTTATGATTGGTACACCAGAGCTTTTACCAACCGATGCATGTCTCCATAGACCCTTTAAGTCATCCATATATTTTCCCTATTTGTAAATCAATGTGTTTATTCCAATTTAGTGTAGTATCAAAAATTATATCAATGTTGCGAACTGACTCAGCCAAAGGGATGGGTAGGTACCATTAAGTTTAACATAAGGTAGTTGGGACGTATCAACCTGATTTTTAAAAATAACTATAGTTTGCTATTTTGATGGATTCAGTGTAAGACAATTCAATCATGCCCAAGATTTAATAGTTTCCAAATCCATATTAACTATATTTATAATACTAAGGAAACCTATAAAGTTTGAGGACAGGCAAATTTGGACATCATCAGCATATAATTTGAGAGAGCACAGACAAATTACTTTTATTAGATCATTTATATATAAATAAATCAACAAAGGACTCAAGACAGACCCCTGTGGCAAGCCTGAGAATAGAGTTTTGGAACTTTTTTTTTCCCGCGGACGGGAATCGAACCTACTCTTGTTAGAATCGGTCAATGATGGAGAAAGAAGATCTTTTTAAGAACTTTTATTTTTAATGATTCTAAATCAAATTTTGTTGTGTTTTGGAACCTTAGAACCTTTTCTAAAACTTTGGATAAAACAGGCAGGATAATAATACGTCTATAGCCACATGGTTTGTCAGAAGTTTTAGGATGTGTTTTAACAGGTCTAACTTTACACATCATAGGAAGACATGATGTGATTGATGTATTGAAAATACATAAATATGTGCGATCGGCTTAATAATAAATGGAAGAATAAACTTTAAGAATTTAAGATTTATATTATCCACATCAACAGCATTAGATTTAATAGATTTTATAAACATTATGACCTCAGATTCAGTCTCACTACTAAGAGAGAAATCACCGTGCTTACTATCAGGTTGAAAAAATACAGAAATTGGAATATTATTTAAATTACCCATTACTAAAATAATATCGGTCAGTTCATGTAGTTCAATATGAGATTTCATTTTGGGAGGGTTTCATTATATTCATGCGTTTAATGTTTAGCCACAGTTCACAAGATGGTAAAGAAGTATTCTTACAGTAATTATTTATCTCCCTCCTAATTTCAGCAGTGACTTTATTTCATAAGAAAATAAAGTTTTTCGGAAGAAAATCACCTCAAAATCTTCTCCAGCAAGTATATGTATGATTTCGTTCAGTCATTAATCATAGAGTAAACAATTTGGTGACTGACATCTGTATTGGAATATATATAGTTCACAAAGTCACCAGCTGCAAGATGCAATTTCCGAAGATCAATCAATTCGAGGTCCCTATAAACAATACTCTCACAAAACCGTTTAGAACGATAATGTAGAGATAGCAGAGGAAACCATTCTAGCTATATGATTATTAATTCCAGGAATATTAAATTGTCTATATCCTCTGCTATTAGATCTGGAGTATTAGTCACAAAAACATCTAGCATGGACCCACCACCACTATAGTGTCTTATCAGTGCAGTGTTAAGGATATGCATCTCCAAAATGTTTAAGGTACGCCAAGAAGTTCCTAGTTTTGCTATTATCGATTAAAATAATGATACTGAAATCTCCACAAATCATACACATCGAGTAGGCACCACTAAACTCTGCAAGATCATTGTAAAATGAACTTAAGTTAGATATTTGGGGTGCTTTATTTATGCGCAACCTAAAAAATTTTTTTTTTACCTAATATACGAACCTCCGCGAAGAGCACGGCCATCTCTAGCCACGTGAGGGCCAAGGGCACTTAAGGATATGGGGGCCCTTAATAGGAATTGTTTTTGAAACTACTTTGGATTATAAACAGGAATAATAACGTAAAATACAATCTCAAACACAACACGAGAAAAACACAGATTGCAAGATTAAGGCGAGTAAACTTATTTTCAGTCTCGAGAAGAAAGATAATGTAAAGTGGCGCCAAAGGAAATCCCCGTTCGAATGTCGCATTTTGAGTAAATGGAAAATCCCGATCGTGCCCATGCGAGTATGTTTAATTGTTTTGTAATAAAATCGAATAAATTAGGGGAATAACCTTACTAAGACAGGGTTCCCAGTATTATGTTAACACGGATCGACAGTATAATTTCCTCTGATTATCAAATAGAGTTTGTCTACTGAAAATAGGCCATGACAAAATTCGGTAAATTTAAAAAATACTGGGTCCGCAAACATTGTTGGCCCTCCGGACCCATGCTTAAAAATGGCACTGACGAAGAGGTATGGGTAATCCAGGAGGGCTATTAAGTTTGTGAATTTCTTGACCTCAAAATTTGTAAGCAACGGATTGATGGTGATGTGCTTGAAATAGAAATTCATTGAAAGACGATATTCATAAAAGTTGCTAAGACTATGTAAGTTAGTGAAATCATTAATCATTTTTTACTTTCTAATATTATACGTTTACCTAACAATTTACAAATCACCGGCATTTAAAAGATCTTTCAACATAATTTCTGATATAGTTCCGTTTATGTAAAGCCTCTTGTGCGTGTAAGAAAACTACTCATTATTACATAAGTTACATAAGCCTTCATCCATCTTATATAAATATCTTGACATAATTTATTATCCTAAATCAAGTTGACCTTTTATGAATTCACGGAATCCAACCAGTTTTACATAGAAAAAAATTAAATTATCCAACATAAAACAATATTTCAACAGTACTCCTACCTACCATAATGGATTCCGTCAATTAACTTAGATTCACAGTTCTTTAGTAATCTGAAATCTAGGTGTGGATTTATTTGCATACGAGTATAAAACAAATCTCATTAAATTAATGGCAATGGTATGACTAGTAAAAAGAATTCTTCTATTGTCAACACACACCCGTTATCATTCTTACTTAAGTACTATAGACTAATCTGATTAAATAGGTCTTGGGGAATAAAAAAAGAAAAAAACTTTGCCCCAAAAAACGCGAAATTATTCCCAACTTTGGTAGTGCCACACAAATACTCAATTTTATTAGCACAAAAGGTAAGCTATCCTATTAGTGTGTTAAATTTACACGGTTCAACCCGTCCTACACCATTTATCCATTTCCATTATGGTAGGTCTAGGGTTACATACAAAACTAGTGTTACGTAACCGAACAATGGAATTTCTGCATATGCCGCTGCATCACCGTATTTCGATTTGCATGCACTACTTTTGCCTACCTGCTCAAATATTGTGCTTCTGTTTTTCTTAAGGCTCTTTACATATATAAAACTGTTGGAGGAAATCGTTACCAGCTTTTGTCCCATAATTCACAGTTTTCTTAGCATATTTTTAGGGAATCCCCACCCTCGATTTAGCATGTGCCTCATATATGTGTGTTTTACTGGCATGCTGATCTTATACATATTTCCCATGCAAATATAGTTAAGACCTTTTCTTTTTTAGAATTTGCGTGGTCAGTAAAATCACGTTAAGTAATTTACTTAATGCAGTAAAAATTCTTCTTTTGCCCACCCATTGGCCATGACTTCCAGTAAAATTCTAGCGAAAACTATTTAACTATTTTACTTGTCGTCAAGGTAAAATAAGGTAGGTACCTCCACATATGATATTATCCTGGACACTAACTACTTAGGAGCTGTATATTTAGACCGCCTTTTAATTTCAATTTGCAGCTCTTGTATTTCAACATCATGAATTTAAGTTTTGGGCTTGTCCAAGAATAAAGATAATTATTCACAGTTATTTTCTCGTACTTTAGGCGTGTTGGGAGTATCATTGCTAGAAATCATTAAGGTACACGCTATATTTTTTTACCTCCAATCAACTGAACATATTAGGTACAAGTTGACATGACCAAGCCTCTGCTGTAACTAAGCTGACATGATATGGTTGGATTATTTTCAAAATCTTGAAGGATTTATGGAGAAAATATTTTATATAATCGGAATTTAAATGTATTGTTGCTTGGCATTTTGCTAGTAATCATTTTTTTTTTTTTGTATTTTTAAGGTACTTTTAACAGATACATTTGGGTTAGGTCCAATTACAGTATAATAATAATTTATTTGCTGGAAATGAGTACACAAGTTCGTACATATAAAACTTGAAATGCAATCCTCAAATTATTAGTTATATATAAATGGGGTGGGTAAGCACATATATACAATTTTATGATATTAGAAAGGGTAAATAACTAATATATACAATTACAAAATAAAATAATATAGAAAATACAAAAAAGCACATAAAAATTCAAGAGATCAATAAAAATAGATAGACTGCACAGATTGATACTTAGAAAAGTGTTCAGAAATATTCGCACGATTACAGAACATGAGTTTTAATAATAAACGGCCCCTGCCCCCTGCAAGTTAGAAGAGAGAAGATTCCAAAGCGATCAACCCAATAGGAAAAGACCTCGGAATCGGGGAATAATAATTTTATGATTCCGTCGAGATACTAGAAACTGGAAAAATTCTCGGAGATACTCAATAAAATACTAAAGAGTAAAATTAAAATTCTATGCTCTAGAGAGCACCCATATAAGACACTATTGCAAGGAGCAATATGGCCAAATCCTCTGAAGCCAAAAATAAAACGAGTGCAATCATTGAAAGCTACCTGAACTCTCGGAACGCATTCACTATCCAATTTGGAAAAGATAAAATTTCCAAACGAGAACTAAGCATAATTAATGTCTTCACCAGGCTCAGCCTAATGGAAGTGTCTGAAATACTCGCCGAGAGCCATAGCTTTCTTAAACCAGCATAGACTTTGCTAAGTATGATTTTAATATTAGGTATCACAACATTTCAGGTCGGAGCTCAAAACAATTCCCAAGCTTGTAACTTTATTGTGCACAGGCAATGTAAAACCATTCAAACTTTTAGCAGGTAGCAGGTATTCAGTGGCTTAGTATAGAAACAAACACACCATTCCTCTCAAGATCCCCACAGGGGTGGTTGGTTCAAAAGTGGCACTCTCGATCCCGCTTAGTATCACACCTTCCATTTTTCAATCCGTACTATAGAGGTTGGAGCTCAAGAAAGCCTAGATTAGATTTGTGGAGGAATTTGCAGGAGATAGCTTCGCATTCATTGTGACCTAAAAGATCTATCGTGAGTCTCCGTTCAATTTACTCCCTTTTCTAAATTTAGATGGTTAATAAAGTCCAGTTCAATTCTGGGATTGAGATTAAATACGTAATTTGACGGAGGAAAAGTATTCTCACGGTAAAGTAGTCTTCGCCTGGCCAATGCTTCGCAATTGCAGAACAAGTGCTCCGAGGTTTCATGAGCATCCTGATAGAAGCAGCAGGATGAAGTCTCAGCCAAGCCCATCTTGTTTAGGTTATATAGGAATGAGCAATGGTCTGAGAAGAGCTCTTAAGTTCTGTTCTCCTAAGGAGTAGGAGTTATTTTGTTTTTCCGCCGGAGGTGTTGAGAAACTTTTTTGCCTCACGAAGTCCTTATGGCCTTTGTCAATAAAGGGATTCTTGCTTGTTCGTCCAGCTACTTAGGGTAGCTCTGAGGTAACACTTTGAAGTACCATAAACATAAACTGGCTCTGGTCCGACAAATGGGGCTTCCGTTCCTCTTTTGGCTAGGCCGTCAGCAATTTCATTGCTTTTATAGCCCTCATGCCCAGGTACATGAGGATAAATTTGTTTTTCCTTGATAAATTTTTAAGCGTTTTCAAACACTCCCAGACTATTCTTAACTGAATAGTCAATAGTTAAGGCATTGAGAGCGGCTTGGATATCCGAAAGGATATTGGAGGTCGAGCCATTTGTGCTTCTTTTAATGCAGGTACTGACACATTCTTCTATGGCTAATATCTCAGCCTGGAATACGGTACGGGTAGAGCCCGATGTTTCAAGATATGGTATCTCGGGCCTTATACGCCCAGTCCGACACTACTGTTCGTTTTTGAACCGTCTGTATACTACATCATCTATCCTTGTTGGAAGGATGGTTTATTAGAATGCCATTGCTATCGGTCTTCCAAAACCACGTCGAAAGGTCTTACAAAACCCACATTGGTTGTGATTATATCAGATATTGTCGTCATTTGCTCGAAGCATATCTGTTTTAAGATACTTAAATGACCAATAAAATCACCTGGGCTGAACTGTTTTTCCTTTTGCAATGAGATAGCACCGGAGATCGCTTCCTTTTTCATCAGAAAATGCAGTGGTGGAAGGTTTAGTAAGGCTTCCATGGCTGTTGTAAGGGAGGTACTTATGACACCAGTTATTTCTAGACAGGCAAGTCGCAGGGTTTTGGTTTTTGAAGCAGAGTCTCAATTTTTTGTACCCTAGAAGAAATCTAAAGGGTATACTAAGCTTGTCATTCCGTTTGTAACACATCGAAATAAGGATGGTAGAGCAAAATGGATTGGACACCCATTCATAATATAAAAAGATATTTTGATTTTTGCATGTCCGTCTGTGCACACGATAACTCGAGAACGCGTTCACTTAGAAAGCTGAAATTTTGTACACGGACTTTAAAAAAAAAGTAAAATTAAGTTGGAAAGTGAGACAAATCGGGCAACTCATTCGTGGGGTTGCTGAAATGGTGCTTTTATAGTAAAAGCAAAATAATTCAAAAATGGACTTAATTGGCCTACCCATTTTTGGTGTTGCCATATAAAAATTTAAATTTTTTACCCATACTGTGAAAACAATCAGTTCTAAACATTTTTATTGTACTTAAAAACTTGTTTAGAATATGAAATCCTATAAAATTGATTATAATAATTTTTTCTGTCTATATGCGATAAACCACTTTAAAATCAAAACTGACCGTACGAAATTTCATACGCGCATTCATCTAGGGTATTATAAGAATTGTTCTTAAACCGATCCTAGCTTTTCTGCTTATTTTTTATTAGTTTTTGGCTACAATTCGAGGCCGCTTAGATGAACATGAGTCTAATAACCGTGGTGTATATCCAGTATATCGTTCTTGGCATCAGACCCCATGATCTGCCAATAAAGCGACGACATATGTAGAGATATCCTACCGCTCTTTTCATCACTCTGGATAGATGCGAGTCCCAGGTGATTTTCTTATCGAGACTAACCGCCAGAAATTTAAGAACTCCTAAACAGGAACTCCAAGAACACCTGTTAGCTCTATCTGCTCAATACTTACGAGTCGAACCTAGTCTATAGAGTTACTACTCGAAACTCCAACGTTGCTTTGGGTTCCTGGGTACGAAGGAATGGACAATAATGAAAATCTCTACGAACTGGCTAAAACCGAAGCCGACAGTCCGTATACTGGTCCCTATCGAGTCGTTTGGCGTACCTAAAAGCCTTTTAAGGGGGAACTATATACATATATGAGAAAAACAGACTACTAGAACTCCTCTGGCGAAGGAATTTTTTTCCTCCTTTCATCTCCACACGCGCGAAATATTTGGTCTAAGTAGACAGTCGCTTAGAATGTTTTCTAATGCAGTCACTGGGCATGACCCTTTCCGTAATTTTTTTTAAATTAAATTGGCAAATCCGGCAGTAAACTGTATCGATTATAAGAAGAGGAAAATGAAATCGCGATGCGCGTTATTTGTGAGTGTCAAGCATTTGCAGGTTTAAGGTTGCAAGTCACTAGAGAAACACTTATCTTTCCAAATAAGGTTTGCAATCTCTAACCCCTAGGACAATAATCGAGCTCGTAAAACGACTCGATTTTGCTTAACCATTTTAGGGAAAGGCACAATGGTTCAACTCTGGTCGCTGTATCCACATGATCCTAGAGGTCTATGTCGCTCCTAGTTTAAACTTAGCCTAACCTAACTTTTCGGAATGTCACATACCTTGTTAATTCTTTATAACATAGGTTAAGATTGTACGTATGCGACTGAATTATCTCTGTTTCTCGGATTTAAATTGAAATTCAAATATTTATTTATGGTTACAGTGCACTCAATAGTTCACATCTTTTCTTGTATATTAAATAAAGCGGTACTAGATAAGTAATTCCTTAAGATAAAAAGTAAAAGAGGTAAAGGAAATACAAGCAAATTTTTAGTATTAATTAAAGCAGATCTGTGTATTTTCGATAATTTTTGTCCGAATTCATATGGAAGCTATCCTACTGTATTTATTCAAGATGAACCTGTTTGTAAGTAAGAAAAAAAATAGAATTGATTTCTTTAACCACTTAAAATAAGTTTAAAACATTATCACTTTCGTTCTACTTAAAGTCATTTTATAAAATTTTAAACTATTTTTTTTCTAACAGTAAATCACACGCGCCTTCAGCGGAGCGACATTTTCCAGAAATATTTAAAGGTAACCAAGTCATGCAATGAAGATTTCTCATTATTCCGCACACCATCAATCTTAAAATAGTATCTAGCTACCACCAATTAGAAATAGTTTAGTAAAATTTGCATATAAAGTCACATCGCCTACACAATTTCCTGCAAATGCAAAATTCTTTGAAAATCGCGAAGATATTTTCCTGCATTTATAATTGTTATACTAAATCACCTTGAATTCTTCTACACATTGCGCGTTTAAAAGCTAAAAGTTAAAAACATCATACAGTAGTTACACACATACCTACATACTTGGGAAAATAGGTTCTTTTGGTAGATTAATTTAATACGAAAAGAGTCCAAGGACATGCCCCCTGTATTGACTGACTATATTATGTACTTTAGGCATTTTAATTAGTTCATGCAGTACCTACCTACTACCTACATACTAAATATGATTGGTGGTCATACGATAAGATAAAAATCTACACTTTAAAAAGTACTTGACTAAAGTTGGACTTACACGAGTTACTCGAACTTCCTTTTTTTTTCAAAGGCAGACAGTTTTTCGCAAAACATTTTTATACAAGCCAAAAAATGTATAAATTCCACCCGCCGCCGCATCCGTCGTTAAGTAAAAAAAATTTTATTATTAAAAAGTTTCTCTAGGTTCATAAACTTTCCCCCGCATGAGTGTTTTTATAAAGTTTTCGTTATTTTTGCGTGTCGCGACGTATATATAGAAGAAAGTGTAAAAAAAAGATTTTCTTTTCATTTAAAATTTCTGCAACCAACTTTGGGGAATTTTGTTGAAGAATTTGTACAACTTCTTAGTCGGCATAGTTTTTCGTTTCTCAAACAAAAAGGTATGTAATAGTTTAGTGACAAGCAATCAGTTTAAGCAAGCAGTTAAAGCAAGCATTATCCCACTTCTTTTTTTTTAAAGACGAAGACCGATGCGAATTAAGTGCCAACTTCGCGTGTTAAATCACAACTGCATTTTCATGATGCCCCAAATCTTGTTGATTAAAGTCTCGGGTGTGTTGAACTACTTATTACAATTGTTACACGCTACTGTACAAAAACGAAAACAAAAAAAATCTTCTATTGGCTCTAAAAACCTATCATCGACACCACATTAATTAAATCTGGTCACGTTGAAATCATTTCAAAGTATTTTTCCTCCTCCTACCGCTTATATTTCTTGGAGAAAATTTATTCAACAACTTTTGTCTAAAATAGAGCAAAGATTCTTTTAAATTTTCCCGTCCAAATTTTACCATATTATGTTGGTATACAAAATGTCATTGATTGTACTTACTATATATTCCTCACATACGTCCAGTCCAATGTATACATAGGTACACCATCCTTCAAGAAAGAAGGTCACCAAGGCAGGGAAAATTAACACTTTCTTTTGGTAGATTATACTTACTACGACAAAACCTTCGAAAATCCAACTGACTTCATTCATAACAGACCTGCCGCCGCCCTACGAAAGTAGAGCTCGGAATTCGCCCTCTTGATATAACACTTAGACGCTACCGGTCAAAATCAAGACCGCAAGCGATTTAAACGCTTTGATAAGAAACTACTTCACGTGTATATTACAGGATTTATTGAGGTCAAGGTGTTTTAAGTGAAAAAAATTGCGAACGTTGGCAATGACGACTAACTCTGGAGGAGTGCGACTTACATACTTACTTACATATTGTGGGTATTATAGTTTCAACGACAGAAAATTCTTTCGTGTTTTAAGTCTGGACAGGTGGTGAGACGTAAGAAAAAGTAAAAAATCAGTCCATTTTTTTTTCTTTCGTCCTCGCAATATTCATCAAGACTTTACCGATTTGTATAGTCTGGACTGGGGCATTATACAGAGAGGTAAGGATTACGAATATGACAATGTCTTTTATACACGCAACAACAAAACGTGGTAGTGCAGTTTTTTTTTTCTTACTTTGCAGCCAAGCAGTTGTATTATTTTGTAAATAGTCATTATCGTATGATGAAATACAAATTTAGATAGATTTTTAGGAAAAAGAAATAAAAAATTTAAGTAGGTCATTCCTTTTAGAAATTGCTTAGCTATTAGAGCTTTCGAGGAGTCCACGAATAAAGTTCGCCAACAAAATATGTTCAATGGACTTCACTTTTTGGTCAAAACTGGTTTTGAGTCCTATGTTCTTTTGATTACATATATGGCCCCCCGAATTATTGGGGGCTTCAAATTTATATTTGTTTCGGATCGCCCCTTAAGGAATCTGAACTTTATCCTTGTTCCATATCACCGCACTGAATATATTATGTATGTATGCTCCTATTACATCAATGTCTCGTATCTTTTACAGCCACTTCGCTTCTATCGATTTTGATTTGTCGAAAGCAAGACTTAAGAATCAGTTTTCTTAAGGTTTCTTGCTATTCAAATCAATGTAATACAATCATGAATCTTAAATTTAATAATAAAAAACGAAAGAATTAGTTCAATATCTATTTCCATTCAGAAGTTATTAAAAATTTTATATTATGCACAAAGTAAAAAGTTTTATCTCCAATGTGTCTTGATCTGGTTCACTGCAGTTGAACAGGAAATTGTTCTGATAAATCAAGTGAACTATCACCGATTGTACCGTCTCCTAATATCTTCGAAAACAGTGCCAAGAGAGGCACGGAGGTTAACCTTAAAAGTAATCAGATCGATTTACTCTGGGGCTAATAAGCACCTAGAAGAATAGAGGTCAGATTAACGCAATGACAACCTGCCTATAGTTAGTTTGTCCTCCGGCCGACAATAGTGATAGTATGCTGTACCAAAATGAATGCACGCAATAGCTTGAAGTCAGGCTGTAACAGTTGAAACCTGCGTCTTGCTGTGTCTTAGTTTGAGTCCAGAGAATAATATTAGTATTATTTACTGAAAACTTTATTATTTTTTTTTTTTTTTTTGATTCCTACAAAAACAAAAACCTACCTAGTTAGTTTTTCTATGTGCACAAAGTGTTACTAGACGAATTTCGAAATTAATTTTGCTAGATTGGTCGGTGGTGTTCGGATATACATATATACGACTCGACACATACCCGTTAGCACCACAGCAGATAAAACCAGAATTGTAAGACTTCAGATATGAGTAGCGAATCATTTCAAATGCTAAGAGATCTTGGGATACATCTTCGATAGTGACTCCATTAATACCTTATGTTTTATATGTATTTAGTTTATAAATTGTTAATAGGAATTTACTTTGTTAACATAATATTTTTTTTTACTTACGTTATTTCGTGAGCCGACATCAGCTCCCAATTCGATCATCCGATCTACAAGTTGAGTACGATTGTCCTTTACCGCATACATCAATGGTGTCATTCCAGTCGCCTAAGAAAATTCAAGATTTTTTTATTGGTTAGCAGATATTGGTTTTTTTTATTTTATTTGAAATTTAATCAATTAACAACTACAAAAATTGCATAAACACATAAGATATAATAATGATCATAATAAGCAGAAATTTTTCGATTATTCAACAATTCCTGGGATTAAGAAGGAAATAGTTCTAACAATGGAGAGGCTTGTAAATACATGGGTCGTTCGTTAAATTCATCATCGTTTCCACCAGGCCATATAATAGTTTTTGAGAAATTAAAAGATTTAAAGATGAACGAGAATTAGGTCAGGCTATTCTCACTGATCGCTTTGGGTATCAAAATCCTTGGGTACGCCTGACCATTTTGAATATTTAGCGGATTTTTACTCACCAATATTGTCACGGAGGATGAGATGTAGAGGTATTGTACGACTTAAAATTTATTGCAAGCAATGGTTACCAAGAGGATCATCAGCACTAAAAACACTCAGAGCTTAAAGATCGATTGGAAAATAATTGCAACTGTTTTCTAGGAAGATTTTGATAGATTTTCTTGAAGGCAGAAAGCAATTGTAGCATCCTATTATACAGAACACTATTGTCGAAATTGAAAGCAGCTTTGACAAATAAATGACCCGGAAAATTCATCAAACAATTTTATTCCACCACGATAATGCACTAGCACAATCTTTGGAATAATTTCAAAGAATTTTGAGGGAGTTACATAGGGTTCAATTCACCCGCCATTTAATCCAAATCTGGGATTTGTTTTTTATTTCCTAAATTAAAGGTAGGTATACTTAAAACGCACTCACTGGAGCCAAGAAAGCTGTTCTGATATGGAAAAGGAATAGCAAAATGGATACTGCTTTCTACAGAGAAGGTTGGGAAAGATGGCAACATCTCATGCAAAAGTGTGTCGATGTAGAAAGTGCATTATGTATAGGAAAATTAAATTTAAAAAGTTAAAATTGTTTGCAGTCTGGAAACATTTTGATTCACCCTTATATGGCCCTCAATGGAAAAGGTTTGGTTTTGAGAGTGTACACTTTCTGCCTACACTATCCCTAGTAAATATGAATAGCAATGATTTTTCAAATTAGCTAGAATTGAATTAGCGTCATTAAGTAAAATGACGACTACTGGGCCAAAATTACTGTCCTACCGAGGAGGACCAGATATTTTTTTAATTTCAACTGAAGTAACACAACCAAAAGAACTCGGAGTTCAGTCCAATAAGTACAAAGAGTTCGCCACTTAACAAAAACAAAAAACAAAATAAGGAAATTTAATAATAATAAGCTTCTAAAAGAGAATTCGATGACTAATTCTGATCGAACGCATTACTGAAATCAGTATAGAAACATTTAACCTGAGTTATCGCCTCTATAGCTGCGGAAGTTGAAAATTCTATAAAAAGTATCAGTAATGAAGTTATTATTTGATTGTTGGTCATTTCTAAATGGAGCTTTATTTTAAGCTTCCACCATAAGAGCACAAACTTCATATTGGTTCAGTTTGGTCAGTATTAGTTTGAATTCCAATCTCATCATAATTATTTCTTTCATTTGTAAAGGGAGAAAAGTTCAAAACACGAAGTTGAATGGGACCATTCATACTGTTCTGCTCGCTTAATCCTTCCTATCCTCTTGATTAAGCACTGTATATGATTTGATGTGGGATATTTTGTTTTTCTTAATTTAAAAGCAGCAGATTATTGCATTTGACGGAGGCCTATCAAATATACAGCAAGTGCTCGGTCGCCTTACGCACTTTTTTCATACAGAATAATTAAGATTATCAATGATATTCAATCTAAAAAGAAGAACGTGAAGGTAACTAACTATGACTGATAATGATTACAACCGCAGCTCTTAATTGTACATTCCCAAGCACCATAACATCTTTCATTCTCCACAATTCCATGAATCTTAAATACTCAGAACACAGAACTGTATTGTAATTAAAGAGGTGATCTTTGCAATCCTCCAACAACCTAGAGGTAAGCCGGTATTTACTTAGAGCCATTAGAGCGCCTTAACTATTGGCTGAATAATAATATTTTCGCTTTCATTGTAATAAAGAAAACCACATGCTGGAAGACAATTATATATTTCCAAGCGAATATCAACGCTAGGTTTAAAAAGAAAGCACCAGCACTGACTCAAGTCCTTTATCTCTAAGGTAGCCATGTGTGAAAATTCCCAGAGCTGACTGAGATCCATCCGAAAAAGTTGTCTTCTCAGTCCAAATTTTGGTTATCCGAGCGTTCACAGAGAATCGATGGCCGAAGGGAAGTTCTAGTACCAAAATTACGTATAACAAGCCGACTAAAGAATTGCTCAACCGAAACATAAAACGCGAAAGATTCATATAGCTCCAACCATTCCTTCCAATATTCCCACTAACACATCCTGCAACTAGAACACCTAACTTTACATGATCACATTCAGGGACGATAAGTTGCATAAAATCTCAAGAGCGTTCGTAGCAGTACCTGTAGACAAGCAAGCCCTTGCAAGCCGGTTAATCTTTTATTGCGGGTCCCAGAAGGCATAAGCACCTAAGCATAGGTTTTCCTTTTAATCTGTATATCTACTATACAATACTCTCGGGTTTATAGCTACGTGATATGCAACTAAAGGTTCTTATAATTTTTATTTCATAACAAACAAAAAATAAAATGGAAATTTTAAATAATGGTTGAAACTAAAAAAAATTAAATAGATACTAAAGATAGTTAGATCAGTCCCTGCCTAAAATATACTTGAATAAAAAGAATAATCCAAAGGACTGACAAATTTCAAAACTTTTGGACTACTTACTATAGATATCTCATCATTCATTTGAAAAATATTTTGTCGACGTGAGTAGGTTAGTTAGTTACCTACGTACCAGTAACGCATCCAGGATTTGACTTTGAGTGGGAACATATGTGTCCCAAGTCCAAAAGTGGTTGAAAAATTAGGGTTCTAAAGTCGTGTCCTGAGCCCATCTCTGCACATAAGAACTGCTTTTATGATATTTTATTTGCTAAAATCTCGACATGATTAATCATAATTTCATAAACAATGAAACACATTTAATTATTTTTTTGAAATTCTCGCAATTTGTGCTACCTATTTTTAAAAAATCTTAAAAACACATGAGGTGCGGCTACGGTAAGATAGTGGCACTCGAAAAATCAGTATATCCAAATAAATTTCAAATTATACTATTTATATTCTATGTACATATTCCTTGTATCAGATATACGAATTATGACACCGATGCGGTACCGTATGAATCTGCCGCAAAAGGTAGACGCAATATGGACGTGGTGCTGCATCGTCGCCGTAGGTATATGGGTCTTCTAATAGGCGACATATGTAACATGACCATCAATAATTTTTTTTTTAATTTTACATACTTGAAGAGTTTATAAAAACAAAAATATAAATTAAAAATTTTCCATATACATTGCGTATTTCGCAAATTATAGAATTTTAAAATTTCGAAAAAATGCTGTCATACAAACTGTGCTATTCACGAAAGAATAAAGAAATATGTCTCATTTGAAAGCTAGTACTTCGAGCTATTTAATAAAATGCTATCTCAAAAATATATGCGAACAGAGATATCAAGGTTAAGAATTATATCCGTTATCCTGGAAGACGTACTTTTAATTTTATAAATTTTTTATTTTCTATCTTATATTATCCACTAAAACATATCAAAATCTTAACCGGATCAGCGAGTTAAAAATCATGACAGCGTTACCAATCATGTATTTGCTCATAATAAATTCTTAGTTTCAAAAATTTCATGAAAGTGGTAAGTAATTTTTTGTGAAAGTGGTGATATGTGAGTTAAAAAAAAAACTGACTCTCTGAGAACAGGAACGTTCGCCCCCCGCCGTCGGTGCACCACGGGTACGTACTTATAGTACCCAATTGAGAACGATCATCAAGTTGATGTAGTATCATCAAAATTGACAAAGAGCCAAAATAAAATAAAATTCAAAATTAAATTAAATGAAAATTCAATCCACACTAAAGCAGCTTCCGAATATGTGTGCTATAATTACATACACCACATTAGGACCTAAAACAGATAAGAGCTGGATCCTACTAAAGTTTTTTCTAAATATGTACCCACTTTCGTTAGACTTGGGAGTGAAAAAATCGCGGAACAGTTTCTTCATTTGTTTCCGTAACTTTGGAAATTGCAAAATTAATTAGAAGACATCGAAGTAAATAGGTATAGGGAACTATGGGAGTTCAAAGTAGCAATAAAGATCATCACCTTCATTATTATCATCCATCATAAATACATTTTCCATCTCATTATCGACAGAAGCATTTGAGAAGATTTATTACATATCTCTGCAACTTCATTAGTTTTGAAAGCACGATGAGCGTCTTATATCGAATAAATTAAAGGAATTTAATAGTATTCTCCTCCTGTACCACTTTCAAAGATTATAGCTCAAATCAGACCAGATTAAATAATAATACCACGAAAAAGGCAGAAGAATATTATTGAATTAAAAATGGATTAAATTTGAAAGAAATTATTCTCAAGTTTTTTTGGTATAGGTAGGTACTTACTGGCAATTGTTTTTCTCCTTAAATGTTTGATTCTTTAGAGATTTTATTGAATTTTTTCTCTTGTACCTGCATATGTACATATACATAGTATACGTACTGAAATGTACAATTTAATATTTTGGAAAATTCAAAACGTTTATCAAATCCATACAATGAGCAGTAGGTAATTCAATAATGATAATTTTTTCCAGTTTATATATGCCTAAATTTACGATATAAAATAATTATGCACGTAGGAAGTAGATAGATACCTAACATACCTAGTTAAATTTATTAGTTCCGAATTGGATTTTGTCTATATTAGCTAATTACTGAAAATATCGAATCCTTAATCATATGAAAATGATTGTAAAAAAATAGACCATCATGGAAATATATTTTATTTCCCCACTGAATTGGGTTTAAAATTCCTTCATGGCAATTGACCTATCTATCAGCACTGGCAAAGAGAGAAACAAAGATAATGATGGTGATCTATCATGACGTTTGCCTTCTCCTCTTCCAAAAGTTAAAATGGTTGCTTCATTTCATTGGTTAATAAATAAAAATTCACACACTACTTTACTTAACGAAAGATGATTCCGTTTATAGTGCTTCTTTTATCCTCTTTTACAATTCCATATTACGGTCATAAAAGAGAGAGAGAGAGAGAGAGAAACAAATAAAATAAAAATTATCTTCACATTGCCTTCTCCTCTTCCATAAGTTAAAATTTCAGCTTCATTTCATTGGTTAATAACATACGCACACACAGATCCTACTGCATTTAACGAATATTTTGGTCATGCGCAGTAGAACAGAACTTTACATTTTGTTCATAGATGATCTGAAATTTCCTGATCGCCTGGTATTCGCTGTTTCTTGAAAATGCACAAGAGTGAATGGGATGAAATTACAAATTGAATGATAGCAGCATAGCAGGCATATTTCGTCTACAAATTGCTGTTTATTTTTATTTTTCTCTAAACTAGTTATTCCTTTTCTATCAACAGATGGCTCCGGGGGTATCGAAATGAGAAATTTTTCAGTTGAATGAAACCAAGTTTTTGTAATTTAGCAGCTCGAGAAGTTTTTCAATTTCATGGTGTGGCTTACATTTAACTTTAGTTCTAAAGTTTAGTATTTGTATAGAAATAACGATGGCTCCTTTTTGGATAAAATCAAGAAACGAATGAAATTTTTGCGTGTTGGTAATTTTTCTTAATGATTAACTACTCAACATAAAATTTTCAATTAGAAATTTTTAATGATCTTAAAATGGAATCATCAGGCAATCAATATATAAATTTTATTTGATGCGCTCTGCCATCTGTAGGTATCTACATGCAGTGCAGCTCAGAAGAGCAGTGTTAAAGTCCAACTTAGTTCTTGCAATGAAGACCACAATAGTATAGATGCAGTAATTTTTTTCTTTTATTTACATGCATCCTGCGTATTAGCTTCGAATGTAGGTAGATTTCGAAATGTTTAATATAGGTAGATAACTACAGAATATCCCCAAAAAGGTTTGAATGAATACCGATAAAAATGTAAATTCGCGATCTTTCCATGACAGGCTTACTAGTCCTCCACAATATGAAGGGTCCGTTGAAGTGGCTATCAAAATATGTATACCTGGTGCTAATACGAATACCACCTATTATTATGCTTTCTATGAAAACTGCTCATGTCTCAGAGACGTTTCCTGATCATGCAAGAAATTAAAAGTCGAACAGACTTATTAACTGAGCTACTGCACCCAATTATATCTCTTAATTCAACATCAATAAGAACTTTCAAAGAAAATTACGCTGTATCTACAAATTCAATCTGAGTAGAGTGAAAACTACACCACTTTGAGTTGAATCCCTCTGCCCATTATATTTAATTGAATGATGACTTCCTAATTTCACAATTTGAACTCTTAATACCTGATTCATTACCTCTGACGATCAATGGCGATCAGTTAATTACATCTCACAAGAAATGTGATATCAAAATCCGGGTCAATATCTAGGAACGACCCGGTATTGCACAACTCATGAGCAAGTCCCCGTCCAATGGTTCTATCTCTGCCAATCATACCCTCCAATATTCGCGCTGTATGGATTTTAAGGAAAAGATTTTTAATGCATTTCTTCTTAAAAAGTTCATCCAGAAGTCTTTCTAGATATTTCAAAAAGACCGAGATGATTTATATGCTAGGAAGACTCATTCATCCATGTGTGACACCCTAGAAGGAGAATGAAGGCCATGGCAGGAGTTTATGGTCAAAAATTTAGGCGCTAAAGTTTGGCAAGTATATTCCATTCGTCTGGGAAATCTTAGCGCCAAGAATATGTAAAAAGTAAAAGCATTCACAGGATTAGTATTTTGAAAACTCTTCCACAAGTTCAAATATTTATGAGCTAGTACTAGGTGCTGTATAGGATGCCCTTGTATCTATTTGGAAGAATTCATAGGTGCATAGTATAATCCAATGGAACCTTAGGAATACAAATAAAAGTCGTATAATTTTTTTTAAATCCAATTAGTTACTCTGTCTGGTGAGAGCTTTTTGTTTAAATTGAGATAATGAGGTGTAAGTAAATTCTGGTGATAAAATCAAAGCTGGTGCAGTAATACAAAGATAGCCTAGAAGTATTTCTAAATGACACAAGGTGGCCCTATGTTGCAGCTACATGTCCATAGAAGAGAGCAATAAGATAGAGGATGAGGATATATGTGAGGATCCCGATCGGAGCCCCAAAGGGCGACTTCACCGACGATAACTTCAAAAATTCTAACAAATTATCCATGGGTCAATCGCGACACCTGCTTACTTGCGAGGTAATTATTGCTTCTATACAATAGGAAAAAAGCAATGGACTCCTTATGGGGAGCAAAACGGACAACAAGCATTTAGTAGAGATAATAATGGGCCATTGGGCCATTGATAACCATAATAGGAGACTGGGTCTAATGATTTCTATCCAGAAGAAATTCTATCAGCTCTAAATGTGCTCTACGAATGTCCTACTCAAAAGGGGTGGCTTAGTTGGTTACTACTTCTTCTCGAATCTGATAGAGTTTTAAGGTATAGAGTTAATATATATTCTCAAATTCCTTATATGAACAGGGTGTATCTAGGTAGATGTGACTTTAAACAGATAGATGCCGATGTATCTATAGAGCACAATAATAACCCTGAATTCCTTCTCTCGGAATAACACGGTACTCGCTCTTTGGGTGTTTAGTCGCAGCCATATCAGCGGAAACGAAAACCCGGATGAGCTTGCTCGTCTTCCCTCTAAAATTTTGGTTTGAGTCGACCGCCAACACAGTTGGCTTTGGTTGAATGACCCTTCGAGTCGAACTGCGAAGGAACTGTGGGTTACACCTAACCTAAACGTAACGAATAAGCTATTGGAGCTAAAGAAGCCAACTCCGATGACTCTGGTGTCAATTCTCACTAGGCACTCTCTTCTCAGGATAGAGTTGGTTGATGATGACTCACTTTCTTTGTCATTGTGCGCCCTATCAGGAAGAAGATACAGATTTCTTGCCTCGTAACTCCTGCAGGACGATCTTCAATTCAGGCTGTCAGGGAGGGTTGGAGGCCAAACTGAACTTCACAAGAGCGCCCAATCGGACGCTATGATAAATTGCTCGTAGGCCTGGAAGGTGAACAATGGCCTGCGTTCCCAGGATCCCGCCTGAGGTCTCAACCTCAATCCATCCATATATTGCGATCTAAGTATAACATGATAAAACTCATCTTGGCTGCACCCCTATATAATCTAACCTAACCTAAGTAATTTATGGGAATAATACCTACATATATTTCGAAATTTAAATCAGTTTTTATAAATGCTACTCAAGAAGACATCTCCTGAATACATGATGTACTCCAATCAGTTATTTGAAAGAACTCTGTGCTTGGATAGGAAATGCTTAAGTTTTTAATTGCATTTAACTGTGTTAGAAAGGTTTACGTCCACTGAAATTCCTTCGAATTTTAGATTTTACATAGTTACAAGTAGGTATCCCGTGGAATTTTTTTTTCTTGTTAATTCTTAATTGAAGACAATATTGAATTTTGGATCCGAAAAACTAAAACCGAAAACCGGTTTAATCCAGATATTGCTGTTTTCGTTTTTTCAGTTTTTGTTTTAGTAAAACGACATTAAATTTCTGTGATTACAAAACCTGAGAAAATTTCCTGTTTATACCAATTTTTTTTAGTTTTTGGTTAAAATGAAAAAAGAAACATTCCAAAAAATCAAAAAATTCAAATTCAAAAATCAAAGTTTTTCGTTCTTCAAATGAAAACTTCATTTTCAATACATTTTAGAAGGAGAAGAAATAATATAATATTTCAGATTTTTTCGGTTTGCATTTTTCCGAACCGACGATATTTTCACTTTTTTTGTTTGCATTTTTCAGAGCCGAAATTTGTACTTTTTGGTTCTTTTTCACTCTTAATTTTGCATAGAGCAATTAAAATTTCCAATCTTGTTATAGTAGGTTTGTATAAAAAAATGATACTAAATAAAACAAATAATTGCAAATTATTCAGGTTAAAGATTATTTTCCGTGCTAATATGGACAAATTGAGCATTAACATGTTTCTCACCAAAACACGATTCTCTATAGATTCGCTGTAGATAGACTAACTATGTCAAGAATTTTCGGGTGTTATAATAAAATCAAGAACTCTCATAATATATATGTAGTCGTCGTCGTCGTCGTCGTCGTCGTCGTCACCTTACTAGACATATGTCCACACTATAACTATACTTTAGTCTTCGGGTAACATGCCTAAATCGGAAATACTTAAGTCTTAGCTCTATAGTAGAGCAGTCAACAAATGTTTGGCCTACATTCCGACATTAACCGAATTTTTATACACAGACTAAACATAGAAAGTGAAACGCTTGATTTTACGCGTATACACTTACAAAATAATGTCAATATATTCACCATGGTAATTCTCGTTAGACATGAATTTCGACGGGGTGAAAACAGTTCAAAAAAAAAAAAAAAATAAAATAATAAGGAAACACAATCTTACCGCATCACTAACTCCAGCCAATGGAACATGATTTCCATCTTCTCCTGCATTTACAACGTATTTTTCTAGCGCTTTTAATGCTTGATCGACAGGTGTCCATTCTCCTTTACTAGCTAAGGTCAAAACTTTATTAGCAGCATCTCGAATTGAGGTTCCAGCACTCGGAGGTTTCGATGGTGGTGCATCGGAATCTTTTCTTTCAGTCGTACTACTTGGTGTTTCATCTCTTGAATCACTATCACCCGCTTTACTAGCTGGTGTTGCACGTTCGCTTGGTCCTGAATCATCTTTATCGACAACAGTTGCTTTCTTAATACCCGCAACACCTTTACCAACTCCTTTTTTTCCGCCGCCCCCCGGTTGGGACATTGCTTTTTTACACTAAATTTGCTCGCACGCACGCACTTAACAATAAGCCCCGAATTTTATTTTCGATTTTTTTTAAATTTCCGCATGTTTTTTGAAATTGTTTTGAAATTTTCTCTTTTTTTTTTTTACGTTAAAAACAAGCGTCTTAGTGACGACGCATTGATTTCCACTTTCAATTGATTACACAACAAAAAATGAATTTCATTTAGAAATGGAAGTTTTTGGAGCTAGATTCTTTTTTTTTGTTTTTTGCTTTTATTCCTTTTTATAATTTTATGTAGTAATTTACTTTTTAACGTTTCACTCTCAATAATTAATAATTAATTATATAAAAAAAAAAAAAACAAATTTGTTTCACTTAAAATCGAATCCAAGAATTTTGCGGCGATTAAACATATTTGTGTGTGTACAGAATGAAACTATCCCAAGATAACGCTTATATCACTCACGAAACTTTCAACAGAATGCAAGAGGTTCTCTCCTATATCCAGCAACTTTTTTACTCTATATTTTCTAGCAATGCAAGTAAATTCACTAGAACCGCAAAATTCGGATCCGCTTTCAATGAAAGAACCTGATTTTCTGCGAGAGTCTTTTCAGTTACTTAAATTTCTGCCAAGAATTCTTCCTTTTGTATGGAGTCTCAATATAGGTAGGCTTTATAACATAGCAACGACTTGCGCAGATTTTTAACGGACATTATTTGCAATTTGTTTGGATGTTGACTGTAGTAGCTACTAACTGGTGAAGGAATAAAAGCTGTTGAAATTAACAAACGAAAAGCTCACAGTGGGTAACGAATTTTATGATTTAAACTTGGAAAAACTTTTGATATGCGAAAAACATTCATATTTTTCCATAAAAAAAAAATCATTAAATCTACTTTAAATTGTTTAATCTAATTTTTGAAAATATTAAGAAAGGAAGGACTGGTGACCTACTGCTTCCAAAAATACCACTGTGGTGAATACTACAACTCAAAGGTTATGGGATTAGGGGTTAGGCAGACAGGAAAGAAAGAAAATTAGAAGATTTATTAGGTGAGCTGTGCGACATATATGTATATAACTTGCGGCAAGCCGGAATTTTTATGTAAGTAAAAAACGAGTTGCGAACTTGACCCAAATCTAAATTCTTTCTTCACGTCTCCAAATGACAGACAGAAAAGATTAACTGCTAATATCACAAGATGTAGGATGAATTCATACTTTTCCTTCGGCGTAAATGACAGCAGTGAATAAATTGAAACAATTTTTTTTTCTATCTTTCTCTAGCTGCTATAAAACTGCTACTGTGCCAGTACCAAAACTAATCTTCTTCTCAATCCTCTACCGATTTTAGACCTATAAGCATCTATGCTTTTTATCAAAAGTACCTACTGGAAAAGTGATGATTAGACAAATAACTAAGCATCTGAATTCAAGGGAGCTTCCAGTCAAAAGTACAGTACTACGATTGTCTACTAATATCAAAGTATCCCTAAGTGCTAAAAATTTAATTGGCCACCTGATAATCCTGCAAGAATTTGCAGAGGACCCGATAGACAACTCAATTTCAGACGTTAAACCGAAACGCCATTCAAAGTGATCTTAATAGACCGTCAACAATGGCACACTGGGGACCGATCGTTTAAAAACGGATCTCTTGAATAGTACACGGATGGGTCCAAAATGGAATGTAAAACAGGCGTGGGCATATATGGGCCGAAGTACCAGCGCGCGAAGGCACTGGGGACTTCACCAACCCGTTTCTAGGCAGAAATACGCGCCATAGCACTCTGTACTCGCGAAATAATTCACAAGAATTTGCGCGGAGTAAAAATATACATAATATCCTACAGTCAAGCAACACTCAAAGCGTTAAACTCATTTACCTTTGAGTCTAAGCTGGTCTGGATATATCTTTCTATCTTGAAGCATCCGGCTGAGGCAAACTAGGTGACGCTGATTTAGGTGCTAGGACATGAAAGCATTAAGGGCAACGAGATTGCGGACCGTCTTACAAAAGAATAAACCAGATCTCCGTTTTTTGTCCCTGCGCCTGTTTTTGAAATCCCAAAAAGCCACCTCTCAAAAGAGGCTTTGTGAGAAAAGTGCTCGTAACAGAGGACAAAAGTATTCTTCATGCTCAACAAAAAGAAATTCAGGCTCATAACAGACCTATTTACTAGACATTGCTCACTTAGATATCATCTTAAAAAAATGCGTAAGGTCGATGATGCAACCTGTCTCTTCTATATGGAAGACGATTAAACCGCTGAACACTTTTGTGTGACTGTGACCGTATAAGGCTAAGACATCTATAAAAAGCATTTCCACTGCCAGAAGATGTTGCAAAGATGGCTCCTAAGAGCGTCATATTCTTTGAAAAAGACTTTAAGTTCGAATGGGTGTCATGTAATGTCACAGAAGATCTAATATGTCGCGGTTACTAGATGTGAGTCGAAGCGAATTGTTCACATCTTTTTTGTTACAAAACTAAAAGTACTCAATAAGTTTAATAAGAGCAATCAGGAAAGCATTGTTTATCCTCTAAACACATCTTCATCAAGATCATTTCTTCGAGATGTAAGTCTACAAGCGTCTTGTAGTTGTATTCACTTGGTTACAAATTTGATGAAAGAGTTAAACATTAATGTATTATGATTTAAGGAATGATATTCTGACCAAGATGGTTTCAAGTAATATTCGTAGTGGAAGAATCGATAGGAATTCCCTTAGAATCCTGCAAACTATGTGGAAGACTACCCACGTGCACAATTTCAAGACAGCTCAGCCATTCCACACGAAAACGATCAAATTGGACTTGTTTTGGACCCGACCATTTTCATTTTGAATGAAACTTTCAGAGTTTATATGGAATACGAATATAGCTCATCTGTATTTTTTTTTTTTGTCATCACCTTCAGGTAGGGTCCCGATGAGGTGCACTTATAATGGACCAGTCTCTCTTGAATATCACTTTCTGATTCCTAGATAGATTTAAAGAATTCAAGTTCTTCTTTAGTGAAGGTTTTTTAATGAATCTTCTGGCTTGTTTGGAGCCTAACATTTAAGTCCATCTCTGGTTCATTTGGTTCTGAATCCATTTTTTTATGGTAAGCTTCATGGTATTATAATTAATACTGCAAAATGGTTCCGGCCCGATGAGGATCAGGGGCAGGGGCCTTTTTTCCTTTTTTAGTTACTATTCTGCAATGTTATTCCCATCAATTTCTGAGTATCCTGGCAACCATTGAAGTCTTACGAGTCGTATAATGGATATAATATGAGCATAAGATTTTCGGTTTAAGCCCACAAATCCTGCGGCATATCCATGTTGTCATTATGGCCTGCTTCAGGACTCTTTTTAAAAGAGACCGCCATTGCGAATTCCACTGCGTGCTCCCTCAAGAGAGGTGCTTGTAAATAAATGTTGCTTTTCCTCGTGAATGGAACGATTATTGTTTTGCCAGAATTGGCATGGAGTGCCATCATCTATCAGCAGTTGAGGACTTTATTCAGAGCATTTTACATTAGATCGAAGATTGCTCGATTGTTATGAGACCCAGTCATCACCACATCCCTAATTATCATTCCCGCAAAGTTTGTCAGTTGTTGTAGGAGATCATCTACAACTGGAGACAATATCAGCGGAGAAAGAACCCACCCTCCCCTGGGCGTAGTATAAGGCAAATCGATCGCCACAACTGTTACTGGCTCTTCTCCTAAGTTGGGTACGATTCTTCGGCTGCAAAACATGTTTTTTTTTTAGCAAGAGAACAAAAGACCCATGTAGGAAGGCCAAGGCGGCCCATTGTGTTATAATAACCTGCTAAGTAGAAGAAGATCGAAATGAAAAGAGACTATAAGTAGAAGGAAAAGAGCAGGATCGTGTCGAGGTGTGATTCGAATCCAGGACCACTGGGATGATAATCAGCGCATTTTTCAACTACTAAGTATTGCTTTTATACATTTTATCTTAATTTGGTAGCTGCATTCTATATGGATTCATACTAGATAGTCTCCAATGGTCTTCTTCGATATCCAGGAATGCGGATATGTCTGCTTAGTTTTTTTCAACTCCTTTTCTAATTCTCGTACGAAACTGCCTATGCAGATGGTAGACGTGCCTGTTTAGAAAAACTCCTGGTCACACTATAAAATGCATTTGAAATAAAAACTTGATGATTACCTATGTAGGAAAAAGTCCTTGCTTATTATACTTTAAAATAAACGAATAATTCATAAACTAATTAATTACCATTGAATAATTAATTGGTATAGCAAAAGTACAATTTCACTAAAATCACTTCGATGACTAGGTAGGTAGGTTCTCATAGAGGTAGTAGTACTTTTCCTACGATTGTCTAGAAAAATACTATAAGCTAATTTTCGCTAAAATTATATGAGACCACAGTGGCATCCTTCTGTGTAAAACTTTCACTCAACAAACCCCCTCTTGTTTTTTCTTTCTTTTTTTTTTTTTTTGTCAGTCAAAGTCATCACAAGATTTTAGTCAAAATCTGTTTAACTAAAACTTTTTGGTATTTGGTATTGGTCTCTCACAACTTCTCAAAAGCTTTCTCTTTAATAACTTCCTGTTGCTAACATTTTGTTTAATCGAAAATTCAAATTAAGAACCCCCCTCCCCTTATGTCATACGCCACAGCATTGGCGGTATCTAATAGATACCCATGCACTGGAAAATCAGCAAAGAGATAGCGTCACAGGTGAACTGCTTAGTTACTTTTTTAAGGGAATAATCACCGTGGTAATGTGAATTCCTTAGCTGTATCATTACTAAACAAGAAAATATTGTTTGTAGCCCAAACACCTACTATCGAGAGCTCTGGAAAATAAACAACGTTTATCAATACACACCTACCTCCATGCACGTTTAAGAATTTTATACGAATTTTAAATGTATGCCCGCACCTGAGTATGTGTATTGAAGCAAAACAAATGCTAAGAAAAATTCATTTGATTTTCACCTATGTTCTGTTTGTTATGATCATCATAACCTCAACGAAAGAAGCTTTTTCCACTTCATTTGTTTACGTTTTACACATTTTCCTCCTTCCAAGACTTTCACGTGGTCTTCATGAATTGACCACATTTATGTAGTACATAGCTTCGCTGTACATATGTAGGTAGTATTTGCTAGTTACATTCTCTACCTACCCATATCCAGTCCAAGCTATAATTAATGCTAAAAATTTGCATAAACTTACTTAAAGAGAAAATCAAAGAAAATAAAGCTTTCTTGGCCGCCCGCTCACCCGTGGTCAGCATAGAAAAGTAAAGCTAAAAAAATTGTGTTAGTAGACCTTCGAAAACACGCAATTTCCGTTTGCAGCATGGAACCGGAAAAGTAAAAGTTTCTTTTTTATTTTTTTTTGTTTTAGACTAAGCTTTCAGAAGGATTCTAATGTTCAAGTGATAACTGTTATTTGAAGTAAAAGTAGAAACTAAAGAATATAGTGAAGTGACAAAGATTGTTATACGTATGTGTATGTGCTTGTGCTAACGGAAAATTAATTAGTTAAATAAAAAATAATAATAATAAGACTAATATTACAGTTGACGACTGAAAAATCGAAAGAAAACAAAACAAAAAAACGAAGGAGAAAAATGTTTTATACTTATGTAAAATAGTGTTATGTATTAGCATAGACAAATTAATAACATACAAAGACTGGACACGTAGAACAAAAATATGCAACGCTTTTCTAGTAGGTATATAAAAATTAACGATGCCTCGACGATGCCTCGACTTGGCACTTGATGACGTGCACAAAGGGTAAGCCACTAATGCCTCGCTCCATACAAAATCACAGTTGCCTCGATCCGATGAAGAGAAGGCCACAAGTTTTTCTTAGAAATTTGCTGGAAATTTCTTCCTTCGAATTTTTATGCATTGGCCAGGCCGAGAGCAGTGCCTCGCTCGAATATAAAATCTCAGTCTTTGAAGCTGTGCCGATTTCAAACGATACCATTCAGAAAAGAGTTCACGATAACTATGGCGATTGATATTGAGGAGCAAGTTATAGAAGGAATTAGAAATATTAGAAATCATGGTATTTCGCGAATCAACTTGACGAATCAACTGACATCAGTAATCGTGCAATTCTACTTTGTTTCGTAAGATATACTGAAGTTGAGGACATTAGGGAAGAATTACTTTGCTGTCTTGAGTTACCTGGATGCACTACTAGCTCGGAAATATTTAGCGCTCTCAATAAGCATATAAAAGTTCATAGCTTGTACTGGGGCAAATGCGTAGGAATATGTACAGTTGGTGCTGCAAGCATGGTTGGCTGTAGATCAGGTGTAGTTGCAAAAATAAAGGCAGTTGCGCATCCGAAAATATTGTTCACATACTGTATCATCCACAGAGAAAAACTAGCTGCAAAGAAGATTTCTGCTGAACTAAATGCATTGATGAATAACGCGGTTAAGATCATCAATGAAATTCGTAATCGAGCCTTGCACTCGATATTATTTGCGTCACTGTACGAGAGTATGGATTCACAACATCAACACCTCCTTCTCCATATAGAAATTCGCTAGCAGCTTCCAAGAGTAAAAGTTCTTACACGATTTATAGAGCTGAGAGAAGAAATAAAAATATTTCTTATACAGCAAAATTCGATTTTATCCAAATTTTTGGAGGATGACGAATGGATGGCTGAACTTGCATATTTGACGAATATATTTGGTTTTCTTAATGAACTTAATATTTCTCTCCAAGGATTTTCCACAAATATATTCACTTTAAGAAATAAAATAGATGGGTTTAAAAGAAAGTTGATTTATTGGAGAAGTGGCGTACAAGATGGAAAAATTTAAATGTTTCCACTTTTGGAATAGATTTTGAACGTTTCTAATATAAACCGAATATTCATATTAAAAATAATTGACGAACATTGAAGGGGATTAATCGAAAATTTTAATCACTATTACCCCGATGAGGAAGATCCCCGTAAAGGAAATTCGTGGATTTATAATCCTTTTATAGAAGACGTTATTAATTCATGCTCACTTGATAGTAATGAAAAAGAAAAGCTTATCGATTTGTCTTCTGATGCAACTCTAGTGTCAAGACATAAAATACAAACATTGTCTCAATTTTAGATTTCTCTGAAAGAAGAATATCCAAGATTAAGTTATAAAGCTATAAAATTATTATCTGTATTTTCGACAACATATTCATGTGAGAAAGCTTTTTCCACCATCACGCTGATTAACACAAAACAAAGAAATCGTATAGATTTGAATGCAACGCTTCGTCTTGCTGAAACTACGCTGAAGTCGCAGCTATTAATTATAATAGCAAATAAGCAGCAGCAGAAGTCGCACTAACTCTTTGAATCCAGATCGTTTTTAAAACTCTGGAAGATTTATAAATGATATTAGAATTGTATGAGTTATTTTTTTTTTTATATATATATTTCTGTTTTAATAAATATAACAGCATACCATGTTTTTCTTATTTAAAAACACACTTAAAATTATTTATTATTTCGAATAAAACAATCAATTTTATAAATATTTGTTATTTTATTCCAAAGTTGATAGTCCGCAAAACATTTTTTTAATTTTTTGGTGGTCCGCGGATGTAAAATGTTAAGAAACTATGGAGGCAACAATAGGTCTGATAAGATAAGCTACCTTGTGTAATTTTATCAAACCATGCAATTTTAGTGCTGATGGATTGATATTAAATATTCTCAATGCTGATTTCTTTTCGAATAGACTTGTACATGTTTTAATTGTTGCTTTCAATTTATTTTGGAACTGTTTAGTTGGATCACCTTTCAATTTTATTGCTCTGCTGTCTGATATAAATCGTTCCACCTTTGATGGACGGATGATACATGGAAACATGTATCTCTTATGCAAGATATATTCAGAGAAGTTTACACTGTGTTCAATAGATCAGGAATTAAAAAAATGAAACTTAGCCGCTGTTATGGATCGAGATTCGGTAACATTTAAACCATTAGACGAGGTGCGTTGATTATCTCGTTATTTTTCAGTGGATGCTTTAAATAAAAACTACGACGCCCTAATTGAACATTTTAATGAACAAGTGAATGTATGTAACGATTCAATTTGTAAATATTATTTACAAATTTTAAATAATCCCCAGTATACTGTGGATTAGCAACTTTGTGAAAATATATACAGAAAAGTTGCTTGAATATGTTTGATGCACATAATTACATAAAAGTAAAAATACAAAATTTAAAAGCACAGTATCTAGGAGAAAATATTTTCTGAAGTGAAAATGTTAAACAAAATTTTAACAAAGGTTGGAAATGATGTTGACAATGCTTCCATAATCCGTTTCATTGAAAGAGTGTGTAATCACTTGAAAATGAGATAGAAAACCGTGATAAAATATGTGAAGAATATTCTGAACTTAAATTTCTGATTTCATAAAAAAACCAACAAATCATTTAGCGACAGTGCAGAATAAATACTACAAAATTTGGAGTTTGAAAATATAGCGATACTTTATGATATGATGTGAACTTTTCAAGCTTCTAGTACTGACTGCGTGAGAGTATTCAACACAAGAAAAAGGATTTGCTTTTACTTGCAGAAATCAAAGCATTTACTGCACATTTTATTCATAAAAAAAGAAAGGAAAAGATTTAAGATAAAAGCAAAATATTTTGCTCCAAACGAAAAGGTTTCACTTTTTTTTAAATTCATAAAAAGTACCATTTGCTTTAAAGCTTTTGAAGCAAGTATTACATGCAATTGTAGAGCAAAGTTGATTAGTTTTAATGATTTTTTTAATTTTGAAATTCTAATTTCCATGGCGGATATGGTGCACGTACGCGCACGAAAAATGTACAAAGAAAGACGTACTCCACGTGAGTGCGACTTCCGAACCCTATTTCGGTTTGACGAAATAAACGTGCAGTGGTTAGCTGACTGTTTCATTGGCGGGAATCTGGAAACCAGGGGAGGTGCGCTTTCGCCAGTACAAAAAATGAAAGTGTTTTTACGGTACATGGTAGATCCGGGCTTCCAGAGCGGTATCGGTGAGGAGCTAAGATGTTCAGAGCCTACAGTCTCTAGAATTGCCGATACCACTCTCGGTCTCATTATGCACAAGGCGAATGAGTGGATCAAGTTCCCATAGACCGAAATTGAAATTTTAGAAGCCAAAATCAATTGGGCAGCAAAAAAGAGATTCCCGACTGCAATAGTAGCTATCGACTGCACGCATATTCAAATTGAAAAGCCGCATCTATTTGGGGATGAATATTTAAATTGGAAAAATTGTCACTAGTCTTTATGTTTAAGCTATATGCGATCAAAATTACGTTTTCATGAATATCGATGCACGGTGGCCCGGGTCAGTATATGACAGTCGAATTTGGACAGCCAATACGGTATTATTGGGGGACAGTGGCTATGGTATAATGCCCTATTTGATGAAGCCCTTTTCCATCGTGGAAAAGGCTGCCTTCATTCGACTATTAAAGAAACAGAGATTGATTATAGAACATGCTTTTGGACAGTTGAAACGGCGGTTCCCGATTCTTAAATATGTCTGTCGAGTGAAAATGGAGAATATTCCGAAGGTAATAGTGGCAGTGCTTTACAATATTGCAAAGTAATTTAGCCATGCCGATTTCGGGGGTTCAGATGAAATTGAAGAAGAATAATTGCAGGAGGCACCGGAAAGGACGGACACAGCTACACGAGCTCAAGGTCAAGCCCGTCATACACAATTAGCTCAGTTTATATACCATAATAATATAGCTGAGCGTATTTTACTTTAATTATTATAATTATATAATGTTTGTCCACAGAAGTCTAAAGGACTACAGAAATAGACTGCTGCTATGAAAAAAAAAAAAAAAACAAAATTTTCATTTAATTTTCTGAGAAAGTGTTCTCTTTCATTTTGAAGTCTATTTTCAAAAATAAAACTTTTACAAAACGAAGTTAGATGTACTATTATAATATTTCAAAAGTGTTCTCATACTCGCAGAAAAATTTTGAGCGGGAAGAACTCGATTCTTCAATTTAGCACTGAAATATTCTTGCTGGTGACGGGCAACCTTAAGTTGTTCCAGAATCACTAATCGCTGAAGTTGGCTTGTAGTTTGCTTCATCGTTTTATCGGTTTTTTTTAGCTATGGCTAATTCTGCAGTTGCTGTAGAGTTTCGTTTGCCAATGTTTCCAGTAGGTTGTGGTGGACGTTGCGCTACGACAACTGTTGGTTGTGGTGTTCGTTGGGATGTAGCATCATCGTTGAACTGCACTGGTGGTCCTATTTCTAGGACATGGTCGTAACGACGGAGTGCGCTTATTATCCGTTTTGTTTTTGTTGATTTTCTTCTTTAGTCTAGTCTTTATATTGCCCACCTTTTTAATTAATCCTTTTGATGTCATTTTTTTTCCATAGAACTGTCCGTACTCTGCGACGGCTTTCTCAATAGCCTATTGTTTCTTCGCTTTTTTGGTGGGGAGTTGGGATTTTTCCAATATTTTGGGGTGTTGTTTTACCCTGTCGGCAATGAATTTACATTCAGATTGCTCATCTGTGGCTTGCGGCTCTAAATGGTCGTCTGATTCTTCTTCGTCACTTGCCATTTTCTTTAATCACAACACAGCTCACTCAAATGTGAAATCAAAACTCCGAGTGTCAGTACAAATTACAAGATCATCTATGATCTATGGAAATACACTACTGCAAGCTTTGTTTTTTGCGAGGATTTGGCTTGCAAAGAAAAGGAAAAGATTATAAATAGGAAATAAAGCAAAATCTTTTCCTTCAACCTTTTGCTTGTGAGCCCTACCTTTTGCTTTTATCTTTACCTTTGAAAGAAATACTTTATTTTTATAAATACGACCTAGTGAATCTAATTAAATTCAAACTTAGAAACAGAATGAATGACGATCATTTAAATGATTTTATGAGGATTAAAATATACTTGGCAAGTGAAAAAACTAAATATAGATAAAGCTTGCAAATAATGGACAAGTATGAAAGACTGGCGGGGAAAAATGCAATGCTAACTTTTTTGTAGTTTGCCGTAAATATTATTAATTCATATAATATGGTAATTTATATTGTAGGTAATTATAGATATTACTAACTATATAATAATAATTATTGAAAATTTCTTTATAGTCCAGTCAGTAGGGGTTTTTTTCCTTACAAAAGGTGGGGTAGTTGTAATTTTTATATATGTTATCCAGTTCCGGAACCGATGAAAAATCCAAGTTTAGACCCTTGGGAGGGGTTCCGTGCGGTCCGCCATCTTGGATTAAAGGTACCAAACATTGGTTTTTTCAAAATAATTCCTCAACGGTTGATCTTACGGCACAAATGTAAAAATATAAATTTCAAGAATACTAAATTCCCTAAATTTTTTGTAAAAATAATGTCGTTCAAACAGAGTAGATCTTGTCCCTAATAAAGAAAGAATATAAACAAAGATATGAAAACGATAATGTAAAGATCCTTTCTCGTTTGTGTGTTTTTAAAATGATTTAAAATGTAATTTTCAAGATTATTTATTAAAAAAAAAAATTGTTGGCTTCAAGCACAAGGATCCCAACGGCCCCCCCCCCCCCCTCCGTCAATTTTGCACACTTTTACATACACTGCAAAAAATACTATATTCAGTGCAAGTAATTTCTGTAAAATAAGTCTAGTGTTCCCTTAAAAAATGGCAATATAACTTTCGGCTACCTAAAGTTAATCAAATAGTGAAAAACATATTCTGAGTAAATTTATTTTCAAATGGTATATAGGACCCTTTATAAAAAGAATTTTTGTATGAAAAGTATGTACTTGTACCTAAGCTGTGTTATTTTCCATATATTTTATAATTTTGTGACAAATAAGTTCTGAAATTTTAAAACTAAATTGAATAGAAATATACTCTCAATTTGGTAAATTTGTAAATTCCATAATGTTGTGGAAAAACGAAACTCTTTAGTAAAAATACGCCAAATACATGGCATACATTATTTTGTTATAACCCGAAGAATTTTATTCTGACCTTTGTGTGGTTAAGTGGTTGAAGTGTTTATTTTGATTAAGTAGGTACAACCTAATTTGTAAAGCCAGATATATATATATTTTGTTTTTTCTTTGAAATAAATTTATTTAAAGATTTTTGTTTTGTACACTCATTTTTTCCTTTCACCTATTCCTTAATAAAAAAATGAATTATTTTAGGAAACTTAATTTGAGGGAAAAGTACCACTAGTGGAGGTATTTATGTCTATATTAAAGAGATACTTCTAGACACCAATTGTGCAAAATATCAGTCATTACGTCTACAATTCATTATACTTTATGTTTATTTCCATCTATAATAATATATTATTTACAGTTGTTTAATAGTTCATCAAATATTGTGCATTGAATGTTTCCTTGCTCCTTTGAAAAGAATTCCTACATTCGGCAGAAAATTACTCAATACCCATTTACCTATGCGCCTTTATCAAAGGTACTTCAAACACTTGTTTACCCTTAATTTGTTCAAAAATTTCTCTAAATTTTATGGATATTTCCACAAAATTTGTAGAAAAATTTACATTAATTTAATGGTGCATTTAGTTCATTCATTGAATATCAGTCAACTTATATGTCTACAATTTCCCTTCTCCCGATAGAAAATTCATTAAAGCCTATTGAATTCAAACTCCCTATAGATAGGTGAAACTTATCTATCTCCAAAGCCTAATGTGTACTTTTCCTCCATATTAGCGAAATATGCCTAAACTTTGTGGCACAAATTGTTGCCACCGAATTTAGGGAAATATTTTTTATAGTGTATACGTTTTGAACATGTTTTTGATCCCATATATTTTTGTACCGCGCCGTCAGCAATAAAAATCGCCTTAAGTATGATTCAATATTTACTGTGTATTCTGCATAAAAAACAATTTCAATATGGCAGCTCTAAAATAGCGTATGAATTTTATCAGTTTTAAATTAAAAATTAAAAATCGATATCTATGGATTTCAGGGTTGAAAGTTGTGTGATCAAAATTTAAAAATTACAAGACTGCAAATTATTATCGAAATACATCCAGAAAATTTCAAATAATTTTCGATACTTTTATTACAAATCAAATTAATACCTGAGCTTCTTAAATCGAGCTACGTTCTTTTTTATGAAATTTCAATATGTGCTAGGCAAAGAATGGGAACATTCATTTTCATTTAAGAACTTGAAATAACTTTTTTCTTAAAAACTTATATGTAGATATTCCAAATTGGGCTCTCCTATCATAATCTGTTATAGGGTTATCGCGTAGATAGACAGATGAAGAGTTGGAAAATGGAACGGATGGACGGACAGATAAAGAATCGGCGGAAGGTTATTATTTTTCACCGTTACAAATAAAATAAAATATATAATACCAACCCAAATTTTATCACGATATAGGTAATAATAATGTAAATAATATTTCTAAATAATATTAGGAAATTTCAATAAAAATTTCTCCATTAAACAATCTTGTAAATTCGAAAAAGTTTGTTTTAGTATTTATACGGAAAGAAAACGTTGGAACAGGGCTATAATTTATATTTCTGTACTCCCATAACTATGGCCGTTTTAGTGACAGCAGCGATAGATTATGGGATTTTCCGCCATAATTATAAATATGTAAGAAATCTTGTTAAAAATAGTAAATTCATCCATTGTATAATATGATAAATTTCTTACCGTGTGCTACTATAAAAAGGTTGTGGAATTTCCAAAAATATATAGGATTTTTACTAGTTTTTAATATGCATTTTAGCATATATCATAACAAAATATCCTAGGCATTTAAATACTTTTGAGAAGTATATTCACTAGGTGTCTATAAAAACACAGATTTCTAAAATTTGTCTGCGAAAGCAGGCTTATAATTGAAGTTTACCGTCTACAGACTAATTTTGTAGAAATACTAAATATATGTTAAAACATATTCGAAAGTTTAATAAATTTCTGAAGAAATGTATTTCGAACTTTAAGAGAAGCTCTAGTATCTTCATTTTAGTAAGTAAAAGCATTAAGAGTCTCCTCAAATCGAAAAATAATTTGTATATCAAATTTCTTTATACCCTTATTCCTCTTTTCTATTTCCGTTCTTACATTTTTTCTATGGTTTGAAATCTGAGTCCTCTTCATGCGATGTATTTGTTGGGTATTTTAATTTACCAAAAATGGAGAGAGTTTTTTCTAAAGTTTTACCATTATTCGTTCTTTCAAAAGACATCTGTAATGAGTAGTGAACGGTGACTGAACAAGTCGCGCACCTATTTTGCATTCCTCCTGGCACTGGTTTCTTTCCGATATACAAATGCAATACACAATTTTTATAGGAAAATTCACAATATAGTTTTAGTAGAATTTCCTAAGGGAAAAAGTGTTGTGCCATGCGTAAGATGATTTTTGCAATATATATAGGAAAAATGCAAATAAATCTGTGGAATGGAAATATTTGAATTAACTCCTATATAATCAAAACTCCCCTATAAAAATTTGCTATATAATTATAGCTCATACATGTATTTTTTTTTTAATTCTTCCAATAATATGTGGGTAAATTGTCTATAAAAACAGTACAATATTTATAGGAAAATGTACAACGAATATTGTTTACTGTGCATTAATTCTGTTAAACGTCTCCTTATTCAATGTTTTCCAAAAATAACTTTGTCATCCAACATTGTCCCAAACTTCATACATTCGAAATCGCTCGTTAAGCATAATCCATTGCTTCAAAAAATGTGTGAAGCATTGATATAGGTACAATACTTATGCTTTTGAAGCGTTCGATTCCTGGCTAGGAAATAGTTTTAACCTTTGAACCAGCTGTTTCGAAGGTTATCTACTGGTGCTAGATGGTATATCATAACCCCTTAATCGAACCCCAAACCCATAAGATATCGAAATGGACCATAAATGGGAAATAGTACCAATGTCTACCATATGAAATTTCTAAATTTTTACCAAAAATTTGTAATCTGTTACCCCGGAGATCCTTAGATATCGATTTTGTGTCCAATGGGATCATAAATATTGTTAATTTTGATCACAAACTCGTAATTTCCAACCATGAAAACCTGAATATCGATTCTTATTCAGACCATAAACGGCAAGCTTCGTACGTCATCTTATAGCCGTCATCTTAAAGTTTTTATCAACAATTCTAAACAATTCAACAAAACTTCTGGATTAAAAACATAAATTTAAAAAACAAAAATGAAGCCCGCACTTTTTAACCCATAAAAGAGGTATGTAAAATTTCTATTTGACTGAAGGAAGGAAGCCTCTGCGGAAGGCTTTGATGCTCCAAGAAAGGGATTACTCAGCCCACAAACAACTATGTCCCCACTGATATGACAACTGAAAATTGAGTATTGTAAATTCTAATTCGGTTTAAAATTCAAACCGGTTCTCAAACAATTCAACGGAAACTGTTTACATGACTCAGAACAATTTATAATTAATATTAGTATAAATCAAATTAGGTTATATTTTTAACATTTATATCACCATTTACCTGATAATTCTTAAGATCTTCAGACTCTCATTCCCCATAACTACTTATCTTGTGTCCAAGTAGGTACCCATCGCAGAGATACACCCTATCGTAATTACAGAGCCGTTCAATTGCCTCCCTGTAATCCTCCCAGTATTTTAATGTTTAGCCGAGAATTATACTGAGAAACACCACTAGAGTACCTACTTTGGTTACCTACTTGAGAGACATCAGAGACCTTAGTTCTACTTTGATATATCCTTTCAAAAATTTAATTGACTACGAAAAGAAATCTTGTACAAACAAAGCTCGACTTCTCTCTCAATGAAAGGTTCAAAAAAGTAAACATAAACACCAGCACCATTTTTTCTATCTAAAAAGGAAAATTCGTGAGGATCGAAAAACTCACCAAAACCATCCAAAGAAATTCATGTCCATATGTTTGATTCTTTCTTAAAAACGTTTACAGAACACGAAACAAAATTCTGGTCAGATGGCATGTAGTCGTCCCTCCCCCCGCCTCCAAACTACCCACTGAACATCCACATGAATGCATTCTATACATCGCCAGACCAAACCGCTACCCACGGAACATCGACATTAACGCATCCTACATCGCCAGACCAAAACCATTCAGGGGGTAGGTTAAATAAAACCTGTACCTAATAAGCTGCGGCTATAATATTCCTAAACAAGCAAAACCGAGTCTAAGCCCATCAACCACTGATTTGAGATCCCAACTTCCGTTCTTGACCAGAACATACGTAGGAGACATAACTGCATAAGTGTAAGTCTTACGATCTCGGTTTCATACCTCATTTCAATATAGTTACACTTTCTTCTACAATGGTCGAAAACTAGTAGCTGCCATTAATCTTTTTATCTAAAAATATCTTCCACGTTCAAGTTTAGTATAGACAGCAAACATGATTAACTTGGGAAGTCTAATAAGGCTTGAATAGGCAAACTGGTAAAGATTTTCTCTCCCACAGAAAAATCCTAAGTTTTGGATTTGTTTGATCTACGGTTGCTCTACAAGGATACACCCGTTCTAAATAAACTTAAGTCTAAAATTAATGCGAAAGCGGCCGGCCACATATGCTTTACAACAACTGTTGAATGAAGCTAGAATTTAAAGAAATTTTATAGATATTTAGATAATTCTGAGTGGTTAAATTCAACAATGCTTCAAAATACAAACTTTTTTTCTGTAATAATTTAGAAAAGATAGGTCGGAGCTTTTTCAGAAATGTTGGCTGACAGTCTTCAATGCCATTGGTGTCTGTTTCAGGTGGTTAAAATTAAACTCATTTACAATTTCTTGTCAGGCAGTGGTTAAAAATCCATTATCATATAACGAATGTATATACTATATATGGTAATATGCTACAAGTGAGTAATACACATTACGGATCATTTGCCCTCGTTTTTCCACATCATATTTAAATCTTCCGGGTAGCCCTAATTCTTATCACAATTTTCGGCAAAAATCAGCAATATAGAACCATACGAGCTCTTGGAAAAATCAATTAGTTCACATTTCTGGATCGAAAAATTTAATTTAAAATCTTTAAGTAAAGAGACCTTTTTAAATTAGGATCAGCTGCTATTTACTTTATTATGTCGATCTTTTCTAACATGCCAAGCAACAACAAAAATATCACGATGGTATTTTGATACGAGTGCCTTTCTAGTTGAACGAGAGATTCATCAAAATCTGCGTGTTTAAATTTTCTTATTTATATATTGTCACTTCGTATTCGCTGCTACTTCTATATCTAAAAATATTTTAGTAAAATATTTCCTGTATGGATTTTACAGGATACTATGCTACAAATCAACAGTCTTTTCCTCATTTTAACCATAGCTGTTGAAGCATTGTCGGATATAATCCCGTTCACAATAGTATTAGGGGGTATACATACACTCTTTTGATTGTGGAGAAATAAATACTTATTATTTATTTTTTCCCGGACGGGAATCGAACTTACACTTGTTAGAATCAGTCAATGATGGATAAAGAAGAATTTTAAGAACTTTTATTTTTAACGATTCTAAATCAAATTAATAAATACAAGAAGAAAAAACAACCGCCTCGTCCGGGGTTTGTATTTATTAATTTGATTTAGAATCGTTAAAAATAAAAATTCTTAAAATTCTTCTTTATCCATCAAATACTTATTAATTAAATATTGAACCATATATTTTTAAGTCGGTATATAAGTAAGGATGAGATTTTGTACACTTTTATCCAGTAAAAATATCTTTTGTCATGGAATAGGACACAAGGCAGGGAATAGATAGGTCCCTACTATATCGACGAAGGACGTGTTCAAAGAAAAGGTTTTATGAAGAATTCAACGAAAAAGTACTAAGTACATATAGGTACCTATTTATCAGATTTTCGCGAAAAAAAAGCAATAAACTGATTCTAAATATTTCTTTAATAAAAACTTAATTATTCGCATTTTTTATAGTATACATACCTACATATATATGTCTGTGTTGCTTTCGAAATATCTTCCCATTTAAAATCCAGAACAAAAAAGTTCACCTTATTAATGTTTTTTTTTTTTGTATTTTTATATTCTTACCAATTTTTTATCTTAATTCTTTTTCTTACCCAGCAGGATGAAACAGAATACTTTCAATGAAGGACGTTTAGAGCAATGGACATTTGAAGAAATCCAGGATTTGTAACGTTTAAAGACAGAATTGGTCAACTTCTCCCATCATGAACTATTTGCAAATACATACATTTAGTCCTCCATGTAAGGAAATCATCTAATGAAATCCAATGGAAATCAACAAAATTTTCAACGTGCTCTGATTGACATACCTACGTAACCCCTTTTCTCTAACGTTGGAGATTATAATAATTTATTTTAAACGTCGCTTTTGATTTATGGGATTATACAAGATTTTGCATTAATTAAAGTTTTAAACTAAGAATTATTCTTTAAATTATTTATCTTCCGAAAAAAATGCCATTTTCAATGACATTTACAATTACTGAAATTATAAATTGTTTAACATGTAAGAGCCTAGCATAATTCTTAATATCCAATCAAAAATCAATTTAAAAAATAAAAGACAAATGATGTAATTTAGAATAAAAATATTTGTTTGATCGGATTTCTAGTATTTATTGTTATTTTATCATAATTCTACAAAAAGAAGAAAAATTGAAGGAATAAATAATGAAAATGTAATTACCCTTTACTCTTAGAAAAATAAATAATTTTCCATAAAAATTGTAAAAGATGTTCATTTTCCACTCTATCATGAAGAAAAAAATAAAATTTATAAATATCGTTTCTACCACCCCCGTACAGACCTAGTTGCTTCTTTCCTGATCTTATCAGTTTTCATATTATAACGACCCTGCATAGCCGTGTACATACATTTACACTGAAATGGCGTCTGCAGTTCAAAATTTTTTTCCATACAAAAAAAAAAACTACACACTTATTACTCTCTTTCGTTAAAAATCGACCAACAAACTAACACTGCCCCATTTATTTAATTAGAAAATGGCGTCCCTAGTTCAAAATTTCGATATAAAAAAAATTCGATCAAAATCCACAATTACTCAACTAACTTTGACCCACTTCCTATACTTGTTCTATGATTTCGCTTTCATACCACGCCCTTTTCCATTCGCATATAATCTGCAAAATTAGAAAATGGCGTCCCTATTCATAATATCGATATAAAAAAAAACTTCGATAAAAATCCACAAAGATTCAACGAACTATGACCAACTTCCTATACTTATTCTATGATTTCGCTTTCATACCACGCCCTTTTCCATTCGCATGTAAACTGCAAAATTAGAAAATGGCGTCCCTAGATCAAAATGTCCATATAAAAAAAACTTCGATAAGAAATCAACAAAAATTGAACTTTCGTACTGACTACTGGGACCAGAAAATCTGATTGAGTTGCTTCCTCCTGATTATGGGTGCCTGGTAGAAATCTGAAAAATTGGTTTAAACTGGCCTGGTTTTTGGATGTTTTCCATATCGAAATTCTTTTGAAGCCTACAAGTATGCAATCCTAAAAAATTAGTCACTATTATGGGGGCATTGTCTCCGATCAAATTCGTTCCACAATATTTTCTGGGTGGTGCTTTCGATTTGTCGATATGGAAAGCATCAAAAATCAGGCCAGATTAAACCAAATTTTTCAGATTTCTACCAGGCACCCATAATCAGCAGCAAGCAACTCAATCTGATTTTCTGGTCCCAGTAGTCAGTATAAAAGTTCGATTTCTGTGAATTTATATGGACGTTTTTTTTATATAGACTTTTTCAGTTCATATGTGTATGAAAATGGGCGTGGTATGAAAGCAAAATCATAGAATAGGTAAGTAGAGGAAGTTGATCAAAGTTAGTTGAGTTTGTGGATTTTTATCGAAGTTTTTTTTATATAGATATTTTGAACTTGGACGCCATTTTAAATGAAATGTTTAAAAAACGATGGTGTGCTGTTGGGGATATAAAATGAAACAGAACATGATTTTTGTTTTTTTGTTTTTTTTTTTTTTTATTGAACAACAAATAGGTACATACAATTTATTTTGAGATCGTTTTGCAATTAAATAAATAAGTCTTAATTAAGTGTTGGGGTCTCGTTGGAGTTTTGAAGAATACAGGCAGGTATAGGTAAATGCACGTATAAAATTCTTGAGTAACATCAGGGAACAAGTTATTTTTCTTCTATTTCGTGGATAATTCAAACCATTTTTTTGCATTTCCGCATCTGTTGGACATCAAGGCGCCATGTTGTTCTTTCTGGTGACTGGCATGGTAAGCTGTCATGTACCTAATGATAAAAAAAAGAAACCAGGTATTAAAAAAAATATTATTGAAGATTTTATTTAAAAGTTTTGGCCTTTTGCGACTGAATTAGTGCATTAAAACTAAAGAAATTTCCCCTGTCACCAATCTGAATGCAAGTTTGTCAATTTTCGGGTGAAAAAGACCAAATTTATGGGGTGTTTACAAGCAAGAGCGTAAAATCAGTAGCGGATTAATTTTTTTTAGTTTGAACGGACAAATGTGGCCACTCTAAGTGCAATTTTTTGTCAGTTTTTAGATGAATAATAATATAATATAGTACGTATCTAATAAGTAAAAATTACCAATAAATCATGTTATCGCAAATTCAAACAAATTCATTTCAGTAAGTAAATTTTTCAGATTTTTTGCATCCAATCGACTAGTATTGCTACGTTAAATATGAAAGCGCGGATATTAGATTAGAAATAAGCTCGGTTTTAATGTGAGCGTCGTGTTGTGAAATTTGCTATTTCTCATTATCAAAACAATTTATTTCTAATGTGTTTGTTAAGAGATCTGTAGAAGAAGAAATATCATAATTGGACGTAAGTTAGTGGTCATTATGGGTGTTGAATATTTAATGTCACAAACATACATAAGTAGCCTAAATGTTGTAAATCTTCGACAGTAATTTTTTTATTTCTTTCACATCTTCAGCATACGGTTAGATCGATCATTTATTCAGTTTTAAATTTTTGATCTGCATCTACAGTGGCATACTGATTTAAAGTAATTTGCACATAAATTTCATTAGTTGAAGCTATTCCGCGCAAAAATAAAATCGTAACGAAGGTTGGTTGTAGTCAAGGCAAAATTTAAAAACAAAATGAATATTTCCAACGTTTTTATTTGTAGCTGTGTCCGGGATTAAATTCATTAAAAATGGATCTTTGGTGGATCTTTCAACTATATCAACTAACAGAAGACAAATTTTGTGGGAAACTGTAAATAAAGTCAAATTGAAAAAAAAAAAATCGTAGATATACAATTTCGAGGTCGTTTTTTTTCCGCCGACAACTGAGTTTTATCGTTTGCTGGTGGCTGATAATAATAGAGAAGAAAAAGTTTAAAAAATTAAAAAAAAAAATTATATAAATTTTTATTGATTATACCTAGTCTTTTTTCAGATAGTATTTGTGCATTGGCAAAATTCCCTCTATTAAGTATAAAATCTTTCCGTATTGTTTCTTGCAAGTAATCAAATTAAATGCAATTTAACTGCATTTAGAGTTTAGGTATAGTATAGACTTCACAAATGCCTGATTTCACAGTCTGAGCTTATACATATTACCCCCTGAGCTTAGAATTAATTAAGTTTATTTTCTCCTTTTGGTCTTTAGAAACGAACCAATTGGTAGGTACCATACTTTCCTTCGCACATATATTTTTCTTTTAATATGCTTCATTGAAAGTAGGTATATTCTGTCGTATCTTGCTCGATGACAAAAAATATTTTTTTCTACAAACAAAATGGCAAGCCCATGGATATTTCAAAAATCCAAAGTGACATTTTTAGGGTTCCTTACCCAAAGCGTAAAAACAGGAACCCTATTACTACCTAAACCTCCGATGTCCGTCTATCTATCTGTCACCAGGATGTATCTCATGAATCGTAATAGGTAGACAGATGAAATTTTCACAGAGTGTGAATTTCTATTGCCGCCATTAACAGCAAATAATAACAATAAAATAAAATTAAACGGGGCCCCAATACAAGAAACGTGATTTTTTCGGTGTTTTTCTTTTTTTCACGTTTTATTCTCATTCATTATGTATTATCATAAGTATAGGCATAATTTTTTTAAATGACATCATTTTTCAAATGACGACTACTTTCATTTGGAAAAATAAAAATAAAAAGTAGGTAGGTACATAGTGTTAAACTTTGTACGATGCTGCGGAGCCCTTCCTGCGCGAGTCCGATCCGCACTTGGTCAATTTTTTTGTAATACCTACATTTTGACGATCGATAGTTATGTAAAAAAAAAACAAAGATGAATTAATTCTATTCAAAAGCATAAATTATTTTTTCGATATATTCTGGACTTTTAGTATTACCTACTCTACAATGCTCAGGTAGTTTTTGTTAATTAGTTACTCCACTGAGTCTTAGGTATCCACTTTAGGCCAGTCAATAGAGACATTTAAATCCAAAAATTTAACATTAATTTCAAAAGCTTTTAAATCTTGATGGAATGTTGGGTGAGGTGAAATACCTTTCAATTTAATTTTGCAACCATCATCGAAGTCCAGAAGATGCACAAAATTGTAGAAAAGCAAAAGCTTTTATAACTTCTATAAAAAAATTCTAACAAATTGCAACAGTTATTCCACTGATCTGCAGTACTTATGTAATTTTTTTGATATTTATAACTAATAGAAGCTTTAAATTTGCAATAAATATTTATATTCCGGAGACGAAATGAGTTGCAAATTTAGTACATTTTGAAAAATATCGGACTAAACATTGCAGGACTTTTGGAATTTATTTATCGACGTTATAAAAACTTTTAATTTTTTGTAATTTTGCACATGATCCGGACCTCGGTGATGGTTTCAAAATTTGTATTTATTTTACCTCACCCAACATTCAATCATATATCTAAAAACAAAACATAAACTATCAGATGTGATGATATGTATCTATTGTAGAGATTCTGCAGCAGTAGATCTTATACCTAACTTTTTCATACAATACTATTATTACTAATACTACTACTACTCAATTGTACATATACTCTAAAATTCCAGCTTAAAATCATATTCCGAAAATTTTCCGGAATTCAAAATTTGAAGAAAATGTTGCATTTGTCGCAACGAATAACCAGCTGTGTATGACTAAATATAATCGGCGCCATTTCTGGAAATGATTAAACGAAAAAAAACCCTCAAAATTATTACATATTTCCTTGAAAGCAAAAATCTTCCAAAGATATCAGCACAAATAGATTCCCTCTGAAACCCTGTCTTCTTCTTAAGAAACCTTAGGCAAATAAATCTCCTGCGGATTTACTAGGAAGATGCATTTAAATGTTATTTGAACGGCTACCGGCCGGCGGCCAATTTAAGTCTCGATTACATCTATGAAAAACTTAGCAATCGGCAAATTAGAGATTTCGCATGACTTTTATACACAGGTGGAGCTCATTCTTGCATAAGAAGTATTTTCTCGTTATATTCTGGCCTTTAGGAGCACATTACAATAAAAAAAAAAATTAATTGCTGCTAAATTCCAATTAAGAAATTTGAATTTTTTACTTGTGAATGCCTGAAATATAGTGAAGTCGATCAAATTCTGCTACATTAAGAATGCTATCAATGGATGCTGGCAGATCATATAATTCCATCCAACTAAATTCCCAGAAATTTGGATCCTGAGGATTTAATGTAGTGTGATTTTTGGAATAACGGTTACTTCTAGAGTTTCCTAACCTTTCATCGAATCCATTGTCTGAAAGGAAGTATTCTATAGAAATTTGAAAGAAAGACAAATGGAATTTTTTTTATTAATTCTTTATGCCTTGTACCTGAAAATCTTTTAAAATGGTGATGGGAGAACCAATAGGTACCTGACATACAGCAAGTTAGGGGAATGAACGGTGGCATAACTCTGTAGCTAAGTCTAACTCTAGCAGTTCCTTTTCCGGAGCGACAATAGACGAACCTGAGTGATTGTAGTGTAGAAAATAAGAAGTTCATTGAATTCTCTTGGATCGTTTCGGACAAAACAATGGTCGGTATGGTAGCTACAATACGCTCACTTATCACAAATGGGAACCATTGACGAACCCTCCCGAATATTTATCCTACCTGAAAGGAGAGTTTAAACCAACCGCACATTTCCTGTTCGATTACCTGACCTTTACCAGGTACAGGATGAATACTCTTGGCTCTCTCCTATATACTATATATAGGGTGGCTGAAAAGCTTACTTCACCTAGACATGCTGTGCGATTTTGTTAAGTAGGACAAACAATTCTGTGCTTTGGAATATTTCGTTCCCCCTCTCTTTTGTGTATGAAAACAAAATAAAATGATAAACAAGTAAAAAAGGTAGAATTGGTCTAAGACCTAGGCAATATTCAAGTAAAAAAAAGACTTAAGTACTACTTAAAGTACATTTTCGTTACTTAAGACTTATTACTCAATACTTTTGAAATGCCCCTACATAGTACTTGAACATAAGTACTTGCTTCTATTTACTTGTACTTAAGACTTAGTTTTGTACTTAAGTATCAAGATTTTTACTTGGTATTTCTGAGTCTATTAAGTACCTACAAATACCTAACTCTTCGTAGAAAAGCGAACACAATCTCTAGCGTAACTCCCTTCTTGTTGAGTTTTAAAGCACGCAAAGAACTGACAAAGAATGTGCCGCACTCACGCGTCAAGGCAGAACCTTAGACAAACAAATAACATACACACAAGACTGGAAAAGTAGAACAAAAACCAATAACGTCTCGCTCGAATATAAAATCGACGATGCCTCGACTTGATGACATAACCACTGACATGTATAATATGGATTGCAAAAAGTGGGCTTACTTCTATATTGTTGACTCTTTCGGCCTAAGCACCAAGTACCAACTGAGAGAGAACTGAAAACAACAAATAAATTAGTGGATTCGTCGAAATAAATGTTTTTAAATTAATCATTTAGGGTTATTACTGACAAAAACTGTTTTATCAAAAACAATGTATTCATTAGATACACAGAAGAATTTCTAAATGTTTTATTAAAATCACTTTCCGAGCTGCCAATAATTTTTTCAATGTTGGCACCGACGTAAGAACTCTTTTTGATACAAGCAATTGTGCCCACGTGAAATAGAAACGTAAGCATCCATATTATATACGTCAGTGGACATAACCAAGGGTAAGCAAGCAATGCTTCGCTCCAATATAAAATCAACGATGCCTCGACCTGATTTAGAGAAGGCCTAATTTTTTTCTTAGAAGCTTACTGGAAATTTTTTCCTTAGAACTGTTATGCATTATTGGAGGCGATAATGGGTGCTTGGGCGGAGCTCTAATAGCTTTTATGAGTGTACCAATGAGAGGTGAAAGTGTTACTCAACGAGCAGCGCCGAAAACTATAAAAAACTATAAATAGTAGCCAGTGATTACTATACATATTATAGTTTTCAAAAGGTATTTATTTATTAATATCTATTAACTGAACTCGATAAACTTAATTATATTACTGCCAACGTACAAAGACTCTAAAAAAGTACTTTAAAAAGTACTTAGTTATAAGTACTTTTCATACATGCGGTACTTGTACTTGTACTTAAGTACTTTTTCTTTGGTACTTGCCAAGCTCTGCCCTAGATGAATGCGCGTATGAAAATTCGTATGGTGACCCATCTGTGCAATTTTGATTTTTGAAGTGAATTTTCGCATATATTTCTAGAACGGTTTGTTAGACAGAAAAAATGATTATAACCAATTTTATAGGATTTCGTATTCTGAAGAAGTTTTTAGTACAATAAAAATGTCTAGAACTGATCGTTTCCATAGTGTATGTATAAAGCTAAATTGTTGTATGGCAACATCAAGAATGAGTTGCCCGATTTAGTCCATTTTTGAAATTTTATTTGCTATTATTATAAAACCAACATGTACCAAATTTCAGCTTCGCGTTCTCAAGAAGTGTCCAAATATAAAGTGGAAAACGAAATTTTTGTATGGCAACCCCACGAAGAGGAGTTGCCCGATTTGTCTTATTTTTGAACTTAATTTTACTTTTTTTTTAAAGTCCGTGTACAAAATTTCAGCTGGCTAAGTGAGCACGTTCTCGAGTTATCGTGCGGACAGACGGATAGACAGACATGCAAAAATCAAAATAAATTTTAATATTATGCGTGGGTGTCTAATCCAATTTGCGATACCATCATTATTTCGAGGTGTTACAAACGGAATAACAGACCTAGTATATCCTTTAGATTTCATCTAAGGTATAAAGATGGTTCTTTTCTTGACTGAAGTTAGAAATAAGCACACACAAAAAATATATCGAAGATGGTAAAATATTTCTCAGTTGCAATGTTACGAATAAAACAATATATACAGCTGCTGGGCTTGTTTAAATTAATAAAACGCAATCAAAATTTAGTATTTCACAGGTCTCTGAAGAACGAAAATTAAACTTCTGGAAATCGTTAAATATATATACGTCTCTCCTTCTACAGATCAATGACGAGTACTCGGAGGCTCTAGAGAAGGAGGACAATAATTAAATGTTTGATAAAATCAATATAAGTCAAATGAAGATACACCATCAAAAAAGAGGTCTGTGAGTTTAACGTGATATTGGATGACATAAGAATTTAGTCAACGGATGGAAACGGAGGGAGACGGAGGGAGACGAAGACGAAATAACCACCACCAACAATACCAAAACAAAACCGAAATGCCCGTCTGGATTAACATTCAGCACTATAGAAGTATGTTGGACAATCACTCTGACAGGAAACAAACGAAATCGTCATAATTCAAGACCCCTGAGACTTATCCGTAATGGGTACCCAACTCAAACGTTCTCTACAAAAAATGTCCTAGATTTGACACACATCAAATTAGAGAATGCACAGGCAAGAAAGATCTGTATATTTCCTTTTTCTAATATGTAGCTCGTGATAAAAAGCCCACACCGCCATAAAAATTTCAGGAACTAATCTGCACTATAAAGTTGAAATTTGGACTACACAACAAGGGATGTGATATATCTTTCATTAAATTTGTATTCATACTATGTAACAGGGTAACTGGAAAATGTCAATGGCTTGGAAGATGTTTTATCACTCTCATTCAATTTGAAGGGCCATCAGGAAGCGATTTTTGTCAAAAATTTATTTATAAATAGTTTTTTCGTCCGTTGAAAAAAAAAACAAAAAACAGGACAAAAAATGTTTTTTTTTTTTTAAATGGCTAGCATGTTTTTATTCAGAGGTTTTTTTGAAAACGAAAACCGGTAAGGGCCCCCAAATTTTATCAAGTTTGGCAGAGCTGTGGAGCGTCCCGCGCAGACCAAAACACGCTGCGCACGGTTTTGTTTGCTGGGTGCTGGAGCCGCCATTTTGGATTTTTTTTTCTTTATAAATAAAATTAGAATTTAGTCCCCATTGAATATCCGTTAAAACACATTTCCAAAAGAATTTAGTTTATGTAAGAAAAAGTACCAAAGTTCATGCCTCTCGACGGTAACCTCCCCTTAAGTATAACCAGTTCTGTGCATATATCTACATCAGCGAAAATTTTAAACAAAATCTCCAGCCTTACACCGATTTTGATGGATAAAAAAAAATTACATCAACTCGGACACTGAGATGATTTTGCTTCAGAATGTGTGAAAAGAATTCATCATCAAAGAATGTCACTATGCTTTTAATACCACTTATAAAATAAATAAATTATTCTAGGATCCAGGGTCCTAAAAAACAAAAAAAAAAACTTTTGATCCTTGAAATTGTTATCAGATTTCTAGATTTCTCAGACTTATAGGCAGACAAATGTAATTTCAAAAACTCAATATTCTTTAAATTTACTCACTTACTGTTCAGTGAATCCAGAATATGTTGACTTGAAATGCGTGTCACGTAGGTACCTATCTACCTCCATTAACTATTTACTATATATGTAGCGCGGTATTTATATCCGTATGGGTGCAATAATTTTTTTTTTTTCAGTAATTTATATGATGCCTCTGCAAGTGATGCCTCTATTGTTTCATCCCATTGGTCGCGTTTACAACACAAAGAACCAACATTTTCCATTTTATATTTTAAATATTTCGCCAGTCATTTTATCGATAGTCGAACACTGATGATTACTTTCTAAATATGTGCAGCCGTGACTACATGCAATATGCACACGAATACTGCCAGTAAAACGCAATTGAATTTTTCAAATTTTTTTACTTCCTTGTTGCCGAACTATGATGAACTTGATAGACTGAAAAGAAAATACAAATTATTAGATTTTTTTTTAGTTTTTTTTTACTTGACTTGTTTTTAGTTTAGTTAATATTTTAAGACTATAAAATAATTTGGGATTATAATAGGCACTGATATGAATTTAGCGTTCTTCTTGCCTGCCTTAGAAATGGAACTAGTTTTACAGGCAGAGTTCACGGCGCACATACAAATTATCATTTCTGCCTCAAAATTCCACAGCATCATTTCAAAATTTGTTTGTATTGAAGAAAATGCGAAATTTTATGTAACTAATACCAAAATGTGTGTTTATGATAAATGAAAAATGATTTCTATGCAAAATGAAATGCCAAACCAAAATTGAGTACCTTCCTATATGCAAAGGATAGAGATAAGAATAAGTTTTATTTTATGCACTCCACAATTGAAATATACGATTTCACAAAACTACAGTCAAATTCCTCTAATTAGAATAATCCTCTAGCTTTTCAACTTCAGTTTGAAGCAGGGACTGAATCAGTTATGACTTTTTACGAAAAAAGCCAACTTTACTTATTATTTCTGACCGATAATAATTTCAAGCTAAAAAAACAAAGCTGAAAAGGCTTTTTATTTTATCTGCCAAAAATAAAAAGCCAGCTTGGCTAAAAAAAAATAAAAACCCGGGCTCGCTTTTTATATTTTTAGCGAAAGAAAAGTATCAATCCGTTGCGCTTGCTTTTCTAGCTTCAAAACTATTACCGGCCAGGAATAACAAGTAAATTAAGCTTTTTTTCGTAAAAATTCATAACGGATTCGATCCCTAAAAATAAGAAGCCAGCTTGGCTTTTTATACTTCCAAAATAAAAAGTCAAGCTGGCTTTAAGTTTTGCCAGAAAAAATAAAAAGCCTTTCCAGCTTAGTTCTTTTGCCTTTTCTTTTTTATTAAAAGTTAAGTTTTCAGAAACTTTATAGGAATCGAAATGGGTTTCACGAGACATCTTTTGGTATATTCCACTAAATTCCACGATCATGATTTATCCCAGATTTTTTTGTTTAAAATTTTCAAAATACAGTTATTTTCGGTCCGTGGTATTTTAAGTGTTTTACCATTTCAAAATTCAAATTATCTCCAATTAGAAACGCGGCAGAGAGTAGTTGTTTTTTCTCGAAACTACGTTTTTCAAACTGGTGTAGAAAATATCTCAAGATCTATTTAACCGATTTTGATAAAATCCAAACCACATATTTCTTATAATATTATCAACGATGTAGGAGTTTTTTGATTGCATACCGTGTTCATTCTTAGGGTTCCGTACCCAAAGGATAACAACGGGAACCCTATTACTAAGACTTCATTGTCCGTCCGTAACCAGGTTGTATCTCATGAACAGTAATAGGTAGACAGTTGAAATTTTGACAGAATGTGTATTTCTATTGAAGCTATAACAACAAACAATAAAAATAAAATTGAATTAAAAATTCAAAGGGGCTCCCATACAAGAAACGTGATTTTTTCGGCGTTTTTTTCCACTTTTTATTCTCATTCATTATTATTATCATAAGTAGGCATTTTTTTTTAAAATGATAGTAGAAAGTTTTCACCATCAGCAAAGATTTTCAAAATAGAGTCCTACTTGATGACTCAACTCGCCGTTATTTTTCAATTTTTTTCATAGTGTTTTTTTTTAATTATTCATAAAACTACTATGTATATATTTAAAATAATAATCATTTCATATATTTTGTGGCTACGTCAAAAAAATAAAACTTTATTTTTATACTCATTTTTCCGAGAGCCAAGATGGTTGAATCCTTAAGTTCGAAGATTCCTATAGCCAAATTTTCAGATCCTTTAAGTCGAGCAGCTTGTTGAGAACTCCCAGAATGGGATTACAATGTGCAATAGAAGACCCAATAAATTACTAGTGATTAATAGACAAACCCCGGGAAATTTTTTTTTAATTAGACAGTAAGAACGAATCCCCTCTATGCAAGTGCATGTCATTTCAATACTGAATTTGAAGTTACTACAAATTATAGTTATAAAAAAAAATTCATCATAGTTTTTAGAAAGGGAAAGAAATAACGAATTATTGATGAAACTTTATTTAAGGATATTTCAAATTTTATGAAATAAATTCGAGCTTTAAATCTATGTTCCCACTTAGTACTTATTTCTGATACAAATGTGCCAATTGTTTGAGAGAAATCTTACCACTAGAGAGAAAAGTGCGGATATTTTGCTATCAGAAAAAAAGATAACAAAATGTTTAAAAATGTAAAATAATTTGGTCTCAATTGTCCATACTGGCCATACTTGAAACACAATTTTTCTTGTGATCAGATCTTAGACATTAATTGAGCTGAAATCATCGGTCGAAATGAGAAGAAAATAATTATAATAAAATAACAAAAAAAAACAAAAACAAAGCGAACGGACAGTGTAAGTGAAAACATTTATTTCAAGGAAATTTGAATATGCTGCATATATATAATCAAGTTAAGGGAAGGTAACAGTCGAGAGGCATGAAAAATGCATGAACTTTGGGATTTTTTTTTACATAAAACAAATACTTTGAAAATGCGTTTTAAAGTATTTTATTCTTCTATAAATGGAGAGTAAACTCCAATTTTATTTATAATAAAATATATTAAAAAAAAAAAGAATTTTCAAAATAAATAACTTTCGTAAATAAATTGCACTAAAAAGTAAAAAATAAAGTTTTCTTTCTCAGTGATATCCACAAGAAAAGTTTCATTGCAAAATAAGAAATGCTAGAACTCAGATTAAATCTTGAAAGTTTTAGTCCGAGATAGCAACGTCACGAAAAAAAGAACTTTAGTTCGGCTGATACTTTGCTATCACTCTTCTTTCACTATCTCAATAGGCATGCGGTCCATCTGGCTGGTGAGACGCGTTGCGTTTACTTGTGCGCATTCCGTTTTACAGGTAAAAAAGGCAGTTTTCAAAATCATTTTAGTTCGATTTTTGTTTTTTTCATCTGTTTTCGTAAGCATCAGACAATATAAATTCACTATTCCCAGACAATTACCTCGTTGCTAACACCGTGCCAGACGTTTTTGTTTTTTTTTCATTAAAAAAAAAATATATTTTATTACGGCTGTAATTTTTATATGAGCTAGTTTAATTATCGAACCAGATGAAATTAATTTTTCCAGACGATAATTCGGTTGATTATCAATAGCCAGATCGATTCGAGTGTGATAGGGAATGTGCCATCCCACGCTAGTACTCTTGATGGAGTATGCACGCCGGTTATCTAGGGAAGAGGTAAAAGAAGCAAAGAAATATCTCTCCCGAGCAAACATGCTTGCATGGGAGTAAATGTAGCGGCTATACATAATTATGCAATGAAATTTTAAACGGAAAATTTGGAAAAGCTTTAAATGTAAATTGTATCTCAACTGAAAGAAACTGGCGTTGATGTTTTACACCATGAATCAAAGATAGTGAACTCACACGTCGAGATGAATCGGCTAGCGAGGTTTCAATATGACTAAATCAAATTCGTCCTCATAATTTTACTGCTCAACTGAAAAATGTTCAATACAAGGAAGCATTAGTTAAATTTTTTATCAACCACTGGACTGATGATATGGCGTCTTATATTGGTGATAAAATAATGGATAATCATGAATGCTGCATCAACGTCAATGAATTGTACAAAACACTGGGCTCTTCCATCTATATCTAGAGGATTCTAGGCCATAACATGTTGTGATTACACTCAAGCTTTTTTCAAATTACTAGAAGACGCGGAAGATTATCAGCTTGCATTTAAAAATATTGCCACCGATGATGAAAAAATACTGAAGAGTGCATTTGTTACCTTGGAAAGATTTGGTTCGGCAGTTCGGCAGATTAACAACGTCAACGATGTCAGATTTCATTTATTTTCTAATACGTATCAATCAAAAAATTCAGTGAAAGTTAAATGCAGAAGAAAGTTAAATATGCAGAAATTTCAATCCATCAAGCTTACCACCGTGCAGAGCTGAATTACGGCAGCATTTATTGAGAGTCCAATACCTGACAGCATTTTGGATAAATGCTCACTCTAAATCTCTTACTACATCTACAGAAGTCAATGTATTCAAAGTAAAACTTGTCATTTTTTATATTCCAAATAACTGCTTTTATTAATTTTTCCATTGAAATCTATCCAAATTCTAATTCAATAGCGGATGTGTATAATAGAAGATTTTTTCTTCCAGTATTTTATCAAGAATATCCTCAAATTTGAGCCAGATATCTCAATTTTGCCCAGCAGCTTTTCTGTAGCTCCTGAAATTCTCTACAAAAAAAGAATAGGACAAAATTGTGCTATCTCGCTGGGTTCATCAAATATTCTCAAAACATCATCGTGAGAAAAAAAAACCACTTTACCGTACTCAAATTGGTCCGGTACCTAATGAGCAATCGAGTTATCGCCTGGCAAATTAATTTCATCTGGTTCGATAATTAAACTAGCTCGTATAAAAATTACAGCCGTAATAAAATATATTTTTTTTTAAATGAAAAAAAAAAAAAAACGTCTGGCATGGTGTTAGCAACGAGGTAATTGTCTGGGAATAGTGAATTTATATTGTCTGATGCTTACGAAATCAGATGAAAAAATCAAAAATCGAACTAAAATGATTTTGAAAACTGCTTTTTTTACCTGTAAAACTAGGCGAACTAAAGTCATTTCTCGAAAACGTTGCTAGCTCTTAGACTATTTGAATATGAGTAATTATAGTTATGGATGCCCAAACTTTTAAATATAATTTAATGTGATATCACACATGACCCAATTTGGACAACCCCAAGGTTAGTTACCACCTCCCCCCCTGTCAAAAACATAATTTTTTTTTACCCCATCGGAAAGCTCCCCATTCAGTCATTATAAATCCAAACACCCCATGTAAATGAATCCACATTTACAAACTTAAAACTCTTTCGTCCCGAACGTTGCCCTTACGGACAAAGTCATTTAGTCAGAGGTTTGTGAGTAGATAAAAGTTATTTAAAAAATTAAACTAGATAAAATTTGAAGGGCCTTACTGGTTTTCGTTTTCAAAAAAACCTCTGAATAATGATATGCCAGCCATTTAAAAAAAAAAGCCCACAATTTTTTTTTGCTTTAACGAACGAAAAAACCATTTCTAAATCAATTTTTGACAAAAATCGCTTCCTGATGGCCACGAAAATTAAATTTCCTTTCAATTGTGCGGAGATTCCTGTGTATCCGCTCATCCGTTAAAACTGTAGAGCGTTCCGCGCGCTGAAAACTGTTGTTCCCAGAAAAACTCATTGAAAGTTTAACATTATAAAAAAAACTTTGACAACTTACTTCAGCTATTCTAGCATCACACAAAGGCCCCTGTTCTTCTTCAGAGAACTGATTGTGCTGAGTCGAAGGTTAACGGTTTCCTGAAATTTATGACGGTACCGCTGGTAGCGAGAAAATGTCTCCGCAACAACCGCGCTCCGAGCGCCTCAGCTACCTGTGTTTCAGCCTGCAGACGGTTCCGCTCTCAACAGGGTGTAAATTCTAAAATACTTTGATATGAAAATATCCTTTTATCCACATGTTTTAAACACTTTAAGGATGAAAATTATGTACAAAAAAAAAATCGAATTTTTTATCGCCATGAACAGCAGCCTAACCATAATAAAGAATCTGAAAATAGAAGACCGTGCATAGTTTACAACTTTCTTTAGAATGACGCCTTCAACATTTGAGACTTTAATTCAATTGTCGTCAATTTATTAAATTTTCCACTTCTGAAGCTGCTCAATCTTTAATCACTTTGACTTTCTTTGACTGCGTTGACACAAACTGCAAGAACTAGAAAGTCACTCTACTTCTGAGAGTTCTGTCCGACAACACTCATTGACAGTCTTTACAACAAGTTTTCCCATTTGAGACACGTTATCTGTCGTCCTGTCAAAGTCTTCTAGTACCTAGTTAAATGAAGCAGATCATGCATTGGTAACGAAGACGCCGATAAATGGACCAATTCTTAAACCAAATGCATCGGATGTCAAAAGCTTAAATCATTCTGATTTAAGGGCTAATGGTTAATGGTTGGCTAAATAAATATTAAAACGAGACATGATATTTCCCGGATGGTTCTATCCGAAGAAAGTGTCAGGAGAGTAGTGAACAATAGATTGCTGGACAACCGCTGTCACCGCTTCTTTTAGATTATAAACCAGACAAATGTCTGTCGAGCCGAATTTTATCATTGAAAGGAGGAAACCGTTTTGATTGTGGAAAGCAAAGTATGGAGAGAGTGTCTTATCTCATTGAAAAGAACATGAACAGATCGGAAAAATTTAAAAGTTTTTAATTATAGGAAAAAGGATGCCATACATCGCTTCTTACGGGAAATAAAATGACGATCTGTTGGATGATTATGGGAATTTATTCGTCAGATGACTGATCAGACGTAAAGTTTTTTTATTTTTTATTTATAGATAACTGCCCTGATCTCATCCTAATTAAAACCAATAAGGCTACAATATTTTACACCAAACATTACGTATACAGTGCACTGCCATTGGAAAATTAGAATTATACAGAATCTTAAAATATATTATCGACATGGCGTATTAAATAAAATTTTACATGCCTGGGAATCTAAGATAACCCAATTTCTTCAGTGCATGGCGAACGAAAAAATTACAAAGCGGGGATTCCAGACGTTAAATCTCAGACAATCAAAAATTGTTTTAAAAAAGCCGGGTGTAAAAACAAATTCTGAGTGGAAGGATGAAGAAGATTTTCCGCTCTTTTCTTTATAATTCCCGCAGGCTGATATTAATGTAGACATCAAAGAAACATAACAAAATTTGTTTGAAAATGAATAAGACACAGGAAATTTTCTAAGAAGGATTGTATACACAGAATAACGATGACATCTTCATTACTAATTCTCTGCATGAAAATTAGATTTTAGAAAACCTTGTCAAATGATCTAATGACAACAGCGTTAATGACGACGAAACTTCAATCAACATTGCAATATCCCAAAAGTACGAAGTACCTACAGAATGAAATTGAAAATCTAAGTAGAGTATAGGAAGTGATTCAGACAACATCAGATATCCCAGATGAAATTCATTATTCTTTGTACATATGTATAAATAAAACTCATAAGATGTTCAGTCCATTCCTATTACACCCTCATATCAGTGTCTACGACAATGAGTGACTGCCAGTAATCTCCCATTTAGAAAACTACTACATCACTGTCACTAAATTGATAGGCAGCTTTGTTAGCTGCATCAAACTAAATCTATTCCAGCCACTGACAACCTAAGTATATAGATAGACCATTAGTCGTACCGCATAGAGATATACATATAAATCCAAATGTCAGCGGTTTTATATTGCTATAATTTTCCTTGTCATTATTATTCAGGATAAAAATGAAAATTAATTAATTCCAAATGTTGTGAAAATGAAAATTTCAAGATAAAGGATAAAAACAGATTTTCCTTAGCATAATAAATTCGGTGCCTCTAGAAATATGCCGTCTACTTATAATACCTATAATATACAGGATGTTCCATTAGTGCCGGACAAAAATTCAGGAGTAAGAACTAGACCCAATTTTATCGAGGAAGAACCTAAAAAATCGGGGTTCACCTATCTTCGTTTGTGAGTGAAAACTGTAAAAAAAAAATTCGGTTAAGAGCGAGTCGGGCTCGTGCAATCAGACTTTCGTATCAGAACTTTATCAAAGAACAGTCCTATCGACCGATCAAAATTTTCCAGTGATAACTGAATAATATTCAAACAGACGGTCGCAGGAGTGATAATTTAAGAGTTGTCTTGTAAGTTAACAAACTTTTTTCCAGCAACTAAAACTATGAGACTGACGAAAAAGGCGTCAATTTTTTTTTTATCTATGACTCAATACTAACCCTGAAAATATTAAAATTTTAACTTGAGAAATCTAGAAGATCAGAGGGGGAGGGGCAATATTATTTTGCACATTTAGAAATATATATTTATAACCAATTCACCAAAAATTTAGATTTGTTTTTATTTAAATCCTTAAAAGTAATACTTTCAAACGATACCCACAAGTAACTAAAAAAAAAAATCTTTTTAGGGAGTCCAACATAATAATCTTTGATATGAAGTCCCAACATTCTGCCAAATTTCAAATTCCTACATAACGTCGTTTTCGAGAAAAACGTCTATGACAGACAGACGGACAGACACATGAGCGATCTTATAAGGTTCCGTGTTTTCCTTTTGTTGGACCTACCTACTTTGTTGTTATAATTTGACTTTTACTCTAACTAATAGTAGAAATAGCTTCAGCTCTATGGTGGCATTTGTTTTTGGAAAACGCACGTACAGTATTTGCAAATCACAGTGACTCAAAACTTCAAAAAAGGTTAGGCTAACAAACGAAGACAGATAGAAGCAAATTTCTAGGTCCTTTCTCGATAAGTTTTGGTCCAGTATTTAAATCTGAAGTTTGATCTAGCATGAATGGGGCACCCTAGATTTTAATGTTTTAAATTATAGTTGCTGTATTTCTATCTACCTACTCCTCACTACTACCTACTCATTTTTTACGTAACAATAGTTAGTAACGCATCTGTGAGTGACTATTTTTGGATTGTATACTTTCTCCCAAGGAAGATGCTATTCATATTCGTTTTGTGTACTAATTAGTATTACAAGTAAATGGTCTGCAGTTAGGTACTTCTTCTAAAAAAAAAAAAATTTACTTGCCAAATTCATTCTTAGAGGAATATGCTAATAAAAGACATTGAAGTGAGTTTTTGAAGGAAGTCTATAATATATTTTGAAGGCTTTGATTGAAATGATTATCCACAAAGAATGAACTGGAAATATATAAGATCGTTGGAGTTCCTAACTTAATAAACTACACCGAATAGGACAGACTCGTTTCGTTTCACTCGATTAAAAAAAAAACATTCACAGGATCACAAAATTGTGTTTCAGAAAAATACTGAAGGATTTATGAAATGTGGAAAGACTGATTTTCATTTATGTCCACACAACTATGTACACATCAGTAAAGAAGCGAAGTAAAAAAAAAAAAAAATTCTATTCTTTAACTAGAAAGGTGATGTACTCGTAAAAAATTAGTAGGACAGGATAACTATTCATATTCCCTGCAGGTTCACATACCTAATTGTTTGGATTAAATTGATGTAGTAATAAAATATTTTTTTCCGCAATTCATATTTCAAAGCTGGAGTTAATTAAATGAAGTTTTAATTTAATTTGACCATTATAGGTAGGATGGATGCTTAACATTCATGCTTAAATCAGACCCTACAAATTGGTATCTAACCAACTGCAACAAGAAGATATTCTTAACATTAATGAAGAGATAAAATTAAAAAAATTTACCACCAAAGTTGGAGCTTTTAATGAGACAGATGATATCCTTTTAGGAAAAAATAAAAACCTGAATATTAATTAATTGCAAAAAGGACTATATTAGGTACATGCGTTTTATAGGATTTCCAGCTTTCTATTGCCTTGATATTGTGAAATGTAAAAAAAAAATATTTACAAATCGCTAAATATGAAATTTCTTCATTTCATCAACTCGAAAAACTTTCATTTCGATACTTCTCCTGCCATCTGTTGGCCCGCGTATAACCCATTTATTTTTTTAAATAATTACCCACAGAATATCATGTTCAGAGGAAAAAGAATAGCTTCCACAAAAAAGTGTAAAAAATTAAACAAGTTTATCAGAGCCATTCTCGCTCCATTCACGCCAAAGGCATTTGATCTAACACGAATACGAATGCTGTTCAAAGAAGAAATAAAACTGATTTTTTTATTTCACCAAATTTTAACGAATTTGTGTTGAACATTGCACTCTTTTCATAACTAGCATCAGAAAGAGACGGAATCATTATAGAAGAAGAGTCAAAAACAAATTTTATAATAAAGCTGAAAATAAATGAAGGAAGTGAAAATAGAAATTAGAAGTGGGGAGACATTTTGAATCGAAGCAAAAAAAGAAATAAAATGAAATTTGCTATTTCACCACTATCGTGTTGCTGTGTATGTTGAGTATTTTTATCGGGGAAAATCTACTTTATTCAAACTGGAGCACCAGAACGAGACGGAAATCTTTATAGAAAGAGTTAAAACCAGTTTTGAAAGCTACGAATAATGACAGAAAATAAAACTTCGGATTAGGGAACAGGAGCCATCATTTTGAACAGTTTTTTTTATTTGCATCTTTTTTTGTTGATGCCTGATTGAAATCATTACGGTTTTTGTAGAGAATGAGAAATTTCTGTTCTTTTTTGTAATTTGCAATAGAAATTATGGCAACAAATATGCAAATTTTTGTAGCATAATAATTTGCAGACTGCCTTGCTGGCAATTTTACAAATTGCTAACTAGATAAGAAAATTACATGCATTTCTGCGACTCATAAAAATGAATGCAAATATTTTTTTTTTATGGGGAATCGTATTCAGAGTAAAGAAATGTAGGTGTGTGTGTTGCAGATTACACAATTGCATGTGTGAGATTCTATCATGATTTTGTTGAATTCCAAATGCGCCTGCATACAACTTCAGAATACAAAATTTGTAAATTTTCAAAGCAAATCTTATCACCAATTTTTATTTCATTTACCCGATAATAGTCCTTGATTTTCATTGGCCGTGTGGTAACAATTACATCGGCGCTCCCATCCGAAATTGGACGCAGGGATTCGGTTGACATAAGAACGATTCAATTAAATATACCTATTTATGACGTCCTTAAAGCTGGTAGAACCAAAATGGCAGAACGGGTTCTGAGGTAGCGGTAAATTACAGGCTCATTTAAGACTAATTTAATGCCCAAAATCTAAATTTAAGGCTCCCATAGTTTTCCCAGAAATTACGGTTCTGCTAGCTTTAGATAAAGTTAGCAGAACCAAACAAAAAAAACCTATTAAATTTACAATTGCGATATAAAAAGTATATAGGAATTTAAGGCTACTTTAAGGCTCCATAAAAAACGGCACATAAATAATTTTAGTTAAAGATCCCACAGAATTCCTCCAAAGGACAAGAAAATTGGAGCTGATGATTTATAAAAGAATACATACCAACATTGGACTAAATAGCCCTACAAACTAATTTCCAAGAACAAATCGCATTGGTTTTGAGGTATCTAATTAGAATTCAATGAGCCTTAAATTCTGTCGGTTCAATTTAAGCTGTTTTTTAATAATAGGTGTCGATTTGGTCCGGTTCTGCTGTGAAGAGGAATTGCATTTTAGTACTAGGGTCAACAGCACAACCGCGTTTATGTTACAATCTTGGCAAGACACAAAGGCAGCAAGGGTTCCTGGTCCCTGGTCAAAACCATTAGGAGCAACTTCAGCAGTTTCTCAATTCCTTTACTACTTTACAATTAAGTAATTGTTGACTCCCTGAATAAAACTAATATTTATACTATTAGATTTACTTCAAATTCTCCTTTTCCACCTACTTTACATCTCCCTTGCAGATGTGTACAAAAGCCAATTAACATCCGTACGAGAGATATGGTCAAGGTCCTTAAGGAGATCAACGTCTCCATAGCTGCAGATCCTGATAAATTCAAGTCCCCGTTAAATAAATGCTGTGCCTCATTCTTGGCTAAAGCTCTGCGAAAACTATTCTATTTGTCTTATTCGACAGGAAAATTTCCAATTGTTTGGAAACGAGCTCACGTTCAGCCTCTTCCCAAGAAAGGAGAGGGTAACGATCCCTCAAATTGTCAAAGGTTTTTGAATCTATCATTAACTATAAATTAATGAAATATCTAGAAACTAATCAAACCCTCAACGATCGGCAATATGGTTTTTCATTTTCTGATTTTTCTTATGGAACGTTGAAGCCGCAGTTTTCATAATTTTGGTGAGTCCAAAATCGTTGTCCTAGTTATTTCAGAGGTCTTTGATAGTGTCTGGCATTCAGTTTTTTTAGCCAAACTTAAAGCACTTGGCCTCTCTCGTCCTCTTCTATTATGGATGTAAAGTTTATCTGGTCGCTTAATAGGAATAATATTAGATAGCGTTACATCAGCCAATAAATGTCGAGGTGCCTCAGGGCTCTGTTATCTCTCCATTTCACTTATCAATTTTCATTAATTATCTGCTTTCCATTACTTTCAAATCTAACAACTAAACAGATCACATCTTCTCTGTTGCTAACGAAGCATCGAAATATCTTGGATTTCTGAAAAGGTGTAAGATATATTTCAGCCCATCGATTCTAGCGCTACTCTACAAGTCCTACATCAGACCTAAAATGGAATATAATTTCCATATGTAGGCCGGCGCAGAGCCTTAGCTTCATTGGATATTGTCCAAAAGAAGGCCTTCAGCTCATTGGCGATGTGGCAAAGACTTGTCATATAGACTCACTTGACCACCATTTTCATATTATTTTCCATTTCTTACGTTTTCTTTTTTTACAGTTTTCACAAATCAACAAAATTTGTTGTTGTCTTCGGTTTTATTTAAGCCATAAAAGAAAAAATTCATTACGTTAAAAAAGTAGAATTAATACGCGAAAACTTTCGAGCCATAATTTTTTATAGGTTTTACAAACTGATTAACTCACCAATAATGCTAGCAAAAATTAAAATGGTTAATTCATGATGAAGCATCAGCTTTCACTACACTGTATAGAAAGGTGGTGCTCCAATATATTCCAACATGGGAGTAATTCACTTAGGGATAAGCTATGAGAAGGACATACTATCATTTTGGTCATTCAAGAAACCATTGAAGCATGCTGCTTAAACCTACACTTACTGGGATATCGAGGCATCCCTGGAAACATCCATAATCTGATTAAAAAACAGTGCTGCATGAACCTCTGACCGTCAGAAAGATTTGTTCCATCGAAGATAATTGAGTGGTGCTCAAAAGAATAATCGAGTTCACTAGAGATGATAACAAATGTTCAAGAGATTCAAACCAAGTGAGAGGTATGTTGGACATTATGACAGGTTACGACGCTTGAATTTACTACTATGAACCAGAAGCCAAGTGTCAATCACAGCAGTGAGCGGATCCTCACAAGCGACGATAAATCAATCAAGGCTAAGCGCCAATGGAGCATTGATACGAAAAACAAAAAATAATTGCTTCATTTTTTGCACCATGTTCCGCTTGTACTCGGACGTGTTGCTTTGAAAAGAAAGCTCCTTTCGGAGCCTTATATTTTATACTCCTGTCAGGTTACTCAAGAAGGGTAAAATTCTATCTGATTTGAAGTAAATTATCCACACCGGAACTTCACTCTGGCTTGGATTTTTTTAAATTCCCCAATAAATTAGATAAGATCCACTTGGAGCTAAATTGTTTACTCCTAAATTAGACATCCCCTTAGAAAGGCAATTAAAATAAGTTGATTACAGGTAGCATATGGATAAGCTGTGTATCAACAACAAGGTGTCTCTTCAGTGGGTTTCTGGTCACATGGGGATCATGGAAAATGAAAGGACCGGAACCTGCCGTAGGCGTTGACACCTCAAGTATCAGATCTCTCATTAAAGCGGATATTCATAGGAAGCATCAGCAGAGATGGGCGAACCTGTTTCTCTTTTGACTATCAGAACCAGCTTAACACAAGCTCGCTGCATGGACACGTTTAATAAATAAACTGTCAACATTATATACGTTTCATCACTTAGTCGGTATTAGTATTAGTGTGTTACACTAAACATAGACCAAACACCAGAGAGAATGACATGCAATGCGACATAGAACAAAAATATATTGATGGGCCCAATAGGAATATCTTATGGGGCTCGGAAGGAAACAATGTAGAACTGTGGTTGGCAACATCACCGGCCACAGTTCGCTTCACGCTAATCTAACAAGCATGGGAGTTGTTAACAGCTCTGAGTAACTGTGCTGCCTGGAAGGAGTGCCTGAGATAACCAAACACTTTTTATGTGCATGTTCAGCTTTCACCCGTAGCAAACTAGATACTCTAGGATCTGTCTTTCTATCTGTAGATCACCAAGACCTGATGCGCTTTATTAAGAGGACAGGAAGGTTTTGGTTTAGCTTCCATACTTGGGATGGGATCTCCTATCCCCTACCTTGAAAAAACAAAACTTACGGAGACCTAGTGGACAGTGAGGGGAGATGTATAGTATTGCCGCAAGAAATTATATCTGATATATATATATATATTTTTTTCTGAATAAATCCTAAAGCTTTGAATTAAAGATTTATTGAAATCCTTAAATTTCACGTATTTCTGACTTAGGGTGTATATATTTTTACCCGTATTTGGAGCATCTTAGTGGAGATAAAATATATTTTGGTCTACGAAGAGCTCCGCTTCAAAGTTTTATCATCCTTTTGCTCCAGATAATGCAAAACACATTTTTTTTCCGCTCTTACTCGAAGCTCATGGCATCACTATTTTCGGAGCATATTTCAAGCATTACTTTACACGTCATCGCATACCGTGTCTTGGACTTTCGAGCTCCTGACCATTTTTAAGAATGAAAAAACGAGAATAATCACTCCATAAAAGAAAAAGTAGAAAATATTTATAAATTTTTATAAATTTCTTGTGAAAAAAAAAATATTTATTATTCAACGGCCATAAAAATTGTTGCCATGAGAAACTATACATTAACAGACAGAATGATCAGGAATCGAATCTTTCAGGTAATGAACCGCCAAATAGATGACAAAAAAATATAATCAACAAGAAAAAATAAAATTTCGCGAAAAAATATGGGAAATGCACTGAGCAGTAATGGCAAGCTGTGTGATATTCTCCGATGACTTCCAAACAAAATATGGAGAAGAGGCTCCGTTGGTGTGGACGTGGAGTATATTTCTCCTAGAAAATAATAGATGCCTCTCCATTGAAGTTTTCAACAGAACCAAGATCTCAAGTATCACTCAAAAACTGTGACCAATTACGGGTCGAAGAGAACCACAATGAAAGGTTCGATTAGGCTCTGTGTGTAATTATCGGATTTGAATCCGATTGAAAATTTCTGGGGAAATAGTTAAAAGGCAGTTAAAAAAACATAGATTCTCTAACTAGACGCAGCTATATAAAAAATAAAAACTGATTGGTTGAAGATTCCAAAGGAAACTATGATCAAATCGATGCCAAAGAGGTTTCAGGCTGTTACTAGAAACGGTTCGATTCGAAAAAAATTATTCCTGCGATTTTTTGAGGGGTCGTGGTGGGGAGGTTCAAATTTAAGTTTGTGGGGTTCTGCAGCCTCAGCATTGTACGCCATCTTGCAAAAAAATAATTTTTTAATTTCTCGCTGCCCAATTGAGTTAGAATAAAATCTAAGGAAAACCAAATGCGGAAAAATGTACGGTTGCCGAAAATCAGGCATGCAGTGTTCGAACATTGCGTTGCCGTCTCGGACATCAATAGGTACTCTACTTGAAAATGACAAAATTTGCAACGACTGAAGAAACCAAAAAGAATGAACATAAAGAAGTTACAATATCGATTGATAACATTCCCCATGACTACTCAAAAAATCGCCAACTCCGGATCCCATGTAGGTTTACTAAAAATCTCCTACTGACTAGAATATATTGAAAATAACTTCGTATTGAGAACCTATAGTTGCTTCCATCTAATTTTCACTTGTTTTCTTTTTAGGGTTCCGTACCCAAAGGGTAACAACGGGAACCCTATTTCTAAGACTTCGTTGTCCGTCCGTCACCAGGTTGTGTTTCACGAACCGACAGTTGAAATTTTCACAGACTGTGTATTTCTATTGCCGCTATAATAAAAAATAATAAAAATAAAATAAAATTAAAAATTAAAGGTGGCCCCCATACAAGAAACTTGATTTTTTCGGCGTTTTTTCCTGGTTTTATTCTCATTCATTATTATTATCATAAGTAAGCATTTTTTTTTTTCAAATGACAGCATTATTTTTTCACATGACGCCTACTCTCATTTGAATAAATAAATAAAAAGTACATAGTGTTAAATTTTGTACGATGGTACGGAACCGTTCGTGTGCGAGTCCGACTCGCACTTGCCCGGTTATTTTTGTATTAGTGCTAAATTTTAGAATTCTTTCAATGGCTTTTCGGTTTCACATATAAAACGACGATGGAAGTTAAATCCTAATTCAGAAATAAGTACTAATGCTCTCCGACCCTCATTGTGCACCCTAAACCCATATTTGGACGGATACAAAGTTTTAAAATTTATGTCTTTTAGTGCTAAAATTGTCAATATTTTGAGTACACAAAGCGAATTGGTTGGTGTTATTCAATTAACATTAGATTTTTAATTGGAGATTACTTTCGAGAGGCATGAAAAATGCATGAACTTTGGAATTTTGTTTTTTACATAAAAAATATTTTTGGAAATGGGTTTTAACGTATTTTATTCTTCTATCTATGGAGAGCAAATTCTAATTTTATCTATAAAAAAGTTTAAAGTGGTAGCTCCAGCTCCCATCAAACAAAACCGTGCACGGCGTGTTTCGATCTGCGCAAGGCGTTTCACGGTTCTGCCAGCTCATCCGAAACAAATAAGGTTCAAAATTATTAAACTAGATAAAATTCGGGGGAGTGGTCTTACCGATTTTTGTTTTCAAAAAAACCCTGAATACCAAAATGCCAGCGGTTTGAAAAACAAAAACATTTTTTGCCGTTTTTTTTTTTTTTTTTTGCTTGAACGGACGAGAAAACAAATCAATTTAGACAAAAATCGCTTCCTGATGGCCCCGCAAATTAAACATACCTAATTGCGTAGAGATTTATATGAATGGGTTCATCCGTTGAAACTGTACAGCGCCCCGCGCCCTGAAAAATGTTGTTTCCAAAAAATCTCATCTAAGATTTAACGTTATAAAAAAAATCAGCTATTCCAGTACCATACAGAGGCCCTTCTTCTTCCTTCTGATTATGCTGACTCTGAAGGTTTACAGTTTCCCGAAATTTATAAGGGTACACCTCAGATAGCGAGAAAAGTTCTCCTTAGCAAGCGTGCTGCGAGCACCTCAGCTACCTGTTTTCCAGGCGGACGGTTCCGCTCTCAATAGGCAGTGAGTTCTAAAATACTTTAGATATGAAAATATACTTTACGCACATGTTCTAAACACTTTAGGGATGATAATTATATAAAAAAAAAAAATCGAGTTTTTCTTTGTCATGTACGGTACCTTAACCTTCCCTTAAGTTAACTTCGCAAAATACTGGTAAAATTTATTAAAACAGCATAAATTTATAAAAACAAGCAAGGTTAAGATCATATAGGCGAAAAATCAGCAAGAATTTTTTGTTTGTTTATTTTTTGTATTAATTAAGTAGGTATAGGAAATTCTAAACGACGATATTGCTCCATAAGCTCCCTCTTTCCATGGATGCAATCTTCTATCGAATCAACTTGTTTGGATAAATAAATGTCAACATTATCTTAGTATAAACATGGATATACACATGCCTTTGAGGATACCAGTAAGATCATTAATAAAAAAGCAAAATAATGAGGGCCCCAAAACAGATTCTTGAGGCATGCTACCATTAATATTTAACTAGATTAAGTGTTTTCAGCAATAGGTCTTCTGAGTATAGATTTGGTTAAGAAATTCTTTATAAATTTGAAAAATTTGATTTGGAAAAACAAGTAGTCCAGTCAGAAACGTTTGTAAGATCGATAGCAATACACTAGGGGCCGGTGCTTGACAAACATTTGTAGATACATTTGCTAAGATCGCTTCACAACTGCCACCACAACAATTTAAGATTTCTTGTAGTTAGATACATACTTGCAGAAATCCAGGCGAAGGATGCAATGTTGTAGATGAGAGGACTATAATTCCATGCCTTCGGTATAAGGAAAATTAAACCAGTACGACATCAAATATTAAATATATTGCAGATCGAAGAAGTGGTTTAAATGCGATCTACAAAGGTATGCACTTCTTATGTGTATAATTTTGTCTAAAATTGCTATCAACTAACAAAATAACTAGAAGCGACACAACTGAAGACCTGGCTCCGCTAAAGCATTAAAACATAGGTAAGCGAAAAAAAACATCTTGGTAAAACTTAATGTGTCCTTAGCAGTGGAAGATCTACAACCGACGGGAGTTCTTCAACATACCTACTCTAAGTAATTTAGAACCATTACAGCTTTTCGTAAATTTTAAGCAGATGTAGAACGTAGAAATAAATTTAATTGCAAAATTGGAGTAGATACTCTCGAAAAATAGTATCCACGGTAATATGTAGGTACATCCGCGAACTTTGAAATCACAAAAAGATCTTAGGTACGAAAAATGTTATAATGTGACTGTAATATGTAATATACTTGACAATAATGAGAACTTGGACGTTGTAATAAATTTGAACAATAGGGCAGTAAATAAAAAATTGCAAAATACCTGAATCTGGCTCGAGTGAACCCTTGCCGATTCCAAAATAATGGAAAGACTAATGATTAAAAAAAAAAAAGAAATGCTTTCATGTAGACGACTGTTAAAAGTTGACGGAGAGCTATATAAGAAGCTGCGTATCAATGAAAGGGTAAACAATGAAGGCACGTAGAAAATTCCATCCAATCATAGTGATGATGATGTTGCTGCTGGATGCTAAGTATTGAGATGGGTATTGGAAGTATCGTGAAATTTTGCAATTGATAGCTTTTTGTAGATATTCATGATTTATATCCTTTTGAACTGTTTTTTGTTCCTAATCTGTAATATTACAAAAGACGATACCTACCTACATACATATGTATATACGAATACGATGTAAAAAGAATATATATTTTTTTAAGTGAAACGTCTTCAGGGAGCATAATATCAATGTAGATATCCATAGTGTGAATTAATCAATGAAAACTTTAATTTTAATTTAGATAATTAAGTACGTATTAACGTCTTCTTAGAATATAGGAAAAGCGGTTCTAACGATTTACTGGCACCGAAATTTCCAATGTCTGTCTATCTACCCATTAAGTACACCCTATTCGTTAAAGTTGATAAAATCTGGGTTTTGTAAAAAATTTTCCACCTTGCAAGAATCTGAATTGTGAAAATTGCAGATAAGTACTTAATTACATATGATCAATTGTGTAAGATTATAATTCTAACTATTTGAAATTCAGCCGTTAATATTTATATTGATTGGTGACAATTACGTTCCACCTTAGATCAATCAATCTATCCACGAGCGAGCAACATATCTACTAAATGTTGCATAAACATAAAAAAAAAATTTAATATAATTTGAATTTTAGCTACAGTAGAGAGAGTTTTGAAAATGAGTTAAGAAAAGCAGAAAAAATAAGCAAACAACAATTCAATAAAATATATTCGTTCAGAGCTGAAAATTTTGTAATTTTGATACTCTTGGCGCCATCTATTGTTTAACATGACGATAGAATGCTTACCGCCTGGTACTCCAAGTAGAGTAATCATTCAGTAGCCGAATAGGTTTGGTAAAACTGTATTGATAGAGAAACACGCAACACCAAAAACCATAAATACAGTCTCACTCTACTTTGTAGGTATTAGTGATATACAAACCATTTTATTAATAACAATTTGCATCTACAATAACAATATACATATTTGAGTGCAGTTGCTAGGTCCATTGTATTTGTAACACAGAGCCAATTGAAATGCAGTTGGATATCAATACATCCCCTCTCAATCTTAAAAATATTTTAATTGTCGGCTTTGCTGTATAGTCATAGAAACGAGTAATTGTAGCCTTGAAAATATTATATATAACTTTTTGAATTTAATATGAGCAAAAGACAGCCATCGCAGATCGCAGTTGCAACTGCATTTAAGATGTAGAATACATGATAGTATCATTTCATATCAACATGATCAAACAGGAGTAATAATATTGAAGGCAATGATAGAAGAAAAACTTGCGTTCTGGCCGAAAAGAAACCAAATCTGGTCACAGAAATGTTAAATTTGAATTGCTAATGGAGCCCTGTCATAAAGATTATGCAAATGTATAGACAGGTAAAAGAATTGGGAAAAAAGTAGCTTCAACTTTATGTTTTTAAAGTCCACTAGTTAAAATGCTGACAAATAGGTTCACATTATCATAAGATAATTAATTTTAAACCAATTTCGCGAAGAATACTAATTTAATGTTGATTAAATTAATGTAAAAGTACACTCCTACTGACAGTTTTTCAAAGCTATATGAAAAGTCATGAATAACTACTTAAGAGATTTTCTAATACCTATAGGTATATCTATGAAATGAAATTATAGGGTAAATGCACTAATTCGCGTCCACTACCCAATTCGCGTCCACTTCATTTTATAACATGCCATAAAACGACGTATGTATTTTCATTAAAATGCAGATATTTCTTTATCCTCATGTTCGTGTATATGTCTGCTACCCCTAAGTGAGCAATGGGATGGATGAGTTAAATCTGAGTCTTCAGAGCTTAGTTCATTAGGAGTTGGCAAGTGAATAATGCGAAAATGCAAGAAAACATATTTTTTTTGTAACGTAGTGCTATGAGTTTAAAATGTAAGAGACTGAGTTTTTTATGCCATTTTTATTTCGTAAGAAAGTTTTTTAAGTAGTTATATTTCAAATAAATATAATATTGTTTGAAATTTAAGTAAATTAATTTTAGTGTGCGCGAAATGGATCAATGATTACTATCATGAGCCAGCTCGCGTGTACTGGTGGCCGCAAATTAGAGCTGCTTTTTTTTACCTTGTCCAAATTGCGGCCTACAAGCAGCTCTTCATTAAATAGTCTGATTTAATGCATTGAATATAAGGAAATATGGAAAAATATACTCCTACAATACTAAATGAAGTATTGTCAGACATTCGACAATGAAAATTTTCTATTAGAACAGCATCTAGCATCAAATATTTCAAAAAACATTACTGGATAAATTGTCTGAAAGATATCCTGAAGGTGTAGACAAGTTTGGACCATGAAGTATTTTAACGGAAACCGAGGAAAAAACTAGTTAAGTAATGCGATTTGTTAACCACATATGGGTTTCTAATAAGTCCTGATAGACTTTTAAGCACAGTTCAAAAAAAAAACGGCCAAGAGCTAGTCGGACTCGCACACGAAGGGTTCCGTACCATCGTACAAGATTTAACACTTACTTTTTATTTTATTATTATTTTTTTATTTTCATTATTTGTTATTATAGCAGCTATAGTATTACTCACTCTATTCATGTATCTACCTATTACGGTTCAAGAGGTACAGCGATTGTTAAGGTCGAGCAAAAAACGCCGAAAAAATCACGATTCTTTTATGGGGGCTACCTTTAATTTTCAATTTAATTTAATTTAATTATTTTTTTATTTTCATTATTTGTTGCTGTATTGTTGTAGCAGCTATAGTATTTCTCACTCTTTAGAAATTTCGTGTGTCTACCTATTACGGTTCAAGAGATACAGCGATTGTTAAGGTCAGGCAAAAAACGCTGAAAAAATCGAGATTATTGGGCCCCCTTTAATTTTTAATTTAATTTAATTTTTATTATTTGTTATTATAACAGCAATAGAAATACACACCCAATAAAAATTTCAACTCACTACCTATTACGGTTCATAAGATACAGCCCGCTGACAGACAGACGGACAGCGGAAGCTTAGTACGGGTACGGAACCCAAAAAAGGAGCAAGGCGATAGCACGAATACATCCTTCAAAAATAGGCCATTAGGGCGAAAATGTTACGAGCTTTTCCTGAAATGCAATCCAGAGCTTGCTCATCCAATTTCCGAAGGCCTAACCGAAGCCAGAGATACTGTTTCTGAAGAGGTTATTCGAAAATGGTTTGCTGAGCTGCAAAATTATATAAAGGAGACGAATGCAAGAGACATATTTAAAGAAACAGTAGTTTTCCCTTACATACGATCACTTAGGGATCTAGTCAATAGCCATGACAGAAGCCGTGTTATTAGTTCGTTCTGAGTCAGCATGCATGAGAATATTCGCGAATGGGGTTAATGGTTACATGGTTAATTACTGAACAAATTCAAAAACATGTGAACTTCCTCCTAGCACAATACGTATGCTACAACGATCAGGTGCTAATGTTTTCAATTAATGCTTCATCAAAAGTAACGGGAGTGGTTAAGTGATGATCTTGATTTAAAGAGGTGAGTTAGCTTTGGATCTTATTGGCATGGAATTCGACGTGATCACTTTGCATAACCGAGAATATTGTCAAGATCATTATTCAATGATCTAATCATTTAATATCATTTCATATCAACACAATCAAACAGGGGTAATAATATTGAAGGGAATGATAGAAGAAAAACTTGCGTTCTGGCCGAAAAGAAACCAAATCTGGTCGCAGAAGTGTTAAATTTTGCTAATGGAGCCCCGTCATAAAGATTATAGGTATATATGCAAATGTATAGACAGGTAAAAGAATTGGGAAAAAAGTAGCTTCAACTTTATGTTTTTAAAGTCTACTAGTTAAAATGCTGACAAATGGGTTCACATTATCATAAGATAATTAATTTTAAACCAATTTTGCGAAGAATACTAATTTCATGTTGATTAAATTAATGTAAAAGTACACTCCTACTGACAGTTTTTCAAAACTATATGAAAAGTCATGAATAACTACTTAAGAGATTTTCTAATACCTATAGGTATATCTATGAAATGAAATTATATAAAATTTCTAATCGAACATGTTATCTTAAAAGACCATCAGAAAACCAAGAATATAAAATTAAATATAAATTACGCCAGAAAATTTCTCATTTCGATACCCCCGGAGCCATCTATTGGCAGAAGTATATCACTATGTTGGGGGGTGAAAAAACGACAAATACCTGCCGCTATCATTTGCTATATTTTCGTCCGATTCACTCTTGTATATTTTGTAGAAACAGCATATAACAAACCTCATGACATCAGAGATCACGATACGACCAAAAACATTTCTTTCGGTTAAATTCTGTTCTACTGCGCATGACCGAAAAATTCGTCAAGTTAAGTAGTAGTAGTAGTGTATGGGCGTGTATTTTAGCCATTTACATTAACTGAAATTTTAACTTTTGGAAGAGGAAAAGCCAAAAATGATATTAACTTCTCTATGGTGTGCATTTGCTTAACCAATGAAATAAAGAATTTTTGGAAGAGGAGAAGGCAAACATGATAATTACTGCTATTTTCTGTGTTTCTCTCTTTACAACCCATACAGAAGCCAGAAATTTTATCTTGATAGAACAACACGCTCTCTACCTCTCTACCTATCGATCGGCAAGAAAAAGACGGAACGAAACATGCAGTAATTTAATTATTTTCTAATGTTTTTTTTTTTTTTATATCACCTTTTTAGATGCCATTGTTATTTCCTCCATGCATATACAAAATTTCAAACCAAGTTTTAAATATAAATCACAAAACGCGGTAGAGAAAATTAAAAAACTTCTTCGGCTGAGTTAAGTTAATAAAATCATGATTTTGTCAAAATAAAATATTTCCCATTTCAATTTTTCTCCATCTTCTTTCAGTATCATTCACTCACTCACCCAGTCACTCACTACCATGGCCACCACTATAAATTAGAGAAACAAAAATTGTAAACGAAATCTCTGCGCGGTCCCGCATCGTTTGTTTGGTATATTTTTTAAATTTCATCTCATTCCCTCTTGTATATTTGAAAGAGACAGCAAATACCAGGCGATCAGCAAATTTCAGATCATTTTTACAAACGAAACATAAAATCCGAGTGCGAGCTGCGCATGACCGAAATTTTCGTTAAGTGAAGTAGTTAAATTCGATTATTTTATTAACCAATGAAATGAAGCCAGAAATTTTAACTTCTCGAAGAGGAGAAGACAAATGTGATGATTATCATTATTTGTTGTGTTTCTCTCTTTGCCAGTGCAGACAGCACTACTAGGCCCATTGCCATGGGGACAGAGGGAAATTCAAAGCCAATTAAAGAGGAGCAATATATATTCTCATGATGATTTTCATTTTTTTTTTCATATTATTTAAAGAATTTAATTTTTCTGTAAGTTCAGCTAATAGCGACAAAATTCAATTAGGAAGTAAATTTAGTTCGGTCATTGCCGTCTTTATGTTCCACGCTATGACACAAAGCGATTTTGTTTTTTTTTTTCGAAATCGTACTACTTTTGAAGTCACGTCCTGGAACATAAATACGGTAATGGCTAAGTGCATAATTATTTTGTATTAAAGCACAAAAAACATAGGTCAAAAACTAGGCATAAACGTGGAAAAAAATTAATAAACATAGAAAAACAATAGCCCTATTGAGTTATACGTTTTCATTGTATAGATTCGATAAATGTTTTTAATTTTCTAAATATATGTAGATATATTTCAGTATACATGGTCAGCACACAGTCTATGATTCCAAGTTCCTACCTATACCTACCAAACCCAAAAGTATTTTCTTTCATTTTATAACCCATTTTCATTTCAACAGAACTTTTCTTCAGCCGTTTTCGTGGCAGGTAAGAAAAACAAAAAGCAATCACAAGCATGGAAAAATGGACCACGTAGGTAGGCACCTACCGATAATTTTAAAGTAAAAATTTTTACTTTCAGTTCTTGCTTAGAATAAAATTTATCGAAAAAAAATATATATATTATATGTATACCCCTATATTTTTATACGAGGGATATCATGCGGAAGAATTGCTTGTTCTATGATTTTTAAATTCTATTTTCTATTCTAATTTCTTCTCTAATTTCTGAATTCAAAACCAGCAGCCATATAATATTTATCAGTATGACTTCTTCCGGTTGTATACCATACCTACATCATAATTGTTTTCAATTTACTTAAGGAACCGTCGTTTTAACTCACTGATATTTTTACAAAAACAAATTATCGTATCCAAATTAAATTAAAACACAAAAAGAAGGCTTAAACTTAAAACAAAAATAATTAATGCTTTTGACTTACCATGTTAAAAATTCTTTATAGTTATGATCCATTAGCATACAATCATTTCAATTCGTTGAGCATAAAAGCAAATATAACACAAAAAATCCAGCGGCTGAATCACGGTAGTCTTAACATAAGTCAAATATGCAACAGGTGACAAAGCATGCATAAGAATAATTTTTTTCATTGTATTCAGGATGCCTGGAAAAATTAAAAAAAGAAAAATTGATTTTTGATTATTTTAAATATTTTTTTTTTTCGTTACGTTTCGTACCTGCTAAAGCTGAATTTCCAAAAATGTTTCGTACTCCCAATCTAATTTTGGATGTTTTCGAGAATATTTATTTCCTCTGACATTTCCTAACAGCGTATCCCTTGGTACCATAAAAAATATCCTAAAAGAGATGAGGAAAAAGAATTATTTTATATTTTAATATTAAACAACCGTTTTCATAGTTATGTTCTTGGAAAGTACCATTAAATTGAATTGCTGGTAACGGAAGAGCTCAAAAAACTGGTCAACGGCAAGCAGAGTAAAATTTTTACATAAAAATTAGTAATAGAGAGATATATTTAACAAACACAAGATAAATACTTTCGTAGCTGTGAGGTACCAGTGTTTGGTTAAAATCTCTTTTCCAGAACCAACTAAATTGTTTTTTTTTCATGTGTTTTAAATATTTTTTACAATAGTCAAAGAAAATATTCTTAGTATTAAATATATAAAACTATAGAAAGAAATGATTTATGATCCGGAAATAAACGTAACAAGTAAAAAAGCTAGAATTGGTCTAAGAGCAATTCTTATGATACCCTAGTAGATGAATGCCCGTATTAAATTTCGTATGGTCACCGATCTGTTCAAGTTTGATTTTGAAGTTGTTTTTCGCATATATTTCTAGAACAGTTTGTCGCACAGAAAAAATGGTTATAACCAATTTTATAGGATTTCGTATTCTGCAGAAGGTTTTAGTACAATAAAAATGTTTTGGAGTGATCGTTTTCAAAGTATACGTAAGAACCCTAAATTTTTATATGGCAACATCAACAAGGAGTTGCCATATTTAGTCCATTTTTCACGTTTTATTTGCTAAAGTAGTAAAAACATCATGTACAAAATTTTAGCTCTCTATGTCGATGCGTTCTCAGGCAGTGTCCAAATATATAGCGGAAAACGAAATTTTTATATGGCAACCCCACGAAGGAGTTGCCCGATTTGTCTCATTTTCGAACTTAATTTTACTTTTTTTTAGAAGTCCGTGTACAAAATTTCAGCTCTCTAAGTATACGCGTTCTCGAGTTATCGTGCGCACGGACGGACGGACGGACATGCAAAAATCGAAATAACTTTTAATATTATGAATGGGTATCCAATCCATTTTGCTCTACCATCATTATTTCGAGGTGTTACAAACGGAATGACAAACTTAGTATATCCTATAGATTTCATCTAGGGTATAAAAATTGCAAAGTCCAACTCTAGCACTTCCTTTTCCGCATCAGAAACTGCGGTTAGCATTGCCAGGTCTCTCATCAAAACAGATATGTTCGTACAAAGCAACAGAAGCGACAACAGACGAACCTGAGTGATTGTAGGTGTACAAAAATAAGGAAGTTCGTTTACTTTCTCTTGGGTCGTTCGGGAGAAAAGAATTGTCAGTATGGTGGAAACTGTCTATAATCCGCTTCACGCTCACCTATCAAAAATGGGAGTTATTGACGAACCCCCCGAGTATCTGTCCTGCCTGAAAGGAGAGTTTAAGACAACCGCACATTTCTTGTTCGATTACCTGACCGTTACCAGGTACAGGCTCTCCTATATGTGGGGGAGCTGAAAAGCTTACTTCACCTAAACATGCTGTGATTTATAATTAAAATAACAAGAAGGTTTGGATAAGCAATTTTGTTACGCAGGACAAGCAACTCTCTGTTTTGGAATATTTCGTTCCCCTTCTTTTGTGTGTATAAAAAAAATAATAAAATGATAAAAAATGGTTCTCTTCTTGACTGAAGGTAGAAATAAGCACACACACAAGATATATGGAAGATGGTAAACTATTCCTCAGTTGCAATGTTACGAATAAAAGAATATATAAATACAGCCGCTGGACTTGGTTAAATCAATAAACGCAATCCAAATTTAATATTTCAGAGGTCTCTAAAGAACAAAAGTGTAGACTTCTGGAAATCGTTAAATATGTAATGACGAATATGTCAATGACGAGTACTTGGGGTTGGGGGCTCTAGAGAAGGAGGACAATAATTAAATGTTTGATTAAATAAAGATAAGCCAAATCTAGATACATACAAGATTAAAGGGCGTCTGTGCATAGGTTGTGTATCCACAAAAAGGTGTCCCTTCAGTGGGTTCCTGGTCACATGTGAAATGAAAGGGCTGACTTTTTAGCTACGGCTAGCTCTGATTCTTCGTTACTCGAACCGGAACTGTTTCTTATGAGCCCAATAGCAATATCTCAGATATACTCATGGGCCTCGGAAGGAAACAATGTAGAACTGTGATTGGCATCATCACCGGCTACGGCTGGCTTCACGCTCATCTAACAAGCATGGGAGTTGTTGACAGCCCTAAGTGACTGTCCCGCCTGGAAGGAGGCAACCAAACACTTTTTATGTGCATGTTCGGCCTTCGCCCGGAGCAGACTGGATACTCTAGGGTCTGCCTTTCTATCTGTAAGTGACCAAGACCTGTCGCGCTTTATTAAGACAACAAGAAGGTTTAGGCTTCTAACAGCACAATGGGCCGCGGAGGTCTAGTGGACAGTAAGCGGAGATGGTATTGCCACAAGAAATTATATCTGATATATATATTTTTTTTTTCTGAATAAATCCTAAAGCTTTGAATTAAAGGTTTAGTCAAAACTTTAAATTTCACGTAGCTCTGACTTAGGCTGTATATACTTTTGCCCGTATTTGGAGCATCTTAGTGGAGCTAAAAAATATTTTGCTCTCGAAAAGCTCCGCTCCAAAGTTTTATCATCTTTTTCTCCAGATAATGCAAAACACATTTTTTTTGGCATCACTATTTTCGGAGCATATTTCAAGCATTACTTTACACGTCATCGCATACCGTGTCTTGGACTTTCGAGCTCCTGACCATTTTTAAGAATGAAAAAACGAGAATAATCACTCCATAAAAGAAACAGTAAAACATATTTATAAATTTTTATAAATTTCTTGTGAAAAAAAAAATATTTATTATTCAACGGCCATAAAAATTGTTGCCATGAGAAACTATACATTAACAGACAGAACGATCAGGAACCGAATCTTTCAGGTAATGAACCGCCAAATAGATGACAAAAAAATATAATCAACAAGAAAAAATAAAATTTCTCGAAAAATATGGGAAATGCACTGAGCAATAATGGCAAGCTGTGTGATATTCTCCGATGACTTCCAAACAAAATATGGAGAAGAGGCTCCGTTGGTGTGGACGTGGAGTACATTTCTCCTAGAAAATAATAGATGCCTCTCCATTGAAGTTTTCAACAGAACCAAGATCTCAAGTATCACTCAAAAACTGTGACCAATTACGGGTTGAATAGAACCACAATGAAAGGGTCGATTAGGCTCTGTGTGTAATCATCGGATTTGAATCCGATTGAAAATTTCTGAGGAAATAGTTAAAAGGCAGTTAAAAAAACATAGATTCTCCAACTAGACGCAGCTCTATGAAAAATAAAAATTGATTGGTTGAAGATTCCAAAGGAAACTATGATCAAATCGATGCCAAAGAGGTTTCAGGCTGTTACTAGAAAGGTTCGCTTCGAAAAAAATTATTCCTGCGATTTGTTTAGGGGTCGTGGTGGGGAGGCTCAAATTTAAGTTTGTGGGGTTCTGCAGCCTCAGCATTGTACGCCATCTTGCAAAAAACGTTTTTATAATTTCGCGCTTCCCAATTGAGTTAGAATAAAATCTAAGGAAAACCAAATGCGGAAAAATGTATGGTTGCCGAAAATCAGGCATGCACTGTTCGAACATTGCGTTGCCGTCCCGGACATCAATAGGTACTCTACTTGAAAATGACGAAATTTGCAACGACTGAAGAAACCAAAAAGAATGAACATAAAGAAGTTACAACATCGATTGATAACATTCCTCATGATCACTCAAAAAATCGCCAACTCCGGATCCTTCGCATTCAAGGTCTCAGTTGGTAATAAAAATCTCCAACAGACTAGACTATATTGAAAATAACTTCCAATTGAGTAGGTACACACAGAAAAATCTGGGCATAATAATCTAATCTTTGAAAAACTTACAACTTTTTTTAATATACTTTGGCATTAGAATGTAATTTCATTCGGATATTAACATACTTTTAAACTAATTTGTTTTGGACGAAGATTAAAATTTACTCTTTTGTAATTAGAACCAAGTGTTTAATAACATTTAGAGTTACAATTTAAGCAACTTGAGCATTAGAATTGAATTTAAATCTATGTAATGATTGCAGGCGCCACGTTGAATTAAAATATAATTCGTAGCGGCATTAAAGCTTGCATTTTGACTTAAGTCGGAATTATACTTTAATGTCTCTGACTGAGGATTTGATTTCGTAATTGCTGTCTACATTGTACGATTTCTCGAAGCGTCAATTCGTTGCTGATACTTGAAGTAAAAGCATCTAAAAAACCAATGTCTTTTTATATTAATCTGGAAAGTGTATCGGAAACGGGCTATTATATTCCTATTTTATTTAATCATTGGTAGGTTTTTTCAAAGTAATTTATTAGTTGTTTTATAGTTAGTAACAAGTTTAGTTTTCCTGTGGAAGAATTTTGTCATTTTGTGGATCAAGACGGATTTACAGTTCCGGAAGATATATTCCTTGAAGTGTTGGAAAACTTTTCTCATCAAACTGAGGAATTTAGAAAACTATAAAAGTAACGCTAAGACAAACAGAAAATATTGACTACAAACTAAGTAAAGGGTTAAAACAATATTGTATTTTGAATGATCTAAAATATTTTATTTTTAAAGATTGTTCGGTGAACCCAATGCACGGCCATTTTGGAAGGTGTTGTACCATTTCTTTTGACGCGGATTTTATTGTTTTATTTAATATAAATTTTTAAGTTTAGAGCAAATAAATTATCGAATAAAATTTTATAATTTTGTTATTTAGAAAGTAAAAAACAAATTTTTACAATTAACTTGGAAAAGTCAAATATTGGATAAAATGCTTCCCAATTGAAGTGTTTAATGATTCATTTTCCTTTGGTTTTCGGTAATATTATCTTAAAAAATCACTTAATTTTATGGCAATGTATTGAAATTATTTTATGTATAATGGAAATAGTTTTCTGTTATGAAATTCAGAATGAAGATATAGTCACTTTGAGTAATCTCCATACACTTAGAAAGTGTAATGAAATATTTTAAAGCAGAGTTAATTCCAAAGTATCACTTTTTGATGCACTATCCTGGAATAATAAGGAAAATGGGACCCCCTGTTTAATTTAGCGGCATACGATATTAAGCGAAACATAAAGTCTTTAATGCAATCTGCAGCCAAACTAACAATTTTAAAAACATTTGTAAAACTAAGGCCTTTTGTCACAAAGAAAGCCATTTCAATCAAAATTCTTTCTTAGAATATCCCTTATTAATAGGAAAAAAGAAAAAATTAACTGGAAACATATCGAAATATGACATAAATGAACAGAATGAAATTTTTAGGGAAAATAGATGAAAACAGAGTATTTTTATAAACCCGGCTTATTTTACTAACATTTTTTTGAAATACATCAAATACTACAAAAAGAGGAAAATATTATATTTTTGGTTAATCAACACGATTACACTTATAACAAATTTCTCAGTTCATATGGAATTTATAATTTAAATAAACTTGGTAACATTAACTTCTCTGATTTAAAAATAACTGAAAGTTTTGAAAGCAAAATATCACGAAATATTAGAAAATGTATATTATACACTAATAACACTAATAAATGCCTTACATTTTCAGAAAAGTTATTTTATTGAAATAAATTCCCATAGAATTCTTAGTTCCCAGGTTATATTTTAATGTTTGGAGATATTGTTCTGTAATGCAGAATCTTTCAAATAGGATTGGAATTTAATCTTCACTCATATTAGGAACTAATTATTTAAAGTAGTAGAAGTTAATGATTTAGTAATTAGCTTTTAATAAAATAGTATATTAATTTTTAATCTTTTCCATACTAGAAAGGTAATTTAAGGTTTATTACAATTTAATACAAAAAATATTAAGAGTTTTTAATACCAAACAGGATTAACTTCGGGCATAAAGTTTTAAGTTTTAGGAATGTTTAAATTTTAATAGAAAAAAGATTTGCTCATATATGTAATGTAAAAAATATTATAATTTACTCCCAAATTTTTCTGTGTGTTGCTTCCATCGAATTTTCATTTGTTTTCGTTTTTTGTATTAGTGCTAAATTTTAGAATTCTTAGAATTTCTTTCCGGTTTCATATATAAAGTGACGATGGGAATTAAATCCCAATCCAACCAATTCAGAAGTACTAATGCTCTCCCACCCTCTCTCCATGTCACAAAAAACAAGTGAATTCGAGGTATCGAGGTGTCTCATCACATCACGCGTTGCCACAGATTTGTTATGAATTCTCTCACAGTACAGCGTACAATCATTTTATTTGTTCAACTCCTGATATAGCCTCACCTCGCCTCTTTGTGCACGTACCCTAACCCATATTTGGACGTATATAAGTTTTAAAACTTATGTTTTTTAGAGTTAAAATTGTCAATATTTTGAGTAGACATAGCAAATTGGTTGGTGTTTTTCAATTAACATTAATATTATTCTTAAGTGAGCTTCGGAAAATTTTGGTAACATTTATTAAAGCATCATATATCTATCTATACATATAAGTCAGCATAAATATATGAAAAAAGTAAAAGATCATAAAGGCGAAAAATTAGCAAGATTTTTTGGATTAGGAATAGCAGGAAATTCTGAACGACGATATTAGTCAGGTCTCTACATACGCTCTCTCTATTGATGTAATCTCCTATTAAATAAATTTATCTGGATTTTTTTTTTTTTTTTTATATTATTAAGCCAAGCTCAGGGGATACCCTATGATGCAAAGCACAGCATGGCAGGAAGGAGATAGGGAAAAGATTAGGGGATATGAGGAGACTGGCGGAGGTACCGATATATGTCGCCCTTAAACTTCCGCAGATTGTATGCCGGGGGAAAAACAGAAGATGGTAAGCTGTTCCACATTCGCACTATTCACGGTTAAAGGATGTGCGCGGTTTGCAGCGCGAGTATTGCGTGCAGGAATCACTCTACACTACACTAGATATTTCATCAGAGCATTGACCATGCATGTAGCGACAAAGGATCAAAAGGCATCCAACATTATGGCGTTGCTCGAGTGAGCCGATATGACAAGTTCTTGCCATATCGCCAATGAACTTGAAGGCTCTCTTTTGGACAATATCCAATGAAGCTGTGCGACCAGCCCCGGCCTATATATGGGAGTTGTATTCCATTCTAGGTCTAATGTAGGACTTGTAGAGGAGCGCTAGATTTGACGGGCTGAAATATTTCTTACACGTTTTCAGAAATCCAAAACATTTCGATGCTTCTTTGGCAACAGAGAAGATGTGATCTGTCCAGTTTAACTTACTGGAAATATTAATGTCAAGAATGCTTAGTGACGGTGAATCAGAAATTAATGCTCCATCAAAAGAAACGGGTGTGGTTAAGTTATGATCTTGTTTTAATGAAATGAGACAGCTTTGGGTCTTAGATGCATTGAATTGAACGCGATTCGCTTTGCCCCAAGCGAGGATATTGTTAAGATCGTTATTCAATGATCTAATCATGCAATCTCTTTTAACACATGCGGCATTCCCCCTGGAGTCCGCAAGAGTGTCAAAGGAGTAAGCGAAATCAAGAGTACTGTCATCTGCGAAACTATGGATGGGATTGAATGTAAGGGAAGGCAGATCATTAATGAAAATTAAAAAGAGAGTTGGAGAGATAACAGAGCCTTGAGGCACACCGGCATTTATGGGATGCGGTTCAGATGTAACGCCATCTAATACAACACGTATTTGGCGACTAGATAGGAAACTTTCAATCCATAATAGAAGAGGAGGAGAGAGACCAAGTTTGGCTAAAAGGGCTGGATGCCAGACTCTATCAAAGGCCTTTGAAATATCTAGGGCAACGATTTTAGACTCACCAAAACTGTGAAGACTACGGTTCCAACGTTCCGTAAGAAAGGTCAGCAAGTCTCCAGATGAGCGTCCAGCTCGAAAGCCATATTGGCGATCGTTGATGAGATGATTAGTTTCTAGATACTTCATTAATTTAGAATTAATGATAGATTCAAAATCCTTTGAAAGAATCGAAGTGATCGCAATTGGTTGATAATTTGAGGGATCGCTACCCTCTCCTTTCTTGGGAATAGGCTGAACGTGAGCTAGTTTCTACGCCGTTGGAAATTTTCCTGTCGAATAAGACAAGTAGAATAGTTTGCGCAGAGGTTTAGCCAAGGATTAGGCACAGCTTTTAATTAACAAGGGCGAAAAACCATCAGAACCTGCGGCTTTGGAGACGTTGATCCCCTTAAGAACCCTAAACACATCCCTCGTACGAACGTGTATTTGCTCTTGTACACATTCACACGGGCGATGTAAAACAGGTGTTTGTGAAGTGGGTGGAAGACAAGAATTTGAAGCGAATCTAGCAGCTAAAATATTAGCTTTATCCAGGGAGTCAACAATCACTTCACCATTATTAAGTAGTGAAGGTATAGAGGAACTGGTGAAGTTGTTCCTGATGGTTTTGACCAGGGACCAGAAAACTTTGCTACCTTTGCGGCTTGCCAAGATTCTTTGTCTAATATTCTGGTAAAAAAGAAATTTTTCTCTCTGGATAATGGACTTGCAGGTGTTCCGTGCAGTCTTGTAAACTTGTTTCATTTCCGGACATGGATGCAATTGATAGGCGCGAAAAGCAGACTCTTTCGCTTTTATAGCTTGTTTGCACTTATCGTTAAACCAGGAGCGATCATGCTGTTGTTGAGATCTGCTGTAAGAATACGGAATGTATTCACGCATGCCAAGATTTATGTTACTAAATTCTAATGTGCATTCATCAACTTCCCTCGAAGCAAAACAGACCGACCAATCAATTTCTCTAAGATACTTATTGAGACTTTCCCAATCAGCATTCTTATAGTGCCAAAGAAGCCTACTTGTAGGTGGAGAAGTAGGGCGGCACAGGTTTGAGGTGGTAAATTGAGCCGTGATTAAGCAATGGTCTGAATTTCCGAGAGGGGAACCGACTGAGATGGAATATTTGTCCGGATGAGATGATAGAAACAAGTCGAGTAAATTAGCTTTATCTCCAGGTGTATCAGGAATTCGCGTTGATGCATCCACTAGCTGTTGTAAATTAAATGATTCACAGAAGAGTTCAACGAAACGGCCCACAGGACTTGTGGTAGAAGAATGTCTGAGCCACGGTATATTATGAACATTAAAATCGCCTGCCAGGACGATTTCGGAAGAGGGGGAGACAGAAAGCAAATGATCAATATTGTTGGAGATATTGTCAAATACGGATACCGTGTCGTCATCAGACATATTTGGGCTGCGATAAAGGAAACAGAAGTATATGATGTGCCTATGAAGTTTGAACCTAATCCAGATGTAAATAAACTCTGGATTGGCAGAAGGAAAATCTTGAAGAATAGTAAAGGCAACATCATTCCGAATATATACTGCGATCCCACTATGCTGAGAAAAAAGAGGCACGAAGCTGTAACCAGGGACGTGATACTGATTAATATCAGCATCAAAAACGACCTTGGTTTCACTTAGCGCAAGAATTGCCGGAATTTTTCAGTTAAGGTGGCAGTACACCGAAAACCGATTTACTCTTAATCCGCGAATGTTGCAGAAATATAAAATAAAATTCTGCATGCTGAAGGCAAAAACAAAAAAGCAATAAAAGAAAAAAAGCGACACACAACAACACAAATATTTGGGCGCCACCAGCAGCAGTCAACTACACAGCGAGGATAATAAAATGTCAGCATAAAAATGGATATACGCATGTCTTTGAGAATACCAGGAAGATCATGAATAAAAAAAAAACAAAAAAAAAACAAAAAAATAAGGGGCCCCAAAAGAGATTCTTGTGGCCGGCTACTATTACTTAATATTTAACTAAATCAAGCGTTTTCAGCATTAGATCTGCTAAGAATATGTTTGCTTTAAAAATTCCTTAACAATTTAATGGGTGATTTTGAAAAACAAAAATTCATATACAAGTAGTCCAGTCAGAAATGTTTGTAAGATCGAGAGCAATACACTAGGAGGCCGTTAACATGTTTTTATCCGGTGCTTGATAAACATCCGACGATTAGACACATAGGACCACTCGAAAAAATCTAGGCGAAAGATGCTGACACAAACTGACCAAGCTATTATCAAAGGACGAAATTTTTAAAATTTTATCATGATTCGTGAACAATGTTGTAGATGGATGAGAGGACTTTAATTCCATGCCTTCGATACAAGGAAAATTAAACCAGTACGACATCAAATATTAAATATATTGCAGATTGAAGAAGTGGTTTAAGTGCGATCTACAAAGGTATGCACTTCTTATGTGTATATTATTGTCTAAAATTGCTTTCAACTAACAAAATAACTGGAGGCGACACAACTGAACACCTGGCTCCGCTAAAGCATTAAACCATAGGTAAGCCAAAACAAACATCTTGGTAATACTTAATGTGTCCTTAGCAGTGGAAGATCTACAACAGACGAGAGTTCTTCAACATACCTACTATAAATAATTTAGAAATTTTGAGAGTACTAAATCAATAACCATCACAGCTTGTCGTAAGTTTTAAGCAGGCGTACAACGTTGAGATAAATTTAATAGCAAAATTGGAGTAGATACTCTCGAAAAATAGTATTCACGGTAATATGTAGGTACATCCGCGAACTTTGAAATCACAAAAAGATCTTAGGTACGAAAAATGTTCTAATGTGACTGTAATATGTAATATACTTGACAATAATGAGAACTTGGACGTTGTAATAAATTTGAACAATAGGCCAGTAAATAAAAAATTGCAAAATACCTGAATCTGGCTCGAGTGAACCCTTGCCGATTCCAAAATATAAGAAGCTGCGTATCAATGAAAGGGTAAACAATGAAGGCACGTAGAAAATTCCATCCAATCATAGTGATGATGATGTTGCTGCTGGATGCTAAGTATTGAGATGGGTATTGGAAGTATCGTGAAATTTTGCAATTGATAGCTTTTTGTAGATATTCATGATTTATATCCTTTTGAACTGTTTTTTGTTCCTAATCTGTAATATTACAAAAGACGATACCTACCTACATACATATGTATATACGAATACGATGTAAAAAGAATATATATTTTTTTAAGTGAAACGTCTTCAGGGAACATATTACCTATGTAGATATGCATAGTGTGAATTAATCAATGAAAACTTTAATTTTAATTTAGATAATTATGTTTTCATAAATGGTTAAAAAGGCGATCTAACAATTTAGTGGCACCGAACTTTCCAATGTCTGTCTACATGTTCATTAAGCTCAGCATATTCGTTAACGTTGATAAAATCTGGGTTTTGTAAAAAATTTTCCACCTTGCAAGAATCTGAATTCTGATAATTGCAGATAAGTACTTAATTACATATGATCAATTGTGTAAGATTATAATTCTAACTATTTGAAATTCAGCCGTTAATATTTATATTGATTGGTGACAATTACGTTCCACCTTAGATCAATCAATCTATCCACGAGCGAGCAACATATCTACTAAATGTTGCATAAACATAAAAAAAAAATTTAATATAATTTGAATTTTAGCTACAGTAGGGAGAGTTTTGAAAATTAGTTAAGAAAAGAAGAAAAAATAAGTAAGCAACAATTTATCACTTATAAAGCAATTCAATAAAATATATTCGTTCAGAGCTGAAAATTTTCTAATTTTGATACCCTTGGCGTCATCTATTGTTTAACATGACGATAGAATGCTTACCGCCTGGTACTCCAAGTAGAGTAATCATTCAGTAGCCGAATAGGTTTGGTAAAACTGTATTGATAGAGAAACACGCAACACCAAAAACCATAAATACAGTCTCACTCTACTTTGTAGGTATTAGTGATATACAAACCATTTTATTAATAACAATTTGCATCTACAATAACAATATACATATTTGAGTGCAGTTGCTAGGTCCATTGTATTTGTAACACAGAGCCAATTGAAATGCAGTTGGATATCAATACATCCCCTCTCAATCTTAAAAATATTTTAATTGTCGGCTTTGCTGTATAGTCATAGAAACGAGTAATTGTAGCCTTGAAAATATTATATATAACTTTTTGAATTTAATATGAGCAAAAGACAGCCATCGCAGATCGCAGTTGCAACTGCATTTAAGATGTAGAATACATGATAGTATCATTTCATATCAACATGATCAAACAGGAGTAATAATATTGAAGGCAATGATAGAAGAAAAACTTGCGTTCTGGCCGAAAAGAAACCAAATCTGGTCACAGAAATGTTAAATTTGAATTGCTAATGGAGCCCTGTCATAAAGATTATGCAAATGTATAGACAGGTAAAAGAATTGGGAAAAAAGTAGCTTCAACTTTATGTTTTTAAAGTCCACTAGTTAAAATGCTGACAAATAGGTTCACATTATCATAAGATAATTAATTTTAAACCAATTTCGCGAAGAATACTAATTTAATGTTGATTAAATTAATGTAAAAGTACACTCCTACTGACAGTTTTTCAAAGCTATATGAAAAGTCATGAATAACTACTTAAGAGATTTTCTAATACCTATAGGTATATCTATGAAATGAAATTATAGGGTAAATGCACTAATTCGCGTCCACTACCCAATTCGCGTCCATTTCATTTTATAACATGCCATAAAACGACGTATTTTCCTTAAAATGCAGATATTTCTTTATCCTCATGTTCGTGTATATGTCTGCTACCCCAATGTGAGCAATGGGATGGTTGAGTTAAATCTGAGTCTTCAGAGCTTAGTTCATTAGGAGTTGGCAAGTGAATAATGCGAAAATGCAAGAAAACATATTTTTTTTGTAACGTAGTGCTATGAGTTTAAAATGTAAGAGACTGAGTTTTTAATGCCATTTTTATTTCGTAAGAAAGTTTTTTAAGTAGTTATATTTCAAATAAATATAATATTGTTTGAAATTTAAGTAAATTAATTTTAGTGTGCGCGAAATGGATCAATGATTACTATCATGAGCCAGCTCGCGTGTACTGGTGGCCGCAAATTAGAGCTGCTTTTTTTTACCTTGTCCAAATTGCGGCCTACAAGCAGCTCTTCATTAAATAGTCTGATTTAATGCATTGAATATAAGGAAATATGGAAAAATATACTCCTACAATACTAAATGAAGTATTGTCAGACATTCGACAATGAAAATTTTCTATTAGAACAGCATCTAGCATCAAATATTTCAAAAAACATTACTGGATAAATTGTCTGAAAGATATCCTGAAGGTGTAGACAAGTTTGGACCATGAAGTATTTTAACGGAAACCGAGGAAAAAACTAGTTAAGTAATGCGATTTGTTAACCACATATGGGTTTCTAATAAGTCCTGATAGACTTTTAAGCACAGTTCAAAAAAAAAACGGCCAAGAGCTAGTCGGACTCGCACACGAAGGGTTCCGTACCATCGTACAAGATTTAACACTTACTTTTTATTTTATTATTATTTTTTTATTTTCATTATTTGTTATTATAGCAGCTATAGTATTACTCACTCTATTCATGTATCTACCTATTACGGTTCAAGAGGTACAGCGATTGTTAAGGTCGAGCAAAAAACGCCGAAAAAATCACGATTCTTTTATGGGGGCTACCTTTAATTTTCAATTTAATTTAATTTAATTATTTTTTTATTTTCATTATTTGTTGCTGTATTGTTGTAGCAGCTATAGTATTTCTCACTCTTTAGAAATTTCGTGTGTCTACCTATTACGGTTCAAGAGATACAGCGATTGTTAAGGTCAGGCAAAAAACGCTGAAAAAATCGAGATTATTGGGCCCCCTTTAATTTTTAATTTAATTTAATTTTTATTATTTGTTATTATAACAGCAATAGAAATACACACCCAATAAAAATTTCAACTCACTACCTATTACGGTTCATAAGATACAGCCCGCTGACAGACAGACGGACAGCGGAAGCTTAGTACGGGTACGGAACCCAAAAAAGGAGCAAGGCGATAGCACGAATACATCCTTCAAAAATAGGCCATTAGGGCGAAAATGTTACGAGCTTTTCCTGAAATGCAATCCAGAGCTTGCTCATCCAATTTCCGAAGGCCTAACCGAAGCCAGAGATACTGTTTCTGAAGAGGTTATTCGAAAATGGTTTGCTGAGCTGCAAAATTATATAAAGGAGACGAATGCAAGAGACATATTTAAAGAAACAGTAGTTTTCCCTTACATACGATCACTTAGGGATCTAGTCAATAGCCATGACAGAAGCCGTGTTATTAGTTCGTTCTGAGTCAGCATGCATGAGAATATTCGCGAATGGGGTTAATGGTTACATGGTTAATTACTGAACAAATTCAAAAACATGTGAACTTCCTCCTAGCACAATACGTATGCTACAACGATCAGGTGCTAATGTTTTCAATTAATGCTTCATCAAAAGTAACGGGAGTGGTTAAGTGATGATCTTGATTTAAAGAGGTGAGTTAGCTTTGGATCTTATTGGCATGGAATTCGACGTGATCACTTTGCATAACCGAGAATATTGTCAAGATCATTATTCAATGATCTAATCATTTAATATCATTTCATATCAACACAATCAAACAGGGGTAATAATATTGAAGGGAATGATAGAAGAAAAACTTGCGTTCTGGCCGAAAAGAAACCAAATCTGGTCGCAGAAGTGTTAAATTTTGCTAATGGAGCCCCGTCATAAAGATTATAGGTATATATGCAAATGTATAGACAGGTAAAAGAATTGGGAAAAAAGTAGCTTCAACTTTATGTTTTTAAAGTCTACTAGTTAAAATGCTGACAAATGGGTTCACATTATCATAAGATAATTAATTTTAAACCAATTTTGCGAAGAATACTAATTTCATGTTGATTAAATTAATGTAAAAGTACACTCCTACTGACAGTTTTTCAAAACTATATGAAAAGTCATGAATAACTACTTAAGAGATTTTCTAATACCTATAGGTATATCTATGAAATGAAATTATATAAAATTTCTAATCGAACATGTTATCTTAAAAGACCATCAGAAAACCAAGAATATAAAATTAAATATAAATTACGCCAGAAAATTTCTCATTTCGATACCCCCGGAGCCATCTATTGGCAGAAGTATATCACTATGTTGGGGGGTGAAAAAACGACAAATACCTGCCGCTATCATTTGCTATATTTTCGTCCGATTCACTCTTGTATATTTTGTAGAAACAGCATATAACAAACCTCATGACATCAGAGATCACGATACGACCAAAAACATTTCTTTCGGTTAAATTCTGTTCTACTGCGCATGACCGAAAAATTCGTCAAGTTAAGTAGTAGTAGTAGTGTATGGGCGTGTATTTTAGCCATTTACATTAACTGAAATTTTAACTTTTGGAAGAGGAAAAGCCAAAAATGATATTAACTTCTCTATGGTGTGCATTTGCTTAACCAATGAAATAAAGAATTTTTGGAAGAGGAGAAGGCAAACATGATAATTACTGCTATTTTCTGTGTTTCTCTCTTTACAACCCATACAGAAGCCAGAAATTTTATCTTGATAGAACAACACGCTCTCTACCTCTCTACCTATCGATCGGCAAGAAAAAGACGGAACGAAACATGCAGTAATTTAATTATTTTCTAATGTTTTTTTTTTTTTTATATCACCTTTTTAGATGCCATTGTTATTTCCTCCATGCATATACAAAATTTCAAACCAAGTTTTAAATATAAATCACAAAACGCGGTAGAGAAAATTAAAAAACTTCTTCGGCTGAGTTAAGTTAATAAAATCATGATTTTGTCAAAATAAAATATTTCCCATTTCAATTTTTCTCCATCTTCTTTCAGTATCATTCACTCACTCACCCAGTCACTCACTACCATGGCCACCACTATAAATTAGAGAAACAAAAATTGTAAACGAAATCTCTGCGCGGTCCCGCATCGTTTGTTTGGTATATTTTTTAAATTTCATCTCATTCCCTCTTGTATATTTGAAAGAGACAGCAAATACCAGGCGATCAGCAAATTTCAGATCATTTTTACAAACGAAACATAAAATCCGAGTGCGAGCTGCGCATGACCGAAATTTTCGTTAAGTGAAGTAGTTAAATTCGATTATTTTATTAACCAATGAAATGAAGCCAGAAATTTTAACTTCTCGAAGAGGAGAAGACAAATGTGATGATTATCATTATTTGTTGTGTTTCTCTCTTTGCCAGTGCAGACAGCACTACTAGGCCCATTGCCATGGGGACAGAGGGAAATTCAAAGCCAATTAAAGAGGAGCAATATATATTCTCATGATGATTTTCATTTTTTTTTTCATATTATTTAAAGAATTTAATTTTTCTGTAAGTTCAGCTAATAGCGACAAAATTCAATTAGGAAGTAAATTTAGTTCGGTCATTGCCGTCTTTATGTTCCACGCTATGACACAAAGCGATTTTGTTTTTTTTTTTCGAAATCGTACTACTTTTGAAGTCACGTCCTGGAACATAAATACGGTAATGGCTAAGTGCATAATTATTTTGTATTAAAGCACAAAAAACATAGGTCAAAAACTAGGCATAAACGTGGAAAAAAATTAATAAACATAGAAAAACAATAGCCCTATTGAGTTATACGTTTTCATTGTATAGATTCGATAAATGTTTTTAATTTTCTAAATATATGTAGATATATTTCAGTATACATGGTCAGCACACAGTCTATGATTCCAAGTTCCTACCTATACCTACCAAACCCAAAAGTATTTTCTTTCATTTTATAACCCATTTTCATTTCAACAGAACTTTTCTTCAGCCGTTTTCGTGGCAGGTAAGAAAAACAAAAAGCAATCACAAGCATGGAAAAATGGACCACGTAGGTAGGCACCTACCGATAATTTTAAAGTAAAAATTTTTACTTTCAGTTCTTGCTTAGAATAAAATTTATCGAAAAAAAATATATATATTATATGTATACCCCTATATTTTTATACGAGGGATATCATGCGGAAGAATTGTTTGTTCTATGATTTTTAAATTCTAATTTGTATTCTAATTTCTTCTCTAATTTCTGAATTCAAAACCAGCAGCCATATAATATTTATCAGTATGACTTCTTCCGGTTATATACCTTACCTACATCATAATTGTTTTCAATATACTTAAGGAACCGTCATTTTAACTCACTGATATTTTTACAAAAACAAATTATCGTATCCAAATTAAATTAAAACACAAAAAGAAGGCTTAAACTTAAAACAAAAATAATTAATGCTTTTGACTTACCATGTTAAAAATTCTTTATAGTTTGATCCATTAGCATACAATCATTTCAATTCGTTGACCATAAAAGCAAATATAACACAAAAACTCCAGCGGCTGAATCACGGTAGTCTTAACATAAGTCAAATATGAAACAGGTGACAAAGCATGCATAAGAATAATTTTTTTTCATTGTATTCAGGATGCCTGGAAAAATTAAAAAAAAAATTGATTTTTGATTATTTTAAATATTTTTTTTGTTTTCATTACGTTTCGTACCTGCCAAAGTCGGACATAAAATAATTTTTAATGTCTAGTATTTCATGAAAGCTGAAATTCCAAAAAGGTTTCGTACTCCCAATCTAATTTTATATGTTTTCGAGAATATTTATTTCCTCTAACATTTCCTGGCCAAACATCATATCCCTTGGTACCATAAAAAATATTCTAAAAGAGATGAGGAAAAATAATTATTTTAAATTTTAACTTACAAAGTAGTTGATTTTTTTTTTTTTACATATTTTTAAACAATCCTTTTCATAGCTATATGTTCTTGGAAAGTACCATTAAAATGAAATGTCGATAACCGAAGAGCTCAGCAACACAGTAAAATTTTTATAGAAAGTTGAAAACTCCGAACAAAAAACCGTTATTAGTAATACGGATATATTTAACAAACACAAAATAAATACTTTCGAAGCTAGTGTTTTCAAGACTCTTTTCCACAACCAACCAAACTTTTTTTTCCTGTGCTTTAAATATTTTTTACGATAGTCAAAGAAATTATTCTTAGTATTAAATTTATAAATAATACGAAAGAAATGATTTATGATCCGGAAATAAACGTAAAAAGAACCACTAATAGTTGACGTAACTCAGAATTAAAAATATAATTAAAGATTGCTGTACGATATTAAAAAAATTTTAAATATCAAATCTCAGTTCAGTATGGTCTTATAAAGCTCCGTAATAAGGAATATGACCCCATGAGGCCGGTTGTGTCCTATTTGTCTGCTGCGGATTAAAGTTTGTGTAAAACTTTCAATAATAAACTGTTTTTGAACTTTACAGGATTTAATTCTAATTTTTCGGTCAAAACTAGCTTAGAACTACACTGTAAAAAATGCACAAATTGTTGTACAAATTTAGATATTTTTCCCTAAAATGCAGGGAATATTCCCTAAAATTTAGGGGAAAATACCTACATTTTAGGGAATATTCCCTACATTTGAGAGAATATTTCCTAATCTTGTCTGTTAAGTGATTCTCAGAGGTAAGATGAGAAAATTCAATCTTTTGGGAAATTCTATCCTAAATTTACCCTATAATAAAATAGAGCGGTACCTAAGAAAGGTGACCTCTCGTAAAAGTTGCTATCCCTTTATTGCATGTAGTCCTTCTTGAAATTCCCTTTGAATTTACACTATAACGAAATAGAGCGGCACTTGAGAAAGGTGACCTCTCACCTGGGGTCGGATTCACTAACTCGAAGAGTTGTGGAGATGAGAGTTCTTTTGCCACTTAACTCTCCACTCGCAATTCTGTAACTCGTGGAAATTGTATTGAGATTTAGCAAACTCTCTATTGCACTCGGCAAAATTCTCGGCTTTGTTAGTTGTGGAGAAGTAAGAAAAATATTTCTCAACTGACAGTATTTTCTGCTTTTATTGTCCTTTGTGAAGGTACCAATGTACCTAGGATTCAATTATAGATTCACTGTATATCCTGACTATGTTTATAAAAACAAATTATGGAAATCCTTAGAATAGTTACAGAGAAATAAGGATTTTGTTGTCTCAAGGTACCCGCTAAAATTTGTAATTTACGCGAAAATGGTCAATTTGGTCGTCTTCCAGTACAGAAGAGAGGCTATAAAAATAAATATACACGTTAAAGTTTGTATGTAGGATTAAATCGCATCTACATTTTGTCCCCTAATTAGATATGTAATTAGTTTTTGAGTCCGGTAAATAGTTTTAGAGATAACTGCAAAAGAAATGAATCAGTCCTTCTTAAGATCAAAAAATGGGCGGTTTTTGGTACAAAAATGGACATATTTTCAACTCATCATTATGAAGAACTGGTAAGTCGTGGAAATTCACTTTTCAGGAGAAAGATGTTCGCAACAGAGTACTAATGACAGTGAAACAAAGAACGGAAGAGATATATGCAAAATATACGAACTGGGGTGTATATTACCCAAGTGCAAAAAATCCGTCTTTCGGCGGTAAAAAGCCAATTATGAAGTTAAAATGATAAAAAAAACAAAAATACACCACTCGATTACCAGCTTCTCCTTTTTTAATTTGATACCAAATATGACGTATTTTGGACAACCCCCAAAAGACCCTTCCCCAGAAATTGTTCACTTATATTTTTGTACTCTAGACCCTAAATCCATAGAAAAAAAAACTCCAATGCTCTACGACCCTCCCACACAGAGTTACCCGTCTTTCAATATTTCGATACTTCTCACGTTTTCTTTAACTCCCAAGTATTTTCGAGAATCTCGAATGGAGAGTTATGTAGTTTTATCCGGGGAAAACGAAAATTCTCATCACCCAAACTCTCCGAGTTACAGAATCTGACCCCTGGTATGAGAGTCTTACATCCATTAATTTCAACTGGAATGAATGAAAGCTTAAACTAAAAGAGGATTTTCCCATACATTCAAATTATACGCAACAACTCCAAAAAATGCTGAATCGTGAGAAGTGATGAATCCATGCAAAATTATTTTTATCCGAATTTGTGTTTGCTTAATAATTGCGAAATATATGGAGAAGAGGCAGTTTCTTGCATCTTTGAGAGAATACTCAATACTACCATCCAAGCAGCGGCTAACGTTTCAAATTATTCACGTCCTGACTTGTTACTAAGTTATCTAAGAACAATTCCTGAAGAACAATCGATTCCGTACTCGAAGACCTTTCAAGAAGTTTAGTGATCCTGTAAATGTGACGGACCAAAGGAAATGTTATGGCTGCGGTGTCAGAAACCATATCGTGTTCAACTATCCCAACAAGAAACAAGTGCAACAAATGTGGAAGCTATCATTTTGGAGAATGCCGACAGATAGTGATGCAACAACAGCAGAAACAAGTGCTTGTCCTAGAAGAGAACAGAAATTAAAGTAATAAATATTTTATGATGGCTTTAATCCCAGAAGAGGTATTTGTTGATTTCGGTGCCAGTTGCAATATTATGAGACTAGATACCTTACATAAACTTAGTCTTAAGTATAGTAATGAATATACAAGGTTTTGGAGGTAGTATCGTTGAGTCTTTGGGGGTAGCTGAAAATGTCGAAGTAAAATTAGACGAGGCGAGTGCTAAAGTTGACTTTGTTAGTCCAAAACCACATGATAAAAATACCAGTAATTATTGGACAAACATTCACAGAGCGGACGCATATTTTAGTTTTTAAAAATTCGGAACAATTACGAATATATGATAGACATTTTAGTGAACTCCCATGTATAATAGATATTCCAACAACTAAAACAAATTTTATCATTAACAAAACAACAGTAATTCCACCCCAACATGCGATGAACGTTAAATGTGGCTCCGGAGAAAATGGAGTATTCTTTTTTGATACTATCGTAAATGAAGGAAAATTCTGAGTACTGTGTATTACGATGTGTTGTGCAAACCGATATTAAAGGAGACTGTCTTTTACCTGTTGTTAATTGTTCGAATAGTTCTTTGACTTCTAAATTTTATTTATTTATTTAGCAGAGCCAATAGGATAAAAAATCCCATCTGACAAAATAAAATAAAAGCAAAATAAAAAACAAACACAAAACCATAAAAAAAAACATATCATCAAATAAAAATAAAAAAAAAATAAAAAAAAAGTAAAATAAAACTAGAATAATAAATTATAAAACTAACACAGCAAAATCAGTATATGTAAAGGCGAAAAAATTACTTTTATTCATAAAGCAGACTTTTCAAGCTTGTCGAAGTTAAAAAGTCAAAATCAATGAGGTTTGAGTGGTAGTTGAAGGCTCTCAACATAGAGCAAATAGTTGGTGCGATTATGAGGTACATGCAACAGGGTATATGAGTCATTGCTCACAGTTCAAGGGCGAATATTGAAGTTAATTTTAGATAAGAGCTCAGGAACGTCTACGGCACCGTAATTACTTGAAACAATAAGACTACGTTAGTTACCTCACTTCTTTTAATGAGCGTAGGTAGATTCAGATTATTTAATCTCTGCTCATAAAGAAGAATCATGAGACGATTATCCCATGGCAGACGTCTAAGTGCGAAGCGAATAAATCTCCTCTGTACAGATTCCAAGCGCCTTAGATGAATATCATAAAACGGACACCAAACGAGGATAGCATACTCAATAAGAGCTCGCACAAAAGCTAGATACAAGGTCGTTAAAGTATAAAGATCATTAAAATCAGGCATCCACCTTCTTACAAAGCCTAATGCGGCATTAGCATTATTGCTTTTATGAAGATGTGGCAAAAAGCTAAAATTGGTGTCTAAAAGTACACTAAAGGTCTTTGACTTCATTGGTTTTATTAAAAGCGATATCATTGATATGGTATGTAGTCAGAAGTGGAGAATTTTTACGGGTAAAGCTAATAGTTTTACACTTGTCAATATTTTGGTACATAAAATTTTATTTTATTTTATAAAAGACAGCCGACCTAAACAGAACTTGTTGGATCCTATCTGATAAATATGACTCTAGCCAATTAATTAAAAAAACCAATAGGAAACCCGAGGACACCAACCTTGAAAAGCAACATCAGGTCGAGGTATCGTCGATTTTATATTCGAGATAGACGTTGCAAATTTTGATTTTCAATTTTAAGTTTGTGTGAAATTTTATCGAAGGCCTTACTGAAGTCGGTGGAGATTATAGGCAAAAATTCTTTTTCGGATTCTATCATCCCAGCTTATTCAAATCACTCGGATAATATTAAGCTTTCAGCTTTCCCCTCAATGATTCATAGATTTTTCAATGTACCACTTTCTACAATAACATTTAATAAAGGACTAGACACTATCAAATTAATTGCTGTTATGAATAGTTAAAGTACAGTGTTGATTGATAAACTTGTAAGTAAGGAACAAAAATAAGAAAATTATGTTAAAAGTATATTCCTTAAATATAGCGACAATATTAATAGATATTTAAGCTACGATTTATAGGAAAAATTACTTATGAACCAGCCCAAATTATAAAACAAAACAGAGAAGTAAATATAGCGCACTTTATAATAGGATTATTGTGAAAAACAAATTAATGAAAAGATAAATACTTTAGAAAAATCAGGCGTATATAAAATGTAATAATTGTGACTCAATATTGGCAAATTTAAAGGACAACCAGTTTCAACCATGGCAAGACACTTAATAGAAAATAGACACAATTGAATTTAAAAATTGTACACATTCAAAATAAAGGTAAGAGATTGGATCTCATAAAATACTTTGAAATTATTAAAGCTAAAGCAGTAGGTAAAAATATTCTTAATGAGCAGAGATAGATTTTCCAGCACCTACCTCCAGTATTGAAGTCTTTGCATTATGTTTTACCAACGTAGATCATTTAATTTAGGTTCGTTCATATGATATTGGCAATTAGTAGCAACAGAGATCTCTCTAAAGATGGTCGAATAGACCAAAATTCGTATACGTGTTAGAGTTTAATTTAATAGAACTATTGTGAAACTAAAGCTACGTTTTTACGACAGTCAAAGGAAATAATCTTAGTTGTAAATTTATAAAACTACAGAAAGAAATTATTTATGATCCAGGAATAAGAATAAAACGACGAGCATTTATAGCTGACGTAACTCAGGTTCAATTATTTGTGAATTATGTGAATTCAAGTGATAATTTTCAAACTTATCCCAAATTTATCAAATTTTAACAAATCAATTAAATAACCACAAAGATTTTCCGTAAATTATTTTTAATTACCTAATCCTGATGATGGTCCCATTATGATATATTTTGCAGAGTTATCCAGAATACAATGAACTACAAGAAATGATTGATACTGCTCCAGGCCTATAGCTATTCAATGCATGCCATAAGAATGTAGTCATCTTCAGTTGTTATAAAATGTTTTTCAACCGGGTAATTATATTTCGTAAATGTTATCCTGAAAAGAAAATGAGAACTTTTTTAATGATTATCTGGAATTAATATTCAATTTGATTATGATAATTTTTCCAAGAAAGCTGACTGTGTGTAGGTACAGAGATAATGGCAGAAATTTTAGATATAAGATAATAAAACTCAATATGGTGTATATATTCAAAAAGTATCAATCATGGCGTTTTAAGAAGCTCAAAGTTCTGCTACGATGATTAATAATGATAGATAAAAATCGAATAAAAGAAAACTCCATTATAGGTAAAAATCGGAAGCAGATTTTTATTTTTTTCGTTATTTTGGGAGTCAATTCGTATTCAAACTATAATTAGTTAACACTATTCTCTGCGGTAAGCAGTATTCGTTCGGAACTTTCTCTGGTGTGGTGTAAACTCAGCAGAATTAATTTGGATAAGCTTGATTTTAATAATCAAGCTTAGAACTTTTTCGTAATCACAAACTTAGTTCTTCCGGCGGGTTCAGCAATAGAGCCCAGTATCTCATAAAGAAATACCAGAGAAGATAATACCCCCCACGATTATTTCGAATGAACAATACTCCATAATGGAAACCTGAGCGATCCACTAAGACTCAAAACAGGTGTAAAGCATGGATACCACTTATCAACCCTGGTATTTATCGCCACACTAAACGAAGTAATGAGAAAAATAAACTCAGCACACCTAAAAAAATCAAATATTCTGGGCAAGAGGAATCTGAACACAGAGCTGTGGCTAATCACACACCAAGAGCCGCAGAGATATACAAAAAGCCAAAGCAAATGGAAATAGATAGACCACACACTAAGAAAGTTTACGCAAGCTATCATTGGAGTGGAATTTGTACGGGGAACGAAAAGTGGGAAGATCAAGAATCACGTGAAGAAGGAAATTAAATAAATAAATAGAAGAGATCGGAAATGACTGGCCCAGAACAGTGTGATGGGAAGGCTATATGGAGGCCATATGCTCCTAAGAGGAGTGAAGAAGGATTTAAAAAAAAATTGTAATTGTATTTAAGGTGAAATTGGCAGAAAGGATGATTAGTATTGGTGTAGTAGTCATATCAAGAGGATCAGAATAACTTATGGATAAATTTTAAGATTTAAACATTGACTAGAATATCATATAAAACGCTGGATTTAGAACAAAACAGTGACAAGAACTAAAAATGGTAACAAATGTAATTATCTAAGAGACTATTAATTTTTAAGCAAAATTGGTTTATATTTAGACTTCTCATGTATGAATTTTAGGATGGCTGAGATAAGAAGAAAATGTTGAATAAGGAGGAAATAGGGAAATTCCCCGCGGATTAGTCGCTCTGAAGCTGTAGTCCGGAATTATAAAAAATTAGGCGAAAAACTATGGCCAAAAAGGTAAAAGATGGTTGATGTCTAAACTGACGGTACGGGATAAAATGGAAATTTTGGTGGAGGTAAAAAAAGATAACGTATTTTCCTCACAGATTAAGGCTAATCTAGTTCTACCAGTCACTTAACGGAAGATAAAGCAAATCTGCAATGCTGATCCCAATTTAAAATTAACAAAATGCCTGAAAAAACCTCATTTGACTACACACTGCCATAATCAGCACTAAAAATTCAGTGAAAATATATTAGATGGACAAGCCAGTGGAATAGCGTATTATTTACGGATAAAAAGAAGTTTAATCTCGACAGTCCTGACAGTCCTTGATAGCAGTAGAACAAATACGAGGAATCTAGGTAAGGGTCATTAAGAGCCATTGGACCATAAGAGACCATGCTAAAAGACTTAGTATAGCGGCCAACGATTTCTGCAGGAGCTGTAGGGTGGAGTAAATCGAAGTCTGGGGGGGTTGCAAAACAAAGAGTTCAGATGCATTATGAGTTTCCTAACGGAAGCAGGATGGATCTAGGGCAATTTTAGAGGTAATCCAGTGAGAACAAGCGGCACAATGGACCCACTAAGTGAAACAGGCTAGGTAGTCAGCAACAGAGCTTAAAAATTAAATAAGAGCCTGAAGTGAAATTTCGAAAAATTGGCTAGAAAAGTTAATTAATACAATGCCAAAGCGGCTTTTTGTAGTAAATTTGAACAAAGGCGGGTCGACGAAATATTGACCATTTCAAACCTATTGGAATTCGTTTTATGAAGTGCGTTATGTTGTTTCCATATGAATTAAAAGAAATTTTTGTTTTTTATCTTATAATAAGTATTTTGTTTTGTTTTTTATGAATTATTATTATATTATTATGTAAAACTATTAATGAAATATATTTGAGCTATGATAAAAATAAAAAGTAACACATTTTAATGTGCACTCGATCAATCGAATTCAAGAATAACACAATCAAATCTCTATTAAATCGAATTTTGTATCGAATCGACTTCTGAAATAAACTCCCTACCAGACAAACACCTTTTCTAATTAAGATTGCTATCTAGTCTACCACAGTTATTTTTATACAAATATTCATTTAATTAGATTTAGTTATTGACAGTTAATTGAGCTTTATAAAAACTTGGCTGGAACCCACCTATAAGATCCATAGTTGTTGATCCATTTGTGGTTATCGATCCAATTTTATATAAACAATTTTTTAAGATGATACCATAGATAGATAAAGTATCTATGTCCTTTGGTCAGTATATTGGCGCTATGATAAAATTTGCTCCTTCTATTTAGTAATATGCCTATAGATATAAATATTTGGGGGGAAGCTGTGAATATTTGTACAATTTGCTTAAATAAGGTTTCTTAATAACATTGATTTACAAATCTGCACTATTAGCTTGATTTTTATCTTAAACAAGAACTAACTTTAAATTGTAACGCGTGTGTACTTGAGTCACAAAACGCTAGAAGTTCTAGATTGGGAGGTTTCGCTTCCAGGGTTCTTCCCTCACATCTAATAAATTTAAATTCAGCACAATTTTTATCAACCGATTGGAACTTCATTTATAGAACGGGACAAAATTTTGGACCTTATTCCTCTGGTTCAGAGCACTTTCTTTCTGTACCTCCAAAATAGGCAGTCCTTTCACATTAGGCGATTATATTTATAAGACTATTTCTTCTCCTCTCAGACATAATTATTACTAATACTATTTCCATTTCCATTTTATGTTTTTCTAAAACTTTTATTAATTCTTCTGCGATCCAATGAACAGCTCTCTCAATTTAAATTTCTGTATCTTACCAGATGTAGTTTTTGGAAATTCTGTAATCACATTTACATATTTTGGGATTTTAAAATGCGCTATTTTTCCCTTACAAAACTCTTTGATTGCAGTTTGTGTTATTGTCTTTACACCATTTTTTAGACGCATAAACGCACAAACTGCTTCACCCAGACGTTCATCAGGAACACCAATTACCTAAAATGGAAATGTGTTAAATTATATAATTACATTCAAATCAAATACATGATGTATATAGCACAATCAACTTACATGAACTTCTAAGACATCTGGATGACTATAAAGGAAATCTTCAATTTCTTTTGGGAAAATATTTTCTCCTCCTCTGATTATCATTTCTTTAATACGCCCAACGATTTTTCCATAACCATTCTCTTGCAGAATAAACTGATCTCTAAAAATATTTATGTTTTACATTAAGAGTTATTGTCATCTTTTTTTTTTCTTACCCAGTTTTCAGCCATCGATCTTCACCAATCATTTCTCGTGTTTTATCCGCATCACCAAAATATTCCAACATATTCAAATATCCTCGAATACAAAGTTCTCCTGGCTGTCCGAAAGGAACAATATTTCCTTCATGATCAATAACTTTAGCTTCGATATGATCCTGAATATGACCAACAGTTTGAAGTGCTAAATCATCAGATTCTTCAGTTAAAGATTGAAATACAACCGCAGTAGTTTCAGTCATTCCAAAGACATTTTTAATTTTTTTCACTCCAAGAGTATTTTTAATATCTTTATATAATTGTGGAGAGCACGGAGATCCTCCAGTTACAGCAATTTTTGCCCAATCAGCAATAGGCAAATTAAGTTCTTTTTGTTTTGTAATTAAATCTAAATGCATTGTTGGTGTACCATAAATAATCGAACATTTCTCATTTACTATTGCTCGTAGACTAGCTTCAGGATTGTGTCCAGCATCTGGTAATACAAGAGTTGTTCCAGATATCATTCCAGCCATACAAGAAATTAATACACCGTAAGCATGAAATAATGGCACCTGAATGCAAATTCTTTGATTTTTTAATTCATTACGATTTGCTACATGAATGCCATTATTAACAAAATTAAAATGACTTAAGACAGCTGCTTTTGGTCCACCTGTTGTACCAGAAGTAAATTGAATATTACAAGGTGAATCAGGTTGAATTGTGTTCTGCAGCAATTGAATTCTTCGCACATCATCATTGGTGGGTAATTCAAATAAATCATTAAATCGAAATGTTCCCGGTAGTTTGTCCTTTGAATCGATTATAATCGATTTTATACTTGGAATTCGTTCACTACGTATTTTTCCACCTTCAGAATGCCTAACTTCTGGTACAACACTCGCTAATATTTCATAATAGTTTTGAGTTTTAAACATTTCAGCGGCTACAATTGCTTTAACATTGACCTTATTCAAACAATATTCAATTTCAGGACCTTGAAATGCTGGATTTATACCGACTGAAACTAATCCAGCTCTAGCTGCTGCCACCATGGTTAAATACCAATGAATATTGTTTGGTGCCCATATTCCTATAGCATCACCACGTTTAAGTCCGATTTTTAAAAATGCAGCACTAAGTTGATCCGCTTTATCTCGTATCGCAGAAAATGTATAACGTAAGCCTTCATGACAAGATACAATCGCTTCAGTATCCCCATATGCCTGGACTGTATGCTCCAATTGTTGACCAATGTTACGATAAACAAGAGGATCTTTGCCCGTAAAATGTAGATAGCTTGGCTTCTGTATAGTGCCGATTTGTCCCGCTGATAAGCTGAAAAGATCATAAATTCTTATCTCAATTGCTGCTTTAGATTAAAATTTGTATAACAGTTTTTCGTTGCGCTGCTTCGGTTCTGCCGCTCACTTACCATCGAATATTATGGCATTTGTTTATAAAACTTTTAGTAAAAAAATAAAATTTCGAATAGTTAGGAGTAAACATTTTTTTTTTAATTATATTTATACGCTTGAAAATTTGTATGTTTGTGTCGTCTGTATTTCAATAAATGACAATCACAATAAATTTATTCACTTATCGTAAATTGGATTAATACGACTGGACAGTACTCGACGCGACCCGCATTCGAATTAATTTCATTTTATGCTTGGAAAAGAATCTATTTAGCAGTATCGCGAGATCGGTATAGAGCTCCTAAGTAGTGATCATCACTGTGGTCCGATAAATACTAATCAGTAACAGAATTTCAAGTCTAAAAGCTGCTCACATCATGACCTTATCAGCTGTGTATATTTCAATGTAAAGCTTTTTTTTTTATATAAGACCTAGATAAAAGACCTGTTTCCGCTTATCTAATAATAGATTATTTAACTCACTTGCCTGTAAGGTGAAAGTGCTCGCAGCACAGCAGACAAACATATGACTCGCAAACAAATTTAGTAGGCTGAAGTGTGCTTATTACGTTTCCAGTTCGTTATTACGTTCGAACCAGATATTTTAATAATGTTTCGTCAGCTTATAATGGTTTTTAAGTCCATTCACTTACTAATACTGAAAGTATTTCTACCAAAATACAATAGAAAGATTGTGGTGAACTTACTTATACTTGTACACAAAACTATGCGTTAATTTTGATTCTACTTTCTTTGGGATTTGGTCTCCAAGAGGCCCTGGTACGTAGACCAGAACAGGGCCTATTTTTCACCCTCCAGACTTATGAGTACTGGAGCTTGGATGGACTATTCCCTACTAAGAAGTTTTCATAATTTATTACATACTTAATTTTTAAATATCTCAATTTACGTTATATATCCTCCGTTAATAAAAAGTTTTTTTCTAAATATTGCTTTAATACCAATTGTATGACATAAATAAACTATCCAAATCCGTTCAGTAAGAACTTTCAGAGCATTTAAGGTAATCTCTTGAGCTACAATTACATTTGACTTTATAGGCCAAAATTATTAAAAATTATTCACCCTTTTTAACGTTGTCAGTGAGAAATAGGGTTACGACACAAAAATGGTATTATGATTGTCGTTTAAAGTGACATTTCTCGAAAACTTACGACTTTGGACGTATTACTGGAGACGTATTAAGTAGACAAATGTCGATGTAAGTGATAATTAAGTGATAACTTCACTCACTTGGTTTTTGTAAGTGACAGATGTTAGATGTGTGTAATGAAAAGCAAAATGCTTTTTAAGTTGTTCATTAAAACATAAAATTCAATAGTTTTTTATAAATTAAATAATTTTTTTTTGCATTTTTAGTGTAAAAATTACAGCAAAAAAACAATTTGAGTCATGATAGATTTTATGATGAAGCATCCTTTTATAGCTAAAGGGCTGAAATAAATCGCGTTTATGATTTTGTTTTTTTAAACACTTTCAAAAATAACAGCAATACCACGAAATAAGACAAAACTCACTTTTGTCTACAACTGTAATTCATACCCTGACGAATGCACTGATGTTATCTGTCACCTTAAGTAACAACGATAATAAGGCTTTGAAGACAAATGTCACATCACACCGATCGACAACGACAATACGAAAAGTGAAGAGAAGTGAGAGTTACTCAACGAGGTAATAACTAAAGGAGATGTAATCATATGTACGATCCGTGTACATGAGCGTACCCAAAATCGCTCTGCATTTGTGTATGTTTCACTACGCAATTTTTGGTCTTCGTTGTCAAATCCATACTTAGGTTTGGTTGGTTTTGGGCTTGGTGCATTGACGCAGGAAAACCCGTGAAATAAACGTAGGGGCACGAAGCAAATATTACTCACAAAATTTTTACCACTGAACTTTTCTTCTTAATTATTAACTTTTTTACGTTCACATTTGCAAATTCAGTAAATACTTTTGAGTATATGAAAATAAAAGCGATTAAAATTGCATATAGGTTGTACAATTGTGTACAGGTGTACAAGTTTTACGGCGCTTATGTACGAACAATATCAGTGTCATTATGTTAGAATTGGGTACGCGATATTTTCTCATTTGCATTTCCTTTAGTTCTTACCTCGTTGGAGTTACTGCAGAGCTTGTCATTTCGGTGCGTCGCAACTATAATAAGGATGATAGTATTTTCCTCACAGAATAAGTCTAATCTAAATCTACCAGTCACTTAAAGGCAGATACGGCAAATCTGTAATGCTGATCTCAATTTAAAATTAGCAAAAGTCTGAAAAACCTCCTTTAGACTACACGCCGCCATAATCAGGAGCACTTAAAATTCGGTAAAAATCTATTAGATGGACAAGCCAGTGGAATAGCGTATTATTTACGGATGAAAAGAAGTTTAATCTCGACAGTCCTGACAGTCCATGATAGCAGTAGACCAAATACGAGGTTTCTAGGTAAAGGTCATTAAGAGTCATTGGACCATAGGAGACAATGCTAGAAGACTGAGTATAGCGGCGAACGATTTCTGCAGTAGCTGTAAGGATTCGGAGGAAATAGAAATCTGGGGGAGCTTAAAAAAAAAGAGTTCGGATGCATTCTGAGTTTCCTAATGGAAGCAGGATGATTCTAGGGCAATTTTAGTGATTATTTAATGAGGACAAAAGACACTGGTAGTCTAAGTGAAACAGGCTAGGTAGTTCTAGTGACACCCCTCTTACCTAACCTAACCTAATGATATGAGGAGGCCTTGAAGGTCGTGGGGAAAATCAATTGGCTTGGATTCCAACTAAAATGAATTCAAACATGTATATTGAACTCTTAGGTACAGGCAGAAATGTTGAGGTTTCAGACTGGCCGGCAAGAAGTCTGAACTTAAATCTTTGGGGAATACTTTCCAGGAAAGGAAAGTATGTATATGAAAATGGACGCCAAATCAGTCAGCAACAGAGCTTAAAAATTAAATAATAAGGGCCTGAAGTGAAATTTCGGAAAATTGGCTAGAAAAGTTAATTAATTCAATGCCAAAACGGCTTTTTGTAGTAAATTTGAACAAGGGCGGGTCGACGAAATATTGAAGGAAATGTCCTTCTATTTCAAACCTATTGGAATTCGTTTTATGAAATGCGTTATTTTGTTTCCATATTAATTAAAAGAAATTTTTGTTTTTTATGTAGTAATAAGTATTTTGTTTTGTTTTTTTATGAATTATTATTATATTATTATGTAAAACTATTAATGAAATATATTTACGTTATGATAAAAATTAAAATAAATAGCGTTTATTATTATAACCACCACGCAGGAAACGGATTTTTATGTGCATCAAATTTAGTATCGAAACGACTTGTGAAATAAACCCCTGACACCCCAGCTAAAAAAAAAAAAAAACCTTAAAAATACCAGGCAAACACTTTTTCTAATTAAGATTACTATCCAGTCTACCACATGATGAAATACTTTGTAATTTTTATACAAATATTCATTTAATTAGATTTAGTTATTGACAGTTAATTGAGCTTTATAAAAACTTGTCTGGAACCCACCTCTGATATCCATAGTCTTGATTCATTTGTGGTTATCGATCCAATTTTGTATAACCAATTTTACAGTATTTTTTAAGATGATACCATAGATCCGTAAAAGGACATAGATGCTTTCTTTGTGGTCACTATATTCGCGCTATGATAAAATTTGCTCCTTCTACTTAGTAATATGCCTATAGATATAAATATTTGGGGTGAATATTTGTACAGTTTTCTTAGATAAGGTTTCTTAATCACATTGATTTACAACTCCTATTAGCTTAATTTTTATTCTAAAAAAAAAATTTAAATTGTAACGCGTGTGTATTTTAGCCACAAAGCGCTAGAAGTTCTAGATGACGCGGTTTCGCTTCCAGGCTTCTCCCCTCACATCTAATAAACTTAAATTCAGCACAATTTTTATCAACCGATTGGAACTTCATTTATATTTCTTAATACGGTACACAAAATTTCGGAGCTCATTCCTCTGGTTCAGTGCACTTTCTTTCTGTACCTCCAAAATAGGCAGTCCTTCCACATTAGGCGATTATATTTATAAGACTATTTCTTCTCCTCTCACACATAATTATTACTAATACTATTTCCTTCTCCATTTTTTGTTTTTCTAAAACTTTTATCAATTCTTCTGCGATCCAATGAACAGCTCTCTCAATTTAAATTTCTGTATCTTACCAGATGTAGTTTTTGGAAATTCTGTAATCACATTTACATATTTTGGGATTTTAAAATGCGCTATTTTTCCCTTACAAAACTCTTTGATTGCAATTTGTGTTATTGTCTTTACACCATTTTTTAGACGCATAAATGCGCAAACTTCTTCACCCAGACGTTCATCAGGAACACCAATTACCTAAAATGGAAATGTGTTAAATTATATAATTACATTCAAATCAAATACATGATGTATATAGCACAATCAACTTACATGAACTTCTAAGACATCTGGATGACTATAAAGGAAATCTTCAATTTCTTTTGGGAAAATATTTTCTCCTCCTCTGATTATCATTTCTTTAATACGCCCAACGATTTTTCCATAACCATTCTCTTGCAGAATAAACTGATCTCTAAAAATATTTATGTTTTGCATTAAGAGTAATTGTTATTGTTTGTTTTTTTTTTCTTACCCAGTTTTCAGCCATCGATCTTCACCAATCATTTCTTGTGTTTTATCCGCATCACCAAGATATTCCATCATATTTAAATATCCACGTATACAAAGTTCTCCTGGTTGTCCGAAAGGAACAATATTTCCTTCATGATCAATAACTTTAGCTTCGATATGATCCTGGATATGACCAACAGTTTGATGTGCTAAATCATCAGATTCTTCAGGTAAAGATTGAAATACTACTCCGGTTTCAGTCATTCCAAAGACATTTTTAATTTTATTCACTCCAAGAGTATTTTTAATATCTTTATATAATTGCGGAGAGCACGGAGATCCTCCAGTTACAGCAATTTTTGCCCAATCAGCAATAGGCAAATTAAGTTCTTTTTGTTTTGTAATTAAATCTAAATGCATTGTTGGTGTACCATAAATAATCGAACATTTCTCATTTACTATTGCTCGTAGACTAGCTTCAGGATTGTGTCCAGCATCTGGTAGTACAAGAGTTGTTCCAGATATCATTCCAGCCATACAAGAAACTAATACACCATAAATATGAAACAGTGGCACCTGAACGCAAATTCTTTGATTTTTTAATTCAATACGATTTGCTACCTGAATGCCATTATTAACAAAATTAAAATGACTTATGACAACTGCTTTTGGTCCACTTGTTGTACCAGAAGTAAATAGAATATTACAAGGTGAATCAGGTTGAATTGTATTCTGCAGCAATTGAATTCTTCGCACATCATCATTGGTGGGTAATTCAAATAAATCATTAAATCGAAATGTTCCCGGTAGTTTGTCCTTTGAATCGATTATAATCGACTTAATACTTGGAATTCGTTCACTACGTATTTTTCCAGCTTCAGAATGCCTAACTTCTGGTACAACACTCGCTAATATTTCATAATAGTTTTGAGTTTTAAACATTTCAGCGGCTACAATTGCTTTAACATTGACTTTATTCAAACAATATTCAATTTCAGGACCTTGAAATGCTGGATTTATACCGACTAAAACTAATCCAGCTCTAGCTGCTGCTACCATTGTTAGATACCAGTGAATATTATTTGGTGCCCATATTCCTATAGCATCACCACGTTTAAGTCCGATTTTTAAAAATGCAGCACTAAGTTGATCCGCTTTATCTCGTATCGCAGAAAATGTATAACGTAAGCCTTCATGACAAGATACAATCGCTTCAGTATCCCCATATGCCTGGACTGTATGCTCCAATTGTTGACCAATGTTACGATAAACAAGAGGATCTTTGCCCGCAAAATGTAGATAGCTTGGCTTCTGTAAAGTGCCGATTTGTCCCGCTGATAAGCTGAAAAGATCATAAATTCTTATCTCAATTGCTGCTTTAGATTAAAATTTGTATAAGAGTTTTTCGTTGCGCTACTGCGGTTCTGCCGCTCACTTACCATCAAATATTATGGCATTTGTTTAGAAAAATTTTAGTAAAAAAATAAAACTGCGAATAGTTAGGAGTAAACATTTTAATTTTTTTATTATATTTATACGCTTGAAAATTAGAATGTTTATCGTAAATTGGATTAATACGACTGGACTGTACTCGACGCGGCCCGCATTCGAATTAATTTCGTTTTATACTTGGAAAAGAATCTATTTAACAGTATCGCGAGATCGGAATAGAGTTCCCACCCAAGTAGTCATCTTTACTATGGTCCGATAAATACAAATCATTAACAGAATTTTAAGTCTCACTCTTATTATTTAAGTGAGAAATAGCGTTACGACACAAAAATGGTATTAAGATTGTCGTTTAAAGTGACATTGGTCGAAAACATTCGACTTTAGACGTATTACCAAAAATAATATAACATGTTATATTATTTTTGGTATTACTGTTGTCGTATTAAGTAGCCAAATGTAGATGTAAGTGATAATTAAGTGACAATTTCAATCACTTGGTTTTTTTAAATGACAGATGTTAAATGTGTAAGGAAAAGGAAAATGCAAGCGGAAAAAGATAAATTTTATGATGGCTTTTGAAGTTGTTCATTAAAACATTAAATTCAATAGTTTCTTTATAAATAAAATTATTGTTTTTTTGCAATTTTAGTGTAAAAATTACAGAAAAAAAAACAATTTTGAAGTCATGATTTTATGGTGAAGCATTCTTTTATAGCTAAAGGGCTGAAACACATCGCGTTTATAATTTTTTTTCCCTTTTAAATACTTTCAAAAATAACAACAATACCACGAAATAAGACAAAACTCATTTATGTCTACAAATGAATTTAATACCCTGACGCATGCCCTGATGCTACCTATCAGTTTAAGTGACAACGATAATAAGGCTTCGACGAAAATATCACGTCACACTGTTCGACAACGACAATACGAAAAGTGATTTGAAGTGAGAGTGACTGCGGAGCTTGTCACTTCGGTGAGTCGGCAACTATAATAAGGGTGATTATTATATTTAACTGACACAAAATATGTTGAGAAAAATGTCCAAAGCAAAGTCATCTAAAATCTGTCTAATGCAATTTTTTTGGCAAGTTTCTAGCTGCGTATATGTTTTATTGTTGGGGTCAGTAATATAATAAAATAAAGCCATGAACGTGTACACCATTCAAAAAATTAATTAATTACCTTGAGTCCAAATAGATTTCATTTGGCAATTGAGTAATATATTGTTCAATACCGGTTTCACAACAACTTTTTTCCTTTAACGGAGCCATTTTAAATATAGCGTACCACTATATAATATTAAATTATCGTTTTAACTTCACTTGTTCACTTTTAAATCTAATAGAACTGTAAAAGTAACTAAACTGCAAACTGGAACCGGAACATATGTAAGTAAACTGTAAACACAATAGCTTGCTTAAAAAATTAATTTTGCGACAGCGTACTTAGTTCAAGCGCAGTAAACTTTTAACTGAGAATTCACTGTTATGCTCAACTATTATTTGATATGTTTTCGACAACAAATGTTGTTCACTTTAAACATCCGTTATCACTTTGACACAAGCATTGCAACTTTCATCACAAACGTTGTAATCTTTAACAACGATTTCATTAGATATAAATTAGAAAAATTGTCACGTAACAACGTTGTACTTGATAAATTGAAGACTATAAAATAATTTAACTATTATTTAATTCGTTTTCAACAATAAATGTTGTTCACCTTAAACATCCGTTATCACTTGCATCTTCATCACAAACCTTGTAATCTTTAACAACAATTTCACTATATTTAAATAAGAAATATTGTCACGTAATAAAGTTTAGTTGATAAATTTTAGCTCTAACTGCAAATCACTATAGACAAAATATAGTAGTAATAATAATAACACTGTTATCAAAAAAGTTAAACTCGATATATTTTTTACGAGACATAGTGTATGTTTCAGGTCTAGTCGAGCTAAAAGTAGTGGAATACTAGAAATATCTCATACACCCTCAAAATGTCATTTCAGACCGAAAAAACCGTTATTCGGTAGGTCCATATATTTAATAATTTATAAATCCACCATTTTTTTTCGCTGTATACGAAAGAAGAGAGATAGGCCTTTCTAACAAGTTGTTCCTTATTTCGTTGCGATGAAAAGTCACGAAGTTGCAGTCGAAAATATTTCGAAATTTACCATTTTTTACACTTTGACAACAATTTGGTGGCTTTTTTCTCTCTAAAATATTTTTTTCTGTTCATATCATTAATAGCGAATTCGATTTCGTATCTAATGAGCATTTGTTAACTAAAATCGGTTGAAATTTTACTGAGTTATCGAATTTTTGATCATTAAGCAGCTATATTTCCGTATAATATTGAACTACAGAGAAAGTTGAAGAAGCAGTGGATTTTAACCGTAAAAACGGTGAAAGCGTTAAAAAATGCAATAAATAACAACAACCAAAACAACAACAACTGCAGTCACACATAAAATATTGTATTAGTCCGTCCGTCTGTCTGGTCAATCATCTCGATGATTATTTGTGCACAGTTAACAAGCATCAAGGGATGTGGGTGGCAAGAACCACGCAAGCCAGCTGATTGCTAGCGGGGTATTTACTGTACAGCCACCCACGCTAATTCCGCGATGATTTTGTAGGTGGAGGAGTCAGATGCAGCGCCTGTCTATATTCAGGAAAGTGAATGTAGGCAGAGGTGTCGACTGACACAGTCTTCCTACAAGCTTTCATGGCGAACGGTTCGACTAAGTAGACGTCTTTTAAATTTTCAGTGGTACTACACAATGACAAAGCGGAAAACGTGTACATAGTGAGCACGGTGCAAAAATATTGAAAGAGGCATATCAAGGCATTAAAAAACGAGAAAAAACTAAGTGCATTAGAGAATTGGAAAGTTAAAAGACCTCGTGGTAAATTTGAGTGACAGGTCCCCACGGTAAGGACGTGGTGGAATGAACAAGACTGCATTCATCTTCATCTGAGGCACGCACCAAATTGGAGCTAAGTTTACCAGCAAACGTGAGGATACAAACTTTTCCAATAGAGGCCGGACAATATTTCAAAGAGAGTAGCTTTCTAATTACTATAAGTTAAACCTTTTAATACTTTCCAAGCCCGACCCCACTCGGTATTTTCTTCTCTTGTTAAACTTGAGTACAAGCAAACTTTTCGCCAGGGTGGGCCACACACCCTTTAAGCCAGGGGAGGCTCCTCTCTGCGCCATGGCCACCGCGCTAAAAGAATAAAAGAAAAATTACAGAAGATAGAAAAAATATAGAGGCTCGCCCGAGACCCTAACTGAGGAATTTCCCGCACTAATAGAAAAAGCCCCTAACCCAACTGGTGAAGTTAAATTTGTCGTAGTACAGACAACAACACCCAACAAAACCTTAAAGGTGGTAAACCATGTCTTACTTCGGAAAGCAATATATTGCATTTCCACCCAATATACAACCACTTCCTTCCTCAGAGAAGGCAGTCTACTATTGTTATGCAAAAATAAGCTGATAGCAGAGAAGTTTATCAGTAAGAACAAGTTTCCAGGGGATATCCCGATCAAATGCTCATACCGTAAAACTCTCAATAAAACCGAGGGAATCATTTACAACACCGCGTTAATATCTTTCGAAGAGAAAAAAAAATTGTGGACGGGCTTAGCAGCTATAGAGTTATTGAAGCTGTGCACATTAAAACAAAAAAAGGGCGGAACAGATAGAAAAGCAGGACTAATAATTTTATCATTCGAACGTTTCTACTTTCCCAAGGTGATCACAATCCGATTCGAAATAGTCCATGTTAGAGAGTACAACGCTAACCCGATGAGATGCAGGGAATTGCCAAAAATTAGGACACACAATTAAATGGTGCTCCGCGGAAAAAGAAATCTGTGCTTTCTGTGCCCAGGAGCTACCGCATGAGAATGAAGTTCATGAGGGCATATTACTAGCTTGCGTCAATTGTAAAACAGACGGGCATTCCTCTACGGATACAAATTGTCCAATGTACATACAGGAGAAAGACATCCTTCAAATAAAAACACAGAAAAAGTGCTCTAAATACGAGGCAAGAAAATATACTTCGTCAAATGTATTTTCTCTAGCACAAGAACAATTGTCCAACAATCCTACTCTGCAACTATCCAACTACCCCAATAATTGGTCTCTCCCCCGCTACTCAGTACAAAACCGTAGTTTCCCCAACCGCTAAAAAAAACAAGACCATCACAAACCACAATACAAATCCCATCCATACACACTCAGTCCATATAAACATGCTACAAATGTATTAAGAATGAATACTACCCCCAAAACAACACCAACAAGACAAAGCTCTCTCGTCGAAGATAAACAACTAGTAAGCTTCACTCCAAAATCCAAAGTCATTATTGATAACATAATAATTGCAAATATTAGCAGCACCAGTGACTGCGATTTAGATAATCCTATTAACTGCACCGAAGTAATTAATGTAAACAGTGACGGACTAGGCTTAATCGACCAGAATTTATACCTAACCCCAAGCAATTTAACGCCCGAGGCAGAGGTAATCGAAATAGACAAATAAAGTCCATAATTACCACACAGGGACCCATTTATACAGATCCTCAGAGCCATCATACGATTTAAACATCTCTGATTAGCTCCAAGAGAGGCCTTATCATCCTCCAGTGGAAGTTTCTTTAATTAACTTCCTTTCCTACAAACTCCAATCCTCAGATACTCACCCCATACAATTTTACTACAGCAAACCAAACTCTTGGAAGGCGACGGATCAGAGCGAATGGGGCAATACAGGTGTGTTTACAACAACAAAACATACGAAACATCACTAATGTGTTCGTGGAGCATGATGTATACCTCTAACCGGAACACCCTCAAGAAATTGCCAACGCAACTCTATCAAATCCGATAAAAGCGGGTGATTTCAACGTCCACAGTCCGTTATGGGGATCCATTCGGCCCAACCGAAAAGGCAACATTGTCAGGGATACGCCATACTCAATGACGGATCGCCTACACAACTCAGAACAATAGACACTCTCACCCACATTGATATTACTCTGACGTCCCCAAACCTACCCACCTATTTCCCCTGGCAGACCAACCAAACCCTAGAAAACAGTGACCACTACTCAATTCTCGTCACTTCGAGAGTCGAAACAGCCAACAATAAGGCAACCGCCAGATTTCAGGAGGCTAAAACAGACTGGCTCTAGTAACTCAGAGAGTGATCAACTCACCAGTCAGTAGGAAAATAAATCAAAAAGCCGCCAGAATCAAAAAAATATTTGGGTCAGCCGCGGCTTCCGCCATTCCGTCATCATCAACAAAACTAAACACCCAACCCTGCTGGATGAACCAAGACATCCTGTCAAAGATTAGATCCAAATGGAAGACATCCAAAGACATCCTACGACATTAAACTTGCAAAGCTATCCTATGGAATCGGCAAACACCAACAACGATATCAAGGATGCTAAAAGGAAGTCTTGGGAACTTTTTGCTAACACAATCAATCCCAACGTTGATATCGCCGATGCTTGGAGAAAGGTCAGATCAATATCCGGTAACAGACCTGCAGGTCTCATTGCCAACCTGATAACACCCAGCAGGAACATAACTTGCTCCACGGAGATTACCTGCGTGTTCGCCCAAACTTGGTCGGGCTACTCGTCTGATAAGATTTTTAACCAAAATTTTAGAGCCAACAAGCATAACTTTCACTTAACGGATACGCCCTATTCACCCGACCCAGCCAGAAATCTCTCATACCCAATCAACCTTGAAGAACTCAATGATACGTTGAGTCTCCTTAAAGGAACAACTCCCGGTATCGACAGGATCTCTCACAGCTAAGGACGAGAAGCAAATTCATGGGTGGGGGATGCCTTCAACAAGGCCAACACCTGGGCCAATCAAAACGGTGCCAAATTCCCAGAGGACAAACTGAAGTTGCTGCACGTTTGCCGGAAGAGGTAATGTTTTACCGACATATGCTGTATAGACCAATTCCACCTGAAAGCTGTACACAACCTCAGGATTCTATAGGTATACACCTTTCAAGAAATTTTAAATGGGCATTACATGCCAAAACGATGGCGCAAGGGCTGGAAAAAGTAAATAACCTCGTCAGAGTACAAAAACAGAGGAGTACCCCTAAGCAGTCTGCGTAAAATTGTTGAAACTCTTGCCAGCGGCAAAGTTGACTACGGGATCACGATATATGGACACGCAGTATAAGCCTCTATCCGCAAAATACAAGTAAAATTAAACAACATCATCAGAACAGCGACAGAAGCCTTCAGAATAACGGAAATTGAAGCCTACACATCGAGGGACGCTTCCTCACATTCAATGGGAGGACTTAGTTGCCACTTCATAATAAAATAAAATATTTCTTAAGGAATCCACCACCTAAAGTTCCATGCTCCCTCTACAAATGCGCCCCCCCCCCAAATCCTGACAGACTAATCCCTATCCCGTACTATTACCAACAGAAATTTCAAGAGCTGAAACAAAGAAGGAGTAACCACGAGTTCTGGTACACAGGCGCAAGCTGCTCCACAAAAGGAGTTGGAGTCGCCATAATCAGAGAGAGAGTCGGAACAGGTCTACGTGGCCAAGCTACACCCGGAGAGCACAGCACAGCCAGCAGACTTATATGCAGTTCAGCAAGCAATTCGAATGGCGAAGGATCAAAACAAACCAGTCACAGTGTGCACAGACTCAAAGGCTACTATAGACGCACTACGAAACAGGAAGAACAGCTCTCCACAGACCAGAAATCTCCTTCGCGATTCCCGCGTATCCTTAGCATGGATACCTGGACACACGTGTATCCCAGCAAATGAAAAGGCAGACCAACTAGCCACACAAACAGGAAGAAACAATAGCCTAGACATAGTCACACCTACAGACGGCAGACTGATAGCAAACATTACCCAAAAAAATCTAACCAGGAAAAGGCAAGCTGCATGGGACCGAAACAATACCTTCCTTCACAGCCATTGTCCCACCATTAGACAACCACGCTTCAATCCTAAACTCAATAGACTACAAACAGTAACGCTAACTAGACTGAGACTTGGTCACACACGACTTACTCACGGATATTTAATTGCTAACTCCCCCAGACCCACATGCTCACAATGTCAAAATGCGCATCAGTGCAGCACCTCATGATAGATTGCCCAATGTCACAGAATACAATAAACTCCAACGACCTCACCACTATCGTCCACCCTAACCAGCCCTGAGATTCCCAACTTTTCCAGCTCATTACCCTACTTAACATCCCACTCCCCATCTAGAATAAGATTAAGTTAACATATACAATGTTAGAAAATAGAAAAGTAAGCGGAAATAAAATATTATAATAGGTTAAGGTAGGGCATAAGCGCCATATGGTCTAGGACCGAGAGGGAATGTTTTTCAGGATACGAAAGCATTTATGTAGTATAATATCCTTACAAATAAATAAATAAATATATAAAAAAAAAGTTACCAAGTAGGTACCTGCCTATATCAACCAAACTTAAGTATACATTTTTTTTTTTTTTCAAATTTAACCCATTTACAATTCGACAAAACTTTTCTTTTCTTTTTTCGTGATATTATATTTCATGTGGTCTGATTTGAGGCATATTAAAATATCTTTGAATGAGATCCAAGAGGAGAATACTAATCAAATTCCGTTAAGTTAGTATAAGGCATTAGCTGCGTTTTCAAAACTAATGAAGTTTTGTACATATGTAATAAATCTCTTCATGATTCATTAGTGCTCTATACAACGGCATTACAATCGCTTTAAACGCTTCCGTAACGAATGATAATAATGAAGATGATGACTTTTGCTGGTACTTTGAATTCTCATAGTTCTCTAGCTATTTATTTCGCTGTCTTCTAATTCATTTTGCAATTTCCAAGCCTTCCGAAAATAAAGGGAGAAACTATTTCCCGATTTTTGCACTCCTAAGTCTAACTAAAGTAGGTACATATTTAGAAAATACGGCCAAGTGCGAGTCGAACTCGCATACGAAGGGTTCCGTACCATTGTACAAAATTAAACAATAGGTCTGTTCGCGTACTCAGTTTTCAGACAATGCATTGCAATGAATTTGCACGAACTTACACATTTTCCGTTCGTGCACTTATACTCGTGGACACAAAATTACACGAGTTTTGCATACGTCACAGCTTCCCCTCTCGCATGAATTTACCCGAAGTTTTCAGTTACTGCTCAATTCTTGCAAGGAAAATTGACAGCTGTCATATGTAAAGTTCATTTTTGTAATTTTTTGAAAAGTTTTTAAAGCGCAATTAAAATGTTGAATGAAGATAGTTTAAGTCTTCAATTCTCTAATGAGACTTTTCAAGACTGCAACAAGTTAAAAAAAAAATGAAACAATACTCATTCGCAAATGTTATTCCACACTTCTTCTTCTTGTTTTTCACGAAGTAGCATGAAAAGCGTTCGTTTACTTTCTCTTGCATTTTACATTCTTCCCCCACCACACGAGTAAGTTTTTACACAGAAAGTTTTTGCACGAGAAGTACGCGAACAGACCTATTATGTACTTTTTATTTAATTTTTCAAATGAGAATAGGAGTCATTACGGTTCATGAGATACAACCCGGTGAAAGACATCGGACATCGGAGACTTAGTAATATGGTTCCCGTTTTTCCATTTGGATACGGAACCCTAAAAATGAGCCTTAGTAATGGATCCGATCCTGCTTTGAACTGTTCTACGTCCTACATAATATGTGGTGTAGTAATTAAAGCAAACATATTCGGGAATTGCTTTAGTGGACTGAAATTTCCTTTTTACTTATTTAATTTTGGTTCTTTGCCAATTTTAATGATACTATCAAGTTCATGATCGTTCTTAATAGGGTCTTGCAAGTACGTAGGTAACAAATTAACCTACCCACGTCGACAAAAGATTTTTCAAATTAATGAATGATGAGATACTTAAGTAGTAAGTCCGATGACACACTATGATACACACTCGATACACTGTACTAAAAACTGTTTTTTTTAGCACTCTTTTAGAACATTTTCGTGTATAGCCAAATTTAGAGCAGAGAATTAGACTCGGATTATACACGAGTGTTTTATTACATATGTATGCGTGTACTCAGTTTGTGTGCATATAGATCTTCATATGGAAATAATGATTTGTATTTTATCCCAATTGCAAGAGCGATTGGTAAATTCTAGTCTCGAGTATGTATCATCGTGTGTCACCGGACCAAAGATGTTCCTAAACGATCTGGCAAAATGCCAGAAATATGCCAATTTTGTGGGCAGATATGTGTCCTACACATATTCGGGCAGATTTTATCTGGCACAAAGTTGTCAGATAGTTTTTGGTCAGTTATCTGGCATGTTACTGATTACACGATCTGCTATTTTTCATATGGTAAAATGTTGCTTCTATCTGGCAAACAAAACAGAAACTAATGTGAAGTTCATTGTTCAAAAATGATTTCCACAGAAAGGTACGCGGCTGTTTTTATTGTGTATAGTGCATTTTTTTACAAGTAAAAATGTGTATATTGTTCGATTTCGGTGATCAAGCGCATTGTTTCGCCACTGGTCCAAGTTTCCTGTTCCTTCTCCGCTTCGCCTTGTTTTCATCTACCATTTTGTTAATTATGTATATTTATGCTATTTATATACTTTATAGTACCTTGTATAAACTTGTCTCCTGCAGTCTGTTCTATACTCCTATCACTACGTGCACAAAACTATTTTTTTTTTAACAGGTAAACTGGACAGATATCTGTTCAATTCAAAAATTTACTGGCCAGATTGGTAGACGATGTTCCAAAATTTGTCAGATAGAAAAAGTGGGTGATTAAACATGCGGCAGACGTCTGGGCATTTCTGAGTGTCAGACGTTGTCGCCAGATATCTGTCTATATCTGCCACCATGTTTACACGTATCTACCCACAAAAGTGGGTAGGAATTTGGCATTCTGCAAGATCGTTTACGAACACCTTAAGTAGTCTAAAACTTCTGAAATCTGTGAGTTCTTGGAATATTTCATTTAATTTCCATCAGTCAAGCGTATTTTAGGCAGGGACCGTAATCAAGATCTATGCTAAAAATTCTCTTTAATATCAATCTTTCGGCTAATTATTATTTTTTTTTTAATTTTTAACCATTATTTTACAATTCCGTTTATGAAATAAGAGTTATCGATAACCATTGTAATTCTTTCTGAGTTATGAACGTTTAAAAGTGCATGCCATTTTAGGGATATTTTAAATTGACACAGATCTAAATCAGGATAGACTAGATGCAGTACAATGGGAACTCTTACAACCTAATAAAAACCGAAAAGGTTGCAATAATTGCTGAAAGTTTCGAAAAAGGACACTCTAAGTCTGTCTCTGTATCTTTAAAAATACCCAGAAATTTTATCATAATTTCTATGCAGTCTTGAAACAAACAAAAATTAAGTAAAATATTTTCTAGCTTCGATAATAGTACAAAAGCTCAAACTAGACGAACAAGTAAAATACGCAATGGAAACTAATCAATGAATGAAGGCGCCATTCGAAGGTTATATTTTAATTGTTTATATATTGTTCACAGTCAGGTGAACATCAGGTATACGTATGCTTACCTGCATATAACGGACCAGCATAGTTGCATGTTTCGAACCAGTGGCAGTGGCTCGAAAAGCTGCAGCTATATAGAGGTATAATATTGTTGCCACAAAATTAATCTTAAATATTCAAGAAGCAAAATTGCGATAGAGCAACGACGCTATCAACTTGATTTATAAGGACTTATTTTATAGGATTTAAGCTTCATTAAAAACGAAATTTAAGTATAGTAGATAGGTACATAGGTTACCATTCATAGGAAAAATTACTTATGAACTAGCCAAAATTATAAAACAAAACAGAGAAGTAAATAAGCATTTTATAATAGGATTATTGTGAAAAACAAATTAATAAAAAGATAAATACTTTAGAAAAATCAGGCGTATATAAAATGTAATAATTGTGACTCTATATTGGCCAATTAAGAGGACAACCAGTTTCAACCATGGCAAGACACTTAATAGAAAATAGACACAATTGAATTTAAAAATTGTACACATTCAAAATAAATGTAAGAGATTGGATCTAATAAAATACTTTGAAATTATTAAAGCTAAAGCAGTAGGTAAAAATATTCTTAATGAGCAGAGATAGATTTTCCAGCTCCTACCTCCAGTATTGAAGTCTTTGCATTATGTTTTACCAACGTAGATCATTTAATTTAGGTTCGTTCATATGATATTGCCAATTAGTAGCAACAGAGATCTCTCTAAAGATGGTCGAATAGACCGAAATTCGTATACGTGTTAGAGTTTAATTTAATAGAACTATTGTGAAACTAAAGTTACGTTTTTACGACAGTCAAAGGAAATAATCTTAATTGTAAATTTATAAAACTATAGAAAGAAATTATTTATGATCCAGGAATAAGAATAAAAAGAGGAGCATTTATAGCTGACGTAACTCAGGATCAATTATTTGTGAATTATGTGAATTCATGTGATAATTTTCAAGCTTATCCCTATCCCTAACAAATCAATTAAAAAACCACAAAGATTTTCCGTAAATTATTTTTAATTACCTAATCCTGATGATGGTCCCATTATGATATATGTTGCAGAGTTATCCAGAATACAATGAACTACAAGAAATGATTGATACTGCTCCAGGCCTATAGCTATTCGATGCATGCCATAAGAATGTAGTCATTTTCAGTTGTTATAAAATGTTTTTCAACCGGGTTATTATATTTCGTAAGAGTTATCCTGAAAAGAAAATGAGAAATTTTTTAATGATTATCTGGAATTAATCTTCAATTTGATTATGATAATTTTTTCAAGAATGACGACTGTGTATGGGTACAGAGATAATGGCAGAAATTTTAGATATAAGATAATAAAACTCAATATGGTGTATATATTCAAAAAGTATCAATAATGGTGTTTTAAGAGCTCAAAGTTCTGCTACGATGCTTTGTGCAATGAGTATTTAATAGTGATCGATAAAAATCGAATAAAAGAAAACTCCATTATAGATAAAAATCGGAAGTAGATTTTTATTTTTTTCGTTATTTTGGGAGTCAATTTGTATTCAAACTATAATTAACAAGCACTATCCTCTGCAGTAAGTAGCATGCGTTCGGAACTTTCTCTTGTGTGGTGTAAATTCAGCAGAATTCATTTGGATAGGCTTGTGCGAGATTAAAAAAAACCTCCGTTAAATCCTTTCCAAACCATGAAAAAAAATGTCCACACCTATGTGCTGGGGAAATGACAATGCCTGAAAGATATGGTGTGTAAAAATGTGGCATTCCTTGTGCGGCTAAACGCACGGCTGGATTCGAATCACTTGTTTTTAATAATCAAGCTTAGAACTTTTTCGTAATCACAAACTTAGTTCTTCCGGCGGATTTAGCAAATAGAGGTCAGTATCTCACAAAGGAATACCAGAGAAGATAATACGCCCCCACGATTATCTCGAATGAACAATACTCCATAATGGAAACCTGAGAGATCCACTAAGACTCAAGACAGGTGTAAACCATGGATGCCACTTATCAAACCTGGTATTTATCGCCACACTAAACGAAGTAATGAGAAAAAAAACTCAGCACACCTAAACACAGTGAGATGGAAAGGCTATATGGAGGCCATGCTCCCAAGAGAAGTGAGGAAGGATTTAAAAAAAAATTTAATTTTATTTAAGGGGAAATTGGCAGGAAGAGATGATTAGTATTGGTGTAGCAGTCATATACAAATTATCAAGCGGATCAGAATAACTTATGCATAAATTTGCCTGAGATGTAAACATTGACTAGAATATCACATAAAACGCTGGTTTTAAAACAAAAACAGGGACAGGGAATAAAAATGATAACAAATGTAATTAACTAAGAGGCTAGTGAATATTAACATGAAAGTGATCACTAACTCAGTTGATAACGATATTAATTTTATAATAATAATAAAAACAAAAGCTGGAATACAGAGTAGCAGCAGGCCAGCATTAAAATATAATAAATTTGCTTTTCCAAGAGAGGTAAGGTAATAAATGTGTCGGTACTTGTAAGTAGGCATGTACATATATTGATCATAAAATTTACGCAAACGCTAAGATATGGAAAGAGCTTCAGAGTCCTCTGTCCTACAACAAACCAAAAAGTTAAGTTAAATAAACAGTGATCAATTACTGGGCAAAACACCCTACTCTTCGCCTGAAACTAAGTTTCACTTTATGGGAATCTCGACATTATGGCCCAAAACGTTCAAGATAAGGCAGCTTTATTTGCATCTGATGTAAAAGTAAACAGCCACAGCCTCACTGTAGTCCATAGGACAAAAACTTTATCCCTGTAAGTAAAAGTCATGCATCAAAATGATATAAATGTATATAAAGTGAGGATTTGATTGATTGATTGAACCAAAGGTTTGGGAACCCCAAGGGATCCCCCGAACGTACGCTAAATCAAGGCCCATTGTTCACCCTCCAGACCCATGAGCAATCGCTCATAGGTCCCAACTGGACGTGTGTGAGGATAAATACAGGGACCTTATTCAAAAACTCGATTCTAAAAAGAAACTTGTCGAAACTTCCACACTCTGTCCATCGACTGTCATGAATGTGAATGTGTTAGGTGCACAGGAGCGCTTTAATAAAGCCAATGGCAAAAAACACGGATATGTCTTGAAACGAAAAACAACGCTTTTGAACAGATGGCGGACCAAATACGCAGTTGTAATTTTTATAATTGAAGGAAAATATAATTGATTTAGCAGTGTGAAAAGGATGAAAATTATTCAATCTTTTAGTGAATCTTCTTCAAAGATAGAAACGAACGCAATATATCCAACATCCACATGACATCGACAATGATTTACCAAGTGTTGTTACTGCCAAGCTACCTCTTCCGAATCAGCCACAGACAGTTAAGTTCGAGATTTAAATTTATTGAATACGTGGCGGAAATTGTAATAAACTCACTCAATACCTTTTGGTATTTGTGGTAATATACTTAAATAAAAGCCATATGTATATCGTCGGTTTTATCGACAGTAACCGAAGATTTTGCTGACAAACGTTCCGATAAAAATGTCATTTTACGTGGAAGTAAAAGTAAATACAGCTAGGAAAATTGTATTTTGTGAATGTAATATTAATTTTATTAAACTCGTAAACAGTTGTAAGACTTGTAATAAAGCAGGCCATCAGGTATCAATATTAAATTTTTAAGCAAAATTGGTTTATATTTAGATTTCGAATGTTTGAATTTTAGGATGCCCAAGATAACAAGAAAAAAATGTTGAATAAGGAGGAAATGATTCGTACTATATATGCTCATTTAAGGAGATTGATATGCCCAATAGGGAAATTTCCCGACGGATTACTCGTTCTGAAGCTGTAGTATAAAAAAATCGCCAAAAACTATGGCCAAAAAGGTAAAAGAGGGTTGATGTTTAAACTGACGGTACGGGATAAAGGGGAAATTTTGGTGGAGGTAAAGACAGATAACGTATTTTCCTCACAAATTAAGGCTAATCTAAATCTACCAGTCACCGTTCGACAACGACAATACGAAAAGTGAAGTTAGAGTTACTGCGGAGCTTGTAATTTCGATGAGTCGACAACTATAATAAGGGTGATAGTATTTTCCTCACAGATTAAGTCTAATCTAAATCTACCAGTCACTTGAAGGCAGATAAAGCAAATCTGTAACGCTGATCCCAAGTTAAAATTAACAAAAGTGTCTGAAAAAACCTCCTTTGATTACACGCCGCCATAATCAGGAGCACTTAAAATTCGGTGAAAAATATATAGATGCACAGCCAGTGGAATAGCGTATTACTTACGGCTGAAAAGAAGTTTAATCTCGACAGTCCTTGATAGCAGTAGAACAAATACCAGGAATCTAGGTAGGGGTCATTACAGTCATTGGACCATAGCAGACCAAGCTAGAAGACTGAGTATAGCGGCGAACGATTTCTGCAGGAGTTGTAAGGATTCGGAGGAAATCGAAGTCTGGCGGAGCTGTAAAACAAAGAGGTCAGATGCATTCTGAGTTTCCTAGCGGAAGCAGGATGAATCTAGGGCAATTTTAGAGGTTATCCAATGAGGACAAGGGGCACAATGGACACTGGTACTCTAAGTGAAACAGTCTAGGTAGTTATAGTGACACCCTTCTTACCTAACCTAACCTAATGATATGAGGAGTCTTTGAAGCTCGTGGGGAAAATCAATTGGCTTGGATTCCACCTAAAATGAATTCAAACATGTATATTGAACTCTTAGATACAGGTAGTTTGGAAAAAGCTGAAGAAATTTCCAGTCCGAACAATTGAGGAGTGTCGGATGAAAATGCTGAATTTTCCAACAATACTCCGTACTGCAAGAATCGCAAAAACATTTTTCAACGACAGAAATGTTGAGGTTTTAGACTGGCCGGCAAGAAGTCTGAACATAAATCTTTGGAGAATACTTTCCAGGAAAGTATGTATATGAAAATGGACGCCAAATCAGTCAGCAACAGAGCTTAAAAATTAAATAAGGGCCTGAAGTGAAATTTCGGAAAATAGCCTAGAAAAGTTAATTAATTTAATTAATTTAATGCCAAAGCGGGTCTTTGTAGTACATTTGAACAAAGGATGGTCGGCGAAATATTGAAGGAAATATCCTTCCATTTGAAAAGTTTTGCAATTCGTTTTATGAATACGAATTAAAAGAAATTTTTATTTTTTATCTTGTAATAAGTATTTTGTTTTTGTTTTTTTTTTTTTTTTTATGAATTATTATTATATTATTATGTAAAACTATTAATGAAATATATTTACGTTTTTCCGTCACATCAAATAAATTTAAATTCAGCACAATTTTTATCACGCAATTGGAACTTCATTTATATTTCTTAATACTGTACAAAATTTCGGAGCTCATTCCTCTGGTTCAGAGCACTTTCTTTCTGTACTCTCAAAATTGAGAGTCCTTCCACATTAGGCGATTATATTTATAAGACTATTTCTTCTCTTCTCACACATAATTATTACTAATACTATTTCCATCTCCATTTTTTGTTTTTCTAAAACTTTTATCAATTCTTCTGCGATCCAATGAACAGCTCTCTCAATTTAAATTTCTGTATTTTACCAGATGGAGTTTTTGGAAATTCTGTAATCACATTTACATATTTTGGGATTTTAAAATGCGCTATTTTTCCCTTACAAAACTCTTTGATTGCAGTTTGTGTTATTGTCTTTACACTATTTTTTAGGCGCATAAATGCACAAACTTCTTCACCCAGACGTTCATCAGGAACACCAATTACCTAAAATGGAAATGTGTTAAATTATATAATTACATTCAAATCAAATACATGATGTATATAGCACAATCAACTTACATGAACTTCTAAGACATCTGGATGACTATAAAGGAAATCTTCAATTTCTTTTGGGAAAATATTTTCTCCTCCTCTGATTATCATTTCTTTAATACGCCCAACAATTTTTCCATAACCATTCTCTTGCAGAATAAACTGATCTCTAAAAATATTTATGTTTTACATTAAGAGTTATTGTCATCGTTTTTTCTTGTTTTTTTCTTACCCAGTTTTCAGCCATCGATCTTCACCAATCATTTCTCGTGTTTTATCCGCATCACCAAAATATTCCAACATATTTAAATATCCACGTATACAAAGCTCTCCTGGTTGTCCGAAAGGAACAATATTTCCTTCGTGATCAATAACTTTAGCTTCGATATGATCCTGGATATGACCAACAGTTTGATGTGCTAAATCATCAGATTCTTCAGGTAAAGATTGAAATACCACTGCGGTTTCAGTCATTCCAAAGACATTTTTAATTTTTTTCACTCCAAGAGTATTTTTAATATCTTTATATAATTGCTGTGAACATGGAGATCCTCCAGTTACAGCAATTTTTGCCCAATCAGCAATAGGCAAATTAAGTTCTTTTTGTTTTGTAATTAAATCTAAATGCATTGTTGGTGTACCATAAATAATCGAACATTTCTCATTTACTATTGCTCGTAGACTAGCTTCAGGATTGTGTCCAGCATCTGGTAGTACAAGAGTTGTTCCAGATATCATTCCAGCCACACAAGCAATTAATACACCGTAACCATGAAAAAATGGCACCTGAACGCAAATTCTTTGATTTTTTAATTCATTACGATTTGCTACCTGAATGCTATTATTAACAAAATTAAAATGACTTATGACAACTGCTTTTCGTCCACTTGTTGTACCAGAAGTAAATAGAATATTACAAGGTGAATCAGGTTGAATTGTATTCTGCAGCAATTGAATTCTTCGCACATCATCATTGGTGGGTAATTCAAATAAATCATTAAATCGAAATGTTCCCGGTAGTTTGTCCTTTGAATCGATTATAATCGACTTAATACTTGGAACTCGTTCACTACGTATTTTTCCAGCTTCAGAATGCCTAACTTCTGGTACAACACTCGCTAATATTTCATAATAGTTTTGAGTTTTAAACATTTCAGCGGCTACAATTGCTTTAACATTGACTTTATTCAAACAATATTCAATTTCAGGACCTTGAAATGCTGGATTTATACCGACTAAAACTAATCCAGCTCTAGCTGCTGCTACCATAGTTAGATACCAGTGAATACTATTTGGTGCCCATATTCCTACAGCATCACCACGTTTAAGTCCGATTTTTAAAAATGCAGCACTAAGTTGATCCGCTTTATCTCGTATCGCAGAAAATGTATAACGTAAGCCTTCATGACAAGATACAATCGCTTCAGTATCCCCATATGCCTGGACTGTATGCTCCAATTGTTGACCAATGTTACGATAAACAAGAGGATCTTTGCCCGTAAAATGTAGATAGCTTGGCTTCTGTATAGTACCGATTTGTCCTGCTGATAAGCTGAAAAGATCATAAATTCTTATCTCAATTTCTGCTTTAGATTAAAATTTGTATAAGAGTTTTTGCCGCTCACTTACCATCGAATATTATGGCATTTGTTTAGAAAAATTTTAGTAAAAAAATAAAATTGCGAATAGTTAGGAGTAAAAATTTTTATTTTTTTTTTTAATTATATTTATACGCTTGGAAATTACCATGTTTATCGTAAATTGGATTAATACGACTGGACTGGACCCGACGCAACCCGCATTCGAATTACTTTCGTTTTATGTTTGGAAAAGAATCTATTTAACAGTATCGCGCAATCGGAATAGAGTTCCAAAGTAGTCATTTTCACTATGGTCCGATAAATACAAATCATTAACAGAATTTCAAGTCTCACCCTTATTATCGTTGTGACTTTAAATGAGAAATGGCGTTACGACATTATGATTGTCGTTTAATGTGACAATTGTCGAAAACATACGACTTTGGACGTGTTACTGTTGTCGTATTAAGAAAACAAATGTCGATGTAAGTGATAATTAAGTGACAATTTGGTGACACTTGGTGTTTGTGATTGACAGACGTTAGATGTGTGTAAGGAAAAGGAAAATGCAAGCGGAAAAAGATAAATTTAATGATGGCTTTTTAAGTTGTTCATTAAAACATAAAACTTAATAGTTTTATATAAATTAAATTTTTTTTTTTGCATTTTTAGTGTAAAAGTAACAACAAAAAACAATTTAAAGTCATGATAGATTTGATAGCTAAAGGCGTTTATGATTCTTTTTTTTTAAATACTTTCAAAAATAACAATAATACCACGAAATAAGAAAAAAGTCACTTTTGTCTACAAATGTAATTCATACCCTGACGCATGCCCTGATGCTACCTATCAGTTTAAGAGTGAAGTGAGAGTGAGCTGATAAAAATGTGCAAAGCCAAAGTCATCTAAAATCTGTCTAATGCAATTTTTTTGGCACGTTTCTAGCTGCGTATATGTTTTATTGTTGGGGTCAGTAATATAGCAAAATAAAGCCCTGAACGTGTACACCATTCAACAAATTAATGAGTTACCTTGAGTCCAAATAGATTTCATTTGGCAATTGAGTAATATATTGTTCAATACCAGTTTCACAACAACTTTTTTCCTTTAACGGAGCCATTTTCAATATAACGTACCACTATATAATATTAAATTATCGTTTTAACTTCACTTGTTCACTTTTAAATCTATTAGAACTGTAAAAGTAACTAATCTGCAAACTGGAACCGGAACATATGTAAGTAAACTGCAGAAACAATAGCTTGCTTAAAAAATTAATTTTGCGACAGCGTACTTAGTTCAAGCTCAGTAAACTTTTAAATGAGAATTCACTGTTATACTCAACTATTATTTGATATGTTTTGGACAACAAATGTTGTTCACTTTAAACATCCGTTAATAGTTTGACACAAGCATTGCAACTTTCATCACAAACGTTGTAATCTTTAACAACGATTTCATTAGATATAATTAAGAAAAATTGTCACGTAACAACGTTTAGTTGATAAATTTTAACTCTAACTGCAAATCACTATAGACAAAATATAATAATAATAACTCTGTGTTACCAAAAAAGTTAAACTCGATATACTTTTTTCGGTACATAGTGTAGGTTGTAGGTCTAGTGGAACTAAAAGTAGTGGCATACTAGAAATTTCTCATACACCCTCAAAATCTCATTTCAGACCAAAAAACCGTTATTCGGTAGGTCTATGTATATAATATTTTATAATTCCGCCATTTTTTATTCGCTGTGAGTTTTTTTCTTTCTGGTATACGAAAGAAGAGAGATGGGCTTTTCAAACAATATGTTCCATATTTCGTTGCGATGAAAAGTCACGAAGTTTCAGTCGAAAATATTTCGAAATTTACCATTTTTTACACATTTTTTCAACTTTGACAACAATTTGATAGCATTTTTTTTTCTCTACAATATTTTTTTTCTGTTCACATCATTAATAGCGAATTCGATTTCGCGTCTAATGAGCATATGTTAACTAAAATCGGTTGAAATTTTACTGAGTTATCTAATTTTGTATCCACCACGAGCAGAAAAAGTTACTCTATACCACTCTCCAGTTCACCTTAGAGCAAGATTCAGAAGAAACACAGTTCAGTTCACTTTACAGTACTTTAGTAGAAAAGTGCTCAAGGTTCACGAAACACTATTTCTACTCTTTTCTCTTCTATTTTGGTCTAGAGTAACCTAAACAGACCTGTAATGGTTGCGAAAGGATGCTGATACGATTGAAGCTAATGAGACAGCTGACTTCTTTGCCAGAACAAAATCGGAAACCCGAACCCTTTTATAAAACGGCACCTAACAGAAATAATGTCAAAAATATGCTATTCACTGACATAATTACTGGTCATTAGACGTTCGGAAAACTGACTGACCTAAGGTAATAACCTTCCTACAAAAGGGGGGCAAAAGTGAACTCGACCTAACATACGGAAAGGGCATAGACAAAAGATCTATTGTCATAGTGCTTAGGGGTGGGTCGGTTCTTTGGCCCTGGCCCCGATTTATAATTACAATAATAATATTAAATAATAAATAAAAAAATCTTCCAGCTAAGTTACGCAAACTGAAGCGAGCACAGAAATGATGAAATATGAAACGCACAGCAAAATGGTATGGAGAAGAAGCGATATCAATAACTTTAGTTACTGCAAATAGGGAGCAGGAGTCTTATTCCAGAACTCGATTCGATGAGAAATGAGTCGATTGTATAAAACCAAAATTCTAAGAAATCGAACAAAAATCCAAAAAACAGGCGATGAGAAATAAGCAGACGACAGTCTTAGGGATTTTAAATTTTGTTTAAATTTTCCTTCATGTATATCTATATGGTTGATTTTATACAGTCGACTAGATTTTACCCGATCGAATTTAGTAATAAGCCCCCAGTTTCTTTAGACATTCATTACTAATTAGAATAGCCTAAATAGAGTAAACTGTAAGTGTTTGAATAAAAGAACTTCATTTTAACAGATTCAATAAATTCAGTAGACTGTATCCGTTACAGGGAAGTTACCGTGGCACCCATTAATTTAATTCTAATTATAGATAAAATACTTTATCTGTCATGTCATGCCACATGAGGGATTAATGGAGTTGCAAGATAAAGAAAATACCCCCAACAGAGGCATTTTAAAATAGAAGGTATGGAACACACAAACTTACTTCAAATATATCAAATCCTCTTCTTTTTTATAGCTGCTTTCTCTCAAATGTCTTGCTATTTTGGATCTAGTACATAGACACGTCGTAGTGTTCAATTATAACTATAATTCGGAATCTGTGAATTTGAAATAATTAAAAATTTATTTAATTTTAATTGTTTGAATAACATACCTAACCAAATAACATGATATTCCTGCAGTACATCAAATTTGTCATCCAGAAATTTCTGAAAATGTGTTCTAGTACTGACTTGACCAAGTGAAGTTCAAATTTAAGCTCATTACTCGTATTAGCTATAAATAAAAAAAAAATATATTAGAAAAATTCAATTTCAAAATTTGCCTTAGCTAGAAATTAGTTTCGTTTCGTTTTTGAGTTACATAATACAGTTGCCATTTTGATGTAGAAATTCAATTTTGACGCTAATTTTTTCTTCTAAGTTGACTATTCCATGATGAATTTCATTCGTTGTTCCTGGCTTAAGACTTATCGCAGTTGTCTGTCTAGAACGTAAGAATATATAACAAACAGGAATGCTGATAAGCTAAATTCAGTGAAGCTGGACCATAATATGCGTTGAGCTCAAATTTTCTAGTGTGAGAAGTATAAACAGAATTCGTGTAGGAGGAGTCAAGTTATTCTATGTTCATATTTCCACATGCTATCATTACCCAAGCTTTTGTGTGCATATTATTAATATGAAGAAAAAACGGACAACTACCCCAATACCATGAGTTACAAAGATTCTGCTAGTGATGATTCATCTGAAATTTGCAATATGTTTGCTTCATTTTTTGACAATGCGTTTTCTTCGGTAAATTTCCCTCCTCGAAATGAACGATTCTCATAACGTTTCTTTTACTATCCCTACAATTGCGAAAGAGGATATACTGGATCATATTAATGGACTTCCAAATGACTTCACGACGGGTCCTGATGGGATCCCTCCAGCCTTCTTTAAATCATGCTGCCATGCCCTTGCATCTCCGCTGAGAATTATTTTCCAGAAATCGCTCAATAGCGGTTGTTTCCCACAGCTATGGAAAAATTCTTTTATCACACCTATCCACAAAAAAGGTAGTAAGAGTGAAATTTCTAACTATAGACCTATTGCAAAATTATCTTGTATGCCTAAATTATTCGAATCTATCATTTACTCTCAGCTATCAATTTCCTGCAAGAATTTGCTATCTTCAAACCAGCATGGATTTATCTCGGGCAGGTCTACAACCACTAACTTATTGGAATTTGTCTCGCGGGTTTGCAAAGGGCTATCAGACAGATTGTATTTATACTGACTTCAGTAAAGCGTTCGACAAGTTATCTCACACCGTGAAACTCTTTAAAATGGAAAAGTATGGGTTTCACCCAACATTTATAAAATGGACGGAGTCTTATTTGAATAACAGAACATATCAAATATTATTCCGGCATTCCATCTCTAGAGTCCTGAAAGCTTCGTCCGGCGTACCTCAAGGGAGTAACTTGGGCCCGTTGTTTTTTATTCTATCTATTGACGACATTGTCTCTGTTGTGAGGCACTGCAAAGTATTGATTTATGTTGACGATATTAAACTTTTCGCTCAGATCAATTCTGTTAACGATTGTGAACTGGTACAAGGTGACCTTCACAAATTTTACATTTGGTGCAAAAAACAATAATTTGGCTCTCAATATCGACAAATGTAAGGTTATGACTTTCCACAAGAAACAGATATCAAACACTTATGATTACGTGTTCTCAGATTCCACGATTCGTCGTCGCGAGGGTGCCGTTTGTGACTTGGGCGTTAAATGTGACCATAGATTGAATTTTATCTCCCACATTAACTATATGGTATCTAAGAGTAGTTCTATGCTGGGCTTTATCAAACGTTGGTCCCGAGAGTTCTCGAATCCCACCATAACATTGCGTTTGTAGACTTGCTTTGTGAGACCTCTCCTTGAATACGCTAGCCAGGTCTGGTTTCCATTTTGCGGTACACACATCGACCGCATCGAGTCTGTTCAGCGGAGCTTCCTGCGCTTCGCTCTTAGATACCTACCCTGGGGCAATTCATTGATTCTTCCACCTTATGAAGATCGCTTGAAGTTTTTGAATATGCATTCCCTTGAAAAACGTCGCATGGTCGCCGATGTAACTTTTGTGCATCAACTCTTAAACGCGAATATTGATTCTCCCCTTCTACTTAGCAAAATCTCTGTCCGTGATAGTGCGCACAATTTGAGGTTACCTCTGTTGCATGTTGATTCCGCAAGATCCAACTTTAGTATGTATGAACCCATCAATCGCATGTGCATTGTTGTTAATATTAAGGCTGAGCATTTTGTCGTTGACATTTCCAAGCATGTTTTAAAAAAACGTCTATATGATACTTAATTTTCTGCTTCCATGTCGCATTGCATGTCATCTCATTCGGTGTTTGGTATATGTTTAGTTAATCATACCAATACTAACACCGACTAAGTGATGAAACGCATGTATTGTTGACCGTTTGTTTATTAAACGTGTCCATGCAGCGAGCTTGTGTTAAGCTGGTTCTGATAGTCATACAATTTAAAAAAAAAAATATTCCACCCTTCATTATCTATCACCTGTCCCTTCGATATATTAGTATTAGGTCACTTTTCTCATGTACACGAATTTTAGATAATACCCGCATTCCTGGCTGTTATATGTTATAAGGTCTAGAATATTCGATCTTTGCTTGAATGTGTGTTTAGTTTTTTCTCATCAAAGTGATCTGGTTGTTCTCTTCACAGCATACTTACAGTGTACCCTAAAACCATTTCACACAGATTTCTTCTTCTGGTTACCTCTTATCAATTTTTTTTTCTTCTCAGTAAAACAAACATTTTAATGTAATGAATTCTTGTAATCGTACTTGTTTTTTTTTTTATCCAATAAAACACAAAAACAACGACGTAATCATAACACTTCGCACAGAAAATAAATTATCAAATTACTTTTACAAAAGAATTGTCCATAAGAATGGTTTTATCTACACATCAAAACGATTTAAAATCAGAACTGAATTAAGGATAATATGTATAAAAAAAAGAAACAGTACTGAAATAAGTCTAAATATAATAAAGAAAATCCTGATTCAAAAATTTACAGCACAATTATTGTTTTCAGATTTTGGGAGGTTGATTTTCATAGAATTTTATAAATGTCCTTAAGCTGTATATTTACTTATTTTTTTTTATATTCTTATCAATCAATGTTGCATATTCAAGTACGTAGCTTGGTTTTGCGACTACTGTAATTATCTAAAATAAAAAACAAAAAAATAATTGGTCTAATGCAAAATGCTTTTTGTATTTTTTTCCTGTTTTTTTTTTTTTGTTGTTTTAAGTGATACTCCCCGACTACCCTTTTTTTATATCTTTGGTTAATGAATAAAATTTTTATTATTTATTAAGGGACTAATAACACCTAGCTTTTTTTATTATTATATGTATATAATCAATTAAACGGTATAAAATTTATAACAATCATCGATGCTTATTAGACCAAAACAAATTATAGTAGGTAATAGGTAGATACAGGACAAAACTAAACACTACAAGAATACACGTTTAGTAGACTCTTTAAAGTATGGACAGTGATTTTTATCTTTTGTGAAAATATAAAACAATGAAGAGATTAAAGATGTTACGACCAATCGTATAAATGGTCTAAATGAAGAAAAATGTTTTTTGATTTAATTTTTACAAAACAAAAAAAAACGACCTTGTGAGGTATCAACATAAAATTTTAATGTTTAACAATTATCGATTAGACCATTTATTCGATAAAAATCGAACTATATGCCCCCACCAATAATCTCAAGTAAATATTAAATATACATTTCTGACTTAAATAATATTAACAAATCTCTGTGTTCTCCCCCTTCTCTCTTTCTCTCTAGCATTCCGACTTATTCTATTAAACTTGCTCCCTCTTTCTCTCTCTTTCTACACAACAAAAAAGTTCAAATATTGAACTATAGACAAACATTTTGAGATAAAGAGGAAAGGATTTTTTGTTTTGTTTCATTATAAAGTAAAAACAGAATAGAGCCTATGCAAGCGATTTGAGCTTTTACATTATGTACAATATGTTGCGATAGTGCAAAATTATTAAATGTTCCCTCCTCTCTTTGTTTTTCTTTCTTTCGACGTCATCAGTCATACATACGTAATACATGCCCTACAAAATCAATGATTTTGTCCTTTCTTTCGTTTTTTTATATATCACAAATCACTTCACAAGATATAATAAACACATAAGCAAAAACAACATTGCTCATTCATTATATGACTCCGAAAATTTAAAAACTATCATCGTCATGTCAAACAATCGATTCTGATGGAAAATGATCAGCATCATCAGACCAGCTTACTTCCATTGGTGTTCCACCTAAACTTGTGCTAATTTTTTCCATTAGGAGAGCATCTTCAATGGATAGATGTTGTTTACTGACCCCTCCTGCTCCTCCTCCTTCGCCGCCACCAATCGAAGATGTTGATGTCGATGAAGTCGAAGATATAGTCTCATCTGATGAGGCTGAACAACCTTCATCTTCAGAATTTGTTCCAGACACCATAGCTTCGCCAGCTGATTCTTGAATCTCTTGGCACTTTTTCAGATTTTTAAAATCTTGTACTGATGGATGAGAGGATGGAATTGAACGTAATCTTTCTGCTGAAGTAAGAGCGGATGTATCACAAGTGATCAAGTTTCTTTGGGATTTTCTATACATTCCGTTCTCACTGTCAGAAGAATATGATGATGGCGTTTTTGGAGATAAAGATGATGCTGCCGCTACTACTGTAGATGACTGCTGTACAGCAGATACTCCGTTTGTAGACAATAATCTATTATTACTACAACTGCTGCTGCTGCTACTCGGCCTTCTTTTATATGGTGAACTTGAGCAAACTGGTTCTTTCCATGATGCTGACAATTCATTATTTTTTCTCGAACTCGTTGTTGAAACATTATTTTCTCCAGAATTTTGTCGTGCAAGTTTCCTTTGGTTTTCTGATCCCTTAATTGTTACAGACTTCGATCGAGTCCTAGATGTCGGTTGATTTTGTTGTCGTCCAACTGTTTGACCCAAATCAACCGAATCATTGGAATGTTGTCGTATCACGGATGTTGCAGAGGCAGATTGAGAAAGAGGATTACAACCATTAGTACTTGTTATTGGTAGAGAATATTGTCGTCTAGCTCCTGGAGATTTTTCATTAAAACTAGAACGAAATGAACCGGCACGTCGCACCATTCTGGAGGCAAGCACCTCTGGAGATTCATCATCCATTTCAAGCACCCAAGATACTGAATCACTTTTTTCAACTACACCTTTTATAATTGGAGATGTAGGTGGAGAAATATCATCCATTTGAAAACATCCAATCATTCGATCTGATCCATTCGTACTACGATTTAAACTTGTCAGACTAGAATTATGACTTAGTTCTGGATTGTCCTGACTATGGAAACTTCCTTTTGAGATATTCATATATCCAGATTGTTCTTGGTAACTTTTTGAGAGTTCCGTTAACGCTAGGGCAAACTTTTCAGAGTTTTGCTTTAAACGCCATTGTAGTTCTTCGTTGTGCAAAGATAAACGATTTCGATTTTTAACCTCGTGTGAATATGATTCCTGAAGATGTTTATTTCTGTGAATAAGTTCCCTTAAAAAAGAAAATTAACAAGTTAAAAAGAAACACCACAACAATTTACGAATTAATACAAACTTTTCTTCTTCTATTTTTGCCTTCAGTTGTATCTGAAGATCCTCAACTCGAGATTCTAATGCTGAAACTTTCATTTGTGCTGCGGGAAGCTCATCAGCTGCTCTTTGAAGCTCTTGATTGTTCTTTCGTAGATCAGATATTTCACTTTGCTTTAATTCCAGTACACATCGTAAGCTTTCAACTTCATCCTGTAACATTTGCACCTTATTCGCTGCACCATTTTTTGGAGAAAAAGATTGATCCGCTGAATTTCGTGTAATTCGAAGAACTGAAATTTCATCGTATGAAAGATCCAATTTTGCCTCAAGCTCTCTTGATCTATTTTCTGTGTCAAGCCGAAGGGCGTCAATCTGTTTATTAAGAATATTAATTTTATCGGTTAATTCACGTTCACGATGTGAAGCAGCTTGAAGCCTTTCTGCGAAAATATTTTCAGCTTCTAAGACTTTTTCGCGAAGCTCATTTTCTGTTGCACTCAAAGCACTTAGTCTCTTTAAAAGTTCTTCTTCTTTTTCTCTAGCCACTGTTATTTGTTTTTTATGTTCAATAAATTTTACTTCTGAATCTCGGAGATATTCCTGAAATTTTTCATTATTAGCAGCATCTTTTGTAGCTAATTCAGTTTCTAGAGCTGTAATACGTTCCTTTGCGCTCACTTGAAGTTCACTTAGAGATAATTCAACTGCGTATGTAGGTATGTTGAAAAATATAAAATAAATATATTATAGGTACACGAAAAATAAATAAAACATTAATTTTGTTTACCTCTTTGAAGTTCACATCTATGTAGAGTCTGTAATTCTGATTCTCTAGCGATATAGTATGTCTCCTTTTCTTGTAGCTCATCTTGCAGTTCGTGACATTTTGCCCTTGTCTCTTCCAACTGTAATTCAGTTTCGTGAAGAGTCTTTTGAGCTTTTGTACATTCTTTCTTGATTAGAGGACAGGAGAACGCCTCCAGCTGAAAAACAAAATAAGAATCGATGTTATTTTAAGAGAAAACAATTAAATTATATTTATGATAACAAGAATATTTTACAATTTTATAAAACATTTCTGCTTTATCCACGTGCAACTGAAAGTGTTCCGTTCTTCAAGACTAATTAATTGCAAAAAACCTGATCATACTCAAACTATTCGATTTAAGTATGTATATGTGCGCAGTAACGACTAAAAGTAAAAACAAAACCTGACCAACTAGCTGAGTATCGGATTTCTTATTAAGAGTGACTACCATATCGTTCTACTTACTTGATTTGGAGTAGTTATTGGACTTTTATGGTTGGGTTGAGTGAATTTCTAGATATTTGCAAATATTTGAAATCAGTAAGAAAAATGTATAAAATGCGTGATACTCAGGAATGTAATAGGTAGCAGGCCACATCGTACATGGAGCCACAGCTCGAGTCTTCATGTAATATGCCATTTTGCAATTACTTCATTTACTATGGATTACCTATAATGAATATTTTCTGTTTAGAAGAAAAAAGTAATGTTTATGAATACAAGAAGCCATGCTGGTTAAAAATGATGATCATCATGGGGCATTCATTACTCTCTGTGATCAAACCCATAATGACTGTGTCAATACCCACCCAATTTTTTACACGGATGATTGATTCCAAATCGGAAAAAAAAATTCTGCGAGAACACTCGTGCCGAAATGAAAATACAGCTCAAAAACTACGCCACGGTTTTCCATGTGGAAATCAAGGTCATCCTGAAAACGGGAAGATATCTTTTTCACTGAGATAGTGAAAATCAAAAATCAGCTCGGATAGTCAAGCGGCTGTCAAAACCCTCTGCTACCTACAAGCTGGTACGGAGTGTAAAGCCACCCTGAACTACATTTCTGGGCATAATACGGTATACTCGTTCTATGTGTACAAGGTCAGAGCAATATAAACGAACACAAGCGGACGAGTTTGCTCGTCTTGAAACGGTCTTGGAAGCTTCGCCCTCCACAATCGTGATTGCACCAAAACACCTCATCTCTAATATCTCGCCTTGGAGTTACTGTGAATATAGAGTCGTTTTTAGTTAAATGACGCCACGGGTAGAACTACAAAAGAGTTGTTAAAATGCAGAATAAATCTTCGCTAATAGCTCTAATGCTATTTATGAAAATTTAGTTTACCGTGGACCTCAGTACTAATCGTAATGAATTGAAATGAACTAAATTTTACAAAGAAAGCTGCTTTATAAAAAGGGTGTGTAATTTTAGTCCAAATTTAATATTTGTTTGAAATCAACGTAGACCATCAAGATTTTCAGGTTATAAGGGACTTCCATTTTGTTTTTAAGTTATGTAATAGAAAATACTCCTGCTGGTGTTCGGAGAATATCGAAGAAAGTTTTCTAGTTAGCTGGTACCTACTAAATAGAAGATAGGCCTAACATAAATATTAGGAGAACCTCGCGAAGAACAAATAATTGAAGCTTGATTTTTGAAAATTTTATAAAATGGATCAATTGAAAGAAATAGGACTGTATCATGGCACCGTCTAAAATCACCTGCTGTTAATACTTACGATGTATTCAAGATTTTTTTTTTTTTGATAAAAAGAATGATAAAAAAAAATAAAAATGAGGATGAGGTTATGAAAAACTACCTATGTATATTAAATTTGTTAACGAAATTATGAGCTACAGACGGCCGCCTGAAGGTTTCTAGAGAAATTGCAATATGGCGAAAAATTGAAATTATTTCTTATATACCAGAATAGCCTGCACGAAATACTCGCTATGAAAACAATGCTTTTTTGATTTGTGGAGGGGTGTGCAGGCATTAGCCTCTCATTCACTGCGATCTAAAAGATCTATTACGAGTCCCTTGCTTTACTCAGCCAACAAAACTCAACTTCGGCTCATCTTTGAGCTGTTTTCGTTTTCCGATTTGTATTGAATAAAACACCCATCCGCACTATTGTAACAAATACCTACTAACATAAAACTTTTATAGGAAACCACACGCAATTCCACTGGTTTCGTAGAGTTAACGCTCTGCTAAACTCTCACTTCAATGGGCACGTTTACTGTCACTTTGGTAGCGTAGTCGTTGCGTAGTGTAGTTCTGTCACACCGACTACGATCGACTATCCTCCTGAGCGTAGTCGAATGTATTCGACTATTTGGTACATTCAAAGTGCGGAGTGAACAATAGTCGTAGTCAAGCGTAGTCGTTTACTGTCAAAGTTGGCGGAGTGAATGCTCGGTAGTGACTCGTAATGGACAAAAAGTCACTATTTCGGTTGCAGTGAACGCGCCCAATGAAAATACTAAATCAGGTTTAATTCTAGTTTGCATTCCATATAGAAACATTGTACTGGTTTGGATCAAAATTGTACATAACCTACCAAAATTTGGAGATTTGTAAAACTTAAGGTCGAGTTAGATTAGAATTTTGGACAAGAGGCTAGCGTCGCATGCGACGATTTGGAAAAAAATATGCTATCAGATTGAAAGCGTTGACATTTGAGTTTCGCCAAATTTGTTTTGAATTTTTTGTTATAAATTAGCTCACATTTATACAAATTACACAACAAGCATTTCTCAAATTCCTTTTTGAAATCAGAAATAAAAAAAAAAATCTAAATCAAATCAGGCAGCAGTACAATTTCCTAACTGTCAAGTAAAATTGAACGCGTACGCGACGAAAAGTAGAAATTCGGCCGATTTCTGCGTCGCGTGCGGTGGTTATCTAACACTCCCTATACAACAAGCCCATATTCGATATTATCTGTCAACGCGTGCTACGCGTTTGAAATTTTCAATCTGATTCCAGCTTAACTCTATGCTGACATCTCTACCAATCGAATTATAATTATTAAAATGGTTTGACTACAATATCTCAAAAACAGGTTAAATGAAAAGAAAAAAATACAATTATACTATCAATTGCTAACTCATTTAAAAATATCTATGAATCATCTTTTAGTTAAATCCAACAATTACCTCCCAGACTTCCATTTCTAATATAGATTTCGAAAATGGCATATTATTGTTAAAACAGAACACTATATAAGAACACAAAACTAAAATTATTACACTACTGGTAGAAAAAAAAAAACACAAATTCTACTCGTCCTTAAGCAGGACGCACTCACAAATATGACCGATCAGTTAAAAACTAAAATTTCAACTGATAAATCTAGAAAATCGTAAAAGTAGGTAACTCTAGCTATCCTGAAAATATACCTTCACAACCTGACAAGTATTTATCAATTAGCAAATTTCAAAGAAATTTTCCCAAAAATAATCCCTATTATGAATCGCGATCCTCTCATAAAACGATAAATTCGAATTCGTTTCCTTACCTACACAAATTTATAGACAGCCAAACTAATAATAAAGAAAAGCAACTCAGGCTTGCGCAGATGCAAAATAGTTATTGTACCTGAAGAAAAAGGTTTATTAGTAGCCAGATCAAGTAAAATATTTTTAAAAATCTTGCCTCAAAACGGATATTATGGACATAACCAACGTAACCTATATCCCGTGTGTGTGTATAACCGAATTGTTCTAGAATAAATTATGTTTTACTTAAAACACATCGCTCAGTTCATTTAGTACAGAGCTAATCTTCCCTCAAATGGATTAGTATTCTTGATTAAACAACTAATCAGGATCACAAATCTTTTTATCAAATGCAGGTATTACATAGATACAAGGAATTTAGTAAGGATTATACTTTCATGGAATACCCTTAAATTATATTCTTAGATAAGATGTTAAAAATAACACTTTTGATGACATTTTATCTAAGAAACCTAATTTAGTTGGAAACTACAAAAGAATTTAAAGAATTATTTAATCGGTCTCATAAATCTTAAGATGTGTTTCTTTCAACCATTAATTAGAACGGGTTCCGAAATAAATTTTGATTTAAAGATAACAGAAAGTCAGGTACTAGAATTTAGCTTAGCAGCTATTAGCATTCAACTTAAGGGATTAGCCGCCAGTTCTCTATGAGATTTCCTGATAGCGGGTCGTGGGCTGAGTGGAAAGAGCATCAATAAGGCTCTTTCCTTGGTCCACTCTAAAAAAAAAAAATTCTCAGACCGCTCCGTCTTAAATGAGGGAGCCGATGCTGGTGTTGTATTTCCTCAAGCTTGTCTTCCAGGCTGTGTAGTCTTCGCCATCGCAGTGGCAGCGAAGTAAGTTAGTCCTTGATATGAAAATCAAAGGAAAAAAACATTGAAGGCTTCGAGCATGACTCTCGGATGACATCTAAGTTTCTGGAGGAATGGAAGACGTCTTTGGAGAACCTGTTTATTTATAGTGCGGTATCTCTACAGTAGGACATAAGAGGGCGGACACGTTAGCCAGTTCTGGCTGTAGCTCTTTTTCTTACGATTAAAATTTATAGTTTGGATTGGCATCTCATTAAGCGAGTATCTTAATATGTTTCGTAATAAGAATCATCAGCGATGGGCGAGCATTTGCAGGTGTATGAAACTTTATTCATGATCCAAATAGGAAGTTCACGGACTTTCTCTTGGGGTTTCGGAAGGTAACAATGCACGACAAAGTTGCGAGTTGTTGACAGCCCTGAGTGTCTATTCAGTCTAAAAGAAGAGCAGAACAGAACAGTACACATTCTGTCCGGCCTTTTAACAGTTGCAGGCGGTATCTCTCGCGACTGTTCTCCTACTTGAAACTGATGCGCTTCATTACGAGGATATGAAGGTTTCGGGGAGCGGTTATTACTTTCCACCAAGTTAGCTCCATGATTAGGGTATGTCGGTGCTTTGCATTTAAAAGAAAAAAAGGATTAACACCTATTTAACATAAAGACGATGGCGATATATATTCAGCACTAATATGATGTAGAATTAACTTCCTTTATTATAAACATCAACTTCAAATCTCTCTAAATTTTCCTAATATTGGACTGACAGTGAAAAGTAAGAAATAATTGGAATAGGCCTTGATGCAACTACTAGGAGTACAATTTTAGAGCAACAGAAATTCTAGAGTAAATTTAAAGTAAATTTAAATTTCCATAAGGAATTAAAACACTCCACTGAGTAACTAAATATAAATTAAAAAACGTGGATTTTATCAATCTGGCATGCATTGTGATTAATAATATATTTAATAAAAGATTAAGTTATAATTAAAATAAAAATAAAAAAACTTTTGTCCATTACAAATTTAACTTCTACAAATTCTTCTTAATTCTTGTGTAAAGAAACCTTCTTTAAATATTGAAATATATATCCCAGGAAACAGATTGGAAGCCTCTTCTCCTACTTAGTTATTTCTTTTGTAAATTACACAAGTGGAAAACTTCTGGTGGAAAGTTTTCCAATTTTCGTTGACTTGAAGAAATTCATCCAACCTAAACTAATTGCCAAGGTAAATTTGCAGAGTTGTCTTCAACAAGATTTACTCCCATAAAATATTCATTTGTGGTAAGGCGGCAGCAGGGCAGTGGCTCGTTTAGTTAAACTAACCATGTAGAAAATTTCCTACGTTTTCTTGCTTTTCTATAAATTTATTCTAACTAGTAAAAAAAAACATAAAATAAAATTGCTGATTTTTTTTTTTGATTAATTTCTTTAGAAAATATTGAAAGCCTTTGGGGGAAAGGTTACTTAAAGTTTTACAGTTCTATGGTCTTAAATAGTTTAGAAAAGCGAATTATAGCTGAATTGTCTAATCTAACCATTCATTGTGGACTTAGGAAAGCAAATTAGATATCTGAAAGTGAGTCACAGTCAGAAAATATATAGCAAATAATAAGAAGAGCGACATACGATTATGTTTTCCTGGACGTTTTTTCCGGGCCAAATGAATCCCAAGTAATTAGTATGGCGCCGACACACGATCAGATAACCTCGGACCGGTTTCAGAGCCTGTAAACAACAGTGGATGGCTACGGCTTAATGATGGCTGGATTCATACGGTTTTCTGCCGAATGCAATGCAAAACTCATTGGGCCATCCCACGCGAGTATTCCTCGATGAAGTATGCAAATCCGTTTTTTAGGGAAGAGATATCTCTCCAATAAAAAACGGGTTTGCATACTGCATCAAGAATACTCATGTGGGATGGCCCATTGAGTGCATTGTGATGAAACGTAGTGTTAGTGCAGTGCAGTAGTACAAAAGCAACGAAAGTTTTTGAACGTGACATTATGTACATTTAATAAAATAATTTGAGATCTTTTTTTTTTCTAGTATTATAAAATGCTGGACACAGAACGCTTAATTTTGGAGGTTGAGTAACGACCATGTAGGGAAACTCGGCGCTTACCACAGAGCTATTTTCAGTTGGGTGCCTGGCCATGATGGCATACCCAGAAACGGGGCAGCGGATGCTCTGGGCAGAAAAGGTTCAGCTATGAATATATGTCTAGCAGAGGAACCCATAGGTTGGCCCCTAGAGTCAGTGAAGACGATTCTAGATGTACAGGCCTGGAAGCTTTCTAATCTCAGGTGGAGAGAATTGACCACATGTGCGATTTCAAGATAGCTGTGGCCCGAGTTTTGTCCTAGAGAGGACTGAATCTCTGCTAAGGAGGAGCCGTAATGATGTGCGTTATCTTATCACAGTTATTACAGGGCACTGCCCCTTTGGTAAGCATGCAGAGCAAATGCAAGCCTCATACAAGGACTTCTGCAAAACCTGTATGGATGAGAAGCAGGCTGAGAGCGTTCAGCACCTGCTGTGTGAATGCCCTAACCTTGCCGTGAGTAGGACGAATGCGCTCGACAGATATTTCTTCGGCGAATTGGAGGAGCTAACACACAAGGAGTTGGGGGACCTGGTGAGGTGGCTGATTTCACTGTACCCCCTAAAACTGGGATATCATTCCCAGGTTGATTCCCATCATGGTGGTATCACAATAGACCGCAAATGGTCTAAGTGAGGCTAATCGGAGGGGTCCGCGCGATGGCCTCCACTCTAACCTAACCTAACTTAAAGACCATGTATATGGCAAGTGAGCAGTGAAAGCTATATAAGAAAGGATGAAACGGATATTGCTTAGAAGGAAATAATATAATATTATATTATATGAAGAAATTTGGCCAGACTGCGAGAGAGAAGAAAACCCAAATCAGGGTGGGCAACTTTTTTTATTTATTTTAAGCTCATAATTAACTTGTCAAGTTATAATTCACGATTCAGTTGAAGAGCAGTTATTAATTAATGAAACACAAACAATATTGCCAAGGACTTCACTTTCTGGTAAGATAATATAATCAGCGAATTTATCTCTTACTGACCGTTTCTCCGCAATGCTGCTGCTCCATTCGATTGAAGTAAGTTAATTTACGTGGTAAGTGTTTTTTCCTTGCTTCTTCATTTTCAATTAAAAATAAAATAATTACAAGTTCAATTTCACTACCATTTGCCATAATTATTCCACCTTTTAAAATTACTGAAACGACTTCACTGACTTGTATTCACAAAATTAACGAAAATAACTGTCTCTCGTATGTCGTGTAATCACGACGCCGATAAAAACCGAACACGGTCAGCCTGATGGGAAAAACCCAAGGTACCTATATAGACTCCAAGGTATTTCCATTATGAACCACGTTCCACCATTACGTGATGAAATATCGTGAAATATATGAGTAAGTACGGTACAGAAAACACAATATACTCTCTCCTCTCTCTGTCTTTCCTATAAGAATGTATATAAATTAATCACAGAATTACGTCACATGCTATCAGCTGAAATGTGTCAAGATTTTAATGGGAATACTTGTCTTCTATATGCCTTGGGAAATACCTAATTGTATGTCACTACCCATAAGGGTAATAAGCCAATTTCGTGTAATAAATTCTGGTTATGTTGATAGTCCAGGTTGCTATGTGGTTGAGAGTTCAGTACAGGCTTACATAAATGATAAGTCAGGAGAGGGGCACAAAAATAAATTTAATACTTTTTATTTTTTTATCCATATTATCAAATAAATTTATAACCAACATTTCTACCTTTACGGTTTAAAATATTACTCCTACTCGGACGTATTGATTTGAAAATAATGCTCCTATCCACACCGGAGCGTTATTATGTCTGAAATTTTTCAAATGCACCAACAAACTCTAAGCTCCATATCAAGCTCAATTTTTTACTCACAAATAATATAGGTCCTGAGAAAACCAATTGAAATAACAACTTACGGAAACTTAAGGAGACCTAGCAGTAAAGATTTATTAAAAACCTTAAATTTTTGTTCTATATTTGGACCATCTTAGTGGAGATACAAAACATTTTTTACTCTTTGGAAAAGCTCCCGCTCCAGAGTTTTACCTTGAACTGGCAAATTTTTGCTACAACTGGTCGGAAAATATTTTTATTTTTACTTTTTCCGCTCCTACTCGGAACAGAGCTTATTGCATCACTATTTTCGGAGCGATATTTGGAGTTTTGCCAAGTATCATTTTAGACTGACAATAATTCGTCATTAACGCTCCGTTCTAGTGTTGTTAATTTGTTAAAAAAAAAATCCTTTTTCAAATTGGGAGAAAAGAAGTTTTAATTCCAAGGATATTTCGTGAGAGTTTTATAAAATCTATATGCATGCATATAATATGTATGTACATTACATTAATATGTGTTTGTGTATGGATGCCGCCACTAATTTTGGCGCCGCTCTACTTAATTTCTATTTCAGTAACCATGACTCAATATAACAGATTCCTAACACTATCTACGTGACTCTTTTACACCAATCGACATTGTAACAATTCTGACTCTCATAATTAAAGCAAATTACATCAATAGAAACTGTCTGTCAGTATTCCAAATGAAATCCCTTAAATGAAAATAGACAACCCGGAAAATGTGAGCCTATAATTTTCTATGCATAATAAATATACAGAGGCTGATAAGAAAAAATGTTCTTTGATACAACATGAAATGATGGGCAGATAGGATTAGGGTTTTCCATATGTCTGCAGGAGAAGCTTTGAAATTGAGTGGTAAACCTGCACAACCCTTTTCATTTTATTTATATCCTATTCATGACCATCGCCAACGCAACACATCCAAGGATAGATGAAGTTAATCAGTTTTCTGTTGGACTACTATAGTATGGACGAGGGGATAAAATACGGAACGTGTAACAAAAACAAAGGCGGCTAGGCTATGATGATACGACCGAATTCGGAATATTTTTGCTATTAATTTCCTTTGATGGAAAGCATAAAAAATTGCTTAAGCCCTTTCTGTCTGCAATTAATTAATCTTGTTAAAGCTGGTTAACTTTTGCGAAGTGATAAATAATAAAAATATGTATTTAATAAATTTGTTTGCTGTGATTATATAACTAGTCCATAAATTTTAAATTATATAACAAAAAGGTTAGGCTATGTTGTGTAAAATTCGTATACGTGAGATAAGAATTAATGGTGTTGCCACGGGGGATGAGATGACAAGGGGGCCTGGACATTTCTGAGCCATTAATTTGTCATTGTCAGCCATACAAAGGCAACGCCAAGAATTATTATCAAAAAATAAATGGGGCACTACAAAATTTTTTAAAAATTTAAAAAGCTAAATTATAAATTTAAAAATTAATTAAAATTTTTGCGATATAATGGGAATTTATTCAATACTTAATAAAGTTTCAATCACTAAATTATGTGCCCGGTCTGAAAATATCGTAGTTTACTACTACTTCAATGACTAAAATGAACACATCGATGCGGTTCTACTATATGGAGAGAAATGAATTAGTTTCTCTTCCTCATAGCCTATCTGTTTTGCTATATATGATCTAAACCATAAATGTGAGTATGTATTAGAGCTGAAAGTATCCGGAATTTGCTATCCGGATTGTCCGGAATAATTAGGACCCGATTCCTCAAATCCGGAATCAGACTAAGCAAAAAAAGTTTAAAATTTCCTCCTGATTGCATTGCTTCATTGGGAAAATGGACATATATCATGAAATTTATATTTTACCAATGAATCAATGCAAACTGGATGTAATGTTGAACCTCTTTTGTTTAGTCTGGATCCAGATCCGGATTTTAGGAATTGGTTAATGTGCAGATCCGGATATTAAAAAATTCGGATCCAATTTTCAGCTATATTATTATTAGTATTAACTAGAATCATATACAGAGTGTTTGTTTCAGAACAAGATGCAATTTGGTAAACCATGCTTCCCCTTGAGTTGAGCTGATAAAAAATTGGTACCTACCATGAGGAATTATAGCTATATGAAGAAAAGATGCTAGTTTTCTCGACATCCTCGTAGCTTCCTTGTTAACAATAGTCTAAAAGAACGCGCTCAGTAAATTTTGGGTATGAAATATAACCAAAAAATATATGCATAAGTATTAAGTTAAAGGAAAGGCAACGTCAAAAGAAATCGTCTAGCAGGAAATCTTTGCGGCCTAAGTGAGTATAGTACAGGATGTTGAAAGCCGGTTTTTTCTGTTTTTCAAAATAGAAACACTTAGGGCCTATCTGAATCCAAGTTTTCGTCTTCGTCTTGTTATTATAGCTAATGACGTAACACAATAAGCTCAGCTATTATAATAGTTAGACAAAGGCGAAGCTAACCTGTCCGAATCGTCCAAATTCATGTGTTTAGCTTGATATTTGACGTTTTATTAAAAGCTTGCGCGGTATTTCTTACATGATGCTTTCATTTCTCGCATTAATTACCTTAAAAACAAACTGTCTTGTCTATGAAATGCAAAATAACCTCAAATTACGTTGTCTATTTAAATAAGTTAAGTAGACTCTTGACTCGATGATCAAGCTAACCAAATGTCTAAACTGTTATACAAAGTAGCAAAGCTCGGTGGCAAAGACATGGATTGGGATAGAGCTTGACTCGATGTTACGTCACTAGCTGTAATAAGAAGACGGAGCGGAGGCGAAGACTTGGATTCGGACAGGCTAATACTATACCCACTTCAGGTACATCTTAAAAAATATTTAAGTTTTCCCTGAGCACAAAATGCAGTCCGAAGACCTCTTTCGTATGGGTAAGCCCTTACCAGAGGGGTGATTCTGTTGCTTTATTGTACTTTAATGTCAAAATATACGCCTAAATGAAATGATGCTGTCGTGTTTTTTCTCAGTTCAGCAAGCCTTGCATTACGTAGAATGAACTAAAAATGATACTTCACATTACAAATTCAAAATATTATTTCGAATTTAAGCACTTGTATTGCTCTAAGTTGGTGTAGAATATCCATTTACTACAGTATAAAATTTTTGTCACAACTTCGGAAGCAGTTGACTAATTTGTCGTGCTTTTAGGCGTGTATTCTGACATTAATTCATTGCAAATTCATTTTAGATTATTTTGTGGCTGATGACTGCGTGTTGGCAGAGTGTGACAATTATCATAATTTTAAGTTTTACTTTCGCTTTAATATTCATATTAAAAGTTCAACAAATTACAGATGCAATCAAAATTATTTTTATTCTTGGAAGCTTATCTCCTACAGTATCAAATATTTCTTAAACTTAATTTGTAAAGAAATATAATTAAGCAATTTTTATCTATCTGCCCCTAAAGTAGGTATGGGGGACAGAGAAAGCATTACAAATACTTTATTGTCATCTATTTCTATTCTATATATTCATTTGGAGAACCACTGAACCGAAACTGGACTATGGTAGATATTGTATAGAACTTAGAACTATATAGTTCCGCGGAATAAAGTAGTTAAACCAAAAAAAGACAACTATAGAAAAGTGATCTCATAATAATGTCAAATAATGAAAGCAATTTCAGTAGTACCAGCAGTCCATTTTATATATGTTAGCGGGTTGATCAAAAGGATAAATCAAAATGAATATGGTGAATATAAAAGTACGACAAATTCGATGTGAAATGTCCAAATATGTGACTAAAATATACGCCTAAGCTACGACAAAGAGATCAGAATCACCCTCCTGAAGAAGTTAAAAATCATATCTTTCATTTAATCCTTTACCTTGTGCTAGATGCAACTGTTTTTGAGATATATCTATTCTTATGATGCATAATTTCATTATTTTGTAATTTTGCGTGGAATTGCATAAAATTAGGTGCGATTTCTATCGTCAATGTTATACCCTGGTAGAAAATGCTCACAATTTTACAATATCTTACCCCCACAACGATCTGGTTTTGTGTAAGCCATAATAGTACTAATTCGGCTGAAAAAGCATCAAGATGTATGTAATTATTAATTAGAAAATTAAAGTCTTGACGAGAGTCTTCCAATGGGCATTCAGTAAATTTTATCGAAGGACTCATTAAATATCATCAAACTGCTCCTTATGTACGGAACCAGCAATAAATTACAGATATTTTTTATTTGGATTGACACGGCGATAACATTTCTACTAGGAAAATTTGAATTAATTTTTCCAATTTATTGGATTTTAAGCTAATTTTTAAAATTTTTGACTTTAAATTAATTTTTTAGATTGTCGTCAATATGCTAAACAGGACTTTCTGCTCAAATTATTGCGCCTCAGGGTCACTGCAGCGTTTATCCCGTTTCTTAGTTGACATACCTCTATTTTTTGCTAATAATTGCTTCTTGCCATTACCATAGCACTTTTCTGAAAGGATATTGACTACTACCACTGCCATTGTACGATCCTGTACAATCATACAGATACTCGTACACTGTTGTATTCATTTTAAGAAACACAAGCTGGAAAATAGGTGAGTATAATTTGAAACCGTATTTTGAATTCAGAAAAATATATGAAATCAATCGTAAAATCAGTATAATAAACTGACTGTGATTCGCATGAACTCATCAGGACAATCATTTATATGCTCATTAATAAGCTCATCCCTTTATTGAGAAAAGCTACAAGGACTTCGTCAGCCAAAGAAGTTAATCGATACCTCTGACTTCATTAAAAGTCTAGAAAGGGATTAAATTGAATGACGTGGGCTCACAATATATTTTTCAGGTCGCAGTGAATGCGAGGCTAACACCTACACACCCCTCTACAAATCTAATCTAATCTAGGTAAACATTTTTCCTTCAAAAATTCAGAATAGAGATTCGATTAACAGCAATTAGGCATAACACATACCAGCTAAAATCGTTATAATGGATATAGTTAAATTACCCGTCAATCTCTTTAGGCAAAAGTATTTAGGAAAATTCTTAGATCAAAAGAAAATCCTAAATACCGGGAAAGTTAAAGTATATTATACTCAAAAATCACTTCACAGAATAAATATCAAGAAGGTTGCAAAGAGATTATTTTGAAAATTATATAAAAACTGTTCGAACAGAATTTTGACACTTAATTTTAGATCTAAATAGTCTCCACCTACATACCTACACTATAGGGAAATTCTTAATATACATAAATATAACGGATTCATTAAACCTGCCAACCCTGATATACATGTGATGCAATATTCCTTATAGAAAAGAACAAACTTTCTTCTTAAATGCAACGTTAATTTTGTTATAGCTTCTAAAATTCCGGTTCTAGGACCTACCCGACATCGTTCCCCAAACACGCACACACGAATTCATAATTTATGCGGTAGAGCTAGAGGAAATTAATAGCACAAACATAAAGTGATTAAAACTATACGGTAAACTTACATCATATACTAAGTACTGTAGAAGCACCCCTAAGGCCTCAACACCTCTATTAGCATGGGCCAAATGGAAGTTCAGGGTTCCTTGATTTGGCTTCTGTTCCAGAATTTGCTGCTGCTGCTGCTGGTTCTGTTGATAGAGGTGCTTCTGAAAGATAAGCGAAAAGTTCAAATATAAATTATTGCGCATCGTTTCCTATATACGAGTTTATGTATCTGTATGGGTGTGTAACTCAGTAGAATGTCAACAAGGAAATGTACTTACTTTGTGTAGAACTGTGGGCGACTGGCTAATGCCATTATTTTTACTTATGACAATTGGCTGTGAATTTTCTATAAAATTTCTTGGTGGTGGTGTTTTGATTCCACCTGGTAATGTTGTATTGGAAGCAGTTAGTGTTGTCGTTGTAGTTGTTATAACTTTAACTGTTGAATTTATTCCAGTTTTATGACTTCCGTTTTGTTGCTGTTGTTGTTGCTGTTGTTGTTGATGTTGCAGTTGTTGCTGTTGTGATTGGCTTACAAGCCGATTATGATCTAAAAATGGTAAATATAAAAAGTTCAGTTATTTCTTTGAATTTAAAGTAAAGATTAAAAAATTGTATGTATTTTATCTATTCAAAGGGAAAGGTATCAGTGGTCATAGTTTCATTGACATCCATTCATGGACGTCTAGTATATGCTTGTAATTGGAAGCTATAAGTAACTAGTTCTTAAAACGGGATTCTTTCTTAAGTTTGTACATTTTTTCTTTTTTTTTTTTTTTTTTTTTTTAATTATATTTTAATATACAGGGTCTCTCGGAAATCAACGTCAAGCTGAATCGGGTGAAAGGCCCAAATCATAATAGTTACCAGAAAAATATAAAAAAAAATAAGTCGTGTATTTTATAAAGTAATAGGCATTACTTTTTTTCTTTTCGAGAAAATGTACACCCTGTTGCTACAAATCTTAACTTTTTGTCAATTTTATTTTTATTATGTAACCTGCTGCTTTAAATTCTAAGCCCTGCTCCAGCTTGGAAGAAATGTCACATTTTGCCGAACCAAGAATAGAAAATTAATACTTCGTCCAACTTTAACTGACTGTGCTATAAAAACAAATGTACTACGCCAGTTTGGCAAGTAACTTTAAAAGTTGACGAATTTAATAACGATTCTAAGATGGTATAACTTGCTACATTATTTCTTAAATTACGGGAAAACAGTTTTTCTTCAAGAAACCCAGTTTCGAAAAATTTCTTTTTACCTACTAAAAATGATTCTAGTATACCCAAGGCTTGCCGTACAACCATAACTTTAAGATTTTAGTTTGAGTGAGACAGAGAGTCATACCATGAAGTGTGAGCGAGGCAGATAGTGACGCATTCGAGTCAGAGATGCTAACTTTTTGTTAAATTTAGAACAAATTTTTCTTAAGTTTAAAATTAAACACCAATTATTTGGATGCATTCCGCATAAATGAAGTGCATGTTGGCATATTTGTGTGTGGTAGCACTGCACAATCACACGATAATCCAAGAGAAAGCAAAGGTAGTCGTAAAAAGATCGAAACTGTCCAAATCCAAATCAAAAGCAAACAAGTCCAATGAAGGAAGCTAAAAGTCGTAAGTAAGAAATAACAGCAACGATTACGAAAAGATGCGTAGTAAACGAAGGAGCGTAACGTACTGATCTGTATTTCGTGTGGCAATACTCAAAAAGTGGCGTCTCGCCCACACTTCATAAAATGACTTTCTCCGTATCTGACTCATTAGCGTCAGTATCTGTCTCACTAACACTTCATGGAACGACTCTCTGTCTCACTCAAACTAGAATCTTAAAGTTACGGTCTTAAGGTAAGCTTTGGGCGCACTAGAATCATTTTTAGTAGGTAAAAAGGAATTTTTCGAAACTGGGTTTCTTGAAGAGAAATGTTTTTTCCTGTAATCTAAGAAATAATGTTGGAAGTGTTACACCATCTTAGAATCCTTATTAATTTCGTCAACTTTTAAAGTTACTTGCCAAACTGGCGTAGTACATTTGTTTTTACAGCACAGTCAGTTAAAGTTGGACAAAGTCTTAATTTTCTATTCTTGGTTCGGCAAAATGTGACATTTTCTTCCAAGCTGGAGCAGGGCTTAGAATTTAAAGCAGCAGGTTACATAAGCATTATTCGGGATTACATAATAAAAATAAAATTGACAAAAAGTTAAGATTTGTAGCAACAGGAGCTAAAAACCCTCACAGGGTGTACATTTTTTCGAAAAAAAAAGATGCCTATATTATTATTTTTTATATTTTTCTGGTAACTATTATGATTTGGCCTATCACCCGATTCCGGCTTGACGTCGACCTCCGCTACACCCTCTAGTTCAATATTTTTAAATTTATTTTCTAATTTAATTTTTAAATTTGTTTAATTTTTGTTTTTTATATTTTTTTATTTATTTTTTATTTCTTATATATATTTTTCAATAAAAAAAAGTAGGTTGGGATTCGAACTCTTTACAGACAGAGTCAGTAAGGATGAATATGAAAAATAATAAAGCGCACCAACCACTAAGGCTATCAGCAGTGGTTTAGCAAAAGTTCCCATTCGACGTTTATATCAGAAATCTCATCGTCCTCCAGACAGATGAGGTCTGCAAGTAGGAATCAGTCTCTATGCCAATAGTGACAAGATGCTTCTTTATTTAATCAGACCAGCTGGAAATCTAACAACCATTTTAATTTATCTCAAAAGCTCCCTTTTCATCACTGAAATCAAACTGGAACAATTGACACAGATCTACGATAGTATACACCCTACTCTTCAGATATATTTATGTATATAGGTTTGAGAAGGACCCGGAATAATCTGACATACCACGCTTAGTGACATCCCGAGTATTGTATTATATTTCATTATTAGTTTTAAAAACTTTTCTATAAATTTGAAAACTTAATAATATAATTATAATTCATTTGACTAATAACATATTGATTACTTCTTTATACTTGGTTATTTTAATTGACGTTCATGTGAATATGTTTTATTAATTTATATTTAAAAGCTCGAGTTCTTGTTTCTAATTTTAATTCTGGTGATAACTTATTGTAAAATAGTGATCCTTTGTACATCACGGCAGTTTTGGGTGCTGGCATATCTCAAGCTTATTTCGATCGAACTTGCTTACAGGCGGGTCGAACAATATGAGAAATGTGGTAAGATTAAAGCGTAATACAACATTAAGGAGTTTTTTTAATTTAAAGCCAGTGTTATTCTTCTCAGGAATCCTATTTTTTTATCTATATGTTTTACAAATATAGTCGGAATGCTTTTTGAAACTTTAATTTACTATCTATTATCACACCGAGGTATTCAAGGTTTTCCACGCACTCAATAATAGTGCCATCAACACACATACTGATATATTGTCCAAGGAGTGGAACTTCATACAATTGGTCTTAGATAGAATTAATTTTAATTTGTTTGCTTTCAACCATTTACTCAAGTTTTCAAGGTCCTCAGTAAACTGTTCACACATAATTTTCATACACCTTACACCTATATATAGTAAAGTATCATCAGCAAACAACGCTACTTTACTTGAACTAAATTACACTTTTAATATCATTAATGTATATTAAAAAGAGAATGACTTCTAACACTGATCCTTGTGGTACGCCAATATCTACTTCCAAAGGGTCTGATAATATTCCACTCCTCGTACACCGTACATATGTAGCTTTTCGTAAAAAATTTCTCTATTCGTAATCTCAAAAGCACGTTTAAAATCTAAAAATATTACCACCACAGCATTTTCCATTTAATTATTACCCAATTTAACGGTGTTTCCCATGAATCCCGACTGCTCTTCTACCAGGAATTTGTTAGTTTCTATGTACCTACTCTACGAGTTGACATGCATATGACGTTCCATAATCTTTTCATCTACAGGAAGCATATTCATTAGTCGAAATTCTTGGCACTGTCGACTTTTTCCAATATCTAGGAAAAATCATCCCTGTTTGTATAGATATGTTTATGATTCATATTAAAGTAGCGCCTATTATCTCTATCAACTTATAAAATTATATAACATCTCAAGCCACTCGCATCTCTTTTGTAACTGCACTTTTTAATTATATCATAAATTGTAAATTTATCACAGTAACGTATTTGAAATCTAGAACAATGGGTGGAAGAAATTAAACGGTGCAAACCTTTGATGCTGTTCACAAAATAACAATTTAACTTATTTGTTATATCAAATGAATCGTACACATATATACATACTCATGGCAAAATTGTATTGTCAAAATTTCATTTGTCTTATGCGAATTAAGAATTAAGTCTTTAATAACTTTGCATAAACTCTTTGATCACCTGACCTATAGAATCTATCTGCCTCTCTATAGAATTTTTTTTTTCCTTATATTTCGCGCTCTTATAACAATTTCTTAAGTTTCTGTCGTCTGTTGTCGGTCCTCATCTCAGCCCCGAACATCAATCTCAATTTTAGACCCATGCGATTATGAGAATCTTGTCAGCCGAAGTTAAGAATATTTCTCGATAACTTCTCCGATTTCAGTATAACCTTTTCCAAGATTTTTCCCGAGAAGACCCGCCATATTCATCCTGTATCAAGTACTGGCTGCCATATACTCTACCTCCAAGTGTATATACATACGTGTGAGGTTAAGCAAGATATATGTATATCGCTTTTCTAGCGGTAACAGAATAACACAACGATTCCCATATCAATAAGTCATCAAGACTAAGGTATTCCCCTGATATAAAACTAGAATGAGATTTCAATTGAAACACAACTAAAATTGACAACTTTACAACGAAAACAGTACTTCTTTAGAGATCTGAGACATAAGCAGACTCTCGCTTTCGAAAAAATCTGTGTAATATTACACAATTTCTTTATAACATAATTACATCAAAATTACAATTTGTTAGCGAAAATAAAAGTAGGTATATGTAAAAAGTTATTAATTTTACAAAAAATTTAAAATCTACAATTTTCAATATTTCAAGAAAAATATGTATTGTTTACATTTCACGTTTTTTTATACATTACCTAAGTATTTATTTCAGTAATCTCGAAATCTTCAAAAGTTTGCTCTAAGGTGTATGTACTATGTATGTACATACATTTTAGTGTATTAAAGTAAGTCATGAAATGCGAACTTTTCTCCATACAAAAAATAAAAATTAACCATTGTTTGTATTTTTAAAATAGATAAGAAGTCTATTTGCGTTAAATGAATTAAATTCTGCTGTATTTAGGCTAAAATAAAAAGCAACTAAGCCGAATTCAAAGATTTTTTATTTTTAGTTTTCCTTTATAATTTATAAGAAAATCTTTAGGCTTAGGAGTGAAGAAAAGTTATATGCCTTCCTTGCTATTTAGTATATGCGAAAGGAGTTTTTTTTTCGACGTCAGTATAAGCATTTGTACTCCAGCACTATCATTATTACATTAACAAGAAGTAAATTTAATTTTTCAAATATTAATTTAATTATGAAGGTTAATATATTTTGTTATGGTCGCATGTGAACCCGACCTTAGAATTTCCGGACTGACTGGAATAGCTTCAGTGCTCTAGAAGGCCTTTTAGGGATGATGCATTCACCGAGTCGGAAATCGTAAACTCAATGTAATATATATAAAAAAAAAAAATCCAAGTACCAAAAAGTTTCTCTTTCTACTCTGCTTCGACCGGAATCTTTTTTCTCTTATGGGTAAATAGGGGCAATAGAATCCAGTATCCACTGATGTCAGGGGAGGTTGGGGTTGAACGTTGAACAACACGGTGAGCATCACTACCATCGAATCCTGATCACAATCTCGAAAAGTAAGTCATGTAAAGTGTGCCATCAGGACCCGATAAGTATGTTCTCGGGAATTTTTTTTGGGCATGAGATTTCTTTGTTTATGTTGAATGGTAGCGCCGGCGTTTTTTTTCGGCTCACCCCATACCCCCAGTCTTTACCGCGGAGAGAACTATCAGCTTCGGCTGACAAATTGGACTTCATATCCATACCCTTGCTCATTCTCATAAGCTAGCATTACGATTTATATTTCTGTTGTGTAATTTTACTCGGTTTACATTGAACAATGACAATATTGTAAATTTACATACTATGTTTAACTTTGACAAATTTTATGTCAATCTTTACATACATTTAATTTATTCTATGGTGGTTTCATTTATAGCATAAACATAATATAACTATCCTTGTCCTTTCCCACTGCTGCAGATAGTCGATGCATAATCCTCAATCATTTTTCCTTAGAGTTTGGAGTCAGAATAATTTTACATATTTTCGATTAGCTCCATAAAAAATATCTGAAAATTTCAAGTTTTTCTTTTATCAGAAGAACGAAAATATTTTTGGGCAATCATACTAAAGACACCACACACCATTAGATTTAAGAAAATATTATATTAAAAACAAAGAAGTACAGAGACTTGATCCCTGAGGCATATCGGAAAACTTTCCAGCCAAGATAAAAAATCAAAGTAGAATGTCAGAAAAAAAAATTAATAATACCTTCAACTCATATTTACATAGTTACATAGTTGCAACTTTCATTTGTATGTTTACACCGAAGAAATAATACAAGAAATAGAGAATACCACATATTTTGAAGCAATTGAAAATCAAAACATCTCCTTTCCTTAAACAGAATAAATGCATAGAATACGTATGCAAATTCAACAACACGATATTCAAATATCTTGTCTCTATAGAATTACATTAGAGAAAGTAATGTTGCCTACGGACGACGCACGTATCAAATTGGTGTAAAAATTGTTTCGAGCAAAATTTCTTTAAATTACCCATACTTTTTTTTACGTATAATTACCCTAATCTAAATGCATGCATTTTTGTTTTCTTTTGGATTGCATTCACAATCGACAAGACACACAGGTGCATATGCATAAAAGAGCGTCTCTTACTATGTAGTCTGGTTTCTTTGACTCAACTTATACTTCTTATTTTCGCTGCTCGGCACCTTTTGTTGTATGGTTTTGCATACAATCGACAAACTATCTCGACTTTTTCAAGCAAAAAACAAAACAAAAAACTTCAAACAATGCCATACACGACCAAAGTGATAGTTAATAGGAATAATTAGCTTCATTAAATACAAGCAACATCACGCAACTGTATAGCTAAGAGAAGATTCCATCAAAATAACAAAAGAATTGAAAGACATTTGGAATTTCGCAACATTTTTTCGTGTTTAGTGACGGTACTTGTTAGGTACTTATTATCTTGTCTGAGTGCCTTATCTTTAGGCGATATTCATACATAACATAAATGAATCGAAATAATTAATTTTTCCAGTATCAAGTGAAAAACCATATCCATTCAAAGTGTTTGGATAGAAGAATGCCTTAGCCCCCGCGGGGAGGCTAGATTTTTATTGCATACCACATGGAATCGTATTGAACTGACTGGAAATTCGCATGAAATATGAAGGCGCAGTTAATGAATCGTAAATGCAACAAGCTGTTGGATTGATTGTGTTGCATTGCACATAACCCGTTGAAATATGAAACCGAAATTACGACTTGGAAATATGGTGGTATCCATAGATTTTACTATTTTTAAATAATAATTTATGGTTTTTATGAAGTTTACTAGCTCGAACTTATATTTATGTTGTTGGCATTAATTTGGGTGGTTTCTCTGCTGTTCTGGAATAAAATCACTGAGAACGTGGAAAAATCCACCAGTAAGATTTACATCTTGCTTTTTGGACTAAGACCATCTTCTTTATGTTTTATTATTTTAGTCTCATAATGAAATCTGAAGCAGAAATTCTCTGTAGAAGGCACTATCTGTATAGATGAAGGATTTCCAGTTTTGTTGACTCATATTTCTAATGGAGTTCTCTATGAACGCTTATTGAGGTTATGTGTATCAAGAAAAATAGTTCCACAAAGGCACTTTTCAGTATTTAACTGATGATGAGGCACTAACGCCTACCCCACACGAGACGATCGGTGGTAGATAATTTTGTAGGAAAGCCTACGCATAGGACCGACAGCCAACGCACAAGACCGACACTTTGTCGGATGTCACAGGCGATCATGCGACAATATATTCTAAGCAACCCTCATGTGCGCGTCCACACTTAAATATGGTATCTCTAGCCATATCCTACACCACCGCCGACAATTCACCCATAATCGAGTTTCTATCGAGTTTGTGGAAACTTAGAAATTCTCACATCTCTTTTGTCGATTGATTATTGGTCGGTCTTTTTTAGTCGCTTTTTTTATAGTCGGCTCAGTGAAAACATTTCAAAAACAAGTAAAAAGGCCCTAGATGAATACCCGTATGTAATTTCGTATGGTCACCAATCATTGCAAGTTTGATCTGATCGTTAAAGTGGTTTGTCGCATATATTTTTAGAACGGTTCGTCGGACAGTAAAAATAATTATAAGCAATTTCATAGCATTTCAAATTTTGAATGACTTTTTAGTATAATAAAAACATCTTGGACTGAACGTTTTAACAATATACGTAGAAATCCTAATTTTTTATATGTCAACACCAAGAAGAGGTTGCTCGATTTAGCCCATTTTTGAAATTATATTTAATATCTTTATTATAAAACCACTGTATACAAAATTTCAGCTCTCTACGTTGATGTGTTCTCAGGCAGTGTCTAAATACATAGTGAAAAAGGAAAGTTTTATATGGCAACCCTACGAAGGAGTTGTCCGATTTGTTCCATTTTTGAACTCAATTTAACGTTTTTTTTCCTGTAAAATTTCAGCTCTCTGAGTACACGTGTTTTTGAGTTCGTGAGGATGGACAGACAGACGGACGGACATACAAAAATCAAAATAATTTTTAATGTTATGCGTGGGTGTCTAATCCATTTTGCTCTACCATAAATAATTTTAGGTGTTACAAATGGAATGACAAACTTAGTACTTATACCCTATGATTTCATCTAGGGTATTTCATATTTATTTACGTAATTAGTTTGTACAACAAGATTTACAATCTTTTAGATATGTACAATATAAGACATATTGAATTGTATATAACTGAAATATAAACTATATACAAAATAAAATTTATCAGAGAACAGAAAAATGAGACAAAGAAGAAATAAAAATAAAATAAAATAAAGATTCAAATTCAAATTCACTTAACTAACCTAACCTATTCATCAAACTGCTATTGCCGAGGACACACTCCCCCTAGGATCTATCACTAGTAGTCAACAATTCAAATAATTTCTTCCGGAATGCACCAACCATCCACGTCTACTGAATCTCAACTGGTAGAGAACTCCATATTCTAGGTACATGGACAAAATAGGAACGAGCGAACGTTAAAAATCGAAGTATAATTAAATTTAAATGCCTTGGAGATTGAGCAAGCTGTATATGTTCCCATAAATAGTCAGGTTTACAAGAATACACGAGCCTTATATAAAAATAATAAAGCTTTAAGTTGAAGATACGTATTTAGGGAGCGTCCAGGACTACGTTTCGGTAAAGACTTATATGATCATATCATCGTAACCCATAAATGAAACGAATACAACAGTTAAAAGTTAAATTCAATTTACGAGAACAATTATGGTCTAATGCCGGGAAAACAAGGCTTACATAAGTGAAAAGCGGTATAAGCAAGTATAACAAATAATTGTATACAATTCAGGATTGACACAGTATGACGATATTTCAGTGGAAATGTGGCAACATGACCCACCCACACGTAAAAAAAATAAAAATAAAACAATCACTGTTTGTCAATGTTCCATGCGCCCTTCACTTATGTCGATTTACCATCACCTCCGAAGATCAACTGCATCTGATTGTGACTTGCTTTCTAACACATACCAGTAAATCCCAATTTCGTCACCGATGATAATGTCGAACACTACTTTTGCCCAACATTGACTGAATTGATCGGTATCCACTAAAGACAAATTCTCCTGACGATCAGATTTTAATGTAGGATTATTTTTATTTAGGTCATCGATAACTTGGGGAGACAAGGATAACTGGATATCCTCGTGGGTATGATGGTTTCTGAAACAATATCAGCGATAGTATGTATTACTCGGGAATCGTTCATGAGTGATTTACGTCCACATTGGAATTCATGGAACGACTATTTAACAGTAGCCAAAAGAATAGTCTTTGATTTTCAAATAATCATTTTAGTTTTTTCTAGGACTGTTGTCAAATCAATCCGTTTTTTTTTAGGCCAGCCCGTAGTCCCTTTAACTCGTACACGAATTTGTCTGTCTGTATATTTATTTATATATTTCTTTTTTATTATTTTCGACACTCTCGTAGACCCACTTTTCATCATCACAGCGCGTGCTGAAATTTGGCACACAGGTTCATGTCGAGTGACAATTGAATCTGAACTGGAAATTTCAATGGAAAACCCGGAAAAAAGGGAAAAATCATTTGAAAATTTGGTACGAATTTGATTAGTGATAAATCCATTTCAGGAAAAATGCAGAGTTTTCCGCTTTTTCCGAAAAAACTTTCCGGAATTTTCCGACTTTTCCGGAAAATTTTCCGGTAAAAAAGTTATCTGAATTATGCAGGATCAAGTTCCCTATCAACTGGCATCATTATTTTCTCTCCGACAATTGTGAAAACTTGCAGAAAAAATCGAGGAAAATTCATGTAAAACGCTTTTCCGGAGTTTTTCCGACCAAGGAAGCGTTTGAGCGTTTTGCAACCTAAGACAAAGTTGTAGAACGAAATGAGTTGCATAAAGTTGCTTTTGTGGAAAACTCCATGGAAAACCCGGAGAAGCGGGAAAATCATCGGAAAAATTTTCATGGATATGATTAATAAATCTGTTTCAGGAAAAATGCAGAATTTTCCAATTTTTCTGGAAAATTTTCCGAAAATTTCCGGAATTTTTTTTTTCGTCCTACTAGCATCAATACTTTCTGTTCAACAATCATGAAAACTTGCATGAAAAATCGAGGAAAATTCATATAAATTTTTAAAAAAAATTCATAGTAATAGGAAAAGTCTGTGGAAAAGATGGAAAATCGGGAAAATTCATGTTATATGGGATCAAGTTGGAATACAACTAAAAAGCTCTGTTTAAAACATAATTTGAATTTCAGAAAACCATTGCAGTACTTCAACGATTTGATACTCGAATAAATTTTTGAAAAACTGCTAAATCAGTGTCTTTTCAGCCTTCATAAAATTGTTTTAAAATATCTCCGTGCAGCACGTAATAACAATTTAGTTAATGTGAAAACGGCAGAAAATCAAACAAAACTGAGGCCAAACCGCATGAAAAAGTAGAAAATAAAGTTTTCTTCACACACAGAGGTGGATTCAGATTTTATTCGCTGACAATCACCGATATATTTCAGTATGATCAATCAGAGGTAATAAGTGATTTGATTCATGAAAAGAAAGAATATTCAAGAGAAATGTCCCAATCAAAAAATCTGGGTCCACCTCTCTGTGTGAAGGAAAGTTTATTTTCTACTTTTTCATGCGGCTTAGCCTCAGTTTTGTTTGAAAACTCGTATTTTACTTATTTTATATATTATAATTTATACAAAACTTTTTGCGATTTTATAAAAATTCTATGAATTCAATTTAATTGTTTGCAAAATTTTACTCGATGTCGGATCGTCCTAAAAATAGCCGTCCAATCATTAGAGCGAAGTCGAAAAATGAAAACATGGTCAAATGCAATACCAATTGCATAAGGGGAGTTCGATGCCCAAGATAGTGAAGATGTATATCAGCGAGTTCAACATTTGAAATATTGTCAAAGTAAAAATGGAAATGCGCAGTTACCAAAATCAATGGCGTATATTTCCTTAAACATGCATTGACATTGAAAAGGATACAAATATTCCGTTAAAGACTTTTACGATCGAATTGATGCATAAAAGCAAATATCATAAGTCTTTGCTTAAGCAGGGCCAGAAGAAATCTGCATCTGCATAAATCATTATTATTGCATAAATTTTCCAGCCTTAGTTCGAATTGATGACTGCATAGGAAAATAAAAGTACTTTGACTATGAACAAGTGGATCGTCTTTCCTTCCGTCGTAATGCATTAGAAACGTCAGCAAAACTTGAATTCAATACATTCGGTACAACCAACGATCACACGACATGTGAAGTATTGTTTCGCGAATTTTCGGACAAAGACGTTTGAGCAGAAAATCTGAATCTGATAGACTATGCTGTATGGTCCATACCAGAATCCATACCCAAATCAATATCAAAATTCAGATTCCAGAATCTCGCACGGTATATAAATATGTACAATATGATGGACCTGCTGGAAATGACGTTGGTCAAAATTTTTCGAAATTTTCACATAGTTTTTTTTGCATTGACACCATAAATTCAAATTAATTAGAACAATATCAGAAAATTTCGATCAAAAAATTGTATCACCTAATGAATTTTACAAAAATCAATAAATCTCCATTTTAAATCAAAAATTTATAAAACATTCGTCTTAAATCCAAATGATAGAAGGCACCATCGTATCTTTTGTTTGTTTGTTTGTTGTTGCTACGAATTCTCATTTATGACATCAAAAAAATAATTACATACTTAAGTATGTTTCATATTTTCTACACCTGCATAGATATCTTTTGTGACCATATGGGTACAGCTGTTGATCTAATTAAAACCCTTCACATAATATTATTACTTAATACAGATTGGAATGTGTAAACAATTTATATACATAGGTACACATACTATATATGTATTCAAGTGTGTAGAAATAAACGAAGATTCATCTTGTTATGATTTTATCTTCAAGTATATAATTTAAGCTGAGGTTGATTACTTAGGTCAAGCGTGGGTCGTCGCCGCATGCATTTAACAAGCAGCTCGTGAAAATTGCCAGCACAATGAGACATATAATTCTTCTACATAATTATACCTAAACCTAAATAGTATGAACGATTTAACTAGGTATGTAGATCTTTACATTTCGCCTGATGCTTTTAGATGACGAACAATGAGATTTTATTTTTGTTAAGACAAGAATTAATCGTACCAAATCAAAGGGCTAAAAATAGTACCCTTACCGAGTGACCTAAATTTTGTCATGTAGTATGTACATTTACAAATCTCACAATCTGACATTGTAACATACAAACATTCTATTCTAGAGTATATACATACTATATTATGTATGCACTATAAGAAATGCGCAGGAACGTGACAAGCACAAATCGTTTCAGCTATACAGCTGTTGTTAAATTTTCTGGAAGAAGATATTCTTTATTCAAAGAAATGGTCAATCGGTAAAATGAAATATTGCATCTGTCCAATAAGTAATCTACTTAAAGCAACACGAATGTAATCGCTATCGGGGTAAAGTGGACATAATTCATTTAGAGACGTATTCTTTGTTCGACAAGATACATAAGTATCCATAGATGTATATAAGTATGTATCTGCGGGTGGACTCAAAGGCACTACAAAAGATATCTTCATCCTTATAAAAAATAATTAACTAATTCAATAACAGACGCCCGTCAACGTCTGAAAGCTTTTCAAGTGCGAAGAGCAAATCCATTGAGGTTTCAACGACCCCTCTTCAAGTATAGGAGGCATAAAATGTTAAAACAAAAATCCTAGATATTCCTAAAAATAAGTTTTTGAGTCACTAAAATCACGCAAATCTTAGAGGTGAATATATATTTATTTATTTTTTTATTTTTATTATGCTGATCTTGAAATTTTCATCTAATTTTTCAATAATTCTTTATTCGGCGGCGCCAAATAAAGTTTGATTTTTTTTTGTTTTTTTCTTTTGCATTTTTGCACGTGTGAATATTTTGGCGGCGATTTTAATCAGGACGTATGAGAAGTTTTTTTTTTTTTTTTAAATTCGAGTGTGGTGTGTACTTAAATTCCCAATTACTTATGGCCATAGGCCAATATTCTGAAATAAAATCACCAAATTACAGCCCACCACCATATTCACCAGTTTGTTTTTTGGCACAGTATTGTTGTTTAGAGTCCAAGTTTTAGTTTTTGTTTTTGCTGTTTATGAATTTCTTATAATCTTATTTCATCATGGATCTTTGAATGCGCAGATTTAAGATACATACATATACATATATATATATACATATATATATGTATAAATAATGGTAGATATATGTAAGCGTTGAATAAATAACGACCATGAATATGAAAAATTTATTCACGGCAATAATGAATAAAGAAAACTGACTTCCTCATAGGAGAGAGATTATATCGAAAGTATGGTTGAAATATTTCTGCAACTAATTAATTTATTGAAGAAGAGTATAAAAATAAACTTTGAATTTCTCCATATAAGATTTTAAGCGTAATATTTTCACCAAGGTGTTTTTTGGTACAATTCAGCATGTGGGGGGTCTTCTATCGATAATACATAGTGTCCCGTATGTGGTATTGTACCCGAAGGCTATAGATAGATAGGTCTACTTAGGCAAACAAAAACTTGTATGGATGGCGGAAGAGGAGGGAATCCCAACGGTTTCCGAGATAACGAGACTTAAAAATATTTGGAGATGTTTTTATCCTGTATATTCAATTGTTCCTGTATTATTCACACTATGATGATGATTTAAAATTTGTTAGATAGACAATCGTTTGTTGAACCTTTCCAATGAATATGCTTAAGAATAAGTGCAAAAACTACAGAAAGGGTTACATTTTGGGGTCACTTTAAAACGAAGCTTTTCGACTTCTTAAATCCAATATGAAAAATTATTGTTGGTCGTGTTTTTTGATAAAAATAGTAGTTAAATACAAAAAAAAAAAACGAAATTTTAACTTCGGTGAGCCATAACTTCGAAACGGAGAGGATCAGGCGAAAAATTTATAGACCCATTGGAAAGGTCCAACTATTATCTATATAAGAAATTTAAGAAATCCTCATTATATTTGTAACATTCAGAAGTTATAGTATGATCTATGAAAACATACCCAAATAGGTTTAAGTCCTATTTTCTCGGAAACCATTAGGATTCCTACCCTTTCCCCACCTATACAATATTTTGCTTGTCTAAGCAGGACTTATCCATAGACGTCATGTGCCCCATAGGAGTTACATGTAATCGAATTTTTCGCTCTCGTTAGTCCATAGGTATGTAGGGTAGATTGAGGTACATCCGTCTTGATCAATTTCACTATGAAAACTATACCACTACAAAAAAAAAACATGATCGTGAATGTCCTGCACGTGCCATTTCTAAACATTTTGTATGTATTTAGGAGGTGATCTCCCAGCTGCGTTTCGAGCAGCACGTGTTATGCCTTTTTTCTATAATTTTTGGTTTATGGTAGTTGTGTCGCGAGAGATCTTTAGATCTTTAGTGTAAAAGAAGTTGCAGCAATTATATAATCAATTAGTGCTTAAAGTTATAATCAAATTCCTGAATAAAATTATCACTGTTTTTTTAAAAACAAAAAAAGGTAAAAAAATAATTTTAAGTGTTGTGGGGCACATTTGTTAAATAAAGATACGTACATATGTGATATTTCAGTGATGGTGAGAAGTAACGTTGAAACTGCCAATTCCCAGACTAAATACTACTTTGATATTGACTGAACATTTGTGATTTATTTCTGTTGTAGCCAAGTTTTTTTAATTGAATTAGTTTTTTTTATTGTTAGTTTTTTTTATTTCAATAAATAAACTATATAATTTCTTAGTCTTTAGTCTTTCATTAACACATCCAAACTTGGCCTGTAACTTCTTAAGATCTGCCCTCTCAATAATCTTTCACCTCAAGGGGTGCTTTCAATAACTTGAAGTTATTCTTTAAATTTAAAAAAAAATGCGTATATTCCAAACACGCGGATAGTAGTAGGGGAGTATCGTCGGGGTTGGACACCCCTTCGCTCATAACTTTTGCTTAAGAAAGGAAAGGTCTGGGAAAAAGGAACACTTTTGCTGAACATTGCAACTTGATTAAGTGAAAAATGAAAAAAATATAGGCATTTAAAAAAAAAGTGAAATGCTGTCAAGTGTTATCTAGTTAGGTTGGCCAGTCAACGAAAAATGTGCTGAAATAATAGAAAGTGACCTGGAAAAATTAACTGAATGAAATAAAAAGCTGAATTTGTTGCATTTTTCTGCTTTTTTAGCAAAATTTGAATGGCACATTACTCGAAATTGCATTTCCGGAAAATGTAGTTTTATTGACGCACTTCAAAAGCACTTATCTCTTGCATTGTCCTAAGAAGGTTTTTTTGTGCTTTTTGGCGTGCATCTTCCTTTAGATGGTGTTCTATTGACGGACTTCGTTCGATTTCATTCTATTCTATTATCAGATATAGGAATAAATTGAAATTTAAGCTGATGAACTCTGATAACCGTAGCATTGTATTTCCCGCTTAACAATAGAATTCTGTTGTTATTTAGATTATAAAAGTAAAACCTATAGGCTATAGTATGTGCACACTATGCTTATATTCTAAATTATTTAAAAGAATCCATAAAAGAAAATAGGATTACCATGGCTGCTGAAACATCGTCGTGGAAATTAATAATACGCTGTAAATCATAGGGCGGGATTCTGGCGTGTTGCCATTCGCTTGACTCGAATCCGAAATATTTTACCAATCGTTAGCTATGTTGTTGATATGCGTCAAAAATTATTTTGATTCCAGAAATTTATTTCCATTTAGCAACAATAAAAAAAATCTCAAAGCTTTTGCGCTTTCAGAATTCACACTGAATTGTTTTAAATACAATCTCAAAACTGCCGGTATCCACCCACCTCAAAAAGTGAAGCATGATTTTGATATTTCAGTTGGATTAATGTACTGCGTACTACCATAGTGAATTTTGTAAAATATATTAATCCATTTGAGTGAACTGATTATACTAGATACTTTCACAGTCTTGAACATAGGTAGAAAATTCTATAAACAAGCGAATGACACTATGCGAAGATCCCATCCTTGATCTAACTTCAAGAAATATTTCTACGATGATGAGTCCCTGTCAGCAGCCATAAACAAGAATTTTGTAGGCGAACCAAAAATTAAATACTTAAAAATAAAAACAGATTTCCATCTCTTTCTTTACATATTCTGCGTACTTGTTCAAACTGGCAAAATGTTGAAATCAAATTAGTTGAATTGACCAAAACGCGCAAACGGCGTCTACGGCAAGCATTATCTAGCCGTACTGATGATTATTGACTCCTGCTGATACGAAACGCCTTATTTAGTGCTATCTCCGCCAGCTGCAGGCTTTACAGCAAATTAATTATAATTCTTTTTAAATTGATAACATTATCGTAAAAGTTTTAACGACTTTTACTTTTGCACCCTTCTTCAAAAATTCCTATAATCGCTGGGGTGTCAATTCGAGCTTTATTTGTTGTAAAATTGGCCACAACATGTACAATACACAAAACCATATGACAAGGGAAGAATTCGAGCTCAAGTCGATTATGTAGCTGTCAATCACAGGTATAGACTTATCGATGAACAAATATAAGTCTAGCTAGAAGGAAGGTACAGATCAATACTATTATTAAATAAGGTAGTTTACCTGCGCATTACCAACGACATCGACATTGACCACGTGAGTGGATTATGACATAGGAAACCATTATATCAATATCAGAAGAAACTACCTACTATACGTTCAAAAAGGTCAACAGGAGTGTATGAAAAATGAAACCTTGCAAGAAGTAAACTGCAGAAGCAACCTCTAAAGCTGTAGGTAGACATGGAAATTTTGCAACAAATATTCTTATCATTATAGTATGTAGCTAATATTACGTTCAGAGAGAAGTATTTCGTCAACGTCTTACACCACATTATTATTTTCAAAATATTTTTTTGTGCTAGCTACATAAATTTTTATACTTTTAAGAATATTTTTAGCGTTTAACCATTTCAAAATTCGAATTATCTCCGAGCGGCAGAGAGCAGTTTTTTTTTCTGTTGCGTTTTTTCCCGGTGTACAAGATAATCTCAAGTTCTTTTGATAAAATTCAAACCACATATTCTTTATAATATTATCTAAGATGTGGCATAGGATCTTTTTGAATGGATTGCCGAGTTCATTTTTTATAAATTTTTAAAACACAAAATTACGATAAATATTAGATTTTTTTCACACAGCTGCAGAAAAAGTTTTAAAAAATTTCCCTACTCCTGCCTTAGTGGTACATGAAATTTTTTTTTTCATTTCCGGAAGATGCCTGACAAAGAAAAAAATTCCACCATCAGCAAGGATTTTCAAAATAGGGTCCTCATATTTGACGGCTCATATCTCCATTTTTTTTTTTTTTTTGTTATCTTTATATTATGTGTAAAATAAAAATTATTTTATAATTATATTTAATAGCTGCGTAAAAAAAACAAAATATTTTTATTTTTCCGAAAGGAGCCAAGGTGACATACCCCTCTCCCACCCCGCCAATCCCTTAAACAAAATCTCTTAACAGGGCTCAAAAAATATAAATAATAATAAGAACGGCCACCACACAATGGAAATAATAGCTGTGTTCTTTTGTGTCCGTAGAACAGAGCAGAGCAAAACATACACAAAAGAACGTCTCATACATTTTCATAGAAGATGTATAAATGAAGCGAACAGTACAAATAGTTCGCTTCAATCGACAGAACAATTTGTTCTCTCCAGTATATGGGAGTTCTAGAACAAGATACACAAAAGAACACAGCTAATAACTGCTAAGTATTAGATCGTTCACAAGAGACAGAGCTCCAAGAATAGACAACATCCCAAAGGAGTTGCTGAAAGAAGATTGGACGAAATGTACAGTGCTATCTAATTTTTAATCTTAAGGATTCGCAAAATACAAAAAGAATAACATTTAATGAGGATTTCTGCCAAATAAATGTAAACAGCTAAACATGTTCCTGAAGATGCAATTATAGATTGCACGTATAATTTGACCGCGAAGAAGTTACTATATTAACCTTGGTCCGAATACTAATCCTTAAGACACTTCACAGTAAAAGCAAAATCTGACTGGAGAAATCAAGAAACTAACTAGTTTTTAAAATATGCTATCCTATAAGATCGGTTTTTGAGCATATCTATAATAGGAGCGAGTGATTTCTTGTCAACATTTATTTTACAATTATATTTATTAATTTTCACTCATTAAAATCGCTTATACAAAAAATATTTTGTAAACTTCCATTAAAAAACAGAGGCGACCTACATATAGCAAAAATAATTTTTAATATTGATTGCGACCATTTCAATATGGAATAAAAGAGAAAATTTACAAATTTTTTTAAATAAGCGCAGAAACTTGTCATGTATCTTAATAAGTATAAGTTTGAGCGGTTAACCTTTCGAGTTAGTTATGATTAAAAGTTTTGGTCTACGCACTGTTGAAAGCCTAGGAGAAATAAAGGGTTGAAGTAGCTCTAATCGAAAGCGAGTAAATTTTATTTACATACATATTCATGAGAAGGTAAATTTAAAGCTTAGTCCTTTCAAAAATATAATCGGAACAAAAAGTAAACTGCCACCACAGATGGACAAAGGATTTTAAAAGCTAACAATGTCATAAATACATTAGATGAGACTCCATACGTGCTTTATTTAAAAGTTAAGAATCGACTCGATGAGCAGCAGAAATAAATCTGTTTTGATATGCCCGGCAAATTACCAGACCCAAGTAAAGTTCAAGAAATTTGATCTTCAATTATCTTAGAATTCGGGATATTTGTGAATCTATTTTAAGCTATACGAAATAAAAAAATCTACCTATTTTTTAAAAAATATTTATATGAATCTAGATCTAGAGTATAATTATCCAAGTGTGCAATTTCACACTGTTGTCTTTATTCATCAAAGCATAAAAAAAAAAGAAAAACAAAATATGTGTTTGCATATTTCCGTCAAGAGCCATTAATTTTTCCATCAAAGGGCAAGAAAATACCATCACTAATTATGGGCAAAGAAACATAACTTATAAGACACAAGATAATTACAAGTCACAACATAGACTTAAGCTAACCACCAGCACCAGGCGGTGAAGAATTTCTATTGCCATCTTTTATCAATGCTAAGATAGGATTATACATAATTTACGTGACATCCGCTTACTACCGTAGGCACAAAATGTTTATGCCACATTTACCTTGTAGTAAGTACTTTCGGACTATATACTCTACAAGACTACTTAGCAATTATAGAACATTTCCACCTGTTTATATCCCAAGTAAATTTAATTATTAATACGCACTTGGACTAAACAACAACGACACAAACAACAAACGATAGAATCTACGGGGATATTTGAAGGCATGACACGTCTTTACAATAACGCTTGAAATGGGAGTCAAGCTATCAGACGACGCAGACCAAGACTATCTTACATAAGAAAATCAAAGATTTTTATGACTCCCTTTGGATGTCGTTTATGTTGTGTGAAGTGGCTCTATATAGAGGAAAAAAGGGCAGCAGTAAAGTTATAAAGGTAAGCAATACACACATTAAGAATCAAATCTTATAATATATGATGAAAGTCTATAAGGAACACAATAAATAAAATTTGAGAGATTAGAGAAATTTATATCATAAATAGTTAAGTAATTCCAGAGACAAGTTTAAGAAGATTCATAGGCAATGTTTACAACATACCTACCATACACCATGATAGATTGGTCGGTCACCGAGTTTCATTATGACATGTAACACTTAAGGTGTAGCCACCAAGTTTCCTTATCATAAAATGCAGTTGAAAAATGTTTGATAAATATATGTCATATGCTTGTCAAAGGTTTGTTAAACATTTCTCAAACATCTGATAGGATATTTGTGTGAAAAATGTTTTCCAAATGTTTTAATCATGTATTCCCCCCGTGAAGTAGCGAGTATTGCAGCACCTCTCGTCTTACTTGCCTCAACGTTTGAGGAAAATTTTCGAAAAAGGAGATGGTCGAGCACACAATTCTTAGACAGAAGATTATAGTGCAGTGGTCGTGATTTATTACATGATAAACTCACGATCTGTTCGGTTTTCGAAATTTCGCAAGAATCTAATAATTCTATTAATTTTATTATATTTATCTTGCCCCATTTCTCATTTAGTATTATAAAAATCTAAAAATTAACTTTCAGTATCCACAGATATTGAAAACAGACTGAAAATACTTTTAACAAACATCTAATGTTTTCCATATCCTTTGGATGAAATTGAAACTTTCTTAACAATTCATAACTGTAAAATTTACGTCCACACCCATCAAACATTCCACAAAAATTTGAAAAATGTTTGACGAACGTTTGACAAATGTTTGCAACATTTTCGAGACCATCCCTGGAGATATTTAGAGGGATTAGGAAAACAATAACCCAGCCACAGCAAATATTAAACGCTATTCATTTTTTTCTTCTTCTATACATCTTTTACAGAAATGATTAAATTGGAGCCTTACGCGTACCACATGGAGCCAAGGAGGCAGTGCTCTCTCCTTCACAAATTTTATTTTCATATGACATAGCTGCATTGAGATTACACAGATTGATAGCTCTTTCCATCTATGATTCATTGTCTACGTGTCCTTTACTCCTATACATATTGCACTGGCTTGGTAATTAGCCGAAAATAACTATATGTAAGGTCTTCAGGGATTATTGCTGCCACAGCAACGTTGTTAGCGTTTTCGAATTCATTACTCAGAACATTCTTTGCAGCTACACCTCCATTTGCCATGGATATAATAGGGCAGAAGATAAAGCATAATTTCTATTGTTATATAGTTGGTGTAAAGCTTCAATAATATCTAGAGAAACATATTATCCAATATTAAGGTAAGACTTTTCAAATTGGTTAATGTTTCTCAAGTACTCCAACAAACACCAATATTTCCTATATCTTCTGAAAATGATAGGCAAATCAAATAGGGAACTGTATCAACTGTGCAAAGAGGAAGCATATCATATCTGAGTGTCCTGCGCTTGCAACTTTAAGGCTGCAAAACATTCGAGAAGCATTTATCACTTCAGATAGGTTTGCAAGCTAACGTCCAAGACAATAATCGAACTCGTAAAGAGTAGATTTAACCGAATCACTTTATGGGAGAATACAATAGATCTCCTACTCTTAACCATAACCTTAAGCTCAACACCAATATTATATAAGTGAAGATTTGTCTTAAAATAGAAGTATACATGCAATGCACGATACAGGTAGATGCCCTATTTTGATGTGTTCTTATTTTCTGAATTTTAATACGCAGTCTAGTATCCTTTCTAAATATGGCTTCAGATTTACAATTACATAGTAAATAGAGCTGGGTTGATATTTGTAGTTTATCTCCAGTTTTCTGTTATAAGGATAACTAAACTGACAGTAATTGTCAGGATTCTATTGAAAAAAAAAAATAGATTTGGGGACGAGCGTATCCTCCGTTGTGAAGTTCTTTTACTCTTGCTCGTGATAATCTCTGCTTTTTTATATGGTTATTTCTGAATCAATCCACCTGCGAATTTGGTATTCAACTCGGAGGATTATTGATGACCTCTGTTTCGATATTTACAAGCTCTCTTGATACAAAAATTTCAATTAATGTTTTTTTTAATAATTTCTAGCCGAGCGACACGTCTATTAAAAAAAAAACAATTGTCTGAAAATACAACCCTGAAATAAGTTTGTATCTAATATCCGAACAATACACAGTTCATGAACACGTATATTTGCTAAAGTTTTGGAATACGTTTCTTGTCTAAACGAACCTTACAAGTTCGAACTCTTAAGGTCGCCATTCACTTATAGATTATCTGCAGATTCAGACTGTAGATGGCATCTGTCAGTCCAAATCTATTTCCATCCACCCACTAGTATCAGATCAGATCGTAAGTTTGACGATTATGCATACACCTATACAGTTGGGTCTTCAGTCCATATCGTAATTAGTTTGTTCATAATTCTCATGTAATTCGGTTGAATTTTAAAAATGATTTTGTCAAAGAAAAAAATTGCTGCTCTGATATTAATAATTTTTTTATCAGAAGTACCAGTGAATAGTAAAAAACGTTTCTGGGTGAAAGATTGGTTGCTTCACAAGGCATCTCTCTAATTTTTTTCCTCTCAGAATTAGTAATAGCTTTATAAGGTTCTATTTATTCCTGATAATATTTGAATGTTTTTTCCTGTCCGAATATGAATCATATTTTATAGTTTCCTGTATACTTCAGGATTCATTGAATGTTATACTTCTATCCATGTTGGGAATGATGAGAAACTACAATTATCTGACGAAAATATCAAACTGATCTGAAAATAATGATTGACGATGAAATTGTACACTTTGTATGCAAATCTGCAGTCATGCTATCTGACGATGAACTGCATGTGTGTGGTGTATTTATCAACAGATCTACAATCTGCAGTTTATGAACTGCCGATCTGGTTGACAATCAAATCGTAGAAATTTTCAACATACATATGCAGATTACCTAGACTGTAGATCAAAAGGTACGATTTGAACTGTTAATGTAAGTAAATGGGCAGCTTTAGAATCATAGTAAAAATTGGATTAGAATTGCCAGTTTTTCTAAAAATATTCACATATGAACTTGCTTCTGGAGGGGGGAAACGAACGCTAGATGAGGGGGCAGAAGAAAAGGAAGATATATAGCAAATATGTGATTCAACCCACATCTTCGGATCAAAGTACGTATGTATGCTCGTGTAGAGGGTGTTAGATAGATAAAAATAATCATTCTAATCAGAATTCGGAAAACAGCAATCTCAGTTACCTAATTATATAAATCTGAAATCATCTGATAAAGGTGGGAAAATGGGAAGGTGGTGAATATTTGATCGACTATTTTACCACTGAAAAAAAAAAAACAACACTATAATCGGAGCTGGTTGCCAAACTTTAGTCTTCGTTTCGACATTTTCCAAATCCGAATTGGCCATTTCCAACCAAACAAAGTCAACTTTGTTGGTTCTCATTGTAGTATTAATGTGAAAGAAGATTGACCTGGTCAAATATATTGCTCTGTACAATTCCTGAAATAATTTTCAATTCTTCACATGATGTAAGCTACGAACGATCAGTAATTGTTAATACCATCGGTATTTGATTTATTCTAAATTTAAAGTCTTCCATACTGAAGTTATTTATTCTTATGAATATGAAAAATTTGAGGCAGGGCGAGGTTAGTTTAAGTTTTTGTTATCGATGCTGGTACTACCCTACATGAAACCTATCAATAGCTAGAATAGCTACAGAAGAACTTGGGAAAAATGGAGTAAATATTCAAATTAATATTAAATATTTAAAATATTTAAAAATAACAAACCTAGCAAACCTATCAACCGATATTTAATTATTATGTTGTTGTAGTTAAGAACCATTTCAAGGAAAGGAATATAACTGTCAAATTATAGGCCTTAGACAGTTCTATTCTAATTGGTTTTTTGGAAATTTTTTTATGCACTAAAAGATAGAATAAAATTGATCTGCTTGCTCTAGCACTTTTTTTTTCTTCTGAAATCAATCAGAGCCAGCCGTAGACCAGAGCCTGTCGTTGACGTTGTTACTTCAAAAATCACTAAAAGTGCTGTGAGATTTACATAGGTGATTGTAGGTTGACAAATCTCTTTTCAACACGGCATAGAAATAGATTCACGTTTTGATGTTATCGAGGATAAAAAGCATCTCGGAGTCATAACTATGTAGTTATACACAGAACTTCAACATCAACTTTTTAAAATCAACGTAATTTAGAATTGAGAATATTTATTCTGTCTGTAAGAAGTGCCTGAGAAGACCGAAAATTTAGTGCGAGTTCTTCTGAGTTTCAACAGATGATGGATCGACATTTTTGAAAACACTTGTCTGCTAGAAGATGAATTTAAGAATCAAGATTTACTGGAATTAACTAAGAGGATGTAAAGGTTTAACCGAGTAGCCGAAATAAGAAACTTGGTACAGTCTGCACTAAAGCAAGAATAAACCATACTTAGCTATATATACGAAAATAAAAACAGATTACACAAGGTAGCATTTAAAGTAAAAAATAAAAAATAAAAAGAAGTGGCAACAAATCTTGCTATTAACAAATTCTTATAAAATTTGGATCTCACAAAACAAAGGCTTAAAAGAGCTCAATAAACTTAAAAATAAAACAAAAACTATTATGTAAATTATTTTATATTACTGTGAAACTAGATCTTACCACAATTACCATCGCTTAAAAGCACAGGCGAACTCATCCGCAAAAATACCCAAACTCGATTGATTTTAAATTTATTTTCAAGGAGTTTCCCTTCCGTTTTAAATTTCCACAAATTTGAATTGTTTAAATTAACCCGTATCCTCTGCTTTGATGTTTTTTTAAAATAAATCCATCGATGAATATGACGACGACGACGCTTCATTACATTCTGACATAATTACACCAGCATCACAACATGAATCGTAAAATTTGCTTGATTATGAAAACATTTGTTTACAAGCCCCCGAGAATACAAGAATTACTTAGAACTTGGAAGACATTTGTTCTTTTTATTTTCCGTTTTTTCTTTTTTTATTTTAAAGTAAAACACAAATAAAATTAGGAAAAATCGTTAAAGAAAACGAAAAAAAAAAATTTAACATACAACAGGGAAAAAGGAAGAGAAAAAACAAAACACAATTTTTGCACACTTTGTCAACAATTTTTTTTTTTTTTTTTAATAATATTTATACAGCACACTGTGGTAGCGAATTATGTAATTGATAAGAATAAATAATTAGGACAATAACAGGAACAATAACAACAACAACAAAAACAATTTCACTTGTAATTTTTTTTTTTCCCTAGAGGATCCAAGCACATAATACTTGCACTAGAATATCGTAAAATTCTATCCTCTAGGTATAATTTTTTTAACGAACACACTTCACAAAATTTCCAACTGCCAAAAAACTGTGAAAACCAAATGAGATTTCATGACATAACTATCACGGCAAGCTGTTCACTAGCCAGCGGGAGCTATCAAAAATTCAAAAGCTCAAGTAGAAAAAATAGAATTTTCATTTTTATGAGAATTGTACATAGCTTTTCTGCTGACTGACCGCTCCACGCGTACCGCTTTGATTCATCTATCGAATAAATTTTTCCCAAGCAAATTGAAGCTCTCTTTACTTACAGGACTGGTTGGTCGCAACCTGACTTAAAACTAAATAAGTAATCTGCGCGCGCACACTTAATCCCTGAGAGCCTTAGTGAAAATTTTCTTCGATTCTATACTAACTATGACTATAGTTAAATGTACTTAATTTACACGTGGTGGAGTGAAGTGGGGGAGGGACGAGTAGAAAAGCTTATTTTCAAGAAATTCTTTTCTATGATCCGCGACCACTGTCTACTCTACTAAGTGATCAGAGAGAATAAAGGGTCATCCCGACACTGACGTCTACTTCTCACCCCGTCATCATTCGTTATTATAATTATTGTGATGTTTGATGATGGTGTGGGTCTACTACGTACATAGCAACTGGGAAATGTAACAAGGAGGATCCGTCGAGGTTATATCATCATTAATAGTAATGTGATGATGAACAAGTGTCCACCATTCATTGAACTATATCTCAGCGATACTCGTCAACTTAATTAATGGCGCGTTCGCTAGACGCTCTGCGTAATGTTAATGGAACAAGACGAGAACAAAAAAAAAAAACATTGAAAAGGTAAACATTTTTAGTAGAACAACGCACTCTTAATATTAATAACAAAATATTAAAATTTTTCTAAATATGTGGCAGAAGTAAAATTTTACGACAGAAGCATTGCGTGTAATAAGAACATGAAAATTGGATGTTGGTCAAAAGATGAGTCATCCAATGGGTAAACATTATGTGATGATGAGATTTAAACTTACAAATTGTCATTTTGCTCTTCACCCCAAATGATGAAGTCATATAATTTATAAATTGTGCTGAGAGTTGGTGTTAATTTCTAAATTTAGTTCATTGTTACTAAATTGAAGGAATTATTGGTATATGTATTAGTAGTGGCACGCGTAATCGTACATAAGGACTGTTTCAATAAAAAACAAAATAATTAAACTATTACTTAATCATTTGCATTATACATAGCCGACATGATTTAATTACTACGTGCTATAAAATTGGTGAACTTTTTTCTTTACATTCTTCATAAAATTGTATACAGAAACAGTATCAGACTGCCTCTTAAAAAAGTGTCTATGTTAGAGGAGCGTTTTTTTTTTTGTTTTTTAATTTTATTTGAATATTAGCCCAATATTTTTCGAATGGCCACAATTCCGGACAATTTGGAGGACTCGCTTCCTTTGGTACTACGGGTATATGCATTGGGCATCGTAGAAAAACCTCCAAAGTTTCTAAAGCCGGCCAAAAGAAACCTAATGCGTGGTGCTTTCTAAAGAATGGAAGAAGGCGCTTCAGAAGACACTCCCTGATGTATACATCCGTCTTGATTGTGACTGTTCTCACGAAAGGTGATGATTTCTGCTCACACGAACGTATTGTTTGCCAAAAATAAGTATTTACCAGGAAATTTTGTGCACTGACGGTTCTTAAACTTGGAATCTGCGTCATCGCTCTTTTTTGCCACATAAAATTCCTGCCCTGGAGGCTAGTTAAAGTTCACTTCCACCTAAATTTCATCATCCATAATGCGGTAGTCGAATTACGTTAGGAAATTTTCATACAAAATCCGGCTTCTGGATTTTGCAATTTGGTTCTTTTCTGGTGTTCAGTCCGGTATTTTCTGAACATTGAAACTACTTCGTAGGCCTTCTCTTGTTTTCATTCGATGAACTGTAGCAGATGATGTTCCAGCTTTATCAGCCATATCTCTCATCGACAGTTGTCTACCACTTCTTTTCCCAATTTTTGGTCTACCGAACCTGATTTCCTTCCTGACCCGAACTTTCTCTGGACACTACAAGATTCCCCAAATTTATTGAGAACATTTTGAATGGTCGTCTTTGGAATTATCAACTTTTTAGCTAAGTCTGTTTGAGACATATTCCGATTTTCTATATGTGTGGAAACAATTAATTTTACGAAGTTCTTCTTGGTTGACTTCTATTTGAACTGCACAAGAACTTTGCACTTATTGGTTTGCAATTATAAGTGCACACCTTTTTATAGATGCAGTCTTACCAGCGTTCCCTAAACGATAGATGATCGATTTTTCATAATCAGTCCTTAACTGAGTTGAAAACTAAAGGCCTGTTTATGATAAAAGGCAAATTTTTATAATTGTAAAATTAACTGAAACGACTGCATCCGAGGTGTCGCAAATGTATATTACTCAAAGAAACCAACACCTTTCCAATTGATAAACTAAGATTCTTCCGCTGAGATCTTCGAGAGAAAAAAAAAAGAATTATGTGAAGTTTTTGAGAGTAGAATAGAATCATAGACCAGAGACAGCAGAATATTATCCCGAAATGATACTAACTGCATTCTTTCTAGTTGTAAGAGTAAAAATAAATACATGGATTGTGTGTCTACTGATGATCTAAGGATTTCTCGGTGAACCACCCAAATCAAAGAATCTAAAAGATTTTTTTGAATGGGAGAAATAAGCAACTGGCACATTTAAATTAAGGGTAATGGGAACGGGCACCAATTTATAATCACTTGTATTTTCAGTAGATAAGTTATTAGCCTAGTAACCACCATTGTTGTCCGTATAAAAGCTATAAAGCTATATAGCATGTAGAGCTGTCAAATACATAGATACAACATACAAGAGCTTGAAAATATAGGAAACTTTTTTTTTTAGATATTTTTCAAACACGTCCTTCAAATAGCAATATTACAATCAGGGACCGTAAATAACTGGTTTTTTGAAAATTTTAAACAAAAAAAGCTGAGATAAATTATGATCCTGGAACTTAATGGAATATACCAAATTATGTCCCGTTTCGATTCCTGTAAAGCTTTTGAAAACTTAACTTTTATTAAAAAATGCTAAAAAAAAACTAAACTGGAAAGTCTTATTACTTTCTGGCAAAAATAAAAAACCAGCTTGACTTTTTATTTTTTCAAGCTGGAAGTAACAGGTCTTGAAGCCGGAAGTATAAAAAGCCAAGTTGCCTTCTTAGTTTCAGGGACCGAACCAGTTATGAATTTTTACGAAAAAAGTTTAATTTACTTGTTATTCCTGGCCGGTAATAGTTTTGAAGCTAGAAAAGCAAGCGTAATGGCATGATATTTTTTTGTCGGTAAAAATATAACAAGCGAGCCCGGCTTTTTATTTTTTCTAGCCAAGCAGGCTTTATATTTTTGCCAGAAAAATTAATAACCTTTTCCAGCTTAGTTTTTTTTAGCTTCAGACTATATAAAGTAGGCTTTTTTCGGTCCCTGATTACAATATATTAAGTCGTTAAATAAATATTTCGCGGAGTTCCACAGGGCAGTATTATAGGTCCGTTTTTGTTTATTCTTTATACATTACTAATCCATATTGGCTAATGATGCTTAAGTATGTCAAAACAAAACTTCTATTGTTAGGATCTAGGCCAAGAGTGAAATAAAAAAAAAATACTTCTTAAAAAAAAATGGCATAGAACTTTCCACTTACATTTTCAAGATGAAATCCGATATAATGTGCAATTTAGGAGCTATTCAATAAAACAAAATCCTACTGATTACTGGATAGCAAAGGATTTTTCAATCGCTGCTAGCTTTTCTGGTGTGTACAATTTTTTAATAATTCATAGAAATATAAAAAGAAATGAGTTTGTTGACAAACTGAAAAAAATCCGAGCTCAGTTCTCCTGCGAAACAAATTTGCATTTCACTAAACGATTTGAAAAGGCAAATTTTTCCACATTGTCTATCAAAAGCGATTACAAAATCGAAGTAGGTACTTGCATCACAAAGCAAAATTACATAATAGGTATCTTAGCCGGATTTGCAATGATATTGAAGAGATGGTGGTGGCGATCAACACAAAATCACTTCTGGCTAGTTGAGAAGAATGTGAAGAGGATAGGGCCTAATCTTATGAATACCACATAGAACAAATAATTTTGTAGGAAAAATTTCAACCAACAGTCTTTGGACGTTTGGCATACAATTAGATCGACAACTAAGCGATCGCATACACTTTATCATTACTTTATCGTTGATTGTTTTAGTATTTGAATGCCAATTACAATGGAAAATTTCACATTGATGCATTTCCAAAGAATGCAATGTTTGGCAAGATTACAAAGAAATCACAAAAAGAGAAAATGTTTAGATGTTTGATTTATCGTAGTTAATCTCCATATAGTGGAAAAGAAAAAATTAAGGACGACGATCGTACAAAAAACGATTGAACTTAGTAAAAAAAATGAACTAAATTCTTATAGAGTGTCTTCAGTATATCTTCAACCTAAGTACAATCGATAGTGTGGCCGTCCACATTTGAATGAGAGAACCCTTATACTATTGTTACCGCGTCAACGACAATCGAGTCTTTATCGTCAATCTTTGGAAAAATGGAATATGAAGGTCGGTATTTTTGTAGACTACATAATATGTGAGGTGTCGTGATTAACATTCTTACCGGCTCAGATTTCTTTGCAGCCGATTGATTGTCTTGCTCTGTAGGTTTTAATCTATACATTCTCTCATCTGTGGTGATTCAAATGAGAAGGGAAGACTTGACATCAGAATGTGGGATCACAATACAAAATCTCGGAGATTAAAGGCATATATCCATCGAAAAGTTCCTGGCGCGCAACCCGTGTACCAGGTGAAAGGTAGGGGTCAACACCAAAATATGCAGCACTATTCTGCATCTTGCTAGCTCGCACTCTAATGGACGCATAATGAACGCAACTTGTTCGATGCGCACTTTGAAATATATCCATCGAACATGTTGTTTGCCAGCACGCGAGCCAAGAGCTAGATGCTGCTTGCAATCTACTTAGATGCAAATAAGCTCGGTGGAGGCTGGTAAAGGTACAGGTTGCGCACATTTTCTATACTTTTTATTTGAAATGGAAAACAAATCCACATTCGGATTGTTTTTCAGACGTTTTTCATGTTCCTTTTTCATAGTTTCCTATTTATGTAATCAGCCCCATACCCATATTTGGGAACTGGATTCTGAATATGAGCTCGAGATGGCGTGTAGTAAACTAAATAGACTAGATAAAAATGAAGCAAAATACCATGAAATCTGACAGAAATCAACCGCGGAAAATGTGAACAAATTACCGTTTTGTATATTGTACCATCAATTAGCTCAATGACATCGACGTACAAGCGAGCAGACTCCATGCAACATGCGCTCTGCTTGGACGCAATATCCGTGATGTATCAACCCAAAAATTCTAGCTTGCCAGTTGCATGTGTATTGCGTACCACAACTTTGTTTTGTTTCCTTCTTTCGGTTGATACACTTAGGCCCAAAATACATTCACGGCCTCAGGTCACGGGCCACAAGCCACTTGAGGCTTGTGGCCGACTTCTGAAGCCAAGTAAGGTACATTCACGGCCACTGGCCACAAGAAGCCATGCTTCTTATTATGCATAAATGTATATGTTTTCAAGTAATTAATAATTTTTTCTTCCATTTTATTTTTTTGCAGAATTGTAACAACCCAGTATGAAATGGTTCTCACAGGTAAACAACTTTCTGACTGATAAACAAAATTCTGATTAATTACAAACCTCCCACCATATTGAATAACCTACCATTTTTATACTTCAATGTTGGTAGTACTGGGGCCACGGGCAACAAAATTTGAGATTTGATCAAACTACTATTTACTATTTATTTTATTTGATATTTAGAAAACGTAAAGGAGAAGAAATACAGAAACCCCGGTAGATCAAATTCCTGATTGGTAACAAATTTCGATTAAAGTAGCCCAATTTTTTGTTCAACTTTACCTCAACTTGAAGTTGAGGCGATGAATTGATATTGTGTGTGGGGCTGTTGAGCCCTCAATCTCCTGTTGAGAGTGAAGTTGAGCAGTTGATGGGTGTCAGAGATCAACTTTTGATTTACATAAACGGATAGATGCGTATGTGGGCATGTTGCTCAACTGTTTGTGTGACTTTATTTTATTCGAAACTTTTGGAGGGCAAATTCACAGTTGAGTTTTGATAATTTTATATATTAAGCTAGAATCTGTGTATGTATTTGTACTTATTTGTACTAAGCTTATAAAGATGGTTTTGGTTTCAATAATGGAGAAACAATTCTAGGAAGTATCGCAGAATTATACAACAGTTTAAGTATTTTAAGTATTCTTTTAAATATTCCTTCTTTAATGTAATGCAGGTTTCTGGGACAATTTTTCCGAGAGCTTATGGTGAAATAGCCGCCCTCCAATTTTATATCCCCATAACTTCTTCCCATGGCAAGAAAACGCAGAATTATCACTAATCTCTCCTCCACACAAATATCGACTCGCTTTAAAGTATGTTGTTTGATAAGTAATAACTTCACGAGTGTTAGGTTAGTAAACGACTATCCAAACGTAGAAAATTTTTGAAATCATCGGGCTCATTTTCTCTCAAATGCTTTAGTAAATTCATTTTAGAATATTTGACACGATTTAATAACCCACATAATAACCCACGTTCTTTTCCCTTTTTATTTATTTATTTTTTTTATTTAAACTCAAAACAACACCCCTTAGAATAATGATCGTTTTCCATTTTGCAATTAATTGTGATTCCATCTTTTTTAAGATTCAATAGCAACTGATTTGAAGTCTATGTTGAGATAAAATTGTGAAGTGTGTGAGAATATTGTCAAGTTGATCAACCGTTCTACCAAATTCAGGTTTAGCAACAAATTTGTAAGTGTATGGGCCGTTCTAATCCCAGTTTCAGTCTTCCTCATTTCTCATTTCTAAGAAAAAACGATTTCAACCTGAATGTAATAACAACCAGTTAAAAAAAGTGCATTCAATTGTTGTGATTTTGCAAAAAGTAAATCAATAAAAAAAAACTGGATTCCTGCTGCCGAGATTTTTCTATAGTTATGATATCATAACAGACCCATATAAAACATCAGATTTCCATTATAAAATCGAAGAATTTGTATTCCAGAATTTAGCAATCGGGATTCTCTAATTCGTGTTATAGCAATCGGGCCGGGTGCAATATTAAGTTTCTTAATACATAATTAAATAAATTAAATAAAAGATAATAATAATGAAACGAGATTTAGAAAAAAAAAAATATGGGACTTTCGACAACCGAATTTTAATAAAACTTCCCATTTTAATCTAAATATACGTAGATTGTACCATAAGTCTTGCAATGTGGCAATACTAATTTTAATTGAGGCGATCTAACATTTCCATCGTAAAGTTTGACATTTTTTAGTATATACGTAGAACATTTTCTCATATGAACGTACTTTTTGTTGACTTGAAAATTTCATCTCGACCAAAAAATGGAATTAAAGCGTAAAGCCTGGCAATATTGTTTTATGATTTTCGAAGTGGCTTAACAGTGTGCTGATGAAATTCAATCTGGATTTGATGATTAAGCCCCACATAAAGCCACTATGTCTGGCTGGTTTAAAGAATTTAATCGTGGACGTACTTAGCTGGCGTGAAGGTCGTCCGAAATTGTTTGTTGTGTCAGAAAACATGGATGATGTGCTCAAGTAAATACTGCTAGATCGTCATGTGACTTATATTGAGTTAGAGGTAACCCTAGGAATTAGTCTGATAAGCTTAAAAAGGATATTGCATAAGTACCTGATTGTGAGAAAGCTCTGTTCGTGTTGGATTCAGCCTTATTTGAAAATCGCTAAAAAAGAAGGCTTGTGGCAATTTGTGCAAAGAAATAAAAAATAATACGATCGCGGTGCATCAAAATACGTGTATAACAGTTAAATAGGTGACGAATCTTGGATATATTCGTATGAGCGCCCAAAAGTAAACAGAAGTCGACTGTATGGGTGTTTTAAGATGACCTAAATCCAACAAAAGTAGTTCGCGCACGAAGCATTTCGAAGCAAATGGTGGCTTGTTTCTTCGGTATACATGGACATATCGTTATCAATGCTTTGGAGAATCGTTGAACAGTCAATTCTAAGTGGTACACTACGATTTGTTTGCCAAAATTCTTTTGTGGAATACGAAAAAAAAGCCTAAGCCGAAAAATCATTCTTCATCATGACAATGCAAGCTTTAACACATCGGCTCAAACAACAACATATTCCAGCACTCAAAACGTCGAATTATTGGGTCATCCGCCGTAAAGTTCTGATTTGACACCTAATTATTTCGTTTTATTCCCATCCGTAAAGAACAAACAGCGTAGACAACGATATTCGATGTCAGAAGAAGCGGTTGAAGCGTTCAAAAATCGTGTGTTTCTGAGATACAATTGAAGTGGAAAAATTGTTTGAAAATTGGTTTAAGATGCAAAAGTATGTAGATCATAATGGCGAATAATTTGAAAAACAATAAAAGTCGTTTGCAAACCTTAACGACAGTGTAACAAATGCACAAATTGTTGCCACAAAGCTTAGGTATTTTTCCCTACATTTTAGAGAATATTCCCTACATTTTAGAGAAAAATACCTAAGCTTTGTGGCAACAATTTGTGCAAATTTTTTACTGTGTATCGTTATTATTACTCTATTGTAAAACTTATGGTGCAGCCCTCAGAAATTCCGGATACTACACTTCAACGTGAGCTATTCACACCTGGCTAAATAAAATCATTAAAAGTACATGAAGTGTACGCAAATTAAAAAAAAAAAAACAAGGAAACTTCCGAGATCTATTCCTCTGTCTCGTCTCTCTTGATGAAATCATCTTTACAGAAAATCTCATAAACTCAAGGTATAAAAAAAAAACTCTGAGAAAGTTTAGCATCCTTTAAAATAAAGCGGAAGTGAAAAAAAATTGTACACGCCATTAAAACAAACCCCGTACTGACGCTTTTTCCGTCGTTTGCCGGAGAGCGCTGAAACTGCATTTTTTTGTCACTAACTACATATAATTACCGCATGCTTTTCAACGTAGTGCGGCTGATGCTTTTTGTCTTAAATCAGATAAAACTAAAAAGAGTAAAAAGTATACAATTCTGTGCGAACTAGGAAATTATAAATAATGGAATAGGGCCCGTTATAAGAAAGAAAATATTTTTTTTTTGTTTTTTTTAGAAACTTATTTGTTCGTCGCGTACGGAGATATGCTTTACAAACAACCAGCATGGAAATGACCCTGTGCATTCAACTATGGTCGTGCTACCGGTGTGATGCTACTGTTATTTTGTCATTGCTCTTGCATAGGTCTTTTTTTTGTACATTCTGTGCAAAACTGCAAAACAGCATCAAGGAATACCGCGATTGAACAACGCGAAAAAAAGAGGAAAAAAAAACTAAGATGAATTGAGATTCTAAGAAAAATTGTCTTCGAGAATCGTGAATTGTATGCAAATATTAAGAATGCGCGGCTTTTCCTCATTATTACTTTTTTTTTCTATTATTAATGCAAATTTTTTCTTGAATTAATTCCTATTAAAAATTTATGAAGCTAATATGAAAAAAATTTAGTGGACAAGGAAAAAACAAAACAATGTAAAATGTTTTACAATTTCGTCATTATAAATTTCTTCAGTGAAAGTAATAATTCCTCCAACTGGGTAATAAATCCACCGTGAAATCTTATTGGCGAATAAATAAATTATTTCCACTGCATACTACCGTAATCTAGATAATCAACAAAATTCATAAAAATAACAAGAAAAAAATTATAACTGGTCTAAGACCAATAATATTATACCTTAGATGAAAATAAAAGTTAAATAAAGTGAAAACCAAAAGTTTTGAAAGGCAACACCAGGAAGGGGTTGCCCGATTTAGACCATTTTTGATATTTTATTTACTATTGCTATGAAAACACCATGTACGAAATTTCAGCGTCAACGCGTTGTCAGGCTGTGCCCAAATATATAATGAAAACCGAAATTTTTATATGGCAACCCTACGAAGGAGTCGCCTAATTTGGTCCATTTTCGAACTTAAATTGACTTCAGAACTATAAGTGCACTCGAGTTATTGTGCCAGATGGATAGACAAACATATATTATGTATGCGTGGGTATCTAATCCATTTTGCTCTACCATAATTATTTCTATGCGCTACAACGGAAGGATACTAACCCTATAAATTTCATCTAGGATAAAAAAAGCTCCCTTCTTACTTCCAGTTCTAAGACGTACTATGATTTGAGTCTGCAATTAGGCCAAACATCTATGATTCATCCTGAGATGTACACACACTTAGAATTGTCAACTTGAATGCCTCGAAGGGATAGGAAACAGCCAGAATGGTAATGTGTGATTGTATCACCCACACTTGCGATTCAAGTAGAACACTCCGGAGCATATGATTGATTTCATCCTCATTTCTTATTACCTATCTACTTCTGAGAAATGTGATCATACTTGCCACGATTATTTTTGACTAATATAAAACGCTACGACCCTTGATTGACCTTTCATACTTTTTTTTATTTTTTTATTTATTCAATTAAGAATTTTGAGAAAATCTGTAGATAGACAAATTATTCAATTGTGCAAAGGAAAACCGAAAAGCCTTGAGTTCTTTTTTTTTTTTTTCAGAAAATAAAAACCTGTGTCCTCTCCTTACACGACATATGATTCCGAACAATGGAATTCTCATTAAATCTTATGCCTGTTAGTCAGTGCTGGCCTCTTTTTAAAATGACGCTACGCTGTAAAGTTCAAGCCTTTTTCAATAACTGTTTTATACTGTATCATAGTTTTTCGGAAAGATTTGTTAATTTATCTAACACCCTAGACAAACTATTTTCATAACAGACTAAATATCTCTCAATATTTACCATCTGCCCTCCCATAATAGTAATTAAAGGAGCTCCACCGATTTGGCTAAACGACTATATCCTTTCACATTTTCACATTTTTTAAATAAAAAAAAAATAAACGGAGGATTTGGAAAATAATAAACTTAAAAACATTCCGCATCGGTTTGTTTGACAAATATCAGTTTTGAATCAGTTGTTGATCACAGTACATTCAATTATATCGAAAACATAGATGGCACTGTTGCAAAAATTTTCCCTAAATTGAAAAAAAATTTGCTCATTTTAATTTTAATCTAAATGAAGGAAATGAGTACCCCTGATGGACCACATCATTTGTATGACACACTGCATATTTTACTCCATTTCATTCAATTATGGAGATAGTCTGTCTAGTCTGTCAGTTTAACGTAAACATATTTATATTTTTCTCCCTACTATTTTAGTTAGCCCATTATCCTCCTGTGAACTTTCCAATAAATTCAGTTTATTTTAATCATGGTAGCTGGCAGTTTTACAGTGATTTCACTAAATGGAGTAAAATTTGTTCCATTTGAAAATGAAGCGAAATGTTGCAAATGGATCCTCCTTGATGGACTTCATTTGTGTGACACACTACAAAATTTGATTCCATTTAATTAAAAATTAAGTAATTATGGAGATAATCTGTCTAAGTCTAGGGTATAATTGTCAAGATCCTTGAAAAAATTATTAACACTTCTATTAATTTTTCTAGAAATTTTTCTAATGGATGGAATATTCTTCGTCTTTTAGCGCTTTAACTTTGAATATTTACCCAGCGTCAAATTCAAATAATAAATAATCACATAAATAAGAATAGAAATCGAAATCGTTCTTTTTGCATCTGGGAAAACGAAGGTGTATACCAGAAACCATTCGGAGTTGGAAAAAAGTAATGTCAAATTGAAAATAAATCTTTTAGCTTGAAAAAAAGAATGACAAGGGTGTTGAAACCGATTAGATCTGAATGAAAAAAAAAAAAAATGCAGACAGCATATTATTCTTCGGAACAGAAAAAGCTCTTCAGCGAATATCTTTCTCTTAAAAATCTGCCGAAAAAATTAGATTTCATTATTCTTACTGGATGCGGTACAATATCACTTCAAAAATGTAGATAATGGCTACAATTTTACCCCTTAAATATTTGTGTACATGCAGACTTGAAAGATAAGTTGAAATTGGGTCCAGTTTTGATGTTATTCAAATTATGAAAGTGTTTAAACATAAAGACCTGGAATAAAACCTCAATCCCCGTATCACGTGAAATTTTCAAGTCAAGTTGAGACAATTCAATTTCAACTCAACCTGCGTATATACAATATGGAATTTAACCAAGGTTGAAATAACTGTATAGAACATGGTAAAAAGATAGAAACAAAGTGAAATAACACACTTGTACCTTACCCGATGATTCTGATGTAGTTAACTACAATGAAAGATATTGGATTATTAGGGTAAATGAATCTTCATAGCTAATAGTAGTATTACTTATGACAGAAGAAAACTCAGTCTGTAATTATTGTAATAAAAATTATTTGAAATAAAATAGATTAAAGGATATCGATTCTCCAATGAACAAGTCGAAGAATATTTATTTCCTGTTTGTACTTTTAGTGATATGAAAACAAGAAAACCTGTATTTGTTCAACGAAGACCTATAAAATTGCGAAATATATGGTAGTTAAAAGAAAAAGTACCAAGATTCTGAAGTTCCTTTGTTCTTTTGTTTGAAAGTAGCAAGACGGATCACCCTACGGGAAGACTGAGAGATGTTATATTCAACACTTTTTTAAGAAAAGACTGGCATTCTGAATTATTAGAAGATGTATTGTTGGTAAATGGCTTGGAAGTATATATTGTGAGTGACCAATCATAATGCCGTTCACGGTTCTTAGTTATATCATGAATGTGTCAGCCGCCTCCAAGGTAATACTGAAAGTTCATTCTTCAAGACCAGCAGAAAGATGATTCTAAATTCGCCGAGATCGAGAAGTAACTTTGACCAATCGGAAACTTCTTGTTATGAAATGACGTGAGTAGAGCTATATGTATTAATTTCAAAATTTCAAAATCTAATTATCTCTGATAGCGAGAAAACCTGAGTTCTCTAGATCCCCTACCAAATATGTATGTCATATATAAAATTTATGTTCTAAAATATCATTTCCAATTCCATCCAACAGGCGTACAAAGATTTAAAAAATGGCAAATCTATTTTAAATGCATAATTAAACCCTCGAATAATGGATCGAGTTCCTTAAAATCCTAATTGATCTATAGCAATTGATATTTTTACCAAATAAATTTTGTCCGATTTACACTGATCATGTTAAAAAGAAATCTTTAAAACTAAATTTACAAAAACATTCATCAAAAGAAATTCTAAAACACTTTGGTATTCTGTAGCAGTATTATGTGATGGTTACGTATGCAGCAATCGTTTACATACTTAGTTGCATTCACGTAAGAATTATTCATTTTACGATTGCCAATAGCATTTTACCAAATAGGGTTGGGCATTATATACATGCATACATACATAAATTCATACATACATATATTTGTATTAATTAGATATAGAAGAATTAACAAATTTGTCATGTAGGTACGTTTATGTGCTTGGTATTTATCGTTTTAGGAATTTTAAACGCATCCCACGATTTGATTTTTAAAATGCAGCTTTATGTAAAAAAATGTTTTAAGAAGATTTTGGTGTGACACCTTTTTTAAATATATGCATAGTTAAAAGGGTTTGCTCGATAGATTACTTAAAATTGTCACAACTCTTTCAAACGTGGTGCTTCCAATAGCAACTTCATATATATATGTATATAAGTATATATATTTTTTTATTTACACATTAGAATGTCTCCGACTACTTTTTTCCCAATCCTATGACACGTTTAAAGGCTATAAATAGTACGCTAATGAAACAGAATTCTATTTCTTATCTAAAAGTTATGTAAAAAAAAAAATTAATTATTAATTATATTGACATATTACAAGTGCTCATTTACTTTAAAGTGAGTTTTGTTGTGACAAATCAATTGGCAAATATCCTAAACGCAATTCTGTTTCATCAGCATACCAGCTTAATTGCAGATTGTGAAAAGTAAGGGCTCGAGAATAGATCCATGAGGAACATGACACCTAACAGTGAGAAGGAAATTAAACAAAAAAAAAAAAAAAGATGAAAGATGTTTTTGGCATGAGTATACATATAATTTTCAGTCTTTCTAAATAAAGTAAAATTGAGTGATATGGTACAAGTTGGAAATTATCATTTTCTTTCGTTTGAGTATCTTTCAGTCGTCGAAAAAAGTAATAGTAAGTAAAGTAAATGTGGTTAAAAAAAGCTTTTGGAGAAGAAAGTTTTTATTTTAATTTAAATATTTAGTGAATAACAAAATGGGTGAAATATTAATTACAAAAAGTGTGAGGAATTTCACCAAATATACGTATACTAATAAAATATGTCCAAAGCAATTTTTTTTTAACTTCAATTTACAATGCTAACGAATCATAAAAGCATATCAAGCTCCAACAGAGTAGGTACTTTGTATTGAGGAGCACATCAATAAAGCTTTGTCCTTTTACAAATAATAGAAAAAAAGAAGAAAGTCAAGATCAATTGGATTCGCGTAATCAGGGTTCCGTACCATTTTTTTTTTTTTTTTTAACAACTATATGAAATGAGATTTTAGATTTCCTGTTATTCATGACTCAATGGACCCTATTCTGTAATTTTTCATAAAATAATATTTTATGTTATTTTATGGCGAAAAAATCCCTTCTTCATAAAATGAAAATAAAATATTTTAAAAATTCGTATTCTGTCGTGGTTCCATAAAATTATTTTATGAATTCTTTTATGAACACGTAACATAAAATATTTAGTACATTCCGCTATGTTTTCTATTACTTTTTGACAGCTGGTCAATTGACATTTGCGTGATACTCTATCAAATCACCCACTAAATAATCATTTATGAAAGCAGCTGCTTTCTTAATAGCTCTTGAGATACTTTGGGTGTAAAAGTTCTAAAATATGACAACTCCTGACTGGAGTTTGATGCGAACCATGTCCGTAGAAATGCAAAGCAGCAGAAAGACGTCCTTTCCGTTCAATTTTAGATTCCTAACTCAAAGTGAACGGAATAGATGTCTTTCCGGTATGAGGCTATAGTTACTCTATAAGTATTTGAATTTGTTTTCTTAAAACGAAACATTTGCAAAATAACTTTACAAATCACAATATAAGAAGTTTATTAATTATCCAGCCGGAAGAACTTTTGAAGCCTAAGGCTGGGCAACTCACATGGATCGTAGGAATCGCGAAGATATCGTATCGTATGATCTCTTCTGCATAAAATTAAAACCTAGGCAAATATAATTAACTTTTTATATTTTATCATACACTGCACTGGTGCGAATTTCTACAATTTCTAACAAAATTGTAATTTTTATGTATGGCGGTGGACATTTTAGTTTGTAATTAAAACAATTTTCGCACAACGAATGTTCATTGACGCATGTCATTTTCATAAAATGTGTCAAAATACCTTTAAAATGTGCTGCTTAGGTTCTTTTATGTTATGCTCCATAACAGGAAATATTTTATGTTACGATGCATAAAATAAAATAAAATTTCTGGTACAGAATAGGATTTTAGGGAAATATTTTATTTTAAGGCATAACATAACATAAAATGATAAAATTTTACCGACAGAATAGGGCCCAATATCTACTAACCCTGATAAATATCAAAAATTTATTAGAAACTTAAAACATGGTAGGTAGGTAAATTTTGGGCTATATCTTTATAACCAATTCAGCAATAATTTTGAAAGTAACTCTTTCAAATGATATCCCACATGATACAAAAATAAATTTTTTTTAGGGACCACCCAACTCATCTCGACTATTGAAATATGTACGCATCACGAAGATCTAACATTCTGACAAATTTCAAATTCGTACGTCAAGTCGTTTTCGAGAAAAATGTCTGTAATAGACAGACAGACAATCGCAGGAGTGATCTTACAAGGATTCCAGTTTTTCCTTTTGTTGTACGGAACCCTAAATATGAATTGCAGTTCTGTTAATAATTTTATATTTTTGCTACCACTTTATAAGGTGACTTGTGATGATAGAAAAATAGAATAAGCCTTTACACATACTCTTCAACTACAGATTTGCCCCTACTCGAAGTGAGGTCCGAATAATTTTTATTTTTATAAACAAATATTTCGGTTTTTACAGAAAATGTATGTCATTCTCATGAACTTAGGATCTTAGGCCTGGAGGCCCACTTAGCCGAATTATGGAAGAATTTTTACAACAGACCAATTGCAATGAAGGAATAGATAGAGAACTTTTTCGTTCAAACAAATCGAACAGAAAAATATGGGTATAATAAGCGAAATGGGTACTCAGCCCTACTCTTTAAAAGGATATTGTTATAGAAATATATAAGTTAGGCATTGGATAATTTTAATAAATTTAAGATGCCGATCATCGAATTCAATAACGTAGACTATAGAATAACAAGACAAAGATTGTATTTTTTTTTCAGATGCTTAAAAATGTAATTAACTGTAAAAAAACACTCATTGTTTTACTAAACATTACGTACTTACGATTGTTAAGATTTAAATAATATTGCAGCCGCCACTTACCTGGAAAAAACAAAGTAAATTTATATTATAATATTATGCAAGAAAAATGCAAGAAAATATAAGAAAAAAACGTAAAAGAAAAAAACAAAGCTGAATTTATATAAAACTGCCTCTCACCCCCATTTACTACCTTCCCATTCATATTTCAATTCGATTATTTGTATCCAGTAGTATTAAAAATACGTAAACAGTAAATGAATCAACCTCTAGAAAACGAGAGTTTCCCATCTATAAACTGAATCACTACGAAATTTGTCCCATTATTGTAGGTACCTTATATGAAATCTCATTGGGGGTATACAAAGTTTTGTCATTCCATTTGTAACGCATTGAAACAATGCTGGGTAGAGCAAAAATAAATTGTACACTATACGCATTATATTAAAAATTATTTTGATTTTTCCATATCCGTCTGTCTGTCCGCCTGAACAATAACTCGAGAGCGAATTTATACTTAGAGAACTGAAATTTTGTACATGGTATTTGAACGACACGTTTGTGACAGGTCACACATTTCCGAACTCTTGACCAACGACTTTGTAAACCTAGCAAAAATATTTTTAGTCTAACGTCAGAGCTCTATGGAGAAGCACCTTTAAAAAATATATATAACAAATATAAAACAATTAATTAAGAAGGAAGGAGTTACCCTATAAAAAACGTGAAAGGGCATTTAACTGTCGTTTGTATGCAATGACGTAGACCTTTTCAGCCTTTTAGATCTTCAGTCAGCGGTCGTATTATAGGGGAAATTACAGAGTGCAGAGCTTCGAATTGAACATGTTACCGGACAAACTGTCATAGGGGCAGCTCCGAGGAATTACAAGTGAATATCGATGAATTACAGGCTCCAGAGCTTCAGGCTGAACAGTTTTCCGGACAAGCTGTTGTAATAGGGACAGCTTCGAGGAATTACAAGTGATAAGCCAAACCTGGAAAATTTTAACTTAGATAAATTTCCCAAAAGCAGCAAAGTTCTAGAGCTTCCGCTTGAACAGATTTTGGAGAAGTTGTCATAAGGACAGTCTACCAAAGTTCCTCTGGTCCCTTTCAGATGAGATTTCGGAACAAATATCATAGGGACAGCCTCCTCTTGTACGACAGCCTTAATCTGAGTATTCCTACAGGTTTCTTGAGGTAACCAGACTGTTATAGGGACAGTACTGCCTAAGAAGTCGGATGTCCGCAGTTTTCAAGTACCTACAGTATAACACTCTCGTCACAGAATAATTGATCGGCTGTCCGTAAAAACACATCGCTAAACCTTCTTCGTAGGACTGCCATACAAAATACGAATACAAATTACGAAAATAGTAAAATAAGTAATTTTTCTGTGTATTTTGTGTTTGGCATTTTAATAGGAAAAGGAAACCCTTCCTACATATTCCACGGAACTTTCCAGCAACTTTCTTCATTTTTTTGTTAATTTTTATAAGTTGCTGTTTGAAAAAGAAATTTTTAAAAATACTCTAAAAGTATGTATCTAAGCGATGTGTCCTATTTGTCGTTAAATTTATCACCAATCAACAAAAGGCTTTATCGCCAAAGATGTGTTGAATATTGAATAATCTGGACATAAAATTGCTAAATTCGTAACACTTGAAACTAATATGTAGATATGAAAAAATATGAAAAAATTTTTGCTCTGATTCCTTTTCATCTCTTGTACAAAAAAAAAAAAAATTGCTTTTTCAGATTTTGAACTTCAACTAAACATGCAATGGGTCCCTTCCTTTCAAGATAACATTTTCGATACCCTATGATTTATTTTTGCTGTAATTTTTTTCAAGTATTTTTCTATGGATAGGTGCGCATATATCAAGATCTTGAAGATTTTTAAATTTTCCATTTCGGGTCGAGTGCATACTTGAGAATAATTTCACAAAAAATACTCATCACACTTTTTTTTGATATCACAAGAAAAATAAATGCCTTTTCTTAATGCCGTCACTGATGTTCTTTTGCATACAACTAGGCGCCATTTGATATTGATTTTTGTGTACAGGGTTCCTCAAACTGTGTAGGCATTTATTACATATATTTATTAAATTTTTAATTTATTAAATTTAACTCAATTTTTAAGTGAAGTGGAAGGGAAAGAGAGAGTGTGTTGCTACACCCACCAGGGACTGCAAGGACGTTATGATTAATAACTATTAACATGGTCCGATATACTAACGGAATATGTTTACATACCGCTAAACGTCGGGGGGGGGGGTCAATTTCCATTGTTCATTATTTATTTAAAGCAAATTCCAGATGGAAAATTCAAAGTACTTGTGCTATCTGTACATAGAAAGGTACGGCTAAATTTTATATGAATAAAATAAATGGATTGCTTAGCAGGACCGGCAACAAGACGGGTAATAGTGGGTAGGCAGGCATACCGACAAACCGGAGGCTAGTTGAAGCTCCAGTATACTATAGTCTGGGCTCACCACCTGAATCAACCAATAGGGTCAAGATTTGGTTTTATTTTTTACACAAGCACTACAAAACCAATTAATCTAGGGTACAATATTATTGGTCCTCAGACCAATTATAACTTCTTCTCTGATTTTCTGTGGTTTTTGTATTGCGTGTCAAACACTTATCTTCACTTTTATGCAGCAGTGAAAACGAATTGTGAGTAAAATTACAGATCTATACTAAGTAAAACAAGCACAAACAGTTACCTACTGTTGCTATATGATAATTTCACCTAATATAGCCTACTACCAAAGAGCATCAACAGAAAGAATACGCATCACGTATATTGAAAAGTTTTATATGACGGGTCGTTCTATTACGACCCGCTCTCACAAATCGTATGAAAAGTCTCCGGTTATTGACTACCCGCCACTCACCGGTGATGATATTATGACCAGCTCTCATAAATTTTACGAAAACTCTCTGCTTTGATGAATCGCCGCCAGTCTGAGTGGTGGTTGGGCGGGTCGTTAAAGCACCAGCAGAGCACCAAAGCCAGCGCCTACGCCCCGCATCATGCCCATGCATTGCGGGTTCTCTTTGCTTCTTTTACCTCTTCCTTAGGAACCCGGTTTCCTCAAGAATACAGTAGAAAAGAGGGAGAATATTAAGATGAGCGGATGGGATAGGAATTGGTGGCCGAAAAGCAGTCAGGCGGCAAAGTGACACATGAAACTATATACATGACTGGCATCGGCATCTCTGATTCTCAAATCTTTGCTTCTTCCCGTCTGTTACCTACCGACCGCAGCAACAAATAAGCATACAACTTGTGCATTTTTAGAGGCCAGATGAAGCTTCTTGTTAAGTTATATGTTTTTTGCTAGTACTAAGGGCCAGTGAGCTAAAAGTTATTGGCGAAAATTTATCCTGAATTTTAGCAAGATCAACGCGCTAAATTTGGCTTTTAGGGTTTGATTAGAGATGGCACCACCAGTAAGTCTCTAAAAAATTTAGCTTGAATTTAGCGCGCTAAAAATATTTATTGTGAGAGTTCCGATATTTGATAAATTTATTGACTGGATTTTTATAGTTACCGTAGTTTTCTACGTCTTTGCTGTAAGTACGGATGAATTGGATTTCTTCTTGTGGCCGTATTTCCAATATCACTGGTAATTTTTTTTTTATTGTATACATTATGCATATTATTTTTATATTTTTAATATTTCGAAATAATTTTAATTACATATTTTTAGAAATATTATGACCGCGCATTGTATTTCCGTAAAAAAATTGCAAAATGCTTTTTCTTCCTATTTTTACTATATCTTTTCTCTGAGTCTCCGCTGTCATATTTTAGCTGCTAAAAGACGACCCGATATTGGAGACTCGCTAAAATTTAGTTTAGCGCGGACTTTAGTACTAGGCTTATAGGTGTAAAACTGCATTCATTAAATGTATAAAATTCCTTTTTTTTTTACATTTATAGAAAGTAAATGTTTTCACCTTCTATCAGTAAAAATTACATAAGTTTACTTACTACACAAAGAGAAATTAATTTTACACATTATGAAATTTTGTGGCAGCAATTATCGTAGCAAAATTACAACTTTTTTTTTAAGTTGCAATTAAATTTACTTGTAATGTTGGTCAATTCTTGGTAATATTACTTTGTTCTTACTCAATTCAACAGCAAAATAGAAAAGGTTTACATAACTAAAGTTTAAATACATATAAAAGAAAAATTGTGCACATGTAATCATTTAATTACATACGTTGCAAGTCAGATTTTATTATATTTTAACTCCATTAATTACAAACTTAACGACTTTTTCATTTTTGTTACACTTCATATATGTACGTATGAACATAAAGTAATCTATTGCGACTTCCGAAAGTTATGTAATTTTTACATTTTATTTGAATTTATTATATTATGTAGTGAACAGTTATAAATAAGTTTATACATTATGAATATATTATAGAAGTTCATTCGCTTTTTTTTTTCTTTAACATTTTCAACCGGAACAAACAAAAGAGTGTTGTTTTTTCTACTCATCAAAGTTAACGCGTCTATTGTATTTTAAATTCATGAAGGCGTATAATACAACTTTTAAAATTAATAATTTTTAATTTTTAATTTATTCCTTATAGAGATACAAAAGTTACCATTTCCTATAAGAAATTCAAGCTTTGTTTCGAGTACATTAACCTGTCACCTATTTCTTAAGACATTTTTTGCTGCTTCTAACTCACAGTTTCGAAGTATTTGAGAATAAATTTTAGCTTTACTTTCCAAAAAAGGTTTATTTCACAGAAAAATTAAATAATAAAAAACTGGTCTCAAACTAATAATGAATATTTTTTTTAAGCTTTTTGAAAAAACTCGTCTGGAGATTTCATAATTAATTCTGAAAATACAAATCACTAACCAACTTTCGATCTCGAATATAAAAGTCCGCTATAACTTGATCTACATCTAAAAATATTCAAAGCAAGCCTAACGATATTAAGAAATTTACCATGGATGTGCTTCTTTGATATTTATTGAAAGATCCTCTAAAGGCGTTTAAAACAGAGCCAATAAAGAACCTATATATTTGCAAATGAGTTGATTCAGTGCTAAAAAGCCGGAAGTGATTTATTCAAAACTAGAGGTGGTGGATAGATTTACTAAAAGATGAAATCCCCAGAAGTTATCTCTCTAATGGTGATCAACGCTGATCTCACACTGTATAGGCAAGGTATAAAATTAGTAGCATATTAGCCTCCATTATAAGTTTCTAGTTACCGATATCCGAAAAAGCTCTTCAAGGTTTACCAATTGTGCTCAAACGATTAATCTGGTAAAGATTCAATTAGTCCACTTTACATAGAAAAGTACCTACTTTTTCCGCTCAAAGCTTATCGGCAGTAGCATCAAACTAGGAAGAAGAGGAGGATGGTTTTCTGACAATTCTACACACAAATTCAATAAATTTCCTTTGACCTAAAATCGAGTCTGGGTCATATATAGGTATACTGCAAAGTCTATTTTAACTAACTGCAACGACCTTTTTATGGAACAATACTTTAAGGAACAGCATCAATCTCTTAATCGAGAAGCAATAAAATGTTAATGTGGTTTTTCTCTATTAAGTTCAGAATGTACATTAATATGTCACTAATCATCATAAGATGAGCGGTCCAATAATTGAGTTCAAGATGAAAGCTAGATTGCCAACTGAGCTAGCGTCATTACTCCTGATCAAATACTTCTGAATTTGACAATTAATTAACTTTTGTACCAACTTTTGACATTTCATACGACAAAATACTAATAACGCCATTCGCTGTAACTGGGAGAAGCTCCTTTTCAGGCTCGTCGATTGACAGTACATATACTGCAGATTTATCATCACTAGATTCCACTTTTGAGAATACAATAAAGCGTTTCAATTATACCACACTCAGTGAGACGTCATGTGAGATTTTCTTAATTTTGGAGAACTGTCAAAATTTCATTTTGAACTACACAACCACTTAGAAACTAAGGCATTTGAAGTTTTATTTATTTTTTGTACCTTAGTTTAGTTGTCTCAGTTTCTTTGCAGAATATGTATTTAAGCAATGTCAAAAGGAGTTGATTTATTTTAATTCAAAGACATATGAGATATTGCTCAAAGTTTTCTGTCATCTGTCTCTAAAATGCACTAATTGATCTAACTTTCAAGTGTGAATTTCTATGTCTCCAAAACTATCTATCTACTTGTTGGGAAAAAAATTGTAATCGGGTAATTGAGATAATTTCGGAAGTTGAAATCCTTCCATTAATTCATTTATATTGGACACAATAGGTACATCGGGCATTTAGAGTAAGTATGTATGGCTACCAAGAAAGAATACAAGGGAATAAATTTACGTATTTCCCACACACTCACACAATTATAGTTTTTTTTAAGGTACATTGCAAGAAATTCAGTTTCCTCAAATTGTTTTGAATAGTTGAGTAAGGCTGCTGTTAGGGTGTGCGCAAGAGAGCCAAGCTGAAAGCTGGATAGTGCGAGGGCTCACGCGAGAAAACGCGCGATCATGTCAAAGTGGAAGCAAAGTTTCCGCTTTGCTTCCACTTTGACATGATCGTGCGATTTTGTATGAAAATGTATATGTGTTTTCTCGCGTGAACTCTTGCACTGGCCAGCTTTCAGCTCAGCTCCACTTCTCGCGCGCACCCTGACAGCAGTCTAAGGGTACGTGCATAACGAGCCGGGGCTATATGAAGAGTTGAAAAAATGAAATCATCGTACGCTGTACTATGAGAGTGTTCATAACAACGCTGTGGCATCACGCGATGTGTCGAGACACCTCGAGGTATCTCGCTTGAGAATGAAATTTTTCATTTTTTTCGCGAGGTGCAGCGCACTAATTTTGATAGCTGGCATATTCTCATAGGTTTTTTCGTTAATATAATTGAAGGGCTCTTTACTCAATCTCATATACTGGAAGAATCTATGAGGATTATTATGTAAATCTTTATATATAGTAGGTGACGAAATTCGCAAAATTCCAGACGTTTTGTATTTATCAAGTAAAACAGCTCAAAGTACTCTTATGTTGCATTACTTGAAAAACACATAATTTCTTCTTCAGAATCTGGTGACATAATTTATGCTCTCACTTCGCGATTTACCAAGAAACTGAACGCCTTGTTGTGAACACTACACCTCGAAATGCATCTTAACATCTCCTCATTCAACTGCCTAGCCTAGCCTCGCCTCGTTGTGCACGTACTCTAATACGGACCTATTCAAAACTAGTGTGATTTTTAACAAGCATAACTCCTTGTTCCGCATCCTAGAGAACCAAAAATTATAGCTGTGTGCCTGAGTCGAAGGACTTCATACAGAAATGCAATAAATGACATTGTTACGTGCTATAGAAAAGGACAAGCGACATCTATTGGCTCGAACATCAACAACAATTATACAAGCGACATCTATTTGTTCCCACAGTAAAAAACTTTAGGTTCGGAGAATCGATGTTTCTGGAATAGAATCCTTGGGAACGTTCTGGGCAAATTATAGAGAGTATAAATACAGTGGAGTGTAATAAAGAAAATTTGTGAATTATATTTTAAGTATTGTGTTTTACATAACGAACTAAAGCCACGCATGTAACAATACGAAGAGATACAAAGTTTAATAACTATGTCGACAGAAGATCTATATGAATGATGTCATCATCAAGTGAAGATAAGGCGATATTATACGGCTTTTCAAGGAAAATCCTACCATTGCTCTCCTTACAGAAAAGGCTAAGCTAGTTAGAAGTTGTATCGAGACGTTCACACTTTGAGAAAGCCTGTAGACCTGCATTGAAAAGCAAAAGAGTAGTGGTTAGACCCCGGAAAAGGTTCATGTTTCGGGCTGCTTCTCTGCTAATAGCTTGTTTTTCACGCTTAATTACGATTACCGGAATTTTGAACACAGAAAGAATGGTTCAATTGTATAAAATTGGATTGGGTTGTTCTGCTACAAAATTATTCGTATCAGATAACGACGACTGGATTCTCTAAGAGAACAGTGATCCGAAACGGTTTGTGTATTCACTGGAAATTATAAAATGGCATTAATTGATTGGCCAGCATAGAGCCATGACGGCAGCCCAATGGAAAACAAATCTAAAAATATTGGACAGTTTAGAAATCTTCTACACCGAATTTAGATCAGTCTTTCCTCAGAATACGCGAAAATTTGCACCCGTTAATATCCAGCAATAATTAAAGTGAAGGAGATTAGATGAGTTACTAAAATTATGGCGAATAACATAAGTAAACACACTTTCTTGTTAGACAACTAGCCTGCATCACTTAGACCTCTAGTGGGTCCATTATGCCCCTAGTCCCCATGGGATAACCTTTTCAACCCGGCCCAAATCAATGCTGCTTCTCTTGGGGAACACAAGATATCTCCAAGACTCTTTACCTAGATCCATCCCGCTTCTCAGGACACATCTAAATTCCTTGCTTTGCAGTTCCCCCAGACTTGAAAAGAAGTAGCTACCCGGTAGCCCATCTTTTTTATTCATCAGGGCGGGGCATTCGCAAAGCACGTGTTGGACGGATTCGATTTCCTCCGAGTCCTTACAGCTCCTGCAGAAATCGTTCGCCGCTAACCCCAGACTTCTAGCATGGTCACCTATGGCCCAGTGACCCATAAGGACCCCTACTAGATTCCTGGTGTTTGTTCTGCTGCCATTAAGCAGTTCTTTTGTTGTCTTTCTGTCATATGCATGCCACAATTGCCTCGCAATACGGCAGTTATATCTGTTGGTCCATCGGAGGCTTGCCCTTTGATAGGCGCCCCTGATTATTTCCTCTTTTATTGCTCCGATTGGGATCCTCACAAAAGCCACCGCTACGAGATATCCAATTCAGAGCCTTTTTTGGCCATATCATCAGCCACCTCATTGCCTGAGATATCCTTATGGCCAGGTACCCAGCATAGAGTCACCTTGTGCCTGCACCAATTTTGATTTTACCAACACAGCATCCAGCGCCTTTATTCTTGCCTGACTATCAGTATATATTCATATGTGCCGTGACGGCGCTTTGCACGTAGATACCAATGTTGCCGCCTGATAAAGTGCTGCGAGTTCTGCCTGAAAAACACTGCATTTGTCAGACAGTCTATAAGGCTCGTGCCACTGTAGATCTCTGGAATACACTCCAGCCCCTGTGCCTGAACTTGTCTCGAAATCATCCGTAAAAATAGAAAGATCGGATGCTACGACCAACTCTTGCCCATCCCAGTCACTTCTGGTGGGCATCATTGCATTGACACCCCCACCAAAAGTCAAGATTAGTACTTGGTAGTCTGTTTCTTCCCTGCAATAACTACATATTGTATACTACACACAAACATTTCATGTAATTGACATAATTGTCAAAATCGATATTATACTTGGGACTCGCAAGATGTCGCTTTATGTACATAGGTCAATGGAACATTCTCTTAAATGAATATATTTTCGAAATCATGAATATGTTAATAGAGAACAGACTCTTGGATTTTTTTTCATTCAAAATAATTACTTATAAATAAAAAAAACAGTTTATTGGTAGTATACCACTAACAAAACTCGTATTCAACATTTTTTTGAACGTAATAGAAACTTGTGCGTATCAAATTTAAACTGTGAAGATCTTGAACTCACAGTCTAATCTTTCATATATAAAAAGTGAATGCTATATCGTTTTCGTTTCATCATCAGTTCCGATACAGATCCGCCTTAAGTGCTATCAAAGTGTTAGTTTGAATCAAAAAACACATGTCCGATGTGAATTCGCCATAGTTCATTTTAAATTGTAACTGAATAATCTCTCGGGTTCAATTCAGATTTATCTGCACACATAAAATGAATATTTATCCATCTTTTAAAATATCATATTCTGGCAAATTTGATAAAACATTCATGGTAAATCATGAACTTAAATTTGGTATATTTTATTTCATGGACAGTCATCCAGTGTGGCATTTTAAAATTATCAATTGATTCTAATGTTTCTACACAAACACAATTAAACAAATCGGATCAACTCTAAACGCGGGACTCTAATCCATTTCCATTGAATCCTCCTACTTTGAACCTATAAGATACAATAAAAACCCGTAAGACCCTTTAAAAATATATTAAATTTTCCTTTAAAGAAGTAGATATAGTCCTTAAAAAAAAACTCACTCCCTTTACCTTTGAGTTTCTTAGTGAAACGAAAAGAATTCCATAAAAATGATTTCTTACAACTTAGCACTGGATTACGATACAAATCTAATTCACTATAACAAGTAGTTGGATTACTTAGAATCTTTTTTCCACTGTCATTAAAATTCTTTTTAGAATTTTTACTATTATTATTATTATTTCGATCAGAGTCAGTTATAGGTAACTCCCGTGTATTGTTCTGGTTATGAAAGAGCGCGACGAATTCATTAAGTCCCATATTTTCTGAAGAGCACTGAAGCAAAAAAATCACTAAATCACACAGAAACTGTAAATATTATCTAGATGCGCGCGCACTTGTTAACAACAGCTAAAGGTTATTATGCTTTAAAAAATTAAATAATAAATAATAAATAAAACGAAAAATAAACAAAAGAAAAATAACAAATTAACAAGTTAGTCTATGCCAACTGTGATGATAGGGTAAGTATGTAGGTACTATAGAGATCCCGCTTATTATAATTAGTACATGTAACCGGCTCGGATTTCATCCAACAACTGAATTGAAATCAAAAATGACTTGATGCTTTGCCGATTGCTGGTTGAAACCGTTGTTAATGGATACTGGATGTGAATGGTACTAACTTTATTATGCGGTAGACTCGCGATAGGCCTTGTAAATTATCGCCGCTGCTACTGAAAGACAACAACAGAGGAGAACACATTAAACTCGTGTGTAGTTGCGGAGTGCGAATTTCTTTTGTAAAGGCATATCATCTCAGCTCACAAGCTATAACCACTTAAATCAGCTGAGTAAGTGCCACTAGACAGTAGTAGAGTGGTATAGAGAGACTCTATAGAAATCTGACTGAGTTTAGCTGAGATTTGTTTGCTATTTTCAAATTTAGATCATAAGAGACATGCAATCTCTATACCACTACCGGATCAGCAAGTTCATTTTACATCCCCATATGCATACATACAGACATGAAATGTAAATATCCAGTAGGTACCATATATAATGTAACATAGTCTATACAGCCTCTTCTAAGACTCTCTACTTCACTATAATAATACACTTCTTGATATACGACATCATTCACAACAGCTTTCTTCATTTATCTTATATATGAATGGATTGTGTTGAGTATAGTCTAGGGTAGATGAGAGAAAATTATAACAGTCGCGCTACCTCTCTGTATAGTAATAGTAAGTAGACATTGAAGCATCCACATCATCATGTATGGCATGGCATAAAATCCAGATACGTGACACGATGTGGAGATTGCATGGAATCTTATCCAGAAAAAGCTTTGCACATGAGTTCACTTCAAGGCTGACTGACCTTAACACTGCCAAATGAGACGAAAGAGTACACATCAGCATAGCAATTCAATGGATATTCCAGACCCCCGGAAGGTTATTAGTTCATTAGCTAGTACACCAACTATGTACATATTATTATAGTCACTGAAATAAGATTCAATAGTTAGTAGTAACTATAGAAAGCTACTATAATAGTACATCCAAAGGGATGGATTTCTTTCAATACTAATATTAGTAATAATTTTTAGACTTTCACTTCATTTCATAAAAAAAAAAATATATATATATATATGGAAAAAGTGCCGGTTTATTCCTCAAGTAATGGATGGATGTACATAGATATGTAACATATAGGAGGAATCAAGTATAGAGTATATTCATGGATGACTGGTTTGAGTTTCTGCAAATAACAGTGCACTTCCCCCATTACGACTAGGAAGTTTTTTTTTTAATCCAGCTTTACAACTATATTTATGTAGCTGGAAATATGTTCGCATATGTACTTCCTTCAAGCACTGACCTCTAATAAGATTTTGATTAATTCCAAATAGAAAGAAGAGAGAGAATTTTTCTTTTTTTTTTTATGGAAATTATAGCAACGGTTGTGCGTGACTTTGTATAGTTTGATTTCCTCATTTTTATTTCTTTTCCAGTATTTCTAAAATGGGTTTAAGGAATTGATTGGATTTTGCTATCGACTTGTATTTACATATTTTATTCTTTCTTCCCATATTATGGAGAGTATCAATCAATATTAACCAAGATGATTAAAAGAATTTCGCTATTTTCGAAGAAGAGAATTGCATGAGGTTCAGTATATGTTTCTTCTTCATAGGTACATGGATAATAAAATAATCTTCGGTCATTGTTCAAAAATTCTCAAGAAGATTGATTTTAGTAGACATTTTTAATTTGTGAAGTATACAGAAGAAAGGGTAATTCAGGTTGAGCTTGTAACCAGTAAAAAGTTGTTAAAAGGCATATGAGCGATTTACCAAGATCACTTTTATACCCTTTATATGAAAACCAATGCAAAATGAATACTTCTCCCTTCAGACAAAGTCGACATGAGGATTCAACCACGCTTTCCTTAATTGCGATTTATGTCAGATGGCGATGCCACTTTACCACTTCGCAGTACTTCTTCTTCTTCTTTACATAACTTCTTTACATAAGAGGTAAAGGTTCATTACATATTTTGGGACACTAAAAAAAAAGTTCTACCCTGGATGTTTAGTGTACAATAATACCATGATTGCCAAACAACCCATATCTTCTCATTTGTGAGGACGTATCACTATAATTGGTGTATGGTCTCGGAAGCTCAGTATTTAAGCGGTTGTGGGTTCGAGTCCCACTTCGACACGGTTTTGTACTTTTTCGTCCTACTTAGTTTCCTTTCGACTTTTATAATATAGCTTCTCCTACTCAACAGGTTAGCACAATTGGCCAATTTGGCCTCTGTGGTTGAGATATTTCATCCCCCTGCTAAGAAAAAAAAATAAAATAAAACTTACGAGTGTCGGAGATGGATTATATGATCACATTATCAGCATATAGCGAAGACCAATACAGTCTTCCAGACCTGGAATACACACCGGGCTGTGCAAATATTAAAAGAGACTACATAAATCACAAGATCAATGTCAGCAAAGCCACATTTTTCTTCAATAAATTGTACAGACAAGCTGATATTAGATTTTCAAAACAAACCAAATATAGCTAGTTAAGAAAAGATTTTAGATGGAATCAATACTCCGTCTGAGCGTTCCAGAAAAAATCTCCCAAACTTCCAAAATTGAAGAAGGATCAAGTTCGATGCTTGGGTGGGACACTGACAGATGAACAACCATCGGAGCATAATTGGATTTTATAGAGCCAATAAGCGCAGTGAGCTATATCCTTACCATCCTCCTCAATAAAAATAAAAAAACTACTATCAAAATTTCTTAGTAGCAGAGCAGGCCATAGACTGCAAAATCATAATGTAGTATCGGAGATTTTACCTGTCAAATGTGGAGTTCCACAGGGATCTATTCTATGTCCTTTACTATTCCTTATCTTCTAAAAGAATCTTTTTAAAATGGTTGTTAATGATATGAAAAAACATCTCAATGCAAGAATATGATTGGAATGATCTATTTATAACAACTTATTTTTGATTCCAAAGAAGATTAAATCTGTAGCGGTATCGCTTTTGCTATCACTCATGATTTCGAAATACTTCGTTTATTTTGTAAAAAAAAAAAAAACATGATTAAAAAAATACAATTGGTAAATTAAGTTTGTCAAAGGTTGTAGAAGTTATCACGAAAATAAGGAATTACGAAAAACTGAAAGATTAATGTTATCTTGCAACTGTATAATTGTAATAATTCGCGAAGTATTAATGTGAGCTTGTAATTTTATAAATGTAGTAGTAAATTAAATAATTCATTTATAAATCGCATAATCAGAATAATTTATTTAATAATAAATCCTTGTTGTAAACAGCTAGGCTGTGGTTAATATATTAGTTTGAAAAAAAAAAAATACTAATCTTAATTATTTCTTCCCAAAAGTAGTGACAATAAAGACCTACTACAAATACATGATACTACATATACCGCCATCATCAACATAGATAGGTATCTTACATGCAATAATATTGCTTTTATTCGAGTGAATTCTGCATGACTTAAGGATTGCAACTAATGCTTCTATGCCGTATTTTGACCATATAAGGGCTATGCTGCGACCATGCAAGCTACCTTTCCTTTGCTATAGCTGCTGCTAATTGGTCACGCAATCTGGGATCGAAATTGGTAAAATCGCAGATCCCCACATTTTGGACAGGTACATGAATTTATTAATTCTCATAACGCGCTAGATAGTATATTTTAATTCGTCTTCCCGCAAGTTTCTTACAGTATCCAATAAAGAGGCAACCATTGTCAAGCTTATGCCTTGCCTACTGAAAACTTCGTCAATGACTGGTTGTCGAGGTAGATTTGAGCAAATATAAATCACCCATTAACAAGACAAAGTCTCCTCTTAGAATTAGAATTGAGCGCCTTATTTAGTCACATGAAGAGCTTGTCCTTGAAATACTCCTCAGAAGGAACATTACATTACATGATATAGTTTCATCTAATATAAGGCACAGACTGGTAGTAATAATCCTTTCGGGCAATATTAACCAGCTAATAATAATAATGACTTCTTTAGTGAATATTATGTCAACACCATCTCCCTAAGTTGTTCAACCAGAATACAAAAGAATTCTCTACCTCGGTAAATATACTCTCCCGCATTATGCCATCTAAGTTTCGTTGAATTCAATTACCATGATGTTGCATCAGCTCATTTCACTCAGGACTACATTAAATATTCCAAAATCAATTTCGTGTCCATGATCGAAAAACTAATGTTGTCTCAACTTTAACGCAATCTTATTATTTGAGTCTACGTTTGCCGGTTAATAGGTTTAACGCTTCTCAAAAGAAAGTTACCAGTTTTCAGCCCAAACCCACCTAAGTGTATGTGCACAACGAGGCGAGGATAGGCAGTTGAGCGATGCGAGGCGAAGATACATCTCGTGGTGTAGTGTTCACAACAAGGCGTTCAGTATCTTGGTAAATCGCGAAGTGAGAGCATAAATTTTGTCTCTGTCAATTAGTGCAATTATATGGCATTTTTCACATAAGTGTACTTTCCGCCGTCTTAAATTTTGGGAAATTCATCATCTATATGAAGATTTACATAATGATCCTCATAGATTCTTCTAATATACGAGAATGAGTAAAGAACCCTTCGATTATATCAAAGGAAAATCTTATAAACCTCGCGAAAAAATTAAAAATTTCATTCTCGATCGAAATTCCTCGAGGTGTCTCGCCACATCGAGCGCTGCCACAGCTTTGTTATGACCGCTCTCATAGTACAGCGTGCAATCATTTGATTTCTTAAACTCTTGATATAACCTCGCCCCGCACCCCAACAAGGTTGTGGCAGCACACGATGTATTTTTCGATCAACTCTTAATATAGCCTCGTCTCGCCTCGTCTCGGCTCGGCTATATAAAGGGTACGTGCACGTGGGAGGCGAAGCGAGGCGAGGCAAGGCGAAGCTATATCAAGAGTTTAGAAATAAAATGATTGCACGCTATCAGACTTGTAAAATTTCAAGTACACGTATCAGTACAGTACCAGTACCTGGACTTGAAATATTTTAAGTACAAGTACAAGTCCCAGTACTGGTACTTAAAAACATTTCTGGTACAAGTCCCGGTACTGGTACTTTTCAATTTTTCCAGATACTGGTACTGATACTAGTACTTAACTACCATTGTACTTAAGTACTTTACAGGTCTGCACGCTATACTATAAGAGCCTTCAAAACAGCGTTGTGACAGCGCACGATGTATATTCACTTCGTCGCACTCAACTCTTTATATAGTCTCACCTCGCGTCGTTGTGCACGTTCCCTAAGAAGATCATAATGCACCACGTCCGTATAGAATTGCATCCGGACAATGTCTACTCTATTGATCCCACCCTGATATTGAAAAATCACTTTTGATTATATTCACAATCTTCCGATTCCAAAGTACGATTCATTATTATCATGATAAGATGATGGTGATTCGTGGATATACATATATGGATGTAGCTTGTTTACGCCACTCTTTATTAGAATATCCTATACTTTGTAGCGTACGATTTTTAGTATTTTAGTAAACTACATATATGTATAAAAAAACCTTTTGTAGTATGAAAAATCCAATTATGCGCCCTTCTCTACCCATCTCCTACCATTACCCTCCTCTATCAAGCGAATAACATTTTTAATTAATAATTTCTGTGAATTAACCTTTTCCTCAAAGACTATCTATCGTCTGAATAAACTCCAGCGAATTAGTTATGCACACATTTATTACTTTCAAAAAAATGAAAGTTTTCATTTTGCACCAATTATTATCGCAAAATGTTTGTACGTATATAGCTCGTGATAAAGTAATAAGAAAAATATGTTTTTTTTTATCAAATAATTGTTCTCATTGAGGCTAAAAGTGATATTAACCCAATTTTGCAGACTTCTGTTTCTTCTTTTTTCGCACAAAACTCTTCTCAACTAACAGCAGAAAACTTAAAACGTTTTTGAATTTCTTTTGAGTATAATGAGCCTCCTCTCTCTCTCTCTCTATATGGATTCACTTCAGTTTACATTTTTCAATATAATTGCTCACAGAATTTTATGTGGAAAGACAATAATTGTTACAAGTTGCGTTCAATTTTATTATTATTTCGAGATGAGAATAAATTATAAATGGACCGAACTGGCTGATGACTACGACTCTCTCTTGTGCCGCGACTTCTTTAAATTACTTCAAGCCTTGGTAATTGGAAATTTATTTTCCGGAGGAAGAGTGGTACTTTAATGGCTAATTACCGGCAACATAATTATTTTTATTATGGAATTTTATTTGACTGTGATGAAAAATGGTATTATGTACTTTTATATTTTGGAGAAAAATTTGTTTTCTATGAATTACAGTTGATGATGATGCTACTTATTCATACTCATGGATTTTATTGTAAATTACTGAGTACAGAATAATTTTCTTTATCTAGTACATACCTATTTATGTAAGATTTGTTTTCCTTTTTATACAAAATTTATTAAATCATAATATTTCTTAGTAAAGCCATTATATCTAATTGATAAGTACTGCCACGAGCTTTTGTTTTTTTTTTCCCCTAACTACATTTCCAAAGAGATAATAATTTTCGACTTCAATTAATTATATTATCAACAAAATTGAACATAAACTGCTAAAAAATAACAAAAAAGAAATAAATTGACAATGAATGTAGTATGCTAGAGTAATGCGAATCTTAAAATAGAAAACTCCAAGAAAGTGTCATATTAAAGAACCAGGAAGTTGTTTGATGATATTAGCAAAATGCTACGTGTAATTCGCCAAACTACAGTTTTTAAATTTTTTTCGAAAATGAAATCCTGAGTAAATAAAAGACAATAAGTAATACCTAAATCGAATTTTAGCGTGTTATTCTAGGAAACTATCGAATGTCTAGGCTAGTTGAACGTAACAATAATAAGCCGATTGCATAGTGGCGTAATACATTTTGTAAGCGGATTAATTTTTATTCAAAGAAATTATACCAAAAGACGCGCGCTGACGACTGTAATTTATTAAGGGTCAAAAAACATATCTGTTCTATTACACCAACGTAACTATGGACTTCAAATAAAAATAACCCAATTATTTTGCTGCCTCGAATTTTGACGAACTTTCAGCATGGTCTATTACCTAACCGAAACTTAGTTGTGTACTGGATATTGAACTGTCCTCCAGTTACCAATTAAGTTTTCCAACGATACCGCTATTTATCTCATGTTCATAGTCTTGGTGCAGGCGAGATGAACTGACCACTATTAGCACTGATATCTCATGTTTAATGGTGAAAATGGCAGAAAGTAAGGACTTGAAATTGCTATGTGTCGTCGGCCTTGTCGTCCTACAAAGTAACCTATAATGAGTAATTCAAGGTGGTAGTGGTGCTAGGGTATTTGTCAATGTTGAAGCAACATTTGTAGAGTATAGAAACCCAGAGCATCGCGTTAAAATTGCCGTAGCCTATTATTAAAATGAGCGGTTGAAGAAAAGTGAATACCCTGTTTTGTGTGAATATTTTTGTATAGGTTAAGTCAGGTAAGAGAGGTTCCGCTAAAAGTGCCTAGCCTGATTCACTTAGACCTACAGAAAGTTCATTCTGCCCCTTGACCTCATGGGATAACTCTTTACTTTGCAGCTTCTCTAGACTTGAAAAGAGGTAGACACCTAATAGCCTACCTCTTTTATTCATCAGAGAGGGATACTCTCAAAGTAAGTGTTGAACGGATTCGATTTCCTCGGAATCCTTACAGCTCCTGCAAAATTCGTTCGCCGCTATTTCCAGTCTTCTAGAATGCTCTCATATGGCCCAGTGAGCGGTAATGACCCCTGCTAGATTCCTTGTATTTGTTTTACTGCCATTAAGGAATTCCCTTATCCTCTTCTTGTTATATGCAGACCACAATTGCTTCGCAATACAGCAGGTTTTCTGTTGATCCACCAGACGCTTGACTTTTAATAGGAACGCTTGATTATCTCCTCTTTTAAAGCTCCAATCGGGATCCTCACATAAACTATCGCTGTTGAGCTATCCATTTCAGATCCTATTTTGGTCGACTCATCAGCTATCTCGTTGCCTGGAAATCCCTGTGATCACATAGCCAGCATAGGGTCACCTATGCAGTGTCAATTCATCAATGCTGGTCTTGCATAACTCCGCCAATTTTGATTTTACCACCACAGCATCCTGCGCATTAATGGCTGTCTGGCTATCAGTGTATATGTAGACGTGCCATGCGGACCCTCTGCACATAGATATCAATATTGGCGGATCAGCCGAACTATGACTATGTACATTCATCGTACCACCCTAGGCTTTAAACCCCAGTTGCCACCAAAAACTCTCTTGCATACGTGTGGAAGGCCACACTGGCCTTTTAAATACGTTCCTCTAAATTAGCTTTTCAGCTCAGCTTGGAATCGAGTATGACTTCCAGGTACTTTGCTTCGTTGTAGAGAGTAAGATTTTCTTCACCCAGCATTGGAAGACTGAAATTTCGCTCCTGCCTTTTTCTTATAAAAAACACTAGCTTTCCCATCGAGGGGTTTACCCTCAATCCATCATTATTGAGCTAGTTATCCAATTATCCATATTTTTGTATACAGAATCGACCTTTTGAGAACACGAATTGAAAATTCAAACACAAAATTCGAAATTCAGTATAGCTAACATAAACAAAAACCTCAGCATGCTCTGTTCAGAATAAAAAAGCATCACGAAATTTTACTGTACGGTTGAAAGTAATTTGAAGTGTAAAAGAATGTGCGCGGTTTGCAGCACGAGTATTGCGTGCAGGAATCACATTACACTACAGCGATAAAGGATCAAAAGGCATCCAACATTATGGCGGTGCTCGAGTGAGTCGATATGACAAGTTCTTGCCATATCGCCAATTAGCTTGAAAGCTCTCTTTTGGACAATATTCAATGAAGCTAAAGTTTTGCTTTCCTTTACCCTAAATTAATAATGAGGGTTTTACGTAATTACTGGTAATATTAATGCCAAGAATTCTTAGTGACGTTGAATCAGAAATTAACGCCCCAGCAAAAGAAACGGGAGTGGTTGAGTTATGGCCTTGTTTCTATGAGATGAGACAGCTTTGGATCTTAGATGCATTGAATTCGACGCCATTCACTTTGCCCCAAGCGAAGATATTGGCAAGATCGGCATTCCCCCTGGAGTCCGCAAGAGTGTCAAAGTAGTATGAAAAATCAAGGGTGCTGTCATCAGCGAAGATATAGATGGGATTGAAAGTAAGGGAAAGCAGATCATTAATAAAATTAACAAGAGAGTTGGAGAGATAATAGAGCCTTGAGGCACACCGGCATATATGGGATGAGGTTCAGATGTAACGCCATCTAATACAACACGTATTTGGCGACTAGAAAGGAAACTTTCAATCCATAATAGAAGAGGAGGGGAGAGACCAAGTGCTTTGAGTTTAGCTAAAAGCACTGATTGCCAGACTCTATCAAAGGCCTTTGAAATATCTAGGGCAACAATTTTGGACTAACCAAAATTGTGAAGACTACGATTACAATTGGTCGATAGTTTGAGGGATCACTACCATCTCGTTTTTTGGGAATAGGCTGAACGTGAGCTATTTCCGCAGCAGTTGGAAATTTTCCTGTCGAATAAGACAAGTAGAATAGTTTAGCAGAGGTTTAGCCAAGGATGAGGTACAGCTTTTAATTAACAGGGGTGAAAAACCATCAGAGCCTGCGGCTTTGGAGACGTTAATCCCTTTAAGGACCTGAAACACATCTCTCGTACGTATGTATATTGGCTCTTATACACATCCACATGGGATACGCAAAACAGGTGTTTGTGACCATTATTAAGTAGTGAAGGTATAGAGGAACTGGTAAAGCTGTTCCTGATGGTTTTGACCAGAGACCAAAAGCCTTTGCTACCTTTGCGAATTTCCAAAATTCTTTGTCTAATATTCTGCTAAAAAACAATTTTTTCTCTCTGGATAATGGACTTACAGGTGTTCCGTGCAGTTTTGTAATGATTTAAACTAAATCAACTATTATATGATCATAATCTTCTGCTTACATTATCGCATATCGTAATTATGTTTGGAGACTTCAATCTATACCAACTTTTAGCTATAGGTGATTTATCTCGTGGTAGCTACTATTTTTTCTGAGATAAAAAATATAACAAGAGTACCTCAGGATAATATTCTAGGTCCGCTCATTTTCATTTGATATATTAACGACTTGTCCTCACTTTTTGTAATTCTATAAGCCGATTGAATTTTCTTAGTCCAAATTTTTCCCGTAAAAAACCACTCGCTTTTTTCTGATGTATTTTTTAATTTTTTTCAATATAATTCATGTTTACTTCTGCAATTTAGTGTCGTAATTGCAGACTATAAAAGTTTACCAAATCATGCACTTCCATTAGGTTAGAGTTAAGCTAGAGTGGCAGCTATCGAGATACCTACGATCAGCCACACTTAGACCATCGATGGCTCATTCACTATTTTACATTTATTGTAGGCAAATAAATAATAATGAAATAACTTGACGGGTATCAGTTGTTATTATTTGGCTTCACTAAATCTACCCTACTACTACTACTACTAGATGACCGTCTTTGAGTTCGATCACCTCCTGCGGTTGAGCAGACAACTTCAAAATCCTATTATCTCATCTAGGGCATAACAAGAAAATTGTATGGGTAACAAGGATTACACAATCACTTTTTCGAAGTATAAAAGTTCCAGAAGTTAAATTTGAATATATACCTACACGTCCAATAAAATATCAAAAATGGTTACGATTTTCTCCTCTATCCCAATAATCAACATTTCATAATCAAACCGTTTTAAAATTTAATGGAAATTTGCAAATCCATAGTAGCATACGTGGCACATCAGTTACGCACGTAAAATTCAATTTTAAATTAAAATAAATCTCAGGAGACAGAGCAAAACCAGAGAGGTAGCTACATAAGCAAAAGTGGAAACTTATCTAAATAAGGAGAATTAGGAAGGCGGTCAGGTGTAATTGATACAATACGAGTATGTACATATATAAATGTTTTTTTTTCTTCCACAAAACCATGAACTTGCATTCAGCGATCATCCAATTACAACCCATATTGGTTTGCAGATCATGGTTATACCTACATAAGTACATACATGAACAGGTGATCGCATATATCTTGCGATCAATTTAAGTGAGTGCAAAAAAGTATTCGAAGTGAAAACTTGTGCAGTGAATTGTTAACAGGCGCCAATTTATTATTTACTTTAACTCATGTCCAATAATTGTTGCCACGCTGAAGAAGAAGAAATAAATAAAATCGGCCACTCTTCAAACAAGATCGTGATCGTTTACATAGCACCCATGCCAACAAATAAATGTGCTGCCAGCATTGGTTACCTCTTCTCGATTGGGCATTTGGTGCGTGTATATAACTCGCTCTTTTCGAGGGAGAAATTTGCGTTTGGTCATTAATTTTCTAATTAGTGATGGTCAGCAATTGCACATTCGCCATGCCATCATGATCATTGAAGATCGGGCAGCTCTTTAACATTTCTGGAAGTTTTTAGAAAGCTCGTCTTATTAGTGTGTACAGTTTGGCGGCTGCTGTATGTTTAGGAAAGTCGTTTTGTTTCTGACAGGAAACACTAAAATTTATAAACGCAACCGGCTTTGAAAGGTGAGTGAGTTGCTAGCTGTCATTGCAACACTACCGAATGGAGCTTTTGCAATAATAATAATAATGTGTCGAGCATAAACTGTGGAAGCCGGTGAAAACCCGGTAGTATTACAATAACACTTGAGATCAACTTCACAAATCTTCTGTCATTTGCTGTGGGGCAAAGTTGGGCATAATTTTATTTTCATTTCCCACTAATGAAATGAAATTATTTTGCTTGTAATTAACCTGCTGCAACAATGACTTCCGTTATTATATGTAAAAACAAAAAATACATATTTTTAAAATCACTGTTGAGAATTTGGTTTATTAAAATTATATTCATGTACTTATTTTATACATTATTAGAGGGGAGGGGGATAATATTTGATTTGTTTGAAATTTATCTTTTTTTTATAGCCAAACTTACTGCACACTCACAGTATGGCAGGAATGCAATAGGGAAAGGATAGAGTGGCAGAGGTGCTGATGTATGGCACACATGAACCTTCGCAGGTTGTAAGCCGAAGGAAAAACAAAAGATAGTAGACTGTTCGACATTCGTACAGTTGGGGATAAAAAAATACCACGCAATTTACTGTAGAGCCGAAAGTATTTTGAAAGATGAAAGAAAGATTCAGACTAGATATTTCATCAAATTGACCATGCATATAACGATAAAAGAGTGAAAGGCATCCAAGAGACGTTGCTCGTGTGAATCGATATGACAACTTATTGCCACATCATTATAGCTATAATGAAGTGACCTCTCCGGCCCAAATGTGGGAATCGTATTCCGTATTCGAAACCTGAGATAATACTTATAGAGGAGCGCTAGATGTGACGGGCTGAAATATTTCTTAAGCCTTTTCACAAAATTCAAGTCAAGGTCGTTATTCAATTATTCCACATTCAGCATTCCCTTTGGAGTTCGCGAGAGTGTCAAACGAGTAAGCGAAGTCAAGGGATCGACAAAACTAAGGATGAGATTGAAAGTATAAGGGAAAGCAAATCAGACGAAGACATAACAGAGTGAAGTTCAGATGTACCGCCATCCAATAGATAGCATCCATATTAAGCGATGAGTGTAATACATTAAATGTTCGAAATACCTCCCTTTGACCATCAGGTCTTCGGGTAAATGCCATAAGGTTCTAGCTCTAGTCCTGTCCTTCTAGAGGCCATTGAACTAAACGTCAAGAGATTTTTTCTTGTAAAAAGGTTAGTTCACTCACAACTAACTCTAGCTACATTAGCATTTTGTACAAAGACACAATTTGACAAGATTTCATAGAAGTGAATGGGTTGAATATAAGGGTTATGTGACTTATGGATAGTTGATGACTCGATGCAAGAGAATATGTTTGTTAAAGTGTCAGAAAAAGAAATTCCGATGCGATTTCAGGTATAGCAAGATCTGCTAATATATGAATTTTTCAAGGACAGAAAACGTAAGATACCTATTAGCCAGAAATTACTAAAGCTATTTGGTTGCGAGTTCTTTGCAATGAGTAGAGTACCCGCAATTTTCGAAATTATGGGGAAGTGAGACTTGAATTAAAGACGTGTACATGATAGGACATATGTATGACCCTTGGAGAAACACTATCCACGGCAACAGCCCCCGAGTTAACAGCATAAATATCCCGAATAACCTCATTCGCATCCACGTATCTTAAAATGCCAAAAACCAAATGCAGCTGTAACACTGCGCTTCCTTCCATAACTTCTTGGGCAGAAGATCAAAATTCAATTTGAACCGAAAACACCTTCCCTTAACTGCATTGATTTTGACAGTAGTTTTGTTTCGGATGCGCTTGCAAACAGTTCGATTTACATCAGTTTTGGCCCATACAAAGCTCCTACATAACAGCAAATCACGTTCAGCGATCATGCAGTTAATTTCAGCTGCAAACCATAGACAATCGTTCTACGCATGCGTACTTCTACGAGGGCACGTACTTAATAAAAACATACTATTCAATTATAAATAATTTAAAATTTTGACTTGAGGAGAGGGTTACAGACTAACAGAATCCCAAGGCATTAAATACACATTCTTCGTGTAAGGCGATGTAATCAATGTTGTTGTAATCTCTTTGAACATGCAGCCCAAGTCATGCTGATCCTTCTTGATCGACACTAACGTTGAAATCATATGTTAGGAAAAGAAAATCATGGTCAAATTAAAATTAATTTTACCGATCTCAAGTTAACTAGAACCAGCCAGGAACTCGTATTTATAACAAAGAAAAGCAGAATAACTTGGAGTTATTTTGACAAATCAACAGAGATTCTGTTTTTTTTTTTTCTACGAAAGTAATTTATAATTGTCATTCCAAAAATTTACACTCGTTTTTAAAAGACAATGAAATGAAATTAATTACGAAATATGTCCGAAATGTCCGAGTGTAAAAACAAAATAAGTTAGAAAGCAAGGCAAAGTACCTAGTGTCACTCGTTTGGTAATAACATCTCATTCACAACGTAGGTCAAAATATGGAGATGATTACAGTTGAGATTTGAGAATACGACAGTAAATAAAATTTCTTGGTATTTTGCTGACTGGTCTTTTCCGCTCTTTTTTTTTTTTTTTTCTAAAATTTTATTACTGTGAGAAAATTGAAAGTGAACTGTAGATGGATACGTGTGAAACTTCTATCAATCATGCGGTAATAAGATATAAAAAAAAATCACGCAATTTCAATGATAATTTATCAGAAATTGATTGACAGTTTAATTATAATTCTCTGCGGAGTATCAGAGTAGGTATGTAAATCAAATTTTACATCAAAATCACCTTTTTGTTTTAGATCAAGACCTAAGGCAACTATTTTGATTTTGCTGACATAAGTCGCGCGATACTTTACACAATTAAAAAATAAAAATAATATTGAAACCTATAAAGAGACCATCAAAAGTTACAGATCCTGAAAAATTTCGACTAATTAAACATATTTAAGCTGACTCATCATAAAAACAAGAAATGCAATTAAACTATGTGATTCATCCAGATGCATCCAGGCGGGAATTTTTGTTTAGCTTATCCCTCATCATGTCAATGAATGCATAATCATTTAAGTTCATTTGTTGAATGTCAATTCGGCGGTAAAATGAATCCCTCAGGAGTAATTAGCCTGAAGATCAGTCTATAGATATATATCCATATACCAAGAGGCGCACACACGTTCTCTTTTGCCACCATAAAATATTTGCGGGTGTTTTTCGAACACAAAGAATTACTGAGCGTGCGTCTTTTTAAGTTTTCTTATTATGGACATAAAAATTATCTGGCTGTCGACTTTTATGGATAATGAGATCAAATCCATTAATTACGTCCCTTGTACTGGGTCTGGGTGCGCTTTGCCTTTGATGAACATTTTTTTATTTAATTCGTTTGAATGCGGGTTTATCTTTAAGAGTGTACCTAGTTTTTCGTGAAAGATATATAGTGACTAGTGACTGTTCTTATGCAAAATATATATAAAAAAAAAAAACAAAAAAAAAGCAATCGGTGATGAGATCATTGTAGACCGAATTCATAACATCTCTAATTAGATATAGACATGTGTTGAAGACTTTTCTGGCTGATCTCTTGTAGATTTATAGTATAAGTATAACAGATTATAATACTGACTTTACAAGCCCCCATTCGCCTATATAATGATTTACTGAGATGCTTTGTTATTCGGAATTATGTGGATGTGGAACATTTTCCTATCATCAGCTATAGGTATACATATATTACAAAATCTGTTATTGCTTTCATCTGTACATCAATCACAAAAGATTATGAAAAAGCAGATATATGAGGAGGAACTCCAAAATTAGATGTGTGTAATGCTGATTCTAATGGCAGGGAAGAAAAATTGTTCATGCAAATTATAGCCGACATCCGATATATTCAAAATTCATTTTCAATTAATGGCATTGTACAAATTCAGTTCCGTTCTAAACTTTGCATAGTACGGCACGACGTCCTCTAATATAACGAACCAAAAGGACGCCTATAAAACAGAGGATCCACTAGCAAAAGACCTAAGAAATTTTTTAATTTCACCAAGGGGGGTATGATTGTCTTCATTAATTTGTATTTGTACGCAGTGGCAGTACTTTTATGTATACATATATGTCCTCAGCACTAACAGAAAACTAAAACACAGATGCCATTGAATTTGGGCCTATGGAGATATAGCATTTTATATACTTTGCTAAGGTACAATTAAAGAATATGCTAAGCAACCATAATCTTCTTAAAGCCGCCAAATACAGTTCTCATTTTCATGATCTTCTTCATATTATCACAGCATGTGCATAATTCCAGACTTAAACTCGATATTTAGATTCACTATGCTTTTATTATGGATATAAATATGAACCATTCATAAATTCGGTCTTCCGACAAACTGATAGATAAGCTCAAAGTTCCATGTACATAACTTTGTGAATGTGGACCACTCTACCATCTTCGGTCTTTCCTCCTGCCTATAATTTGGAAAGGTTCAAGAGTGACATACATCAGCACCTCCGACCTTCTCCTCATGTCGCTAAACCGTTCCCTATCTTCCTTCTGTCATGCTGTGCTTTGCATTATAGGCTTGGCTTAATTATATAAAAAAAAACATATGTATGTACAGAAATAATATACATGACCATATACATTTTCATCGCGAATTGCACAGTGTAACTCATTTATGTACATACATATGTAGTATACTAAGGCGAAATAATAACGGACCTAGAATATAGCTCTGTGGTACATCGCACCTGAGGTAATAATGTATACCTACAGTTGAGATACGTATTACCAATCTTAACATGTTGGCAAGATATCATAATTTTTTAGTCAAATTTTTTGCTGATTAATAGATGTTCGAGATTTTGGAGAAATTTACCTAATAAATGGCATAAGAATATACCCCTATCTCGTCTTTGTCAAGAGCCACGATGGAAATTAAAAAAAATTTAAACTTCTTACCAATAAAATTTCAGAAATTGCGAGCTGGTCTGAAATTAGACTGGAAGGGATTTTTATTACCTCTACCACTGCTTATTGGTTTCGAGCTTAGTAAAATTTTAACAAAATATTTATTTAGCTCATTAAGTTCGAGCTCACAATCTTCATACACATGATGTATGCTTCTTTGATAACAGAGAAGATATAATCTATCTAGCTTAACTTACTGGAAATATCAAGAATCCTTAAGTGATGCTGAAACGGAAATTAATATTCCACCAAAAGAAACGGGGACTGGTAAAATAATGATTTTGTTTTACAGATATTAATAACACACCGATTTTAAAATTTTGTCGATAGGTCTACGTCAAATGTTTCAAAATTTCTGAAGAGATCAAGTGTCTAACACAGCTAAAGCTAAAGTCACGATAAGATCGAAGTGATAAGAAAAGGAAAGAATTGGTCATACACTCAACAATAGCATTACAAAGCAGTCTCTTGACAGGAATCCTTAAGAAATATCAAGAACTACCTGGAAAAGAACTAGTATTCTTGCAAAAGCATCATCAATTGTAATGTTATGGAGTGAATGAAAAGGCTGCCGTATGAATAAGAATACGATTAAAATTACCTAACCGTTCCTTCCCTATGTTCCTTGAAAGTTTAGAGGAGATTGATAATAATGATGACAGCCAATAATGGTAATTAATATAAGTAATCTTAAGCATTTCCCACATTTTCATTAAAAATAAAAATATTAAGTTTCATACAAAATTTGAATCACCTTTCAACACAGAAAACATTTAGGTATAATATACAGGGTGTGCCGTCCATGATAAAATAAATATCTAGAAAAGCCCAAACTCTGTCTGTAACGAGTTTGAATTTCAGCGCTTGTTGTTTTTTAATGAAAAATGTTTTTAAAAAATCAAAATATTTAAAAAATAAATAAAAGATATAGCAACTTAGCTAGTATGGTATAATATTACATCAATCAAAGCAAAACGTTTTTCAATAACAGAGGGGCTCTCATCCAACAGAGATACTTACAAAGGTTTTTTTTTTTGTTATAACCTTAAAAAAGGGAAGGCTCTTGATTATTTGGCTATAAATCCCGAAATGCATAAGCCATATAAATCAGTCGAGCTTAGTTTATTTGATGACTACATTACACTTTCCAATGGTATACCCATATACCTTTTACCCATAGGTTATAGAATTAAGAAAATTGTATTTTATTGTATATAACAGTCCTATAGGTAAACGGTATATACCCATATAATTGGAAAGTGTAGAGTGTGGAGTATTAAATACAAAAAAAGCTGAACTGAGTTACCTTATGTATTTCGGAAGTTATGGAAGTTATATGCCGTAAGTATGAGACTTCCATTTCGGGAGGTTATGTCTGAAAAAGATTCATATCTCTGTAGAGTGGGGAATAGAAATCCTCCCTTTGAATAACTTAAGAATTGAATTGATGTAAGCTACCACCCTATACCATAAAGACGGGATACCCTGAATAGGCCTAAAATTAAACCCTATATTTTCGACAGAAACACGCAAAAAATTTCCCTAAATTTGACCTATTGAACCATTTTTTTTTCTTTTCTTCCAACTTAACATCTACGAGTAGTTGGCCAGTTCAACTAACCGCTCAATATCTAATATGTAATTACATTTGACTTCCCCGAACTAACCCAACCCACACATACATACACAAAATATTTACCATAATAATTTTTCGCTGCAAAACTCGCCATAGATAACATAAATAGAAGTGGAGAAGCATTTTATCAACACACTTCAGTCTCAGCTTATCCAATCAATCTCTTCACAGCATCATCTATCAAATCAAATTTTGCACAACAACCACACTATTCACAGCAAACAATGCTTGAATGAGATGCAAATTGAATGTCAGATTGATGAAGTGTCCGATTCAATTTACAGTTTTGATATAGCTACGTAAACCCTTTCAACGTGCAGACGTTTCTAGCTAACAAACAAAAAGAAGAAAAAAAAACAAGAAAAACCCCACATCATGGACCTTTGCTTTTTTCCAATATATGTAATGTGGTCGGTTTATGGACGAAAAAAAAGAGCTAAGCTTATGGAAATTAAGTGGGAATAGGATTTTATCAATTTGAGATATGTATGTGAGGTTATCGCCTCACTTAATTGTAATATATTTGATAATAATTAATTAAAATTAATGCAAATAATTATTTAAATAAATTTTAAATTTACCTTTAAGGGGAACTTTTACAAGAGTTTGTTGCACCTGCGATCGACGTGGTACGACCTTTTTGACTGGTGCTGTTGTTCCCTTTAGACCAGCCAATGATGGTGATGTAAGCGTCTGTGGCACATTTTGTGATATTCGTTTTTCTAAAAATAAAAATTAAATTAATTTATGTTAATTATTTTTATAATTAAAAACAAAAAAACTAAATTTCAGAAGAAGGAATTTAAGTTATTTTACTTTGCATGAAAATATTGAATAAGTTTGCATGATTTGTAAAAATCATGCAAAAGGGGTCAGAAGTAAAACAAAAAAAATCTTAAAGCGATTATTACTAATAGAAAAAGCATTGAGGAGCGCCATTTTTTAATTTTTAAATAATTCAAATGGATCTGGTCACCAAATAAACAAACGAGCGATGGCAGTAAAAAAAAACACTTGGGATCAGACCGGCTTCATTTAACAAACTAGAAAAAAAATGTAAACGAGATGTTCAGAGTTCGGGAAGTTGGCTCCATAGGGTAAATGGTGACAAGATGAATCTCATAACACATACTTAGTCATAGCATTATTGTCAGGACTTTATAATGCTCTACTACAGAGCCTTCTATCTTTAACATGTTAATATAAATCAAAATACATGTTAAGGTTATTGTAATAGAATTTTACTATTGTACCAATATTTATTATTTGCCTTAATTTATGTTTGTGCTGTCAGTACTTTTCTTCAATTTCGTTTTCTAAGACACCCGACTGAAGTTTATGACTTAAAAATAATTTTGAGTGGTCAATTCTGCTATTCGAACTGACCAATGAATATCACCCCAAAAAGATCAACTATACGTTGTCTTGGGTAGGTTAGGTTAGGTTAGGTTAGATTTAGTAAGAGTGGTGGCCATCGCGCGAGCCCCTGTGGTTAACCTCATTTAAACCAATTGCGGTCCATTGTGTTACCACCTTAATGGGACTCTACCTGGAAAAGATACCTAAGATTTAGGGGGGGGTGCTGAAACCAGCCACAACTCCTTCAACTCCTTGTATGCTCTCAACCTCTTCCTCATCCATACAGCTTCTGCAGAACTCATTGTATGGAGCTTGCATGCACTCTGCATGTTTACAAAAAGGCAGTTCCACGTAATAACTGCGATAAGGTTACGCACATCATTACGGTTCCTCCTCAGCAGAGATTTTGTGCTTCTAGGACCAATATTGGGCCACAGCTGTCTTGAAATTGATTTTTGGCCAGCTTTCTAGCCAGAGCATCAGCCGCCTCATTTCTAGGTATGTCACTGTGGCCAAGGTAAAGAGACTTAAAGTTCAGAATCTTACAACAAGCGCCAATTTTGATGCAATTTTGTTAGCTTATTGTCATCTATATGTTATCAAAATTAGAATATTTTGCACAAATTCCGCTTATTGTATATATCAAAGGCATTACAACATTTTTGAAAAAATATTAAGAATATTAAAAAATTTCTTAAAATTCGGTATTTTACAGTTTTTCTTATCTAATTATTTATGATATTTGATATTTTTTTGTTGCGACATTAATTGTGGTATCATACATAGACAGATGCATCTTGAGAACTTAATTTTGGTTGGCGGGCGGTACATAACTTATCGGTTACTGTAATGACTTATTAGTGCAGCATCTAATAGCAGGTCCATCGGTATGCTCGGATTTTTATTTAGCGAGTATATTAACTAATGTATTACTTGGGGATACCGTGTAGGCTTACTCCTGGCTATACCGTACGTCGTTTCGTTTTCAGTCACGGGACTCATCAGCGGTGTTCCTACTGCTATGCTTGGAGTTGGTTGGTGCTGAAAACATGAAATTCTTTATGTGCAAATCGTAATTTGCCTTAATTCTAGTTATCTGTGCGGTGGTTAGTGAGTTGCTTTCTGGAAGCTAGAAGATTTTGTTATGATGTTGGTTCATTTTAGGTTTTTCTGAAAATATGTATTCTTATATGTGAGTCATGGGTGTCTCTTAGTGAAGATTATTCGAGAAAAAAATATATATATATAAATGAATATGTATTTTGATTTTTGTGGAGTTGAATTGTGAGTTTTATTCTCGCTTCGTGGTATATATACAAATATATATTGTTGTTAAAAATTGTATATAAAAAAATATTAAAATGGATATGTCACTGTCCAAACTTTCCATAAAATACTCGACCAGCTCTCTACCTGTTTGTTATAAAATATATTGGTGGCATGATGTGTAAAATTTCTTTATTGTGTCAATTGAAAAGTAAAATTGTGAGGTTTTCATATCTTTGGAAAAAAAAATGCTTATTTATAAGCTTATTTATAAGCATTTTAGCGGAAGAATTGGTTTGAAAAAATTATGATGTTTTTTACTTTGTCAACCTGGATAGCTCGAGTATTTCATAAAAATTTTGAATGGTTAGCTATCATTTCGCACTGAATCTATCTTTATAGCGCGTATTATAATATAATTACTGCGGATGTTAAGGGAAAAGGTACCACAATAACAGCACACCCTACTGAATTAACGACGAATTTTACACCCCAACCCCCTAATACAATTATTACCGTACTACCATACCACCCTCCAAAATATTTCCCATTTATCCCGTAGCATCCTGTATATCGACACATCAAAACATTAAATTGATTTCGAGCACATAAATAAATTAGGCAAAAATTACAGCTTCACAGTAAATATTAAATAATAAAATATGTATACCCATTACCATTAATATAAAACTTTTTTCATTCAATATTGCTGTGTTTGTTTTTTATGATAAGCATACTAAAAAATCGATTCGCCCATTCCCGACATGGAATTTTTTTTGTAAATGTTGTTTCTTCATAAAGTCACTAAATTTCTAACCCGCACAGGAAGTAAGACGGGAAAATATGCATGAGATATTTTTTACAAACTCGGAAAGTTTTTCTTGAAATCAAATACAAGTCAAATCCAAAAATTATCGGTTTCATATGGGGGGAAAGGGCTGAAATTGGCATAACTAGAATTTTTGAAAAATATCACAATAAAACTTGATAAATTTTGGTTAAAGATTTAACATTTTGTTCGGATAAAAAAATGTGAAACTTTGATGGATTTTTCACAATTTTCAAAGCTCAATCTCAATATCTAGTTCAAAGCGTGTACTACACCGGTTTCAAATGAAAAAAAAAACTATTAGAAAACTAGAAAACTAGCTATCATTGATGTAAGACAAATTTCTGGTATACTGTACAATTTGGAATCTAGAATTTTGATTCTGAAATAAATACCCGTATATATGTGCATGACCACTTTTCTGAAAAATACAAGTTAAATTGTTAAAGTGAACAGATGGACGGACGGATAAAAAAACATAACTTTTAATACATTATATGCATGGGTATCCAACTAATTTTTCACTACCATCATTATTTCTATAAGTTATATAAACATATGAACGAACGAATATGATTTCATCTATAGATTCTAGGATATGAAAGTAAAATTAAATCTGAATTGAAATAATATCTTTGAGAGCTTTGAGCCACACATATGAACCCTATCGGTAAAACTGGTTTTTAGTTGGAAAAGTCGGCTGGAAATGCAAATTTACTCGCGATAACCAAATTAAATTAAATTTGGAATCATTCACCACTAAAAAATGCATATGTGCCATCCGCAATATTATTAGTGTAGACAGATTGTCGCACCTGAGTTTACTTAATCTGTCGTTAAATCGAAATGCATTTTTTCAATACATTTGTTGCAGTAAATCAATCCATCCAAGGATGATAAATCAAGTTAAAGTCCAAGATGTGACTTAAATCTTGAATTTTATTTTCTGATAATACAAAAACAAAAAAGTTAGCAAGGCCAAGCTTAAACACGAGTACCTACCTACCTGTATACATGGTGAGCTTATGCTTGAACAGTGAAACCGGCCATAAAGTGCATAAATTATTTGTCGCGATGGTTAATATGATGACCTTGAAATATATATATAGATATATGTTTATATAACTGTAGGTACATAACTGTAGCTCGCTTCTCAAATTCTGCTTAAGTAGACACAATAAAATAATTTTCATTGACTTGCATTAAATAAATAATTATCTCTGCATGCGATGCTTGCCGTTGCGAATTTATACTTGGATTGAATACGAGACTAATAAATTGCATACATTTAGGCGGTTAAGTTAAGTTTATCATCGTCTGAGAGATCTTATTTTTATTTAACTGATATGCATGTGTAGATTTTGGACAGTATCGATCGAATTAAATGTTATTAAATACTAAATAAGAAAAATACAAATTTATAATTTAACTTTTGAAACGGATAGTATACTACAAAATTAGAGCAGTGGATAATATAGGAAGCATGGTTAAGCCATTAGGCCCTACGATCACAGCTGATCTATTACATCATCCCTAAAGTGGTTTGGTTAAATCTAGCCTCTTTACGAGCTCCATTATTACCTTGGGAGTTAACTTGTAAAACCTCATTTGGAATGATAATTTCTTCTCCAGTGATTTGCAATCTTAAACCTGCCATCTCGGAACACTCGCATATGATATGCTTAAAGTGGGTGTCACACCGGGAGCGGCGCTACGTGCTGCGATTGCTGCTGCGCGATTGCTCTTACGGAATTGCCTCTGCTGCTGGCGACAAGATTTCTTCTTTATTCGCATTAAGTTCGCACAATTCCTTATATTACTCTTTTGGCATTCTAAAGTATTCTCGTAATCGAGAACCTCATCACTTTTCTTTGCTTTTCTTCAACCAGAGCTACTAATAACAGAACTTCTTCATCGGAACTAGAACACATTTGGATAAAATCCGACGCGTTACGCCGCGCCCCGGTGTGCCGGGTTTAAAGGTCTCATTTTCATTTATGCAAAGTCAACACAGTTCCCTGTTTAATTTGCCTACTTATATCAGAAAAACAACGGAAGGGGATGTGTCTCCAGTGACTCCATTAATAAACAGTTTGACCGGTTGTCTGTTTTGAAGACCAATTATTTTGCGCATCTGGAAAGCAGAGGAGAAGGGGGGGGGGGTGCAAATCCTTTGCTTACTTCATACCAAGTTAGGTTCTCCCCAGTTGCCTGCCTATCTTCTAGTTGCCCCCTCAAGTGTCTTTTTGATATTGACCAGTATACGGACTATCGGAGGAAGAAAACGTAGGTTCAGTTTTTCAATTCATTATTAATTCAAACATTCACTTGCCGAACAAACCTAAAAAATATAGGTACACAATCTTTGTCCAACTACCAGATTCTGGTGGTTACAGTGTTCTGGGACAATAAAGAGAAAAAAATGTCAGATTTGAATGAGCCTAAGACAATCATCACTTCGAAATCTTAATATAAAACCTTTAAAAAAAACTCCGAAGAGCGATCCAGAGAATTATTATTTTATCACCATCACAGGGATGTTAGTGCGTTATTGGGGACGATGTATATAGATCGTATCAGATTCAACGAAACTCTACTGAACTTTGGTCTAAGTAACTTGGTAACGTTGGTCTCAGTAACTTTTGTATATAAACTAAAAATGTTTCCTTCTTTCTTGTTGTTTTTTCTCCTTTCCAGTCCACAGGAGCCCTGATATTAATAAATTATCTAATTTCTTTATCATTTCACAATTTGTAGATATTTTTCTGAACTACGCAAGCGTGCAGAAATCACTACACAACTCATTTCTTGTTATAGAATTGAACAGTTAGGTATTTTCTATATGTACATTCTATAATGTATGTACTTATACTATATGTACAGTGCACATATCTCAGGTGAATTACCAAAGGCGAAACCACAAACAACCTGACCTATCGTAAACTCAAAGCTCATTAAAACGAAATGAAGACGACTACTATCCGGACGAGACGCCATTAAATTTTTCGGTCTTGATCACGATGTCCGCGTCTGTGGCAAAAATTGGATTTTTTTTTTTTTACATTTCTCTATCTAAAAACCAGTTTTTCGTGATGATAACTTCTTCTTGGTACTACGGTACAATAGAACAGAAGTAAATCCATTCCGCTCACTACTTTTTTTTTTCTTTCATTGATCCACACTTAAATTCTAAATGGAGTAAAGTATTCGACCACAACGACGACGATGAAGACAAAAACTTTTGTGTGGTCATTCGAACGAATCATTCAACCGGACCGATGCCAGCTACAGTTATCGCTGACATTGTTGTAATGTAATATGTACATATAATGATAATACAAAACCATTCGTTAAATAAATCAATCAAAATCAATCTCAGGGCGTTACAACTGCCGGCAACTTATGCAATTTATATCATCATCGTCCCGTCCGTCGTCGTCGTTGTCGTCGTCGTCGTCGTCGCCTTGCCCTAGTAATAGATTATGTAAAGTGTTGGGAAAAGTCACATGTAAAGAACGCTGTTAGATCTGAAATAAATGGACAAGAGATAGTAGTTGAGTTGAGGAAATTATGGAAATTGTCATTCAGGAAGAAAGAAATCAGTGGGCTGTACGCGAAAGATAGAACATAAGAAACTATAAATCCGTGACGAGGGTTATCATATAGAAGTTTTCGTAGAATTTACAGAAATAATCGTTGATGTCCATTAAATTTAATAGACGTCTCATGTGAAACATCGTGGATATGACATCGGCTAAATCTTGGTCGTTGAATTTGAATTTTACCATCTAACTTGAGTGTAGGTGTCGGAAACAATTCACAAAAACTGTATAGAAATAAATGAGCGAATACGATGGTATCGGTATAAATTTAATTCTATTGTTTTATTTTCCTTAACAATTAATATTTAATTTTTTAATTAATTAGTTCGTTGTACTTGTTTATGTTTATAGATAGTCCACAGAAAAACTATTTATATGCTCGGAAGATAACAAAAGTAATTCGATTGTAGTGAGTGTATAAAAACTATTCAAGCAAGAATCAATAAGATACACATTGCAAATTTGATTGGGCCAAAAAACACTGGTCGGAAGAAACTAATAAGATACCAAGCAAATATCCAAGTAAACAAGTAAATAAATGAAATGATAACACATTAAATTTCAACTTTTACAAATACAAGCTGAAACAAACAAACAACCCAGCAAACATTACGAAACGCAGAAGATTCACTTTGTTATTACCTGGACGATAAAATATCTCGCGGATAATAATCATATTCGTATTGCACTCTTAACTTCCAACTGGAGAAACTGTTACCCCGAAGGCAAAACATCTTGAAGAAACGCGATACGTTAAAGTAATTTGCCAACATCCCTTCCTGGCGAGTATTAATTTCTTCAAGATGATTCGCTTTCTTATCGTCTAAGCAAATCGTTCAAAAATCGTCGAAATAAATCCTTTGGAATTTGTAGTAAGGAATTAAGAAGATATTTCTTTAAAGTAAGTATATATTTATTTAATTAATTTTTTTTATAATATGAATTGGTGGAATTAAAATCACTAGTGAACTCACAAATTAACAACTACAACAACAAACTATTGTTTTCGTGCTTCCACATTTAAAATCAGAAATCATCTTCTTTTCGCCTACGCAAGCTAAGGAAGAAATCATTTTACAGTATTTGCTTTAATTTCGTGTGGAAGATATTTTGGCAATATCATCCACATATCGCCCGGAAGATTTTTCATCCAAATGTTTGCTGAGAAATGTCAAGCAACTAACAAAATTAATCAAAAATAAAAACAAAGGTGTCGCAACTTTCAAATGACAAGACAATAAATTTATTACAAATTCCGAAAACTTTAGCAAACTGCTTCCTTAATAATCGCCTGATAGTACAAAACCTAAATCAGAACAGCACAAAAATACAAGTTCGACATACTGTTAAAGAATCTGCCACTCCATCAGGAAAGCTGCATAAAACTTAACCAAGAAAAGGAAATAATTAAAAATCTTCAACCTAGAAATGCAAGTGGTATCGTTAACGTTAATGGAACTTTGTATTAAGACTTTATTCAAGGTAGTATTAGGCATTCTGATCCTAATCTATAGCTGCTGCTTTAAAGTAAATTATTATGCTTTTCTATAGAAATTAAAAAAAAAACAAATCGCAGTCCCAAAACCTAAAAACAAACTGACGATGTTAAGTAGTCCTATCGTCCAATCAGCTTCTTGTCATTATTTGATAAAATATTTGAAAATCTCACTCATGTCCAATTATAGTAGTTGAATTTCTACATTCGACATAATCTAGCATAACGCGATTATTTCTAAACTAATTACCTTCGGCTTTCCTTCAAAGCTATAATAGCACTTATAAATAGTTTTTTTTTTAGATAGAGCATTCAGTCTTGCTGTACAAAAGTAGTGATATTGTACAAAACAAATCAACACTGGGGTACCTCAAAGTTCAGCTATTAGACCAAATTTGTACTTAAACTTCAACACCGTTATCCCACCCTTAAATAACTGCAATGTTACCACCTTTGCAAACGACACAGGACTCTATTATTTATCTGCCCTGTCAACAACAATAATAAGTAATTCACGAGTAACCTTAAACACAAACACTCAATACGTCCACAAATGAAAAATAAGTCGCAAGCGATATTCTTTAGGGTTAAACAGAAAGTCATAAACCTCCCTTATTTACCTTGAACCGATAATGTAAAGTTATCTTGATATTATCACTGGCAAAACTCTAACTAACGCTTAGCAATCATACATAGCCGAGTACGTAAGTGGGGACTGGGAATCAAAAGCCGGCAGACCTGCAAAGGTTTGCTTACCTAGGCATTAAAGGCTCCATACGATTCGCAACAACAATCACCCTTTACGTAGTTCTTTCTATTGGGTACTCATTGCCGTGAGGAGGTGGAACGAGAAAGTCCTCTGGGCTCTAGCCTGCATATCATTTGATGCAATCAGAACTTTGAGTTGGCCCCCGATTCTCCATTAGATTTCCTAGTAGGGAGCTGTGGACTAACGGGAAGGCCCTTATGGAACCTTCTTCGGTCCGCTCAAAAACAATTTCACCAACAGATCTCTCATAAATAAGAAAGCCAGTACCGGTGTTTATTTTCTCAACCATGACAATAGGTTGGAGTACTCATTTGGAAGGTTCACTACTGTCTTCAAGGCTGTGGTCTTCGAGATAGCAATGGCAGCGAAGTCAGCCCTTGATATGGAAATCAAGACAGCCAGGCAAGGCACCCTTTATGGCTTTGAGTGGTGCCCAGTTAATATGTAAGCTCATGGGAACTGCAAGACATCTTAGAAAAAACTATGTATTCAAAGCACGGTGTCTCTACAGTGGGGACCTGGGTATATGGGATTCATTTCTCGAATCAGAACCTACTGTTGGCATTACAACTTCAATGATCTCATGGGCAAACCTGAGCATAAAACTGTTGTACAAAACTGTTCCTTGATGGGCCAAATAGGAAATTAACTGACATTCTTTTGGGGCTCAAAAGAATGTAATGGAGAACTATGGTTGATATCATCAGTGGCCACAGCCCCCGCTCATCTAAAAAAGATGGGAGTTGTTGACAGTCCTGAGCCTTTATCCTACGTGAAAGAAGAACTTGAGCCAATCGAACATTTTCTGTGTGTGCTTATCCGAGCTTTGTCTGGTGCAGACTGTATACTCTTAGGTCAGCCCTTCTATCTGCGTATGAGCTGAAAATATTAGCTCAACCTAGACCAGATGCGATTCATTAAGAAGACAGAAAGGTTTTGGTGAGGGGTCTTTTTTTTCTATCAGGTTAGCACAATGGCCGCCTTGGTCTGCGTGCTTAGGATCTTTCATTCTCTTGTCTTGAAAAAAAAACATTATTACAAATACATTCATAGATGAGCATACTTAAGCTCTTATTAAGATATGCTCACACATGAAATTTTCTTTTTCGAAAACTTGTTTACTCAAAATCAAGTTCTGAGTGGAGAAACTAAATATAAAAAAAACGTTTCCTTTTTAATATATTTTTGGAAAGTTGAAAAAAATGTATATTTAATGATTCTCAACGTTACGTACTTAAGTAATAATGATAGTCAGAACTACCTAACAAGTACAGTTGAAGTAGTTCGAGATATATTTGATGATAGTCTCATCTCCTCCTCCTATCTGCAACAAATCTTCAATTTGCAATTTTGTAAGAAACTCTGCGAAATAAGAAGAAATATAAGAGCGATGCAAATGCCTAGGTTGAAATCGTAAAAAGAAAAACTTGAAAACAAGATTTCTCTCTGTGTTATTGATTGTTTGTTGTTAATATTAAATTAATTTTATTCCACTTCACCAACATAACGGTAAAGTTGTTGCAGTTTTGCTGGTTGATCTAATTAATTTAAGTTATTTAAAGTGCCGGTATGCCGCATAGTGACATGGTATACATAATGATGCCAGGGGGTATAGAGGATGGGTGCTCATTCCACTTTTTTTGATTTAATATTTCAGGCGAACAGCTGATTTGCGATTATTTCTAGTTGCTTTATTTGGAAATGTGCGAACAGCCCCAGTAGTGTGTGCTGTGTCAGTGGTTTTACTATTGCGTAATTTATGGCCACTTTATACAATTGCTTGTGTCCGGTGTAGGTCGGCTTTAATAAGAGCCGTAGCTTAATTTTTTAAATTTTTTGTGTAATTTATTTGTTGACCTTATCATCAAATAGCTGATGAAAAGAGTAAAAGAGTTTCTATTTTGCACTTTTTTTTTTTTTTCTTATTATTATTATTTATTTCCAGTTACGGAGTCCGAGGCATCAGATGACTGAATTTGTTGTTTATGCAACCGAGAATCTTTTAATGAAATGATTTGCTATAGGAAATGTATAAAACTTATGTATACTATACTTGCAGTTGAGTAGTTTATGTAGTGAAGAGGTCCCAAATTCAATGATTTTAGAATACTTTGAACTTGGTATGTAAAAAAGTTATGGCATATAACTGAAGTCTATAGTACAAGCTTCGATTAGAAGCGCGTAAATTATTATAGGGACAGATATTCATGAAATTTAGACCAATTCAAATGTTGTTTGTAACAATGTTTTTGCGTTTATTAATGATTTTGTGTAAACACGCATTATTCTAGTAGCTAATATATAAATAATAATTTCTATTAATTAATGATTATATATTTTCAAGTGCCCCTCTAATTTATTACAAAATTCTCCAGTGTTACTGGTACATTCTTTCTACATTCTCAAATTTAACAAATTTCGAAATTTTCTGATGATTTCCGGAAAATATCTAAATGATTGTTTTTTTTTTCTCCATATTTCACATTCATTCATTGAAGAATCGATTAATTTCGAGTAAAAAAAAGACATATATTGAGTTATGTTAAGTTTTGTTATGCTATGTTTAACTTAGACATACAATGGGGACATTATGCCCCTTGAGCTCATAGCATAACCTTTGAAACCGCCCTAAATCTATCCTGCTTTCCTTAAGAATCTCATCTCTGATCTGAACTCTTTACTTTTGCAGCTACCCAAGACTTGAAAAGAAGTAGTTACATAACAGCTTATCAGAGCGGAGTACTCTCAAAATACGTGTTTGACGGACTCGAATCGTTACAGAAATCGTCGCCGATATTCTCAATCTCTAGCATACTCTTCTAAAGCCCAGTGACTAGTAATGACTCCTATTAGATTCCTGGTATTTATTCTACTGCTATCAAGGAGTTAATTTATCCTCTTCCTGTCATATGAAGGCCCCAATTGCCTCGCAATACGACACGTTTCCCTGTTTTACGCATTTGCGCAGAATTTTTTGATTAATGCCCAGGTTCGATGTAATGATTCCATTTTTTCTTATAAAATTCAATATGGATCAACATCTTAGTATACTATTTTAGCCAGGTACTAAAATATAAATCTGAAAAAGATACGACCTTTTGAAAATCAGTAGAGAATCCTATAATAGAAACGGGTAATGGGTTTTACTCTTTCGAGATCCTACTACATATGAGCAGAACAATTAAAAGACAAGTACCGAGGTACTATCAGTTGTTGGCTTAAAGTCAAAAATCAAAATTTCATGAAGAAAGTTTTAGAGTACCTATACTATGTGTTTCGATCAGCAATACAGAGCGAGTAAATTGCAACGAGATTATGCAAAAAATTACAATATACGGAAATAACTAAGAGCAAGTACAATTTGTCGCTATTCTGTCCGGGTGGGTTGAATTGCAAATATTTCAACTGCGTAGAAACATAATAATTGCGAAAATTAGTCGTTTTAAATTAATAACGTTTAATTTCCTTAGTCTACCAAATATCCAGGAAATATACTGCACTCCAAACTCTGGAGGACTCATGTAGAGCAAAAATTTATTTATATAGTGACATCAATGAACAGCAAAATCAACAGCAACCACTTCAACGGACCGTGGTAAACTTCACAGGATGACACTTGGGGTTGAGGCGAAAAAACAATGGTTTTCAAAATGTGCTAAAAATTTTACTTTCATATGATGATTTACAGATGTTCTTGGAACTTTCTCCACCTCTCGCCGTACCGAAGTGACTTTACACATTTTGGAAAAATTCGGGGCTCCAAATATGACATTCACCAAAAGTAAGATTTCTGCTATAACTTGTTCTGTTCTCTAATTGCTCTTTGTCATCTGATTTATTAAAAATTTCAATTTTCGTCTAAATTGTACTATTTAAGGCTGAATCACAATGACCGTAAAGAAATTTACGGATTTGAACGAGGCTGAGATTTACTTACGGATGATTGACATTTTTGCACTAAATAGAAGTCACATTCGATAAGGGAAATATTAAATGTTTTGAATTTTAAAAAGTGGTAAAAGTAAAAAAGTTACCAAATGGAACTTGATTTATTTGAATTTTGTGGACATTATATTGAAAAATATAAGGAGAATTTGAAGAATAATCTGAAAAATAATCTGGAAAAAAAAACCGGCAGCACTTCCAGAAGAAATATGTCGCTTTCTTAGCGCCTTCCCAAACCTTTCTCTTAGAATGGACCACCTCTTTTCCATTCTTCTCTTCTAATAAAATAATAAGAGTATTACCAATGTTATTAATATCATTGGATAAATAGACGCGTGCGTACGTAATGAGCGACTCTTACCGCGCAGTTTACATACGGCAATTTGACATTTAAACTTAAGGCTGGGTCTATGTCATAATTGGGACAACTCGGTGCACAGTTAGCAAGATGGGCGGGGTGTTAAGATTTTTGAATAAATCGCAAATTAATTAATAGAATATTTATTTAAACACCTACGGCAACATATTAACGTTTTTTAATTTTGAAATTTGTCCCCCAAGTTTTATTGAAAATGATTTAAAAATGAAAATTCAGTGATTTTTTTTTAATTTCTCTGGTTTGCGGAGCGGGGCTGCCACAAATTTGAACTAAATTAAATAAATTTTTAACATAAGCTTTTTGAAGTTAATAAGCAGAAAATAACGGTTTCCGATTTTTAAAGTTCTACTTATATCTACGACAATTCGACGCAATAATTTGTTTTACCTGCATTTTACCCAGTAAGAAAGCAATCTATTGCATCAAATTTTCACGAAAATAAGTAGAATTTAAAAAATCGAAACACGTTATTTTCTGCTTATTAACTTCAAAAAGCTTATGTTAAAAATTTATTTAATTTAGTTCAAATTTGTGGCAGCCCCGCTCCGCAAACCAGAGAAATTAAAAAAAAATCACTGAATTCTCATTTTTAAATCATTTTCAATAAAACTTGGGGGACAAATTTAAAAATTAGAAAACGTTAATATGTTGTCTTAGGTGTTTAAATAAATATTCTATTAATTAATTTGCGATTTATTCAAAAATCTTAACACCCCGCCCATCTTGCTAGACCCAGCCTTAACGAAAGCTCCTCTGATGTGGTGGCACTATATTATCTATCTGTCTATATCTATCTATAGAAGAAATCTTGAACACACTCAAAATCTACTTTTTGAGCAGGGAAATTTTTCTTTACGTGAGATATTTGAAAACTCTCTCTTATACTTACACTAACAATTTACATAGAAATTAGCCAATTTTTTTAAATTATCATCTGATATGTTTGTAGGTATTTCGTTTCGATGTTATATGGGTGATTCATAAAATATTACAATTTTTTTATTCCCTTCGCCATCCCTATGAATGCAGAATTGATCCGGATCGCACAGTTTTGAGCCATCTAATCATTAAGTACGAAATTTATTTTTTGTTTTTTACATCGTTGTTTTTTGTTATATTTAATAACAAACTAAATCTTTTTACGTACATTAAGCAGTCGCATTATCAAAATTTCACGTGCTAAGCAGAAAATTTGAAGAAATCAAAACTTTTCCGTTTCCTTTAAATTTTTAATCGAAACTTACCCAAGGTAAAAATTGAAGTATAAACATATGTCAAATGGAACTTAAACTCATTTTCTATTCAAAATGGTTTTTTTCTCACATTTTACAACTTTTCCGGTTGAACATCTTTATACAAAAAAGTCCAAGATCGAATTTATCTAAGAAGTATACGTGAAACAAACATATACTATACATATGAATATACACACATATATGCATATAATAATTTATGATATATAACAAGCAATATAAATATAAAATTTCAAAACATAAAACAACAAATTCGTTTTTCATTTTTATATAATCATTTTAATTTATGTCAAAGAGATTCTATGAACCGTAACCTCTCTCCAATGGCATAACTGAGTTAAGTAATTGAACTTGTCACAAATTGAAATGGAAATTGAAAACAGTTGCCCAGTAATCAAATATGCAAATATTACGAACATTATGTTTGTATGTATGTATATAAATTCACTAGAGCACAAATAAATTACTTTTATTGTCATTTTATTATTACGAAGTCAAATTGAACGAATGAGACATTCATTCCTCAATTAATCATAAAATTGGATTGGCATTATGCCATAGACTATAGCAAAATTGAGGTGGTTTTACTTGAAGTATCTTCGATGGGTTACCTATTGCTGCCTATAAATCATGTTTAATTAAAATACCTTATAGAGGTACATATATCTAGGCAATTCTTAGTATCTTTATCTATATAAGTTTGCAATTAGTAAAATGCTTGCCTTGTTAGATGCCCACACACAAAAAAAATTACTTTCTCCATCATTTTCACAATTTCACGCACAGCTTGCGTGCTGAGGTTCATCGGAAAGAGTGGGTATCCACAGAAGCATGTAAGTAGAACGCGAACAGATCGCGCACATTAGAAGATACTGAAATAAGCTTGAAATTGTGTAGGTCTCAAGCTAGGGTCCTAATACAAGAAGATAAGCTGCTTGCGTGCTTCGATTATAATTTGCAGCCTCTATCTTGGATATTTCTTTTAAATCAGCTACAGACGCCATAGTTAAACTGCGCAATTTTTAATATCTTTTAAACTAATTGAAAGTAACAAGTGAGTAATGGGGTGGAACTCTTTTATGTGGGTGCCAATTTTAACTGTTAAAAACGGAGCATTTGTGCATGATTTTATAGTTTTCAACAATTGTAGAAAAAGCGCAGTAACAATATTTTCCAGAGATAACAATTATTTAGAGCGCCAACATTGACAAATAAAATCGAAAATATATTTAACAGCAAAAATAAATGCTATACCCCCCCCCCCCCTTAAGGAAAAGTGAAATGATATGGTGCGACACCTTTTTTGCCTCAAAGCAGTTAGAAATCTTGCATTTATCTTCGTACAGGGTGTTCTACAAGTAAATGACAACTGTGAAGATATGGATCAAAATGGATAGAAAAATAAAATATATATTTCAGGAGGTACTTTCAAGCTGTGTGTTTTTATGTCGTCTTTTTTCTCCATTCCCTTCAGAAGCTTTGGACCCCTTAAAGTATTTTATAAAATTTACAGCACTTATAAAAAAATTAACTTTAAATTTCTAGAAAACCATAAAATTTTTATTTATGAATACACATATTGAAAAAACATTTATAGTGTTCTTCTTTAACGAATGTAATGATATTTACGTTATTGCTGAAACTTTTTTGTGGCGGCCGTACGACAGATCAAGATCTTACGACATGTGGCAACACTTAATAGGAAAGCTCAAAAACTGAAATATAAAAAATATAAATGTAGAACCTTTCGGTTATTCCAAGGATTGTTTAATCAACTTCGTATTGCAATATCATCTGCCAAAAAATGGATAGTTGATTGTTAAATCGATTTCCGACTACGTACATTCAGACCATTATTTACGTTGCATATTATAATTTATGCCTTCCGGTGAAACGTGAACATGAAATAATTCATAATTATCACCCATAATAAATGTGATAATATACTGCCTACTGCTTTTAGGAGTAACCCTATGGACATTTCTGTCCTCGACCAACGGATATGATTCAATGCATAAAAGCTTGGTTCACTTCAAGTTAGTTTGATTAACGCGTTCGTGATTTTATTCAGATGGACATTATATTTGAGGCTCCTGCATGCACACTGCAACATAGCGGAAAATAAAATAGATTATATTTTGGGGAAGGAAAGCTGGTTAAAAACATTGATTGAGACCTAATTGATATTTTCTGATTCATCATTTTGCGAATATGAATACCTTCTATTTCGCTGATAAATTTTTGATGCAGTGCCGTTATTACTGGGCGAATGAGTAGAATGAGACTGAAGGGTTAAAATTATTTATGACCTGTTTTTTAGATATATAATAGCTTAATATGATGTTCATCAACGCGGCAAAATTATTGAATTTTTTTATACCTCTGAAAGGTCATTAACTCAGCTCAACGAAAATACCGTCCCGTTGTGATTTTTATATCAAAACACCAATGACAACATGACTAACATGATTAAAAACTTAGTCTCTAGTTTTAAACAAGCAACAGATATCAGTGTCAGATCTGGAAAGAGGAACTCATCGGTCTGTATACATCGGCAGTACGGCAGAGTGTAAACGAAGATCCATCTGTCTCTGCTTGTCGTCGTTCTACTCAATGAGGAATCTCCAGAACATCCCAACAACGAGTTTTAAACTGAATATGAAATTGTTTCCGTATGAAATTCAAATGGTACAGAAACAAAAAAACAAAAAAACGATGAAGCTTATTTTAAGCAGAATTGTAGATTTTGGAATACTGGGGCATTACATCAACATCAATTACACCCTTCCAGATATACTGTTTGGTGTGATGTTATGCTTATCAAGTTATCGGTCCATATTCTTTTTTTTTCGAAAATGAGGAGGGTCAATCAGAAACCATTAACGAGGCTCCGTATAGGACTATTATTAATAATGAATGAAGTTAGAATAATTCGAACATGTCGTTCCAGCAAGATGGAACCACTGAGCATACTGCAAGAGCCACAATGGAACTACTTTGTAACTTTTTTGGTGAACGAATAATTTCAAGAAATTCAGATTTCGCTTGACGTCCTCTTTCATCAGATTTGACTGCTCTTGATTTATTATTTTTTTTTTTTTTATTTTTTTGTTCAAGGGACTAGTGTATGTCAATAAACCTCAAACAATTCAACAGCTTAAGCAAAACATTTGTGCTGTAATAAGAAACTTGTAGCCAGAAACTTTACCAAATTATAAATTGAAAACTTAAATATCAAATGTAATTTAAATGTCAAAATGATATTTTGACAGTTCATAAAATGTGAGGTTAGATTTTTGTGAGACGTTTTAAGACATTCAAGAAAAGTTACCAATGTACCTACAGTCAGTCTAAATACTTATCTAAATTTACTAAGCCCAATTTTGCTCATGCTAACAATTGCCTTTATATGAGCAGATAATAAATAGGATTCATAGATAGATATTCATAGTACTAAGCTCAACTACAATCTATAATTGTTATATTAAGATGAACGGAGATTTGAGCTATTGTTGTCCAAAATTACTGACAATACTAAAATAAAACAAAACGCCTGAAATAGATTTAATATTCACTAAGTCATTTAATTAAAATTTAATTTAATTTCTGGTTTAGTACCTAATCCTGTATGAGCGGGTTAAGGCATACTTACAATGAAATTAAAAGTTAATTTGTGTTATTTTATGTAATACTAACGAAAATATTCCTTTAATTTTAATTCAAGTGGGCCCCAACCCTCTCTAACAGGAATACTAAAACACATATTAAATTAAATTACAATTAAATCGCTTGATAAATATGGCCTTTAATATTTTATTTGTCACACATGTTTCCTGCTTTCACTATGTATGAGATTTTTTTTTCCCCGGTAGATAATATCATAGAAGGCACAAGAACTGTAGATGTCGCATGCAATACCAAAGCAGAGAATACAAATTTTATATGGCTGGTGGTACATTCCGGAATGGACCACAACATGAGAAATGATGAATATGTCGAGTAATTCATATTTTCTCGCATCTGTCGTTTTGAAGAGATCCATTAAATGTATACAAAACTCCTGTTAAAGCAAGATTTTCTTTCGTCACGCTCTAAAACATGTTGTGCAACACCCATTTCACAGTCTGTATATTCAGCTCTGGTTCTTGTGTCATCTATGGTAATATAAATGACCACACAATCTTTCTGCAAAGAATAATAACTCAAAATTGATGAGCTAAAACTTCTACCACTACAAATAATCATCATGTCTTTTATTTATACTATATGTGAACGTACAGATGTGTATAACAAATGAAGTCACACCCTCATTATGAAATAAATAATTTTTGAAATTTCTTTTGTCATTCTAATTTTTAACAAAACATTTAAAATTGGTAAACCGGCCGGCCATCAAACTGATCCGGGTTTAACACTAGACGACACAAATTGGTTAGACGTAGACCCATAGAAATAAGCAAAGAAAAATCTATTGCGGCATTTGTAGCAATAATTTCTATGGAGGTAACAGCAAAATAAATCCATAAATAACACGTAAAAACGCTACCTTAATGCCAACCTATGCAAAAATCAATCCTTCATGGGTAGTACAAACTACAGCTGGCCATGCCATCATCCCAGGAAGCACTTCTACCATTTTTATTTATTTATTTATTTTTTTTCCTTGGAAAGGTAAACACACTTTTGTCATGCGATAAAATCAGGCTACCTTTAAGCAACATTTCTTTAGTTCACAACTTCTCTCTCTATCTCTTTGGAATGATTTCATTATCAAAATTGATTACGTAGAAATGTAGTGAGCCTGGAATATTTTTTTCTTTTTTTTTTGTATAGAAGTAGAAAGGTTTGTTGACAACAATATTTCCCTTAGCATTTTTGATATCGGATTTCCAAAATGACAGCAAATATCTTGATGTACATACATACAAATAAACATACTACGAGATATGCAAATCTGAAGAATTTCAGTCAGGTGAGTTCTGTTCAGATGTTCTATATGTACTCATGAATGCAATATAATTCTCTACGGATTATACGAAAACGAAGCTGAAGATGAAGATGACGAAGAAAAAGAAGAAGTAGAAAAAAATCAACTTAAAGTGGTTTCAGGTTTTTGCAAACTTACTCTACAGGAAAATACAGCATCCAGCTTAGCAAGCAGCTGTAACATATCACACATGGTATGTCTTGAAAAGCACATTGGCCCAGAAATGTTTTTATACAGATTATACCTATACCTATTACCTGTATGTAGGTATTCTATATACCTACTTACAATATTATATACCGCTTTTCGAGTTTCATACGTCTGAGAACAACTTAAACAGATTCTGCACAACCATTCTCGAATGCAGTAATATTGAGAGCGTTGTAAAAAGTATTCCATTTGGGGAAATTTTTGCGGTTTAACAAGTTGTGGATTTACCGAAGAATGTGAACAGGTTTTAATACAACTTATATGAGCCGATTACAGGGGAGTAGATATGTTACATACATATATATCAGAAGCATGTAAAATTGTGAATTAAAAAAAAAAAAAACAAAAAATTATCGTTATTAACTTACGTGATGCGGCTGGCTGCTGTTTCGTTCGTGATGTAAGATTCGTTTGGGTTTTCGGTGGTGGTCCTAAATCAGTCGGTGATATGCTGAGTGTTCGGACATCGCGTTTTTTCGCTGATCCTGAAATTAAAAATAAATAAAATTGATTTTTTTTTGGTTTTCTTAATTTTGTTTTTTTTTTAACTATTCATTAATTTTGAAGGTGGAATACGAAAAAAGAAAGCATATTTTTTGTTTTTTTTTTATATACCTAAGAGTACCTAAGAGTTATTTAATTCCACCAAGAAAATAACGTTTAACAAGAAAAGTTCGCATATATAGAGAGCAAAATTATTTTTTTTTCATCAATTCCTTCGTAATTTGTGAATCATTCTATGATGATGATGTGAAATTTGTTAGATAATTGTTGGAACCTTCGAATAGTCTATTACTTTTTAGGAAGGCCAGGTGTACTAGGATAGGAAACCTAATTATGAGAAATGTACTTGTTTTTTTTTCTCTCTATTCTTCTTCTTCCTTTCTTTTAGGCATATTAAACGCAATCTTTTGTTAATTCAACGAGCTAAACTAATTATAAGTGAACTTGTTCTTAATCTTATTTTTATAAATTTTACTGCCTTAATGGCGACAGACCCCGTACAGCAATTATGTGCGGCAGGGATACTGTCGCTTTTCCCTTGCACAGATTCATTACAAGGGATCTAACTACAGTGTTAATAGAATTCAAAAATCTCCATAATGGCAAGGAGCAAATTGTTCTAGCGTCCGCCTACTTCCCAGGAGATCAAGAACTCCCACCACCACAGGAGGTTAAAGATCTTGTGGAGCACTGCAGTATAAATAATCTGAAGCTGATTATAGGCTGCGATGCCAATGCTCATCATACAGCTTGGAATAGCAGCAACATCAACGAAAGAGGTGAGGAGGTTCTACACTATGTACTCTCAAAAGGTCTACAAATAGCCAACCGAGGGGTAGAGCCCACTTTCGTTAATGCAATTAGACAGGAAGTCCTTGACCTGATAATCACCAATAGGCAAGGTGTTGAACTGGTCACGAACTGGCATGTCTCAGACCAAGCCTCACTATCCGATCACAGATACATAAGATTCAATATTGAGGCTCTACAAACAAGGAAGGAACACATAAGAATCCCAAAAAGGACGGATTGGACAGCATACAAGGCCCTGGTCCAAGAGGAACTAATAGGCCTTCCAAAAAGGATCAAATCCATCGAAAAAGTGGATCTTATAGCAGATCAACTTCAAACAACGCTCATTCGAGCTTATGAAGAGAGCTGCCCTATTACCACCATCCAAAGGAAAAAGGACGTTCCGTGGTGAAACAGTCAGCTCGTTAAATTAAGGAGAAGCCTGAGGAAGCAGTTCATGCCTACCAACCCGGAAAATCCACCGAGGACGCCCTCAGCAGTCTGGTAGAGACTATCGAGAAAGCCTCACAGGAAAAGGAGGTCCTTATATGTTCCTTTATGGACCTACAAGGCGCCTTCGATAACACTCTCTTTGACTCGATCAAGAGGGTATCCGAGGATAGAGGCATAGAAACCTGCATTGTCAGATGGATTGGCAACATGCTTGAGAAACGCTGCATAACAGCTACCATGAACGGTGAATGATATTGTCATCTGTGTTAAAGGAAAGTTTGAATCAGCTTTACCAGAGCTTATGCAAACTGCTTTTAGCATTGTTACGAGATGGTGCCAGAACATGGGACTATCAATAAACCCAGGTAAAACAGTGCTAGTTCCTTTTACTAGGAAAAGGAGCCTTCAGATTCCACCTCCTAAGTTAAATGGAATTGCAATAGAATATTCCAAAGAAGCAAAATATCTAGGAATAATCCTAGATAGCAAGCTGACCTGGAATCCCCACCTGGAAATGATAACAAACAAAGCCATGTGGGCATTCAGCTCTTGCCACAGGCTTTTCGGGAAAAAGTGGGGCCTGAACCCCAAAATGACCCTATGGATCTTCCAGGGCATAGGCAGACCCATACTTTCTTATGGGGCAAATGTGTGGTGGCCTAAAACATTGCAGGCAACCACCAGAAGAACCCTCAACAAGGTGCAAAGGATGGCATGTTTAGGCGCCACTGGCGCCTTTACATCATGTCCTGAACGCGCACCATCATTTTTCAGGCGGAAGTCTATGCTATAGAGGTTGGAGCTCAGGAAAGCCTAAACAAGGGCTGTAAGAACGCCAACATCTACATCTGTTCAGACAGTCAAGCTGCGCTCCTAGCTCTTTCCTATCAAGCCTTTGAGTCGAAACTAGTTTGGAGCTGCTACTCGAAACTCCAACTACTGTCTAGGGACAACCAAGTAACCTTGTTTTGGGTCCCTGGACACGAAGGAGTGGACGGTAATGAAAAAGTGGATGAACTGGCTAAAACTTGAGCTGAATGTCCGTATATTGGTCCCTATCCGACATTTGGCCTACCAAAAAGCCACTTTAGGGGGGAACTGCTTAAGTGGGAAAACAGGCAACTGGATCTCCTTTGGCGTAGCGCGCCCGGTATGAGGCAGGCGAAGAATTCTTCAATCCTTCTCATTTCCTGTCGCGTCAACTTATTGGACTTAGCAGACAGTCGCTCAGACTATTTGCTAACGCAGTCACTGGTCATGGCCCCTTCCGTCACTTCCTGAAGAAGATAGGCAAATGCGACAGTGAACTGTGTCGACTGTGCGAAGAGGAAGATGAAACCTCGATGCACGTTATATGCGAGTGCCCAGCACTTGCAAGTCTAAGGCTGCAAATCACTGGAAGAGAACTTATCTCTCCAGATAATGTCCGCAATCTATCTCCGAAAGCAATAATCGAGCTCGTTAAAAGACTCGATTTTGCCTAATCACTATAGGGGAAGGCACAATAGATCAACTATGGTCGCCGTGTCCGCAGGGTCCTGGAGGCCTGGTCGCCCCTACTCTTAACATTAACATTAATCTTATTTTTATATTTCACGCAATATATACTCCTGTTAGAATAAGTATTTAAACATAAGTACCGTATAGGTATTAAACATAAAACTAACTGTTAAGCTAAGAAACATTGAACTTAAAATGGATTCCAGCCCTTAAAATAATTATAAGAAATGAGTTTTTCTTTTGCTTAGGTTTATTTTATGTGTAATATAATTCTCCTAAAATAAGAATTAAACTGTTAGGCTAAGACCATAGGATAGGCTCAGATGACCACAGTAGCCTAGCCGTGAGCCTAAACAATTTATTGTAGTATCAAACAGTTATGAATGAAAAAGACAGGTGGGCCGAGTCTCAAATAATTGATTTTAGGACTACAATAATTCTCGGTCGAATAAAACTTTATTGTGGAGCGGCATAAATAAAATAACATAGGATTAGCAGTTATTGACTGTATATAAGTACATTACTAAAAAGGAAAAAGTAAGTATGGAGGCATAAAACAAAAGAGAGCTAGAGAGATGACATTATTAAAAAAAACATCTACATCCTAAATAAGGTATATAAAGAAAGTAACAAAACTAAAACTAACAACTAACATAAAATTAATAAAAACAAGATCATGGATTTACATGCTAAGAGAATTAAATTTAAATAAAAATACATACTCAATAAAAAGAAACCAAAATCAAACAAAAAATTCACACATTCTTATCTTGAAGAAGAAAACAAAAATTTACACAACAAGGAAAAAACTATAATAGTTTGAACAAAAATTACAATATAAGTAGCTGAAATCGAATCACATTTAAATTGTGGAATTTAATTATGCACCAGAGAAAAGGGATTTAAACTTATCGCGGGAACCGACCCCTTGAATGGCTACAGATAACTCATTCCATGAGCGAGCAGCCTCAAAGAAATAAGAGCATTCCAAGATGGATCTATGAAAACGATCAATGAGTAGATTATGATTTCGAGTAGTATGTAAAAATTGCAACTGATCTAATCGTACAGATAACTTGAAGTTCTAGAGTGAGTCAGTATATACAAAAAAACCAGCATCCTCATCGGACGATGGTCATCTAGAGGACATCCTCATCGCACGATGATCATCTAGAGAGCATCCCAGCAGATGGGATCCCAAATGATGGATGTTAACAAAGCGTTAAAGCCCGAAAATAAAACGAATACAGTCGTTAAAAGCGACGTTGAGACTGTGAGAGCATGAGCAATCGAGCTTGGGAAATATTAAGCTACCAAAATTAAAATGAGGAAAAAGAAGTTGTTTTACTAGTCTCGTGCGCATATCTCTCGATAAAATATCAGACTGAAGTTGATGTAGTCGCAACAGCTTTAGAGTTGATTATTACTCCCAGATTTTTGACATGCTGCACTAGATTGACAGAGAGTAGAACCATTTAGCATAAGCTCAGGAAAGTCATTGAAAATCAGCATGAATTTATCTCTCATTTACCAATGGTATATTCTAATAAGGATATCATTTATGCGTGATATGCAATCCTTTATCAGTTCAATTGGTCTACTTAGATAAAGCTGCACATCGTCAGCATATAGGTAAACTTTCACGTCTTCAACAATATTAGGAAGGTAATTTATAAAAGCACTGAATAATAGAGGTCCCAATATAGAACTTTGTGGAAGTCCCCGCAGGATAGGTAGAAGGCTAGAAATAACATAATTCACGATAACTTGCCTGTCGCAAAAAACTATATATCAATTTGGTAACTGAAGATGAAAAATAAAATGAGATAACTTAGACAGCCGAATTTGATGATTTACACTGTCAATTGCCTTTGAAAAGACAAGCAACACTAGAATACCTACATGATTATTGTAAAATAAGAGGAAAAAAACGGTTTGTAAGAATACATTTAAAACATAACTGGTTAAGAAATTCTTAAAATAAGAAAAAGTTATACTTCCCAAGTCATGAACTAGACGATCTCAATAACACCTGATATCCCCGAAGGAGTCCTAAGCTTTGTATCATGGTCCGCAGGTATGAGCAAGATGGAAATCTAAGGAGCAAGGCTAAAAATTTGGTACATATGGGGAAATATACTACGTCATCAAATATAGTGTTTTTCAGGCAGAATTGGTGGCGATTCACGAAGCATACCTAGGTATTACTGATATCTATGTGTAGAAAATCGAATTTAAACGTCTGCATTCATATATACTGATAGCCAGACAGCCATTAAATCGTTGCATGCTATAGTGGTAAAATCAAAACTGATTCAGTTGTGCAAAGAAGGCATGGGAAAAATTTTCATACGGCGGCGCAAGCAGTCCCTATATATGCTGGAGAAAAACATTGAGAGTAGTGAAATAGTGAATGAGCTAGCAAAAACAACAAGAGCCCTGATGATGTCCTGATAAAACGAAACGCGTTGGGGGTTACATTACATCTAAAATTAAAATATATATGTACGTTGTGGAAGTTGGCACTTAAAAAAGAGTTCTGAAATGGATAAATAGCTCCAATGTAATATCCCAATCGGAAATGCAGGGTACAGCATTTAAATATATCCTGAAACAGAGTGGATCTAGGAATGTCCTCAAAAAGTGAGCTTTCCATGAATCTACGGATAAACAATTGACCCGACAGTGGTCTTTATGAAGCAGAATAAGTTTTATTTTAGTAGCATCCCTCTAACTTAACCTAAACTAACCTAACTCTCAGCACAAAATTTTGACTTTCATTTTGTTTGCTCATCAGTGACTCATTTAACTTTTCCCTGGCAATGATATTATGTGTACGTATTATATTTAAATCAAATAGGTTTTAATTCCAGTATTGACGTTAAATGCAATGGGTTTCGGGTGAAGATGGAAAAGATGGGGCGAAACAGATTTGAGATGAGAATGGGTTCAATCTTCAAACTGAAGATTTGTCAGAAGAACGTTAAATTTTAAATAGCACCAAGTCGACTAAAAACAAACGTTATTTAAAAAAATTAATCTTAAGGAAATCAATTCTGTAAATAATAAAATGTATACCTACTAGCAAAAAAAAAATACAAAACAAAAGCATTCTTATTAATTATTACTTATTATTATTTATTATATTATAATAGACACAACATAGCCCAACAGCTCCTCGATTGAAACACTTTGCCTAGGAAGGTCTTCTACTAGAATCTACCATCCTATAAAAAAACCTTCCTTTGCATAGAGCAAGATTCTTCAATGAACTGAAAGTTTTCCTGTAGAAGAGATTTCAAGCCATAAACATCTGCCCTAAATTTATGTATCATCATAGATTAAGGAGGATAGAGATCTGATATGGATGCTATTCAAACAAAACTCAAAATTTCCCCGAACTAGTTATAACACAAATATTTCCCAATATTCAGCAATTTTTTTAAGTATTAAAAATGCCATTAGCAATCAGAAACTCAAAGTTACCAAAATGTACTACAGACATACCTTCATATACGAACATTCAATAAAGTCTTGAATAATACATTTCACGCCTTTTCATCTCTTGAAACTCTTCTTTAGTCGAAGAATGATCCCGCGGGCAACATGCTTATGAGAATACCATATACTCAGCTATAAAGGGACTATAAAAGAACTCTGAAAGCAATATCGAAGCTGGCAAGTTTATATACGACAAGAGCAGAAAGGGCAAAGCGAAATACGTAAACTTCCGAGATAAAAGTATTTTTCATAAAGCCGGAAATATGAATTCACCCTGTTGGGCAATTGCATTTATGTATGTAGGTATGGCGGCGCAACTCATCCCAACTTGTTCAATATAAAACTGAATTATATTGTGATAAATGGTAGGAGTAGGGGGGTTAGAATTCCTGAAGTCCAGAGCAAGCAAGACCAAGCTTATACTTGTGCACTTAATTTGCATGCATGAGGTGGATCCTTGAAAATTTATCCTGCTTCCTATGCAAATGCATCTCAACACACACAATCACAAGTGTAACTTTTAGCATATATTGCAAATGTTAGAAGAGATAATTTTTTTTATTTGTATGGTTTATGCAAATGGGGGGACTAATGGAGCAGGAAAATATATTCACACATACATACCACAACTAAAACAAAACATTCGTGTGACACTTTTATTATTGGGATTTCACATTGGATTAGCGAACTTTGTTAAAATTAAGTGCCCACTTTTTTATGCAATTAATTAGAAGGGAATTATGAAAGTTCTTTTACGTTAATTTGTAAAGCTTATACGAGGAAATGTAAAATAAAAGTTAAGAGTGTGAAATTAGTAAGGAGTCAGTGAAAGAAAAAGTATCTCTTGATTGATAACTTTCGAAGAAATTTGGATGAATTTTGTTTTCATGTCCTCTATAAAATTTATGCTTTCAATATGTGAAGATTCTTTCGGAATCATGAGATTATATTCAAATATATTTAGACCAGTCGTTGTTTAGATTAATTTCACTAACATTTTTATAAAAAAAAAACTTGCATGCATGTAATAGTAGCTTCCATTCCGAACTTAATGAATTCCAGTCTTAGTTACGGAATCATAGACCGGTGACTCATAATAAGGAATTCCAATTTAACCAGGAAAATTTCTACTTGACAGCAAACTGCAAGACACAAGAGTTATGTATACCTAGACAGGGAGTGTCACAATAAAAATAATTTTCATATTTTCACTTTATGTTCAAAATTGTTAAAACAGCTATTGAAAGAGGAACTATATCTACTAAGAACTGAACTGCATTTGAGATCATTAAGGACATTATGTAGAGAGAAGACCACGCGCCTGTATTTTTTATCCTCCTTCACTCCTATTGGAATAAGCATAAAGCGACCCATATGTACACTGCGAACATGTTGTCCAACTTCGTGTGCCATACGTGAAAGCTTTTTCTCCACACACTGTCATACATGCTGTCCAACATCAGAACAGAAACACATATTAGGAGCTGCTAGAACAGTTAAATATTATCTTTTCTTCAATAGAGTTCACTCAAGATTCAAGAATGACGAATGCGTGTGTCACACCGTAAATAGGCCCACACACGGTCAAATCTGCGTGGCAACATCGTTGTCCTACTCGAGTTGGCCAACATGCGTTACCGTGTGTGGGCCCCTTAAGACTTCCAAATAGTCTCTCCGCTTACGAAGATCTGTTTCAATTTTTTCATTTTTGTTCACTATTTAGTACTAGGAGATTAGCATCTAAAAGATGGGGCTGTTATCTGTCGCTTATTAGGAAAAGGGCAGGTAATCTGCAGAATGTTTCGGTTTTTGTCATAGATGTTCTGCAGATTGATGCCTCTGGTGGTCACAATAAAATCCCTATAAATATTCTATTAAAACTCCACAAATTATTTCCGCTTCCCAGAAGTAAATATTGTGATAGCACTGCTGAAAGAGAGAGGTGCGGGAATTTTGATAGGTACAAACTCAAACCCACGACCCTTGTGATGGTAGTCAGTGCGATTACCAACTAATCTATCGCGCCTAAATGGTGTATAATATCAACACTATATCTTCGAAAAATCTTGCGACTACAAAAATAGATATTTATACGCAGAAGGAACGTATAGACTGGTTTATCATCTGAAAACAAAAACAAACAAACTACCTTTAATAATATGGGTGCTTAGGAGGGACGTCGTATAAGTACCTTCTAAAATACTCGTAGAAGACGGGAGGTATTGGATATCACCATTGCCATTACCACTCCTTTCATATCCGATATTATAACTGAGTATCCAGTGAGTCAGTGTATCTACTTAAATCATAAGCCGCATTTGTTTCAACCTGGGGAAAACTAACTTAAATGATTTCAAAGTAGAACAGCTCATTATAATCCCTGCTAGATGTTAAACTTTATGCGGACGCCATAGGTGAGTAACTCGAACTGTCCTCAGGAAAATTTGTCTGAGTGACCCTAATGAGGATCCATAATATGGACATTCTCCAGTGAAACGAAAAATTCATCTCTAAGTACGAAAACACTCTACCGCTAATAGAGGTGATCAAATCAAAGAGAGACGATCGAAATATAGCAGCTATATTTCGAGTTAGAAAAGCTTGAAGTCTAAAATTCTATCACTAAATCTCAGTTATGTAAACCACAACAAAATTAGAAAATAGTTACACTTTTTCCGAGAGTTGTCTAGTATTTACGTGTTGGTGTAATAGAGTAAGATTTCATTGATATTTTTTATTTTATTTTTTTATTCAGGAATAGGGTCCAGACCATGGCGCAAAAAATATACGGTAAAGCTTTCTGTGACGTCATAACGAGCCACTTTTTCAAATGAACATAAGAATAAATGAACTAAATACCATTTTCTGTTCAAATGATTATTTTATTTTATTTCTTTTCCTTGTACGTTTATTTCATTCTTCCTTTTTATTTAAATTCTTAATACGAAAGTAATTTAGCCTTCCTTTTTAATGTAATCATCTATTTCTCCAATTTCAACATCCGATCCTTGCAAGTATTGCCCTGTTCTAATCTACAGCTTTTAATTACTACCTACTCTTAAAACAAAATCTTCATTTTGTGAAAACCAATCGAATGTTGGATTTTCAGAATCAACTTCTTCAAGGATACCCACTGAACATAGAATATTTTCATTCCAAATATACAAATATGTATAGTCTAATTTAAAAAAAAAAAATTAAACTCAACGAAAATAGGAAATTAAAGTAGGAGAAATATATGTAGATAGTTTACGATAACAAAATGTTAAAAGTAAATTACAACTTTTCTAAGATTTTTATACGTTTTTAAATGGAACATACCTAATAAGTAAGATCTAAATCTATGTATACTTAAAGTCTGTAGTAGTAGGGTGGTCATTTAAACCACCTTTAGATCTTAAGGCACTAAAGAAATTATCTATGATATTTTGATTAAGTCGACTTGTATGTAAGGATATAGTGCATTTTAAAATACTGCCTTAAATATGTATGCAAATCTGATTAATTTGTTATTAAAATGCCTTTTATGCATTCATTCACTGTGCACGTTTTAACCTAATGCCATCGGCAAGAAAAGTGTCTCGTTTTGAGGTCATAAAAAGCTTAAAGCTTTCAATATGGCGAAAACACGTTCAGATACCAGCATACCTTATATTCCTTGTACCATGGTCCAGACAATTGACAATTGAAAATGCTATACTTAGATAATAACATAGATAATAGTCATTAGTATTCTCAAGAATAATAATCTCAGACGAAGCTGTATATACCAACTTATGCTTTACGTAACGAACCACATACACCGATATATAGATACATATCTATCCGAATACGTAAAGGTGTTCTATTACTCGATTCTTCATTTCAAGCCAACACTTTGAAGTCATTCTATGTGAAATAATCTCATTAAAGTTGCAAATCGAACAAAACGTAAGAACCCGAGAAGCTTTTATTCTACTTTTTTATGCTGCGCACAAAAAAATTAATATTTATCTTCAGCAGCAGTTAGCTTCAATTCAAAGGTTACAATTTCCGTCGAATCTCATCAGAAGTTCGCCGAATCATAAATTATAAAATTTAAAGATCTATTTCTAAGAAAATACCTATGAAATTTGCTACTCGAAAGAATCAAAGAATAAAAATTCTTCACACATCCACTAATTGGTATATTATATTTCACCGTGAGTATCATCTGTATGCACAATTTCTCACGGGAAGAAGAACTTCAGCTAGAGACTATCTCATGAGATGGAGAATAAGCAAAAAAATGATCCAATCAAACAGAAAACACTTCAAAGGAAATGAAGTAATAAAAGAAAATATTGAGACTATACCTATCCATCTTTATAAAAAAAAAAAAAAAAAACTAGCTTACAACCTTCCAATAAGTAAAAAGATTTTATTTAAAAATTCGTGAGAGATTTATCCACGGAGGAGTAAATAATTAGCACAGTTTTCCTAATTAATTTTTACTAAAGAAAGTCATTGCGAAGTGCACTACTGTAGAAAGCACAAAAAAATAAAATAATTAAAAAATAAACGTGAAAAATTTTAGCAGCTTACTGCTGATATCACTCACACTTACCTTTTATTCGTTTTCCAAAGGTACCGAATCTTTCACGTTCAATCACCTGAGAATTGATGAAACGTTCCGAGGCAGAGCGTGAAAGTTTGTCTTTAGATCCATGCGCCCCCATTGCACTTTATATATATTATGTAGGTAAACACTCAAGTTAATTTCCAGTGGAAGATAGATATACGAAATCAAAATTAACTGTATCCAACTGGATTGGTATATTTTATAAAGTAGATAATAAAAAAAAGAAAAAAGAAGAAAAAAATTTTTTACAGATGAGAAGACTAACTCGACTTGAGCCACTATCGTCTCACATTCTCACTTATATGGATGCTGCGATGCGAGTTGAAATGCACCAATTTTTTTTTTTTTTGACTATGTTAGCTAGAAACAGGCAACTCCATTAAAATTATTATTGATGACACATTTTGGACTTTCAGGGCACTTTTAAAACACTTTTAACCTCACTTCGAAATGACACTTTGTACAGCTCATCTTCCACCCACGACAGCACTTTCATTTTTCACTTTTCTTTTTCTTTTTTTTTTTTTATTTAACGCTCAGCACAAATTTCTGTAAAATTTATGAGAAATCATTATAGATAGGGTCGCTTGGTCGACTTCCTTTGGAACTGTGTTTGTTTATGATTCCCTTTGCTATTAGTACTAGACTAGCCGCAATAATTGAGGGTTAACTGATTGATTTTCTTATGCTTGTCGCATATTTGCTATTTGTAGAGTATTTATTGATTGACACTTGTATTTTAATGGCTGGAGGGTTTTCTGTAGATAATAGACAAATTCGTAGCAGCGAACAATTTGAAATCCATACCTATGTGAAGGGAGCTAGTTTTTGCGATAATGTTTGTGATTTATGAAAATATTATGTAAGAAGAATTCTTGCGAAATTTGATGGTGACATATAGAAGAAAAAGGCTATAAACATTATCTTCTTCTGCCTACATACGCTACTCAAAAGGTTATAATTGATTAAGTACGATATTTCGAAGGGAATGCACTGACCGACACGGTCAAAATTCAAATAATATCGAAAATTTACTTAAATCACAAAAATGGCGAAACATTTGGAAGAAAAAAAAATTTAGAAGCGAAACGTAATACAAAAGCCCTTCAACCAGAATAACACTCTTTCTCAACTGGTGACAAATTCAGTTTTTCTCTGCTTCAAAAAAGAAAAAAATATATATTTCAAATTCCAAGGTAATTTATAAGCAGTTATCAAATTTTGCATTTAAAAAAAAAAAAAACTCAATACCTATGTCAAAAAGTTTAAAAAAAAAATCCGGATTTTTGGTTGTCGAGTATTAATGGTTATAGCTTACTGTATACAACCATAAAACAACAATAAAAATTACATTTAGCAAAAATCCCATTTTTTCTAACCTTTTGGAAAAAAGCAAACACACATACAAAACATATTAAAACTTTAAAGCTGGACACCTCCACAGATTTTCCATCAATAGTTATATTCATACAAAGCATCAATTGAACAAGTAGAAAATTTATAAAATATTTTGCTATAGCAATTAATATGGTTGAATTTGGTTGAAAATGGCAAAGAAACCTATGCACATTTGTCAAGAATTTTTGTTTCTTGTCTGTAGACCTTGACTAGCAGAAATCACTAAACCCTGTAGGATTGTTCAACTTCGTAATTTTTCCAATGATAATTTTAAGTTAAGTGATGGAACAAATAAACCTGGGATCGATTTAGTCTTGCACATACATATTATGAGGGTTACCACTTAAGTTTTATGATTAGGCTATTTCCTGTAAGATATCACTTTTGAAAATTTATTTTCTGACTCTTTGAAATTGTTCATAATATTTTGACAACTTTGACATATCAACAAAAAGGCTTCTCTTTGTTTTTCTTCACGTGGTTAAAATAGTTCATTTCGTTTAAACAAAAAACACGAAAATTTTCGAGCCATGATTTTTTTACAATTTCAATTGACTCGACAACAGTACTAGCAAAAAAAACGAGAATTGACTGGAGCGTAAAGGTAAATATGTATTTCGAAAAATAAATAAAAAAATTATATAATTCTCAAATTCTCAAAATCGATTGAATATCAATTATTAAATTTTTTAGAACAGAAATTAAAGAAACAGGGACCCTGCCGGGGTTGTAAATCTGTGATAAACCCTTCGGACATTATACTTTTCAATAATTTTAAAAGAAGACTCTACGCAATGCTTTTTAAAATTCCATTGAAGGATTTTTCATACGTAACCTGGACTACTACGTAAAGATGTTTAATATGTGGCGGCATCGATTTTGAAGCTATATGTACGTATGTGATTATCGTAGAAAAATGAATTACACCGAGAATTCTGATTAGGCATTCTACACGAAAACTTGTAGAAGCAGTAAAATTTAGTGCAAGAAGATGAAAAAGCTGAACAATATTTAATCCATTCCAGATCGATCCCAGAAGAAGCTTGTTGAAAGGTGCAACGTATGTTTTCAAGCTCATTTTTATTTCGTTTGTGAAACCCCAACTGCACTCAGTTGCATAAATTTGCATAGAGTAAATTTAATTGTGAATGTTGTGAGTTTTACTAAATTGCAACATTACACAAGAAATAAAATGAAAGAAGAACTTTCTATGTAATTCATATTGACAAAAATTGAACTTCTTTTTAATATGCGTGGGTGTCTAATCCATTTTGCTTTTCAAAAAAATCTAGGAGGAAGCACACGAAAAACCTTGAATTGTTTCCTCTCAAGGATATGCCAATACAAATATTCCATAAAGTGTCCAATGAAAATGCATGCATCTTCGTTTCTTCCAAACAAGACAGGGAGAAGAACACCAAAAAATGCGTGAACTGCTTCCTCCCTAGATCATATCTGTATGAATGTCTTATAAAGTGTCCAATTTAGAGGCATGTTTCATATCTTCCAATGAATGGTTTGAATGATGGTATGATTCCATTTTCCGCTAGGATATAATTCAGTTTCATTTTGAGAAGTTTCTAGGTAAGTATACTAATGCAACCAATTTATGTCAACAAAGTCTGTCTGTCCGTTTAGCCGCGATTGCAAATAATTTTGATATTATATGTCTTACCGAAACTTTCTTACAACCATATGTCTATAGTAGTGAGATTCTTGATGACAGGTACTCAATTTATAGAAGGGACAGAGATTTGAATTACACGGGGAACAGGGATGGTTGTGGATGTCAAATCAGTTTATGACGATAGGGATCCTATAGCCCCGTCTATCTTACAACAGAACCAATCGATCACTATTAAACTAGGTACCCTCTCGCCTGAACATGTCCTTATAATTTTGAAAGATCTAGATTGTCATAAAAACGCGGGCCCTGACAGCATCCCTAACATCGTCTTCAGAAAATGCGCTGTCAGTCTAGCAGAACCCCTTTGCAAATTATTCAATCTCTCAATAAATAACAAAATTTACCCTGCAACCTTCAAGAAATGCTTCGTTTTGCCTGTCTTCAAATCAAGTGACCCAAAACTCATTACTAATTACCGTCTCATCTCGATTTCCAATGCACTCGCACTCGTATTCGAAAAAATTATATACAACCAACTGCTACCACTAATAAAAGCATTCATCTCGGAACAGCAGCACGGATTTCTACCCTCAAACTTAGCTCTATTTACGGACTCGATCGCCTGTGCCCTTGACGAAACTAAGCAGCTGGACTCTGTACATACGGACTTTAGTAAGGCTTTTGATAAAATAAACCATAACCTATGCCTTTCCAAAATGGCTAGCTTAGGGCTTCATCCTGGTTCTCTTCCTAATTGTCCAAAAGAGAAAATGTCGTAGTCTCTAATGGTCAGGAATCTCCATTATTCCAACAAATTTCCGGTGTACCCCAGGGCTCAATACTTGGACCATTGATATTTCTTATCTATATTAATGACTTGCCTTCTCTGCTTTCATCTAACTGCTTATTATATGCAGACGATGCGAAACTATATAGAGTTATTAACAATGTTACCGACTGCGTCCTCCTTCAAAAGGATATTCTTCAATTAGAAAAGTGAAGTCTAGAGAACTGCATTGAAATTAATGTCAGCAAGTGCAAATTTATATCTTTTTACCGCAAGAGAGACTTTATCTCCTTCGATTATAGAATCCATAACATATCTTTGTCTCGTGTTGATGAATTAAATGACTTGGGAGTTATATTTGATCGTAAGCTTCTCTTTGCATTACACATAAATTTCATTACATCCAAAGCTTTCCGTCTACTGGGCTTGATTTTTCGTACCTGTCAGTCATTTAAGTGTGTGGCTTCATATACTACTCTTTTTAACTCCCTAGTTAGAAGCATTCTTGAGTATGCGAGCCAAGTATGGAATCCATTTTACTCCTCATATATATCACAGATCGAGGTCGTCCAGCGTAGATTCACCAGAATCACATTATTCAAGCTTGAAAACATGTCCATGGTATACCGCGAGAGACTAAACAAATTTAACTTGTCTACACTTGAGAATCGAAGAGCCTACCTGGATTCAATGTTCTTATATAAAATCCTTAATGATCAGATATCATGCCCATCTTTGCTTTCCCGTATAGACTTCCATATTCCGCCCCGGAACTCTAGACATAACACCCTTTTTAGATCGCCCTTCATCAGAATATAAAAGTCATACAACTCCAGATTTAATAATATAGACATTTTCAACACTGGTCCTCTGACATTTAATAGGTTGATTCTGCTTGAGATCGGACAATAAATATTGGCTTATTCCTTTTTCACATATTGTTTTGCCCTTCCCGTTTATATTTATATTTAACCCAGTTTTTAGTATTATATTGATGAATATTCTATTTTTATATTATTACTATTTTTATCTTTCTATAGTTCTCCCCATCTTTGATGCCTCTGTAGTCCAACTACAACTGTATTTTTCCTAATTATGTTATGCACTACTAGCTCTTAAGTTATTGTATCACTTGTATTATTTTCTTCTTCTTGATTTAGCTTGTAAAACCATCCACTTATTTGTACAGCTATAATGGTAGTATAGGAGTGTAAAAAGCTCTGTAATCTACCATTTTTAATTGACCGAATATATAAATAAATAAATAAACTAAAAAGAATGAATCAGATTAATTTGAGCTGGATAACAGCTTTCCAAGCCCTTGTTTACAATGGAACGATATATGGGACGTGTTAATTAAGCCTTTGTCAAAACTATACATACATACAATAGTAGTACAACCCATGTATAGATCAAACTCTAAGAAACCAGTGAAATATTACATAATATTTCTACAATATAATTATAGAAAAATCAAAATTTCTAAATGAAAATAAAAATTATGCAAAAACAAATTTTAGAAATTTTACACATTGTAAATTTACAACATTGATAACATTTGCCTAATTATTCTTGAAATATTGGATATAAGTATTTTACGAATAATATCACGCAAAAAACACAACAAACAGTTCAAGAAATACAACTTAATAATGTCATGAGAGAGAAATCTTTATATATGAATTTTACATTCAACTGCAAAAGTTCATCTAAAAAAATTAATTTCTTCTAATTGAAATTTTTTTTATATTGCTAAGTTTATTGAATAATCTCTAAAGATTTTGATTTTAAGTGAGTCTGCCATAATATGAAGTGTAAATTTCTCTCGGGTTTAAAGAACAGATGCTTTTCGAGCAGATAAAAAAAATAAAGCTGTGTTATTGAAAATAAATCATGCTATTTTTAACAATTATGTATTTGCAGACTAAAATTAAGAGCTACTAATTTAATTCGTTCTATTTTTCATAATAGATGGAAATATTCAAAAGTGTTGGAACCACCGAAAAAAACCTTCCTCTACCGATTTGACCTTTCGCCAGATAAGCATTCTGACTTTCTATCCAAAGCTCTGGAAAGTCTACTGTACACCTTAATATCTAAATTTCAATGCACTTTTAACCAAATGGATATTGAGATTCCGCTCCGAATATAGCTGAGCCACAGATTTGTTAAAAGTTACTAATGACTTACGAGCTGCTCACGATGACAGACTTACAGTATCTTGGCCCATCTGAACTTTTCCAGATGATTTTCGATTGTGTAAATTACATGATGTTTGTACAGAAATTATCTACCTAATTTGGGTTCTCTTTTACTGCTTTTTAGTTAATTCAATGTTTCTAGGCAGACAGATATCAAATAGTAAAGATAAACGATACTTTCCTCTCCTTCCACTACTTTGTGGTGTTCCGCAGGGATCAATATTGGAACCCTTGCTTTTCAGTATCTTCATAAATGATCTACCTGAAACTGTAAACGATGTTAACATTCACTTTTACGCTGATTACGTGCAGATTTACTTCAGCAGAACAATTGATCTGATTGATGATTGCTTTGATCGAGTAAATATTAATCGAAATAAGATACATCAATGGGGCACAATCAAACCATCTGACTCTCAAACCAATTAAATTTTACATTATTATTATTTTTATAATAGCAGTTTTGTATACATTTGATCGACTTCCTCAATCCTTCAGATACGAAAAACTATAAATCAATCGACGTATACATCATTTCAAATGTTGTGGTCAATTCCGGAATGGACTTCCAAGCCATAAAAATTTTGTATACTTTTTTCGTACTGCATGCGACATCTAGTTGTTGTGCCATCTATGATATTACTGAATTCCCTGACATTTACTAAACAATTCTCCTCTGTCTTTGGTTGTTTCTGTAAAAAATCTAGGAATTACTATAAATTCATCATTGATTCATACTGTAAGCATATAAGTTCAATCCTTGGTAACTATAAATAGCCGCCCCGATTATGTCTAGAGGGAAAGGATCAAAATTGGTGAAAACTCTTCTTCTACCTTATTTTACATTTGGAAATAATATATATCCAAAATTGGACAATACCTGCTCCCGTATTGCATTGGATTTATATATATCCGTCGAAAGTTTGACCATGTCTCTTCTCCTAGTTATTCTTCGCTCAGCTTCTCAATATTCAAATATCTTGAATTCAATTCATTGATTTTTCTATATAATCTGATGAAATCAAAAACGCCTAGCTATTTGTTCTTCTAATATTCAATATCTACGTTCTTCTAGAAAACCCAATATTCTGTTATCTCTTTTCCGTACAGCTGTATATAAATGTTCAGGCAACTAGATTTTAGAATAGTTTACCAGCGAATATCCAATATGCTGGTTCCCTGCACATGTTCAAGAGGCTAATTAAGGATCGCTTCTCAGTTCTTCCTTCATGTTGGAAAATTATGTGCCAAAATAGTTAATTAGTTTAGAATATACATTTATGAGTAGTCAAACCGTCAAAAAGGTCATACTCAATACGTTTAAAGGGTACAAAACTAAGAAGTATTATGGAATAGTCTCAGGCAAAGTATTTCACAGCTACTCGATTAGTGGAAATAGTGCATGGGAGTTGAGAGGGTTTGATTAAAAAATATAGATGGAAGAATGTCAGATTCCTGTTTATTTTAATTGTAGACCATTATTAACTGATCAAGCACTTTTTGAATATTTACAAAGCTATTACTTCCACCGGAAGACTCTTATCTATTAGGAATGTACGCCCAAATCCAAATGAACTGGAAGACAATCATTTTTAGGATTTATATTTTTTCTAAAAGTGCGAGATTATTACAAGGAAATAGCAGAGTAGTAGATTGATTCCTTACTGACACAATTATCTTGATATAAACCAACCAAATAATTACATAATAGTATAAACAAATACATACAGCCCAATTATTCACAAAATAATCAAAATCAAAAGTGTCTAAGTTATCAGGTGTTGTATCAAAACATCAAATTCCAAACTCGACAGCTCTGAACTATATCAACATTCTGTATACAAATATGTCACACATGAAAAAGGCCCAAAATATAATTAGGCCGTAGCAAAAATACTATTTTAGAAAGTCTGATGCTTGTGTGGTGGTAGTTTTTAGCTTCTTAAGTGGCTAAGTTGAGCAAGCAGCCAGCAAATTATTTTCCATAGTTCTCCTTTTGTCCCCTGGCCGATTACACTTGGTCTAATATAGTACATAATGTATATATGCATCTCGGTGCTATTTTTAATCCCTGAAAGTTTGACACTACTTACATATAATCTTAACGTGTGTTGTTCTTCCACAACAACCTAACCAAAAATAAAAACACGAAAAGTTGAATTCTCTCCATATGATTCACTCTACGAAGAATGTTCTTTGAAAGTAATCCACCATTCAACAAGCTAATCGGCCTGGATGTGAAGATGGATCTTATTAGAGGACCAATTTGCCGGACAATTAGAAAGAGATTTTGTAACATCTGATTGACAAATGAATTTCAAGTGTCATCCATTATATTTAGAAATAGGTACCTAGTTGTTGTTAGTGGCAGGAAATATGGTAAGACAAGTCAAGAGCGAGAATGGAAATCTATTTTAGGAGAATTAATTAACGTGTGCAATTTAATCTCGATATGATTAGTGTTGGGGAAATGGAAATATACATACTTTTTTTTATCCCAACCCATTCATATTAAGAGTAATGCAATTAAAGATTCAAAATCTCATATACTACTCCTTCCATGTGATCACTGAACTAGGTCATGCTATTTTGCATCGTTTCTGGAAAACATTTCATTTAATAAACATACTAATGTACATACTATATAGTATAGCTCCAGCTCGGATCTAGTGTTTTATCATAAGACCACAGCCTGTACATTCTTCAAATATTAGATTTTATCTTAACGTATATTTACTGTGCACAGTGGATCTATCTAGAAATGGATTTTGCTGCAGTTAGAATAGCGTGCAGAGTATATTAGAATCGGAAATTGATTATGGCTGTTAGCTAGCTTTGCTGCGCTGAAAATAGCATGCAATAAGGGCCTCCGTGTTTTACAGGGTGAAATGAGAACTGCAAATTAACTCTGAAGGCGCCATTCTATCAATAAAAATGCTGAGCTCTTTAAATCACTGGCGGTATTCTGCGACAGCAGTTTTTACTTTCTTTTTTTCTCTCATTATTATGACGTTATTTCAAAACACGTTCACCTCACCACAAAAACTGATACTCTTATAAAATTTATAAATATTGGGGCTCGTAATATATAGCTAGAAGCTAAGTGTTAGCATTCAATTGCGAAGTAAATAGACTTTAAGTGATGTTGTACAAGTTATCAAGTGACTGGGAATTGAAGTGTACATATTTAAAATATGAGTGCAATAGAAGTACAGATGTTTTAGCATAAGTGCGGCAATTACTACTGCATTATGGCTCTTTTTTTATGGAGGTCTATTCCGATACTATATTTATATATAGGAGAAATGCAGCAGTGTTAAATTATATGACAGAGTCATTTTTTTTACCGGGAATAGGTTTCAAGTATTGTAGTTATCCAGCTTTTAAGGTTTGATATAGCAACGACATGAAGAATTTTTTTTTTAATGTATGTACTCGTACATATCTACTATATGAACTTTAACAAAAATTTAGTAAAGGAGTGCAAATCAGACTGAAATAGCCTTATCACATTATCGTGGAAATTTTAAATTTCAAGGTTTTACGTTTTATATTTCAGCATTTGATCGCAATTTGTGCAACGAAATTTCATACCAAAATTAAAATTTAGTATGCGTAGTGAGAAATAGATGGCGTATACAACATTAATTCTCTCGAAGACCTCTCTGTCAAAAAATGGTAGTTTTCTATTCACTGTCCGATTTTTCTTTTTGTTTTTTTTTTGTTTTAATATTAATACGAGCGTCTCCTTTGTTCGTTATTCAAACAAAATATTTCAATTATAATTCACAAGTTCTGTTTATTTAACTATTTTCACAAAATTCACAATCAATCAAATCAACTCTTTATATCGGGTCCGCCATCTAACGTTTTTTTTTTTCAACTAGTGCTTATTTCGTGAATGGTAACACTTAGCTCATGTCTGATTTGACAGATAATTAGTTTTATTCTTCCGCTGAACGAATATGGTTGTGTATACGCTTGAACAACGCTGGGAAATATTGCCTGCGATCGACTTACAGAAGATGCCGATTTTGCCAAAAAAATCATCTTTTCGGATGACACTCATTTTGATCTTGGCGGGTATGTAAACAAGCAAAATTGTCCCATTTGGGGCACAGAAAACCCGCACGCATACATTGAAAAGCCGATACACCCAAAACGAGTCACTGTTTGGTGCGAATTTTGGTCCAGAGGCATAATTGGGCCATTTTTCTTCGAAAATGAGCAAGGAGTGGCCGTTACAGTCAATGGCAATCGTTATCGGGCCATGTTGAACGAAAATTGAAGAGAAGGATATTGGCAACATTTGGTTTCAACAGGACGGCGCTACGTGCCACACAGCCGAAGCTACACTCGATGTTTTGCGCCCTGTTTAAAAAAAAAAAGTTATTTGGCGAACCCTATAGTTATCGCTAGTACTGTACTTTGTACTTCTAATTATCGCAATCCAAATAGTTTACTTCGTTCACTTCGCTGTCTGAAATAAGACTCGCCATAAATTCTATTCTCCGAACCCAAAGTTTACTAAGATGTCACTAACCTAAAGTTGTTTCCATTTCCAACAGATGTCGTTTGTGTGACTTTGTTGCGCGTAACAATATATACGAAATCGCAGTATAAAAATCCGCCCCAGTGTAGGAACCATCCATATCTCAGATAAGTCTTCACTCTAAGAATTATTCAGTTTTCTCTTACCGCATAGTCAATTTTTGTGTGGCATGGGGACGAAAGATTCCCAGCACGCAGAGGCCAAGGTTGCCCGTTGTGCTAACCTACTAAGTAGGAGAAACTATAATACTATAGAAATCGACAGGAAACTAGGTATAAGGAAATAGTGCAGGACCGTTTCGCGGTGGGATCCGAATCTACGACCTGTTATGGTCGTAGCGTATTGCATATAGCAATATGCTACACGGAAATACTGCAGCATGTACGCCGGCCCTCAAGTAGAACCACGTACTGAGCGCACCCCGACGAAGCAATGCGTCATCAAGCTCGCTTGACATGCGGGGACGACAGATTATGACTGAAAAGAAGAAGAACTCGTCTCTTTCCGCTGTCAACCACTTCACACGATAGGTACGTGTATAAAAGTGAGAAACGAGGAAAGTCTTTAAGTCTTTAAACATCGGACGGATAAACTATTCAGCACGTAAGTCCAAGAGATTTTTGTCTCTAGTAGAATTATACTTTCACATAATAAGATTATTTCCCTTACCAGCAAGCAAAAAAATCAAAGAAAAGAGACCTAGTACAAGTTTAAAAGGAGAAAAAAGGTTACCAAAAAGACTAGATTGAAAAGGAAGAAAGTCCGACACGCGGCAAAGGAAGGATATTAATTCCCTCTGGAATTTCAAGGGAGTATTCTTTTAATACCATTATCCCGTTTGGAAAGTAGTCAAATTAGTATAAATCAAAAAAGACGATAACGGATGAAATGTAAAAACGATTGCGAGTAAGACGCATGCAACTAGTAGGTTAGGTACGACCTGGGGCCACATGTCTCTTTGAGAGGTCGGGCGAAGCAATCAATTTGTCTATATTTTTTTTCCATTTTGTGGCTATCGAAGCGATTGTATTCTGAAAGAAGACAGCCAGGGGCAGGCATATTAACTTCAAAGCTGAATGAAGGAGCGTTTAACCAGAAGATATCGAAAATTTCATAGTACCTCGAACAGGCGGGGCCAGCTCAACTTGTACCCTGAAAGGCCTTGCTAATGGTCCTCATAAAATCAGGATCTGTTAACTTACACAGGGCTGCACCACTATTCGTAAGGATAAGAGGCTAAGACGACAAAATGATGGCAAGAAACATACCACATCGCGGTGTATTATAAATTATTAGTAGCATAATAGATTCTGTCCGATTGTCTTTCGACGTTCAAACTCATTTGTCACCTCACGCAACCTATAAGTAATTGTAAATTTGAGATTGACCTTATTACTTGCATTAGGATATAGCCAGGAGATCAAGTAGTGCTGAGGAACCTTTTCATTGGTTCATAAAAGGAACAAGGAGTGGTGTAATAATTTAGTTTGCCGTGGTGACAACATATACCATATTTGGAAAGCTTAATCTCAGTTCTTTTCTCATTTATAGTAACTAAATTCAAGTTGTAATGTCTGCAAAACGACAAAAGTTCTTTTCAGGAATAGCACAACCGCCTCCAGGGAGCTCCTTCGAGGGAACCGAACATATGTAAGTTGAAGCTGTGATACTGTCACTCTGATTGTATTTGATTATGTGGTTACCTATATATTTTTCTTAAATTGATACATATACATTTTTCTTATTATCTAGCTATATCTATGCACATTTAGCTATATTGCTGTATATATATATATAAAATTGTTGTCCGTATTCTTGCTGTTATACCGAATAATATTCTGTCATATTGCCATATAGTACGCTTATTTGATGTTAACGCGGTGATCCTATACGAATCAGGATACATTGCATTTAGTTTATTATTCATTGAATTAACGAAATAGTTTTTTTGGAGTTAAAGGAATTACCGAAGTACATTTGCTGAACTAATTAAGGTCAGATGCACATATTTAGATTTCTTTTTGTGTAATAATGGTTATAATTATTAAACATGAATCAACAATAGTGGAATTAGTTAAGTTTGTAGGTATATAGCATTAGTTTCCTCGTATCATAATCGATAAAAGCCCTGATTCCACAAGAATACTAAGTATATCATACCCTTGCATTCGTTTTGTGAAGTAGAGAACAAACCCCATCCGGGTATGTTAGCAGTGAGAATAGGGATTGTAAAGTCAAGCATTAGAACAGGTTGAGGTGAGGACGTACATCAATAAATGGAGTCTTTTATAACGTCATAATGTGTTAAAGGTTTTATTTCTCCCTTTCACATCCTGGAGCCCTCTCCTCTAGCATAAGGGTCGTCTAGGTCCGCTCTCGTCTCTCTTAACAGGTCAGCCAAGGGACTTTGGAAAACAGTGCCACCCAAGGTCAATTGGGAGGATGGGGCTGGCAAAGGAAGGTAATAACACCTACGCCTTCCACCCAAACTACAGGTAAGTGACGTAAGGGTCCCTTCAGGACCATGTGTGCTGGCTTGTTTGTTGAGGGCACGAAACTTTTTTGATTATGGGTGATGACAAGCGGCAGGTTATTTCGGGAACTCCCCCACACTCTCCGCCACCCTTAGCCGAGGTGCTAGCGTGCCGCCCTGTGCTATCGCTGTCATCGAGTGATCTGTCAGCTCATGCTGGCAGTTCGGACTTCACGTCCAAGCCAATCACTCCAACATACGACCATAACAGACCCCTGGGATAATATTCAGCGCGCTTACCAACCGACCTACCGAAGTCATCCTAAGGCATTGTCAATTATAAAGGGTTTTCCAATAAGAGGTGTTATTTTAATTAGCCCGCTATTTCGGTAGATGTCACTTTTGGAGCTGTCATTTTTTGACATTTGACAAGTAGAAACTACGCCATTAATAAAAATGGAACGATACAGATTCAAAAACGCATTAAAATTATTAAAATTCACTATAAAAATGGTGAAAATGTGGCAGAGACGGTTTGTAAAACTCGAACATTTTTGAGTCGTCGTGAAGCACCTTGTCAGACCGCAATACAGAAATTGGTAGAAAAATTCGAGCTGTCGGGACAAGTTAGTGATGTGAAGAAAAAAAACCGTGCACGTCGCTCAAGAACAGCCGAGAATATTGCTGCTGTAGCCGAAAGTGTTGAAGAAAACCCAGGTTTGTCCATTCCTCGTCGTTCTTTGGAACACTTTATATATTATTGACTCTGTTTTGCACTAAGTATGATATGCTATAAGGAATAGTTTTCAGAAGGTTATAATATTGCTGGGTGTCAGTTAACCGGAGATGTTACTTGGGGCTTAGAAACATGTTCATTGTTATACGTACATATGTAGATACGTTATATATATGTATGTTATATGTAGATAGGTATGTGCACTGGATTATTGGTTATTACAAAGAGCGAAAATATGTTCTGCGATAAACATACCCTGCGCGTGCAGAGGACCTATACAGTTAAAATTCACTCACTCTCACTCCAAAAACGAAGTTATGTTTGAGTTTTTCGAAATTCGAATATAAGTTTTTTTTTTTTTTTTTTTTAACCCGACTTTCGGTAAAATGTCTATTCGAACATGAATGGTAGATAAGTTTTTCGAGCTATGCATCTGTTGCGGTAAAGCCTTCTAAGTATTCCAACCTGGTCGATCTCACCTACTTTCACAATTTTGTAGAATACATTAGATCAGGTTATCTAAAGCCTAATGGCAAAGACTAAGGTCGAGGTTGGAAAAGTTAGCACTTTATCAGAAAAAACATTTTTTTTTAATTTGGTGATATACATATACAGGGTATTTTCCACTAGGAAGTCAATAGAGCGGGAGGTGATAGCACTCACCTAGATGAACCAAAAGGTGTATGGCAGGGGGGGGGGGGGCATATTAACCGTTTAGGATTTACATGGTGATTAAGAAAAAAAGCAAGTTTTTCATAAAATACCCAGTATCTTAAAAACTACAGGGCGTACGGTTGCAGTTAAGGACGCATTGTATGCAGAACTTCATGGCCTTTCCAACGACTGCTCAATCAGCCCCATACCCCTTTTCCAACAAGAATTTTGGTTGTCTAAACTAAAAATTTCGTATGCCCTGTAGTTTTTAAGATACAGGGTGTTTTGTGAAAAACTAGTTTTTTTAATCAACCTGTAACTCCTAAACGGTTGATATCCTCCCCCCCCCCCTTAACATACAATTTTTGGTTCGTCTAGGTGAGTACTATCACGTCCTGCTCTATTGACTTCCTAGTAGGAAATACCCTGCATATGTACCTACATACGTCCAGAAAACAAGGATTTGGGATCTGTAGGAGTACAAGAAAAGTAGTCATAGGTATGTAGATAAAACTCAAGACATCACAAAAGTGGTTGAAGAAAGAAATCCAGAAAGAAAAAATCCAAAATTGATACACCTAATCCAGAAAGAATTTCATATGCACGAGATTTCAAGCATGGAGGCCAAGGGAGCCCATTGTTCTGCTAGCCACATTCAATAAATAGTATGTAGATGGCGCAAATGTTGAAAGCGAGAAATTTTCGACGATTTCGTACAATTAGATTGGATGATCAGGATCGAGTCTTATTAAGTTAAGTTAGGTATATCAATAAAAATAATTCAAGTTAAGTGTACCTTTTGTTTCCTAAATTTTTAACCCAGCTGAACTTGATTTGAACCCTGCATATACATAATTGATTTAATGTTCGAAAAGAAATATATTTGGAGATTTATAAATCTATTTACAACTCCAGAAAATAATAAATCTATTTAGTTTTATTTTTAATTTTACTTTTTGGATATTATCATTTCTGGATTTTTTTTCGTGACAGGAACGAAAGATCTCAAACACGAGGACCAGGACGGTCCATTTAGCTAATAACCTGTTAAGTAGGAAGCAGCTATAAAGGTCGAAAATAAATTAAATAAGAGGAAAAGCGCGCATAACTATGTCGAGATAGAATTTGAATCCATGACCATTAGGTGATAGTCAGTGCGCTTAACAAATGAGATACACTTGTGAATTTAGTCACATCCCAGATTTATAGTCAATTCTGACTTTTATCGGTTCTAAATTTCGACGAATCTCACATTTTTAATTCTTCTATGTTGATGTTTTTAAATTTCAACATTTTGACTTATGTATTGATAATAACAAGCCTAATCAGTAACAATCAATTTCAGAAAGTATCTACAACTTTGAATTTTAATACATCCGAAAGTGGAAATATTGAATTAGGTATAGGTACCAGTTTGGATTCTGACCTGCTGGATAAAAGTGTTTTCCATAATAATAATAAAATAAAAATTAAGTTGGCAATATGGTAGCAGTTCTTTTTAGCACAATTTTTAAAAATGTAAAAAAATATATATATATTCTTTGACCTTCTCTGTTATTAATGACTATCTCTATTGTTCAATTAAAAAAAAAACAAAAAAACAAAAAAAAAACAAGTTATGATGAAACTCAGCATATAAAACAATAAAAAAATTAAGTAAGAATATAAATTTCCCAGAAACAAATTTGCATAAGATGAAAGCAATAATGCATAGCAATAGCAGCAACAACTAGCAAACAAGGAATCTGAAAAATGTTAATTAACAAATTGTCGATTGTTTTCATTATTCCAAAAATTAATAGTAAAATTACATCAATTGTGTTTGTGCATTCATATAATATAATTCTTTATTTAAATTAAGTTTATTAATTTTTTTTTCTTTTTTTTATGAAAGTGCAAATTATAGTTGAGCGACTATGGAGCAACACTGCAGAAAGCGATTTCAGCATGAAGAGGAAGTCTTTAAAAATCCTAACAGGCAGCTAACTGTGAAACATCTAAACTGCAATTCATTAGCATAATACTGATGGATATGAATGTATATGTTAAACATAACTAAGCACATATAACTTTTTCTTTTTTTCACATTCTTACGTATGTGTATATCGTATCGAGGTGATGTTGTTACATAAATTATACTCTCCATTAGGAATGTTCAAACCAACATTAAATAGCCACCTGAAAATTAAATCATTCAAAAGATTTTAATTCCAAGCATTTCTTATTATTGAAACTAGGTTGGGAACGAAGCTACATATACCTACCTACAAGCTCGTCGATAAAGCAGTTTTTTAGTGGAGACAACAATCGACACATGATCGCTACATTCCACATTACAAAATCTCGACACGATCGACAGAATTCATCAAGCTTTTAATTGAAATTAAAATCTATATTATTAGCAAATTATTACTTAGCTTAAAAGGCATAAAACATTTTAGTATTAACTAAAAATTATTTAGAAATGGCCATATTGTGTATGTATAGGTATATTCTATTAGTTCAGTTAATACGTTGTACCTACTAAGCATAGCTGCTAAGGTCAATGCACTCGTCTGACCTACGCACAGCTGTTAAGGTCAACGGACTTTCTGTTGCTACCTACGCACAGCTGCTAAGGTCAATGTACTTTGGTTGTTATGCGCAAGGTAAAATAATTTGTTGGTGCCGTGCGCAGTTCAGAGGCAATATAAGTCGCAGGCCAACTTGAATCTCTCTCTTTTAGTATCCAGCTTCTATAGAGTGCGCATCATTTTGGAATTCGACTTGGCTAGTGTAATCAAATATAATTATTAACAAATTAACTTTATCTTGGGTAACGACTGAGATAAAGATATTTATTCTGGGTCTCGACTGGAATAAATTCTACTAACATATTAACTTTATCTTGGGTAACGACTGAGATAAAGATATTTATTCTGGGTCTCGACTGGAATAAATTCTACTAACATAATAACTTTATCTTGGGTAGCGACTGAGATAAAGATATTTATTCTGGGTCTCGACTGGAATAAAACTTACTAACCTAATAACTTTATCTTGGGTAGCGACTGAGATAAAGATATTTATTCTGGGTCTCGACTGGAATAAATCTTACTAATAACAACTTTATCTTGGGTACCGACTGAGATAAAGAGATTTATTCTGGGTCTCGACTGGAATAAAATTTACTACCTAATAACTTTATCTTGGGTAACGACTGAGATAAAGATATTTATTCTGGGTCTCGACTGGAATAAATTTTACTAACTCAACAACTTTATCTTGGGTACCGACTGAGATAAAGATAGTTATTCTGGGTAGCGACTAGAATAACATAGATTAACTCAAACCTTTATCTTGGGTCTCGACTGAGATAAAGATAGTTATTCCGGGTAGCGACTAGAATAACACTCACTAATCTCAAACCTTTATCTTGGGTGTCGACTGATATAAAGATATTTATTCTGGGTACCGACTAGAATAAACACGACTAATACAACTTTGCTTTGGGTCTCGACCGAAGTAAAGTATCTTGTTCCGGGGAACGACTAGAACAAGATAATCACTAACTATTTGATTACCAACGCCATAAAGTCGATTCCATAGTTTTATACTGGTGAGTACATCTTTGATTAATCATATATTATATTTCATATTGATTAATATATTTATATACCTATATATATACATATAGTGCCATTATTCAAAGTAGCCACAACTTTGACAGTATTATATTGAAATTATTATTGTGTAGTGAGTAAGCGAATTTTTTGAATATATTGAAGTTTAGTTCTTAAGTGTGAAATTGAATTCTGCTAATTTTAGTTCTAGTTGTAATGTTGTACTTAAGTTTTACGTGCGTACAATAAACCACTGGATATAAAATATTCCCCGGCGTTATTATTTACAGTCCACATCCTTCTCTATATTTTTTCTTGAGTGTTCTCATTGGGCAGAACAAGGAATTTATTCAAGTAAATTACTTAAACAAAAATTATATTTTAAAAATAAAAACCCTAGCCCTTCCCTATAAAAATGCCACAACAAAGTGACTTGACATCACACACAAATTAACCGACTGCAACATCTTGAAATTTTCCACTCTATATCACAGAAAGAATCTTTTCGTTTTTTTCATGGTCTATAGACGAGGTTCACCGGTTTATGATAGTTTTTTGCTACAGGTCTTCTATAAAAAAAAATTTAATTAAATCCGATGACATATTTTTAGATCAACAGATAGAAATTGAGTGTGTGAACTATGACCTCTTTTTAGGCAATTCAGCAGTACGCTCGTATGCTGTATGCTTTATACGCGAGATTACTCTTTACACGTAGAAATTCTCATATACATTAAAGCTAATCAAAATGATGACCTTGTATCTAGATATCTTTTAGAGCTTCAAAACTTTTATATGTCCCTCATTCACCTCAAACTCTGTCAACTTTGCATTTAAGCATGACATCATTCATATGAATAATAATCGTGTGTACGTTTCTGCGTGTTATCAAATCTATGCAAAGGTATAGGTATAAAAGCATTAAGGATTACAGATAATCCACTTTATGCTATTGAAAGACATGAAGAACTTTCAATGCCTTCAACATGTGTTGTAAAATGTAAAGCTCCCCCTTTTTTGAATCTAATGAAAATTTATTCTGATATACAATTGCACATACATACATACGTGCATACATAAAAGTAGGTACTAGCAAAATTCCAGTGAATGTTATCACGTGTGTAATAATTGTCGGCAATTATACATATGTATACATGTTGTAAACAATCCCTTAAGAATTTTCATTTTCATTAAACCCGCAAAAACAGAACAATGAGGATTTATGGAGCCTATTCTAACTTAATTCTGAGAGACTTCTGAGATCATATCTTTCTTTTGTGTTTTTTTTTTTTTTTTTTTTTAATAATACTAAAGCCGCAGAAGATGGTATGTTCGCGGTGGAGTATAATATCAAACGAATCTCTCCGTCTGTACATACCTACATACATATACTACTTACTGATGATCCAGAAATCCATTGAATAAGGCAGCAAGCAAACAAAAGAGCTCTTTTTCTGGAGTCATCGACAGCATTTTGTTTACATTGTGGCTAAATGTATGTAAAATCTTAAAGGCGACGAACGTTCAACTAATTCCCGGGAATCTTGTCAGAAACGTAAATTTTGTGCGCGTAATTAATTTGAAAAGACCGGCGCATAGAGGATCGAATTTCGATTTAAGCATATCCGGCCGATAAATTATTTTGAGATTTGATAAAAATAACTTAACTTGAACAAAATGATTATTGAAAATTTATTTTTAGAATGCAAAAATTCGAAATTCACTTAATGAGAAAGATTAACTAGGTAATTAGAAGCAGAAAAAAAAACAATGAATAAAAAATAAAGTGAAGAGAAAATTTTAATTATCCGGTTCTTTATCGACATAGATATCTATTAAAGAATGTTTTTATTAACATTTCTCTTTGAGTAAAAGCATAAAAAACACAACAAAATTATAAGAAGCACGCGTCTAAGAAAAAGTGATTGAAAAAGGTGATATTAATGAAGACTCCAGGAATTTCTATGTGAGAATCTACTATATGCACGTGGTTTAAAATTTGTTTGATACATATACAATACAGTCTAGCTCCACGCATATACTTGAAACGTCTTCGGCACATTAAAAACAAATAAAAATTAAATTAACAAACTGAATTAGCGTGTCATTTTATCTTGAATACCAGAGAATTACAAAATCCTAAGTTATTGACATTTAATTAGTTAGACCGAAATTTTATGAAATCTGCTTTTAAGTTTACATAGATTTTAAGTTATATATCTTAGATGTAAAACTCTCCTATAACATGAGACATACATAATGTGCTGTTCTCCAATTCCTAAATAAAGACAACAAACAACTTACAATTGGATTAGAAACTTTAGGAAATGTAATTTGTCAGCAGGTACATAAGTAATAAACACCTAGAAAGACTCCCAAATTGAATTTAAGCATTAATAGATACTCAATTTTACATCTCTTACTTCAATTTTATATGGATGGCATAAAATCAAATAAATAGTCAAATATCTATCAGAATTTAACTGCAAAATCTATTAAAACAGGTGTCCCTCAAGGTTCCATGGTAGGCTTGATATTTTATTAATTCATAAAATTTATACCAAATTTAATTAAAAATTTTACAAAGCTTCTTATAGCAATTCAAATATATCTAAATAGTGAGATAACAAACAAATTGAGCAAAATCGACTTATACCTACTTTCAAGATGTAAATGTCCAAAAATCTGAAATTATCTTTATTCAGAAAAATCTACCATACAGAACAGGCCAAGAATATTAATATCTATAAATTCAGTCTTTACAGTATTACTATCAGTGATTCATACAATTACATCTTCGATAAATGGCACTACATGAACATAACTTTTAGATCCGTATTATTCAATATATTCATTCCCCAAAGACCGTGACCTATCTAGTTCTGAGTTTCTCAGATCTATCTAAAATCGGACACGACATAATATGAAAAGATCATGGCATTGGATAGGCTGAATCTGTCTGATAGAAAATTGCAAAAATAATTTGCATAAATCTTGTGTCACTAAATAAACTATTCAGAAATCCAAGAATTATGGAAAAATTTGATGAGAACAAGCAATGTGAGTTAATATGTAATGGGAATGATGAAACTTATGCAAACATATAGCTATGCAGGCATAGTGGTAGCTGGGAATATCACACAACAAAATAATGTAAAACCTTTGTGAACTTAGAACATGTTTTACTAGATCACCTTGGAATAGCTGTTAAAAACTGAAATTTCAGCAGAATTACTAGGGTACACATGAATGACGTCTGTAAATGGATTTAGTTTGAAAAGTTGAATATGAGAAGCTCGTCCTTTTGATTGCTATCGAAAATATTATTGAACTATTATTATTTATTATTATTAATTATGGGGAGATGCAGACAAGATTCCTGCCTCTCATCTTGTCAGTGCGACCTATAAGATCTTTTGTGAAACTACCCCTAAGTGCCCTAGGGCACCCATTCGAAATTAAGTTCTTTGATGAAGCTTATAATATTCTTGGGGGTCATTTTTCCGACATCCTCTGGCAGTGGAAATGCCTTTCCTAGATGTCTTAGCCTTATGCGGCACAGAGCTTCACAATAACACAGGACATGTTCAGCGGATTCATCGTCTTCCATACAGAATTATTGAACTAACTAGCAGAATTTATGAGGATCAACCATGAATTTCTTACAAAAAAAAGATAACACCATCATCCCAACCGCGAAAGCTGTTAACAATTGGAATGGCATCTAGCGCACTGTCGTTCGCTCGACTTCAAACCTCTGTCCTCAATCGAAAATTTTTTGGCTATAGATTTCAATCATGTATACGAAAGAAAAGATATTTAGCACATGATACGATACAACTTTAGAAGCACGTCCTTTGCAAAACTAAGGTCTGCTTTTATCCAAATCATTGTCTTGTTCCTCTGATAGCCATACATAAATCACATCGAAACAGTAATCAAGTCCAATTGGGTGGTAGGTAGTCCACTCCAAATTCTAAAGGTTTGAAAGATCTTATAGAATGTAGTGTTATTTGCGTTTAAATTTCGACAAATTGTAATTTGATTACCATTTTCTAAATACAATTTTCCATCTTTACGTCATTACCCATGTAGTTTACGTTTTTTTCTATGGCTCATTAATCCAAAGTTTGCAGCCTATCCTATTATTCACCAGCCACAGAATTCTGTCTCAAAGCTACCTGATGATATAAGATCGTCTACGTAACATACTACACAAGAGAACGTCCATAATGAATATAACTCTAATAACGGTGATAAAATACCGCCTTGAGAAATTCCAGACTCTATTTATTCTGCATTCCTCGCCCATTAAAGTATGTTGTTTAACATATGTGTGAGTTCCAGCTTACAAGAGCTTTATTTAATCTATGACGAAATTTTGTTAGCTCCACAACAAGAAGTGCATAAAACCAGCAAAGGTAAGGCTCAATATGAAAATATTATGTCTGTTGACACGGACAATTTTTGGTCACCTCACTCTATAATTTTAAGATGTTTGAAATTCAAAATCACCTGTGCACTATCACGCAATATGGTTTAGTGCATACATTTTTGAATCACCCTGTACGTAACATATGTAGGCAAACGCCAAGTTATGTTCTGTTCAAAAAACTCTTCTTTTTTTTTATAATAGAACAAACCGAAAAATTTATTAATTCCTCATTGCTATACGGTGAACGTTCTAAAGTTCTTCCAAATCGCTCGAAAACGGAATCTTTTACCACATGTTACTCATTTGTGTCGTCTCCAAGTTTGACCAAATTAACAAAATCTATTATTGGTGACTTGTGTATTCTGAACTTAACCTAAACTAGAATTATTTTATTATTTCATTATTTTATTTTTTATTTTTTTATTTCTTTCTTTTTTTTTAGTATTTTACTTCATTTTTTCTTCAAGTCAAACTAATAAAATTGTCTACTAATTTACTTTTCATACCTAATCTCAATTCATTTTAATTAACACGATTCACAAATACATATCTGCTGAGTAATCTTACTGACTTTATGGATACCATTTGATGTATACGTATGGGCAAAAAACAAAAAAAAGTCTATCCAAACACCAAATCACTATCATCAAAATTAATTATAAATATTTAGCAACAAAAGTCAAACTCATTCTAATCAAATCCTAAATTCAACAGAAAACCATTAGTCGGCAAATTATTTAGATTCGTCACAATCGCCATTGTGGCCAGAATAAATTTTCTATTATATAATTATAGAAAACAATTTATGCTGTCACGACCAGCAACTAAAAGACCTCGAATAATAATAACAACAGCAACAACAACAGAATTATTTTGTGGGTGTTGTAAATAAACGCACATATGAAGTAGGTACCAGTACCTACTTCAAACAACTGAACCTGTTTTTTCTACAACTGTGCTAATAAAATCTGTGCACATTTAAGTTAATTACATTGATTCCACCAACACGTAATAAGATCAACATAAGGCTCAATGCAAACGTTACTATAATTTGCTTGCAAGCAATAAACCAATGCCAATTGAACTCAGTTCAAATCTCCATTGAGTAGGTGTCAAGCGGGTATGCCATTTTAGCTACCTGTAGGTGAATGTCATCTTTTACTAGAATTTTCCTGACTGTTGATATATTTTTTTTTTTTTGTGTATTGATTTCCTACCAGCTTAACTTAACACCCATGAATTTGTAGTAGGTACAATACTTCCACCATATACTACGTGTCGACGTGAATTTGCTTTATATGAGCAACAACCCTTTACTCCCTTCGGTTACACACCTCGACCAATCTAATAAGTTACGCTGCACCACCGACCACCTTAGAAAAGCTTTGCATAAACTTTAACCCAGTTCAATGCAACAACATTAAACGTCGGTCATAGTCGGTCGTCGCGACGAATTTTCATGGTGAAATGCAATTTGCTGCAACATAAACGTGGGTTGCTGAACTCCAATAACCTCCTTTATGCAGGTGCTCTCTCCTCTTAGTTGGTCTCTAGGTAAATTCTGTCTAAAGTAATTATGCAAATATACAGAGCTCGCGAAATAGTTAGCGTGTTTATAGGCCACCGCAACTGCACAAATATTTAGACATACATACATGCATGCATAGCATTACTAAATATATGTAGGTATGTAAAACACACTATTGCCTCCGCGGATAGCAATAGCAGACAAGATCCCACCAAAATTTCTAGTCTCATTGCATACATATAATACTTGGAAGACATCGACGAGGTTTTGATAGGTGATTTGCATATCTTAAAACTTTCAAGAAACTTTTGCCATATCACGATAGAATAAAACTTTAAAGGTAGCTAGAGGAGGTTAACATCTTTTATAACTATAGTAAAGTGTGCTCCCATGGCTTATCATTTCAAGGTTCCTCTTCCTGCCGGGTGAACATGCTTTCTTAACCACAAAAATGACTTAATGCAGACAAATTGCATCAATTAATAACTTCGCGGAGAATTTTCGTGGTGTGGGCAGAAATTTAAGATGATTATTAATTTGGGGAGGCGACCCAAAACCTGTACCTATATATAGTAAGTACGCTTGGACTTGACTTGGAAATTAATTTTTTGTCATTATATTCAGACGAAAATAAAAATTCACAATTCTATGATTTTTCGATAATAGCGAGCATTTTGTGTGTTGTGTGTGTCGAATTTATCATAAAAATCTTTTAAAATTTGACATCATTATAGTTGAGTTATTTTCAGGCCGAAACGGAAATGTTGCATTATTTGGATTAGTGTTAAGAGTTCTACTTGATTTTTTAAGAATATTTATTTTAGAAGCCGGCTTGAAAATCGAAATGAAAACATTTTTAAAGAGTTTAAAATGCTTCCTGTAAACATCATTATCGTCGTCCATCATTGAATTGGTCAATCACAGTTCTATATATGCTCAGATTTAACAGCGTTAACATTTATCGCAGCATTTTAATCCTCTGACACTTCTTTAACAAATTATTGAATTGACTTAATTGCAGAAAAATTAAGTAGCCGTACGGTGTACGTATGTATATGGATCTGTTTAATACCTAGCTAAAACTACTAATTTTAGAAGGCAGCCAGCCTCTAATTAATTGTTCGATGATATTTCGATTTCCCAATTAAACAATGCAATCTGAAGTAAATTTTCAAATTTCTTTGCTTAATAAAATACAAAAAATGCTTTATTGAATTACATATTTAATTCAATTTAATATATCAATTAGTCTGGATACCCCCCGGATAATCCGGAGAGCAAATTATACCGATAGTTTCGTCCCTAGTTTCTTTACGACTCAGAAAGTATGTCTTTCAAGCTCTTCTAAATAGACCTCTAAATGCCGTTGCAGTTTTAACAAGGATACATAGTAATCATGTAAAATACATCAAAGCGAACGACCAATGAAAGTTGCAGTGATACGAGATGCCAATACGGCAATATTCTTAATACGCCGATACTCGAAAACTTGAGTCCAATTATGTTATGTCCAATTTTTATATTTAAACTATTTCTCGTGATTATTAAACCTGAGCAAAACATCATTGAATTCCTATATTCGGAATAGAATGAGATATTTTACTATACAAATAAAACATAAATACTTATTCGGATTCGAAGTCATGGAGGTGTTCATCTCTCCTAAATACTTCCCTAAGCTTATTGGGGAATGAGTACCACCTGTTCGTTGATTCCTATGTCTTATTGCTGAATAACTAGGAGCTATGAACAAATTATCGAGTTATTGATATTTCTTTTGATATATCGTAGCTATATCAAGATATTGAAAAAGAATCGGGGATAGGACTGAGCTTTGTGGTAATCCATATCGTTAAGCTACTTCAATTTGCTTTGGGGCGGTATTTTAAAAGATTTTTTACATAAAACAGCTTTAACGAGTTTTTATATTATCATTACAGTTCTTCGGACTCGCTAATATACATATGTATATACCCATACTCATTAAATATCTTTGACTTATTCAACACCACCAAACTATTGTAAATAAACTTTCATTACAGGAAAAGTTTTACTGAGTGAAATCTTCAAATAGACGCGATTAGATACATATTACGTCGTCGAGACTGAAAACTCAAAATAAAGATTTCAAAAAAAGCTTTGAAGTTTTCTAAAAGCCTTAGAGATTTTAAGTTCCCTTCGATAGTAACACTGTAAACTATGCTAGCCAATCTCCTTGCGAATTTAATCGAATAAAATTCTGCAAGTAGAAATAGATTTTTTATAGCTCTGGTATACAGAAACAGACTACAATTTTCTTTTTTTTTTTTTTTTTATAATCACGACCTCAGTTTTTACTTCTTTTCTTATTTATTTCCGAAGTACCAACGTTGTGTATATTGGGATCTATACAAACAAAAAACAAAAAAAAAACCCCATCGGAAGAGTGTATTGGCTGGAAAGTTTTAAAAAAAAATTAAAGTAAATGTAGAGCAACTTTAGAAATATTCATGGATTCAATGGTAATGTACTACCCAGGGGTATAAAACGAAAAGGTAATTAATTAATCGATCTGTGTATTAATTGCAAAAATAAAAATTCTTCTATTCCATCTATGACCGTTTTTAAAAATTTGTGAGTTCGAGTCCCTGTAAGATATAAATAAATAAAACTTGAAAGAAGGTCAATGATAAAAAACTATTAGTTTTAGTCCCTGATTTTATAACTGATGTACAGTAGGCGCCTCCATAACCAGAAATTCAAGGAAAAAGCAAAAATAAAAAGTTACTAATAAGTATTGGCGAATAGTGCCCAAAATGTGTGAACAAATTACATTGCAACGAGTAGGGAATTATTTGTCTTCTCCATTTTTTTAAAGACTTTTTTGTGGGCCAATAGGTAATAGCACCTTTTATGGGCTCTTCAAGTATAATGGGTGCAACATTTTTGTTACATATAATAATCTAGGATTTCTACGCAAAAATTTATATGAACTACATACATATATAATCCCATTTACTATCTCCCTTCCCCATTTACTTTGTAACTCTTAGCAAAATGAAAAATTACGCAAAAAAAAAGAGACCTTTTTCCTTACGTCTTCACAAAAAATTAAACCACCCGCGCAATATTACAAAATTTTTCGATTAAAATTTGTAAATAACGCAAAAACAAAAAACATGAATATGGAACATCGACCAACCCACCATTCTACTACCCGATTTGGACCAACATTTATGTTGAAAACAACAATTTGCAAATGCCTCTGCTCATGCCAGCCAGCACCTCGTGATTTCGAAAATTCATTTCTTTCTTAAATTGGACATTCTCGTTCACACTATCTATCATCGCTTGAGATAGCGAACTCTTGCCTCTTCATTAATCTTTTACATTGTGGGTGAGTAATGATATACTGCGGCTGTTTTTAATTATGTCCGTAGCCGGTACCATGTTAATAATATAATAAGAATCAACCGACCCAATCGGTAGCTCCTTGATCAATTATAGAACTATGGGTCTTGCGGTATACCGGCTGCCGTGCCAGTGTAATTATATAACAGTCTTTGATCTGTCCATTGGATGTAAGTGAATTTTGCTTTTTAATCGCAATTTTTATAGTCGTCTTTTCCAAAAAAAAACCACAAACATATAGAATACAAAAACCAAAAAAGAATACACCATGAAATTTGGAAAAACTCAACGACGACACTAATTTTAACATTTCAAAAGGTCAAAGTCAGTTCACTTAAAAAATCGAGACAATTTGCATAACTGTAACAGTCGAGAATCAATGTCATCGACAAGAATCGCAGTTAAGCCTATAATTACAAATCTAAATAGAGGCTGTCCTGATACACATACTATCACTCCGTGACATCAAAATATGGTACGTAATCAACAATTCGCAATGGACACTTATTGGAAGAGGAAGGTCTATGCCATGACGGACGTACGGCTAGTATAACAGAACAGTTTGCTTGAACTATACACAAACACAAACACATACAACTCAAATTGAAGGCATGAAAAACATTTTTGAATTGAAATTGAAGTAACTTAAGAAAATTGAGTTTGCGCACAGACGATGACACCGCACGAGTCTTCTGTGATATCTTCTTACCGGGTCCAGTATAGGCGAATGAACTTCTTCTTTTTCTAGTTTCATTCTTTTTTTTTTTTAATCTTTTACTCTTCTTGGGTCTAGATGTAACACCGTCGTCCATCCATCCATCGGATTAGTTCAGCCAGCTGCTGCTGCGGCTGCTGCTATTGCTGGAGTCAGATAGCAACACCGACCAACTCTATTCAATTCTGATTTTTTCATAATAATTAGCATTGGACAGCTAAAAGTGGCATGATTTACTTTTAGTGTCCGAGGAAACTGAGTCGTTTTAATAAATATCATGTAGAAGAAGCACTTAGTTGTCACGGATATAAAATAATAGGCTCCTCTTCCGGGGAGTTTGTATAGTAATAGTAGAGTTATATCGTGACTCTTGCATAATCCATGACACTTGATAGCTATGTATTATAGAAAAACTAGAAATTACCGTAAATTTTGCTCAATTTCATGCGAGTTACGTGTGCACATTTGAATTTCGTGTTAATAGTTGAAAGCAGTTTTTTTTTTTTTTTTATATATAAATAAAGCCTTTGCGCAATTGACTTAATTTTGTTTTGTGATTTTTTTCAAATTATCTGCACCATAACTAGGATCGTTGAGTATATATTCTTTAGGAGTTTCTCTAAGAATTGGAGGAGAACTCTTTTGATTGTAACAGATTTTACTTCAACTGAAAGATAATAGAGTGAAATAAATGTTGTCGCACTTAACTCGATTCAATATGGAGTTATCATTATTTATAAACATATACATACATATCCCTTACTTCGTAAACCGGTAAAAACCGAAATCACCTGATTTTGTATCATTTCTTGTGTATCATATGTATGAAAAGTTAGAAATTCAAACTTTTCGATTTAGAGGATGTCTATGAACCCAAATCCAATTATTCAAACTAATCGTCGCGTCGCTAAAAAATCTGCTGGTAAAGAATTCAAATAGACAATATGGCTCCTATAGACGTCACAGCTGAAACTCTGGAATCTTAATTGTTCCGGCTGAAGAGACCTGCTGACATTGGAACTTCAACGTTGGAGTTTCTTTAGAGATTTACTCAAAATAGATCGACCCATAAAAGAAAGAGATATGTTTGAAGCAGAGAAAAGGAGAAAGAAAAGTGCTTATTAATGGGATAAAGCTTTCGGTAGGCTTAATCGTTCTGTTCCATCAAAGGTCATGGTCTAATTCGAAAACTACGATAAACGAGACATAATAGACCTAATGTAATAAAAAAAAAAAACAAAAAAGTGAAGAGGATAAGAACTCCAATCCTTGCAACTGACTGACTGACGTTTTAGTCTTGAACATTGCTCGCTAGAGTAAGACATATATATAAGATCCTAGCAGAAAACATACCAAAAAGCTCAAGAGGTGTCTAACTCCATTTACTTATCAATATTTTAGATGCAAAGTATTAGGCTAATCTTCGGAACGAACAATACTACTATTTATACTCACAAGATGGCTGATGGATTGTGCGAGTAATGCAAAGACTTTACTGATGGCTACTTTTTAATAAGCTTCAGGAGATGTTCGGTAAAAGATCTGTTGTTTCGAATCCACCTATTTGTTCTAAAAGGAGAAATGTACAAACTCATATGTATAATTGTATGAATCCTTGACAATAGCGCATTAATCTGACATTTAAGTGAAATTTTTAACGTGTTCGATAATTAAAATCTGGGCATAGAAAATTAAGTCAGTCAGATAAAATTGAATGGAAATTATTAGGGGACGTATCTATAATTTATATTAATAGATTATTATATTATTCTGGCTCGATGAGGTGCATGGATGCTCCGTTTTTGATCAGTAGAAATATCTGCATTGTCATTCCCATCAATTCCCGAGTGACCTGGTATCCAAAAGAAGTGATTGATAGATGGTTATTTGTATCAAAATTTATTAATTCTTGGATTCATTCCCACATTTTGACCTCAGGTGATGAGATTGCATTTAGTGGCGTTTGACCATCAGTATAGATATATAAATTTGATAAATGTTAAGTTTTGACTTTACACCATATATTCCTGTTCCTACTCCTTTCCCATTTGGTATCCTTATCTTGAATGGCAGACGGAAGTTGTATTTAACTACAGTACTCTGTCCTGTCTGATATCATTTATGTTAAAAGTAGAGAAAAAGTTGCTGATGAGGCTATCGTTGTAGCCGAAACTTCGACAACGTTCTTCTAGCTCAAAAAGTGTAGGGGCCTAAATCAAATTAATTTGCAACATTGCATTATGATGGTGTCTAAACTACTAGGATCATGCCTCGATAATATGAGCAGTAAATTCAAGCTCCGACCACATGGTTGCCACTTGTATCTCCGAATCTTTGGTCTGAAAAGATTACATCTATATTACGAAACCATTTTAAAAACAAGCTATGTTGAGACGAATTACGTTGATGCGATAGACTGATGTTTTCATTTGGCCGTTCTTTATTCGCCTTTTTCACAGAATGTAGATGTTTCAACTCAACCACGATCACTTGCTTTTTCATCGTACACTTCACTCAATTGGCGATAAATTTTGAGTGTGGTTAAACATTTTTATCCACAAAATAATGTTTGCAACGGATAAGACATTTTCCATGATTTGACAATGAAATACTATATCTAACCAGTGTTGCCAACAACTTTCATAAAAATATCATATCCCCTTTTTTTTCTTCTAGGCGAACGCAACCAACTTTTCAACTCCCCCTCATATATTTTAGTGTTTCTTTCAAAATAAAATGTCTGATTTGCTTTAAGAAGAGAAAAGAATAATAATCAGAGCTTGTGTCATTTAGAAACCTGTAAATGAATTTTTATAATCTGAAGTCATGGCACATTATTCATAGAAATAGAGTTGTAATGTTTATGTCAAAGTCAAGGTAGTAAAACCAAAGAACAAGATAATTGCCACTCCAGGAGGGTTGTTTCGTAGTCGGCTAACCTGAACAAGCTATATGCAAAGACTATCCAGTTCGTAAGAATAAGAATTCCAAATATAAGTTAGTCAACCTGGTGCCAGTCCTGGAAAGTTCTTTCAGAGTCGGGCAACGTGAATAAGCTAATGACAGTGTTCGAGACCTGTAAGATATTATCAGATTGGATCTAAAGGTGACAATATATACGCATAAAAGATCACGCTTTTAATTTCTTTTGATATTCAGATGTAGATAATTTAATATTGACTAGTCTGATAATCCGCGTCCAAGATAATTCTCCCAACGTAATCCTCTACCAGATCAACCGACCTGTTCTAACTGATCTGATCGTCATCAGCATTTAATGTTCAAAGGTATGTGTATTTTAGAACCTTCGATTATTTTTGGATTTAAGATTGCTTTATGTACATTCTGAATAATGGAAGACCCTAAATATACCACTGTGGTACTCCACTTTTAAACGGGGCGTGTAAAAAGAGCAAATTTTTTGCTTAACCCATGTCTAAAATATAAACCCACACTTTGAAACTGATTCTTTTTTACACTATATGTTGACAACGTTGTGATTTTTATTTTGAGCGAATTTTAGTACGGCATAAGACTATTTCGTATTGAATGATTTTACTTTTCTGGAGGTTGCAATAGGTACTAAAGTTATTCAAAAAATTGTTAAGCACAAAAATAAAATCTACATTTTCGGATCATTTAAATTTCTTTTAAATTAAATTTTCTAATTTCATATGTAAACAAGTGCCAATTAGAAAGAAAATAATTTTCTAATGAAAATTTTACTCGAAAATTAGGTAGGTATTAAGAGGAAGAGTTTAAGCTTCATTTAATTAAAGCAGAACTAATAAAAATTTACGGTAAGTTGAGCACACTCTGTGTGAGCTTCAATCATTGTAAGCAAATTAGGTAGACAACTTATATGAAAAAAAAGAAAATAAAGAAACAATGTAACAATAATTTTGTAAAAATTTACATAATATTTCCTTACATAACATTGATTTATTTTCTTCTGCTTGAATGTCAAACATATTTGATCATTTTAGGAGATGAACAGGTCTCCATAATTTTGTATAATATATATGTTCACCTCGATAAAATTGAAAAATTATTCTGAAATAATTCCTTTCTATTTTTCTTTTTAAAAGCGCCATTTCAATGATAACAAAATATACTTAATTCATTAAAAGGCATTAAATAAAAACATAGTGCAAGTTAGGAAAGTGGTTCGCCATAGCATTTATCCAACTCATTAACAATGCCCAGGTGCTGTTTGATCACCTGAATAAAAACAGGTTTCCATTGCAAAAAAAAATAAATAAAAAAAAAAACAGAATTTATCACTTACTCGCTTATAACTAAAACTTGAAAACCCAGCTCAGATCAATTCAATTTAAAACACCGGAAAAGTAATGTTCGAATTAAAGGGGCGCAACTCAGTTTATGGATTTTTATATATTCTGCTCACACTTCTTACAGTAAGTAAGGAGAGAGAAGAGGGTCGCAAAACAACTTATAAAAAAAAAAGAAAACCTTTCCAAAAATTAATTGGTAGGAATTATAGAGGAAGATTGACCGACCCATGAATGAAGAGTGAGTATTATACCTACATACGTGTACAGAATCTGTAATCAATTAAATAAATAACATCAATCGACACACACAAGAAGAAATGATCAGCGGTTTTAAAAGTATCCAAAGGAAGACGACCAAGAAACAACAGAAAACTCTCTTCTTCTAGGTATAAGTCTGGCTGGACAAAAATTGGCCTATAAAATTTTTCTTTTTACACACGCGTTTAAAGCCAAACGTCCAAACCAGGCTAGAAGAGAATTCATTCTATACATTAGAAACAAAACAAAACAAAACAAAATTTAACTCGCACTTTTTCTCTTGCGAAAATGATTTTCTGTTATCCCATTGTGACGTTTAAATGCGGTATAATCTGTGCATTCACTTTATATAATTACTATAAAACAAACACTATTTAAGAAATGCGGTAAGATGCGCGCGCGCGCAAAATATTGATATGCATCAGCATAAAAATTGCGAACAATTCTTGACACGCACTTTAAAGGGTCGCTGCTTCACAAACGCATAACTTTGTATAACCGCGATACCGATACCCACACTCGGACACGAATAGTTCAGTACTGAGGATCAGACCGGTACGATGGATAAATGGAAGCACAGGTCCGTGAAACTCAGGCTGAAAATATACAGATAACAACGACTTACTACCGCACCGCGCAGTCGACCGTTCTGCGCAGCTGAGAGGTATTTGGATTTTTGAAAGCAACATAGACTCTGGCTGGGCCGGCTTCGCATGGCAGGCGGCAAAGTGACAGACAACAAGAAAAGTTGCTGAAAGCATAGCAACATTTGCCGGTACGGCAACGAAGCAGCTGATCGTGATCATTTAAATAAATTTATTATTATCCAACCAAATTTAAACCTGACACGCAGACGTATTCTGCAGCTTCACCGGAGTGGCAACAAATTTGAGTCTTTGGAATTGCATTGCATTGCACATTTCCAAGCGCCAGCTGATATTAATTGAAGCAAGTTTTGGAGTATGTGCAGTATATTTACTGGGGGGGATGAAGTGAAGGGTGGATGGAACAAAAATATTCATCGGTTAAGTAAGCATGAACAATTTCTACTTTCCTAAATTCAATTTATGTTTTTGAGAAAGGTTGTTGAAGTTTATTCTCTTTTTTTTTCATCAAATCTCTTCTTTGGAGTTTGTTGAGTTTATCCACCCAATTTTGATCCTTACATTTATAAATTAATAAAAAATTGGGATCTATCCTAAAAATGTTAGAGAAATGATGGAGCTGTTTTTACAGACACAATAATTGGAACATAAAAGAACAGGTAAAAGGCAAAAAAAGTTAGTGCAGATCAGGGCCGATCTCAAGGGAGGGGTTTTGGGTGTTAAACCTCTCCCATTAGAGTTCAAATGCATAACAAGGTGTGGCGGAAAATCTGTCAATTGGTTGTGTGCCTCCTTTGGTGGCAATTATCAGAAATTTATTCGTCTCAATTTCAATCGTCGTTATCACAGTGAAAAAAAAATTTCTATTTGGAAATTTCTTTGCTTTCCCACTAGCACTTAATTACTTTTCCGAAATGATTTAAACGAAGAAATTAATGTTTTGTTAAATATTTTAATATATTCAAAATGTATTTCAATCAATAAAATACGAAAAATTCAAAACAAATTTTCTGGAAATGACTTTAGTCACCTCATGACATAGCAACACAAAACATTCCTCTCGAATCGTCCATACTTGTTATCTTTTTATCATGGCTCAAATGTACCTAGATATTAGCACAAGATAAATGAGGAAAAATACCTGAACTCAATTCCATGCCACAATTTCAATAATGTAAAATAGTTTATAATTTTTATAATATTATTTTAAATAATAAATAATAGGACGGCGAATCCGTCCCCAAATCGAAAATTCTATTTACGGAGTTTCGATTCTGCATCTCCTCGCGGAAGAGGAGTGGTAAATTTATTTTATTAATAGTTTTGCTGCAAGTAATGATGGCAAGAAACCTCAATTATATTATCATTAATTAGGCAATTGCAAAAGGTAGGGATTGAACTAGTACCTACACGCATTAAAATTGCCCAAAAGTGCTGATTAAATTAATTACATTTGTAAAAATTTATAAAAGTTTAAAAATTATCTTCGTAAGTTAATGACCGAAAATCGACTTAACGACTTGGCGCAAGCATGTCAAACTCAAATCCTAACACGGGCCAAATAAAGAATATAAAAGTTTATGTGGGCCACAAAAAAAATAAAAGACTTAAATGTTTATAGTAAACTAGGTTTATTTTGAAAAGTATAAAAAAAGGTAAAATTAATATTTTTTCCCAGATATTTGGCATTTTTTCTCTGCAACCATCTTTCCGACTTCGGGGGAAATCTTGTTTGCAGTGATTAATTTTAAAACTGACCCGAGATGACTGTCAGTAATTCTTGATCTGATTGGAGACTTATTTCCTTTCATAAGAGAAAATAACTGTTCGCACCGATAAGTACTTCCAAACATGGACATATTTTCATATGCTAATCTTCGAGTATTTTCAAATCTGGCTGGCAAATATTTGTAAAATTCAGACACTCCAACTTCAATGAATTTTGCCTTCAAATTAGAATCACACTGGATATCGATAACCTCGATTTGCATATGGCTAGGTACAGATTCTATATTTATTGAGAAAATTGAAGAAAACAAAGAAAATTTGTCTTCCAACGATTTGAAATCAGCAAATCTTGTTTCAAATTCAGTTCTTAAGCTTAAAATTTTTTCCGCGTATTTTTCATATGTTGCAGTCAGTGGCGGATACAGCTGGGGGCGATCGGGGCGATCGCCCCCCCTAGGGCTCTAATAATAATAAATCAAAATTTATATTCTAATCCAATGAAATAGAAATTACAAAAAAAAAATTTTAAAAAAGAGCGTTTCTAAACCGGCGTTAAAAAAATAGAAAATAATCTCTCCCTTCACTTAATGAATATATCACAACAATTCCCCAGAGTCTCCCTTCATTTTGCATTTAATTAAATTTTTAAATTATATTACATTTGTATATAAATTTTAAAATTTTCAAGGTATTCAGAGAAAACAAGATCTGGACAGCTTAAGTTACACTACAGTGAATAACAATTTCCCGAAATTTAAATTTGCAACTCCTAATGTTTATCAAAATACTTAATTAAATTACTTTCCTTTCAATATGCTTTCTTTGTGTACCATGAAAATTTTAAAATTTTTATACAAATGTAATTTGATTAAATGGAAAACTCTAGATAGTTATTTGATATATTTATTGTTTTTTCCTTTTTAGTCATAAATTATTCTCAAAAAATGTAAAATTATATCACTAAGTAATTTTCAGTACAAGCATTGTTGCACTTTTTTGTGATCGAAAGCTCACAAAAGCCGGGTATTTTGATGAAAAGTAGTATGTTGGGATAATTATCATAGCCGGGGTAAATAATCTCAGATTCAGTTGTCCTGTAAATATTTCATTTAAGGCAAATAGGATAATATATATATTAACCCTACCTAATTAGCATTCCTCGAAAATTTCTTCCACCATTTAAGTTGCAAGAAATTGCAGTCCAGCCCAAGAAATTATGGTGTTTGAGCGAAATGCAAGCGACCTATGCATGAAAAACACCAGCAGTAAGGCAAGCAAGAAGTGTATAATGTCTATTTTATGTGGGATTAAATTTTACTATGCTTACGGGATCAAAAACTTATATTATATAGATAAAAGAACTCTGGCGATATATGAATGCTAACGAAATTTTCATGCCAAAACGAAATGAGAAAGCTATACACAGCGGTTCACAACTGATGGCAAGTTCGGTTATAGGGGGCTATGGGGGCGATCGCCCCCCCTAGAGCAAACGTCTGGATCCGCCCTTGGTTGCAGTTTCACCTAAACTGGATTTATACTGTTGCATGTTTGAAAATGCATTAAATTTTCATTTTTCAACTGCTTTTCCCAAAGAACTAGCTTACATTTGAATGCATTAACTTGGTCACACATGTTGGTAATGATCTGATCCTTTCCTTGCAGTTTCAAATTTAAATCGGATAAGTGTTTCGTTATATCAACCATGAAGGATAAATCTTTTAACCACACCGTATCAGAAAACAAGGTGATGTCTTGATTCTTGGACATTAAAAACTGATATATTTCTTCTTTCAAATCCCAAAATTGTTTAAGAACCTTGGAGCAGGATAACCAACGTACCTCGGTATAGTACGACAAACCAGAATATTCGCTTTCTAATTCAGTTAGAAACCTAGAGAACTGTCGTTGATTTAAACCTCGAGATCTTATGAAATTGATAATTTTTTTTTATAGGCTTCAACACATACTAACTAAATGTAACAGTTATAAAAAATAATTCCACAGAAAAGTTTATAATTAAATTTTCGTTTTGGTTTTTTGTACTGGTATATCGAGTGGGCCGCAAAGTTATACGTTGTGGGCCGCAAGTTTGACATCTCTGGCTTAAGGAATATATAAAGACTTTCTCAATTTTTTCCGTTCAAAATTTCCATGATTTCTTTCAATGTGAGATAACTGACTTTAAATGCTAATCTTCGAAATTCTGACAAATATCGAACAAACGGCAAGAAAATGATATACAACTTATATTTTATTGCTTCATCAAGTTACACAGAGGGCACATGGAACTTCTTTCGACTCTTCAACGACTCGCATTTAAATTAAAAGGACTTCATCTGCATTTAAATATGATATACACAGATGCTTTCTCAACTTTATATACTAGCAGACAATTTAAATCACACTCAGATAATCTATCAGCCAGAGGCGTATTTAAATAATTCTGATCCAATGTTATATTGTTTCGTCCGCAATTTCATCTCAGTATTTGAACCAAAATATCTTCTTTTTAATAACTCTGTGTGCTAATACAATATTTAGAGTTTTTATAGGCTTTTAAAGTTTGTCTATAAACGTATTTTATATATAGGTTTCCAAGCTTATCATAATTAGGGGGCTTACATTAGGAGGCAAAATACTGTTTTATAAAATATCTGAACAATTGCTTTGATTTTCTCATTATTTTAGTAGCCTCACACTTCCTATTCATAAACATCGCAGTAGAGACCTTATACTCTGGCATCAAGTAGGTAGGCATTTCTTGGATCAGAAGTTTTTCCATGCTGGATTTTGCTAGTGTTAATCGTTCAATAAGATGGAGTAAAAGATACTTATACATTTTAACAACTTCCATATAATATTTACCGCCTAGTTCTCATTTCTGTAGCGACAACTTGTACCCCCCCCCCCCTTCATTATGATTTTAACTTACATTACTTTCGACTCTTAAAAATTAACTGTCAGATTCCAAAGTGTGTGTGTAGTAGTTTTCTAGATTACATACCATCGTACCCACCAGAGCATTCGGGTACTCTGCAAGTACTACAAAAATTATAGAACTGGTTAAGCAACCATATTTACACTATTAGTCGTTTAGATGAAGTTGAGATGTTTTCATCGTTCCAAAGCTTCGTTCTCATATAATATTTATTTATTTATATGTGAAATGTTAAACATTTTGAAATTCTATAGATTACATAATTTAATGATTTTTTTAAATATGATCATGTAAAAGTATGAAAATGTAAATTTATCAGTAAATGTTCTGCTAAACCGTTAAATTAAAAAAAAAAAAAAATCATATTTTTATTCTTAACCACTTTTTCCAAAACCCCCTCCATGAAAAATTCTTACCACCGGCCCTGGTGCAGATACAACCGCAACTTCGTCTGATTTCGTCAAAACTCAGTTTTTTTCGTGTAGTCTTATAACCAAAAAAGGCAAATGAAAAAAGAAAAAACACTAGGTGCGATGCTAAATTGACACAAGCACATCAATTGGCTCGAAATAGGTCAAAACTATTTATCGATAAGAAAAATATTATATCTTGAATTTTTTTTTTTTTTTTGTTAATTTTACGTGAAAACCAAAAATTTGTCGTTTCATTTCTTAAAAAAACAAAAAAAAAACTGGATGTGGTGATAAATTAACCTCAAGTTAGCGCGGAACTTAGATAAACTAGTATATGAAAGCGCATTTATATGGTGTTCCTTTCCTTTAAAATAAAATAATTAAAAAAATAATTATGAAATATGTAACGACCTCCAATGGCTAATCTAATTGGGGTTGTTTTTATAAAAACTATAAATTGTTAATTAAACCACTGAAATATTTCACGTTTGGTACTTGAATTCTTATCTTGATTGTAGGTACTATAGTACACGAACTTGAATGTACTGACGGAAAGTAGGTACATATGTATATATTTATTATGCAGAGAATCTCAGATGTGAAATATCTTATACCGCAAGTTAATTGTATTGAAAGTTTTTTAAGCTCCATTTTCGATTATTGTAAGTGCGAGGACCTTTTATTTGTTATGAAACATGACTTTTATCGGGAGCCCCCCCCCCCCAACACCTAGACAACCTTTCATTAAAAAAAGGTTTCATACAAAAACTATGGCTAGTATCAGGTTAACTGAGAAAAGCATTTAATACTTTCGACAGCACCCACCAATTAATTAATTAATTACCCACATATCTTTGTTTTGAATTGAAATGGAGAAGTTATAGTTGATACCTAACATTATCCTATTTTGATCCCCCTCCCGCCTACCCAATACTGATTGCAAATAAAAAATTGCATGTTTCAACAACTTCGGAATGTTTTAAAAAACTTCCCGAGAAATTTTGGGTGGGATGAGCAATATCACCCTAAAATCTTTGTATAAACTACGCGTGATCACCAATATCTGGTTACCCTCTTTCTTTTGAAATATCCAATTACTCTGTACCTAAATCTCTTAGTTCATGATCAAAATATGGTTGGAGCTTTTTTACAATCGGTTCCCACTCCAAGTGCATTCCCCTACAATGGATTAGACCAAAAGATGCGCCTAACTAAAACCTGTAGTGTACCTATATACATACATACATACAAAATGTTTATCGAAATTCAAATAATTTTACTATAGCTTTTCTGAACTGAAAGAATTCATGATTACTTCGGACCTGGCCGCTTCGAAGTCTTCGTCTTGTTATAACAAATAGTGACATTACACAACATGCACAGCTAATAAGAACCTATACGAAGCTAGTTAAGAAAAAACCGAAGCTAGTTAAGAAAGAAAGAAAAATGGTGGGATTAGTCTAAAACCAATTCTTACGGTACCCTAAATGAAATCCTGTATGTAATTTTGTATGGTGAGTAGCGGTCTTTTGCATCTATTTCTAAAACAGTTTTTCGGACAGTAAAAATGATAGTAATAAATTTCATAGGATTTTATATTCTGAAAAACCTTTGAGTACAATAAAAAAGTATAGAACTGATCATTTTCACAGTGTACGTAAAAATCTTAATTTTTATGTGGAAGCACCAAGAACGGTTGCTCAATTTTGTCCATGTTTAAAACTCTTTTTACTATTTTTATAAAAATGCCGTTTACAAAATTTCAACTCTCTACGTTAACGCGTTCTCAGGCAGTGTGAAAAAAGAAATTTTTGTATGGCAACTCCACGAAGGAGTACCCGATTTGTCCCATTTTCGAACTTAAATTTCCTGTTTTTTTTTTTTTTTTTTAAGCCCGTCTGCAGAGCTGGGCAATATTTAAATAAAAAAAGACTTAAGTACTACTTAAAGTACATTTTCGTTACTTAAGACTTATATTACTCAATACTTTTGAAATGCCCCTACTTAGTACTTGAACATAAGTACTTGCTTCTATTTGCTTGTACTTAAGACTTAGTTTTGTACTTAAGTACCAAGATTTTTACTTAAGTATTTCTGAGTCTGTTAAGTACCTACAAATATCTAACTCTTCGTAGAAAAGCAAACACAATATCTAGTGCAACTCTTTTTTTGTTGAGTTTTAAAGCACGCAAAGAATTGTTAAAGTATGTGCCACACTCACGCGTCAAGGCAGAACCTTAGATAAACTAATAACACCAGTAACGTCTCGCTCGAATATAAAATCGACGATGCCTCGACTTGATGACATAACCACTGACATGTATAATGTGGACTGACTACATTTATAGAAATACACCGCGGAAAGTGGGCTCACTTCTACATTGCTGACTTTTTCGGTCTAAGCACCAAGTACCAACTGAGAAAGAACTGAAAACAACAAATAAATTAGTGGATTCGTCGAAATACATGATTTTAAATTAATCATTTAGGGTTATTACTGCGATAAAAACTGTTTTACCAAAGGCAATATATTCATTAGATACGCAGAAGAAATTCTAAATGTTTTATTAAAATCACCTTCCGAGCTGCGTGCCAATGAGTTTTTCAATGTTGGCACCGACGTAAGAACTCTTTTTGACACAAGCAATTGTGCCCATGTGAAATAGAAAAGTAAGCAGTCTATATTATATACGTCAGTGGACATAACAAAAGGTAAGCAAGCAATGCCTCGCTCCAATATAAAATCAACGATGCCTGGACCTTATGTAGAGAAGACCTCAATTCTTTCTTATAAATTCACTGGAAATTTTTTCCTTAGAATTGTTATGCATTATTGGAGGCGATAATGGGTACTTGAGCAGACCTCTAATAGGTTTTATTAGTGTAGCAATGAGAGGTGAAAGTTTTACTCTACTTGCAGCGCCGAAAACTATAAAAACCTATAAATAGTAGCCACTGGTTGCTATTACATACTATACTTTTCAAAAGGTATTGATTTATTAATATCTATTACCTGAACTCGATAAACTTCATTATATTAGTGCCAACGTACAAAGATTCTAAAAAAGTATTTTAAAAGGTACTTCAAAAAGTACTCAGTACTTTTTATAGACTTAGTACTTAGTTACAAGTACTTTTCATACATGCGGTAATTGTACTTACGCTGAAGTACTAAGGCCTTCGGTACTTGTACTTGTACTTGTACTTAAGTACTTTTTCTTTGGTACTTGCTCAGCTCTGCCCATGTGCAATCCATTCTGTTCTACCATTCATTATTTCTATGCGTTGCAAATGGAATGAAATTTAGTATACCCTATGATTTCATCATCTAGATGGTATAAAAACCGAAGGTAGTTAAGAAAAAGACGAAGCTATTTAACCAATTAGGTTGAGAGTCTATAAGTAAACATAAAACCTCATAATCTGTTCTCTATTTAAAGAAGTTAGTTGGAATCTAGACTCGGCTATCAGATGTTTTAACTGTTATACTAAGTATCTAATGCCAATACATCACTAACTGTTCTAATAAGACGAGGACTTGAAATTTTTCTGGCCTTTAGATTATTGTACGTTGGTTGATCTAAATTTTCTATAAAAAATCGATTAGCCCTTCTGAGGGATACGATTTTCTTCAGAATAGAAAATCCCATACTATGCATAAAAAAAGTTGCTGTTGAAAAATGACAACGGATATTATTGCCACGTTAGATTAAGTATTTTAGTGTTTTTCGATTTTAGCAAAACTTTCGATAGTCAATCATACTAAAAATACTGAAGAAACTCTCCTCACTTTTTCAATTTTCTTTCTTGCCTTACGACTATATAAAGTATCTTCATATCACTTGCATTGACACTCTTCTAGTAAATCGTGGAATGCCTCAGGGTCTTTTTTTATAAGACATTTGAAATTGTAAATAAAAATACTTGCGTTTTTTCCAAAAACTATATTTCATCCTACTGAGGCATCATCTACTAACTATACCTAGCTAAGCTGATATTTGAATTATTTTGGTATGTTAGCAGATCTAATAACGGACTATTCAAATACTCGTCTAATTGCTCATTGAGCAAACACTTGCTTCATGATATCACTTTTTTACCTCAAATTGTTCATTCTTATCTAGAATTATACCTGCCCCTGCATTCTGTTAGTGTAATAATTTTATGTTATTAGTATTCGTCATATGTTTCGTGTTTTTTAGATTTTTTGATAAATCTGATAGTGCTCTGCCATTTTAGCCCCAGAAATATGTTCTAAATATCTAGTTTTTGATTTTTCTCTATCTTTTCCTATATAACGACTGGCGCAAAAGTACACTATAGTAATTACTTATATTTTTTTTATATATATGTAGGAACCATTCTTCACCACTTCCCATCTAACCAGACTGGTCCCGTCACAATAATCACAATAAAGCATCAGCCAGTTCATTATCGATAAGCGGTACTCGATATTAAACAGTACACCCAAGTAATCTCTAGCCAATTTTTAGCAATCACCGAGCAGTCGACAAGCGAACGATAAGTTGATAAGACGAGAAGCATTATTTCGAGCCGGGTTTGGATTTTAATACAAAGCTAAACTGATTATTTTTCTCGCGCGTAAATAAAATCTCGCGTTCTTCCTTTAATGTAAATTACACTGAATTTAATTAAAATAAAACTTTTGTTCAATATTATTCTGGAAGTGTTTAACCTTATATAAAGAACCCGCTGTTCTAACTCCCTCAATACCCGCTCCCCCCACATATATATCTCCTGTCATTCTAATATTGAAAATTGTGTAATAAACAAATGTAAAATTACTAGAAATAAACATGGACTCCTCAAGAACGTGGAATAATCGTGTCAATGTTTTTACGGAATAATTCATCAGTGATAAAAACACTACTTGAATTTCGTCGACGATTTCCCCGCCGTCCGGCACCGGTTCGTCACACAATGCAACGCTTTGCCACAAGCCTCGAAGCAACTGGCGCAACATTGGATAGACCTAAGTCTGGCAGACCAAGAACAGGCCGTTAAGCCGAAAATGTCGATGCTGTGCGCGAAGATGTGGAAGAGTTTCCAGAAACATCACCGAGGCCACGTGGCACGCAATTGGGCATTTCCAGCCGGACTCTGCAGCGTATTTTGGTCAAAGACTTGAAGATGTTTCCGTATAAAACTCAGATGACTCATCAGCTGCTGCCTACTGACCACAGCCAGCGCGTCATAAACCTCAACCTTGAAGAGGAAGATTTTTTTTTTTTTTTTTCAAAATTTGTTATGAATAACGAAGCGCATTTCCATCTCTTCTCGAGGCATGTCAATAAGCAGAATACTCTCTTCTAGGGCACTGAAAATCCGCGCATTATTCAAGAAACACCATTACACCCTCTAAAAGTTACTTTATGGTATGACATCTGTGCTGAAAGAGTGATCGGACCCTATTTTTTCCAAGACGCTACAGGCAATACGATAACTGTCACTGGCGAGCGCTACAGAACCATTTTACGTGAGTTCTTGATACCCAGTTTGAATTAATTGAGTCTGGAGCACATATGGTTCCAACAAGACGACGCCACGACACACACAACGCCCGACACTATGGACTTAGTGAGGCACGCTTTTCCAGACCGTGTTATCTCTCGTTTTGGCTATTTGCCTTGGCCTGCAAGATCACCTGATCTGACCTGTCCAGACTTCTTTCTTTGGGGTTATTTGAAATCACTGGTGTATGTGAACAAGCCACAGACTCTCACAGCCCAAAAAGAAAACATTAATCAAGAAATAAGGAACATATGGCAGGAAGTGTTACGTCAAGTTATGGAAAATGTCATAAATAGGGCTGAAATGTACATCAACTCTGGAGGTCACCATTTAAGAGACATCATCTTCAAATCCTAATTCGACGAAATTTCATGACATAAATATACATATGTATAAAAAACTAATTCTAGTTTTCTAATTTAGAAGAGAATTTGTAGCTGAACCAAATAGGATCATTACTTTTGCGCCACCCGTTATAACACTGATTAACGGCCGATTTCATAAACCCCACTACGCTCTACGATTTCTAGTTTGGATTCTATTTTGTTATTTAAGGTGAGATTTTTCAGGTTTCTTCTATTAAAGAACAGACAGACAAGTGCATGCGAGGAATTAATAGAAGCTTTTAAGAGAATAATACAAGATTGACATTCAATTAAATTTCACTAGCAGAATTTTTATAGTTCTTTTTTTTTTTTTTTTTGTTATTCATAAAAAGTATGGAGCTACCATTTTTTGATCGAGGAAAAAAATTATTCTAATATAAGAGACGAATTTATAACATTTCGATATACAAATTTTCACAATAGCGTACAGTGAACACTTTAAAATCACATACTTAATTCTTGTTATTACTATTTTCATTTTTTTTTTTATTATTATAGGTAGCCAATAAAAAAAACTTTTTTCGCTGTAGAATATGTAAAAAAAATACTTTCACTTCGGTAATGTGCTGTCACTAACAACCAAAGAGAAGTAAATAATGATCAGAAAAAACCACAGGAAGAAAAGTGAAAATCGTTTTTTGCTTAACGTAAGGAGTTGTCTTTCTATAAATTTCTCCAATCAATTAACACTTTCATTGCGGATGCATTATAAAGCTAAAATTGTTGTATACATTATGGTCAATAATTACCAGTATCAGTGCGTTTATATCTGCATATGTGTATTATGTATATGTTACCTAAGATTACTACTTTATTTTCAGACTAAGCGAAGTACAGATTACTAATACTGAGATGCCTAAAAATATTACTATAATTTACGCTAAATTTAGAAAAATTCGCCATCAAATTCAACTATGAGTACAATTAAATCAACTGACTTATAATAGGGGAAGTAAAAAAGTGCCTTCACAAGAATTAGCCAAACATCAGTGAAAACCATTGAGGGTCATTTATGGTCATCGAAAGAGAATTCAGTGTTTTCCGAATAAAATTTTTGTTGACTTTAGTGTTTTCCGAATAAAATTTTTGTTGACTTTCGTTCACTTGATCTGATTAGGTATAGTTATTGGCCATTATAAATTAAGGAAAGCCTTTATTATGCGTTACATAGTTATGTTCATATATACAATATACATAGAAAGACAATCTTAATAAACCGAAGAAATATCAACATTACTTATTCCAATAGGAAAATAGAAAGGAATAGCTGAGAATGAAGCTGCTAAATGTTTAGCTGATTTAAAAGAAAATAAGAGAGCCTATAATAGTTTCCTGAGGAACTCCATCTAAATAACTTTTCCGTTCACCGCAAGAACAAATTGGCATAAATCCGATGAATAACTGGTGGCAGTTAATGTAATTTTTTGTTAATAAGCCAATAGAGTTTCCAATTACAATTTTCTACATCACCAAAAAATATTGGCAACTTTAAATATCTTGGAATTATCCAACAAAAACAGTTTATATGAGGTGTGGCTATTAAATAACGAAACTGTGCATTCTCTAGAACGGTATACTTGTAGAAAACGCTTCCGGAAGCGCTTAGATTCAAGTTGGATTCAATGTAGTAGTTTGTCTGTGAGCAACAATTGAAGGGACAAGTGCGCGAATTGTTACGGAAATCATACATATAATGGTAAAATGGAGCAGCGAATTAATCTCAAACTTCTTGTGAAATTAAAAAAAATCACCAAGTTAGTATTTGATACTGTTGCAGGAGGTGTACTGTTCAACGATAATAAGATGTCACGTGCATGACTATTTGAATGAGAGAATGTTGAAGACGACAAACGACTGGGTCACCCTGTCAGGGCAACAAAACATTGCGAAAACTAATGAAATTGTTCGTAAGCATTCAGATGATAGCAGAGATGATGAACATTGATAAAAGGACTATACGGCGAATTGAACATTCAACAAAGTATGCGCCAAAATGGTCTCCAAAAACCTCTCCATTAGAACAATGCTCTGTCTGTAAAGCAGTATCTGGCGGATAACAGATCGTGTGACTTTTGTCTGTTTTCTAAGATAAAATCCCCATTGAAGAGAATTTATTTTCAGACTGCGGATAAGGCAAAATAGAAAACAACGGCACTGCTGAACGTGCCGAAGGTGCTGAAGGTGTTGACACATCATGACTTGCAGCACTGGAACAATTGAAAATTCATATGGAAAATGCACCGATATATAGATGGAGGAGGGCAGCATATTGAAGGAGATAACTGTTAAGTTGAAAGATTTTAATAATAAACCAGACTTTTGCCAGTAGTCACACTATTTAGTAGCCACATCTCGTATATGTAGCAATTATTGAGAAGAACATAGAACAAGGATATACATATAAGAAAGTTCGATACTAATAAAAATTTATATAAACGCTTTTTGGAGCTGGAGTACCTTAAGGCTCTAATCTGAATCCTTTAGTATTTTAATATGTAAGAAAATTCCAATTCTATTCCTCCTGCTCAGGATCAATACTTATGTTAGTTTTGATGGAATAAATTATAATTACTTTTAGATTTTTACATACTTACTTTAACAGAAATAGAAAACACGAGATAGTTATCGAAGCTAAATAAGCCTCCACCCACATCAAATTTTTGAAATTTGCTTTAGCAGAATGAGCAATTCTAACATGATTTCCCTTTCTCAATAGTGTTTGCGCGTCCATCGCGTTTGTATGTTCGGCACGCTCAAATTTATATTCAAATTAAAAATGAAACTACGTTTTTTTTTTACAAAATTTTATCCCAACAATTATGGAGTAATTAAAAACTGAAATTAGAAATTCCGGAAGAAAATCACACACACACACACACACACACACACAAATTACAGTACAGAGCTATACATAAAATTAAAATCGCGCTCTTATTCCTCTTTTTCTTTAAAAAATAAAAACGTATACTCATCACTCAGTTCATCAGCGATTCAGGCCATCTCCACTTCTAGGTATCTGTCTAAAATAATTATAATTTTCATCATAATCCCGTGAAATCTCCTTAATTTAAATGAGAGAACATTTAGGGTTGTGCTTTAGGGCATTCTTGTTGTAACGCTTTTATTTTACAGAGATACACAACAAGATTTTTACCCTCGGTCATAGGGCCCTGAATTTCTTCTCTAATTGCTAAAAAGAAAACTCTACGCTGAGTTTGAGATGTTTGAATTTCTTGTAATTTTCAATGGAGACGATACATCCATTATATACATAACTAACTACATAATACACAAACTTACAAATTTATGTAGGTATATAAATGACATTTACAACAAAATTGAAAAGATTTAATGGATGTTATACATTCGAGTGAAGGAAGTCCTAATTAATGTCGGCATAAAGATCAAACCCAGGGCTTTATTACACCTGATAGGTGTGTAGATATGCCCTTGATAGTCTAACCCCAAATCATGAATTCATATCTCCAGGTGAGGTCAAAGTGAACTGTGTATCTTGTATTTTGATTTGAAGTCCTACAATTTTATTAATTATTGTTGGTTTTGTTTGGTTAAAGAGAGAGATGAGAAATTATTAAGCGCCTCTGCCCCTGAGAGGGTCGATTGTGCTCAGCGGACTGTCTCGTCAGGGTCTAGATGTGGTTTACCAAAGGTACCATCGGATGTTTGGATATAGCCGGACATTTACACAAGACATATAAAGCAGTGTCATAGTTCTCCAGACACAGTCTCAGATGAGGTCACAACTCACACTAATGGTGACAAGATGCTTCTTCAGATTGATACTGGCCAACATTGAACGAGTTATGCCTAAGTCTAGGATAAAGCAAACTGCTAAGAGTAAAATAAGGTAGAATTACGGTTTTGACTAATTATGTGCGAATTAGAATTTCAATAGAATAGTCTACTAAGTATAGCATTAATCTTACCATTAATTAAGTTTATATTGTAACAGCATATCATACATTGGTCCAAAATAATACCTAGATTTTTAACTTTAGATACCAAACATAAGATTCTACCGTCCAAGACTACAAGCGGTGATTCATTTGGGTCTACAGTAACATTAAAAAATACAATACATTGGGACTTTTCGTTAGGCTTCGAGCAATACAGTCATCAAACAAGCCAACAGGTCCGCTTAGGTAGACCTGGACACGGACATGATCAGCATACCTATGCATATGCACGTTGACTTCTCAATTTTCAAGGATATCATTTATTAATAAAATAAAAAGCAAAGGGCCCAGAATTGAGCCCTGTATTATGCCAGACAGAAGTGGAAGGGTACTGGAAGTATTAGCATCCATTCATATCACTTATTTTCGATCAGGTAGAAGGTCACGGATAAGAGAGATAGTGGAGGGACTGACAACAAAGGTGCAATTGAATTTCTGAAGAAATATCTTAAGTTCAACGTTAAATTGTTCTGGTCTAAGGCCGGTCTAATATTAGAGGACAATTACAGTATTTCACATTACAGCTATGTTAATAAAGAAAGCTAGGTCAGACAGACATTTGCTTAGAAACTCCCTTGTCTATCTATTCATCAACTTTCCAGTACGCACTTTCGATAAAAAGCATAGGATGCTTATAGACATAAAATTAGGAGGGAAGATGTTTTTGGGTATTGACAATATAGTAGCGATAGCAAGTGAACAAATCGCGGAGGTATAATCTGAACCGATAGAACAACACTTTACAGATAAAATTGCCTCGACTAATTCATTGCGGTTAATTCCGCGAAAGGATCAGGATGAATCATTATATCTTGTGATATTTAAGTCAATTTAATTTAAATCAGCACATGTCTTTGCTGTGTGTGTTATTAGGAGACGCGAAGAAAGCATTGAGTATATCTGAAAATATCTGCTGAGTATATCAAAATATACAAAAATATCAAAGAATTACTGTAAATTAGCTACTATACGAGCTACATGCATACATATATATGTAGGTTAAGTCACAGGCATACTTATAGTTTTGAAACAGAAATGAGGCTGCAGTTTTTATGTAAATTAGCGTATACCCACTTTGTACACCTTTCATTTCTCCCTCTTGTCATGTCACACTTCCTGATTTTCTTTAGTGAAAACCCTTCCTTTTTTTCCCTACTTGAAATGCTCCAGTGCTTCGTAAACAGATGGTAAAAAGAAAAATGAAAAAAGCGACATAATTTTTTCTTTCCTTCTTCTATCTAGTTCTAATGCAAAACTATTTTTCTTCAGATTTTTTGTCAGCAATTTTCTATTAATGTGAGCTCTTTACCTGTTTCTTTCAGTTGCTCCACCTGCTGAGAATAATGAATACTCAACAGTTCTCTCCAGGCTTTTTAATTTGAGCCGCATTTGCAAAGCATTGGGATGAAGTCCACTTCCTACAGGCCTCAAATCACATTCAAGAGTCGTAGAAAAGTGTTCTGCACAGTTTGTGTGTGAATGTATAGTATGTAAATATGGAAAAAGTTTTACGTTACTTTTCTTGTAATTGTCTCACTCTAACAGCATTTTATAATTATTTGTATACCTATATTCCCCTGCATTTTATATTGTATGTGAGTACATCATTTTCGCGGTACAATTACGTAATTGATGATATAACTGTATAGTCGGAATGAATTCCACTTGGCGAAGCGCATGATCCATAAAAATTATGGGTAGCAAAGCAGGGTCGTCGAAGAAAATGTGTTCGAACTACGAACAACGCATTGATGACATTTTTCTGCAATGCCAGAGGAAACTGGCGAGCATAATAAAACGGCGATAATTAATCTGTTTAACTAACATAGGAAGCACCTGGGAACATAATAGGAATTCTATGGGTAAGCAGGATAGAGCTGAACGCCACATATGGGGGTATATTTCTCTCTTGCATATTTTCATTTAAATTTTATTACAAGCCAGCTTGGCTGGAATAATTAAAACCGTAGTGTATAAACACGCCTAAAGGTATGCAACTAAATTGTGGATTTTTACAGTTCGTGTCACAATTAATGCACCAGATAATTAAATTTTTGTTTGTCTGTTGTTGTTTTTTTTTTTTATATATATAAAATAATGATGAAGAAAATTAAATAATTTAAACTTACGTGAACTAGTTGATTGTTTTGTCTGCAGTTTCGGTGATCCTCCAGTAAGACTGATATCACTCTGTGAGCTTCGTTGACTATCTTTACTGTATGACCGACCTCTGTAAAATGCAAAGAGAGAGGAAAAAATCTTTAATAAAATATTATGTAAATTAAAAATTATGTTAAGAAATTTTTAAACACAAAGCTTAACTTAATAATATAATCAGGCTTAAATCTAAATTCATTGGGACGCCTTTGTCACCGTTCTAGGGATATTTCGTCCCCCTGGCGGAAAAACGAGTTAATATTGACATTTATGATTTTTTTTTACATGTCCTATAGTCTCAAGTCGTGAATTTAAGTTAGTACACTTCCCTGCCAATTGGTAATATTTACAGAGTGTTTGGAAAGTTGTGCACTACATTTTAGGACTTGATAACCTGGGTCGGGGTACAGTTATGGGGACTGTGATTTAGGGTATTTTTTTTTAGGTTTCCCCGCCAAAGTGCATGCTAAACGTATAGTATACTTTGTTGTAAGATTTAGAAACAATTGGTTTTACACGTGTGCTTACACATATCCAACAGTTTTTTAAATATACCTGTTTTCCAAAGCTTCCTGTATAAAAGGATCAAAATCCACTCTGTTATTTTGAAATTGGGACTATAGCTAAGCATTCGGAAAGCATTTAATTTTTTAATATAATAAAACTATCACTATTAAGGACAATAAATATCGCAATGTCAGCGATCTTATTAATTTTATTGTAAGATGTCCATAATTGTGTTGTTAAATGCATATTTCGTTGTGTGAACTAGTAATGCCCTTATTTGTTCTTTCTTTTAGGACCACATATCACACAGTTACACCCGAGAACAGAATTCATACTACCTACTTCCTATATTTGGATGTTGAAGATAAACACCGACTTCAGCCAGGCAGCAGACCCATTCTCCAGATCTCGTTAAGAAATACACGCATATCCTCATATTATACGGGGTCCCGCGTAACGTGTTCCCTGGGCATTTTCCTCGAAAATGTGCGGAGTTATCGGAAAAGTCCTAATAATAAAAGTGACGTATCATTAGTCAGGATATCCTTTGGCATAGCCAAAGTCCTTGAAAAAGGACTTGGGAAAGGATATATTTTAAAAATGTCCTTTTCGTCCTTATTAAGCATACATTTAGATTATGTTTTTGAATTCCGCGAATAAAACTAAAACGAAAGTGTTATATTGAAAATTCCAGTTTAACCCTTTATTATCGAGATATAATATGGTCTCAAATTGTACTCTATGTACCGTGTTCCTTTGCCGTTTTTCTCAAAACTGCACAGATATCATCGAAGTGCTAGTAACAAAAGTTACCCATCATAAGATATCTTTTGGTATGGTAAACATTTCAAAAAAAGCACACGAAAAAAGGATATCTTCGGTTTGGTCCTTTTCTTCTGGCTACAGAGGAGATAAAAGAGGTACTCGAAGATTTGTTGCAAAGAACGGGAAAGTACTTAGATCTGAAAAAAAAAACAAAAAATTGAAGAGTAGTGAGAGGCCTAGACGGGATATTTTAAATCTTTGAGTTTCTTGGACAGATTGGTGTTTCTCCATAAGAGCAGAGGATCAAAAGTTAAGTAGCAAAAAAACATGTTTTTTTCTTTCTTTTGTTTTCCTATATTTTAAAGAAGAAAAGCATCTTGTGTAGAAGCTGTAACTATTCGATGTTCATTATTTATTGAAATTTGTCACATATATCACATTGAGTTACCTATTCCTTGTGCTTTAACGAGATTCAACAAGGTTTCGTGAGATCTCCATCTCCAAAAGCCACGTGGCGGTCATATGTATTTTCGGAAATTAAAAATTTTCGCCGCTACCTACCTGCTTAGGGAAGCATAACACCTAATGTGAGCATCACGAAAGGGATAATTTTAAACAATTTAGATGACATAGAAATGGAAGGTATAAGATAATTTTTAATTTTCGTAGATATTTCAGTTTGTTAGTATCTTTCAATTCTTCATAAAACTCGAATGATTTGCAAGTTGTTAACATCATAAGTATTCATAAGTATAAAGATGATGAATGAATTAATTAGAAAGGTAAAAACAAAAACAGCAGACCAATTATTGAGCACAACATATGCAAATTTTAGCTTCTGAGCGAAATAAAAATTAGGTGCTAGCTGCTACTTAAGCTGACGAATTAGAGGACAAATAAACTTTATTTGGAGTTTATAAATTGATTAATCTTGCAAATGTATATAATGACAAAAGAGACCGTAATTTTTGAAAGATCTATTTAACCATTATTTCATAATATCTTCCTTTTGGTTATGAAATAAGAGTTATCGATAACACTTTTTTAATTCTTCTCAACATATACCTAAGAGTTAGAAGAATTCCAATACCGGATTCGTTTTTAATATGCAAAAATTTATAAGAATCACCTAATAGAATTTATGTGACAGAAGTCATGTCGACAAGTGTAACTCTTGTGGATCAACCGAAAAACTAAACTCAAATTGAAGAAATGGATAACCAATTAAAATAAATCGAGAAGTAACTCTTATTTATTGAGAAAAATTAAAAAAGTTATCGATAAAAGTTATCGATAACTCTTATTTGATAATAAAAAAAAATGTTTAATATCTAATGATTAACCGATAAGAAAACAATCAGAGATTAACCATTAAAGTGCAGTTTCCATTTCATTTTTTTTTTAATTACGCCAATATTATTTAATGAGGCTATTATTGGTCCTATTCATTTAAGGATCCGTTCATTATTTCCATGTAATTTTTCAGTTTAAGAAAACAAAAATAACGGTTATTTTCGGTTCCTGTAAGTTCAATTTCTTTTTCTTGCAATATAACATCTCTAAGAAGAGTAATCTAATGACATTTATCGATATAGAACTAAAATTCTAACCATTGTTGGTTGGTCCACTGCTCGCTCTTTGGAGAAGGCATAACAGTCCGTAAAACAAAACTTCGTATCATGCTAACACATCAAATAATTCCAATTACATTTTCTAGATTCACTCCCTCGATAAAGAAAACCAAATTTTACTGGGTTTTCTTTTTCTTCTTTTTCTCTACAAATCACGATTGTGACATTTTCATCAGCTAAGTAATCCCGAAACGAAATATCTCCAGAATTAAAATGAAATAATTCATCCGTTTTCATCCGTTACGTATCAGGACTTCCAAAGCTATTAAGAATCAAGACATGGAAAAGAAGACGTTGATTGAATAGGCTTGCCCAAAATCATTCCCGTTTTCTTCTTGTCAGGTCATTGATTTTTACTATCCCGAAACTAATTCCCTGTTAATTAGACAAGTTTAATTCTCCTCTCATCTCCCTACTTTTATACGATAATTTTATTCAAGTTTAGGTAGGTAATTGGAAATTACATTTGAAAAATTGTTAAGGAAAAAAATTTAATCGAGCCTCTATCATGATTTAAACTTTATTTTTACTCAGTCTCTTTTATTTTCATTCACAAAACATCTGCGGTGTAGAAAATACTTAATCTCGAAAACAAAAAGGAACAGAAAAAAAAATAAAAAACTATTGACATCCATTTCACTTTCTGGTGGTGACCTACTTTTTCATATTTCTCTGCACTGGCTCTTCACTATGTACTTAGCCAAGTAGAAATGTGTAATTTATGTTTTCAGTTAGCTTTTGGTTTATGAAAAAATCGATTGCTAAGAAATTGTGGGCGAATTTAAAACAATTTGTGAGTAAATGGGTTTTTCCATGTACAGTATAAAGGATGGGATGTGGGGAGTGATATAAAGTTTTTAATAACCTTTAGAAGAGTTTTATAACAGCTGCCATTTTTAGAAATTCATTCTTAAGTACCTAAACAGCTCATTTTTTGTGACTTTTATTAGAATCAATTCTTAGGAAGACAATCAAAAAATGTATATTAGTTTTTATTTTTTGTATAAAAGCGAATATCAAGAAATATCATTGAAAACCAACAAGGCTGACCGCATCTGTTCAACGTATCAAGGATGGAGTATTCGGTCTTCTAAATTGATATTGGTTTGAATATTTGCTACTGGAAGTAGTGAAAAATGGGCAGCAGCTCTTTTTCTTCCTTACAAGGCTTCTTAACTGAGTCAATATAAAATTAAGTGCTTTTCAATGGCATTTTCAAGTACTTAAATTTGTCAAAGCTACAGTTCTCAATTGAAAGAAGTGGTTAATAATTTTACATTAAAAATGTAAATCTCATAAGTTTTTGGAGCCTAGAACCATAATTATAAACTTAGTAACATTTATTTCAACTTAAATTTTATCTTTAGAAGTTTAGAGTCTAACACTTTTACGGTAGATCAGTTAGTAATCACGTAAGGGTTGGCGGTGCGAATCCCACTTCGACGCGGTCATGCGCTTTTTCCTCCTACCTACATAGTTTCCTTTTAACTTTCATAGCTTTATAGCTTCTCCTTTATTAGCAGGTTGCAAAATGGGCCTTCCTGTTTGAGATATTTTACCCCCTCCCCTACCATAGACAAACAAAAACAACATTTTAACAAGTGCTGCCATCTATTCGAGTAAAATTGGCAAAGTTGTTGGAGATTGCTTATGATTTATTTTTAATGGAATATGAATTAATCTGAACAATATTTCCAGCGTTCTGTATTGAACCAGTTAAATACCGCGCATGTATGTTGGCCACTAAATTATAAGTTATCGTGAATTTTATTTTCTGACATTCAACTTTAAGCCAAGTCCATTAGAAAATTCATCACCACTCTTCCTACATTCAATGTAGTGAAATTTTTGTAGAAAGCATTAGAAATTGTGCAAAATTCGTCGTTTTTATTACAAGTTCTAAGCACACAAAAGAAAAAACCTGAATACTGTTACGTCAAAATAAGATATACCTCTAGTTTAAAATCAAGTAGAGATCTGTTAATATCATGTGAATAATAATAGACACATATGCACCAATGTACATATATAAAAATCTAATAAACCACTTAAGTAAATAAAAACATCTTTCCGCAATAATAAATTTCTAGAATAATTGTTTAAGTACGAACAGAAAATCATCAGTCTGAAAGTGATTATAGTTCGAAATAGTTCAAGCTCACAACCGCAATGAAGTACCAAAAAACTCTTACAATTTTACTAGCTTTTCAAGTAGTTCAAATTCAATTTTACTAAGATATTTCTTGGGTGAATAAATTTTTTTTTATTAAAGGTAGTAACTTCCGGGTATATTGCTTTAGCTGATGATGGAGTTAATCAGAAAGCTATCCGTGCGGATGACCTTCTTCGTGATTGGATATCAAAAATTGCGAAAGCAATTGCTTCTGCGGCTACTTCTACAACTACAACAACGACTACCACTACCACGACAACAACAACAGCAGCTCCTACAAAAAAATTAATACCAGCACGTGATTTGGTTAAAGATCGTCTTGGAAAACTCTTTGGAATAACCACATCTACCACAACAACAACAACAACAGCTCCTACAAAAAAATTAATACCAGCACGTGATTTGATTAGAGATCGTCTTGGAAAACTTTTAGGAATAACCAGATCTACTACATCAGCAACAACAACAACAGCAAAGTTGACTACAGAAGAGACGACTACCCCAACTACGACCTCAACGCCAATAGTTTCAACTTTTAAACGAAAGACTATTCCTGCAAATAAATTGCGACGAAGAAGATTCCAGTAAATTTTTATTTTTCGAAAAAGAGGAACAAGCAAATAAATTTATTTCTATTTTGATGTTGATTTTCGATTTTAACCTTACACTCATCAAGATTGTTTTCTATAATCACGTACTGAAGCGTTCTAGCAATCTGTTGAACTAACTATTATTGCTCACTATAATCTTACATCACCTGTTTAACCTGCTGGTTACAGTTATACGATTTATATATATATATATTTTTATACGCCTCGGAGAATATTCAGTTCGGTTACCATATACCAATGTGAGGCCTCTTATGTTTGCATGCGGATGACCTTTCTATTTTCGTGATAAGAGATGAAGCTTTTCCGATCGCTGGTACTGTTTTCGAACAGTACGATTGCTAAAATTAACCTTAGTAAGAGTCAAGGCTTGCGGTGTGGAAGGTGGAGAGTTCTTACAGATACTCCACTGAAACATCCAATGGACTAATACTTGCCTGAAGTATTTAGGGGTGTATATCGGATGCGAGAGTACATCAAATAACAGCCGCATTGCTCTAGAGAAAACAAAAAACAGAATCAGACAAATAATTTTTTAAACACATTTTTCTTCGAGATGACTTCTAGACGTAAAGTATGCTCAGTAATCCACTTACTTACTCCGTTCTGATTGACTACTTACAAATTTATATTTATGTGCATACTATACCAAATTAAAGTAGTTTTTAAAAAAAAGTCGAACATTTTTCAAATGTACTGGCAATCAATATTCATTAAGTAATAGGTAGAGTAAAAAATCGTATTGCATACCTTTAGGATACTAACAAATTCAAGCTGATTACATATTTTTATCTACAGTCCGCCACAAAAGTTAAATCATTTTCCTGTCAGATTGTTTTTTTTTTATTTATTCAGTGAAAATAAGAAAGGGAAAAAGAAACAACTCGAAGTCTACAAATTATTGGTAGAAGAACTTCTTCGAAAGGTAAAAACTTTTATTTTCCGCGTATATTGGAAAATTGGTCGCGACTGTATCTGAAATATTTGGAAACGATTTTAGACCAATTAATGGCCGTTGTCTAGAAAAAGAATATCGCAAACGTTGGAACTTTTTCCGCAAACACTACAAAAAAAACGACAAATACTTATTTTTAAAGGTCTTTATTGATGTTGGACAAGCAAGCCATAATAACTTCAATAAATATTGTGATTATTTAAATTCCTATGGAATTTCCTACAATAAAAAACAAATGGCTCCGATTTTTTTTTATATATATATATAATCATCAACACTTGTCATTATTCAAGCGATCGCCAGAATGTAATGATTGGAGGGCGGCACAAGTGTATAATCTTTGAATATATGTAACTTCCCTAGATGAATTCATAGCCTATTAGAAAGCATTTTGATTTCAATATTTTCTTTAACCTCTCGGTTTGTTTGTCCGTCCGTCCGTCCCTCTTCCTGCCCACAAGTCAGCATACGTATTACTTAGAGATTTGTATTGTGTACACAGATGTTTACAAAAATTCTAAATCGATGTTCGAAAATGGGTGAAATTCGGAGAATAGTCTTTTAGTTCCTAAGTATTTAAACACTAGGTACTTGAGAACGTATCGACTTAGGGAGCTAAAATTTTGTACACAATATAAAAATTTTAGATCTAATTTCGAAAATGGATGAAATCAAGGCAACTCCCTAGTACGGTTGCCATACCAAAATGAGATTTTTTACGATCATCTTCGGATAAATCTTTTGCAGGGTTACTATACAAAAATTTAGTTTTTCATTATCTATTTAAATACTACCTCAGTACACCATCAAGAATTGAAATTTTCTACAGGGGTAGTAAAATCGTACAATCGTAAAATAGCGAGTGGTTGAAATCAGGATAAATCTATCGTAGGGTTGTTCAATACAAAAATTTCATTTTCTACTAAATTTTAAATTTTGTACACAATACTTTTATAAGTTTTAAGCATACAAAATCAACAGTCTATAATCTGACTGATCTGTATTTCATATTAAGCAGTATGTAGCTATTCTATCTACGCCAGGATACCCGAGCCAATTTAAAGTTCGCTCTTATCTGACACGGTTTGTTTGTAAAAACTCCTGATTTTAGAATAGGACGTCGACCAACAATAAAAACACAAGAATATCCATAATTATACGAAAATATTTATTTGTCGTTGATGTTGTAAGACTGTCGGCATCAGTGTTGGGCGTAATCTGATTGCAGTGTAATTTAATTAATAATTCCATTACAGTTTAGTTAAATTACAAAGTAATCTAATTAAATTATACTCGATTACATATCAATCAGATTACTTATGAGAGAATATGTAATCCATCAAATGTGTTCTGTTACAATATAATTAGATTATTTTGTAATCTAATTACATTGTAACAGATTACTTTGTAGATTACTTAAAAGTAATTAATAACATAATGAAATGAATTGAAAGAAAATAGTATTGTTCTCGTACGAAATTAGTTTTAGGGAGTTTTGAATACAAATATCTTAAATATCTTAAATGTAATCACATTAATTAGATTAACATGTAGTCGGATTAACTTGTAATCGATTAATGTGTAATCAGATTAACTTGTAATCACATTACACGTTAATCGATTACATTATGTAATTATGGAAATGGATTACATTAGTAATCTGTTACAAAGTAATCTGATTACAGATTACATGGTTAATTGTAATTGTTAATCATTAATCAGATTACATTTTGCCCAACACTGGTCGGCATCATGTACCGATCACGTCTTGATACTTTAAGGTAACAGGCAGAAAACCGAATTGATTTCAGAGCTAGTGAAAATGGCTGAGTAAAATTTAAGGTAAGATTTGGCATCTGTCCTGCATCCTAATTGTGGCTGAAGAAGAACTGTCTAGTAATTATATAGTTGTAGAACGTTTGTAGAACGCTTCAGAATAAGATTATTTATTAAAATAAGTACTTGGTCTAACTCTTGTACAAACAAAAGTATGGTTTACAGGAAAACTTAATCCGGTTGTTATTGACATTCCTGAGCTGTATGAGTATGAGTTGCAACAATATCTGATTGAAGAGAATCTAGTAAATGCTTCGGCAGCTGTAGAAGAATGATGATAATTTGAGGTTAGATTTCTTTTTTTTTCGTGATGGGAGGGGGATATGAATAGGATTAACATGGTTACGAGAGAGAGTTCTGTATTTGCATTAATGCTTGGTTGAGAACGCTTTAACTTAAATAGCTAAGATTTTGAAATTCAGTAATAACACATTAAAATTTCAGATGATCAATTACAAAATGCAGTAAATCAGGCAGAACCTTCGTAAGGTTGCCAATAACTAATTTAGACTTTTTACTGCATCTACTGATCCCAGAAGTTAAGTTAATATAAACTAAAAGTTCTTCAGAGTTTTTAAACCAATGAAATTTGTTATACTTAATTTTTACTACCATCCGAGAAAGTGTTTTAAGAAGAATTGTAAAAAAAACGGAGGATCAACTTTGTTTATTTACCAGACTATAGGGTATCGTAAAAATTAGTCTTACACCAATTATAAATTTGTTCTTAATTTTTATATTATATCCACATCGCACCAATCCTGGCTATAAAATTCTCTAAATATGAAACTTAACCTTTCAATCAATTTTTAAAATTTTCCGTTACAGCCATTTACAAAAGTTTTACATTTTGTGCTTTATATAAATAAATTCAGAAGCTTTATTTGGCTAATTACTAATTAAAAGCGCAGTAATCTTTCACGTTTTACATATTTTCTAACTAACTATTCACTATTTTTAATCAATGTCAAGGGTGCAATAATTACAATAATTTTGTTCCTTATTGAATAATTTCTTTTTTTTTTTCTATCAATCTATCAGCAAACGTCTATTAACAAAAAAACAACAACAAGACGAAATCAACCTGTACAAAATTCAAACGCGCACATTTCTGTCGTGAGAACGAACATCAAAAAAGGCAAAATCATTTGAAATTTAAATTAGCGCGCCCACAGTACCTCTACCTTCTTGATTCATGTAAGATTCACCAGAATTTCCAGTTTTGCCTCTGGTAGAATTTGCTTTTTATAGAAAGGCTATATATTTTCTGCATACGTATCATTTCCAAATTAGTTTAGAACGTCACTAAGAACACTGTGCGATAATCATTTGGAATAAATTTAATATAATTCTATGCAAATTCGAATTTCAGGAACAGTCCGTCGAACAAATACATACTATAGAAAATTTGAAACTAAGGGGATCGTAAAGAGGCGATTTCAACTGAAGTTGCTTATCCAGTTCCTAATTTTAATTATGGTAATAAAAATTAAAATATTAAAATAAAAAATAGGAAAAAGTTTAGATTTGTAATCATTAAAAGTTCAGAGCTAATTTCGCTAATTCTTTCACATGTATACCGCTATACTTTATACACTATTAGCACTAATTTTTGCAGCAGGAGTTTTTTGCAAGTCATTAAAAGTTTGTAAAAAGAAATTAAAGCAAGCCAAAAAGTCTCTTATCGTCTGGATACATACATAGATACAGACGTATACATACATAAATGCAGTCATTAAATTATTAAAGTAAAGGAAACCAACCATAGAGCCAACGCCACAGTACAAATTTGCAAACATCCCAGCATCATCGACGTAGACGAAAACCTCTTGAACCCGACTGAATGCGGGGAGTAAAGTATAGTAATCAGCCAATTGCAATTAAGTTTAATGAAGCTCCATATTCTGCTGTGGTATCGCCGTATCCCTGGAATGTGATATATACGTATAGAGTATTAGGCAAACTTCCCTGTTGATCCATCCCTTCCGGCCAAGGCGGAATTCTTGCCGCTATACATGGATACTACAAAGTCGTTTGAGATAAGCGAATAAACTGCATTAATGTGAAATTTAAATTTTGGACGCTCTAGTACACTGTACATAGTATATACGTAAAATGCATACCTATAAAGATACTTGTTGGATCATAATAATTCACATCAACTATGTAATATTCGTAACGTCATCGAGGCCCCTGAGGGGGGGAGTTCACAAAGTCATAAAATTCCAATATACAGAGAGACGGCTCTGCTTGGTCATGCATACGAGAATCAATTTAAATCTTCGCCTAAAGATCTATGAAGAACGTATAAAAATGCTCTCCCTCCCATTCACGAGAGCAATTTCCAAGTGTAAGGGCATTTTATCGTTGTATACATAATTTGCTTGATATTCAGTAAGCTTATAACCTTAACTTAACTACAGAACCGTAGCTGATTTTTTTTTAGCTAAAATTTCTGCTTTAAGATAGATGTGAAATATTTAATAATAAGGTAAGGACGTAAATGAGTGTAAAAGAGCTTTTTGATAATATTCCCAATGCCAATGAGCCTAAATTCTCTAATCTTTCGTTGTGGAAAGTGTTAAAGGCAATTTTTTTTTTTTTTTATATATAAAGGGCTTTCCAATAAGAGGTGTTATTTTAATTAGCCCGCTATTTCGGTAGATGTCACTTTTGGAGCTGTCATTTTTTGACATTTGACAAGTAGAAACTACGCCATTAGAAAATTGAACGATGCACGATTCAACAACGCATTGAAATTATTAAAATTCACTATAAAAATGGTGAAAATGTGGCAGAGACGGTTCGTAAAACTCGAACTTTTTTGGGTCGTCGTGAAGCCGCTTGTCGGACCGCAATACAGAAATTGGTAGAAAAATTCGAGCTGTCGGGACAAGTTAGTGATGTGAAGAATAAAACCTGTGCACGGCGCTCAAGAACAGCCGAGAATATTGCTGCTGTAGCCGAAAGTGTTGAAGAAAACCCAGGTTTGTCCATTCCTCGTCGTTCTTTGGAATTAGGCATTCCACAAACGTCATCACACCGTATTTTGCATAAAGATTTGGGTCTTAAGGCTTATAAAGTTCAGTTAACACAAGAACTCAAGTCGGCCGATCATCAACAACGTCGAGTCTTTGCTGATTGGGTCCTTGAAATGCATGAAAATGATCCGGAATTCCATCGAAAACTCATCTTGAGTGATGAGGCCCATTTCCACGTCGATGGCTTCGTCAACAAGCAAAATTGTCGCATCTGGGGCTCGGAAAACCCAAGAGTTATTGTTGAAAAGCCTCTCTATCCTCAACGTGTGACTGTTTGGTGCGGTATATGGTCCCGCGGGGTCATTGGACCTTACTTTTTCGAAAATGAGGCTGGAGCAACAGTTACGGTGAATGGATTGCGCTATCGACAGATGATTAACGATTTTTTATGGCCGCAATTGGATAGTACTGATCTGGACAACGTTTACTTTCAACAAGACGGCGCTACGTGCCATACAAGCAACGAAACAATTGATCTTTTACGGGAAAAGTTTCCGGACCGTGTTGTCTCTCGAAGAGGTGATCACAATTGGCCACCGAGATCTTGTGACTTAACACCTTGCGACTTCTTCCTTTGGGGCCACGTGAAAGAGAAGGTCTACGCCAACAGCCCAGCGTCGATTCAAGACCTCAAAGATGGAATAACTTTGCGATTTGGTTATGGAAATTTTCATGAAAAGGATATGGTCCTGTAGGCGTGGTCGTGGTGGTCATTTGGCTGATGTTATTTTCCATTATTAACGGCATACCTTCCTCTTTATAATGAAATAAAGATCCGATCATTTATTTTTCTTTGAATCTCAAAATAACACCTCTTATTGGAAAACTCTTTATATGAAGAAACAACACCACAAATACCCACTGAATTGCCATAAACATATTTCCCCAACTATTCCTGAACAAATACCTGCAAAATAAGTATATATTCTGGTCAACACAGAACTATGGAGAATCATGTGTTAAGAACCAATAGCTATTCAGATAACACGAAGAAAGTAATCAAGTCAAGTCTTATGTTTTCCAGCTGAAGCGTTGGAAAAGCTCATCTACCTGCACAAATTGTCGAATATTTCGAGAATAATTGGCTACTTTCACCATGCCAATCAAGTTTCCGTTCATATCATAGGTCGTAGAGAAGTATTTTTACAAGCCCACAGAAAATAATTGCAAAGGGGAGTGCCCACTTTTCATACAACCTTAGGCCCGACACCTCCAGACATGATAGATGTCTTAACCAATGCATTATGATACTCTGAACATATTTTATTAACAATGTTTATTTCAATTAAGCGGGGCAAAGCTTTGGGCACATCCGATGAGCGACTATCTTGAGTGAAAAAGTGAACTTTTCTATTTCTCGTGATTGCGCGGAATTGATGAGTTGTGGAAATGACTTCCGATGAGAAAAATGTTCGCAACAAAGCACTCTTGGCCATGGAAGGAAGAACTACAAAAATATATGTGAAATGTAGTAGCTGGGATGTATGTGACCCAAGTGAATGAAAATGGGTTTTCCGGCCACAAAAACGTCCCGAGAAAGTTTTCTCAATTGGAAAAGGAGTACACCACCAGATACTACTCTGCGAGACCTTTCATTTGATATACAACATGCGGTATTGGAACCACCGCCCCTGCCGGGGGTTCTTACCACCACCATATTAGTATGCAGAGAAAAATGTTCTTCTACGAATTGTAGCTGGTAATGAACTGAGGCGAAGACTGATTCTCTGATCGGACATAACCTTACCGAGTTAGAGCCGATCTAAGGTGCTGAAAATCTAGTACCTCAGTTCGAATAAAACAGAGGGAAATACTAAAAAAGTGAGTATGGGGATGACTATATATAGCTAATTAAGCCTCCGAGTATAGAAGTGTGGGTAGGTACTCAAACTTCTTCTCAGGATCTAAGGAATTCCATTCTGTACTCGATTTTCCGAAATGTGCTAGATAAAACTTTGACCCCCCTCCCCAAAGGCTTCCGAGGATTAATTGAAATAAACATTGCTAATAAAATATGTTCAGAGTATCATAATACGTCGTTTAAGATATCTCTCATGTCTGGAGGTGTCGAACGTAAAATTAGCATTCCCCTTTATGTAGTAATTTTACACCAAAATTTACTACGGTTAGCAAACTTTAATCGATGTTAAATTTTCCATTTTTTTTATACTGCATTTTAAGCTGACTATTCCTAAAACTAGGAAAATAATTATTAAACGAAATTAAAAAATTTTAAAAATAGATGAAGGATTTTCATTTCATGTCCTTCTAATGGTACCTCTAAATGCTATCTGTCTACATGAAAACAGGAAAATGAACAATTCTCCTGTTACTGTATAAACACAAGAGAACAAAACTTTATTAATTAACGATGAAAGTAAATATACAAGTATATACATATAAACTCTATTTTAGGAAGCCAGATTGAAAGCTTTAATGGGACTATATTCCCTAGGCGCTATTCACTTTGAGTACCAACTCTAAAAACTATGAATGAATTGTGTACAATGGCATAAAAAACGTCGGCACAGGTATAATATCTGTATGTACTTTGCAATAAAAAAGCTATTTGCACAACAAAAACTATAGGAAGTAGGTACCTAGTACTGGAGTTTCCAGTATCAAGTATAGCAAGGTATAGCATATATATGGAATACAACCCGCAAGGTTATCCTGATGAACTTCTATAGAAGTATAGAAATGATTTTTTTTTTTGCTTTATTCAAGCCTAGCCCAAATCATATTTATATGAATATGTATGCACATTCCTATAAGACGTAAAACTACTTCCAAGTGCGAATGTACATAAAAAATAAATTATTTTTAGGATATTGACAGAAGGTCACAAAATGTGCTTTTATTATAAAACTTATTTCAACCGATGATAAAAATTACTTTTCTCACTCTGAAACTCGCAGACTTTATTATTCAGAAAACTAACTATCTTTAGTGGAAAAGTTGTAGACACCTAAAAAAAACAAAACGCTGTGGTGACACCAGACACCAGATCCGTCAGAACTTGTTTGGTAAATTGATTATGAAAACAACCATATTCAGAGTAAACATGTTGTACATACCTCTGCATATAAAAATGCTCTGCAAGTACATAATTATATTAAGTGGAATTCCATGGATTTTTATATAAATTACATAAAAACATATACACGCCAAATCAACATGGATATTTATTCAAAAAATAACATAATTTGATGTCAACTTTTATACCATAAAGTTCAAAGAACTTTTAAGCTTCTATGAAAATTTATATTTCAATAAAAATTTCTTAATACATTTTGTAAACCACTAAACACGCGGGTGTCGATTTCATAAAACACCACAAAGTCTAAAGTATTCAACTGTAAAACCTTTAAAGACTGAAATGCACACATACATATATACATTATGTAGAGGTATGTATGTGATCCGCAAGGTCTGAAAGTAATTTGATCTTTTTTCAGTTATAATCAATTTGCAATAAAATGCAATTCGCTTCAATAATTTTATGTTCATCTAATGATACAATCTGCGGCATAACAAATAGTTAACAGATTTCCTGTGATTCGTATAGATAATAAAAATTTAAACAATTAATATAAATTATTAGTGGCGAAACTAAGTGCAAATTGAAAAAGATGATTGAATTTTTACATATATAAGTATTATCATGTTTAATATTAATGTGAATGCACCGCAAGCCTATATTATAGGAGAAAAAGAAAGTATAGTAGGTATATACGTATATGTTTACGAATTTTAACCTGAAGGAGATATGTATCAAGGTCGGGGTATCATGATGCCGATGGACCTTATGGGCGGAAATTTTAACCTGAATATATGAAGCACTAAATTATCCTCTATCTATAAACAAAGTCAAATCCTAAGAATATTGTCAATGATCTTCTGTACACAGAAGTGCATGCAATAGAATATTAAATTTTTTAATATCAATGAAAAGGATAAAGGCTCTGTGTGGGGGTCTTGTAATTTTTTGAACTGTGGAGTTAAATTAAAATGATTCAAAACTACTACTATTTATAGGTTTTCTGATATACTTACTATCCTTGTCGTCTGGAGCTGCTCAGGGATCAATCCTAGGCCCATTGCTATTTAATTTATTCATTAAAGATTTATTTCGTATGTGAATGATACTCAACTGTATTAGATTGGTCTGATTTAGGATTGTATAGTCTATGGATTTATCTTTGTTCGCTAAATTATGATTTGGTTCTCTCTATAAAATTGAAACAATGGTTCTTTTAAAACTTTATTTCCACATATGGTTTTTGAAAGTTAAATTTTTCCCTAATTTAAAGAGTTAATTAAATTAGGTATTACACTTAACTATATTGGAATCATATTCATGGGCATATTCGCAAGTTTTATGGTGATTTATAGAGGTTCTGGCTATTAAAATTAAACTTGTGAAAGTATGGTAGTTAGTTTTTCTTAAGCTCGTATTACAGTAATTCTCTTCATAGGATTAACATTGAATTACTGTATTCATAAGATGCAGATTCAGATATCAGATTTTAACATTTTCCTCAAATAAATCAAAATTGATAAACGTCTGGGAGGATTAGTACGACGGTACCGAATATTGGAGCGAACGACGTATTTATATGTTTAATGTTGAAATAAAGTTTGAAATAGCTTTATATATATTATTATGTGCAATAGGAAAGGACAAGCGACATCTATTGGAAATGGATACTTCTAAGGAGATGAAAAACTTTCGGTTCGGAGAATCGGTGTTTCTACAATGGAATCTTCGAGAAGGTTTGTAGAATATAAATACAGCACTTGTCACCACCAGGAGGAAGTCTTGTTTCAGATAGTGAGGTGAACTTAGTAAACAGGCGAAAGTGTTCCATTTGGATTACAATAATTTAGAGTGCAGTAATAGCGATAATTAAAGTAGGGTTGATTGATAATTGTTTCTAAATTTTATAAAAGTGAACAGTATAGTGGAATAAAAAGAATGAATGAATGAAGAATGAGTTATATCTTGTAATTGTGCTCTCGTTAAATACAAACGCATTTGTGTTTCATGATAATTCGCCTAACGTAGGGGTCGGCAACCTGCGGCTCGCGAGCCGCATGCTGCTCAGTAGAATCATACTTGTAGCTCTTGAGTATTTTAATAGTTAATATTGAAAAATGAACTGTAATATTGCAATTACCATACAAATATAATAATCCTGTTCACACATCAAAATGCGGGGCAGATCGGATGCTTGTAAACCCGGTTTAGCTAACCTTACTCTCCACACTCAAAACCAAAGTGAATAGAAACAAAAGCGTTACCAGGACACTGGAAGAACATTCGTGAGCTTTAAAAATCAGCTCCTTTTAGTAGTCAGCCTTACAAATTTTCTGAAAAAAACCCATCATGCAATGCGGGAAATTTCAGCGAAATATTTGTATACTACCACTTACAATTTGTTCGAATCGAAAAGACCTTAAAAAAACGCCTTCTTAAGAAAATTCCTTAATTTGAAACAAATTAATTTCAGTTACCTTTAACTTCTATTAATTTTCTCCTTCAAACTGATTCAAATGATCCGATAAAAGAATCCAATCGATTTATTTTAACATTTTGCGCGAAAAAATTAACTGAAATCAAAGGGGACTAAAACGAGTTCGCGAGAATCTTAGATAACTTCTAAAAAAATTTGTATTCAAGGACGATTTTTTAAGCTCTTTTTGTTTCGACTCGAACGGATTCAATAATAGAGCCCAGTTCCATCTTCTTAATCGTATGGTCGTATTCAGGTTGTAATATTAACAGTGAATTTTTAGTCACCGCAATTTTAAAAATTCAAGAAACCCTACTCTAAGCCACTAGTGGCGAAGGTGTGGGAGTTGAATTTTACACCATTCGCAACTATTGATAGAGCTCAATTTGAGTTACAGTTGTTAAATTTGAAAAACAAAGATACATGGGCAGAAAGGTTCACAAATTTGCAGTCAGAACTAGAAAATTTAACTAGAGAGAAATGAAAATTGGCTGTCAGACACCAGTGGACGGATCTTTCAAAATGTAGGAAAGAGGAAGACATTATATTTGAACATGGAACTGTCGTTCCTCATTTTTATGATCAAGTGAAAACATGCATTTGGCATCTTGACAATTTTCGGATCTACTTACTATTGTGAACAATTATTTTCAAATATGACGATTATTAAAAATAAATTAAGAACTTCGCTTAATGACAAAAGCCTCGAAAGTTGCATGAAATTAAAAACTTCTGAATATTCATCAAATTTGGAAAAACTTTGTGTCTGTACACAATTCCAAAAATATCACTAATATTACATATTTGGGTTTATATTATTTTTTACATTTAATTTGTATTTTAAGCAAAGCTATATGTATAACCTACTGAAATTAAGTTATAAAAAAAAGTTTTTCAATTTTCTTAAATACTTTGACTTATATGTTCTGTTATTATGCAAAATAGAATGTTTTCATTTCACAATAAATACATGTTTCACAGCAGATAACGGTTATATTAATTTTTGTAATACATATTACGAATGTAAGTATATACTTATATTTGGCTCTTTAAAAAATTTATTTATCACATCGGGAAAAAAATGGCTCCTAACTCCAGAAAGGTGGCCGACCCCTGGCCTAACGGAATTGTCTTGAAAATATTCATCATTGTAATCTTGTTGCATTCCAAAAAAAAGAAGAACAGTCTATAATAAAGTGTCATACCGTTGCGATCGAAATTGATTTTTTATTTTATTACTCCGACCTTTCGACAATCTGAAATATTGCGTTTTAAATAATGAACCTAAAACCATGTTTTTAACCATGTTTATAATATTTGCGAGGTAAGTGGCTTATGTTATTGAAAATTGTAAATATGCTCCTTTAATTTTTTTTTTTTTTTGTTATTAAAATTTGTTATTACATTAGTGCCAACTAATTCCCTAAATAACTTATTTTTTCTTAAGTTGAGAGCTATAGTTAAGCCTTTTATATCGCACCCCGGAAAACAGCCCGATTTCATTAAAATCTCATAATACTTAATTACACTCTAAATACCCCCTAAATTCGTTTTCTTACAGTCGATACCAATCACCTCGTTTCATCGAAATCCCCTAATTACTGACCGAAATACCCGTAAGTGAGTTTTTAAGTCCCAATTACCCCCAAAGTTAATTTTCCCAAAGTCGAGATCTATAGCTAAATGGCTTTGTCCCACCTGAATTTCCCCTAGTAGATAGCCTTTATCGAAAACGGTCGATTTCAAAATCGACAATGCCTCAATTCGGCAATAAAATTGATGTGCCTTTGAAAACTAATAAAAACTTTTTCAAATCGAAATGATAAGTGTAATTCTACTCCAACTACTCCAACTCTTTTTTTTTCGTTCACCCTATCCCTTTCTTCTTACTGATAAACATTGACGGGCTATGAATTTTTACACGAAGAAAGTTGAGCTTAGTCTCTTTAAATAGAGATGCCTAAAATTTGTATTGTAAATAAAAAAGCACGAAACGTTTTGCAGCGAATTTAATTTGTGTCGAATATTCTTTCCCCCCAATTTTGGAGGGAATTTCGTCGTTAGCTTTTGTGAAAGTTGTTAACTTGAATTTTTTCATATATACATAAAAATATCTATTTTTTTCTTATTTGAAAAGCAAGCAGGAAAAGAAAACAAAAAAAAATCTTCATTTACCCTTAAAGTATTAAATTATCTTTTTAAGTGCACATATTGGAACCACACCATAAATTACTGTCAAGATTTTATTGAATTCCTGTTATTTCGTGGTTATTATCTCACGTTACTTTTAAATCCGATTGTTGACATCTTAAGGCATTTTATTTGTAAATTTATTTTTCAGAATTTTCTGCCAAATTTTTGTGATACGATTACTACTAACAGCAGCAGCAAGTATACCTCTGCTTGCAGACTGCACTTTTTTGTATATAAAATTATGACACATAAAAAAAAGTTAAAAAAATCCACAAGGAAATTCTTTTAAATTATTAACGATTTTTTTTTTCCTTTTGGAATTCTACTGCAAAGCATCCAGTGTAGTCGGGAAGAAGTCAGCAGTCTTCTGATCGCTATAATTCCATAAAAGATTTCAAAGCAAATGTTTGGACATACATTAATAATACATAATACGTAGGTGTTATTCAGAACCGAATAAAGCGCTGAAGTAACTTAGAACAATTTTCATGTCTATGAATAATGTTTAACGTTTAAAAAAACCTCCTCCAAATTTTGAGAAATGAGCAATCGTACCAATAGTGATTTTTCATTTTTTTGAAATTGCATTAACGCTTCAACCTTTCTTTAATCTCGACATTTGATGTCAGGAGTTAGAATCTAAACCTTTCTATGTAAACAATTATTAATGAAATCTTTCCAAATTATTCCATGAATAAATAAATAAATAAATAATGAAAACGCGACATACAAAAATAATTTTATGGTTAAATTCTGAGAATGCCTTCTTGCAAAATTTTAACGAGTCACCTCACAAGTTTTTTTGGAAAAGACTTTTAACCTCACTAACTCATGGTCAGCACATTCATTGACCTTTGATCTCTTCAATATAAAAAACTACAAAATTATCCGGTCCCTTTTTCGACGAACGACATTAACTACATTACAAAAACAGCAACGTCTAGTTTGAATGATTAATTCATGGCGCTTCATTACAATAATTACTAGTTGTAGTCTAGTTCAGTTCCTAATAAAATAGAGGTCAAGAAAAATACTCTCGTCACCTATCATTTGGCCCTCATTACGAGAGCGAAAAACATGTTTTCTTTGAATTAACTAAAGTTCTAAGGTGATTTTGCTTTATGATAAGGAGACAACAAAAAAACATTGCCTGACATAAACAGAGTTTTCCTATCGCAGTTATTATGGCAAGGGACCATGAAGTGGATTTTCTTACTTTTCTTATTTGTATTGTACTGGAAATAATTTTAAATCTCTCCTTGCAGTTAAGCTTTACAGAAATTCTAACTTAACTTTACCCTGAATGTGATCATACAATAAAGACAAACATCTTGGCATCTGCTGCCTGGTTGAGTTTAAATGACATCACAATAAATGGGAACGTTCTTGAAGAATTGTGTAGTATATTTATTTACATTTGTACATACATACGTACATACACAGTTATACTTCGTAATTTCACATTTAACCGATGAGATAATATCTGGATTCAGGCTTAAGCTGGGGGATTTGTTTTTGACATAAAATTTTTGCTAAATGCAATCATTTCTGTATAGAACTGTTCTAAATGGAAATTTTATGAATGTGGGTGGCCGGCTCGGCTCTATGGATATTTTCATTCAAGAAATTCATCTACAAGAAAGATTATACGATTTGGAAGGAAATCAAAATTAATTCCATATTGGACAACATAATAATTTTGCCTTAAATTTCGCTTAGCTCTCTTAAATTATAATTTCAGAAATTTAATTCGGGAGTTAAGAATGTGCGACTTACTGATACTCAAACAGCTCAGTGATTCTAAACCAAATCGAATACTTTTTACACCGACCGTCTTCGATTTTGATCAAATTTACAGGGATGATAAAGAATGTAAAAATCATATGTATTTTAAAATTAAATAACTCAAAATCTAAGCCGAATATATTCGTAATTTTTAGCACATCGTTACCTAAAGTCTAAGGCTTCAAAATAAAATTTTAAAACAAATCTATACTGGACCAAAAGTCGGTAAGTTTTAAAAAGTATACCTACTATTATTAATGAAAAATTTCGTTCTACTTGATACCATAATAATATTTTTTTGTTGATGTTTCAGGGAATTCCCTTTAATATGAGACCTCAGTAATTAAAATTTGTGTAGCTAAGCCGAAGATACGATTTCTTGAAAATACTCTTTCCCACCAAACATACATACGAAAATTCACAAAACTTTCACCCATCATAAAAAGAGAGGAAAGGGCCAAGCAGCGAAACAAAAAAAAGGATGGGTAGAATATTTTTACATTCTGCACCATTACTGTCAGTGTTCGCCAAAGGTGTGCGTTTGGTTTGGTATGGCATCGTTGAGCTGATTTCAGCTATCAAATATTTTACGGTAGTCAAAGAAATAGTGTTTCCTTTAGGATCCTTTTATGGCACGTGTATTAAACAGGAACGAAGCTTGACTCGTCAAAATTGTTTTGAAGCCATTAATCGGTGATAATACTCAATTCGAGTGAAGGTTTTATGGAGTACAATCGTATAAAGATTAACAATGAATATCCCATGATATAACAATTAATATGGTATGGCCTTCCCAAAGGTATCAGAGTCATTTGTTTTGATTGGTACATCACTTGGTGGACATTTTTGAGAGCGAATTGTTTTTTTTTTATATATATATACATACTATATATTGAATGAAGACATTATAAATTGTGCAATATTAAATTGCAAAAGCGACCCCCGATTAAAAAACATTAGTTTCTACCACTTTCTCTTTAAAAACTCTAGAAAAGCTGGTGGGAAAGTAAAGAAAATTTCCAATGAGAAAATCGTTTTGCACTTTGGTGCGAGAACGATTAAAATTGAAACGAACGAAATCGGCTACACCATATGACGTTTGTTGTCAATTGACAGTTCGGGAAGCCCATATTTTGCTAATTTTTATGCACGTACCTACATCCAATATCTCTTAAGGAAGCTTCTACAGGACGAAAGCAAAATTCTTATCCTCTCAATTTGAAGGAAGTTCGCGATCGTTGTTTTTTTTTAATTTGCTCATTGATTACAATTCACCTCAGGGTTAGGATGATTGTATTGGCATACCTTTTAGAAGCACCAACCGGAGGTTTAAACAAAATTTTGAAATTTTATCGCTCCAACTCTTTTCTTTCGAATGTTTAGTGGATGAACTGATGGATACTGCTATGCGAATATATTTTTTTTTTATTATTCAGTGAGTATATCTGATTTGGGGGTATTATTTGACTTTAACCTCACTTTTGACTTCCACACTGATCGCATTGTTAGTAGGGCGAACTCAATGTTGGGCTTTGTAAAGCGCTGGCAAAAGAAACTTGATGATGTCTACATTAGTAAAGCTCTTCTTACCACTCTTGTTAGACCCATTGTGGAATATGCCAGACCTGTCTGGACACTCTCTTACAAAAATAGGGAGGATAGACTTCATCTTCCTCCTTATAACGAAAGATTAAATTTAATACACCTTCCTACTCTAGATATAAGTTTTGTTTTTCAACTTATGACGGATGACATCGACATGCCTTTGATGCTTGAGAAAATTAATTTCACTTCACGAGCTCGACGCCTATAATCTAATGATTTTATTTATTTTTCTTCCATCGCAACAACTATGGACACTTTGAGCCTATGTCTAGAATCTGCTCTATTGTTAATTTGAATTTTCATTCGATTGACTTTCATATCAATAAGTACCAATTAAAAAAAATCTTTAAGAATTGGTCTGTATTATAGCTTTTGTTTAAGTATTGTTTTTTGATCATTGTAGCATTTTTAAATAAATAAATATATGTATTTATAATGGCCCCTATCCGGTATGTATATAACTAACAAGGATCTTTTCCATGATTTTTTTGTAGAAAATATGGTAAGTTCAAATTGGAAGATAGAATTTTATCACTAATAGGTATAGGACAGCTTTTAGTACGTATATATGTATGTCATCATAACCATGCTCCTAGGATATATTCTCAGAAATGTCTGGCTTTAAAATTTTTTTCTTTAGTGTAGGCAGCAAATGTGGTAACACTTTTTATAAAACAGCCAATCCCACTTCAAATAAAATTCTTTGAATTGATCTTAAGTTTCCTGAAACTGGTCGGATAACACATCTCTCAGATTTCAAGGATAATATCGCAGTGTAAACCTCGAACAAAGCGAGAAAATGTATTTAGAATAATTATTAATGGTACCATCTGACCTTTCCATGAATAAAATTCTGTTGGTGGAATGATTGAATCTTGTGTATCCAAACACTGCCCAGTATCTCTATCTTCTATCTCGCAAAATGTGTTCTTAAATTGTCTAATCTCTTTCTTGTACCTGAATCTAATAAGCAATTCTTTGTGAGGTACGTATACCGAGGGTGTTCCATTGCTTAAAGATTTCTCCTGCATTGGTGTTTTGTTTTACCTTCAAATATTGTTAATTTTTAAAGACCAAAACAATATATGCATATACAGATATTAGTTAATATAATGTACAATAAAATAATATAAGTTCGCCCAATATAAACTCTTGGTTACCCAAACTAAAATCCAAACCAAATTTCCGCGAATTTGAAAATTCAATTACTTTGAAAATCAAAATCAATATTGAGTAGGATGAAACTGAGTTTAGGGCGATAGGTATTAATCAATTTGTAGTTTAACTTAAAAATACACAGTGGAGGAGTTAGGAAAAAGGAATGGAATCTATAGTGACCAAATACGGGTTGATGACAAGAAAATTTTTATATTCACTTTTTTAATTTTATTTTTTAATTAGATATTACTAAATTCAAGTCAACAATGTGTAGGTATATGTTCATTTTATAATCAGTTAATTTTTTTAATCACCTGAGAAGTTTCTTTATTCTCGTGATAGTTTTCTGCGAAAATCAAGTGGCGCTTATATAAGTATATATATTTTTCCCTGAGCTACCAGAGTGGGTGATGTAAATCCTCATTACGAAGTCACCACAAAGGAAGGGCACCATAACAGTGTTATTTAAAACAAAAACAAAAAACACAATACACGACTACAAATAACTACACCCTCAAACAAAACCCTATATTTTGCTCAATAATGGAATTTTTCATTTGCATATATTTCCACTAGATAAAAACAAAAACATTTTATACAAATTAAGTTTTCACATACATATCCTCCATAAAATACTTCAATAGAATTTCATAGGACAGTTTAACGATATCTTAAGCAAAATATTTGTATAGAATCAAAGGTTACCCGCTTACATATGTATATTACCTACGAGAAAATACAATAAACATAAATCTACTTGCTGCTTTTATAGGTAATCGGGGAAGTAAAAAAACATCTTGGCAAATATTTAGATTCAACATTTTTAACCTTGATTTTCTAAAAGTTCTTTTATATAGCCTCATTTTCCAATGACCTGGATTTTTACTTGGACTACGATGATGACGACGCTGCAAACTCTACAACTGCCTATGAAGGAAGATTTCTAAAAACATAAATAAAACAAAAAGAGATCCTCTCTAATTAAGTATGCAAATGTCGTCACCAAATGTAACGTAAAAGATTGAACGTGACTATCTAAAATTCTCAAAATGCTACTATATATACATAACTATGTTTACACACTGTCATACTATAATATTTAGCACACAATACACTATAAGCTACATATATACCACAATGAAATATTTTACCATCAAACTACATACATATACATGTGTACGTATAAAAGGGAAGGAAAAACTTATCTTGGGTACATCCCAAGTACTTTTAAAATGTTTACCTTGAACATTCTTGAATGTTTACCAATTGGACTAAGCATGAGAAAAGGGAAAATCGATCCTTTGGGTCAAATTTCATACATATAATATACCTATACTACACATATGTACATACATAATATGTGCAGTATACGAACATACCATGCTATTTATTGAAATAAATAGACAATAATTGGGCAATATACCCTCCTAAGCTGTACTACCAACCATGTTAGAGACAATCGACCTTGTATCTAAATTGAAAATAAGAAGAGGAACAGGAGAAGGAAACAGCTTAGGAAAGTCCTTCTAAATTGTAATTTCCTTAGTAAACTTAGAATACATATTAATGACACGCCATCAAAACCTAAAATAAGCTCTACAAATTATAGTCATGGACAGTCTGTTAGAGCTGCATGCATACATAGTAGGTATATGTTTGGCGAAATTTCCAAACTAAACATAAATAGAGAAAATTCCTCCACCCAATTATGCATTCATCAAAACTTAAATTTAAGCAAATTTGAATTGAAATGAAATGTCTTTACCACGACACAAATGGTCCATCATCCTAGCTTGAAGCTATACCAACAGGAGGAGTAGCTCCAAAAAAGCTTTTCTCATTGCAAATCCTTTTTTTTTGTGGTAAGCGGTAGAAAAGAGTCGCTGGAAGGCACATTCTCTTTTACCATCTCTATCCATCCATTCATGTTGGAAAAATTTAACGATTTACGAACAAATTGAACCTTTTCAAGACGGTCGACGACGCTACTACTAAAGCTCAAGGCAATATTGTGAATGCATCTGGAAGAAATGTAAGAAACCGTTCTATGTATGTATGTATGTATGTACGTATTACGTAAGCCAAGGAAAATCGATTTCTGAGACTGTATGAAAAGAACCAACCTCCTAAAAATATGCATTTCCGGCATTTTCTTCAAAAAGCTATACCCAGTGAGCTTCCTGTGAAAAGTTAATGGGGGAGGGTTGCAATGCACTGCACTGCAGTTTTGGAGGGTGTGTTCTCTGTACTATGAAAATTCATAATGAAAATTTCGAAATTCAACAAAATTTTCCCAAAAGCACTGTTTGTGTGGTGAACTAATACAATATGGTAGATTTGGGTCAAAAGACAATAGAGTTTTGTATAGGTGATAGGGTATCAACTCTCATCTAATACTGCTAGCTGGTTTAGTATGGTTAGAATGAAATCAGCTGCTTTATTTGGCTTGGTCTATACGTTGCACGTGCATACATATATATGTATGTACAATGATATACCTTAACATTAAGCGCATTTTACTGTTTTGTTTACTTTGGGTGGAGCTGGGTAAATTCTTTTTAATTTTTTTCTTCCTATTATATATCCACTTTATTCATTCATGAGAAATTCTCTGGTAAATATTTACACATGACTTCAATGAAGATTTTTTTTTTTTTTGTTTGTTAACTCATAACCGAATAGATATGCATCATTTAACATCAAATTACATTTAGCAAAGATTTAATATGAACAATAAGTATGTACCTACATACATACAATATGTACATATATATGCATATAGTAGATTGATAGTGATGCTTCCAGGTAATTTCTGTTTATTACACCATCATTCTTCATCAATGCATTTTACTGACGAACAGACAAGCCCAATTAGGTACATATAAACCTGAAATAAAAATATTACTTACATACATACCAACTACATACGGTTATAGTTTATACATACTAACTATATATACATACGATACGAACTTGAGTTTCATGCGAAAGCGATCAATTTAACTTGCGAGCGCGAACAAGTAGGTGAGAGTGTAAATATTACTTCAGTGCTATTACCTGTACCTGATAAACCATAAATCTCGAAGTCGGCTTCGATGTTATGTAATTCACAGGTAGACAGACAGGTTAGTTTTTGCGCTAATATGGAGTTTAACTTGAACGGAAACCGCCTATATATTGATGTGTAGAAAAATATATATGAAATTTTCTAATAATCAAAGACAGGTTGGTGTAGTAGTATCTCTTATCTGACAAAGTGATGATGAATGTGCTAATTTTTTACTTATAATTATTAACATTAAGCGAATTACGACATTTGGAAAAGAAGAAAAAATTTCGAAATTCATACGAACTATACTTGAATCAAACTACTTTAAGCAGTTTCTTGCAACTTATTTTGGAGATTTAACTTACTCCCATATAGTTTTTGCAAATTACATAAACAATGTGAAATAAGTTTAGATATGTACCTGTAGGTATATAGGTTTAATACGGTTTAATAAATATTTTATTTTATTGATTAACTGTTATCACTTCCTTCAGCTGTTGATAATAGTGACAGTTTACTAATAGTATTTCCTTAATTTAACTTATCTCAATACTATTAGCGCCTTATTTTGTCCAAAATATTCTTGATAGACAAAATATATTTTCCCCAGGTATTTAGAATTGCATTCGACAACAAATGGGATTTGACAATTAACCTCTGTTCACGAGCGCGATATACGATATTTTGGTGGCATCCTGTTCTTCCTGTAATTGGTTTTTATAGCGTGATACTTTCACAAGGTTGACAGCGGTTACAACTTGATTTGTTTTAGTTTTGTGGTGGCAAAAAGATATTATTGTGAAATTTATATATATTTATATTTTTATATTGATATATTTACATATTAGGTACAGTAAACTTCGACTGCGGAACTGTAGCACTCGAGTACAAATGTAAACAAACATAAATGTTGAGGTTAAGGTGAAAATCGCACCAAACTAAGAGCATTGCTGCAGCCAATCAGAGCTTTGTCGCATGCGATAAATCGTGCTTGTGAACAAGCCCTTAGTTGTCTTCAAGTAAGTACTTAAATGAAATAAAATTGATCATAATTTACTACCTTCGGTTTAAATTTTATTTGGGGTACTTACTACAGTGATAAGATACTTACTGTATGAAGGACTACGATCATCATTACATCAAACAAACTCATCAAAATTTCAGAGTTTTTCTCTAATAAGAGCCATTAACTTAGGAAACCTTTTTTCCTAAGTCTTTTCTTTTTTATTCCCCTTCATCTCCTCCCCTGCCCTCCCTTTTACAAGCCAACTTCAAAAAGAGAATGACATCAATTACGGTCAACACATACCGTATAGATGACATCAAAACGGAAGTTCAGCAAAACCAAAAAGACAATCATCAAAAAGACATGAAATCCATATACGGGCCAAAGCCCAATGCTCAGATAAAAGTACAGAAGATACTAGGTTCATCAAGAAAAACGAAAATAACGGAAATATAAAATGGTGCCTAAGAATTACTTTACTTTACTTTAGTTTTCCTTATATCAGTACCTTGGTACGTTCACAGAAGGCAGCACTTGTTTTTGAAAATTTTGTTTATAGTCTGACCAAAAAGTCATTTTTTTCTTCTAAAAGATAAACACATGCCTTAAAATGTAACTAGCTTTATTAATTTAAGCCGGGAAATAATTATGTATAACTTGACAACTGAAAAGTTCAAGCTTATTAGAAAAAATAAATAAATACTAATACGCTGAGCTGAGATGTATTATAATGAAGATGTTTGGTAAATTTTAATCAGAAGATTTAGATGTCAAAAATGCACCACACTCAAGTTGATGACAACAAAATAACGGCATTGATTCAATTCCAATTCGATTAACAGAAAAGATTACTGAGATTTTGAAAATATTCAAATCAAGCATTGAAAACAATTAAAATAACTTGTATGCGTCAAGAATTTGTGCACCGGAAAGATGTTGTGTACTATCCTTACGATACTTTTGGTCAGTTTATCATTTGCAAGACATTCACCAGACCTGGCACCATCAGACTACCACTTTATTCAGTTCATTTCAAAACGCTTTGAATGGTAAAACGTTCACTTCTGATAAGGATATCAAATCGTTTTTAAAGCTGCTATTTTCTACCGAGAAGAAAGTGATAGCGAAAGTTGTATGGCATAAGGTACTTCGAAGAAATGGATAACGAGATATTATAATATTCATTAAGTTTATGTTTCCTAGATGAAAAAGTCGCTTTTCATTTACAGAATTAAGAACATAAAAAATTTTTGGACAACCCTGTAAAATTGTAGTATTTATGAACTTTTTTTTGTAATAAAATAAGTTCAAAATTATGGACATGAAAAACCCATAATTTAAAACTTTTTCTTTTATTTATTTTAAGAAACTTTACCTTTGTATTAGTGTATGCAATTCTGGACTTAATTTTAACTCAAAAAAATCGGAAAACTGCGATATATATAAATCGAGTAATTTTATATTTTAAACAGAGTTCACATATATACATCTTCTCAAAAAAGTGTGATAAAAATACAAAAATACAATTACAGTATAAAACGAGTAATTTTATAATCCAAAGAGAGCTTTGAAACATCATTGAAGGTGATCTTAAGGAATCGTCAGTAGTGGCACACCGGGGACCTACATTTTAAAAAAGAATCTCTTAAGCGGAGCAAATCCTTTCTAATTTTCGAAAAATCGATTTTTTTTTTCCTCATATTTTGAAAGTATACTAGGATATTAAATATTTACTGAGTTATCGCAGTCATTCATACCGTATACTACCGAGATAGGTAACCGGAGCGCTTGAGGTAGAGCAACCTTTCATTCACAATACATTTGTATAATTCTATTGTCCCATTAGCATTGTCCCACAGCAGCAGAGGAAGCTAAAGGCTTATTGTATGCACCGGGAATCGCTGATTAATCAATAAGTCACTAAATGAAGTCTTCTCGTATTAAAACTTTAAACGCGATTATCTCGAAAGTGTAGATCAAAAAGTTATTGATCGATCTGGATGAAACTTGCATATGTTTCTGTCTATAATATTATCTGAAGGATGTACCTAAAGTTTTATAGATATCGCGTTAATAAATTAATTTTTTCGGAGTAAAAATGTTCCAAAAAGTGGTCGAAAATCTGAACATTTGATAAACAGTGGACGTAATTTTTTATTTTATACATATTTATCCTTCCCTCCAACATGTCAGTAATCGATAAATAATTTTCTTGTTTGTTTATTATTAATAGACAAAAAATTACAGAGGCAGCAGTTTTCGATATCACGCAAAAAACACCTGGAGGAACTACCCTACACCGTCGCCATTTTCTAAGAAAGAAAAAAATAAATGTTTTTCTACTCCTCAGAACTGCAGCAAAATAATGTTAAAAGTTTAAAATGATGCGTATATTTTATCACCTTTAGAAAAATTCATAAAAAATGTCTCATTTTCGAACATCTAAACAGTTTGCTCCCCTTAAATGGTACACGGATGGGTCCAAAATGCCATCTCGCAATCGCACTGAGGACCTGACCAACCATTTTCGACGCAGAAATACACGCCATATAACTCTGCAAAAAGGCTTTTCGACCTAGCGAACAGAAAGGTCTCATCAGTATGGTTATCTTTGGTCGCTTACCATAGAAGTTCGATGATAGCGTCACCCAATTGCCCATATAAATACTTTTTATCACAAGCAAGTGTGAATTATATGGTAGCAACAATTTCTCGTTGCAATTTTCAAAATGAGTGATTATTTCCCATAATTGCGTTACGGCGATTTCTCTACATTCTCAATGCATTTTAGAAATCCATTGAAATTATTTTCAATGAATTTCAGTCTGCTGTAGACGAGAAATAATCCATCTATCTGCAAAAATATACATAATATCAGACAGCCAAGAGCACTCGTTTATCTGGTCTGGGACTGTCTTAAGAGTGAAACACAGTACTGGCTTTTCCAACCTGGCCGGCCTCACCAACTTTGACATTTCTGTAGAATATATGAGATCAGGGTATGAAGCTCCCAATGGGAAAATTGGTGAGGCCGGCCAGGTTGCGGTTGAGCTCGAGTAGGTATACTTTCTACTCTGCTGGAACTTTGTCAGCTTTGACAGCTAATTTTTGTAATAAATTGATGCCAGCATTGTTTACGGGAAAAAGTGTACGGGAATTTGTTGAAAAAAAGTTTGGTAAACATATTGAACGTGAAAATTTATTCCTGCTGTATGTAGTAAATTATTGCAAAATAAGTTCAGTTTTCAAACCAATAGCCCAATTAACTGCTATACTGTATATGTCAAAGTTAGTATTGTGAGTTGCAAAAGTTTGCAAGCCTCATCAGGTTGAGGCTCTTAAAGTTATACTAGGTCGAAGTTGGAAAAGCCACCACTGTGTTTCGGCCTTTATTGTTTTGAAGCAACTGGCCGAAGCAAACAAGGTTACACTGATTTGGGTGCCAGGACATTGAAGGAGCGTTTACTATGAAAGAATAGAGTGGAGTAAGCTTTTACCAGAGTACCGCACAATACAGAGTGAGCTTCATTCAGATTTTCGAAATCACATGTAAATTGTGTGACAGATTATCATGTTTTTACATTTGAAATATATTTCAAAACAGATCACAAATGGTGTTAAATTACAGAAAATATTTCTATAATTACACCAGAATGAGCCATGAACGAATTGAATTATCACAAAATACAAATTAACATTTATTACGGACACTTTTGAAATGAACGACTGCCATCTATATTCCATAGATAAGTCAATTCGAACATAAGAAAATTTTAATTCTTAATTGACTTTATTTTATTAAAATCGTATCATAAAAATACTAAATACATTTTTAATTTAATTTAATCTTTTTGTTATAATATATTAATTTTCGTTAGTTAAATTTTGTATTTATGAGTACGACATCTGTTAGAAACTAGTATTTCGAAACAAATGGTAAAAGCTTTCGAAACTATCAACGTGAGATTGGGAATTGTTCCAATCTGACGCTACTCTGTGAAATCTACTCTGGTGGGTAGCGCGAAGAACTTATATGAGAGTGCTAGTTTGAGCAAAGGAGAGAAAATGCAATCTGATGACTCCACTCAACTCTGCCATTGTTCCTTAAGGCATTAAAATCATACACTAGGAAAATATTCCGGGGCTGAGACAAGCGAAGAAGTTCATAAAGTACTCGCAACAGAGGACAAAAGTATTACTCATGCTCAGCAAGAAGGAATTAAGGCTCGTAAGAGGCCTACTTACTGGAACCGCTGAACACGTCCTGTGTGACTGTGAAGCTCTGTGCCGCATAAGGCTAAGACATCTAGAAAAATCATTCCCACTACCAGAAGATGTTGCAAAGATGGCCCCTATGAACGTCATAGGCTTTGCAAAAGACCTTGAGTTAATATCACAAAAGATCTAATAGGTCGCGGTAATTAGATGAAAGGCGGGAACTCTATCTGCATCCCTCACCAAATAATAATAATAAAATATTCTAAAATGAAGAATTTTTCATAATATTATTATTCATAATAAAACAAACATTTTGTTTTGATGGATCGATATTTAACTCTATATGATAATATAATATTGAGTAGAATTTCAAATAAGGCTGCGATGGGAATTATGTGGATTTAGGCAGTATACAAACAAAAATACACCAAGAGAGCAACTAAAAAAATTATACTATAGTATAAGATGCAGTACCTACTCCATCAGGTATTACTTGGTAGAGTACCTACAGAACAGTAAAGTTATTATTAAAATTTGAATCTACAAAATTAATAAAAAAATAAATCGAAAAATTTTTCCAAAGCTGGATAATATATGTATGTGTGCCAGTAAGATTCAGGTTACATTTAACGATTTATCTTTGGGTTGTGAAAATTCAAATATTTTTCACCTTTTCGAAAGAACTTGCCTAGGATAACCTAAAGCTTTGGTTATCCATTAAAGAACACATCAAGCCTCACTATTTTAAAGGATTTTTCTAACTCACTGACGATACCGCATTTTAACAGATCATTAATGAAAAGTTCTTTTCTTGTTCAAATATTATTAAATGTGGAATACACTTCCTAATGCTAGCCAAACCGCGAATACTTTTAGAGAATTAAAAAATTGTTTCATCCCCTTTTTGCTTTCTTTCCCCCATATGTTCTAAAAATAATTCAATATCATAAACTATACTTTTGCTTTCGTTCACTTTAATTAATTGCTTTATTCTATCTTATATAAAATTCTAGCACCATTTTGTATAATTGTACATTAAAAGATTGCTCACTTTTCTATACGTGAGCAGAAGTAAATATGTATAGGTATTGAATAAATATTAATAAATTTGCAACTATAGATAGTAACTGGCACGAAAGGTGACATGACTATCAATATATTTCAAGGTCAAATATTTACCTAATGTGTGTAATTTGGGTCAGGAATAGTTCCATTTGTGTGTGTGTGTGTTATCAAGGTAGGTAGTATTTTCTAACTAATTTATGTCGAATTAAAATCGAATTCGTAGCGGCGCGTGTTAATATTCGATGTATTCAAACATAAATTTACTTCCGATTCTATACATATTACATATATAAGGAGTTTGATATACTTTGGTCACGAGTTGAATATCGAATATTTAAGAAAAGTCTGGATATTTAAATTTCACATCTTTGAATAAACATTTGACCATTATGTTGCCAGAATTTTAGCATAAGAAATTAAAAAAAATATACAAAAAAATCTTTGGGTGAACATTTTATAAAATTCAGATAAACCAACCGTTCGGATTCATCAAAGTGTGACTACTTAGTTCAAGTCTGAGATGGAGAGGTACTGGCTACGGCATCCTATCAGCACAGATTTGGAAATTAAGCGGATGCTTAACTCCTTCCGAAGCACCAGGCCTGGGCACTACCTCTTTTGTAATATGAAAGTTAGTCTTATGTAGATCCCTGATATGACAAAGTGAATAATTTGCATAAGAATAGTTCTTGATTTTGGCAAGTTTCAATGGGACGACGCCCGAAACTAAACCTATCTTCCATCTAAAAAAAAAAGGTATAAAATACTAGAGAAAATAATAGTGAGAGGACCGATCTGGTGAATTTAACTGCTTCTGCAGAAACTCAAGCCCAAGCAATTCGATATCTCACAAATGGTAAAATGAAACGTCGGAAGAAAGAATATACCAGCGATGGAGTCACATTTCCATCCAACATAAGGATTAATATCTCTTCACCGCTAAACCTGGAAAATGGATACCATGGATGGATCACTGCTTTCGGTTCACCTATTTTCTATTTAGCGATCACCGTTTATCAATACCATTTTTTAAATGGTATTAAGAACTGTATAGGAAGAAAAGACCGTTGACAAAATCTCAGCGGTCAAGCCGGAAACATTACATATCTGAAAAAGATGGATTTGCAAAGAAATGGCTTCTCTACACCTCTTAAAGAAACTGATTGTGTTTTTCACAAAAAAATCACGTACAATGAGTAATTCAACAGGTTGATTAAAGACATCAACAAAAAAAATAATCTCCTCATAAGAAATAACGAACTAAGTACATACGAATCTATACCATAAACACTAGCCAGATTGTCATCAAAAATGAGATTAGATTTATGGAATGGCGTACAAATGTTAGCCTCGCATTCACGCCGCTAAAAGATCTATTGTGAGCTCACGTTTAAGATTATTCCCATTCTTGATTAAGGCGGTTAATTAAGTCTAGATCCTTTTGAGATTCAGATATCATACAAACTTCGGTGAAGGAAACCCATGCTTTTGCTGCGCAATTGTAGAGCAAAGTTTCCAAAGTTACGAGCATCCTAGTAGAAGCTGCTGGATAGTCTCAGCCAAGCCTCTCATATTTAGATGATACCACAACGGGCAGTGCTCTGAAAGCAGCTCTGTAATTGATTTGAACTCTGTCCTCCTGAGATGAAAGAGCTATTTTGTATCGATATAAATCCTTGTAGCCCTTCCCAATGAAGTGATTTTCGTTTTTTTTCCACCTAGTTTGTTCTGAGATACATTAGTAAGTGCAACAAAATGACTCTGATCTGGTTCAACGAAGGGGTTATTAAGCCTATCCCAGTAGAGAAAGGATCAGGATACATCTAACTTGGTAGTATCTCATGGGAAAGCAGAAAAAACATAAGTGGAAAGTTGAAAAGAGCAAAAATGGCTTTCAGAAGATTTTGGTAGTTTGATTGTAGCGGTTTTATTGTAGCTATTGTACCAATTTGTGTATTCAGAAATGATCTGCGCCATCCATATAATTATATTGATGCATTGCTGTCAAAAATTTAATAGTATTAAACTCTAAGATTCTGCATCCTAGTAATTTATTTTTCAGCCAGATGTCCAGTGTAATTTAATTTCCTCAAAATAACCTTCAAAAAAATCAGTCACAGACCCAAATATTATAAATTTTTTGTGTATAAATTGACAAACGAAGCTATTCTTCACCTTCACGTCTCTACGCGCAAACTAATTAGTTTTTACAGACAATCGTTCAGGCTGTTTATTAATGTTCCGTGAGGCATGGCGTCTGTCCGTATTTTCTGAAGAAGATATGCAAATCCTACAGCGAACTGTGTCAACTGTACGAAGAGAATGAGGAAACCTTCAACCTTCATATCATTTGCGAGAGGCTCGCGCTTGTAACTTTAAGGTTGCAAATCGCAGGAGAAGCATTTATCACTCGAAATAATGTTTGCAAGCTTACCCTCCCCAAAGGCAATAATCGAGCTCATAATGGGGCTAGATTTAGCCTAATCACTTTAGGGGAAGACAGAATAGAGAAACTCTGGTAGCGGTGTCTACAAGATCCTAGTCTAATCTTAATGGACCACAATATTTCTGTCTGTTTAAAAGATTACATACTTGACTTTCATAATAAATTGTGACCGTATATATTTTTTTTATACCCAAGATATAATATACATACATACATAAAGATGATGCAAGCAAACATACAATTACTTACCTACATATGTAAATAGCTAACATATGACAAAATTAAAAATTAGCACATAAAAAATAAATGCACGATATTCGAGTTACAACGACATAAAATTTACTTTATTACGCCTTGGAAGAGCGTTAACAACCGGAACAACCTTCAAAACACATCTTAGTCGATTGCCCATAAATCGTCGAAATTCTGTGCTTTTTTATTTGGCAGCAGAATGTTAAAAAGATACCTGGTCCTGGAGTCTTCCAGTCTTACCCCAAGAAAGATTTACTACACTAGCAACAACACCAAGAAGGTAGAGTATTCATGAAGTTTATCGTTAAGTGCACATAACGACTCTCAGTCAGAGAAGGTTTACATCTGGATGATATCATCGCGCCATTCATAAAGAGAATTACTTTAATGCGAAATGGATGGATACGATGAATGCAAAAAGTTACATGAACGAGAATATTCCTTCATCGAAACGAAAATGTTATTAGGAGAAAATACTGCTTTTGTACATAGTAATATTCCTTCTTCTCAGAAATATTATGATTTTCAAGGAGATCAGGATTGAAAAACCTTTTCTTTTATTTTTTCCAATTCTTGTTTTTTATCTTAACTTTTTTTGTCTAAAAATCCAAGAGAGTTGAAATATAAAAATCGCGCACGCAGAGATTCATGAATAAATTTTAAGAGTTGACATGATGATCACGTCACGTTTGGATAAATTATCATTATGAGATTTAAGTTTAAGTTGTTTTAAGTAGATAAAGCTAGGCCGCACAGCGCCGCCATCGCCGCCATGAAGAAGAAAATCATCGCTAAAAGTTTCTCTGGGTTCTTCTTTTATTTTATTTACTTCAGTTTTTTTTTTTTTTTTGCGTAGTAAGTACAAAAACGATAAGAAGCAGTTTAGGAAAGCTTTCCACATTGTTATTTAAGTTTTTATGAAAATTTATTTGTCAAAGCTCTGTGCTTTACTGATTTTTATAAAGATAAATATCTAACAATGCTGCATGAATGCTAGTGGGCGTTTTTTAACAGTTTATTTAAACAGGTGTGATCTGTTTAAGGTATGCAGCAAGGTTTTGGTATGTTGCTATCACCTTTTTTTTTAACTTTTTTGAATAAAATTATCAAATTTGTGCTTGACTTGTGTTAATTTATGATGAATATTATAATAAGATAATTTACATAGATCTGGTTTTTCTTCCACTCAAAATTGAACCTGATTGAACTGATCGAATGGGTTAATTAACGCAGTTTTAAAATAACAACAACAAGTTTTCTTTACCTTTTTTTTTAAAAAAATATAATGATCTTTTAGATTTGGATTTTAATGACTATTCAAAACTAATAATATTTTAATTGGGACCTTAGAAATGTTAATATGGTTGGGTTAAATTCAATTCGATTCACTATAATTAAAATGGTCAGAAGTAATTATGAAATAACGTTACTCATTTCTTATGTTAATTGTGCAGTATGACAAGACTTAAAGTTTACAAAGCTTAAAAAGAGTTACGGAAAATATTTCAGTTCCATTTATATCATATCATGCATATTTAAATTAACAATTATTTCTTGAAAACACCAACACTTCTCAGAATCTGTATAGAGTACGATAAGGAATTCTAAGTTCCTGACACGTGAACAAAGTAAGAGCTCTCCTGAACCATTTCAATTTCAATTTCAATTTTATTTTCAAGGATAATGCACAACAAGATACATAAATCTTTTCAGCATGTACATTCTAAAATTTCTACCAGGAAATGCTACTAAGATGAAGAAATACAAAAAAAAAAAATCAAAACTGTGAAAATAAAATAAAAAGTAAATGTTAACCTATATTAGTTACTGCTATACTGACAAACACTATAGATTTCTCAAGCTCATCGGACCTATGCCTAATTCTCATTTAATAAATACTGAAAAAGAAGCCTCTTAAACATGCCGGCTGACCCCATGCGTTGCAAATTGACAGGAAGAGAATTCCACTTGAGAGTTATATGAACAAAGTAGGAACGTTGGCCCAATACTGTACGGTAGCGGGGAATCAAAATACCCACATGTCTAGTGGAATGTAAGAATCTGATACCATTGCAGAGATAAGCAGGCTGATTGGTATAAATTAGCCTATGAAGGAAAACTAGTGCTTTATGCAAAAGATATGTTTTAAGGGAACAGTTCAGAATTACATTTCTATATTGGCTTATATGATCAAAACGCCGAAGTCCAAATACAAATCTTATGCAATTATTAAATGCGATCTCTAATTTTCGAGAGCAGCTAGAATCTAGAGCAGTGAAGACTAAACTTCCAAAAGTAAAAAAAGGTACTAATAATGCTCTGACGATTTTAATTTTAACACTTACAGAAAGTAAATGTGCTGAGAGCCAAAGGCGACGAAGTCCGCCATACACTTTTCCCAACACGCTATTTACATAATCACAGCAGCTCATCCGAGAGTTTAGTATTATACCAAGATTCCTTATACGCTCTAAGTGGGGTAGCGGGGTATTTCCAAGAACAATAGGAGAAAAATTCGAAGGATCCAAACCTCTTCGGTGTATTAGCATATAATTAGACTTTTTAGCGTTCAATGCAAGGTCGTTTAATGCTGACCATTCATCAATCCGCACAAGATCACTATTGATCTTGACAATGCAATCCTCAGACAAGCCAATAGGACAGCTCATAAAGATCTGCACGTCATCCGCATATAAATGTATATTAGCATGACGTATAACATCCGGTAAGTCATTAATATAAAGGCTGAATAGCAGCGGTCCTAAGATAGAGCCTTGGGGGATTCCACATATCAAACTTATTGCATTAGAAAGGCAATTATTTATTTTCACTTGTTGTGTTCGTCCAGACAAAAAGCTGTTAATAACAGAAAGTGCAGATGAGGCGAAATTAAAATTCGAAGCTAATTTTTGCAATAATTTACTATGATTGACACTGTCAAAAGCTTTAGAAAAGTCCAATAGCACCAGAATCCCCATATCATCCCTATCAAGCGCTTCAGGAATATCGGTGGTAACTTTCAGTAAAACTGTTTCGCAGCTGTGCTTGCGACGAAAGCCAGATTGACAAGCAGATAACAGCGAACGTTGCTCAAGATACTCAAACATTTGGATTGATATGAGCTTCTCCAGGGCTTTCGCCAGAAAACATAATAGGCTGATAGGTCTGAAATCAGACATGTTACTTGGGGAGGTATTTTTGGCAATGGCTAAAACAACTGCCCTTTTCCACTTTGCTGGAAACTTTGACGTAGTTAAAGCAGTGTTAAAGATGTGCTTGACAGTAGGTAATATAGCAGGCAAAAGTAATTTCACGAAAAGTGGAGGGATGTTATCCGGCCCGCTAGCGTTCGACCTTATCAAGTTAATGGCATTGGAAACCTCTAACGAATCTACGCAGCGGAAGCTGAAACTATCATCTAATGGTGATTGAGGAGTTGCATGCATAAAGTAAGATGCAGTTGGGATTACTACTGCTGAAGACGAAGTAAAATGTTCATTTAGATCATTTGGATCAAAATCACAGGTAGGGGCATGTTTGCCATGAATGCCCAAGCTTTTTAAATTAGACCAACATTTTTTTGAGGTGAGACTAGGATCAAGCTTGTGACCCAAATAATAACGCTTTGCGGACCGTACTTTACGAGTTACCAAATTTCTAATTTGTTTATACTGTCGCCTGGCAAGCTGACTTCTCGAGTATTTATACCTCTGATAAAGAAACTCACGCTCTGCCATAAGTATACTAATATCTTCCGTATACCATGGAATTCTGTATGTAAAACTACGATATTATATGATAGCGTGGAATCAGACTGGTACGGTACGGTGCAGTGACGAATTCAGAAGTTGCTTGTGTGTGTACCCCTTAAGTATACCTGAAGATTGTATTTAGCTAGCCTAGTTTCAAAACCACAGGTATGACCAAATCTATATGCGATGACTAAAGACAAAACACACACAATCGTCGAACGTAACATTGATCCTTCGAAAAGGCGGTTGGAATTTAATTTTGGGAAAATCAGACTCCCAAGATAAAATATAACAAAATTAGTGTGCTGTACTTGAAATTTGCACAGACAGCCAATGTTTGTGTAGCCCACAGTAAAATATTCCCAGAACCGATTCGAGATGACTACATCTCAATTTTACATTGAACATTATTCCAGTATTTGTGACTTCTTCAATATAATATGATTATGAAGATTAACAATATGGTCATTAGAAGGTAATAGAAACCAGTTATAGATTTTGGCAAGATCCTCATTGATTTGAACTAAGCAATCTTCGAATTTCGAATTCTCCAATCGATACACCACTGTATGTATGTATGTACATAACTAAACATCGTCAGCGTGCAAGTGGATGTTGAATTGTTGTATTACATTAGGTAAGTCATTAAGGTATAACCTGAACAACAGCAGTCTCTAGAAATTACAGGTAAGAAAATCGAATCACCCTCATTTTAACGAAATTGTTGACAATTTTCTGTAAGGAAACTTTTAATCAAATGATAAGCCCAGGGAGGATTCATAATTATTCTATAACTTAGAGAGTAGCCTTGAATGGTTGACTCTATCAAAGGTATTGGAAATGTCAAGAAGTACAAGAATGGGGGCCTAGACCTTATCCAGCCTTTTTCACAGGTCTATAGTGACCTTTATAATTTTCAATAATTTTGTCCATACATGATAATGGTCATTTCCCAATGTTATTAAACCATTTTGCATGATTAATGTGGAAATAGACATGTGATAAAACTCACACCAGTACGAAAATAATGTTTTTAAATTCCAATTTTACGTATCTGATAAAATTTTTCGTGTGTTTATACTCACACATTTTTTAACAAAACATTATTATAATATAGATAAGACACATTAATCATAGCTAAAAACTTACATTCTCAATTCTTATCAATCATTGCGAATATACAAAACAAAACCGTAATAATAAAAAAAAAACACATAGCTCAATTGCACTTTCTTTTCGATGATAAGTTGAAATGTCGAAATTATTTAAAAGGCGTAAGTAAATTGAGAAATTTTATCAGTTTATTTTACTTGATAACATTCCTCGTGTGCAATTTGTATTTTTTATGACTGTAGAAATTATCTCTTCTATAGCGCTAAATAATTACAAAAATATATAAAAGTACAAATTTATCGCATAGAGAGTAATATGAGTTTTGATAAGAGAGACAAAAACTTATACTCTGACCAAGGAAAAGACATCCCTCTATATAAGTTAAAAGTGCTAATGATTTTCTGCGATCATTTATCAAATGTACGCAAAAGTGTTGGAAAAGGATAGCATTATTTACTACGCTACTGGCAAATTGCGATTGGATACAATCTACAAGGGAACATTATGTTATGAGTCTAGTCTAGTCTAAGCTAATTCGAGTTATGACATTTTTGCCAGAAATAACCTGGAGGTCTCTAAATGTCTGCCGAAGATATATATGTATTTAAATGCTCTACCAAAATAATCTTTGTGATTACCGCTTTTCCTCTGCTTATTAAAGAACTTAGGATTCCAGCCCACTACCACCCACCCACTACCATTTACCCTCAGCTGAATTATATAAACTACAGTAATGAACGACGATATCTGACTCACAAATAACCCATACTCAATGGAATTCGGTACCACACTTGTCGACAAGATTGAGAATGGCCTAACATTCTATGTTTTCCTTCGAAAAAATTTACCAATAAAGGGTGCTGGATGTGGTAGAAACTTAGGAAGAGACGAGAACAGCAGTACCATCATTACGGACAGCCTCTACGTTTATGTAATATAAAAAGAACAAGAGCTATCGGGCACAGGTGAATAGAAACATTTGTAACAACATTCGGCAAGTTATTTATATATGAAAGCTAAAAAGATAGAAGCCCAAGAAAAGATCCTTGCGGAGCACCAAAGCACAGATATATGAGACGCTCACTTGCCAAATCGATTAACTCCGGCTCATATAAGAATAACAATTTTTTACTTTTTCTATCAATGATTGGTGAAATACTTTTTGAAAATAAATTATAAATTACTGCTGAATTTAGAGTTTTGAAAGAAGTTTTATATTATTTGCTCGCAACTCAATAAAAACAAGAATTTACATCTATGTAGTCCCCTATCAACTATTATACAGGGTGTCCTGTATGTGCTCTGGCACCCGAAGGCTACGGATAGGTCATGCTTAGACAAACAAAAAATTGTATGGGTGGGGGGGGGGGGGGGGGGAGGAAATCGGAAAGGTTTCCGAGATAACGGGACTTTAAGATATTTGGGTATATTTTTGTAAATCACCCTGTAGCTTCTACCTAATTCAAAATCTTCACTACCAACATTATCAAAGTCCCTCGCTTACTAATAAATTCAATAATTTAAAAAATTATATTTTTCCAATACCTTTTCGAGAAAGTTGAACATATTAATTGATCTAAAAATATTAGTTTTGGACGCAGAAGGAGTTGTAGGAATTGGTGCACCATAACAACAACTTTCTTTGAATCAGTTTTAAATAGGAAAAATTAAAAATATGAACTTGATACAATTACATGACGCGTGATCTACGGGTTCGATATTGCGACACATTTGAACAGTGCAAGTTGACGTGATCTATCAAAATGTAAAAAAAAAACTTTAAGCAGCAATCTGTCTAAAATTTATACATATATGTAAGCAGGCTACAGCCTAAAATAGGACTCCAATAATAAGAATAGTTCCTAATGAAAAAATAAATGCGTATCACGTGTTTAGCTCAAAGAAAAGGAATACAAGCTTAAGTTATTGTTCTCGTCCCAATTAAGAGAGTTTTATAAAATATTTAGATTACGCGAAAACCAAAACCATTAACACATATAAATAGGGACGACTAATTATCTCAGTTTAAAGAAATTACATATCCAAATTATAACGGCATATAACAAGAAAATTAGTGGTTTTAGTTTGTTGATTGCAAATCAACAGAAAATACATTATCATAAATGCAACTAATACCATTCCCATATAATCCAATAAGTAAAGTAAGGAGCCAAGAATAGACCCCTGAGGAACCTAGGATGCAAGGAAATAAGGCGAAAAAACATAATAAACCTTCATAGAAAGCACTGCTGGTAGGCAAGGTACAGAAAAACAAATAAAAATACCTCGTTTTGAAACGCTTTCGCCGGTTCTAAATATTTGTTTTTTTTTTTTGCAATAATATAGATGGCGAACCGGATTGAAGAAGACTTCACATGACAATCAAAATATCACGTCGGCAATTAAAAGACGTAGAAAAACTTTAAAAGTCTTTACATCTTAGGCCAAAAGTAAATTTTCAGGATAGCCAGCTTTGGAATTAACGCTTCTCATGTATATGTAATAATGGATAATAATATAGGACCAAGAAATTGTTCTCACTTGGCATCCAGCGAACGTTTAGTTTTTTGTTTGACATAAGTCGGAAACATTTTTCATTTGGAAAATGACTCTCTTCCAATTTGTTCGAACCTTGTAGCATTGAAACCATATCTATAAATATCTCCTTGAAAAGAGTCTTTTTTTGTCGTAACTCTTTTTTCCATGTTCTTCACACACAAAAATCTCTGCGAACGTGTCCTTAACGATTCTCAGAAAATGGAATAACGTAACGGATTTAGAGATGGTGTTTCCATTGCAGAGTCTAGATAAAATTACCAATAGCAAATCCTAGCAATGTTGGGAGGCTGTCGCGACCAAGATTCCCTTGAAAATGGAAATTGCTGGGAGTTTTTTCAACAGATTATTTGCAAATTCCCACACGTTTTGCCTAAAAATGCAAACAAATTGTTACCAAAATGCTTAGGTATTTTTTCCTAAAATGTAGGGAATATTCCCTAAAATTTAAGGAAAAAAATTTTACTGTGTAGGTACCAAAAAGTATAAGAAGTACACCAAAAGGAACAGTTCACGTAACTTTTGAAAACTAATTAGTTTTTATTGATACGGGAGACCTCTATAAAAGTACAATAGCAAATTAAGAGTAAAGCGATCAATGCTACTACCAACTATTAATTAAATCACCCTAATCACAGTTCTAATCATTTCAATTATGTATGCATGAGCAAATTTGTTCAAATGTGTTAATTTTATTATTCTCATCAAAAATTCTCAAAGCTTTTCTATTTGAAAAATACTCAGTATTTTATTTTCACAGTCATGCCCAATTAATTTGAGCATACTAGTGAAGGAAAATTCAATTTTTGTGTCAATTTTAAGGAAATATTTTCTCAACTTTGGATGTATGATTTTTCCCATAATTTTGTATTCGGAGACGAAAATATTCCCTTCTCCCTTTTTAATTTTTTTTTTTTCAAGTCAGAAATTCTCACAATCTCTCAACACCTCTCAGGCTCAGAGTTGACTGTCATGCATGAATGTAGTAAGGGTGGACTGAAAACAAATATATTTATGAATTACTTTTTCGGAGTCAAGAATCAACTGATGGGCAGGGCTTCTGCATTTCAAAGTCTCAACAACGATTTAAAACTTACACTCTTATATGATTGACTTGTGGAAATTTTCTCTAAAATTCTTCAATAGCCTCGTACAAAAATTAAATATTTTGATATGTTATGTATTTCTGTACGATACGAACAATATCTACAGAGAACAAAGACTACTTTTGAAAATGCTTTATTTGAACTCTTTTTCCATCTATAAGCTCGCATATTTAAAATACTTCATCATTACCCAATAGAAGTGTTTAAAGAACAAAGCGAAACTTAACCTTCACAAGTAATTTTACGCAGCATTTGTTAAAACTAAAACATCCAAGGTCACCAGCAAAACATAAGCATTTCCAACTTTTGTTTCAAAACTTCTAAAACAAATATCAATAGAGGCCAACGCCTTTAATACTTCCCCAACAAAATTTCACTCATAATCTTTGCTCTGAATAAAAATTTGTAAGAAAAGAACAACAACAAAAAACATGTCAATCATAAAAAATCAGTTGACAAAAATTAATTGCCTCAATTGATAAAAAAAAAACATGCATAAAATATTTCACTCAATTAACTTACCGTTTCCCTGCTCCCTGTAGTAACCGTTTCGTCTGCGGAGAATTTAATCCACTGGCACTATTTACACTTGCACAATTGCTATCTTGAGATTGTCCAGTTGGACTTTTACTTAGACCGGGCGGTGACCGCCTCAAAACACCTGTAGACACTTTCGATTTCACATCACTGTAATTTTTCTTATGCGTTTTATTTTCGGCAATTTTGCTCATAACCGCATCCCATTTATTAAGCGGTAGTTTACGCGACGCTAAGCTACCGCTACCGGGACTTTTATTCTCCTGGTTTTCATTATGTTTTGGACTGGATTTCATGAACATATCACCGTCGCATGTTGTTTCACTACTTAGAGCAATTGAAGATGACGACTTCTTCTTTGTATTGACATTGAAAATTGACGATTTTGTTATTGTAAACGATAAATCACGACCGGTACCGGTACCGGTTTTAATCGTTTTATCTACGTTCACATTCGATTTGATATCGTATTTACCACCGGCGGCGGCGGCGTATGGGTGTTGTTTACGTGACGGACTCACTTTCTTAACTGACAATAATTGTTGTGGTGTCGCAAGTTCTTGTTTCTTCTGCGCAGTATTAGCTTTCTTAACGTCATCGTTTGTTGATGGTTGCGTCGTCGTCGTCGTCGACGTCGTTTGTGTTTTTACATTTAAAGCTCCATTACTGCCTGATATTGAAGAGCTTTTACTCACAGAATGATCATTGTTTATAGCAATTCTCTTCGATTGTTGCAGAGAATAATCTCCACTAATCGAGCTCACACTCATGCGCTCACAGCTTAAACTACTTTGAATGGTTGACGATGTCTGGCTATCAGTCAGCATATTGGTCGGATGACCTTGACTTAATGGCGAAATCGATCGATGCGGTTCATTACTATTGTTGTTGTTATTATTATTATTATTACTTTTTACAGTATCCGTAGATCCATCAGGTGACATATCAATATCAGCTTCTCTTCGATTTTGTGAAATATCATCGTCACAGCGATTTTCCACATCGGTAAATATTCCACTGGACTCCATGCATGAATCTTCCATTTGTGGCTGTTCAGTAATGAAAACATTTGATGGCTGCAACATAGGTCCATATAATTGACCATCGATCACCTGTGCACGCCTATCACCTCTATGGAATATATCATCGGCATCACTTTCAGTAAAGAAATCCGAATCAGTCATCGGATCTTGACGTCGTATCGGAATATTTTGATGATTAAAGGATGGCTGACGTCCAAGCTGAGATTTTCGTGGAACATTCGATGGGGAATGATCACCGGCTCCTCTTGATGCAGGCCGTGACATTTCACCATCTCCTTGATATCCAGTGTCAAGACTTGTTATACTTGTAACACTGGTAATGAAACTGGTCGATACTTTTGATACGCTTGATTTAGTCATTTGATCGGTTTTAGAATCAGAGTCGGTCTGTGATAGTTCTGTATATGGAATAACATTTCGTGGTGCCGGCGGTTGTGTTGTCATTATTACATCAGCCACATCCGTTTTCACACCAACCGGATCAAGGGGTAAATCTTCTGGAGAAGGTGTTTGATCGATTCGCATCTGATGTAAAGATATTTTATTACCTGGATGATGTATATTAATTGGGAGATCAAGATTTGTTGTGGTCGTTGTTGAATCTAAAAATTCTTTCATTTGGTCAGGAGTTAAAATTCCCAAACTTTCATCCATTTCAAATGAATTTTGTTTCTTAAGAGATGGTGATATAGGTTGAGCTGGGGCGCTTGAAGACAACGATACATCACACAATTCAATCGAACAATCTAAAGTGGATTCGGTAAGATCAAGACCGAATGAAAAGCGTGGTTTTGATTGATCGATTCGCATCTGATGTAAAGACATCTTATTACCTGGATGATGTATATTAATTGGGAGATCAGGATTTGTTGTGGTCGTTGTTGAATCTAAAAATTCTTTCATTTGGTCAGGAGTTAAAATTCCCAAACTTTCATCCATTTCAAATGAATTTTGTTTCTTAAGAGATTGAAATGCATGAGAACTTAGAACATGTGTTAAATTTCCTGGTATTTCGTAGGCGTTATCATCACATTTCGATGGTTCATCGATTTCCATAAAATCATCACGAATTTGTGTTGACTTTTGCGGTGCCAGTATACCGTTATCCATATCAATGCGTGACATATACAATAAATTGGTGTTATTCAATTGATTAACTGGTGAATCGATTAGATCTCGGGTGATGTTCATAAGATGATGATGCCTAGATGGTGATATTTTCGTTGTAATATCAAGCAGGCGATTATTTTGCATTGTTGAATTTAATACTAACTTCATATCAGATTTATCCGGTGCTAAGATTGTGTCCTCGAATTCACTGGTTGTATGATTTGAAAGGTTTTGCAGACTCTCTTCATTATCATCATCCATATGTGTTGGTTTTAAAGTAGCATCTACATCACAACTAGGAATACTTATATCTGACAAGCGTTCACATGTAATTGTGTCATCGAAAATATTTTTCTTCAATTTTGTATTCGAATTTATAATAACAGTTTTTTCAAAGATTTGTGTCGTTTCAAGTAGAGTATGTGGTGTCATGAATAATGAATTATTATCGGACACTGTCAAAACTTGAGGAATGATATCATGCGTTACGCCTAATAAGTTACTTTCACCATCATCATTGCTATCACGTATAAATGTTTGCGAACGAGTAAGCGTCTGGGTCATATTTGCTGATGGTTCTTGACTTAAAAGTTTCTTATTAGCGCTATCTTTCGTGCATTTATCAAGAATAACAGTTTCATTTTGAATATTATACTTCGGTGATGTGTCAAGACTTGAAGATTTCTCTGGTTTTGTTAGAAACTTCTTGACTACTGTTGCTGTTTTCTTTCCTACAATAGCGGCTGCTTCACTTAATCTCTCACCAGATAATGATTTTTTTAATGATGAAACCTTTGATATTGGTGGTCTTAATCCTGCAAAAGATGATGGTCGATTTGATTTTCCACTGATTGGCATTTGTGATTTATGTGGCATACGTATTGGAGCCTGAACTGGTATACGAGTGACACCATCCAGTCTTGGTATTCGAGAATGTGTTGGATCCTGAAAAGAGAAAACATAAATTTAGTAATTATGTCACCAAAGATTACATTTTAGTATAATAGTTAAATAATTCGATGTTATCTGTATATCTTGTTCAATAACTGCTATATATTAAAGAGAGCATGATGTTCTTACAATAGAAGGGAAATATTTGTTATGTTGGCTTCATTAAAATTTTGTATGACAACAATAGATAGCACTGAGATGGTTATGTATGATGACGAACCTTTAACACGCGTATTTTGGGTCACATGCATCATTTACGGATGGTCCTCGCCCAAGAACAATCAACGTGTGATAATGCGCTTACTTCTGAGATCTTATTCTCGGTGTTAAATAACGTAAAAATCAATAAAATAAACCGATTAACATATGGAGTTAATGTCGATTGCTTGGGCTTGAACATTCAATTAAAGATTTAGCAAATCCAACTCAGCAACAAAACATTCACTAACAAAAAGAATTAATTATTTTTGCTATTTTAATATATAAATACAGGATGTTTCCCCCTAGGAGGTCAATAGAGCAGGAGGTGATAGTACTCGTACGTTTAGAAGTTACAGGATGGATATTAAAAAAAGCTAGTTTTTCACAAATCACCATGTATCCTAAAGACTACATGGCGTACGGGCACAGTTAAGAACTCATTGTAGGCAGAAATTCGTGGCCTTTCCAACGACTGCTTGACGAATCACATACCCCTCTCTTTTCAAGAATTATGGTTGTTTCTTACCTTTTTTTTTTACTTTCACATCTTTTTTTTTTTTATAAATAGGTAGTTAACATAAATTTTTTTTACAAAAACTGTAAACTGCAAACCTCCCTCTTTAATTTGACTTAGTATATCCTATGTGCTATCTATAGCCGTTAAATAGTTATTAGCTCAAAACCTATTCAGGTCATACCGAAATTGGCCGATATTTTTTTTTAAATAACTTGAATTCAGTCACTAAGGGAACAAATTATCTTTGAGAATAAAACCTAATTACTCCTTAATGGCTACAGATAGTACACATCAAATTAAAGAGGAGTATCTGCAGTTTATAGATTTTTTTAAAAAATGTACTGTTAATGACCGTTTTGTAAAAAAAATAAAGGTCAAAGTAGAAAAAAAAAACGATTTTTTTGTTTAGACCCCGTAACTCCTCAGAGCAGGGGTACGGGTTGAGCTGTCGTTAGAAAGACCATGAAGTTCTGCATACAATGAGCTCTTAACTGTAACAGCACGTCTTGTACTTCTTAAGATACAGGGTATTTTGTGAAAAACTAACTTTTTTTCTCAATCACCCTGTAACTCCTAAACGGTTGGTATGCCCCCCTCTCCGCCATAAAATTTTTGTATGTTTTAGGTGAGTACTTTCACTTCCTGCTCTATTGAGCTCCTGGGGAAAACACCCTGTGTATAAAACATATAACTGTTTTTTTTTTTTTACTAGACCTGCACCAAATAATGAATATTTCTAAATGTGACACAACCCCCGAGTTAAGCTAGATTTTTTCTGAATTTTGATACACTGAGCTGAAAATGTTCGCCACCACTGGTCTAGCCGGTTGTGCCTAACATTAACAAGTCACCACTTTGCCAATACTATGAAAAGTGCCAACTTCACTAAACGAAAATTCCATCTAGGGCTAAATCGAACGGGCCTTGAAACACTTTATTTTTTTACACAGGTGAATAAGATTCGCAGGAAATTTCTGTGTCGGCCATTCAGGAAACCGGGAAAGTATGTCCTTAATGCAGGGGAAAGAGATAGAGAGATAAACAGAAATAGAGAGAGAGATAGAAAAAGAGATAGAGAAGGACTAAGGTAAAGTGAAGAAGAGAGAAAAAGAAAGAGAGAGAAATACAAAGGTAGAGTGAGAGAGAGAGAGACAAATAGAGAATGAATGAGAGAAAGACAAAGAGAGAGTGAGAGAGAGAGAGAGTCACAAGAACGTCTCCTTAGAATGGCCTTATACCAGTAGCCTAAGCTACATTCAATCCATCCAGGACCATTCAATTAATTATTCACAAAACAATAAACTGAAACTCTACTGAAATATCAATACAATCCCGTTCAACTATCCAACCTACTTCAACATATTACGTAAATCCCAAAATGTACACGAATTATACGTTCCCCTATTGATAAACTCTGAAACAATAACCTTTTTGTGAGCCTATGCAAAAGAGTATCCTCATCAGAATCTCTAATGAGTTCAAAACCACAAAATACGCATTACACGCATGCAACAATGAATGCCTTTCAGGGACCAAGAGCATGTCATAAAGCGTAGGATGGATGTTGTCGGAGCAATATTGATTTTATTCTTAGATGGAAATTCATGGAGGAATAGCGAATTCCTTCACAGAATTATGGCGCCCCGGACAAAAGGTTAATAAACGAGTAGGTATTGCAGGAAGGCTATCATCTATATCTACATTATCATTATCATCATCCACAGAGACCCTTAATCAGCTGATTTTATGTCATTTATCAAACGTTTAATTCGTATACACATCCCCTAACATAAGTGGACCCTAATATTATCCTTAACAAGTGAACCCTTATCCAAATAAGGATTTCCAATTGTATATATATGTGTATACCAAATCAAATCGGAAACTATATTACGCGCTACGTCCATATATACCTACATACAGACAAAGGCTAAGACTCTTTATGTAGACAACCTCGTGCCCTGATTGTATCGATTAATAAGACCCAAAAAGCTCTCAATAAATAACTCAAATTTAGTTTTATGGAGTTTTATATATGGGGATCAAAACGATAAAGGACTACATATGCACATTATGTACATATATAAGAGTTAGAGTAACTTTTGGTTTCTATTGTCATCTATAGCTACTACAGCTGCTACTGATGAGGTTCGGGTATGAAAACTTACAAATTTGAGGTAATATACGTATGTATATGTTTGTATTATCAAGGCTTTTATCAAGGTACAACGGAAATGAGTTTTATGGATGGCAAAAGTAAAAGTTGTTTATTTGTTTATGCCTAGAAAAGTTAACTCAGCAGGGTTTAGAAAGTATAGTTGCTGCGACGGATGGCGATTATGAAAGATTACGTTCATTTATCAACGTTAAACTTACCGAAAATAAAAACTAAACTTTTTCTTCTTTTTTTTTCTACTTTCTACATACATAAAATACCTATACATATGTATAATAAAAAAGAAACTCGATATGCTTATGGAATTAGATTTCTGAATTATAATGTTTTCGATTCTTTCTAACAACAATTAAAATCAATATTTCGAAGGAAACGCATATAGGAAATAGAAATACTTGCAAAATAGAAGTGATGAAATTTGTTTTCTTGTGTTTCTTGGTGAGAGATCCAAATGGAAGAAAGTGATAGTACTCACCAAGGCAAATAATAAATTGTAGATACGCCCCCCCCCCCTCCCCATCTGAACTGTCTAAAAGTTACCGGGTGATTAAGAAAATTTTCTAGTTTTTCACGAAATAATGTAAAGGATGTAAACTGACCGCTAAAACCTCATTTTATATATGTAGAGCCCCATGGCATTTCCAACCAGCCCCGTATACTACTCCCTCTCCGGATTTATGGGGCTTTAAAATAAAAATTTCTTGTTTTTACAGATTGCTCCAGACAAACAATAAATTGGATCGGAGGAAGGGATCTACAATATTTCTCTTGGCCACTTGGGGGTCATTTATATTTTTGTGTGCTTTCATCACTTAATAACCTGAAGCTTTTTTACTACGTACTATTACCCTACCTACTGTAAGATAAAATTGCACTTTATTCCATAGAAAACTTTTCTGTTGTTCTATACAATCTTCAACTGTACCTCTATCACCCTCCAATAAAAACTTATGCAGCCTCTAAGTTCAAATTAATAAAGCATTTTTGTGGAGAAATTTAAAAAAGTTACTGTAAATTTTACATTATCGCATTTGACAGCAAACAGCTATGTAATTTGACAGCGTACCATTTATTGTATATGTCGCCTCTTGTCGACAACAACAATGGTAAAAGATTACAGATGGTTTTATCGTTTCCAAAATATGTTTCGTGACATTATGAAAATTTCAAAAAATGTGTCCTTCGAAATTTTGTTAAATTGAAATTAGGAGAAAAAATAAGTTGTCACACTGAGAAAAATTTCATCTGATATAAAAGGTATACACATATAAAAGGGTACACTATCGAAATTTAAAAAAAAATCTATTTTTTTTTTTTCAAACTTTATTTTTAAAGTTTGAAGTGTGTAGTATAATAATTTCAATATCCTAAACGAAAATTTTCAATATTAACAACGGTAGAATTTTTTTTCGCTTACTTAGTGTGAGAGAGGTTTATCTGTGATTCTCTGTAGTAGAGATATGGCTAAAACAAAAAGGATTTGTTAAAAATTGCAATTTTTTACAAAAAGTATTCATGTCTGGTATGCTCTGTATCTATGAATGATTTTACTTTTGTTTAATGTGGAAAATCTGAAAAAATTACATGCACCGCCCCCTTTGGCAAAATTAACTTTTTCCTGTAATTAAAACTTTAAACGAGTTTTTTTTTCGAAACCATGGTTTTTGATCTCCGGGCTTTATTTGCCGCAGGTACCTATAGGGTACGGGCATTTATTTTGTCATAAAAAGTGTTAAAATTTCGCATGTTTGAAATACTACACATGCGTAACACCGGAGACAGACTTGAAATTTCAATATTGCAATTTGAGCTAAACCCGCAAATCTGTCTCTATATACTGAGAAACAGCTCGGTATACGCTCGGTGTACACTCAGTATATGTAGCATACATTGTAACTCAATATTGAAATTGCGGAAAATGTACGCGGTGTACGAGTTTATTGCAATATGACCTTAGCTATAAACCATAACTATTTAATACACGAACCTTTTAGAACCGAATTTTATACTACAATGTTAGCTGCAACTTTTTCTGACATTTAATATTTAACACTTGTCAGGTTAAAGTGTCGATTTCGTTTTTATTTTCCATATAAGTAAGTAATTTCACAATATGTGCTCGCATTTTGTACGTGCACGGAATTTTCTTAAGTCAAATGACAAATTAAATCACAAATCAAGTGATAAGTCAAAAGTAAGTTAAGTTAAGTGTGTCTCTGATATTTTATATTGCAATTGACATAATTGCAATATCAATATATCAATATTGAAATTACAAGTCTGTTTCCGGTATAATAGTAATTTTCAAACATTTTTGTAGTAGGCGCCATTTTACACGATTTTTATTTAATTTGTAAATCCACATAATAAACATAATTACAAGGCGCGCAATTAGAATAGACACCAACATACAATTTTATGGAAAAAAACCAGTATCAGCTAAGGCACTTAAATAAAATAGCCCTTGTTTCCTAAGCAAATGCCCTCAATATACCAAACCAAAAGATAGTATAGTTCATAAAGCGATTCAGTATATTAGTAAAAGGGTCACTCTGAAGGAGCTAATCTTCATCTTTCAAATAATCACAATAGTCTTTTGTCAACGACATAAGTACAGAGTAGGCAAAATATCAATCGTCCAATATCTTTATCTGCAAGTTATCAAAAGACTATTAAAAAAGATTCCTACGGATAACTTTAAAACAGATTTTCTTTTTTCATTACAAATGCGGTAGAGAAATATAAGTAGCGCACTTCACAAATTCATTTTTCATTGTATTGTGCCATCATAAATTTGAACTCTCCAGAGATGTAGATCTCTGATTTAAGTTTCAAAGCTCTACATATTCTCTCCTACCATTGCATATAACCTCTTTTTTTTTTTTTTAGGAAATCTTCATTGATTTTACTTTCTGTTCGTCTCAACAGAAAATGCGATCAATTCACCATTAATCCTGGAGGGTACTCTTTATGGACACAAGGAGACCTTACATTTTTTTCTGTCTGCATATTTGAATTGATTTGTGCATGTCTGCAGTTGTGAGCGCCCACAATTTAAGCTTCCAATAAATTTAACAAAAAAAAAAAAAAAAGTCTCTTGAAATTGGATTGTTTTCTTATCAGTTTCAGTTGAAAGAAAACGTAAAATCTTCTTATCTTCCCTAAAAAATACTTTAGATTCAATGAACGATTATTGAATTCGAAGGTAAACGAATTTTATTTCAATTTCACAACCATTGAGTTCTGTCATGCCAAATTCTCATATTTATCTCTTTTTTATCTCAAATTCTCTATTAAATACTCGCTTATACTATATTTTTCCATTATAAATCATTTACTGTAAAATTGTTTATCAATAATATCAAGAATTCCCTGATTTTTTTTTTTTTTTTTTTTTGAAAATATGTACATTATCAAACCGCCAACCGAAACTTAATACCTCGCACAATTTGTCTGACGGAAGTGGAACCGCAAACCTCTATATATTTTGACCTCAAGCAGAACTTATACTCGAAGACCTACACCATTTTATAGCTTAATTATTTCCACCTGAGGGAGCTTCGAATAAGGTCTTCCTTCTCGTTTGAATGCAGAATGAGGATCCGCACATTGACTTAATTCTTTACGCTACATTAAAATGCATTGTTCAGTTTCGGTTCGTGTTGTTGTTTTTATTTTTGTTTTTGTTTTTTTTTTTAGAAAACTGGTGTATGTATAAAGAAGGTTTCTTAGCACTGATTGTGTTACGCATGCGTAATTGTCCAGAGTTTATAACGCAATATCTTAAAGTATTTCCATCGCCAATGGTTAGCTATGTGAAGTGTGATGAGAGCTGCTAAACTCTACGCCACTTAATTCTTTGATGAGGAATGTAGTTAGATACTATAAGTGGCTTTCTGTCTGTGGCTGATGAACTCGTTTTGCAGGTGCATTCATACAACAGGCTTAGTTAGAAATTATAATTAGCTTTCAATTACTTGTACTTTTATAGAAGGACTGGAATTCTGTACTAATTTGGTATATATAAGAAAGTTAGGAAGATTACAAGCCAAAAACGCGTTCGTCTTTAATAAATTTTTTGTTTTAAATGCCCGTAAAAAGAGAATTAAATGTTGCAATGAATACGCAGTCTAGAAGTGCCGAAATATATCTATGCATGTGTTTAATTCCTATATTAAGTATAAGTATGGACCTGAATGTACTTGAATATACAACAAAGAGAAATATTATAGCAAGCAAAAGTCAATTTCAATGTCGGCGTTTTTCGTCTAAAAGGGAGGCACTTATACAAGGTGGACACTGAAAAAGTCATAGCTTAGAACTTCTTCATTTTCAATCTTTTTTATTTAATTTTTTTGTAGATTATAAAACATTCCTTAGAGATTAAAATGCATACGTATGATGTCCAGCAAGGAGTAAAACTGATTAAGCTTTTCTGTTCCAGTGAAAGATCAATTATTCAAACTCAGAGAAAATACCGGTAACACTTTAATATAAGATAAGATAATCACCGCCATGTTTGAAAGAACTGGATCAGTCGTAAGAGCGGAATGTCCTTGTGGATCCATCAGGCTTTACCTAGTGGGCATCACCAGAACATCGCTTCAGAAGATTTTAAAACTGATTTTAAAAATGTATTCATACAAGATCGAAATGCTCAAAGCTTTACTACCCCAAGATACTTAGCAGCTTTTACAGTACGTCATTCGATTTCATCATTTAGTCAGAGATAACAACTTTTTCAAAAACTTCATAATGAGTTATGGGTGCAATTTTCATTTAAACGTGTATGTATATATCAGCAAACAAAACTGCAGTGTTTGGGGTACCTACTGCGAATCCAAGAGACTTAAATTAGTATCAATCGCATCCCCAAATATACTGTGTTTAGTGCGGTGCTTTGGCTGACAGATATCGGCCCCTATTTCTTTGAAAATAAGAATTGTCAGCCAGAAAGAAATAGGACAATGTTTGAAAATTTGTTACGCCCTGTGGTCGAAGATAATCGGGAGGTATGGCTCCAACAGATTGAAGCTACTAAGCGTATTGACAGAGGGACGACGTTGGACCTCCTGAGAGAAATTTTCGGTGAACGAATAAATTCAAAAACCAAAGTTCTTTGACTACTTGCAAGAACGGGTTTACGTAAATAAACCTCGAACAATTCAAGAATTGTCAACCCGGATATCTGACGTTTAGGACCTGAAATCTTACGTACCGTCATGGAAAATGGTGTAGAGGGAGCCTGTATTTGTGTACAGGAAAATGGTGATCGTTTAAGAGATGTCGTTTTTCACCCATAATAGTACTCACAAATTTATAAATAACATAATAAAAAATTAAATAAATATGTGTTTGTGAAAGTTATTTTTGTAATTGTTTTATATCATTCAGTATTTCAATGGCCACCCTGTAGTATAAATTAATTTCAACGAATTTTTTTTATTTTTTCCAAAATATATCGTCTGTGGGTTTAATGGATAATACAATTTATTTATTTGACATCAAAATTCATTGAATTAAAATTATTATAAAACTATAAATTAATTATGTAATTATTATATACCAGATAAGAGACTAACATGTCTGTTTGAATTAGTAGAGGTGGAAAACTATAAGGCACAACTTTTGTATCGATATAATTTTTTGGTATATTTTAACAAAGTTGACACTTCATTTCACCTTTCGACAAGTGCTAATCAGATGCAATCAAAGTTGTAGTTAAAAAACGAGTCGAAACAGATATCTTAAAAGCTCAATGGGACTTACCTATATAGTAGTCCCTTACAAGCAATGAAAAGTCTAAATAATCCTGAAGTTCTTACGTCCTTTTTCAAGAGTTTCTAGAGAGACAAGCTTGGTGTCAATCGAAATAAGGAGGCAAGATAAAGGTTTTGTTCTATGGAAGGCCACGAAAAATGTATTAAATTAATCGTCTCAGAACCTCCATGATGCAGATGATGTGCATCGTGTAGAATAGAAACCAGATCAAACTCGATGACAAAGGTATAAAATAAATTAATTTTATCAAACTGGAAATTTTTCGTCTTTATTAAACTGAAATTCATTGAAAAAATTTCAATGAATTTACAAAATGCATTGAGATGCAGAAAACATATCGAACTTTTCGACCCATCAATCAGAGAGGTCTCATCAGTATGGTTATCTCTGACCGCCTATCAATGAAATCCAAAGTTCTGTAAGCCCTGTTAACGTGGCTTCAATGTAATTCTTCTTAATCTTTGATTCTTTCAGGTTTACTCAATGAATATCCATGCATGGAAAAATTGAAGACCAGGAGAGACCTTTTGCGTGAAAACATAACAGTACAGGAAAAGAGTTACATCAGAGATACGAAAAATCTTGACGTTATCAGCGTAACAAAGAATTTTTCAATATGTCAAAATATACATACATCATTGGTGCAAATAATAAAGAATAGTGGTCCAAAATAGCTGCCGTCTGGCACACTAAAAATATTGTTGATAGCATCAGAAATAATTCCATAAAGAATAACATGTATTGAATACGGTTCGACAAATAGGAACAAAACCAATTCAAGAAGAAAAAATTAAATAAACCAAAGACGGGTGAGCTTTTGAACAAGAATTCTGTGGATAATTTTATGAAAGTCCATACTGATGTACAAATACATAGGTATAAATTTCAATAAGTTTGAAGTAGGTGATTTATCTGCCATGATGCCATAGTGAAAAGAAAACAGTGCAGTGAAAATATTGGACATCGTAAGTCAATATTCAAAAATTTCAGAAATCGTATTTGAGAACTCCATTCTATTGGGATCGAAATCTCTGATAACAAAACTCCAGAAAACAGCCATCAACTCACTAGTTTTCATTCGTCTCAGTAGTTTTATATACTCGAATCGGTTTGGAGTGAATCGAATTCCAAAAGAAAATTTACAGTAGATATATCAAAATCTTTAATTTTCCAGCCGAATGTGTTTAGTTTTGAATCTGTATAGTCTTCATGTCTTCCTATGCTATTACTTATAGAATGAGTTATTCTACAATATATTTTTGCATGAAACCAAGTTTTTTTTTATATTCAAAGCGAATTTTAATTAAATTTGAAAAAACCTTTCTCTCATAAAAATTCCGATACTAGTTTTATTAACCGATAGTGTTTTGTTTAAAAATTATAGTTTACATAACTTTTTTCTGTTTTTACAGTTCTTGTAAATAATAAAATAAGCGATTCATAATCTTCATTGACTATATTAACTAACATCCTATAGATGACACTACCAGTGCTGCAAATACCGAATTTTGAATAAATGTACATATAAAAGGTGGAGCCTTCCAATCATTAAGTTACAGGCAAAGGTATCGAAATGGAAAAATCGTCGAGCACCTGTTTGAAGTATTTTACTGACAACACACTGAAAATCATATTTTTACATTTACATATAATAACTTACAATAATGGAAAAACTTTTCTTTTTCAAGTTCCGCCCTAAAAATTATTTTTTCATAATCGATTTTCTGACAACTCCCACTTCTTCCTTTTTAAGTCAAGTGCAGCTAAAGCTTTCCATCTCATAATGTTATACATAAATTTTATTTTGGTAAAAATCTGAGGACAAATATATTTGTGTATATTTAGAAAGAACGAAAACATACATAGCAACGAGAAACAGCGGGGTGACAACTTTGCAATAGACAACCAGAGATGAGGAAATCATTGTAAATTGGAAATTTGAGATGAAAATCATCTTCAGAATTCATTCGAGTAGATTGCTGATTTTTTCCTCTCTTTATTACTTTTTCTATTGTTTACGTTCAATATAAATATTTTTTGACAAGGGTTTAACCTTTTACTCACTAAGTGTTTATGAATAGAGAACTCATGTTAAAGTAAAATCTATCAATAAAATTTCGCATCTTTTTCTTTAGTCTGCGGTTTTAATATAAAAAAATCTTTTACGGGTCCAACACAGACATTTTCCAATGATTTCTTCCTTTTCAACATTTTCTTTATTAATATGTAAATCCTCCTCCTCCTGGAATTCAAGGAGCAATTTGATTCTTTTAGTGAGAAATACTCTCTGTTACCCAAAGTATGAAAGCAAAAGGAAGAAATAATAAAAGAATATATTGTTGTAAAAGGTGAAACGTAGTAGTAATAATTTTTATTAATATGAAATACAATACAAGGACTTGTAAACCTTCAAATTGGTTTTTGAAAATTCTAAAATGTTAATACTATTTGATTATGCTGCATTGACTCCAGGTTGTAAGTTCGCGCGTATTTTTACATCTTTACATTTCTATTTGTAAAAAGTGAATTTAGTGTTGTGAATAAACTTTATCTAGCCAAAAAATAATATGTACATTATTAAATTATTAAATCAGACTCTTTTTGTTATTGTATGCTACATTTTCCTTCCTTTTTCCGGTTCATTTTTAAACAAGATAAGTTGTCTGCTTTTTCAACATGGAAGTAAGCAATGTAAAACTGACCATGAGAAAAGAAATTTATTTTTTTATTCAACTTCAATGATTGTCTTTAAGCTTTGTTGATGGTCATGATAATGGTAGCGGGAGCCCTAATTAAATATTCAACTCCTCATAGTGTTATTTTTTCCGGGCAACAAGGCTGGCTTCCTTAACCATAGAATTTCATGACTGTTTGGATACACTGAGAGTAGAATACGTTATTCTTATCTCCTTGGCGCCATCCATTTTTCCCTTTCAATTGAAATCTAGTATTTCTCAGTAGAATAAATTTTCCAAGATCATTTTTTATAAGCATAGACAAACTCATAACATACAAACACTGGACACGTAGAACAAAAATATACAACGCTTTTCTCGAATATAAAAATAACAATGGCTCGACGATGTCTCGACTTGGCACTTGATGACGTGTAAAAGGGTAAGCCAACAATGCCTCGCTGTAATGCAATATTAATGTTGCCTCGACCAGATGAAGGGAAGGACGCAATTTTTTCTTAGAAATTTTGGTCGTCAAATATTTTCCAACCAGAATTTACAAACTGTGAAAATACTACTAACAAAAGTGGAGTAAAAGATAATTTAAGAAAAGTATGTAGAACCGTAACCCCCGGAATATAGAATGGCTTGTATATTCCTGGGTTACGGTTCTGCTTATTTTTGTTTAAAGTGACTTAAAAAGAGCATAGCGGCCGACATTACACACTTTTCGCCTTGGCTTATTGCAGGAGTTTATCTTATAAAAATAGCTTGGATATGATTCAAACTCCATAATTTCCATAAATTGGACCTATGTAATTTTTTTAAACATCATATCATATGTTATAATATTATTTTTCTGTGACAGCGATAGTTTTAGGCTAAAGACCTGATCTCAAGTTACCGAAACGATACTCCATTACTCATGTTTCTATGTAACCTGTGTCCTATGGTAAAGCCACCAGACCCTAATACCCAGACAGACTGTGCCCACAATGATATAATTTGAAATTTAGTCATTACAAGGATAAAAAGAGCTGACAGACTATGGACGAAATGTAAATTCTGCAATGTGAGTAAATATCATGGCAGAGATCAATAATTTAATTAAATGCTATCAAGAAAAATTGCAAGTATTTACTGTAGTTGCAAAACATTTTGAGTAGAAGAAAATTTTTGTTGTTGAAAGAGATCAAAAAGAGAAGTAAGCGACAAAGAAATTTCTTTCATGATCAGCTGATGGCTGTCACTTCTAACTTTATTGGAAAAACTTTTCACTTTCCAATAAATTCAGTTCATTTTAATGACAGTAGGTGGCAGTTTTACTGCAATTTCATTAAATGGAGTAGAATTTGGTTCATTTGAAAACGAAGTGAAATGTTGCTAATGGGTCCTTGATGGACTTCATTTATGTGACACACTGCATATTGGACTTCATTTAATTAAAAATTAAGTCATTATGGAGACAGTCTGTCTAGGCTATAAGAAACTGCAGCAACTCGATGACGAGTATCGCCTTATTCCCTTGGACCAACTTCCTTCACACATCACCAAAAAAAAAAGGATGAGGATGTTGACTTATTTTGGCACAAGCTTTCCCGAATCCGCACTGCTGATGAAGAGCACAAATATATATATAGTTCTATCTTAATTTACGTTATCCGTTTTAACTCGCGCACATTCCAATGGCAATACCGAGAGGATTTTTAGCACGAACAACCTAATAAGAAGAAACTTAATAGGCTTTCCTTAAAGACCTTGATAGGAGCCCTCCTTTCAGCTCAATGTGTTAAAACACAGTCGAAAGAAACGTACCACCCAAATGATAAGTCGCACAATATCGGAATCATATAATAGAATAAGTCTGCTACTGCAGTGCAACCTGATGATGAAAATTTCGACCAAAATATTAATTCGGACCCAGATAATCCTAGCCTAATCTAGATGCCTTTTATTTTAAGAACAAGACTATAACAATTTTAATACAAAATTCGGTTTGAAAATGTATCAAATAAAACTTTTTTAAAGATACCCATTATTTTTATTATAAAAAAAATAAAATGAAATATTATTAAATAATCCCCAGTTTTAATTAAGCCGCCATTTCTTATTAATTTCGCGATAAACCTAGTGTACGAGAATTTTTCATGACGTATGAAATTTTTGTAAAGTTGGTACGAGAATCCATTTGTTGCAGTATAGCAACCCTTGTCCAATCTTTGTACGTTATTAGTTTGTCTCGGTTATAGGTTTCTTGAGGCACAGATATTTAAATATCCCCTCCTTTGCTCCATCTTCCCCTGATACTAACGCACAACCTATGCATTAAGTTTCATAAAAATTAGTTGAACAATTCGCGATAAACATTAAAAATCTTTCTTTATCAGGGTAAAGGTGGAGCAGTTCAAACAAAGAGGGGAGGAGTGGATAAAATTATCCTAATATTTTTTCCATCATTCAAGGAGCCTACATAATGTAGAAAATTTTATTAGAATTTATTTAGCTATTCACGAGAAACTAACCTCTTATACAAGGCGAAGGGACAGAGTTGGGGATATTATGGTGCCCTATATTTCTCTCAGTCGTCCAAGGAAAATATGTAAAAAACCAATTCATTAGAATTGGTTTTACTGGTTCTATGACAAATTCTATAAATTGCAAGTTTGAGTCCCGTATGGGACAAGAAATAAATAAATAAAATAAAAATTAAAAATATAATTTTATATTTTCTGACAATTGTGGCATTGAATGGAAAAAACTCTTTATGCAAACGAAAATCTTTGAAAAAGGAAAATTCATTGCAAAAAGATGGCGTTTCATATAAGCAGGTACCGTATAATCGTCAGAACGACTTGGTTCCTGCCTGCCGTATATGCCAAAGCAAACAGCCAAGGTGACCTCATATATAGACTTAAAATAAATTTTAATCGTAAATTATATGAGGCCTTGAAAGCCTAGCAAGATTTAGCCCTATGCGGGAATAGCATTTCATAGAGAGTTTTGCTATTAAAATTCATAGCGAAATAAGCAAACTGAATCAATTTCATATAATTCACACTTAAAATTTATTTTAAGTATATTATGAGGTCAGCTTAGTTGTTTGCTTTGGCGTATACGGCAGGCAGGAAGCAAGCCGTACTGACGATTATACGGTTCCTGCATATATGAAACGCCATCTTTTTGCAATGAAATTTCTTGTTTCAAGGATTTTCATTTGCATAAAAATTTTTTTCCATTCAATTCTTCTTGACTTATTTCGCTATGAATTTTCATTGCAAAACTCTCTAATTGTGGCACTGTCCTGAAAAAACGCAAAAATACCAATTAAAGTCCATAAACTCCCATAATCGGCCGCCGATTGTTAGATAGATTCAATTCATTAATTCACACATAATAGTTGTGGTATTTTGATCGGTATACGCTGTATACGCCAAAGTAACAACCAAGCTGACCTCATACATATGTACCTATGTATATGCACTTAAAATAATTTTGACGAAATTTTAAATGAACTCTTTCGCAAAACAAATCTCTTTTTCAAAAATTTTTCGTTTGCAAAGAGTTTATTTCCACTCAATTCTCGAGCTGTACGGATTTGGCAGCAAACTTGGTCAATTTTCATATTGACTAAATTCGCTATGAATTTATTTCGTGGCAAAACTCTCTAACTTAGCTTTTTGTTCGTCAATTCTCATTTTTTAATAAAAACTCACCACAGTTAATAGATCAGTTGACTGTCAACATCTTATAACTTTTTATATAGAATAATTATTTATTTTCTGTCAGCGTCTTTGACAGCCCTTTTTAGAAGCAGATAAAATACGACGTTATGGATTTTAATGTTGTAAAAACTTTTCTACTTATGTTAGATATATGTATGCATGTACATATGTATGTATGTACCAAATTTGTACTTGACATGAAATACCATCTTCATAATTTTAAATACACATTTTAATAAGATATGAAATTAAAAACCACTCATCTTCCACGACGCAAGCATATATTCTGTCATCACACATTAATTTTGCCATTCGCTCTCAATTAAACCCACACACAAAATCCCCAATGCTTCGTAATTCACAAAGCTTTGTAACCACACAAAGTTGTTTCAAGTTCACATTAATTTTGTTTAAAGCAAAACATTGAAATTGAATTCGGTTTCTAAAACCACACACATACCACGAAATTCAACAAATTGTAAGTATTTATGTACAAATGTTTTAGCACATGAAGCCTGATTTGCGTGTAATTTCATAATATGGAAACATGCTTAAAATGTCATGAGGGTAATTATTTTCGAATACTACAAAAACATAAGTTAACTAAACTTATTACTAATTATTACGTTATAATCGAAATCCAATAAATTCCACATTATTACGGTATATGGGTGACAAAATCTAAGAATCCTAAAAACCAATATTTCCCGCCAAGGACTAATTATGAAGAGTTTTTTAAGCCAACTTTAATTAGTTTTTTTTTTCTAAAGTAGTTTGAAGAACTCCAAAAGATCTTCCATTTCTCCATTTAAACTGTATATTCTTCGTTTGTCCTTCCTATATATATTACTATATCACAACTCGTTTAGTTTTTCGAATATAACTTCTCACCATTCGAAAAAACGACAATAACTTCGTGGGATGTAAGATGGAACATCTCAAACTGTCCTATTCTCTTCCCTTCAGGTATCTCCATACAAAAATTAAAATATTAAAAAAATCGTTTTCAAATTCTTAAGAATTGGATTGAAAAGCATATCGAAAATAATAATGAAACTTCGAAGCGTTTCAGTTTCCTGAATTCGATATCGAAAAGTACAGTTATTAATTTTTTTTTTTTTTTTTTTTTTTGAAAATTATTAAACAAAAAAGCTTGAGTCAAAATTCCGAAATATTATATTGATTTGTTGAGCCCTGATTAAAACAGATTTACAATGATTATCTATTTAATAAATCAAAAATTTAGGGTGATTCATAATAAATTAAAGAATTATTTAACCACCGCACCCTCAAAATCGATAGGATATACCTTACCAGCTATAAAATGTGTGTGTGTGTGTCTTATCCAGAGCTGTCCAGTATCAAACAGATATTCGTAGAACGCCCTGTATATCTTACTGAGCCTGCTCAATAAATTATAAGAACTTTTAACTTGATCCATCAAAAAACTATTTTGTGTGTATGAGACCAAGAGCCCTGATAATTTTGTAATTAATTAAACGACTGACTCCTATCGAAGAAAAGAAAAATTAGAGCAAATCCCAAACGAAGAGATAGATACATAATTTCCCATAATTCCTAATATCCGAGGATTAGAAGGCAAATGAACTAGCTGGAAAATGATCTGAGAACGAATTCATGAAATCGAGATCTTTCTGCAGAATTCCGATCTCAGCTAAAAAAAAAGGGATTATCGGAATGACTATAAACCCAAGCGAATCTTAGGAAAAGGAAAACTGAAAGCTACACGGAATCAAAAATATTAAACTTACTGTAAGATAAAACTTCCGAATCTATAAAAATTTAATAGGAATTAAGTTTGTCAGTTAAACGGGATGCTAACAGGATACTACTGGAGCTAAACAAAAATCTGTATACAATAGACAAATGTGCAAAGTTGTAAAACAAAAATGCATGCTAAATTCTAGGAAATGTAGCTTTTCCCATACTTATCAAACTATCAAAAAGGGGAAAGTGAAATTGAGGTGGAGATGAACAGATTATATTTAACATTAATATAATTAATTTATTATATATTCAATTTATTGGGGTTTCGTAGATTTGTAAAGAAGCTCATACCAAAGCATAGTTTTTTTCGCATTTTCCTCCCTTAACCTGTAGAGTTCCACAGGGATCCAATCTTGGTCCTCTACACTTTATCCTATGCATAGGTATATCAAAGATCTACCGCTTATCGCTCGTGACGTTAATACTCACATTTATACCGATGACGTTCAAATTTATCTTAGTCGTCCCATAGGATATTATCAACAGCGATTTACTCGAAATTAGTAACTAAGTATTTGCACACAATCCTAAAATAAATCCTAATAAGTCTCAGTACATTGCTATTTTAACTGGTTCGATGGACTCTTCGGAATTACCACCTGTCACTTTGGATGGTGTTGTGATTCCGTACGTGAACAACAACCATAATTTGGGCATTACACTTAATTCTAATATGAAATATTGCGACCATATTCAGGTCTGCCTTTCGAAGATTTACGCAACTCTTCATCGCTTATGGCTATCAGCTAGTTTTCTGTCGCCCCAATTGCTTTGTTATCTAATAAAGTCCTTCAACACTTTACGTTTGGTTGTCTTGTTTTTGCGAAGTTGGATTCAAGCTGCACTAGAAAATTAAATGTCGCATTCAATGACTGCGTCCGGTTTATTTTTGAATTACGATGGTTTCACCATGTGTCCCATTTTAGGTTTGATCTGCTTGGATGACCTCTGGAAGTGTATCTGAAGCGGAGAGTTTTATTTTTTATGTACAAAGTTGTTACTACAACCAAACCTCTATATCTAGCTAACTTGGTCCGGCCTCTTCTTAACTCTGCCAGAGGACGTAAGATTTTAATGCCTCGATTCCAAACATAAGTCTTTGAGCGTTCTTACATTGTTCAGACATTTCGTTCTTGGAATGAGTTGCCTAGTATCATTCAGCGGGCGAATTCAATTTGGAATAATCAAACGACTTCTTATTGGATTCATAGAGTCAAGGGCGAATTTTGCTATAGGCCGAGTAGGCCCGGGCCTAGGGCGGCAAAAAACTTGGTAAGCTTCTCGTGTTTGCGATGAGTGAAAAATTATTTACGCTAGAAAATGAACTAGGACAGGTTGACCGCTCTGGCTATCTTTTGCATCGAATCATAGTTGGTACGCTCTTCGGACTGTGATGATTTGATAAACAAATTCGCTGCTCACAAGACCAGGCAAAAGACAATTTGTGATAATTTATTGTTACTCAAAAATAAAAATAGTATGACACTGACTAAGATAATTTTATCATTTACAGACTTTCGTTGTTTTATACTTTAATTTAATTCTTATAGATATAAATCATTCTATTTTTCGTGTTTTACATGGAGTATGGGTGGCAATTTTCCATAGGCCTAGGGCAGCCAAGTTACCAAATCCGTTTGTTTTTATCTGCAACACACACACATAACATTTGTTATCTTTTACTGTTTTTATTTTTCCTGTTCCCTTCTATTGTTTTTAATTTTAACTTGTTAATTTTAATTATGATTTGGTTTTTGAATTTTTGATTTTATTTATAATTTTAATTTTGATTTTAATTCTAATTTTGATTTTACTTTTAATGCCTATTTTGGTTTTAATTTTGATTTTTGAATATTTTTTTTTTTTTATTATTATTATTATAATAACTTTTATTTTGATTTTGATTTCGATGTCAGTCTTGATTTAGTTATGATTTTTATCTTAATTGTGATTTTGATTTGCCCGTCTGTTCAATAGATACTAATGCAAAAGATTGTCAATCTGGTAGTATCGTTAACCAGGAAATACACATATTATTATAATTATAACAAAAGAGTTTCAGTTTATAAGTAAAAGTTACTGATTTGCGGATAATAATTTTATATTTCTATTTGAGAATAAAACTGAGTATTAAGAATTTCGCAATGTCTGTTGCATAAAAAAAACAACTTGAAACTATAAAATATATGTATAGGCAGCACAAACTTATTTCTAGCATACATGATCCATAAAAGAAAAAAGAAAAGAGACTCCAGACACAAAAACAAAATTCTTTTTTTCCTTAAAAAATCTTCAAATAAAACCTATAAAAATAATAAAATTTAATTAAAATAATCAAAATTTCTTCTTCGTGTCCTATAAAGCATTTAAAAATAAAACATCGCATAGTCATAACAGTATTTCTCAAAAGATAAATGGAATAGGGGAGACATCCATAGATATTTTGTCACGGAGCTCTTATTTTGCATTATTACTGTAAACGTAGAGTGTAAAAGAAAAGCTGCAAAGTAAAAAAAAAAAGATAAATTGAATGAGCCGAATGGGAATGTTACTGCTTTTCTCCTCCAACGATTATATATATATCTGGGCTGGATGGATGAGGATGACTACACAGCATAGATAAAACTGCCTTTTGCATGCAAATTACTTCAACCACATAGCTTTCCTCGAGAGACTGAAACAACAAAGGAGAAAACATGATTGTGGGGCCATGCCTGGTGCCTCGTGCCCCATCTTCTCTTCATTTAATTGTTCAAATGTGATGAATACAATAAACTGGATGTGCTCTGCTATGGCTTGAAGATGATATTTATTGCCAGGACGGCAACGACAAAACATTAAGAGGAAAATATAATAATGCGATAGAAAAGGATGAGAGAGGAATATAAGCATCACATATTATCCCCATGCGATAAATAGTTATTTTTTATAGACGAAGGAAGCCTCAATTCATCGATTTGCCCCCCCCAATCAAGGCTATTTATTTGATAGCAAGGAAATAATTATGCTACTTAAATTAATTATAGATGAACCATGAAAGAGCATAATTGAAATTTTGTGTGTGCGCGACTATGTGTGTTTTCTTATAATATAATTAGAAATGGATTTCAAAAAGGGGCGTTGTTTTTCTTTGATTATATATAATATATCAACAGAATCCTAGTACAGAGTGTAGAGACTCGATTCTATAAATGTTTGTTATTTACATTCTAATACAAACTTTAGTATCCGTTATATATATCCTTCAGTTCCGCGGTGTTAAGAATTATAATCGTTCCAGTTTCTAGTAAATTCAAGGGGATTGTGTACACTTTATTAATTAACGCGAATAAAATTTATGTCAGAATTAAATACAAAAATAACTGTTAAAATTAGTTCCATCAACAGACCAAAACAACAAAAAAAAGTGACCAATCTATTCAATATAGTAATGAAATTTTGACAGAGTTCATCCGAATAAAGGAAAAAGAGAAAAAAAGTTTGTCAAAATATTAATTTCGACCAGGAATGATTAAAATTGCCACACTGTATGAATGGGTCTTAAAAATGCTTTCAAAACACGTATCAATCTCAACGGATTTCTTACGCGAAGAGAGACAAAAATTAAAAAACGATCAGGATGTGATTCTGATCTCTTGTCGTACGTTAATGTCGAATTATACGATAAAATGGAATCAACTTTTCTTCTATTCCTTCTTTTTTTTCTATATATTCAACATAGCATAACATGACATATTTTTTCGAGGCAGATGATGAAAGATTCCAAGTACCGGAGACCAAGACGTCTCATTGTTCTAATAATCTTTTAAGTAGGAAAAGCTATAAAAGTCGAAAAGAAACTAGGTATGAGGTTAAGCGCAGGACAATGGAGCAGAAATGGTCTTAGTGAGGCTTATCGCAAGAGTTCGCGCGATAGCCACCACTCTAATCTAAGTGCAGGACCGTGTCGAGGTGGGATTTAAAACCACGATCACTGAATGCGTAGTCCATGCGCTTACCAACTGAGCTATTGACTTTACATGACATAGAATGAACTGAAAAATACATTTTACAAATGAAAAATATTATTTTACATTTTAGCACCTGGGTACACTTATGCAGTAAGTAGTGTTGAACATACATTCACTTATACATACTATGGCTCAAAGATTTTATTACAACTTTGGGAAGAGTTGATAAATTTGTACCTACTACATTTTATCGTATATTCTGACGTTAATTTGCTGCAAAATCATTTTAGTTCATTATATCGAAGATGAAAATAATAAATTCAAATGAACTAGTATACTTCGTATAATGAAAGCCGAAGTGCAACCAAATTGTGGTGAAATGTCAAAGTATGTAACAAATCTTTATTATCAAAAATCAGAATCAGCACGCAGAATTCAATGCTATCTAGGGATAAGTGCAAACATATTTAAAAAAAAAAACGAATAGGATCAGGTGTCTGAAAATTATGATAAACGTGTTCAGTAAAAGTGAACTTATTGAGCCAGAAAGAACTTGCACATAAAAGACACACAAATTTATAATGCCGACAAAAACGGCATATTTTTTTTAATCATTCTTCATTTTAATATGAAACCTCAACGCCAGGACGTTAAATTATTAAAAAGAGAGGAAATTTTTTCTCTGGCATATATACTAAATGTGATGGAATCGCATAAAGTAAAGCCATTTGTAATTGGAGAAACTACAAACGCCACGGCTTTAAATAATATTTTAATGAATTCTTTTCTTAGACAAGGTAAACAAAACTGCGTGAATGACAAGGGAACTCTTTGAAGACTGCTTTTAACCGCGGGGTAATGTTTTTTTTTTACATTTTATTTTTCTTCTTTTAGTAAGAACGCTATCCTAATTTTAGGTAAAATGATTTTTGGTGAATAATAATTTCACAAGAAGTGCTCTCCTAATTTTAGTTCAGACATGATAATTTTTTAATCGAAATCATGTTTTTCTTACTGCAAGCTGTATAGCGCTGATCAAATATATGAACCAAAACGTCATACGTTTTACATTTTTTTTTTTTTTTTTTATAAAAATAATTTTGTGAGTCACTCCAATTCAGAAATGGTGCAGCTCTTTAAAAAGCATAATATAATAAAAATATGCTGTTTCCTTTTTGGTTGGAATATTGGACATAATATCTTCTAAAGAAAGTGATGGCTGAATTATTGTAGAACATCTTTTTGGACAAATTTCCCCTGGTGAACCCTTTTTTTTTTTAGATGTTTACAGAAATTTTATAAATTGGATCTGGTTAAAAATATTGAAAAATATGATCTGAACAAAATCATATAGAAATATTTGAATGATGAAAGCAACGATCTTGGCTCCACATTTTTGTTTATTTATTTCATTTCAGTCTACAAAATAATATCCAACAGACTAGTAAGGTTGACTTAGAGATAGACACAGATTTAAATTTAATTAAGCTAAATATAAGTTAGGAATATCTTTAATGAATAAAGCACATTGAACGTCACGCCTGTAGAAAAGTTTAGGCAAACCTAACAATAAACGTCTTGACTCATAACTAGGTATGTTAATACCCCAGATATTAATCTTATAACATACAAAGCGAGTAAATACTCTTTGCACTGACTCAAGCCTATTAATATGGCTTTTATAATAAGGAGACCAAATTTTACATGCATACTCTAAAACAGGTCTAACAAAAATTGTAAATAATAGTTTAAGTGTGCTTGTGTCCCTAAATTCTTTCGAATTTCTTTTAATAAAACCCATTAACTTAAAGGCTTTATGGCAAGTATATTCAATATGTCTGATAAATGCTAATTTGCTATTAAAAATTCCTCCCAAATCAGTAATTTCATCGACTCGAACTAAACTGACATTATTAATTGAATAATTGAAGAGAATGGGGTTAGCAGACCTAGAAAAAGACATAACTTTGCACTTAGCTGAATTTAAATTTATGTTGTTTGTGGATCACCAAATTATTAGCTTATCAATATCGTTTTGTAGTTGGGCACAAGAGCTTCTACCCGAAACTTTGAAGAATAATTTCAAATCATCCGCATATATAAAACAACGAGCAAATGAAAAATTTAACGTTACATCGTTCACAAATAGAATAAAGAAAATTGGACCACAGTGACTTCCTTGTGGAATACCCGAGGATGAATTGATCACTCTAGATAAAGTGTTTTCAATTTTTACTATTTGCTTATGATTCGTCAAGTAAGATACTATCCACTTCAGAAAATTTGAGTGAAAACCTAAGGCACTTAGTTTCATTATTAAGGTCTGAATACAGACCCGATTAAAGGCTTTAGAAAAGTCTGTGTAGATACAGTCAACCTGACACCCTTCCTCAATGGAATTAATGCAAAAATTAGAAAACAATGATAGATTTGTTATTGTAGAATTTCCTTTTTGAAAACCATGCTGTTCTGTACAAACGAGCTCCTACATAAAAAGGTAATTTTTCCAGCTATAATGCTATCCAACAACTTTGGGATGATATTCATAAGAGCTACAGGTCTATAATTTATAAATTTACCATTTTCAATATATTATTTTATCAAGTTAGAGCCAAATAAAGATATTTTCTATATACATAGTCATGAGTAGGTAATAAATTTAATTACCAAAAATAATGATTACACCGGTCAACACAAATTTTGAGTCTGAGTTCTGCATATCCGATTTTTGTTTCATCCACAGTACTAATTAACAACAACAAAATAGTTTTACCCGAACGAAAAAGTTTGCTTTTGTTACTATCAGAATGAAATTACGGATTTCAAAAAAATTTTCCTTTTTTATCCCTTTATTGTATGTAAAATAAAACAACCTGTTGTTATTTATTTGAATGACTTTCATTTATAAGAAAACAATTTAAAACTAATAACTACCATTATAGAATATATAAAAAAAATTAGAAATATTTTTAACAGTTCAAATATAATCTACCATCATTTTCTCATTGTATGGATCCCAATAACGACATTCAATTGCCATCACGTTTTAATGAAAACTTTTACATTTTGCAACCCTTGAGTACAACCCTTGAGTATAAACCTATCAAGCATAGTTAAAATAATTTCTTTTGAATTATCAACTCTGTTGTTTCCGAGAAAACCATGAACCACTGCTTTAAAGCTGTCCCAGACTAGCCTTTCGTGTCTATTGAGTAGCTTTGTAAATTCCTTATTGCCTATAATTTTCTTTATTTGCGGTCCGACGAAAATACCGTATTTTACTTTGCCTTCGGATAACTCAGGGAAACAATTCTTTAAATATTGAAAAGCTTCAAAATCTTGCCGAAGAGCTTTAACAAATTGCTTCATAAGGCTTAATTTGATATCCCAATGGAGGCATCAATACACGTTTAACCACCACAATTGGGTCCTATTTAACATTATGTTTTCCTATCTTGAACCCTTTACGCTTGGCCATGAGTGCTGTTAAGTATAGTTTACACAAGCGAAGTTACTGTCCCAATTAACCTCGATTTCAGTCCCTCACCTCCTCTTGACATACCAAGCAGTTTATGTACTTGCGATAGTACAAAAACGAGTTCCACTCACTTCAACTTTTTAGCGAAGTGAAACCTGACAAATAGTCAAATTCAGTGTATTTTCTGCAATTGGTACATGTTTTGATGTGTGTAGTCATTTATAATATCATCTGGCGGGCGTGGAACTTGTGAAATGTGAAGATATTTATTTTTGAGAGAACCGGTTTCAAGTGAAAAGTACATATTGAAAAGGTCATTAATTGTGCAGCAATGTAATTAAGGGCAATTTCGGAGCAAAAATTCTAAGAAATAAAAAAGGGCTAGTACCTACGTTCCTGGCATTTTGATTGCTAAGGATATTTTTGCTTACGTAATTATCTTTAAAATATACGAAATTTCTTACTGAAAAATAAAAAGCACTCCATTGTATAAAAGCGCAAATACAAATGTGTTGACATTTTACAAGTTCCACACCAGCTGATATTATTAAAGACTACTTAAATCAAAAAATATACCAGTTGCAGAAAATGTACTCAATTTGATTATTTCCCAGGTTCCACTTCGATAAAAAGTTGAAGTGAGTGGAACTCGTTTTCGTACTGGCGCAAGTAAACTGGTGGTTATGTCAAGAGGAGGTGAGGGACTGAGATCAAGGTTACTTGGGACAGTAACTTCGCTTGTGTAAACGTGTAAACTATACTATAGTAATGTACTTTGTCTGCTCTATTGTCCCATATGCAAAGGTAGCAAGGATATATGCAGCCTTATTATGGTTGTCCTTTCAATTGACACAACTGTGTAAAATTCATAGGAACACCTAACAAACGAAATAAAAATCGACAACCGCAGCACCAAAAATAGAGGGAAATGTGCGGCGAACTCTACACTTTTGTCACTTGCATTTTCTTGTCGACAATTCTCACTTAATTTTTTCAGGTAAAATTTGTCTCTTTTTCTTTGTTTCCTTTCATTCCTATGAATTTTACACAGTCGGGTCACTTGAAGTGAGGGACAACCATTATAAGGCTGTTAGTATATCCGTCTTGAATTCTAATAAGAAGGCCAATCATCTTAAAATCCCCTATCATTGGCCTGCCTATACTTCAAACTCCGCAAATATAGCAGAATGAGTCTACATTGTGTTTACAACTTCTTGAGGCCATTTTTGAATCTACCGTCGCACAAAATATGTTGTATCGTTGCAATGTGCTTGCATGCACTAAGTATAAACGACGTAAAAAGAATTAATATTATCAGTCATGAATATCCAGACAAGTCCGATTCATCCTAATACCATCTTCCTTACCTTGAATTCAAGGCTCATCGGTAAAATAACAACTATCCGATTCTTTTTCCATTACGGAAACGTACAGTCAAGTAAAATGCCAGTACATTTCCAAACCTTTCTTAAAACTAACTTTTTTGAAGATGTGGCTGTTTGCACACACGACGGCAGAGCCGCTACCGTTGGCCATTGTGGTGTCGTCGTACGTATAAATGTGTAGAAACAAATCAGCCAATTGCACACATGACGACAATGGCACCGGCACTGCACGCCAATTCCGTCGTCGTGTGTGCAAACATCCACTTAATAAAACTTTTCTCCTTATATGGTCATACATTAATTTAAATATTTATTAGTCATTATAAAATGTTAAACCAATGTTTTTAAAAAATAAACGAAGTTTTTAGATATTTTTCGATATGAAGAATCAGAAAATAAACATAAAAAAAGCCCGTTTTTTTTTTTTTTAATTATTTTGTTGACCTGTGTTATTCTTACCTCCATATTTCAAGATATTCGATATCATAATATTGGAAATCAGAGTCTACTAAGTATATATTTGCCTATGATCTTATATTTCTTCATTACCTGTATATAAATACGTATGTATGATTATATTTAAGAAATGTACCTTAAATTTCATTTCGTTTGTATCTTTCTCCTCATTTTATCCAAATTGTGTAAAGAAATCCAATTATAAAATATCTTTATGTACTAACATCCATTGATATAAGAAAATCCAATAAGGTAAATGTCGGTATTAGTGAATATCGAGAGACACAAGAAATTTTATTTTATATTTATCATACAAATTCTATAGAAATTCTATAGTAAATTGCAAAGAAAAATGTACAGTACATTAGATTGATGCATTGTCGTTTTTATATTCGAGCGCGAGGCGTTGCTGATGTTTATTCTATGTTTAGTCTATGTTTAGTATATGATACCCCTATATTGAAATTTTCGAGAAATGTTGATCCCTCGATATTCATTTCCTTCTTAAGGCCCTCCATTTATAACTGCTTATGTATTTTCAAAACTGTAAGTATATTTCCTCTTAGTCGAGATCAATTGGCTATCAGAATCAGTGCTTTAACTGTTGCTGACTGTAGCCCATATAAGTCCGGATCACTATTTCAAAGCTCTTCAACTTTACATTCAACCAAAAAAAATTATCAGTAACAAGCTTAAGTTGCATTTTCATAGAACGGAATTCTCTCTTAAATTTATATATATATATATTTTTTTGTAAGGCATACTAGAATTCTAACGCGTTATAGACAAAGTCTGGGCTTTTCTTAAGTTTATAAATGTTGCGCAGAATTTATGTGGCATAATACAGCAAAGAGAGAGAGAGAGAGAGAGAGAATGTATATAGATCTTTTTATTATCTTGTTTTAAAACATAGCTTTCTGACCCCGTCTTTTTACGGTTTTTCATATCTAGATGTGGGTTATCTGTGCTGCACCTCAGTTTCATTCCACTGATGTGCTTTAAATCTAGTTATTATTAATCTGTGAAAATACCCTTGTTGTTATTACGAGCAGAAAAGTAAAATTAATTTTTTTAATTGCCTATGAGTAATAATTCACATAAGTTTATTTGAAATTTGATAACATTCCTATTTCTGATTAAATAATTATTGTTTATAAAAACAAATCTTTAAGAAAAATGGTAAATATATGCTGCCATCTATAGCCAAACAAGGAAACATCCGTTCATAACCTCACTAAAAATTGTTTTTCTTTATGCAAGTATAAAAAAATATATACGCCCGCCCACTGTAAATGAACTTCGAACTAATGAGAGAAATCAAGATGCCAAACATGAAACGAATTCAAGTTATCAAGAAAACTAACATAAAAAAAAATCATAAATTATTCTGAAATAACCAAAAGCAAGCGACATCCATTTATAAAAAATTCTGACATTTTATGAAAATTGATTTTTTCTATTTTTGTACGATAATGCAGTCGCCTTAAGTTGAACACAAATGAATAAATTTTGCGATGGAAATCTGTTTTTATTTCTTTCTTTTTTTTTCGTTTGGTATATTGAACATGTAGGCAGATAGATTTTTTGGACTCAACAAAATTAATTACAATACCATATAATGCATCTCTCTCTATACAAGTAATAAAACCAATCATTCAGAATGCTCAAACTAACAAACAGCCTTTTTTTCTATACCAACCCTTGATTGATTTAATGATGATTAAATGTTCAGTTCGATTGATGTGGTTAGTCAAAAATTCTAGAAATTCAAACTTCTCTCTACATCAATCCTATGGATATATTTTAACCGCCACTAGAGTAATTTTTCAAGGTAGCTAGTAGCTAAGCCATTTTATCGAAATTACCATTGGCTAGGAAGTTCTTGCAAATCTGACATTATGTATACGCAACAAATCTCCCTTAATAGCAAACCATTTATTCCCGTCTAGAAATAACTGACTATAAAATTTTTAATGGTTGCAATCACGAAAACCGGGACGTTATGGTAACAACAAACCTTCGCAAGAGAGAATATAGGAGTTATAGATTTTTTTCCTTTTTTACTTTCATATTCAAAAAGGCCGTTTCATCCATCAATCAATCAGGTTTGTTAAAAAAAAAACATAAAAGTGGAGTTAGGATGGAGGACGACAAGGAAAAAATTGATTTTATGTGTTTTCACAAATTTGTTGCCAATAGTAGCAATTGAAGTACCCGACTCCATCACAAGGGAACCTAATAGTTAGAATAAATGTTGAGGAGGTTCACGGCAACGAATACATACATACTTGCCTGTCAAAATGAGTAGTTGATAATTTATTTACAAGGCGGCATCAAGTATTCGACGTGGTATTAAATTGGTTTTAAAAGAAAAGTTAAGTCAAATCAATCTATGTAAATGCTCAGTCGGTATGGCAGAAAATAATGTTTAGTGAATTTATTTTGGCGAAAGCACCCTTTGGGGAATACCCTTCAAATGAAAAAAGCAGCGGTGATATTAAGTAAATTTTTTTGAAAGAGATAAAAAGAATAAATAGAAAGCTTTAAGAGCTTATTTGTCAGCTAGCCTTAAAGGATGTCGTTGTCCTTTTTAACATGGTAAGTGGGTTCATCTCTGCTTTAAGGTTACATAACAGTATGTAATTCTTTTAGCCTAGTTCTTCTCCAGTGTGTGTGTGTGTGTGTTCATATGTGTGGGAGAGTGTAGTTCGCCACGTCGACTCGTTCTCAGGCAGTGCCCAAATATATAGTAAAATACAAAAATTTTGGCCCCAATTTCGAGCTTAAATTTCCCATTTTTAAAAAAGGCCCATTTACAAAACTTCAAGTCTCTCCGTCGAAGAGTGAGGCAATGTACAAATATATGGTGAAAACCTCAAGTTTTGTATGGCAACACCAAAAAGGGTTAGCCCGATTTGGTCCATTTTCGAACTTGTATTTGAAAACGCCGTGTACAATATTTTAGTTCCGCTCGACGCGTTCTCAGACAGTTTCCAAATATATAGTGAAAAACCAAAGTTTTATATGGCAACATCGCGAACTGGTTGCCCGATGCAGACCATTTTTGTAATTATTTGCTGTTGGTACGACAACACGTCGACACGCTCTTCGGCAGTGCGCAAATATATAGTTAAAAACGAAATTTAGGGTCAGCTTTCTTAGTGAACGCATTCTCGAGTTATCATGCGAACGGACGGACGGACGGACGGACAGGCGGACGGACAGACGGACGGACAGACGGACGGACATGCAAAAATCAAAATAACTTTTAATATTATACGTGGGTGTCCAATCCATTTTGCTCTACCAGCATTATTTCGAAGTAGTACAAACGGAATGACAAACTTAGTATAACCTTTAGATTTCATTTAGGGTATAAAAACAAAATTTTTGTATAGCAACCCTACGAAGGAGTTGCCCGATTTGTTCCATTTTTGAACTTAAATTTAAATTTTTTTTAAAAACGCCGTGTACAAATTTTGAGCTCTACACGTCGACGCGTTCTGAAGCAGTTTCCATATACATATATAGTGAAAAACTAAAGTTTTGAATAGCTACACCAAAAAGGGGTCGCCTGATTTGATATATTTTTGAACTTGTATTTTCAATTTTTATGAAAACGCTGCTTACAAAATTTGAGCTCTCCACGTCGACGCGTTCTCAGACAGTTTCCAAATATATTGTGAAAAACCAAAATTTTGTATGGCAACACCAAGAAGGGATTACCCGATTTAGTCCATTTTTAAATTTTATTTACTATTACTATGAAAACACCACGCACCAAAGTTTAGCTCTCTACGTGTACTCGTTGTCAGGCAATGTCCAAATATATATCAAAATTTTCAGTCCAATTTTGAACTCGTATTTTCAATTTTTCAACTTTCCACGTCGACGCGCTCTCAGGCAGTTTTTTATATCTCAACAACGACGCCATCTAGCGTGCCCAAGGCTATCCTATCTTTTAAGCTGGAACTAACCAAACACATTCACAAAATTTCATTGAAATCAGTTAGGCGGTTTCGGAGATTAGCGTGTACGAACACAGTGACATGTGATTTTTATATATTAAGATATTCTTTAGTTGTTATCGAAAAGTTTTTTACAATTTTAAATAAAGGGTTTTCCAATAAGAGGTGTTATTTTGATATTCAAAGAGAAATGCTATTTTTTAAGATAAATGATCGAATCTTTATTTCATTATAAAGAGGAAGGTATGCCGTTAATAATGGGAAATAACACTGGCCAAATGACCACCATGATCACGCCTACAGGACCATATCCTTTTCATGAAATTTTCCATAACTGAATCGCAAAGTGGCTGCCCTATGTACTCGCTAGCCTCACGAATTCCATCTTTGAGGTCTTCAATCGACGCTGGGCTATTGGCGTAGACCTTCTCTTTCACGTGGCCCCAAAGGAAGAAGTCGCAAGGTGTTAAGTCACAAGATCTCGGTGGCCAATTGTGATCACCTCTTCGAGAGATAACACGGTCCGGAGACTTTTCCCGTAAAAGATCAATGGTTTCGTTGCTTGTATGGCACGTAGCGCCGTCTTGTTGAAAGTAAACGTTGTCCAGATCAATACCATCCAATTCCGGCCATAAAAAATCATTAATAATCTGTCGATAGCGCAATCCATTCACCGTAACTGTTGCTCCAGCCTCATTTTCGAAAAAGTAAGGTCCAATGACCCCGCGGGACCATAAACCGCACCAAACAGTCACACGTTGAGGATAGAGAGGCTTTTCAACAATAACTCTTGGGTTTTCCGAGCCCCAGATGCGACAATTTTGCTTGTTGACGAGGCCATCAAGGTGGAAATGGGCCTCATCACTCAAGATGAGTTTTCGATGGAATTCCGGATCATTTTCATGCATTTCAAGGACCCAATCAGCAAAGACTCGACGTTGTTGATGATCGGCCGGCTTTAGTTCTTGTGTTAACTGAACTTTATAAGCCTTAAGACCCAAATTTTTATGCAAAATACGGTGTAATGACGTTTGTGGAATGCCTAATTCCAAGAACGACGAGGAATGGACAAACCTGGGTTTTCTTCAACACTTTCGGCTACAGCAGCAATATTCTCTGCTGTTCTTGAGCGACGTGCACGGGTTTTATTCTTCACATCACTAACTTGTCCCTGCAGCTCGAACTTTTCTACCAATTTCTGTATTGCGGTCCGACAAGGTGCTTCACGACGACCCAAAAATGTTCGAGTTTTACGAACCGTCTTTGCCACATTTTCACCATTTTTATAGTGAATTTTAATAATTTCAATGCGTTGTTGAATCGTGTATCGTTCCATTTTTATTAATGGCGTAGTTTCTACTTGTCAAATGTCAAAAAATAACAGCTCCAAAAGTGACATCTACCGAAATAGCGGTCTAATTAAAATAACACCTCTTATTGGAAAACCCGATACTTGAAAAATACGTTTTTGGTTCAAAACCCCAAATGTTTTCATTCTGCCATCATTCAAATGAGGAGGTGGCTCATGTAGTAGAACAAGGAAATAGGTGAAACTAAGGCAATAATTTATAGGAGAGGTTTAATTAAACATGTATTTATGTATGCTGCAGCCAACTGACACAGGGTGTTTAAGAAATTTCATTGAATTCAATAAATATTTTGCATATTAACTAACAACTGTTCTAAAAGATTTCACGTCCCTTTCTCAAGTTTGTTAATTATTTAGTTCTTGTAATTATTACTATCAAATATGGCTATATGTAGATACATCCGTACTCTACTTTTTCAATACCGTGGGTATGACCACAAACAACATACAACTAGATAAGAAAATCTCCATATAAACCAGAATCACTTTTTCAAAGCTCTGTATGCAAACAAAGAAAGCTATCATTGCGATGAATTTATGTGATATAATACAGCAAGAGAGAGAGAGAATGTATAGAGTTGTCTATTAGAGGGCCATTAGCTCGTTATAATTCGACTTAGTATTTTTTTTTTTATTTTTTTTTTTATAGATAATATCTCAGAAGGAATACTCAGTGAATATACTTGTTATGGATCTCCTCCTGACTTTCTGACAAGACGTGAGAAAGGTTTTCTATTGTTACGTATCCCATGTCTAATTGGTGTCAAAAATTTTGAAGAAATCCTTATCGTTCTGTATCTTCAAACCAGGTACATCTTGATTTACATGCCCTCTTCCATAAAGTGATTTCTTTAGCTGGAGGAGGAGTAGTTAGAATTAAATGTTTGAAAATTACCATTTACCCGATTTTATAAGCTTATTTAAATTATTATTCTTTTAACAGCAGTTTTTGTTAAAATTTAATTTTAGATTTGACTCTTAGTTTTAGCTACACTTAATTAATTAATTAGTGAACAATTTAAGATGGATCTTGTCTATTTGAAAAATGTTAAATAAATATAAATTTTTCCATCGTCCTTTGAGACTGTTACTATATGCAGAATCCCCTTAATAGCATACATATACTATAATAAAGATAGCCTAGTGCCTCCAAGGGTTCTGAATTCGATTTTTTAGTCTTATTTTTAACTGACAAAAGAACCTGAAACATGATCAAGATCTACCATCTACCCTTGTGCAAATAGCCATCAATTAAGTGTGTAGTCGGTTGCTCGTTTTATGAAATAAAATTCCTCCCAGTTCCAGTTGTGTGAAGAAATCAGAGCGCAATGGTATAAAATACAATGTACATAGGATACTGTATATAAACACATATGTACTTTCATATATGCCGTCCTATAGGTATACATATACTGCCCATATCCTACTCATATTTTATAATAGCAAAAAAGCATGTGCGTTATATGCCTTGTGGCATTCGACCCTCGTAGTAGGGTTAATAGATTATGTTTCATAAAATAAGAGGACTTTATTGGATACAAATTGTCCTGTTTTTTTGTAAAATATTGTACATATGTAGGTTATTGAAATTACATTACACTCCTACAAAATTGTATCCCGGAAAAAATTATTACAAAAAAATGTGTTGGCTTCTCTTTATAATTTACTTATCAACGAAACACTAAGGAAATTTCTGAAATAGGTCATTTGTAAGATGAGAAAAAATCGATATTTGGTTGGATGGTTATAAAGTTTGCTTTCCACCATAATAGGTACTGGCAGTTTTGCGGTTTAGGTGTATTAAGAACAGAAAAATCTGCAAATTACAAGGGGAAAATCTCGCTATAGTTTCTAATAATAATTGGTAGGATGTACCTACGTATGTATAGATAAATGCAATTTCATATCAATGAAGTTATTTACTACAAAGTACAACCTTCAAGGCCCGCAATAGATTTTACCATCACAACACTTCATTTATCTCCCATTCAAAACAATGCCAAGATTAGAAACTTTATTCAAAAAAACAAGAGTACATCTACTTGAAATCACTACATAACGGTGGCAGCTGCATATCTAGGTTAAAATGTTTGGAAGAGCGAGCATATATTAAAAGAAGGGAAATTATTTCCATCTGTTGAATAAAAAATTGTTGGAAATGGTCGGCTTAATACGCTAGAGCTAGACAAATTGTCTCCAAATTAATTAATTTTTAATTAAATGGAGTCAAATGTGTACGTGTCGTCACACAAATAAGATGGATTAAGGAACATTTTACAAATGCTTCGGTTCAAGTTACAAATGAAGAAAATTTAACTCCATATTGGTGAAATTGCAGTAACGGTGCCATCTAAAAAAAAGAACAAGAGGAAAAAACGGAAAAGAATTTGGACAAAGGAATGGCTGCAGAAAAGACGATAATATTTCCATACAAATTTATTAAAAGAATTGAAGGTAACGTTGCCAGAGGATTTTCAAAACTTTCTTAAAGCGCGAGACATATGAAGAGCTTTTATCGCTATTAAAACCTTTCATAGAAAAGCAAAACACTTTCATGATAGATGCTATCACTCCAAATGAGAGATTGTCTGCCATATTGAAGAATTATAATAAAATCTTTCCAAAACTCATTATTGAAACTCATTTTTAAATTTCCTTGGTTATTCCTTAACGTAACAAAACTTACTCAGGTATGACGAGTGTATGACACACATTACCACATATGGTAAAACTTGTTGTGAAACATGTAACTCCGCCCCCAAAAAAATCAAACTATAAGGAACTCATCTTGTGTGATCTTACTCAGGATTAAGCATACAATTTTTCATCACTGCATTGATATTAATAATTTGTGAAATTAAGTGTTTTTGAACAAAAATAAACAAGCTACATACAAGGACCCGTTAATTAAATAGGAAAGTAAGGAAATTATACCTAAGAATTTATTTTCAATTAGGTAGGCTTTTTCAAATGGGAACTCAAAACAAATATTTAATGCTGTGTAATTTTTAAGGAAAAAAAACATACCTACGCTAGCAAACATCTTTTAAAAATGGGAAAAAAAATACAAAGAATCCGACGTTAGTAAAAACTTAGAAGTCATAAAAGCGTTTGAAAAAGATAGCCTTAGTCAGAGGAAAATTGCTGCAAAGCTTGAAATTAGCAAAAGCCAAGTGCAGCGAATTTAAAAAAATAAAAATGAAAAAAAAAATCGCTTGAGAGATTTGAACCAACTGAAAATTAATCATCCCGTATGCAAAACTGGATAGGACTTTATTTCAATGGTTTATGAAATTTAGTGGAAAAAATTTACCAATATCTGGATCACATCTTCAAGAGAAGGCTTTAAAAATTGCAGAAATGTTAAATTTGACTGAATTTAAGGCATCGAATGGATGGTTACAGTCATTCCGCAAGCATTACAATATTACTTTCGGTGTGCTATCAGGAGAGGGAGCAGATGTTGATCTGAGTACGGTTGAGGCATATCGCAGTCGAACAATACGAGCCTTCAATTATTTTTAACCTGGATGAACCAGGACTCCTCTTCCGAGCAACACCAACCAGGTCACTTCTTTTGCAGAATGAAAAATGCTCAGGTGGGAAGTTATCCAAGGAACACTTAACGATTGCTCTTCTCTGCAATTTAGTTGGTGAAAAGAAGATCTTTTAGTAATTAACAGGGCTAAAAGGCCGAAGCACAGACAAGAAATACCCAGATATCGACGGTAGTATACTAAGAAAGTGATGTATGGAAGAGCTCATATAGCAAACCTCAAGAACTCACTGATCTCGGCTAAATATATCATCGGTACGAACCAAAAATGTTTTTCGATATAGGCATAGAACTGAAAGCGACCATATTTCTTCAGAATTTGTATACATTATTGGTGGCTGTAGACGGCCCGCACAAATTCCGTCTGTCGCTTTATGGATTGTTTGCGGGTGAAGGGGGGGGGGGGGAGTAAATACATTATTAATGTTTTCAATGACTTGCACTATATACAATACAACCAACTTTTTGCTCTTAGTTTGAATCCCGATATTTATTATCATATCGACTAGTCAGGTAGGCCAAAATTGATGAGAGTTCTTGCAATTATTCGTTCTTTTGTATGCTTATCAAACTTAACCCCTCACACCACCAAACTCATCACGCAAAACGACAGACAGAATTTGTTCGGACCGTCTACAGCAAAGATTTCCAAACTATTATGGGTAAGAGACCCCTTTTCCAAAATGAACTGATACCTCAGATCCAAATTACTTTAAAATTCCTATCTCTAGTTTTTTTTTTTTATTGATACAAAATACTTACCAATTTAAAAACTTTGCGGGTTGGTTAAATGAGTAAAATTTACATAATTTTCTCATTAAAATTTAAGAAAATAAATAGACATAAAATTCAGTAAATATCGAATGTAATTAATAATTATTAATACAAATTACGTAAAAATGCTTAAGCAGGTAATTAACTTTTGAAAAAAAAAAAACATTAAAATCGCAAAGTAAAAATAAAAGATGAACCTGGTGACTTTCTCCGCGTTCGTTGATTTTCAAACGGTTTCTTTGTTTTGCCAAAATGTTTGTAACAACACTGAAGCCTTTTTCGACTAGGTATGATGATGGAAAAGCGATAAGGTATGTATTTTTCAGCAATGTTCCACAACTTCTGATAGCCTTGGTTGAACTTTTGCTTAAGTTCGTCGTCTGTGCTGATGGTAATGTACGTTCGAACACATTATCTTGCACGAAATTGTCCACGTTTTTCATCTTGTACGAACGCACGATTATCGATTTGTTGAGTTTCTTAAATGATACTTCACTAAAATATTAGTCATTCTTATAACAAGTTCGTACACGTAACACAACTTATACAGTATCTTGAAAGTTTCAAATAAGAGCTAGTGTTAATTAATAGGGGTCGATTTTTATACCTCGTCCACCCCAAAAATCAGTTTTCCTTTATGTTTACCCCTGTGAAACCGATATCGACCACTTTGGGAATCCCTGGTCTACAGCCACCAATAATGCACACGAATTCTGAAGAAATATAGTCGATTTCAATTCTAAGAAATAAATCAATTCTTTCCTACATTGAAATCAATTTATAAAGGTCTGAGACAAAAATCCGCGCTGATGTACCTAGATCTACGCTCATAAAATTGTTTAGCTAACACACCCCAGACGTCTTCAACAGCCACCAATAATGCACACAAATTCTGAACAAATATGGTTGCCTTAAATTCTATGAAATAAATGATTTTTTGCCTATATTGAAAAACATTTTTGGTTCGTGCCCATGATATATTTAGCCGAGATCAGTGAGTTATTGAGGTTTGCTATGAGCTCTTCCATACATCACTTTCTTAGTACTACCATCGATATCTGGGTATTTCTTGTCTGTGGCCGAAGGTCATTTAGCAGAATAAAGGACCATTTATAATGGCAGAGTAGAGTGGAGTTACCAGATTGCATTTGCTCTCATCATCTCACCAACGTGAGATTAGGAATTTTTCAAATCTGACGCTACTCTGTGAAATCCACTCTGGTGGGAAGCACGAAGAAATTTTATTAAAATGCAATTTTGAGACAAGGAAAGACAATGCAATCTGGTGACACCACTCTACTCTGCCATTGTAAACGCTCCTTAAATATTCAACAGCATTGTAAACGCTCCTTAAATATTCAACAGCATTGTAAACGCTCCTTAAATATTCAACAGCATTTATCCATTACATGGAGAGCCAATTCAAAAGCGTGAATGAACTCTACTATTTTCAGTGAGTGAATGCATACACTAGATGCGAAAATAAAAAGACAAAAAAAAAGTTCTTATCTTCCTCGACAATGCTGCCTGTTATGTGGTCGATGAGATTATTAATATAAAATTCAATATCTACCACCAAATCGTACTTCACATTTATAACCACTGGACCAAGGTATCATCCAGAATTTAAATTTAAACTACCGTAACTACATGATGAACCATTTAATTTGTTATTTGGATGAGGTTGAAAATTCTTCAGAACTTGCAAAGAAAATCTCTCCATTTTATACTCTCGGTTGGTTTAAATCTGCATGGGAAAATGTAACTAACTCAACAAACCATAAATGTTTTCGAAGGTGTGGTTTTACGCACGATAATACATAGTACCGAAGAAATAATTACTGAAGATAGTATTGTAGAGGAAAATGTATGGGAATTAGCAGATGTTGATGTATTTTTGGCCACTTATGAGACCTTACCGGAAAACTGGGAAGACAATTTCTTTCAACAAGGTGAAAATAGACAAGACAGTGAAGATATTATAAAAAACTATAGCAGCAGCTTCGAAGATGTTGTCAAATCCGAAAATGAATCTTCGAATGAAATTTCGTCCATGACTATTAAGGACGCTCTTTCAAGCATTCGTAGCCTTAAAAAGTACGCAACAAAAAGGAACATACCTACATACAGTATTACAAAAACTAAATGAGTGTGAAAATATGATTGAAAGAGAACCCGTAAATTCTACTAAAAAAAAACTAAGATTTCAGATTTCTTTAAGAAATAATCTTGTATTGCACCTAGATTGTGCTTTTAGATTTCCATAAAATGTTATATTTCTTTAAATTACAGAGTACATATAAATTTTATCAACAGTTTGAATTTTTTTTATACTCATTTTTAATAAAGCATTTTTTTCGTTTACATATCATAATTAGTTCTCTAATTTTTCATATTTATTCCTTTTATTTATTTCGTCGGACACAGTGGGAAAATAGCTATCCTTTGTACAGCTTGTTTGTTATATGTATGTGTACATGTCTATACCTACATAAATTCCTTTACTTGTAAAATCCGACCAGTAATTGCTGCGACCGTGAGGTGGTCAAATTAGTAGGTTTTACTGTATTTTGATTTTCGTCTAACCGCGTGGAGTGACACATAGTGTGCCATATCATCAAACAAGCCCATACATGATCAAATCTGTGTGACAAAAGTGTTGTCCAACATGTGTTGGACAACATTCGTAATCATATATGGGCCTCTTAAAAACTGTCAAAATTTCGTTCGCTATTTAGTCAGTTTATAGTATGATATATCCATAATCCACAAATAAATTCTGCAGCGTCGTAAAGCTGCGATCCCGGGGTAATACTGCTTCCTCCCTAGATATGCTTCTAGCTATGTGATGTCAACAGTATCAATGTGTTTATACTACTAAAATTATCGTATAATCAAGCAATGCAGTCCGTAAGAAGATCGATTGACCTACTCAAGTACACTCAAAAAAAATTTCGAAGAAATTTACTACAAAATACAGAGCCATCGCAGTTGCCTGCTATAATCGGAGTAGACTACCTTCAGTATGTAAAATTCAATTATTTGGCTAGTAAAACTACTATACAAAATTAAGTTTACTTTCAGAGAGTAAACGCCCCTTACTAGTTTTAAGTAAAATTACTTAACAATGACGAATTTTGCTAAATATAGCAATTTATCTTTCCTCTGCTTTTGTAATTTTACTGCATACGTAATTTTTCCATTAAACCATCTATTTTTACTGGAGTTTGGGAACTATACTAAATGGTAGAAATTTTACTTCGGTTCACAAGAGCAAAATAAATTCTGTTCAGCATATTCTTGCTTTTGACCTTTTGTTGTTATGTCAAACATCTTGCTGCAATTTTTCGTAGGCACTAGATTTGGTACTAAACGTACAGCAAACTTTTAACTAACAACAGCGAGAAAAATAAATAACGACCAAAAGCTGCACAGCAATAATAGCTTGTTCCACCGATGCTAGGATTTTTCTCATATAGCACTTTTAAATTTTTTCTATGAGTAATAAACCATGCACATATTTTCCCCAGATCTGAGGCATAGTTAGATAGGGCTAGAGAAAGGTATCTATTAAAACTGTGCCACATATGTAGCTGTTGTACAAGTGGATCTCAGTATAATAATAATTGGTGGACTTAAAAACGAGGAAATTCCTTTTTTCACTTCTAGTATTGTTTTCAATAATGTCGGAATATTACTAAACTTCAATGCGTACATACACATCAGATCATGTAGTGGCGTGGGTTTTGGGCAGTTGCTACAGTTACCACAGCAAAATTACTATAGTTGCCACAACAAAATTACTGTATTATTAGTATTCTCCAGTTTTTTGTGTGTTTTAATATTAATACTTATAAAGCATTATTCGGATGTTAGAGTGATATTACAGCGGTAACCGCGTATTTTTACCATGACATTTTGTAAATTTACTGACTCAAAGTAAATTAGTAAAAAGCAACCGAAAACATTAGTAAAATTACCAATTATAATAGAAAATTATTAAAAAAGGCAATTTCGCCAATGATTTCCATGATTAATGTAATTTTACATAAAAAAATTTTAGAATGTATGTCTGCACATACATATGCTGCATATGTTATACATGTGAATTTGTGGTTAAACTTTTACAATTTGCGGGGGATATATTTTATTAGTTTTTTAAGTATAGAAACTTTTGATAGAAAGCATAAAGTATTTTTAGATCTAAAATCAGTAGTTGATTGAGAAGAATTTTTTTTCTGAATAAGACAGTAGCTGTTTTCAATTAAAGCAACAATTTTATAAATTTTTGACACCACAAGTTAAATTGATGGATTATTTGTTTACTAAGTTGTCATATATAGCCGGGAACAACTTAAGTAGAATAGGGGTAGCAATAACAAAATTTCAAAGAAAAGGCTGAACCAAAAGGGACATAAAGGTACTTATGCACCCTTTAAATTATACAGACATATCCAAAAATTAAAATTGAAAACATTACATTTCAAAATAATCTGACATCTGTTTAGGGCAATAATTTCAAAAATTCGTAAGTAAACCTCAGTCTCGTTGAAATTCGTAAAGTTCTTTATGGCCATTTTGGTTCAGCCTAAACAAATAAGTCCATTAGATTTTTCACTTGTCAGTTAACGAAATATTACATACTTTCTAAATCCGGCTTCCATATGGTTCCTTGGATAGTCTTCAAATGTTCATCTTTAGTTGCACAAATTCGAGCATTCAAGACAAATCGGCCTCAAGAAAGTTAACTGAATGACGGCAACCTAGAGCAAGCAAACCAAATTTCTGCTTCCAGCAGTCTATTTTTTATATATTTATCTACATAGAAAGGAAATCCCAAAGTAGATACAGTTATGGAACTATGTATTTAAGACTGATAGGTTTCGGACGTTAAGTCCAGACTGCTAGCGTGATCTGACAGATCACTTGATGACAACGTTGAAACCGCAGGGCGGCACGCCTCATTTATAGGTGGAGAGTGTAGGGTGGGTACCACGAAATACCTGCCGTTGTTATGCTATCATGAACAAAAAGAATCGTGCCTATTCCGAAGCGGAGACAAAACCGAAGAGTCACACACTGGTCCTGAAGGGACCGCACACATCACTTACACGAACATAATCCTAAGGATCGGATGGCACGATCCTTTTGTCATCCCCGGACTCCCATGATCTCGCTGGCATCTTGATTAGGATGTCCCTTATACCTATTGGAGAGAGGAGAAAGACTCAGGGAGAGGAGTGAGAGAAGAGAAGACTCGTCTTAAGTAGTCATACGGAGTGATTTTTATTCATTAAAATACATACATAATGATGGTTAGTTCTTATAATTACCCCCGTAGTATTATAGATGCCGTGAAGATCTCGTTTCGTGCTACTAAGATAGTTTAAAATTTTTTTTTTGTTCTTAAGATCACCCCCGAATCTATATAGGTGCTGGCTAGTAGATCCATGGTGCTGATGTCGAGTCCTTAACTACATCGGGGATTGACCCAATTGGATTTCTTCCTTACTCCTTATTTGTAAGAATGCTTGTTTAGGTACTACTATCTCGTTTCGCGATTAACGATTCTCAAAAAGTCCTTTTGGAGACATAATATTGCATAAACAAATTTTTATCGAAACAAACGCGATCTAGGAAGAAACGTCCCTTTAGGGAACGATACTATTCTTGCAGGTCGTGCAGTCTATACGATGCGTCAGGAGGTAAGTAGACTTATCGAACAGTTTTGATTCTGCGACACTCGGAATACACGTTGACTTGCTCAATATAGAATACAGGTAATAACGTCTATGCACTGGAGTTCCTGCCGCCATTCCATAAGATTTTTCTCAGTGAGTCTCTTACGAATAACGATCTCTTTTATAACACGAAACTAAGTACGATCAACCAACATAAGCTGCACAACTACCCGTTTACTCCTTTCAAGTGCTTCTTCGAGAGAATCACACGCGGGTAAGTTCATAATCTACATGTGTTCGTAGTGGACGAAAATAGTTAATCACCAAATCTTATTTCAATTCTTTCAAGTGCACCTTTACTAGGATAATACAAGATAACTTCCTATTCTAAATGTGTCTGCAATCGACGAAATTAACCGCGAAATGCTATTTCAATAGGATAAAACACGATAAGTTTATATTCTAAATATGCTTGTAAGCCATTCTCTTTTGAAGTCGAACTTCTTTTTCAAAATGTTGTAAATTTGGGTTTTGCTGCATTGGTTTTTCATCTGAAGCTGTTTCACGCATAAATTGTTCCTTTCACTGTACTCAATTACGCCTATTTTCTCCTTTAGTGTTAATGTCTTCATTTTTCACAGAGATATTAAATTTTTATTCTATTTTGATCTGTATCTACTCTTTAATATTGAAAATGTAAAGCAATTCAAACCAAACTGCAATCTAAGTGAAGACTTGACGGTTCAAATACAAACCCACTAATGTCTGAAATAGGCGACATCTCACTCCAACGTACCTCCAGGAAAACTACTTACGCGGCCGTAGCTTCATTTTGTATTGTATACAAAATATTTCGATGTATGTGATTTAGATGCGAAGCCAAGCAAGTCAATTGTATTGTGTACGTAAATTCAATAAAATCATATTTTGTTTACACTTCTTCTCTTGAATTTCGCACCCCTATACATGAGAAATTAGATTAATCACGAACAGCTAATTATACTTTCCGGGATTGGAGAACATCGATTTCTACTAAATGTTTCGTTTTCGCTTATAAGGTTACAAAGAATTTTCCGGGTTAAGCAGACTTTAAAGCCATTTTTCGACTCCGACTCCGGATTAGACAGTTTTCGGCTTACGCAGGCTACTTCTATTCTCATGTAGCGGGTTAAAAACTGGGACTGAGAGATTTTTCCGGGATAGCCAGGTCTCTGGCTTGTGCAGGTTCCGGCTTAGACAGGTTTCACTGTATAAATAAATGGTGGTCTTCGACAAAAACAACTAACCATAACATTTTATTTCATTTATCTCAGGTGCTCCTTTAGTAGGATGACACATGGTAAGTTCATATTCTAAATAAACTTCTAAATAACTTCCAAATTTCGACGGAAATGATTGCCTGCCAAAATGTATGTATAATATAAACATTGCCATTCGATGGCTATAATTAATCACAGTATTTTATTTCAACTCTTTCAGGGTACTCCTTTGGTAGGTAGCAAACCTCTGGGAAGTTCAAATTCTATATATATATTTGTATTAGACTGAATATTATTTCAATGATTTCAGGTGCTCCTTTCGTAGGACAACATCCGGTAAATTTCTAATTTAAATAGATGTGCATTCGACGACTATAAGTAATCACAAAATTCTATTTCAATTATTTCAAGAGTTCCGTTGGAAGGATGACGCAGGGTAAGTTAATATTACATATATATGCTTGTATTTGGCCAAGATAAATAATCATGGAATCCTATTTCAATTATTTCAGGTGCTCCTGTCGTAGGATAGAACTCGGTAAGTCTATAACTAATTACAAACTTGTAAAGCAGCTAATGGCTTTTTGGAATAATAATATTGCACTGTTTAAAAATAATAATCTCGGTTTTTCTTTCATTTTAGATGCTCCTATATGCGGACAGCACTCGGTAAGCCTATAATTTGACGTATTAAGGCTTTTGATAAAATATTTCAATAATAATATATATGATATCGTAAAATAATTGATGAACGGTAATAATTTGACTCAGTTCGGTAAGTTTGTAATCTAAATCTGTTCTTATTCGACGAAACTAATTAATCACAAAATCTTATTTCGATTCTTTCAGGTGCTCCTTTAGTAGGATAACCCCAGGTAAGTTCGTAATCGATACGGATGACAATAGCGGTAATATAAATACAATATACATAGATGGTATTTAAAAACTGAAATAATATTTATATTTTTGTAAAAAAAAAACTGTTAATAAATGTAAAACTTCAATTTAGCTAATCTTTTTGACTGCACTGGACAACGGTTGCTTTGGCATTGTTTCCCTATAGCGTTTCTTTTATAGCGAGTATACCACACGTGTGCGTGTGTTTCTATGCGGGAGATTTTTCACTTGCATTTCTTTCGTCGACAATTTTAATTATAATTTTGCCAAACTGTTGGCCTAGATTTTCACTATCTGACTTAGATATTCTTATGACTACGAGTACTTATCCTTTTTTTGTGCTTTCTTTTTCAGGTGCTCCTCACAGTGCGACTACGATGGGCAGCGAATATAATATCGGGGTACTTTCCCCTATTGCTATTGCTGTATATTCATTTTATTTTTGATGTTTTTTTTTCTTGTTGGGAAATTATTTTTACTTTTAATAAAAGCCCTTTTTCACTATTTGTCGTCGGTTTTCCTTTTTCTTTTTCAACTCACCATCTGATGTTTCAACACTGAATGACTGTATATGGCTGACAGACTCCAGCTGTCACTTTTCGGCTTCTTTCTCTCGCTCACTTCACCCGTTTAGCACATGGTACCATGGTTCCCTGATAGCTATTGATTGACAGTTGTCAGTGCCATCAGATAGGATATTCGGGTGGTGTTCGTATACGACCATAACAGTATGTAACAACGACCACAAACAATAGTCACAAGCTTAGATAAATATACAATAAACAGCAAGCCCAGCTAAGTCGAGCTAAACCCAGAATACCTCACTTTTCTTTGACTCGTACTAAATCAGCACGTACAACCAAACCATTGTCATTATAAATATGTTTTCCCAACTCCCGGCTAGGCGCTTTGCTCGACGGTTTCCAGTTCGTCAAACCACGCGCAGTGACAAGCCGGCTAAAAACACGAAGCATATCGTTTTAGTTAAAAACAGATCATCATAATCTCTTCGAAAAAATGGAAAATTTATTTAAATGCGCTGTATATTAGTCGCAAATCAAACACAGCAAAAAAAAATGCTCTAGAATAAAAATAATAAACCGAGCATTGAATTGTTCATGCCCACTATAACAGTTCCGCACCACACCCCTGTAAATATTGGGGGAATAAAATAAATTTTTGAATTTTGGAAAATTCAAATTTGTTTTTTAATTCACCTGGCTATAAGCTAAAAATAATAAATTTCATTCTCCATTTATTTATAAAAAAAAAAAACATAAAATGCCTTTCGGGCACAAATCTTTAATCATAACAACCAAAGAAGACTCTTCAAAAGGTATAAGATTCATATCAAATCTCTTCTTAACCGCTTTTATAAATAAATATTGTGCCCATGTATTCTGGTAAGAGCACTCTCTAGACATATGATATTATGTAGTACCTACGTAAATACCAAACCTCTAAGATAATCCACCAAAAACCGATGTTAATAAATAATAAGCGCGTGGTGCATTATTATGGTTAGAATGCCTTAAGCATTTTCCGGGTCTCTGGATACTCTCACAAGGATATATTTATGCGGTAAGAAAATATCAAATAAGCAGGCAAGGAGAATGTTAGTACATACATATGTATATACCTACTGCTGAGTTGGGCATCCACGAAAGAATGAAAAATCCAAGTGTATTGAAAGAAAATTCCATAGAAATTTCTTAAAAATTTTTGTTTGTTTGTTCTTTTTTTTTTTTTCTCTTCAACGGTTGATTAACTATTCTCATAATGTGACACAGAGTCTGTGACTTTTTTATACATATTTACTTTCAGACATATTTTATTTTTGTCGAGGTTATAAAAGGGAAGCACCATAAGTGAAATCTCATTAATATTTGAAAATATTTTCATCACTCGTTGGTTTTTCACAAAAATTCGTCTTAACTTTACCTTGATCTTTTTATTTTTATTTTTCTTTGTACAAAAAAAAAAAAACACTGGGATTTTATGTTGATGTTGACAGCCTGCTATTTACCTACCAACAAACAATCATAGAAAAATCTCAGAATTGTAATTAAATTAACCCTATACTTCCGGTGCATAGGAAATGAGTTCATTAGAGCGGAAAAAATAATTATCCTGGTCACAAGGTCGAATATGGGTCTACCTAATACCAATGGACCAGAGGTTTAAATAGATTCTCTCTCTATACATAAAATCATGACACCGAAGCAGACGACCGTCTATTTTAAAAAATTCTTGCGAAACATATCTTGTAATATGTAAGTATGTATGTATGTATATCTATGTAGGTACGTAGTACAACATTAACTTGCTTAAAAATAAATATCTTAGATATTTTCATTCAAAATTCTCCCACATACCTAGATATATACATATGAAAGTAAGTTGGGTAATAATAGTAAAACAGAAAATTTTACGAAACGACTTAAGCGATTGCGCGCTCTCATAGTACCTATATATGCAAATGACCTCTATATACTTGTTGTAAGCTCAATGGGAGTAACTTGAGTTGATTTACTCACGAGACACAACATATCCACATTGTGATCATTTCATAAGATCATCAAAAACAAAACATGGGAAACTGTAAACCAATTGCAAAATGTTTCATATTTCTACAACATTCTTTTTCTATACCGCTAATTTAGTGTTTTAGAAGAGAGGAGGGTGGATGGAGTGCGAGTTGAACCTGTAACGAGATTCCCATCAGTTTGGATGGAGATTATTATCCCGCCACCGCTGTTGCGCCGTCAACGGTGTCCGACGTTTATAATGTAAGTACACAGTACATTGGACAACAAATTATTGCATTTACATATAATGTGTGTAGGCAGGCGCACTGCACCAGCTCAACTTAACTCAGATCATGGGTGCGTGCTGGTGCTGGGTCTTTTTATTTTACTTTACTCTAATGATTTGATGTGATTACGCATGCGCATTTCATATTATTTATAGTAAGTGGATCAGAGATTCAGAAAATAAAGTAAAGTTGTAACGACCGGCTCGGCTCGTCGACTAACTCAACATAGTTGAATAGAAGAAAGGTTGGAGTTGGAGGAAGAAAGAGACACGCTGAATTGCTGGTAACATTGTGATTTTATAGAATTATTCCCTCATTCCCTGCTTGAGTTAACCTGACTTTTGAGTACACTGGTGACTGAGCACTGTTATAGGGAATACTCTGTGTAGTTTGCTTTTTGCTTTGTCATATTATTTTTAGTCATGAATCAGGAAGCGTAATAAAAGCATTCCATTGATAGTGCGTTCAGTATACAGTTATGTAATTATACATTTAATTATCGCAATTACATGGAGTTATGACTTTTGATGTTGTAGCTAGGTCTTGTAATGTAAACTTCTGGGTGTCCAAAAAATCAAAATAAATGTTGATATAAAAATAAGATCTCCTCCCTAAGTACCTACCTAAATCTGTAAAATATTTTTATGAATTTACCATAGAGCAACGAGTTATTTATTTTCTTACAAACACTACTGTAAAAAACATATACTACGTGTATTGATTTATTAAATATATGTACAATTACATATACCTAGCGTACAGGTCGACAAATAGAGGATGGAACTAGATTCTACGTTTCAAGAGGGGTAACTACGTTGACACATGTATTTGTACTACATATTCCATATAAAATACAAACAAACAATTTTGTTCCCAATAAATTTATGACGAAAAACGAGACGAGAACGACAATTTTAATCAACATTAAAATTAATTTTTGGGTTACTATTGGACAATATACCCCGTTCTAAAACTGAGCTTTGTTTTTTTATTCCTACTCTATTACCATAACCCAGTCTCAGAATAACGGTTTCCATAGCCTAATCTTTCTGTTGCTTACAATCCACTGCATAGTAAAATATTATGGAAAGAGCTTTCCCATCCTTCAAGCAGAATCTGATTCTGAATCATTAACCACATTATCCATAATTTTAAGATCACAGTATATCCGATAATCTCATACCTATGTAAGAAGTTCTGTTCTTGTTGGACAACTTCTAGAACTTTTTTAACTCTCCTATATGAAAAAACATCAAGACAGACTGTTAATAAAGTCTAGAACCATTCTGGGATTAAGATTCCACACTTAGTTTGCGGTGGAGGAAAAGCATGCTCTTGGTAGAGTAATATTCGCCTGGCCAATGCTTCGTAATTGTAGAGCAAGTGCTTCGAGGTTTCATGAGCATCCTGACAGAAGCCGCAGGATAAAGTCTTAGCCAATCTAATCTTCTTTAGGTGATACCGCAAGGATATTAGTGGCCTGAGAAGAGCTCTGTAATGATTTTAAATTCTGTTCTCCTATGGAGTAAGAGTTTTTTTGTTTTCCCGCCAGAGGTGTCAATAAACTATTTTGCCTGACGAAGTCCTTGTAGCCTTTCCCAATAAAGGAATTTCTGGTTGTTCTCCCAGCTATTTAGGATAGATCTGAAGTAACACTTTGAAGTGCCACAAAATGGCACTGGTCCGACAAAGGGAGTTTCCGCTCCTCTTTTGGCTAGGTCGTGTGCAAATTTTTGCCTTTATGGCGCTCAAGTCCAGGTACCCAAATGAGGATAACTTTGTTTCTCATTTTTAAGAGTTTTTTCAGACACTCCTAGACTATCATTGACTTAATAGTGTAGGAATTTAAGGCCTTGAGAGCGACTTGAGTATCCGGGAGGATATTGTGGCTCCTTTAATGCCGGTATTGGCGCATTCTTCTATGGCTAATACCTCAGCCTAGAATAGGGTAACGGGGTAGAGCCCAGAGAAATATAACATCTGGGGCCGTACCCAGTCCAACTTTCGATTTTGAACCACACCATCGATCCTTGTTGGTAGGACGGATTAGTGCATCGTTGTCAGTCTCCCAGAACCACGTCAAATGGTCTTACAAAATCCACCTTGGGTGTGATTATATCAGATATTGTCATCATTTGCTCAAAGCATATCTGTTTTAAGATACATAAATGACCAACCAGATCCCCTAGCCTTAACTGTTTCTATTTTCGCCATGCGATATCACTGAAGATCTTTTCCTTTTTCATCTGAAAATGCAAACTTGGAAGCTTTAGTAAATAAGGAAAATTGTCACCGAAGCCAAAGTGAGATGGGCTGTCAAGTCCTTCAAACCTTTTAAAGCTCCTGGCGGCGATGGCATATTTCCGGCATTACTGCAAGAATCGCTGGATCATATTAAGCCCCTTATCACTGAGATATTTAGGGCCAGTCTGTGCACGGGATACATCCCTAAGGCATGGAGACTAACCAAGGTTGTTTTTATACCGAAATCGGGTAAAAAACCACCCATCCATCGAGGCAAAATCATACAGGCCTATCAGCCTGACTTCATTTCTCCTGAAAACTCTAGAGAAAATAATAGACAGCTATATTCGGACGACGTCCCTCAAAAGCTGTCCACTTAATGCCAATCAATATGCCTACCAAACCGGAAAATCCACCGAGGATGCTCTCAGCAGTCTGGTAGAGACTATCGAGAAAGCCTCACAGGACATACAAGGCGCTTTCAATAACACTCTCTTTGACTCGATTAAGAGGGTATCCGAGGATAGAGGCATAGAAACCTGCATTGTCAGATGGATTGGCAACATGCTTGAGAAACGCTGCATAACAGCTACCATGAACGGTGAATCCACAACAATCATGGCCACTAGAGGCTGCCCACAAGGCGGGGTGTTATCGCCCCTTCTAAGGGCTACTAAACTTACTCCAAGAGGCCGGCTTTAAGGCCCAAGGATACGCTGATGATATTGTCATCTGTGTTAAAGGAAAGTTTGAATCAGCTTTACCAGAACTTATGCAAACTGCTTTTAACATCGTTACCAGATGGTGCCAGAACATGGGACTATCAATAAACCCAGGTAAAACAGTGCTAGTTCCTTTTACTAGGAAAAAGAGCCTTCAGATTCCACCTCCTAAGTTAAATGGAATTGCAATAGAATATTCCAAAGAAGCAAAATATCTAGGAATAATCCTAGACAGCAAGCTTACCTGGAATCCCCACCTGGAAGTGATAACAAACAAAGCCATGTGGGCATTCAGCTCTTGCCACAGGCTTTTCGGGAAAAAGTGGGGTCTGAACCCCAAAATGACCCTATGGATCTTCCAGGGCATAGTCAGACCCATACTTTCTTATGGGGCAAATATGTGGTGGCCTAAAACATTGCAGGCAACCACCAGAAGAACCCTTGACAAGGTGCAAAGGATGGCATGTTTAGGCGCCACTGGCGCCTTTTCATCATGTCCTCAACGAGCACTTGAAGCCATTCTTGGCTTACAGCCTCTCTACCTCTTTATTCAGAGGGAAGCTGCAGCCAGTATGCTTCGAAAGAAAAGGTCAGATGATTGCACCTCCTCCAGGGTGGGTCATCTCAGTATCTTCGAGCAGGTTAACATTAACGACCTTGAAGCTCCAAAAGATACTATGGCTAAGAGACTCTCTTTTGAAAGAGGTTACAAGGCAACCATTAATGAAAGAAGCCAGATACTAGACAGAGGACTCCAGCTCCCGCAACGGGTCCAAGTCTGGTATGCTGACGGATCCCGGAAGGACGGGAAAACAGGCGCAGGGGTGATTGGTCCAGAAGTGGAACTATCCATTCCGCTTGGTGTCTGTCTCACCTTCCATTTTCCAGGCGGAAGTCTATGCTATAGAGGTTGGAGCTCAGGAAAGCCTAAATAAGGGCTGTAAGAACTCCAACATCTACATCTGTTCAGACAGCCAAGCTGCGCTCCTAGCTCTTTCCTCTCAAGCCTTTGAGTCGAAATTAGTTTGGAGCTGCTACTCGAAACTCCAACTACTGTCTAGGGACAACCAAGTAACCTTGGTTTGGGTCCCTGGACACGAAGGAGTGGACGGTAATGAAAAAGCGGATGAACTGGCTAAAACCGGAGCTGATTGTCCGTATATTGGTCCCTATCCGACATTTGGCCTACCAAAAAGCCACTTTAGGAGGGAACTGTTTAAGTGGGAAAACAGGCAACTGGATCTCCTTTGGCGTAGCGCGCCCGGTATGAGGCAGGCGAAGAAATTCTTCAATCCTTCTCATTTCCTGTCGCGTCAACTTATTGGACTTAGCAGACAGTCGCTCAGACTATTTGCTAACGCAATCCCTGGTCATGGCCCCTTCCGTCACTTCCTGAAGAAGATAGGCAAATGCGACAGTGAACTGTGTCGACTGTGCGAAGAGGAAGATGAAACCTCGATGCACGTTATATGCGAGTGTCCAGCACTTACAATCACTGGAAGAGAACTTATCTCTCCAGATAATGTCTGCAATCTAACTCCGAAAGCAATAATCGAGCTCGTTAAAAGACTCGATTTTGCCTAATCACTATAGGGAAAGGCACAATAGATCAACTATGGTCGCGGTGTCCGCAAGGTCCTGGAGGCCTAGTCGCCCCTACTCTTAACATTAACATTAGTAAGGTTTCCATGGCTGGTGTAGGGCAGATACTCATGGCACCAGTTATTCCTAGACAGGCAAGCCAAGCCGCTGGGTTTTTGAAGTAGAGCCTCGGTTATCTTTTAATTACTGGTGATGTACCGTGGTATACATCCAGTACAACATTTTTGACATTAAACTCCAAGTTCTGCCAATAAAGGGACGACACGTGTAGAGAGATCCTATATCGCTCTGTCCGTCACTCTGGACAGATGCGAATTCCACCTGAGTATCTTATCAAGAGTGTCTCCAAGAAATTTGACTGAAAATGTTAATTCCGTATTATCAAGAAGTGAAGCCGTTAGTGAAAGCTTCGTTCGCTCGTGAACGGAACGATAACCATTTTGTTGGGGTTTGTGTTAAGGCCTTTGTTCAAGCACCACGTGTGCCGTTTGGAAAGGGCTTTTTGCATGTGGTCGGATATGACTTGATCATGCTTGCCCCGTATAACGACCACAAGGTCATCCGCATAGCCTTGTACATTAAATCCCGAACTGGTCAGCTTCATTAGTGTTATCTCAGTACACAAAGAATTACAATGCCGACGTTTCTATGAAGTAACATTGGAGGTACCTAGTACCGCGATAAATCAAAACTAGGTGAATCAGATTTTAGGAATATTTTAAAGAGAGCAGACAACATTGAGTTTATAGAAACTCGAAGTGATTTACTTCATTAAAATCCCTAGAACGTTTCGCGAGAGTCCCAAACAATACCCGAATTAAAGTAATAAATAGAAAAATTTCATTGGAGCGTGACGATACACCGCCGTTGATATGAAGAACGAAATTATATTCAGTAATGTTACATGGATAGAGTGGTTGGACAAAAAACCATTAATCCAATGAGGATCTTTGAATTTGACTAAAAGGACACCAGCCCAGGTTCTGTCAAGGATCCATTCTAAACATACACCACAATTTTATCGGTTCTTTTTTTAATATTTCAGTCTCTTTTTTTAAACATCAAAGATCGTCAAGATTCCAAAGCAATTCTAAGGCCTGGTGGAGTCTATCTGATACAGTTTGAGAAAGCAAACAGAAATTCTAGATTCATTTCGAAATATACAAGATATGATCAAAATAAAAACGATAAATCTTGAATTTCGCACGCTATTGAGTGAACTCATATTTTCTTTTCTTTTTGGCACCATTGTCTATGATATAATATGTAAATATTCATACTGTTCACGAATTTGTTTGTGTGTGCGAAGTAAAAGGTTCTCCAATAAGAGGTGTTATTATAATTAGCCCACTATTTCGGTAGATGTCACTTTTGGAGCTGTCATTTTTTGACATTTGACAAGTAGAAACGACGCCATTAATAAAAATGGAAACGATACACGATTCAACAACGCATTGAAATTATTAAAATTCACTATAAAAATGGTGAAAATGTGGCAGAGACGGTTCGTAAAACTCGAAAATTTTTGGTTGTCGGACCGCAATACAGAAATTGGTAGAAAAATTCGAGCTGTCGGGACAAGTTAGTGATGTGAAGAATAAAACCCGTGCACGTCGCTCAAGAACAGCCGAGAATATTGCTGCTGTAGCCGAAAGTGTTGAAGAAAACCCAGGTTTGTCCATTCCTCGTCGTTCTTTGGAATTAGGCATTCCACAAACGTCATTACACCGTATCTTGCATAAAGATTTGGGTCTTAAGGCTTACAAAGTTCAGTTAACACAAGAACTCAAGCCGGCCGATCATCAACAACGTCGAGTCTTTGCTGATTGGGTCCTTGAAATGCATGAAAATGATCCGGAATTCCATCGAAAACTCATCTTGAGTGATGAGGTCCATTTCCACCTCGATGGCTTCGTCAACAAGAAAATTGTCGCATCTGGGCTCGGAAAACCCAAGAGTTATTGTTGAAAAGCCTCTCTATCCCCAACGTGTGACTGTTTGGTGCGGTTTATGGTCCCGCGGGGTCATTGGACCTTACTTTTTCGAAAATGAGGCTGGAGCAACAGTTACGTTGAATGGATTGCGCTATCGACAGATGATTAATGATTTTTTATGGCCGGAATTGGATGGTATTGATCTGAACAACGTTTACTTTCAACAAGACGGCGCTACGTGCCATACAAGCAACGAAACCATTGATCTTTTACGGGAAAAGTTTCCGGACCGTGTTATCTCTCGAAGAGGTGATCACAATTGGCCACCGAGATATTGTGACTTAACACCTTGCGACTTCTTCCTTTGGGGCCACGTGAAAGAGAAGGTCTCCGCCAACAGCCCAGCGTCGATTCAAGACCTCAAAGATGGAATTCGTGAGGCTATCGAGGACATAGGGCAGCGACTTTGCGATTTGGTTATGGAAAATTTCATGAAAAGGATATGGTCCTGTAGGCGTGGTCGTGGTGGTCATTTGGCTGATGTTATTTTCCATTATTAACGGCATACCTTCCTCTTTATAATGAAATAAAGATCCGATCATTTATCTCAAAAAATGGCATTTTTCTTTGAATATCAAAATAACACCTCTTATTGGAAAACCCTTTATTAATGGACAAGTATACACGATCGTTGAATTTTGGTATTTTGAAAATGACGAAAGAAAGAATTTGCATTAGAATTCGAGGATGGTAGGTATGTAGAAACCAAGGGCTTATGAATGATACACACACGCTTACAAGACAATGGGTGGATGCAGCCATTGAAGATTATAAGAGAGATGATGGGCGTCTATAAGTACATCAACCACTGATGAAAAATTGGAAACAAGGATATTTGTGCTTAGTGCTTCATTACCAATTTACTATAGCTGACTAAATTGTGGTCTCTTACGGTACATTTTAACTAACGTCCCAAGACTTCCAACGAATAACAACAAAATTTGTTCCACAATCGTTCAATTAAAAAAACAACCGCTGATCAAAAAGTTGGTTGAAGTTGCTGCATGTAATCATCATAATATATTACAAAACGTAGATGTATGGCTATGACATGGAAATAAAAGTCTTAATGGAGTTGAGTGAAGAGCCCATACTAAAAAAAAAAGGGACCAAATCAAGCTATTTCGAATATCTAGGTTCTGTTGACTGTTTACTTCAATTGCAACAGCATACGAATTTTTACAACGTGAAATTGTACGTCATTTACATGAAATAATCAACAGAAAATTATCAGAATTGTATGTAAATAATTCATGGATTTTGTACCATCAACCCCCCCCCCCCTGCCGCTCATATCACACTACTGATTCATAAGTTTTTAACCAAAAATAATACCTTCGTGATGCTACAGTCACACCCTATTAACCAGATATGTATGTATATAGCCTCATGAGGATATTAAAAGGATTACGTTTTGCGACCATAGAGATAAGGACTTAATTGCTACGTGAGCTGATAATCATACAAAATAGTTTATTCCAACGTTTGCATATCTAATGCGGGGACAATATCAATGTTGAGAAGATTATATAAAAATTTACAGAGGATGGTTTTAATTCATTTTTCCCTATTTGCGGTCCACCATAAAATTCATTTCAGAAAACTAATCTCTAAATTAAGAAATGCAACCAAAGCATTTAATTAATCACATTCACCGCACCTGTAGCAAGGTATTCCCTATCACTGTTAATTCAAAGTCATTCAACAAAGAGAGAAGCTCACCACATTTTAAAGCTTTTAGTGATGTTTACTCCACACCAGCTACTAACTACATTTCATAGTGCATTTTTCCATGATTGCATTCAATATATCTGGGTCAAGTTTTGATCAAGGCTCTTGATTTAATCTCAGCGATCGTAAGTTGAATTAGACTAACTAAAAACTGCTTCGGGTGTGTATTATTACTTCACAATGAAGTCCCTCTCGTAAAAATTAAACAGTTAAAGCGCGTAGAAATTTCTATGCCTATTCAAATTCTCATAAATCTGATCAGCTTAAATACGTTCAGCAGTTTTGGAATAATTTTCTTCTCACATAAAAATGACACCGGAAAATTAGCGCTGTCTCAGTAACGGCTCATTGCAATTTAATGAAAATTGCAGAAAAGAAGCAGCCGACACTTAGCTATTTTTCTAAGCATCATATATGAAGAATGGTCGTTAGTAAATGGGGGTACATCAAAGTTTGACGCTGAAACATCTAATTGCCCTGTGCAGTGTACACTTTATATAGGCTTCAGACTCTACAAGGTTTACTGCTACTGTACGCAGACATATACCTATACATATACTCGTAGAGTTTTAAAAATAAAATTGCCGTTGGTTGGTTTTTTTTTCAAGTAGATAGTATGTAGTGTGTTTCACGTTGTTGCAAATCACTGCAACCGTATTGTAATGATGCATGAAAAATGAAATGATCTTCTTGCTTAATTGCTTCTTTGCACGTCGCTTACACTAATGAGAGCGATAATAGCAAATTTCACAAATGATTTGTCTTTTGAGCCCCGTTTTCATACGAATTCATTTTTTTTTCACAAATCTATTGTGTGAAATGGAGATGGATGTGAAAAACTTAAAAAAAAAAAAATTATTTGAAAGTGTGAGAGAATTCGTTACGTAACGTGAGATAACAGACAAAAATAAAAATAATTCTTAAATATGCGCACTTAATTAATTAATTTTTGTATCGCGCTGTATATTTCATTTTCCTGATGAGCATATATTAAATTTTCGTTGAACAAACACAAAAGTATAAAGTTCAACGGACATATGTACAATAGACAACTTTCCTTTTTCCTACAATAGATGTTGATGTTATGTGCGAATCTAATCTGTTGAAGGCGAAATTTCAGTCGGTGGTCTCATGAATAACACATGCTCAAGTTTCAATTATCATCACGTCGCCTACTAAGATTTATGACATTTTGCGATGACAACAGGATATTAAATGAGAAAAAAGCTACTGAAATGTTCTAATACATATGAGCGTAATTTTACACTGTGGTTCGGAGCACAACTAAAATTTGTAAATCCAATTCTGATAGGTACTTTGTCCAGAAACAAGACTCTTGCTCGGAGAAGGGATATTTACTAAGCGCGTGAATCGTAAGCGCTGCGTGTACCTACATACATATTTGGAAAACCATTAATTTTTTGAAATATTTTGGATCATCATAACCCCAGAGTGGAAAGGAGTACGGGATTGGTTGAGCAATAATTTGAAAGGACATAAGCATAAACAAACTAATAGTAACTAAAAAACTGGGCAAGTAAAACAAAAATCTGCAACGCTTTGCTCGAATATTGAATCGACGATATCTCGACTTGCTGACATAAGCAATGGGTATGCCAGAAATGCTTCGTTCCAGTATAAATCAATCAACGATGCCTCGACCTGATTTAGGGAAGCCCTCCATTTTTTCTTAGAAATTAACTGAAATTTTTTCTTAAGAATTTATATGCAATTTTGGAGGCCGACAACGTCATACATTGTATCTGAAAATAACTCCAGACTAACACCAGACTGAATAAAAATTCTGCCGAAATATTTTATGTAAATTTCTCAGAAGAAATTAATGCTTATTGCTCGTCTACGCTCATAAAATTTGTTAGTTGCCCACGCACCCGATGTCAGCCTCCAAATATGCACAAAAATCTCAAGTAAATTTCTAAGAAAAAAATGAGGCCTTACCCAAGGTATATAGAAGACAAGTATTCCCGACTCGAACCACGTTCCGCCATTTTTGTTAAAACTCTTTTTCCCTTTTTCTTCATTCACTGAAGTACGTCACAGGGCATCAGCTGTAATGTGTCAAAATTCTTTGCGCTTGTACTGCCACTGTCAGATTTCCTTTTTCTTTTTTATTCATTCACTGAAGTACGTCACAGACTATCAGCTGTTTGATCAACTGTGATATGTCAAAATTTTAATGGGCATACTTGTTTCTTCTATATACCTTGGCCTTACCTACATTAGATCGTGGTATCGTTGGTTACGTCAGCAAATTGAGGTATTGTCGATTTTATACATATTCGAGCGAGGCCTTGCAGATTGTTATTCTACTTGTTCCCAGTCTTTGTATGTATTAGTTTGTCTTCAACACACTGTTTAATACATATACAGGGGTTCCGCAAAATATGACATTTCCTTCCAAGCTGGAGCAGTTGGCTTAGAATTTAAAGCAATGGGCTACATAAGCACTATTCGGGATTACAGAATAAAAATGCAAGCCTTGTAGCAACAGGAGCTAAAAACTATCACAGGGTATACATTTTCTCGAAAACAAAGGAAATGTCTATAATTCAAAAAATACACGACTTAGATTTTTTTTATATTTTTCTGGTAACTATTATGATTTGTTCTATCACCTGATTCCGGCTTGACGTCGACTTACGGGACACCCTGTATTCATGCAGGCAAAGGAGGTAATTACGGAAAGAATATGGTCAACGCGCGCTAACAGCCAAAATCTATACAATTTTTTTTTATTTTAAAGCAAAGACAGAAACTTCTACGGACAAATGGCACTAGAGTGCCTTTTGTATTCTGCATCAGTTGCATCAGTTTCGCCCATAAGCGCTGGATATGTACATATTACTTGTTTGTGATTTTATATTCAATGAGGTCTTAACGATGACCATATATACCCTGTACTTTTTAAGATACAGGGTGTTTTGTGACAAATTAGCACATTATCTTAATCACGCTATAATTCTGAAAGGGTTGAGATGCCCCCTCCCTCCTGCCCATCAACCTATCTCAGACCTTCTGGTGATTAGGAACGTTTCTATGATAGTTTGCTTTTCAAATATGGGAATTGCATTCCATTCTAGATCTTATATAGAATTTGTAGAGGAGCGCTAGATTAGACGAGCTGGAATATTTGTTACAACGTTTTGTCAGAAATCAAAGACATTTCGATGCTTCTTTAAAAACAGAGAAGATGTGATCTTTTCATCTTAACTTACTGGAAATATTAATGCCAAGAATGCTTATTGACGGTAAATCGAAAATTAATCAAAAGAAAATTATGTTAATGTCGTTATTTAATGATTTAATCATTCAATTTAGATTGACACATAATGCATTCCCTCTGGAGCTATGAAAATCAAAGGTACTGTCATCAGCAAAACTATTGATGGAATTGAAAGTAAGGAAAATCAAATCATTAATAAAAATGTAGAAGAGAAATGGAAAAATAACAGAGGCCTGGGGCACAACGACATTTATAGGGGGTGAGACTCAAATGTAACGCCATCTACATAATACAACCCGTATTAAGTGACCAGACAAAAAACTTTCAATTCATAATAGAAGAGGAGGGGAAGGACCAAGTGTCTTACGTTTGACTAAAAGCCCATGATACCAGACTCTATCAAAGACCTTTGAGCTACGGAAAGGATTTTGGGCTTACTAGGTTCGTTCGATAAAAACTCTGTGTAAATTTTCCCCTCCAACATTTACACAGAGTTTTGTGCACTCCTCGACTAAGTTATTTGAATTTAGCGTAAACCTAGTGTAATTACGTTTCTCTGACAATTCTCTTCAGTATAATTAATTGTGAAAAGTTATCTATAATATGGATGAAGACAAACAAAATGTGCTCTAGCTATTTTTCTATTTCTTTTCTTCTAGTTTTTATTTATTTTTACCCAAAAAGTAATTTATATGCCCCGAACAACAACAAATTTCAAGTGACAAATGTCAAAATATTACCCCAAGAACATTTTAGAGTAAATTCGGGGTAGCCCTAGATTTTTCAAAAAATATGATAGTGTAGCCTTAGAGTGTCCTAGGTTTACCTGGGATTTGCATCGAACAAACCTACTAAATTTGTAAAGAATAGGGCTCCGGTTCCGTAAGAAAAGCCACAAGTTTACCACATGAGCGTCCCGTCCGGAAGTCATATTGACGATCGTTGATGCTTCAAATCAATAAATATAGGTACCAAAATGATAAAAAATTGATGTCATACTTCCAGCTTTCCTGTATGATTTGACACACAGCCAGGGGCGGATTTCGGTATAGGTCGAGTAGGCCCGGGCCTAGGGCGGCCAAACTTGGTGAGATTTTTTTTTAGTATTCATGCCCTCTGTGAACCCTTACGTCAACGTTTAAAAATTCAAAAATTTGTCCATAGCGCCCCGAAAAAGCAATTTACATGTATGGAGATTACAATTATGAAAATTTTGGATCATCGAACTGGATCTTTACTCCAAGTTCAAGCGCATAATTTTAATTTTGCTCCAATACACTTTTCGTGTTTTACAGGGAGTACAGGGACGGCAATTCGATAGGCCTAGGGCGGCCAAGTTATCTAACACGCCCCTGCGCACAGCACAGTGAAAGCAACAATAGCGTGAGAATAATCAGAATAAAATGGATGGGGCACATTTTGCGATATGACGTTATAATAGCAAGACTCAAAAACGAAACCTAAAAAATCTACTTGCAAAATTTTTGTTAGAAGCAGCTCCGAATGAAAGATCACAACAGGAGTGAACTAAAAGTCGCCGCACGAAACAGAGTCAATCCCTTGAGATTAAAGAACACACAAATTAGCTATATGTCCTTAGTCAATGTAATCTGAAATTATTTTTTCAGACAAGCTGATAAAAATAAAGGTTTTGCTGAAGTTTTATTTTTGTAAATCTTCCTAATTAGAAGAAAAATATAGCCAAAGCCATTCGCAAATATTTTCCTACTAAATACCGTAAATGATCAGTTAAGTACATTTCTAATTCGTGAATAGTGATAGGCATTTGAAGTTGGGATTGTCCAAAGAACTGTAAATAGGATGATGACATTTCACATACATATACACTCCTACATACCTACTTGAAGGGAATAAGGATATAATATGGAAAGATTTATTAAAACATATCTTTCTTTATACCCATCTCATAATATGAGAACTTTTGTTTTTTTTTAAGTAAAATAAGTTTGAACAAAAAAAAATCCTTAGAAAATCAGTTTTATAGTAAGATTCTTTGCTTGAAGATAATATAATACTACACTTATGTCATCCATCCACCCACCCCACCGTCACCTCCCCAATCTTGAGAATACTGATGACACTGAAAGAGAAATGGTAAGGTAGCAGCGGAACAAATGAACTTTTCCTAAAACACAATTTTAAAAAATTACATTACAAAAACAATTCAATTACCTATGTATGTACATACTGTAGAAAGCAAAGCTAAAAAAATCAATTACCTTCGCCATTATTGAATTTCTTGTCCAGTTTTTAAAAACGCGGAAAAATCCTTTTCACCCTCTGCGCCAAAATCCTTTTTAATCTTCTTCTGCACCCGAGTAGTACACCTACACTACCTACACCAAGTACACCACTACACTACCCACTTGTTTTCATCTTTTCTTGCTAGAAGCTTTCCAAATCTGAGCATTTTTCACTTTAAATTTTGCAATGAATTGAATTTTATATGAGTTTACCACTTTTCACAACTTGCTTAAAATTATCACTAATCAATGAACTGATGATAAATGTTAAAATCCAACGAAGAAAATCCTTCTTTTAATCAATTTTTGGTTATTTATATTGCAAAACACGCGCGAGCAATTTAATACTGAACAACCATCGGAACGAAACTCAACTCTCAACTGATGAACCAAAAATTTTTATTACACCCGCTCGATTTTATTTAGGAGTGTGGATTGTGGAATTGAATGGGAATAGGGATTGTTGTGGAAGAAAGGAAACTGGAAAAATAGCTTCTTTGGAAAATGAAACGCGTGGGGTTGTTTTGAAATTGACGGGGGTTGAAGATGATGGAGGACAAAAAGAAATATTTAAATTTATAAATTTTCCCCTTTTTACAGTGAAAACGGCTAGTTTTTGGATGAAAATTTTGAGAAGAAATCACACGGTGAAAACGGTAATATTCTGTGAACTGTGAATGCGGTGATACAGATTACGAGCACAACACGAACTGTCTGCCTAGCAGCCTACAAGCAATTTGTCTATAATCAAATCACACAAGAATGATGGAATTGAAATTACGCGTACGGACTACACTACAGTGCATGGTATGGTAGGTACGCGTACTGGTACAGTCGTACATCTCATCATCGTTTCGCATATTGAAAGCGCAACCGCGCAACACATCGAATCGAACACTCACCTAATTTGAGGGGAGCATCATCTTAAAATTGCCTTGGGGCATTTGAGCTTTGTTTACAAATTGCACGCGGGCTGCTGTAGCTGTACTGCCCTGCGCGCCTGCGCCGGCTTATAATCTGGAATGCGGAATAGGAATGCCCCGTTATTATGGTGAAGCTGAAAGCGAAGCAATTGAATAAATGCCTGCTTGCCTGTACTAATTGTGATGGATATAATTTTGTAGATTTGAATCTGATCTGAGTCTCTATCCGGTTGAATGATAAGAAAAGATAAGAAAATCTAATGGAACAAAATCACTGCAAGTTTGTACCGGTCTGTATCCGGTTATCAGTCAAGAAGGCGCGCGCAAGTCCAAGCGTACGGTAAAACCAATAAAAATGTGTATAAAATTGCTTGCGTTGTTTTGCATGTGTGTGAAAGTTTGCAGTGGCGGTTGAATGGGAAAATGAATTGGTTTGGTGTGGTGAATTGAAGCTTTATAACTAGTTCATCCAGCGTCGTCGTTAGAAGAAGTTTTTCTTTTAGGCATATGATCATTCGTTTGATTCAGGTGCACAGAAAGTGTTTCCGTTATGCGATTCATCCACCACTATAATTTATGTATATTCATTCAAATATGTTAGTTTGGCCAAGGTCACATTAATGCTGGTTTGTGTTGCTGTTGTTTTACATTTTTGGGAGGAAATGGCGGTTTTCATTGATTAAACTAAAATTTTGTAATAATTTTGTTAATAAAGCATATAAAGTTTTAAGACTAAAACGAGCAGGTACCTACGAATTTCTGTTTCATGATGTGGGAAGTAAGTATGGTAGGTATATCCCAGAAATTTTCACCTACAGCCTAAACTATAGCTTTCACAAAACAAAAAAATTAAGAAAACATTGTTTAAACAAAATATATATGCTGCTGAAAATACCATATAGTGTTGTAAGTTTATTCTACACTAATTTTTATGTCATTAGAAAGAAAGCATATGGGACTGTACTGTAATGTGTTAAAGCTTCATATCTCGCCTCCCCTTCGGGTTAATAACATTTTCGCAATAATGGCATACACAAATTCCAAAAATAAATTTTCGAAAAATATATGATAAGATGTGCACTTAAATGGTATAATCTTACACATACACTAAAGATGGAAGTCAAGGCTATACTTTAAGAGAAAAGGTATCTCTTCAACTCAGAAACTAAAAACAAGGAGATCGACATCTGATCGAACAAACAACCAGCAGTAAAGGCTTTGTCAAAGCCTTTTACAACCCCCAAACTGATATTGGATGTAGTGTAAAACCACTCTGAATCCTCTCATTCTCTCTCTCGGTGCAACCGAGATATAGCTTGATATAGCCGGCTCGGAGGCATCCCCATCCACAATCGGGATAGCACCAAAACATCTTGCTTCTAACATTTCGGCTTGGACCAACTGCCAACAGTCGTCTTTGGTTAGATGACCTCGGTTAGCTCTACAAAGGAAATGTGGGGCAAACATAACCCAAACTTAATAGCTGTGTTTTTTTTTTGTGTACCTTGTTCTAGAACTCCCATATACTAGAGAAAACAAATTGTTCTGTCGATTGGAGCGAACTATTTGTACTGTTCGCTTCATTTCAATCTTTATAAGAAAATGTATGAGGCATTATTTTGGGTATCTCTTGTTCTGCTCTGTTCTGCGGACACAAAAGAACACAGCTAATGAAAAAACTATTGGGAAAGCAAGCCAACCCTTAATCTCACTGAGCATTCACTTCTCAGGGGTCACCTACATAAGATTGGACTAGTTGACGATCCTATATGCAGAGGATGCGGAAAGGAAGGTGAAACCGTGACTCACTTTCTTTGTCACCGTCCGACTCTCTCCGGAAATAGAAATATAATTTTTTTTCTCTAAATTTGAGGCTAATTTCCAAGAAATCTAGGATTATGATGTAAACTTCCTTTTTCCCACTTGTGAATTTAATAAAAATTTTAAGAATGTCTTATAAATACCAACAAAAAATACGAATGAAAATGTCTTCAATGACCAACAGCAAAAAGCTAGGCATTGGAATATATCGGTGGAAACGCAAAAATATAAGATCATAAGCCTACTCCGTACAATTTCACCTGAAGTTCGCATATTCGACGCAGCTTTTTACCTTTTCTTCCGTCAGTGTAAATTTTCAGTTTTGTATATTTTTTTTTTGTTTCAATCTTTAATTTGCTAATGCAATAAAATCTCCAAACTGATAAAATCTGTTATCCTAAATTAAATAACTAATTTAATTTCAATATTTATTTACACTAAAAGCAGCGCTAGAGAATACATGATTGATGTCTTAGCGATGTAATTTCGAATTAATCCAACATGATCCTTCGGGAATATGCAATTAAAACTGAATTACCGAATCGGGACCCACCGTTCTAAAATATCAGCGTACTTTTTCCTTTCTAAAATGAAAAGCAAAACAAAATCAATGAAATTCAACACTCAACGAGATGGCAGTATTCATGGACAACACTCAGCTGAGCCAAACCCGGTAGGGTTTAGCGAATAAAATAAATGCCTCTACTAGGACAGACTATTTATGATTTTCAAGGTTGGAGTTGTTTGAATGTTTAACTGAATCCATATTTAGGAACTTATGTAGTCCATGAAAGAGTACAGCCAATATTATGAAACCTACCTGGAGTAGGAAAATCATCAGGATGAAGTCTAATATAATCCCTCAAAGTAGCATCCTTTTCAGCAAAATAATCATTTCGTTTTTTGTCAATGAAGGCTCCCGCACAGCCACCACCAATTGTCAACAAAACATGTATTTGAATACCTGAAAAATTATCGAGAAAAATGTAAACAAATCTTGAAATAAATTCACGATAAAGCCAAGCAAGTTAGATGTTACGTCACAATATAATTACCAGAAAATGGAGGCCTCCGAAGTATCCAATTACTGAAACATGCCATAGTAAAACCTAATGTAGCACATGCTAGAGGATTCCATTTATCTGAAAGATAAGAAGGCTTTCTGTCGCCAGAATTCGCTAATAATTCCAACGGCGAAGTCATTTCACTAGTAATAAAATCACTTCTGAGACGTTCCTTAAACTGTCAATGTAATTGTCAAATGTCGATAAAAAATCTTCTTCTTTCTACGATGACATATATTTCATTCACACTAGTAAATAAGAAGGCTAAGGCTGTTTTCCCACTGGCTTCTGAAAGGATAGGTAAGGAAAGAGAAGAAAAAAGGTAAGTATCTATCTTTTCTTAAGCGTGGTATTGTGTTCATTTCGGGGATAATTTTTGTATGGAAATTTAGCGGTGAAATTTAGTTGCGAAATATTTAGCCAAATCGCTAGGGAAAGTGTTATTGTGTTTTATCAGCTAGAAGTTTGTTTAGTTTTGACAAGTAGATGGCAGTAATATCTACAATCGCATATTTAACATCAGATTTATCCGCTCAATCCTGTTTTTCACGCTAAAATTTTGACGTTTGAAGTTAAGAGGAGTCAGTACTCAGCAAAAGTTTCAATGTAGTTACCAGCGAACCTGTAGGTAATAAAATTTACTATACGTAGGTTTGTGTCCTGAAAGTGAGAAAATTCATATAAAATTAGCCTAGACCTAGACCACAGAGCACGTTAGAGACATCTACCGCAAAAAACAGAAACCCAACATCCGACAAAACCATACAATTTAAGACGAAAAATGAAAATTCGCAGTTCACATAAATTGAAATTTTTTAACAAGAATTAACTCTCCTAAAATTTTTTTCCCCATAATTGTTAAAGATGCTATTTTGCTTTGTATTTAAACAACTTTCAAATAAAGCTGGAAACATAACGTATTTTATGGATCTCCAAGTCAAATAGGAGGTTTCCCCAAAATAAAGCAAATCAAAGTGCCAAAAGTACAAATTGGCCAAGATAGTCCCGAACCCAAAGAAGCTGCTTAATATCTTATTCCTGCATCCTATCCGCTCTACCTAAATGCGGTTCTGGTGCATCGGATTAAAGCTGCCCAACAGTCATTAGAAAAAACGAAACATATTGGAGGAAATATTCGTAGCCATCCAGCTTTTGCCCGAATACTACGGCTCAACCCGCTAAGCTGAACACAATAGAAACAGTCATCCAAGAGGCTAAAAGAGGCTATCTGTATAAACTCTAGAGCAACCTTACAAGTGATACGAAATAGGAAAAACAACTGTCCACTTTAACCAGACAAGTTAGAGCCAGCCTTTGGAGCTCAAACGAGATATGATCACCAGGAACGAGAAAACCGATGCCTTAGCCAAAAATTCACCAAAAAACCAGATGGAGAACGTTACAATACCGGTAGGTGCCAGACTGGTCTTTAGTATTAAAAAATAACGGACAGAAGAACAGATTGTGTAAGCATGTGTAATCACATACTTCTAAAATTAATTAGTAATAAATAAATAAGTACGGAGAAATAAGTACGGACCAATATTTGCGTTAAGCTCAAATTTTCTAGCAGAATTCATGAAGCCGAATCTCCGAGGTAAAAAGCTTATATGTATCCTGAATTTCCTTAGAGTTGGTCTAGGGCTATTCCTAGGATAGATGCCCAAGAACGCTAAGCGACGCTATGGAGCCGTCAGTGGTGTAAATAAAGCAAGCAAAGTCTTCCTTGACGCAGCTCTCTAACCTAAACTCCTTCGAGCCAAATGGGTAATTTTAGCATCACTCATGTATACGAATTTTATATGACCCCCGCATTTCGAATTTGTTATTATGTTCTTAGAGTTGAACAATAAAATTAAAAAAAATAGATAGATAGATATTTACATCCTAGCTGTACAAATATAATGTAATATACATACAAACAAACTCCTCAATACCATAAATAAGAGACTGAGAAATAAGCAAGCATAATTTAAGATAACTAAAAGTGAGCTGTTATAAAAGCCGCAGTTGCGAATGAATATAATCTATAAAATCATTTTACTGGGGACTCTAGTAAAGGTAGAAATAAATAAAATTAAATTAACTACACGTGTTATTTTTAATTATACTCTTTATACTTTCATCACGTTATAAGTATATGGGCACTAAAATATTCATTTTTTTTTTGTTTAAACTTTTTACACTTTTCATCTTAAATATCTACCAAAAAAATATATTTATTTTTTTACAAGTACTCGTACAATAGGGAAAACATTTTTTTTAAAGGTATTTTATAACCGAATGACGATTTTCTAAAAACCATAATATCTGGAAATTTATATTTTAGCTAAAGTGGATCATTTTAAGAGAATACACACACACACAAAATCGTTTTTGATTTGATTTTTACAAATACACATACTAAACGTTCTTTCTAGGAATTTACAATATTATTACAGGAATATTCCTAATTCCATCAGAACGAATGCCCATCCATTCGAATTCATAACGAAAATTCGAACAAAATTGACATGGGCCTTCATAAAAATGGCATAAAATTTAATATTTTATTGCAAATCAAAAAATCTACATTTAAAAGCGTCCCAATATAATTTTAAAACAATTTCGTCATTCGTTCTCTATCTATCTCTAAATATATATAGAACAACAAGAAAAATGTTTTTTTATTTTTAACTAAAAACATATTTGCAAATATGCAGAAAATCAAAATTTTATTTAAAAATTTCTTCAATTGATTGTTACCAAGAGAAAAACTGCTAATTATTGAAATTTTGAAATAATTTAAGGCCTTTTCTAGCATTTTTGTTTCAAAGTCTGTTTACATGCGAAAAATTATAATTTTTTCTTTTGAATTTTTCAATATTTTATTGTCGTTGTGAATACTTTTTATAAAAAAAAAACATCATCTTCAAAACTTTACATTTACGTATTTTCTTTTGAAAACACAAATATAATTTTTCTGCAATTATTATTGTAAAACACCAGCAAAAGCCGATTCATCTAGGAAATTTTATACTTAAGAACATAATAAGAATCACAGGCACTTACAAGATCAAATTAATTAATATAAAAAAAGATAAAAACAAATTCATTGCAGCATGTTGTAAAATGTTTTTTTTTTCATCTTTTTCTTTTTACAATAGTTTGGTATATTTATGTATGTATGTATATAGCAAAAAATATTTTATAATGCACTTTTTTTTGTATACTTATAGGCAAATTTTTATTTATAAATGTAAAATAAGACCACTTTGATTTTTTATTTTTTTTTTTTAAATCAGAAAGGAAAAAGGCCACACAATATTACAGCGAACACATATACATATTTTATATTAGGCATAATGAAAACATTTTTGTTTCGTTTCTTATTCGAATTTATACAATTTTTTTGTAACTTTACATTTAATGCACTGAAATGGATCTTTATTAAAAATTCCGTTAAAGTTATCTTAATTTACTTAATTATAAGAATTTTTAACATATTATCAGAGAATAATAAAAAAAAAGGAAGATAAAATGTATATGAACTTTTTCGTATAATGTGTATGTAGTAAATATATACTTAAATTTACTCTTGTATTTTTGAGAAGGAAATATTTACAGTTAATTGCGTTTATTATTATCATTGGAAAACTTTCGGAGGAATTCCAACTATATATTGAATGTGATATCGATTTTAGGTTGTTTCGAGATGTTGCGGGTTAATTAAACAAGGAAAATTGGGTATATTTTATTGTTAAAATATGCAGAAAAAATAATCAATCCTTTGTAATTGTTATACAGCTTATTACTCTTTACACAAAATCAATCTCTCACGCTGACTAGGGCTGTTAATAGAATTCGAAGCAGGCGAATCGGACCTTCGAAGCATAAATGTTTTACCAATGCTTCGAAGCTTCAAAGCATGAACTTTTCCTGGCGTCTGTTCTGCAGTTTTATGGTTAAATTATAATATTCGAGGTTACTTGAAATAATTTTTGAATAGTTTAAAGATTGTCTGAGTTTTTCGGCGGAATAGACGTATTATAAAGCTTAGACTATATAGCAAAAAGGATAGGCTATATTGTGTAAAATTCGTGTACGTGTGCTAAGCATATCTACTTGTGGACATGGGAGTGGAAGTAACAAGAGGGCTGAGACTCTATTTTGTGCGTCAGTTCGACATTTCTGCTTTATTTCTGACATTTCTCATTTTACGAAAACAAGCCCGGTGTTGTTTTAGTGATTTTATTATGAAGAAGTTTAAAAAGTGATTAATACTGAATAATAGTGAGACACAATAGTGAATTTCTTTTTGTGGAAGAGTTTTATATAATCGAGACTCTGGAGCCTTGAATTAATGTAATGAAGGGCGCTGTGCTGTGCTACAGAAACAACCGGAGCAATTGCCATAGGAAATTATTTTCCAAGTAAGCTTAATTGTTTCAATAGTTTTAGTTTTTTAATTAAAATATAAGTGAAATAGTTGTTAAAATAAACAGCCGTAGCAAAAAAAAAATCAACATTTTCCAATGCCAGTTTGTTGTTGAATTGTCATTGAGACACTAAATTTTATCACCCATTCAAAGGCAACGCCAAGAAATATTGACAGAAAATAAATAAATTCTTAAAAAATAATTTAAACATTTTCTGATATAATGGGATCTCTTCACTTGAATTTCTTCAATATAATTTCAAAGTTTCACTAAATTATGTGCCCACTTTGAAAATATCGTAGTTTATTTACTACTTTCATGAATAAAACAAACACATTCTAATACATGAAGAAAAATGCTTAATTTTTTCTTTTGATTATGATAAGAATATATAAATATATTTTATTATGTGTATAATTTGAAACGCAACGTGGTTCAAAACTTCTAACCCTAATTGCACACTCTTCATCTAAAATTTGTCACACTTACACATCTTTTATATACCATAGAACCAATACGGCGGCTCCTCCAAAATAATGGACGAATTTTATCACTTATGGTCAGATTTTACTAAAAATCTATATCTGTGGAATTTTTGGGTCGATAATTACGAATTTATGGTCAAAGTTTAGAAATCTAAATGATGGCTAATAAATGGCTGTGGAATATTATCACTTATGGTCAGATTCGACTAAAAGTCATTATCTGGGGAGTTTTACGGATTGCAGATTATGAATTTGTTTGATCTTAACTTCATTTAATGTTTCGAACCAGTGGCCGAAGGCTTATTTGCAAGCCGGAAGAAGCCGTACACCCGGATTACAAATTTTGAATCATCAATACTCAACAAATTTCATCAGGGTATAACAAGAATGTAAATGACACTTTTGAATTGAGTTATAAAAACTTGAAATATACATTATTAAATGTTAAAGCCCAATTTAATTAATTTTAAAATATATTCATCCATTAAACCATTGTAAATTTCGAAACATTTTTTAAAGTTTGTTTTAATATTTACTAATTTTGTTTAACGCGTGCCTATGGATTTCGAACATTTGGATTCCCTCGAATTTTCTAATACTTCGGTACTTCATTGGTAAAACGTTCCTGCTTCGAAGGGTTCAACTTCCAAGCCCTAGACGATTTCATAGCCTCTGAGGTCGAATTCTTAAGCAAAATTAATTTTTCCTTTAGTACAATTTCCATCGCCATAAATCGTGTATAAGTCGAATCGAGCAATAAATAGTAAAAATTTTTACACATTTTGGCTGCACCAATTTTAAATTCTAAATTCTGACCGAGTAACCCCCACCACGACAATTATAAGATATTGATTTTGAGTCGAATGACAAAATTTGGCTGCCTTCGTGATTTCATATTAGGTCTGTTCGCGTACTTCTCGTGCAAAAACTTTCTGGGTAAAAACTTACTCGTGTGGTGGGGGAAGAATGTAAAATGCATGAAAAAGTAAACGAACGCTTTTCATGCAACTTCGTGAAAAACAAGAAGAAGAAGTGTGGAATAAAATTTACGAATGAGTATTGTTTTATTTTTTTTTTAACTTGTTGCAGTCTTGAAAAGTCCTATGAGAGTATTGAATACTTAAACTATCTTCATTTGACATTTTGATTGCGCTTTAAAAACTTTTCAGAAAATTCCAAAAATGAACTTTTCCTATGACAGCTGTCAATTTTCCTTGCAAGAATTGTGCAGTAACTAAAAACTTCGGGTAAATTCATGCGAGAGGGGAAGCTGTGACGTATGCAAAACTCGTGTAATTTTGTGTGCACGAGAAAGTAAACGAACGGAAAATGTGTAAGTTCGTGCAAATTCATTGCAATGCATTGTCCCAAAACTGAGTACGCGAACAGACCTATTATATAAAAGTGGTAAAGTATATTGTCATGCAAGATCAATAAGTGTGCTAAATTTCAGCTCACTGGCTCAACGGAATGTGGGTCAGATGAGCATTACAAATTTTGAATCACGAAGCTTCGGTCTCACATCCAATTTTATTGCCAGGAATGTGACAAGTAGCTTAATTTCAAGTTTCAATTTTGCTTTAATATTCATATTATTGTAAGTCTAAGAAATTCCAAATATATTCGAAACTATTACTTTTATTGGAAGTTTTTCTCTATAAAATATTCCGTAAACTCGATTTTTTTGAAATAAAATTAAACAATTTTTATTTGCAACATTGAAGTATGGGGGGAGAGAAAAGGGATGACAAATATTTTATCGTCAGCTATATTTATTCTATTTGGAAAATCAATTGAACTGTGGGATGGCATTTCGTACAGAAATTATTATTTGAAGTTCAGTAGATTAAAGTGACATACTTAAACCAAAAAGAGAAAACTATAAAAAAATGATGCCATGTTAATAAGCTGATATAAAATGGATGTTTACATAAGTAAACTTACAGACGTACTCAAAATAACCTTACGCGCCGGTAAGGAAACTTTTGTTAAGTTTAAATGTCAAATTGCCGTAGGTAAAGTGCTGTAAGAGGGCTGAACTACAATAGAAGTAAATAACTTTACGAAATTAAACGAGACTGAGGTTTACTTACGAAAAATTGATATTTTTAGCCTAAATATATCATCACATTCAGTAAGAGTTATTATCTTGATATTTAATGATTTCAATTTTAAAAAGTGGTAAAAGTGAAAAATCAACAAATGGAAGTTGATTTAATTGAAGATTTGTGCTTTCTATTAATTCGAAGTACCATTTTTATTCCATTTTAATTTTTACATTGCACTTTTAATCATTTAGTAATAATTTAATTGTTTGGACACATCGCGTTCTTACAGAATGAACGATTCTTAGCGCACTATACTTACGGAAAATTGGATATTTAAACTTAATGAAAGTTCCCCTCACACGAGATAAAGGTAATTTGTGTACGCCTGTTAAATTAAAGGGCGCGTTTGCTTTACGTAAGAAAATGTTCTTACGTATACTTCTATTGTAGTTCAGGCTAGAGTCGCTAGTTACGTACGGACGCGTCTGTTTACGTCTGTTTTTGGCAAACACGCTTAATTCCATACACGTTAAAATCTGAATACAATAAAGTTAATACCAGGCGACATTCCGGTGACAACGGTTTTCTTATTGATATTTTTGCTAGATGTGGTTTTTGCAATTCCACAAGTAATGAAAATGTAGGACTTACTATTCTAGTATGTTTGAAAAAATCTGATCCATCGATTTTTTTAATTCTTAAGAACGTAGCGGTGAAATAACCGTACGGGTCTCTTGCTGTGTTCATTGTTTTATTCTGCTTCCTCTTTTTTGTCCCACTTATCAACTTCTTATATAATGTCTATAAAAGGTACAAATCTTCAATTAAATCAACTTCCTCTTGCTAATTTTTATGCTGTATGCAACTTTTTAAAATTGAAAACGTTAAATGTCCCTTACGGAATGTAATGTCTATTTAAGGCAAGAACATCAATCCTCCATTAATTAACCACAGTCTTGCTCAATGTTTACTTTAGTGTACGTCCAATTTGGGTCAACCTAACAGGCTGACCTAAAATGAATAGAAAGAACTTTACAACACTGTACGAAATTAAGGTTTACTTACGGATGATTGACATTTTTGTCCTAAATAAAGGTCACATTCCGGACGAGTTATTACTAGCTTAACATTTAACGTTTTCTATTTCAAAAAGTGCAAAAAGTAAAAAAAAAATTTACAGATGGAAATTGAAACTTGATCCGATTTAAAAAGTCTGGTTAGTTTGATCGTTGAGATTTCGAGGACTTTGAAAAAAAAAAAAATATTGGACAGACGTTTTGCATTGAATAAATAACTAATATAACTTCAACACCATAATTGAAAGAATCCGAAGTCTCGATTATATAGAATCCCGTTCACAAAACAATATTTCACTACTATTAAGTAAATATCACTTTTAATTAGTTATTTACCACAAAATCGCTAAATCAAACTCAAACTTTCTTTTCATGAAATCTGAAATGTCAGAAATCAAGCGGAATTGTCATATAATGCACAGCCCTCTTGCCATTTCTCCCCCCGCTCAACGCCTCTGACTATCATTGAATTGCTTAAACACGTACACTATATTCGCACGATACCCCGCTTCCTTATTAGTTATTTATTCAATGACTTTTTACTGTGTTCTTTTAAAAACAAAATTATTATTGATTGGATGCCCTTAAAAATCTAACACACCGAATCTAGTTCCTCCTCATTTATATGATATATATTATCATATTTTTCAAGCTAAATATAATTATCAATAACCATCGATAGTAATAACAATAACTACAAAAGATTAATCATTTTTCAGCCATTTTGTACTTTCATCCATTTGCTTCATACAAAAGAACGGAGAATAAATTTACTTGTGGCTGGCTTTAGATATTTTTAAATTACCGGTTAACTGTATTTTAACACAACACACTTCAAACTGAATTGGTGTAGGCAGTTCGGGTTACAGGGAGTTAAACAGCGGTCGGTCGGAGTTAAGTTTATTTTTAGTTACTAAAATCATTTCGGTAATTAAAAGAATGTAATCAACTAATTTGTGTGCTAAGGGAAACGACACAGTCACCATGGCCCTTCCAACGACTGCTCAGCCTCTCCTACTACTCTCCTCTCCGGAGTTATAGCGTTCTAAAATCAAAATTTCGATTTGTTACCTTTTTAGTTATAAGAATTGGAAAGTGTAGACTAATTTGATCTATTACACCCATCCATGTCCTCAACCTCTCAACCTATTCAGATCATAACGAAATTAGATAATATTTTTTTGACCTGCCATACAATTTATTGTTTGTCTAGGCGAGCACTATCGCTTCCTTCGCTTTGGGCCTCTCACCTATCTTTCATCATTTAATAAAAAATAGTTTCAGTTAATTTTTACCATAGAGAAGCAATAACAGAGTTGAAAAATATATGGTAGCAATATTCCCTCGATTTTAAAGAGCTTTTGAATTGACTATGATGATGTTGCCACTTTACTCTGCTCGGCTCGTATGCATGTCACACACAGTGCAGTGTGTGTGCACCAGTCTCAGCGAAACCGACTTTATGCTGTTCAATGTAGGCCGATCGTAGGCTGATCGGTTAACACCACCGAATGAGCTCTGGATATGTTGTTTTCAGACTAGCCATGTGCTATTAGAAGTAGATGAGGGGCATTTGAGCAAAAGCTCTGTGGCAAAACTCTCAACATACAGTTTTCTACTCTGATACTGTTTTCTCTATGTTTTTACTTGGCTAAATTATAACACAGAAAAAAACCTTTTGCCATACATTTTCATATTTACATACGACAGAAGATCAGAAACAGTGCCCTAATTGCTGAATTTTTGATTTGATCGAATTCGATTGAGAGTTTTAAATTCCCCAGGAGGACTGAATGAATTATTATTTTTTGCATCTTTCTCGGTTAAATATGACTTAAAAAAAAAAAAACAAAAAACAGCTGAATGGTGTTTGCTTCTCGGTTACACTGCAATTATTGATCAAATATTAGACTACATTTCTCAGAAGCCCTGAAGATATTGATCGAATTTTACCACAGAAAATTACTAGTATAATCTTGAAATACCATGGGATAATAGTTAAAAAAGGAACTACTGTTAAGTTCTAAGTCAGTGGTAGGCACGGGTGCGATAGAGTTTCATACATTTTATTGCAATTACAAGAGAATCACTATCATTACTCATCATTATCGTGATGATGTCCTTTCATCCTTAAGACTGCAAGAATGTGCGTTTATCTTTCCCTGGCGCTCTCATTATGCACAGCATATGAGCCAACCGACAAATCTTAAAACACTAAACATAAACAATTTATGATGGATGAATTTTTTATATTGAATTCTGGACATTTATTTCACCTAAAAACAATATAGGTCAATTTTCCACTAAAATTTTGACAGTTATGTGTATATGTACATTGTGTTTCCTTTACTAAATGTTTTTGCAAAAGAAATGAAAACTTTAGCAATGACTACAAGAACTGGATTACACCAAAAGAACTCTGCATTTTTGGTTGGAAACTAATACAGCATGGATTGAAACATATTATGGAAGTCGAAAAGGCAGTTAATTTCTATTATTAGGGGAATTGACCAACTAAGCAACGTTTGAAAAGATCATCTTAAACAATGGAGATCATGTTCGCACCCTAAAGCAGTGATATTACATAAATATTGAATCTCACCAGAGTACGGGTACGGTCCATATCGCGATAAAAAAAAACAATTATTTTATTTTGCAGGGAAACGTTTAAACTCAACATTCCTACTTTATAATTTCCTCCTCTTCTCCTTAATAATAGTTTGACTAATGTTATTACTTCGGACAGATCATTAACGTTGCCATTATGAAAAATAAGATTATAATTTAAAATTTTGTAAATACCTGTCTATAGGTATCTAAGAAATATATATGTATGTATAATCATAAAGAGTAGGTTTTTATAGCCAACATAAATACAAATTACCACCACGAAATGAACTGCTAAAATTTCCTTCTCAAATCGTTAATAGTATAACTAATTCATAAAAATCTTTTAAAATGAGATTTTACCCTTGAACGCAACAAAAAAAAATAATAATAACATCGATTGAGAAGATAAACTTAAATAATATACATCTTAAGATACTGAACTAATTGCATTATGTGGTGAGCCCATTTGTGTTAGGACTTTATCTAACCATTGCAAAGGCCCGTGCAGATGAATTTCTATCCAACATGGAGTAGAGGTGACATCCTGTCTATGGTATTCAGCTCCCCAACCTTTAACAAAACTCATACGTATTGTGCACATTTTTGTTAATTCGTAAACCGCTTCGAAGCCATGATTAACGGATTGAGAGAGAAGTTGAGCAAATTCTTGATTATTGAATATCTTCAACGAACAACCTGGAGGTATTTTACAAACTGTACTCGGATGAAAACCATGATGATGATTGCAATTGCGTGATTGTACAAAAATAGCAGAATCTGATAGACATTCAGCATACACTTCACCGGCAACATAATATAAATGAACACCTTTACCTATATGTCGTCTTGTATTTTCAATGGTGCTATTACGATTTACATTGCTTAATTGTCCCAAACAAAATCTTGCTGAATTATTAGAAGGATTTGTGAAACCATCGACAATTACAGAACTATTACTACAGTGAAATACTTCTCCGACACGACAATTCAGTTCATAATATGCGATACTAGCCCAAAATAATGGCTCTGAATAACTTACTTGGGCAACTTCTGCCATTTGTGCATCCATCGCTGTACCATCGGTTTGATTATTTGAATTAGCATCTTCTGACGGACTGTATGCCGGTGGAGGTGTTTCTGCTAAACTTCCATATGGACTTGTAGGATTTGAGCTTACAGAACCGGGACTACCCACGGAAGATGTCATCGGTGGACTATTTGGGCTGAGATGTGAATTAAAACCTGCGGTGGAATAACTAACATTGTGTGGCATATTTGGCTCTGTCATTTGTTGAAATGGTAAAAGTGAATGGCCTGGTGCGAATTCTGAATGTCGAGGAACTAGTACAGGTGGCAATACGGGACTTTCTACCCGTTTATAATGGTATGGATTTATGCAGACCTCTTTTTGTTTTGCACTGAAAGGATATTGACATGTTTCAAGAGGTTTTAATTCATGATGACTTTGTAGATCAGGCCATCGCCAAACCCGACAATATATAACGTGTGGTAAACCTTTTCTATGTGAAACCTGAAATTAAGAAAAATGTGTTTAATTCTTCATCAACTTAAAATGTTTAAAATATTTAAATAGATATGAATGTATGTATGTACATACTTGTAATCGGCCATCTAAAGATCGTGGAATTGTTACACATTTTGATGGTTGTCCTGGACATGATAGAGCCCTTTCCAATTCTTCTATTGCACCTTTTCGTTTTTTTAATTTTTTAACAAGGCTGTCTACTGCCTTTTCTGCCCATTTTTCCTCTTCGTCTCCTTGTTTCCATCCGAGCAGCTTTTTAACTGCTGGACTTGTGAATGAGAATAACGTACCCAGTGTTGACATCGTGCTAGATGTACTTGATTCCACATCATCGGTATCCATGGCGTTTACCCCAAAATGATGAGGGTAATCTAAAATTTTAAGTTTTTTAGAAATTACATTTATAAGAAATTTTTATAAACATATTATTAAGTCAATCATAGTAGTTAACGTTACATGAGAAGGGGGCATACAAAACTTTGGGACAATCACTTCAAAAAATTATAAAAAATTTTAGTAGTTTTTTTTACGCTAAATACAAAATTTTGTATGTTAGAAATCTGCGGATAGATTTTGATATAGCTACTATTTACGGAAGGATATTTTGATTTAATCTCAATACTGTTTTTACTGTGAAGAAACTTCGCCGTCAATATCAAAAGTATTCAAAAAAAGAACAATATGCTGTGATACTGGTGGGATCACAAGGGCAGGGCGTACGGTGTACCATGTGTTGCTAAATCAAAATGAAACCATTACTGCAAACGTTTTGATAATTTGAAATATAAATTCAACGTAAACGTCCAGCTTTGGTTTTCAATGGAAAGGTTGTAATATTTCTTAACGATAGACCTCATGAGTCAAGAAAAACTGTTGAAAAACTTGATGAATTGTGCTGGGCTGGAGAAAGTCTTTCAGATAGAATATTAATTCCTAACAAAATGCGAGGGCATTTAACACATTAATTCTCTTGAAGGAATGATATCTTCTCAGATCTGCTTCAACGGGGTCTTTAAAAACTATTTCCTACCCTTAGAAGCAAAGGCAATATTTTACTAGAAAACCGGTTTAGCAAAGACCAATAAGTCGATAATTACGGTCATTAAGGGTCGCTCGCACATAGATGTGATATATTCGCCTTTTTTATGATCTTCTAATAAAATTATGCAATTCTGACTTCAATTATGAAAACGCATAAAACCAGCTAGTTGTGACAATAAGAGTTAAGCATTATTCGATTAACTATATGCAATCTCATATAAATTGCCTTGAACATAATAAACTTTATGCTATATGTACATTCAGTAGAAGAAGAAGGTTGAAGATTTTAACTTCTGCGGTTTATACTCAGATCAGAAACTCAATAATTCAAATACTTAATAGAACAAGACCTGTAAGTTTTCAAGTACAAGCCAGGACTCGTAATTGTACTTCACTAATCTTGTATGCTACTTGAAAAAACCAAGTACCAATGTTTTTTTCAATTACTTGGACACAAGTACACCAAGTACTACGAACTTACATAATTACCAAAATACTTTCGAATCTTTTGATGGACTTCTTGTCGCAATTTTAATTTATAAAATTGAAGTGGTCAAAACAATATTGTGAGTGCCCAATTAATTAATCATTTTAAGAATGTTTTTAATAACTTTCTATCAACTTACAGATCCCTGATTCAGAAAGTTTGTGTCTGAGCGCCTGAGAGTGCCGTTCGTGACGAAATAGTTTTCGGGTAGTAAACGTGGATGGATTTACATGTGGTTTTTTGAATTAGAATGCGTGAATGGCGAGCTTTCCGATGAGGTAAAATGTTCTTACGTGTTGGAACTACTACCATTCGGGATTCGAGAGAATGACTAAAAAGTAGAAAATATATAACTTTTGTAAATAAAATGAACTAAAAAGTAAAAAACTATTTTTCTTTCTCAGTGATATAAACAAGAAAAGTTTAATGCAAAAAAAGAAATGCTACAACTCAGATAAAATCTTAAAAGTTTGGGCATCCATAACTATAATCACAATTGTCTAACTGCAAATCATGCCCAAACTTTTAACATTTAATCTGAGTTATAGCATTTCTTATTTTGTATTAAGCTTTTCTTGTTTATATCACTGAGAAAGAAAAAATTTATTTTTTCCTTTTTAGTCCATTTTATTTAAAAAAGTTATGTATTTATTTTAAAAGTTTTTTTTTATATAGTTTATTTATTAATTATACTGTGACCGTACGCCCTGTAGTCACCTTGTAACTCCCCCCCCCCCCTGCCATACAATTTTTGGCTAGTCTAGATGAGTACTATCACCTAATGCTCTATTGACCTCCTACGGGGAAACACCCTGTATATACATATACTATTTGCCTCTGCAACATAAAATATGAGTTTTTCGACTCTTTGGGTACTGTTGTAGGGTATGATTGGCAAAAAGGCTTGGGTAGGGGGCGAAAGATGTTGTAGAAGTTGATGAAGCTGATGAATAACGGAAATCAAGTATGTATGATAATAGTGCGATCTAATTTGCATCTGCCCGCTGCTACTCCTAGTACGAGTACCTCAGCTGTTATGGCCTTAGGTAACGCTGTAAGTCAATGCTCTGATAACACCATTCTAAGACCTGCATCTGTTTCCGCGGTATTGAATGATACTTCATCTGTGTCATCTCTAGGTAATGATATTGTTGACCCTGTGAGAATAGTATCAAGATCTTCGAGTATTTTCGTCACCCGTTTCTATCCAGAAACGTTGTGTGAGGACATATTGAAGTATCTGAAGTCTAAAAATATCGCAGCAGATGGTATTTTTTGTCGTAAGAATAGTAAAAGCTCCAAACCGGTTGCATCTTTATTGTAACCATCTCAGAAGATGTGGATTGAATCCCACATTTTGGCCCTTTGGCAAGTTTACTAATATGTTTGTACCTTCCGGGAGCCTAGAAATGCATCTAAATAAGCAGCGATATTCCAAAAAAAAAAACTCAAATCGCTCTCCCTTTATTATCAAAACGCAAAGGGGATTCGTATAAAAACTGTACAAATCTTCAAAACCTCTGCTGCGATTTGTTTCGATATAGTGGCTTTCACTGAAACTTGGCTGTATCATGCCTTTGGCGATGCTGAAATCCTTGACAATTCCTATCAAATTTTTAGAAAAGATAGACATACTGAGTCTGTAGCTCGTGGTGGTGGCGTACTCTTCGCCTGTAAAAACCAATTTAATTGCACCCAGATTGAGCCTTCCAGTTTCTCCAACACTCTCGACATTGAACTTATTGCTCTTAAGTTATCTCTTTTAAAATCTGACTTATACATTATTTGTTGCTATATTCCTAAAGACTCCATACATATTATTGATAACAAAGGTCAGAATATTTACAACCTACTCATTTCAAGATCCAATTTTATCCATGTAAGGTAAGATGGATCCTCTTCACGAATTACTACTAATTGGTGATTTTAACTTACCCAATATACAATGGGTACTAAATGAAGTTGACGATGTCTATCTTTCACTTAATAACTTGACAACGAGGGAATCACTTTTCCTTGACACTATTTCATCTTTTGGTTTCAGCCAAATCAGAAATGTGATGAATGACATGGGTAGGCAGGTAGACCTGGTATTTTCCACTGATGCGGGTAACTTCTTAGTTGAACCTAGCTCAGTTATAATGTCTACTCTTGAAAAATATTACACCCCTCTACTAATTACATATTGCTATGAAACCGAAAACTAAACAAATTGTGACGAATCAATACTTTTTCAATTTTATAAAGGCTAAATTTTCGGAACTCTCCAGTAGACTTACATCTATTGGCACATTACTGTCTAACAATAATGTTGCCGAAGACGTTTCTAAATTTTACATAATTCTTTTCGAATTATTTTCCTCTCATGTTCCGCGCGAGTGTCAGCGGCTCTCCAAAACATCTTCACCATAGTTCAATAAAGAAGTAAAGCGTCTTAACAATAGAAAGAATACATTGTGGAGAAGTTATATGAGAGATAAAGACATTATAAGTCACAACAACTTCATCACATCATATAATGACTTCAAAGAACTTTCCTCTACACTTTATGATAAGTATATTCAAAGAATGCTTACGAAATTATTTAGTGAGGCACGTACCTTTTTTAGGTTTATTAAAATAAAGAAAAGAACGGACAACAATCCCAATACCATTATATACAAGGATTCTGCTAGTAATGTTTCGTCTGAAATTTGCGATATGTTTGCTTATTTTTTGACAATACTTTTGCCCCGTCAAATTCTCAACCTTCAACCTCAAAATAGCAACTTCAGTCATATGAACGATTCTCATAACATTTCGTTCACTATCCCTTAAATTTCAGAAGATAATATACTCGATCATATTAATGGGCTTCCAAATGACTTCACAACTAGTCCTGATGGGATGTGTCCAGCCTTTTTTAAGTCATGCTGCCTTGCCCTGGCAGCTCCGCTCAGAATTATTTTCCAAAAATTGCTCGATAGTGGTTGTTTCCCACAGCTATGGAAAAACTCTTTTAACATACCTATCCACAAAAAAGGTAGTAAAGATTAAATCTCTAACTAGCCGATTGCAAAATTATTTTTCATGCCCGAATTATTCGAATCTATCATTTACTGTCAACTATCAACTTCCTGTAAGAATTTGCTCTCTTCAAACCAAAATGGGTTTATTTCGGGCAGGTCTACAAACACTAACTTGTTGGAATTTGTCTCGGATACCATTGGCGGATTGGCAAAAGGCTACCAGACAGATTGCATTTATACAGACTTTAGTAAAGTCTTCGACAAGGTATCTCACTCCGTGATACTCTTTAAAATGGAAAAATATGGGTTTCTCCAACATTTCTAAATTGGACGGAGTCTTATTTGGATAACAGAACATACCAAATCTTATTCCGAAATTCCATCTCTAGAGTCTTGAAGGCTTCGTCTGGCATACCTCAAGGGAGTCACTTGGGCCCGTTGTTCTTTATTTTGTCTATTGACTACATTGTCTCTGTTGGGAGGTACTGTAAGGTCTTGATTTATGCTGACGATGTTAAGCTTTTCGTTCAGATTAAATCTGTTGAAGATTGTAAACAGGTACAGGGTGATCTGCAAAAACTCCACACGGTTTAACTTTAGCATGTATGAAGCTATTCATCGCATGTGCATTACTGTTAATAATTTGGCTGAGCATTTTGCTGTTGACGTTTCTAAGCATGTTTTAAAAAAACGTCTATATAATATTTAATCTTTTTTTGTTTATTTCATTTTCTTATTTCATCCGAAGTTTGGTTTATGTTAGTTTAACATGCTAATACTAACACAGACTAAGTGATGAAACGCATATATTGTGACCCTTTATTTATTAAAACGTTTCACTACAGCGCACAAGCTCGCTGGTTCTGATAATCAATATTCCATATATCGAGTATGCATGATCAGCTATAAGATTAGTGTGATTTCCGTAATCTCTAGCCTCTCCAGACTTGAATCTGGGCATATCTTAACCTTTGCGTGATCCCCGCTGACAGCGCCTATCAAGGTTGTGCTTGCCTGTATAGGATATACACAATCTTTTTAGACGTTGCAAATAAGATCTTAGACCCGAATGGAGTAACCAGTCTCGTTTATAAAAGGATATCTACATGTAAAGATACCACTTGGAGTACCGATGACCTCATGGATTACGAAGCCATACCAATTGGGTAGCCGACATTGCTAACTTGGTACCGGAGTTAATGAGCCCTGAATGGTTCTACTATAATAGATAATTATTGCAATAGAATTATTCACCTCAACATGGAGTAGGCCCCTTAATGGGAGCATCGTGGTAATTGTGGTGACCCATATGCGGGCAGAGAGAGATTGTCTGTATGACTTAGGCGGACATTCTTCTTTAAACAGAAGAGTATGTCCTTTGTATAATTGTACGCTGCGTCCGAGGATCTGAAGGATGGTCGCTTATTAATGTATGTTTAGATAATTGCGCTAAATCAACCAGGTATCGTGAGCTAGAGATCGGCAGTTATTTTAGATAAGTCTCGCTTCGACCAGTAATTCCAATTTCAAGCATGCACTAACATAAACGGGTATTCACACTCATCGAGACAGAATATAATATACTCTGCCCCATCCGTGCATTAAGACTGCTATGAGATTAAGGCTAACAGCTAGGTGCTCACGTTAAACCCCTGACAGTTATCTGTCTATAGATCTATCTCTATTTGCGACTACTTTTTATCGCGCGATACGTTCACAAGATTAGAGGTGCTACAATTTAATTTGTTTTGTTTTTGTAGTTTTTGGCAACAACATTATTACATATGTTAATTTTATATTTATATATTTAAATATACTAAATTTCGACATCACTACGGAGCTTTTGTACCCGATTACAAATGTAAACAAACATAAATGTTGAGGTTAAGATAAAAATCGCACCAAACTAAGAGCATCTTTGCCATAAATTTTTTTATCGCACGAAACGTAGAAATAATAAACATGTTCAGCGACGACCATATTGCTGCAGCCAATAAGAGCTCTGTCGCATGAGATATATCGCGCTCGTGAGCTTAGTCTTTTTTAGACAAATTATTTGTACATATATGTTTGAGAATATTAACAATTGATCGCGCGTGACACACAATACAAGTAATGTAGTAAAATAATGGTAGTCAAGTGATATAAATCTACTGATTATCACTTGATTTTTGTCATATAAAATGCATCTAATGGAAACCACTTGATAGTTAAATATTCTTATGTAAAATATTACAAAATCAACACCTTTTATAGTACAAATATTTTTATGTGATTATTTTAATCATGCCGCAGCATAGCATCGGAATGTAATCTTCATAAGACTAGACTAAATCATACACTTAGCCAGGATTGCATTTACCGTAAAGTATTGGTTACGTTCAAGAATCAAACTATTTAAGCTAATAGCTGCTATTAGCAGCTATTTTACATTCAAGTTTTCTCAAATAAGCTATTTTCTGCAAAGGTACAGGCTATTTTTTCACGGATATCTAAAGCATAAGCTATTTTAAGGTATTGTCGGACACTGAAAATTTGTCAATGTGTGAATTACGAGATTTTTGTTTGGTTTTTTATTTGTGAAGTGACAATAAATTTATAAAAATATGGAAAATTAGAATGCAACCATTACTTTGTATTAGAATTAATTACTTTAAATAAAGCGGGATAATCTTCTTTTTTTTTCTTCACAAATTAAATTTGCTGCTTACTCACATCTTATCAAAGTATTAGAGAACCTAATTTTGGCGTTCAAGCAGTTCATGCAGATATTAGCTTATTTGTCATCTGCAAACAAACAAGCTCCAATCTGCACAAAATAAGCCATAGCTTATATGTTGAACTAAACCCTTACATATGTATATCCATACAAAAAATTTACTACATCGTCACTACATACCGAGATCACGATATAAATGATTGCGTGACGCAATTTTACCTTTAGAAATTAATAATAGCACATATTAAAATTTAAATTAAAGTATGAGTTTTGAGTTTTAGGGAATAAAAGGGGTTTAAAAAATTCGCCTGCGCATGAATATAGAAGAAAAATATGGAATAGTCTCTAGTTTTACATAGATTCACTATTTTGTTATAATTAAATCATATTATAAATGAATTTTGATGCAAATTATTAAAAACTAATACCAAAATTTAATTAATTCAATCACTATCAATTCTCACACTTTCACATTTTTTTTTTCAGTCAATTTGTTTAACTTTGTAACTACATTTCGTACATATTTCACTGTGCTTAATTATTACATCCTTGTCATTACAACTTTAATTAGGAATATGTAGTATCAATAACAAAATCTTTCTTAAACATATAATAAAATTGCAATAAATAAAAATAGGTAGGTAAATACTGTGTAAATGATATGATCCTACTGTCGTCTTCCAATTCAAAGATAATAATTGCATGTTTCCACAAACAAACAAAAACATGACCTTAAAGTCAATTTAATGTTTCACTGCGAAACATGAACACTTCAAATTATATAACAATTCCATGATTCTCTTTACATATACATAATCTCAGATAAACGGAAATGAAAACATACTCCTCTTACATATAACCGGATTGCTCGAGGAGAACCTTTTTTTAATATAAACTGCGAATAGGAAAGCAACATAAAAATTTTTACTTCTCAGACAGAACATGGTCAATTACACTGATAACAGAAAATTATGTAAAATAAACAATAAAAATATAAAAAAAAATACAATAACAAGGAAAACGTACACATGTCGGCAAAATAAAGAGTAGTACTTGAATACGCAAAAGAATTTTCTCTTCGGATTGTCTGTCTGTTTGTCTAGCTATCTATATTGTTGAAATGAATCAATTCAAATATATAATATTTGAGTAAGATAAAATATAACAATTAAATTCGCGGCCCCGACAATCAAATTCGTATAAAACAAAACAATTTGAACGACCCCAAACAGATTAAGTAATGACACTCAACGACTAAAACGCAAGTCGTTACCAGAACTTAAGAATCGCTTTCATATCAATGCTTCAATTACGTGCAATGAGTACCTACTGAAATGCACCTATACATATTATGTACTACCTGAAAATCATACAATTCATGTCGAACAGCAGCAATTACAACACATAATCCATAGAGTCATGGAGAAGTCCAGAGAATCAATGAGGGGAATGGCCAGAAGATGGATGTGGATGCATGGACAAGTCTTTGTCATGATCGGAATAGAAAACTGATTGTGCATTGTACGCCTATTCCATATAATTTCTTGTCTGGTCTGGTCTGGTCTATCTGGGTATGGCAAGTAAGCAAGCAACAAGAAATATAGAGACTCCACGAGAATGGGCGCTTTGCTATTTTTCCGCGAGTAGTAAAATTTCTAAGAAAAACGCACAAAAACATAGTACACGGGAGCAGCCGGGCACATACCTACCTACCACCGATAAACTTGACTTGAGACTTACAACACCAACTTTGGAACAGATAAATATGACACTAACAGTTTTTTCAGGCTGAGCGATGATGGCGGGAATTTCAATTTTTCTATCAACGATCACTAGCTGCTGTCTATAATACGATTATTGTTCTTGTTGTTGTTGCGGTATAGTAAAGAATAAGCCACACAATAATCGTAATGCACTAAGAGTAAGATCAAACAAATCATTTTATGTAGGTTTATTGGAGGGTGTTAGAGCATATTGATATGGCTGGCCGGTCGCCCGCCCGCTCATATTTTTATGAATTTTATGTTGAAGTTCATGAAGAATTGAAGAAAAAAAAATGAAAATGGAAACGCACCATTATTGAACATTGGATAGTAGTTGGGCGTTGCTCAGGTGTTAACACAGGCTCTTTACGGTCTTTGTTGTTCCTGAATTCTATCTCATGGAATCGCCTACTCGCAAGCATTCTGAGGCCAACCAGTTCTATTTAACTCGGACACAATTTGTGACGAATGTAGAGCTATTTTTTTTTTTTTTTTTTTTAATAAAAAGAATAATAATTAAAAGACTTGGTACCTACACTAAAGAGAGGTGAATAGATTTTACAAATTTTGAGACATGTAATATTACTGCATTAGTACCGTTCTGAGTTTATTCTATTTTTCCATTGTCTTTTTTTATAATATTATGCAAAAATATTGGTTGTATCTTGACAACAGTTATAATAATTCTAATACACATCTACACAATTTGATAATTTTTACGGCTAAGATCATTTTTCTATGATGTTTGAACTTAGTTAATTTAGATTTCTATGAGTTTGTTTAATTTAATCTACGTCAGGTGCAGGATGGAATACTTGAACATACTGTGCTTATAAAGAGGACATCAAGGAACGCACTAGTGAATTCACGAAGCAAAACAAAGGATTGGGTAACCTTACACTCGATTGCATCTCGATTGATCCCCGCTGGTGGAACTATACCATTTACATCTTTATATACTTTAAATGAAATCTCATCAGGGTATGCTAAGTTTGTCATTCCGTTTGTAACGCGCAGAACACTGATTAGGAACGCGAATTGATCTAAGACCAATCCTTATGATATGCTAAATGAACCCATGTGTGCAAGCTTGATTTTTGAAGTGATTTTTCGCATGTTTCTAGCACGGTTCGTCTTTTCAGTAAAATAAAAACGTCTATCGCTGATAGTTTTCACAGTATACGTAAAAATCAAGCATAGTAAGTTTTTATAGTTACTGAAACTAAAGCAACGCTAATTTTCAATTTCGACTACTCGTGCTGCCATATTGTTGTTGTTACTATAATTTTATTCTGTCAAGTCAAATTATTTGTCGAAATAAATAGAAATAAGTTTTGAGTTTGTAATTGAATATTCCGAAATTGAAAGTTTTTAAATATTTCTTTATAGAAAATATTGAAATTAATTCTAAGGTAGTTTTCAGTCCACAAGCATGGAGCAGTGCGTCCACAGATTCACTGCAGTGGTCCTTTTTATACCCTAGATGAAATCATAGTGGTATACTAAGTTTGTCATTCCGTTTGTAACACCTCGAAATAATGATGGTAGAGCAAAATGGATTGGACACCCATTCATAATATTAAAAGTTATTTCGATTTTTGCATGTCCGTCCGTCCGTCCGTGCGCACGATAACTCGAGAACGCGTATACTTAGAGAGCTGAAATTGTGTACACGGACTTTTAAAAAAAAGTAAAATTAAGTTCGAAAATGAGACAAATCGGGCAACTCCTTCGTGGGGTTGCCATATAAAAATTTCGTTTTCCGCTATATATTTGGACACTGACTGAGAACGCGTCGACGTAGAGAGCTGAAATTTCGTACATGATGTTTTTACTACATTATCAAATAAAATTTCAAAAATGGACTAAATCGGACAACTCCTTCTTGGTGTTGCCATATAAGAATTTCTGTTTTCTACGTATACTTTGGAAACGATCAGTCCAAGACATTTTTATTGTACTAAAAACTTCTGCAGAATACGAAATCCTATAAAATTGGTTATAATCATTTTTTCTGTGCGACAAACAGTTCTAGAAATATATGCGAAAATTTATAATTTGCTAGAAAAATTCCGCCTTTGAGTAAAGTTGGCAAATAGATTGAAAATTTCATCTCCAGTGTCAATTTCAACTTAGCGTACATTGGAGTGAGATAATCCGACATGTGAACAGAAACCAGACTGGAATTATCTTCACCGGCGTTAGTTCGGTAGTGGAATGGAATTATTTTCATGTGGGCACTTGAGTGGATCGAAGTGGATTGACGTTTACATATTAGCAGATTAGTTACTGAAGTTTTTGTTTACTACGAAATAAATAATAAATAAAAATTTCGTTATCGTACAAAATGTTGATTGTAGAACTGAATTACAGTACCATCTGATATTTTGCGGCAAATTTTTCGATATACTCTCATCCTTTGCTTCGAATTCCTTCGTGCTTTCATGCAATATTTTAGAAATTGTAAAATAATACTGGTTTCTATGATCCGTCTTTGATTATCTACGAAAAAAACAATTATAAACTTGACAATTTACAATTTGACAGTTTGCGATTTTTACCATAAAAACTAGTGGGGAGCGCACGTGTGAGGTATATCAATGATTGCTTCGGCAGCATTTAAATTTCAATAAACTATCTCCCTCACAATTTCTGCAAAAAATGCATGTCATCATAATGTAAATCCTGCTTTATGCGTAGGTCTGCAACAATATAAAATCATATGAAATTGATTATAATCATTTTTACTGTCCGACGCGAATCGGTCTAGAAATAGATGCGAAAAGCCACTTTACAAAATTCCATTCATAGGAGAGTCTTAGACCAATTCTATTTTTTTTTCTTATTTGTTGGACGAAAGTGGCAATGTATGCTGTTCTTAAGCTCTTGCAGATTGTAAGTATGAGGAAAGAGAATCACACAATTCTGGATAAAAAGGCGTCTCAGTATTTTAACGATAGGACTGAAAATATTTTGAAGGGATTAATCTATAAAGGATTAGACTAGCTAATTCATTAGAACAATAACCATTCGAGTAAGGATAAAAGATCAAAAGGTATATCATATTGCGCGGCAGTGGATTCGTTGCCAATAAGCTTAAAGGCGTCTTTGTGGATATTACCTGAATATGAGAATCATATACCATTCTAGATATAATATTTGTATTACATTTGTTTTGGAAATTTTCAGAATTCCAAGATTCATACAAGAAAACTTCAAAATTTCTTGGCAACAGAGAAGAATATATTATCTTCGGTGGTGTTATGAGGATTGCAGGTGACGCGATCGACTATAATCGTATTAGACGACCAGATAAAAAAAAAATCAATCTAGACTAAAAGAAGGGGGGACTTTGGATAACATATCAGAATGTCAGACTATATTTAAGGCCTTAGATACATATATGTATAGGCGGTAGTTAGAGTAATCGGAACCGTCTGCTTTTTGAATAAGCTAAACATATACGCTACTTTTCCATAAGCCCAAAGGTCTGCTTAGATAAGCCTGCACAACATCATCTGAATTTGGACATCTTCAGCTACTTTCGGAAGATAAATAAATGTACTTTAAAAACAGCGGCCTAGATTAGATGTTAAGCGGACCGAGTGGCCTTTGTACTGTAGCCATTCATTTGCTTATTGTGCACCGCTAATTCATCCAATAGTTCCAATTTTTTTGGGTAAAATTTCGTCAAAGTCGAAAGGATTAAAGGATTATAAGCCAAAAGCTTGGAATCTACAATGTGCAACAGCCTCGCATTCGCTTAAGACGTGCTCCGATGTTTCACCCGCTTCGAGACATAAACTACATACATCGGTGGGTGATATGCCTATCCGAATCTACATTGTGCAATGACCTCGCATTCACATAAGATGTGCTCTTCGAGACATAACCAACATACATCAGTGATGTACCTATCCGATGCATGTGTTTGTTTAGTTTGCAGTGTCCGGTTAGACTCCTTTAATGATTCTGAGTTGTATCCTAGTTAGACTTATTAGGCCAATACTTCTACGTTATCATTCCCATCTATTTCTGAATGTCCTGGCACCCTTTTAAGTGTTAAATGGTTCTCTATGCCAAGGTTTGTTAATGCTTGAATGCATTCCCACATTAACTTCGTTTTGACCTGAGGTGATGAGATGGCTTTTAGTGCCGCTTGGCTATTATATATATGAATGTTCTTGTTAGCGTAGGATTTTGGCATACACATCTTGTGAAGCCATTTTCCTAGGCTTTGATAGATATAAAAACAGCGGCCTAAGAATCGATCCTTGCTGACCTTCACAGGGTAATAAAAGCAAAATACTTTCTTCTTTTCCTTTCTGACATCTATCTGTCAAAAATCCTAAATATGATGGGTGGCAGAGTACGAATTTGAATCATCCACAGGAAAAATTGTTTTGAAATTAGAGGAGAATACATTGGCAAAAACGCTACTAAATATTATAACAAGATGAAGACTTGCATTGGAATGCGCACTAAGCCACTCTAGTTACATTTTTGTAAAACTCTTTGTTTTCATAATCACGCAGGATTATGTATGTATCTTCTATTCTCTAGATTTGTATGATGTTAGAGTAAATAATTCTAATACCTTCCGAGCACTGTTGAGATCAACTTTAAATATGATTTGGATTCGTAAGTCATGTAACAATAAAATATAAATTAAAAATATATTAACAAAAACAACACTCAAGTGTCTAAATATTGCCACAATAACTCGTCGTCAATCTCAAAATTGTACAACTCTCTCCACTGGAAGAGTTAAGACTTTGTAGAAAAATGAAGAAAAAAAATTCCAAATCTAACATGCAACATTAAGCCATGATAAATCATATTCCTATTTAATAAATTATAATCGCTAAACACGGCTGTCATGCTCCATCAAAGAAATTATGACAGTCTTGTGCTACTTAGTTCAACACTTTGTGACATGATTTACTCAACTTTACGAGCACACTTATCACCCCAAGTTAAATGGGCGATACCATTTTACTTATATGCTTTTTGTTGAGTTTCCTTTTTTTTGTTATGACTTTACTGCTTTGGTACAAGTTATCTGGACATACAAATGTTGTTAAAGCTTTAAAATCAATTTTACTGTAATTGGATAATTGCATTTGCTCGCAGTTCGCATACACAAAAGCGAATATTCAAGCACGATTCTGCTAATAACATGGTCAATCGCTACAATGCTTATTATATACACAAAAGTTGACCAGCAACTAAAGTATGATTATTAAATCACATTCTGTGTGAACTTGTCTACAGTATAACTGCATTCAACTTTACGCATGTTTTTCGTTTCGGTTTTATTTATAATTCACTGTGGTTGCATGCAGTAGAGATTTTCCAATCTACATACACAACACATTACTGCTCATTTGTTATTCAAGTTTTTCTTTTCTTTAACTCGCATAATTAACGAACTCAATAGCAACAGTTCAATTTTCTTGGTTTATAAGATTTTATTCGTACAAGAACAAATTGTGACAGCTATGGACCTTCGTTTGTAAAAAAATCAAGCAACATATGTACATACATATCTCACAGAGACTATCTATTAGGTGTATCCACTATAGTTGCTGTACTCAGTTTTGTATATTATTGTAGTTAAGTAGGAAAATTCAAGTATTCCCTCTTCCATGTAACTTTACAACTACCTTGTAATTTTACAACGTAGAAATGATACTTGTCTCTTGAGTAAATTTTGTCCATGGTTTTTTTTTCTATTTAAAACGAAAAAATAGAGTGTGCTGTTACAATATTTAGTATTTAGTTTTTCAAGGGAGGCGTTTCCAAATGGCTGTAAATTGTTGTTATACTTTTAAAACATAAAAAGTAGTACTCCCTATGATGTCCTATTTCCAAGTCTTGTGTAGGTTATTGTACTTGTTGAATTTATTGTAAAATTACCAAAAACTTTATGTATACATACATAGGTACAGTGTGCGTCTTAACTGAAGCCGTTCAAGAATTATTAGCTTTCAATCTATTCAGGTCATACCGAAATTAGACGAATTGTTTTTTTTTTTTTAATAAAGAGTTTTCCGCGTTTACGGTTACTAAGTGAACAAATTATCTATGACCTGAATAGGCTAAAAGCTAATAATTGTAGTTCGTTATTGTAGTTTGTTATGTTAATCATTTTTTTTTTTGTAAGAAGTCAAAGTAAAACAAAAAGGTAAATTTTTATTTCAGATCACCATAATTCCGAAGAAGAGATGAATACGGAGCTGGTTGAGCAGTCGTTAGAAAGGCCTTGAGGTTTAGCATATTCTGAGTTCTTACTGACCGTACACCCTGTACTTGTTAATACGCAGGGCGTTTTGGGACAGACTATTCACCCTGCAATTCCGAAACGGTTGAAATGCACCTCCTTGCCATACAATTTTGTTTTGTCTAGTTGAGTACTATTACCACCTGCCTTTGGACCTCCGTGATGGAAATACTCTGCATATATTTTGTTTATATGGGTTCTTTATGTTTTTTACATCTATTAGCAAATGAGAATTACTTTTTTTTTCTTGGTAATTTTTGAAATGGAAGGCGATAAAGTGTGCATCAGGATTATTGAATTATACAAGAGTGGTACAAAGAATCTGGATATGGAAAATGAAGGTCAAGAGAGCGGGGATTCGAAGAAGTTCGGCACGTGTTCTGACCGTTCTCGAAGTGTTCGTCAGGTTTCCGCCATTATGTCGGAGAATGTGAACAAAGTGAGATGTAAAATCTATCGCAATCCAGAAAGGTCAATGGAAAAAATGGTAAAGGAACTCGAAATAAGTAAGAAGTGCATTCGTGTGATCATTCACGATAAACTAAAGAAACATAGTTGTAAGATTCACCGCGAACATTTCCTCAACGATGCGATGAAAGCAAAACGGTTCTTCACGGATTTAAATGCAATGGACGTAGATTCTTTTAATTATGCAAAACGATTTGCATAATTTTTGCATAATTAAAAAAGCTACGTTTTTGCAAAGGTATGGCGGCTATTTGGAACCGTCATAATGGTATGGCATTGTGATTCTCGTGAATGTTTACTTGAATATTGTCATTTAAAAATAAAATTATCCCGTAACAAATGGTTAAAAAAAAAGATTATTTAGTAATGAGTTTTAATTAGTATGGTCATAAGCAGCGCCAAAAAAGTATGGCATTGCGCTACCACCATGTTTATTTTCATGGACTACAAAAAAATGTAAGAGTTTTTGTGTAACAAATCGTTTGAATACCGTAATTTTTCCAACAAGTTTAATTAATTAGCCTGTAATTACGCTACGCGCGCCGGCCAACCCTAAAATTATGATTTTCGTTTTTTAAATCACCTAATTCGACCCTTTAATGGTCGCCATACTTGTAACAAATGACTTGGATTTTTCTGTCATCATCTCCCGGTCTTAGACCTAAGCACTCTCAACCATTATTTTGCTTGTAATGCAGGTAATGATCCAAGTTCGTTGAGTTCTGCAACAACTGCTAACATTGGCGATGCTGTGGAAGATTTTGCCTTTGCATGTGTGATATTCTCTATTAAATCCACAGGTCCTGGTGCAGACTCACTTCCACCTGATTTTGTGAAAGTGCTCGCTCCATACATATTGATACCACTTGCTCATATTTATAATTTTTTGCTTAACCACGTCCCAATTTCCAACTCAGTGGAAGAAAGCACATGTAACACCTATTCCTAAAATCCCCTCTGAATCCAATCCCAGCGACTTTAGACCAATTAGCATGCTTAGTTTGCTTGCTAAAGTTTTGGAAAAATTATGTCCCAACAAATCATAAAATTTATTAATGAGCAGAGGACTTGCAATGTGGCAGTCTGGTTATTGACATGGGCATAGTTGCGAGACTGCACTTCTGAGGATATCTATGGTTATTTGTGAAGCTTCGATAAGGACCAGATGACAGTACTAGTTCTTCTTGATTTTAGCAAGGCATTTGATTCTGTAAACCACCGAAGACTGCTTTCAAAGCTGAAAAATCAATTGGGCTTTTCATCCTCTGCCATTCAGTTTAGTTGCTGATTATTTACGCAATCGATCACAGATGATAAAAGTAAAAGATCTTTGTTCTGATCTTATATATCTTCGCTCTGGTATTCCACAAGGTTCCATTTTTGGCCCTCTACTTTTCACCTTATATTTAAATGATTTACCGAATGGTATTAGTATTACTAATCCCTCCATTCACCTTTACGCGGATGATGTCCAGATCTAATTGATTGACCTATAGATTTGATGGAGAATTGTATTTGTCGCATTAATGAAGATCTTAGTAGCATATATGACTGGTCACTGCTGAATCAACTTTCGTTAAATCCAACTAAGTCGCAATGCCTAGCTATATATAGGCGCCGGATTGATAAATCGGAACTCCCTCCGGTTTTATTAAATAATTCCGTCCTCGAGTACGTTGACTGCGTCAGGAATCTTGGAGTTTATTTCAGTGCTGATTTCAAATTTAATAGGGATAATCTATGGCACTTTACGGCAACTTTTGATAACGTCTGCTTGCATTTCTGTGGACATTCGCTTGAAGTTGGCTAAAACGCTAATTATTCCAATTTTTTCTTATTGTAGTACCATCTTTAGCAAACTTGATGCTCGGTGCCAGAGAAAATTAGATGTTGCTTTCAATTATGTAATACCCTTGTGTATAGAACTATGTAGTGATTGCGAAACGAATTTGACTTAGTACCTTGTTGTGTTGTAGAGGCGCTACTACTGCAGAGCAGACGTAACCAAAGGGCAAGCAAGCAATGCCTGGCCTCGCTCCAAAATAAAATCAGCGATGTCTGGACCTGATGTAGGGAAAGCCGCATTTTTTTCTTAGAAATTTACCGAAAATTTTTTCCTTAGAATTGTTATGCATTGGAAGCCGACAACGGCACACATTGTACATTTAATTGGATCTGAAAATAACTTCAGTCGTCGGCCACCAGACTGAATAAAAATTCTCCGGAAACATTTTCTGCACATTTCTAAGAAGAAATGAATGCTATTTGCTCATCTACCAGTCTATTCTCATAAAAATTGTTAGTGGCCCAAGCAATCGTATTCGGCCTTCAATAAAGCATAACAACTCTAAGGAAAAAATTTCCAGTACATTTCTAAGAAAAAATTGCGGCCTTCCCTACTTCAGGTCCACCCATCGTGGATTTTATATTGGAACGAGGCGATATCTACTTCCCAGCCTTTGTATGTTTTTAGTTTGGTTATGCTCTTACGGCTTATCCCTTGAACATCTTGTCCATACTTCAGCTTCAGTTGCACAGCTTTGCTTTTAGCGAAGCGTGAACAAAACTGTTCAAAATGGTACAAGTGGTGCCATCTGACATTATAACAAGGACGCATTTTCGCAACCACTAGATACTTCTTTACACAATATAGCCTTCCTCAGAATGCTCATGTGACTAAGTATGTATTGTCACTGCTGGGCCCTCCTCTAAAAACGTATTTAGGCCGCCGTGAACTCATTCTTTTGCACAAACTGATATATAACAAGCTTCCGGAGTATTTGTATGTGAGAGAGAATGCACTTCTTGCATTCAGGAAGGGAAGGAGTTGTCAGCTTCTACCCCACGGTGTTCCTCTCAATACGGTGAGCGCTCTTACTTTGTTCAGGCAATATGAAAGTGGACCATTTTTCGTGCCAATATGCAACGAACGGGCTCTATCAAGCATTTTTCTTCATTGTTAAAAGATTTAAGTTTTTAGGAGCGTAAATGGCACGTACTTTTTACTTTTTATAGTTAGTTAGTTTTCTTGTTTTTCTTATTTATTTTATTACTTATTTCTTATAAGGTTAGGTATAATTTTTTTTATTTCCATTAGCTTTAATTTAAATTTTTTTATTTCGCTTTTATTTATTTTTTTCTTTTATGGTGGTATGTTTGGATTTGTTTTTACATATATTCGTAATTTGTGTTACAACTTGTTTTACATTATTTTATTTTATTATTTTATTTATTTGTTTATTACTTATTCTTACTTTTTATTATTACTTATTTCGTTAAATTTTAGTTAGTTTTTATTTTGAACCAGGAACCATTGCATCAAATTACAAGTACGTATATTACCGTCGGTTAGTTAACGATAACAATAAGAAAAAGTCACACAAATAGTGATGAAAGCTTCATCATATTAACAGTTTCCTTTTTGTTATTATTAAGAAAAGCACAGTGAATACCCTATGATGCAAAGTACAGCATGGCAGGAAGAAGATAAGGACAGGATTAGAGGACATGAGGAGAATGGCGGAGATGCTAATGTATGTCACTGTTGAACCCTCGCAGATTGTAAGCCCGAGAAAAGACAGGATAAAAAAAGCATCAAAACATTCTACTGTACGGATAAAAGTATTTTGAAGGATGAAAGGATGTTTGCGGCTTGCAGCACGAGCTCTGCGTGCAGAATACAATCTACTTCATCAGAACATTGGCCATGCATGCAGCGATAAAGGAGCAAAAGGTCTCCAACATTGCCACGGGCCCGAATATTGCCACATCGTCAATGAACTTGAAGGCTCTCTCTTTTGACAGTACCTGTAATGAAACTATATGCACAGCACACGCCTCGGGGCTGATAAAATATTATGAACTTTATTTAGAAATATGAAACTATTTTGGGGTTTTAGAAGCATTGAATTCGACTCGATTCACTTTGTTCCAAGCGAGAATATTTTTAAGGTCAATATTCAATGACCTAATCATGCAGTCTCGTTTGACACATGCGGAATTCCCCCTGCAGTCCACAAGAGCGTCAGAAGACTAAGCGAAATATGTACTGTTATCAGAAAAACTATGGATATGATTGAAAATAAGGCAAAGAAGATTATTAATGAAAATTAAAAAAAATTTTGAAATATGTTGTATGTATGCACTGGATATACATTTCATGTCACTTACATAGGTCTGACCACTGACATACATAAAATGGACTGCTGATACTACTGAAATTGCTTACATTAAGCGCTTTCGACAAGCACATTCTCAGTGAGACAAGTGAGATATTCTCAGTTGGCTCACTGAGACTGCAAATTCGGAACTATCTTAGTTCCATATTGAGCTACAAAATTCGAACGCAACCACTGAGCAACTGAGACAAGTGAAACTGAATATTTTTCTCAGCTTCGTTATTTTATGATTTTAGTTACTAATTAAAGTTTAGTGAGCTTTTTGAATAAACTAAAAACACTTTCGTCAATTTATTACTATCCATTTTCTGTGGTCGAAATTATTTAAATGTCACAATTGGCAAATCAGCTGATTGGTTTGAACTGAGACAACTGAGACGGTTGCTCAAAGTTTTGTCTCACTGAGACAGTGCTTGCCGAAAGCCCCTATTATTTGACATTATTATGAGATCACTTTTCTATAGTTGTCTCTTTTTGGTTTAACTACTTTATTCCGCGGAACTATAAACAATAAGTTCTATACAAAATACACCATAGTCCAGTGGTTTTCCAAATGAATATATAGAATAGAAATATATGGCAATACAATATTTGTAATCCTCTCTCTGTCCCCCATACCTACTTTTAGGGGCAGGTACACAAAAATTGCTTAATTTTATTTCTTTAAAGTTCAGTTTAAAAAATATTTGATGTTGTAGGAGATAAGTTTCCAAAAATATAAATAATTTCGAATTCTTCTGTAATTTGTTGAAGTTTTAATATGTATATTGTTGCGAGCGTGGCCTTTAAGGTTCGTTATTTAAAACACAATATTAAATACTTATTATACAAGTTCTTTATTTCACTTTCATCATACTAAATTCATAAACTTTCTATTAATCAACTCAACTCTAATTATCGCTAATACTGTACTTTCAATTATCGCAATCTAATTACAACACTTTCGCACGTTTATTACTTTCACTTGTTAACACTGCAACGTCTAAGACAAGACTCTTTCTCTGCCGGTGACATCTGTTATATTTATACCTCAGAAACTCTCCAGATTATTCTAGAGTGTTCTATTCCAGAACCTTCTTGACTTTTCTATTCATTCTATTCCTGAACCTTCCCGAACATTCCGTCATCGATTCTCCGAACCTGAAGTTGTTTACTATTCATTGCCACATTGCCAGTAGATGTCACCAGTTGTCTCTTTCTATTGCACGTAACACTGCCCCCTTCTTAAGTTTGTTCGTCCCGAACAACAGGTGGTCCACGGTCTTGATGCTCGTAGTATTGACACAAGCGGTCCAAATGAACAATTTTATGCTTGCCTCTTGTGCCACGCTGAATCCTGTATACCACGTCATTAATTCTAGTTACTACTGAATACGGTCCTTCCCAGTGTTGTTGCAATTTTGGAGAACGTCCCTTACGTCGTCTCGGATTGTAGAGCCAAACAAGATCACCTTCATTAAATCCTGCGGAATTAGCACGTAGGTCATAGCGGGTCTTCATCCGATCAGTATTTGTTGCTAATTTCGTCCTCGTGGCCTCGTGCACATCAGCTAATTGTTGTTTGAGCTCCGATACGTAGTCTTCTGGTAACTTTTGTTCACCTCTGGGGGTACCGAATTTGAGGTCGCTAGGTAAACGCATCTCTCTTCCGAATATGACTTTAGCTGGGGTTTGTCCGGTAGTACTATGAATGGCTGATCTATAAGCCATTAGGAATATAGGAATGTGTCGATTCCAATCGCGTTGATGATAGTCAACTACTTTCTTTAGATGCTCGATCAATGTTCTGTTGAAGCGCTCTACCATGCCATCAGATTGTGGGTGTAGAGGAGTTGTTCTAGTTTTTCTTATTCCCAACATTTTACACATCTCCTGGAAAGTCCGCGATTCGAAGTTCCGTCCTTGGTCCGAATGAAGTTCTTGAGGCACACCAAACCTACTGACCCAATTCGTTATTATTTGTTCCGCAACTGTGGTTGCCTCTTGATTAGGGATTGCATAAGCTTCAGGCCATTTACTGAAATAGTCAATGGCAACTAAAATATAACGGTTACCGCCATCCGTTTCAGGAAAAGGTCCAGCGATGTCTACAGCTATCCTTTCAAAGGGGGCTCCGACGTTATACTTATGCATTTCTCCTCTGCTTCTGTGTTGCGGCCCTTTGCAAGCAGCACAGACAGTACATCTGCGGCACCACTCCTCCACATCTTCTCGCATATGTAGCCAATAAAACCTTTCTCGTATTTTGGAAATGGTTTTGTTCACTCCCAAATGTCCTCCAGAGGTTCCACCGTGCATTTCTTCTAGAACATCTTTGACGTTTGATGCTGGCACGACCATCTGCATTCGGAAATATTCGCCGTTAGGTGCTTCCCATTTGCGTTTTAATATACCACATTCAACATGAAGAGAGTTCCATTGAGCCCAGTAACTTTTCAGCTTCTCACTCCGTTCCGAAATATCCTTCCAGTCTGGTCTTTCCATATCTTCTTTCCAAGCGAGAATAGGTGAAATGTCCGGATCTTCTCGTTGTGCTGTTCTCAGGTCCTCGTTGTCCCAACCTGTAGATGGTTCCACGGTTACCAACTGTATAGTTGCTGTTGTTTCTTTTTCTTCCACTCGTGCGCAATGTTTGCATTCAAGTTTGCATGGACGTCGTGAAAGGGCGTCTGCATTTCCATGGATACGACCTCTTCGGTGCTGGATCTCAAGATCATAAGCCTGGAGTCGCTCTATCCATCTCGCGACTTGTCCCTCAGGGTTCTTAAACTGCAGAAGCCATTTAAGCGCTGCATGGTCGGTGCGAAGGATGAATTTCTGCCCGTAGAGATATTTATGAAAATGTTTTGTTGAACTTACAATAGCAAGTAGCTCTTTTCTTGTAGCACAATAATTTTTCTCTGGCTTTGAAAGTGCTTTGCTATAGTAAGCTACTGGAACTTCATGACCATTCTCCTCCTGCGAAAGCACTGCACCAATACCTTCATTGCTGGCATCCGTGTCTAATATAAATGTTTTTCCCAGCTTTGGATAGTGAAGTACTGGAGCTTCACAGAGCTGTTGCTTCAAATTTTCAAAACTTTCGTTGCATTTATCCGACCATATGAACGGCCTTCCCTTTTCTGTAAGTTGATGTAGACTTCTTGCTATATCTGCAAAACCTTTCACAAATCGCCTGTAGTAGGTAGCTAAACCAAGAAAACTCCGTAATTGATGCTTGTCATTTGGAACTGGCCAATTTTTGACGGCTTCTATCTTCTCTGGATCGGTTCTTACTCCTTGTGATGAAACTATGTGCCCTAAATATTTAACTTCATCTTTGAATAGAGCACATTTACTCGCACTGAGCTTCAATTTTGCATCTTTGAGTCTTTGAAGTACGTCCCGTAAGTTGTTTTTATGTTCCTTGAATGTCCTTCCGATTACTATTATGTCATCCAAGTAGACAAGACATGTTTTCCAGGTTAAACCACGTAGAACACATTCCATTAGTCGTTCGAATGTGGCTGGAGCATTACATAACCCAAATGGCATTACTTTGAATTGCCATAAGCCACTGCCAACTGAGAAAGCAGTTTTCTCTCGGTCCTCGGGATGTATTTCCACTTGCCAGTAACCACTCTTTAAATCCAGCGTGGAAAACCATTGCGCTCCGGAAAGGGTATCCAACGTGTCATCAATCCTTGGTAATGGATAGCTATCTTTTCTCGTCACGTTATTTAGTTGGCGGTAATCTACACAGAATCGGGTGCTGCCATCCTTTTTCCTAACCAGAACAACCGGCGATGTCCAAGGGCTGTTAGATTCCTCTATTATGCCTTGTTTCTTCATAGAGTTCATCATGTCTGCAACTTCTGGTTGTTTGGCTAATGGCAATCTTCGTGGTGTCTGTCGAATGGGCCTGGACTCTCCTGTATCGATCCGATGCTGGACAAGATTTGTTTTACCATAGTCATCATCATTCATTGCAAATAGTTCCGAAAATTCATCGATCACCTCTTTGGCATCGTTGTGTTGTTGTTCACTTAAGGCACTGGACGAAAGAAGTTTCTGAACCTGTTGGGTAGTAGCTGGTATAGGTTTTGTCTCCCTGATATTACTACCATTATCCAAATTGACGATTTGGTAAACGGGTTCACAATTTCCAATTATAGCACCTTCTTTTAGTTGTACCTCATTTTCGGATGTGTTAAGCACTCTGACTGGTATTAATGTTTCACCTTCTGCCTTCACTAAAGTCTTGCCAACAATGATGCTCGATGTAACTTTTGTGGGGTTAGGCTCCACCAGATAGAATTGGCAGGTCCCGATGTCATCAGTAAGCTTTGTCCATATTAGTGTCTCGGAGCATGGCGAAAGAGTAATATTTTCGCAGACCATCGTCCTTACTTTCGCAGGATGATCTGCTCCTTCTCCTAGTTTCATAGGAATTTCTATGTTCCCATATTTGAGAATCCGCTCTCCGACATCCAGATTTATTTTATATGTGGTCATAAAGTCTATTCCAAGAATGCATTCATCCGTTATCTCTGAAACCAGGAAAGTGTGAGGAAAGAGTAGCTCGCCTAGTTGAACATCTAAAGTTATTTCTCCAAACACCCGTGCTGCTGCTCCAGTTGCTGTTCTTAGTAGATATTTGGTGGTATTATGAAGCCATTTGTTCTTAACAAGATCTGTTCTAATAATTGATCTTGCAGCTCCAGTATCGATAGTGACTGCGCAGTCATTTTTTCCTACACTTCCATATATAACAAGACTGCTATTATTTCTCTGCAACTGGCCTACTTGAATGATGACTTCGGGGCTGCCGATTCCACCAACCAACTTCTGCCCCACAAAGTTGGTTTTTACTAGTTTTCCGACTGCTCAACAAGAGAGCTGATGCGACTAGTCGCTGCTTGATATCTAGTATCTCCATGAATAGCTTGTTCCCTGGCTCGACATCTTTGGCATTCTTCTTTCCCTTCTTCAGATGATTCCACTCGTCGACGTTTTCTGCAGTCTCTTTGAAGGTGCCCTGATCTATTACAATTCCAGCATCGAAGGACACCACGTGAGGGCGGGCTCTGTGATGATTGCACTCTGTTACAAGTACATTCTTCCACTGAAATTTCTCTTACTCGTACTGCACTCCGTGAAGCTTGTCTGGCGGATTCATACGCTAATGCATAGGCTAGTGCTTCTGCTGTTGATTTCTTTCCTGCTAGCCTTAACGCTTGTTGTAAATTTTGATCTGCAATAGCGTTCACAAATGCCTCCGTCGCCACTTCATTAAGGAAATCCGCATTTACGCTGGAGTATGAAAGATGCGCTAATCTTTCCACATCAGCCTGCAATTGTTGTAGTGATTCGCCATGCTTTTGAATCCTGTTGCGCAACTGTAGGCGATATACTTGCTGCATGTGCTCATCTCCGTAACGTAATTCTATCGCCTGTACTAATGAAGAGTAATCACGTTGATTTTCAATCGGTACAGTTTGTAAGAGTTCTGACGCAGGAGCTCGAAGTGCTAACACCAGAGCTATAGCTTTGTCTTCATCATTCCATCCATTTACCTCTGAAGCTGCCTCGAATTGTCTCTTGAAGATATGCCATGAATTTTGTCCATCAAATATTGGAGGTTTCATTCTACCTGCGCCAGATATTTCAGCTGCTACGTTTAGAGGCTGACGATGCCTTATTCTTTCCAGATCTGCTTTAAAACTGTCAAGCTGTTCTGTAACATTTTGTTGTACTCCCGACACTTGTTGTCGAACTTCCAACACTTCCTGCTGGATTTCCTCAATTTTCACATTTTGTTCGTCTAATGAACCTTTCAGAAAGTTCTTCTGTTCCTCCAAACAAGTTTCTAGACTATTCTGCAGAGAATTCTTTTGTTCCTCAAAAGCATTCTTTTGCTCGTCCAGACGGGTTTCCATAGATTTCTTCTGCTCATCTAAACGGGATTCCAGAGAATTCTTTTGTTCCTCAAAAGCATTCTTTTGCTCGTCCAGACGGGTTTCCATAAATTTCTTTTGTTCCTCGAGAGAATTCTTTTGTTCCTCATTGGAATTCTTCTGTTCATCAAAACGGGCTTCCATAGAATTCTTTTGTTCCTCGAGAGAATTCTTTTGTTCCTCGAGAGAATTCTTTTGTTCATCAAAACGGGCTTCCATTTTGCTCATTAAAGCACTCAAAAGCTGTTCCATTTTCATTGTAGGCTCTTCTTCGACTTCGGTTTCTTCCAAGTTATCTTCGAAAACAAATGTTTCAGGATTCTTTCTTTCCTCTATCAAAGCTTGTCTGAGTCGCTCGACTAGAACTTTCTTTGCACCTGTCGTTTGTAATGACCGGTTCCCTAACTCCACTTTCAAATCCTGCGTTCGAAGCTCCTCGAATTTTCGCCCCATTACTTTAGTAATTCACTTTAAGTTGAATATAAATTATTTTCAAGAACTTTCAAAATTTAACACAATTTCACACACTTTGAATTTTAAAGTCAATTGCCACCACTTTATTTCGCGAATTTATCCCACTTCTGACACCAGTTGTTGCGAGCGTGGCCTTTAAGGTTCGTTATTTAAAACACAATATTAAATACTTATTATACAAGTTCTTTATTTCACTTTCATCATACTAAATTCATAAACTTTCTATTAATCAACTCAACTCTAATTATCGCTAATACTGTACTTTCAATTATCGCAATCTAATTACAACACTTTCGCACGTTTATTACTTTCACTTGTTAACACTGCAACGTCTAAGACAAGACTCTTTCTCTGCCGGTGACATCTGTTATATTTATACCTCAGAAACTCTCCAGATTATTCTAGAGTGTTCTATTCCAGAACCTTCTTGACTTTTCTATTCATTCTATTCCTGAACCTTCCCGAACATTCCGTCATCGATTCTCCGAACCTGAAGTTGTTTACTATTCATTGCCACATTGCCAGTAGATGTCACCAGTTGTCTCTTTCTATTGCACGTAACAATATTAAAGCGAAAGTAAAACTTTGAAATTAAGATAATTGTCACACCCTGCCAAAAGAAGTTGCTCCATATGAAATAGAAAATCAGGCAGTCCATGTTATATATGTCAGTGGGTCTGACAGCTTCATAAAGAAACAATGAAGACTTTTTTAGTATACTCAAGGCTTTATGATTTGTGTATTCATGTAAGCCGCCCTAGTTCAAGATGATCGATTTGAAGTTCTTTCACATAATCGCTTAAAAACTTCAGATTTGAAGGGTGCGCGAATGAAATATAATCTCGATCATAAGATATTTAGTAACCTCTCAAAGACCAATATGTATGAAACAAATCGAAATCCGAGAATTCGAATTTCAAATCATAGAAATAGACATTTACAAATCCAATATTTCAGAATTTTCCTTGAAGTTCTGGCATCTGAGCTACTATATAAACACACAAACAAGCTTCATCTCATCTGATGGTAGTGAATTAGAATTTCCGGGCTTTCAAACACATCCGTAACTGTACAACATTATAATAAACATAAAATCGCGATTGTTATTCACAAGCATTATGTATCATTAAACAAATAATTTTTACTCGTTTAAGGCATGCATTCATAAAACACGGATAATCAAAACAAATCCAAAGTTCACACCGCAAGAGAATGCAACTTACCAGAATTGATTGCATTTTATTCATATTTAAAATTAAAAAAATAAAAAAAACGTCTCGCAGACAAAAATACGATCCACCTAACGAAAGAAATCAAAACAAAGCTTGATAAGTAAAGTAAAATGAGAACGCATTGATTAAGGATATAAACAAATGATTAATGTGTACCTTAAGAATGCTTAAAAATATTCCGATTAAATTGTTGAATGATAACGAGACTGAAAGATATAACGATAAATAGATGATAATAATTGCTATACGTACTCTATAAAAACAATCAAACTTATTGCATTTTTTTTATCAATGTTGGTTTACTTATACTTACATAAGTAGAAGAAACGAAAACAAAATCACTTCCCGTGCTTGAAACAATAAATTTCATCAAAATTTATGAGTATCTAAAAATCAGAATAATCAGTCGGAAAATTCAATCAATTGACATTCTTTTCGTGTAGGTATGTAGAAAAACAAATGATGAACATATCTCGAGAATTTTTCAACAAAAATTAGTTGTTATCATAAATAATACCGAATCTTAAGTTTTTGAAAGCAACAATATTTCACCGCAAATTCTTCCCAAGCCACGAGTGTTTTAGATATCTATCATAGAAATCAACAATGAACTGGACTGATTTACCGTTGACGAATTTTGCTTTTTGTAAAAGGATATGATTTAGCCAATGGAATTTGAAAACTTAACGACCAAATGGGATTACATTCAATGAATCAAAATAAACGGAAGACAATCATCTTAGTTGGACTGACAAATTTGTCAGTAATATAATCCTATATACTCCAAATGCAGAAGACGCTATAAGATTTTGTTCTACTAATGGGTGATATGAATTGCTCTATTCGGTCCTGACAATACCGATCTTAAACATTTTATTAAAAGCTTAGACATTCTTGCAAAACACTTATAGTAATGGTCATCCATTATCTTATAAGGACGAGGGCAAGAACTAAGGGAGAGGAAATATCGTATAATATCCATCCTTGGATATGAGCATGATGACAACATTTCCTTTGTGCCCTCTTTCAATTGTGTTGTATTCTTATAGCTTCCCAGTAGAAAATATGGTGCGAATTTCTAGGGGGAGCTTTGTGGAAGCAATAGTATCGACACAATATTCTTAATGATGTAATAATGATGCATCCAATATTAATGACGAAGAATGTAAGTAGAAGGGATACACTTACAGTTTCAAATTGATTAGATATTGTTCGAGCTAATTCTCCAAGAAATTGTAGCATTATACGTCTATGATTTAAGGAAATGTGAAGGGCCAAGCTGCGTGTAGTTCAGTTTTTCACAGGATGTATCAAAGCTATTAAGTAAAATTGAATTTTTTGAATTTGACTGTACATTTTAAAATGGGACACCCAGTATAGAAATCTTCATCTTGAATGAGGATAAAATTCTCCATGTCCATAAAACAAAAATTTTCAAAACACCCTATGCTCCGTGTTTGTCTTGCAATCTGCCATTGATCCTAAAGAAGCTAGAAGCAAGCATATAAAGCTTACTTATAGATGAAGTTGCTTCCTTATAGGACATTCAATATTAAAAAATAAAAAAATTAAGTACAATATGCATCAACACCTTCTGCTATCATGCCTGATTATATGTTTCGATTTCCTGCTGGGTTACCTCCTTCATGTCTGGATTTTTGGTAATAGGTGGTGCAGAAATGTGCATCTTGCTAGATGAAGACAATGTAGAATACTTATTGTGCTTTGTAAATTAAACTTTTGGTAGGCAACGGAAGTAGATATTGAAGTAATTCTTTCTTTGTTTAAACGAACTAATAACGGATCACATATTTGGGAGTTTTTGTTTTTGCATTACAAAAACAACAACACGTAAAACTACACTGCGTCGATGTCGAAAGTCACTTTCATATTGGCGAGCGATGCGCTGTGAGAGGTAAATCACCGCTTAGCCAGGCTGTCGCTACGAAAATTTGCACATTGAAGAGCGTTAAGCTGTGTCGCCGAGCGGTGTCTTCACAGCTCAGCTGAACTGAGCGATGAGCGGTGGCTGTGCGCGTTGTGGTGTAATTTAGTGTTATATAAAGTCTTTGCTCTGGACTTATTGGCTTTTTGAAGTTTGTCTCTGTTTTTCTGCAGGCGATTTGTAAGTTTTATTAAAATGTAATCCAAAGATTTAATTGACATTCGTAGAAATTCAAAAAAATGCTCAGAATTTCTGGGAAGATTTTCATACAATATGTTAAAATCACGAATCCAACCGGTTTTTATTTATTTTAAAAATTGCTAGTCTTTTCCGGTTTCTTTCTAAAATCATTCTCTTTAACCGTAACTTATCGAGTAATACGGTTGCATCCTTTCTCCTAACTGTATCAGCAGATATGCAAGACAAGTTGTTAGACCCCTTACTTTGGCCTGCTGGCACTTTTACTAAATTATTTGTACCTTCTGAGCGCCTACCTAGAAATAAAGCTAAAATAAATAACGTTGTTCCAAAAAACTGAAGTCGCTTTCCCTTTACTATCAAAATGTAAGGGGGATTCGGACAAAAACCGCACATATCTTCAAATCCTCTGTCGCGGCTTGCTTCGATATAGTGGCTTTCACTGAAACTTGGCTGCATCATGGTATTCGCGATGCTGAAATCCTTGATAATTCTTATCAAACTTTTAGAAGAGATAGACATACTGTTTCGGAGGCTCGTGGCGGTGGCGTACCTCTCGCGTGTAAAAATAAGTTCAATTGCAGCAAAATTGAACTTCCTTGTTTCTCCAACACCCTCGATATTGAGCTCATAGCTCTTAAGCTATCTCTCCTAAAATATGACTTATACATAGTTTGTTGCTACATTCCTCCAGACTCCATAAATATAGTTGATGACAAAGGTCAAAATATTTACGACCTACTTACTTTAACATCTAATTTTATCCATGGTAAGATGGAACCTATTGACGAATTACTACTTATTGGTGATTTTAACTTACCCAATATACAATGGGTACTTAATGAAGATGACGATGACTATCTTCCACTTAATAACTTGACAACAAGGGAATCACGTTTCCTTGACACTATTTCATCTCTTGGTCTCAGCCAAATCAGTAATGTTAAGAATGACATGGGTAGGCAGCTAGACCTGGTATTTTCTACTGACGCTGGGAACTTATTAGTTGAACCTAGCTCAGTTATAATGTCTACTCTTGACAAATATCACCCCCCTCTACTAATTACATATTGCCATGAAACCGAAAATCTCGCAAATTGTAACGAAACACAATACTTTCTCAATTTTAGAAAAGCTGACTTTTCAGAACTTTCTAGTAGACTTACCTCTATTGATTTCAACACATTGCTGTCTTGCAATAGTGTTGATGAAGATGTTTCTAAGTTTTACATAATTCTTTTCGATTTATTCGCTTCTCATGTTCCCCGTGAGCGTCAGCGGATTTCTAAAACATCACCGCCATGGTTCAATAAAGAACTGAAACGCCTTAAAAATAGAAAGAATAAACTGTGGAAAAGATATTTGCGGGACAAGGACATTATAAGTCACAGCAACTTCCTCACATCCTATAATGAGTTCAATGAACTTTCCTCTTCACTCTATGATGAGTATATTCAAAGTATGCATGTGAAATTATTTAGTGATCCACGTAACTTTTTTAGGTTTATTAATATGAAAAAAAAACCGACAACTACCCCAATAACATGAAGTACAAAGATACTACTAGTGATGATTCGTCTGAAATTTGCAATATGTTTGCTTCATTTTTTGAAAATGCATTTTCCTCTTCAAATTTCCAACCTCGTAATAGTAACTTTAATTATATGAACGACTCTCATAAAGTTTCATTCACTATCCCTACAATTACACATGAGGATATACTTGATCATATTAATGGGCTTCCAAATGACTTCACAACGGGTCCCGATGGGATTCCTCCAGCCTTTCTGAAGTCATGTTGCCTCTCCCTAGTAGCCCCGCTGAGAATTATTTTCCAAAAATCGCTCGATAGTGGTTGTTTTCCGCAGCTATGGAAAAATTCTTTCATCATACCTATCCACAAAACAGATAGTAAAAATGATATATCTAACTATAGGCCTATTGCGAAATTATCATGCATGCCCAAATTATTTGAATCAATCATTTACTCTCAGCTATCGTTTTCCTGTAAGAATTTGCTTTCTTCAAACCAACATGGGTTTATTTCGGGCAGGTCTACAACCACCAACTTATTAGAATTCATCTCGGATACTAATGGCGGGTTTGCAAAAGGCTTCCAGACAGATTGTATCTATACTGACTTTAGTAAAGCTTTCGACAAGTTATCTCACTCCGTGATATTGTTTAAAATGGAAAAGTATGGGTTTCCCCTAACATTCCTAAAATGGACGGAGTCATATTTAGATAACAGAACATACCAAATCAATTTCCGCCATTCCTTCTCTAGAGTCTTGAAAGCTTCGTCCGGCGTACCTCAAGGGAGTCACCTGGGCCCGTTGCTCTTTATTCTATCTATTGACGACATTGTATCTGTTGTGAAGCACTGCAAAGTCTTGATTTATGCTGACGATATTAAACTTTTCGCTCAGATTAAATCTTTTAACGATTGTGAACTTGTACAGAGTGACCTCCACAAATTTTACGACTGGTGCAAAAGCAATAATTTGGTACTCAATATCGACAAATGTGAGGTTATGACTTTCCACAGGAATCTGAAACCAATCACTTATGATTATGAATTCTCGAATTCCTCGATTCGCCGTGTTAGTTCTGTTTGTGACTTAGGTGTCAAATGTGACCAAAGATTGAATTTCGTCTCCCATATAAACTTCATGGTATCAAAGAGTAGTTCTATGTTGGGCTTTATAAAACGTTGGTCTCGAGAGTTCTCGAATCCCACCATTACATTGCATTTGTACACTTGCTTTGTGAGACCCCTTCTTGAATACGCTAGCCAGGTCTGGTCTCCATTTTACGGTATACACATCGACCGTATCGAGTCTGTTCAGCGGAACTTCCTACGATTTGCTCTCAGGCACCTACCCTGGAATAATTCATTAATTCTTCCACCCTATAAGGATCGCTTGAAGCTTTTAAATATGCACTCGCTAGAGAAACGTCGTATGGTTGCCGATATAACGTTTGTGCATCAACTCTTAAACGGGAATATTATTCTCCATTTTTACTTAACAAAATCTCTTTCCGTGATAGTAGGCACAATTTAAGAAGGCTACCTTTGTTGCATGTTAACTCCTCAAGGTCTAACTTTACCAAGTATGAACCTATTAATCGCATGTGTATTACTGTTAATAATATGGCTGAGCATTTTGTTCTCGACGTTTCTAAGCATGTTTTAAAAAAACGTCTATATAATATTTAATCTATTCTGTTTAATGTTTTGTGCATGTAATTTCATCTGGTGTTTGGGTTTATGTTTTGTGTAACATACTAATACTAACACCGACTAAGTGATGAATCGCATGTATTGTTGAGACGTTTATTTATTAAACGTGTCCATGCAGCGAGCTTGTGTTAAGCTGGTTCTGATAGTCATACCATTTTTCTCATAAGCCTTGACACCATTATGCACTAAAAGTTACGATACAACTAAAATCTGAAGCGGATCAATGTGAAAACTTTGGCTCGTATCGCGCATCGCTCACCAATCTGTAGGCGGCCGAACTCGTTGAAATGAATTATCAATGAATACTGTAATAATTCAAGTGTACGTAATATTAGATTCATGACCTGGGAAGCGACTACGATGGGAGGTCGATGACGGAGTTAAAGATGTGAGTTTGTAAGTAGTTGTATTCTACAATTCATTATTGGTAAAAATGCCAAGTTTCAACTAGATTAAGTCAGTAACCTATCCTACAAAGGCCTAACGAGCAAGTCGATCGGGAAGAAAACATCAAGTAAGGAGAAAATTGAGTATCTCGGAGTTAAAAAATTCATTAAAAAAACCCTTAAACCATTTTGGAAGAGATGGTGATGGTTTACCATGATTATTGCATGGGAAAGCCTTGATTTGTAAAAGATATACTTGTACCTACTGTCTATTTAAAGAAGCAACTTGCGGAAATGGTTAGAGTGAAGTGCCTACAAACAATTTGAAAATTCTCCAAATTCATCTTAGCATGATAAAATTCCAGCGCAAGTTGGGTACCAAGAATGTTCAGATTGCCTGCTTTAAAAACACCACTGCGTCGGGTGTTCATGCGAATATTTGAACCTCTGTGGGATGAAAACAAGGATGACATTTTGTATAGGAATATTACCGGAGATTAGCCTTGGCTTCTTTACTGTAAGACCGAGTCTTAGCAAGAGTCTATGCAGTGACATAAAAAGGGCCTCGAGATGCAAAGGATATTCTGCTGATTTCCCTACCTACAAATGATTCAGAAAAGAGTTAAGAGAAAATGAAAACTATATATATATATGTATATATATATATATTTTTTTTTTCAATTCCTTTCAATCCGCAAACTTAGCGACCTTTACTTGTATTTTCTGAAATCAACGACATGGAAATTGAAGCTACTAACGTAGGCTCATTTTAGCTACTTATTCCCAACTGCTTAAAATCAGAGAGCTTCTCCGATTCAGCAAGAATAGCCAATTGAATGGTTTGCTTATGCTTCTGAAAGAAGAGAATCTTCTAATTTCATCTAGATTAGATAGAATTCTACATTCTAAACTTAAGCCAACGATTCTGTGGTGGCAATTTATGTCCTCATGCACCCTTATAAGGCAAACTAAAGTTTATATTTAAGAACTTGAATATTGTTATTAATTGAATTTTAATAACGAAATCCGTCGGGTAAAAAAATCTTTCTCCCAGAAGGGACGATTAACAAAAATTAGTGGAATTTACTAAACAAACCTTTATCTTATACAAAATCTTACAAATATTTGACTACATATTCCTCAATTTATTTAGTTTATATCTATTACTATAAAAAGCTCAGATAAAAAAAAACATTCACGATAAATGACACACGCAATAGCTAAAAATATTCTTCCTTTTCGGAAGTTTAGATGGGGGTACCACCGAAACAAGCTTCCGCTGCCAAAGTCCAAACTTCCACTCTTCTTGAGGACCAAAATACAATTAATACAGATTACTGACTGCACTACCACCAACAACCGGCAAGCAAACCAAGTGAGGCAAAACAACTGATTGCGATTAATGTGACTATTGTGAATTGAGTTTTATCAAAATTACTTCTGCTGCTGTTATCAATTTGCAGGCAACCCGGGGAGAAAAACTTTCATGAATCACTCGCTCACACCTCATTTGCAACATAAATAATTGAAACTTCCGGGAATTCCATGACCTCAGCGTTACATTCCGCTTATTTTACACACGAAATAATCAGAAAATCGATAAAATTTTTCGCTCACTGACATTTACACTCCTAGATTGTAAGTGGACACAAATTGTGTTGTGTACATCCTTTATCTTTATTATCTTTTTTTAGATTATAGAGGCAGAGTTATCTGCTAATGTATACCTATATCCACTTCCTTAAGGTTTTAAAACAAAATTAATTAAAGAAGCCTCTATTAAAAATCCCAGTCTAGTAATAGCTGCACTGCATTCATTTCCAAGCACCAAGCATATTTAGCAGAAGCAGAGTACGGAGCCAGTTTTGTTGCAGGCAGAGGTAACCCGAACCCGAGATGCAACCAATTTTGTTCCACTACTCAATGCAATACAAGTTAAATCACATGCGGTACAGCGTGTGATACACACAATGTTTTAATCATCAAATAAATCTACTTAATTTTCAATTTGAACGTATTAAATTCAAATAAAAAATAAAGCTGCAATGCACACACAAATGTTTTTCTTCTTCACTTTTTGACTTTTCATTTTTTGGCGACGAGAAGTCTGCAGAATATTTGTTGTTGAATTTCTTCTAAAAATTACTAGAAATTCCATGAAAAACTACTCACATTAAAAGGAAATTATCCAATAAATTATTTATTTACACTTTTAAGACAATTTTTTCCACGATAATACGCTTAATTTCACAAAATTTGTTGTTTATCACACAATCGAACTGAGAAAAAAAAGCTTCTCCGCGGAGCACACACACTAAAGTTACGACGGAACGGAACTATTTGATTGACGGCTTTATCTTCTCTTTCATTAGTTTTCTACTCCACAGTTTATTGAAAAAAGACAAACATATGCCATGTACGTAAAGTTGGGTACATTTTAAATGTTAATGGTTGTCACTAACATGAAGCAGTATATTGTTATTCTGATGATCCGTTCTACACTGCAGTTGCTTACTGCCATTATAAGAAAAATCGTTTTTTTTAAATATTCTTTTTTTAATATTTTGGAATATTACAATAGTAAATACATAATTATAGAAAATTTCGGAAATATATTTCATTACTTAAGAATTATAATCAGGAACTTTTACTGATGTTAAAAAATTAGGAATTGTACAGTATGTAGCTCTGATAACATAACATAAAGATGGTAACTGTTAGTGACTGGGGGGTTACACGCGTCAGTAGAACTGCACAGACTCGTGTAAGCCTTTACTGACTGCGTTTTTATTACTGACTGGCCTGTCGAATATCTTGTTAGTGAACTATCAAAAGTAAAATTGAAAATGGCGGAAACTGATTATGAAAAGTAAGATGTTAGTGGAAGTGTTTGCTTTTATTCTAATCTTCTCTCTTTTGAGCGGAAAATGAGAAATTTTTTTAATATTTTAATCTTTTCTTTTTGTTTTTAAGAAAAATTACGGAAAGATGGTTGAATGAGGAAGAAATTTTAACAAATTTTTATAATTAACTAATGCTTTTGTAGTCAGTAAAATTGACAGCAGGCCAGGTTACACGTTGCAGCAACAAGCACGCGCATTTTACTATACTTGTACTGAGACATGATATCGCAATAATGCTTGCAGTATATTGGTGTACTGCTCATGCTGCAGATTATAAAAGTGCAGCATGGAATTTCCCCTTCTCCCGAATACTTCATCAACGAAAAGTGAAGCATTCTAAAACGAGTAAGCTCTAGTTAAGAACAGATGTTTTTTATTGCTAGTAAGTGTCGTATCCCAAACTCTTCCAAATGAACATTGGGCAAAACCACACGCTTGATGAAAGATACTCAGGGAGAGGGGTTTTTCCATTGAATAAATAACTAACTCACTAAGTTATTTATTCAATGGTTTTTTAACCCCCCCACCCACGAGTTGATTTCGACCACAAGTAGTGAAGTATACTAAGGCTTGTGGTTTCGCACTGCTCAATTTTAAGTAGTTTTTTTAATCTAAAAGGGTTAAAATGCATGGATTTTGTCGGCATAAGAAATCTAGTCCAATTATTTATATGTCAGTGCCCACTGTATTCGAATTTAATTATTCTATGTATTTCTCATCAGAAAATAAAATAATAAATAAATGCGTTTAGGAAACAAGCTCATTTTTGAAGCGGTCGAATGCATAGCTTTAATCTTTTAATTGCCCTCTTTAGTCCACTAGAATAAATACAATTGTCATTTATTTAAAATTCGAAAAATAAAAGGTTTTGCTTTAATGTTTATAGGAAAAGTGTAATATATACATTAATTTCTTAAATATAATAATAATAAAAAAGAAATATGAAGTGCTTAAATATCTTGTGACGGAGTAAAATAAATTTAGAAAAGAAAAGGCGCCAAATTATTTGACGTTTCCCCACCCAGCAGGCGCCAAAAGTCTGTGATTACTGTGGAGCTTGCTTGAGTGCGAATTGATTTATTAGGGAATTTATTAAATAATGTGTAGAAATTGAAGATTGTTAAGACAACATGCCAGCAACAATGAAGGCTCCACTGCCTGTGGAAGATATTTCCACACCCAATAATCACGAGGCTTCTGAGGAATCAGGAGATGAAGTGGTAAATTCTTGTGCGGTGATAGAGGCTGTATTAAATAATTTTCTCATTCTGGGTCTCTTTTTGGATATTTAGGACGAAACAGGAAGTTTGGCGAGTACTTCAACAACAAATACTTCTCGAAGTGCTACTCCAACTCATAAAAAATTGAAGAAAAAAAAGAAAAAGACGCCAAAAGTAATTAAGCCTCCTTATAAATTTGTGTAAGTATTTTGTTAATACGATGAATTAAAAGTGTGAAGATTTATAAAAGAATCGTTGTTTTCCAGGTGCAGCTTAAAAGAGGATCATGGACAGCCACTTTTTGGGGCTCAGTTCAATCATAATTTAAAAAAAGGGCAACCATTAATTTTTGCATCTGTAGGCAGTAATCGTGTCTCTGTTTACAAATGTCCTGCAGACGGAGGGCTGGTATTATTGCAATGCTATGCAGATCCAGATGTAAGATCTTCAGAAACACATAAATTTCATTCTCTTATTTTATTATATATAGGCTGATGAGGTTTTTTATACATGTGCATGGAGCTATGAACCAGAGACTGGACGTCCTATTCTTGCAGCAGCTGGACTACGAGGCGTAATTAGAGTTTTCAGTCCAGCTATACAAGCATGCACTAAGAACTACATAGGACATGGTCATGCAATTAATGAGCTCAAATTTCATCCAAAACAACCATATATACTTTTGTCGGCCAGCAAAGATCATTCTCTGCGTTTGTGGAATGTTCAGTCTGACGTTTGTATTGCGATTTTTGGCGGTGTAGAAGGGCACAGAGATGAGGTTTTAAGCGCTGATTTTGACTTAAAAGGAAATCGGATCTTATCATGTGGAATGGATCATTCTTTAAAGCTATGGCGTTTGGATAAGTCATCATTTAAAGATGCTGTCAAAGCGAGCTACACATTCAATCCAAACAAAAGTGTTCGCCCGTTTGCCTCAGTTAAGGAGCATTTTCCAGATTTCTCAACACGTGATATTCATCGAAACTATGTAGACTGTGTTCAGTGGATGGGAGATTTTGTTCTTTCAAAATCTTGCGAAAATTCAATTGTCTGTTGGAAGCCTGGAAAGTCTGGTGAAGGTGATCTGAAACCAAATGATTTCTCCACAACAATAATTCATAGATTCGACTATAAAGACTGCGAAATTTGGTTTATACGATTTGCTCTAGATTTCTGGCACAAAGTTATGGCCTTAGGTAATCAAGGTGGAAAGACTTTTGTATGGGAACTAGACTCGACTGATCCGACTCTGACCAAGTGTAGTATGCTTGTACATCCCAAGTGTGCTACTGCCATTAGACAAACGTCCTTCTCGAGAGATGGGGAGATATTGATTTGCGTCTGTGATGACGGAACTATTTGGCGTTGGGATCGAAATTAGTGTTTATTTTTTTCTTGATATACTGTTGTTCTCACTGCCGGAATATTCTACTTTTTTTTTACAAAATAGTTTTACGTTCGATAGGTATGTGCTTATAAGTTTGTCATTAGGAAATTATACTTTAATGAGGAAAATGTTTTTACCGTCTGTATACAATAATATATTCTCACAACAAGATTTGGTCTTTATTTGGTATCTTACTGGAGCTTGCATCCTGGAATTGAGACTCCAAACACATTGCTTGTGGAAGGAAATGTGTGCTCGAGGTTAAACAATCTCCGCCCGATATTGTTGCACAGTGGCAGAGTAAGAAAGAATAGAATTCTATTATTTTTAGCTCTGCTTTTCTGAGGAGTTCTTTTATTTCTTTTGCTAGAGGTGTTAATTTCCTGGGCGATATCTCGCTAATGTTTTCATGGTTTGTAGACAATGTAAGATTATCCTTGACCCAATAGTAAAGGAGGGTGCATTGGCTTTCCAAGACGATAGTTATTGATAAGCAATTGATGGCTATTTTAATACAGATATTATAAGCGATGAAGACCAAGTAAAATATAATCAAAAAGGCTTTGATTTTTTAGAATTTAAAATTATGTTAGCGGTAGAAGAACACGGCGTAAAACCTAGGCAATTTTAATTTGATGGACATTGACATTCCAATAATCTCTTGCCAAGAATATAAATTAATTTTTTTTCTGCATAAAATCATATTTAAATCAGGGACGGACCCTTCGGAATTCTTTCTCAGTAGCAATTAAGGCATACTGAAGAAAATGATTTTACGCAAAATGTCTGAAAACGTAGCTAGAATTATTAATCCCTATAGGGATCCAGTACAGTTTTCTCATATATTGAAGCATTATTAGACATTCCATGGTATAGTAATATAAACCCCCAGCGCCAATTAAAAAAATATATAAATTTTAAATAATGGATGTTGATTAAAAGAACATTTTTTAGTTAATCCTATTACATACTAGATGTCGCCTATACTTACAGCTTTCTCATCGTATAAGATAAATATGATTATGCAGTTTCAACAAGCCTTCACAACGTTTGTCATTCGTTTTTGAGGTTAAAACAATTCCAGAAGTTGGAAAAAATACTTCTATATTTTCTTTTGCAATTGTAAATCTTGAAAATTTGTCTTTCTAATGGGCTCAGGTTCAAAGAAGCATAAGAAAGATAAAGATGCAAAAAAACATAAGCGTAAATCACGTTCTCCGCGTTATTCTCCTGATACTCGAATTGTACTAGTTCGTGATAGTGATAAAGAATCAAGGAAGCACCATCATAAACATAGGGAACGTGAAAGTCGTTCACGATCTCCTCCCATTAAGTTATCCCAATCCCAACGCAGCCGAAGTAGATCACCACAGGAACGTAGTAAAGAAAAAAGGCATCATCATCATCGACATCATAAACATCACAAAGATCGTAGACAACAACGGCAAAGATCTGTGGAGCGAGCAGAGGAATATCACAGCGATAGTAAGTGCCAATTCCGTTTCGGAATTAACAATATTCTCTAAAAAAAATTGGAGTACAGTTCTATTGGGAAATCGTTTGATGATACAATGAAGAAAGCGATTTTGATTTGGTATCTCTGAACTGATTTAGTTTCAAAGGACACTACCCAAACAATCTCCCAAGCTCTGTATTTTTTATTTTGACTTGATTAACCATCGCTTGTTTTTCTTTGAATACTTTCAGAAATGACGAGGATATGGTTTTATAAAGAGTGGCGAGCAGCTACTCTTGTACAGGTAAATTCAAAAGAAATTAGGAATATATTCTGTAAAAGTACACCAACAAAAGACTGCCAGTGTTATATTGAAGGAAAGTGCTTCTTGGAGATATAAGTATCTATCGAAGAACGAGACAAAATTTTTCTGGAATAGAATCAATAAAGCATCCGTAGAGCAAGAAATTAGACGAATATATGTCTTTCAAGGATTTCTAATGTTTGAGTTCTTCATACAAGCAAAATTCTCGAATATGAATTTTATGTCGACACACGAATTCCTATGGATAATTCAGTGGAAATAGTTTTTTTTTGTGCTAAAATTTTGCCTTTCCTAATTTTCAGGTTCCGATGTAATTGAGGTACCATTGGCGCCTCCTGCTCCAATTATATCTAAAGAAAACGCACGATCTTCATCTCCGATTCCAGAAAATGGAGCTGGTGATTATCTGTCCATTGACGAAACTAATAAACTTCGGGCGAAACTTGGTCTCAAACCTTTGGAAACTGAATCGTCTGCTCCTGTTAAACAAAGTTCTGAAAAAAAGAATAATCAGGGTCTATCTTCATATAAGGATGAATGGGGCGAATTTTTACATAAGCCTGCAGAGCATATTGGTGAAAAAGCTGCAGCAGAAAAATTGCGAGAGAAACTTAAACAGCGCAAAGAAAAAAGATTTTTAGAAGATAAATTGAAAAAGGTTAGTACCTACCTACCTATCCTGTATGTAAATGGGTTTCATCCCTCCATCCACCACCCTGTGCTGGATTAGTTACATCATTTAATTTTTACTTATATTTTAGGTGCAAACACTAGGAGAGTCAGATGAAGAAGTTGATGATATTAACAAATGGGTTCAACGAAGCAAGAAGAAAAATGATATGCGCAAGGAAGCTGATAGAAGGGTAAGGATATTTTGTTTTTACCGTTACATAAGACTTGACCTGTGTAGAATAGGATAGTAAAAAAGAGGGATTTTTATGCAAAACATAAAAATATGCTGCCAAGAGGTTGAATTTAATGCCCTTGTTTAGGTTGTTTTCAGTTTCCGTATTTGATACTTTTCATTTTTTTTTGTAAAGTTGTTTGTAGTTTCCTTCGTTCGTTGTGCCATGTTTCGTCCAGATTTCTCAAAGGAAGGGGAATAAATGCTTTCGCGAGATTTTGTGGAGGCGTCGGATGATATAGAACAGTAATTTGCACAATGTTTAAGGAATGCCTCAGATTCATAAGCGGTATATAGAGAAGGGAGGAGGATGCTAGTTTTAAGCTTTTGTTCAAGCGCTCACCCTAGCCTATTGTATCTACCCTGAAATAACTAAAAATCTGTTTAGTATTAGAGGACGAAAATTTCCTATGGGACATACTCTGGTAAGACAGTTACGTAACATAGTAGGTGTCTACCTAGAGTCGAATCTAACATGAAAGAAGAATATGAATAAAAATGTTACAACTTGGCTGCACATCGGTTAGAAAGCTCATTGTTGCTACACAAAGACTACATATGCTTCAGAATCACTGTAGTTTTTAAATAGGAACAAACGACATCAAGCTGATGCGGCCTTGTCATTTTTAGGTGAAACCTTAGGCTCAATACCACGAAAAGAGCTCGTGACTTTATAATATATGTTATACATTTTTCTCTCTTATTATTGTTATCCGTGAGCTGTGTTTCAATTCTAGGGTTACTAAAAAGCCTGGTGGTCTTTTGGTAGTCAGACCTCTTTTAAGGCACCAACTACGGTCGATGGACCAATGTGGTAGCCAAAGTTTGGAGTACAACGCTGCCGGATTTGAAATGGTTAGGTTTACTAGTTACGACGGGCTCCGTGAGCTCAGCGGCTACTGTCACTTTTGAAATTTGATTAAAACCGCCCTCTCTAGAAAAGGCGGTAGTTATGTCCGCCTGGACAGGTCGGTACATTTACAAATCTAAAATATCAAGGAACCACTACTTGATTGTTCTTTCTTAATCCTGCCATTGATAGTGTACACGCTATAAGATCGCTGTCTCTAGCTGAAAATTTCACTAATACAATTGAAGTGAAACTAAATCTTGATATTAATATCAAGAAGAAGGATATGGCTATCATTTCAGTTATCTAGGCCACGCTAATGTTTCTAAGTGATTTCTTAATTTGCTGGGGGACTACAGCAAAGCATTGAATCTCTACAATTAATATGCAGTTTTTTTTCTGATGAGTAGGTGCCTGGCTACCAGGTAATTGTGGAGAATGGGAAAGCCGACATTTTCAGTTCTAGCAATCGAATTCCTTTATCGCAGAGGATATTTGTAAGGAACATCAAAGTCGCTGAACGGACCAAAAAGCTAGGTAGATAAACATTTCTTCGAAGAGTCGATGAGAAATTTTACAAGTGAGACCATGTAGAGCTTTCGTTGGAGTTGCGTGGTCATATCGAGAAAGTACATTAGGCCGACTTGGTTTCAGGGCAATAAAAAGTGTTAGTCATCAGTTTTTTTTTGGATTTTGGACATTGTTGAGAAAATGAATTTAATAATGTGCAATTTCTGAATGTCTCAATTCATCTATGAGAAGTTTGCACAGATCAAAAATACTATTAAACAGTCTCTTAGCCTTTGCCGCCAAATGTTTGATTATTCCGAAAATTAAACCCGTCTATAGAACTACTATCTAGTTGTTAAACGAAGTTTGACTTAGTTTCTTGTTGTATTGTAGAGGCGCTAGCGCTATTATTCCTTACGGAATGTGATAAAAATGACAATTTTTCGTAATTAAACCTCAGCGTCGTTGAAAACCATAACGTCTTTACGGCTATTGTAGCTGAGCCATAAGCCAGAAATGTCTTGACGTGATGTAAAGAAGGCCGCAATTTTTTCTTAGAAATCTACTGTAAATTTTTTCCGGATTTAATAACTCTGAGAGTTCCTTTGCCACTTAACTCTCCACTTGGAATTCTGTAACTCGGGGAATTTGTATTGAGAAGTACCAAACTGATTCCACTCGAAAAAACGCTCGGCTGTATTAGTTGTGGGAAGTGAGAAAAATATTTCTCATTGTCTGCTTTTATTATCCTTTGTGAAGGTACCTTACCTAGGATTTCAAATTGAATTATGGATTCACTGCATATCCTGGCTATGTTTACAAAAACAAATTATGGAAATCCTTACGGCTTATCCCTTGAACCCTTTGTTCATACTTCAGTTATTATTATTATTATTATAGTTGCACAGCTTTGCTTTTAGCGAAGGGTGGCGTGAGCAAAATGGTACAAGTGGAGCCATATGACATTATAACAAGAAGGCATTTTCGCAATCACTAGATACTTCTATATACAAGGATATTACCCTTGTGCACGGTATAGAGATACAATCTATTCTCATTACGACCCACGTTCCGCCATTTGTGTCCCAATGTATAGCCAGACTAAAAACATACAAAGAATCAACGATGGCTGGACCTGATTTACTGGAAATTTTTACCTTACAATTGTTATGCATTATTGGAGGCCGACAACGGTTGCTTGTGCCACTAACAATTTTTATGACCATAGCTCGTAGATGAGTAAATAACATTCATGGTAGAATTTTTATTCAGTCTGGTGGCCGATTAGAGTTATTTTCAGAACAATCACACAATGTGTGCCGTTGTCGGCCTCCAGGGATAACAATTCTAAGGAAAAAATGTCTAGTGAATTTCAAAGAAAAAATTGCGGCTTTCCACACATCAGGGCCAGACATCGCTGATTTTATATTGACCCTGTTTAGACGGGTCAGTATGCTGCCTCTGCCTCACGAAAACTTGTTGGTAAGACGATGGTTGGGGGCAGGAATGAAGCATCATCCTACCTGCAGATTTCATGCGGCAGAGTCATTGGAGTGAGGCATTGCTGGCTTGCTTACCCTTTGGTTACGTCTGCTCTGCGGTAGTAGCGTCTTTACAACACGACAAGGTTGTTGAGTTTCACAATCACTACACATGGTTATTACCTTTGGCTATAGAGCTATCTATGTAGTGATTGCGAAAATGTTTTCTTGTATAAAATCAGATGGCTCCACTTGCACTTGTATTTTGCTCACGCTAAGTCGCTAAAACTTCCGCAAGTGAAGTATTGCACAAGGGGTGTAAGACCATAGACTGATAACGTACAAAAGCTGGGAAGTAGATCAACGCGTCGCTAATCAAGAGTGCCTCAACTTGCTACCGTAATAAGCAATCAATGCTTCGGTCCAATATAAAATCAACGAAACGAAGTGTCGTCCAGGGGAAGGCCGTAATTGTTTCTTAGAAATTTACGGGAAATGTTTTCCTTAGAATTGTTATGCATTATTGGAAGCCGAGCCGACAATGGGTGATTGCGGGCCACTGAGCATAGATGCGTAGATGAGCAGTAGCCTTTATTTTTTCTTAGGAATTTACATTTACTGTCTGGTGGCCGACTGAAGTTATTTTCAGATACAGTGGTGTGCCGTTGTCGACCTCCAAAAATGCATATAAATTCTAAAGAAAAAAATTCCAATAAATTTCTAAGAAAAAGTTGGGGTCTTCCTTACATCAGGTCGAACGTCGAACCGTTTATTTTATTTTAGAACGAGGCATTGCTGGATTACACTTTGGTTACGTCTGCACTATTAGCGCGTCTACTATGTGTATTGAGGTGATGTTAGTTAACAGCGGCAGGTTGTTTCGTGGAACCCCCCCCACACTCTCCGCCAATAGTCGAGGTGGACTAGCGTGCCGCCCTGTATACAGCGCTGTTATCGGGTGATCTGCCAGCTCATGCTGGCAGTCTGGACTTAACGTCCGAAGTACATCACTCTCATCATAATTCCATAACAAAAATGTAACTAAGTCAAACTTCTAAGCAGGTAAGCAAAATGGGTCTTCGTGCTTGGGATCTATCGTGCCCTTGCCAAAAATAAAAACATGTAGGTATTAGCCCGACATTATAGGGTTGGTCATATGATAGAACTTTTTGGAGGTTTGTCGTAGGTAGTTAGAATAGTTGCTCTATATTTCTATATATCACTTCGTTAATTACTAGGCAAAAATGTTGGAGGAAATGGATGCTGAATTCGGAGTAGATCATCTTGTCGAAGAGGAACATCGGAATAGAAAACGTCAAGCATATAGAGATAAAGATCTAAAAGGACTTCAAGTTGAACACGATCTCGATGAATTCACAGAGGGAAAAACTGTTATTTTAACCTTAAAAGATAAAGGCGTTCTTGATGACAACGATGATGCTCTGGTCAATGTAAATTTGATCGAAGAAGAAAGATATCGAAAAAATGTCGAGAATCGGAAGCAGAAACCAAATTTTTATGGATATGATGTCTATGAAGAACAATATGATGAATTCGGACAACCAATTGATCGCGGCATTCTAGGCAAATATGATGAAGAAATCGGTGGAGCTAAAAAGAAAACTTTCACAATTGGTGAAAGTATAGAGGATGCAATTGCACATAAAAGGAGATTATTGGAGGTAAAGTTCAATTAGATCTGCTGTTATTTCTCACTCTAACTAAACAACCAATTTATTTAAATCTAGATAAAAACAAAACTTGCTGGCAAAAGACTAGAAAGCTTGAATGAACCAATTCTTAAGCCAGCAGTGGATACATTTTCAGAAGCAGAGTTAGTAAAGTAAGTTTTTTTTGTACATGCCCAAAATTCTTTCCGCTTAATTGTTTTTTTTGATTTCATTTAATTGATTTTATAGATTCAAAAAACCAAAGAAAAAGGTTAAAAGATTGAGACAAAAACTAAAAGCAGATGACTTACTTCCACTATCTGGACCAACGGAAAGTTCATCAAGAGATTTCGGAAGACGCCGAAGAGGTGGCACAAAGGGCTCTCTTATAACTGACGATACACCAGCAATGGATGAAAACATGTCAAATATGAAATTTGAAGTAGAAGATGAAGATGATTTGCAACGGGCACTATCAAAGGCTCGAAAACTTAAGCAAATGGAAAATATTATCCGCAAGCCATTACCAACAGATATTCAGATAAAGCCTGAAATCAAGTCGGAGCCGGAATCTGACGAAGAAATGTCAGAGAATGGAAAGGAGGCCCCGAATATTACTTTAAATGCAACTGCAGAATTCTGTAGAACACTTGGAGATATTCCAACTTATGGAATGGCTGGAAATAGAGAAGTCGATTCCAATGATATAATGGTTAGTTGTTAGTTAGTAGTAGTCTACCGCTGATTCTTGTGTATTAATTGATTGATAATATTTTCAGGATTTCGATGCAGAAGAACCTGAGCCAGAAATTCTAGAAAGCAATAAACCTGTACCGAACACAGGAACTTGGAATTCTGTTAATCCGGACTCAATTTCTATAGTTCTAAGTGATGATAATTCCAATGATGTGTCAGACATTGCTATATTAGATGAAGAACCAGATGTTGGAGCAGGTGTTGCTGCCGCTCTGCGATTAGCACTTTCTAAGGGATATTTGGAAAAAGAAGATAAAAATCGTCCTAGTAATTCTAAAATGGCTCATCTTCAAGCTAAAAATTACTCAATTGAAGACAAAACTCATGGGTATGTTGCTGTGTTAGGAGGTGTAAGCATGTTATGATGTCATTTCGATTTTTTTTAAAACTATTTTAGGGATGAAGATAAATTTGGACGTCGTGATCGATATCATGCTGGTCCAATTATGGACTTTAAGGAAAGGGAGACCTTTAAGCCAAATGTTAAATTAGAATACATCGATGATAATGGTCGTATTTTGAATGCTAAAGAAGCTTTTCGTTATTTATCACATAAATTCCATGGAAAAGGTCCTGGTAAAAATAAAATTGAGAAGCGATTAAAGAAAATGGAACAGGAAGGGGTGTGTATCTTTTTGCTTTTTTGTTATATTCAATAAACAATAAAATTTTTCTTTAAATATTTCAGTTAATGAAGAAAATGAGTTCAACAGACACACCCTTGGGTACATTGAGTATGCTCCAAATGAAACAGAAAGAAACTCAAGCGCCGTATGTAGTTTTAAGCGGAGGCAAGCAGACGCAAGTCAGTACAAGTATTTCAAAACACAAGTAAAATGGAAAATACTTTTTTGTCTCTATTAAAATTACTTCTTATGTCACATTATATTACATTTATTGATCAAATAAAAGCAAAAGGCGTGATCACATTCTATTCAACGTAACTAGGGAGTTTTTAAAGGCTGGAAGCGTCCTTAGATTCATTTTAGATGCTACTACTAGTCGTGTAGCTTGTCCTGAAATTCCTCCGTTCTGATTTTATGATAATTCTTGATGCGATAATATGATCTGAAAATGTAAATTCGTTCAAATTAAATTCAGTTTTTTCTTTTATAATTTGTGAATAATTTGTACAAATAAAACCGGTGTAGATTTTCTGTTGCTTTTTATCATCTACAAGAATTAGAGGTTGATTGGGGTTTGTTGTTGTGCACTGTAAAAGTGATGTATCGTTTGATGCAGTCAATTTGAAGACTGATCCCAAGTATTTAACACCTAGAAGATTGGGGTATTTAAGAGATTTTAATTTGTAAAGTTTAGAATTAGTGTTTTAAAATTGGACTTTTGGATTTAATGAAGAAAATTGTTCTTAATTGTTCTTACATGGGTTGAGAATTTTTGAGAGAATGAAAGAGAAATGAAATGAAATGAGAAAAATATTTTTGGTATCATCTCTGGTTGAAATACAAATGGAAATTTTTTATCAAGATCTGCATAATAGACTTGCCTAAATGAACTTTAGGGCAGTATTTACAAAGTATTTCCAAGTATGGTCCCACTTGAACAAACTAATCAGCATAAATTATATATACAAGAAAGTGCAAGGAGAGTGGCTATCTACCATGAGACGTGACAACAAAAATAATGCAATAAGCCGACTCTCGACTGGAAAGAACCCGTCTAGCAGAAAAAAATACTTGGCGAAGAAAATTACATCAACTTCGAGATCCTGAAATAAACTGATGGGCATCTTCCTTTCGCTAGTGAGCTACTGATATCACCATTCCCGAGGGCTATCTACCATGAGACGTGACAACAAAAATAATGCAATAAGCAGACTCTCGACTGGAAAGTGGAAAGAACTCATCTAGCAGAAAAAAAATATTTGGCGAAGAAAATTACATCAACTGCGAGATCCTGAAATAAACTGATGCGTATCTTCCATTCGCTGGTGAGCTACTGATACCACCATGCGAGTATATGTATGTCTCCCGAGGATTGGTGATAATGACAGCTCTACTTTCTATATCACAAAATGAACTGTTTTCGTAACGTTTCAGCACGATTGTTTGCTGGATGGAAGAAGCAGTCCAATAAATTTGGGGTGCAACTCATTACTGTCACTCGAAGGATTTTAATTTTTTTTACAATTAGAGCAAGCCTAGATTGAATTTATACATTTATGTGGTTCACTTAGTGTTTGTTTGGAGAATGTTTTGTATATGTTCGACTAACGGCTGATTTTCCACAAAGAATCAAAACTTCTCCATAAAAAATTAAACAAAATCCACAAACAATAAAATAAAATTCATAAACAATTAAACCAATGATTTTTTTTATTTGTTTTTTAGATTTGTAAAAAAATTTTTGGTTAGTGAAGTGGTTCACCACGCGATAATTTCATCATCATATTCTAGCTGTATTCTTTTGTGTGCCTTGTTCTAGAGCTCCCATATACTGGAGAGAACAAATTTTTCTGTCGATTGAAGCGAACTATTTCTACTGTTCGTTTCATTTATATATCTTCTATGAAAATGTATGAGGCGCTCTTTTGTGTATCACAGCTATAATTTATCTGTAGCATTTATCTCCTTAACCCGAAGTAAAGCTGTGCTCAACCAATGTATCTGCGGGAATTCTCCTCGCAGCTCCTTTCATCTTTGAAAATGTTTTCTCTATAGGATTGAGCATAGGTGAATATGGTGGGAGAAATTGAAGTCGTAGCTTATTACCGGTGGCAACAACCTCTTGTAGAGCCTTTGGTGTATCGCTCCATTATCCAAAATAAACCATGCATCTTCTATTCTTCGTGCAAAAGGTTTTAATTATTTCTGGAAAAGGTTTAATTAAATCTGAAAATGCATATCTTAAGTGGTATTGTGGATTTCAATTGATATTTATGTTTGCTACAGCTCCAGCTCCATTCTCGTTCGCTAACAAACAAATTCAGAGGGGATCCAAAAATATTTGTTTGCGTTTGTACAAAAATTTGAAAATTTTATGACAGTTTTCTTCTGTGAATAGGTTAATCATCAATATATAGAATCCGAGAAATTTTCCAGAGTAAACTTGATGATTTTTTAGATTGGGTTTGGAGATTCAATCTATGCCGTTATATTTACTGAGCATTGTCATATTTTATCCCTGAATTTAAAACACGTACCTACATAGTAACAGATGGAAGTTACATAACAAACTGAAAGTTAACCAAGTTAAGTTCGAGTTGAATAACAATTTTCGGTTAGATGTTACATTAAAAGTCCTTTATAAAATGTATATGTTTCTTTTCAAAAGACTTCTACCTAAACTGTGTATACTTTCAACACTTTTAGGTTTGGTTTGCGATTATATATGGAATCAAAATGTTACAGGCATGTTGAAATTAAATTTAACTTGACATAAATAACTTCGGACACGGAGAAATGAAAGTAAAATCAGTTTTATCATTTTCACAATGTGTTTGAAACCCCATTTCTTTAAATATAATAAATGAAAACGCACGTCATTAATTTAAAAGAAGATTAGCAAGCAAGCTCCATTCATTAATTGATTTATAGTTTTGAATTGGTTTCGATCCAATCTTCATTTGCATAACATTACTCGATACACTTTTGTTTCAATCCAGCATGTAAATTTAATTCAATTCAATTCGCTTAGCTCTTGTGCCAATCCGCGTTAAATGTAGTGTATTGTAAACTAATTTTCTTGCCCGTAATTACAACACTTCCGTTTCAGCCCTTTATATTCTTCACGTCGAAGAAATTTATTGCAATGAATAATTTACTTTGAATTCAGACCTAAATTTGCTTATGCTGAATTGCATTCTATATTGATGAAGAAGAAGATAGCAATTAATACGTTAAAGGAATAGAAGGAATAACGGACAGTTTTGCATTCTTGTCATAGTAAGGTGGTTCCTGCTTGAGTGAAATTTATGTTTTAAACAAATTTCAATTGTTTTAAGTTTTAAGCAATATACATATTTGGAATATAATAATTAGGAAGAATAACATATTGATGTTAAACTGGAACTTGTAACTCGGTAAATATTAGGTAAGCACTTAAATGTCTTCTCGAAAATTTGACATTTCATGTAGACAGACTTTTATATATTTTCATGTTTACCAAAATATTTAATAAAAATTTATTTTATTTTGTATTTCGGAAGTAGTACTTAAGTTAAGGAGGGTTGCCGATTGGGGTTTATTATTATATTTAGCCATCTCCTAAATCTTTAATTATTTTATTATAACAAATATTTTTATATGAGAAAACAGTGTTCAAAATGACAGTTGTCATTAAAGAAAACGTAACGTAATCGCTATTTCAGATGTTTGAAGGGAGGAACGTGTTGCCATTAGGGAAACTTTCTATCACAATGAGTTTAGCACTGGAACAGGTTGCTTGAATTTTCTACAAAAGCTTTATAATTTTTTAGGTCTAATTTTTCTCCGATTTTATTGAGAATATCTACGATAAATTTCTATCTGATCTGAATGCTCCTTCATTTGTAGGTAGGTACATAGTTGACTGAAGTTTATTATTCTCAGTTTATAAAATTTCAATTCCAAAACATATTCATTAATAGCCTCAGCTTATATATCTAAGTTAATGATTAGATTAGGTAGTGAGAGTGGTTTACGGACCATTCACAGCAGCTGCCATGAGCCTATTGTAATTAATGTTGGGTAGATAATTAGGTAAATTCAAATAATTTAGGATAATCTGCCGCTATATGGGTACATTGTATCTACATATATATGTATATTGCAAATGTGTGATATTTGATATAGTTTACTACTCTTTAAACTCCAAATATCCATCTATCTAAAAGGCCAATTGTTAGGAAAGCTTTTGAATATACCTATCTACCTCAAATATGAAACTACTCATTGCGAAACTTTAGGGGGTTAATAAGTATAATGTGGAGCTTATTACAATCGTTGTAGAGTATCCAGTTGATACCTATTTATCTCTACCTCATATTGGACGTGCTTGATCTTAAAAGTACGCCAACAATTAGTCGTCATGGATTCACTCATTGAAAGGCTTCTTCGGTGGTCTGGTGTTGATCACATTTTCTAATGACTGCAAGGGCTCAATCGGCGCGGCTTTAGTTCATATTTGAGGCGTTCTGTCATGCAATTTACAAAATAGACAAGCAATAGAAAGATTCTTTCATGTTGTCATATTCCCCACGAGGGTCTTTTAAAAGACAATGAATTCAATTAATTAAGACCACAGGAAGGTTGGAAGGGGTTTTTTTTTTAATAATTATCTATTGTTACAAATTCTCAACTGTGTGTATTTGCTGGATAATCTTGTCGAATGAAATAAATTAAAATTTTCGCAATTAAATAGATAAAAACCACACGAGTAATTTCCCTTAAATCGGCCATAGATAAATAAATAAATATTAAGTGAGCCCTCATGTTTGCAACACTTACCTGATATTGACAATTTATTAGCATTCGGTGGCACACGTGGTTTATGAACTTCCATGTAATCTAAATAAAAACGGACGCCCGCATAGCCATTGATAAGCGACTGCAAAAAGCCACCAGCACCTGTGAGGAAGTTAACTGCGCCTTTTCCCTTGCTGACCTCACTCCACACCTGAAAATGAATTTTTCGTTGTCAATGAACTGTCGAAATATAAAATTTTCATTATCGCGCAATATATTTCACCTGAAAAGGTGAGCGCACGTAATTCTGATAACTCCGTTGAAAAAGCTCCCCGGCTTTTAGAGTATTTCCGGTGTCAAGATGATTTATAGCATGCATGGCCCATGTCATTGCGGGACCAGATTCTCTGGTGACATCTTCGTAAATTTTCAGATCGTTTGCTCGTGTGGAACTAAATAAAGTAGGTATGTATTGTATATGGGTTACGGTAAATGATCAACAATAATTGCTTTGTGAAATTTACAGTAGAAGAGCATATGTGATTTTACTACACGACTTACTGATTCATGGGATAGAGTAATGGATATCCTAAAAGTACAACATCAGCCTGCTTTATAACTTCTCCGGGTCGATATCCCTCGTATTGCGGATGATAGTCCAGTTCCGTGTCGTAAGGAATTTTCAATTTGTTTGCTATATCAACCCACGCAGCAGTAACAGAATTCTTCGAGTACTGGCCGCTTCCGTCGTTGCTGTTGCATAGTGAATGTGCAAATCTGCAAGAAAGTCGTGAGTCTGCGGACCAAGATAACGTGGGAAACATCAGCCAATTTATCTTACTCTCCAAATTTTAAAGCATAACTTGCGACTGCATTCGTAAATACATTGTTCGTGACATTTGGATGATCCTCATCGGGTCCCATTACATCTTAATGATGAGATAAATTTGATCAGAAAAATTTCGAAATGAAGGAGGCAATAAAAAAAAAACCAACACAAAAATAATGCAGTCAATGCAAAGCGATCTTTTTCTCTTATTTTAACTTACATTTGATATCGTAGAAGCCGGTAGAATTTTCGAATTCAACTCTGCTCGCCCAAAACTCAGCGATATTTTCAGTTAATTGGTACCCTTGGTTACATAACCATTTTAAGTCATAGGTAACAGAGAAATAATGCTGTAATGCTAGTGCAATATCCGCAGTGATATGGAACTGTTGTTTGGCTACGAGCGGGCAACATGGGTTAGTGACTTCTGTTCCGGTGAATGCACTTTCCCACGGAAATCTATAAAATAGGCAAGCGCAGGCTAGGAAGTTTTTATGAAAGTAAAACAAAAATAAATGAAAACAATTTCTCATCCTTTATACCTACCTTGATCCCTTATAACCTGCTTTCCTTGCGTTATCCTTGGCTGTATTTAGCATACGGTAACGATATTCTAACAGTTGGTTTGTCCATCGTGGATCCATCTGTGTCACGGTCGGTAGCATCCAAATTTCTGTGTCCCAGAAATTGTGACCCTGATAATCAAGAAGGTCGTTTCCACCCCTACCAAGTCCGGATGGACTTAATCCAAAGAAGGGGTTGTTCGGTTGGTTGCTTTCGAATGATGGTAGCGCACTGGCTAAGTAAAAGATACTTCCATGGATTGTTCTATCCTAATTGAAGATATTTTTTGCGCATTTTTAATAGATAATAATTAAAAGAAAAAGTTTCAAACTCGTACCAGTTGTGTATTACCGCCCACGGATATGCTAAATGAATCCCAGAATTTTAGCCATTGTGACCAGTGTAGATTCAGAAGCCTTTTTGTCGGTTGACTTAGGACTTTTAAAAATAAAACGAAAGTGTTCATAGTGCTGAATAGAATAATTTTAGTAGAATTAAAACTAAAATAAAATTTTAAATTCCCGATCCCAGGGGGGGGGGGCTACTTCTCTACTTTTATTATGACGATAATTTTATTTATTTATTTATATTTATTTCCTCCACTCTCTACAGATGATGTGATCACAAGTCTAAAGTTTTGAGGCTATTTTTTTTACTATCAAAAGGTGTTGCAAAGTCATAAACTTTGGTGAGGAAGGATCCTTTAACCTGCCGTACTTTCAAAACAGTTGGATCATTTATACCACCATTATATAACATTTTCATTTGCTTTCTTTTAGAAGACCTATCATAGATGACTCTTTTCTAGAACTTCACGCGCTAATGAGCTTATTCAAAGGCAAGAATATCCCCATGCATAACTCTTTGTTAGGGGATATCCAAAAAGTAAAGCCCGCAAGGGGGTCATGGCTACGTAATAAGCTTCGGCTTGTTACAGCTGAAGCCTTTACGTGCTATTCCCTTTGTCAGGGAAGGGGGGGGTACTTCGACTGAAGTTTGCGTGCAATGGCTTGCCCTGCAGTTGGGCTAGGCCAATTTGCAAAATATTTTTGCCGGCTTTGACGTCCCGGTTCCACGTGATACGGCACTTTTTACAGAACTGGTACTGATGTGGAGACCGAGACGGCTTCGCCGGCTCAAAACATATGGTGCACAGCTTCGTTGTCCTGAACTCATCCACTTCGAGGACAGAGCAATGAGCTTTAAGAGCCGTCAACAACTTCTGGTTTGGGGCTCGGATGTAACCGCGTATTGGCGAATTTGCGACAATTTTGGTCGAACCAATACACACCAGAGTTTCACGAGTATTGTTCGTGATTTCTTTCGCCAATTGATGCACTGCACGCTCAGTGCAAATATACTGTTTGAAGCGTAAACGCCGAGTTAAGGGATACGATATATTTAAGTGGCCAGATGGCTTCCTTGGTGTGAGGAAGCTTGCACTGTGAATAAAATTCTTTTTTAAATAAGTATTGTATGGTAGATCTAAGATTTCAATGTGGTGTGATGTGACTTCCGCCCAAACAAGCCTCTTATGATTTTATAATCTTTTTTATAATCGTTTTTAATATGTTTATGAACATTATGATCGTGAGATATAGAATTACTTTTAACCTGAGTGCCTGAAGTTTTTCCGACCACATCTGTTTTTTTACTCCAGAACACTCGATCCAGGTCAGAATTCCGCGAGGGAGCCTTTACTAAAGGCCATAACATAACCAAGCAAATCTTAACCTTGTTTGTGTCCAGACTTATTAGTAGTTGGACTTGAGACTTTCTTTATATCAATTAACATAAATCGATACCATCATCGGAGTTATTATCAAATCAAATCAAATTGATCCATCTTCTGGCCTGCTCAGAATAGTTAAATATCTAAACATTTATCCTTGGCTTTGTTTTTTTTTTGTTAGTACAAATGCTCTGGTATGGTATCCATACATAAATGTGTCTCTCACCGTTTTTATTGCCAGATTCCTCCTGTACTAGTAGGATGCTTTTAATGGACGTGAGTAAATTAATTTATTCAGCATATTGATAAAATTTATCTAGAGAAAAACTAAGTCCCAGATTCAGATATTGTGTTATCTACCATACCACTAAAATCTAGCGCACATTGAAGTGGTGTTTATTTTTACATTAGTCTTATACAAAGAGTAATTCCGAAACAATTGTTGATCTTAGGTTACCTACCTACTTACCGTTTAAGGTTATTAAATTTTACAGTCATTGAAAAAAGGCCATTTACGTGCTACCTACCACTTTTATGGTAGGTACTCAGCACAGCAGTCAATAGAGATTATCTCTGCCAATTTCAACATGAACGCATTTGGGATACTTGAATCTTTTTCGGATTTCGATCGTTACTAATTAATTATCGATTTTTAACTAAAAGATTTTTACGCACCACTTTACGTTGATTGAGTAAGCTCAAAGGATAATGATAGACTTAGACACTTTTAGTAAAAATTTTCAAGGGAGTAATCTCTACAATTCTCAGGTAATTAGCATTATAAGGTTTTTAAAAATTCTTCCAACAAAAAAGTATACTATAGTTCCGTCTAAGCTTCCGGCCATTAAACCTGAGGAATTAATCAGTTTCGTAGCGGTTTTGAGCTTATGAGGCTAGGCTATATATATACATACAGGGAACAGTATAGTGAAAACGTGAAAACAGAGGACCATAAATTGCCCAATGGTCGAAATAAATCACTTTGTAATAAGTTTTTAAGTCAATTTCTAGTGGTCACTTACCGTCGGTCATTTCCTGTTTGGCTACACTACAAAGTTCATCGGCAGTCATTATGAATCTGTAAGAAGCGGATCGTTGATCTTCGTGCAGTGTGATTTCTTCTGGAACATGATTCCATAGGCAACAGACATGCTTCCTTGACTTTTGATAGCTGTCATCTTCAAGTTCCCTAGTGTATCCCTGGATCAAGTGTATCTTCTCCTGGTCATCTACTACAGTACTATCTAGAGACTTCGTTATAGTTGTTGGTTCACTGAAGTCTATGTCTTCGGTCCGTTGACCAGACTGATGCCGGATGTTGATTCTAAGAGCACCTGTAACAAGTCAAATGGTAAGTGAATGATCGTAAATTCACTCCAGGGCAAGAGACGGCTACTGTTATATTCTTATGGTGTCAATATAGCGACAGGTAGTTTGTGGTCGTCACCATTCGTAAATTGACTTGGGGCAATGTCGTTCTATATCATAATTTTCTGGTATCAGATCACAGTTTAGTAGGCACTGCAGTATCTGCACAGTCTGTTGGGCAGTAAAAGTGAACGGATTTGAGGAGATTTTATGTGTTTCGTTAGGAGTGAAGAAGCATGTACACCTGTACAGTGTAGGTATATACATATATGGATATATGTATATATGTATGTACTGTACATGGATTGATCTTCACGTAATAAAAAAGCCTCAGAGGAAGTTGATTATTTCTCCAGGAAAAGCATACGGATGACGTAATCATCAATGAAATCTGTGTTCTGCGCTTTTTTATTTTATTTTATTTATTTTTTTTTGGTAAATAACTCCGTACTTTTGTAATAAAATTTATAGTGCAAGTTTTGTTGAGGCATGTAAAATTATGTTAGGAAAGAAAATGATGAAAATAAAATCTTAGAGAATCTGTAGGATTGCTACATTATAGGCATGTAATCAATGTGCATTACATGTGTATGTAATTTTGATAAAAATCATCATAAAGGCAGCTTGTTTCTCTGCAAATATTATATTTAAAAAGAGGATACTAATCTGTAAATGGTATGGTTCATAATTTTTAGTTGTGATGCCAATCAATATATATTTCCCTGCTGATGACGGTTTCGTCATGATACACGTATTGCTGTTATTGCTGAGGATGCATTAAGTTGGTTAGCGCGTGGCATGGCCCATTATGATACACTAAATGTAGCCACTTATGTTTGTACTTTTAACATGGCTAGCGGAGTCATTAATTAATCGAACCATGTCATTATAAGGAAGACTACGATTTTGCGTGGGAATAACTATAGTTATTTAGGAGATGTTGTATTATTGTATTATTAAGTCAGAATTACGAGGTATGGGGACATTCAAAGTCGTTTCTAACGTTGTCGTCTGTCGTTCTATCGCTTTGTCGTCGCAATTGTGTTTAAGCCTTTGCACTTTCAATGTTTGTGTACACTCATCATGGAGGAAAAACTAAGATTTCGTCTTAAACAGGTCCTAAAGCCTAAAACTATTGCTTCCGCAGAAAAATAAAGTTAACAACCAAATAAGTATGTTAAAAAAAAATAGCATGTATAGAACAAATTTGTGGAAATTATAACGTTTGAACAAAAATATGAAAAACTCCTGCAGTAAGACAAGGCAAGAATGTGTGTGATGGCGTTTGCTAACCGGCCGGCTATTCTGTTTTCGAGACTTACTTCATCATGGCTTGTATATTTCGGGGGTTATGCCTCTCCTAAAGATTGCATGATCCACTTCATGGAAAAGAAATCATCGTCGGAAAGATATGATTATGTTATAAGCCATTTATTGCTAAAAAATTTTTCCTGCGAATTTTCTTGCATAGGTATTTTTCCTTAGGACTTTTATGCTTTGTTGGATTGATTCGGTTTTCTGGTCCGCTAATAATTTTAATGAGCATTGCTAATTTACTGCTAAAATGATCACTTTTCTTAAGAATAATTTTCGAAAATTTTCGTAATAATTTGTATGCGCCAATTTTGGTACCTAAGGTACCGACAACGTTTGCGGAAAAAGAAACTTACACGGAAATTGGGAGTATGAGTTCAGCCATTTCATAGAAATGAAGATGTGACAGACTGTATACGAAAATTATAGTTCATTTGAAATGTCATTGACATTTATATGTTTTTCACTTTGAGTAAAGATCATTGCAGAGTTCAAAAATTGAATTAAATGCTACTAAGAAAATTTGCGAGTATTTGTTAAGTTGCAATTTGCAAAGCATTTAGACAGAAGAAAATTTGTTTTGTTGAAAGAGGCCAAAAAGGGAAGAAAACCTGGCAAAAAACAGATTTGATAATCAGCCTAAGCTGTTACTGTTGACTTTATTAGAACATCTTTGAATTTTCCAAAAATTTCAGTTCATTGTAATTGCGGCAGGTGGCAATTGTACTGCAATTTCACTAATATGGAGAAAAGTTTTCCTAATTTAAAATTGAACTGAAATGTTGCAAAAAGTCCTTGATGCACCTCATTTGTATGACACATGCGCATTTGACTGCATTTAATTAAAAATTAAGTCATTATGGACACAGTCTGTCTAGTTCCAAGGTTTTAAGCCGACTATTTCCAGAATTTTTTCATACAGCAGATGGGAAAAATTTCTATTGCTGTTAGTAGTGACGTTTTTTTTAATATGCCCGCTCCCAAAAATGTTTTAACCTATAGATACGTCGCTGTGTCTGTCCAGTAGTGATGTTCATCTGAAGACTTGCTGACTTTTCTTACAGACTTCCTAGATTCAGTGATTTTAAAATGCTTCCTTTCTAACAACCATAATTGCTAATATATTAGCCAAACTGAAAGCATTTGGGTTCTTCCCTCGTCTTTTAGTCTGTATGAAAGTTTTTGTGTCTAGTCGTCTATTAATTTTCAATCTCACTTTATTATTATTATTAAGTCAAAGGTCTTGATTTTTATCAATATTGACTTTGTCTTCGTTTCTTGGAATTCCAATCCGTAGTTTTGTAAGTGCATGATCATATCATTGGTATTCTTCTTCTTTCCTATACAACTTCCTTAAGTTCACGTCTGAAAATTGGGCGGTAATTGAAGCCGTAATTTTAGATGAGTTCCGAACAATTGAGGGATAATGTTATTGGCTTTCAATAAAAAAAAAAAAACTTCATAAACGTTAATCAGGACATCTCATACCATTGTGGATCATCGTGATGAAGCAAAAAGTGCTCCCGAGTGTAGAGCCCTAAAAAATTCCTTCTACAAAATGCAGGAGGGCAAATAGGATATTTTTTCATTTTCCATACTAACCTCAATTCTGAAACTAAAACTGAAGCCACTTTTCAATTGGCGAGGAATTGTGAATAGGTTAAACCTGAACTGAAACATAGTGATGTGAAAATACAAGACCAAGACCAAGACTATAATGGTCTTGGTGTTGGTCTTGGTCTTGCAAACTTAGTCTTGGTTTTGCTCTTGGTAAAATTGGTATAATATTGGTCTTGGTCTTGGTCTTGCATAGTCAAGTCTTGGTGTTGGTCTTGGTCTTGATCTAGCTCTTGGTCTTGCAATTCAGTCTTGGTATTGTCTGTGATCTTGTAGTAGGTTTTAGCTTTGGGCTGCACAGTCAACTTTTGGTTTTAGTTTTAATCTAGGATTTCGTTTTTTTTGCGCAATTCTATAATTGATGTATCATGCCATAAATTTATAAATAGTTAAAAACTACCTTATCCCCGTCTAAATAAATCTTGTCTGTACACGGGATGTGTTATTTGTGTCCTTTTAATCTTTATATAAATAAAATACCATAGTGCTATGACTTGTGATTGAACTATGAAAATGAAAGAGAAAGGAAGCAACAGAAACGACATTTTGTGAATCCAATATATTTATTACATTTCTTTTGCCCAGTTTTTCTCTCAAATTCCGGTAAAGTACGTACCGATCATAACTATGCTTCGCTATTGCACAAATTACCAGATTTTTATCTTGCATAATGTGGTCTTGCATAATGAGTCTTGGTCTTGCATAATGTGGTCTTGGGCTTGGTCTTGTTAACGTACACATGGTCTTGGTGTTGGTCTTGTGAGCATGTTTACAATCTTGGTCTTGGTATCGGTCTTGCATATTCTGCAAGACCAAAACCAAGACTGCAAGACCAATTTTGCTCATCACTACTGAAACAGAGTGCCTGCTATGATACATATTAAGTTTTCTCTGTTTTTCCCTATTTGGTATGCTGACTTCAATTGCGGACTGATCTTGTTGGTTATAACCTAAATGAACTTTGGGAAATTATCCCATATATACTATATGCACGTATGTGGGTGATTCAGATCAAGATACCTTCCGGTATACCACGCGATTCCTTGAGGTAAGCTGATCAAAAAATGGTCCAACCCCCCCCCCCCCCCCTCTACTCCTAGAAACCTTCCTTTAGGAGTTGTGGTCAGTTGAAGATTTCGCTAATATTCGTGAATCCTGATGGCAATAAATGAGTGTAACTTTTGAACCACCCAATAGATTTTGGTTATTGTTGGCTTATTAAATAGCCAAGAATAGTAGCTGTCGAAAAGTGTATTACTCTGTGTTTTTTAATTAAGCTTATTTAAATTATTCTCAAATATTTCCAAAATTTTGATTTTTTTACACACAAATTTCATAAATACCGTTATTTATTTCAAAAACTTTCATCCATGTAACACAAAATTTATTGCTTCCTATTAATTATCCCACTACCCTCTATCACTGGAAAAAAACTGCATGCCAATACCTGTATCAGTGTTAGCACTGGAGGTTTATTGGCACATTCAAGCCAGATCATAAAATTGCATACAAGCAATAATCACAGGTAGTTACGTAAGGTCTTTTATGACTGAACCCAAAATTGCTTTGGTTATAATTTTCCAGTGTAAAAACTGATACAGATACAGACGTACTTTGCTTTATGATGTTGAAACCGTTGATTTTAGGTAAATGATTGTTTCCGGAATTTAAAAGGTCATAAAATGAGGAAGTTTTTCCCATACTTGCGCATCCCATTCTTATAATAAATTTCGAAGAATTATTACTTTCAAATTGGGGTTTATTTTGTTCTAAAGGCACGACCACACGTTCTAAGTCAAAAATAAAGGAAGGCATATCACCTTGGAAAATTTTTAATAAACGGTTTAAAAGTTAATTTGGTGCTCTAAAAATTACTAGGTGCGTTTTATTTCCGCAAAGTATTTACCGAGTTATAGGGTAAATTGTAAGTTACGGAGCGGATTCTAAGAAAAATCAGTTTTTCCTTAATAATTCCAAAGCTACGCAAGATAGGACATATGTCCTGTTGGACTTTTCTGTTCCTTTTTCTGTCAAGATTCTATGGGTGCAGTATGGCGGTACCCTTCCGGAACACCCTGTATATGCATATACAAGGTGTTTGTATGGCAGAGGGGGAGCCATATTAACCGTTTGGGAGTTACAGGGTGATTAAGAAAAAAAGCTAGTTTTTCACAAAATACCCTGTATCTTAAAAGCTACAGGGTGCTAGGGCACTGTTTGGAGCTCAGTGTATGCAGAACTCCATGGCCTTTCGAACGACTGCTCAAACAGCCCCATGGATCTCTAACCTCAAGAATTATGGTTGTCTAAACTCAAAATTTCGGATTTTCTTACCTTGTTTTTAATTTAACTTCTATTATTTTTGCAAGAAGGTCGTTAACATAACATTTTTTTATAAAAACTGCAAACTGTAGACTCTCCTCTTTAAGTTGACCTATTACCCTGTAGTTTTTAAGATACAGGGTGTTTTGTGAAAAACTAGCTTTTTTTCTTAATCACCCTGTAACTCCCAAACGGTTGATATGGGGGGCCATACAATTTTTTGTTCATCTATCTTAGTACTATCACCCCCGCTCTACTGATCTCCTAGTGGGAAACACCCTGTATATGGAGACATCCCGCCGGTTCTCTAGATTAAACTTCTCGTTACAAAAGTCTGCAGTACTGCATAATATATTTCCATTAAGCAGAAGCATCTATGCAGCTATACCTTGTTAAATGGTAGTGGTACGCAAAATTTTTGATGTGCCTTCCACTCTGGCAGTGCCAATTATGAAAATATTCAAGCCGGCATTGACGTCTCGGTTCCACGTGATATCACATTTTGGACAAAACTGATACCGATGTGGAGACCTCGACGTCCTCACCGGTTCGAAGAAACTGGCGCACAACTTCGTTGTCCTAAGCTCGTCCATTTCAGGAACAGAACAATGCGCTTTAAGAGCCGTCAACAATTTCTGATTTAAGGTTCGAATGTAACTCCGCATTTTCGAATTTGCGGCAATTTTGGTCGAACCAATGCAGACTAGAGTTTCAGGAGGAGTTGGTGATTTCTTTCGTCAAGCGATGCACTGCACGCTTTGTGCAAATATAGTGCTTAATAAATCCTTAATAATTCTGTTGCATAGGGGATTGCGTGCTCATTACTGCACATTTTGGAAGCGATTTCGTGTACTTCGCCAATAAAACTTTACGTGCATACATATAGTGGAATGTCAAACTCTTGATTTTTATTTGACTGCTAGGATCAGGTTCGTCTATAGTCGATACTCGTATACCGCGATTAATCGACAGCCAGGATCTAATCCAACAACTTGCTTATAATAGCCGGATCGAAACTTAGCCCGGATACCGCGCATCGTCTTGTCATCGTGCAATTTACAATTATTTGTTTTACGGCGTTTTACCGGTGGTAGTGATGGTGCTATTGCCAATTCTTTCTTCATCGAAAATGTCACCGATACACCATCCGTGCAAATAGACCAGTCAAACTTTTAGCACCCCACCGATGTCGGTATTTTAAAATATTTCCTTCTGGTGGAACAAATTTTGCCCAAGGACTCTTAAACAATTTCAGTCCGCATAGACGTAACCAGGGGGCCTGTGAATTGTAGCGCACATGATGCCGACTATTCTTGTATATTGATATGAGAGCAACATTTTTCAGGTTATTTGCCTCGTTGTAACGTTGTTTCTTACCATTCTTGTATTTCTTAATTTTTAACTAGCCTATTACCTATTAACCAGTAACGATGAAATCGCACAAATAAATTGTCAAATTTTTTGCAAATTTTATTTATTTCTTTCTTGTCCCATACCGGACTGTGCAACTGTGGTTTAATAGGCTAGTCAAAATTAAGAAACACAAGATGAAATCTCATCTGTCTCGTTAGCTCAGTACTAAGAGCAGTCGCCTGAAAGCGAAAGGTCCCGGCTTCAAAACCCATACGAGGAATCGTAAAAGAAAAATGTTCTCTAAAATTCTTCTATTCCATCTATGACCGATTCTAAAAATTGTGAGTACGAGCCCCGTCTGGGACAAGATAAAAATAAATAAAATTGAAGGAAAGAATTTACCAAACAGAGATCTGTCATGACACCAATTTTGGAGCTGTAAGTCATTACAAAAGCGGGTACTATGTACTCTAGGGATGGTCCCCGATGAAAATGCCAACTAAAAAGCAAAGTGACACTTACAAGCATGAACATGTGAACGATCCGGAGATGATATGATGATAGTATATAAAAACATTAACAGTAATTTTTATATTAATACACGCATATATATATATATATATATGTAGACTCACCTTTAGCTGCAAGCCGATAAATAAATATTTGGTTAACAATGGCACGATTGTAGAAACGATGAGCGTAAACTATCTGTATTATTCTCAAATTATTGTTTTCTATTTTGATTTTGAAAATCCCCGTTCTCACATTCAGATTGTAACTTGTTTTGTAAGGTCCAAAATTTGAATCCGGTACAATAGAAATATTGGAATAATTTGGAATACGTGCTCGGTGACTAAGACCATGTCTACCATTATAAATTCCATTAAGATAGATGGCCGAACCGAGAAGGGTGAAACCCAAGTGGCCATTTCCCAAGGTTGGCATAAATCTTAAGTCATTAGGAAGGCTACAGAAAAAATTCGATTGATAATATCGGTTTTCAAAGTTAAGTTAATTTCTTGAGTAACTAACTACCTTTCAGTATAGAAAACACTAGGTAGACTGCTATAAATATGATTTCCATTTATTTCTGATGATTCGTCACTTTTTGATGGGAACACTTTCAATGAAATAATCATAAACACTTCTAATATCATAGATGCACGCATTTCTTAACGTTATTTTCGAACAGAATGTAAATTAAGTATAAACTTTTTACTTTGCGAACCAAGTAAAATTAATTTCATACGCAGATACTCGTATTCCAAAGATGGTGCTAAGACTGAGGCCTGTTTTTATGATATTGTGAGACTCTTGACTTGTTAAAAGTACTCTCAACAATTATCAATATCTCGAGCGTTATGTCTGATAAGAATATAACAGAAACGTGAGTGGGTCAGTGGCATTCAAGAAATCGAGGGTGAAAGTTCTTTATTGAAATGATTTGTTTTCATTCAAATTATATGGTTATTACTGATAAGGGGAAGTGTTGCTTTTCTGATATTTATCGCGTTATTAAAATTTATAATTTTCAAGTGTTTACTATTTATTTATCAATATTTTTTAAGTATTTAGATATTCACTTTGATTATTTTAATACCGAATATGTATACATATTTCACCAAATAGTAAATTGGAAATTAGTTTTATTTTTACTTTATTTTTGATTTATTTTTAGGATATACTTTTGTATGAAACCAGAGCAGTGTGAGTGTGTTAAGATAAGATGCTTTTAATATCAATATAATGGTGCTTGGAATTTTAAAGTTTTGTTTTTCTAATGATGCCTATTGAAAGGAAGAGCATGAACACTAGTGTAGTGAACAAGTTCAACGCCATGCTCTTTTCATATTTAACAGACGTTCATACTCGTACTTTATATCCAAGAGAAAAGATGCCACATCAACTCAAGTTATATGTTTTTGTTATATTTCTTTCGTTTCCTCGAGAAATCTAAGGAGGAGAGATAATTAAGTAAGTAAAAAACATTTAGATATTGAAACTTTTAATATTAAAATAGCCTTATATTTATGTTGTATATTCTCTTGTCTATTGTGAAACTTGGAGATTAATAGAAATGGAATATCGCATTCAGGGTCGTCGAAGTTTTTCAGTGGGGTGCAACATTGGGATTTTTATAATAATTTTTTTATGTATGCATATAAGAGGCTTAAATTACATTATAAAAATAAAAGAAACAAATGAAAGAAAAAGCTGAAAAGATACAATATATTAAAAGACAAAACGGGACAAAAAGGCAAAATAAAAAACGAGCAAAACGTGCAAAAATAAAATTACAAAAATTGTTACAATAATAATAGTTCTTAAACTTAAAACTAAAGTCTTAACAGCACCAAAATTTCCTCCTTCAAAAGTAAAGGACAAAAAGCACTTAGCTATATAGACAAAATAGACGATGGAGAAACCGAAATTTTTCCTACTAAATTTTAGATCTTTGAGTAAACTAAATACAAGTGAAAAAAAAAATTGAATACAAATTAAATTCAAAATTTACAAAAAATAAAAATAAGAAAAATATGTCGAACGAGTGCGAATGTTTTGGCGATACGAATAGGATACCGTGAGGCCAGCCTGTAAGCACGAGCTTGTTTTTAAAGTCGTCACCTTTGACGATTTTGACGCTCTCTTGACTCATGCAACCCTACTCTTTTATGCTCGTATGCTTCCTGTGCATTGACGTTTAACACTAGGTTTATCAAAGAGTAATTTTGATCCCTGTGAGCGCACTTCCATTAATTTTCTACAAGACAATAAATGCTGATTTTTAAAATAATATCTTTATAATTTTTATTGACATTTATGTATACTCAAATAAAATTTTGATATTAATTTAAAAATCCGCATAAATTGTCTTGTGAAAAATTAATAAGAAGTGTGCTCACGGGGGCAAAATCTGGTATTCTCGTGACTTCAAAAGCATTAACATAATATTTTTAAGCACTTGGTATTATTTTTAGCATCATATCATATTTATTTCGAAAAACTCATGGAAAAGTGTGGTTTTTACTAAACAAGGGTTAAACAAGGGTTTCAAAGAGATGCGAAATCTATGTGCATTATCTGGGCTTGTAGTAATTTCTTCTTTTACCGATGTTATATTTGAAGGGTTCCGTACCCAAAGTGTAAGAACGGGAACCCTATTACTAAGACTTCACTGTCTGTCCGTCCGTCACCAGGCTCATGAATCATAATAGGTAGACAGTTGAAATTTTCACAGAGTGTGTATTTCTATTGCCGCTATAACAATAAATAATAAAATTAAAATGAAATCAAAATTAAAGGGGGTCCCCATACAAGAAACGTGATTTTTTCGGTTTTTTTTTCCTCGTTTTATTCTCGTTCATTATATTATTATCATACGTAGGAATTTCTTTTTTTTTTCAAATGACAGCATTATTATTATTTTTTTAAATGGCAGCATTATTTTTTCACATGACGCCTACTCTCATTTGAAAAATAAATAAAAAGTACATAGTGTCAAATTTTGTACGATGGTACGGAACCCTTCCTGCTCGAGTCCGACTTGCACTTGGCCGGTTTTTTTTTATGGATATATAGAAAAGGCCAGACTCTGTCTGTATAACGAGTTCGAATCCCAGCATGATTTTTTTTAATGAAAAATATGTTTCAAAAATAAATTAAATTAAAAATAAAGTCAAAAAATCAAATCAAATAAGATTAAAAATTAAAAAAAAAAATATTAAAAAAAATTTAAAAACATTAAAAAAATTAAAAAACAATAAATTTTTTTACAAATTTAAGAGAGAATCCCGTTCTAAGGAAGAGCAACTTTAGGTAGTAGTATACAATATTCAATATTTTGCGTTACCGTGATTTATTTTTTTAAATTCTTTTAAAGCAAATTTTAATTTTTAAAACATCCAGTAATTTTATTTCATTTAAATAAATTTTGGAATAGACTATGCATGCTCCCGGGGCAAAATAATTACAATCAGCCTTTACTTACGACTTACTAATACAATACGGTATCAGTGTACTGTCAAAAGAAAAGTAAAATTCTGACTGGCGGAAATCAAAATACTTTTGATTTGTTGATTTATTCATTAAAATTGGCACCGACCAGGATGAAAGTTTAGCATAACTAAAGAAAGTTTTTATACTTTTGGTGATGCAGTGGCAATATTTTTTTTATTATATTGGGCCATATAAATAAAAGAATGATCGAATCTCAAAAAGGGGTACAAAATTTCCTTTTGTTTTTTGTTTTAATATCAGTAGTGGACAAAAAGATAACAATTCACTTCTTTCCTCAGTTCCTTTAACAGTAACACTCGGATACTTTTAATTATTTTATACCCTAGATAAAATCTATAGGATATACTAAATTTGTCATTCCGTTTGTAATTCACAGAAATAATGATGGTAGAGCTAAATGTCTGTCCGTCCGTCTATCTGTCTGTCTGTCTGTCTGTCTGTCTGTCTGTCTGTTCGCACGATAACTCGACAACGCGTATACTTAGAGAGTTGAAATTTTGTTCACGGACTTTAAAAAAAAAGTTAAATTATGTTCGAAAATGAGACAAATCGGGTAACTCCATCGTGGGGTTGCCATACAAAAATTCCGTTTACCACTAAATATTTAGGCACTGCCTAAGAATGCATCGACATAGAGAGCTGAAATTTGGCGCATGGTGTTTTCATAGTAATAGCAAATGAAATTTCAAAAATGGACTAAATCGGGTAACACTTTCATGGTGTTGCCATATAATTTTTTTGGATTTTTACGTATACTGTGAAAACGATGAGTCCTAGACGGTTTTGATGTGCTGAAAAGTTCTGCAAAGTGTGAAATTCTATAAAATTGGTTATAATCATTTTTTTCGTTCGACCAACCGTTCTAGAAATATATGCGAAAAACCACTTCAAAAATCATACTTGCCTAGAGAAGTGACCATACAAAATTACATACGGGCATTCATCTAGGCTTGGGTATCATATGAATTGGTCTTAGACCAATTCTAGCTTTTTTACTTATTTAGTTTTAATTTTGAAGGGTGAAAGGGCCAAGCGCTCTTATACATATTTCTTGTATAAATATCTTATTTCCCCTTTATTAGGTCAACTTCGCTAATTATAAAAAAAAAAAAAATCTAAATTTGTCTTTTATTTATTATTAGTGGTTCTGTATTTAGTATGGAATCTGTTGTTTGAAATATAGCATTATTTGGCTTTTCAGACGACACTTCTCTTCGATTGGCAAGCACTTTAACTTTGTTTTGCTCGACTCAGTGGAAAAGGTTTTATTTGAGCCGCACGTATACTGAGTGTAAAACTGACTTGCGAATAGAAAACTCTTTCGTTCTCTGCTTGTCCTCGGTTCAGTAGGAAATTAGCCTAATAATTTGAGTTGTTTACCTAAGAGAAGGCGCATTTTTTAAGACTCAAAAAGCCTGGTTTGGAATCACTTGGCCGGGCTGAACCCAGTCACTTTTTGTAACCATTGTTTTTTTTCTTCCATGATAACTTTAAGTCCTTATATTGACGACCATAGTAGTGCACCGTTGATTTGTTGAAACGGTTCTATTGTTGGATTAGATAGACGTGACTCAATTAAAAATGTTGTGGGCTTATCTCTGAGATATTGCAATTAAAACTTCAAGTTTTTCTATGCGTCTCTCTCTTGTGCTCTTGTGCTCTTATATTACTCTTTCTCCTTCACACTAATAAATCTGAAATATCCGTCACCACATCATACAAAATCTTTATCCTTAAGCGTATATAATATCACTGTGTGTCTGCCATTAATACAGGAAAACAAGTTGGCTGTATTTATACTGACTTTAGTAAGGCATACGACAGGATTGATACTTTTACATAAGCTTACTTTGCTGGGTTTTCCTCATCGGTTTTTGCTTTGGTTAAGCTCCTAATCCATCTAACCGTACCCAGCAAGTCTCTTTTCGTGGTATACTATCCAGAATCATCCTTAATACTTCTGGAATACCCTAGAGTAGCCATCTTGGTCCTCTATTGTTTGTAATTTAATATCAATGACTTACACTTGTTACTACCTCATACCAAAATTCTCTGTTATGCTGACGATGTTAAGATTTTCCGAACTATCTCAAATGACGATGACTGTGATCTGATTAACTCAGACTTGAACATCTTCTACTCTTGATGTTCTAAGAATTTTCTTCCTTTTAATATTGATAAGTGTTTTGTTATGTCTTATTATCGTAAGCGTAGTCCTTCTTATCTGAATTACTTCATCAATAGAAGTTTATTGTTCAGACTTAACAGCATCAAAGCCATTCAAATCGCCTGGAGCTGATGGCATCTTTCCAGCCTTACTTCAACAAGGGCTAGAAGAGATACTGATAAATCTCATTTAGATCTTTAGAGCAAGTTATACGCTAGGATATATACGAAGGACGTGGAGGGAAGTTAAGGTAATATTTTTACCTAAAGGAGGAGGGCGTTCACCTGCATTACCCAAAACCTACCGTCCTATCAGTCTACCTTCATTTTTCCTCAAAACAATGCAGAAAGCGTTAGACAACTATATTAGGAGCGGTGCACTCAAGCGATCACCGCTGCACCCAAATCAACAGGCTTACCAAGCAGGAAAGTCTACCACAACTGCCCTACATAGTGTTGTCCTAGGACTAGAAAAGGCAGTAGAGGATAAAGAGACTGCCCTATGCGTATTCCTAGACATCGAAGGAGCATTTGACAATACCTCCTTTGAAGTCATTGAGAATGCAGCTACCAAAAAAGGAATTGAACCTTCCTTGATAAAATGGATAAAAGCTATGCTTGAAAGCCGGAGAATCACAGCTAACCTGGGGGAGGACTCTATTACAGTAGTGGCTTCCAAGGGATGTCCCCAAGGTGGGGTACTGTCCCCTCTACTATGGTCCCTGGTTGTAGATGATCTCTTACAAAAGCTAACAAACTCCGGCTATGACAATCAGGGATATGCGGATGACTTGGTCATTACAATTAAGGGCAAACATGATCAGATAATCTTTGATCTGTTGCAAAATGCCCTAAACATAGCTTGCAACTGGTGGCAAATAATGAGACTTCGAGCCAATCCTGGTAAGACAACAGTTATTCCCTTCACGAGAAAAAGGAAGCTATACCTACAAGCACCATCCCTTGAGGGAACAATAGTGGAATTCTCAAAGGAAGTCAAATATCTAGGAACTCTCACTTAAAAAGAATACTGGATAAAGCTACAGTGGCAACATGGTCATGCCGCAGGCTTTTTGGCAAAACTTGGGGTCTTAAACCAAAAATGACTCTGTGGTCATACACATCTATTATACGACCCATGGTCACAAACGCCTCACTCGTTTGGTGGCCAAGAACAAAACAAAAGACAGCTCAAGCTAGTTTGCAAAAACTACAATGGCTTGCATGTCTAGGAGTAACCGGTGTAACCTATGTTGGACCTGCTACCCTTACATTTGCATGTTAGGGGGCAGGCCATACTTAGTGCAATAAGACTGCAAAGGGCAAACCTCCAAACCACAAACAATTTGGTTGGCCACCTGAAAGTATTCCAGGAATTCGTAGAGGACCCGATGACTAACCCAATTTCAGATGTTATGCAAAAACGCCATAACTTTGAAACACAATTTAAGGTGATCGTGGGGAACCGTCAACAGTGGCACACTGGGGACCTACCCTTTGAAAAAGGATCTCTTAAGTGGTACACGGATGGATCCAAAATGGAAGGTAAAGCAGGCGTGGGCATTTATGGGCCAAGGTGCCATCTCACAAAGGCACTAGGGGCCTCACCAACCATTTTTCAAGCAGAAATACATGCCATAGAACTCTGCGTTTGCGAAATAATCCATAAAAATATGCGTGGAGCAAAAATATACATAATATCAGACAGCCAAGCAGCACTTAAATCGTTAAACTCATTTACGTTTGAGTCAAAGCTGGTTTGGTATTGTCTTCCTGTCTTGCAGCAAGTGTCCAAGACAAATAGGGTGACACTGATCTGGGTACCAGGGCATGAAGGCATTATGGGAAACGAGATTGCGGACCGCCTTGCAAAGGAAGGAGCCAAATCTCCGTTTATTGGCCCTGAGCCTGTCTTTGGACATCCAAAAAGTCACCTCTTAGCTCAGATCAGGCTTTGGGAGGACAGAACTAAGAAGGAATTCTGGGAAAATACCCCGGGACTGAGACAAGCGAAGAAGTTTATAAAGTACTCGCAACAGAGCGCAAAAGAATTCCTCACATTCAGCAGGAAAGAACTAAGGGTCATAACGGGCCTACTTACTGGGCATTGCCCACTTAGATACCATCTTAAGAAGATGGGTAAGGTCAATGATGAGACCTGTCGATTCTGTATGGAAGACGACGAATCCTCTGAAAATGTCCTATGTGACTGCGAAGCTCTATGCCGCATAAGGCTAAGACATCTAGGAAAGGCATTTCCACTGCCAGAGGATGTCGAAAAAATGGCCCTAAAGAATATTATAAGCTTCATCAAAGACCTTAAGTTCGAATGGGCGCCTTAGGGCATCCACGGGTAATGTCACAATAGATCTTATAGGTCGCAGTGACAAGATGAGAGGCAGAAACGCTGTCTGCATCCCCCGTAATTGATAATAATAATAATAACAGCATCAAGGGTCTGGGGGTTAATTTTAATTCCGGACTCTCATTTGAAATCAATATTTCAAATATTGTCAATAGGTCTAACACTGATTTGGGGTTTGTTAAGAGGTGGTCCCGGGAGTTTAATGATCCTTTTGTAACCAAGACTCTCTATTTCGCTTTTGTTAGTCCGATCTTGGAGTATGCCAGTCCTGTATGGGTACTATTTTATTCTGTCCATATTATTTTATGCTGTCCATCTACACCCTTGAAAGGAGACGTGACATTTCTAGGATCCTCTTTGTATTTGATTGCTTGCATGGGACAATTAAATCCCCAAATTACAGTTTTAATTAGCCTATTAGTCGATGTCTCGTTTGTTTAATGGTCATTGGCATCTACTGGATCTACATTTAACTAAAACTCAAGTGAAGCGTCTCTTGAATGGTCAGCTTACTTAATGTAGCTTTAGTTATTTTGTTTTTCTTTCTGTTCAATTTCATTTCTAGTCTGTATTTTTTGTATTATATTATTCTCTTAATTTAATGTATTTTTCCTTACTGATTTGAGTTTATATATTTTTAATTTTGTTTAATTAGATTATTCTATTCTGAACATGTTTTGTTTTGATTTTATACTAGTCAGCTATTGATGAAATTTGTAGAAATAAATACTATCTATTCTTGTTATAATAAATATTTCGCATATGCCTAGTTTTTGGTTATTCTCGTGAAAGATTTACAGTATATGGTGTCAAGTCAACCATTGTATCAAGTTCGTTAACATTAAAGCGATTCGTAAAAATGTATGCAGTGCTAACCTAAATGAACTTTGGGAAATTATCCCATATATATATGTTGCATATATGTGGAGAAATCCCGCCACTCTCTAGATTAAACTTCTCGTTACAGAAGTCTATGCTACAGTGCTAAGAGAAAATTGGTTGCAAAACTTAAATTGGTTATTGCTTGTGTAAAACATAATTTCTGTCTCTTAACTTTCATAGCTTTTTAAATTTATTATAAACAAGAGTTGACCTCATGACGCCATGCTATATATGTATGTACATTTGTAGTCAACTAAATTACAGATGTCATGATTTTTATGCGAGCAGCAACAGTGTGTACTGAAGAGACCACCGCTGCGCCGTCGGCGGTAAACCGAAAAGGTCATTGTCGAAATTTTGTCAAGCAACATTAACCACTTTGCCAGAAAATATGAATATTATTTAATTACGACTCACCGAGTCAGGGATCCTGCCTGAGTATAGTTATAGCTTTGTACACTCTCAGGCAGGACATCCGTTTTTCCTGAAGCAGTCAGTAGACCTATGTCACATTTATGTATATAAAATAAATGGGGACTTAAATAAGAGTTGCTTTTGTTTATCTTAAAGACAAGCATTTTAACTTGTGTCGGTTTTGTTGAGCAGTCTGAATGGAAGAAGGGACACAAAAAAAATAAATAAAACTTGTACCTGTTTTTCCCTTTTCATCGCCTAATAAAAAATTCCATTACTGAATGAAATGATTATAATGAAAGCAATTTTTGTTCTTTGCTTGTTTTGCGTTGCGCAGCGGAAATACATTGGTCCCGCGTCGATGCTTTTGGCGGTCACGCATCGTAGCCTACCATCTTGATAATCTGGGAGGATAGCACCCCCTATATATATATGAAATGTAAAAAAAAAAAACAAAAACACAAAATGTCTGTAAGTGAGCCATCCGCGATGGCACTTGGTAGGTAAACAATCAAACGAGCCAACAAGAGTAACAGGTTTATAGCTCTCTAGACTATAGCTAGCTCTAACATGGCAACAAAACCAGCGCATTTGACTATATAACTATTTCACGGACCACGTCGCGGTTCTGCTTTTACTAGATCTAAAAACTCTCTCAGGAGGAAGCTAACGCAAATGGCAGTAATTATGCAACGCGAACTTGTTTTTTATTCAGTCGCGTCATCCCATTGTATTTTCGACAAGATTGCTGCTTACCTAAGTACTTGGCGGATAGCTACAATGATTGTGTTACTCCTCTTTACTTCTTATATAGACCTTATATGTATGTACGTATACCTGAAAAAAAAAAAAAAAAACTCAGATTTGAGTTCATTAGCACCGCTGCGCTATCCGCTTTTCAACGTGCGGACAACGGATGGATGAATTACGTGAATCTGTGAGGTTTGACCGCTCCAGTAAGCAAGCAGTAAGTAGCCAAGGGTTTCAAAATGAATTTTAAAACTCAGAGATTGTTTGTTTTTTAATAGAACAGTTTTCTTTTGATGTAGCGCCAGCAACTCTGCTAATTAATTACTTTGGAGAATTACTGTATTAAATTCACGTTAATATACGTATGGATAATGAGCGCATTTCTTTCGGATAGCAGGTAACAGTATAAGTGCGCGGTTATAACATATTCTTTTACGATTCACTAACTGAAAACTGTATGCTCTGGTGCAGCAAACTATAAAGCTCTTAGAAATCCTTTCATTTATGGCAGGTCAGATATAAACATTCTACATAAGATTAGGGCATCATATAGGCACCAGAATTACGTGTTATAAATGAAACGTACAGACCGAACTGATGGGCAAAAATCGATGTATCTGAATCGTAAAAAAGTCTATCTTGAAGAAAATACATGTAAGTGCTCCCAAGTTGCTAACTAACTAAGCAAAGCAGTTCTATCCATTGCTCCTCTGTGGGTTTTTAAAGCTCACACCATTTTTGTATCTGTACTGAATGTGTTGCGGTGTAAATTGATTTTTGAAATTAAAAATTCTTCACGGAACGAAATGAGCTTTCGATATGCGTCTCCGTTCAGTAATTACTGCCAGTTATGAGCAGGTGTCCAATGTTTCAAACACGTGCAGTGTACCTACATAGGTTCTTTCTTATTGGAATTCCTCATTCTATGGCTGGGATGGATGTAAAAATGAATATTTCTCAGAGAATGGATCGTGTTTATTGATGTTTTCATGTAATTCACACCAGGTGTAAATGTATACTGCTTCTTTGTTATTGCGCTATTGAAATTTATAATAATAGTCAAAATCCAGATGAAAACTAAATGTCAATAGAGAAGGCGACAGAAAAAATTGATTTAAGATAGTTAAAGTGTTGGTCTGGTTCATTTCTCTTATCGATTATGGCAAGTCATTCCATCTTCTAAAAGAATGACAAAAAAACAGGCGTTGGGTGATAAGGAAAGTACACCACCACGGTAGTAACAAATGATGTGTTCTGTTGAACCAGAGAATACCATGAAGTCATAAAGATACCGAAGACATTTAAGCTTAATAATTTTAATTAAATACATTACTGAGCAATATTCAAGATAACCAGAAATGTAGCACCCCAAAATTGAGTTCTTAAATTCAGAAACATGATCAAATCTTCTGAGACTGTACACATATCGGATGATAGAATTAAAGACAATCACAACTTTTATTCTATTATTGTAATCAAGCTTTCTAAATATTTCACATCTATAAGTTATAATAGGTATTAGCAACCCAGCGAGTAATGGAATCATACTATCACCCAAACCGGGGGCCTTCCTTGGAAGTTATGATGCATGCCTCTTCATTGGACACCTTGTAGGACTTTTGTACAGGTATGTCCTAGGAGGGAAGCAGTTCAAGCTTTTTCGTGTGCCTCCCACTAGCTTCCTTGGAAGGAACGAGGATGCATGCCTCTTCATTTGACACCTTGTAGGACCTTTGTACAGGCCATGTCCTAGGGAGGAAGCAGTTCAAGCTTTTTCAAGTGCTTCCCACTAGCTTCATTGGAAGGAATGGGTATGCATTCCTCCTCAGTGGACTCTCTGCGAGCGGACACAAATCTGCGTGCACATGGTTTCACAAACAAATCACGAATGAACTTGAAAACATGCGTTTACCTTCCACCAAGCTACTTCCGGAATCTGGAACGGATCAAAAATTGTTCGGCTTTTTAATGTTTTGCACTAAGGTTTTACTGCTTTAGCAAAACAAGAATGAGCTTGAAAAGTGCATTGCACCTTCCAACAAGAGTCTTACGGGATTAATGTGGAATGGATCGACAATTTTTCGCCTTTTTCATATATTTGCACTATAATTTTAACTGCTTCCATAAGCCTTCACGTGAAAGGCCTGACCAGATTTCCCGCTGGGAATGTATGCACTAAAAATAATCGCGTAGGCATGGGTGTAACTTGGCTTGACATTCATAGAGAACGAAGTCCTGAATAACATCTACTCACAACAGAATTGATGTGTAGATTCCACGTAAGAGTTTTATTGAAAATTACGCCAAGAATTAGAATAACAGCGTTGTTAATGGAAACTGACGGAAACCATCTGTATTAAGCTCATGCCTATGGATAAGCAAATACTTAGATTTAGAGGGATTAAACCTTAGTTTATTATTACAGGACCACAAATTAATAGCCTCCATATCCTCATTTACCGGAGAGATACAATGAGACCAAGTACACTAGATCTATGCAATTGAACATCATCAGCATAAAGGTGCAGATTAGAATACTTAACTTGAGAAAATATATCATTTATAAGCATAGAAAATAACAGGAGCCCAAGAATCGATCCCTGAGGTACACCTGATACAACTGGTAGAAATGGCGATTGAGAAATATTTGCAAAAACTGCTCGTGATATGTTGCTCAAGTAGTCATAAATTAATTTTGCAGAATAAGAAGAGAAGTTAAAGTTCTTTTTGAGATTTGTGTGGAGATGTCTGTGATTAACGGTATCAAAGGCGTTCGAGTAATCTAAAAGAACTAGTACCGTTAATTAATCTTTATTGACAGCACGCACGATATCATTGCTTACTTTAAGGAGAGCAGATGTACAGCTATGTCCAGGTCGAAAATCTTATTGATACTTGTGCATAAGACCATTCAAAAATAAATAATGAGAAATCTGTAAATGCATAATTTTCTCAATTACTTTAGAGAGAAATGGTAATATACTTTGTTGCGAAACGGCTCTATTAAGAGTTACAACTGATATACGCAGCTCGTTAGATAAGGATGAGCTATGTCTCCTAGCTCTACTTGATTTTTCTAAAGCGTTCGACTCGGTAGGCTACTCTAAATTATTATCTAAGTTGTCCACTAACTTTCAATTTCATTCAACAGCAGTTTCCCTTATCGGCAGTTTTCTGTTTGGCAGGTTTCAGCGTGTAAGAGTAGGGAACAGTTTTTCTGATGCCTTGCCTCTTACTCGTGGTGTACCTCAAGGCTCTATTTTGGGCCCTTTGCTTTTCAGCATGCATATTAATGATCTTGCTGAGGTTATTGAGGATTGTAAAATTCACATATATGCTGATGATATGCAGTTATATATTGGTCGTCCCATTGGTCTAATGGAGGATTGTATCGACCGTTTTAATTCTGACCTGACGAATGTCTCGAGTTGGGTGACTAATAATGGTTTACAACTGAACCACAAAAAATGCCAATGCATTCCATTTTATCGACGACCGATTGAAGTTTCTGATTTACCGCCTATATTTCTGGATAATCAATTATTAGAATTTACTGATCGTGTGCGAAGTCTAGGGGTTTTTCTCAACTCCCGGATGAAACGTTGTGATCAGATTAGTCATATTTTGGGAAAAGTTTATGTTTGTCTTCGACGGTTGTGGTTGTCTTCTGCAATTTTACCTTTTAACATTCGTTCAATGCTGGTTAAGTCCCTGCTTCTACCCTACCTTACAGCTAGCTGTCTAATATTCCCGCACTTGGATTCTGTATGCTCAATGAAATTAACTGTTGCATTCAATGACTGTACGAGGTTTATGTGTGGCCTAAGAAGATTTGATCATGTTTCACCACATAGTAGTCATCTGTTTGGTTGTCCCTTGATGGAATATTTAAGGCGTAGGCTTCTTGCATCCCTTCACAAAATTATACACTCCAAAAAGCCTCGGTACCTTTTTAAGCAACTTGAATTTCTAAACTTTGGCAGAGATTTCGACTTATTGATACCTAGGTTTCAACATTCCATAATGGAGGACTCTTACTTTGTTCGAGCTATTCGGGCCTGGAATAATTTACAAACTGATGCTCAGCGTGTGGGCTCGACTGATAGGCTCTGGAGGTTGATGACACAGAGTTACACTGCCACCACTTAAAATATTTCCGTTCTGAAGGGGGTGGTCCTGGGAATGATCGAGTATATAGTTTCTGTAATTTTAGTTTGTTGTTTGTTAACATTATATCCTTTTGTATTATATAAATCTTTATTTTTATTTCTTTACTTATGTCTTATTTTATATTTCACATACAAATTTTAAATCTTATTTAAAGTATTTAGTTTAAGTTTTTAGTAAGCTAGTTAGTCCAACGTTCTTTGTACTAAAAAGATGTGTAATCTTATTGTACGTTAGGGCCTTTAATAAATCTAAATCTAAATCTATACTTATAGGCCGAAATTCACTACAATGTGTTTTTAATTACTGGAATTATTTTGAGCGACTTTCCATAGCATAGGAAAGCTAGAAGTAGTAAAACACGAGTTGCAAATATATGTGAGTGTTGGAAGAATATAGGGCAAGCACATCTTAATCAATTGCACAGGACTTGATGCTATTAGCTACAGCAAAAATATCTTCATTAGTGACTCGAGAGAAAATAAAAATTATGTATTTGGGAGATATAAGATCTAAGCGTAATCCCTCATTCTGTATTGCGTGTCTCCCAGTGCCGACGTTTTACTATAACAATATGCACATGCTATGTACCACAATCCTGGCCAGGGCTTGAACAATCCTGGCCAGGGCTGAGGATAAATTTCTAAAAAAACAAATTTTGCTCCAGTTGGAATCAAAAATTTTTTTAGTTGATGGTACTCTGGAGGAGAGCTTTTCAAAGAGCAAAACATTTTTTAGCTTCACTAAGACTCTCCAGATACGGAGCATAACTATAAAGCACCCTAAGTATACGTGAAATTTTAATAAACTTTTATATTAAAGCTTTAGGATTTATAAAAAAATTTACCTATGTATTAGACACAATGTCTTGCGTTGCTTATTGTCCACTAGGTCCCTTTAAGTCTTTATTTTAATTAGCTTTTTAAAGTGCTATATTATTTGTGAACAAAAAATTCAGCTCTAAGTGGAGCTTAGAATTTGTTAGAGCAGGCAAAGTGACGCTTTATTGTGAAGAATTTACTTCAAATCAGAAGGAATTTTGCTCCGGAAGGAGGTAATCAATAAGGAGTCTAAAATATAATGCTTCGGGAAAAGCTTTATTTTTAGAGCAACACGTCGAAATAGCAGAGATATTTCAAACCCTAATCCTGGCAAATTTATCTTTCATTCAATCATCTAATTCATTCATAGCATGCACTCCCCGCCACAATCACAAAAATTCAATTCAACGTCCTCTTTCACCATTAAAGAGAAATGTACGGTCACGGTTCTCAAAATGTGCACATGCTAGGTACATACATATATGCAATCCTTGCAATTATTTTCTATCTTTCATCCAATCCTATCATTTAATGCATACCAAGCACATTCAATCCCACATATACGCCAAATTCAACACAAAAACAAAATGCTCTTTTCACAATTATGAAAACGCAACGTTTTGCTCAGCGTCCCATAGCAATAACATACGCAAACCCTTGAGTGCATATGAGTCCGATAAGTTAAATGTGTTTAACTTTTTTACTTTGACTTTGTTGTTGCAAAGACGCTGCCAAAATTTCACCGTCTCAGCGATGTGACTGTGAGACTTGAGACGTAGGCGGATCCATACATACCACTCACAAGGAGAGGGTCCCTACTCGTCATCACCGATTTTATCCAAATTCACATTATATGTTGGGCTCGACTAGAAATCAAAGTGACACAAATGGGAGCTCCAGATGGTCAAGCGAAATCGAAATAATTCATGATATAGGCGAACCCGGGGATAAAAGTAACACTTTTCGGAAAACTTTGATAATTACCATCTTGCGTGTATATTCGCAACAATAAAGCCACTTTCTTTTCGTTACAATTATCTATAAACTGTTATCTTTCATACACAGAAAACTAGAAGTCATTACCCCAATTAGTTAGGAGCATTTTCAAAAAAAAAAAAAAAAAAAAAAAAAACTGCGAGGTTTGGTAAACTATTTTCAACTTACATTAATTAGTTGCATATACTGTAAAGCTACCACCTTTATCTCTCGGCCAAATTCCAACCGATTTTCAAAATTCTTTCTGCCAAGTTCATTATGAGTTTTTTATGATTTTTTGAAATTATTACGAGACTCCTACGGCAGCGGGTTACAGAATGGTAACCCGTGATGGGTTACTTATATATTATTATAATAAAAAATAAATAAAAAAAATCTTCTAGGGGTGAGAGTATTTATTTTATATTCTACCACCTGTGTGAATATTCGAACACAATCTCATCAAAATCGGATGATAAACTCAATGCCAAAAAGTCATTCATATGCAACAATGGGAAAAAGTTTCTCATTTCTCGAATTCCGGTGTTCTGAGGGAGGTGGGGTAAATATTATCCGATTTGCAAAATTACTTTTGTTAGTTTTTGTTTTTTTTTTCTAATTTTTTGAACATATTTTCCGTCTTCTTCTGAATAAGTTGCGAAATGTAATTTTCGACGGCCAAAATTCTGTCTGAAATTTCGAAATGTTTTTCTACAACTTATCGATTAATCCAATTTGTTGTTTTTTTTTATGGATGCGTTTTTACTAAGAGATTATCTGTACAAAATTTCACGAAGATCGGATGTCATTTACCTATTTAAAAAAAATCACTTTTCGCCATCTACCGGCGATATTTGAAAACTCACGGAAATGCCACTTACAGAATGAAATATCTACGTACCTCTTCTGTGGATGGCATTAAACCCGAATGAATGTGGCACTTTCATTCAAATTCTGTTGCAATTTAACCGCGACAACTCCCGCGAATTTTCGCATTATTTCTGTTCCATGTGGCCATCTGGGGCTTCCACTTGCGTCACCTTTATTTCTAGTCAAGCCCAACATATGCTGTGAATTTGGATGAAATCGGTGATGACGAGAAGGGACCCTCTCCTTGTCAGTTATATGTAGTTTGCTGGAAGATCGGAGGTTGGATATGGTGTTAGGTGGTATAGACGCGGCAAATATATTAGCGTCTCTGCCATGTGACTATGTTACAGTAGGTTTTAGTCGAAAGCAAATCCATTCACCCACTAGCTTATAGTTTGCGCTGGCCGAATAGGAAGGTTAGATGTTATGTTGGGTATGGTATACTGGTGGATGGGGAAAACGCTACGTTTTGTTAAGCGTTCCATAGGAAGTACATATTTACATAGAATGTAAATTTTTAGGCTGTAGGCGATAATTGGGCGTTTCAACTAAATTATTTCCGGCTGTATTTAATGACAAAATTTCGACTTTCAATAAATTGTTTTTTTTTTTTTAAATAATCTGAGAATGCTTTCATGAAAATTTATTCTGTTTGAAGTTTTCCAATTTGTCGAGGGAACAGTGCTCCTTTGCTTTCAACGAAGAAACGGCTCTGTGGTGACTCTCTATAAATCGGTCAGTTCTTTAAACTTTGTCAGTATTGTTCTCCTTATGAATTCTAATTGAATGTTTCGAAGGAGCTGCAAGTGCGGACTTTTCTTCGGTTATGCCTAATTTACTGCAATTATCGACGTTTGATTTGTATATTATGTCGCATTGCCACCACGTTCAATATATGTATGTACATATATAAATAGCAGAGACCTTTAAGTTTCAAAAACTTTTTGTTTTTATCACAGGAGAGCAGACCTCAAACACAGAAGCTGAAATTGGTCCAATTTACTTTCTTCTTCATCGTGCACTAAATGGATAGTAGGTCCTGGAGAGCTTGTTTCTCGACTGTAGCGCACTTACGCGAAAACAGGAATGAAGTTTCCGCTTCATCCACACCTTGATCAGTAATGAAAATCGAAAGAAAATTGGTGGCCTTACTTTTTGATCTGTCAAGGATGCATTGCATATGGTTCATAAATAAGATCTTATATCAAGTACCTGGTACTAATATTTCCTGCGAGCATCCTTTTTGACGAGGCATTGATAAAATCATCGTAAAAATAGTGCTGTAAATAAAAATATTATCGAATGCTTCCCTGTTGTCCTTGCTAGTTTCCTGTCAATTTTATAATGAAGATCTCGGTTTGAAAAATAGTGGTGCACATTCTGACGGAATCTCAATGACATTTTTCTTTAATAATTGTTGTCCGAATCGCAGCATAGGTAATATAGCATCGTGTTGCGTGCAAATGAGAAACTTATCCTGTTTCATGATAAACGCCGATGATCTGTGAGATGAGCTCATCCTGGAAGTACCGTGTTTAGTCACAATCTGAATGATGAAATTCTTGACGTGCTTGCCTTTGTAAGCGTGTTAATTACATACCCTCTACTTTGAGATTTTGGCCTTCGCATAGTATAGGAAACATAAGTAAGCACGATCTTACTATTGAGATGTATATTCAGTGCATCACCAACAAAAATATTTTTTATCGCGATACATGTACTTAGGATAGTGCCGAGTAATGGGACCAGATATCCTTCTACCGCTCTTAAGGGGGCAGAAAGATTCTATTTCAAAATAGAGTTTTCAAAGCTAAAATAGCTTGAAATCCTACACCTAAATGCAGCTTCATTACACATGGCTAGATCTTTTTTCAGTTTTTAATAGGGAGGAGAGGACGTCTCTTTTCGTCACTTCGTGTAGGAGCAATTAGTGCTGTCTCATGCGATGCTCTTATCATCTTTACTAGCTGGCGATATCAATTAGGTAGATTTAGAGAAGTCCACAAATGCCTCCCTTTTAGTTTTGGGTCCCATACTACGTTTGTCAGAACTCTTCCTGGCCTGTCGCGACCTTATTGATCTTATTGGCCTTCATAAAGAATCAGTAAATACTAATATGAATTTAATTGTCCCTTCCCATCAGTGTTTTTGCCTCGATTTACTGAGGTCCGTATAAGGCGAGAATAGTAAAGAAAATCCTTAGGCCTATAGTGGAATATAGTGGAACTAGATACTGCGAGGAATTACGGAGATTATGTACACACATGTAAAACCAGCATATGAAAGACAAATGATAATGTTTGCTAGTAGTATGGAAATTACATTTTTTTTTGCTAACTGACAATTTTACTGCTTACCTACCTCAGTGAATTTTCAGAGAGTCTCCATTCTTTGCATTCTATACAAAATTATAACAGAACTCATAATAAACTTGAGAAACAATTACCAGAATGAACTAATTATCCAAAATTCTGGTTACCTTATTCGTGGTTAACTTGTATTTTTCCCACGAAGTACAACAACCTTCTATACTATATGTATATATGTATGTAGATCATTGCTTAACAACAGACCTAAACAAGCTGCAAAGTTCTAAAGCCATAACCCGGGCACTAACTTATATCACAGGAACAAGATCGTGGCTACCACGAAATATTTATCCATCACGGCCAGGGTTATAATAGCAACAAAACAAGTTCAGTACCAACAATTACGAGGTTGAATTATTCGGACTAACTCGTTTCTGCTGTTTCTTTTTATTTCATCGTGTTGCATCACAAACAATTTCTCTGAATCCCTTGATTGTCTCAAATGAATCTTTTATAGACCACAGTACGGTGGTCTCAGTCAGTCAGTGAGTACCTTTTTATTATTGTGTTGAAGGTTTATTTTCAATGCAGATGATGGATATTTCGGTGGTTATATTTCACAGACTGTCTATGTATATAAGTTGAGTCAAATTGGATTTCAGATGGAATTGACGAATCTCCTCGAGGCTCTTATAATGATGACCTCAGTGATAATAAAGAATGTTTACCTCGGTCAATATGATCAAATGACGGATTGACGAAACAAATGACAGTAATCTTTCTAATTGTCGTTAATACACGAGAACACTTTTCGAAATTGCATAAATGTCGTTATTAGTTGAAAGCGCCACCATCAGGTTGCAATTTTAAATTTGAATACGGGAAGCTGATTTTATTTAGGTCTATAAAAAATTTGAAATTGACGCACTAATTTTAGCGTAAATTGAGTTTTTTTGTCCAAAAATTTTTAAGGTTAATGAATCATTTACGGCGTATATACTTATATACATACATATACTCGATACTGTATATGTACATCTATAGACTATATATAGAAAAAAAAACTGACAAATTACAATAATTGCTGCATAAAAATGAAAATAATTGGCGTCCTCTGTTTCACATTGGATCAAAAAAACATGGTTGAAGAAAGAATTACACAAAACTTTGCGAGAAATATTTGAGCTTGATTCGAATAAGTAATAGTGTAGTGGTGGTGTGGTGGTGGCGACGGCGGCAGTAATCGAGTCACGCTAAATTATGAATTTGAGTCATTACTGCTGTTGCTTCATCTTCATGAGTTGCTATGGTCTTTAGATTTTCTTCTTTCGGATCTATGTATGAGTGAAAAGTTAGAGAGAATAATATTAAATTGAGAAAAATGAGTTTAAGCCTGGAAATTTTTGAACGAGGTGATGAAATCCCACTTGGTTTTTGAAAATGTCGAATTCCAATTTTTTTTTAACAATCGTTAATTAAATAAATTTTGTTTGAGTTCGATTGATGGTTGCGGACGGTTGTATATTTTTGTTTGGATTTACTTAATTAAAAAATAAATTAATCCATTTCTAGTTTATTGTCTATGGCTATCAAATAAGAAGCCCGGCCTTCAAATTTTTGATAACATGGACACGTTTTTTCATAGCTTTCAACTCTCTCAAATAGAAAAAATAGGTACTCAGTATGTAGATCTTCCCATAAGTACTTTCATTTATTCATTAATCTACAAAAAACAAACTTATAACTATTTAACAGTTAACAAAAGTACAGAGATAGATTAAGATTAAATCAAAGTAAATATTTCTTTCAAAATCGATTGATCAAAACTACTAGATTTAAATTCGATAGCAACTTTCTCAAGTTAAAATCATCCTAGTCAAAATTTATTTACATGTATATCGGCATCTGTGAGAAGTTCAAGAGCGTCAATACTTTCAAAAAGCAGTAGGAACTAGAGCTACTAATATCCGGATCCGTAAACTATCCGATTCCTGAAATTCGAATCAAAACTATCCGGATCTGGATTTACACTATCCGGATCTGGATCAAAACTATCCGAATCTAGACCGAGCAAAAAAGCTTTAAAATGTCTAGACTACATTTTTTCATTGCGAGAATGGAAATGGCATGAAATTTATATTTTCTCAATGAAACAATGAAATTTGGAGGAAATTTTGAACTTTTATTAATAATTTGACTCCGGATCCGTATACCCGGATTGAGAAAATAGGATCCTAATTATTCTGGATAATTCGGATAGCAAATTACCCGCTCTATTTGGAACTAGTGCTATAAATTCTTCCAACAATTTGAGAAAGCTATCTTGACGAACTTCAGAGAGACGTACCAAAAATGTTCTTCCAACTGTGACCACAATTAATCATGTGTTTTACTCTATCTAAATGATAAGATTTAATCAGAAAAGTCTATGGAATAAAGTCTTATCAATATGAGTTGGTTGGTCTTGTCGAATTCCTTAACGAATTCAGTAAAGACGTAATCGATCTGCATTTCTCGCTTATAGTTATAATACAACGTAAAAAAAGTTATTGTAAGTAGATCTAACTTTTATAGGTCCATGTTGAAAAGAAAACAAAGTTGATTAATACAGAGGAAGAAAAGAGCGTTAATCACAATTGGTCCAATGAGTTTCCATATATCAACTAACATGTAAACGTCTCTGTATTTAACTTGGTGATTACAAACTAAATAAACTAAATAAATACATACCTACATCAGACTTACTGAAAACACTATTGAATGTGTGCGTTATCAACAATCGGTGGTGTTCATATTCAAATAAATTTATTGTATAGGAGGATATAAAAAAACATAAGAAATTATATGACAGAAAATCTTTTTACATGGATATAGAGAGGAAAGGCCAAATTTGGCAAAATTTTAACGTCAAGTGTTCGTAACTGAACGAAATAATTGTATTTATGTCGAAATGAACAGGATCGAATCGAGTCGAGACGGCGGAATTTGGTTTGGTCCTTTAGCCTGTTCATTCTGTCCTACTGTTTAAGTGTCTTCCTCCCAGTTCTGTTATGTAAGTATCGTTCAAGTGTACGCAACAACAGCATAATACTGTCCGTCTTGATATACGACAACCTAGCTCAACCGGATATAGGCTCTAGATGTTTCGTCGTGAGCTAAATCTTCAGGGAGAGCAGGTATCCCAGCCTAGCCGTAATAATGGAGATCATCAACTGCTTCGGCTTGTCAGGCATTGGTGGTTGTCTATTTGTCGTGTGGTGGTGTCTAGCTAAAAAGGAGTCTTCACGCCTACGTAGTTGGGCTATGAGCTTCTTCGTGGCTCTACAGAGTCTTCTTGCCGCCAGATATGACGGTGGTGAGATTATCTGCTGTGAACCAGGAAAATGGGTGCTCTCTGCCAACCTATCTGCCATTTCATTGCTCAGGATTTCAATGTGTACTGGGCATTAGACAAGCCATATCTGTCCGCACGTCCTGTATTTGTATCTGTTCACTGTTAATTGCAATTCAACCAACCAATTCGTCTCCAAAGTTGGTAATTTGACCGTAAGATGTCACTTATATTGATCATTTGATGCTCTCCTGATTATCACTAGGTAGGTATAGCAGGGCTGCTACTTCCGAATTCAAACATTAACATTAACATTGATAGGTATGTTCATCATGAAATGGTCCATTTTTTAATGTATTGAGAAGAGAAGAGAAGAATAGCCATGAATCATTACAATTTCGACTAGAATAGGATTTAATACTTTAAGCTGCATGCATAGGTGAAATGCGCTACTGTTAGTAATGCTTTTTTTTTGTATATCAAACTATGTATATATATATTATATGTTTACAATATGAGTAAACAGAACAAGAGGGGACCTAATATAGAGCCTTGAGGAACTGTACGAATATTTGGTAGAAAAGTACAATTATAACTGACCATCTGAATCTGGAATCTCTGGTAGGCAAATTCCATGCTAAGGTTGAGAAATCAAAATTTTGTATTATTCTGGTTATTCACAGACTCAGGATATAATTAACCCCATTTTTATACCTTAGATGAAATCTATATCTCGAAATGGATTGGACACCCACGCATAATATTAAAAGTTATTTTGATTTTTGCATGTTCGTCCGTACGTCTGTTTGTCTGTCTTTGCGCACGATAACGCGTATACTTACAGAGCTTAAATTTTGTACACGAACTTAAAAAAAAAAAGTAAAATTAAGTTCGAAAATGAGATAAATCGCGTAACTCCTTAGTGGGGTTGTCATACCAAAATTCCGTTTTCCACTATATATTTGAACACTGTCCGAGAACGCGTCGACATAGAGTGCTGAAATTTTGGTACATAGTGTTTTCATATTAATAGCAAATAAAATTTCAAAAATGGACTAAATCGGACAACCCCTTCTTGGTGTAGCTATATAAAAATTTCGGTTTTGTACGTATACTTTGAAAACGATCAGTACTAGTCATTTTTATTGAAACAAAAAATAACTTCTTCAAAATACGAAATCATATAAAATTGGTTATAATCATTTTTTCCGTTCGACCTACCGTTCTAGAAATTATGCGAAAAACCACTTCAAAAATCAAACTTGCGAAGATGGATGAATTTCATACGAGCATTCATCTAGGAGGGTATCATAAAAATTGGTCTTAGACCAAATCTAGCTTTTTTACTTGTTAACATTAACAGTTGAGGATGACTATTTAAAGCATTAATGAGCCGTAAATTGAAGTAAAGTAACAAATGAAAAACGAAGGTTTTTCTACTCACTTCCGGGAATTATTGGGAATATTTTATTGTGCCCTATTCCAGAACACCCATAGTCTTATTTTTTTTTGCAATCAGCGAACTCGTACGCTCATTTCAGATTAGTTATTATATTTGTATCCTTGAAATTGATGTGTTCTTTTCTGCAAGATAACATTAATTTTATAACGTCCTTCAACCTAATAAATTACAACCTTTACGCGAATTATGCACGTTTCTGGTTCTGAAGCAAGAAATTAGGGATGTAGTAGCTGGAATCATGTAGAAATCCAAACCCATCGTGAGCTTATCTAGTCATTGTTGATAATAAGATTGGATTTAAAGAAAATATGAAATGTAATAGTGTAAAAACAAATTTTATTTCTAAAATTTTTACTAAATCAATATAAATACGTAAAATAAAAAAAAAAAAAATACCTATAACAACATTGCAAAGGAGGAAAAGAGCTCAAGGAGTATCAAATTATTATTGAACTAGGCAAACCTACCAGATACCAGGAAGCTTTTATTATATGCCTATTTACAGCTGAAATATTACCGAAGAATCTGCTCTAAGGCAAAAATACATGCTGATACATAACTGATATTCTTCCTACACTTTATCCCGTTTAGGAGCCCTCAACCAATATGCAGGAAGCTAAATAGGCTCATATAATACAGTATTTGTTCAGAATTCTAAAAAATTACATCGTTTAAAGGTATGTTTTAAGCCTCTTAAAAGATATTCGATACATGCAAATTTTCAATCCATATAAAATCCATCGGTGATCGCGCGTCGTCCATAAGACAAGAGTGTTTCTGTTTTATTTTTTCATGCTTGCACTTAATCTCTTGGGCCTCGAATGATTCACGTTTCGATCACGAATTACAAGTGGAGCATGAGGCTGTAAAGCTAGAGCAATTTACCATATGGGTCCAATGGTAATTGGCGACTATAGAATTTTATATTTACGTAGGTATGTACAATCACAGAGAGAGCTAGGGTATGGTCAATCCTATGGGCTGAATACAAAATGATATATACGGTTGGATATACCATATCCATACATAGGGTTAGATATAGAAAGGTTCCATCCTGAGAAGAATTATGCTAATAACGAGATTTAGCCAAGGTATACTGTGAAAGTATGTTTCGAGTGTAATTGGTAATAAGACATTAACAGCCGTGAAGATAGTGAAGACAAGTGTTTAAGCAATTATAGAACTGTTTAGATGTCTTCGTGATTTCTTCCCTCTGAATGAATCCTTGCATGCATATATAATACGTTTCCTTATCCTATAGAGATATGCTAAAGAAACTCATGCAGAACTCTGCTGTGATGTTAATGCACTTTAAGTTGATGAATTTCTGTACGCTGTGCAAATCGATGGCTTTCACAGTGCAGCAACTGCATATTAATGAGATGAGATGAGATGAAGTAGGTATACACTTCATTGGCTATCTTAAATATATATATATATATGTAGAATGCGTTGTATATATAGATATGGGATTTATCATCTTTTAAAGATATGCCGCTTCATCGATTTCAGTTTCTCAGGAATAGAATTATATAATAAAGGTAAATTGAAAATATAAGAGTGTAGAACAGCATGTTGGCTTGCATTCAGATCGAATACGAAGAAGATGATGATGATGATGATGATGATGATGATCATTAACAGACTATTAGGTATCATTCAAGTAGTGAGTTCTATTATCGCAATAAAATTAAAAACTATAATTTCCTATTCAAAATTCCGAATAAATAATAAATTATTGTGTATATTTTCTGTGTTGATCTATAAAACCTTCGTAAATAACTCTCTAATTACGAAATACCTACTACTCACGAATTTATAAGGTGAAACACTGTTCTAGAAATTTACAAAAAAACAACTTCAACGTGAAATCTCTACTTGCTACTGTTCGGTAGACAGAAGGAAGCGGGGGGGGGGGGGGGTATTTCAATTGAATGGACTTTTCACCTTGAATTCGGTTCCACTTTGATGAGCACACATCAAAGCATAATTTCACACGGCTCATTTCGTTGTGCGCAATTTGTACTTAATTCCGGACTGTGTACACGTTCAATTTCACTTGTTTTTTTTTTCTGAATTTTAATAATATTTTTAGATTTTCATAATGCAAAACTATCTTTTACGCATAAAGTTTATTATTGTTTCAAGAGGTTTTCTGAACTAATTATAATTTACACAAGAAAAGTATTGCAGAAGTATATAGCTAGTCCACGATAGCATATGAGGGTCATAAAGGTAGATTATATATGCAAGTGAGCCCCCTCCTGAATATAGATTAATTTACTTAGCTGCTCGTCTCAATTACATTAATTGGAAAATATTAAATTTATGCTTCCAAACTAAATGTCTTATAATTTAGCAATTATTACGAGTGCAACCTGTCCAAGAATTCGTTGTTATCGTCTGTCTGAAATCTCTCGAGGGGTTGGAACATGTTTGTTGTCATACATGTACAATGTACAATGCGTGTAAGAGCTTCAAAGGTCAGTAAAAATTGCAGGTTGCCATAGTCTGTATAGAAAGTGTCAATGCTCTCTTGAGGAAAAACATTTTAAGTTGCAGAAAATATTTTGCCTGATAAGATTCTTCTTCTTCTAGTATCAATGCAATAATTTCGATGGGGGGAGTGAACCCATCCAATATAAAGGCTATTAACAAGCATCCTACTAGGGTAAGCCAAACTGACTTTAAATAGGTTAGACGGGTTCATCCTTATAGATCCAAAACAGATGGCTGAGAATACATTGCCCAGCAACATAGATCTAAGTATGCTTAAGATGAAAATCGTAACAGCACCTATACCATTCCTAAAAGTTGTACCTTTACTTTAACTACTTCAGATGATTACTTGTTTTACTTGTAAGCTAAGTATACACAAACAAATAACATACGAAGACTGGGCAAGTAGAACAAAAATCGACGATGGTTTGACGATGCATCGACTTGCTGACGTAACCAAAGGGTAAGTCAGCAATAATATCTCGCTCCAATATAAAATCAACGATGCCTTGACCTGATGTAGGGAAGCCTTCAATTTTATGTTTAGAAACTTACTGATAATTTTTTCTTTAGAATTTGTATGCATTATTGGAGGCTGACAGCGGGTGCTTTGTTCTCTAGTAATTTTGATGAGCGAAAACGCCTATATGAGCAAGAAGCATTCATTTCTTTTTAGAAATTTACAGAAAATGCTTCGGCAGAATTTTTATTCACTTTGGTAGCCGACTGGAGTTATTTTCAGATATAATACTTTCATGTGTACCATTGTCAGCCTCGAAAAATGGATGAAAATTCTAAAGAAAAAATACCCAGTAAATTTTTAAGACAAAATTGAGACCTTCCCTACATCAGGTTGAGGCATCGTTGATTTTATATTGGAGCGAGGCATTGCTGGCTTATTTGAGTGAGGCGTTTCAGATTTTCGTGCTACTTGCCCAGTCTTTGTATGTTATTTGTTTTTGTATGCCTATGCCTGCATAATATTCAATAGCTTTGAATAATTCTACGCTTGTTAACAGAATGCCATCCTAAAATGCCATACTAAAACTCTAGAGCTTCTATCCACAGGCTGTCCGTGTGTACTTTCCTTAGAGACACTTGTTCGGTCGTCGATGTAGAAACGTTTAGAAGATTCAATATAAATATTATTTTATATATCCATTTCAATATATCTAACACATAGGAGCTATCTTCAACGTCAAAAATAAAGATCAATTCATTGAAGGAAACCTTTAGCGATTCCTTACTAAAATTCAAAATCTGTCTGATTAGCCTGAATCCTGGTTTTTGAAGAATATAGCTACTTTTGCTAAGATGAGAGGCTATAACAATTTATAGATTATATGATTAGGACCATTTGAGGACGGCGAAAGCAGAGAAGATTTAGACATGTCAGCTGTCAATGAAAGATCTGTTGAGGTATCCTATTCGCTATGATTATATTATAGTTGCGGTACCTTTTACCGGTCTTAGAGATACGATAATAAAATTCATAATGATAACTACTTTTTAGTTTTGCTACTTCTACATATTTTAATTATTAATTTTGATGAAATTCATAACATGATATATGGACAGAACTCTGCGACTAGCAATTGTGATTTAAAACTTTTCCACTAATTTCTACCCCAAATGCAAGTTTCGACGCATTATAATTCCATCTAAACCTGAACACTTACTCACTTTTCCAAATCCCCTCATCTATCTCGCATTCTTGCTAAGGTTGTGTCTATGTAATATCGTAGGGAAGCCAGTAAGATGCACAAGGCTTACTGAAACATTTACCAAACTCTGAAGGATGGAAGTATGAAATACAAATTTTTGTAGAGTATCTATCTCAGAGTAGTCATCTGCGTCGTAATGCTGAGGCATACTATAAGATTATACTACAAATTATTAAATTCTGCATGCATATATTTTAGGGTATGCAGTTGATCTAAATTATTCAGGACGTATCCTGATGATTTAGACTTTAAATTGTGAAGCTCACTATTTACCAATGACCTCGTTAAGTTTTTTATTTGGTGTTAACGTAATTTTATACCACTTAAGAGTAATTGCACCCCTTGTTTCTATGGTATACTAGATTAGATTCATGGAGGATTCTGCAGGGGTCAGTCTCGCATTCACTGCATGAATTAGCCTCACATTCACCTACACTGCAGGTAGGTGTTTAGAAGTTTTATGAGCATCCTGACAGAAGCAGGAGGATGTAGTCTCAGTCAAGTCCATCTTGTTTAGGTGATACCGCAAGGAGCAGTGGCCTGAAAAGTGATCTGTAATCATTTTAAGCTCTATTCTACTAAGGAGTAGGGGTGCTTTTGTTTTTCTGCCAGAGGTGTTGATAAACTATTTTGCTTGACGAAGTTTTCCAATAAAGGTATTTTTGTTTGTTTTTCCAGCTATATAGTATAGGGCAATTTCATTCCCTTCATGGCCCTCATGTCCAGGTAACTACCTATGTTTCTCCTCGATAAATTATTTAACGGTTTGCAACACTCCCAAACTATGCTTGATTTAATAGTGTTGGATTTTAAGGCCTTGAGAGCGGCCTCTCTGTCCGAGAGGATATTAATGATTCAGCCATTTATGGTTCTTTTAATGCAGGTGTTGGTGCATTCTTCTATGGATAATACCACGGCCTGGATTACGGTAGGGGCCCAGGGCCTTTGAGATATGGTAACTGGGGTCGTATACGCCCAGTCCGCCTTCACTGTTCATTTTTGAACCGTGATATATTACCTTTGAGAATGGTCAACGCATCTGGTCGCGGCGTGTATTTTGACTCAAGGCTAGATTCTCACCTGTATTTTGATGACTTTGTTAGTTTAGCAAATTTAACTCTTCGGTTTGTCAAACTTTGACTTTTTATTAAAAAGAAATATACATATTTTTTGCTTTTGTTAGATTATTGATCAATATGCTAGTTCTCTGTTTAGTCACGGCTTTAACTATAACGTGCATCATTTAGAGGCTGTCGTTCCACAGAAGTTTTTTCGTTAAACTTTGGAATGGGTTGGCTCTACCACCATATGACGGCTTAAATTATATCATCATTGCTTTTATTAGTTACAGGTAGAGAGGTCTTGCCGATCACAACTTTTTGACTATCCCTTCTCATCGTACTAATTATGCATTTGCCTTTCGTATGTTGGGCATTTAACGATATCTTTGAATTATTAATTAATTTTGGCGTAAGTTAGGTTAAACTTAAATAAGTAAATAAATAAATTATGTATATACGCGTTTTGAATAAAATCAATTTATACATACAGGGACTTTCAGAAATATGTGAATGAACTGCTGGGAGTTTATAAATACTTTCACAGGGTATTATACCCTAGATACACAGCATGATCTAATGAATCATTAGTACTAACTATTCATTAAAATGCCATGTGTCACATAGTATATCTCATTATGGCTCGAAAATTAGATCATAATGAAGTACACTAATGAAGCGCTTTTTCCTTCATTATAGCTATAATGAGGAAAAATGTGTTAGATTTGGGATATAATATAAATGCGAAGGTCTCATTTGTAAATTGTTAAATTGAAAAATTGAATAAATAAAAACAAAGTTTATTGCGTCATAAGTATACATATATCAAAACCAGTTTGAAAGTAAAACTTAATTAAAGAAATGGCTGTGTGCCTGCAGTTTATATGAATCATTATGGACCAATCAGACGTTAGTTATTTCTTCGTTAAGAGCGTTGTTTGTCTAGGGAATTACTTCGTTTTAGATATGCAGTTTTTTTTTAATACAAATAATTCATACAAATAGAATTTCAAGTTCATGTAGAAGGTGTAAAGCCATTAACTGTTAATAGCATAAAGCAGTTGAAAAATTATCGTAAAAACATTTATTGAGTTACAGGATGGTTAAGAAATTTATCATTTTTACAGAATACCTACCTTGTATTTTAAAACCCATACGTTGAACGCGGCTATTTTTTTTTTTTTTATATTATTAAGCCAAGCTCAGGAGATGCCCTATGATGCAAAGAATAGCATGGCAGGAAGGAGATAGGGAAAAGATTAGGGGATATGAGGAGAGTGGCGGGGAGGTGCCGATGTATGTTGCAGAAGGAATACTTTCATATTTTTAAAAACAAAACCAACCAATATCTCGCCTTAAAGTCGAAATTTTGGAATATTAATTATTTTTCACTTAACTTCTATTTTCATTTTGGGATTTAAGGAGTCCAAAACCTGTGACTTAATTAACCTTTTCCCCTCTGCAACGTATACATAAATTTAACCTTTTCTGAAATTTTGCAGTTTCTCGTAAACATACTTAGCGAAAGGTGTTTAAACCTTAGCTCACCATAAATTTTCGCTGAACTTAGATGATTAAAAGGTGCAACTGCATTTTGGGTACAAAGTATGAATGAAGGCTTTATTTAAGCTCCTTAAATTTTAACTTTAAAGTCCCATAAATTCGGAGGGCAATAAAAAGTCAATGGCATTTTACTGATATTCGTGTCACCCCGTAGTTTATAAATTAAAAAAATTGATAGACATATTATTTGGTGTACTTTATGGGACATGGTTTATATCTACATAATGTGCAATGATATTGAGTTCAGGGTGCATGAAAAGTTCGAGAAGAGAAAAAATCAAAAAATCAGTTAGAATAATTTTTAAATGTTAAATTTAATATTATCTAGTTATTTATAATACTGTTCAATATTCAACAAATTATTTTGTTTAAGAATATTCTCAAAATGTCCTCTCTCTGATGCAATATATGTATATAATACATATGTATGTAGATGCACAAATACTTCTTGGAAAAGAGGGACACGTATTCTGTTTCGTAAGGCTTTATCTCCAAATTTGATGAAAGGATATTGTTCATCAGGTTGAGGTGTGGTGAAAGAATGTCCTACCTTATGCCCTATGTTTAGGGGCAATTTTTTGAATACGCATAGGTTGATTATGTGTGAATGTGCTGCAGTGCAGTATTATTTAAGTGTTCATGTTCGATTCATCCAAAACCATCTCGGAGAATACCTGAATGAGAATGACTGAAAAACATTGTATATTTTGCAGTATTAAGTTGTAACAGCATACTCAGCTTAAAACTTCCATGTACAGTGTTATATATGTAAACAATATATATACATTGGTGTAATGTTTGTAAAATTTATTTTACATTCTTACATTCACTTCAATAATTCTACAAGTCATTTTCATGCAATTAAATCTAGGTAGATATAGACTTGTATTATAAGTATTATTCTACAAGCATTTGAGTACTTACTCGTAGTTTTGTAGAATATCTATGCTTTCCAAACAAACTCTTTATCAGTGTATTTGAAATTGGATAATATTATTAAAATTAATTAATCTTTTATTTTTCAATATTATATAGATTATATTTCGTAAAGCAAAACGAGTTGCGTTAAAATAAAAACAAATTTTTCTGTATTTATAATTTTTATTTTTCTATACTTTATATTTTTGAAGTGTACTTATTGATAATTTTCTAATTCTTAGCTAAACTATACATTCATATTATATATTTCAATTAAAATTTCACAATTCTGATAATGCAATGCCACAATAAATTTCATTTATACTCTTGAAAACAAAAAAAGAAACAAACATTCCCCCAGTATTCTTTCCTATCCGGTTGAGCTCATTAACATTCTTAATTCCTACCTGGCATCACGTTGTTATTACAATTTCATGTTCTGCATAAATTTTCCGGCCATTTAACACTTCTGGATGATGATGAGGAGTACGCTTCACTGCATTATGAATAGTTGGTTAAATTTTTGTTATAAAATTACAGTTTTTCTATACAGTTTTCACCTTAATTATAAATGCAACATTTTCTATATTCATAAGTCTTGCAAAGTTGCTTTACTGTTGTACCTAATGTAATGTAGGTGTACTTACATGTATGCTGCTTGATTTTGTTAAATTTATAATTACTAAATGAGTGGATGAGTATTAGGCACAACTACATATATATATAATCTATTTAGCTGTATATTTTAAAATTGGAGGTAGTAGGTACATTATAAATAAAAAAATATTTTTAGTGTGGAAAATAGAAGAGAATTGTTTTATTAAGTTTATTTATAGCAATAATTGTGATTGATATTTTATGCAGTCTACAACAAATTCTTTATTGAAGCATATTCTTACAATATTAGGTTTAAAATTTGTGATAATCTGATTTCAATTACTGTGCCCACAGTGGCGTAGATAAGAGTTCAGGGACGTACCCGCGAAATTTTTAACGGTCCTCTTTTAAAATACATTTAAAAATGGAAGTCACAATTTGGAACTCCTTAGGTGTAGTCGATATTGTACTTTATAGAAAATGCTTTGGCAGAATTTTATTCACTCTTGTTGGACGACAGGAGTTTTTTCAGATTCTGTGTCGGTCTCCCATAATATGCATAAAAATTCTAAAGAGAAAATTTTCAGTAAATATCTAAGATAAAAATGAAATTGAAATTAGAGCATACATTCATGTGCATACTATACATGCATACCTACTTCATACACCTTTACTGCATATATATTGTATCACCCACGAAAATCATCTAACGTAAATAATGCAAGCAAAGTTTTTTTCTTATTTCAGGATATTTTAAATAAAATAAAACCCTTAGAGAAATTGGAAACAGAGAGCGATGTGTGCAGTGGCCTTGTTAATGCCTGACAAGAGGTGTAACAAATACCAGGAAGCAATTTTCTGGTACAACCCAGGTATGGTCATGTGATATCCTTATATGTTATATTATTTTTGGTAAAATGCTGGAATTCTTTGATAATTTATGGTTATCAATTTGGAGCCTCTCAATTTCGGGAGCCTTCCGCCTGTTGGGGTCTGTGCGTATCTTTATCTACACCACTGTATGCGCAGACGCAAGTGCGATAGCGTGCAGCGCAGTTAGTAAATGGGAAAAATTTAAATTGTTTGAATGACCCCTATGAAATGCGTTTTAATATAATACATTAAAATATTGCACTAGGTAGGTCATCATTCATTAATTTGAAAAATATTTTGTTGACGTGGGTAGGTTAGTTAGTTATCTACGTATACTTGCAGTGCCCGATTAGGAACGATCATCAAGTTGATAGTATTATCAAAATTGACATAGAGCCAAAATTACGTAAAAAAGGAGAAATCTCAGTCCACTAAAGCAATTTCCGAATATGTTTGCTAAAATTACTACACCACATACGGTTTTAGCTGGATCCATTACTAAAGTTTTTTATAAATATGCTGGTACCCACTTTAGTTAGACTTGGGAGTGCAAAAATCGCGAAACAGTTTCTTCTCTTGTTTCCTTAACTTTGGAAATTGCAAAATTAATTAGAAAACAGCGAATAAATAGGTAGGGACTTATGAAAAGTACCAATAAAGTACCTACATCAAATTCATTTTTATCATCAAAAATATATTTTCCATTTCATTATCCACAGAAGCATTTAAAGTGATCGTAACGCCGTTGTATTTAGTACTGATGAAGCATGAGAAGATTTATTACATATCTACAAAACTTCATTAGTTTTGAAAACCCGATGAGTGTCTTATACCTAATAAATTAAAGGAATTTGAATAGTATTCTCCTCTTGTTCCTCTTTCAAAGATATCTTAATATGCCTCAAATCAGACCAGATTAAATAATCATACCACGAAAAATGCAGAAGAATTTTATTGAATTAAAAATGGATTAAATTTAAAAGAAAATATTCTCAAGTTTGGTTATTATAGGTAGGTACTTACTTGACAAATGTTTTTCTCTTTAAATATCACGTTTTTTGGAGATTTGATTGAATTTTTTTTCTTTGATTATTTTGACGAGCGATTACGTACAGAAATTTACAATTTAATATTTTGAAAATTCAAAATGTTTATCAAAACCATACAATGAGAAGTAGGTAACTCAATAATGATAATTCTTTTTAGTCTATAAAATTTATTTCAAGTTTATGCCTAAATATAGTTTTTCAAAATGATCTAATTTTTCTTGGTTTAATATAAAATAATCATGAATGTAGGTAGTAGATACCTACAGAGCTACCCAGCTAAATTTGTTAGTTCCGAATTGAATTTTGTTGCTATTAGCTAATTATAGAAAAAATGAAATTCCTAATGATCAAATATGATTATAAAAAAATAGACTATTACGAAAATATATTTATTTCTGCAACAAATTGGCTTTAACCCTTTATTACTATCCATGATTTCAGGCCTGATTTGCCTACCCTGAGATCGAGAAAGACCCCACTATGAAATTAGCCGACTTTACTATGAAATTCAAAAGTTTCTTTAAGTATGAGTATTATAATAATTTAGGAATAGTATTATTGTACATATGCGCCATCTAATTATGCATGTTATTTTATTTACGAAGACACTGGCGTGTCTTTCTTAATACACTATATTTGTGATACAATTGATCAAAATTGTCCATACCACCTTTGATATAGATATACTACAAATATGTAAAATTGCGAAAAAACATTTTAAACTTTTCCTTCACCTTACGTATTGGGTTTTGTTAATTTTTCCTGAAAAAATTTCTGCAATTTTCCAATTGCGGTATTCCTACCCTGGGGTTGTAAACGACCCCAGCCCCTTTGTATTTCTCAGAAAAGGGCACCGATTTTTTTTTATATTGGCGTCGAATGAATTTCAGTTATCTTTAGCAAGCTTTTAAAATAATGAGCGATGAAAATTCTCAATATTTTTTAGAGAAAAACATAAATGAATTAATTTTGGGGTCGTTTTCGACCCCGGGTAGTAATAAAGAGTTAAAATTATATCATGGCAATTGACCTATCTGTCAGCATTGGCAAAGAGAGAAACAAAGAAAATGATGGTGATCTATCATGACGTTTGCCTTCTCCTCTTCCAAAAATGAAAATGGTTGCTTCATTTTATTGGTTAATAAATAAAATGCACACACTACTTTACTTAACGAAAGTTGATTACGTTTATACTCTTGTTTTATCCTCTTCTGCAATTCCACATTTTGATCTTATAAGAAGGAGAGATACAAACGGACATTGAAAAAATATATTATCTTCACATTTCCTTCTCCTCTTCCAAAAATTAAAATTTCGGCTCCATTTCATCGGTTCATAAAATACAAAGATCCTACTTCACTTATATATTAACGAATATTTGGTCATGCGCAGTGGAACAGAATTTTATATTTTGGTCATAGATGATCTGAAATATGCTGACCGCCTGGTATTCGATGGCTCTTCAAATTGCAATAGAGTGAATGGGATGAAATTACAAATTGTATCAAACGATAGCGGCAAGGCAGACATATTTCTTCAGCAATGTTGTTTACTTTTATTTTTCTCAACTAGTTATACCTCGTCTGTCAACAGATGGCTCCGGTGGTATCGAAATGAGCAATTTTGTAGCTTGATGAAATCAAGTTTTTTCATGATGTGATTTGCATTTAACTTAGTTTTGTATTGGAATAAGAATAGCGATAGTTTCTTTTTAGATAAAATCAAGAAAAGAATGAAATTTATGCATTCTCGTTAATTTTTTTTAATTAGAAGTATTATGAAAACCACAAATTTTTAAAGATTTTAAAATGGAATCATCATCAAGCAGTCAATACTAATAGTTTATTTGATGTGTTACAGTCTTCTATAGTTTTAGTTTTTTAGGCACGTAGGTACTATAACATTTGATCGAATGTTTTATAAATAATAAATAAGGATTAACAAGGAAAATTCATCGCAATCGCGATTGTCCTGCTTGGCGTACTTCCTCTTCAATTTTTCATGCGAGGTTCAAGATAAGTAGATCCTGAGCCTAGTTTCTATATAGTTAGCGTATGTCTTCAATATCTTATAATTAGCTCGACTCGTTCGCTAAATGAGTTACTTTTTCTTATTTCATTGTCACAATGTTTGGACTATTTACGGAAGTGACATTATAAGAAGCACACCTTCAAACCTTCAAAGTGCTTAATAGTAGGTATAATTATCTTAGATCTAAAAACTGAAATAATGCAACGTAATGGCAGGTATTATATACTAGAATTCCGATATTGGAAAATGTTCTGCTTGAAGGTGATTGATTAGATGGAAAATTATCGATTGATTGGGATTTAATAAATAATCAGGACAAAGAAAGAACAGTCACAGGTAGTAAGGACATTGCTCTGAATTTAAAATACCATTGGAGTGAGTAGCCAAAAAAAGTGTTAGTAAATGGTAAAACGTGGTCATAGTGCGAAATATAAATATATACATATCTATAGCCAATGACGCAATTGAATTATAACCAGAAGCATTCTCTCAAAGGTACTATATCCTTAGTCCATTGTCCAATCTTACAACCATATGTAAAAAATTGACGCAAATAAATATTCTGCTATCTTTAACTGAGTAAGCATTACGTAGGCGTGACACCACTAAAATTTCGAAGGCGTCAATATTCTCTGATTTTCTCAGATAGATTTTTATCTTGTAAAAATTTTCAATATATTATTGGTATAATGTGGCGCAGAGGTTTTATTTGTTTTGTTGGTAGTTGAAATCCTTCCAGTGACATGTGAGTTATTTGGCAACTCAACTTAGTATGAGTAATGAATAGATGCGACCGGAGATGCATATAATAATTGTCACAAAGAAAGTGCAAAAAAACAAATTTTTTAAAGTTTTTTTTTATTGTTTTCATTCGTTCACAAAATTACGTATTTTCTAAAAAATTTTAATAATTTCATGTGCTACGATATCATCTTTATACCCTAGATGAAATCTATATGTTATACTAAGTTTGTCATTCTGTTTGTAATACATAGAAATAATGGTGGTAGAGCAAAATGGATTCGACACTCACGCATAATATAAAAGTTATTTTGATTTTTACATGTCCGTCCGTCCGTCTGTCCGTCTGTGCGCACGATAACTCGAGAACGGACTTTAAAAAAAAAGTAAAATTAGGTTCGAAAATGAGACAAATCGGGCAACTCCTTCGTAGGGTTGCGATACAAAAATTTCGTTTTCCACTATACATATATTTGGACACTGCCTGCGAACGCGTCGACGTAGAGAGCTGAAATTTGGTACATGGTGTTTTCCTTGTACTAGCAAAAAAAAAATTTAATTAAAAAAATGGACTAAATGGGGCAACTCCTTCTTGGTGTCCCCTTGTACTAGCAAAAAAAAAAAAAATTTAATTAAAAAAATGGACTAAATGGGGCAACTCCTTCTTGGTGTCCCCATATAAAAACTTAGGTTTTTTACGTATACTGTGTAAATGTAAACGGTATTACAAGACATTTTTATTGTACTAAAAACTTCTTCAGAATACGAAATCCTATAAAATTGATTGTAGTCATTTTTTCTGTCCGACAAACCGTTCTAGAAATATATGCGAAAAACCACTTCAAAAATCAAACTTGCACAGAAGGCTGACAATACGAAATTTCATAAGGGCATTCATCTAGGGTATCATAAGAATTGGTCTTGGACTAATTTTAACTTAAACTTATAAAAAGCTTGTTTTCTGTTTAAAATGCTTAACGAATTTTATGAATTATTCATAAAATAGGCATAGTACCGGGTTTTGAAAATTTTCAAACTCTCAGCACAGATGAAACTACACGAAATTGTTGTCAATCTTACCTATAGTATAAATCATAAGGATTAGGTCTATTACATTCATATGACTTTAAATGGCAATATATTAAATGAACGCGTTATCAATTTACCGTATGTTATTGTGTATACATGCATGTAGATGAACAAGTTTTCAACAAAAATAATGAATGATAATAATGATTCAAAAGTTGTTAGATTGACAATCGTTGAACCTTTCTAATGCTTTATAAAATTTTCACCTCCTCTTATCCGTTTTGAAGTTATGGCGCAACAAATTTAAAATTTCGGAATTTTAAATCAGGCTTTTATATTATTACTTTTTTTATAAAAAAACAAACACGTTATCAAGACCAATTTTTCTGATTGGATTTAAGAATCCCAAAAGCTTTGTTTTAAAATATCTACCACACTTTGTACCCCAAATGTAATAATTTCCGCATTTTTTGCACTTTTTCTTGAACATATCCATCATAGGGTGTAACGTTCAGAAGTTGCACGGTTATCTAAAAAAATAAACTCCCACCCATACAAGTTTTTTCTTGTCTACACATAACTTCTCCCTAGCCTTCGGATGCAAGACCACATATGGCATACCCTGTATATTATTAAACTTAAGAAAGGCCCATATTCTGCCTGTAACCCGTTTTAATCCCAGCATCCTTTTTTAGATTAAAAAAAAAACAAAAAAATTACGAAAGATTTAAAAACAATTAAAAAATAATAAAATAAAAATAAGAAATATTATTTTTTGTTTTTTTTTATTATTAATTTAAAAGAAAAATTCTAAGAACGGGAAATTTTAGATAGTAAATATATTTAGTACAATCGTGTGATACTGTAATAGCCGATAGCATAATTACAGTGCGCAACGTTGCTCCAGGCCGGCAGGACCGATTGGAACATGATCATCTTTGTTCTCAAAGTAAGGTGTATAGTGCTCTATGGAGATCTGTCACTGATCGCACCCAAACCCTCTAAACTTAAGCTAACAACAGCTTTCTTCAGGAAATATCGGGCTATTCTGGGTTATATTAGACACCCTTGGCTGGCAACCTTGGTGTATCATAGTAGCATCCAGGTGGTGTTTGTATCTGCAAACCAATTATGCTCTAATAATTATCAGTTATTGTTTTTTGCTACAATATAATCTAACAATATTTTTTAATTTATGCAAAGTCCAACGCTAAAATAAATAGACTGACCGAAAAAGTGTTGTTTTGTCTAAAACCTACTGTTATTTGAAGCCTCTCGGAAAGGTTATTTTGTTGAACCCATACAGTAAAAAATTTGCACAATTCTTGCCACAAAGCTTAGGTATTTTTCCCTAGAATGTAGGGAATATTCCCTAAAATGTAAAGAATATTCCCCTAAATTTTAGGGAAAAATACCTAAGCCTTGTGGCAACAATTTGTGTATTTTTACAGTCCATACTATTACTGCAGATCTTTTAATGGTAACTGCAGAAAGTTATACCACACTTCGCGATCGTTATCATGCTATGACCATTAAAGTGATGTAAACATTTACAATTCACCAAAATGATCTTAGTTTTTATATTGTACTACCTTAATTTCTGCATTATATGAGACAAACAGTGTAGAACTAGTGGGTAAAAAATCATCTTCCGGGTGTACAGCCTTTAACATTGTAAGGATCCCTATTAATTGATGTTCGTAAAAACTTGTACAGGAATATATAAACACTACGGGGACAACCATTTAACTGGAGTTATAATTGTTATCGCTTGTAGATTTATCTTGGCTGTTTTAGTTTAAGTTCACCATAATATTGTTTACTCTGAATTGCATAAGGATAAAAGTCAAGTGGCTATATTTACAGTGTCTAATCTCATCAAATATAAAACTTAAGTCCAGCTTAATATTTGACTTGTATACTAATTATACTAAACTAAAATCAAAAATTAACCCAACCAAAACTAAGTTCCATCTGTAAATTATCAGAAATTTATAAAGTTCGCATCATCATCATCATCATTATGCTAATTGTCAAGCAATTTGAAAACGGCGTTGAATGGCAAGCTTTGCTAAACTATGGCCGGACCATGAAGAGTTGGTGGACAAGAGCTGCCAAATCTGTCCAACGGTACTGACTTACTTTAATTAGATGGGAGGGATAGCATCATCTGCCACCAAGTATCTCTACAAGGCAGATAATGGGAAGAGTTTAGTTTCTGTTTTTTAGAGCTAAGTATTCTCTTGCATTTTGAGAGGCTTTTTATTTTCAATGTTTTAGAACGATGCAAAAACAATTTGTTTTCAAAATTGGAAAGAGATTAATTTGAAGAATATGTTTTTTTGTGTTTAGACTTCACCTGTTTATCTTTTTATTGCTTTTTAGTTCAGGAATTTTACAGTCAGATTCTTTGTTTCCATTTGAAAAATTTATTGGATAATCATTTCTTCGACTACTATGTATAATAATTGTGTATTCAGTACAAAAATATAAGGAAGTGGGGATTCAATTAACTTTTCTGCTATTATACAGAGATGGGAAACTGATGGTTACTTTTTTTAGGTTCAAAGAACTCCATCCATCTGCAATTATTGTTGTGCCCAATAAGATAAAAACAAAAATGTGCGAAGAATATCTTGAAGTTAGGTAGGTAGGTAGGTAGGTAGCACTTTCAAAGATTCTGCACTTTCCAACCACATCCGTTTATATACATATATTATATAGTGAAGACTATAAGTTTAAGTGTCTTCAACTTGAGAGAGAATTCTAAGATGTGGCTTTGATTAGTTTTCGTCATTTCATTAATTTCACGTAAAATGTAGGGTTTTTAGCATTAGAGAGGTATGTATATATGGCAGCATAACGAATTTCGTCATTACGCTTTGACGGTACCAATAGCTGATGTCTCTGACTGAAACGATCGCCCTGAGAGGTGCTCTGTAACTTAAGTTAGATGCATTAACCATAGAAAAAAATGCTGTACCAGTCAAGGTTTTTACAGTCATGCCAAAGGGAAAATTCTTTAGGCTTAAATGGATGTTAATTTAATTTACAACGAAAAAAAAAAGTAGATATGTATATACCTATCTATAAGTGGGGAGAGAATGAATGCGTGTTTTTATTTTATTTTCATTTTGGTTCCTATTGCCTAGAAAAAAATGTATTATAATCGACCAACTCTATCTACTACGGTCAAATGGACCTACAAAAAGTGATTTTTGTAAGTACAAAAAACAAAAAAAAAAAACATGCGCTTGACCTGATTTTTGGATAAGCGATGAAAGTCGAGATTTAATTGGACAACCATTCATCAAGGCCTCAGTTAGATACATACATATATAGTTTACAGGCAAATGGCTAGAGATATCTATCTATTGAAGTGGAGTAATTTCAGTACTAAATAGGATCATTTAACTCTCGAAACTAATTTGAGCAATGAATTTAGAAATATTATAGTTTGTGCATACGTTTGTATAGCGCAATTGTATGGGTAATCAAAACTGGATTTCTCTAATTTCGAAATTAATCAACAGAATTGGAGAAAGGCTGCTTACTTTAACTATCCGATTTTATTGTGATGTGATTGCAGAGAAAGGGGAGAGATAAAAAGAGATAGGTGGAATCATATCTACCCTTTTATTAGTTAATTAGCCATAGTCGTTTGTTGTAATGCATTTACTTTAAATCGCTATTTTATACAAATCTTCAAGATAATAAACACAAATTATTCTACCGTTTATATTCAGCGCTTGAAGCAAATTGAATATCACGAATTTGAAAGTGCCAGAGCTACTAGTTGATTGTTGTTAATATCTCTGTAATAACTGCTTGAAATGGTAGGTAATAGATTTGTCGGCATTTATTGATGCAAACATCCATCCATTCAGCTGTAAAATTACTAATTTAACGATATTTGTTTTAATTTGAACTATAACTGCAACTGTTCAGGTTTATTTATATTTTGATAGGATTTATGTTTGTAAAGGTATTTCGAGATTGAGCATTTTGTAGTAGATCAAAGATAAATAACGGATTTAGAATTTTGTCAATGAGCTTGTTCTATGTAGGATTGTTAATTTTATAAGTTGCTCAAAAGTAAAAAAGTATATTTTGTTATAAGTTTTATAAAATTTTATGAATATGGTAGAGGTCCATCCTATAATGATATATATTCAAAAAAAAAAAAAACTGTTATGTTGGATCGTGTTATAATGGCTAAAATCTATGTAAATGTCAACTCACATTACATCGCATTACATCGCAACAAGTCCCTGGATAAAGTTGAGCTTTCATATCAAAACGTATGACAATAATAATACATTTTCCCATTTTTTTTTACCTTGACAAATTTTCGAAAATGGATATGTTTTGGGTTGGACTTCCTCATCCCTTATCTTGCACATGCTTTAAACTATGTGATTAAAACCGAGGATTCTAATGGAAAAAAAAAACAAAGAAAAAAGTATAACAGAAGATTTTAGTCTGCATTAAAAACTGTTCGAACCCATTATTTCTTATTTTTAGATAAACTTTAGTACATTAGTACCTAGTTAGTGTAGCTTCGTATTTAGTAACCAGGTTGATAAAATTTTAAAAACTACCTACATTAGACGAGTATTAATAGTTGTACGATATCTGATGCAGCAACTATACATTCCATATCCATAGCCTTCACCATAAACTATGGTGAGCTCTCAAATATTGTTGGGGTGGGCGAATTATTTCATTTAATGAAATGACACCGAAGAGAGTAAAACGTGGCATTTGTGCAAGAAAGCATGCTTTAAGCATACACACTAACCGAATTTCTCCCTTTACGCCAGCCTTGTGATGAAAATATGTCAAATTTATGGTCATCGAGATGCCATGAGTCTTTCGATAAGAAGCTATGGCTATGGCTAAAGCGTCTACACTGTTTGTGTTAGATATGTTGAAAGATCTAATTCGAGGATAATATTGCGATAAGGCATCAACGCATAGGAATTTAACTTACTGTGTTAAAGAGAGTCAAACAAATTATTGATAAATATGGATAAGATTAAAGGCCTTAAAATGGAGCTTTGAGGTACACCAGCTAGTACCTGAATTTTTTTTTAATAAATACCATTATTATAGGCAGCCTGAAAGTGTTATTTTAAGTAGCAGACAACGTGGGTCATAGTATGGAAAGAGATATATTGTAAAATTTTCTAAAATTGAAAGTCTCATGAGATGAACTCTGTTCGATACCTACTGTGAAATAATTTTAGAGTACATACTTTCAGACTGTTGGAAAATTTCACATAAGTTGTTAAGCACATTTTGTTCATTCAAATAGAAGTTGAGAATGCTCAAAATGTCGTAAGTGAAACAAGGAAGATAATTAGACATTATGTAGATAAAACAAATAAAAATTGCTTCAATGACGAAAGCAATATTGATTTAATAAATGCAATAAATCAAAAGGACGACATTTTGTACGTTTTTATTAGAAATAAAGCTTGATAGCAATATTGCTATTTACAAAAGTACTTGACTGCAAATTCAATTTAGATGACAAGATTTCAGTTGCTTATTCTCCACAGGAAGAATTGGCTTTGATATCTGCTATCAATTTCCAAAAGGTACAATATCGTATACTAGAAATTCTGCATAATTTGACATATATTTGATATTAAGCTGGCAATATTACAAAATGGTATAATTTCCATAAATTTAAGAAAAAATAATCAAACTGTATAGATTAGAGGAAATATAGTAGTAAGCAAGATGAACCTCTAATAGCAATAAAAGGAATTTATTTAAAAAGGCGGATAGAGCCCAAAAATAACGTCATTTTTCTGTAAGGTAATGAATTTTATTTTATGTGGAAAAAATGTAATTTGGCATAGACTTTGGCATTATAATTCCCAATATATTCTAAGGGAGTAAACTTTCATGCAATTGCATAAAACTGATCCAATGCTGAGATTCGGGAATTGCGAAAACCATGATAAATCGATTTTTGAATCATTTTTAAAACCAAATTAGTTTTTATTGTTTAAATTGGCAGTATTTTATTTTATATGTATTAGGAAGTTTAAAATACACGGTGAGACGCCTTCATCAGCATTTTCAAACCACAAATAACTATAAAGTTTCGACTGTGTTCTCTTTAATGAGCAATTATAGCTTCAGACTTACATATTCATGGTACCCTGCGAAAATTCGGAATTATTTCAAATTTAATTGGCTTCATAACTTAAGTTTCCCATGTTTATAAGACAAACATCAAAGTATTTGTGGTATAAAATAAACCATAAATCAACTTTTATTTGTCGAATAAAGATAGTATTTAATTTACTACGTCTTATGACTATGGTTGGTACTATTTATGTAGTTATGGATAGACTTTGAAAAGCGCTCCGTCCAGGCAATAAAAAAAAAGGTTGTTCATAATGTTATACTATAGATTGTGAAATAATGATTGATAAAAAAAAAATGCTGTAGATAATTTTTATACAGTGAAAGAATTTTAGAAACAAATCGTCATTTTCTATACCTTGAGGTATGTACTTTCAAGCAGTGCAGTCACTCGGAATAATTTCTTCATGGCAAAAAACTGTACCGTAAAACTGGGGTAACACTGGCAGATTTTGAAGGTTTCATGGATTTTATTCGCATAAGCTTTCGAAAAATTAAATATATTTTGGTGACATCTTGTTTATGTTAGCTAGTAAATAAAAAAATCATATCGCTTAAAATTTTAGAAAAAAATGCCCTTAAAGAGCCTGCCAAAGTTTACCCCGGGTTTTGGGTGACTTTGGCAGGTGTATAACTTAAGATGTTTCCATAACATTGTATTACAAAAAAAGATAAACTCGACATACTTTTGACGAGATAAGTGTAGGTTGTAGGTCTAGTGGAACTAGAAGTAGTGACATACTAGAAATTTCTCATACACCCTCAAAATCTTATTTCTGATAAAAAAAAAATTATTTGGTAGGTCCATGTATATAATAATTTATAACTTCGCCATTTTTTATTCGATATCGAATTTTTTGTGGTATTTGAAAGAAGAGATATAGGCCCTTCTAAACATATGTTCCTTATTTTGTTGTGATGAAATATCACGAAGTTACAGTCCAAAACATTTCGAAATTTACCATTTTTTACACATTTTTTCAACTTTGACAACAATTTGATTACTTATTTTGCTCTACAATATTTTCTTTCTGTTCATACCACTAATAGCGAATTTGATTCCGCATCTAATGAGTATTTGTTAAGTAAAATCGGTTAAAATTTCACTGAGTTATCGAATTTTTGGTCATTAAGCAGCTATATTTCCGTATAATATTCAACTACAGAGAAAGTTGAAGAAGCACTGGCTTTAAAAGCAAGTGAAACTACGAGATAATTGTATAAATCAAAGTAGTTTAGTAATTTGAGTAGACTTATTAAAAAAGTAGATTAGCAAAAAATCAAAGGTAGCTTGCTTATAAAAAAAAAAAAAATAATAAATAACCATCATTTTCACATTTTGCACATTCTTAAAACGGATCTTTGCTGTCTTTGTGGCAGTATTCGCGTAGCCAACCATGACAAGTGACGTACTGTAGCTAATCTATGCTCCTATGAGAGCTCCACTTTATTTTACACGATGAGTACAGATTATCATTATCATAATTTTCTACCACATAGCCACGTGATGCAAAGTATGCACAATCAATGTCTCTCTTCCTCAGGGCTTAATGCAAGCGAACCACCAATTTTTTCATTGTTCATTGTTCACCACTTAGTCTATTCTGAATCAATTCACAAGATACTTTCCGCTTTTAGCTTGGCCTTCTTAATATCTTCTAGTATTCCTGTGACGTCATTATCATTAGTGGCCTAATATAATTTCGGGATATTTTATGGTAACACATGTGCACCCGCTACCGAAGTATTTTGCGCTATTTTGCATCATGTCAATCGATCACCGACACTAGGTGCCAAAGTGACCCCGTTTTACGGTAGCCTTCATTGAAAAATGTAGCGAAATCTGACTTTGGTTTTGGATACACATGTATCTGTTTAAATATATTTTTTAAATTCACATAGTATAAAGGATCGATGGGCCCTCTATTAAAAAATAACATCGACACTAAAAATATAAAAATGTGAAAAGTTCATAAAAACCTATAACAAAAATATAAAGATTAAGTGACTTTATAGCATTTAATTTTGGAAGTTTTCTAAATTCTGAATCCAAAAAGTTGTTATCCTTGGAATTAAACTTTTCGCAAGCATTATGGGAGGATCTGTGGTTTGTATTTTGAATGAGTTTGATTTTTTTGTTTTGATGTGTTCGATTTCAGAAAATTGTCTTCCCGCACCTGTAGTACTAGAAAGATAAATATTTTGAGAACCTTACCGCATACCAAATTCATACAAAACATAAGAGAAAGAATAACACAAAGTGAAACGAAACGAGTTGTAGTTAGCACACATGGTTGTACTACTTAGCTTGGAAAATAAAACTGAAATTTCTGGGGAAAATCCAAAAATATACAGGGTGATTTAGATCAAGATACCTTCCGGTATACCATGCGATTCCTTGAGGTAAGATGATCAAAAAATTGTTCCACATACCCCCTCCCCCCCTTAGAAATCTTTCTTTAGGAGTTGTGGCCAGTTGAAGATTTCGCCAATATTCGTGAGAATAAATGAGTATAAGTTTTGAACCACCCTATAGATTTTGGTTATTGTTAGCTTATTAAATAGCCAAGAATAGTAGCTGTTAAAAATTATTCTCAAATATTTCCAAAATTTTGATTTTTTACACAGCTTAATTAAAAAATACATAGTAATACATTTTTCGACAGCTATTATTCTTGGCTATTTAATAAGCTAACAATAACCAAAATCTATAGGGTGGTTCAAACTTATACTCATTTAACTCCTAAAGGAAGATTTCTGGGGGGGGGGGGGGTATGTGGAACAATGTTTTGATCATCTTAGCTCAAGGAATCGCATGGTATACCGGAAGGTATCTTGATCTGAATCACCCTGTATATAACAAATATAATGGATTTTCGAAATATGGCGAAACAGTAAAATCTTTTAATTTAACCCTGCATTACTAACCTTATACTATGTTGCATTATTACTAACCATGGGTGTAATCCACCCACGAAAACCATTATAATTTTAGAATAAAGTAATTTTAAGTAAATACAATTAAACTGCTATATTATAAAAAGTAAGGGAGAAATAAACCTACTATGATTACATATTCATATGACGTCTGCTGAATTTGTTTGACAGTTTGATTTTAGAAAATTATTTCAAATTAGGTGGATTACACCCATAGGTTAGTAATGCAGGGTTAAAAAAATCGCAGCAAGTGGCAGCACTGCTTACAAAATAGGAACCCTTCAGCACCAACTAAAACTACTAACAAATATATCTTGGAACTTCGGATTGATCCGTAAGAAAATTTCAGACATTCTGTTTCTAGTTGGAAAGAATAAAACGGCCAACCCGAATTGTTTCGAATTTTCCGAGTACCGTAATCTTCTATCTAGTTATTAAAGGTTTTTAGAAAAAGGGATCATGAATCATCAGCAAAACTTTCGGATTTCAAAATCCGAGCTTTGGAGATTTCGGAAATTTTTTTAAAAGGAAAATAGATAAAATATACTGAAGTCTCAAAAGCACAATTTATTAACTGATTATCATTATCTGATCTATCATGCTTATTGTAATCTTTTCTATATTATACCCCGCACCTTACCTTCTTGAGCTTCTATTCTTAATTACGTAAGTTGCCAGCAACACTTGCGCAATCTGGTACCAGCTGTCATCAGGAATTAGGATGCGTTTCTATAGCATGGTGCTAGGAACAAAAAATGTCCTCCTTTTTTCGCACGCAGTAGAATAATTTCCAATTATGAGCGCAAGTTGTTCAGAAGTAACAAAATTTTGGTGGAAAAATGTATGTTCTTCTGATTTCAACATGTTTTGCAGATAATGAAATTCATCTAACTTGTTCCGTTTATAGTTAATTTGATTAAAGAATTAGTTTGTTGTTTTACGTAAAAACTTTATATTTAAGAATTGTGTTTTCAGATGACTTGTTCCACTTCATTCAAAGGTAGTGCCATTATTATTATTAAATTATAATTTCAAAGCAATTGTAGTCAAAAATACCTACTTGCGATAACAGAACAATGGAGAACAATGACTATTTTAGTTAATTATGCAGAATCATAATCACAAAATAAACAATTAATTCAGTGAAAGAATTATTGAAATCGGATAAAAAATGACGAAGTTATAGCTATTTTAGCGCCGCATTCTCAAAAACGCGCTCTAGCATGATGACGTCACTATACACAATACAATTCGCGGTCTAACGCAGCGCGAGTATAGTTGCTGCGCCGCCGTGATAGTAAGCGCACGGGATTGGATTTGTTTTGTATTTATTTCATAAAATATCGTCTTATAAATATTATATTGTGCAAACTGGCATCGTGCGTGTTGTGTACCGTGACGTCATCACCAGATTCGCCGTTTTTAATTTCCGTTTTTTTAAACTTCAATAACTTTGTCATTTTTTGACGGATTTGAGTCATTCAAAAAGAAATATACTCAGAAATATATATTGCTTTTGATCTGATATATTAAATTTGAATATCTTGTAGTAAGATTGTTCTCCATTTAATTTTGAAAATTCATGCTAGTTGAAGTCACTGCGCATGTTCAGCATGATGCCAGTTGGCTCTTGCGCTACAGGTGAGATGCATTATTGCGAAAGCTTGAACTTCATGCCAGGTGGTCAAGTCAGTTACCATGGCTTTAAAATAGTTAGAAAATAAAAGGGAACGGTGGTAAACCAAATTGTGTAGTTGAATTCAATTTGTATTAGTTCTCTTGACTTCTGGGTTTGAAATTCATTAAATATATTAATAAATATTTACCTCCCCATCTCCCTACACACACATACACACACACAATGTAATCATTTAATCAAAATTAAGCACCTAGCTCTTTGGAAATGAAAGAAAACTTCGGTGCGATTAGAGCTTGATCTTTGATTTGTTTGTCATTGTGTTTTCCTTATAAAAAACTTTTGTATGTAGCTTCGTAGCATCCATCAAAATGCCTTTCTATCTTATTCTTCTACTACAAAGCCAGACCAGTTTGAGAGCGCGCTAGACATATCTTAATGGGGGAGTATTTACCGGGGTGATTCGAACCTCCATACTTTGTATTTCTGAGATGTAAATATAATTCCGATAGGGATAGCTAACACTAAAGTTATAGTCCTGTAAAATAAGAATGTATAGTAATGAAAGTAATTATGATTTTAATGATGTAATTGACTGCGGTAATTTACTTATAAGTTAATTTAACGGAATTGCAAAATTCAATTGCAAAAACAAGAGAAAAAAAAAAACATAATTTTACCTGAGATTTTTCGGCTGTTTTAGTAGTGCCAAAATATTTCGCAATGCAACAATTTTCTTATATTTTCTTTGGATTATATCAGTTTCAATATTTTCCGTTTCTGGTGTATTTTGATGATTATAATATCTCTTTTGGCGATATTATATGATCTATTATGGTGTAATAGCTACCTACCAGTTTCCTAACTACTAACATTAGGAGTTTCAATCGGATAAATAATTTCCGATTTTCCATATAATATTCATAAATAAACAAGTGAGCATTACCTTAGTATATTCCTTTCAGATGAGCAGTGCCATCTTTACGCATGAACCTGCTGGGCCCGGGACCAGGGGTCAGCGATTCCTGAGCCCCCGTATCCCCTGCAATAGTAGACCAACAGATGATCAATTCTTTAATCAGTAAGACAACCTATTACAAGTTAGTTTAGTTTCTTAGAGTTTGGCTGTTGAAAGCAGACCGTGGGAACTTCTGTACAAGACAACAAATCTTCAGATATATATGTTTTTTAAGTTCCCGACATTTTTTCATGGTATATTTTCAGTAACCAAACTCAGTGTAAGTAATTGATAATCAGCGAATATTTTTATACTTCCGGTTCATGTTAGGCCTAACGCGCACTGAAAACTTTTTGTCACGCACATAGTGAGTAACTGTCATCTCAAAAATTCGTGTTTTGTATCACCATTCACAAGATAAATTTCGAAGAGGCAGCTGTGATATGTGTATTTGTCATAATGACATAGAAAATATCAACGAAAGAAAGGCTATTGGGCCTTTCTAATTTGGAGCGAAAGAAAAATTTCACTTAATGTTCGATGAAGAGACCTGCTAAAACTTATCAAAGTACCAATATAAGATCATCAATTGAACCCAAAGAGAGACTTACTGTACCCCTAAGGTTTATACGTACTTTCATGGATATTTCTCCCCACATTTTTATCTTCAAATTGCTATCAGAGTATTCCTTCAAATTTTTGTTGTGTAGTGATGATCTCATTTGTACGTCTTGTATTATTGCTTCATTATTTATATCTTCCTCTCATACTATCGTTGTAGCGACAAATATGTTACCAGCGCATGCACATTCATAGAAACGTGCGTAATAGGCCTTAACATATGTACCTGATGTTATTATTCCTGTTGATAACCCAAAGCATTATAGAAAATAATTTGTGCTAGGGGACCCTAAAGAGGACCCATTAGATATACTCATACAGGTCTTAATATTGAAATAGTGACGCCCCAGAGAATTTTTGCGAAAAGAATTAGTGATACCTAATTATGGTTCTTCTAAACGAGGTAGTGGCCTGCATATATCTAAAAGGCCTATTTAGTCTGGATCGAAGAAGGCAAGACTTTAACACAAAATATCTTTCAGAACACAGTGCTCATTATTTGCGTCTCACAAAATCTGTTAAAATTGAATTTTACACTAATATCAACATTTTCGTATCGCTTATAAAATTTCCGCTACAATCAGGCATAATGAAAAATGAATTAAGCCTTTTTTTTCACCAGTAGTAAGATAGTAGTGTGATTTTAAATAGCTAAATAATAGTTAAAATTATCGAAAGTATTAAATACGTAAGATTTTTATGCCGTCTAAGCTATCTTGAGATAATAATCCTATGATGGCAGGTTTAGAGAGAATCAATGATAATTATTTATCGCTTAGTTAAAGTGGCTTACAGCGCAGAAATGAGCCTCCAAAATTCGGTTCATTGAGTCATTGCCCTAAGAATTATAGTATCTAGGCGTCCATAAGACAAGTATGTTCTTTTATACACCTTGAGAACTAAATCTCCAATGGTTTTTTTGTATTTTGTACATTATATGTAAAATTGTATAAAAGAGATAGCCTTTCTGTTGGTTTAGCTTTTCTCTATTCTGAAGATACTATAAAAATATTCATTTGTGTTGAATGTATTTTACTTAAATTTAACTAAATGCGGAAATTGTAATTGATGTTCACTGGATGCTATTCCGTGTGACAGATTTTAGTTCATTGTATGAAGCGACTACGTGTGTAGACTTGTTCTCTGCAAGTGCTAGTTTGTAGTCTACGATACTAAAAATATCAAGTCGAAGTTTTTGCAATCGCACACACAAATTCCATTTTCTGCTTTTTTATATCTATGACAATCCGGTCTTGACCTGTTCTTCACTTAGTACACATGACGAATTTTAAAAATTCAATGTAAATATCTATTAATAAAGTTTGCAATCATCCATAGTCTCGTGTATTACGTTAGAGTTAAAAAGTTACCATCTTACTGAACTTCCATAACCAGATAGGAAAGGCACTTCTTGATGGGTTGAATTGAGAATTGATGAATTTTTCTGTATCAAATTCAGCAATGGTTCTTTTTTACCAAGATAACAGTAACCTTTCAGTTCCTTCATTTATTGGTTTTTTTTTATGTACATATACCTATGTGAGGTTCGTGTAGTTTTACTTTATCCGAATTTATTTTGTCTTGTTGAATCCATTTGTAAGAACACATCGTTAATGACTAAGAAAAATATAAGTGGCAAAAAGTTTATTATTGTGAAATATTTGACATACGTCGAGTTACTGGCCCAAGTTGCCTTAATGAATAGATATATCATCCTTTGCCAATCTGTTGCCACTCGAAATCTTTCTAGCATAGCTCGAAAGTGGTATCAGTAGCCACATGTGAAAAAATTATAGAAAACTTAAAATCTTATATGAATTTAAGCCTATAGAGTAATTCACTGAAAATTTGTATTACAAAATTATTTTTCATAATTTATCTGTATAAAAATTGTTTACAAATATTTTGGTCACATATTTAAAAATTCTTTAGCGTAGCCAACCGTTGCTGAAAGTAGCCATTTGCTACGATTGTAGCTAAACTGGCAACACTGGCGTCAATGTAATTCTTTTTATAATTAACTAATATGCCTGTCTACTGAGTCGAAGGCGTTTTTATAATTAGTAATTTTTTTATAATGACTCGAGTAAAGATTTTCGCATAATGGTGAATTTTATACTGTTTTCCAAACTCTTCTATAATATATAGTTTTTGTTAGGTTTCATTTAGTCTATTCCATTTCTGTAGATACCTTTGGATGTAATCCCTGATTTCTTCTACTCCTGATATGTTATTGATTCTTTAGTCTAACTAAATGCACATAAATGTTGTCATTTTCGTGAATATGCACATATTTTAGCGGAGCTTCTCCGTAAATACCTGCACAATGCTAGTCGGAACGATTTGGCGGTCGTTAGAGAGGGGTATCGGTCGATATCGGGGTGCCGCAGGGCTCAGTACTGGGTACACTCATGTTTTCGTTGTATATTGACGATATTAGTAGAGTAGTAAAATATTAAAAGGTGGCACTCTTTGCAAACGACACACTAATATATATCGGAGGACAAGACATTATGGAGGCGGAGAGATTGTTGTAAGAGGACCTCAGCAAACTTAGTGAATGGCTTAAAGTAAAACTAAGTCATTATTAATTAACGGTGAAGGTAATTTGAACCTAATGGTTGACGGAGCAGTAATAGAAGCTATCAAAGAAATAAAATATCTTGGGATTGTTATTGATAAGGATACAAAATTTTCGAAGCATATTGAATATATCACAAAAAAACAAAAAAATAGTGAAAAATTGACTTCCTAAGAAGAATTAGAGATAACCTATCAACAAATATGGCAATCAATGTATATAATACTATTGTGAGACCCCACTTCGGATAGTGCTTCACCATTCTTTTCATGGGCGGCCAGCAAATGTTGCAAAAACTGCAAACCTTACAGAATTAAGCAATGCGAATTATTCTCAGGTGTAGCAGATATACAGTTTTTTTTTATATTATTAAGCCAAGCTTAGAGGATACCCTATGATGCAAAGCACAGCATGGCAGGAAGGAGATAGGGAAAGGATTAGGGGATATGGGGAGAGTGGCGGAGGTGCCGATGTATGTCGCCCTTAAGCTTCCGCAGATTGTATGCCGTACGAAAAACAGAAGATGGTAAGCTGTTCCACATTCGCACTGTTAGGGATAAAAAAGCATCACCGAATTTTACTGTACGGTCGAAATTAATTTGAAGGGTTAAAGGATGTGCGCGGTTTGCAGCGCGAGTATTGCGTGCAAGAATCATTCTACAAGGGATTGGACTAGATATTTCATCAAAACATTGACCATGCATATAGCGATAAAGGAGCGAAAGGCATCCAACATTGCGGCTGTACTCGTGTCAGTTGATATGACAAGTTATTGCCAAATTGCCAATGAGAAAGCAAACAATATCTAATGAAGCTAAGGCTGGCGACCATCCCCGGCCCGTATATGGGAGTTGTATTCTATTCTAGGTCTAATGTAGGACTTGTAGAGGAGCGCTAAATTTGACGGACTGAAATATTTCTTATACCTTTTCAGAAATCCGAGAAATTTTGATGCTTTTTTGGCAACAGAGAAGATGTGATCTGTCCCGTTTGCCTTACTGGAAATATTAATACCAAGAATGCTTAGTGACGGTGAATGAGAAATTAATGCGCCTTCAAACGAAACGGGTGTGGTTAAGTTATGATCTTGTTTTAATGAGATGAGACAGCTTTGGGTTTTAGATACATTGAATTCAATTATATAATCATGCAATCTCGTTTAACACATGCAGGCTCTGGAGTCCGCAAAAGTGTCAAAGGAGTAAGCGAAATCGAGAGTACTGTCATCTGCGAAACTATGGATGGGATTGAAAGTAAGGGAAAGCAGATCATTAATGAAAATTAAAAAGGGAGTTGGAGAGATAACAGAGCCTTGAGGCACACCGGCATTTATGGGATGCAGTTCAGATGTAACGCCATCTAATACAACACGTATTTGGCAACTAGATAGGAAACTTTCAATCCATAATAGAAGAGGAGGAGGCACTAAAATGGCTAAGTGTAAGGCAAAGAATAGTTGCGAATGTTTTTGTATTCATATTCAAAATAAGACACAACATGCTACCAGAGTATTTAACTGGACAAGTAAATTACGTGCGTGATATCCAGCCATATGAACTGAGACTTTAGACTGCCATCTTTTCGGAGCTGAAGAACTCAGAACAGCATAATGTTTAGAGGATTACGTATGTTTAATGAGCTGCCGGATAGACTAAAGTACGAAATAGATTTTAGAAATTTCAGAACGAATATTATATCTTGTGTTAGAGAGAAAATGTAAATTTTTGTTATAAAAGTGGCTTTGTTAAGCTAATAAATTATTATTATTATTATACTTCGAATGTTTGCTTTTCCTAAGCTTCCAATATTATCGAAAAACTGATACTAACTACGAGTTCTTCAATTTGGTGTTTCTAAGTTTGTTTTTATGAATAAAGCTCATACCAATCACAAAAAAAACTGATAAGAACTGCAGAATTCTTCGAAGAGATCACTGCCATTGGTGCTCGGATACATTCCTTGTATCCTGATTACATTTTCAATATGGGTGTGTTTTGTTGGGGAAGACACCTAGTTCAGTTGCGTAAGGAACTAATTCATTTGGAGTGTAATATTGGTTGGTATCATTATTGTCAAGTTACTCAAACTGGTATGAAGCCGTTCTTTGGTAATTCTTTTTGAAAGAAACTAGTGAACATCATATATATGTCTGAACCTGACTTCTGTACTGAGGATTATACTAATACAATGTCCAAGCAGTGATGTTGTAACGGCTCATTTATCTCAGTACTTAATTAAATTCCTAATTCAATAGCAAAGTTATCACATTTTATTTTTGCAATACAGAACTTAGAGAATTCAGAGAACTTTTTATTTTTTACGATTCTAATTAAAGTAATAAATACAAAAGAAAAAACAACCGCCTAGTCCGGATTTTGAAGCCGCTACCTTTCGATTTCCGGGCGATTGCTCTTACCTCTGAACTAACGAGGAAGGTCCCGGCTTCAAAACCCGTACGAGGCGATTGTTTTTTCTCTTGTATTTATTAATTTAATTTAGAATCGTAAAAAAAAAGTTCTTCAAAATTCTATTCCATCTATCGTCGATTCGAGATCGAGTCCCGTATGGGACAAGGTAAAAATAAATAAAATTATGTCTTTGTTAGAAAAGTCTAAAGTCGTCTATCTGGGATCAATCCTGTTTCGAGACATCCTGTCAAGGGTAGTATATAGCTCTAATCTTTGTATGAGTGGTGGTTATTTCAACTCTACCCCCTCTGGCAGGTCAATGTCCTTCGACATTTAGCTCAATTAACAGTAGTTGATTACAGTACCAGTTGCGGCACTCGGATATTTTCATGTGATAATATGTTGTACGATTCCACCATTGATAACCCTGTTGCTACAATTATTAATAAAGACATTATCTTGTTTTGTATTAATATATTCCATTATTTTTTGAAAGCATAGAACTCTGTGTTGAGAATTAATTGAAGAGCAATTGCAAAAATATATTAAACAATTTATAAGATTAAGATTTATTTTATAAGTTCATAATAATTTATACAAAAAGAAAAACTACAAAATTTAATTTTTCAAAGTGTTTTACCTGTCAATAATATTATTTACATACAATAAAAACAATAATTAGAAAAATATAGTAAAGTAAAATAAAAAATTATAATTTTTGTTTGTAGGTAAAGGAAGTAAATACTTACATATTTACATATATTGAACAATGACTTTACAGTAGGGCTGTGGATAAACTTCGAAGCAGCCCATCCGAAAAATTCGAAGTCGAATTTTTCGAAGTATGAACGTTTTGCCGAACCTTCGAAGCAGGAATTTTTCTCTGTATCTGCAGTGTTGATAAGGTTGAATTATAATAATCAAAGTGACTTGAAATTATTTTTGAATAGTTTAAAAAGCGTTAGTTCTCAGTAGTTATGCGAGGAATAGGCGTATTATAGCTCTTAATTATGCTAATAATTTTTAAATATATTTTATTGTAAGATTTGAAACCCAACGGCGGCTCAAAACTTTTAACTCTAATTTTACTCTCTTCTCGTTGAGCTATTGATAAAAAAGTTGGCTCACTACTTGGGTGAAAATAAAGTTTTAAAATTTTATATACTTAACAAAAATTCAAAATGGCGGAAAAGTTTAATCATTTTTGGCCGTGGAACTATTAAATAAATAATTACTAAGTAAGTGTGGTACTGTACGAATACAGTGTACATGTTTAAACAATTCAATGACAATATGATCTATATGATCAAGGGGGGGATGACAAAAGGGCCTACTGCCTGTTATGCGTCAGTTCAACATTTCTGACATTTCATATTTTATGAAAAGTAGTTCGGGTTTGAATTAGCGATATTGTGGTAAATAAATAATTAAATATGTTTTTTACTTAAGGGGTGTTTACCGTTCATGAAGATGATAAATTCGATTTTTTTTTACATAATTATCATCCCTAAAGTGTTTAGAACACGTGGGTAAAAGAATATTTTCATATCTAAAGTATCTTGGAATTCACAGCCTATTGAGAGGGGAACCGTCCGTCGGCTATAAAACAGGTAGCTGAGGCGCTCGGAGCGCGCTTGCTGGGGAGACCTTTCCTCGCTACCTGAGGTACCTTCATAGATTTTGAGAAACGGTTAACCTTCAGATACAGCGTAATCAGTTCTTGAAGGAAGAAGAAGGGCGACAGTATGGTGCTGGAATAGCTGGAGTAAGCTATCAAGGATTTTTTATAACATTAAACTTTATATGAGTTATTCTGGGAACAAAATTTTTCAGCGCGCGGTTCGCTCTACAGCTTAAACGGATGAAGCAATTCACATGAATTTTTGTGCAATTGTAATGAAATTCGATTTGCGGGGCCATCAGGAAGCGATTTTTGCCAAAAAATTTATTTACAAATAGTTTTTTCGTCCGTTGAAGCAAAAAAACAAAAAAAAAAACGGCAAAAATGTTTTTTTTTTCAAACGGCTAGCATGTTTTTATTCAGAGGTTTGTTTGAAAACGAAAACCGGAATGAATTGGTAGAGCTGTGGAGTGCTCCGCGCAGACCAAAACTCTCCGTGCACGGTTTTATTTGATGTGTGCTGGAGCCGCCAGTTTGTATTTTCTTGTATAAATAAAATTAGAATTTACTCTCCATTGATAGAAGAATAAAATACGTTAAAATCCATTTCCAAAAGTATTTATTTTATGTAAATTTTTTTCCCCTTTTTCTCCCTTAATAGTAGTGTGACATAATTGTGAAATATTCTTTTGTGAATGATATTTTATATAATCGCGACTCCGGAGTCTTAAATTATCGTAATGAAGTGCGCTGTACTGCAGGAACAAACGGCGTTAATGTCTTCAATATGTTCTTCAAGTAAGTTTAATAGCTTTACTAATTAATTATAGTGTTTTAAGCAAAATAAAACTGAGTTTTTTTTTTTTTAAATAAACAGCCTAAATTATGTCAGTCATACAAAGGCAACGTCAAGAAATATTATCTGAGATAAAGGAGGGCGCTAAAAATTTGTTTATTTTACATAGCAATTTGGATTATATAAATGTCCCCGTTCAAAATGCCATGATTTCATTACTACCATGATGAAATGAATACAAACACTGCACACTCATATATTTCACCGAGTGGCTTAGGTTTTCAGCCGATATGCCGTTTTCTTATTAGTTATTTATTCAATGGGTGGAAGGACAAATAAACGTATTGAGAGCGTTAAAAAATTTGAATCGTTCATATAATATCCTACAGTTTGATCAGGGTATAATATCAATATAAATGGTATTTTTAAATGCTTTAAAAGTTAATATATCGCTGTAAAAATAACTGTGGCATCCAATATTGTAAATTCGAGTTCGATCATTAAATCATTCATACTTCGATGTTTTCAAAATGTTGAAACAGTCATACAATACTCATAATTCAAAGGGTTCTAGGTACTCCAAGCTTCGAATAATTTCAATCATCGAACCAGCTACTTCGAAGCCTATCTACAGTAAATTTTATTAAATATCTGTTTTTTCGAAATTTGTTTTTATTTATTATTTTGCCGTTTCTAGAATTTTGAAAGTGTGTAATATTAAAGTTATGTCAGGTCATCTTATCATCAGGACTAAATGAATCTACGTACATATCGCACCTTGGTAAGAAAAGTGACACAAGTAAAAATTTGACTGTGCTCAAAATAGCGAAATTAAGAAATGACTGAGTATGTATTGTTTTTGAAATTGTATGAATGCCATTTAAGTTATAAACTTTTAATTGTTGTCATTGTTTTGTTGTTTGAGAATGATAAGTTATTTTTACGTTGAATTGTTAACAAAACAGACAAATTTTGATTGTTGAGTTGTGTCACTTTTCTAGCCAATGTTCGATCAAGTTACAAAATTCGACCCTAACTAAAAAGTGAATTTCTAAATTTTTACCAAAAATTCGTAATCCGCGACCCCGATTGCACTCAGATATTGATTTTGAATCGAATCGGACCATTAATGGCAAAATTCGTCCGCTATCATTTAGCCACTATATTTGGTTCGAAACTGAGCACCGGTCACATGGTAGCTTCGAAGTTTCAAATTTCCTTACGTTTGAAGGTCGAAGCTTCGATAATCGATTTTTTTTTATTTATTGATTTCTGGTCTGTATACACAAGATTATTATCTTTTATAAATGCATTACGGCAAATCAAAAATAAATTCACAAGTAAAATTAAAATAAATGAAAACAAAATGATAAAAAAAATTTAAGTAAAAGTAAAGAATTTAAAATAAGAAACTATTTGAAAGAAAAAGAGAAAAAAAACAACAGAATATATAGATATGTGTATATGTAAATAAATAAGTGTTTGACGAAAACGGTGCTCCTCATCGCATTAGTCCACAACAGAAAAATGCTTCCGCAGTGCAAGTCTAGATTCATGCGTCCTGCCAAGTCCCCTGACATAATTGGGAAGGGTATTCCATAATCGAACTATTGAAACAAGAAAAGAACGCTGCCCCACGATGTATGAAGTTTTAGGTATAAAGAAGGTTTTATGCCTATATGAGTGCAAAAATTCAAAAAGTTCTATCAAATAAGAAGGAGATCTTTCATTAACTATTTTATGTAAAAACACCAATGCCCTAATATTTAGATAAGTGCCCAATGAACAACCCAAGACAGTATCTTTGAACTTGGTAATATGATCATAACGTTTTAGGCCATATATAAACCGTACACAGTCATTAAAAGCAGTATTAATATTGCGATAACACTCAGAATCCAAAACAGGGTAAACAGTACTACATACAATAAATGAAATGTGGTATCAACAGAGATTTTACAAGTCTCAGCTTTAGATTACTAGAGAGTAGTTTAGCGGATAACCATAGTTGCCTAAGGCCACTATAAATCTTGCCAAGAGACTGTTTTACATGGTCACAGCAACTCAGCTTACTATTTATACGTACTCCCAGGCTTTTAGCTTCCCTCGTATAGGGGAGAATCATTTCATTAAGGTATATGGGAGGAAGATCGGCAAAGGTAAGATCATATCTATAATAAGCAATACAGGCAGATTTTAAAGGATTTAGTGTCAATTGGTTTCTGCACGCCCAAGCAGATATATTCAACATGTCAGAGTTTACTCTATCAATGCAGTCCTCTATTAAACCTATTGGTCGAGACAAATAAATTTGAACATCATCGGCGTAAAGATGAATGTTAACATCATAAAGTACATCCGGTAGATCATTGATGAACAGACAAAATAATAAAGGTCCAAGAATAGACCTATGTGGGACTCCAGTATGTACTCTTTTCCATGCGAATTTTTCATTCCCTATCCTGACCTGCTGAAAGCGACCGGTTAGAAAAGCTCTGATTAATTTAAGCGACGACGATGAAAAATTATAATTGTGTCGAACGCCTTTCTAAAATCAAGCAGTACCAAAGCCGTGAAATAGATACTATCCAATGCTCTGCGTATATCCGACGTTACTTTTAAAAGTGCTGTTTCGCAGCTGTAACCCGATCGATAACCAGATTGCCACCGGGAGACCAACCCATTTTCGAGAACACTTTGAACTATTTGATTGTTTATAAGTTTCTCCAGAACTTTGCTGAGAAAACAAAGTAGACAAAATATACTTCCGAAGCTTCGAAGCTACGAAAATCAACAGCCCTACTCTACCACACATATACTTACCATGGCAGTTTTTTTGGCAAGTGTTCATGTTCCTAATTTGCAAGTCTGTTAAGAGATATTTAATAATATAAATGCATACTTAAAAAAGAAAAAAAGAAAGTGAAATCTATTTATTTAAAATATAGAAAATGTTTTTTGAAACCAAGAGTATTACAATAATAATAAAATATATAAGAAATTTATTTTGATAAAGTTTTCATGAAATTATTATTTGTTTTTACATACATATATATATAAATTGCATATAGCAAATAATAAAAGTAAAAAAAAAAAAGAAATAATTCATAAAATACATAATTTAATTGTACAAAATATAATCACTGCATTAATCAAGGTGCGCGTGAAACCACAACATTAACTATTTTGATATTTATTATTCACTGCAGCAAGTTGTTCAATTTTAATTAATTTTAATGGGGAATTCGAAATGTTGAATTGCCCTACACTAGTGATGCCACTAAGAGAACACGGGGATTATAAAACGAACCCCGTGAATTCTTCCAGTGCCATTCCATGTGCTGGGAACAAGAAGCGAATTGAAGTCGTCATACTGTGGTGGTACAAAGACGACGACGACGACGACGACGACACGGTTGCACACCTATAAACACAATAAACACTTTGGCATCTTGATTACTGTCATTAAATTGTTGAATAGCAGGGAGTCCACTATAAGACTTACCTTCGGTCATTCACTGATTCAACACAAATCCTCCTTTGAAAACTCATTCAAGCAGAAGTATCACCCCAGCTGGAAATATACTCTGCGGTGGAATATCTTCTGATGATTCTGTTTCTGATGTCTGCAAATAAGAAAAAAGAAATAAATACAAAACAAAAAAATGAAACAAAAACACAAAACTTGATGAGTTGAACTGGTTCAAATCAAAATCACATCTAAGAGCTATTTACTTGGTCTTATAACTCTCGATTAGTTTTGTATTTGTTTTTTTTTTCTTCTTTTTAAATAATTTCTACCTGGGAAGAATAAGTCCAAGTGATTTGAAAATCATTGATTCACGATTAGGATGGAACCTTGTAATTACGCCTGTCTCAGCAACAGGGAAACTATCTCTTCCGTGTTCCCATAGGCATGGAGTTATATACAGATGATAGACTAAACCTATCTAGATATTCTATTGGAACCGTGTGGTTGAATTTAAAGGACGGACGAGTAATTGGGAGGTAGACTCAGTAGATGGATTAAATAGATTTACTCTGAGTTGTATAACTGACTTTCATTGTATCTCTGCTGGAATACTTTCTTTTCGTATGAGAATCTATTGCTTTCATTGAATATATGTAGGTATGTGGTGCAATAGCAGTAACTTTTTGCCCTTTTATAGTGCGCACGATTCTATGTACATATCAGAAAATATGATCACTTGAAGCGTGTTAGGTTACAATAAAAGAAAGAATAAAAAAAAAATAAGTTTTGAGACAAAAGTACCATGTAAGAATCCGATGAATTCTTGGAGTTTGAAACAAAAAAGACAAAAATTTTCAAATACTTTTTCTGTAGTTTCTTAGTATTGGGTTGTAGGAAGATAGGTAGTTGGAAAATTCCATTCTCTTCGAATTAAATTCTTCTAATCATCATTTGCCATTCACTTAAGATTTTAGAAAGCTAACTAGAATAATGGTTAGAGTTTCTCTTAGTTTCCAAGTAGCAAGACATCAAATTAGAGCCTACCTACATACATACGTTTTGAAAGAAAGTCATTTATAGAACAGCTACTGGAATTACACAACATTTTCTAATCTACTCCACATCTTACAGAATTCAGTTTATAATCAATCGAAATTAAAATTTTGTTGAATCCCTAAAGTTACCTTTAAAGACAGAAATGTTGATTGTTTCGAAATACTTTCAGCTAGGGCTGTGAAAATTACTTTATTTGAAAAACCTTTAATAGAAGTACCATTTGCAGAAATTTGAATTATGGGGTTATCATGGTAGTTAATATTTTCTTTGAATATCTTTAATTTTTCTCTAAGAAATCATATAAATTCATAGAAATTGATCATTGAGAGTTAGTCATGCAAATTGCAATAAATTCAATCAATATATGAAAGTTTTCAATGGTCGTATGATATCTAGAAGCTTACTTAAAAAAATTAAAAACGACATAGAACAGATCCCTGAAGAACACCATAATACTATGATAAAATGTCTGACAAGTAAACTGTTTTTTAAATATCTATCGCCTAAAATTTTTTTTAACTATTTTTACAACTAAAGTTGGAAAATTAAATTTGGGTGCTAGTTCTAGAGTTGATAGAAAACTAACTATTATTTTTTCATAGTATACCTATGTATGTATATATGGTATCTATTCAGCTTTAAGGCACATGTACAAACAGAGAAATGGTGGTAGAGTTCTACAAAAAATAAAATCACTTGGTACCTAGAGCTTTACATACAATGAGATTGGATCTCTACTAAGTAAGTGCCTTGAGATATTTTTGGTAGAGCTTTAGCAAGTGATGTACAGAGTGTCTACACCTTTTCCCAGTTTATGATTTTGGTAGAGTTTCGTTAGAGATCAGAAATAATAATATCAAACTGGCTTGAGTTGTGAATCCTTTTGAACTTTAATGTTTGGTGGTGTTACATACCAAGTGTTAAATGAAGATGATAAAAGTAAAAAAAAAAAAGCAAATGGTGTCGAAACTGGATTAAGAAAAAGAGAAAATTAAGGTTTTTATACACACTTAACGGATGAACTAAGAAGAATAGATCCCATCGCGTATAAAAACTTTTTGCATATGTCAAAAATTATTTCCTTAAACCCAAAATGGACACAAAGATATCATAACTTTTGGGAAATGCCATTTTTTATAAGCAAAAACATATAGTAAAGCTTTATTAAAATATTAAATCAATTTAATTTTGACGCAGAGTAGAAGTAGATGAAATTGTTAAATTCTTTTTCTTCGTTTAAATTCTAATCCAATGCTGGATTAAAAAATGCCAACTTCTTTGTAATTTTGCCTGAAAAATTTGTTTCAATGTTGAAAATGTGACTGCCTGACCAATTTTAATGTTATTTTAATTGTATTTGTATTTATGTCATTTACAATTTTATCATATATTATAAAATTTGGTTATTCAATATTTGGCTGAAATATTAGGTTCTATAAAATTATCAGAGTTGAGTTAGAGTAAAATTGTTGTACAATTAATGGAGCGAGAAATTGGTTGGCAACATTTTGTAAAATGTATTGCAATTTAGCTGTCGCATTCACCGGGTTAGTTAGAAGAATTTTTTTCAGACACTTGAGCAGAGAAATTTCTCTGAAAAGAATTCAATAGTAGGTCTAATAAAAGTATTGTAACATGATTTTGATTTTCGTAGTCTAATTACCTATGACACACAGCTAATACTATGATTCTGATACCATTGTATTCTCTTTACCATGGTGGATGACAAATTTCATAATAGCTACATTTGGCAGCGTGTAAAACTTGTCAGCTTTGCTTATCATGAAAAAGTCAGAGATATTTTTAGTGGGCAAAGTGGGTATTGTTTAAGTATGGGGATCGCTTAAGTATACAGTATACTCAAATAATTTAATTTTAAAATAATTTTAAATATATAGAAAAGCTCTGTAACGCGGACGAATCACAGGATGCTTTTTTTATAAAAAAAAAAGTTAAAAATCTAAAGAAAAGCATAGACTGTTTGTAACGAGTTCGAATCACAGCATGCGTCTTTTTTTTAATGAAAACTATATTTAAAAAATAAAAAATATCAAAAAAATAAACAATAAATAAAAAAATTAAAAAAAATGTTAAAAAAATTTAAAAAGTTAGAAAACTAAGAATGTTTTTACAAAATTAAGAGAGAATATCGTTCTAAAAATGGGCAACTTTAGCTAATCTCTTAATATAAAAAGGAAGATTTTCATAAGATTAGCACTAAAGACAAGAGTCAGAAGTAAAAGTAGCATTTTTAAGAAGTAAAAACACAAAAAATATATACGTTTTTGGACAAAGGTAATTTGATGAACTACTAAATTTTGTAATATGAGTACATCTCGCTTCGAATAACATCCGTATTTATAAAAAAAAAAAATTCAGCCCGGTGTCTGTCATAAACTGCAAGGCAAACTAAAGGTATACCTTCGCATGATTCTAATAGCTGAAAAAAAGCAATATCTTCATTTAACAAATAGAAGTTAGTTAATAAATCTACAAAATTCCTGTAATTAATAAAATAAAAATAATAAAAAAAATAAATACACATAATTAACATGATAAAAATGATAAAAAATCAATCAATAAGGATAAAAGGCTGAATAACATACAAAACAAATTGAAATAAATACTGAAGACATAAAATTTTTAATACATTGTTGATCTGTGTGATTTTTCTCAAACCAACTCGACGAAACTAGTTAAACAATGGTCGTGGACCATCATTACCATTATTACGTCACTCCCTAAAAAATGTGGAACATCTGTAAGTCCAACAATAAAATAGGGAGAAAAATTTAAAAAATGAAATGATAGATAGCAGAAGATCTAAGCTCTCTTCCGACAAGAAAAGTTCGACAGATGGAACACAAAAAAAAAAGCAGATGAGTTTATTTTTTACATAAAAAAGAATTCGGCAAAAACCAAATTGCTTGTTAAGTTTTTATATTCTTTGCCTAACCTCGACGAAAAAAAAGCAGCAATATTTGTGCGAGCCTGAAGGAGGATGCTGAAGATTGTCTGCCCGTGGAAGGAGTCGCCACCTAGTAATTACCCAAAAGGAGTTAAATAAAATATTGAGTATAAATAATATTAATTCAAATTTAATAATAATTTAGTAATTAGTTCAGACCATATTAATCATAACTCTCGAACATTTTTGTCAACGAATAATAAAAACCAAAAAAACAAACTGAGCAACTAACTGCAATTATATTTTAGGAGATGGCTGTCGGGAAGAATAAATAAATTTTTTAGTATGTCTTCTTTTTTTGTGAAAATAACCTTGAATTTTTGTGGAATAACAATCTTTTCTCAAATCTAAATAAATGTTCCGTTTTTTTTAAGAGATGCACATAAAAAGATACCTTTTCAGTTAGTTAGTGTGGGCCAAGGAGACCTGTGGACTACCTGCCTTACAAAACTAGATAATTTTGACACTACCAGAAAGTGGCAGTGAAATAATTAAAGAATTCCATATACCATGGGAAAAATGCTAGTATTGATACTAATTTCTTACCAGTTTTCTAAGCTAGTATACAATGACACACGTGGTTTATGCGTGCGCTATGGCATCTAGACAAATATACGAATATTTACGAGTAAAAGGCCGTAAATTATTTCTACAGCTTTTAAGTCCAAGCAATTCTATGTTATTTATAGAGCTCGGTTCGATACCAAATTTTTAATTGCTATGTTATGAGTACATAAATCACTGATCATTACATTCATAATCACCTGATTCAAAAGTCATATATCCATGATAGATATTCTCAAAATATATCACTTTTATAATGTGTTCCTTCCTAACAAAAATTTGATTTATGATTATTGCATAAATTTTACCGGTAATTTTTTAGGTTAAATGGATATCATTAGATAGATATAGATAGATACAGTATAGCTTTAAAACTAAGAGTAAAATCTTCATGAATCATTTCTGATGTACATATGTACATATATATATACATATATTTAACTTACTTACATAGGCGAACAAGTCTATTAAGTGCACGCAAACCATGTCATGTGAAAAATGTTATTTGAACAACACGAAAGGCTCTCTAGCCTACCTATGTACATATAAAATGAAATAAGCTTACTTAAATAAGTTACTAAGACAGGTTATTCTGCATCAATTACAGAATTCGTACATACATACATATGTTAGAATATAAAGCTACCACAGTAACTATTTTTTTTTTGTATAAATGATTGGAACTTCGTTTAAAAAAAAAACCTTAATTTTTTTTTCTTTATCCACAATATAGATAAAAGAGATTATTATCTAGAGAAAATTTAAATGTGCTGAATTTATAATTATACGAAGCAAAAGAACAATAATTAGAGTGTCCTGAATAATACCTGTTTCACAAGTATTTATCTGTATTTCCTGGATAATGTCGTGACAAGTTTTTTAAAGCTTTATAAATATACAGAAATACTCTCTCTCTCTCGTATATAGATAGTTAGCTAGCCGTCTTAAGAATTTCTGTTCTATAAAATCTGATTTAGAGATAAAGGCAAAAAAAAAAAAAAATCACGAAAGCACATTAGTAAACATCAGATAAATACGAAAAATGAAACTGTTCTGTACTGGATAGTGCATGCGCTGCATAGTAATGAAAAAAATATTTATAATTTTTAAAATATCATGAAACTGACACGAAACCTAGATACTTGGGATTTTTTGTTGTTGTTGTTGTTGTTGTTATTGTCATTTTATCATGCACATACATATCTACTAACTCGAATAGAATGTCTGATTGGTAATGTGATTTTGATTAAAATTAACTATCACACTTTAATCAAATTTTTTTTATATATGTTTTTTTTTATATTTAATTAAAAAAGCTGAGTAATAGATAGATTTTCTAGTTGTTCATAAATGCGTGGTTGTTTTGAATTATATCGAGCATTAGAAGATTGAAAAAATGCCTTTTTTTGTTTTTGTTATTGAAAATTCATTGTAGTTTTTCTATAAATTTTATCTTTCAGTAAATCTTTCTAAATCACGGTTAGGAAAATATGTATAATCGCAATTTCACGAAACTTGTAGTTTAGGCTTCGAGTAATAAAGAATATATAGGACTTACCAGCTGCTACTTACTGGATTTTTCCAATTTTCCTAAAGTCCTACGTGTGCTGGATAAATAATGGCGTTTAATTACGTATCAGCATTTTGTATTTTGTGCTATTACATTTCTTTTGGTTCCATACTATTCACCTGGATAATATCTCTTCACTAAACAATATTTAAAATATAATTCATTAAAAGAATCACGTTGAAATGTCAACACGATGCTATTAGTGAATACAGTAGTAGCAGAAGTAATGTTGGAACGATTCAGGATAGTTAAGGTTTTGATTTTGCTATTCACGTGGATAACATCACTTTAATGCAAACATAGGCATATGTATTGTAAATAGGATTGTGAATTTCCAAGCAAATGTAGATTGGTAAGAAAGTTATGTCGTTCTCTTGAGGAAATTTCATTTTATTATATTTACGGTTATACTTAAGATTAATCAATGAAATATTGCGCAGTGTTTTCTATATCAAGTCTGGCGTGACAGTTTCATGTGGTTGTAACAGTTTCCAATAGATAGGACCCTGATAATCTCAACAAATGCAAAGCATTAGCTTTTTTTTTTTTGTGCAAATTGCAAGGATAGGAGGTGAACTACCTGACAATAAGTTGGCTCGTTTCTTGACTACATTGTCATACACAATATACTTTTCATCGCCATTCTTTAGTAGAAAGGGAAAATTAGTTTAATTTCCTCAAATCAATGGAAGATTCAATAGGTATTTGGCACTAGAAAATCTATACAGTACGAAAATTCCCGAAATGTTAAGTTTTCTCGGATATAAGGAAGAAAACATTCAATAAATTAGGTATTATTCTACATTTTTTATGGAACTGTTACAAATATATATTCGTTATCCCTATTTTTCAAGTGGAACAATCCCGTTACATTTTTTAAAAACATACGTAGTGATGGAATAAATTGTTGCCACTGACTCTATGGAACAATTTTTTGTGTGTAGTCATTACCCACTAAAATCCTCAAAACGTCATCATCAATCTCCTTTAGCCTTTCGGTACGAGGTTCATCTTGAAGATTCAAGTCACCTGATTTGAACTTTTCAAAGCATCCTTGGACCGTACGCACATAACTTTAAATAGTCCAAAGACGAAACACAAATTTTTATGAGACTCCGTCGCATTGTGACCAAGTTGGAGCTCATAAAGCATAGAGTGCCTCAAATGAAGTGTTTTTTTGGTTCATTATATACCCAGATTTCTTAAAATTTAATGATTAAACACGCTTTTTTTTATCATAAATCAAAACGTGTAAATACTAGCTTTCGATTAATACTAAAATTATTTAAATCGTACAAACAACAATGAAGTTATGAACATTTAAATTTAAGCAAGAGAATAATGTCGAAACTTTTATATCTACCAATTAAATGGATGTTTTAAGTATGTAGGTATGCTTTCTCAAATAACGTTCTTACATTTGTATGTTTTCCATCGAAGTCAGACAAAACTGACTATGGTTATCAAGTCAAATCTCCATTAGCTACAAAAAGCAGCATCTAAGATTTTTTATTATTGGTATCGCAATTCTATTTTATCCACTTGATCATGCAGTCTGCAACTGCTGTTTACTTTCCAAATTTATGTCAATTCTTAAGTAGTTTATTGTTCAAAATTACAACTAAAGTAGCAACATAATATAAATAATAGTAAATGTTACGAATAATCGAGAAAATATGATCAGTCCCAGTGGTTGTACGGTTAAATATGAAATTTATATATCAAGCCGAGAGTCTTTCAAATTGATTGTAGGAATCTATCTATCTATGTACATACAAAATTTATTCTAGTCCTACTATGATAATTTGATTTTGCCTCATATCATCTGCATAAAGATGCAATTTGTTATGAAGTATGTAGCACTGATGAAAAATTTAAACAGAATAGCACCTAAGATCGAATCTTGAGATATTCCACATTATACAGATATGTACATATAAATTTTGGAGAAAATTCTACAAGACTCAAAATTTTTTGACTGTAATATATATAGAAGGTTAAGGGCGTATAATACAATAATAATATAATAATTTCTTTATTTTGTATACTACTAAGATAACAAGATGCTTAATTGTATATTAGATGTGGGCATTCAAAAAGGAAAATCTAAGTTACAGTAAAAGACTTAAATATTAAAAATTGAAGAAATGAAAGCGAACTAAGAAAACCAACAGATACATTACGATGATTAAAGTTAAAATAATTCTAAATGAAAAAAAAAAAACAAATATAGAAAAATAAAAATAAAGATAACGAAATAATATTCTCTAGTAAATATTTACTTAGCAAGGTCATCCAAAATTCGACCTGATTTTTTAAGGTGCATGTATTGATTTTAGTAGTCTACTAAATGTTTTTCTAGTCCTAGTAACTTGTATCAAATTGGAAAAGTAGGAACGCTGCCCGTATTGGTTTCTATAGGAGTTTCTTCTGTCTATTCGACTGCAAGATATTCAGCTTTTCAAATAGGTTTCCTGGCTGCTGGTTGACTAAGTCAATGTTAAAATTTTGCCTATATTGTGGGCTACAAGCTTGAAAAGCTTTTTCCGAACATGGAGTGCTACCAGTTCTGAGTTTAGCCGTAGTCTCCTTAGGTAACCAATTTTTGTACCTAAAGTGAAAATTTGAATAAAAATGAATGCCCAGACTTCTCCCAAGATCAATGTAGCTAAGTCTCTTTTTTTTTGAGAAATTTGGCTGGTTTTTTTCCCATAAACTGCCAGGCAGGTAGATTTGTCATGATTATTTGTCAGGATTTAAGCAGATCTTGAGTTGTAGATCATAGTTTAATCGGTATACACAGTCTTTTATTAAGACTATGGGTCTGGCTAAGTAAATCTGTATATCATCAGCATACATATGAGTAGATGCATCCATGATGGCATCAGAAATGTCATTTATGTAAAGACTAAATAATAAGGGACCTAATATAGATCCTTGAGGAACACTGCGGTATAGGAATGCTATATCTGAGAGCCGGACATGTAATCTTCCAATTTACCATCGCCTATTTAGAAGGTTGCGAATGAGTTTACCTGTTAATGATAAAAAAAGAGAATTTATTTGACAGGTTTTGCAGAAAATTAGAAAATTAGTCAATAGAGTCAAACGCTTTGCTGAAATCAAGTAGTGCTAATATTAAAAGATGGTCATTATCTAAAGCCTCATGAATGTCCGATGTTACTTTAAGCATCGCAGTTTCACAGCTATAATTACAGTCGAATACTGATTGGCAGTGGGCTAAGAAACTTTTGTAATTTATACTATATATTCCATTATTTGCGAATAGAGCACCTTTTTGAAAACTTTGACTAAGAAACACAGAAGACTAATTGGACGATTGGTAGTTACTAGGAATAAAACCACTAGACTTTTTTGGTTCTTTTAGATTAATTTATCAATTAATGATAAGTCACACAATACATCACTATGAAATATTTACAAAAAAAAAAAAAAACAAATCTGATTAATTTGTAGAGATCTATTCTTACAGTTTATTTAACAGAATCAGAATTAGTTAAATTCTTCCATATACATAGTGGCCATTTATATATATATGAACAGGAAAAACCATGTCGTTGGCACGTATGTTGGAAATCATGTGCAGGTACCTTATTTTATAACCTACAACTTAAGTCTTGTTGTACGTGTGCAATCACTATCGAGTATAAGTATCTTCCCATTCCATTTATACATCAAGAAAAATGTCGAAAAATATCTCTGCTTTGTCAGCCAAAGTTAAATGCTTACAGCCAGCGTTACAATTCTCACAGAAATTTTCATCGAGATTACTTGCCTTACAAAATAACTGAATTAGCCGCAGGTGTAATTTCTTGAAAATAATCAAAGTTTTGTAAATAAAAAAGAAAAAAGAAAAAAAAAACATTTCATCTGAATTAATGTATTTTAGGCTGGTAGATGTTTTCGTACAGAATTGAAATCAGTCTGTTAATAATTGAGAGATATAGTGGCAGACATCAATGGGTGTTGTACCTTGTACTACGTGCATTATCGCTTCTCACGTTTTCTTATAATATTTTCTTCTCGCATAATCATGTGACTTTTTGAGATTTTATTATGTCGTATGAGAATGCCAATCTACACCACAACCCCGTCGGCGATGATTTGAAAGTTTGCGTCAATATATTCCAATCTCATGAAACGTATACATACATGCATACATACATACACACTTATTCGTAATTTCAGCGTGATTTCGTAATACTTACTTATATGTGAGCTTTGTTTTATTTATTTTTCAAGATTCTAGTGTAATTTGAATTTATATTTCATTGTTGATGAAAATACGCAAATATAGACTTTGTTGGTATGACACCTTTAAAAAAGATTCACATGATATGTAGGTATCTATTATATATTGTGCGGTTATGAAATACTTCAATCCTTCTTCTCTCGTTATTGTTAGCTCAGTTTTGTGGACAGAAAATAGAAAACCAAAAATAAGGAGGAAATTAATTTTGCTTGAAATTTTGTTAATTGTAGTGGATTATTCTAGGATAGAAAATTTGACTGGACGAGAAAGCTAATCTCTTGTATTATTTCAAATGCTGTAAAGAGATTATACACCGTGAGATAAGCTCTTCACTAAATATTATGTATGATCAATATCCACAGTTCAAAAAAATCCATATTTTTAGGATTTCGTATAATAAAAGGAAAAAACAAAATCCTTTCAAGATCGCTCGTGCCTCGTCTGTCTTTTCTGTCTGTCCGAGGCGATCTTCTCGAAAACTACGTTACGTAGGAATTTGAAATTTGACAGAATGTTAGATCTTTGTGACGCAAACATATTTCGATAGTCAAATATTAGCTAAAGTTTCCCGTTATTAGAACTGGAATCTTTCTTAAATTTATTTTTTTTTATTTTTTTATTAATTTTTTTATATTTTTTTTATTTTTTTTTATTATCTTTTTTTTTTGTAATTTGTTTTTTTGTTAATTTTTTTAATTTTTTTAAAAAATAAAAATAGAAAAAGCATGCTAGGATTCGAACGCGTTACAGACAGAGTCTAGGCTTTTCTTAAGTTTTTTTTTTATCTAATTTTTAATGGAGGCGGGTTGGGTTCCTCTCAAAAACAATTTTTTTTTGTATTTGGTATCATTGGAAAGGGCTACTTTCAAGGATTAAAACCAAGAAATTTAAGAGATGTGCAAAAACTATTGTGCCCCTCTGATTTTCAGGATTAAAAATAAAAATTTTTGATATTATCAAGGTTAGTAGGCATTGAGTCCTCGATAAAAGGAAAATCACAACTTTCTTGTCAGTCTCATAGTTTCTGGAGAAAATATGTTTTTGTGTGGTAACTTATAAGACAATTCTTAGTAATAAGACGAAATCTTATAAAATTACTCCTGCGTCCATCTATTTGCACGATTATTTAGTAATCATAGGCCAAATTTGGTTTAGAATTAAATATAATTGAATTCGGTCGATCGATTGTTCGTTGATAAAATTCTAGTACGGAACCCAAACGGTGAGAGCCCGACTAATTCTTAAGTAATGCTTTTTTTTTTTTTATATTATTAAGCCCAGTTCAGGAGATATTCTATAATTACGCAGGAGGTAGGGTAAGAATTATAGGACATCTATTGTATATCTAATGTAAATTTAGTGAAAAATCTCCATCTGTTTAGGTACTAATTAAAGATACGTGGTTCATTTCACAATGATTAATCACTTGAAAGGTGATTCTTCTAGCTTTATTTTGAATACATACTAAAATGGTCCGGTTTATTTTTTATTTTTGTTTAATTTTTATTTTAAGTTCAAATCAAATTTTAAATATGTACTAAAAAATAATAACTTTTATAATTTAAAAAAGAACACTTTTCTCCACATAGGAAATATGGCAGAAAATTGTTCGAAAAGCTTTTAGAGGCTCTGGAGAAGATTTCTTCTTATGTATAGGAAAAATTGTAGCTCATCCTTAAAAGGCAATCTAGAGTAATAATGACCATTAGTAAAAACGTAAAGTTTTTCATGCATTTGAATTAAAAGTCCTCACTTTTATCTTCTTTGCACAAGTATATCAGCTTTATAAGTCATTCTGTTTTTTTCGGAGGAACCAAGTCAACGATTCTTACTTAAGATGGAAAGAAATAAAATAAGTTGACATAGGTTATTTTGAAATAACATTTAATTAACCGTGTTTACCAATTGTTTTACAACAGATAAAACTACAAACTATGATTATTAATATGCCCTCCATGAAGCCTTAACCTTTTTTTTAGTTTCGTGCTTATACAAGTAAAAATATAACGTTCAATTTTCTCAAAAATTGGCAGTTTTATAATTCAAAAAGTGTTGCGTCAAGTTAATCTTGGATTTGATAATGATGTTATACTACAAGTTTTCAGTATATATATGATCATACATTTAAACATCTTGATTATATTGAGAGATGGATAGTTCCTTTAAATCTAATTTTTATTAATTATATCCAGCTAATATTTTATATAACGTAAACCTGTCAAACATGCCAATGAAGTATACACTAAATTTTCTTCAATTCAATTATTTCCTATCACTTCCTGCCATTTAAAACTTGATCGTGCATATGTATAATATATCATATTTCACCTGACTCAAATATCTTCAATCATAATCCAATATAATTCAATAAAAGAATCTCAAATCTCATAATGCCATTATGCGCTTTGAAACTTATTGTCTCATCATAATTTGTCTTTCAACATTTTAAATAATTGTTTTATTTGCTAGAACTTAACCTATCCGCCCACTGATACATACTCAAGATATTTAATCCGATCTGGCTATAAAATTACATAGTATTTGGCAAGTCTGCACGTCTGTCAAATATCTTCGCTGATCTTGTGTAGGTGTTTACAAATTATGAAATTAAAATCATTGAACCCCTTGGGAAATATTACGTGGATCACAGCATGAATAAGAAGAAAAATTATAGACGAGCACGAGTTTCTCAGTTGAGCTCATGCGGTGATTGGAAATCAAACTTTTAGTAAAATTGCTTGTAGTAGACGTTTGGTCTAATACCAATGGCCACATACTGTGATAGTGTCGATGATGTCTTTCACTTTTCATTTGATTTTTGTTTTTTTGGTTTTTATGGAGAGGTGTGTATATACATATATGTATATGTGGTTAATTCATTCTTGTGGCCCCCATATATTCTATTAACTACATACATTAGTAGAGATACATATATGAACATTATGGCTGTGGTGCCGCCTAACTTAATACAAACTTTTTAGTAATTATCGAGTTCAAGGTTAGAAGTAGATTATAGAAAATTTATTGTATCCTTTATATTTGCTCTTTGTATCGTTGAATATATTTGTAAAATTACAATTAAGTTTTAAAAGAATGCAACCTTGAAAGCATTGTGAAAACTTGCCGTGAACGTTTATTTCAAGGTGCAGAAATGAGAGTTGAGACTTGTGTGCTTTTGAATTAAGTTTTTCAATTTCCGTTTAATTATCTTTAAAATATATCTAAAGAAATTTTCAAAAAGCATCCACCGAGAAAATGGCAGTGTTGATTTGTCTAGATTTTGCCACCTATCAAAATTACAGCCACAAACAATGCATTACGATTACGACTTCATAATTTCCTAGAATGAGACTTTTAGGTCGTTGGAAGGAAATCTTCAATTGAGATTTTGAATCCTTTTGTATATTGCTTCTGTTCATACTTCATTTCAACCTCAATTACATCAAAACTATCCCTTCTTTTCAAGTATAGACTAAAACGATTCTTGTTTAAAGCTAAGCTCTAATTTAGAGTTCTTTTGAAAATTAAAAAAAGTTGTTTTGTCAAATGGGAATGTGGAGAAAGATTTTTATTTTTGTTATTTTGCGAGCATTTTTATCTGTTTTGTCGAGATGGCTCAGTCTATCAAGCAAGAGGATCTGGACTCAGTATATCAAGCAAGAGGACTTGGGTTCAAACATTCAAATGGGGTTTACGAAATTAAAGAAATTTTAATGAGCCTCATCCTAAGTTTTTTTTAAGATCAGAAAGAGAAATACAACAGAGTGGTATTTAAGAAACGAAACTTTACCAAGATAATTCCAAGCATTTGTCCTCCTAAATGTATCTTTGCAGGCACAGTAGAAGGAAACATTGTTTGCGTCTACAGTTTCGAAGGGGTTCATTTAGATAAGTGTAAATGCTAATTTAACTATTTGATCACTTCAAATTTGATTACTCCTCAGCACCAACATAATTAAGTCTTCTATCTGCTATTCATAATTAGTAGGCTTATAAACGCAAAATGCAATTAACGTTGAATTTATCAAAAATCAAAACCTCTTACCTGATATCCCATGAGATTTACATTTATTCCATTAATCCCCAATTTGATGAAAGAAACCCGATTAACACAGAAAAATTACATCATCCTTAACAGAGGCGAAATTCTTACTGTAGTTTTTCTGCCAGATAGTTCCTCTATTTTGGCCTTTAGTATTTTCTAATTGAATTTTAATTACCTGAAAAATCCAATAAAAAAGTAAAGGTTAAAATTATCGACATTACCATCTATAGTCTAGCATAAAAATCTAAGTTATCTATTAAACAAATCCCAGATTTAAGCGTATTACTTAATCCCACAGTTAATTACATCAAGCCTTCAATTAAATCACGTTTTACATGTCTTCGCTATCTATATACGATCAAAGTTCCTAGGTATACTCTCTCATCGTATGTACGTACATTACAATTCACACTTTTCAACATGATAATGACCATATTAAAGGGGATTTGCAAATAAATCTCCCTCCAAAGTGTTTTTTAATCCGCTTTAATCAAAAATCAATTGAATTGCCTCCAGCGTTCATTAAGCAAGCAATCCACTTTAATCTCAATTGCTGTAATTAGGTTTTTTGGAAGAAACAAGGATAAAAAAAAAGAAGGTAAAAGAACTCCCCATCGTACACATGTATAATCTTTTACAATCATACAAAAATAATCGGTGCTCTTTCCCATGTCTGTACTACAATCTTTCTTGTTACCGCAGTTAGCAGTAGTTTTGCTATGGCATTGCCGGGCGGTGAGAGCACCTGATCAAATCAATGACGCGAGTTCACTTTGAAAACTTATCATTAAGGCACTAATCCCCTTGATCGCTCCTCCATCATTTGTACCATATCTCTTTACCCAACATCGCGTCTTATGAATGTCCAATTAACATCTTGATATGATCGTGCTGTCAAGCAAGCACCTTAGAAACCACTTCTCTTCTAGATCAGCTTAAAATCAAGCCATATCACTTTGGCTGCTTGCACTCGATAGAGTTAAGGACAGACGAGGAATGTTTTAATAGCATCCAAAATGTGTTGGAGATAGCTGTAAGTTAGCTCCATTAATGAGATATAGTCCGGATTAGTAGGAGAAAATAATTTGAATAGGCAGACTTAAGGAAGTGAGTGTTTTATATTATATATGAAAATGAATATGAGTCTACATTAGAAGGGTATTATTGGGTAGTATGCAAAAAGAGAAAGAATGATTTTTTTTTATTGTGCTTACTAATGGTCTTATTTTTATTTTGTTATAACATCTAATGAACATCAAATTTATCTTAGATCTGAATCATTATAATAGTTAAGTCATTGTGGTTACCTTGATAATCGAACAGAAAATATTCATATTTCTTCTTATAGGATAGATTACGTAATAATTTGGTTATTTTGCATTTCTTAAATATCGGGCTAAGTAAAATTATTGGGAAAGTTAACTTTTATAGTTATCTGTCCTATTATGGTGACCATCATTACTGTTATAATGAGAAAAATTCAAAGACCAAATTATCGAATTTCGATTGGCTCTAAGCTTGTATTTTCTTCATAAGGACTCAAAAGGTCTTTTAGTGATTTGTTCACTCTCATATGCAACATTTTATCGAACTTATCGTTCATCTAGAGTTTTATACCTTGGTGTAATAAAAACCTTTTCTTTAGATTCTAACGAATATAAAACGAGAGGTCTAGAGGAAAAATTCTATCAGCAATACCCTGAGAGCATTATTCACTTCTTACTAAACAGAGAAGGCAATAAAGGTGGGTTTCCTATCATCACATTATTGAGATTTATGTAATCGAAAGTGTGCTTCTAAGGGTCTACAAATGAATAATTGGTTATGGATTAGCGGTGTACTCTGCAAGGTCTATGTAGTACTGCTCACATGCTAAAGAGTAATTAGGCATTGTATAGATTCTAAAGTAGACCAAAATATTTTTTGTAATTAACTCAGAATTTACAAGGAATTCATTTTCGTAATTGAAAACCAGTTCATTACTAATTCTAATGACAAAAACAAAAAATTACTTATTGAATTTTAAAATGGGGTATAAATATGACATATAGAAAATAAAATATCAAAGGGAAGTATAATAACCGTAATATAAAAATATAAAAAAAAAACCAGGAGAGAATTAATACTCTATAATCATAAAAACAGAGTGTTACGTATAATGTGCTACAGATTTTACAGACTAATATAAAATTATATGGTAGGTGAATTAATTCCCACAAGTTCGGCGTAATATACATATGCGGTGCTATAAAATTGCAATTTCAGAATTTTTATCACCTTTATGTAAAACGACTTCTATTTTTTTTTTTTTAAAAACACTTTATTAACACTAGTTTTTTTCTTAATGTAGAATTACAGAAGCTAAAACGCTTCGCTTTAACTTGACCAGTCACATTTCGTTCCCAACCTTTTTCCTTACTTTTTTCGTGAACTATGGTAGTAAAAATGAGAGCATGCATTTTTTTTTTGTACTTTCACAACATTTTCTTGATGATGATGTTTATGAGAAAGAACACAAATCTTATAAATGGTACACACTTGTGATAGGACAAATTAGTAGAAAGGCCTTGGTCTTCTTAAATTCGTTACAGAAAAAGATTGTGTTAGAGAAAGGTGATAAAAATTTCGAAACTCTAAAGACTTAAGATATGGAAACATGATTTGCGTTTATTATGCCTCACATACTCATATGTACTAAATTTTCCGCAAAGGTGTGTGGGCCACAATAAATCATCTAACGGACTTATATGACAATTTATCCTAAAAACACACTACATTTGTCTCTGTATGTCTTGTCTAAGTTGTAACATTATTTCTTCAGATTGATGATTTTTATAAATCTTTTTATTTTAAAATAATTAGCTTTAATAATTCAATTACTATAAAATCACACTTCTGATATTCCTAGTCCGTTTAAAAATCAATTACTAATTTATTTATTTTTTTATTTTCTTACCATGTTCCCCACAAATTAGTAATGCATTTAAGTAATTTTAAATAAATATTTTTTAATTATTTAATTTTTTAATTAAATCATTAATAGTAATAAAAAATCGGACAAGTGTGTGTCGGATTCGCGCACGAAGCGTTCCGTACCATCGTAGAAAATTCAACATTATGTACTTTTTATTAATATTTTCAAATGAGAGTAGGCGTCATTTGAAAAAATAATGCCTAATAATAATAATACATAATGAATGAGCATAAAACGAGAAAAAAAAAACGCCGAAAAAGTCAGTTTCTTGTATGGGGGCCCCCTTTAATTTTGATTTTATTTTATTTGTATTATTTTTTGTTATAACGAATATTATATGCAAATTTCAATTGTCTACCTATTACGGTTCATGAGATACAGCCTGGGGGACAGACACACAAACGGACATCGGAGGCATAGCAATAAGGTTCCCGTTTTTACCCTTTGGTTACGGAAACCTAAAAATGGAATATAAATACATAATATAAATATATATATAAAATCTTTATTTCATTACTCTTAGATATGTAGAGAACAAAAATATTCTTCATGCTCAGCATGAATAAAAAGCCTGGTTATTGCCCAGACGCAGATCATTATCAAAAGCTGGATAATATCAATAGTGGGATCCCTTTCTTTTCTGTATAGAACTGCTAAGGTAAAAACATCTAAATATTCCAATTGCCAAAGATAGGTAGTTACAAAGGTATCCCCAAGAACGTTAGAAGTTTTTAAAAAAGACCTCAACCTGTTCAACCTGTAATAGCCATCCTATGACACTTAGAAATAATATCACAAAAAATCTGATAGGTTGCAGTGACTATATGGGAGGCGAAATCTCTGAATGCGTTCTCCATACTAATAATAATATTAATAACTAATAAATTATTATATATATTGTTTCCTTATTTTCGTGATACTTGAACTATTGGAAAATTTTAATAAGCAGAATTTTTATTAATTAGGTCACATAATGTCTTTCATTATAATAAATAATGAAAATTTGCTATTAAGATTATTTCAGTATAAATTAACAGTAAACTTTGCATGCCAAATGGTGAATTTGAGTTTCTTAAGTTATTAAATACGGCTTAACTGAAAGAGAACGAAACAAAAAGTATGACTATTTATTGTTATTGCTACCTCTTCGTGATTCCAAGCAGAGTATATCCTAAACGTATTTTGTTTCGCCACCCATGGTGTTATACACATAAATATTCAAATAAAGTTGATATTAAGAACTTAGGGTTAATTTTCTAAATGGTAAATTATTCAGAAATAACTTTGTCTAAATTGAAATATTTAAAAGTTTACTCATAAACTCAAATTTAAAATTTTTTTATCCGAGCAATTATTGTACAATTAAGATACAAATATTTTTTATTTTGCAAGAAAATGAAAATGAATAATTTTATAAAATATGTACTTAACGGTAAAACTAAAGGGGGAAAAATATTTTTTTAAAGCAATAAATGCCTAACTCTAATTTGAAAATTGAAAACTCTAAATCAATTCAATAAGAACGTATTTGATAGTGTAAGCTATTCGAAACTCTTATCCAAATTGAGAACCAACTTTATGTTCTTAAACTCGGCCTGCAATTTGATATATGATTTTTTATTAAATAGAAACTAAAGGTGAAATTGAGTGAAACGTTCTCCGGTGTGCAGTTTCTATATAAGGGTATCCCTCAGGGATCTATTCTTGCACCACTGCTCTTCAGTATTTTTATCAATAACCTGATCAATATCATCCAGTTCACTAAACCAGATTTGTATGCTAATGATTTGCAAATTTATTTAAGTAGTAACATCGGTTTAATGGAAAATTGTATTGAATGCATCAAATGTGATCTAAAGAACATAAATGAGTTAGTGAAGTCTATTGTTAAATTTCATGAAATCCCATGTACTTTTTTATTATTAAGACACAATACTACCATATCTACACTACTGCCCTACAAAATAAGAAAAGGGGGGGGGGGCTAAGACTACTACCGCTTTCTGCTGATATCTTGCCCCCGCATGGACCTTGCTAAATCTATTCTCTTGCCACATCGCACCTATGGTGGTGCTGTGTATCCAAAGCTTGATGCGATTTGTACTTGTAGATTAGAAGTAGCATTTAACGGTTCATATTTGGGTTGTCGCGCTCTGTTTAGGATATTACTACTTGGCTGTACACTGTAAACGTATTTGAGGCACCGGGATTTAATCCTTTATTTTAAATTTAATTAATACATCCTGGTTACCTATGTATATGATCTAATACAATTGATTTAATAGAAATGTCATGGTGGGCTGTTTCCTTGTTCAGACTGCTCGCTTTTGGAATGTTCTACCTTTACATGTTTAGCGGGCTATCACGCTATATGCATTCAAAAGGTAACTCAAGACCTATAATCTTTAACTTTCTCTAAAGTATCATTATCACTAAAGTGAGTGTATACCTTAATAGCTAAGTAATGTAAGTGTTTTCTATATTTTTTCTCCATTTTTGGAATGTTAAACACATCTAAGTACTTTTCTCTTTACTTTTCTTTATACTTTCTAATATTCAAGTCAATTAAGATTTTCCTTGATTATTTTAAATATTATCATATACTCCTATGTACTACATAATATAAATATATATATGATGTATGTACTATATAAGACTGGGTCTTATGTCCAGTTATTTTATAAATATATACTTATACTTATTCTTAATTAAAAGTCTTCATCGAGTGTGGTAAATCATTTAATATTGCATTAAAAAAACATGCGTTAGGAGATAAAAAATTTCACCTTGAGAGTAACATATGTGTTATATTGAACTTAGAGTACACCAAGAGAGATTAGAAAGATATCGAAGACATTTAAACTTAATAATTTTATTAGCAATATTCTCACTAAAAATAATCCCGGAGGCATGGGTATGGGAAGTCCCTACATATATTTTACCCACTACAGAATTGATGTGCAGATCTCACGTAAGCGTTGTATTAAAAAAATCATCCCAAGAATTTTAGCTGAATCAACAATGGAATTTATAGTGTTATCCAATGGAAAATTATTGGTATTTAGTTCAAGTCTATGGATCATCAAATACTTAGATTTTGAGGGGATGAGTCTTAGTTTATTGTTAAAAGACCATCAATTAATAGTTTCCAAATCTTCACTCATATCAGAGATGTAATCCTCAATGAGAGTTACCAAATTGGGTCTATGCAATAGAATATCAAGAAATTGATTAGAATACTTAACTTGAACAAATATGTGATTTATAAAGATTGAAAATAACAGAGGCGCAAAAATGGATCCCTGAGGTATACCAGATACTACCCGAAGAAAGGAGGATAGAACTGTTAGCAAATAATCATAAATTAGCTTTGCAGAATCAGAAGAATATGCGAAAGTTTCTTTTAAATTATGTGAAAAAGTCTATACTTAAACGGTATACATATTAAAAGACTTAAAGTAATCTGGAAGAATTAGTACTATCAATTGATATTATTGCTAACTTAAATGTTCTCCTTAAATGTATTTGCTATATGCATAAGTTGTGTGTAGGTAAGATCATTCCAATATAAATAATGGGAAATTTGCATAAATGTATGTCCGATGAAATTCACTTAATTGTAATTGTAATTACTTCCATGGTATAGAAAAGCTATAAATATAGTAAAAAACGAGTCGCAAGTATGTGTGAGTGTTGAAAGAATATAGGCTAAAAACATATTAATGAATCTAGAGTTAAGATTATCAGCACCAATAGCACAGAGTATTTTGTACTTCTTGTTTCTTTGTGAGGGAAAAAATAAATAAAACCACACCTAACTGTACTTGACGGTCTTTATTTAACAAAAAAACCACAATAGACATATTCCATTTATATCTACTAAATACGACCTTAGATGATACTAAGATCGTGCCAAGAACGTGCTTCAATATGCTTTTGTATGTATCTTCAGGCTCGACTTCTACATAATTCTAAAAGAAGCGCGACTTCTTTGTTTCATCACATTAGAAAGTCGTGAAACTCTTTCGCGGCTTTTATGACTCCTGTCAGGTTTTTATTTCTTTCAATATATTACATACAACAGCGTGCATTCTTATTCTTTGCATGATAGATAGAATCTGAAGAGGTTATTGATCATGTTATTTGAATAGAACAAAAAAAAAAAAAAAAAAACAAAATGAAATGAGGAAAAAAAAATCTGGTTTCTAGATGGAAGTAATTCTTAAACATGGACAACTTTTTCAGTAGCAATCTCGATTAACAGTCGCTCATTCTATTCTATCTAATAGCTCAACGATTTTTACGAACCGTTTTAACTGACTACCTACTAGAGAACATGCAATATAACAGAAGATTTCTCTAATTTCCAGTTCATTTAATTTTGCTTAAGAAAAGTATCTAAACACATACCTACCTAATTCTTTGAAATGTATATATACCACTAAAGGTGCAGTTTTATTATTATTAAAGGTAATTACACTTGCAGAGCTATGTGAATTAATTCTCATAAGTGTTTTGCGGTTTATGATATTTTCAGAGGGAGTGAGTCAATTACATAAATTGCCTAACGAGTATCTTTTCAAAGTTGAATAACTTGTCTACTGGTCTTTCTGGCTTCTACCATATATAAATAAGTATGTAGTTATATATATATGTCATTTTAAAGGTACCTGTGCAATAAAACTGGTTATATGCTCTCCGTTCAGAATAAATAGCTAAGATCAAGGTAACTTCACTTTTGCAATAACTTTCCTTACTTTTTATGATGATGCTCTATAAAAAAAATAAAAAAACAGAATTGCTAACAATTAAAATGGTTTGAAATTTAAATCGTTTGTGAATTTTTTTGTACTTTTTGTTTTAAAAACGAAAGGAAATTTGCAGAAGAACGAAGGTTTAGAATAGTTTAGAAAAAGTTTTAAGTTATAATTATCTCTCATAAAGCGCTAGTAATTTTGTTTGACTCTCAATTAAATTTTAACTAGTATTTTATTACTAATTTATATTAAAACTAAATATCCTTTTTCTCGTCTGTCTTAAAAAAAAAAGAAGGGTCTACATTGTTTCTAAACTTATAGTCTACAACTTAGATGATCGGAAGTTAAAAAAACAAAACTGATCTTTAATACAGATTATTTGTAATATGGGTTGAGTAAAAAAAGCTTTAGTTAGTTTCTCTGATTCGCAAGATTTGTTCGCGAAATTGTCAATCATTAGATGGTTGAATATAGATGTGAACCATCGGTCTGCAATATATGAGTGTGAGTAATTAAAATGAATCAGTCAAGAACTAAAACATTTAGGTGATTTAATTAATAGAGACACGAAAGGTATGTCCACTGCGATTCTGTACTAAAAGTTTCTATTGGATTTTATATATAATATATATTATAAATAATATAAGAATTCGTATAGAGTTTAGTCAATACGAAACTAACTAAACTGTTGTCTGTAGGTCGAAATTGACTAACAAAAATTCTTTAAAATGAGAAATATCATTTAAAAACGAAAATTCTTCAAAAAGGAGAGCGTTCCATATCAGCAGGAAACATATACTCTTTTGTTCTAAGTCTATATTTTAACTTATTAATAATGTATTTTTATTTGATTGTAATCTGTTTTTCATTTTGTTTATTTATTATTATTTTTAAAAAAGTATTTTGAATTGAATTTTGAATTTATATGCGCATTAGACAAAAAAGGTATGTGAACTTTAAAAAGTTTAATTTATGTGCTATTTTATATAGAGCTCCTCACTGGGACCTAAAACGTCGAGCAAATGTAATAAAAATTTATATATTTTATAAAAACATGGTCGGTATTTTCCTGAAAATAATATCCAAAAATCTGTTACTCTTCAGTACGGCTTGGTTCCTGCCTGCCGTAAACGCTAAAGAAAAATCAAACTGACCCCAAATTATAATTCCCATATGAAAGTTTTTTTAAATGCACATTTGGGGTTATAATGGTTTTTCATTAGCGTCTACGGTATGCGGACACCAACTCGTACTGAAGAGTATATGGTTCTTGCTGATATGAAATGCCCTCTTTTTTGAAGGAATTTTATTTTCGACAGATTTTTCTTTTTATTTAAAGACCTTTTATCAATTTAAAGAATTCACCAAAAGAAGACATAAATTTTTGAGAATGGATGCCAAGTCAGAATAATTTAACAAAATTTTAAAATTGAAAAACTATAAAAAACAAAAGCAAAAAGAAGAAATAAAAATACAAGATAGTTTATCCATTTAAGAATAAACTCGGCAGGGTTAAAGAAGACCTTGAAACAATCAAGATTTTGCTTCCATTTCGAAAGTCTTCCCGCTCTCAGCAGTCATCCTAATATCCATTTAGAAATGAGATCTACCCACAATTAATCCTGGATGTCGTCGCCCAGGAGGAGCTAAAGATGCATCCACATATAACAGACATTAGCAAAAACACATTTGAAAAAAATTTTACAAACAATTTCTAGGCAGTTGACAATTGTTTAATAAATGTTTGTCATGTTCACCAAATGTTTGTCAAAAATTTGTCAAACATCTGATAGGATATTTGTATGAAAAATATTTTCAAAATGTTCTGTTTCAATCATGTATTCTGCGAGTGAATTATAGTAACGTGCATTGCAGCATTTTTCGTCATACTTGCGTCAACGTTTGAAGAAAATTTTCGAAAGAGGAAATATTGGAACAGAAAATTACAGTACAGTTATTGTGATTTATTAATAAATAATTTGAAAGTTGAAGATCAATCCGGTTTTCGAAATTTCACAAAAATCTCTTCACGTGACTTTAAAATTCTAGTTAATAGAACCGGCCCAAAAATAAGAAAACGAAATACAATAATGTGGCTGGCAAATCTATTATTAAAACATTCCAAAATGATCTTTCACTATTTTCCACAACTGTTGAAAATGAATTGAAAGTAGGTATTATACAAACTTTAACAAACATCTAATGATTTTGGTTTGAATTGGAACTTTTTAAAACTCTATAACTGGTAAATTTGTGTCTACATGAATCAAACAATCCAAAAATGTTTGATAAATGTTTGAAAATTTTGTGTGAAATGTATGTCAAACATTTAAGTAATGTTTGTTATGTGTGGACGCGCCTTAAGGAGTGCTTACTTTTTCTTTTTATTGCTCTGATCTTAATATTAGTAATGTCCACAGAAGAAAATTCTCTTTTTGTAATGAGCATCCCGGGTGAAGCAAAAAAAAAAAAAAAAACACGAATAGAAAGAATTTCATTATATTTATAAAAGATACAAAAGTTGTATGTGTATTTGCGCAAACTTGAATATTCATCATATAGTGTTATATTTTAAGGTAAAATTATTTACATGAGAGACATGTTTCGGTGGTGTAACAAAAGCTCTATATAAATACATAAAAGGCTTGGTTATCTCCTTATTAAAAAGGCTTGTATATGATACAAGCATTTCAAACTAGCACTACTATTTGAAGACCATACATATTATTTCGAAATCAGTTTTATTTAACCCTAGATTTATTTAGATGCATTTTATTCATATTATTTATTGATTGGTTTTTCAAAATATTGGCAAGTGTTTTCAATATATTTTTTACTACTACAGTTTTCTCCAATATCGGTGCCCAAAAAGTCTTGTGCAAACAGTACTCAATAATATCGTCTGCCATAAGTGTTTACCTTTTTTCGTTCAAAATGTTTGAGAAAATTATACATTTAAAGAATTCTTATTTTGTATTCCTTTAAAGGTTTTCTTTTAATATCAGGAAAGTATTCGACTTATGTCAAAAATTGCCACAATAACTTGTGGTAGGTATTTTAGATGCAATATGATCAGAAACAACTATAACTATTTTTTTAAATTGCATTTTCATATTATCTCCGATATATGATAATACGAAAATTTAATTTAAATACATATATTTTGCTATAATCTGGATTACATTATTATATAATTGCCCACTTACGAATAACTTGTCATCAGTGCAATATGAAACTCGAGTAAGTAAGAAATAAAAAAAAAACAGATATATACATACATATGTCTTCATTAGTTAGTTAATGTTGCGATAACACTTCGAAATACCAAATAAAGTGCGTTCGAAGACTAATTACAAAATCCGGCAGCAGCAACAACAACAACAACAACAACAACAACAACAGAAAATTTATAACATGTCTTTAGTATAGTGAGAAACATACCGTACGCGCGCACAACATTAAAATTAGCATTAAAAGAACTGTTAAAAGTTCGAAAGGTCTACTGTGGACAGAACAACGACACAAAGAAGTAAAAGTCGTCAACGCAGCAGATTATGTGAACCACCAACCAAGATGGGAAACGAAAGAAAAAGAATGAAACTTTTGTATGTGATCTTGAAGATGAGAGATGTAGGAAGACGACAAGAAAAGTACACGATCCTCCGACGAACCCAACCGGTTTGAAAAATATTATACGAAGAGGCCATGAAAGCATTCATCAATAAGTCATTTTCTTTTCTATGGCATCTCTCTATATGTACTATGTATAGTGAGTCAGGTTGGTTCAACGTCAATATCTGATGTTAATTATACACATGAAAAATTAATAAAGATATGACCATATGATGGTCGATTCGATATATGAATGATGCGATCCCGCACATGATCAATGACGACACACCTGGCCAACTTGTCAGGGGCTGGCTGTCCAACCAAATGTACGACGCCATATAAACGCTATCCCAACTTATCCGTATCGGGCCGAAGCCCCCGCACAAATTATGTACATACGTGTGTAAGGCCAAGTGTTATTTAGCCATCTTTAAGCATTTTATCGTATATGTAAATGAACAAACAAAACGTTTGAAAGATATTTAAAAAAGATCTACACACAGTTTTAAGAGAGAGAGAAAGCGTGTGAACTGAACTTGGAAAAAGGTTGGTAACAAGATCATCATTCTGCCTGAGAAATGCTTACATGCACCCACATCGATCGGTAGCACCGCGGATTTTATTGAAAGTGTCAAATGTCGTCTATACAATTATAATAATTATTATTGCTGCTGCTATTGTACCGTTAAGATGAGTCAAATGTTCTGTTGTCTGTCTTATTGCATAAAAGCCAATGAACTTTTACATGCAATCAAAGACCTTTGTAAAGGGCTGTCTAAGACAATTTTTCTTTAGATAGTCACATGATGGCTGCTTGCTCATTTGTTGGGAATTTATTACAAAATTTCGCGTCTATATTGTTAATTAGTCGTCGCTTGTGAAATATGCTGTTGTGAGCATGATTTTGGGTAGTAACAACATGACACCTTTCTTAATTAGATTCTGCTATATGTATGCATGTAGGTATGAGAAATTTAGGTTGAACATGTGCACTTTAAGATTGCATGCCATATTGTGTCGTTAATAAATTTTATATACTTATATAATTTGTATAAAGATTGATAATTTACCTTGACAAATCCCTGTGAACTATTGCTAATCCGTAATTAATGTGTGCGAATTTCTGGAAAATTATAAATTCTGCCAATGTAATCGACTAGTTCTGTCTGAAAATAAAAAAAATGATTGGATTTTAGTAATATGCGCAGTTATAGTTGGTTAGGTATATAAGAGTATATATAAAACTTTATAAAATATTTCAAGGGTGATGATTGATGATCAAATTATATATACATGAGTACCTATTTGTATTGATTTTAATAAGATTTTTAATGAACTCAAGTTTTTGTGGTATGTATATTGAACATACCTATATATACGTCTAAGAATAATGATGAAATTACAAAGAGATTAGGAAGGTTTTTATTGCTTCAAAGCTACATAGGTTAGGTAAGAGAGGTGCCGCTATAAGTACTTAGCCTTCTTCACCTAGACCACCAGTGGATAGATCCATGCTGCTTCCTTTAGGAAACTCAGGATGCATCTGAACTCTTCGCTTTGCAGCTCCCCCAGACTTGAAAAGAAGTTGCTACCGAATAGCGTATCTCTTTTGCTTATCAGAGCGGGGCACTCGCAGAGTACGTATTGGACAGATTCGATTTTTTCTGAGTCGTGAGAGCTCCTGCAGAAATCGTTCGTCGCTATATACAGCCTTCTAGTATGGTCTCCTTTGGCCCAATGACCCGTTATGATCCCTACTAGATTCGTGGTAAATGTTCTGCTGCCATTACTGTAAATTTGTCAGAAAATAAATTTTTATTTTATTGGCTTAAAAGGTGCGTTGAACCTTCAATAGAATATGAGGCATAAAGTTTTATATCTGAAAAGAAATTTTCTTCATAGAAATTTTAGGCTTCTCCCGGAGCCCGTTGGTCTGCTCCGAAATGACTACCTGCGTCAAATAAACCCTACTGGAGAGGTGCTGTCTTACATTCCTGACACTGATACAATAACAAATGTCATTAGGAAGTGTTTATGTTCAGTTAAAAACATTTCCAAGCCAAGTTACGTTAGTTTAGCGTCACATGTAAAATTTAAACAGTCGAATTTTTCATGTCAATAACCCATTTCAAAACTTTAAACGTGTTTTTCTGGAAACAAGATTTTTCAAAACGACACGCAACATAACTCCAACAATTTGCATTCTCTTCATTTGTATTTTTAACAATATCTTTAAAATAACATTTTGAATTGAAATACGTACGGGATTTTCGATACGTCCATTTACACATTATTTATTAACAAATAATTACCGCTTTTTGTGTCGAAAATTGAATGATTTCATTTAAATACCAGCCAATCATACAAAAGTGAATATTTTCAAAATCCCCTGCGTACTTCACTAGCTATGAGCATGTAAACTAAGTGATTTTTTTCGTTTTTATCCAAAATCAAAATTGCACCAGCTACACTTCGTGCCGCAGAGTGCTTTAAATTTGACAAGCTTCACGAGAATGGCTCTGGTGTCGCCATTTACTAATATTTTTTGTATACTTAAATAAATGCTTAATAACCTCCATGAATATTATTATTCTGTTACCTTTCTTTACATACGCTATTTTTAAGGCTATTACAATGGTTTAAACCCTTAAGTAGTTTTCTTGTCCTCTTTCTGTCATATGCAGGTCATAATAGCATCGCGATACGGCAGGTTTTCCCTATATGAATTGTGTGTAATTTTCATAAGTGCCAGGCCATCACTAGTAATGTCAAGAGCTATGTACGTTTATCAATGATTTGGGAAGGGTGATCTTAAACGGAGGAGTTATCTTTTAAGATGAATATAAGTAGATTAGTTGCCCATTCTTAGAACAGGTTTATATACATATAATATGTATATATATATTTTTTAAATCTTTTTAAATTTTTTTAAATTGATTTCTCTCATTGAAAAAAAGGGATTCGAATGTATTACAGACAAAGTTTGGGTTTTTCTTATAATTATTTAACTGGGAATTTTGTTATATATGTGGATATAATATCACTGGATAATTATTCTAAGGTATACTTCAGTTTCATAAGAGTCAAATGAACTGGATGTATACAGATATACTGACAAAGTCAAATTTTTTGCATACGTCAGCGAGAATTCACAAAGAGGCTCCTATACTAAGGTAAGGAAACTCTCTAAAAAAGAAGAAAAAGAAACAAAACACATTTAAGATTATAATCTATGGACATTTTTAACAGACTAATAATAATAGTTATATACTTCATCCTTGTATCAAATATCAGAATATTGTTAATCATCTATATCTAATTGTTAATTAATATTATTATTATTACGAAATCTCTACCAATCAAATTTCGATTTAAATGTTGGACCCTATAATATGCTAAGCTTGTATCAGACTGAAGTTCCCTGACTGCTAAATTTGTTAGGAGAGAATAAAATATCTACCTAATGCTTAATTTTCTTAATGCCCAATTTATGTTTTCGATGAAAGATACTAACAATTACCTACATCTTTCTTTAGGTAATAGATTATTGGAGGGCACATATTAATGTCATAAAAATAAAGGCAAGCACACACAGACGCGGTGGCGGTAGCCGTAGCGGTAGGGGTTGCGGTGATGATAGCGATGCGGTGTGAATGTTAGCACACATCGACGCGATGGCGAAGTTGACGAAACATTATAAAACATTATTATTATTTTTTTTTTCAAATATCCCGGTATTCTGGATGTGACAAGTCTTAGATAATTTCGTTTAATTTTACTACTAGAATCAACTGAAATGAATTTCGCTATCGCGGTGGCGGGCGGTGAGAATGCAACATGCAGCAACTCTATGCCACCGGTACCGTGTTTGGTGTGAACGCTCAAAATCATTTCAATAATTGTGAATTTCACCGCGATCATCGTCTCTACCGCTATCGCCACCGCATCGGTGTATGCTCCCCTTATCGTGATACACGGTTTAAGCTTAAAAGAGTAAAACCATCTTCATTATATTTGTTTTGCACCAGATGTTAATATTATAAATACTTATTAAAAAATTTATACCAAAGAGAGAAATTATGTACATATATGTCGCAAAAAGAAATACCCTCTAAGCAGGGGCGGATTTCCCTATAGGCCGAGTAGGCCCGGGCCTAGGGCGGCAGATTTAAGGGGCGGCGATTTTTTCTTGTAGTTGTGGGTATTTCATTACATTTTTATACTTTTTCGTTTTTTTAAATAAAATAATTCGTTGGAAAGTGTTATTTTTAATTCTACTCCATTTTTTTCAAATCTACTCCGATTTATGAGGCAGCCTACTCCGCTAATTCTACCCTGGGGTCCCTTCACTGGATATAGATCATTCAATTTTTCGTGTTTTACAGGGAGTAGGGGGGCGGCAATCTTCCATAGGCCTAGGGCGGCCAAGTGATCAAATCCGCCCCTGCCTCTAAGGTAACTTACTATATGGGCTGAAAAGTTTTCCGAATGGAAGTGAAAATATTATAACTGTAGCGAAAATTCATTTTATTCTTCAAGATAATTCTCTTTTAAAACAATACACTTATTCCAGCGGTTTTCCAACATTTTGATACCTTTCGGATAATGTTCGGCGCTTAAGCCCTCAAAATAAGCATTTGTTGTACCTATAACCTCATCAGTCGAATAAAATCTTTGTGCCTGTAGCTATCGTTTTAAATTTGGGAACAAAAAATAAAATTGAGTGGAGCTAGATATGAAGAATATGGTTAGATGAGGAAGTGGCGAGTATTTTTCTTGATTCATTGTTTTAACCGGTCAAATTCAGACGTATAGTATTCGCCTGTTATTGTTCTTCCTTTTTCGAGATAATCAGTGAAAATGATATCATATGCATCCAAAAAAATCGTAGCAAAAGCTTTTCGAGCCGAGTCTTTGTTCATTTTGAGAGACTTTCATCAGGTCTTAGCCACTCAGATGATTGTCTATTGTATTTTGGTGTGTAGTGGTGTATCCATGTTTCGATCGTTCATAATTATGAATCGACACAAAAATTCATTTGGATTACGCTTAAATATCGCCAAATTGCTCGCGGAGTTATCAACACAACGTTGTTTTTGGTCGATTGTGAGCATCCGAAGCAGCCACCGCACACACTTCTTTTTAATTTTAATTTTTTAATATGCTTATGGCCACAGCTATGTGAATTAGTTTTACTTTGCGATCATCCATAACATAATTTAGATTTTTTTGATGTTTTTTGAAGTTGTCATCAATTGGATATCCCGAACGTCCAGCATCTTTAGTGCTCATACGACCACGTTTGAATTCATTATACCAATCATATACGGTTGTTTTCGACTGAACAGATGACCTCCAAGTTTTATTAAAATCATCAATAATCTCTTGAAATTTTAAGCCCTCGAATACTAATACTTTATCAGTGTATACGAATTTCGTTTTTTCCCCTTTTTTCACAAAATAAAAATAGCGTCACTAAATCGACAGTAACTAATAAAACAGTAGTTGAAATGTCATAATATTTGACAGCTGACATTTAAAGAAATATATTTGACAACTATATATGATTAATTTTTTGTATATGGTGCCATCTAGTATTCGATTCCGGAAACTTATCAGTCCATATGGTATTTTTATTTTTTTTTCTCCAAATATATTTTATTCCGTGAGAACTTACCAATTTATAAATTTTTTTAATTTTACGAGTATAACAAATTAAGAGACACATGTTGTCTAAAACAAAACAAAAAACACGGGAACATATGTGTCATCACTGAAAACTGTTTTTGCGCATAAATAAACTTTTTTTTTTCTGATCTTTTTTGTAATCAGGATGCAAATGTAAAAACTGCGAAACAATAATTATCAGGAAAGACAACTTGCCAGCATTTGTGGTATTGCTTTCAGTATCTTTTTCAAAAACTGCGAATTGCACTTAAATTAAGCGCAGTGCCTTTCTAGAGTTCGGTTAAAATTGATTCTTTAGTACCAAAGCTGTCACTTGCCGGTGCTTCCTCCTTCATTTAACTAAATACAAGTATGCCTTCTAGCCTGTAGCTCTCACTCGCGCTTATAATTTTCTTTTTATTGTTGTTGTTGTTGCTGCTGTTATTGTTGTTGTTGGTTTATAAAACTTTTCTTTTTTAATACTTTTTGCTATACTTGAAGTACTTTTCAAACTTTACAGTGAACCACCAAGCAATGATGTTCTCGTTCTTTAGAGTTAGGTTATTGCTAGAGGGGCTTATATTATATAGATGTTGTATTGTATATATGTATGTACATATGTACATCCATATTATGTATCTTATACAAAAAGCCAAACAATGTCGATCGTCGTATCAAGTAACAGCGCAACTTGCGGTTTCTTTCCTCACTTCCTTTCCTCGATCAAAGGATGATGGTGTATACCCTTTTATCCCTTCTTCTCTCACCTGTACACAGTATTACAACAGTGCAGAGCACCTGGGCACCACAGTGATGGATATTGAAGCAACCAAATAGCTGCTGAGATTGGCCTTATTTTACGTAAAGAATAAAGAAACCTCTTACTGTGTTGTATGTACGTTAATACATATATATATAAGTATGTAGTTTCATATGTATTCAACATATAGTAGTTTTTATTTCTTCGTTTTATACTTTACCTCATTTCTAGCACTTGGTAGTCGTCTTGTTATTTTTATTCATTTATGTTTATTTTTTTATTTATATTTTTTTTTTATTTTATTTTTTTATTTTTTTTTTTAAATTCACTTCACTAAGGAATAGGAGTCGATTCCGGTTTGGTTTGGAGAGCACCTTTTTGTTGTGAAGCCAACCAACAACATTAGCCAGCGCAAAGTATCTTGCGCAGGTCTAAAAAGATTCACTTGACTGGCAGATGCAGATGATCTCAGGATGTTAAATTGATGTTTCAATTCTTTTAGTTTATTCACATTTGTAAACTTGATTAAGATAACATTGATTAGATTTTATTATACCTTTGTTCACCATATAAGAGGAACGTCGCATTTAGGCTTTGAATAGAGATAAATTTTGCAATTTTCATACCTCTTATATAATACGAATTCGCGCTCATCTGAAGATAATAAATTGGTGGAATTTTCATTATATTCATTTGCTGCATGGCATAGAATTGGAAAGCATACTTTTTTGCTTTACAGCATTTATGTTTTTCAAATAGTTCTGCACATGTTTTTAGTATCTACTAACATTGTGTTTACTATTGGATAAACACATCGATTTTAAAATATCTATTCTGCAGATAGCTGTTTTTTTTTGTGTGTGTGAGTTAGATTCCTGAATTTCTGGGTTTAAATTATTTTAATAAATCAGCAAGATCTATTATAAGCATCAAACATTGCTCTTTAGACAAATAGACTATATACATCACATAATTAATTAGTGGCGGTTTATCATTTGCTGATTCTAAATACGAGTCTCACTTGGGAAACGCCCAATTAAAGTTGAGCTGATATTTTATGCTTTTGTTTAAAAACAGATGAATCAGAATGGGATCAAGATAGTTCAAGAAGAAAAAACATAATTTTGTCATCATTATATAATTTTTTTGAATTTTATATAGTTTGCAATATGAAGCCCAACAGATATTTTGCAATATGTACATCTTTTCTGGAGAATTTTGTCACGTATTGCAGTTGCTAGTGCGATTTTTCTGCTCAGCAGCAAATATTGTTATTGTACGACTTGTTTCAGACAGAGACTTTTGGTAGATGCTGAAATATGCAGGGTAGATTTTAACTGACGTATATTTTGTCGTGCATAACATTTTATTAATCAATATTTTTTTGGCGTTTTTTTCTTTTTATGATGTATGTAACTGTAACTGAATTAAGTTAAGAACTAATAGAAATTTTTTACCTTACATTTTCTAAATAGCCCTCTCTAAATATACGTACATATATAAGCATGCATATGCATTATATATGTGAATAATGAATATTGATTAAACAAAAAGCTGCGAGTTTTTTAAACCCGATAGTAAAGCTTTACTCATCCATAAGTCAATGAATATTTATAATTATTTGCGAAAAACAGTTATCATTTTAATGGCATAAAAATTAATTAAAATCAAAAAGAGAGCTCAGGATAGATAAAAAACAACATTCTATTACATACCCATTACTTACCCATATTCGATTATGAGTAGTCAAATTGTGGAGTACACATATAAGATCAAGTGCAGCATAATATTGTTATTGTCAAACATCTGTAGTTAGTTTCATTCATAACTTGCAACGAAAAGATCTGTGCAGATTTTAATTTTGCTCTTTTTTTATTATTTAAATGTATCTTTCTTCGACGAACTAGGTCATACAGTAGGACAATGGACTGATTGTGGTTTTGAGAATGGTTTTCGAATAGCAATGTTAACATTGCTCCCAACAAATTCTGTAGTAGTACTTATGGAGAGGAGGGCGCTATACCGCCTTGCTCTGTTAGTCATATTTTTCTCGCTAGTATATCGATAGCCTATAAAAATCTGGGCATACACAGTAAAAAATTTGCACAATTGTTGCCACAAAGCTTAGGTAGCTTAGCTTGTAGGGAATATTCATCTAAATTCTAGGGAATACTCCCTAAATTTTAATTTAACTAAAAATACCTAAACTTTGCGGCAGCAATTTGTACATTTTTTACAGTGTATGTACATACATACACATACATTCAGGAGATTCTTACAGGTCTATCCCGACTATGGTTTTATTTACCTACCAAGCAGGAAATCCTGCATATCTTCAAAGGAGATTTTTCACTTTGAAGTAGGTCCTGAGTTTACCTATAGAATTAGAAGCTCTGGAGGAAGAAAAATGATTACAGAGCTCTTCTCAGGCTACTGATCTTTACAGTATCACCTTGACAAGATGGGATGCTCATGAAACCTCGGAGTACCTACTCTGTAATTGCTCAGCATTGGTCGAGGAGATTATTTCACCTTGAAAATGCTTTTTCTTCACCAAATTACGTATGAGATCTCAATACCAGAATGGTTCTGGACTTTATTAACAGTCTAAATCTAGAAAGGAAGTAAATTGAATGGGGAATTACAATAGACTTTTCAGGTCTAAATAGAAATAGGTTTAAAAGATGAAAAAAAAAATGATCTAGCAATATCTAATGCTAACAACATTACCTCTTTATGAGTTATAGCCAATATAATCTTTGTTTGTTTCTATTTCACTCACAAGACATGTTTAGAATAGGTGCAGTATCAAAACTTTTTATAACCACTTCAGCTTTGCAGCTTCAACAAAAATATTTTTCTTAAAATTTACAGATGATTTCAATATTTATTTATATTCCAAAATTAATCTAAATATTATGTTTGAATATATTCAGAACAAATACTTGAAGTTGTGAAGGATTTCAACTGGGAACGCAATTTTAATCTCGGAAACATCTTCGAATTTTTTGAATAATTCACTTTCTCAGACACCTATAGTTTTCTATTTGCTTCATCTTATCATATATAGATGTCCGTTTTGACATTTTGAAATCACTTGAAATAAAAATTAACTTTCCTGATGTAGAGAAATATATTTTGTAAAAAGCTTTTTAAAAGTATCTTTCTTTTTCATACCAGCTTTGGTATCGATTTTCATAAAATATAACTGTAAAAACTGTAAAAACAATTGAAGTTTCGCTATGATAATATGGTACTCTCAACTCGATGAACCAAATTACTTGGAAGTCACTTAGAAGCCTTTTGGTTGTGGCAACCTGCAATTTAGTTACAGAAATTATAGTTACTTTTTTCTTACAATACATATCCAAACTGATATTAGTGTTTACTATAACCAAATTACATTAGAAATATGGTCTTTGAAAGCATTTTTTTTTTATAGACAGTGCCACTAAATAGTGTTATTATGGAAAATTCAACTCATTTTTAAGGACAGAAGAACGAAGCGCATTTTACTATGGACAGAGCTACCAAAAATAGTTGCGATAAATTAGGTATTTCCAAAATTTTTTTTTTTATTGCACTTATGTTAAATGTACAGGTGAAATTTGAACGTAACTCACAATCAAACATAAAATTTTGTTTATTTAGTTTTTATGTGATAAAAATGGATATCGACGACCTTAAAGTAAATAGTTCATAACGCTTTTTTTTCCTCAATCCCTTATACTAATTCCTGCAAGATATCTGCAATCTGCAATATAATCTTGTCAAGGCACATAGACGTTTTTGTATATAAAAAACTTTATACTCAGGTATGACATATTTTTACTGTGTATTTTTTTGTTTCTTAAAGTAAACCAAAATTTATCACTAAAATAGGAAAAAAAACTCAGTAAAACAAATAAAACTACTTTTAAAATTAAGCGTGAGTAAATTTCAAATCTTTCACCGCATAAAATTTCCATAATTAAAGAAGCAAAATTTATGAACCTCAACGCAAATATGAATTATATGAAGAATAAATTATGCAAAGTCTGGAAGGTAAATTGTAATTTTTATATCTCTCTCCAATTCATGCATATGTGTGTGTGTATTGTAATAATACACAAAAATATTATCTCTAGAGATTTTCACAAACCGAAAGCAGAATAAATTTCTTTTTTACTCTGCTGTGAACTGATGTATGCTTTTTCTGCAATAATTATGCTTGGTAAAGCGAACAACAACAACAACAACACAATACAATCGTGTGAAAACTTCTATCAAAATCCATTCAGATTTTCTGTATAGATATAAGGAAGACATAAGTCGTAACAGCATTTCTAGAACTGTTAAAATCTCCACATATCATAATATAACTGTGTGGAAATCTTTATTTGTTTTGTAATGAAAAAATGACTTTACTCATTCAATATTCATAACGCAATTATGAGTGCATGGCGATATTTAAGTGTTGAGGAATAATTCATTAGATTAAATTATAATCGGCTTTTATTAATGGTCTATCTAGAGCCTGATGAATAAGTAGTTCAAAATTTTTGAATATTAATATTATGTATATATGAATTATTCAAAATTAATTATTGTTCATATATTTTTAAAATCATTGAATATATCACGCATTCTGATCTGACACCAATTTATCAGATCGTTACCACCACTAGTCTTATATTTGAAATTGATTAATTAAATAATGTAGGTGCATAATTAGTTAAATATTGGATTGCACCTTTAACTAACTTCACACGATATCTGGTTCGGAGTACCTGTAAAAGTCCATCTGGTCTTGTATAAAAATTCCTGACGTATTTTCACCTAACTGCACTGAAGAACAATGGAATGAAAAATGGAAATGGAAAATTAATACTACTCTTATTATGATACTAAATTAGATATGGATGTAATAAAACAACTGACACATCTGAGATTTGGATTGATAAGAAAATTCAGGACGAGCAGTTCGGTTTTTCTTTTTTATAATTTAGATGAAATCTAAATTTGTCATTCCGTTTGTAACACATAGAAATAATGATAGTAGAGCAAAATGGATTGGACCCCCACGCATAATATTAAAAGTTATTTTGATTTTTGAATTTCCGTCCGTCTGTACCATAACTTGAGAGCGCGTTCATTTAGAGACCTGAAATTTTGCACACGAGTGAATTTAAATTCGAAAATGCATCGAATCGGGAAACTCCTTAGTAGGGCTGCCATACAAAAATTTCATTTTTCACTATATATTTGAACACTACCTGAAAACGAGTCGACGTAGATAGCTGAAATTTTTTACACGACGTTTTCATAGTAATAGTAAGTAAATCTTCAAAAATTGACTAAATCGGGCCACCCCTTCTTGTTGTTGCCATATAAATATTTTTGTTTTTTACGTATACTGTAAAAACGATCAGATCAGAATATGAAATCCTATGACATTAGTTATCAACATTAGTTGTCAGTAATGCACAGAAATTACATACGGGCATTCATCCTAGGGTATCATAAGAATTTGTCTTAGTCCAATTCTAGCTTTTTTACTAGTTTTTTATTTGTGTTGTGTTATTTACCATTTGAGTCGAACTAACCCATCAAAGCTTACTAATTTTCATAGCATAACGGTCAACGAGCTTAAAGTTTTAGGGTTTTAAATTAAAAAAATATATATATATTATTATATTTATTTTAATATTTCACTATTGAAATAATATTTCATGTGATCAAAAGCAGTGAGAAAAGCAAACTGCTGTCACAATATGAGCATATATATCACAGATAATCTAATTAGACAGTAATCCATGATTGTTTGGCAGATAGTAAGGCATTAGATCTAATTCGGTAAATTAATGTCTCAACACTTCTGCCCCATCTGCATATCCAATGCGTTGATAGTTCTAAATTGGTCTATTGTCCATTCTATATGATTTTTGTTCGTAATTCGTACAGATGATTATTCCTCTGATAATATATAAATTCTTTCATACATCTCAATTCACTCAGCATACTAAATTTCTTATATTTTGATATATTGCAAAAATTTATGCTCTGAGTAAAAATCTTATAAATGAATGGCAATCAGGTGAACCTAGTCAAAGCTATATTATAGTCCTTCAAAAAGTTGCTAATAATATCCATTCATCTCTAGAAATAAAAACAAGACGTTAGAGACGTTCTATGCTGCCGAACAGAACAAGTTATTATTTTACTTGAATTTCTTAATCTGAGATGTGATATGCCGCAGGGGTCCATTCTTGGTTCAATTCTTTTCATCCTATATATTATAAGTGAACTTTCTGTATTCAATATGTGTACCTATATATACATATACAAGATATACCTAAATGAAAATATGTCTTAGGCTTTCATTCAGTCTTATCTAATTTTCTATATCGTATTCATAGTTAGGCCTTAGACAATAGTATTAACTAATATTTAATGCTAGTTAGCTACAGGATATTGCCTTTACTTTCGCTGTCATTGTTTTATATCTCATATACGAGAATAGCTTTGAATGTTATAATTTGGTATATATAGTATGTAAATTTTCTAATCTTGGAGTTATTTTATACGGAAATGTTGTGATCATATATGTATCTCTGTAAATCTGATGGAATAAAAAAATTATGCAATGCTTCGACGTCTGTGAGTATGTACAATAGAACGTAGTATTTAGTGAAATCTTTTAAATTATGCTAGATGTTGTAAATGGCATTTAAAAATTTATCATGATTATTATTGGAATTTCGTAATATTCACAAAAAAATCTTACAAACATGATATCGATAGTATCAATTGCAGATTGCAAAATAGAAAGGACAATAAAAAATATATCTAACCATTTATATTTAGCAAAAAAGAAAAATGTTTGAACTTCAACTAATAAAATCTAAATGTCAGCTCAGCTTAAATTGGCAGCATACTACAATGACATTTCAAGTTAACGAAAGAAAATTACCTACATTGAGAGAACACACCAATATAAGTTCATTTTATCATGATTTTCAAGGTGATTTCAGTATTTTTAATTACTTTCTATTAGCTACATATGTACGTACATACTTACAGAGTAATAAGACTATTCCGAAAAGAAGTCATCGACAACAGGTAGTGACTCAGAGCACACAAAACTATCAGAGATTCTTTTTTTTTTTTTTATTATGGAAATAACGACGTACTATTCTAGAGATTTAAAACTGTGGCTAATTTATACATACATATCACGATGGAAGTACTTTTTTTTGTGTGGTCTGTTCAATCTAGGCTTAAATGTGATTTTCGACTCGTAAAAAAAAAAACATTTAAGACATAAAATTTTGATGGGCTTAATGATTTCTGAGCAATCAACACGTTTTTACAAAATGCGAACTCTTTAACTCGGTCAGATTGGATCTCGTAAGAATTGCGCCATTAATGTTATTACTTTTGATGTTATTTAATTGTAATTACCCCCAAAGTAATAAATTACGATTTCTGTGTTTCACTGAAAGATTTTTACAATCCATTTAAGATATAAAATTAAAATACTTTTATATTATACTTTATAACGTCATTAAATGTGATTTAATGTATTGGAATTTAACGGCATTTCTACAGTTAGTAAGTAGTTTATAATTAGTGTGTTTTTTTTCCTCTAAATTGTAATAAACTCAGTCCGGGAATCAATTGTGGAGAAACGAAATGAATAACTGAAATACATTATTGGTTTTTCCTTTATTGATAAGTAATTCGGCCGTATACCTAATCAATTAATTTTTTATTTGTTCTTTTCTTTGTCTTTGGAAGATGGCAACAATTCTAATTATTTTCTAAAAATAGTCTTCTCCATTATCTCGTTTTTTTTCCGAGACCAATCGTCTGGTAAATTGTGTTTTATGCAGTTTTCCACAGCTGTGAGACTGCAATCTTGAAGGTGTTCTTCTTTGATTTAATAAAGAAAATTTTGGCGGTTTAGTATTTCTTAATTTTTCGAAGCCATTTATTAGTAGACATATGTATAATCACATTATTATCGAGAAATTTTCTATCACAATATATAAACTTCAGCATATCTGCCAATGATCATTTATATAAATAATTTTCTATCAAGTCGTAATAAATGAGTTAATGTTCACAATTATTTCATTCACTACACTGTCTTTTAATGTGGGGTACCTCAAGGCTCGATATTAGGATCTTTGCTGTTTACTTTATTTATTAATGACGTGCCAGTATTGTATTTCTTATGGACATATATATATATATGATTTTAATCTAACAAGGGAATTAAGGCTGGTGAATATGGTTACAGAAAAAAGGGCTAGCTCTATCAGAAAATATGGTCAGTTTAATAATTATGGATGACCTAAAGAATAATAATGACAGGAAATGAAAGTTCAGATAAGCTAGGAAGGAATAAGCGAAGACGCAAATTGAATTCCACTGGCGGAAACATATCGAAGGCATACAATTAAAATATTGTTTTGAGATAATCTTTTCATGAAAATGACTGTTGAGGTGCTGCAAATTAGATGTAGGCAAATAAATTAAATTATTTAGTTTATTACCGTTTTGCATGTGTTAACATTATGCTTGGTTATTTCTTTTACCATGAAGGAACTCTTATATTAGTAAAATCATCCTTCCATAGTAAGTGAAATGTACTGATGAAGGAATTGGGAACTAATACTCGACTTGACATTTTACATTTTGTGAGTACATGGAAATTTGCCAAAAAGTTAAAATAAACAATATCCTTGTTTAAAATGTTTTGGCCCCAAAGGCCACATCGGCATCATTGTAGTTATCCTATGTATTGGGTATGATCTACCAAGACACTTTTATTAACCATTAATATATGGAGAAAAAAACACATGAAAAAGGTTTTTCTTCAAATGCAACGTTGTGTCTGACTAAGAGCATTTGGCTCTTAACCAGTGCGCGTAGTTAACATAATTAGATTTGAAAAAAAAACGAGCTGCGCAGATAAATTTATATTGTTGAATTTAAATATAATTAAACATCATACGAAATTTAAATTATCTTCTGGGCTCTGTGGTAAAAAGATAGTTTTAAGTTTGAAATTCGGTACGGTTTAGAGTAGAAACATTTCACAAGTATTAATTTCATTTTTTTCCCACTTACATAGGAACATTGAAAGTACTTATGTTTTTGTTAACAGTTTTTAATTGTTTGTGGCTAGCTAGTTGTCAAGTCGATTTAGCTTAGTGCCTTATTTATTACTAATTCGTTTTCATGAGTCTCTTAAACTAAGAAAAAATGACAACTGCCAATGCTTTCTAATTATATAAGTTCACTTCATAATTAATGGAATAAACACAATCTTTGAAATGAAAGAAGAAACATAATTGTTTCAAAAATTCAAAATTCAAGGTTTTTTTATAAATTGAACTAATTGAACTTCAAACAGTAATTTTTTTCAATGTAATTATATTTTCAGGAATGAAAACTTCGTTTTCTTTAGACAAGTTAATACAAAAAAAAATGATAGTTAATTATGAAAAAATGAAAATCATAATAATCGTGCATATGGTGTAATTGTAGTTTTATGTTTTATGTTGTGTTTCTAAAAGCTTTCATTTATAACAAGACTTCTTTGAGGTTCAGGAAATGCTGAATTAATACATTCGTCATGTTATATGCGCCATTTGTTCATCGGCCAATTTGAGAAGATCTCACTAGCACATTATCGATCAATGCTTTAACCTTGATACATCTCTATCCCGAAGATATTAATAACAATTTTTATTTGTCCTTGGATTTTACTATTGCGAAGTTAAGGTTCGAACAAAGAGTTATATACGAGTATATAGTAGATATGTACATAGGAATTTGTTACTTACTCAATCTTAATATTTGAGCTATAGAAACTTTATTAACTCAAATGAGTCATGAACGATGCGAGTAGTAATAGTAATAAAGCAAAACTACTCGATTTCAAAATTTATTATGTATGAATCAAAATACTTGCACACATAGTTAATACAGTTTTCTACTTACAATGTTCAGACTTTTAAACAAATTTTTGCTTTCAAAGGTGAGCGAAAGATAAGAAATGATGGTTTGAAATGGATTAAATACGTTTTAAAATTCAAAATGTGACGCATGTAATAAATTATGAAATTATAAAATAGTGCACAAATAGAACATATTTTATTAGTTGAGAAAAGTTAGCGGTTCTGGTTTAGTTGCCTTCCACACACAACGTAAATATTTCGAATAAACGGCTTCCACTTCCAAATCGGACCAGTTATGTATGTAAGAAGGCCGATCCAAAAATATTATTTAGAAAAAATGGAATAAAAAGGAATGTGCTGCTGTCTCTTCATTAAAATCAAATCGAAGAAATGCCAAAAATGTTCCAGAAATTTTACATAAATATTTTAAAATCATAATACGGATATTTTTTTTCTTCCATGAACCGCAAGTAGGTATTGCGACGCGTCTATGGCGGATTCATGTCGAACATTTCCGAACACTTGACCAATCAATTTGTAAACATAAGAAAATTAATTTCGAAATTCGGGTCTAATAAGACTTTGTTGAACGTAGAAAGGCTTAACTAGGTAGGCTTTTGCTTTTGTGAAAATATAATAAACAAAAACTGTAAATAAGGGTTTTCCTTATTTACTGCCAGAAGGCCAACTCAGTAAGGGCCATTTTCTTTTTATGTCAGATATAATATAGTCATTTCTTCAAGCAACCAAACTTCAATATAGCCCGCTCGCAATCGGACTGATGATCAAATGATATTGGAAATGATCGTCTAACCTTGATCCTGTTTGTTTAAGCCATCCAATGAACTGGTTGAAGCTATCCGAACAAACAGAAGCATTTCAGTGATTCTTCTGGTTTAATCGCTACAGGCAGATAGTCTGAATTTCTGATTTTTCAAACAATCTAGAAAAATTCCCCCCACTCCAGAAATTCTGCTGACTAACAGATTTTCATATGGACAGTCTGGATTCATCATCTCGAAGACTCGAATGATAGTAGATTTAATTTAGCAGAACAGTTTCCTGTTTAACAGCAGTGAGATACATAACAATGGTTTCCGTTTAATAGTAATGAAGTAACTACTGGTATGTCTGGAATTCTACAGTGGTACGTTCATTTCTATTGCTCCTGTGGAGGCCGATTTTATAAAAGCGAATACGCTGTTTCATTAGAGCTAACGCTTCATTACAATATTGGTGGAATCCACTGAACAGGTTCTACAAAAATAGTTCAAAAATACAGCAGTTGAAAAGCGAATCGTGAAAATTTCTTGAAAAAAGCTCAACTTAGATGTCCTCGATGTAAAAAATTTTGAAATATATTACAATTGCTATCTTTATCTTCTTCTAAAAAAAAAACAAAACAAAAATTGGATAGATTTATAATAACTCTTACTAAAAGCTTAGTATCAAAACCCATGCTCGAAAATCTGTATTGTATTTAAAATTGCCTCCATAATCATTCCTTAAATATTTTTTTAAAATATACTCTATTAATAAAAGCAGTTCTAGAAAAGCATTTATGGAAAATAAATATGGCAAATACTAAATATTTCGTAAAAGTAATTGAATTTATAAGTAAAAAGTATTCTTACTTAATAAATATTTATAATTCAAGTAACAAAAATTCTCAAAAAGTATTTGAACTATATGAAAATAAAATACTTTACCTACTCGCTTTCAAGTATTTTAAGTTCTTATTGCATTACAAATATTTAATTTTTTTTTTTATATAATTCTTGATCAAAAAATAGAAGTGTCTTATGAAAATTATATCTAATAAAATTTTATTTCTTTCGCCTCCTCTTCTTCACTGGAAGAGAGGTTAAATATTTTATATTCTTCCAAATGAAATATTTCTTAATTTTATTTGAAATATTAAAGAGAACTTTAAAAATTCAAAAATTAATTTGATTTGAAATAGATTCAAAATGTAATTGAAAAGATAAGAGCTCTTACGTAGAATTATAAATATAGAAACTAAAACGGTGGTGACATCTATGGTTGAGCTGAATTGTACATTATTGCATTAAATGGCTATACCTAATGAAAAACTTGAATTTTGGAGTTGTCACTAGTTGATCTGTGACCACAGATATATTTATTTGTTTATGAGCTATTTCTCAGAGAGTTATTTAAAAACAAAAGATTAAAGAAAAAACAAAGTAATTGTCGCGGGTGGATTTGTTTTAAATTTTCCAAAAACAATTTTATTTCATATTATCTATCTAATCTCGTTATTCATAAAGGAAGAGTCTAACCCCGGGTAAAGGTTGTTTTATATGTTCTGTCTAGTGAGTGGTGAGATGATTATTAAAATATTCTCACCACAGCTTTCGTTCAATCTTTGCTCATTATTGTCGAAGGAATTTGTTAATTTCGTCACAAAAGTTTCTTCGAAAACGACATAATTCGTCGATTTCTGCTCTCTGTAAATTAATTAAAATTTCGTGAAATTAACCAAAGTTTCCAATTGTGTTAAAAGTTAAAGAAAATACAAAGAAATTGTCGCAAGTGGGTAGTTTTTAATTTTTTCAATAGCCGTTTTATGTAAAATTTTCTAATTCCGTTATTCATAAAGGGAGAGTCTAACGCCGGTTAAAGGTTATTTCATATGTTCTGTCTAGTGAGTGGGGAAGTGATTATTAAAAGATTCTCACCACAGCTTTCGTTCAATCTTTGAACATTATTGTCAAAGAAATTTGTTAATGTTGCAAAAATTTCATCGAAAAGCGCATAATTCGTTCTGAAAATTAATTAAAATTTTGTGAAATTAATCAAAGTCTCTAATTGTGCAAAAGGTTATAAAAAAACAAAGAAATTGTCGCGAGTGGGTACTTTTTTAATTTTTTCAATATCCGTTTTAAGTAAAATTTTCTAATTCCGTTATTCATAAAGGGAGAGTCTAACGCCGGTTAAAGGTTCTTTCATATGTTCTAACGGGTGAGGGGGGTGAGGTGATGATTTGATATTTGAAATATTCTCGCCAATGTATACTCATTGACGTTTTACCGCGGTATCATGCAAGTTAAAGTTGCAGAAATTGTGAAATTTGGAAAAATTAATGAAATAATAAAATAAAATGTCGGCGCGTATCGTTAAATCTGTTGGTAAAATTGAAAAATTCGTCTTGAAAGAATGCAAAGAAGTAACATTTTCGCGAGTTTTTACAAATTAAAAAAGGAAAATTTCATTTTTCAATTGTGACAAATGTTGTTGTAGGACCTTTAGACTAACGTTAGCCGGTGCGGTCGGCGGTGGTGCTGCGAGGATGGTTGGTTGTGCGTGTAGTGTGTTTCGTTAAACCAATGCATAGTCAGTATAAACTTACATTATATGTATATGCATGTACATCATACATGCATACATATGTGCTGCCAGTAGCAGTAGACGGCGGTGGACGCTACAATGCAAAATGTGTTGTGAATTAGAAAAGTGATGAAAGACAAAGAAAATGAACAATGAAGAATTTGATTTGGAGTTTTTAAATCGTGTTTTTGTGTGTGCTAATTTCGGAAATTGGCTTGATATAGACTATAGCCATGAAGGAAGGTTAAAAAAAATTACTTGTTGCACTTGTTGTCGAGTTAGAATTACTGAATTGCTTTAGTTTTCTTTGTACCTGCACTATACATAGGTAATACGGGTAAAAATATATTTTCTTCAACAGTTTTTCCGTACATTGTTGACCAAGAGTGAATTTTGATGATATCTATTTAAAGTCAGATAGAGTTATCATAGTGAATAGTGTTGTGATGTGCTAAAGTAAAGTTGTAAGATATATAGAATACAAGGTATTCTAATTAAAATCTTGACATTAGATCTGTGACGTGTTCGTCCTATAACATATATACATTTCTATTGAAAAGACAGAGATAGGAGAGAAAATATTGTGTTCTCTGTTCCGTAGGTACTTTCCTATGCATTCGGACACAAATGGTGGAACGTGTAGCTTGTATCTCTGTACCGTGGTGAAGCTGTACATATGTATAAACTTTTTACATTGAGATAGCATTGTGGATGATGAGAAGAATTCAAGGTAAATTTTTTTTTGTTATTTACATTAGACAAGAATATATAAAGGCTATTTTTTAAATTGACAATAGCTGCGGCTATAGTAACGTTTAATTAAAGGGGTAGGTCACTTGCAAGGCTAAAAAAATACGGATTTTCACGATTATTTTTTTCATGAAATGAATAATATTTTTCAGAAATTTTTTTACTTTTATTTATTGTTCAATAGAGATCAAATATCTAATTTTTATACATATCTATTTATATTTATGTATATCGACTTTATGCCCATGATACCAGCTCTTTGAAGAAGATGTTGTTGCAAAGAGACTTCCGGTGACAGCTTCTAACGACGGAAAAATCATCTGATATCAAAAAATCCCTTTGGGTTCAATTAATAACACCCAGGAGCGGTTTTTGACTAAGGCTTTTGGGAAAAAAAGACCAATTTTTAACAAAATGGCGACTTTGTAAACTTCAAGTGCTCATTTTTCACAAAAAAAAAAAAAAACGGTGTTTGATCGTCTATGGAATGAATCAAATAGAAAAGATTAAGGGAATGAAGAAAATAGTTTAGAATATAATAAAATAAACTGCAGCTAAATCGGACATTTCGTTCTCGAGGTATCATTGCCACCGATTTTGAAAACCTTGTTTCCAGATAATCACGTTTAAAGTTTACAATTGCGCCTCACACGCGAGCAGTAAAGTTTATGTGATTATGAAGGGCTATGAATACTAGAAGTGAATACCAATCACTACCCATACTCCCCTTCATTTAGCCATTGTATACCTGTGTTTCGGAGCTCCTTTATCTGCCGCACAGATGTCGCGCTATATGTTTCGAGGTGGTACTCTTCCAAGTCTTATAACATCTTCAATTTTTATCAGATCAACTTACAATTTTTACACAATGATTTCGATTATGCAAAAAAAAAAAAGCATTTCTTGAAAGTCTACAGTCTACCCTATTAATTTAAGTGATACATTTCGCCTTGCAAAAATAGGAAAATGTCAAGCGATATACAGATAACAAAGTCTGCTCAATATGATATTGTGTCATTAAGCTGGAGTTAGATTGAAAATTTCAAACGCGTAGCTCGCGTATCACACATTGACAGATAATATCGAATATACGCTTGTTGTATAGGGAGTGTTAGATTACCACCGCACGCGACGCTCGCGACGCATAAATCGGACGAATTTCTATTTTTCGTTGCGTATACGTTCAAATTATCCTAACACTGGTGTAATTGTACTGCTGCCTGATTTATTTTAGATTTTTTTTTTTATTTCTGAAGGCAAAAAAGAAATTGGAGAAATGTTTATTGTGTAATTTATATAAATGTGAGTTAATTTATATCAAAAAGCTCAAAGTAAATTTGGCGAAACTCAAATATGAATCTAACAGCATATTTCTTCCAACTCGCCGCACGCGATGCTAGCCTCGCGTCAAAAATTTCAATCATCTCTACCTTTCGAGTTTTTACAAGACAACAACAAAATGCAAGGCAGTCTAAATCTAATGCAATTCTTAAGGAGCGTTCACAATGGCAGAGTAGAGTGGAGTTACCAGATTGCATTTGCTCTCATCATCTCACCGACGCGACGTGAGATTAGGAATTTTTCAAATCGCTACTCTGTGAAATCCACTCTGATGGAAAGCGCGAAGAACTTATATTAAAGTGCAAGCTTGAGACAAGGAGAGACAATGCAATTTGGTGACTCCACTTTACTCTGCCATTGCAAACGCTCGTCTAATAATAACAACACTAAGCTTTTCATTTGTATTAATTTATATATTATATATTGTCTGCTCGAAATATAAGAGGAAATGTACTTTGGTATAACATTTATAGTGTATAGGACCGTTGCTTTCCATACCTAAATATCGAACATTTTTGATTTTTTTTTTAATTTTATATACCTATGATCATTATTTAAACTCCTTAGTAGGAGTTAGTATCAGGATATGCAAATTTCGTACATTTCTCAAAGCAATTTTCTGGAAAACTATTTGTAGCAAAATAATGATTTATATTTTAAATTAAGGATAACGAAGGGGTTTAGGAATGTATAGGAATAGAATGGTAAAAATTTACGTTTTTTATATCAAATTCATGTTAACAGGTATTCTCATTACTTTAGATTGTGACAATTTTAGAAAGATAAAGCCTAAATCTAGCAAATAACGTGGAGTTTTTTCATTTTCAGTTGCGCTTTTCTTAATTATTTGACTCTAATAGTACGTGTTCTTTCTTCCGATATTTCACCGACCAGAAATTGTAATATTTCATTAAAAGTTGTTGGAATACAAAGTAAAATTATATAATTATGTGCAAAAAGAATAAATTAGGAGAGTTAATTCTCGATAAAAATTTTTAATTTATTTGAACTGCAAATATTCATGTTTCGTCTAAAATTGTATGGTTTCTGTCTTTTAGGTTAATTTTATATGACATTTCTCACTTTCAGTAGAGAGAGGACAGAAACCTATGTATAGCAAATTCTATTGTCTACAGATTTCGCTGGTATCTGAATTGAAGGTTTTACTGATTCTTCCTAAAATAACAGACATAGACATGTAATTTTTGTTTAATTTCGACTCAATTTGTTATGAAACTCCACATAAATATGTGATATTCAAAATTTTACAATTTTTATATTTTTATTTTGTATTAAAAACATAAAGATAATTTTTAAATCAGTCTCGATCGAGATAGCTAAGTTGATGATCGGTGCAAACTTGAGTTCAATAGTAGCGAAAACATATTATTGCTTAAAAATGTATGCAAAGATGAAAATTAAAAGCATAGGCATAATACTGCAGCTGTTAGTCGATCTTAGTGGACTTAGAAAATATGAAATACTTTGTAAAGGTCTTTCTTGTTAAAAATTGTAATTGGGCATGCAAAGAGAATCCATTATGTAAATCAGATTCGCTAGTTTTCTTTTTCTTCAAGTCCTTTTAATCCTTCGTGAGACGCGAAACAGATATTGGAAGAATCCATTTTTGTTTTGTTTTAACAAATAGACGTTTTAGATGGATTCCAAACCACCGAGGGAAATATTACTCATCCACATTATAGAATTATATCTACAGTGAGTAATTTGTTGTCAGGAGAATTACTCGAATATTGGTATACGCCGGTACATATCAAACCAAGATTAATATAATCATGAACAAACATGTTATCTACTACTCCAGCGAATGCTGTAATTGGTGTATTGTATGAGTGATATTTCATTCAGTATACCTAAAATATTTTATAAAAGCGTTTTTGAAGAAATAGTTTCTTCCTCCAGTTGCCCCGTGTCCTACAAGATGTTTAAGGGAGTTTAGGAACAACAAATCTATCAAATCTGAATTATATGGAACTGCTTATATAAATTCTTTACTTGTGTTGATATTTCGTATACATACTTTTCGAAGTCTTTTCTATACTCATTACTTGTAGACTCAAGTAAAAAAAAAACCGTAAAACGAAAATAAGCACAATTTATTCGGAATAAAAAATACTACATTGGTCCAACTTTTTAAATTTCAGTTTACTGTATACTTTGTGAGGTGTGGCAGTATGGTGTTGATTAGGTTAGGTTAACAATAGGGATGACTAAGCCACTTAGGACCCTGCGGATACCGCAACCAGAGTTGATTTATTGTATCCCCTAAAGTGGGTAGGATAAATCTAGCGCCCTTTTACGAACACGATAATTACCAATTGCAAATTTTATTTGGAATGATAAATGATTCTCCAGTGATTTGCACATTTAAAGCTGCAAGCGCCGAACACTGATATGCTTCGAGGTTTCTTCTTCCTCTTTGTACAGTCGACACAGTTCATTCTTGGATTTAGTTATCTTCTTCAAAAAATAACTCTGTACTTGAGCCCAGGAAATTGTATGAAATTTTTCAAAATTAAGTATACCGTTTTTAGCAGATATATTAAAAAGCATCCACAAAATTGGTGTCAAAATCTGTATGCAATTTATCAATTTATTTTCATGTTGTTCCTTTCCAGGTGAATTCTACCCTATTATTGATATCGGCATTATATTGAAAATAATCCGCAAAATTTTTAAAGTTATACATAACGAAACGAACAACAAAGGATCTAAAATAGAACCTTGAAGTATATCACGTGTTAGATGTACATATTTCACCCTATCGAACAGCGAATTTTTAATAATTGCAAAAATAAAAAAAAAGTTTTACCTACTCCGTTTATATATATATATATAAAAAAAAAAAAACGGCCGGCTTTCTGGAATTTTGTAAAAATTGCCTATGTGCATAAAGATTACTTAAATACCTGTTAATAGTTAAGTTTGTTGTTTCGCTCTCAAGAAACGTATGTACCTATGTATTCGAAAACACATTTTACTTTAATCAGGTGTTTTCATTCAAGAATATATTTTCAGAGAATAAAATTGTGAAAAAAAGTACTTAATTACAATATTTACCAGAGACTAAAAAAATGTCCTCACTCATTATTTGCAGTAAATGTTGTTTCCTCATTTAGTAGATCTCAATTTTTGTGTTTTTTGTTTTTATTTATACTGTAGACTTATGCAGAGTAAACACTTTTTACACTAAAAGTTATTAGGAGTCTTCTATACAAAAAGCGCAAGCGTATTTGGTTTCACAAACAGTATCTTTTTTTTGTTTTTTTGGCTTTAAATTGAGATTGATAATAATGAAGCTTATATTATTTTACCGTAAGTGCAAAAAGCAAAAACATTATTCAAAATATATATGCAAGTCCACACTTTTATTAAATCAATGTCAATCACACAACAGCCAACAACCGACTGATATTTGTTTGACTTGACAAATCACACGGCTGGTGTTTACACGTTTTTTTAGGAAATGACGAAAATAAAAAGAACAAAGAAATAACTTCCGAGTAAAAAAAAAAAGAGAGGTAATTGCACTTGCACAAAAGAAATCTGAAAATTGTTGAACTTTCGAAAGAATCAACAATATTTTTTTGAATTAGTAAATAGCACAACGAGAACAACAATAACAAAAATGTATAATATAAAATTTCCAGGTGTAGTACTCTCTAAAGTAAAGTATTTTATTTAAGTCCGCGATTTTCTTTTATATATAAACATGAGCAACCGGCTTAAGTCGTCTGCTTCCATAGCTGGTTAACACTAAACTGAATTGAACGTGGCTAACCGCGAAACAGGTAACTTGAACATGCCTGAACTTACCTGTTCCATTCAGGTGTATGCTAGCAAGAATTGTTTTTTTTTTGTTGTCGTTCTTTTTTATAATTAGAGGTAAAAAAGAGAGGAAGACAGAAGAGAACGGCCGGTGGTGAAGTAGGGAAGTAGAAACAAAAAAAAAAAACAGTAAAAAACGACAACCACAAAAAATTAGATTTAGATGAGAGAAAATTACCTTTGCCGTGACATAATGTTGAGGCAATTTTTTTTTTATCACGAAAGTTTTATTGCGGAAAATCAGAGCTGAAAACTTCATATGGAGGTCCACTCTACTCTACTCTACTGGTGATGTTATTCTACTCAGGCTATATTATCCCCTCTTCTAAAAAAGTAGCCCACGAAATGAATATACATATGTAGTGCCTATATTCGCGGCCACATTATCAGAGCGAAAATAGTGCTATAGAAGCTAGAGTTAAAGTGATTTTTTGCACCTGAATAAAGTACTTAAATACCTACCTACTATGCTTTAGTAGAAAAGTGTTTTTTATTTTGTTTTCGACTTAGCTTAGCCGATTTGCGCTCTCCGAGTAAGCGCGTGAATCATCATAATACGCACACGTATCCATGACATGACGCGCAGTCTCAATCGAATCAAAAGGAAGCGAAGCGATTCGTATTTACCGTGACTAACTGACTTTAGCACTTTTTGGTTTTTTGCTGATTGGAAAAAAAAAAAAACAATCGATCTACAATCAGCGAAAGACCAATAAATATGCAAGATCGGACCACGAAGACGTCGACAAGAAATCGCCATGTTCGGTCGGAGTGCATTTAACTTTTCGGCAACAAAATGTTTATGTCTGCTTAGTTACTCCATGCGCGCGCGCGCGCGCCTTTCTGTGCTTTCTTGCTGTAATTTTTTAATTAAATCATTGAAGAAATTCATCATGTTTATTGCGATATATACATATATGTATGTATGTATGTAGAGCTATATGATATATGTACATATATGATTATAACTGCACTTCTTTAGTTTTTGCAGATGTATTCTGCTGCTTAATCTTTTCTTGCAAAATTTTTTTGGGGAACGTGTTTCACTGTACTACTTTGCTTCATTTCATAACATAATCTAGATAAAAATCATGTGATTAAAATCTTCGAACTGAAATATACAGTAGCTTGTGGAAGAGTTGAGAGGTGTTAATTACATTACATACATATATCGCTTTTCATGATTCATATCCGCTTTAAATTTAGTTATGATTTCATTTTAATATTCTCAATATCGATGAAAATTGTGGAAAATGTTAGATAAAGATATTTTTAATTTAAAGATTCGCACATGGAATTTTTACTAACAACTGATAGTCGGGCGGTCAAAATGCTAATAAGAAAATTTATAGAATTTTTAAACAAAGCTCTTCGACAGAATTAAAAAACAATCTGTTTTTTTTTGTATATTATAATTGCTCTAAGGTGGAATTGTTGTTTTTTGAACTTTAAGGCACTTCAATTAATAACAAGAATCCGAAGTTCTTCAGCTTCAGTTTCTCATAATGCTTTAGCCAGTACAAAAATATCCTATTATAACCTATTCGTTTTCATGGCATGCTATGTATATTTCAACTGACAGATGTATTTCGTTGCAATTTGGTATAGATTGGATGAAAGTACAAAAATAAAAATTTATGACGATCTTTTCATGTTTGTACAGGGTGTTCCAGGAAAAGTATGCATGTCGGAGCCATTCGTTTCTTAAACGGGCGACGCAAAAGTTTACTCTTGTGGACAATAATAACTCCAATTATCTTCCTCTATCTTGTGGAGTACCACAAGGTTCCATTCTTGGTCCTCTACTCATCAGCTGATATATTAATGATATGCCTGAAATAATACAAGATGTCAACATCCATATTTATACTGACGACGTTCAGGTTTATTTCAGTCGTCCTCTAGGTCTCATCGAAGATTGTATGGCTAACATATACATCTGGTCGATTGACAACAAACTTAAACTAAATCTAAGCAAGTCACAGTGTATCACTTTTTTCGGTTTGTACTTTTAACCAGGGATCGTAACGAAGTTTTATCGTAAAACTCATTGTTCAATGAGTTTATATATGAATGTTACTTCAAATGTCCCAATGAAACGGTTAAACATACATAGGTTTTCAGTCCTTGCGAAATGCTTATAAAATATTTTTATTTTTTTAAGTCATCAATAATCGTTATGAGATGATTAATATTTTTTTTCATCAGGAGTAAAAATCATTTCCTGATTTTTATTTTTCCTGATCACAAATAAAAATCACATCGTGATTTTTACTTTTCTTGATTAAGAATAAAAATCATCATCAAATCAGTTTAATTTTTCTGGTCGACAAAAATCACCAAATGATTTTCTTCTTTTTCAGTTGACATATAATACTTTTTTTGAATGATAAAGTTATCAGTCAATATAAAATAAAAGTACACTGTGATAATTGCTACAAAATAGTAGATGCGGATGTTCAGATGTTAAACTTTTCGTTACTCATAGTTAGACCACACATTTCATCTGAACATTTGTAGTACCTACACTAGTACCCATTATTTTAGATAGCGCCGTAAATAGTTCATAATTAGCAGTATTCCTACCATGGCCCGGTCAAGTGACTGTTTTTAAAATTTCGATTACAATTTCCAAATACAACTAGTTCATAATTAGCAGTATTCCTACCATGGCCCGGTCAAGTGACTGTTTTTAAAATTTCGATTACAATTTCCAAATACAACGTAATTGCATCGCTCTTTATCTTCAGGACTTTTGCTAAAATATGTATACGTATAATAGGTTTTTCAAGAATTACTGTTTTTTTTTTTTTATTTTTTGTTTACTGGGAAATATTTATAGTCTGCCTTGCCAACCAAAATTATAAGCTATTCTATAGACCGGTCATTTAACCGGCCGCGGTAGGAATAGGTATACGAGAAATGTCGGTAGGAATAGTGTTAGAATAATAAAAGTTACTTGATGATTTTTATTTGTCGACCCGAAAAATAAAAATCACTTCATGAATTTTATTCTTAATCAAGAAAAATAAAATTCACGATTTGACTTTTATTTGTGATCAGGAAAAATAAAAATCAGGAAATGATGAAAAAAATATTAATCATCATATAACGATTATTGAAGACTTAAAAAAATAAAAATCTTTCATAAGCATTTCGCAAGGATTGAAACCCTATGTAAGTATAGTTTAACCTTTTCGTTGGGACTTTTGTATTAAAAATTAAATATAATTAGTTTACTATGATTTTTACATTCTTGATCAAAAATTTGGTAATTTCATTAGCAATTAACAGAGCCACTCAATATCTGCAAGTAGGTGTAGAAAAGATTTTAATCCGATAAATACTTCTGTGTGAGTTTTTCCATGAGAATTTAGAAAATAATCGTTATTTACGAACCCTGCTTTTAACTGCTCATCACTTCCTTCTATTCGTTTGAATGATTTTCAATTCCCTATATGTGGATAAAGTCCATAACGTCGGGGTCACCTTAAATTCTAATACGGAATGCTTTGATCTCATTAACTGTAACCTATTAAAGATTTACGCCACCTTCAGCCGACTTTGGTTGGCTGCTAGAATGCTTTCCCCTAAGGTACGCTGTCATCTGGCTAAGTCTCTAATTATGAGATTCTGAGTCCTAGATTGCATTAGTCTTTACAATATGTTATAAATGCTGTCAACAAGATTCGAAGCAATTCTTTGAACTCTCGGTTATTTGCTCAGCTATGTGAGGAAAACGACGAAGTCTTTACTCGGTTACTTCTACACACTGAAGTTCACAGGCTATCAAGAGGCTCTTGCTCTTGCTCTAGCAAGATTTTCAGCTCTTTTTGAATCTGTGTTGGAGTTTTTACAAGAAAAAAATCCGAGTTTGAAAGAAAATCTGAACAATTGTAAAACAGATATGTATTACTTGACTGATATCTTTGTTATGTTGAACAAAATTAAATTGCAGCTGCAGGGTGACGATTTGAACTGGATTAAAACAAAATCAATAATATCGGCCTATGTGGATAAACTCATCCTTTATAAACAAAATTTTAGCAGAAATATTCACAGTTTCCGCATTTGTCAAAATTACCAGAAATGCTTCAAGACGATGTTATTTTATCATATATCACTCACTTGGACGCATTACACAAGGACTTTACTAAGAGGTTTGAGGATGTCTTAAATTTACAAATTCCTCAATGGATAATAAGTCCGTACAATATCACAGCCATGGAAGAATCCAATGTGATAATGCAAGCAGAGTTGATTACCATCAGCACAGACGAGGAGCTTAAGCAAAAGTTCAAGCAAGGCTATTAGAAGTTCTGGTTGCAACGCAACATTGAAGCACAGTATCCTGCATTGTGGAACATTGCTAAAAAATAAAAATACCTTATTGCTTTTCCATCATTATACCTAGTCGAAAAATGCTTCAGTGTGGTTACAAACAAAACAAAGAAACCTTTTGAAAATTAACGAACGCGAAGATTTAAGGCTGAAGCTCATCAATATTGAACCGGATTTAGTTAGATTGGTAGAAAGTCACCAGGTTCATCCATCACACAGAATTTTTTTATTTTTTTATCTTTTCTTTGCGATTTTATGTTTTTTCAAAAAAGAATTACCTAGTATTTTTATGTAATTTGTATTAATAATTATTAATTACACTTGATATTTACTGAATTTTATGTCCATTTATTTTGTTAAATTTTGATGAGAAAATGATGTCACGTTTACTCACTTAACCAACCGCAAAGATTTTAAATTGGTATTTTGTATCAATAGGAAAAAAACTAGATATAGGAATTTTAAAGTAATTTGGCTATAGAGGTCTGAGGTATCAGTTCATTTTGGAAAAGGATTCTCTTGCCCATAATAATTTGGGAATCTTTGCTCTAATATTACAACATTTCACACACGGTTTACTTGTTTTCCTGGTGCTAGATTCACACTACTCCAGAAAATTACATGTTGCATTTAATGATTGTATAAAATTTGTTTTCGGGTTACGAAGATTCGATCATGAGTTTCCCTTGAATTTTGCACTGCTAGTTTACTGAAGTATATCTAAAGCGTAGAGTATTAATCTTCGTATTCAACTTACTACACTGAGCCCGTTTACTTGAGGACCAAGTTTCACTTCTTGAACTCGTCCTGACGTTACAAGCTGTTAAATCTAGGTTTTCAGACCTCTGTATTTGATAGATCTTATATTGTTAAAATTACTCGAATCTGGAATTCATTACAACAGAACATTCAGAAGGCTGGCTCGGTGGGCACCTTCAGGCCGACATAAATAACTTTGTTGTTCTTTTTCTTGTTATAATGATCCGCATGTGCAGATAATATCTTTTGTTATTTATACAAATATGTTTACTTTTGATTTTCTTATTTCTTCTCATTGGCTATAATTTTTTCATTTTTGTTTTGTTTTTTTATTTTAATTTTACTTATTTATTATTATTATTTATTTTTATTTTTTTTCCCACCTGATATCATTTGCTGGTTTTCAATTTCTTGTTGTTATATTTATAACATTTAATTTAGATTTGATTTTAATTATTTCTTCTTGTATCTACTGTTTTATATTCCACTTAAATTGGTGCTATGTAAATGATTTGTAAATGGTGTAGTATTGTTCCAAATTCACGAATATTCTATTGAAACTCCTAAAAGATGTGATGATTTACAATCGAAAATGTTATATTAATTTTTTTCGAATTAGATTTTTTCAAAAATGTGCAATGCTTTTTTGACTTTAAGTAACTAAGCTCGTTTTGCTTACTGAACCGCCATTTTGATCTTGTTTTATTTGCATTTATTTTGGCTATCATATATAATAACTCTGTTTAAAAAATTTATAAATAAGTAAAAAATTAATGATAGAATTTCGAAAATGTTTTCCCTTCAAAAATTATCTTCTTTGAGGGTCAACAATCTCCTAAGTAGCCATATTAGCAAACTATTCAGTACCCATAGAAAATATCACTTATCTTACAGTTAAATTCAAAATTATTAGCCTAGCTCAAGTACTTCCTGGAGTACAAGAAAAGATTTCTTGAAACATACCTCACCCATACTTGAGCAAAATTATTTCGAAATTTAAATTTTTTTATAATGGCGGCAAAAAGCAAAAAAATCGAGTGAAACCTAGTTCATAATTTTAAGATTTACATTTAAAAACTGTTAATAACATTTTTCGTATAATTAATTTTAATCTGCCGTTATTGAATAAAACAATGTTGAACGTCACGCATGAGTGGCCAATAATCTTTCCTAGTAATGTGAAATGAAATGTCGAGAAGGAAAATCATAATAAAGACAAAACAAGGAGCCTTATAAGTTCAGGTATCGCACCAAAAATAAAAGATCAAAAACAATATTTTTTGTTTATCATCCCTTAACCTTACACATATCGCCACCTAAAGAAATAATCTTGCACAAGTAAAGAATTCTCCATAGGGAAAGAATTCGATACAGGTAAGAGATATTGGTATTTCAGTTTTGAGCAGCGATAGAGTGCGATAAGATCATATAATTTTAAGGCATAACAAACCTTATACAGTCATTGAACGCGACATTAATTTTGTTGGAGCAGGAGTAATGCATGGAAGGGTGTACCAGTTACAAAACTTGAAAATTGATAGAACGGGGGTTTTTATTATTTTGAGCCTAGCTGAGATCTCGAGCTGCGCGGAAAATAATCAGAGCTTTCTAATCGTACCACACACTTTTTGTAAGACAACGTTGGTGTGATCGCAACAAGATATCCCTTTGTTAAGCATAATTCCTAAATTTTTAAAATAATGTAATTCGTTTGGATGCATTTAAATCTAAATGGTTGTTTATAGCCCAATAATTAATGCGGTATAAGTCGGATATTAATCTACAAGTACAGTTCTCGACAAGACCGAACAGCCTGGAAATATACAATTAGACGTCATCTGGATATATCTGAATGCACGAACTTTAACTTAATTACCTTTCGCAAGTCATTAATAAATACACAAAATAAGAGTGGTTCTAATATAGAGCGCTGAGGAATACCAGATTTTATAGAGGAAGTTGTAGATAAAAAGTTCTGCACTTTATCCCTGCGTACGTTTCAATAGGAAAATATAAATTAGTTTAATAGAAACCCTACTGACACCGGCAGTTTATTCAAAATTAGCTTATGTTGAAGGTAATTAAAAGTCCTCGAAAAATCTAATAGAAACTAGTGTCTATGAAGTCTCAAACGTAGCTCAGTTATAATGTTTTATAGTCCTTTTAACATATGCTTTTGTTCAAAATTTACATCTTTCATAAATTCAGTTTCGAATATTTTCTTAATAAGGGAGTTAATATAAAGACAAAGACAATTATTTGTACATTTCAAAAAGTGAATAGGAAGCACATTTTATTCAACCAACTATTTTATCTCTAGACTTTCTTAAGAAGATTCCGAAATCAAAATATTTTTTTTTCGCTTTCACCTCATTTCATGAGAAGCATCACAGTTAAGTAAACCCAGACCTAATACAAAATTTTAAGTTGGCGAAACTTGTAGATTTATGGTAGGTAGATGGAAAGATAGGACTTATATAATCTAAAATATTAAAATTTTTAAAATTTCTTCTTCTAAGTTTATTCAAAGAGCAAACAAACTGTGAACGAAAATTATGGAGATTTATAGATAAACAAATACAAATTAAAAAAAAAAAAATTTTTCAGCACTTTGGCAACTTAAAAGTAGTATGCGAATGATGGATAAATATTTACTGTGTAGTGCGGTTAGGTGATTGATCAGTCATCCGCTAGGAATTTGTACTAACAAAGTAAATAGAGGCAAATGTGGGTCATATGGAAGTAATAAACGTAGAGATTCATATATGGTTATTACAGTTGGCGAAACCTTTTATTTGCCGTGGAATATCACATCGGGACATACCTACTCCCTCAAAGTGTGGGAAAGGCATTGTTTTGTGTAAGGCGATAAAATTGCAGAAGATTCTCAGGAATCTAGGCAAAGTATATAGTTAAAGTAGCTAATAACCTCTTGGGTTAGTATGGAAGCTGATATTCCAGAATAAAATATCGGTGTGACTTTACCCCGTTTGCTAGAACATGAAAATTTGGAATCAATTTCGGATAATTTTAAATAATTTATACCCCATGAACATGGAGTTTTATTTTTTTTTTATCCCGAATGATGTAAAAATTCCCCCTATATCCGAATGATTTGTTTTGCTTTGTATAAAAAATTCATTGGTATGAAACACCCATTCGGAGCATTCTAGCGGAACTCTATCTAGCGGAAAACTTCGAAAATATTCATTTTAAAAGTCCGCTCGGTGCAGTCTCCCAAACAGAATTGTATCTAAGCCCTGTATTCGGTGTAAGATGCAACAGGTTCTATTGTGATTAGAAAATATAATGAAATAGTGTCATTCATAATTTCATATTTGTAGAAGCAAGTTTAGTGTAACTTGCAAGTGTCAAAATAGTATTAAGTTTTGTTTTCTTTTACGCGTAAAATATCTTCGAAAATTTCCTTGGAACGGTTACAAGGTGCATTTCTTCCTTATTAGCAGACTAAAAATATTTTAATTTTAGATCATATCCAAAACTATTTCATTTCGATGTAGTAAACAGTTTTGGATATTATCTAAATTCAAATTATTTTTATTTTTCAATAACGGATACCTATTCGGCAATTCTTGTCCGAAAGAAACATTAAAATCAGATTTGTTCGCGATTCGGTGTAAAATTACACAAAATCGGGGTTTCGAATGCAATTCCGGTATATAGTACATCTCATACTTCTGAAGATGTTCTAAATATCCATCGTACACAGTTATAATTATTCTATGCCGGAGCTTGGTAAAATTATATTTATGAGTAATAATAATTACACCGCCTTAAAGGAACAAATGCACTCCGAAAATGTACGGACCTCATTGAAAACCCTTTGGGTGTTAATTGAACTCCAAATTTTTTACAGTGTAAAATTTAAATCAGGAAAAAACTTAAGGAGCTAATAGTATTCGTGTGGTAAGCTGATTAAAACGCTATAATTATAGCCCTTTGGAATGATTTTGAAGGCAAGTGTTAGTTATATTTCAGAGAATTGCGCCTTAGCACCTTTTTTTTATGAGGCAGCCTAAACATACCACACATTACAATTCATAACGCATTGTTCAGAAAAGACGTGAATTATGAGGGTAAAGGCAGAAACACATTCAAGCAAGCTTCAGGTTCGGCCTCTCAGGCTTCCTGGCAACTTGCCTCAAGGCTTGCCTCAGAGAAATGAAAACAAAATGATACCACCGGGCTCGGTGCTGTCATTGTAATTTTGTTAGTACATCTGTTGACAGAAGTAGGCGTGAGAGTGAGAAATTTCCAACATTGAGCAAAGCGCGCTTTGCGGCTAGGCCTTGAGGCTAGCTGCTGGCCTGCTTTTGTGTTGCATTATTTAAAAACCCATGTTGGAAATTTTGACAACACCTCTAGGAAGCCTCGAGGCTTGGATGTGTTTCTGCCATAAAGGCCGTGACACATTAAAACCAGAAAGCAGAGACAGAAGCAGATTTTTTTTCTGAAAACATGCAACTGTTCGAGTACTAACAAATTGTAAGCAGAGGCAGCGGAAGCAGCAGACGCAGAATTTGAAAGTTGATTAAATATTCAAAAGTTCTGCTTCTGCTCAGTACTGCCAATATTAAGAGAGCTAAAATTTGTATTTCATTGTTGGCATCCTTTCTTTTAAAGGTGTCAAAGAGATTTGATGGGAGAAAAACAAAAGTCTATGGAGGAAAATTAATTAATTTTGTTAGAAATAACAAATTAATTCACAACTAACATCAACATTTTTGAAAATTATAACACCTGACATTTGTAGTTGAAAAGGGACTGTTTTCTGGTTCTACTTTTAATATGGTTGACAAAGCAGAAATGTCGAATTTCTGCTTGTGCTTCTGCTTCTGTTGCTGCTTTCTGCTTTTAATGTATCACGGCCTTAAGGAATTAGTGAATCCATTTAACACTATCAAAAACTCAAGGTTCATCACTTTATTTATTTAATCCCATCGATAACGAATAACAATAATAAATAGTGTCATGCGTATTATATTGGTGTCAAAACTATTTTGTGTATTTATTCTAATAGATTTTACGGCAGCTGCGTATCAACCTGAGCTCTGAAATTTTTTTAGGTTGTTTTGAAACTCTTCTGTTTTTATTTTGTATTCAGATTTTGGAGCCACTTTGGAGTCACGTAAAAAATATTGGCATTTGCATTAAAAATGTATTGAAGTTTTAAATTAAAATACAACCACCACTCGATGCATCGATACATCGATAATATCGATGTTTCTTGAAAAATATCTGATGTTTTTACATCAATATTAGTCTTCAGAAACATCGCCAACATCGAATTTTATATGCGATACATCGATAAATGGTATGGCATTTAAATTTTTGAACTGACAGCTAATTGCAGTGGAAGAGTAGCTCGAGAGTTAAGAAATTGTAGATTCACAGTATCACAGCGTATGCATCGTATGCTTTGACATTCAGCCTGATCTTCATATGCGATACATGTGTATCATCAAAGCATACGTTGCGAATTGTGGTAAACAAAGCCGAGTGCCGCCAAATGTCCAGCCCTTCAACTTTATAAGTAAGAGTGAAATGGACAATAATTGTTCCCACTAGGCTTTTCAATTCTTAGCGAAATTACTCTTGCAAAAGTTGTTTACACTAAGAACATTCTGATAGGTTCCAGTGGAACCATTCCACAGAATAATTTTTATTGCATAAATGGCTCTAAATAGCCCTAAACATTTATGATATGATTAATTATGTACAATGTACAATGATTACGTCTCTCTTTCACTTTTACATAAAATGTTATTGGAAAAGATGTTTCTGTATATTTTTTAGAATTTTATTTTATTTTTAAAGTACGCACCAATTCCCTTTCAACGAGTAATCCTGTTCTCTTGCTTTCCTTATATGTAGCTTCTGTTACAATCATTGTTCGTTATCTAATGTTGTAGGCAATTAACAATTAGATCTGTGGAGTGATCATCACCGAATTGTTAAAAACGTTTTACTTTCGCGAGAAGGAAAAATGGAGGCGCAAATATTAGAGATATTTCGGTATCTTAAAAGTCCAATCACGGGAAACATGATAGATAATCCTCTAGTTTTGAGGCAAACTATGAAGGAATCCTATCCTAATTTGGCAAAAGTAGCACCAAATTGTTTCTCCATCGTAGAAACTTCGGTTTCAATAGAAAGACTTCTCTCAAAGGCGGGCCAAATAAATAGTTTATCAGCAGAGAAATTACCTAAAGGGAGACTTGAAGTATTTTTCTCTAACATGCTGATTCTTTATTTCCATCTATGTATCTAAATATCGATGTTTTACGTTCGATATTTTAACGACATCGATGTTTGCCTTTCAATGTATCATTTGATTACTACGATGTTTTTAAAAATTTGTGCATCCCTACCACCAATGTATTTTACCGCGAATAATCTCTTATTTTTTGGGCTTTTACAACGGATCCAGATGCAAACGTGATTATAAAATTCATAAAGTATACGTGAGCACTGATCTTCGTACCTTGAATGAGGAATATGCCATTTTTCTCTTGTTTTTCACGTTGTCATCTTAAAACTTAGAAGATCTTTACATTTTCAATAACTAAGTTGCTCTGTGCTCCAAGATTTTTAAGCCCAATGTTATTTTTAAAAATCAAGGGCAATGCAACTTTGAAGGTGATTATGTACTGAAACCGTCCAAAATAATTCGGAAGATCAAAAACAGAGCAATTTCTCTGCTTAGTGACGCTAAACTAATCTAAGGAGTATGATTGTATGTGAGAGATTGAATAAGGTTTTCGTTTCAGATTGGGTCATAGCTGTGCACCCGTTTTACTACTGTAGGTTTGTTTGTTCTGACATTCACAGATCGTTTGATCTAAAACAAATTATACGTGAATAACATCTTAGTATTATTAAAAAGTGTTTTTTAATTCAATGAGCTCTGTAAGTGGCCATACATTCTGTACTTTTTCAAATGCAAGGTATTTTGTGAAAGACTATCGAATTTGCTTAATCACCCTGTAATTCCGAAATGGTTGAGATGCCGTTCCCCCTTTCCATACAACTTTTTGTTTCACTAGGTGACTACTATCACCTCCTGTATCACCCTGGACGAAACACAGTGTATAAATGGTACTATATGTATACATTTTTTTTGAAAGAATGTTCTTGAAAGAGTAAATACTTAATATATTCTGTGAAATTTTTAGGTGAAAGAGGATAATGCTCATTGTGCTGTGCTCTTTGTGTGCAGACAAATTAGTGAAGTGATGGTATCATATTGAGACCCTATGTGGAACTATAGGAAGGTTTTTCAATCTCTAATCTATTCAAATGCAACCATGGTTAATTGGTTGCCCTTATTCAACACTCGACATTATAGACGTATTCGACAGTTATACAATCAATTTGAAGTATAATATGGTGATTAATAAGCAAGTAAAAAGCTAGAATTGGTCTAAGACAAATTGTTCTGATATCCTAGATGATGAGTACGGGCGTATGTAATTATTTCGTATGGTCACCCATCTGTGCAAGTTCGATCGTTGAAGTGGTTGTTCGATCGTTGAAGTGGTTTTTCGCATATATTTCTAGGACGTTTCATTGGACAGTAAAAATGATTATAACTAATTTCATACGATCTCATATTCTGAAGAACTTTTCAATACAATAAAAACGTCTAGGATTGATCGTCATAGTACACGTAAAAAACCGAATTTTTTTTATGGCAAAACCAAGAAGTGATTGCTCGATTTAGCCCATTTTTATACCCTAAATGAAATCTAAAGGGAATACTAAGTTTGTCATTCCGTTTGTAACACCTCGAAATAATGATGGTAGAGCAAAATGGGTTGGACATCCACGCATAAAATTCAAAGTTATTTTGAGTTTTGTATGTCCGTCTGTCTGTCCGTCGAGAACGCGTATACTTAGAGAGCTGAAATTTTGTACGCGGACTTTTAAAAAAAAAGTATAATTAATTTCAAAAATGAAACAAATCGGGCAACTCCTTCGTGGGGTTGCCATACAAAAATTTCGTTTTCCACTATATATTTGGACACTGCCTGAGAACGCGTAGACGTAGAGAGCTGAAGTCCCAGATATTTATATTATACTAAAAACTTCTTCAGAATATGAAACCCTATAAAATTGGTTGTAATCATTTTTTCTGTCCGACATACCGTTCTAGAAATATATGCGAAAAACCACTTCAAAAATCAAACTTGCACAGAAGGGTGATAATTCGAAATTTCATAAGGGCATTCATCAATTGGTCTTAGACCAATTCTAGCTTTTTTACTTGTTGAAATAATATTTAATAATTTGATGAAAATGCCATGTACAAAATTTCAGCTCTCTAGGTTCAATCATTCTCAGGAAGTGTCCAAATATATAATGAAAACCGAGATTTTTGTATGGCAACCCCACGAAGGAGTTATCTGATTTGTCCCATTTCCGAATTTAATTTTACTTTTTTTTAAGCAAGTGCACACGTTCTCGAGTTATCATGAGGACGGACAGACGGACGGATATGCAAAAATCAAAATAACTTTGAATATTATGCGTGGGTGTCTAATCCATTTTGCTCTACCATCATTCTAGGTGTTACAAATGGAATGAAAAACTTAGTATATCCTTTAGATTTCATCTAGGATATAAAAACCAATGAAGTATGTATTTTATAAGATATTCAGAGTGCCAACTTCATTGAATAGGTAGGAATACGAAATCGATCAGAATGTGAGATACTTAGCTTGAGTGATTTGTCCGAATTTAGAGCGAAGAATCTCCAGAATGGTGGAGCATGGATACTCAAATGGAAACAGAACCGTAAAATAATGCTAGCGCTATGGAAAGGATAGTACCATATTTCTTCCGTCGGACCCACACGATGTGATAGGGGGATAGGCTGTGATGCTGACTATGTTTTTATATTTTACGTTTACTACCACGCTTATTATCAAGAGTAAAATTGTGAAGTTGTTTATTCAAATTTCAAAGGAAGCTTACATTTTTTTTGTTAGTATATCTAATTTTTTTTAGTCTTCATATTGATTTAAAGCTACCTACGTAAGACGACAACTCATTATTTACGGGCCTTAGCCATATCGAATTTACTTTTAGCACTTTTCAATAGATACTAACATTTTTCACAAGCTTTTTTTTTTGTTTTGTAGCTACTTTATGAATGACTTTAATTTTTTTTTCTTCTTCAATGTTTAAAAGACCATAGCTGAACAAAAATTTGCTGGCTTTATATATCTTAGAATGACATGCTAAAAGTGTGATTGTTAAAAAATCCGTGGAAACATTCTTCTGTAGCTAATTATGATTTCTTCGGCTTAAAATGTTTATAGGAAAAAGTTAGTGAATAACACAAAACAAAAGACAAACTTAAAGTGAATAAAATAAAAACATCAGTCCCCTTCTATTCATTCGGTTGGTTGCCCATCAACCCAGCGATTTGTTGTACCTACTACTCTCTCGATGACCGTCATATAGCATTCCTGGCCCCAAGTGACTTCACACAAATGCCATGATCAATGCGCGATCTCACCAAGATATACTGGATATAACAGTGCGGTGGAAGAAGCATAATATATAACAGCAGGTATAATATAATTACACCTTGCGACGGACATTGCACCTGTGTCCATGTTCATCCCTTCATACAGTAGATATGTATGTAGGTAGGTAGTTGAATCTTCTATAGCCCAACAGCGGCCATTTAAACGAAAGGTTCTTAACTCAAGCGAAGCCCGTTGACCGATTAGCCCTGCTCTGTTCTGTTCTGACAGGCACAATGTGCTATACCTATATCTACTTATACCTACCAGCATTCAACAATCATTTTGTCATTTAGCATAGTTTGATCGATATGTTTCTAAAATACACCTGTGATATATCTATATACCTACTTAAATCTATAATGTTATAAGTATAATAATAGTAGGTACCATTGTTATTGTGTGTTTGTATAGTAGAGATATGTATATTAGGAAGTTGGGAAGATTCTGTAATCGCACGATCATTTTGTTTTGTTCTTTTTCTTCATTTTTTTTTATGATACGCTTCGACGATCTCCACGTGAACATGCCATAGCATGATTGAAAATATGGTGGAACCATGGAACCGACCAGAGTTTTTTTCTCTCTACCCCTTCGTGACTCATCAAAAATTGCTTCCCGTTTCGTTTTACTAAGAAAAACTTTTTGATAATGAACACAAAAATTACCTTTACCTTTCCAGCAGGTTTTAGAGAACATATTTAATAATTTAATAATTTAATGACAAATATGTATGCATGTATGAATGTATGCTAATATGTAGAAATAAAAATTTCATCATGACTGAAAAAAAAATAGAGCGCGTGTCAATATTCAACTGTTGAGCGTCCATTTCTTCAGATTTATTAAAGTAATTGGTGAGTTTAGTTGATACTTGTCACATGTTTGTATATATCGTAATTATACAACCATTTGGGTACTATTCTAATATCCCATAAGGTGATAGTTGGCATCTAGATAACCAACCAAATCTTCTGGACTAGCGTCAATTAATAGTGCGTACAGTCCACTGTTGTGCGATGACCCGACAATATCTCAATGGCTTTTCAGTGAGACAATGAATCCTTCAATCATAGGTTAGCGCCTGTGATACTCAAACTCTAATAACATTGGATTTGATTTTGGTCACTTAAAAGAAAATAGTAAAAACTAGTATAAGATTACTTTTACGAGAAAATACTATAAAATTCTAATTCTTATCATTAGACCAGAGCTACCCTAGTAGACACGATTTGAGGATTTCATGAGTCCTTAGATGAAGGTAATGATGAAATCTGTTCTGTACGCGCCAGACTGAACTCATTATATACTTTTCTTCAAAATAATGAGCTTCCCATGATGACTCGACGAGCAGTTCCATCAGTCGTTACATTTTCCTGTTGACATAATGAAAATACTCGCTGATATATTCATCAGTCAATTCATGATGAAATAATGCTTTTATCCTCAATAAATTCATAATGATGACATTGATATAATTATAAATTAGATTAGTTATTCTATCGCAGATCATTTTATTTTACATCTACATGTTTTGATTTTGCGTAAATTTTCGATTTTGATGACCAGTGATAGTTCAGTAGATAGAAGGTGTGTTATTATTAAACGATCCTTAGGGTACATCCTGCCGTATAAGGAGACTATGAAGAACTAGAAAGAAAATCATTTTGATCTATATACAGCGTGTCCCGCAAGTGGTGTGAAACCCGAAGGCTATGGATAGGTCATACTAAGATGAGCAAAAAAATTTTATGGGTGGTAGAGGGGAAATCCTAACGGGTTCCGAGATAACGGGATATTTGGGTATGTTTTCACAGATCGTCCTGTAACTTCCCAAGTTACACCCAATGATAATTAATAATCATTGGACCTTTCCAACAGTCTATTTTTCCCCTCCTCCATTCCGTTTTGAAGTTATAACTCAACAGAGTTAATATTTCGGAATTTTAATATTTTTTGTTGTTTAACTACTGTTTTTATAAAAATTACGTCATCCAGACCAATTGTTTATATTGGACTTAAGAAGCCCAAAAGCGTACCTTTAAAATGCCCTATTACACTCTATATCCAAAAAGTGACCCTTTTCGTGTTTTTTGACCTTTTCTTGAACCTATCCTGTGAAAATGACTTAAAAAGCTCGTCCACAAAAGATAACTGCCTATTTTCTGATTTTATTGAACTTTTTCGCTGAATTTGCTTAAGAAAAAGTGCGGAAAGCGTCACTTTTTGGGTTTAGAGTGTAATGGATCATTCTAAAGTTAAGGGTTTGGGATTCTTAAATCCAATATGAAAATTTGGTCTTTATGACGTGTTTTTTGAGCTCATCGATTGGCTCATCGAAAGGTTCATCGGAACTCATCAGAAAACTTCATCCGCATTCAATAGCAGAGAAATTTACATATATGGGAGCAGTTTCCAGATGCAACAGTGCTAGTTAACATAGGATTCCCCCCGAGCGGGGAAGAGCCTTTCCAAAACTTTTTAACCTTTACATAATTTATCTCTGAAACCTTCTACGGAATGACCGAAGGAGATCTATTACTATTTCAATGAACAATCACTTGGGTAAATATAGAATATATGTACACTCTAAAAAAAAAGTAATTTTACAACGTTAAATTGTGGTCGAAAATTTTGCAACTTTAAACATATACTAAATTTAGAACGTTATGATATAGATATAATTTCGGTGTAAAATTACACATAATTCTATAAATATTCCCTAGGGAGCTTGTCTAAATATCATACGTGAGATTGTGTAGTGTAAACCGACAGCAAGTAAAAGTACATAACAGAAATGCAAATCAATCAACCTTCGTACTACTGACTGTAAACAAATAAAAGCTAAAAATAACAGGAAAATTGCTGTTACGTTTATAAGCCATTAATTACATTTGTTTCGTAGTAAATTTACAAACAATGAATGGCTGATTTCTTTCTTTGTTAAACTGAATCAAATTCAAGCTCCGTGAGGTATACATTAACACACAAGAATGCACAATTAGATGAGAAAAATTCTTTCGGTGTAAGAGATTTATTTATTCATTTCAAGCTCATCAAAGACTGATTACTACATAGATAATAAAAATGTATATAAGTAATAGAGTAACAGTCAAAATATCCAAACAATTTTCCTATCTGACTCTTGATTTGGGCTTTAGTCAAATTAAAATCAATGCATTTGGAATAAGCAATATTAAATAGATACGGGCTCATGCATACCGTAATTAGTGCTGTGATGAGGAACTTTGAAAAAGCCATAGTACCTAAGGGAGCGAGGAGGAGTTGAACTGCTAAAAGTCACCAGAAGTTGAGGGGAGTTAATAATACCCTGTCAAATATCCAAAACGAAAGCGACTCTGGAACAGTTACTTCTTTTATCTAGATTTAGCATTTACTAGTATGGAGGTAGAGAAATGCGATCGCTTCAAGGAAGCGAAATTATACGAAATTTTTTAGCATCATCAGCATAACAGGATATGTTAGAATTGGTGGTCAGGATTGAGCCCACATCATTAATAAAAATAATGAATAGGAGCGGACCGACATGGTTACCTTGCGGAGCACCAGAGGTGTTTGTAAATGCAGTGGAAAAAGCTTCTCGAAAGAGAGCGCGTTGCGTATGGTCAGATCAATATAACCATAATCATGTAACGAAGAGAGGAGGAAAGCCAAGATTGGTGAACTTGTTATTCAAAATACGGTGATTAATTTTGTCAAATGCGTTAGTGAAATCGGTGTAGACACAGTCAACCTGCTTTGCAGACTCAATGTCAGGAATGTAGAAGTTGGAGAAATCTGCTAGGTTGGTAGTAGTAGATTTACCTTTTATATGTAAGAGCCTTATTAGGAACCTTCAATAAAAAATTAGAACGTCAGAAACTAGGGTTTCAAATAGTTGGGTAATACAAAATAAATTGGCGACTGGCCAATAATTAGATAAAGTTTTCTTTCTTCCCATCTTGTATAAGGGAATAATAATAGAAAGTTTCTATAAATTAGGAAGACGTCACTACGAATAGATAAATAAAATAAATGACACAGAATAGGGACAAGAGACAAACGGAAATTTTTCAACACAGATGCAGGAACACAATCAGGACTATTAGAAAAATACTATGACAAACCCGAACTGTGCTTCAGAATTGTTTCGTTGCCAAGTATAAGAGTATCTCGAGAGAAGTAGAAGTAGTAGGAAATTTCGTCAAATGGTTAAAATTACTAAAGCAAAGTCAGTCTTCGAAAGGTAGTTATTAAACGCCATTGAAAAGATTAACAATACTGCAATAAACATAAAATCATTTTAAATTAATTAAAATTTGGTTTTTGTGATGTATTCTCACAATAGTTAGAATGCAATTACGTAATACCAGTACGAATATGATTTCGAGTAAGATTTACTATGAACATCTATGTAGTCATATTATCTTCGGTGTTGTTCTTTTTATGAGATATTTGTAAATTGCAATATTTTAAGAATAATCAATCAAGCAAAACTAATAGTAAATTTACACAATTTTTTGTAATGTTAATAATATAATAATAATACTTTTGCTACAATTATAACTATGTAGGGTAAAATACCCAATTACCGGACACTAAACTTTTCCTCCGAACTCCTTATTCTGGCTAAAAAATATCCAATTTCCGGCCAAGTTTAAACTTAATCACAATTATAAGGACTCTTAGTTTTTTTTTTATATTTTATATAGCGAAAGTATATACTTATATTCACTAAATTTACTTATACTTTTTGGCTGTTTTCATAACAAATTATAATTTTATTCAATTTAACATTAGTCTTAATATCTTTTATTGGCATATCTGATCCGAAGCTGTTAAGTCGACGAGTTATCTACTGGTAAGCAAGGAGAATCATTATTTAGACTATTTCTTGCTACATTGATGTCAATAAAATCACAAAAATTTTCACCAAAAAACACTTTGCAGTTAACTCGTGTTATTGTCATGGCTATTGAAATTGATTTGCATTCGTGTACTGTCAATATTTGTGCCGTTTTCTGTTTTTAAAAGTTATAATTATAGCATCTGAGTAAACTTTCTAGTTTTCTTACTACTCTCTCACTTCGTTAATCGCTTCAATTACTATATAAAATGTTTTACACTACGGTACATTTTCAGAAATGCTTTCTAGATTTGCTTGATTAAGTTTTTCGATTTAATTCTGCACAAATACAGCAATCCACAAGTGGAAACTTCCTGCGTCCACAAAAATTTCCAAAAGAGGTCAAAGTCTTATTTTTGCTAGAGTTTTATGTGCATTGTCAGGTTGCTTTCCCAAATCGCCACAGTACCTTATCATGCAGGGGGTAGTGTTCGGTGGAAGAGCATAAAAAGTTTTCCCATTATCGTAAAAGTCGTTTAGCTCTAGAGATAGAACAGATTTGTGCCCATTGATAAAGAGAATAACAGGTTTTTAATTTTCCCTTCTATGACCCAGTTATTGACTCTTCCTTTGGGGATACCTTTTGGTGAACGAAACGATGTTTATTTCAAAAATAAAGCGTGCCAGGCTTTACTCTTTTGAAAAATGTTTTTCTTTCGTTATCATTTACAATTTGTTGGGCAATATCAACTAAGTCTTTAGAACACCAATCAACAATTTTTTCCTCTTCCACTTCTAGAAAAACAGTTGAAGGTCCATATTTTGCAACACTTTCTGGTAGTTTCCCTACAAGTTTTTCTTGAATCTTAGGTCTGGGAATTCTGTAAATTTGGCTAATTTTTCTTATTGATATTTTCTTCTCTTTTTTTCTAAATCGTCTTCTGTTTGCCTCTGTATAGCCTGTATTCCATATATGTGACATTTTTAGGCTAGATAATAAAAAGTCTTAATAATAATTACCTACGTCTTTCTTTAAAAGTAATTTTAAAGTTCCTATTTATGAAATTCTATACAAATTTCAGTAACTGGATGCGAAAAGAAAAATTTCCGGCAACTGCCGGCTATGAATCAAATCTTACTAAAAAATATTATCTGAATAGCGGCAGCCCAAAATTTTTTTAAATTAATAAAAAAATAGAAAATTTGACCTAATATTAAAATACTATTTGATAACTTCAAGAAAAACATAATATAAAAGCTTATGTCCTTAAAACAAGTTATTACCTATCTATTTGCCATACTTCGTCTATTTAAGAAATGCTAAAACTCTCACGCATGCGCTTGCTGCCAAATATCACTGACTATTGAACATAAAGATTTTTTATACCATAACAGCACGTGGATGATACAATTTTGTGAGCATATAGGAAAGATTTTGTGGCCGGGAATAGACTACTTTACCCTATATTATAAAAATGTTGTGTAATATTACACAGAGTTTGTATAGGTTGGTTTAAAAAAAAAATCGGTAAATACTTTCAACCCACTTTTGAGCGATAAATGACAAACTAGTACCAGCTCCACCTAGTCATGAAAAAAAAAAAAATATTTAAGTGAAGGGAACACAACAAATATGTAGTTCTTGTTTATAAAAGAACGCAGCTATGTTATGCTAGAATTTTTACAAATTTGCTAATTTACTTGATAGCTTTTCCCCGAATTTTTAATATTTGTTGGAGGCCAAGAGCTCTTCAAAAGAGCTGCATTGATTTGGGTACAATAACATTTTTCTAAGGAATTTACTCGAACAATTTTATTCAGAATTTTTATACATTATTATTGGTTCACAATGAAACTTGTATCGGTAATTTTATTTAATCATAAGTGTACGAATGAAAAAAACCCTGTTACAGCGCTCAAACAATCTCTTTGAAGAGTGAAGGAGTAGAAAATTTAGTTACTGATTATAATTTCGACTGATTAGTTGAAATAAGAAATGCATATGCAGTCGGAGTCGTAGTCGAAGCTAAAGTTTTTATCATGCCACGCAGATGCGTTCCTAATTTGAGTAAACTCGCAGTATTTGTAATGAAATGGAGTAAATTTGTTTTTAATAATAAATGGATAACATTTTACTGGATTATTACTCATTTAAAATAAAAGAAATTGCGTAAGCTGCTTTTTATACTTATAAAGTTGCTTTTAAATTTTCGATACTATTATTAAATATAAATAGTTCTCTATTAACCATTTTGAACGTTTTTGTTTTACTTTGTTTACTTGTTATGAAAGTGCAAAACTTCAAATTTACTCGCATACTTCATACGACCTTGACGAATGGATTTGCAGCAGTCTATCGTCTTCCATACTATGTAGTTACTCTATTTATACTAAAAGGCACACTTATAGATGAAGCTTTATACAATTAATTCGTCATGATTAGTTTTATAAGTTCTATAATGTACACGTTGACTGTAGCTTCCGTAACTAACTTATATAAGTAATTTTATTTTGACGTTTTTATACAAATTTTTTACTTACACATCCTTTCCGCTTTTTGCACTCAAGTGACAGTTGCAATATTTGATGCTGGAAAGTTTATTTCAAACTGTAAGTAATATCGTTTCTGCAAATAAATGACACAAATGCCAATATACAATAAGGAAAAAGCTAGATAGAATTGGTATAAGACCAATCTTACGATACCCTAGATGAATGCCCGTATGCAATTTCGTATAGTCTCTGTTCAAGATTGATTGTTAAAATGGTTTTTCACGTCTATTTCTAGAATGGTTCAACGTCGGACAGTAAAGATGGTTATAACCAATTTCATAGGGTTTTATATTTTAAAGAATTTTCAGTACAATAAAAACATCTATGACTGATCTCTTTCAAAGCATAGGTAAAAAAACTCATATCTTGTAAAGAGTTTGATATTGTTGGTTTTGACACTTTGTACAGTGATTCTAGTATGCCAAATGCTTCTCTCATATTAGTATCTATTTTTTTTATGAGCAGTTTTCATGTATTATAGGAACTCAAACTAGCAACGATCGACCCTAAAATGATTCCTGCATATTTCTCATAGAAGCTCCCAAGTCAAAGCGTCGCAGAATCCAATTGCGCTGCCATGGCCACCAGATTATTTTCCTACGGTTTCTTTTGTATCACTCAATTTCCTTTATAAATATCGATAAGCATATCATTGCAGGATCTAATTTACTTTGCATCCATTGTACTGATCTCAGTGCTGATGACAGTAATTGGCATGAAATTTACTTACGTCAGTTACTGTATCCATGTAAATGCATCTTAATTGTACGATGTAAAAATATTACAAGAATTTCCAAAAACGTGTAAAATCGGTGATTATCACTGAACTATTTTTCGTAAAGATTTGGTATATATTACGTTCAAAAAATTCTTCTATTGCATTTTATATGCATTACTTTATTACGCGTTGTAATAAATTACACTTTTACAACTATAAATTCTTCAAAAACAGCAAAGCCGTGAATACACATTATATGCAGAATATAGATCTTCCAGCTTAAATTTTACAAACCATAATTTAATAAAATGGTAATTTACTTAAAAAAAACATATTTCTTTAAGAAAAGCGAGAAAAAATTATAGAGCTATGCACGATGTACCTAAAAGATCTTCAGATAATGGCATCCGTAGTAAATGTTGAAATTTGCTCAACTTTTTCGTTCCGTTACTTCCCCATTTCGAACGTGCGTTGTATACAATTACACAGCATTATGTAAACTTAACTTTGGCTGTTGTACGTGACGGAACGCTTTAAGCGCATAGATTTATTCATCTGTTGATGTGCTAATTTATCAGATTAGACTATAGCTATGCATATCTTATATTAAGATGTCGATTATGTCGCTAATTATAATGGATTTGAATACATGCCTCCCGCGAAGCTAAGTAATGGTCAAGAAATTCCGCTAACTACAGTATTCTTACATATATGTATGGTGTGATGATTTTGATGATCAGCACTTTTTTGGAAGTAGTTATATTGCATTGAAAATGTTTGATCGGGCCACTTTTATAGCCGATCTCAAAATATAAATTTGCACTAAATTTACCCTTCTTTGTACTCGACTTTTGTCTTTCAGCTGCGAATACAGAATTCTTGTGAGGAGAGGGTGCAACTCTGGACTCTGAAAGTATCTGAGGGCCAGTTTTGCGGTGATTCATGTTAGGCGAAGCCTGTTCATCTGAAGTCAAAATGTAAATGAAATTTAGTCATTATATTAGATTATCTACTTCTTGATCGTTCGATGTTCCGAAAAATGAATTTTAGACCAAATGGCGACTGTTCAACGTTATGGTGTAGATGTTTGGCTAAAAAAATGAAATGTACTGCTATTTACCTGAGCCAAAAACTATACAGGAAAAATACACGATCAAGGACTAGATTACAGTACATGGTGGAAAAAGTCTGGAAATGATGAACTAAATAATTCGGTGCAGTAGCTCCCTAGATAGGTATTTGGATTACCGATTTTGAAAATGCGTCATTTGAAGTTTTTTAAGTATAACTCGACAGCCGGTTGTTATAATGGACACAGTAAACAGTTGACGAGTCGATCACCGCTGCGGAATTTTGATCAACCAATGAAATTTAATATATTGAGGGTGGCCGTCATGGGTTAGATTAATTAGCACATCAAACATGTCTCATATATCCGTAAAAAGGGACTGTCTCTCAAGGTGTACTTCAAACTGGTATAGGTTCATTAATTTTATCAACTAGAAATTTTGAGAAAATAAACTTAAGATGTTCGTTTTACTATGATTTATGAACTATATAATTTAATTTGAGAATAAAAAAAACTAAAAAGCTTTTGGTGCCCTTTTCGAACTGGTAAGTGATTAGCTGGAATCACAAAATTTATTATTTAAAAGTTACAAAACTGATATAATACCACTAAATTGCTAAGTTCTTAGAACTTTCTTATCACATATGACTCTACTCATAATTCTCGCTTGTAAACTCTATGTACTTGATTAAAACGAAAAGAGTGTAAAAAATCACATAGAAAAAAAAAATAAATAAAATTCCACAAAAATTTATAGCAAAAATCAACAAAATTTTCGTCTGCTCTTCTCATCGACTGATTTGTTAACTTTTCTCTGCGATTTCATTGAATTTTCTTTCATTTTTGCTTCGTATATTTAGTGACTAGAATCACCACTTCTGAACAACAGCGTCCAAGGTCTATATTTGGTAAAAAATTTCAATAGACTAACGCTTTGCGCAGGAACAAAACTACCAATATACTATATTAGCTTGAAAATCACGAGTTCATCATAAATTGTAACTTTGAAAAATATAGGATTTAAAGCTCTGCGTACATTACCTCACAGTCACAGAATATATGAATTCACATACCTTGTACGTATAAAACTTTATGGACAATTTAAGAAAGTTTGACTTTATTTTGTTTTTATTCAACGTTTAAGCTAAGTATTCTAGTAAAACTATTGCATTTAACGAAATAATAAAATGTTTTCATTCGAAAATAAGGAAAATGAAGTTTAACGGAATTTCTCCAATTCATCAACGTATCAAATTGAAGTTGGAGCATTTAGAAATTTTTATGGTTTTTATGAAAAGTGCAGTATAATAAATTTACTGCGTAGTGAAGCATTTTGTTCGAAAAAATACAGAAGATCTACTACGCCCTGTAGCTGTATCTGCCACTGCTGTCTTTATGATGTCAAAGAAAGAAGTTAATAAATTTTGAGGTTGAATGAAGTTAAAATAATCAACAGCAACTTCATAATTATATTTTTATTTGAATACTCTCCACCAGAACTGTAACATACTTAAGTATATTGGCACATTGGTGCCAGCACCTGTCCTTAAATTTTTATAAGTTGTTTTTTTTTGTACAAGTTCTGATATTGGTACTGAAAAGATTTTCAAGTACAAGTCCCGATACTGGTACTTAAAAATGTTCAAGATCAAGTCCAGGTACCGGTACTGGTACTTATAAGTCCCTTATACAATATGAGCTTAAGTATCCTATAAGTACCAAGGTACGCAAGCAATTACTACAAATACAGCCATAACGCGAAGTACTTCAGCACTTGCAAATTTTTTGAATACGCCTTCTAATAATAGAGGTTTAGTAGCAGGGACAGCAACGGTGAATACTTTTTCCCAAAAAAATTAAATTACAGTCGTTGTGCAGTGATTTTTATTTTTAAGTTCTTCAATAAATTTAATTAGTTAATCTGTTGTATATATATATGAGCGACAGTAGGACGGAAATTGACATACTGAATCGATAGCCTTTGTTGAGAAAGTTGGCAATCAAGTGCAATACCACGTTTTCTTCCTCCGTACCTGTGTAGCGCTTATTTTCATTTTCACATTTGAAAAGCTTGTGTTGCTAAGGGCAAATTCAAATATACTGTATAAATAACATCCAAAATTAGAAATTAAAGCCTGTAGCAAAAACTTTTACAATTCTGTTTCGTTTCTTATCTTTTTGCAACACATTTTATGATATTTCGAAAATGCAAACCTCATCCAGTAATTTATCTGACTATATTTTTTAAATTTTTGAATTGTGTCATCGAAAGCTTGAATCTTCATTATTAGAAGATGTACTTAAATAATTAACAAGAACTTAAATATGTACTTGGCGGTATGGCGGTATTCGTGTGTTTATATACCATTTACCAGTATCAGTAACTGGACTTGTACTTGAAAATTTTCAAGTAGCAGTATCGTGCTTTGTACTTGAAATTTTTTTAAGTACAAGTACAGGGACTTGTACTTAAAAGATTTTAAGTCCACGTCCTGGTACTTGTACGTGAGAAAACGTCGCATGGTTGCCGATGTAACTTTTATGCATCACCCCTTAATTTGTTTTAGAATGCTGCACTTAGAGACTCTCTACATATAATGCGTATGTAGAAATATGATGTCCTCAGACTGAGTGCTGTATTAAAAAAAAAAAAAAAATTAAATCGAGATTAAAAGCCATTGTGATTCTGTAATACGCGAGTGATATTTTACTCGGTTTAGCAGATGTCAAGAAACAGATGAATTACTCCATCTGCTCCATGTCTCATGAGTATTTAAAGTGAATTGAAGAAGATCGCGAATTGGAACTTCAACACTACAGTTGAGAAAAGGCACGTGCCAAACATCTACACACAATACAATTCCATATTTTCTCCATTCTCATAAAAAAAATCGATTTGTCGTATAAGCACAAATCATCATAGTTGCGTTTGATTGCAGAAGATTGAACGTGGTACTTTGGAAATTTTCCAGATACAAACTATATCTTAATCTGCAGAAACCTGCATACTGTGCACACTGTACAAACGTATTTATACACAAATATACAATACGAATCTTCACCCAACAAAATGTCATTGTACTTTTTTGCGTACAATATGCGGTCAGAGGTCAAAAAGTGAAGTCTCCTGCATGAAGGTAGAGAAATAAGTTTTATTACGAAATGGAAAAAAAACAGCAATAAAACTCCTCAATGATGTTATACTGTTTGTCGGTTTTTTATTTAGTCACCTGTTGTTTTTGTTGTATTTGCGTCCTCATCTCATCAGGGGTATTGTAAGAAGTCGCGCGCGCGCGCGCGCGCGCGGATCTTTAACGGGTTCGCTTTGTCCCTTTCTACAAGTTATAAGCGATGATTTATGCGCAACATTTAAAATTCAGAAGATAAAACGACCAGGGTACGGAGAATTAGTGAAAGATGCATCTGCCTAGATCTATATTTGCGAGCATCATCCTTCTTGACAATCTTTTTGTTTTTGTTTCTCTGTTGTAGTTTGATGATGATTTTGTCTTAAGGAAAGAAAGTTATAGGTACTTCTTTAAAAACACCGTCATATATATGGGTTTGGTTACCTGTATTGTATACATAACCGCAACGGCTAGGGCTCACGTCGCGAAGAATCGCTCTGATTGTTGGTAAGGTGTTCACATGATTTCTAATTCCGATCGCGTGCCTAACCTTCTTGTAAGATCGGTAGATAAGATTTGGTAGAGTTGAAAGTTACTTACTTTCATACCTGTTCTTAAATTTTATTGATTTTTTGCTTTTTTTTTCGTTTTAAATAAAGATTTACTATAGAGCACATGTCAAAAGGCTGATACTCTCAGGAATGTGTAAAATTTCTTAAAGTAAAAAAGAAAAATATTAAAATGCCCCTCAACTATTTAAACCGAATTCATAGTGCATAATAGATTGAAAGAACTGCATCTTCCGGATGAAAATAATAGTCTTGTGAGGTGCAGTTAGATCACAAAAGATCTAGAACCATAACAAATGCTTTTGATTCAGCGAATCAAAATGTTTTTTTTTATTATTATTTCATCAGATGTTCTTGTCTGTCGATTATAATATTGCTGAGAGAGAGAGAGAGAGAGAAAGCGATGACGATCACTGTAATGAGCATACGAGTGTAATAATGATGATCGGCAAGTTTGATTACTATACAATCATTGGCCGCAGCTCACCGCCGTGTATAGCGTTACAAAAGTCATGCATTCATGATGATATACTCTACGATTTGGTATTTTTGTATATACCTATCTAAGCGCGATCATTCTCAATACACTTTATTATACCACTACCATCAAATACGAAAATAATCGAGCTGACCAAAGGGGGATTGACACTTCCATGGAAACAAACTCGAAAAAATATTTGCTCACGTGCATTACCTGTAGAATGTGAACCATGTTCATGTTCATAGAATGAATCTCAGAAACAGAGAAAAGACGGGTAATCTTTTCTCACCTGGCGTCAAACACCTGCACCGTGTAATTTAGTTAAGTTCAAGAACAATTGGAATTTTAGTTCAACACGGCGCGGTACGGTATACGGCATGGCATGGCGGCTAATAAGAAGGGAAGATTGAAATAAAAACAACAATCCTTGAATTACAGCAACAACAATGATTGTAGAGTTAGCAAAAGCGTTTCGGAGTGTTGATCATATATACGTTTATTAATATATGCCTACACCTCAGGAACGAATATGGTCTCCAATCTTGATTATCATCATTGTCATCATCATCATAACTATCATCAGAATTAACGGAGCGAAGGATCAGGAAATGATTTTTGTGTCCGCACTTTACTATTCAATTTGAAATCATAATTCACCTGATCTCATACCATGGATGGATTTATGTATATATGTTGAAATGGCGGTAGGATATACATAAAATGTTGATCACCTTTAAGAGGTGAATTTAAGAGTTCTTTGCCTCTTCAAATGGTTCCAATGACGGAACGGTCACCGGAGCAGAAAATAAATGATCTTAACAAATACTAACTATACATATATGAAGAAAGATAGAAAGATAGTAAGAAAGAAAGATAAATGGTAACGCACTCTAAGCACAGTAACTGAACCGTGATGAGCTGTAATGATTGACACTTCGCTGAGTATTAGGTACTTACTCTATGCATGCTTGTAAAACACAGTCAATTGTCAATTATAATGGCGACACAATAGAGAAAAATATTATTTTGTTGTTTCTGTTGCTGTTCACTGGTTTTAAAGTGAAGAAAGCTGAATTAGTTTTTTTTTTTTGGTTGAAACTATAAAGACAATTTGTCTTACTTGCTTAATGCGGTGCGCGGTTACCGATTTAAAGAGAAATTTAGAGCATTTTGAAATAACACAACTGCAAAAAAAAAGATTTTAAGAAAGTAAATGGCCTTAAAAACTGTTCGGCTTGAACTGGATTTTGTGGATATTATACAGTTTGGAAGTGGTCAATACCGAAACAATGCGTGTACTTAATAATAGTCCGCTAATCGATAATTTAAAATTTGTTTTACGAAAGTATTATATATAACAAAAAAAAACATGTTTATCCAGAATTATCGTTTCTGGTTTAGAATTTGGTATAAACGTTGAAATTTAAGTGGAGGAATTATTTTCAGGTTTTGGATATTTTCAATAATTTATTTACATTCAACTAGAAGTAGATTTTTCTCTTTATTTTTAAAAATAAGATTAGAAGATGAATCAAAGGAGAAAGATATATTTATTTATAAATGTTAGAAATGAAAGAATGAAGAATATTTTCTGTCACTTCAACTGATTCGAAGGTGTAGTTTAACAATCGTTGAAAAACTTAGACAGTTTACTATCATCTGAGCTGAAAGTCACCGTTATAATAACAATAATAATATTAAAATTTATTCTGGACACAGTACAAAAGATTAGGAATTTTCTAATTGTATTACTTAAATTTTATACGGCGCTAGAAATAAATTAAACTCTATAACAATCTAAACTGAAAATGTTTATCTATTAAAGCTTAAATAAGGTAAAAAGAAGGAAAGAAGATGAAGATAAAACAATATATGCATGTATAAAAAAAAAGGAGAAGAAAAAATTAAAGAAAAATAATATATATGTCTACATATAATGCCTAATGATAAGTCCACTGCAAAGACATAATAACACACATGTGAATAATCACACCACATTACCAATACACATTTATGAAGATAGGAATGTGCCCTTATAAGTTGACCATGCCAGCCATCTGTTTATTTAAAGGCCCGCCTCCAATATATTATAAGGTTGAGTGTTGCATAAACGAGAAATTTGGACAGGGTAAGAACTTTCTATAACTACTTTGCTGAAGCGAGGAATAATGATGTTTCAGATTTCGCCGAAATGTTGTTTTTTGAAAAAAAAAAAAAAAAATCCCTAAGATAACCCGATTTACCTGAGCGCAGCAAGTTATTAAGATATAACAACTCTCTTTGTTCCAGGTAGGAGATCAGAGAGTAGCCAAGTAACTGCAGTCGGTAAAGAGAGACATGCTCAAATCTACGTATCTCAAAAAGAAATCGTATACAATTATTAAATTCTACCTCTAACTCAACCGAGCCCGGTCCGCTTTCCAGCCTTGGAAATATCAAACTTTCAAAGGTGAAGAGCGGAATTATTAACAGCCTCACTAACCTTAAATGAGTATGAGTGGGTAGAATATGCCAGCTGAAAGCGACAACCTGTGAAAACCTCTGTAAACGTTTCTCTTGTATTGTCACAAAATTTCAATTCAGTATTCAAAACTGTAAAGTATAGCCGTTTCGATTTACTGGTGGTATAACTGCTGTGTTCAGCGTACTACTGTAGTAGAAGATACACTGTCATTTCTTGGAATTGAATAGCAAAGAATGCATTTAGACCAAGAGTAAATCCTGTCAACGTTTTTCTTTATACGAGCCATACAATCCTCAAGAAGCCTGATTCGTCTGTTCAGATATATTTGGAAATCATCCGCATACAAGTGAATTTTTACACCTTTAATCATTTGTGGTAAATCATTGATAAGTATGCTGAATAGTAATGGTCCTAGTATCGACCCCTGTGGAGCTCCACATGAAACAACAGCTAGATTGGGGAAGGCATCGCTCACATTTATTCACTGTGATCGCTTACTATGAAAGGAATTTATCAAGGATAATGCAGGTTTATCAAGGTTGAAGAAAGTGTAAAATTCATGCAAGAGTAAGTTGTGATCGACACTGTCGAAGGCCTACGAAAAAGCAAGAAGTACCATTGTACTAAAATAGTTTTGATCAAGAGAAATTCTTTAAAAAAGTAATTTTAACAATGCTCATTCACAACCATGAAATTTACGAAGCCTGATTTCCAGCACGAGAGAAGTTCATTTCTTTCTAGTTGCACGTATACAGCTTTTTCCAGTAATTTGGATAGAAAACATGAAATAGTTATAGATCGGAAATCAGCGGGATATTCAGGGGAAGACTTTTTGGGTATCGGTAAGACGCCATAAAGCATATATTTATTATATGAAGGATATATTCTCCAGTTAAGGAAAATAATAATTTAATAAGTTTAGAGGACAGATTATCTTGATCAATAGCATTAGACTTTATTGAATGCATTGAAGAAATTACTTCGAGCAGGTCGATCCCACAAAAACAAAAGCGATTTACTGCACCATTGGACACCATATCGAATCGATTTTCATCTACCACGCCGTGTCCGCTAACCTGACCCGGCTCCACAGGGAAATTATGAAGGAAATGTGTTAGGTGAAAAAAGTACTCAAAATATCAAAGTCCCCCTAACTTCGAAAGGACACATCCTGCTCTTCACCTTCTAATCCCATACGATTTTTGTTCCACTCTACATGACCTATCTATCTATGATAATACCACTTGCGGGTCACCCAATAATTATCTCCTTATTTCATGAGGATTTAAACTTAAAGACAGATTGTAGCATTGTACACATAGTTTAATAAAATATTTATAGAAATTTGGCAAGGCTGTATTTGCTTTCTAAACTGGCGAAGAAGGCTTACGTCTACAAACAGTCTTACTGATATATGATAATTTAACGCGATTACGACATAGATTCGAGAACTATATTGTGTATCATCAGTCTATCGTAACTTTTCATTGGAAACGTGTTTAGCTATGTTTGCCAAATTTAAAAAATAAGTTTATCTTATTGGGAGTCTCGGAAATATCATAAACTAATTCGTGGCTCCATGTGTCCTTACACAAAGCATTACGTATTCAAGTTCATTGTGGAATATGTGAAATAGTTCAAGCTAAATCTAAATATTTTGAATTAGAGTTCTCCACTTCTTTACCATCTATGTAAGTCCTGCAGTGTATTCACCATTTTTGATTTTAATATACCGAATTGAATGATTTCGGTTTTAGCTCGACTGTCTCAAATAATTTGTAAATATGTCAACTATTCAGTTGGCAGTATTTATTTTGCTTCCTCAGATAGCGATACTGATTGCTTTAGACTTCGATGTATATATGTGAGTACGAATCACTTAAATCTAATACAGCTATATTCAACGGCGAACTTCTGCCTAGGCAAACTAGGCAGCCGCGTATAGGCTCAACCTTATAAGGGGCCTCGCCGTGTACATGAAGGACATACGACACCGGATATTAAAAAAAATGCAATTCACTTTATTATTCGTGCATACAGTGGCTCTCTAGAAATGTGTTTCCTGACCATGCTGTGGAATGACATCTTGAAAAGATTCAATGAAATTAGCAAAGGTTTTTCAATCTGTTAACAGCGATATTAATATGATTGTCGAACTTTACCAGTCTTTGGTAACATACCTAGAAGATATAAGGAAAGACGATACATTTGATTATTATGAGTCGAAAACTGTGGAAACAAGTGCTGAACATAACTAGGCATATGAAGAAGAAACGTAAGCGAAAAGTCTGATGAAGTAAAAGGAACAAGATCGAAGTCGTACTATTCCGCAGGGATGGATTCAGAGTTATCGTTTTCATTATTCTTGTCGACAGGTTGATTGTAGAACTATAAAATTTGGTTCTGCTTACGAGAACTTGAGCAAAAATTTTGACTTTCTTATGAAGCTACATAGATTGGAGTTTTAAGATATCCGCAAGTACGCAAGGAGCTTGAAAGCCTTTTATCTAGGAGATTTAAAAGGGGCTTTGGCAAACGAGTGTCTGCACATGAGAGTTCATTTGTCATCGCCGAGGATACACGGGGAAAACGATTATCCTGGAAAAAGTCTTTTTGGGAATTTATCAAAAGGTGGAAATAGAGCTTTGGATGTTGTTGTGTACACCAGGGTGAAACTGCACGACAGAACGGCAGAAATAATGCATTCTGTAGCCTATAGTGAGGTAATCCGTTCCTTTGCAACATGTAATGAATTTTCTTTGCATATAATTTCGTACTTATTTTCATGATTGGTCGATGCAAGTTAAATAAATGAAAAATAACAGCATCATTTTTGTTTTTGTTTTGAATTTGTTAACTGCCTTGGGGCCCTGGGTCTTCATGTCTAGGCCTCGCTATATTTGACGTACTTTTTCTAAAGGTTTTGGATATCATTGCATCAATCATTATTATTTATATAATTCTACATATAATCCTTGACATATATACATTTCTCTTTGCTATTTGACTTTTTCCTCGGAAACTGCTCAATATTATTTATATTCTCAGATTCCATGTGATCTTGGAGAAGAGTTTCGTCCAATAAACACACTGCCTGCCCTGTCTCTTAAATAGATCTCGAAAAAATTTTGAGAGGTAAAATTCTTGAACATGTTAAAATCGTCCCCTCCTGTAATAGTGGCAGTTGGATTTTGGAAATAAAGTATAGTATAGTATACATTTCTGAAAAGTAATTCGATAGTGTTAGTCATGATATTATATAAAAATACTTACAGATTAGTAAGTAGGTGCGTTCAGAGAAGTGCTATAGAGCAGGCCTTCTTAAACTTTTTTTATTCACGACCCCATTTATGATTGTAATTTTCATTTACGACCACATTTATGATTGTGTAAAAAGAAATTTTTCGATACTGGGTTTCTTGAAGAAATTTTTTTTTCCCGTAATCTAAGAAATAATGTAGCAAGTGTTATACCATTTTAGAATCCTTATTAAATGCCTCAACTTTTAAAGTTACTAGCCAAATAGGCATAGTACATTTTTTTCAGTACAGTCAGTTAAATAAAGTTGGGTGAAGTATTAATTTTCTATTCTTGGTTCGGAAAAATGTGACATTTTCTTCCAAGCTGGAGCAGTTGGCTTAGAATTTAAAGCAGCAGGTTACATAAGCACTATTCGGGATTACACAAGAAAAATAAAATTGAAAAAAAGTAAAGATTTGTAGCAACAGGAGCGAAAAAACCATCACAGGGTGTACATTTTCTTGAAAACAAAAGAAATGTCTATAATTTAAAAAATACATGACTTGGATTATTTTTATATTTTTTGTGGTAACTATTATGATTTGGTCTATCACCCGGTTCCGACTTGACGTCGACTTACGGGACACCCTACATATGAAAAAATATAGTTTTAGAATTTGTTTAAAAACATACAAAAATAGAAAATTAAAAATTGCAAAAATAGTTATAAAATTGTATTTATTAAATACCCCAAGATTTCGCTGAGCGACGCCAGTTGGAGTCGCGACCCATAGTTTAAGAAGCCCTGCTATAGAGGAAAGGCTGTTTCACTCCCGCTCACTTCGACATAAACTTCCTCAAAGATATATACTTGCTCCACTGATATTCGCAATAAATATGTATTAATAATATTGCTAATATGATTATTGATTTTTATATATTATGCATAATCAAAGAAAAGATTGACACATCTTATTTCCCTTCTGTCATAGTCAACGGTTTAACTGTCGCATATTTTAATAAAGTAAATGACCTTAAACTGGTAATTAATCGTATGCTAGACCAGAAATTATGTTGACTTTAACAAATAATACTCAAATACATGACTTTCATATTGTAAATGAGATGCGTTCACTATAAACGAGAAGAAGATAGAACGGTTGAGGCCATTGATCTTTTTAAAATGAATGATAAAAATTCTATGCAAATTAAAAATATACATTTAGGTAGATATATGTATTTACTCGTCATGTATTAATTGCAATTATGACAGGAATTGAGCAGCAAATGCATGGAAATTAACGAAATTCATAAGATGGGATACGCTGCCCCGAGGAAGAAATAAGAATGAAGATGAAATCCATACACAGAAAGCACGATATGACCCGCCTTAATTTCTTAATTTCACTCTTTCTTTGACAGTTTTGACACTAATGAAATGTTCTGAAATCTTCAACAACATTTTTTTACAACTATCGGTTGACAGTTGACTCAAGCTGGAATAATTTGCATATGCTATGAGTGTCTGTAAAATGTGCTCTTCGTAGTCTTCAATTTTCTTCCATATTCTTAATTTAAAAATTATTATTGTGAAGTAAGATTATCACCTCGACAATTCGATGGCGCCGATTGCTCTTGTTGATTATGATCAATCGAAGCCGAGGTCGAAATCATTTGAATAATAAAAATTAAACACATAAGTATATAAACAGGCCAGGCCGGTGATTGTGGTTTATGTGTTGGAATTGAGATGGTGCACTCACTGCGATTATACACATATTTTCCAGATTAAGGTCCTTAGTAGGAGTATAAAAACAGGAATAATATGATTATCAAAAAAAAAACCAACACCATTCATTCAATATTTGTAGCAGATTCTCTAAAGTGGCACGGCGACAGCCAGAGAGACTCTATAGATACCTGCACGTTAAAACATATGTAGATCAACAGCGTTAAGTCACTCTAAGAGCTTTTAGGTGTTCAAAACTCTACTTTTCAGGTAGGGCCAAAGAAGATGTTAACAGATTTTTTTTTCAGTCTTGGGAGGAAATAATGCAAAGCTATGGTCGACTTCATTACACAATATGCTTCTTGCTCTCACCTAAAATGTTGTAAAATTATGTGAACGTTTGCAAAATGTCAGTCTTGCTTGGAAGGAGTGGCGTGATTACTGAACACCTCCGCTACATATCTCTGTTGGTCACCCGGTGCAGGATGGATTAGTTATACTCTGCTCTAGTGAGGCAGGTTAATACATAGAACCAACATAGATCCATGTTTTTGGAGTCCCTTTCTCTTTATATTACGTCTTTTCCATTCAATGTGTATCCAGAAATGTGGTTAAAACAGCCTGAGCCAATGCCGAATTAAAAACAAGAATTAGCTGAAGTTCAGACTTTGAATGTAGTTTTCCAAAAATTATGCCGATATATTCAATTAAAGGTATTATAAGAGCCTTCATAAGCTTGAGCCCCCACAACCTTTGCACCGCTTCATACATGCTTACCAAAAGTTGCATTAATATGATAAATGGATAAAAAGTTCGAGTTCAAGTCTTCCTTCGAGGACTTAAATTCAGTTACCGCTTTCCAAGAAGATCTTTAGAAAAGGATAAACTTAGTCGAGCGGTTAATGCTGATAATATTGTCTCATTGCATGTGTAGGCATTTGCAGTGAGTAGTTGCAGTTTGTTTTCTTCCAGCTTTCAGGTGTATTAAAAGCTGGTATGCTTTACCATGTGTTTTACGGTGATAAATTAAAGAGTAATGTCCGAAGAAGAGTCCTGTTTTTTCGAGTAAGGCTGTGATAAATCTCTCTCGACGTTTGTCATTGTTCGTAGGTTGTATTATTATATTGACCTAGCTATTCATTTCATTAATAACAACAATCGTCTTAAATTTGCTAAAGAATGCATTTGATCCAATCAACAGAATTTTTGTTCCTTGTTTAACTATTTTTTTCATAGTCGAAACCCACTCGAGAATAGTTTTGCTACTTCGCACTAGGTGTTTGAGGGATTTGGTTCTGTACTACGTGATCTAACTGCTAATAATTGCTGCTAATAATTGCTAATAAAAATAAATATATAAATACAAGTTTTGGCCCATTCCTCCAATGTCAGCTCTTTAACCTTAGACTGCCAGGACTAAGGCTGCCACCTGTGAAATCATTAAACTAGGACAACGAGTTCGAAGGCCCCGGACTTTTTAGCTTGGAGCCCGGACATTCTTGCCAAATAATTTATTTATTATTATTTTTTTTTTTTTTATTTAACTTACTAATGAAATAGGTTCAAATTGTTATACAGTGTCTTTCTTTATTTATTATACCCTAGATTGCTAAAGGGTATACTAGAAATAATGATAGTAGAGCAAAATAAATTAGACATCCATATGCATAAATTAAAAGTTATTTTGATTTTTGCATGTCTGTCCGTCCGTCTGGCCGTCCTCTCGATAACTCGAGAACGCATGTACTTAGAGAGGTGAAATTTTGCATATGGGCTTTAAAAAAAAGTAAAATTAACTTCCAAAATGGGACAAATCGGGTAACTCCTTCGTAGAGTTGCCATACAAAAATTTCTTTTTTCACTATATATTTGGACATTACCTCAGAATGCGTCAACGTACAGAACTGAAATTTTGTACATAGTGTTTTCATAAAAATAGTAAATATAATTTCAAAAATGGACTAAATCAATCGGCCAACGCCTTCTTGGTGTTGCCATATAACAATTTAGGCTGTTTACGTATACTGTGAAAACGGTTTTAATGTACCGAAAAGTTCTTCAGAATATGAAATCCTATAAAATTGGTCATAATCAGTTTTTCTGTCCGGCGAACCATTATAGAAATATGAGAAAAACTAACGAAAAGGATGCGCAACAAAACTGCAACTTCTGTTACCACCAAAATGTTCATCAGTGTCTTTTTGAATTTTTCGAAATAAAATTTAAGATACGTCATAAATTAAATAAAGGCGAAATGTAGTTAGCAGGAAATTTTTTATTTTTATTCTTATGTATGAAGAAATGTATTCGACCACCAGGGCCATCTAGTAATACACCGTATATTGAAATTTACCTCATAGTTTTCTGTGCTACGCGCCTGCGCGACAAAGTAGAACATTGCTCGACGGAACAACAAAACTAAACAAAACTCGATAAAAGATAATTTTCCCAACAGATTTTGTTTGCTTTCTTACGAATGGTCAAAAGTAGTAGTAGGTTTGCTTTTTAAAATCGTTTGGGTTTGGAAGTGTAGCAAATTAGTTCTGTTTAGTTCTTATCACTTTCATAGATACTAAGTGTAGCGCCGGTAGTTACTATATTATATATACATATATACTTAAGTACTTATCCTAATCTTTTAACTAATCTCTATAATCTACATTATATTACTGCCAATGTACAAAAATTGTAAAAAAGTGCTGAGTACTTTCAGAACATTTTACTAGTCTCAGTAGTTAATTTCAAATATTCTTATACATGCCGTACTTACATGCCGTACTTACATGTGTACATACGCTGAAGTACTTAGGTCTTCGGTACTTGTACTTATGTACTTTTTCTTTGGTACTTTCCTAGTTTTGTTAGTAGCATCACTTTAGAGCTCGCTTGACTAAAGTGCATATCTTGTTCTTTGTACACGAACAATTAAAACCGAGTCTTGTGACCCGCTGTATAAAATATAAGATATAAAGAGATTACCTGTTGCGCTAGAACACCAACACTGAGAATGAGAAATTCACAGAATGTGTAAGCAGGTAAAGAACAAATTTTAAAATTACTCGAAAACCATTGTTTTTATGCCGGATAATTTAAACGCTTAAGCTGGATAAAAAAATTCTTTAGTTCCTCTCAATAAGCAACACATTTAATTGTGTACATTAAGAGAGGCTATTTGGGGATACCATTACACATATATTATATCGCTTAATTGCTTATAAATACAATATAACTATATCCGTTTTTCTACTATTAAACAGTTCTGATATTTTTCCCCCATGTACAATTTGAAACTTTTGAACGGTAATGTACCCTTTTACCAGACAGCAAAAGCTTCGCGGTAGTACAAAATTATGTGATATAGCAAATATTAAAACCAGGGCTTTTTCTAAGTTAATTATGAAAAGCATTTAAATTGCGGGATTCTGTACTAACAGAACTTTTTAAATTTAAATTTTGAATTTTTAAATTTAACCATGCAAAATAAATTTTTATTTTTTTAGTTTAGTTTGAGTGAAAATTTATATACACTTTCATTACACATTCATTCGGTTAAAATATTGTGTAAAATAAAATATGTATTTTAGGTCTGTTACACACACACACGCATGCCAATAAATGGCATAGCTTAAGCTTCAACAAATTCCATATATATGAGCCTTAAATGCACTAATTTGTCCAGATACGCACTATAAGTTGTCATTGTACTTTATTGATAAAATACATAAGTGTGCCATTGCCGTTTGTAACGCATAACATTGGAAGGTATTTTTATTTTTACATGTTTGTCTATTCGTCCGTATGTTGTCCGTCACTCTGAGTGATAACTAAGGATGCATTAACTTCAAGATTTTTTTATATAACGGGCTTTTATAAAACTGTTAACTAAATTTTGATTGCTATACAACAAATTACTGAAAAGATAACTGTCACAGATTTTGTTTTTTACCTGTATTCAAGAGCTCTTCAGAATTTTAAAGTGCATGAAATTGGTTATGACCACTTTTATTATCTGACAGACTAGAAAGTAATTAGAAAAATCACAGTTTGGGTATAGGTACAAGCTACATATATAATATTGATCTTTCATATAGGACCAATATTGATAACTTTTTTATGTGTGGAGCTTTCCATATTGTTGTTTTTGAAATGAAATAACAAAAGCCCGTAAAGCTCCACTTCACTGGTGTAGAACTGCTTGAAAAGATTTCGACATTTGTAAGTGTTTCCATAATATATCTTTGCATAATCTGTTTCCCTATTTATTATTGAAAAGCAAGGAGCACCTGTACCTTGTAATACATATATCCGAGCAAAATTCTTAAAAAGGGATCTAGCAAGCAGGGCTGGAAGTGGTCCGGTTTATTTTTGGATTACGTTACTGTAATCCATTACTTTTTTGATACTCCGCAATTACAAGTTTTGTTTTTAATAAGCCGTTACTACCATTTACTTTTAGTAACACATAGTTAATTACTACCAGTTAATTTTAGTAAATCGTAATTTTAAAGTGCTCCGCTACTCAAGCTACTTTTAATAATCCGAAATTGTTAATTGCTTGTTACTTTTGGTAATCGATAACTAACAGTTACTTTTAGTCTCCAGTTAATACTATAGTTACTTTTGTGGTAATCTCATACTTTGGTAGCCCGCTTTTATCACTTAATCTCTGTAACCTATTACTACAAGATACTGTTAATAGCTTGTTATTCTTGTGCTAAATCGATAATTTTATAGTATCTATATATGGTAATCCAATACTTTTAATAGCGTTTTGTACGAACCCATTACTACCATTTTCTTTTAGTAACCTGTTACTACCTGATATTTTTTGTAACCCGTTATTACCAAATACTTTTAAACACGTTCTTACTAGCTACTTTTATTTATTTTTTTTTTTATCTAAACTAACTGGTACTAATAACTTTTATTTTATGGTTTTGTAATTGGAGCTCATACCTCTATTTATGTTCAACTTTTGAATGGAATTATAATTTTCAATTTGTTGTCGACAATAACTAAATCTTGTCTCGTCATTTGTTTGTTCATATTAATAGTCTGAATACATTTTGAGATGGTTCTTAACAAGTTAAAAGCATATAGTTAATAATTAGTATTAATCAATTGGTTTATCATTTGCGGAAAAATCTTAATATCTGACTTGTATTCTAAGTAAATATGTACATACAAGAATTTGAAAGTTTGTTTTCTTATCCTAAAATACCATGGATGCTGAGAATGTTCCTAAAGTGTAGTGGTCGGTCTATAGTTATAGTAAATAAAGGATATAATGTAAACATAGATAAATTGCTTGAGGTTATGGCTACCACTTATCATCAATTTCTTAAGCAGATGAGTCCAATTTTACACTTCATGAAACTTAATCCTCTTTGGTAGATATACATACGTGTATAGTATGTATGCGAGCATACCGCATTTGATTGTTGTGATTTGCCTTTATAGTTTGATCGGATAATCAAAAAACTTGTAGGACAAGGGCAAGAAATTTTATTACTTTGTGTCTTATAATATGTTAATTACAGCTTTGTGTATATTTATCTTTATTTTGATAGTAACCTCACTATTTGTTGATAAGCTGGTAAAAAAAAAAACAGGACATTTGGAAAATCAATTAAACGCTCCTGCGAATCTAGGGCAATTATGTTGTTTAAATTTCGAAAAGTCAATCAAAATATTATTAATTAATTAAAATATTATTATTATGCAGCCTAGTGATGAAAAAAAAGGAGAGAAAGAATAGTAATAGAAGGCTATAATGTGTAGGTACCTTCATATGTAAAAATATGCTGTTTCAGAAACATTGCCATCGGAAAGTTACGGGACTATCTGGATAGAAACCATTGTTCTATAAAAGACCTAGATATATTACATACATAGTATTATGTAGGGTGTTCGTAAAGTTTAGTCCAAAGAGACTGCAAGGACAAAATTGCAGTAACGAAAGGTACAAATGTTAAATAGAATTTTCCTGAGGTTTGCGTAAAAATATTCAAAGTTTTAATGTATTTTTCATATTTGACAACATTTGTGTGGTTGTAACAGTTTAACTCAAGAAAGCCCAAGAACGATTTTATCGAAGGCTTACATATGAGTTACTTTCGACGACAAAATTTTGTAGGTTGAGAGGAGCAATTTACGAGATTCAGACGTGGTTTTGTTTCTTTAGTTTATACTGAAATGACTCTGATATTTTGTATTTTGAGAAATACCATTTTCTATTAAAATTGCATTAAAATTGCAATAAATACGTAGAATACAGCAAAAGAGGATGAAAGTATATTCATAGAAGAGCAAAAATTTGTATGACGGGGTCATTAAATTTTTTATTATCTATTTCGCAAAATATTTTTTTTTTAATTTCTCCTGAAGCATTAATTGTGTAATCAAAATTTACATTTTTATATATATAAAATTTCTAAAAAAGATGATTTGTTGATGTGGTACTTCGAATAATAAATTAGTGTGCGTCAGCACTCTGAAAACATCGACAATAGAGTCCCAAAATAAAATGTCATTGTCTTATGAGAAGGAAAGAAAATTTATATAGGTATTGCTTGTAATTAAAATTGTGGACACTTACCGAACGTAAAATGCGAGAAAGTGGCTTTCATTGCTTTAATGATGTAAGGAATATTTGTCTACTTGAATTATATTGCGACTTTTACTGATTTTGGTACACATAGCAACCTTGGTAAGAATTACAAGATTGCAAAAATAGTAATCTGCTATAAAAACCAGTGACCGAAAATAAATGGTATTTTGAAAATTTTAAACAAAAAAAGCTGGGATAAATCATGATCGTGGAATTTAGTGGAATATACTAAAAGATGTCCCGTGAAACCCGTTTCGATTCCTGTAAAGCTTCTGAAAACTTAACTTTTTATTAAAAAAAGTTAAAAACACAAAGCTGGAAAGGCAAAAGTAATAAATTCAAGCGGCCCTATTGGAAATTTCATTATGGATCCATACGGATGCTTATGGCGCTAAACGCTTTACTTGTTATTCCTGGCTGGTAATAGTTTTGAAGCTAGAAAAGCAAGCGCAACGGCTTGATACTTTTTTTCGGTGAAAATGTAAAAAACGAGCTCAGCTTTTTATTTTTTCTAGTCAAGTTGACTTTTTATTTTTGGCAGATAAAATCAAAACCCAAGCTGGCTCCTTATTTTTGCCAGATAAAATAAAAAGCCTTTCCAGCTTGAGTTTTTTAGCTTCAAATTATTATCGGTCAGGAATAACAGGTAAAGTTGATTTTTTTCGGAAAGACTCATAACTGATTCGGTCCCTGATAAAAACCGAGTACCAGGAATTTATTTCTAGGTTAAGTTAGGAAAAATAGATACAGGTTGCTTTATGCAGCAGTCCTTGCTTTTCCAATTATGCAAGGTGTTCCATATGATTATTACTAATATTTGAACAGTTGATTGTTTGATAGGAAGGATTTTACATTGTATAGCATGTGAACATCAACTGTAGATAGTATGATCTTTTTATAAAACTAATAAAAGGTGATACCTATACTGAAAATATTGTCATTGCATACGCATGAGTGGTACAGCCGAGCTGGGTGAATGCGTGTGTAGCTATCAAAAATGTGTATCGTGCAAAAGCAAATCGTGTAAAAAAGACACACAGTAATGGGAAAATATTAGATTGGTTAAACAACTTTAAGACGAATACAAAAATTAATAATACGGTAAAACAAACAAACATTTTGTACTTCAGTATACCATGTCAATTTTATAATTTTTAAGAAATTAAAACAAAACATAAAAATAAAAAAAAATCACATGTTTTTAGAAATAAAAAAACAATTTAAAAATACGGAAATTCATATCTTAGTTTTTAGTTTTAGTATGTGATCTCTTGAAGCATTATTGTAGAACAAAAACGTAACGCTTTCTTTTGCCACCTTAAAGCCAATAACACTTTTTTCGTGTTATGCTATGTACGCTTTGCATTCTTTTCCAGAAAAGGCCAGTCTCATCGTCGTTAAAAATTTGGTCACTATGTATCCACGTTCTTCAATTAATTTGGCCAGCTGTGAAGGGAATTCTTTGGCAGCTACAATATTTCCAGAAGCTATTTCAGTTTTGATCTTGATATATAGAATTGCATGCCTTTCTAGAAATCCTTGCAACCATTCATTAATAGCAGCAAATTTATTTTTGTTGTCGTTGGTGGGTTTCGAAGACGCTAACGGTTCCATATTATTTCTTTAGTCATAAATTCTGAAAGCTTTCTGCTTAATGATATTGGTATCAAGTGGTATAGGTTTTTGGGTGTAATCTTCTATTCATGTCAACAGAACCCATTTTCATTGTTCTATAACTATATTTCTCGTATACGAACAGGACTTAGCATTCAACTTGGTACGAGAAGTCACGGTTTGTCTAATCCATTTCTAATTTTTTTAATTATCCGGATTGTCGCTTCGTTTAATTTCAATGATTTTGCAACGGAACTGGGACCCTCGTCATTTCTAAGTCGATCCAGAATTCGTATCCTTGTTTCCATAGAAATAGTTGTTCGTTCGAAAAGTTTTAACTTACTTTATTATAGTCAAATAAAACATGTTCAATTTCAATAAATAAACAGCACCACACAATTAAAAAAGCTTTCTAAAAACATAAATTAAAAACTATTACAATACAAGTACCGAGGTACTGTCAGTTTCTGGCCTAAAGCCGAAGATCAAAAAATTCCATAAAGAAATTTTTTGAGAGTGTCTACAGACTATGTGTAATGTGTTTCGATCAGCAGTAACAGGGCGATCTCATCAGGACAGCAAATAAAACCTTGAAACTACTTGCTATCTACACTACAGTGACTCCAAAGCCGCAATAAAAATTATTGGGTAGATTTCTGTTAAAAGATGATCATATTATTATTACCTTCCCCGGCTGTTATCGCCAATTGGGGCTTATATTATTACCTCCTCCGGTTCTTATCGCTAAATGGGATTTATTCCTGGTGCTAATCAAGCAGCTCGGAATATACAAAAGCAACACACGATTTGACTGTGGAGTTTCAACTGTATTTTCTTCTATAACTCGAGTTTCACTACGGTCATTTCAAATGGGTCAATCAACGAAATGCGTGAACCCACTTTTCATGACACTTATGTGCGGTCACATTATGTTTTGTTATGTATTTCTTCGCACTTGTATTTTACCATATCTGTTCTTACAAAATCTTGATGTGTTTTTCTTTATTTATGGGGCGATATATTACAGCTATGTTTATATTCATATTTTGGCCTATAGACTTTTGTGTTGAAATATTTTTTTTCTGCTTGTTCTTCAAAATGTGCAAATGCAGGTATGTAACATGAATGTTACATACAATATATACTATATATATATAATATAATCTTTCTGAAGTTCGCGAAAGGAACAGATACAGTACTGAGAATCAAAAACGTGCAATTATTTGCAAAAGTTGTTAAATATGTAGGTAGGTTTCGCCTTACTATACTTAAAACTGTGGTTTAAAACGGTTTTTTGAGAATGTCACGATAATAGCTTGAAAATTAAGAGCAAGCACCAGATGCCAAACGTACAAAGTGTTTTTTTGTTTTATAAATGCCAATCCTACGGCAATAAACGGTATCATATGTTGTAATTTGGATCATTCCTCAAAATACAATTTCAGCTCTAACACTAGGAACAAAAGTCGTAGTAGGTGGAGTTCATGATAACGACGCTTGACCGTAAAAGTGGTATAAACGACAAAAACTGCATTTTGGCAGAAACAAGAAAAGACTACTTTGGAAGAATAAATAAAACGCCGGTTTTGAAAGAATACAAATTTTATTTACTTTCGATTACTTTTCCTTATTAAAAAACACAAATACATTTTTTATGTAAATTAAGTGGAAAAATGGCGCTTAAGTCACTAGAACTATATAAAAGAAAACAAGAAAAATGGAGCATGTTACAATGTTTTAGACAAATTTTGATCTTATAATGAAATTCACGTCGTTTATACAAAAAAAAAAAAAAAACCAAAATGAGGATCGTATCTAGCATCAAATGCCAATTATTTCACACTAAAGTTAATATAGTAAACATGGGAATAGAAAATGGAATAGAAAATAGAAATTGAGATCCTTTGATGATTTACATACTTATTCCGATTGTTGATTGTGCTTCATCAGATTCAGGTAGCAAATCCAGTTTGTTTTCATTACATGGAAATGATTCATATTAATTTTTAAACAGTTTTGGATTATACGTTTTTCTAATAATTTTATTAAATCGTTCCGTTTTGAAGCTGAAATGGACGACTGAATCCACCGGCATTTAAGTATGCCCTGCTGTTAGGAAATTTAACAAAATCTCTTTAATATTGGTAGATTTATTTTCTAAGAAATAGTGAAGCCTTGTTACAGTTTGTCGATTATTTTCTGTTCTGGGCATTTATCGCAATATAAAGAAACAGTTTTTATGTTGTTGTAGTATCAACAATTTACAAGTACCGATAAAGAGCTGAACAAATTTCAAAAGCAAACGCATCTTGAGTCCCACTTTCATAAACAGTTAAGTTATAATGGGAGTATTTGTGGACTAAATAGAAAAGCATAGTATCCCCGTGTGGGGAATGTAAAACTTTCTGCATATCAAAATTTGCACATAAAAACGAAGAACTAGTTCATGATTTTTGTTGATCCTATAAAAATATATTTTTTGCTTCCTATTTTTGACGAATATGGGCATCAAGCTCTTCCTTACCCAACTTATTTGTTATTTTTTGGCTTTCACAAATCATTTCTGGGAACATGTATGCTAAAATTATAATTGCTCTTAAATATTTGACGGAAAATACGCTCCGAAACAATTTCATTCCCTTCTTGCTTTTCTAAAAATTCTGTATAAATTTGAAATGCTTTCAAATTCTGGAGAAAGGTATTTCCTTTTAGTGCTCGATCGCCAATAGTGAGACAGTACAGCAGGTATAGCTTCAATAAACTGCTTGACATTTTGTTTTAATATATCTGGTGTGGAATTTCCACTTTCTTCTTACTGCACATATCTTTTTTGCGTGTATTATTAGATGAGCACTTTTTTATGGTGTAGTTAATAACACGACTGGAAATATTTAAAGTTTTTAGAAAGAACTGCAAGCATATTGGAATTTCTTTATCATCCACAATTAAGTGATATTTTCGAATTTCTGATCTAATCGGAACATGTTTTGAACGTTTACCTAGTCTATCTGTGCAGGATAATATCCAATCTTTCCATTGAATATTTGACTTCGACCAAAAAGTTTCAAAAACATTTGTAAGTACTTCCTCACATATTTTCTGACCGCATTTATGCAAATAGTTATTTTGGCTTGGATTGCTTTGTACACATCTTGGTACTTTTCATTTTTTTAATATTTTGTTCCACTGCTTTCGCCTGCACTCTGATTGATTAGGTTTTCATTTGGAATTACTCGTGTTTCTTCAATTTGTGATATTTGATTTCCAGGTTCAAGAGAAATGTTTAAATTTCAATCATTTCCTTTCCGGTAATTACTTCTATTGAATGGATTATCAGTCCTTCCGACTCCAGCGACTTTTTTTTAGGAACGGACATTTTGAAGTTTGAAATAATGAGGCCTTATATGCATTAAAGTATATGCATTACACCAGTACATCGAAAATGTTAGGTTAAGTCTATATAATAAATCTAGACTAGTATTTATGTGGCCGAATCATGGAAATAAAGTCAACTATACAAATATTTAGCTACACATAAAAATGACTGCAAAAATGTAGTGCTATCAACAAATCGAGAAGCTTGTTTTCCACAACCTAGTCACTTTCAGTAATTGACTCGAAATCCATAATAATATTTTGCTATATAAATGTCACAAAGCACTCAAAACATATAAGTTCATCGTCGCCAGTACTGGTTACTTTGAACATTTACTAACTGCACTTAAAAAATATTTTTAGCTCAGCCAGTACATTTTGAGGCTGAGTGTTCCTTTATTGTATTAAATTTTGGCATAACACTTAATGATTCCAAGTTTGTTAATGTTTTTTCATAATACTATTAATCCTTTTTTGCTCTCCGTGCTCTGTAATAAATAAGAGTACCTATTCATATAAAAAAAAAAAATGGTCTAAAAGCACTTCCTACGATATCGTAGATGAATGCCGGTATGAAATTTAATATGGTCACCCTTCTGTGAAAGTTGGACTGTTAAAGTGATTTTTCGCATCTATATATCTAGAACGGTTCGTCGGAGAGTAAAAATGATAACCAATTTCATACGATTTTACATTCTGAAGAACTTTTCAGTACAATAAAAATGCCCAGGAATGATTGATTGCCTTCACAGTATACATCTAAAACCTTCATTTTTGTATGGTAACACCAGGTAGGGGTTATTCGATTTAGTGCATTTTTGAAATTATATTTGTACGACGTGTACACAATTTCAGCTCTTTAAGTCGACGCGTTTTGAGGCGGTGTCCAAATTTTATAGTGAAAGAGGAAATTTTTCTATGGCAACCCTACGAAGAAGTTCTCTAATTTGCGCCTTTTCCGATCTTGTCTACAATTTTAAAACCCGCCTGCAAAATTATAGTTCTCTAAATAAACGCGTTCTCCGCGAAGACAGACGGATAGACAGACGGACAGACTCCCATGTAATGGGCGTGTCTCCAATCTATAGTGCTCTATCATAATTATTTCTATGCCTTACAAAAGGAATGACAAACTTAGTATACACTACTATGATTTCATCATCTAGAGTACAAGAAATCAAACAAATGGGAAATCAAGGAGCTCTCAATCTCCAAAAGTAAAGTTGTACTGAAAATATTTTGCATGTACTAGCGAATAGGAAAAGGGCAGAAACTGTCCAAAATATAAAAAGGAGAGGCGACGCGAACAAACCTAGATACATGTATTATTAATTAATTAACCAATGCACTATTAACTTATTAATCAATGCATACTTTGCATAGTAATACTTGCACCAATATTCCCAAAAATCCCGGTGTATTAATGCAACGAAAAGAGTTCACAAATTTTAGATATTACATATCACTTACTTCTATAGTAAAAAAAAAACAGGCCGATCAACTCAAAACTTTGTTTTAAATCACTCAATAACGTTTCTTCCGTAATACTGAAAATATGCAAGCAATTACGAAGTTCAGTCCTTGTTTCTACTTAGAATTTTTCAAACAAGTACTAACAAGTTTAAGCATGCAAAATTATGACGCGAAGATTGTGAATATTCATTGCAAACTCCAAGAAAAATGTTACAAGCCGCATACATTGATAAAATAATTGAGATGTAGTGGAAAATTTGTAATCCTATTGAATATTTTGGCATATATAACAACTATTTTTGTTAATTATTCTAACACATAATTAATTATCTGCAAATTACTCACTTTAATTTTGTAATTTGGGGTGAAAAGGTAACAAATCTCAATTATTGTAAAATGGCGCTTAGAAAACTTTTGCTGTTAATGCCTAATCTACAATGCATGGTAAAACCACGTCGTCAAAACGATATCGTTTGCTGAAGAATGCTTATAAAGACACGTAATATGTAAGTAGTGGTAAGCTGCCAAATTAAACAGCTGTTGACCTGTCAATTATCATAAATGTAATTGGTTTTTCGATTTTATTACAGAATTATATCAAAGGAAGTATTTGGTATCAATAATTTATACTATAATATAGTAAACGTAGCACACATAACATTGCTTGGGACAAGTCGAATAATAAAAAAGCATTTCTTTTAAGACTAAAAGTACAAGTTCCAGTTTACAGATGTTTTGTTCTAAATTTCCCTAAATGGTTGTAAATTATGTTGAATACACCTTGAGGTATTACTCCTAACTACAATACATAATCTCGTGCTCATGTCGTCAAATGAATTAAAGAGAAACATTTTTGCAATCAGGAATTTTCAAATGCAAGAGTGGAGCAAACAAAAAAATCCATGTCGTTTTGATGACGTGGTTTTACCATGCATTGTAGATTAGCCATAAACGTCGAAGGTGTGGCCGATTCGAGAGGAAGTTTTTGCGTTACTACGTCATTTGGACACAATGTCATTTCCAACGAATTTGTTTTGAGTTTTTCGTATTATATTGGCTGTAATACGTTTTGAATACTTATACTAAAATATTTAACAAAACATTAGTTTCTTCGTTTATATCACTTCGGGAAAAGTAATTATGTGCTAGTGGAAAAGAAAAGAAATTTCCAAATAGAAATTTTTTCTCACTTTGATAAGGACGATTTAAATTGAGACTGTTAAGACAAGGCCTGGATTTTCTTAGCTTTAAACGATGATGGTATAAACGGCACTTGGACCGATAGATATACCAAGGCTAATTCAGTTGCTTGGGTTGCCAGCTGTAATTGATGGTGGTATAAACGGCACTTTAACCTAATATCAAAAGCCTGAAAACTAGAAAGGTTACGCGATACGAATAAAACGATCTAATTTTGATTTATTAATTAATCTGCGTGAATTTATATCCAAATTTTGCTAACATTACTACTTATGCTCCAAGAAACAAAAGAAAACAAATTCAATTAAGAATTTCCAATACTGCTTATCCAGCGAAAGTGCGATTTGCATGAAAAATAAATTCTTCAGTTATTGCTGAGTGTCAATTTTCTTTATATTATAATGACGAAGAATTTATTTTGCATGAAGCGAGGTGAATGAATTTAGTGCCAGGTGAATGAAATTACGTTTCTTATTACAATGATAATATGAACCTTTATTCATGCCTGACGTACATATATAATTATGAATTAATGGTATATACATATATTTTGTTTTTTCACAATTTCAACTAAATTTCTTTATACAGTAATTAAGATAAAATAAAGATTAATCTATCATGAACATGCACAATTTAACAGAGACGAACAAATTTGTGATATTTGTCCCCAAATAAGCCAAGCAACCAATTGACAAATAATTCGTCTATACCTTGTTAATTTTTGTATCATGGGTGGAATAAGACAGAATATTATTTAATTCGATTTTTTTTCCTGTTTTACTTATTCAGCAACTAATAAATAAAAATTAATTATTATCTAATTACTGGTAATCACAAGACAGCTGCAATGCATAACATACAATTCGTTCTCTAATACCACACATTCTTACACACATCGACCAAAAATTTATAAAAGAAGAAATTATAAGACAGAGCGAAGATAAAAGAGCAGTAAAACTAAATTAAAACATTGAATCTCTCATCAGCATATTAAAAAAAAAACCTGAAATTCCTCTCAACAGATGGCACCATGAATAACTTTAAAATTAGCGGCTTGATGTTAATTTTAAATATTTTGGAATTTTACTTCCACCTTTGGATATAGCCATTTTATTTTTTCAACTGGAAATTATCAAAGAAAATATGTAAAAAACAATTGAGGCACTAAATTTAACGGAAATTAATTCATTTATTAATGTAGGATGATGTATTTAAAGTTATTGTATAGAATGGTAGCTACCATACCAATGTAGGTACATATATACAACTGAAAGTATGTATATACATTGGTACAAGATTTACACTATCCAATGCTATTGCAATAGCCAGATTTCAATCTCTCAATATAAAAAATTTTTCCCCTCATTCCTTAACTTTGTACCTATACTCTGAGAAAAACAAAATAATTAAAATATCATATTATAATTTCCCATATTTGAATACAATGAATTTGATTTTCACCATAAATTTGTTAGATCACCACACTGAAAACAAGGAGAAAATAAAAACTTTCGTTAAATTGGCACATTCTACGATTTTCAGTTTATAAAAAAAAAAAAAAAAAACACAACCACATTTAAGATAATTTGTTAGAGTAGGAAATGTTTTCATTGTAAGTATTTACAGACAGAAAATGGGGTGTGTAGTGAACAAGTTATTTATTATCAATACATATTTATTCATATTTTATTGGGGCCATTAGGACTGCCTATTAAAAATGGTCTAAGTTTTCCCTTAACCGATGTCCCCTATTGTTTCGAAATGAACTTTTAAGATTTGATAGTTGGAGTTGATGGTTTTTTTTGATTGTTTTTATCCTCTGAAAAGCGTTATTAATTTGTAACATCCTAAGTTAATTATTGTAAGTGGTTTTTTGTATCAATTAAATTGGTTTTCATAATTTTCGCAAGTTTGAGATAATTGTATAGGTAGGAAGTAGGAAGACATAAATGCAATCAATTATCCAAATAATGTAATAATTATCCAGAACTGATTAAATAATAAAAAAAAAACAACAAGTTATTGTGTCTATGTAAAATAATTATAAGTCTAGTTGGGTGGGTATGGGGTTTCTCTTAGAGGTGATATCTGAGGGTATGTCCATAGGTATATAATACATAGTTATTAATTTAAAGGTATATTTGGCTGGGTTTGCGCAAAATAACGAACTATACTAAATTGAATTTGAAAATAAAAATTTACATAGTATCTACAGGTAATTTGTAATGAGATTGTTCGCATGATTTCGTAAGGGTAGATTTGAATCTCTATTTTCCTTGTCGCGAAATTATGAAATGAGTTTAAAAAGAGCAGTTTGTTTTTCGTATTTTCATACATAGATTTACTATATGAATTAAAACAGAACTGTATTACTTAGGTTCTTCTGCAGCATGAAAATGAAATATGAAAGAGGTGATATGGCTGCCATTTTTGGTACTAGCACTCGATTTCTTGAACCACAATCTGCTTGGGAGGAGATAAGAAAGAACTGTGGTTAGTGTCCTTATACTCGTCAGATCAGACTTTACAGTTATTATTTTTTTTTTAAAATTGGTGTCGTTGGTAATCCCGCCTGGCTATCCAGCCTGGAATGATTGCCTGAGATCACCGAATATTATCTCTGTATATGTGCATCTCTCTCCAGATGGAGGATGTACATTTCGACTTCGAGTGAGTTTTCGAGGCAAGATAGTATATTGGGTGGCCCTGGCATCTACTCCTGGGACTTTGCTCCCTCTTTAATAGAAAAAATCCTTTTTTGGGTTCGATGAGATTATTTGATTTTTCTTTTTGTAATTATCGTATTCACATTTACCAGATAAACGCACACACTCAATCATATAAACAATCAATGCTATAATTTGAGGCAGATAGCAAAATTAGCTTCTCTATTTGAAATTAATTACATTTTTTTTACATTAATTTCATGTAACGTAATGACCTCTGTTTGAGGTTAAAAGTTCAATGGTTCGCAGAGCTTTTCAGCCTAGTGAGCGATGAGCGTTTTTTATGAATTAACAAATTAGAGAAGGTTAAAAGATGTTTTGAATAGTTCCTGGAAGTTCTTTCCTACTAGTGTATATGTTGGATTGGAAGGTTCTAATAAAAGCCTGTGTCAGATAGTCTCTCCCAGAAAGGCACTTTTGATTGATTGAAAGGCACGAAAACAGATCAATTTTTAATTACTTGACCTAATAGTAATAAATTTATATTGATATTCAGCAGACGACTCCAATTAGACCTTCAATACTCTTAATCAATTATTCTATTTATGATAATTAAAGAAAAAGGGAAGTAGGAAATTGTTTTATAAGATAAGAAACGATTTGAATATTGCTGACAAGGAAGGAGGCATATAATTAGAAAGGATAAAATTTTACATTTTACAGGAATATTAAAAGCGTGTTTTGAATTCTCTGCATAAAGATTGTGTTACCCTTCTATAGATAACTTAGTCAGGGAACGGGAATGGAATAGTATTGTGTGACGTGTTGAAGTATTCCTTTGATGAAATAAGATTTGCAGTCTTTAGATACCAAACCACATGTTTACAATCAAAATAACTTCAACAGATTTCATATATGTATAAGATAAACTTAATACATGTGTTCTGTATTCTATTGATGATTATGATGGGAAAATTTTATAGAAGCGCATGCACAATGAGCTATTTATGTATCTATGTATATAGATCGCTCTCACTTTGCGCACTCGCAATATAAATACTTACTCAAAAAAGTAAATAAACATTAATTAATTAAGGTGGACTTAAATTGCCGTGGCATGTGATGATTGTGCAGAAATTATGAGAGAGATTCCTCTTACGTTTAACTCCGATCTTTTTTTTTTATGGCATTTATGTCTTTAATTTTAATTTTCTTAATTAAAATATTATGTCAAATCAATATAATTATAGATACCTGGACGTTCTATATGTACTTCGGAGTACCCTAGAATCTAAAGCAGGAAAAGTTTCCTTGCATCGATTAAGAAATGTAAAATGAGAGGAAAATTGAAGGATTATGTAAAGACGCAAACCTCATAATCATAATACCTCCTATCTTCCCTCTAATTTTGGTTGAAATTTTAAGATAATTTAATATTTTTTGGGAGCAAAATTTCCATACACGCACACATTCATAAAAGAAGAACTTGCAAAAAATACATAGGACATATTCTGCAGATAATGTATACTGTCATAATGTAAATCAATCCTTAGATCCACTACAACCTCTCAGCGACCTTCAATAGTGTTAACAACAATATTTTTACATACTTCAAAAATTCTGTCATCTTTTGTCATTTTGGAATCTTTTTGACAAAACGTCACGAACGTAACGAGTTAAAGTAACCGATACTATATTTGCATCACTTTTTCTACAATTTGGTGTGCTTTAGGGATAAATTTTGGGTTCATTGTTTTTTGGTATATATTTATCAAGAATGTTCATCAAGTTGTTTGTGCTGATATATGCAGACGATCTGTATACTATACCTGACCTGAATAGATCTATTGACAAGGCTGCTTGAGGATTGTATCGCAGGAACAATTAATGATGATTGAATGCGCCGTTCAAAATTAGTGCCCAATGAGTTTCCATACGAATTGTTTAACAATGTAAGCATATTACATATTTCACTGAAAGGTAATACATTATCTGTGGCATGTAGTCTACTTGGTAAATTTAGGTAAATAGAGCAAAAAATGCTGCGACAATATAAAATTGTGAAATTAGTAAAATTTACTCATAAACTTCATAGGATCTGAAGTTTTATTAAAATATTACTAAAGAAACTTCTTTGGTTAAGAAATTAATTCTGTCGTATTCTGATTACGGAATTTTGATACCCGCGTGTTTTTTTTTTTATTTTCGTATTTTATAATTTGTGACTACCCCACTTAGTTATATCTTGAACAGAACAAAATAAAAAAAAATACAAACTTAAGAAAATGTTATGGCCTAATATAAGGAAGATTCTTCCAGCAGCTAAGGGCGCATTTTAGTGAAATAATTACCAATTGCTAAACAGTAACCTCGCATGGTATTGTTCTGCAACTGTCTGTTATTTCGGAGATTAGCCCAACATCTGGCTGCCATGAGCGCTTAGTGGAGCAATCGACATGATAACAATTAATCTCGCATGGTAATTGTTACGTATAGCGATTGCTTACTACTAAGCGACTCAGGTGCTGCAACCGGTAGAACAAAGGACAAGGCTGTTGTCCTTTGTTTACATCCGCATTGTGATCAAAGAAAGTTTACTTCCGAATAGTGTGCCCATTAGTTATCACTCAGAGTGGAGTCAAGTTTCGGTTCGGGTCAAATTGTTGGAGTTGGTAAGATAGGTCAGTTTTGTTGTCGTAATAAAGAATTAATGTGTTAAGGAAGTTCGAGAGTTTTATTCATTTCAGTTGGTAAATGATATTTTCTATGGTTCCTTATTTGATTGCTTTGAGACACGACAAAAAGCCCAAACTTTGTCGTAATGTGTTCGAAACGTAGCGTTTTTTTTCTAATTAAAAATAAAAAAAGAAGTTAAAAAGAATTACAAAATAAAATGAAATCAAAAACTTAAAACATAAAGAAAAAAAAAAAATAAAAAAAAATAGAAAAAGTAAAAAAAAAATACAAGTATAAAAAAATTAAATTAAAATTAATAAACCTATCCCTTTGCACCCGAACGACTTCAATTCGAACGGCATTTGAGAGGCGCCATAATGGTCATCACTTATGGTCATATATATCTTATACAAGTAAGTTTGTTGTGGAAATTTTTCGTAAATAAGTAAAGTAATAAAATATTATCGAATACTAGTACTGTTGTTGCGTGTATTTCTGAAAAAGGATTCAAGCCAGCATTTTATACTCTTAAAACATATGTAAATACCATGAGAAAAATGTTCACAGCAAAGCACTAATAGCTTTGAATGAAAGAACGGTTAAAATATATGCATTAACAGGGGTGTATATGACCGAAGTCCATGAAAATGAGAAAGTTTTCTGAATTGAAAAAAAAAGAATATCGATGGATAGAATTCGCCGAGACCTTTAATTTGATATGGATCATGCCGTATTCGAGCCACCCCCGCTGGGCGTACCTAACCCCCATTCCAAAAGTACTGTGAATAAAACAATTTTCTTCTGCGAATTGTAGATGGTAATTACCTGAGCGGATAGCAAATGCAGTTTTTCGATCGAACATAACCCTACCGATTTGGAGCCAATCTAAGGTGCGAAAAATCTAGTACGTCAGTTCGAATAGAAAATGGGAAGTACTGAAAAGTATTGGATCGAAAGATCTCCGAAAATAAGAAAAGCTTTTACATTTTTAAAAGATTAGAAAATATACTGCGCCCCCCACGGGGTGTCAAATCTTTATATAGTACGTTTTGAAAAATCTAGTCCAGAATCTAATAGCCCAGTTTCTGAGAAGAAGTTAAAGTACCCACACCCGTATGCTCCGAGGTCAAATGGCTCAGATATAATTAAAAAACCCTGACCCCTCCAATTTTCCTCTCGATCGAAAATAAAAAAATAGTTTATGACACTCGAATTTTAATTATCAATAAATATTTGATATATATGAATCCAATCGGATGGCTCGCTTTGGAAAGTAATAAAAATTTTGTTGAGCCTTTTTCTTTAACTTTGCTCTCCTCTGCCTTTTTTATTGCAACAACTACCCGACAGCCTATATTAAAAAAAACGTTCTGGTGTAAAGTGTTAAGACAAACCCCGGCTCTATAACGCGTTCGAATCAGCAAGTTTTTTTTTAAATAAAAAAAAAAAATTAAAGAAAACAAAAGGAAATATAAAATTAAAATAAAAAAGAAAAAAAAAAATTCAACAATAAAAAAAAATGTAAATTTTAGAGAAAGTCCCGTTCTAGAACGGCCAACTTTTGCTATTCTCAAAATAAGGACATGAAACGTCCTTGTATTACGAAGATGGTTATTGGAAACTTCTTGCCCACATAGCTTGCCTTGAGAATATTTGCATCTTGTCTTTAAGATATTTGTTGATAATCATTTTAATCAGATGCCCGTTATTAAATTGTATGAACTTACTAGTGCTCTTGGCATACATTTTTAGTGTTCTAATCACAGTTTCAATCAAACTACAATCTTCGCTTTTTAACTTGATTCATACCCTCCAGGAATGTGGATTCCATTTTGGTGTTGTTGGAAAAGCTAAGAACAAGTAATTCTTAGCCAAAAATCACCACCCCACAATCCTCACCAAATATCCAAACTTGAAAATGGAAGCGAAATGAAAAGCTCTCGACTGATACTCGTAATAAGTCAATACAGATAAAAAACAGCTGTACTGACGCTATTGCTACCAAATATTGCTATTGTTGATGTGTGTGTGATAAGCAACAGATTATCCGGACCTAATACAATATCCATACATACATATTATATTTGTATGTATATTATAGGTACAGAAAATCCGACCTGGAGGTATGCTGTATGTAAATATAGCTATGAATCCACTTTGTCTGGCTGAAGAAATATGTGTATCTTGTACTTGGGTACTTTTGCCGGCTCAAAACAATGTGAGCCCTGCTACCTATAAAGGTCGTTAAAACTAAGAACTGAAACGCGCCTGCCTGGGCTGTCAAACGAATGAATTCGTCGTCATCCTGTAGACGATATTGAATTAGAAAAATCCTATTCATATACAGGTTGAAGAATGAAGAATGCATCGCACCTACTACTCTACTAGCATGGTAGCAACTGGAGTAGAAAACATCATCAGCAATACTGTCGTCACCTAAGAAGGTTTGAAGGAAACTTTAGCTGGGGCCTGGGAGAGTGTGTTTTCACTTACAGGTTTCTGCGTTTTGTTCAGGACCACATCACAGGAACATGGTCTAAGAAGCTTCTGCTGGTGGTACGTTATGTGTGAAAATAATTCCTTTAAGCACGCAATCATAAAGCTTAATGAGCTTTCACCTTGCCAAGAATTTTCCACAATCGGAGATGCTCCTGCTGTGTATATAGGTGTTCTCAAGGATGTGCATAATTTTACTCACAATTTTTGTCTGCTAGCTAGCGAGCTGCTGCTGTTAACTTGATTCGCCCTTCTGTATGCGGAATTCCTTATAAATAAGGAGTCTCCTCTGTTGTGTACGCTATGTATTCTTGCTATGGCATAAATTTTCAGTTTGAATACGGAACCCTTGGAGTAAGCATAATAAGTTTTAGGCGCTTACACCGCGACCGGTGTGTATACATAGATTTCGCAGCCGAAGACATTAAAAACGTTGTATTTAACCATCACAGCTTAGCTCTCCACGTGTTATCCGCGCTACAATGTTTATCCGGATTATTCATTGCTTCAATCAATTTCGTCCAAAATTAGTTGAAAGTGTATTTGTATTTCGAGGGTTCTGTGTAAAATCGTGGGTGTAGTGAATTAATAAAACTCTTGAATAAAATTCATTTGAATAAAAAGATCCCTAAAGAAGTCTGTGTTTGATTTTTGCTACTATGTATATATTTTGAGTTGAGTACCACCAAATCCGAGCGTCTGGACTGTTTTTTCCTTCGTGTACTACATGCGAAAGTATACTCTTTAGACGTATAACTCTTTTGATATCCTGCATCTTCTGTGTGCTGTTCGTTTATTGGACAGAGAGAATATTGTGACTATTCGTGAAACGATTTAAATTTTAAAGGAATCACGCTGCTCTGTGCAGATTAAAGTCAACTGTACATATTACTTGTGGTACCATCTACCTGTTGATAAATTTATTTTAATTAAAGTGGAAGGTAAAAATTTATTTTTGGAAGAGCTGATTTAAGTTGAAATTCTGTATCTTCTTACTTAGTTGGGGTGTTTTCGTCTTCACAGTGTGATTTTGATTAAATTCCTAGCTCTATAAGGAGGACTATAAATTAAGACTAGATTTTCATATAACAAGCATCGTAATTCATATACATACATACTTAGTTATGTAGGTACCTATACGATACATACACCAGGGATTTTATTAGTTCTGACAGTTGAATGTTTGTTGATAAATTCTATCGTGACTTTTGAAAGGGATTAGCAGTATTATTTAATTGGAGTTATAGAGATGTTATAACAAAAGTGAATAAAAAATATTTTTTTTTTACTAATTTTATGTTGATCCGTACATACTTAATTAGTATACGCGAATCGTATATACATTTTGATAAATCATAATATAAAAAGCGAAAAGGGAAATTCTTGAGAACACTTGCATTTTAATATTACATAGGTACCTACATATATTCTAAAATGGTTGTAAAATGGGTATTTTTCCTGTTTGCATACATATGTATATGAGTATATGTATCTTATGTATGTAGATAAAGGTTTATTTGAGAGAAAAATAAGTTAATTTCAGATATTTACACGCAATCTTGGCTGACGAACCCAAAAATATGAACATTTTATTTTGCATGTTTAAATGTAACATCTGTGCTGTGGGAAATTACATATATTTTCTGAACAGTTCGTGAATGAGGTTAACAAAATGTTTAATTTGCATATTCATGCAAGTCTAAATAAGAAACTTTATTTAAATTATATACCTCTACTCTTTTTGGTTTGCTTAATTTATTTTTATCTTTACTATTAAATTTACTCTTGTGCACATTTATATTTGACATGGATTTCTATATTAGGTACACGTTTCTTATTATGTGGATGGACAATTTTGAATATTTTATATATGCATTGCTCTATTGTTTGTTACATAAAATTGATTTAAAATTTTAATTTTAATTTAAAATATATCGTATTTATAAATATTTTTGCTTTGTGAAAAAAAATCAGAGCGACTTGCGCATGCTCGTTTATAACCGCGCTATCTACATTACCCCATTACTTACCTATACGTATGGTTTTCTATTTCTCTACTGTTCTTAGTAAAATAAAATTCTAGAAGTTTTAAGACCTCCTGAAATAATTAATATTCTACAGTCTGAAATAATATTCATGAACTCTGTATTCAAAAATCATCTCAAATAAATTTTAACATAAATGAGTTCAACAATTGCTTTGCTATTAGCTACTGTAACTACATTATATGTATATGTAATCTCTGAAAATTTGTCTCTTCAGGGTTTTTATTTCTCATTGTATGTTTGGGTAAGGCAAATTCTTGTTGGGTAGATGTGTCCACAATTGTTGTGACTTCTATGATAGATAACTACTCTATGAAATTACTTGAAACAGGAGACTGCGATGGCTTGGATACCTGCTTGAAGCACAGGACTTGCTTGAAAAAGGAAACTACAATGGCTTGGATATCTGCTTGAAGCAGGGGGAACTGTGCTGTCTTGAATACTTCCTTGAAACAAGAAGTTGCGGCGACGACTTGAACTGGCTACTGGTCATTCGCACTATAATCAACCAGCTGAGACGTACCAACACCCAGACCTAAAATAGCTTTTGATTAAAAATATCGTTGCGGTCGACTTGTTATATCAACTTACTCGAGAATCGCTTCTTGATCAATATTCCGATGAAATATCTAGTCTGATGCCTTGTAGATTAATTCCTCCAGGCAATACCTGCTCTGCAAGCCACGCACATCTTTTCATCCTTCAAAAAACTGTTGGTCGTACAGAAAAATTCCGTAATGCTTTCTTATCCCGAACTGTGCGAATGAGGAACAGTCTACCATCTTTTCTTTATCCTCGGTTTAGCCCACCCATTGGGCATCTGGAAGAGCGCAAAATAATTTCAATAAAATGACACATCTAAGGTTTTGATATATAGTACAAAGTAATACTTTAAAACAACCCCATTTCACGACCCTATGCTTGTATGTGTGACTTCGTTTGAAAAGATTACTTGTGTATTACCGAGAGATTGAGCAGTTAGTATTAGCTTCTTTCTTTTTGTAATGGAACAATGGTCAACCCTTTGGTTAAACATCAGTTTTGAACTATAGAAAGAGGCATTTTGCATTAGGTTGGAACTTGGTCATGCTTGCCCTGTTGTAACTACTCCGTTATCCTCGTGGTCTTATGCATTAAATTAACACTAGGAGAGACAAAAATGTAAAATTCCAGTTTTAAGGTAATCTTCGATAAAAATTTCTACCCCAACGCCAATGTGATCCTTTCTATCATTACCTAAGAACGTATATCCTGGATGTATATAAGATTTGATGCGAAAGAATCATTCAGTAAAGTTTTTCTAAAAGTATACGAAATTCATTGATTTTATTCCAAATATTTATAGCATTTATCAATATCACAATTAACGTACCTGAGGGACACTGGTGCAATGCATGTTTCATGATTATTATTTACGTTCAGCTGTGACCTCCTACTGATGATTATGCCCTCACTAAAGCTACGACATATCCTTTAAATTTGTTTTTTTAAATCGCCATTAACTTTCTATAGTAGTTAATTATATATTATATACTAGTAAAAAATTGAAAATCGTATAATGACCGCAACCCCGTCGTCAATTTTCCCCTTTTAAAAGTTATAGTAAATACATAACTGTCGTTTATTTGGATATTAATTTTCTCCTTGTTAATGTTCAATAATAATTAATTCAATAAATCGATAAAAGTTTCATTTCTTAGATTACAACACCCTTAGTGAACTGAATTTTCTTCGCCTAACAGATGAGAAATTAGTGTTATAATTCTCAACTCTTGGTGATTGATGACTTTTCTGTGATAGATACCTGGTGCTGCAGTATTAGGTCAGTAACTTTATCATCACATCACAATGACTTTTTATATACTTTCATCATTAGATTGTCATTAAGATACCTAAGAAGCTCGTTCAAAGAATACCAGTACTTACTCCAAAGTTACTATAACAACGTCATATTTAAATTAATCATCACTCTGTTTTTTAGTAAGATTAATTTCATTCAGGTACACTAGAGTATTTGCTTTTATACAAATAAATGAAGCTAGAAAATTTGTCTTCAGTTGGATTTGAGAGGAAAAAAAAACGACGATTTAGCTAAATTTAATTTATTTAGGAGTTTTTGTCTTCAAGGTGTCTCGAATCATAATTTGTCAAGACACCCGTTTAGTCGGTGGTTTAAAATCTTTAAAAATACGTACAATGCCGATTTTAAGCACATGTTTTTCGTTTTTCCTGGAGAATATTGTTTACTTCATGTTAAAATTAGCGAAAGTTGGGTCATAAGGGTTTTTGTTACATATTTTACTTAAAAATTTTATTTTGATTTTTGACCCGAAAAGAGAAACTTTTTAGAAAATAGTACCGTTATAATTATTGTAGGTAAAGAAAAAAATCCCACTGTTCTCTTTGGGTTTTGGTTCACCAAGATAATTGGATAATCATATTAGCTTGCCTGTCCTTCTATACTCATCCTTGCACTCGTCCTTGACTACGGTTAAAAAAATTAAATAGCATAGAGGTACGCAAGTCCTCGTCGGCATGCAGCTCCCGTTCCTTTATGGAGCTAATATAGTTATAGTTAACTATTTTTTAGTAATTGGAATTGGATTTCCTATTCAATTTCAGTAAAAAGTAAGAATGATGTAGTAAAACTGAACCATCAGAACCCAGTTTTAGAGTAACTAAGAAGAGCCAGTCCAAAACAGAACAAACAGTTATCAATTTGTTCACTAAAAGAAGCTATTTTGTTTTACATTTTTTTTAAATAAATAATTTTAGCAATTTTTATAGAATTTTAAAATATTAAAAAATGTTTTTTTCATTTAAAAATGGAAATAAAATCTACTGATATTAATACTTTTGTGAATTAAATATAAAATCAATTGGATTAATATCCCTTTTGACTTTAATACATGACAACGTAGTATTGGAGTGCGTGTGACCCTATAGATGAAAAATTTGGAATATCGGAAGTACATACTTTATTGCGAAGTTAATTTCATCGAAACGATTTATTACGCTATTATTTAATAGTAATTGTAAACGCTTTGTTTTTTAATGTCAAACATAATCTATTGGAGCAACTACCCTCCGCAGAGGCTTGCAAGACGTGAGGTAAACCTAGACCCTGTTCCTGATTTCAAAAGTTTCTTCAATAAATTAAATCTCAGTAGCAGTTTAACGCTGAAGAAATTTATCACTCCTTGGGTCGGACAATACTCATTAGTTTAAGTACATCCCATAGGTTTTCAATTGAAATAACAAAGCTGCAGGAAAAAAACTGTAAAAGGGAGTATGAAAAATTAGAGCTGGATTTTCCACCCCCACAACTCTGATCATAATAAGAAAACCTATCAGCAGGTTCTGTTTGAGAGATTCGAGGAAAAATGTTAACTTTGACCTTTTCTGAAACTTCCTTTCTTCCTTTTCTTCATTTCCTTCATTTCCTTCGTTTCCTGGCTTAAAGTATGCCAAGTATTGATTAATAAAAATGGCAAACAGAACAGGACCGAGGATAGATCCCTGCGGTATTTAATTTAAAATTGGTAAGAAGTTAAATTGAATGTTTTTGCAGAACACTTCGTATCGAGGTGCTGTAAAAAATTACCATATTAATGCACAATTCCAACAATTAAACAAAAATAGATTGAAATTCCCTAACTCAAATTAACTTTATCAAAGCTTTTGCGAGAAATCAAGAGGAGCTAATGCAGTAATATTTTCAGATAAGAAATTCTAATGTTAGCGTTAGGTTAGGTTAGGTTACAGTGGCGGCCATCGCGCTTGGATCTCTACGATCAGCCTCACTTAGACTATTTGCGGTCCATTGTGATACCACCTTGATGGGAACCTGCCCGGTGAAACCAGCCACAGGAGTTAATGAACCTTACCAGGTCCCCCAACTCCTTGTCTGCTTGCTCCCCCAAGATTAGGGCATTCGCACAGCAGGTGCTGAACACTCTTAACCTCCTCCTCATCCATACAGCTTCTGCAGAAGTCATTCTACGGGGCTTGCATATGCTCTGCATGCTTACCAAAGCGGCAGTTCCCTGTAATAACTGCGCGATAAGACTACGCACATCATTACGGCTCCTCCTTAGCAGAGATTCCGTCCTCCTAGGACAAACCTCGGGCCACAGCTGTCTTGAAATCGCACATGTGGTCAGTTCTCCCCACCTGCGATTAGCCAGCTTCCAGGTCTGTACGTCTAGAATCCTCTTCACTGATTCTTGGGGCCGACCTACGGGATCGTCTGCTAGACATATATTTATAGTTGAACCCTTTCTGGTTCAGAGCATCCGCTGCCTCGTTTCCAGTAATGTCATTGTGGCCAGGCACCCAACAGAGAATAACTCTGTGGTCAGCCCCGATTTTCCAGAGCTCACAGTGACACCGTTGCACTAAGCGCGATCTAATGGTGATCAAGTCAAGAGCTTTGATTGCAGCTTGGCTGTCAATACAAATTCTGATGACCCGGTCGCTGAGTACAACGTGAGTTATTTGCAGCAACCTTGCTGCTTTGCAAATGGCCAGGACCTCCGCCTGGAACACACTACAGTGGTCCGGTAGGCGGTATGATTCCTGTATTCTAGGGAGCGTTGAGTATACCCCAGCTCCCACTCCCACATCCATTTTTGAACTGTTCGTAAAGACACATATATCAGAGTCTCTCTACTAGGAATGCTAGTTGAGAACGCTTCCCAAAATCTAGCGTTGGAACAATTTAGTCCGTAGCTCCCCGTATATAATCTTCAGGACTCAGTATACTGCGTGACCACTATCTGCTGTTGACCAGCAATTCGACTCCTTAAGTCTTAGTGCACTTTTTGCAGCTATACATTTCCCATGGATGTCAAGGGGCAGAAGCCGGAGCATAATCTCCATTGCTGCTGTTGGTGTTGTTCGAAGAGCTCTTGTAATACCTAAATAGGCAGCTCTCTTAATTTTAGTAATACTGTTCAGGTGCGTCGCTCTTTGAAGAGCACTCCACCACACTAGAACTCCATATGTAAGGATAGATCTTACAATAGCGGTGTACATTCAGTGCAATGTCAGTGTTCGTTAGTACCAATTTTTGAGTTTGATTTAATAAAATTTGAAAATAAATTTTTATTGTAAGTACTCGTACCATCTAGAATATGACTATGGGATATATTTTCGAATGCCTTGGCAAGTAAGGGTAAATTAGTTATTGGCTGACAGAAAACCTTCAGATGAGTCATTACTATGTAAGATATTGTCGAAATCTCCACCTGCCGTAAGCAACGAAGTGAATACCGCAGCATTTGAACCTTCTATTAAAGTCATTTGAATCTTTTAATTACAATTTACTTCTAATCTATTATACATTTTCTTGTTAGTGTTAAATTTGGTATTTGCGTTCGAAACGAAGTACGCATTTCACAATTTTCACATTTTACAATGTTACACAATGCCCGAAAAATTATTCCAGCACTCAGATATTCGAAATCGCTTCATCCAGATTCTACAGTTATTTTTTCTATAATGTTATGAGTAAAATATTCAAAATTTTTGAATTCGAACTTCTTTCTACATACATATATATGTATATGTACGTAAACTTCATTTTAACCTCTAAACAACATTCTATTTTTAAACTTTCCAATTAATGGCAAACGGCTATGATAATATATGATGTTAATTTTCTAACTATCGTCACTGAAACACCAGTCCAGCTATCATCACCCAAAATTCCTTAATTAATCAAAGTAATTAGTTGAGGACGGCCGTAATTGTCAACTCTCCCGCAGTCTGATGATAGTGCAATATCATCACATTCATTTCATTAAGGTATTGATTCGTGTCGTAATTATTCTGACGTATATAAATAGACATCGTTCCTACTTATTCTTTGATCTCCGGAAATTTTTTACTTCGCCATCCTAAGTATTCCAGGAATAGGAATGGGAATACATATTCCGTTATTTTCCCCTCTCTCTTTTAATTATATTTTTTCTTCTTTAGGAATATGCTAATTTCATTGATTTTAAATTTAATTTTCTTTTAATTAATGTAGTGTGTTTTATAAGCCTGAAAAAATTGTACTTAAAACATTGGTGTCTGGTTCGTTTTTATACCCTCTACATAGATGATAAAATCATTGGGAATCTATTCGTTCTTTCGATCGTCTATCCATAGAAGGTGTTGCAACGTAGAGGGCAGGAATTATATACGCAATAATATTATGAAAAGAGTGAGATTATAGAAAAAATTAGACACCTACTTTGTAGTTTTGTCATACACAAGTTTAGACTTTCATATACATATGTTTGGACACTGATTGAGAGGTTGTTTAGCCTGCTAGAGAGCTGAAATTTTGTACATGATATTCACGTTGTTTGTTAAGCGAACGATTCCTTTATCGGGCTTTGTAGTGTGTCAGGGTACAATACCGTAATAATGACGATTTGATGATTAGGTTCAATGCCTAGGCATCCAGCATAACTCTGATAATATTAATTTGTCAGGGTGAAATACCATGGCAATGATGTTATGATACTTAGGTACAATACCTATGCATCTAGATTAAGTCCGTTGATTTAAAAAGAAAAAGACACTGTTAACTGGTCGATTTAAAAATTTCAAGTGCACCCTCGGGGTTCAATTTACGTACGATCAAAAACTTTCACCTGCGTAAGCATTTTTTGTTTTTAATGCAGAAATTCTCTCACCGCTAGTCGGGCGGCTCCGATACAAAAGCTTTTGCATGTAAAAATTGTGTGCTCGTAATTAGATCTATGGAAAAACAAAGTAAACAAAGTAACCCCTTTTAATGTCATTCCATGTTGTCTTTATGGAAAATAAATCAAATTTCGGAAGCCAAGTTAAATCAAGAGTCTTTATATGACTTTCAGTTGCTTGATTGTAGAAGTTCTTTTAGCTACCTTTGAATTTCCTTTGCTTCAAATAAACTATTGGAACCAGGCATCACGTCATCAACATAAAAATCTCTTCTGAGAATTTCTGATTCTAGTAGGGATCTTGCCTTTTCTGCTTCTGCTAGGGATTCTAAGAACTTTGTTGCTAGGAATGGAGCAGATGTCCTGCCGTCTGTCACAGTTCAAAGTTTGTAATAATTTATGGGTTTATTTGGATCTTCCCTCCATAAGATGAGCTGATATATTTGATCTTTATCATCTAAGCAAACTTGCCGATACATTTTCTCTATATCGGCAGTGAAAACGAATCTCGGTAGCCTGAATTGTAACAGAATGGAGAACAATTCGTCCTGGATAGTATGACCCTTGTACAAGATATCGTTAAGTGAAATATTTGATGACATTTTTACGGATGCGTTGAATACAACTTGGAGTTTAGTGGTACTGTTATCCGGTTTTCTGATGTAATAATGCGGCAAGAAATACATAGTGTGGCTTGCTTATTTCAAGAGAATCGACTTGGTCCATGTGGCCTAGCCTGATGTATTCCCGAATAAAGTCAATATACTGTGCCTTGAAGATAGGTTGCCTGCCAAGTTTTCGTTCCAATGATAGAAATCTATTAAGTGCAACGGTTTTTGATTCCCTCAATGCCTTGGGATTCTGTGAGGAGGCCAGCCTTACTATGAACCTTCCTTCTTGGGTTCTCTTCATATTTTGATTAAAATGATTTATGAATCGCTGTTCTGAAATTGTTATGTTGTTTTCTTCATATGCTGAATCATCTTCTTCCAACTTCCAGAATTTTGCTATCTGTTGTTCAGCCCTTTCATCCTCGCTACAAATGCCACACGTCAATGTATCGGGGAATTCTCTGTCAACCTTGCCAAATACTATCCAGCCAAACACTGTATTCTGTAAGGTTGGTAAGTTGTGTCGCAACTTTATTTGACCAACTGAAATGATTTGGCAATATATTTCTGCTCCGATCAGAAAATCGACTCGACTTGGTCGGTGGTCTGCGGATCGGCTAATTTTATATTGCAGGGAATCGGCCAATATATAGTCTTTACTACTTACGTTGGTTGATGGGAGGTGATCCAGGGTAAAACAAAGTCTTCCAGTCTGCCATTTGTTCCATTTGTTCTTGACTGTAATAGAACATTGACTCGTTTTTGTGTATGTTGTTTGCATTATCCAACACCTTGAATTTGCATGAGCTCAGGCGTTTCGTTTAATCCAAGCTCTTTAACCAATTTCTCTGTCACGAAATTTAGCTGCTATCCGGAGTCCAGAGTGGCTCTACACACCACGGTTTTGTCATCATGATTTACTAGCTTGGTGATAAATACAGTGCCCAAAATGACTTAGCCTTTCTTTTGGCGAGTGCCGTGTATTGACAGTGTGATTACATTTTCTTTCAATATGGGCACTCTTGATGCGAATTGACGCCTGCTCCTTTGACCTTCAATTGTGTATTTGTGCCTGATGGTTGGCTCTTCTTAGGAACTGGAGTTAGCACCTTCTCTAGGTGCACCGAAGTGTTATGCTTTTTGGAGCACTTAGAACATCCTTTTGAAGTACATATCGAGGCAAAATGTCCTGGCTTGAGACAGTTCGTGCCCAAGTTTGTCTTTCTGAGGAAAGTCAGTCAACTGTGTGGCTGTATTCGTAGAAATCGTTGACAAGCGAAGAGCGGATGATTCCCTTTGCAAAATATACATTGTGGAGTAAACTTGGCGATTAAAGTAAATGATTTAGCTGAATGTCTCCCTTGATACTTTTCGGGATTTCTGGCTTTACTTCCCAAAGCCTCGAGTGATTGAAAACGTGTTTTCAAGAAATCTAGGAACTCCTTAATCGGCTGCAGCTTTTAAGGATGAGATAATGAACTGCTCATATAATCCATGAGTGGTTTTATTCAACTTTCTAGTTTACAGATAAAACAGCAAACGATCCCAATTGGTGGTATTGATTCCAAGATTTTCTAGTCCCTTCTTGGGTGGTGTCATGAAGTAATTTGATTGCAGTTGAACTTTCGGGCATTATATTCTGTTGAGACAATAGTATTTAGTAATGCCGTGACTAACAGCCTATGGTTGTCATAGCCGTCTTTTAACATTGTCCAGGCAGCGGCGTAGTTCTCATCAGACAAGCTTAGAAGTTTCTCAGCTTCCGCGGTTAAATATGATCTCAAATACCACATTTTTGACAAGTCCTACGGCTTGTTTATGGATCATTAGATTAAAAAGGTCATAGAATTGCTGCCATTTTAAATAGTTCTCATCGAAATTGGGCAAGATTATCTTTGGTAGCTTCATTATTGAACTAGATAACTTCACGGTATTCGATGTAGCCGAGGACAACATGGACAACTTTTCTGAAAGTTGTATTAGGGTTTCTTATACAAGTTCCGCCAAGTTAAAGTAATCACCCGAATTAAAGCCGTGACTAGTTGGATCAAAGGTAAGCTCGCAAATACTCTGATAAAACGTCTCAATTTGATTCCAATAGCGTAATAGTTGATATTTTTGCTTCACATGCCTGCTTCGAGATGGGCTGATTATCTTCACCGAGCCTTGTCAAAAGTCGATGTAGAAATTCGATTATTGCTTTCTGCTTCCTTTTCACCTTAGCTACATCTTCTGCTGCATTAATATTATTTTGAGATAGCTGAGATTTAGCATTGTTCTCTTACCCCGTTTTGTGCACCTCCGTGGTTTGTGAACTGCCACCAGATTCTGGCCATTTCTCGTTCCATTAGTTTTCTTAAGAACGCTATATATTGTACTTGAACTTTTTCAAAGTAATTTTTAGAGATGAAGAGATTATCGTTGTTCTCAGCTTGCATTTCGCTGAGTTGATTGTCGTTCTTGATAAACAGGGTCCATTGCTCCTCAAGATTCCGCTTATACTTGTTTGTGACTTCAGGTGTTCTACGAGCTATCTTTCTTTGTCGAAATTTTCGAAAAGCTGCTGAATGGCTTTTCCTATGCTGACTTGGGTTGCCACTAATTTATTTATTGTAGTAGCTTCTTCATGAAGATTGAATAATTTTGCCTTAAATTGATTTGAATACTTTTCAAAAATCACTCTTATGGCTTCGTAGTAGTCTTCGGTGAAATAGGCATGCTGTAATTAATCTCCATGTTCTTATCTGATGTCGCTATCTGTTTCCTCGAATGAATCCCAGGCTTTTTCCAACAACCCTATCTTCTGCTGGTAATACGCAGAATTCTTGATACTGGGAGGATCATTTCTGTAACTTTCGATGATTGCCTGGATTTGTTTTCCAGTTTGCACTTGTTGAGTGGACAACTCTTCCATTGTGACGGCTATTGACTGTATTCTGGATTCAGTACAGTGATGATAACCAAATCTCCTAGATCACGCCTCCTTAGTTGAGAGGATAGGACTTTTTGTGCAATAATTGTTGATTAGATTAACGTATCACAAGCGTATAGCCTCGATCACATCTCTTCAGCGTGAAACGATTGAAGCCTTGATGCTATTGTTGAGTGAACGTATCATAAGTGTATCGCCTGGGTCGTCGGGTTCATCAAAATATTTGTTAAGCGAACGATTCTTTTATCGGCCGCTGTAGTTTGTCACGGTACAATACCGTGACAATGATGATTTGATGCTTAGGTCCAATACCTATGCATCCACATTAACTCTGTTGATTTAAAAAGAAAAAGACACTGTTAACTAGTTGATTTAAAAATTTCAAGTGCCCCCTCGGGGTTCAATTTATTATTTATATATTGCCATCACATAGTTGTGATGGCTATTTTCTCACACCCAAAATCGAGTTGAAAGCAACACAGGAAATTATATAACATTTTCATATTTTTAATTTCCATTTTTACGTACGATCACAAATTTTCACCTTTTCGTAAGCATTTGTTGTTTTTAATGCAGAAATTCTCTCACCGCTATTCGGGCGGCTCCGATAACAAAAGCTTTTGCAGGTAAACATTGTGTAAATAAATCTATGGAAAAACGAGATCTCAGCAGAATTTTATTATTTTGTGTGAATTACTTATGTTTGACTATCGTAAATATTTCTAGTTATGAAAATTGTACGATTTCTTAAAATATGTCTTCGGCTATCGATGATGAGTCTAAACACACGTAATAATTGTTGATCTATGTTTGAGACATCCCTAAATCGTAGAGATTTGGAGATGATCAAATATCTATACTCCAAATTTACGGTTTCCATTCATGGCGTTCCAATCCTGTTTGGAACTAATTCGAAACTGGGGAGACCAGTGTGTGATCATAGATGGTAAAGATTTATTAGATTGAATGCATTGCGAATTTTTGAGAATGTGGAACCATTTACTAGCCTACCACATACATACATACATATGAACTATATTTTTATAATCTAGATGAAATCTATATACTAAGATTGTTATTCCGTTTGTAATGCATAGAAACACTGTTGGTAGAGCAAACTGGATTGTACACCCACGCAAATATTAAAAGTTATTTTGATTTTTTGCTAGTCCGTCCTCATGATAATTCGAGAATGCGTTTTTTTTTAAAAATAAATAAATTTAAGTTCCAAAATGGGCCAAATCGGGCAACTCCTTCGTAGGGTTACGTACAAAAATTTCGTTTTTCACTATATATTTCTGCACTGCCTAAGAACGTGTCGACGACGTAGAGAGCTGAAATTTTGTACACAGTGTTTTCAAAAAGGAGCTGAATCGGGCAACCCATTCTTGCTGTTGCCATATACAAATTTAGGATTTTCACGTATGCTATGAAAACGATTAGTCCTAGAGGTTTTTATGACATTGAGAAGTTCTTCAGAATATAAAATCCTATGAGATTTGTTATTACCATTTTTACTGTCTGATTAACCGTTCTAGAAATATGTATATGCGAAAAACTATTTCTCAAAACATATTTGCACAGATGGGTGGTACAAAATTACATACGGTCATTCATCGGTCTTAGACCAATTCTAGCTTTTTTACTTGTTTTTATTAAGTTACTACTCACGTTTGTACGAAAAATTCATCGACACTTCTGTGATTCACTTATAACATTCTAATTTTTTCTTTTTTTTTTCTTACCTCTGTAATTATAGTTGCCCCAAAGCTTGTCTGTAGTCTGACAAATGTCCAAAGAATGAATTTTCGCCCTTTTACAGACTTTATTTTAGAACCACCATTACTCAAAAGATTTAAATGAAATTGTTGCTATTTAAAATCATTTTATCATAATTCTCTGGTACCCAAAGTGTCTTAAATCCTAAAAGAAAAATTGCGGAATATTTCTATTCTGAGACCAAAATAATTTCAGTAAGCTTAAAAATTTCATCATTTATCTTAAAGGCATTTCATATTTTCCTATATTTTCCTACATACATAAAACATATATATGATAGCACATATAAAAGGTGATGGTATAATCAATTGATTATTAGATAATCTGAGAGATTCAATGGAGTAGTAGATACATAAAGCCTGTCTTGAATTCTTGCAATCTTTCTGGAATTATGACAACTAAATAAAATATTTACACACGAATTTATTGATAATATTCGTGATATTGAGCTATTTTTCTTGTTGATATTATATATTAACTTGATTTATTGTTTTAATGCAGAACTCTTTTTATTTTTATTTTTACTTCAGTCCAGAAAAAACGTGTATACACAAAAGAAGAGTCCTGTTTATTTAGTTTGTTTGTATTTGAAAATTTAATACCTTTAAAATTAAACTCATGTCTAACACTGTTTTATTTGAACGTAAAATTTTGATTTGGAAACACCAAGCAACCGGTATTACCACTCATATTAAAATCATAATGTTGAGTATCTCTGCAGAGTATAATCTTTAAGATATATACTTAGAAATTCTTTAACTTTGAAAAGGGAATAAGAGTCTCTCAGATGTGTCTTAATGATGGTGCTGTCTTCTGATAATTTTATCCATCTCTAGTTGTCGCGTCGCAAAGGCGAAAGATAAAAGTCAGAATCCATTGGTTCTTTAAACTTCTGAAGCTTTAAATGATTGTTAAGTGAGGGGGTGCAAAAGTAAAAATGGAAATTTCAGAAATAAACTTTACCGCAGGCTTCGTTTATATAATTCTACAAAATGAAAGATTATTCTGTTCTGTGCGGTTTGATTTTGTTCCTTATATAAGGGGCTAAAGGAAAGTTAAGGACATTAAATTAAAGCAATGAAAATGTAAACAAATCAAACTTTTAACCTGAAGAGTTTTGTAAATATTTCTGTTGACTAATCAGTAGTAGTAGATATGAGTGCGTATATAACTACACTGCTACGTAGTTAAATATTATATATTCAGAGTAATTGAAAGTAATATATAAAGACGAAATCCTACAAAAGCTAGCTAATAATTTAATAAATTTAACTGCTTTATTACCTTATAATGTTTTTCTTTAAGAATAACTTGGAATTTCGGTAGTGTTCATTTCACATGCTTGAAATCCCAAAAATATACTATAGGGGAGGGTAATACTATCTGAAATTTCTCTTAAAGAAATATAGCTCATTTTGAAGGACTTTCAATAGCCAAGAGAAAAAAACGAAAGCGTTCATTTTACAGGATGTCCTTGGGCTTCACGCGAAATATTGTCCTCGGCTCTAAGCGTTTTTTTTATCTATCATTTACATGGGTTAATTAAAAGTAACAATATACTAAAAATCAGCCCAACAGTACATCATCAGTCGCTGCGACTACTTCAGTTTAGATATGCTATTCTTAAAATGTAGAGTATGGTTGCTATTTATAAGACTATATAAAAACGGATGTAGCGAACGATATTCGACTTAATTTTGTGAAAATCCTATAGCTGTGAATAACTACTAATTATGTATGTATGTAGGTGTCCTCCCAACATTGTTAGGCCACTCCTAACAGTTTGAAATGATCAATCATTCAAATTTGCGTACTAGCTTTTCGTTTTATGAAACCGAAACATTTTTAATCCACTCCTTTTTATGAAATATGTGAACGGTTTTCTCTTTGATATTTTATGCCTTAATGGTGGTGTAGCTCAGAAATCTATCCTCGGCCCAACACTCTTATAATTATTCAAAGATATTGTTTTGAATGATTTTTTTTTATTATAATATGTATACATATATATAAGTGGCGATAATGTGATAAATCAGTAGATCTATCGGCTTAGTTACGACTGTTTTAGCGCATTATCTCCGAATTGGAGAATGTTGAAACTTGGAAAAGTATGAATCAGTGACTGTTATCAAATCATCAAAACTCATAATGTATTCCATTTTACCATCAATCCGTCAGAGGTGGGCTTATGAGTAAATAGATAAATCATTTTCTCTTCTTCTGTTAAAATCTGAGAACTAGACTTATACGACCAGCTCAGCGAGTTAACCTAATACTGGTAAGACCAATTCTGCTATTCCTTATTATACCCTAGCTAAAATCTATGGAGTATACTCAATTTGTCACTCTGTTTGTAACGCATGGAAATAATAATGGTAGAGAAAACTGAATTGGACACCCTCGCATAATAGTTACTTTGATTTTTGTATGTCCGAGTTACCCGTCTGTTTGTCCGTCTGTCTGTTCATCTGTCTATCGGTCACATAGAAAGCTGAAATTTTGCACACGGGTTAGGGTAACTCTTTCGTACGGTTGCCATACAAAACTTATGTTTTTTACTATATATGTTTCATAAATAAATTTTAAATTTGAATGAAACTCCTCCAGCCATAATATTTTTTACATTTCTGAACAAATTCTATCACCCGTGCATGTTTTCTGTTCCTATCGCTTGCGAATTATCCTGTACGTAGTATAACCTTTATAGCTGGAAAGTATATAAATTTTAAAGTACCCATTCTGAAAAAAAGAATCCATATTTCTCTAGTGGTTGATAAAAAATTCTCACCTGGGATTTTTCTTGAAAACAAGCAATTTTTCTTTTTTTTTTCTATGCATATATCCACAGTATGAGTGTGGTTGTAAACTTAATTTTTTTCAACATTACCTTTTGTGTTATTACGGTCGACGGTTAAATATTTTTTTTTTGCTGACGGTTCTTTTAATGACCGTTTATATAGGTCCCATAGGCTTTTCATCTCTTTTAAAATCGCTCACTACTGAAGTGTAATAAGGGGGGGGGGCGGGATAAATGCTCGTTTAAAGTAGTCAAGCATCAAGGGACCATATCCTTCTCCATTACCCGAAGAAATTGTTTATCTATGTGTAAGATTCATATTGTCACGTTTTCTGATGAAATGCTGTAATTAAGGAACCCTCTAAGAATTTTAAATTATTCACGAAGCGAGAAAAATGTAAATTATTTTTGTTTGGAGAGTTAAAGCTAGCCACATTTCCGGAAATGGTAATCATTAGGCAATTTTGGGCACATAAGCTTGAAAAGTCTATGTAATACCCATAATGAAGCCAAGAGGAAAATTTTAACAGCTGGAAAGCTCATTAAGATATAAAAAGCCTATAAACTTTAGGAAAACTTTTAACATAGATTTGAAGTCAAATGAAGATAACTTTTTAATTTAGAATTATTTGCTTATTTAGAGATAATACAATGTAAATATACAAGCTACGAACGAAACGTCTAGGAATTATTAACTGAGTTTCTTTCGGAATGTTAGTATTGATCGACTCAAACGAAGTTTGAAGGATAATATAAAATTAAATTTAGAGAAGATAAACATTCAATTAAGGTTTGGTTTTCTTTAGATTTTTAATTTTTATTAATTTATTTTTGTACTTTGTACTTTACATCTATTATTGCTTACTTTAAAGTATATTTAAAGCGTGTTCGTTCTTTTTTTTTTCGTTTTATTTTGAGAAATATTATTTAAAATTGAGAATATTTGAGATTATCATTAAAATTAATAAAATACTGTAGGTTCTTACACTGAAACATTAAATAGGATTATTGTGACATAAACATTGTTAATGAGATCTCCTACTTTTATGTCGTCAACGTAAGAGTATTTTGGTAGTCTAAAACATCTTGTTTCTTTACTAACTCGACCAAGTCTTACTTTAACATGGCCTGTATGACGGAAACTTGTTTACGTGTAGAAGATTCGATGACATTTAAAAAAAAATATTGACGAAATAATTTTAGTACGACTAACAATTGAATTTTCAACTTTCATGAACGAACAATTTTAATAAAAACAATTTTCTTATTAGACTTCTTTTCCATTTAAAGTGGTTAGAATAAATCTATTATCTTTACCAGCTCAATTATTGCCTTGGTAGGGTCAGCTTGCAAAACCTTATTTGGAACGAGAAATGCTTTCCTAATGATTTAAATTTTTAAAGCTGCAATCGCGGGACACTCGAATAGTCGCATATGATATGTTTGATGGTTTCGTACTTCTCTTTTCTTCTAACCATCAATACAGTTCCCTATTTGATTTGCCTGTATTCTTTAGAAAAGCGGCGTTGGAAGTTTCCATTGATTCTATTAATGAATGGCCTGAGTGATTGTCTTTTAAGATCCATCAGTTTGCACCTCTTGATAGGATAGGGGAGGGGGTTCAAATTCCTACGCTAGAAGATATCCAGTTGCGTGTTTTCCCATATTTGTAGCTCCCTTCCCAAAATAACAGATGTTGGATAGGGACCAGTATAGGGACTGTAGATCTTAGCCGGATTGTCCGTTTCGGTTAACTCCCTCATGCCCTCGAACCAAAAACTAGGTTACTAAAATTGTTATTAATTATTATTATTAATAATTATAAAATTCCCACTATTTTATTATTATTTGCCCCTGAAGTAATTATGTGTGAAAAATATTTATAAAGACTCGCAAAATATTGGTAAATTTGCTTATAATTATTAGACGTAATTGTTTTATGAACTTATGACCCCGGTATCATATCATAAATGTTTTTTTTTTGTTGTTGTTTTTTGTGAGAATAAGCTTATGTCTCTAGTACTGAAATTTTTGATATTCGATTCATAGTGTATACAAAGGACAGGAACTTAGAAGTATCTGGTATAAGGGATGGTGGAGGTTGTCTTATCGCTGTAAATAAATCCCTTAGCTCTTTCTGTTTACATCACCAAGACACTCAGATGAGATTCTGTGGGTTGCCGTTAAATTACAAAACCTTACTTTATATGTGTGTTGTATTTACATACCCCCAAATAGCACTTTCGAGTCTTATAATTCCATTTTTTCTAGAGATAGTGAGAGAATTCTAAAGTTAGCCAGAAGTTCCCGCGTTATATTCTTAGGGGATTTCAATCTCCCTTATATTTCCTGGTTCTTAGATGGTACTGAAAATTGTATGATGCCTTCAGGTGTTTTTAGTCAGGCAGCCCATTCAATGATCAACAATATGTCTCAATGCCACCTAAACCAGTTTAATTCTGTAAGAAATTGTAATGACAGGATTCTTGACTTAGTATGGATTGATATCAATATGAATAACATTTGCATATCGTCGTCCCTTTCTCCACTCTCACGGATAGATCTTCATCATCCTCCATTAGACATTACCTTGAATATTTCTTTGCCTAAGCTTTCTCGAAATAAATTGGTAAAAAAAAGGAACTTTAAGTTGGGGGATTATGTTAGCTTGAATAATTACCTTAGCGGTATTGATTTTTCCACAGTTATAACTTCCGATCCGTTACAGTCGTTTGAGAATTTTTATGAGATTGCTAACACTGAATATATACCATTGACTAAAAAGAAAATTAGACATTTTCCGTCCTGGTACAGTTATCAGCTTATCAAAGTTCTTTAATTCAAAGAGAGATATCGCCAACCAGCACTCGAAACACTACAAAACTTTCTCATATCTTAGGAAGTTGTCTAAATTTTTAATTAGCCAATGTTTTAAGAAATGCGTAGAGGCAAGTGAACTTTCTCTTCGAGATAATCCTAAAGCTTTCTGGGCCTTTAATAAACAATTCCGAAATTCGAATACTCCTCCCAAAGAGATAATCTTTAAAGAAATTGCCTCTTCATCTCCCAGACAAATTTGCGAATTTTTTTCTGAATACTTTCTAATCGTGATTTTACAGCCTTTCAAGCGACAACAATTTTGCTAATATTAATTTGAGTTTCATCTCTCCAGATGACATAATTAAAATATTGGATGAGCTTAATTGCAACAAAAATCCAGGACCACATGGCATACCTAACCTTTTTTATTATAAATGTTTTACTAGCCGTGCGGAACCGTTAAGTAATTTATTTAATTTAACAATAGTCAAAAAGGTTTTTCCACCAACATTAAAATGCATTTTCGTCACCCCAGTCCTTAAAGGAGGCGATCCTAGATCTGTAACTAACTATCGTCCAATATCCATCTCCAATGCGCTAGCTTTAATTTTCGAAAGAGTTATGTATAATCAGCTTCTTCACCAAACTATGCCTTTCCTATCAAACTCGCAACTTGGATTCCTCCCTGGATGCTCGACGGTTACAAATTTGGCCCGTTTTACTCATACCATTGCTTCTGCTCTTGACGAAAATAAACAGGTAGATTCCATTTACACTGACTTTGCCAAGGCTTTCGATAAGATTCGCCACAGTCAATGTCTTATAAAAATGTCAAAAATTGGTTTTGATATGGACGCTGTTCTTTTTTTTTCAATCATACTTAAGAGAAAGGACGAGCATGGTTGTTTTCAACAGTTCTCAATCCAATTCTTTTGAACAAACATCGGGTGTTCCTCAGGGTACTATTCTTGGCCCTTTTATCTTCCTGCTATACATCAATGATTTACCAGGTGAGATAACTTCGGACACTTTACTGTACGCCGACGACGCTAAAATTTTCAGAGTTATTTCCGACATTCATGATTGCGAGAGCCTCCAAGACGATATTGCAAGACTCGAAAACTGGTGCAAAAATAATTATTTGGAGCTGAATATAAATAAATGTAAGAGCATAACTTTCTCAAGAAAGCGTGACGCTATCTCACTCCAGTATAAAATGAACAATTTGCCTTTAACTCATGTCAAAGAATTTAAAGATTTGAGTATTATTTTTGATGAAAAGCTTCTTTTTGCTACTCACTTAAACCTTATTACTGCTAAAGCATATCGTCTTCTAGGTTTCATTTTCCGTGTATGTAGATCATTTAAATCAAGTTCTACCTTTATTTGTCTGTACGTTTCATTGGTGAGACGCACTCTAGAGTACGCATGCCAAATTTGGAACCCTTTTGACTCTTGCTACAGTAATCAACTTGAATCTGTCCAGAGAAAATTCACAAGAATACTCGTATAAACTGGAATATAGTGAATTAGAGTACAATGCTAGATTAGTTAGATTTAACATTTTATCCTTAGAACATCGTCGGGCTTATCTTGATACAGTTTTCTTACACAAAATTCTGAATGGCGTTGTGCACTGTCCTGATTTGCTTTCCAAAATTGGCATTAATATTCCTTCCAGATACGCAAGACAATAAACTTCCTTCAGATTACTCTTCTCTAGAACTAACCTACGGGAAAAGTCTCCGCTATACCGAATTCAGAAGACTTACTTACAATGTCAGATTCAGTAATATTGATATTTTCAGCTCGGACCCTCTGACATTTAAAAGATTAATCCTAAACGAAATTGGACACTGATCACAAAGTTAATTATACTATTTTTGATTTATCAGCTTTTTTATTTTTTTTTATTTATTGCTTGGTTTGCTCCTTTTTTTTTGTTGGATTCCTTTTTGTTTTTTTTTGTTTTTTTCTTTAATTTTTCACCATTTTTATCTTCACTATTTTTTGCTTTGCATCTTATTTTACTTTATATTTTACTTTCCTTATTTTATATCTTTTACTCTTTGTTTGTTTTTGCTATTTAAATTTTGTACTTAGAATAATATTTCTGAAATTCTGAATTTTTGTCTTCATTTTTTTTATTTAGTTTCTAACTACTCTTTAGTATTTTAGGTTTCCTATAATATAAATTTTCTAACTAGTACTCTAATAATATTTTCTTAGATTAATTTACTATTATTATTATTTATTATTTTTATTTAGAATTTGTTGCTCTTATCTCCTTTTTTTATTTTTTTTTATTTTTTGCAATGTATAATTTTTTCTTACTTCTTACTCATTGTTTCATTTGAACTTGTTTTTGCTTCTCTTGCTTTGATTTTAGTATTTTTTTTTATCTAATTAACTCTTAAGGTAGTATCTTAATTGGACTAGTCTTATTAACTAAATCAATATAAATAAATAAATAAATAGACTTTTCCTATATATTATTATATATTTTTACATACCTTTTATTAACTATTATTACATAAATTGAAATGAATTTTAACAGCCCTTATTTTGTTTATCTTTTTAGATTTGGAAGGATGCACTTCGGAGTCCCAGTTCAGATTGAACAGATATGGACGGGACCTAGTCAGCTTTAGTGGCTGAAAAACGCACAAGTAGCAGAAGGGTATGTACAGTTTAGGAGTAATTTATAAATATCCTGTGTCTTTTGCACTCAAAACAAGAAAAACATATGTTCTAACATGATTCGTTTCTAAATTAGAGCTACTTGAGGTTTTATTTCACTATAATATAACACACTATACAAGGTCTAATCCATTTGACGCTGTGTTTTAAAATTCACGTGCTAGGACTAGGAGAGAGAATAAAGTAATCTAGTGCACCGTTATTCATAAACCACATGCATGCTCTAATATTTAGTGGAATATCTTCTAACAAAATACCGATAATTCTAGCTAAAAAGACCTCTGGGTATGACAAAGAGGACAAGCAAAAAGTCATTGATAAATCTTGTCCATAGACTAATTGAAACCTACCGTTGATAATCCAGGTAATAAAGCCAGGAGAGTTTTCTTTATGCTACAGATATAAATTCTGAAAATTGATGATATCATCTTTTGTAAAGTAGGATTCATATATAAAGTGCACACAAAGCAAAAAGAGAAAGTTGGTGAAGCATGTTTTTATCAAGCACAAAAAATTTATCGAGTGGGAAGTTAGCTCCTCTACTTGGCAGATGACACGGATAAAGTTTTTAAAATCCACCAATGTCAATGATCAGCAACTTCTGTCAATGAAATTTTTTGTGTACTATTACATGCATTTCGGTTTTCTTTCTTTCTAAGTACAATCCACAATATACGTTCCTCCAAGTCCAATTAAAAACCAATTAAAAAATGCACATATACCAGGCTATAGTCACTACTAAAACCACACCTCAACGGAATTTATAGCATTTTTGGATTAAATGAAACCATTTTCGAATTGAACGAAACTATTTTTAAATTAAATGAAACCCTTTTCGCATGGAATAAAACCTTTTTCATGTGGAATAATCCTTTTTCCAACTGAAATGAAACTTCTTGCAAATAAAAACCTTAGGGGATAAAAATCGCAATTAATTTCATATTTTAATTTTTTTAACAGAGGGTCTAATTTTACATTCGTAGTTTTAAAATGTAATGAATTTAGTTCTGCGGTACAGTTTTAGTCAAGTATTTTTCACTTAATTACTCTCATCTCGTTAGCAAGGCAAAGCAAAGAGGCCCTTTTTCGGCCATTATTCTTGGAATTTAGTGAAAAACGTTTCTTCTTTGAATATTTTCTAGGTAATGAAATAAGAAATACTGTGCTAAAACCACACCGTACTAGAAATTTAATTACACTGCAGAACTATAATATATATAATCACTCTGTAGAAAAAATGAAATTTACAATTAAGATAATTGCAATCTTAGTTCCCTGAGGTTTAATTTTAGGTGAACAAAATTTCATTCCATGCGAAAAAGGTTTCATTTAACTCAAAAATAGTTTCGTTCAATCTACTGCGATCTCGGACTACGTTTTAAAATTCAGTAAAGAATTTCGTATATTTTTTTTTTTTTATTTTTAGTCGAATAATCTGCATGTGTATGTATGTATAGTCAGCAAATTATTTTTGTTACACTCTGTTGTCGTATTCATATTTGGTTTGTCCATGATTCACTGCAATATCTACATATCTTTTATGATAAATCACGAGTAAAAATTCACTATTGAAGTTAACAAAATCAATTTTTAAAAATAAAACTTAAATGAAGAGAGTACCGGTTAATTTAAACTTTACATGTAAGTTCATAATATATTGTTAAGTTTTTGTTTAGTTTAAATTATATTTTTATTTATAGTTGATTAAAGGAGCTGTTTCCATTCGGTATATTTTTTAGTGTGAAAACTTTTCTCACACCGTGTATGGAAAGCTTATCTTGAAGAAATAAGCCAGTCCGATGAAAACACTGGGTAAATCTAGAGTAGGTACACTATCTAGTTTTTTGATAATATTAGGCTACACTAAAACCGAAAAACCTGCGTTGCAGTTTTCGTACATCGAAATCGATTTTGTTTTTTGGGCAGAGAGACAGGAAACCCTATTCTCAGCACGGAGGCCATAATGGCCGATTGCGCTCTCCTGCTAGAAGCCCATTCACCAAAACCTTCCTGTCCTCTTAATGAAGCGCATCAGGTCTTGGTGAGGGAGGTTTTCTAGCTCATCCACAGATAGAAAGGCAGACCCTAGAGTATCCAGGCTGCTCCGGGTGAAGGCCCAACACGCACCTAAAAAGTGTTCGGTTTTCTCAGGCTCTCCCTTCAGGCAGGAAAGACACTCAGGACTGTCCAAAACTCCCATACTATTAGATGAGCGTGACGTGAACTGAGGCCGGTAATAATGCCAACCACAGTCCTACATTGTTTCTTTCGGAACCCCATCAGAAAATCAGAGAAATTCGCTTTGGGCCCATAAAGAAGAAGTTTTGTACATTTGCAAGTACTCAGATTCGCCCATCTCTGCTGATTCTTCCTATGAACATCCGCTTTGATGAGATACCCAATACTCGAGATGGCAACGCCTACGGCGGTTTCCGGTACGAGGAATCAGAGCCGGCCCTAGCTAAAAGGTCAGTCCTTTCATTCCCCGTGATCCCCATGTGACCAGGGACCTACATAAGGGACACCTTTTTGTGGATACACAGCTTATCCGACGACCTGCAATCCTCCAGTAACTGAGATGTTATCCGAGGGCCATTTAGAGTCATCAAAACTGCCTGACTATCCGAAAGGATAGCAATGTCCTTCCCCTTGATTTCCATATCAAGGGCTAATTTCGCTGCCATTGATATGGCGCAGAATTTTAAATTTTTAGAGTGGATCGGGTAAGTCTCGATAAGGTACTCCCCTCAGTCCAATTTTCCCTTACAGGAAAGCTCATAGAGAAGCGGCACCCAAAACGAAGCTCATGTACCATCGCTCACATGTCATACTGGCCAGACGGTTTTCCAAGTCCAGCCCATACGTCAGAGAGCAATGAGAAGAGCCGGTCTAGCCGTCCTCTCAATATCCACATAAGCGTAATCTGCACACAGCACTTTTAGCATCTACCTGAATGACAAGATCCAGAGGTGGCAGATTAAGTAGGACCTCAAGAGTAGCAGTAATCGTAAATCGCATGGATCCCATCAAGCAGGTAAGCCTTTGCAAGCCAGCCCGCTTCCGGATCGCAGTCGCCACACTCGTCCACGGCCACAACACACATGATGCATATATTTGTAAGCATGGGTCTAACGACATCCAGTGCACAACCCTCGGTCTCATGCTCCATGTGCAGTTAAAGGTTTTCATGCATTGTGCAAAGACCCTCGTAGCCGCATTAACTTTTTCCTCTACGTGCAATCCCATGTCAACTTCGACTCAAGGAAAACTCCGAGGCACTTGACTTGTGGAGAGAGTTGCAGAGTGTGTCCAAAAAGCTTTAGAAGAACAAAGTATTCAAGCTTACGTCTTCTGGAGAAGAGCACCAAGATGGTTTTTGTTGGGTTCACTGTCATATAATGCCGGGTGCACCAGTCCTCAACAATATTGAGGACTCGTTGCATGAAGGCACAGGCAGCAGCCATTTATTTTTACTCAACAATAAATTTAATAAAAATCTAGATTGTGTCTGTAGAGCGTTTGAATCCCAGCCTGCTTTTTATTTGTAAATTAAGCTAATTAAAAAAATGAACGCGTTCGAATCCCAGGTTTGTTTTTTTTTTTTTTTTTAATAAAAACAAAAATAAAAATAAATAAAAACAAAACCAAAAAAAAATAATAAAAACAAATAATGAGATAAGCCCAGACTCTGTAACGTGGTCGAGTCGCAGAATGTTTTTTTCTTTCTCTTCAATAAAAAAAAAATAAATAAAAAAATAAAAATAAACTGAAATAAAAATATTAATTTTTTTTATAAACTTAAGAGGTAATCCCATTCTAAAAGCGGACAACTTTTTCAATATTAATTAGAGTCATTTGTTTTAAATTTCCCAATTTTGATGAATTTCTTTTAAAGCGAAAATCCAAGCACAAAAGCATTCTAATAAAATAAGTCGTGATAGGTTTTCTGGAAAAATTAGTTTAATTCTGTCAAGTTCATGTGAATTTGAACTTTCATTGGATTTAGAGCATTTGCAATTTTTATTTATTTATATCTTGTCCCATACGGGATTTGAGCTTACAATTTTTAGAATCGATCATAGATGGAATAGAAGAAGATTTTAATTTTTACGATTCTTATATAAATTATTAAATACAATAGAAAAAAGAAACCGCCTAGACCGGCGCGCTTTCATCGTTGCTGGTTAATGCCAGCTGAAAGCATTTGTTGTTTAAAAAGCTAGATAAATTGAGAAATACAAGGGGGAAGAGTCTGTTTAATAATTTAATTTGTAATTACAGCTGTATTACTAGCTAAGCTAAGTTTTCCTGAGAATCGACTAAAAAAACATCATGAAATAGTAGTACTTAGTACTTTTTTGTTTCACAATAGCTCAATCAAATTTTGAGCTTATTCAAATGTAGTTGTTGTGCCAATTTCTCAGTAATAAAATTCAATGGCTAAGCTAAACTTAAAACAACCTGAAACAACATGAAATAATTGATTTCTTTTTAATGAGTAGGTACTAAAATTACAGTAACTGCAAAGTCTTGTAATTTCTGCTACTATCCTTAAAGACTTTCAAAAAGTATTTCCAAACCTAGAAAGTTCATTGTTTCTTGATTCAAAATTCAAACGTGACTATGTTAAATTTGTACTTGGTCATCAAAATGCGCCACTTTTTATACCCTAGATGAAAGTCTCATAGGGTATACGTTTGTAACGAATGCATAGAATCAATGTTGGTAGAGCAAAATTTATTGGACATCCACGCATAATATTAGAGAGTAATAAATACAATTTCAAAAATGGACTAAATCGAGCAATTCTTTCTTGCTGTTGCAATACAAAAATTTTTCTCTTGTGTAGAATAAGATTGAGCGGAAGTGACTGCTCCTATATTTACTGTACATGATATGTTATTGCCTATATTCATCCTTGAAAAAAGAACGATGGTTATTGGATGCCCTCTATATATTTAGTTACTTTATGTACCTAGTCCTTAACAAAAATATCTTCGTCATCGTTTGCCTTAAATCCAATCAATCAAGATGAATGAATCCACTTTTTCTTGACAACTACTCACTCCAGATGGATAAATCAATCTATGAACTACATACATATGTATAACTTAAGATAGATTTCAGGCCAATCTTATTGATTTATTATCATAATTCATCTTAACAGTATTTAAGATGTAAGCAACCTTGAAGCAATTAATGTGCTGTCAATGTTAAAGGTAATTCTATGAAGAATTTTTATAATTAACTAAAACTACAAAAGTTTTCTTCCTGATTCTTCCCGAAAATGTGTATGCATGTATATATGTGATATGTAAATGAGACCTTACAACTTTTGACATAAATTCAAGTCAAGCAGGTAGAATTAAATGAACATAGGGGAAAACAGCTTCCAGCAAATTTAGCTTTCATAAGTAGGATAAAATTGAATGTCACTGAAGCAAGGTTATCTTAAAAGGACTGCTGAACACATTTCACCATGAAATCATTTTCTAGGTATTTTATCTGCTTCTACGGTAACCAGATTTTTTTTATTGTTATTTAACCTTATTTCGGTAAAAGGGGCCGAGCTACTAAAGTATGCCATCTTACGAATGGATGTACATACATATATATATGTAGGTAGATATATATGTGTATATGCATATTCTGAACCTTTTGTGAGTTGCCCACTTATGAGCCTGGTCAGCAATCGATAATTTGTAAGCTTTGGTCTTGAAATGTATAGATCTAGTAAAAATGTTTCGTCAGCGTTACGATTATGCTATTATTTTCACGGCACGAATGTATGTGTATGTGTGTGTATAGTGCGGCTCACTCCAATCTATTGTCTGGCTTTAATTATCTAAGGATAAATGGGATTTGAGATTATGGCATTTCAAGGAAGTATACAATGTATTAGGTGAATTCCCGTGTGAAAAAGTGGTCTTATTTTGTATCTTATTGTATTTTAAACAAAAGAAAAAGTTACAATTGGTATTAGACCAATAATATTATATCCTGGATGAAAGCAAAGTTAAATAAAGTTAAAAACCAAAGTTTTGTATGGCGACACCAAGAAAGGGTCATGAAAACGTCGTTTACAAAATTTTGAGCTTTCTACGTTGACGCAGTCTCAGGCAGTGTCAAAAGAAATAGTGAACAACCAAATTTTTGTATGGCAACGCCAGAAACAGGTTGCCCGATTTAGACCATTTTTCAAATTGTATTTTCTATAATTTTATTTACTATTACTAGGGAGGCAGACGCTTCCGGCGAGTTAGGGAGCCAGATGCTCTTCATTATCCACTTAGACGTAGATAAACTTGGTGGAGACATAAAAAAGTTGCTAATGTGCTGAATGCGCGCAGCTTTTATGCTTCCCTTTTGAAATAGAAAACAATTGCTTATTCCGAGTGTTTCTCCGACTTCTTTCGTGTTCATTTATCTTAGTTTCCTATTCATATAATATGTCCCATATTTAGGAACTCGATTTTGACTATTAAATCGAGATCGGTTGTAGCAAAGTATGTATATAGAGGACAGTTGTTATCCACAAAAGTAAGCAGACGACTGTCCTGCGAGTTTTGCTTGCTATAGGGGTAATTTTCTCCAACTTAACAAGACTACTACTTAAAATAATAAACACGGGAGAGTAGACGTCTTATGATAACTGATTATGTTGTAACTCAGTTGTCCAATGCCCCAAATTACTAGCATTAGCATTAGCATTATATTGTCCTATACAATAAATTGATGTATCAGGGATATCACCCTAAAAATAAGAATCATTTGAATCATTTCATTCCAACTTAAATGTCATTCAAAATTTATTCTGTGATATTATAATAAAATACAATTAATCATAAATTGTATTTAAGTACATAATTCGGTATATTCCACTCCCACGATATGTATACTTACCTACATACAGTGTCTTCTCTCTCTTCGCATGCTCACAGTAGGTACATATACATATACCGCTTTAATTCATCCAAATTGCATATACATACTACTCTTGCATTCTTAAAATTAATATTTTAAGACGAAGATAACAGCCATACTGGATTACAGTTTCTTGATACAATTGGACTGGATCAAAAATTTTCGTATTTTCTCATACACATGTTTTCAACAAGTAAGTAAGTATTTATTCATCAAAGAAGTACAATAAGGCAATAAGTTTTCAAGGTCGTGAGAAACCAATAAAAAAAGCAAAAAGCTTTTGGATTGTGTTGGGTACCTGGGGGCATCCAGCGCAAACCTCTAGCAGCTTGTCTTTAAACCGCTCAATAGAGTTGTGCGAAAATCAAAAAAGAATATTTTGAGTGGAAAAGCCCGTATACAGATCATTGGTACACAGGCCCCTCTAAAATTAAAAAATTATGTGCTCTTTACCACGAGCACGGCACGCGATACAAAAATATTATTGAGAATGATCAGTACACCATTAGCTCAATGACATCGACGTATAAGGAAGTAGACTTTATGTAGCAAGAGATCTGCTCGGACGCAGCATGTGTGGTGTATCCCCCGAAATGCTAGCTTGCGAGTTGCGTGCGATCTGGTGCGTACCACATAATTTTTTTAAAGTCTTTGTGCGGTAAGTCAATGAACTTCTTCGCGTGGCTTATCTGGTGAGGATTTTCTATTTCGGACATAATTAATCCTGCTAGATGCCTTTATGTAAGGCCTCAGAAGGGTTTGGGTCCGGTAAATGAACATTCCGCTCCTTTCCAGTCTAAGTTGGTCAACAATTTCATTAATTTCATGCCCCTTGTGGTCTGTTACCCATCTAAAGGTTACTTTATTATCCTCAAATATTAAATCTAGGACATTCTTGCAGTTCCAACTCAGCTTTGAAGTGGAGGCGTTGGAGTTTAGTGCTTTTCGAGGCTTGCTACCGAAATTTAAATATTTATATGTTTGTGTAGTCGGTAGTCTCTTGGTATATTGATTCTAAAGCACGTTTCTATGGCATGGAGTTGCTTAAAAATAGTTGGGTAGAATCCCAAGGCCTTATATAACTTACATTTCAAATTCGGTCCATAGGCTCCCACACTCACCATGTTTTCTTTTATTAGATCCGTCTGTGTACCAGAAAAGTGATCCGTGTGGGAAATTCGGTGGAGCATTCTTCCAGCTTTCATAGTCTTCTATAATCACTTCAAAGCGGTGCCCAATTTTAAGGAATTCGAGCATTGTGTCTGTGAACTTGAAGGCTATTGAAACATTTTGAAATTCTACAAGAATTTCTTTATACCCGCCTAAGTCTCCAGGTTTTCGGAAAGTGGTATGTAGCACCCATAGCAGCGTCCTTTTAAAATCAAAGATGTAGAGGATGTAAGCCCAATATCAGTTTTAAGATTGATGTGGGGCAAATCCTCATAGCACCTGTTAATCTTTGTAGTTTGTTTGTGTTATTCTTTTCTGTGTTTTGGTCCATCATACGAGGGAACCATAGGTATTAATTCAACTTACAATAGTGATACAGGACCAATAAACTAACTATTCTTCCATTCAGACCTAACTCTTTGTCATACAGCCTTTGGCATATACGGACAACTGCGGTGGAATGCTGGTACTTAGCCATAGCTTTTAGTTGGTCCATGAAAAGTGTAAGGCAAAATTGTCCATTATGCTTGGATGATGTTCTTGATACCGATCAGTATAGAAATCACCTACAACTTAAATATATAGTTTGTACCTCAAAACCAAGTAGTTCTCAGTTGGTTCGACAAAAAGCTGTCACACTTTTCTTTCCTTGTTTGGAGCTAATTACGTTATTTTCGATTCATTAATGTTAATGTTAAAAGTAGGGGTGACTAGGCCCCCAGGACCTTGTGGACACCGTGATTATTAGATTAGATTTGTGAAGGGGTGTGTAGGCGTTAGCCTCGCTATCACTGCGACCTGAGAAATCTATTGTGAGTCCCCATTGCATTTACTACCTTTCTAGGTTCAGACTGTTAATAAAGTCTAGAACCATTCTGGGATTGAGGTTCCACACGTAGGTTGGTGGAGGAAAAGCATGTTTGAGGTGGAGTAGTCTGCGGCTAGCCAATGCTTCGCAGTTACAGAGCAAGTGTTCCTTGGTTTCGTAAGCATCCTGACAGAAACGGCAAGATGAAGTCTCAGTCAAGCCCAGCTTGATTAGGTGATACCTTAAGGGGCAATGGCCTGTGAAGAGCTCAGTAATCATTTTGAGCTCTGTTCTTAAGGAGTAGGAGTTCTTTTGTTTTTCCGCCAGAGGTGTCGATAAACCACCGCGACCATATTTGAGGTATTGTGCCTTCCCCTAAAATGGTTAGGCAAAATCGGGTCTTTTAACGAGTTCGATTATTGCTTTTGGAGTTAGTTTGCAGACATTATCAGGAGAGATAAGTTTCTTCCAGTGATTTGCAGCGTTCGACCTGCGAGTGCTACCCACACACATATAACTGTCGGATTTGCCTATCTCCTTCAGGAAGTAACGGAAGGGGCCATGACAAGTGACTGCGTTAGCAAATAGTCTGAGCGACTGTCTGCTAAGTCTAATAAGTTGACGCGTCAGGAGATGAGAAGTATTTCTTCGCCTGCCTCATACCTTGCGTGCTACGCCAAAGGAAATCCAGTTGCTCGTTTTCCCACTTAAGTAGTTCCCCCCTAAAGTGGCTTTTTGGTAGGCCAAATGTCGGATAGGGACCAGTATACGGACATTCAGCTCCGGTTGTAGCCAGTTCGTCCGCTTTTTCATTACCGTCCACTCCCTTGTGTCCTCATCCACAACTAGAAGCCGTAAAAGTGGTGATTACACCCCCCTTGTGGGCAGCCTCTAGTGGCCATGATTGTTTTGATTCAGCGTTCATGCTAGCTGTTATGCAGCGTTTCTCAAGCATGTTGCCAATCCATCTGACGATGCAGGTATCTATGCCTCCATAAAGAAAAATATAAGGACCTCCTTTTCCTGTGAGGCTTTCTCGATAGTCTCTGCCAGACAGCTGAGAGCGTCCTCGGTAGATTTTTCGGATTGGTAGGCATATCGATTGGCATTTAGTGGACAGCTTTTCAGGGACGTCGTTCGAATATAGTTGTCTATTATTTTCTTTAGAGTTTTCCTGAGAAATGATGTCAGAATGATAGGCTTGTACGATTTTGCCTCGCTGGGTGGTTTTTTAACCGATTTCGGAAAAAAAACAACCTTGGTTAGTCCCCATGCCTTGGGGATGTATCCCGTGTACAGACTGGCTCTAAATATCTCGGTGATAAGGGGCTTAGTGTGATCCAGCGATTCTTGCAGTAAGGCCGGAAATATGCCATCTCCGCCTGGAGCTTTAAAATGTTTCACTTGACAGTCCATCTCACCTCGGCTTCGGTGAAAATCTTCTTTGCTGATCGGTAATCATTGTTTAGCACCACTGGTATCACTGAGGATCTGGCGTCTATGTTGGGCTCCTCGAGAAGAAACTCTAGCGTTCCTTTGGTATTGATGGAAAGGCTTCCATAACAGTATTTGAGGGAGCCAATGCCGTTGTTATGATCCTTGGAGAAGGCTTTTAGGAGTCGCGAAGCTTTTGAGGCACTCTTAATTTCTTTGCAAAATTTTTTACAGCTCTCTCTTTTGGATCTCCTGAGCTCTTTGTTGTATTCAGTTAGAGCTTTTTTATGTGCCTCCCATTGGTGAGTGGCCTTAGCTCTGTTGAATTGCTTTCTCAGGCTTTCCCTTAATTTACCGAGCTGACTGTTCCACCAAGGAACGTCTTTTTTCCTTTGGATGGTGGTAATGGGGCAGCTCTCATCATAAGCTCGATTAAGTGTTGTTTGAAGTTGATCGGCTAGGAGATCCACTTCTTCGATGGATTTGATCCTTTTTGGAAGGCATATTAGTTCCTCTTGGACCAGGGCCTTGTATGCTGCCCAATCCGTCCTTTTTGGGATTCTTATGTGTTACTTCCTTGTTGCTAGAGCCTCAATATTGAATCTTATGTACCTATGATTCGATAGTGAGGCTTGGTTTGAGAAATGCCAGTTCGTGACTGGTTCGCTTCATTTATATGTAGTAGTAACAGTCGAAAATGAAATAATTTTAATATAGCACTTTAGGCTGCAATGATTTTTCGCAAGAGTGAGAGAAGTGGTTGATATATGTACCTTAAATGCCAAATATATAGGATGCTCAATCGATGTCCTTTTTTTTAAACATAACCATACTTTTATCTTCTATTAATGACACACTTATTTGCTTGATTCTTGCATAATCATTGATTGAATATATTTTATTTTTACCATACCACTGTACATACATACATATTATATGTCATTGTAACTGTATAAAAACAAAATTGTTAGTTAGTAGTTAATTAGTAATAAAATATAGTTATTTAGGAAGGTGATATGGATTTAAACAAGGCGACAGTTAAATTAACCACGAACGCTTTAGCTTAGCGTGACTATATAGCTTAATTCCTAATCGAAGCTTAGTATAAATAGTATGGGATTGTACATGGATGTTGTTATATGTATAGGTCCAAGATCATATAGATTATTTTAGTTCAATGCCTTGTATGTGATAACCTCAAAAAAGGTAGTCCTCTTAATGTCCATTAAGTCGTGCAAGAAGAGTAGGAGCTTGTACCAAACGTGTTATAATAGCACTGGCCGGTGTTTGAATAACAGTTTGAGTTGGATGAGCAATTCTTTCAATGATTGTATTATGTCTACCGTTGGTTTCTAAAATCGTTGCAGGGTGAGCATGTGTCAAAATTGTGGCTGGTCCTGTTGCTAAAACGGATGGTGAATGTCCAGCAAGTACTGTACTATGAACAGTTTGTCCAAGAACTGTTGATGGTAATGTTTGTGCTAAGAGTAGTGCTTGTCCTTGAGTCAATTTATCTTGACTTTGTTGTGTTGCTGTTCTAAGTTGCTGCTGTTGTTGCTGTAGCTGTTGTTGTTGTAAAAGTTGATCCTGAAGTTGTTGCTGAAGTTGCAATTGTTGCTGTTGTAATTGTACTTGAACTAATTGCTCTTCGATTGGTTTCTTTGAAACAACTGCATTAAAACCGCTAATAGAATCGGCAGTATATTCAACTACACGACGGGTACCATCTGGTTCAACAAGAGAATACTAAAAAAAAATGGATTACATTTAAAAAAAAAACTCTTTTGTTTTATAGTCGCTTACCTGGCCTTGAACAAGATCTCCATCTCGTTTTTCTTGTTGTTGTTTTTCATCGCCTGTAATTGTGTCTTTGACATCATATGAAAATTGATATTGTGGATGTGAATCATAATCTTCAGACGATGTAATTCTACTGCCAATTGCTGATTCTGTTACTGTAATTGGTGCTAATGATACATCTTTAAGATCTAATGAGCTTAAAGTGAATGCATTGATATTAACCGCAAGGCAGATGAATATGAAACATGTGATCTGAAAATATATATACTTTTAATTTTAAAACCCATTCAAAATTCAATTAGAATTTTCGAAATTATTCTGTCAAAAAGTTTATCTTATGAATTATCGAAGTGAAAACTTAGTATATATACGTATAGAAAATACAGATTAAGTTTGAAAAGAAAACTTTATTATTCGGAAGTTTCTTTGTATTACGGTTTTAGGCTGTATCCTTGTTAGACAATACATATATATGTGTGAGTGTGCGTATTAATTCAAAAAGTCAAGGAAGCACCGCACTTAATTCTCTTCTTGAATTCTATGTGGATGCGATGAATTTAGAACAAGAGAAAAACTTTTCACATTTATTCCAGTGAACATTTTCACTTCCAATTTCATTCAAAGTTGAGCTATAGAAATACTTATACATATATGTATATCTATGTGTGTGCAAGAGAGCATATCTTGTACACAAAAAAAACTTGGAAGTTTAATTATTGTGATGTTTTTTACCATTTCTACAACTTTTTGTTTTTTTACTCTCAAGCTCTTCAAAGCAGGCGGCAACAAACACTACCTTAGCTCCAAAAGAGAATAGGCCTAGAACTCACCTTTAGCATGATGATAACACTTTTTTTTTATACTTTCGGAAGGATAATGTAAAAATTTTACAAAAAAAATTGCTCTAGGATGAACAAGGAGACTATAGAACTGTTTGCTGTTTCACTGACTGTTTTTTAAATAAAACGTTATAAGACGCGTCTTTACTAGGTAGGTATAGTTCTGAACGAGTACGACTTTGATTCTGCAGTAGTAGTGACATTGCTGTGGTATATATACTGCTTCTAAATCCATTTTCGATTGATGCTGCTGTAATGTTATCATACTTTACTTACCACCTCCAATTATGTATTTCTTATGTGGGGAAAGAAAAAATATAAAAAAAAAAATAAAGAAAAATGTAGAGTAAAAAAACTTATGATAACTTCTGACGCCAGAGATTTAGAGAGAAGGGTAGGTAGGCAGGTAAGTAGGTAGGTGGGTTCATGTACTTTACACAGAGCATGCTAATGACATTCACTTGGTCTCGTTCTGTTTAAGTTGCAGTAGTACCCCAAAGGGCCTAGTAGAATAATGAGATTCGCGCGCGAGCTGAATTGATTGCAACATACCTGTCTGCCTGGCATCAGGTGAACTCTATGCAATTCAATTGCTATATTTATAAAGAAGTCTCAAATTTCCAGTGGATAGTATTGCAGCGTCTTCAATATTATGCAAAAATTTATGTACATTCTCGCTCTCGTTCGAAGGGTATACCTAAACATACCTATACGAGATTAGTTCACTTTGAAATTTGATTTGCGCAGTAATAAGATGCATGTAAGACAGAGTCTTCGATTATGAAGATTGAGGGTTTAGTCGATTAAAGTTAAATGATAATGATGATAATTATTATTTTGTATGTTTTTATTGTTTATCTTAATTAGAGTAAAATGCATATTATTTAATTGTATAGGTATACACATTTAGGTCAAATTATTATGGTTTAGCAAAATATTTTTAGAAGATAGTAAACACACATCTTTTAAAAATATTTTACTAATCTATAATAATTTGACTTCTACTTCTACATAGTTCAGCCTATATATTATACATCTTGCTTTTCTGGATTTAAAAAAAAATTATCTCTGGCTTTTATATATTTTGATCAAACTCTTTACAGTGGAGTATATATACCGAAAACAAAAGTTATTGCTTCATTGGAATTAAGAACATAGTTCAGAATATTATCACATCACAATATTAGAAAAACAAGATCCCATTTCAAGATTCTTAGAAGGCAAAAATGCTGGAGGAATTCCTTAATTGTTCTTTTTTTAGCAAAGTCTCGAAGTACTTTCTGAAATAGTTTCATTAGTTTTAATGACAAGAAATTCGGCTTTAGGTTGATGATAGGCGCATAGCAATTACATTAGTACCTAATGGAAAATTAAGACGATTAGATAATATGCTTTAATTAAAACATAAAAAATCTCGTCCGAATCTACATAGTAACTCAAATTAAAATTTTTGATAGCATTTTCTGACTGCCATTCATTTACTCAAGATTCGAAATTCCTTCTAAAGTAAAATATGAAAGATTTGTAGTTGGAATCATTATTTGATCTGTTTTCGGTATTTTCCAGATTATTTGAAAAATTTGAAAACTGATGTTTATTGTTAAAATAATTCTAGATAAAATAACTATTCTGTTTGATATTCAACTCTTTAGTAGAGCAAATTTACCTACTGCTTGAAAAAAAATTTATATACACATTTTTCGCTGTAATGAGAAAATTGCCAGGATCATTACTATTCATAATGTTTATTACTGAGTTAGTTTTAGTGACAGCCTTAACTCTGAGGATTAGTTCTGTATACTAAATCATGGTCTAAGTATTTGGTAAATGAGGCTGTGTCTAATTGGCTATTGACAATAAATTATTTTTAAAGATAAGTCCTAAGTCAAATGGCTCTTTTAAAAACTTTGCCTTAATCATTAATCAGACGTTTACGTAATCCTACGAAGATATTAGCAGCTTTATTTGTAGAACAAACCCAATCTTATGTAAACTTTTAGTATCTACAGTTTTTTCTCCTCCTGCTTTTTTTTTTTTAGGCTCGTATAGCTCAACTGCTTATGAGAAATATTTATTGGTGCTCAAATAATTCTTTACTGTTAAGTTCAATCAAGTGTATTATCATTTTTTTCCTTGAATGTCCACATATACTTTTATTACACAGTAGACGAAAATTTATTAATTAGACTCGACTAAATAAGACTTTTGGGCGTTATCTGTAACTTTCGATTTTGTGTTGAGGGTCAAACATGTACTCTCCATTGTGAACAGGGCTAATACTATTCTAAGTATCGTAGAAAGATAGTATACAGTAAATTTAACGACCCGCATATTACCAAGTCTCTCTATTATACTTTGATTAGATCAATCTTATATAATGCCTGTGCTATTTGGGCTCTTTTTTATTCTATTTACGTGAACCAAATTGAGGCGGTATTCATGAAATTTTGTCATTGAGACTGCGGATATTTGGGATTATTCATTACCTTGATGGAAGAGCACCTTTGTTCGCGCCAGCTAATCTTAGCTATTTTTTCAATTAGGTGGCTTTCTACTAATTTTTCATCCAGAGGGTTTTATCCTTTTACGAATAAAACTATTCATTTATATAATTTTCGTGGGAGTAAAAAAACTGTTTCCATAATTTTCCTTTCCGAAAAAAACGATTTGCGTTTGAAGATCTTCAAGCATTGTTGGGAAATTTTATTTCGAGTGCATTATTTGTCGGTTATAAACAATCGCGGCACCAATCGCGCGGATAGTGTTTTCATAACCAAATGCGTGTACAGGTTCTTGTGTACCTATTCTATTGAAATGCTTACTAGCATCAGCAATCTCGATTATAGGCACTTGGGCAATCTCAACTATAGGCAGATTATCAATTTCGCTGTCATAGACTTTTTCAATAATTTTCTCTGTGGTGGCCTTAATTGGACATCCTGAGAATGGTGTATGAGACATGCTTATACGGCCACGTTCAAACTCTTTATCTAGTTGTTAACTGTGTGCAACGGTGATGCAACACTCATTATGCATAAAATCCAATTTGGTTTTGATAATCGCCAGCGTTATACTAAAGTGATACTATCCAAACGATTGTCAAATAATAACTAACATTAATATTTGGTTGAAATTTTGACACAACTTATTTGAAGTAGTATAGAAATTCAATGAATTTTGAAAATGCCCGCATATGTTCGAAATAGGTAAACCAATTCTTATGATCCTATAGGTAGTATTTTTTAATACAACCAATCTATAGTACGTAGCTGTGCAAAGTTCCAATAGACGGTTTTTAAGTTTAATGTTGCAACTTAGTGTCATCTATCCTGAGAAATACATAAGAACGTTTTTAGTAACCGTTTTTAGCTGATAATAATCTATAGAGAATATTAATCCATTACAACTGGTGAGAGTCAAGGGCATAAAGAAGGGTAAATATCTACTTAATTGGGTTAGTCTTTCTTGAAACAAGCATCGTTATTTTAAGCATCAAAATTTATCTATTGTTGCCATACAGAACTACCATCTAAAAGCAGTGAAAATAATTTCAATGCTGAAAATCTAATTAGCTTGCCTGTTTGAGATAAAAGTTACTTACTTTTGGAATAAGAATGGTAGCCGTTGCAGATACGATAAACTTCAATAATGACAGAATTTTCCTTTCACTATTCACTTTCTTCTAGATTATTTACATTATTCGAGTGTTACGAAACGTTAATAACGAATCTACCAATTTAATCAGAAATATAATCAAAAATAATGCTGGGTTTCTTTTCTCGTTCAGAATGAATCTGTTTCAATCCATGTCGTTCTTTTTCTCGGGCCGAACGATTTTGTTTCAATCTGCGGTGGTTATTTTCGGACTCCGAATGGTTCTGAATGTAATTTCCAATACTTTTTCTTGCTGTCTATATTGATATTTATTCGAAATGTTTATGAGTGGGTACCCAAAAGGTTCTGAAGAAGATATATCGTTTTCTCTTGTAGAATCAATGCGTTCTTCATACATATATATGTAGGTAAAATAAAACCGGGACCTTGTTTCCACCTGCCTTCATAAATTTACAAAAAATATTTTTTTTTCTCAGAAATAAAAGTACAAAATCGATGACATCTTTTAAACATATGTTGAAGTTCTCAAGATACATATATATGTATATTGCATATATACCTGACTAAGAGCTTTTCTCATCTAAAAACCAATGAAGGCTACAAATACACTAAAGCCACCTGAAAGAAGGAAACTAAGCTTACAAGAAGGTTTATTTTTGAAATTTTCGTATCTTTATCCTCTTCATAAAAAGTGACATGATATAGATACATTGAATCACTTGAGATAAAAAATGAGATTTGTCCTGCTTCTATATGGGTGTCAGATGAAAAGATGAAAAATTATGCCAAAGTATTCTTCCTTGAATATTCCGTTAGTTAGGTTTTTCTCTTTTTGCAAGTTTTCGTGTTGATCATATCTATTGTTATTAATGGAAAATTAATACATATCTTGCCTATATACTTAGATTCACTGTTCATATATATTTGTGTATACTGAGAGGAACAGTCTGAAGTTTTACAACCTACATAAATAGTTATGCATTTACAAAAGTTCGTTTCATTTAAATTAGAAGCAGATTAGATTTAAGAATATACACTTAAACGTATGTATGTGCGTGTTTTGTGTACTAATAGAAAATGAAAATTAACACTCAAATTTTAAATACACAACTGTCGTCAAAATCATTCTATTTTGACAAAATTACGACATATAAAATTATAAGGGACCCACTGAAAAAGAATGTTTTTCTAAGTAATGAATTACATAAATCTTCAAAGAGAATGACAATGTACCAAATTTAGGGAGATTTTTGAGAAGGTTTCAATAAGCAATGGGGGGAATTCTTGGAATGTACGTTAAAATGCTTTTAATGGTAAGTGGTTTTTGTTGTCGACTTAACGAAACAAACAATTACGTATAAGGAAAATACTTTGCATTTTGTATTCTGTATTAAGTATTCATGTGTAAAGTATTTTGCTTAGATGCCTTCTTTGTTTAAAATTTAAAAATTAATACGAACACTTTCTACACATTATTTGATAAAATTTTGGTAAAACTTTACCTTTCGTGTCATACATGATAAGATATTGAGTTTCATGTTATGATGAATCATTAGCATTTATCAACAATGCCTTAAAACTTTAACTATAGAAAATATTATACTTAATACAATGATAATATTGAATAATTAATATTTTAATATGATGGAGGATATAAAAAATTACTTCATGGCTCGAAATTGACAAGATATAAACAGGCCCCTAGCTAGAACCAAATTAAAGGTGGGGCATTAGAGATTTGAAGTAGGGCGCAAATTTTCTGTGCGTTTGGGATATATTTGTTTAAGTGAAGGCACATTTTTTTTGAAAAAATTAGTTTCTAGTGTTATGGTCCTAAGTGTTCAAGGTCATGTAATTGAACTAGTCATTCTGGGATCTATATCGGAAATAAAGAAAGGGCAAATTCTCATTAAGCGGAATATATCCACATACACCAACACACTCACACGGCTTGTAGGACCAAATGGAAACCTTTAATCAGCTCGTATTTACAGTCATGGGGACGTATGTGTACGACGTATGTGTACGACGAACACTATCGCTGAATAGGAGCTACCTTGAGTCGGAAGCTATAGCTTAAGTTAATAAAATGTTTAGTTACTATACTTATACTATACTAAGTCTGAATTAATCCTAATTGAATTTGTAAGCTACTCAACTTGCAGCTTGGTCTACCTTTTTTTCTATTTTCAATTTTGTCTTCCTGAGGTCGGTCCATATCTCCACGTTTAAAAAAACAATAATGTTACATTTACGAAGTGCCGCCATAGTAAAGCCACCCGGAGTAAGCCATGGCCAAGCATGCTTTAAATATTGACCCAATGCCTTAATAATCTAATGAAATGCAGCCTGACCTTTAAGTACAGGAACTGCATTGGAAAAGTGCATAAACATGGGGAAAAAAAGCGATCATGTTGCTGCTCTGGAGAAGGTGTTGATCATTAGTGCACAGTCAAAAAGAGTGAGTGGATGTAAGTTAATTAGTGTGAGCTCAAGGATATTTAAAACAAAGAAAAACAAAAAAAAAATGTATTAAGCTACAAAGGAGGATAAGAGATTTGGACCAGACAGCTAATAAATTAAATTCATATCGGTGATTACTTGCGATAATTTAAGTGACCAGGTGCGCACGAGTAGCGTTTCGCTAAACAAAAGTTAAGTACTTACGGTATATCGTACTGTTGCAACCGTATTAAAATGTATTCCCGCTTTTAATTGTTTTTTTTTTGTGCTCTACATAATTATTACATAATCATTACACATAATTAACTAGTTTTAGTAATTTGTATAATTTCTTTGTGGGAGGCACAAATCTTGTTTCAAGTTCACGTTGGTTAAGACTTTTTCTTAGTCGACCAATTTTCTTTTTTTTTTTTGCATTCATGGAATTTTATCGTTAATATACAATACCCATATAACTTTGTGAGTAGTGCATTTTTGGTTGTAATTGAGGGTTTCGTGGTAACTCCCTTTAAAAAAAAAAAACAAATCACGTGGCGCCCATTACGTTTTCCACCCTTCCACCTAACCCTAGCCCATCTTCACTGAGCTACCCCCCTTTACGCACCTAGGGCAGCGTAACACTAGAACCCTCATTTTAGTAAATATTATTATACGTGAACTAAAACAGGTACCTAGAATAAGAAGAAATAAATGGACCAAGCAATAAACACAACATGGTAAAAATATTCAATATAATTGCAGTCTTCGATTTACCATATTGTGGAATTTTCTTAGCACTTCGTCAATATCTTTTTTGTCTGTTTTTTTTTCGTTCAAATGCAAAAAATACCAAACCTGCCATTATCTCATGATCAATTGTCATTTTTTGAGGTTTATTGATAGCAATTAGTGTCGAAAAGGTAGATTCACACGCAGCAGTACTTCATCCGATTGTTGCGACTGATGCAAATAGTTCATACGTATCTCTGAAGGATTCCCTTTGTCTGTATAGAACTTATAATATGATTTCAAGAGGTGATCTCCTCAACCATTCAACTCATTCAAGTACCTTTTCACAATAATAGTCCCCTCTTTGGAAGGAATTTTAATACCTGACAAATAATTGGAATTTCAGATTTGTATTGTTCTCATTAATTTCCTTACAATAATTATATATTTAAATGTTGAACACACTAAAACTTTGTCCAACTCATCAAAACACAAAATTGAATCTAGTATGTAGATACTCAGTGTCTTCAAACCTTCTTTTTATCTCAACTGTTATTTATTATGTCTACAGTTTCATAATATTTCGCTTTAAATGGCGGACTTTAAACTATGCCTGCTGTGTTTTGACGAGAAGGTGACGGACAATACAGCAATAATCCTCCAGATGTCTTTCCTTTACTTGGTTCTTCTCTTCTGGTAACTATTTTGAGATTCTTTTCTCTAATATGGAATTCTCAGCTTCTTCCAAAATTACCTCATACATCTCTTCTGACCTCAATTTCTTCCTAGACACATTTTATTATCGATATGGCATCCTTCAATCTCGTGCTTCGACGGTGTAAAGCCACATCAGCCGGTTGCAGAACACATGATATTCTTTTTGCTACTATCTTTGCCAATCGAACTTCTATGTTTAACATAACGCCTTTGATGGCAATACTTTTTGCAATATCATCACCATTGAATTTTCCATTTTTGATTTTATCTGGAGTCTTCAAAATCAGAGAATAATTTTCATATACGACACTTGTAGCAGCCAAATGTCCTGAAGAAAGCTGTTCAAGTAGTCGACTAATCGTCTTACCTTCATACATGGCAGGAAGAAGTTGGAGGTAAGCAACGCAAACATAGCCGATTAGTAGTTGACTGGTCAATCTTGCTGATCATACAGATTGCCATTTTAAGGTAGGGCGTTGCCCCTCTATGCCCTCCCCTAGCTACGGCTCTGGATACAAATAATATATTTTTTCATATAATTTATTTTCCTACAAAAATTTTAAATAAAGTCTTTTTCCTAATAGATACTGTAAGATTCCCTACAGTCAGTTGTTCTATACCATGAAATCTGGTGTTTTACAAGGCTCCATATTCAAACTTCTATTATTTAGCATTTTTATACACCAGATGATGAAATCATAGGGTTTGTAACATAGAGAGAAGTGATGGTAGACTAAAATGGATTGGATACCAGTGGCGGATCCAGGATTCTGGTGAAGAGGGGGGGGGGGGGCGCAACTATGGTTTAAAAATGTTATATGCTGAAAACTGAACAAAAGTTTGAAGACACTCGCCACCGCTCGAAAACGTCAAATGCACAAAATTCATCATCTAAAAGATATGAGTCAAACAGATTAGCAAGTGGCTCCCACTCGCAACGAAGACAGTTGCTCAAGGTTCTTTGCCACTCCGAAAAGTCAAAGAGGATGTTAGATTATTCATTTTGTTTTGGTTTGTAAATGGGGGAAGTGTAAAACTTCCCAATCATCCATTTTAGTTAGTAAAACTAGGAAACGCACTTTATTCAAATACACGAATCATCATAAATTGTATCTTTGTAAAATACAAGAATTAAGAATTTACATTTATTTAAAATAGTAGTCACAGAATAGATTCAATACATACCTTGTACGTATATAACTTTGTCGGCAAGCTAAGAAAGTGTGACTTCTTTTGTATTTTATATTATTAAGCCAAGCTCAGGCGATATCCTATGAACTATGGTGCAAAGCACAGCAAGGCGAGAAGGTGATAAATAAAGGAATTAGGGAACGTGAGGAGAGTGGCGAAGTTGCCGATGTAGGTCACCCTTAAACTTTCGCAGATTGCATGCCGGAGAAAAGAGAAAAGATTGGCGACTATTCCACGTTCGCACGCAACCGAAAGTATTTTGAAGGGTAAAAGGATTTACGCGGCTTGCAGTGCGAGTATTATACAGAAGGAATTCGGAATCAGACTAGACATTTCATCAGAACATTGATCATATTAGTTATTTTATTGTATAAGTTTTTCGTTTTTTGTTTGTTTTGTAATTTTTGTTCGTACTCTCATTGTTATACCGATTGAACTTTGCTTTTTGATTTTGAACTCACGGTTTTCTCTTCTTATTTTCCAATTTATAATGTACTTTAAAAGATTAATAATCTTGTGTACCTTCCGAAATAAAATGAAATGAAAATTAAATGAATGAATGCATGTAGCAATATAGGAGCGAAAAGTAAACAACATTGCGACGGTGCTCGTGTAAGTCCATATGACAAGTTTTTTCCACATCGCCAATGAGCTGAAGACTTCCGTTTTGACAATATCCAACGAAGCTAGGGTTCTGCGACCAGCCTCGGCCTACATATGGAAATTGACTCACCTTTCAGAACAGGCTCAATTATGTAAGTAAATTCTCAGGAACTGTGTGACTATATTTTTTTCTTATACTATATATGTATAAAGCAAAAATATATGTAGCTGTTATTACATACCCGGGTATGTTATGGGTTCGTTGAATTCATTTCTGTTATCAATTGATACAAGGGTTAAATCTCAACAGATAAAAAAATATCAATAGAAGGTGATAATTTAAATACCTATAACAGAATATATGAGTTTTTCTTAGATCCGCCTTGTTGAGATGTTAGCTTAAAAATGATAGGCCTTCTACATATTTAGTACAATGGTAATCAACTCTACATTTCTGATATTTCAAAATGAAACCGAAGGAAACGTACCTAGTCGGAAATAATGAAAAGCATTTCAATCTGAGGAAATCACATTTTATGATTGACATCTTCAATAAAAATGATTGAAAATACCCAGATGTCGTCTTGAACTGAGAATTTTCCTCAATTGAATATCCTGTCATTGTCACAAAGTGAACTACATTATACGGCAGCAGGGGCTTTTAAATGGGTTACGTTTTTTTTTTTTTTTTTTTTTTTTATACACTTAATACGATGTTTGCCGGAAATGTCTGAGGATAAAAGTAATGTAAAAAAAAATGCGTTTAAGTTTTTAAAAAAGTAAAGTGTAAAAAAAAAAAGTATTTATATAAAACCGGTATATATGTACTTACCTACTTATCTACTCTGTTTGCATAAAAGTGCTTTTATGGTTGGAAATATGAGACATGCTGATGCATCTAGTGAAGTGCATGCGACTAAATTTTCTGAAAATAAAATCGATTACGACAACTAGGCTAAACTGACAAGAGAATAAAGAGAGGTGTAGACTTACTCTTAGAAAGTATGTACGTATGTGCAAATGAAGCTGCATAAATTTGTTTTTGGCATAAAATTGACTCTTGATTGATACATGAATTGAATGAATGTGAAATTTTATGGAAGTATGATGCAGTAGAGAAGGAGATGCTGTCTTAACCTTAATTATTTTGTATTTTCATGCAAGGATACGATTTGAATAATGGAATTTGTGCCACTTGATAAACAACTAAGTCTACATTAAGTGACTAAATAGCTTCCTCATAAAGACCCTATGAGAGATAATGAATTTCAACTGGAACGGAGTTCACAGTTGCGAAGGATTTGAACCAAATAGATATATATTTCAATTTAAATAGTCGGAGAAGTAAGTCTGTTGTATGCCTTCATCTATTGCGCACAGCATCAAGTTTTGGAAATACCATTTGCATAAGTGAATCTAATATTCATTGGAAAAGGAACAATAATAATAGACGTAGAAGAGTATTGGCGTGTAAGCAATAGGGGCCACTGCTATTAAGGACAAATCGCAAATTTTTCATTTCAATCACGTAAGGTAAAGGACTTCCATTAAGCATAACATAAGAGATATGCAAATATCATCTAGTTCTAGGCCATTTATTCAGGTCAGCAGACAGTAAAACTTCTTAAGTTTCATAAAGAGATCATTAAGTAGTGAGAAAGAAAAAAATTCTTTCAAGATCAGATATTACTAGGCTTGTTAAGTGAAATTTGCACATCATCTACGTATAAGCATACACATACATAAGTAGTAACTTAGGGCAGATCATTAATAAATAAACTGATAAATAAAGGGCTCAGCACAGAGCTATGTGGCACACCGTAGCTGATAGGTGTGGGGAGTGTGTGAGTTTTCACTCGTACTAAATATTGTCTCTATCACTCAAGGAACTTGGCTATAAAGGTCTATTCACATTATCCATGAGCCAAAAGAAATTTATAATTTACATAAAGTTCAAAATAATAAAATGTACTAAAATCTTTGATTGCGATTTAAAATAAGCCACATAATTTTTTTCACCCAAACCTATTTGAAAAACTTCCTCAGTTCATTGACTATTTATTGTGTAAATTTTATTGAGATATCACTGTGGCATCATTTTGAAAATTCACTTGAAAATGTACTACGTCTTTAATTTATACGAACTAAGATACTACATTTTTCGCATCTTAGATCGGCTCTAATTCGGTAAAGTTATGTTCGATGGGAAAACGGGTTCCACTGTTCACCTCAGCTCATTACCAACTACAATTCGTAGATGACCTTTTTTCTCTGGATACTTTAAGCGTGAGAGTAGGAGCGCTGGAGACATTTTTGTTGCCGGAAACCCCATTTTCACGCACTTGTGTCACACACACCCAGGTTACCACCCTAAAAGTATTAGCAATTTATGTCAATTATTCAAATCACTATGACCAAATATGTCTTCAAATTAGTAGTCTGGTGAAAAATTACGAAATATGTCATACTCGAAAACTACGCAAAATCGTATAACATTCGGATACCCCTCAATGTGAGCCATCTAAATTTTACCTATAGACGTCATTTTTGGGGCCACATGATCAAATGAAACATCAATATCAGTACATATGTGAATTTCATCAGTGAGAGTTTGAAAAAGATGTCACTTACAACATTATGTAAAAGCACACGCTTTAAATACATTTTCTTGTCACTTGTCAGATAGGTGAGTTGTCTACGTTTTGAATATCAGGCAACAAATGCAGATACTTTTATCGGACCATTACATTTGCAACACTTGTAGCCCATGTGGAAACGTTGCAAGTGCTGTAGGAAGGATTAGTAATTCTGTTGAGATCTTGAGCTGGAAGGATAATGGGGACAATTTGTTAGACATTTATGATACTGTATGTATACTATCGCGGAACTCTATTATCATATAAGATAAATATCTACGTTTGTTCGGTTTCGTTTTTGCTGGAAGATTGAAATATTTTATGTTGAAATTCCGTCCGCTCTAAGAATACTATTCAGATTGGATTAGTTTACTTTGAAAAATATCAGAGCTTTTTAGAACTTCCACTTACTTAACCTACGGTTTTTCGAAGTTTTTTTCCTTATATAATTTTCAAAATTCTTGTTTTTGTTTTAGTTATTAACAATTTCTTCTATTCTATTCTATTACCTAGCATCTTTCCCTATTTACATAAGCCAATTATAAAACAGCGTCGGAAATAAAGAAAAAAAAAGAAAATTAGAGTTTTATCGTTTGAAAGACAGAACAATTCTGTATTGTTGTTGTTATTATCTACAAAAAACTAAACTCGTATTATGTATTCAGATATAAATCAATGAATTTCACATCACCCAATACGCCAATTTTCATTAGAAAATGCATTAAATTTATTGTGAAGCTCTTTGCTTGGCTCTTCTATTTTGAAATGAGGAAAAACCAACAACCAACAGCACGTAAAAGCAATAAAAACTGTCATGAAAATCTATCGAAAATTTAATTTCCCGTTTGAGTTTGTCTTCAGTTGTATTTTTATCCTGTCCATTAAGTACACTAGAATCAATTTCCTGAATATCAGCGTCCTTGTTCCCTATGAACCTACCTATGTACATAGTTGAGAAGGTGGGTATATGTATGCATGTAAAAAATTTTAATTTTCATCCTTCTTGTTGGAAGTGACAATTTACTCGGTTGTAAAATGTGCGTAATATTTTCCTATTTGAGATAAGAGAAATTACTTTACTTACACAGAGAAAAAATAAGGTAATTATAGGGTGAACATAATAAGTGGGGAGGGAATGAGTATGCTGATACGTTTCAATGAGAGATCAGTTATTAAAGATTAGAAGTAATTTAATTTTATGTTATTGAATATTGGGAAAATTTGTATTACCGTCAGCTTTAGTTATTAGTTATTCTTCATTGAACACACCTGGGTTATAAAAACAAATCATATGTTCATTAATGAATGCTCTAATTAGACCTACAGTTTTATGTATATCAGCTCTGAACTACCATGTGAAATATCACATGCATATTACGCATTCCTACGGCTCTTAAGTTAGAGTCTTATTGTTGGACGAAGGTTTCGACTATTGGTGATCACAGTCAGGGGCGCACCGAGAGGGGGGACGAACGGGACCGGTCCCCCTCCAGACTGTCAGGTTTTTGAAAATAATTTACAAATTATGTATAAAATGTAGATTATATATTATTACAAAGTCCGAAAAAATAAAATAAAACCTTTAAATATACAACAGTAGTTCTTAAAACTCAGATGGGTGCAGGTCACGACTTTAAAGCCCTATTTTTCCGACTTCTTAGGACTTGGGACACCTATGGTCACCCCCCCCCCCCCCCCAAAGCAAAGTCTTTGGGTGCCTTACTGATCACAGTTGTGGTTCAACCATGAACCTTATATTATTTTCGCGTCATTGATATTGTTTAGCATTGGATTTTGCATTGTCGACATTCTACTTTTTTATGATAAAAGTTACAAGAAGCACTTTTTTAAGTTCAGCGATTATACCTACCAGCAAAAGATACCTTGACAGATGTTAGCAGCGATGAAATTTTCTCTTTCCAACAAGTTAATATCTTTGATGTTGCGATCCATTGCAAGGACTTAATGAGTATACAATATTCAAATAAACATTTCATGGTAGTAACTTTGAAAATGCCTGACTTAACTGATTCTGACCCAACTGAACCTGACCCAACTGAATTTTACCCAGCTTAACTTGACCCAACTGAAGCTGAATCTGATAGATCCGGGAGGGTAAATAACCTTATCGCTCTAATCATTTCAAATAAGGAAATGAATACAAACAAAAAAGAAATGAGATCTATATTTACCATAAAAAATATTATTCACTTTTATTATTATATTTTTGTGTCATTTCATTTATTTTAATTCTTTTATAATGTTTGATTTGGTGTGATGTGGTTCGGTTTGGTTCGGGTTGATTCGATTCGGTTTGGTTCGGTTCGTTTTGGGTCGGCTTAGTACGGTTTGCTTTACATTGGATTATTATCACATGTATGGATGATACGCCTCTATGTATATATTATCTACAAATTGAGTCCGTTAATATTAACTTGGCGGGGTATGGTTACAACTTTTATGATTGTACATAGCTAAAGATTACGATTACGCGTCTCTATTTCAAGCAGTTCATTCCATGTTTTTCCACATAAAGTATCAAACCTCGCAGGTCACTTAAATTATTGTGTAAATAATTTGCGCTCAATTGTCGAACATTACAAATGTATAGATCCATATATATTCTAGTACCATCATAGATTGTAATCTATACTGATACATGATATGTCCTGATAATATATCGTCCCCATTATCTGTGTAATATATGATTTCCTATAGTCAAACAAGGCATTTCTATTTCGAGTTCCATGAAGTAAGTAAATATATATAGGTTACGTACGTACTTAACTAAGCATTTTTACACAAAGCTATAATACAGAGCTGCGGTTGTTTGCATTTTTTACCCGAACAAAAGTATCATCCACACGACCCTCATCCAATAATGGTCTCTATAAACTGGTCAGTGAGTAATTGCTCTATAAACGTGTAGAATTCTAGTTATGTACTTCGACATGGGTGAACATTTATTGACGGCGACAATTGAATTGGTTATAATTGCTTCATAATTAATTTTATAAACTCAGATGTTTGTTGTTGTCAGCAAGATTTCTACGCATAAATGAACTATTTGAAGCATTCACACACAATAGGACTCAGTTTGAGTTTCCATACTTATTCATTAGCAAATATGTGTTTCTATGATATGTACATAAGTTAATCATTAACGGAGCTGTTAATTGTTTTAGAACTTCGGTCACTTAATACAGTTACATGTGGTGATTACATTTGATTACAGTCAAGTGGGATTTAATATTTATTCAGAGATTTTTCTTTGTCTTTTCGGCAGAGCAGAGAAAGCAAATTCAGTTAATAATTCAGGATTCAATAATATTTTCATTACCTATGCCTTCATATGCTAATTTACGGAAGACAAATTAGAATATTCATTTTAGTTTTGAATTGTTGAACATCTAACTGTCGCTCTCATTTTCAGGCTTAGTGCACGCAAAAGAAAGTCCTATATTCCTTTATGTACTGTTTATTTGTCATGCTTGTCGAAAGTTTACAGTATAGTTTTGATGCTATGTAGGTGTTATTGAAAGTACAAGGATTTGGTATCCTCTTGATTGTGGAACTCATATTTTTTTCCTTTTTACACTTATCTGTCGGGAGCATACAACTAAGGTAAAAATTAACAAAAATAGAGCTTTGCAAGCAAAACAATACTTTTCAACGCCGTTCCTTACTTATTTTGACAATTTTTCAACTAGACAAAGAAACCTTTAGGAGTTCTTTAAGTCATAATTATTAATAATTCTCCGGCCTGTCGTTACACCACATCTAACCTCAAATACATATGAGAACGTTTTATTGGGTAAAACTAGTCCAAGAGTCAAAAGGCGGAGTCCATAAAGAAGATGTGCAGATATCATTGGAAATTTATCGCCTGTTCGAGAATTCTATTTTGATTTCTCTGGATATTTATATAAAATTAATGCTCATAATAATCCTAGTCACCCCAAGTTCTAGTTAATAACTTCCAACTGTTCGCTCTCGGTTAGTGTCTTGAATTCAATCCAGTATTACGTTCGAGATCATCATATATATTTATTCCCTCTTTTAGCTTTTAGTCGGTGGTTTCTTATTAGGAACAAAAGACCAACTATTTGACTTGGGTTGTTCAGTGAAATGTAGTTCGTATACACGGCGATTCGGGAACGCTGCGTCCAAACTGAAATCTGTGTCTCCAGGTACTTAGTAACTTGATGGTAAGATTCTTGATAGAAGTAGTTTTGATGGATTTTCGCAGAAGACGTCGTTCACTGTTTGTAGAATGTAGTTTGTGGATGTGCTGTTAGGAGCTCTTAAAACACCTGCAGCACCATTTAAATACTAGCGGCTATAGAGTGGGAGAAGCTGCCAATCTTTGAGCGTTCCGACAATTTCCCCAGAGTACACCGTGGTGTCCCATGGATGGGTTCTTGCACGTTTCAAAAGTATCTTCAGAGGTATATAGCGGCGTCTACGGAAGCTTACGTCGGTTTTCTTGAGAAGAAATCTTTAAGATTAGGTGTACTTGTAGAGAAGAAACTGACCAGCTGACCCAATGTCAAGCTGGTCCATACATATGTGATGGTTCGTCTTTTAATATTTTGTTGGCCTGATCTTGGATTCAGGATGCCGAGACAAGTGACGCAGTGTCGTCCTTCAGAGCCTGACGGCGTTTTGGGACAGGGACAAGCTGGTTATAGCACACAAATCTTGATGGGCAGGTAGGTACTAACCAATGATAGAACATGTGAGTACCTTGTGGTTACTGCAGCTAAGGAGCGACTCCCTTCAGTTGGTTCTAGTTCGTTGTCACCTCGTGTGGTGTCTAGTGTTCCGTGATTCTTCGTAATGCACTAGACCGTGATAGAGCTAAAAAGAAAGCAATGAGCAAAGAAAGGGGCCGCTGGTTGAACGGGCCTCGCCGTGTATGCCCAATATCACTTATGTAAGAAACCTTATAGTCCTAAACTTCCTAAAACTCCCTAAACATATCCAATCCTTACTACTTTCCAGTCCCTCCCAATAACAAACTTTTGCGAGAAAATCATATATTACAGTTGATGTGGTACAGCAGCTGTAGGAAGAATAAAGAACAACATTACTTGAAGTGGACAACCCCCAAACCAATCATCTAAAATAAGACAAGAGAAGACATGAAAATGAACTGAGGGGCAAAAACAAGCCCCAATGCCCTAAATAAGCCAGTCGCAGTCAGCGTTGGAGATTGGGATTGGATTAGCGGAAGAGTTCATAAGAAGGCCCATGAAATATTCTAGATTTATAGCCTTGTAAGCTGGAAATTAGCAGCTTGGGAAAACTTATTATTTGGGTCTAAAATAGGGAGGACAGAGAGGAAGGAATTGGTATGACTTACGGAATCTTACTTTATGTATCATAGGATACTGCCCATGTGTGAAATATGTGGAATGTATTAGAAGTCCAATACAATGACTTCTGTATGGGCAAGGATGATATTGAGAGATTTCAACAACTGCTGTGTGAATTCCCTAATCTTGCCACAAGCGTGAAAGGAACACACTTGTAAGCTACTTTATTTTTCTCGCGAATTAGGGAAAATAGCAGACAGAAGGTTCAATAATTCTTTTGGATGATTTTAACGTGCCCCGCCCCACCACCTGAATAGAGCAGGCATCTCCAGGTAGGGTCTTGATAAGGTGGCATCACAATCTTCAAAGTGTTGCTGATCGTAAGTATTTCGATATCTGATGCTATTCTAACCTAACCTAACCTATCTTTTAGCTGTTTTAATAATGGCGCTGTCATATGTCAGTTATTAAGAAAATGGCAGCAAGTCGCGGACTCTACTGGTTGCTGTCCCAGACTATTTTGGGTTGACATCTTCGTTCATAGTAAAAGCTTTCGTGTGATATTACAGACCTGAAACTGATGCTCTAATGTTCCCCATAGAATCCCTTCCGGCTGTTGATGCTATTGATAAAGAGGGGAGGATGGGTAAAAGAAAATGTGAATGGAGGCTAGGTAGAAAAAAAAATGCAAGATTAAGTTGTGGTCGAAAGCACGACCCTTGGAATGGTAGACCAGCACGCTTGCCACTGGCTTATCGAGATCAAGATATAGAGATCGTTTTTTGTTTTTATATATCATATCATCGATCCCCTATGAGTTTTTTGTTTTTTACATTGGAAGCAGTTATCGTTGTGCAAACTTAAAGTTTCATTTTGCACAACTATTTAAGTCGGAATTTCGTAATTAACTTTTTGATAACATTTCAGATGGCATTCATATGTTATATTTAAGCAAAATTCTGTAATACAACTCTACCCTTAGGCACTATACACACAAGCTTAACTATGTAAAATGAAATATTTAAGTACTTTTAGCGTAAATTCAAGTTGAAAAATAAAAACAAATTTCACTTGAACCAGGAACCGTTTACAGTTGCTCCAGGGGAACATTAATTAACACTTCTGAAAGGGAATGTATTCAACTGCTTCAAGCATATGGTGCAATGCCTAAATATACGTACAATGCATGATTTTACAAGAGAACTTTTCGAAGTGCTTTTATGATTGCATTACCATCAAGTCTTTTTTTTCCTTATGCATAGCTCTGCATTTCAAACTTGTTCCAAACCCTGGCTGGTGGCTTTTGTTCATAAATGCACCTCTGCCTGCATATTAAACTTGAAAAAAGGCATGTCAATGTGTCTGCGAGGAATACATTTTTCTCGTTTATTTTTATTTTGTTAAGTTGACACTTGATTTTAATTATTCTGAACTTTTTAACCTTTATAATAAAATTTCAGGACTTTCGACGCCCGCTTTAAATACTATGGGAATTCATTTCATGTCCCAGTAGCTAAGGCATCATGAAAATATTATTTGATGAAAATGCATGGATTTGACAGTAGGTTTGGTATGGTCAGGAAGGAATGAACGATTCAGAGGTGGCAAGACTCAAATCAAGGTGGATATGTTTTTTTATTCACATTCGAACTGAAGTACAAAGGCCAAGGTCTTGGACTTTATGAAATTTAAATTTCAAGTTTTCAGCATAAATGAAGTTCTGTTGCTTATGAATTAGTTTTCAGTTCGTAACCAAGCTGACAAATTTTTTTGAAAGTTCCTGACTTTTTGCTTTTGACTTTTCGTATCTGGAATATGATATGCTTCCTCGATTCTACCTTATTTGTAAATTCTTTACACCCAAATTTAAATGGAGTGAATTTCTCAGGATTTGGTATCAATCTTTAGAACTCTCCATAATTTCTAGAAATTTCTTGAGATTTTATAATCTTGGAAGTATTAACTTTTTAGTTAAAGATTTTATTCTAGTATGACAAGGTCCGCTATATGCTTGCTCGAAGAAAGGAACAGGAGAAAAGTATTTTTGCTTTGGAATAGTCGCATTAAATTTCCTGCAGTCGCTCGCAGGATCTATGATAATTTCGTGAAAGTCAAACATTTATTTGCTTAGATTTAAAAAGCTTTGATCTACCATGTTTCGTGAGATTATCCTACTTATTCTTGGTGTAAGTATTTGAATTTCTGTCCAGATAAATTTTTGATATCATGAAGAAGATTTATGTAAATTCATCGAATTTGATGAAGCGCTAACGAAAGATCCTTACTCCTATTTCGTTTTATCAGGATATTAGTCAGGACTGCATCTTTTTGGTTACATTTATTGAATAAATAACTAAAAAGGAAGCGCGGTATCGTACGAATACGGTGTACGTGAGTAAGCCATTTAGAGACAGTCGGATTGGACTTGGTTGAACTTGTTTTGTCGTTTCTGAAAGTAAAGTTTTCATAGTTTCGGGAGTTCAGTGAAACTATTTTAAATTTAATTATTTTAATAAATATTACATATATGAAATTGTGTTACTTCGGAAATTTGAAGTGTATATTTTGATTTAGTTCAGTGTTTTGTGAAATTAAAGCTGTTAACCTATTAATTTAGAGTGATGAATTGTGCGGAGCCGAAATTCAGACAGAAAGTCGTTTTTAAGGCAAGTGAATATATTTAAAAAGAAATATCTTCCTTTTTTTATAATATATATAATTTTATAATTTTTTAATATATGTAACTGAGAAATGTACGAAAATTTAAGATCATGTGCGTTTTGTTTATTTGAGAAATGTCAGGAGGTTTCTTCTTTTCAGTGGCAGCTCTATATTTCTTTTACCTAAAGAAAGGGCGAGCTACCGGCATGTTTATTTTACACACCAATTTGGATTATAAAAAATGTCCTCCTGCAAAATGTCACGATTTCACTACTGCTATGACAAAAGGAACACAAATACAGCACACTAATACATTTCGCGAGTGGCTTACGTTCTCACCCGATATGCCGATTCCGTATTAATTTATTTATTTATTTAATGGTTACATTATAGCCTAATACTATAAGAAAAATTATCTGACTTGCAAATTCTTGGATGAGCTGGATGTTCTTATCCGGTATAATCTCATCATCTGTTTGTATTTGCTAGACTGAAAAACGTCTGAATTGAGCCAAATTTGTATAGAAATTAAAATAAGCTGCCAATTTCGTCGATTTTGATTCCTTATGATTGGTGCCGTGATTTTTTTGTGTATTTATCGTTTTTATGTTTCAAGTAAATTCCAATAAAAATAAAAAGAAGTACAAAATTCGAAAAAAAGGTGACCATTCTCATTGGTACCACACGGGTCATACTTTGTCTTCCGAATAACGTCTTCAAAACAACAAGAGTTTTCGGAGCTGGTTTGAGCATTTAAATCAGAAAATTGATATAACAATGTCTTTTCTCCCGATAGAAACTACTTTTAGAGTTCTTTTTCCCTAAACTCCTCAGTAGGAGCATTGCATTGGACAATATTTATATTTTGTATTATGTATTGTGGTGGGTGTATACAGGTTTCCGCTTCCCATCTAGTCATTGTGGCCTATGAGTTTTTTTTTTTACGTAACCCCGAAGTGCCCCACGGTGGGCACTTATTTGAACATAAGATCTTTTACAAAACTTTTGACGTTTTTTGAAAGATCTTTTGGCAATGGGAATGAATTTGCTAGGTGTTTATGCTATAGGTAATGAATCAAATCTGTGTGATTTTTTTTGGTTCAGATAATTGCAGTCCCAAACTGGCTTGGATTCAAAGGTAAATAAAATTAATGCTTTGATTGCTGCTGGGCTGTCTAATATTATATAGTTTTTGTGCTCCTCGAATGTTCTTATATATGAGTTAGTGAGTGCAGTGTTTGATTTGCGTAGATTTCTGCCTAGAAAATGGTAGAACCTTAGTGCCTTAGCGAGTCGGTAACTCGGGTCCTCCAAAATTGCCTTGAACGATGCTTAAAAATTATAACGCCTCGGCATAACGTCTAAAATGGGGTTGATCGTTGGATACTCGCAGAATTCTGAAGATTGCATGTATTAAGGAGATTTACTCTCTGCAGTCTTATTGTGAATTAGTATCACCTTTTTCTTAACAGCTTCTAACACTCCAGTCAGGCAGGTAATCATGTCACCAATTATTCTTAGACATATGCAAGCCCTTTTAGTTTTTGTACCTTGAGCTGTCTTTTGTTAAGTTTTTGACCACTAAATGAGTGCAGTGTATTTGACCGTGGATCTTTTAATGCATACACAGGGTGTCCCAGACTAATATTACTATATTTTACCAAATTATTCCTCTCGTCCATATAAGTAAAAAATTGTATGGCAGGGGGGGGGGGCCAAATTTCACCCTATAGAGTTACAGAGTGATTAGTAAAATACGATTTTTTTCATTTAACACACTATATCTTAAAAAGTACACCCTGTACGGTATATTTTAAGTCGGCATTGTATGCAGAACCTCATGGTCTTTCCAACGACTAATCAACCACCGCCGTACACCTCCCCATTCCAGAGTTATGACGCTTCAGACTTAAAATTTAAGTTTTTTTTCTTTTAATTTTTCCGTTTTTGTTTTCAAAAACCCCCACGAACATAGGAACACTTTTTTTCAAAATTTCGAAAGCCCAGATTCTCCTCTTTAATTTAACCTTTTACATTTATTTTGTATCTGTGACGGTTAAGGAGCTCTTAACCTATTCAAGTCAATCAGAAATTTGACGATATTTTTATAACATGAATTTTCAGTTACTAAAGGAACAAATTATATATGACCTGAATAGTTTAAAAGCTAATATCTCCTTAACCATCACAGATAGAACATAAGTGTATAGGTTAAATTAAAGAGGAGACCCTGGACTTTCGAAATTTTTCAAAAAAAAGTGTATGTTAGTGGGGGTATTTAAAAACAAAAAACGAAAAAATCAAAAGAAATATCTAAATTTTTTATTTGAACCGTCATAACTCTGGAGAGGGAGGCGTGCGGGGGTTGTTGTTGGAAAGGGCATGAAGTGCGGCATACAATTCGGTCGTAAAATAGAATACACAGGGTGTACTTCTGAAGATATAGTGCATTAAATGAAAAAAAACAGCATATTTTACTAATCACCCTGCCACTCGACAGGGTAACAGTTTACCCCTGCCATACAATTTTTTACTTGTATGGATGAGAGGAATCATTTGGCAAAATATAGTCACATTAGTTAGGGACACCCTGTATATATCTACAGGGTCATTTTTGGTTTTAGACCCAAGGTTCTGCCAAAAAGTCCGTGGCATGCCTACTATATAGACATTATGGCTTGCTCCAGGAATTTTTTTTTAAAGAGAGTCTGTAATGCAGGATGATGCCTAAATATTCTACTTCCTTTGAGAATTCCACTGCATTTTTCCTCAAGAAATGGTGCTTATAAATAAAGCATCCTTTTCTCGTGAATGAAATGAACACTTCCCTTTCTTTAGTCGTTTTTCAACATGTATCGCCTTTGCATTAGCAATTCAAGCTAGATTCAGAGGTTTCTTTCATCATTTCAATTGTAAATCAAATCAGTTTTTTTGTTTTTCTTAAATCAATACGTACTATGATAGATATGGCGACATTCATATTACATATTTCACAAAATTTAATTTAAATCTTTACTTATGTACATATACTCCAACTTATCCTTCAGCTTAGATGTGTTGAAAGAAAGTCAAAACCACTCTTTTGTTTCTTCTTTCTAACATAGGCAGAAGTAAGGGATTTGAAGTCAAATCTTACTGAAATTGATCTCCTACTTGGAGTTAGCGAAGTCAGTGGCTCTTTTATCACTATTGCAACATCGTGAATATTGTTGAATGTCAGTTATACATTTCATAAATGCTGTTCACGCCTGGATTTGTATGAGTATGTTGAAGACAACTAAAATGATTTTGGTAATGCAAGTCTAGAGATATTTTGCTTTCTACATTAATGGAAATTTTATGACATTCAAAAAAGTTTTAAATATTTAATTCCCACTTAAAAACTTAGGATAATGTTTGTTTTCTCACGATATGATTTTAGCATGAAAGGGTAAAATAGAACTATTAAAAAAGCACACTGTAAGTTTTAGATCACTCCCTATTCGGTACAACATTTACACATTAAAGTTGTTTAACTTTTGTAAAATGGTGGTGAATTTTAGCTCTACGGAATTTATTCTGGTGACAATACAATTTTCTTTTCCACTTTTCCACCTGGTTAATAAATTTCGATAAAATAAAAATATTCACTTGATTTCGAGCACAGAAGGTCTATGTAGTATGGTTGACAGATTTAAAAAAAAAACCTAATATATTACTCTCATATTTTTCTGGAACAGATCAAATATTCTGGAAGGTACATCTATCAAAATTCATAGAAATGCTTCGTTCATGCATTCCCAAGTGACGTTTTTATTGCATAAATTTCTTCTTTGAAAATAAAGCCGCATTTTGTCATTTATGTAAATGTGTTTTTCAAACTGATTCCAAGGTGCCTGACTTTCCTTCCTTTATATATATATATATATATAGTATATCTAGAATAACACAGGAGACACACAAAAATCATCGTTGCCTTCAAAAATATTTGGATAATAATATGCTGTCGAATGAAAGTGGAGTGATGTATTCTTTATATCAAGATTTAATAATGCAAAGAGAGACTTGTTTTAGGATGCTTGGATTTTTGCCATCTTCTTAACTTTGGATAGTAGCACTTGAAAATTGACAAAAAATCTCATAAAATCTAATTCTTAAGATAATGTTGTAGCTCAGGCTATATATCATCCATTAGCAGCAGTAGCAACTCCTAAATTGATGTTTTTTTTATTTTCTTTTCAGCGTGGATGCGCTCAGGATATGATGCTTTCAACTAACTTCCGCAAAGTGCTGATGATGCTGTAATTGATATCTCTCTAAATGGTTTTCGCTCAAAAATATTTCTTCCCCATTTGATGAAATTTCAACCTAACAATAGATTCTAAAAAAGTAAGTATCTTTATTGGTCAGGAAAGATATATACATAAATTCTGATATCATCATCGCAAATGTAGTTAAAAAATCCCAAGAAAAAAAAACTTGAAAATTGTTTATGGAAGTCATGAAATATTCTTATTACGCCTTAGTTTGGGAATATTTTGAAAGTCATCCTTCTTTTACCTTTTTTAACAAAAAAATTACCTTTGTTATTTTTTTTTCTGTTTATTTCCATAAAAGTTGTAAAAGGGTTGAATGAAACCAACTTAGAGATTGTCATGGGCACTGTTATTTGTCATCCCTCTGGGCCATCTGACCTAACTTCACCTTGCTATCATTGTGCCTCAACATGCTTACCAGGATTTATTATGGAAGGGAGGAGTGGTAAGTTAGTCTAAAAAACATATACACACAAATATGAAACAAGTTTTTAATTAAACATTAAACATTTTTTTTTGTTTTTTTATTTATTTATTGTAGGTCAGGAATTACACAGTTCTCGACTAATTCCATCAGAGAGTGCGTACATTTTGACGGTAAGTTTAATTTTCTTAGTCATGAATAATAGAATTGAAAATCCTGGCACAGAATGAATATTATGGAAAAAGTTTGTTCCCTCTGCGAGAAAGAAAGAAAGAAAGAAAGAGAAAGATTAAATTAATTATAATCAAAATGTAATTAGATTTTTTAATCTAATGGTGGTAGGCGCGCAAATATTCATTTCGATTATAAAATATTCTCTTTATTTTTTTATTCATTAATTTTTAGATAATTGTATTTTGGACATTTTCATGCTGCTTACCATATATGTACTTATGGATGACTGCAGTTAGGACAACCGAAAATTGTTGTAACTGAGAGCTTTCTAGATACACAGATTAACATTGAGAAAGGTAAGAGAATAGTGATAAGGAAGAGCTCAGTTTGCAAAATCTGGCAAAATAAGCCACTTTTGTTTAAACTAGTAAATATATTGTAATCAGTGGCGTAGCTAGAGCTTTTGTTGTCTGGGGCGGTCCCGAATTAGCAGCCCTTTTTAACCTCATCAATATCAAGAATGGTTATTAATAATTATTGAACATAAATAAATATTATTATTTATTTTGTTTAAACAGATTGCACACGTAATGATAAAACGTATTTTGATTTATACATTTTATTTCTTTTATTTATATATTTTATTTCTTGAATGACATTGTCAAAATTTATTTTGTTTGTTAGTTCTCTTTCTATGGACAGTATCGCTAGATTCTTCAATCACTCATTATGGAACGAAAATAATTTTTAATTAATTTGAATTTGGAAAAGCTCCGTTCACAACTAGCGACATTGATGGCTGTTGTTAAAAAAATTATTAATAATATTACTAGGATCATAATTTACCGACCTATATTTTTGGATAAATATTAAAAGTTTAAGAGGTCTTCCCCATTTTTCCAACCTTTTGCTTGCTCTTGTACATCAGGTAGATATATAAAATTCTGGATCCCATTCCTTTCAATATGAAATTGTTCCTCGTTAATGTCAACAAAGTTATTTACTTGACATTCAAAATTTTTATTTAAAAGATTAGATGGTATTAGGCATGAATACTTTGCTGCAAGGACATGTAGTTACTCAAACCGTACTTTTATTTCCTAGATAACTCTATGCAATGACAAAAACATTTCTTTTTGTATTTCTTCTTCTAAAGATAGCCCCATGTCCAGTGAATTTTCATCACTCATAATTTTTTTTCCTTCTAACTCGACGCTCAGTGGATATCTCCAACTTTTCACATATTTTTTTGGCTGTTGTAACTGCTTTTTGTACTAGGGTGTCACTTCGTCCAATGAAATACATTTGCAAAGAATTCAGTTTTAAATCATGTTGACGATTTCCCATAAATGAACGTAGCACAGAAAAAAAAAAGATTGTGTTCAGTTGAGTAATATTCCAGCTCCTGATATCGTTTTAGTAGTTTCTTCCTCAGATGTCCATTTTTCCAAAGCACTTAAAATGTTTAATAAACGCTTACTTTTTTTGTTTCTTGATTTCAAACGAGTTTCTACACGGCGCTTAACACCTTGACCAGTGACAGAAACTATCGAATTTTGCGAAAAATCAATCAAGTCTTGCAAAAATATCAAATTTAGCAAAATTTTGTGATTTTTTTTTTTTCAATATTGGACTAAAAATAACCCCAGTCGTCCACCGAAGTGAATGACAAATTTGTCGAAATATTTTCTGTAAATTCCGAAGAACAAATGAATATTTATTGCTCGTCTCATTGCTCATTAAATTGCAATACAGGTGTGAATTAGTCATATAAAAAATTTACGAAATCAATAATAAAATTCAAATTACCCAAGCAGTCAAAATGACTGCTTTTGGGCAATATTGGTAGGTATAACACATACACATATCAGAAACAAACTAAAAAGGGGGGTGGGGGGTAAATACGAATATAAAAAAGCACTCCAAATATGTATCGTTATAGACAAAATATTTTTCTAAACGAAATTAAAAAAACAATCCAGCGTTAAGGAAATCTCTTTTACTTCCTAACTTGTTCTTTAACTTTGCTTGAACTACCACGTATTGGCGATGCCCATGACCGATGGGGCTCTATTTACAATAACAACAATGGCACTAAAGAAAGTATTAACAGCTGATGTTTGTTTACGTACGTGATTAAGCTTAAAAATCTCAACGACGATAAGGACTGACCGGGCCAGCACACATTTAAATACTTATTATAATAGATGATTCTGTGGGTTACAACATTATTATATTATTAATTTCGATTTCTAAATAATTTAGACAGAAATATAAAAAATACCGCTCCAATATATGTGCAGCCCGGGGCGGATCGCCCCCCCCCCCCCCCCCAGATACGCTACTGATTGTAATAATTGTTTTGATGTGTTATAAAGAGATATATTTAAGTAATACAAAGACATTTTTTTTTCAAAGTAAATTATTAATAATTTTATTGAACAAAAAAGTCATCGGGCAATATATCTGCTCTCTGTTGGTGTGCAGGGTAGCACCTATCAAAATAATTTGAAGACAAACATATTTCTTGTATGTTCATGCTGTAATCCTTTTTCTAACTTATTATTTTTTAAGTTTTTTTTTGGTTCCGTAAAATATCTTGAAATTAATTACCTTCCTTCTTGAGTTAGTTGGTGTTCCTCAGGGTTCTATCTTGTATTCCTTATACTTTTTAACACTCTATAAATAGTTATCTACAGTTAAATTCTTCGGTATAATGTGGGGGTGCACATATGTATGTAAGTGGGATCGTATGTGGTTCCCGGGGGACTAGACTATAAGAATAAAGTTTAATATATTTTACATATTTGATTATCCAAGAAGTTATACATTGATGTCGAGTTTAGCAAATCTCAATTCCAAAATATTCTTCTGTAGTTAGTTTTCAATGAATAAATAAATAATTACAGAATATTCGTCACTTCCACTAAATCGCTTCTTCATTCAGATTTTCCTTGAGCATATCAATGCATCTAAAGATCCAATCACCCAGTATATGCTAGGCATTCCTTTCGTCAAACCTATTGGATTTAATTCCAAGATTATTTTAGGAGTCTCGTATGCTTTCATGCTTAAGCCATATAAGTCTTCTAAATTTTAATGTAGCTGACTATGGAATCGATATCAGATCTTTCAATCCTATACCCAACTTCGTTTGGTAATAGCTCGTATCATAAAACTTTTCATCAGGGGTTACCGTCAAGTAGGAAAGTATTAAATATGTATGCCACTGCTGTATAGAGCCACACAATATCATTGGTTGAAGGCCACACTTCTTATCGATTATTCTTCTGTAGGTATAAAATATTATGCGGACCTTCTTGACCATTTCTCTAATGTTTCGTTTCCAACTCAGGCTTGGATTTGATCATAATGATCAAATATTTTACGGTGGTGGATCGAGAAATTTTCTACCCAACTAACTGTTATTTTTTTTTTATTCTTGAAATACTAGCATTCTACGACACCAATAATATAGTAACATAGTTTTGAGTTTTGATATGATAAGTATTTAGATAGAATTTCCTGTGTATACACATAGAGCTTTATTGACCGGAATTGAGTAAGAATCGTCAAATACGGTAACTTAATAATATTGATGTTATGGTATCGTTCAAGGTCACTATGATTGGACAGTTAAAAATTCATTAAAAATTATAACAGAATTCCACCATCATTATGTTTCATATCAGTAGAGTCTCCATCTATTTTTAAAGAGCTTTCGATTGGAAATGACTTCGTTTGTTGATGTCTACATATAACACAAAAACATAATTTTAGTCATACTGTGTAAACATTCACATACATACATCTATTCAATATGACTAAAATTATGTTTTTGTATTGTATGTTAATAACTGTAGGTGTGTTCTTTTGTGTCTCGATCACACATTGGATACTAATATTAAGCTTTCCTTTCTCCGTCTCTGAAACTTACTCAAATTAATATATTTTCTTTTTAATTAACGTTTTAGTATATAGCCTCTATCTTTCATATCGCCAAAATAAAATTTTTGACATCGAAAAAGAAAGTTTTGAGTAAATTTTGCGAAGTAAAATCTTTTGAGGAACCTAGTTTAGTTATATTTCCTAATTCTGATTGTCACCAACACAATATCCTGCTCTCCCATGGGTTACTTTGAGCAAGTATTGTATCCCTTCAAATGTAAAAATGATGTCGAATCGTTTCTAAGTATTGTCGCCTTTATTAATAAAGCAATAAACTCCTCGCATTTCTAAAAGACGATGTAAATAATACAAATATTTACAATTCAAGAGAGAGCCTTTACCATTCGTGATAACGCCAAATTTTATCTTTTTCTTGGCCTTTTAATGGCAATGTTGTCCAATTATCCTCATCAACTAAAATTGGGCTTGTTACTTAGAGAGGAAAGACAAAAATAATTTGAATAAAATAGGGTGGGTCAACAGACACATCCCAAAATAATATGAAAGATTCCTCGAAAAATGTCTCCTTTTTTTCAAATAAGGACGTCAATATTGTTCTAACTTTCATGTATATATAAATACAAGCTAATTGTGTTGGTATAAATATAGCTCAAAGAATATTGTACAACCACGAAAGTCTTTACTTAAACCGAAATTTAAAGGTATAATTACCGTATCCTAATATAATTACCTTCGTAAAATATGTATTCACGCAACCAGTAGTCGTACCTAACCTGTAAGCATAGTGTGTTGAATACAAGTATTCTAACTTAAAAAAAGAGGGTAAGTAACAGCGTTATCGGCTCAAACAGCGAACGGACTATCAAAGTCTAATTACAATTACGGGAATGGGGTTTTATTGATTTCAATGGAGTAGACGACGCTTGAAAAGTATACCTCTTGGTGGGTATGGGCTAACTCAAAGGATACGTCTGACGGAAAGAATTAAAATTTAATATCCTTGCTGCGCGCAGCCATTTCCGCCGCTCTGGTCACATCAACTTTATTTTGTGGTGTTCAAATTAAACACTTCCGTGAAACAAGAAGGCCTTTATTATTCCTTGTGAATGGGATCTCTTTAATTTATCTTTTCAGCACCTTTAATTTGGGGAAAAAATTTTAAGAAATGTTGTAAAGGATGAGTTGCATTTTCAGGGATATTTAAAAACCATCCATCCACACTGCATTGAAAGAGAGAAGGAAAGACAAAACAATATCAAACCGCAGAAGGCATTTTAAAAAGTCTTTTGCTTAAATCGAGAAATGGAAAATGATACTAATCATTCTAGTCGTTGACGATATAATGGGCTTTTCGAATTTGTTATTGGCCTGTTGAACAGTGATTATTTGAAAATTAAAAATCTAAATTTTAACAACATCTTGAATTGCTTAGCATGAAAATTAAATGTCGAATTTCAAATTATCTCATTGGTAAACTCAATTCGAAATATACCTTTATTTCTGGTTTGATGACCATAGCGGTGTTATTCATTTCGTCCGCAGTATACATAGTTGTGGTCTTGCAATAATTGAGAAAATAAAGGCGGATGCACATATTTGGAAATTTTTGCGAGTTATTTAAAATGAATATTCTCCACATGTAAACGATTTCAACAATTCACGGGGAAGTGGTTTGTGCGGAATATATTTAAACTGTGGTCATGTCAAGTATAAATTATCACAAGCTCCTAGATTTATTTCAACTGAATTTTGTTTTATTTGGTTTTAAGGTCTTAATTCGTCGTTGGATTCGAATTGATTTTATTTTTATAGAAATGGAGAGGCTATGTCCACGTATTTTGTTTGGCCAGTATTTAATCACACTTCCCTAAATTTTTATTAATTTAATTCCACTTCACATTAATTTCAATCGAATTTTTGGTTTGTATTGTTCAGAAAAAAAAAGTATGCAGTTTGAGTAAAACTAGATTTCCAGTGTATTTCTAGTATATATATTATATGTATATGTAGTACAATGAACTGAATTCACATGAAATTCTTCTAAAAACTAAGGCATGGGAAATACAAATTTCTCAGTATTTTTCATGATAAGGTCCTAGTTTTAGCGGAGTCTATAATTGTAGACATTTTGAAATCGTCGCTCCGTCAGCTGACTTTAGCTGGGTAATAAAAAATTTGCGGGGAATTAAATAGAGTAATGAGCTGGCGAATGACTTCGCCATGCCCATGATAGAGATACTCAGACAGATGTATAAACTTGATCACTGCCCTTTTTATTACATAGGCCATAACTTGAAGACTTTTCCATGTTAGCAAATGTATGAGAAACGTGTTGTTTGGGAGCTTTTTAACATTGCGTCTTATGGGGAATCAAGCACGTTTTATGTTAAAAACTTTTTACTGAATAAATCACGTTTCGGTTGACGACTATTTATTGTTCAAAATGTTTACTACTAGGAAAGTGAAAGTAATTGTGAGAATTTTAATTAATTTATGAATTTCTTCCATTTTTTTCTTAAATTCTATACAATTACCTGGGAAGTGTTTTTTTTATATTTTTTGTATTATTAAAACTATGAATTTCTCTAAACATACTGGTAATCTTTGTTGGCGAAACTCGAATTATTCAGATTACTACAAGCTGTTTTAGAAAAAAAGCGACTCGACCAGCTGCATTAGACTAGCGGGCCTATTACTGAATTCTACTCAATTAAAATGTTTAAAATTGTATCGAGAATTACATAAGTACACAGTTCGTATGAAAATCTCGTATACTCGAACTACGTCTTTTTCTTGAAACGCCGTTTTTTAAAATGGTGGAAGCTTTCAAAAGAATACTTTTCAAACTATCTATCCGTTTCAAATTTGAGCACATTTCACGTCTTTTTTATTTGAAATTTTCATATATTTTTGAATGAAAAAACTGTCGAAGAAGTCCAAAATCGATATTCAATTCTGAAATGGCCGCCATTTTGGTAATTTTCATCGAAAAAAAAAGATCAATACCGCTCTGGAGTTTTTCATCCTGTCCTGGTTATTAATTTTATTGTTTTTGTTTTGCTTCAGTCATTTTTCGGAGGAGTAATCCTTCGACCATTGGCCAAAAAGAAAATCTATAAAATGGAAAAAAAATAAACAAAATTATAATTTTTAAGGACCATAAATGATTTGAATAAACAAAAGAGAAAATCGGACCGATTATTATCGAATCCTGTTCCTGTTCATTGAGAAGAGAAAGTAAATATCAGTCATCTTCAAGGCCGTCGTACTAGTATGATCTGTTGGGTAGTACATACATAAATAGATAGACAGGGTCAGTCACTTTAAAGCGCGACAAGATCGATCAGAATAGTAATTAAGATATTTTTTTTTAAATAAAATTATTTTTGATAGAAATCAATTACGGATTGCAGTAGTGGTAAAAATTTTAGTAGCTGCGTCTTTACCAAATCGGCTATGACTTTGTCCCTAATATTTACTATTTCAGTTTTGATTTTGACTTTGAAAAGCCTTTGGTTCCACTAGTACTATCTTACAAATACTATCACAAATAATGCGTGCATGTGTATTACATCAAATCGAGATATCCAAAAAGTCTTAAAATCTCTTAGGCGAGCCAAAGTTTATGTAGAATTACCGAAATTCCAGGCAAAATTTCTTCATCCATATCCGTCGGAGGGTACAGATCCGCACTGAAAACCTTAACGCCAATGGTCACTACTAATTCATTTCCTTTTAAGAAGATTGGAAATGTCAATTTATATTCATTCTGTGCAAAACTACATGAAACATCTGATATGTACCTAACTAATAAAGCAATTTGCCGAGGAAGACTATTGCATCTTTGATAAGCTTTTATACCCTATCTGAAATGTATATACTAAGTTTTTCTTTGTATTTGAAACGTATAGAAATAATGTTGCTAGAGCAAAATCGATTGAACACCCACAAAATATTAAATTAATAAACTTAATATTTCTTATTTTATTTTATATTTGGGCACTGCCTGAGAACGCATTAACGTAGATAGCTCAAATTCTGTATACGGCGTTTTCATAAAAATAGTGAATAATTTCAGAAATGACCTAAATCTGACAACCCCTTCTTGGTGCTGCGATATAAAAATTTAGGTCCTAGACGTTTTTATTGTACTGAAAAGCTTAGTTCTAATCATTTTTACCTTCCGGCGAACCGTTCTAGAAATATATGCGAAAAATCACTTCAACAATCAAAGTTGCACAGAGATCTTGTACCAATTTGAGCTTCTTTGCTTGTTTTTTTTTTTTGTTTTCTTTCTTTATACATTAAAAATTGAGTAGTACAAATCTTCCGAAAGAAGTTACTAAACTTTGCTAAGACTTTTAGAGATTAGGAAAATTGTAAGAATATGATTCTACCAACAAATTTCATTTGATTGCTGTGATAGGACATTTTCAAAATTTATATGCCTTTATTATATCTGTCTGATTTTTCTTTTACAATCTTTGTGCAATTATTTCAGATTTGATCCCGCTTTCTTTCTTGTTGATCTCTATCCCGCCATATTAATTTATTCTAATTTTAAAGGGCAACCTTTCTTGCTCAGGAGGTGAAATAAGGGTGAATTTCCTGGTTGGGAGGGATCTAGGATCACTGCGAGGTCTGTTAAGTTGACGAAATCTCTGGATATGGGGCAGGTGGAAAGGAGGTGTTGTAGAATTGAAGGCCAGTGGGTGTGGAGGAAGGTGCTGTTGTTGTCCCAATTGATCTGTCTGCGCCTGTTTATTTCTGGCTATTAGTCTGGCATCTGCTGTTGTTGAAAAGTCCCCATGAGGATTAGTTGCTGTATGTTTCGCCAGGCGGTCCGCTATTTCATTTCCGGTTATCCCCGCGTATCCTGGTGTCCAGGCGATAGTAGTTTTTGACCCTCTTAAATTATTTCTTATGGCTTGTATTAATGGCGAGTCGTTTTTGTGGTTTTTGATGGCGTTCACAGAGGCTTTGGAGTCGGTGCATATTGTTATCGCTCTTTAGCTGGGTTTGGCTCTTTTAATTGCCTCAGCAATTGCGTGTTGCTCTGCCTGCTGTGGCGTGGTGTCTGGGTGTAGCTTGGTGACGTACTCTTCTTGCAACCTCCCGTCAATGTTTTTACCGCCACTCCAACACCTTCTGGTGAGCAGCTGGCGTCGGTGAACCATTTAAGCATAAGTGGGATACTAGGAAAATAGACTTAAGTTGTCCCATTACCAGCCCCACCCAACCAATAAGCCCATCCTTACTTAACCCGCTGAACCACTAGCAATGTCCCCATACACCTAGACGTAAGTTATGTACATTGTAACATTGTAAGGTGTGTCAAGCTCAGTTAAACTGCTGAATATTAAAAAAACAAAAAACAAAAAAACAGACAAAAAAAACACCCATATTACTAGTTTAGGGTCGCCATATGGTCTTGGACCGAGCGCGTTGTTTTAGCTATAAGAACATTTATGTTAATGTAGCTTAGCTTAAATAAATAAATAAATAAACCTTTCTTACTTTTTTTTGCGGCAAAAGTTTTTACTGCCTGTTTTTATGTCATTCTCTATAGAGAGAATTACAAAGTTGTACATTCTTTCTTAAGTCATTGGCTTGACCTCCGCCGGGAAGACCGTAACACGGCTTTCCAGATGTATGGCAAGTTCCAAATGAGGCTCCTCACAGAAGACGCCTCGTCTGGTGTTGTCTTTTGATTTGGAGCCGTCTGTATAAATTATGATAACTATCAACGGGTGAAGCATAGAGTGTGATGTCCATTCATCCCTAGATGGAATTTTTGTTTTAATACTGCTAATCGACATGGTCTCGAAGAGGTGGTCGCTCTCCCTGTTGAGGGAGGTGCGATGGACAGTACCAAATCAAGAATGGACTCGTGTGGAACCCTGGTAACCGAATGGATCCAGCTTTGATTCAGATGCACCTGCCCTTTCTATATCGTATTGTGATTAACGGGAAGATAGAAGTAATACACCACCTTAATTTCTCCACTTTTATAGTTTATTCACGTTCGGTTATTTTTTATTGAATAGAGGAGTTTACAATCTATTGTAACTAATTAATTAATTATAAGATCAGCTTTTTATATATATTTTTAGAAACTACTCCCGACTGGATCATCTGAAATTGCAAAAACTACTGTCGCTACCCGCTCAACTCTGCGCTGACATTCTTTTTACCTTTTTGCTTATCTGAGCAAAAGCTCCGGAAAAGGTTTCATATACGCATTGCGCATACAAAACAACGCTCGTACATTACTTGTACTTCCACCGCTGATATCAGGAATTCTTCGCTGTGGGAGTGAAGAATTTCTTGCCTCAGCATTTCGTGTACGTGACATACGGGTGTTTCCCACTAAGAGGTCAATAGAGCGGGAGGTGATAGTACTCACCTAGACGAACCAAAAATTGTATGGCAGGGGGGGGGGCGGTCATATCAACCATTTAGAAGTTACAGGATGATTAAGAAAAAAAGCTATTTTTTCACAAAAAACCCTGTATCTTAAATATTACAGGGCGTACGATCACATTTAAGAGCTCATTGTATGCAGAACTTCATGGCCTTTCCAACGACTGCTCAACCAGCCCCATACCCCTCTCCCATCAAGAATTATGGTTGTCTAAAGTAAAAATTTCGGATTTTCTTACCTTTTTTCTTTTAATTTAACCTCTATTATTTTTGCAACAAGGCCGGTAACTAACTTTTTTTTTATAAAAACTGTAACTGTAACTGTGGCCGTACGCCCTGTAGTATTTAAGATACAGGGTGTTTTTTGAAAAAAATTGCTTTTTTTCTTAATCTCACCCTGTAACTTCTAAACGGTTGATATGCCCCCCCCCCCCATGCCATATAATTTTTAGTTCATCTAGGTGAGTACTATCACCTCCCGCTCTATTGACCTCCTAGTGGGAAACACCCTGTATACGACAAGTACAAGTGAAGTAGCGATTAAAGACTTTTAGAAATGATTTTCATGATATGAAATGAAATGATAATTAATTCATTTTGGAATTAAATAATGGGGTTGTTATGAACGATATGAGTATTGTGCTCATAATACAGCCTCAGCGATGGGATAGAGGCCCCCTTCTTAATGTGTATCTACACGGGATGTATATTGAGGATAACCTCATGAGTCCGAGTGCTGATAGAGTTGAATGCGCCGCTTGCACTGAGTAGACACAATCTCCATTGCTTTCCATCATACCACAAATCCATAGACCAACATGGATCGGATGACGCTGGTGTATATCCATAGGATCATCCACGGATTGAGTCCCGACTTTTTCCCTATAGTTCTGTGGCACATTGCGAAAGCGCTAGGAGCTTTATTCGCTCTGTCTTCAAGGTGTGGCTCCCAGCTCAGCTCTTTGTCTAGTATAATGCCTATATTTAATCTTCGGATGTTCCTTTTATTGGTAAAAATGGATAGGGCAGTTTTCAAAGTCTTAATGCACAGTCCGAAATCCGTAGCCTAGTCTGCGACTAGTCGGATCGCGATATGCATCAGTTCACAGAACTCTGATTGATAGCTTCTGGTGACTAAGATCACCAGGTCATCAGCGTAACATACCGTTTTGTACCCCATCCGAGTGAGAGTTAGCAAGAGATCGTCCATAATGAGCGCCAATAATAAAGGGTAGGATACCACCTTGTGGGGTATCCCTGTGAACTTTTTTCAATCTACTTACCCCACTCAGGCCGGCAAAGATGGTTCTATTTTTCAACATGTGTGCAATCCAGTATTTTATGGACTGGTTCATGCCATCATTTGTTAGTGTTTCAGTAAACTTATGTAGAAGAGCATTATTAAAAGCTCCTTCTACATCGATGAAAACCGCAAATGCGTTCTAATGTTTTCAGTAGGAAGGAAGTCAAACTTATTGGTCTATATGCCTTGGCAGATGAATAATCTACCCGACCAGCCTTGGGAATAAACACAACACATACTTTCTGCCACAGCTTCGGCGTATAACCCAACTTGATGTATGCCCTGATATTTAGCTTTTTAATTTAATGTGTTTTTTCTATTCAATTTTATTACTTAGCCTTCCAGGGTGCTTGTCCGCTTTGTCCCTTTCCCGCAGACGTTTTTGCTAGAATAGAAAATCTTTTTATAAAAAATCTCGCCTAAAATTAAAGGATCTGCTGAGCTCTGATAATTCTTAAATTGTTTTGTGCTTAGTAGTTTCGGCAGGTAGCTTAAGGTAAGAGTTTTACAAAAAAAAATTTTCAAATGAATAGTCACAGTTGACAACATAAAATTAGTCCGGTTTCAAGGCATTAGTTCACACACGGTTCGTATTAGTTGAAATAAGTTTTTTGTTTTGCAAAAGGAAGTCACTAAGTTTTAGTTCAATGTCTTTAACTCCGGATTCTCTACTCCGTAAATCACCACAAGATGGAAGAAAGGTAGTATTCTACTGAAAGTATGCCTTTAATTAAAATATTCATTAAGCTCTTAATTTACATGATCCTCTTGAACAATTTTTAATTTAATTTGCTTTTATAATTTATTGAATGATTTTCGATAGAATGTAATCACATGAAAACATAATCACATTATTGTTTCTTGTTTTTCTATAAACTCGGTGATTTTTTAATTACTAAGTGGAAATAAAATCGCAAAATGAAATAATGAAAAATATTTCCCGATAAATTATGGGCTGTCAATAAAAAGTGTGTACATATCCAAGCCAGAGTATACTTAAAATTGAGAGTAATTAATGGCTTGCATTCAGATATTTGTCGACATTTTATAAAACGATATTTAATTAATATTAATGTGAATAACACTCCCCCAATCGATACAGTTAAATCCTAAAGGCTCTGGCATTCATCGGAAAACATAAAATTTGCGAATTGTGTATATCTATGTGGCAGCATGTTAAGCAAACCGTGAACTGTATAGAGAAACAATGCACTTTTGTAATTATTCAATTCTCTTCTGGTATCTAGAGAGAAGTTGGTTGATGGAATTAATTTTCAATTACGACTCATTATTATTAATAATCCAATTCATACTGCAATTTTCCCAGTTATGAATTGTGAACCTACGCGAAATTAAAACATTTTGTTATGGTACGGGCGTGAATAAAAATTGCATGTATTTATCTAGAAAAAAAAAATCCACTGTTTCGTATAACTGTTCTTGGTAAAAGATTTGTTTGGCATTATTATGAGTTATTGATTTTCTTGCCAGAAAAAAAAAATGTTTTTTTTTTTGCATAAAGCCTGTATATATAAAATCACTCAAGAAACAAGAAAAGTTACCTACTTTTTTCTTACCTATGTATTTTCCGAGCACTTTATCATTTTCAGGTAAGCTATCATATTTTATTGGATAGGTACCTGGGGACTATAAAACGGTAGAACATTAAATATGTCTGCTTTGAAAACTGTAAACCCCAAAGGCATTCTATAGTAAAACTCTCAATACCTAAGTGATTCTTCTATTCAGATCAGCAGTTCAAACATTTTAAGGCGTGCATAATTGAAAATAAATTTAATTTAGTGTATACGATTTTTTATGATAAATGCTCATAGTTGTCAACAATGGAAGCAAAAGTTGTTGGTCTCTATTCAGAATCATCATTAAATGCAGCTTGATCAGGCTTCATGGGTGCCTTAGATTACTTTACTTGTCATAACGTCTGAGCTCTAAAATTCTCTACCATATGTAGATGGTTTTAAATTTAGCTGTGTTGATGCTGTTCAAGTTCATTTTCCCCACTAGTGCTATCAATTCGAAGGCAGTGAGACCTGATCAAATATCGCCTCATTTTCCCAAAATTATTTTACCTGTCTCCTCGTTTATCTTGTCCTCGACGTTTTCAATGCAAATTTGATGTGCTATCAACTTCCTAAAATTGGGAAAATGCGATTTTCCGATAAAAATCAGTATTCTATGTTTTTTGTTCAATTTTCATAAGAAGCTCATGTATAAGCCGATTTACTTTACCTGGAATTGAATAAAACGATCATCTCGTAACAGTCAGGACTCAGAGCTGGATACAGTTGTGAACTTGCTTTACTGAGAGTAAAGTTCGACATTCGCAAAGTCTTCCACAGCGTCAGTCATTTCAAGTTCCTATCCGCCCTATTGGATAAGTTCAGACAGTCCTATGCGACACTGATCATAAACTTTCTTTTTAGACGGTTTCAGCAAGTCAAAGTTAATGATTTACTAAAGAGAAGTTTGTTTGTCAACTGTAGGGTACCTCAAGGCTCAGCCTTATGCCTCTTATTATTCATTATGTACATGAGTTGTATCCCCAATGAAATAGAAGTTCCTAAAATAAACTTGTGTGTAGATGACGTCTAGATATATTTGTATAGACCGGTTGGTCAGATAGAGGTAGGGGATCGTGTCGAAAGAATTAACATAAACTTGAAGAGAATATCTGAGTAGTCCAAGAGGAACTATTTGGTTTTGATTCCAATAAATCATCAAGTCGCATAATTTATATCATGATGGGTTGCTTGTGTCACAGTTTCCAATTGTGAATCTTAATGGCGCAGCTTTACCTTACGTTACTAGTCGCTTTCAATTACTGTATCCATTTTACTCATGGATTTAGTAGATACGATCAAATTTCCGTTCACCTTATATGACGCTAATAATTTTTTCTTTTCCTTCATAAGGTCATCTACACCATATGCACCGATTATCTTTTGTCCGAACTGCGCTTTTAAATTATTGTTATTGATTTAATATAAAGTTCGCATTTTGCGACTGAAATATATCAATATATTTTGTATCATCAAAAGATTGTAACATCTCAGATACTTGAAACCAATAAATGGTTAGAATTGAATTGAATTGAATTACAAACAGGCATAGTACGGATGTATTAAGACAATGGCAAATATATGTATATTCGTGTTTAATCTCCTGAAAGAAGTCAATGCCTCCCAAGTAGCATATGAAATTTTTGTATTTATGTATCCCTTTTTGAACTTGACTTGTTTGACGGAATATTTTATAAGAGTTTGAAAATTAGCATATGTTGTTGGACGCTCATCAGTTGCAAACATACAAATTTCCTTATTGGAATGATAGTCTGCATAATTTTCGTATGTTCAAAATTACTGCTCTATTCCTATATTACTAAGATCTTTATGATTTGAATTGCTGATGAAAGGGTTTGCATTTTTTCATCTAATATAGTTTCAGGAGGAATTACGCTTCTTTTGAATCTCACTTTATTAAGACTGGTGGTCCGTAGGGCTCATTCTTTTCGACCCTTACATTATATTTATCAATAATCTACTCCTGAGCAGTATTCTTCACAATTTCATCTGTTTCGTTAAAAACTAGTTTCTTTTCATTATAGCCCAATAGAGCTTCTCGTTGACAATGCAAGAAATGTTGTAGTATTCGCCAGAAATGTTGTTGCAATTTTTTTTATGTCAATCTTCATATGTTTTTCTAAGGAAAAGATAAATTTAATAAAGAGATCATAAAGTTCCATTAAATGAAAAATAAGAAATTCAATTTTTTAATATTTATTAAGTTTAATATTTATTAGTTTAGAGATAGTTACAAGATAATAATGTTCTTCCGGAAAATAATAGCTTTTTACCATAATTGTCTCTTCAGGTCAGTATCACACATTCTCAGTGCTTTTATATTTGTTATCATCTACCTCCCTTTTGTTAAATTCATATCATAGGAGAATAACGTGTAAATTTTGATAACACAGAATATACCGTAGACGTCAAATACAAACTGCACAGAAAGCTTTCCTGTCTGTAAACTGGAAAAACATAAAATGAAAGTAAAAAAAAAAAAGAAAAGAAAAACAAAACTTCCTCAGTCAGTCGATGTGAAATTTTCAACGAAGCATTTTCCCGTATGTATAAAATTTTCTGTCCTCACCTCTCTCACTTCATTTTCCGATGTATAGACAGAATTTCACAATGGATGCTCCTCTCCCAAAATAATCTGCATTTAGAACTCCAGGAAAAATGAAACAATAATGTGAAGTTTTTTTTCCTTTTTTTTTTTCCTCCTCCGGATCATATATCCTCCATACATGACTATATACATACATCATAGGTATACACATGTATAACGCTTAAGCTGCAAAAACAATTATTGCTGTTAAAATACCGAGAGCAAAGGCTCCTTGAAAAGGGCTTTAAGATACTTGTCGCTCGATATTCATTTCATATTTTCCCAATTTTATTCTTAAATTTCGTGCAAATAAATCGACACATGGCTATGGTTAACAATTGGTAAAATGCTGAGGTCTGGTTTTGCTGGGAATTACTGCAATGCACAGAAAGATATTTTCCAACGATTTCTCGAAGACTTTTGTAGAAAATTTATGACCCCATATTAAATTCTGCTTTTTATGTGTCATTTAGCTTTATGGAAACCTTCAATAGGAGATTTGTGTCAGATTTAAGATTCTAAGCATATTACTCTTGAAGACTTTAATGATAATATTTTTACGGGCTTACAGAGATTTGCAAATTTTATGATATCCGTTATGATGCGATAGGTATCCCCAGTAGGAAAAGCGAGAGCTTAGAAGCAGTCATATCAATAACTACACTTCTCAATGAAGCTGAAGTCCTTTCCGGACCGATTGGTTTTCTTCTTCTTTTTTACCTACTGTGGAATTGGAGGCAAGGTCTTCTATGAAAAAGTAGGTATGCATTGATGTGGGAATGAGATTTGAAACCGGTTTGAAGCTTAGAGTTATATCAGTCACTCTTTAGGGATGGTCTTGCTACATTACCTACTAGAATATGAAAGAATTATGCATTATAAAATTGTTATAGACATACCTTTGTTGTATGGGTTGAATAGTATAATTTGTTAGAAATCAGCAAGATTACGTATCAAGGTAATTACAGGAAATAAGTAGGTACCAACAATTTTCAAACTTCTCTAAAGCTTTTGAATAAGTCTATGCTGGCCTTTGCTATGAAATTTTTTTCAATTCTCTAATATGTATATTAAAATGTATCTCCATTATAGAACAGATAAATAGGGTTTTATTTGAAGTTATAATTCCATTTCAAACTTTTATGTTGTACCACAAGGTTCTTATATTTCACCAATACTATTTACTACCTGCATATCTCACAATCCTAATACAAGAAGTTTATGAACTCAAATGCCGATATGATGCGTTAACTTTTCTGGTGGCAGCTAGAGTATTGGAATGAAAATGTAATTTTAAAGAATTTATAGGCACAGAAGCTATGAATTTTTTTCATATATTTTCAAAATTAATTAAAATTAAAATGATAATGATAATAACTAATAATTCTAAAACAGCTAGAGTTCAATGTAAAATTAAGTAATGTATATGAGTAAGTAAAATATTAATACTGACATACATTTTTCACCCTAATCGTATGCCTAATTCTACTTCAATAAATATTTAACGAAAAAAAAAAAATCCTTTTAAACATGTCGATTGACCCCCTGTGTTGTATGTTCACAGGAAGAGAAATCCACTTGCAAGGGATATGAACAAAGTAGGAATGTTGTTCTAGAACTGTACGGTAGCGGGGAATCAAAATATCAACGTGCCAAGCGGTACGCAAAAGTCTTATATTATTGCAGAAATATGAATTCTGGTTAGTGTAAATAAACTCGTCAATTAAGTTGGGACCGCCATTTCATGGTAGAACAGTTTTGAATACGTCAAAATTTAGGGCTCAATTAGGGCTAATTTAATGCCACTTCCACGAATTTAATTCTCTAGTACTTTTCAAAAAAATCCATGGATAATCCAACTTTATTAAAAGTTAGGACAATCAGTACTGAGAATAGGTTAAATAGTATTGTCACAATAGTGTACACTGCATAATATTTTAGGGCTCAATTAGGGTTAATTTAATGCCAGTAGTGGTGGTCCTAACTTTTAATAAAGTTGGATTAACCATGCATTTTTTTTAAAAAGTACTAGAGCATTAAATTCGGGTAAGTGGCATTAAATTAGCCCTAATTAAGCCCTAAAAAATTATACAGTGCACACTATTGTGACAATACTATTTAACCTATTATCACTAGTGGTGGTCCTAATTTTTAATATAGCTGGATTATTCATGGATTTTTTGATAAAGTACTAGAGCATTAAATTCGGGGAAGTGGCATTCAATTAGCCCAATTGAGCCCCAAAATATTGTGCATTGCACACTATTGTAACAATACAATTTAACCTATTCTCGCTATTCTCTATTTAACCTATTTTCAATCCTAAATTTTAATAAAGTTGGATTATCCATGGATTTTTTTAAAAAGTACTAGAGAATTAAATTCGTGGAAGTGGCATTAAATTAGCCCTAATTGAGCCCTAAAATATTATGAAGTGCACACTATTGTAACAATACTATTCAACATATTCTCAGTAGTGATTGTCCTAACTTTTAATAAAGTTGGCTTATCCATGGATTTTTTTGAAAAATACAAGAGCATTAAATTCGTGGAAGTGGCATTAAATTAGCCCTAATTGAGCCCTAAATTGTAACGTATTCAAAACTTTTCTACCATGAAAAGGCGGTCCCAACTTAATTGACGTTAAATAAACCTATGAAGGAAAACTAGTGTTTTATCCAAAAACATATGTCTTAAGGGTACAGCTAAGAATTACATTTCTATTTTGGCTTATGTGATCCATACATCGAAGTTCTTATGTGAAGCTTAAGAAATTAAAATGTGATCTTTAATTTTAATTAAAACTACACAAGTTTCCATAAGTAACAAAAACGGTAAGTACTAAAAGTGTGCTCTGATGATTATCACTTTCACAATTACAGAAAGTAAATGTGCTGAGAGCCTATGGCGTTGAAGTCTATCATCCACTTTTCCCTATACCCAGAGTATAACATTATACCAAAATTCATTACACGCTCTAACTGGGGTAGCAAGGTATTTCCAAAAACAATAGCAGAAAATTTTGAAGGATACAAACTTCTCTGATGTAGTAGCATATAACTAGATTTTTTTTAGCTTTCATTACAATGTCGTTTAATGTTGACCATTCATTAAACATCACTATTGACTTTAAAAATGCAATCTTTAGACAAGTCGTCCTACTAGCTCATGAAAATCTACACATATAAAAGCTAAATAATAGTGACTCTAGAATAGAACCTTGGGGGATTACACATGTCAAGGTTATTGTATTGGAGATAATTATTAATTTTCTCTTGATGTGGTTATCTAGAATCTAGATAAAAAGCTTTTAATAACTGAAAGTGTAAATGTGGCGAAATTAAAACTCAAAGTTCATTTTTGCAATAATTTACTGTCAACATTTGCGGATAAGTCCAGTAGTACTAGGACTCTCATATTTTTTTTAACAAGATCTTCACGAATATCGTTGTTAAATATGGGCTATTTATAGTGTAATAGGACGTAAACAGGATATATAAAATAGAGGTTTGTTTTCCGGGTTCGCGAAATCGATTTACTTAGGTGTCACTTCATCAGAATTCCATTGCAGTTTATTTCTTCTACTGAGATGCATAAGAGAAACCTCATAACATACCATTAAAAACGTTCAACTAACCATTTTAAATTATCTGAATGGAAAATAATTTTTTTTTTTCATCCATTGAAGACTTGACGACATTTGATAAGTTTTCATTCACGTTACATATCAGTGTCCAGTCGGTCCGTTGCACACAAATGTAATCTCATCAGAAATTGCATTCTACTGAAATGTTTAGAATGCTTTTATCGGCACCGGTCTTTGTTGGTTTAACAACTTTTCTTTGAAAACTCTCTTGGCCGAAAACTAGAGAGAGAAATTTCCGTTTATTTTGTTTTGAGTAGAGGTTGAATTTTCCAAAGGAAATTAATGAAATGTGTACCGTTGTTTTGTATGTACGTTTTTTAAAATATCCCACTTGGTTGTATTGAAGAGAAACCTGATAATTTTTCTCTCTCAAAAATCATTGCGCTTTGAGTGTTGACCTATTATTTTTTTTTTTTGTTAGCTTTAAGTTAACCCTTAACAATATCTCATTAACGTGAATTTTATAAGCCTTCCTAAATGTTAATATGCCATACATATTCAAATGATCCTTTTTCTTCTGCAGAGTTCGCTATAGTCAGAAAAAAAACACACACAATAGAGCTGCAAAAAATTTTTATATTCAACTCTCTGTGCAATCTCCACAACACAGTAGCGCACAACCTTTTGGTAATGAGGTGGAAAAATACCCAAAAGAAAAGGGCATCATCATAAGATTTAAGTTCTTTTTTGTAAAATTATGGAAGATTTAAGATATTCTTACAAGGTCGCATTAATTCTTTGTTCAGATTTTGCCACTTCCTTAAGTGGATAATGCTCGTATTCTTATAAAACTGTAGACGAGAGGAGAATATTTTCGATGCGAAATGACTTCTTGATTACCATATTTTAGCATACACAAGAGACTTGCAATTGTCAGTGGGACTTTATTTTTATTTTTTTGTGTGGAGCTAGTGAAGTCTTTATTTCCATTATTAATGATAAGACCTTGTTTTTTTTTGTGTAATTTAAATTGTTGAGATATGGGTTGCGTCTTACTGCATTCATGTACTGAACATATCTAGTCTTACAACGAGATACAAAATATATTCTATGAAAATTTCCTTATTTGAGAATACCAGTTAGTCACTTCCATGTCATTAAATTTTAATTATTTCTTCTTCCTTGTTTTACATTTTTAATTTGTAAATAAAATTTTGCAACTCAGCACTCATCCACAATTCGTCCGAATAAATCCTTAAAGTGCTGCTGTGATTTCTTTAGTTTTCTTGATGGAGTTTTGGGCGCTTCTTTAAAGAAAAATATTTAATTTACATAAATTGGTCTGACAACAATAATTATTGTTAATACCCTAAGTTTCACAGATAGTCCAGTAACTATGGAATTTCACTTGGAAAAAGTTCTAATAGAGCTTATTTTTGTATAAATTTATATTTTGTTGTTATAAAAAATCCATCCCCGTCATGTTTTATTGTATGTAAAAGGTGTGAAATATTGATTGTTTTACATTCCTGTATATTTTACGGCTGGACTGCTTCAATTAAATAATACTAAAGGTTATGAAACTCTCATTGCAAAAACAAAAACAGATGAAAAAAAGTTTTTCTATAATGTGGTGTTAAGACCTTCACACTACTCTATACATTGGACAAAAAGATAGAAAGCTAAAAGATAAAAAACGAAAAGACGAAAAGTCAAAAAACAAAATCACAAAAAATGAAAAGACATAAAGACAAAAAAGACAAAGAAGACTACAAACGCAAAAAAATAAAAAAGTCAAGAAAGTCAAAAAAGTCAAAAAACACAAAAAGAACAAAAAAACAAAAAAAAAACAACAGAAAATCACAATAAGACGAAAAACACTAAAAACACGAAAACACAAAAGGACGAAAAAACTAAAAGGCAAATAGATGAAAAAGACATAAATTTCGTTAAACTAAATAAATAATTTGGTCAACAGCGAATCTGGCTCGCACAATCAGGGTCCCCGTACGAGAACTTTATCAACGAGCAGTTAATAGACCGAATTTAAGTAATTAGGTATATTTAAATCTAATCAAAATTTGCCTCTGATAATTGAAAAAATAAAAAACATTAATGCCGCAATGCTCTGGAACATTCGGAAATACGTTATCCTATATTGCATTTTCCTTTAATTAGGTCTGTATTTCATATATTTTTAGCACCAGTGTATTGTCAATTGTCAAAATAATAATTTTTTTTTACATATGTGGTGAGCTCTTTACTTTGTTGAGGACGTGTTAGTAAAATTTCTTAAATGTTGTTTAAGTCTTAAAACGGGTAACAAAAAGCTATAACTAATTTATAATAAAATTATTAATATAATAAAAAAAAGGTAATTGAAACAGAACGAATAATAGTTGTGTTAAAACAAACAAAAAATCTAAAGACAATATAAGCCCAAAACAAAATTTTTAGAAAGCGTGCTGAAGAATATCAAAAAATTTTTCAAAACAGTCTCAATTTTAATGATCAAAAAATTTGTTTCAAAGTTTTCGTTTTGAACATTAATATTTTTCCTCAGAATCTTCGTAGCTAATATTTTGTTAGTTTTACGATATTGTTTTTCAGAATTCTTAAATTATTACGAGACATTACCTTATTTTTCGTTACTGTTATTGTTATTGATATGTGCAACTCTTTATTGCAACAAAACAAATAAAACTTGTTGAGCATATTAAAAGGTTGGTGCGGGGTACCGCAGGGTTCAGTACTCGGGACATTGATGTTTCTGCTGTATATTAATAATATTAATAGTTAGTCGTTTAGTACGTAATAGAACTATCATATTAACGCCTGGTTGGTCCAGCCGCCTGAACTCCTTAGACGAGTCGGCGATATGCTGATCTGGGTTAACACGCGCCGCATCTGGTGCTAACGTATCAAGCTGTTAGCTTCTAGTGCTGCGCCTGGTTGTCTACCAACCAGGTATATGTTCCTGCACCAATGTCTGCCTAAAAGGGAGTATCTAAAATGAGAAGAATGGCAGGGCCGGTAGCGGGAACGGGAATGAACATAGGCCGTCCAAGAGAAGACATCATTCCAGGTTTAAAAACAGTTACTAATTTTTATTTTCTTTCGTTGTCCTTTGTTTTTTTTTATTATCTTTATGTGATATAAGTCCGCTGTTTTATATATTTTACGTCAAAAACACACTTTCTTGGAAGCTGACGTGAGATTGATATTTCAATGTTTAAAAAAAGTTTTTTTTTATCATAATCTAAGTCTACTTAGCTACGACTTTCTATGCTCAACAAGAAATTACGATCTGGGAACTTTGAAAAATATGGTGCCCGATTTACATGAAGGGTGGTCAAGCATTCAGAAAAGTGCGACCAGATGCACATGTGTCACCACATACATATATCGCAGAACAAGACATTATCGAGGCGGAGAGATTGTTACAAGAGGACCTCAGCGAACTTAGTGAATGGCTTAAAGCAAATAAATTGATATTAAATGTATAAAAAACTAAGTCAACTAAGTAACTTGAAGAAATTGTTAAAAGTTTCAAAGCATATTGAATATATCACTAAAAAAAAATAGCGACAACATTTGATTTCCGGCGATTGTATTGTGAAAATATTCGAATATTGCTCCACCATTCATTTTATGGGTGCTCAGCAAATGTTGCGAAACCGTCAGACCTTTCAGAATAAAGCAATCCGAATTATTCTCAGATGTAGCAGGTATACAGCAATTTGATTAATGTTGGAGGCACTGATGCTAATAAATTATTCTTGTTAATATTATTATTAAGTGAATCTCTTAAGTTCTAGCTCTTCCACCTATTATTGATATATATAAAATATAATATAAAATGGTGGCTTCGATAGCTTATTTGGTATGAGCACTAACAGCCATACTATCGGTCATGCGTTTGAATCCCATTTCAACAGGGTCCTGCAATTTTCCCTCCTAACTAGTTTTCTTTCGATTTTTATAGCATTAAAGCTTGTTCTATTTAGCAGATTAGCACAATGGGTCGATTTGGCCTCTGTGTTTTGTATCTGTCATTCCCCTGTCAGGAAAAAATAAATTAAATAAAACAACATGGAGGTATATTACATAGTATAATAAAATATGTGAATACTGTGAAAAATTTACCTTGGAGCCCAAGGCAGGAATATAAGTGCATTCTAATAGATCCCTTCTAAGTATAACTTATTGGTTTAAATGTAGCTGTTAAAAATTTACTGGGGGAAGCTCTGGAGCTGATATACTTTATCTGACTTATAGTTCAGTCCCAATTATTGTCGATTTCTGCAACTATTACTCCACTTCAGAATCAGCTCCGGTCTAGCTGAAGCTACTCCGGGTCAGTTGTAATTGCTCCGCCCGGAAAGTAAATTATCTACTGAATAAGATGCAATTTAAGAATCGATTACACCATTTTTATAGGGTGTATAATAACAAAGAAAAGTAAGAGAATATTAAAAGAAAAACTATCCAAAATTTGAAAAAAAAGCCTTTCCATCGAAGTATAAACAACCTTTCCTTTAGTCACCATGTAATTTCGCATCACCATAACTTTAGCTAATACATATTTATAAAGATTGCAACACTTTCCAAATACCCTGTGTAAATATTAATTAATTTTATATAAAAATTTAGAGCTTTACTCAAAGACTAAATCGATTGAATTAAAAAAAAATCATCTAATGTAATATAAAACATTTTCAAAATGGGCTATAAAACGAACGCTTCTGAGGATTCTGCGTGTGTACCTATTTACTTCATACTTTAAAATGTGAAACTCTTTTTTTTTTTGGTTTTTTTTTTTAACTTAATGCATTTAACCCGATTAAATAAAATGCATGCTTGCGACAAGACTATATATGATATGTAATCACGGCATAAAATTGGGTTAAACTTCTTGGCACCTCGTAGTCGTACTGCAATTACTGGTCTGTATCCAAAATATAAAAGAAAAAAAAAAGAAAAAAGAAATGCAAAAAAAAAATACTCAAGACCAAACGTAAAATAAAATTTAATGCGCAGGTTTCATTTCCGGAATAAAGTTTTCCCCACATCCATTCCATCTACGCCAGCTAACTTTCTCTCTTTACCTCAAATCTAAAAAAAAAATTTTGTGCAGCTTTGGACTTTGGTTAAGTTTTGTAACAAACCTTTTCTCTTCTTGACAGAGAGAGGCTGATAGGTCGATGCACATTAATTTTCCTGCAGATACATACATATATGTGTTCATGTTATGTATAGATAGGTATTATATGCCCTAAATCCTAAATGGTATAACGGAAATATTCATCTGATCTTGCTATAGTGATATTCTTCCCTTGAAAATGTTTAAAAAAAAAGATGGGCTAATTTCTAAAACTTTTCTTTCGTACTTTTCCTAGTATCGTCTTCATAGTATGTATACAATTTCACAACAGTGATAATTTCCCTCCAAAATTCACAATCTAAGGGAGATTTTCTTTATATATTTTTTTCTCTAGTTAGCTTTCACTTGGACTATAAGGAGAGAAAGCTTCACTATTGTCTGCCTCTGCGTCTATCATATCCAGTTAAACCATCCTCTTGTCGACCAGCAGCAGATACTCTAGATGTGGTACTCGTGACAAATCCTCTTGCTTTCCAGCGTGCTAACTTAATGTCAGTTGAAATCTAGCTGTCAAAAGTTACGGTCGTCTTTTTTTCCATCCCAAATTGGTGTCAAGTTTATTTTTTTGTGTAAAATATCGAAATTTTTGCTGGTGTTGTTAATGGTTTTTGTTGTTTTTTAATTTTTGGTCGTGCAAAATTTTCTATGTGTTTCATCTGTATTCCATCCAATAGAGAATTTTTATATAAATTATAATAATACTACAATTCATGCCTATATTCACGTTTAACCGCGATTCTGATTATAATAAATATATTGTAGCGAACGACCGTTTTTTGTTTTTTATTATCATCTGACAGCAATTTTTAAAGGTAGGATTTATACGCGATAAATCACATTATCATGAGATTGTCTGCGTCTCTTGTAGTGAGATATTTCTCCTCGAAATGAAATCAATCAATTGCTACTAAAAATAGAAATTTGTGTGAACAATACTCCTCTTGATACATATATATGTAGAAGAAAGGGTTATCTGGAAAAGATGTGTATCTCTTATAATTGTTATAATTTTGTTTTTGTTTTTTTTTTGTTTTTTGTTTTTATAGAATGAGTAAAGGAGCCTCTGTCATCGAGTAAAGTTCATTAAGAGATGCTAATTTTTGCTGTTCTGATTCTGAGATAATAATGTGATTGTGTTTGTTTAGTGTTTTATATTATTCATTGTTTGTCTAAAAATTTTGAAATTTCTATTATTGAAAAAATACCTACTAAAGTAATAGTAAATAGTGTATGTCATAATAATAAACAAGTGAAGTGAATAACAACAACAAACTTTGTAAAAGATTTTTACATAAATTTAATAGGATTAAAATTCATCTGTCATCTAATCCAGTTTAAGTAAGCAATGTGAGTTAAATTTATATTTTATTTTTTAATTGAATGAATTAAGTTGAAATAGATTCTGTATAAGTTTTTCCTTGTAAGAATGAATTAATTTATTAGTTTTTTTTAATACATAATATTTTATAGATTGAGGAAACAAATTTATTTAGTTTTGAGTTTTCTAAATTCCAAAATATTTGTATACATAACAGAAAAAAAATTAACCTGAAGCCCGTCGGCCATTCTGGTACCTTATATCATTTTTAATATACAAGCTGTCCCGTTTACAATGGTTCAAGGGAAAATCAGCGTTTGGGAGACATCATTAGCAGTCCTCTGAATATCGTATATGATAGAGTTATTCAAAAGATCACGGTTTGGAAATTTTTCGATATTTTATCATTTTTGAAAATTTTCCTATTTCCACCTTACACAAAAAAACTATTGAACTGAAAGTATTTATTGAAATTTTAGCAACACCTGTATCAATTTCAGCGCATTAGTTTGAAATAGTTTTTGTTTTTGGCGGTAAATATAAAACACTTTACACTTGGCAGGTCGCTTTCTTCTCCCAACTCAAAGCAAGGCTAGGTGCGGATGTGGTTGATGGAGTAATACAAAAATTAATCCAAAGTGATGGAACTTTGGAGAATTCTATTAAGATTGAGATACGCTAAAAGTGAGAAGCCTAACAATTTTGAAAAATCGTATGAATTTTGATTGAAGAAGATCCTAAATTACTGGTCGAAGAACTAACACTTTTATCAATTGTGTTGTAGTATGGCGAATGCTAATCCTGGTCTTCTATTTGGTAAGAAGAGCCAGTTGGTGTTCGTGCTCCAGGACGTATTTCCTCTTTTCGGGGTCACCAGTATGGGTATGGTGTTTTTGTCCCACTTATTTTCTGTGAAATAATTTGAACTTCCAGCATTGAAATGAAACTAGTCTTTAACGTCTACTAAATAGTATGACAAAAAGAAATTTTATAATTATTATTTTATTTTGTTGCGTCCTTCCAGGACTGAAATAAAACTAGATTTTAACCTTTACTAAATAGAATAAAAAAAGGAGCTTAATTAATAATTAACGTAAATTGTATTTTTTTTCTTACCGCGATTGACAAGTTTTGAGAGATTTGTTGAAATTAAAATTGTATAATTTCTTCAAGTCAAATTAATTCTAATCCTACTGCTTAGCCTTTTTCGTAAATAACCGAATTCTTTATCAATTCCGGATTAAACCTTACAAATCCCCTGAGGATCTGCCAGATGTAAGACTTATTGTATTTATCGCTGCTTTAATGGCGTATAGAGAAAATCCATAGAGAAAATCCTAGACAAAAACCTTGCCTTTCGTGTTGCTGGGCATTACAATTGTGCTCATAGAAGAATTTCTAGCTACTCCGGCGGCGCTAATTTATGGCCAGAACTTGCGTCTTCCTAGTGATTGTTTTCCAAAATTCGCAGGTCCTTCCCGCAAAAGAATATATCGTCGTATTACATGATTTCTTTGCAGACATCAGGCCAGTCTCAACTTCAAACCAATTTAGACAATCCCTTTTCATATTCAAAGAGATTGACAAATATAATCACGTCTTCATAAGAACTTAGTGCGGAGTGCATTACAATCTAATTATTAGAACCCAAATGAGATCATTAGACGTTGCAATAATTGGCGAAGTTAATACTTCAATAAATCGATTTAAATCTCATTTTGGTGCGGTCGACCAACAAACTGATTCAGCGAATAATAATATCGCTGGCCAAAACTTTGATTTCGATAGTTCCCACATAGAAATACCATTGAACCCACCAGATACATCGGAGTGCTCTTAGCCAGTGCCTGGAGACTTCTTACCACCAAACACTGACTTAGTAGATGTTAGAGAGACAATTCAGCCAGCATCTGGAAATATACAAAACCAAACAGACTCAAACACTATGTCATCGGGTTCACCACCTCTTGCAACATACCAGAGGATTAGGTTCCTCCCCGATAGAAAAAATATATTGCTACATCAATTTACCTGGTCCAATTACAGAGCCATCTTCTATGTATCACACAAACCCAGGGTTTTGCTGGCGGGGAGTGCTTGGCGGTAAATAGAAAACACTTTACACCTGGCGCAGGCTCTCAGGAGATTTGTAAGGTTTAATCCAAAATTGACGAAGAACTCGCTGAATTGCGAAAAAAGCTATCCAGTAGGAATTAATTGGATTAATTTAAGATCTCGCCCCTATCAGTCGCACTAAGAAAGCAAAAATACAGTTTACATTAATATAAGTGGGACAACAGCCTCATCGCCACAACAAGTTCAGTAGTGATTTTTGTAAATGAAGTGAAGGTACAAAATATTTCAAAAATCATAGAATGTCGAAAACTTTCTAAACCGTGAATTCAATTTTAATTTTCTGACTAATATATATAAATATATTTAATGAAAAAATAATGAATAAACTGTGCTAAATTGGTTATAATTTACCTCGTTGTAGATTAAGTTGCAATATGTATTTAGATGATGTATGTTGCCATGTAGTAACCTATGATGTTACTAAGTAGTCAGCTCATATTGTTTGTACCGAAGAGTGGAGGCAGATCTCCCAGGAGAAGCTTCAAGAGCAGGTCTGTTCTAATAGGTAGGCATAGTTAATACTAGCAGACACCAAGAGTAGATAGGCGCAGCTAATATTAACAGAGACCAAGTGATACTTCAGAGCTTCGTTGTACCTATGGATATTTATTAAAGCATTCCCAGCTTATTTATACAGAAAAATACTATAATATAGTATAATACTAACTGTAATATGTACACATGCCCTAAATTACTTGACCCGTTTTATGACCGGCATTTGGGTGAAACATGTTCTGCCTAGAATGCATTATTATTATTATGCCACATACATATATTGCGATCAATATATCGAAAGTACTGTTTTGGGTCAATTTATTTAAATTATGTTTTTGGCGATTGTGCATTCTTGCATTTTAATTAATTTGTTAATTGTTTTTGGTTTTGCATAGTTACATCACAAGACTTACAGGAAAGCAAAATAAAATAAAAACTAAAAGTTAAAAGATTATGAAAAGAGAATATATGTGAAAATAATAATATAAAAAATAAACCAAAAATAGCAGAATTCAGTAAATAAATTCAAGAATAGCAGTTAATAAAACATAATTGTATTGATTACAGAAAAAAAATTAACGTAATTAAGATCTCTGCCAGTGACATATTAAGTGTGTTGACTGAGTGAAAAGATAAATAAATTTTGTGATCATTACATTGTTCTTGTTCGAAACCAGTTAATTTTTCTTAATAGAATTATCTATAAAAATCATGTACATTCTTACTTTCATGACGAGGTAGTTTATCTGCGTTCATCTTGAAATCTTTATATTTTAATTCCGCGACACGGATATTCCATAAAGGAGAACACTTGCTTTGTTTGAGTAATAAATTTCATTTGCGGGATTCAATTCTTGCTAAGTTACAAACATCCTGCGGGTTGGAGGCTTTTAGGGGACCTTTATACCAATACTCACTTATTGTATTGGTTATACTAAGGCGATTTTAATTACCTACGTTTTGGCAAGAATAAATTTCAGGTTTTGTAGGAAATTTTTTTTCTGTGCTATTTTCTGTTAAAAAAAGGATATTTGAAAATAAAGGTTGTCCTTATCCTTGATGGGAAATGTGGCAATTTTAAGGTTTTCTCATTCCTGGAAAGACCCAAGTCTAAGGTATATTACATACAAAATTCAAGGCTGTCCATGGGTTCACGTGTAATAGTTAATTATTTCGCTGAAGAAAATTCGAGAGAAATTATTTCATCAGGAGATCGGTTTGTGGCAAGACCCTGTAATATCTTGATGCAATTAGATTAAGGGGTAATATCACCTTGTGTGCCACGAACGATAGAAAAGGGATAGAGATATGACATTTTGTGCATATCAAAGTGCTAGCCTTTAACTACCAAAAACATATTTTATCTTAATTTTACGATAGAAAATGGAACCATAGCAGCGCACGCAACAAAAAAAAATAACTCGGACGGTCGACAGGGGCGTACCGCTACAGGTCACAATTTTTAATTTGGAACAAAAAAACTAAAAGTTTCCTAAAATAATCTAGTGAACGTCGTAGGATTTTTTCGAAAAAATCGATTTAAAAAACTGGGTTTTTTTTTTGAAAAAATCGGCAAAAATCACTTATAAAATCTATAAAAATCTATTATCAAAAAATTCTTACGACGTTAACTAGAAAATATTGTTTTAAAGTTTTCGTTAAAAATTCAAGTCAATCGGATAAAAATTGAGGGAGCTACTGGTACGCCGAAAAATATGGTTTCGAGAAAAACCCGTTTAAAGTTTCAAGTAGTATAATTTTAATTATAGAAGCTAAACACTAACTATTCCACGTTTTAACAAACAGCTGTTTGCTTAGCCTTAAAATAGGGGTAGGAGGAACATCTATTAGTCAAAACTCAGAGCTGGAAACTAATATGTGTCGGTATAATTTACACAAACGCATTACCCCAAACGCATGCTTTTCCGCGCTGTTGAAAAACCGTTAACTTTGCTTCACGACTACGATTTTTCCCCCTTAAAAGGCTTTTACTCTCATAATCGAGTTTTTTTTATCATTCTTGGATACTGTAAGGTAAGTACTCAAAATAAAAAAAAAAAAAATTGAAAAAAAAGTCACTTGATGATATTACCCCTCAATAATGTGTCACCGTCTCCGTTACTTCCAATTATAAATTTACAACTTCTCGTAGAATTTGAGCCGTGTTTTTTGCATGTTTTAAGTTTCGCTTTATTACAAATCTGATCTTTATTACCTTAATAAAATTTGTGTTCTTAACTCAGCTTCATGTTGTTTGTACTTTAAAAAATATATAAATCTCATAGCACTTGCTCTGTAACTGCGTTTGAACTGTGAAGTACAGATTATTTTACTTAGAAGTAACTAGATTTCCCATCACCTAACCAAGTGTGGTACAATAATTTCGAAACCCATGTGTATATAGGCAAAGGAAAATTGAAACAAAATTCTACGAAATCTGATAGCAAAAATCCATAAAACAGTCGTCGGTTTACTACTTCTCATCGACTGTTTTGTGAATTTCTGTTATTAGATTTTATGAAATTCTGTTTCATTTTGCTTTCGTTTAAAAGGTTTTTTATGTATGTACAGTTGACTCAGTCCTGATCGGATCGAGTTGTGAAATAAGACCAGAGAAAAATTTTGATCATTTTCAGAATCCTGAATGGAATTAAAATAAGGAGAGACATAAAATAGACCATTTTGGACGCCTTGATTATTAATGCTCAACTAACTAAGGTTAATTTATTTTACTTCATATTTAATATAATTTTTCTATTGGGTTTGCATTTATGGTAACTGTAATTATTAGATTTTCGGTCTTCCACAGTGTATGAACATTAGATTAAGTGCAGGCGTTAGCCTCGCGTTCGCCCACCTGGAAGATGTATTGTGGTTTTTCGTTCAATTTACGTCCTTTCTAGGTTTAGAGTGTTAATAAAGTCTAGGACCATTCCGGGATTGAGGTTCCACACATAGTTTGGTATTCGAGTTGGAGTAATCTTCGCATGGTCAATGCTTTATAGTTGCAAAGCAAGTGCTCCTGCTCTTGTTTAGGTGATACCTCAATGGCCTCAGAAGAACTCTGTAATCACTTGAGCTCTGTTCTCACAAGGAATATGAGTTCTTTTACTTTTCCGGTGTCGAAAAAGTTTTTTACCTGACGAAGTCCTTGTAGTCTTTTTCAATATAAAAAATTTTTGTTTATTCTCCCAACTATTTAGGGTAACTCTGAGGTAACACTTTGAAGTGTCACAAAATGGCTTTGGTCAGAGAAAGGGAGTTTCTGTTCCTCTTTTGGTTAGCCGCCAACAATTTCATTGCCTTTATGGCCCTCATGTCCAGGTACCCACATGAGGATAACTTTGTTTCTCTTTGATACATTTTTAATGGTTTGCAGAAACTTCCAGACTATCCTTCTACACTTCCTGCTAAGTGGAAGCTCTCTAAAATTATCCCTAAAGAATCCTGTAATGAGCAATTCTGTATAAGGCGTTCAAAAAACTTATTCACCGTCGAGATATTAGTTACCTTGATCGAAACAAGCTTTTGTCTGCTAACCAATCTGGGTGTTTGGTATAGACATAGCTGTACTACTGCATTAGAAAAAAAAATTCTGATGACATTTATGAATAATTGAAATCGATATTTTTCGAAAATTTTCAACATAATTTATAAGAAACTTTAATCTTTCTTAGTTCAGCCTGCAAATTAATACAGTTCTACCTCAGCTGCAGGGAAACATCATCAGATATCCTTCAGATTTATTGTGGACTCCCCACAAGGATCCTTGCTCGGTTCCCTATGGTTTTCGATTTTCATTAACGGCCTGCTTCTTGTTTATCATGATTCTAATATCTAGTAATACATATATGTATACATAGTATCATAGATGGCACAAGAACTAGATGTCGCATACAGTACCAAAAAAGTATACAAAATTTATATGGCGGGGTGGTCCATTCCGGAATGGACCACAAGATTTAAAATGATGTATGCGTCGAGTGATTCATATTTTTTCGTATCTGAAGTATGGAAGAAGTCGGTTAAATGTATACAAAACTGCTATTATAAAAATATTTGCTTTTGGCATGCTCTACAATATGTTATGGTCCATTCCGGAATACACTATCCATTTCACAATCTGTATACTCTGTTTTAGTATGCCATGCGACATCTAGTTCTTGTGCCATCTATGATAGTATATACATAGCACAGAGAAGGAGATGCTCAATTTTATCTATTATATATATGTATCTACAAAGTGTACAAATTTTATGTACAATTTTAACCTGCTAGGTCAACGCGTTCTAAAGACATCCTTCGGGCAAACGAAGCGACGTGCAGAATTTTGATATTTTGAGTTTGTTCAGTTCTAATTGTGAAACAGGCTGAAGGATGGTAAAACATTCGAAAACCCGAACAATTATCTATAATATGTATCTAAAAAATTTATAAATAATCATTACATGATGTAACGTTTAGTTAAAAGTTGTAGGGTGGTTCAAAAAAAAAAAAAAAAAAAAAAAAAAAATATGAAGAAAAAAAACAAATTTTAACTCCCCTCAATATCCAATTGAAATCGATAAGATTTTTTCTCCACTTGGTTATAATTTTTCTAATCTTACCAAGGCGTATCAATAGCTGGCCAGTGCTTTCAACTATTCATAGAAAACCCTATATAAAAAATTCGTAATATCAGTTTTACTTTATTCCTCAGGTACTCCTGAATAGAACTCTACAAATTATTTAAATGAAAATTTAACTTGCAGCTATGACTTCAAAACTTTTGAAATTCTAGGCAGAAGTAATTTTGGCAGTTATTATAAACATTTTAATAAAAAAATTAATTCAGTCTGATATCATAATATCTGTGTTCCATTCTACTATGTGATTTGCTTCTAAATAGAATTCTAGCAAGCATTGTACGAAATGATTCCTGATAACATTTATTAAAGATGGAAACCAAATGCCAAACAGACCACATCTATAATGGCAATCAATCAGAATAAATCGTGTTCAGATATGTATGTATGCATTCAAAATCAGGGAAAATGATGGTGACAGCTTTAATCCGGATTAATTTTCTTAGGATATAAATAAAAGGGTGATACGGATGGATTTAAAAAAAAAACAAAGCCTCAACACTTGCATTCTTTTTAGCTTAGACAGTATTTATCTAGATTGACAGTTAAATCGATTTGTCCTTTCCAACAGTTCGTTCCGGAAAATCTTTCAGACAAACTTAAAAGTTTTGAATCTAAGATTTTTGTAGCATAAAACTTGTCGAAACAAATCTTTTGTTGTTGTTCTTTGTTCCATTTGAAAACTTTTGACCTTTTCCACTTGTCCACAGCCTTCCGGATACAAAGACTGAAATTTTCTATTTAAATTTTATGATTCGGGAAAAGAACAAATGTGTCCACACAAAATTTTAGGATTATTTCATTTTCTGAATGAGTGCGAGAAAGGAAAAGTAACGGCAATTGTTTTGGTACACGGGTGTCGGCCCTTTTCTATCAGAAATTGGATCAAATAATATTATTGGTTTTTTAACGTTGAACGTCCTAGAATATGGATTTAAGTGCATACATACCCACATATATACCCTGAAAGGTCCCAAATAGAAATAGTAGAAATTTATGAAGGAATCATATGTCATATATGTATAAGCTCTGGTCTAATAATTATAACGTTTATGATTATTTCTACGGTTATTAAGGATGTAATTACTCAAGATCTTAAGGAGACAATAAACTAACAAATTTGTAAGTAGTACCTAATTCGTTTGTTCAGGCTATATACCTCTAGCTATATAGGACAATTCCAAGAATATAATCTTACCATCTGAGCTGTATAGGGTCGTGATGATTTATCTCCTTTCTTGGCATTGTTACACAATGGAATGGAAGTTGACAAATGGAATTAAGTGAAATGATAAATATTATTCGAAGCTTGAGTTAATTAAATTATTTAATAATTTTTGTAATATTAGAACTGTTCTGTGAGAGGCGGTTTACCGTTTTGATACCACACACTTCTCACAGCAAATGGTTGTATGTAGAGTTTTTGTGTTATTGTGCTCTGATGGAAATATCCTTAGGAAATGCCCGGAAAAATATATAAAAATTAAATTTAACAACTTGTGCAGTTTAAACATTTGATTAATTCCTGCCATCCTCTACGTAGAGAAGTTTTATAGGTCATCAAACAAGAAATGACCTACTAGAGCCTGATGTCTGGTTATAGCCAGAGGGATTGAATTTCTTCTGTCGATAGAATCAAATTATATGTATGTAGAGCGTCAGAAATTTGAAGTTGGACGGAAATTTTGGGTGCATCTGATACATAAACTTTTAGAACATTCTTTTTATAACATTATTTTTTTTTTAATTAAAGTTAAAATTATCAAATTCAAATTCAAAAATTACTCTGTTGCATAACTATAAAACTAACTTAATCCTATCGCAGTAAAGCTATTGGCCCAGGGCTTAGAAGGCATCCGGGCTCATATCAGTTACAGTAACCTAAATCTAGGTAACCTTAACCCCTTAAAGTATAATTTATGATGTAGTTCAATATTGTATACCTAGTTGTAGCCTATTAGTGAAAAGGACAAATAGTGTTCAAAATCAAAGAAGAACTAGAATTAAGTTGTACATAGTGCTTAGAAGTAAGGGAAAGTATTATCAATTTTATGCAGTACCAAATCCAAAGAAAACTACGGGCAACATCTTGTGGTTTCTTAGTCTAGACTAAACTTATATTTACGTATCATAAATCACGATTGTTTGTTTAGCCTATTTTGTTTTCTCTTTTTTGTTAACAATATTAATTACGCTATTCCTTAGATTAAACTTTGTTGTATATACGAGTTCATAGATGCTTTGCCTTTTAATACTTATTTTTTTTTTTTAAGAACAAATTTTATTCTCTTTCTTTCGTGATGTAGGCCCTTCAAAATTCTTTATTTATAAGTTTGTTAGAGTTTGGTAGTCAAACCGTTCGTTTTTAGGTATTGTTAGGATACAAGGAGTAGTTCTTTCGTGTCTTGGGCTGGTGTACTTGAGAAGTTTAGTAGGTCTTACAGTTATGTATATTCTGTTCATTTAGGGGGCTCCAGAAAAATATAGTGCGTCGTTTGCGTAACATTTTTACAAAAGGCGCAGGACGGACACTGTAGCTTCCCAAAGAGGTGTACTTTTACTGCAAGAATGTGCCCGAGCCCAACCCTGGCCGGGGAGCGTATACTAAAATGAGATATCTCTTGAGAAACTGTTCAATACACCCTTATTCGCCAGTGTGTAAAAAAACAACGTGCTTTGTTATTGAAAAATGTAAACACTCCTCCTTTAGAAAAAAAAAAACAAGTATATTTCTCTTTCTCACACACATGCTCAATTTCCTTAACTGCTATATGCAATTCTTTCTTTCAAAATTTTGATTTATTTTTTATTTTATTTTTACAAATGACGCCCACTCTGATGGGTAATCTCTTTCTATTGAACAGTTGTTCAAGAGATTTCTCTTAAAGTGTACGCTCGCTGACTCTGGTCATCTTAATCATAATTCCTCTGGGACAATAGAGCATATATCCGGTGGTTTTATTGGCCGGATTACATTCACAACGCCGACGTCGGCGTGGTCGTCGTTTTATGTCCAAAATATTTAGAGACAGTACTGCATGTATGAAATGCATTACATTACCCACGCCGGCGTCGTCGTCGTCGTCGGCGTGGTCGTCGACCCATCTCTAATCCTAATTTTAACGCTGGCGCTCCATTGCTGCCAATATGCAAGATCTAAATCTATTATGAAAAAAACATGAAAAAATGAAATGATATTTGAATTTCTGAAAATAAATGATTTTATATTAAAAAAATGTGGACTTGAAGGAAAAGCAAATATCTTTTTTATTATTATTTAACATTTTATTGCAAACCGGCCAGTGTTAATGTAACTTACCCGGCGTTTTGTTCGGCGTTTGACGACGACGACGACGACCACGCTCGCGTCGGCGTTGTTAATGTAATCCAGCCCAGTGCTCTCGTTTGGAAAATTTCAAGAGTAGTACAATTTGCTGCCAAAGCGGAGTACTTTCGGAAAAAACGGAGTACACGACTAACGAAATTTAATGAATTCACATTAATTAGAATGGGATGTCCAGAAATCATATTAATGTGAATAAACTCATTTTCATTAGAATGATTCATATTTAGGTTTTTAAATAAATCTTTACATGTCTCCTATTATTACATTATACATATTTTTTTATATAGAAACAACTGGTTTTTATTATTTTTTTTTCCAGTAGTAAGAATTTCTTAAGTTGAGTTAACAGCTGTTGATTTAAAAGATTCATTAATTAACAGCTTTGATTCAGATCATACTTGCATGAAGTAAAAAGGTTCTGTTATGAAAAGCTATTCTTGAGAAAAGCATACCTGCATAAAGCAAATATACATAAATTGGATCATTAGTTTATATATTTAATTATTGAAAACTTTTGAATTTTCAAAATATTTGTAAGGGTTTTAATACAGTGCAAAATTGTATTGACAACTTCAGTCACTTTAGTTTTTCAGCATTTCACCGTAAAAATGGGTCTTAGACCAATTCGAGTTTTTTTCGCTTGTTTGCAATAACTTTAAAGCATATTTTACAAAACCGCCTGTTATTTATAGGGCTGGGTGCATACAGAGCAACATTTTTGAACACGCTTAGTTTGTTTATTATAAGTATTACCTTTTTTTGGCGACAAAACAGCTTCCATTGAATTTCCAAGAATTGACATATCCGGTCGTCATGTCCTAAATCTGTCGTTATACTAGAAATTATGTTTTCTGTATTATTTATGTTTACTTGAATTTCCATTAATTATTCTAGATTACCTTTGATCTTCGGATACATTTGTCATATTCATATTACTTGCACCACAATCACTACATTTAGAAATTTTAATACTGTGTCTGCAATATTGCCAAGAATTGACTTTAGTACTTTACCTATACACATACATTTTGGATGTTTTGACACTTACTTCTCCATTAGCGAAAGTGGATCACATTAGATTTTTACTCTGCACTTCACAGTTCTATTTTCTCGGTAAATATCGAATAGTTAGTAAACTATATATCTGAAAGGAATTTGAGGTCATTTTAAATAATGGTCGATACTCATTAGGGTCATTCCAAAGGAAATCGATAAAAATTCGCACTTTCCTAACTCGATCATCACCAATATCGTTTTTCTTTTGCTGAAAGTTAAGTAGCTATGAGATAAGAATACAACTATTTATTTTTGTGCTGCGCCGCAAGCTGGTTGAATTAAAGGACTTTGAAATCCTTAAAATTTGCCGCTTTTTGGTCCACTGAGTTATATTTAAAAAATCATAACTTTGGTTCTGATTATCACAGAGACATCACCTTTAGGTTATTTTAAAGATGAAAGTACAATCCTTGAGGGAAAATTATAAAAAAGATATGCCTTTTAGAAGAAAAAATTAAGGATAATAAATATATCCTTTATCCTTGAATATCTTCAAAAGCATTCGCTTAATGTTATTAGTAAATGGTTAAATTTTTAAATTAGGATATCAATGGTTTTGGAGACGACAGTTTTTTTTTCGTTTGAGGTCTGCTTTTTTAGGAAAAAATGTCATACAAATCTGTTTTGTTCTCCTTGATTCCGTAAGAATGTTTTACTAAGGACATATTTTTTGTCTTCTCAAATGTAACCCATTAACAGTCCATTAAACAAAGAAAAAAAGAACGATCTCGCCTGGACACCCATTTAGAGCCCAACTTGAAAATTTAACCACTTACTAATAACATTGAGGATTAATTAAAAAAAATATGGTATTAGCTGAAGTTCCTTGAATTTCGTATTTTGCAAAATTTGCGCTCTTTAATCAAATACCACTGTTTCTGTGGAATTGTCCACAAGAAGTCAAAAACCCTATCTCAATCAGATCATGCAAACTAAACTGTTGTTATATTAAATTAAATTAAATTTAAAAATAAAATCTTTGTACAAACAATCAGCTTTATAGACTAAATATTTCCTTAGTTTTTCCACAAAAGAAGACAATCTTAATCGTCGTCCCTAAAATTTTCTACAGTGATTGTGTAAGCTGTAAGTTCTTTGAATTTCGTATTTTGAAAATTTATAACTATTCTCAAGTTTTTTCCCTTGTGTTACAGTTCACAAATTTTATTATTGTTTTATTCCAAAAAATCAACGTTTTTGCAATACTTGAATTAAATTAAACAAATAATTAAATACCTTCGCCGAATCATGATCAAAAACCCAACTTTCCATGAAAAATTTACTGTTAATTGGACTTAGCTTTTGTGAGAAGGAAATTGAAGAAAATAGGAAAGACATAACAAAAGGCAGTACCAAACCAACTTTTCAAACGGACTCGTTAATAGATTTTATTATTAAAATGTACTACGAATGTATAGTTCTAAATGAAGGTGAATAGTTATTCACTAACAACATATATAGGAGTTTTAAGTATGAAGAAATGAAAAGCGGAGTACTTTTATAAAAGGAGTAGTACCGGAGTACGCTATTAGTTTTCGGAGTACAAATACTCCGATCGACTTACCAAGAATGAGTTAGAATTATTCCATGCCCACAGCCTGAACGCATCTTGATATTCCTAATGTGTAAAATTGCCGCTTTGATGGCCGGGGGATGGATGGTAAGCTCGTTACCAGTTGAAGTGAGTTCGGTCAGGTAGTCCGCTCTTTCATTGCCTGGTACGCCTACATTGCAAGGATGATCCACACTCTGTCGTTTTTCAAGGCTGCTTTGATATTTTCCACCAGAATTCTGTTGTTATTTGTATTTTGAATAGCTTTGATGGCCGACAGGCTATCGCAGAAAATCGCCGTATGCCCTTTTGGTGTGCTGCCCACCTGCCTGTAAGTTTGGCCGTGTAAACATTACACCGGCTTGGTAGCTTTCGACAGATGGATATCTATCCACTTTCATTTTCAACTCTGAGTGCCAATGCCACAGCTGAATGTATTTTATATGCGTGAATATAGAGGGAAATGCTGGCATGCACTCTGGTACTGGTTTCTGTGTGTGTCCTTTGCAGTTATTGTTCAATTGGCTTGGAAGAGAGAAAGCCTGTTCTATTTTTTTATAGATGAATATAAACTGGGTACCTTAAATAAAAAGATATAAATAAATAAAATTAAAAAATATAAATAATAAAATAGCTGCAATTTTAAATTTTGTAGAAATTTCTTGCCACCTGCAACCTACCACCATTTTCCCATGAGCCATTGGAATTCTTTTTGATAGTAGTTAGTTTTGAAAAGGTAGATTTGCATGAAGCAGTACTGCATCCAAATGTTACCACCGAAGTAAACATTTCGTAAGTATTTCTAATATCTCTTCCCTTTGTCCATATTTTTTCATTTTGATCTTTTCGACTATTCAACTATAATATATAAACTTTTTCACAACAGCGCCTTCATTTTGGAAGGTATTTTATACATAAAAATGATTGCAATTACGAATTTGATTTTTTCTAATTATTTTTTCCATAATACTAATTATATATTTAATTTTTAAACATATCTAAACTTTGCCAAGACACCATCTTTCCAATGTTCAACTCATTAAGACATCAAATTTAATATGTATATAGTAGATCTTCATTTTCTGCAAATTTTCATTTCATCTAAGCTTTCATCAGAAATATTCTGGGAAATATTTGCAGATTCTTTTTCTACAATATTCTCAGCTTCTTCCAAAATTGCCTTATACCTACATCACTTCTACTAGGATGTGAAGAATTTTTTCCCGACGAATTTTATTATTGATATATGGTGGCTTTCAAGCACCTATTGCAACTCTGCAAAGCTGTGTCAGGGGTGAGGGGCGAGAAAGGAAGTAAGAAGCGCACACGTGGTCAGTGGTCAGTGTTGCCGATCATACGGAATAAGTTGGTTATTTATAATTTAAAGAATTAGCATTTTAAGGTTGGGCGTAGATCACAGGGAGCTTGGAAATATAAGGGTCCTGTTAAGTAACTCTTTCGTCCGTCAACCAATTGATTCTCTATAATTTTTCAATGACGTGAAACCTAATGAAGAGTGACCTTGTGCGCTGACTTTCTTGAGAGATGGAGCTCATTGGGATATTCTTTTACTAGTTTAGTGAATTTGATAAGTCAAGCGTTTTAATTAGGACTGTGAAAAAATAGTAATATTTTTCTTTGATCTTGAATTTTGCCTTAAAGCCCAAAAATGATTATTCGGCAAGCGATATATAATTCTTACATGTTAAAGAAGAAGTTAGAGAAGACATCCGAATCTACACCACGTTCGCGTTTTTTTAGATATTTTTCTAAAAGAGTATAATTTAGTCTAGTTTAGTTAGTCAATGCTGATATTAGTCATTACTCTTGGCATCAGAATTATAATATTTTTGTGTCTATGTAGTTTTAGTCCACAGCAACCGGCCCTCTTACTGTATTACATGATGCCTTTCCATTGGATGTGGAAATCAGGTGGAAGTCGATTACGAATAACATTTACAGCATCCGTGAGAGGTTGTTATGAGAGCGCCTGTTGCACCTAATCATCGAAAAGGCATTGACTTAAGGAAATTGGAACTTCGTATGCTTTTTTTGATTGTAAATGGCTAAAATCGCACAAATTCTTCGTTAAGTTTTATCATACAAAAATTTAGACTTTGCAAATTGCTTAAATTTAGACTATGCAAAAGATTGAGAATGATCCCACGGAGCGAAGAAGGTTTCATTCAGGTGTGTTGCCATGTTGATTTTTGAATTGTGACTAATATTACCATGGTTTGTCCAAAATAGAGCTGAAAATTGGATCTGGATTTGCTAATATCTGGATATCCGGATACCCGGATCTGCGAACTATCCGATTCCTGAGATCCAGATCCGAACTAGTCGGATCCAGACTAACCAAAAAAGCTTCAAAATTGTGTTGTTTCATTGAGAAAATGAGAATATCATGAAATTTATATTTTCCCAATGAAACAATGCAATCTGAAGGAAATTTTGACCTTTTTTTTGCTTAGTCTGGATCCGGATAGTTCGGATCCGAATCCGGATAGTTTGGTTCCGGATAGTTGGGATTCGAATACTAGGTTCCGGTTTATCCGAATACCCGGATTTGAGGAATCGGATCCTAATTATCTCGGATAATCCGGATAGTAAACGTCTTGATACCGATTCTAGACGTCGAGTTCTATGAGCAAGAAAAGAATCCGAGAAAATCGGGACGCAGGGTGACAGTAAAAAAAATGGTAACGATTTGGCAACATATTTCATAAACTGGACTTTTTATTTCCTTGCTTTTAGTTATTTAATTTATGTATATAAGCTTTCAAGGTATACATGTATCTACCCCAATACCAGCAAATATACATATAGAGTATATCTAAGCTCTTAATTAAAATTTATCATTGCCAGTTAATTAGAAAGCAAATTATTATTCCTAACAACAATTCAAAAAACAAAACACTTTCATTGCATTCTAATTATACTTTGTACGATGATAATATGTCCTAAATTGCTGCTATTTTACCAAAATGCGAACTATTTTAAATGTCAAAGTTCAGTCTAGCTCTAGACAATTAAAATATTCCAATTGAAAGAGAAACTATGCAGATATGGTGGGGGTAGTCCAATTAAAATGCCAATTACATTATGGGTCAGAAAATTTCATCTGCTTTTCAAAACAATGCAAACAGTCGACGGCAAGTTCATTTAAAAAAGTTCTCTTTGCTCATTTCCTTTTACAATAATTTTTTTTTTGTCCAATTTATTCGCCTTTGAAAATGTTTTCCTTAATTTATTTTCAAGTTAAGCTCGGTGGATATAAGCAACCATGCATTTTATGTGAAGCTAGTTAAGGACGATTTTTTCTTTTTATATGATTTCGTAATAATTTTGATAAGCATGTACATAATACAAGCGATCTTTATGGTTTTAAAACGTAATCCGGTTGAAGTTGTAATTATTCTACAATTTCATTGGAATATGTATGAGCTCATATAGAGATGGCGTTGATATGCAATTTATTAAATGATTCTCTATTGTCTCTCTGTGTCTAATTTCTCTGCCCTTCTTCCTTTAAGCATTGAGCTCGTACGATTTTTTTGACCGGTTCCGACAGTACCTTGTAACTTTCAGGTTTCTACCTTTTGGCAAGACTTTCGTGTTCCTTCTCGACAAATTTTCTTTAGTTTCTTTCTCGTTCCTTACCGACAAATCTTCTTTAGTTAGTGCGCTAGTATCCAGCTCGAAATCTTAAAATGTTACCCTGAGCTTTGTTCCAATCATTATATGTCCATTGCCGTTTCTGTCTCTGGTCCGAATACTGGTATCTATTCAAACATGGCGAATTATTACATGGAGATCCTTGTTAGAAATAGTCTCCGGCTAATGAATTTTGGGCATATGCTACAGACAGCGCTTCATAAAGGTCAGTCGCTTAGAAATAATTTGTTGGGTAACTTTTCACCTCTATCTGAAATGAGTACTCTTTCAAGATAGAAGAATTTTTCGACCTCTTCAACCATCTACCCTGTCGTGTTCCACCGAATCTAAACTCATGTAATTTATTTGGGCAGCAGTGAGAGTGTAGAAGAAATGGTTCGATTTGATGAAAAGGAGACACATATCATCGGCACGTAGTCAAGATAGGAAACAAAAAGTTTCAATCTGTATCCTCGGTTGGAGGAAGGAGAGATTATTGAGCGCGCTGCTTAACATGTAAATTCATGACGACTAAAAATAGTATAGGTGATAAAATACAGCCTTGTCTCACTCCACTCGGCACTTCGAACGGCTTTCACAGCTTACTTTTATGAAACAAGTAACAGTTGGCTTCATGACAGAACTTTTGAATAACGATTATAATTTTTTTTTTGGAATATTTTTACGACGTCAAGAATCCAAAACAATTAACTCTATGAAAATTCAATTAAATACTAATCCTCCGATTAGTACATAATAAATACATACTTATAGGCTTATTAAATTATCTTTTGTAAACAAATCACGTTTCGGGAAACATTAGAAACATTAGAAATTACATATTCACTAAGGTGAAAGAAAAGGAGCAAAGCAAAGTACGTGTATCTACATATGCACTTTCATTCAAATGTCGTCTAAGCTTAATTTTCAAAGTAAGCACAAAATTGTTTCGTAACCAGGGTAGGGTAGGATGGTGGTGGTGGTTGAATGAGCTAAGTATTGCGTCCTCATTTAATATTGATTTTCACACCGAATGAATTATGCAACTTTTAAGCTCTGATTGTATTCATATAATGCCAGACTTTGAGTGAATAAAAATTGAAAATTATTAGCTAATCGATAATTTTTAATTTTTATTTTGTATTTATTTGGTCTGAAAATCTACATAATTTTTATTAATAAATTAGTATTATGAGGCAAATGAAAATCAAGAGAAAAATATTCAATTATTTTCTTGATTGCAACTGTTACGCATTAAAGGGTTATTGAAAAGTACCGAACTTGAAGGTCACACTGTCGAAAATGTTAAAATTACATAATTATCATCACATCGAAAGAACAGCGGCATTTATATCTGAAACATAAAACTAAAATCCGGTTCATATCAGTGAGAGCTACATACATATATGAACCACATGTTCAGATGTGTTTGCTATAATGCAGGTTGATATGGACCGACAGCATTTTCTCCTGTCCTGTCTGACTGAAGTGGGATACTCAAGAATCTTCGAACTTAGTAGTATTTGCAACTGTGCGTTTTATCAAGTTTTTCCTACCTTGCGAATACTACCCTTTTGAAATTTCAGACAGAATTTTTCAGGCTGAGTTTATTCTTTTTACTCCTCTATGTCATATGTATCTGCATCTGTATCATACATATTGTCGAATGGATCCAGCTATGATCTTCGTTAAATGCTCCACGAGGATATGAATAAGTCCTGAGTCTTCTTTTGATAAAATCTAACGATTCCCACGCATTCTGTAGATTGTATATTGAAGTTTTCTTGTTACAATTTTTGAAATTGTTTCTTTGATTTTCTTAAATATCTTGGACCTGACATGATGACTGCCATTGAAATTTGTAATTGTTTTTTATATAGCTTTCTGATTGTAGAGAGAGAGGGATCTGACAGATGCAGGATAAATTTTCTTAGTTTATAAGATTCGAAAAACTTTGGAGCATCTCCCACTTATCTGAAGGATCATAGATTTCTTGAATTGTCGTCACGTGATGTTACTCTTTCAATAATTCTAATTAAATAGATGTCGTGTGTATCTGCTTCGTTTCATCAAATACTAAAATTTTATTTCAGCGTTCTCGACCCACCTGGATCTATTTGTTGTCTCTAATACTGATGTTATTTCCTCCTATAATTCCTGGTTAACTAATCAAATTCTAAATTTTACTAATCAAAGAGACAATGTATATACGAAGTGGAAGCGTTTTCGTACAAACTGTTTGAAAGATGAATATCGCAAACTTTGTAACCTTATAACATCGGCTATTTTGAAATCGAATATTCGTTATCATAATAGTAAATTTAATGTGAAGCTACCTTCTAAGTAGTTCAGTAGAATAACTTAAAAACCACTGGAATTGAATCTTAAAAACAGTGTAAAATTGATCCTTGTCCTAGTGTGTGTTGAATGCCGAAATTTCTGCTTAATCTACAGATTTAAATACTTTGCCTTTCTATCTCTAACATAACCTCTGACAGTAACTTTACTTTTGACGGTTATTCTAGAGGATGTGTCCACATAGGTGGTCCATAGAGCAGGAGGTGATAAGACTCATCTAGTTAAACAAAAAAAATGTATGGCAGGAGGGGGTCCATATCAACATAGGGGGTCCATATCAACATAGTTTTTCACAAACTCCCTCTATCTTAAAAAGTACAGGACGTACGGTCACCGTCTAAAGCTGATTGTGTGCAGAACTTCATGGCCTTTGCTATAACTGCTCAATCCGTACTCTTCTTCTCTCAGGAGTTATTGTGGTCTAAACTACAAATTTAGGATTTTCTTACCTTTTTGTTTTTTTTGCAAAAGGGTCCGTTAACAGTGATTGTATACACCTTTTCAGATAGAGAATGTTTTGTGAAAAACTAGATTTTTTCTTAAGCACTCTGTAACCCCGAAATGGTTCATATGGATCCTCCCACCCTGCCGTACAAAATTTTGTTTTGCCTAGGTGAGTACTACCAGCTCCTGCTCTATGAACCATCTAGGTGGAAACACACTGTATAACGAGAATGTAGTTAGGTTAGGTTAGAGTGGTGGCGATCGTGCAAACACCCGCGATCAGCTTCACTTAGACCATTTGCGGACCATTGTGATGTATGTCTAAAAACGATGTTATGGAAGCTGTGTTTACAGTAAATTCACTCATCCACATCATAAGTAATATTTAATTTAGTTAACCTCAATCTTTCCCTCTGAATGGAAGAAGACTAAAATTATTTCCATGAAGAAATCTATCTCAGGTGCTCCTCAATATATAGACCTACATACTATATATCTATTTTATCATTTTTTCCAACGTAATTGATAAGTTGTTATGTAGGCAAATTTTCAAATACCTGGATAACGATAATTTAATGAATTCTCTTCAGACTGGCTTTAAATATGGTCAATGTTTGTATTACTTCTCTACTCAACGTTAGCGAATATATTCGCATGGCAATTGATGATGAAAGCATTACATTTCCGGTCAAATGCAATTGGTGGTATACAATAATTAGTCTTCGAGCCTCTTACCGATAAATTGTGGCATACCACAAGGCTCGATCTTGTTACTTTTCTTGATTTTCATCAGCGATTTGCCGAAAGTAATAAAATATTTTCAGTTTCATCTCTATGCCGATGATCTACAACTTCATATTTTCATGTCGCTAGGGCTTATTGAGGATGGAAATTCAATGCGATCTCTCAATGCGCCAGAAAAAGTAAATCAATACTTAAGCAAGCCAAAAGTAATTCCATTGTAATATACAAATCCTTCTTGAACACTTCATATTAACTTTGTTACATTTTTAATATATTAATCTATCTTTTATTTTCTCTTCTTTCATCCTTTTTTTCCTGTAAGATTTTCTGTATCGATATCCTGTGGATAAATAAGACGATATGTTTTGTCTTACCTCTGTAGAGTTTTTAATAAGATGAATTAAATTAAATTGAAGTGAAAGGAGACTACAAGCAAGTTTTTTATTTTTGGAGCAACTCTGGTACTAAGCACAGAAATTTTTCGTAGCCAAACCGGCTGCGGCTTATACTGAAATTGCACAAATCAGAACTTTCTTCATCCAAGGGCACACCATACATATATATAATTCTTCCCTTAATTCAAGGACTAAATTATTTTCTTTAACTGTCTTGTGATATAATTTAACTAAAATGTATGTAATGTAACACACATGTTGAGTTCCCTGAGGCAAGTTAATAGGACCCAGTCTGAAGAACTCTCTATTATTTCGATATATTTTTTTTTTCATCCAAGTTTTTTTTTTCAACTTTGCCCTTCAGTATAAAAGAAATACGGAATGAGATCGAACGTAATTAATTATTTTTCAGAATCCCGTCTACTTTTTCCCCAGAACAATTATCTTTCGACCAATATTTATCTTCATTTTAAATTTCTTTTTTTTTTATTATCGACACTAGTGAAATTCGAGATAATTGTTTGTTTGTTACGCTGAAAGCAATTGTGTTCCATTGCAAATTTTGCTTTAGCTATTTTCTATATTTAGTTTTCAAATAACTTTTGAATTTTATAGCTATCAAGTGCAGAAAACGTATACATTGCATTTTGTATATACATTTGTATGTATTCATGCATACAGTAAAGAGAAATTCATTAATTTATATATAGTACTCGAACAAAACAATTCTTTGATGCGATGAAAGCTTTAGCAATCAGTACAGAATGGAAAATGGAAAATAATAATTAAAAAAAAAAAAAAACCAAAATTTTTTCTTTAATTTTATAAAAGTTTAAAATTTATTGTCCTCAGGTCGATATACATTTTTAAGTGATAGAATTTAACAGATTATTGCCTTCGTTAACAGCTTTAGTTGCCCATGTAAAAAGCGATTAGTCTAAGTGGCTTTTTATATTGATCGTAACCATTTGAATGCTTTTAATGGCAAATAATATCATGGAAATTAAGGGAAATTAACTTTGACATGCTCAACGGTTTTCATAGGAAAATTTTATGTGAAATATTAATGAACTGCAATTTGTAAGAATAATGGTTGTCTTTTGAACATGCCTAAAGTCAATATATTAGCATGACAGATAGTAAATAATTTAAGATATATCGATCTCTTGAAATGAATGAAAGTGAAAGTGTGTATGTAGTTAAAGCAAAACATTGTTTGACTGAGTGACCTATTCGTCTTTTGGATGAAACTTAAATTTTTTTAGAGTTTTTCTGTAAATTTGATTTGATTTGTTAAGGAATAGTTTTTACGATTACATGGTGAACTGGGAAAACTAAATTGGCCACAAGCTGAATTCTGTAACACTAGCTATTCTGTAATTTGGACTATTCTACTGGATTAAATTCTCACGTTTTTACTGGTGTAAAAAAGACCAACTTTGAACTGTGTGGTTTTCTCAGTTTATTGTGCATCTGTTTGACTTCTGTACTTGAATTCACTAAAAAAAAAAAATTATTAACATACTGAAAAGCTGTTTTTCATATACATATATCAAGGTCCTTTAATATAAAGTGACTGGGACATAATTATTGACAACTTTCAAAAATAATTGATTATGGTTCTTTACTTGTAGAGAGAAATCTCATTATGAAAATGTATTTCAATGGCCGAAATTTGTATGGATTGCTCACACAAAGATCTTGTGAGCTAAGAAATTCGGTAAATGGTGTATTTCTATGAATCTAAGATTACTGATATGGAAGGGACAATAGCGATCCCTTAAATAGCGTTTTTCTTGCCGGAACTCAATTTTATCCAATTGCCGTAACTCATTCAGCATATCACGTTTAATATTTAGGCGCCACATTTTATATATGTCAGGAGTATGAAATCCCTAAATTAACTAACTGGGAATTCTATCAACAACACCTTAAGGCTGGAGTTGACTTCAACCAGCTGTACTGGCTTCCTTTTGCCCTCTGAAGCTAAAGACCTGCAATCGGCCGAAAAGAAAAGAAGTCAGAAAACTATTCAACAGAGCTAAGCTCTCCATCATCTGCGTGTATATAAAAAGTCTAACGAAATGTAATAAGGATTTAAGAAGATCCAAGAGAATAAACTTCTGTGATGGCAGAGTTGCGAGGAAAACGCCAAGCTTTTATTAGAAACTCATTTTCCAGATTCGTTCATTCCCCTTTAAGGAATAGTAGCTTCAAGCCCAGTTGAGGTATACAATTACAGGGTGTCTAATAGTGGCAAAAGCCCTGCGGGAAGAATCTTCACTCCCAACAAGGTTAGCTGGGACATTGGCATATTTAAACGTCCTAAATCTGCTGGAGGTGATGGTGTCTTCCAGGGCCTTTTACAGCAGGCTATTGAAGAAATACTCCTTCCACTACAAACAATTTTTCGTGACAGTTTCGCTCTAGAGTACATTTTTCAATGTTGGAGAGATGTCATGGTTGTGTATGAACATATTAACCTAAAGCAGGAAATAGAGCTAGTTCTGTAGCCAAATCGTTTGTACTTAGGTTAGGTTAGAGTCGCGGCCATCGCAGGAACGTCTCTGCAATCAGCCTCACTTAGACCGTTTGTGGTTCCTTTTGATATCACTTATTTATACTTAAGTCTATGGGAAAGAAATCTAGACCTATACATATTCAAAGTGAAATTTTGGTTAAAGCACCCATATCATTCCAAGCAGTTTGCTAATCAATGTGGCAAGTCTACTGAGACTGCCATTCAGATATTAATTTTAATTGGCGAAAACGAAAGTTCTCATCTGCCAAACTCCCCAACTTTTCGGAATACAGCATCCGGCTTCATCAGTGAAATTAAACTTCATTTTATTGCATTTGTGCATTTTTTACCCTGTAAATTGAGTCAAAAGAACATTGTCCAATATTCCACTTAAATTTCCTTTCAATAGAAGAACCTCATTCCGTTGACAGTATAGGGTGTTTCAGATTTCAACGGCAATACTGACTGAAACAAGTTATAGTAGAAACAATTTGTACGGTAGAGGGTGTGCCATTGCTTAGCATTTTTGGAGATAAATGGTGTCAAAAACTTCTTTGGATGTTTACATTTACTTGTGACTGTCAAAGTAAGTTATCCACACCATTTTTGATATATCATTCAACAGAGAACTCTTTAATGCATAGGATCATATCGGTGAAAATTTCAAAAATTTTCAAATTTTCTTCGAAATTAACGGTTATACGTAATCTCAAAACACGTTTGTTTCAACCAATTCATTTACAGGACTGTGTATAGTTGAATTAAGATAATAGCTTTAGTCATTTCAATTTTAGTCAAAAAAAATTAGATGACGATAAAGTGTTGCAGAGAAATATGGCAATATACTAACCAAAGTGTCCTGTTCTTAGAACGGGATTTTCTCTGAAGCTTGCAATTTTTTTTTTTTTTATTATTTTGTATACTTTTTTTTAAATTAAATTTTTGATTTTTTTAATATAATTTAATTTTTATTATTTAAATTTTAAATTTAATTTTTGTTTTTTTTTATTGTCAACTTTTATTTATTTAATTTTTTTTTTCCATTAAAAAGAAGCATAACGCGTTACGGAGTCTAAGCTTTTCTTAAGTTAACTCATTAAACTAAAAAACAAAAAATTAATAATTAGGTACATTTTTTATTTTTATTTTTACTTTTTATAAATTTTATCAATAATTTTTTTAATTTAAAGGAAAAAAGCATGCTGGGATTCGAATGCGTTACAGACAAAGTCAGCGCTTTTCTTAATTTTAATTATTCTCGATCGAATGAAAGTTAAAAAAAGTTGTTAGATATAAATTGGTTAAAATTCTTTGTCACCTTCTACCTCTGAAACATATGGGAGTTGGCTTCTAGATGAGTACGTAATATCCGTTTTTCAGTGTTGCTGTTCAAATCTTATATACCCGAACTCTACGTGTATTTTTTAATCAATAAAAAAATATTTAGTCTCCTCAACGATCGAGATTCGAACCTTTTTCTGATTTATACTTCTGTGTGCAGCCGTAACTAGGCTCAGCTGCTTCTTGTCCAATTCTATATATTATTGGAGAAGTCTCAATTCCATAACTTGTTTGTCTTGAAAATTAATGTCTGCTCTCAAATCGACAGGCGAGCCACGGCGATCGTAATTCAAACTTTGATATTCTGATCTGTACTTCTAAGGGCCACCTGCTGCACCTTGTCCGATTCATTCCTTAATTTAATTGATGGAGAAACCTAGATTGCTAGTTTGCAGAGAGACTGGAGTAGAATGCGGTAGCTAAAGTTTATACAAATATGTATATAAAAAAAAAAAATATAAAAAAAATTAAACTGCAAAGGTCAATTAATGGGTTTCTTATAAAACCAAATAATAATAAAAATAATAAAAAATGTAAATTATCCATATTAGGGATAGAATGTGGTTTGAAATTCTACATGGTTTAGAAAATTTACAAAAGTGAATTGATTCGTTACATGATATATACATAGGCCCATATTTTAACATTTTTTTATGATGGCATTTGAATACGAAAATGTTGCATCCTCATCAAGGGATCTGTCTTTAAGTCAATCTTTATTTTTCGTATGCTTTTGTTAGATATTGAACTTTTTTTCATTGACTTTCTTTTTCTTCAGTCTCACTACGCTTATAGTTATCTGGTAATTTTCCAGTGATTCTTCTAAGACAGCGTCTGTGAGGGGGATTAAGGATTCTTTCTTTCTAACTACTACTTTCCTTCTATATGATCTTCTGGAAATAAGCAGCTTTTGACTGGTGTAATAATCCAGCATTTCCTTCCATATAGAATTTTTGGCTGTTCTGAATTTTTGATTTGCAGAATTTTCTGATCTAAAGAATTTTCATTATTAACCAGAATATTTTCAGAAGTATATTATGAGTATCATTACAGAAGCAGTGTAGAAGAGAATATCAGAAGAAAATCAACATCGATCAAAATATTTGTATACTAGTTGGCTACGTTTTTTTCTAATTCTTTTAGGCCACTCTTCATATTTGTTGCAAAATAATTTTAATCTTTCCAAGAAGCTCATGATTTCTTTTCCTGGATTTTATCTTACCCAACAATCAAACATTCAAGATTTGTATATTTTAGCACAAGATTCCAATTAAAAAAGTGAGAAAACTCTCAAATTACGTTTCGGTTTTTTTTATGAAGATAACTTGCATACGTGTATTTTCGAAAATATTTATGAGGACGTTTCTTATATTTTCTTTGTGAAAATTACAAAAACTTCAAATTTAAACCTCCAATTACCGTTAATGGTATTTTGCATTTTGTAACTGTGATATTTCCGGGGAATACCATCAATGAATTATTTGCATAAGGCTTGCCGTTTTAGATTATAATAAAATAGCATTAAAATAATATACGTATAAATAGAAATCTGCATAAAAATACAAAGGAAAAATCCCTACTTTAGCACTGTGTTAACGCACAAATCTCTGCAACTTCCGTACAAAATAAAAGCACAAATAAAAAAAAATCTGTTGAATTCACACTTTTATATCTAACTATTCCAATTACAATAATAAAAAAAAAAACTTTTGGCGCAGTATATAAATTCCCTACGACCAAAAATACAGGAAGTACGTGCGAATATAGCATGGATTTCCACGTAAAGTTGCCAAAAAATGACATAGAAAACGAACAGAATTCCATGCGAATTGCTTAATGGACAGCTTACAGTCTCACTTCAATTGTCATATAACAAGTTTAATGGATGCTACATATATTCAGGGCTTGAGGTCTATTTGAGGCAATGCACGTGGGAATCACAATAAAAAGACACCGTTATTTTGAACTTGATCAATACGTATTAAGCTCTTGGTATGAGATAAATGTCAATCAAGAATTATCAGATTAGGAGTCACTTTGTTCCCATTTGAAAATTCATGAACTTCTGGTTCAAAAATAAATTCAGATGGAATCTATGTTATGGATATATCAAATAAAAAGATATTCGATACGATTCTTAAGTTAATTATTGATTCATTCCTATTTTTAATAAGACTTTTTAATTGCTTGGTCTATGTATGCCCGACCACGAACAAAAATTTCTCATTTATGGCTAAAGATTTTATGTGTGTTACCCTACAAAGTGTGCATAATTTAAGTTCGTAGGATTGATCTTTCTGAATTCACACATTATGCACCTCCCACTTTGTAAAGAAAACTCTTTTTGCATAATATTGAACCTGATCCCAGAAAGGATATCTTTTTTTCGCACAATGCACACAAAAAGATAGCTAATAGTATTTTACTCTTGTTAGTAGACACGCGTGGTAGACTTTTACTAAGTAGAAATGATTTATAACAGAGCGGTTTGCGATTATACGCTATACAGGTTGAAGAAACTCAGGAAAGTTTAAACAGCTACTACAAGAGCTCCAACATTTACATGTATTCAAACAGCCAAGCTGCATTCCTGGTTTTATTCCTTTCAACACTTTGAGACGAAATTAGGAAAACAAAACCTTCGATCATATTATATGTGAGTGTCCTGCGCTTGCAGCTTTAAGGTGGCAAATCACTGGATAAGCGTTTATCTCTCCAAATACAGTGTGCAAGCTAACCCGAAAGGAAATAATCGAGCTTGCAAAAAGGCTAGATTTAGCCTAATTACTCTATGGGAGAATACAATAACTCAACTCTGGTCTGGGAGACCACAGGATCTTACTTTAATGGTCTACTCGCCTCTAATCTTAACCTATCCTATAAATGTAAATAATAGTTACCGTTCATAGTCAAGGGTATCCACATAAGAAAATTTTCCTTAAGTCTTCAAATTTCAATTTCTAGTCACGAAAATTTCACGTAAATATTGGTTAAAACCAAAATTACTCCCAACCTAAATGACTCCGAATAGACATAATTTTGAGCAGAAAAAAAAAACGAAGGAAAATGATTCTTATGCGAATCACAATTACAAAATTTCCGTTAATAAATTCTTCACACGTGTATTATTAATATACAAATATACCTATTATGACTTGGCTCCCTTCCAACCAACAGCATCATCCTACCGTGTACTTAGCTATATGTATACTTCGAACATATTCTCACGTTTAAGTACTTAATTTCAGACGAGTTCTTATCACACCTCTAATAACATAAAATTGTTGTTGGTTGCTCAATTCCATATATCTCACATGGACGTCAGCACCATTATTACGCCCTCCTCTGAACTAATTCACGGGCTTGAGAAATATAAATCAAAAGGATATCTGTATCTATATATGTGCATGTGTTTGGAGATATTCACTCACTTGGTGCGACAGATACCCTTGAGCCTAACGGATAGATTTTCACCAAGAATTTCAAACAATGTCAAGAATTCTTACATCACAAGCTCTTATTCACAAGTATGTATTATATATGTAGGTATGTATTAGAAAAAATAAGGAGAGAGAGAAAAATATAAATTGTATGTGAGCGAGAGAGATAGAGATATTACCCATGTAATTATGTATATATAGATGCGCCTTCATGTGGTGAACTCCGTTAAGTAAGTATGATAAGTAGAAAGATTGAAGACCAACTTTTTTCTTTTTCTTATACTTTTTTTTTAAAAATAAATATTTGGCTTTATGTAAGTGCTGAAAAAAAAAACTAGATGGTTTTCAAATTATGATTTTGTAAGACTTAGTTTTCTTCATGTGGTTCGATGTGTTCCATCCATTAAATCAATGAGTTTCTCTGATGCATGTGAAAGCACTTGCCCTACTTTACTGATTACTTTATTTTTTTTTATGTTCAAGTGCTTAACTTTCATTTATTGTTAACCTCTGTTCCAACAAAAAAAAAAAAAAAAATGGAAGAAGTTTTATCACCTGCTATTCCCGAGACGATTTTCTAGAATAAATCACCAGAAATTGATGGCATCCTACTTGAGATATAAAACAGTAAAAATAAAAGAAAAAAAACCAATCTGATAAGGAAGTGAATGAAAAGGAAAGAAAGATTGAAATTATGAAGAACTACATTATTATTAAAAAAAGAAACCTAAAAGCTTTGAGCCCTACCTAACTTACAATTGTAGCGCTTTTGAAGAGATCATAAAAAAAAAAAAATTGGAAAAAATTGGTCCTGCTGTGTAAATACCAAAAACCATGGATAAGTGGACGAATTAAAAAGAGGTTGAGATTCCTAAGGATTCTCCAGAACTTAGGCTGCTACAAGGCCCATTGTTCACTTTTCAGATTTATAAGCTATTAGCTAAAGTTGGCCATTCTTGGAGCTGGGATCCCTCTTAAATTTATAAATTTTGTTTTTTGTTTTTTTTTAATTTAATAAAAAAATAAATGCTGGGATTCGAACGCGTTACATGCAAATCTGGGCTTTTCTTAAGTTTATATATTGCCGAATGGTCTGACGAAGCTTAAGATTCACCTCCAACCCTCCCTTTCTGCTACAGTGTGACTTAAGGAATGTGTAACGTTTACAAGACAGATCTGGAGACAATGACAGAGAAAGTGAGTTTCGGTTACCTTTCAGCATCCTCTGAATACAGGGTTGTCAATAAGTTCCATATTATGTAAGTGACCTCTGAGAAATGAGTGTGCAGTATGAATAGACACCATGATTCTCAGGGTTGTTTTGTTGAAATTCCAGTAGCTTTTTGGTTGATATTTGGTTAGGTTTTCTACACACTTTTTTTTTCAGTTCTGCCCGTGTGGTAATTTAACTAAATACAAATGTTGGCAGTCGGCCCAATCCCTGACTTAATACTCGCATAGGACTAGAAATTCATTACACTGAAAAAACGAATTTAGAGTGGTTTTATCAGTTATCAGATTGTAAAGGGTTTTGACAAGGTTTTGACAGCCGCTTGACTCATTGAGAAGATACCTTCCCGCTTCTGTCAGAATGGCCTTGATTTCCGCCTTGAAAACCGTGATATGATATTCGAGGTGTATGTCCATTTCCCTTCACAAGGGTACTCATAGAAAACAACTGCTTCAGGTTTTCCTCCGATTTAGAACTACCTACATATCCATAGAATCATTCTAGGTGGAAGATCTCATTTTCTTACCGAAGGTTCTCTCACATATTTGTAATGCATAGAGATACTGATGGTAAAGCAAAATGTATTGGACACCCACCCCCCCATAATATTAAAAGTTATTTTGATTTTTGCATATCCCTCTGTCCGTACGTCTCTCCGTCCGTCTGTCTGTCTATCCGTCCAAGAACACGCTTACTTTGAATTCTAAAATTTTTGCACATGGGCCTTAAAAAAAAAAGTAAATCATAGTTTGAGAATGGGACAAATCGGGTAACTCCTTCGTGGTGTTGCAATACAAAAATTTTTCACTATACAAGGTGTTCCGGTGTAGGTAATCCATAGAGAAGGAGGTGATAGTACTCACCTAGCCAATCAAAAAATTGTACGGTGAATGGAGGGTAAGACGCGTCGTTTTGGCAGTAGGGGGTTTAAAATTTTTAGTGCTGTTTCCAGTTTACACCCTGTAAATTACTTGATATACACCCTATCAAAGCGAGATTCATCTCAAATGATAGCAAACCGTCTAAGCTTTTCAACGAATGCACAGTTAGCCTCCGTGTCGTTTTCCATAAAAAAAAAAAAAAATACTAATTTTTTTCAAATTTTAACGATTTTCCCGCCAAAATGCATGAAAACTATACGGAATGCGTGAATTGCATAAAATTAGGCGCGATTACCATCTTCAGTATCAAAATTAATGAAATTATGAATCATAGAAATGGAATTATCTCAAAAACGGTTGCATTTAGGCAGTCAAATTAAAGGTATTACTCCAAGGTTTCTAAATATTGTTATAAAACTGTATAGTTATTTTTGGACTTTGACGTAGGTACTACAATTTAAGATTGAAGATGACAGTAGGTCTGGTTGGACATTCATTGCAAAGCGTAGACGGTTTGTTATCACCTGAGATAAATCTCGCCTTGATAAGGTACATATCAAGAAATTTACAGGGTGTAAAGTGGAAAAAGTACTACAAATCTTAAACCCCCTACCGCCGAAACAACGCGTCTTAACCCCTCCCCCCCACCATTCATTGTACAATTTTTTATTTGTCTAGATGAGTACTATCACATCCTTCTCTATTTATCATCTACACTGGAGCACCCTGTATATTTAGACACTGCCTGAGAACGCGTCGACGTGGAGAGCTCAAATTTTGTACACAGCGTTTACATAGAAATTGAAAATACATGTTTAAAAATGGACTAAATCGAGCGAACCTTTCTTGCTGTTACCACCTGAGAACGCGTCAACTTAGAGAGCTCAAATTTTGTATACAGCGTTTTCAATAAAATAGTAAATAAAATTTCAAAAATAAACTACGTCGGGAAAACCCTTTTTGGTGTTGCCATACAACAATTTGGGTTTTTTACTTTATTTAACTTTTATTTTTATCTAGGATATAATTATAACTGTTTCTATTGTTATAGTTCAATTTACGTTTTATGGGAATAACAATTAAATTTTAAATTATTTTCTGGAAAAAATCAGTTTTCAATCATTACACGTTCTCCACGAATATATTTCACTTATTATCCTCACGGTAAATATAAATTCTATGAAAACGGCTCACGACAACTTGTGTAATTATATTGTCCCCAGAAGTATAAGTAAATTAAAATTTTCGCTCGGATTAAATGCAAGTGGTGCCATTTTAATTTGCTACGAGTTTCAGTATATCCTCAAAGGGCTGGCTATTAGTTAAATTTCAGTTAGCTTTCTTCCCTCTCTCTCTCTCTCTTTCGAAGGTGAAATTTTGTCATAATAAGGAACTATAAAAGCGTACAAAATTTCCGGTTAAAGGTAAAATTTCATGCAACCACAAGGCGTACAACACACAATGTTCGCTTTCTTACACGCTCACACCCTTAATTGGATTATTTCGTTTTCAAGTAGAAAAGTTTTATTTTGCAGCAGCTACATGACATAGTTTTTTGTTGCTAAGCAAGACGGATGGTAATGGTTTCGATTTCTCATTCTTACATATATATTTTTTGTTATTATTTTTCACCTTCCAACCCTAAAAGGAGAATGGAAAGTTGCTCACAAGTAGACTTACTCAATTGGAGTGGAAAATTGTTCAATTTCCTTTGGAAATCAATAATAAAAATTTGTAAATTTTTTCCTACCCGAAATTATAGCCATAGTATAGCAAATTTTTCTGGGCAATTATTATTCAAATTAGCAACAGCAGTAATAGTGGTGTACAGGAAAATATCATTTAATAGATAGTCATCCTCACACTTTTCCACGTCCAATTATAAAAGTCTGTCAATTGTAATTAGTGTAAGAAGATGAAGAAGAAGAAATGACAATTTCAAGGAAGAAAATCTTCAATGTTTTTTGTGGAGAGGTTATAAAATTGGATGGGTAATACCTACTTTGGGTAGATATATATGTGTATTGTTAAGAAGTCATGAAAAGTATATAGTAGTGTTGTAAATCGTTATAGGTATAAGGAACACCCTTCATCTTTCCCCTTTCGTATATACTGCGAAGTACTCACAAATTCGGAGAGCGCTTCTATGAAACTCGGCCTTGTTGGGATCATAGCCAACTTTACTTTTTTAAGGCCGACCCCATTTTTACCTACTTTTACTTCCTATATTGTTGAAGATGATATTTCCTGCTTCTTCTCGTTCTCACCTTCTTCTCGTCCTCCTCATAATCCTTCTGTATAAATAAAAGTGTAGAAAAGGTCAAGAATGGATAGAGAGAAAAACAGAAAAAATTTTACTGAAAGGGATGACTTACAACAGCAACAACAACATTCTGGCTAGATGAGATGCTCCATGCTATTCGTATTTGACTTAAAAACTGTTGGGTTTGGAAGTATGAGATTCATGAGTGGCACTCCTAAAAGGTGTGGGGTAGAGATTTTAATTCAGTGTTTTACAGGGTTCATTAAATTTTGCTGTTTTTTTTCTCTTTTCTTGTTTTTATATATATAAGTATGTCGGTATATATATTTTGTTTTATATGAACCAAGTCTTTTCATAATATTGCGAAATCTAAAGGATAGAAATAAACAATTTGACAACCGACCTTTTTCACGGTCAGACGACAGCTGAGGCTATTCCAAAAACTGGCGAAAGAGTGTCAATCATTGAAATGAGCAATTGATTGAGTGGAAAATGTTTAAATAGAATGAAAAGAGTCTTGAAAATTGTCCCTTTTTATCCACCTATTTACTATGCTGGGAGGATCGTGTATACGTGCTTATCTATTTTACATACATATACACTGAAATTCTTTTACACTCGAAATTTATAAATAGAAGTTGATGTAAGCAGAGTTTTTTTTTTTGTATTATAGAAAGACGAAGTTTAAATCAAATTTATAGATTTAATTATTTTTACTTTTGTTCTTGACATTTTGACATTTTGTATTCATTGAAATACGTCAGGTTTGGATTAGCTTGTTTTAGGGGTGCCACATATATACCTATTCATGTGAATCTGTATTTCTAAAGTGAATGCAAGATTCAGTCGAAGTATCACGCCTCTTTTTATCGCCATAGCAGGATATTCACAGAACACATATCGAACTCATTCGATTTCTTTAAGAACTTTAAATCTTTGACAGAAATTATTAGACTCAGTTTCCTAGAATAGTTACCTATTGCCCAATAATGACCACCACTTTTTACCCGTATAAATTTTTTGGTGTCTGTTCTGTTACCGTCCTCTAAGAAACTCCATTATTTTCTTCCTATTGTGTACAGGCTGTAATTTTCCTTACAATATTGCAGTTGTTTCGGTTTCGATTAACTCACAGGTGATTATTAGCCTTCTTATAACTATTGATGATGATAATGGTGTTGCTTTTTACGGTTCTAATCGAAATTTTCAGAGAGCTATTCATTTTCGAATCCTTCTTTGCTAGTTCATCTGTTATCTCATTGCTCTCGATATTTCTATGACCAGGCATAGAATCACTTATGGAAATCTCTTCTAGGCTATCTTTCCATAACTGTACTAACTTTGATTTTACCACGATAGCGTTCAAAGCCTTTATGGCCACCTAGGTGCAACCATTCCATAAGAAAAAGATGTCAAATACTTTTGTATTTTGTAACTTAAATGTGCTAGTCTGTAAGATAATCTTTATCGGTATATACATATAAATAAATAAATAAATAAATAAATGAATGATTTTACGATGAAAATCATATCGTGAGAACGTAGTAACAAGAATTATTTTTCTGAATCAAATGCCAAGTACAGCACCGAACGAAGTAGTATTTTCTTTTTTCCAAGAAAATTGTTTATTTACTATTGAGATCGTTTAGCACTTTTTTGTTTGTATTTGTATTATGAAGCTATTATGCCGCTATAAACCTTAAGCTAGAAACACAATACCACGGTCAAGAGCTCAAATTTCAATTTATTGCTATATCTGATAATAGAATAATAGAATGATATTTGAGCTGATGAATGCTGATGGCCGTCGGATTGTGTTTTCAGCTTTATCCATCTGTGTACATACTTTATTTTGGAGATATGAAATTTTAAAGTCACCCTATACTCTAAATAACATAGTTCAGGAGTACTACACTTTGGTGAATATTCAAACTTTGTATTTTCTGAAACTTTATAAATTTATCTGGTAGTATCTGAAATCCTTTTCCCTAACTGTAAGTTATATATGTCCTTCCTACCTCTTCCAGAAGATTTGTGTGCATTGTTTTAACCTAAATTTCTCGCTATTGAGAGATTGGAGATACAAAGAAGTGGAAGGGTAGTGCTTGCGAGCAATATTAAAAAGCAGTGATTTATGTCGGATCTTTTGTTTAGGGGGAGGTAAAAGAATTGATTCTATTCTATGTGCTACGTTAAAAGAAAATCAAAATTTGTCAGCTTACCTGTTCTTGAAATTGAATTTCTTTTGTTATCAAATTTAAGCTCGACCAGCACCACCACCGAAAATAGAGTGGAATTTATTAGATTGAATATTATGGTCAAATTAAAATTATTTACATTTTTAAAATAGAGGCATTTTGGGGACACACAATGTTAATATAAAATAATAAGTTCCTAGTAGAGAAAAAAAAAACAAAATACTACATTCGTCTAAGTGAAGTGGTAGGTAGTTTGGTTAACTTTAAAAATTCCGACACGATGTCGAACACTTCCGTAATTTTTGACAGAGATAAATAAGGCTTATATGAATAATAAAAATAAAAAATGTGCTAGAGGTCACAGTAGTAAATAACATTATTTTTTGAAAAATACGATAAAAAGGTCCTCAGTGCTTTTTTGAAGAAATACAATAAAGAGGTCCTCAGTGGTAAATAATACTATTTCTTTATGAAAAATTTGAAGTATTTAGTTGCACTTTGCATTTGAATTAGAAAAATCTGCTGCTCCGTTCTCAATATGTTTTTGTTTTTTTAAATCAATGTGTTGGGGAAAACAAGAGAACATGGATAGAAAGCTATTTTCGCATTCTACACATACTGTGAAAGGTCAATCGGAGATGGTCGGGCTCCAAGGTGATCAGATTAATGTGAAATAACTATATGCAAATGTCTAAATTCGAGTGAAACCCATTGTATACCCGATATCATGCGTTGATACCAACTTATGCGGTTGAGGTTGACCAGTTCAAAAAATTTGATTTTGATCATTGACTTTAAATTTTAATCGTATCAAATTCACCAGTAGATATGAATATTGTTTTACCTATTCATTTTATCTGTGAGTTGCATAGATTTGATCATATTGAGGTAGTTTTGTTTTACGCTGATTGAAAATCATCAACTTTTTCTGGAAATAACTACGTTACATACATTAATTTTGTTTTGCAATCTACTAGGCATAGAAGGGCCCCTCAAAAATTTATCCAGAAATGTTTATGGATCATTCAAATTACACGCTTTATTATACCCTAGATGAAATCTATAGGGTATACTAAGTTTGTCAATCCGTTTGTAACACCTCGAAATAATCATAGTAGAGCAAAATGGATTGGACACCCACTCATAATATTAAAAGTTATTTTGATTTTTGCATGTCCATCCGTCTGTCTGTCCGTCTGTCCGTCTGTGAGCACGATAACTCGAGAGCGCGTATACCTAGAGAGCTGAAATTTTATACACGGACTTTAAAAAAAAAGTAAAATTAAGTTCGAAAATGAGACAAATCGGGCAGCACCTTCGTGGGGTTGCCATACAAAACTTTCGTTTTCCTCTGTATATTTGGACACTGCCTGAGAACGCATCGATATAGATAGCTCAAAATTTGGTGCATGGTGTTTTCATTGTACTACCAAATAAAATTTCAAAAATGGACCAAATCGGGCAACTCCTTCTTGGTGTTGCCATATAAAAATTTATGTTTTTTACGTATACTGTGAAAACGATCAGTCCAAGACATTTTTATTGTACTAAAAACTACTTCAGAATACGAAATCCTATAAAATTGGTTATAATAATTTTTTCTGTCCGATAAACCGTCCTAGAAATATATACGAAAAACCACTTCAAAAATCAAACTTGCACAGAAGGGTGACAATACGAAATTTCATACGGGCATTCATCTAGAGTATCATAAGTATTGGTCTTAGACCAATTCTAACATTTTTACTTGTTTTTCAACAAAAATTATTCTTTTTAAGACATAATTTCTGTTAGTTTTTCTATTCTTTCCTTACGAATTTTCTACACATTTTCACTGATGTCTGACATGCGGATATCTTGTAATGCTAACACGAAAAACTTTATGGCTTATACACCATTAAGCAATAATCCATAGATTTGGCCATCTGGGCTTACAAGGGATATGTGTGTGCCTAATAATGTTCAACTCAATTCTTTTTCGAAGCGGAAGGATTTCCAATCGATACACCACATAATATATGTATATGTATATACGTATCTATATACACATACATATGTAAAAGACCGCATTCAGTATAAATAGAATTTTTATGTTTTTTCCTCGATATAGATACTGACAGAATCCGTATAAAATAGTTAATAAGTAAAAAGAGCCTCGGAGCTGATGATAATCAGCTAAACGGAAAACATGAAAATTCCATTAGGGAAAATTTTCTCCAAACCAACCAATACAAAGTATTAATTGAAAGCATCACTTCGGAAAATTTTTACATGTCATTGAGGTTAAACTGGGTATATAAGTTCGTTGAGTACAAAATTTGTTTTCTGTGTTTTCTTGTACTATACAAATTTCAATATGGAACTATTACCTGATATCATCAGAATTAGTACAGAATGTGGGAAATGTTTGGTGCTGTAATGAATTGAACTTTACATCATGTTCTATTCTTATTCCTTGACAAATTCTCTTCTTTCCACCACCGACCGCCCCAGTCTTTTCGGATTATTAATCTGTTCACTGCAGGGTGTAGTTTATTTCTTGGTCAGAAGAATGGATGCTGGGATATAATCGTAAAGAGACGGAAACTAGGTCAAGTTGGTTGAGATGCGTTTAGGTAGATAGGTAGATAGGTAGGACTGCTTAAAGATGATGATAAATTTTCATTATGAACACTTAAGCGACTATCTTCAAGGACTTTGTACAGAAAAATTTATGAAAATTTTGTACAAAAGTTAATTAGAAAGAAGTTACACCAGCGAACAGATTTTGTTAAGTGTTGGTAATCAACAATTTAGGTAGGTACCTATCTATTCATATCTCATGAATATAACGGAGAGATAATTAAATTTTCTAGAAGATAAGCGTTTTTATAAAATAAAATATTAATTTAAAGGCAGACTATCTATCCATCGCATCTTATCGATTTCAATAATTTATGACGAATTTATGAGAAAATTTTTATATGGTATACATTTTACCGGGAAAATGGTATAAGATCAAAAAGTACACTAAAGTAGGTACCAAATTTGGATATCTAATAATAGTAGTGAGTATATAAAAATAAAAAACAATCTTAATATAAAATATGTAGCACTTATTTCTAAATTTTAATACTTTGTGGATCCACTTTTGGCATTTATACCAGCTAGGATTCATCTTAGAACACACTAATTTTCTGCATTCAAAAATGAGTAAATATTTCCATTCCTGTCTTAAGGTTGACTTTAAACCTCCATCGAAGTCATGCTGTAATCAGCATGGGACTGCATAGGACAGTTTAATCCACGAAGTACTTTCATTATAAGCCTATCCAGTGTGTCGCAAAAAGTATATTCAGGAGGCGTTGTCAAATTGAAATGTAATCGAAGATTTTCGAATGTTTCAGAAAATTTAATGTCCAGCGTGACCTTAGGAAATGAAATGTACCTGACGCTGGCCATTCGTCTTTCGCATACAAACAGTTCTCTAAGGCCTCCTGTCACCATACAATCCCAAACCATTAAACACTGCTACCGCTGCCGCCATGTTTTACATTAGATAGCACGAAATTTAGACGATATTCCTCCCCATGCCTCTGTTCGAACGAACATCGCACCAGGAGTTCCGAATATCTATAATATTATTCTTAAATTCCATGTAAGCTTCTTTTTCGCTAACTACAGCATAATTTCAAATAATTTTCGGCTTAATTAATGAAAACTACTAACTTCAAAAATTGGATTCGTCTGACCAAACGTTTTTTGCCCAATCCTTAACCTTATACGTTGTGGCCCATTTCAACTGTTATTTCTTGGTACCTCCTCTCTGAGAGCAAAGTTTTCTTTTTCTGGCTATAAAAACCTTTAAAAGCACACTTCGAGCGAAATTTGTGATTTCTTGTTGATTACGCGAGGTTAGTACCGAACTCAGTATGCTTTTTTTCGGAGTTCTCGCAGGTTGAATTGCATACTGTGAACATTTTAGCTGATTATCTATACTCACTTAACTCACGCCTTGAGACTCTAAGATGACAATTTTGGCCCACTCACCTTCACTAAGTTCCCGCACTTCTGGCATATTCCCAGCTGAAAAATTAGGGTGCTTTATACTTTTGGCCATGACTGTATATTAGATATATGTATGGGGGATTATTTATTTATTGATTTCGCTAAATGCTAGCTACAAGACTACATGTATGCCTAGTGCCTGCAAATGATTAAGATGAATAATATAAAACACGACAGTTTCACAACAGTCTAAATCTACCAAAAATATTCTTTAAAAGCGATTTACTAAAAAAAAAAAAAAAAAAATATTAACGAGGTTCGATACAAATCATTCTATCGAAAATTTGAACATCTGAGCTTTTGCTTGATGGATCTGTGTTAAATTTTGTAATAGCTTTCAATTTACTTTTATGTAAAATGACAGTTTGAATTTTTCAAAGAGAATTCATTTAAACTTTCTTGAATATTTATCTGTGCAATCTCCATCTTATCACCATAACATTCTACAAAATTCATCTCTAATTGCTTTTATCTCCTACAGACGTAGGTATACATAGAATCTACCGTCAAAATGCTTTACTTATAGAAATGTGTGTGTAGGTTTTTTTTTTTTTTGAAATCGCATCCAAACAGGTCTAATACCCGCTGAGATAACACAGCACTCTTCTTAGGTGGGTGGCATCTTTGGCAGTTGGCAATTGGCACCCTCCAAGATTTTCTATATAGGAACTGAAAATTTATCTAACAAAGTGGAAACTCATTTTCAACCTTAGAAAACTGTGATAAATGTAACAACTTCCAGTACAAAATTGATTTAAGTGCGTAGTTGTTTGAAAAACTCCTCCATGACTCCCATCCACATATTATATACGAGCATATCCTACATAGGTACATACATAGTAGCAGTGTCCTGTCAGCCCCATAGTTGACTTACTCTCATGCGCTAGCTTACTTGCTTTTTTCACTTCCGGTCGTAATCTGATGCTCTTTATCAACATTTCACACTTTGTGAAATGTGTAATGGTGTAGACTGTGTACGGTATAACGAATACCTACATACAGTGATGAAAAATGAAATTCTGTTACAATGATGATAGTGTATATGGCTGGTTTCTGCGGTCACATATAACAAGATGCTTACTCAACTACAGCTGAGTCGGTTTCTATTAGATAAAGTTCAAAGCCATAGTAAAATGGCTATTGAGGTCATTTGAGATATACTGATGTCTGGTAGGTATAGGTTGGTTTCTGCAGAAGACAAGAGTTTCTCTATATATAGAGTAAGGTTGAAAATGTATTATATGAAATGAATCCCGGAAGTTATTTGAAAAAATGCTGTAAATTTTAAGATATCCGTGTAAAATGGAAAATTAAATTCTGTCTCTGTATAAAAAAAAAGGAATGTTTCTATTAGAGATATAATTTGAAAATCATATAAAATGAGAAGAAGGTAGGCTAGAGGGATGCCGGCAAGAAAAACTTAGCCAGATTCACTTTGACAAATGTTGGATCCATTGTACCCCATACATTGATGAAAATCTATTGTCTAAGAACAACCCTAGATTACCCCTGATTCTCAAAGTGGAGGAAGGCTGGGGAGGGGGTGTCAAAGTTTTATTTAGTACATATTGGAAAATCTAGTACAGAATCGAATTCCTTAGGACCTGAGAAGAAGTTTGAGTACCTAGACTCCTATACTCGGAGGCTTAAATATTCGAACTGAGATACTAGATTTTTCGCACCTTAAATTGGCTCTGGTAGGGTTATGTCAGATCGGAAAACGGATGTTTGCTTCAGTTCATTACCAGCTCCAATTGGAAGAAACATTTTTTTCGCTGCATACTTTTAGGACGGCGGGGGGTGGGAGTAGGAACTCCCGGCGAGGTAGGATGGTTCCAATACGGTATGTCGTATACTTTTTTCTAATTCAGAAAACTCTCTCGGGAGAGATTTGCCGCCGGAAAGGTTATTTGTATGCACTTGGGTTACATACACCCCAGTTACTATATTTTGCATATATTTTTGCAGTTATTTCTTTCATGGGCATTAGTGCTCTGTTTTGAACATTTTTCTCATATAAAGTTATTTTTCACGACGCACCAATTCCGCGCAGTCACGAAAACTAGAAAAGTCCACTTTTCCACAAAAAAAAAAAACCGCACAAGCTACATCCGATTGCCAAAGCTTTCCCCCGCTAGATAGAAATAAACATTGTTAATAAAATATGTTCAGAATATCAGACATCTCTCATGTGGGCATTCCCCTTTAAGAATTTATAATAACACTACTTTGCACTAGGTGCGGTTAGGTATGAGGTGTGCCGCTAGACGTAACTAGACTGCTTCACTTAGACCTCCAGTGGATACATTGTGCCCCTTGACTTCATGGGATAACCTTTGAAACCGCTTTTGATGCATCTTCCTTCCCTTAGGAATCTCAGGATAGATCTGAACTCTATACATTGCAGCTTCCCCAGCTGCCCCAGATTTAAGAAGAAGTAGCTATCAAATAGTCTGCTTCTTTTGGTCGCTTGAACAGAACACTCGCAAATCACATGTCGAACTGATTCGATTTCCTCAGGAGCTTTACAATTACAACAGAATTTTTTTAATTCAGCCTCTTAGCATGGTTATCTATGACCCAATGGCCTATTAATTGGTTAGGTGGTATCAGCTCTGCTCCCCAGGGAGCTATATAAGCTGAACTACTAAGTGCTCGAACTCAGATGTATTCTTAATTTTTTATAGTTTATTTTAGAATAAGAAGAACTAAGTTGGCTGTCTCATATTGAATTGAATGGAAATTTAAAAAAACTCTTTATTGCGTAACCTTAAAACTAAAAAAATAAAAACCTTCTGGTGTGTAATGCTAATTATATGTATGTGGAGTTCAGAAGATCCACTCGTTATGTCATGTTTATATTGTAGTCTTCGTAGCCCTCTTACAAGTATATCGGCCGCCTTGTTTTGATGGTGTTGGAATAAAACCAGGTAATACTAAAAAGCGACTTTTTGAATTTTAGTTAGTGCACTACCCGCACTCCTGTAGAATGTGGCTTTCTGTAAGCACTACCTTCGGGCAAAAATTACACGTGGGACTATGTCTCCTTTAATACCGGAGACCGGTTTCAATATTACAGTTTGTACTAAACCGCAGGTATGTCTATATAAAACAACTCGGTATACACTCAATATGTAAAAACTTGGAGATAAATATTAAAACTGCGAGAAATTTCATGGTATACACTAGTTATAAACCATCAATAATTTAATACACGAACCTTTTAGAGTCGAATTTTATATTGCAATGTTGGCTGTAACTTTTTCTGACATTTAATATTTCAAACATATGGAAGTTGGCAAAGGTTATACCTGGTAAGAAATATCCAAAAGCTGACAAAACTTGTGACCATAGACATATTAGTATTCTGTCTGTCTTATCCAAAGCTTTAGAAAGGCTTATTTTAAACCAACTCACGAGTTACGTCGAAGGTCACGATCTTTTAAGCTGGTATCAGTCGAGATTTCGTGATAGACATTGTACAGATACTGCATTGCTAAACTTAGTTGAGGATATCAGGAATAATATTGAGGATAACCAGGCTATAATCTTGTGCTTACTCGATTTTTCAAAGGCATTTCATTCCGTGAACTTTGACTACTTATGCAATAAACTTCGATCCCAATATAAATTCTCAAGCTCGGCTACCAAACTTATATGTTCCTACATTTCTGATAGGAAATAGATTTTAGCGACTGTTATAATAGCAAAATTCTATTCTCCGGCATTACACAGGGGTCTATCTTGGGTTCTTTGTTGTTTTGTTTATATATAAACAATGTAATTGAGGTAACTTGTCAATGCTCTCTCAAATTATATGCTGATGATGTTCAAATGTGCCTATCCTCAAACTTAATAAATCTCCATAGTAGCATAAATAAAATTAATATGGATTTAGAAGATATTGAGTCTTGGGCAAGTTTGAGCTGTCTAAATCTGAATCCACCAAAATCGTAAGTTATTTTTATTTTTAAAAACCATGCTGATATGTCGCAACACGCTTGTGTTAAACTTAATGGTATATTCATCCCTTTTGCTGAATCAGCTCGCAACCTTGGTATAATTTCTGATACTAGATTAAACTGCAATAAACACACTGATACACAAGTAGGTAAAATATATGGCAGCTTAAAGTGTCTGTAGAGTTATGCATCCTATACCCCCAGAGAAATAAGAACTCGGTTGGTAAAAGCTCTGTTGTTACCAATCATAGCTTATGGCTGTGACGTTCTCACAATTTTAGTGGCAGATGTTGTGATATAATAAATGTACCATATAACTCCTGTGATATATATATTTACGACATCCTTTGACGTGATCATGTCTCGAAAGTTTTTGAGAGTTATCTTAAGTTCTACACTGAACAATTATATTAAATTTAAAATAAATTACCTATATAGTAATGTAAAATTCCTTGCATCCGCTGAGACAAAACTGCTGCGCATACCGAAACACAGGTCCTATTTCAGTAGTCGTTCATTTTTCGTCTATGGTGTTCAACTCTGGAATAATCTGCCCATTGAAATAAGATCTACCCAGTGCCCTGACAGCTTCAAAAGCTTATCATTTGAGCATTTTTCTAGCATGTAATTATTATTTTATTTTTATTTTATTATTATTATTTGCTTTTATTAAATTTAGTTTAATGTTAATTTTCTTCAATGCAAATATTTTCATTTCTTTAATAATTTTCTATCATTTCATAATTTTAATTCTAGGTATCATCTTATTTGCTTTTTCTTAATCCTTTTTTCTTAATTTAGCAATTTCTATGTTCTTTTTATTTCTTATTATTATTATGCTTTACTTTATTGTTAATTTAACTTTTTTTTTTCATTTTTTATTTATATTATTTGTTTTTTCTTCAAAATCGATGTCAATTTTCCTGTATTTTTTAATTAGGAGTATGCGCAAATCAATGAGCATTGTTCTCACTTGTTCTCTTTAACTCAATAAATATTAAATAAATAGACAAGTAGTCTCACAATATTTGCTCGCATTTTTTACGGACGCCGAACTTAATCAAGTCAAATAACAAATCAAATGTTAGTTCTCTAATTAATTCCTCAGTATCGTAAACCACAAGTGTGTCTCTGAAATTCTCTATTTCAATCGGATAAAATCACAATATATATCTCAATATCGATACCTCAAATCTGTCTCCGGTATGAGGTAGGCATACATTTTTCCTAGGTATTGTGAGGCAGATAGCTTATTGAAATTTAAATGCTACCAAAGCAATCACTGCAATACCTCACAAGTACACTCCCCACTAGTTTTTATGGCAAAAATCGCAGTCAAATCGTCAAAATGCAATATTTATTTTAAAATCATATGAAAAATAGCACTGCAATGAATTTGTGGAAGCGCTGCTTCCTGTTTCTACTCGAGAGAATACCACCAAAATAACTTGAACCCTTCCCATAAAAAAATTTTTAATAGCTTTCAATTTCACAATATTTAATTAAGCCCAGTACTAAGGTCCGCTCTAAGCTAAATTTTAGCGGGTCTCCAATATCGGGCAGTTCTTTAGCAGTTAAATTATGACAGCGGAGACTCAGAGAAAAAATATATTAAACACAAGAAGAAGTAGAATTTTGCAATTTTTTTACGGAAATACAACGCGCGGTGATAATATTTCTAAAAACATGTAGTTAAAATTATTTGGGAATATTTAAAATATAAAAATAATATGCATAATGTATACAATAAACAAAAAAAATTAACAGTGATATTGAAAATACGGCCACGAAACGAAATCTAATTCATCCGTACTTACAGCAAAGACGTACAAAACTACGTTAACTACAAAAATACGGTCAATAAATTTATCAAATATCCGAACTCAGACAATAAATATTTCTAGCGCGCTAAAGATCGGCCTGGGCGGATAAATTGAAGCTAAAGTTTTTGGAGACTTACTGGTGGTGCCATCTCTAATCAAAAAAGGCAAATTTAGCGCGTTGACCGTAATACCGCTCTCGCTAAAATTCAGGATAAATTTTCGCCAATTTCTTTTAGCTTGCTAAATTTTCATACAAAGCAACAATGTTCCCATAAAAACTTTATATGCATGAAGACTTTAAATTTTACTCGCCTAAAATTTTTGTGGGAACGCACATTTTGACAAAACGAGGTCAGGAAAAAATACAGAAGTCACTTGCTTCTCTTGTCATCATAATGGAAATCGCAAGGAGTATCTGAGCCTGACTCTGGACATCTCTAATATCATTCTTGTGAGGAGATCAAAATATCTGGCTATTGGATTTGTCTATAAAGACTTGTCAAGAACGAGTTGGAGTTGTTTCACATATGAAGTCTAAGAGCAACGTTGAGTTTTTCGCTTTGCGATACTGCTGCTTTATCGACCGTAGAAAAGATAGTGAAATCCGTTCGCGAGCTTGTTGATTAGGCCAATCAGTCCGCTCTTTCATTAGCCGGTATGCCGACGTGACCGGGACACCAGACCACCCATATTTTGTCTCTTTGCAGGGTCACTCTGAAATTTTCAGTCAGACCATTCTTGTTCTTTAAGATTAGAATCATCCCTTTGATAGCCGACTGGCTGTTAGAAAAGATCGCCTTGATGTCCTGCTGTTTGGCTGACGACCTGGCTGCCTCCTAGATTGCTGTTAATTCGGCCGTGTAAACATTGCACCATCAGGCTCTTTATAAATGATCATCGAAATTATATATTTGCCCATATTGTTTTAGTTTTACTAAGTATTTACTCTGCAATTGATTGTCCACTTATTTTCATTGTATGTAGGATTCATATTTTGTCAGCATATCCTCATCACCACCTTTTTATTGTTGAAAATGTTGTGCAGGAGATTTATAACAAAATCTTAATAAAAGCGACCCGCAAATCGACTGTTCAGGAGCAACGGAATTTGATTTTGTTTTATTCTACACTTTAAAAATCTTGTTTCCAATATACAAATATATATTTTGAAAAAAATTTATTAACTAAAACGCTCACAGCCTCTAACGCTAAAGAACGACATTTTTCTCTTTTAAATATTTAAAATTTTACTATAATTGTTGCTGTTTTTGGTACTGTAATTTTTCAAAGATTCTAAAAATGCTCATGACTTTTTAAAATTAACATTAAAAAATAAAAAAGATCAAAATAAATTTTTTCGTATTTTTTAATAGGAACTCAGAAATGAAAGAAAAGTTGGGGGTTATAATTTGAAAATCTAAAGCTACCTTCGCCCCACCCTTAAGCTGATCAATGGTTGATTTGCATTTTAGGTATATTCTTAAATGTGCAACTCCAAAATATTATTAATAAAATTTTATATAGCGCAATTCTTGGATTTCATGCATATTTTGGAATATGAATATTTCCAATTGTCATTATAAATGGACCACCACTACCTCCAGTTAAGAAATAAAAAAAAAACACATCCACAAAATTATAATGTCCATCCTAAACCTATTTCAATAATTTCAAAGCCTATGTATTACATACATATTTACTCAAAATATGAAACAATAACTAAATATCAAAATTAAAGAAAAAAATATATATATAGGTACCCGCAGAAAACTTAATAAGCCTCTTCCTGTGATGAAACGATTTTGCATGTTATCTGCTTCCAGTTCGAATGTTCTTTTCACCCAATATCCATTTGCTTAAACAGACAATGGTTTTCAAAGTGAAAGGCTATCAATATGTGTGTGTGTATGGGTGTGTGTGTGTGTTCTGTTTATGTACATACTTCCATACATATTATGATGGTCATTATAATCATTTCTAGTCAGATAATACCAGTGATTTACCCATAAAAATGGCTTTTTATTTCAATTCGCATTTTTTATTGGATTATCTGTTCAACCAAGTGAAAGCATTGAGTTTTTTATAGCCTATCCATTTATGTACATTACTACACCACGCTTTCTCCTCTGATAGGTACTTTGGGTCGTCTATAGTAATATTTATGATGGACTCTCCTCTCATGTGTTCAACTTTCGAGGATATATCCACAAATTTCCTTCAATTTTATTGATTATATTATCAGTCCTGGTATAGATGATATTTCTTTAGAACACACACTAAATGTTATCAGTTTGGAGTTTAGTAATTCTGATTTTTACGAAAACCCAAATTTAAGTAAACGAAAAAGTAATAGCCTTAAAGTAATTAAAATTTTTCACTATATATAGACCCAGAGATCCATGCATATACTTGGAGACGCGAAAAGTCTCTAAAGAAACCATATTTCTGGCGACTTTATTGGTCTCCTGTCTCCCGTCGTATTTTTCAAACCAAAGGATCTTAATGTTTGGTTTCCGGTCGCCAAAATTAGTTTATTTTTCATCTCTACGTCTCCGGAGACTATTTGTGTGTTCTACTCTATCAGTTAACTGTGGAGTGAGTTTCACAAAGTTGTTTGTTAATTTTGTAATTAATTTGTTATAGGGTCATACCATAGAAAATCGAACAAAATTTACATTTTCCCAACATTCTTTCTTTTTTTGCTGAAAGTTGAAATCTTTAAAATTTTCCAATTTTTGGTATGTTGAGTTATAATTATTAAAGAAATCACAATTTTGGATCAAAGTAACACAGAGGCATGGTCTTAAGGTTATTTCAGGGAAAATTATATAAAGAAAGCATTTTATAAGAAAAACAATTAAGTATAATAAAACAATCCTTTATTGTTGAATATCTCAAAATGCTTCATTTCAACTTTTCTGATGTTGTTTAAATAGAAATCTCTACTAATAATGTAGTTAGTAAATTATTAAAATCTTAACTTGGGACAGTAATTGGTTTAAGGAAGAGAATTTTTTTCGTTGATATAGGTCTAGTTATTTTTGAAAAAAAAAAAGAAAAAAAAAACACACAAATTTGTATTGTATTATCCTCAAAATTTCCCTTCTCCCGTAAAATTGTTATACCAAGCATTTAGTTTTTAAGCTTTCTACTTTTTGCATAACAAAAATAAATTAATAACTTTTGAGATACTTTTTCTAACAATCTCTAATCTCTTTCCTGACAATTAACGGAGATCTCTAGAACTCTCTAGAGACGAGACCATACATAAATTTCGTGTATACACTTCGGAGACGTGTCTATTGAGACTTTTTTCTTATGATCACCAAAGTTCTGATTTTTAGGGTTCCGTACCCAAAGGGTAAAAACGGGAACCCTACTACTAAGTCTCCGATGTGCATCCGTCCGTCACCGGCTCATGAACCGTAATTGGTAGACAGTTGAAATTTTCACAGACTGTATATTTCTATTGCCGCTATAACAACATATAATAAAAATGAAATTAAATGAAAAATTAAAGTAGGCGCCAGAGGCGTATAGAGTTTAGTTTTTGTAAACCGGAGACTAGAGATCAAAGGTCTCTCAGCATTTTGGAGTTAATCACAATTTATGTTGTGGCAGCCCACAATTGCTCCATCTTCTGAAGCAGGTAACTACTCTGAGCAGGTATCCGATTTGTTCGAAATACAAAATTGTGCTGTCTTGAAGTAGTAATCTGTGTTGGCTTGAATGGGTATCGATCGACACTCGTTCAGTAAGCGACCAGATGAAGACTATGTTGACTTGAAGGAGCAGTCCGTGCTTGTTGTAATGGCTACTGATTGCACACTTGTTCAGTAAGTGACCAGGTTGGGGACCTCAGACCTGAAATATATCTCTTTGCAAGCACATAACAGTCTTAGTGAAGACTTGACATCCACAAAGAGGAAACCACAATTGAGCCGGTGAGAACCAGAGTGGTGTAAGTCAATGAAAAGTATGGATATTTTTTATTGAAAATAACAGTAAAATACTGCCATTAGTAAGTGTAGCTGTAAATTTCGACTATGATTCTCATCGGCTCAATTAACTTGCAACTTGACATCCACGGAGGGGAACTTCAGACCTGAAATATATTTCTTTGCAAGCACCTATCTATCTTGCCGAAGACTTGACATCCACAACTTATATGTTCCATAGAAAAAGTGCAAAAACCGGAGAAAAGGTTACATTTTGGGTAGAGGGTGTTATAAGTCATTTTAAATCCAAGACTTTGGGCATCTTAAAACCAATATAAAAAATTGGCTTTGATGACTTGTTTTTTGTTAAAAATTGTAGTCAAATAAAAAAAAAGAGTTAAAATTCCAAAATTTTAACTTTGTTGCATCATAATTTCAAAACGGAGCAGATCTATGAAAAATTTTTAGACCATTTGAAAGGTCCAACGATTATCTTTTTAACATAATTAAATTTAAATCATCATCATATGGTGTAACATTCAGAAATGAAATTAAAGGGTGATCTATCAAAGCAGACCCAAATATCTTTAAGGGGTAACGCCACTGTAAATTTTTTTAAAAATCGATTTTGTTTTTATGGCTTAAAAAATAGTTTAAATCCTCTAGAATAAGAAAAAAAAGATCCCGAGCCAGCAAAAATTTTTTTTTCTTTGAAAATGGAGGTCGCCACCAAGCGCGTCAAACTTGCCCCGAAACGACTACCTGAAGCCTGAAACACAATTGGAGCTTTTCAGCCACCTTTATCGCCAGCTTTCTTCTAAAGCTGACTGAAAAAGCCGAATTGAACACAACTGACCTTTTTGACATTTGCAACTTTAACTTTTATTTTCTAACTTCATCTTTTTTATTTTTTCCAATAAAAAGCTATTCTCAAAACTTTAAACGCGTTTATCTCGAAACACGGTTTTTCAAAATGGCACGCAGTATAACTCGAACAATTTTCATATTTTCGACTTGAAATTTTGACCAGATGTGAACATTAACATTATCTAAAGAATGCCGTACGAGATTTTCAATAACTTTATTTGTTGATTTTTTATTAACAAAAAACCTGCCGTTTTTTTCGTCAAAAATCAAATTTTTTTTCAAACGCGCGTCAAATTTACAAAAATTAATATTTTTAAAAATCCGTACGGTATTCTCTAGCTATAAGCCACTAGATTAATGTTTTTTTTTTGTTTTGGTCTAGATTCAAATGTGCGCCAGTGGTGCTGCGTGCCGCGGAGCCCTGCAAGCAACACATGTCCCGGGCAGATGGCTGTGGAGCCGCCATTTTGCTTTTTTTCGCTGTCAAAAAATTTATCAATAAGTTCAATGTATGCCCGATAATACCATTAAAAGGTGTTTTTCAAACACCTTTAATTTCGCGAGAAAAAAATTCGTGAAAAAAACCTTTTTTTTTAGCCGTTACAGTGGCGTTACCCCTTAAGTCGCATTACCTCAAAAAGCACTAGAAATGCCCCACCCAACATACAATTTCTTGCTTGCCTATTCATAGCCTTCGGGTGCCAGAGCACATACGGGACACACTGTATAGTGTTTGAGCATATAACTATATCAATTGAGGCAGCCGTGCTATTTACTTATAATGTTACAAGTACTTTAGCTCCCCCCCAATCTTAAATATTAATTCCAGAAATATCGAATTAAATAAATTTATTAATTCGTATCCCTTCTGTTTACTTGTAAATTCCTATTATCGTATGATGATCAAAGTGTGTTCATTTTATCGAAATAAGTGCTGCTGCTTTTGAACCCAAATGTTATTCTCTACATATATTATGTATGTATGTATATTGCACATATTTATACATTCTGATACCAGGGCTATACTATAAAATTTCATGAACGTTTTCCCCAGTAATGACCTCAGCAGTATCCTGTTAAAATTTCATGGGTTTATCTACTCGAAGTGATTGGATTGAAGGGTAAGTGATATAATCTCAGAAATTTCTCATCGAGTTCAAAATTCATTGAGTTCAAAAGTCGGAGAGCAGAAGCGACACACATATTATTACAATTTTCGAAATTGATTAGTGGAAAACGTGATTACCTACTGATTTTAGGGAGGGAAATAGTTGAAATCATATTATAAAATTATAATTAATTACCTACCTTACACAGCTACATATGAATGATCAAAGGAAGGCTTGGTTGTATTGATAGAGGTTTATTTATTTAGTAAGCATTTGATTTCATTTTCATTTCATTGATTTTAATTAAAGCGGACTTTTTTTCGTCTAGGTAGTGCGCGATTCCTTCTGGCTTTAGTCCTTGCTTGTTATAAAATAAATATAGTTGGTACAGCGAGCGAAAAGTGAATACTTTAAGGTCACAAAATACCTAATTTTTAGTAACTTTAAGTAAATCTAGATTTTTTTTTCTTTTTACAGAAATTGGAGATTAATATAACTCATTTAGGTACCTGTTGAACTTGTAGTATCAGGCTTCGCTGTTCCAATTATAATGCATATTTTTGTTACAAATAAATAAACAAAATCAAAATAATTCAATATCTGAGCAATGTAGGTAATTTTCGATATTTTTTTATAATATATCTAGCTAGTTCAGTGAATATCCTAGATGTCGTAGCACAGCCTTGGAAAGAAAGAAAGAAGGGGTAGGGAATGGAATTGAAAATTATTGGATTGAGTCAACGAAGTGACGGTGTGCATTTTGCTCGAATTTTTGCGGCTCATTACAGGGGCAGGCAGAATATAGTAAACCGTTCCACATTCATACTGTTCTGCTAATGAAGGATTCGCGAAATTTCACAGTACGGCCGAATCTGACTTCAAAGAATCAGGGGTGAGCTCGATGTGATATGTATAAGGAGAATTCTACAAGGGATCAGTCTAGAGATTTCTTTAGAGTAATAATCATAGAAGTAGGGATAAAAAGGAAATATACTTCTGAACCTGATGCTCCAGGGAATCAATAATTGCTATTGTTATATGATCGTCACTAAGCCGAAAGGCCTTCTTTTGGACTTAGTCTAACGCGGACAATGAAATAAATCCATCCCCTGCCCAACTTTGGGAATTATATTTATTTATTTATTTATTTATTTAATTGTCTACAGATTACATTATCTTACAGACCTGCACTTAATGTATAAATTAATTCTAAGATGAGTTAAGACTTCTATAATTATCGAAAATACAGGATTTAAGACTATCTCTTGGCATGGAAGTATCGACAATTGATGAAAATTTATTAAACATTGAGGAACAATTTGAAATAGGCTCGTGATTACCATAATTTGCTCTGTAATGAGGAATATGCAGCAAGCACCTAGAGCGAATTGGCCGTTCGGAAGCATATGTACTAATCAATGATAATAACGAGTTAATTCTGTAATCCAAAATATCTTTAACAAAAGTCGCACAGTTAACGTCCCGTCGTAATTCCAATTGAGATAAACCCAACAGTAAACATCTTACAGAATATGAAGGTAAATTATCATATCGGTAGTTACATTTGTAAAGCGCATATCTAGTGAAGCTTTTCTGTATTGATTCAAGACGATCAATATGAACTTTGTAGTGGCCCCAAACGACACTTGAATATTCTAAAATAGACCTTACCAAAGCGAAGTAGAGAACTTTAAGAGTGTGAACATCTCTGAAGTCTTTAGAATTACGCTTAACGAAACCTAGGCATCTACGAGCTTTACAAACTATCAGCTCAACATGTGGAATGTAGCTCAATTTAATATCATGTATAATACCCAAGTCATTAACTTCAAAAACCTTAGGAAGAGTACTGTTATTTATAAGATAATTAAAAATTATTGGATTGGATAAACGATGAAATGTCATAGTTTTACATTTACCAATGTTTAAGTGAAAATTGTTTATAGAACACCAATCAGAGAGACCATTAAGATCACGTTGAATGTGTGCGCAATCATCCACAGAATTGACTTTTAAAAACAATTTCAAGTCATCAGCAAACAACAAACATCTAGTAAATTTGAAGCTTTCTACTATATCGTTAATAAAAAGCAAGAAGAGCAGAGGACCTAAGTGGCTACCTTGAGGCATGCCAGAGCAAGCGTTTATCTCTCTGGAGGGGATCCTACCAATTTTGACGTATTGTTTACGATCAGTCAGATAGGATTCAATCCATTTTAAAAAAGCCAAGTAAACTAAGTTTACATGAAAGAAGAGAAATATTAATTCTATCAAATGCTTTAGAGAAATCCGTGTAAATAACATCAGCTTGAAATGAATCTTCAATAGCATTAATAGCGTAATGTGAAAAAGAAGTAAGATTAGTTTCACATGATTGACCAGGAATAAAACCATGCTGTTCCAATGAAATAATTTCTTTGGTTAAAAATGTAACTTTAGAATGAATCAACGAGTCAAGAATTTTAGGAATTGTATTCATAACAGAGACACCTCTATAATTATCCTTTTACCCAGATTTAAATATCGTTGTAATGAAGGAGACTTTCCTAATATCTAAGAAAATCCCTGTTTGTAAAGATAAGTTGAAAATTGAATTTTTCATTAGAGAAGTGCATAAAAAGTCAGTGTCAGGTTTGGTATTAGAATTTAAGTTTCTTAAGCACTGCAGTTCGTCGTTGGTAGATAAAGAGATAACACCAATGCCAAGAGAAGACGAAGGCGTAAAATCATTAACATTAAGATAAACAGAGTCATCACTGTACACGGATTCGAAGTATTCAACAAACAGGTCACAACTAGATTATAAATTAAAGGCCTTTTTGTTGTCATATTGCAACATTTTCGGAAGACCTGTAGAATTACGTTTAGTATTTATAAATGACCAAAATGCCTTGCTATTGGATTTAATACTGCACTCCATAGACCAAACGTATTGATTGTACATAAATCTAAGTAGGAAGTTATATTCACGCCTAAGCTGACAGTACTTTATTCTATCGGAAAGATTGCCAGATTTTTTAAAAGCTTTATACGCCTTAGATTTAGCATTTTTAAGTTTAATAACACTTTTGATAAACCATTTTGGATGCTTGTTGGATGAGATTCTCTTAGTAGGAACATGTTTTTTAAGGCCTTCATGAATAACGCTATACATTTGATGTAAATCATCAGAGTATATCGAATTCCATTCATAATTTGAAAGGAAGTTATTAAGATTATGGTAATCAGCCTTAACAAAATTATATTCAAAAATATCTGCTTCATTACAGTGAGAACAAAATTCATAAACAGAAATGGAAAGATTAACAGCTTTATGATGAAAATCAATAAGCGTTAAAGGAGTACTAACTTCATGAACTTCAAATTTTAATTCGTTACTTATAAATATTAGATCTAACAGTTTACTAAACATATTTGTTATTGAATTCGATTGAATTAAATCTATTCCTACCAAATTATCTACAACGTAACATTCTACTTCAGATGTGACATTCTTTGAAATTAACAAAGATTCCTCTAAATTCCATTGCCAATCAATATTAGGCAAATTAAAATCACCACAAAAACATAAAAAATTCTCATCATCATACTTCTCAAATAGTGACAACACATTATTTACATGACCTTTATACAGTTCGATTGAAGAAGAAGGTGGGATATAACTTAGACAAATATCGACGGCGATAGAATTAAGATGAGATGAGTCATTGTGCAGATGAATCTTCTCCTCTTGTAAAACCGGTCGATAAAGGACACCAATCTTTACGATAAAAAATATAATGACTCTCATCGAAAAGTTCTCATTGAGCCAAGTTTCAGTGAGCACAATAATGTCATAGTCATTTTCCATAACAGCAAGAGAAAAATCCTGAAGTTTCGTTCTCAAACCTCGCACATTTTGATAATAAATGTTCAGCATTTTATAGTTTAAAATCTAGGCATGATATGAGACTTGATGATTTGCGCCAAGTCTGATGGAGTAAAATATTTCTTGCATCTTGCCCAGGCATTTCATCCTATTTTTTACAATACCAAAAATATGATCGGACCAACTAATAATGTTGGATATTTCAATGTCTAAGATGTTTAGGGATGGTGAACTCGAGGTATATACATCATCGACGGAATGAACGAATATTGATTAATTGAAATGGGTTGATCGGGGGTACGTTTGAGTGGTAGCAGACAACAGTACGTAGCAGACAACATTGCTTTTTGGAAGACCCGATTCACTCTGCCCTAACCAATTATTGTTTTGTTGTAAGGGTATTGTTGATGGTTCACTTATATACTATATGGCTATGTTTGTCAACTATAACGTTTCCGCGTAATTATCCGTCAAAGAAATATTGGATTAAGAGGAGAGGGAGAAAACTTTGAACCTATTTTAAGAAGAGAGGGTCCAGACCTAATGCCTGAAGTTTAGCTAAACGAGCAGGATGTCAGACTTTATCCAAAGCCTTTGAAATATCTAATGTGATGCTTTCTAATTCGCCAAATTGATGGAGACATTGGTTCCAACAAGCGGTAAAAAATATTAGTAAATCTTCAGTAGAGAGGCCAGGACGAAAACCGTATTGGTGGTCGCTAAGAAAGTAGTTAGCCTCTATCTATTTAATGAATTGCGGGCGATGAGAGCTCTGAAAAGCTTGGATAAAATTTTTGGTCTATACAGTTTTGCTCTATAAAGTTTGAGGTATGGCTTGTCCGTACTTTTTTTGGTTATTGCGTGAACATCACTAAAGGGAAGACTGCTGTCGATTAGGACAAGTGAAATAGTTTGCGGAGAAGTTTAGTTAAACGAGAGGCGCAACACTTGAGTACTAGGGGCGAAATACTATCAAGACTAACAGCCTTAGATACATTAAGATTCGTAAGCACTTTGAAGATCTGCCTTGTGCGGATATGTAACGGTCTTTGACCGTGATTGCAATATTTATGGAGAAGCAGGTGTCTGTAAAGAATATGGTAAAAAAGAGCTTACAAAAAACTTATCTGCAAACAATGCCTAAGATCGAGACAAATTGGATTTTTCCAATAATTCTGTGTACCCATCGCAGCTGTAAATTAGAGGCGATACCGACGAACTTTTGAAGTTGTTCTTCATTGGTTTAACAGGAGACCAGAAACTTTTACTACTCTTTCGACTAGAAAATATCTTCTGTCTAATGTTAAATAACTGCTATAAAACAAAACATCAGAAACAAAAACTATGAAAGATGCCAAAAAGGGACGTTTGAGAATAAAGTTAAAGTAGATGCTTTGCAGAAAACTATACTTTTACTTATATTCTACTTAGAAGTCAACTAAACTGCAACATAATAGTTACGAACACAACGTTTTACAAAATTTTCTAACCTGTGATAATTACTTTTGTTGGAGCTGGTTCCAGCGATCAGTTGGTTTCTATTCGGTTATAAATAAATCAGTAGTAAGGTTACGCTATAACTTTCAATAGAAAGTTAAATTATATTACCTTGAAGTTTTAAGAATACTGAAATATATATTTTAGTTACTCGTTAGTTTTTTGTTGCCTTTTCTACCTTTTTGTTATTTTTAAATTATCGTTACTATTGCAATAAATAGCCAGATAGTTAAGTTTTTTTTTAGTACTTTTCAGGGACTGAATCAGTTATGACATTTTTCGAAACAAGCTTACTTTACTTGTTTTAAGCTAAAAAAAAAAAACTAAGCTGGAAAGGCTTATTATTTTTCTGGCAAAAATAAAAAGACAGCTTGGCTTTTTATTTTTTTGAGCTGGAAGTAACAGGTTTTGAAGGAAGTATAAAAAGCCAAGCTGCTTTCTTATTTTTTCTAGCCGAGCAGCATTTTTGGCTGGAAAAAATAAATTTCCTTTCCATTAAAACACACAAGTCAGCATCGAAAGGTCTTTTTTTAGCACTAAAAATCATTTTAAATCATCTCCGCTGCAATTTGTCGGAAGAAAATTTGCAAAATATATTATTTGTTCGGCTACATTCACAAAAGTAAAACTGTAATTGCCATTGCCTTCACTGTAAAATGAGCTATGTTTAATGAAATTCAGTTTTTATTGAAATATATGTTTTTTAAGAAATTATGGAGTTTTGGTATCCTTAAAGGTTCTTTATAAAAAAAAAATAATTAAAAAATTTAAAAGTTCCTTCAATCAGTTACGAAGCACTTCATAAAAAAGCCAAATTGACTTCTCATATTTGGTCGAAAAAAATAGCCAGCTTTGAAACCTGTTATTTTCGGTTAGAAAAAATAAAAATAAAAAAAGTATCAAGCCGTTGCGCTTGCTTTTCTAGCTTCAAAGCTATTACCGGCCAGGATTAACAAATAAAGTATGCTTTTTCCGCAAAAATTTATTCAATTTTTAGTTTTTTTTTAAAGGTAAGTTTTCAAAAGTTTTACAGGAATTGCACGATCATAATTTATCCCAGCTTTTTCTGTTTAAAATTTTCAAAATACCAGTTATTTTCGGTCCCTAAAATGGTTACATTAGGATTATTTTAAAACAAAAATATTTTTGTTTTCTGTTTTCATCGAAACTTCTCAATATCTATAATACGAACGCCCTGTATATTTCTTACATTCTTTTTTGTTTGTTTTAGTTGGTGTTTTAAAGGTGTATAGGGGGAGCCGCTAATAATTCTTGTAATGAAATTTTCCGCTACCAACTAGTTGTATATTTATACAAAAGCTAACTCGAACATCTCTGCTTAGCTTTAATTAAAATTTTTGAATGATTTGCATTTTATTCGTATCTGAAGATAAAGGAGGAATTTTTGTATAGGGTTACTGTGGTTTCATCTTCGAATAGTTATATTCAAGGTGTAGAACTTCTGAGAAACGGTAATTTTCTATATATTTAGAGTAAGTTCGGCGATTATGGCACACCATAAGGGTTTATGGTAATAAAATACAAAGTTAATGAGATATATTTATACTTACTGTTCCATGCAGTCTGAAATTCAGTCAAGTATCTTATCGTAGCAGTTAAATTATTTATTATAATAAGGAGTATCAAAAATAATAATTTTTCTTAAACTCTAACAAAAGTTAAAAGCAAAATGTGGTGGGGTAATATGGCTCTAGGCTGTCTCTGATGAGCCATATTATACTACAGTTCTGCATTTATATTGTCGTACAAAACTCACATATAAATATACCTGTTTCTACTCCACTGCAGCATTCCTTGTGAGCCCACATGTGACAAGATACACACTGTATCCAAGATTCCCCCTAGTATCCGAAGAATAGAGATTGCCACAATACAAACATTCAGTATCTTCTTTATCTGAACTTTCATTGGAGCTTCCTTTCTTTATCAGAACTGGAACGTGATAACTGCATGGCTTTCGACTTACCCCTCCTACCCTTTCCTTCACATCTTTCTTTCTTATTAGCTTAACTTTCTTCTTTAATGTTTTTTCGAGCTAAGCTTTATAAGGAGATCCAGTCAACAAAGTGGATTTGGTAGATTTACGTCCACGGTTACTTTTTGGAACGACTTTTGGAATTGGGAAAATTTGAATCGGTATTATATAATCGTGAACGTTTGACAGGGATGGCTTCGGAGCAGAATATCGAGTTGAAGATTAAGCTATAGGCGAAAAAGAAGAGTTTGTTTCCTTTTGTTTTGAAGTTCCTGATTCGGAAGCCTCTTGAAAATTAGCTTCATTTGTGCAAGAAGATATCTGGTTTAGTTCCTTGTTTTCAATTAGTGAGGGAGATGTTGATAAAATGGTTTCATTGCCAGAGACATCGTTGTCATCTATGAAGTCATGATCTTTGAATACATTTCTAGCTGTAGGATATATACTAGTAGCATGATATCCACTTACTGCGATTTCACCCGTTTGAGCACGCACGACCAAATACTTCCATAATATCATATTGAGACAGAGGTCGCATATAGTTTCTTATCCAGCATCGAATTTCATCAGACATATGTTTTTTTTAGAGGTCCCATGAATTATCTATCAAGAGTTTGCATTTTATGGCTGGAATGTGGCGGGAGCGATAGCAAATGAACGTGACTTTTTCGATCCAGATAAATTAGTTCAATGTTTCTTGTAAAACTGGCGAATCTGCACTTGAGTTGACGTATTCTAAAAAATGCTTGAACCAATTTGTAAACAGGTTTGTTTGAATCCAGCCTGACGGATGGCATTCGTGTATAGCCCCTGGAGGTGCACCTTTCATTAGTAGAGGATTATCTCGTTTCCAAGGAAATATTATCAAAAGTGGCACAAATGCTCCTCCTGCACTCATGCATATTACGCAGTTATTAGAGAGCCTCTTTTGGCAGATGTTAACGCACTAATTTGGGTCTTTCTTTTACGACTTAAAACTTGCGGCATTTGTGAGGGCACGACGCAGATCCCGGTCTCATCAATATTGTATATCCTTTCAGCAGGAAATTTATATTTATCAATTATCTGTTCGAGAATATTAAAGAACTCATTGATGCTCTCTCTATTAAATCCATTTGTTCTCGCAAATGAAGTTCCTGTTGGACGGCGGAAAGAAAGCTCAGGATGTCTGTTCAAAAATCCGTGTAACCAGTCTTTCCCAGCGCTTTCATTCTTACTAAACCAGAGAACTTAGCTTCCATTTGTAATACATAATCGACTAGCTCATCCTCCAATTTTTTCGATAAAGTAGGTTTTCTTCCTAGTTTAAAATGGGTAACTAAATCAATTGAAACTTCTTTTTTAACAGCTAAATGTCTTAAGGTAGCTCTTGGTATATTATATTGCTTACAAGCTTTAAGTGTACCCATATTCTTTCCTCTCACAACTTGAATAGCATTTTCTTCTTTTCTTCTTTGTCTTATGTTTGACGTTTTCTTTCAGATTCTGCTACTTTTGGCGCCATTATCTAAAACAAAATATTATTAGACACTGTAGCAAAACCCGGAAAACCCGGGGTAATATTGCCTACCAGGCCATATTGTACTACCTACTGGTAGGCCATATTAGCTTTGTGGCAAGCGTAAAACAAACACATCCAAAACAAACAAAAATTCAACTGAATTATATCTCAAATTGTTGAATTACTAGATAGGTTGTCAGACACTACTAGTAACGTCTAAACAAAAAATTTCTAGTTAATTTAGTGTAAAGTGGGTGAATCACAACTTACCTAAAAATAAGATTAAAGCTTGCAAAAATCGATCTTCGGTCTTCAAAAGCACGTCCGCCTCAGCAGCTCAGCTACGACTGAATGAAGGATTGCGTCAAAGGCGGATACAGCGGGGGCGATCGGGGAGATCGCCCCCCCCCCCCCCCTAGAGCTCTAATAAATCAAAATTTATTTAATTAAGTGGAATAGAAAATACAAAATTCTTTTTTTTTTAAGACTGTTTCTAAACCCGCATTAAAAAAATAGAAAATTATTTCTCCCTTCTTCCCTTTTTAAATTTTCAAGGTATACAAAGAAGGAGAGATCTAGGCAGTTCAAATTTAAACACTACAGTGAATAATAATTTCCCGAAAATTGAAATTGGGAACTCCTAATTTTTATCTAAATACTTGATTAAATTACTTTGATTTGAATTTGCTTTCTTTGTGTACCTACCATGAAAAATTTAAAATTTATATACAAATGTAATATAATTTTAATATTTAATTAAATGGAATACTCTAGATAGTTATTTGTTATATTTATTATTTTTTTCTTTTTTAGTTGTAAATTATTCTCAAAAAATTTGAATTTATATCACTAAGGAATTTTCAGAACAAACAAAATTGTTGCACTTTTTTGTGATAGAAAGCTCACAAAAGCCGGGTATTTTGATGAAAAGTAGTATGTTGGGAAAATTATCATAGCCGGGGTAATTAATCTCAGATTTATTTGTCCTGCAAATATTTAATTTAATTTTATACATATATATTAACTTTGCCTAATTAGCTTTCCTCGAAAATTTCTTTATTGACTGAAATACGTTCTGAATATATTATAATATTTATCTAACCATTAGTTTCTTCGTTGAATTCACTTCGGGAAAAGTAATTAATTATGTGCTAGTGAGAAAGCAAAGAAATTTCCAAATAGAAATTTTTAAATTGAAACTGAGACGAACAAATTTGTGATAATTGTTGCCAAAGCAGGCAAGCAACCAATTGACAGCCAATTTGGCCATAACTTGTTAATGTTTGTATCATCGGTTGGACCATAAAATGGTATTAAGTTGATTAATGGATGGATATATATGAATTTAATGCGATCCTTTTTTTTCTTCTGAATATAAATCATTCTATTTCTATAGTACAGTAACTATAATTTGCAAAATCCTTAAATTTTTCCGCAAATTGGTACGTAGAAAAATAACGTAGAATTATACAAAAGTGTATTTTTAATCTAACGGAATATCTTTATAAGCCATTTAATCCCACAAGAAGAAAGAAGTCAATCCATTGTATTGCAGACATTTTAAGATTACCTGAGGATAATCAGCGTGGCTCCTTTATCTATAGAACATTTTAACATTGTCCGACAATTGGTGATTTTACCCTACTTAAACTTATATATCTTATGAGAGTTTTAGATATTCGTCAAATTTTGTTTTGCTCGAAATCAAATTTATATACGCAATTAAATTTACATAATTATGAAAATAATTGCTTAAAAAAAAAAAAGGAAAATGAAAATTTACAAGTGGTCATTAAAATTTGCTCTCTACAAAGTATGAGTATCATTGGTACTAATTTTTTTCAACATTCAATTCCCATCATTGTACTGAAAAGTTCTTCAGACTATGAAATCCTATGAAATTGGTTACAATAATTTTTACTGTCTGACGAACCGTTTTAGAAATATATGCGAAAAACTGCTTCCAAAATCAAATTTGCACAGATATATACGAGCATTCAAGGGTATCATAAGAATTGGACTTAGACCAATGCCAGCTTTATTGAAGAAATAATTTTCTAATTTCAGGGCATACATTCACAATTTATTAGAACCATGATTTTGAAATAACTTTGTTTTTTAGAAAACCATATAATTATATGTTAGTAAATTATTCTTATTTTATTCTTGTTTTTAGGAAATATTCTTATTGCTGTTTAATTTAAGCATACATTGGTTGAAAAAAGCAACGTTAATAAATGAAATAGTTTGCTTCATATAAGGAAACTTGGATTTAACACTGATTAACATTTTAGAAAGTTATACACATTTTTGAAAAACAATACTTGCTTGAAGAATATTCTTCTTCAATATTGTTTTAGTCTGCCCCCTACTGCCACCCCCACAACAAAACGCTGGCTTCTCCAGTGCCCCCCCCCCCCTAGAGCAAATGTCTGGATCCGCCCTTGGATTGCGTTGAGAAGGCAGATCACGCAACAAGCATATTCGACCCGATGCATTGCTTCTGTTAGGGAAAACTACGGTGGCCATATAGGCCGATTAGGCCATATTACCCGAACTTACTCTATCACTAATTTGGGTATAGATAAACAACTAAATGAAGCTAACAAACTTCATTTCATAGCATTTTATTGGACAAAGGATAAGGCGGGACACTTTCACTTTATCAAGATAAATCAAAACAAACAAGAAGTGTTGATTATTTCTGTTTAAAAAATGATGGAGAGTAAACAGCAGTAGGCAACAACACCACGACATTTTGCAAAGGGATGATACACCTCAAAATTTTTGAATTTTCTTTATTGTAGAAAAGAAGGAAAATAGGTACAGACATTATTATCCAAAGTAAAGGTACGACGTCAAAGAGTCCTGCAGATATGTGCCAACAAGATTTTGTCATCTCATAACCTTAAAGCAATATTTTTCTGAAATGAATCTGTAAAATCTTCATGCCAAGAAGAGCATCTCCCCACCCCGTTATTAATTGGAAAAGGCTAAAAGAGATTTTTGAAATGTTGGAAGCTCCTCTGGCTCGGTGAAAATTTCTTGGCATATTGGACATTTCACAGCAGTTGAATTGTATCTGTTTCGAAGTTTAGATCTATAGGTATATTAAAAGATAGATGTTTATCCATGACGATGGTAGCGCGACGGCATCATAAACTAATATTCGGAAGCATAATTTTGTCAATTCCCGGAAAATTTCAACCGTTGACGTTGTCAACTGGATTATCTTAAGAAAAATGAAGAAAAAAAAACCGGAAAAAAGGCATCCCGTTGTTAGATAACCAAAAGAGCTGCCTATATCAGCTGACGCGGGTTGGAGTGGGTGGAGAGAATTGCGGGGATATTGTATACGATGAGTATAATGCCGAATTCAATTTTTCAATTTTCTCTGGAAAATTTTTGTTCAACTTTCATGTCTTGCTCTGGGGCAAAGGCAAATGAATTCATTGAAGTTGGGTGACTACTTAAAATTTTACTTTCCTCCTCCGGAGGATTTTCATCATTTTTGTCGACTTTATGAAAAGCTTGTTAACAAGAGATCTACAACAACAACAGCAGAAGCAGCAGCAACTAAATGAAAAAAAGCAGCAACTAAATGAAAAAAAAAAAAATTTTGTTTTGAACTTTTTTTTTTTTTGCAAGATTTTACTTCCTTCAACTTGATTATTGTCGTTCTTTGAGTAGTAGCAGATTTTGGAAGAGTTTCTTTTTTGGCTTCGTTAATACAAATGCATATCTCCTGGTTTAAGTTTTTAATATCTTTCTGTAATTATTAATACAATTTTTGACATTTCGTATAAATACTAGTGTCAGCTGTAAAAGTTTTTGTTTTTTTTTGGCTACGTTGCCAAATAAAGTGCGCCAGTTATTAATACGGAAATCTTGATCTAGATTTTGAATTCAGTTGATTAAATAAAGCTGAGGACTGGTGTGTGCCTGTTATGAAAATCTTGAGAGAAAGGCTACTGCCTCTGCCATTTCAAGACTAGTTTTTTTACATACTTTACAATCATCTTTTCATGCTAAGCATATTGTTGCGTATCAAAAGATTACTATTATTTATGTATGATGGCCAAAGATAGAAAGTGTATTGTTAAACAAAAGATTCGTGCGCTCGTATAGGATGCTAGCTATCACTTGCTATAGCATTTAATATCTACAGATGTTTTGCGGATTTTGTTAAGTTGCCGCTCCTGGATGCGATTATTCAAGCTTAAGCCAAGCGTAGTATTTGTATGATAGATTCATGGGGTCGCTTGGAGGAGTTGGACACTGGTCAGATCATCAGTGGCTCCATCAGAATACCTTCTGTATTGCAAGGCAATTATGATCTGTGCACAATAGGAGGACGGTAACAATAAAACTCCTTAGGTGGAGGAGAGTTGACTCCGAGAAACTAGTAGGGGTAGTAATCGACATTTTTGTGCCATAGGTAAACATGTGTGGCGACACTTTCATTCCAGTCTGTACAGACGATAGTTTCCAAAAATTACTGTAATCGATGTAAAGAAATTCCAAAATAAAAGTAGGTACTTTGGAATACCGTGTTGATGACAAAATTAGGGAATCTTAGGTAGGCTTTTGAGCTTAAAAAACAAAACTTGAAAATAAAGCGAATTTCCTGAAGGAAATTTTCCAAGGAATTTCAATCACAACCAACGAGGCCGATGTTTGTTTTTTCAATGCACTATATAAGCTTTACCTTACAGCGATTCCATCCTTCCTAGTTTTGCCTTAAATGAACTGGCAACCTGGTACCTATAAGAAGTGCATTCTACACGCGGCACCGCTATTGTAGCATTGTAGCTGCTCTCCCTACGACATAGGATTGACTTGATTCCCGTGCCTCATCATAAGGACAGACAGAATTTTAGCGGCGTATCCCTCAGTTGCATTACGGCGGCTCCCATTAACGGGTGTCAAGTCATCAATAAGATGACCTAGTACTTACGAAGAAGACTAGATTAGGTCTGTGGTCTACCTGCCAGTAAAGCATGGAGTCCTCCTTTAAGCCAGCCCAGCCATAATCTGGTCGCTGGAAATTATTATTTCAGTCTGAAGTGTGTCAGCCCTTCAAGCCGATACGGACTAGTGCTTAAGCCAGCCCAGCCACAAACTGGTCGGTGGAAATTATTATTTCAGTCTGAAGTCTGTCAGCCCTTCAAGCCGATACGGACTCCTGCTTTAAGCCAGCCCAGCCACAATCTCGTCGCTGGAAATTATTTCAGTTTGAAGTCTAGCCGACATGGACTCCTGCTGCAAGACCACATAGTTTTCCGCCTTAACTAAACCAGTATCTACGCAGAGCAGTTTTCTACGTCAGAAGACGCAGCAATTATGGAGACAGAGTTTTAAGTCAACCGATTTCCGTCAAAGCAGTTCCTAGACAAATCAACATGTGTTCTGCGACTGTCTTGCTCTGGTGATCAAAAGAGGAGCGATACTTAGTAGTCTTTTCTTTTTCGAGCTAGAATAGCTGCAGGGTGTACAGAGCTTAGATGTATTCTGAAATTCTTTAGTGAAACATATTGGATTTAGGCTTGACTTTAGAATGATAGATTCCCATAAATTTGTGGAACACATTAAACCCAGTCGTGGTCTAAATGAAGCAGGTTAGCACTCAACTTACCGACACCCGTGCAACCTAACCTAACGCCATCTGTCGGGGTGACAGAAGTATAATTAAATCAATCTAAAGTCTTATCTTAGCGGTACCCCTCTGTCGGGCTTTTATGTTGATAGAGAAAGTGGTAAGGAGATGTGATCCCTTTGGATAGCCTCTGATTAGCTCTGAGGATATTCACGGGTCACTCCAGGAGGCCACACACCACATTTTTCAGCCTAACAGTGAAATTGTTTTTTTTTTTGTTTTTTACTATCACAACAAATGCAGTAAAATAAGCCCTGGAGGTGGGTATTAAGAAAAACAAATCGCCATCCTATTGGATAGCCAGGCTTTATTGACTGTAATATTCTTCAGATAACTTCTGGGAGGATGCAGGGAGGATGCTGCAAGTACAATTATAGAGAAGTATAGTATCTCTACGATGTAACGGGTATAGAACCATCAGGGAACTATTGGGAATAACAGAGCGGAAGTGTTCGTTTTTGTTTTTTACTGAGGTCTGCTGTAGACCTTCCATTTCATTAATTGGATTCTTTATCACTTTATCAACGACGGAAACATCAATAGCCCACCTGAGACTTAGGTTCAAACCTATCCTCCACGAGCTAAAAAATATGTTCAAAAGTTTGCCTCGTACTCGGGAAAAAAGTGCATAGTTTAGTCGCCATTCATGGTACATCGATTTCATACGTACAAGTTTTTTTTTTAAAGAATGTCATTGACTCGTCCCAGTATTTATTATCTTTTAATTTTACTCTTCTACTGAAAGATGAATTAAAAAAAAAATATATCTTCCCAGAACATTCATATTTCGTCAAAAGGACAGAAAGATAGAAGTCAATTCACACAGCCGGAGACTCCATTGAAACTTCTTGGCATACTCACCCTACGTTTAGAAAAATTGAAATAATTATTGTTTTTAAATATTTTTGAAAGAATAAATACTACCTACCGGCTACCTACAAAGGAAGTTTCATTAAATATTTGCAAAAAAGATGAACGATTCAAATATTTTTGTGGATGAAAAACAAAGCATGAAAGTGTAAAATTTTTTCCTGCTTCTTATACCCTCCACTACTGACCACTGCCTGTACTTTTTCAGTCTAATCGAAATGCTACAATTTAAGAAAGTTAAGAAATTTAATATGTAAATACAGAAATTAAGTAATTAAAGAAAAAAAAAAAAAAAACGTAAATTTTTCAAAACAAATTACCTCAAGACATTCTGTTTGTAAGAATTTAATGTTGATTTATTTGAAAGTATCCGAACTGCTTTCAAATAAATCAACATTAAATTCTTACAAACAAAATGTCTTGAGGTAATTTGTTTTGACAAATTTACGTTTTATTTCATTAACAACGATAATTTCGAGGCTCGAAGATCTCTACTGTATCAAATGCTACTGCACTACCGCAACTTATCGTTCAAATCGTTCAGTTCGATAAATGTTAAATATTTTCATTGCAAAATGAAAGAGATAGCATTTTACAGAATAATACGGCATATAAAATAAATGAAGATGGAGGGACACAGGCAATACTTTTCAGTACGCGGGATATCTTCTGTCTTTATCGATCTAACATAATTCAACAATCAACACTATTTGCTCAGAAATGTTCGAAAAACTAAAATCGAGACAAAAAGAGACAAATATTGTATAAATTTGAAAAATGCAGTTATCACAAGCGAATTTTCAGTGTGCATTTAAGTTGTGACGTGATGGAGGATGGGTGGAAAATTTGTATTATCAATAATTATGAATTTAAAAGAAAAGTTACATCGTTTTTGTACATTCTAATTAGTTTACATATTGTTTTGGATTTCTTTTGTTTATTTTAAATGTGTCTGGGAGAAGTGATATGCATGTTTTGAAAGCAAATAGAAAATTGAATTGTAAGTGAAGCGTGATTTATAAGTGAAAAAACGGTAATTGCGTATCCTTTTTATGGGTGTATATAAGTAGTGCCGACAGAAGAAGTGTGTGTAATCGTGTGTTGTTCTTGTTTGAAGTGTTGTGTTTTGCATATAAGTATTACAGAAAGAACGTTAGTGTTAGTGGTAGAAAAATGGAATGAAGTGGAAATTTATTTACGGTGAGACTTGTTTTTTTTTTATTAGATTCCAATATGCTCTGAAAACGTTAGATAGTCTGAGACAGTTATGAGTTGCTTAATATTCTGTTATTACTGAGTTCTGTACAAAATAATATTAAGGACTGAGTGCGTTTAAGATTTGAGGAAGAGCTGATTTTTGACAATCAAAAGGATCGAAAAGTTCTATGGACTATGGACACCGATATACCTGAGGCAATTTTTGAAAGTTTTTTTGTATGAATTTTCGTTTCACAGTTAAACTCTGCAAGTTTATAAATATTCAAAGAGCATTATTCATATTTTCATATATTTATAGTAAATTCGTTAGAGGTTCAAGTCCTCTTCTATGTTAAATAATGCTCCAGAAGTAAGAAAATGAAAGGTTTTTATTTGTCTGTGATTGGTTGTTCCTAAGCAAAGAAAGAACATTGAAATTGAATCTGGTTTTAGTGGTTATAGAGGAGTTTAGTCAGATAAAATACGACTTTCAGGGGGTAGGTATATCACGCTTTTCATGGAGGTAAGCAAAAAAAAATCGTTTCTTATACCCTCCCTAGTAGAAATCCGACCTTAGGAGTCAGGTGTAACTGCTAAAACGTTTTACCAATATTCGTGAACCTTGATGGGGATAAATTATTATAACCTTTGAGTTCACCCCCCCCCCCCCCCCAGAAGATTTGATAGCTCAAATATGGTGCAACAAGGGAAACAATTGAAGGTCGATAGTGAACCCCACATATCCCTCCGTGTGATAGAGTGCTATGATGCAATTTTCTGATCTGGCTTGGGTAAGCCCATTTATCTTCTACGTTGAATCCATTTTACATGTATTTGGATAATTTTTTTCTGCTTTTATAATGCCAATAGTCAGACAGACGGAAATTATTAAGATAAGTAATGTTATTTATCAAATTTTTATATATATATAAAAAAAAAATCAAGACTTTTAAAATATTTGTGCGTAACTATGAGACACATACACGGTAAAAAATGTACATAAACTTAATGTAAAATTTTTGACTATAATGTAATTATTTTACATAACCGCTTTGTACGTACCTATACATGAAGGTTGTGTGATTTACTCCAAAACTTGGTAAATTTCAGAATATTTCACATATATGAATAAAATAATAATAAGTAAAACCATTGGCGTAACTAGGACTTTTTTTTGGGTTGGGCCAGGTCCCCAACTTTCGTACATAGGTTTTAACAAACATTTTGTTTGCGTAGTATACCAGCTCATGAGTATTCCCAGCTATTGACAGACTTTTTTTAAGCATTTCTCTGAGCACTTACAAGATAGCATGTTGATATAATGCCTCGATCCAATGAAATTGCATAGATTAAAAAGAAAACTCTAAAGTTTCTAAAGTTACGGAGAGTATACAGCAAAAAATTTGCACAAATTGTTGCCACACAGCTTAGGTATTTTTCGATAAGATTAGGGAATAATACCCTAAAATGTAGGTTTTTCTCCCTAAATGTTAGGGATTATTCCCTGCATTTTAGGTAGTAGTCCTAATATTTTTTACAGTGTACAGAGAGTCTATGAGTTACAAAGCCCACAAGAAACATAATTTAAATTCTAGAACATAATTTCAACTAAAATAGCTCTCCACACAAAAATTAAATAATTCTCATAAAAATAAAAAAATAAAATAATTCTCATTTTACAAGTCGCAGACATCGCGTCACTATTTTTGTATTATGTAGTCTTCCTACGTAAAACCTTAACTCCGTTCCCAAGAAAGCAAAAAAATTAGATCAGCACTTTAATCTACTGCAAATGCAGGCACGTGTGCATATTTGGGGGGATTTGAATAACAAAAGCTTTTGAGGGATGTTAAAATCATAACAACAACGAACAATTTTAAATTTTTTCTCATTCTTTATTATAATTCTCGTTGAATGTTATTGAACACCCGGAAAGAGAAAAGCATGTTACATCGCTTATCAGTTAGTATAAGTCATCAGCATTCAATCAATTTTTGGATAACTCGGCAGTCAACATTCGGCGATCGTTCAATATTTATTGCTTATCGAGACTAACGGCATCGAGTATTTACGAAATAGTTTTAGTCGGACATTTAAATTATTATGAAAATAGATTACTACATAATGTAATTAGAGAATTGAGTGAAAGTGCATTCTATTCTTTGATCCCAATGAACCCAAGCGACACTCATCTATTCCCCACAGTCCACTCCAAACATCCCACGCGTTTTAAATTTTTTCTTATATGATAGGAAGTAGTGTTTTATTTTATATGATAGGAAGTAGTGTTTTATTTATAAAATAAAATTTGCACGATATTAAAAGAAAAATAAAAGAAGGTGGTGTCGTTTAATTAACAGAGACCTTTGTTTTCCACATCCCCTCCTTTCCTCTTCTCTTACGCATTAAGGAAAATAAATCAGAATCCTCAAGTTCCATACACGATTATGGGTATCTAGAATGAATTAGATGTATTGTTAAATAAACTTATTATTATTATTACTTATTATACCATATATTTTCAATTATTTACGTTTTTTATCATTTTTTCAATTTTTTTACGTTTTTACGTTTTTTATCATTTTTTTAATTTTTTTTTTAATTCCATAATTTACAAATTGGTATTGGATGAAATAGCCGAAGTCTTTTGTCAGAAATATCCACTCCGCTCCATTCCTTGTGTCTTGATATGCCTAATGTTCCTTCTTAAAACTTGGTTTGGCTTTAGGGATGCACACGATGCATCGATACATCGATAACATCGATGTTTCTTGAAAAATCTCCGATGTTTTTACATCGATATCAGTCTTCAGAAACATCGCCAACATCGAGTTTTATATGCGATACATCGATAAATGGTATGGCATTTAAATTTTTGAAGTGACAGTTAATTGCAGTGAAAGAGTAGCTCGAGGGTTAAGAAATTGTGGATTCACAATATTACAGCGTATGCATCGTATGCTTTGACATTCAGCCTGATCTTCATATGCGATACATGTGAATCATCAAAGCATAATTGTGGTAAACAAAGCCGAGTGCCGACACATGTCCAGCCCTTGAACTTTATAAGTAAGAGTGAAATGGACAATAATTGTTCCCACTAGGCTTTTCTATTCTTAGCGAAATTACTCTTGCAAAACTTGTTTACACTAAGAATATTCTGATTGGTTCCAGTGGAACCATTCCACCGAATAATTTTTACTGCATAAATGGTTCTAAATAGCTCTAAGCATTTATGATATGATTAATTATGTACAACGTACAATGATTACGTCTCTCTTTCACTTTTACATAAAATGTTATTGGAAAAGATGTTTTTGTATATTTTTTTAGAATTTGATTTGATTTTTAAAGTACGCACTTATTCCCTTTCAACGAGTAATCCCGTTCGCTTGTTTTTCTTATATGTAGTTTCTGGTACAATCATTATTTGTTATCTTATATTATAGGCAATCAACAATTCGATCTGTGGAGTGGTTATCACCGAATTGTTAAAAACGTTTTACTTTCGCGAGAGGGAAAAATGGAGGCGCAAATATCAGAGTTATTTCAGTATCTTAAAAGTCCAATTACGGGAAACATGGTGGATAATCCTTTAGTTTTGAGGCAAACTATGAATGAATCCTATTCTACTTTGGCAAAAGTTGTACCAAATCGTTTCTCTATCGTAGAAACCACGGTTTCATTAGAAAGACTTCTCTCAAAGGTGGGCCAAATAGTTTATCAGCAGAGAAATTACCTAAAGGGAGACTTGAAATATTTTTTTTAAGATGCTGATTCTTTTTTTCCTAAGATTATGTATGCATATTTACTACGATATTATTAGCATTACTATAAAAACATGATTTGAACTGAACTTTGCTTTGTCGGATCAATTAAAAAGTAGTTATTCTTAAATAAATGTATTTGGGAAGGATGTTCGCAAATCTGCTGTTAATTAGGAATTATATTTTATATTATATGTCTGCAGAAGTGAAATATTTTTTCATTTTTAAAATTTTAACTTTACTTTCATCGATGTATCTAAATAAATATCGATGTTTTTTGTCCGAGGTTTTAACGACATCCAGGTTTGCTTTTCAATGTACTACATCGATGTTTTTAAAAATTTGTGCATCCCTAGTTGGCTTATTTCCCGCCAGTGATTAAGAGCCCACGATGACGAATTTTTATTCTGATCTCGATGGGATCAAGAAGTAAAAACTCATGACAACAGTATTCTAGATTCTATAGAAATTTATACATTTCCAGAAATTTCTTGACTCATAATAATGATGACTTTTAGAGTCAATTTAATCTAAGAAACTTGCAAGATTCAGAAAATCACTTTTACTTTGAGGTCATATCTGATGAACCGTTCTTATATTGGACGAGCATACCCATATCTGAAATAAACTCAACGTATTCATGCTAGATTCAGATTATGCATTTGGTTACAATTTAATGAATTCGTTTTCTACACCGCCGCACTATTCAGAATGCTAGTGCAAGACTTGATCATAAATGCTTTTTACAAATGTTGCAAATTGCATATGTTTTTGGTTTTATTTTTTTCTTAAGAATTCGTACTTTAATATTCAGTTCGTTTTTCATGTACTTAGTACACAAAATAGAGAGTAAATTACGTTAGATTCCGACATTATGGAAATTCTGTAAATTTTGTCTCGTAAATATTAAATTTTCAGAGTTGAGAATTAGTTCCAAAAAAAGTCCTATTGTGTGATAAAAATTTGGAAAAGAATAGCTTTGTAGATTTAAAAAGAGTTAGTAGTATTATATTTCGAGATGTAATATTCCTGCTGTAATTTTTATCATAAACAGAAAAAAAAAATCAATTTCGACGACACTTTTGACAGTTAGCTAAGCTTGCCTAAGTTCTAAATTTTATGTCATTTCGTGCGCAATATTATTATCTATTATATATGTAAAAACCAGTTACAGTTTTTGAAGTTATGAAATATCATGTGATAAAACGGAACTGAATATATAATTGTTTTCTTGTTTTAGTGGTAGTAGTTATCATTTTTATCTACATTGTAGGTATTGGATATTGTTTTGCACTCGTGTTGCGTGCGAATAAAGGTACCCAGCGTGAAATGGAAGGCTGAATTATGCACTTCGAAAACATTCTATGAAAGGTGTGGAAGCAGTACGCTCAGTTCATTTCTTTTAATGTATTGATGTCGGCGGGAAGGTATATGATATGGATATATATTCACTTGCACATCTTATGTATCTCTGAATTACCTGTAAGGTTCGAACTTTTTATTCCTTCATTGTTCTTAGAAAAATAATGAAATTATATATATGACCATTTTCGACCTGTACGAAACCTTTCTTCGAATTAGCCTCTGCAGATCAAGCCGCACAAATCTCTTATCTCTTTTTTATAATTACATGAATGAATATATATTTTTATTACGTCTGCTTTCTCTAAGTATTCCCTGAAGGGTACACAGCATACTCAAAAATATGATTCATCAATACATTACGCCTGCCTTCCTAAATCAGTTCAATGTAGATATATTCCAGTATTCATTATTAATGTATCCCAGATAATGCTTACAGTAAGCCTTACCTGGATTAGGCATTCTGCTTTTTCCGCTGGACATCTGCGGTAAGGTGGTACATGTTGCACACTACCCTCATTCGGTTTTCCAATATAAAGCATAGTTACAAAAACATGTCATCGCAATCGTTATTTTACGTTTTAAGTTTGCAATATTAAATATTCATAACGTTTACCATGAGTAGTTTTAACTGTTAAAAACGTGAATTGTTACTTTTCTACATTGACAACGGAAAAAATGTTTTGGTGATGTATACATTTTTACGTGAAAATTATCAAATTTCAGAAGAGAACATAGAATTGATAAGGACAAATAATTGATAATGAATAAACGTTGAGCTTAAGCTTTAAGCAAGAAGGATAAATTTCTTAGAATTAATAGCAGTTGGCTTGATATAGAATATTCTGTAGCTCTGGCTGTTCCACTAGCAGACGAGGAATCAACTATCTGCACGCCTTCAACTTTTTCTGACAAGCGAAGAAGACCTTGGGTTTCTTATTGAGATTCTTCGGAATCAAGTAAAAGGCGTAAAAATATTACACTACTCCGAGAATATGGATTTGATCACATCTACAAAGCATATTTATAAGGATTACGATCGATGGTTGAAGGAATCGAGGTAAATCTTGTGGAAGCTATAAGGAGCGCAGTTACAGAAAATAAGAAAAACTTCTTAGACTTAATTAGTAAAGATATAATTAAAATGTTATCTGACCAAGAAGCTTTAAGTGTTTGCATTGACTTGGATTTTACCAAATCGAAATATTTGTACCTGCGGAATCTAACAAATGAAATAAACTGTTTTTTACTGTCACCATATTACAAAATACAGAACTGTAAACAAAGCTGTTACCCACCTGGGTGGCCGCCGTAAAGGTAGAGTTCAAGGTGCGTTTTGTTTTTCGTGCGATCCCCAATAGGCCTTATACACGATACTTCTTCGTTACATTACATTTTGTTTATTGAAGATATTGATTTTGTTGACCGGTAATCCAAGTAAGGATGGTAGCTGCTCTATAAAGTTATCAAGAAATATGTCTACAGATTCTAATTTTCTTTCCAATTTCGTCCGATCTGTAGAGGTCCATTGGCTAAACGTAATACTTTCAATACTGTTTTTTTCTCAAAAATTTCTGCATATCCAGGATAGTCCCCAAAATAAGTGTAATGGATATTTATTTGTGGATGAAATTATTTACATAAACCACAAAATGATATAAAAACCACTACTTTATTTACTCTATATATTTTGTACAATTACGCCGCGTTCTTAACCTATCGAAGGTTTACTCAAAACTCGACATTTCCTAAAACTCAGGCTGCCCCGAAACCTTCCCAATCATTTCGCGATACTGGCACTCACCTACTTTCATGGCATTGCTTAATTCATTTTTGTTGATTTGTGATTTCAACAATTAGGCATCGATACATTACAAGTCGCTTCCTAGTGGCAACATAATTGTGTGACCATTATTTATCTAGATTGCGTGTACTTGTTTTGTAATATTCGATCGACCTCTTAAACTGATTTACATCATACATTAATTTCTCTTAAACTGATTTACATCATACATTAATTTCGTATTTATTTCTGATACATTGTTTACATCACATTCCTCCCCTCTTTGAAGTGGAGACTGTAGCTTTTGAAGTTTTTTGTACATTCCTTGTGCAATTTTTTCCTGGAAAACTTTAAGTGCCTTGTGAAAGGAAATGAATGAAATGAGATTTCGGGAGAGTCCGAGTTAGTGAATGCCTAAAATTTTTAATTAGAAAACATTTCGTTATTTTAGTTTGACATATCTATAGCAAATTATTGCTAGGTTAAATTAAACAATCTTTAAAATTATAATAGATACATATGTATGCATGTTTTTAACTAGAAAATTACTATTGGAGAAGTTTGCTTGTATTAGATACCTACTATTAAATTTTAATTTATATTTATTATACCTACATGTTTCATTTATTTGTATAATATGTAGTATGCTATATGTTAAACAATAGCTTTTTTTTGTAACTTGTACATAGTAATTGTATCTGACTTGTGCATTGTCACAAACATAGATGTATAATATTTATAATAAATTGAATCGGCTTGAGTTATACTTATGTATATGTAGACAGTCCAAACATAACTTTTCTTTTTATTATATTAATGAATGTATTGTACAAATTTTGTTTTTACTTATCTTTAAATGCTCTATTTTTATTTAATAAATTAAATTATCTATGGAACATTTTTCTGTAAAATACGTCCATTATATTATACATATATTGAGAAATATAGCCAAAGGTTACCGACTGCGTTTCAAAAAAATAACACAAGCAACGGTGCTAAAGATTTTTGTATTTGTTTGTATATTATTACCTCCAAATATTAATAGAAATGTATTCTATTCAGAAAGTTCAAAATTTTTCAGTAGGTACTAAAAAAATGTTTTACTTAAACAATTTCAAAATCGCTTACGTTTGTCTTGCTAGGTTTTTCTTCTGGACGAACAAATTTTACTGTGGGGGTTGTTAGAGGGATCGTTGGTTTACTAATGTTACTTTTGTGTGTGTCATTGAAAACAGTTTCACGAATTAAATCACGTTGGATTTCCTTATTAACACTTATGACTTTTGCATTATCAGTTTCCTGCATTTCCAAATGACCTTTTATGTTGCGCATTTTCCGGTGGATACTAGGAAAACGCTTTTGAAAATATGTGTTTTTTATGCTCAACTGTTTAAATTTTACTATTATTACTATTAAAATTATCGCAACAAGGCAGACTAAAACACTCAGAATAATTGTGTGGTTCCTCTTATATTAGCTATGGCCTTTGACTCTCGGTCGGTTATCACCTTTTCGATCTTATGTAAAAAGTTTTTAAGGCTGAGTTTCTGTTCGTCGAAATGTATTTTGTGATTTTGGTGGTCAATTAATTGTAATTTGTTTGGTAAAGTCCCTGTTTGTAGTTGTGGCATTTCATTTATTTGTAATTCAAAGTTTAGTTTAGGTATTAGCTCAATTTGTTCGACTGAGATATTCTGCACGATGGTGTTGGTACTTGTGAGTAGAACATTGCCAATTCTCACTTGACAATTTGGTTTGAGATTTAGTATACCTTTTCATTTTAATTACTGTTTTGTATTCTGCACACTCAATGTTGGTAGTAATTTCTTTTACTAACAAATACAGCCAAGAGTTTTGTATCACCATTTTGATAATTGTATTATGCTCTTGAACTAAAGGGGAGGTTGAACAAATTTGGTTAGCCTCAGGCCAACTCTTATAAAGCAATAAGAGACAATTATCATCTGGCGCAGTATAGAGTGGAAGCATAAGGTGGCAGACTAGAGTTTGTTTTGCGGTATCAAGGGTTACCTTCTTGCAAGGTTTTAATTGAGTCTCAGAGAGTGGGATGAACGTATTGGCTCCCACATCTGTAATCAAATAATCATCTGGAATGTCATAATGTGTTGAGACATTATTTTTTTCAAGCATAGTAAGTGGATATTCCTTCTTTAGAGAAAACCATTCCTTCTGAATCAGGGGTATTGTGATCTTACAAAGAATTTGTTCCTGGTTGCAAGTGCTGTCGACTGTGGCTAATTGTTGTAGTAAAAATGGATTTTGAAGAACCTCATTACGTGGATATACTGTAGAAAATTTTTTCTAATTCTACAACTTGTGGGTAGCTAAGCACAAGAGGGTGTAGTTGCCTGTTACTCAAAATACGAGTACTAAGGATAATATAAAGGTTTTCGATTTGATGTTCAATTTCTTGTAAGCGGAATTTCATATTCATTGAGGTTTTGTCCACGGTAAGTTGCCGTTTTATAGTTTTATATTCCGAATAAATATTAGCTATCGTTTCATTAATAATATTAAGTACTTGTATATTTTGATTTTTGGTTTCTTGTAAGTCAGTGTTAAACTTTTCAAGCGCTTCACTATTGGCTTCGTAATTTGATTTCATTAAACTAACTTGTTCTTTTATTAAATCTAAATGAATATATATGAATCTATATGAATATATTTCTTTTGCATCATCCTGATCCATGGTTCCGAAAAGAAAATTAGAAAACTTGCCTACCCCGTCAAATAATGATCGCCGTGATCGGTCGACTGGATTTATGTCTATTTTGCGTAGTGCTAATTTAATTCTACCTACTATATATTGTACGTGTTCTTAAAACCTAAAACTATGTTTTGATCACAAACTTTATTAATAGTACTTTCCAATAGTTGAAAATTTTAATGTCCTCATTAATTGTTAAATATTTTATCCTGCAGTCGCGTCTATGATAAATTTGACATTCTAGTGTATTACATATACGCACTCATACTGAATGTATTCCAGAAAATCATACTAACAAATTTTGTATTTTGGACGAGTCGAAGGAAATTTGAAAAGTGGGATTTGGGATATTTTCCTTAAAAATTATTATAAGTTTTTTATTAAATTTCCCAAAATTAATCGCTTTTGCACTTGGTCCTTTTTTCCTTGAATTTATGGAATAAGAAATGTGAGTTTTTTTTTACCAATACCTATAATATGATAACTATGATTTATTACCGGGTAAAGTTTATATTTGTTCAAGATGGCTACTTTTTGGGATTCTCCGGTACAATCAAGTTGCAGAAAATATCTTAGAAAGTGTGTGTGTAAAATAATAATGTGCAACACACGTAACCAATTTCAGTTGCAGTTTTTTGAATTTATAGAGGGTTCGTCATAGTGTCGTGTTAGGACGAAATTTTGAGTTGAATTCCTTCTTATCCATTTGTGCTCACAACTCTTTTACCTCAATAATATCTCTTAATCAAGATTGGTTAAATATTAAGATTAGCTAATACTATATCACCTTCAGTTCTATTTCTAGCTCATTTTCATTTTACTATCAGCCTATATATGATCGTAACCAAGTTAATCTGTCTGTTTAGGATTAACTCCAATTCTTTGATTATGCAATTGCTTTGGTATAAAGTTAGTAGTAGAGTTTTTTTCCACATGAACACAACAATTGTATGCCTTTACGCAATTTTATTTAAAATTACATTTTTTTTTTATTCTTTTCAGGTAAGATGCACTGAAATACATCATACTAACACTAAGGTAAGCTTATTAAAATTCTTCTTACAATTCTATTCTATACATAACATTGCCATAAAACAAAATGAACATAAAAAGATCACACAATCTTGCTCTTTTTTGAATACCTACATCTAGACACGTTTTTGATTCGTGATGAATTTTTAATACTTAACATTTAATGAAAGGATTCATTCAGAATCTCTCCCTCCTTGGCTTTCTTTTCAAAACATCTCCAAAATAATTTTTGATGAGCCTACAATCCCCTTCTGCTTTCAAACAAAATAAACAAAAATAAGCTATGCAGCAACCGACCCGATGCTAAACGTAAATTTACTCTCAGATTTACATCAAACAATTTTCAGCAGGCTTTGAAAGCTATCATCACAAGGATTTGTGATATGATTCATTACATATTTTATTGGTTGTGATGAGGCTTATCGTCATGAGATAAATCGGACCCGCTTTCTTGTATAATATATAAAATAGTATGTAAAGAAAAGATTTAGCCTTCCACTTCCATTTATCAATCATGAACTAGGTAGGTACTTGGTGAAAATGTCTTTAATCGACCTGTTGTTTGTTGGATTTTAGCTTCGAACCATGAACCTTATTAAAGGCAAATTCATTGGAATTTATTTCATTTTATTTTAATTAAGTCAATTATGAAAATTTCACTGGAATTTCGCTAGCACGTTAATTTAATACTTCAAATTATAATGGGCAAATTAATATTTCCAAGAATATTAGTAGAGGATAAATGTGAACACGTAGATATGATTTAAGTTATGGAATAAGGAAATGAGATGATTTCATGTTTATGTATAATCCAATTAGATACTGCCTATGTGAAAGTGGATAAAGTGGGATATGATTAAGTATTTTTTTCGTATATGTGGATAAGATTAGAATAATTTTATTAAAGTAAAATTTTTCGAATTTAAAGGTTAAGTGGCTATTTAAGAAAAAAAAAATTGTTCGACAGTCTCAGCTAATACTATGTACATCCTGATAAGATATCCTGCTTTTATATTTCATTGTTAGAATTAGTATCGAGTACAAGTCTATACTATCTATACAAACTCAAAGTGATAGGCCTTTCTAAACTTTTAAAACTCTAAAAAGGAGTCAAGCGTATGCAGTAGGTTAAAGAAAAGAGAGAAACAGAATTTTGATTATTTCGTCATCCTAAAATGTCTTAAAATTGAGTTTCCTTGTTAAAATATTTGAACGCGGTTTACACACATATATTAGTAAATTTCAATTACAAATTAATTCCACACTCTTGCCTAAGGCTGGTATACAACATTTCATCATGTTGCCTGAGAGCTACATTATGTACATTTTTTTTTCATTTAGTTTTCCAGTTGGCTTCTTGGCATTAATCGAAAAATATTTTCATGCAAGTCTGAATTAAATAAATTAATGTTACCAAATTTGCATGTATGTTGTATGTACATACATCCGCAAAATTGTATTCTTTTGGAATTTGAAAACTTTTTTTCTTTTTTTTTTTTCCTTTTCCTCTAAAATGCGTTTACGAAATGGGATTGTCGGTTCGTTTTTTATTTATGATATGTTGAATATGCTTGAGTATAATGTATGACATAACATGAGCGTTCAATTCAAGTGGCCCGGTGTACTGTATGATTCATCTCTTATTCCTATACTATTTATCGTTTTCCTTGATGCTTTTCCAACTGTTATTTTCAGTATTATCCACATTTTTGCAGACGACAGCTTCCTCCATTTCGTGTAGTTGCTCGAATCTATAGTGAAGTCTCAGTGTGGCATGTTTAGTTTTATATCAACAATGACCTAACTACGATTTTTGTCTGAAGTGCAGAGAATCGTATTTTGTTTAATACGTCTAAAATTTTTAGCATTGTATGATATAACTCAAAGACTCAACCCATTTCCGCTGATGATATGCCTATTAAGTATTCGCGGTGTCTAAACATCTTAGTAATACCAATATATCTAGCAAACTTAGCTGGTCTGATCACATTTTGGGTGTCGCCAAAGATCTAAATTTGAATACAATAGCCACTTTTGAATAGATCCTGAAGGCATTTTCTGTCTGATAAAATTATTAATAATATAACTACTTCTATGGCTACTGCTCTAACGAAATCTCTAGCCTGATTCCATGTAGAATTCTCTATACGTACATACCACATTGCGTATCAATCTCAATTTCGACATGGAGCATAAACTTCACAATATTGAACTTAAATTCAGTCGCACCTTAATATTTCATAAACACTTCATCAGTAGAATAATGCGGATGTGGAACAATCTACCATCTTCTCTTTTTCCCACCAGCTACGAGTCACTACTATTCAAGCTAGGTTGCATCATAACGTTTTAAATCCTTCTAAATTCAAACTTAGTAATCTTAAATTTAAATTCCCTACCTCTTTTTTCTTTCCTGCCAAGGTTGTGCAATTGGCATCATAGGGTATTACTGAATTTTGGCATAATTATTAAATTTTGTAATATTTCACAATGGTACTTAGCTGCGATTTACGTTTAATATATTCGATATATGGTGTATTAAATAGAGGGGCTAACCTTTTACAGCGTTATAGTTTGGATATAAGAAAACAAATATTCGCGAAGGGAGGGGGATGGGGTAGATGGGGTCACTTCGGGGTATCAGTGGTTGAAAATGTTCAGTTTAAATATTATGATTTACCTTATAATTTCTGAAAGATATGATTGTAGTAATAATCGTTGGAGACTTCGATGGATGAATAGATGGATTGAGAAGAGGGTGAGGACCAAGAGAAGTTTCGGGAACGTAGGCCACAACAAGGCCCATTGTTCACCTTCCAGACTTATGAGGAAGTGCTCATAGATTCCAACCAGACGCTCTTACAAAGTTCAATATTGGCTGCCCACCCTCCTCAGTGTTTCATGCAGTTCTTCCAGGAGGTGTGAGCCAAGGAATCTGTAACGCTTTCCTGAGAGAGGCGGACATTGACAAAGAAAGCTATAGTCACTGTTTTGGATTCTGCACACAGAATCGTCAACAAGTCCTATCCTGTATAGGTGACCCATGAGAAAAGAATGCCCAGTGAAAATTGACACTAGAGTTCTCAGGGTTGGCTGATTAGCTTTTTTCTTAAGCTTGGGTTAGGTTTACCCCACATTTCACCAAAGACGACTGCGCTGGCAGTCGGCTTAAATCGGAATATTAGAGGCAAGGTGTTTTGGTGCAATTCCGATTGTTAAGGAGGATGACTCCAAGGCTACATCAACACGAGCAAGTTCATCCGCCTTTTCCTCCCCACTAATGTCGCTGTGATCTGGCACCCAAATAACGAGTACCCTATTATTCCGAGAGATAGAATTCAGGGTGGTGGAGCAGATGGCAATCTCTTTGCCCTCAGTGTCTGAGTTTAGGAGATACCTTTCCTCTTCAAGCATGATCTTGACTTCCGCTTGGATAACCGTGATATACATTTCAAGATATATGAGAATTTTCTTATAAGGGTTTTCACAGAAAACACCTTCTCCGGTATTTTCGTCAGATTTGGAGCCACGTGTATAGATAATTTGGCTTGTCAATGGCTGAACCACGGAGTGTGACTCCCATTCTACCCTAGATGAAATTTTCGATTTAAAGTTGCATTTTAGCATATTCTCGCTGGCCTGTCAATGTCAGTTGCTATAGACTGGACGAATTCATAGATGGATTCAGTTTGAGTCCTCACTTTTTCTCTTATAGTTCTTAGTTCTGCGGCACATTCCGATGGCTCTAAGAGCTTTGTTCGCTCTGTTGTCAATGTGTGGTTTCCAGTTTAGCATTTTACCCTGTCCTTTAATTCTAAACGTGTAGAGCCAATAGAGGACAGATTCAACCTGGGAATGTTCCTTTTAGTAAAAAGGCATAGTTCGATGGATTGGTGCACAGTCCAAAATCGGTAGCCCAGTCTATGACTAGTCGGATCGCATTTTGCATATACCGGTTTGTACCACGTCCGGGTAAGTGTTAGCAAGAGTTCATCCATAATGAGTACCCATAATGAAGGTAATAATATACTGCCTTGAAGGGTGCCCCTATGGAATCTTTTCATTCTGCTTACCACACCCAGATTGGCAAACACACATCTATTGCTCAACCTGTGGGTGATCCAGTATTTTAGGGATTCGCTTACTCCATGTGTTGTTAGTATTTCAACAAACTTATGTAGAAGAGCACCTTCTACATTAATTAAAACAACAGCTGCCGTTGATTGTTTAAAAATTGGAGCCCTGTAATGGTCCAAATTTAGATAAATAAAACTGAGACAAAATTCACTAAATTTTGAATTTGTTTAATCAGAACTTTAGGATACAGCTACGGTGTGGGATTGGATTGAAACTACTGCTACCAGTCAGTGGCATAATTAAAACATGCACTTTGAGGACTTTTCCATCCTTAAAACGGCTTTCATCAAAGATTCTTGTTAGAATCTCGCACATTATGAATGTGTAATTCAAAGTGTAAGTTCTCCTACTTACCTCTCGTTTTGGAAATAATAAAATCTCCATCAAAGCAAGTATACAAAATAAAACAATTGCATCCAATTACCTGAAGATTTTATAAGCGTAGTAGTCCATATGTCTGAATATTGACTATCTGAAAAAAAAAGTACTTGCTCAGCATCAATGAACCTTGGTATACTTGAATTTGTGTTTCTATGCCCTACTTTTAAAACGAGGTAATATAATGCATTATAATCCTTTCAACATACAGATAAGATGAGGTCTATACTTTTCTCATATTGAAAATTCTGCGTAGCTTACTGCTTCTATAAATATACTTAATATGTATTCAAAGTTGATTCTATCCTTTGTCAATCTCCTCACTATCTCTCTCTCACTTCAATTTAATATCTTATTCACAATAAGAGTTTAATCTTGGATTTAGGATATCAATGATTTTCTCTCTCCTACCTATAATCTTTTTTTTTCACGCTTTCAGTGAATCCAGTCAATTGAATTTAACCGCGACAATAGAATGGCCTTGAAGTCGTTTCGGTAATCAATGCTTATAAAAAAAAAAAAATCTCGACAGTATCAATATCAGTTAAATTATTGACATTTAAGATAGATGAGATGGGGCATTCCTTAATATTAATAATGGTAACGGTAATATTGTGTTATTTGTGTAAATTTCATATTACAAATTGCACCTCCTTTCCATTTGTTGGTAATAACTTTAAAAAGAAACATTAAGTGGGGTAATATTACCTATAATATACATAAAATAATTTAGTCTACGTTAAAAATACATAAAATTTACATGCAAGTAGAAAAAATTTAGAATCTTTATGCTAAAGAGTCTCAAACATGTAGAGTATACATATGTACATATGTATGTACCATGTATCTACCATTCATACATAATTTTAGGAATATCTTGAATAATTCCATTCTTCCCACTTTATGATTCCATTCAGAGCATATTTTGAATAATACTACAATAGACTCAAATAAATTGACTTCATGAACTCTCTTTATACCCCTACCTCCTTAACCTATTCTTTTCATTTCGCAGTCATTTTTTGTGTATGTGTTTTCTCTCTGGAAATGATTTATGAAGTGAAAATAACCTGTTCTCTTGCTCCAGTAAAAAAAAAAAAAAAAAATGAAAAATATAAAGCACAAAAGCTGTGAACACAGTTTTTTTAAAAGAGAAATTTACATTTAATCAGTACTGTAGGACTTTTCTGTGCTGTTACTGGATTCAAAAGACAAAAGACTATATAACCACTATTATCCTACTAATTAGTGTTCTTTTTACTTTAGAAGTAGTTTTGCATTTACATATACATAAAATGGCTCTTATTTGTCAACTTGAATTACAACAGTAGCCTTTTTACCTCACACAGCCAACTGTTCAGATAAGAAAGGCATTAGAAATTAAGGCAGGTTGACAGGAGAATTATTTTTAGAGTCCTTGATAAATTATATAATATTATTTTAATACAGTTTGAAAATTATCGATGTTCAGGTATTCAAATAAGAGAAGTACTCGTAGAGTTTGTAGAGAGAAAAGTCGATTAGTAAATTACCCGCGCAATAAAGGTTTCCAGATTATTTTGTTCTAAACTCATAGTTGAAAACGGCCTTGAATTGAGTTGTTTACATACATGCGCCTATTGAAAGGAGATAAGATCATGCCTTACGTATCTTTGCCTCTCATTGACCCCAAAAGTTTATAGTCTTGGATGATTAATAGTGCTACTTCTTTGCCGTTTCTTTACCATTTGCTGGCAAAATGAAGATTTCCACGCAAAGCTTTCACTTGTTATTAAACGTCTGTTGAATAGACTTGCTCCTGAAACTTTTTTAATTCACATAGAAACCAGAATTAATCAAGCCGCATCTCGTTAATCTATGGCAGATGTCAACTCTAGGTGTCATCTTCCGTTACGATAATAAGCGGCTAATACATTTAAGATCCATTGGCACGGCAGCTCTATGAGAATTCGTTTTCTGGTTTTCTGTTATTTTTCTTTACTTTATGGAATCTTCGTATAATTATTTTTTCTGGTGAATATACATACATACATATGCATATGTAGGTGTTCATTTCCAAAGAGATATCAGTAGCTCAGGTGAGAAAGCTTTGCCCAGTTCAGTTGACATCAGTTTTCACTTCGATCCATTCGGCCATTAGTTTCGTTCTATGGAAGATAAGTGTCGGCATACATTAGTAGAAGCAATTCATTAATTACTGCTCGGATTACAATCAGCTTCCCCAGAAGTCTGGGCATCTGTGTGAATAAATATAGTTTTGAAAGTACATATCTCGCATCTCTCATACATATATAGAATATCTCGATTGGTTTTTTGGTGTTGACTTATAACACTAGTTAAAAGTTTACAGAAGCTTCCCTCGTACTCCTCGACGAAATTGCTTATATTTTAGGTATTCCGCAAGGTACCCATTTCGGACCTTTACTTTTATTAGTTATTTATTATTATTGGTTCGAATTTTTTATATCTAAGAGGTGGATGGGAGCTGATTAATTCGATTCGACAAAGGATTTGCCTTTCCATTTAGGAAATATCAAATCCATGATGTTTGCCTCTGTCTGCTGATCGATGAATTTATCAATGTGCATAAATTGTGGAAATCTCTCTTATGAAAAGAAGCATTCGATTTAGTAGTAAATGCTCGTATAATTCTCACCTCCCTTTTCATGATCGACAATAAAAGTAAAATGCTAGTGAATGTGTGCTTGTATAATAAAAACATAAAAAACAAAAAAAAACAAAAAAATCATAGATTACATACGCCCATATTAAATTTTAATCAATAAAAATAATGTATGAACGGAGAAATACATCCTGTGAGCTGTCTAAATCCAAATTTTGAGAATAATAAGTGATTGCGGACTTTATACATGACTCGCAGTTCAAAGCATAATGAAACCGGCTCACGTTATTTGTGTACATACATACAAAACATCTTTGCAAATGTCCAACCATCTAATATAACTATATACAAGCCCCTACATACATTAGATATGCATAGATATGTGTATAAACTTGCAAACATATAATAGAAAATAATTTATAAAAGTCACGATACATACTTTATTCAAATAAGGATCTGAGAAAAATAAAAAAATAAATTAAATAAACAATTTTTTATTCTCTCTAAGCTCCTCTTTACCTCATGTGCTTACTTCTCATATCTTAAACAACAATTTCAAACTATGAAAAAGAAATCTTCTCTAAACTGTAAACTTGTGAATTTCTTTTTGTTTCTATTTGAGTACGAAATAAGGATGCGAAAAATTGGGGGTTACAGAGATTCAGCATTTGGACAAATTAGCATATTTGGATACAATGTCTTAACGTAAAAAGTTCCTGAAATGGTTTTAGAGAATTTTTATTTGATAAGCAAAAAACGTTCACAAAAGGGCGGATTGTGCCAAAGAAAACAAAAAAAGAAAAGAAAAACTACAACAAATATGGTATCCACTTTCCAGTTATACGCATATCGTTATACTGACTTTTTTATTTTTTTAGCTAGTTAATGTGTAGTGTTGTTGAATCGTGAAACTTGTCTTACCCTCTAGAGATGAATGACCGTATATAATTTCGTGTTTCAGTTTGTCTGTTAAAGTCATTTTTGGTAAAATAATTATAACCATTTTCATAGGATTGAAGAACTTTTCAGTAAATAAAAACGTCTAGGACCGATCTTTTTCATAGTACACGTAAAAAAACTAAATTTTTATATGGAAACATTAAGGAGAGCACTTTTTGAAAGTATATGTACTATTTCTATATAAACATCGTGTACAAAATTTCAGCTCTCTACGTTGACGCGTTCTCAGGCTACATCCAAATATATAGTGAAAACCAAAATTTTCGAATGGCAATCCTATGAAGGAGTAACCTGCATTATTCCATTTTCGCACTTATTTTTACAACTTTTTTTTAAAAGCCCGTTTGCAAGGTCTCAGTTCTTTAACAGTTTCTTCAACACCTTCTCGAGTTATCAAGAGGACAAGACGGACGGACAGACAGACGGACGTATAGATTGGTATTCTATCCACTTTGCTCTACTAGCATTATTTCTATGCGTTACAAATGGAATGACAAACCTAGTAGGTATAGGTACTCTTTGAGATTTCATCTAGAGTTAAAAAATTAAAAATGGTATTTCTCTATACAAAGTTACAGAAGGTGTCCTTAAGAAATGCCCATACTCTGTCCGTAACGCGTTCGAATCTAACATGCTCTTTTTTTATACATAGAATTGCATAGAATTGCTAGAATTGGTCTAACCAATTCTTATGATATCCTAGATGAATGGGCGCATGTAATTTCTGTGCATGTTGGATTATTGAAGTGGTTTTTCCAATATATTACTAAAACGGTTCGTTGGACAGTAAAAATGGATATAACCAATTTCATAGGAATTTTTTATTCTAAAGAAATTTCCATTATAATAAAATCGTATAGGATTGATAGTTTTCATTGTATACGTAAAAAAACATAAATTTTTATATGGCAACACCAAGGAGTTGCCAATTTTTGAAATTATATTTATAGTTTATATAAAAACACTATGTACGAAATTTCAGCACCCCAATAAAAAGTGCATAGCTTACTTGTCTTCTGAGTTCCAAAGTCGACATACCCAAAAGCAGGCATCTTGTACATACTGAGGAGTAGTATTAGTTCGAAAATGAGATTTAAATAAAGCAAATTTAGAAAATGATCTCTGAACAGACTCAATTCGGTCTATATGACTACCTTAAAATGGACACCAAGTAGCAGATGCATACTCAAGTACAGACCTTACTAAAGAAAAATAAAGGACTTTCAAAGTACCCAAATCACTAAATTCCTTAGAACTCAGTTTTAAGAACCCCAGGTTTCTGTTTGCTCTAGAAACAATCGTTTCAATTAGGGGGGTCAAAAGATAATTTTCTATCAAATGTAACCCCCAAATCCTTCACCTCACTAACTCTCCGAAGAGGATTATTATTGATTTTATAATTAAATATTAGTGGATTTAACTTCCGACGGAAAGACACGATCTTACATTTTGAAATATTAAGGTCAAGTTTATTATTAGCACATCAAACAAAAAAATTATCAATGTCACTTTGAGCCAGTATAAACTCATTTGTAGACGTTATTCTAGTATAAAGTTTGAGATCATCAGCAAAAATTAGCAAGTTGGAAAAATGAATATGATTAACTACATCATTAATAAATAATACAAATAGTAAAGAGCCCAAATGGCTACCCTGAGGAACACCTGAGTTGACATTGATTATTCTAGATTTAAGGTGACCAATTTTGACATATTGTTTCCGATCGCTTAAATATGAGGAAATCCAGTCAAGCATAGATGAATGAAAGCCAAGCAACTCAAATTTTTAAAATCAACACCGACAAACAATCCCTGTCAAATGCCTTGGTAAAATCAGTGTAAACTGCATCAACCTGATTATCATCTTTAATTTCATTTAAAGTGTAATTCGAGAATATGGCTAAATTAGATGTACAAGATCTGCCAGAAACGAAACCGTGTTGCTGTGGCTCTATAATTTCTTTAACTAAAAAGAATAATTTTGAATTAACCAAGGAATTTAACACTTTCGGAATATTATTCATAATGGATAATCCCCGATAATTGGATACCAGGTTTTTAGGTCCAGACTTATGTATTGGAGTTATGTAAGAAACTTTCCATTCATCTAAAAATTGACCAGTACTCAGAGATAAATTAAAAATCTTGGTTAGACCGCAAGACAAAGAATTAGCGCAATTAATAAGTAAAGATGAGCAAATTCCTTCAGCATCAACCTTGGAACTACATTTCAAATCTTTAACGACATTAAGTACATCAGCATCATCAAGTGAAATGCAGCCGATTTCCAATGAATTACCTTTAAAAGAGTGGGTAGCATTATTGAAAGAGCCATAAGTAGTATTATCATATATAGATTCAAAATAATCTGCAAAAAGGTTAGAGCTGCTCTGAATGTCATAAGATTTATTATTGTTATAATGCAAAACTTTAGGAAAGCCCATGTTTTTCTTTTCGAGTTTATAAAAGACCAAAACGTATTACTATTAGATTTTATACCAGCCTCTACAGACCAAATATATTGCCTATACAAAAACCTATGGAAAAATTCATATTCTCTTCGTAATTTTTGGAATTTAGTTAAATCTTCTGGACTTTGATATAATTTCAATTTTTTATCTGCCTTTGGTTTGGCATTCTTAAGACCTCTATTGAACATTTAAAATGATTCGTTCTTTGTAAATGTTTTGATGGAATAAGTCTATTCATTCCACGTCAAGTAACTTGCTATATGCTTCATGTAGGTTAAATTAAATTAAATTAATTGATTTACTACAGATCATAAAAGCCCAAATTTCAAATAAACAAATCAAACTGTTTTGGAGAAAATTTCAGATATTGATATATCTAAAAGTAATTTTAATTCCATTTCAGTTGCAATGATAAATTGTTTTTCTTTTCCACATTATATAATTGGAAAGGACACATCACTTCTGTGGGCGATGCACGGATATTTTATTCCATATCAAAGAACGGTTTCAAAGGACATAAAAGTAAAAAAAACTTAAGAAAAACGTAACCAGGTTTTCTATTTCGGACTCACAGCAATCATTTTGCATTTGTGGTAAGTTCTGTATCGAATTAGGTAGGCCGCACACTGCACAATCACCGACTGTAGTTGGTAACTAAAAGGTCACTTGACTTTGCTCGTTACAACCAACAGCGTTCGGTAACGCAAACTGCTCTATTTTACGTCAGTCAGCAACTAAAAAATAAGACGGGAGTTGACGACCTTCAACTAACTGAATCGAACCGACTGTTGTACTCAGTCTGCATCAGCAACCTCAATATCAATCAGTTGATTGTTGTTGATTGCTGCCGTCGTAAATAAAGATTTTTCTTTCGTTAAATCGTAATAAAGTTTGTCCTGACTAAAGTACATATTTGTATAAATATTCCAAAAAGGGATTTACATATAATATTTACGGGGTGAGATCTTATTGCCTTTCTGAAGAGAACATCCTGAAAAGTGAAAGTGGAAAAAATCGTATTATTTGTGAATTTCTTCGAAGCCACCTGAAATTTAGGAATCTTACAAATTTATTGAAATTTTCAACTTTTAAGTAAGTTCGATTTATTTTATTAGATTTTAAATATAGTCATTCATATTTATGCTCGAAAAGGTTGGATTCTTCTACGTCCTTGTTCTTGAAATCCTTCTATTCTTCTCCTCGACCATCAGTGAATTACTACAGGGTTTATGTTTGTTATTGGAATTTTTAAATCGGTGAACTAGTGTTTAACAATACTGTGAAATTTTAACGCAAATCGAAACACCACTCAAACTCATTGTATTTGACTAGATTAGTAAGTTGACAGAACACGACACAATATGCGCATATGCCGCGATAGTCAATCAGCAACGATTAAAAATCAATTAGTCGGTGACAAGTCAATAGACCAGTCGCCGACTGGACAATCAATTGTCTTGGCAGTATGCCGTCTCCCTTAGAGGAAGAAATCCATCATTTGAAGTCGAAGTGAGACAAATCAGCCATTTATTTATGCGATCGGGGAGGAAATCACCATGTAAAAGAAATATATGTTTATTTTGATAACATTACATTTCGTTTTAATATATCTGCATAAAGATATTTTTTCTATTTGATTTGAAAAACCCAGATCCTGTGAAAACATTTTGGGCATTTATTGCCATATTTTTTTACTGTTTGAAATCTTCTAGCAAAATCAAAGTTTCTTTTCTCATCGATAAATTATTACAAGATGAAAATGCGTAATTTATAATATTTGTAGACGTATGCGTTAATAAAAAAAACTATAATATTATAACGTTTATGTTAACCATTATGCTCAGAATCAGTTTATTTTTGTAAACTAAGAAGAAATAGAGTAAGTTTGTAAGAAATAGAGAAAAAGTGAAATAAACTAATAGACTTCTAAAACATTATAAAATGGGAATAAAACAAAATGAAAACCATAAATAATTGTTTTAATTACGACAGGTTGGGAATGAGGAAACGGGAACAAGGAGAGAGAGAGGAAAGGGAGGGTGAGAGATGTCATCTGCGAAATAGTACACTGATATCGTGAATAAGTTCAAAAGACTTCAATGAAATAGTTCATTGATATCGTGAATAAGTTCAAAAGACTTCAATGAAATAGTTCACTGATATCGTGAATAAGTTCACTACCATATGTACATAAATTTCGGTTTACTGAATTTAGTGAACGGGTGTTTAAAACAACATTGATCAAATTCATAGGTTGAAAGGCTATGAAAAATTTACTGTATTGTTGCACATTTTCATAAATATTGTGTACGTTTTTCGTTCAGTGGTGGAAGAAAGGAAAGTGATATCGCCAAAATGTCTAGATAATATCGCCATAGTAATAGAAGGAATTAAATTATTTTTAAATACATACAACTTTATAAATGAGAGGAAATAAAGTATAACTATAATTTAATCTGAACACTTATTAAACCAGAATGAATAGACCTAAATTTTCAGGTAACGCATCTTCTTTATTAAAAATAAACATAAATCGCCCTTGGTTATCGACCTCTTTTCGTCTGGAGGAAAAAAAGGTAAAACTGAAACTGCATGCAACCGAATTCATATCATCTAATTATTGCTTAAGCAACTTAAAAGCAATTTTCATACATTTGTATTGCTCAAATATTCCGAAGATGATAACTAGAAGATATCCTCCAATTATCGCACTGATGATTTTTCATTTCACTGTTTGCTGGGTTGAGAGCTCTAAACGACCTGGTCTTTTTAGTAAAACTCATTAAGATTACAAGAGTGTCTCAATAGGAGCTTGAATTCTAAAATAAAGGGTTTTCCAATAAGAGGTTTCATTTTAATTAGCCCGCTATTTCGGTAGATGTCACTTTTGGAGCTGTCATTTTTTGACATTTGACAAGTAGAAACTACGCCATTAATAAAAATGGAACGATACGCGATTCAACAACGCATTGAAATTATTAAAATTCAATATAAAAATGGTGAAAATGTGTCGTGAAGCACTTTGTCGGACCGCAATACAGAAATTGGTAGAAAAATTCGAGCTGTCGGGACAAGTTAGTGATATGAAGAATAAAACCTGTGCACGTCTCTCAAGAACAGCCGAGAATATTGCTGCTGTAGCCGAAAGTGTTGAAGAAAACCCAGGTTTGTCCATTCCTCGTCGTTCTTTGGAATTAGGCATTCCACAAACGTCATTACACCGTATTTTGCATAAAGATTTGGGTCTTAAGGCTTATAAAGTTCAGTTAACACAAGAACTCAAGCCGGCCGATCAACAACAACGTCGAGTCTTTGCTGATTGGGTCCTTGAAATTCATGAAAATTATCCGGAATTCCATCGAAAACTCATCTTGAGTGATGATACCCATTTCCACCTCGATGGCTTCGTCAACAAGCAAAATTGTCGCATCTGGGGCTCGGAAAACCCAAGAGTTATTGCTGAAAAGCCTCTCTATCCTCAACGTGTGACTGTTTGGTTTGGTTTATGGTCCCGCGGGGTCATTGGACCTTACTTTTTCGTAAATGAGGCTGGAGCAACAGTTACGGTGAATGGATTGCGCTATCGACAGATGATTAATGATTTTTTATGGCCGGAATTGGATGGTATTGATCTGGACAACGTTTACTTTCAACAAGACGGCGCTACGTGCCATACAAGCAACGAAACCATTGATCTTTTACGGGAAATGTTTCTGGACCGTGCTATCTCTCGAAGAGGTGATCACAATTGGCCACCGAGATCTTGTGACTTAACACCTTGCGACTTCTTCCTTTGGGGCCACGTGAAAGAGAAGGTCTACGCCAACAGCCCAGCGTCGATTCAAGACCTCAAAGATGGAATTCGTGAGGCTATCGAGGACATAGGGCAGCCACTTTGCGATTTGGTTATGGAAAATTTCATGAAAAGGATACGGTTCTGTAGGCGTGGTCGTGGTGGTCATTTGGCTGATGTTATTTTCCATTATTAACGGCATACCTTCCTTTTTATAATGAAATAAAGATCCGATCATTTATCTCAAAAAATGGCATTTATCTCAAAAAATGGCATTTTTCTTTGAATATAAAAATAACACCTCTTATTGGAGAACCCAGTATAAACAAAATACAATGTTTAAATAAAATCTTCAAAGATTTTAATTTATGTGTAAAGTATAAATGTGGACATTACTTACGGTAGAGAATGTAAGCCAAATGGCGATGAAGTCTCCGTTTGCACATTTGATGCTTACACTAAAGCTAGCTAGATTTAACGAATGTGGCGTTTGATTTCTTCATTGAGTTGTTGAATAGTCTCAAGATAGTTCACATAGACCTTGCTATTAAAAAAAAACAAGTACGCTAGAGCAAGTAATTCAAAGGAGTTAAATTGCTAATTCTCTGTGGCCAGTTTTGGGCTCCGAAACGAAGAATGATATACGACCTGGGAACTTCATATGCATTAACGTTATTGTTTTGCATGCGATGCGGTGGTAGATTGCATTATTCTGTTAGAATAATATTCCATTCTATACACTTTTCTTATACGATCCAATTATCTCTCCTCACTTTTTGTGGATGCATCAGAAGTTCTTACATGAAATGTGGGTTTTGTGACTTCAAAATCTGAGAAATCTGTTACATCAACGTTGAAGTGGAAATGTGTTTCATCAGTAAAGATGATTTTGTTATGGAATACATCGTCAATTTGCTGTTGTTCAAAAATCATGTTAGAGAAGATTCTGCGCTATATATGGTCCGTTGGTTTCAGTTGTTGAGTTAACTGAATTTTATTGGCATGAAGCTGCGGAGAGCGCTGTGGTTTGTGCTTAATTCCTGAGTGCGATGCCGGATGGTGGTGTCTGGTTGTTCTGTGACACTGGTACCCTAACAGGGTGGGCAATGTCACGTACGGTTTCTCTCGTTTTGCAATGAAAATGTCCGATGAAATTTCTCAATTAAATTTTCAATTTTTCAATTGTCGGTTGCGGTTGCGGTTGCACACCAAAATGCTCACGTCACTTATAGATTAGGATTTTCACTGAAAATTTTCTTTTTTTCAGTTTTGTAATGAGGTTTCATCACAATTAATATAAAGTGTTTCGGGTCATTTTTGTTAATGTCAATATTTCCATATAACAGCTATACCAAATATTGCGGAAAAAGATGCGCATTTAAGAATTCAAGTTCTTATTGAGACATCCCTTAGTCGAAGGTTCTTCTTCTAATCTTATTGTAGATGGTAACAAGGACATAAAGGTATATATTTTGGTAGTGTGAAATGGTCTTGCCAATTTACCTCGTTACTTAGGAGATCTTCCATGATTTTATTAATTGCCTCTGATTTGCATCGGAAGAAGCATATATGTACATCTGGAAGCTATTTGACTAGCTAGTCTGCCTTACATATATGACAAAAACTCTCTGCTTTTCAATTACAATCAATATTTGTGGAGTTCAAACGGTAATTTCTTGAGTTGATGGTTAATGTGTTAATGTCATCATCTCGTGTTATAATAGCATGGGCTTCTATATAAAAGGATTATAAAATGTATATTAATTGTTGGTTGTCCCACATATACCTATACGTATCTACAGACTTCTACTTATCGACACTATTTGTATGAATGAAGAACGTAGTTCGGCTATCTTCCCTTTCTAGTTGACAAATAAGAACTCATGAGAGTGGTAATAAACTAGCACAACTAGACTGGCAATATATCACACTTCCACCTTAAAACGCGCTACTATATTTGTTCCCCTGGATTAAAAAAATTCCACCTGGCATATGGTTATCATGCTACTACCATATCACCTACTTACCATTTCAATACGCGCCTTGCTTTTGATTCCATGAAAATTTTCCCATTAACTTTGGCCTTGAATACCTGCATACATATATACTAAAAAAGAACGCTCAAATTTGTAAATTGGTATCACTTGTAAAAAAGGAAATTACCCATCGGAAATGAATGAAATTTTTATTTATCTTTTCAAAAATTTATCATTTGAACAATCTTGAAGGGCTTTAATTTATCTGCTTATGTATGTGTGTAATTACATAAAATTAAATTAAAAAAGAATTTTTCTCTCTATGATTAAAAAAAAGCATCAAAACGTAATAAAAGACATTCCAGACAAATACACGAACTCATAAATTGTATTAGACACACAACCTCAGTGTGACTGTCCTGATGATATTTTGATCTTTTTTTTTATATTGAAATTCCAATAACCAAATTGTAGGAATTTCTTGTTATCCTTTAATGTTTATAAAGTAATTATCATATTTATTCAATAACCAATTAATAAAATCAGAATAATAGCCTGAAAAGATATTTGAGTAATTGCCTATACGCAATTCAATAAATGATTCAAGATTTTTTTTTTTTTTTTTTTTTTTTTTTTTTTTGTACCATGGAAATTGGGAAGAGAAATAGCTTTAATAATGTTTTTCGCATGTTAACATGAATCCATTAAATTCAGTACCAATCTCTTTAGACATTCTGTCATTTTATGAGTTTTGATTAGATCCATCAAAAGATGTTTTTGTGAAATTGTATCGTTGAATGAATGCCAAAATTAGATATGACAATATGAAACATTAACTAAAGCCTAATGTCTCCCTGGGTTTAGGAGCCCCAGAATTTTGATTGATTGCAAATGATATTGATGGAAGTTGTTGTGATATCATGCCTCAGATAATATTTTGTTGATGAATATACTATCGCTTGAGCGACTAATTAAGTAATATAGGTGCAGATGTGATGTGAATTCAACCGAAATGATTTTAAATGAAATGGAATAGATTGAGTTTATGTTCTTAGCTTTTCGTTTTTTTTTTATGAAAAACTAACTGGTTGATGTTGTTTTGTTCTTTCCGGTAGCTGGCGGATGAGCTTGATTTGGTTAAAGTTTGGGCAGAGGAGGTCCTTGTCGCGATTGGAAGATAGGAAAGAGAACCGAAAAATGGTCGCGCTAACTACCAAGCGCGGAAGATGTTTAAAATCGAACATTGGTATTGGCAATTCAAACTTTAAGTTCGTACATTGAATTTTGAAAATAAGATCCTAGATTTAAATATGAGACATCAAAATGGACATTTTTAAAAGTATAATTTCAAAAACTGTAGATTGGAAACGGAAACCATTATAAATGAAAATCTCAAGTCAATATTTTGATAATTAAATATTGTTTATCCTTGCTACTTAGTTCTGGTCATCGCAAATGCCAAACGAAATTGGGGAATTGTAAACATTTGAACTGAATTGGTTCATCGGTGGGCGGCAGTAAAACATTATCTCCTATGAATTTTCGGTTCTTATAATTGTTTTTTAATAATTAATCTCGTCTCATTGCAAAGTCTGGGTGGATTTAAGTTTCGAAGCAAAATTATGAGTGAACCAATTTTTAAATGTAAGTTATGTGATAGAAGTCTCGGTAAATCGAGTGAATTCAAGATTTCAGGCATAATACACGTTTTCATCTTCATCTACCACTATGTCAATTAATTTAAACGAAATGAATTTGCCAGCCAATTTTTCTTGTATTTTGAAGTTGACTTCGTAAACATCGACATTTTTAGCTGCCAAAATCACTCGTTCACTGAGTTGGTTGATGATTTGATTACAATAATATTGTCGCGTATATTTTAAAATACACTTTCTATTACTGCATTTTTCGAATAAACAATGTTGGAGAAATTTTCAGGAAATTTAATTAATTTTTTATTCGCAATAAAACCTATTTTTCCATTACCAATATTTAACAATTGTTTGCAAAATACTTTATCGGATAAATCGTTTTGTCGTGTAATACGCATGTTTATGTTTATTTATAAAAAGATGATTTTAAACATTCGTTGATCTTATCCATATTCGTAATATTTGTCGTAAGTCACATGACAATAAAATTAGAGTACCACCATCTTTCGTTGCCATTTAAATCTTTTAGGGTTCGATTTAATGCTTCCAGTGAATGTTTATGGGCCATTCATTCCAGATAATAATGTGACATGCTTGAGTGTTTTTTGATGTTACATACTTCATTTTCATTGGTCTGTAGGTTTAATGGTAGCTTTAGAGTCGAAAGGGCTATTTTTATACCATTCAATAAAGTTGCAGCGATGCCAGATGAAGCAACTGCTAATGCTATGTAATCTTGAGATCTAACTTTGGCACGGATGAGCAGCTTCACCTGGTGCATCCAAAAAGAGAAAACCTCCTCCTTTTGCTGCAATCGCAAACATAACTCAAAACCATAAATGGCCTTTTGTTCGTTTGACAACAATTTTTCATTTGTTGTAGCAAATGTAGTATTAAATTGTTGTTCACGTTGCTTGACATTATTAACTAAGTCTTTTGCTGATTGATTAGGTGAAGGCATTTATGAGTGGCTCATTCGAGATGAGTATGCACATGTCTTCGATCATAACCATTACTTCGTTATACATTTCTGGTATAAATTGAAGATTTGTGTCTTGATTGGTTGTTTGAATTCTATGTGGTATATCTTCATTAATTGAATCTTTATATTTTACTCATAATTCAGTTGTGTTTTTTGGAAAACATGTTGCCTAAAATATATCGAATAATTGACGAAATTGAAATTGAGAAGAACACGGTTCTGCATCGTCAAGTCTTGTATCCCAATGATTTTCACCTTGAAGCAATTGCAGTTTTCGGCAAGCGTCACAGTTTTTAGCATATAATTGACTATTAGCTGTTCTCAAATATTCGTATGACATGGCTCCATGAATATTTATTATTAGCAACCGTAAATAAAAGCACTAATGTTGCTTTGGATGAACACTGTATAATTGCTGCAAATTTTCATAAGCAGTAAAAGCAACACCTCCTATGTGCGGCTTCCATTCTTTTATGGTTTATTCCATGGAACTACAGAATAAAGTAAAAATATTAATCTCGTTTATATTTTAAAGTTGCATTTGCGGATATCTGAATTATCGAACTGATTATTAGATACGGTTCGTCGATCAATGAGTAATCAAAAAGCTAATTTAGTAAAAGTGAAGGCGAGACATTTTAGCATAGATAAATATGCAATATTACAAGAGCTTTGTATTGATGGTATAGTTTAAGTGAAAAACTTAATATTGCATTATGGTAACGGCTAATTTTGATCAAACCGGTGCAGTCCAAATTCAATCTAATTCAATTATTAAATGTTCAATCTAGGGTTTTTTGAATAATTTGAGTACAATGAATGAAGGACGATATCTCCATACCTAAGTAAGGGCATAATAAGTACTTTGATAATCTGGAATTTTATATTTACATGTAAGATATTTGTCTGAGGGTTACAGCTGCTGAAGCGTGATAACAATTTTTTAACATGGTTTTAACAGTATTATATTCCACAACGAACCACCAGTATACAAAGTGTTTCCGCCTAGAAGATCAACAGTGCAGGAGGTGATAGTACTCACCTAGCTAAACAAAAAAGTGTATGGCAAGGGAGGGTGGGGGCATATAAACCTTTCAGGAGTTTTCACAAAACACCCAGTATCTTAACAAGCACAGGGCGTACGGTCACAACTAAGCGCTCATTATATGCAGTACTTCATGGCGTTTCCAACGACTGCTCAACCAGCTCCGTACCCATGTGCTATCTGTAACCGTTAAAGTATTATTAGCTCTTAACCTTTTCTGGAAGCTATTCTGAAACCTATTTTCAAAGATAATTGTTCCCTTGGTGACTGAAAACACGTCATTTAAAAAAAATATCTGCTAATTTCTGTATTAACTGAATAGGTTGTAAGCGCATAGGTTGCAAGTACATAGGGTGTAATAGTTCGAATTAAAGAGGAGAGTCTACAGTTTCAAGTTTTTACAAAAAACGTTATGTTAATGACCTTTTTGCAAAAAAAAAATAGAGGTCAATTTAAAAATAAAGCTAAGAAAATCCGAAGTTTTAGTTTAGACAACCATAACTACGGGGCTGGGTATGCAGTCGTTGCATACAATGAGCTCTTAACTGTTACCGTACGCCCTGTACATTTAAGATGTTAAAAAGTAGCCTTTTTTCCTGTGACTTCTAAATGATTTATATGCCCCCCCCCCTTTCCATACAATTTTTTGTTTGGCCAGGTGAGTACTATCACCCCCTGCTCTATTGATCTCCTAGGCGGAAACACCCTGTATATGTATGTAGAAGAGGTAAGAAATTATAGCTTCAAAATACTAGTGAGATGTCCACATTATAAAATGTTCAACCATACTCAGTACCGAGTAATTCCGATAAACTTGTATTTATTTATTTATTTATTTATTTATTAATTATAGTCTAAAAAGTGCACCTCCTATAGACTATGCAATATTACTTGAATATACCAATCCGTTTCACATAAGTACTTAAACAATTATTAATATAAAGTAACTGGATTATTAGATAAATTGCAACTAAATACTCAAACAATTACTAATATAAATATAAACTACAGAAAATAAGTAATGTTTAAGTATCACTAGAAAGGAAATATTGTTAAAATAAATTTAATTAAGCAATCTACAAACATTTTGAAATAACAACAAATTTTAAATTTGGAACATCCAAGAGCTAAATCGACCTCATAGTCATATATTTCAGAAAAGCGACGAGAACAATAGGAAATGGGTTCATGCTGACCATAAGAGGTTCGATGATAAGGTACATGTAACAGACATATATTTCTTAGGGCAAAACCTGGGACATAAATATTGAATAAAATTAGTAAATCAGGTGATCAGATTTTGTACATTAGAATATCCATCAGAAACATTATAGATAAAATTCTTCTCCTAGTATCCAAAAGCTGAAATCCCAAAAGCATACATCTCGCTTTATAATTGGGAAAACCATGCTCCCAATGCAATCTTCTTCATCGCTATGCATTCGATTTTTTTTTTTTTGTATTTTACTAATTCTATTGATAAGTTGGTTGGTGTAAGGACACCATACCACAGAAGCATATTCAATTTGTAGAACTAACTAGGGTAATGTATAAAATTTTTAAGGTGTGAGAGGATATCTAAAGTCATCAGTGTTACTGTTTATAAAACAAAGGATTTTAAAAGCTCTACAGCAAATATAATCGGTGTATAAACCATTCCTTTGTTTCACGTCATAAACGGCACCAAGGTTCAAATTAGGCCGCTCTATGGCAACATTACCAATAAAGCATTCAACATGAAGGGGATTCAGCATACGGTAAAAAGAGTAACACATACACTTGCTCGGATTTAGAGCCATTAAGATCTGACTGAAGAGCATCTGAAAGAAGAAATAAGATTTAAGGTCATCGGCATATATGTATAGTAATGCTTGTGCTAAGCGAACAATATTTAACATATCATTAATAATAATAACAAATAACAAAGGACCTAAATGGCTTCCTTGGGGAACACCAGACAAATTAAAGACTGAAAGCAATCTATTTTAACACACTGAGTACGATTAGTAAGATATGACGTCAACGAATTAAACAGAACTAAATCTGTGAATGTATAAGGTGTCCAAGATTATTATGACAATATTTTGTCAAATGATTCTTCTCATCCAGACAAGTAAAAAATTGAAGGGCAAGACGACCTTGTTTGCAAACCCTTAATTTCTTTTCCATGAATGTTAAACCACCCCAGTATTCATCCCCACTCCAGAGTTATTACACTTCAAACTCAAAATTTCTGTTTTAAAAATATCTTTTCCGTTATTTTTTTAAAACTACCCTCACTAACACACATTTATTTCTGTTACAAAATTTCGAAAGTCCTATTACACTTATGTTCTATCTGTGACGGCTATGGAGTTATTAGCTCTTAATCTATTTAGGCCAAAGGTCATTTAGGGTGACATTTTGCCCCCCTCCCCTCCTGTCATAAAATGTTTTACTTGTCTGGATGAGAGGAGTCATTTGGGAAAATATAGTTATATTAGTTTGGGACACCTTGTATAACATCCATCTGAGACCCATCGTCAAGACAATATGCAGATTATTGATGATACAGACTGAAAAGGAGTCACCTAAGAATGGAATCGTAAGAGACACCGAGTGTGTGACATTAGACATTATGTCCAACTTTTACCTGTGCAATCCGACAACCCTAAGAGAAACAGAAGGCAATGTGAATCGAAAATGAGATGACAACTTTTCCATTCGTAATTTTTCATTGAATTATGCTGTAAAATATTTTTGTGAAATTCATCATTGTGAAAGTCATCAAAGTTAGCCAACTGCCAACTTAACCTGCTTGGAGATGCACAAAATAAAAAAGAATATTCGAAGACTTCTTTGCTTACACAAAAAAAAAAAAAACGCAGGCTGCATATTAAAACAATTTTATTTGGGAAGTTTTCCAAACAATATCATCCCTGGATACTTGATGAACGTTTACTTTGCACTGATAAGATTGATAGACATGCAGGTCAATAATCCCAAATATTCGTTCCATGTTTGTGAAGGAAGACTAGGCGCGCAATATCAAAAGATGGCAGACCATGAAGTGCCTTTAATTTCAATTTTATTGAAAGCTTATGATCAATGAAGCGATGAGTGGGAGAGAGTTCAGCATGACTGGGAGGAAATTGCGTTAGAAACTTCTGAGAAGCTTTTTGTTAGTATGCCATTAAAGGACGCAAATACAATTCCACCGTTTCGATTCGATTCGTATAAATGCTAAATTTGTTTATATGCACCGAAATGAATCGAAATAGAACGAATCGAAACTGGTGAAGTTGAGCAAATTTCAACTTTTACGGATGACATACCCTAGAAAAATTATTTGCAAAGATTTGTTTATATACTCAAAGATGAATGAAAATGATTTTGTGGAGGAAATAAAAAAAATATGAATTATACGTAAAAAAAATGTTTACATGGATGGATGTAAAGCAGAAAGACAAAATCTGGCAAAATTTTAAAGTCAAGTCTTCGAAACCGAATGGAATAATTGTGCTCATGCATCCGCTGGACAGAAATGGACTGAATCGAATCTAATTGGAACGTCGGAATTGTATTTGGTATTTAAGAGTGGCAATAAATCGTCAAATAATATCAAATCCTTAAAAGCATTTTATCAAAATACTTGTTCACTTTTACTCCACACTGTCATTTGTATTTGTTGCTGTTCTGTTGTTTTTGTATTTTTGTTTATTTTTGTTAGCTGAACTTCAATGGATTTCCTGTGACCATTATGATGACTTTACTAGGAGTAGATATCTGTAAATATTCATTATATCCTTCGATTTAGTTTCTATTTGGTATCAGTATCTACTACTTAAGTATTTGATACATATCGCAAAAAAACCAAAAAAACGAAGCAACTAATACCAATAATCCGAGAAAAAAAAGTAGCCAGCCATTCGGAAGTTAAAATGGCTGAACAATTTTATTTTAGAAAAAAACGAACTTTTTGACCTAGCGACCAGACAGGTCTCATCAGTATGGTATATCTCTGGTCGCTTACCTTAGAAGTTCGATGATAGAGGTAGGCAACCGGAGGAAACCATACTGATGGGACTTCCCTGATCGCCGCATCGAAAGGTTCAATTTTTACTGCATTTTCCTTGAATTTTAGAAATTTGTTGAAATAATTTTCAGTGAATTTCAGACAAATTGTCCACCATATTTATTTTAAACATTTCCACTTCCATGTATAATAATCTCGTTTCGTGAGTTTAGTATTTACTTAGTTTGGTATTTACTTATTTACAGGGTGTGTTCGGTAATTATGGAGTATGTCCTGATCACACTTTTGCTCTAGAGCCCCCTTATCGTTCAATCACCCATCGCTTTCTTCAAATTTACTTTTGAAAATTTTTCGTTTTACAAAGGATGTTTAGTCACTTAAATGGTCATAAATCCTTTCAAGGACATCCTAGAATCAAACTTGAGTACTTGTTCCAAATAAAGGAACTTTCGTCCTTTGTAATGATATCCAACATGCTCTGATTTATAGTCAAATGGTTCAGTTATCGAACCTTAGAGTTGAATTTGCGAAAAGATATTTCACACAAATTTATTCTGTTATCCTTGATGCTGTGAAATTTTTATACCATGGATATATTTTTTTTCTCAAATGGGAGGCGTTGTAAGTCGTTTAAATAAAGCAAAAAGAATTACCACAATATTTGCTTTCGTTTAAAATCTATTAATATTTTTAAAGTGAAATAGTTTGAGAGAGTAGGGCTAAAGATTAATTTAATTCGCAATGAAATCTTTTACATTCTATTTGCTACCATAAATATACATATATGCATGCATATATACCATGCCACAATTTTGCCTTTGCTCGATTTATTTCTTCCTACATAATTACGCTAATATTTTTCAGTGTTCCCTTATATTAAATATTAACAGTTACCAGTAGAGTCCCTCAAGAGTCCATTCTTGGCTTCTTCCTCTTTGCTATACTTTCTGATATTTTTCTTTCCCCTGTCCTAAGCTTTTGGGATGTACTCTGATTTAAAGTCTTTTCCCAGGTGACCATTTCGAATTTGTCGCCTAAATACTGTTTTGCCCCATATGCAAAAATTTAGTTTTGAGATAAATGCAGTTAAAGGTGTGGCCTTTATTATGAAAAAACTGTTCGATAAATAATTTTTTAAATTTGCATAAAAACTCAGTTGTTTTCCCTCTATTTATATCTTGAATTATTTTTGTTTCAATAGAAGAAAATTTCATTAACTTGAACCTAGATTTTCATACAAACGAAACGCAAAAGAAAAGGAATTTTTTTATTTATTCTATCACACAATCATTTGATATAGGGCGGCAAAATTTCAAGTCTTGGCTGGCTAGACTCATTAACAGATCCCAAACAACAGAATTGAGTGACTAAAAAAAAAAAAAAAAAATTTAATGCAAATAGGAGAATGCAAGCAAAATTCTCTATTGAAATTGTGCCGCCCTAAATAAAATAATTGTGCGATAAAATAAATATAAAAAATACCTTGTTTTCTTTTCGTTTGTACCGGAGAATCCCAAAAAGGTTTACTCAAACAAATATTACTTCATTCAAGTTAATAAAATAAGGAAAATAAAAATAACAGAAACAAAATAAAATATGCAATAACTCAATAACACTCCTGATTTGAGCATTAAAACTGTTTGATAATATTTTCTATTTGCGTCTGGAAGATAAACTAAGAGATATTTTATGCCTCATCTTTAAATCCAGTTTGGTTGATTTTAATCGGTACAACTGACTACCTATCTCCGCTTCCATTACTTATCACCAGGTAAAGAAAATTAGGGACCGCTGGTAAGACTACATTATAAAAAGGTGTGCACTTATAATTACAACCATTAAATGCAAAATTCTTATGCTGTAAAAATGGAAGTCAGCCAAGAGCAATGCCGCAAATTAATTCTTTCCACCCATATGGAAAATCCGAATATGTTTCAAAGAAGCTTAGTTAAAAAGTTGAAAATTCCGAAGACCATTCAAAATATTCTCGGTAAATTTCGAGAATCTTATAGTGTCCAGAGCATGTCCGGGTCAGGCACGGAGGTTCGATAGACCATAAATTGGCCGAAGAAGTGGTAGACAACTTTAAACGAAATGCCAATATGTCGTTGAGAGATATGACTGATAAGGCTGGAACATCTTATGCTATGGTACATCGAATTAAATGAAGAGGGTAGTTTCCATATTCAGAAAACACGCAATAAAACTCCAGAAAAGTATCAAGTTGCAAAATTCAGGAGCCGAATTTTATATGAAAAATTCCTAACGATATTCGGCTTAGCTGAAAATGAACTTCAACCAGTGTCTTCAGAAGCATTTGCTTTCATTCTTTAGAAAGCATAATGCATCAGCTTTGTTTTGGCCGGATTTAACAACTTGCCACTACGGCAGAAAAGCGAGAAATTTCTACGATGCCCAATTCATAGCCTTAGTACCCAAGGAATCTAATCCTCCAAATTGTCCAAAACTAGGACCAATCGACAAATATTGGTCTAATATTGACAGAAAATTTAAACAAAATCAAAAACCACTCTGCTGACATCGGCATATTTAAGAGGCAGTATAATAGAGTGTCCGATACGTTCGATACTATCTGTAACAAATTTAATGAAGAAAAAAAGTTCACAAATTGTATAGTACGTAGTAATTATAACATGTCGGTTGTGTGTGAATAATGTAGAATTCAGCAATAGTTCAATAAAAATTATTTGATAAAAAACAAACAAAGGTTTCTCTTGGTGGTCTATTTTTTTAAACAGTCGTTAAATTGTTCAATGTTCCAAGTCTATTTCTCACAGCTGTCATCAAAATTGACTCCGAAATAAATTGTGCCTGTGCTGCAGAAATGTTGTAATGTACCTTAAAAGGCTCATTGTTTTTAAATACAAAAATTCTATTTATATATGGCAATGCCGCTGAAACCAAGATTTTGGCAAAATTGATTTTGATTTACTCTACGTGGCAGTGCTTAGCCAAATGGTGCAATCCAATTTTAAATATAGTTTTAAATTTCCGCTCGTATATCAAAACATATTTTAAAAAAATATTTTAAAGTCTTTTATGTATATTTTATGCCCCATGTATACACAAATTTAATTTAGAGTAAGCCAATACTAACTTTTGTGGCAAAAATATGATATGGGGCAAACATGACATGGTTTATCTCGATACATATGTAACTTAGAGAAAAGCTGATTAAAGGATTTAATACAACTTCAGTAATAATCTCAAAAACCGTACTTAACTCAAATGTCACATTTGGCGGATGGGGCAAACCAGTATTCAGGCAACGTAATGGCACTATAATTATGTAGCTTCGTCTACATCTATCGAAAAATTAATAATGATTTGACAAATTTCAGTTTAATTTACTTGATGGAATGCTTTAGACAACAATTGTGATTTAACGAAATCATATTAAGACCTATTTATACACCTAAATGTAATATGTGCTACTTTGTTTTTTATAACCTTTGTAAGCAATTTATAGGTATAGCAAAGCAATCACGTACCTTCGAATATTATGAGAGGCGCGTTCAAATTTAACATTACATTAATTCCAATTAACGCAACACTTAACAACACGCACCATTGCTTCAGCAGTGCCCCCATATTAACACGCTTTCATTATGGGAAATGTCTATTTTTACCAAAAGGGTTTTTGATTTTTATTCTCACTAGAATTTACTGAGATAATTTTTGTTATATACCATATACACCATTATTACACCTTATATAATTTGATACATACCTTTTTTGTTAAAGCTTTAATTTTTGTTCTGGCCCTGTTTCATAATAATATTGTGAGGTAAATATTTAAGGGTCTTTGCACATAATTTAAATTATAAAATGAATTCTAAGATTTTTGCTTTTCTACATTTCAATTCATAACACTAATTAAAATCGTAATTAACAACCTCAGAACCTTTTCAGTAGATATTAATTATGTGTTGAAGTAATTTAATTTAGGTGCATTGAATGGAAGAAATGTTTTGAAAATTATGAATGTGTACGTGAAGAGAGTTATATTGAATTCCAGTTTAGTCAGAGAATTACATATTTGTATGTACGTTTGTATGTATGTACATTTATATGTATGTAAATGCTTAATATTGTTTTATTTATCGATTTTAAATATAATGGAGTTAATGAGAATGTTTCACGGCAATTAAGTTATTATCTTTTCTTCCTTTTCTACGTTGTATACTTCTTTTTTTGTAAGATCTTTTTATAATTATTTTAAGTTTTCGACTTAGGCTAAATAATAAAACAAAATGAATTGAATTGAATTACATTTATCATTTCTGTTCTTCAATGTATCAGTTTCTCTAATCAAAATTAATTAATTAATATTATCGAATGCTGCCATTATTTTTTAAATTTTATCTTAATTTACCTAATATGCATATTAATTCATTCTGATTACTTTCTGGTATATAGTCCTATAGTGCTAGTAGACAAACTTATTTGAATATTAATGCTTTATCCTATTGAGACTTACGGAATAAGATAACTCTTAACTTAATCCTGATCTATGTTTTTATATATATGTTAGGCCCGAAGACCGAAAACGCTCAGTGGCCGGAAAAAACGGCCACATCGCGTTCTGGCTGCCTTTGAACGCACAGAACGCGTTTTGGCTGTTTTTAAACGCTCGCAACGCGTTCTGGTAACTGTTAAACAGCCGGAACGCGTTTTGTCAATTTGTCAACCTTGTTTGCTTCCTGATGATTGAGTTGATGCTGATCGTAAGGAGATATTGTCCGCTGATACCTCACTTTCATTAACAAAATTACCGTCGGCGATTGTGAATTCATTGCGAGCATAAAGTCTTGGTTTTCCATGTACGAGTTTCATTCCAGGCCATAGTTCAGTCAAGTTTTTTATAATTTTGTTGGAAAATTCTCGGCCATTATCACTCTGGAGGATAAATGGCGCCCCAAACATGCAAAAAATGTCAACAAGGTGATAAGCAACTTCCTCAGCTGTTTTGGTCTTCAGTGGACGTAGAAGTGTGAATTTAGTCAGGTGGTCTTGGTAATTCATGATGAAGCGGAAAGGGCCATCTGGTTCCGACTGCATATCTAAAAGATCCACTTGGCAACGACAATTCATGTAATTGGAAAGAATTGGACGAACCACTAATCCTTTCTTTGGCATCTTTTTTTTCAATTGACATTGTTCACAGGTTGACAGGAACAGATCAATGACTTCTCTGGTAATGTTGCAGTACTTCTTTTTCAGTTCAGTTTCCATAACTACAACAAACAAAATTTTACATAAAATTATAAATCCAGTATCACATTACAGCTTCAGATTTTAATTTTACTACTGCTTTTGCTGTTTTTGCTTATATTATTTTCTCACCTCTTGTTCTCTTATGACCAACATCAATATGAACTTTTTTCAGTGCATCGTACAACTCATCGTATCTGCAATAATATATGATCGGTGCACTGTTAACCAATTGCTTCTGGATTAATTTTTCTGTCTCGTTCATCTTCATGATGTCAAAACGTTTAAGTCGTCTGTAGTCCTTTGAAGTCAACAACTCCTGATTTTTGCGCGCATTTTGAGCATGCTCAACTTCTCGTACAAGCAATTTGTACCTTTCCTCAGACAGCAACATAGATCTGTCATCACAACTATCAATAACAACGAGTATATTGATCTTCAGTAAAAAAAAATTGAAATAGCCGCTCTATTTCTGCTTTAATTCTTTAGTTGGTCTTTCTTGTAAATTTTATTTTAACATTTATAATAGCGTTAAATCGATAAAATGTCATATAAGTAATTTCAAAATATATACTCGCTTCAGAAAACTCGTTTCAGACATTGTTCTCCTAGCTAAACATATTAAATTTAGCAAGTAGTTAGTAATGAGAGAATTCTCGACTTTTTTATTATGAATTCATTTCAATGATTAATAGGTATTCGACTAACTATATGCATAAACTTCGAAGTTGTCAAGTTTTTAGAACTGTAAAAGAAATTATAACAACTTCAACCGAAAATTTCCAAATCGTCAACCAGGTAGACTTAGGTTTTTATCCTAATGAAAAATTCTATTTATTTACATCTGCTTGAAATAGCAAATTATTCCTAAATGTTTAAAGTTTTTCTTTTTAGATGGACTAAATCTTATCATAGAATATGCTACAATATTTCATTGTCCTTCACATAGGTACGACTAATTTCTAAGTTGCCAACATTTTTTGAGATGGTATGATTTTAATCCTTAGTTTCTATTTATTGAACGAGAGTAATGTCTTTATTACCTGTTGGGGGAAAGTTTAAAATTCTTTACCTGTCTACAATTCTGGAAAATTTCTTTATGATTTCCTGTTGATTTATGCCTACAGATGTATGCTACAACATGGGGCTTCAGAAAAGTCGTATTTACAACTGATATGACATTTTTTACACGGTATGATTCGAAATACTACTGCCCTGAATGCGTTTTTATCTTGGTTACCTACACTGTAAAAAAAGTAAGACAATTCCCTAAATTTAAGACACGTTTTTTCCTAAAAATAAATGTCATTTTCTCTGATATAAAGGGAAAATCAGGTTAATTTCCCCAAATCAATGAAACATTCAATGAATTTAGGTATATGGCACCAGAAAACATATAAAGAACGTAAAATTCCTGAAATGTAAAGTTCACTCGCATATAAGGAAGAGAACATTCAATAAATTAGGTATTATTCTACATTTGGAAGTACCTACATTTTGGGATAAAATCCTATTCCACTTTTTTCAAGGTGGAGCTTTCCCTAATCTTATCACAAAATAACAAAACACATAAGCTTAGTGGCACTAATTGTTGGCACTCACTTTAGGGATTTCTTTTTACTGTGTAGATCTGCATATTCTTAGTGAATTCTTCTTGGTTTGACTTTTATACAAGGTTCTTGGAAAATAAGTAGGATGGAGTACACCAATCAATTCTTTTGAGACAAGATTAAGAAGTAGTAAAAAAATCAGAAAGGATTTCATTTTCGGTACATTTTGAGTATAATAGCGAATGCTTTGGGCTTCCTACATTCTGATAAGAAAAAAAAAATGGTTTGTTAAATAAATTAAAAAAAAAAATCATGAGTTCAAATTGAAAAATTTTTACCTTGTCTAAGTACTTATAAGCTTGGAAGCAGAAGGAAGTAGAGAAAAGTTATAGATTGTTGCAAAGCTCTAACCATTATCTATCGAAATGTAAACACATAAGGTAAATATTTCAGGAGTTATGGGCAGATTCATAAAATATGAATGAAAAATCGTTAACCTATCCTATCTCCTAAACGACGCAGTTTAGATGAGGACTAACGAGGATATTTTAAGAATTCAATTGGCATACTCCATCTTATTTATTTTCAATGCATTATATCTATAAGGATAGATCCACAGTAGCAGAAAAAGTTGACATTGGCACCACATTTGAAGCCATATGTATATGATTTAAAGGATGCTTTTTCAAATGCCAAATCGCCAGATCGAATGATTTCTTAATAACATCTGAGATATAGTTCCCTAGTTGGGAAATATTTACATTTTATAATTTCATGGAAGAAGATCTAACAGAACTTACAAGCTGCGGTTATTACTGAACTGTATTTTTTTTTCTTCTATCCATGAAAATCTGTTTTTTATTTTTACCATACAAATTGAGAGTAGTATTTTTTATGACCGCTTGGTTTAATCAGATTATAAATATTTGCTTGCTCTCTCCCGCAAAATCTTGAAAGTTGTTAGTACGTTCATAAAGCAATTTTGTAACTTTTAATTTTCATCTGTCGAATCCCAGACATGCCACTTGAATTTTTTTCCCAAAATTCAATTTATTTTACAACATAGTCTCCTTTTATATAAATGCACTTTGCACTACGGCCTTCCAATTTCCTTAAACCTTCTAAAAAAGTACGATTTCTCGAACGCTATAAAATACGTCCTTGTTTCAGCTATGTTGATGCGAATTTCCCTCGCGCACTTAACTATACCTTACATTACATTCGTTTTACTATATAGGTATATATATATATATTTTTTATTTAGTATTTCCGTAAACATTTCTTTAAACCTCTTTTCTATTTTTCCCTAAAGAATCAGTTCAGATGTGAACATATTTAATATTATCAGATTGTAAAATACTTTCAAACTATGTGTGGCTCTGTGTGTTGAGAACTCCAAACTACAAAACAAAAATACTCCTTCCCAAAGGAATTAAGGCAGAAACGAGCTTTTCCAACTTATAATTTGAAAATAAACTTTTTATTTTGCTTTTGTTTTAACAAGACAAGAAAAATCAAGAAGGTGTAAGTAATCCTGTTCCTCCTTTAAAAAAAAAAGTAAGTCTGCATTTGATGTAATTCCTCAAGGATATATATAATCTGTACGCTAGCCTTCATAAAATATATAATTTATTTTTATGACTTCATAATTTCAAAATAACTCATATTTAGGAACTATTTTTGCCTCCCTTTTTGTGTCTGATATTTGTCCTCTTCGCTAACTTTTACCATTGCCACATTAATCTATTGAAGGTAGGCATATCTATTGTGACCCAAAACTAACAAAATTACAAGTTCCATGACAGACTGGAAAGTCAGACGAGTATTTTAATTATTGTATTATTATTAGGAGGTCTTGACATAAATACTCACTGCGATTGCTAGGGTCTGTTGTTGTTACATTGACTTCTAGTTGATCTGGACCACCTTACGCATTTTTGATAAAACCCATAGTATTCCTGTGAATCAGCTAATATCTTTTAATGTCATTTATAGATGTTTTAGACTTATGCGGCCAAGATGTTCGCCATCGGTGAGGACATATGGTAATCGGATGTTTTGTCAATCTTTTACGGCTGGTATAATTGTCAGTTTTGCCTATATATTTAAGATCGTATCTCAGTGAACTACTAGATCTTGTTCATAGACATAAATAAACAATCTGAACAGCTACGGATGTACTACTGAGCCCTGAGGTACACCATGTAATACGAAAAAGCGTGCGTAAAATAATTTTCAATAAACCTAAAAATGTCGAATTTCCGTCATCATTTGACTCACTGCAGTATCATGCGTTTGATGCTGATAACTTTTTTTAATTATTTTAGATATTATTGAGATTCTCCAGTTACAATAAAATAAAGTCTCTTTCCATCTCGGTATTTGTTTATTTACTTTTTTAATCTTTTGTGTGGTATTTACTGATTTTTTATTGTTCCCATTGTTGAAATCTTCTTTCTAGTCTAACACTCGGAAAAGTGCAGCTTTCAAATAAGAAGATTGTCATTTACGCTATTAATTGATTCTGATTTATGTAAGAGAGAAAAGAAAACGTACAAAAATATATTTCACTTGAATATAGTATGTTAAAAATATCCACCATTACCAAATTCATACCTATGTAAATCATCAGTTAAAAGCTTTGATATCAAACATCGAATAATACTTATTGATTTTTCCCCCCATCAGATTATTCTATATAAATGGCAATACCTAGATAAACCATTTTTCTCTCTTGAAGCTTTATGTACAAAAGCATTTTCTTCTTTTACAATATTCGAAAATTATTCATGTTGCCTCAATAGATGTATCGTGCTTTTCAATTTTCCCTCCAATAAAAGTTATTTCCTGTGAAAATAGTGTCATTTGTTGCTAATATCCGGCTAGCAGTGAAGTGCTCATTGATCAAAGATAAAATGCCAGAGATTTCGTATATTTGCGGGGTTAACTGGAGGTCTATGTGAAATAGTTCCTGGGATCGCTTTTATTAGCTGTAACCGGAATATATCCACAGGGGAGTCGTTAGTTGACCAACATCAACCATGAAAATAAATTGTTATCTTTGGTTGCTATTGAGAATGTTCTCGAAATGAATTTATTTTTAGCGTATTTTTATTTGGGTCTTTGGTTTTGTAATATAAGAAATAACAAAGAGCGATCTAAGAAAATATTTCCAACAGCAATAAAAGTCTCGACATTATTGCGAAAATGATTTTAATCACTATCGATTCTGAGTGTTTTGTTTGATTTTTCATTAAACTTATTTGGAATTTATTGAACGATTTTGCATGGGAAAGTAGGTACTGAATATTTACTGGATTACCTCCCTCTTTTCCCCCCTTTTGACTCGTTCCGTATAATTTAAGATACACTTACTTCTCCGAGAAATTAAAAAAAACTGCGAAAATACCAGTCATTATTAGAAGACTTCATGAAAAACAGGAAGCTATTCATGCACCTGATTTAACAAATTAAATTATGTAGACTCGATTCTACTTTAGAAAGTGGTTTGCTGTAATCACTGTTAAGCTAGTGTCCTAGCAAAGGCAGGAAAATGAGTGAAACCACACCCCGATTTGCTTATTACGAAATTGCTAGAGGAGGATGATAAAAAACTTTGCAGTCACGCTGCAGTCATCTGATATCCTTACAAATTTATTATTGCACTTCTTTTGAATATTTTCACTAATTATTTTACTTTGTATGAATTCCTTAATTAATGGAGAATAATTAAGCGTTGTTGTTCATATCCAGAAATTTGTAAGTGCAATAGCTCACAAAAATTATCGGCTTATGTCTTATGTTCTATCCTTGATTCGCTAATTTTGATACTGCTAACTTGAATCTAAAGCTTCACAATAGTTCTACGCAGCTTTTGGAATATTTTAACTCTAAGCGCAATTGGATGGCCTTAATTTCCGCCTAGAAAACTCTAATATGGCTTTCAAGGTGTATGGAAATTTCCATATGAGGCGCTCGTAGAAAACGCCAGCTCCAATGTTTTCTTCAAATTTGGAGCCGTTTGTCAAAGGCTGAGTGTGATTCCCATTCTGCACTAAGTGGACTTTTTTATTTGAATTTGCTTTTCAGTATAGACTCGAGGAGGTGGTCGCTGTGCCTGTTGATGTAAGCTGTTAAAGACTGCAGGAATTCAAAGATGGATTCGTGTGGAACTTTTGTTCCAGTGTGAATCTAGCTCTGACTTAGATGCAACCTCAGCGCTGCCATTGACGCCCCCTTCTTAATGTGTCTTTGCACGGGGTGTATGTTGAGGATGACCTCAAGATCCTAAGAACTGGTTGACTTGAGAGCGCCACTTATACTAAGAAGGTACAACCTGTGAATCTTTTCCAGTATCATACGATGATTGGCGAAATCCATTGCTTTCCACCACCACAAAGAGACATAGGTTATCATTGTTCAGATGACGCTAGTATATATATATATATATACATAAGATTATCCGACGTTTGAGTCCCCACTTTTATCCTTATTTATTTAGTATGATGCCTAGGCATCTTGCCCTGTCCACAAGCTCAACATTACCCCGCCTAGATTAGTGTTAGCAAGAGATCATCTATAATGAGTACCCATAATAAAGGTGATAAGTTGCCGTATTGAGGGGTGCCCCTATGGACCCTTTTCACTCTGCTTACCCCGCCCTGATTTGCAAAGATAGTTTTATTGTTCAACATGTACGATCATTTTATGGACTGGTTCACTCCATATTTTGTTAGAATTTCAAAAAACTTATGTAGAAGAACATTGTTGAAGGCATCTTCTACAACGATGAAGACAGCCAGCTAGATTTTTTTTTAAAAAGAAGCTTTTCTGAATTATGTGAATTACCTGCTGGAGGGCCGCTTTAACTAACCTCCCCTTTAAATATGCCGGCTGATGTTGTGACAATATGCTTCTGTGAATGGAGCACCTTAATTCCCACGCGCAAGTGAGCTCTAGTGTTTTGAGTAGGAAAGAAATCAAGCTTCTTGGCCTACATACCTTATATGTCTTGTCAGTTGATGAATTCACCCGGCCAGCCTTGGGAATAAACACAACGCGGACTTCTTCCCGTAGCTTCAGTGTGTAGCCCAATTTGTTACATGTCCTAAAGAGAAAGGCTAGATTGCTGATCAATAATTCAAATGAGTTTCAAAGTATGATAACAACAAGAATTGTAGTCAGTTGATGAGTTAGTTGTAAATTTCTCCTCAGAGTTTTGCTTTAGTAGGTGCCTAGTTATTCTATCCGCTTGTTACATTATTATTAGTACCTCTCTCAGATTTCCTCCAAGCAAGACCTAAGATCTTATAATACTTTTACAAAGTTGGCGCAGATAGCCACACCTGCCAAAGACCGCCATACATATATATATTTTTTACAATATTAGAAATTGGATCAAAACCAAGCCTGCTTACTGTTTATAACAACTTTCAGACCCTTTACCTTGTCTGCGTAAGGTAATAAGGTATAAGGGAGGTAAGTTGGATCTATCTAAGATGTTTCTACAAAGAGTGAGATTATTATTTTTTTGATAATGGTCGATGAAATCTTTACTCAACCCTATAAGGGTTCAATTTTCTTCAGACTTAACTGGGCGAAAACTTTGAGAACTTCATCAGCAGAAAAGGAATTTCTATATTGAAAATACGCAGAGTTTTAACAAGTTAATAAAAGAAAGAAAAATTAATATCCATAAACTTTTGTTCACTACTTATATAACATTTATTCAAACATCTCATGAATAGAAAATTTGGTATACTTACCAACCTACCATAAAAAAAAATTTCTATTCAGAATAAGTCTCTGTAAAATATTTTATTTATTCATTTTTATCTCTTGAATTTCATTACGATTCTATGGGTCCGCCTCTATTCCATTTATTTATTATTAAAATTAAAGCATGGAAATACCAAGAAAATTAAAATGATTTTTCTTTAACAGTATTGTTGTGGCTTTATCTAATATTAAAGTCAAATTAAAACAATTCACTCTGCATGAGTTGCTCTATTTACTCACCCCAAAATGTCAACAGACTAGACTAATTTGGAAAGTATCCTGCTCTTTACATTTTGCATAATATTATGTCTTTATACAGCAGAAAATGGAAAGAGGACTAAGGCGAAGGTATATAAATGTATGCTCTTTTATAGGTATATATAGTATAATGATGAGTTTCTCGCACGTCCTAACTTCTTATTCATATGTGGAACATTCATGGTTGTACATATATATGTATATAAAATTGTATAAATATGTGCACAAATGCTTTGTTTCACATCACGCTAAAGAAACTCGGCTAATTGGCCTTACCGGTTTTCTATTTTCTCATACACATATCATATGCAAATTTGTGCTTAATTTAACTTAGCTCTTTAAACAGTTCCTTGCGTTTCTTATGTCTTTCTAAAAACGTAATTTATTCAGAAAAGGTAAAATTTTGGAAATTGATAAAATTGTGAGAGTTTATGCAATTCAACAGATAAATCCGAACACTAGAACGCTAGGCGTTAGTATTCCTATAGCTACTAATTAGGTCTAGTTCTTGATATATAACTGAGAGTTTAGAGAGTTTAATCTTGAACAATGTAAGGATGCATAAGTAATCTCATATAAATTTGATTTAAGAGAGCATTTGTAATGTAATCTTGTATCTCGTATGTTTTTGATGGGGGATTACTGCAGAGAGGAAAACAGTAATTAAAGTTTTACATGAGTTTCAATTTGAATATGAGCCCTGACATTTTTCAGGATAACAATAATAATTAAATGAAATTACCTTGCTTTTATAAAAATAGTAAAAAAATATATAAGTCGCCAAGATTTTGATTCTTGTTGACCTGAAATGAATCTCAACAGTTATGTTTGTCACTCTACTATATCGTAATATTCAAAACAATAGCTTGTGCTCATATTGCATAAAAGGGACGTTTATTTGTGAAGAATGGTTAATACTCATTGAACTAAGCTCAGATGTTTTTGTTTTTGCTTGTATCTTAGTCAATATTTACAGATCCAATTTGAAAGTCATTGAAGCATTCTTAGAGGACCCGATGATTAATTCCATCTCAGATACCAAAACGGTATAACTTTAAAACACCATTAAAGATTATCTTAGGGGATCGTCAAAAGTTCCACTCTTATAACTTACCTATGTATAACTTATGAAAAAGATTGTATATATGCCCCGAATTTCCGATTCTCTATTCCTCATCTACTAGAATTCTACGCTGAGCTTGGGTTTGACCACCCAATTAGTTACCTTTCGGAAAAAGTCAGTCTTTTGGAGGACAGAATTAACTTGGTACACTCGACAAGACAAGCAAAGAAGCTCATAACATATTTGCAATAGAAGATTAAATACAATCTTAAGAAGTTGGGTTGGTAGGGCTGATAGCGTGAACTTTCGCTTCTGTATGGACGATAACGAAACTGCTAAAGATGTTCTCTGTGACTATGAAGCTCTTAGTTGTACAAGGTTAAAACAAGTATTCCCATTTGTAAAAGACCTCAATTTCGACGGGACGCTTTATGCCACTGAAGACGAATGTCACAAAAGATCTCAGAGGTAACAGTGACTAGATGGTAAGTGGAGTCTCTGTCAGCCTGCGAAATCTACATATGTGTGCAAAAATGATTAAAATCCATTGAACTAAACTCAGAGGGTTTTTTTTCGCTTGTACATACATAAGTCAATATTTGGAGATTAAGACCATACGGCAATTTCATATTGTGCTACATATTGACATTTACTTTGAGAAAACGTGTCTAACATTAAGTAAATGTTAGGAAAATCTACTTAATCATGGAGAAACATCAGCAGAACCAATGTTTTACTTACTTAGAATAGGTTTTAGGCTAGTATCTGTGTAACTTCTTTAAAGTTGGGACTAGATAAGTTTAAGTGGTTGGAATCGACCATATTGAAGAAATGATTTTATCATATAACTTGGACCTTTTGGGGCTAGATTGATCAGTAGAAATACATTCTAAAAACCTACATGCTATCATAATAGTTATAATTTGCGTCACCTCATCAAAGTTTTAATGTTCGGGAATTTTTCCGATTTCCGATAATTAGTTATATATTCATTTTGGCTAACTCAAACAAATTCAGAGAAGCTAGAATTGTCTTCACCCTAATACTAGGGCTTACTACCTGTTCTAGCATTATTATGATAAGTAATTTAGATTTTAGCATGTCTCGGTAATAATTCAAAAGTATAAAATTGCGAATTCCATATAAATTGAATTTAATAATAATTGACATTTCAACTCTAAATTTAAATCTTGGCTACTGTTCGGGACGGTCGCATCTAAAGACATGATGCGAAGGAGAAGATTTTTTACGGAAATTTGAAATCGTTGTATCTACAAATTTGGTAAGTCCAAAATCGTTACGCTAGATATTTCAAAAATCTTGGATAGAGTCTGGCATCATGGTCCGTTAGCCAAACTAAAAGCCTTTGATCTCTACTCTCGGTCTTTTTCTATTATGTATTGAAAATTTCTTTGATCTGGTCATATAAATGCCGGTATACCTCAGGGTTCTGTTATTTTTCCATGTCTCTTTTTACTTTTCATTAATCATCTGCATTCTCTTACTATCAATCCCATCCACCAGTTTCACTGATGACAGTTCTCCTGATTTCGCTTTTCTTCTTTGGGAAGTTCAGTGGAGGTGCCGCATATGTTAATCGAGATTGCATGTTAAAATTATTGTTTAACGGCTTTCATGAGATCCTTTTGGCAGAGCGATTTGAATTTAATGCATCTAGATAGCACCCATAGCGTTGTTTACACGGACAGCCAGGCAGCTATTAAGGCGCTGGATGCTGTGCTGGTTAAATCGAAATTGGTGCAGATATGTAAGACTAGTCTTGAGAAATTAACTACATAGCACAAGGTGACTCTATGCTGAGTACCTGGTCATAGGGATATTCCAGGAAACGAGATGGCTGATGAGTTGGCCAAAAAGAGCTTTGAAATAAATGGATAGCTCTGCAGCGTTAACTTATGTGAGGATCCTGATCGGATCTTTAAAAGAGGAGATCATAAGGCGCGCCTATCATAAGGCACGCCTCCGGTGAATCAACAGGGAAACCTGCCATATCGCGAGGCAACTGTGGGCTGAATATGAAAGGAAATGATCAAGAGAGCTGCTTAATGCCAGCAGAACATATACCAGGAATCTGGGGGGGGGGGGGAGGGGGTCATAACGGGTCATTGGGCCATAGGAGAAGATCTACAACGATTTAAACGTTAGCCCATGAGGACAAGGGGCACAATTGACCAACTAGAAGTCTAAGCACTTCTACCGGCACCCCTCTTACCTAACCTAGCGCACTCAAAGCTGTATCATTTCTTTAAAACAAGATTATGATTTTGCTACTGCAGTTTCTTTTGATTTGTGTTACACTGTCACTAAAAATTTACAAGTACATTGACATTAATATTTCCCATAAATTTAGCTGGACATCTCCTCTCCTGTCAAAAAATCATCGAACAATTTTGAATTTCTGAAAAGGTGGCCTGGCTCCTCCTGCTTGAATTGGAATATAATTTCTATATCTGGGCTGGGACTGTTCGCATACCTATCCTTAACTTTATTAGATATTGTCCAAAAGAGAGCCTGCAACCTTATTGGGGATTTGCCAATCATTTATTAAAAAAAAAATGGTTCCCAAAATGTTCTTTATTTTTCATACATATTACACTAAACTTCAATCGAAATGAATCCTTTTCGAACCATGATTATCCTTATAACCTTTGTATGTCAAAAAATCGAAATCAATAAAAACTTTTCATGTCATTATAAATGCCAACGGAAAATTTCCATTTATGTATGTTTTATGCAAAGATTTATGCGAATTGTAAAAATTTATATCTGAATTTCATAGTCTCTAAGTGATGAGGCAGACATCCATGCAGAGAGATGAGCTTTTCCATTTGGGCTTTTCTTCAATTTGCAAAGCGAAAAATTAAATGCAACACCAAATGGAAAAAGAATTTTTAGTTTACTTTATTATTCTCCTGATGGTTTAGATATATGTATGTATGTATATATTCATGTGCAAGCAAACATAACTACATACATATGCACATGCGAACTACGAATAAAAAATTACCGACTGTCTGTTCACTATTATTCCCATGGGGTGAATCATGTTGGCTACACTACACCTAAGCATTTTGTTTGATTTTTATAGTGGTTGCGAAACACACAGCATACAATCTCTGGTGGTAAGGATATAATGAATTGGATGCTAATCATGTAATTGACTTGGAAATGTGCGAATCATCCCAGAGAAATTCATTAAATATTTAGTTCGCCCTCCTTTATATAGGACCACTCAAGTTGTTTTCTTATGGGTCCTTTTATATATATGTTTCTCTCTTGTGTTCTTCATTTATATTTAAACATAATAAATCCTCTAAATGCTGTAAACAAACAACGAGACTCTATAAAATAATTAGGGTATGGTAGTAGGATAAAGTTTGCTTTGAGCACCTTATTTAATTCATCAAAATGCTTAAAAATTAATTACTGCTAGTGTTAATTTATGAATGTGCGTCAAAGAATTTCAACCAGAAAGGGATCTTTCTCTTTATTTGAACTTAATAGGCCATGGTCGCTAGGTTAACACATTCGAAATACTTTTTGGAATTTCAAAAGAGTATTTATTAGTTTTTTGTTTTTTGTAATTATAAACCTTCATCTTCATCATGTCTCATGTAATTACACAAAAAACACTGAGTAGAAAAAGTAAATTTTGGCATAGTAGCTTTAGATGGTTTGGAAATATTGCTGTCTTTCATGTCCGTATTAATGTATGTAGATTGCAATTATCATCTGAAGCATTCTGCTCGCATTCACAACGGGCGGCCAATAATCAGTTCTGTTCCTTTATCTATAAATTTCCATACCAATCCTGACCATCTCCAACTATTTCTTTAAATATTCAAGTTTTTCACTTTCCAAGTGTTTCAAGAATAGAACAACAGTACAGTTACATTGCAATTAAATACTATGGTAGTATTGAAATTTCATATCAGCGACAGCTAAACAAAAGCTTTGGTCGAATTCTTTGGTTTGGTTTCCAATTGACATTTCTCTGCGCCACTACGTCAGATTAAATAATAATGACGGAATAGAAGGACTTCACTACCTTTCCTCTTTCATTATGTAGGTATATTTAAGATTTCACATAGGTAAAGTTTGCACTAATTCTTTGATTAAATCAATTTCAATTAAAGTTTTTCCTTCCAGCTAGGACGAACGAGTCTAAACACGGAGACCACGGCAGCCTATTGTGCTAATCTGTTAAAAAAACGATCTCCCCATCAAAAGCTTCCTTTCCTCTTAATGAAACGCTTTAGTTTTAGGTGTGGTAAGAGTTTCAACTCATCCGCAAATAGGAGGGCACACAGAAAGTGGTAGGCAGGGCAGGCACTCCAACAATTCCCATTTTTTTTAGATGAGCGTGAAGCGAGCTGTATTTAGTTATGAAGCCAACCACCATTGTTTTCTTACGAGTCCCAAGAGAAAGTCAGTGAAATTTCTATTAGGCTTATAAAGAAAAAGTGTTGTACATCTGCAAGTGCTTCAACGGGTTCAACCGTTGCTGCTGATACGTCATGCGAGCGTATCTGCTTTGATGAGAGACCTCTTCACTGAGGTGGCAGGTTCTGGTCCAAGGAAGGCTATCAGGTCCGCCACGATCCCCATGTGCCCAGGTACCCACGGTACGAGCACCGTATTATGGATACACAGGTCTTCTAAAAACTTCATACAGTTCCCAGTAACTTAAATGTTATCTCAGGGAAACTCAAAGCCATCAAGGTTACCTGACTGTGTAAAAGGATAGCAATATCATTTCTCTTGATTCCCTTGATTTCGAGGGCTAACTTAGCCATTTCAATGGCGAAGACCCCAGCCTGTAAGACAGTAGTGTGCTTTTCAATTGAGTACTATACAACCAAATATTAGCGAATCGTCGTTGGTGAATTTTTTTTAGAGCGGATCGTAGAAGGTAAGTTAATTTATGGAACCTTTTCGACTGCATCTTCTGCAGTGATTACTATTTATCAAAGATATAAGTAGGGTTCTGGTGCTTAGTAAATATGCTCCGCTGTAACTCTGAATGCCTCCTAGAAATGCTTCTTTAGGACTAAATTTCCTATTCTCAAAATTCACTTTCTACCTATGTCTACATATGCAGCCTGCGTTCTCTGCTCCACTTGGGAGTATACGGCTTTTACGCAGTCGCTCAACCTGATTCTGTTATCAGTGCATATCCGAGGCTCAGTTTTAGATTCTTCACTATGCTAGATGATTAGTTCATAATAGCTATCTCAAATGATGAGACTTTTGTTGTTGTCATAAATGTTGTTTTTTTGTTTTTTGGGTTGATGCCTCTGTTCACGATGAAAGCCTTACAATTGGCTTAGAGCTCCGCAAATATACATGTCTGTACATTAGGTAGTGTTGATGGAGGAGAAAATGGAATTTTGGATAGCTATAGGGTAGTAGGTAATATGTGAGAGGAAAAGCTATAAAAGTCGAAAATTGTCGAGGTTGAATTTGAACTCATGACGCATTGTACGGTAGTCAGTGCATTTACAAACTGAGCTACCAATGCCACAATATAATATTATTTATTCCTTACTATTAGATGGCTAAATTATGCGCCATTAATGCTGTGCTTGGAAATTATTCTTTCAAAGCGCTGAATTCATCAAGCTTCCTCATAAAAAATACTAAGAAGAGAAAGAATTTGACTGAGCATAACATTGCCTCATTGGTTGCCATTACCATCCTCATCTGGATCGCAGTAATTTATAGAATAGGTTGAGAGAATGACTTCTAAGCACTGTGACCTATAAGATTATCGCTGATATTTGTTGTCTTTTCGAATATCCAATGGGTGCACATATCTAGATAGATATCCTGCCCTCACTGTATTAATACTGAGAAAGGCCCCTGCGTATAAATATCAGAATAGTTAGTTATCATCTTTAAGCTTACAAATTTTCTTAATCATATAATAAATGCGTAGGGAGGAGTTATAAAGCCAACATGTAGCCTGAGTTAGTTGGTATAGCCTAGCCACATATCTATTGATTTCGATTTTTTACACATTTAATAAAATTCCTCACACAAGACCTACAAGACCTGTGTAACTGTTGAGACTTTAATATTTTTAGCCATTATCTTTGCTGACAGTGAAGCTTCTTCTTGTATTTATTAGATGGTTCATAATCTCATTCCACCATTCCTTTTATGTCCTGGAAATATTAAGCAAGTACATTTTTATGGGATAAATTTCTTCTGGAAAAATAATTGAATGCGAGATCTCTGCGCCTTGTATTCAAATCCCGAGAAGCTGTACTCATTTACTTATGCACCTACACATTTTTTTGTTTCCTTTTGCCACGTTTTAAATGCGGATCATTGCTTTTCCAATTTTTGATGGAAAGGATGAGGGAGGAGGATGTCTTCAGTGACTACTTTATGTTGGCGCTAAAATTTCGGTCTTTTGCGCATTCTATTCAACACTGTAAAAAATAATAGGAATATTCCCTTAATTTAAGACACGTTTTTTCCTAAAAATAAATGTCATTTTCTCTGATATAAAGGGAAAATCAGGTTGATTTCCCCAAATCAATGAAACATTCAATGAATTTAGGTATTTGACACCAGAAAACCCATAAAGTACGTAAAATTCCCGAACTATTAAGCTCTCTTGGATATAAGGAAGAGAAAATTCAATAAATTAGGTATTAGATACACTTTTTATGGAAATTAATTTTCGTTTATATAATTCACACATTGTTTTTGAAAACAAGTCATATGTTGTTTTTCAATATTTTGTTTAGGCGTGCCTAGTGCACCAACATAACTTTCGTACTGCATAGTAGTATGGGCCATAAGAAATGAGCTATTCAGCTCATTCCTATGATTTTTAAAAAGCGTGGTGTACTATCAGCTATGGAGAAGTGTAGTGCTATCACTCATTCCCTGCATTTTAGAGAATATTCCCTAAATTTTCGGGAATAGTCTCTATATTTTAGGGGGAAAATTTGAAAATTCCCTACATTTCAGGGAATATTCCCTATATTTTGGTGGGAAAAGAAATTCCGTACATTTTAGGGATAAAAACCTAATCTACGTTTTCCAAGGTGGAACTTTCCCTAATCTTATCGACAAATACTTAACCTTTGTGGCACAAATTATTGCCATTCACCTTAGCGAATTATTTTTTACTAAGTAGAGCTTAACAGAATGTCAGTCATTTTGAAGCTAGCAAATTTTAGGTGGCAAGATAAATCTCATAATTTGTTTTTATCAAAGAGTCTTTAAGCATTGCAAAATTTTAAGTAGTCTTCCTTTATTGCTCGTATTTTAGATATTGTGTTGATTTCAAGAAGTTTTTAGTAAATTTGACATATTTCGATAGTTGTACGGTTGTTCATTTAGTGTTGAATTTCCTTCTTATTTTGAATATTGCTTATAATACGTTATCTCGATATTCTAGAATGTGATAGGTTGTTTCTATTATATAACTTTAACGTGAAATTAAACTTATGGTCACCTCTGATGGTAACAGACTCAATGCCTACAATAGGCGGTTTTCTACTGGCTTTGAGCATTGAGCTTGTATTTCAGAGCCTCTCTATGAAATGATGCCCTTTTCTATTTAAATAAACATTATACGGGGTGATAAATGAAGCACGTGAAAGGTTGAGGTGTTAGTAAAAAAGGGATGGTAAAATTCTTAATAGTGTTCAGGTACCTGTCGTAATGTTTTTATGTCTACATATCTCCGATGACCCATAACGACTTGAATAAAACAAGTTTACTATAATAGGTGACAAAATTCCCTTTCCTTCCATGCTTATCCAGTTCCCATATCCTTGGCATAGTACCTAGACTTAAGTATTAAAAATTGCAATTTGTTTTTCTTTCAAAATTCAAATTTCCCATTATTTTAAGCGTTATTAACATATGAATTTTAATACATTTTGGAATAGCTCCTACTGTCTCCTTTATAACAGCATACCATTTATTGCACCTACTCGCACAAAATTTTGAAATTATTCTCAGAAAACTTCTAAGTGATTTTTGTATGAAATCGTTATACAAACGAAAGATGCAGATAGGCGTACAGCAACAACTTTATTATACTACTTTTTTTTTAACATACATATACTGCAATCTCGATTTTTGCAGCCTTCGCATTCGTTTCGCTATTATTCGATTTTTGCAACAAAACATTTTTTTATCTCGATTTTTACAAATAAGTATTTGCAAATTTTTTGTTAAATTTCAAAAAGAACCCTTATGAATGCAAATTGTATGGTACATATTCATACACAGTAGTTCCACTCGTGAATTTCGTCTATGAAACCATCTAGTTCAAATAAAGTCAATTGGAGCTATTGTTCAAATTAGGCTGATGTAATATTTTCCGTTATTTCAATAGTTGGAGTAAACTGAAATTAAGTTTCAGTATAGAATGACTGACACAGTTCTATTGAATCTCATAACTGAATTTTTGATTGTCCTTTGGCACAGATCAATAAAACCTACTTAGGGTTATTAGTCGAAAGATTTAATATTTTGTTCTTAGTAAAAATGGGCTTTAAATTTAAGAGATTAACAGACGCATATAATCTTGACATTTTACGTTTTACAAACACTCCGTTTTTTCTATACCCAAAATGAATTATTCCGTCTAGAACATTTTCACAAAACTTTCTAAATTCTGACAATACAGCAAAAAACTTAAAAATCGGAAAATGTGATTGCATTCATGAGTCACGATATTTTCCGAAAATAGCAAACTGAAAAAACTCATTAAACTGAAAAATCCGAAACGCTCTCTGATTTTTTTCAGCAAAACTGAATTCCAGAAAACTTTAACATGGCCCATTTATTGCGTGTATTTCGGTTTTCTATTAATCTGAATTTCAGAAATTCAGTAAACTGAAATTACGGAAATACGACATCACCTATACTCTAGGCAGACGAACAAAATCAATGATCGTCCATTTGTTATTAAATTTTTTAAAAATCTAGTTACCCAATGAATTAGGAATATGAATTTGAATTATTAAAAATGTGCTGTCAATTACATATAAAAATTGACAGGACTTTCATTTTGATTCATAAAATCTTGTGTAACTAGATTTTTGAAAAATTTAATAACAAATGGATGATCATTGATTTTGTTTGTTTACCTAGGGTATAACACACATCTCGCAATCGCAGCCGCATTCGCTATTACGTCGATGTACGTTAGATTTTAGTAAAAGTTTGTGAGAGTGAACGAATTTCAATAATTATTTCAGTGTTATCAGAGTTAGTTTTAAAACTTTAAATTGTTTTCGGTATTGGTTAGTTGTCAAAAATGACTTTCATTGTTTTTGACTGATAAGATTGAAAGTTAATTGAGCAATGCCGAAAATCACGAATAAAACATGAGTCGTTCGTCAAAAGAGGCTCACTGTATAAGAAAAAAGTTAAATTCTTAAGAAGTTACTTGCTGGCACATCTATCAAAAAAATTTCCTAAGAAAATTGTGTCAACAAATCAACTGTATGCAGGATCAAACAAATGGAAGGAAATTTGAAAAGTTTTGTCAATCCGAATCAGGACCTGCAAATAGAAAAAAACATAAAACTTCCTGGATTTCCTCGAATGGAAAAAGCTCTGCATAAAAATAAAAAGAGCTGTTCCCATTCAAATTTCGACTCATATTTTCTGTGAAAAGACAAAATATCTGCATAACAAAATTAAAGAAAGACCAGAGGAATTCCGTACAAGTTCTGGTTGGCTCTCAAATTTCTAAAAGCGGCATGGGGTTCGATTTTTAAAGACATGCGGCTAGAAATTTTCAAATTCGTCTGAACTTGTTCAACCGTTTTTATTGGAGTTTGAGAATAGGAGGAATGAAAAAGATTTTAGTGAAGATCAAATTTACAATCCGGTCTCTCTTCGAAAATTTCTCCCCGAATAAACAATGGTACATTTTCTGCACCAGGAAGAAAAACTTCAAAACAGAGAATGACATTTTTGGCATATACAAATGCTAGCGGTGAGCACAAATTGAAGCCTTTTGTGATTGGGAAAGCAAAAAAAGCCAAGAGCCTTGAAAAATATGACTGATTTATCTATTACGTACAATGGTAACAAAAATGCTTGGATGACCTTAGTTCTTTTTGACAAATGGTTAAAGAATAATTTTGCTTTTACTTGACAATACTCCAATGCTCACCCAAAAAACTCGAAAATCGATGTAACAATAATGTGTTTTCCTTCGAATCGCACAGCGCTATGGATCAGAATGTTATAAGGTTGACAAAACTTTCTTATAAAACAAGCTTATTGAGTCGTTTGATTGGTTCCAGTATTTGTGAGGATTCCCTTAAAAGTTTGAATCTAAAACATGCAATTTGTTTCCTCGCTAGCGCATGGAAAGATTTGAATCCGATCCTAGTAGCCAAATGTTGAAAAATGTTTTTAAGAATATCATCTGATAACTGGGACGAGGAAGACAACATACCCCTAATTGAAATACGTAATCAAATTCTTTTGGAAAGATCTGATATAAAAATAATGTTAAACCAAATGTTTCCAAATGAGAGTCTTAGCAGAAATTATATCGCTGAATGGGCTTCAGAGGACTTCCAAAACGAACTTCCAAAACGATCTACCTCAAAATGTTTTCGCTGAAAGTGGAGACAGCAACGACATAGATGTAGAACTTGTTTAAATTACACATCATACACTAAAAATAAAACTGGAAGGTGCAATTAAGTGCTTCACAACATGCTTGGAATGGGCGGGAAAAACGGTCGAGGATATGATGGACTTTCAACAAATGCGTGAAAGAGCTGTGTCAAAGCGACTGAATACGAGGATTCAGCCAAAAATATCAAAATACTTTTTTAAAAAATAAAATTTATTTCCATTATCTTCTGTGGCTGAAGCTCTCATTCTCATTCTTCTTTAAAAGTTTAAACAAATATTAATAGTAATATGGGAAGTTGTTTTTATGTGCATAAGATACATCTTTAGTAAAAAATAATACATTACCCTTATGTACGATTCTTGTGATCTTTTCAATTTTTGCAACATACCATGTTTTTATTAGTTGCAAAAATCAAGACTGCACTGTATTATGAATTCGAAAAAAAAAAAAAAACATTATCTAGGTATGTGCAATTGTTTGCAGTATCTCCGATCCGTGACTATTATTCGTCTCTTGTATTCATTGGTTTTGAGTAAACTTCATATTCTTTATAGATACCTGTAATAGAAAAATCTCGATACCACCACGATACCATTTGTCTTAAGATGGTTGACATTGAAACTCTTTATTACAAAATTCTGTACTCTACACATACCTACCTTTTCCGCGGAAATTGTTCATGAAACATCTGGGAAAGATCATACCTAGAATTTTAAATACAGAATTTGGTAGTAGAAAATATTGATATATGTATTATTAAAATAGAAACATGATTACCGGTGAGATTCGAACCTATGAAGTTAAATGCTGTCTGTGCCCTACCAACTTGGCCCCTAGCACCTTTTTCGATCATCCGATTAAGAAATGGTGGAGAAGTATCGGTCTCCACTATCCATTCTTGGGCTTTAGTTTACTTTTGATGGAGAAACCTCAATGCCTTCATATATTACGAATAACAAATCGCATAATAGTATGGTGAAAAAAACTCCGAGGAAATTTTAAATTTCATTTAATTCTGAATTTTGAAGAAAATCAAACAAATTTTATTGAGCTTTAATCAGATATAAATGATGATCTGTCTCCAAGTAAATCAAGTTAAAAAACAAGGCAACGTTGCAATTAAAAAAAAAATAATAGTAATAAGTAAATAAATAAATTATCTGGTTGAATAGATGGAAAAAGTATTAATTTCAGAATGACTTTGTAGGACACAAATACATCGGCATCATTAAGTTATTTATAATTAAATTTACCTTCCAATACGATGACTCATAATGGCTTCTTCAGTTACATGAAAATTCCTTCTGATATTAAATTAAATTTATCACCTTCCCGTACTTAATGTAGTTATTGATTACCAAATTTAATAATCTACTTGAAAATGTAAATCATCACTTTATACTAGATAAATAAATTCCAGAATTTTTAAGCTTTAAGCTCTTCTCTTTATTGTGATTATGGCATATTGTTGCGGGTGTTGTGATTTACATATCAATGAGTTTTCATACATACATATATTCAATGTGTAGCGTTTTATGCATAAGATCGTATTCCTGGACGGTAATATGAAGGGTCAACATAGGAGGGGGGGTTAAAGAGTATTATATATATTTTAAAAATCTTTTACCATTAAAAAGCTCTAGCTACGCTCTTACCTGCTCCTTGCAAGTCAGGTTTTTTAATATTGCAAGTGCCGTTCACACCATCCGGTATAAGGCGTTCTAAAATTAATTTTTTTGAATCAGTGTTTCGAAAGACAAACATAAAATGAAACTAAAATCGCCTTCCTAGAAGTACTCGGCTTTAATTCTATCCAAACACATAAGTAATATGATGGCATCCCCCGAGGAAATTTCGTTAATTCACTTTAAACGGAAAACTATCCATATATTCTAAAGAGGTGGAAAATGAATCATCTTAGGCTTATTCTACTATGGATGAATTGAAGATATGTTGATGCCACAGGTGGGGTCTCTGTAGCGTAGACCATAGCAAGGCCCATTGTTCATCCTCAAGACTTATGAACAATTGCTCATAGGTTCTAACCAGACACTCTGACAAAGTCTAATATTGGCCCCCAACCCTCCTTATCGGCTTCATGCAATTCTTCCTGGAGCTGTGAGTCAAAGAATCTGTAATCTACTATAGTTGTTATTATCAATATTATTTTTTAAGAATTCAAAACACGGCCAGTCAAATATATTGCACTTACTCCAGTATAGAAATATTATTCTTCCTGGGATTTATGCAAAATTTTACTTATTTACAAACTTTAAAACCGTAAACCTATCGTGTACAAATTCTAGCTAGAGACTACTTTTAATTGACTTTAGTTTAATGCATGTTGTACATCTACTTAGGTAATTTGCAATTCTCTTGTAGGTACTACTATACACATATCCAAATTTACGTTCATTCCTGTTATATGCATTTATTTTAAGGAGATCATGCGGTTAATTCTAAGCTGTTATGGGTGTTGTCATATACATAGATTCTCTTGCATAAAATTTACATTTTGTTTGTATTAGTGTATGTTCGTAATGAAAATTAAGAAAGTTCACAAAGTTTTTGAAAGTTGAATTATTTTTAGAAGAGTTGCTAGTTAGGTATGTATTTTGGAATGTAAAAGGAATCTTAAACTTGAATTTATATAATGAGTTGAAATGAAAATAATTTCAGTTGGTAAAACTATTTGCCTAAACTATTTATGTAGCTTTAGGATGCCAAATAAAATTAAAATCATCCATTTATATATTATAAGGGTAAACATTAGTAACAAGATAATAATTTTCAAAGTAAATAGTTAGTAAATCTTTGTAGACATTTTTCATTATTTATTTGCTTGGACAATGTAAAAATTCAAGAAGTTGGAGTACCAAGCATAATACATAATTAATTAAGGTTTTCATATTAGTTGATCGATTAATTTTTAAGGTTGTACTGAGAAGAAATTTTATCGTTCATTAGTATAGTTTTTATAACTTGTTACGAAAAAGAGATTACAAACAGATAACTCAGGCTCCAAATGGAAGACTCCAAGGAACTAAAAAGTTCATGTCATCTAGAAAACTCGATAGGCTACGGTCAATAATATAAAATCTGGAAAAAATTAAGAAAGAATTTCGTAAAGATTTTTTATATTTCTTTTGGATTAGTAGACATATCTGTAATATTGCCAGTTCCCAATAGGTCTTTTACTAACGGCTTTAAACATTAGATGGCGTACCTTAGTGCCGTATAGAGACAATATATAGTAAATTTCAAAGGGATATCTTGCTACTTCTTTGATAGCTGGGATAATAAGTGAATATTGAAAGTGTGATATTTGCAACCATTATGTGCAGCTAAGTTGACTTTGGGTCTAGTTTCCACCATCTCCGATTTGGATGAAACTTTCACAGTTTGCGGCGAATACCAAAATAGCTCACCCATGTTTTTCGTTTCCCCCACGTTACCATGTTACCACGCCCACCTCCCCACTAGGGTTGTTAGAAATTTCGAGATTTTACGATGAAACGTTATTTTAAAATAATAATTTTATAAAAAAATGTAGCAGCACCGCACGAAAAATTTTTTTTTTTAATAATAGTATTTTTTTCAAGAAGACTTCTAGCGCCTTTTTAAGCTAGAAATCTTATTTATCTATGTACAAAAAATTGCGACGGCTTTCGATTTTATTTTTGAGATATGAATTTCTAAAGTCATCGTATATCCAAAGTAACCTGAACTGAGGAGATATTTTTCTATTGGGGATCTCTAGCACTTGTTTTTTTTGTATTTGTATTTTAAAATAGCAGACAAACCAAGGATTAAAGGTCTATAATAACATGTTGGAAATGGTCCAAGAAAATCCCGAGAGGTGGCTCACTTAGCATATATATATATTCAGTAATTCAAAAATAAGAGTTTTTGGAGCCGAATCGTCCCAAAAGTGGGGTGCAAAAAGAAAGCAACTAATTTTTTATGTAGGTACTCGCTGAGACCTTTCCAAAAAGTATCTACATGCCGGGGTACGGAAGAAAGTAAAAATCGCGATTTATGTTATAGGCATCCCTTGGAAAATGCTCAAATTTGTAAATTTTCGCGGGAGTTTCCGCGGTTAAATTGACGCAGAATTTGCACAAAAGCTCCAAATTCATTCGAATAAATAAAGTAGATATGTCGATTGCTTACTCCTTAAGTGCCATATTAGTAAGTTTTCAAAGATCGCCGCTAGATGGCGGAAAGTAGTCATGCAACATTTTTATAGTTTTTATAATTTTTAAATAGATAAATGTCATCTGATCTCCTTGAAATTTTGTACAGATATTCTCCTAATAAGCATGCATCCATTAAGAAAATTGGATACATCGAAAATTCGTTTAAGTAAGTTTCGAAATGAACTTTTCAGACCGAAATTTTGGCCGTCAAAAATTAATTTTCGCAACGAATTTGGAAGGGGAGAAAATATATGCTCAAGAAATCAGAAAAAATCAGGGAAAAAGTAGCTAGAGGTATTTTGCACATCGAAAATATTTAGTTGAGATTTTGGGTGGGAGTGGTTTGCTCCCATACGTGGTCGGGGAAACAAAAAGATCTGAGTGAGCTATTTAGGTATTCGCAGAAAACAAAACAAACAACTAATTGTGAAAGTTTCATCCAAGTCGGAGATGGTCGGGCTAATATGGAAGAAAACAAATTTTACTTGAACTCAACCTTTACTTACATTGCCTCAAATCGTCGTTCAATTTAAATTGAAGTCCTGGTTGAAACAAAAATGTTCATTGAGATACAAAACTTTATTTAGTTATCTAAGAATTATCAAAGTATTTCTAATATCCAATGACCAAATCTTTAATTTAGATATCTCTGGCTACGAAAAAGTCATCCTCAGTGAAATCAATCCATTGTTAAAATCGAAATCATGATCCTGAAAATTACCTTTATTCTCTTTTAAATGTAGTTTAAATATAATAGAACTCGAATTGACTCCAGTATAACTTTGGGAAAAAGGCAATGTTTATTCAACTTTCCGAAAAACTTTGATTTGGTCGATAATATCATTTTGAATTTTATATTTCAGGAGAAAGTTTTATGCGATTCTATCTTACAAGTAGATTACAAGTTAGGGTAATTCAGAATCACATTTCAGGTTTAATATCTCTTTGATTGGCTATACCGCAAGGCTCAATATGAAGACCTTTATTTTTTTTCGTTACTTTATACAATCCTGATTTGGTATTTGTCTCGGAATTTTTTTCAATACTTTTTGTTTTTGTATACGTTCAATCATTTCTTCCAGATAATATTATTTTTTCATAATTTTTGGTGAATTTAGTCAGGACTAGTCTTGAATTACTGTGCGGCTATATTGATACTGAGTGAATGCAATAGGTACTTTTTCATAGGTATTAGTCCGCGGAATTGTTTCGGAACAGTAGGTAAAATGAATTTATCTTATAAAGACTGAAGAGTTCATGTTGTTTTAACAAATCATAGTCTTGGTACTAATTTGAAATGAATTTTAAGCTGATCCTTAACCCGGACGAGGACACCCGACCCATTCATATTCAGAATTCACTGATAGCAAGGCGTGAACAAAGGAAATAACTATTTGGGTAAAATTTTTTTAGAGTATGATTATTTCCCCAGTATAAATACTTTGATTGTGTGCAGTCTTTATTATACCTAATATCACATACTTTATATAAATTTTAATTAAAAATTGAAAACGATTCAAGCATCGCAAAAGCAAATCCACACACACACACACACACAAACCTCATTTGCTTAACTATGAAAACGTGGAAATGATTTTTTTTTTTTAATTTTTTCTTATATTCGGAATCAAATTTGTCGACAATTCAATTTCTACAAAATCTGTAAAAACTTATAAAAGTGAAGGAGACGAGATAAAAGAAAGACGACTTCAGTTATGATAACGACCGGAATATCTTTTCCATCTTTGCGGATTCTCTGCATTCACTTAAGCTTGCTAAGCGTAATTATTTTTAAGCGCTTTCAAAGCAAGGAAGCAATAAAAAAAAAGAAGAAAATTTAAGCAGTTTTTCAAAAGAAATTACTTTAAGGAGAGCAGTGTACTATAAAATCATCTGTATGGGGACAAATTGCCTTTAGGGAAATTAAAATGAAGATTTTCATTAATTTTATGTTTAAAGATGTGGATAAAAAGAGCATTTTTAATGCAAATTTTGTTTAACTTAGAGATATAATCGAATTGTATGAATTACTGGATTGGTGGTAGTCATATTACTTAAAATCAATGTAAGTAGGTTTAAATGAAATATTATCATTGACATATCTATGGAGTTTAGTTTTAAACGATAATGTCCTACTAAAATAAATTATAAGCTTTTGTACTATAAGTGATTTTCTATAAGTTAAAGAGAAATCCTGTACAAATTTGCGAACAATTTACAACTCTAGAGATGTGTTAAGTAGTTTCACATGTGAGATATTTCAATTTATTACTTTGTTTCTATTAGACTTTGAAAATTAATATCCGAATTCTACAAATAGAGATTTGTAAAATATCTAGAAGTTGCTCTGAATTCAAAAGTGTATTAAATGAATTTGAAAAATAATTTTTTGTGATGAGTACATTGATCCGAGTATAGGGGTAAATCAAAATATACGCGAAGAAATACATAGGGATGGGCACGAAGATAAAATCAATTAATAGTTCAGCAAAAATTTTCATCAAGGCCCAAATAAGTATAACCATAGATGGCACAAGAACTAGATGTCGCATGGCATACTAGAGCAGAGTATGCAGATTGTGAAATGGGTAGTGCATTCTGGAATGGACCATATTATGTTTTAGAGCGTACCGAAAGCAAATGTTTTTATAATAGAAGTTTTGTATACATCTGATTGACTTCCTCAACACTTCAGATACGAAAAAATATGAATCACTCGACGTATACATCATTTCAAATGTTGTGATCCATTCCGGAATGCAGCACTCTGCCATATAAATTTTGTATACTCTTTTGGTACTGGATGCGACATCCAGCTCTTGTGCCATCTATGGTATAAACCCAATCAAGATGTATTCTAAAAAGTTTTTCTAAGTTTTATAACACTTAAGTCTGTAGGTAGAACCCTCGAAGAGTGACTTTATTAATGTAAAATTATTCGCACCACTCCTTCCTGCAAAATAGACTGCATCTAATTTGATTTTACAACTTCCAGCGATAGATTGATAAATTTTTATTATAAGGCCTGTCGAAGATTGGCGAGCAGTAAACGACGAGCTGTAAGCGTTGAGCGGTGCGCGAGAAGCGGCAAAGTTTTCACACTGATCCGCTTTAGATTTTAGTTGCATCCTATCATTTAGTGCAGTTATCCAGTCTTTCGACAAAAATGTTATTACTCCATAATTTACGGTTAAAGATATTAATTTTAGCAAGAAAACGAAAAAGACTAGCAATTTGTAAAATAAATAAAAATCGATTGGCGTCAAGTGAATTTAACATATGAAGATTACATTTTAACTAAATTTAGAAATGGCCTGCAGAAAAAATTCTAATAAGTGAAGAGGAAAGACTTTATATAACACTAAATTACACCACAACGCGCACATCCACGGCTCACCGCTTAATTGAGCTGAGCTGTGAAAACACCGCTCGGCGGCAATGTGAAAACTTTCGTGTTTTACTTCTCACACCTCATCGTTCACCGCTCAACAATATGAAAGTGACCTAAGTACTCAAAAAGTTTCGCAGTTTCGAATGCTGATGCTAATAAAATATTGAAAGAGTGGAAATGTTATTATCAAAATGTAGTAGTGGGTGTATATGCGACACAGTTAATAAAATATTCAGAATTTCGAAAGTTAAAAGTTCATAACTGAAGTTTTCTTCGATATTCCTAAAGATCTTTATTTTGATACCAAAAACCTTTTTATCAGCGTAACCTTCCCACGCAGGTATTTTTATACCCTAGATGAAATCATCGGGTATACTAAGTTTGTTATTCCGTTTGTAACACATAGAAATAATGATGGCAGAGTAAAAAGGATTGGACACCCATGCATGATACCTATTAAAAGTTATTTGGATTATTGCATGTCCGTCCGTCCGTCCGTCCACACGATAGCTTGCGACCGCGTTCACTTAGAGTGCTGAATTTTTGGACACGGGCTTTTAAAAAACGTAAATTTAAGTTTGATTATGGAACGAATTGGGCAACTCCTTCGTAGGGCTGCCATACAAAAATTTCGTTTTTCATTATATATTTGAACACTCTCTAAGAACGCGTCGGCATAGAGTGCTGAAATTTTGTACACGGTGTGTTCATAATAATAGTAAGTAAACCTCCAAAAAGGGACTAAATCGAGCAATCCCTTTTTATACGTTTTTATTGTACTAAAAAGTTCTTCAGAGTACGAAATCCTATGAAATTTGTTATAATCATTTTTACTGTGCGACAAACCGTTCTAGAAATATATGAGAAAAACCCCGGGCATTCATCTAGGGTATCATCTAGCATTTTTACTTTTTTTTTATATTATAAAGCCAAGCTTAATGCTCATTGTATGATGCAAAGCATAGCCTGGGAAAAAGGATATACATATGTAAATTGTTAGCCGGAGGAAAAACAAAAGATGGTAGACTGTTCCACATTCGTACTCTTCAGGATTATAATCATCACGGAATTTAACAGTGTATGTCCGAAAGTATTTTGGAAGGTGAAACGATGAGCGCGGCTTGCAGGCTGCCGCTCATATCCTAAAACTAGCCGTAATAAGCAAATTAACTTTTTGGCGATTAATTGAATTAACTGAGTTGGAAATTGTTTTGTCATAGGATAGGCCTCCTAGCCAGTTCTATTTACATATTTAGGTATGTATGTAGGTATGTCTTACGTCTGGATCTAAAAAAAATCTAATATACATTTTTTTGAGTAGAAAACGAAAATAGAAACGCAAATCGCTAAAGCATCACCGAACATCACCGAAAATGCTACGATTAGGAAAATTTTCACGATAGCCCAAAAATATTATGCCATTCTGAATCTAGTGAATTTTTGGGATTCTACTAGTATTACAAAAGAAAATAGTCCACTTCCCATCGTTACGTTTAAGTACCCATATATGCCTTGGATTTGAGTTGAATTAGCAAGAGTATAGGCGAAAACCTTCTAACAAGCGTGTCCGCTCCTCAGCACTGTCGATGCTGCCACCTCAATCGTGATCATGATAAAACATACGGTGTTATATTCACATCGGAATTTCCTAAAAACTTTTTTTAATCTATTTAATCCGATCGGTTGCATAATTTCAGGGAGAGGGGAATGTTCCTTGCCAGGTGTTCTGATTTTTTTTTTGATTAGGTAAAATTTTGGATATAGGATTCTGGCCTAAGTTCAAAAACTGTGTACGTTTTTAAAGTGTTAGATTAAAGTAAATCACAGGTAAAAGGATTAATACCTAATCCGGAGAAAAGGTTAGCTTTTTCTTAAATATAATAGGCCAGTGGAATATTGTATGTGTTTTGATGATGTTTTATAATTAATACAGGTCTTAAAATTGACTCCTGCGAGGTACCATTTGGGAAAAGTTTCCGAAAGTATCAAATAATTTTGTTTTGGCGGTAGACTATTCTTTATCCCTATATTTAAATTTTTAACAAAATAAATATGTAGTTTCTTTCTATACATATGCGAACACGTGTGTCTGCTCTTATATCTTAAATTTACTTCTAATTTGAAATAATAATTTCAGATGCCTTAAATGCAAGATTTTAATCAACGTGCGATTTCTATCTCATGCTTTTATGACATCATGTTTTATCTGGGTTAATTATTCCGTAAATGAGTCTGCTATAATGTTACACAAAATTAGAACGGGTCTTGTGCTTGAAGCTAAATTGTTTTGTCACAAATTATGCCTCTCGTCATAATTGTTCCACCAAATTTATTACAGAACGTTTTAAAATTTGATCCATAAAATGAATCATAAAACTGCTTTAGTTCGCTTAACATTTATTTATACGTGGACTGAACTTTAAATTGTATTTTAAGTTTTACCCTAAAAAGCTTTTGGAAGTATTTGAAAGTTTCTTTTCTTTTAAATTACCGCATAAAGATTTAGAACGACGACTAGCGAAGATTCTTATTTCTTTGGGAATACTCTAGAAAAGTATGTTAAATTATGTTCTCCATTCAGAAAGCTTATAAAAGTCTTCGCTTTAATGAAATTGGATGCGAATTTTTAAATTAAAAAAAAAAAAAAAAAAAAAACGAATTAAGTGAGTTGAAAAGTCTTGATATGTATGTGAACTTCTTCGTTTTTAATGTCGTTCTGAATTACTCTCGCACAAAACTTTTTTTTTTTTAATAAAAACCTAAAACAATAAGAAAAAAGAAAACGTAGAAAAATGTTTAAGGACTCTTGATGGATGTGCTCTCTTGTGAAACTTTACTGCAGAAGAACATTAAAATGAATAAAAATGTCTGTACCTAGGTATTTACATGAATAGTGCTGAAAAGTAAGAAAAAGGATATAATAAATGCAAGTAAAGTGCATGTTTCGCTGCAGTAAGTCTTGTGACAAGACAACCAAAATAAAGCTTAAAATTTTCTACTCGTTTTCCGGTTGCAAGATACTTAAATTTCTGAAATTTTTAGGTACTTGCTTTTAAATTTAAAGTTTTGTTTCGGTTTTTTTTGTGAAATATATAGAGAATGTGAGTGTAATTTATATGATTTAAGTTGTATTATTAATGTTTCTGAATTAAGCTATAGCGAAATGATTATGAAATTTGCAAGTTAGATCATAGTTAATAAAACTTAATAGACAAGATTTTGAATGAAAAATATCTGATTGTCAGATTACATTAAAGGACCATAAAATTTTATATTGTGACATGGGAATTAAGCTTGATATTTTTCTTCGTATTTAGGACTTCTTTTGAGGCATAAAAGAATTGATGTAAAATTTATAATAACACTATTTTGCACTAGTTGAGGTTAGGTAAGAGAGGTTCTGTTAGAAGTAACTAGATTGCTTCACTTAGACCTCCAGTGGGTCCATTGTGCTCTTTGACCGCATGGAATAGCCATTGACACCACTCTTGATTCATTCTGCTTCCCATAGAAATCTCGGGATACATCTGAACTCTTTACTTTGCAGCTCCCCTAGACTTGAAAAAATTAGCTACCAAATAACCTACCCCTTTTATTCATTGACCGCATGGAATAGACATTGAAACCACCCTTGATTCATTCTGCTTCCCTTAGAAATCTGGGGATACACCTTTTATTCATTAGAGCAGGGCATTCGCAAAGTACGCGTTGGACGGAATCGATTTCTTCTGAATCCTTACAGCTCCTGCAGTAACCGTTCGCCGCTATTCCTAGTATTTTGGCGTAATGTGACCCGTTATGATTCCCTACTAGATTTCTGGTAATTGTTGTTTGCACTATCTACATAGAACAGTGTAGTGTATCCATCTGGTCAACTGTCAGTATAAATAATTAAGATTTCATTAGGAAGTCAGAGTAGAGTCTTGGAGGTCTTTAACACTGTTTTCGATGACAGAGCTGGACAGAGCAGTTTTTGGAGTCTGAATCGTATATATATAATTACAGGAATACATATAAAAAAATTGGATATAAAATTCTTCAGTTTAAAATTTCATATTACAAAATGCTATTTATCGCGTTATCTTATCTTAAACTATTACGGTATTTTGGGAAAGAATGAATAGAATTTTTCCAGCTTTTTCTACGAAAATGCCCAAAAAGAAATCCTAGGATTTTGTATTACTGCACAACTTTGTGTTTTTCGTTACTTTATAGAGTCTTGAAATGATGGAAGTCTAACGCTTATATTTAGAGCCTAGTTATTCGAAATTATATTTACTAGTATATAGGGTAAATATATCAGTGAATATATCTATGCTACATTTAAAATACAAAAAGGGCAATGCCAATAAAAAAGAATAGAAAACGAAAAAAACTATTCCGCAGTTCAAGAATTATTTTAATTGAATTAAAGAATATCAAGTCAATTAGAAAATTTCCGCTGATCTCAGCTTTAATAAAATCTGAATGTGGATACTTTATTTCCAGCAAAATTTTCCCCAAAGTATTGATCTTTTTTCTTCGCTTAAAATTAAATTCCTCTTTAGGCAGCTATTTATCATGAATCTCACTTCTCTCGAACAGATTTGATAAATGAAGCTCTCACATTGCATTACGAAATTTTGTGATATGCTCTTTGCTAACTTTTGTTGCACCAGATGCGCTCGTAATGCAAAAGTGAATACTTGATTCAATTAATAATGCCATATGTAAGTAAAATTTATAGCTATGGTGATATATGCTGTATCACTGCTGCATCAAATCATTTTTGAATTTACCCAATTTTGTTGTTGTTTTCAATTGAATTGCTCAAGGTGAAAATATACATACAAAAGATCAATTTAAAGTGCGGAAATTTGAGTATGGGCTTTATAATTTCCTGAAAATATTCGTTTGTTGGCTTTTAACGGCATTTATATACTTCACATCTTTGATTAAAAAAATAACAGAATTTAACTGTAAAAATCGTGAACGTTTTGTGATGCATATTATCCCATAATAAATTTTCATGTAGCCTTATAAATACTATTGCTCATTTACTCTCTTTTATTGTTCAATATAGAAAAACCAAAACTCAACTGATTCATCCTACAAGAAAAATTCTCTGATATACTATCTTGAGTATGGTTCACTTCATTTTTTATTAAATTACATCTACCAGGCTTCACAATAATTTTCAGACAGCTAATTCTGAGAAGTTACTTACCCAGAATTCCTACCGAAAACGGAGTTGATCATGTCGAAATCCCAAATATTGACAGCGGTCTTTTTTATAAGGAGTTCCATCTTCGCTCTCCTTAAGTATTGATAATATTCGCTTTTAAAGTTTAAAGTATTGTATGAAACAGAGCAGAGGTAGGTCATACTAAGCCGCAATTATTTTCGCAAGGAAGTAGCATCCCCCCCCCCCCCCCCGATGTCATACAATTTTTTCATAGGTTTGAGGTACTTTCAACACATCCTGAAATTTGGATGATGGATTACTCTGTATAGAGTAAAAAAAAAACAGCGGTCCAAAGATACAGCTTAAAAAACACCGAAAATTAGGACAAGGAAATCACTTCCAGTGAAATATGTTTTTATTAAAATTCAGAGCATGCGATTCCAAATACAAACTGTTCCTAAAATTACAAACTAAACGTTCTCCATTCGGAGGCATACAGTCCTCGTTTTGATTAAATAACCTGTTTATAATAGTTTTCGATGGGTGATGATCCTCTACCGGAATACATGTTATCCTGATTTTTGGTTTCGGTATTTGGCTCTCCTCCGCAGCACAGTGCTGGGCATTATTTTATATATAATATATATATATATATATATATATATATATATATATATATATATATATATATATATAAATTTTCAATCAAATAACGATTTTTTTAAAAAGTCCAATAAAAAGTTATCCGGATAAATTTTTATTTGAGTGTCAATTTATTTTAAGTTATTCGCAAATAATTATTTGTTATTTGGTGCAAATTATTTGAGTTTCAAATAATTATTTTTTATTCGCTCGTGCGTTATTTGATAATCAAATAATTTCATTATTTGATGAATTATTTGTGATTTCTTATTATTGTGATGGTCATTATTTGAATTTCAAACAATTATTTGTCATTCGATTATGGATATATGTTTTCAAATAATTAATTCTTGGCACAAGCATTTCTTTCTGCAAGATGTCTCGTTGCTTAATTTAACTTAAAGTTTAAGTGAAATTTAGTAATTTTGTTCAATTAAGTATTTGTGAAGCTTTAGAAGTAAATTAAATGGGTTTGATTACTCAGAATAATCTTACGAGTCAATTAAATAAAAAACAAGTGAGTTTGTGCTTAAGACAATACGATTGAAGTGAAAACTTTACTTCAAGCCATACCTACTAATTATTTAATACTTGAGTTGTGACGTCACGACATCAAAACGCATATCAAGAATTCAGAAAAATTATTTGGTAACAGTGTTGGCAAATTACAATAGATAATATTATTGTAAAAAATATCAATATTTTTGAAAATTTATGATGATCTGGCAGCTAAATGCTCTTTTCGCAAGAAACAATATTAAGCGGTTCTAAATGTGGCTCATTAACTGATGAGCATTTTGAAGAGCGGATTTTATTAAAAGCAAACGCATATTATTAGTGCATAGCAAAATTTAATTAAAATGTATTACAATCAAAAATAAGAAAACTTATCATCTGGTCTAAAGAGGTTTCTTTTTCAAAATTCCTAAATATTGAAATCTATGTCTACTCAAGGGTTATAAGGATATAAACGTAAAATAACTGAATGACAAATAATTGTTTGAAATTCAAATAATGACCATCACAATAATAAGAAATCACAAATAATTCATCAAATAATGAAAAATAATTATTTGAAACTCAAATAATTTGCACCAAATAACAAATAATTATTTGCGAATAATTCACCAAATAACGAATAATTATTTGAGTTTCAAATAACACACGATCGAATAAAAAATGATTATTTGAAACTCAAATAATTTGCACCAAATAACAAATAATTATTTGCGAATAATTCACCAAATAACGAATAATTATTTGATTTTCAAATAACACACGATCGAATAAAAAATAATTATTTGAAACTCAAATAATTTGCACCAAATAACAAATAATTATTTGCGAATAATTCACCAAATAACGAATAATTATTTGAGTTTCAAATAACACACGATCGAATAAAAAATGATTATTTGAAACTCAAATAATTTGCACCAAATAACAAATAATTATTTGCGAATAATTCACCAAATAACGAATAATTATTTGATTTTCAAATAACACACGATCGAATAAAAAATGATTATTTGAAACTCAAATAATTTGCACCAAATAACAAATAATTATTTGCGAATAATTCACCAAATAACGAATAATTATTTGAGTTTCAAATAACACACGATCGAATAAAAAATGATTATTTGAAACTCAAATAATTTGCACCAAATAACAAATAATTATTTGCGAATAATTCACCAAATAACGAATAATTATTTGATTTTCAAATAACACACGATCGAATAAAAAATAATTATTTGAAACTCAAATAATTTGCACCAAATAACAAATAATTATTTGTGAATAATTCACCAAATAACGAATAATTATTTGAGTTTCAAATAACACACGATCGAATAAAAAATGATTATTTGAAACTCAAATAATTTGCACCAAATAACAAATAATTATTTGCGAATAATTCACCAAATAACGAATAATTATTTGATTTTCAAATAACACACGATCGAATAAAAAATGATTATTTGAAACTCAAATAATTTGCACCAAATAACAAATAATTATTTGCGAATAATTCACCAAATAACGAATAATATTTGTAATCAAATAAATTTTTATTCGATTTTTCATTTTATTCGGTTTTTTATCTTTTATTTTTATTCGAATAAAAAATGCCCATCTCAGCTGTAAACTACATAGTATGAATGTATAATTGCGTTTATTCGAGTGAAACGTCAGCAGGTGATGTAGATGATAAATTTCGAATTGTCAATTTTCATTTTCAAATTTGTTTTGATTTGCGTCACTGCTTATCTCTGAATGTGTGCTTACACAAATTTTATATTTCTAGCGTGCCAGTTGGCGCTGTTATCAGGCTAATTATAATTATCCAGCAATTTTTGGGGATAGATAATACCCCGAAAACACTCACTCGTTTTTCGGGATATTTTTTAGAATACTCAGAGTATTTGGTGATACACACGGAGATATTATAGGCTAATTCAAATCCCCAGTTAAATTTTCCCTAAGTCACGTCTAATACAGGTTTTAGGTCACATTCATAAATTATGGTATGAAAAAGTTAAATAATTTTTGCACTGAGTTCAGATGCAAATAACAAAATTATCAGTAACAAATTTGCCATTAACTTGCGATCTGATATTATAGAAACTATATTTGAGCATATTCGAGATGTCATTGATAAAATTGTGCAAGATTTATTCACAAAAGTCCAATAAAAACTTGGGAATTTAACAAAAAAAGACGAGACAGATATTTGAGTAATACTATTTTATTCCAAACATAATAATAATTATGTTTGTAATAGCTTTTATCAATAGCAACAATAATAGCAATTTTTGAATCTGTACTCTTCTTTAGTCCTTGTAATCACTGTGAGTGAATCACGACTACTATAGTTTGTATACTTTTTTTTTTATGGAATCAGAGCAAAGAACGGTAACTCTTCTCTATACTTGGATTCCGTATTCCTGTCATATAAAAGACGATAAATATTTTTAACAAACATGTTTATATGCAATTATGTCTGTATGTTACGTACATATTTAAAGTTGTACAGAAAACGAATAAACTAACTGCAAAATTTTCATGATATATGCATAATATATTAAAGTGTTGTGTTTGCACTATGACTTGCAAATGTTTATTATGCTTCGAATAAATTATGTGTACGTCTTTCATGTATTCCTTTGAAAAACAAAAATTTTTCATCTTCTACTTTTTATTTATTTTGTAAACATTTTCCAATAAAATATTCCTGTGAAAAGAAATTTATTACAGACACACTCTGTACTCTCTGTTGAACCCAAAAATTGCAACAAATTGAACATGCGATTTACACTTTTCATATCCAGATGAACTCCTGAAATTGAGAGGAGTTTATCTAGATAATTCAGTCCTATAAATCATGTACATAATGTATGTATGTTCTATACATAGAGCCTCAGGGTCAATTTTTCAGAGATTTTGTAGCTGTAAAACTTTATGTTTATTTAGGTCATACAGATGTGAAAATATTTGGAAATTTTGAATTCGTATTAATCTCATTCATCATCTTATGAGGAGGAGATAGGAATGAAATAAAAACGTATTGACCGACAATTGCGAATCAGCTTTTTTACATCACTGTGTTTTGTTATGCGTATGGTGGGGAGAGACAATAGTCGGATCTCTAAATTGTTGGGTCTAGTAGTAATACCAAGGCAGTTGACTCTTAGCATTATTGTTAGTCACTTGAGGTGAGAAAAGCTTGCTCCCAGTTGACCAGAATTATGTAATCGATAATGGTGTAAAAACATTTTCCCCCGTAGAATGACAGTTATAGATAAGCTAGTAAAAAAGTATTTCTAAAAATGATGTAAGTACAATCAAACTATAGCCTAGATTTAAGTGAAGAAGGTTAGCAGCTGCAGTAAAAATACATTTTTATTTAAGCTGTTACCAGGCGTTTTTTTTTTATAAATTTTGATTACTTGTTATTAATTAATAAACTTATTATTAGTTTCCGGTATTCTATATCTTGGAAACTCATTTAAGTCTTATTATATTAATCATCATGTAAACTGTTGTCTTTGTTGTTTTTATACTGATGAATTATTAGTTTCATTTCATGATGTTCCACAGAGATCAATACTGGCGCCCTTATAATTTACTCTGTTCATTCATTATGTAGCTCTTAATCATTGAAAATTTTGGAGTGATATAGAATATAGCTTTTTTGACTTTGTTTAATCAAATGTATAAATTTTATTGCACTCTTTGTAAAATTGCTAGCACTCTTCAAAATTTCTAATAACTCATTTTAAGAAAAATATATTTTTACATCAAGAGGCTTTTTACTTATATGAAAGATTGAATTTTGTGCGTTGTCAACAAAAACTTCCAAGTTAACCGCAAAATTACTGATGATCACCAGCTCTTTATTCTTACCTTAAGAATTAAAAAATTGACACTAGTTGTCACGGTTTTTCTTTTAATTTATTTTCTTTTAATTACTAAATTTCACCTTTACTCATACTCGTATTTAAACTTTTGTTACATATCTGTATATATATTTTTTTGTTTTATCTTGAACTTGTTGCTCAATTATAATATAAAAATTAAATAAATTATTAATAAACGTTAAATACGATTGTACAAAAAAAAAAACTAGCTAAAATTTTTATCTGTTTATATTTTCAGGTAAGAATTAGTGCCATACTCTATTAATGGTAAGTTTATGAAATTTGTCAAACCTGTTTTTTTTTTAATTAATTTTATTCCTTATTTTTATTCTTTGCTGGAAAATTTAATTTTAACGCCATTTCAAGTTGATGATTTAAAGTATTTCTTCCTTCCAATTTTCTCGAATTTTGTATTATTCGAGATTTCTGCCATATTTGCAGGTTATATGTGCAATGAATTATATAGAGAATCTCCTATGGTCTCCATTCCGCTGATTAGTCAAAAATAATAATAATATTAACTAATTTAAAATATTCAAAATACTGCAATATTGTTGAAAAATTATTTAGAAAGCTATAAATTTTAGTGCGATCTGAGTTTGTCCGCATATTAGTGGTTACTTTATCCTTCAGATAGCTCTAAATGAAAAATTCTAGCATATTCAAATGAGACGAGTAGAATGTCCAATCGAAATCACCAGTTTTGAGCATTATAAGACCGAAAAATATGTTCTACAGATCGTTGTACGAGCTATGTAGGATACAACGCCATCTATTGAATGCACATGCGCAGTTTCGCATGATATCGGCCCTTTGTAGCAGTTATGGCATACTCTTTTGTATCTTTGAAAAACAGCTCATTACAGCCCCCACCGACCTTAATGTAACTTTACATATGCGGGTATAGAGGTTCATGACTTAATCCTATGATGTTCGTTGCTGAAAATCGACTATTGTACTTCCTCGCACATCTATTCATTATGAAATGATCTTCGTAAAACATCGGAATGCATAAAACCTCTGTACAATAACTTCTGTAGAAGTTGTATATACTAGGAGGTGGTTGAGAGCGTTCAACACCTGCTGTATGAATACCCCAACCTTGTCAAATGTAAAATGAATTATACGCTTGGTATAACTACTTTTTCCGAGAATTTATAGAAAATATGGGACAAAGAGTTAGGGATACCTAGTGAGTTTCATGTTGTGGCTGGTTGTGACGCCTCGCCCTCCGCCTAAATTGAGAAATTATCTCCTGGTAGAAACCCGATTAGGTGGCATCATCAATGGTCTTTGTGTGGCTGATCGTAAATATTTTGGTAACCGCCACTCTGGACTTAACCTACCATCCGCTATCTACGGAAACTGTCATCACACGCCACTGAGAGCAATGGTGCCAAAACAAAATGACAAACATACATAAGAATCGCCCTGTTATATTAAAGAACATCATAATTTAAAGTCTACTTTTTAATGTAATGAATGATGATATTTGTAGATAAGTTGAAAATAACAACAAATCAGAATTAGTTTTTTTTTAATTTTTGTTATATGTTTAGTTTCCTTTTGCCCTATTTGGTGCCACCCTGCTACAAACACGTCAAGTATGTAATTCTCCGAAGCTTACCTGAAGGGCATCTGAACCCTTAACCCTGAAACTCAAAAATTTACTTTTGAATGTTAAAATAACGAACTAAAGATATTACAATGATAAAAATGACTACTATGCCTACACAAGGAACCTAGAATGGTATAAACCCACACTCACGCACGCACGTTTATGATCTCTTGAATTCAAAAATTGGAAGATTTGCTGAGTTTGCCAAAAACAAGTCTCTTAAAGGTTCATAAATAATAAAGAGTTCCTTAACTTTGATAACTTTCTTCCATCAAGAAAAAATCTTATAAGTGTATACTTTTTCCGAAAACTATTTTAATTTAAACCATGTTAACGCTGTTAATTAATTAAAGATAATTCAGATTAAACGTATGTGCATAGAACGCAGCGAAAAGCTTACATTTGAATTACATACATACAACCACATGTGTCCATCTAATTTTCCTCTCTGCCAATTATGCTTACAGCAAACGAATCTAGAAAATCTCTATAAAAAGCAAAGGGAAAGCCATTTGAAAGCTTTCAAATTTCTCTTAACACGCCCCCAGTGCCGTATTGAGATAAACTGCTGTAAAAGTCAGATAATAATCGTTAACTTTCTCTTCGTCGTTTTCTTGCTGATGGTGAAAGGAAAATTTCCTTCAGGAGCTTTCAGTTAATTCAGTAGAATCACACACGCTCAAGAAGTACCCCACATTTTCTCTAATCGCATTGTAAACACACGTAAAAGAACAGGATATCCCTCTGGCACAGGAATTTGCACTCATTTGCAACTACTGTTTTTTTTTTCTAACTAAAGCGAGCGGGCGGTATCAAATTTTCGGCATTCCGTATGTATTCTACCCAGTTTACCACCGCCGTCGACATCGTCGTTATCGCCGCGCTTTTAGTAATTCCAACTAGGCTAACTTTGCTAACTGCGAAAAACTTTGCTGTACGGATGTATGTATTTACGTATGTATGTAGTATTATAATACACCTAGGTGGGAAAAGTCCTTTTTCATTTCAATTCAGTCAAATTACTGACAGCTGTTCGTTCGTTCGTTGAGGTTCAGATCTGGGCCCTAACATTTTACTATACGGCGAATGGTCGTTAGTGCTTTAAAGATTTTCGAGTTGTGCCGTTCGGGTTCGTCCCAGTTTTCAATTTCTGGGTTACACGAATTTTTATGGTCGGTGGAAATTATGGTGGTGGTGGCCAATCGTTATCGTGCATTTTTGATTTCATTTCATGCGTTCTTATTCGATGTGGTTGTTTCGTCATGTGAATATACAAAATTTTCATTTTAATGTGTAGTTAATAAATGAGTAAATAAAATGAATGAAAAGTTTAAATTTAAGTAAAATTTTTGTGGTATTTTTATAGCTAAATAATAAGAATTTCTTCATTAGAAATTCAAAGTTTGAGAATAAGTTTTTTGTTTTGTTTTTAAATTACAACTTGTGTGATGAAAGGAAATTTTCATTCTCTGTTTCTGGATATAAATGTGACGTTTTCAATCGGATATTATGTGTACATATACTTGGAAGTTGGATAAGTCAAAAGAAAAGCTTAATATAAATAAATTCTCAAAATATATCTGTATGTATTTAGAATGTATATTAACACATATGTTTATGTATGTGTATAAGGACATGTTGCTATTGACAATGTTAATTTGTTGGGATTTGATTTTTTTTTCTTTTTTCAACGGTGTATCTACCCTACCTATCCGTCTATATCTAACTACATATGAATTTTTTTTTTTAAATTGTTTAAAGTAAATAAATAGAGAGCTCTTATATTTTGGAATGTGATTTTTAGGCAGTCGTTGTAGTGGGGAAAAAAGTTTTCCTTAAAAATTCAACCCTTTTTATGGAAATATACTCATAGCATCTGGCCATCTATGTTTTTCAGTACGAGTGTTTTATTTAATCCATACTCATGTGACCATCTGTTAGGATCACAATATTACAAGTGAACAATTTAATTTGTGTGAGAAGTATTGCTTTGATGATTAATTTACATAGTTAAGAGTTTTTAAGTAATAACAAATAGATGACTAAGCGCATTCATATAAAGTTAATGATTATGCAACTTTATTTAAATTAATACTGCACATTAGTGGGATAGATTCCTTGGAGTGCCCTAATCAAATTTTCGCTCTAGACCCTCTCTAAAGTCATATCTTCCTCCATAAACTTACGTTTGAAAGATTTTCCAATTCCAAAGGAAATGTAGTCATTTAAATGCTCCGATGTCCTTTTAAAGATATCGCAGGCTCAAACTTAAGCACTTGTTGTAAAAAGGGCATCTCATACTAACATTATTACGATTTATGATCAAATCTTTAATCTTTCAGTTATAAAGTTTTAAAGTTGAGTTCTTGAAAAAAAAAAAAAAAAAAAAAAAAATACATACACAAATTAGTTGTGTTCTCCTTGATTCAGTAAAATTTTTAAACCAAGGACATATATTGCTTTTTTTTCTAAAATCAATGAGTTAGATATTAGAAAAAAAAACTTGGTTTCCTTGGTGTATGTTATTTCAAGAATTCAACTCTAAGGCTCGATAACTGAAGCATTTTACCAAAACTCGTTAAGATGAAATATCCTCTTTGGATCAAGTGCTCACACTCAATTTAAGTCACCACACTTTCTTTGGGAAAAAAAAACGTAAATTTGAGGGGGATGGAACGATTTTGGTAGTGGTGAGGGGTCTTGAGCACAGTGTGACCAGTACACTTCACAGAATCTATTGGCATACTCCATCCTAATTATTTATCGAACACCCTCCAAAACTATGCTTTTTTTTAAAGTATGTGCCAAGCTATGATCACAAATATGAACAGTGAATAGCCTCTATTAATTTTGTTTGTTTGTTTTGTTTTTGTTAATGGCAGGGGACGAGACATCCCAGGCACGGAGTGCAGAGCGATCCATTGTGCTGTCCTGCTAGAAGCTCTATCACCAAAACATTCCTGTCCTCTTAATGAAGCGCATCACGTCTTGGTGAGGACGGTTTTCAACTCCTCTACAGATAGGAGTGCACAGCCTAGAGTATCCAGTCTGTTTCGGGTGAAGGCCGCATAAGCACACAAAAAGTGTTCCGTTGTCTTTGGCTCTCTTCCCAGGCAGGTATTAGGGCTAAACGTGTGTGGATAATTTGTTATCTGGATTGTCCAGAATAATTAGGATCCCAACTCTCCGGATCGGGATCCAGTCTATCCAGTTTAGGATTCAGGCTATCCGGATTTGGATCCAGATTATCCGGATTTGAATCCGAGCTATCCGGATCAAGACTTAGCAAAAAAAGTTCAAAATTCCTGCAGATTACATTGTTTCATTGGGGAATGAAAATATTATGAAATTTATATTTTCCCAATGAAGCAGTGTAATCTGGATAAAATTTTGAACCTCTTTTATTTAGTCTAGATCCGGATAGTTTGACTCCAGATCCAGATAGTTTGGTGCTCGATTTCAGAAATCAGATACTTTGCAGATCCGGGTATCTGGATATTTAGATATTAGCAAATACGGATCCAATGTTCAGTTCTAATATGTATTAGTTTGACAATTCCCAATAGAAAGGCGATCATATTACGAGTAATCGGCGAGCGCTCTTTTACAGCTTCATTTGATCTCTTATTTACATACATAGGCGTGTCATTAAAGAGGACTAGTTGTTTTCGAATTGCGAATGATCAAAACTGAAGGTCTCGTTTTTAGCTCAGTATCATCATAAATTCAGACTCCTCCTTGTAAAATTATCCTACTGAAATGAAATAATTTTAAAGAAAATTCAGTTTTAAAACATGTCGCAAATTAAATTAAATAACTCAAAAAAATCGACGTTTAGATAAATCGAATTTTTGAAGTACCGTATAGTTTGCAAAATATTTTCAAAAATGCTGATTTCGCCATTTATCAGTCTTTTAATAATGTTTTTTAACCACAAGCACAACACGCGTTGGTCAGAATTCCTCAACTATCATACATATAATAAAGTAGGACATTAACACACAAATAAATAAATATATGACTCATGAATTATGCATAATTCAATTTTATCTCAATTCCTTAGCTCTGCTCTAGAATTACTCCTTTTTAAGGTACTGAAATCTAACCAAAGTTCTGTGCTCTTTTATTGTTTCTAGAAGGATCACTCCTAATTTTTATACCCTAGATGAAATCTAAAGGGTATACTAAGTTTCTCTTTGTAACACCTAGAAATAATGATGGTAGAGCAAAATGGATTGGACCCCCACGCATAATATTAAAAGTTATTTTGATTTTTGCATGCCCGTCCGTCTGTCCATCCATCCGCCCGATAATGCGAGAACGCGTTCATTTAGAGAGCTGAAATTTTGCACACGGGCTTCTTTAGAAAAATGTAAATTTAAGTTCGAAAATGGGATGAATCGGGAAACTCTTTAGTAGCGTTGCCATACAAAATCTCGTTTTTCATTATTTATTTGGGCACTGCCTGAGAACGTGTCGACGTAAAGAGTTGAAATTTGGTACATGGTGTTTATATAGCAATAGAAATAAAATTTAGAAAACGGACTAAACCGAGCAACCCCTTCTTGGTGTTGCCATATAAAAGTTTAGGAATTTTTTTGGCGGTTTTAAAGTAGTTGAAAAGTTTTTCAGAATGTGAAATCCTATGAAATCGGTTATAACCCTTTTTACTGTCCGACTAACCCTTTTAGAAATATATGCAAAAAACCACTTCAAAATTCAAAATTTCACAGAGAAGTGACCATACAAAATTACACACGGGCATTCATCTAGGGTATGACAGGAATTGTTTTTAGTCAGACCAATCCTAGCTTTTTTACTTGTGTCTACTGCGTTATCTTATGAGCCATTTATTGTTGAGACAATTGGGATGTATGAATGGGAGGTTGTAGTGGTTCTGTAGTGGTAGCTCAATAGAAGTTGAGATCAAGAATCTCAATTTTAATACAATGCATAGTTAAACTAATATAGTAGCTCACTTTTTAACGTATTGATCTGTTCCATCTTAGCATGGCTAATAATAAGAATAATCCTTGTTTCATGTAGATACGTCTCCTACAGATTTACAGTAGCTCCATTTCTTCGGAGTTTTATCTTCAATCTAAAAGCTAATATACCGTGGTATTGCAAAACTCTGAAGACAGTGTGATCATATCAAAGAAAATTTTGTCCAGATTGAAGGATCAATCTAAAAGGAATTAAGAGCAAGCTTAGTTTCTTGATCTGCTATGTGTATTTAAATGGATTGGGGGGATGATTTATTAAGGAATGTCGTTCCTTATGATGTTTCGTTTATGGGATCCTTGATAATAGTTTTATATTTTAGATTAAATTATAGGATATTGTAAGTTTCGGTTTGTAACGCATAGAAATAATGATGGTAGAGCAAAATGGATTGGACACCCACGCATAATATTAAAAGTTATTTTGATATTTACATGTCCATCTATGCGCACAAAAACTCGAGAGCGCATTTACTTAGAGAGCTGAAAACTTACACCTACACGGGCTTTTAAAAAAAGTAAATTTGAGTTCAAAAATGGGACAAATCGGGCAAATCCTTAGAGCACCTGCTTGAGAATGCCTCGAATTTTGTACACAACGTTTTCATAAAAATTGTATAAAAAATTTCAAAAATAAAATAAATTGGGCAACCCCTTCTTATTGTTGACCAACATAAAAACGTTTAGGTTTTTAGCATATTCTGTGAAGATATATGGTCGCGTATAGTCCTTTTTTTTTTGTTATTAAACCAAGCTACGATGGGCAGCACAGCATGGCAGAAAGAAGTTAAGGAAAGAAAAGGGATTATGGCTTGGGACTACAAACAAGTGTGCTATTGGCAATAGAAATTGAATACAAATTGATACAAATTTGTAGCAAAAAAAAAAAAAAAAAAGAGAGAGAGCTTTAAAATATCATATCAAACCACCGTGGGAAAATATACATTTTTCGAGCTAACTACACTAATTCTCTACGCTTATCTATAATGTCAACTATTAACATCCTCCCACAAAAACACCAAAAATGTTGTCAAAATGCTTTGTTGATGAGGATAGGCTGAAAAAAAAGGTTTCTTACAACAGACAAACAATGCTTAGGTCAACCGACATTTCAGTCAGGGTGTCAGCTGAGCTTAATAAATTCCACAGAGAATAGCAAACAAGATCTCTCCGTACATTTTATATACATATATGTATGTACATATGTGTGTACATATAGATTGATTTGCTTTATTGTATCTTTTCTAAGATTTTCAAGTATTTGCGAGGACAAATCGATTGAAAAGAATGAAAAAAATTCTCGTCAAACTAGGACGGGTCAAGTCTGTCTCTGTGTGGTATAATTTATTATGGGAAGCTTTACTGGGCTATTATATTCAGTGTTATATTGTTAACTGTGTATCTTATTACCCTATTTTTTCACAATAAAAGAAACACAGCAATAGATTTAGGGATTAGGGAACTTAGAAGAATAGCATAAGTGAAGATACATGTGTTCCTAAATACTTAAAATTTCATAGCTTTCATATATCTACAATATGCATAGAATGAATAATTAAGAGTGATAATTGTTCCAAATTCACACCCATCGTTATGATTCGATTCAAATTTAAGTGTTTTTTGTGTTTAGTGGTGCTCAGCCTATTCCCATATTGTATATATTATAAATATGTGAAAAATAGTGAAAAAATTCATAGAAAATAAAATAAATTCCAATCAACTTGGAATAATAACAGTTTTTCGAGCTTTCAATTTCAGTGGAGCATTCTTTTTACACATTGAGCTGAAGTCAATGAATAATTGGTCTAAGACCAATTCTTATCATAACCTAGTTGAATACTCGTATTTCATTTCGTATAGTCACCGATCTGTGCAAGTTCGATTTTTGAAGTGGGTTTTCGCATATACTTCTAGAACGGTTGGTCGTACAGAAAAAATGATTATAACCAATTTTATAGGATTTCATATTCTGAATAGCTTTTTTGGATAAATAATCTTTCACAAATTTTCAAAAACCCTAAACATTCCAACAAAAGAAACGATGGTTTGTGATCAGCTGATTTGAACTTTCTGGTAATATTAATTCCAAATAGTTCATTGATGAAAATCAAGAATAGAGCCCTGAGGTACACCATCTTACATAGATAGTTAAAAATTCAGACCACTGTTAAAATTTAAATGTCCACAGAGGATGAACTAAAAAAATTAATTAATTGCACAGATTGATGTATACCTACATACATATAATTGTGTTTTGATTATGAAGATGTCTGAATTCTTGATTGGTAATGTTCTTAAGTCCACAACTAGATCCTAATAAGTAGCAGATAAACCACTTCGCGGAGTTTTATACTTATTCAATTCAATTCAATAATTTTTTTAATGTATACAACAAGATATCTTTTGATTATGTATACGAGATATATAAAATGGATAGAATTAACTTAAAAAAGAAAAAGAAATTTTTAGTTATCTTACAACTATGTGCTTATAATTGTCAAACTAATATAAAGATGTGACGAATAAGAGAAAGAAAAGAAAAAGAATAGAAAGATGAAGATATGATAAAAATCAACCTTCAGTTGTTTTAGGAGCGGACCCAGCTCATGAATTCGCAACCTCAAACCACTTCAGTGGATACTAAATACTGAATTAATTTCTCTCTGAAAATCATCGTCGAGCCAATCGTTCTAATATCATTGGGAAGAAAGTTCCATTTTCGTGCAATGTGGACAAAGTAAGAGCGTTGCCCAAATAGTGTGCGGAATCGGGGTATAAGTAGGCTGAAGTGGCGATGCGAGTACTAAAAACCTAGGTGTTCGAATAAGTACAGTGGTGAACTTGTGTTTATTAGACGATGTAAGAAACTTAGGGCAGTGACATTACGATAATCATTCAACGAACACACTAGAACTGAGAGCATATATTGTGATACATAATCAAAGCGATGTAGTCCATAAACAAATCGCACACAATCGTTGAATGCTACATTAAGCTTACGATTACAGGCTGCATCAAGGGAAGAGAAGATACTGTTGCAGTAAGAAAAATGAGGGTCATGCAAAGCCTTGACCAGTTTGAGTCGCAGACCAACTGACAATAACCTCCCTGAGAGCCACAATCTGCGGAGGCCACCATAGATTTTTCGGACTATGCTACAAACTTGAGCGGAGCGGGTTAGTTTGCTGTTAAGGGCAACTCCAAGGCTAGTAACCTTTTCGGAGAAAGGTATTATCTCGTTATTCAGCAGTATGGGAGGCAGTAACTCCGTGTCTAGTACCCCACTATAAAAGGCCATGCAGGTCGACTTCTTCGGATTAAGCAAGAGCCGGTTAGATTCAGCCCAAGCGGATATTCGATTTAGATCGCCAGTTATGCGAGCAACACAGTCCTCCTGCACGTCATCAGCATATATATGCAAATTCGTATCCATTACAACATGCGGGAGATCATTTATAAACAATGTAAAGAGTAGAGGACCTATAGTAGATCCTTGTAGAACTCCAGAATTGATGGGAAGGAAGTTAGATTTAACTCCATCAACTAGGACTTGTTGGAAGCGATTGGATAAAAATTCGCTGATCATTCTAACTGCAGTTCGGGAGAAACAGAATTTGTCATGAAACTTGCGTAGAAGAAGTGTGTGGTCAACGCTGTCGAAAGCTTTAGTAAAATCAAGCAGAACTAATATAGATTAATAATTATTGTCTAGCACGCTTCGAATATCTGTAGTGACTTTCAGTAAAGCAGTCTCACAGTTATGCTAAGGGCGTAAACCAGACTGCCATCTGAAGAGCATGTCATTCCGCTCGATAAAATTAATTATTTGCGCGGCCATTAACCTTTCCAATACTTTCCCTAGGAAGCATAGTATACTTATAGGACGAAAGTCGCAGGGACCGTTAGGAGCAGAGTTCTTTGCCAGTGGTAATACTACAAAATTTTTCCATTTACGAGGAAATTGAGTATTGAATATGTATAACAGAGAGCTACAAATAACTGGAAGGAGAAGCTTAGTAAATCAGGGTGGGATACTATCATCACCGGTGGCATCAGATTTGATACCATCAATGCCTCTAATATCTCAGAAATTGTTACACATCGGAAGCTGAAGTTTACTGATTGTTCTACAAAGTTTAAAGGAGCTACATGAGCAACTATTGGAGGAGCGAGCGCAGACGTTGTGAAAAAATTATTAAGAACGTTTGGATCTATGCAACACGTTGATTTATAGCTACCATGAATATGCGCTTGGTCCGCTCAGGTGCGAATTTATCATATAAATAATTAACAAATGCATAAAATATGTCTAATCGATCATCTACAGCATGCATAAATAGGTCAACTCCAGGCAGAATAAAGATAAAGAGGTAACTAGTATGTGTTTGACAATCGGGCTGAAAATAAAAGATTTAAAGATATTAAAAACTAAAAATTCAAAAAGAAAAGTTACTTTAACATAGAAGTTCAATAGATAATTTGGCCCAGTTAAGAAAAAAAGAAATGAAAAACAAACAAAAACAAAACTAAGATCAAAATAAATCATAGAGTAATGTCGTTGTGTATGCATCAAAGATAACAGCAAGCCCTGATGATGTTAATTTGAAATAATTTCACTCGGCTGTTCCAAATAGGTCAATTTAAGAGCGGGACGAGATTCATCTGGTCTAATGTACACAAAACCATTCCTAGTCCGTACAGAAAGCAGTTTGCCCTGACGGCGCAGATTTAGAGCCGATTGCAGAATTTTGTTATTTTTAGGTGATAAACTCTCGAAACAATAGATCCGACTATCTGTAGTGAAACCGCAATCGATGGTATTCAGCTTCAAACCACCATGACTACTGAATTTCTCCATGAATGAATGACGTTCACTAACGTTAGGGAATTGAACGATTAATGATGTTGCTCTTTTATGATCGAGATTGTAATTTGGACGAAAAACCTCAGTATAAGATGAAACAGTGTGGCCAATTTTAGTACACATTTTATTTAGAATTTCAGACGGTTTAATTTCCTATCACCACCATATCATTGAGACGTTGTGTACAATGAAGATCATCATTATCCCGTTCAAGCTGGTTACATCTACTTTCTAGACTGGAGCACTTCGCAATTAATGTGTTTCAAAGGCACTGGATTGCTTTAAGGTCTAAGGTGGAAATGAGATGATTAGAACATATGAATAATATTTCAGTTTTTCCTATTAGTTGGTAGTTTAACCAATGCAGACATATACGGTAGATCGAATATTAACTTTCAGTTAAACATTTAAGAGTTTTAAATAAGCGTGTTCTGCTGTAGTACATTATTCGCATATTTTCAAACCACAGTTGTCAGGAATAAGACTGTACTAAGAATTAAGTAGGTTGTCATACTATAGGCAACCATTAGAACTTAAATGATGAGCATTAACGCTAATAGAGGTTTATCTATATTAGCACCCTAAGCAGTAAAATTTAATCAAAAAAGAATTTTATGGTTTGCTGCCATTAAACTGAAGAATAAAGAAAAACATTGTCTTGAACGATATCAATTTCTTTATAAACCTTATCCATGTTGTTTTATTAGAAGCAAAAATCGATTTCTCTTATAGGTTTGTTCATTTTATAACTATACTATGTATATATGTACGAACGTACATAAAAGTAGGAAATTGAGAACATGCATCCTCTGTAGTATTAGTTTTGAATTTAATATAACGAGGTAAAAGTCAGGATGCTTCTTATTAGATCAAAAATTATATCTTGAAAATGTCTTATGTATGTAATCTAAAAAGGATTAGAAGAGCCTTCAGGAAATTTTACTTTTTCGTGTCAGAGTAGGTACACAGTAGTCCTTCATATCCTATCGATAAACCAGTGTTGACAAGCTGCCAAAAAATTAAGTTAATACCAAGTAAGTAGTAGGGGTTAACTTAACTATTTCTCTTTTTAGGTGGGTTACTATCTGGGATTTTCTTGCTGTCTGTCATTCACATTACTTATCTTATCAATTTGTTGTAAATTATATAAGTAGTTGCTACTATGTAGTTGTTCCAGAGCTTCTATGCCTTGTACAATATTTGTACATATCTTTTATACGTGTTAAGTTTTAATTGTTTTAAGACTGTACTCCAATAATTCTTCTAAGAAGTTTCTACCTATTATTACTTACCTACAGTACATAGATATTGTCTGGTCAGACGAGAGTTCCTTGTAATCCGACATGGCAATTGAATTTCCTATTAAAAACTCCTATCCCAAAGTTCAACAATGTAAGAAGTATATATAAAAACCCATTGAAATCTATGTAGTTAAATTGTATTGTGAAAGAAGCAATTCCATTTTGTACAGACATATATACATACATACATATATTTATAACATTGTTACCAACATATGTGAGAAATTGGGTTTGGTTCAACACGTAAGTGCGATGTAATAAACGAAAGGAATACAATTCCTTCCAAAAGGGGAAGGTACATACGTACACATTTTAGTGTCAATACAATTTAACCGCTTCTTTACCGTGAACAATTTTATACCAGGAACGTGCAGAGAAATCTTGCTTTAAATTTTTACCCCAAGATGTTGCTAACCATCTAACCATTAAAGAGAAATAAAAAAAACAAATTTAACAATGTATATATATTTAATTAAATAATTTAAGCTCACGTCACGCAATTCATTTTCTATATAATTAGACTCAATGTGACATAATATGTATAATGACATGTCGCGACGTCATATCAAATTTATTGCCTGTAGATGTTTTGAAGTGGGATTTTGTGAATATGTAATTAAAATGAGCATGCGGGGCGGGTGTTAGATGACTTGGAAAACTTTTAAGTACAAAACGATGAAATCAGGAGGGTGATTCTGATCTTTTGTCATACTTAAGTGTCAAAATATACGCCTAAGGAATGAATTGCTTTTCTTCTTCCTTTTTATTGTTATTCAACTCATTCAGGTTGTGGTGAACTAAAAATGAACAGAAAATCACACAAGTTAATCACTTGGATCGTCAAGTGAAGTTTTATAAAAAGTCAAGTACACTTTGACAATAAAGTGATTAAAGGCAACTCAAAAAAGTCGTCATATCATAATTATACAGGAATTTGTTCTCAATATTCTACATACGTAGCAAGTGTACTCAAAATTTCAGTTATTGAAATTCAGTGCCGTCTCATTTCTTAGCCAGTCAAATATATGTATGTAGTTAAAAACTAATTTTTGTATAGTGCCTTTACGAAGAAGCTGCGCTCACCTACTGTTTTGTGGATTTTTACTATTCGATTTCTTGAATTCGTGTTTAATTTTTCCTTCATCTGTATGGTTTTATTCTGATCGACTCGATTTCGGTAATAAGGACCAGCACAAATGACGTACTGCCAAGGCATCTCAAATTCTATTGCGTATGTAACATACATACATATATGTATGTACCTACAATGTACATAAGAAATGTTAACAGTTTATGTTCTTTATAAAAGTTATAAAAGATTTTTATTTTGCAATTTTTTGCATGTTCTAGATCTCAGTGATGGTTGCAAAATTTAATTTATTATTATTTTACCTCACCCAACATTCCGTTAAAATTTAATAACTGTTGGAAGTAATGTGAATTTATTGTCTTCTTTGACTGGCCTATTGTACATATCTCATTTTTGTTCTGAAATATGTATATTTAATCCGTTTTTATAAAAATCATTATTACAGATTCAAACATATTATTGAATGTAAGCGCTTTTATTACTCTAATTACGTGTAGAATTTCCATTTAGCACAGTATAAAAATTTTGTCAGTTGACTAATTTGTCGCTTGTTCTTTGACGTTTGTTCACCGAAAATTCATTTAAGTTCATTTTGTGGTAGATAGTAGTGAAGACACAAAATGAACTGTGTTGAAAATAAAATACGACAAAAGTGAGGTGAATATGTCAAAATTCACGCCAAAAATGTACGACAAAAGATCAGAATCACCCTCCAGGCGGGTGATTCTGATTTTTTGTCGTACTTTAATGTCAAAATATACGCCTAAATGAAATGAACTTTTCTACTGATTTGTTTCGTGTTTTTATTCAGTTCAGCAAGCCTTGCATTACGTGAAATGAACTGAAAATGAAACTTCACATTACAAATTCAAAATATTATTTCGAATTTAAGCACTTGTATTGCTCTAAATAGGTGTAGAATATCCATTTAAATGGCTCAAACAATTGTGTAGCAATTAAAAACTGCATTAAGACTATGCACATTAAAAGCATAAAACATTGAAATGAATAAAATGATTAGCGGCAATTAGGAAATTATAATGATATGCGAAAACGAAAGAGATCTACACTTATAAAAACGAAAAAGAAAATAAAAATGATAGCAATATTAAATGGATGAGTAATTTTCCATTATTCGATAAAAATAATATTTGGCATTTGAAGTTGCGGGCAATGAGACGAATATCAACAGGTAAAGCATTCGATATCAACAGGGACAGATCTCGAGCTAAGCAATAACTTGTGAATAGGAATCAACAGTTGTCTGGTTCTAGTCGATGATAAAAAGTGAAAATAATTAAATAATAATCTGGACAATTCAATTCAATTTAGTTATTACGGGAAAAGTATAAAAGATCTGAGATCTTAACCTAGTACATTATAAGAGAGAGAGACAAATTATATGAACTAAAACTAACTTATTTAAGCGAAAGATATTAAAAAGAATAAGTTAACAATTTGAAAAGAAAAAAAGGAAAATAAGAGATGAAGAAATAACAGAAAAGCAAAAATTAGAGAAAGAGAACAAAAATAATTATTTATTTAATTAAATTTTCTTGAATTTCCCCGACTTCATTCATTCGATCTACTTGATTAAATTCACTTCGTTTCATTTATGCATTAGTACAACCTGAAGAGCCGGCCCTCTGCACACGAACGGGAAGGGAGTTCACATTCGAGCGACCTGGACAAAATAAGAGGCCTCACTAGTCGAAGAATGGAAACGAGGAACTAGTAGATTGGAATGTCGTGAAGATTGCAGGAAATGTATCTGGTCATACAGATATCCAGGTTCACTAGAGTGAATTAGGATATAGAGGAATATTAAAGCTTTGCGCTTCAGGTAAGATTTGATCGAGCAGCCAACCAATGAGAGTCTGTACGGAGTTATATGCTGCCAACGTTTGATGCCAAACACAAATCTAATGCAATCGTTAAAGGCAACTTCAACTTTCCGCGCGCATATACTATCAAGTTTGGGACATATCAAACTTCCATAGGTAAATGGGGTAATAGAAGAGCCTTTACGAGTTGCAAGTGGATATTTGTTGACAGTAACCCTATAGATAGCCATAGTCTGCGTAGTCCCCCATAGATCTTAGAGAGCATCAGTTTGACGTGATCACAACAACTTAACTGTTCATTTAGCTTGACCCCAAGATTGGTGACCGAGTTCACAAAACGAAGCGGAGAGTTGTCAAGAAGAATGTGTGGGATATCACGTATGTCAGTGGCTGTGGATAAGTTTATGGATCATTAAACAAATACCATAGTGTATGTATATATAATACCAAGGAATATTCCAAGATTTTCCGAGCAAAGTATGAGATATTATCATAACTTTTCAAAAGAAATATGTACCGAGCACATGAATCAAGAGCTAATTTAAGACATTTACGACTATGACTGTGGTTTGTACATAAATAATCAGTGAAAGTATACATAAGCGTTTTAACAAGTCTAAACAAATTCATCCAAATTCACAGTATAGGTAGGGCTTGACTAGAAATGAAAGTGACGCAAGTGGAAGCTCCAGATGACCAAGTTCGGCGGTACATGACGAAAAGTGGGTATGCAAAATTTTTTATCAATTTAAGTTTTTTTTTAAATAGGTAAATGACATCCGATCTTCTTGAAATTTTGTTCAGATAATCTCTTAGTAGAAGGTCAAAAATAAAAAGGGATTAATCGGTATGTTGCAGAAAACTTTTCGAAATGAATTTTTCAGACAGAATACTGTCAGTCCAAAATTAAATTTCACAACTTAATCAGAATGGGATGAAAAATCTGCTCCAAAATCAGAAAAGAATCCAATAAAAAACAACTAGCAAAAAATATTTTGCAAATCGGATATTATTAACCTCACCTCCCTCAGGACACCCGAATTCGGGAATTGAGAATCTTTTTTCCCATTGGTGTATATGAATGACCTTTTGACATTGAATTTATCATCCGGTTTTGATGAGATTGTTTACGAATATTCTACACATTGAGTACAATATAAAATAAATACCCCCAACCTTTTAAAATAATTTTTTTTTTATTTTAATAATATATAAATAACCCCCCACGGATTACCGCTCTGTAAACCGCTGCCTACGAATCTCGTAACAGTTTCAAAAAATCATAAAAAACCCACAATGAACTTAGCAAAAATAATTTTGATATTCGGTTGGAATTTGGCCGAGAGATAAATGTGCAAGCTTTACAGTATATTCTGCTAATTAAAGTAAGTTGAAAGTAATTAGCAAACCTCGCAATCTTATTTTGGAAAATGCTCCTAAACTTATGGAGTAATGATTTCTGGTTTTCTGTATGTGAAAGATAACAGATTGTAGATAATTGTAACGGAAAGAAAGTGGCTTAAATGTACCGAATATACCCGCTAGATGGTAATTATCAAAGTTTTCCGAAAAGTGTTAATTTTAACCCCGGGTTCATCTACATTATGCATTAGTTTGGTGTCGCTTGGCCATCTGGAATTCCAACTTTCGTCATTTTCATTTCTAGTCAAGCGAGTAGGGGATCCTCTCCTTGTAAGACGAAAATTGAAAGGCGTATACGTTGCATGACGCCAAAAAGCTTTTAAATAAGAATAAACTTTACCAGTTAAACTTGAGATATTATCAACCTAATCCCAGTTTAGAGGAGAGAGGAATAACATTTCTATTAAAAATCACTGAAGGGAGAATAGAGGTGCCCAAATTACGATGATACGCTTCTATGACTTAAGATTTGGCAGGAATTAAGTTAGGTATATTCGTAGATGCCCAATAAGCTATTGCTGCAAGATATATATTTAATTTCTAAATGTCCATAGAGATGATTGAAATGGGAACAGAAAGGCAAATGTACGTATCATCAGCATAAACGGGAATAGAAAGGTAAACCTGCATATCATCAGCATAAAGTTGGGTATGACAGTCTGAGGTACATGTGTTTAGGTCACTGACATATAGGGAGAAAATTATGCCATGCCATGCGGGACATTTGTTGCCATATGTATGGCAGTAGAGTAACGAAATCTACACACCACTCTCTGCTTACCATTTATTAAGTAATTATGCGTTAACTTAACAGCAACAAAACTAAATTTATGACAGGAAATTAGCTTATTCAAAAGTATAGAAAAGTCTACGGAGTCAAAAACTTTCAAAAAGTCAAGCAGTGCAAGAAGTATCGTTGCTTCTTTATTTTCACGAATTCTTTCAGTCAGGAATATGAGGGACCATGACAAAATCCAGATGTATAAAATCCCAGAAGGGACAAAATCCAGATAAATTGAAAAATCCGAAAATGAGAAAATTCAGAAGTGGCAAAATCCAGAAATAACGAAATTCAGAAACGATAAAATACAATAATGTCAAAATCCGGAATTTGTAAAAATTGTTATAATTATATTCTACAAATATATAAATTATTTAATATTCACATGAGTTAGAAAAGTTTTTAAATATATATGCTGGTTGATACATTGGGATTTGGTGATGATGGAGACCTGTGTCATCTAGCATGAACCTCTGGTGCAACCCAACTCAAAAATCATTTTTTTACAGCTTAACAATCGTTGGTAACGGACACATTTAAGGGAGTTCTTGAGTAACGCATTTCTTCATATGCATATAAATTGGGCTACCTGGGTTGTACCAGAACTTCATCCTCGATGACACAGGTTTCCATCAGATGTACATCACAAATCACAAACTCCTAATGTACCAACCATCATGAAGAATTCAAACTAACAAAAAAAAAATAGTAGCACGAGTTATATCTTTTTTTGCATTTCATATTAAAAAAAAAAAAATAATAAACAAGTGAAAAAGTTAGAATTGGTTTAAGACCAATTCTTATGATACCCTAGATGAATGCCCTTCTGTAATTTCTTATGGTCACCCATCTGTGCAAGTTTGATTTTTGAAGTCGTTTTTCTCATATACTAATTTCTAGAACAGTTCGTCGGATAGTAAAAATTATTATAACCAATTTCATAGGATTTCATATTCCGATGAACTTTTCAGTACATTACAACCGTCTAGAACAGATCGTTTTCACAGTATATGTGAAAATCCTAAATTCTTATATGCCAACACTAAGAACGAGTTGCCCGATTTACTCCATTTTCTAAATTTTGTTTACTATTGCTATAAAAGCACCATGTACAAAATTTCAGATCTCTACGTCTACGCGTTTTCAGATAGTGACCAAATATAAAGGGTTTTCCAATAAGAGGTGTTATTTTGATATTCAAAGAAAAATGCCATTTTTTGAGATAAATGATCGGATCTTTATTTCATTTTAAAGAGGAAGGTATCCCGTTAATAATGGAAAATAACATCAGCCAAATGACCACCACGACTACGCCTACAGGACCATATCCTTTTCATGAAATTTTCCATAACCAAATCGCAAAGTGGCTGCCCTATGTCCTCGATAGCCTCACGAATTCCATCTTTGAGGTCTTGAATCGACGCTGGGCTGTTGGCGTAGACCTTCTCTTTCACGTGGCCCCAAAGGAAGAAGTCGCAAGGTGTTAAGTCACAAGATCTCGGTGGCCAATTGTGATCACACGGTCCGGAAACTTTTCCCGTAAAAGATCAATGGTTTCGTTGCTTGTATGGCACGTAGCGCCGTCTTGTTGAAAGTAAACGTTGTCTAGATCAATACCATCCAATTCCGGCCATAAAAAATCATTAATCATCTGTCGATAGCGCAATCTATTCACCGTAACTGTTGCTCCAGCCTCATTTTCGAAAAAGTAAGGTCCAATGACCCCGCCGGACCATAAACCGCACCAAACAGTCACACGTTGAGGATAGAGAGGCTTTTCAACAATAAAACTCTTGTGTTTTCCGAGCCCCAGATGCGACAATTTTGCTTGTTGACGAAGCCATCGAGGTGGAAATGGGCCTCATCACTCAAGATGAGTTTTCGATGAAATTCCGGATCATTTTCATGCATTTCAAGGACCCAATCAGCAAAGACTCTACGTTGTTGATGATCGGCCTGCTTGAGTTCTTGTGTTAACTGAACTTTACAAGCCTTAAGACACAAGTCTTTATGCAAAATACGGTGTAATGACGTTTGTGGAATGCCTAATTCCAAAGAACGACGAGGAATGGACAAACCTGGGTTTTCTTCAACACTTTCGGCTACAGCAGCAATATTCTCGGCTGTTCTGGAGCGACGTGCACGGGTTTTATTCTTCACATGACTAACTTGTCCCGACAGCTCGAATTTTTCTACCAATTTCTGTATTGCGGTCCGACAAGGTACTTCACGACGACCCAAAAATATTCGGGTTTTACGAACCGTCTCTGCCACATTTTCACCATTTTTATAGTGAATTTTAATAATTTCAATGCATTGTTGAATCGTGTATCGTTCCATTTTTATTAATGGCGTAGTTTCTACTTGTCAAATGTCAAAAAATGACAGCTCCAAAAGTGACATCTACCGAAATAGCGGGCTAATTAAAATTCCCGGGTACCCATCTAAAATATATGTAAAGGTATATTTTTCTTGTGCTTTTAAAATGCTTTGATCATATTCTCCAGTTTTGTCTTTATTCTGTTAAAAATATTGGAGCTATGCGGATGCCCGAATACCATGAATACACGGCTGGATATCCAGCAAGTACAGGGGTACACCCATTTTTAAAATTATATGTACCGGTAACACGTGAAATAGTAAGCTCTACTTTACACAATAATAATTTGTTACAATATTTGTCGTGGTCAGCGTAGTTTACTTGTTTTAAACCAAAATATGGAGTTGCAGTACAAATAGTTATTTAAAAGTTGGAAAACTGGCGCTGTAGTGCATATGTATAGGTTACATATGTTTGTTTATTTGAAACGTCACTATTTCACTATATCAGTTTATGATTCTATAAATCTGGGCTTGAGATCAGCGCAAACACACTAGTAGTCCGGAGGTATTCTGCTAACAACAGATTAGCCCCCTATAAAGTAATCGAGGTGCTGTACTGTGTGATTTCTATTTCAATAGGTGATCCTGATTCCACCTAAAATAAAGTTTAGTCAAAAGACAGATGTATTTTTACATTTGTACCATGTGAAGTTAAGAAAGACTTCTAGCAAGCAGCAAATGTGGCATCGATATCTTAGTTGGTAAGCGCGTTGACTACCATTCCAGGGTTCGTGAGTTTGAATCCCATCCCGACATAGTACTGCGCTATTTCCTCTTAGATAGTTTCGTCTCGACTTTTATAGTTTCTGCTACTTATCATGTTAGCAGAATAGACCCCCATGACCCACCCAGTCCTCTCGATATAACTTTGTTGACATGTTCACAGCAAGGCATTTTTGAATTCAGTCAAACACCAAGATTTCCTAATACAAATATACATAAGGCAATCGAGATTTGTTAAAACAATTGAATGAAGTCCATATGCACTCTAGAAACATGGATGTAAACCATATTCATGGGCGTTATCCATATTAAAAGTTCTTAGCCGTATATATCTCCATCAAACCATTTGGGATATCTAAGTGTATTTGAAGCACTTTAATTTATATTTAAGCACTTTAATGTGGTAGATTACATCTGACAAGTGCTTAATAAAATGTAAAAATAGTAAAGTTACTAAGATAGAGCCCTGGGGTATATCAAACTTTACCGCCTAGAATGAATTTTTATTTTCTGGTGTCGGTTAGTAAGAAAGATCTGCAAAAATCATAGGTCAAAAATAATACCCCAGTTTATGCAGAGATAACTCATTTTAAAAATTCTCAACTACATTTGAAATATTAAGCAAAACAAAGTCATCTTAATTATCCAATAATACAGGTTCACAACTGCACGCTCTACGGTAAATAGTGTCTTCGCCTTTGATGTGATAAATTTTCACTTTGACTTTTCAAGATCTGGACTACTTTATAATGGACACAGATGTGCTCAACAACTTCTTGTCTATACTAGGTTCAGTATAATTGATCTTACTTTGGAAGATCTTGATTAACTTATGGTGGACACAGATAGGTTCAACAACTTCGCTCTTACGTCGTAGGGCTCCGAAGATTTCATGAACTCTATGCGGTGGTAGAAGTTGACCTCGAAACACCATGACCACATATTTTTACCACGCTGCATTATAAAAAAATTTATGATATGTTAATCAAAAAAGTGATAAAAATTGAAAACTTTATCGTTTCACAAATAAAATAAGAAAGTTTCAAAACTTTCAATATTGAACATCTCAACTGTAAAGAGACATGTTTACACCGTGGTGCGATAAAACGTTTAAAATTCAAGATTACCCTATTAGAAACTCCAAGGCTGCAAAACTAAAGCAAACAAACATTTCGATTGACATTAAAATTTATTTTCGATGAGATTCTAAGAAGATTAGAGCTACCAAACTCTTCTCTAGTTAATGCACCAAAAATAAACCTTTTTATTGAATAAATTGAGGGAGGTCATGTGAGATGTGTTTTTTCCCCAGAATTATTCTGTTCACAATTTCGCATTTGAAAACTACACATTTCATCTCCGGTACATTCCAGGCCAAGCACAATAATGCATACTTTAGCGACTATTTTTATAGTCCTGCCACATTATTTGATGTCCTTAATCCATTGTTATGTTGTTTCCAACTATTCTAGAAAGAAGTTCAGGAAAAACGTTAAGGAATTCTAAAAGTTTATTGCCAACTAGACATACTAGAATTGAACTTTTGATTGATATCAGACAACGTTTCTATCTGATTGGTTCTGAAGTGGTTTGACCTTCTCTGTGCTCCCCAAACCAATATGCATGGAACTTTGGTTCTGGTATAGCGTCTAGTAGAGCTACCACTTGAATGATGGGACAATATAATGCTCTCCGTGTTTAGTGGTCGTTTAAAAGTTTTATACTTGAAAAAGCAATCAATAACGCTGTTGGACTTAAAGTATTCAGGTCAGTTTTAGTTATAAGAATTTTTCTCTGCGTTTATATGTGGTGCAGTTTGCGGAGATTTTAATTTTGAATGAGAGCTCAGTTCAGGTGTATATGTGTGTATCTGTATTGCACTAAGGTTAATAACTACGGGTTTAATGGAGTTGTACATTTACATTTATCTAATTTACCACAAGTATAGTGTTTCCTTTAGTATGGAGCGTTATTTCAAAGAGTTTCTTTTTTATTAAGTTTGCTTTATGTCAAAATGGTTGCCATTTATAACTTTTATGTGACTAAACAAAAATATGTTATTAATCTAACTCTTTCAGCTTTTATTGGTTATTATTGTTGCAGGATGAGATCATTGTGATAATATAATATGGGCTGAAATGAATTTTATCAAAGATATGCGTATACCTGTTGTAGCATCGAACATGATATTATTTTAGTCCTGCCTGCAATAACAATCAACTACAGGACTTGACTAGTAACTTTGTCAATCTGAAGGTTTATCTTAGTTCTATTAGGGCTGGATTAAATGAAGTAGTTGTTATTGTAAAACTATTTCTTCTATAAACTAAATTCCTCACTTCCCTTAAATCTAAGCCTTAGTGAACATTATATAACAATGTTATTGAAATTGCAATTTCATGCTTTTTTCGTTAAAAATCTTCTCGCAAATTATCATCTCAAGAATGGAAACAATTAATTATGCTGCGCAGCTTTTGTTACACAATATTGACGTCCTTAGGAGGACACTTCAAGTTATAGAGTTTAAACTGGAGTCGCTTAGTACTACACTCAGGCGCACAAGAATCTTTTTGATTGTAATACTTGTAATTTGGATGGATTCCACTACTACATGCAAAATTCTTGTAAATCTTTCTGACGAAATTGTTGTGATTGCTGACGAAATGAAGGCGGAGCATGTCGCTCAGAATAATCTACTCCCCCCCCCCACCCCCCACCCCCTACACAAAAACTATTCTTCAACTGGAGCGCACATCTTAAATAGTGAAGAATATCATTATTTTATGAATGGAACTACCACCTTTTTACTGCTAGCCTGCCCTTTTCCAATTTGTTCTAGTTCCGGGTATTTAGCGTCATCCATTTCTGTTTGTTGTTCTGCTACTAAAGGTGGTCTCATTTGTTTGGATTCTGCAATTACTCCTCCTTCCCTGAGTGACTTCATTCCTGTGCGGCAATGATCTAAGCCATGCAGTGAACCTGTACACAGGGTGTTTCCCACTTGGAGGTCAATAGAGCAGGAGATGAGGCTTTGAGCTAATAACTCTTTAACGGCTACAGATAGCAAACACTGTATAATAAGTCAAATAATTAAAGAAGAGAGTCTACAGTTTATAGTTTTTATAAAAAAAACGTTTTACAAAAAATATAGATGTCAAATTAAAAAAAAACCATGGATTTCTGCATACAATGAGCTTTTAACTGGGACCGTACACCCTGTATTTTTCAAGATACTGGGTGATTTGTGAAAAACTAGCTTTTTATCTTAATCACCCTGTAACTCCTAAACGTTTGATATGCGCCTCCCCCCCCCCCCCCCCCCCTGCCATACAATTTTTTATTTGTCTAGATGAGTACTATCACCTCCTGCTCTATTGACCTCCTAGTGGGAAACACCCTGTCTTGACGAAATATTCAGGTAACTTCAGTTGGCATGGCTAATTGTATTGACCTTGCCACTATAATGCCGGCAGGATTTTTATGAATTGTCTTCGTCTGCGTTTCTACGATCTATTCTGATATTTTCTGCGAGTTTATTCAACATAGAGCTAGTTTTCAACTGGACTAAAAAACTGTTCAAAAAATGTCACTCTACAATGGTATGTAAGAGATCATTGATCTGAAACGATTCGTCCTTGTACTTGCTCTATACTGACATTTATGGTATAATTTGACGTAGTTTTTTTTTTTTGTAATTCAAATCTGGCTACGTGGAAAGATTTTTACTGATGAGCTTTTATGTATGGAATTTTTTAGTTTCATTCCTTAATCAATTGCGCTTCTGATTTGGTTGGACCGGTTGGAGGAAGAGGTATTTAAACCATTCTACGTGAAATTTCGTGTATACTGGTAGATAAATTTTGATTGCTGGATGATTTTGAAGACCTTTCGTGTATTACTTTGAAGCTCTCTTACAGAAACGCTTAGATTACAATAATTTAGGATATGCATATATGTATGTATATAAATAGCCTTACGATACATTAATACTTTTTGGCGGTTTTATCCTACATATTACAGATAGGAAGACTTCATGCAAAGACCTAAGGTCCTGATGGATGCCAACCCGTCCATGTACCTACTCCCTAATGTTTTCTACATGAATTTTGTGATATATTAGAAATGACAATGGAAAATTTCTAGAACTAGTGCTTGCTACTAACTGATGTGGCATTTTAGTTAAACAATGCGTAACGCTCTTGGTTCGAGAAAGGAATAATTAATAATTATTATCATCGTGCGTTTTACGCTGTTTTTTTTTTTTAATTCATTCCTTGCTCTATGAACCTTTTCCACGGATCACACATAACTTAATAAGAGTTACATACATTGATGAAGCTGCAAGATTCGTTTTAATTTTGTATGCTTTATGCGCTTTTAGTATGCTCCAATCTCAAAGTAGTATAGTCCACATTTTCTTCAATCCAGGGCTGATCTTTCTTTAAAACATTTAATAAACTTAAAGAAGAAGGCCTAAATGATGTCTTCTTTGGCATGGTACAAGGTGAGAGAGTTCCTTTGAAAGTAAAGTCCAGGCTATCAGCCGAAGCTGATACCTCACTCTGTGAGCAGCGTCGAATGCAAGACGACACGCTAGCACCCCGGCTATTGCGGGAGAGTAGCGGGGTGAATAACCTAAATCCTGCCGCAGACACACACCATATCCACAAAGATATCGTGCCTTACAAAACCAAACGAACAACACACCATATCCAGTCCTGAAGGGATCTTTATACCGCTTACGTTATAGTATTACGAGGAAACAGATGGAGTCTCCTCTTTGCCGTTTCCCGGCCACACTTTGATATTGCCGGCATAGGTATGCAATGTCCCTATCGTCAATAAAGTGTCGTACTCTCATTCAGGTCACACACAGCAGCAAAGTGCACCGTGTAAGCTACGACCGTGTCACCATCAGCCAGCTGTCAGTGGCACAGTCGGCAGAAGCTCCGTATGGCTACGACCATAACATGCTTCTTATAGAAGTATAGATTATTTGAAGGACTCTTATAGGCTGGTTATATTGTCAGTATGACATCAATACTACACGGTAAGCCTTGACAGAATTGCATACCCACTCGAAGAAGCTCTCACCGATCGATGTTTTGAATTCAGAGATGTTGTGTTCGACGAGTCTTGAAGTAAATATTTAATTTTCGCGACTGACCCTAACTATATTTCCTCGAATATGTATGTATATACTTAAAATAGTTTCAAGTTGAAAACGTAGTTGCCGATCTTTATAACTCAAAGTGATATGGTACTTACTAGAATCTTTCATTAGTTACAAAATTCGTGGCAGAATAATTTTAGCCAATGCGAAAAAAAAATCAAAACCTGGTTTCAAACCCTGGCGAAGACGGTTTTCCTCTTGTATTTATGATTTAATTTAGAATCGTTAAAAATAAAAGTTGTTAAAATCCTTCTGTTCTCCATCTATAACAAATTCTAAAAATTGTGAATTCGATTCCCGCATGAGAAAAAATAAAGGTTGATGCAATGTATAAACTGCTTTAGCATTGTTCCATGTCTTGAAATATTTATTGGTGAATTTTGAAAAAAAACTCCACAAGTAATAAATAATTCACAAAAAAAAAAAAAAAACCCGAAAAAACCAACAATCAGAAATTTTGTAAGTTGCTTGCATAAATTTTTGGAGATGTAATTGAAAAATGTGGTTTGGAATCTAAAGAAAGTTGTTTACTGCCCGAATCAATTGATGTCGATTGTCCTTTTCTATTACGCGTACCAATATTTATATATGTGATTTTTAAACAGGACATAATGATACCAAAGAAACTTGCCAACCAGCTAATAATATTGACCTATAGATTATGTATTACATTGTGATTATTGTGTCTCCGTCGGACGTCCCTGTGTTGTTCTGATGGACTTTCCTTCGATTCTTTCTCTCAGACTTTTAACAAAATTTAAATTTATTCACATTGAAACAGTCCAGTTACAAAACAAAATTTGTTCAAACGTCACAGGAATTTCCTATGGGAAGAAACTCTAGAAAGTTTTTTTTTTTTTTTTGTAAAAACCATACATTTTTAATTGTTTTCATTTTTCTTCTAATATTGAAAGTTTTTTTCTCTCTGAAACTGTAGAATTATTAACTATACAACATCATTGCCCACCTACAACAACTAATTTTTATTTTACCTCATGCGATGTTACGAAGAAGCTATTTTCTCTTCAGATTGGAAAAAGTCGTAAAAAAAACTCTTTGGGAATTTAGGATGAATTTTATTAGTGTAACTAGTACGAATGTACCTGTATATGTATTTCGATCTCAGTTCGTTGATTTCATTTATGAATTAAGCACCATGCATTAATCAAATATTCATGGATATAAAAAGAAAAAAATCCAGAATGTTTGCTGTTAACCGCTGTTATTCGTGCGCGAAAAGGTAAACATTTTATGTTAATCGATAGGCAATAATTGGAAAACTCAGTTCTGAAATATTGCTGCAATTTATTCCAGGAAATTGACAATATCGTGGGATTTAATCGACTGTGTTAGGGTTTATAGCGGGGATTTAACTACTTGTGTATGTGTATCGTTTTCAATAAATATTGTGACTGTGTGAAATTTTTCAAGGATACAGAAATTGAAATATTATCCGGGTTGAAGAATTCTGTCAGGGTTCCTTTAATTTTAATACTAATGAAATTTTTTAATTGATTATTATATAGGTATGTCAACATTAATCCTTATGCTAACAAATCAGTATCGTTATTAAGTTTTTTATTTTTATTCATATGAATTTGAAAGGTCAAGGATACTTTGGTGAGCATTTGATGAAAACCTCTCTTTGTTCCCTGGATATTTTTAGGTATACTTATATCCTTCAATTACCTGGTGATTGACATCAATGAGGTGACGTTACGAAAAAAATAATAATAAACAATCGACAAGTGTTCAATTGAGTTTGGTTACACCTAGGCTTAAGAAATTTACACAAGTGTAAGTCCATTTTATTGAAGAAGGAATTTTCGATTTATATAAAAATAAATTTTTAAAGCTATAAAAATGACGAAATCTCTATACATATATGTGCGTATAGATGCATACCATATATTTTTAGTTGAAATAAATTCCTTACGAAATTTAGATCACATTTGTATTTCCTCATTTCCTTTTTTTCTCTCTCTCTTTATCTCCTTTCTTTCTCTCTCAAGTAATCCCGTTGCGTAACAATTGGATTTAACTGCTCCCGTTTAGCTTCCATCTGGGAAAAATTTCTTAGGTAGCATCAATGCTTATTCTCCATTTTACGGATTTTGTTAAATTTTTTTTTATACCGTATCGATGGTTGATTAATCCGATTTACTTGGTTTCTCTTATGTCACTGTAATGGTGTAGCTCAAGTATCCTCTAGGGATGATGAAATTGTTATGAAAAAAGAAAAAAGTAGGTAGGATTTGAAGAGTTTTCAGAATCTGTCGTTTTATATGATAGCAAAATGGTTATGTTTATTGTACTGCTTTGAAATGTCAATTTTTATTTATACCATAGAAATTGAGTAAGTCAAAACTGGGCTGCGTGATTTAACCAGCTCCCATTTCCTTTTCCAATCTACTTGGAGAACTTGTAAATTTGTATCATAAAGCACTCTTACATACCATAAATAGTAATACTACAACAAATAGTAGTTATTGTCTTGGAAATAATACTAGGCAGGTAAACATGAGATTAACTGCATCTAAATGTTTTCTTTATATAATAATGAAACCAACGTCATTTATAACAATAGAACGTTATTTAGAACGTTATTATGGTCAACTGCATAAAGATTACAAATCTTATTGAATGCAGGTTAGGGAGTGATACATAATTTCTGTTTTAATTAGAAAAACAAGACTGAATAAGTATTTTGAACAAATCAAATTAAATGTACTAAATAAAGATTAAGATTAAACACAGCCGGGAAGTGTGCCTAATACCGATCCGATAAGCTTAACAATTCAAGAAAATCTCTACCTGAGATCGCCGCCACGAATATTAGGATATAAATTTTTCCACTTACTTGTAATTTGGACAAAATAAGAGCTCTCATCGAAATGAGAATGACAGCGAGGCAAAGAATGTTCAAACTTCATTGAGAGTGTAAGAATTGCAACTTATTGTAAATACCCATATTGTGGCCTCTTTTTATGAATTAAGTTGTGTAAAAAATACAAATCACGATGAGCAAGATGGGTATCAATAGTGTGAATTAATTTGCTTTGAGATGTGAGCACTGCGTATTAAGTTGTAAATATTACAATCATTGAATGCAACTGTCAATTTATAACGACAAAGTGAGTCTAACTTGAGAAATATTATTGTGCCATACATAAAGTGGAGTTCAATCAAATTACGTACCAGTTTAAATCACATAACAGTAGATAATAAATATCCACTGACTCTCAACTGCCGTAACGAGGCATATACATTGCATAAGATATTGTTAACATTACTACAGCAAGTAAATTGTATATTCAGGATTAAGCCTAAATTTTTTACTGAGCTAGAGAATGGTAAGGTAAAGCTATTTAAAATAACCCATAGTAGTTCTGATGCCTCAAGGTAATTTCTATAGATTAGCATACAAACAGACTTGCTAGTATTTAGTAGCAGTTTATTAGATTCATTTACACGAGCAACATAATCTTCTTGCAATCCGATTGGTCTATTGAGGTAAATCTTCACGTCATACCCGTATAGATGAATATTCATATCCTTAATTACCTCAGGCAAATCGTTAATATTGAGACTGAATAAGAGAGGACATAGGATTGATCCTTGAATTACTGCACAGCTGGAGTTTCAAAGAGTCTTGAACTTTGTCTGCTTGTTGTCTAAAGGTAAGAAAACATTTGATCAGCTTAATGGCTGAAGAGGAAAAATTAAAGTAAATTAACAAAAAAAAAGTAATTCGAAAGTTTAAAAAGGGGTAAATTTTGATCTACTGGGTCAAAAGCCTTAGTAAAATCCAACAAGACAAGGATAGGTAAATCGTCTAGATCTTCTTCGATAATATCCTTCAGAAGTGCAGTTTCACAGCTATGTCCACTTGAAAAGCCTGATTGGTAAAATTATAGAAGCTGACTAAGAAGTTATTTGATCCATTTTTCTAGTCTTGAGAAAATGTGGGTTGAAGTTTTCAGATATAGGATGCAATTGGACTTGGCCTATATTTTTTTAATACATGCGAAGCTACCCTTTATGCAAGTACTTAAGATGGCTGGATTGGTTCTTCCCATTGCGCTTTGGCGTGTTGGCTGGAAGTGGACAATCCTCTGGGCTGCATGTCACTTGATGCAATGGCTCCAGAGCTTCGTTGCGTAGAACATTTGTCTCGTTTTGGCAGTATATTTATAATAGGACATATTTTAAGCACAGAAGTGACAAAGGCGCATATGACTCAAAAAAACAAAAAATCGAGTTATCTTGTTTTTGCAGTAAGCCGACGATATAAATCTCGGAAGTTATTTTAGTCACTTTCTAGTGTGAAATAAGTCCAAGAAATTATTTGAGCGACTTTTTGTTCGTATTTATACCAAAAAATTATTGTGGTTTCTTTACCCATTTTTGTTCTATAAAATAATGTGGGTGAAGTTTCCAATGATTTCCGAGTACAGTTGAAAACTAAGTAAATGTATACATAGCTCTTCCGCCGACAACTTCTTAACTTTTATATGTCACTAATGCAGTAAAAACATAAAATTAAATATTCTTTCATTACACAAGAGTCAAAAGATGGCATGTCAAGCTGGCCAGAACATAAAAAACTTTTCTAGGTTATCATTGTGAAAATTTTCAAAAATCAAGGAGAATATATTTAAATATATTAAAAAGAAAGTGCTAAAATATGTGTATATGTAAAATTAGATAAGTTTTAAAAATGAGTTCTCCAATGAAAAGTAATAATGATTCACCTAGTGAATCAACTTCTACTTCATCTACTTTTCCGACGGCAGCGGCTATGAAGTCAACTGCTTTAGGTTTTGCATCAAAATTTTTTAGAAAATGTAAGAGCGCAACATTACAAATTGATGGAGCAACATATACAATAGGTATGAGTATGTTAATAATAGTAGATAAAAATATAAATTTATTCTGATTTTATTTTTAATATATATTTTAACATATACATGCCTATATACATATTTCTGCTATTGTTGCTTTTTGAATTACTGTACATTATTGATTTTTTGATTTTTATTTTAAATGCTCACTAGTTTATTTTTTCTCATTACAGGTAAGTGCGATAAAAATTTCAATATTGGTAAGTGATTTACTTACATAGTTTGTCCAAAATTTAAGCAACAAGAAAAATTGTTTTCATTACGTTTAATGGTCGAAATATTTGTTTTGATCTTTATCCTTTTTTTTGTGTGTAGTGTTTACTCTTGTATTTGGTACCTAACATAGCATCGACTTTCAATTAGTCGAATTCTTGAAAGATGAGGATTATCTGTGATACTTACGGAGTTGAGCGCATTTAACTCAAATAATATTCAGTTCTTTTCGTGCTATGCATTTAGGAGCCATCATGTAAATATTTTGAAGAGAGGTGCAATTATGTAGTTAGTACAGGTTTTTTTTCTAAACACTTTTATATACATACATCCAAAACTCCATTTCTGGAGATACAGCAGGTGATCATCGAATTAGAAATTTTCTGAAATTTCAATACTTTGATGATTAATTTTACATTAAAAAAAGAAATGTTTTTATATTTATTCAAAGCTTATAATATGTATGTAACAAATGAGTCTTTAAAAATTTTTTTTTTTTTTGGGAGTTACAATTTTAGTTAACATTAGCTCCTGCTTTTATACAGTCCGGCATACTTTCAATGTAAGTATTTCTAATTCATGGATTCAATATCCTTGTTATTTTGCCAGATATCTTCGATTCTCTTTTTCAATATTTCAATCGTTGTATTTTAAAAGCTTAGATTTTAGCATAGCCCAGCAGTTCTCTATTGGGTTTAAATCTGGTGAGCTCGCACGCTATGTTAGTAATGGTAATTCATACTCCGCGTAGATTTTTCAGTATGGCAGGGATCACCATCTGGCATAAAAGTATACAATGTTCCCAGGGCGTTCAAATATTCAATATGTGGTCAGAGAACAACATCCAAAACTATTTTGTACTCATTTTGCAGCATTGTTTCCGTAACAAAATGGAGATGACCCGAACCCTATCATGACTGCTGATAGATGCTTAACTGTTCTCAGTAAACAGCGCTCCTCGTATTTCTCGGAAGGTCTTCTTCTGACATACATACATACTCTCTTCCGTTATAGCTTATAGCCGGCATCCATCACTAACCCGGGGGTTACACCTGCAAGTACAGCTTGCATGCAAGCCTCCCTTCCAACACGATTTTTAACTTGACAGCGGAAGGCAGTACGGTTGATGTCTTATCAGCTTGCATGCAAGTTCATTTAAAAAATGGATTGACACGTAAACTCTTGCGTAAATTAGAAAATTATGGCAATAAAGGAAGTATCACAATGATAAATATCCAAGAAAAAAGGTGTTGGTAAATTATGTATTGCAAATGATCCCAGAAAATTTCATTTTCCCGGTATAAATTTATGAATTTCTCTCAAGCATTTCGTTTCCGCCATTTTGAAAACTGTATAAATGTCAAATTACTATCTCCCAGCTGCCATGATTTTTCATCATGCAAGTTCGCTGAAAGTTGCATGTCAGTTAGATTACACGTGCAAGAAGGATGGCAGTACAAGTTGCATGCAAGCTGTACTTGCAGGTGTAACCCCCGGGTAAAGATAACGTAAAAGTTTAATAAATTTTGTAACTTTCAATACTTTTTTTAAAAAGGCACAAAAACTAGTTACTTGGCTGAATTGGTAAACTTATCTTCTTTCAATAGTCAACTGTAAAGTTCTTATATTGTCTCAGATACTGAAACTGTGCTTTTTTTATTTGCTGGTGTCAATTGTAGTTTTTCACCGGACGCCTGCATTTTAAATTTGCTTCGTACAAACGGCAACGTCCTTGCTGATATCTCTGCTGCTTACTCAATCAGAGTATTTAGTATTTAGTACTTTATGTGAGGCTTAGCGATGTAATAAGCCTGTTGAAATAATTTGTCGGTCGCTGTTTATGGTAATTTTTGTTTTACCTCGGCAATTTGGTCGATGGCTCATGCCTGGAGGATATTTTCCCTAACATTTTTTGATATCTCAGACACCGTGGCATAAGAATTGTTTGTTATATGGGGACTATTTCTCGTTGATTTTTTTTACTGTTGGTACGTTATGATGAAATCATTTCCGATTTTTCACTGCTTATTCTTTTTTGCAAACTGAGCTTAAACGGACAACCTTGCACAAACGCTCCCTTTTCACTTTTTTTTTTCAAATCAAATACTTTAACACAACACACTAAATAAAAATTAATAAGTTCAATTGATGCAAACAGTTCAAAAGTTTAAGTTCAAGTTTATGCTTAAGATGTGGTTTAAATTCAGTTTATCTCTTCAATACAGTTTCAGAGTGGTAAGTTACACCTCGCTTAAGCTTACCCTAAGCCACCAAGATTGAGCGCTTAAACTAAGTTTATCTTATCATTTCGATTTGACACTTGCTGAAGTAGTTTGTTTTGTAGAAAACAATTTTTGTAAAAAACTTGCAAATAATTTAAAACAGAAGCAATATTTTGATAATTAATGAACCACAATACATTCTGTTAGCTCACAATTCCAAAGTGCTGCCATATTAAATAAGATCGTACATTGTAAAATCATTTTGGTTTAAACTTAGTTTAAACTACGAACGGAGTTTAACTAATCCTCAGTTTAAACTCGAAATATGAAACCGGACATTAGTCGATAAAATTACTGTAAGAGCACAGACTGAAGGAAGATAGGTAAAAATATCCTTTTTACCTATTTTTCTACTTCCGAAAAAAAGGTTTTATGATACGCATAATGTAGTCAAGTTCATAAACGATATCCTGGTGCACAAAGAGTTTTTTTAGAAACTGAAGAAATCGAGAAACTTTCTCTATCTTGGAAAGATAAAATTTTTTTACGCGTTTCTAATTCGATGGCCACCTACTATATGTACTTTTGACTAAACTCCATAGAATTCTGGAACAATATTCTTTCTTGATATTCAAAAAGTTTTTCAATAACTGATAAATTTATCACATATCATAAGGTCCACATAGGCGTATTTCATTCTGACAATAACTTTTGTCCTATTTGCGTTATGAAATTGTATTCAATCGAAATCAATCTTTTGCCATTATTAGTAGTGCCTACAAGTTGCCTTTAGCTTTCTATGGGACATTGGGCGACACTATAACAAACGGTTGTTATTCACGATGCCCATTCTCCCAATAACTTATAAATTATTCTAAAATGTCCAAAAGTATTCAAGGTTTTTATTTTAATATCAAAACTTCTGAAAGACTTTTACGTGCATCTTTTTATACAAGAGTCCTTTGACACAATACAGTTTTGAAAGGATGAATTTATATATGTTCATATACTCTTCTACATAATATATCACTAGATGAAGGGCTCTGATACGATATCTTTGTTTAAGGTGGATAATGTGTTTGGTTCTTTATATGCGTTGGTAGTATCTTGAAATTTTACAGTATAATATATCAGGGCTTCCGGTTTCTAAGAATAAATAAATAAATAAACTAATAAGTTTACCCAAGAGATAAAGCTTAACAGTTCTACATAAAATTGTTTTGAATTGATAAAACTAAAATCATTTCTTTAATTGATATGTGACACCACCACAAATAACTCCTCTAAGAATATCTGTGAGAACAGTGTATACGAACCTGTACTCTGAAAAAGAGTAGACAATTTTACAATGATATAATATACATTTACACAAAATTGTCATTATTAAACGTAGTAAATTTATAATCGTGTAAAATACTGATATATTGAGGTGCAAAATTACTACCTATGTATGTAAATTTACATATATTCTCTAAGGAGCTTAAAAAATATTGTAGAATTATATAACCAACAACATATGGGATATTGTTTCAAATAACCTTTTCATATATCAATAATTAAGAAAAATTATAAACTTCAATGAAAAACAACATAATTTATTTCCACTAATGCAGCCGCAGTACCTACTTTATTTATGCTCGAAAGGTACTTCTCTGTAATGATAATTAATTATGAGCAGCAGAGCAGTCAGTAAGGCTCCAATCAATGGTTGATTTTTGTTTTTTAAACTGAGAAAAATTTTTTATCTAAGTTTGATGTTACAGTAATAAACGTAGTAACGTGAAAGGTTTAAATCAGGATAAACTTTCTTTTTTTTTATGTAGGTACTGTTACAAATGTAATGCAAATGAGACATACCTACTCAAAATCAGAATTCATCGATTGTTTATGGAGAAATCAACTTCGTCTAAATAAGTGGTGAGGTGACACTAACATAAACAGAGTTTCAAAGTATTTTTTAATAATACAGGTCTGTTCGAAATTCGCAGATGATGTAGTACTTAACTTTTAATGACTAGTAAGGATGCTGATTACATCTCTGTTGTGAAAATGTCCGTGAACTTTTCAGGGACTCTAAGGGAATAGTTTTGAATACCTATAAGCTCTTAAGTCCCACCAGTTTATTGATAGTTCCTGTAAACATATTCTATGATGAAGAACTATATAATTGATGTGGTAATACTTACAGCAGGTTATGATCCAAAACAGTGAGTGCAAGAATTTTAGAACATAAAACATACAGGAATTCGTATAAGCCAAATTAATTGAAGCTTCGTCAATATTTGTGTTGAACTTAAGCTTTCTAGTGTTAAAGCATAGTTCAGGTATAAAATAGAATCTTTGAAGGACCATAGTCAAGTTCTTCTAAAAAGAATGCAACTTTTGTTGGAATTTCTGTAGCTGCAATTTCTTTACTAATTTGCTTTGTAACTTGATTTTTTTTGTGTTTGCCTCTCATTTGCTCTACATTAGTCGTGCATCGTTAAAGGCCGTGACACATTAAAAGCAGAAATATGCGACAAAAGCAGAATCAGAATTCCGACATTTCTGCTTTTTCAAATACATTGAAAGCAAAAAGTAGTTACACGTGAATTACACATGTCAGGTTTTATAATTTTTAAAAAAGGGATGTTAATTAATTTGTTATTTCTAACAAAATTAATTAATTTTTCTCGCATTAAATCTTTTTAACGCTAACACTAAAAGAAAAGATGCCAAGAATGAAATAAAAATATTAACTCTCTTTATATTGGCAGTACTTAACAGAACCAGAATTTTTGAGATTTGATTAACTTTGAAGTTCTGCTTTTGATGCTGCTACTGTCACTGCTTTCAATTTGTTAGTGTTTTCAGAAAAAAATTCTACTTCTGTTGCTGCTTTCTACTTTTAATTTGTCACGGCCTTAGACTTACCCCTTCGAGCGGCTGTTGGCTTCACTCTTGTACACGAATTTTATACGATCCTCGCATTCCTGTTTGATATATGTTCTAAGGTAGAATAGGAAGAGATCAGCCCTCTTATTGGGGAATTTAGATACCAATAGGAAAATTTCCTGTGCTATTGTAAATTTACATAGTTTTTAGAGATGAATGAAACATTTCATTTGTCAACTGTAAATTTACAAATTATTTTTTTAATGAATTTGTTTTTCTAAATTATTTTTATTTTTACTCACAAATTGTCATTTTACTATAACTACATACATACATACTTATATTACGAAAAGATTATGAAATATTACATAAAGTTTTTGTAGATTGCTTGCTCTAAATCAGCCCAGGTCATCATTATGAGATTGGGTGAGCTTCAGCAAGAGAATAAAAACACAAACAAGATTTGATCTTAATTTTACAGCTTCTTTATCAACTTCTCAAATAGGAAGAAAAAATTGTTCTCCTTTTTCATTCAAGGAAGAGAGGAGAAAAAGATTGACTAAATGTTGAATCTTGATCTCTAGCAGACAGGGTAAAACTAGATCCCAAGATTTTTTGTTATTTTTGAAATTTTATGCTTAAATAAGATCTAATCTGATTTTAAGGATCTATTCTACTTTTAAAAGTGTCTCTCTCTTAGTAAATACTTTTTTCTCCTAACAGAGAAGTGCAGGATGGTCTAAATATTTCTGTAATAATTTCTGACTAAAATGAAAATTAATTAACGTCATCCTCCTGCTGTCTATAAAACCTCAAATCTCATTTAAAGCCGCTCTTGTGCCAAACATAATCCGGAAGTTTAGTTATGGATTCTTATGGGAATAACACGTAGCAATTCAATTTGTGTTGCTAAATTTTCTAAATCATCATCACCGTATAGTTCCCACTTGTTCGGAATTATAATTTCACTGCTTAATTCCGTTTGTCTCTTCTATGTATACCTTGGAAACAATGTTGAGCCAGCTGGCAGTTATTTCTGTAATACATACATGCATACATACATGCACACATGCATAAATACATCCTTACATAAATGAAGACAACATTTCATTTCACAATGGGATAAACCAATTCATTCTGGTTTTGTCATAGCTCCTTTTGTCTTTTTTGTGCCCGTCTTTTTTTTATTTGTGGGTGTCCTTTGCCAGTCAAACGTCACAATAATTGATTTCTTCCGATTTTCCCAATAATTGGTTTCTCTCCGTTTTCCTAAAGATACACATAACCATGCATGAATAGAAGGTGTTATCTTATCAGAGACCAGAGATATATAGTGGATACATGTATAAATATATATACTTTGAGATCTTTGAGATAATCCACTGTAATCTCAACAGGATACATTCCATTTGGCCCAATATCTTGCTGAGAGATAATTAAGTATTTTTGTTTACTTTTCTTTATTTGGACTATAGACAATATTGAAATACAGCGATTTCGTTTTTATTGAGATTTTACGAGTCCAGAGAATACACTTATATTTACCGAATTGCAGATAGTATTATGCCCTAGAGTACAATATTTGTTTATCTTGTAACAAGACGAAACATGAAAATCTCTAAATGTTTGTTCTTTAGGAAATTAAAGATTTTCCCTTTATGTAGTATAAATTACCCTATAACTTCTACGCTATTTACCCTATGTTGATGGCTTAAAATTTATTAGATTGCCTGACAAAACGTAAAGCAGCAGTTCAATTCGAAAAATACTGATATAAAATATTGCAAGCTTAAAAGTCGCATAAATATTGTTAATGTAGGAAGCCTAACTACTAGACAGAGCCCAAGCATGCAAGTGAATGAGAATTTTCACGTAAAATTTTCAAATGAATTTTTAACACAAAATGCTTATATCGGTTTTCTTACGTTTATATTTGGGAAGAGGTATTTTTAGGACTCAGAATCAAAAGTGTATAAAAATTCTTGCTTTCTCCCATACCTACCTAGTATATGTTTTTAGCGATCAGAGCTATTGGCATAGATAATGCGTAGTTACCGAATATAAATTTATTCAAAGTCAAATGGTATTAATTTTGTTTTTTGTTTCTATTTTCTGTACTTGAACAAATAATAAATTCAAGAAGAAGATTCAGCAAATTATATTCAATGGAAATAGATGTCAATGTAACGTGTACGCACTTCTCTTCCCATTTTAATCCATAATAGATATTTCACTAAAATTAGTTTACATATATTATATAGTTTTCTTATCTCTTCTTACAAAAGGGATCCCTATACATGAAATAGAAAATTAAGCTAACCATGTTATATACATACATAATATGTCAGTGGCCAGGCCACCCAAATAAATCCAACTCCTTAAATTTTCGAGCAGTGAAGAAAACAGAACTTCTAAAAAAAAAAAAAATCCAGTCAGTTTTTCTATGCTAATAAACATTTTTAGTTACCTATGATCCGAATAAATTAAAACGTTTGTCGATTATCGTCTATCAGTCACCAATTTCCATTTGCTCATCTTGCTAATTCCCATCTGTTCCACCACTGTTGACAAATTCTAGGACACTAATGAACCATAGTCGTGATAACTTATGAACTGCACATAATCTAAATTCTTATCTTTCATTTTATTATCTCTCCTCCACAATAGCGGCTTTTGGAAATCTATGTAAAACTCCCGTGCTCCTCTATTACTGCCTGAAAGACGATAACTCATTTTTATACCTTAGAAGAAATCTATAGGGTATAATCAGTTTTTCATTCCATTGGTAAAGCATGGAAATAATAATGATAGTGTAAAACGGATTGGACACCCTCGCATAATATTAAAAGTTATCGTCCAGCTGTCCGCCTCTCTGTCCGTCCGCATGTAGAGAGCTGAAATTTAATTTTGCAGATGGACTTTTTAAAAAATTTGTAGATTTAGTTACAAAAATGGGGAAAATCGGGTTAGTTCTTCGTAGAGTTGCCATTACAAAAGTTTCGTTTTTCACTACATATTTAATTACTGCCTAAGAACGCGTTGATGTAGCGATCTGAAATTTTCTACATGGCATTTCCATAAAAATATAAATACAACTTCAAAAATTGACTTAATCGGGCAACTTTTTTTTGGTGTTGTCATACAAAAATTTATTGTTTTTATGTATATTATAAAAATAATGAGTGCTAGACATTTGTGCACAGAGGACCATACGAAATACAATACGAGCATTCTAAGGTATGGTAAAAATTGGTCTTAGACAAATTTTAGCTTTTTCCCTTGTTTCTCCTAAGTTCTTTTATGAGTAGGTAATTAAAATTATTCCTAGAATACTATTCCATAAGAAGAACTGCCAACATTCTATATCTGATCAAGCATCAAGAAAAATAAATTACTGGGCAACTGATAATAATAAGAACTCACACTGCTATCATAATTTCTAGACAACAGCGAAGACTGAGAAAAATCTGTAAACCATCTCCTTTGAAAATGAAAGTGACAGCACACAGAACATTAAGACTTTTGTGACGGAAGTAATGTCCAGCTCATATAAGAAAATACTGGAGCTCATTGAAATAATAAATGAAATTTAAATTGAAAAATAAAATCATATACGTCCTATTGTGGCCGCAATGAATATGACATCCATATCAATCTCAATAATTTAATCTACAATCTATAAACCAAATTCAATCTTGAGAGCTTTATAGGATCTACAATAAAAGCTCCTATCATATATATGATTTAATGCCGTCTCTTACATAAATAGCCATACGTACATACATATCTATATACTACAAAGAAATGTTTGATAGGTAATCTACTAATTTATCAAAATGTTTATACTCCTTAGTAAATTGTTTTCATTTTTCTCATAATATTGTTGTCCTTAAATCATTTTTTTTCTTTCATTATTCTCAAAATATTGTTATCCTTAAATCACTGATGATAAAGAAAATCCCGTTATTAATAAATACAACAAGCTTTGATCAAAAGAAAATATTCAGAGGCAAAGATCAGTTTACTCTTAAAATTCATCTCCTATACTAATATAAAATGAAATCTGATAAGTACCTGCAATGCTTTCATGTATAGCATAGTCCTTAGATTACAAAAGATTATCATTCAACCCTCTTCCGGCTATGTATGAAGACGAAAGCTGAGATATACCCATCCCAAAAATAAAAATGACGCAATTAAGTGAAATATATGACCGTAATACTTGTTCCATAAAAAATTTCCCTGTGACATGAAAAAGTAAAAAGGATTTACTGTAATCCTTTGGATTTATATATGAGATTTTCTCTATATATGTAATATGTACTCTGTATATATGGTTGTTTATGCAATATATATATATATATATAAATATATATATTTAATAATAATTTCATGCAAGATGGTATGGTAGGTATAATAACCTTAATGGTTTGATGTTTATCATTCACCTCTAAATATCGCGCTAATTCGCTAAATTAGGCTTGTTAAAATTTTATAGACTTCCGCTATAGTTAAATATAGTTCAAAACATAATCATTTTCAATTCAATTTACATAATTATATGTACATATGTTACATGTGTATTATATATATTTAGTAAACACATTAAGAGTACTTTCCCTAATAATACTTGACGAATTTTGTATCTCTAATTAAGATCCATGGAGTTAGAACTGAATACAAAACTCATCTCAGTTTCTCCGAGAAACTTCATGTCTTCCTTCGACCGCATTCACAATGCTTAACAAGAATAGCCGCTCCTAAAGCCCTTAAGTCTTATTTCACGAATAAAAAGCAATTAAACACTTGACAACCTTTATGGAATGAAATCTTTCTTTGCTATGCCTTGGAATTTCAAGTATCTCACCAGAAGGTCCATAATATATTTGGGAAGCAATCAGAGAAGATTTCCACCTCTAAAAATATTTTTGCCAGAGAAAAAGGCGAATAATATCTTGCAGTATTTGGTTGTTTTTGTTTTTGTTGTTTTGCGATGGAATATAGTAGATATGTATGTATATACCTATCTACATCATATATACATACCACACCCAAAAACAAGTTCCGAAGATCAAGAGCACTTGTCTTCGTAAGACCAAGTGATTTGCCAGGTGAATTGTGGACATTTTAGTCAAGGAATGAATAAAGAGGGAGCAACAAAAAAAAACACCTTATACAAATCCAAATTGTTCTGCTTCAAGGGTAAGTGACACGAAAAATGGCTGCCAACCCTAAGGAAAAGTTTTTACCCAAAATAATGTTTGGAATGAGTTATTTATTTTCTTAAGAGAGATCTTGAATATTTCTGTCTTTTTGACTGTGCTGTGAATTGCTTCAATAAAACCCCAACAACTCTGATGTCGCTCTAAATTTACATTGTGTGAGAGATATGTAGGTATGTATGTATAGTAGTACACATGCCACAAAGTCAAACGTTGCTCTGCCAACTTAATTAGGCATTTGTACCTGATAAGGGTTGATACCATTGAAAGTATTGAGGTGTATTTTATGTAAGAAGGTGCTTTGAATTTATCTTGGAAGTAATTAAACCAAATGAGTATAATTTGGTTAGAGAATGTAAAATATTTTTTTATAAAAAAGAAGAATGGCCACATCACATTACACAGAAAATAATAAAGAAAATAGGAAATTGTCACAGAATGTTAATTGGAAAGATGTGTTTATAGTACCTAACAAGTTAAGTAATCGGATTAAATTTAGAATTAGTATTGACATAATGGAGTTGTTTCAAAGCAATTGTGCTCACATACTTATAGGTAAGCAAAACGTTATGTAACATGTCAATAACGTTTTCAATATCCAAAAATTAGTTAGTAAAATTAGTGTTACATAAATGGAAAAATCCCCATTAAATTTATGAGTATAACATTTTTCAAATATGCACAGGATTAGTACATAATTAGCACACAAATCCTGAGTGCATCATCAAATCTATTTTGACAGTATATTTAATATGGCGGGGTGAGACGACATCATCCTTCACCTACTCCTTTGATTTTTTAAAAAACACTCTAAATTTTTGAGTCAATAATTTTTAAAATTGACGAAGACGAAGAAAATTAGCAGATAATTAGCACATAAATCCTGTGTGAATCAAAACTTTGTTGACGGAGTTAATACTAGGGCGGGGTGCATCGTGGTTTCGGATTGCAGCACGCATTTTGAATATTTAAAAACCTGTTAAATTTTTTAGCACAAAAGTTTTCAGTTTGGCACATAATTACCAAATAAATTTCTTAAATTTTGTTTTCTCCTGCCGTTGGGGGGGGGGGGGGGCGGCTATGTTACCTATGTAATACATCCATACACTATATAAAAGAATAGAACTCAACCTTGAATCTGAATTTAACTGTTTAAGTACTAAGAGTCGATATTTCGATTAATATGAAAACATATTTTGATAAGTGTTAAAAAAAAAAACAAAAAAAAACAAAAAATTTCGAATTTGTTGAATTTCAAAATGGAGGGTGAAATCATACGTTGTACTTTTCAGAAGTTATCTAAAGTAATTTGATTCATAAGAAAAAACAAAAAATTTAAGCAAATCCACCGCAACGTAAAATTTTACCCACAGCAACGTTTTGTTTCTATCTCACTGCCTATAAACTTGTCCATAGTTATCCTAGCAAGCCAGCCTATTTCCAACTATTCGTAAAATACTTATCATCCCCTCGCTTAAACTGTATAGTATCACTTTTCACTGGTTCTCTCAAATAATATTTTTAATTTTATTGGAATGGTTCATTTGCCCGTGCTATTTACGTCCGGTGTAAACATTTAAAACACATCCAATACCTGAAATCAAAAGGTTTTTTTGTGCAAAGAAAAGGTCGAAAGATATCTACCAACAAGAAATGTTCTCAATAAACAGGGAAAAATGGATCACTTCTCTTGAAGGGTATTTGATTAGATAAAGTGTGGGAATTACTTCAAGTAGCATCGCTTTAAAGCGCCTATGAGAATCTTTTGAAAGAAAGGTAAATTTACTTTGTTTTGTATTTGAAATTTACACCCTTTCCTTTTTTTTTCTCAAGAGTTAAATTGAAGGCAAATAAGCTTTTGACTTGTAAGGTAATATTTTCTGGGTATTGGAATGTAAAGGGATTTCATGTTTTTAATAGTTAAGTGGATTTCTGTTTGTCATGTTTTCACTCTTATATGTAGATACTTTAATAGGCCTTCGTTTAGCGACTGAGACTAAAGGATCAGAATATAATGGATTCGTAGCGCCTGGAGTGCTTCCTAAAAACATTGTTAAAAGTTTCTTCGGTCGTCTTAAACCTGGCATGACTTTTTGGTGTGGTTATTTAATTTTATCCTTCTAAAGTCCTTTTGTCAAAGGGAATGACCACAGAAAACAGGATCAGGGCCGTTTAACTTAGACTTAATTCGTTACCGAAATTTCTTTGACCTTATCGAATTTAGGAAAACCATTTTTGGTTGATTTAAGATAGTAAAACAGTTTGCGACCACTGTAAAGTCAAAAGTATACGACTTGAACACAGAGGCGTAGAGTTTTTGAAACTCTGTCTGGAAACTATAGTAGATAAGGCACCCTGCTTCATACTGAGGCAATAGCTTGGCCTATATACGCCCACACTTACTTTTCTTACTATTTTGAATCCATCCATATAAGTACTATTTAAGAGATCCTTTTTCAAATTGTATACATCATCGAGATGGAGTTAAGCACCATGTAGAAATTGTATGAGAAGTTCAAAGTGACTAGCCAGATTCTATGGTTTGAGCAGATTTGTCCTTTGGATGCAATATTAAAAGCTCTGAGGGTGGCCTCATTTGAATTCAGTTACCGCCGAAGAAGGTCCAATATGGCATTTATGGTTGAAGTTGATTAGGAGTGTATGGGTATCAATTACTCTTAGACATCTAAGCGTATGCAGTTTTTGCAAGCTAGCTTGAGCTCTATTTTTGTTTTTATAGTTTGGTCGCCATTACGAGTGAAGCGTATGACTATGGGCTTTATGGTAAACAAATATAACTACAGGGTATATTTTTATTTAAGCCCCTTCCCTTCATTCATACCTTGATATATGATCTGTTTTGGGAACTGAACAACTACTCCATCAAATGAAGTAGAACGATTACTGTTTTATCAGGTTTAGCTAAGAGACCCACTAGTTGTGGAGTATATGTTGGAAATTCTACATTAGATTGTTCGATTGTGTTTGACGCAGATTGTTATGCCTTGGTTTGATCATTTGCATCAATCTGATTATCATAACCAGAGTTAGTTAGCTCTTATAGAATATCATCGAATTCTAAAGAAAGAAATATAGTAGAGGCCTACCTGCTGCTATTGTTACTAATTCTTGTTTTGGCTTAGATGTGATTATACAACTGATAAGAATTGCTAGTATCCATTTCGGCAGTGAGGATACATTTCCTGTTTTGGTAGCCGCGGTCTTAATGTATTCAAATAGGTTCTTCAATTTGTTTTTCTGTTTTCAGGAAAGCATATAGGACTAACTGTCTCTTTTACCTCCAATACCTTTTCTAGTCCAGATACGACTATGAAGGGTAGTTGTGGTAAGCATGTATTGTAAGCATGTTGATGTGGGTGTAGCGATAACTTTTTTAATACTTTCCTGCTAATATTATGGTTGTCTAACACTCTTTCCTTTGTTTTAAGGAAGAAGAGACTTTGACTGGTATGTTGGCAGGTTAAAGAGATGAGTGCCCTCAACCGCAGTGGGTAGAAACGCTAATTTGACATCTATCCAAATTCTTGTTATATACTCCAAAATGTATTTGCCTCTAAGCATTTTGATTAAACTCGAACTACAAGCCCTTGACGAAGTAGTTCTGGAAAGATACCGTAAGGTTCAGGCGATTTAAATTTATGTTTTGTTTATTAATTTCAGTTAGAACCTCCTTTTACTTGTCACAAACTCCTGTACTTTTGGACTTGTTGAAGAGCTTAATAGATTTCGCTCTTACTTCGGCTAGTTCCTCGGTCCATTTAGGCACAATTCGTGTTGTCTCCTTACTTCAGTATGCTCACTTTGCTCGTAAGAGTATATGTTTTTGAAGTGATATAAGATCTAGTCAATTGTCTTATCATCGAACTTTTTTATAACCGTTCTAATATATTGTTAATTATCAAGAAAGTACTCACTCCAATGACATACACGTTACAAATAATAACAAAAGGCTTGCACCTCTTGGTATAGAAGTCCAGAAGCTGTGCAATTTCTTTTGGCAGAAGGGAAGAAAGTTAAGGAAATTATGACCACATGTTTTCTTTTGTTTTCTGATATCTCCACTACCCATTTATATATATACATACATAAATTATTTTTGTGTATAGGTTAGGTATAGAGAAAGAAAAGATGTTATTTAATACATATGTTAACCTACCTTAAGTCTATATGTGACAATTCAGTAATCATATTAGATGTTACAATTAAAGACTACAATTATTCGACATAATTGATGCTCAGGTATGTCTTGTACAACATAATATACCCTTAAGGAAATAGGAAATAATGAGGAGATGAAATATTGGTGAATTCAATTCAGATACTTCGTATTTGGAGACTTGGTACAAAAGCCTTCAAAAGCGCTCATTTTAAAATTTCTTGTAGTCATAAAAATAATAATAAAAATATTAAAAAAAAAAACATAAACGAGCAGGAAAGCAGAGAGACATTTGCTATGATCTCGAAGCCAGACTGAGCACATTATGAAGAGTTTTCAAATTTTACAGTTTCCTCACCATAAAACGGAGAAAACGGACAGTATCTTTGCGTTTCTTCAAAATTAGTTTTAAATTAATCTTCTAAAATTGCCTTCAGAGCGTTATTTAGTGATAATTCTCTCTTAATCTTTTTAGTGAATTTAAAGCAATAATTAAAGGATCAAAAAATAATTTCACTGTAAATCCTGGCTGCTAATGCTTTTGAAATTAAATTCAATTCCGCTCTCCTCAAAGGAATTTAATCACCACTCCGCCACTTCTTAACTTTACGTCCCATTAGCTAATTTTCCAACTCTTTTAACAGATTTTGTACATTTTCTTTTTGTTTTTATAGATATAAAAAAAAAAAATCTTACTGAAACCAAGTCTAAACAAATAAAATGGAAATTAGGTTTCTATTGGATTTCAAATTGTATTTAAATGCAAAATATATTTCCATCTGTCTGTACCCCGTTTTTCTCTTAAGAATGAAAGCTTTCTCTGGCTCGTAATGACTTTAAAACTGTCCTCAAATGGTCAATATTTCCTTTAATGGATGGATTTGAAATAAAAAAAAAACTAATTCAAGGAACAACTTGATGAGCACAGGCAACGAGAGAAAGTTGGATCAATTTCTGTTTATTTCGACGTTCCATCACATTCACATAATGTCGGGAGAAAAATTCATGGATGGAAAATGGCTACTATGGGTTTGCGGCAAGATGCTTAGGGTTCATCATTTGCTCTACTCTGTACTAAAAGGAATTTAATCAACCACGCACAGGAAAAACGACCATAAAAATTCCAACGATTATGAAAATTCCTTGCTTGGCATAGTAATTTGGTCTTAAGTGTTATATACATACGTATTTACATACATATAGATATGTATGTATATAGGACGATGATATAAATTTTTTTTTTTTACCGCAACTCCATACCAATTGCGATAAACGAAGGCCTTTCATATTTAATGGCACTCTTTACCTGACGGCATTTCCAAACAATTAGAACTTTTTGATGTTGTCAGAAAGTTTTCCGGGTCTATAAGAATTTTTCTAAAAGCTTTGTACTCATAATTTTCAAAAGAACTTTTGAGATTAGTGGTGTCATCTTGAAAATATTTTTAATGATGCATTCATAAATTTTTTTCATATATGTTCGTGTTTTCAAAATCAACATGGTTGTGCGTATTGAACACTTTCTCTGTGACTTTTTTTTTTACATTTCAAACTCTTGTCAGTTTAAGTGGCTGGATGTGATGGAGGTATATATACATATATGTACATACAGAGGTTAATAATAATAATTTTGAGATCGATCGTTATATTTCACAACCCCTAGGCTATGCGATATTATGACAATAAATGGCTGATGAAAATTTAATCTTATCAGTCAGCTTGTTGCTTTCGTAGAGGATTTGGTCAGATTAGGAGTATTAGAATATGCAGCATAAACCTAAGGCTAAATGCTTACTAATTTTGTGTTCTTCATATCTAGTATGAATTCCAGTTGGAAAGAGTTTTGCGGTGATCCAATTGATGTCGTGGATGTCGAATGTCATTATCTGACATAAATTGCTTTCGCTATGAAAATATTTTTTAACATACAACATAAGGCAATTTTGACCGTGAAAATTTACGTAAAGCTAAACGGGGACGTATCTGGGTAGACAGCTTAATCCTGATATACCCCTCCCAATATATTTTGGAATAATTCATCTGGGCTGACATAGTAGCAACGATCGAGGTTGTGGCCTGGATCCTGATGTACTCACTACATATTTTTCATAGATGTCTTATGCATCAGAGCCTGCTGGTAGTAGCAATAGTGATATTCTGCAATTTCCATTTGATGGGAGAGACATTGGTCGTCCTTAATTTAATTAAGTTCAGTGTCATCGGTCCAGACAATGTTCCATCTCACTTCTTAAAGCTACTCGTACTTTTGGTGCATCTTTTTCCCTGTTAATGGATGAAGGCTTTTGTTATTGCTATTCAAAAAAATAACTCTCCGATCAGTTTATCTGGTTACTGTCCTATCAATTTGCTATGTTTTCTTGCCAAAGTACTGGCTCCTTACATGCTTTATTATATTGAAGAGAATTTATTATTATTTTACAATGTGATCTTCATCGAAATTAGATATGTGAAACTGCTTTACTTAAGGTGAGCTCAAATATACGTACATATATCGCCTGATAAATATCATGTGAGCATTTTTGTGCTACTGGAGCGTTTGATCGCATAAGTTATGACAATCTAAAATGCAAGTTAACTAATAATTTCGGCTTCTCAGCCTCTGCTATCGACACTATAAATATCTTCTTGTTGCGATATTCACAGCGGGCTAAATTTCAAAATCGAATCTCTGAGCCGATGAAGCTTAATTGTGGTGTACTACACGGCTTCATTTTAGATCCGTGTTTGCTTAGCCTGTAGCCGGATGAAGGTTTTTGGCGTTTTATTTTGGATCTTGAACGTATATTTGAGTGGTCTATTGATAACAATCTGTTGTTAAATACTGGTAAGTCTAGTTCTTTGTATACTCATTCACAGGAGGGATTTGGAGCCTACTTTCCTCTGGTTGTTTTGAATTCATCAAATACCCATACCGCACTTTAAATGTGTTAAAAGTCTTGGTATAATGCTCAACTAAGATGTGGCATGTTGCGATTATGTAAAAATAAGATGATAACATTAATGTAGATGTAGAGCTTTTTGGTTCCGAGATCTTGGTGTTTCGCAGTGACTGCCATCGTCTGTCTTTAGATGCTCCTGTTGGAGGTGGAGTGATTTGTGCCGTTGGTCGCAACCTTCCATACATGTTAATCGATTTTGTTGAGTTCGGCGATCTAGAGTTTATATGTGTAGCTCTCAAGCTCTCACACGAAAACGTATATATTGCTACAGTTTATATCCCTCCATGCTCATCAGCTGAGATATTTGACTTACTGGCTTCATGTATTGATGCTTATTGAAGTTTTGCTGCCTACCGACGAATTATTGCTTTTTAGTGACTTTAACTTGCCTAGCGTTAACTGGAAACACTCTTTGGACGATGAGGGCTTGCTGGCTTCATTCTCAGGGACCCCTCAACATGCCATAAATTTCATTGACAACATAATTTCTTCGGGCCTAATGCAGTCAACCGTGGTTCAATGGCTCTTTGAAGTATCTTAAAAATTTAAAGAATAAAGCTTGAGGAGTTTCTGTTCCTCAAGAAGTGATGGATTTATTCTAATTCGCGTGCTCAGTACATTTCGTGTATGACTGACTCGTACAACGATTATGTATTTAGAATGAGATCGGCTTTACGTGCTGAACCAAAGCAATTTTGGAGGTTGTTATCTCTAACCGCAGCTATGACGGATACTCTTCATCGTTGCGACACGGTAACATAGACGGTATGGATCGCTTTTGGTGACTTCTTTAAAACTGCATTCTGTTATAACCACTGCGATATTAGTTATAATGATTTTACCCATTTGATGAAGCTTCTACTGACTTCTCTTCAACCTAAAGACCAGTTGTTCGATGAAGCGTCTGTCTCCAAGTATATTTGAAGCATCGCTAAAAGTTTTTATGGCGGTCCGGATGGCGTTCCTTCCACACTCATAAAACATGGTGATACGTCCATCGTTTCTGTTTTGTGTTATTTATTTAATTTATCTGTAACTTGTGGTGTTTTTCCGAAACAGTATAAGCTTTTTTTTAATTATTCCTTTACACAAGAAGGGTAATAAGTACGACATTTCTAACTACAGATCTGTTTCTAATTTAAATTGTATTGGGAAGATATTTGAAGCCCTAGTTTGTGATGTTTTGTACTTCCACTGCAAGCCCTTCCTATGCTCTTTTCAGTATGGTTTTATGAGAGGTAAATCTACTACAACTGTTGGAGTTTACTAATTTCTGCATTTCTGCTATTGAAAATGGTAAGCAAGGGGATTGCAACGGATTTCAGTAAAGCTTTTAACCGAATTAATCATAAACATTTAATTCACATGTTGACTCTTCTTGGTTTTCCTACTGTCTTTGTCAATTGGCTTCATTCTTATTTATCTGATCGTACGCAGCGAGTTATATTCAGCACAGCTCTTTCTGACGAAATAGATAATACTTCCGGCGTTCTTCAAGTCTGCCATCTTGCACCACTCCTTTTTTATAATTTACATCAATGATATATCTCTGATTTTGGCTAATTCCAGACTACTTTGCTATGCTGACGTTGTCAAAATCGTCCACATTGTTTTTGATGAAAACGAGTGCGGAGTTTTAATCTCGGATTTAGACACCTTTCATAAATGGTGTGCTATTAACTGTCTTCCTCTTAATATCAGCAAATGTCGTTTTCTCGTAAAAGGAGACCATTGGGCTTTAATTATACTTTAGATGGATGCTTATTAACTAGACTTGACAAAACCAAAGACTTGGTTGTCTTCCTTAATACTCGTCTCTCCTTCGAGCATCATATTAATACAATCATTGACAGGTCTAATGCTACCCTGGGGGTTGTATTAGAAGAATTTAATGATCCGTTCATAACGAAGATCCTTTACTGCACATTTGTTAGACCCATTTTGGAGTATGCCACTCCTGTCTGGTCTCCCTTCTGTTCTGTATACATAAATCGCATCGAAGCTGTGTAGCGTAGATTTGTCCAATTTGCCCTGCGTCGACTTCACTGGAACAACCGGCTTAAACTCTTTCCAGAGTTGTCTTTGCATTTCAGTGTATACAAGGATTGATAAACTCCCCTGAGCTTTTAAATACTTTCAATATATCTGTTCCTATAGGCTCCTTGCGGAACTGTGACTTCTTCGTTCTTCCTCAGCATAGTACAAACTATGGCAGGCACGAGCCGGTTTCATCAATGTCTCGTCTCTTTAACCGCCAGTTTAATTGCACTTTCATCTTTCAAAGAGTCAAATAATAGATCAGCTTAGTTAAAGTTACTTATCTTTTTCATTATTATGGTTATTTTCACTTTTGTAAACCCAGTAATCAGATCTTTGATGAAGATTGAAATATATAAATAAACCCCGATTATACTGCTTTTCATACTTATGGATGCCTTGTTTTCCTCGTGTTTGACCATAATATTGATGTGGTGTTCAACTGTTGCATTCGTTTCATTTATGTGTTACGGCGATATGATCATGTATACATATTATGTCCATACCGAAACGTAATTCTGGGTTGCTCCCTAAATATTTATAATCTCTTTTAGACTTTAATATTTTTACATGATCTCGTGTGTACTTGTCAAGTTGGATATTTTATATGGGAACATACCTAATACAACTTGCTCAATCATCTAGGTATTTAAATATAATTATATCACGCTATGTAACATTGAGTGGCGATCGTTCCTATTTTGTCCATACATCTATTGTACATGGAATACTCTCTCAATTGTGATTCAGCAGATGTGTATTTCCGGAAGAAACTATTTCAGTTTTTAACTACTAATAATATATTCTGGAAGGAGGCAATAATAGGATGAACTATAGCTTTTAGCTAAGTGAATACTCTTTATATTATTTTATTTTTTTTTCTCTTCTTTTCCTTTTCTTCTGGATAACTTTCTCCTTGAATATGGTCTACACTTCAGTAATGTCAAATCCATTATGTCTTATACTGTAGGTACATATCTAAAAAATTGTTAATTTTCTTATACATTCCAATAATATGCATAAATATGAAATATTAAATATGCAACTATCAAGTATGTACCTACTTCCGTCGTGTATTTTAAAACAAACAGGTCTCCGGGTACGATTTCCGGTCTGCGAAGTTTGCTCATTGTTCATCTCCAGGTCTTCCAAGACTATTCGCCTGTTCTGGTTAGTTAAGTGTAGGTCTATTCGGAGAAAGCAAAAAATTAAATTTTTGACATCAAGGATATATTTTTTTAAGCTTTTGCACTTTTCGCATAACATAAAAATATTAATAACTTTTGAGATAATTCTCTCTAACAATCTCTTGCTTGACAATTACCAAATATCTCTGGAGATCTCTAAAGACCAAACTTCAAATTTTATGTGTACGTCGGAGAGTCGCTAGAGTTTTTTTTATTATAGTCTCCAGAGATAAAAGTCCATTGCCGCGTAAACATTTCGGAGATTCTAGTCTCTGCAAACCGGAGACCAAAGGTCTCTCACCGTGCATCTTTATCTTAACTATTTTATCATCACCGTCAATTCCATAGGCTCTAATATAAATGCGCGCATGAACTGACGTGACAGCAAGGTGACTTTTTGTCTCCTCCGGCTAGCAACTCTTGGGTGACGAAACTATCACCGCGCCTTCACGTTTAAATGAAAAGGCAGAACTCATTGGTAACATTTTTGACTGCTATTATTTTGGGAAACGTTGTAGAGCAAGCTCTACTTCCAAGGAAGTAACTTACGCTTCTTTTTATGAAAAAATGGCTATTACAACGATAGTGTTAGAGGAAAATATAAATAATGAGACCACCCTTATATAACAAAAATTGGAAGGAATACTCTGATTGCAATTTGAATATAAAAATTTGGGGAGAAATATCCATGAAAGTGTTTATAGACCTTAGAAGTACAGCAAGTCTCTCTTAGGGTTCAATTGATGATTTTATATTCGTACTTTGACTAGTTTTAGCAGGTCTCAAAATCTGCAGAAATATCAAAGGAATTTTTCAGGATAGGATCGTAGTTCATCAAACATTAAGTGAAATTTTCCTTTAAGCAGCCTTTCGCACCAAATTGGAAAGACCAAATAGCCTTTCTTTCGTTGATATTTTCTATATCATTATGACAAATACACATATCACAGGTGCCTCTTCGAAATTTATCTTGATGAATGTCATACAAAACATGAATTTTTAGGGTGACAGTTATTCGCTGTGTGCTTATTAAACTAGCCCACGGAGTCAGTGAACAAAAAGTTGTGTTACAACTACAGTACGATTACTGATTACTAAAAACATTGAGTGTGACTACTGAAAGTATAATACTGAAAAATTTCGGAAATTCAAAAAATACTGGGGCTGCAAACACGGTCACTACATACATTACTTTATACGAAAATTTGTTGCCATGTATAGAAGCTCGAATAAATCCCATGGTCTACTTTCAGTAGCCAAACTTATAATAGGTCGCCTTAGTGGTTGAAGAATTAGTCATCGGTTGGTCTGTTATTGTAGGGGGCGTAATGTACCTCGAGGCCTTGAGGCCGGGCCCAGCGGGACCATCCGTAAAGATGGTACTGACTATTGCAAAGGATTTTTGTATGTTTTACAATTAATTACACAACTTAAGCTGTTATACAATTTTTCATAATTTGCGATAGCCACTCTTAACAGAATTGTTTAGAGCTTAATTTTGCGAGATCGGGCACAGAATTCAACTAAATTTGTACCTCACTTTTGAGTATTTAAATAACATGAACCTATCAGAGATGTTATGGCATATTCAAGAATAATATTGTGCAGCTCCAACTCCTAAAATTTTGGCAATTGATCACCGCAACTTCTCTTTCAATATTTTCTTTTCATTATTTCATTCAGGTCACCTTTTATGATGCGTCTGAAAAATAGCAAGGGCACTGATTTGCCTGAAAAATAGCAAGGTCAGTTGCTTCCAAAGAATTTATTCGCTTGATCGATTGAAGTAGGCAGTCGTCTTTAAGTGGTATCTACATGAGCCTAGCATTAGATATTTATCGTCTGACCTAATAACTGCCTTGAAGCTGTCAGATTATATGGATCTTAAAACATAGAGTTTTTCCCATTTGTCTGATCATCAAAGGTGCAAGTGCAGAAGTTCAAACGTTCTTAGACCACAATGGTAGCCCCTTTAAAAGTGGCAGTGTATCGCAATTCATAACAACTTCGTAATGTGTTAATTTTTTGCACCCTCAAATTCTTCCTTTCTTCTGATGCAAACATTCCCACATTCAGTCGGTGAATAACACCACATATGAATCTATTAAGAACTTCCTCCACTGTCACACAGTTCTCGCATATTTATACCCTTAGTAAATCAAGACTTTGATAGACTTGTGGACTGATGCGTATGAAAAAAATATTTAGTTTTGAAATATGCTACTCGTAGGCACACAGAACACTCGAATATGCAGATGCCATTGTGATAAAATTAAGAGTATGTAAAGGAGATTCATACATTTCGCTTGCAGCTTGACAACTTGACAAAATAGATTTATTCTTCCTCTATATTTCAGTAGATTAAATCCTATTTATTTATTTCATATTGAGCAAAAATAATTTAAACTTAAACGCTGCTTTAATTCTCGAGTCTATTGATTTAACTTCAAGGTTGAGAATCATACTTCTACTCTTTGCCCTTACATCATACCAATTATAGAGTCTGTTTCAAGAATGTGGGAATTTTAATATATAAAATTTTAATTTGATTTTAATTTCTGCTACATAGATAGATTCTGTTTAATGTTTCATGTTTCAAATTCCATGGTTTTCGTATACATTATAACTTAAGTACTTAGCAAAATACATAGATAAAAAACAAGCACGAGTAACATCAATACGATCGAATCCTTATAATGGCTACGTGCTGTTTTGTTTTTTCTCGAAATAATAAAAATTTCACAACGGATGCAAACAAATAAATTAAAAAACTACTTCCCATGATTTTACTCATCCGACCACAGTAGAAATATTTTGAAGTACTTTTAAAGTTTGAATGCCAACGAATATTCGTAAAGTGAAAATTTCACATTTCCTGAAAATTATTTGAAACATTGCCAGAAATATTCAGGTCATCCTGGTCATAATCATATCTGCTCAGTGAGTCAGATGGTGAGTGGCAGCAATGAAATTGAATCCTGGAATCAATTAAAAAAATTCTGACATGATTTTGCACTTAAAAAATTATTCTCATACTGTTTGTTGGAGCTGCCGTAAGTCGTTTGATTGAGTATTACATAGGTAGTAACAAGATAGATGTAATACCTACGTATATAGTATTATACTCGAATTTTAAAAATAGTCTTAATACTTCCGAATCATTCGATTACTTGAAAACGCCCAGCTATTCGATTGGAAGCGCCGCCCTTCCTTTGAGACATGCATACCGATGAGCGTTTTGCAGAGAATTCATTTTGTCAGTTTTTTATTTACAATTTTATTCAATTTTTCCCTGATTCGTGAATCGATAACGTAAATTTTGCAACATCATCAGAAGCCTTTTCTCCTTTCTGCAAATCTTTGGCTACGTACATATACGTGTGTATGTGTATGTGTTTATGTGAATTGACAAGGGGATTCTCTGTGCACTCACCTGTATGCTGTGGTTTTATATTAATGCAAATAACCTTTGAGACTATAGTATACGCAGCACACATTCGGCTAGAATTTAGTTTGGAGGATGGATGGAAAGGTAATTTCTCTTCTTTCCATGTGACGCTATCTGAATTTGCAGTCACTTTTCCGGTATTTTTCTTAGCATGAGCTAGAAATGAAGATATTATCATTCTGAAAATGTCTATCAATGTAACAAGGGAAATTTAAACACGGTTGGTATTCATTGAATAGATAAGAAAGTGTTTTTTCTGTTATACATATAATTTAGTTTATATTTATAAATTTTTCGGCATGTATAGCTTTAGAGAAACTGTTTGGTAATGTAATAAGTATGGAACTGAAATCATTTTAGTGATTAAAGCTTCTTGCATGACTAAACGTTCGAAAAGTGAATCTGCACATTTTTAACGAAAATTTGCACAAGTACAATGTTAGCACTGACTATGAATTAAAATATCTCAAGAAGGGCGCCATCTATGGGTCGGTAATAGTATTTAATTATTTTTTTTCTTTTCTGTATACTTACTTGTATCTAGACTAGTAGCATGCCGTTTTTACTTTTTACGAATATCTAAAGTTTGAAAGGCTCTACATTTTGTTCAAAGTTGAGGGATCGTTTATTGCATAACCTTAGTAGGGTGTCGTTCTACAAGGCACCACAAAATTGGTTGAGCCTAAATTATTTTTTGGCAAGATTCTTTCATAGATTCTATACTAACTAGGTAGGCTAGTACACAAAATTTTACTAGAGTTAAACTAGGAAAAAGCTATATAATCAGATCTGGGCAAGTACCAAAGAAAAAGGACTTAAGTACAAGTACCGAAGACCTGAGTACTTCAGCGTAAGTACAAGTACAGCATGTATGAAAAGTACTTGTAACTAAGTACTAAGGCTATAACAAGTACTGAGTACTTTTTGAAGTACTTTTTAAAGTACTTTTTAAACAACTTTTTTAGAATCTTTGTACGTTGGCAGTAATATAATGAAGTTTATCGAGTTCAGGTAATAGATATTAATAAATCAATACGTTTTGAAAACTATAATATGTATAGTAACCAGTGCCTACTATTTATAGTTTTTCATAGTTTTCGGTACTGCAAGTAGAGCAAAACTTTCACCTTTCCTTGCTACACTCACAAAAACTATTAGAGACACGACCAAGAACCCATTATCGCCTCCAATAATGCATAACAGGAAAAAATTTCCAGTAAATTTTTAAGAAAAAATTGAGACCTTCCCTACATCAGGTCGAGACATCGTTGATTTTATATTGGAGCGAAGCATTGCTTGCTTACCCTTGGATATGTCCACTGACATATATAATATGGACTGGTTACGTTTCTATTTCACGTGGGCACAATTGCTTGTGTCAAAAAGAGTTCTCACGTCGGTGCCAACATTGAAAATATCATTGGCGGGAAGTTGAAAATGTGAGCACGCTGCTCGGGAAGTGATTTTAATAAAAATTTAAAAATACTTCTTCATATCTAATGAATACATTGTCTTTGATAAAACAGTTTTTGTCACCAATAACCATAAATGATTAATTTAAAAATATTTATTTCGACGAATCCACTAATTTATTTGTTGTGGTACTTGGTGCTTAGACCGAAAGAGTCAGCAATATAAAAGTAAACCCACTTTTTGCAATTCATATTATACATGTCAGTGGTTATGTCATCAAGTCGAGGCATCATCGATTTTATATTCGAGCGAGACGTTACTGGTTTTTGTTCTACTTGCCCAGTCTTGTGTGTATGTTATTAGTTTGTTTAAGGTTCTACCTAGACGCGTGAGTGCGGCACATTATTTGACAGTTTTTTGCGTGCTTTAAAACTCAACAAAAAGGAGTTGCGCTAGAGATTGTGTTTTAGATATTTGTAGGTACTTAATAGACTCCTAACTAAAAATCTTGGTACTTAAGTACAAAACTAAGTCTTAAGTACAAGTAAATAGAATCAAGTACTTATGTTCAAGTACTAAGTAGGGGCATTTCAAAAGTATTGAGTAATAAGTCTTAAGTAACGAAAATGGACTTTAAGTAGTACTTAAGCTTTTTTTACTTAAGTACTGCCCAGCTCTGTATATAAGTTTTCTCAAACTGACAAACGGACAACTACTACAATACCCTGAGATACAAAGATTCTGCTAGTGATGATTGGTTTAAAATTTTAATATGTTTGCTTCATTTTTTGACAAGAAATAAATTTATTCACATGAACGACTCCCATAACGATTCGTTCACTATCTGTCGAACCTTAGTGATCTCTACATAAAAAAAAAAATTCATAATAATCAAGTTTCATTGCTCAATAACAATTTCATTCTGCATAGCAATTAATATAGCTCAATTTTTCTTGCATCTAGTTGTAAAAAGTAAATTTAATGCCAACGTAAACTATATTGAAAATGAACGTTAACGTAATCACTTTCCATTCATGAAGGCAATGAGACTGTATGAATTTTGTGTTTAATGTTTAGGTAATCAACTTCAATTTATTAATGACTCTGTATGAATTTATGTATATAAACAGAGGAATAACAATAAAGAATAAAGTATTGTTTTATCAGTAAAATAAAGGGTTATTTTTATATTCGAAGTGAGCCTGCTAAGGGCATTTCTGATGACAATAGTTGTGCATAGGTTTTGTACCGTTTTACACCATTAATACAAGTACAGGTATTGAACCTATAAGCCGTCAAGGAAATTCTTTGTCGCGGTAAAAACACTATCCACAGAATTGCACAAGAAAATATTCTTGATCGTATTAATGTGCTTCCAAATGACTTCCAGCCTTTTTTAAGTCGTGCTGCCTTTTCCTAGCAGATCCACTGAAAATTATTTTCCAAAAATCGTTCGACAAAAGATATAGTAAAAGTCAAATTTCTAAGTATAGGCCTACTGTAAAATTATCTTGAATGCCAAAATTATTCCAATCTATCATTTACTCGCAGTTATTAATTTACTGTAAGAATTTTCTCTCTTCAAAATTCAAACCAACATGAGTTTTTATTTCGGGCAGCTCTATAGCAACTAACTTGTTGGAATTTGTCTCAAATACCATTGGCGGTTTTGGATGGAATCTTTTTTAAATAATAGAGCATATCAAATCTATTTCCGTCATTCCATTCTCTAGAGTCTTGAAGGCTTCGTCTGGCGTACCTCAAGGGAGTTACTTGAACCAGCTATTTTTTATTCTATTTATTGACGAAATTGTCTATATAGTTTTGATTTATGCTGACGATGTTAAACTTTTCACTCAGATTAAATGTTTTAAGGATTGTGAACAGGAATCAGAAACCAATCACTTGTGATTATGGGCTCTCGTTGTTCTCGATTCGCCGTGTGGGTTCTGTATGTAACGTGGGTGTCAAACGTGACCTAACATTAAATTCTATCTCCCACATAAACAACATGGCATCAAAGAATAGTTCTATGCTAGGCTTTATAAAACATGAGTCCGGAGAATTTTCGAATTCTACCATACACCTGCTTTGTGAGACCACTTCTTGAATACGCTAGCCAGGTCTGGTCTCCATTTTACGGTGCATACATCGACCGTATCGAGAACTGTTCAGCAGAACCTGGAATAATTCATTGATTTCTCCACGCTATGAGGATCGCTTTTAAATATGCACTCACTTGAAAAACATCGCATGTTTGGCGATGTAACTTTCATGCATCAACTTATAAACGCAAATGTTAATTCTCCATTGTTACTTAAACACGCCTTCATTTTTTTATTCGGGACTTGATACCATCTTTTTTTATACTGTCAGAGATTCGGTAATTATGATACCGAGATAATAGAAGCTGTTCATTACTGCCACTATCTCTTATTTTTTATGTACGTTTCGGATATATACCGGACATACTGGACGATTTTCTGCTGCGACATTTTTAAAATTGGTGTTTAGATTTTAGATGTCTCCACTCCCGTAGAGGCTAAAAAGCAGTTGTCATCAGTATATTCGAAATCGTTTAGATGATTCATTAATTCCAATGTATGCCGCCCCGGTTATTATTGAATCGTTCACAATAATAAGAAATAATATCAGAGAAAATACATACATTTTTGTCGAACTTTATCCAGTATTTTCTCGATACTGCTGTCGCTTACTCTTTTATTATGGAGAAGTTTGCTTTAAAGACTTTTTTTTTCAATAACCTTTTGGAGAACTTTGCATCGATGTAGCGTATTCCATACGGAAATCCTATTAAAAGACAAAAACAAAACAAATGGATGCATACTTTCTTTTACCTTGTTATGGAACTACAACACTATGTTGAGCGATTGGCTTGGACGTGAAGTCCAGACTGCCAGCATGAACTGACAGATCACTCAGGTGACAGCGGCAGGTCTTCGTGGAACCCTCCCGCACCATCCGCCAATAGACGAGGCGAGCTAGCGTACCGCCCTGCACTTCAATACTGTCTACCGAGTGATCTGTCAGCTCATGCTGGCAGTCTGGCCTTCACGTCCAAGCCAATTGCTCAACATAGTTCCATAACAACTTTTTCGATTAGAGTTAGATAAACTCAATCGATGTCTTCCAAGCCTCATATCCATAATTGAAGTATTCTATTCAACGCAATATTCAAATGATTCCAGTTTATTTTTTTTAGCTTACATAATATGTACATGATAGGTCAAGTATACCGATACAATTGTTGGTTGGTATTATAATCACGTTCTTGCTGTTGTTTTGATCTACATACATTTTACAGATTTATAAAAAAATCGCGCCGACCAAAACTCTTCGATAGAAAGGAAAACAGTTTCCCTGCCTGCTGTCTCATAATAGTTCGACGAACCGTTCAGCGAGTTTTAGTACTAGTTGATGGGGTTGGGTAACCAATGCTCAAGGTGCAATTATTTATAAAATGGATATTTCTACCACTTTTTTTTTACTCGAGGGCCAGGTATATGATTATAAATTAGTTGACTGGAACTTTTAAGGCAACGATCAAGATTCTTATCAGAAATATTTAATATGACCAAACTGATTGCTTCTAATAAAGTGATAACAGTAATCAGCAACTATTTAAAAATTTACTGTCACCACCGGATTCAATAATGAGTGTGTTGTCAATGGCAAACTCAGCAAAAGTGGAATTTTATGGCCAATTAGCTTAAGGTGGCATTTTCACCTTGCTGCGAGGCACCACATGTTTCTAAATGGGACTGAATATTAATTATCATCATCAATAATGTTTTGCCTTTTACAATCATCCACAAGTGAAATTTAGGTTTGTCTATTGTTTGTTAGTACCTGCTTAAATTGCAAGGTTTTACTATATAAACATCAACCATTGCTGTATTACCTAATTAGTCTAATCCATAGTGGAACTCCATATGTAAATAAAAATCAAAAAATCGCCGTTCTGAGCTGTCTTCCTTGTTGACTGCTAAAGTGCTAACTGCATGTGTATAAGTTGGGATATACATAATCAGATGGAGTTGGAAGAGTAAAGGTGTGCTATAAAAATTATTTAATTTAAGATTCCAAATTACATAGGAATGAATCAGCTGACTGGCTGAGATTTAAACCTTTGTCTTTCTACATGTTACCAGTTTAGAATGAGGAACATCAAATCTTCCTTAACAATTGAGGAAATAAGGATAATATCGTTTAGATAATCCACATAACGTCGATTATAAATAATTTAAGCTTTTCAAGCTATTTATTCCAAAATATCATGCCCTATCATTCGTCGAAAAAGGATATATAATTCTTCACTACAAATACAGTAAAATTCCTTTTACTGTCATTAAATCCCCCTATAAATATGCAAAACGATAACGAATACCTATACCACAGTTCAATCGACCACAACATTCATTTCTACTACAACATTTCTAATGGCTGGAAATGGTAAATAACGATGGAAGAATTCCTTACTGTCGATAATAGAATATTTGAAAAACAATTTGTACACTCCAAGTCTCCAACTCCAAAGTATTCTGGAATTCATTGTTCAGCCAGAAAAATACTGCTCGTTTCGTGCATTATGTTTATATGGACAAAATGGCAAACGTGCCGATGAAGGCAGTGCGTGTATAAAAATAAATTCATGCCTATCTGAAGTTAAACTCTTCATTGGCATATAAGTCGCAATAAACATCATAAGAAGAAAACGTGCATGTGTGTTTTAGAGATGTTTCGGTCGATAAAAACGTGTGCGTTTTGTTGTTGGACGAATACTATCATTTGCCCCCGTACGTATCTATAACCTCACATTTCTCGAAGCTGTACAGTTGTAGTTTGGGTGACAGATTTCGGTTATCATCTGCCTTGGTTTTCCATGATGAACCCACGACTTTAACAATAATACGTATACAGGATGCAAAAGCAAAACAGATGTGTAGATAAGATTAAGGATCCTATTGAAGTCATTTGGAATGTTGAATAACAGTACCTTGAAGGTTTTTGCGGTGAAGGAGAATATGAATGAACATATGACTCGTAGTCAAAATGGTAAAGGGATAAAAAGGAATTTAATTTAATTTCATGAATCGAATTATTTTGATATATTATTGTGGGAATAATAATGGTACGTTTTGGCGACAAGTATTAGCTGTGTTCTTTTTGAGCTTCCATACACATTGTCAAAAATTTTATTTGGGATCTACGAAAGGTGGAGGTTAAACAATGGTAATGATATATAAAACGTTAATTAAAAATAATTAATTAAAAATAAGTTTCAGAAAAGGAAAAAGGAATGCGAGGTCATAAAGAGACCAACGCATTTCTTAGTGATTTGAGTGACCTCTTTTGACGAATAGAACTATATTTAGCCGTGCAGTGCAACATCGCATTATACATTCTATAGTACAGCTTGCACTTTCAAATGTATGATTGCACCAGTGCACGAGACAGAAAAGAACACAGCTATTATGTCTTGGGAAAAACTAAGATAACCCCGAAAATTGTTGTATTGCTATTGCTCAATGGAATAGTATTAAAGTGCTTTTGTGTTGGATAATATTGCATTACATATTTTATGTGTCTAACCAGAGATGATGAAGTGGCAATTAATTTTTAGGTACTTAGGCACTGATAGTAGTTCAGAACCTTGCACTTGGGTGTACAAGTTATGCTAATCACTGTTGCATTTAAAATCAATGCGATAGGATAAGTTTACTTGTAAGAGCTTTTGTATAGATTCTACACTATATAATAGGAGGGGTTAAAACTAAATACATATATATATAAATAGCAAATTGGAAGTCGTAGAATTGTTCGACAATCGACGATGTCATCAAATTTTCCAGTACACAAATTACTCCTAAATGAAGGCAAGTGTTGTGGCTGCAGTTTGATACAATCAAATTAAATATCATTTTGATACTGTGAGTTTAAAAGTTTATTGACAAAGAAATTGGGGATGCATTTATATAGCTACTGGGTCCACAGTTGATGTAGTACGATTGTTGCTCGCGAATAAGAGATGATCACTCATCACATACCGGAAAAACACCAGGTAGATGAAAGATATGGTCTGTTACCGAGAGTATATAATGGGACTTCAGGTGGTTGATGTAGTCGTGGATTTTAGAATTTTCGACCTTGGTCTGGATTATTGATAGATATAAAATTATCAATGTATTCACGCACAGGACGTTTTTCTCTGGGATTTGGTAGGATTTAATTCTCGTGTCTTTGCTTTTAATTATCAACTATTTATGAATGAGATCTTAAGTTGTCCGCCGCGGTAAATTCAGTTTTATTTTGATGTTCTTTTGTTGTACATCTGTTGCCTGTAAGAAGGATTTTGGCGAAATAACAAAAATTGAAACTGTAAGCATGTTTTTGTTTTGATTTTATTAAATAGATACATCAAAATCCTAACCAATATTTATTTTCATAGCTTTGAAACAAATTAATTTTCCTTGAGTGATTCTATCATACCTTACTCTGAGTCTACCAAGTTAATTATATTATATGATCTAGATATTGCAGTTCATCAAGGTTGGCAAGTTCGCTGTAAGTATCATATATAGAATTGGGCCAAAGATGCATACCTTGGAGATCCAAATCAAGCTAATACAAAAGTTTCGATCAATTAGAAAATTTAGGATCATTTGCGTGAGATAATTAGGAAATTCGAATTTTATCAGTTTATAAATAAGGCCATTGTTTCATACGGAATCAAAATCTGATTGGATGTCAAATATAAAATTAATCCCGTAGACATTTTTTTTTTTTTTAATTACTCAGAATGAGAGAGCGACTCACCTTAAGAAGTCTTACAGAGTGCTAACTATTTATGTAATATAGGCACTATTCGAATCATGCCATACCAAACCAACGGCAGCAATGAACATTATGCTCCATCTATACTGCTCCTTGACATTCATGGCAAATTTATTGATATAAAGAGTGTACTGAGACTAAGAGAGTCAGGCTGCTGGATAACCATTTCGAGAAAAGCTTCTCGACTGACATACCTAGTAGAGAGGAGTAGGACGAAAACATCGTGGCAAATGAGTCTTATATGAGTTGTCTTAATGGATGGTTCGAAAATGCCTGTGGAAGTGGAGTCGTACTTCACTTAATATCTCTTCTAATACAAGAATCGTGTCACTTACCAAAATACTGTTGGATCTTTCAAGGGAAGATTCTAACTATAAATAACGCAGTAAGGCTGCTAGAAGTAAAAGACAACGTACCTAGTGATCTATATTTAGGATTTGCATTGAAATCCAAACTACAATCAAAACTTTAGATGCGAACACCATTAGATCACGCCTAGTCCATCGGTGTAGCAGTGTGCTCGGAAGAGCTGATGTGCGGAATCTTATTTCAGTTAATCTGCAAATACAGAAGCTATATGGATGATAAGGAGAAATTAAGTTAGTTTGACACTTGCTATGTGAATGTCCCAGCCTTGCCAAACATAGGAGGAGTACGCATTGTACTTTTTTCAATGAATTGGGGGAAATTGCAGTCCAAGAGTCAGGCTTTTGACTTGTTTTTTTTTATGGCACTCCCCACTCTTCAAAATTAAACAATCATTTCCAGGTAGGGTCCCGATGAGGTAACATATCACATAATGTACCATTAATTTGCTGTGGTCTAAGTATAGCTGATCGTACTTAGGTATATATTCCGATAGCCGCCACTCTAACTTAACCGAATGATCTTCTCCAGTATTTTTCTTAATGTGCTTAGAAGGCTAAATATTTTGTAATTAATTCCTTAACTCTTTATGACGAGTATACTCATGCTGACGAAACTGCAAAGATCATTTGTATTATCAATCAACAGATCAACTACAATTTTGTTTTGAAAATGAGCAATTAGAGATCTTTTAAAACATATAATTTGGTTAATTTTACAGCACAACAATTTTAATCTATTTTCTGAGTCTGAAAAATAATTAAGTGGGCAAACAGTTAAGGGGTTTAATAGGATTGTACGTAATTTAAATATTTCATCAATAATTTTAATATTGTATAATTTCCATAAGCCATTATAATTATTTCATCACCCAACGATAATATACGTTTGCATAATGTTAATGAGACCTTAAATTTACTCGTGGAATTAATTCTATGATTACCCCAAAATTATTTCAGTAATCACCATTCTGCTGAAAATATATTTATTTAGATTTATCTGATAAAACTAGCTTTAATAACTAAGTTTAATTTTGGTTACTACATACATACATACAATATATGCAAAATACAGACAATTTCAAGGCTAACGAACAGAAAAAAGCGAGAAAATATCTCCTACATAATACCAAAAGGGAAAATATTATTTCTTCTTTGGGATTTTTATTTCTTTTCCGTGTTACTAAACATAAATAAAAAAAAAAAAAAAGCAAATAGCACATTTTCGGCGAAAATAAATGCTCCAATGTGCACAAATAAATGTTAAATGCTAATTTATACTGGATGTATATGTGTCGTTCCTTCAATAGAGACGAAACATAAAAACGAATGATAAAATCAATCGCCCATTATCGCGATATAATTTCGGTTAAGCTGAGCCTAGTGCCCGCAATCACGACAACGCTTATCACTCACACTGTTAAAAATATTCATTATAATTCTCTGAGCTTGTCAGATATAGCGAGTAACTGACAGCAAACACAGGGGAACGTTTACCCTTTTACCATGAAACATAACTTTTCAAAGTAGCGTCATTATTACAACGAACGGGCGTAGTGGTATGTATGTATACATGTATGTATATATTGCCAATAATATTGTAATATTTTACAGGGTGGAACTTTGAAATTATTCATTATTCATTATGCGTTCAACAATGTTTGTTGGGGTGGATTCATTCCTATACACATATTTACCGCGGAAGATATGCTGGGCTTCAATAAATTTCTTTAATGTGAACGGTGATAGATTTTATGTCCTTTTGAGTTTATTTTTATGGGCGTGTAGTAATGGCAGGACTTTGAACAAACTTGAAATAGGCTATGAAGCATATTTTTTGTATGTTTCTTTTTTTTTACATAGAATCTTTGAATATAATGGGTTTTTCTATCTTGTCCATTCAATTTTTTTTTTTGTTTTTTTATAGTTCATAAAGTGATAATGTCTGTTAAAATTATTTTGGTTTTATATAAATGTGTAATGGGCTGGGTTTTATGTATGTTTCGTAGTATTTATAAATGAGTATATGGAAAAGGTAGATTATTAGAAAATGTTAAAATAAAAAAAACTTAAAGCTGAATAAATTTGGAAGCATTTTGTTCCTCCCCCCTCTTATTTTCCACAATTTTTATAATATCGATTTGAAACCTTCGGCAAAATATTTAACAAGTGCAGCCGGGTTTAGATTTTTGAAAAAGGTGTTCTGTTTTTTTTTTTTTTTTTTTTAATCAAAACCCTCAAAAAATCATGTTATTTACCTCCCGGTCCTAAAAACTTTTTTATGTACACACCAATTTTTATTAATTTTCGTACACAGATTTTCCAAACATACTTATAAATGCTACCGAAGCTGCATTTCCAAATTTGTTAATATTTTTCATGTTATATCAATAAAATTGAGACCCCTGTAACTTGAATAAATTTTTTTGCTACACATTTATTTTACCACGAGAATAAAGATTGAGGTAATTTGTTCAGTAGCCCATTTTAGAAAAATCAATTTGTAAACCTCTATCTTGATAAAAAGTAAATGATTTATTCATTTTAATAGTCAAAAGCTTTTCGTGGTGACAACAGAATACAGTAGTCAAAGCAACTAGTCGGTTTTGTACATATATGTATGTATAATTTTGTAAAGTTCTTTAAAAGTTTTATTCGTAGATATTGCCAATTTGATTAGTACGAAAACTTACGCTATATTTTGGAAGCTCAAAATCGAGGGCTTTGTTTTCTGCCACTTAGCCATAAGGAAATTGGATATACATTACTTTAAAAAGCTTTGGAATAATTCACAGATTTACATGAAAAATTTGATCTTCATCCAACTACATGAGAGCTACTTTTAGTGGTGGTGTGGGGGGGGGGGGGGGCGGTTGTTATAAAAAATCTCTCCTCTCATCCACGAAAAATGATGTATATTACAACGTGTAAGATGTCGGTCGTCCTTTCTTATTGCACGTAACAATATTAAAAAAATCATTGGATCATTTTGAGACCTACTCCAAACCATGCTCGTTTTATATTCGTAAAGTTACGAAGTGATATGAGTCCAGTAATAAAACGGTCTTTTTATAGATTGTTAGAAACATTACGACCATATTTGTCTAGATATTTCTTAGGTATTAAACAGTGCAATCACTTTTAGTTATTGCGAGGCTCCAATCTTTCATCTGGCTTAGGTATGGTTTTTTCTTCTTCGCTGAGAACATGAGGACCATTTTCTCCATACATACGTCTGCCCTTAAGTTTATTTTGAAGCATACCGCAACTAATTTTTAATTTTTTACTCGAAGTTTTTTGGAAATAACAGATTTTATTGAACATATTGGGCGCTATTCATAGGCAAATTTAAAATCAACTTTAAGTCTACTTTGTTTTAAAGTTGATTTTTTGTTATTCATAAATAAAGCACTTACAATTGATTCTCGCGGTGAAAGTTGACTTTAACTTTAAAGCTTCAGAGTGTTGTGTAAATTTCTTCATTTTTAATAAGTTTTTATTAAATAAAATAATAGGAGTGTTACTAAATTGAAAAAATCGAAATTGTTGAAGGAATCAGAGAAGATTTAGCTTTTATTAATGATGTCAATGATGTAATTTCCGATGTAAATTTCAAACAATATATAATTCTCTGACTATTTATTGCCATATCGCCAATGAGCTTGAAAGCCCTCCTTTTGACAGTAATAAATGACTAAAGCTAACGCTATATAGGAATTGTATTTCAGGCCAAGTCTGAAATTATTACTTATAAAGAAGCGCCGGATTTGACGAGCTGAAATATTTCTTACAACTTTTCAGTAGTCAATGGCATTTCGATGCTTCTTTAGCAACAGAAAATGTGTGATCTGATGAAGTAAGATTAATATCATTTAAGTAAGTGTGGCTCCTTTTTCTTTTTCTTTTTTTTTTCAGAAGAATATCCCATTAATTAATTCCAGAAAAATCTCGTACACAGATTAATGTTTGAATGAAAATATTCCTGACCTTATGATGAGATTATGAGAAGCTTTCTGGTCACGAAATGTGTGAATGTGAGAAGTGGCGTGATTGGGAGGTAGATTACCATTATTACTTCGTCCTCCCACATCCAGCAATCTGTAGATGTTCAAAAGAAACAAGCATACCTACATATACGCTATAGATATGCTTTTGCCACCCTGCATCCTGTCACATGATCCTATTATAACTCTATACCATACACCACATGTCCCATGTATCATAGGCTGTATTCTCTAAGCGTACTTTACTAATATGAAAAAGCAGCCTCTGTAGTTCTTGATTAAATCACAATTCATATTTTGCGCGAAATTCAATCAGAGAAAAGTGCCGTTATGATCTAATAAGCTCACAATGATGCTATACCCATAAATGATGTTTTTATATTATTGAATCTCATCTCATAAAAAATGCTTAGGAGTTATCTGGTGCAGGTAATATTTGTGTATAAAAAATTTATTATGCTGCCACCACGGAATGAAGTGAACTCTCGTGACAGTGACAAGACTAAATTTACTCTATTGCAGGGCGCACCTTGTGACAGTCTGTCATTCCAAACTTTCCGAGGGAAATTAATTTCATGATATGTACATCGCAGAATATGCACATGTGGACCAGAGACTTTTCAGAATCATATATACGCGGTCATATTCACATACATACATATATACAAAAAGCAAACGTGATGTAGGGATTCTACAAACATATATCGTGTATAGGTAGGACACAGGTACATTTTACAGGAAATTCTTCTTTTCACCTTTTCTCTTGGCACCTTCAAAGTTATTTGCATTATGCAAGGAAATGGTTACTGTTTAGGTCGTGAACCTTTTGTGGTGGAATGCTAAATTTGTAGTATTCTGATAATTTGATAATATTAAGGAATGAATTATGTAGCATCAAGGATACCGCGAAATTTTGCATATATGTAGTGAGCAATTTTTGGTAAATTTATCTTATGGGTTTCCCGAATTGTACCCCTGAGAGTATTACAAAAGATTTGCACACTTCTGATTCAAAATGTATATATATGCGTGCATCCATATTTTTTCATCGGATACCCGTTCTATCGTTTTAAGAAGTTAAAAAATTTATACTTTTTCTGTAAGAGCTCCTGAAACATATAATCGATTTTATATGACCATTGTATGCATAGATTGAATTTATCTATCCCTAAAGCATCCCATCTTGAAATCTAGCTATTTATGTTGAAGTTTTAAATATGCCATAAATCAACAGAAGTGTGGACCAACAAAAATGTTATACTGCAACCAATAGTACCAAAATGTCCAAACCTAATCCGCAATCTGGTGACAGAAGGAAAGTTTATTGTGTTAAAGCTTGTCTGGTATAGAAGTCATGCACGTCCCATATAAAAGTTCTATTTTCTAGATTTCGTTTTTTTTTGTTTTTTCAAATCTTCATGACAACCTTCAAAATAGTTCTCTTGCACAGACAGTTGCGATGGAGATTTTGCCAACATTTTTTTTTTTTTTGTAAGATCCTTTAGTTAGTCTCCTTAGCAAATTTGTTGGATATTGCTTTGGAAAGATAAAAATTTCACATCGACTGAGATTTTATGGAAGCACAGTCGGTGACTATGGAATCACTACATCGAATATTCCTTCAGTTTCAAAATTTCCCTACATTTTCATACATATGATTTCTGCACGTCTCCTATTAACACACAGCAAGGACATGTGGATGAAATGCATGACGATTTTAATTAATTGAATCAAATTTTTTTTATCAAGTCTTGTGCTATCGGTCCAGATAATATGCCTCCGCGGTTCGTTAAGGGTAGGTTACTGTCGAGAGGCATGATAAATGCAAGAACTCTGGATTTTTTTTTTACATAAAAAAATATTTTTTGGAAATGGGTTTTAACGTATTTTATTCTTCTATCAATGGAGAGTAAGTCTAATTTTATTTATAAAATAAACTTCAAAATGGCGGCTCCAGCACCCATGAAACAAAACGGTGCACGGCGTGTTTTGGTCTGCGCAGGGCGCTCCATAGCCCTGCCAATTCATTCGAATCAAATAGGTTTGAAAATATTTAACTTGATAAAATACGGAAGGCCTTACCGGTTTTCGTTTTCAAAAAAAACCTCTGAATAAAAACATGTTAGCCGTTTGAAAAAAAAATCATTTTTTGCAAAGTTTTTTTTTCTTCAATGAACGAGAGAACTATTTGTAAATAAATTTTTGACAAAAATCCCTTCCTGATGGCCCCGCAAATTGAATTTTCTTTCAATTGCGCAACAATTCATGTGAATCGGTTCATCCGTTGAAGCTGTATAGCGCCCCGCGCGCTGAAAAAATTTGTTCCCAGAAAAAGTTTAACGGTATAAAAAAATTTTTGACAGCTTACTCCACCTATTCCAGCACCATACAGTGGCCCTGCTTCTTCCTGTAAGAACTGATTATGCTGAATCTGAAGGTTGACGACTTCTCGAAATTTATGAGGGTACCTCAGGTAGCGAGAAAAGATCTCCCCAGCAAACCCGCTCCGAGCACCCCAGCTACCTGTTCGGGTTTCGAACTCAACAGGCTGTGAATTATAAAATACTTTAGATATGATAATATTCTTTTACCCACGTGTTCTAAACACTTTAAGGACTATAATTATGTAAAAAAAAAGTCGAATTTTTCATCGTCATGAACGGTAACCTCCTCTTTAGTTGTTGCTCCCTTTCCAGATATCTACATTCTCCATATCATAAACACATGTCTTATGACTTCGTCTTTTTCAAGCAGCTAGAAAACCGGTAATGTGTTGCCAATACCCAACAAATCTTCACTTGAATCCCCTTCGGATTTCATACCTATAAGCATCTTACGCTTCGAAAGTACTGGAAAAGCTGATGAATAGGCAATAAACTGAGCATCTGGATTCGAGGAAGCTCGTAAGCAAATGGCAGTCTGGCTTTCGTCGTCACCATAACTGCGAAACTGCAGTACTGCCAGTTTCCACAGATATCAGAGCTTGGTTTGCTTGGCATTACTCGATTTTTCGAAAGATTTTGACAGCGTTCATTTTGGAATTTTGCCTCGGAAACTCAAGTGCTCCTTTGGTTTCAATCCCTCCACTGTCGCTGTTATCCGGGACTTTCTGACCGATCGAAATCAAGTAGTAAAAGTGCATTGTAATACTTTCATTACCCCCCCCCCCCCCCTCCACGCCTTTTATCTGGCATTTCTCATGGCTCAATACTAGGCGTTATGCTATTTAGTTTATTTACATACCTGAAACTGTTCGGGACGTCAGCGTGCACATGTATGCTAACGATATATATGTCTACCTAAGCAGATCTGTTGGCTTGTTTGAGGACTGAGTTGCCCGCATTAATGACGATTTGGAAAGCATCAATATCTGGTCTAAAGCTAAACCCAGATAAATCCCAAAGTATTGTATTTCATAATGGCACTTTCCACCCGGATGATTCAACTTATTTGGACTTGGATTATATAATTTTAGCTTTGGTACCTAAAGTTAAAAATCTAGGCATTATTTTGAACTAGAATATGAAATGCAGCAGCAAAACAAAGCTAATCATCGGTCAGGGTTATCCAGTACTCGAAGGCTCTGGATTTCAGCAAAGGAGAGGGTAGCGATCCCTCAAATTATCGACCAATTGTAATCACGTCGATTCTTTCAAAGGTTTTTGAATCTATCATTAACTCCAAATTAATGAAGTATCTGGAAACCAATCAGCTAATCAACGATCGCCAATACGGCTTCCGGCACGGACGCTCATCTGGAGACTTGCTGACTTTTCTTACGGAACGTTGGAATCGTAGTCTTCACAATTTTGGTGAGTCCAAAATCGTTGCTCTAGATATTTCAAAGGCCTTTGATAGAGTCTGTCATTCAGCCCTTTTAGCCCAACTCAAAGCACTTGGTCTTTCCCCTCCTCTTCTATTATGGATTGAAAGTTTTCTATCTAGTCGCCAAATACGAGTTGTATTAGATGGCGTTATATCTGATCCTCATCCTATTAATACCGGTGTCCCCCAGGGCTCTGTTATTTCTCCGACTCTATTTCTAATCTTCATTAATGATCTGCTTTCCCTTATTTTCAATCCTATCCATAGCTTTGCTGATGACAGTACCCTTGAATTCGCATACTCCTTTGACACCCTTGCGGATTCCAGAGGGAACGCCGCCTGTGTTAAACGAGACTGCATGATTAGATCATTGAATAACGATCTTGACAATATTCTCGCTTGGGGCAAAGTGAATCGCGTCGAATTCAATGCATCTAAGACCCAAAGCTGTCTCATCTCATTAAAACAAGACCATCACTTAACCACTCCCGTTTCGTTTGATGGTGCATTAATTTCTGAATCACCGTCACTAAGAATTCTTGGCATTAATATTTCCAGTAAGTTAAGCTGGACAGATCACATCTTCTCGGTTGCCAAAGAAGCATCCAAATGTCTTGGTTTTTTGAAAAGGTGTAAGAAATATTTCAGCCCATCAAATATAGCGCTCCTCTACAAGTCCTACATCAGACCCAGAATGGAATACAATTCCCATATCTGGGCCGGGGCTGGTCGCACAGCCTTAGCTTCGTTGGATATTGTCCAAAAGAGAGCCTGCAAGCTCATTGGCGATGTGGCAATTACTCGTCATATCGACTCGCTCGAGCACCGTCGCAATGTTGGATACCTTTCGCTTCTTTATCGCTATATGCATGGCCAATGTTCTGATGAAATATCTAGTCTGATCCCTTGTAGAATAGTTCCTGCACGCAATAGAAGCTAAAAGCTAGAAGTAGCCTTTAATGATTGTATCCGCTTAATTTATGAATTTCGTAGGTTCGAACATGGCTCACCTTATATCGTACAAAATTGCTAGGTTGCTCAATCAGAAAGCTTTTCACTTTTATAACCTATGACGTACAAACAAACTCTATTATCTGCTTTCATTTTCCAACACACAGCTTCCGATCGTAATAAGAATGCGATAATACCTCGTTTTCCCAAATTAGTTATGTAAATTTCCTCTCCTTTATCTCAAGAGTCCACACTTTTAGTTAATCTTCTCTATTTATTCTCTTGATTCACTTTTATAATTTTAAAAATTTTCGTAATTTGTATAATTTTTAGTTTTAATCTTGTTTTATATTTTCTTTTATTTTTTGTATTTAAGCTATAATAATATCTTATGTTTAGACTCCTTTCTTATTATTTAATTTTTAGTTTTTACATTTTTTCTGCCTCTGTTTTACTTTAGCATTTTTGTTATTGTTATATTTGTTATTATTATACTTATTTATTATGATTTTTGCTTAATTTTTAATTTTAAAATTTTATTTCTAACTTAATTTTAGATTTTCTACATTTTATTTAATTTCCCACATTTTTATTTATTTTTCATTAAATATACCTGTAAATGTAGTTGGGAAATTTTTCATACAAAAAATATTTTGAAATCTTGTGCACTTTATCAGTCCACTAAATAATAATAATATAGTGCGGTATAATAATAATATAATAGTTGTCGTGGTATAACCGTAAAGAGTAAGCAATATCTTGCCACATCTCGATATTTAAGATTTCTTATTTTAATTCTACCAATTTTTTGTCTTATATTTCGATGCTGGGTACGAAAAGTCGACGATATTACAATTACATAGTAGGTTTACACCGAGTTTGTGTAATATTTTGAAAATATGTAAATAACTATGCATTTGGAAATATTTTTACCCAAAGATAAATTCATGTTAACTTCCCAAAAGTTTTAGTTCCCTGTATAGTCCTTCTCACAAAATAATTTTCAGAACCATCTTTATACTTTTAATAATTTTTGAATTATCTTTTTCTTTTAAATGATAATTATTTTCTTTCCTTTTTGTTTATATACATACATATATGATTGTTAGTAAAAAAACAAATATCATATTATGATTTTCCTTTTCTTTACTTGGGTTTTGAGATGACGTGACTCCTTCGTGATGCATTTTCGTTTTCCAGTGAGCTGCATGGCGGACTTAATAGCCAGTTCGGCGTGCAATTACTTTTCGTTTTTTTTTTTACGTAGCGACCAAACAAAAAAATTAAATCTCTCGTCATGGTTCTAGGCAGGTTCATTCTGTAAAACAAATTCTCTTTGTATTTTATGCATGAGAATTTTAATTTATTTTGATATTTGTAGAGTTTGAGTTTGTAAAAACTGTGTACAATTTTTGTCACAAAGCTTAAATAGTTTTCCCTAAAATTTAGGGAATGTTCCTCTTTTTTTTTTTGTAAGAAATTTACTACCGGCCTCTGATTAGGTTTGCTTAAATTGTTGAGTCAACTGTATCTTTTAAATTAAAATATTTTCGTGAAGTATTTTACTCCAGTTTACGAGATTTCAACAACAGCATCTCCCTCCATGTAAACAAATGTAAATATATTTTCTATGATTGTGATAAAATATTCAATCACTTTAACGCTTATACCGATATTCTGATCCTATCGAAAACATTATCCATTTTGGTAATAATTTTTGATTTTTTTAATAAATCAATTAAAACTTTTTCATAATTACAAAAATGCACTATTTTTACTTTTCGAATATCCAATTACACGAAGCATTTTAGTACGTCACATATATAAATGGTGGCAAATTTAAATGTAAAATTTTTAGACAGAGTACACTAAACACAGAGCAAGCAATTTACTGCCTATTCTGAGAGCAGTACAATTACTAGACTGCCAAATTTTGTTACGCACTCAAGTAAATTTTTCTACTAGTGAGGAAATACATTAATAGGAATAAGGTAAATTTCCAATTTACTATGGAAATAGATATAGTATAATCCAGTAATATTAGATTTTGACTTCGAAAAAATTCAAACCAAGCTGGATTTTTGGTTAGATCTTTATTTTGACGTTCTAAGCATATTCTACAAACTACCCTTTGTTTGAGCCGTGATTAATTATCTCGAAAGTTACCAATTTTTCAAGAAAAATATTTATGAGAAAAATTGTAGTTTATAAAACTCTAAAAAAAAAAGTTCCCTAAACCTTTCGTAGAATAAATCGTTTTTGGGTAAAAGGTGCAGTTAAGTTGCGAATTCAGTTTTTTTTTTAAATACGTAATCTTTTCCACATCAGCGCCGTGGGCCTTACAACATTAGTTAGTTTTAGGTTAGGAAAAAGCAACTAATGTTTAAATAAATAAATAAATAAAAATAAAAAATCGTCGTAACGAAATATGAATCTGTTAAACCTTGACTACACAACACATCTAAAATACTTCGAGACCAAAATCGTCTATGTAAAAATTTTGACAAACATCATTGCAATCAAGACATAAATGTCCTCGGTCTAGCTGCAGTTACCATAGCATATATAAAGGGTTTTCCAATAAGAGGTGTTATTTTGATATTCAAAGAAAAATGCCATTTTTTGAGATAAATGATCGGATCTTTATTTCATTATAAAGAGGAAGGTATGCCGTTAATAATGGAAAATAACATCAGCCAAATGACCACCACGACCACGCCTACAGGACCATATCCTTTTCATTAAATTTTCCATAACCAAATCGCAAAGTGGCTGCCCTATGTCCTCGATAGCCTCATGAATTCCATCTTTGAGGTCTTGAATCGACGCTGGGCTGTTGGCGTAGGCCTTCTCTTTCACGTGGCCCCAAAGGAAAAAGTCGCAAGGTGTTAAGTCACAAGATCTCGGTGGCCAATTGTGATCACCTCTTCGAGAGATAACACGGTCCGGAAACTTTTCCCGTAAAAGATCAATGGTTTCGTTGCTTGTATGGCACGTAGCGCCGTCTTGTTGAAAGTAAACGTTGTCCAGATCAATACCATCCAATTCAAATTAATTTAATTTAAACGGTTCTATTTTTTTTAATAGTAAACTTGGTGGTGCGTCATCGTGCTAATTGTTATCATGTGCTCATTATTATTTTTAATATAAGAAAATATATCCTCCATTACTGCTACAATATAATGCTTAACAAGTCGACCTGCACCTTCTATTTCTCGGAGAAAACTATGATAACATTGGTGATGATATCTGAACTTAATAGAAACTAAATATTCTCTTATTCCTAAATCACTTCCAACGGTATCAGCGGTAGCAATTATAGAATTTTGAAATCGTGTGTCCATACCAATAAAATCCTAAGACGCTTCTTTTTAATATATCTAACATTTTTATACCTTAGATGAAATCTATCGGGTATTAAAAGTTATTTTGATTTTTTCATATCTGTCTGTCTGTCCATTCGTCCGAGCTTCTATTTGTTTTTACGATAACTCGAGCAAATGGCTCAACGTATACGCAAGAAATGTTATTTACGTAAGAAAACGGCACGTGTCAAACAATTAAATTATTAATGAAAGTGCAATGTAAAAATTAAAATGGAATAAAATGGTACTGCGACTTCATAAAAAGCACAAATCGTCAATTTTTCAAAAGTAAACCTCATGCTCGTTCCAATTTTTTGAAGTTTCTTACTTCAATTATAGTTTAGCTTAAACGCGTTCACTTAGAGTGCTGAAATTTTGCACACGGTCTTTAAAAAAAAAAATTGTAAATTCAAGTTCGAAAATGGGACCAGTCGGGTAACTGCTTCGTGGGCTTGATATACATATATTCAACCACTGTCTGAGAATGCGATGGTAGAAGCAGACGTTTTCTTAGCAATAGTAAATAAAATTTCAAAAATGGACTGATTCGGAGCCCCTTCTTGGTATTGCCATATAAAAGTTTAGAGTTTTTACGTATACTATGAAAGAGATCAGTCCTAGACATTTTAGAAAGCTCTTCAGAATATGAAATCCTGAAATTAGTTATCAACATTGGTTGTCAGTAATGTACAGGGGACCATACGAAATTAAATGCGGGCATTAATCTAGGGTATAATAAGAATTGGTTTTAGATCAATTCTAGTTTTTTTACTTGCTATGAGTTCGATTATTGCTTCTAAGTAATTTTTTCTCTGTGAAGGTTAATCTAAACAAATTTAATGCTTGAGGCCTACAAGTTTAATATTTTCCTATGGGCCTCATAATGACGCGCTTGAATGCTTGAATGGGCATCATCCTCAGAGGCCTTTTAATAAATGTTAATAATGTTAATACACTATTAAATTGATGGTAAGAATTAAGGGTCCACCATAGCAGAGCTGCCTTAATATGTATGATAGGGGGCTTACTTGAAAGCAGAGATTTCCAAATATCCGTAGTCCATCATACTAGCGACTAAGTTTCCGCTGGCCACGCAAACCTCGTCTTTGGATCAAATTTACTGTCGTTTAGCATATGGACTTTACAGACCTCTGACACTTACTTCATTGGGACAAGCATAAAGCTTTGTGTAAACCCCCGTGCTTTACACAGGTGGCCACCACGGCGGGGGGGGGGGGGGGTAGTAGTATAGGATTTTTCCAAAGATCACAGTGAATTAACTATTAATGTTTCCGAGCAATACCCCCCCCCCCTCACTTCCCCTTTTTACCAATGCAGGTCTTATTTATCATATTGCGTTGTATCCCATAGGGTAGAAGTCTATAGTAATGCCTGAAATGTTAAAATATAGCTGTTCACGTGCACCTCTAAATAACAAAGCTGTAAAGTAAAGAGTAATGGCACCACTTGAATGTAGAGTAGAAATGACAAGATGCTAACAAATCTGCTGAAATGAGAGAATTATTCAGTATTTTTGTAGAATAGCTATGTACCTACCATACTTCCTCGCCCTTCACCTTTTACACCACACATGTTATTCAAATACACACACTTATGTACACATATTACATATAGAGTTGAATTTGTTTTTTTTTTCCTTCTTGAATCATCATTTAGGTAAATTGTGAAGAATATCCTTCAGAAAAATTTTCGTAATCCCAAATGCAGTTTAACCAAAGAATTTTTTATTTTAGTACTTACATAGCTACATATATAGAAAAGCTTTAACCTTATGTGTCAAGTCAGGCAGGCAGACAAGCAATCGTGGGTGGGCATTAAATTGCAGTGTCACAAAAGTTTAACGACATTTAAATTGAGAAATCACACCCCATTCTCTTTTTTTGGTATATGTATAATATAAAAACTCAATCTAGTGAAAAAGATTATATCGAATCGAGTAGATAACCTCGAATGAGATTTTTGAACTTTTTCACTTTTCTAAGAAAAAAGTAACAAGAAGTGGTCTCCAGCAAATAAATTGAAATGAAAAAAAAAGAACTTTGCAGTTAACCACACTTTCCCTTATCTTCAATTCTGGTAATTTGTTTCTTTCGAGTAGTAGAATATATCCCGAAGGACATACATATAAAATATCCAAACTAAATCCAACTCTACCGATAAGCTAAGCTGTTTGTGTGTTATCTGCAGACAAAGTCATTTTCTACTCTCCCTCCTCTAAATGGATTCTCAGGGATCCTTTGATTGAGTTTGCTGACATAAGAAACATTTTTCTGGTGAAAGTTTAACGAAATTCTTCAATGAAGATATCATCTTCGTTTTTCCAGACTCATGGTTTGACCATCATCGTCATTTTATATAGATACTACTTATGTACATATTTACCTTAGGAATGTATATTTATAATGTTTGAAGTTATCTAGCCACTTTTTACTTTTCATTAGTTTCGAAATTGACGGACCTTTTAAAGTCATGTAGACGACGTGCCAATGGCAGCAAATATAATCGAAACGTGATAGGAAAATGCTTAATGTACTTGAAAACTTGTATAAGCCATTTGATTGAATCAAGGATAGCATGATAGCACAAAAGTATATTGAAAGCTATTTATTTGTTCTTTATTAATGGTATGGCTCTTCCCTTTTCCCGAAAGTTTACAATGATTCGTATACTCAAAGTATTTTTTGTATTTGTCAAATCCATACCTATTTATATATACATACGCATACATACCAAAAGCGATAAAGCAACAAAGAAGAAATATGTATTTAATCCCAAAAGTAATCTCCTCCATTAGCCACTATAATCCAATGGAATGACCAAATCGTATATATTCCTCATGTGTTTTGATTTATACATTTAATTCTCTTAAGAACTTGGCAAAGTTGTAAGGAAAGTTTTCGACTTCCTAATCACAATCGGTCCATCTCTGCAAACATAGGTGATTTCCCATAGGTGAAAACATATTATTATCCCCTACCCTCTATTTTCGCTTAGTCATATTCAATTGCTTACAAAAGTGGACCAATTCAATTTCTTCTTCTATGGATTTTCTACTCTAGCCCAAAATTACAGGCATTTTCCATTTACTACTCTTTTGGGTGAAAATGTTTATGCTTTTTCTGGACAGACATATTCGCTATTTTATTCAAAAGTATAACGTTGGTATAGGTAGGTAACGTGCGAGCTTGAAAGGTATATATGTTTCTATATAACTACAGAGGTTAGATTTATTGATACATATTGTATATATGTACCTGGACCTGGACAAGAAGATTCTTCAGCAGCTTTTGCACATCTCACGTTTGCTATTTCCCATAATTCTCCTGCTTTTAGTGAAATTTGTTTGTATGTATGTTTTTACATCCTTATGGTAGGATTAACCTATTTCGTAAAAGGAATCTTTATATCATCAACATGTTTTGGATAATTTGAAATATATTTTTCCGATCACGTTGCATTACCTACCATATATTCATTGGGATATACATACATAGATTTAGTTAGGGTGAACGCATTATTTCTGTTATTCATTAGCATTGAGGGGATTTTGAATGAGTTTCGATTTTGTAATAAGATGCTCATTTAGCCTTGATTTATGTTAGAGTTATGAAAAATTGGTATGAGTTAGATAAAATTGAAGTATTAAATTATAGCTGGAAAATAATTTTAGGTATTGTATTATGCCATAAGCTAAGTTGCGATGATCAGATCGGCCGACGACTATTACAGACTATAGAAACAATTTTTTCTAGGAACATTTTATGGAGCATCTGCCGCTCTATTAGTCACAATTATAGACTTAACACAATTGCGACGATAGAGCGGCCGATTGCAGATTCCTACGTAATAAACGCTCCATAAAACGTTCCTAAAGAACATTTTTCATATTACTACAATAGTCGTCGGCCGTCGCAACTGTGTTTAAGCCTTATGTTTAAGTCCTGTCCTGTCCAGTCCTGTCATTAAAAAAAAATCTTAATGTGAGTTTTAATATTTTATTTTGATCAAACATAATATATCTATCTTATGCGCACATATAGAGTCCCCTTAAGTGTGGTAGTTTAATTATTGAAATGAAAAACGAAAGTCACTGGAAACTGAATCCATGTCACCTTTTAGCGCCTTTCAGATCTTATTTGATATGAACAAATCTCTTTGCAGAGATATAAAAATTGAACTATAATAAGTGTTCACGATATAGATTTTTATAATCACTGAAAAATTAGCCTCATTTAACAGTTCCACAGAGGCTGGATTAATGGTGTACAGAGCCTGGACAGATGATTATGGTGAATGCGACTCTAAACGTCTATGTACTATAATCGAACGAATAGAAGCAAATCCAATGCTTGGACATGATACCTGACAGAATGATCGTAAACACAACCTCTCTCTGCCTCTCAAAATAAAAGTTCCTAATAGAGAGGATATAGATATAAATCTAGAAAATGAAGTCCTAGTTTGGTACACCGACGACATTTCTAAAACCGAGAAAGTAATAGAAGCAGGAACATATATCCCAGGCAGAAGTAGATATGTAGATATGCATACAAAAACCTCAGTCGATCCTATACTAACAAAAATTTATATACATATCTACACAGGTAGATAAGCATTTCTTATAAGAGAAGCGAGCAATTCTCGTGTCCTAAGCGATTATCGCAAAGTGAGTTTTTATGGACATTTAATTAGAGCCATGGAAGTGGACATTTATTTATTTTAAGTGGGAAAATCATGTCCGTGGACATTATTGTCTTGGTCACTTCATTGCACCTTTAATTATATCACTTTTTGCAGGTAAACAATAGACACACCTGCACATGCCATTAAACAGATTATTTTTGTTTTGAGCATATCAGTACGTGATGAGTCATTTAAATCTTCTTCAGAGAAATGAAGGAATTTCGCAGTAAATTCGGACGCAAGGATGCAGCCGAAATCAGAAAAATGGAGAAATCTTGGGCAAAAACCGGAATTGCCGTATTGAGCTATTTATTTTCCTCTCATTAGTAACAGAAATCTGAGAAAGGAAGGAATCTCGGAAATTCGAAATTCTCATTTATTGCTCAGTTCGAGATTACTTCGAAAAAGCGAGTTCTTCGATAAAATGTTTGCAGGGCGGCATTGAAAGCAATCTCATCAACTGCGGCCGGACTCTGTAACAGGGAGAGTTGGGGAGTTTGAGAGATGAGAATTTTCGTTTTTCCAGATTAAAACTCCCTAACTCTCCATTCGCTTAGGAAGTTAGGGAAGACGTGAGAATTGTTACAATGTTGAAGGATCGCTAATTCTGTGTATGGGATGATCGTACAGCATTGGGAATTTTTCCTACGGACTTGAAGTCTAGAGTACAAAAATATAAGTGGACAATTTTGGAAATGGGGCTTTTGGGGATGGGGGAGTCGTACTACCCCTCATTGTGGTGAGGGTTTTCCATAATACGTCATGTTTGGTATCAAAGTAAAGAGGGAGCACCCGGTAATCGAGTGGTGTAGTTTGTTTTTGATCATTTTAACGTCATAACTGACTTTTTACCGCCGAAAGACGGACTGTTTACAATTGGGTCATATACTTCCCAGTTCCGATATCTTGCATATATTTCTTCCTTTCTTTGTTTCACATCCATTAGTAGGTACTATGTTGTGAAAAATTTTCTCATTGAAAGTGAATTTCGACGACTTAATGATTAGTTGAAAATATGCCCATATTTGTATCAAAAACGGCCAATTTTTAATCTTAAGAATGACTGATTTTGCAGTTATCTCCAAAACCATTTATCGGACTGAAAAACTAATTACATATCTAATTAGGGGACAAAATGTAGATGCGATTTCATCCAACATACAAGTTTTAATGTGTATATTTGATAGCCTCTCTTCTGTATTGGAACACGACTAAATTGACCATTTTTGTGTGATTTAAAATTTTTAGCGGGTACTTTGAGACACCAAAATCCTGTAAGTGTTATAATTTGTTTTTGTAAATATAGCCAGAATATGCGGTGGATCAATAATTTAATTCAAAAATTCCTGGGCACCGAGGCACCTTCAGGCAACAAAAACAGACAATACTGTCAGTTTAGAAGTATTTATCTTACTTCACCACAACTAAAACAGCCAAGAGTTTTACGATTGGAATAGGAATACATAGTTTAGTAATTTTCAATACAAATTCCCCGACTTACAGAAATCTACACTGTTGCTAAATGATTTTTTTGCTCCTGTCTTGATTTTTTGTGAAATCAGAAATTTAAGTTCAGAATATTCTTCATATATTTTATCACGATTTTCTGTTCTTGAAAAAAAGTGTGAATATTTACCTCCACGGCATGCCGCATTGTTTTTTCTGAAAGCAAAGCTATTAATTTATTTATAATATTAATTTTATATACATAAAATTTGATATACATAAATATTATAAATAAATTAAATACTTTGCTTACCAATTATTTACCGCTTCATCAGGAACTCTCATTTCCAAGTCATTACATACTCGTTCAATGAAACAGATTACGGAAGCATTGTAATTTTCCAACGTTTGTTAAAATTTTTTTTTTTTAATTTTCACTCCAGAAAATATTTTCTCCCAGAAACTGTGCTTTTGATTTTAGTATTTTTGCTTTTATGTAATTATGTGCAGCAATAATATTCAAGCAACTTTTCTGTAAATATTTGCAAAAAGTTGTTAGTTCATTTAGAACATCACAGTATACGTTGGATTGTTTAAAATTTGTAAACAATGTTTACAAATTGGATTGTTACATACATTCACTTGTTCATTACAATATTCAATTAGAGTGTCATAATTTTTAATACAAAATAACAAGATAACCAACGCATAACATTTTCTCCGTCCGATGTAAACATTACCATTTTTTAAACTTGTTGTAAAAATTATTTATTTTTTGTATGTGTTAGCTTCAAAATAACTCTAAATTCTGTTTTGTGGGTCAATTCATTTTTCATTCAAAATTTAAAGTATGAAATTAATTTTATTTTATTTTTGAACTGAAATGTCTTACTGTCATCTATTATAAGTGTATGGAAAGCTGCTTCTCCCAGTTCATTTAAACATTTTTTCAAAAGAACAGAAATTTGGATATTTTTCCATTTTTAGATGCAATTCTTTTATAAATGAAATAAAAAGATTGATGAAAACAATCCCATTGCGCGCAGAATACAAAAACGGTTGCGCAACTTTCGAAAAATTAGTGAGCCGATGTGCACCCGCGCAGCTAAGAGGAGACTTTGCAATCAACTTGCATTAGAAAGAGTAGGAATGCTTTTAGAATAAGATCTAAGAACAAAATGATAATAGAAAGTTATGAATAATGGGAAAAAAATTTAAAATGGATATTACAGAAGCGCTGACATTTTTCTTTCTTTCTTTCTTTTTGTATCTTTTTTATGATACCGATGAAGTTATTAACGTGTTTGAGGGAATTTGTAATAGAAATCACGGCAAATATGAAACTTTTCGTAGCATACTGCCTGTAACGGAAATTTTACAAATCGCCAGATAAGGACTAGAAGAGAAGAGAAGACTTTTTGAAATTTTTTGTTATAGGTATTTGTGTTTTTCTTGTTTTCAGAGGATGAATTATTTATTCTTCTGGATTTTGTCAATTTTGAATTTTTCTTTTCGTCTTCTTAGATTTCTTCAAAATTGATTTCATTACATGATTTTCTTTCGTGATTTTTAACTTTGAGAACTTGTACTTTGAGGATCCTGTCTTATACCACAATTCTTCCCGATTCGAATATCCGCGTACAGGGTTTTCACAATTGGTGCACATAGCTCAAGGATTTTATACCTGAGGTGGAGGCGAGCCTGGCTTCTACGGTATTGGATTTATGATTTTAGTACTTATTCCAATTTACAACCTGTAACTTTCTTGATATACAACCTATCAAGGTGGGATACATCTTAGATGATAGCAAACAGTCTCAGCTTTCCAATGAATGCCAAACTCTTGAGTTTTGTGTACTAATTATGAAACATTTTGTATATGCGGCACGCAACAAGCAATTGTAAGGCTACAGTGCAAAGGCCACTTAGTCCTAATCGCTAATCTAACAGTTCCACTCTAAATCCTTCTCTCCAATTTGAAAATGCTAGTAACTAAGTGCGAATATACTCAATAATTCTGTCATTTGTATTAACACCGAAACTTCATCATTCTGATTTAATTATTATAAATAAATGTCCCTATATTTTTTACTGTTATATTACTTGAATGCTTCTAGTCATCCGTTCTTTTAAATGTAAGAAAGAGGAATTCAAAGAACCGAACACTGGATTATGTCTAATCTGTTGATGATGCGCAATAGGTCCTAATGAGGTGTATTTTTGAGCCGATTTTCAAGTACCTAGGAGATTAAAAAAATAAATAAACTAACTAACTAAACTACTCTTACGTGGAAAAAATTGGTGAAATATTGTTGACAGCCTCTTGACCTATAGCACACTAAAGTTCTTCAGATGAACACTTTTTGATAAAATCAAACTGCAAGTAGAAGATGGACAAAATTGCACAATTCCGATTATAAGTGTTGCCATACAAACCTTCTATTTTTATGTACACATAAATGAAACAGCAACATGAAAAATGTATATCAAATATAATTGGGCATCTGCTTTGTTTAGTGGTATTGTCAAACAAAAATTTGCAGTTTTGAAGATTTTTCATGTATATACTTAGAAAACTATCACAAGAGTTCTTTAAAATGTAAAAACCTATAAAATTGATTATAACAATTTTTACTGTCCGGCAATCAAAGAAACGTTTACGTAAGACATTGTTATTTCCATATGGTAGGAACAGCACAGACGCTTGAGAGATAGCCAAGCCATTATGATAATGACAAGTCTGATGGCAAACTCTATGGAAAGCAATGATGGCCGGCCATTTTATTAACATGGCGTGAAGGGAAAAATTCGGTTTGTCTTTATGCTTAAGGAATTCTTTATTGCATGGAGATGGTGATTGATGGTTTCCTGTCGTAGAATGTGTAGACGCTGTGTGAGGTGGATACCAAGGCACAAGGGAAATAAATGAAACGAGACTGCTGACTATTTGTCTGGAAAAGAAGTAGAGTCTCCATATACAGGTTCAAACCCTTTTGCTTATAAAGAGGCGCCTCGCAGAAGAAATAATGTCCAATACCGAGAAGGTTCACTAGCTACAATGGGAGAGCCTTCCTGGATTAAAACATGCGAAGAAGAGATCATTAACTTTTCATAGAAAGATGTCAACTGTGTCAAGTATGGTAAGCATGGCCTAATAACTACAATAATTTTCGATTCTATAATGAAGAGTTGTGGAGGGGTATGTGCTGCAGACGTATTCTGCGAATGTGCTGGACTCGTTCGCCAATTGAGTAAGGGATTCATAACCGCACATCAGATTTCCGAAAAACTGACCCTAATGAGGTCCTAAAAAGGCCGAGTGTATGTGCAGTCCACGACCAGGCACACAATAAGTCTTTTATGTCGTAGTGCTTATAGGCCGGCTTTTCAGCCCGCACCCACATTTATAACAACAGTACTTGTCCAGTTTACCGAAATACAACCACTTTAATATAATTTCACTTGCAACACATGGAGGTATTTATCAAGAGAATTGTCAAAATTGATCTTAAACCAATTATAACTTTTCTAGTTAATAATAAAATTTTCCTACTAATAATAATTAGATTTTCTAATAAACTTCTTTTATTTCCGAATATTTTTGATATCATTAGATTTCGACAGTTTCTCTCATTATTGTTAATTTGTTTTTCATTGACGAATCCTTAGAGACGAGATTTCAGGTGTAAATTAGGTCAGAACTGATTAAATTACAAATTTCTAACTTACCCAGATAAAAGGCAAAACTTTTAAGGTTCAGTTTTAAAGGATTCATTAAACCACAATTCACGTAGGCTGTATTTCTTAGATCCAGCGTCTCTTTCGATTCCAAAAACTTTTACAGGAGTACAAAAAGTTTACAGAAGTTTTTCTTTTACTTAAAGATTCAGGGATTGGGTTTGCAAGGGGGGCAGTTGTGTCTTTTTTAATAAATTTCAAACAAACAAATACAGGAAAAAAAAAACTTACAAAATTCATGTCTTACTGGGAAAAAAAGTTTTAGCACACGTCTTTTCTACCTACTTTGTATAGTTAATTTACCTGTCATGAGCCTTGGGAACGGAAAGCAATCGCTGTAAAAGTTTTTACGACAATTCAACTTTCTTGGAAACTACTGACCCGAGGGAAACATTCAATACTCAGAATTCAGTAATCACTCTCTAAATGAAATATGCAACATTGTTTTGTTAAGGTCCGGTTCAATCTTATCTAGCAGGTAAGTGTCTGCATTTGAAGGCGTAGTGAATATATGTACATACGAAAGCCACACACGTTTCATATAGAAACCCCTAAGGTATATTGGTTAGAGGGAAAAAAAATAACAATAAAAGCTACCTACTAAAAACAATAGCAACGTCAAGTCCCTTCTGATTCATATTGAGTTGTCGTCCCGTGATATCAAAAGAGCTGTTGTGGTTGGAGTTAACTTTTTTACGGCAATCGGATGTTTTCTGATGGTAAATAAAGTTTACGAAAATCCCTTTTTGCTGCTTTGTCTTTGTTCTTCTTAAAACTTTACCAAAATCCATTGCACTTTCTTCATGTTCTTAAGGAAACTGTAGTTTAACAGGATTAGCAGCTTTACGTTGTTGTCTCTGATAAAGCCTGAAATATTTAAGGATAATTCAGAGAAAAACCACAAAATGTCAAAGGATTTAAGAATTCAATTAAAATTCTTTGCACAAAAAGGAATAAGATTTATCTTCATCCTGATTCTTAGATAAAAGTTAAGAGATCTTCTTAAAATCTTAACGAAGCTGTCAAAGTGAGTTTTATAGAAATAGTTTTTATATTTACGTATAGAATTGATAGATTTAAACACTGATCTCTTTACGAGAGAGGAAAAAATTACATTTTCTTTTCTAATAAAATTGGAAATTTTTTTTTGAAATTCATTAATCTTTTCATCGTCTTGACTTTTTGTTCATTGTATGGATGTATATGATATATATATACATGGCTTTTTATTGCCTCATACATATATACGAGTTCGTATAAAATCGAAAGATTTCTAGATATCTTGGCAGTCCTACTTAATTTTTTTTCTAAGGGTTTTATAGGATTTGTAGAGAGATAAATATAAAATTTAATGTCAGTTGAAAATATGAGCAAGTTTCCTTCCTTCAACTTTAACATCCGTCCAATACAGCCATTAAAAAATTTCTTTGAAAATATAGTTTTGAATTCTAATAATGAAATAGCAGAGGAATTTATTTCATTGTGTCATGTTTAGTATACTTAAAGTGGAAAATAACTTAGCTTACTTGTGTCATACATAGTTCTATTTTGATTAGGATCCAAAATATTATATATATGTATGTACAAGATTTCATCGCTAATACGCCTTGAAAATATAATTAATTCCGAGATTCAATCAATTAAAATTCCTGATATATCATAAAATAAGAAAATATCACGAAGTAAGAACAAGAGTAAAGATTCCTTTGCATACGTACTGTTACGTGCGTGGCTTTAGCTCGTTATTCAAATCAAATATAATTCCTAAGTCATCTTTATTACACTCCACTGTTTACTTTTATAACATTCACAAACAAATATTAATGTACTCACTTTAATTATTACTGGTACTGTGTTGCAAATTACCGCAATCCAAATAGAACACTTTCGCCTGTTTACTACATTCATTTTATTACTTGAGACAAGAAGCACTCCTGGCGGTGACAAGTGCTGTATTTATAATCTACGAATTATCCCGAAGGTTCCATTCTCGAAACATCGATTCTCCGAATCGAAACTTGTTTACTGTCCGAACCAATAGATGTCGCTTGTACTAAAGTTGTTTATGTCCGAACCAATACCTGTCACTTGACTTCTTCTACTGTATCTCTGTATCTGCATCTGCTTCTGCACCTACATCTTCTTCTACATCTACATCTGCATCTGGATCTCCATCTGCTTCTGTATCTGCATCTTTATCTGCATCTCGATCTATTTCTGCATCTGCATGCGGTTTTATAGACATATTTTGAACGTAAATAACTAGTGCACCAATGGAAAGATCTTAAATCTTTATTTACTTTCTGTAATTTATTTCTACCCATAAGTATATTCTGTCTGACATTCACTAGAACTTTTTCTTTTGTTTTTCTTCTTTGAAGGCATACTCTCCATTTTGCATCCAATTCGATTTTTTTTTTTTTGCCTCCATCGTATACTGTTCCCTTCCCTCATTACCCAGACTCAATTCTCTTTTTCTATAGTATGCTTTCAGTTTCATTAGCTCTTACAATTTCCGTGCTAAAGTTTTCCTCAAGTAGGCATTTCTTGTTCGGATCTAGGCACAAGAATTGAATACGTTGTTGTATGTGTATTTGTATGCCTTGCAATCATCCCCACGAGAATAAATGCTGAACTAAATTAGCACTTTTACTCGTAGCATTCTTACTCCCTAGTGTATTGCGTATTTATGGTTTTGCCCTTTTAGATAATAATCATCTCCTCCATAATATAAGACAGGTAGTTCTGCCCTTTACAAAGAGGACTAAATGTAGGTGAACATTTTAATATGCCAACTTAAAGGAGCAACAACAACAACAACAAGTAGAAATAATTAAACGTTTAAGACATTTTCCAATTTGTATACCCATGTAAATGATTTTCATAAGAAACCATAATGGCTTAAGGGAAATTATGGTAAAAATTTGTGTAAATTTTAATCGTTAGCATAATTCGACCATAATTGAAGATTATTATTCTGAAATGTTTTTGTGTTGGTTAATTTTAATGGATTTATGTAATATTTTTGCCAGCTTAAGTTGCTATTTTTTAAGTTTGAAAATTTGTTTTTATTTTCTTAATGTTTTGCTATTTTTTTAAATATAATAATAAAAGCATGCTGGGTTTCGAGTCGTTACAGACAGGGTCTGTGCTTTTCTACATATTTATTATATTTGCATTATATGTAATAAATGGAAGTCATTTGTCATATATGATTCCTTATCTTATGCTGGCAGTCTCATTTGCAGTCATAAAATGGTGACGTACCAGGCTCAAGAAATTAACAGTCTCGAAATGTTTAGTATTTTTTTTTTCTACAAAATTCAAATACAATGAAAAAGAAAATTCATATGGATAATCACTACACGCAGATTTAATTAGATGAAACAGTATACTGGAGAATAATATGTCAAGAAATTCAAAGGTTTGTCCTTATTATGATCTCAGGGCATGTGGAAGCGCTATGCCTTGATTTATTTCAATATGCTTCAGGAAATATTAATCCAACATGAGAGAACATGAAAAATGTTTCTATAAATATCGCCATTACTTGGAAAATGAAATTTCACCGGGAAAAGTAGGAGCCTACTGCCGGAAAATTTTATTATCGCGATCTTCGAATGCTTGTAGCTTTCGTAAAATCTGAAAAATAAGTAGTCAAGTTGAGTTTTTCTACAATTGGTACACTTTCCGATCTAAGTAGTCATTTATAATATCAGTTGGTTTGGATAAAATATCAACAGATTTATAGAAAATGATTTGAAGATTGGTTTAAAGAAAATGATCCCAACCAAACAATTTCGTACACCAGATGCAAGTGCTCAAGTTCGCCCATCGCTGCAATACTTCGAACAAACATCTGCTTTGATGAGAGACCCTCGATTAATGAGGCGGCAAGCCCAACAACAGGTTCTAGTCCAAGGAGTTCCCCCATTCAATGGATGTAGATATTTGACATCAGAAAACCTATATACAATAGTACCTACGTGAAATTCCCGAAATATTAAGCTTTCTCGGATAAAAGAAAGAGAACATTCAATAAATTAGGTATTATTCTACATTTGGAAGTACCTACAATTTAGGGATAAAAACCTATTCCATTTTTTCCAGGGTGGAGCTTTTCCTAATCTTATCACAAAATATTTAAGCTTAGTGGCACAAATTGTTGTCACTCACAGTTTTTTTACTGTGTAGGTACCCACTGTAGTGAACAATGGACCTGCATTCAGGAGACCCCTTGAGGCCCCAACCTCTTTTCGAACGAACTATCTACCCACTATAGAGACGCCGCGCCGTGTTATGGATAGAAAGCTTATCCGAAGATGCTCTGCAGTCTAGCAGGAACTTAGATGTTATCCTTAGATCACTTAGAGCCATCAGGGCTACCTGGTTGGCTAAAAGGATAGCAAATCAATGGATTTTCATAACAAGGCTAATCTCTCTGCCATTGCAATGGCGAAGACCTTTGCCTGAAAGACAGTAGTAAAGCTTCAAGTAGGTTAGGTTGGCTTATGTAAGATTGGTGCCGCTAGACGACTAACCTGCATCACGTAGTGGGTTCATTGTGCCCCAGGCCTCATGAGATAAATTTTCAACCTACCTTAGATCCGTCCTACTTCCCTTAGGAAACTCAGGATGACTCTAAGGCTCTTTACCTCGATCCATCCTTCTTCTCTCAGAATAGTCAGAATATATCTGGACTCTTTACTTAGCAGCTCCCCTAGACTTGAAAAGAACTAGCTACCCATATAACTTACTTCCTTTTTTCATCATTCGGAAAGTACGTGTTGGACGGTTTCGATTTCCTCCGAGTCCTTACAGCTCCTGCAGAAATCATTCGCCGCTATACCCAGTCTTCTAGCATAGTCACGTATGGCCCAGTGACCTGTAATGACCCCACTATATTCCAGGTATTTTTTCTGCTGTCACTTAGCAGTGCCCTTGTCCTTTTCCTGTCATATGCAGGCCACAGTTGCCTCGCAATACGGCAGGTATCATTGCTGGTCCACCGGAGGCTTGCCTATTGTTAGACGCCCCTGATGATATCCTCTTTTATTGCTCCGCTTGGGATCCTCACATAAGTTACCGCTGCGGACCTATCTAATTCGGAGCCCTTTTTGGCAAAATCATTAGCCATCATTAGCACAGGATTACCTTGTGCCTTATAGTCAATTCAATTTTGATTTTACCAGCACAGGATCCAGCGCCTGGCTATCAGTATATATGTAGGTGTACCATGAGGACTCTCTGCGAAAGGATATCAATGTTGCCGCCTGATAAATCGCTGCGAGTTCTGCCTAAAAACCAAGCATTTGTCAGTCAGTCAATAAGATTCGTGCCACTGGAGATGCCCGGAGTACGCTCCAGTCCCTGTTTTAGACCATCTCTTCCCATCCCAGTCACTTCTGGCAGGCATCATTGCATTGACACCCCCACCAAAAGTCAATATGGGGACTTGGTAGTATGTTTCTTCAATGCAATAACTACAGTCTATGTTCTGGAGTATATTGGAGTGCCAAAAACATCTCTCCATCCACAAACCCCCCGCCATCAACCTGACAGTACTAATTGCCGCTACACCTGCGTAATAGAGCCCAGCGGCATAACCTCCAATTCCGCCGTGGGCGTGGTGCGCAGACACCCAGTTATTCCCATAAGGGCGGCTCTCTGAATTTTTGACAGCACATCCAAGCTATATTTCCTCATCAGTGCAGTCCACCAGACCATGGAGCCGTAGCAGAGGATGGGCCGAACTATGGCTGTGTACATCCAACGTAATCCCCAAATATTCTCTTATGGGTGTAGAAGGCCGCACTGGCCTTCTTCACGAGCTCTTCCAGATTAACCTTCCAGCTCAGCTTAGAATCGAGGGTGATTTCCACATACTTTGCTTCGCTGGAGAGGGTAAGAATCTCTTCACCCAGCATTGGAAGTCTGAAACTTTGTACCCGCCTCCTTCCTGTAAAAACGATCAGCTTCGTCTACGAGGGGTTTACCCTCAATCTACTATTATTGACCCAGTTAACCAACTTAAGAAGCGCATACTCTAGCCTTATACTAATAGTAGAAAGAAATTTGCCAATTACCAGGATGCATATGTGATCCGCATAGGCAACTACCTTAAGGCCCTCTCTCTAAATTGATGAGGATGTCATTCATTACCAGTTGCCACATGAGTAGTAATAGCACCCCCCCCCCCCCCCCACCCCAGCGCGGTGTAACTCTATAGACTGATTTTCGCACAATAGCGTCACCTTAGCAGGAGCTACTCTTTCTGCTGCGAAGCATTGAGTTAATTCAGTCACATAGACCCTTATCAACTCCCACCCTTCTCAGTCCATTATATATAACCTCCGTCTTAACGTTATTGAAAGCTACCTCAATATCCAGCAAAGTACGTAGAGTGTACTCCTCATATTCGAGGGATTTCTCAAAAACGGATACCACTGCATATAGTGCCGACTCTATCGACTTCCTTTTTGTAAAGGTGACCATTGTCCTACCATACACTTCTATGTATACCTCTATAGTCTCTCCAAGACCTTAAGCATAAAGGGGAAGAGACTGATAGGTCTAAGGTGCTTTGCCTCGATGTGGCTCGTTCTGACCGCCTTAGGAATGAAGATTATCCTCATTTCCTGCCAGGCTCTGGGCAAGAAACTTCCAAGTAAGTAATCCAACTCAATGTCAGGATTAAGAATATAATTATTGGCACCGGCCCTCTCTTTTGTGTCGAAAGGATCTTGAGGTTACTTGGGACAGTATAACTTTTGAAATATGTTCTTCAGTTTCGGGCCCCGATGAAAAATCCAAGTTTTGTTTTCGTCGTGAGGGGAGGGGTTGTTATCTTGGATTAAAAGTACAAAAAATTGTATTTTCAAAATAATGAAATATTTCCTCATCGAAAAATAAAAAAATTTTTCTATATATTTTAAGCAGACTAAAGTCCCTACATTATTTGTATAAACACATGATTCTCTAATGCGGAATCTGCATACAAAGGGGGAACTTTAACTCACCTTTTCTGCAGCCACATCCTCCACCTCATCCCTTTTTGAAATTACAAGAAATGACATTTAATTGTCTGATCATTTAAATATCTGGAGCTGGTTTGTCTAACATTAGTCCTGGAGTGAGCCTATTGATACTAAGTTTCCAGCCCTATTTGTGAACTTGGTTGTATGTCGTAAACGCATGATACCGTACAGCAGCATCCTTCGTTTTTTTTTCTATGATGATGACAAAAGTGTTAATTTATTCTTTCAAGTTTATTATTGATATAAAAAGGTTTGTTTTGTTATTAAAATGAATTTTATTAAATTAAATTAAAAAAAACATTTTCTATATGAAGAAATTTTTAATTTGAAAAGTGAGGTTACAAATTCATTTAACTAGATCAATTACTTTTAATATTTGGCTTCGTTATTTTTTTTATATATATTAATGAATTACCATTAGTGTATAAAATGAGAAACGACAACTATTCAAGAATTTCTACACAGTAATAGTCCCCTCCATAATTGTTGCACATTATGCTATTCCCTTTTTTTCCTGGCATCTCATGCGTTTCCTCAAAATAATTAGGTTATGTGCTTTCAAATATTTTTTTCTAAACCGAAGTATTAAAAAAAATCATTCGTTTTTATTACATTACTAATTGGATTGATTTTTATGACGAGATAAAATTATGAAGAATTTGCTTAAGGACCAAACACGAATGATTTTATTCTAAAAACAATGATAAACATTTGAAAAGTGCATTAAAAATAGCCTCTGTGACTTTTAAAAGGCTACGTCATTCGATTTGAAAATAATTTTAATTTTCTTTGAAAAACAGAATAAATTAATTAATTTTAAATCATAAAATAATTCCAAACATGTAAATATAACTTTTCAAATGGCACTACTACTACTACTACTAATTACACAATTTCACGACTGAGCTTACGAAACATATCTGGGAATTAGAAAATTATATCCAAAAATAGATTTAATGACACACCAAAGTTTAGATATTAACTTAATAAAACACCCCAAAAGCACCAGTGTCTAGCACAGGGGAGCTGTGTTATGTTATGTCGTGTATTGAATTTCATCCTGGAAATTTATTACTCGACTGGACACCAATCATATAGTTCACTTCACAGCATACCGAATAACTACATACATATGTTATACATATACTTAGAAATTTATATATCTGGTCTCATTTTATTGTATATCATAGCTACTCTAATCAACCACTACAGAGATATAACAATCCTCTGCCGCCTCGCCTCTGTCAACGAGAAACTCACCTTTATAGGAAACACATTGATGATGATCATTTGGACAATCTTCTATCTCCTATTGCTATGGAAAAACTTCGTCCTTGGACAGTGTACATATTTTGTTGTACGAGTATGTCCTAAATATGATTAATGAATCCCCGAAATGATTCAGATATGTCACAAATAAGCCAAGAAAGCTTGATTGATAGTTTATTGATGGGGTTTTCAGTTGTGGATTAACTAATGCCACATATAAGTATATGAAAAGATTAAGTACATAATAAAGTTTGACTATGTAGTATACAACTGGGGCTAGAACAAAGTTTCAATGATTTCACATTGAACGAATTGGATTTTTCTCTGTTGTTAATTGAATCACCCACAGTAGATCCACGTAGACTTAAAACAGTCCAGTAAGGATGGGTTGAAAGGCAAAAATACAAATAGGTTGACAGTTCTAATTTTTTTTTTGTACCCTGATATGTTTCTATTTTTATCTGAAATTCACGAATTGTTGAAAATGAAAGGCGTAAAGTACTATTATACGAAAACAAAAGAGGAAAAGCGAAAAAAAAGGGAGGGTGGAGCAACATGGTCATGGAAAATTAAATGAACTGTTTGATCCTTTCGTCGAAAACGTGACAGCTTAGCTTATTTAGAGTTTTCTTTTTCCTTCCTAGGTGTGAGTTGTATGGGCGAAAGGAAATTGTTTGTTTGTTTGTAGTGATGATAAATGTAATAGCATAGCTATATAGTGTTATTTCAGGGGGGGGGGGGTGTAGAGAAACGTCTCAGTACTTTGGGATGAAAAGTATTGGTGAAATGATAATCAGCACAATAAAAATAACACACAAAAAAAAACTATGAATAAATGAAATTTTTAACGTTAACGCAGGATGTGATATCGTCATAAGATGCATACGTATAATATTGAATTTAAGCTACTTAAGACAATGAAACCAAGACCAAAAACGAAAAAAACAATCACAATTAGATAATATTACAAGGAAGGCTTTCACGTTATTTCCAGTATCCAAAGACATACAACTTTTTCCAACAAAATTGTGGTCTTATTCTTATTATTATTTGGTAGGGAGATGCAGACAGATTTCGCGCCTCGCTTATATTCACCGCAACCTATAAGATCTTTTTGTGACATTATCCCTAAGTGCCTATGACGCTCATTAGAGCGTCAGGTCTTTTACAAGCCCTATGACGTTCTTGGGGACCGTCTTGGCAGTTGGAATGCATTTTTTTAGACATCTTAGCCTTATGCGGCACAGAGCTACACAGTAAATAAGCCCTATATGAGCCTTAATTGCTTTTTGCTGAGCGTGAGGAATACTTTTGTCCTCTATTGCGGGTAGCTTATGAAGTTCTTCACTTATCTCAGCCACTTAATATTTTCCTGAGGACTATTTTAATTCTGTCCTTCTAAATCAGATGTGGTCTTTGATGACTTCATTCGTTGTATGACAGTAAATCAGATAAAATCTAATGGAGGGCTCCTGATAACTTTTCGCCAACCTTTGTCAAAATGATTATTCATTATTTTTTAGTGTTATGCTTTACATATTCCATTACTGTATCACAAATTCCGAATTTCCAACTCAATGGAAGATCAGTTAAATAATACCGATATATCAAAAATAAAAAAACTTACTTGATAGTGGTAATCCAGTTTTCATCATCAACATCATAGCTGTGAAACGGCTTCTAAAAGGCACTATACTGATTCTAGCTAAAGCTGCCAATTCTCAGAACGGGATACTATCTTAAATTTATAATTAATTTTTTATGATTTTCCTTTTCTTTTTTTGGTTTTATTTAATTTTTAATGCTAAGATTTGAATGCGTTACAGACACCGCGTGACATAAAGTCTGGGGTTTTTCTTAAGTTTATTACAAATTGTGTCTACAAAGATGATATGAATTTTCTAATAATGCTAAACTTTTCAAAAGCACAGCAACCTAGACTATCAAACGTTTTTAAGGAATATTAACATCTCTTCAAATGCCACTAAGATGATAAAATAATTACTTAACTGGTCGCTTTCAGCAATTTTATGTAACGGGAAGTCTTCAAACATTCATCCAATTCATGGTAAAGTTTCTCAAGGATCGATTTCAGAGCCGGTTCTATTCTGCCTATATACCAATCGACATCTTTGATATATGTATATATCTACATATACATAATTAAAAATTCAAAAATCATTTTTTTGCTGACGATGTCCAAATATTTTTAAAAAGACCCCTTGGATTTATTGTAAACTATATTTGAGCGAGTTAATGAAGATTTAAACCGTATTGGTGAATGAACGCAGACAAACAAAGTATCTTTGATTGCAAGAAAAACTATATACATGGCTTTACATAAAAGCAATTTAGACACATCCTATTTCCCCTGTGTAATGTTAAATGGTGTGGTTATCCCCTACTCCTTGATTGACTAAAACCCTTGGTATCATGATTAATATGAGTTTATTCTGTTGTGATCACGTTAATTCGAATTATATCACAAATATATGGCACTCTAAGGATGTTCTGGATATCAAGATCATTATTTTCAAGAAAAACACGAATGTATGATATTAATTTGAAATTTTTTTCTTCAATATATTGATAAAGACAATAATTGATAACTGTGACTGAATTTCAGTGCTACCACCCTGACTTATTGCGTTGATTGTTGGCATCTATAATAAATCATAAGGAATTTACCAAATAATCGAATAGCCATAATGATTCGTGTCCACGCTGCCTGCAAAAAAATAAATTAACAAAATGTTTCTGAATTTTTATACATTTTTAAAGTATTTGACGTATGGTAAAGACAGTTGAGAGATGCCAATGGTATCTTCAGTCCACTTGTGCTAGTCTGGAGTAGCTATCTGCACCCCATCTGTTCCAGGAAACTGAGGACTCTGTGCGAGAAGACAGTCCAAGAGGACTGGCGTCTTGTCGCACAATTGCGGGGCTTCAGGAACTATTTTCAGGAAAAGGCAGGCCAGGATGTCTAGCTTCTAAACGGGTATTCCCTGGGGAACGTAGAACTTGTGTTAGAAAGAAAGGCAGTATATGCCAGCCGCACCGCGGACATGCAGTCCTTGGGGCTTCAGAAACTATTTTCGACAAAAGGTGGTCCCGGATGTCTGGCTTCTAAATGGGCTGTCCTGGGGAGCCTAGAACTTCCGTTGAAAAGAGCAGAATGTGCCGACTAGTACTGGACATCCTGTCCTTGGGGAATCCCTGAATGGCCTAGAAAGGAAGATCTTGGGGAATCCAGAACTTGCTTGATAACGGTAGATTTTTGAAGATGGGCGTCTACACAGGCCGATCTTGGAGATCCAGCAATTGTTTGGAAAGTCATCTTCACAGATAGTCGTCGTGGAAGGACGACCTTGAGGATGGGCATCTACACAGATAACTGGATTTGGCTGCAAAATTAAAATAACCTTTCTTGTTTTGTTATATATGGAGGGATATGTAAAATTTTACATTATGTATAATTTTTCTTTAAAAATCTTGAAGCACCTACAACAACAAAAGGGAACAAAATATTCTCTCGCAATCATATATTCTCGATATCACAATAGTTCGCAAGAAAAAACAAACTAAATTCTGGATTTGTTGTACATATATATTTGTCTAATTCATTATAAAAAGTATAAGTTTAAATAAATATCTATATATCTATTTGGTGGTTCCATGCTCCATGTTTTCCTTACGGTACTGACGTACTAAGGAAACTGTTTAGGAAAATTTTAGTTCATTAGTTGTAAAGATATTTTTGGCAATTTTTTCTTTTCGTTTGTTTTGAACAAAAGTATCTTGCATTGGCAGAATATATATACATACATACTACGAAAATCTATTTCATTATCTTTCCAAAAAAACTTCACGTTATAATAAAAAGTGTTTAAAATCCGCGAGAATAACTTTTTTCCTTTCTTTTGAAGTACAAAGAAAATATTAAAGATTTTTCGAGAAAAAAAACTTCCAATCAAATATCTTTTCCCTGAAATGTACTCTTGTGTCTTTACTTATACTGTTTAAATTGCATATGCTCTCTATAATGTGAAATTGAGGGACTTCGAAAAGCTTTTAAGTTTTGTTGTCGAAGCTTAATGAGCTTTTTAACGGGAAAAATTCATAGTGAACCTTTTCACCATTTTATTGCAGTTAAGTTTTTAAGGTAAGAATGAGAATGTGAAAGAAGATAATAAAAGCTTTATCTATGACACTGGATTTTCGTTCAAACTCTAAAGCTTCTAGACAGTGGTGGAGCAGCGATGGTTTTTCCTGTTTTGAATTCCATTTTATTTAATTATTTTATTTGCTTAATATGGGTAGCTTTAAAATAACATATCACCTTCTGTTCCCAAAATATAACCCTTTCTGTGTTTTTTTGAACTGTTTCTTAGCATATCCAACGAAAAAGTTTAATAAATGCCAGAAAGTAGGCAAATATTTTTTGGGAATGAACTTTTAAGCAGGGTTCGTAAATAACGATTATTTTCTAAGTTCTTATGGTTCTTATGGAAAAAATCACCCAGAAATATTTATCGGATTGAAGTTATTGAGTGTTCATTGCTAGTGAAATTAGTAAACCTATTTAATTTTTAATATAAAAGTCCCAACGAAACTGTTAAACTATACTTACATAGGGTTTCAATCCTTGCGAAATGCGTATGAAAGATTTTTATTTTTTCAAGTTATCAATAACCGTTATGAGATGATTAATATTTTTTTCATCAGGAATAAAAATAATTTCCTGATTTTTATTTTTTCTGATCACCAATAAAATGGACATCGTGATTTTTATTTTCCTTGATTAAGAATAAAATCCATTAAGTGATTTTTATTTTTCGGGTAGACAAATAAAAATCACCAAGTAATTTTTATTATTCTAATCATAAACTATTTATGGCGCTATGTAAAATAATGAGTGTTAGTGTACAGATGTTCAGATGAAGTGTGAGTTCTAACGATGAGTAACAAAAAGTTTACAGCTGAACATCCGCGTCTACTATTTTGTAATAATTATTACAGTGTACTTTTATTTTGTATTGACCGATATTTAAAAATAATTATTAGATTATTATACTGAAAAAGAAGAAAATACTTGGTGATTTTTATTTGTCGACCTGAAAAATATGATTTTTATTCTTAATCAAGAAAAATAAAAATCATGAAAAAAATATTAATCATTTCATAACGATTATTGATGGCTTAAGAAAATAAAAATCTTTCATAAATATTTCGCAAGACCTGAAACTCTATATAAGTAAAGTTTAACCGTTTCGTTGGAACATTTAATGTAAAATTCATATACAAACTCATTGAACAATGTGTTTTAGGATAAAACTTATAACCGTTACGATCCCTGTTTTTAAGTCATTTTTGCTGGATATGTTCAAGAAAAAGGACACAAAACGCTAAAAAGGTTATTTATGTTTTGGGGTACATAGTGTGATAGGTATTATAAAGCGAAGCTTTTAGGCTTCTTGGGCCCAGTATGAAACATTGATTATGTCCTGTTTTTTTTTTCTATAAAAAAAGTAGTTAAAAAAATCGAATTAATATTCCGAAATTTTAACTTTGTTGAGTCATTAAAACGGAGAGGAGTAGCACATAAAATTTGTAGGTTAAAGGATTATCTATGTATCTATTTTAAATTATCATCATAGGGTGGAACGTTATAGAAAAGCATACACAAATATCTCGGAGCCCATTAGTGTCTCCGTCCCCCTCCCGCTAGTACAATTTTTTGCTTGTCTATGCATAACCTATCCATAGCCGTCTGATGCAAGACTACACACGGCACACCCTGTATAGAATGTAAATTTGGCAAGAGAGTTAAGAAGAGGTTTACATTTTGCATGTTGTGTGCAATAATAAAAATAACAAATGAATGAACACAAATGTGAAATAAAGCTTTTGCATTTTTCGCATAAAATAAAAATATGAATAAGTTTTGACCGGAAGCTTGAGCTAATTCAAAAAAAAAAAAAAAAAAAAAAAAAACGTCGTGAATTTACAATATTAAGGATAACCCAACAAATTTGTGGGATTTTTTTTTTTTAAGAAATCAATTTTAAGGATCAATAATTGAAGTATTTAAATATAAATTGTAACATGTTGGTGTCGTCTTTGAAACAAAGCTTGATCCTATGACGATATCCTGGAGAGAACGTATGCGCATTTAAATGAGACTACACTGTCTTTAAACAACTAATAGTTATAAACGTAAATTTCATAGAGAAGAATTGATTTAAGGGAGGGGGGGGGGGAGGCTTCAGTATGATCAAGACACTCCAAGAGCTGTATTCACCATGTATTTTGAAGAATTATCTGCGACCTATTTCGTATTGATTCACACAGGTCACATCACCATAGCTAATTGCCTTATATCCACAAAAGCTTGGATAACAAAAGCATAAATTGACAAAATCAAGATAAATGCATGTAGAATGAACGTTGGGTTGTATTTATTTTCACCCTTTAATGTATAACTTTGTGTCAAATAAATAAACATTTTTTCATTAGCTGCAGATTTCTAGATTTTTTACAATAGATCAGAGATATAATATGTCTTCAGATTTATCAAAATCAATGACCCTTTGAGTATTTGTCCTTTGGGAAATTTAGTGGCCTTCCATTATATATACTTTGCAGACCCCACATACCTATACAAGCATTTCACATTGACACGATTTTTCTTTTTTCCATTGAATTGATATTTTTCCAATTGATTTTGTTTTATTCCAGACTTAAGTTAATAATTTTTCAAATACTTTTTTTTTTCTGAAGCAAATTAATCTTTTCTGGGGTAAAAATATGAGTTAGAAAAGAGTTTTCAGTATTTTTCATATTGACAATTTCTTCACTGCAGGAGAAATAGATTAGATACGCTCCACGCATGACTCAATAGGTCTTATCAAACCTTGCACTAATTTTCTATATCAGCTCGTCCTTGTGAGGTTTTTCAATGGGTGTGGGTTAATTATCGACATTGAAGTAAATTCTTTCATCTTCTTTACCTCATAAAATTGCCTTGCACTTTGTAAAGCTCCCTAAAATCTTCTTTTATCATTGGAAGCTGCTTGCAAATGCTGCGAGTTTAAAATAAATTGCAAATATCACATAAATATTGTCTGTTATATTTATGTATACCCGAAATGATATAATTTAACATTGAATAAGATTGATCTGCTTTAGAAGAAGACTAAATTGGATTAATTTAATCTGCAATAAGATCAAATTTATTAGGAAAAAAAAAGATAGATCAATTCAATGTGGAAAAGTATCTAGTTAACGTTGAAATTCTATGTACGTATAGACCATTTTCAGTTTAAATTAAACTTGGCCCAAGTTATATTAAACCTTGTTCACTTTGAATGAATCTATTTGCTGCAATATTAAAATAATTCTCAATTAACATATCTACTTAAGTACTATTCCCTTTTTTGAAATTTTTCTGTCCCATATTGTACCAACAGTTCGAAAATAATGCATTTTGAATTTGGTACCTCCTATTATAAAGTGTTCTGTATAACATGCGTTGCTTATTCTGGATAACACAAAAACATACACGTGAATTATAAAAACTATAAAAACATATCACTTGGATTGCTTACCGCCATGTTCCCCAATGTTAATCCCTATAGAATGTGTTTCTTTTTTTCTTCTCAAACATAAGGAGAGTTTATAAATAAACATAATAATGAAATTTAATCCTGATTCTAATATTAATCCGCTGAACTAATTTTAATCCTAATTTGAAATTTAGTAATTTTAAAAATTTATTTCATTGCAATATTTTTATGAAAAAGTTTAATTTTATTTTATGCTATTTTAAGATTGCAAGATTACAATAAAAAAACAAACGATTCATTTAAATTGAACTAGGTCTTATTTAACATGGATTAGCTTTCATTTTAACTGCAAAGTGTTCCATTTACCTTGGACAGAGTTGCATTTAACTTACGAAAGGTTTCATTTAAACTAAAAATGGAATAAGGCAGATATTCTGTCATACAAACCAGAAGCTACTAATATTTAAAATAATTTTTGTCATTATACTTAACCAATAGAAAATTGCTATCAATAAACAATACTCGAATTTTACCTTATTATCGACTGTAAATATTTCTCTTAAGAGTAAATTTCATATCTGACTCTCAGGTGACTGAAATTCGAACATTCCCCCACCCCATCATCCTATACTGTTTTGTCTAAACTATAGCTATTAACATGAAACTAAAATTCATTTCATTGACACAAATTTACAGCTCTTATCACTCTCGTTTCGACACTTCTCCGATATTGTGACGTGACATACTTAATTACTGCCATCATTTGCATATTATCCAATAATAATGACAGATAGTGCGAGAGATGCATTTCCATTGATGAATTTATGATTCAAAATTAATATATACATATCTACATTACACCAGAACGCACACATCATCATCTGTAGATGCTTTGCACCAAAATGCATTAAACTAAACTGGTTACATTGCAAGCGAGTCGTACCAGTGATGTATGCACCGTAAGCATGCGGGTTCATATGGAGCCTAGAAGCCGCTCCCCATCGATTCAAAGTTGCTCAGGTTAAGGGGTCACTAGAAGTATACTTACACAAAAATAATTATTACCTATATGACAGTGCGGCGGCGGTGCGGTGGCGTTGAAATTTTCGCATCACGACCAACGCAACAGACTACATTAATTTTGAAAGATTAGATTTTCGGGGAGTCGACCGAATAATTTAAGAAGGGGAGCGCGACTAGACTAGTTTTCTAGACATGCATTCACTTTTCCTTTGGGGGTTATGATAATGCACGTAAAACTTCTTTTAGAATTGAGTCTAATTATAAGGTGCGCAAAGTAATAATTTTTATGAATACCGCGTTTAGTGAAGCAGGCCCAGGCAGCTACGTGATTTAACATTAATTTTGGTGTTAAAATTAGTAATTAGATTGTTTTTGTGTTTTTTAATTTATTAATTTATGTGCTAAATTGAGTTGACTGCTTTAAGGCTTTTTAGTTTTTTTTTTTTTTTTGATAGTGCAAAAATGTCGATAAAATAATTGTGCAAGGCTAAGATACATAGATAGAGGTGAGTTTGATAACCATGAACTTAGTTATTATTTAAGGTTAAGATTTTTATGAGGTTTTTTTGTTGTTGTATGGGAAATTAATACAAAGACTAGATGGTATGATTTTACAGTTTTATATATTGTTTTACTTATTAAATTTTGAAACCATTTAATTTTTATTCATTCAAATTGAAGTGGACCTACTAAATATGATCATACTGAATTTTAGAATATTCTATAAAATTTTCAAGCTTATTTGTGTCTAAGTTTGTATACCTTTCTTTTTTTTTTTGTACCTACGTACATATGTTGTATATATTTTGTTTGAATAAAGTAGTTATTCAGTATCATCCCGGTTATTTTAAAACTCAGAAGTTCCTGTGGCAAAATAAAAAAAAAATTAATTCATGCAGAACTTAATTGTAATCTTTTTATGCGAGATAACAAGATCTACATAAATAATTGAATGTATACTATAGTGCATATAATACTGCAAGTAGATTGTTTCTATGTTCACCTAATCATGGAATTATTTGTATTAATTTATATTATCACATTTAACAAAATAAAGATCGTGCTGTAAGGCTACTTCCATTACACTGGTAGAAATCTGTTAAATCTAGATACAAATATTCTGATTTTTTATATCTTGGATATGTGAAAATTTTCTTGGGAATTTTTATTTAAGGAACCATATCCTAGTAGTGTGACGGTAAAGGTGATCTCCTGAGTAATTTTCTTTTTACATTTTTTTATAATGTTTTTACTCACAGCAAGACGATAACCCAAAAAAATAATGGCTTATGATTCAAGGTGAAAATTGTCTTTTTTTAGATGCAAATTAAAAAACGCAGCCATTTTTTCGTTAAAAAGAAATACAAAATTTTTAAATAAAAACGATAGGCTTCTTCGATGATGTGGCCACATTTCAAATGGATAACTTGAAAATTCTTCTTTCGAAAGCTGCCATCATTTTAAGAAACAAATTTTTCCAGAAAGAGACGCTTTAACTTTCAAATAGGTACGAGATTTTCATATGAACTATGTACGATACTAAGTTCATACATATGCTTCCTCTTAGTATAGTTCGCTGTACAATTTGCCTATCATCTTCAGAAAATAATGAAACGGACCAGCTTCAGCGAATGTCTGCTAAGATCAAATAAATCATTTCTTCGTTTGTCTAATACCACTTGCCTTACGCCAGAGGAGATCTACTTATATAGTTTGATCGATAATTTTTATGAAGACAACATAAAAAGGAGACCAAACCGTACTAGCATACGTATACTCCAAGAGAAGTCTAACGAAAGTGCTGTAAAGAAGCTTCATTATAAAAAAAAAACTCCTTAAAAAAAAAACTGTAGAAAAACTAAACATAGTCAGGTTGTTTTACTGAAATCTATAAAAATGAAATTAATCTGCCTTTCGCCTTAAATAGGTAAGATATGCATCTACATATGTAAAAATTGGTAAAGTCTTAGCATATTAGTCGTAGTAAATTTATCTTTCATAAGGCTATGCTGAAAAGAGCAATTAAACTACACTACATTTCAAACCTGAGCTTCAAACATCTTAGCGATACAACTGTTGTTAGAAATATCTCACTTGCTTAATAGGTGAACCACAACATTTTTTTTAACATAGAAGATTTTTAGGATCACTCTCAACTCAAAATTCCATTTATTGTATTAAATGCTCGTTATCAGCTCCATTTCACCTTCTTTTGACATAGGATGTAACTAGAAAAAGGAGCACTCGTTTTAAACTTCGAAATTATCAAAACTGGATCTATTGTCTTTAGTTCAGAATGATCATATAGTAGTGACGTCATTTTTAACTCAGAATGGTCATAAATGTAGGTCTCAATTTTGAATGATCATATCTCAATATGATCATTATTGATCAAAATGATCTAAAATTGAGATTTTTTTTTTTTTGTATTTATTAATATTATAACTCAAAAAAATCATTTTAGTGGCGACGTTTAGATAAATGTGACTTTTAAAGTATAGTTGTAAAATATTTTCAAAAATGGAGATTAACTGATTCTCAGTCATTTAATAACTTTTGTTTTTTAAACAAGCCCAACATGCGCAGGTCTAAACTGCATAATCATCATACATAGAATAAAATGGGACGCACAAAAAATACGCGCAAAATTCAACTCTCTTTCACTCTCTTATCTTGGAGTTCTTTTAGAGAACCCAACATCTAAATCCTAACAATTTATTTGTGTCATATGGATTAAATTTTTTTTTGCGCATTAGCCTATGTAAGTCATAATACCTGCAACGCCCTATGATAGTAACATTTATCAAAGAGATTAATTAAGGCTCACAAAGTTTTCTGAATTTGAATTTCGGCCAGTTTACTTTGTTTAACTATTTTATTTTCTTCTCAAAAAACAAGTTAACAATATTCATTTTGCATATCGATTGCCTTTTCACATCAAAACCTAAAACCGAAAAATGTAAACTGAAAAACTTAATTTATTCCACTCTAAAACAAGATTTTTCCTCCAATGATTAATAAAATCATGGAAAATAGGATAAACTAATAATTTTACTAATATAAAATAAGTAAAAACGAGTTTCCAAACAAAACTGAGGCCAAGCCGAATGAAAAAATAGAAAATAAACTTTTCTTCACACACAGAGGTGGACTCAGATTTTATTCGCTGACAATCAACGATATATTTCAGTATGATCAATCAGAGGTAATAAGTCATTTGATTCATGAAGAGAAAGAATATTTAAGAGAAATGTCCCAATCAAAAAATATGAGTCCACCTCTGTGTGTGAAGAAAAGTTTATTTTCTACTTTTTCATGCGGCTTGGCCTCAGTTTTGTTTGAAGACTCGTTTTTTATTTATTTTATTTTCTGCCTTTTTCACGTTAACTAAATTGTTCTAATATCAATTTAACCAAAATTAATTATATTTTTACTTAATTCTAATTTAATTTTAGTTTCTTACTTTCTTTTTAATTTTCCGTTTTCTTTTTAATTTTCCGTTTTCCTTTAATTTTTCTTATATTTATCCTTATATTTCTTTCTTCCTTCTTTATTTTGAGTCAATTTTTGAATATTCGCAGTGAAATTTTTTTGCGTCAGTACGACTCGAGAGTTTCCAATCGAACACAATTCGATAACTCGGAGGTTTCGAAAAATTTTAAATTTTGAAGGCAGTTACGATGAGATGATTGGAAGTCAGCACTGTGGTTGACTGGAAGTTTTTGTTCAGCTTATCATTACCGACATTTTAAGTCATGTTTGGTGCCGATCCGAAAGCAAAAATTTTTCGAGTATCAAATCGTTGAAGTACTGCAACGGTTTTTTGAAATTCAAATTATGTTTTAAACAGCGCTTTTTAGCTGTATTCCAACTTGATCCCATATAATATGAATTTTCCCAGCTTTCCATGTTTTCTATAGACTTTTCTTATTACTATGAATTTTTTTTAAAAATTTACATGAATTTTCCTCGATTTTTCATGCAAGTTTTCATGATTGTTGAAGGAAAAAAATGATTCCGCATAGCTTATAAAACTTTTTTGTCGGAAAATTTTCCGGAAAAGTCGAAAAATTCCGGAAATTGTCGGAAAATTTTCCAGAAAAATTGAAAAATTCTGCATTTTTCCTGAAACAGATTTATCACTAATCATATCGATGAAAATTTTTCCGATGATTTTCCCGCTTTTCCGGGTTTTCCATGGAGTTTTCCACAAAAGCAACTTTATGCCACTCATTTCGCTCTACAACTCTGTTTTAGGTTGCAAAACGCTCAAACTCTTCCTTGGTCGGAAAAACTCCGGAAATGCGTTTTACATGAATATTCCTCGATTTTTTCTGCAAGTTTTCACCATTTTCGGAGAGAAAGTAATGATGCCAGTTGATAGGGAACTTCATCCTGCATAATTTAGAAAACTTTTTTAACGGAAAATTTTCCGGAAAAGTCGGAAAATTCCGGAATTTTTTTTCGGAAATATCGGAAAACTGCATTTTTCCTGAAACGGAGTGATAAATCCGTACCAAATTTTCAATTGATTTTCCCGATTTTCCGGGTTTTCCATGGAAACTTCCGGTTCAAATTTTGATAGATTCAATTGTCACGCGACATGAACCTGTGTGCCAAATTTCAGCTGTGATAACGAAAAGTGGGTCTACGAGAGTGTCGAAAATAGTAAAAAATAAATACATAAATAGACAGACGAATTCGTGTACTAGTTAAAGGGACGGGCTGGCCTCAGAAATAGAATATTTATCTCAGATTTTTAAGAAAAACACAAATTTTATCCTTTTTCGGCCGAAAAACGAAATTTCGGTTGCATCTATCAATTATTTTCGGTTTCCACATGTGGAAAGTTTCGGGACGAAAAACTTTTTCGGTCGTACTAAACCTCACTTTGTGTTTACATTTCAAATTATATTATTTTATTTTATTATTTATTATATTATTATAATATGGGATTTCTAAGTAAAATTAAAATACGTTTTTTGTATGAGCTCTCATCATACAACTTTTATGATAATTAAATGTTACTTCTATTTAATCGTAAAAATGTTTTCGGTTTTTGATGTGAAAGCAAAGCGAATTTCCGGTGTAGAAATTATCGGTTTTCGCTTTTCGGTTTCGATGTGAAAGTGCCTTAAGAAGTCGAAAAATTCTTTCGAACCCATTTCTTGCGTTTTCTGTGTCTTTTTTTACGCATATTACATACATATCTAGTGAAAATGGCTTGAAAAGTTGTTTTAAATAAAAATATAGTCTACATTCAGCCTTTTTTGATAATTTTTTGCTGAATGTAGAAAAAAGAAAAAAATCTAGATATATGTAAGAGGAAATCGACAGAATCTTTTAAGCTTTTCTCCTTTTTTTCTAAACCATAGTTTAATTCTATCCTTCTGGAAATGTTAATAATTCTCACCTCTTCTCGATGTGACGACATTAATTTACTAAATGCCATTACAAAGAAATGAAATCTTTATCTTCTTCATATAAAAAACAAAAAACTTAAGATTCCGCTTTCAATAATGTTAGTAAAGGATCAATCATATTAATGTCAGAAAAATGCCAACACTCGCGTTTGGAGACGTGTGAATTCGTTAAAACACATCAATCAAATGTTCTTCTCTGTTTCAGATTTAACAGCCCGTGAAAGTAATTCTGACATTTTATTGATACGCACGAAAGTGGCGTGTTAAGGAAGGTATTTCGCAGTTATCCCAAAAAAGTTGATTCTCTTGATTGAGGAAACCTCGGTATTTGGGGGAGAATATTCATGTTGTTGGTATGTTATGTACATTGGTATATGTGGTTGGTGGTATAAAGGAGGACAGAGAGGAGGCTGTTCTTAATACCTTTCTAAACACTTAATACAGATATTCTTATATTTTGTTATATGAACTGGTCTGTGTATGTGTACAATGGTTTTTGACAAAGAATTGAAGTTGAATTTGGTTCCTGGAAGTTATCAATTTTCATCAGTGTTGTATTTTCCTGTACTTATAAGCGCGCGTGCACGGGTAAATTGGGTTTTAAATAATTAGTATTTAATTTGGGTTGGATGACTTTAGTTGAAAGATGGTCTTTTTTAATGATTTGTTTGGTTTAATCTCTTTTTTCTGGCTGAATTTAAAGATTTATACCTCGGCTATGATGGTCTTACAAATTAAAACATTGGCACATGCATATTGGATTTAATTTGATCGTATAATCACTAGAGATTTCTCTGATAGTAGTATATAGTATGTATTTAGCATAAATTATAATCTCCAACTTTTTGACAAACACCCAAGAAATAAAAGTTTAATACTCGCATCGTTTAGACTGCGGTTGTTAGGCCAATCCAATCGAAGAATGTAAACATTTATATGAAATATAATCACAACACTACATCCATACATATATTAATGTATCAGCCTACAGCTAATAGTACAGTTCTTATTGGTTAATGGTGAGAAGTAACGTATGAAAGCGTAATTCGCTAATACCAATGCCGGTCTGCAGAATTTTTGGTCAAATATTCGCCTAAATAATGTCTAGCATTTCTTACACCTACGCATTGCACAAATATCAATTATAGCTTCGCTTTAAAACATCGACAAATATGTATATCGCCAGCTAATATTTTCGCCATATATGGAAACCAAAACTGTAGACACATCGTGTGGAAGAGGAACGAATAATTTTGGGTATGTGAGGCAATTATTCGTTAACACTTTGACTCGAGCCAACTATATCAATTCTTGTCCGGAATATGTGCGCATATCAAATATTCATCAAGGATCATTGTCAATTGTCGAAACGTGATCATGTATCTTTATAAATAAAATTGGCAAAAGAACAGAGCCTTGAGGGACCCCTGAATGTTAATTTATTCTATATAAATGTGTAACATTTTCTTGAGATTTAGAAACTGTAGATTATTTATTTTATTTATTTATTCTAACAGCATTTGCTATCTGGAGGAAGCAGCTTGCTGTTAATAATTTTTTTATTGATGGCACTGGTGACGGCTATTTTGAATTTCAGTAATATTGGTGTAGTATGGAATGACCTGCCTTGAAGTCGAACTGTCAGTCCTGGCGAATAGTTTTCCTCACAGAAGTGCTTAGTACGACATGTTTATGCGATGGCCTTTTTAAGGAAATTCCCCAGGTTGAAGCTTAAGGCCCATTCAGAGTCTACAAGTTACTTTCACAAGTTGAGACACTCTTCACTTCTCTATGCCTCTCGTAAGACCAAATGCTTACTTGCGACAAGTTGGGAATCTAGCATAGAGTGCTACGTTTTAGAGCAAGTCCATACTTTTAACTTCAATTTTATGTGAATTTTAAATATGGCGGATTGTTTTCCACTCTAATTCCACTTCAGGCAAATTCCTGCAAAAGTAGTTCCACTTTAGGAAAATTCACGCAAATTCCCCCAAAATTACTTGAGGAATGTGAAAATAAACTTGCTCGTATGTACCAATCTAATTGTGCCAGTAACTTGCCGGGTCTGAATGGGCCTATAGAGATATTGGTCTAAACAAACACCTTTGTATTCTTTAATTTTTGCATTGAAAATTGTGTTGTGTAAATGTAATCTACGCCTGTGTTTTAATCTGCTGAACTTGTTACAGAATTTATTGGAACTAAACAAGATTAACAAAATCGAATCAACCTTTAGAGATGTCATCATTTACCTAATTGCAAAAGTCTTATTTACTTTACCTAGAATTGCCTATGAAAGTGGATTAGAAAATTATTTTTGTTTTTTCGAAAGAAATAGGTTTATTTATTCTGTGGTGTTGCTGCTGCCAAATTTCGGTTTCTTACCGCTGACGTTGCTCATCACAATGGACCATAGATTGTCTAAGTGTGGCTGATCGTACATCTTCTTACAATTGCCGCCACTGTAACCTAGTGCTGACGTTATGTTTTTAAATGTATTAGGACAGATTTTTTTTGAGTTTTGTGTGCTGTGCTGTGTTGAATGCGGTTTAGATTTTTCTGCAATTTTGGGCTGTTTTTGTATAACCTGCTATCCGGTATGGATTTAAGATCCACTAACTATAGCTTGCATTCATTATCCATGTGTACAACCGCGGCTCATATTGTATTCTACCTACAGGAGGCTTTCCACAAAATGGAAAATTCTTTAAGAATATGTGAGCCGCTTAGTATCGATTTTTCATCCTTGAAAAAGATATCTGCATAGTTGAGAAATCTCGCAAACACAAATCATCCCATATTGACCAATCTTGATCATACTTCAACATGCATTTGCAAAAAAAAAAAAATGTTGATTTGTAAAATTCTAGGTGAGATCATAAACATTGTTGAAGCTACCTAAACTTGTTATTAATTCACTTTAAAGGATAAGAAACTTTAAGGGAAACCACCATTCCTTGAGATGATCATATTCTTCTAATTAATTATTTCATTAGCAGGTAATCCCACGTGTTTTAATATGTATATAACTCCTGTGGGTAAAATTACAAGCACGAAACACTTTATTCTAAACATACCTATATACATACATACCTACATACACCTGAGTAGCCGTATGTAGCTGTTCTTATAGGAAGGACAAATATGAACATGACATACATATCCTTTCCGTATATTATATGAAGATACAATAAAGAAATACACTTCTTCATAAATATGCTGCAGCTTTGTCTATTTATGTAGTACTCTCAAATAGCTGAATATGTTTCGCCTATTGAAGGAGAAAAGCATTCCCCTTTTTCTGTATTACAACACTCTCCCCTTGGTATAACAGAGAACAAACGGTTTTGCGCAAAATCACGAATAAATCCAAAAGTTGGCAAATTTCATTTGGGACAACTTTGAACTTTGATTTCTCATTCGGAGGTGAAAAGCATCAGAAACCAATTAGGATTACATTTTTATCCCGGTAACAATTACGACGGAAGATTCAATAGATTCGCGAATTGTATGAAGGTTTGTATAAAGTGAGAGGGGTTTAAGATGAATTCGTTATCAAAGCCATGATATGTAAATGAAAAAGTTTTTGTTTACTCGATTGCTTGTTTATTTATCTTTTATCTTTTTCACACGCTTTAAGTAAATCTTATTGTAAATATAAAATAGACTTGGGCATGTGTTTAGGATACAATGATGTAATTTTTTTATATCCTAATTAGAAGGTATATCAAAGTTTGTCATTTGGTTGGTATAACGCTTAGAAATAATTATGTTAAACACGGCAGAATTGATTAAAAATCACAGCATTTCTATTTTAGTATGTCCATCTGTCTGTCTGCATGATAATTCGAGAATGTCTTTATCTTGAAAGACGAAATTTTTCACAGATTTTTTTTTGTTTTTAATAAAATTGTTATAACCATGCTTAAAGTGGATGAAACTTAGCAACTCATTCGTAGAGTTGCTATACAAAAACTTTGATTAACGTGAAGAGTTGAAGATTTGTCTATGAGTTTTATATAAAATTCTAGACTTAAGATAAAAAATGGGCAAAACCGGATAACTTCTTCGCGATTCAAAATATTTCAGTCTTCATTATCTATATATTTTTGAATACCGATCCATTTTTATATGTGCAAAATAAGGTAATTTCTTAGTAGCATTGCCATTACAAGTATTCATTATTCAGATTTTCCACATACATATATTTAGGTATTATGGTTGAGTCCAACAATTACATTAAAATTTCAGATCGAGCTACAAAAATATAGGGTTGCCATACTTAAATTCTCATTTTGTACATACCTCTATTAAAAAAGAGCTCAGTTCCAGAGGATTTTAATATACGGAAGAATGTATACGATGTTATTGTTGTCATATCGTAGCACGTGGCCTATCCAATTTAATTCTTTTGATTTTTACAGTCCTTCTATCCTGGTTTGAGTGGTTTTAAAGTTCATAATAAATTGGCTAACCCTCCTTCATTCGCAATATACAACAACACATTTGAGTTGAAAAACCATAATTATTTTAATGGAGATTTCACTTGATATCCGGAATATTTTTTAAATTGGAGTACTCTATTTTATACTAAGAATTGACGTTCTCTTCTATGCCATTAGACTCAATATTACATATGCTACCGAGTGAACAGAATTTTACCTTCAGTCTTGCAATATATACTTGAATTTCGGAGGTAGATCTTGCATTAATCCGATGTTTTTATTTTCACTGGATTGAGTCTCAAACATAGCTGCTCTAAATTTCCATCAGTACTTTTATATTATTTATACACCAAATAGAAAATTTAACACAAAATAGGTTTCAGCTCGATTATTTTATTAAGATTATTATTAAAATAAATCGTCAAAATCTCTTCTAACTCATTCACTTTTAAATTGTGGACAGAAAAGCTTTTAAAATAAATCCTAATTATGCAATCATCATTTGTTTTTCAAGTCACTCAATTTCGCTATTTGAGACCTGTTGATGAGTCAAAACCAAGACTTAAAACTTGTCACCCAAAACAAAATGGGTTATGTGATGAAATAACACATACATTTTTTTTTTAGCTTTTTTCTATACACCGGAGAATCCAAAAAAATGCCTTCTTGAACAAATATAAACATCTTAGTGTCGCTTTGTAGTAAATAATTTTTCTCTCTTTAATTTCAGGTAAGTGCTTTGGAAGTCCTTTATTTTTTTTGATTTTGTCCTTGGTAAGTAATTTTCATTCAACAACAACTCTCTTATATTAAGATTAGCGATTAGCAACTTGGAACTAATACTTTTACTTACATATTTATGTATTCAATGATATAAATATAAATTTTATAGTGACAACTTCAATATCGAATAATTCTTAAAGGTATTCCCGCTCTGGAGCGAACTAGTTCTTCTTCATATTTCTTCAATAATTTTGCCAGCAACATAAGTGGATTTTTCAAAAATGGGTTTTATTGCATTCCTTATTATTATCAATATCAAAGCCGTTCAATTTGTAGATTGCGTAATTATTATATTCACTTAAGCAACTTTCAAAACTGAATCTTAATCATTTACAGTCAGCGATTCAGATCTTACAAAATTGTGTTAATTGTTACTAAAATTACTCAGCATATATAGTCATGTACAAATGAAGAAGTAAAATGTGTCAACAAAATTTTATATATTTTTCTTGAATACTAGATTAGATTTAGTTATATAGGGTTTCCAAAGCAACTTTCTATCGAAAAGAATCTATTCGCTATGTCCTTTCTCATAAATTATTCTATAAGAAAAGAAATTAAAAATTCATCGTTCAAATGAAGAATTTCGTTGTGGGATGGGGGTGAAGCAGTATTCAAGAAAAAAGACTGTCGAGAAATTTTGTCTAAATGTCGAAATATGTTTTGTTCTTCGTTTAAACGGTCTCTTAAGCTGGCTTAATGAAATTAAATGGTATACATATCTACATCTAACAGATCAAATAGATTCATGCAGTTTTCGTCTACACGTCTATCAAGAGTTTTTTGACGTCATTGATTCCAAAATCCTGAAATCATCCCTCTTAATTTTTCTTTTGCTTTCAATTCAGTTCACGTTATTTCATCTGATCTAAATCTAACTCAAAATCTGTTTATTTTTCAAAAGTCCTAAAGAGAAAAAAGTACAAGAAGAAGAAGAAGAGAAAATCAATTGTTTTATCTCTTCTTACTTAAATCGCCAAATCTAATCCAAATGTCCAAAATATATTCTGAGAGTTCATAAAATTTTAAGCTAGAATTCTGGTACACCAAAAATGAGTGTATACCTACTTAAGAAAAATTTACATGGCAATTTGGTTTTCAGTCTTATCACAACATCAAAAATTGGTCACTATCTATATAAGATTGTAGCACAGAAAATGTGATTTTATTTTTATACAGGGTGATTGTGAAATAGGGGACATAAATAAACAGGTGGTAGGTTTAAGTACACCTTTTTTCGGAAGGGGGGGGGGGCGTGATGTGGTTGCAATCCTAAAGTTTTTCAGATACATCACAGCACGTTTTATCTGTATCTCCGGTGATCCGTAATGTATCGACCTGACAATTTTTTTGTTGGTAGGTAATACAAATCTCTTTATTAATAATGTACCTTTAAAAGGTGCAGTAGATTTAAGTGTGATGTGTAGATTTTTTTCTCAAAATTCAAATTTCGCGCCATTTTACGTAGAATATTGCGTTATTAACATTTGAATTTTAATGCACTTCGGAATAATTCAACTCAATTAATTTTATTACTGGACAAGTACAAAAGATTAATAATCTTTTAAAGTACATTAAAAGAAGCACGTGAGTTATAAAATTCAAAAAGTTCAAAAGATTCAATTGATACAGTAAAAAATAATAATACCTTTTTATATATATATACTGACTCTTTTATTGTTGGCTCTATGGCTCTTTAAAATTTCTTAAAAATACATGGCAAAAGGCTCTACAAAGTGTACACCAAAAGTCGCTAGCTAATCTAAAAGTTATAAAAGGTCAATAGGGACAATTAAACAATTAAAACAATTAGAAAAACTATTGAACAAGAAAAAAGACACAAACAAAAGGAAAACAAACAAGATAAAATTCTCAAGAGAGACTAAAAAACGGGTACAAAAATTTTGAAGAGGATCTAAAGGATAGACAACAAATGTAAAAGTCCCAATTTTGACAATTGGGTAAGTGACAGTTCCAAATTTTCAAAATAATCTAATAAAAATAATTACCTAATCGAACGAATTTTCAACATAAAATTTTGAAATTTAGCACCAAAACCGAATTTAAAATTAAATAGCCCAACGAACGAAAAAATTTACCCGATACCGTTATAGAGTCCCGCGAGAGCAGCCTGTAGTATCACAGACTTCTACAAACTACCTTCATCATCCCTCCAGCTTATCATCTCTAACAGAGTGCTTATACTTTCCACAGCACTTGCAACGATTCCTAAGCGGGGAGAAGCCCCGTGGTCTAGTGTTGCAAATGCTGTGGCTTGCTATCACCAGCGAAAGACAAGGGCTCCGTCCTGCATCGACGATAGTAGTTGCCATGTGCAGTTGAATTTCTCTGAGTTTGTTGCCAGATATTCAGGGCGTAAACGTCTCTTCAATCTGTCAACGAACAGGCGCTTAAGTGCTTGTGCGTGATGTTGTGGGTCAGTGTTCTGATGCCCATTTCTGGCTCTCATGTAGTACAAGTGAATTATAGATTTGGCCAGTGTCAACACAAAGCTAATCAAACAGTTCACCCGACTACTAAACTTTGGTCCACATAGAAACGATGTCTTAGTAATGCTGAAATTCGGGTGGATCAACTGACACATATCGCGCACGAGTTCCATTAGATTTTGCAAAGCTTGGCAAGTGAAGAACCTGTGAAACAGGGTGCCTTCACCAGCACAAACTGTGCAAATCCTCTGAACTCGCCGGTCAATATGTGACAACTGATTAGGATGCATAAGACTGTGATGCAGCAATTTGAATGCAACATCAGCATCTTTGTAACAAGAAGGATAACTGTAGACTACTCTGCAAGTTATCCCTCCCATCACGCCCATATTCACCTCGAGGTGTGTTCGCCATCTGTTGTATCCTGTATACTCCGGAGGTCTTATTGAGATAAGCACGTCACCGAGCACACGTGTTGTAAGTGTCCTGAAAGGTATGTGGGGTGGTCTGTTCAGAACGAAAGCATCTTCCAACTTAGCGCCAGGGTCACTGGTCCCAAGTTGACGGAATCTCTCCCATGCAGAAGCAGCCAGGTCGTATAGTTGTGGAGTGTTAGTGTTTATTCGACAGTTTCCAGAGATATAAATGATATCTCCGAGAACTGTCAGTGTATGCGTGTCAGTTTCAAAACCTCGAGCATTACTGAACACTGAATCTATTAATTCAGGATTAAACCTGATTGGAATCGACGCGAATTGCGTGTACCGTAGAGCATTCCACTTAAGCTGAAATGCTGGCCTGATTCTGCCCCAGGTCTGAATCGTTGAGATTAGATCCTGTGGTCAGTTACGAGGATAGGGTGGTCGAACAGAAAGCAGGTAGTAATACTCCCCTATGCCGATCCCTCCCAGTACATTCACCCACAGCTGAGAAATCAAGGTGTCTCTCTGGCAAAACACTCGTCGGAATGCACTCACTTGGAGACACCTTGATTTCACAACCAAGTTAGTGAGACCTAATCCACCTATCCTGACTGGCAAACAGAGCGTGCTTTCAGCAACCCATCGTCTTCCGCACCAAAAAACATCTATCGTTTTTGCTTGAAGAAGACCTACAAAGCCTTCATCAAACGTCTCAAACTTTAGTAGATGAACGATGGACGAGGTAATCAAATAATTTATCACGACTGACCTACCCATTAAGGATAATGGAAATAGTCGACTACGCCATGAGTTAACAGCCCTAGAGAGTTTCTCCAGAGCGATGCGTCCGATATACACACCTAAATACTTCAAGCAAGTATTAGTCCATTGGATGTTCAGTGGAGTATCTGTACGATCGCTCCACTTCCACACCGCAAGGCTTGAATCTTGCTAAGGTTGTTTCTAGTGTCCGCTAGACGTTAGTACTATTCGAAAACAGTACGGGCAACCGGAAAAGCTTCATCTCTTGTCACGAAAATAGAAAGGTCATCCGCATATTCCAACATAAGAGGCCTTACATTGGTATATGGTAGATGCACTGAATATTGTCCAATCGACAGAGATTCACCAGTAGCGGCTCCGACGAAAGATCATCAGAGATCAGAGATCTTCAGAGAAAGTACGAAAGTAAGTGGGAATATTCTCAAGAAATTCATGAGTGGTTGTCGACGTCGATTCAGAGTAGAGACTACTATAGTAGTCTCAAATATATTCTGATAGCTTTTGTCCGTTGTTGTCCAGATTCATCAACTATCGATTCGACTTCACAAGAAGCAGTACGTCGTCTAGTTGCCTAGAAGAAATACTCGCTTGGGGAATCGTCTTCCCTCAGCCAGCGTGATTGGCTGCGCAGCACAAACTCCAAGCTGTGCTTGTAAGATTGTGCTGCCAAGCGTTCCTGTTCTGTTAAAATAAAGAATCAACTCCGGCTGAGTTGGGAGAAGAGCTGCCACCCGAGATACTTCGGACGATAAGCTAGAAGCGTGATATCCACTTCGATTGAAATTCGTTTTGATAAAAGATCGAATTTGGAGCTTTCCATCATCCCACCAGTGGTGGGAGTGCTGGTTGCCACTACAAGAAGATGATCACTAACGGAACACACTTCATGAGTGCACCAACGAAATGTTCTAGTATTCCAGGTGAGACGTAAAGTCTATCGATTCTGGAGCCTGGGAGACTTCCATGGATATTTCGCGAGATTCTCGTATATGATCTAGTCGTAGGATGAACCCAACGATAGATATCCATGAGTCTGAAAACAATCGAGTAGCATTGACGGAGTTGAACTCAACTCCGGAATGCCGATCCATTGAGGAATTCAGCGTGCATTTGAAATCACCTCCGAGGATAGTTTCGCCGCTAAAATTCACCAGAAAGGATTGAACACTATCAAGAACTTGTCTTGTAATGTCCTGGTCATGAGGAAGGTACACGTTTACTACCTTGATATGTTTGTCTTGAACGACAAAGTCCAAGGTAGAAGCAAAGCCTGGGAAGATATCTATATAGACAGCAGACGATAGTGTAAATTTGTTGGATACCATGATTGCCACCCCTGAGCCTAGGTGAGACGCTGATGTGGCAAATACTGCATAGCCAGTGTGTAAATAAGCATAGCGCTCAAGTTGTGTATAAGTGTCTTGCGTGAAATTGGTCTCCTGCAGAAGTATAATGACTTTGACATGTTTGATAGTACTGTGTAGTCTTATTCTTGTATGAGCACTTAAACCCTCGGTGTTGATAATATAATAATAAAAATTATAAAATAAGCAAACTTATAAAGAACTAATAATATCTACTAAGCAGCGAATTAGTAGAAGCAATTCCATCACCACTAAGAAATATGGGAGTAAAGTATCAATCTGAATTCTACAACCATTGTATTGTAATAATCTTGGACGCCCATACGTATTAAAAAAAGACAAGTTCTTTGGCCCTGAGATGTGAATCTAAAGGCCGCTATACACATTCAAGTAAATCTTGCGATTTGTGCATGGCCCAGTCGTTTGATTTGCATCAGCGTGAGTAGAGAATGTCGAAACTTGAGTTGATAGAGCATGAGTGAAATCGGCCGAAACTATTGCGTACAAGCCGAACTTATGACTTTATTATGGAATTAAACTAGATAAAATCGGATATTAAGATTTGCCTCCACTCGCAACGAATTCTATTTAAACTTTAATTCATTTCTATAGATAAGTCGTCAGGTTTGCTTAAACGCAATAGTTTGTTCCGATTTTATTCGTGGCAATCCTCAGTCTCAACTCAAATTCCGACTTGAGCATGTGTAGCGGCCTTAAGATACAGCCGACAAGATCTATACTAAATGGGGAGATGTGATAAAATCTACGAAGACCGCAAATAAATCGAAGACAGTCATTAAAGGCAACATTAATTCTACGACGGCAATATGAATCAAGTAGTGGAGAAATCATATAATTCCATTTGAAAATGGGGTATGATCAGGGCATTAACGAGCTTCAGTTTAGTGCTGGAGCTTAAAATCTGACTAGAAAGCCATAACCTCCGCAGTCCATCATAAATTTTGCCAATCAGGAAAGATATGTGATCACAACATCTCAGTCTTGAGTTGATGTTTATCCCCAAATTTGTAGCTTGCGCAACATGAGGCAACACATGGTCGTCAATAAAGACGGGAGGTGGGAATGCTTCTAAGGAGTCATGGCGAACCACAATATTTACTGACCCGTCTTAAACTCATTTACATGTGCAATAAAATCTTGAATGAGATCAATTGGTCTGCTTAAGTACAATTGAACATCGTCGGCATATAGATGAATGTTAGTATCACATATGGCATTTGGTAGATCATTAATAAATAAGGTGAATAATACTAGACCCAGAACAGAAGCCAAAAACAAAGAAAGCATTTCAGAGAACATTTCGTTAAGCGAACCTGCTGAAATCGTCCAGAGCAGAAGCTAGAGATTAAATAATAAAGCATAGCAGAGGGGGAAAACCAAAGACTTGATGCTAATTAATTAATTAACTTAAGATGATTAACAGCATCAAAAGCTTTGTTAAAATCTAACATTACAAAAATATCCACTTCACCACTATATAGGCTCTACTGTCCCTTTTCTAAACAATAGTTCTAATATACTTGTAAGGACTTTTTGTATGAAATCGTTATTACAAATGAAAAGTGCAGATTACAACAACAACTTTGTTGTTTTTTTACTGTTTTAATATAACTATTATGAATTTTAAAAATGTTCAATATGTCATCCATTATTTCCAAGCATACCATCTGCCCTTCGTTTTAATTCTCTTTTGATATTCATCGAGCATACCTATGCTATACCTATGCATTTTCGACCCGCGACAATAATTCCTCCTGTATTCACTGGTTTTGTTGTGAAAACTTCAGTTTGCTAATTATTATTATTATAATTATCAACACTTTAATTTATACATATAATTGTATATTTTTAAATTTTTCAACCTTTAACAATGTTACAGCAAAGCCAGTCCTTGTAAAAACAAATACCTATCATCCCACATAATATCAAGAGAGTTTTTTTCGTTTACCAACTAAAATAAAAGAGGTGTGAACGTAAAAATTTAAAAAAAAATATTCATGTCATATGGACATACGGAAAAAAAATATAAAAAAAATACAATTTTTACCTGAAGGCTTGCTTGCATTCACATGATATTTGCTTTTATGCAAAAAAAAATTAAAAAAAGCAAAACCCCGTTCATAAAAAGTACACAGTTGAAAAGCACTCCTTTATTTTCATTACTCGAAAAAACAAACAGCAATAACAAAAGCTACAACTTAACTTCCTATTTGTTATTTTTATCATAGAACTCTTTTTATGTTTTTTTCTTTTGTATATAATATTATACAATTTCTCAAATCTTTTATCCATATGGAAGTGCTTACCTGCCTACCTACATTTGAAGTCTGTATAATAAACATCTCTCTAAACAATGAAAAGCTTTTTACATGAAAAATAGATTTTCAATGTCAGCCAATCTCAACCATAAACGTGAAACACTCAACAAAACTATAATAATTTTTGCATAGCAAAAGGGCAAAGAACTACTATATGTATATACATGAATTGCAGAAAAACTTCCAAAAGTGGGCTTTTAATATCACAGAAACTTTTACTTAAAATATACAGGTATAGGTATAAGAAAAGCTGTCGGAAAATTATTCAGCTAAAATCAGCTGTTGTTATGCTCTGCTCTCTTGACAGATAGATTAAATATAAGATAGCATCTCTCACTAAATTCACCAAGTCGTCGTCTCTACATAGCTCCATGAAATTTCTGTATTCAGCGCACTTCAGTTAATAAAAAGAGGGGAGGGGATATACTCTCTATTCAAGCATACTAACATTTATGCTAACTTTTATTCCTCCTCCAATATACACTCTGGTTTAGCGTACACATGGTAAGGAAAATATGTTTGTTTGATGTGCTTTCCGATGATGGTACAGAAGTACGGAAAAGAAAATGAAGGAAAATGAAAATGCCAACAATCAAATCGTAACTATCTGAGACTTAGTATACCCACAGAGGGCACGAAGATCGGTAACGCGAAAGATTCCTCTTCTCAAAGGGGGGAGTCTCTATTTTAATAGATAATATTTCTTGAATGATACATTACATATAGTAGTGTCCAGTAATTTGGAACAAGAACTAAGTAAAATTATTAAATTTCAAAATTATCGTTGGTTTTTCTAACAAAAAAAAAAAAAAAAAAAAAAAAACAGAAACAACAAAAATTGTGTGTGAATATCTGTTTAATAGATAAACGACAAATCTATAATATCTTCCTCCTCTCAGCACCGTCGCCGCGCGCGAATAATAAAACGATCGTGACCGGTTCACACTATATTATTTATTTGAATAATCCATTTAACAATTCCATTATCGTGTTAAAAATAAACGTAAATCTTACGATATCTTAATAAATGATGAAAGAATTTCGTGGACATATATTCTTTATTATTATAAAAATTGTTTCCCGGGCGTGAAATATCATCATCTTTCACAGATCATGCAATAGATCAGTTTTTTTTTCTTTTATTTTTCCAATTAAGTTGTACAATTTTGCTATGAAGTGAAAACCGTTAAATACTAAAACATTTAATAGTAAACCAGTTCAATATTTTTATAGTGATCACTTTCATTTTTGATTGTATATACATAATACATATCAAATCAGATCTTGAGATATTTTTGGCTACAGCAGAGATACTTTTTTTTCTGCCCGCATTTTCGAGACAAGTTTGTCTGTGCAAAACGTGAAAAAAAGTGAAAACATTGAAATCAATTACGACACCGCGCATATTATCAGACGGTTGGTTTGGTTTGTGGAGACCGGTTAGTGTGTTTTGTGAAATTTTCTGGCCGACATACTACATATTTTTTTTTTTTTTTTTTATATCTGACACAATCATTTATGTGTACCTAGCTATGTAAAATAAAAGTGATCTTGTTATGTGTGCTTCATTCTATATTCCCGTATACTTATCATGTGCCTAAAACCGATATGATTTATATCTCTTTTTTTTTTAAATTTAATTTTTTTAAACAAATGCTTGTGTTTTTTTTTGTTTTAAACCAGTTTCAATATTATTCACGATATTAACGAAAATGACATGACCAATAACGCCGACGCGAAATCTTATCGTCGCGATCAGTGATCTCCCTTAATCGAAAACAGACGTAAATTTATTGTGAATGCTAGTGACGAAATGTACGCCGCCCAGATGTTTGTTTGTTTTGGTTTTGTCTTTTATTTTTGTTTACATTAACCAGACGTGTATCTGTGTTTTATGTGTAAATAAAATATTAAATTTATAACCATAGAAATTTTCAAAATTATAATTACTCTCAAGACATCAAAGAGATTTTAAAACACGAGCGTCAAAAATTTTCTTGCGCTTTTCGTTTTTAATTTTTAATACCTGGGCAGTTATGTATATTATGTCGGTTGGAAATGAAAGAAATATTTTTGTTAAAGACAATATAAGTAATACGGCGGTAATCGACGAAGTGAAGTGACGTCAATAATAAATATATATCTAACTGTGAATGAGAAATTCTGTGTGTGTTTTCTAAATAATTTTATGACAAGTTTGCCAATTTAATTAGGGTTTGTTTTATTTTTTTGCCATAAGATCGATAAGCGCTTTAATTACAAGTGTTATAAAAGCTTTGTGTGATGATAACACATTATGTGATAACAGTACCTAATAAAACAAGAATGTGAATCAACACAAAATAACTAATATTATTTATGATGATTGCACATTTTCTATGAATTTATTATTCTATTTGTACGAATTTATTCGGGCGGCTAATATTTTATACGTATATACAAACATACAAACATACATACATAAATATTTTCCCTAAGTTACACATTATTTTCTGATTATTGTTATGAGGATAGACATAATTTTCCGCTTATACTCACTTATACATGATGAGAAATATTAACTTGTGTATATTATACGCGAATTATGTTCACTTTATTATCCCCGCATATTATTTCTGGGAAAGGAGACATATCTCTTTTTTCCTTCAATATTTTTATTTTTCTTTCTTCCATCATTTGTCTTCTTTTCGGTTCATTTTGAATCACTTTCAGTATTCGTTTTTGATTGCCATAAAGAGAGAAGACATCAAGACTTAATATATTCACGTTAAAGTGTTCTTTATATTCTTATGGATATTAGCTCATAACTTTGATTTTATCATGATATCTGTTGTATACATATACACATATAATATGGCATTAAGTTATTTTACCATGTGCTGATGATATAAAACAAGCATCCTCGATGATTATGCAAAAATCACTTTTATAAAAATTGTTGTATATTTTGCTTGTCACTTTACTCATTTTACTCTTAAATTTAAATAATAAATGGGAAATTCTTCTTGTTTTTTTCATCTTCGAGGAGTTTTTAATTGAATCTTAAATTCGCAAAGCGGGCACCTTTTTCAAATACTGAAATTTTCAAGATGTAAAAAAAAATACTGAATTTTGTCCAAAATAAACACTATATACTTAGGGGACAAATTTGACTTTTTGTTTATTTGTATCGTAAAACTGTAAGCTGTAACTATTATTTTTATGATGTTGCATATGACGCCGTAGCGTACCCTTTGCAGGAAAGGAATTGAGGATTTTTGTGTTGAGTCAAGGAGGTGACAGTGCGCATTTCGTTTTAAGGTTTGTGGCTCATAATTGGGGCGCGCTGAAGATTGTAAACCGTTCCACATTATTCGTACTGTTCTGCTTATGAAAGATTCGCGGAATTTGACGGTACGGCCGAATTAGACTTCAAGGGTGTGGGGTGAGCTCAGATTATAGCTCGAGTGGTATGCATAGGGAGAATTCTACAAGGTATCAGGCTAAAGACTTAGAGCAATAAACTTAGATGTAGCGACAAAAGAGAGATAGACATCTGACCATATGCCGGTGCTTTGAAACGAGTAATGATATCTATTTACACAATTATCATGTCATATCATAAGTTATACACATTTTTTACTCTATCTTTAGAATTAAAAAAAAAACGCTCAAAAGCGAGTTAAACTTGCGCAATCGAGACTCTTGCAAGAATTTGTCTTATAAGTTAGCACAAAAAACATTTTTTGTTTCTACTACGAGAGTCATGAAAAAGTGGCAGTTGTCTGTTATGTATGACGCAATATTTGCTAAACTCTGATAATATCAAAATTTTATCTTAAGAAACCTACACTGTAAAAAATGCATAAATTTTTGCCACAAAGCTTAGTATTTTTCCCTAAAATATAGGGAATATTCTCAAATCTTATCGAAAATTACCTTAGCTTTGTGGCAACAATTTGTCCAAATGTTTTACTGTGGAGCATATCAGGGCGGCGGTTGGGAGACGGTGTTTTTTTGTATATTTTGCCTTATATCTTTATAAGCAATTCACCAAAAATTTAAAAAGAAAGTCCTGAATCTTTGAAAGTAGCTCTTTGAAGCGATACCCCATACGATTTAAAAAATACATATTTCTTTGAGAAGTCCTAATCATCCCCATAAAAGTTGAGAAAAAAAGTATATATATTTCTAAGTCTTTGACTGGAAATATTTGCGTGCCACGAAGACATTCTACCAATTTTTAAATTCCCACGTTACATCGCCTTACACAAAATTGTCGCTGACAGACAAACGGATAAACGGAAGAGTAGGTAATCTTATAATGTTTCCGTTTTTTTCTCCCCGTTTGATGTACGAAACCCCAAACAACAATGTAATTGATATTTTTCAATCATCTTTGTATTTATCGTGGTTTTCTGTAACTGTTCCTCACCTATCTCCGAATTTTTCAATACCGTCTTTGTAGAAGTCCTTTGTCTTTTAGGTAATATATTCCACAAGTAAGAATATCCTTCCTCTCTGTTGTTTATCTCCCATTGCTGTAAGTAAATTAAATATACCTGCAGACTCTGGTGCGATACCCGGTAAGTTAGGTGGGTTCAGCATTGTTTCACCATCCGAATCGCCGTATTTTTTCCAGCAACACTCTTGCGTTGTGTTGGTGAAAAAAAAACTTCTCTACTGTTAACTAACCTCTATCGTCTCTCTAAAGTAGGGCTAATTTTAATCGCTCCACTTGCTCACAGCAGAGGTCACGGCAAAGGTTCCGCTTCAGAAAGTCAAATTGCTAATCTCTTCTAAAGGGTTTGTCATTAACAGCGCTCGAACTTTGAAATGAAATAAAACAACCTGTTTAAGTGATATTACCACAATTTATATTACATTTTAAAGAATATTTAATGACATTATGTGTGAAAAATAATATCAGCCAAATGGCCACCACGACTCCGCTGTAGATGGTGTATTCTGGTGGACCAATTTTGGAGGACGTCTTCGCATAAATGGGGCTCAATTTCACGAAGAACGCGAGTTATGTTGGCCTTTAGAGCAGCAATTGACAGAAAGTAATCGAGCGGTGTTAAGTCACACGATCTCGGCGGCCAGTTGATGTCGCCACCACGCGAGATGACGAAGCCCTCGAACTTCTCACAGTTTGTGAGATCCATACCACCTACCCTAGGCCACAAAAAATTTGTTATCATCGTCCGATATCGGTTACCATTGACAGTGAGCGCGGCTCCTTGCGCATCTTCGAAGAAATAAGGGCCGATAATACCGCCGGACCAAAATCCACACCAAACAGTTACTTTTTCGGAGTGTAAAGGCACCTGATGAATCTCCCGCGGATTTTCGTCGCACCAAATCCGGCAATTTTGTTTGTTAACAAAGCCGCTTAACTAGAAATGAGCCTCATCAGTGAAGATGATGTTTTTTTGCAAAAGCAGGATCAGCTGACAGATGCTCTACCGCCCAATCAGCGAATACACGGCGCTGCCTGTGGTCATTGAGTTTTAGCTCTTGAGTTAATTGAACTTTATATGGATGAAAACCAAAATCTGGGCGCAAAATCCGCCATGTTGATGTCGCAGAAAGACCCAGTTCTTGCGCACGACGCGGAATGGACCATCTGGGGTTTTCTCGCACACTGTCTCGAACGGCAACAGTATTCTCCAACGATCTTGCGTTTCTTTCACGTACAGGAACTGCTTCATCGATCACCGACCCGATTGACTCAAATTTTTTTATCAAACGACGGATTGTGGACTCTGCAGGACGGCCATGAACGCCATAAATTGGACGCAACGCACGGAACGTTAGGCGAATAGAGCACTGGTTTTGATAATAAATTTTAACAATTTCTACGCGTTGTTGAAGCGTGTAGCGCTCCATGATGAAATGCCACGACTAAATATGTATTCATGCCAAATTTGACAGCTATCGCATTACCAAGATTTCCGCTATGCGCTCTCAAAGTTCGAGCGTCCCTATTGAAAAACCCTTTATATGGTACCAAACAAACACTTAGCAAGATATTGAAAGACCACCATACGTCGGTCAAGTTTAGCCCTTTTACGCTTGATGTTCTTGTAAAAGATCCATTTTTCGTCATGGGTAACACAATCCTTCCAAGAAACGGCTCGTTTTCTAACCTGACGAGGAGATGGCAAATGTTCTTCATTTTTTCCCGTTAATTTTTCACCATGTTTTGCGGCACCTACCCATCCACTTTCCTAGTTTTGAGGCCTTTTGCAACTGATCACTTGAAATTTTAAAATGTAACTGATAAGCAATTGCACTTTGAACTGTTAATCCGCGCAGGGTCATATAATTTTACTGTTATAATAAGCCCTGTCTTTCATATTCCTGGAAATTTTACATTACTTATGGGATGATCTGTGACAGGGTACATGCACAACAAGGAGACACAAGTGGAGGCGAGGATATATCAAGAGTTGAGCGAGGCGAAGTAAAGATACATCGCGAGCTGGCTCAGCGTTGTTAAGAACATTCACATAGTTATTTTATATATTAACTCTTGATATAGCCTCGACTCGCCTCGGCTTGCTACATTGTGCACGAACAAGTAAATCCAAGTCCAGAAAATAATTTCGATATTTCTCGAGATAGATTCCTTTCGAATTTCATGAAATATTAAATGTTATTTGAATTAAAAGGTAACATTTAAAAACAAAAAACTGTTTAGTACTATTTTAAAGAAAAAATTGATTCTAGAAAGTACTTAGAAAGAGAGAAAGAGAAAATAATCAAAAATACAGGAAAATTCTCAATTTTCTAGAGAAAAACTGAGAATTCAGGAATCTATAGTTATTAAATTCATCTAAGTTTCTTTTAAAAGTTTCAGGTGATCTGCAGAAATTTATTGGTGCAGTCTTTTCTAACGTAGGAATACCTATATCTTGTATGTAATAGAATCGAGCAATTCCCCACACATTCCTTTCACTCTGGAGAGAGAGCAAGAAAATTACTTCAGCTATGCGATATCATCAGGTTTTCTGGAGTCAAATTCAAATTCTTAGAATTTTTGTACATAGAAAATGACACTTTTTGATATATAAGTTACCATATAACTCCGATTTGACAGTGTGTGTTGTGTTTTTTGTTTGCATAGGACTACTTTCTTAAATCAATTTCGAATGTTTATACTGTCTTCACTCTGAATTTAGAATTATTTAGAATTTTTGATGAACTTTGAATGAAGTTCATGAGTAAAAATTGAAATCTTTTCGACGGATCTTTTTTTTAACACCTGCGAAATTTCAATTGTAATTATTGAATGAATATCGTCACCTCTGTGGAAAATAGAGGTGAGAAAAGTGATTCTGTTGTTATTTTGGCAGAAAATCCATTAACAATAGATAGAACTTCTCTACAGATCATTATAACCTACACAAAGTTCATACATTCAAAGCTGCTGATAGTAGAATACTTCCATGGACAGGAAGAACAGGAACTTTCCTTTTCGCTCCTACATATAAATTATAATTTATAATTTCAAGCCTCTAAAATATGTCACAAAAGATCTTATAGGTCGCGGTGACTAGATGAGAGACGGGAGTCCTGTCTGCTTAAAAAAAAAACTGATTAATAGCGCAGGCATTTAGTATCTGGAGCGCTGTATTATGCACACAGACCTATTACTATGGTGAGTCTAAAGAACGAGGCCTTTATTTTGCGTACTTCAGATATCGCAAATTTTTACATAGTTAGGTACCTACTTATGTTAAGGGTGCCTCAACATGAACTTAAGTTAAAAAACAAATATAGTATTTAAATGAAATCCTTCAAAATGTTCATTGATGTAGAAATTATAAAAAATGTTGACATTACTACGCTAAAGAATGTCAGCCATATGGCCATCTCGATTCAATTCACAGCTCTGTATCATTTTAACGAAATTTTTAAAAAAGTTTTGAAGTGAAGCCGGCTGGATTTCATTGCTTTTTCGTTAAATTTTTAAATCTTCTCAGCATACTGGGAGAAGAAGTTCAAACTACATCCTCTCAGCGGTCATTTTTGGTCTCCAAAACGAGAGATGGGAACTTCGTTTCAAATAACGTTATTGTTTGACGTGCGACATCAGGTCATACAATCATGTTGAAATCACATCTCGTTCAAATTGATTCAATCCAATTTCCATGCTGCTATTGATATTTAATTCCTGCTTGTTGTGCAACATTAGCATTCGTGGCAGAGATGTTTTCAGCTGATCTTCCAGGTCGCTGACGCGTAAGATTTTACTGATCTTCCAGTGAAAATATTCGCTAAAACTTCACTCTCAAATTTTTAATGGCGGGTCGATGATTTCTGATGTAGTATGCAAATAGGTTTTCTGGGGAAGAGGTGAAGAAGCAAAGATATTTTTAGATAGTTCAGGATTCAGGTGCCATACTGTAACAAATCGTTTTGCATAATTAAAAAAATCTGCGTCTTTGCAGCCGTATGGCTGCTATTTGGAACCATCGTAATGGTATGGCATTATGATTTTCGTGAATGTTTACATGAAAAAAAAAATTATCCTGTAACAAATATTAAAAAAAAAAAATTATTAATTAGTATGGCGGGCCTTAAGCCCCGCCAAAAAAGTATGGCATTACGCTACCGCCATGTTTATTTTTATGGACTACAAAAAAATGTAAGAATTTTTACAAATCGTTTTTTCCGGCAAGTTTAATTAATTAGCCTGTAATTACGCCGCGCCGGCCAGACCTAAAATTATGATTTTCTCTTTTTAAATCACCTAGTTCGACCCTTTAAGGGTCGTTATACTTGTAACAAATGACTTGGATTTTTCTGTCATCATCTCCCGGTCTAACTCGTGTGGGATGGCCCATTTTTGCAATAGGTGCTCACGCAATTAATAAACGGTCTGCCCAAGTTTAACGCGGTATTTATGTAAATATAAAATGTTTTCATATATAACAGCTATCAAATATGGCGTACAAAAATTCAATTTTTTGTAGAGACACCCTTTATGATCTAAATTTGTAAGATACAAATATTTTCACTATCTCCATATTCTATCTATTTCGGAATGAGTTACGACTATTCATTATTTCTTCTACAGAGAATAAAATTAGGGACATATTACATAGATATGACGTCTTTCAGAGACTTCTTAAAGACTTGCTAGTATTTAGCCTAAGTACAACATAAAAATATCCTTCAAATTAAATAGTGTTTACAACATTTCGATATTCTTAGATTATTAAATATATTCGCAGCCTACATTCAGAATTTTGAAGCCAATTTTTGATATACAACTGCTTCCACCGTCTTGCTCAAACATAACTTGATTGCGACATAACTTTGCAACAGCAAAGATAAATTGTCTTAATCCTGTCATCCACTTCAATATCTACCTACAAATAATTTTTTAGTGTGAATAGAAAATTTTCCACCCGTATTATGCTGTGATTTATTGTTTTGGAGAATTTCCAAAAAAATAAAACATCTAAAAAAACATTTTACATTTCATGGTCGGTCTACACTATTTTTACGACCATGTTAATCCTAATTGTTTTCCTCACATTTATCTTTTTATGCATCCCCAAATTTTGTTTTTTTTTTTGCAACTTTCGTTCCCCCTTTTTTTTTTTTAATTGTTGTTGGAAATGTTATGTTGCGCCTTATATTGCAATTTTCTATGCCATAAATCTTCGTGTGTACATTTGTGCTAGAAATCCACCGATAACTAAAGTTGCGGATTATTGATTTTATATTGGATAAAAGCCAGCATGCATATGTATCTATCTACATATAAGGATATGTAGATTGTAGATACATGTAAATATATATATACGTGCATTGTTGGGTTAGATTTTATCCTGAAAATTTATTTGAAATTTGGAAACTTTATAATTTATAATGACGGGTAAAAGAATGGACAATGTCAACTGTTCCTTGTTTGAGTAATTCACAGCACTTTAATAGTTCTCAAACGGCAGTTTCATCTTGAAGTTTAATACAATAAATAATAGTATTGTAAAGGTGAATATTGAATGTAAGAAAGTGTTTGAGGTGAGCTTATGTTCAAAGTTCTGGTTCGGAAGATATTTTTATTACTTTACGTTTTTCCAAAATTTTCTTTAATTATCAAAATATTTATTAGCTTACTTAGCGAACCAGAATCAAATCCGTATATGTTTTGCTTACGGATATTCTAATCTATTTTACTAAATACGACTAATGAAAAATAGGACCGCTAAAGCAGTATGCACCACATAATATTTCAAAGCTCGATTGGAGTTAATTTATCGCCACTTCTAATAATTAAAAAAAAAAAATCTTCGAACTACAACTATTAAAAAAAATAAAATAAATTGTAATTCGGTAGGAAGCCATATTCATGACATCTTGTCTCAAATTTTAAATACAAGTTTGACAGTGGTCACACCTAATGGATATTTGTAAATATAGTCAATGAAGGTTATTACACGTTTATTCATGTATTTTTTAAGTAATACATAATTCAAAACTTTAACTTCTCATTGATTTTCCCTATAAAAGCTGTACAAACTGGAAACAATAAGTACACAAATTGAAATTTTTTATTTATTTTTCCCGTGGACGGGAATCGCCCGGCAAGCCGAAGGTCCCAGTTTCAAACCCCATACGAGGCGGTTGTTTTTCCTTCTTGTATTTATAAATTTGATTTAGAATCATTAAAAATAAAAAAATAAAAAGTTCTTAAAGTTCTTCTTTCTCCATCATGAAATTTTTTAATAAAACAAAATTCCAACTAAATATCTACGCCCTCTACTTTTGTGTGGTAAAACTAGAATAACGATTTCCATGAAGGAAAGGTTTTTCAATATTAATGTAAAAAAACCATTTTTTTTTTAATTAAATAAAACAGAATATTTGAACAAAAGAATTGTTTTCAACTATGTTTTACGGGAAATCTAGAGAAAATTGTTCCTATGACTGCAATAGTAGTAGGCAATCATCCGCTATAATTGTCGCAACTGTGCTTTACGTATATATATAAACCCGGGTCACTTTTTCGAACCTTCTTAACTTTATATTCAGTAAAGGAAAGCTATCAGTAATAAATGTTGTTATGTGGCATAATACAGCAGAGAGAGAGAGAGAATGCATTGAGCTTTCTATTAGGTGGGCATTATATGGTTTCAATTCTGACCGCTTCTTTTTGAAGTATTCAAAACTAGATGTAAATTGTCTCAGCTTATATTAAGCATTGTCAAAACCTATATCGTCAGTTAAATAATTAAATAAGTTAAATAAGGATAATACCATAAATACCATAAATTTATCAACTATAGGTATATAGTTAGTAAAGCAATAGGTATAGTCTATGATATACTAACTCGACCATTAGCTTTCCCTAATCTTTGCAGTTTTCACTTTACTATCAATTCTAACTCAAAAAATTGCTATAGTTGACGTGATTATACAACAACCTAAAAAAATTGAAATAAGACATGTCATTGAAAGAATTGTCCATCGCTAGCCACGACACGTCTTTTGAGCTTAACCAACAATCGATCCGTTTTTGTTTTTTGTATCTTCCCAAGAATGTATGTAACTGCTGCCGAGTCAGGCCAAGAGGCATCGATCTGAACACATGGTAAGAAGGAGCAATTGGCCATCCCAGACGAGTATTCTTGATGCAGTATGCATACCGGTTTTCTAGGGAAGAAGTATAATAAGCAGAGAGAAATCTATACAATTGAAATATATATATATATATATATTGCATCAAAAATCAAATAGTATTTAATTGTTGTGCCGCACTAATATAACCGCAACAAAATATTTCTTGTTTAGAGGGGTCCGAAAATTCACGTCCTAGCTCTCAACTCAAAATAAAATAATGCAGGCACACATTCAATCCCCTATTCCTATATGAGTGAAAGCCTGCAGCAAGAATCCCCGTCCGTTGGCGCCTACTCTTTTTTTTTTTTTTTTTTTTTTTTTTTTTTTTTTTTTTTTTTAATATTATTAAGCCAAGCTCAGGGGATACCCTATGATGCAAAGCACAGCATGGCAGGAAGGAGATAGGGAAAGGATTAGGGGATATGAGGAGAGTGGCGGAGGTGCCGATGTATGTCGCCCTTAAACTTCCGCAGATTGTACGCCGGAGGAAAAACAGAAGATGGTAAGCTGTTCCACATTCGCACTGTTCGGGATAAAAAAGCATCACGGAATTTTACTGTACGGCCGAAAGTAATTTGAAGGGTTAAAGGATGTGCGCGGTTTGCAGCGCGAGTATTGCGTGCAGGAATCATTCTACAAGGGATTAGACTAGATATTTCATCAGAACTGACCATGCATATAGCGATAAAGGAGCGAAAGGCATCCAACATTGCGGCGGTGCTCGAGTGAGTCGATATGACAAGTTATTGCCAAATCGCCAATGAGCTTGAAGGCTCTCTTTTGGACAATATCCAATGAAGCTAAGGCTGTGCGACCAGCCCCGGCCCATATATGGGAGTTGTACTCCATTCTAGGTCTAATGTAGGACTTGTAGAGGAGCGCTAGATTTGACGGGCTGAAATATTTCTTACACCTTTTCAGAAATCCAAGACATTTCGATGCTTCTTTGGCAACAGAGAAGATGTGATCTGTCCAGTTTAACTTACTGGAAATATTAATGCCAAGAATGCTTAGTGACGGTGAATCAGAAATTAATGCTCCATCAAAAGAAACGGATGTGGTTAAGTTATGATCTTGTTTTAATGATATAAGACAGCTTTGGGACTTTGATGCATTGAATTCGACGCGATTCGCTTTGCCCCAAGCGAGGATATTGTTAAGATCGTTATTCAATGATCTAGTCATGCAATCTCGTTTAACACATGCAGCATTCCCCCTGGATTCCGCAAGAGTGTCAAAGGAGTAAGCGAAATCAAGAGTACTGCCATCTGCGAAACTATGGATGGGATTGAAAGTAAGGGAAAGCAGATCATTAATGAAAATTAAAAAGAGAGTTGGAGAGATAACAGAGCCTTGAGGTACACCGGCATTTATGGGATGCGGTTCAGATGTAACGCCATCTAATACAACACGTATTTGGCGACTAGATAGGAAACTTTCAATCCATAATAGAAGAGGAGGGGAGAGACCAAGTGCATTGAGTTTGGCTAAAAGGGCTGGATGCCAGACTCTATCAAAGGCTTTTGAAATATCTAGGGCAACGATTTTAGACTCACCAAAATTGTGAAGACTACGGTTCCAACGTTCCGTAAGAAAAGTCAGCAAGTCTCCAGATGAGCGTCCAGCTCGGAAGCCATATTGGCGATCGTTGATGAGATGATTAGTTTCAAGATACTTCATTAATTTAGAGTTAATGATAGATTCAAAAACCTTTGAAAGAATCGAAGTGATCGCAATTGGTCGATAATTTGAGGGATCGCTACCCTCTCCCTTCTTGGGAATAGGCTGAACGTGAGCTAGCTTCCAAGCAGTTGGAAATTTTCCTGTCGAATAAGACAAGTAGAAGAGTTTGCGCAGAGGTTTAGCCAAGGAAGAGGCGCAGCTTTTAATTAACAGGGGCGAAAAACCATCAGGGCCTGCGGCTTTGGAGACGCTGATCCCCTTAAGGACCCTGAACACATCCCTCGTACGAATGTGTATTGGCTCTTGTACACATTCACACGGGCGATGCAAAACAGGTGTTTGTGAAGTTGGTGGAAGGCGAGAATTTGAAGCGAATCTAGCAGCTAAAATATTAGCTTTATCCAGGGAGTCAACAATCACTTCACCATTATTAAGTAGTGAAGGTATAGAGGAACTGGTGAAATTGTTCCTGATGGTTTTGACCAGGGACCAGAAACCTTTGCTACCTTTGCGGCTTGCCAAGATTCTTTGTCTAATATTCTGGTCAAAAAGAAATTTTTCTCTCTGGATAATGGACTTGCAGGTGTTCCGTGCAGTCTTGTAGACTTGTTTCATTTCCGGACATGGATGCAATTGATAGGCGCGAAAAGCAGACTCTTTCGCTTTTATAGCTTGGTTGCACTTATCGTTAAACCAGGAGCGATCATGCTGTTGTTGAGACCTGCTGTAAGAATACGGAATGTATTCACGCATGCCAAGATTTAGTATGTTACTAAATTGTAATGTGCATTCATCAACATCCCTCGCAGCAAAACAGACCGACCAATCAATTTCTTTAAGATACTTATTGAGACTTTCCCAATCAGCATTCTTATAGTGCCAAAGAAGCCTACTTGAAGGTGGAGCAGTTGGGCGGCACAGGTTTGAGGTGGTAAATTGAGCCGTGATTAAACAATGGTCTGAATTTCCAAGAGGGGAACCGACTGAAATGGAATATTTGTCAGGATGGGATGTTAGAAACAAGTCGAGTAAATTAGCTTTATCTCCAGCTGCATCAGGAATTCGCGTTGGTGCATCCACTAGCTGTTGCAAATTAAATGATTCACAGAAGAGTTCAACGAAACGGCCCGCAGGACTTGTGGTAGAAGAATGTCTGAGCCACGGTATATTATGAACATTAAAATCGCCTGCCAGGACGATTTCGGAAGAGGGGGAGAGAGAAAGCAAATGATCAATATTGTTGGAGATATTGTCAAATACGGATACCGTGTCGTCATCAGACATATTTGGGCTGCGATAAAGGAAACAGAAGTATATGATGTGCTTGTGAAGTTTGAACCTAATCCAGATGTAATTAAACTCTGGATTGGCAGAAGGAAAATCTTGAAGAATAGTAAAGGCAACATCATTCCGAATATATACTGCGATCCCTCTATGCTGAGAAAAAAGAGGCACGAAGCTGTAACCAGGGACGTGATACTGATTAATATCAGCATCAGAAACGACTTTGGTTTCACTTAGCGCAAGAATTGCCGGATTTTTTGAGTTAAGGTGGCAGTACACCGAAAACCGATTTGCTCTTAATCCGCGAATGTTGCAGAAATCTAAAATGAAATTCTGCATGCTGAAGGCAAAAACAAAAAAGCAAAAAAAAAAACAAAAAAGCGATATGCATACTGCATCAAGAATACTCAATGTCTGCTGAATACTTCGAGTGGGGTAGGATCTCCTATTTGAGCGTTTCCATCCAAGTAGGTTTTGACTGGTTTTGTAACATATGGCCAAACGAAGTCTTGCAGCAAAATTCGTAGAGCATTTAATTTCCTTGCTTTTGAATCATTCGTAATGCATTTAAACATTTGGAAACTGTTGTGTGATCAAATCCTATTAATTCTACAAGTTTATTTTGCATCTCACATCGGTCTTCATCGAGTTGTTAATGCTTCCAATTCTTCGCCTGCAAACTTTTTTGATACACTAAAGCACATACTTTATATTTATCCTCAAAAACATTATTTCCGAAGCGTCTAAACTAATGTCCACATATTGTTTATGACAGAGCATGGTCGCCGTAAGTTTTTACAAGAATTATATGTGCTTCAACTACTTTTTTTTAAATATATAATACAGTAGAATTCCCCGTAAATACTCTTGTTTTAACACAAAATTCGACATGTTTAATACTATGAAAAAAACAATTATTTACATATCAGCGGAATGAGATATTCTGTCATTTCGAGTCTAATGCGGAGCTTTGCAATGAAGTTGACTGTAGTATTGCCCCATGCAAAAGGGCTAAGACAACGACATCTGTCAGGAAACAGCGAGAACTTATTCAAGTCCGCAATATTAAGGTGCTGGTTTAATTTATTAAAAGGGTGATGGGGTTTTTTTTTTTTAAATTACATATCAATAAACACATTATCCATAGATCATCCAGATAGAAAAAATTTCATGCACTTGTATCGTCTCCTAACCCATTGAAAATGTATGCACCCCTTTCGAAATTTTTAGTTTATATCTGAATAAAATTATATCATCATTAGCATGTCCTATTCATCAGACTTAGGCACGTAATTAGCCATTTAATAAAAATGTAATTTTATTTGATTTTTTTAGTAACTCCCGTAAAAGTCAAAATAAAGTTAGTAAATCTCATCTCTTAGCTCTCAGTTTTAATAAAAAGGATGAATGTACACACATCAAACTTTTGGAGTAAAAATTATCATGAAAATTCCGTCAAATTACTAATAGCCACATCTCTTAATAGAACTTAGCAATAAACGCAGCCTATATAAGATCTTTCGCAGTTCGTACACTGAGCTCCAAACAAAACAACAAAAATAAAACTCTAAAAATTCATCACTTAATTGTAAATTACATACCAATAATTATTATTATCACCATAAAGTCAACTCAAGATGCTACAAGTTAGTAATCGTTTTCCGACACGTGCATGATTAGTGGTCAATTATAGGTTTCGATACGTCATGATAAACGTAAGTCGTTAGCTGCGTAGTGTATGTATGTGTATGTATATGTATGTGCGAAATATTTATGTTATTGCCCAAATTGCGACTTCGGACGACAACCACCAACTAGTCCGATCATAACTAAATAGTTTCGCTTCATTCTTTTTTTTCAATATTCTGTACAATTATGTGTTCAATAAAATCACTTCTCAACTACAATTGCAATAAAAAATCAAGTGGACTATGGAAATAACAAATATAGGACTAGGAGCTCTAGAAGATAACACTGTGTTACAGCGAAAATATACTTTTGACGAGACATAGTGCAGGTTGTAGGTCTAGTGGAACTTAAAGTAGTAGAAATTTCTCATACACCCTCAAAATCTCATTTTAAAATTTATAACTCCGCAATTTTTTAATCCATGTCGAATTTTTTTATGGTACATAAAAGTAGAGAAATAGGCCTTTTTAACCATATGTTCTTTATTTCCTTGTGATGAAACGTCACAAAGTTACAGTTGAAAGCATTTCGAAATTTACCATTTTTTACACATTTTTTGAATTTTGACAACAATTTCATAGCTTATTTTGCTTTACAATATTTTTTTCTGTTCATATCACTAATGCGAATTCGATTCTGCATCTAATGACCATTTGTTAACTAAAATCGATTTAAATTTGACTGAGTTATCGAATTTTTGCTCAGTAAGCAGCTATATGTCCGTATAATATTGAACTACAGAGAAAGTTAAAAAATTACTGGGCTTTTACCGCGAAAACTGTGAAAACGAAAAAAATGCTGCAAATAACAACAACTAAAACAACAACAACAAATGCCACTACCTGTTGTTCCACTAGACCTACAACCTGCACTATGTCTCGTCAAAAGTATAAACTAGATATCTTTTTTTTTGTAACTTTTGTAATTTTCATATCTAATTGATTACTTTGCAGGTGATAAATTACACTGTATCACCTGCAAAGTAATCAATTAGATATGAAAATTTAAATTTAAAATAGTATCGTCCATGTATAATAAATGGTAATAAGGTGAAAATCGCCAAGTAAAAATGTAATACCCGTGTAAAACTAACCTTACTTTCCTCTTGCCTCTACCGATAAAAACGAAGGAGAAAACGAAGTGACTCCTATTAGTTAAATTGTGTTTTGTGTATTTTCTTCCGTATAAAGAACTATAAAAACTCCATTCCGAACTCATTCATAAGATTCCACGTAAAATTTTAATGTCAAGATTCCACCTATTTTCCACGAAAAGTTGCCTGCATATTAATTTTACGTGGTATTTTTTTTTCTAGTTATTTTATTATATGTATGTTATATGTATATACTCTCTCCCCTAAATTTAAAATGTGCGCATCAAGGTCTACATATAAGTGAGTAAGTAGATCAGGTTGTTACACTAGCAGACGTTTTATGATTCTTCCATAGCGTAATGCATAAGTAATTTGACGGTTGTTCTAAAATTTAAAGTTGCTGGCGTTACCATAATATTAAATCTATATTATTAATTTCCAACCATTCTAGAATATTATATTATACCATATCCCCTGACATTATTCACTCTGGTTCCTGCTTACATTTTTCATATCTTAATTTAGAGGACCTTTTCTTTTTTTTTTCTTTTTTTGTGGTGAAACTCTAATGTAAATATTCGACTTGTAAAATTTTGCCTTTTCGTAATGAATTAACTTTTGCATTTTATATCAAGCAAAAAAAAAATGCTCAAGATTTAGAATTTCAATTTATAAAGGTCTAAAAGGAAATATGTATATACAAAAATTATGTAAATACATCAAATTATTTCTTGGAGTTTTTGTTTTATGTATAACAGGAGAGAAGCTAAATAATATACATAATTACTTGATTGGGAGACCCCGCTTTAAGACTTTAGAAATGAAAGTTTTGAAGGCGAAAAGTTAAAGTAAACAAACAGAATTGGTTTGTTTTACAAAGTACGCAATATTTTTGCTGTCAGCGTAATAGTATTAAATGAAATGATTTTTTTTTTATATAGTAAAAGAAATAAATCACATAAAATGATTTTCCTTTAGAAGTTAAATAAATATTAGTTATTGGAAAATCATTCTATTTTAACGCGTCATTTGGTCTACGATTTTTTTTTTAAATCTTGACTTAACAGCGTCATAGTTTTAAGTTAGTAGCTATATTAGTAAACTATAATAATAAAATTTAACAAAACAATCTCTAAAACTAGTAATTTATTAGGATTAATTCCAATGATATTAGAATACAATAAATCTCCCTAGATAATTTTTATTTTTTATTTCAACTACTTTGGGAATTCCAAAAAAAAAAAGAAGTAGTTTTCTCTTTCTGAAGTTTTAACTTCGATAGGTTGACGGAAAAAGAGACCGATTAAATTTCACATCCTTGACCTGCCACACCTCCTTTCTTCTGAGCTACCGATGTACATGCATGTACTTGCCTTACTGCACCTATCTATAGATGTATAATGGCAAAGTTGCCGCAAACTCTTCATAGATCACCCTGCATATATACATACTTAGAAATATGTATGTCAACGAATGGATATAAAAATGATTGCACGTAATAACGTACTATTGGACAGTTATTATATTATTACGATTCAATGCATATATATTTGTATAATTCTTCTTGAAACTATAGAGTTGAGTTGTAGAGTTTAGAGTTTCAGCATGCAGATAAATTGTTGATAAATTGTACATATTCAAATTCAGCTCAGGATGCGAAAACTGTTTCAAGTTAAAATGTTTTTAGAACAAGAAAAAAACCAGAAACCATAAATGGTAAAAAACTTCAAATTAAATATTTTACCTATAAACCCCTTTCCCCCTAGATTTTTGACTTTTTTCCCACAATTTTAAAAGTATGTATATTAAATATATCGGGTCCAAAGACTGAGCCCTAAGGGACTCTGCCATTCGATTGATATATATGCTGAGTTTCCGTGCCAGAGTTTTATTAAGAATTTCAATGAAGACATAAAGTTGTGAATAATGTTTATGAAATCTGATGAAAAATGGAATTCTATCAATTATTCCAAAGGAAGTTGAAAACTATTCAGTCATCTTCGAGTCTGGCTCTTCTCGCGCGACACCAGGATTCCAAAGGAAAATATTTTGTAACACATTTTGTGTTTTAAATACATACATATATGCAAACTCCTCTTGTTATACGTTATTTGGTTATATTTAAATAACATTTCAAAGTCGGGAAGAGAGAGTAAAATGTAAAATCCTAACAGGGATGACATCGTTTGCTCGGGCGCCAAGTTTCCTTTGGGTAGCTTCCGTGGAATAACGAGTCCAGCTGATTTGACCTAAATTTCTTACGTCCCTAATATAAGTGTAAAATATTTCAAATAAGTTTTAGACTGACTAAATCTAGGTTAGATGTAGAGCTTTACGTTGCACACTTACTAGTTCTCCGTTTTTCACGTGCAAGAGGAATTGTAGGGAGAGACAAATAGTCAACTTCTAAAATATTTGGATCGGTCGGTCAGGTGGGAGGTTGTTTTGCTATATACAGGTTCGTTACACATGTGTTACATTACTTAAACTGCAACGTTTCAAAGTGATTATAGAGTAGTTCCTACTATAGGGAGCATAGAAGTTAACATGTATCTTAAAATGTATTGCTTAGCAATATGCAATATCCTTGGGTATCACAGTCTAAGAACTGTTTCAACAAAATATTCAAGAAATTCTGGTCAGTTTGGACACCCAATTCAAAGCTTGATTTTTTTTTTCTTAAACCATCACAATCCCTTAGAATGAATTGAAATTGCACAAAGTTTATATCGGTCTCTCCTTTACTCTATAAATTCATGTAGGTAAGGTAAGGTACACATAACATATTTTTTCTGTATTAAATAATAATATATTCTCTAAAAGCCTTTACTTCTCTATAAAGCCGAATTTAGCCCAAGGTCTGAAGAAGTAGGTATTTATCAAAAACCAAGGTAAAATTAAAAGGTCGACGACGTTGAATGAGTGCCCTATATTTTTATAGAAGCATTAACCTACAATTTTTTGCAAGTTGTACAGTACCTACCAACACTAATTAAAAAAAAAAAAAAAGAAAAAAAAGGATAATACTTACCTGTCATGTTTCCATTCAAGATGATATTATAGGCTTTATTCTAAGATACGTACGTTTACAATTCTGAAACAAATGAAAAATTGCTTACAACGATCTCTATAAGCATGAGAAAGAAATTTCTTGTTGAAGAAAGAATGTACCTTAACCACTATAAGTACATAGGTATGTATATAAAATATGTACATATGTACAATAAACCTATATATGAATGGTTGTTCGCATATGTATGTATAACTATATGCTGACAATGCTAATGCTCATTTATCGACCCAGTCGTATTTCTAAGTAACTTTTACAATTCATTGTGTTTACGTAGGGAAGTAAAGGTCTCAGTACTAAAGGGTTCTTTTTTCTCCCTGAGAAAATAGTAGTAAAACCTGACCTGAATTTGTAGGTCCCTTCTTTTTAGTATTGCGAAACAAAAATGATGACATCAGATAATTATAGACAATAGGCCAGCAAAGGAAACTTACGTGACCTGGAAGACTATTCTCAGAAAAAAGGAAAACAAAAAAAAAAACAGAAAATAAATGTAAATTTAGTATTTCCTTTCCTTAAATAAAATAACTTCATCATGATCTGTTGTAGCTTTTGCTTTGAGCTTGTTTTAAATGTTGTTAAACGACGTTTCTCTAAGATTTTCAATTATGGGAAAATATCACTTGTTCTCTGAGTATAGATTGGCATAGATTCTGAAAATAATTTCATAAACGAATTAACTATCTACTTATGTATGTACATATGTTCTATAATAAAAATTATAAAAATTGTAATTGTTAGGGAAAAGTTTTTCTTATCTTCTTATAAAACCAAGCACAAATTTTACCGTGAAAGAAAACAAAAAATAAATTTCAACTCATCTCCTCAACTCCCGTAACATTTGCAACCATCATTTCGACTGACTCACCCGACTCAGATCTTGAACCGCAATCGTGTTGAATAAACCCAATATTAACTTGACGATATTGACTAATTCAGTTTTAAAAGTTCGAAGGTTCTTCCTCTGCAATTGTTTTCTATGAATAATTTTGATTCCTTACAACTTCCATCTGTCCAGTGGAGCGCCGCGGCTTAAATTGTTAGCCATTAAGATAAGATAACTTTTTTCTTAGCTTTTGATTAAGTGAAATTATGATCTTTTTCCAGCCAACTGGTATATTTAGTCACTGCATGCAATATATGTTTTAATTCATGCAAATTAGTGTGACCATATTTGAGTCCGTGTAAATATTTGTTTGGTTCTTGTAAATAGTTCCATGCCAGCTAGAGAAATCAAATTAGTTTGATCTTGAAACCAGATCCTCTTATGATATTTTACCTGATGCAAAGCTCAATGCTGGCTTATATATTGGTTCACATTTTTTTGGAGCCATCTATATACCATATTACAGCCCTTTTTTTTTATTGAGTCCAACTTCATGACGTCTAAAATCAGAATTTTGAATGTGATGTCGACATGAACTTGTTGGTTTGTTTACTACGTTCACTCTGATTTTTTATTTGTTATCACTAAAAATTTCAAGAAAATACTCACTTCTACTTTTACTTGATAAAATGCGCCACATCCGTTTATAAGATTTTTGTTCCCACAAAAGTCTCTAGAATCTGTTATTCCTAAGTATACAATTTGTAAGTTATCTCCCCTGATGTTTTTCTCTGACTCTGCTGCTGTCTGATATTTATTGCAAGACATTGCAATGGGAATAAAATTAACGAATGTTAGTTTTACAAGGCTCAGATCGCTGACTATGTTCCACTCAGTAGTCCATTACTAGTTGTGGGAAAGTAATGCAATGTATTTGTCCAATAAGACATAGTTGACAATGATAGCACATGTACTGGAACCAAGAGTTCACCTTTTAGTTTTGTTTTATCTTATCCCTTATTATCTATAGAAAAAGACTGTATTCTAAGTGGATCTCATAAAATCTGCATCTAACAATGTCACGTCCGCTTTGCCTGTGGATTAATTTAGACCCATATAATACCCTAGATAGACTATATCCACAATGACTTACTTTTTATTTAGATGGAGTCAAATATGTGTCACACAAATGAGGTGTATCAAGAACTCTTTTGCAACATTTCGATTCAATTTCATATTAGTGAAATTGTAGCGTAGATCTTCAAATAAAGTCAGCCATCAGCTGATCATGATATTTCCAGCTTTTCTTCTGTTTTTGACCGTTTAAAAACAAAATTCTTCTTCTGCAACTAAAGCATACATAAACAGAAATTTTCTTGTTAGCATTAAATTAAATTATTGAACTTTACCATGATCTTCCCTCACAGTGAGGAACTGTCTGTCAACTGACATTTCAAATGACCTAATTTTCATACACAGTCTGTCCCATCATCATTTCATTTGAATTTTAGATGAAGTCGTTATGGAGGCAGTCTGGGATGTAAGACTTTCTCTTGGTACTTCTTCTTTTTTTTTTTTTTCACATTTTTCATGAACTCGGAAGGTATCTAATGAATATCGAGTAAGGCTGCCAAATCTGTAGAGAAGGATTTTCTATCTGTTTTAGTGGCTCAGTGGAACTGGAGTGAATTTTTACGTTCCTAATCATTTTATCTTTATTGTTAGTAGATTCGTATTCGTTCTGTTATCTCTCTTGCTCAGCTCGACTGGATTAATGTGTCGTATACTCTTAGCCTGTCATTTTCTGGTGGCTTGGTTTTATGGTGCTGTCTTATAGGTCTTAAAAGAATGCAACACTATGATAATTCCGGCATTGATATTACATGCTACTTACTCTAAAGCTATGGGCACTTGATATCTGGTCATAATAGAATTTTAATTTAATAGTATCTTAAGTTGAAGAGCTCTTGATTTCAATGACGGTGTTGACATTAAAGACCGGATCCTATTAGCTTTTTAGTTTTCCTTATTTTTTCCACTTTATTTTCTTTCTTATCTTGAGATATTTATTTATTCTTAAGGCTATCTTGAAAAACTTCAGGAATTATTTACAGTAGTTCGCATTTTGTGGATTAGTCATCTACCATAAAAATAACTGTTTTTTGTTTTTTATATATACAGGGTGATTCAGATCAAGATACCTTCCGGTATACCATACGATTCCTTGATGTAAGATGATCAAAAAACTGGTTCCACATATCCCCCCTTAGAAACCTTCCTTTAGGAGTTGTGACCAGTTGAAGATTTCGAAAATATTCGTTAAAATAAATGAGTATAAGTTTTGAACTACCTTATAGATTTTGGTTATTGTTGGCTTATTAAATAGCCAAGAATGGTAGCTGTAGAAAAGTGTATTATTCTGTATTTTTTAATTAAGCTTCTTTAAATTATTCTCAAATATTTCCAAAAATTTTGATTGTTTTACACACAAAAGTTCAAAAGTTATACTCATTTATTCTCACGAATATTAGCGAAATCTTCAACTGGCCGCAACTCCTAAGGGAAGGTTTCTAGGGTGGGGGGGGGGGGGGGGTATGTGGAACCATTTTTTGATCATCTTACCTCAAGAAATTACGAGGTATACCGGAAGGTATCTTGATCTGAATCACCCTGTATATACAAGAGGACGAAAGATCCCAAGCAAGAGACCAAGGCGGCCCATTGTGCGAACCTGCTAGGCATATTCGCGCCAAAACCTCGCTGTCCTCTTAATGAAATTGTTGAGCTGTCGCAGACTCTCCTTCCAGGCAGGACAGACTTTAAAGACTGTCACCAAATCCCATCCTTGTTAGATGAGCGTGGAAGCGAGCTGTGATCAGTAATGAAACCAACTACAGTTCTGCATTGTTTCGTTTCGAGCCCCAAAAGAAAGTTCAAAGAAAATCATTTATGGCCCATGAAGATAAAGCTTTGTACACCTACAAGTACCCACGTTCACCCGTCTCTGCTGATGTTTTATGCGAACATCCGTTTTGATGAGAAACCTGATTACCGAAGCGGAAACGCCTACAATGGGTTCCGATCTAGAGAAGGACGAACCAGAGCTAGACCGTAGCCGGTCAGCTCTTTCATTCCCCACTGAAGGGATACCTTGTTGTAGATACACAGCTTATCCAGAGATGTCATGCAGTCACCCAGTAACTTAAATATTATCCAAGGGCCACTCAGAGTCGTCAAGGCTGCCTGATTTTCCGAGAAGATAGAAATGACCTTTTCATTGATTTCTATATTGGTCTTATTGTTATCTATGCCTCGAATGTACCAATCTTTCTTTCTTGAAGTGAAGATCCTGCATTTGATTGAATGCATAATGCATAATGAATTTCCATATTGTCCTTCAGAGGTATGTATGTAAATGACGCTAAATTTTTAAAAAGCGCTTTATAAAGGATTATTTTTGATTGATGATATCCCTTCGTTAATTTACATATTTAAAATAAATATTTTCGATGATATTCCTTGCATGTTTTTTCACATAATAACAATGTAGGTACCTATTACGACAGATGTATTCGCATAGTTATTCGTCCCATTATTATTATTAATTAGCAACAAGATTACATTTTGTCTGCTACTGAATTTTTAAAAACCTACAACATTATGAGGATATAAATTTTCATGTACAATGTGTTGTACATACTATATACGTAAGGTTATTTCCTAAACTACATACATATATGACTATATAAAATAGATGTCTAGATATGAACATTGTAGAACTTCTGATGTACACCATGTACGTTTTGCAGGAAACTTCCTTTTTTTAAAGAGGATTTATATCTGAACAATGTGGTTTTACAGCTGGCAAGGGTAGGGTTTATCTTTATATAAAACCAAAAAAAAAAAAAAAAAAAACCATGTGGAGAGTTGTTGAAAGTTTTATTGGTTACATGTCTGAAGAATTTTTAGTCAGAATTTCTACTGTAAAAATTACCGTTTCTATAATAAATTATTATATAAGTTTCCGGGAAAATGTTACTTTTCTATTTCTAATCTAATATCGTTTCAAAAGACCTCCTTACAACTTACTCTATTCAATATTGTGTACATATGTATGTAGTATGTATACCATTGCGACTTGTCATGAACACATTTTATAAACTTGATAAATTACACTTTAAAACCATTTCCACTGCACTTAAACATATTAATCTCTTCAAATTATATATATATATGATAATCCCTTGACACATCCAGTTTATTGTATATACATAGAACGTAACGAGACGTTTTCTAATTTAACTTTAAAAAGGATTCCGCCTTTGACCACAATAATTCATTTCAGCACGAATTAATGCCATCAATTAATTCTAGAGAGATACCTACTATATATAATCCCAGCCATTGATGTGTATGGTAATACTGAATTTGTAAGAAGTAACGGAGGAACAAAGCGTTCGTTATACATTTAATCCCCAGTAGAATGAGATGGACGTGGTAAAGGAAGTATGTATGGATGTACTTACCAAAAACTTAATTTGTTCCCAATCGAAATTGTACGAGTGTTGTAGTTTTTTCTCTCGTTTCTTTATAGAAAAAATCAATTATTTGAAATTAAAATTTTTGATTCCTTGAAAATTCACTACAATGAAAGGCCTATGTTTGTAAAATTTTCAATTAAGAAAATTAATATGGAAGAACGGAAAATATTGGTGTCGTTTCATACATAGTACATCAATCACGGCTATCGAACATCACCAATGTCGTTCGTCTTTTGTTAGAAGTTAAGTAGTTTTAAGATAAATAACAATTAATTGTCCTATGATGCACACTGCCTGAATTAAAGGACATTGAAATGTTCTGTTGATATACATAACTCAAAAACGGAAAAAAAATCATAGCTTTGGAGCTAATTATCACAGAGGCAGCTAATTATCACAGAGGCATGGTCTTTAGATTATTTTAAAGAGAGTACAATGTTACAGGGAAAATTATATATAAAGAATGCCTTTAATGAGAAGAAAAATTATTAAGGATAAAAAAGATATCCTTTATCCTTGAAAATTAGCAATAAATTCCACTTTTTGGCTCCAATGAACCACTGTAGTCGCCTGAAGTATTGTGAACATGTTAAGCGTATGTTGAGTAAACTTTGGCTATTTTGCTGATATCTTACCTATGAGCTAACATTTGAGATTGGTTAAGACTCTTTTGTTTTCCCATTTTACTTGCGACAGTCTAATTTACCCGAAAGCTTGACTTCCTGCTCAAACGTAAGGTGGATTGCTTTTAACGATTGTTTACGATTAATTTTTAATGCACGCAGATCTGCCCATATTACTCTTGTCAGGTTTTGTTTAACTTTAGCAGAAAATTATCTCCTTAGCACGTCAAATCGTGGTAGGCTTCTATCGTGTCGTCAAGGATGGTTAGGAGTCGATATGTTGACCAGTCTAGGATGTTTTCTTTAAACATTTGCATAATTTCGTCCAATTAATTGTAGTATATTTTTGCTATGATCGAAGAGCCAGGTTTCATGAAAACATAATAGATCACACCTACGCTAGACCATCAAATATTCACCATCAGCTTCTTTTGATGAATATTGCGCTTTGAAGTGTTTTTTGGATATTCATCCTTGCCACCCACTATTCTGAACATTTGCGATTCTCATATTGAATCCATTTCTCATCACAAGTGACAATTAGATTCAAAAATGAATCAAGCTTTCAGACGCTTTTGTTTCTATTTTTCATTCAGTTCATAAAAAACTCACTTATCCAAATTTTTCGATTTACCGATTTTAGCTAAATGAGTTAATATTGTTTGTTTTGCCAAAAACAAACTTCAACGATAATTCCTAGGCACTTAGAGATGAGCTAGACTCAACAATGATCTTTAGATCGTCATTATTGACCTTTAATTCTTGGCGACCGCGTGTCGTTTTGTGAGGTCAAAGTTACCTGTACGAAATTTAGCGAACCAATTTGATGTTGTCTTCTGTGTAGTAACATCAGAAAAAAATACACTATTAATGTTTGCGCGGTCTGCGATTCCGTAGCTCCACGTAAAAACGCATATTTTATAATAGTGCGAACTTCCGACCGTTTCATTTTCAACAAAATTAATTTTTAAACAAAGTTTTTAATATTTTTTAGAGCTTACAAAGGCTTCGTTAAACATAGATAGGTAAAATATTAAGATAATGTCAGATAATAAGGTATTAAAGTTGGCAATATTCTTAACTATAAATTTCATCCTTGCCAACCCAATAGTAAATGATCTCTTTATGAATTTAAAGGGGCTGTTTCAAAATAAATTGTGCCATTTTGAAAACTATGCTTTTTTTTTTTTTTTAATTGGTAGACAAAGTATTTATTCGCTTTCTAAAGTATATATATAACCTCAAAACCCCACTTTTCTCATAAAATTTTGCATTTGTGTGGTAACTTTCATATTCTGGTAGGAAATCATTTCAAAAATATGGAAAATTTTAAAATTTCTATTAATTTTTGCAAAGTGCCACATTTACCTTTTTACCAATAGCCTAATATCTTCTTATGAGGCTAAGCTCTGATACATTAGACGGATTTTAAATATTAGGGATTTATTGAAAGCCAGCACCAGCAATCTTATCTTTAGATACCCCTCAACACTTATATCATTTTTGGATTAACTGAAACCATTTTCAGATTAAAAGAAACCATTTTCATATTGATTGAAACTATTTTAAACTTAAATGAAATTATTTTCAAATAAAATGAAACCTTATAGAATAAAATATGAATTTAATATTTTCGTACGTTTTATATTCATTAAAAAGGTATATTAAATTTTATAGGACAGTGTATCAAATAATATCATGTATTTTGTAACCAAGCAGCTCTCATTTAATTGGCCATTAAACTGTTAGGTGCTCTGCAATTAATATACATATACAGATGACATGCAAATGCAACTGATAACTTGTCATTTCAGTCTTAGGAGTGCAGCAAATAAGTGCTAATTATTCAATTGAAAGTTACTAGTAAAATGAGTGGTGAAGATCTTAGTTCTGGAAGTTCCGATTATTGGCAACCTAGCGAGGAGTCTTTTATTGATTTAAGCCATAGTGAAGTAGTTCATGAAGATTATCTGGATCAATTATATTCAAATCGTGGAGAAAGATGAAATGGTAACATTGATCGCCGCTATTAATAATGGAGGTATCGTCCACAAAAAGATAATTTCCAATGCTACCGTGAATGCCGATTGCGAGCTTTTTGAAGAAATTGATAACATGTTGCAATTAGAGAATTCTTTTTTAATACTAGATAATGCTCGAATCCATAAAACACGAGAAACTCAGGATATGGTTTCAGATAGCGGATGTTATTTAAAATTTTTACCACCTTACTCGCCAATGCTAAACCCGATAGAAAAAGCATTTTCGAAAATAAAGTTGATCGCCCGATCAATATTAAGCGACGTTAGCACCGAACATAATATTGTTGATGTAATTGACCAAAGTGTTCAGCAACTGAATCAAAATGATTGTTCAAACTATGTAGCGGATATGGTTTTGCAAATCCCACAAACTACAGATCGGCGAACGCTTCAATAATGCCAGCAACGTAAATAAAAATCAGCACCGTTATATAATTTACTAATTTCATCTATTATATATTGATTGCAGGCACATAACGATTTAATGGGCAATTAAGTGAGAATCACTTGGCTACAAAATACATTATATTACTTGATACACTGTCCTATAAAATTTAATGTACCTTTTTAATGAATATAAAACGTACGAAAATATTAAATTCATATTTTATTCTATAAGATTTCATTTTATTTGAAAATAATTTCATTTAAGTTTAAAATAGTTTCAATCAATATGAAAATGGTTTCATTTAATTCAAAAAAGCTATATATGGTCTGTGCAATCCTTTTCGTTGTTCAAACAAAAACAAACAAAAACGAAGAAAGAACTAATACAGCGACCTCAAAACTTAATGTTATCCTCAACTTATATATCTACAATTGACAATAATTTAAATAGTTTTGAAACTTCCAGGTGGAGACGACCAGAAGTGGTGTTATTCATCTAATAGACGAAAAGGTCTGTTAAAACAGGCTCATATAGTATAATACAATTTGTATGGAAAATTTGTTGTCATTTTGTTTTGGTTCTTTCGAGAGCTTTGGGAGAACTTGTTCACACATGTTGATGTTATTTACTGCATATGGTATGAGAAATGGACTACCAATATCTTTCTTAACTGCTTAAATATTAAGTATATTTTTTATGCATAGTCTGTACATACCTATTGGGTTTGTTAAAAGTAATTGAACTAAGACTTCATGTAAAAGTATAAATTTCACCATTTTTATTATTCCTTCAAAGATAAAAAGGTCCGCTCCTTTGACCGCGCTTGCTTTTTAGGGTTCCGTACCAAAAGGGTAAAAACGGGAACCCTATTGCTAAGTCCGTCCGTCCGTCATGAACCGTAATCGGTTAGTTGGATTGTATATTTCTATTGCCGGTATAACAACAAATAATACAAATAAAATAAATATTAAAGCGAGCCCCATATAAGAAATGTGTTTTTTGACGTATACATAGTGTTAAATTTTGTACGATGGTACGGAATCCTTCGCGTGCGAGTCCGACCCACACTTGGGCGGTTTTTTTATTTTCTCTAAATTTAAATTAATTGCTCCTTCCAGTCTGTCTCTTTCTGGTCTCAGTTTAGCACTTTATCTCTTATCATTCGGCTCAATTTGTGCTACTTTAGTATCTTTTGCTAAGCTAGAATAAGGCATATCCCGATTTTTTGCAAAAGTATCATCGTATTCAGACGGATTGGGGTCCAAAGAGTAAATTATTAAATTAAATTGCATATAAGCAACGATCATATTTTTATAATCGTATACTAATACTAAATCTCTTTCGGTGGCATCACTAGTCTGAAAAAATGTGAAATTCTACTCTCTAAGAAGTTTTTGTCTAATTAATCAATATCTTAGGACACATATCGTAATACGTTTCATTATAAAACTTACTTAGGTACTCAATAACAGAAATATATCTAAAAATTTCAAATTATAGTGATATAATCTTACTAACAACAGTTATACAAACCTACGAGCTCCCAATTTAAGAATTTTTTGGAATACAATCGAATAAGTTTTTTTTTTCTAATTTAGAAAATAATATCCTCACTTATCTGCAATATCCAATGAATGGGGATATTTTTAGCACAACATATCACATAACCAATAACTTCATATTACCAATTCAGGTTAAAAAAATCCGTCTCCGTTCCAATAAACTGGATATAGAAATCGTTTATTATTACGAAAACTTTGTTATCTAATATTGATTGAATAGGTAGAGACCTAAAGAAACAACCATACAAATACATACTCTCTTGCTGTTTCAATAAATATTTTCTATTGTCGAAAACTAAATTTCTATGTATCTATAAAAATCCACAAATCCAAATTTATCCACCACTTTCATCTGGGATAATACAAATCCTAACTCTCAAAATTGAAAAAGAAAAAAAAAACTTACTGTAAACTGTTGGAAGTCTTTTATCATCGTCATCATAATCATTTTCACAAAATAAAAATAAAAAAAGTAAAATAAAAAACAAAAATAAAAAGTTGTGCGAAAATATATTGGAAGACTAATTTCAGTAAAGTGATATCGGTCACTGTGGTTTTCCTTAAGGTCTCCCTACGGTGAAAATACTGTGAAATAACTTCGCGCTATTTCACAACTGGGGTGACCTATACAAATAGGATGAAAACTTCGCCATGTTTTATATACATACAACAATAGGATGGTGGAAAATATGTAGAAAATGGGAGAGCACAATTTCCTAGCATAGGAGATGTCAACGTAAAGAAGAAGAAAAAGAAATCATAAGAAAAAAAACTTAAGTCAAAACTAGACAAGCGATAGAAACCGATCGATTTTAATGAATACCCTGAGCACATAAGGACTTCACTCTCTCCTCCGATACACTATCCCCTGGTGATGGCCTGTAATTGAGCAAAGTTCCTTTTCGAAATTATTATATCCAAGCAAGCACTACTGCACCACTGTTGTGTTTTGCACGGAAGCATTAATTTTTGTAGGATAGTAGGACGATAGAATCCTCGTGTAATTACGGGAAGCACGGAGCTTGGGGGATTGGTTATAATATCAATCACTCCCTACAGTGACCATTGTTAATATTAAGGATACGTTTAGCATGTGTTCCAAAATTAGGTCATACTTTAAGTAGTACATAGCTGCAATGGAATATCACATTTTTACTGTACAGGAATTGTTTTTCAAATTGCTCATTTTAATTTAGGGCATAACAAATGCGGTATGGGAAATGGAATGATCTCAATAATGGTGATGGGTATATTGCAGTTTATAAATCCTATCAGATGGAAAAGTTTTATTTTTATGTAGGTAAGTATACTTTTACGTATATATAAAAACGCAGCTTGACAGTTACGTTTTTTTCTCCCGCTATTGGGAATTGTTTGAACTTTTCTCAAAGGTCTGGTAAAGTTCGAAGTTCAAAAAATATGCAAACTATGCACTTCCACTTGAAATTACGAGTACTTAAATAGTCGAAGGGGGAGGAGGCGGAACGAACTATGATGTTCAATCGCATCGTAAATGGATGAAATATTTGCTTACATTTTAGTTAGACGATGACATCGAACAATATTGATTTGTGTTTAGCCGTCAAAAGAGTGGGTGCTGCTGATAATGCATTTTCAACGCTGGTGGTTAGAGAACTCCAAACAAGTTAAATTTTTTTAAGAGATGACATCTTAAATGGCTTTATGATTTTTTTTTCAATATTAAAAATATTTTCAATGAGCGTTGGAATATATTCCATTTCTGTGTTGGGTTGAAGACTAGTTAATAGTAGTAAATTCAAATATGTTTTACCTGTCACAATGTAGAACGACGAAAACGCCGTAAAAAACGCTGTCATTTGGGTTCTAATAACATGGCGATGTATGATATAATCTACAATGCTGACGACATCGTTCGACGTTGTCGTCGAACTTAAATGAAAATTGAAATTTGTCGCACGTTTAGGGTGCGTTTAGAAAGATTAAGATTTTGTGCTGCGTTCATTTGTATTGGGCTGCGTTCATATGTATTGTTTGACGTTTAACGTATCCCCGAAAATAAAGCATAATAATTTCTTGGTGATAAATTTATTTAAACAATAATTAGTGTTAATTAATTAGAAAAACATTATTAAAGAACCTCAGCTAATATTAGAAGATATTAAAAAAATGGAAGAAACTCTTCGTATGCCAAAAACGCTGCACAAGCAACTTTAATTATCTTTTTTACTTTATTTTTCCCATTGTTATTTGACACAAATAACAGAATAAAATTTAATTACGGAAGGCAGCCCTTGTCGCTCACATTGTATTTTCACGGACGTTTTCTACGGCGTTTTTTACGGCGTTTTTGTCGTGTCGCCCACATTGTGTTTTAGCCTTTAGGCTCTGAGTCAATCAAACAAGCACTGAGCACAAATTTATCTGATGATATTCATGGAAATATTTTTCTTTTATTTTGATCATGAACGTACCCAGGGTTGAATTCTATAGGCATATCGGTTGTCCTCAAGTAGCACGTTGCAATACAGCTTCGATAATTTCTGAGACAACAACAATAGTATAGATCAAATTTTTAGTAACTCGTCTTTGAACGAATTATACACACACATATTTGAATTTATTGAAACACCGTTATACATTGTCCACCGATGCTGTTTTATTGTGAAATAACTGTTTAAGTTTTTACTAGAACAATTGCCAAGTCAAACTAGCACTATAACATATTCGAAACGAGCAGAATAACGATTCGAGAATCTCCACATGTTAATTGCATTTTTTAATGAAATTAGTATTTTTGCCCGCGTATATAAAATGAGGACAAGCATATTTTCTTATCTGTCAAAGCTGTCTAAATATAAAAAAATTCAAAAAATAAGATAATAATTTATCTATAAAAGGAAAACTTTGCAGGAAATTGCTTAAATCGCAAAATTTAAATAGCAATAATCGTACAGTAACATTTTAGGGTGGGCTTTGTAATCATAGCGATTCTAACGTACAAATATGTGGTTTAGAGTCCTAGATTTACAATCTTGGCGAAAAGTTAATTCTTCAATTCATTATAATTTCCATCTATGGGGAATGTAAAGCGTGTCCCATTTGATTCCTTAAGTTTTAGGAAAAGATACCTTCATACCTTCGTTGTTGCGCATACCTCTTTTAACTAATAAACCTTTGCTCCTTACTATAATTTTTTTTATTGCATATTGACTGCATGCCAAAAAAATCACTAAATCAGTTACGTTGAAAAGAAGATGTCTAATAAAAAAAAACATGAAATAATAGACACATTGTTGACCGGTAATTTTACACATAAGCTATCTTATATGTCACTGCTATTATTTCGTACAAAGAAGATTGAAATTTTGAGATAATGTAATCTAATTTTTCAAAGCCTGTCTTCACTAGATGTATTCTGTGCATTATCATTGAGATGGAAAAATGGAAGAATTCGTACGAACATCATTCTGCTCATATGTAATTCTAAGAAATATTTGTGCTACAACCAAAGATTACTGTGACCAGTAATATCTCCAATGTGTTATTATCAATTATCCGAGAAACTCTTTCAGTGGTAACTTCCTCCCATACTAAAGTTTTAGCAAAGTTTTTATAAAATTGTTTCATTTGCCAGTGGTAGAAATTGGTTTGAGAAATAATTAAATGAAAAGAAAAAGTACGTAAATCCGTTACTTCACTGATACTCCCTGCATCGTCTTTCGATAACCTATCACTTTTCGAATCCCTTCAACTTGTTTCAATCAGATAAAGTATCCATTACGTTCCGTCATGGTTGAAAATGTTGGACTACTACAATTTTGATAAAAACCTAAATATGCAGAAAAGTGTTTTCTTTATAATAAAGCGGACACGATTAAGCACGGTACATGGACCAGTCAATAATATGTTAAATGCAGTATCTACCTGATTTATGTTTATAACAGCTCCAATGATGTCATTTCCAATTATGTTTTTAATTAGATTAACTGTACCACCACAAATTACAAACATAAAATCCTCTAAAATCATCACGTTCTCATACATGAATCCATATTTCAACTATTTTATTTTCCATACGTGTATGCAATCAAAATAATAGCTTTCTCTCAACTAAACCAAAAAATCTATATTCTTTCAAATAGAGTCACTCCAAAGATAAATATTGAGAACAGATTGGCGATAATATGTACGTATATCAGTTTCCTTATAAATAGTTCATTATCATTTGTGTATAGCTACTTTATTGATTCAGTTGCAAAAAGCATGTTGTCCCAATGAATTTTTTTTTTTTCTATTCGTAAAAGAAAATTTCTAAACATTCAAAGGTAATCGCATTCAATAATGAGGCAATAAACTCTGAGTAGAATTTGAATTTAGATACATACATAATTCATCAAATCGTGATGGCTTCCCAAATAAAGTAAATTGTCTTAAAGGTAAATAATTATTTTTCTTATTGAGGAGGGGAGGTCTTTTTGTGATTTGAAGTACTACTTTTAATTACACTATGAACAAATCAACCATAAAATAGTTAAATAAAAGACCTTTCATTATCTTCACATATAAAATTGGGAGTAACAACAACAACATACATACAAACTATATACACAATACAAACATAGAAATGAATTCGAGTATATCAAAGGAAAATTCTCAAGATTAAGTGGTGCGCAAATAAAGAGGGTGCTCTTATTGCGGACCACAAATTAAGGAATTTCTGAACGGAAAATCGTTTCTCAACAACAAGTTTAATTGTGTGTAAGTGGTTGCTTGTATGCTACTCGATATGTGTAGATATTGCTATGAAGGATTTATCTTGAGAAGTTAAAATTGCCATTGTAAGGAAAAAAAATATTGCAATCACTTAAAATCATACATAGAATGAAAATTTTGTTTGAAATTTAATGAATCAGAAGTAAATTGACCACCTTTGTTCTACTATATTGGTGTTGGTTCGAGGAATTATTGTAACAATTATTTCTGACACTAACTGAAAGATTATTGATTGGTGCACTTCAAATTCCGACAAATGAGTACAAAACCGGGATGTTTAATTCCACAGTAATAATTTTAAAAACTTTAAATGTTCACTTATCAATTAAGGAAGGCCGCGTTTTGAAAACGTTGACTCTTCATTTATAAAGTAAACTTGGAAAAGACGCTACTGGCTAAGTTGGTTAGGCACAGTGTGAAATATGCTTTCTATCCTTTATGGAAAGCGATATAAAAAAAAAGTCATAAGGTGCTAAATCCAGAAATTATGGTGAATGAGTCATTGATTCAACACTTTTATAGCGGTCAGATACTCACTATTTACGGGATGTGATGTTTAATGATGCCTTCTCCAATTTGCATAATTAGTCGTTTTTCATGCAATAAGACAACAATTTTCTTGTCAATGCTCGGGGCCCGCTTCACTTTGGTTAGTATATTGTCTGCTGAAAGGATTCACTGTTGTGATTGTCGATTACCTTCTGGCTCATGTTGCCATCTGTAATAATTTCGAACACTATACTTTTGTCTCACCTTGCTGAGTATTAATTTTTTCAGTCAAGTCCAGTGGTTCTTTGTTTTTTGTCATGAGTGAATTCTTACAGTATCTACCTAGTCCTGAACCTGACGTTCACATGTTCTCGCAGGATTGTCTCTATTTCTAGGCATATGCTCAGGGATGCCTCGATATCTTTGTAAATGCACTCACTATTTTGCCGTAAGCAAAATGATCCACAAATGATTCTTGGATGATGACCGGACAACAGGTCTTTCCTGCACCTACGACGAAAGGAACTTATTGAAATGCCTTTCTAGATTGGCCAAATATGGTGATGCTTCATCGTTAAATAACTATTTTAGTTTATGCGTACACTGTTGATATGTCAATCCGTCTTTAATATCACAGAATTTTTGGCGTATAAACTCACTTTTTGCAGAAACTACTTCTTTACCGAAGAATTAAAAACTAACATTTCCAAAATCGACGACTTATAGAAAAAAGCCAACCGCAAAACTTCACGTAAATATAAGTCTATTTTCTATACAGGGTGCTCCGTATATGGACTTGCAACGCTACTTTGGGTGGATATGTTTTTATAGATCATCATGTAACTTCTGAGCATTACACCCTATGATTTAAAATTTGTTAGATTTATGGACCTTTTTAATTATCTATAAATGAGCTATTACTCTCTGTATCCAAAATTTAACCCTTTCTGCGTTTTTCGCAGCACATACGGGACACCCTGTAGAGATATATAAAACTATTTATAGAAGTCTTAGACTATATGTCAACAATACGAGCTACCTTACAGCAATGTAGATGCAAAATGATAAACAATAAAACAATTTTCTCCTTATTCCATCTCTTATTATGGAAATATTGGATTATTTGGTTAGAAAAGGTTCTCTTGAGTACATTTCTGGTCTGAATGGAAGCGTAGTGAATATTTTCATTTTAATATTGCGTTTGAGCTACATTTGATATTATTACAATGCCAGAATTTGTTGTTCTTCCCTCAATATCCTAAGCAACGTACGAAATAAAAATGCAAGAATTTATATTTAAGTTTGCTTTGATTTGTTTCATACGTTTACTTGCAAATCCATTTTGTCCTAGTCAAATATTACTTATAAACTAACAAAAATGTACATGAAAATTCCATATGCCACATAACTCATGCATGTAAACACACAAATATTTCGTTCAAGGTTTCTATACAAAAAAAAAAAAAAACGAAAGCAACAAATTTCAAGTTGAATTTGCATACTATATCCTCTCCACTTGGAAGCCCCCCCCCCCATATCCTTTCCTATCTCTAAGAAAACGACGCTCGAAAGTAAATATAAATGGGATTAACCCTCTCTTGACTATGATTTATGAAAAGGAAAATAAAATGTTTGAGTTTAGGTAAACATGATTATATCCTTTCTTTATCGACAAATTTATTTTTAGCTAGACATAATATGTATGTAGGTTTTATTTACTTAACTTTTTATGATAATACAGAAACTATTTACTGAAATTTAAAGCTCTGCTTGTCATAAATTACGAAGATTACTTCTTAATTTTCCCAAAAATGGTTATATCTATTTTGTTATTTCTGTTTTAAAGTACCTACCTACATATATAAAAAGTAAACAAAAATAAATATTTGCTTCCTGTTTGGGAAAAGTTTACACCTGCTACTGATAGGTCACCGGAGAGGTTCAGGAGGTAGAGTTAAACAAAGCCAGTTGGCAAATGATCAAAGTTGCAGTAGAAAAAGTAAAAAATACGCACACTTAGGAGCTCGGCCAGCCGGCTGACAATAAAAGTTAAATAAAATGAAAATCAAAATTTTGTATATCAAAACCAAAAAGGGATTGCCCACTTTAATTCATATTTGAAAGTTTTTATACTATTTGAACGAAAATGCTGTGTACAAAATTTCAACTTTCTACGTCGACGCACTTTCAGGCAGTGTCCAAATATATAGTGAAAAACCAAAGCTTTGTATGCCAACACCAAGAAGAAAGGATTGCCCTATTTGGTTCATTTTTGAAATTTTACTTACTATTGCTATGAAAACACCATGTGCAGAGTTTCAACACTCTATAATTTTCAATATGATGCTAGCTAATAAAATTGCCATTACTTTTTTCATAGATGGAGTATATAGCTCCAAGTTCCATTATTATTTAGGTATCACATTTATCAATATATAAAATATATATATATATATATGTAAAAATTCTATAAAAGTCTGTAATTATTCCGTGCACTTTTATTAAAATTAAAATTTCTGAATTTAAAATCGTCGGTTCATAAAATATTCCCAGTAATAGAAAGCGTAGTAAAAGCGCAAATATTGGTTACTTTTAGTTAAATAAAAGGAGTAAAATTTACACTACACGAAGTACTTTAACACACTAGAAGATATTTGAGAGTAAAATTCTATCGAATTTCGAAATTACTAATAATAAAAAAAAGTGTATTGAAATGAATTTTAACTTAATTTAAGAATTCCATATAAATTTGTCTGCATTAAACGAATATTATATGATAAGAATATATGCTAGCTGGCTAGCTAATATCATGAAGTTGAATTAGCTAGGAGTTGAAATTTCAGATACTTAGATTGTTGCATTTTATCTAAGCATTTTGAGATGTAATATATGGGTTTATTCCAAAATACAACATCAGAGATCCAGATATGAGTACCTGAAAGGGGTAATTATCGGGTTGGTTACGAAATCCAGAAAGACAAAATCCAGAGTGACTAAATCCAGGAAGTGACTAATTCCAAGAAGAGACATAATTCAGAAGAAATCCAGAAAAGATATGCGCGCGAGACTTAAATTGTTGTTTTTAAGTATTAATAAAAAAAATTAAAATAAAAGAAATTACTTCTTCTTTTCAATAAACTTTATTAATATAAAAATTGATTCTAACAGAAGTTTAAATTCTATTTGGCGATCTCAGAATCTGACTTCAGCCAGATGACCGTTGATTTACAATTATTCCTTTCCTTAATTAAATCTAACCTTCTCTACGAACTTCTTTATCATCGCTTTTCGTGAGAAAGAATTTCGTCTGAAAATATAAAAGCGAAATGTGAGATTTTTGTTTGATCACGACTTGACTTGAAAAACAAAAATCTCATATTGCAATTCCGTACTACGCTTCAATATTTTCGCAAGCTAATTTTTTTTTTTGTGAGTGATGTAAATCGTGCGAACTTTATCGTTTACGTTAAAAACAAACAAATTGTATATTTTTTTATGTTTATTCACCCCACACTACCACTTCAACGCACACATTTATTTATTTACGCACTCATTAATAGATGAGACCTAGGCACAGACCTTGATATGTACCATATAAGCACTAATTCATACATTTCAGAACAGGATAATACCTCAACGCAAAAAATTTTCTATGCATAGTGATTTCCAGAATTTAGACTTTTTTATTTTAATTCAATTTTTATGCATTTTGGTCCTTGACCCATCTCAAAATCGCGATAAACACTTAAAGATTTCATTTAATGTTTCTTGACCGCTGTTCACAAACCGTGACCAAAGTGCAGACATGGTGAACCTGTTTCGTTCACAAAGATTCTAGGTTTCCATCAAATGATTATGTCATCACAAGACTATATTATTAACACAGATTATTATAACAACAACGACGAGTGCAAATAAGAGATATTCGAAGCGAAGTTCATGCCATTTTTAAAATTTTTTACAATTTAGGGATTTTGACATTTATGTATTTTGTCATTTCTGAATTTTGTCACTTTTGGATTTTCTCATTTCCGGATTTTTTTTTATTTTTTCTGGATTTTGTCACTTCTGGATTTTATACTTCTGGATTTTTTTATGTTCCCGTAATTATCAATTAGGTAATGCATTACTGAAATTCGGAATCTTAGCAATTTGTATGCCAGTATTGATTTTTGAAGGTGATACTAGGGGCGTAGGGAAGTACTACGTTGTTTCATTAGATCTACTTCAGAGTAAAAGGAGGATTATCTACCCGTTTCACTGAATCCCATAATGTTTTTTTGGTTAATTATTTTGGACCGCTTGTCTCAAGCCAGTACAATTTAAAATTCATTATTTTTGTAGTTATAGGACTTATCCCCTATGGATAGCGCCTATCCTCACTGCGAATTAATTTTGATTCTCTTGAATCAACAACAATACTTCTGGCAGTAGGAGGCAAGTGCTGGGTTGTGAGTTCCATCACCTAAATGCCATACATTACTGGAGAAAAGATTAGGAGATAGGGAAGTTAAGTTCGAATGCCATTTAGAAATCTTGATCAAAAGCTTCTTTATGTTTAGTAGAAAACGATTTTATTACGGGTCTTCAGATGATGAGGTCAGTTATTTTTGTATTTATTTTTAGTAGTCTACTTTCTAGACGTGATAGCTCTGAGAGGTACAATTTCTTACTAAATTAAAAGCTGACATCGTTCAGTTTTCTTAAAAATTAGGCCTACTTACTAATTAACGCTATATAAAAAATTCGCTCATGCCGCACAAACTAGAGATTTGCAAATTATGTAATTTAAGGGCATCCTTAATGTGTAGGTCAATGCAGCAGCCCAGACAAAGTACAGTTTGGGTACAAAGCAAAAGTGACTTCAGGTCGCCACACATCCATCAATGTATGAAGTACCCATTATGCGTTTCGTCAAATGGCATTCAAAGTTTGCCCATATCTCATTCGTACCCAGAGCTGTAAAATTCGAAGTACAAGTATCAGAATCAGTAGCGGGACTAGTTATCAGTTTTTTTTTTTTTTTACACACAAGTACCACGTACCTACGAAGTACTTAAGTACGAAAGTACTTGTCCAGTATACTTCAAAGTATTTTCAAACCATGTTTTCGAAATATTATTATACAAAATTGAAGTGAGCACAAAATTATTCCGGATGCCCAAATAATTAATTATGCTATTTAAAAAATGCTTTATTAATTCATTTTTGATTGACAGTTTTTCAAAATACCGAGCTAGCTTTTAATAAAATCAATATATGGAAGTTTTTATCTGAAATTCCGCATGACCGCTTTGGGAAGCTATTCAAAGCAATAAATGAGAAAAGCATTTCAACGGGTTCCGATGACATCAGTTTTCTCAAAAGAAACTTTTCCCAACATAGTAACATATTGTACAGTATATATAGGTGCAGTACCTACCCATATTCAATCTTCCTGGACATCGGTAAGTTAATACACGAAGTACTCTGAACAAGCTGTAATAATACGCACGAGATATTCAAATTACACAAAAAAAAAATGCAGTAATTCAATTTTTGCGCAGTTACTATTGCACTACAAGCCAACGGTAATGTAAGATTACTATGGTACTAAAACCCTTTAATACGTAAAACAAAATAGAATTGAGACTAAATGTTATACCGTTTATTCGATTTTCGAAATTTATTGTGAAATCGAGGGAAAAACAAATTTTCCATAATAATTCAAAATATTTTAGGTGCTATTTTACCACAAACAAATTGAAGTTTCAACTGCAATCTAGATTCCCGCATCTTATTAATAAATTCTTTTAGAAATTGAATTGATGACACTGATAAATAAATTTAAGCATGAGTACCAAGGTACTGAATTTTACCCCATTGGGACGAAAAACCAGCCCTTCTGAAAGGAGAACAAGTTAAGCGCTTCTCTAGCTATCATTTGGCAGCTCTTTAGAAGCACATTCACTGATCTATCAAGCAAAGGCGCAAGTAATTAATTCAAATGCTTCACGAACCATTGCTTGAAATCTCTATAGAAGAAGAGCTCCAGCAGAAGTGTAACACGGGATGAGTTCATCTAATTTTTTCACTATTGTTCGAAGTAATGCATTTGTAATTTTCCAAGTGAAGTTCATAGTGGTTAGATGTAATCTGATGTTTTGATTAATAAAAGGGAGAATATTGGCTTACTTAATCAACTTCATAAAATATAATACCACAAATAATCACAAGCAACCGCTAGCGTCGTACTCCTGTTCTCAGGAAGCAGTCTTGAATGCCTCTTATGAGATTAAGGAAGAAGACTGCGATGATTATCCAAAATGCTCATTAAGGCTTTCGAAAAGACATATTCAAAAAACTTCTTCGGCCATCATTTAGATTGCTCCTAGAGCGCTTCTTGAGAGCAGCATTGAAACGTTTGCCTCTGCGGATATATGTATGTTAAAAGACAATGAATTTGGATATGGAAAAGAATCGCTACGAGCTTCCAGGGTAGCTCTTCAGGCGGGTTCTTAGAGTGCTCCTTTTCCCAGTGGAACCAATACCAGGCCTTAATACATATTTAAAGTTGAAAGGACTGAAACTTTAAGTATATTATAACTCTAGCTGTACCCAACATTTTTGTATGTATTCGTTAACAACACTTATTCACACTTCATTTATTTTTGTTTTTAATATAGAACAGCTACCTTCCTTTCGTTATTACTCTGTGGCACGCATTCGATGAACTGTTTACTTGAATAAGTTTTGCTGCAACACTATCATTGCTTCTTTTTTTACTATTTTTAAAGTTCCAAAAGACCGGAAATGTGAACTGCAATGATTGTTAATAAAAGTAGATAATAGTACCGATGAAAGAACTGATCCCTAAGGCAATCCATATCCTGATAAATTGCTTTGAGTTTATTAAAAAAAAGAGAGCTAAACTCCAGAAACTTTAAATTTGTAATTTAACTATTTATAGTTATTACGATCTATTTTATAATCCCCCCCCCCCTAATAAGCATACATACGTATATCTAAATAACAAAGGGTAGATAATGGAAATAATGAGAAATCTTGAAATGATAAAAGACAACATAATCATGGATTTTCCTGTTTACTAAATTGAAAATGTTACCTTCTGTGGCACCTGAATTTACATTTTAAATGTGAAAATGTTGTGGTTCATTACAGTTTGTACACCACATTTTGCTTCTGAAGTCTTTTGTTGATTTACAGTTCATTAAGCAGACTAAAGTACTTCCTATTTGAGCTGGTCCCTAGTGACAAGTAAGTTTTACGATTCCACAAATATTTAGGAAATGTTGTGGTGGCGGAAGGGAGGGGGATGATATACACACATATTTTGAGTGAAATAATGTTATGAATTCACCCCGAAAAATTTGAATAATTCATTTTTATAATTTCATTGCCCTTAAGGTCTATTTCCAATATGTTTCTAAATAGTTAGTTTTGTTCATACTTTACTAAATATGCATATCTAAGTACTATATGTACATAAAAGGCCTTCGTTTGTTCCGACAACAGCAGTTCCTTGTGGTTTATTAACCAATAAAATTCAATTTACCGCTCCTTCATGAATTTTCAAACTCACAAACACACACACACATACAAGCATCGGTCAGGTCAAGAGAATTCAGGATATTACTAGAAAATTTCACCGCAGAATCAAAATGGAAATCCTCTTCTATAGTCATCGTCATTTTAGTTATTCGTTGTAATACTGTGAAAATGATGATTTCATAGAATAGTAGGCGTATTACATCGGTTGGAAATATAATTAAATGGTGGAATAGGAAGGGCTTAGTACGTCATACTTATCGTGAGAAGGTCACTTTAGCTCAGCTTTAAAACTGAAATATGTACCTACACTACACAAACACATTTCCGAATATATGCGGCATTATTTGTATGTTTTGTCAAATAAATTTGTGGTTGGTTTCATGTTTTGAGTGTAGTTGGTTAATTGTAAATTCATGTTAATGTGTATACCATTGGGGATAGATTTTCTCTTTCATACATGTAGCTCTGACTTAGTATTTATTTATCATTTAAGAAATGTCATTCAGTGCTCCAACCATCCGTAAGATGTAAGATTTTTTATGAATAACATCATACCTACCTACTTATATAAACAAATCTACATAATAGGGAAAGTTGCGGACAAGATGGTACACCTTTTTTTACAAATTTGAATAGTATAAAAATAAAGCTCTGCAAAATTTGAGTTGGTTGTTGAAAAATATGTGCTAAACTCTCATTTCCCCTCCTACCATTATGGCTGCCACATTCGCTTCAAATTTACACATTTCACACACTTCACAGAAACTTTTTTTGCATCTCTCTTATGGATGTGTAAAAGAGCCAATACACATACATGCAATGTGTTAAAAGTTCTTAAGAAGCTCAACGTCTTCAAAGCCGCAGGTCCTGATGGTTTCCCGCCGCTGTTAATTAAAATCTGTGCCCCATTATTGGCCTAGTCTCTGCACAAACTATTGTACCTATCTTGTTCGACAAGTATAGCTTTCTAACCGCTTGGAAACTAGTCCACATTTAGCCTATTCCCTATTTGAATCTATCACTAACTCCAACTAGAAACTAATCAACGATCGCCAATATGGCTTCTGGTCTGGATGCTCATTTGGAGATTTTCTGACTTTTCTTATGAAACATTGAAACTGTATTATTCACGATTTTTGCTTAATAACATATAAAAAAAAGGAGATAGTAGCTATCTACAGCACATTACAACATTAATCTTCAGATTTTATTGGCTGGGCATATGTAGTCGTCTTCGCGCTGGACACATATGTTTTCACAAAACTGCTCCAGAGGGTCTAAGTTATCTGCTGGGCTGTGCTACTTTAAGACACCTACTAAAATAATTATCTGTAGTTTTACTGTAAGATGTTTGTATGTATGTACATATAACTATCTTTGGTTGCGGAGCACGATGTGAATATTTCTGTATATATATATCTTAATATATCTTTTGATCCCAAGTAGCATGTTCTGAATGACGAAATTTGTATAACTTTTGATGCGACAAAGTTTGGGATAACACCTGAAATTAGTCATATAAATTCTCAGATATCATTGTTGTTGTGTGTCGTGAAGAGTTGGAACTTTAACTTATATGGGCTGTTCCGATGATTCTGTATAGAAAATTATATCTTTTGTTGAAATTCTCTATATTTGTTCCTACTCATTCTCTAGAAAAATACTTACTTATTCTGTGGACTTGTGTTGTGTGATGATAATGGTATTTTCCGTTCACTTGCGCTAGTCTGGAGGTAGCTATGTTTATGCAACCCACCAGTTTGAGAAAACTATGGACTTGATGTGAGAGGACAGTCCTGGAGGACTAGCTCCTTGTCGGATAGTTCCGGGACTTCAGGAACTATCTTCGACAGAAGGCAGGCCGTGACGTTTGGATTCTAAACGGACTGTCCTGGGGAACCTAGAACTAGTGTTAGAAAAGTCTGTATGTCCCGGCTAGTAACAGACGTTTAATCCTTGGGAAACCCAGGAACTGCCTGATAAAGGATGGTTTTTGAAAATAAGTGCCTGAAAAGACAGTCCTTGAGAATCCAGAAACTGTTTAATAAAGCTCGATCCTGTCGGATGAGCGTCTACACAGACATTCCTTGAGGAATTACGATCCTTGAGGATGGGTGTCTGAACAAACCGTTCTTAATGACTAGATTCGGCTTCTGAAGTGGTCGCTAAAGCTAAGGATGGAAGCAAGATTAAATCAGCCCTTCGGAAATAAAAAGCCCACAATGGGATTCTTCAATATAAGAATTGTATTCTTTATTGAGGTTTTTAGCTACTGGTGATTGTGGCAATTTTGATTCGTCTGGGAGCTAGTCTGCTCTTCTTGGAAATCTAAACTAGACTGACTTACAAACTAACAACATTTTACTTTACAATTTAATATGCTTACTCGCTAATTCTGATCACAATATTCTTACGCGACACAAAGTAGTTTTTTGTGATTAGAAAATCATCTGACAAAAGTTTGGCTGTGTCGCCACAAACCTATAGATTGATGATCTTCTGAACCAATTTTTGCCATTTAGCAATATGTGACTTAAATCTGCCAACTTTTGGTTATGGCATTTATTCAGATGGTATGTTGCCTTATCTTTCTACTTCACTAAAAACGAAGGATGCAATTGGGACGAAGAGAACCATTTCACTGGAACGCTTGTTTTTCCGCCATGACTTAAAGAAGCTGGCTATATTTGTCGTACTAGAACCGTAATGCTCATATTTATCACGATGAGATTCCTACATTTCTTTTTTTGTCAATTGTAGACCACCTTTTTCGTTAAATGAATGCACCCATTTTTCCATAATGTTGGTTTCATACTACAAAGAAAATTTTACAATTTTCAATTTCCTAAGAAATATACTTAGTTTTTTTTATGATTTTTTACAATGCTCATATATTCGATTATAACTCTCTTGATCAGATCAAATCTAGTAAATGAAAATGAATGCTAAGAAAATTTATTAGAATTCGGATTCGATAGCTAATTAAATCATGTAATAAAATGTAACTCAATCGGAACCTCTATAGGAAAGACAGCTAAGCATCTATCTACAATTACGTTGCTATATGATATTGCTGTCAGTCCATTTATCTTTTGAAATTATGCGACTTCTCGCGGGCTCGAATGTGAGATTTTTCTCAAGCTGCCCATCACGAATGTTCGCAATTAGACACAATCTTCAATTCAATTTTGACATTACTATAATAACTCGCGATATAATTTTGTGTTTATACAAGGAAAAACTTCCTTGCCGCATTCTTTTTTATCATTCAAAAACCAAAAGCGGCCTCCATCTTTCCATTGTTGCCAACTTTGATGATTGTAAGATACATTTGCGTCTTGGCTATGTATACAAATGAAGATGGGATACAATCTGGTTGCCCCAGTTATTAATTGCTGAATTGTACTGCTCAAATTAGAACATACATAGAAGTCTGTGATTCCAACTGCGATATTAGTGGTAACGACTATAGTCTTATTTAACGAGTGGTTTTTTATATATTTCCCTTAAGACCACATATCTTATGTTTGATAACGACATTTTTATAGAATATTTTATCGTCTTTATTTAATTTGAATTTTTGTGTTTGTGGTTCTTTATCAAAGTGGTATTCGTCAACATAAGAAATGCAACAAAAAGGATTTTTCTAACAATAAACCGACCCACTGCCAATCTCTGTCGTATTAGGAAAATGTTTGAATCTTAAGTGGATTTTCTTAGTTTCTTTGTATGGATTTTGTGAGATTTTGTGGATTTTAGATGGGTTTGTTGACAAATTTCAAAAATCAAAATCTCGAATGATAAAACCTCGAAAAGTAAAAATACCGCGAAAAATCCCGGAACAAGACTGGATTTCTATATTTCTTTTGATTTTGTATAAAATAGTACTTACATAAACAAAATCGTCTGTTATTTTCCTCTTAAATTAAATCAAATTGCTCGTACATGTTTTTTGCTGAATGTTCTAACAAAATTGAATTCTAACTTTTCCTAGAGAACATGTTTACATCAGCATTTTACAAAAAAACGTGACTCGTTATTGCTTTATCTTTAGCAAATTTAACAGAAACGATTTGAATGTATATCTCAAGTACCCACAGTAGATCATCCCTCAAACTGTACACCTCGAAAACGGATATGTTAATTTGTGATGTATACTGACCTTGGACTATTGCGAATGATAGTTTTATGACATTTATAATCAATTTTCTAAAAGAAAAGCAACTGATTTTCTATATATTCAGTTGTTCTCAAGAAAAGGAAACCGTTTCAAAATCTTTTCAATTTCAGAGTGTGTACGTGCCCGGATAGGTCTGACTTTCGTTGATGTTACAACTCTCTTGCTAACTCACATAAGTAAAAAAAAAAAATCTGTCGCTGTAGTTATATACCTTTAATTCTTTCTGAAATCTTACTTTTATCTATACAATCTCAGCCGCCCAAAGGAAAGATTTCGGCTTAATACCTTGTAATTCTCCAAAGAAAGAAAAATAATTAGAATCGTGTAACATATTAAGCCGTTGAATTAGACACAATTTTCCCTAAAGGTTACAGAAATAATTAGATATTGAAAAAAATTCAACAAATGTGGAAATTTACTCTTGCGACCAGAGTAATGTTTGATGGTTTCTGTAGGATATTTACATATATTTAAAGACATTTTCTTTGTACATCTACTAATGAATGACTATAGGAAATTCATAATTATCTGATCAACTTAATTTCCTGATATCCGTATACGTTTTCTTCATTCATCTTCTTGAGTGAGAAAAGCAAAAGATTAGTGCGACACCTTTTTATTTAATTTATTAGACATTAATTTACCTTTGAAAAGGTTATATTTTACGATACAAGCTAACCAGTTTCATTTAACTTCTATGTATTCGAAAAGCTCTATTCCCAAAAATATTCCCTGAAATTGATTGAGTAGGGTTCAAGCTAAAAAAAAAAGTATTATTTTATTGATTCAGTGTGGTGTTGGTTCTCAGAGGGATGAGATGGGAACTTAATTGGCACAATCAAAATATAGAGGTAATAAAGTAAAGAATAATGAGATTGACCTACACAGGTGTTGGTTGTGTTCAGTAAAAAAATATCTATATATATGTTGCTTAACTCAGTGTCGTTTTCTTATGAATATATTATTAGCGTTTCCTAGATTTTCCTAGATTTATATACAGACCTTTTTTCAACCTACTTATTTTGAAAGGATTTTGGGACTAGAAGTTGCCTGTTTTCTGTTAAGTTCACACTTACGAATAAAGCTTTAACTTCGGATAGAAAATAAATTATTTCTGACAGTTCTTTAAATTTTTCATAATAAGATATTGGGGAAAATGAGGAGTTCTCGTTTTTATATTGATCTCCTAGTTTTTAACTGTTTGAATTTTGAGTTAAAAAAAAACTTTTCATTTAAAGCTTTAGCGATATGTAGAAATTTATTTATTCTTTAGTTGAGATTTGGCCTTCCTGTCCTAAAAACAAAAACTATTCTGTGGTGTTCTCAAATACCTGAAATACCTGGTCTAGGCCTGTTTTATAAGATCTCTAAAATTTCAAAAGAAAGTAGTTTAGTTTACTTTAAATCAAACGTAATCCTGATATACCAAATTTGGCAATTAAACTGTCCGGATTTAAAAAGCCCTGTAAGCTTTTTGTTTATCAATCGATTAATTATTGGCTTCAATATTCAGCTTCAATCGTTTTTTAAAAGATGCACACGATGCTTGCACGATTTCTTGGCTTAAACGGTTCCATTCACGAGTCAAAAAAAATTTTTTTTTTCAACCCGTCCAAAGTTGTTTTCGTTTTTGTTTCTTTTAGCGATTCTCTGACTGTAAAATTACCCAAATTGAGTAAACCAAGAATTTCTGAACGTGGAAATATGTAGATACAGTGGACATTTCTGTGTTGAAATAAATTTGACAATATTGTTTTGTAACCATTGTTGATTTTATCGCGTGTTTTGTGTGATGGTTTTGAGTCCTCTTGAAATGTGGACGGATGATGTTAGAAATCATATTAAAACGTCAATTAAAACTAATCTTTGATAGACATCGGCGTTGATTTTTTTGTTTGGTGGCAGAAAAAATTAACGATGAATGACCATCCGTGATAGCCGTTCAAAAAACAAAACCATCACATGTGCTGTACTTTGTTTTCATATGACTCTCTTGAAATGCTCAGAATTATCATCGGAACATATCGTTAATCAAAAATTATCCTTTTTGGTTCTATAGCTGTTAATGTAGAATTTTGATTCATCCGAAAATATCCACGAGAGAGCAAACATAGTAATTCTTTTCATCTTTGGAATCGAATCTTTATTTAAACATCCCATCGGTTAGTTTTTGACACTTTTTAATTTTTTTCAAAGTATTTTAGCTTATTTTTAATAATTTGCCGAACACTTTTATCACTAATGTTCAATTCGTCTGCTTTTGTTGCTGAACTTCGCTCCAGATTACGATACACTCTGTTTACATTTTCTCGATTGGTTGCAGTGCGCAAACTGCCACCACTAAATCTCCTTCTGACAGACAAGGGCCCTAGTAGCCTTACGGCATTGGCCTAAAGGAACCCATACACGATCACGCATGTTGGACAGCCATGTTCTCACACAGATTTGCTAGTGTGGTATGGGCTTGTTTGATGATGTGACACACTATGTCACGCGGTTGAATGAAAATAAAAATCGTTTGTTTTTTTGGCGCGGGATTTTTAAATAATTAATTTTGGAAAGATTTCATTATAATTCTTCCCAAGGACCTATAGCTGTAAAAGATTTTAAGTCCTCGAAACTAGCAGCTACTAATGCAAAAAATCTAAGAGTAGCAGACAATCTCTTATTTTGAGTAATAGACTGTCATGAAACTGGTTTGAAACGTTTTAATATCGATAAAAGTTCCTGTAATGTCTCGCTATGAGTTCTAAAAAAATATATATTAAAATCGCCTGGTGACGTTTCATCTAATTCTTTTAATAATAAATTTGTGTGGGAATATTTACCTACAGACATTTCTTTGTCCAAATACTTTTTTGTTTTTTTTTTCTCCCTTAAGGCCCTTTCACATCAAAAACAAGAACCGAAATATTCAATTTATTCCACTTTCAAACAAGATTTTTGCTCCAATGATTAATAAAATCATGCGAAATAGGACAAATTAATAATTTTACTAATAATATAGTATATTTGTCTCAGATTTTTCAGAAAAACACAACTTTTATGTTTTATCGACAGCATTCTTCGGCCGAAAGAGTTTTTCGGCCGATAAAACAATAAGAGTTATGTTTTTCTTAAAAATGTAAAATAAATATAACTATTTTCTTGACCGATTCTAATAAGTGTAGGTTCGATTCCCGCCCGGGAAAAAATAAATAAAAATTGAATTTACACTTTATTTGCGCGCTTTCATCGTTACTGGTTAATACCAGGTGAAAGCAAACGTGGCTTAGTAGGCTAGTTACAAATTGATGAATGCAAGAGGGAAAATCATCTGTCTCGTTAGCTCAGTAGTCGCCTGGTAAGCGGAAGGTCCCGGTTTCGAACCCCGGACGAGGCGGTTGTTTTTTCCTCTTGTATTTATGAATTTGATTTAAAATCGTTAAATATAAAAATTCTTAAAAATTCTTCTTTCTCCATAAACTAACTGATGTTGGACAACATGTTGAGCAAGTGTGTGGAGAAAATGTTCTTTTGCGTGACACACATATTTGGATAACATGATCGTCGTGTATGAACCCCTTAACAAGCAGACAATTTTTAAAATAAACACCTTTATAATTGCAAAAGGATAACTCTAATGTCTAAAATTAAAACTAAAAAAATAATTTTACGAAATAATCTCAATTATGTACAACAAGAATTAAAATTGTTTATCGGTTACATTCATAATACCTGCGGCTCGGTGTCAATACTATATTTGACCGAATTCTTCGTCACTATCACGTTGTTTGTGTATCAATGTGTATTTGCCTCTATCTAAATATTTTCCAAATAATATCCACATATACTGGATATTTTCAATCTTTTTTTTTTTCGTTTCAATTGAATTTGAGACTGTGGAAAAAAATTCACTTGGGGTGCATAAATCGTTCAGCTATTGAATTGAAATTTCTTTACTATACTTACTACATGTTATTATTATTACTATTTACTTTTTTGTTTATAAATTTTGTAAAGAATATCATTCGGAAATATTTCAATCAGATGAATGCAAATTTTCGACATCATCTGATATCTTATAACCAAATTTACAAGACAAAAAGTTCGAAGTTTTTGATTGAACTTAAGAAATATAATATTTTACAAATTTTTATGAATGCTCTTAAAAGTTCGTGTTCATTGTTATAGCATATCTCTAGAAATATATTATAAAATTCTCTTGACAAAACGAGGTGACGATAAGACCAATAATTCTACATAAAACTGTAAAATACAATTTTTCTATAATACTAGAAATATCCTTGATGCAGCTACTTTAGTCCATCTTAAATGAAAACATGTATAGAACCATTAATCATGATCTGCAAGAATGAAATGTTCTCGTATTCATAAAAGCATCAAATTATGCACTACTTCACTGTCGTAAAGCACTTTGTAAAAGAAACGGATACTTTTCGCATAAATTTTTCAAAAATGTATCTCTAAATATTTTATGTAAAACAGCGACGTTCATCATATACGTAAGTACCTACATATGTATCTACGCTTTAGGATGTTTTTTTTTTTTTATTTGTTTGGGACATTTGGTACATTATGTACGTACATTTACATATAGTAAATGTGTTTCAATATTGAATTTCTGTCTGGCGCGATAAACCGAACCAAAGGAATTTACATACAAATTGAGATTTATTACAGGATAATATTTATGGATTTATAGCTATTGCGAAAGGAGCAAAAATTCAATCGACATTGGTAAACAATACAAATTATGGAAAATTATATGTTGCTTGGGAGACAGGTCATTTTTCAATTCAATTTTATGTAACATCATTGTTCAACCATATTCCATGAATTTAATTCTTTCATATAACGGTTTGCAATTTTCTCTCAACTTATTAAGTTAGTACTCTGTTATGTCTCTGTTAGCATTTAAAGATGAACTATTTGATATCTTTATATGGTAAGAATTATAAATTAATTTATTTTGTAAAGACAGCTAAGTAGTTTGAGGTGCACAAGATATATATACTTGTAGAAGAAACTTGGTACTAAATGTAGTACATAAAAACCTTCACGGTCTCTTAATAAAAAGTTTCGTGAACTTCGTTTATCTGAACTACGTACATACATTCTTTTTTTATCATCATTACCTTTGTGGACGTTCACGTTTATACCATATCGACTTGGCATCGTGCAAAGTTGCCATCAAAAACCACATATTTGACTTTCTTTTACTAAGTTATATGTTTCGTTAAGGTGAATCTAGTGAATTGTTTCTTGAGTTTTTTACACTTCTTTTTTTCTATAAATCAAGAAATATTGCAAGAACTGGAATTATTGCATTTTTCGCTAGATATTCATAATAATTTATCAATTATAGAACGAAACTGACTTACAAATCAGTATTTCGGAACCAACTTATATCTAAAATTACATGCCACATCGTACTCACAAATATTATTACAATGTTGCACAAGTATTCCAACAGCTTGAAATATTATGAAGATCTAAAATCAGTAATTATTTCAGCTCATACTGTAAAATACTGTGTTTTATGCTAATACAAGTTTTACGTATGTGGAAAAATTTACCATCTTCTGTTTTATACCCGTTCGCGTAGTCAAAATGAATTTACATGGAATGTATTCCAGTAGGAATATGTACTTTACTTACTACTCTTATAGTCTCATCAACTTACCTATTCCATTTTTTTTCTAAATAGGTGTACTTAATAGTTTTACAGGATGTTTCAGATAAAAGTATCTGAGAAATAACGTGATATAGTATATTTCTTCATGAGCTGATGAAAAATGTGTATGAAATGGCCCTGGGAATATTTTTCAATTAAAAAAAAATAGACTTAGGGGGTTACACAAACTTGAGGTTTTCAAAAAATCAAAATCCTTTTTTATTTTTTTTTGTTGTTATACTATATAAATTGCTGATTCTTTTAAGATTATTTTAAGCGTTCAATAATTTCAAAACTCAAATTATTTCATAAGTTATATGTAGATTTCGCTACGAAAGCGTCACTATTTCTGTTGTCTCAGAGATTTTCAAAAAATTTGCAAATTACTTAGACTTTTAAGAATATTTTAAGCGTTTAACCATTTCAAAATTCAAATTATTTCCGAAGTTATAGTAATTTAAAGAGAGCGCAGCAGAGAGTAGTTGTTTTGTTGTACTTTATCTCGAAACTACGTTTTTCAAACTGATGGGCAAATTTTCTTAAGATCTAGTAAACCGATATTGAAAAAAAAAATTATACCACCATATTTCTTATAATATTATCTAAGTTATAGCATAGGATTTTATTTATTTTTAAAAGTATAATTTAAAATTTTTTAAAACTTAAAATTTCGATGAAAACCAGATTTGTTTTTTCTAATAGCGGTCATTTCTACAAAAAAAAAAAAAAAAAAAAAAAGTTTTAAAAAATCATCCTATGCTATAATTTAGCTATTACTGTTCTATATAATAAAAAAGAAAATTTTTTTCTTCAGACGGTAGCAAAGAAAATGTGCAAGAATTTTTAAAATAGCGTACTATTTGACGGCTCATATCTCCGTCATTTTTTTTCCATTTATTACTCATAAAACTACGACGTATATGTGTAAAATATATAATCTTTTATATATTTAATATTTGCGTAAAAAAAAATCATTTTATACTCATTTCTCTGAGGTGTAACCCCTTAAATAAGCCTCACCTAAAAAAATCCTCATAAAGGCTTTTCCAATAAGAGGTGTTATTTTGATATTCAAAGAAAAATGCCCTTTTTTAAGATAAATGATCGGATCTTTATTTCATTATAAAGAGGAAGGTATGCCGCTAATAATGGAAAATAACATCAGCCAAATGACCACCACGACCACGCCTACAGGACCATATCCTTTTCATGAAATTTTCCATAACCAAATCGCAATGTGGCTGCCCTATGTCCTCGATAGCCTCACGAATTCCATCTTTGAGGTCTTGAATCGACGCTGGGCTGTTGGCGTAGACCTTCTCTTTCACGTGGCCCCAAAGGAAGAAGTCGCAAGGTGTTAAGTCACAAGATCTCGGTGGCCAATTGTGATCACCTCTTCGAGAGATAACACGGTCCGGAAACTTTTCCCGTAAAAGATCAATGGTTTCGTTGCTTGTATGGCACGTAGCGCCGTCTTGTTGAAAGTAAACGTTGTTCAGATCAATACCATCCAATTCCGGCCATAAAAAATCATTAATCATCTGTCGATAGCGCAATCCATTCACCGTAACTGTTGCTCCAACCTCATTTTCGAAAAAGTAAGGTCCGATGACCCCGCGGGACCATAAACCGCACCAAACAGTCACACGTTGAGGATAGAGAGGCTTTTGAACAATAACTCTTGGGTTTTCCGAGCCCCAGATGCGACAATTTTGCTTGTTGACGAAACCATCGAGGTGGAAATGGGCCTCATCACTCAAGATGAGTTTTCGATGGAATTCCGGATCATTTTCATGCATTTCTCGGACCCAATCAGCAAAGACTCGACGTTGTTGATGATCGGCCGGCTTGAGTTCTTGTGTTAACTGAACTTTGTAAGCCTAAAGACCCAAATCTTTATGCAAAATACGGTGTAATGACGTTTGTGGAATGCCTAATTCCAAGAACGACGAGGAATGGACAAACCTGGGTTTTCTTCAACACTTTCGGCTACAGCAGCAATATTCTCGGCTGCTCTTGAGCGACGTGCACGGGTTTTATTCTTCACATCACTAACTTGTCCCGACTGCTCGAATTTTTCTACCAATTTCTGTATTGCGGTCCGACAAGGTGTTTCACACGACGACCCAAAAATGTTCGAGTTTTACGAACCGTCTCTGCCACATTTTCACCATTTTTATAGTGAATTTTAATAATTTGAATGCGTTGTTGAATCGTGTATCGTTCCATTTTTATTAATAGCGTAGTTTCTACTTGTCAAATGTCAAAAAATGACAGCTCCAAAGGTGACATCTACCGAAATAGCGGGCTAATTAAAATAACACCTGTTATTGGAAACCCTTTATATTTTTTTGTTCAGATCATAAGGAGGAATAACGTGATATAGTTTAAAAGGTACTTTAATCCGGAAAATCCTGCATAAAATATCTATAGGTATCACCTAAGTCTGAGTTAGGCTGTTAAAATAAAATTAAATGGAAATTATCAAGCTTTGATGTGAGATTAGATCTCCACGGACTGTCAACATTGGTTGAGACAGTTTACTGACAAGAGAATGCTCATTGATTAGCTATCCTTTTTATTCTTCTGTTTCTTCCCCTTCTTCTTCTAGTTTGAGCAGAGGTTAAAAATTATTAGTTTGGGGAAATTATCTATTATCCTCCCCCGATTTGCGAAATTTATTTCTTAACTACGCTCTATTGATGAAATATTTCAGCGGTCCTTTTTCTATCTGCACTGTTATTATACATGAACCAATTCATCTGTTGCTGGATAAACCTCAGTTACGCGTTCAATGACCCACTGCCTCTTCAGTCGTTGCCTTGCTTTTCATAATGGGTTCTCGCTGTTGCCTGCCAACGGCCCAATTTTAATACTATGGTTTTTCAGTAAACTCATGTTCAAGTACTGTTGCTAATGTTTGTCCGACGAAGAAGTGTGATGGTGTAAACACATCTAGAGATTTGACGTAATTTAGTCAGGTATCATAATAAACGAGAGCTCAGTCTTAATTCATTTTGAGCTAGAAGGATCATATTTTCTTTCCTTAAATAACTCTTGATTATCCTTACGCTTTTACTTTAACTCTACACATTAGTCTGGATCCTTTTAATTTTTGTGTGATTTTCAAAAATTCTGAAATATTTATTTTTGTATTATTCATTCATGTAACCTTTTCTCTTCCATTTGTCCTTCTTCATTTATGAAATATTTCCTGTTTGCATCTTTTTGGGCTATACCTATTTCTACGGTATAAAATTTGTCCTTTGTTTCTCTTTGGATAATTGCATTGCCTAGTTTCAATGTTTGCATTCCTGCATTCCTACCACATTTTATATTTAAGTCTTCTTTTTTCTGTGTAAACCAATAATGCCTCGGTTTTTGGATCAAATTTTGTTATTTAACTATCATTTCATTCACAATTATTGTACAGCTTGAAGATATGTCTATAAATAATATGCTTCTTTCGATTTAGATCAGTATGTCGAAAGCAGGAAGCTAGGATAGGTATTTTATGTAAGTATTATGCTTTCCCATGAAGTTCACCTATCTGAATCGAAATTTGCAGTTACATACATACATATATGTAAATTTTTAGTCTGATTGGTAATATCATGATATTGTTTAATAGTTTTCCAACACTTATTCATGTCACATTTTTTGTAAAAGCAAATATTTCGTTTTTTTTCATGATTAATATTTATTTTAATTAAAGGAAATGGATGAAAAACTATTCTGTAAGGTTATTTTCGGTTTTTAATAATAAATAAAAATTCTACAGAAAAATATTTGAGAAAATTCGCTGGAAAAAAAGTAATGTTATATCAGGTCGAAGCATCATTTATACTATAATATATGAGTAAGTCGTTCCTTTGTAGGTCTATGCTAATAGCGTATCATATCGGAATATCTCTCTAGGTTTCACACCATATATACGCATATATGTATGTACAGTTGAATTTCTTTTGTATTTCTTCCACAAAATGCACTGATAGATAATAAAATGTTATCTTTCTTAATTTTATTAATTTCGCCAAAAGTTTCTAAATGTTATTCCATGTAATATCTTCCATGTTTATTCGTACACATATTATATTGCCCTATTTTATAGTTAAATTCCATAAAAGTTCATCTGGGTACACATATCCTGCACAGCATCAGCCCTTACAAGAACATAACCTTCATATTTTTATTTATGTATAATTCTAATATCCTACCGAGTATGATAGGTTTTAAAATTCCTTCGATATTGTTTATAGATCTGAGTTTAGAATTGACAAAATTATTCTTTACAGTTCATTCAGTATTAAGCTCAGTGGGATATTTTTTCTGCAGGTTATCTACTGGCTTCCACTGAAGTCTTCAAGTCGCATTACTACTGAAAAGTTCCTAATTAAATCTCTGAAGACTTTTCATCTGAATTTCTCATCAAATATCCTAGCTAAAATATGATGGAATTCACTCAGAAAAATATCAAAATTTCTTCCAATTCTAACGTGTCACAGGTCATTATAAAAATTCAATTTTCAATAAAGATATGTTTGTCTTTGAAAACTTCAATTACGGTTTTTGTACACAAGAGAGAGAAAACGTTCTTGAAATAGTAAGTTTACCCACCAACATTGCTCTTAAGGTATCTATACTTTCGTGGTATTGAAGGTTGTGAAACTGAATTAATCAACAGGAAATATTTTATCAATGAGACAAGCAAGATTCTAGATGCGAATAATTCATCCATGAGAAGCTAATTTTTATTGCATAGATGCAATATACTAAGTAACGAGGTACCATTGATTGGCGTCAAGGTTATATTTTGAGATAAGTAATTTTAAATTAACTCGATAAATTTCGAGAGAAATGTATAGTCGCAACCGATCGTTAAAAATTCAAATCAATTTAAAACCTAGTTATACGTAACAAATAAAGTATTTGGGAAAAATGTACAAATGAGTATCAGTTGTGTAGAAAAAACGACGTTTTTCATTAGTTTTCCAATAGAGTAGAATACTTTTTTACTAGCTTTCAATAATTTTGATACTCTAATGAAAATGAAGGCAACTAAAATTATTTAATATTTATTTTATTTTATTTATTTATTTTTACTGGTTAATTAGTACACAAGATTAGAAATCTTATAATTGTACGTGCTTAATCGGTAGGGAAAATTTATTTGTTAAAGATAGATATAAACATACATTTAAATTTAATTAACTAACTGTACACCTATAAAGTCTACATAAATATTGAATATATAAGATCCAAAGCATATTCTGCCAGTGAAATGACTAAACTATTAGTTTGTGAATTTACGTTATGTGAATTTACGTTATCTGATGTCAGCAACCTTTTTAATGCGTGCTGAGATCCCGCGCACTGAATATTGGGCGCTAGCGAATTTCAGCAGCGGAACACCTGCACAAAGTAAGAGCGCTCACCTGATAAGGTTCTGAAGCTTGGCAAAAGAATGTTTCGTGACAAGTATGCTTCAAGTGAACATTGCACAAAGGACTCAACATAAGGAGAGATATGAGCAAATCTACGCAACCCGTGAATAAATCTGATAGTATCGTTGAAAGCGACATTTATCTTTCTTTGGCAACCAGAATCGAGTTTAGAAAAAATTAAACTGCCAGAAGTTAAGTGAAGTAATACCAAAGATTTAGCGAGTTTCACACGCATATGACTCGATAATATACTAGCAGACGTTCTTAACTGACGAAGGCATCCATACACTTTTCCTAGAACGGAGGAGACGTAGTTGCAGCATGTAATCCGCTGATTTATTTCTATGCCTAAACTTTTAACTGAGTTTGAGTATAGTAAACTAGTACTGTTGATCATTATCGGAGGCAATTCACTAGGATCTAAATTTCTCCTTTAATATGCTATACAGTTTGACTTGATCGGATTTAGCGTTAGGTAGTTACGGTTCACCCAGTCAGATATTCTTTGCAAATCTTCGCTTAATTGAGAGACGCAATCCTTGACAAGCCCTATTGGTCGGTCAAAATATATCTGCACGTCATCAGCGTAGAGGTGGACGTTTGAATCCTGTAACGTCATTGATGTAGCAACAAAAGAGAAGCGGACCTAATATTGATCCCTGGGGGATCCCGCTGCTAAGGAAAAGTAGTGACGAAGTGGTATTATTCACTTTTACTGTTTGACTGCGATGCCAAAGAAAGCTTTTGATGATATTAATTGATGTGCTTGAAAAACCGAAATATTGCTGGAGCTTACTAAGCAGCCTACTGTTATTCACTGAGTCAAATGCCTTGCTGAAGTCCAGAAGAACCAATATTGCTATGTGGTCGTTGTCAATCGAGTTAGGTTTGTCAGATACTACTTTAAGTAAAGCAGTTTCGGAACTATGAAGCGCTCTAAATCCTGACTGCCAACGTGATAAGAGGTCGTTTTGTTTGAGATAAGATGCCATTTGGACGTGCATCAGCTTTTCGAGAATCTTACCAAAGAATCAGAGCAAGCTAATGGGTCTATAATCAGCCAGCTCGGAGGATTTACGAGAATTAGGGATAGGCAAGACATTCGCTTTTTTCCACATCAAGGGAAAGTGAGAAGTAGTGAGGCAAGCATTAAATATATGGACGAGAATGTGGACGATATGCGGTAAGATTATTTTTACGAATCGTGGAGAGATATTGTCTGGCCCTGTGGCTGAAGATTTAATGCTATTAATCGTTCGCATCTACGCACCTAAAAGCAAATACAGAATTATGTGTGCTGACTTGACTTAGCACCACAAGATCAGGTAACTGTTGCATTGGGGCAACAACTTGACTTTGGATTGAAGTGAAAAACTGGTGTAAACTTTTTACTTACAAGAAAAGGCAAGGTTAACTGGGTACTAACGTAATTACCAAATAAAAAATCCCAAAATCAAAATCCCCAAATTAAAATTCTCAAGCACAAAATCTCCAAATACAAAATCCCCAAGAAAAAAACCTTCAGGCTTAACATTACCCCGGTAAAAATCCAAAAGAAACAAATTTCTAAGCAAAATAAGTATACAATCTCAAAATTGCCGAGTAAAAACTCCTAGATCTCAAAATTGTCTTACCAACCGCGAAATCTAAAGACAGATTCATGAAACATGTGTATTGTGTATGGCTTGCGACTCACAGTTCATGATTCTCTGTTAGGATCTTGAGTTTGTGGAAGTATTTTATTTTTTATATTTTTTTTAGTCTTTTTAAAAGTTTTGAATATTTTTGTTTGTTATTCCCGTGACAAGGCAATACTTACCTGCATAATTCTGGGGCGCACACATAATTTATATATTATTACAAACTCCGATAAAATAAAATAAAACCTGTAAATAGTAGTATACAATAGCAGTTCTTAAGTGCTCAGATTGGCGCAGGACGCAACTTTAGAGCACTATTTTTCCGACTTCTTTGGAGTTGGGACACCTATGAACAAAATATTTCAACTAATTCTAAATTAAGTGAGAGCTTCAATTATTTTTCGTTCAATACCTATAGCCTTCAAAATACTATCTTTAGATAAGTTCTTAACGGATACAGGCGCGTATCCAGACCTGTAGCCTGGGGGGGGGGGGGGGTCACAACTAAAATGTTCGAGTGGTTGGTAGGGTGGGCGGGGGGGGGGAGGCGGGTTGAAAAAGTAGGAAGAAGTCTCTTTTAAATTTTTTTATCATATATATACGAGTATATACGAGTAATCGGCGCAAAAAAAATATAAAAGCATTTCATTCCTTTTTTCAAACAATAAAATAAATATGTATTCCAAAATTACTTACCATCCTGTGATAGGTCCGATAGATGACTTTTCGTTCAACACTATATAAAATCACAAAAAAATTCAAAAAAAATCGTACGTGTTTCAAATATGAAGAGCTACGAGCGAATGGCTATTATTGCCACTATTAGTACTCATAAGAAACTCAAAGAAACACCCCCACCGCAGGCAAAGATTGAATAACTAAATATAGGACATAGAAGATATTTTCGATTGTTTTCCATTTAAATGTACACGGCTAGAAAAGGACAGAAAGAAGAAGAAAAAATAACAAAAAGAAATCGAACTCTCTTTAAAATTTTTATGAATATGGACATAAAATGTGAAAACGCTGATTACATGCAAATAAACGGAAATGGCAAATGATTCATTTTCATAAATAAATGAGAAGGGGCGGACTTTTCAGGTGTTACTCTCATAAAATGCTCCCGCGTTTTTGTGAAAACCGATTTTTGCTGAAATATTGTGAGAAATATCCAATGTTTTTTATAGTAATAACCAATGTTTGTTAGTATAATTCCTATGATATTTGAACAGCACGTGCTTCTGTTTACATTCGTTTTGCTCTGATGAAGTGATTAAATGGGAGAAACTAATGCTGGATTCTCTGATATTTTCGGGAAAAATGAAAATTTTATTTGACAGAAATTTTACATCTCCTTTCAGCATCTGGGCTAAAGCGCAGTTTATCTTTTTATTAAAAAAGTGAAGTACTGTGACCGGGAGTACATTATTATGAATAATTTGATAGGATTTTGTGGGATTTAATAAGATTTTGTCGTTCGGATAATCCTAGGTTCTCTCGGTATACTAAGTTTGTCATTCAATTTGTAACACCTCGAAATAATGATGGTAGAACAAAATGGATTGAACACCCATGCATAATATTAAAAGTTATTTTGATTTTTGAATGTCCGTCCGTCCGTCTGTCTGTGCGCACGATAACTCAAGAACGCGTATACTTAGAGAGCTGAAATTTTGTACACGAACTTAAAAAAAAAAGTAAAATTAAGTTCGAAAATAAGACAAACCGGGCAAGTCCTTCGTGGGGTTGCCATACATAAATTTCGTTTTCCACTATATATTTGGATGGACACGGTGTTTTCATTGTACTAGCAAATAAAACTTCAAAAATGGACTAAATCGGGCAACCCCTTTTAGGTGTTGCCATAAAAAAATTTAGAGTTTTTTCGTATACTGTGAAAACGATTAGTCCAAGACATTTTTATTGTACTAAAAACTTCAGAATACGAAATTCTATAAAATTGGTTATAATCATTTTTTCGAAAAACCACTTCAAAAATCAAACTTGCCCAGAAGGGGCATCATCTAGGGTATCAATTCTAACTGTTTTACTTGTTTGTTTTTAACTCGTTGTCTCAGCTCAGTCGCACTACAATAATGCATAGCGAAGCTCTTTCCCCCATTCATGGAAAGACATAAGTACATAAGTATATGACATTACTTGTTTCCTTCTAGAAAACACGAAAAATTTCCAATCTTCTTCGCCTCTGTCTTAACTTATCATTAACTAAGCTTTGCCGCAGATTATCTCTGTGACACAGCAGCGCTAAAGTTATAAATTTAGAGAAGTGCGCTATACCACCAGCATTAAACGCTGGCGTCAGCTAAACATTGTGCCCGTACCATACAAAAATCGCCCTGTGAAACTTTTACAACGTGCTCTACAGTCCAGCGCGATTTGCTTCAATTCACCGCGTAGGTGAGGTGGTACTCTTTTGGGGGGGGTCATGACCCCCGTGACCACCCCCCTGTATACGCGCCTGAACGGATAGTAGTAAAAGAAATCAGCTAATGACAAAAGTCCGAATCTATAAATTATGATCAAAAGTGATTTATTATCTGTCAAAAGAGCAAAAACTTGATGTGTTTTTTTTTTTAATTGTCAAAAAAAATGTTTTTTTTTCGAAAGTAGAGAACCATACATACGCCAACACAATTTTTATCAATCTTAGAATAGTTCTGCGATCTTCTAATAAAACTTTGAACTTTCTCTGACAGAAAATTAGTGCGAAAAAAATTTCCTCGACCATTTATCACATTTACCTCACACGAATACTGTTTCCCGATAACAATTTATTTATAATGAGTCTGTTGCAGAAAATAAAAACTCCAAATTTCCAGGGCATAATTTTATACAACCCGATCGACGAGATTTTTACCCAATTTGTAAGGTTCGTATATACAAGGCTATAATAAGAGAGACAATTACAAGCCCAACTAAATAATACTGATTGATTGATGTATATGTAAAAAATTGCAACCAACTCGAATGCCTATGCAGTTTTTAAATTGGAAAGCTGAAACTAAAGGTTTTTTACAAGCTTCGAGATTGGGCGATAGCATTTTCGTTTTATCGATCCGAAAAAGTTTATCGTATAAAGAGAAATAATTGTACTGCAAATATGTAGGTATGCCATCAAAATAGAAATTGCTTAAAAATACTTTCAAACGTTAAAAAATTGCAACTCTAATCCAACTGTGATAGAGAGGTTCACGTAGAGTTCAACCTCAAAATAATGAAAGAAATTCTTTTTGCAAATCGAAACTTTATCTTAATTTTAGTGGATTAAAAGTTTATTTTATTTAACTATTTTTGTGGGATTTTTCTAATATAAATAAACAGTTTTCCATCATTATCTCAAAATGATTTAATATTAGTAAAGACACCTTTTTGTATTTAACAGAAGTTAAAAATTGTTTTAAATTGCTTAAAGAAAAGTAAAAAACTCCGTTTTTTTCTACTTTTAAATCTAATTGCCTATCACAATAAATTGTCCAAGTTCAAAGACTTCAAATATAATAATCTCCATTTCTATACATACATTTATAGTATTTATCGCCTTACATATCGGATGAGACTAAACACGTATTGTACAAATTTAGCTTAGTTCCAAAAACGTCTAATGTCTATATAATTATATCTCACTGTAGATTTCGTCTTAATATAAATGAGATACTCTTAAAAGTCGGCCAATTGTTTATGGCCTTTTGACAGCTTGGTGATATGGTATGCACCATAATTACCACTTAGTCTTGATGTTATGCAACAATTCCAATGAAGGTGGTCGACATCATTTCATTCACTAACACGTTTCAGTTGCTGCAATCTTATGCCTTTAAGTAGCGAAAACAAAATTATTACTAGCATCCCTAGACTTTGATACACGATATTTAAGATATTTAAGATTTTCACAAAAGTGCTTTGGATACTAATTGGATGGTAGCTGCTATGGTTTCGGGTACATATGTTGATATATATATATGTATAGATATTCAGAGGTAGCTATGTATATAAAAACATTTTAATAATACTAGCAAGAAGGTATTTATATTGTAATTGAGTTGGCTTCCAAGTTCATATGATAAATTCCTGCTCTTGACAGTTAATTAAATCTTGTGCATTTTGAGAAAAAAAAAAGAATTTATTGCACATGTATCTTGTGAGAAAACTTAAAGTTATACCTATACCTACTAAGTCAGATGTAAATTGAATAATACAATAACTTCATTACAATAATTAGTTGAGTAGTGAAATATTTAGAAAACAGAAATTATATTAGGTACTTTTAGGTGTCCGCTACACTTCTATCCATTCTATAGTTCGTGGTCTCTGGTTTTCCTCCGAGATAGTCGTTTCCTGGTTCTCTCTATAAGCGTGACTTTTGGCAAGACTATTAAATCTCAAAATTTTAATTAAATATTATTTTGCGATATATTTTCATCTTCAGCAAAAAAGAGTATTATTATTAAAAATTTGTAATAAGTAAATGTGTCTATTTTCGTCATCTGCAAACATCGAACTTTGATCAGGTAATCTAGTTACATCCATGGAGCTAATTACATCATGGCACTAGATACCCTGTAGAGTCTCACACCTGCCCGTATATCCAAAGTCAACTATATTGCAACTTGATGGTTACACAAATGTCGAAGTATGCCGATTATGTGAACAAGACCCTTTTTAACTAAATCATGTGCTCTTTATGTTATGTTAAAAAGTCTGCAGGGTTCATACAAATTTGCTGACATGATTTTATATCATACTTTGGAAAATTGCACAATATAATTATATTTATAGCATAATGATATGTAAATCATGGTATTTAATTGGACAAAAAAAAACTTAAACGTTTAGCAAAATCAGTCCCATTAAGAATGTTTTTGTATATGTATATTCAATTGTAAAGAGAAATTTGTTTCTTCTTTTATATGTTTTTACACGGCGTAAATTCATGGAAAACTAAAATGTTACATTTGATAACTTAACTATGTCTAGAGTGACGATTAACTACACCTAGACCCTTGACAATACATTGTGACGTAGGTAACTAGGTCTATAATGTTATTTATTTTGTTGTTGTTTAATTCAAGATACTCGAACTTTTAAGTTGGGTAACAATTATGCAACTAATTAGTTGCTAGAGGGTTATTGGTATTATTTTAGGTTTTTTTTATTATATGTTGCTTACTTGGAGCTAACACATCATAAAGTTTGCTATATTTACTAGGACATTATTAAAATACAGCAAATACGATTTTAGTTTATATAGGTAGGTATATATACTTGCATTTAATATGTAACCTAAAAGTTAAAAGTTATAGATAATTTAAAATTTGAAGCAACAAAATGTTTCAGATTTAAAAGTTGATGATCATACTGACTTCAATTCTCATTATCCAATATTATAATATTGAACAATAAAGTGTAGAGTCATACTTATACTCAGTTATTTTAAAATGAACGACAATTGTTTGCTGAATGGAATTTTTCAAAAACAAAAAAAACGATGCAGTCTTAAACATTGTTAAACAGCAATTGAACTTTTTTTATTGTATGTGAATCCCAAATTTCTAATAAATTAGGTGCATTGACACAAACTCACCGACAATGTGGCTATAACTAACAAGTTCCAATAACTTTCTCTTCGTCTTTGTATTACTTTTGTATTTTTAAATTCTTGTTATACTTTTAAAATAGCCAGATCAACCTTTTAATTTTGATCTAAATATTTCAAAAATTTGAATTCTGTTCTGGTTAGCTTTTTAATGATGTCTGTTGCCCAGGTGACGGTCGTTCCGTACTGCTATACTTTTTCAGCGACTGAATTCTGACTCTGACCCTCTAATAAGAATATAATTTACATTAAGGGTATTTACTTTTTTTTATATATAAGTTCAAGAAGGAATTTTTTTGGATTCTCCGGTATATAGCAAAAGCTAAAAAATGTTTTTAATTTGTCATTATATTTTTGGTGACAAGTTTCAAGTTTTGATTTGACTCATCAACAGGTCCCAAATAGCGAAATTGAGTGACTTGAAAAACAAATGAAAAAATAAAACAAAGAAAAGAAATGAAAATTGAAAAAAATTGAGAAAAGTAAAAAAACAATTATTAAAAAATTTAAAAAAACCAGATTATTAAATTAAGTTAAATTTTTTTTTAATAAAATTATTTTTCGTATCGTGTTCTTCTATTTAATATTTTGTTTGTTTAATTTCTGCATTTTTTTATTTCGTGCGTAGATTTAACTCTATTGTTTGCTGTTTCACCTTATTTTATTGCTTTGTTGTAGTCCAATTGAACTACAAAGCTCCCTTCTGGGTAAACGTTTTACTTGATATTTATAGCTTACCTATATTTTATTTCATGTGCTTTCACCAGTTTATATAAATGATAATTAGCTACTTAGCCGTATTAAGAATAATCACAGACTAGATAATTACTTTAACATTTTAAGTGCCTTATCATTTAAAAAAAAAAAAAAACACTTCGTGTCCAAACCCAGAAAAAGGAAACTTGTTCAATCTCTTCGTCGAAACTGCCTACTTCTTCCTGTATCATGGAAAAACTTTTCGGAATTATTGGTGGGATTTATTAAATTTACATTTAAATTTCTATTTAGCAAAATATGTGCGGGAAAGAAAGTTTAAATTGGCTACATTTTAATAATTTTTTTTTTAAATTCGCACATTATACAGCTTTATGAAATTAGTTACGCAAACGTAATCAGTAGCTAAATTCTTTGTAATATCATCAGATAATAAACTACTCACAGCATTTTGTACTTTTTTAATTATTCTGCGATCTTATATGATAAAACTGCAGGCACTGAGTCATCTGCTTACCAAGTAAAACAGAAAAGAATTGATAAAAAACTACACGAAAATATTCAAACAGTTAATTTTTTGCACTCAAATGTTACATTGTGCAGTCTAGGAGGGTTTGATGTGTTTTTTGTTTTTTTTTTTATTGTTATTACTTATTGAGTAAGTTCTTCAAAATATTTTTTAATATCTACTAGATTTTCCAAATGTTGAGATAGATCTACTTAGATAACCGAAAGCTTTAAGCATGTAGCAAATAATGAATCCGTGGCGAGTAATTTCAAAGCTCTGGACACATAGTAAATTTTAAAAGAATACAAAAACTAATTTTTTAACATCAAACGGAAATATCTGAAAGATATTTTCTAAAATAACTTACCAATGAGACAGATTCTATTCCCCCTCTCATTTGCCTTAAATATATAAAATAAACCTAGATGTACTAAAAATACAGCAATAAAAATGTTAGCACCGCCATATATGAGGATAAGCGTAGGGCATTAAGTTTAATATAAAATTATTCTAAAATAGAACGAACACATTCCTACATCCTACTAAAATTTTTCTACATAAATAGATAAGGCTCAGAGCATCAATATTCAAATACATATAAGAAAAGAGGACTTGTGATCCTCAATAGTACATAATTCTGTATATTTTTTAATTTATTACTATTACTAATACTTTTTTTTATTTATTCTTCATAATTCATAGGTATGCGTTCTCTTAATAATTTAAGATCTAAAGTTGAAAAGCTTATGTGAGGATCCCAATCGGAACTTTTAAAAGAGAAGATCATCAGAGGCGTCTATCGAAAGGCACGCCGCCGGTGTTTTAACAAAGAAACCAGGAAAACGATAAGAGAACTCCTTAACAGTAGTAGAACAAATTCCAGGAATCTTGTGGGGGTCTTTCCGGGTCAATGATTATCCCGCTCTGTTGTATAAAAGAGGTAGACTATTAAGTAGGTACTTCTTTTCCTAAGGAAAGCAGGATAGAACTAAGACGGATTCAAAGGTTATCCCATGAGTTCAAGGGGCACAATGCAGGTCTAAGTGATGCAGGCTAGTATTCTGGCGGCACTCTTCTTACCTAATCTAACCTAAGATTAAAATAGGTGAGATTTGTCAACTCTTTCGTAAAGTTGCTATACAAAAATGGCCACATTTTTTATATTTTGCAACACGTTCAATAGAAGAAGACATTTTTATATACTAAGGAGTTATCGGACTGTTAAAAACCTATAATATTGGTTATAACCGTTTTTAGGGTTCCGCACCCAAAGGGTAAAAACGGGAACCCTATTACTGTATCTCATGATCCGTAATAGGTAAATAGTTGAAATTTTTACAGACTGTGTATTTCTATTGCCGCTACAAAAAAAAATAATAAAAATTAAATTAAATTAAAAATTAAATGGGGCCCCCATACAAGAAACGTGTTTTTTGGCGTATACATAGTGTTAAATTTTGTACGCTGGTACAGAACCCTTCGTGTGTGAGTCCGACTCCTACTTGGTCGGTTTTTTACTATGTGCAACGAATCTATCTTGAAATAAATACGAAAATCCGTGGCCATATTCACTGGCATTCATCAAAATTCATTTTAGACTAAATATAAAGATTTTCCTAGTTTTTTTTAAAGCTAGAATATTACTAAATGAGTTATTTATTCTCTCCCCGACATATCCCAGTATGCACCATTCTCGAAACAAAAAAGCTCCATAATTGTTCTTCAACATATTTTGCTTTGAGTTGGTCTAAATTATTAACATCATAATTTGCATTTCCATATAAAAATTTTTTTGCAGTAACTATATTAAATGTAATTTATATATAGTGTGAGTGTATAAATTCATCGTCACAGTCTAATTTCATTTCACATTTATTCAAAGAATGAAAAAAGCAAAAAAAAAAAAGCAGCACACATCATCACGTTTACGAAAAAAATGACATTTTGTGCTTCCACAAGAAGACTTCAACATTTATAAAACCTCTAAAAGGATAAAGTCGTCCACAAAATGTTTTTCCATGATGTGTGTTGGTAACAAAAATAGCTCAACGGGGGGTGCTACATATATACATAGTTATACTCACCCAAGAGAATACAGTCAAGAGTCAATGAGCTAAAATGTCTCTAATGAAAGAAGTCGAGTAAAACCTTGCATTATGAATGGCATCGTATAGCTCTTATATTTCTACCATGGGAGAATGTTAACAGTTGAAAAGGATTCTTTCACGTCATCGTCGTCGACGACGACAAAGGGGATGTCTTTCTCTAATATGAAAAACTCATCTTTGCATAGCTGTATGGAAATTTAATTTTAACACTCCATTTTTGTTCTACAACACAAACTGGGAAACACTTAGACATTCTTATCTTGTTATTCATATTTCAACGCCCGTCGCCGCCGCCATTCTGAAAGGCTAAAGGACTTTCTTGGAAATTGTTTGGACAGTGTTACATTATACAATAGGAAGGACTGCATGGCAGAAAAGAAGATAATTTTCTTTTTAATCTGGGAAATTTAATAAAGCTCCTCCAAAGGTAAAAGTCGTTGAGATTTATAGACTTTCAGATTATACTCGAAGGATGTGGGTAGATATGTATGTATTCTCATCTCATAGAGCTAAAGTGAAGTAAATGGAATATATTTTTTTATTCATAATTAAAATTATGGTTTCAAGATGGCCCAATTCAATCGTAAAATTATTCACTTCTTTATTATATGACTTTGTAATTGGAAGATTTTTTTTTATCACCAGTTTACATTGATGATAGAAGAAGATATCCTTTTAATTTTATTTTACAAATCTTACTACTGAAGAGCGAACAAAAACACATACACATATACGTCGAGGAAGGTATTACTTGCTTGATAGTTGCTGGAGAGTATCATGGTGATTTTATAAACTTCATTAATAACTTGGAGGTAAGAAAAGGTTCAATCGAGTCTTTGATAGTTACGTGGTTATCCAAGCATATGATGATCTCTCTGTTCTCTGTCTCTCTTGAGGAGATATTTATCTTTTCGCTTATAAAAATACCCTTGACTTCGGCCTGGAAGTCCGTTATATCATTGGGATTAGGTACATCTGTATGTATGTAAAGGGTTGTAATACCGAGTATTTTCCAGGATATGTTCCTGTTAATATTGAATACGATTGATTGCATAAATTCAATAATGGTCTCATGTGGAATTCTTCTTTCAATATGATTCTAGCACGAGTTGAAGTGCAAACGCAAACTGCTATAACGGTTTTCTTCTTTACGTGATGTTTTACAGAGATAACTTCAATTGCCTGAGTAACTGCGATGACCTGAATGCACCAAATAGACTAAGACGGCATATTTGGTGCACCTTGTTCAAAATCTTGCAAAATCCTTCTAAATTAGAAAAATCAATAGCTTTTCACTATACTACAGTTCCATAAGTTAAGATGCGTTTTATTTAGGTAGTTCTTATATATTCTCCTCTATATTCTGAAAAAGCTCTGATTGATTGGTTAGCTCATTCACACCATTAATATTCTCTTTAAGGTGTGACCAAGGCTGTTCTTAAGATCTATGGATCTAATACTTGTACTGATAGATTGTAAAGAGATATGTACCTCAGTTTGAAATTGTGCATACAAAATTAGATAACTACGTATCAGTAAAAGAAGTGAATCTAGTATCTACTTACGATTAATAGGCAAATTCTACGATTTTCTATAGAACAGAAATAATAGGTACTCTAGAACCGAGTTAGCGTGTATTCTATATTATATTCGTTTACCATCTGATTTGATATGCTGGCTAGACAAAATCTAAGGAAAATGAATATAAATTAGGTATAATTTTTTTCTTAGCAAGTGTAGGTTCTTGGCTCCTACATCAAGTTGAAGCTAACCCCATTTTTAGTAGTATCTATGGCTTCTGAATGAGCGATATACCGATATAATCAGCTTCCTCTTCGACATTGATTAAAAAGTTCTCGGTGAGGATATTTGCACTGTTTTTTCACACTTTCGTCCGGGATCATCGGAGTGTCCTTGTTCCCACTGTAATGGATTCAAACCTAGCTGTTCCCCCTTAAGAACGGGCATCCAGGTATGTCGCCCATCTCCATGACCTCCCAAGTGGACTGTTTTTAATCAACACTTGCTTTTTAACTTATCGCGGTCTTGTCCCCTGGTGCACTAGTGTCAAGCACAGCCATGTTAATGAATGTGTTGTTGTTCTTGAGGTCGCCCCGCCAGCATCCATTTATCCTCCTATTTTCAGTTTGGTGGTGTGCTTGACGAAAGACAGCAGTAGCCGAAAGCTGTATGGCCGATAGACCAGACACTACATTCTTGTATCTGTTATCCTTTTGGAAAGTGGAGTTGCTTTCTGAGCAGATCTGCTTCGTTTTAGTTTGGTGGTAGTAATCGTAGTGGGTGTACTCGAAGAGAAACACCAATAGCCGAAAACTGAATGGCTAATAAACCACAAATGACATTCTTGTATTAGTTTAACGATCTGCCGGACTAGGCCTGAGTGAATGATGCACCCAGCCACGATAGTCCTCTTTACGATTGCACATGGGATCGCCACACGCCCTTTATAAAATTCCTGGACTTCCCGAATAGGACGAAGTCGATTTTTTTCTTAGCTTCGCTCATTTTACTAACCAACAGTAGATCCGTATATTTGGATTTTGTTTCCTAATACTACTGTCATTCGCGTACTTTTAAATTTTAAAGAATTCGTCTTATGATCGAAGAAAAATTAAACAGTAAAGAGTTTACTATTAGCTAGATACCTAAGCCGATAGCTGTTAGATAGTGAAAGCTTTTATTAATTTATTTATATCAAAATCCTTCTGGAAAGATCTAATTACTTTATTAAAAAATCTAATATCTATTACAAAAAGTAAGAACACTTCAATTCCATTACAAAAAGTTCGTTTTGATTTAATGCCATTATAGGTACGAAATGGTGCATAAAAGCATAGACATGGTACATTTAAGTAGGTACACACCTAAATTTCATGTCTACAATAGTCAAGTTATCTTCTCTCTTTTTGCATTAACCCACTTTTATTTTTGCTTTTAGTAATAATTATTTAATTTTATTTAAAACAGAGGCACATTAAGTTTATAAAAATCTATAAGAACAAATAATATGATAAAAATATGAAAGTGAAAAATGTGAAAATATGGTGTATTTCGACGGCAGGTACAACGGAACTCGCGAATTATTACGCGCGCTTCGTCATTTATGGAATTTTTTAATTTAGGTGAAAAGAAAAAGTACAACACTTTTCTGTGGATTGATCAAGATAGTTACAATCAATCATCCGCATAAACATTAAAAGAGGCACTTAATTTTATAAACTTTGTTTTATTACGTTTACTCTTCTCAATTAACTTATATAAAAGGTGCTTCGCCTTTTTACCCAGAAAAGTGCATAAAGTTGAGAATGTAATTAAGTCGTAATTAAAACTTAAAAAAAAAACATTTTAAACTTTTCATTCTTCTCTCGCCTATGTACTTAATTCAAAATGACAATGAATTATAGTTTGGAATATGTGTGTGTATGTGTGTGTGCTTCAAAGAATTAATTACTATCAAGGATGTGCTTATAATTAGGAGCAAGAAATTAAAAATTTCCGTGATTATGTGGTGTAAAGAAAGTTTCACCTAGAAATGAAGTGAGAGAGTGAACTGAATTAAGTGCAACAAAAACACTCAACGACACGTCTTAGCTTTGTTGTTGTTGTAATAATGGGTGATTCAGACGAACCCAAAACCGGTGGAGCTAACAAGAAATGTGATAATTTACAGAGTGTTCGTGCAAAGGATGTGGTACATAAGTGTAATTCGGATCCGGGTGCGGGTATTAGAAAACCGGTAGCATCGTGTTCGGGTGGAGAGCTTGCAGTAGTAAAACATGAAAAATGTGATGATAATAGTGATTATGGTGATGATAACAATGATGATGACAACGACGACGACGACGACGACGACGATAATAGTACCAATCGTAAAAGAAAACCACAATTACATAATGTTGGCGGCAGTGGTGGTGATGATGGTGTTGATGGCGTTGATAGCAGTAGTCATGTGAGCGGACAAAGTTCAGTCTATCCACGAAGTTTATTTTCACGCTCATTAAGGTATCCGTCTGGTGGTACAACACGAAAATGTGTACTTACACTGGACGGATACTCCTACGTTATAGGTAAGATATTTTGATTTTGTTTTTATTATATATTTTTTGGAAAACAAAAAAAAAGTGAATAAATAATCTACAAAATAATTTACAAAAGGTAGACAAGATACAACTGTAAAATGCATCTGCATCACTCAACTTATATGTATAAACAGAATGTTACTTTCTGACAATTGTTCATATTAAGTGTTACAAGAAAGTTGCGTCCATCTTGTTTAAGCCTTTAAAAATTGTTAATTTATCGTATTGGTAACCTAATGACCACTCATGGAATTTATTATGAATATAGTACAAAATGACCGGAAAATTATGTGTTTCAACTTTAACCAATCAATTTTGTAAAGCATCCTGATCAACGTTTATTTTTACCAACATCATCTGCTCGGTAGTAGTATTTTTTACGAACTGGTCGTACATGAGCCATTTGACTTTTTCCTGATCACTATCGTTAAAAATGGAAGCGCTGCTAGATAGGTTATGCGTAGACATCCTGACTGACCACCATCGGCGAGGCGAAATTTCCCTAGAATACTAAACATGTGCACAGATACAGTAATACAAAACATACGTCAATTTGACTCCCTTTAATTCGAAACATATTTATAGGAATATAAACAAAACTATTCTATCTTTTGTTAATGAAAATTAATAATAAATAGAAAAGACTAAATTATACAAAAATTTTGTATATTTGGGAATAAGTTTTAATAGAATATTTGCCACATATTTACTTACAGCACTTTAAACAGACCGTTACTGTCTTTGGCTTGATTTTCGAAGGGTAGAATGAATACTATGTCCTCTGATGCAGATTTTGCAATGGTTCTGGACCCTGCGAAGATAATCCAATAGTTTTCTCAATCGTTTATCACAATAAATATACTATTTGACAAAATACCCGCACAAAAGTAACACTATTGCTAAACATATTGTCATTTTGACCCCTATATTTTCCGATTATGTAACTCACAAGCAACTAAGAGCTTCAATATTCCATCTGCAGTCGCAGCAGGCTCATTAATGAAGGTACTGAGAAGTTGTGGCTACTTCGATAATGTAGACATTGAAATAACGGCAATATTATTTTGCGAGAAGTCAATTTGACTCACGTTTAGCATTCTAGGGTTAACGTATAGACTCGTTAAGAAGCGATTTTTCGTAATTCAACACCTATGAAGTTAAAACTGGTCCTGATGGTGGTGTAAAGTTAGTATGGATAAAATATAAGCAACACGTGTATCAACTTGAGACGTTGCACAAATAATTTACTAAAGAAATGATTAAACACCCATTTTACCGATTTTTGAAATTTAACTCCTAAAGTGGTGAAAAAGGGTGCTAATATTTGTATGAAAAAATATATTAATTTTGTAATATATATGTAGGTACACGCATATGCATATCAAAATTTAATTAAATGCAAAATGAAGGCAACCTTAAGAGAAATTTTTCTATTATTTTATTACATGAGCACAAATAGGATATTTCTAGTAAGCTAATAAGAAGTTTTCAATGCTCTGAATAGGTTAATGGCCATGATGCATCAGAAAAGTTATTTTATATCATCAAAATTTAGGACTGTATTCATCAAGTAACCGTCATAAGCGACAGTCAAATAAACCCAAAAACGAATAATTTTTGGTGGTATGCATCGTGCTTGAAAGATTATTGAATATTATTTTATAAAACCTTCTAGAGGCATCATTGAGCCACACATAGTTGGAAATGGAATTGCATTCGGTACCAAGTAAATAAAAAAAAAATGAATACAAAAAATTATTAAAAATTTTGAATAAACCGCTCTCAAAGTAAGTAATTTGTAAAACAAAAGACACTAGTTCTACTTTGAGATTTTGCTATTTCGAAAGTATCGACGCTATATGAATGGGTAATATACTTTCTTAAAGTGCAAGATATTGTAAGTTAAACAAAATTTATCTCAGCTTTCTTGGCTCATTATGTCCTGATTTTCTACCACAGTTAACTTTATTTTAACTTTCTTCAATAAGCCTTAACTTCAAGATTAACCTTACGTATTCCACCATGTATTTAACGAAAAATAGAAAAAATCATTGAGATCATTGAGTACAACGCATTTCAATCATTCCTTAAAATGTGGAAACATAGTTAGAAAAAATTCTAAGAGAAATTAGCCTCAAAAAATATGATTCGCAGTATGTGCACAAAAGTTTTTGGTGATGAGTGTATAAGATTTTGAAAATGGAGGGCACTTAAATATGAAAAACCCGAATCAAAAAAATCAAATGTTATCGCTCTTTAAGTAAAATTTTCTTGTGTAATTCATCAAAATAACGTCAGCACAGCGCTTCGCATTCAAATCGGCGAGCGTACACAAGAGAAATCTCTTGAACAGCTGTCCAATAGAAACAGATTATTTATCAAAGTTGGCGTCAATTGAAAAAAAGACCAAAATAGAAAATTAATGCAAATTTTGAAAGAAAGAATTGCATGTAGCATTTAAGGAAATTGAACATGTGTGTGACAAAGAGAAATATACTTGTTTTTGTTTTTCTGAAGGAGAAATGTTTATATTTTTCAATAACAAAGCACGTTGTGTTTTTACATACTGGCGAATAAGAGTGTAGTGGTTCACTGTTATTTTTTACACACTGGCGAGAGATTTCTTCAAGGGATTTCTCTTGGTAGTATACGCGTGCCGATTCGAAGTTCGAAAAAACTATAAAGTAAATGCTTTTCAAAATACAATGACTAGATGGGTTTTTTTGTTTTAGGAAGTTTATGCATTTTTACTCTATATTTATCGTATGTAGATAAAACTGTGCCTGTAAATTTACACAATTTTGTACAGTTTTGAAATATATTCCTTTGTTTTTTTTTATATCAATATGGTTTTCATAGATATACGTCGCACAAAATATTTTATCAGTCAATTTTAAAATTTTGATGTCTATTCAATCATTGGCATGCACTGGACAGGGGCTCCTCCCATCCATGATAACCATTTAATATAAGGTATGTTCTACGAATAATTGATAATCTGCCAACTATGGATAGATATTTCTGGGTGAGACAAACAAAAAATTATGGGGAAAATGCGAGTGCGGAGGAGTAATTATTAGAGAGGTTTTCTCATTTACCTAATTTTTTTTTTTTTTTATCCAACGGTCAGTTTTCATGTCGTATTTAAGACACCAAAAATATTGATCGATAAAATTACTCAAAATATTACCATATTTCCATTTTTTACAACCATTTTCACTGAACGTTCTTAGTAATAAGGATCATTAGGCTGAAAAAAAAACCATACAAAAAATATTGAATTTTGCATACAATCTATTCAAACTAAAACTTGCTTAAATTTTTAAATTTGATATGAAAAACTTGTAAGGATGTTTTTTGAAAATTTAAAAAAAAAAGAAAAAACAGAGAAGTGGTTCAAAACAAACATTACAATGAAATTAGAAAGCTCCAATGATTGTCTATGTAAGAAATTTCGAATAATCGTCACTATCCATATCGGTCAGAAACTATAGAATGATTAATAAAAAAAATGATTTTTTTTTAAACTCTGCATCTCCCAAACTTTTAGGATTTAACCAATACAAAACCCTACAAATTTTTATCTGATAGACCAATCTATAATTGATAAATTTTGAAATATTTATAGGACATCCTGTATTGCTGTACTTTTTTCCATGTTAGATTTGTCTGAAAAGTTCGAATATCTATATTCTGTGTATTCTCCATACAACCATACTTTTAATTTTCTGAAACACAGCTTTCATCTAACGTCATCATCGTTCAAGTCTTTTAAAAGGAAAAAAAAACAGCTTAATTAAACTCAGCGAAAGCATAGCGAAATAAAAAAATTACATCAACCAACAGTCAGTGGTAAAGTTTAAACAATATTTTTTTTTTTAATTTGAACTATTACTGCCAGCTATATGTGGTTAATTCTCAAGGCTCATTATTAATACAAACTCAAAAAGATACGTAGAGTGGTAGAAAACTCTTGCTAATAAGACAAACTTATAAAAATTTCATAACTGGGCTGGAAGCGTATAAGATAAATTTTGCATTACAACATCTTCATTTTGTTTTTCTTTCTTATTTTTCCTTTTTTCATCCCTCCATTCCATTTCACTTATAATGGAAATATGTGCGCACATTAAAACAAAACCGACAGAAGTTTATGCAAAATTTAAATGAAAATTCTCTCAGAATTTTCTTAATCAAGAGACAAAAAACCATTATGTAGCCATTAAGCGGAGTAGTACTTATACGCGTTTTGAATATGAGAGAAATATTCTAGTTTATACGTGTATACGTCAACCAGCATCATCGTATAAATGTTATGCAAAATGATTTCATATTCATTGAGATTTTCTCACGTCGTCGTCGTGTCGTCGGGCGTTGAAAATATTATTCAAGAAATCCTTTACGCCTACTCTACTTGATAAGGCAAGGAAGGAATTGCATGTATGGATGTAAATAATTCTCTGTAATTCATAGTGAGACCTCAGAAAAGTTCGTACGTTCAAATTGTTCTCGACAACACACATTTCTTAATTTCTTTATTTTAATTTTTAAATATTTTATCAATTTTCTTCCTTTACAATTAATTCATAGTGTGCCAAGAATGTTTTGCTTCACTTCAATCATGTCTCCCTCTCGTGAAGACAATTCAATTTCTTATCTCTTGATAATTTGTTTTAACATGTGGGCGGAAGGTGTGAATTATTGATTTGATGATTATATCCTTCTAGAGCACCAGAGTTGAATATCAAGAAGTAACTAGAGAGGGTGTGTATAAATTCCGAGTTTGCGATTGTGTGTCACAATTAATTTAATCGATTTTAGTAGAACAGCTGAATTGTCTTGAAATATAATATGAAAATTCTTAAGTTTGTTTGGAGAGAACGTTTGAAACAAAATTAATCACGAGCTAATTTACAAATCAAGTTACCAAAGTTAAAAAGATTTTAATCCTTTTTCCTTTTTTTTTCTACATACTTATATTTCTACGACTACGGCAATATTTTGACTATGCGACTTTTTACTTACCTTCTTCCACCCGTCCGCTCCACTTAAAAACACTTTAAGCGGTGAAATTTTGATGTAATAAACAACAAGAGTTTTCAAACGTTATTTGTAATACCTAATTACTTAGCTTACCTTTAAAAAGTGAAGATCTCCTGAATATTATAGGTAGGTATAAGATTTTATTTACTTTGTCATGTATATATGTGTATGTATGTATGGATTTAAGCCCCCCCCCCCCCCCCCCATGTATATAAACATCTTAATTGTAAGTTTCTAATAATTTCCCCCTTTAAAGGGGTGAATTAATTAAGATTTGTGAAGGTACGTATTAGACACACGTCTATCTTTTCTTATTAAATCCATTTCAAAATGGAAAAATTGAGGTAATAAATTTTGAAGCTTTTAGGAGGCTTAGAAATACATGTATACCTACGTGGCGGTGAATAAGAAAATTAAAGTAGGTAGGTACTATAGCTAAATATATACTATAGCTGAGGGTTACTGTAAAATTGAAATAAATTATTTAATGAATAATAATTAGCTGGATATTGTCTTATGTCTATAAGAAATGAATATCTTAAGACTATTAAGAGATAATTTATTTAATCAACAGAATTATCTCATTAACCCGTTTTTTTTTATAAAAAGTATTTTTAATTCATGTTTAACTACGTTATTGTTTCCAAAATCTTGAAAAACGGTTAAAGTTTGTTCAATCCCAAAAAAATCTACATCTACAGTTCTCTCTCTAGCCTTCTAAGGCCACTGGAGTGGTGTGTGAGCAATGTGGCAGTGGCGTGGCGATTAAATGGTAAGTGAAAAAATTTAGTCCCGTAAAAACAAATAGAATAGCGCACATTGAAATAGAGTGGCGATGGCGTCTATCTGCTATTATATAAATTAAATAGTATTTGGCAATCTGACTTTTGGAGTGGACACACAATGTTGGGAGACTTCTCTTCTTAAAATTACTACTGACATAGGTACGTTTCTATGGATAATAATGAAGTTTCTTTAAGATTTCATCAAAGCGTTCGATAGTGTTATTCATTGCTTTTTATTGTTATCTAACTTTAACTTTTCTAATTGTGCCATATGTGCATATATTTGATTAATAATTTTCTCGGTAGTAGACATCAAAGAGTCATATTTAATCATGAATTCACTTTATCAACATTACACGTTACCGTAGTTAATATTATGCCCCGTACTATTCAGCATATTCATGAATGACATACAAACATACGTGCAGTAAATAAATTTGTATATATAGTACGATTCATAAAGTAGGTACGATGAAGAGCAGATTTTTTTTTATTTATTAGGACAAGGCATTTAGTAAGGCGCTGCACTGTCCATAAAGTCGGTATTAAACACAACATAATTTCAATAAATTTACAAAATGCATTTAAATGCAAAAAAATTATTGAACTTTTCAAGCCAGCGATCAGAGAGGTCCCATCAGTATGGTTATGTCTGATCGCCTACCATAGATCGATCTCCCCGATTTTTTTTAAAGAGTATTTTCTATCCATGAGTTGGTAGATAAGACAAAATAAAAGATTAATTCTTATTGAAGGAATTCGATTTGATTGATTCGAATCCCCTCGGTACGGTTGAGATTTAAATATGAAAGCCACATTACGTTACTTTTCTTCGTTTGGCAAGCAGATACAGGGTGTTTGAAAAGCTGAACGAATGTACTAGCTGTGGTTGAGATATGCACAATATTATATTGTGAGTGGCAATCGGTAGGAGTAGGAGGTATGTGTGTTTTTAGATATTTTTCCATCAATGCCATGTAATATTCTTACTTTCCTTACTATTACATACATATAACCCTTTTCAAATAATTTAGGTATTAAGTTGTGGTAGTAAGCTTTCCAAGCTATCTGTATCTTGTCAGAAGTTGTCAAAATAAAATTTTTTTAAATTTTTTTTATAATATTCTAAAATTTGAACGGTGTTTCTGCTACAATGCTCGAAACTATTTCCATTTATCTACTCGAGCTTGACGAATTCGTGATCGCCTTATATTTTATGGCCGGAAATATTGCCAAACTACTACCTTGTTTATGAGCATCTTTGCTTGTATTACATTTTCCAATTTATATTTCCTTATACTTACTAAATGTAAATTCTTGACGTAATGAAAATGAAAATCACGTTGTATAAGGTCTTGAACGAAGGAAGCCAAGAAATAAGACCACCGCGCCCAATCTAATTTTGGGAAAATTTTATTCAGCCGACTTCGCTCATGACCCACTTTAAGTGAAGATGCATCGTCATGACGAAACATTGTTTTCAATCGTAAACTTAAGGGAATGTCATCCAAGAGGGTAGGCAAAGTGTTTTGATGGAAATTTCTCAAAATACTTTCATTTTCTACATGGCCAATCAGATGAACTCCCATGATTCCTGCCCAGAAATTAATACTTGTTTCTGAAATGCAAATGGCTATATACTGGGCGGATAAAAAATTAAATTGCTCTTACATGCTGATTTTTTAAAATCCAATTAGAAAACTCAATTCAAGCCGTAGCGACTGTACTCTCAATATTATAATATAATTTACAGAGTAGGTACTTGTTTCTACCTTCTGCCTTCGACGATATGTAAGACTTCTTTTTCGTCAATATTTATTATGTGCGTCCTAGGGATACATTTATTTACCTCAATATCCTGAAAGTCCTCGTAATAACTATTTTGCGTATTGTTCTTATGCATATGAAACATTTCCATCTGACCAACCATAGATATGCGCACCATGTCTACGCAGGTACTCAAAATTGAAAAACTTCTCTTATATACAGATTTGAGAAATGGGTATAAATTTGTATACATCCGTTAAGAAAATCAATCCAATCAACTACTAGAAACCATAAAACAATGGTCGACAGCAGCTCAACAATTTTGGTTGAAAAGTCTTCAAAATTATTGTAAAATAGATGGTAAACTGTTCTACATTCGCACTGTTCTACTTACAAAAGATCCACGAAATTTCACTGTTTTGTCGAAAATTAGAAAATTTATGTATACTGCGAAAATCGAATAATATTCTTAATTTTGGAAGAGATAGGTAGCTTGAAACATTTTCAAACACTTAAGAACAAATTTAAAAGCACTTTCAACTCGAAATCTTCTAAGAATTCTTTTCATGACGAAGAAGATTGTCCTTTACCTTTTGAATCTTTAATGTGATACTTAAATACATACATAGATCGGTATGTACTTCAATGTAAATATATATATTTTTTATTTTCATCAAACAAAGAAAAGTAAAAAGGTTTTCACATCGTAGCTACTCCTTGGACTCTTGTGTAAAACAAAACTTTACGTTTCATGTCGAAACTTTTAATTGGATTTTCTACCGTATAAAAATTTCTCACAGACTATTAAAATTAGATCAATTGAATTTGAAAAAAAAATCTCTATCCCCTCCCATTCAAGGCAGAAAAAATTTTAAATTTTCTTTTCAACGAATTCAATATGAATTGTCTTAAAATTTCTTTGAATTTTAATTACTTTATTTCTTGCTTATACATATACATATCTGTAATCATATCTACTTGAATATTCCGTGTTTTAAATTTGTTTGCAATTAGTTACAAAGTTTTGAGCATTTTTTTAAGTAATAAGCAAGAGATTAACTTGTTACAGGATGGACTTAATCTAATCTAATATGAATAAAATAAAGTTATGTTTCTGACGTTTTTTTTTAATAGAAATTAACTGTGAAAAATAAGCTAAGATTCCAAAAATAGTAACTGGTCGTTGCGAAGTTGTGAAGAGGGGTGAGAGGGCGGGGGTTAATGATAAATCATCGTCTAAAGTTCCATTCGGGAGTTGTTGGATGATTTATAAAATATAAATAAAAAGTGATATACCTCTTCTTCATGAAAAATCACGTTTTTCACATCCTCTGCTCCGTAGTGTTGGGCGTAATCTGATTCCAGTGTAATTTAATTAATAATTCCATTATAATTTAGTCAAATTAGGTACCAAATAATATAATTAAATTGTATTTGATTACAATTCAATCAGATTACTTGGAGAGAATATGTAATCTATACAATGTGTAATGTGTTACAATATAATTCGATTATTTTGTAATTTAGTTACATTGTAACAGATTGCTTTGTAGAGTCAAACGCGGTGAAGTGGATCACGTGAGACAAGGAGTGAATCGGATCGCCTATATTTTTTAATATCTTTACTTAAATTCTGAAAATAGTTGTAAAAACTTAATAGTCAGCGGAAGTACCTTCTTTTTGCAATTATTTGCAGATCTTAAGCAAAGATGTTAAAAAAAGATAGGCGATCCAGTTCACCCCATTTAACGGTACTTCACTTATCTGTGATCAAACATGTAACCACATATGCCAGCTACCGGCGAAAAGTGTTTATAGTTGTGTATATATACATGAATATTTAGCAACAGTTTTCTTGTTGATGAGTTATCAAATTACAAAATTAAAATAGAATGGAATATAGATCGTTGGCACTTGATTAATATTATCTTGAAGTTTTGTTTCGCTATAATAAATAACGTATGTTATTTTGAGTAACTATAAATTTTTAGTAGCTAGTTAGTTCTTTTCTTAGTAGTAACTAGTTAGTTATACCAAAGAACATATAACTGTTAGATGTTCTTTGGTTATACTTAGTTATTTTTTTCCCATCACTAATGACACGACGTCATTTGTACGTAACTAACTTCCTTCAATATTTACACTTTTTACTCCAGTATGCAAAGGTTCTATTTGGAAATAAAATTCATAAAATTTAGAAGGCTTATATCTCGGCAATGTAAACATATTGAATTGAAACAAAATTAACATGTAGTGGAATTAACATGTAATCGATTAATGTGTTATCAAATTAACTTGCAATTACACTACACGTTAATCGATTACATTATGTAATTATGGAAATGGATTATATGTTAAAAAGTAATCTGATTACCGATTACATAATTAATTGTAATTGTTAATCGTTAATCAGATTATATTTTGCCCAACACAGTATATTGAAACCAATTAAAAAATATGCTAGTGTCAATTAAATTAATTTTGAACAAAATCTTGATTTATACCTTCTAATGGATATAAGGCTCAAGAGATGATTCAATTTAAGTGTGTAACATCTACAATTCTTCAAAAATTCAACAACTCTTTATATATGATGCTTTATTTCCTTATCTCAAACTGCCTATAGTAGTCCTCCGAAAATCGGTTCAGAAATCTTGTGGCATTATCACATTAAATATTATTGCAAATATCATGTCAAGTAGTAAAATCTAGTCTAATACTACCAGAAAGATATCCATTTTTCAGTCAAACATTGATTAGAGATTGCAATATCTCCTATGTCACGATGCGAAGGTTTTAAGGCTTGTCCACGAGAGGGTATTGGTCGATAATAATACCTTCCAATAGATAGTTAGGGCGCCATGTAGTTTAAACACGAAATCTATATACCTGTATAAATAAAAAAAAAATAAGAGCTCCAAAGAATTAAATTTAATTTCTGTAAGTTTATTCGGGCAAAAAACCCGAAAAAATTCAATAGCAAAACTCGCTTTCCTAGTTAATTGATTAATTATTTTATGTGACGAAGTTAACAGAGAATTTAAATTGTTTTATTATCCGTTTGTCAACCATACGTAGAAAAGAAACAACAAAAAAACATATAAAAATTAACCCCTGTTCACGAGCGCGATACGAATACGTGCGATATTTTGGTGACGTCCTGCTCTTTCTGTGGATCTATTTCCATTTGCGACTGGATTTTATCGCGGGATACGTTCACAAGATTGACAAAGCTACAACTTAATTTGTTTAGTTTTGTAGTGGCAACGAGATTTAGTGTGAAATTTACAGATATTTATGTTTTCATATATATATATTTACATATTATAGTAAATTTTGACATCACTGCGGAACTTTAGCATCCGATTACAAATGTAAACAAAGATAAATGTTGAATGTGAAAATCGCACCAAACTAAGAGCATTGCTGCGATAAATTTTTGTATCGCACAAAACATAGAAAGAGTAAGCATGTTCAGCGACAACCACATTGCTGCAGTCAATCAGAGCTCTGTCGCATGCGATAAATCGCGCTCATGAACAAGCCATTATTGTACTTATCCACCCTGCTCCGTTGTTATAATTTAATTTTGTTTTCCTTTTGTCTTGGGCCTAATATCCCCGCCGTATCTGTCACTTTCTTCCGCCTCTTACCCTACCACAATCCCAATTTTCTTTTATATTTACTTTTTTTATTTTAAACTTTTTTAATTTAATTAATACCATTAATATTAAAGTAAAACAAGTACTGCTAAGATGAACAAATACTATCTACTAATCAAAATATAACATTAGTAATTACAAGTGCCAATGATTAAATTGCTATAGGAATGCAGAAGCAAAATTATTTGTGAAAGTAAGCAAAGTTGATTATATGTACATAAATCTTGCAAGAAAATACGACTTACTATTGATACTAGGTGAAACTGAATGTTTTGAAGATAACGACTAATATTTTGGATATTATATACATATATTTTACAAATGGTTCAAATGATGATCATCCTCCGCTGACATGAGCTTCCCAGGTTCGTTATTTCGCTTTAAATCAATTTTATAGTATAGAGATGCATCACGATCTTCGATAATATCCCGTAAGCTTCAGCTATCCCAATGTAAAGGGTTAGACTTACTATTTATCTGAAATTAAATCTTTTATTTAGTAGAGGATGATTAATTGTATTGACATAATTTCGATCTATCTAATATAATGTAGTCCGACCTGATCTTATTTCATCCAACTTTACTAAACTTATATTACCATAGATAATGATGTCAGTATCTTAAATATCTGTATAACTCCCTCGCAGTTCCTATGCTTATTAAAAGTAGTAGGTATGAAACCTATTATCCCGTAAACCACTTCACAACTATGAGGTGCCCTAGGGTTCAATCTTAAATCCTTTGCTTTTCAGTATATTAAATATATCAATTAATTTCGTGATACAATCAGTGGCTGCAAAATTCATATGAATATATGCCGATGAAGTGCAGGAATAGCTTAATAGAACTACATTGACTATATAGAGAATTGGGTTGAATTTTTGAGAGTTGTCCAATCTATAATGTATATCTGAACAGGCTGATGAAAATAAGTTATTGCTCTGTTCCTTTAAATCACAATACATTTCATATTTAATCTCTATTTAGAAGAGAAAAATTTGCCTGTCGATTCCTAAAAAATTTGCTAGTTTATGTCAGAACTTTGTATAACAAAAATAGATAAACAAAAAGAATAACTCGCATCTAGAGTAGAATCGTTCCACCCACAACTTTGACATTGCTACCTAATTTACCTAAGAACGCAGAATTAAAAGACTCAAACTGCCTTCAGAAGCTTTCAAAAAATTCTGAAGAAAATTGTTTTAGTGAATTTTTAAAAAAGCATTTTGTCTACACCCACTAAATTTTATTAGCAGCCCAAGCATCCTAAATAATCCAATTCATTTGCATACCTTTGTCTCGGTTACCAATTCCCAATGTCATTCAACAATTTACGTTAATCAACAAAACTCGAATACCAAAAAACGCATTCTATAAAACGTCTTTCTTCCTCCGATGAAATTTCATCTATTCCAGTTTCAATTTAAATTCCTCTTCCTAATTGCAGACAGAGGGCATACATAATAAAAATAATAAAAACGTTTGCTGCAAAATGTGAGTTTTCCTTTTGCATATATTTTCTCCTCTATTTTTTCTTATTCTTTCCGCCACTATCAGCAGCAACAGCAACTAATTTATTTCAAAGATTGACTTTTCAAAAACGTTGAGAAATGTAGAAATTCCGCAGATATCATAAAAAAGAAAACGAGAAAAACAAGCTTGGTGAGGTCGTAACTTTCGCAATGAAACAAATAAAGACCATCCTTTGCCTTCGGGTATATAGCCGGTAGTGGCGTATTGCAGGTCTTCGAAGTTTTTCTGGTTTCTTTTTGCTTTCAAGATACTAAGAATAGCCTATAAATCATAAAACAAACAAAACGTCTGCCTTTCTATTGAACCACAAGTGATTTGGTCCATGTGATGGTGATTGGTGAATTAAATCCAACCACAAGAGATATACTGGATTACAGTCAATTCTGGATTTTTCTACACAATGAAAATATACTACTAAAGGATACGATAATAGTTTTCTCACTCCCGAACAAAAGAGATAATTTTCTTTTTGTGGCTTTTGTATGCTTTATATATATATATATACACGTACATATGTCCACATGCACCAAGATCGACCACCATTAAATCCTTATAGTCATCCTTTCCTTACTTAGCTGACTTGGTCAGAAAGAACTTGGCATCTGTTTCAACCAATCTGCTGCAAAAATTCGAAGAGAAATATAAAAATTTAAAGAACTAAAATCCTTTCAAGAGGAAAGGATAATTGAACAAAAGGGTTCAGGGATGATTACGTTGTCTATGACTACGGCATCGGCTTAAACGACATCGCCTTTTAAAAAAAAAGATTTTTTTTTCCTTTTCAGTTAACGATCAGAAGTTAGAAGATTCTTTTATCTGGGTTAGCATATGGTTCCAAGAATTTAAGATAGCTTAACGCTTCAGTACTTTTCATCTTAGATCGAAATTGGTGCGGGGAAATTTATGTAAAGCTCATCCCGTAATATGTTTGAATTATCAACTTGAAGACAGGCAGGCTGTTTATAAGTTTGTAAATGCCAGCATTTCACTTTCTCCTTCTACATACATTTGTTTTCGTTTTTAATTTAAGAAACTTTTAATTTTTTTTTTTTTCTGATGCAGTAAACCTGGAATAGACAGTTCATTTGGATGTTATGAAACTTCAAAGCAATGTGAAAAAATTAAATTTGAACTAAGTTTTAAATATGCCTATATGTATGTGCATGCGTTGATATAAAGGAGAATTCTTTTTAATTTTGTCTTAAATTTGTTTTTGTTTTTCGAAAAACTTTGGAAAAAAGTGTGTGTTATATGTATTATATACCTACATACCCGACAAATACTAACCTGGCCTAAAGCTCATTCTAGACCTTTAGAAGTTGCATGTCAACTTAAAAACAAAACATTGGCATAGGCTTTTTCTGGTGGTGTGGTATCAATTTACCGGAAATAATGTAAAGTTATAAAAGTTGTAAAATCACGGTTTAGAGAAACAAAACTTTTTATAATATTTGACACATTTTTCATAATTTTATGTTCCTCGCTTATTTTTGAATACCTTGTTGTGAAAATGACATTCTTGCTCGAGGTGGAAATTGTTAAATTGTTTAGTTTTAGGAAGAGTCCCATTTCTTGTGTATGTACTCTAGCAAACATTCATGTAAAAGTGTATTCCTAATCTACGTATATATATAAAGGAAAAAATACTAGAAAGTTTGCAGACAAAAACCTTGGACAGGTACACGATTTGAAGACGTGTCATTTTTAGAGTTTCATTTAGCTTTCATATGTGAATTTATTTTATTAAATGATTATTATTAATATTTTCTTCGCAGCTGATTAGATTTCATCTTAAACTCTAGCAATTATGAAATTTTTGTTTAAGGGTATAATCTTCATCATAGCAAGGCATTTAAAGTGTACCAGGTGTAAGAAGTTCTAGGTGTTATAGAGATTATATTTTTGTTTCCTTACTTGTAATCAGTCAAAAAATGGTGAGTGTAAGTACCTGAACTGTTTCTCTAGTTAAAATTATTTTTGTAAAGGACGTATTAAGAAGATGTAGTATTGTTTCCATATAATTTCTTCATACTTTTCCTTCCACAAGAACGTTTAATAAAGTAACGGGATCTCTGGGAGAACCAAAACAAACGTGGTAACTTTTTCGATGTGAATAAGTGATAATTATCCACATAAAAGGTGATATAAGAATTTTACACACTATAGTGCAACCAATTGCCGATGCAATGCCTTTCAGCCTAACTGATACTTGATTTTTTTAAACAAAACGAAGTATTGTAGGCACCTGTTAGTGTAGTCATTGAAACCTAACTGTAAGCCTCTGTGAAGTGTTGGTTATCCGACCATTAGACGTAAGAAGAAGAAGAATATATGTCACTATGTGTGTGACGTTAGAGAGGAAAAGTTGGCATCTGTAGATGGAGTCGGTTTTAGTTTCTTATTGTATGGTGGCGTTACTTGAAAATAAAGATTGGTACCTAAACTTAAAAGGCGCTTTGTATAATTATTTAGAGGGTTCATCGAACATCCGTGTGTGGGCCCTACAATTTTTCAGAAGTGGAATAAAAGGATCAATTACAATAAAGTTAAGAGTTTGTTGTGCTTTAAAAAAAAAAAAAAAAAAAAGGGAGCAATTTATGATTGTGTGCAAAATGGCGGCCAAGGATGGTTTGGAAAAATTAAAAAAAAAGGAACTGCAGATTCGACTGAGAGAGTCAAAATTGTCGACGTCTGGAAAAAAAAGTGATTTGGTGAAACGATTGAGACACCAGGTTTTTATTGATTGTGAGGCAAGCAGCGATGTTGCAAAACCACATGAGTCAGAGACAGGATCTACTGGTAGTAGTGACGCGCAAAATGATTTCGCAGAACAGGTTAGTTCTACAATTATTCGGAACAAAATGGCCGAATCAAATGTATTGATGTCATGTGATGAAATAAAATACGAGAACAAATTAATACAATTAGAAAAAGCTTTGTTAGAGAGAGAGCGCAAAATAATCGAATTAGAAAAAGAAAAGATTTATGCTAATGACTGTGAAAATAAACAAATAAGTAATAGGAGAGAAAAATTGTTACATTCAACGGAAGTCTCAGAAATTATTCCACAATTTGATCCTGGGAATGAAAAGTGTTTACCTTCAGATATATGGATTAAAAAACTTGAAGTTCTAAGTAGTGTGTATAATTGGAAGGATGAAACATTATTGCATTATGCATGCTTAAATGTCAAAGGTACAGCAAGACTATGGCGAGATAGTCTCAGCGAAGAAATTTTAAGTTGGCAGCAGTTCAAAGCCGAATTTCTGAAATCCTTTTATTGCATTAAGGACGAGGTTGATATTCATTGCACTTTATCAACCAGAAAGAAAAGATATGGCGAATCTTATGAAGATTATATTTTTGTGATGAAAAATTTGGCGAAGCACGGAAATTTGAGCGAACATGCTATTTTGAAGTATATAATCAGAGGTATTGGAGATCCGAAAATTGAACAGATATTGGGGCTACAGAAGTTAACATCATTAACAGACCTTTTAGATCATCTGAAATGTTTCGAAAATGTTAAGTCAGCAAGTTTAAAAGATCAACATGCGAGTCAACCCAGCAATAAGCAGGACAAAGGTAAAATTGAAAAAAATAATACAAGTTATTCTATAAAATCTAGGTGCTTTAACTGCAATGAACCGGGTCATTTGGCAACAGCATGTGTCAGACCAAAACGAGCTCGTGGAACTTGTTACAAATGTGACAAAGAAGGTCATATTATTCGTAACTGTCCGGAGATTGGTAGAAAGCTAAATGAAGTCAAGTCTATTTGCAAGTCTGATACAAGCCTCGTTGACAAAACAATCTGTGAGGAAATCGTAATAAACTTTGGAAACGATGCCGGTAATTTTAGATTTAAGGTTAAATTAAAAACAATAATTGATTCAGGTAGTCCTATCAGTTTAATTAAAAGGAAATATATTCCTGATTTCTTAATTAAAAATAATAATGAATGTGTAGATTATTTTGGAATCAATAACAGTAAACTAGACATTATAGGCATCTTCAAAAATAATATATCTATAGACAATAGAAATTATGATCTGACATTTTATGTTGTACCTGACGAAACGATGTGTTCTCCTTGTATTTTGGGAAGAGACTTTCTTAATAAAAGTGATTCCAAATTGGTTGTTGGAGGTAAAGAAATAAAATATTCAAATGAGTATTTTAACAGCGAATTACTTAATATTGATTTAGATGCCAGCGAAGAAAAATATTTTGATGTTAATGAGTTGACTCTAAATCCGTTACTGTCACAAGAGGACAAACAAAAGTTTTTAACAGTTTTCAATCAGTCGTATATCAGAGAAAAACGTCCGGTGGAACCTGTAATTAAATGTGAGATGACAATTAAACTAACAAAAGAAAAAGTTGTTTCTTGTTCTCCACGAAGGTTATCGGTATTCGAGAAAGAAGAGGTTGACAAAATAATAAGCGATTTACTTGAGAGAAATATCATTAGGCCTAGTATCTCTCCATTCTCATCACCTATTGTTCTCGTGAAAAAGAAAACCAATGAGTACAGAATGTGCGTAGATTATAGAGAAATAAATAAAATTACAGAAAGGGATAATTATCCATTACCACTCATCGAAGATCTTATTGACCATATGGGCAAAAAGAAATTATTTACAAGTTTAGACCTAAAGAATGGATTCCATCACATTTTAGTAGATGTGAATTCTATAAAGTATACGAGTTTTGTCACTCCTATAGGTCAGTTCGAGTACTTACGAATGCCATTTGGTTTGAAAAACGCCCCTTCAGTATTTCAAAGATTCGTAAATCAAGTGTTCGGTAATATGATTAGGAGTGGTCAAGTACAAGTTCATATGGACGATATTATGGTTGCGACAGAATCTTTAGAAGACCATTTATCTATTCTTATGCAGGTTTTTAAATTAATTAAAGTAAATCATCTTGAGCTTCGTTGGGACAAGTGCAAATTTTTATTTAGTAAAATTGAGTATTTGGGATACTTGATTGATGAAAACGGAATTAAACCCAATCCACGTAAGTTAGAATCAATACTCGATTTTAAGATTCCCAATAATTGTAACGAATTACGTAGTTTTCTGGGCTTATGTTCTTATTTTAGAAAGTTTGTTTGCAACTTTTCACGTATTGCCACACCATTGTACGATATACTCAAAAAAGGAGTTGATTTTAATTTTGATAAAGAACAAATTGAATGCTTTGATACTCTTAAGCAGAAGTTGATGGAATCGCCTCTTCTAGCGATATATTCGCCACATGACTATACTGAGCTTCATTGTGATGCAAGCGCTGTTGGGTTTGGGGCCATCTTACTACAACGAAAAGTAGATAACCTCATGCATCCCATATTCTATTTTTCTCAACGTACGACAGAATCAGAGTCAAAACTACATAGTTATGAGTTAGAAACTCTCGCAATAGTTTACGCATTGAGAAGATTCCGAATTTATTTACATGGAATTAAATTCACGATAGTTACAGACTGTCAAGCATTAGCGCTAACATTAAATAAGGGATTGTTAAGTCCCAAGATCAGCCGATGGGTTTTAGAATTACAAGACTACGATATCAATATAGAGCATCGCCCAGGTTCTAAAATGCAACATGTTGATTTTTTAAGTCGTTCATCTAACATATTTATATTACAAGAGAGTACATTTCACCAACAATTAGCAATTTGTCAAAACGAAGACCTTACTATCAAAAATCTTAAATGTGATCTAGTAAAGATGCAGTCGCCTTTGTATGAGCTTCGAGAAAATTTAGTTTATCGAAAGATCAATAAAAAGAAACTTTTGTTCTATGTGCCAGAAAACATGCAAATACATGTTCTTAGAAATTGTCACGATTTATGCGGTCACGTGGGCAGCGATAAGGTTTATGAAATTATAACAAGGTCATATTGGTTCCCCAATTTGAAAAATGTTATTAAAGAATATGTGCAGAATTGTCTTAAGTGTATCGTGTACAATAGTAACCATGGCAAACGGGAAGGATTTTTACATTCTATACCGAAAGGCGATAAGCCATTCTACATGGTTTATATCGATCATTTTGGTCCTCTGGAAGCTACTCCCCAAGGGAAGAAATTTATTTTCTTAGTCATTGACGGATTTACAAAGTTTGTCAAATTATATGCTACACGTACGACAAATAGTTCAGAAGCTATAGCGAGTTTGAATAAATATTTTAATGTATATAACAGACCAGTTAAGTTGGTCTCCGATAGAGGGTCAGCATTTACTTCTGCGGAGTTTAAACGTTTTTTGTGTAAAAATTCCGTCCAGCATATCTTAGTTGCTGCTGGAAGCCCAAAATCAAATGGCCAGGTCGAACGGATTAATAGAGACTTAGGCACGATGATATCTAAATTGGTTAATCCTGCAAAAAGAATATATTTGGACCGTGTTTTATCTGAAGTCGAGTTCGCTATCAATAATTCAATAAATCGTTCAGTAGGCACGACTCCCTGTGAATTGTTGTTTGGCATCAATCAGCGGAATCCTCAGTGCGATGACTTGTTGTCGCTAATAGATGATCCGAACTTAGACGAGATAGATACTCTTGAAGATATTCGAACTAAAGCTGTCGAGAAAATTAGAAAGGTACAAGAATATAACAAAACTAGTTTTGATAAGAAGCGTAAAAGACCTAAACAATACGAATTAGGAGATTTAGTTATGGTAACAAATGTAGACACAACGCCGGGTACAAATAAGAAACTCATTCCAAGGTATAAGGGACCTTATAAAATTAATAAAATTCTTGGTAATGATAGGTATCTTTTGAAGGATGTTGATGGGTTTCAGGTCACGCAGAAACCATTTGAAGGTGTCTATGACGTTACAAGACTTAAGTATTATATAAGTTCAAGGCCTAGCAAAGCTGAATAAGTACCTAACTGTATTATACAAACACATGTATTATAACCTAACAACCTTATATATATGTTTAAGAAATTATGTACAAGTTCGCATGAACTAAAACTTTATTAGAACTTTAAGGTTCTGTAGCAATTATATTTTGAAGTTTAAGAAAAAAAAACTAAATTACTTATGATTACAGGCAATCTATTATTTGGTAAACAATTTGTTACTTTGACAATTTATGTAAAGTCATAATAGATGATTGATGTGAGTTGTTATTAAAGATAGGTTTGTGAAATAATTTTTTTGTTTAAAAAAAATTAAGAAAATTTGTGAAGCCTGAATCCAGCTGACGATGCCGCACAAGATTTATGGTAATGCTTATTTATGTGAATACTTATGCCAAAATTGTTTATGTTCTTATGTTACTGTAAACTTATGACGGGTTTACCTTATGTTTATGCGTTGCTTATGTAGTCGTTGTGACACTTATTATGTACTTATGTTATGATGTATGCAGATACAAATTATGCCTTATGTTCGTAAAGAATGTTGATCGTGACGATCAAATGTCAGGATGGCCGAGTTGTAGGCACCTGTTAGTGTAGTCATTGAGACCTAACTGTAAGCCTCTGTGAAGTGTTGGTTATCCGACCATTAGACGTAAGAAGAAGAAGAATATATGTCACTAGGTGTGTGACGTTAGAGTTAAAGTTGGCATCTGTAGATGGAGTCGGTTTTAGTTTCTTATTGTATGGTGGCGTTACTTGAAAATAAAGATTGGTACCTAAACTTAAAAGGCGCTTTGTATAATTATTTAGAGGGTTCATCGAACATCCGTGTGTGGGCCCTACAGTATCAAAATTTTTAACAAATTTAAGAAAAACTAGAGTACATCAATTTTTTTTTTATTTTTTTTCCCAACTTGTTCAGTTTTTGTAGGATATGCGGAATATGGAAAAATTTATTTTGTTTCTTGGCAAATGTTGTAACTAGACTTATCATTTTAGGTCGTCTTTAAACCCGTAGCACATTACATCACCCTAATGGCTTTATAGTGTAAAATCTGTTGTCAGCGCAGCGCTTTAATCATTAGTGAAATCACGAACCAAAATTTTGTTCATCACACTATTGATTACCAATCTTTCCCCTAACCAAAACAGTTTTTAAGTCAATAAAAATTCTCATAGGGGTTTTAAACGAATGTGTACGATACGACTCTATCTTTACTACCACTTTGTAATGTAGAAAAGTCAATAATAATCTCATAAATCTTTATATATATCCTTGAGAGCCGTCATAAGTTTCAGTAAGCTAGAAAGAAGGTGAGAGATAGTTTCATGTCGAAGCATCAACAGAAAGCTTACCATATGAGTTCTTGAAAATAGGGTTATCACTTTAAGGATATTCAGCAAGCTATCACCCAGTTTATTAGGATACTCCAGTCGTTGTTTTTCAAAAGTAAAAACGTTTGGCACAGATTGCAGTCGCATCCTACTTCAGGTATAGTCTCCATATTAGGTACAGGATTCTGTTGATGGACAATCTGACCACCTAGTATAAACTAAAATCTCCCTACTGTAACTTATCTAAAAAGCTATGAAAATCTAGTCCTAAAATACTTATGTTCCTATGTATTGAACTATAATGCTGGTCAAGAAATAATGGAGCAATTTTAGGTCTCCCTATTTTTTTTATTATACGACATTCTCGCAAACATAAAGTTCTATGCTTGGTCTTTAGTAATATTCTTCGAAAGAAGTCCTGCTATTCATCTTGTTTAAGGAACTAGCTTCCACGCCATTCATCTTCAAACTCAGGGAGATGGGATTCAGTTAGATGTATTATTCTTATTATTATCTATTATGGTCATTTAAGGTTCATTCCCGCAGACTATTATATATATGACTAACTAATTTCCTTGACATTGAAAAATACTTGTTTGTCTAATTGCATAAGTTTTGCAAGTTTTCTCTTCTTTTCATAAGTCATAATAGAGCCAGAAATATCTACAGAAGAAATTACATTGCATGAATACCCAGCCACGTGAAATGATATTGAATGTATACGGTGGAATTGTGGCTACACCTACATACATATACTATGTACTATCTGACTTTTCTAGAATGAAAAATACAAGTAATAGCATGTGAAAGGAATTGACTTTTCTGAATCCTTCCAGACCGTGTCTGTGACGAAATTTGAAAAGTTTGAACAAACTGTGGCATGAAAATAAATTTTTCCTGATACACATAAAACTTTGAACACTTCAGGCGTAATAGAGTGATTCATTTCAAATATGGAAGTACAAGTATGAGTGTATATAACTATATATCGAAAATCGATATTGTCCACTCTGTCATTAATTTCCTTTCCAACAAATTAATGGACATCTATCAAATTCGAAAAGAACATCGGAATGAAGGGTAAAATGATAGGGCTACTATAGAATTTTTATTTGAATAGATAAATCTGTTGATGAGGGTAAGTCACAGAGGTCAGTTTGAGATGTTGTTATGTGACATTTGAAAATTCGAAAAATTAGTTCCCTACAGTCTTCTTAGTGGCAAAATATAAGTTAAATATGAAAATGGTTTAATAGTGAATTTTTTGGATTAATAAAGTAATTTCTTTGCTAGAATACCTCTGCGCTAGAAAAAACGATATGTGTGCAGCGGAAAACTTTCCTGGTCTCTAACCTCTAATCATTATAAGGTTTTTATCTATTTCAACTGTTTGTTTTTTTTTTAATTATTATAAAAAATTAAGCAATAAAACAACCAGCTGTTGTTTTCAACATCCTGGCCCCTTCTGCTCTTTCACTCCATTGAACCTACAAACATTGCGTTGATTCATGTTTTACTCCTGACCTGACGGACTGTACAATTGCCCCGCTCACTAGAGAAAATCCCTTCAGTTCGCAATCCAAACAAATGCGTCACTAAATAAAATTATAGTGAGAAATTTGTCAGTCATTGTACAGAGATTCGATTTGTTACTTCTTCCGTTAGCCCTAATTATCCTCCCTATCTTTGTCCTTTTTACCTCAATTATGGTCACAAAAGAAGCCCAATGAGGGCATGAAAATGTGAACGCAAGCATTAAATTGAAATGTAATTGAGGTAAAAACGAAGGTAGAGCTTTAATCGATACACGACTAATTCAATACAAACAGAATTTTTGCGAATTTATCCTGTTTAAAATTTAAGGATTTGTCATAAACTTTAAAAGAATTTTAATGATTATTATTTGTTTCAAGTATATAAGAAAATTATTGAAGTATGAAACTTGAAAAGATGATTTAATTATAACAGCTGCTGTGGACGGGGGAAATGTTTGTCGTTATCCATTTTGAAATAATGTCCTTTTCCAGTTGAAAGATTTATTGATAGATGGAACAATTCGGCTTGCTTGTCATCAAGGATTTTAATATAGAAACGTTAATTTCAAGGTAATTGTTTAGCAGTAAAAATATTTGATGTAGTCATCGCACTGTCAATTGCAGATATGTTGAATCATAATTACCCTTTACCTTTTTTCTCTTATTTTTTATTGATTGTTTTTTGGGTTGTTTTTATAGAACATGTTTCCATTGTAATTTAAAAACTCTTTTATATCATTTTGAGTCAGTATTTTACACATAATCTAATAGCTATCTTCCAGTGAATATTCTGGAAAACTTGCGAATAGAATTCTAGAAGTGTTTTGTTTTATTGCAACATACACATATCAAAAGTGCTAATATATGCTACTAAAATACCCGCATGTGCACATGCTTGTTTAAAAGTATCAACAGATTTCGGTGATATAGTAGTTCTCCCCACACTCCATAATTATAGCAAAAATCAATTACCCTAATTTGCTTCAATAATAAATTACTAATTATCTAGGATATTTTCCTTAATTATCTGATTGTGGCAATTTTTTCAATTGTATGGAGCTATAAAAGCTTTTGTATAGCGATGAGGCAATTATTTACTTGACTAATTATACACATACATGCATACATACCTGTATACGACCTGTTTTTGACATCATTATCGAATTGTTGGATTTGTTACAATGACAACGTTTTCGTATTCTTTTTTCCAATTGTATGGAACTTTTTGCTTTTCATATCTTATACATACCTGAATTGTAATTTTTTTCTTTATTTAAATTTTTTTTCCTTATTAACTTGATTTTTTTTTCTTGTATTTTTTCAGGTAAGCATCACTTTTCAACCAATGGAAAATTGACGGGTAAGCGAGAGTTAGGTGATAATATTTTCCAATTAAGTAGTATTAGATGAAAATTAGTGAAGAAATAGAATTTGAGGTTTTATACATTACCATATAATATTGTGTAGTTAGATACTTTAGTTTTCTATACTCTTTATTGCTAAAAGCTTATAAAACCTAGTAGCAAAGTTATAAGGTTTTACATTCGACAAAGATTTTCTGTTAGGATATACGCTGTAAATCTGAAGTTTAATGTAATGGATCAATTTTCCATATTGAAATCTTATTGGATATAATATTTAGATTAAGAATTGTAATTTCATTTTAATTTGATCATGCAACCCAAGACCCAATGATATTTTTATAAAAACGAATCGGCCTACATATGTTTCATATATTCCTTATCACAATTGAGCCGGTAAGAATCATAGTGGTGAAAGTCAATAATTTTCAAGACCAAAGTGTTACTTCTTAACAATCGCCCGCTAAGCACCATCATGAAATAAGTCAAAATTTACAGGTACGTCTACTAATGGCAGTGTTTCATTGTCATTTTCAACAAAAGATGTCCATACTTTTTATAGGTCGAGATGCGAAAAATCAATTTACTCTAAGCTATGCGAAATTGTCTTAGGCCAATTGTACTATCTAGATTTCAAGAAAAAAATATACATTTTCGAACCACTGAAGTTGGCTACTGGTTTTCAAAAGTAAAAACTGCAGGAAAAGAAATTAACTAAATTTATATTGAAGATTTGGTTCAGTTGATAAGTTTGTTTTATATGACATTATTTCTTTTTTATCAAAATTCAACTGATTTTTCTACATAGTCTCCTTTTAGCTCGACACACTTCACCCCACGGTTTCCAATTTACTTAAGCTTAAAAAAACAAAATAAAAAAATCTCGCAAACTCTGCAAAATATATGTTTGTTTCACAGTTTTGGCAGGTTGTTGCGGCCAAAATTCCCTCGATAATGACAATCCTGGGAACTTTTGCCACAGATTATTATCCAAATACCGACATTTTTTTCCTAGGTACCACAATTATAAGATATACAGCAAAAGGAACAGTTCACGTAACTTTTGAAAACTAATTAAATTTTATTGATAGAAGAGATTTTTATAACAGTGCATTTGAAAATTAAGAATAAAGTGCTTCTACCACATATCAACTAAACACAAACTAAATACAAACTCTCATCCCTAATCACACTTCTAGTCATTTCATTTTATGTATGCGCACAAGCAAATTTGTGCAATTGTGTTATTTTCTTATTCTTATCGAAGTTCTCAAAGCTGTTTTTATTTGAAAATGATTTGAATTTTACGGTCATGTGCACTTAATTTAACATAAGTACTTGCACAGGAAATTCAATTTTAAGGAAATATTTTTTGAACTTTTGGCATAATTTTGTTCAGAGAGACGAAACAATTCTCTTCTCCCTTTTTCTATTTTATTATTGCAGAGATTCCTATAACATGAGAGAATTCACACGATCTCACAACACTAGTTTCAACGAAGACGTATGTGCTGGTGTTTGAATTGTTTTTTCTTTGCAAAGTGGGATCAATTAAGCATGAATTTGATTCAACAAAGACGCATAATATATCCTGTGATAATTTTGCTCTTTTCTAGGCCCCTAAAAATTATGACTTGTGAATCGAAGAAAATTGTATGGTCATGATCTTTCAGGCCGATGATCAACCATCTTTTGTCTTCTTCGGAGCATGTTCCTTCAAGAGGAATTCACTGTTTTGACTGAAATTTTATTTCTGTAGTGTAATAATGATGTTCGTGCTGATAACTGATCTTATGTCTAAATATTTATATATCTTAGATATCTCGTTTACCTTCACTCGTCTAATACAATATAATTGATTTTATTGACCATCTCATCAGTTGTGACTTGATTCTTACGATCCAGGTGGTTAATATTATTCTTAGGTTGTACAACCATAATTCACTTTCTTAGTTCTTCTTCATTTTTCTTAATCTCTCTAATCCTTGAAATTTAAATTTAATAGTGGGTCAAATATAATAAGATAACATATTTTTTGGAGTACTAAAACTATGGATAAGTTATAATTTACTAAGAAATTTATCCTAAACACATATTTAAATTTTTAAAAATCTATATGTAAAATTAAGGAAAAATAACAATTAAATCATAAATTAATATTTACAGAAATTCTATTGACTAAATCAAAGTGTCAGTATCAGAATAACTCACAGTCCATGGAAGCGTAACTCTGCGCCATTAACCTGTTAAGTCTATCAGTAGAGATCGCACATTATTGCGACAGCTGGTAAACTATTTCAGGCACGAATAGCACGAACAAAGTAAGAGAAAACTAGGTATGCATAAATTAAAACGCCTTCTAGACTTTAAAAATTCTATTTAGTTGAATAGATATCCAGGCTTTTTAAATGTATAATTGCTTGAAGGGATGCAAGAGGTCTACACCTTAAATATTCCTTCAGGCGACAATCAGACGATTACTATGTGGTGAAACGTGATCAAATCTTCTTAGATCAAACACAAACCTCGTAAAGACATTAAATTCAACTAACATTCAACATTAATCCAAATAAGGAATGATGAATAAAAGAGGTACATAGGTTATTAGGTCGCTACTTCTTTTCAAGTCTGGGGGAGCTGAAAAGTATAAATTTCAGATATATCTTGACATTCCTAAGAGAAGCAGGATAGATCTTAGAGTAGTTTCAAATGTCATCCCATGAAGTCAAGGGGCATAATGGACTCACTGGAGGTCTAAGTGAAGCAGACTAGTCACTTCTAGCGGTACCCCTCTTTCTTGACCTAACCTAACCCAAATATGAAAATAAGCTTGACAAAGCAGAAGCAGAGACTTTACTACCATTGAGCGAATGTTCAAGGGTAAAATTACAGAATACAACCATATCCGCCGAAGGCAACCATAAATTTTGCTCAACATATAATACATATAAGCATAACATTTCATACTACAGTTGAGAAAAACCCCGAGGTTATGCACATAATCATTAAACGATAGTACTTAACTATTAACAGAATAAAAAAATAGCCGACATATCAGAAACATCAAAAGGCCGTAAATTAAATGGAATGCATTGAGATTTTTAACGGTTCAATTGCAAGCCATTATTAGTCATCTAACTCAAACAAATTCCTTAAGTTAGAATTTATTCTTTCAATACAATCCTCCACTAGTCCAATGGTGTGGCCAAGATCTAAATGTATATAATCATCACACAATCAAATTTTACAGTCCTCGACAACCTCAAAAAAATCATATGAATAGCAAAGGACCAAAATAGATCCTTCAGGTACACCACGAGTATCTAAGAGACAAAGTACCTATCAGAAAAACTGTCCCCTATACTTACCCGCTTCAACTTCCCAGACAAAAAATTTCCGATTAGATAAACTGCAGTCAAATGAAAGTGTAAATTAGTATTTTGGAGCAGCTTACTTAATTAAAAGCATTAAAAAAAAACAAGCAGAGCAAGGACAGCTAGTTCATCTTTATCTATCGAGTTGCGGTTGTCGGTTGTAACTCGAATAAGAGCCAGTTGACAAGTCCTTAGTAAGTTATTAGCTTCAAGATGTTAAACAGTTAGAAAGGTCAATAACTTTTCCATTACTTTGGCTAGAAAGCATAACAGACGGATTGGCATAATTAGTATCACAAGGAATAATACTAACAACTTTTATCCTGTTAAAAATATTCTAATAAATATGTTTACATTTACACAACCCACCAAATAACAATTTCAATTTTAAGCTAAAATAATTTTTTGAGAAATGTCCAAACACTACCTCCTGTCCAGAAAGTATGTAGTGCACTTACAGGTAAATTTGTCTAAATAAGTTTTTGAAACACAAAATTATATTGTCAAACAAAAAAATACATATCAATATACACGTGCGTATGTATTTAGACTTTTGTCTTTATAATACTAATCGAAATTAGAAATCAATGAAATCCTTTTATGATATTATTCAAGAAGGGTATTTTCTGTCCTTGCCATCAATTAAGCCCATCTGTTTTGAATATCCATAATTGTCTGGTCTTTAGGTCGTCGATTATAAATTGATTTCTATATACCGAGGTAGGTACTTTATGTTTCCAACACATAAATGAATCTTGAAACATACATTCAATGCCCAATGGGCGCTCTTATATAGTGTTTTTGGCTGTCATTTGCATAATTTAACTTCGGCACTCAAAAGTTACAGGACTTTAGGTTAAATTGGAATTGTGTTTTATACCAGAGCGCACTTAACTGTGTATAGAAGGTATGATTTCAGTTCGTAAACAATATCATGAAATTTCAATCTATATAGTCAGAGGTAAATATTCATTTATATAAACATACATTCATATATAAATGTATATGTTCTCCTCTTTTCAATTAAACCCGAAAACATTGTAGGATTTATCTTATAATTACATCGGACGTTAAGTCAATTCTAATGGGTTAAGTGTTTAACCTTTATGTTTCCTAGTACTATAGTTCCCATGTAAAAGATATATAGTTAGATATATAATATATGTATATATATATATGTGTGTATGTATGTATAATGAATCATGCATGACAATCTATCTTCCCGGTTAAATGGAATCGAAATGGAAATTAGTGAAAGTTTCAAAGGGAACAATAATTTATTTGTCTTTATTTTCATATGAATCTATGCATGTTAAATGTATATTAGACATGATACGGGTTTTAATCTAATATTATGTATATAGAAAAAGATATGTGGGACTAATCTTTGTGTACCACTGAAAATCTTAGTATTTAATAAGAAACGCTTTTGTTGTTTAATCGATGATATACCTAGAAACTGGATGAGACTTTTTACTCCATACTAAAGAACTGTGGGTAAATGTTTTTTGTATGCCCAAAATTATATGGGTTAAGAATTGAAGTGCAGGTTGATCCTCAATATATACTTAAGTCCAGTTGTTACAGAGTGACAAAGGTGCAGTCTACATATATTCATTTCTTTAGTGTTAGTGAGTGTAATCAAACCAGCTAATAGTCTGACAGCCGTTGTATTTTCTACACTTCAACACACTTTTTTTAACGTCATTTCCAGTAACAAAGTCATCATGAAGTATCAGATCTAGGTCTGTCCCATATTGAGCCATCTATGCGTTGTAATCTTTATGTCAAGCATGATAATGATTGAATATGGCCCTTAAAGCTATGCACAGATATATTCCAAATATCGGCCGTAGACCTACTAGCTGTATAATGAAGCTTTGCTTATCAATTTTGTTTATATCTTTTAGTTTCAGTACACAAAATGTGGTTTAATCAAATTATTGGAGAGCTTGTCTATTGCAAAGTGAGAGTGGTTTCAGGTCCCATTCACTACAGACACCATGCGTCTGTTTCGTTTCCTTCATTTTTAAAGCTCATTGATTAATTCAGTATTTTCTTAAATATGTTTCTACTGGAGTTAGGAAATATTATCCAAGAAGTATGAATCTTTTGTGTGTTATAATTTCAAGAGTTGCAAAGAAGGTGCTCTGCAGTTTCCTTCTTCGTCTTCGCATAATATCCACATGCTGTCTGTAGAAAGTTTGATGGTGTGTGCAGATACTTATTCAGCCAACAGTGCCCGGTCAGAAGGTACCTGACTTGATGCATGTTCAATTGTAGAACTTCGGCAGTTTGTTCCTTTGGAGTCGTTTTCCAGGAATAGCTTTGATTGTCTGTAACCTTTACTTTCCTTTCAGTATAGAGATTGACTTGGGTCACTTGGACTATGCCGAAAATTTTTCTTTAGCGTCCTGGGTGGGATCCCTTAAAAAGTAATCGAGTTCATGATGCTCACTCCTTTTTTAGTCAGTTGTTCTCATTTGTCGTTGCCTGCAATGCTGCTATGCCCAAGCTGCCAATTTAGACTAACTATGTTTTAGTCCGCTACCCCTTACGTGGTTTTATTCAAACGGTTCGATCCACAAGCTCATATTGCAGCTTTGCTCTAAGATAGACTATAGAATGAGATTTAAAATTTGTATTTTGCTCGTGTGTTCTCTGTTAACAGAATGCTAAGGATGGTGTTTTTTGAATGCTGTTTTCCTCGACTCTTTCTCTTCAGCAGCCAGTAGTCTGTATAGGTTGTGAGCCCAGTATATTTCTGTTTTGTGCAGTTGTAGATGTGATAGGTTTAGTAATATCTTTATAGCTGCAATAGAAGTGCTTCGCAGTGATTCTACCAAGTGGAGGCAAAAACAATAGTAGAATCGAAAAAAATAGTAGTAAGTTTAAAAAAAAAGGAATTAAAAATTCAAATGTTCATACTTTATTATATTACACACTCTTATAAACAATTCTGTTGATGGACTAGCACTACCAATCACTAGGTGTATCGCTATTTGCAATTTGTAGACTTACAGAGCTTCCTAATATTTGTTACACGTTTCCAACGAAGAAAGGTGGCAACTGAACCAAATTAGAAACGAATTTTAACAACTACGTAATCAATAAGAATGTCTCTCACCCGTAAAAAGAGAAGCGTGTGGGCCCTATAGCAATCATCCATGGATGAGGTGGGTTCAGAAATTTTATGCTCATGTTTTTTTTTTTTATGATATTTTATTTGGATATGGGTGGTATATTTGGAATCGGGTAAAAAGAGTACAATTCGAATACTCCGGAGTAATACCTTTAGAGCTGCAATAGACCCCTATAGCACTCCTACACACGGGCCTATCTTTATAGTTAATGTAGTTCTGCTCGTGTTGTTTTCCAAGGCTTGCTCATAGTCTCATCCCACATAAACTTATATAAGTTCTAGATATGAAGAATTCTTAGAAAATAACAGGTCTCTTTTGGGCCAATTGTCACCAGACTTTTATGTCGACTAAAATCCAATAAAAGAATTTATACTGCTTAGTTTTTCGCGCAACTACCACGGGGGGTTACCTGAGTCCATAGAACTGACACTGACACAGTATCATATAAACCGCTACTGAGTTGTTGTTTTACTGACTAGTCAATATTGAGTAGATTTGTCGCCAGTCAGTACTGACTATTCAATAAACTGTCAAACGTAAAATTTCCTTTTATATTTCTAATCTTCTCTCTTTTGAGCGGGAAATGACTGAAAAGAATTTAATATACATAGTAATCTTTATTTTTTAGAGAAAAAGGACGGAATAAGGAAGAAATCATTAGCAATGCATATACAGTAGAGTAATGTTTGCAACGCTTGATGACCTTTTATAATGAACCGACTAGTCAGTTGATCGAAAACATATCGTTTTTAGTTAGTAAAGTTGACAGACAAAATCAGTACTGTCCGTCAGTTCTACTGACTGACTATAGTCGCCAGGTTACTAACGAAACTTACTTATTCTCATTTAGTGTCTATACAATGAAAAACTTCGATGGAAGTCTCAATTATTCCCCACGCTTTGCGAGGCAATTACCGAATTAAAACAAAAATTACGCAAAATTTCTTCGTTGCTGTTTTCAATTGACGTACAAAATAGCTTTACCACATCATTGGCCCTGATAGATCTTTCTGCTCTTAAAAAGTTTTATCTGGAATTGTGAGCTTTGATTGGTTGACATTGTTAGTATTTATGGACGAAAATTTTTCTTATTATAGTCTGAATTCATGTATTTGATATGCCTCCCACCAGCAAGTAAATCTTACCACTACTAATGGTAATGGAATACATATAGTAGGCATCCAAAGCAAGAATCTGTTTCCGGCTCAATTAGGTGTCGAGATGTAAAAGTAATCTGAATAAAGTGAATAAATTATCCCTATGCAAATATTTTTCTTCAATCACCTGTGGCTAATTGCCAGACAATTTCCGCGTATCTTGGAGTGAATTTATTTTTATACCCACATGTATATGATCAAAATACATTTATTGCCTATCATTTTGTGGAAACCTCGAAATTTTTACTGCTTTTTGTATGTGAGTTCGTTTGAATAACTACCACTTTTTTATATTACGACTCGCTATACCACACGGTTGTAAAGATGCAAATTATTGTCTTCTATAGTGTGTTTATGGAGATTCTGAGGTTTAAAAGCAGTGATGGTGTCTCCACTGTAACATTTAAAATTTCAACCGCACTGTAACTTTTAAAAGCCTTGATAGTGCCCTTGCTGTTTAAAGCTTTCTGTGCACTGCTTATTTTTACATCCACCATACTATACTTTCTTTCTTGATTTTACAGATTATGCACCTATTTCTCTATTCTTTATAATGTAACCAAAAGATATTCGTAAAAAGCTATGTACCTATAGTTCTAGGTGATTTCATGATTATAGCGGCAAAACAAAATTACGCGGCAATAAAATTAATTTTATTTTCCCCAAATTTGCTTCGAAAACAAATTCATCTACTACAATGACTCTCATGTACACATTTCAATTCTTCGCAAGTATAATGGAATTAAATTAAGCAAAGGAATTTATTTTATTTTATCGTAGATCAATATTAATTACACCAACTTTGGTATTTTTCCTAAAGTAACCTCAGAATGCGCAAAAAAGAAATTAATTGCAGCAATTGTTTAAAGTCTGTTGTGTTTACACACATATATACAATCCCTGGGAAACATTGCCGGGAAGCTCATTAAAGAATCAATCTAATACAAACTGGAATCAAACATTGAAGTCATACTATACAGTGAAAATCGAATCGTATTTTCAATATATAGGTAGGTCCCTTGAAATTTACAAAACATAAAAACCACATACATTTTACAAACAGTGAAAATCTAAGAATTATTTTTATGCCACATTAAATTTGGACAAAGAAAATTGCTGATTAAATTTTCCATGAAATATTCAGGCACATAAGGAAAAAGACCAAAATCATCTATCCTCATCAGTCGGAATTCATCATCTGCCTCCCCATATATGACCTAACCTAAACCCATAAAAAAATCTAAATATTACGTGATCTGAGTGAGTATTTTCAAATTGGGATATGGATACCTATGTATAGTAGTAAACCTTTTATTTCATCATAAGGAAATGTATATGTAGGTATTACGTTGGTTCCCTATACCAACTCCGTTCGAAGTTATTTCGTTGCTGCCTGAATTTGGACGTGAAGTGAAATTAATATTTGACAGCATTTCTTGTTATATAATAAATTCTTATATTTATATAAATATATATAGAGTTTTACCTTTTGCTTTAACATTTACGATTAATTCTATGAATGTTCTGTATGGAATTTAATTTAACCTTCTTAATCTTTGAGGTTATACATGAAATTTCTAATAAAACATGATTTATTTCGAAATTAAAATATAAAAACTAATATTTTGCTTAATACATAATAATGTAAATATGTCTGAGTTGATATTTTAGTCAAAAACAAAATTTTCATATAATAATTGACATTGATCATACTTTCTACTAATGATTACTTACTTAACGGTATATACATACGTACTTGTTTACATTTAGAAGACTACATACTTCTGTGCGGATTTTTACATTTGATTTCTAATGCGTATAACTGTCAGCTTTGATTAATTGGCTTAGGCTTTATCAAATTTTACGCATACTTTTCTGACTACAACAAATTATTTGTCAAAGACAATTAGGCGCTTTACTAATTCAATGTGGATAGTGGATTTCCACTGCATTGTAGCCATTCATTGGCCCTTGTGCGTACACCGCTTTCTTTATAGTTCATCCAACAATCACACTCTTCCTGGCAATACTTCTTTCGTTGAAGTTTCTTCTAACTTAGCAGGCTTTAAGAATTATGTGCCAAAAGCTTGGAATCGACATTCTGCAATGACCTCGCATTCGCATAAGATGTGCTATTCGAGACATAACCAATATACATCAGTGATATACCTATTCGATTCATCTGTTTGTTTAGTTTCCAGTGTCCGGTTACCGCTCGTGTAATGATTCTGAGTTGAATCCTAGGTAGCCTAAAAAATCCAGGCCCTTCTTTGCTGAAGGTCTTTTAATGTATCTTTTCGCTACTTTGGATCCAGTCATTGAAGTCTATTTCTGATCCATTTGGTTCTGGATCCAGTTTTGTATCGGAAGCTTCACGATGTTGTAAGAAATCTGTTCTGCAAAATGGGTCCAGTCCTATGACCCATCAGTATCGTGGAACACACTGGAGTGTTAGGTGGTTTTTTGTGCCAAAGTTTGTTAATGCTTAAATTTTGTTACAACATGGATATTACTTTCACTTCAGTTGATAAGATGGCTTTCAATGCCGCTTGGCTATCTGTCTAGATATATGTATTTTTATTAATATAGGCTAAGGCTTTCGTATGCACATCTAGTGATGGCATATACTTCTGCCTGGAATATTGAGGCATAATTTCCTGGGCTTTTTAAATACGAGCTCTTGACTTTACATCCTGTAGTCATGTTCCTATTCCTTTCTCAGTTTGATAACCGTCGGTATACCAGATTAGGACTACCTATCCCGGCTACGTACACTATTAGTGTAGCCTCTGTTTCAACAACGTTGCTGAGTGCCGGTCGGTTCAATGGTGTCTCTAGAGCACTGGTAGATGTTATGCGCATGACACCACTTACATTTATCAGACAGGCCATCTTTTGGAACTTGTTTAGCTTCCTGATGGTTGTCTTTTATGTATATTTGTTCAACCATGCGTCTGACTACTGATTTGTATAGGAAAACCATTATGTTTGGCTTGAGTCCCCATGTTTCTACAGTTCCGCAGTATTATTGTACTTTTCTGGGCTGCCTTGTCAATATGTTTATTCTAATTGAGCTTATCATCGAAAGTTATTCCAAAATATTTAGGATCTTTGCATATTTATTTATATATCATACGTATTTACCTTTGATAATAATAACAAGATCATCCAGCATAATTTTGCGATTCAATACCTTGGTTGCTTAGTTGAAATAAAAGTTGGTCAACTACTATGGACCGGAGCAGTGGAAATAGTATACCCTGTTAGGGGCAACCTCTGCTGGTGTGAACTTTCAGTGTCTCATCAGATAGCTGCATCTTAATTATCCTGTTGGAAAGCATTGCCTGAATCCATCTGTTATGTGTGACCTGTACTATAGGAAATAAACTAACAGCTTAACAAAATAAACATTTTTTGCGTGTACAATTAGGAGGTAATTAAGGAATTTTTATATTAGATACTTACTCCAAAAATGCAATTCTTTAAAAACCATTTTTTTTTTTTAACCAATTAAAATTTTATACGTTGTTATAGGTATTTGAATTGAAACATAATTTTTTCGAGCTCAACTTTCGACATTTGAAATTGAATGATATACAAATTCATTTTTATTTGATAGCTTTTGTTTTATAATGTAAAATCTTTCTATTTTTTTTTCTCACAATTTCGGCCAAGATAGCTTGAGAAGAGCGTTGAGATATCAAGTTATTTTTTTTTTTTTCATATGAATGCTGTAAACAGTAATTTTATGAAGAAACTAACCTTAAGTTCGTAGATGGGAGACCCCTTTCATGTATTTTCACTGTAAGTATATGAACACTCATAATATTGATCGAAGTTCTAAAATTTCTAGATATCTAAATTTTTCAGATATACTTATCTATTCTTATGTACATATAGATGTACATACCTATACCTACCTACTGGAAAAACGATTCGGAGAGTTTCTTAAGAATGTAAAAGCCAAATAAATGGGTTATATCATATATGGCACAAGAAGTAGATGTCGCATTCAGTACCCAAAAAGTATACATAATTTATATGGCTGGGTGGTCTATTCAGGAATGGACCACAACATTTGAAATGATGTATACGTCGAGTGATTTATATTTTTCCGTATCTGAAGTGTTGGGGAAATCGATCAAATGTATACAAAACTGCTTTTATAAAAACATTTGCGTTCGGCACGCTCTAAAACATGTTTTAATGTCTATTCCAGAATGCACTACCCATTTCACAATATGTATACTCTGCTCTGGTATGCCAAAAGACATCTAGTTATAGGTTATATGCAACCATTTTCACCGTATAGCGTAATATCACCTTACCTATATATACTTTCTATATACTATAATTTGCATTATATATTCAAAACAGAGGAGTTGAAATATACATATACGGATATTCAAATCGGGCAGAATCGTGGCTATTGTATTTTGTGCTCGGAGCAGTATCATGGTAACATGGAAACACAGTAAATTACGAAATTTTCAAACTCAGAGGATCTCCTAAACACACAAAGGGCTCAAACCACAAGATCTCAAAGCTAAAAATCAGGAAAAAAAATCATGTAATGATCAATTAATCAATTTTGAAGAGGGATGATACTCGAAATGTAAGAAGACGGAAAGAAAAATTCAAAACTCCCAAAATCCAGAAGAATAAGTAATTTATCCTCTGAAAACAAGAAAAACACAAATACCTATGACAAAATAAAATTTCAGAAAGTGAAAAAAAATCCAAAATTTTTGCGCTCCTTTAATCTCCATTTTGATTATCCTTCATATTCCTTGGTTACCATTTTTAAAACATTCTCTCTCTTTCTGATGCTAGATGGATGGAATACAATAACCCCCCCCCCCCCCACCGGGCCGACAACACATAATAAAAGTTATCAAATATTTCAATGAATCTTCATATAAAAAAAAAAAAATCAAAATGGCTGCGTTTCTCTAATCCCATTTTGATTTGCTATTGCTGCCATTATTCCTAGCTTTATTATCATTTTGTTCTTCTCTTTCTGGAGCTAGTTGGTTAGACAAGAGTGATTCCCCCCATATAAATGATCAAATAAAATCAAGCAGACTTCATATGAAAAGAAAAAAGAAAAAGAAAATTAAAATTGCGAACCGCTGAATGCCTACGTGTAGACTACTTCTTTTATCTCTTTACATTTCCATATTTTGGTCATAAAAGAAAGAGAGACAAAGAGACAAAGAAAATAAAAATAATTATCTTCACATTGCCTGCTCCTCTTCCAAGAGTGAAAATGTCGGTTTCATTTCATTGGTTAATAAAATACACATACACATCCTACTTAACTTAACGAATATTTTGTTCATGCGCAGTAGAACAGAATTTTATAGTTTGGTCATAGATTATCTGAAATTTGCTGATCGCCTGGTATTTGCTGTTTCTTGAAAATGCACAAGAGTGAATGGGATGGAATTAAAATTTGAAGCAAACGATAGCGGCAAGGCAGATGTAGGTATTTCTACTGTGAATGCTGTTTATTTTTATTTTTCTCAACTAGTTATACCTCTTCTGTCAACAGATGGCTCCGGGGGTATCGAAATGAGAAATTGTGTAGCTTGATGAAACCAAACTTTTGTAATTTAGCTGTTTGAGAAGTTTTTCGATTTCATGATGTGATTTGCATTTAACTAGCCCTTTTATCCTCTTAACTGGGCTGTCAAAGCGCATTACCAGACATTGGTATCTTCCTTGCCGTACTCCATTACTGTCCTCTTCATTTATCCTTGTGTTGTTTCATAACTTATCTGCGACAAAAGTGGTAGAGCCTGAGTCTAGTTTCTATAGTCAGCATATGTCTTTAATTGCTTTTAATTAGCTCGACTTATTCACTAAAAATAGTTATATTTTTTTTGTCGATATCTCTTGTCATAATGTTTAGACTACTTACGAATGTGATATTATAAGAAGCACACTATTAAAGTGCTTAATAGCAATTATCTCAATGTTTACTATTTTCAAAAGGAACATGTCTTCTACGAAAGCAATTTATCTAGTAATCGTTACAAATATACAATTGAAGTACCTACTCTTTTTCAACGTTTTTCAATGTTTTTACCTATCTTGCCAGTTGGTTATTACTGTAATCTCTTGCAGCTACAATCCAAAAGATATACATACAGGTACCAGCAAATCACTCCGTCCACGCTAAACACATTTCACATGCAATTCAGGTGTCTACATTCAAACAGAATTATTCGCTTACACATATAGTCCATCTGAGCGAAGTAATTATAGGGACACTTAGAAAATGTTGCAAAGATCCTTATGGATCTGACAAACATGGCTTACATATATAGAGTTTATTTAATTAATTTCTTTTTATTAATTATTTATATATTATAAAAAAATCATATTTATATACGAAATATTTATAAGGACACTTCATGTTTTAGCATTTAACAAATTAAAAAAATATAATTAATAATTGATTATTTCTCCTTTATTCAATATTACCTGCTGTAATCGATTTGGCATCGAGTTAAATAGTTTTTGAATAATTTTTTGATCGATCCTCGCCCATTCATCTTGAATTTGTTTTCTAATTCTTTAACAGTGTTAAATTGCCTACCTTCTTTGTATACCGCTCTGCTTAAAATCAGATTGAGATCCGGGCTACATGCTGGCCATTGCAAGACAGGCATTTGCTTCTCTTTTAAATACTTATTTGTTTTCTTGGCTTCATGTATAGCGGCATTATCATGTTGAAATATTGAATGTTTCCCAAAAACGTTACAATTTTCACTAAACATAACACTGTCCAATAATTCTACGTACTTCTCAGCATTCATTTTTGTATAAATAAAACAAATACCAGTCTTGGATTGATAGCTGATTCCAGCCCAAATCATCACAGTCCCTCCCACAAAGTTTCGGCTTAATCGTGTTTGTTGATTTTTCCTTTTATCGTGCCAGTAATGCTGCAATCCATCAGGACCATCAAGGTTGAACTTCTTTTCATCACTAAAAATGATGTTTGCCCATTCTTCATCGCAAAATTGGTATTATTCGGCAAAGTCCAACCTAGCCCTCTTATGCCTTTCTGTAACTTTTGGTTTGGGAATCCTTTTTCTCCATTCCAAGTTGTCATTACTCTTCAAAATTTGCTGAACTCGTCGAACACTAATTGGTAGCTCCATTTCATGGCATATTTTCGATGCACTCTTTCCACTTTTGGATACTTCATTAAAAATGTATCGTTTAGTTTTAGGTGATATTCGCGATTTTGGCCCTCGTTTCTTGTTTTTAGCAAGCTTATCTTTTGTTTTTAAGAAATTGTGAACTGCAGTTATCGACCTTCCAATTTTTCCAGATATTTCACGAATACTTAGGCCACATTCCTTATAAGCAAGCACTTCGTCTTGTTCTTGAGGAGTTAATAGTTTTCCACGCGCAATTGTGACGTACTACAAATTATAAAATGTATTAAATCTCTATAAAATCAACATTCAAATACCTAATACCTAAACAAAAAATCGAAAATCAATAGTGTCGATAAATTATTTTAGAAAAATTTAAAATTCCCTGTCCCTAAAATTATTTCGCACTGAATATCACCACTTCATTTACACTTTGATGAGTAATCCGAAATATTGTGCCCGATTCTGAGAAAAATAAAATCAAACTGTAATTAGAGGAATTCTTTGAGGCGTTGTTGCAACATTTATAAATAAATTTCCTGATTTAAGAAATTCCTAATCAGTAGAAGTATTTAAGAGAAGATGTCCCTATAATTATTTCGCTATACCCATCAAATCCACAGTGATAACCCTTTAAGTTCACCTCAGTTCTTAAGTGATTGGTTTTCACTGTGTCCTTTTTTTTCTTTTTCACGTCATGACCGTTGAATGCTGATCCTACAATCTGCCTTTCGCTCCTTTATCTCCACATGCATGGTCAATATTCTAATGAAATATCTAGCCTGATCCCTTATATATTAATTCCTGTACGCAATAATGGCGCTGCAAGCCACACACATCCTTTTACGTTTCAAAATACTTTCGGTCGTGTCTACATTAAAATTCAGTGACACTATTCGAATGTGAAACAATCAAACAATCTACCATTGTCTATCTTTACTCGGGCTTACAATCTGCGAAGATTTAAGGTTGTCATACATCAGCTACTCCGCCATGTCTTCTAATCAATTCCCTATCTCCTTCTTTCCACGTTAAGCTTTGCAACATAGGGTATTGTTAGTTAGCAATTGTCTCTCATTATCTACTTTCGATCTATAGTTGTTGACGTAAATGTCAAAAACGAGAAAAATCCTATGCTTATACTTATGCGATCTAGGTTCTCACTTGAGGCTACTATTGTAATTTTCTACAAATATACTAACGAACTATTTCCAATTTCTTTCCCTGCTTTTTCTCTTCCTTGAATTTGATTCTCGGTGGAGCTGATCGTTTTGATCCTATAAAATCTCTGGTCCTGAACAAGAATGTCTCCAAAATTGATCTGAGACCAATTATATATATATATATTTTTTGTTAGTGTAATTATGCATGCTTCAGATATCATAGAAATCACGTCGTAAAGTACTCATGCTGAGCTGATTCAAAATAATGATCATCTTCAGAATTAGCTATTACATATTATGTATATCTATTAATAGCCACAGTCTTTTATAAATCAAATAATGAAGCGCGAAAAGCACTTTAATAATTAAAAATGACTTTTATAAATATAAATAGCTTTCTGTCCATCCCTCAACGAATTTAATTACTCAGCAACTCACAAAAACTGATGTGATCATATTCTGCACGAATCCAACTAAGTATACTGAACTTAATGAAGTGCAAAAAAAACGCCCCAAACAACTAAGTTAAATTGCCATACATAAACTCCCACACCTGCATACCTTTATTCAGAAAATATTGGCTATAATTTACTCAAATTAACCTTTTGCTGTTAAAAGTTCTCGCTCCACTCAAAAATGATTCACTTTTCCAGGCAGGTCACACTACTCATAGCAAAAAATACTGCAATGACCTAAATGAAAATGGAGTGGTATAGTGGAGTGCTTTCCCTTTATATTGGTGTATTGGCTTCTCTAAACTAAAAGCCTTCTGTATATATGTGGAACGTCCATAAATTCAACTTGAATTCATTTATAACGACCTGAAATAAAAGGCATAAGAACGAAAAACCGTTTTCATTCTGTCTTGGCACCTGCCTTCTGATATGTATGTTCCAAGCTCCAACCGAATACATCTCTCGGGAAATGGAAATTTTAAGCTAATCGAATGAAGTTTTTTGTACATACCATTCATATATACATATGTACATGGATATATGCCTTAACGACTAAACGGTATATGCACGAGCCTCAACACTATATTTACAACGATAAGAGAACGTAAAACAATTGTATATCGCTGTATTGTCTCATAAGTCCGCTTAACGTGTTTTATCCCTTTCCAGGATTTCAGGAATGTAAATATTCTGCAATGGGATACACTATACTATAAGTAACAGGACGTATAGATACAAATGTCCTTCAGTCACGCAATCCAATGCAAATTAACAACCTTCTCGATTTCTATTCGTGTTCTGAAAGAGAACGGTTACATCCAGTTTCCTTGGTAGTTTAGAAATGTCCCTTTATTGTTATTTGGTTCCTTCCGACTATTTATTGCTTACTCATTGGAATGTAAAAAAAAACTGTTATGGTCAAGCTATGTAACTCTAAGACGGTTAAGTGGAGCAAGGAAAACGAAAACATAAGCTCGAAATGTTTGTTGCACATATAACTAGTTTATAAAGGATATGTTTCTGTCGACTTAGAAAGGAGGAACAAGAAAGTTTAAGTATTTTTCCTAGAAAAAAACCAAGACAAGACATTACAAGTGTGCTCTTTTGCGTTTTAGTATGCCATTTGATAAATGAGAGACTGTTCATCATTGAAAATGGAACAAATTTTATGTGTTTCTTAATAATAACTGTTGCTACATGACGATCTTTTTATCTTCTTTGTAGTAAATCTATAAATCGTTTTTCGTTAATATTAAAATGGCAATATTTACCCAAGATGAATTCACTTCTATCCATAAGTCTTATTGGCAATGATTAAAAATATACACTGAGTTAAGTGATTTACATTATTCGGAAATACATTTAGACATCGTCTGCATAAATATTTTATCCCATCTCTATGCAAACGCAGACGATCTTTCTTTAAGGAAAGTCCAATTTTATAAAAGCAAAACAGCAAGGATTCAAGTACTGACCCTTGTGGAACATCACAACTAACAGATAGAGGAGACTAATACCCCCAAGCATTATTACCAATTGGCTACAATTCAATAAATATTTCTCAATCATAGTAATAGTTATAAACCATAGTTAAAGCCAATCATGGTATAGCTTAAATACTACTCTCTCGTGATTGAGCAAGTCGAACGACCAACAAAAATCAAAAAGACTTTAGTCTTATTGCGGTAACACTTACAACATCTCGGCTAACGAAAAATTTCATTAATATGAATAATAAAATTGACACAAATCTGTTAAACCAATCTGTGACACTCACAACAAACTCAAGGTACTTATTGGAGAAGTCTCTTATAAATTGCGTTATAATATTAACTATTTTTTTTTACTCTGTTACAGATGTATATACTGCGCTTATCTCTTAGTATAATTCAAATTCAAAAACATTTATTGCAGCGGTTAACCTACTACAATAAATTGTTTTGGCTCACGGTTACTATGGCCATCCGAGCCTATCCTATGGTCTTAGCCTAACAGTTCAAATCTTATTTTAGGAGGATTATATTACATATAAAATAAATCTTAGCAAAAGAAAAATGCATTTCTTACAATTATTTAAATTGTTTTTTTTTTTAATTGCTGGAATCCATTTTCAATTTAATGTTTCTTAGCTTAACAGTTAGTTTTGTATTAAATACGTATACCTTAAAATAATTAATATTAGCGGAGTTCTTTAATTATTGCGTAAATATTAATAATTATTTTTCATTTAAAGCTAGTTTTACATTTGCTCAGGGGTTTATTTGCGAGCATTATATAAACTATTCTACTTTGTCTTGTTTGGTGGCCACTGGTCGTAATCCGTTTGGGGTTTGTCAAGTCGTATGACGTTTCGTCTGTTTGATGTACCCAGTGGCACCTCTCGAAATGTCTATGTCGTACTTAATCTGTTCAGAAAGTTTAATTATTAGAGTGCCGCACTCCCTGTATTGTCTTGAAGATAACGTTTGAGGGTGAGAAAAAGGAGCTTAGCATTTTCTTTGTCATACGTCAGTAGGTTATGTTAACGACCTTTTTGCAAAAATAATAGAGGTCAAAGTAAAAACAAAGGAAAGAAAATCCGAAATTTTTAGTTTAGACCTTCATAACTTCTGAGGGGGTACGGGGCTGGTTGAGCTGTCGTTGGAAAGGCCATGAAGTTCTGCATACAGTGAGCCCTTAACTGTGACCATACGCCCTGTAGTTTTTAAGATACAAGGTGTTTTGTGAAAACCTAGCTTTTTTTATGAATCACCCTGTAACTCCTAAACGGTTGATATTGCCCCCCCCCTGCCATACAATTTTTGGTTCGTCTAGGTGAGCACTATCATCTCCCGCTCTATGGACCTCCTAAGTGGAAACACCCTGTATTGTACGTGAGCTCGCTCCGCGATCGTGATCAAACCAAATTTAAAAATAATTTTTTCGTCTTCTTGAATGGTAGTTTCGAAGTAATGATGATGATGGTAATAACATTTAAAGAACGATCATCTGATTCATCACAGTCAGGACCGGGATATTATTAATATGTGGATGTGGACGGGAAGAGGGGGACACTGCTAAATCCTGAATTCGAGGGTATCCCCACGATGCACCAGTAGAAATTGTGATATTTTTCTGATTCTGTTTAGGATCGTTTTTGTTTTCTTTCTTTTCCATTATCAAATTCCTGAGTGATTGTTGGTGTTGCCATTAGCCTCTATAGTTGAATTCGTTCACAACTGATTATTTTATCTAATCGTTTTTCAATAATTTTATTGAGTACATTTATAACAAGCACACTGTAAAAAGGCACAAATTGTTGCCACAAAGTTTAGGGTAAAAATCCCTAAAAATGTAGGGAATATTGCCTAAATTGCAGGGAATATTCCGTAAAATATAAGGAATATTTCCTAATATGTAGGTAATGTTCCCTACAATTTAGGGATGTTCCCAAAATCTTATGGCATATTCCCTACATTTTAGGAAATATTCCCTACATTTCTAGAGATATGTTCTTTAAATTTTGTGGCAACAATTTGTGCCTTTTTACAGTGCATGTTCCTCTGCAAACGAAGGTATCTAAACCAGATTCCTTTCCCTGGTTTACTACTGAAATTGAATCCATGTATACAAAACATAAAATTTTCTGTATTTTGGACATCGAAGATTGAGTACTGCTACAAATCGCAAACAATACACGTTGCTAGGAATAAAGTTAATCTTAAAATTCGCGAAGCTAAGCGAGCGTACACTGTAAAAATGCAGAAATTGTTGTGGCAACAATTGTGCTAAGTTTTTATTGTGCATTTTAAACAGAAATTCGATCTAAGATCTTCTCTGAAAATACTTTGGCGTAATCTGCCCTTATATGGAAAAAAAGCGCTTAATTGCAACCTGAGTCTAAGTTAGTTTAATAAATTTTTCGCAGCTAAAAATATTCTGCAAGCCTGTATCAGTCCCCTTAGTAAATTTCAATGTCTCGTCTAGGTCAGATCGTTTTAGTTTTCTTGGCGTGGATCACGTGAAGAATCTAAAGATGATATTCTCTATTAAATCGCAGGCCATTAGCCCTGATTACATGTCGCCTCGATTAGTGAAGTTAATATGTCCGTTTATTGTTGGCGTTCTTTTACATAATTTTAATATCTCCATAACTAAGTCAGTGTTTCTCAAGGCCTGAAAAATTTTGCATGTGATTCCTATCCCCAAAAATGCAACAGGATATACCCTCACCAACTTCAGGCCTATCAGTTTACTTTGTTTCCTCTCTAAAGTGCTCGAGACTTATATTGGCACGTTCAGCAGTACATGCTTCAGCACGATCTTCTTACTCAACGGCAGTCTGAATTTCGACCTAAACATTGTTGCGAAGTTGCTCTCGTGTAGGTTACAATGGATATCTGCTCAGCTCTTGAGAGGCAGGAAGTGAGTGTTATGACTTCTCCAAAACATTTAATATTGTCAGCCATAGTAACCTGTTGATAAAAATTTACTGCAATTTCGATTTTTTGAACCGAGCCACCTCTTGATAAAAGAATGTCTTCACGCTCGGTGAATTTCTTTGGAGCAAAATAATTCATCCACCTTGCTCTCCTTTTTCGTGGGGTCCCACGGGGCTCCATTCTGGGCGTTCTATTGTTTAGCCTTTACATCAATGAATTGATCAAGTATATTCGCGACATCAACATTCACATATACGCTAATGACGTGCAAATATATTTAAATCATAGGTTTGATCTAGGATTATGCCACTGAACAGTGACTTGTAAAACATTTTCATTTGGCCCATGGAAAACAAGCTCAAACTGAATCTGAGTAAGTCGTCATTTATTTTTAGTGTAAAAAAACGCGTCCTACTATTTCCCTTAAGAGTTCGTAATCTTAGGGTGGTTTTAAATTCTAACATGTGATGTTCTAGCCTCGTCAACTCAAACAAATCAAAAATATATGACACTCTCCGCCATGTTTGGCTATCTGCTAGGTTACTATCCCCTAAACTCCATTGTGCTCTTGTTGGGTCCCTCATTCTGCAACATTTCTCTCACACGTCTCTTGTTTTCCCCAAGCTCGACTCGCACTGTCCAAGGAAATTAAATGTCGCTTTTAATGACTTTACTAGATTTATTTTTGGACTAAGGTGGTACGATCATATAATTCAGCTTAATTTCACCATGTTGGAATGCTCGCTTGATATATATTTGAAGCAGAGAGCTTTAGTTTTTCTTTTTAACTTACTTTGCACTTCTAAACCGGTCTATTTCAGTAAATTCTTTCAAGCCTTTTTTTCTCAAATAGGGGCACAAACTGTTACTTTCACGGTTCGAAACTTCCATATTCGAAGGATCTTGTATTGTACAGCTGACAGCTTCATCATATCCAGACAGTTAACTCGCTTAGCAGCTTCAAACGACTCCTATCTAAGCATAGTTCATAGCTCACATTAGCTTACGGTGACCTGCACACGCACCCCATTTCTCTAGTATTTTTTAATAGCTAAATTAGCTTAATTTAAGTTAGGTTTAGTTTTATTTAGCTTTCTGGCCACTTTATTTCGATGCTTGAAAAAAGATTGGAAATCTTGTAGTGTCCGTTCCATACATATATATAAAATATAGATACCTGCTGGTATATATCTTATGTCAAATACGTTAGTATTCATTCAAAATTATATACATAATTAGCTCCAATAATAGGGTAGCCCTTTTTAATTCACTTCTTACGAAAATTAAGGTGTAATGGGTAGAAGTTTGTTACGTGATTCTTTCCACTAAAATTCTAATTTCGTTTTTAATTGTCCGCTCTTTTTTAAGATACTCTCTGCGAACGTACCTACTTTATAATACCGGAATTATTTAATTGGAACTGAAAGATGGAAAAGCATCTTAAGATCCATCTCACAACAAACTATAAAGTTGACAATTCAATAGAAGCGGACTTCATAAATTTTACATTTATTCATATTTCTATAGTCGATTTATTGTGTAAACATACTATATGTAAGTATGTAGTACATATGGCTTCACTTGCCTATACACACAATATGACATATGACTGCAATTTATTCTTTTTTTTTTCTCAGTCAAAGCATTTTTATTCGACATATGCCCCCGATGTATTGACAAGAAAAGAAAGAAAACCCTTTTTTATTACTTCTCTCTATAGTGCGGCTCTTATCAAATAATAGCGTTGTTCCTGAAGGATGTCTAGACATTCGATACAAGAAGCTTTCTATCATACTTATTTTCCTGTTATCAATCAGATTCCATACACAGATGTACATGTAACCTATATTCATACATACATATGTATTCATACAATATATTTGTAAGGATATAAAAAAAAAACTACTCACTTGAGTCGAAAATGATAAATTACTTCCCTTTCGCATGATGGAGTTTCCCTTATGATAAATAAATTTCACCGAGAAAAATATTGAAAGATTTCTGTTGATACATGTACATACATATCTACATGTATTGTGTACATAACGGCATACATGTGTAACATCCTAGCAAGAAATGTTGGGCAAATGTAATCAATGAAAGTTGGCATCCTTTTCAATATTTAATGATAGATACTACTTAGTACATTTTATTTATCTTAGAAATAAGAGCAAAGACATGATTGAGTTAATTTTTTACGAATAACATAAACATGGCCTAAAAAGGATCTGTTTCCAGTTTTGTTTACAAACTTGAAAGCTGTCCATTGTCCTTAGATGAAGTATATTCTTGCTTGTATTTGTAATAGTAAGCATATGCAGCTTTTTAGACTTATTATTCGATCTCGAAAGTAAATACTGCAAGGGACTTATATGTTTTCTGCATATTAAACATATATTTACGTTATTAGGGCTTAGACATTTATTTGCATTTACTTTTCTTGTTACATACCTACTATCTACATTTGTATATATAGATATACGCTAGAAGGCGGAGATTACAGATATCAGCAGCCACAAGAGAAAATCAGGATTAAAAAGAAGATTTTTTTTTAATAAATAGAGGAAAACTTGTGAATATTTACTCCAAACTTAAGGCCTATATTATTTGGCGAAGTGTCTGCCTCTAAATAATATCTCAAGTATAGCTGATAGTTTCTTGAGTGTCCTTCCTGATTGCATGCTTCCTTATGGTCATAAGATATTGCAGTTCATCTATTGTTTCTGATTTGTGTTATTTATTTAATTATCTTTCTCCGAAACTGTGATTATGTTTTGTTTTTTATATTTTTTCTTCATTTAAGTGGCAGACAGTAAGACTAACTACAGATCTGTTGCAAATTTGAGCTGTATTGCTTCAGTTTTTAAATGATTTATACTTCTACTGCCAACACACTAAGAGCAGATCCGAATCCAAGTCTTCGTCTTCGTCTTGTTAGTACAGCTAGTGACGTAACATCAAGTCAAGCTCTATCCGAATCCATGTCTATGCTACCGAGCTTTACTACTTTGTATAACAGTTTAGACATTTGGTCAGCTTGATCATCGACTCAAGGTTCGAGTTGACTATTTTAAATAGACAACATATTTTGAGGTTTTATTTATTCGCTGGCTATCGAGATCAAGCAAGCTAAGTAAACGAATTCGGACAGGTTAGCTTCGTCTTGAGCTTGATTGCATTTATTTTGACATTATGGCGGACGCAGAAAAAATGAAGTGTAAATATTGTGCAAAATAAGCAGATATATATGTACCAATTAGAGATAATTGTAACACATTTTTATTTCAAATTTAATTTAATTTTAAATCATAAATAATAATATTATAATTAATTACATTTATTACTTATGACAAACAGTAGGAACTGGCTCTAAACGTCAAGTATCAAGCTAAGCACACGAATTCAGACAGGTTAGCTTCGTCTTCGTCTAACTATTATAATAGCTGAGCTTGTTGTATTACGTCACTAGCTGTACTAACAAGACGAAGACTTGGATTCGGATCCGCCCTAAGATTATATCTAATATTTACCAAATTTACCGATTTCTGCATATCACCTATTGTTGTAGGCATAAAGTAAGTTGATTGTATTGTTATACGGACTTTTGTAAGTCTAATAGGTATACGAACTCTATTCATTGAAATAGAAAAAGAACACTTATGGTGTTCCTCAAGGCAGCCATATAGGGTCACTGTTTTTTATAATTTACTTTACTGAGACACATCTGTAGTTCTGAATAATTCGAGAATCTATTATTGTTTCTAAACAGAAGCGACTGTGAATCTTTAAAACTAAAGACTTGAATATGTTTTCCTTAATACTCGTCACAAACAATGTACTCTGCACAATACAAAATCTTAATGCCATGTAACCTTGAGATCCTTCTGAACATTCTTCAAGGACTTGATTTTCTGAAAAGTAAAGTTACTTAATTTTCTTTGTATAATACTATTTTCAAGATAATAAATTGTTTTTGATTTTATGGTTAATTTGTTTGTTCCTAACTATTGAAAGTATTTTTTTTAATATAAACTTACCGATACAGCTTTGTGATAAAAAAAACGTTATCATGTATAAAAAGTTTATTCGGCCTCAGATAACATTCATGAGTGATGGTATAAAATGTTCTATTAGAATTCTTTTTTCAATTTATTGTACAAGCAATGCCAATTCTTAGCTTTTTACTTGCCTTTTCTATGGTCATTTCATGTCTTCGTTAACCGATTCTCGGTTCATTTTACATATGTTTGAACTACTTACTTATATTCGTCCAAGTCTATATACCTGCACTAGTCTTTGCCTATTAGATACGTCATGTGAAAGTGCATGTGTGTTGATTTGACTTATAAGCAAATACGTATAAAAGAACGAATAAATATAGCTGAGAAAAATAAATTTAGACCTTTCACTAAGTGTCGGGCAAGTCTAAATTATTTTGTACTTATTATAAAGTCTAGCATCCTGCTATCTTAGCTAAACTTCAAGCATTACGTCTTGACACTCTCTTCTTAAAATGAATTGAAGGTTACCACCGTTCAGTCCAAGTTGTATTGGACAGAGCTATCTTTGACCGTTTTATAATCAATGCCAGTGTACCCCAAGGTTCTGTTTTCTCTCCTACTCTCACTCAAACTCTTATTAATGATCTGCTAGCTCTCACTTTTAATAGTAATCATAGTTTTACAAACGACAGCACTCTTGTACTCGTTCGACTCTATAGCTGATTCCAGTGGGATTGATATAGTTGACAAACGAAACACATGTTTAGTTCACTAAACTATGATCTTAAACAATATTCGCTGGAGTCTTGTTTAATGCTTCCAAAACGCAATGTTGTCTGTTATCACTCAAATGTACCCCTGACACCGCCTCAACCCATTTCCGTCGATGGAGTACATATATCGAATTCACCATCCCTAAACATTTTAGGCATTGAAATATCTAACAATCTTGGTTGCTGTATACGATCACATTTTTAGTATTGTCGAAAATGCGATAAAATGCCTGGGCTTCTTGCAAAGATGAAAGAAATATTTTACTCCATTAGAATTGCCGTAAATCTAAAAGTCTCAAGAGGTCGATCGAATATTACAAAACAATTATACGCAATCTAGATAAATAATGGCCACACAATTATGATGCCATTGAGAACCGACTTGTAATGTATCAATGCAATGTTGTTGAAATCACAAATAAACACAATTTAATTAATTAAATAATGTAATGAAAGTAAGTGACTGCTAGTATCGCGAAATGAATGGAAACGTTTCGGGGTACCCAGGGTTTGAGTGAATATCGAGTTTTTAGTAAACCTTCGATCGGTTACGAACACGGCGTAATTTTATAAATTAAATATACAGAGTAAAAAAAGCAGTAGTTTTTATATTATTTCGATGGTTTATTTTGATAATTTCGTCCCCAATATCAATATCCATTACAAGGCCTAGATTAGAATTTATACTTGGACACATAATAGATGAACTGCATTGTAAGCGTTAGACAAAGCCGAACAGAAGGTCTTGCAACTATGGATTCTCGGAGATACCGCCATAAAATCAAATGTCTATCTATCTACTTCTAAGCCTTTTGCTCTGACGAAATCTCTAGCCCGATTCCTTGTAGAATTGTCGGTAAGTGTACCACACAACTTGTAACCCGAGCAAGCCCACACCCTTGAAGTCAAATTCGGTTATACCGTAAAATTCCGCGAATCCTTCAAAAGCCGATTAGTAGGAGTAGGTACGAATGAAGAACGATTTACAATAATCTGACCCCCCCCCCCCCCCTACACTAATGAACCACAAACATTCAAGCGAAATGCACACCCTCACTTCCTTGAAGAAACCCAATAATCCTCAATTCCTTACCCCTTTATTTTAAGGCTGTGCAACGGCATTATAAAGTATCTTTGAGCTTTGGCAACGTAATAAAAAGAAAAGTATACATTTTTAATTAAATATAATTATGAAATAACGGTAAAAGTATTTATAATGCAGAATTTGGAAGGACGCATGTCTAGGATGAGGTCTGTTGCCAACGTAATCTTATCTAAAATGTTTTTAAACAATTCATTACTGCAGATACTTTTCATATGATATCCAAGATTCCCTATGGTCAAAACTAGCCAAAAGTAGCTAAAAAGTGTAATTTTTTTTTAAGAACAGTGTAATCCGTCCTTATGTTTCTGAACACCCTAAAGAATATTTTATAGAGAAAAAAAAACTGGTTAAATTACATTTCATTCTCTAGATATAATCCGATTGGAGGACTACTTTTAGTCATTGAACCTTTGAGCGCCGCTTGTTATTAGCTGTTTCGTACAAGTCCTTCTATGAATTATTCATCAATGTTCAAACACCTTAATTCATCTTCACACTTGATAAGCTCTGCAGAAGTATATGTAAGACAAAGTATCACCTAAATACGATTGCTATTTATACGTACAGAATACATAAGTACATAGACATTTTTTTACTTCCACCCCAAGGGAGACTGTCAGACACACAACAAATTCAAATAAACAAACGAATTGTTGTTTGGTGTTAATTTGAAATCTCATCTCAACATTTTATGAGATCATATAATTCTGTCAGTTAATTAATGTTGAATTCAAATTGCAAAGATTGTGTGGTATTTAACTTGCACCTTTTGCCATAATTGCTTTCTGTACTAATTAAAGGTTAGTTAACGACAGTTATAGCAGCATTGCTGTCTTAGGCTTATTACAGACATGGGGCACCCCTGACAGACATAAAAGGGGATTGATGTGACAAAACGTACTTGAAATTTCAATTCAGTTCACAGATCTTTAAGCGTAACAAATTTTGAAATGGAAGTGACAAATATATGAGCTTTAAGGCAGGCTAAACGGCAACAATTAATTGTAAATATACGACAAATTCAAGAATTGGAACAAAAAAGAAAAAATCGCATTATTTTTCAAAAAGATCCTAGTTGAGGTGTAAAATGTATCGGCGGATGTGGTCTCTAAATTCAGAAATTTGTGTAAAACGAAGAAAAGTGTAGTCGACGGTTTGTTTAAAAATAACAAAATTATAATGGAATAATTTATTAACTCTGCGGAGTTTAATATTTACCTTTTTTTGTTACTTTCTTCTTCTTCTTTTTCGCATTTCTGGGTAAGCACAGACAGATTTTTGCTTAATTAGACACATTGTCATATTATTATCAACAACAAGATGGCGCTGCGCAAAGTAAGAAGTGCCGATGATCAGGGTATACCAGTAATTTTTTAGGATATAAACGGTATATCCCGAATATCTAGATATCGATACCTCATGTCATTACATTAAAATTTGGAAAGTCAGAAAATATTGCTGGTGAAAAATATTTTAAATAAATCTTCTCCAGCGATTAGCTAATTAGTACGGGTAATAAATCAAACTTAGTATTATTAATTTTTTGTTATTATTTATCATATGTTTATCTATCTTTCTAATTGAAAAAAAAAACTAACACGTTAGCAAATCAACAAAACTCCTTTGAAAATTAGGAAAATAAATATTATTACATTTAATATCTGATGGATATAAAATAAGAAAATTAAAAAAAAAAAAAAAATATTATTATGAATACGAAAAAAACTGACAAATCTTAATTTATCAAATTTTCTAAGCAAATTTTGCATATATACATAAAAGAAATACTGACCGGAAATGGCCTTTTTTTATCAAATTTAATATTAATAGGTACCTACACTTGTTAATTTATTTATTTCACTAAATTGTAGTTACAATGAACTTTGAGCACAATACTTAAATTAAACCTAAAGTACAGAACAATATTATTGACGGATTTTCTTAATTGAAAATCAGTCGAATGGAAATTAAAATTATAACTACAGTACATTCTAGATATAGGCTCAAAGTTGGTGCGATAAACACAAAAATAATAAAAATCATTTGATCGCAAATGTCGAGTTCGTGAATTGAAATTAATTTTCTCATGCATCAAAGCATGTCGATGTTACCCTTCACAAGTTAAAATAGAAGACTTATATCACATATTTTCCTGTGAGTTTCAAAAGTAGAAAAATGTATTAAATTTTATCTTACATTATAAATGAAGTCTATTCTTCCATTCGAGACCTCTTACGGTAAACAGTAACAATCTCTCAATACGATCGGAGTGATTTTGTTAAGAGGGAGACCAGACAGGATTGGCATATTCCAAAATGCCTCTAACAGGAGTATTAAAAACAGTTCTAGTAATGTAGATATCATCTAGTTAATTTGTTCAGCGCTTTACAAAATCCAACATTGAATTCGCTCTATTAACGATGCGATCTATATAGAAGTTAAATGTGAGTTTGGAGTCAAACAATAATCTCAAATCACATATTTTATTAACTTTCGAAAAAAAGTAACAACCTATTCGTAATATTGACACCATTCGAAGGGACACGCTTACCAGAGAAAATGGTTACCCTACTTTTATCTTTTGAGAACTCTTGAGAACTTTTTGTACACCATTCAACAAGTTTGTCGAGGTCTTCCTGGAATTTGAGACAATCGCAATGCTAATCGATACATTTATACAGTTTTAAGTCATCTGGGTATATAAGCAAACCAGATTTGGTAACGACATACATAAAAAACATCATTTTTAAATAATATGAAAAGAAGGGGCCCTAGGTGATTACCCTGTGTAACACCGGAGTAAGTCGTTATTTCTTCAGACAGAGAAAAACGAAACTGTATCCTAAGTCTCCGATTCTTAAGATAGGATGATAATCAATTCAACAACCAAATTGGAAAAGCTAAAGATCTCAATTTAAATAACAAAAGAGAGTGAGGAATCCTTGCTGAAGTCTGTATAAAGACAGTGAGTAGATGTAAATTTTAGCAGATTTGTTGTTGCCAACCTTCCCGTCACAAAACCATTTTGATAAGGACCAAGGTCTCCAATACAATTAAAATACAAGAATTGATATAAAAAAGTTTCAAACAGTTTGGGAATACAAGATAATTTAACAATGGGACGATAGCTGGTAACAAGCTCCCTTTTAGTGGACTTAAAAATTGAGTTAATGTACGACTCTTTCCATAACTTAGGATATTTACCGAGCCGCAGGAAAAACCTTTTAAACAATAGGAATAACCGATCATACCCAGCAAAATAACCAGGTCCAGCTTAGACATGGAGTCTTCAACAGACTTCTGATTAACAGTGAAGCATGGGATATCCACTTTAGAAAGTATCGTCAAGTAATTGTTAAGTTAAAAATAATTCACTAAAATATTCAGTAAAGGGATTAGACATCACAGACAGATCATGATTAGAATTATTATTCTGAAATACTAGCACAGGAGGCAAATTATTGGATTCCTTTTTGATATTTACAAAACCCCACAATTGTTTAGTATCCGATCTGATTGCATTTCTCATCTTAAAAACAGGTACGGATCACAGGCATACAAAAAAGCATTACGAAATTCGCTCCTTAAAAACAAAAATTGTGTTAAGTCATCATTAGATTAAGAGAGGTGACATGAAGAGCCATTTTTGATACAAGACAACGGAACACAATCTTTGAAACAATTAAACATGATATTGTAAAATTGTGCTGTCATTATTGTTAAAGAGAAAGGACCAGTTAATAGAAGATAAATTCAAGTTAAGTAAGTAGATTAAATTAGATTACCTTTTTTATAATTAAAAGTCGGTGAGTTTTCAATCGAGGACATTCAAGTACTCTCGCGATCAATGATTGAATAACTCGCAGAACGGATTGACTTGGTGTTATTAACTTTTTATCAGCATAGTTTATGCCGTAATTATCCAATCCTTTACGACAATACAAAGAGCCACTTAGTAGGTGATTGGTCTTTAAAAAACAAAAGTACATATATTAATTTCCAGTCATATTTACCAGGTTTCTTGGGTACATATATGTGTAAAATGAATCAACATCTGCCATGGAAGGACACTTCGTCTATAGTTTCACCCGATCTCCAGTTTTATATAGTTTTTGTGGCTTTTACACAAATTTATGAAAAAGTGTTATTTTTGTCGTAGATTCGTCTTTTAGACGTTGTTCTCTGTCATCTGGATTATCAAATCTCAAACAATTCAACAGCACCAAAAATCTATTTCGTGACATTATATAGTACATGTGAAGATCTCATGGCCACTTACATCTACATATTGCAAAAATATATGTACCTTATTGATAGATATTTTCATGATTCGATTTAAACACCCCGCCTTATAAAAGTATTCCCATAAAGACTTTCGGTTCTCTGAAGTCAACATCCTTGAAGTTCTCTAATTCTAAGTCATGTATTTTTTAAATTATAGACATTTCTTTTGTTTTGGAGAAAATTGATGGTTTTTTAGCTCCTGTTGATACAAATCTTTACTTTTTTTCAATTTTATTTTTGTTATGTAATCCCGAATAGTGCTTATGTTACCTGTTGTTTAAGTTTTAAGCCAACTGCTCCAGCTTGGAAGAAAATGTCACATTTTGCGGAACCAAGAATAGAAAATTAATACTTCCCCCAACTTTAACTGACTGTACTGAAAAAAAAATGTACTACGCCAGTTTGGCAAATAACTTAAAAAGTTGACGCATTTAATAAGAATTCTAAAATGGTACAACACTTGCTACATTATTTCTAAAATTACAGAAGAAAAAAATTTGTTTCTTCAAGAAACCCAGTTTTGAAAAATATCTTTTTACCTACTAAAAATGATTCTAGTGTACACAAAGCTTGCCGTAAGACCGTAACTTTAAGATTTTAGTTTGAGTGAGATGGAGAGTCATTGCTTGAAGTGTGACTGAGACAGATAGTGACACTAGCGAGTCAAATCATCGAGTTTTTACCAATGTACACCGTCTACTGTCCACATAGGGCCTACTTCCAAATCAAGTACATGGTGAAGGAAAAAGTTCCTTACCTTACGAGGACGTAGTACTTCAAGCAGTTCAAGAAAACCCAAGTACTTCGGTACGTGCAATCCAGGAAAGCACAGGAGTGCCTAAAAGTATAGCTCACCAAATTTTACGAAAACATGATCACCAGAATTACGGAAGCAGTTGAATTTGTCAACAATGGAAGATTTGCCCGTCCGATAACCTGATCTTTTTTAAAAAGATGTCGAACTTGTATTGCAGCTGAAGGAAGGCAGTTTGAACGTCTTTTGTAAATAATAAATCTTAGCATCCAAATAATTGGTGTTTAATTTTAAATTTAAGGAAAAGTTGTCCTAAATTTAACAAAAAGTTAGCATCTCTAACTTTAAAGCGTCACTATCTGTCACTCACACTTCATGTAATGACTCTCCGTCTCACTCAAACTAAAATCTTAAAGTTACGGTCTTGCAGCAAGCCTTGAGTACAATAGAATCATTTTTAGTAGGTAAAAAGATATTTTTCAAAACTGGGTTTCTTGAAGAAACAAATTTTTTTTTTCTGTAATTTAAGAAATAATGTAGCAAGTGTTGTACCATTTTAGAATCCTTATTAAATGCGTCAACTTTTTAAGTTATTTGCCAAACTGGTGTAGTACATTTTTTTTCAGTACAGTCAGTTAAAGTTGGGTGAAGTATTAATTTTCTCTTCTTGGTTCGGAAAAATGTGACATTTTCTTCCAAGCTGGAACAGTTGGCTTAGAATTTAAAGCAACAGGTTACATTAGCACTATTCGGGATTACAAAAGAAAAGTAAAATTGAAAAAAAGTAAAGATTTGTATCAACAAGAGCTAAAAAACCATCAATTTTCTCCAAAACAAAAGAAATGTCTATAATTTAAAAAATACATGACTTAGATTTTTTTTTGTATTTTTCTGGCAACTTCTATGATTTGGTCTATCACCCGATTCCGGCTTGACGTCGACTTACGGGACAACCTGTATATACATATATAACAATCACAAGTTTCTCCTCTTCTTAATCCTCGTGGTCAGTGTCATCTGAATTTGCATCCATTAGGTTAATCTTTCCTAAAAATCATTATTAAATCCTTGGCATGTCCTCTTACCGCCTTACCTTCTTGGTATTTTAGATTTTCTCATGGGTGTAGAAGATTTTATTTCGCTATAATTTACATGAACCACACGTTTCGGCATAAGCTTCTTTGTTGACGTTCACTTCACAGCCCATCTAAACTTGAAGCTCCTGAAAATTGAGAGCTTGTTCGATTGCACGTGGAGTAGTTGCAAATATAAGTATATATACTTGTAGAGACGTTTATTTGAGGGCACGTCGTTAATTAAAGGTTAAGTTATCTATCTTCATTTCTAAGTTGTTGTTGTTGTTGTTGTTGTTGTTGTTTTTTTTTTTTTTTTTTATAGAAGAAAGCGAATCATTTGCAAAATGAGATAATTCTGAAGCAAAATGTCTTTCAATTTTTCTATGTAAAGCTATTCAAACCTGGTGCAAAAGAGCTATCAAATATATAAAAAAAAACAACATTCAAATTGTGGGTTGTAACTAAAATTTCTTATTATCTATTTTTGTCTTTTTTTTGTTGTTTTTGAGTAAATCAATATAATCCTCCCTTAAACAAAGTGCGACACTTGAAGGTTTTTCTACGTCAGAAGCTTAGATAAAAGGGATATAAGTGTACATATGTACGAATATAGATGAATCGTCTAAGAAGAGAATTTATCGTATAATTTCAAGTATATATACTCATTCAGATGAATGCATATAGAAAAGCTATACGTGCTAGACCGCTTCTAGAAAGCTTTATAGAAGATAATAAATCCTGCAAAAACCGTAAGACATTGGGAAACATAAAATCTCTTCTCGAAGACAAGTCTTATTTTCTATATCTATCTTCTATACATGACTAAACTATAGTAAAAGCACTCATGAGAGGTATTCCTTGAAAATTTAACTTTCTATATATATGAGTTAGGGAGAAGTGTTTGGGGGGTTGGCCGTGGTGGTAAAAGATAAAGACAAAAATTTTACCCCAGAGAATGGTTTTGTACGCCATTTACTCTCATTCATGTTTTATGTATCCTGACAACCGAGTTGAAAGTATACTTAAGGGTGGGGGTAGTGATGAAAACGTGGTAAGTTTATACAGGAAAATTTCCTTGTATACGAACTTCTTTTTCGAATCGGACTTCTGGACATAATTATATGTATACTAGTGTGAGTATCGAAGAATCTGCTTAACTATTCCATTTTGTCGGATCAAACTTACAGAAAGAAACATTGACAATATGCACGTGAGCATTATTTTAAGATATTTGTAAAGAAATTGGATCCAGGTAGGTTCACTTTACTCCTTGTTTCTTCTGTATTTCGTCAGTTAAGTTAAGACATTTCTTTGAGATGAATGTTTTTACTTGGATTTTAGTATAAAAATATCTACATTCTTATATTATTTTATTTTGTGTTGTTCCAACAATCTTGGGGAATAGAAGATGGTTTAGAAGATCATGATACTGTCATGTACGAATATGTCTATGCAACATGTGCGAATCCCCATGACACTGATTTACAACTCCCTTTTCCCTTTATGGGTATATAATATACTCGGTGAAAATGCATATATTATTTAGAATTTGAAAGCAGACGTTTTTTAGACGGTACTCACATCTACCTTCAGGAAATATTTTATTAAATATGTGGAACTCATTTGAATGGCAACATATAGTACCTATATTGTTAGTAACTTCATTCATTTTTTTTTGTCTAATAAATACACGGCGAGAGACTTTAGCCTCCAAAGACCTCTGACATGTATATGTCGTAGACATTTGACGTAACTCAGCATTTCACGAAAAGTCTAGACACTTCATGGAAAGTAGGCAAATAATGTAACGGCTTTGACTTAGCCCCTTTTTACATTATGTGTCTGAAATTGTTAGTCATTTCATTAAATGCTAAAAGCGTTTACGCCGATACTGTAATACCACCCTATATAACCAAATACTAGTAGTGGGAGATGGGTGGTGGAGGGGGAGGTCGCACCCAAGCCTACGACACACATAACCCACACACCACACATACACACACACCCAAATACACACTCATATACACTCATACACACACATACACGCGCCATTTAATGAAATGACTAACAATTTCAGACACATAATGTAAAAAGAGGCTAAATCAAAACCGTTACATTATTTGCCTACTTTCCATGAAGTGTCTAGACTTTTCGTGAAATGCTGAGTTACGTCAAATGTCTACGACATATATAAATCACTGACATATAATAAGAATGGACTGAGCGTTCTTGCTGCAAAAATGGCACACATTTTGAACAGACTGTGAAAGCCCTTTAATTCGTACAACTGTACACCGATTCATAATTTATTATTATATGTCGATTTGAAATATTAAAGATGTTGTAAAATAGTATTGCATTAAATAACAAGTAAAAAAGTGAATGCCCGTATGAAATTTCGTATGGTACCCATCTGTGCAAAATTTGATTTTTGAAGTGGATTTTCGCATATATTTCTAGAACGGTTCGTCAGACAGAAAAAATGATTATAACCAATTTTATAGCATTTCGTATTCTAAAGAAGTTTTTAGTACAATGAAAATGTCTAGGACTGGTCGTTTTCACAGTATACGAAAAAAACGTAAATTTTTATATGGCAACACAAAGGAGGGGTTTCCCGATTTAGTCCATTTTTGAAATTTTATATACTATTACTATGAAAACACCATGTACCAAATTTCAACTCCCCATGTCAACACGTTCTCAGGCAGTACCCAAATATATAGTGGAAAACCAAATTTTTGTATGGCAACCCCACGTAGGAGCTGCCCGATTTAACTCATTTTCGAACTTAATTTTATTTGCTTTTTGTTAATCTGTGTTCAAAATTTCTGCTCTCTAAGCATACACGTTCTCGAGTTATCGTGCACACACACAGAAAGACAGACAGACAGACGGACGGACAAGCAAAAATCAAAATAACTTTTAATATTATGCATGGGTGTCCAAACCATTTTGTGCGTTACAAACGGAATGACAAACTTAGTATACCTTGTAGATTTCATCTAGGGTATAATAATTGTTTAGGACATTAAACTTGTTTTAATTAACACAAAAAATTAATTTTTAGTATTACTAAAAAATGTGTTCCTCCACAGATTTCATGTCAAATATTATTAAGCTTGTAAGAGATAGACGTATATAAACAGTATATTTGTCTGAATTTTTATGTCAATTCCATTGTATTCCATTTAATACATCTGTATTGCTTCCAAAATTGGTTACAGTTCAGGGTATATTTCGAGCTTGAAAGGGACAAACAGTTTTAACCAAAATTTGTGCCATTTTTTTGCTACAAGAATTAAATAGGATTGTTCAGTCCATTCTGATTAATGTCAGTGATATATATGGACTGAGACTGACTGATCTTCTGTTTCATGTGGCACCAGTTTTGATTTCAGAAAGTATGGTTTCACTGTCAATGCTACCAACTTTCTTAAACTGGCGTCTTATTTAAATTATTTTTGAATTTACTTACATGCATATCAGTGGGATTTACCGAATTTACCACAAAAGTATTTGGGACGTAATGAGAATAACTTGTATTCTCTGTACCGTATTCTGCACGGTTTATCATTTCACGAGAATAATTTATTTACCAAACTTTGGGCTATTCTTGAATAACGAAGGTTTATTCCTAATTCGTTAAGGTGTTAAAACCATTCGAAAAAACACATGAGGTCAACCCACACTTAACAGCACAAAGCACGCACATTTTAATAGATTTGTGCCCAGACACAATAATTTGGCTACGCAGCTCCTTATGTATTGTTAAATCTTAATTATGAGCCGAAGGAAGTGTTTTTCAAAAGGCTGTTTTGGTAGGAAAGTTTTGATTACCAAGTTGCCAGTCTGTAAATACCACTGAACTTCAAGTAATTTCTTGTTCCCAATCGTTGGAAAGTATGCTCTCACAGAAAGAGACAGCAATATGAAAGTGGTACCATTTACTTTCATGCATTTTTGATTCAACAAGCAGTCCATTTATATACATCTCAGTGGTTCTGCGCTATCAGTTAACTGTGGAGTAAGTTTGACAAAGTTTTTTGTTAATTTTTTATAACGTCATTTTATAGAAAATCGAACAAAATTTTCACTTTACCAACGTTCTTCTTTTGCTGAAAGTTAAGTTTTTTTTCCTGCCATGTATGCTGCCTGAATTAAACTAAACTTAAACTGACTTTGAAATTCTTAAAATTTGTGGTATGTTGAGTTATTTTAAGAAAGAAATCATAGCTTTGGATCTAATTATACCAGAGGCATGGTGTTTAGATTATTTCAGGGAAAATTAGCCTTTTGTAAGAAAAAAAAATTAAGGATAATAAAAATATTCCTTATCCTTGAATATCTCAAAATGCATTCTTTTCATTTTTGTATTTTTTAAATACAAATACTAATGATGTCGTTAATAAATTATTAAAACCTCAAGTTGGGATAACTATGGGCTTAAGGTAGAGCATGTTTTCGTCAATAGAGATCTGGTTATTTTTGAAAAAAAAAAAAAAAATCATTCAAATTATTATTATTTATCTCGTAAAATTTTTACACCAAGGATATTTATATATTTTTTAAAATTTTTCCGCCTTTTGCATAACATAACTAAATATATTAAGAAAACTTTTAAAATAAATAACTTTTGTAAATAAAATGCACTAAAAAGTAAAAAATAATTTTTTTCTTTCTCAGTGATATACACAACAAAAGTTTAATTACAAAACAAGAAATGCTAGAACTCATATTAAATATTAAAAGTTTGGGAATCCATAACTATAATCACAATTGTCTAACTCCAACTCATGCCCATGCTTTTAAGATTTAATTTGAGTTGTAGTATTTCTTATCTTGCAACGAAACTTTTCTTGTGTAAAGTTATTTATTTTAAAAGTTTTTTTAATATATTCTATTTTCAACTTTTTAGTCATAAATTCTATACACTTTCTCTACTCACGAAACTACTCTCGATTCTCGAGTCTGGATTCTCGACTCTCGAATCACGACTCTCAGGTCTCAGCTATCGAGCTTCGACTCTCGAATATCGATTGTCGAATCACAACTCTCGAATATTGACGCTCGACTCATATCATATACGGCCCAAATTACACAACCGAAAGGTTGGTAGTTAACACCCCCACCCCAAAATCCCCAACATGTAAGAAAGTTTTACCCCATCAGAAAGCTCCGCATTCATTCATTCTAACTCAAAAACCCCATGTAAATCCGTCTACGTTTACTACCGTAAAACTCTTTCGTCACGAACGGCACTCTCAAAGGGTGATAGTTACCACTCCCACCCCAAAACCCCCAACATGTCAGAAAATTTTACCCCCTCGGAAAGCTCCCCATTCACTCATTCTAAATCACAAAACCCCATGTAAATTTATCCACGTTTACTACCGTAAAAGTCTTTCTTTCGTCACGAACGGCAATCTCAAGGGGTGGTAGTTACCACCTCCACCCAAAAACCCACCAATACGTAAGAAAATTTTACCTCATCGGAAAGCCCCTAATCACTCATTCTAAATCCAAAAAGCTCCTGTAAATCCATCCACTATTACTACCCTAAGACTCTTTCGTCACGAATGGTGTCGAAAATTTTATCACTCACCACACCATCAATCTGTCTGATGAGAGAAAAAAATATCTCTGAAACACGCTCTGGGCAAGTCATCTTCTGAGTTAAGCCAATCTACATAAATGTATATTTTCTTAACAAGTGCTTCTTTAATAAAGAAGAGACCCATAATTTGGTGTTCACACATACAGTACACAGCCTCAAATATTTCATCGTGTCTCTAAATACTAAGAAAATTAAAATTTCTGAAATAACACCAGGCAAAAGCAGAGATTCCCATCTAAGAAAACATACATTCACTCCTCTGTTTTTCTTAGTATATAATTATGAAAAACCAAATGATTCTAAAAACTCGCTACATCAATGCATTATCGCCGGCCCGTCTCGTACACTAATCTTACCTATTCTATACAAATTCAGCGGGAAATATTGGGACCTCTTAGTCACTACCACGGCGTTTTAGTTTTTTTTTTTCGTTTTTAATCCGTTTTGAAGTAGACGAGAAATTAAGTAGAAGTATCTGTTTATCGCTGGGCATTTGTAGGCTTTCGGAGGTGAGGTTAAGCCTCTATGTATCTTGATCCCCTGGTATTAGGTGATCAAACATCCGATGAATATTCAAATTAAACGGTCAGCACCTAAACATATATGGGCAATTGGTGTGACCTCCAACATTGAACTTCTATGGTAGGCGATCAGAGATAACCATACCGATGAGACCTCTCTGATCGCTGGGTCGAAAAGTTCAATAATTTTTTTGCACTTAAAATGCAGTTTGTAAATTTATTGAAATTATTTTCAATAAATTTCAGTCTGTTAGACGAGAAATCTCCTTTATATCTGAAATGGATAGAAGCTCCTAGCCTAACTCATGTGAGACTGGGGTTGTGCACAAGTTCAGCACGTCAAATGAGTCGTGTTCCAAGTCCAAACTATCCCTATGATACCCTGGATGAGTGTCGAGATCAAGCTGAACCAATGTCCTCTTGAGAATGTGCAAAAGTTTAGCTAGTCGGATAAACTGAGATTTCCAAGACCACACTGTATCTATGACAACCTAGAATGAGAGCCTAGATTATAGTAGAGCGATGTACTCTTGCAGTTTGCTCTTACCCCTGAGCTAACGAGACAAATGATTTTACCTCTTGTACCTCTTAATTTTAACTAGCCTATTAATCCAGAGTTACTTTCAGCTATTAAGATCTGGAGACAACCCAAAAACAGAAATCTGAATTTAAGATTATATATATTTCGAAGAAAAGAAGTCATCCATTGTTCGGTCTTGTTTTCTTTAATCCATAGAATAATCTCCGTCTTTTTCGAAATTGAACCTTTATGACAATCAATGCTTTTAAAACAAGAATTTCAATAAAATTACAATACCCACACAGAATATTTTTGATTCTTTCATATTACCTATTTAACCTTTTCCAATTCTCCAAGTGACTTTCGAATTGAATTTACGAAAAGCCTACAAATTCGTCTTGACTGCCCACGACGTGCCGTTTATTACGTGCTAATGGTTCTGTCAAGCTGCCACAACGTCATAATTAAGTTAAGTTCATACTCTATCGAAGCACGAACGTATACGATACCTTATCAGACTCCAACATTGATTTATTTTTTTATGGTATATTTACCTATACATTTCTTAAGTTCTAACGCTTACAACAGCGCAAATTTTATATCGGATTTCAAGTTATAGTTATGCATATCGTGTTTCGATCACAAAAATGGCATACAATTTTTTTCTATCAATATTACTGAATTTTTTATCAAATCAAAATCGGTGGTTGCGTTGATAGACTATAATTTTCGCCTGCATTATTTTTCTTGAGCATACCACATATAGAACTTGCGACGATAATTCATAATAATTGCAATCGTAATTTGCATTATGAATAGAAAGGGGAATGCCGACTTTTCATACAACTTTAGATCCGACACCTCCAGATATGAGAGATGTCTTAAACGACGCACTATGATACTCTGAAAATATTTTATGAACAATGTTTATTTCAATTGAGCATAGGAAAGCTTTGGCCATCGGATGTAGCTTGAGCAACTCTCTTGGGTGAAAAAGTGGACTTATCCACTTTTCGTAATTGCGTGGAATTGGTGAGTCGTGGGAAATCACTTCCTATGAGAAAACTATTCACACAAAGCACTAATGGGCATGGAAGACAGAACTTCAAAAATGTATGCGAAATGTAGTAACTGCAGTATGTGCCCCAGGTGCATGAAAATAGCTCTTCCGACGGCAAAAAAATCTCGAAAAAGTTTTATGAATCTCCAGAAAAGTACACCATCCGATAGTACTCGGCGACACCTTTAATTTGATATAAATAGCATGCCGTATTGGAGCCACCCCCCTCGCCGGGAGTTCATACCCTCCACCCTAAAAATATGCAGAGAAAAATTTTCATTTACGAATTGTAGATGGTAATGAGCTGAGGCGAACATTGAAACCCATTTTCGATTGGAAATAACCCTACTGAGTTAGAGGCAATATAAGGTGCAAAAAATCTGGTACCTCAGTTCGAATAAAAAAAAGACATACTAAAAAAGTGAGTATGGGGATGACTATAAATAGCAATTTAAACCTCCGAGTATAGGAGTGTAGGTACTCAAACGCCTTCTCAGGTCCTAAGGAATTCAATTCTGTACTAGATTTTCCAATATGTATTAGATGAAACGGCGACACTCCCTTCCCCCACCCCAGCTTTCCCCCGCAAAAAATAAAATAAACATTGTTAATTAAAATATGTTCGGAGTATCACAGTGCAATGTCTGGAGGTGTCGAGCCTAACATGGGCTTTCCCCTTTCGATTGTTTTTTTTTTTACTTAAAGCTTTCGAAAAATGAATGATTTTTTGCAATGTCACATTTTCTGGGCTTAGTTTTTTGTGGACATTGTTTGATATAACTTTGTTACGTTTCTTCAGATACATTAATTAATTAATAAATTATGGGTAAATTGTCTTTGTCACTAAGTGAAATTTTGTACTCTGATAAATCTTGGCAAAAGAAAGCAAAGAATCCATCACTTAGGTTGTCATTCAATGTTTCATGGAGTCACTCAAGGTTCGATTTTAGGAACTTTACTATTTATTATTTCATACATAATTGAACAAAACTATTTCAAAGATACATTTTTATATGCTGTTGAAATTTAAATATAGTTATACATACATATATCTTAACATATCACGATTTGATTAATGATCTCAAGTAAATTCCCACGCATAAAAGGCATATTGAAAATATTTAAATCGCCATTTTCTCAGAGCTCTTCTTCTCTTTTATTTTTGTTACGTCTAAGCAGTATCTGGAATTTTCTCCCAATGGATATTAAGCATTTTCGGAAGTCGATTTATAGATAATATCCCTGAATTTATCACAGAAATAAATGTTTTTCATTTTTATTTTCTTAACTTGTAAGTACGACCAAGAAAATCAAAACTTTTCCCTAAAGTAATTTATAATCCAAACTTCTGGTGCTAGTATTATGAAAAGTTAAATAGTAAGACATGCACTCCTTAAATATTCCATATCAGTATTTCTGTACAAGACTACTCTTTCCACTGTAATCCCAAGAATATGTAGGCATGTAGATAGACGATAAACCTACAAAGACAAATCGAAATAACCATTAATTCTAAGAAAAATAAACTGTCAATTTGTCAAATTTATGATATATCTCCGGTCATCCCTTAATGGTGCTCCAAATATATACATATGTGTACATACGGTTGGTATATTACGTCTTATATGCATGCACAGGTCACTTAAGGTATTTGGCAGAAAATTCATTTCCAAAAGTTAGATGTAAATTCAGAGAAGGAGAAGAATTTTCTTATAAATTTACATAGAGGTGCTTCTAAACCGTAGATGTATATGAAAATAGTTAACAATTTAATTTATTTATTATTATTATTTTTTTTTTTTTTGCAGAATTCTATGCTATTCAAATTTAACTCAAAGTTTATTTACGTATGGTCCATTTCTGGGATACAGTTCGCATTTAGCATTTATTTTATATTCAAGTTAATATAAATATGGGAATTAGGAGGAACTATGTATCTACTTCATTAGTTCTATGGTCCATGAAGTTTGTATTAAGTTGTATAAAGGAGTATACACAATGTGCTCAAGCTGTGTGTTAATATAATGCAGCCATGCATGGTAAAAAAAATAAATTTGCATGTTTTTGATGTTGAAAACTATCGTATACATACGAATATGGGAGAAACTCTGTTAAAATTGATTTTTTTTTTAAACGATACCGATGAAAGGGAAGATTATGTAGAGGAATGTGGGCAACTTGAAAGTCCTTTGTTTCCATGAAAATGCTAAGCGTGGTTTTTTTTATGGGTAGGGTATAGGTACTTTTTCTTCTACCTATCAATAGTATTCACCAAATTGAACCACCTTTGTAGTGGAGGAAACTGTTATGAAACATGCAGATTTAAACAAAGAAATGAGGCTTAGTTAAAAACTTTCCTGTTATAGTGTACATATTGGATAAAGTTCCTATGACGGTGAATAGAAAGCTTTACAGAACTGCAAAGTGCAACAGTGACTGTTTTCAACAACAAAAAATACACACAAAAAACTAAGGATATAAAAGAAGGCAAACTGGAGAACATGATGCAATAATATAGAAAAATTTCTCATTATATCATAAACAACAATTGTTTTGATACTCCTGTTCCAAAACGCACCGTATGAGAGATAGAAGGGATTACATTGTTTTTGTTTTACATATATATAAAACTATAAAGGGCAAAAGTACATAAACTAGGTAAGAGGAATAAGCGCAGCTGGAATTCGAACTTACAATCATTGGGATGGTAATCGGCGCGCTTACCAACTGAGCTACCGAGGTCACACTTACCTACTAGAGGAAGGGAGAAAATTCTTTAGCACTGAATCCAGATAAAATTTGCTATAAGTATATGGTGGAAATAATCAGGATTCTAGAGCTAAAAATCATATGATTGTATCTGAGGTAAACTATCAGCCATCAGAAGGATCAAAAATGCCCCATCGTTTTATCTTGTTTTGTTTGTTATTCCTTCACACAATTCATTTAATTTTGGATGGCAAGTTTCAAGTCTTGGTTTTGACTCATCAACAGGTCCCAAATAACGAAATTGAGTGACTCGATTCGATTCGTTTCGAATAAATCTGACTTTTCAAAAAAATTTCTATTTTTCTCAATTTTTGGATTTTTTCATTTCTTTCCATTTTTCAATTTTTGATTTTTTTTATTTCGACTCACTCGATTTCGCTATTTGGTACCTGTTGATGAGTCAAAACCAAGACTTGAAACTTGCCACCCAAAATCAAATGGGTTGTGTGATGGAATAATAAATAAAAAAAAAACTTTCGTTTCTACTGTTGCGTCGGAGAATCCAAAAAAAATTCCTTCTTGAAGAAGTATAAAGTTTACCCTGTAATAAATCATAGTAATCTTGTTATATCGTAGATAAAATCATAGACTGTACACAGTTTGTGCGTATGAGTATTACACATACATTCAAACGTTTGTAATGCATTGAAATACTGAAGATCCACGAAAATTTATTATATAAGAGATAAGTAGGATGATAATCGCGTGGCAATGATTTTTTATAGACGGTTCTAGAATGGATGTGCGATTGCGAGAAGGTGTATATTCAGCATTTTCTCAAAGAAAGGAATCTTGTCGCCTAACGGACCACTGTAGGGAACAGACTGCAGCGAAGTGCAAGGCTGCTAGTTATATATTATAAGTTACCTAGTGATTGAGTTATCAGGATTTGTTTTGACAGCCGAGCTGCAATTAAAGCTCTGGACTTGAGCACTATTAGATCGTGCTAAGTGCAACGGTGTCGCTGTGAGCTCGAGAAACTGGGTGCTAACCGCAGAGCTATTCTTTGTTAGGTGCCTGGTCACAGTGACCAGATACCTTGAAACGAGGAAGAGCTTGAGAGTATTCAGCACCTGCTGCTTGATCAACGTCGGAGGAACATGCTTGGTAGCTCCTATTTCCGTGAATTAAGGAATTTAAAGACAAGGAGTTTGGGAACCTGGTGAGGTTTATTATCTTGTGGCTGGTTTTAGTACAGTCCCTAAATCTGAGTTTTCTTTTCCAGGTAGAGTCCCAAGAAAGTGAAGTCACAATGGACCATAGATGTTCTAAGTGTGGCTGATCTTTTTTAAACAAAAAAGTATATTCAAGTTCGATAAGATTTAAGTCAAATCAGGCAAGTTCTTAGAAATGTTACCATACATTCATTTTTATTTTCATTATATCTTCGGACGACACTGCTAGAGATGTCGGCGTTGAACTACAGAGTTGAAGTTTTGTATCAGTTAATAAAAAAAGATTTAATTTCAATTTTAAATATTGGCGATATCAAGAAAACTTATGTTTTTTAATGCTTATTTTAAACACTACAATTGCGAGTGCGCTATTATAAGTCAAACGGGGAAATCCGTCCAAAATTTTGTGGATATTGGAATGCGGCCTATACAATACATACATGTATAGTATAGATTATGTTGTGAATACCACTTTACAACACCCACAAAACAATAAAAAACTATTACATGAAATTGCATAGTCATGAAAGTCATGCTCTATCCTAGTCTTAAGCCTGATGAATTTTGTTTTTAAAGTGTTAGGGATGTTATTGGGTCCAATATTTGAACATGAGCTAATGTTTTATCAAAGATTACCATCTACCAAATTTTCTCTGAACCAAATTAGTTAGCAACGTTCTGCTCAGATTTGCTAGACAGACACCACAAAATAAACTCTGATTATTTTCCTAAGAAATCTTGTGACTCATAAATTTGTTAGTCTGTTGGTAAAATAAAACATAACTGACTACAAACTGTGAATATCTTCCTACAATATTCGCAGCTCTGTCTACGTTAATACCAATAATGTAAGTTACTACATACATATATTGCATAAATAAGAGTTTTTAATAATAAACACCATCTGCGTACTTATTAAAATGAACACATGATCATGTCTGCTCCGAATAAACCCCAACTCCATCATTTCTCTCTACCCAATAAAGCTTAAATTTTCAATCAAAATGACTTAAACTCTTATTTAAAAAGAGAATAACTGCGAGTAGAATGAAAACGCTTTCTCATAATTTGCATAAACCAAACCGCCGCCGTCGCCGGCAGACGACGATGACAACGACTTTAACGTGAATATGTTTAAGATACAAAAAAAAAAAAAAATAATTTGAAGATTTTCCATTTATTATTAAGACGAAGATAACACGCCAGATAAATTCCTTAAGGAAAATTTCGTAACGAAAAATCAATGGAGGAGACTTAATTTCGTATTCAAACTCCCACCAAATTGCTGTCAATACGACGTATCTTGACAAAATGAGAAAAGGTAAATCTGATATTAAAAGGAGAATTCTGAAAATAATATTAATGATAGATTTCCCGTATAATAGGATTTCCTTAATTTGCAAAATATTGTTGACATCCTATTCTGGAACAATATTTGGATGACTGACAATATAAATGGGCGGAGAAGAAAATCAGATAAGGACTCTCTTTTATTTATGTGCGGATTTACATACAGTTTTTTCTTTTTTTCTCTCTTATTATTGTAATAAGTTGAGTATTATTTGTATTCAGGGTGTCCCATATGTAACCTTGCCATTTTCCTCTCGAAAATGCAGAGAGATATCATCAAAATCCTGATAACAAAACATCATAAGTCGGACCAATTACAAACATTTGATCTCAGTAATGAAAGGTAAACTGGAATTTTCAGTATAATACTCTTTTTTTTTTTGGAATTCAAAAACATAGTCGAAATGTATGGCCGTGCGCCCGGTAGTTTTTAAGATACAAAGTCATTTGTGAAAAACTAGCTTTTTTTCTTAATAACCCTGTAACTCCTAAGCAGTTTATATGCCCCCCCCCCCTGCCATTCAATTTTTTTTTGTCTAGGTGAGTACTATCACCTCCTGATCTATTGACCTCCTAGTGGGAGACACCCTGTATGTTAATCTATCAGTAAATACGAATCTTTATATATTCCTTAAGATTAATTTTATCCCTTCAAAGTAGTCCCCATCAGATTCCAATCTTCGAAGCACTTCTGTAATGCAATTTTTTGAATGGCGTTTAGATCTTGCAGCGATTCTGTCTTTAGTAGGTGCCAAAATGTCGTCCATTGGGACGATTGAGACTTAGTTTCGACATAAAACGATACAATCATGTTTCATCAGTTATGGTCCGTTTGAGTAGCGTTGGATCGTCGTTGACGTCGTTCAGTACATACATAACTTCTATGTTAATGCCGGGACATCCAGGGTACCCATAAACTTTAAAGTCTTCATGGACCTCTTGTAACGGCATCTTTTATTCATAGAAGATTCGCCAAAAACAACTTTCAATATTTCCAATACGGTGCTGCATATTATTCTATTCTTAAAGCAAAATTGAATGCAAATTCTTCGTTCCATTTTTTTATTCATAAAAGACTCGCCAAAAGCAACTTTCAATATTTCCAATACGGTGCTGGATATTATTCTATTCTTAAAGCAAAATTGAATTCAAATTCTTCGTTCCATTTTTTTATTCACAAATAAAAAATCGACAAGCACACTAAGCCAAGTGTAAACTTTTCCACAGTCAACAATAAACTAAGCATCCAATGTGGTTACCAATACCAAGATGCGTCAGGGATGGGTATCATAATACAAAAACAAGAAATTGTTGCAATTGGACTTATACAGCCTGCAAAATTCGTAAATTCTGCGTATTCTTATTCGATGCTTGAGAACTATGAACAGGAGAATAGTAAGTATGAAATTTGAATCGCGCAAAATTTAGTAAGAAGTGACTACTTGACTTGCTTATATCCTCAGTTTCCCTACGAACCCTTTTGTATTTTTTTATTCCTATAAAATTAAATTTTGCAATTAAGTAAGTCCAACCTTCGAAATATTTCACAAAGTTTATATTCCGATATTTTTTTCCACAAAAAAGTAGATATCTCTGCTAAGGCAACAACATTTCAAAATCGATAATATCTCGTTAAAACGACAAATTCTCGATTTATTATTTCACATGCTGTAATTGATGCCGATAATTCGAGTATTTTTCAATAAAACTAAAAATTTTCAATAAAATAATTTTTTTCTCTTATTTCTATTTTTTTTATATTCAGTAATTCTTCAAAAAATTTTCATTAAATGCGGGAATACGAAAAAATATTTGCTGGAATGTGTACTTACTATTTTTCATACAATGATATTTCTTGGCCATGTGGAAAAGATTTCACTTAAAGCTCATTCACCATAAGTTTACAAAATTTTTAAACATTTAAAAAAATCATTTATGTTGGATTATGTATTTATTTATAATTTTATAATTAACTCACAACGTTTAATTAACAACTTGATCCTTCTTGAGGTTATCATACTCACTTACTTACAAACTTACCCGCTTTGCAACTTGTTGCCATCAAAAATCTCTTCCAAGTCTATACATAAGTTTTACTTAAAACCTTAGAGATTAACCTTTTCACCATGAATGTTAAAGTTTTGTGCTATTAATCCCATCTCCTTGTGGTTTGGTCTGTACTTTGTCCATGTTTTGTCATCTTACTTAATACATTTAATACGGAAGCTGTCCTTTCTTTTGCCTTTCCTTTCTCCGCTTTCATTCCCTGGGACGTGTTTACATTTTCTAAAGTAAAATGCTTACTTTCTGTAAATGCCAATTTCGCTCATTTAATTTAAATGACATTACAAAAGAGGAGAGGAGTTTCATTTTGATTCTGGTGACATGTTCTTGTTTTCACAGTAATAGAACTTTCTGTAGATTAGAGCTGAAAGTTAGAAGAGAAATGAGAAAAAAAAAGAAAAATTAGGACATTTTGGACATGATGATGGTAGCCATATAACACTTAAATGGATTCACATTTCTTCCTGATTCAAATCAGTGAGTCCTATGAAAAGGCTGTCATGTATATGTATAGATAGAGGATATGCTAGCTATAGTTGATTTTTATTTTTTTTTTAGGTTAGGATATTCGAACACATTTAACATTGAAGTAAAAGATTTGTGTAGATATTAAACAACACAAAAATTTCCGCTTATCTTGGCGAGAAAAATAGAAATGAGGGTATGTAAGGATATTTTGTAATGAAATTCCATTACCGTGCTATTTACTAACTTCAAAGGGATTCATAATTTGAGATAGGCAAAGATTATTAACTTTGTAACAACTACCTAGCTATAGAGTTGAATGAAACTCTGATGTAGATAGGTATAAATATGTTATTCGATTCCATACTTATTCTAGCCTGACTGAGAATTGTATCATACATTTTAAAACACGGATGAGTGCCTTCGTAAAAAAAACTCCAGTCACTTTTCCCAGCAGGTGTTTAAAGGGACTCCCCTAAGTGCCTTTGATTAGAAAGCATATATCCGAATTTTCTGAGTCGTAGCAATGAACATCAATAAGCAAAGCTGTATTTGAATAGTTAGGTACATAATAAATTGTGTCGAATTGAGAATAGAAAATGGCTAACATTTAGTAATATATTTTATATATTTTCTGACATATGTATGTAGTTACATATATGTAGGAAAAAAAGATAACAAAATAATTTTATAACAGTTATTCATAAGGATAGACGATCCAGCTCGGCACATGGTATAGCGCTTGATAAGAAGAGCTAGAAATTATATATGTTGGTGCTTGTGGTAAATACAACCCTTTAGAAAGCTATGAAGTGTTAAAAGTGGCTGGCTAATTTTTTATAAAGCATCCTGTATTTTTGAAAGCTGTCCACTGTAGCTGCTGTTAGTACGTGATTGAATGTGTGATAGAACTCTTCGCCTTTCCCATTATTGTATATTCAGGTAAGGCATTTTAAACTCAAAATTTGGCTTCCTGTCATTATTTTTCATATATGATAAGTCAAATGAAAGTGAAGACTTGTGGCTTTGTAATTCTGATAAAAAAATCAAAAATATGAATGAAATGTTTTTTGAAAAGAAGAAACTCGAAAAATGACAAAAGGAAATCCAAAATTTTGACTTTCAAGAGCCATATCCAGAGTGGATAGGAGCAGAGAACAAAATTTAGTCAACAAATGGTTAGAGAATTTCATGGTCCAAGATTGGATTCATTTGGGGACTGATTCTTACAGAAAAAAATGGTGAATTGTTTTTTTTGTTTTTATTATTATTATTATACATTTAGAAGCTTCTAAAGTTTTTTTAATTATGAAATTATCGTATAGCGACCACCTATCCCAAATCACACGCGCCTGCACATTTTTGCTTAGCAAGCAAGAGCTCTCTTATCGCTTATAAAAACATTGTATCCAATTCCTCATAAACATTCCATTAATTCTTAATTAAAATATTCCATACAAATATCTGATTTCCATGGTAACAGCAGCTTGACCAAGCTGCAATTATCATTGGCTTTTTCCAAGCCAGTCTTCACCTTTTACTGACTTCTATGTATAACATCATAGTCTGTCTGCAAGCTCGTTTACATAATCCTTCTAATAAAATATTTTAATAATAATCCCCGGAAATTTTCTGGCAAGAGAATATTTAAATTAGCTCCATAATAAATTTCCTCGTCCAGTGCTTATTTCCTCTACATTAAACTTCAACTATGAAAATCTTCTGCAACCTGTGATGAGACTTCAAATACAATCTGTTTTTCACATTTTTCTTCATCCCTATCCTCTTCGTTTTACTATTTGTCATTAGTTTGCAAATATAAATTCAAAATAATTAACTAAAAATTTTTTTACGGACTTAAATAGCTTTAAAACCATTTTTTTATGAATTCGGATTTCTTAATAGTATAATGAACTGATCCGGTGTCCGTTACGCAAAACAATTTGAATTTTCGTATAATTTAAGCAAATTAAAAAATGTTGAAGACACTGCTCTCTTGATGAATTAAAGAATATTCATCAAAATATTGTCGGAACTCTTATCACGCAGCCAGCACGACTTTCAACGAACTTGTACTCGTATATTTAAAAATCATTACAGCTCAGGTGATTTGACATTATACAGTTTTCTATACCTATGGCAGGAAAAACGTACTAAAAAGCGGAACTTTTTATTAAATTAATAAACTTATTCCAGAAAAATTAATGTTTGTGGGACACTTTTTCTAAAATATATAGAAGAAATGATATTTAAATGAAAGGGTTGGAAAAAAAAATGGTGTATGTATGTAGAATTAAAAGTGATTGGTGCAAAAATTAAAAGAACATTTAGATACTTACGGACAATATCAAAAACTCTATTGATCTGTAAGAATCTTCAAGCTCTAATCTAAGCAATGGAACGTCAGGGCGAGTTTCACGTCGACTATTACTAAAATACTGGCATATGTGCCTTGGTTTTCTGTAAGCAATTGTACCTAAAAAGGAAAACATGGTTTTATTATGGCTATGTACAATAAGAACGGAATAAGGTCATCATCTTTGAATTACTCTCGTTAATGTCAATTGGTGAATAAGATATAAAGCTCACTTGATTTTAATCTAACAACCATAACAGATACGTTGTCTTACCATCGACAACACCTTCTGAAGTTGTTTATGAGAAAACCTGCCGAAATTTCGAAAATGTTTCCCATTGCGTTAGCAAAGAAGATCGATCCTTTAGTAAATTTTTTCTATGTCGAAATCTTCGCGCTTTGTCAGAAATTCATTTACCCATACGATCCTATTTCTGTTTTAACAATTCTTTTACTTTTTTATTGCTATAATTGGCAAAATGAACTTGCATGCAAGGTAACAAGGCATCAAGCGAATTATGTCTTCAGTTTTCAAATTTAAAATCGGGTTGAAAGAGAGGCTTGCATGCAAACTGAGCTTGCAACTTAAGGGAGACCACACACTACCGAGTCAATTGATTGTCCAGTCAGCGACTTGTCTGTTGACTTGTCACCGACTGATTGAATTTTAATCGTTGCTGATTGACTGTCGTAACATGTGCGCATATTGCATCGTCTTCTGCCACCTTAGTAATCCAGTCAAAGACGATGAGTTTGAGTGGAATTTCGATATTCGTTAAAATTTCACAGTGTTGTTAAATACAAGGGAACTGATTTAGAATTTGCAATAAGAAACATAAACTCTGTAGTAATTTACTAGTGGTTGAGGAGAAGAAGAAGAAAAAAAAAGGATTTTAAGAAAAAGGATGTGGAAAAAAATCCATCCATCCTTTCCGAGCATAAACATAAATACTTAGATATGAATATTTTTCAAATATAATAAAATATACCGAACTTTACTTAAGGGTTGAAAATTTCAACAAAGCTGTAAGATTCCTAAATTCCTGGCGGCTTCGAGGAAATTCACAAATAATACGAATTTTTCCTCTTTCAATTTTCAGGATGTTCTCTTCAAGTAACCAATAAGATCTCACCCCGTAAATATTATATGTAAATCCCTTTTTAGAATATTTATACAAATATGTACTTTAGTCAGGATAAACTTTATTACCTACATAGAAATTTCTTTTTTTTTTAAAGATTTTTCGATTGCAAGAGTTTTTTCCACTCCTATATTATTATTAGCCTAGCTAGCTCAAATGCTCCATGACCTGAGATACAGGAAAAGATGTCTTGCAACATACCTTACCCATACTTAAGCGAAATTATTTCGATATTTAAAATTTGTTATAATAGCGGGAAAACTAAGCAAACCTACTTAATAATTTTAAGATTTACCTCATGCGTGAGTAGTTAATAACCTTTCCTAGAAACATGAAATGTATAAATGATCAATCATGGCTCAAAATAATAGTTTTTGTGTGTTATCTCTTAACCTTACACATATTGCCTCCTAAAGAAACAATCTCACATAGGTAAAGATGTCTGCTTTTAAAGCCTAATTGCATCATCTGTCAAAACTAGTGGATGCTCTGCCTTAACTCTTTAACATATTAATTTGCTATTGCATCTAAAACTTTGTACGATGTTCTTGTGACATAAATCTTAATGCAAATGAACTGTCGTGCCGTTTGACTGACAGAAATAATTTAAAATCAATTGAAAATTTTCTTTTATACATACATATATCTCTGCAAAAACGAATATACCCAGTAGAATAGTTGACAGCTATGATTGATTGACAGGAATATTGTCAATTGTTGTCATTGCAAATAATTGTAACAATATCTGAATTTTGAATTTGATAATCATTTTTCTCGTAAGTAAACTTTCCTGTTTATGTTATTAAGTAATTTTAAATAATTACAAAATCCATAAAGTACCGTAATGACTTTTAAGCTTTGTTTGTTTGTCCAAATGTCAATTAATTGAACATCATGTAATCTATTCCTTATTAATGAGTGCTATTTTGTAGGAACGTACGTTTGCATCACAGAAATGAAAGAGATTCATCCAGAATTCATTCCATGAAATAAAAGAGCTTTATATCTCCAATAAAAACGAGGATTGCCTTTTTATACCCTAGATGAAATCATAGGGGTATACTAAGTTTGTCATTCCGTTTGTAACACCTCGAAATAATGATGGTAGAGCAAAATGGATTGGACACCCATTCATAATATTAAAAGTTATTTCGATTTTTGCATGTCCGTCCGTCCGTCCGTCTGTCCGTCCGTCCGTCCGTCCGTCCGTCCGTCCGTCCGTCCGTCCGTCCGTCCGTCCGTCCGTCCGTCCGTCCGTCTGTGCGCACGATAACTTGAGAACGCGAACACGTAGAGAGCTGAAATTTTGTACACAGACTTTAAAAAAAAAAAGTAAAATTAAGTTCGAAAATGAGCCAAATCGGGCAACTCCTTCGTGGGGTTGCCATATAAAAATTTCGTTTTCCGCTATATATTTGGTCACTGCCTGAGAACGCGTCGACGTAGAGAGCTGAAATTTCGCACATGATGTTTTTACTACATTAGGAAATAAAATGTCAAAAATGGACTAAATCGGGCAACTCTTTCTTGGTGTTGCCATATAAAAATTTCGGTTTTTTACGTATACTTTGAAAACGATCAGTCCAAGACATTTTTATGGTACTAAAAACTTCTGCAGAATACGAAATCCTATAAAATTGGTTATAATCATTTTGTCTGTGCGACAAACCGTTCTAGAAATATATGCGAAAAACAACTTCAAAATCAATACTTGAATAGATCGGTGACCATACGAAATTTAATACGGGCATTCATCTAGGGTATCCTAAGAATTGGTCTTAGACCAATTCTAGCTTTTTTACTTGTTTATAGAGACTTTACATTAAGAAGATTTAATCGCAGGTCGTCATGGAAATTATTAGCTGTACTTTTACATTATAATCATTGTTCGATTTCATATTTTACAGGATAAACAATTTACCGCACCTTGCTGAGCTATGCTATTCTGTTTATGTTGATGATGATCTTTATGATGATGAAACGATACATCCGCTTTTAAAAATAAATTTATTTTTCAAAATTCAATTTTACAAATTCAGTACATATGATAACAGAACAGTAGGTTACAGAACTCAAGAAACTACAGTGAATAACAAAATAAAAATTTCACCGTTTTTTAGGACAATTCAACTAAATATTCAATTTAATATGTAATAGGTGTTTAGTATCAAAGGAATAATGTATAAGAGCTCAATTTGTATAACTATCTTTTCAATCTGAAAAACTTCGTTACTGATTTCTAGAATCTTTAATCAACTGGTTCGCACATACCTCGCTAATACATTTCAACACATATTTTGCACAATTATAAAATTTAAATACGCGAAAATACCGAATTTTTAGCCTTAGTTCGAGCTGATACGGTTACGTGTATGCTGCTAAACTACTTATATATATAAGTCGGATGGACAAAATTATTCTATATCCAATTTGAGAATAAAACAAGAGCTACGAATCAATATTTCATTCAGGATTAAATATGTACATTAGATTAGATTAAGGGATTAAGCGGGGAGACTGGTCTTTGCACTGCAGCCATTCATTTGCATATTGTGCACCGGTTTCTTTATAGTTCATCCAACAAACCCACTCGTCTTAGATAGAGCAGTATTTTTTTTTTTTTGAATCTACAATGTGCAATGGCCTCGCATTCGTATAAGACGTGCCCCTATGTTTCATCCTTTTCGAGATATAACTTGAGTATATCAGTGGGTGTTATACCTATATCCGTTGCATGGATTTGCTTAGTTTTCAGTGTCCGGTTAGGACTCCTCAGTTTATTCTTATATAGTCCTTTAAGATCCAGGCTCTTCTTTGGTGAAGGTCCTTTAATGAATCTTTTGTCTTGTCTGAAGCCTGTCATTGAAGTTTATCTCTGGTCCATTTTGTTCTGGATCCAGTTTTGGATGGTAAGCTCAACAACACCGTGTAAGAAATATCTCAATATGGTTCCGGTCCTATGAGAGGCATTGGTGTTCCTTGTTTAGCCAGTAAGTCTGCATTATCATTTCATATACCTCTGCCTGGGATATCAAGTTGTATTTTCCTAGGTTTGGATAGATATAAGTCTTCATTTTCTAGATTTGTATCTATTTCCTCCCTATCTAGTATCTTTAAATATTTACATAGTCGCAACTTACGACTGGCTCTTGTTATTTAGCATTGTATTCTACAGGATATCCTAACAGGAACTTATACGAAAACTACCGATAATTTCATTTTAATTGCCATTGAACACGGAACACAATATCCATTAAATGGCCACCCTGAAACTGCTGGCAAGCTCTTACTGGTTTGACGAAATTTTAACTACACGTCTTCACATAAATCCAGCTTAATTCATCAATGATTCGTCGAATCATGCTCTTGAAATCGAGTCAATTTTTATTGGATTATTGATGTAGGATTGAAACTAAATCCCAAACAAAAAAGTCACATACAATGTCACATCGCATAATCTAGTTAGCCTAACTCTAGTTTCCATTCCCAGAGATCACACAGACAGGAAATTTATCTTTTAACAACTTTAATGTTTTACATATAGTGTGACGGATTTCATCATTCTTTCGAAGCTATATATCTTCAAGATGTACAATTTCGTTATCATGTTGTGATACGACATCTGTATAATGTTAGCATATAGCGGGACACTAATCAAAACTACGCCAATCTAAAATCCACACCAAACAATGAATCAATCAAGGAATCTCTATATTTGTTACGAACACACCTAGTTAAAAGTGAGCCGCATGGCTAAAGATGATTTTCTTGCAAAAATCGCCATCAACAATTGCCTTGCTAAAAGTATTGTTCTGAGCATGGTTTATTGGCTTCAGTTCTTAAACATCAAGTGAACCTTGAAAGCATGTTGAAAGCAGTTGTTTCGTGAGACCTGACTATACAGGGTGTTTCCTCCATGGTGGTCTGTAGAGCTTGGGGTGATAGTTCTCACCAAGACGAACAAAAAATTGTAGGGCAGGGAAGGGGGCATATCAACCGCTTTGGAGTTATAGAGTGGTTAAATAAAAAAGCTAGCTTTTCACAAAACACCCTGTATCTTAAAAATAACAGGGCGCACGGTCTCAGTTAAGAGGTCATTGTATGAAGAACTTCATGGTCTTTCCAACGACTGCTCAATCAGTCCCATATCCATATCCTCTCAGAAGTTATGGGGATCTGAACTAAAAATGTCGGATTTTCTTACCTTTTTTTTACTTTGATCTCTATTTTTGTCCAAAAAGGTCATTAACATAACTTTTTTCATAAAAACTATAAACTGTGGACTCTCCTCTTTAATTTGACCTTTTACACTCTATGTCCTAAGTGTAGCCTTTAACAGTTATTAGAACAAATTATCTTTGAAAATAGGTTTGAGAATAGCTTTGAGAAACTCTTTAACGTATGCAGATAGCACATACAGCGTTATAGGTCAAATTAAAGATCACCCTGTAACGGTTGATATGCACCCCCGTGGCATACAATTGTTTGTTTGCCTAGGTGAGTACTATAACCTCCTGATCACCATGGAGGAAACAACCTGTATGTGATAGGCAGGCTCTGACAATAAATAATGTCATTGTAGCGCTCTATGATTAGCTTACAACGAACACATCATGTCCCCAAGTACATGTTAAGAATTATAGAAGTATTGTGCAGTCAACATTATAAACAATATTAGATTTCTAATTAGTAATCGTTATTTGGTGTCCATACGTTAGCAAAAATAAATTCCCATGAATTCCAAGTTGACCTTATTGCAAGTGCATGCCTAGGGCTCCTTTTATTATTAAACGTTTCTCTCTTAGCCTCACACAAATTGACTTTTCCCCCTACGGTTAATTTCCGAGAGTTCATACGATTTCCAATTTTCCTCTATACTTTTGCAAATGAAATGAGAAATTTCATGGATCGAATTTTTTTACACCATCCCCCAAAGCTTCTTCCAATAATTGATTTATGACAAAAAAAAAACAATGAAAGTTTTCCATAGAAAAGTTAAAAAGTTCAACCATGTCACCATGAATTCAATTTACCTCCAGCATTGGCATTGTTTTTTTTTTAGAATTCTGCTGCTGTTCAATGCATTGTTGACATTTTTCTTTGATTTTTTTTTGTTTTTTTCAATTTATTACTAAAAGCTTTTTTTTTTAGTGACGCGTGTATGTTATTTTTCCAATTTGATTGCGATACTTTCATCTCACTGCGATTGCAGTGTTTTTTTTTCTTATTATTATTAATTGCGCTTATTTATTATAGGTTGAATGAATATGACAGTTTTAATAAAATACAATTTTTTTATTTTATGTCCTTGAGGGGTTAGGAAAAATATTTTTTTTTGTATTAGAGAATGTGTAATTTCCATGGAACGATATTCAATAGGTAGCTATAGATAAATGCATGCACGACTGATATAAAGTTTGAAATTTGTTTTATAGATATATTTGGAAAATACTTTTTAATTTTAAAGAAATTTTTCTATTTCTTTAAAATAATGATTAAAAAGCACATTTTTAGTGTGACAGCACATTTTTAATAAGTTTTTTCTTCTTCTTTTTTTCTTTCAGTTGCCAGTACACCAGATAGTAATAAACCTGTTGCTCGTGACGATTCTGTTGTACTCGAACGACGTGGTTACGAAAGAACTAAATCTGATAGTCCAACCAGTTCATCACAGCCTCAAACCTCCTGTTCAGTGAACGGTCAAGTTTCAAGTGAGTATATATAAATAATAATAATATGAACTTTTTTTCAATTTGGAATAAGTTTAATATTGGAGAAATGTCTAAATTTCGTCAACAGTAGTATCCAATTTCCCACACTAAAAAAAAATATTTATGTTTTTTATGTAAGTAATAGAAATTCAGAACCCTCTTAAATTCTCAGACGAAGCGTGAGAGGAAAAAAACTCACGATACCTATTAACTATTAATTGTGTGATTTTTTGTTATCCTGTTTTCTTGTTTGTTTGCTATATTGTTTTTTTTTTGTTGTTGTTGTTTTTTTTGCTTTCTTCTATTTTTAGCTGACTTTTTTGTTTTCTAGTTTATTTTTTTTTTATCTTGATTTCAATTTTTTGTTTGTTTGTTTGAGTTCTTGTTATCTTTTTATCTTTTTGTTTGTTTGTTTGCTTTATTTTCCTTGTTTTTAGCTTTCTTATTGTTTTTTTTTTTTTTTGCTTGCTTTTTTGATTTTCTTAATTTATTTGTTTGTTTGTTTGTTTAAGTTCGTGTTATCTTATTTATTTTTTTGTTTGTTTGTTTGCTTTTTTGTTTTCTAGGTTTTTTGGTTTTCTTGAATTTAATTTTTTGTTTACGTTTTTGTTTTTTTTTTGTATTTTGTTTGTTTGAGTTCTTGTTATCTTACTTATCTTTTTGTTTGTTTGTTTGCTTTTATGTTTTTTTGATTTTCTTAATTTTTGTTTACTAGTTTTATTGTTTTTTTTATTTTTTTATCGTGTTTTCTTGTTTTATTTGCTTTTTTGTTTTCTTATTTTTTTAGTTTGTTTTCTTGTTTTTTTGGTTTTTTATTGTCTTGCCTTTTTGTTTGTTTGTTTTCATGTTTTTTGTTTTCTTGATTTTAAATTTTTGTTTTTTGTTTGTTTGGTTTCCTGTTTTCTTTTTTATCTTTTTGTATGTTTGCTATTTTTGTTTACTTTTCCTTGTTTTTTGCTTTCCTGCTTTTTGTTTGTCTTACTTTTTTCTTGTTTTGCTTTTTTGTTTGCTTGATTTTTTTGTTTGTTTTATTTTTTGTGTTTCAATCACCCCCTGCCCCCGCCATACAATTTATTGTTTGGCTAGGTGACTACTATCAACTCCTGCCCTTTGAACCTCTCACCCTATATATGACAACTAAACCGCAGAACTCTTACGTAAAAACCACAAAGAGTTTCATTCAAAAATGGCATGGCAAATCTCTGGTAGTTACATAATTGGTTTTTTGTATAAAACAGGGAGCTAGTTGTATACCCCATTTCCCACGATATACGGGGCTCCCAGGCGCGGCCGATGAAATTGTCAGAAAATGTTTTATACGTAGAATGGACACCTCTCAAGAGAATCGAATGGTGAAAACAAAATATGGATTTGAAAATTATTCAGTTTATCGATCATAGATGCGGTAGTATAGCTATCTGTATAATCTCAAGACATCTCAAGACAAAGAAGTCAATGTTTTATTTTAGATAAAGGGAAATCGATGTAATGTGGAATATCACCGCAGTTATTACTAGAATTTTTTTGTTTTTTTTTTGTTTTTGAGGCCTACTGAACGCTTTGGCAAGAATACTGGCGAATGTATTATGCAAAACTCTTCTCTCGAAATTTGGGAAATTATCACTGCTCAATGAACTAAGCAACAAATTATCATTAAATTAATGGTTGCACAGGTGGCGATAGTTTTTTTTTATGCCATTCTTTACTCTGGCCCTCACTTTAGGGCCATATCCAAAATTCTAGTTTACTTTTACGTGTTGTGATCAGATCATTCGGTTAAACAAGCCTAATCAATTTCCAATACGATTAAAGAAGTCCAAATATTTATAAATTATATTCGGGTTTTCCTTTTGTTCTGATGAAAGCGTTTCGCAGAATAATTAACGGCTGGGAGCAACCCAGAACAGTCATTCTCAACCAGAATTTTAATAGGAAAGTCTATTAATTACTATGCTTCCTTTAATCCGTTGACTCTTTCTTTATCAACATAATTCATTTGCAGAAAAATAAACGCTTTAATGCCCAAAGTAGTAAGTAACTAATATAAACCAGGAGTAATGCGACTATGTATAGGGTAGTCATTAATGTACGTCGGCGATGATATCCCGCTTAGGGAAATATTAATCCACTTAAAAGGACCAGTTAGTTTATTTGAATAATTTCAAAGGGTTAGCCAAATTCGTCCTACATTATCTACTTAAGGGAAGTTTACCGTCGAGAGGCATGCAAAATGCATGAGCTATGGAATATTTTTTTTTTTTGCATAAAATAAATACTTTTGGAAATGGGTTTTACCGTGTTTTATTTTTCTATTAATAGCGAATAAATTCAAATTTTATTTATAAAAAAATCCAAAATGGCGGCTTGGTCTACGCGATGTAGAGCTGTAGTCTGCCAATTCGTCTGAAACATATAGGGTTGAAAACCCTTAAACTAGATGAAACTTGGGGGCCATACCGGTTTTCGTTTTCAAAAAAAAAGCTCTGTATAACGAAATGTAAGCCGTTTGAAAAAAAAAATTTTTTTTTGCTTCAACAAACGAAGAAACTATTTCTTAATCAATTTTTCACAAAAATCGCTTCCTGATGGTCCCCAAATTGAATTTGCATCCAATTGCGCAGAGATTCTTGTGTATCAGTTCATCTGTTAAAGTTGTAGAGTGCCCCGCGCGCTGAAAAATGTTGCTCACAGAAAAACGAATTTAAAGTTTAACATTATAAAAAAATCCTCAACTATTCCAGCACCAGCGCCATACAGAGGCCCTTCTTCTTCCTTCAGAACTGATTGTGCTGCATCCGAAAGTTAACGGTTTCACGAGATTTATGAGGGTACCCCACGTAGAGAGCAAGCGCGCTCAGAGCGCCTCAGCTACGTGTTTTTCAGCCGGCGGAGGCTTCCGCTCTCAATAGGCTGTGAATTCTAAAATACGTCAGATTTGAAAATATCTTTTTACCTACGTGTTCTAAATACTTTAAGGATGAAAATTATGTAAAAGAAATAAATCGAATTTTTCATCGTCATGAACGGTAACCGGCCTTAATACTTCTCTATAATTATTATACAATTTATATATGATTTTTACTCCATCACCACCCCATCAGAATTTAAATTTAAATTGGTTTTTATACTTCTTTGTGACTTGTGTCAAGAGCTGCTGCTGAAAATCATAGCTCAGAAAATGATAACTTTTGATTTTTGTTTTAATCAGGAAAAATATGCTCTTTTACATATAAAAAATATAAAAATAAAAAAACTATTTTTGTTAAATTTATTATGAAAAAATGATTGCTAGTTTCTTTCCTTTGGAAAACAATTTGGAAATTATCTAACAAATTAATTTCCACAAAACAAAAGAATGTCTCCAATACCAATAGAATAGTAGAATCCAACAACTAATTATACAAAACTTTTTGCCACTACGATGAAATTGGCGTTGCGTTCGGTGAAAACTGTCAAACAATTTTTATTTTTTGTTTGTGTGTGGAATCTGCAAGTTGAGTGCAGTGCTAATTATAATTATTTTTCGTGTTTACTGTTTTCTATCAATATTTTTCCTACCCCATTTGTCTAAAAAATCATTACAGCAAAGCCTCACAAAATACAAGGGAATTACATTTGATTCATTTTCTTCTATGGTTTATCTCTAAAGTAAAATTATAAGCGTTGTTACCTCTTGCTTCTATGCTTACATTTTTTTTTGTCAACATTTGTTTTTGTAACGGTTCTTTTTTCGTAACGGTTTTCTGTCCTCCCAAAATAAATTATCTGACAAATTCAATAGAGCAAAAAGAATTTCCTGTAAGAAAATAGTAGAATCCAACTACTCCTCCCTACCACCGTGAAATTGTGTCGCTGACGGTTTCACTTTGCGTCTGAGGGGAACTGTCAAAGAATGTGAACTGTTTGTGGAGTGGAGTGACAGCAGGTTGTTGCGCGTGTTGCGCTAATTATATTTTTAGTGTTTTGTGTTTTGTGCCCATTGCTTTTGGAATCAAACTGTGACAAATGAAGAAGTAAGAATTTTCTTTAAATGTATTTAGTTAAATTTTAACTTTAATTACGGTGATTTATTTGTTATTAAGAATAATAAAACTGTGGCAGTGAATAATTTAAGTTAATCCATAATCGGGAGCAACATCTGATTCATTCTGTGATTTATCGTTAAGGTAAAATTTTGAGCTGCTTGCTTTTATACCTTTTTTCTTACCAAAAGATAACGTTTTTGTTTTGTAACGGTTTTTTTTTGTAACGCCTTTTTTCCATAACGGTTTTTTTTCTTTTCTATCCTTGCAGAATAAAATTAAATGGTGACAAAATTTAATCGTTTTTTTTTTTTGTATTGTATTCCGATGTGTAGCAAATTGGAATTGTTTCGTGAGCTGTTAATATTTTGTGCACAGATTTATTGTTTACGACTAGCGCTGCGGGTAATTTGGGGTGGTAAGATTTCCTGTCACAGTTCAGAAATTTAGGTTTGTGACTTTCTTGTTTTATGTTAATTTAATATATTCGAGGAAAGCAATTATCGAAACAAACATATCGCTCTGGCATGGAGGTATGTTATAAGATTTTTATTAGTGAGGCGATTTTGTTTATTTCGAAATTATTTCCGAATCCCCCCACAGCAGAAATTTATTAGAAATTTTTTTCTAGTTGTAAGTAGGAATAATAAAATTGGAATAGGTATATGAAGTTTTCAAGAGCAGTTAGTTTTTCTGTGCAAAATAAAGGAAATAATAAAAAAAAAATGAATTGCCGGGACAAAAGATAATTTTTAAGACAGTTATGGTTATGCCTAACTAAAAGTACTGCCTTATTGATTTTCAGTTCAAAAAACAGTCTTAAAAGTTTTATAACTTCAGGTTTCAAAACTTTTATTTATTTATTTCCGAATTTTCATTTTTTAATATTTTTTCAAGTCAGCCCAATTAAGAAACTTGGCTTAATAAAATGCTAATAATCAATAAAGAATAGATACCAGTCTTCCAGCCGTTTTCGTCCTTAATCGTGTTCCATCTTACTTGCAAATGCAGGCTTAAGTCAAGACAAGCATTTAAATATATTTTTGTTGAAATTAAAACTGGATTATTTTCAAATATTCAGTCAGTTGAAAGATTAGGCTGGAATTGTGTATAGCCAATTAAATATAAACAGTGAAAGTAAATCGAAGACGTCGATTATCGATCAAAACTTTATAAGAGATCAAAACATAAAATCGTGAGATCCCATATAGACTCCACGTTATTTTGCAGTCAGGAACCCATATCCAGCAATGTTTTTCCCAAAATTTTATCAACTGATTCGCAGTGAAATTATTTTGCAACAAAAATACCAAATTGAATAAAAAAAATTTAATTTATTTCTAAAAACAAATATTATTTACATAAAGCTGAAACTTAGAATGTAATAACAAAAAATTCATAAATTAATTAAAAATTAAATAAATCATTTTTAATATTTCCAAGCAGCTACTTGATTGTCACTATATTCTTTGGGTTTAGATTTTTTCACCCTGGTATTATAAACTTTTTATGTACGGAACTGTAACTCCGAGAGTTTGGGAGATGAGATTTTTAGCTTTTCCCAATTAAAACTCCCTAACTCTCCATTCGCGATTCTCTAACATACTTGAGGAGTTAGGGAAAAGTGAGAAGTGCTGCAATATTGAAAGACGGCTAACTCTGTGTGGGAGGGTCGTAGAGCATTGGGGTTTTTTCCTTCGGATTTAGGGTCTAGAATACAATAATACAGATGAACAGTTTTTGCGGGAGGGATTTTCGGGATGGTGGGTCGTACCACCCCTCATTGGGGGTTATCCAAAATACGTCAGGTTTGCTATCAAATTAAAGAGGGAGAAGCGGGTAATCGAGTGCTGTTGTGCTTTTTTGATAATTTTAACTTCATAGCTGACTTTTTACTGCCGAAAGACGAAATTTTTTGCGCTTGATTCATATACACCCCAGTACCTATATTTTGTATATATTTCTTCTTTCTATATTTCATTAGAACTCTGTTGTGAACATTTTTCTCATTTCCACGACTTACTTACTTCATAATGATGAGTTGTAAATATGTTCATTTTTGTATAAAAAAAAAAAACGGCCATTTTTTCATCTTAAGAAGGACTGCTTCACTTCTTTTGCAGTGATCTTCAAAACCATTTCTTGGACTCAAAAACTAATTACATATCTAATTAGGGAAAAAAATGTAGATGCGATTTCATCCAACATAGAGTTTTAATGTGTATATTTAAAATTGTGATAGCATCTCTTCTGTACTGGAACACGACCAAATTGACCATTTTCGCGTGATTTAAAATTTTTAGCGGGTACCTTAAAACACCAAAATCCTGTAAGTATTGCAGCGATTTCCATAATTTGTTTTTGTAAATATAGCCAAAATATGCGGTGGATACAAACTTTAATTCAAAAATTCCTAAGTACCGAGGTGCCTTCAGACAAACTGACAATACTGTCAGTTCAGAAATATTCTTCTTACTTCTCTACAAGTAAAACAGCCGAGAGTGTTATCGAGTGGAATAGAGATTTTCGTAATTCTCAATACAAATTCCCCGAGTTTTTAAATAATAATAATATATTTTTAATAATAATATTTTTAAAAATTTGACTAATTTCTTGAATGCAATTGCTTGTTATATTTTCTAAATAATTATGGAAAGAATTCTTTTCTATATAAAATTAAAAAAAAAAAACACTTCGAAATTTCTCCAATTTCTCTTCTGCTTCTATCCACAGAATTCAATTTTCCAAGTGCTCAGAATAATCCATTAATCTTAATTTCGTATGTTTTATGATAACACCACAAAGGTAATGTTTTTAAATGCTTCGGAGTTAGTCACTTCATCCATTTTTTTTTTATATCCTAGATGAAATCTAAAGGGTATACTATGTTTGTCATTCCGTTTTTAACACCTCGAAATAATAATGGTAGAGTAAACTGGATTGGACACCCACGCACAATATTAAAAGTTTTGTTTTTTGCATGTCGGTCCGTCCGTCTGTGCGCACGATAACTTTAGAACGCGTTCACTGAGAAAGCTGAAATTTTGTGGACCTTAAAAAATAAAAGTAAAAGTAAGTTCCAAAATGAGACAAATAGGGCAACTCCTTCGTGGGGTTGCCATACAAAACTTTCGTTTTACACTATATTTGGGCACTGCCTGAGAGCGCATCGATATAGAGAGCTGAAATGACACATGGTGTTTCCATAGTAACAGCAAATAAAATTTCAAAAATGGGCTAATTCGAACAACCCCTTCTTGGTGTTGCCATTAAAAATTCAGGAATTTTACATATACTGTGAAAACGATCAGTCCTAAACATTTTTATTGTACTAAAAACTTCTTCAGAATACGACATCCTATAAAATTGGTTATAATCATTTTTTCTGTCCGACAAACGTTTCTAGAAATATATGCGAAAAACCACTTCAAAAATTAAACTTGCATAAATCGCTGACCTTACGAAATTACATACAGGCATCCATCTCTAGGGTATCATGAGAATTGGTCTTAGACGAATTATAGCTTTTTTTTATGAAAACCCTGGCGTTCTTTGACAATTTGAAATGCATAAATATGTTCTTTTAATTAATTGATTTCTTCTGGCAATGTTAATACCTCTAGCTTGAAAGGTGTTGGATTGTAGAGAGCACTCCTGGAGTATGCCAATCGTTAGAGCTTCTTCTACTAGGAAACATTTATGTAGTAGTCGTTGTGTCATTCCACAAAACTTTTGGCTAAAGTTGGAAGAAAAGATCGTCGTACACAAAGCAGAGTAGCTTGCCCATATAGCAAAAGCCATACTTAAGCTGCATGAAGCCCATATTGGCCTTAATACTCTTCCAATTTTAATTATATCCAAACTAAGACCCTTAGAAATATTTTCTAATTCTTTTCTCTTTTTATTAGATTGATGAAAAATACTCTATATTTTGTCCAACAATATTTCAAAATGATCAAACAGATCAGGTTATTCAGACAATACCAAATAATAACATTTGGAGAAATCTCTTTGATCCTTTCGCATTCCAACAGTAAGGTAAACTGTTAGTGATATCATTTTGAAAACTATAGATATCTCCAGGGACGGATCCAAGATTCTTGTGAGGAGGGGGCGCAACTATAGTTTAAAAAGATATATCCTGGAAACATATCAAGGTTCCAAGGCACTCGCCACCACTCGCAAATATCAAATGCACGAAATATATCATTTAAAAGATTCGGGTCGAACAGATAAGCTACCACTCTCAAAAACTATAGATATCTCCAGGGACGGATCCAGGATTCTTGTGAGGAGGGGGCACAACTGTAGCTTAAAAAGATATAGCCTGGAAACATATCAAGGTTCCAAGGCACTCGCCACCGCTCGCAAATATCAAATGCACGAAATATATCATTTAAAAGATTCGGGTCGAACAGATAAGCCACCACTCTCAACGCAGAAAGTTGCTCAATTTATGCCACTCGCGAAATCAAACGAGGTGTTAAATTATTTATTTTGTTTTGGTTTGTAAATGGTGGAAGTGTAAAGCTTCCGAAACATCCATTTTGGTTAAAGAAATACATTTAGTTCAAATTCACGAATTCATCATAAATTGTAATTTTGCAAAATACAGGAACTAAAGCGCTACGTACTTTACGTCTATTTAAAACAGCAGTCAGAACAGATGCAATATAGAACTTGTAAGTATGCATGGAAAAGTTAAGTCAGTTTGACTAAGAAATCAAGCTCAGAAGATATACCCTATGATGCAGAGCACAGCATGGAAGGAAGGGCATTGGGAAAAGAGCGATAGGCATCCATCATTGCAACGGCGCTCGAGTAAGTCGATCTGACAAGTTATTGCCAAATCGCCAATGAGCTTAAATGCTCTAAAAGCTAAAAGTATTCGACCAGCCCCAGCTCAGATATGGGAATTGTATTCCATTCTTAGTCTGATTTACGAGTTCTTATACATTTTCAGTAATCCAAGACATTTCTTTGGCAACAGAGAAGTGTTGTTCTGTACAGCTTAATTTACAGGTAATATTAATGCCAAGAATGTATAAAGACGGTGTACCGTAAATCAATAACAGGGGTGAGAAACCATCAGGACCTACAGCTTTAGAGACTCGTATCCCCTTAAGGATCTTGAACATACCTCTCCTACGGATGTATACTGGCTCTTGTGTACATCCACACAGCAGATGCAAAATAGGTGTCTGTGAAGTGATTATAAAACGAGAATTTTAAGCGAATCTACCAACTAAAATATTAGCTTTATCCAGGGAGTCAAAAACCACTTCACCATTGTTAAATAGTGAACCTATAGAGGAATTGGTAAAGTTGTTCCTCATGGTTTTAACCAGTCCCAGAAGCCTTTGCTATCCTTGATTGCAAGATTCTTAGTCTAACATTTCTGTTAAAAAGAAATTTTTCTCTCCGGATAATGGACTTGGAGGTGTTCTGTGCAGTCTTGTTTCAATTCTGGACATGAATGCAATTTATACGCGTGAAAAGCAGAGTCGTTCGCTTTTATTACTTGGTTGAACTTATCGTTAAACCAAGAGCGATTTTGCTGTTGTTGAGACCAGCTGTGGGAATAGCGAATGTATTCATGCATGCCAAGACTTACAATGTCACTAAGTTCTAATGTGCATTCATCAAAAAGCAAAACAGACCCACCATCAAATTTCTCTAAGATACTGATTTGGAATTTCCCAATCAACATTTATATTCTATTTATATTTAACGTTTAAGCTAAGTATTCTAATAAAACTATTGCATTTTACGTAGTAAAAAAAAAATATATTCCAAAATAAATCTTTTGCTTTAAATGTAATATTTCATTACAAAAATATACAATTATTTGTTTGCCGTTGTATAGTTTCGCTTAATTTCTTCAATTAAGAGTTTTAATTGTTTTACATCGAAGACTCATCAATTGGAAGTTGTTTTCAATTAAAACAAACTTTCCATCGCTTTTACCCAAATAAGCTCTGTCCTGCTTCCAACACCCCAAGAAAATCCACGCTCATGTACATACATACATGAATTTTACAGGTATCAGCACTTCCTGTTTCCTCTATAGGATTTAACAGCCACGACTTAGATTGTAGAGTGTAGGGTGAGTGGTGAGAAGCTAGCCATACAAGGGCTACGTTCTTAAACGTATCAAATTGAACGCTTCCAAAAATGTTTAATGTTTTTAACAAAACAGGGGATTAGAATAGATTTGGTTAAGAAAACTTCAGAAGATCTATTGCAATTTTTTTTACTGGTCATCATGTAGGGGCGCGAGCCACCCGCGCCCCCTAACTCGATCCGCCACTATCTGTTTCTTTCATTTTTTTTTTTTTAAAAAAGTGTTTTGCTCATTTTGTCTCTTCAACTTAAAAAAAAAAATTAGAAGGAAATGAAAATATATTTTGTAAAGTAAAATATTGAAATGCTAAAATGTCTTAACATTTGCAGTTTTATTTATTATAAAGGAACTATGATATAATAACTAAACTAGTTTCAACTTTGACATATACATAGTCACGGTGGTAATGCTAACCATATTAAATTTTAAAAATTTTCAAATTATTTCTAATGTTGTTACAAACCCCACCAATAATAATTAGTAACAAATTTGTATTATTAACAATAAAATTGGAGTTACTTGCCATTTGCGTACAAATTTGCAAATAGATTTTTTGAAAGTAAGTTTATTTTTAATACCCCGTTCAAACCATAAGACTTATACTAAACCGTTCATACAAGCCGATGCGAATCAGTAGAAAAGCACACTAAACCATATCCGATTTATAGACTTTTTCTGAAAGCACCAACCATGTAGAAAGTGTCCGATAAAATTCGTTAATTAAAGAAAAAAGAGGATTCACTGACTTATAAAATAATTGAACAAACAGAATGTTTAATAACTCGTACCTCCCGCCGAAAAACCTTGCTTCGAAAAGAAAAGACCAATCGTATTACACCTAGCAGACTTGGTACCTACTTAAGTTATTTTATTATATAAAAAAATATTATCTCAAGCACAAATCTATCTATTTAGAAAATATATATACATAAATCAAGATCCATTCAATTTTCTATCTAATTTTCTTCGTGACACTTTGAAACCTTATAAGAGGTCAAAACCTCACACTTATCTCATCTACTTTAATGGTGACAGAAAGAAATCAACAACGCAATTTATATCAAGTGAAAAACTTCTAAGTTTTCAAGACGCTTTGATTTATTCAAGATGAATATAAATAAATTAATGAGTTTTCTCCCTTTTGCCTTATAGGTAGGTACAAGAACTAGGGAGTGCTAATTAACGTCAGTAATGGTCTCACTGAAATTCATAATTCTGGAAAGTTTTTCCTTGAGAAAAATCTTGCCCGAGGTAATCTTCTATAGAAAATCTTATTATTAACCAGAGTGAGGAGAAAGGTTTTCAAGATTTTTACTTTTTAACAAATGGAAAATAATTTCAAGAAAAATGTAGATTTAGTTTAGTGTTCTTGAAATATTCAATTTAATGTTTTTAGTGATTGAAAATTACACAGGTATGTATATGGAATAAATCATCTTTCCACTTGATACTTAATCCAGCTATATTTACAGTTATGTATATATACTACTCAGATAGATGAAAGCAACCGATAGGCTGCTTCAGTTATAATAAATCAATAATTTTACAACCATTCAGTCATCTGTCGATTTGGGCTACTTATATGTTTGTTCTGGCTACCTTCATACATATATCGTGTATGTTTCACAAATTGTTCAACTTTTCTAATTAGCAAAAGTCAATTATTGAGTTGAATTACGAACTCACGAACTCTTTTCATCGAGCAATAGATGAAATCAATTTTAGAAACTATGCAATGAAATTTGCTCAGAGATAATTGGCAAACAGTTATGTAAATATCTGCAGAGTTTTGTGTTAATATTATCTACATACTCGTATGTATGTAAGTTCATCATTAATTTAGAAATCATTTATATCTGAATTAGAAATATCAACGGGATCGCTTTCTAGTTCAGCTGGGATTAGTCTTAATCCAGACAGAGAAAATTTTTCTTTGCGGGTAAACTCAACGTATGTAGATACTTCATCCCCACTTACGTAATTAATCAAGTACCAAGTACTTTCAAGAATTGACTGTTTAAAGATATTTAGAATTTCACTGATTCCAATTTTTCGTAAATTAGGTACCCAAGCACAATTAGTTAATCAAAACATGTAACATATGACTATGCATGTCTCGTGAAGCATTTGTAACGTTGTCATTGAATGTTTGTCTAAAATCGGTACAGATTGAAAGGAAGTTTTAATTTTTCAATTTAAAAATAGACCATAAAAAATCGATTTCCCTATTCCAACTGAATTCGAAATTAATTTAAAGTAGAAACTGCTGTACATTTTTAGAAAAACAAAAAACGAAAAATTTACATAACCTTAAATGAGGGTAGGGTATAATTTATTCCTTTTGTTTCTCCACTTTCCTTGTCTATGGCTAATCGCTAATCAAAAATTCAAAAACTGCATAAATATGTATTTGGGTTAATTAAGACAAAGTACCCAGAATGAACCTAAATATACCTACCCTCTATGTATGTATGTGTATAAGTAACTTAAGCATAGATATCCTTCACCAGGAAATCTGTGTCTTATTTAACAATTTCATTTCTTAACAATTTAATTCTAATGAAATTGTTTTTTTTTTTTTTACTTTCAGAAGAAGGTGGTTTAACGATTGTTCGTCGTTCGAATAGTCGCAAAGGAAATTTATCTCAATTAACAGACTTACAACAGCAGCAAGAGCAACAACAACATCACCAACAACAATATCAACAATCATCACCAAGCGATAAATTTATTAGTAGTGATACGCAACAACTACAATTGCCAGTAGATAGTTCAGAGAATCTACTAAACCAAGAAGGTTCCTCACAGTATACCAGCACTACTGTCGTCGAGAAGACAATCGGTTACGGCGAACACACAGACGATTTTACAAATATGCAAGCTCTTCAAACTACGGGTAACGCTACCACGAGAACCGGTACGGCGATATCGGCTAATGATGAAATCGATACGATTGATTTAGCAACGGAAAATTTACCTGCCGTCGATACACCAGATGCATGTGATAAGGCCGCTATAAGGTAATATTTTAATAAAATTAAAAACCATTTTTTTTTTCATTATCGTGATATTGTGTTATAAACACATTCAAAATGTTTATACAATAGGCTAATATTTATTTATTTAGACATTAACATACTACTCTTCTTGCCACCCTTTGAATATTTCAATCAAATAGATCCGAAAACCGAAAAAAAATTAGGAGGAGCCTTAAGCTTGAGTCAGATTGAAAATTTCAAATGCGTAACTCGCGTAGCACGCTTTGATAGGTAATATCGAATATACGCTTGTTGTATAGGGAGTGTTAGATTACCAACGAATTTCTACTTTTCGTCGCGTACGCGTTCAATTTAACCTAACACTTATGAGATTGTGCTGATGCCTGATTTGTTTTAGATTTTTTTTTATTTCTGAACGCAAAAAAGAAATTTTAGAAATGTTTGTTGTGTAATTTGTATAAATGTGAGCTAATTTATAACAAAAAACAAATTTAGTAAAACTCAAATGTCAACGCGTTCAATCTGATAGCTTATTTTTTCCAACTCCGGCACGCGACGCTAACTTCACGTCCAAAATTTCAATTTAACTCGACCTTTAAGTAGGCGCACTAGCAAAATCACACAAGTGGTCCCATGGGGTCAGCAGTGACCCCAATTTCTTTCTAGAAATTTAAGTAAACCACAAAATATTCAAAAACAAAAACAATGCAGTTCGATAACTAAATCTTATTTTGCTTTAAGAAAAACTGTAAAACAAATAACTACTCGTTAAGTTAACACAAATATAAAATAACAATTATTTTATATTTCATACTGAGGAACTTCTTCCCAGTCTTTATAGAAAAGTAAAAAAATAACAACTACAATTCGGAGTAGAGTCGAAAAGCTACACTTCTCACTCAAAACTACAATCTCAACATACGTTTTATTTATTTTCGCTAGAACTCATCCGAAAATATTATAAAATGTCGAAAGATATACCTAACAAAACTTACCTCACGAAAAAATTACGTAAGTGGGCGCATGGGGTTACACTCATGGTTGCCACTTTGTTACAATTGTACCAAAGTGGTACATATTTCTTACTTTATTTATTTTTGGTACAAAGGTGCAATTTAATCAAAAATGGTACATTTTCCACAAGGTGTCCCCAAAATCTTCTTTTTGAAATATTCTTTCCAAGCAATGTACATAAATATATAAGAAACGTAAAATTTTGAACTGTCCATTACATTCCTTCAGAAAACTTTTCTCAGTGACTATAGGTAACTTTTAAATTGAACCCAATGCTCATGGTCATGCTGCCTATTACGAACCATGTTCCACCATTAGTGACGGAATATCGTGAAAATGTATAGGAAAGCACGGTACATAGAACACAATACTCTCTCTTCCTGTAAAAATGTATATACATTAGTCACGAAATTATGTCACAGAACATGTGCCAAAATTTTAATGCGAATGAATATCTTGTTAAAGACGAAGAGCTGTCACATCAATGTAAAACTTTTGCTAGACGCTCGCTCGTGTTATTTAGCTTACGCAAAAAGAAGTTTTTGCAAATTGTTCGTTATGGATCGGTAAAAAACATTTGTTTAAATAATATTTTTGTTATAATTATAAGTTTGCTTATAAAGATTTGTCATTCGCACGAAGAAAAACAAAAATGTTACCAATAATAGCTCCTGCCCAAAACGAAAGCGAGAAGATCAAAATAGAACTTTGCTGGAAGAAAGTTCTGCTTCTGATAGGTATTTTTATTAAGTTATTATCATTGGAAATAGAAAAACAGTTTTTAATTTACATTTTAGTGGAGGTGAAACCGAAAAAACTGCAGAAAATAATGTTCCTTATTTAAGAAAGTTCAGACCAGAATGGCTTGAGGTATTTCCCTGGCTCGAGTTAAGGGAAGGAAGAAGTTTTTGCAAAGCTTGTGGGAAAATGTTACACAATAACGCAACTCATTTAAGAAGACATCATGAAAATCCAACTCATGCCAGGAATTATTATACGCAAACGAAACAAATGCAGATAACCTCATTTTTAAATGAAAAAGAAAACAGTTTCCGGGAAGAGACTATGCTATCGCCAAAGCAGTTAAATGTGGTAGAACTAAGGCTACGCAGATAACTAGATTTCTCGGCGATTGTGGTCAAAAACGAGTATGCGAAGAGCTAAGGAAAACCAAATTTTCTTTAATTGTCGACGAGTCCACAGACGTAAGTTGCTCTAAAGCTTTGGTTTTGGTGGGCCGGTATTTTGATCGGGCATTATATAAGGTTCGTGATTGATTTTTAGGCTTGCTGCATTTAGAGAAAACTGATGCAGAAGCCATTTTCAAACCATTAAAAATTTTTTCCAAAAATTACAAATTCCAATGACAAATTTGATAGGTCTCGCTACGGATGGCGCAAGCGTAATGGCTGGGGAGCTTGACGGTTTACAAGAAAAAATAAAAACGTCAGACCCTCATCTTTACTATATGAAGTGTATATGCCACTCATTACACTTGTGCGCATCATATGCTACTAAACGGCTACCTTTTACGACAGAAAGGCTATGCAGAGATATTTTTAATTTTTTCGCCCATAGCCCAAAGAGAGTTAATGAACTCAAACAATTTCAGGAATATGTAGACCTGAAATCTCATAAAATTCTGGGTTTATCTCAAATGCGTTGGCTTTCATTAGAAAGTGTAGTAAATCGCATTCTGGAACAATAGAATGCTGTTAAGTTGTATTTTATATCAAATTGTCTTGAGTCAAAAAGATTCGTTTCGACAAAGTTGGCGGAAGATATGGACAAACATACATATTAAATATCATCAATAATTTAAACACGGAGTTTCAGTCGGAAAAGCTCCGTTTGCCTTATATTTATTCAATTATGCAATCTTCATATAAAAATATTGCCAGTAATTTCATGAGTGCAGATTATGTCAAATATTGTGTTAATACCAACGATATTGATATTTATGACAAAAATCATTATCTGCCTACTAAAAATATTTAGCAGGTGTCAAAGTGGAACTATTTCTAAATAATTCAAACTTAACAAGATCTGAAGTTATTGATTTGAAAAACACTGTTTTAGATTTTTATTTAGAGTTATTGTCACAAATAAAAAAAAAGATTTAATTTTGATGATTCCTACCTAAAATTATTACGTCTTATTCAACCAGAAAATGCACTTAACTCAAAAGAATCGATTCTACCATTTTGGGAAAATATAAATAAGATGAAAAATGGTTTGGGTGAACCCCAATTTAAAGATTTATCAGAATTTGTCTATAATTTAATGAGCTTACCTCATAGCTCAGCTGCAGCAGAGAGAATATTCTCTGATTTGAATTTAATTAAAAATAAAGTAACGAATAGACTGCACATAAATACTGTCCAATGCATAATGTCAGCAAAAGAACTTTTAAGTTCAAATAAAAACATAAAGGTGTGGTCGGCAAAAGCTTTATTATTATTTATGTTTCATACATTTCAGTTTTATAATTACTATAATTTCTTAATGACCCTTTTAATGAATTTGAAAGACTGATTGAATTAAGGTTTACTTTTTCTTGTTATGTAATTTCCTAATGAATATTTGTTGATTTTGGATAATAATAAAGCTTAGTTTTTGTTAATGTATAAGTTACATATATCTTTTGTTGTAAATAAATTTTTATGTTTTATAAAGCAAGTACCTACTATTTTAAAATTTTAATTTGTCAATTGAAGAGTATATTTGACAAATAACATTGGTACGTTATTGGTACATTTTAAAATGGAAAATACCCTGGTACAATTTTGGTACATAAAATTAAGACATTTTGGTACATTCAATTCTATTCAAGTGGCAACTCCTCACACTTCACTATAGTACAAAAGCATGCGATTTTCAAAATAGTACTCTAAGATGAAAAGCTACTGGAAGACGTAAGGTCGAGAGAGAATGCGTTCTACATTTTTTTGGAGGTTAAAATTGCTCTGACCCCATGCGCCTACTTGCCTTGACAATGGTTTACTAACGTCTAAATTTTATATTATATGAAGAATTGAGCTTTTTTTAAAATTACTCAGATAATTTTTCAAATAAAAGAGTATAAAATGGATAGTTTTATAGGGGAGCAGGCTAGTTAACAAAATCTATTTAACAAACAGCTTTTTTGCTTAATCTGAACCCTAAAAATACGAAACTCGTCAAACAGTCATATAACAAAATGCCATTTATATCATTGGGACACTTCACAAAAATCGTATTTGCAAAATTTCACATTGCAAAATAATTATGGACAAAACTAATTTCGAGAAACCAGCCTTTTCTTGAATTTTATCACCGAGCTGTGCATTATACTGATTAAACAAGTAAGTACCGTAAAATAACTTATCAAGTACTTCATACATATCCTGTAAATGTAGGATTGCGATGAGATATAATACTATTTAATATCTCAGCAAATTTGTTTTATATCGTTTTTTTTTTTAGCTTTTTCACATAAAATTATCTCCTAATATGGAATTATGATCTATGTACATGACCTCCAATAGTTATCAATCTACTTTATCCTTTTACAAGTACCTTTACTTAATGCCGCTATTTTACTATCATCAAAACTACTACATGGGCTGGCTCATGACAGCTTAATAGAAAATAATCACAAACTACCCAAGGACTATTTTTATATTTATTTGTGGAATTTCCTTTTTATTTTACAAGCTCATGAATATTTAGAAGCAACATTTACTATTACTGATGCAGTCCTTTTTGTTAAGTGGCTTTAGGTGAAGTGTCTTTTTCAATTATGTGTAGAGAAAGTTTGCCTATAATGACATACCATTAACATTTTACCTTGTGGATCTTAACCCTTTATATTTGAGAGCACTTCAAAAACACATTTAGCAGCTTAAAGGTGTTTACTTTCATGTGTTGAAAATGTGAGACATTAAAACAAACACAAGAATTTTAATAGAAATTTTTTAAACAAACACATTTTTGTTTAAATTGTTTGAGCACTGTGAAACGAACTATAATTCTATCAGTTTGTAAACAAAAGTCTTCTTATTGTTCCACTATTTTTGATTTATTTTTTTAACGTTTTCGGTAGCCACGCTATCATCTTCAGATATCTTTATTTTCAAACTAAAAATATATGCATAGCTAGACTACTCGACTATGATAAAATGGGAAGCAAACGCAATACGTTTATGTACGTTTTAAACTATCCGTTAACAAAAGTGATAGGCGAATGATAACAATATTAATGATCTGTGTCCAAGAGATGAAATAGTCTACTTTCGATAGGAGGTTCTCCAGTGTTCATTAATTGAAGTGAATTCTTATGTATAAATAACGATTCCCATGCATCTAATTTTTGGTAATTTCTAACTTCCTTTAAATTGAAATTTCTTATGTGAATTTCATGGTTGATGTTATTTAAAATGGTGAGCTATGCTGGATCGATTGGATCCGTTTTTTGTTATGTGTCTGTTGTGTTCCTTCCATCTTTCTTTCACAGCTCTCGACGATTGTCCAATATAGGTGAGATCACACGAAGAACATTTTAAAGAGTAAATGCAGCTCTTACTAAGTGGATAATCCAGATCTTTGATTCTGCACAAAATACCTCTTAGTTTGTTAGACGACACTGGGATAACCTTTCTGTTAATTTTCTGAAAGATGTTTTTAAATTTACCGATGTATTTTGGGTGATAAGTTATTCCTACCCGTTTAATATCCGAGTCATATCTGCCTTTTAGTGTTGTGATGTCCTTAATCCATTTTTTATATTTTTGTTTATGGACTAGTGCGTCTATTAATCGACTATGGAAACCATTGATTCTTGCAGTGTTTTTGATGTATCTCAGCTCTGATTCATAGTCTGTTTCTGTCATGGGGATGTTTAATAATCGGTGGACCATAGAATTGAAAGCAGCCATTTTATGTTGATGATAATGATTAGAGTCTGATGCTATACATATATCTTTGTGTATTTGTTGGTTTCCTATACACACTGAAGGTGAGTTGGGTATCTACTCTCCTAATCAGCACATCTAAAAAGGGAAGAGTACCATTGTGTTCAATTTTATAGTAAGAAACAACTCGTTCAGTTTTTCCAAAGTAGTAGAGACTTCTGACTTCTTTATTATAGCGAAGATGTCATCTACATATCTTTTCCACACCCGTGGGAACCAATTCTCTTCTTTACATTGCATTTCCAAATGTCCCATGAAGATATCTGATGATAAAAACGGTGCTAAATCCCATCGCCGCCATTCCATCTAATTGTTTGAACAATTTACCTCTGAATGTGAAGTAACTATGGTTCGTACAAAGCCTAGTCAGAACATTATTTTTCTCTCTTCGTCGATAGATTGTCTATTCAGCCAAATCTGGAAAAATTCTAGGGTTTTCTTCATTGGTACACTTGGGTATAGGGCTGTAACGTCAAATGAGCGCAAGATTTCCTCATCTTCGGGAGTTATATTTTTAATTTCTTCTACAAAATCATCTGAGTTTTTATCGGACATGCCCAAAGCGGGAGTTAACTTTCGGAATTCAGACATTAACCACTTCGCTAATTTTTCGGATGGAGCATTGATGTTAGAAACAATTGGTCTCATACATTTAACTGGTTTATGTGTTTTGGGTAAGCCATACATTTTTGGACATTTGGGATTTGAAACTAACAGTCTTCTCTGTGTGGCGAATCCAAGTATATCTCTATGGTTAATGAGTGCTCTAGATGTTTCTCTAACCATTTTAGCTAATGGGTTCTTGGCTTCATTATAGTTTCCTTCAGTAATTATCTTATTCATTCTGTTTTCGTAGCCATCTATATATATGATGAGTTTTTTTTTTGGCGGCGTGTGTATGTGAGATTTTAGGCCACCCATATAATTTTAATAAAACACAATATTGAATAAATTTTGTAAAAATAAACGAAAATGCAGGTTTTTATTAAACTTCTGTATGTTTATATTACCTTTGTTTTGCACATATATCCCAACCTGTGAAAATAACATCATTTTCAGAATCCATGAGTAAAATAGCATAGGTATGTTATTTTGCATTTTGCCCTTGGCCAATGTATGTCATTTTACTCAAATGGTGGCTACGAGTAAAATAAAATAATTGCTTATTTATTTATTTATTTATTTATTCATATGTCTACCGATAATTTACAAAGTTCAAAATTATTAATGAGCATACATATTTATAAGCAAAACAATAATTTCTAAATAAAATTTGCTTGATGATAATAATTCAATTAAACTAAGCGACTAGCATTCTCATAAAGAGTTGATTTAAATATTTCCCTAGGCATTGTAAAATCAATAAATGCAGAAAAACAATTAGAGAGTAAAATACAATTTGAAATAGGTTCATGCATGCCATAGTTTGTTCTATGTTGTGGAGCATACAGCAAATTTCGTGAGCGAATTGGTCTCTCCGGTGCATAAAAGCAGATTAAAGACAAAAGTTCAGAAGAATTAATTCTATAAGATAAAATATCTCTTACAAAAGTAGCACAGTTCACTTTACGTCTGAATTGAAGAGTTGATAAACTCAAAAGCAAGCATCTTACACGGTAACGTGGTATATTGTCACGATTATAATTGAATTTATATAAAGCAAAACGAGTAAACGACTTTTGTACAGATTCGATACGATTAATGTGAACATCGTAAAAGGGGCACCAAATGACAGACGCATATTCAAGAACAGATCTTACAAGCAAATAATACAGAACTTTAAGTGTGAATATATCGTTAAAATCTTTGGAATTACGCTTTAAGAAACCTAGATTGCGGAATGCTTTAGAAACAATAAGTTCAACATGTGAATCGAAAGATAGTTTTGGATCAAATATTACTCCTAGGTTGTTGACCTCTGAAACTCTAGGAATGAGAATATCATTGATCGTGTAATTAAAACTAAATATGTCGAATTTTCTAGTGAAGCTCATAATTTTGCATTTGGAAACATTTACATCTAATTTGTTCATGGAGCACCATGTAAATAAGCGATTAAGATCAGCTTGAAGTAAGAAGCAATCGTTCAAGGAATCGATTTTTATATAAAGTTTAAGATCATCAGCAAATATTAAATAATTCGCGAAGCAAAAATTCCTAACTATGTCATTAATGAAGAGCAAAAAAAGTAAGGGTCCTAAATGATTGCCTTGAAGAACACCAGAAGTAACGGAGATGACTCTAGAAATAAGATTGCCAATTTTCACATATTGCTTACGGTTGCTTAAATAAGATTCAATCCATTTCAAGATAGATGAATGAAAGCCAATACAGTGCAATTTAAAAACTAGAAGCTGAATATTAACCCTATCGAATGCCTTAGCAAAATCACATCAACCTGGGCCTTCAATAGAACTAATCGCAAAATTGGAAAATATTGCCAAATTTGTGGAGCAGGACTTACCAGAGCAAAAACCATTCTTTATATCATGTTTTAACCCGGATTTAAAAATTGGTGTAATAAAAAAAATTTTCCAATCATCCAAAAAAACTCCTAACCGAAGGGATAGATTAAAAATTTCAGTTAAAGGCGATGTTGCGCAGTGTTTTAAAAGCGAGGCACATAGGTAGTTAGTATCTTGTTTAGTGCTTAAATTAAGATTACATAATGCCTGATAGATAGTCGGCAAATAGATCACATCCAGTTTGTAAATCGTGGGATTTAATAGGGAAACCTGAGGATTGACGCATATAATAATATAAGACCAAAAAGGATTGCTGTTGTATTTTATGCTAGATTCAACTGACCACACGTATTGTCTGTACAAGAATCTATGTAAGAATTCATATTCTTTCCTCAATCGCTTAAAATTTTCTAAGTTATTTGGATCATTAGTAGATTTGTATAGCTTATTTGCCTTAAGTTTAGCATTCTTCAATTTAGAAAGACCTTTATTGAACCACTTCGGGTGCTTATTTATACGCTTACGTTTGATACGAACGAATTTAGATAGACCGTCATGAACCACTTCAAGAAATTTGCTGTAGGCTTGCTGCAAATCAATATATATACATAAAAAAGACCAGTTAATATTAGAAAAGAAAGTGTTTAAATTGTCATAGTCAGGACGATTAAAGTTAAATGAAAAACTAGAATGATCATCAAGCTGTCTAGCAAAATCATAGAATGTCAAATTTAATTTAATCGCTTTATGATGGAAATCACAAGTTGAGAGTGTCTACGAATGTCACATCAATTACTTTTTTAGCATAGGAGTAATCCAGCAAAAATAGCATATTAAATAAAATCAATACTTAATACCGAAAAAACACAATATGTACTAATCCCTGTAAAAAATACTTCAGCATTCACTTTTTTTCTTTTCTCCACTAATTCGCTCCAAGATAGTTTTGGACACTGCTATTCTTGTTTTCGGCTGTAAAACAACTGAAGATCACGATCAATACTATTAAGAATGCGTTCGGATGCTTAGATTTCGTGGTAAGCCCAATGTGTCGTTTTACCCGACCATGTCATTATAGGCTACCTTCCCCTATTTTGTTCCCGTTGTGTAGATATTGTGGATTTGCTCTTAATAATTTTTATATATGTTATGATGCATAATGTTACGTATTTTTGAACGTCAGTTTTGCGTTACGAAATAATATTTAGACAGAAATATTTCTGGATTTTTTTCAACCACATTTCACATGCTTAAGAAAGTAATCCAGAACAATTTAAAGTCAACTAGAACGGATAAGGAAACATTTCTTTTAAAATCAAAATTAACGAAAATATTCCTATGAAATAATAAGGAGCTAAAACGAGCCTAACTGCATTTCTCGCAGTTTTTTTCATTTCCTCATGGAAGCGGAAGCTTCACGTACTCTCGGACAAATCGATCTCCTATAAATGTCCTTCGCATTTTGTTTACTGTTTCCAAAACACAAAGGTAATTGCAAAATAAAATTACAAACAATTTAATAGGAATAACTTTTTCTTACCTTCTTCACGAATTGATGTACTTTAGTGGCCCAAGCTTTTTCTTTTTCACTTACATTTCTATAAGATATAGACATGTTATTGTACATTCACTCGCAGCTTTTTTATTTTTTCAATTATTTTTTCTTCTGATATATATTTGTCATTATTTAAAATTTCAACAAATATGACATGCTCTGCGTTTGTAGGGAAAAGCTAAGAGGTCGACAACTTACGTATTGGCTGCACATTTCTCATTTGACCTATTCAATACAAGAGCCATATTTGAACTGACCTCTCAACGCATTTTCGCACGCATCGCCATCATTGGGTCTTCACCTTTATTGATGTCATAAAACAAAATTCGTTTGCAAAAATCCACATAACAGTCGATAAGATAAGCCTATTGGGCTGTCCTTCTAGAAACCCATTCACCAAAACCTTCCTGTCCTCTTAATGAACACATCAGGTCTTCTTGGTGAGGAAGGTTTTTCAGCTCATCTACAGATAGAGGGGCAGACCCTTATATTATCCAACCTGCTCCGGGCGAAGGCCGGTCACGTACACAAGAAGTGTTCGGTTGTATCAGGCTCTCCCTCCAGGCAAGACAGCAGTCATGGCTGTCAACACTCTCATCCTTGCTAGATGAGCCTGAAGTCAGCTGTGGCCGGTGATGATGCCAACTATATTGTTTCCTTCCGAGCCCCATGAGAAAATCGGAGATGTTCCCACTGGGCCCAGTTTTGTATACCTGCAAGTAGTCAGGTTCGCCCATCTCTGCTGATGCTTCCTATGAACATCCGCTTTGATGAGAGACCCGATACTCGAGGTGGCTACGCCTACGGCGGGTTCCTGTCCTAGGAACGGAGAATGAGAGCTAGCCCTAGCTCAAAGATCAGCCCTTTCATTCCCCATGATCCTCATGTGATCAGGAACCCAAAGTAGGGGGCCCTTGTTGCGAATATACAATTTATCCACAGACGACCTGCAATCCCCCAGTAACTTAGATGTTATCCGAGGGCCACTCAGAGCCATCAAGGCTGCCTGACTATCCGAAAGGATAGCAATGTCTTTCCCCTTGATTTGTATATCAAGGGCTAACTTCGGTGCCATTGAGATGGCAAAGTCTTCAGCCGGGAAGACAGTAGTTTGTCTTCCAAGTATGTACTCCATCCCAATGTCAGGCTCAGGAAAGTAGACACCCGCCCCAGCTCCCTCATTAGTGAGAATCCGGCGGTGAAAATTTTTAGAGCGGACCAGGCTCGATAAGCCGTTTTCCTCAGTAAACAATTCCTTTACAAGAAAGCTCACAGAGAAGCGACGCCAAGAACGAAGCTCAGATACCATCGAATCACGTGGCATACTGGCCATAGAGTTTTCGAAGTCGAAGAGAGCAATGAGAAAAGCCAGTCCAGCCGTCCTCCCAACATCCCCATGAGCGCAATCTGCACACAGCCCTTCTGACAAGCCTTTGCAGGTTCCCCAGCTTCCGCATCGCCGTCCCCACAAGCGTCCTCGGCCACTCTCATAGCCGCATTAACTTTTTCCTCTATGTGAAATCCCAATGTCAGTTTCGTGTCAAGGTAGACTCCAAGGTGCTTGACATGAGGAGAGAGTTGCAGAGTGTGTCCAAGGGGCTTTGAATAAACAAAGTACCCAAGCTTACGTCTTCTGAAGAAGAGCACCAAGCTGGCTTTGTTGGGTTCTTGTGGGTTGGGTTATTCGTCTTACTATTGTTTGTATTTTGTACATAAATAGAGTTCCTGTCTGTCTCCTTACTCAATGCCCAAAATAATTAATACAACCACTAAGACTCAAATTAAAATTAAAAACAAAATTTAAATAGATTTCAAAACTATTTTAAACCCAATAAAGGAAATATCTGGGTAATCTGTAACAAGACCATTCTTGCAGAAGTCCCCACAAAAATTATTACTTTTGATTTTTACTCAAATGCTTATTCAAGTGGAAAATCTTTTCTTAAGCTACGGTTTCCAAGAGATTCCGCCGACGCAAACGTACAACGCAAATGCGCCACCGTAATTAATTGGTTTATCGCGCAACGTTATCCCCTGTGGTTTTCAGAGAAACCATATTTCAGTCATGAATTAAATCCCAAGTAAATACATCAAAATATTAATTTGAATAATTAGGTATCGAATGAGTTTTGAGCGTTAATTTGTTTGCTGTATGAAGAAGATATAGATCAAGAAAATCTATTATTGTTAAGTTTAGTTAAAATAAATTAAATATATGGTAATATTATGACAAGAAATAAATTTCTATTCCCTGTTCCACTGGTTATTCCAGGCACACGGATATATTGCCTTATATTTCAATTTCTGATTATGTGTTCACTTTAACAGATGCTATGATGGAACCATATCCCCACAGTCGGTCTTCTTCTGATATAACAAAAGCTACATGCATAGGTACAACTACCAATATTCGCGAGTAAAACTTACTGATTGAAGAAAATTCATTTGGGATTAAGGCTCAATATTTCCGGTTATAAGTTAGTGGCTGGAGCTTGCATACTTTTCTTTAAAGGGAAGGATATATTATTATTAAGTCACTTAGTAATTCATCCTCTTTAAAACTGCAAATGCAGACTAAATTCACCGACGCCAATGCGTTGGAATCAAAAATTTTTGACTCGGGACGCAATAGCGTTTGCAGACGTGAGCGCAAGTATCTACGTCGGGCGCTTTCTTGGAAACCAGTCGTATAATATCTTTTGTATTTGATCACAGCGCACCTGCGCCGGCAGAATCTCTTGCAAACCGAGACCTGAAGCTGGACAGGCCAGAACATTTTAAAAATTATTACAGCACAAAGAATTAAAAGCCTTTCAAATATTTGCTTGTAATCTGCAAAGTTACCATATGATGTTAACCACCATCATTCTTGAAAATGTTGCGTTTTTGTTTTAGTAATGAAAAGTTGTAACCTACCGATCTGGCAGGTAATAAAGAAAACTCTAAAGTAAATTTCTAAGAAAAACAAAAAAAGAAATATTCTTAGAACCCGGGCAGTGTCCAGGTATCCGAACCAGTATCAAAATTGTCGGATACCAATTATTACTCGCCCGTCTTTCTGTTGGGTGTTGGATTCTGCAGTTCTAAAACTTGATAATTGTACAAAATTTAAAAATATCATTTAGTTGTCAAAACAAATACTTTCTAACACCAATGGTGGTAAAATATATATGTAGGTACTTAATAGAAACTGTCAATTAGAAAAAAAAATGTTAATTTTTTAGAATTAAGGTAATGGCAAATACCTGTTTGAAAACAACAAAAAGACAAAACTGTTCTAGTTGAATTAAAATTGCCCAAAAAGGAGAGAACAATTTTACTTATATACTGCGGGTCACTTGATTACCCTCACTTGAAATTTTGACCGGCTTCATAATGTAGGGGTACTATTTCTTGGAAGCCAATACGATACGACGCGATACGAATGCCTAATGTAGGGGTACAATTTCCTGTAAACCATGAAGAAAAGATTTCTTACCTCTTGTTCAATTTTACCTGATTACGAAGGTGAGGAAGTGGAACAAAGAAGAAGTGGAAATTTCCATGCTACACTTTGAGCCTTTGAAACAGGGACACTTGATTAGCCTCATCTGTAAAAATAGATAAAAAAATAAATTCTTTTAATTTTTTCAGTATTTTTTTTTATTGTTAATATTTTGTAGATCCTCCGTTTTTACGTACAAGTTAAAAAAGTCTATTCTGTAAGGAATTATACAAATATTGCAAAAAATTTAAAGGGATTTGCTCAACAGCATCTTCAATTGCTGCAATAAGACCTTCTCAGTTGTCAAACTGCCTTCCTTCTGCATACATTTTTCGCGATAGCCATCCCCAAAGATTCTCAATAATGTTGAGATCGGGATATAGAGCTGGCTAATCCAGTACTTCCACGTTGTTGTGTGCAAACCATTGTTTGACACGTCCTACTGTGTGGATGGGAGCGTTATCCTGTTGAAAAATCCACCGTCGGCCATTGAACATTTCGTGAAAATTGATTTTCTGGATTTCTAAAAGTTCAATATAATCCGCTGAAGTCTACCGACCTTCTAAGACAACCAAATATATTGCGCCGTAAATCGAAATTGCAGCCCATACCATGACGGAACTAACAGCGGAGTGCCGACGAGACAGAAACAGCTCAGATTTTCTCAAGCCATCAGGCCCATCCAAATCAATTTTCTTTTCATCAGAAAAAATCACCTATATTGCCTGTCTTCCTTCCAATTTAAATGAGCCCGGCTGTATTCTAATTTGGCAACTTTATGACGCTGAAGTAAACGTGGCTTTTTCTTAAGTGTTTGCCGTCGGAGATGGGGACACTGTTTAATCACTCTGCGAACTTTCCGAACACTGGCTAAAGTTCCAATTTTATCCCTTATTTTGCAAGTGGATGCACCACAATTTCACGATTCGCGTAAAATTGACCTACGTTCTCGTTCTGTTGTGGCTTTTGCGATGCGGCCTTTTCGGTTTTTTCCGTAATTTTCGCGATCTTTCAAGAAATTGTTGATTGTCCAAGGATCTCGACCAATTTCCTTCGCAATTTGCCGGTTGGAATAATTTTCTTGTTTAAATGCAAGAATTTTACCAATTTCTATCTTAGTCAGCGTTTTACTTCGACCCATATTTGTTACGATGCAGGATAAATATCAGCAACTCCGATAAATAAACAGCAGCAATCAAAAATAAAACAGTTTCATTTATTTTGAAACTCCTTTGCTCTTTGAATGTTTCAAACAAACTTATGAAGGTAATCAAGTGTCTCTGTTTCAAAGGCTCAAAGTGTAGCACTTCTTCTTTGTTCCATTTTCTCACCTTCGTAATCAGGTAACATTGAACAAGAAGTAAGAAATCTTTTCTTCATTGTTTACAGGAAATAGTACCCCTACATTATGAATCCGGTCAAAATTTCAAGTGAGGGTAATCAAGTGACCCGCAGGTATACTTTTTGTTTTTTATCAATAAAGTATCCATAGAACTTTCATAACTGCTGGGTATAACAAATAAATAAACTGATTTGAAGACTTCTGCGGAAAACAAAACTTAAGTGTAAATGAAGTAAAAATCTCTAGCCATTTCGTACCAAAACATTTGGGAAAAAAAATATTTGACAAAGTGGATACTTGACAAAAAGACTTTTAACATTTTTTATTTCCGTAAACTGATCCATTCGCCGGACGCGAATATTTAATAATCAAATTCTTTTCAAAAATCCATGTGCCTTTCGCTCACAGAACGTTTTTTTCTCGTTGGGTGGAAGCTTCAGCAAAAAAATCGGGTATTCTAACTACATATATGTGAAAAATTTTACTGGGGGACGATATAATACATGACTAAAATAAGTTCACCTAGACAGCACAACAGCACAGCTGCTTGTTTGGTTGCCAATGCGATCGAAACCCGTTTCCCATCTTCACTTTGTTTAATTTACACTAGAGCTTGAAAATCTACTTATCAATCGTTTGCTAAATTGCAGTTGCAAGAAGGCCGAATACTCAACATACATGCATACATCATTCCGTAGACTTACGGTACTTCGCTTTTGGGAAGAATAAAGTTCCTTTTTGTGGTTTTTATGAAATGTCCATTTGATAAATTGCAAACTCTCTCTATTTGTCAAAAGTATATGTTTCCAATCTCAGTTTGCTAAAAAGGTTTTTTTTGCAATATATATGTTTTTGTCAAATGTCAATTTGATCAACTGGCATTAAGCGTTTTGTTAAATTATATTTTCAAAGAGACTCGATAACCATTTTAAATACTTCTCATTTATTACAAACTGTGAAAAATAATAACAGCCATACGGACAGACTTGCACTATCCATTTGAGTGTACAAGCCTTTTTATACCCTAGATAAAATCTATAGGGTATACTAAATTTGTCATTCCGTTTGTAACATCTCGAAATAATGATGGTAGAGCAAAATGGACACCCACGCATAATATTAAAAGTTATTTTGTTTTGTCCGTCTGTCTGTCCGTCTGTGCGTACGATAACTCGAGAGCGCGTATACTTAGAGAGCTGAAATTTTGTACACGGACTTAAAAAAAAAAGTAAAATTAAGTTCGATAATGAGACAAATCGGGCAAATAAAATTTCAAAAATGGACTAAATCAGACAACTCCTTCTTAGTGTTGCCATATAAAAATTTAGGTATGTGCTATCCATTTCGTCTAAGAGTACCTTAAATTGGCGATGATAGAGTGGTTTGGCCAAGATGCTGTTAGTTACTTTGATAACGAAGTTCATTACCGTAACCATTTCTTCGGGGAATGTTTGGGTGCAAAGCGTTTCTTTATGTATTACGCAGTGGAACGTCAGAATCTCGTGGTCAATTTTTCTCCTTAAAATTGAAACTACTCCTTTATTTACGCCTGTCATACTTTTATCTCCATCCGTAGCAATGGAAATTATTTTATTTAAGTCAATTCCAGTGTTTTCCAGATGTGTTTCTATAGCATTGGCAATATCTTCTCCGAGTGTTTATCCCTTGAGCGGCAACAGTCCAAGAAGCTCTTCTTTGGGACCCTGTGCTGACATATATCGCACAAAAAGGGTTACTTGTGCTGTATCACTAATATCACACGACTCATCAGCTGCGATTGATATTGCGGAAGCTCGCTTAATATCTCCGATTTGTTGCTCTGTTACATTCGAAGACATTTTGGCAATTCTGTCTTGCACAGTTTTCGCAGATAAAGGCAATTCTTTCATTGTTTTCGTGATTGCTTCTTTTTTTTTTGAAGTCCTAAAAAATCCCTTCGGATGCTTTCACAAACAATTCTTTAATGTAATCACCATCTGTGAACGGTTTTCCTCTTTTAGAGATTTCCAGAGAGACCGCAAAGCTAGCATGATTGACGATGTTTGCACTATGTGTCCAGTTGCCAAATACGGAGCTCGACTTCTGATTTTGTCGCTGAAGTTCTGTAACAGCGCTCTTCCTCGCGTCACCTGCCGGATATTTGCTCGCGAACGTACTATGTTTTGTAGAGAAATTTCTCTCTAAGTTTGATTTCTTATTATTTGCGATCTTTTCGTGACAGATGAGACAAGTCGGAAGACCATCCATATTTTTAATAAACGCATATGACTCAGTCCATTCTCTATTAAAGTCACGATTTTCATCAACTATTTTTCTCTTCTTTTTGGATATAGCCGAAGTGATTTTGTCCATGGTTGAGTCGTATAAATTTGAATAAACCACAATCTGAAAAATTAAAATTAATATTGTAGGAGGGCGAGATAAGTTCTGGTCTATTATAAGAACAGTGTCTATTAGTATTAACCCTGGAATGCTAACCGGTGTTAATATTCGCTTGTTGGTAACCCTGAGTAAATAGATATTACCAATATTACTCACACACGAAAAAAATTTAAACAAAAGAGTTGAAATATTTTAGTGGAATACAATAACAAAAAAATTAAAAAAACAGGATTCCCGCAAGAATAATTTAAGATTTACATAAAAAAAAATTTTAATTAATAAGATAAGGATAATTGAAATAAAAGTAATCATATTTTGTACCTACATTTTGTAAAGTTTTTTCTCATGAATGGATTTTATACCAGAATTTCAGTCTTATAGTGGGCTCCCGTCCAATGAGGACCATGGGGAATGAGAGGGCTGATCTGCTAGGAACGTTCTTCCTACCTTAAACTTAAATCACGCTTCAGGCAGTAAAATTTACTCACTGGTAGCATTCCAGTGTTAAAACTTTTTATGAATGTTCTTCTTGTAAAATGTTACAGAAATATTTGTTCTGAAATCGTTATCGTTTAAATTAAAAAAAAAAAATACTTACCTTGGATTTGTTCTTGTTGCTAAAAGCTTCAAACAATTGCAAAACAACGCGATAAGTACACATACATTCAGACAAAATCGAGACACAACAAACAGCGACTAAGCTCGAAGCTTGACCTAAGTAAGATAATTTAATAAGAAGATAGGAATAAACCGAACAAAATTGCAAATTTTTCGTGTTTTCTAGAAAGAAACAAATAATGTCAATACTTTCGTCTTTTGCATGAATGGGGGAAAGAGCTTAGCTATGCATTATTGTAATGCGACTGAGACAACGAGTTAAAAACAAAAATTGAGAGAACGTAGGATTACCCGAATGATAAAATCTTCTTAAATATCTCCAAAACCCCTGCAAAAAATTCATAATAATACATCGGATCACACCAGGGTGACCGTTTGGAAATTTCTTAGCGTAGCAAATTTGCGTAGCACTACCTTAAGATGCGTAGCACTCAGTAGCAAAACATTCTGAAAGTAGCACTAGCAAGGTTTTCATAGATGAAATTGTATTGGTCACATTTGTATTGCTATAGATATTACTATAAAAGTCTGATATGTTATACCGTCGGTGATACTGCGTAACCGCGAGACTAGAAATATCAAAACCGCGTAACTGAATTGAGGTACAAATTCCAATTTTGAAGTCAATGGTAATGTAGCTATGTAACTACAACTTTTTTTTATAAATCTTATGTCTAAAATCCAAAAATATGATATTTCTCGTCCTATCCTAGAGTTCAGTAGAAATAATTTTGTCATTGTAATCGAAAAAAAAAGAAGTTTAGTGTTTGCTGAAAATTTTATTTTGACTAGAAGAAAGAAATAAATGCAGAAGAAATTTTTTAAGGTTCTCAGTGCATTTTAAACTGTGATAAACGAGCTTTTATGTCCTAAGAGAGGTAAGGTTTTAGTCCACACAGGCTACAAAACTGTCTACCATATAACAAAATCAAATGTCTTACAATTTGAGCATACCTTAACCTTTCCATGTTGGCAGTTGCTGGCTCAGATTTTGAGCTCATTTCCTGAACTACTGTAGCAGCAACAATTTCTGATTGGTTAACTTTAAGTCTGATTAAATATCTAAAAAAAATCTCAATTACTACCCCCTACTACAAAACTTATCTTAATTTGAACATACTTTTCCATGTTGATAGCTGGTGGTTGTAATTCTGAGCCTATTTCTTGAACTATTTTAGCAGCAGCGTGCTCTTATCTTGTACAATGATTTAAAACAGGTTCCAGTCAATGAAATTAGGAGCAATCTTGATTGCCGAATGCCGGTAGCTGGCACAACAAAACTTAGGTTAGGCGAACTGACCTTGATCTAAAAGCCGGGTTTTTTCTTGAACTTTCCCGCACACATTTTCTGTGATATAGTTGTCTTGATTGCCGAATGCTAGTACAACACAACCTAGGTTAGGGTTTTTCTTGAATTTTTCGACAGAAATTCTCTGCTATATATTTGTATCAACACAAAATACTTATTTTATGTCGAAATAGAATTTTTCAGTGCTGTACCTCGTATTGCACAATTTACAATACTAAAAATACTTAAAATACCTCTTGAAGAAAATCAAATTTGAGTTGTGGTGAGTGAATTGTACATGTAAGTAATGTGTGGCTTGAGACTCGAAACACGAACTTTATGAAATGACAATGAAGTGAAGTAAGTGAAGCGAGTTACGTTCTCACCGCTCCCACCAAACGAAGCGCAGCCAGAAGCCAACGCCGCCACGCCATATCGTCATACTTCTCTTGTTAAAGAAAATTGTTCTTAGCCGAAAACGAAAGAAATTATAAGATAAAATTATTACTTCTTGATTTGTCAAAGAAAATTATTCTTAGCTAAAAACTAATGTGAAATTAGAAGATAAAATTAGAGAGTAGCAAAATTTTTTCAGGGGCGTAGCACAATTCAGAGGGTAGTGACATTGTAGCACAAACAAGCTGATTGTAGCATTTTGCTACCATCGTAGCACTTGCGGTCACCCTGGATCACACTACCTCAATTTTTTGAGAAAACATAAATTTCGCTTTAGCCAATGTGCTGGAAGGAGATGTAAAATTTCTGTCAAATAAAATTCTCATTTTTCCCAAAAACATCAGCGAATCAAGCGTAACTTTCTCCCACTTAATCTCTTCAGACCAAAACGAATGTAAACAGAAAGAACTAACGCGTTCAATTCAAATATCACAGGATTACAGCAACAGCTTTCAACTCTCAATATTTCACGATGGCTGGACTGGACCTGATGTAGGGAAGGTCAGCCCGTAATTTTTTCTTAGAAATTTATTGGAAATTTTTTCCTTAGAATTGGTACATTATTGTAGGCCGAGAACCGTTGCTTGTGCCACTAACAATTTTTAGAGCATAGACTCGTAGATGAGCAAATAGCATTCATTTCTTCTTAGAAATTTACAGAAAATGTTTCGGGAGAATTTTTATTCACTCTGGGCGCCGGCCGCGGCGACTTGAGTTATTTTCAGAAGCAATCATACAATGTGTGACCTTGTTGGCCTCCAATGCTTACCAATTCTAAGGAAAAAATTTCCAGTAAATTTCTAAGAAAAAAATTATGGCTTTCCCTACATCAGGTCCAGACATTGCTGAGGCTGGCTCACCTTTGCTACGTCGCCTTATAGTTCTATACACAAGGGTTATACATAATGCCGCTTGAAGGAGCGTTTACAATGGCAGAGTAGAGTGGAGTCACCAGATTGCATTGTCTTTCCTTGTCTCAAGCTTGCACTTTAATATAAATTCTTCGCGCTTTCCACCAGCAGAGTGGATTTCACAGATAGCGTCAGATTCGAAAAATTCCAAATCTCACGTTGATGAGATGATGAGAGCAAATGCAATCTGGTTGGTGACTCCATTCTACTCTGCCCATTGTAAACGCTGCTTGAGAATTGAGATGAGGTGAAATTGGAGTTTATACCTGGAGAGCCGAAAACGTCTATACAAAGAGCCGCTTCTGCCGACCCCTGATCTAGGGTATCAAAAGAATTGGTCTAGCTTTTTACACTTTGTTATTATATTTTAGGTAGCTATGTACACATATCTGAATTGACCTTGTATTATTTTACTACATTGTAATGAAATACAGTTTTTGCAACGTTAAACTGTTCAAATACAACAAAACATGTATCAATTTAATCTTTAATCCAAGCACTCTTAAAATTATTCTTCGACTTCTTGGAATAAGATAATGATCACGGTATGCCTAGTTAAAGAAAAAAAAACATTTGCACCATCTACCAAACTGATTAAAACAGATTCTCTTAAGAAAAGAATCACTACTTTTCCTTTAGGCGTAAATTATTTTCGTAAAATCTCGATTAGTTTTGCAAAGTTTTCTGACATTTACTGTTTGTTTACCCTTTCATTTAATATAGCCGACTTCAAAATATTTAAAATTTTCAATTAGTTTTATTGCCATATTCGGCAAGCCATTTAATTGAAAATTAATTTAATTTATGTTTTATACTCCTGTTAGAGAGCGTTGGGGCCCACTTGAATTAAATTTAAAGTTACATATATATGCGTTATTATAACATAAAATAACACAAATTGAATTAAATTTCAATTAAATTGCTTTCCAAATCCGGCCCTTAATTTGTCTACACACCTATAAATAAATTTTAAAAATAAATATATCACGTACTGCCCTTGAAAGCGTGAGAGCAGCAACACAAATAGCAGCTGTTTATTCTCGTAGGGAGGAAGTTTACATATTTTTCCATGGATTGAGAATAAAACTAGGACAACTCTGCATAGGCTATACCATGGAAAATTCTTTAAACTCTTTTATTTTACTTATTTGAATTCATTACCTCTCGACCTTTATAATTATTTGTATGAAACTAATACTTCATTTTTGATTTAATTATTTTCAGACTGAGATGTCTTTTGCGACTTTTGCAACGTGGAGAAATATCAGCGGAGGTTCTACAAAAGAATCTCCACTATGCAGCAAGAGTATTAGAAGCTGTATTCATAGATGAAACAAAGTAAGTAATCGTTTTTGTTTTGTTTTTCTTCTCTTTTTAAATTTAACAACAATAATTAGAGATATAATTAATCATATACATACATATATATATAGAGGACAAAAGAGGGAAAAATATAATTTTTCTTCAAATTTATTCGTATATAATATAAATCATTCCATTCACAAAACTGGTGATGGAGAATGGTGAATTAAGGGGGGAGAAAAAAATTCATTAAATCATTTCACATTGCGTGTTCACAACGTAAATTTTATAATAAATTACCGTGATTTGTGATCTCGTCGTTTTTGTTTCATTTCAAAAATCCTCCTCAAACGGAAGTCACACATTATTATTATACTTATTTTTTTTTCTATATAATTTTTTTTTATTGTTGACATTACTGGGATTTTGCTATTTTATGGGTCAGAAAAACTGTTGTGAAGATTTAAACTAATTTATTGTGAAGATGAGATGAAATAAAATTTTTTATAAACAAAACTTATGTAGTAATAAAAGTATAAATATACTTGAAATCACTCCATCTAAATCAAAACTCTTAGCTCAGTGCAGGCTTGAGGCATAGCTCAGCTAAGCCATGAGTGTGGCTTATGCAACAAGCCTTAGCATATTCTGTTTCACAGTACTCTGTAAGCTGAGACTTAGTTAAACCACAAATGAACAATTTTAAGTTGTCAGCAATGCAGTAATTGTGAGTCTTTTAATGGAAAGTTGCCATTGTGGATTAAAACTATACGAAAAGAAGGAGAAGAATTTTAAACAGAAACTGTGATCAAATATGGAAAGTAGAAAAAAGTTTAAACATCAACAGAAGTTCAAAATTTGGTTCAAAAGACACCGACCTTCTATTGATATTAGAAATGTTTTGGCCGCCATCTTATAATTGTGTTTTCTTCGCTCATGGCTTCTGCATCAGATAAATACTCCCTTTTATGTCACTTTCTATCTAAAATCTTGGGATTAAAAACAAACTTTTTACACTTGGGAGATGGTAACAATTAACAATTGTGTAATGTCAACGACCGGTAACTAAATAACTAAAGCTTAAGCCCACAAGATGCAGGGCTTAAGTTAAGCTTGAGTTAAGCCAGTCATGTAACTTAAGTCTTGACGATGAAACCGTAAAAAAATTTAAGCCATATCTATGGTTTAATCCTGAACTGTGAAATCGGCTATTCGAGGTAGAAATAAAATATACCTTTATATTGAAATGTAAACGAAAAATCTTTGAAAAAAGAAATTTCATTGCAAAAAGAGGGCGTTTCAGAACGAGTTTTTTCTACTCAATTTTCGAGCTGCAGACTTAGCAGCAATCTGAGTCAATTTCATATTGACTTATTTCGCTATGAATTTTCATAGCAAAACTCTCTTTATATTGAAAGAAGATTTGATTTATATTCAAAAATTATTAGGACCGTACATACACATATTGTGACAGATACGTATCGTGCTCGTGCCTCACGTGCCAAATATTTTTTAATACATTATTTGTAAGAGCTTTCATACCTAACATAGAGCAACCGCACAGACACCCACAAGCACGGGCGGTTTCCGGAACATATTTTCGCCGAGAATACTTTATCTGTGCTGATACGTATCTGTCCGTGGTTCGTCTTCATATTCTAGTAATAATGTAATTACGGATAGGTCTTCAACGAATAGATTTCGAAATATTTTTAACAATAACAAATTATTTTGGTAGGACATGATCTTCTTACAAAAACAAATAAAAAACGAATGTCTTCACGTAATTCTTAAACAATTATTGAGTTGTACTTTTTCACTGCTGCCTGTCAATGTCATGTCTTCATGTATACTTTTAAAAGTGTCGTATCTGTAGATATGAATGGCCCTTTATACATATTTGTAGATTGAATTCTATTTGAGCCAAGGAAATTGTACGTTTATAATATGGCAGATGGTGTAAATTTTTTTATATACTCCGTAATTTGTAAGAATATAATTCGTTGTAAACTTTGGATCTTTGGAGCTACTTACTCTTTCTAATTTTCGTTTGCAGGTTTCACGTGCTCCAACGTTTTGCGCCTTAGAATTGAATTATGTTTAAACATGTTAGGAAAGTGGCATATATGTATAATATTGACATACTATTAACATTTTGCCTTGTGTATATTAACCTTTGTTATACTTTATATAAACTAAATTCAAATTCTTATAGTTATAGAAAACACTTAAAGCAAAAAATAACGAAAACTTGACACTTTTCATTCAAATCAAAACTATACATTAATAAAATGTCAATGTCAAAAGCGTTGGCCCTCTCCATAAAAAACCTCAGTCCTTGGGAATTTATCAATTACAGAGTTCACTAATAATAATGATATTTGTTTTTCTGGCGATACTAGCCCAAGCGCAATGAGCCATTTTGGCGTAAGGTATACACTATACCCATGGCTTATCCCTTATTGAATTCCAAAACAACTTTGTTACAATAGAGACAAGGGCAGCCCTGTTCATCTGCCGAAAATACTCTTCCGGATTTTTCTGCTGCTGTTTTTTTTTTCACATGTGTATGTGATTTCGCTTTTGGCGCCAAAGTAAGTGATTTTACCAAAATGGCCAAAAGCTTATTAAAATAATTTTATTACTTATTACATATCTACGAATGTCATATCAATTGTTTTTTTTTTTTTAATAGGAGCAATCCGGCAAAATAGTAATATTAAATATAATCAATTCTTAATACCGAAACAATACTAATTCCATAAAAAAAAAACTTCAGCGCTCATATTTTCGCTCCAAGATAGTTTTGCGTGCTACTACTCTTGTTGTCGGCAGCAAAACAACTGAAGAACACGACCAATACGATTAAGCATACGTTAATCGCATGGATTTCGTAAAAAGAGCAATTTGTCGTTTTATTTATTTATTTCAAGTCTATAGAGAAAAGCTCCTACAGACTAGGCGCTAAACCTAACTTAACATTAAGTCAAAAGGATATAAATACATACCATAAGAAAAAGAGTTTGAAGAATATTTAAAGAGGTGATTATCGATTATTTCTGAGACTACTACGTTATTCAGTAAGATAGATGTATGAAAGTACCAACTACCTTAAAATTTCTAGAACAATGAATGAGGGCTTTATACTGGCCGTAGCAAGTTCTATAAGAAGGAATATATAATACATCTCAAGATCGGATAAACATAAGTTTTATATAAGACGATCAATTCGGATGAGTAAATCTTGTAGCAGAAAGAATCTCCGACAAACTTAATACTGAAAACCTTTCTATGAGACTCTAAAGTTTGGAGCCCAACTGGCACCTGACCTCATTTGAATGAAGACCAGGTTCCGAATTAAGCCCGCGCAAAGGATAACGAATAAATGATCTTTGTATAGATTCAATGCGTTTAATATGTAAGTCAGTATAAGTGCACTAAGCTGATGAAACCAAGCATTTTAAATGCCTTGCAAAGAGCAATTTCACTTGTTATCAAAAATGATATCAAGATCTTTAATCGCAGTAGGCCTATCTACAGAAATATCTTTAATCACGAAATTAAACAAAATAGTATAATACAAATAATAGGAAGCCAAGATTGTTTCCCTCAACCCTAATTTAACTATAAATTTTTTTTTTAATTCAATTAAAAAAGGAGAAATGATACATGAAGGCATGCAGTTTCCTTACAAACAGATCAATTTAATCCGATCAAAATCCTTAACAAAGTCAGTGTAAATGACGTCGACTTGCGCACCATTTTCATTTTCGATAATACAAAAATTTTTAAATAACACCCAACTATATCATAATCTTAAATCTGATTTTGTACTAGTAGACCTTCAACAGTTTGCAATTGTGCTGCAAAGAGCATTAATCATGGCCAGGTTCTATAACATAAAGTATAAAGCTCTGCAAAAGAACTACCATAGCTTACTATGTATACTTACAGTAGCTAACGGTTATCTACGAAAAAAGAAACAAAAAACAAATGGCAAAATCCCTAATGTTGAATTTTTCTTAAATTTCTTAATTTTTTCTTTTTAATATTATACTTAATTTTCGAAATTTTTAAATTTTTTAAAATTTTACAGAAACTCCCAAAAAAACGAAAAATTAACATTACAAATTTCGGGATTAAAAAAACAAATTTTAAAAAATACGTAAGTTAAAAAAGTGAATTTAATATAAAGACAAAAAAGAAATTAGTTTTTCGAAAATAAATCCATTTAAAAGTAAAAACATGCTAAAAATTGTTGAATTAACATGCTTAACGGTAGCTAAAACGCCTATATTGTGCCTTGTTGTTTTTTAGTCTTCATTTTTTTTTATTTTTTATTTTTTTTTATTTACTTATTATTTCTCCCCTGATGATATATTTTATAATATATTGTTGTAAGATTTTCAACGGCAAACATTAACACTGTTTCATATTATTTTTTGTATTATTTGTTCAAACGTTTTTTAAAAATTCTCAAGAAAAAAAACATCCAAAGAACAAACAAACACCAAACGAAAGAAAAATTTTAGAATTGCAAAATAATGAGGGTTTGATTACCTTTTTATATATATTACAAATGAAAAAAAAAAAATCAATAATAATTACTCAGGAGAGATTCAGTCGTCGATTTTGGATAGGATAAATTCATAAAATTACATTTTTTACTATAGCTATTAAATAACTGGAAGGATTATTCTGTAGTTAATAATTAAAAATCTATTTATTTTTTTCCCTTTATGCTTTCAATCGTAAACTGTTTGTATTGAAAACAAAAAAAAAATCGCGATATTTGCTGCATTATTACCCAAATTTATTGAAAATTTCAATCAAACTATGCTGCATACAAAATAACAAAAAAAAATAATTTTTTTGAAAAAAAAAATTAATAAAAAAGTCAGGACGGTGTTTTGAAGGATCGCAACAATACATGTAGCAATGAAACGGATACAAATCAAGGAGTGGCCCGAACAAAGGGCGTATCAACGGCACCACAAACTCATAGTGGTCCTACGGGTCCACCGATTAGTTCTAAAGGTGGACTACAGAGACGGCGATTACGACCCCCGGTGTGGGCCAGGTCTATGTCGAAAATGTACTAAGATCAATTTTTTTCTAACATAAATTACAATTAAATATGTACAGATTTTTTTTTTGTATTAGTTTTATTAACATTTTTCAATTTTTTGTTCACTAACTACTTTTTAGAGTGTGTACCCTGTATTTGCTGTGCATAATATACTATATAATATACCACCACAACTTCTCCTCTATACATATATATCTAATTCTACTATAAACACTGGAATGCGTTCTATCTATTCTACTTCCATAGAACGAACTTCGTATTATAAATATATAATTATATAAGTATATACATAAATTTGCCTGATGTTAGTGTCCCTGAGGATTTTTGTTATTATGATTATTAATTTCTTTTATGTATTTATATATAGTTTTATCAGTTTAATTAACTTCAGTGCTGATTTATGTATATCTCGTTTTTATTAATTCTCCATGGAAGTTTTTTGTATTTTCAAAATTCCGTTGAGAATGAAAATTTTCTTAAATAATAATTTTATACGTTTTACCAGTTTGGTGTTTGCCAAATTTCTTTTATTTAATTTTAATTTTGCAAAAATTGTAAAATGCCTTTGCACGTATTTTTGACTGCACACTGCGACTGTTTTTGTTATCAGTAGATTAATTTTTGTGCTTTAAGTAGTTAATGAATATATGTACCCCATAATGTACTCTATTATTTATTCTCATTTGTCGCATGAGAAAAACAACTTTGTTAACGTTAGTAATCGTGAGAAATCTACGTATATACATATGTAACATATTTCTGCTCATGGTATCAGGGCATTAATGTTTCCGTGGCGTAAGAAATATATGGCTACCTACATTATTTATGAAAAATTTTTAATAAAAACTTTTGAGAATAAATAGGGAAAAAATAGAGATAGTAAGGGGCTGCTGCCATACACATGAAGGTCTTCCACAGTATAACCATACAAATTCGGTCCAATAATCTGATCTGGTCCTTATGGCTGCTTCTGAAATGGATTATTGAGCGGTTCACAGAAATGCCAACCGTCGTCGTAGTAGATAGGTGGGTAGGGTGTCGACCAGGTTTTCAAAAAAACAAAAAAAAAAGACCCTCTGATCCTACGTTAGAGATAAGAGCTTTTATCCTCTTAACTGGGCTGTCAAAGTCCGTTAGTAGGAATTGGTATTCTGCTTAAAGAGTTAAGAGATGTCAGATGTCAGCTGATCTCTTAACTTTTGTGAAGATTTTTATACCCTAGATGAAATCATATGGTATACTAAGTTTGTCATTCTTTTTGTAATACAAAATGGATTAGACACTCATGGATAAAGTTCAAAGTTATTTTGATTTTTACATGTCCGTCCGTCCGTCTGTTTGTCCGCACGATCAGTCGAGAACGCGTGTACCTAGAGAGCTGAAATTTTACATATGGCCTTTTAAAAAACGAAGTAAAATAAGTTCGAAAATAGGCCAAATAGGGTAACTCCTTTGTAGGGTTGCCATACAAAAATTTCATCTTTCACTACATATTTGGACACTACCTCAGAACGCGTCAACGTCAAGAGCTGAAATTTTGTGCATAGTATTGTATTTTCATACAAATAGTAAATATACTTTTAAAATTGGACTAAATCGGGCAACCCCTTCTTGGTGTTGCCATATAAAAATTCAGGATTTTTAGGTATACTGTGAAAACGACGATTAAGTCCTATACGATTTTAATGTAGCGAAAAGTTCTTCATAATGTGAAATCCTATGAAATTGCTTATAACCATTTTTACTGTCCGATGAAACGTTTTAGAAATATATGCGAAAAACCACTTCAAAAATCAAACTTGTACAGAGAGGTGACCATACAAAATTACATACGGGCATTCATCTAGGGTATCATAAGAATTGGTCTTAGAACAATTCTAGCTTTATTACTTGTTTTTTAAAAGATTTGGTATTCTAGCAAACAAAAATAGCAGTCAAATATTTCTAAACATAACAGCTCCTCACCACCGAGGTACGCTTAAATTTCGTATCGTGATAGTCACCGAAATTGTTTTGTTTCAAATACCGAAATTTTGGATAAAAAGGCTGTAAAATAGGTACCTATATATTTTTTATAATACGTATATATTACATAAATAATGTACAAGTTTGTAAAACATAAAATAATTATACAATATGATCCGTGCAAAGTAGACAGTTCTGAGGAATATGAGGGACGACTTGGATCCGTTTGCTATTTCCCAGGCTGTATTCATATTGAATTTCATAATGCCAAAATTGTTTGCCTTTAAAATTATTGAATTGACATAGCCTTATGATAATTTACATTACTCGACAATGGCATCGTCACTTTAAAGTTCTGGCAACAATTAATTTTTTTACTACAGATTTATACGAAAATCCTATTGGCTGACGGCTATGGAATAATTTACCTGCGATTTAGGTGATGAAATAACAATTATAATTACGTACTGTGAATTTATCATACAATGATCAATAATTGTAATTATAGCGTAGCAAAATTATTGTGATGGCATGTCTTTGCACAAATGTAGCAAAATGCGCGTGCTTCGTGCTATCTACGTGTGGGTTGGCCCTATTGCCATCATCGCCTCGCCAAAAATTTCTTCTTATTCCTTCTTACAAAGTGAATTGTCTTTAACAGCTGAATTGACTGAAAACGGTGTGTTCTGATTCTCCAAAGCCTCTTAACCTCTTAAAATCAAAATTTCTCCAAAAAAATTTATGTAGAATATGAATTCTGCTAAAATCTCTTACTTGCTAAATTTAAGAGGTTAAGAGATCTGTTAAAAGTCACTTATGTAGAATCGGGGGATAAGTTGGTGTATATTACTTCTTTAAAATATGTCGCAAGTTTTTTTTTTTTTATCATCATCGAGTTTTCATTTTAGCCATATTTCGGTTGTTATTATAAGTATAGTTGACTTTCGTAAAAATTACGTTGGAATTTTAAGTTAAAACGATTTTTGAAAAATCTAACTACGAAGAAAAAATAATTGAATTTTGCTATTTGTCAAGAGCAGGGATGTAAATAGTTGGCTCAGTGTGAGTTAGCTCAAATTGATGAGCTAGATCAATATTGAGCTAGTTCTCTTGATTGGTACAAACAGAGCTAGCTAAGTGAGCTGAGTAATATAAGCTAGCTCACCAGTGTCGTGTCCCCTGTAAGTAATGCACTATGTGATACATATTTTAATGAAATGCACGAGTCTTTATCTCATCTATATTTATTAACTCTTAAGTACTTGAGCTAACCGTGAGTATAGTCATTTACTCGTACGGTTTGATTATATTACTGCAATCCGATCTATTTCTAGCGAGCTCTTTACTAAAACACCAACAGCTTTTTGATTAAAACTCTAACTTACCACACCAATTAAGTTGCATACCTCGAAAATATGCGTACGGAAATCGGAAGTAGAATTTAACCCTCAATATCTGTAATTATGATGCGGTAATATTCTACAAGCGATAACGAAACTGCTGGCTAATGTCACTGATAGCAAGCAGCTGTGCTATTATAAACAAAACCGTGCATGACTCTATGAGAATATTATCTTTAGTCACTTCCGTGGTAATGTAAACAAGCGTCACCTTAATCAGCAACAAGCGGGCGATTTACTGTGCGTAGTGATGTGTTACGCTATTGCTTGCTGCTTTACTACCGGTACACCTGCCAGCCTCTTGCTTCCGTGTGCTTGCAGACTCGGCCATGATACTAGTATGAGCTAGCTCACCAGTTTAAGCTAGCTTACGAGTTTGAGCTTGCTCACCAGTTTGAGCTCACTCACTAAGAAAATGAGCTAAATCATAGTAGCACAAACTCACAGATTTTGCAATCCTGGTCCTTATTTACTTAACTTACCTTACCTTTTATCTAATTCACAAGATAGATCTAGTTGTTTAGTTCAGAACACAAACATTTATAATGATTTTTTTTTTTCAAGCTCAATTTTGAGCTAGCTGACATTCTGAGAATTCTGAACAAATTCACTTAGTTTAGCAAACTTTTCAGTTTGAGCCAGTTCACTTTTGAACTAACTCAGTAATTTTAGCAAGCTCACCTTCCAACTATAGCTTACCACTTCGAACTTCACCAGTTGGAGCTAACTCAGTTAAAACTTGTTCATCGATTTTGAATTATTTCAAAAAGAAAATGAAACGAGCTGATAGCTCAAGCTCGGAGCTGATTTAATAACTCAAGCTCGGATCTTTTAAATCTCTGATCAAGGTTATTACACGTGCTTAAGTAAGGTATAAACGTAGCTCGGCATAATAATGAAAAGAAAAAATTACAAGAAGTTCGGGAAAAATCTAAATTTAAAAAATTGACAAAATTAAGAAAATCTCTCGGAAGGTTTCCAAGATTGATTTTAATTTTGAACATTTCTGAAAAAAAAAAACATTATAACATCATAGAAATTCTTTCATTTAGAGTTAATTAAATTTCTCACAAAAAAGGACCCTCGAAAACTTAAATCGCTTTTTGCCCCTTTCTTTCTTTCTCTTATCTTTATTTATATTCAGTTCAACTATGACGAATGAGCTTATGGGATGTGAAAACATTTTTTTTTTCAATGCTGAACACCTGAAAAGCATAATGCTGTCAGCCACAGGCAAAAATTTCTATGTCATTCTCAGGAGGATTCTCTGATTGCTTCTTATTGAATTCTGACAAAAGAAAAAATTTCTTCGTCTGAATAATTTTTACTGAATATTTCCAGAATTTTTCAACTTATGAATTTCAATTTATGTTAATTGAGTGAGAACTTGATAAGTGTTTAAGGTTAAAATGGTTTTATATTTATTATAAAATTTGAAATGTATACCTAAAGGCAGGTTTAACGCGTTTAAGATAAAAATAGCAGCTAAATGTTTTGATTTTGCAAACATTGTTAGCACAAACGTAACTGCTTAACTGGTAACTGTATATTGTACTAAAATTATTAACATTATAAGATAAAATATTTTCTCGGTTGATTAGTTACCCCTAAATCTTGAACACTTAAATACTTTTTAAGCAAATACATGTTTCTGTAAAATTGTACGTACAGCTAATTTGGATCAAAAGAACTACATGCATTAGTAAAAGTGAGTAAATGTACCATTAGTCGACACCAAAAATCAAGACTGTTGCACTGCATAGCCGACATTCTACTTATTTACTTAATTTTATTGAATTGATTTTAGTTTAAGATGATAGATTTACTTAAAAAACAAAATTAGTACAAATTTGCATATATTTTCCTTAAGAGCATTTTTGTATCATTATCTTGGGTTTCTTTTGCCTTCTTTTCTGCTTCTACTTTGTCTAATCTACTCTCGTTCTATTTTATCTATTCGACTCTTCTCTTTTAGTTTCCTTATTTCGTATTTCAAGTTATTTCTTCATATCACATAGCATTTTGCTCATTACTGAATTCTATAATTTGTACGTATGTACATGTCTAGTTCATAATTAGACTAGTCAATAAACTTTTATAAAAAAACTTTATAACTCCCGCAAACTTAAAACAATCAATGCCTATACTTATAATGCTAAAGCTGGACTTACATTGTCGTCCATCATAGTTTATAAGAAACTGATTTAAAACTTTCCAGTAAATTTATGTGAAAAAATAAAAAAATTTTACCAACAGGCAGTAGGCAGACAAAAAAACTTGCTTTAGATTTTATAAAACGAAATTCGTTATTTGCAAATTACAAAAATTTGCGTAACTTAGGTATAGGTCAGGGAATGGGTAAGTTCTGATTTACAAAAGGTCAAAGAAAGTTCTAATTTAGTACATTTCTACAGTTCGGTGTCCTAATTAATTTTCCGAGATTGCGACCTTGAGCAACCACCGCTCGCGCCGTCATATTGGAAAAATGATACCGAAAACCAGTTTTTCTAGAATATCTTCTCTCCAGCGCCACCTAGGTCAAAAATATCTATTACAAAAATTATAGAGCATGAAATTTCCTACAACTTTTGTAGGAAACATTTTTCAATCAACATGAATAGCTCACGAGTTACAGCGGTGTCAACCTCAGGAAATTTCTACAGTTCGGTAAATCGCTACATTTTTCTCGAAATTTCAGTAAATACCGATTACTTTATATGTACTACCGTTTTTTACTCAATTCCGAATCTCCATGAGGCAGAGTGAGAGGCGCGTGTTTTTTCATGTGCACTGTGGTATCCTCAGTAAGCCTAATATACGATTCGTTACATTTTACTGATGTCTCTTCTTCCGTGTCGATGCCCTAGATGGTCCAGCTCACTGATATCAATATCTTTTTGAAATATTTTTCCTCCTCATCAAAGTTTCGTCTACCAAATTATAATTTTCCTTGACCTTTTGTAACGAAAGCCTGCTTTTATATCTTCAGTGCCTGGACTAATAGTAGAGAGTTGCAAATTTATATTCTAATGTAGTAGGAGACTCGAAGGACTATGTCAAAGTTGGAAAACCTTTATAATATTTTCACGACTAATGCAAAATATAATTGTTGATAATTTTTTCCCATATGTTTTTAGTTTATCGAAGGTTGCAATTGTATCAAATTATGGATAACAACGATCTGAACGTTAACAACCGAATTTCAGAATTTTCGCAACGCTTTGTGCAAATTAAGTATGTATACCGTTTTGTAGCATTTTTGGAATAATAATTATTATTATAACAAATAATGATGCTTTGTGGAAAATATTAGTAAACATTACTTCTACTTGGCAGGGATTTTGAAAAGTATGTACCTATTAAAGTTATAAAAACTTATTCCGCAATTTTGCGCATCCTCCGGACCTCTGTGCTGGTTGCACAAATAAATTTACAGCCTTTTTTTTTTACGACACCCAACATTGCATCAAAGTTTAAAAACTTTTGTAATTTAATTATAGCACTATTGACTGATCAACATCTCTTTTTCTCCTGCAATCTCCTTCATATGTATATTTATGTGTATTGAGAGTTGGTTCAAGCTCTACTAATGGATTCAAGCGCGTATGCAGACCTGCAGCCCAACTAAAATGTTCGAGGGAGGAGAAAAAAGTCGGAAGTAGTCACTTTTAAAATTTTTTTTTTATCATATTTAAGTTAGATATCACAAAACCCAATTTTCGGTTTGATTTGGAAAACCTCCACATCAATGTCGATCTCAAAGTGGGCACACATTGAGGACTCATATCCAGATACTCTTTCTCTTGCAAATATTGTAGAAATAAATGTGAGGCAACCTATTCTGTCACGGATGAAGTAAATGACTTGAGAGCTTGCACCTTAATTCAGATTCAGAGGAATAGGAGTAGAAGTGCATGATATGTCACTGACTATTTATATCGATGGAGCTTAACTGATCCTGCTTTCTTCTGAAAAAATCAATAGTTTTATCAGTCTTGTACTTTCCATTTTCGCAACTATTTCTCTATCGCTAACTATAAATTAACAATAAACGTCAAGTACGAAAGTAAAAGCAAAGCAACGGCAACTACCACAGGCAGAGGAAAGCGAATGGTTTTTATTTTTATAGTCTTTCCGTAAAAATTGATTGTGAAGAAAAATTGTAGAATCAATTTTAGTGGCATCAATCCAACTGATCGTTTTCAGCAACCAATAGTGTATGCAAAATTCGAAAGAAAAATGTTCAAGCAAATTTCTAAGAACAAAATGTATGTATGCTTGTCAACGCTCATAAATATGTTTAGCGACCCAGATCACCCAAGGCACCTGAATCAATATAACTGTTTGGAACCATTTACCGACACCAATAGTGCATGAAATATCTAAAGAAAAATTTTCAGATCTTTCTAAGAAAACTGAATGCTTGTGCCGCTATCCGAATGAGTGAATCAGTCCACCAATTCGTTTGGATCGTTGTCGGTGAATAGTTAGTTATTCATTCAAATTCTTAAGAACAATTTCCAGGTGCATTTCTAAGAAAAATTTTAATACTTCTCTATGAACGTAAAAATTTGGAACAACTCAGGCTTGAGTCAATGTTTCTATGGAAAATCAACGGGTGGCTAGACGTTGATTGCATGGAACTAGGGTTCTACTGGATTCTTCCAGTAAGACAAAATTGCGACGACCAACGCCAAACGACAACGACAAAAAAAGCCGCTGTCAAACTTCTAAAAGCACAGCGTCTTATGCGAATGCGCAAATCACGACGGGTGACGTGACGGTCAGTGGTCGACAAAGCTGCCGTCGGTCGGGATTGATCGCTGCAATACTACTAATAATAGCAAACGAATGAAATTGTTGTGGCATTTATTTTTGTCAATGGCCTTTGATGAAAAATTGATTGAGGAAGTGTAATATTATAAAATAAGGTATAGAAGACTTGACAAAAAAGCCTTTGTTTGGTTTAGATAGTAATTTCGAGGCGTTTAAATACAAACGGTAAAGTTGTGATATTTTTGGCTTTTAGTTTAATTTTAATTTAGTTAATTTTTCCTTTCCACACTTTGATCCATTGCAATTCTTTCAAAATAATATAAAATATTCTCGATTAAAATCTGTTTCAAAACGCTCAGAACTAACAACAAATGAAATTTCAGTATCTTCTTTTTTTCGTTGTAATAGTACTCCCAATTTTCGACTACCTGTTTTGACAGCGTATTCACCGCTGCCGTCTACCGTCGGAAATTCAGATAAGCCTAGTACTAAGGTCCGCGTTAAACTAAATACATATGTATTAGCGGGCCGTTCTTTAGCAGCGAAAATATGACAGCGGAGACTCAGAGAAAAGATATATTAAAAACAACAAGAAGTAGAATTTTGCAATTTTTTTACGGAAATACAACGCGCGTTCATAATATTTCTTAAAACAGGTAGGTAAATGTATTTGGAAATATTAAAAATATTAAAATAATATTCATAATGCATACAATAAAAAAACATTAAAAATGATATTGAAAATACGGCCACGAAAAGAAATCCAATTCATCCGTACTTACAGCAAAACAAAACAAAACTGCGTTAACTACAAAAATCAGGTCAATAAATTTATCAAATATCAGAAATCTAAATATTTTTAGCGCGCTAAGAACGGCCCGTGCGGATAAATTCAAGCTAAATTTTTGGGAGACTTCCTAGTGGTAGGTACCATCTCTAATCAAAACCCAAATTTAGCGCGTTGACCTTAGTACCGCTCTCGCTAAAATTCAGGATAAATTCTCGCCAATATCTTTTAGATTGCTAAACTTTCATACAATATTTAGCTTAGCGCGGACCTTAGTAATAGTCTATGTAGGTACAAAAAAAATTATGATCGCTGACCAATTTCTTAGAAACAATAACACTTTCAAGTCTCAAATTTGTGTACTTTTCCATCTATATGAATAATCGGTGCAACAAAAATATAAAAGCATCATAATAACCGGGCTGCTAAGCATTGCATACCTTTTTATAAATAATCAAACACTAAAATAAATATGTAGTATTCCAAAATTACCCACCATCCTGTGATAGGTATGATAGATGACTTTTCGATACTATATAAAAACGTAAGACAATTCTAAAAAAAATTGTACACGCTTAAAAGACGAAGGTCTACAAGCGAATGACTATTATAGCCAATCCACTATTACTACTCATAAGAAGATAAACAAACCATACAAACTAAACCGTACCATACTAAAATTATCCTGTTAAACTTTTACAGCTCGCTCATTCAATGAACCGCGAAGGTTAGGTGGTGCTTGGCGGGGGGGGGGGGGCGTGACCCCCCCCCCCCCGGTATACGCGCCTGAATGGATTAAGGTGTAAACGTCGATGGCATACATATGTCGGCGGAGACTCTTCTATTCTTCAATGTTGGAAGTTCTTCTTGGGTAATGCCTCTAACCTTACTTCACCTCGAACACTTTCAATTATTTAATTTATTTACGACAAAATTGGACTAATTTACCGTTTATTTAGAAAGGATCTTTCATAAGATTCTATGCCTTTTTCTATCAGTTATGCTTCTCTAATTTATTTTCATTATTTGTTGATGAAACTTTATTACGCGATTTTCTCCTGTAATCCTGTTAAATTATCATAAAATCTTCATCCCATTCTATTTTCCAAGGCATCTTTGAAACAAATCCCTATTATCTAAAAAAAACGTGTCTGTAAATCACGAAAAACGCGAGGTAGGTTTCATATTTAATCAAGCAAAATGAGGATTTTTCAAGATGGTGAAAAATGAAAAGCTTCATTTGCTATATAAAAATTATTATTAATTATATTTAAGAGGTCGGTGTAGCTTGGTTGACAGCTGGGAAACAAGAGCCTAGATGTCTTTCGACGAATACTAGTTGGAATAATTTAATAGCGGCTTACAAATAATTTCCAGCAATTTATATTACCAACTATTGCAAACAAAAAGGCTAGGCCGTGATTGCCATAGTTTTGTTTGGAAAGTACATCTATTTATGACAATGCCGGTTTCATTACAATTAATTTGAATTATGATCTAATTTTTCTTTGATATAAAATAATTATGTAGGTAGTAGATAGTTACGTACCTATATATACACCTACATACCTAACTAAATTTACTAGTTCCGATCTGAATTTTGTTTCTATTAGCTAACTACATAAAAAATCAAATCCTTAATAATATGAAAATATGTTTATTTCCCCAACAAATTGGCTTTAAAATTCTGTCATGGCAATTGACCTATCTGTCAGCACGGCAAAGAGAGAAACAAAGAAAGTTATGGTTTTTATCAGCATGTTTGCATTCTCCTCTTGAAGAAGTTCATTTTAGTGGTTAATAAATAAAATGCACACGCATGCCGATTACGTTTATACCCTTCTCTTACCGACTACTGCAATTATATATTTAGATAATGAGAGAGAGACAAAGAGACAAAGAAAATAAAGTATTATCACAGTTGCCTTCTCCTCTTCCAAAATTTATATTTCTGCTTCATTTCATTGGTTAATAACTTACACACACAGATCCTATTTAACTTAACGATTATTTTGGTCATGCGCAGTAGAACAGAGTTTTACATTTTGGTTATAGATGATTTGAAATTTGCTGATCGCCTGGTATTTGCTGTTTCTTTAAAATTCACTAGAGTGAATGGGATGAAATAACGATAGCGGCAAGGCAGATGATGTATTCTACTGTGAATACTGTTCATTTTATTTTTCTCAACTAGTTATACCTCTTCTGTCAATAGATGGCTCCGGGGGTACCGAAATGAGAAATTTTGTAGTTTTTGTAATTTAGCAGCTCGAGAAGTTTTTCGATTTCATGATGTGATTTGCATTTTAACTTTAGTTCTAAAGTTTTGAATTGGTATAGAAATAACGATGCCCTCTTTTTGGATGAAATCAAGAAAAGATTCAAATTTTTGCACGCTTGTCATTTCTCCATAAGATAACATTAGTTTTTAATTATTACAATTTAAAGAATATAATCGCATGAAGCAAGTTATAGCGAGTGTTCAAAAATTAGGTTTTATCGCAATTTCGAGAGGAGGCGCCTTAATGTTCGATAAATTAAATCAACATAAATTTTTCAATTAGATATGTTATAAAAACCAAAAATATTTAAAAATTTGGAATAATTATCAGACAGTCAATATAAAAATATTAATTAATGGGGTCTGCTATCTGCAGCTCAGCAAAAGCAGTGTCTCAGACCTCTCTAGTTTAATCGAATGTTTTATAAATAATAAATTAACAAGGCAAACGCATAGCAGTCGCGGTTATCCTGTCTGCCGTACTCCGTTACTGTCTTCTACAATTTTCCATGTAAGGTTGATCCTGAGTATAGTTATTTTTTCGATTGCTCTTATCACAATCTTTGGACTATTTACAGAACTGACATTACAAGAAGCACATTGTCAAAGTGCTTAATAACAATTACTTCATTCTTCACCATTGTCAAGAGAAACGTGACTTCTGGGCTCTGCGAGAAAACAATTTAACTAGTAAACGATAGAAGCATACAATTGAAGATACTCTTTTTGCATATCTTGCCAATCGGCTGTTACTGTAATTTCTCATATATAGCTACGCCCCAAAAGATATATATATAGGTACCTACAGCTCACTCCGTCCACATTAAACTCATTTCATATGCGATTCAGATGTCTAGATCCTAAGGTAACTATCCTCTTATACATATGGTCCATATACCCATCAAATCCGCAGTGATAACCTTTTAAGTTCACCTAGTTCTTAAGTGATTTACGGTGGATGTGTCCGTTGTTTTGTTTTTCGCGTCTTGGCCGTTCATTGCTGATCCTACAATGACCTATATTTTTGCCAACTGGACAAGAGTGTACGAATATAGTTTAGCTGACATGCATTTTTTTATTTAGTAACAGTTATCCACATATTTTGACTCCAACAATGCCTTAATACGAAATTAAAAGAATTTAAATGGTATTTTCCTCTTGTATGCATGCACCTCCGCTTTAAAATGCCTCATTAAATAATGATTACATTCTCTTCCTTCTCTCCGAAAAATATCTAGCACCCGTCATAATTTTATAACTAGATATTAAAATTCTATTATTATGAATGTTCTTCTTTCCGCAAGACCTGATCGTTCATCTTGGAATGGGACTAAATTCATATATCTGGGCCGGGGCTAGTCGCACAGCCCTAGCTTCATTAGATATTGGCGAATCAAGCTGATTGGCGATGTATTGATTCGCCCGAACATCGCCGCTATGTTGGATATCTTTCACTTCTTTATCACTACACATACACGATTAATGCTCTACTGTGCGAATGTGGAACAATCGACCATCTTATGTCTCCTCGAGCTTACAATCTGTGAATGTATAAGAGTGACATTCATCAGGATCTTCATCATGTCTCCAAATCCTTTCACTACCTCCTGCTGTGCTTTATATCATAGATGATACCCTTAATAATATTTAAAACAAAAATAATGGCAAAGTCTTAGTGCAATTATTGCTCCACTTTCGCCGCATAATGTTTTTAAAATAATATCAACTGTGTTTTTTGTTTGTGTCCGGAGAACAGAGCAGATCAAAATATACACAAAAGAACGCCTCATACATTTTCATATAAAGATTTAAATGAAGCAAACAGTACCTACAAATAGTTCGCTTCAGTCGACAGTATATGGGAATTCTAGAACAAGGTACACAAAAGAACGCAGCTATTATAACTAACTTTGAATTTTGTACAACCATTCCTCTAAAATGTGAATCACATAACAATATCTTGAAATTTTGGGGTTTTTATTTGAATTGCCTACTCATCAGTTTAACCCACCTAATAATAGCACTACTCACCCACGAAAACACTCAAAATTTTAATATCTTTTTAATATCAGGCAGGCACTTTACTTAATGAAATGCAAAATATCGTTTTTTTTTTTTTGTATATATTATTTTTCCAAACCATAGAAACACAGCTCCCATGATGTACCGAATTCAATGGCAAGATCTGATTTCTAAGGGACAGATTCCATCCACATTGAATGTTTATTGTCATAATCGGCACATTTACAGCTAAGTTTCCAGAAAATTGTCATTTCATATCAGTATAATATCATTTGAACAATGTCTAGAAGAAACTGGAAATACTTTTAAAGATTTTAATAAAAGCTTTTAGAAAGAATTAAGGCTATTCCATAAGTATTTATGAGTGTAAACTACGATGCTACACAAAAAAAAAAAACCCCATCTTGATGATGATGATGATGATCAGAAAGGCTAATGGTAAGGGGTACAAATTGTGGAAACGTGTGCACACAAACCTTAGAAAATTAACTTATATTTCGTGTGCCATGTAGTTTGAGCTGATTAGTTTCAAAAAGTCATCTATGTATATACACATATACAGGGGCCAGCTAATTAACACGATACAAGGATAAGGATAAAATGCAATGAAACATTATAATTTCAGAAATTCTAATTCAATATTTGATTTATTGCGATACATATTTCCTTCATATATCTTAAACTATAAATTTGTTTACAAAAAACCAAATAATTTACACCAAAAATTAAATTTGTACCAACGTGATATTTAATACATCTGAAAAATATAATAATTCTATTAATAAAATGGAAACGTTATGTATGTATAGAAATTACCTAATATTTCGTTGGGTATTCTTTCTGATCATGATTATAACAGCACATTCCCACTTTTCCATTGAGAATGCCAAGTGTTCAGAGCTAATTTTGTACCATTTTTGATGAATGACGTCCCATAATTCCCTTGTTATCTTCGGTTTTATTTTCGAAAACCGTCTGTCTTTTGATGATAGCCCACAAATTTTTTATCGGAGCTCTGTGGGGCCACTCCATTATGGAAATTTGGCACTTTTCAAACCATTTCCAAATAATACGAGCCGTATGACATCGGGCATTGTCCTGTTTGAACATTCATTGGCGGTAAGCTGACAGTGGCAAATCCTCTGGGAATTCTTCCAAATAGTTGGTAGCCAATATGCTTTTATATATTAGACCCTCCATTCTGATCTTTATTTTAATAATTGGTCCGACACCGTCATTGCTAAAGCAGCTTCAAACTACGATAACTCTGTCCCCTCCAAACTGCACTCTCTTCCTGGGGTTTACTTAATGTGCAGTTCCTTGTTTGTTGGACCTCATAGGTAAAGTTGTCCGTCGGGTCCACTCAGATTAAATTTGGATTCATTACTCAAAATCATCGAATTACATAATGGTTGACATTTTGACCGATGGCTTCTAGCGAGATCTATACGTTTTCTTCGATTACCTTGTATTTTCTGCGGTTTCTTGAGACTCTGACATCCTCGACGATTTCGTTCGAGTAACTTCTTTTTAACTGTCTAACGCCATATTTTTCCTCCATTCGGGCCCTTATTTCCACTAAAGTAGCGAAAAGCATGCCTGACTGACTATCAGAGTGTTCTCTCGATTAGAAGCTTTTCTCGACCTATATCGTTTCTGATTCTCAAAAGTTCCATGATTTCGGTAGTATTGACAGCATTTTGCACTTTTTTTCCGCGAACAGCTCATGGTCCTGGCAATTATGCGGATGTTTTGTTCCTTTTTAGAATAAATTCCACATAAGCCTCCCTTCTTTTCCATAGTGGTGGGCTACCATTGATGTATTTGTTATCGAAGAGGATGAAACATCGGGGCGCATCTTATACGAATGCGAGGCTATTGCAGAATGTAGATTTCAGGCCTTTGGGTCATATTTTCTAAAACTGCCGACTTTAAAGAAACTTCATCCAAAAAATGCGGGATTGTGCGATGGATGGTGTACTATTGGCTAATTGATGGCTGCAGTGCAAAGGCCACTCGCCCAGCTTAATCATCAACTTGTCATGAATGAAAAAGATAATTATCCACTGGCCTCTGAAAGATGATTAACTTTCTGGTACTCACACCCTCAATGAAAAGTCGGTTTCTATCTTCGTAAATGGGCAACTAATCATCGAAGTTTATTAGAGCATATTCCCGAATTTGACAGAGAAATAAACCTGGGTGATTACTTTCCCATTTTTGAAGATTGAAACCACATTTTCGAAATATATTTACTAGTTCCAATTGCAATTGTATTCCTTCATTGAGGATATGAGTAGCAGAAGTAAATTATCTACGTAGAAATCTATTTTAATACTCTCAGAGGCCAGTGGATAAATATCTTTTTCATCCATGGAATTAGTTCTGATGGCAAGATAAGGAGCAGGCTCAGTTCCGAACGTAACAGTGATTAACATGAGATCTTGAATAGGCTTATCTGGACTACTTCGCCAAATAATTCTCTGAAAGTTTTGATGATTGTGGTAAACCTGTATCATACGATACATTTTTTTTATATCCGAAGATATTGCGTATTTATATTGCCGCTACTTTAGAAGTATTGTCCACAGGTCGGTTGAATATATTGGTCTGACTAAGAGTTGTTCGTTTTTGACGAAGCATTGAATACAACTCTCATTTTTGTAGTTGAGCTCTCTTTTAGTTGTTGTGTCGCTACTAATTTCATATGACCAAGTGTTATATATTCTTCAGTACAAACTTTGTATACGTTTCGAAGTAATGAGCGTTTTTTTGGAACCTTTATTCCAACTGATAAAATTGCCTAAGTGTCATATTTTACGATTATCGTAGATCTGGCAAATTTGAATCTATGAATGGTAACTTAACTTCAAATTTTCCATTATTTAGACGAACGTGATTATCTTTGTAGAAGTCTACACTTTTTTTTTACGCATTTGGATGTTTCAAAAATCTTTCCTATTACGATCCATCTAAGTTGAGTATTTTGAATGATTAGAGTATCGGAAGGCCCTGTAATAATTCCATTTGTTATTATTTGTGCATATTGTATATATTCGCACCAAGCAACATGTCCTTATCGTTAGAGAGCTGTATTTGTTTGCAGAAACCGTATGGGTTATTTGCTAAACCTGATATTTGTAAGTCTGCAGGAGATTCTCTTAGTTTAAGGCATTTTGTTGGAAATTTAAAAGTGTATTGTGATTCGTTTGACGTTCAAACATTTTCTCTTACCAGTGCAGTTGATACTTACTTGGTTATGTATATTTAAAGCCCTGAATTTTGGGCAATAGAATAATCTGTGTAGCTCATTACTTATTTTACATGGTGGTATAGTTCTATCTGTAGAACTATTATGCAAACAATATGTTCTTTTGTGTATAGTTTTTTTTTTAGATGAATTGAATAGCTTATGAGTAGTGCCTTGAAGGTTGTCTGAGCTCATAGCTTCGAGCGTTCTGGAACGTTTTTCTAAAAACGCGTTGATTTTTATATATGTAGAAAAATCACTAGTTGAGCTGATTTCCTGTTCTCATAGATAATGGATTTGGGATGGGAGTTTTAATACTAATAAATGTATTAGTATAGTGTCCCATTGATGGATGGGTATAGTTGAAAAGTTTTGAGCTCATGAAGGCTTTCTTCTGTTTGTGTAAGAAGATTTTTTGTGGCTGTAGAAGATTCGTTTTTAATCTGTGGTTGATTTAGAAGGAGTTTTGATTGGGTTTAAGCCAATAAGCGTTTGCTATAGTATCACTTCGTAAGTAGCTGCCATAAGCCTTCTCGTATCGAATTATCGAAGCATTCGCTCGGCTTCACCAGTGACGCTGGTTTTATGATAAAGCAAATCACTGTATGTTTGTAATCCCCATGTATAAGTGATTTGAATTACTCGTAGAATGGTCTCCACGATTTGTAGTCGCCGTCGAATTTTGGTATGTCAATTCGATGTAACTTTATGTCTGATGTATTGGTATCAGAATTGGTTGCCTTTCTCTTTGCCGTAAGCGGGAATTGGTTAAGGCCATCGATTAATACACTATGAAACTGAATGTATGAGTCTTCAGTACTTTTCATTAGGTTTTGTGTGAAATACGAATCCGCCATTTTGTTGGTTTCTTCACATATTATAATTATCGGAAAATTCCTTCCAATAATCGTCTATGATTTTTAATTTAGTTTGGTACTATCCAAAGTACCCAAACGCTGATGGCTGGAGACAGCCGTTGTTAATTTAGCCTGAAGGGTATTATGCCTTTAATTAAGCTTCCTGGTTGTCACGTCCATTGTACCAGCAAATACTCTCCCAAACTGAATGACTTGTATATGTAGGCGGATATACAGGGTGTTTCATAATTGGTGCACCAAACTCAAGGGTTTGATAGCTGAGGTGGAGACAAGCAAAAAATTATAAGGGGAAGGGGGGGGGGGGGGGTAAGACGCGTCGTTTCGGCAGTAGGGGGGGTTTTAGATTTTTAGCACTTCTTCCACTTTACACCCTGTAACTTTCTTGATATACACCCTATCAAGGTGGGATTTATCTCAGATGATAGCAAACCGTCCAGTGAATGCCCAATCAGCCTTCCTGTCACCTTCCGTCGGAAGTAGTAGGACGTCAAAGTCAAAAAATTGGAAAAAAAATTCCTAATTATTTCAAATTTTAACGATTTTCCCGCCAAAATGCATGATAACTATACAGTTTTATTACAAGATTTAGAAACCCCGGAATGTTACCTTTAATTTGACCTGCCTAAATGCAACCGTTTTTGAGATATTCCCGTTCATAATTTCATGAATTTTGCCTAATTTGCGTGAAATTGCATAAAATTAGGAGCAATTTCTATTGTAATTAGCAAAATTAATGAAATTATGCATCATAAAAACGAAGGACCGTGTATAAACCTCTGCTTGGGTTGACTCACACAATTATAAAAAAAGGGTCCTGATTTTAATAATAAGTTATTCAAGTTTGAAATTATAAGTGTTTATTAACATGAAACATATAACATATAACTTGGTTTTTAATTCTATTTAAGGCTATTGCTTCACGAAATGAAATAGAAGACGCAATGTTTAGTTGGTTATAATACAGGATTACAAACGGTCGAATGGTTCCAGTGGGTCGATGCACCTTAAAATGGTGGACAGAGTCCAGTAATTTTATACGCTTAAAACGGGATAAGCTCTAGGTGTGAGAAAGCTATAATCGTTGCAGTGGTTTACAATCCAGTAATTTAATAGATAGATAAAATCTAGTGATTCCATACCCTTACAGCGGATATAAGCTCCAGGTATGAGTCAGCTATAAACGTTGCAGTGGTTTATAGTCTAATTATTCTAAGGCGAATCCAATTGGCTATTGTTAGATAGTTATAACAACTCCAATTGTCTAATTCACAACACTAGACAATTGGTGGTAAATGAGCAGTTTAAAACACCGCTTGGCAGGTTGGTAATTTATAACATTATTTATGACTGCTCGGAAAGGAATGTAATGATCTGGGCGTTGTGTCAGCTTCCCAGAGCTGGGCAAGTACCAAAGAAAAAGTACTTAAGTACAAGTACAAGTACCGGAGGCCTGTGTACTTCAACGTAAGTACAAGTACCGCATGTATGAAAAGTACTTGTAACTAAGTACTAAATCTATAAAAAGTACTGAGTACTTTTTTAGAATCTTTGTACGTTGGCAGTAATATAATGAAGTTTGTCGAGTTCAGTTAATAGATATTAATAAATCAATACCTTTTGAAACCTATAATATATATAGTAACCAGTGGCTATTATTTATAGCTTTTTATAGTTTTCAACGTTTCAGGTAGAGTAAAACTTTCACCTCTCATTGCTACACTCATAAAAACTATTAGAGGTCCGCCCAAGCACACCCATTATCGCTTCCAATAATGCATAACAATTCTAAGAAAAAAATTTCCAGTAAATTTCTAAGAAAAAATTGAGACCTTCCCTACATCAGGTCGAGGCATCGTTGATTTTATATTGGAGCGAGGCCTTTCTTGCTTACCCTTGGTTATGTTCATTGACGTATACAATATGGACTGCTTACTTTTCTATTTTACGTGGGCACAAATGCTTGTGTCAAAAAGAGTTCGTACGTCGGTGCCAACATTCAAAAAAATTATTGGCGGGAAGTTGTGTACACGAAGTTCGGAAGGTGATTTTAATAAAACATTTGCAATTTTTTCTGCGTATCTAATGAATATATTGTCTTTGGTAAAACAGTATCAGTATCAGTAATAGCTCTAAATGATTAATTTAAAATCATGTATTTCGACGAATCCACTAATTTATTTGTTGCTTTCAGTTCTATTTCAGTTGGTACTTAGTGCTTTTAGACCGAAAGTCAGCAATATAGAATTGAGCCCACTCTCTGCAGTATATTTCTATGAACGCTGTCATTCTATATTATACATGTCAGTCGTTATGTCATCAACTCGAGGCATCGTCTATTTGATATTCGAGCTAGATGTTACTGGTTTTTGTTCTACTTGCCCAGTCTTGTTTGTATGGTATTAGGTTGTCTAAGGTTCTGCCTTGACGAGTGAGTGCGGCCCACGCTTTGACAGTTCTTTGCGTGATTTCAAACTCAATAAAAAAGGAGTTGCGTTAGAGATTGTGTTTTCTTTTCTACGAAGAGTTAGATATTTGCAGATATTTAATAAACTTAGAAATACTTAAGTAAAAATCTTGGTACTCAAATAAAAAACTATGTCTTAAGTACAAGTAAATAGGCGCTAGAACTTAAGTTCCAGTACTAAGAAGGGGCATTTCAAAAGTATTGAGTAATAAGTCTCAAGTAACGAAAATGTACTTTAAGTAGTACTTAAGTCTTTTTAAGTATTGCCCAGCTCTGCAAAAGCCAATTTGTTCGTTGCAAAGACTACTAAGATGCAGAAAGTGTCTAGCGCAATCCTGACAACGATTCGTTATTGAGTTTAATTTGACTTGATGTACAACTGTACGGGTGGGTTAATTAAAATGCCAAAGACACTTTAATGTATCAGTACTAATATAACATACGACGGTATTATGTACTCAATTGTTTACTTAAGACGTAATTAAGCAATACGGACAACACATTTGTCAGACCTGATGAGTGAATCATTTTATGGAAAAAGGCAGTATATCTCATATCCATACTGGTGTGCTTATTAGCTCGCCAGAGCTGCAGTTCGAACGTTTGTGAGTACATGGTTAAAAATTTGAGTATGTATTTTTAAAACCAGTATAGATTTCATACTTTAATTCAATACTCGCCTGAAAACTTTACCTTTAATATGGTTACTAATGATCTCATTAAAAAAGTATTTTCTCTCAATGAAAGGAATGAGAACCGAACAGAGAAGAAATACTGGTCAAGATGGCAGTAATTTGCTTTGAAGCACATACATATATTTTTCATAATGTTATCATGAAGCTTGCAAAACAGCAGACAAGGAAACAGTCAGTTTTTTTCATATCTACAATACGTAATAAATTGCCTAAGCTTTTCAGAAATTTTGTATTTGTTCAAATTTATTTTTAGGTATGGAGTGACAATATCTATAGACCTTGTGATATGTGTGCTTACATAGTCCTACATAATAAAAAAAAAAACGTACCTCATTTTAGTCCTGTCACTAAGCAAACCAGATACATTTCCAAAAATTACCCAATAAGTTGATCTCATCAATGCATCCACATTGCTTCTCCGTCCTCAAAATAAGATTAACATCTTTCTTTTCTGGCATATATTGCCTGTAAAAATGAAGCCTACAATAAATTGAGATTACGTTTGATTCAATGGATATGAGTTTTGTTCTGAATATATAAGATTTTGTTTATTGAAAGTACTTTTGACTCAAGTAGATTTTTTCTTTTCTGTATGCAATACCAGATACCTACTTAGGAATTTTCTTTGGTCTAGTAGCAGCACAAAAATACCTCACAATCTTCTAGTCTTATGTATTTTACCTGAAAAAAAAAAAAGAAACCAATTTTCTGGGGTTTACCAACAGAGAATTACGTTTCGAGAACTAAGAATTGTTTGGCTTTAACGTTGACATGAAGAAAACGTATTCAAGAAAACCCGTAATTTTATTTATATATATCTACTATATATTAAAGCTAAGGAATGATGTTTCTCTGTGCAAAGCAGGAATACCTATATGGACTTACATTTTATTGATAAATCAGGGTGATGTGTGTATAAATTTGTGTGTTTGGTAGGAAATCCATTGAGTTAAATAAATACACATTTGAAGATCCATTTTTCTTTTTTACTATTCCTTGAACATCGTGAGTACTTTTTTTATATCTGTATTTTTTCACTACAATTTAACAATTTTTTGTTCAAAGTTACTTTATAGAGTTGAATTGAATTTAGTTCCTTTCGTTTTATTGTGTAATTCATGGAAGAATCCCACTGGTGCCTCTTAATATTAGCTCTACTCAAATTCTTTCCATAAGGAGAGGTGCTTACTCTAAAATCTTTCTATAAACACCTAACTCAAGCTTATCTGCAGTATCTGCTCGTCCATGTGATTAAAGAACTTTTCTGAATTTGTGATTTTTCATACATACACAACCACATCACAATCATTATCCTTGAGCTTATCGCACTATGGCTCCAGGAGTCGGCTTGTGCTCATTGTTGTCACATCGGGATACATATCCAAATTGATAGATTTTTCCTTTTAAATTTTATTTGGATACATGGATACCTACTTTTTATTCGGTCTGGAATGTATAAAATATATTTTCGACGATCTTCTTCATCTTTCAAATTTTTTGAACTCCTCTCCGCGATTTACATTTTGAGCCATGATTGAAAATGTATGTCGATTGGTGTGAAGTCAGGACCCTATGTGGCCAATCTAGACCATTGATATTTTCGTTTTTTAGATAATCTCGAACTATTTTACCGAAAGAAGGAGGGCATTTTGTTGTTGTAAAATGAAATTGTCTTCCTATCAATATTTTCCTTTAGGTCATAATAACAAATAGATCTAAGTAGACGACTTTAGAGGTGACTTTTCCTTGTAGATACTTTAGTTGACCTATTCCATAACCTGAAATACATCCTCATACCATAATGCCTTTATCTTGTAATTTTACAATATGTTGAGTATACCTACATTTATACGAAAATTCTTCATCCCTTGATCTTCGTACGTAGATTCTTCCATGACTATGTCGCATTCTAATTGGACTTTCATCACTCCAAAATATGCTGTATCAAAAATTATTATCTTTAAAGCATGTCCTGAGTAAAATTTCAATCTCTTTTTCCGGTTATATTTCGCACAACACGTTTATGTTTTCCGCCTTCATAAAGCATCCTCCGTACAGTCATAATGGAAGGTACAAATCAGTCGGCTGATGCCAATTATCTACGAATTTCACAGCTGACATGCGTATGTCGGGTCTGGAAAGGTACCTTATTCTCTCATCTGTTCTTTTGTCTGTCACTTTTGGTCGGCCTGGTCTTATGACTTCTGTTACACGACCTGTGGGTTGTTAAACCACGTTGTAAACCGGGTAAAGCACATTGCAAAATTCACGCTAGTAATACCTTGGTGAACATAGAAATCCGTAGTTTAGTAGGCTTTGAATTGATGTAAAAAAAATAAAATAAAAAACAGTTTAAATTTTATTCTGTGTCTGTCTAATGTCAACTAGCAAACAAGAAGTTCCACGAGAAAGGTAAAATGAATAGAGATTTCTTTTTATAAAGCATAGCAAAATTACCTCTACAAAAAATATTCTTTACTGAAGAAAAGAATTAAAGCAGTTAATTGACGGCATTAATGGGAATCTCATTTCATTATATTGAAATTCTCTTACAGCAATATTCATATCCCTAGCGTGTGGCGGTCAGGATAGAAGAACACCAAGGAAAACCCTTCATGCGGCCATGTATTGATTAAATTCAATCCTAACTCTTTTTCAATGACTTCACTATTGCACCAAGCGCAAGAGTAGAAGACGCTGGTGGAAATCTATTATGATCACGAAGCCAGTGGCCTGAAGCCTTTTTCAATTCCATCTCTATAGTCAAATTCCGCTCTAATGTTGGGATATTGACCAGCACACATCTTTTTCTGTTCAGCACATTAAGCTATCAACCGGGCTGTCATTGGGGCAGTTCCTATAATATAAATTAAATTTTTCAGACCATCTTCCCGAGTTTTACTCGACACGAGTGGCCAGGTGTCCTGTTAGCAAAGAAATGCACATCCTTGTAGATATCCCCATCATAGTGTTGTTCTCTCGATAGTAGGACACAACCCAGTTGTTTGCCTAGCACTGTACTACAGTCCGCTAGACAGTTAATACTCGTTCCGGATGTCATAAGGCTAGTCGGGACTAAGGGCCATCACCAGCCTGCATATCAGGGTACTTGGAGCCTCAAGTTACATTTAGGAAGACTGTGGTTATCAGAACCACTCTATTCCATTTATCAGCTTTCGACTACGTAAGCCATCCTAGTCAATCGTCTACATTAGATTTCCAAGTCGACCCTCGACACTCAGGTTGTTTCACCACTCTGAAGATACGACGATTGAGGACGGCTCATTTGCCCAAAAGTTGGCAAAAGACCTTCCCTATTGAAGGCTCCCACTTTTTCATGTATAACTTGCCAGCTTTTTACGAAAAGCTTCACAATTTCTTTATGGAGTTTTCCTTTTTTATTAATTTAATAATAATTTTTCGTTCTTCTGTCGTTAGTTAAGTTCAATTTCTTGTAAATTTAAGACTTGTCAATTTACTTTTGGCCGCCACTGTAGGTATCGCAAAACTTGCAAGCTTATTTTTCACAGAAACATCAAAGCGTTAATAGACCTTAGAGAAATCATAGAAGCATAGAGAAATCATAGAAGCATCAGGAATTCAGGCAGAAGATAGCTTAATGCAACAAATTTAAGTTTGAAACATATGGGAACTGCCGCAGGCAACATTTGCTACAGATACCATGGTATTCTGCTGCTCTCTTAAAGATTTTTTTTTTATGTTGATGCTTAATGCCGCAGTAGTACTAGCAGAACGAGACAAAACAATTTAAAATTGTACGTGTGAAAAGAAAGAAAACAACAATTTTTTTTAAGTTGCAGGCCGCCTACTTCTTGATGGTGTTTGCTTTTTGCTGTTAAATTATTCCTTTCTCATTTCAAGAATACCACATGCATTTCAAATGGTTTTGAAACAGTTTAACGTATACGGAATCTTGGTGCGTTCCTTTTCTCGTTTTGAATGAATTTGGGAGAAATGACCGAGAACGGTGTCATAATTTAGTTCTGTGCACATAGAAAAAGAGCGAAACAAAGCCATTCCAAGTGTTTGACATTTCTTCCATTTGACAAAAGCAAGTATAAATTCATATAAATTGTTGTTAATCAGACCCAAAGCCATTTTCCAACAAAGACCACTTAAACTCAACTATAACTACATCGGCCAAATTGTAAACAAACATTCACAAAATACAAATTAAAATCGTTCTACTTGAATCGGTGAAAAAAATCACAACCATTCGGAATCCGACGACAGATTGAATCTGCAAATCGTACGGCTCGAGAAAAAGAATGACTTTGGTTGAAATAAATTCATCCTGAACGAGAAAAGCAACGTAGCATTTGCCTTCGTTATTAAAAAATAGCGCTCGTTTCGCTTGTTTTTCTGAATCTGTTTAGGTCCTGCGCTAATTGTGGATACATTTGGGATCTTCTCCGGTGTACACATTTTCAATTGGCCGTGTGGCAACAGTAACCTTACATATGTACTTTCTTACTTGCAAGTTATGGCGTGGACTCAATTTTATACATATTTCTATGTAAATGTATGAAGATTGCTAAAATCTTTTCTCATTCCAACAATAGCACATATATAATTACTAAATACTTCAATAAATGCAACTCTCATAAAAATTGTTCGGTCACTAATAATACTTTCATCGGCCAGCTATTTTCAATCTTCCCACTTCCTATGCCATTCTCTTCAATTAGGTACAACTATAAATTCTCACCAACAATATGTGAACCAAGAAGGAAATCCTTTATACTTTCTTTACTTAAAATGTTCTATAAAATTAAAAGCTACGCGATGCCCGTATCTGGCCAGAAGTTTATCTGCTATGCGACGGGCAAAACCGTCACTCACCATCTTTATTAAGTTAATCTCTCGTTCCGTATGTAGTTCATCATCTGACTGAACATAGAAAAGTTGTTCGAATGCTTCGGATTAGGACACGACACATGACAGTCACTTAGGTTGGTAGGTACTAGAAAGCTTTTTAGAAATTGGTAAAAGCAAAACTTATTTCCTTTGGCCAAGTAGTCTAGAGCTTCCCTAAATTCTAGAATTAAATTCAACTTCAAATGTGTGGATGAAATGAAGCTATAAATGATATCAAAAATGCTGGCAAGTTGGAAACTTAGAGATTAAATACATTTCAGCTGTTTTTTGAAAGCTTTCACAAAATTCTACCATAAGTTTGGAGATTACAACTATTGGAATTTCTAGACATTTTATCCGAGCTGTAGGTAGTGCCTATTTCATGATTTTTGTTGAAAATTTGTGATTATATCAACTAAACTGATATAACTCGGTACCTAATACCATATAAACCAGTTTCGGACCAAATATCAGTATCATAATATCAAAAAGTGTAGATTACTTGAAAATTATCAAACGGGTCCTAATGAACCATAAAAATTACCATTAGAGAAAGGAAGTAGCTACCCTTCTTTAAGCCGAGCTCATCTTTTACTGGAAATGTTCGATTTCGTTTAGGCTAATACGTACGTTGAAAGTTCCATGTAACATTGTGACATCTTTATAAGATTATATTGTATCTACCTTAATTAATCTTAATGCGACTACATGAAAAACTCATTCGTTTCTTAATAAATATTAAAAATGACATATTCACTCAGACCAAGGTTAAAGTATGTAAACAAACCATTCTTACTCCAATAGAATACCTTCGTCCATTTTTGGAAGCAATTGGCGACGTAATTTCACACCACACGACCAATCGAATCAAGAACTTACTATCGTATATGAAATGAAGATTGTGGCGATAAAATTGCTTTAATAATTTTAAGTTCCAAAAGTATTGGCGCATGTGGAATTCAACAAATTCATGATAAAAATTTACACATTGCGTGTAACTGCAGGGGGTTGTGAACACAATATTCATATAAAATAATAGGTTATCTGTGCGAGCCAACAGTTAGCAGCAGGAGTATCGAAATAAAGAAAATAAACGCATATTTCATATTTAGAAGCTGCGTGGATAACTCTGGTAATTCTTGAAGGGTTTCTTTTTGTTTACAATATAAAAGCAACACATCAAGAGACATTTTGCTTTTTCTTCAATCGTCATCTCAGGATGTACAAATTTCCTAAAAACAGATTCCCTTGACTTAATGCACTTACTAAATTAAACTAAACTCAGCAAAATCAAAAATTACATTTTTTTTTATGTGCACTTTAAAATTTAAGTGCAATCTAATCGTCAGTTTGTGCTAAAAAATTGACATCTTTATGTTCCAGGCCATGATACAAAGCGATTTTGCTTTTTTTTTACTAGTAGTACAAAATCATACTACTCTAATACATTCAAAGAGCGATTTTGCTTTGCAAAAGTATACGAAATCGTACTACTCTAATACATTCACCGAATGTGATGTTACGGCCTGGAACATAAAGACGACAATGGCTAAGCATATACCTACAATAATGACACCAATGGAAATACAATTAATAGGCTTAAATACCTACCAGCGCAAATTGAATGAAGCTAAATTTGGCTACAGTGGTGATTTCAAGAAATATCCCATATCCGCTCAATCCTCCTGACCAAAATGAGAAATTATTTCTATACTCTATAGTCATTCTATAAAAAAATAAAATAAAACAAAAAAGTAATAACAAATGCCTCCCTTTCTCTGATCTACTTATATTCTATTAAGATTTCCCTCTCTTTCTGGGGCTAGCTGAAAAACAGCAGTCTAATAATTCTTGACAGCTGCGGACGATAGTGTAGAAATAGCAATTAAATATTTTTTTTTGTACTGAATTTGCTTTACACCATATGCCTTTATGCGAATTAATTTCCCTAAGGCAGTCATTATCAAAAATTTGTTTGCATGAAAACAAATCTGACGATTTGGGGATCTCCAGTCCAGTAACAAGCAATTTTCGTTGAATTTCATTCTTTTTCACTGAACATGTTTTCTCTCGAAATTCATATAAAAAAAAAAGAGTTATATACGAGCCAGTAGATGGCAGCAAGAGTTACGAAATGAAGGTAAATTAAATTTCTGCACTGCGAATAATTTTGCGACTTTTTTTATTTTAATTAAAATATATACAGCTAACTTGAAAGCTGAAAACATGAATATTTTGTAAATTATGGTGCTTTTACTATTTCACTTTCTTATTCTCCTTAATCCGCAAGAAAGAAGTCAGTTTATCTTAAAACTACCAGAAGTAACTATTATTATCGATTTTTCAAACAAAACAATCTCAAAATAATGATTTGATCTTTTTTAAATAAATAGAATCAATCGTATCACCATTAAATGAAGTAATTTAAAAAAGTATTAAGTAATAAAATACAAATTGCACCTTAATGGTTCATTTTTGATAATTTATCACTTAACCATTCCTCATACATTTTTTTTTTGTTGTTATGAAATATAAGAGTTATCGATAACTTTTTTTATTTTTTCTCAATAATATTTAAAAGTTATTTTTCAATTTTTATTTTATTATTTTATCCATTCCCTCACAATTTAAATTAATACAAGATCCACACTGCTCGTCGGGTTGTGTCACATAAATTCTATTAGGGACGAGTCCGGTATTCGAATTCACGTCAGCTTTCCTATATATGCATATCACTGACATGTATATAAATGGACTGCTCGTTGAACAAAAAATGCATGAAAGCAAATGGCACCACTTTCATGTTCCTGTCTTTTTCCGTGTGAGAGCATACTTTCCCACAGAACTGTAACGATTCAGCGGTATTTCCAACCAAAACAGCCTTGTAAAATACACTTCCTTCGCCTTATAATTAAGATTTAGCAATACAAATAGTCGCAAATACCTTTGTGGTAAATTCTGTAAATCCCCTGACATGCATATATAAGTAAATTCCCAAAAAATTTAAATACAGCGCCGCGCCAGTCAGAGCATACTTTTTGAAATCAAAACTGTTGCCACATGAAACAGGAGATCAGTCAGTGATGCATATCGAAATTAGAAGTGCAAAAATTTTCATTGTCAAGTTATTTCAAATCGAAATAGCTCTGAATCAAGATTTATACCTACCTACTAGATGTTTAAAATTTTTTTTTAATGAAGTTTAAATTATCTGAAATAAATCCTTGTAAATCAAGTTGATAGCATCGTTACTACGATTGTTCTATCGCAATTGAATCCTATAGGCAATTTTTTTCTGGAAGATTTAAGTTTAATTTTGAAAGAAATTAGAAGTTCAGTGCAAACTCTATCCTTGCAGCAACATTACACCTCTACATAATATATCTAGTTGCAACTTTCGAAATTTGCAACTATGCTGGTCTGTTATGTGTACGTAAGCATACGTTTACAGTTTAAATTCTGTGAAACAATATAAACAATTAAAATATAACCTTCGAATGGCGCCTTCATTGATTAGTTTCAATTGCGTATTTTACTTGCTCTAGTTTGAGCTCTTGTACTATTATCGAAAGTAGACCATTCTTTTTTTCTTTTTTCTGTTTTTCTTTTTTTTTTCAAAAATACATGGAAATTATGATAGGATGAGTATTTTTAAAGATACACATTTCTAAGTCTGTCCTTATGCGAAACTTTCAACAATTATTCTGTTTTTATTATGTTGCAAGAGTTGCCCTCTAGCTCTGCATCTAGTCTATCTTGATTGAGATCTGTGTTGATTTAAAAATCCTAAAAATGGCATGCACTTTTAAAAGTTGATGACTCAGAAAGAATCAAAATAGCTATATCCAAACAACTGACAAATTTCAAAATTTTTGGACTAGGTAGTTACTAGGCATCATCTCATCATTCATTCATTTAATTTTAATATTTTGTCGACGTGGGTAGGTTAGTTAGTTACCTATGTATACTTGCAGTACCCGATTAAGAACGATCATCAAGTTGATAGTATCATTAAAATTGACAAATTAAATAAATAAAGGGGAAATTTCAGTCCATTAAAGCAACAGTTTATAGCTGGATTCATTACTAAAGATCTTTTTAAATATGTAACCCTACTTAAGTTAGGGAAATAGTGGCTTCTCTCCTTTCAGTAAGTTTGGTAATTTAGACGACATCGAAGTAAACAAGTAGGGAACTATGAGAATCAAAGTATACTTTATTTATTTATTATTATCACAGATATATTTTCCATCTTATTACCGACAGAAGCATTTTAAGGTGATCATAACATACCGTTTTATGTAGTACTGATGAATCATGAAGATATTTATTAAATATGTATCAACATTGCATTGTACTAATTTAATATGTCTGAAATATTATCCTCTTTTAGGTATGTGTACTTCCTTCAAAAATATTTTAATATACCTCAAATCAAACCAGATGATAGTTTCATATTTACCTACCACGAAAAAAGCAGTTTTGTTGAATTGAAAATTGGAAAGAAAATATTCTAAGTTTGGTAGGTAGGTACCCACTTGGCAACTTTTTTCTCTTAAAATGTTTCATTCTTTAGAGATTTTATTGATTTTTTTTCTGATATCTTTCGTCAATGCAATAAGTTCTTTTATGTGATGGCGTAAGGATTTTAGTCAATATTTCTATTTGGTTTGTCACAGATTACATTTGAAACATACATATGTACGTACTGAAACTTACACTTCCAAAATTTGGAAATTCAAAACGTTTATCGAATCCATACAATGAGAAGTACGTAATTCGATAGAAATAATTTTGTTCAGTCTATTAAATTTATTTCAAATTTATGCCTAAGTTTTTCGAATTATGATCTAATTTTTCTTGGTTTGATATAAAATAATTTTTTAGGTAGTAGATACCTTCATACGAATTTATTAGTTCTGAAATGAATTTTGTCACTATTAGCTAATTACAGAAAATTCCAAGTTCTTCCTTGATCGCTATGAAAAACTATTAGTAGGAGTGCCTTAATAGTAATTTAGTAGTCGTCATAAAAATCAGTTTTATCGCGAAATTGGCTTAAAATATTCTTTATAGCAATGCAATGGACCTATCTGGCAGCTCTGGCAAATATAAAAACAAAGAAAATGATGGTCTATCACCACGTTTGCCTACTCCTCTTCCAAATGTTAAAATTTCTGCTTCATTGGATTGGTTAATAAATAAAATCCGCACAGTACTTAACGAAAGTTGATTTCGTTTATACCCTCCTTTTATCCGCTTCTACAATTCCATATTTTGGTCATAAGAGACAGGGAGACAAAGAGACAAAGAAAATAAAGATTATCTTCACATTGCCTTCTCCTCTTCCAAAAGTTATATTTCTGCTTCATTTCATTGGTTAATAACTTACACACACAGATCCTATTTAACTTAACGAATATTTTGGTCATGCGCAGTAGAACAGAATTTTATATTTTGGTCGTAGATGATCTGAAAGTTGCTGATCGCCTGGTATTTGCTGTTTCTTTAAAATTCATTAGAGTGAATGGGATGAAATAACAATTTGAAGCAAACGATAGCGGCAAGGCAGATGTAGGTATTTTACTGTGAATGCTGTTCATTTTTTTTTTCTCAACTAGTTATACCTCTTCTGTCAACAGATGGCTCCGGGGGTATCGAAATGAGAAATAATTTTGTAGTTTTTATAATTTAGAAGTTTTTCGATTTCATAATGTGATTTGCATTTCAACTTTAGTTCTAAAGTTTTGTATTGGTATAGAAATAAAGATGTTCTCTTTTTGGATGAAATCAAGGAAATAAAATTTTTGCACGCTTTTTCTTTAATGATCGATAAATTAAATCAACATAAAATTTTCAATTAGAAATTTTATAAAAACCAAATTTTTTAAAAATTTGGAATCATTATCAGGCAGTCAATATAAAAATATTAATTAATGGACTCTGCTATCTGTAGGCATCTACATGCAGCTCAGAAAAAGCAGTGTCTCAGTCCTCTATAGTTTAAGTTTTTTAGGTACGTAGGTAGGTACCATAACGTTTGATCCAATGTTTTATAAATAATATGTTAATCCTTAAACTCATCGCAGTCGTGGTTGTCCTGCCGGCCATACTCCGTTACTATCCTTTTAAATTTTCCATGTGAGGTTTCATATCTGAGAAAAAATTAGCAGATCCTGGTCCTAGTTTCCATAGTTAGCGTATGACTTCAATTGCTTGTAATTAGCTCCACTCATTCACTAAAAATAGCTATTTTCTCAATTTCTCTTGTCACAATCTGTGGACTATTTACTGAACTAATATTATAAGAAGCATACTGTCACAGTGCTTAATAGCAATTACTTCATTCTTCACCATTGTCGAGAGAAATGTGACTTCTAGGTTCTACGAGAAAACAATTTAGTTAGTAAACGATAGAAACATACAATTGAAGATACTCTTCTTATCAATCTTGCCAGTCGGCTCTTACTGTAATCTCTTGTATACAGCTACGGCCCAAAAGATATCTATAGAGGTACCTACAGCTCACTCCGTCCACGCGATCCAGAAAAAACGGAACTGCTGTGGCAATTGGGCGGACATCAGGCGTGTACGTATGTAGTTCTGCTGGTAAAACTTCCTATCCTATCGCGTTTCTTAATTTAATGATATCTACATATTCTGACTCCAGCATTGCCTTACCTATTCGAAATTAAAGGAATTTAAATATATTCTCCTCTTGATTTTCCAGATTAAATAATGATTATTTTCTCACTCTTCTTTCAAAAAAAAATATCTCACGTGTAGCATCGGTCTTGGTTCTGTAGACTTCTATACCTGGAACTTAAAATACTACTGAGGACTATCTCGAAAACTTTTATATGGTTTTCATCCAACTTGAACCAATAACCAAAATCAAAGTTTTCTCCTATCATACTAGTTAAAATGTTTAGCTAGCCATATTGTCGAACTATAAAAGTGCCACAACATTTTCTTTAGTTCTAAAAATGAGTTCAAAGTGTGAAAGGTGAGAAAAGAAATTTGCTCGTTTACACAGAAAATCCCGAAGCATCACATTCGTGCATAGCCCAAAAGGCAAAGTTAACCAGATATACAGTTAAAAATACAATTAACAAGGTTATTAGTGATTAGAAAATTAAAGTACAACCCAGAAATGGCAGACCAAAATTACCTAAAAATAAAAAAACTGGAAAAAATATTATTAAACTGCATCAATAAGAATAAAACGATCTCAGTGCGCAATGTGGCGACTAAGCAAACCCAATTTCTTAGTAATGATACTCAAACAGCTAAAGAAACATAAACGAACAGCTGACCATGAAAATTTTCCATAACGTACAAATTTTTCCGGACAGTCGTTATTATGAAGATTCTTCTCTTGCGTAAGAGCACAATCATCATTTTTCCTAGAATGAAGTATAATTCCCATATCTGGCCAGGGCTGCAGTCGCACATTTTCGGCCATACAGTAAAATTCTGTGATTATTTTTTATCGAACTGTGCGAATGTGAAATAGTTTAACATCTTCCATTTTCCTTAGGCTTAGTTCTATGAAGATTTAAGAGCGACTTTATATCAGCATATCCGCCACTCTCTTACTCGTATATGTCTTTCCCTAATCCTTTCCTTAACCTCTTCCTGCTATGCTGTACTTTCTATCATAGGGCATCCCTTGAGCGTGACTTAATAATAGAAATAAAAACAAAATATATGTAATGAAAGTAATCTCCGATATTCGCAATTTTCTATAGTTAAATTTTGCTACAATATTTAAGAATTTAACCAATCAAAATCTTCCCTGAGCTGAAGGGATTTTCCATGTCTACACGGTTTTGCCTGGGATTAAAGCTGTGTCGGTCGGCATCAAAATAGTAAAACTGGATAAAAGCATCACAAGAAAACAATTTTTCTTCATTTCCGAATTTTATGTATGAAAAAGAAAATTGAGCGATTTTATGGGATTAATTTGGTTATAACTATATTTTGATAAATACATATTACCGAACCGTATAAGATTATTTATTTCCCTTTACCTATAAAAACTTTATGAGGAAATGCCAAATTATCTTAAATTTTAAGCTTAGTATTTGCCTTGCTTTTATTTACGTTGAAAGCTATCTGTATACAGGATCTATACCTACTATAAACGTTGTTATAACTTCCATTTACAAGAAAGATATATTCTGATCGATATCCTTACTTGGAAAATAATTTCCTTTTCCGGGGATTTCAGTCCCCTTTTAAATTGGAAAACTTTCATATTTCTGTTGAAAATGTTATAAGAGCTACAAGAATTGAGTGATGAACCTGGCAAATGGCTTACCTTGCAATAATGGAAGCAAAATAGACAATCTGCTATTATTAGGGGCTTCTGAGTGAATTTATTTTGGAAGTAAATTGAGTTGTAGAGTTCTACTTTACCTCATCTGCCTTTACTGCCCAAGAAGGCTGAACAAAACCTGAGAATTTTAAATAAGCTTTGAGCAATTTTGTTTTATTCTTCACAAATTTAAACAGCCAAAAGAGTTAATTAATTCAAATAAATAGACTTTGTTTGAAATACATTTTCGTTGAGTAGTTATTTAATTTTTGCTAAGGTTTTGTATTCTAGAGAAAGTCTCACAAAGTATTATTTACATTTACACCTTTCGTCGATAAAATTCTTTTTCCTCGAAGCAATTTGATTGCTCCACTGTTACCGTTATTTTTTTTCATTGTCATTCTTTTTGCTTAAATTGTTTACAAAAGTTATTTTTTGGTATTACTGTAACGTTTTGATTTTCGAATTATTAGTACTAGGAGTATCGAGGATATTCATAGTTGCTATATGGAAATCTTAAGAGAAACTATTATCTCCTAGTTTGGTTCTCTGTAGGGTGGATCTTATACTAATTTTGATAAATAAAATCTTATTTAGCTCCAGATATACTTGAACATGAAAAATTTTTCTTTATATAATTTTACATTTTTAAGAATCCCAGACGCCCTTCATTACTTCAATATTTTTATTTACTATAGATCAGATTATTTACGAAAGTTAAAATTCATTTTTTTCTTTGTGATGCTTAAGTAGCAATTTACGGTGTTAGAGCTGAGCTTCTCTTCTTGTAACTATTGTATTCCTAAGTCTACAACCACAATGCACTTTTAGCGGGGTGCTCAGTCTTTATATCGTACGTGGCGGCAGTCTTGATCTCAGACGCTGCAACCGCTTAGATGCCTGCTTGCAGCAGGGAACCAAAGACAAGATGCCATGCCTTGATGCAGCTACGCTGTCTTGAGCCTTGTTTGGATCTCGAAATTGTGACAGCTTGTATATCTCTTGAAGCAGAAATTGTTCTATCTTGGGGGACTGTTTATTAGGCACAGAGAGTGTAGCGACTGCGACTTGACGTGATCACGGTCAACCGCTCGTTCTATCTGTAAACAGCTTGAGGTGCGTCAACCTCCTGACCCGTAATATTTTCTTATTTATTTAAAAGGAATCAAGTAATCTTAATGGCCCCTCAAATGGAAAATGGAGCGATACCGAGCCGGTGGAATGCTTCACTTTCTTGCTCCAGGCTGTCCCAATGACAGCCTGAATGCGCGTTATACCGCTAGGAAGACGGTAGTGCTGAGGATCAAGTCAACCCTATGTCGACTTAACGGCTGTTATGTAAAAAGTGACCGATCTGGTCCACTTCTGAACAGTCTGAATCTGTGGGGTTCACTTTTGAGCAATCTTGAGCTGTAGGGTTCATTTCTAAACAGCCTGGAGTCCTGTCTTAAGTCGACCCGATGTTGACTGATGGTCACAGAAACAACGGCTATAATGCTGGTACTGCCGAAGGAATCCGCTGTTTCGGCAGCTGATCATTGGTCCATTTGTAGAAGGCCAGAAATCACAATCTCTCAAACAAGATTACTTAGAGCGATTAAAAAGAAAAGAAAAACATCGGCTCATCAGTTGCTGTTGTGGGGTCTGTTAGTTTCTTTTTTATTTTATACATGGTCTTTCAGTGCCGGTTGACATCAGAATAATTATATTTACACTAAAGTCAAAGCCTATCTAGCTAAACCTTCCTATCTTCAGCAAAATGTTATTAGACGCTAATTTCAAAAAAAAAAAAATTGCCATGTTTACAAAGTAGTTGGTCAAGTATTCGGAGATGTACAACCCGGCACAGAAGCGTCACCACATACTTGAGGTGAATGAAGACAAGCCTTGACAAATATTTTGCTTTCCTCATCTTTTACACATACCACGGAGAAAGTTTTTCAAGTTCAAATCATGCCATCGGATATTTAAACCAATGACCTCTTCTTGTTGACCTCTTGGTGGATAATCACTAAGCTATATGTACAAAGCAATCTTCAAAAGCAGAGAGAAATCAATTACATTGCTTAAAAGGTTTTATAGAACAACTGTTTTTATCTCCAGAACTGACGGATAACATACATTTCGAAATTTTTATTACTAACATAAAAACATTATGGAACACCTTGCAGCTCGCTATATTTATTAATTCCATTATCACGCCTAATTCGAATAAAAATCGTCAAAAATGTTAAATCACATTTTGTTTACGCTTTCATTCTATCGTGTGATTTTTTATGTATCTCCAAAGCATTTGTGTAACCTCCTGCGAGCTTCAATTTGTCGAGCCTATAGTCTACCCCCTAATCGAATTTTATCTAAACATAACTTATTTATGTTTCACAACCACTGTTCCCACATTGAAGTAAATGTGTTTTGCATTTGAAGGGGTTTCATATTTTATTTCTGATTTGAGATTACATGATAAATTCAGAATAAATTTCTTTCCAAAAACGTGCCTTATTTTCTAGTCACTAATCAAGCAAAATAAAATAAAGAATAAAATATAAAACATCTTCAAATACGAGCATACTTACTTACTTCAAGAGTGGCCCAGCTGTTGTGAAGCACACGGTTATTTGCATACTGGATTAAAGAATGGTACAAGGAGTTCACTATTGGATTGTTTTGATATATGTAATTATATAGATACTAGAATATGATTGTGCCAAAAAATGACAGGTAATAATAGATATATTTATTTTAGTAATAATTAATTAAAATTCATTTGAGAGTGTTTTATAGTGTTAACATTTGAGAAATCTATAATCATTATATTAATATCCAAGTTATCTAGTATTTCATGCTAAATGAATTGCCAACCTTTATTGATTCATAATCGATCTTAAGTATTTTTTTATTGTTTTTTATTTCGAAATGGATCTTTCGCCAGACGCAACTGATACCGGGAATGTAAGTAATATTCTTAATGCTAGTTGTATTTGGGAATACCAAGAACAAATCATTTGAGAATAGATAGATATAGATACTGCAAAATTTAAAAGGCTTATTCAACGGTTTTTGGAGAAAATGCAGTTTTAAAGTTCATTGAAAAAATCGAAGTCCGTCAATGATTGCCTCACCTCGGGAATTATCTTGAAGATCGAGACGAAAAAATGAATAATAATAATTCTTTATTTGGTGCTATACTGAAAAATACAATATCTTATTTTAGTCTACTGTTAGAAAATGTATAGGAAAAGAAACAAAATAAAATATAGAAACTACAAATGCAATTCAATTCTTAAATATAAACTAAACTAAACTATCTGTAGTATGTAACTCTTCAAGAAATATTTCAAATATTCCAAAATATGAATGCCATTTCCAGCTAGAGAAAACTATAAGTCCTCTAATAACTTGGCAAATTGCTGGAGCCAATGCGCTGAACATTACTTGGAAGAGAGTTCCATTTGCGAAAAGTCTGAGCAAAGTAAGACCGTTCACCATACCGCGAAGTACACCTCGGAGCAACAAGTTAAAGATTTCTGGCCGACTACAGGAAATGTAGTTTCTTGTGCATATACGTTGGGGTTTTTCTTATAATTAGCTTATGCAAGAATATAAGTCTACGACGATCAAGATAAATTTCAATCGACATTTCAAGTAGTAATGTTGCGTATTCTGATCCATGAGCGTAACGCGGAAGTTTGTTAATGTAGCGCACCATATTAGTAAAATCCACTAACAGTTTTCTTCGACATATAGAATGAAGCCCTCTGTAAACGATCATCATTGGTAAAATGAGGCATATAACAAGCGTTAGAGCTAATTTTTTACGAAGGGATGTTGATAGACAGCTAGAGCTAATTCACAACTCACGCAGACTATATTCTTCCCAAATTTGAGCTAAGAGTTAAACATTATGTTACTGAGCATCACCGGCGGTATGTCAGATTTTGCGATAACTCCTCTGTACACAGCCAAGCAATTTGATTTTCAAATGTTGAGTAACAATTTGTAATCCAGTCCAATAGTGTATTCGCTACAGATCCTCATTAATGTGATACACACAATCTTACATTAGTCCGATTGGGCTACTAAGGTATAGCTGAACGTCAACAAACAGATAAATAGATGAATTTTTTACAATATCCTGAAGGTCATTTATATATAGGCAAGCGGAAGGTCCCGGTTTCAAACCACGGACGAGGCGGTTGTTTTTTCCTCTTGTATTTATGATTTGATTTAGAATCCTTAAAAATAAAAGTTCTTAAAATTCTTCTATTCTCCATCTCTGACCGATTCTAACAAGTGTGAGTTCGATTTCCGTCAGGGAAAAATAAAATTGAATGAGAGTGGACCAAGGACTGATCCTTGAGGAACACCAGAGTAAAGAAAAGATGGAGTAGAACGAGAACCTCGTACTTCCACAATCTAGCAGCGGTATGACAGAAAGCTGCCAATTAATTTTATAGCTGATGGTGAAAAATGCAAACTATTGGATATTTTAGTCATAGTCGAGAGCCTCATGAGTATCGGTTACTACCTTTAGTAGCACTATCTCACAACTATACTTTGGCCGAAAACCTGATTGCCACAGCGATAACATATTGTTAACCGCAATATGATCCATAACTTATCTATACATAGTTTTCTCCAATACCTTAGCAAGAAAATTAAGAAGGCTAAATGGACGAAAATCATTTCATTGTGAGGGAGGAATTGGAACCACAAAAGCCCACTTTTCAAATTGGTAGGAAATTGGGAGCTGGTGAGGCTGGAATTAAAGATATGCATCAGTCCCCTGCATATATAAAGAGCTGGTAGGTTAATGAATTCTAGCGGTAAGCCATTGATGCCAGTGGCATTGGACTTTATTGAATACATTGTTCTTAAGAATCATGATGATCAGTGCAACAGAAAGTGAACTCCTCTGATGATCTAGCAGGAAATTTACCAATTTGAACATGTTGACGTGTGGCCACTGAGCTAAAGAAGCTGCTTAAAGCGTTAGGATCTACATTCACTTCCAGTATATTCCCATATATTTAGTATACTGAAAAATCAAATCAAATCCCTTAAATCTTTTATTCAGAAAAGATAAGATCTGATGCATAGGTTTTGTAAAAAAAAACTCATTATTCTTATCCATCAAAACTTCGTTATGCTGATAATATTCACATAGTTTTGATGTTTTTTCTTGAACAAACAACATTTTGAATCGGCGACGGAATAAATAATACATCATCGATGTTGCCAAGTTTTCTATCTGTATGATTTTTCCTCGTCTTTGATGTTTGTTATAGAATTGACTGTCAGAAGGTTTTTTCTTTTCTGGCAATTCTGATATCATTATTTTTGAATTGATAAAATACGAGTATACAACTTTTTTGAAATTTGACTTCGGTGCACTCAGGCAGAAAATTCTTTTTTTAAAGGAAATGTTTTCTTGAATTAAGAAATTAGTTGACTGAATTCCAAGTTCGATAGGCCAATTTTAATTAATTTGATCAGAGACGTCTTGCAATATCAAATGACACTAAATCGCAGTCTATACCGGGCGAAAGCCGGACAAGCACACAGAAAGTGTTCGGTTGTTTCAGTTTCTCCTTCCCGACAGGACAGACACTCAGGTCTGTCAACAATTCCCATCCTTATTAAATGAGCGTGAAGCGAGCTGTAGCCGGTGATGATGTCAACCATAGTTCTGCATTGTTTCCTTCCAAGATCCAAGAGAAAATCAGAGAAATTCCTATTAGGCCCATCAAGAGAAATTTTTGTGCACCTGTATGTTCCCAGGTTCGCCCATATCTACCGATGCTTTATACGAACATCCGTTTTTATGAGAGATCTGATACCCGAGGTGGCAACGCCTGCGGCGGGTTCTGACCCGAGGAACGAAGAATCAGAGCCAACCCTAGCCCTTTCATTCCCCATGATTCCCAAGTAACCAGGAACCCACTGAAGGGACACCTTGTTGTGGATACACAGTTTATCCACGTACGGGCCCCAGTCCTCCAGTAACTTATATATTATCCGAAGGTTACTCAGAGCCATCAAGGCTGCCTGAATATCCGAAAGGATAGCAATGCCCTTTCCATTGATCTCCATATCAAGAGCTAAGACTTAGTTAGTTTAGTATGATACACTCTTCAGAAACTCATTATCAACTTATTGTTTATATGAACCCTTAAAATATATAGAAAACAGGAAAGGCGACAATCCAGATTTTGTGTAATAAATTCTGGTATACTTTAAAAGACAGGTATCATTTCGAAACGGGCTTATATCTCCCAGAGTGGACCAAAAAGTTTCAGTACAAATTCTTTTTGTAGGCCTCAAATGAAATTTTTACCTGCTTGATTTTTTAGTTCTAAATAATAACGCTTGTGTTTAAGAATAAAAATAATGTTTAAAAATGTTTACTCGATTTTTTATTTATTATTTTCTGTTTTTCAACAAGTTCATTTCATAAAGGACCCATCTCGGAAAATTCATTTCTTGTTATATCTCGGTTCAGAAAATTTTTAGAGTTCTAAATATTCGATCAATACATAATGAAATACGTCCAAAAGTCAATTGGTACTTTTGACCGTGTTGTATTCAGTGTTCTCTTACTCCTGCAAAATTCAAATTTCCAAATTTGTGTCCTTTTCGAAATGACCTCGATTCTCATTGTACTCGTTTCCGTTTTAATTACACTGTCTGTGTCATGGTTTGAGGGGTGGAATTTGAATCATTTTTACAGATTACGCGCTAATTTTACATGCACTTACATGCGAATTTGAATTGATACAAGTATTCTAATAATTTACTTACTTTGGTAATATTTTAATTTGATACAATAATTGATTGATGCCCAAAACATTTTAAAGTTACTTTCACTAATCGATACTATTGCCATTGTATGAATAGATCAAAACTCAACACATTTTGTAATTATAAAGCTCTTTATTCGTTATAGTTTTATATGCCCGGCTTAGTCCTGTCTTTTTGGTATTAATCGATTGCATTGAAAAATAAAGCAATACGAATGACGTAACGTAACATCGCCATGTGCCATGTTCAAATTGTAACTACGAATATACCCAAATTTTAAGTTAAAATTTCCACCAAAATTACTCATCATCGATTTCATTAAAACTTATAAATAATTAAAATAAAACAACAACAAAAATTTTCTTTAGAACTTTCAATCAATAAATCCAAGGAAAGATTTAATTTATACACAACTCCCGCATCAGAGCTAACGCAATCAAAATCGAGTACAGTCTTTGATTAATTGGGGTTTATTAATTTAATCTTCGTCGATGTATTTACTTAGAAGTTAGAAATAACGTTATATTTATGTATTAGGGTGAACGTAGATAAGTACATAGTTAAAAACTAAAATTACAAATTACATGCCTAAAGCCAGAATATAATATTACTCGAGGTCGTGCCCACAAATTTCGATATATAGTATACTCGTACTTAGTACATAGATAACCTTTGACCCTCTCAATTAATATTATTTTTTGGTAGTAAACGTGCGTACGCAAAGAGTGCTGGTACTCGAATTATAATCAATTCTGAGAAAGCATTGTGTTTGTGAATATTTTTAGTTTGACCTTATTAAGTGTTTGAGAAAATTGTTCGTGATACCTATATTAAAATGACATTTTCACTATTTAATCAGTATCCAGAAATATATTAAATTAGTGTCACATTCAATATCGACGTCATTACTTTAGTTTTTTTTCTTTTTTAGAATCAGTAAAAATTAATTTTCTTAATATAGATAATTAATAATATTAGAACGCATGAGGAAGAGTAGGAAAACGGAGTATGTATAGCAGCCGTGTTAGAAAACATTAGGCAATCAATGAATACTCGTATTTGCATTATTAATAAATTTGTAATAGTTATCTAAAATTTGGTTCTGTTACATTAAGTAATATCAGATTCAGTGTTGCTGTTTTTAGTTCAGTTTGTTATTTTTTAGTAATCAGTTTACCGTGACGTAATGTTCTGCGAAATTTTGTGACATTTCCATTACTATATTTAAAATGAGTGAAGGACTGTTTTGAAATGGCAACTCTTCCATTTACCACTAAAAAGAGTTGCTAGACGTGTGTAGCAATAAACAAAAAAAAAAACATATTTATAAAAAGTGAGAATTTTTTCTCAGAATTCGAATTACTCTGTAATAAAATGAATTGAATTCCATAATCATGAATCACTTCTAAACCTATGGGCATACAGACAGAACGATGATTCTAGTTAAAATATTCTACCACGTACAGAATCTCTGAGTTGATGTGGCCTCTATTAAAATTATTCTCTTCCGATTACTTCTTACTCTTCCTGGACAATAGATTTCAGAGTCGGTTTTGAAATACTTTTTTTTTTTCTATCGATCCAGTCCTAGTTGGACAGTCTCTGTAGAAGAGACGAATTCTTCGTTTGAAACCAAGTTTTTTACAGATCTCTATTGATTTGATTAAATATTTGACCTGATTTCTTGTAGAGTTCTTTTTATGGATAACACACGTACATTTCCCTTGAAGTCAAATTTGGCTGCGTTGGGTAATTTTATAAATATTTCATAAGTATGTGAATGGCGAACTGTTTACCATATTCTGTCTTTCACTTTAATTATGAGTTTCAGATACGTTCCAGGGAGGCGTACTCATCAGCAACTCAACTCAATCCCATATACTATTCAAGGTTTTTCTTATCTTGTCAATACTAGAGGAATGCATTCTCTTAGCTTTGGCATCATGATCATCATCTTAAAAAAAATTCAACTAAATTATCTGTGATTATAACTGGATCTCTGAGAACTTTTGTGAAATTACTCCTAAGTACCCTAAGGCGCCCATTCGAAATTGATGTTTTTAACAAAACCTGTAATATTTTGGGAGCCTTAGTTCTTTCTTGCTGAACGAGAGGAAAATTGTTGTCCTCTATTGCGAATACGTTATGAAATTCTTCGCTTTCCCTGGTGTAATTTGCTCGCGTACCAGTTTAATACTGTCCTCACGAAGCCTGAGTTTTGTCTGGCTCAGGGTCCATAAATAAAGATCTCCTTTCTGTACAAGTTGGAACGTAATCTTGTTGGTCTTAATGCCTTCATGTCCTGGCACCTAAATCAATCTGTACTTATTTGTTTTTTCTAGGTGCTTCAAAACAGTAAGACAGTCCCAAACATGCTTAGATTCAAAGGTATACAAATTTTTCGCATTGAGTGCTGGCTGGCTGATATTATATATATATTTGCTCCATGCCTATTCTTATGGATGAATGGCGCAACTCTCTGCCTAGATAATGGTAAGTGAGGTACGCCAGCAACTTAGCGAGGCGATAACTTGGCCCACCTATGGCCACATCTAACCTGCCTTTCAGTATAGCCTCTAAGCTCTAAGGTTGCAGTCGTACAAGTACGCATGGTACAAGTCACTGCTACACATAGCTAGTGACAAAAGATCCTTTTAAATCGCAACTCTTATAACATGAAATCTTCTGGTATGCATGTAGGCTGCCATTTTCAGTGAATAGTAAGATCAACACGTCAGCTATTTCGAATTGGTTAAGTTCTGTAAAATTATACCTCCAGAGAATAAGTTGTTGTGATAACTGGACAAAAAAGAATTTTCAAACCAAAGGCTGTTTTTAGTTACCTCTGCGTGAATCTCAACCACGAAAAAAATAATGCATATTATTATCACAAGATAATGAGTCATCCAGTGCACTATCTTCGGACCACTCATACGTACTGGTAAAAATTCGTCTGCACTCATATTTGGTCAAACATCTGTGCTAATTTTTTCATACATGTGCATAACTCTCAATTGAATTTAAATTCAAGCAGACATCGAGCTGTTTAATCCTTGGAGCAATTGGTCCATAATTTTTGAGCAATGTTTTCTTCCTAATACCAAGATAATATTTTTTTATCTCACTATTTGCCTTTTTGGACAATGCAGAAATGCATTTAAAATCTACCACTTAGCAGTCGCGTTGATCTCTATGGGGGTGATTATGTTCTTAAATTTATTTGCATTTAATCTGTTTTAAGCCTTAATGCCGTGTCAGCTGCATATCGTTGAAGTTGTTGTGATAACACTCCAGGTGCTCCTCGACCACGAGGCGAATAGTAGAAAAGATAATAGGTATAGGTCTGCCTCTTTCAGAACATTCCTCCGCGACTACACCTGGCACGGTCCCATCAAATGGGCATATACATAGCTACGGCTTTGTTTTGGAAAATTGAAACAAATATCTAAGTACCCCAGACTGTTTGTTCTCACTCCGTTCATACTCAAAACTCTAGAGACAGATTCAGGTAAGAAGCAATTTAATGTAATCCTGGAAAACTTTCAGAAGTTAACTTCTTAAATATTTTATAAGCTAATGTAATATTTATAAAACTGAATCAAAGAGAAAATGTGAATGGGTTGTTGAATTCTCTCCGAATCTTCTTATAAAGCTTTAGACGTATATGTATGTATGTATAAATTAGTGTGTAGTCTGATATGTTTGTATATGTTTACTTTGCCTACTTTAAAATAAAAAGTATCCAAATTTTCTAGAAACTTGGTCTTGGATTATAAACTTTAAGTATCTTATCGATACGAAAGTTTCGAAGAGCTTAGTTATACGTAGAAAATAGTTACCAGGTTTACGATTGGGTATATATATTTGTAGACAAAAGTATATTGACTACATTTATGTATATATGTACGTAAATCTTATTGGTAAAAACAAACTGAAATAACAGCAAAATTCATCGGTAACAAATTGAATTTTTACCACAAAATGTAGAGGGAACTGAATAAGAATTTTTAATACCATAAACGTGAACATCCCTTATTGAAAATGACTTGAAATTCCTTTTTGTGTCGACATAGATACTATATATATATAGGCATTGCTACAAGAATATATAAGTCATAATATCAACAAAAAGTCACGAAATTACTTTGAACCAAGGCTATTCACTATATACCTACCCCATGCGATCCGATAGAATTTAATACAATTTTATTTGTAGCGTACACGAACCATACCCGTCTATACTCTCGCGAAGAGAAAAAAAATACCTTGAAATAAAAACGTAAGCAAAAGGTGCTGAGACGAAGCTCTTGCGCACACGAGATAGGTTTATTGAAAATTTGTCGTCAAAGATAAGAAACGACAAAATTTAAGTAACATTACTGTTAACTCGCATCACCATCACAACTGATGGGCCCGTTTGAAAACGTTCAATTTTTAAGCACGACATTAAATAGTGTTCTTCGGGAATTGAAGGAATAAACTGTTTCCGGTTTACATTCTTTCAGAAAAAAAAAAAAAAAACAAACGAAGACAATTTATTATAGAAAGTGTTGACCAGCTCTATATGAATACAACTAACAGTGATTTAAAAACCCGCAGTATTATTACAGTGGAACTGATTCAGTTTATTATTCAACACAGAGCTCAACAACGTAAATTCAGGTGATACGCAAAAAAAAACTAAAGTTCTTTAATTATGTGTGTCTAATTTTCGTTTTCGCTTCGATCCTTTTGATACTTGACTTTCCTGTTCACTATAAAACTGATGTTGTGTAAAATATTCGAATTAATGATTTTATTTAGTGGATTAACTGGTTATGGCCTGTGATATTACGAAATGTGTGAAATTGAACGAATCGAAAACATCTCTCTTTTGTAATGTTTTCGGTTCTTGTAAACTCCAGGCTGTTGCTTATGTTGTTAGATAAATTTCGTAAAGGCAAGGTATGGATAAAATGAGCAGTATCATGACACCAGCATATACCTATGGATATGTATTTAAGATTTCAATGTTGCCTTACTAAAATCATAACCATATTAACTCACTTCATTTTGAGAAGAATATTTCTATTTTCTCTACTTTTGAAATATTTCGTAATCAAATTGCAATAAATACGGTACTATGATCAAGATTATTTGTAAAAATTGTCCAAACAACTTAACGAACTTTTAGAAATTACTAAAACTCATACGGCAGCTGCAGCAAAATTAACTGCTACTACTTTGGTTTCTAATCTGTTTCAACTCCCTTAATGCTTCGTGAGGGTTGATGTAGATTTAGAAATTTAGATGGACTTAAAAAACCACTGATTGAAGTATGAAGTTTCTCAGCAATCGGTGAACGCCAGTAGGGCTCAAACCAAAATTCACAGAATTATGAGATATGTAATATGTTATGCATACATAAACGGACGCCGTAATACATATAAGTAGTACTACTGTCTCTGAAAAAATTTAATATTTTTTGTTTATTTAAGCCTTTGGTGAACAATGGGCCTTGTTTTCGCCTGTGTTTGGCAGACTCTTTGGTTCACAACTTTCATCCATACTAACTTCAAACCAATTAACTTATTTAAGCCTCTGTACTAGGCTAAACGCGCTAAACTCTCCATTATTGAGCCGTTCTTTTAGCTAGTTAAAATATGACGAGACTCAGAGAAGAAATGTAATAAACAAAAAAGAAGAATAAATGCTTCCTTTTTATTATTTTATACTTTCTAATATATTGAAGTTTTTACAAAATTTTAAATTTTTGGTTGTTGACATTTCTCAGAACTATATCAAGAAATATTTTAGTGTTCTTAAGAATGACCCGGGCCAATAAATTCAATCTAAATTGTTTGGAGACTTACTGGTGGTACCATCTCTATTCAAGAACAACCAGCCAAATTTAGTGTGTTGACCTTAGTACTGGTCTCGCTAAAATTAAAGATAAAGATTTACTCTAATCGCTTTTAGCGCGATAAATTTTATATGAAAATTTAGCTTAGTGGGAACCTCAATACTAGACTTTAGCTATAACAGTTTTATATGATTCGTATGCATTACTGATGAGACATTTGGTATTAGTTTAGTTTCTTAAAAAAATTGGATTCAATAAATTGTTTAAAAATAAATTAATCACAGAATAAAATGCTGGTAAATTACTGAATCTCTTTCCAATAATAAGTATAATGTCTTCGTAGAGTGAGATGCGTGAGAGACTCAATTACGAAATTTCGTTTTTTTTAGGTCGAAAAATAGTTATGCCAATCAATAGTAGGTACTCTCAAAAACTTTTGTTTTTATATCTATCAAACATTTCTTATTGTAACCTCTTCTCTCTCCTACTCCGAAACAGCGCCCAAATTCGTCTAGTGCGTTTCTACAATACTCTATTTCAAAATCGGCTAGAGCTCTGAATTCAATTTAACTTATATGGAAAATAAAAAAGGAAGAGAAAATTACTTTTTAAATTGTAAGGCACGTTTCTAAACTTTGCGTGCTGAAAGCAAAATTACTCAGAGATTCGTGCGTCACTTTGAAAAATCAACAAAATAAAGTAGAAAAACATAACTTATACCGGAAAGTAGGTCAAACTAGGTTGTCTACATTTCTCAATAATTACCTTTTTTTCAGTTTGTATATTTTTGGAAAAATCCTTTTAGTTTCTAGTTTCTCCCATGCAATAGTCAAATAAATTTATTTATTTTCTGAAGATACGCTTATCAAGCAGTGTAGTATTCCAAAAATAATTGGATGGACTTTAAGAGGTTAAGCTATTTTTAGCAGTGGATCTCAAACCCTCTACTACCAACGCTTTATCCGGAACATTTACACAGCTAATGTGTTTTGAACGGCCGCCATATTTCATATCTTTAAAATTATATCATAGAGTTGGACAAATATTTCAACATTATTTAAAAGATCCCATTCACTGAGAATATCAATCACGTACAGTCTAATTTTGTCTGTTTTCATTCCCAATTTTTATTTGATCCCGTCACCTCACTAGTATTTTGTTTTTTAGCGTTCCGTAGCTCAGAAGAAATCAACGAAATCCTTATCACCCACCCATGTGACCGTCCGTCTATTTCCCACATACGTTTTCTCGAAATTTGAAATTTGGCATATTGTTCGATCTTTGTTACCGACGAACACTATATCGACAGTCAAAGATGATGATAATTTTTTTATTTATTTTGAATGGCGGCGAGTTGGGCCCCCAAAAAACAGCTATTTTTTTTATTGTTTGCTTTGAAGCTAATATTTCAAGGATTCCAAAAATATTTCTTTCTAAATTTTTTCTGAATTCGCTGCTTTTTTCGACAGTCTCATACTTGTTCTAAGGAGTACCTTTAGGTAACCAACCTGCGGTTGATATTGCAGCGGTTATGTAGAGAATTGTTCTTGTAATAGGAAAGACGTTTCGATAGAAATGGGCTTCATTCTTGAAGAATCTTACGCCTCTTCTAGTGGGTGTATGCGCCCCAGATATCAGCATAAACTTGGACTGGCTATGGCTTCACTGATGGCGATTGAGTCTGAAAGGAATTTCAGTACCCATATTAAAACTGGTACTAGAGTGTCATGCGATGTCCGGAACAAGTCTATAGTGCGTGATAGATTAACGATGAGTTTTAGTCCTTAAATCGCTTGCAATGGAGCTATTGATATGATATTCGGATGACTTGTGAACTTGACATATGTATAACTAATGAAGGCAAAGTTGCTCCAATTGATGTTGAAAAAGAATCAAGCCGACTCTATATTGACTCAATATCTAATGCAAGTTCAGATGAGATTTCAACTGGTCTGAACACACAATCTGTGGACTTTATGTCGTCTTGAGAACGTCCATGAGCTGCAGCCTCGGAGTGCAGTCGACGGTAGATACTCACCAGGCCCTGGGCGCTGTAAGAGTACGCTAGATAACGAGAATCTCTGAAACTTAAAACTTTTTAATGCATAGACAAAAGCATCGGTGATTATTGTTGGTTAATCAAACTCTTCGTTTTGGGTTAATCTTTTCTTTGTCATTTTATTTGATTGTAGTATCTGAATCTTTTATATACTTAATAAATCGTCTTCACACTCTTGAAGTTTTCACGTAAAACCATTTACATTATTAAGTTCTAAGTAAATTTTGGCCTAGAACGGCAGTGCCACCACATGTCCTTGAAGTAGAAGTTCACAGAAGTTAATAGAGGTTTTGAAAAGGGTTTTTAAAATAAAAAAATTGTTATTGTGGTAGGAAGGTGGCATAGAATTTTGGATTTATAAACATTAAAAAAATATATTAATTGCTGATGTGGTCCAGAATTAAAAATAATGTTTTTTGTGTTAACTAATATAAGACAACTCTTTATAAGGACGCAATAATAGCCCATTTGTTTGAATATTATTGAAATTTAACAATATGTTAGTGCTTAGAACATAAAAAATATTGAGTTAACTAAATGGGGAAGCGGATTAACCGATAGTGTATTTCCTAATTTTCTAGCACAATGTGGCAGAATCCATTCATTTGTCAGTTATAACTGGCAAATTTGGATTAAATTTAAATATACTTAAATTCGATCGATCGACTGTTCATTGATCAAGTTCTAGTATGGGCCGAATGATTCCACGAGCCCAAGTAGCTCTTGCCCGGTTTTTTATTTATTTATTTATTTTTCCAATTATATACATACTTATCAAGGTGGTGCATCTTTGTCGAATTGGAAAATTTTTCTCTCCCACCCTTGGAAATGATTCTGATTGATGAAAAAATAATCTCAGTAAAAATAAGTGAGAAAAAATTAGCGAAAGGCATGCCGCCGGACACTTCTTTTTACAATATATTGGAATAAATGGAATTATTACCATACCTACTGTTTTATACAGCTTGTTATTTTATAAAAAACTAAAACAATTCATGGTTCTACGCTGCTTTAATATACTATATTAAATCTACAAATAAAGTAACAAACATAAATTATTACATTATTAAAAATTTTGCGACATGTTTTCGTTGTTAATATTTGGGAAACGCGATTTATAATATTTTACAACTTGGAGCAGAAATCGCTTTTGATGTTCATTTTTTGTTAAATTTGGATTTTGTTCACTGATAAGCTTGATGCCTCATTCAGCTGCATCATTTACAACCTTAACTTTCTTAACAATATCCAAACACTGTTTGTAAGAAGAATTTTACCTCCAAGCAACTGGATCAGTTTCTAAAAAGTCTGTAGGCAAGCTTTAATTATTCAAAAATCTTTTACTTTCTTTAATTTCCTTATTTTTAATGTCATTAACATCATTTATCCTGAACCGCACACAACAGGACGCCATTACTTTACTTTACAAATTGCACTCGACAAGCGCGTCGTACATTGCAGCAATTGTTCAATAACTCCACTGGTAACTAAGACAACAAAACTATCGACACCAGTTAAAGAAGGTAAGAGGTTTCCATCCCAATGGACAAATGGTGCCAACAACTTATAATTTTCGGTCGCTGTTTTCAACCGTGAAGCTCTCTCTCTCTTCACGCATTTTTTGGACTCCGTATCTGCCACTAATTTTGCAGGCATTAATTGCAGCTACTATTTTTGGGTCCCATAGAATCTTCGTTTTTTCAGTTGTGACTGACCAGGCTCTTCTTGCAAGATCCCATCTTGGAATTCAACAGACTGATTTTCGTTGCTACTGGACTCGTCGCTACTAGTTGATGACGCATATGTAATTGCTTCCATTGATCTGGATTTTTCTTGAATACCTTGCTTTAGTCGCTTGGATACTTTGTTAGATCTATCCATAGCCGCTGTCTTTGAGAAGCATGGCGGTAATTGAACCCATGGATATAGCCAGGTCGCCCTTTTTTTCTTTGTTTGAGTAAAAACTGTTTGTTTTCATCTCTTTTCAACAACTCCTAAGCGTTTGCATGCGACATATCAAATTTGCAGAATAATAGTGTCCACACCGCTGGATAACACTTGCAACTGAAATAATGAAATTATTTTTTATCCAGTCATCTAGCGCATCTAGTGTCCAATTTAGTTGGGGGCGGGGGGGGTGGTATTACGTCGAGTGACAAATAGGACACTGAGTAAAACATACAGTCCCACCATCTTCCCGGTGGTGCTATCAACAAATTTGTGCAGGGCTTTAGTTTAATTACTCTATTATTTAAAAAAGTTTGTACTGCGAGCGGCGCGGGTTACAGTTATCCAATTCACTCCAACATCAAATGTTATCAGTTTGTGTGTTTTTTACAGGGATGTAAAGGACTCAAATTTTGACTCAAATTTTTACTCAACTCATCGCTCAACTCAAGCGGTGAGTCCGCTCAACAGTTGAGCGATGGTTCATCGCTCGAAACTTGAGCGGACTCACTAGTTAAGTGGACTCAATCTTGAGCGGACTCACTGCTTGAGTGGACTTGAGCGGACTCATAATTTAAGTTGCGCGGACTCAAATCATGTTTCAAATAACTTAAAAAGAATCTGATTTAATTAAAATTGAAACTGAAACTGAAATTTCAATCAAATAAGAAAAGCTCAAAAAAAAGTCATTCATTATATTATATTATATTAATTTAGCTTTTGTTAATTTTCTTATAATAATAATATAATGTACAAATTCAAAAACTTATTAACCATGTACAGAAAATACCATACTTGAAGATGTAATAATTTAATTCAAGGAAATTGTACTTACATTTTTCCATAGAATCAGCGTCTTACTGATGACTTGCATTTCAAAATTTTCGTCATTTAGGCGACATCTATTATGAGTTAACATTAGTTTTCCTATGCTAAATAATCTTTCTACCGAAGCATTACTAGGCAGTGCTGAGTTGTATTCTATAAAAAGACTTCTTATCATCGAAAAACGTGTGTTTTCAAATACGCTCGAGGATTTGTCTGTGGAAAAATTATACTCCAAGAACAATTTCTGACCCTCTATTCAATTTTGGTCAACTTCACAATCTGAATCCCAAAATGGCGTAGAGTAGAAGAAATGTTGGCTAAGAACATTATCATAATATAATGAAAGACTTTTTTGTGAGCTTTTCTTATTTGATTGAAATTTCAGTTTCAATTTTAATTAAATAAGATTCTCCTTATGTTATTTGAAACATGACTTGAGTCCGCTCAACTCAAATGATGATGCTTTTTTATACCACCTAACGCTATGTAGAATAGCATTATACACGACAAATCGATATTATTCCAAAAGTATGTATGCATTTGTATATAAGTTAATCTCCAACTAGATATTTGAAGGAAAGCTTCGTTGGTAAGTTTTTGACTACCGGAGGTCTTTTAATTGCAATATATTAAGAAAATATATTAATCCGAATATTAACTGCAGCAAAGCTATAACCTTTAAAAAATGTGGTTAATTCCCGCAATTAAGAGATCGTTATCTGTACTGTTGGCTATTCTCCTGTAATGGTAGGTATAAGATCAGCAAATACAATAATAATTTCGATGTTTATCTCTTGAAACGATGTTGAAGTCTATTTCTTGATATAATCATTTTAATCTTTTGTAGACACATAAAAACGTCTACATTAATGGAAGATATTCTCTCTTAATTAGGTATTTAATAAGCTCATGTCTTAAATTTGCAAGAAAATATATGCCAAAATTATATGTATGTATCCCTGTTCGCTAACTACAGGAACACAACTCATGCATGACATAAATTTCATTATTGAGGCTCCTCCCTACTCCGCCATGCATCGAAGGAATGTCAGTCTTAAATTGTCTTATATCATGCTTATTTTCAGGTGCTCCAGGCTTAGCACATTCTAGATTCGAAAATCAAAATAAAGAAAAAATTTTGGTAATCAGATCTGTGATTGAGATTGTATCCCAGTACACCAGCAGCATTTATCTGGTTTTGGCTGGTAATGAGTTTTTTGTGATGGTATTTTATTTTTTCATCAAGTCTTTTTAATGTGTTGTGGGTTTGGTGAGGTTTTGACCTTATTATTGCGCTTAATCGCGTGAGGGTGGGAGGGGGTATACTACTCAAATCCAAAGATTTTCAGGCTTTTATAATATTTTGTCCAAAAATAATATATATATGTACATACTTTTGCGTATCCTAGAGTATTTCTATAGTAACTAAACTTAAATATTTCCTTTAAACAATTTATTTAGAAAAACTTTCCAAGTTGAATAGCGCTTTTTCACTAAAAGTTATCTGTTAATTACACTTTTTGTAGATATTAAATGTTAAAATTTAGAATGACACGCAATGGAAATTTTCCATACTCCGTATAATAACTTTATCTGCCAGGACATAATTGTTTCGATTTTAGAACTTCGTTCCGCTTTTAAAAAATGATTGCAAGAAATATATCGCGTGCGCATTTTTAAACACGCAAACTACCTACTCCTACACTTATACCTCGTCCATAACAAAAGCACTATAAGCGACAGACGGGAAACTATGAAAAAACTGTTGCCATGAAGAATATGTAGAATGTTCTCTTAAAATTTTTTAACTCAACAGCACCCACCAAATGGCGAGGGTTCCCTGTAGGTACGGATCATACAAGTAGATATGTTTTATCGTTTATAAATCGTAATTGTAGAAAATGTATATCATTTGTGATAATTTTTTTTATCCTTCCGCAGACCAATAAATATACCCATACCTTTAAATCGAAAATACATATGCATATAAAATTTATTGATTATGATTCAATTATAGCGAATTGAACTACTAATTACGTTTTATACGTTATTCTACACTCCAAGCATATTCAGGCACGATTCCTCCACGACATTTCTAGAATTTGGCTACATTTTTTTTTTTTTTTTATATTATTAAGCCAAGCTCAGGGGATACCCTATGATGCAAAGCACAGCGTGGCAGGAAGGAGATAGGGAAAGGATTAAGGGATATGAGGAGAGTGGCGGAGGTGCCGATGTATGTCGCCCTTAAACTTTTGCAGGTTGTATGCCGGAGGAAAGACAGAAGATGGTAGACTGTTCCACATTCGCACAGTTCGGGATAAGAAAGCATCACGGAATTTAAGTGTACGGCCGAAGGTAATTTGAAGGGTAAAAGGATGAGCGCGGGATGCAGCGCGGGTATTGCGTGCAGGAACTATTCTACAAGGGATCAGACTAGATATTTCATCAGAACATTGGCCATGCATATAGCGATAAGGGAACGAAAAGCATACAACATTGCACCGGTGTTCGAGTGAATCGATATGAAAAATAATTGTCAAATCGCCAATGAGTTTGAATGCTGTATTTTGGACAATATCCATTAAAGCAAAGGCTGTGCGACCAGCCCAGGCCTAGATATGGGATTTGTGTTCTATTCGAGGTATGATGTAGGACTTGTAGAGGAGCGCTAGATTCGATGAACTGAAGTATTTCTTACACTTTTTCAGAAATCCAAGACATTTCGATGCTTCTTTGGCAACATAGAAGATGTGGTCAGTCCAGTTTAACTTACTGGAAATATTAATGCCAAGAATTCTTAGTGACGGTGATTCAGAAATTAATGCACCATCAAACGAAACGGGAGTGGTTAAGTGATGGTCTTGTTTTAATGAGATGAGACAGCTTTGGGTCTTAGATGCATTGAATTCGACGCGATTCACTTTGCCCCAAGCGAGAATATTGTCAAGATCGTTATTCAATGATCTAATCATGCAGTCTCGTTTAACACATGCGGCGTTCCCTCTGGAATCCGCAAGGGTGTCAAAGGAGTATGCGAAATCAAGGGTACTGTCATCAGCAAAGCTATGGATAGGATTGAAAGTAAGGGAAAGCAGATCATTAATGAAGATTATAAATAGAGTCGGAGAAATAACAGAGCCCTGGGGGACACCGGCATTAATAGGATGAGGATCAGATATAACGCCATCTAATACAACTCGTATTTGGCGACTAGATAAAAAACTTTCAATCCATAATAGAAGAGGAGGGGAAAGACCAAGTGCTTTGAGTTTGGCTAAAAGGGCTGAATGCCAGACTCTATCAAAGGCCTTTGAAATATCTAGAGCAACGATTTTGGACTCACCAAAATAGTGAAGACTACGATTCCAACGTTCCGTAAGAAAAGTCAGCAAGTCTCCAGATGAGCGTCCGTGCCGGAAGCCGTATTGGCGATCGTTGATTAGCTGATTGGTTTCCAGATACTTCATTAATTTGGAGTTAATGATAGATTCAAAAACCTTTGAAAGAATCGAAGTGATTGCAATTGGTCGATAATTTGAGGGATCGCTACCCTCTCCTTTCTTGGGAATAGGCTGAACGTGAGCTAGTTTCCAAGCAGTTGGAAATTTTCCTGTCGAGTAGGATAGGTAGAATAGTTTGCGCAGAGGTTTAGCCAAGGATGAGGCACAGCTTTTAATTAATAGGGGCGAGAAACCATCAGGGCCTGCGGCTTTAGAGACGTTGATTCCTTTAAGGACCTTGAACATACTCGTATTTATAAAATTTTAAAATAGCGGCGTTTGATTTGTAGTGGATAACAAATTTACCTGTGCGGAGATCTGTGTGTGGGATCATGTAACGTGATAGTGATATTATTCGGTACGGTACACACTAAACATACTAAAATAAAATAAATATCATGAGTTGGGAGGAATAAAGATTCATTTCGATGTGGACGAGTATTATTTTAACTTTGGAGTTGAAAATCTGAAGCTTTCTTTTGCGGGGATCAAATCGAAATAACATAAATATTGGAAGTAGCTGGAAAATTTATTCTCTCAAATTTAAGATTTCTTCTGTACAGTTAGATTTAGTAGATTAGCTTTGTGGAGGGGAGTGCAGGTGTTAGCCTCGCAATCACTGCGACCTGAAAGATCTATTGTTAGTCCCCGTTCAATTTTTTTTTCTAGGTTTAGATTGTTAATAAAATCCAGAACTATTATGGGATTGAGATTCCACACGTACTTTGGTGGAGGAAAAGCATGTTCGAGGTGATGTAATCTTCGCCTGACCAATGCTTCGCAATTGCAGAGCAGAAGGTTTCATGAGAATACTGACAGAATGTAGTCTTGACCAAACCTATCTTGTTTAGGTGACACCGTAAATAGCAGTTGCCTGAGAAGAGCTCTGTAATAATTTTAAACTTTGTTCTCTTAAAGAGTAGGAATTCTTTGGTTTTTCAGCTAGAGATATGGATAAACTTTTTTGCCTGACGAAGTCCTTGTAGCCTTCCCAATAAAGGAATTTTCGTCTGTTCTTCCGTATATTTAATAATAGTAATACTTTGAAGTGCCACAAAATGGATCTGTCCCGTCAAAGCTAGTTTCCGCTCCTCTTTTGGCTAGACCGTCAACCATTTCATTGTTTTTATGGCCCTCATGTCGAGGTGCCCACTTTGTTTCTCCTTGATAAATTTTTTAGGGTTTGCAGACACTACGAGAATATCCTTGATTTAATAGTGAAGGATTCTAAGGCCTTGAGGGTGGCTTGATTATCCGAAAGTATATTGATGGTTGAGCCATTTATGGAAAACTACGTAAAATGGTCTTACAACATCTATCTTGGGTGTGATTATATCAGATATTGTCATCATTTGTTCGAAGCATACTGTTTTAGATCACTTGACTTGAACTGTTTTTTCTGTTGCAATCTAATCCTGAGATCGCTTTCTATTTCACCTACAAATGCAGGGTTGCAATTTACTCATGGTTATGGTTATTCTTATACCCTAGGCCAGGGGTTCCCAACCTTTTTGTACTCTAGAGCACATTCTAAATTATTGGTAGAGTGGCGGGCACCACCTATTTTTGCTCAACAAACTCTCTCATTTTCCCATAATTTATTTCCTTATATTCATAATTTGTAAATAAATAATAAACAAAAATGTTTCAAAATAATAAATTATTATTCAAATTTCATACACACGGAGAAATGTATTTGAAAAACGTAAACAAAGTAAACAAAAAACAAACACAAAGAAAACATTTTATAAAAAATATAATATCAATATGTCAATGTAATCTTTGGCATTGTATATTATTGGCCAGTGCTTCGAAATCAGGAGAGTATGACGATAATCCTGTTAGCAAACAATCATAAAGATGCTCATCGGTGAGCCGAGATCTATATCTTGATTTTATTAAGTTCATGTTTGAAAACAATGATTCGCATAAATATGTTGAACCGAAAAATGATTCAATTTTATATGCCGTTTTTTTCAAAAATGGGAACTTTTCTCTGTCCACTGTATTCCAAAAGTCCTCTGTTATTAAGGATTTTAGCAAAATATCATTCTTAAGGCCCAAAATTTCTAACTCTACTTCTTCTGTCTTACCTTGAACAAAATCTGCAATACATGCGGCCATTTCCATTACATTTATTTGGCAAGTAAAAGGATTGATGCAGAAGGAAACAATTGGCTCGATAAGTGTAAACTGCGAAAATCTCTCTTCAAACTGGGTTTTTAACACTTGAAGATGCTTAATAAATAATGACCCGTTCAATTCATTGTTACCTAGCATTTTCTTCATATGTGGGAAATGCACGAGAGAATTGATCTGCAGATGTGATATCAACAAATCTAATTTAGCTTTAAATGACTTTACAGAGCTTATCATTTTAGCTATGTTTTTGTCTTTCCCTTCCAATTCCAAATTTAAAGAATTCAATTTTTCCATGATGTCTGGGAGAAATCCCAAATCAATCAGCCAGCGAGAGTCAGCTAATTCATCATAATTTTCCTTTTTATCTTTTATAAATGTTTTTATTTCTTCAATTAAACTCACAAATCTTGTAAGAACCTTTCCTTTACTGAGCCAACGTACTTCAGTATGCAGAATAAGATCATGTTCTTTGTCTTCAGTATCTTCTAACAGGGCCTTGAAAAGTCGGTGTTGCAAAGGAGCTGCTCGAATAGAATTGATTATTTTTGTAACTATTTTCATAACATGTTCAAATGGCAATATTTTACTACACAGAACTTCCTGGTGGATAATACAGTGGTAGGACATAAAGTTTGAAAATGATTCATCCTTCTTGCAGAGGGCAATAAATCCTTTGTCTTTACCTACCATTGCTGGCGCTCCATCGGTGGTTATCGCAGACAGCTTGTGCAAAGGCATATTTATTGACTTGGCGTATGTTCTGAATGTATTATAAATATCCTCACCCCTTGTCTGTCCTTTCATAGGTAGTATTTGCAACATATCCTCTTTTACTGTGAAGTTACTAAATACCATTCTCACCATAACTGCTAACTGTGCGGTGTCTGAAATATCTGTTGACTCGTCAAATTGTAGCGAGAACCAGTCACATATTTCCAAGTCAGTCTTTAACTGAGTTTGTATGTCTGTTGAAATTATATGTATTCTTCTTGTGACTGTGTTATTTGACAACTGTAAGTCTTGTATTGCTGAGACAATTTCACGTTTGTTAGAAAAGCCATCAAACAAACAATCGGCACCAGTCAAAAATAGTTCTTTGAATAACTCACCATCAATGAAAGATTTCTTCTTTTTTGCGAGAATGTGAGAAATTTTGAAAGAAGCAATGGTGGCCTTTTTAGAATTTTCCACATGTCTAGTGAAAAAAGTCTGCTGTGCAGTTAGACTTGATTTTAGTTGACATATTTTTTTCTTTCTTACTTCAGATTTAAGTGGATAATTCTCATCAAAAGTGGCATGAATTGTCTGAAAGTGTCGTTCAACATTATGTTTTTTTGGCACTGCAATACTACTACCACACAACAAACAAACGTATTTATTTTTCAAATTAACTAAACAATATGATTCCTCCCAGTCAGTGTTAAAATTATAGGTTCGTTGTCTTTTACTCGGAACACTCATTTTAGGACTAAAAGAATAAAAAATAAATATCAATGTTATAGAGCACGTCTGTTCTACATTATATGTATAAATCATAATAGATTATCGCTTGTTAATACAATAGAATACGCACCTCGCTTTTAGCCCGTTAAAAATTTTCAAAAGGAATATCAAAACTCCTAATTCGTGTTTCGTCAGACGAAGATGTCTCCTAGCTAACAGTCGCGACCCGAACGGGGCAGAAATCGCAATCACAATGACAAAAACGCGGTTCCAGGCGGGAATGTTATTTGCACATCACTCCTTGTACACTTGAATAGAAAGAATGAGAATCAACACAATTCGCAAGAAATAGAGCACGCGACTACTGTCCGATTGGCTGCCGGGGCCATGAATGTATAAGCAGAAGATCTCGCACCAAACTATCCGTTCACAAATCGATAACTCTTCTAAGAATTTCTAAAAGTCCAATAGACCAACTCAGACCTTTTAGTATAAAACTCTTCTAGGAAAATTTTGGTGATGAATTTCCACAAATTGTTCTATTGTGAAAATGTTTTCCCTTTTTCCCAAGGCAGAAATTCCCACAAAATGGGATTTTTCCCACAATTTCCCAACACTGGCTGTGCCATGTTTTTTGGCGCCTTCGGTGTTCATCGGCTCAGTTCGTGGCGTTCGTTCACTTCGGGGTTTCTGCGTGCACAAGAGGAGTGATGTGCAAATAGTACTCCCCGTTTAGGCTAGCGTGAAGAGTGTAGTCTGGCTCGCCGCTAGACAAGTACTGTCAGCAAAGGAACCACTTATATGACTCATACATATAGGTACAATATCGCGAACATACGAACGTATTTTATAAACCTAGGCACTCAAAAAAATTTAAACTCTACAAATAAATAAAAATAATTCACATTTTTAATTAATGTTTATGAAAAAATTATGTCTCTGTCGAATAGTGGCGGGCACATACGAATCGTTCCGCGGGCGCCATGGTGCCCGCGGGCACGAGGTTGGGAACCTCTGCCCTAGGCAGACGGGCAAAATCAATTATCATTCGTTCGTAATTGAATTTTTCAAAAATCGCTTTACCTTTGAATTTGAATTTTAATTATTAAAAATGTGCTGTCAATTACATATAAAAATTGACAAGACTTTCGTTTTAATTAACAAAATCTTGGGTAACTTGATTTTTGAAAAAATCAATTACGAATCAATGATCATTGATTTTGTCCGTCTGCCTAGGGTATTAGACAGGCAAGCCGCTGGGTTTTTTTAAAAAAGAACCTCACTTTCTTTTGATTTGTTTCTTGCCACCATGCGAGGTGTAGGTGTATAGGTGTACATCCAGTACATCATTCTTGACCTCAGGTCCCAAGTTCTGCCAATAAAGCGACGACACGAGAAAGATCCTAGTACTATTATTGTCGTAGGCGATTTTTTCCTAGTTTATTTCTTTATTTTTTAGTACTAAGTCTTTGCTTTCAATGCGTAAATAGAACGCCTATTTATGTTTATTTTTGTTCTACAACAATTGAAATTATTGCAAAGAATGCCATTAATATTTTAGTAATTGCATGCTATACTCTTCTTCACAAGAGTTCCTTCGATTATGATTATTATTATTATTATTATTTACCCAGATTAACTTTAGCATGCGTTGTATTAAAGTCTGTATTTCTTCATTTTCTTAGTATGTACTTAGATTTTTCGTATGAGCTAAACACTCACTATGTAATTTTGATTGATCTAACTATAAATTTAGTTTTCTGTTTTTTTTCTCTTTATTTTTATTTTTTCTGTTTTCTTTTTTATATAAAAAAAAAACAAAACCGAGCAACAATATCTCTAACAATTTTCTGTTTTCTTTTTCTTTCCCTCACAATTGATCCTTATACAAATTTCCAAAAATAAAAACCCAACTTCCTATCACTTACCAAAAATCCGGAATCTAGGAGACTTGCCGATGAAGATGATGAGCTGTCAGAAGTTCAACCTGATGCTGTACCACCAGAGGTCCGAGAGTGGCTGGCTTCCACTTTTACTCGCCAACTTGGTACAACACGGAAGAAAAGTGATGAAAAACCCAAATTTCGTTCAGTGGCTCATGCAATCCGTGCTGGTATATTCGTGGATCGAATATATAGGAGAGTATCCAGTTCAGCGCTGATGCAATTTCCACCAGAAGTCGTGAAAGTTTTAAAGGTGAGTAAAAAATTACGAGTACCCCACCTAGTTTTTTTTAAAACTGATGGGAATTTTCAAATTAAGTATGCACTGCACATATGTATGTACCTACGACTTGTTTTATCATAGCAATAATTAAGTAAGATCAAAAATATTTTTTTTTTCCAATAAATATCGAGCTTCAAGGTTTCATCAAGTTCCCTATATACATCTCCTTTTATCAAGTGTCGTAGGTACTTTGCTAGCATTTGATTGAATTTACATTTTATCCTTGCTTCAAGCTAAGCACTTCCATACAAATCTTTTCTGGCTCTTCGTTTTCTTTGAAACGAATAAGGATGTTATTTATGGATAGATAACTCTACATATTTTCCTTTTTTGTCTTTGCCAATCCCCTTATAGATCCTTTTTGCTGGGGTCAGTCAGGATTGTGAAAAAGTTGGAGCGTTCGTTAAAAATTCATCGAATGTCTTACCTTCATCTTGAAGCATTTTATTGAATGTGTTTTGTTCAATGATTGTTTTGTGCAAAAAATATACTTTGAAGTTTTTCTGGATTGTCTCAAGGCACTTCTGTTATCTTACGCTGAATGAATTTTAGATTATTTCACCTCTTGAACTGATGAAAAACAAAAATTTGGGACCAATATTTAAGTAGAATTTTTGTGCAATCTTGAAAATCATTTGTGTTGGTCAGCACCTTTCTTGTTTTAGGTGGCTCAACTAAAGTAAACTTGTGAGAGGCGCCTACAACACATTTCAATTAATTAAATATTGTTTTGTTCTTCTTACAAGCTCCAATATGGAAATTATATATAAAACTGCCTAAGACACCATGACTAGGATTTTATACGTGCTGCGACATATCTAGTGGATAATACAAAAAACTTTTCTATACTCGCTGCAAACACGTCTATCTTTCTTTCTTCCTCTGAATTGACCTTCTAAAGTGAGCTGATGTATGGATAAATATACTTTGCTCAACTGTGGTTTTACCTTAATACCGAAAGATTAATTCAGGCTAGGCAAGTTAAGTATTTTTTTTTTTCAAAGCTCATTTCCTTCCAACCTCCTCAACATTCCATTTTGGATCCGTCCGTGTACAATTTAAGAGATCCTGGTAACTCTCCCGAATGCCACTGTTGACGGTCACCTAAATCACCATGAATGGTGTTCCAAAGTTATGGCGTTTCGGCATAACGTGTGAGATTGAATTGTCCATCGGGTTTACTAGAAATTCTTGGAGGACTTTTGGTGGCTAAGCAGATGGCTTGTACTCAAGAGATTCACCTTTTGCACCTTTTTGCACTTATGATGGCCTTCTTCCTAACATCCAAATGTCGAGGAAATAGGTCTGCAGTTGGGCTGTGTACCTGCAAGCCGTGTTAGTTTTTGTAAACAAGCTTCACCTGTTTTCTTTAGACTTTGACTACCAAACTAATGAAAGGTATGTTACCATGGGTCTTATAATAAATGTATGTGACCACAAGCTCATTTTGTCTAAGACCACAAGTTATGCTAAAAAGCGTACGGCACGTCCATGTTGCATTAGTCTGCTATCTAGGGTAATGCCTACATACGTGACCTCCATCAAGAATTCCGCTATTGTTCCTTGTAAATATGCTACCTGTAAATAAATCTTAATTTTTCTCGTGAATGGAATGATTACTCTTTTGCCAGGATTGGCATGAAGTCCCATTTTGTCTCACACCATTCACCAACTATGTTTTGGCCGTTCTGCATTCAGATCAAAAATTACCCGATTATGTTTTGCGCTTGATTGTCATATCTCTGATTATCACAGCCGGAGGTGGTCAGTTCTTCTAAGAAATCATCGACAACCAGCGACCATAGTAGAGGAGATAGAGTCCCACCTTGGGGATATCCTTTGGGGGCCACTACTGTAATCGAGTCTTGTCCCAAGTCAGCTGTGTTTCTCCCAAGCATAGCGTTTATCCATTTTACCAAGGAGGGATCGATTCCTCTTTTAGTAGCTGCAATCTGAATGGAGGTATTGCCAAATTCCCCTTTGATATCCAGGAATGCACATGGGGCTGTCTCTTTTTCCTCTACCGCCTAATACAAGACTATGTAGGTCAGTTTGGTAACTTCCCTACTTGTAAGTATGTTGATGTGAGTGCAGCGATAACTGCTTGCGTATAACACTCCTAATATGGTTATATAACGCTTTATCCATTGTTTTAAGGAGAAATGAAGTTAGACTAATAGGATGGTAGGACTTGGATTGAGCAGGTCTCCCCCTTAGGTATAAATGCTGACTGAACATCTCCATATACTTGGCATATCACCTAGAGTGTAAACTTGCTCTGTAGGTTTTCATAAGGTTTGGCAGTAACTCTTCTAGCCCTTGTTGAAGCTGAAAGCATGCCTTCAGCTCCAGGCTGACTGTTTACGAGTCAGTCAAAGTTCTTTTTAGATTCGAAGATAGCACTTTGTGCAAATTTATGCTCATTTGTTGCGTCATTTCGGTATCCGTTATTTCATTATACGCTGTTTAAAATATTGATAGCAGGTGGTTTTTTATAACATATCAACTAATTTGTCCTGATACAAAATTCCACCCAATTTCTACATTTAGTGGCTTGGATTAAGATCGTGCCATGGCGAATTGTCATTATTTATGCATTGAAAGCCTTGGAACAAACTCAATAAATCTCGATTTCATAAATATTTAAAAAATCAAAAACTGAACAAGTAGTCGCCATTTTAAATCGATCTTCCCAAAGACATTATGTAGATACCTATTAAATTAAGAATTGACCTTTTTGTTTTATTTTACTATAAATAATTCTTTTAAAAATTTTATAAACAAACGCTTCCTTTTTTCTTCCAAACAGACTCTTGATGAATGGTCATTCGACGTATTTGCTTTGGCGGAGGCTGCAAATGGTCAACCAGTAAAATACATAGGATACGATTTGCTCAACCGTTATGGCATGATACATAAATTTAAAGTAGCCCCCGTAACATTAGAAACTTTTCTAAATAGGATAGAGGAAGGGTATTGTCGCTTTAGGAATCCATATCATAATAATTTACATGCCGCAGATGTGGCACAAACAGTGCATCATGTACTATGCCAGACGGGACTTATGAACTGGATGTCAGATTTGGAGATATTTGCAACACTTTTGGCTGCCATTATTCATGACTATGAACATACGGGAACAACAAATAATTTTCATGTAATGTCAGGTTCAGAAACTGCTATGCTTTATAATGATCGAGCGGTATTGGAAAATCATCACATAAGTGCAGCCTTTCGTGTTCTAAAAGAAGACGATTGTAATGTTCTTGCGAATCTATCAAGAGAAGAATATAGGGAACTTCGTACACTTATAATTGATATGGTGCTAGCAACTGATATGTCATATCATTTTCAGCAGCTGAAAAACATGAGAAATCTACTAACACTAGCTGAACCTAGTGTTGATAAATCGAAGGCATTATCATTAGTTTTGCATTGTTGTGATATATCTCATCCGGCTAAAAAATGGTCTCTTCATCATCGCTGGACGATGCTTCTACTAGAGGAATTCTTCCGACAAGGTGATCTAGAACGTGAACTAGGTCTACCGTTTAGTCCGTTGTGTGATAGAAACAATACACTTGTAGCTGAATCTCAAATTGGTTTTATAGAGTTTATTGTTGATCCGAGTATGACAGTTTGTTCGGATATGTTAGAATATATATTGGCACCTATAGCTCCTATGACTTGTAAAAATTCAACAGCAGAAGAAGATACAGCGACGACCACTACCACCACTACCGCCAGCATCAACACCAGCAGCAGCTCTAGTGTATTTGCTAATAAAACTTGTGAAGCAATAAGTGAAGGTGTTGAGATGACAAAGAATGGTTCATCGGGTGATGGCAGTAAACAAAAGTTTAGAATACGAAAACCATGGGTGACATGCTTATCTGAAAATAAAAAAATCTGGAAGGAACAGGCTGTGAAAGGTATGTGAAATTTTTTATTGAATGATGCTTAAATTTTAGTAAATTAAGAAAATTATATAAAGTTTTTCGCAAAACTGTTTAGATTTATAAATAGGCTTTAGTCATATCTTCCACCTAATCCTAGATTTGCTATTCTGCTGGAAGATGTCTTATACTATTTGTTATTTCGGGCTACGTTCCCTTTTAACTTCCTGAAATTATTAAATAGTTTAATTTATTTTACCTGCCATTAAAAACACTCTTAACTTCTACGTCTACTCTTGATGTTCTAAAAAACAAAAAACTTTCGATATTTTATATTAAACTGATTAATCAGCCAATTGTGGGTTTATTCTTGAACCGAAAACGAATCAAATGGATGAGATTTCGTGAGGACGGAAGCTAAGATTTATAATTAAAATTAGTCGAGCAACTTACTCCCAGACTTTGAATCTAGAAATAAAATTCATTCTCAACGTGTATGTAACTCCCATTCATTATGATTTTTTGCTTTTTAATGATCTGTAAACGAATGGGACGGCTAGATATTATATATATCTCCATTGGACGTTGTTGATTTGTATGTTTTACACTAGCATTTCGCAGTTCTTACAAACTTCACTAGTAAAACTCACCTCTGGCCATATTTATTAGTTAAACCGTTGGAAGCTCTTCTTCCTTAGAAGTACGCAGAGGAGGAGCACATGGTTGTCTCCCAAGTTCTGAGAAAAATTGGTTAAATACTGAACTTTGGGTGGGGAAAAAGATATGATATCTCTTCCCAGAAACTCTCCATGTTACAGAATCTGGCTCCAGTTGGTATTCTGTATTTGAAAGAGTTAATGGATAGTCGCTACAACACTGGAAGGCTTTCATATATTTTTCTGCTGAAGAAAATTAAATTTATAAACCACACACAATACACAACAATAACACACCGCCACCGTGACGATTTGAATTATTAAATTCGTTTCTGTATTCACGTAAAAATTTTGATTTTAAACCGGAATTTAATTTATTTCATAGCGCGCTGATACATCTTTGTGGGTAGTAGAAATGTGTATAAGAGAAAACAAAGTATAAATAAATTTGCATCAAATACAAAAAAAAACAGTTAATTTTTTTTTTTCACTTAATTCTATTCTAATTTGATTCAGGGTAGGTAGGTAATATTGTAAAAGTTTGTCATTCCTCTGTCGAAATTTCATCAGCCGCTAAAACTTTATTAAGTGCTTCCTCAGGACTAAGACTTTCTTCGCAGCATTTGTCTAAATATTCAACGCACGATTTCTACATCCCATTAATCATTTGAAGGACTACGAAAAGAAAATCACCGTCATTAGGCAATTTGTCATTTACATAATCAAGAGTTTTTAACTTTTTCATTTCCTTAAAACAATTATTTACAATGGGCTTTGAAAATATATTTAATTTTTTTTTTAATTATTACGTAAACGATCACTTTATGTGAGGCCTCGTTTTTCGTGCATTTTATTAGCCAAAAATTAAATGAATTTTCAAGTTGAAATTGTTCCCAAATGAGGAAAAATTGTTTTAATTTACCTTTTCATTGTTTTTTTTTTTTACAGAAAGGTAAGAGAAATGAAATTTAAAAGAGCATTAAAAAGTGTGTAGAGTTTTTCTCTTGCTGTTTTGGCTATCCTCCTCATTTAATATTTAATTATCGTTATCATAACAATAATTTATTTCATCTCAAATACTTTGCATAACTAACAAGATGAATTTTTAAATATGTTTTGTATTAAGAACCTTTACGCAATTGGAAAATCTTCCTTTAAACCTCTTGATTAACTCATTGAACTCCAAATATCTTCAGTGGTGGCTAGTTGTTGGTTTCTCTTCATAGCGGATCTCTTGCTGATTCCGGATCCGGATGTAATCTTTATTCTCCAATCGATCCCCTCCGTTAACTGAACATATCTAAAATTTTACACTCAAAACAGTTACGAAGTTATGACTTTGTTTTAACTGAAATCTCACTACACTTCCATCCGGGATAGAGGAAAAACTGCATCCGTGAAGTTTTTATACGGACATTAAAGTCATCTTCTGATAATTGTCTGCTAAATTAATGCAAATAACTTCTACCAATATAACAGAAGCTCTGCATTACTATTTTTTCTATTTTCTATCATGGTGTTAAAGTGAGGACATGATGGAAATTTTTGAGGGGGGCAAAGACGTTAGATGCCAGATGCCACCTCCTCTAGTAACAATCTTTATTTGGGGCAAATTTTATTACAGTTCCAGGGTATACTAGCCACCATATGTGTATGATATATGACCTATTATATACTACATACCCTGGAACTGGAACTAGAATTGTTAAAAATAATATGAATTTGAAATAATAATGATTGTTAAATAAAAAGGATTTGAAATTCTAACAAAAATTAAGATCTATTACACTGAGGAACAGTGATTCCACATCATGGAGTTTGAGAGCCGATTTAGAGTAATTTTAGTCCACAAAATATGAAAACAATATCAGATTTGCTAAATTGGCTCTAGTTTTTGAGATAACAACAACCTACTTATAATAACATAACTATGTAAAAAATATATTAAACATATATTGAGACCTTTATTTTCAAACAAAAATTGCGTTATAAATGGTGTTTTATATAGCATAAATTACATGAAAATAGAAAATACAAAAATAATTAAGAAAAACGTTTTCTTTATGACAATCTACTATAACAGGACAGTCCTTTTATAAGGTCCAGAATTCGGCATCAATTGGCCGTCCCACCGTCCTTGGTATCTTTTCTCCATTATCCTAACGTTCTGGTGGAATCACTCTTCACTGTAATCGCCAAGGTTGTCAGAGAATTTGTCCAAATGGCTATTTAAACAAGTGAAAAAGCTAGAATTGGTTTAAGACCAATTCTTATGATACCCTAGATGAATGTCCGTATACAATTTCGTATAGTCACCGACCTATGCAAGTTTGATTTTTGAAGTGGTTTTTCGCATATATTTCTAGAAGGTTTGTGGCACGGAAAAAATAAGTATAACCAATTTTATAGGATTTCGTATTCTGAAGAAGTTTTTAGTGCCTTGTACTGATCGTTTTCAAAGTATATGTAAAAACCCTAAACTTTTAAATGGCGACATCAAGAAGGAGTTGCCCGATTTAGTCCATTTTTGAAATTTTATTTGCTAGTACAATGAAAACACCATGTACCAAATTTCAGCTCTCTACGTCGAAGCGTTCTCAGGCAGTGTTCAAATATATAGTGAAAAACGAAATTTTTGTATCATTCAGCTCACCTTGAGAAAAACCCTGAGTTATAGGACTGCATCCTTTCTTTAATTTTGAGTGACTAATATTTTAATATCAGTAGAGGAATCCGTTGGTAAGGCAGTAAATATCGATACTGGCAAATCTTCACTCTGTGGTATTGGTGCTTTAGCCGATTGTGTATTAGGATAAACCGACGTGCGCTTTTTGTACCCATTCATACCTTTCACATTTACTGCACAAATGAAACAATCATCAAGATGATTCCTTGGCTCATTCCAATTCATCGGCTCGGCACTCCAAATTTAAGTTTTTTTGCATCCAGGATCGGAGAGACTTCACACAAGCTTTACATACTTTATGCAGCACCCAATATTTATCCTACTGCCTAAGCTGTTTTGCAATGCAAAATATGCTTGGTAAGCTTGTTTTACGAAATCGGCAATGTTTCTTCGATGTACTTGTTGACAATATTTACGTCATATGTAGTAAAAGCTGTCGGGATCGTTAACACAAAGTTTGCGTGAAAAACTCATGTTTTCCAAAATAAAAAAAAATAAACGCAATTATAAAATGATTCAAAAATTTCCTTGATTGCGCGCAACTTGACAATCCGCCCGAATGCGATCTTACGCCTAGCTATCGTGAACTCAAGATTCCGAATCAAATTGCCTTGCTTCTAGCTTTCGACATCTTACTTAATCTCAGCTAGGCCTTAAAACTGCTGTCCATTACTAACTGTCATTACCCTATTATATTCTACTCTAACTATACTGCAGCTAAACCTCAAGCCGGCATATCTGTCATCTAATTTCTAACGGAGTCTCGGTGGGATGGCTGCGGATAGCTCGTCGGATCAGGGTTTCTTAAAAATGAGACTCCTTCAGTTACAATACAATAAAAATAATTCTTTATTCAACAAAATAGCCTAAAATTTCCACAGCTAGTTCAATCTAATTCGATTTATCTTATATTAGAAACTAGGTTGGGGTAAGGGGAACTTCACACGGCTTACCACTATGATAACCTGAGAGGGAGACGAGGTGACGTATCAAGAGAATACTTGTGAAAGTACGGGGATTTCTCACACGTTGTACACATGGCTTAGTTCTAATACTATTGGGTGTGAGATACAGTGCATAGTACGGTGATGTCTCATTCGGCGTACACGATAAGTGTTAGGGCGGGGTTTTTCGCACGAACTTTAACACAACGGACTAGGACGGATGGTACGGGGATTTCTCACACGACGTACCAGGAAAATGTTAAGGCGGGATAATTCACGCTAACCTTGCCATAACGGATGAGGATGGATGGTACGGGGATTGCTCGCACGGCGTACCAGGGAAATGTTAAGGCTGAGTTACAATGTGGTGCTGTCGCGAGTCACGGACGCTGTCGCTAAATCTGCCAAAAGTTAAAATGTATGAAAGTACTCAAGCGCAGATACAATGTGTCGCTAAGGGTGTTGCTGACGCTGGTCGCGTTGCTTAAAGTTGAAAATATTTCAACTTGAGACGCGCAACACCTTGACAGCTGCAATTGAGGCAATTTATTTTTGCAGAACATTGAAATTGTGAGTGATAATTGTAAGTTTTAAGTAATGCCACAGTATGTAATAACTAGTTAATTTATTTATTTACGATTTAATTATTTTATTTAATAATGGAACGAAAATTCAACTCATGGTAGAGCGTCATCATTGCAACAGCATAAGCAAGAAGCACCGTGTCCGCGTCAGGATCAGCAACATCATTCGCGACCGCTTCTCGCGTCAGCGTCACATTTTAACTCAGCCTTTAAGGCGGGCTAGCTCACGCTAACCTTAACACAACGGATTAGGACGGATGGTACGGGGATTGCTCGCACGACGTACCAGGGAAATGTTAAGGCGGGATAGTTCACGCTAACCTTAACACAAAGGATTCGGACGGATGGTACGACGTACCAAGTAATTATTGAAGAAATGCACTAGTATTACTAACACGTCGTGCGAGGATTTCACTAGTGCGCGAATTTCACGCATCACTAGTCACCCTAGTAAAAATTGTCTAACTCGTCGAGCTCGCTGACCAGACTATCCTACATCTGGTCTTAATGCATTTTCGAGAGAATCGCGGCTATTTTGAACTGTCGGTTTATCTATCCTTTCTAATAATTCTATCATAAATGATATTTCCACTTACTTATACTTGTCTGTAACTACCTACACTGTCAGTTTATCGCCGAGTAATCAAAGAGTCCCATAATGATTGTGCCAGGAGGAATTTCTTGAAAACCAGAACCAACCCAAGTAAATTAACTATACGTCGGGTATTTACAATGATAGTGTATACTAAAATCACTGTCAAACCTAATGCCGCAGAAAAACATTGTTTTTTTATTCCTCAGTGTTATATAGTAGATCTTAATTGTCGTTTGAATCTCAAACTGTCTTAAAATGAAAAGAAAGTAGAAAATCGTATCATTCTAAATGCATTTTATTTTATTAACACAAAGAATACAAATTAAAAATGTTGAGATTAGTTTTATAGTTTAGCCGCTTTTCAATATGAATCTTACCGGCTAAAACTACTAAAATTTGAGACGGTTTCAAAAAAACTCTGGGTAGGAGTTCTGGCGTACTGCCGTTCAAGTTGAAAGCATTTAGCCGGATTCAAAGACCTTAATGTCCATAATGACTTAATTTGAAATTCAGTGATTTCAGAGAATTGAAGAGTTGACAGACTATGGACGAAAGTTATTTCATTTGCACTATCAATCCTCAATTTGAATAAAGATTATGGTAGAGTTAAGTAATTTAATTAATGTTATCAGGAAAATTTGCTGTAGTTGCAAAGCATTTAGTAGAAGACAATTTTTTTTTTTGAAAGAGACCAAGAGAAGAAAGCGGTAAAGAAATTTCTTTCATGATCAGCTGAGGGCTGTCACTGCTAACTTTATTGGAAAAACTTTCCACTTTCCAATAAATTCAGTTCATTTTAATGATGGTAGGTGGCACTTTGACTGCAATTTCACTAAATGGAGTAAAATTTGGTCCATTTGAAGATGAAGCGAAATGTTTCAAATCGGTCCTTGATGGACTTTATTTGTGTGACACACTGCACATTTAACTCCATTTAATTAAAAATTAAGTCATTATGGAGACAGTCTGTCCGGCTAAAATGACTAAATTTAGCTGACATAAAAATATTTTTCTTACAATTCTGTACTTTTGCCTACTACATTGTGTGTTTACATTCGAGATAGTATTGGTGGATGATGGGGAACATATAGGGTTGCCAGCCACCTTAATACATTTGTACAATTTTTGAATTCATTTCATACATGACAAAGAGGAACAATTTGAGAATGTAGCGGAGTTCCTAGTTTAATTCGCTTACAGAGGCTTACAGACTTAAATTTAGTAGTATAAGCATAAATCTAATAATTATGCCAGCAAAGGAACTTTTAGAGCTCAGAAGTCCGTCGTATTGCTGCCCCCTAAACTAGCGCCCGTGGTAAGTTCCCTTCGTGCCCTCCCCCCCCTTCCTCACACCACTCCAGCCCAGCATGATGTCAGTGGAATAGTTAGCCGATAACGTCGCAGTAATCAAAATTGGTAGCCTTCAGTTTATGCCTATTATTCGTGACACACAGATTTCTGTCAAGTATAGTAATGACATATTTACATAGTGAACAGGATAACAACAGATGATTTCCGCCGCAACAGTGTCAGTGGATGTTCTATTATAGCTAATTCGCCACGATCTCCACTTTTGATGCAAGTTTATTTGAATTACGCCCTTTATCTCGGTGAAAGCTTGTACAAATAGAACGTCAGTAATTCCAATTCTTTCTCTAGCTTCATTGCTTCCATGGAGAAACCTTAATTCAACATGAATAGCATTTTATTTTGATAGTCAAATGATGATTTCCTTGTTATTCATATTTTACGGCAAAAAAAAATGAATTCGTGTAATCACTTTTTCCTCCAGACGTGGCCTGTATTGCAAATTCAGAATAATTAGTTATCCTCTCAGATAACCTGATCTCTCTAAAGGTCCGAATCGGCCCAGCATCATTGAGGTGCGTATACCCAAACATAGTGCCATTTTATGGTTGAGCATAGGCCTCCGCAATCCATGGAGCACATAGCTTCTGTAGATCAATCGATAGCCAATTTTTCTGCAAAAACTTTATAATTACAACTTCGTTTAGCTGTTAGAGTTTCGCTACTGGAGGTAAATGATGGGGTTTATTCGAAATTCTAAACATGGCAGCAAATTTTCATAAAAAGTAACTTAAAAAAACCTGATTGTCATAGTATAATGTCATTGTTTACAGCCCCAGTATTGTTTAAATATCCCGTCTTTTTCATCGTTTACTTCCAATAATCTCGCTATTTGTACCTAATCATAGAAAATTTGGTTGGTTGGTTGGTTCATGATAACATTTTTAATACTGGCAACTGTCTAACTAAGATTATTCCCCCAAATCATTTGATTACAGAACTAGTAAATCGACTCGTGTGATCAGGACTTTCCTTTTCCTCTAAATACGAAATTCGGACGGGTAGTCCTCTTAGCGCCACTTTATGTTAACTTTATTCACGGAACTGAAAATCAGTTTACTCGTCATTGAACTTATAATCGATGTGCTTCTCGTATTTTACTTGCGATTGTATTTTACGTTGATAACACAAAATAATTTAAAATATAATTTCTGTCAGAGAGCCCCCATATCCTTACGTGTCATGGGTTGCCATTTGGCTAAAGACGGCCCTGCCTGAACACTTGAATAGCTAAAACACCTGAGGACCTCACCCTTCTTAGACCAGAGGTTGACATTTCATTGAAAGCATAATCAAAAAGAATATCCTCAATAAACTTAATTTTTCATTGTGGGCAGACATAAATTGACTACTGTTGGTGCACATAATTTTATTATTTATAATTTTTACGTCAAATTTTTGGCAGCAATTCTTTTCTTTTGCAATATCAACAAAAAAATCTTACTTGACTGCTTACAAATTAACTAATTAATTATTTCAGATGCTGAAGCACGAGCAATGATTGCTGAAGGACAACAAGAAAACGAAGTTATAGAGGGTGAGTCCATAAATCCAACAACCGATTAGTGATATCGACTAGCTTACCTTAAGCTTTACTTCTTTCATAACTTTATACAGTTACTACTATATCGTTATTTTTATACACCACTAAAATCTCTTTATTTATTATTTTTCTAAGCAAAACAAAATACATATTAGTACTACAAAAAAAAAACAAAAAACAAAAAAATTAAAAAAAACTGAAATCTCTCCTGTACATATTTTTCCATTATTTATTATTATTCGAATAGGCAATAATTTTCTCAAGTGAAAAATAATGATAATTACGAGTAATTATATAAAATAAAATATAGTAGGGAAAATATTTAGCAAATATTTATTTGTAGCGATTTCGACATATAATAAAATAGAAAACAAAAAAAATTTATTAAATAATATTAAAAAAACAAAAACAAAAAAAAAACATCCTTTCGGTTGTGTAGGCTTGTAGCGAATTTCATAGTATAAAATTAATTAATAAATTGACAAATATTAAAAGAAACAAAAAAAATGAATGAATCATAGAGAACAAATCATATTTAGGGAAGCTTTGCATATTTAAGAATTTAGAAATACTTACTACACCTATCCATATATACACTTAGGAATATGCTTAAGAGAATATTTATTAGAATTAAATTTATTGTTGACTAGAAAACTATGAAAAAATTCCGAAAAAAATATTGAATTCCAAAGCACAAATATTTTCAATGTTAATTGAGTTTTAATAATTTTTCTTTTTCTTTGTTTTTTTTTTTATTCTAATATTCATGGAAAGCTTAAGAATCGTATACTAGATTTCAGTGCAGCAGGGCAGTATGTTATTATCAATTTGAAATTATTATTAAGGTACGAAATCTCAGCAATTAAAAACCGCCAGCTATAAAATTCCTTAATACAAAAGGCTCCCAAAATTTACCGAATTACCGGTATACACTCACCAAAATTAAAAGAATTCACGAATTTGAATCTTATATTTTTTTACGTTAAATTATATAGGCAATTATTTCCTAGAGATCTACCTACGTGTTCATCACTTACTGTATCTCTCTATTATTATTCTTCTTCTGTTATTTCTCCAAAATTTTAAATTATTAAATATAAATTTGCACTCTGCATGTTTGGGAAAAAGTTCGTGGCGTTTTTTCTTTTTATTTTTTGTCAAATTCAACCGATTTTCTTATAGTGTGAAAATCAGTTTTTGTAAACTCCAATATGCTCCAATATTATCGGCATAGTTTCGTCATTTTTCGGGTAGAATCATGATGCCATCGGTGAAGAACTTTTGAGATTTCTGGTTGAAAAATTGAATCAATGGATTTTCACAGGCTTCTTTGGATTGAGAGATTTCTGTAGATATCGGAGCAAGTGATAGTTAGAGGGTGCTCTGGCTAGACTAAACGTTGGATGTAGCAAAACTTACCAATCAAGCTCTCGCAATTTTTGACGGGTCATCAAAGAAATGTGTGTTGTTCACAGTGAACATCATCCGACCAACTGCAAGTACCTCATGGTAGACGATTCCCTTTCAGGCCCACCACACACACGCACACAGTATCAATCGCGGCTTCGCGAACGCTTGTAGCGGCTCTCCATCCTTCCTTGTACACAATCTTTGACGCTTCCAATTATCGTACGTGACCCACTGCCTCAGAGCGCGTCGACATTGAGAACTCAAAGTTTGTACACTGCGTTTTCATAAAAATTGGAAATACAGGTTCCAAAATGGACCACCAACTCTTTTTTGGTGTTATATGCATGGCAAAACCAAGAAGAGATTGCCAATTTATTTAATTCTTTAAATTTTATTTAATACTTTGTGCAAAATTTCAGCTCTCTACGTTGATGCGTTTTCAGGAGTGCCCAAATATATAGTGAAACGAAATTTTTGTATGGCAACCCTGCATAGGAGTTACCCGATTGGTCCCATTTTTCAACTTTTTTTTTTTTTTTTAAACCGTGTGCAGCATTTAAGCACTCTGAATGGACGCGTTATTGTATTACCCTCTATTTCTCTTCTATATATTTTATTTGGAAAATCCACTGAATTATGATGGATTTCATTCAGAATTTATTATTTGAAGTTCAGAAGAATAAAGTTACATATTTAAACCAAAAAGAGAAAAATGATCCCATGGTGATGTAATTAATATCAGTAATGACATGTTATACTATATAAGCAAATACCTAATGACCGCCGCCCTTCACTTCATTTTCTTTCATTTACAAAGTTTAATTACTAAGCAAATATAAGGTTCAATAGATGACACTACTGTCAAACTTCCAATTTTAACTATGAGAAGAGGAGACTTAACAATCCTTGCTTTTATTTTATACTGCTTACTTTTTAAATCTTCAACATACTTATAGCTACTGCCACTTCGTTGAAGAATTTCACAATATTGTCCTAATTTTCACACTCAAATTTCTCGTTTATCTGCTTTGCTTGATAGCCCTAAATTATAATACTACCTACGATTTTCACTCTACCCCGGATGGCCTCGATGTCGTGCCATTGTCGAGTACCTTTATTGTACTAGGCTTAAAAAATTAAGGTTGTACAATAAAGGGCTTTCTGAATTTGAATTTTGTTTTAACTCTGCAGCATTCGTTCCTTTTTCTTCTCATTGTTTTTGTCTGTTAGAATCAGCCGACGTTTACAAAAGAGCCCTTCTACTAAATTTTAAAGTAAAACACCCTTCCTTGCTTTGATAATAATATTCTTTTCTTGAATAATACGTAAACACCCTACTAAAATATTTCGTGGAGAAAGGTTCTTAAAAGTACTTAATTCATTCAACTATAGAATATCAAACGCACATTTCTATAACTGACAGATGTCTTTAACAAACAAAACACCAACAATAATTTTCTCTGGATTTACTACCGTTAAGACAGGATTTTTCCATTTCTTTGCACTTCATTAAAGATTCATATTTTCTTCTTTAAAGCCTGGAGGTGTAATGCTAGGAAATATATACAAAAACTTTTTTTTGAGGGAAACACAGATAAATTCGAAATCCATTTTATCCCTTCGTTTATCTCTCAATAATAAATGCGCGCCGGTTGAAATTTAAGAATTTATCAATATTCACCTTAGTATGAAGGTCTTTTTCTTTTATCAAGTAAATTCAGATTTTCATATTCTTCTTTGTACTTTGTATATATATACCTGTAGGCGTAAAGATATTTTCGAATAATCTTTCCTAGAGGCCTATAGTTCAAAGTGTCGTAACTAGATATAAAGTGGGAATAAATTACAATATTACATAGAAATGTATTGCAACTTTTCAAAGACGATTTCTTTTATATATTCTTTGAGAAGATCTTGTTTCACATTAAATTTACACAATTTTTTATAGACTTGAATTTTCCGATCTATTTTTGTTTTTGTTTTTTATATTACATGCACTTCCTTAAGATTTAATAAAAACAGAATTATTTTAAAGCATTGTTAAAACTTTGGCTGGCTTGAGACAAGATAAATCGCTCCGATTAAGTTCAATGTTCATTCTCTATGTAAAGCTACGATGGTCTGACTAATAATTTACACTTCAACCTTAAATTTCCTAATTCCTTTACAATTTGAACTGTGCGGATTTCGTATAATCGACATTCTAATTTCCTTCTTACCGTTGATGTTATAGATAGACGTAGTATACAGAAACGGTACTTCCCCCACTTTCTTTACATTACCGCATACCTCCCTAACATAATTTTTTTTCCTTCCTTGATTTAACTACTATAAAAATAAAATAACTGTTTTAAATTTTAAAGTCTATAGAATTTCGTTTCTGTTAAATTGAAAAAAAAAAATATATTTTCCATTTGGGACCTATGTTGATGTGCACACATAGTTGTTTCCGGAAATTATTCGGGATAGTCCGAACATCAATTTTTATTATAAGTAGCTCCCGATCATGTATATACAGGATATCCCTTGAGATATGAAATTTTTGTGTGTATTTTAGGTTGTAACTTCTTATAGGGCACACCCCAGATACAAATAATAATAAAAAGTTGTAGTTTCTATATTTATGTTTATCAAAAAAAAATTTCTAAATATAAACCTTACCCTAAAGAAGGGTGTGTACCCACATGAACACAAAATATGACCAGAAAGGCTATATTAGTAGTTAAGGCTGAAGATTATTTGATGTGGTAGCGCAGTTTGAAAATTGTGTTCTATCTAAAAATATAATCATTATGAAACCATTTCCTATGCCCTGTAAGTTTCCTTTCGACGAGTTGCGGAAAGGTATCCCCTTTACCATGGCTGTTAATTATTCGAAAAGCAGGAAAATTTATGTTCTTAGTACACAGAGAGTTCAGTAGGTTTTAAATTAGGAAAGGACTGAACTGTGTCTCCTTAAATATTGGAATGAATCGGGCAAGTCGTTCATTTCACTTTGATATAGACAGCATATACGAAATTGAATTAATACTGACAATAAGAATTTTTTTAACTGTATATATAACTTACAGAAGAAAAGTCTTTATAAAACTCTCCTCGACTTTGTTAGTATTCTCCGAAATGCTAATGATATTGAGTTGTGTCATGTGTTGTAGGCCTTTCTATTTGCTTTTTACCCTTTTATAATTTTTTGCCGTTCTTAATTAGCATCTACCACCTCTCATTTGAACATGGCCCTAATTTAGAATTCTATAAGCCTCCAGTACTCTATTTGTAATGGGTCTGCGTCTACCCATTAAGAATTTCCCCTATGCTCAAGTTTCGTTGTTTATTCTTTAGATACTTTTTATAATCTATTTTATTACAACTTTTTCATTTATAAAAAAAAACATGTTTTTTTTTAATTTCGAAATTTGTTATTTGTTACTTACGAGACTTAAACATTTAAACTGAATTTGGAAGTGGCAGTCTTACAGTCAATCGCTAGATCATTCTAAATTCTTGCTGTAGGTACAAATAAAGAAGAAATTCTTTCTTTTATTGGAAGCATTTAATTAAAAATCTTGATGATTTTGAACTGAGTTGAAGAATTCAGTATTCTCTTGCCTGAAGTTCTATAAATAATATTAATTTAAACATTTATAAATATTTCCGGTAATGCAAATACTCATGTCGACGTAAGGTAAGACATGGTCGAAGCAGCATTGATCATATATTTAAAACAGATGCAAGAATTGAAAAGTTTTTGTAATTTAGTTGAGCGTGAAATTATCTCCATGTATGTTACGAATAAGGTTACATATAGTATTTCTGTCAATCCAAGCTAAACCCCCGAGAAACACCAAATTATATGTTTATTGCTTGCAGCAAACTGACTATTACCAGGTAATATTTTTTGAGCTGTTTAAACTTATCAATATTATTCAGAATTGAATTATATTCAATAATAACTTCGGGACAAGAAATTAACTAAGAGTACCATCGGGCTTTCTTCGTCTAACTTTGGTTAGTTTTTCAGGATCATGGAAATTTGAAAGTATAGTAACCGACCTTTTGTCTTTCGACTTTAGATAAAGTAATCCAGAGTCACTTGTTTTCTAGTTGAATTCAACGCATGAGAGTTTCCTGTCCTCTTTAAAGTCTGATGGTAAAAATTTCCGATTGGCTTGTACAGTGCTACATGCCTATGTACATATATCCCATTCCGCTTCAGCTCAACCATTAAATTGTATATTGTACAAAAATTATTGACATGCAATTTGTGATTATTATACGAAAAAGTACAATACGACTTTCGCCTAAGTTTTTCTGAATATCATTACCTTTTTTGCCTGTAGATATAACAAAGTTAATGTTATGTAACCGCTCTTATCGCCAAGCATCCATTCTTTATATCCTCTTTTTATTGGCATTTTAGGCAAGTAGGTACTGCTTCAGAGAACTGCGAGCATTAAACTCGCGTACCTCCTGGATCAAAGCATTTTTAATATCTTTCCAAAAGCATATCAAGTAAGGGTTGTATTTTGTATAGTCTGGTGAAATTCGGAGAATTCCTGTTCCTGACGAATCGTTCAGATGAATAATTCCTAAAATCCAATTAAACCTTTTGACTGACATCAGTTTGAATATATATGGGTCGTATTCAGCTCTACCAGACCAGTAATCGTGGTAGCTCGCTTGTGGTTTTATTCCCATAAGAAAATTTATTGCAATAAAAATTTTGATGTCTACGTTATTGTGGTAGGCAGATAAAATTTTCCTGATTGCTGTGCAAATAAATTAGTTTGGAATATCATAATATGTTCAACGGTTCCATAAGTAAGTAATGCATTGAAAACATCCCTTGGATCGCTTGAAGGAAGACTTTAAATGATCTCCGATGGATCGTAGGGTGTTCCCTTGAATTCTTCTTTATCAGTTAAAAAAAAATTCACAGTGAAAGCCAATATGATTTCAAATAATCGGGTTTAGTTTAAAATTAAACTTAAAAGACCTTAATTCGCCTGGACATAATCTAGTAAGAATATAATGTGAGAGTAAACAATAGGAAAAATATCTTATGTTTTCCACGTAATTTACTTATCAAATTTATACCACATTTTTCAACAATTTTCTAGTAAAATTGGGCAATGGTACAAGTTCAATACCATACGGCGCTTGTAAATATTGTCTTTGTAAAAAAATTACAATACGTACTGATATGTACGTACGCCTAGCAACATATTGTAATTTTTTTACAAAGACAATATTTCGAACACGAAACCCCATATGGTATTGAACTTGTACCATTGCCCAATTTTACTAGAAAATTGTTGAAAAATGTGGTATAAATTTCATACCATTGCTCCTGAGTAAGAACACTATGACCCTGGATGGATGAAATTTTGTTGAGAAGATAACAAATAATGTCTTTGCCAGAGCTTAATCATCTGCTAATTGATAAGGCTACAGCAGTATATTTTAAGGTAGTCATAGGTAGTAGGTATATACGATAAAATGTAAGGCAACATCATATTCATATGCGCACATTCATCATATTATCTCACGTTGAAATTGGCGTTGTCCTAAGATAGATTAAGTACAAACTGTAATTCTGAAAGTTGGTATACTTATACCCTTGAGGATTTTATTCTAATTGCCCGATCAGCGGATGCTCTCAGTAAAAGCTGTTAATTTGTCATTTAAAATTATTTCATGTCTCCTATTTATATATGCCGAGTCAGGTTGAAGTTTTCTTCTTATTATTTTTAGGATAGTGCTAGAGCTATATGAATCTGAGAAATACGCAAATTCAGATTTATCAGAGAATGGATATCCATAATTTAAAATTTCGGATTCTAAGAGTTTTGAACCTGTAAATCGGGATTTTCAAACCCGCTTGTTTTTTTATTCACAAAATCTGGTTGGCATGGAGATGCGGAAAATGGATTTTTAAGCTCAAATTATTTCTATTAGTTGTATGGCGTGGTGACTGCGTCACAGGCTGAAGATAAACGCAGTTTCTCAGATATAGAATACCTAGAGATTCTCAAGCAAGCTATTTTCTTCTTACATAGAATTAAGAGTCCTACGAATTCTGTTCTCCTTTTTTATCTTTCACGTTAATGACGGCAAACATGTATCTAGTACGGTGGCGATGGGTTGCATACTAATTTTAATAGTATAAAGAGTGATTTACATGGAAATGTAAAGCTTTTAATAAAAAATTAATAAAATTCTCAAAATGACCATATTTTTATAGTAGGTACCTACCCTCCAATCGCAAACCAAACCAGATGTTGGATTTCGAAAATTCTCCAAAAACCCGGATTATCACTAAATCTGGTAAATCCATAAATCCGCCAAATCCGGATATCGGTAACAAGTTAAAACAAATTCTCCTCAAATATTTTGGCCGGGGAAGCATAATTTCGGAATCTTTCAAAATGTAAATTTAGAAAAAAATCTTTAGTATGACTGACGTTGGCATCTTGCTTCCATCCTATTCATTCTATGCCTACCTATTCCAGTTGAGTACTTAGTTGTAGGAATAGGGAAAAATGTCAATGAAATTCGAAATAAAACTTAGCGTCAGAAAGGAAATTTCACGGATTAAGTACAACTTAGTAATTTAATTAATCCGTTCGGCGACTAGGTACTTAACTCAGTAATTGAAGTTGTTTCATGTCTCACACACACTTAGGTATGCTCAGTAGTCCGGTTGTAGATTTCTTTCTCCTTTTCTTCCTTCGGATCGAAAGAGTGTGGGTGGGGACTCATCTATAAACACTAAAAGCTTTTCATGAATATTAGAAGAAAAAAACTTTTTATATTTCTTTTCAGTCTTCTTTACAAGGCATTTTAATTTTATATATATATATTTTTTTTTACGATAGGAAACGCACTCTGTACAAAATACATTTTATTATTTTGTAACTGAGGCTTAAGCGCCATTGTAATATGAATCCGCCCTAACCAAAGAATATATAATTAATTATTAAGAAGTTTAATACAATAGAAAAATGTTTTAAAAAAACAAAACAAAACAAAAAAGTTAAGAATCTTTAATATGGAAAAATATGCATTTATTTAACCCCACGACGACATCTATTTGTTATTTTCTATTTATACATTTCCCAGCATTTATTATTCATATTCAATTTCCATTAAGCGTAAAATTATCAAATTAAAACGAAACTTACTTTTGCATGAACTTATTGACAACCAATGTATGCAAAGGTGCTGATTAATATCAAACGTGGGTTAATATACTTAATTTAAATTGAACTGTGAATGCAGTTAAATTCACAAGGCAAGTGGTATATTTTATATCACTTAAAGTCGGCTCACACACTCAAAATTAAGTACCTACTTTAAATACAAATATAGCTCGATAACGACTCAGTATAATATTGCCTAGAGTAAGTCGGTTGTTTAACAACTGTCAAATGAGAAGAATACTTAAAATCATCTGTTTAAAATAACGCACGAGTCAAGGATAAATTAATATAAAAATTCTGAATTAAATCTAAATTGGAAAGAAGAAATCTGATAAAATATGCATAAGCTTATCCTGTTTTTTTTAATATTCTGGGATTTTTTACAAAATTTTCCAATTTTTTAAAATCATTTTGCCTTTATAAAACACAAAACGACCAAAGTTCTTTAATGTAGTGGCAAGGCCCCGTATCAAAAATTCTTTAAGCACAAAGTGGCATAACTTGCATTACATCCTTCTGTAATAACAGAGCTTCAACTAAAAAATGAGAAATAATTTTATGACTTTTATTTTTCGTTTACTCATGGAACTGAGATACTGTTAGAAATTTATCCAAAGATAAATTAGAGCCTATAGGTATTCTGTTGTAAAACTAACAAATTTTAAGCTACACCCTTTTATCTGACAGGAACGAAATAATTTTTGAAATTTTGCAACCTGAACATTTTGGTTTGAGATGAAAATTGTAATTCATCTAACTATAGTTAACTTTGCTCACTTTGAGCCCAACTCTCCCACTCTCTTTCTGTGTTTCATTAGAAAAGAATTGATATATTTATAGTACTTGGTTAAAAATTCCGAATTTGACAATGTCATCATCTTCACACAGAACGACATGTATTTAACATTTTTGTTTTAAGTTAATTTTAATTTTTTCTCTTACATAATATTTGCAAAATCCAATTCAGTAATCTCATCTAAAATTTGTATGAAACATCTATTATAATTCATGTAAATTTACATTGAAATTCAGTACCTACCTTAAAACAAAACCGAATCTTAAGTATATTCTTTCAATAAAACGATAAATTTACACTACAATCACACTACCACCTATACATATATATCCATTTAACTCATGGTTTTTTTTTTTCTTCTTTTCATTAACCAATTTCCCACACTTGTTGAATTTTTGTTTGTTTTTAAATAGTATTAATAAATTATGATCGTAAAAAAATAAAACCCACAAAAAAAAACATAAACTCCAAGATTTAAATGTAGCATTGAATAAATAAATAGTCGTACATATACATATATAGTTTATTAAACTAAGTAATAAAAAAAAACAGATATATATATATAAAAATAATGATATTACACGTAACAACGTTTTCGTTTTTGTTAATTTGAAATTTTTAAACATCTGATTGAGGGACCAGTCTTTTAAGTTGCACCATTGCTCCAAAGGAAATTTCCATAATAAATTATGTAAAACATAAATGAAACAAAAACTATATCTAAACCAAATTTTCAAAAAATACAAAACACCTAAAAAACAAATAAAAAATTATTGGATATAATAAAATTCATATTTTTGTAACAATTTACACACGCATCAACACACATTCATACACATACACATATTTGAAATTTTAATGGAAAATTTTATAAATTTGAAATTTTTCTCAATCATAAATTTGGTAAAAATGTTGCATGTGTAAAAAATCATAAAAACGATTGTTATAAATAAAATATAAGCATGAAATGAAAACTTTTCACACACACATGCATACTACATCACCTATGGGTAATTATAAACAGTCTTCAAAAACTACAAATTACTTAATTGTTTCCGAAGAAGACGAAGTAGAAAAAAAAATATCATATTTTTCTGAGCAATGGTAGTTTAGCTTAGCAGTAAGGTACCATTATCAGCTGACATTGGGATCATAGCTTTATTAAGGTAGAATTTATGCAAAAAAAATCATAAAAAAAAATGAAGAAGAAAAACAAGAAAAAGAGTTTAAAAGTATAAACACAAAACGCGTAACAGTTAATGTAAGAGAATGACGAATAGAAATTTAATGAGTACATATTAAGTACTCTCTGAATTCCTCTGATAAGTATATGTTTTTTAATAACATTCACTGCTTTTTCATAAATATAATCCAAACAAAATTTATTCAATTCATAAAACATTTATAAACCTGTAATTCTTTAAGAAGAGACCTTCTTAAGCATACTTTAATACAAACATAACTCAATGCATTTTAACAGATATTTTGTTAGTGTGTTAGAATTTTCATAATTCCATTACTAACTTAGGTACGCCTTGTGTTTTCTTATTAAGTGTTAGGAATATTATAAAGACTGAGAATCGAATGGAACTGTTTTTTATGATTTAATTAGTTACAGTCATATAGGTATATAATTTCCTTAAAAATATTTGGACTCCGTTGTTTTTAAAATCACAAAAAAATTGCAGCCTAGTTTACCACAATCTTTTCAGTAAGCCCAAAAATACCAATATAGATTTGAATTTATGTACGTAGGTACATAGAATTACTTCTAGATTCTTAATTCTTTTTGTGAAAGCTGAAATCTAATTTTTGTATTGACGAGGAATACTACATAGAACATTAAGTCGCAACTTTCAAGATCATCCCGAAAGACTTCACCCACATCAGGTCCAGGTAGCTTAAGAGGATCGAAGAAAGGACAAACTTAAGTGTTTCTTAAACTCTACTTTTGGTGTATGTTGTATGTGTTATTGATTATTATTGAATTTTTCATAGACTTATTATGTGAAATTGAAGTGATTGTAATAGCTCGAAGGGTTTAGTGAACCATTCCAAGTACTGTAAAGTAGGTATTGGTTTTATCTTTTTTTTTATTTATTGTTAATGGGTTACAATTAGAGCTGAAAATTGGATTCGGATTTGTTATTTTTGGAAATAAGACTACTTTAGTCAGAGTCAGAATCGAAGCACAATTCGCTGGTGGATTTCTGTTGCCCTCTTCTGGGAAGTAGATGGTTTAGGAACGCTTAAAGTTGATGGTTTCTTGTAAACATATTTAACGTTGGTTGTGCAAACTTTATTGTTCTTTTTCTCTAAACAACACCTAAGAGTATTAATTCATTTGTCAAATTAGTCTAGTCACCTTAGAACTTCTACATATCATAATCAAGGTTGTTTTTTCTTCAATATTTGTTCAAGCAACAATCCAATATTGGAATACACTTGACGTTACCTCTTAAGTTAGCAAACGAGATGAAAAACATTCTTCTCCGTCATTGTTATCGTCTTTTTCAATAGTTCTCCATGTCGTCAAAGAGATCTTCATTAGTAAGTTCAGTTTTGCGTGAATCTATGTAGCTTTTCGATATCATTCGTATCGATCTCTTGGAAGCGTAATTCCTCTTGTCCCATGTTCGCTCACCGTTGTGCATCGTATAATATGTAAAATTATTCATCCATACAAAAAACGATGTCGAGATAAATAATGTAAATTGCGACAAGCTATACTTTAAACAAAAATCGTGTAAATCGAAATCGCGTAAAGCTAAACAAGATGGGTTTGACTAAAACTTCGTTTTGCCGCTTCTATCAGGATACTCATGAAACTTCAGAGCATCTGCTCTGTAATTGCGGAGATTATACTCCACCTCGAACACGCTTTTCCTCCACCAAACTATGTGTAGAATCTCAATCTCAGAATGGTTCTGGGCTTTATTAACAATCTAAACCTATAAAATTAGTAAATTAAACGGGGCCTCACAATAGATCTTTCAGGTCTCAGTGAATGCAAGGCCAATGCCTGAACACTCCTCTACAAATCTAATGTAATCTAAGCCGTGGGATTACTACATTACTATTTGGATCCAAAACCGAACTATCCGGATCCAGACTATGCAAAGAAGTTTGAAAATTTCCTTAAGATTGGAAAACACAAGGTCAATATATCGGGCAAGTGACATCTTCGTCCCAGACAGTCCCTATGACAGCTTGAAAATGTGCGCTGACCCTTTATCGTTTTGAAGGTTATGGCAGGAGGTGTGTTTCTGCAATTTTGGTCCTGGCCTGGTAAACTGCACCAAGTTGACCCTATGTCGATGTTAAGGTCTTGGACACAGCAGTAGTGAGTTGGAACTGGGCGAGGAATCAACTGCTTTCGCAGTAGATTCCTAATCAATTGGCGAGAGACTTAATAAAACATGGACTCTGAAAGAAAACTTATTTGGCAATCATAAAATGAAACATCGACTAGGCTAGTAGTTATGAGGTCTCCTCTTGTAGAATTTTCTTTATTTTATACTGATACTGAAGCTGCTTATATTTTTGTTACTCCTTTTTTTTTTAATTAGCCTAACGTGTGGCTGAACTGCCAATTGATAGACATAAAAATAATTATTTTCGTTTTTTTTTTTATTTACACTAAAGTCAAAGCCTACCTCACTAAACTTTCCTATACGTAATAGTCATAGATTATTATATCTGCGACCCGGTACAAGCGCGTCGCCACAAACCGTTGTGGCTAGTGTGCCTGCTATTCTTGTTGCATAGAGTATTCCTGTTTCTCCGATATATATGTATTGACAGTATGGTCCAGCTTTACACCGATCCTGGTTTAGCAGCTAGGCCCAACCATACCATCCAACGCATAAGGAAATAGGTATTTAGAATAATCTGGGCGCTTAACCGCAACAGCAGTTCAAGTCTTAAGCTACTACATCAGAATACAACACATAAAACTAATATGATATATGTATTCCAAGCAAATATAACTATATACAAAAAAAATAGAAAAATAAACACACAAAATTCGAGGAATACCAACCGCTAATAGGATTCTCCTTAAGCGGGCTTTTGGTACCCTGCCGTTAACCAGTTAAGCTGGTTGAATATCTACTTGGGGGGGGGCTACAATTACCAATATAAATTCATTTTATTTGAACAAAAAAACAAACAACAACTATACCTGCCTGCAAGAGCAAAAAAAAAACATTTATCTTTGTAAATTTATTTTTAAAAAACGTGAAAACGTTTTGAAGTTGTTATTTTATTTTTTTTAATAACATTTACGTAGATAGAACACAACACCTGAAGACCTGTTTTTTTAAGCGGAGCTCGTTAAAGTCAAAATTTAATTGAAATTTTGTCATTATATTAGATTACCTACATAGTCCTTCATGGTTCAATGTCCCGAAAAATTAATTTGTAACAAAATGGCGCCTGTTCAAAGTTAGTATATTGATTTTTAGCTAAACAATGTATTTTTTTGTTTTAGCTGTAAACCATAAACTATGCAATGAAAAAGAAAAATACACGATCCTTCCTGTCATGCTGTATTTCGCATCATAAGGCGAGCTTGGCTTACTAATAATGAAAAAAACAATTAAAAAGTCTTCAAAAGATGAACTAATTCAGTAAAATGTGCCTTTAATAAAAAGTTTTAAACTGAGCTTACAATGAAATAAAATTTAAATTAATTTAAATCGTCGATTCCATGAACGTATAACAATTTAACACTTCACTTAAGGTATGTTGACGATTTGTCGCAAAAGCAGTCACAAAGTTCAAGATTCTATTGTATTCAAAATGATATTATCTTGAGGCACAATAATTTTTTTTTTCGCTGTGAAACTTCATGCACTTCATGTACATAAGTACTCAGTCGGATCAATCCGAAATTTTGAGAAATGAAACTTGAAACGCTATAGGTAGGTAGACTTAAAGAAAATGTAAAATCAAAAAATTCTTAGCTTGGCATAACCACTTTAATCTCACTGTTGCAAAAATATAATGAAATATTTAAATTTATCAATATTACACTATTCAATATTTAGTGTGAATTAACAATTAAGGATTGGTTCAGAAAAAAACAAAAAACGCTAGCCTTAGTTCCGGATAATTTGAACGATTCGCCTGTTTGGGTAATGCGGGTATTCATTTGGCATCGTAGAAATCTCTCGCTTTTCTGCCATAATGGCAAGTTGCTAAATCCGTCAAAAAGAAAGCTGTTGCATCATGAATGGTGATCGACGGGATTTTTAACTTTTTAGCTAAATCTCTTTGAGACTTATTCGGATTTTCCATATGTGTGGAAAGAATTAATTTGTGACGTTCTTTTTGGCTGACTTCTATTTTCTTTGCACGTAATGGCTTGCAATTATATAAATGCATACCTTTTTGTATATGCAATCTTACCAGCATTCCCTAATTTTATTTACCTATTATCACAAGAGATAGCAATGATGAGAACATTGAACAAAATTTCTACGAAAAATTGTTACTTGAGCTTTACCTAAACTTAATTAAAAAAATTGTAGAATAATTAAATTCAATTCCATTTTAAATCTCATCACAACACAATCCTGATTACCCACAACTTTTTTTTGTTTTTATGAAAAATATTCTTTGTGAGTATTATTTTTTCACTAACAAAATATCTGTTAAATGAAATATATATACCTACTACATAATTCCACCAAGTGTTTAATAACAATTTAATTATTTACAATAGTATACCTAACTACCTACCTATACAAAATATTTCCTACATACTTTCATAATATATACAGCCATAAATAAATTTTATTCAATTCCTCCTTAATACGACAACAGTTTCCTTATACGCCTTAATGCTACAATAGCAAAAAACTTTTATCCTTAAAAATACAAACTTCTTTTACTAAAAATTCAAAAACAAAAATCTCAAAAATATTCTCTTACATGTGCGAGAGTAAAAAATACCAGCAACTCAATTTCTATACGAAAATTGATTAGTTAAGACAGATATTGTGCAGACGATTGATAATTTGACTAATGAGATATCAGTTAAAAATATATTTTATATAATTAAATAGGAAGTAGGCATAGATACATACATATATACATAGAAATCGACTTGTCAAAAATAAAAGAATGAAAAACAAAACATTAATTCTTATTACATTAGAAAAAAAAATGTCTTAGTTTATTATATAGAGACGAATAACCGTAACGTAATACTATTTTCCAACATTTTAGTTCAACTTTATACAAAAAAAGAAACATTCATAGTACTGCAAAAGATATTTCTCTATTATATATCTACTCTTATTTACTAATTATGTAATTAGTTACCGATGGTTACGAAGGCAATCATTTAATTACAAAAAGAAAAAAAAAATCAATTAATCAATTTTTGGTTCATACATATATAGGAAATTTGAACAGATTTCATTTGTTGAATCTTGTTTCGTTTTTAATACTTTATTATCTATCTATATACTTTACGTAAATAGATACATATGTAGTAAACAAAAGATGAGAAATAATTTAAAAAAAAAACTAAAAGAATAAAATAAGTTATACGAAATTGTTATGTAAATAAAATTATGTATACATAGTACCTACTACTTTCATTACTGTTAGTTCTAGCTTATTTCGTTTGTACAATTTTATTCTTTCTTTACACAGAAAACAAAATTATATTGGGAAAAATAAATAAAGACCTTTATGTATAAACAAATATTTACTGTGTGTGTTTGTTAATTGTTGTTAGTTTTAGGTATAATATTATCCTAGAAGGAATATGTAAGGAACATTAGTCCCCATCTAGAGGAATGATGTGGAGAAATAAAAATTAATAAAATATCGAACCATAGGTATATATTTTTTTTTTAGGTAATTAAGGATAAGATGTTTCACCTTTTTTCGCCAGTAAAAAATATCTCTTGCCATGAAACACGACACAAGGCAGAACAAACGATGTTAAAAGGAAAGGTTTTGTGAAGAATTCAACGAAAAGAACTAGATATTACCTGATTCTTGAGAAAAACAAAGCAAGAAATTAATTCTAAATATTTATTTAATAAATACATAATTTTTTGCATTTTTTCTCAGGATATATGTGTTGCTTTGAACACATCTCCCCGTTTAAAATCCACAACAAAAAATTTCCTTAATTTTTTTTTTTTAATTTCTTATTCCCACCAATTTTTTTACTTAATAGTTTTTTTTCACAGAGCAGAATGAGACAGAATACTTTCAATGAAGGATGTTTAGAGAGTTAACTTATGGGAAGAAGATTTCATCCGTGCATAACTAGTCCGTTGTTCTATGTTCCCTTCACCATGCGGTAAAATTGTAAAAAACAAAAAGGATACAGGCCTGAAGTACCAGAACTCGCGGCATTTTAAGAAATCGAACATCATTCTTCTATCATCATGTAAAGAAAGCATCTAACGAAGTTCATCAATGAAAGCGTGAACTAATTTCAACGTGTTCTAATTAACATACCTACGAAGCCCTTTTTCTCCATTGTTAAACTAATTTATGTACCTATTTTAAAAATCGTTTTTGTTTTGAAATATTTTTTGATATATTTCTTGGAATTATAAAAAAGATTTTGCATTTATTAAAGTTAATTAATTCAAAAAACCTAAAGCAAATGTAATTTAATTTTCTAGAATTGAATAAAAATATTTTTTGATTGGATTCTAGTTTTTATTGTTCTTAAGCTCCTTCATAACAGCAGCCGTCAGAAATATAACAGAACTGAAGTGATACCGTCTTGAACATATTCGTCGAAAGAATAATAATTCCGACAAAAATTTCCGGAAATATATGAAATATGATTTTCGCACACACACAAAAATCAATATTCTGATTACAAACTTGTCATGCTTTGTTTTTTTATTTTCTGTTCCCGCGTCATTGGAGTCTTACATCAACCTGATCTACAAAAAGGAAAAAACTGAACGTAAATAATGAAAATGCAATTGCCTTTTACTCTTAGAAAAAATAAACAATTCTTCCGTCAAAATTATAATATTTTTATTTTCCTCCCTAACATGACAAAAAAAAATATCAAATTTATAGCTGTTTCTTTTCTGATCTTAACCGCTTCATTACTCACAACACAAGGCTGTGTACCTACCTACATTTACTCCAAAATGGCGTGCGTAGTTCAAAACATTTAAAAAAAACACACAAACTAATTTCTATCTTTCGTTAAAAATCTGCTAACTATCTTTGACCCAATTACTTTTGCTTATGATGTCATTCCCCGCCCCTTTGATATATTGGATCTTCTAAAATTAAAAAATGGCGTCCCTAGTTCAAAATGTCCATATAAAAAAAACTTCGATAAGAAATTCACAAAAATGCAATAGCAATATCAGCTAAATTGCCTCACTTACGCATATAAGCTGTAAATTAGAAAATGGCGTCCGTAGTTCAAAACATTAAAACAAAAAACACAAACTAATTTCATGTTTCGTTAAAAATCTGCTAACTATCTCTGACCCAATTACTTTTGCTTATGATGTCATTCCCCGCCCTTTTGATATATCGGATCTTCTAAAATTAAAAAATGGCGTCCCTAGTTCAAAATGTCCATATAAAAAAAACTTCGATAAGAAATTCTCAAAAATGCAATAGCAATAGCAGCTAAATTGCCCCACTTACTCATATAAGCTGAAAAATTAGAAATGGCGTCCCTAGTTCAAAATGTCCATATAAAAAAAACTTCGATAAAAATCGAACTTTTGTACTGACTACTGGGAGCAGAAAATCTGATTGAGTTGCTTGCTGCTGATTATGGGTGCCTGGTAGAAATCTGAAAATTTCTCTTATTCTGGCCTGATTTTGGATGTTTTCCATATCGACAAATCGAAAGCACCAACCCAGAAAATATTGTGGAACGAATTTTATCAGAGACATGATTAAATTTTTCAGGATTACATACTTGTAGGCTGCAAAAATTTTCGATATGGAAACATCCAAATCCATGCCAGATAAAACCAAATTTTTCAGCTTTGTACCAGGTACCCATAATCAGTAGCAAGCAACTCAATCAGATTTTCTGCTCCCAGTAGTCAGTACGAAAGTTCGTTTTTTGTTGATTTCTTAACGAAGTTTTTTTTATATGGACATTTTGAACTACGGACGCCATTTTCTAATTTTTCAGATTATATGGAAATGGGCGTGGCATGAATGCGACATCATAGAATAAGTAAAGAAAGTAGGTCAATATTAGTTGAGTTATGTGGATTTTTATCGAAGTTTTTTTTATATAGACATTGTGAACTTGGACGCCATTTTAGACAAACGAGATGGTATTGGAGATATAAAATGAAACAGAACCTTTATATATTTTTTTTATTGTACAACACAGGCATACACTTTATTTTTGAGACCATTTTGTAATCAAATAAATAAATCTTAATTAAGTCGTTGGAGATTTGAAGAAACTGATGTGCACACAGGTGTATAGGTAGATGAATGTATATTGTTGAGTTAATAGCAGGTAGGTAACAAGTTATTTTTCTTCTATTTTGTGGACAATTCAAGCCATTTTTTTTTTCGATGTTCTGCATTTCCGGATCTGTTGGACATCAAGGCGCCATGTTGTTCTTCCTGGTGACAACAAATTGAGTATTTTTCATTATATAGAAGACCGTGGTGAAGGTGTCATATACCTAATGATAAAAAAAAAAGAAATCGTTAAAAGAATAATTATTGAAGATTTTATTTAAAATTTGTTGATCTTTTGCGACCGAATTTGTGCGTTAAAACTAAATTGAAGCTTTGTTTTTGTCATTTGCACAAACAGGGGCCTAAAATTAGTAGAGATTTAATTTTTTCGTTTTTAACGGACAAATGCAGCATGCATTAAGCGGTATTTTGTGCCCGGTTTCGAGTGAAAAATAACTAATTTGTGGGATGGACCAAACAAAGGCCTAGAACTAGTAGCGAATCAATTTTTCTTTTCTTTTAACGGACAAATGCGGCCACCTTAAGTAGCGATTTTTTTTTTAACGGACAAAAGCGGCCACCTTAAGTGCAATTTAAGCGCCATTTTTTATCAGGTTTCGGGTGACAAATAACCAATTTATGGGGTGGACAAACAAAAGCCCAGAATTAGTAGCGAATTATTTTTTTTTCTCTACTTTTAACGGACAAATGTGGTGCAATTTAAGCACCATTTTCATCAGTTTTTGGGTTAACAATAATAAATTCATGGTTAAGCGTACAAGAGTTAAATATATATATTTTCCACTACAACTGGGGAAGGCCATAGGAATCAGTTCTGAAGAAAAATGGTTACAGATAGATGGTCGCATCTTACTCTTATTATTCTATAATAAAACCAAAGCTGACTTGATTTCAGATCATGTTTATGAAAACATCGACGGACTCGAGTTATTTGGTTTGCTGATTATGTGTGACTGTTCCATTTTAGGCTTGCAATTCGAGAGGATGAAAGACTATTACCTATAAGTATTTCCTCTATTATAATTACAAATCGTGACTTCAATTTTGTATGAATTAATTCAATACCATTCTCTTCTTGTTTTATCTTTTTCCGAACCAAATAAATTGCATTTGAAGTGTAAAAAAACCATAAAGAGATTCCTCCATGTTTACGAAATAGTGCAACAAAAGTATCTTACTCAATAAAAAAAAAAAAAAACATGTCGAACTCAATAGAATTTTTCGTTTGAAATCGTCCTAGTTATGCCGATATCAGAGCTCATTCAATGATTGGATGTTGTCTAAATATAAGAGGAAAAATTGCAAAATCGATCGATATCGTGTCTCGGTTCCCTCTATAGGTATACACCATCGCTGATATTATCTAGATGGGGACTGTAAAGACATTTTACGACTCCGCTATTCGGTTGTTCCTTTATTACACTTTGTACCTTGCAAACACTGTTTACATGTGCACGACGGATACAGACTCTAATTGGAGTTTCGTATACTATATAGAGGAGTGTAAACATGATCTGAATAAAAGTTAAATTCCTGATACGAAACGAAGAGCAGGAATCAAAGTTTGAAGATGAAACGTGCGGACTACTCTCTAATGGGAATATTTTGTGTTCATATTGCAGACAATGTTGGGTGGTTTTATTTCAAATATGCAATAACCAATGATTGCTGGTACCTAATCAGTTTACGTAGGTAAATATAGTACATAACACGTTCTCTAATAACAAAATTATGATTTGGATCAATTTAATTTAGTTTTGATGGATCTTTGTTATTTAGGTACACAGGTGCGGTGAAGATCTAGTTTGTAACAGCAGCAATAGCTTCCATGCGTAATGTGCCATCTATGGCACTATCTAGTTTACCTCCTACGTTTTTCTGAGCAGTTGAGTAACTGAGTAGTTGAGTAGCTGAGTAGCTGAGTAGTTGAGTAGGACATTCGAACGACTATGTAAGGGAAATAAAAAGTGTAAAATATAGGATAACGTGGTCTATTCCCGGCTACACTATGAAAAAAAAAAGGACTATGACGGCTATGTTTGCCATATAAGAGCTCATTTCTTGCTTAGTTTGTGTCCATCGTAACTTTTCCTATATGTAAAAAAAATGGTTTCATTCACGTGCTGCTATAGTATGAAAAATATTATTCTAATATTAAGTAAAATTAGTTCGTTTTTTTTATTATAGTAGGTATAAAGACTGAGTTGATTTTGTTCAATAAATTGGAAATAATAACCACAGCAAAACGTCTTTCTAATGAATACGACCGGGCAAAATCTGGTTATCATTATTTTTGAAAGACCCCTCGAGATTGTTTTTCGTTTACCGAAAAAGTATCACCAGAGCAAAATCTGTGATCACAAAAAAGTGGTTCAACGAATTAGATACTTTTTTGTAGCTTGATAATCTAGAAAGTGTAATGACAGACCCAATTTCTCATTATGTTGGAAAACAGGAGGAGCTTTTGCTCCGAAAGGGAACAAAGACGTGTAAACACATATTATAAAACAAAAAAAAACTCACACTGTCCTTCTGGTTTTCTCAGCAAGTGGAAAAACATTACCCCCAATTGTGTTTTCTGTTTTACGTCCTAAAAAGGAATTGATTGAAAGCATTCCATCTCATTGGTTTACGGGATGGTCTGAAATTGGGTGGACGAAGAGTGATATATTCTATGAATATATAACAAAAGGAATCAATAACATGTTTGACAGAAGGAAAAAATGAAAAGTTAATTATTTTTTTTTTTTCGATGGGCACAATCCCCATCTAATACTAGAGTTAAACGACTTTTGTGCTAATGGGATAATTTTGTATGCTCTTCCAGAAAATACTACCCATATCCTGCAACCTGCGGATATAGATAAGTGAAAAGGAGTGGAAAAGTACTGTAGCGAATTGGGAAAAGCCACCTGAAAATACACATAAAACTCCAGTAATAAAAAAAAAACAAATATTTCCCACTTTTGGAAATTGTTTTGGTCACAGGAAGAGCTTCCGCTTGCAGATTGCTTCCATTAAATCCAGGTGCTGTCGATTACCCGAAATGTGTGCAGAATTCGATCGAAAACTTTAATCAAACAAATCAAAAAAGCATTTCTGAAAATATACCGTAGTGTAAAACATTTGGTATAGGTAATTGAAGTCATTACCGAAGTAAGAGAACAGTCAGCAAGCTAGGGAGTTTCCTCAGATGGTATAATTATAATATTTTAAAAAGGGAAGGCGACGAAAGTTTTTACAGTAGAGCCTACACGAATACAAATCGATTTCAACGATTGGCAGTTACGAAGGGGCTCTTTGGTGACAATTTTAGATGTTGTAGAAATGTGAAACCTTAAAAGAAATTAATGTAGCAAGAGATATAATAATTCTCCTTCCCAACCAGTAAATAACTCGTCAACTTCATTTCGGATCAAATATGTAAAATATAAAAAGATACTAAAGGAAAAATATTTGAAAATAAGAATAAGAGTCCATATAATTCTCATTAAGTTTAACTTATCCGGAAATTGGATATTTTTTGGCCGGAATTAGAAGTTTGGTGGTCGGAAACTAAAAATTTTGTAAGTTTTTCGAAAAATTCTAAAATTTTATGATAATAATATTTTTAAGTTGGAGATTTTTCGCCTATATTAAACTGCAATATACTGAAAATAATTTGAAAAAATTTACAATATGCATTGAGATGCAGAAAAAATATTGAACTTTTCGACCCTGCGATTAGAGAGGTCTCATCAGTGTGGTGGGAATAATCACCCAATTTGAAAATTGCAATGAGAAATCTTCCTATCATATAGTTTTAGTTAAACATTGTATATACATATGGGCAATTCGGACATTTCTAGGTAGGCGATCAAAGATAACCAAACTAATATAACCCCTCTGATCGCGCTGGGTCGAAAAATAATATTTATAGCACAGTTTTATTAATGTTCCTTAAACCCCGGGTTTTCGAGTACCCAGCTCTTATCCGGGTCTCACGGGTAGGAATCAAATAACCCGGGTACCCGATTCTTTGGAAACAAGTTGTTAGGAATCGATTCTTTGGAATCGGGTATTGAAAAATTAATTAATTAATAAATAATAAGCAAAATCAAGCAAAGCGCGATTCGGGTAGCAGAATTAAATTCTTTTATTATGATTGAATTAACGAATTCAGTAATGTACCGGAGTATTAAAAAATTAAGAACCGATTGTAGCCGGATACCCGAATATCCGGTACCCGAGTAAACATGGAAATCGATAATCTTGAAATCGAGTACCTGGGTACCCGATTCTACTTGAACCCGGTTACAAAACGGAACATTAATTTTTATTACAGGTCGAAGCTGTAGATTATGTAACAAAAAGGATAAGCTGGAAGGAAGAAAAACTTCCTTGCAAGCAAAGGCTACCGAAAGTACAAACACCAACCTCAAAAACTTACTAATATTAGAGCAATTCCACACCATCTGATGAAATTGTAAATAACTAGTAAATATCGGGTAATTTTCCAGATAGTATTAACAGGAAAATCAACCTGAATATGTAATGACGAAGGGTTTCGCTAAATATGTATAAATAGACACATGAGAAAAGTGCAACGTAGGTATATAATCGAATCTTAATATTGAAAATATATGAAATTTTGAAATTTATTGATCTTTTCAAATAATATTTTATTTTTTCAATTTAATTTTACAGAGAAAAGAAACAAAATGCGACACATTTGTAAAATTCAATATATTTTAAGAATTTCAATGTTAACTAACACTCGAATTTGTCGAAATTCCGGTGTGCGACACTTTAAATATGAGGTAGGTACACATTTCAACTGGTTGGTTAACCAAACTAATTCACCAGATAATTAACAATACCTATGGCTATTTAACCGGGTAATTAACCAGTTTAGGTAATGAGAGCGATCAGGTAAGCGAAATTTGCGCTACTGAGCATAGAGCTGAGCAATACTTAAGTAAAAAAAGACTTAAGTACTACTTAAAGTACATTTTCTTTACTTAAGACTTATCACTCAATACTTTTGAAATGCCCCTACTTAGTACTTGAACATAAGTACTTTCTTCTATTTACTTGAACTTAAGACTTATTTTTGTACTTAAGTACCAAGATTTTTACTTAGGTATTTCTGAGTCTATTAAGTACCTACAAATATCTAACTGTTCGTAGAAAACCAAACACAATCTCTAGCGCAACTACTTTTTTGTTGAGTTTTAAGGCACGCAAAAAACTGTCAAAACATGTGCCACACTCACACGTCAAGGCAGAACCTTGACAAACGAATAACATACAAACAAGACTGGGCAAGTAGAACAAAAACCAGTAACGTCTCGCTCGAATATAAAATCGACGATGCCTCGACTTGATGAAATAACCACTGACATGTATAATATGAATTGCAAAAAATGGGCTTATTTCTATATTGCTGACTATTCCGGCCTAAGTACTACCAACAAATAAACAATTAGTGGATTCGTCGAAATAAATGTTTTTAAATTAATCATTTATGGTTATTACTGACAAAAACTGTTTTATCAAAGACAATTAAAGGGTTTTCCAATAAGAGGTGTTATTTTGATATTCAAAGAAAAATGCCATTGTTTTAGATAAATGATCGGATCTTTATTTCATTATAAAGAGGAAGATATGCCGTTAATAATGGAAAATAACATCAGCCAAATGACCACCACGACCACGCCTACAGGACCGTATGATCGGCCGGCTTGAGTTCTTGTGTTAACTGAACTTTATAAGCCTTAAGACACAAATCTTTATGCAAAATACGGTGTAATGACGTTTGTGGAATGCCTAATTCCAAAGAACGACGAGGAATGGACAATTCTGGGTTTTCTTCAACACTTTCGGCTACAGCAGCAATATTCTCGGCTGTTCTTGAGCGACGTGTACGGGTTTTACTCTTCACATCACTAACTTATCCCGACAGCTCGAATTTTTCTACCAATTTCTGTATTGCGGTCCGACAAGGTGCTTCACGACGACCCAAAAATGTTCGAGTTTTACGAACCGTATCTGCCACATTTCACCATTTTTATAGTGAATTTTAATAATTTCAATGCGTTGTTGAATCGTGTGTCGTTCCATTTATTAATGGCGTAGTTTCTACTTGTCAAATGTCAAAAAATGACAGCTCCAAAGGTGACATCTACCGAAATAGCGGGTTAATTAAAATAACACCTCTTATTGGAAAACCCTTTAGATACGCAGAAGAATTTCTAAATGTTTTATTAAAATCACTTCCCGAGCTGCGTGCTCACTTTTTCAACTTCCCGCCAATGATTTTTTCAATGTTGGCACGGACGCGACGTAAGAACTCTTTTTGACACAAGCAATTGTGCCCACGTGAAATAGAAACGTAAACAGTCCATATTATATACGTCAGTGGACATAACCAAGATAAAGCAAGCAATAATGCCTCGCTCCAATATAAAATCAACGATGCCTCGACCTGATGTAGGGAAGGCCTCAATTTTTTCTTAGAAATTTACTGGAAATTTTTTCCTTAGAATTGTTATGCATTATTGGAGGCGATTATGGGTACTTGGGCAGACCTCTAATAGTTTTTGTGAGTGTAGCTATGAGAGGTGAAAGTTTTACTCTACTTGCAGCACCGAAAACTATGAAAAACTATAAATAGTAGCCACTGGTTGCTATACATACCATAGTTTTCAAAAGGTATTGATTTATTAATATCTATTACCTGAACTCGATAAACTTTATTATATTACTGCCAACGTACAAAGATTCTAAAAAAGTACTTTAAAAAGTACTTCAAAAAGTACTCAGTAAAAACTCAAGAAAACTGTTTCAACATTTTCTGCCATAACTTTTTAATTTGACAATATTTTTTCTTGATTCTTTTTTTTTAAATAATTTACGGGAGCTTAGTTATGAACTTATTACAGGGAAAGTCGTTTTAAAAAATTAAATTCTTCTATTTTTTTATAAATTTTTCAAAACGAAAATTCGAACTCGGAACTTGAATTTTTTGACTTCGCGTCAATATTTTTGTAAGGAAAAGTGGCACGAGTTAGTTACATTATAATAATTTCCCAAACATCTAAAATAAATTTAAAGCGACAACGGATCTACCGATTCATATATGTAAAAAAAAACCTATAGCTTGGTAAAGTCTGTAAAGACACAACGTAAAATCTTTCTTCTCATAATCTAAAGTAATTCTGCAATGCTCTGCATAAATTTGTTCTCACAAAATTTTCATTAACTTTCTCACATGAAAATAAATGCTCTTACCTGCACAAAAGTTAAGTCACGTTGTCATGGCAAGTCCAAGTTAAGTTGAATTTAGGAATAGAATGAACATGTTAAAGTCAGTCATTATCGGTTTGTCAAAAGATTTCTCTCACCTGAAATAAGAACGAGTAATTTTCGTTAGTTCTACGGTTATTTTGTATCCGGTTAAGAATTAAAGTGATTAATTTAAATTGTGTAAAATTGTAAAGAAGGATTAGTAAGAATAAAGCAGGGACCGAAAATAACTTTTATTATATTTTCGCAAGCGAAAAAACTCTTTCATGAAGTTTTCTAGAAAGTAGCGTAGTACAAAAGGGGTCAATGTACAGCACTTAGACTAGCTGCCTACGTTGAAATCAAGAAAGTTTCGATTTTAATATATAAATCCAATCCTAACTGTTAATGTAAGAAAAATTTTTTCTATTTCAATTTTAACTGTTTAAAAAAAATACGTATATTATTTTACAGCGATAGAAATCTCTTTGCCACAGTTTTACATATTTCGTCTATTATAAGAATTAAAAATGAGTTTTATTTTTTTTTTTTTTCTCAAGAAATAAAACTCATAATTCGAGATTTTTATTTTCCTCAGGAAATAAAACTTATCAATGAACGTTTTTTATTTTTGTTGTCATATATTTGTTACAAGATAAAATTTGTCAATTTTTTTTAAAAAATTTTGTATAGCAACTGTACGAAGCAGTTGCCCGATTGGTCCAATTTTTGAACTTAAATTTACATTTTTTTTAAAACGGCCGTTTACAATGAAAAACCAAAGCTATGTATAGCAACACTAAGAAGGGTTTGCCGATTCCAATTTTCCTTTCCCTAAGAACCTTACTCGGACAGGTTGGTTTATTTCTTGAGAAAAAAAATAAAACTCGTTTTTAACTGTTAAAAGCTGAATTATGAGTTTTATTTTTTGAGAGAAAAAATAAAACTCAGTTTTAAATATTAAACCGAGACAGAAATATAAAACTTAGGCTAAGACTGTTATTTACTCAGAAGAAAATAAAATTCTCTTTATAACTATTTTAATACAAGATAAAATATAAAATATCAATAACAAAGTGTTAAAACCAAACTTTTAAAATATTTCTTATAACTCTTTCGGTCCCTGGAATAAAGTGTAATTATTATCAAGTGATATCTTTGAATAAAACCCCGATATTGGTGCTCCTAATTCGGATCCCTCTCAGAAGTGAAGTTCTTTTTTCTTGCGAGAGGATAATACAAAATATTTTTCTCACGCGGGTATACTTTTTCTACAAGTGCACAACCAGTGACAATTAAGTTTTTCCCAGAAAATTTCAATCTGACAAATTGCACAAATATGAGCTAGCTACTCGCTCATCGCTTTAAAAATTGTTCCATGGATTGAAATATCAATGGAAATCGGTATAAGATTTGAAAGAATTTAACAGAAAAATTAGAAGAACAAAAAAAAAAGCATGGAGAATATATGGAGTAGTCCTTTCGAACTTTGTTCCTATAATTAACTAATGTGTGTTAACATTTTATGCAATAAAGTAAATAATTTCGTAAAAATAAATATTTGTTTTAAAAATACATATAAATACATTTTAAGAGGCGACACTTATTCTAACCAATCCGAAATTCAGTGAATGTTACTTACGTTTGCGTCCTTATCGGCACATTGTACGTTGATATTGGTAGAAAGCACTCCAGGTCCAACAATTTTCCATTGATTATCTTTATATCCAAAAGACGGTATCAGCTCAGATGATGAAATACTATCAATAAAACGTAGAACATATCGTGATGGGATAGATTTTATCAAGACTTCATCTTCGAAGGCAGCCTCCCTCAATTTAAATTAGTTTCGAAAAAATAAAAAACTCATTAGATGACATAAAATCAATCAGTAACCAATTTATGAATTCAGAGGAATATTTAAGTCATTGCACAATGATAGGCTTTTTATAAGAGAGCTCCTTAACAATGCACAGGTGCTCCAGGTTCGTCAGAATTAATAATGTCCACCAACTTCTCGACAAGGTATATAACGTTGAACAGTCCAACCAGTGCATTCAAAGCAAAAAGCATAGCGATCCTGGCGATGAGATCCTAACTTTTAGGTCTCTATTTTTATATTCAAAATATTAAAACCAACTGTGACCTTTTAAAATGATAAAACTGAAGACATGTGAGGTCTACTGAAATGATACAATTCAAAAAAAAAAATTATGAAAACTTCAAAGTCAATAAATTGAAAAATTATTATTTTTGTTTGCATCGGAGTAGAAGGATAAGTATACAAAATTCCATTTTTATGTATGTAGGTACCGAAAATTATGTCACAGTGATTGAAATACAAAATTTTGATATAATCTCATAATCTTTTCAGTTAACTTAATCACCATCGGAGCAATAACGGATATTGGTTTTTTCCTGATTTATGTAGGTACATTTTTGTTCATTTCCTTGTATAACGTTATTTGAAAATATTTTTTACTTTTTCCAGAATGTCCAACCGATTTATTCAATAACTCTTCAAAAACTAATAATTTTCCCTTCAAAGTGCTTTTGAAAAACCCCTAAAATTCACACTGACCTGGAATATTTTTACAAAAGAAAACCGTCTCAAAGCCTTATTTTCGTAGATTCATCAAAAAATGTACGTCAAAACTAGAATTTAATTATGCTTAATTTTATAACGCAAACAAAAAATAAGATCAATGAATGTAATAACTTTTTTCTGGATTCTTATAGATATAAACCCCAAATTAAAAAAAAAAAAAATTATGTTGAAATTAGTGTCAATTTATTGCTTGAGTTATGAGCGAGTCAGGCTGCCGCAGGGTCCGTTCAACTTAAGAAATTAATATCACTTAAACAATTAGTGTTAGAAAACTGTTTAAAATCTACAAAAAAAATATCTTTTTATATTGAAATATTAAAATAAAAGAAATGTTTGTTTTTTAATTTTTGATCAATTCATATCATCACAATCAGAAATGCAAGCCAGCACGTTAAAGATTGTGCTGTCGTTCAACATCCAAATACTCTTGGATGGATTGAAAAGACGTCGGGGGCACAGCAAGGTCCATTGTTCGCCCTTTAGACTTATGAGCAATAGCTTATATGTCCCAGCTGGACGCTTTAACAAAATTCAGAATTGGCCCCCAGCCCTCCCTGCCTGCTTCGTGCAGTTCTTCCAGGAGGTATGAGCCAACGAATCTGTAACGCTTTCCGCAGAAAGACGCACAGTGGCACAAGAAGTGAGTCACCGTTTTGAGTTCCTCTCCGCATCCTCTACATATAGAATCATCAACAAGTTTCATCTTCTGTAGTGAAAATAACAAATAAATAAAATCACTTCCCAAAATCAAATTTTTAATAAAATTTACTGCAGATAGGCTTAAAATAGCTGGTTCAAATGTTCAAATCAAACCCTTCGAATCATGAACATTATATGCGAAATCTGAACGTTTTATGTTAAGTTTTAAGTCCGTTTCACTATCAAAAACGATGTTATAAAAAATTTTATAAATCTATTTTCATCCAAAGAGTGCGAGAAGAGAGTGAAATTAGCGCTAGTTAAAAGTTTTGAGTCACATTGGGTTTACAATCTTATAATGAAAAATATATTTATATACCCACTCTTATCATTATCATACCCAAGATTTCAGTGGTTTTTTCAAATAACTAGTTACCTGCAATAAGCCAGTTTTGAGAATTGTGGATTTTTGTTTTATTTTTCTCACAGGACGTTTTGAAATAATTTTTGTTAACAGTACTGATACTACAGTACTGACACATACAATGTTTTTCGCTCTCAATTACAACACTTTTTTCGATATACTGTGTGTGAACTAATTACTCAATTGAAGATGAATAGTTATTTGAAATCAGTAATCGCTACACATCGATTTATTTTATTATTATTATTCAAAAATAAGAAAAATTGCGCGAGTCATGAAATTGTGTCAGACAAAATGACTGAAAATGAATATTATTAATACTTGTATTAATAACGGCATCCTTTATTATAGTTGTTAATATATTTATACAAATAAAAAGTGAAAAACAATTAAACAAAACAATGAAAGCTAAAAAAAAAGATTTCAGAATTTCATTTTAAAATAACAACTTATCTGAACTTGCATTGCTGTTTGACCAATTTTTTTAACTTCTCGGTAGCATGTCTACTTGTGCTTATAATTGCTATAACAGAGTACGCAGGATTATAAAATTTTATCTCGAATGGTATATTTAGTTTAAAATCGTAAGTTTTGTAGATAACGAGTTATTTGAAAAAACCATAGATTTATAATACGCCTATTCCCTACTTTTTAAACTATTAATGCTTGGTACCTACTTTTTCTACGAATTGTGGGAATTAGCAGCAAAGAGTTGGGGGACCTGGTAAGGTTCATTAACTCTTGTGACTGGTTTCAGTGCACCCCTAAGTCTGAGGAATCTTTTCCACGTAGGGTCTCAATAAGGTGGCATCAAAATGGACCATAGATGGTCTAAGTGTGGCTGATCACACATGCTTTTACAATGGCCACCACTCTAACCTAACCTAATCTAAACCTGAGACAATTTACCTCTAGATGTTAAAACCTTACAAAGAAGCGGTCGAATTGTGGAGGAATCTACGGCAAATCGGAGCATATGGTAAGGACAAGAGCTACTGCAGTTTCCAACCTGATGAATTGAATGCCGTTTTTACCTCAATCAGTAACTCCTCTGATGTAACGTCTGCTCCACATCAGGCTAGTTTATTATCCAATTCAGCAAGTAGTATCTCGCATGATTCTAGTGACCTATTATTTTCTTTCCGGTGCGTTAACATGGATGAACTTATTTCGGCCCTTAATTCAATAAAATATGATGCTACTGGCCCTGATTACCTATCACCGCGCTTTATCAAATACTGTTTCCAATCATCTGTACATTTATTCATATAGTTAATTCATGCTTGTCTATCCCTCCAATTGGAAAGTTGCTAATATTCTTCCAATTTCAAAGAAATCTTATCCAGAATCTCCAGCTGATTTTCGTCCAATTAGCATACTATGCTTTCTATCTAAAGTGGTCGAAAAATTAATGTACTGACAGGTTTCTGAACACGTAGATAAAAATAATTTATTGACCTACTGGCAATCCGGATTTAGGACACACCACAGTTGTGAAACTGCTATCTTAAAGATATGCACTGACATAAGAAGTTCTATGGATCAGGACAAATTTACCACCTTGGTACTTTTGGATTTTTCAAAAGCTTTTGATACAGTTGATTATAGCATTCTCTTAAAGAAGCTTTATGCCTATTTTAAATTTAGTAGTACAGCAGTATCGATGATCGGTAGTTTTCTATCAGATCGCAGTCAGCAAGTCATGCTCAATAACAGAATATTCACTCCGCTACCGCTAGTGCGTGGAGTACCTCAAGGTTCTATCATGGGTCCATTGTTGTTCAGCCTATTCATTAATGACTTGACAGTAATGGTTCGCGATGTGTACAATTGTACTTGAGCCGTCCAATTGGGTTTATTGATGATTGCATAGAACGTATTAACTCTGATTTAGACAGAATCCACACATGGTCTAGGTATTATAGGTTACAATTAAACCCTAGTAAGTCGCAGTGTATAACTTTCTACAATAATTCATTTGATTTGCTCGATGTTCCACCAGTATAGTGTTAAATGGCTTCGTCCTACCAATGCTTAATAAGGTCACCAATTTAGGGATAACCTTGAATAGAAGTATGAAGTGCTCTGATAATGTCAATATGAAATTGAGGAAAACATATTCTGGCTTTGGCTTTCTGTTAGTATCTTACCTTGTAGTATTCGTTTAATGCTAGTGAAATCGTTAATTTTGCCTTATTTCACTTCGGATAGCATTGTTTTGCCCAAACTGGATAGTGTGTGTGGACATAAATGAGAGATTGCATTTAATGACTGTATTCGATTCATTTTTAGATTACGTAGGTTTGACCATGTATCCTGTCTGTTTTCGAATGCATTTACTAGGATGCTCGTAGAAACATTTTCTGCAACGTAGGTCGCTCATCTTGTTGTATAACATACTAAACTCAAATAAGCCGGAGTATATTAGAGAGTTATTCTTGTTTACAATATCCCAACATAATAGAAATTTAGTGATGCCACGATTTCATAAGCTGGTCATGGAGAATTCGTACCTTGTTCAGATCATCCGGCTATGGAATAGTTTACCTGTTGCTATCTAAACAGCAGGCACTGTCAGTATATTTAAGACGCTAGTTCGAACCCACTTAAAATAACATTTTTATTTAATTTAACATGTATAATTTAAATAAAAATTTTTATCTTCGCATTTGAGCTGCTCGATTAGGTATATAACGTAAAGCTTACTAAATTAATTTAGATTGTTTCTTTTTATATCTTAGTTCTTTTTTTTCAATTATCTCTAGAACCATATACAATATTGTACTTAAAAAAGATTATAAATCTTGTATGTACTGTTACCAGGAATAAATGAATTTGAATTAATATGAGCTAATGGGCCTCTAATAGAATGCTCTATACATTCTCTCTCTCTCTCTCTCTCTGCTGCATTATGCCACATAAATTCTTCGCAACATTTATTACTGATAGCTTTCTTTGGTTAAATATAAAGTTAAGAAGTTTTGAAAAAGTGATGAAGATTTTCTAATCTACTTGTATGTTGTCTGTACCTAAAACTATTCAAAACTAATTTCAAGTCACCTCGATTATTGTAATTTAACCTTAACAACACTGCAGACATAGGAAAACATTCATGCCTCGAAGCGTCGTCAAAACGTTCATGCTTCGAAAGATTCGACTTTGAAGTCTCGAATCAGCTGCTTCGAGGTCTATCAGCAGCCCTACTAGCTACGCCACTGATAATATTTAACTATTTATATACCAAATTTTTAAGGGTTTTGTGAACAAAAATTTGAGCATTTTACCTATCACAATGACAGTTACCAAAATTTTGAAAAACCGTAGTTTTGTAATGGTAATGATGGTATAAAAAATTAAACAAAACATATTTTATTAAGGATTATATACCTTAAGAAAAATGTATCCAAAAATTAGTAAACCAACATGGGGCAGATAAGCACATTGTAATTTCTTGAAGAAGAAAAATATAAGAAAACTAAACTCTACTAATTAGAAATTAATTAATAATATTTATGTTAAGATTTTTGCTTTCTAATCACTTAGAAATAATTTTGCCTTTTCGGAAAGAATGCCATTTTATTCTTCCAAATGCCATAGACCATTAGGCCTAAGACAATCCCGTTGATTATTTTTCGGCTAATCTCCAAGCTTTGTTTGTTTATTCTGGAAATTTATTATTTCATATTATTATTAATATAACTTACTTGTAAATGTGTAATTTGTGCAATCTTACTTGGTATACTTCGGCACTCCTTGCAGTACAAGTGATTCGAAGGAACCCAATATTATGGAGTTTGTGACTATTATATTTCTAGAATTTTAAATTGAAGAGAACTTTAAACATATTTAAAATAATTTGTAAAATATGTAAATTATGTATGATGAGAATACGTATGAAATGCCACGAAAATGCTTACGAAAGTTATTCCAGAACGAAACGAAAAAAACAGCAATGAATGGACCACAACAAATGAACAAAATAAAAAATATTATACAATTCTTCAAGCACTTACAAGTTTTTTAACTTAAGCTTATTTTTAAAAACAATCATTCACACTTAAACTTAAACTGGTATATATGCATGTAGTTGTGTGCACTTAAAATGCTCCCAAATACATTCAAAATTCATGTTAATAGCATCACTGTTAAAGAGAGACCACCACAATTCTTAAAACATGCTTCAATGAATACAATAAAATAAATACTAAATTCAACCAACCCTTCCTTATAAGAAGAAGCAACAGCAGCAGAAGATCCTACAGCTACAATTGTTAGAACATCAGGAATATCTCCGAGATGTTTCAAATTAACCAATTCATCATTTCCGCCAAGATTGATAACAATTACGAATAAATCATGGTCTTTAAGTTCTCTAAAAAAAAGTTGTGCTCAGGTTAAATTTCCATAATTAGAAAGAAAAGAAAAAACGATTGCTGCGAAAAGCACCTTTTATATGCCAAAACTTTCCTGTTTAATGCAAGCGCATGAAAGGTACCACTTTGAAACGTACGATGTTTCCGTAATTGTACTAATTTCTTATATAATTTATAGTGACTTTTGTCGATAGACTTTTGTTGAGCAAGATTTAAGCTTTTGTAATCTGGATGTAAAGGTAACCAAGTAGTTTCACCTTCTGAGAAGCCTTTGAAGAAAAGAAAACACATTGAATATTACTTGTGATATATCCGTATAAAAATTCAAATGTGATTTAGTTTGATTAAATTCAATTCAATTCGAAAATATAACTATGGAGAAAACAATGTTCAAATAGGTTCTTATATTAAGCGTTAATGTCAAATATTGATGAAAATAAAAATAAAATCATAACCAAAACTAGATTCAAGTAAAATTATTCAATGAAAATATTGCTACCAAAAATATATTCAAGAAACAAGTATAAAAAGAACTAATTAACAGCACTCTCGAAACCATTCAGATCTGTATTGAAGATACTCATAGACAGTAACTGCTCTAACTAAGGTTGCAGGTAACGAGTTCCAAAAACGTGTGATCTTAATGAAGAAAGAGCCAAGCGACTATGACGAAGAATCAGAAAATCTCAACGTCGTCGCCGAGATTGGAGAGACTGGATCTCATTAGTAATTATTAGACATCGGATTATATGCAATTGCATGAAATTGCATTTTGATAATGTTATTGCATGTTATAGTACCTTCTAGTTTATAGTGCATTCGTCGGCGCAAAAAGGTTTGAGTTTATCAATTTCAAATGGGTTATATAGTAAGCGAATTTGAAATACCCGACGTGCATGAAAAGCTAGAAACCAAAATCCTTCCTCTTTATAATTCAATTGCTGTAATCATAGAAAAAATAGTGGATCTAATCCATACACCTCCGGACTCATTTTCGGTAAAACTCTAAAATAAGTTAGACGCTGTTTTATCCAAAAATCCTGATTTTGAAGCAATTAAGCAAATAAATGCTTACATTAATAGCACAGATTTGACCTTGCCTGACGTGATTTCTGCGAAAATGCCGCCAAATTTCAAATTTTGACCCGTTACGTCCTAAACGTAGAATGTTCATTTCCGAAGTACAAATTATTGTTAAGTGACAAACGTCACACATTTTAAATTGAAAATTTAGAAAAGTATAGATTTTGTAATAAACTGTCATAAAAACTATAATTGGTTTCTAATTCTTGTGCGTTTTTTTGATTTTTAGTGTTTCGTACCCAAAGGGTAAGAACCCCCCAAGTAACTATCTTAGTTTAAACATGGCCTACATAGCGTTGTCTATACTATTTCATAAAATTTGTAATAAAGCTATATAGTTAAGCCAACAATAATATGACCGTAAAAAATCTCTTACAAAACTAAAAGGGCCCACGCTACTATAAGCTGTGAGGGCCTATTTTTATAGCTACTTACTGGTCTTATCTGGATTACTCTTTGCGATGATTTGCATAAATGATGATTTTAATAAAACTTAAAGCGTAATTTCAATTCATCAACTTGTCCGCATAACGTTATCAAAACCACCATAAAGCAATTCCTCAAACTTTTTTAAGATAAAAAGGCATTGGAAATACTATTTCAGACAAACCTTTTTGACTTCAAACTTCAAAATAAAAGTAATCTTGAAATCCATAATTACCTTGATAGAATCGAATAGCTTTATAGGTTCCACTTTACAATAATTTAATAGAATTCTGAAATGTAATTCAATTTGATGCAGGTATAAATTTAAAATATAAGTGCAGTTTTAACAATTTAATGTAGCAAATTTTACGGTTATTGAAAATTTACTGATTATATCAGACAGGATAGCTCGAAAAATTATAACGTGCCTCAGAAATAATTAAAATTAGGAAAAGTTTAGAAATATTTGTAAAATTAGATTTTTTTTTAATTACACTGTATTTAATTTTGATATTATTTTAAATACTTTCGCAATTGAATAAAAAAGTTTGAAAATGATAGGTCTGTTCGCGTACTCAGTTTTGGGAAAATGCATTGCAATGAATTTGCATGAACTTACCCAATTTCCGTTCCCGTACTTTCTAGTGCACACAAAATTACACGAGTTTTGCATACGTCACAGCTTCCCCTCTTGCATGAATTTACCCGAAGTTTTTAGTTACTGCACAATTCTTGCAAAGAAAATTGACAACTATCATAGGAAAAGATCATTTTTGGAATTTTCTGAAAAGTTTTTAAAGCCCAATCAAAATGTCGAATGAAGATAGTTTAAGTATTCAATACTCTCATGGGACTTTTCAAGACTGCAACAAGTTACATAAAGTAAAACAACACTCATTCGCAAATGTTATTTTACACTTCTTCTTCTTGTTTTTCACGAAATTGCATGAGAAGCGTTCCCGTACTTTTTCATGCATTTTACATTCTTCCCCCACCACACGAGTAAGTTTTTACCCAAAAAGTTTTTGCACGAGAAGTACGCGAACAGACCTGATATCTCCTAGTTCTGAAACGTCTTAAATTCCTGAAAATAATTAATTTAAAAATAATGCATTAGGATGACTGCGATTAAAACATTTCATTCTATTGTAAATCTACTTGGTTTTAAGTAAAACCTTTCTGAGCGCTCCCAGACTGCTATAAATGCCATTTGCTATTGAATAAAACGATTTAGTTTTGTATAAACGCATTATAAAACTTAGCGCACTTATGACACTTGTATATGTATTTGCAATCAAACATAAATCTGGTTTCTGACCTTTACCGTGCTTTTATACTATTTACAAGGCTTATAGTACCTACATATATATGCATTTAAGTCCACTTTTCGGAGAATTTTTAGTCTTTTTATAGTCTTTTTAACTTATAAAGGCAAAATAAATTTGTTTGATTTCAATTTAGTTGCTAATAAAACCGGTGCTCTTATTCAAATCTATTTGAACAACTGTTCTAAGTCTATTGATACTCAAATAATGTTACTTATTCTTGCATAAATTTTATATGTATCCGCGATGAAACTTATTTCGACTTGTCGATTTCTGCTTGACGTCTAATCATTTATAATCTAATTTATAATTTGTAATCTATCATCCCAAAGCTGTCTCATCTCTTTAAGATAAGATCTTCACTTTATCACTTCCGTTTCCTTTTATGGAGCATTATTTTCCGATTTACCGTCAATAAGCATTCTTGGCATTAATATTGCCAGTAAGTTAAGCTGCAAATCACATCTTCTCTGTTGCCAAAGAAGCATAGAAATATCTTGGATTTCTTAAAAGGTGTAAGAAATATTTCGGCCCGTCAAATCTAGCGCTACAAGTCTTATAATGGACCTAGAATGGAATACAATATTCTTGCGTGTCACATGACGAAGACACTTGTAAAGACGTAGTAGGTTTATAGAGAGTTTGACAACTTATGTAGCTGGCACAGCGTGTAAAAAGTTCGCTAATTTATATAGATTTGGATGACTGTATTTCAACTTCTTCCAATAATCCGGTAAATTAGTGTTTAGGGGTAAACTTGCTGGCTTAAAATTGTCAATGTCTTTGTATGCTGCCGCAACAATAGCATTTTACAAACTTTCAAGAAATCTTTTAAGAAGTGAAACACCCGCCAAAGTTTCAGTAGCTAAAGAAGATAGTGTAGGTATTGGGAATTCGTTTATACTAGGTGGAATATCTGGATAATACAAGTTTTATACATGTTCTTTATTAAGTGAGAAATTAACTTTCTTTAAATGATTTCTTGCTGATTCTTTCTGCTCGTTATTTAGAAGCCGACTAATTAGGGGGGATCTAAGAAAATTTCTGAAATTATAATATCATTGTTCAGCAAGTTAGTCTCTCTAAATTTCAAGGCTTCCTTAAGTTTTCTAGCAAGGCCATCCTCCATGTTCTCAATAGTTATTTTGAGCTCCATCCAGCTTATGTAAAATTCTCCCAAAAGTAACTGACTGTTAACTGAAGACTATGTGCTGCACAACGTACAGATTTTACAGAACCCAAATTAATACCATCTAATAACTTCATAAAATGATCAACATCCCAACTCATCAAACTTTTACATTTATATTAATAGAACTTATACAATGTTTTATAAATTTATGACACAAATTATTTGAGAAACGAATAACAAAATTTAAAAATTTCTTACTATTAGTAACAAAAAAAGAAATTGAAATTTCACAATTTTTTATTGATTTTACTGTATCTTACTAAATACCAAAATTGAAATCCCGTCAGTGAAAAGATAAACTTTCTCAAAACGTGTTGATTTAATTGGAGCCCAAAATAAAAAAAGAGAAAGAAGATTAATTTTTTCTTCTTTATTTGATATGTCTCTCTTTAGAAGAGAAATATTTAATTTTTGGGAGATAAAAATTTTCAGAAGAGAGTAACACTTATTTTTTAGAACTCTAAATTATAAATTCCAAATGGAACAGTTATGCTCACAAATTTATGGGAAAAGGTTCCAGTATAACCGATGAACTAGAAAAGATTGAAAAAGTTCCATAACTGTTACGACCCCTATTCAGTAGTAATTATTTTTTCATTGTAATTAAAAAAGAAAAAAATTTTAGTATCTTCTGAAAATTTTACTTTGACTTCAACTTACGTAGTAGTGACATAAATGGTTATTCAGTATCACCGAAGATATGTTCTGTGACAATACTAAGGGCATCCTGATTGACCTACGACCTACCTAACATAAAGAATTCTGATTGATTCCACCAAACGAATTTTGTTCCATTATTTAAGAGCCTGGTATTGTTTAAAACGCATATGATCAATAATATGCTTTGAAAATGTAATGTCTAATGACTAGGCATGTATAAAACAGAAGTTACACATTTCAGTATAAAACAGTAAAAAACTTAGAAATGGTCTCATACTGTTTCTTACGATACTCTAGAGGAAATTTCGCAGTCACCCATCTGAAGAACTTTTCAGTGCAATAAAAACGTTGACGAGTTATCAGGCAGTAGTCAGTCAAATATATAGTGAAAAACGAAGGAGTTGCCCGATTCCTATTTCGAACTTCAATTTAAATTTACTTTTTTTTTTATGCCCGTGTACAAAATTTCAGCTCTCTAAGTATACGCGTTCTCGAGTTATCGTGCGCACAGACGGACAAATCAAAATAACTTTTAATATTATACATTGGTGTCCAATCCATTTTGCTCTACCATAATTATTTCTATGCGTTACAAACGGAATGACGAACTTAGTATGCTCTTTAGATTTCATCTAGAGTATAAAAACCACAAGATATTACCGTTGATCTGGAGCGACATCAAATTATAAAAAAAAAAAAATCTACTCATCTTCAAAACTTCATAGACAGCCTTTGGACAGAAAATTTTGTACAATATTTCTACAAGAAGTGCAATTTCAGATTTTATTTGAGAGTCTTTATTTAGCATACATTTTTTCGCTGTTTCTTCTGCAAAGTTTTATAATCCTTGATGAATGGCGAGATGTATTCATCAAAAACAAGATCTATCCTTGACGCGCTACATCCATTTGGAGAATTCTTTTTAAATATGCTACTGAATCTTCTTGGAACATCTTTTATTATATGCAACATGAAAAATCTATCCAGTATTACGACATCGATGTTCTGCGGCGACTGGATTGTAATTTTGTTTTTCCAATAATTTCATTAGACAATATAATATAAATAGAATTTTACTTCTAATATTATTTTTTGAATATATTGTTCCGTATAATAAAGAAAATAATTGCAGCTTGAAATCTACAATCTGCGACTAGAGGCCATTAAAAACAAGTAAAAATGCTAGAATTGGTCTAAGACCAATGATACCCTAGATGAATGCCGGTATTAAATTTGGTATGGTCACCGATCTATGTAAGTTTGATTCTTGAAGTTGTTTTTCGCATATATTTCTAGAACGGTTTGACGGACAGAAAAATGATTATAACCAATTTTATAGGATTTCGTTTTCTGAAGAAGTTTTTAGTACAATAAAAATATCTTGGACTGATCGTTTTCACTGTATACGTAAAAAACCTAAATTTTTATATGGCAACACAAAGGAGTTGCCCGATTTCGTCCATTGAAAACACCATGTACCAAATTTCAGCTCTCTACGTCGACGCGTTCTCAGGCAGTGTCCAAATATATAGTGGAAAATGAAATTTTTTTATGGCAATCCCACGAAGAAGTTGCCCGATTTGTCTCATTTTCGAACTTAATTTTACTTTTTTTAAGTCCAAAATGCGAGGACAACATACTTTTCTTCCAAGCATTACAACAAAATTCGCCAGTACTGCTACTATCAGTGCTGCTAGGTTGTCAATTCATAAATGACATTTTCTTATTTATGTGATTTTATCACTTATTTGTAGAAAATTACACAGAGCACCTTTCACTTGTGAAATATGCTAGTGTAGGTACTGTACAAATGGTGTAACTCCAATTACTTTAGCGAAATAAAAATGTACAACCCAGCCCAACTGGAAATCCCCTTCTGCCTACTAGAGCTTAAGCGCACGCTTAGCTCCTTCCAAGAATCCACTCCAGGTCTGGACAACAACTCCTTCGGCATGATTAAGCAAGCACGGGAAGTCTGGCACCACAGATTTACGGGACTGTGCAATCGATGCTTAGCTCTCGGCAAGTTTCCGACTGAGTAGAAACTAGCACAGATACGTGCTATCCGCAAGGGAAATATCCGCTCTCCAACCCCCTCCGAAACCAGACCGATCTCTCTCCTCAAGACCTACTCCAAAATCATAGAGAAGCTGATGGCAAACAGGTTAAGTTGGCTCCTAGAACAAAAGCTGCTTCCGACGGTTTGGAGCTACAGACCAGGCAGAGGAACTCAGAACCTTCTCCAGGAACTGGAGCACAACCTGAAATGCGCTTAATCTAGAGGCCAACACACTGTTTTGCTGTCCGTAGAACTTAAAAAAAGCCTTCGACCTAACTCACAAGCACTCCGTCATCAAGCTGCTCGTCAACCAACTGCCTCCCTGATAGCAAAACAGCTCGTCATGGGCAAGATTGAATACGCGTTCTCCACATACGGGTTCTCCACTAAACATAATGATGCGAAAGTGCAGAGGGTAATAAACAACGCTGCAAGAACGGCAATCGGTGCTTTACGCACAACGCCGATAAACAGCCTTCTCATAGAAGCGGGGCTCCCTTCCTTTTCGCAACTAGTCTGCTCCTCAAAAATTTGCACAACCCGCAAGCTCCTATTCACGCCCTGGTCGTGGCTATCCTGTCCACCGGCCGACGCCGTGTTACACGCACTAGGTCGGGTCTACACCGGCCGCCGAAGACCTCCTCACACCCCTAAAACTATTCCCCTCAACCCAAACCCCTCACACCCCACCGCTCCCATCCCTCTCTGGAAGATCAAACTAAACAGGGTCATATCAAGCGAACATAGATACCACGACCGAGATAACCACACTAAAATTAAGCTCCACATGGAACTCTGCGAGTATATCAGCGCAGACGTGGCGATCTACACAGACGCCTCTAAATCAGAGAACGCAGTCTCCATGGCGGTCATTGCCGGGAGCTCTAGAAGTCACATGCAGATCTGCCATAAACTCCCTACATGGTGCAATTTCTACACGGCTGAACTGACGGCCATCTGGGAGGCGGCCAAGTGGGCAGCCATCCAATCGGGCACCACAGCTATCTTTTCCAAAACCTGGACAACAAGAATGCGCTGCCACAAGCGAGCACACCATTATCTACCCACCGGCATACAGAGTGGCAGCCATACATTGCGGGAGTCCTGCAGGCAGCTAGCCTGCAACGACTCTAACAATCTCTTGGCCTACCACCACAATGCAATCCACCGGCCTAACATGTGCGAATACCCCAGACGCAACATGATCGAGATGGCTAGAGTCAGGTTGGCACATTTTCTAGCCATCAAGGATCATATCTTTGGAAGGGAACCAGGTCCGACCTGCATTCACTGCGACGGAGCACCTCAGCTCACAGCTCATCATATCTTCTTTGAGTGCGGGGACCTGACCAGACTACTTAACGAACGAGGAATCACGACTAGACCAACGGACCTCCTGAACTACTCCAGAGAGTATACTAACATACTTATCCCTGCACTCAAACAACTCCTGACCTCAAACGGACTAACAAACAGACTCTAACGAACCGAACGAACAGCACTAGTACTACACCGGGAATACCAGTAACCCCACCCAACAAAATACTTTTAAAAAACAAAAGTAGGGGAGAGAGGAATTTCAATCCTTAAAAATGAAAATTTTCTTTGCATACGGTAGCCAATACCCACACCAACTCACAGCATACCACCATAATAACGGGCGCTTGCTTGGAGGGGTTCAACCAGACCATTAACTCAAGAGTACTTCTAGAGCATATGTATTGGGAAAAAAAAAATTTCCTACCTACCACCACTCAATCAGCCATAACTCTCCAACCGATGGACCGAACATACCCAACTATGAATCCAATGATACCTAACACCCACCATCTGTTCACCAATCTATCTAATTGTCAAATTTACCAACGCATCAACTCTATCGGGGGTGTTATGTATGAGAGGAAAACATGACACAAATCTCAAAATGTCTAGAAATCTTCAGACATACCTCCACAATTTTGACCATAACTTTTTATCCTCTTCATAGATTTTCCTAAATTTTGTTTGCATACAGTAGCCAATACCCACACCAACTCACAGCATACGCATACCCCCATAAGGTCGTGCAATTGCTCAGAGGTGTAAACAAATAGCATTAACTCACCAGATCATTTTGTGGAAAAGAAGGACGGAAAGGATTTTTTTATACTACACACACACACACTTTAACCAGACATATCTTCTACTATTATAATTTTTTTTCAGAAATTTTTTGATTTTCTCTTATTTCCAATTATTTCTGATTATTTGAATGTATCCGCAACCAAATCGGACGTAATTAAATTTTGGGTATTTGCACTGCGCATGTATGTACAGTGGAACATAATTAATTCCTTATTTTTCATCCGATCTTAGCAAATGAACATTCATTGGAAAGGTCTTAGCGAGTACATTATGAATATAAAAAAAAATTAACCCCCACCGTATAAATTAGTTGAAAATAAAGTGGGGAAAGGAATAATTTTTTTTAAATTTACTTTCGAACTAAACAACCCGGTTTCGACTTTTGACAATTGTGAAATTATTTTCACAAAAAAATGTGAAGTTTTGAAAAAAAAACTTAAAAATATTCAATTTTAACCACGACAAAGTGGTAGTGTTTCCAAAAAGTGATTACGTCTTTGGTAAAAGTGACCAGCGGATTTTGTGCGTAAAAACAATAATAAAAATAATAAAAAATAAAATATTAAAAATATAATATAAAAAAAGGCAGATTTTGCAAAAAAAAATTTATAAAAATTATATAAAAAAAAAAAAACATTAAAATCCAACAGGCAAACAGTGGCAATATAAGTTTGATCCACTGCTGTTTGGATAAAAGTGAAAGAATTTGTGAAAAGGTAAGTTTTTAAAATGTTTATCTGTCCGTCCGTCTGTCTGCACTATATCTCGAGAACGCGTACAGTTAGAGAGCTTAAATTTTGTACATAAACTTTAAATAATACAAATTAAAATTATGGTAGATTATTAGACAAATCGGCCAAAACCTTCGTGGGTCTGCCATACAAATTTTCATTTTCACCAACATATTTGGACATTACCGAAAACTAATTCAACGTACAAAACTGCAAATTGGTACATTCAGTTTTCAATGTACCACCAATTCAAATTTCGAAAATGGACAACATCAGACAATTCTTTCTTGGTGTTGCCATATAAAAATTTTGATGATTGATGTATACTGAGAAGATTTTCATTCCAAAACATTATTATTGAAATAACAACTTTTTCATAATACCAAATGTTATTAATTTGCTTATATGAATTTTTTTCTGTACGATTGACCGTCTGTCCGTCCGTCCGTCCGTTCTGCTATTGAATATTTTCCCAAAATCTTTATAGTGTAGGGATGCCATTCTAATTAGCCAATTAAAAATAAATCCAATACGGCCAAAAATCGCATTAGGGTTTTATTTACACTTCTTTCATGTTTAGAAAAAAAAATATATTTAAAAAACTATAAATGCGAACGCACAAATTAGGACCAAAATCTGTACAGGATATCCAGTGGACTTTTGTCCGAAATCTTAATAGTGTAGGGATACCAAAATTATCTACGACAATACTAATTATTACTCTATCATGCCAACTAATGGCAGCATTTTCTACATAATAATTATCTATAAGATATACTAAGCCTTAATATATTATCCTTAACCCATTTCTCCAATTTCTTTTCAGATCGACATTTGTCATCTATACTTTGATTTTTTGTTTGTCCATTTTTTTAATTCCTTTCTAATTTTTTGGGGCCAAAATGCCAAAAAGAAAGGGTACCCTAGGTAGACGCCCAAAAAACATGCATAAGAAGACAATAATTATTATAATAATAAAAAAACAAAAAAGGAAAAAAAAATAAATGAATTGTAATTACAAATGTTAAAGTTTCTAACTGGAATCTAACAAACTTTGAATTTAATTATTTCTTAGATATAACTATACCCTTACGATAATGTTAGCAAAAAATGAATTATAATAAATATTAAAAAAAAAAGTAGGGTAAGTCAAGCAAAAGAAACATAGGAAAATTTTAGGAACACTAGATCATAAGTCCGGCGCAGAGCCCAGATGGCCTAGTAGCCGTGGGCCAAGTAACTTTATTGTATTAGGCTTAGACACTAAGGTTGTGCAATAAAGTAATTTTCAATTCAATTCAAATCAAAAATGTACAAAAAAGTTCTATTTCTAAAACTTTGTAGCTTGTGAAATACAAGTAGGTTTTTGGTGAAATAAAAAATGAAGAAATCCTAGAAATTTCCCCTTGCAGAATACAGCTAAAATCTTGCAGTACAGAGATCTTGTGAAACTAATAATATCAGTTTTACTATAATTTTTGTTAAAAAAACACTTGTAAATCAAAATTTGTAAGTTGGTGAAATGGACCACAGATAACGATCCCAAAGATGCGTCTAGCTACAGGCCTATGATAAATGAACTAAATATAATTTCTAATACTGTTTGTGAAAGCAATTCAAAACCAAATTTTGAAAGGATACCTATAAGCAAAAGAAGTATTTTACCCCAAGAACAATTGAGTTTCAGATCCTAATTTACGAACTAACCCCAACATATCAACTAAAAAAACAAAAAGTGACAAATCACAAAATAATAAAAACCTACATTTAAGTTATCTCAAGCGGATTGGGTACAAGACTTGATATTGAATAATGTTTTAGCACATAGAATGGCATCAGAGAAGGTATTAGTGTACAAAAGATGCTAAAATTAGAATTCCTAGAAGTAGTCAAAATCATTCAAAAGTTTCCTATTCGATTAAGGGTTTTTTTTACGTCTCTCTTGTGTAAAGACAATCTAGAGTATTGCAAGGATCAGCCCTAATCAGATAAGCTTTACAACACATATACACACACTTATAATGTAACTGAACATTGGCTATCAAATAGTCCTATTCATTGACGGCACCATTCCATTCTAATCACTATCCGATAAATATCAGCTATATCAATTTCGGGGTTGAAACATCATTGCTCTTTTTCCTTTTTGCTTTTTTAACAAAACCAAAAATTTTAGATTTTTGAGTAAAAACAAGATAAAGATAAAAATTTTGTTTTATTGGAACAATTTATATTAACTACGATTCGGAGGTGAGTACAAAGCAATTGAAAGTGTATTCGAGCCAGAAGTTCCAGAATTGGGAATGTATGTATGTATGTATAAGGATTCCATATTAAATAAAAGATATCCTCTACAAATTGATGTTACTAAAATATTGGCATGAAAGAAAGTTCTTTAGTGGCTTCCAGTACTTGAGTAAATTGGCCAAAATAATTAATACCGTGTCAGCAACACAATTCAGTGTTGAACTGACCAGAGGACCAAACTAACGAACGAAAGCTTGGAAAATATATTCTTAGTACCTACACCCAAAACTCTGAATATTAATGAAGTTAAGGATGGAATAGAAGAATTTATTTAAGTTTTTTATTTTTACGATGCAAAATTAGATTATCAAACAGGAAAGAGAAATGTAAGAGGTCCTGGTTTCAAAGCCTGGATGAGGCGATTCAAAAAATTGTGAGTTCGAGCCCGATACTTTTTTTTTCATATTTATAAGCCAAGCTCAAAAAACACCCTATGATCACTCTTAAACCTTCAGAAATTGTAAGCTCGAGAATAGACATAAGATGGTCGACTGTTCCACATTCGCACAGTTGACTATGCATGTGAAGTGATAAAGGAGTGAAAGGCATCCAAAATTATGGTGATGCTCGAGCGAATTGATATGAGAAGTTATTACAAAACATCGCCAACGAGCTTGAATGCTGTCTTTCGTACAATATGTAATGAAGCTAAGACTGTGCGATCAGCCTCGGCTCGGATATGAGAATTGAATTCCATTCTAGGATGAATGATCAGTTCTTCCGCAAAAGAGGAATCTCCATAATAATAGATCTTTTAGTTCTAGGTATAGAGCCAAGACGGATGCTGGATGTTTTTTGGAGAGAAGGGTAAGAATGTAATCATTATTTAACTGGTCTGCGATTCTAAGGCATATTAAATAAATTTTGAAGCAGATGTATGCGTACAAGTGAAGAATACAATTTACATTCCACTATTGGCACTATTGAATTCAGGATATATAGCTAACACTAAATGAAGAAATGCGATATGTTAGGAAGTTTAATCAGCTAAACTATATCCGTACACGCCTGATGCTCAATTGGCAAAGCTATAGGCCATTATAAGATCAACGAACAAGACGTGAAAAAGGAAACAACGGACACAGACCACCAATCACTTAAGAACTGAGGTGAACTTAAAAGGATATCACTGTGGTTCTGGAGGTTATATGAACCATACATGTAGTAGTATAATTCCCTTTGGATGCAGACATCTGGATCGCATATGAAATGAGTTGAAGGTGGACGGAGACATATATCTTTTTTGCCGTAGCGGTTTCCGAGAAATTATAGTAACAGCCAAGACGATAAAAACATTGAAAAAGACTAACTTCAATTGTATGTTTCTAACGTTTACTATAGTTAAGTTAATTACTCGTAGAACCTAAAATGTACGTTTCTCTTGACAATGGTAAATTTTGAAGTAATTGCTATTAAGCATTTTGGTAGTGTTCTTCCGTAAATAATCGAAAAAGGAACTATATTTAGCGAACGATAACGATTCGAGCTAACTATAGAAACTAGGCTCAGCATATGCTAATTTTGTCTCAGATATGAAAGCTCACATGTGAAATTGTAGAGGACAGTAACGGAGTACGGCAAGCAGGACAAACGCGATTGCGATGAGTATGTCTTATAATTTTTTTTGTTTTTTATTATTTATAAAACACCCGATTAAACGTTATGGTACGTACCTAAAAAACTAAAACTATGGAGATCTGTAATACTGCGTGTACAGATAGCAGAGCCCATCAAATAATTTTTTTTTATATTGACTGCCTGATAATGATTGTATTTTAAAATCTTTAAAAAGTTGTGGTTTTTATAAAATTTCTTAATGAAAATTTTTGTTAGTTTAAGGTAATTTATCTATAGTGAAGAAAAATGACGAGCATGCAAAAAATATCATTCTTTTCTTGATTTCATCTCAATTTCTTCATTTCTGAATTTTATCTATGACAGAAAATTTAACGATTTTACAGGATTAATTTGATTAGAACTTAAGAAAAGCGATTTCATTCATATTTTGATAAAAATTATCGAATCGTACAAAATTATTTATTTCCCTTTATCTAAGCACTTCATGAGGAAATGTCAAATTATAAAATACTTTTTAGATTATTTCATCTGAAAAGAAGCCAACATTATTTCTAAACAAAAAAACACACACACCTTAGAACTAAGGTAAATCACCCCATGAATTCGAAAAACTTCTCGAGCCTAAATTAGAAAAACTTGATTTCATCAAGCTACAAAATTTCTCATTTCGATACCCCCGGAGCCATCTGTTGACCGAAGAGGTATAACTAGTTGAGAAAAATAAACAGCATTCACAGTTGAAATACCTACATCTGCCTTTCGCTATCGTTTGCTTCAAATTTTAATTCCATCCCATTCACTCTAGTGCATTTTAAAGAAACAGCAAATACCAGGCGATCAGCAAATTTCAGATAATCTATGACCAAAATATAAAATTCTGTTCTACTGCGCATGACCAAAATATTCGTTAAGTTAAATAGGATCTGTGTGTGCAATTTATTAACCAATGAAATGAAGCAGAAATTTTAACCTTTGGAAGAGGAGAAGGCAATATGAAGATAACTTTATTCTCTTTGTTATTTGTCCCTCTCTCTCTCATAACCAAACTATGGATTGTAAAAGAGGATAAAAGATGCACTATAAATGGAATCAACCTTCGTTAAGTAAAGTAGTGTATTCATTTTATTTATTACCCAATGAAATGAAGCAACCATTTTAACTTTTAGAAGAGGAGAAGCCAAACGTGATGATAGATCATCATCATTATTTTTTTTTGTTTCTCTCTTTGTCAGTGCTGACAGCTACGCCCATTGACATGATAGAATTTTAAAGATAATTTCGTGGGGAAATAAATACATTTTCATGATGGTTAATTTTATTTATAATCATTTTCATCTGAAATTCTTACATTTTCTGTAATTAGCTAATATCGGCAATATTTAATTTGGAACTAGTAAGTTTAGCTAGGTAGGTACGAGGTATTCCACATAATTTATTTACATCAAAATAAGAAAAATTAGACCATGATTTGAAAAAATATAGGCCTAAACTAGAAATTAGTTAATAGACTGAAAAAAATTATCATTATCGAATTACCTACTTCTCATTGTATGGATTCCATAAACGTTTTGAATTTTCCAAAATATTAAACTTTAAACTTCAGTATGTTTCAAATGTATCTAATCTGTGACAAACCAAATAGAAATGCGCACTAAAATACCTACTCGATCATCCTTACTTCTTTTATTCTAACCAAAATAAACATACTTTCAGTAGAGAAAAATCAAAATTTTCACTAACAAATTTTAATTATGAAAAAACAAAATTATTTGCACTACCGAAAACAACATCCCTCCCTCTAAGATTTATAATAAAGTTTGTTGTGGAACTTTAATCTTTTAAAAATTAAAACTTCTGATGCGACTTTAAGTGCTCTTAAATTATAAGAAAAACAGTTCTGAAAACCTCGGAATTGTATTGTGTTTGTACTTATGAATGAATGCTTGTTCAAGTCCAGCTGGAAAAATTGGAATGCCTGACTTAGATAAGGTTTACTGTTAGCATTGCCTGGAATTGATTAGTAATGAGTACATGAATAGACCTTACTTTGAACTGGTTTAGGAATGCAGGCGTAATGTATTGATGTGTCGTATTTATAGCATGTTATGGACCTTTCAGGGAATGCTTAAAGTAGGCACAGGTAATGAATAGGTAATTCATTTTATTATCAGAAAGAATTAGAGGTTTGTGCGGCTATACATAGCCAGGAAGTTGCGTATAGTGCAGTGCACTGGCCGAAAATGGGTCATAGTTTCATTGTGAGAACAATGAAACAAGGAGAAGGACGTGGAGCTGGAGATGGAAAATATAATTATTTGTGCATTATTTTAGAAGAAGAAATGGATTATTAATATTTAAATACGAGATACGAATAAGTGAAGACGTGTTCATTTTTCATACTTTCCTAAGAAAGCAGGAAGAGTTCTTCGCTTTACTTCTCAGTGAAAACAGAAAAGAATTTTTCCCTCCACCTTCCTGAGAATATAAATTGATTTTCAACCTTCTGGAAAATTGATGCTAAATGCTTCCATACATTTTCCTGAGATGGGAGAATGAATGTTTCCGTAAAATTTGAAAATAATGTTTCTTTTCACCTTCCAAAGAATAAATAAGGAAAACTTCCTTTCACCTTACAGGTCATGCAGAGGTAAGGTATGCAAGTAAATATACTTTACACCTTATATACCTTCTCGTCGTAGGACAACAATACATTAAATGAAATGGACTGGGTATTTGAGCGTATTGCTTCCACACCTTTCATAGAATGTTTTTAGAGCGCATCACTCAGGCTTCCGTTTCCCGCTGGGAGTCTGCTTGTGCAAGCCTGCTTGTACAATTGGCAATTTCTTTAATATTAAAATCAACATCAATATTTTTGCGCATTATACAACGGCTAACTACTTATACATAATATATTGAATGTTAAATCCTTATACATATACAAATTTGTAAACATACCTGAATTTTTACTATCATCCCATTGAAAAGGTGTTCTTTCTGGATCACGTGAGTATAATTTATAAATCTCTGGATTTGTATTACATGCAGCAGGATCTTTAGTATCTTCCCAAGATATATCTCTAAAATCGATCATACCAATTTCTTCACCCTGAAAATAATGAAGAAAAAAAAGACAAACGTAAATTAAAACAAAAAAAAACATAGTAATCAAGTAATCTCATCTCGTACATTATAAGTCACAGAAACTCCAGGCAGAGTAAGCAATAACATATTCATAGCATCGCACCGTTCTTTACCATAACGTGATCCGACTCGTGGATTATCATGATTACCAAGTACCCAATTAGCAGTGCCATCTAATGGCATATATGTTAACCATTTTTCAATAGTGAATAGAAAATCTCTTGCATCCGAATTATCATTTAGATCAGTAATAAGATAAAAGTTGAATGGTAAATGAGATCCTTTTCGACCTAAGCTATTTTCATAGTATTCCACTGTACATGTAATATTTGCATATGCCTCAGTTAACATTATTCTCGTATCGCCTCCATTTTCTTCTTTATATTTATTTAAAATTTCTCGCCAATGGTAAATCATATCATAAACTTCAGGCTATAAGTAAATAATAATAAAGAGTGTAATAAATTAATTTTGATCAATAGTTATTCTTATACGAGTACACACGAAAAGTACATACCAAATCCTTCGTATAATAGTGATGAGTATATCCGTATGAATTACTATCATCCACTAATCCTGTCAATGGCTCATCCATAAAATCTTCTACTTCGAATAAATGATTAACCGCATCAACCCGAAATCCTGCCACACCTTTATCCAACCAAAATTTTATAATCTTATCCATGGTTTCAACTACTTTCGGATTTCGATAATTTAAATCTGGCTGTCCAACAGCGAATTGATGAAGATAATATTGTTGACGTTGTTCATTCCATGTCCATGCGGAACCATAAAAAACAGATTGCTGTAAAAAAATTATTTGAAAAATCATTTAACTAATATGTAGATTGATATGTGTGCATAGAGGCTGTCCATAAAATACGTACGCAATATAAGGGGATGGGGAAAGGACATAGTCGCTAACGTTATAATGTGTGACAAGGAAAGGGGTGGGTGTCATTTATAACGTGACGTTACATAAATATATGTTTCTATTGTGTGCCGGTAAAATATATTCAAGCTAAAAATTAGCTGAAAAAGAAACAATATATCGAGATTGCCACAAATTCTATTAGACATGTAGAGATATTCTAGACCGATGGACTTAGCAAGCCTGTCAAAGTAACGTATTCAAGGCCGACATTTGTGATACTTAATTCGAAGTGGAAAATACTCTAGTTTCACTACGAAAACGCATGCAGATAATTTAGGAAAAATTATTTACAGATACTGGTTCTAAACACACAGGACAAGATTTGATGATTTCGTTGAGTTCATTATGAGATGAAGATAATGATGAAATTTGTTCTGAACCTGGTACTAAGCTCATTACATACCTTTCTTCAACATTATTAGCTTTTCCATGATTACTTAAGGGGGTCAGCCCGAGTGACAGTTTTTTTTTTGTTTTTTTTTTTGCAAAGGTTGTATCCAAATATAGTGCAGAATATGTGGGTAAAATAATTTTCCGGTACTCTTCTTTTGATCTTTGGTTTCTTACCTGAGCCCTTTCAATACAAACATAGATTTAAATGTACAATATAGAAGTCGTTATATCTCTAAACTCATTTTCTGTTTCCAATATGACAGTTAGTTTAGTCTTAATTGAGCACCCAAAGTATTCGAATTTAATTTGTGATAATCGTATTTGAACTTTTAAACGCGTTTTTCTCAAGACTACGTTTTTCTAACTGGTCTCCACGATATCTCAAAAATGGTTTGACTGATTGCCTTGAAATTTTAACGGTAGATTCGACACATATATAGTCCTCGAGTGAACTAAAATAATGTAAAAATTCCGAACCGTTTTTTTTTTTCGTAACAAAATGATCGAAAAGAATCACGAAATTTGAAAATTAATTTTCAAAAACATCTCAATTATTCAATTTTCAGTATTTTCGAATGATTCTAGTTCATTCGATAGTCACAGCTTCATAGATTGCAACGCCGTTTGGTTTCTTGATTTCAGATAAGCCAATTAGCTGGAATCATGGAGACCGTCGACACACTTTTTTTCGACATGGGTGCCTTTGTAGTGGTGCCACACACATTGGGATAAATATTTTGGTCTGAAAATATTCTGGCTTACTGCTGAAATGTCAATTAATATATAGTAAAAAGTTCAAACTTCTACATTTTTATTGTTCGTCAAAACAACATCCCAAAAAAGGTAAAAAAACAGGCGGTCACACAGGGTGACCCCCTTAATGAGCAGTTCGATGAGCTATTACATAATTTTTGCTTGTCGAGTTAATGAAAATTCTCACTGATACATTCATAAGCCAAATCATGCTCACTGCTATTATCATCAATAAATTTATAATGATGACAGTGATATATAAATCATTAACTCAATAATATCATACGATCATTTTATTGTACATCTGCATATTCTGAATTGCACACATTTTCGTTTTTGATGACCAGGATGGCTCAGTAGATGGAAGGGAGTTTTTAAAAATATTAAACGATCCCCCCGGAGCCCGCCGTAAAAAGAGCCCATGAGCAACAAAAAGGAAAGCCATTTTAATATAAGGTGCATCAACTGAAAATTTCTTGAGTGAACTGAAGGGTATCGCACAAAAGAATATATTCAAAAGACTATCTACAAACTCTTTATTTCGCTTTACTGTTTTTTTAATCAATATAACACACCATTAGTTCATGATAGGACATGCAGGAAACGAAAAGGAATTTTGAGTATGAAATCGTTCAAGAAATGCTCATCGAAAGATTCGCAACTTATAAGAAAACTTCACCCGCATTCGAAATACAGAAATTTACACATACCTATGCACAATTTCCAGATGCAACAGTTGGTACTAGCTTACGAAGAATTCCCCTGAGTGGGTAAGAGGGTTTTCGAAACCGATGAGTATTTTCTACTACCCTATCTGTATCATCTGTATCTGACCCTATAACTTAGCCCGCTATACTCTGCGCATGGTGCAAGTACGTATAACAGAGTAGAGTAAACTTTCAAACCTCATGAGCACTATGGATCCTATTTAGATTGATAGAGTAGAACTACTAAAGAAGAACTAATAATGGATGACAATAGCAAGATGGAAGTACCATAGTTGATGAGTGGTATACCAAAAATGTTGCTGAATCCCAGTATTTATATCCTTTGAATTGTGTTCAGACCAAGAATATTGCTGTGTTTTCAGGAGCAGTCTGAAATTTTTACTACTCCAAATGGATTCTTACCACTGCCTCAGTGAAACTACAACAAATTCAACAAGGCTTAGTTATACTCGAAATTAACAGTAATAACGGCGTTTTTATGTATGTATTGCTTTATTAGCCCGCCTTTCTATAAACCTACTACCAAAAACAAAAGATTTTCTACAGGGTAACTTATGTCCATCCGTCTATATTAAATTGGCTAACAGAGTGTACAAGGAATATGATTTTAATTACACTGTAAAAAATGTGCACAATTATTGCCACAAAGCTTAGGTATTTTTCCCTAAAATGTAGGGAATATTTCCAAAAATATGCGACCAACTCAATCGCTGAAGCAAAAAGAAAAAATGTTCTTTGCTTTCACTATTTTTGCTTAATTTATCATCTTATTATATTGTTACTAACAACTAGATGGCGCTATATACCCACCGATTTTTGATGGTATCAATACCGTAGTTTTTTTTTTTTTCTTTTTGTATATTGGAGGTATTTGATGACGCACATAGCATTTAAAAGGAGTAAACCGAATACCTAGGTATTACTACCTAATATCTGTCATAAGCATTACACGAAGAAGAAACTGGTGCTGACCAAGTATAATGAGACAACCAGAATGAAGCAAAAGATGCTTGTGTTCCCAATATCCCACTAGCTGTTCCGATGATAAAAATAGAAATCGCTAAATAAAATATGAAAGATCCATGGAACAATAAAGATTAAAATTATATCTGCTCCAGCTTACTGAAAAAATCCCTACAACTGCTAAACGAGGCCAACTTCAGGCTTCACTGCGGCTTTAATGCGGTTTTGGCAAATGTCTATCGCGGGTATTCAAAGAAGAACAAGGGTAAATGAGGAGCCGATGGGAGTAAAGAAATTTCACAGAGAGAGCAATCGAGCTCTTCAAAAACTGTGGACTCGCTAAAGGATAGTCGGCCAGCAGGTAGTGGAAGTTGCTCTGGCGGAGGATAAATAAAGTAGACAAATAACAGTTTTACCAAATCTGAATCGGGAGCCTCTGAAGTGTGTGATTCAAATCTATCTCCATCATAGCAGACTAGCATCGGATAACCTGTCCATCATCCTAGTGCACGAGAGCATTGAGCTAAAAACAGAGTTTAGCTTATCCCGACCTTAATCTCGAATTGTGAAACCGGTCCTAAGTCTGACAAGGGGGGAAGAGGGAGTCAAAATTAAGAAATATTAGCGCGATATACATATTTTATGGACAGTTTCATAGGCGGATACAATACCCAGTTATTCGGTGGCATTCTATTTCCTTCCTCATCAAGTTTTCCATCATGCCACACATAAAAATCTTCAAATCCTTCAACACGATTTATAGAATTTATAAACCATTCACACTTATCGGAGGAATGATTTGGAACAAAGTCGAGGATTATTTTAATATCTATATATAGAAAAAGAAAAAGAATAAGAAAAATCGTAAAATCATAGTAATTTTTCATCAATTTACCCAATCTATTAGCCTCAAACAATAAATCCTCAAAATCCTGCATACTTCCATATTCATCATGTATAGCTGTGAAATTTGAGATATCATAACCAAAATCTACCATGGGCGACTGAAATATTGGACTTAACCAAGCTACTTCTATTCCAGTTTCTTTAAGGTAATCCAGTTTTGAAATAATTCCTGTAAATCCGGGTATTTGCCAAAAAAAAAAACCTTTCAAATAAATATCCAAAAAATAAATTAACTTACCCTTGAGATCACCTATTCCATCACCATCACTATCCCGAAATGACCTAGGATAAATCTGATAAAGTACTGTATTCTGCCACCAGTCCATTTCAGTATGACCATCCTGGGAATTGCAGTAATAAAATTGAGCGACCAACAGAACAATTGCAAAAGTTTTTGATGCCATCATGTAGCAACTTGGAAAATCTGCAAATATGTATTTGGAGTTCTCTACAGAAAGAGGACGAACAACACATTCATTCACAATTTATTTACACCATCTCCAACCGGACGTTTAATGCTCCTCTATATAGCTGAACTTTACTGTCGAACTCGTCTGTCTTTTCGGTAACCTCCTACTATACGTAAATAGTATAGAAGTGCCTCTGCGAAGTTAATCTGTAAATAGCTGAATAGACAAAATGAATGAATTACACAAAATATAGTCACAATTCAAGTGGACTTCGTCTGACACTTTATAAATAAATGTAGATTTCTGTTTAGAATTTTAAGTGTCGGGATTAGGAAAATACGAGTGAATTAAGTGAGAGAACAACTTTTAGTAAGCCAAAGTGCTCTTGAGGTCAAAAAGAACGTGATTATTTCAATCAGTGCGGATATGCTAATAAAATTGTCACTTTCTGGCAGTAAACAAAATGAATTTTCCAAAGAAAACTTCAACATTTTCATTAAAGTTCTTTAATTAACTTTTAATGCTGAGTAAGTCGAATAAATTTATTTTCCTGACGTTGTTGCGGAGATAATTAAATAATTGCCGACCAACACTTTCAATTTTAATGTTCGCCGCTTTATAATTATCTGGGTGCTCTCTTAATTTTGAAAACTTTCCTAAGCATCCATTCGCTGTGTATGTAATTTCTATGGTTCTATGGAAATCTTTAATGAGCTTTCAGAAGCTCATCAGAAATTTATTCACATAAAATTGTGTTAGAATTGGTTGTAGTACATTTGATTTTCTGTCATATGCATTCGATCTCCAATCAAATAAAGTTAAACTTAGTTTCTATACTTCTCTTATATACATGATTTATTACCATTATATATAGCGAGAAATCATATTCACCGGAAGGTAAGGGCGTACCGAGCTGCCCCCCCCCCCCCCCCTCTCACAACCAATTCAACAATAAGAAGGGATCAAGCTGGGTCCAGAGAGCTGAAAATTGGATCCAGAATTTCTAATATCCGGATATCCAAATACCCGGATCTGCAAACTACCCGTTTCCTGAAATCCAAATCCGACCAATCTGGATCCGGATCCAAACTATTCGGATCTGGATCCGAACTATCTGGATCCAGACTAAGCAAAAGAAGTTCAAAATTATATCCAAATTGCATTTGGAAAATATAAATCTCCATTTTTCCAATAAAACAATGCAATCTGGAGGAAATTTTGAACCTTTTTTGCTTAGTCTGGATCCGGATAGTTCGGACCTGTATAATAGGAACCGGATTATCCGGATACATGGATTTGGGGAATCGGATTCTAATTATTCCGGATAGCAAATTATTCGAATACTCTCAGCTCTTCCAGACTAGAAGAAGTATCAATAAATATAGCCACTCTTCTATTTTGAAAATATACAAGAGCACATTCACAAAATTTCAGCTCTGTGTGTTATTTGACGCCTTGTATACCAAAAACCGAAAACCCTACGAAGAAATCACCCGATTATGACCATTCACGAACTACGATCTTCTACAATTTTTATAGGAAGGTCGTGTATAAACTATTAGCTTTCTAAGCCTACCAGCTTTTGAGACTAGAGTTATCGTTCAGGGTTGTAACTGACAGATTGTCCAACCGGATGGACACCAAGCAAATCAAAATGACCCAACATATTATGAGTAGGTGACCAATGCAATTTGCTATACTATCAATACTTTTATACATTCAAAATGGAATAACAAACTTAAATCCAAAACGTCTTTCAGTCAATATAATACAAAAAACTCAAAACAAATTCGCTGGAAATGTCATTTGTCTCTGAATGACGTTGCAACACAACAAGTTCCTCACAAATCGGCTATACCTTGTTAATCTTTCTATCATGCATGGAGACATGTTTCTATATAGGACCAAAGTTTTGAGAAATACCATAAACGGAATTATTCGATCGAAAATACCATATCTTGATTCGCTTACATCATCGTTAAATATTCGATTCTCCCAAGAACATACCCCATTGGCAAAACTACATCTTCTATACATGCTCAAAATAAGCATCATCACATTAAATTTAACTGAGATAAGCACTCTCGATTTTGAGCAGAATCCCACCCACTACACGGTGACCATAGAATAGAATGTTCATTCAGTGCGCCTCAAAAAAGTGAAGACGGGAGCGGAAGCACTATGGGAGCGGAAAGCTTGACCGGATTATATCTGATAAGCGTGCATAGAAATTTTGTTAAAGAAAATCAGGAGAAGGTCAAGAGGACAGCTTTAGACGAATTTTCAGCAAACCCGAAAAAATTGTTATTAGCAAGAAAATTAACCGCTTTTTAGACGAGAAATAATAATAAGGTAATAATTTTTTTTTTTTTTTTTTGTATTTATGTAGACTGTTTTATTAATTGACTCATTTGAATATGACTCAAAATAAATGGCAAACGGCTCTAAAATCATAAAAAAAGAAACTAGCTAAACTAAAAGTTATAAACACTCAATAGGAACAATTAAAAACTATTAAAACAACAAAATGATACAAAACAGTCAAATAAATAACACAAAATTCTCAATAAAAGACTAAAAACGGACTCAAGAATTTTGAAAAATATTTAAATGATAGACAAAAACTTAAAACCATTCCCAATTTTGATAATTGTGACAGTTTCAAGAAATTCTAAGTTTCCAAAATAATCTAATAAAAAATAATTTCTAAAACGAATGAATTTTCAACATTAAATTTTGCAATTTAGCACCGATACCGAATTAAAAATAAGAAATCGAACGAACGAAAAAATTAATGGCTATGTAAAAAAAATAATTTTTTTTATTTTTATATCCATTTTTCCGAGCGCAAAGGTGATTGTAAAATAATATAATTGTTAAAATAATGGACACAACTATGAATTATAAAATCATACAGGGTGTCCCGTAAGTGTTGTTACACTCAAAGGCTGCGAGTAGGTCACGCTTAGACAAGCAAAAAATTGTATGGGTGGGGGAGGGAAATCCTAACGGTTTCTGCGTATGTTTTTTATAGATCATGCTGTAACTTCTGAACGCTATACCTACCCTATGATTATGATTTAAAATTTGTTAAATACATAATCATTGGGCCTTCCAATAGTCTATAAATTTTTCTCCTGCTCTTCTTCGTAAAATTTCGGAATTTTAAGTCCGTTTTTTTATATTTAATTACTATTTTTATTAAAAAAATCAAAATAACCATAAATTCATATTTGACTTACGAAGGCCAAAAGACATCTTGGAACATAAATATTAAATAACTAGCATGGTGCCCCGTTCTTAGAACTGGATTCTTTCCAATTTTTTTTATACGCATTCGACCGTGTTACAGTCTGGCTTTTCTTACATTTATATATATTTTCATATATTTTCTTGTATTTAATATAATAAGAAATTACAGCAGGATGTTCGAACTGATGATACCGGGTCAATCCTTAGTTAGGTTAATCAGATGTCATCAACTCCATCATCATCAATATATTTCTACTGAAAGACTTACAAAAACAAAAGTTCTTTATATTTCATAAGCGATATTTTAACATAAACAAGCTTTCAATTGAAGCGCGAAAAATTTTCAATATTTTTAACAGTCTATATTGTCCAAAAAAAAATTAACAATTCAATTTTTTTATATTATTTAACCAAGCTCAACTTATTACCTGAGCAAAGCATGGTAGAATCAGCAATCAGAATGCAAGCGTTCAATATAAGCATTTCCAAAGTGTTAAAACAAACATTAGGCGCCAGGTATCCCTTATTTTCGCTCCCCCTATAAACGACTAGCCGCACTAAATTGAGCTTAGATGAGTTCATGTACCGTATTTAAAGTTTTATCAAAGAGTTCACTACAATGAAAATTATATCTATAAAATTAAAACAATTATTCCTTAATTTTGAGCTAAGCACTTGCATTGCTGTAAAATTAAATTCTTATAAACTTGTCTACAAGAAAGCACATCCAATTGATTATATAGAAATCGAAGTTGCCCAGAGTTGCAAATTAGTTGTAAGAAGCTTAGGTTAAGTTAATACTAAGTAAATATAACAATTATTAAATATAAGAAAAGCCTATCTCTGTAACGCGAACGAGAGCATTTTTTTTTTAATGACCAAAATAATGAAATAAATTATAAGCCTAAGAGAGAATGCCGTTCTAAGAACAGGCAACTTTAGCTACACTAATAAATAAGTAACTATACACGTGCAGTTAAAACAAAAGTTTCATCCAAAAAAATTATTTACTGCCCCCGCAACCATGTAGATGTTTGCACATGGCAACTTGCCAGCCTGCCGCATCACGTGAAAACATATTACTATTATTGCTTTTTTAATTCAGAAATAAAATTAAAGTCCACTAATTTACTTTTTTTGTATGTGCCCCAACGTTTTTTTATATTTAATCTAGCTCCGATTTTTTTATTTAATATGTATCAAGAGGCCATTACACATTTCTAGCACTAAAAGTGATAAATATGCTACATAACACAATATGTATGTATACACAGCCATTTCAATAAAGCAATATTTCATACCTTAATCAAAAATATTCAGTTTCTTATCACATTTTCTTTGACCTTTTAAAACCGATATTGTTTTTTTATTTTTAACAATGTTATTTCACCGGACACTGTTCCACTTTTACTACTCAAGAATAAAACTAATTAAAACTAAGAAAATGGAAATTGCTTTGATTTATTTTAGTAAACGAGAGAACCAAGAAGTTCGAGAAAAAAGCTTTTCAACATGTGAGCGGATAATTGAACAAAATTACAAAATTGATATCAATTCAATAAAATTATTATGACAAAAAAAAAAATGGAAGAGCCAGATACACAACACAACGCAACCGATTCTGTAACGGGTCAAGTAAATGACTGAGAGTAGAAGTTCATGATATGTCACTCACTATTTTTTTTTGTGGGAACTTAACTGATCTGGCTTTCTTCTGAAAAAAGTTATCAATGGTCTTATCAGTCTTCTGCTTTCCACTTTCGCAACTATTTCTTCCTCCATCACTAACAATAAATTAAAAGTAAACATGAAATTAAATTTAACAACACTTCTTCAATTAATATGAAAGTATAAGCAAAGCAACCCCAACTACCGCAGAGGAAAGCAAATGGTTTTTATTTTTATAGTTCTGCCGTAAAAATTCTGAAGAAAAATTGTAGAATTAACTTTAGCAGCACTCGAATCAATCCAACTGATGGTTTTCAGCCACCAATAGTGTATAAAAATTCGAAAAAACTAAAATTATCCTGTTATCGCTCATTCAATTAACCGCGAAGGTTAAGTGGTGCTTTGGGGGGTTTCGTGACCCCCCGTGACCCACACCCCCCTGTATACGCGCCTCTGACTTACTATGATCAATTATAAATTTATAATTGCTATTGTTCAGTCAAAATCATGTGCTGACAATTGATAATTCGGCAAAGAACCAAATACCATCAAGCACAATCGTTATCGCCTCACATTCTCCACAGAGCAAATTTAAATTTTTCATTTGGAAGTGAATTTGGTTTTGATTTTTATATTTATCAATTATTTTTCCTGTCTTAGTAAAGGAAGATGGTAAGAGAATAAAATTAGCAAGAAGAGATAAGAGACAATTTTAACGAAGAAAAAAATGTATTGCATAAAAAAATTATTAAATTTTAGAATGATTTACAACTTTTTGCTCTACATACCTGCACTCCTCGTCAAAGATAAGTAAAATTTAAATAAATAAACTTAAGAAAAGCCCAGACTCTATCTGTAATGCGTTCGAATCACAGCATGCTTTTTTCTTTAAATTAAAAAATAAATTTTAGCAAAATTACAATTGATAAAAAAAAAAATTGATTTTATTATAATCTTAAAAGAGACTCCTGTTCTAAAAACGGGTAACTTTAGCTAGTTTGAAATATTCTTCTAAGAAGAGAATCATACAGATTTTGAATTAAATTTATGATTTTTCACTTCAGGCCTGTTTGAAGGCTTCCGTTTTCCATAACTCAAAAGAAAAACAGGAGTCCTTATAAAATCACTCCTGGGTCCGCCGTCTGCCTGCCACAGATGTTTTTCTCGAAAACGACATGACGTAGGAATTTGAAATTTGGCAAAATGTTAGGTCTTCGGGGTGCACAGATATTAGGACAATGAAAAGATTATGAAATATTTTTGTTAATATTTAAATGACGTAAGTTTAGCGCCCTCAAAAAATTTAATTTTTTTGGTACCATGGGGTATCGTTTGAAAAACCTACTTTCAAGGATTCCAAAAATATTTTTTTCAAAATTTTCAGTGATTAGTTCAAAAGATATAAATTAAAATGTGTAAAAAAACACCGGATGGAACGGGATTTTCTAGGTTTCTAAAAATAAAATTTTGTTATTATCGGGGTTATAGTAGGCATTGAGTCATAAATAACAGGAAAACTTCTTTTTTCGTGAGTCTCATAGTTTGTGGGAACAAATTTTTTTTATAAAATTACTCTTGCGCTGTCTGAATATTAATGCGTTATCATAAGTAAATTTGGATTAGATGTAAATATACTTGAATTCGGTCGATCGACTGTTCGTTGATAGTAGTATGGAACCATGATTGCGCGTGCCCAACTCACTCTTAAGAGATTTTTTTTTATGTTTTGTAACTTGTAACTAATCTGCCGTCGCTAATTTATCTGACCACAAGCTTATTAAATCTCCTGTTTCCTTATGTACCTACTAACTAGTAAGCATGTAATCTTTCTTTCTTAAATCCAGTAAATATATCCAGTGTTGCTCAAAACAAAAGCAACCATTTAAAGAAAAAGAAGAATTTATGTTTTTTCCTTGATTTTAATGCACTTCTCAGAAAAACAATAAATAAATAAATTGGAATAGGTACTTTACAAATAAACGAAAGTTTTTATAACTGTAAAATAAATAGAATATAACAGACTTCAACATTTTGAGGTAAGCAAAACTAAAGCAACCAGATTGTTTCTATGCAACTCTGACACATTTGTACAAGATAATTGCTAAAAACAGATATTAAAATTTTTTCCTCATTCTACTGCATAGGAACGCTGGAATTTTTCTTTATCATTACAACATGTAATAAATTTAACAATAGTTTCAAGTCAAAAATAATTGAAGAATATTGCAATGGAGCTTCTCAAATTTCAATCGTTAAAAAATATAATATTAATAAATCCATAATTTCGCGACTTATTAAGAAGTAAGTATAAGACTACAAGAAATATTAACACGTTGAATTTGGATAGACGACCGCGAAAAAAACTGCAAGGCATACTGTCAGGAAAATTATTGCTCTAATTAAAAAGAACCGTTTGTGACGTCAAACGAAATTTATAAAAGCTTTAAATTTAAGCTTAGTTTTTAATTACAGTCCAAAGTCACGTTTTGGAAAGTAAGTTAAAAAGTTATAGACCATCCAAGAAGGCATTGATAACTAAGAAACACTTGCAAACAAGTTGAATTTAAAATTATGATCTACTATGTTGCGTACTTTACATTAATTCGAAATTTTAAATTTGAACTTTGCAAGAACACATTTAAATTAGTCCATTGATAAGTGAAAAACCGTCCTTTTCACTAACTAGTCTAAATTTAATTTAATTAACTCGGAATGAGTACTGTACGATAACTAAAAGCTGAACGACTCGATCCAAGATATTGCAAGGTCACATCAGCCAGGCCCATTAAAGTGGGGTTCTGTTTTTCAGCTAATAGTCCTTTCTGTGAAATAAACGGAATAATTGATCGTTTGAAATATAAGGAAGATTTAAAAACGGCAATGTTTGCCTAGATCGAATAGGAAATGCTACTTTGATTGAAAAATGACCCGAAGCACATATCGAAGCTGGAAAAATTATAGATTGATAAAAAATGGGGTTCAAGTTCTTGATTGTCCGGTCCAAACTGCAGACTTAAATCCCATTGAGAATCTTTTCGGAATTCTTAAACGACAAGTTGGGGGCCAACGATTTCGAAATAAAATGAAATTAATGTAAACAATTAAAAAAAAGTATGGGAAATTATACCTGAGAGCATAATTACTAATTTAACAACGTCTACACTACAATGAAAACGAAAAGCCATAATACGAAATACTGAGGAAGGAGTCGCTATTTATAAAAAGTTGCTTCAGTTTTGCACACTTTAAAATGCTTGAAGGCTGCTATTAATATTTTTTTTCTTTTGTTTTAAGTCCATTAAAATTAATTAAAAAATCATAAATTCTTCTTTTTCTTGAAACGATTGCTATTGTTTTGTACAACACTGTATGTAAATAGTCCGTCGTTAGAATCTTATCCAAAAATCCCACATTATTTAAACAAATCTAAAGAATGATCAATTGCGATTTATATTGTTACGTGCAATAGAAAGAGACAACTGGTGACATCTAGTGGCAATGGAGAAGTAAACGACTTTAGGTTCGGAGAATTGATTATGGTATCTACAGGAAGGTTCAGGAATAGAATGAATAGAATGAATAGAACAGCCAAGAAGCTTCTGGAAAATAGAACACTCGAGAATAATCTGGAGAGTTTCTAGGGTATAAATATAACAGTTGTCATAGCCAGAATAAGAGTCTTGTCTTAGACGTTGCAGTGTTAACAAGTGAAAGTAATAAACGTGCGAAAGTGTTGTAATTAGATTGCGATAATTGAAAGTACAGTATTAAGCGACAACTAAAGTGTAGTTGATTAATTGAAAGTTTGTGAATTGTATAAGATTAGAGTGAAATAAAGAACTTGTATATTAAGTATTTAATATTGTGTTTTAAATAACGAACCTAAAAGCCACGCTCGCAACAATATCTACAAATAAATCTTAAACAAAAAAAAAAACCGTATCCAAACATAATGTACCTAATAGTATAGGTATAATTACTAACTATAACAACAATATAAAGTTTTATTGCAAAAACACAAGACTCAAATTTAACGCGTGATTCTAAAAAAATTTCTGTAGGTAAAAATCCAAGAAATTGCAAAATGAACGCCAATTCATAAACTGTGAAATTTTACAAGTTCATTTCGATACAAGTAAGGCTATCTAGTGATAGAAAATCTAAACAATTTTTTTTAATAAGCAGTTCGATTTCATATTCATAGTATGGAGACTTCTGCAATAATACCTAAATGCATGTCTAGATCAGAATAAAAATGTGAATTACCAACAAACAATAACTGCGTTTTCTCACTATACATACATCGATCATTGCATTTTCTACTTAAGAAAACTTACATACAATCAAACAAATTCTTCTAATTCAACCTGCCAATAGAAAATTTGCTAGAAAATCATGATCTAAATGGATTGCAATAAAATCCATTTGCAAAAAGCTAAATTTTTCGTCAGCCATGAATTTATAATTAATGTTATCACCAGATAGAGACTTAGAGAGCGAACAAAGCTGATAGATTAGAAATTATACTTTGAATGGGTGTATGTATGTATGTAGTTGTGTCTTTAACGTAGAAAATTGTAGAATTAGCCAAGCCAATTAACAAAATTTTTGTTTCTCTTCTGAGTTGCAGAGTTTCGTTAAAAATAGCAAACTGAGATTATGGTGCGATACCTATGTGTGAGTATTACCACAAACGTAAATATATTCACATATAGGTACGATTTTGTAACTATGTAGTTAACGAATAATTTTAATCCATATATATGAGAAAAAAAAAATTTTTATTAGAAATAATTGAATCATGGATAACAAAATAAAAAACTGCTTCCTTAAACCAATTCTATATTGATAATCGCTTTGAAAATCGAGCTTAACTGGATGGGGTCAAACAAATGCCGCGTCTTATATATGGAAGGATTTTAGAAAAAAAAAATTTAATGCAATAAATTTCTTGCATTTCGGTAAATTTTAATAGATTCATAGAACCTTTCTAAACAAATGTTACAACATTTAATCTGTGTTAATGATTTATAAGGAATTCAAAAAATATATAGTAAGTAAGTAGTAAGTAAGTAATGTTTATTCATTTCCAAATAATAGCTAACATAATTCCTTATATTCCCTTCAATTCAATTAAATATAGTTCATAGAGAAAATAAAACTATAAAGGATAAAAAATAACAATATATATGTATATACACTATGTTTAAGAGAAATTTAAAAATAAATACAAAAAAAAAGTAAATAAAAATAAAAAAATAAAACTAGAAGTACATAATAGAATATACAGAAATTTTTAAATAATAAATAAATAAACTGCGACAATGGCAATCAAGACCGTCTGTCGGGATTAGCAACCTAACTAAGTATATTTTTATTATTAATAGCTTTTTATTCATTATCTGTTAAAAAAAAAGCATTAATTGGTTAACCATTAAATTCTTTCAGCAAAAAGGAACAATATCTCCAAGCTGTTGTTGCATATAAAAACAAACCATTAAACTTGTCCTTTCCATTTAAAATGTCTATAATTTCAGCTTCAGTAAGTTTGTTTTTCCCAAAGGTTCTAATGCGGAATTCTGAAAGAACAGGACAAATTCCGAGAAAATTTAACAAGTTCTCGTCCTCCTCTAAGTTACAAAGCAAGCAAAGTGTTCCACCGGAATTTTTAAACTGACTGGCGTTCAAATTTATAAGCCCTCCCCTATACCTGGTAATCAAATTAATTTTTTTCGCTGAGAATTCGTCACGAAGATAGCTGTTCATATTACAATATTGCAGCTTATCATAAAGCTCATGCTTTACTGAACTCCTAGCTTTGACAGTACATAGTTCTTTGAATAAGTAGTGCTTTCTCTCTGCAGACGAGATTATTTAGAATTTGTTTTTAAATGGTTATAGGACCGACCTGATATATTCACATCTAAACTATGGCAGCTGGCTAATTCCTGTCAATCACTATACCAGAATACGTTCCTACTAACCACTTTTAAGGCTAGCTGATGAGGGAGCCTATTGGGAGAAAGACGAAACAGAATTTTCAAACATGTAGTCAAAATGGCACTTCAATGTGTAAATGTATATATTAGAGAGACCGAACTCTAAATTTAACATATAGTTGGGGGTAGTTATCAGCAAGCGAAGCATTCTTTTAACGAAGTCAGTCAGGAGCTCTCGTGGAGTGTATTACCAATAAGTTCATCCAAAACTAAAACTAAAATTGAAAAGCGATTTATAACTATCCCAAATAATTATGTAAATGTGAATTCTTGTTCTAACTACAAAATAACTTACTAAGCATATTGACTAAAAAATATTCTATAACTGCAATTATATCGCACTTATAACTTTACAGAATTTATACTTAAGTTGTATCTTGAGTATTTAATTCTGCAAATGTTTTTCGATGTTGTTCAAAAGAGATTCCTTAAATTGACCATTTTCACAATTCAATTTTCCTTTTAAATGAAATTAGCAGGGCACTTGAGATAAGTAAATTTTGCCTTTTAGCTAAAAACACCACTTTGCAATTATCTCTAATGAGCTTAAAGAAAACCATTGCAACATCATTCACCCAGCACACAGCTATGCAACTTTAGCTACGAAACTCTCAATTTCCCAATTTAGCGTATACCCGGAGGCAAAAGGTGATACCAAGAGTAAAAACATCAACTGAGGAGAATACCTAAGCTAAGAATTTTGTAAATTAACTAAGGGAGCCCGACCCCACAAAGCCAGTGGTGTTTTCATGTAAATTTTCCAAGGGAATTCAACTTTGAAAGTCAACTGAGAATTAATATTAAATTCTTGTTGTGTTTTCCTTGCCACTATTAAATTAGTTTAGTCCAAAATGGAACACAGAGAGAAAAACTATTATGATATTCACAAGGTGTGAAAAGTCACAACGGTTCAGTAAGCAAAATTGTTAGCATTACGTTTTTGAATTCTATGGAACTTAAAAATTTAACTTTAGATAGTTGAGGATTCCCAGGCTCTGATATTATATATATAAACAAATTCGTAACCAGGGAGAAAAAATCTTTATTATATAAGGCAAAGCAATTCAAAGTGAAACACAATTACAAATATGTTTGGATAAAGAACTGGGTTATCTATTAAAAAAGGAACTGGAAATTCTCTAGATCTCCTTATTAAAACTCGTCTCATCTTGGCTATGAGCCTTAATATTTACTATCAAAATGTCAGGGGGCTAAGAACAAAGACTTCAGATGTTTACTTATCATTACTATCCGATAATTACGATATTGTATGTCTCACAGAAACTTTTTTACAACCAAATATCTTCAGCAATGAAATTTTTGATAATCAATATGTGGTATATAAAAGCGACCGACACTTGGAACTCTCTGGTATGAAATACGGTGCGGGTTGTTTTATTACAGTCAAAAAATCTTTTACCTCATCATATTTAGCTTATCATGACAATTCGGACGAAATTCTGTGGGTTTCCATTAAAGATAAAAACTTTACTTTGTATGTGTGCTGTGTATATGTACCTCCAAGTAGCACTTATGAGACTTACGATTCTCTTTTTTCAAGTATTACCGAAAGGTTATTTTCTGGGAAGCCTCACATATTACTTGTGGGTGACTTCAATCTACCATACCTTTCATGGCTCTTTGACCAAGTCAATGATTATATAACATCTTCTGGTGCTTTTAGTCAATCTGCTTAACAACAAGACCTTGTGTAACTTTAAAACCAATACAATAACGTCACAAATTTAAGTCTGCTCGAAATGAATTTACTAAGCAGAGAAATTTCTCAGTGGTATTGATTTCTCCTCAGTCTTTACATTTGATGTTTCCCTTTATTTCGAGAGATTTTATGAAATACTAAATTTAGGTAATCGTGATCATTAACCAGTAACAAAAAAGAAAAATAAATGTTTCCCATCCTGATATAGTCATCAACTTATTAAAGTTCTAAATATGAAGGAAAAATATCGTCGGTTATAATAGCCATCCGGAAATCCATAAAGCTTTTTCTTATCTTAGAAAATTATCTAAAACATTAATCTCAGAATTTCACAATAGGTATCTGGACTCGACTGAATTTTCTTTACAAAAAAACACAATCTTCTGGGCCTTTAGCAAAAATTTTAAGAGCTCGAATACGTTGTCAAAAGAGATGGTATATAACGACATCATCTCATCTTCTCCTAAACATATTAGTAATTTATTTACCGAATACATTATGTCGGTTTTTTCTAAGGGAATCTAATCGTGATTTGGGATCCTTTCAAAATTACAGTAACTCACTTAGTATTAGTGTAAGCTTTGTCTCATCCGAAGAATCGTGATAAAAATCCAGGCCCTAATGGAATTCCAAACATTGTATATAAGAGATTTTCTAGTAGCTTAGCAAATCCTCTAAGTATTCTATTTAATTTATCCAGCACACATAAAGTATTTCCATCAGAACTAAACTACAGATTTGTTACTCCAATTTTTAAGTCGGGTGATCCGAAATTAGTTACAAATTATCGTCCTATATCTATTTCAAATGCATTGCCTTTAATCTTTGAAAGGCTTGTCTACAATCAACTTCTTCATCAAACCTTACCTTATATATCTGATCAGCAACATGGTTTCCTTCCTGGGCGTTCTACAATTACTAACTTAACTCTGTTTACCGACAACATCGCCTCTGCTCTTGATGAAAGCAAGCAAGTGGACTCCATTCAGACTGATTTTTCGAAGGCGTTTGATAGGATTCGTCACCAACCATGTCTTTTAAAGATGTTGAAAATTAGTTTCAACATCGAGGAGGGGTACCGCAAGAGAACCAGCCTGCATCACTTAGACCTCTAGTTTGTCCAGCCGACCCAGATCAATCCTGCTTCCTTTAGGGAACTCAATATATCTCCTAGACTCTTTACCTAGATCCATCCTGCTTCTCTCAGACAACTCAGGATATATCTAAATTCTTTGTTTTGCAGCGCCCCAGACTTGAAAGGAAGTAGCTTCCCAGTAGCCTACTTCTTTTATTTATCAGAGCGGGGCATTCGCAAAGCACGTCTTGGACGGATTCGATTTCCTCCGCCGCTATCCCCAGTCTTCTATCATGATCACCTATGGCCCAGTTACCCGTAAAGACCCCTACTAGATGCCTGGTGTTTGTTCTGCTGCCATTAAGCAGCTCGCTTTTCCTTTTCTTGTCATATGCAGGCCACAATAGCCTCGCAATACGGCAGGTATCCCTGCTGGTCCACTGCAGGCTTGCCTTTTGATAGGCGCCCCTGTGCTATAAAATTCATCAGCCATTTCGTTGCCTGAGCTATCCTTATGACCAGGTACCCAGCATAGAGTCACCTTATGCCTTGTAGCCAATACCTCAAGGCTAGTCTTGCATAACTGCACCAATTATGATTTTACTAGCACTGCTACACCGAAAACTTTCAAGTTCAACAGCGAGCTAAAAAGCAGCAAGAGACGGATCACATTGTAATAGGGACAATAAGGTCCCATCACAAACTACTAAATTGATTGTAAGCAGTTCTTCAAAATAGTTATCCTATTTGTATATAGCTCATTTTCAACTACCAAGAGGATAGCCCGCTGTCTCTATTGCTGCCAGGAAACGAACCTCTATCGCCGTTAACTGTTATAGGGACGTTCAGTTTGAATTAATCAATTTATACATCTTATTCAATTGATGACAATTGCAGATTCTATACCACTTATCCAACTGATAGCGATTGCAGATTCTATACAGCTTATCCGATTGATAACTATTGGTGCCGACAACTCATTTCACAACCCTCAATATTGGAAGGTCAGTAGTCAACTGGTTCTCTTTCCAACTCGCAGGATTGGAAAATCAGTGATCAACTGATACACAGACAACCAAAGCACCACCAATGACTTCATTGTAAAAAGGGTGCTGACTACTGGATTAAACTAATTTTGAATGTGATCCAGTCTCCAGCAGAGTGGAGATAGATAACTCAATGAAATATCGTTTCCTCAACACAGCACCTTTAAAATTAAATATATTTTTGTAGATACATTTTCCAAATGTATTAAAAAACTCGTAAATAAAACCTATTTCTTTGATAGAATACTTTTTCCCAAGAAAATAAACAAAATTTTCAACACAAAATCTGTTCATTACCATTTTCAATATGATCCCTAAGGATACTGACGATAATAATACAACTACGAAGGATAAGTGCATTAAATTTTCTAAATTTCTTGAGAACAGCTTTGAGAGCATGCGTAATTAGTTGTTCACAGGAAAATTTTTGAAATTAAAAAGTGCTGAGCACGAGAAACTGCTGGCTGTAGGCGCTGCTAACATACTTCTTTATTCTGCAATATTTCTGACCTTTCGATGATTGTTGCAAAATTAAATTTGTTGCTATTTTATCACACTCAACATTCCATCAAAGATTAAAAACTTTTTGGAATTTAGTTATCTGGCCCATGTACCTATGTATGAGCAAGAGCAAGAGCGGTATAATAAAAGACATTTTGCCAAAACATAATTCAGACTCATTTCCATATGGAGAGTAATAATAAAATTACAAAAACAATCATAGAAAATAAGGCAAAAGATTTTCCAATATGTTATATGCTTGTTTTCTACAGACATATAACATATTACCGTGGTACACATTATTTCAAAAATCTAGTAAAATTTTACCACCCATCCTCGAGATATTATATAAATTGTCTATTATGCATGAGTTGATTTATTCCTTCATTTTGATACCTACATATACATTCATATTAAAATCCATATTAAAAACAGAAATGTATAAAAATTTAATTTTAAGCTGTCAAAGAACATATTGCTACACTCTGTGTGACAACCTTTAATCTTTTATGCTTTGATGTTTTCACGCCTAATTCTTTTATGAATTTCGTAATAAACCAAACCTCTTGTTTAGTACCTAGAAAAGATTGTGTCCTCTTGCTTACAGCGTGAACAATTTTCATTTCTATATCACATACACAATCCTCAAAGTACTCTATAAGGAATAAGTAATGAGCAGGATAAGGAAACAATGAGCCGTCAAGCATAATTGAGTAGAACAGGATATATATTTTACCATGGAGAAAAAGATATGGTTACTGTGTATAGCAAGTATAAAGAAGATTGACAGTGATAAGAGGCCGCCACCATAATTATCTGGGTATATATACCCAGATAAAATAGATACTGTGCGGCAGAAGTCATAATAAGAGCACTTCGGGCCATAAATTCATACTTATGAAATTCCGTCTGCGCTAATAATTCTTTGTTTCTTAGCAATTCTATTTTACCAGCTTCATGCATGAAATCTGTTACTATACGAATGATTTTGGTTGATAATTCAATGCGTGTGGCTGACATTATCTAAAACCACATTATGTAATTTGTGTATCAAATAAGAACGTTTTATATGCATTCAGTATGATATCTCTGTATTTAAGCATAGCAAAAATGTAGTAGTTGGTCTAAACACAGCTGCTTAAAATAAGAATTTCATTAGAGTCAGTCCACAAAATACTCAGGCTGGAATTTTGATGGTGTCAATTCAGCAAGTTCACTTGAACATTATACCTCGTTACCCTGGAAAATGACTTTTCCTCTAATAAATTGATTTTAAAACTGTCAACAACATCTTTGTGGTTCATAAATAAATACAATTAAATAAAAAATAAAAAACAATCTAACCAGAAATATTGATGGTAAAAATCAAAAATAATTGCAGAAGTAGATATGGCGTATCCCAAGGCTCATTTTTAGGGCCGTTAATTTTTACAATATAATCTGGCTAGCGTAGTCAGTTCGTTTAAATAATCTATTGAAACCTATTTAAGATGATGCTAATTTTCTATGAACTTGCATTAAGTAAGAAAATCAGTAACTCTAAATGAATCAATCGATATGTCGAATGCAAAGTGTCGTAAATTTCCTACAATACAGAGATAAAAAAAATTAAGTAAGGACTTGAATGAATCTAGTGCTATCAGTCAAACTTAGAAAAAGGCAATTCAAATGGAATAGAACTTATAAACTAGCAAGATTAATCCTATACTTTGGAATATAAAAGAAGCAGCGATCCTACTTATGCAGACATAGGTACTTAGAGAAGCAACTAAGGTAATGATGGTTGCTTAAAAATAATCCCATAGTGCCTGGAAAATTAATTAAAAGTAAACAGTTTCTAACTATATAGGGCCCTATGAGCTAGGATGGAATTATAAAATCTTTGGGTATTATCCCCGAATAGAGAAATCCGTATGGCAAAAAGAAAAGGGCTTGAGTCGTATACTATGTAGATACTATCGTTGAGCCCATCAAAACAAGGGAAGAATAGTGTGCAGGAATGTTATCAAATCTAGAGAAACTTACATGCTTTGTAGCAGTGTTTCTTCTCGAGAATTCCTTTTCGAGATTTTCTCGAGAAAAAAAGTAGAATTTGCCTTCCCGGTTTCTCGAGAAATACGGTTTCTTCTCAAGAAAAAAGTCTCAGCAGCGCAAGTATGCAACCAGCATATTGTGATTCTGTATTTTTACCTGATAGTCACATAACTTAGTAGCTGGCAAGACTATGTAGATATCATAGGAACACGTAACAAAGGAAATCAACAGCAACAAAAACAGAGAAGTAGGTAAGTGCGGAGCGATCTCGGCCTTTGTCCTCTCTTTTTTCTTACCGATAATTCTCACAAAATTCCCAGTAATTTTTTTAGTCTAAAACCTGATTATTCAATTTTGGTTTTTGATTCATATGAATTTTATTACACATTCGTTTGCCGTGTCAAATTAAGTGTAATCAGAATAAGAGCTATAATTCAGGAAAGCATGCTACTCTTAGCACACGTTTTTAAGCGTATAAAATTTCACCAAATTTTTCATAGCGCTTTGCAATTTTATTGTGTAAATAAAAAAATTCCAGGATTTCTGATATCAGGTAAGTGATAATTTGTAATTATATATACATTTCTTAGACGTTGAATTGAATCGATCCTTTGCTGTGTTTGCTCGTACATAAATGAAAATAGGCAGATGTTATGTGTACTATATAGCATTGCTTTACTTCTTGTTCTGTAGTTTTTTTAAATATGGACATGTAAATGTTCAGAATTCAATTCCTTTTAGCCCATAAAAATGAGCAAATTCTATAAGAACTGTTGGTCTTATTTCAAGAAGAATAGTAATAATAAGAATTTGGCAACTTGTTATCTTTGCAACCAGACTTTAACTTTCAAAGGTTCAGCAACAATGGAGCTTCGCAGACACCTTAAAGGAGTGCACGGCGATAAGCGGAAAGAATCAAATTTCGAACCACATAGTTCATGTTCCCGACAACAATATTCCAGTCAAATAAGCCGAAAAAATGCTAAAGATCTCATTTAATTTGTTTCAGGCTGCAATTTTGAGGGTTGCTGTAGAGTGGTCCTGCGAGTATTGTCGCAAAAATGCAGCCTCGCAGGGCCAAAAAAAGGGGTGGAAGACAAAAATACCCCCGAACGCGGATCATATATCACCCTACGCCATTAAATATATAAAAGTACCAAAATACGAAAAGCCAACTTACGTAACCATTCATAATTTATTTTTCTTTCCCAGAATTTAAGCTTATTCGCAGAAAGCAGAAGTGACTTGAAATGTAATTAGATCTTCCATTTCCTTTCTCGCATAGATATATTTTGTAGAGTAAGGTTTTTGGTATGCAAGTTTTAGAATAAGAATTCACATTTTAATTCAGTTCCATGTAAAACCTAAAAGTGTCCGGAATAAATCGTTCAAATTAAATTGATTTCGGTTGTTTTAATTTGACAAATATATTTTTTATATTTTGTTTGCCGTGCGTGCGGTTTGGTAAAATTTTTGAAAAAATTAAAAAGCTGTATTATTCAGAATATGATTCTAAATAAAAAAGTCTATGGTGGCCAACCACTATCTCGTAAGGGCGTGACAGGAAAACCGAAAGAAGCTACGGGTGGACACATCGCTATATCCACTAACATGTGTCCGATTACTTCAATTCTGCAACATCTTCGTTTAAGAGCTAGCAACCAAAAGAACAGTGAATTTTACTGGATGTATTGGAAAAACGGGGGGAGTGAAGAAAGTTATCGCGACTATATGTTGAGCGATATTTGCGCTCATATTTTGCTGTCGTGACGTACTTGGAACATTTTTGAATTTTTCTTAGAATTTTGGCTTTGAATTTTTCCATTTTAGTTCAATATGGGTGCAGTTTTGCACATTCGATGGTTTTTAGGGTTTTAGGTGACTGCGATTGCGTAAGCGTGGGAAGAAAATAATCTTATGTGATTGTGTGCATTTGTTGTTTGTTTTTAATTGTTCTAAAGGGTAGGATATGGGATTGCAGGGTACACAGGAAGAATGGGATATAATAAATTAATGGTATAGACTAGATGGGTGGGATCTGGGTTGGTTAGATGGTTAAAAATAGAAGCGTTACCTTATTTAAAAATTTATTACTGACAAATCATAGTTATATAAAATTTGCAGGTCCTTTCTTCTTTTTAAATTTAATTAAAAAAAGGTTTACTAATTCCCAATATGATATAGTGCAATAATTGTCTCTTGCAATTTTCAAATCAAAAAATCAAATCAAATTAAAAAGGATTTATTTCATGTAACAAGCTATTTTTTAGCTACCCAAGCAGCATTTAAGCCGGCAACAACTAAGTTAAGGTGGACTGGGACATAAAGAAAGTTTCTATAACGTTATAGTGACTGAAATACTAACTTCAGTATAGATTACATTCTATAGTATTTGGAACCAATACGCCACTTCAGTAAGCCATTTGGCAGTCCCGAGCGGAACAAGTTCCTCAAGAGGTTCCCAAATTATCCCAGGGACATTTATTTGTCTACCTCAAGGCTCCTGCCGCGAGGAGGAGGCATTGCAAAAATGTAGCTACGTTCTAAAAACTATTCTCTGCCACTTTTTAGTGGAAGTATTTATAGTGGTCTTTTTAGTGGCGACGTAGCTTGTGGCACCTTCAATTGGAACTTTATGATTCCCAATTTGTTGAAAAAATATTTTTGGTGGCAGAAACTCTCACACGAGACTTTATAGTGTAGACAACTTTGAGGCGTGTTACTACAAACTAAGTGCTACGATCCTGTTACAATATAGGAACCTTCATTGTCATTACAGTATTACACGCGTCTATTTGGGTGATTGATGTAAAGTTTAATGGTGGAAAGTATTTCAAGTGTAAAAAGAGTAATTTGTTTTCCATCGAAAATTCAAGATGTCGAAAGTGAAAATGAAGTGCAAGAAAAAGCTGTTCAGATACTCTACTACATTTAATAGAAAGGTAAAGCGTGAACTTGCTAAAGTTGCCAGAAATACCGAAAAAGAAAGCATCGAGATATGTCCGGATGAATGTCAAAGTAATGTGCAGAGCTATTCAGAACGGAATTTTGATCAACCGGATAATGAAACTGGCAACGAAATTTTCGACGAAACTGATAACAATATTTGTGATGAAAATGATGAAAACGGGAGGCAAAATACCTTAAACAAAGACTTATGTCTATTTGAAGGTTTCAGAAAGTGGGCTATTGAATATAAAATCCCTCATACCTAACGACTTTGCTACAAAGAGAAATCGACTGTCCAATACTTTGGTTGCGCTATGTTTTTTGACAAATTATTTCAAAGCTGAAAGAAAAACGAACTAAATTTTGTTTTGTAATCATTTTTTTATGTACATATTTCAATTTGTGTAAAATAATAAATAAAATATATGAATTTTGTATTATAAAGAGTGATCATTGTTCAATAAGATTTTATACTAAATTTAAGCGGGCAAATATATTTTGTATATATTACTTATATGAGAATTCTCGAGATTTCTGAGAAATAAGAGGACTTCTTTTCTTTTCTCAAGAAATGAAAGCTATCGAGAAATCTTGAACACTACTTTGTAGTAACAGGTGCTAATGACGACCTCCCGCAAGCTCAATCTTAGAAAATGATATTCCGCTTCGTTTTTCCATATATTTTCATTAATAACAGACCAAGTGCGAGTCGGACTCGCGCACGAAGGGTTCCGTACCATCATACAAAATTTAACACTATGTAGTTTTTATTTATTTTTTAAAATGAGAGTAGGCGTCTTGTGAAAAAAAATGCCTACTTATGATAATAATAATGAATGAGAATAAAACGAGGAAAAAAACGCCGAAAAAATCACGTTTCTTGTATAGTGGCCCACTTTAATTTTTAATTTAATTTCATTTTTATTATTTGCTGTTATAGCGGCAACAGAAATACACACTCTGTGAAAATTTCAACTGTCTATATATTACGGTTAATGGGATAATAATAAGATTCAGAATAAAACGTCGAAAAAATCACGTTTCTTGTATGGGGGCCCCCTTTAATTTTTAAATTTATTTAATTTTTTTATATTTGTTGTTATATCGCCAATAAAAATACACAGTATGTGAAAATTTCAACTGTCTACCTATTACGTTCATGAGATACAACCTGGTGACGGACGGACAGCGAAGTCTTAGTAATAGGGTTCCCGTTGTTACCTCTGGGTACGGTACCCTGAAAAGGATGATAAAATACTGACTGTCAGTTTTTCTCGGAAACTTGTAAATTTAGTTGGCTATCAAAAAATATTTCTACAGTTTCGAATGGCTCATTGCTTCTAAGTTAATACAATGCCTAATATTCCGCTTCGAAGATCACCAAAACTGTTAGTATAGAAGACCATAACTCACAAAAGGTTCAATCTGGTACACAGATCAATCTAAAAAAGAGCGCATGATATATGCGGAAGTTAAAGTTCCAAATTTTATACTATACACAAGCCTCTAGGATCCAACGTAATTAGATTCATTCCATAGAATCTCTGTCTTTAATAAACAAAAAATAAGTATTTAGGTAGGTGTACTGTAGCATATCCGGGTATTACATATATCTTGCAAGCACTTTATTTTAAAGTTTCCAAAAAACTGTTTTAGACGAAGATAATTATAAATCTAAAAATGTTATCTTTCCAATAATCCACTAACATAATTTAGATCACGTAATGCTACTTAGAAACAACTTTTGAAAATGAGAAGGCATAATTTGCTGAAAAGATTGGTCACATTTTAATTATTACATTACAAGATTAAGGGCCTTAACTCAATTCACCCTTTACAAACAAGCTTCGTAAAGCAGACCTTTTCAATTTTGTTCAAAGAAATATGAGAATCTATTTATTAAGTCTGAGTCATTATTGGATGCCCTCATTAAGTATAGCCGAAATAGGTTAAAAAATAATTCAAGCGAAGCAAATGATGGAAATCTTTAGGGAGAGTGGATGAAATATTTCTTGAAGGTCGACGGCGTATAGCTAGAATATTTTGTAGTCGGCAAGGCATGATACAGTCGAGGTATCATAAAATTTGGGCGGCTGAAAATGATAGAAATTTTCGTGCCTTAACAAGAAACAACAGCAATAATAATAGAATTATATTCAAGGAATATTCCTTACTGTCTTTCGCACTAATAGTGAATGAAACAACAGATATTTTCTTGATTTTTATGTTATTCGATTATGTTAATCGACAAATGTTCGAATGGACTATCTCCGATTTTTACAATATTTCACAGGTTGGTTTTTCTGTTGTTAGTAGTATTTTGCTGAAATATATATATATATTTTTTTTTTTCATTTTTGACGGAGATACGGTATTTTGAAACTTGAAAAAAGTGACAAATTCTGCTTGGTAGGTGTAACTTAAGGGGTTAAACCACTGTAATAGCCTTAGAAATAGCGTTTTTTGGACAATGTTTTTTTATGTAAAGAAAGGTAATAGCATAATAATATTCATGGAAGTTATTAAGCATATATTTAAGTATACAAGAAAAAAATTATTAAAAACAAAAAATATTAGTAAATGGTGACACCAGAGCCATTCTCACGAGGCTTGTCGAATTTAAAGCACTCTGCGGCACGCAGTGTAGCTGGTGCAATTTTGAATTTTGAAAAAAATAAGAAAAAAATCACTTTGTCTACATGCTCATAGCTAGTGAAGTACGTAGGGGATTTTGAAAATTTCCATTCTTGTATGATTATCGGGTATTTAAATGAAATCGTTCAATTTCCGACACAAAAAGCGGTAATCATTTGTTAATGCAACTTTAAATTGGAATATTAGAGCCCAAAAATCGTAATATAATGCCTATCTGTAACAAATGAACGGCCAACCATGGCTAGAATTTTAAACGCTTTCGATACAGGGTAATGTAAGACAAACATATTTATTTTTTTGTAGCGATCACTCTGTAAAGCAACGAAAGCTTAATACTCTTGCAGCTTTAATTCTTTTGTAATTTGACCTTTTGATAGCCTTTTTCGGCATTCAAAAATTAATTTTGTTCTTATTTTAAAACACGCATATCAATTTATTTACTTCCGTTTTCTCTATATTCTAAGCTGGGCACCAATTTAATATCTACTATAACTGTTTAAATGGGAATGCCCACCTTTCATACAACTTTAGGTCCGACACTTCCGGACATAATGAAAGATGTCTTAAACAATGCATTGTGATACTCTGAACATTAACAATGTTTATTTGAATTAAATGGGGGAAAGCTTTGGCGATCAGATGTAGTTTGAGCGACTTTCTTCGGTGAAAAAGTGGACTTTTCTACTTCTCGCGATTACGCGGAATTGGTGAGTCGTGGAATATGAATTCCTATGAGAAAAAAGTTTATAACAGGGCATTAGTGGTCATGGAAGAAAGAACTGCAAAAATATATGTCAAATGTAGTAGCTGTATGTAGTAGCTGTGTATTTGTAGTAGCTGTGTGTATATAACCCAAGTGCATGAAAATTGGTTTTCTTGCGGTAAAAACGTCCCGAGAAAGATTTCTGAATCCACCACCCGATAGGCGAGATCTTTAATTTGATATACAACATGTGGTATTGGAATCTATTGACCTACTTTCAGTAGTGGTGGCCCAACCTTTTGGATTATCCATGGATTTTTTAAAAAACTACTAGAGCATTAAATTCGGGGATGTGCCATTAAATTGAGCCCTAAATTGTGACGTATTCAAAACTTTTCTACCATGAAATGACGGTCCCAACTTAATTGACATATTCTTTCGAGTGTCCTGATGACACTTTTGTTCAGATTTTTCTTCCTAAAACTCCTCCTTCCCTCTAAATTTACGTTTGAAAATTTTTGTATTTCAAAGGAAGTGTAGTCACTTAAAAGCTTAGAAGGCTTTTCACAGATATCGCCGAATCAAACTTGAACACTGGTTCGAAAGAGGACCTTTCATCCTTTATTACGATATCCAACGTGTTAAGAAATTTATTGTCATTTGTCTCAATTTTTGAGCCTTAAAGGTGAATTGTTGAAAAAAAAAATTTCATACAAATTTGCAGTGTTATCCTTAATCCTGTAAAGTTTTACACCAAGTACATGCTTTTACTCCTTCTGAAATATGGCTCATTGTCAGTCCTTTAGAACAAGAAAAGAATTACCCCAAAATATTCATTCAAACCTTATTAATATTTTTATATTATGCGAAAATGAAAAAGTATAACACTTTTGTATTCTGCAGAAAAAAAACTTTTTCACTATGTGAAAATATTAATAAATTTTTAACGGAAGCATATTTTGGGTTAATTCTTTTCTTGTTCAAAAGGACTGACAATGAGTCATATTTCAGAAGGAGAAAAAATATGTCCTTGGTGCAAAAACATTCCAGGATCAAGGATAAAATTCCAAATTTGTATGACATTTTTCTCAAGAATTCAAATTTAAGCCTCGATAACTGATTTCGGATATTGTTATAAAAGAGAAGAGCTTCTCTTTGGAACCAGTGCACAAGTTTGATCCTGTGATATCCGTAAAAGCACTCATGGAGCATTCAAGTGACCACACTTCGTTCGAAAAACATAAATTTGAGTGGGAGAAGCAATTTTTCGGGGGCTCTACAAGAGTATGATCAACACCCTCCAAAAAATCCATTGGCATACCGCATCCTTCTTATTTATGGAACACATTGAACATAATCTGACAACTCAGCACATTTCATCCATTTTCGTTCAAAGTTTTCTGAACTGCATATATTTAAAAAATAACTCCATCCAAACTTCCAGGAGTTCCATTTTATCCTTTCTATAGCTTCCCAAAAACTCATTAAGGGATTAAAATAAAATAAAAGTAAAAGAAATCGAGAGTTGGCTTTTTGAAACATTTAAGGATAACTGAAGTATCCATTATCCTTGAAATCTAATTTTTTTCGGGAAATTCACAGATTCCTTAAATAAATAGCATCTTTTCATGGGCTTGCCATGTGTACATTCTGAGATATAAATTTTTTAAGTTACACCTACCAAGTAAAAATTGTCACTTTTTTAGCGGTCAACGGCAATCTTAGTATGTTTAAAAGACATCTCACTTCTTATATTTTTTAATTCTTTTTTTTGTTTTTTTTTTCGTCAGTTTAATCCACCTGTACCTATAGTTATGCTTAACTAAAAAAAGGCAAATAGACCCGTAACTAATAATAAAAAAAAAAAACCAACTTTAACTACTTAAAATTTCCCAAAGATACAAAACGTTTTAAAGGAGGAGAAAATCATATTGCAGAACCATCTCAGAAGCAAAATTCTTTTCTTTCGTTAATGACTAGAAGTATTATTAGCGTTAAGGGTTTTCCTATAGTAAAACAATTTCATAATTATTTCAGAAAATGTGAAATATCCCCTTTCGAAATTCTAGAAAAGTATACGACCAAAACAAGAATAATGACAAGAGAAAGGAGAGAAGGTCGAATTCCTTAAATAGTTACGTACAACTAGGGATCACGTTTTCAACTTTATTACTATCCTCCTCCTTAAAGGAAAAATTATAATTCACTGCATAATATTAAAAATAATTTAAATGAGGTAGAATGAAATTCCTTTTTTGTTTTTTTTTTTTTTATTAATAATTCAAAGCTGTGTTGTCCGTATTAGATTGGACTGCATTGGGCGCCGCTGTAAATCACCAACCAGTGGAGCTTTTTTTTCTCTTAGGGTTCGTCTTAATGAATATAATTGATTTTGATTAGTTTTCATTCAGATGTAGGAGAGCTTATCATCTTTCGTTAAGAAATTTCTCTGCTCATTGTTTTTGCAGGTGCAGCTAACGAAATAAAAATATAAATAAATTTCTGTTAATAAGGAGAGTTTCGATATTCATTATTATTTCAGTCCATAAATTAATAATGAGGATAAAGTAAAAGTATGACATGGTGTTACGAGAAAAAGTACGCACAAAAACAAAAACTTATTGATAAGTAAGTCATACGGAACTCTGTCTCAAAGGCTTCCTTAAAATCATGACATTTCACAAATTATTGATATATCGATCGAGTAGGAGTCTAGAATTGACGTCAACTTAAGCCATAAATATTCAGAAGGAGCCCCCTCGACGTCAAAATTGTAGTTTTTCAAACTATTTAGCTCTAGCTAGCCAGCACATCATGAAATACTATTTAATTTTAATGCACGACTTTGGTATAGAAAGGAAATTATGTAGGATAGAAATTAGGAGAAAGGATCATTTAAAGAGAATAAATGATTTTGCAAAACTTCTCATTAAGATTTTTTTTATACCATATGATGCAAAGGACAGCATGGCAGGAAGGAGATAAGGAAATGATTAGGGAGCATGAGAGAGATGCTGATGTATTTCACTATTAAACCTTCGCAAGCTTGAGGGAAAACATAAAATGGTGGACATTGACCATGCATGTATAGCGATAAAGGAGTGAAAAGCATCCAACATGGCGGCGATGCTCGAGCAAATCGATATAAGAAATTATTGCCAAACATCGCCAATGAGCTTGAAGGCTCTATTTCGGACAATATGTGATGAAGCTAAGGCTGGTTGACCAGCCCCGGCCCAGATATGGCAACTGAATCCCATTCTAGGATGAATGATCAGTCTTTGCGCAATAATAAGAGAATTTTATAGTTCTAAGAAGGATGATAGATATTTTTTGATGAGAATGTAATCATTATTCAATGTGGTCTGGAGACATACTAAAGGCATACTATTTAAATTCTTTTAATTCCATATTATGGCATTGTTGGAGTCAAAATATGCATGTAGGTAGCTGTCACTAAATGAAGAAATGCGGTGCCAGGTAAACTACATCCGTACACCCCGGCGCAGTTGGCAGAGCAATAGGCCGTTATAGGATTGGCAATCAACGACCATTACGTGAAAAAGAAAACAACGAACGCATGCATATCGACCGCCAATCACTTAAGAACTGAGGCGAACTTATCATTTTATCACTATAGACGTGATTGTAATATAGACCATATGTGTAAGAGAATAGTTCTCTTTGAATGTAGACATCTGGATCGCATATTAAATGAGTTTAAGGTAGACGGAATGAGTTGAAGATTCCTATATATATCTTTTGGCTGTTGCTGCAAGTGATTGCAGACTATTACTTTAAACTGGCAAGATAAGGCCAGTAAAAGCATTGAAAAACATCCAAAAAGAATATTTTGAATATTTTCAATTGTGTGCTTCTAACGTTTACTAGTTAAATTGTTTTCTCATAGAACCTAAAAGGTACTTTTCTCTTAACAATGGTAACGAATGAGGTAATACCTACTAAGCACTTTGAAAGTGTTCTTCTTATAACGTCACTTCCGTGAAGAGTCTAAACATTGTGACAAAAGAAATAAAAAAAAAAAACAGAACTATTTCTAGCGAACGAGTCGAGCTGATTACAAGCAAATAAAAACATAACCTAACTATAGAAACAAGGCTCAGAAGCTGCTAATTTTGTCTCAGATATGAAACCTCCTGTGGAAAATTGTAGAGGACAGTAACGGAGTACGGCAAGCAGGACAAACGCGATTGCGATGATTACGTCTTATTAATTTTTTTTTATTTATTATTTATAAAACATTCAATTAAACGTTATGATGCGTACCTATAAAACTAAAACTATGGAGGACTGTAATACTGTGTGTACAGATAGCAGAGCCCATCAAATAATTTTTTTATATTGACTGCCTGATAATGATTCTATTTTAAAATCTTTAAAATGATGTGGTTTTTATAAAAAAAAATTTAGTGAAAAATGTTAGTTTAAGTTAATTTATCTATCGTGAAGAAAAATGACGAGCATGCAAAAATATCATTCTTTTCTTGATTTCATCTCAATTTCTTCATTTCTGAATTTTATCTATGAAAGAAAATTTAACGATTTTACAGGATTAATTTGATTAGAACTTAAGAAAAGCTATTTCATTCATATTTTGATAAAAATTATCGAATCGTATAAAATTATTTATTTTCCTTTACCTAAACACTTCATGAGGAAATGTCAAATTATAAAAAAATTTTTAGATTATTTCATCTGAAAAGCAGCCAACGTTATTTCTATACCAAAAAAACACCTTAGAACTAAGTTAAATGTAAATCACTCCATAAAATCGTAAAACTTCTCGAGCCTAAATTAGAAAAACTTGATTTCATCAAGCTACAAAATTTCTCATTTCGATACCCCCGGAGCCATCTGTTGACAGGAGAGGAATAACTAGTTGAGAAAAATAAAAATAAACAGCATTCACAGTAGAAATACCTACATCTGCCTTGCCGCTATCGTTTGCTTCAAATTATAATTCCATCCCATTCACTCTAGTGCATTTTAAAGAAACAGCAAATACCAGGCGATCAGCAAATTTCAGATCATCAAAATATAAAATTCTGTTCTACTGCGCATGACCAAAATATTCGTTAAGTTAAATAGGATCTGTGTGTGCAATTTATTGACCAATGAAAGAAGCAGAAATTTTAACATTTGGAAGAGGAGAAGGCAATATGAAGATAACTTTATTTTCTTTGTCTGTTTGTCCCTCTCTCTCTCATAACCAAACTATAAATTGTAAAAGAGGATAAAAGATGCACTATAAATGGAATCAACCTTCGTTAAGTAAAGTGGTGTGTGCATTTTAGTTATTAACCAATGATATGAAGCAACCATTTAACTTGGAAAGTGGAGAAGGCAAACGTGCTGATCATGATACCATTTTCTTTGTTACTCTCTTTGTCAAGAGCTGAGGGATAAGTCCATTGCATTGCCGTAAGAAAATTTTAAGCCCATTTCGTGATAAAGTTGAATTTTCTGAGAACTACTAAATTACTATTAAGGCAATACTACTGATAATTTTTCATAGCGATTAAGGAAAGATTTAATATTTTCTGTAATTATCTAACAGTGACAAAATTCAATTCGGATCTAATAAATTTAGCTAGGTATGTAGGTATCTACTACCAAGGTATCTAGAAAATTATTTTATATCAAAGTAAGAAAAATTAGGTCGTAATTCGAAAAACTATAAGCATAAATTTGTAATAAATTTAATAGACAGCAAAAATTACCGTTATCCATAAACGTTTTGAATTTTCTGAAATAATTTAATTTTAAATTTCAGTACGTATGTCATTCGTCAATACAATAAATTGCTAATATATGAAACTTATTGCATGAGACGGAAGATATCAATGCAAAAGAAAAAAAATTCAACAAAATCTCTAAAGAATGAAACATTTAAGAAGAAGAACTGTTTGCCAAGTAGGTACCTACCTACTTATACCAACCAAACTAAAGAATATTTTCTTTCAAATTTCATTTAAAATTCAAAAACTGCCTTTTTCATGTTAGCTAAATATAATCAATATTACTTAATTTGGTCTGAGTTGAGGCGTACTAAAGTGTCTTTGAATGAGATACAAGAGGTGAGGAGAATACTATTTAAATTCCTTTAATTTAGTATAAAGCACAAAATGTTCTCTCAAAACTAATAAAGTTGTGTAATAAATCTCTTCATGATTCATCAGTACTACATACAACGGCGTTCCAATCACTTTAAACGCTTCTGTCCTTAATGAAATGAAAAATATATCTGTGATGATGATAATAACGAAGGTGATGATCTTTATGGGCGCTTTGAATTCCCAGAGTTCCATACCTATTTACTTCGCTGGCTTCTAATTAATTTTGCAATTTCCAAAGTAAATGAAACAAGAGGAGAAACTATTTCGCGCTTTTCGCGCTCCCAAGTAGGTTACATATTTAAAAAGATCTTTAGTAATGAATCCAGCTGTAAACTGTTTTTCGTCCTACATATGGGGTGTAATGATTACAGGAAACATTTTCGGAAGCTGTACGACCTGTTGAGGTAACCACAGGGACGCCAGAAGTCAACGATGTTATATTCAATACTCGTGTATTAAGCTTAAAAGAATTGTTAAATGTCCTATCACCACTAGAGACTAAAGTAAAGGAATTAAATACAAATTTAGCGACACTTTTGACCGCTGAAGATACTTATAAATTTCTGAAAGATTAGACGAGTTTGGAACGAACTTAAGTAAAAACTTATCGAAACAGATTCAAAAACGAATGGATGAATGGCGAGATAAAATACTTATGACATTAGCAATTTTCTTAGAAGCAGGCAATATTTTGATTACACTTCAAACGGTGTTCCATTGCATTGGCAGTAGAAATTTTTCGAAGAATCAATGTACCTGCTTATTACAGGGGCCCACCACGACGATATCAAGGAAGTAGCTGCAGAAATCACAAATGAAAGTGAGTTTCAAAGTAAACAAAACACTACAATTTTAGTACGCACAAAAACAAGGTTAGATGATTTAAATATATTATTTAATGTACTTCTTGCAATAAAACCAACATCTACTGCAACAAAACGCGTATTTCCAATTGCAGCCCTGTCTAAGACAAAAATTACAGCTCGCCTGAATCTTACATAATTAAAATATTTGAATAAAATAAAATAAATGAATTATAAAAATATTGGATTGAAGCTATTTATTTTCTTTTTTGTTATCCGGATATCCGGATTGTCCGGATAATTCCAATTTTCAGTATTCGATATCCGGATAATCATTAATGTCGGATAATTAGAAACCCTAATTTGAACCGATTTGGTCCTGGGGAACGTTTTAAACTAGTTTTGGGAGCGTGAGTTCGCTCTTGTAAACGAATTCCTTCTGATAAAAATTCGGGGTTACCTTGTGGTTGATTCCTCTGTTGTCTCATCTTGATGACAGCAGGGTGTATATATCTTGCTGCAATAATAATCATTATGGCCAGAAGAAGTAGGCTCGACAATGATATCGAAGTTGTTAACAGGAGATGAGAGTGCTTCCTGGTATTTGGCAATTTTATTTTGGATTTCTTCCAATGAATGCGGACCCTTATAAATTGTTTTGTGAATATCGTCTCCCGTTATAGTCTCGGGTTGCACAAAACTTTGGTTTTGATATTCAGATAAGATGTCGACCAGACTCAAATTGAATAGGGAATGATTTACTTCCGGAAATTTTTAGGTTGTGTAATTTTAAGTGGATGCCTATTCTGATTTTCATACTTAAGTACCTTTTCACCTATTTGCACTTGACATGGCTTTATCATCTCTATTATGCCTTGTCCTTCCAGTTTTGAGATCACAAAGTAATCTGGGCATGTAACACCGTGGAGGTGATATATGAAAATAGCCACGCCTTGGGCTTATTTAACTTGATCAACATGTTCTTTTGGGGGATTTGTATTCTAAACCTACATTTGGGCATTTCATTTAAAGGGCTTTACAATAATTTAATGGCACATTCATTTGCTGTTGCTGCCTTGATTATAGGCGTATTTAGTCGACCTACATACGTGTTTTCTTCCAAGTTACTTGTGATTTTCTTGTAGGTTTTCATGTGCTCGCCTTTTAATAGGACGAATTCCAGTGTTTTTGCACTGTTTGCGACGTATAACCCAGGGTCTGGAATTAATGAATAATTTGACATTTTTGGCACAGGGAAACATAGAATTTGTCGTAGCCTCATTTTTGCTGAATCAAAAATGGGAGAGTTATTTTCACCACCAATTTGTTCTGGTGGAGGAGTGACTGCGCTCCTTGCTGTCTGATATTTTGGTCATTTGGACAATTCGAGGTTGTCTTCCGATATATTTATAATAGATTTTGCGGAGACACGAGGAGTGGGTGAATATGATTTGTTCAGAAGGGCTTGTTGCCGGTATTCGACTTCTATTATTTGAAGGAGCAGGCTCTAAAGGATTTCCTGTCTCAATTGCCTTCTTGTTAAATCCTCGGCCACAATATGCAGATCGTTAATCTGGTGGGCTATTTTCTGTTGTCTGTCCATTAACATAGCCAGCTGTTTTTGAATCGTTTCCAAGGTGGTTTGACAACACTTATCTGTTGTTCGTCTAGCTCGGCTAGGGCTTGTGCATTCAATTCAAGTTCTTCTAACCTGCTGTATATTTCCTTCTCATTATTACTGTCCATGGTGCCGAATAAGTAATGCATGGCACCGCCTATTCCGTCAAAAAATGATCTGGCCTTACGCCTTCCTGGGACTAATTCTTTAATGACTCTTGTGCGCTTTTGTACCCTATCTATTATAGCGTGTATGTGTAGTTGCTGCACGTTGCACAGGTCTCCTTGGTCTGTTATATTTATGCAGAGTTTATGCACTAAGTGCTCTGCATGTTCTGCTAGCCTGATTAGTGTATCCAGCTCATCCGGATTTATCTCCGTGAGGACATTCCAGGTGTTATGATACACTATGAGGCTTCCTAGATCCTCGAAAAATATACTCGAGCTATTTAGATGCGTTATAGCATAGGGTTTCTCGGCGACTTCTCCTGTCGTGTACTGGACGAGGACAATTCGGAGGAAGAAAATAGTCCGTTAAGTATGGTTTTACTTATTTCATGTCGTATTAAACTAAGCAGTAGGGTGAGTCCACCGCAAATGTTCCTGAGGGTTGTGTTGAAATGGGGTTAATTGGAAACTGAAGTAAGAAGGAATTTTAAGTCAACCTGGCTCATTTTTGTACAACATGTTTTTACTCAAAATATGGTTTTAGACGGTTATTATGTACCGTTACGCTACATTTACCAATTTTGATTGTGGTATTACCTGATAAGGTTCTAACTAGATTTGAGAAAGCTTATGTTTCCTGCTTTCGTTCTTAATGAGGACCTTGTCTCCTATGTGGGAAGTTAGGGGCCGTAGTGTCTTATCATAGTACCTTTGAGCGCTGTTTGCTTGCCAATAAGTTCTTTCGTGCCGTGGCGTAGGATTTTTGGAGCTTATACTTCAGTATGATAATAACTCTTATGGTTGTAAACGGGTTCAGGATCCCGTTTTAAGTTTGATGGGACATCCGCTGTGAAGCCGTAAAGGCAGCCCATTGGGATAAGTTTAGTACCCTCGTGTACACTATTATTGTACACGAATGCAGCGGTTCGTAGGAGATTGTTTTGGGACTTTCATCTACTATTGTTCGCAGGTATTCTATTAGCGGCCTATGTCCACGCTCTAGTGCTCCATTAGACTGTGGGTGGTATGCTGAAGTCTGTAACTTCTTTACTCTTTTGAATAATTCACTCAGGAAATTTGTTCCCTGATCGGTGAGTATTCTTTTGGGTATGTGATAGCGCGTAACGATTTCATCAAAGAAAACATGCGCTACTGTGACTGTTTCTGCATTAGGTATTGCGTACCAATCGACAAATTTTGTTAAATAATCTCGAAAGGTCAAGATATATTTGTTACCTGATGTGGTCTCTACTAATGGACCTACAATATCAAGGTAAACTTTGTCGAAGCGTTGTTCTGCGATGTCCGTGATCACCATTGATTGGGGAGATGCTTTCATAGTCTGGCACTTTGGGCATTTTCTAATATATTTTTTCATATCACTAAGCATGTGTCTCCACCAATACTTGCGTCTTATACGTTTGTAAGTTTTTATGACACCTTGATAGTCACCGAATGGAGAATCGTGATAATCTTTTAAGATTGTGGAGATCTCTGTGGGGCTCGTAATAACTTCAGGTGTCTTGCCTGTACTCACTTTTTGATCAAGCGATATGGGGTCTTGTAAACTTGCCTCTGGGGGCTGAACTTCGTTTTGATCCGCTTTCGTATGCTCTTCTGTCTCCGTGCTGGAGCTATTTGTAGTCTCTCGAGCCTTTTGCTTCTGAGCGCGATTCACGACGAAACAATGAGCGGATTTCTTCTTGTTTTTCTCATTTGAGGGATTATCTTCCCCCACATCTTATTCCATCATGTGGTGGACTTGGGCATCTGCATTAGTGTTGTACTTCCCGGGTTTGCATTCGATATTGTAATCGAATTCGGATAATTTGTGGTGAAATCTCTCCAAACGGGAAGTAGGGTCTTTCACATTGAAGACACCCTTGAGATATTTATGGTCTGTATAGACCGTGAATTTCCTACCTTGAAGGTAGCACCTGAAATTCTTTGTAGCCTAGACTATAGCTAATAACGTTTTCTCCATTGTAGAGTAGTAGTCTCGGCTTTGTTTAAAGTGCGGCTTGCATAGGCAATGGGCTGGTCCTTTCCGACTTCTCCTTGAGAAAGAACAGCTCCTAGAGCCTCATTACTTGCGTCCGTGGTTAGATTGAACGATTTTGAAAAATCGGGATAAATTAGAGGTGGTGGAGAAATTAAAGTATTTTTTATGCTTTGAAACGTTTCTTGGAATTTCTCAGTCCAAGTGAATTTTACATCCTTTCGGAGTAAATTCATAATTGAACGTATAATTTTGGAGAAGTCTGGAATGAATTTCCTGTAGTAGGTAATTGGCAAGTCCTAGAAATGATTAAACTTGCCTTACTGTTCTTGGAACAGAAAATGTTTGGACGCAGGCCGTCTTACTTGAGTCCGGTAGTACACCTTCTCTAGAACATTTATGTCCTAGGGAAACAACTTCTCTTCTCAGAAACTGGCACTTTTCTGGCTGCAGTTTCAAGTTGTTCTCTGTCAACTTGTCGAAGACTTTCCCCAACTTTTCGTTGTGGTCATTTAAGTTGTTACCATAGATGATAATATCGTTTAAGTAAACAAAACATTCGAGACTTTGTAAGCCTGTTAGTACGTAATTCATTAGGCGTTGAAATGTGACGGGGGCTCCTTTGAGCCCGAATGGCATACGCTTGAACTCGTAGTGCCCATAACTTGTGCTGAAAGCAATTTTATGTCGATCTTTTTTGTTGACAAGAACTTGGTGATAGCCGTTGGCCAAATCGAGTGTGGCCTAATTGGTCAAGAATATCCTCGATTCGGGGTAGCGAAAATGCATCGCCTATCGTCCAGCATTAGCTCCTCATTGATTATCTTCCGCTGTGTTTCAGGCAAGCGGTACATTTTTTTGATTGATTGATGCTTGATCTTGCACCAATGGAATATTATGCGTTATCGCATTTGTATAGGGAAGTCTATCACCTTTGAGGAAGAAGATATCGTTGTACTCTTCGCAGAGCTCTGATATCGAAATTTTCTCTTCCGCGGTCAAATTTTGGTCTAGACTGAGTTCTTGCTCTAGCCTAGTAATACGCGGGTACTGTTTTGAGTCTTCCAGAGTCTCGTATTCCAGGAATAAAAATCGTTTGAGTCTTCCGGAGTCTCGTATTCCGCGAATAAACATCGTACATCGATTTTTAGGCTTCGTTTCGACGTGTTTAGCATGTTGCAGGGTAATTACTTCCTGCTTTGTTGACGGCTGAGTTTGATACACCTATGTGGTCTTTGCCTTAGGTTGTGTAGAGTACTCATGCGCGTCGATGCTAGTGAGTTTGGACAATGTCGAATATTTTATGCTAGATGACGGTGGAGTAATATGCACCTTTAGTATAGGCTTTAGCGACTCGCTACCGTTTTATATGGCCTTTGTTTATTTAAGAATGACTTATGCCTAGGAGCCTTTGGACGGTAGAGCTATATGCACCTTTTTAGAAGTCTTTAGACACTCAGCTCCGTCTCTCTTAGTAGCCGTTGATTCTTCTGTTTTTAATATGGGTATATGCGTGCTTTTGTGGTCTTTCGCACCTATTAGCGCGACTGTTGTGTTGTGTAGCCGTTTATGGGATACAGTTGTAAATTTAAACTGTGTATGACTACTTGATGACTGTTAGCGTTGAGAATACTAACAAACACTAATTCTGCTCCAGATGACAACAAACTGTTTGCCAAGAAGACTTCATCACTTATATCTTGGGATAAACAGAGCATTTCTTCTTGAGTTTTCAACGGGACTGGGGCAACAATTTGTAACCGCGCAGGAACGCAGAGTCGTTCCTTTAAGGTAACCAACTGGTGCCTGATTCCGTCGGTCTCTTGTTTTCCCAGACAGCTTATTTCACATTCCTTGGGCTCTTTTGAAGCTTGGCAGCCAGCTTTTCTCGTTTGAAAAGCTTTGAAGACACTGCAAGTGGATAGTTCAGCCTGTTTAGACTCTACCTCTTCTGCACGTGTTCTTACTTCGACTGCTTTTTCAGAATGTAGCTTGTCCGTTTCAAACTCTAATCGCAAAGCAAATTCTTCAGGATTAGTTTCCGTGCGAGGAAACCTTAGTGCCTTATTAGGCCCCTCAACTTTACAGTTGGTCGCTAGGAAATCATTTCCCAGAAGTCCATCGTCGGAAAGGCCGGGCAAGTTCTTTACGACTTGAAATTTGCAAAGATTTTGTTTTTAAAAGCGAAGTTTCCCTGGCAATTTCCCAGCGTCTTTCCGGTACCAAATGGGGTCTAAAGGGTACATGCCTCATTGTGGTTAATTACTTAGAGGTCTTTTAATTACCTTTTATTAATTATACTTACCTCTGCGCCTGTGTCGACTACTAGTTTAGTCTGGCCGTTCAGGCCTATGTCTAAAGGAAGTTTTACTGTAGCGACACTGGAATCGGGCGGCTGAGGCGACCCTATTTTATTAGATGGGTTTTTTTAAAGACGAGCCGGAGAGTTTTGCGTCGACTATACGTCGTTTCCCTGACTCCGGGTTTCTCATTTCCACTTTTGTTGGAAGTTATTCACTGCATGACCAGTACGGCCACAGAATTCGCACTTTTTACTCACCTTGTATACTCTGGAGTTGCTAGGCCCTTGTGGGTGACTAGGACGTTGATTTTGCGGTACACTATTGTTATGTGGTCTTTGGATGCTGTTATTTGTTCTCCTGCATTCACGCACGTCATGGTTATACATTTTGCGGTTCACACAGTAGGTACGGCGTATTTTTACGTTTGAGGCAATTAGCGTATGTGTGGCCTCTTAGATTACAAAAACTACAACTGATTTTATTAAAAAATTGTTTTTATTGTTTATATTAAAATTTTTATTAGGAGATCTTGGCTACTGTTTAATATTCGGCCTTGTATTTGCCTGTGTGAAAGGCATTATGCCAGGATTAAATACGCTCTGATTTGCCGGTGAATTAATTTGGCTAAATTGTGCGTGATGTTTGCTGAAATTTCCCGCATTTGTTTTACTCGTGCCGTGAAGACTGTAAGATTTTCTGGGGGATACTGCCTAGTTGTGATTAGTTTATTTACCAGCTCCTGGTAAGTTTCTCTAGGAAGTGCGGTTTAGCCGTTCTTCTACTCCTTTGAAAGTAGTAGGCATATTTGAGGCGAAAAGCTGATAAGCTTCACCTCGAAGTCTGGTAGGGAATATTTGCAGAAACGCTGTTAGCTCATCCACCGAAATGCACTATATTACCTGCCTGCAGCATCCCACGAATGTTTGGAGCTCGAGACTCAATTTTGGATGCTGTTCTCCCGAGAATAGGGGAACTAGCTGGGCAGTTAGCTTTGCACTTTTCGCGTAATCTGCCATGTTTGGATTGGGGATCTTGAAAATTGGCTTTGGCACTATTGGAGAGATAGTATCTTCTATGCTGGTTTCCAGAAGGGAGTCGCCCAGCCAAGTCAAGAGGATTTCACTCTCGGTGGAATCACTGATACTGTCTATGGCACTTTGATTTAAATCTACACTATTATATCTAATTTCCACCTCGAGAGAGTGCTCCCCAAACTCTTGCAAGCTCCTTTTGATCTTCTCAACATTTTCTTTAAATTGAGCTATTTGTTCAAGCATTCGTTCACGAGACTTTGCGAGCTGTTTATCTACTGTGTCGCACCGAATTACTGAGAGTTTAGAGGAATTTAGCACTTTCTCTTCCAAATCCTTTAAATATTCCATAATATTAAAATTACTTCTTACTAGTTGGGGAACTGTGAGGATTGTACCACTCCTAAGTGTAACTCCCTGCGGTGGGTCCTGGTTTGTTGAATTTGTTGGGGGTGTTTCATTAGCACCCTCTGTTGCGGATGTTGCTCCCGCGTTGCCTCCTTCGTACCGGGGCGGAACTTCCTGTGCGTCGCCCAGCGAGAAAGATTGTTTTGGAGTTTGTGTTGGTGCTTTGCTGAGGCGATGGCTGCGTGTTTTGCAAACAGAGCCAGCTATAGCTAACCGACCCCGTGCATTGGGGGCGATTAGACCAAACCGTTCTAATCTAGTTAACCCCTTTGGTTCTTCGTAGGATAGCGGCTTTTCAAGCACTTATGTTTTTCTTGACTTTGAAAAACTGGCTTCCACTATCCTACCGGGCTGCTCCAATTGTTATAATAACTTTCCTACCTTCCCTCCTCGCCGGGCGCGGAGCAGGCGATGTATCTAAAAAATACAAATATGGTATCAAACACTCAATGGTATCTCAGAAATCAAAGACAATCCTTTAATATTTTTGTTTTTTTTTATTCTTTATAATTCTTCACTTCTCTGTATAATTCATAATTTGCTCTATTTTTTTAATTAAGATTCACAAGTTAACCTTTTATAACAACTACAACTTCTTCTGGTTTTCATTGCTTCCTCTCTTAATTCACTTTTACTAAGTAACCCTTTTTTTTTTACAACTTTTTCTTGCTTACTACCGCAGAGCAGTATCCACGCCGACCGAAGCTTTAAATCCAACTCTACTTAGTTTTAAAAATCAACTGTGTTCTTGATCACTTTCATCGCGATCAAGAACCGTTCTTTCAGGGTAGAAAATGATTAATTGTATTTTCTTATCCTGAGAAAATTTTTACATTTATTCGGACTTGATTAAACAAGTCCAGAATATTTTTCGATGGACGGTGGCTTGAAAAATGTATAATTTGATGTTTTTATAAACATCGTTGAAATCGCGTCGCGCATATACAAACAATGCATTTATGCGGCGCGCATTTCTTATCGCGAAAGCTCTTTTCATTCGTAATATGTATGTACGTAAGTACTATAAGTAATAAAATTTTAATTAGCACCAAAATTTAATTTGGCAAAGTATTAAACGGGCACGAATGTACTAACGATTCGTACCAGTTTATCGTAAGTAACGAACGAAAGCCCCTTAGCGGAGCAGAAATGCGTACGTTACTATTTGACTACATAGTTGCCTAGTTGACGCGTACCCACTGTTACGATATAGCCAGTCTGGTGCGGAGGAAGTTGTTCTTCACGTATCACGGTGGTATCGTCGACTTCTGGTGGTAATAGGATGGTGTTCTCCTTTTATCATGATGGAAGAGTGCATTAGTTACGTCAGGGTTTGCCAGTAATGGTTTCATGCACGTTGTTACAAGTTACGACAGGGTTTTCCGGTAACGATTGTAATGCACGATGTTATGACAGGGTTTTCCGGTAACACTAGTGTTACGTGTTGGTGTTATACCTATGTGGTAGCTCAAAATTAGTGGACATGCGGCAACAAGGATCATAACCCCGATAACAGACTTGGAGTATATTAAATTACCTTCCTTCATTTCTGTTGTAACAAGACATAAACAGGCCGTTTCTACTTGGGCTGATTTGAACAAAAGCAAAAAAGAGGATTCGATGAAAAATTTGATTTTTGACAGGGATGTTTTTTTGTTTTGTCGGTTATTCAAAAATTTTGAGAAAAGAAAGAAGTTTTGACAAAAAGAATTTCAGTTTTTTTTTTATTGCCCTTACAGTACATACAAATTATACTTTTCGCGACAAATCTTACTGAGGGTAAGATTTGTCTTTTAATTTATTTTAATCTGTATTTTTTTTTTTGTAATTTTGGATGGCAAATTTTTCTGATGGCAAGTTTCCTACTGGAATATGCACATCTGTTGAATCGTAGTACAATGAATGTAGTAACCAGCGAAATCAGTAGTGATTTTCAACAAATGCGTAAAATTCAACTGAATGTTCTTAAAAATCAACAAAAAGTGCGCAAAAATCAACGGAAAGTATGTGTAATTCAACAAAAAGTGCGTAATATTAAAATGGAAGTTATGCATAAATAAACAACTTTACGTATTTCATGTTCATTAAGTAAAGGAAGCTTAAAGGAGCAACGTGCGGTCCCAATAGTTTAAATTAAGTAAAATGTTAGTTAAGTTTTCCGTGGCATTAAATAATTTCTCAACATGATAAAATGTGATTTGTGTTCTTTTAAAACAACAAGTTTGTTTGCATACAATAAACATTTATATATTCACAGTAAAAAATTTCTTGAATTTTACTTCAATTATAGTAGTAAAATTTTACAAAGCGGAGTAGGAATTTTATAAATTGATATTAAAATTTACGCATTTGTGTGTAAAATACATAAAATGCTTAATATTACTAATTCTATTTGGTAAAATTCAACTTTAATGTGTGAAAGTACGTACGAGTTTGTAAATTTTACATTAGTTCTTTAAAATTGCTTTCATAGGTAGTAAAATCCAATTCTTATGCTTAAAATTACTATAGTTTTCTAGAAATTACAAGTACGGCATAATATTTTTCAGACAAGTTGAGACAAGCATATAGCGTCACCAGAGATTAGTTTAAACCGTGATGGGATGCAGAAGTATTTTTCATTGTGGTATTTGTGTTTTCAAAGGAATTTATATAATAAAAGTGAGTGAAAGTTGAAGCCAAGAATATTAAACAAAATAAACAAAATACGATCGAAGGATATTCTTACTGCTCTGGATATTTTGTGTCACTATTTTTAAGAAAATCTGGACTTGTTATGCAAAACTTATGATGTAAGTATAAAATATTTGTATGCCATAGAAATGCAAACAATTGTAGTTATTTATTTATTTTCAGATTGATGCTAAATTTTCAGATATTGATGTCCCAAATAATTCTTTTTGGTGTGCAGTCTTCGGTAACCATTTTTTATAAACTATTTTTTTTTTAATACAAATATAGAAACAAGTGATCAGCGAAATACTATTTATGTTTTAATTGGAAAAGAAGTTGCTAATTCAACTTCAAAGAATATTCAAGAGGGGCCACTGCAGGAATTCTGTTTTTATTTCATTCTAAATAAGACTTACCCCCAGGAAGTATCACAAACTTGGGACTTCATACAAAGTTACTTTTTCGAAATCCACACAGATATAACACGAGAGAAAAAGTAAAATATAAATGCTGTGCCAAACGGCAATTGCTCCAGTAAAATCATCTTAAAAGTGTGCACTTTTCACTTTTTTCTTGCATTAATCTGGATTAATGAATATTTTTTCAATATATTTTATGTAAACTTTACTCCATGTAGCTATAAAAATATTGAACTGACCTTGAAATGTAAATAGCTTTAAAATCAACTTTATGTTGTTTTTTTTTTTATTTTTTTGTTTATGGAGATTTTCAATCATATTAATAAAAAAAATCCTATAAAAAATTGTAAAAGAATTTTGTTTTCTTAATTTAGTTCTTCAACACTTTATTAAGCTTTGTTTTCTTTTTTGTATTGTGTGGAATGCAAATCAAACCTATGTTTATCATGGCTAAACTTATGTATTGTATATTTGCAATATTTCATTAAATAAACAAGAGTTCTATTCTACTGATGTTATGAAAACAAACATATTTTTACTATTTTCAGAGTTTTCATTACTGGTTATTTCGCGGCAATAAGCAGAGCGGTTACTTTAGAAAAGTAACCACATAAAAATTTTCATTTGAATTTTACGCATTTTATTGTATTTTTTACAATCGTGTGTGTAATTTTACAAACTATGTTTTACAAAGTATGTTTGAATTGGATTACTATGAAAATATGTAATTTTACGAATTCGTGTGTAATTCATTTAATACATTGAGTACTAAAATTAAGAGGGATGTGTAATTTTTTTCAACTGGTTGAAAATTACTACTTTAAAGTAGTAAGAATTTTTTACTGTGTTCTCAAAAACCTAAAGTGTGGTTATTTTAAGTGCATGTGGTCGAATTGTTATAAGGTGTTCTCAAGGTGTGAGTCATATAGCTCACATTGGCATAGAAAGCATTCAGATAAAAACCAGCCTATTGTAAGTAATTTGTGTTTTCAATGTGACATTTGTTATTTTTCATCAAAAAATGTGTTGTAAGTGGCGAAGAAGTAAAGTACCCTATGAAAGCTTGCATCAAGATATTTAAAAATGTTGCCACTCTGCGTTCACATTTATTTAGGGGTCATAAAAAGAAAATAAATGTTAAAGCAGTACCATCAATTTCTGATGTGAAAGAAAATTTCCCATATATATTCCTCAGGGAATGTTATTTAAACCACTTTTCGGAGCTTACAGGTGTCATATTTAATTCATCAAGCCACATTGAAGAAGAAAAAAATACGGCTAATACATTTTTTAAAATAGTAAAATTGAAAAAATTAAAAACCTACAAAATCAAGACTGCGAAGAATATTTAATCAGTGCCATTGCTCACTATTTCCACGAGGAATTGAATTAAAAAACAATTATGCTAATATATGTTTTAATTTAATCTACATAGATGGGTACTAAGATGGGGCAAATTCATGAATCCATTCCTGTTAACACACCTTGGATTGGTATTGTAAGCAAATATTTGATTTATTATGCGACAAATAGTGTAATCTAGTATCTATCATATTATATACTTATCTAATGTACGAAATCTAATAATTTTTTTAATTATATTTCTTTTAAAAGAAACATCACTGGATGAAAATATGGCTTATATATTTATTGATTTATTGATTTGAATGCATTTGTTATTTATTTATATTTAATATTTTATACCCAAAAGAAATGTCGCAATCTTTGGAATTTTACGTTAGATACTTTTTGCGTTATTGTCCCGTTAATGTTAGAGGCAAAAAGAAAAATATTAACAATATTTCGAAAATACAAAGCTAAATAAAAAAATTAATGGAATCTCTACATTCAAATTAAAAAAAAAAAAACATCAGGATTACGGAACATTTCTTAAGACAAAAGTATTATTTAATTATGAATTCCTCTACTTATGTTTATTATTGTCAACACTCACTGAATATATACATAATAGCTTAAGAAGTTATTGAATAGCTGTCTATATGTAACGCAAATAGAATTCGAAAATATTTAAGTACATTTAATGAGAATCCTCCATTTAACATATATATTACTTAAAGATTTGCTTCTTAATTTTCCACATAATGTATGTAAGTCCTTAACAAAATAATATAAAATGTTATTTTGCCTTTCCTTTTTCAAACAAATTTTAAGTCTTACCTTTTTGAATTTCAAAAGAATGAAAGACTTGAAATTGTTGAGGAAAATTAACCATAATATTTATCACTATAAAAGTTCAATTTCGAGTAGAGGAGAGGAATCCTTAAGAATTTATAAATTTCTTTAATATGGGAAAATTAAAAATGTATTTGTATGTGACGATCGATGTTATTTAGACAATACAAGTCTTGCACCTACCACTGGCAGAAATATAGTAGACCCCTTGATAAGAAACCAATACCTATTATTTGGCTTGGGTTTTAATAGATTTATAGAAACGTTTTGGAAGGTCTTTCGATTTTGTATATTTACTCCTAGTTCAGGTGATAGTGCAGTGTGCAAGTTTACTCCAAGACGAGTCGCAATTGTTTAATTTCGCTACATGCTAAGTTTTATGTCACAGTTGAATTTCACTTCATGTTTGATTTTACATAACTATTGAAATTTACACAACTGTTGAATTTTACACTACTGTTGAATTTTACATCAGTGCTGAATTTTACATCAATGTTGAATTTCCCTAGATGTTGGAAATTACTACCCGATGTAAACTTATTTGTATGTTGAAAACCACTACAATCATTGTAGGCAACTAATTGCCTAAATTTATTGTAGCGATTTTCAACAAAAATTTTTTAGAGTGAATATATATATACCTATATATCCAGCATCATAAAATTCTATTTAATTTTAATGCATTTGGTATAGGAAGGAAATTATGTCAAATAGAAATAAGGAGAAAGGATCATTTAAAGAGAATAAATGGTTTTACAAAACTTTTCATTAAGATTTTATTTATTTATTTTTTTTGTACCATATGATGCGCAAGCATAGCATGGCAGGAAGGAGATAAGGAAAGGATTAGAGAGCATGAGAGAAATTCTGATGTATTTCACTATTAAACCTTCGCAAGCTTGAGGGAAAACATAAAATGGTGGACACTGACAATGCATGTATAGCGATAATGGAGTGAAAGGCATCCAACATTGCGGCGATGCTCGAACAAGTCGATATAAGAAATTATTGCCAAACATCGCCAATGAGCTTGCAAGCTCACTTTCGGACAATATGTGATGAAGCTAAGGCTGGTTGACCAGCCCCGGCCCACATATGCGAACTGAATCCCATTCTAGGATGAATGATCAGTTCTTGCGCAATAATAATAGAATTTTTAGTTCTACGTAAGACGGATGATAGATATTTTTTGATGAGAATTTAATCATTATTTAATGTGGTCTGGAGACATCTTAAAGGCATATACGAGAGGAGAATACTATATAAATTCTTTCAATTCCGTATTAAGGCATTGTTGGAGTCAGAATATGTATGTAGGTAGCTGTCACTAAATGAAGAATTGCGGTACCAGCTAAACTACATCCGTACATCCCTGCTCAGTTGGCAGAGCAATAGGCCTTTATAGGATTAGCAATCAATGGCCATTACGTGAAAAAGAAAACAACGAATGAGTGCATATAGACCGCCAATCACTTAAGAACTGAGGTGAACTTATCAGGTTTTATAACTATAGATGTGATGGTTATATAGACCATATGTGTAAGAGAATAGTTCTCTTTGAATGTCGACATCTGGATCGCATATTAAAGGAGTTTAAGGTGTACGGAATGAGTTGCAGATGCCTATATGCAGAATATTACTTCACACTGGAAAGATAAGACCAGTAAAACTATTGAAAAATATCCACAAAGAGTATCTTCAATTGTGTGTTTCTAAGGTTTACTAGTTAAACTGTTTTCTCGTAGAACCTAAAAGGTACGTTTCTCTTGACAATAGTAAAGAATGAGGTAATACCTATTAAGCACTTTGATGGTGTTCTTCTTATAATGACACTTCCGTAAATAGTCTAACCATTGTCACAAGAGAAATACAAAAAAAAAAAGGACTATTTCTAGCGAACGAGTCGAGCTGATTACAAGCAAATAAAAACATACGCTAACTATAGAAACTAGGCTCAGAATCTGCTAATTTTGTCTTAGATATGAAACCTCCTATGGAAAATTGTAGATGACAGTAACGGAGTACGGCAAGCAGGACAAACGCGATTGCGATGATTACGTCTTATTAATTTTTTTTTATTATTTATAAAACATCCGATTAAACGTTATGGTACGTACCTAAAAAACTAAAACTGTGGAGGACTGTAATTCTGCGTGTACAGATAACAGAGCCCATCAAATGATTTTTTATATTGACTGCCTGATATGATTCTATTTTAAAATCTTTAAAAAGTTGTGGTTTTTATAAAATTTCTTAATGAAAATTTTATGGTAAATTTATTTTAATTTGTCTATCTTTAAGCAAAAAGACGAGCATGCAAAAATATCATTCTTTTCTTGATTTTATTTCAATTTCTTCATTTCCGAATTTTATCTATGAAAGAAAATTTTGCGATTTTATAGGATTAATTTGATTATACCGAAAAGAGATTTCATTCATATTTTACCGAACCGTATAAAATTATTTAAAAACTTCATGAGGAAATGAAAAGAAGCCATCGTTATTTCTATACCAAAAAACAATTTAGAACTAAATTAAATGTAAATCAGCCCATGAATTCGAAAAACTTCTCGAGCCTAAATTAGAAAAACTTGATTTCATCAAGCTACAAAATTTCTCATTTCGATACCCCCGGAGCCATCTGTTGACAGAAAAGGAATAACTAGTTGAGAAAAATAAAAATAAACAGCATTCACAGTAGAAATACCTACATCTGCCTTGCCGCTATCGTTTGCTTCAAATTATAATTCCATCCCATTCACTCTAGTGCATTTTAAAGAAACAGCAAATACCAGGCGATCAGCAAATTTCAGATCATCAAAATATAAAATTCTGTTCTACTGCGCATGACCAAAATATTCGTTAAGTTAAATAGGATCTGTGTGTGCAATTTATTAACCAATGAAATGAAGCAGAAATTTTAACCTTTGGAAGAGGAGAAGGCAATATGAAGATAACTTTATTTTCTTTGTCTCTTTGTCCCTCTCTCTCTCATAACCAAACTATAGATTGTAAAAGAGGATAAATGATGCACTATAAATGGAATCAACCTTCGTTAAGTAAAGTAGTGTGTGCATTTCTATATTAACCAACGCAATGCAGTTGAAATTTTAACTTTTGGCAAATGTGATAATTATCTCTATTTTCTTTGTCTCTTTGCTTGAATTGTAGAAGAGAATAAAAGAGGGTATAAACGTAATCAGCTTTCGTTAAGTAAAGTGGTGTGTGCATTTTAGTTATGAAGCAACCATTTAACTATGGAAGTGGAGAAGGCAAACGTGCTCATATCGTCATGATACCATTTTCTTTGTTTCTCTCTTTGTCAAGACCTGAGCGATAAATCCATTGCATTGCCATAAGAAAATTTTAAGCCAATTTTGCGATAAAATTGAATTTACTGACGACTATACTAATACTAATACTACTAAACTGATAGTTTTTCATAGCGATTAAGGAAAGATTTAATATTTTCTGTAATTATCTAATAGTGACAAAATTCAATTCGGATCTAATGAATTTAGCTAGGTATGTAAGTATCTACTACCAAGGTATCTAGAAAATTATTTTATATCAAAGTAAGAAAAATTAGGTCGTAATTCGAAAAACTATAAGCATAAATTTGTAATAAATTTAATAGACAGCAAAAATTACCGTTATCCATAAACGTTTTGAATTTTCTGAAATAATTTAATTTTAAATTTCAGTACGTATGTCATTCGTCAATACAATAAATTGCTAATATATGAAACTTATTGCATGAGACGGAAGATATCAATGCAAAAGAAAAAAAATTCAACAAAATCTCTAAAGAATGAAACATTTAAGAAGAAGAACTGTTTGCCAAGTAGGTACCTACCTACTTATACCAACCAAACTAAAGAATATTTTCTTTCAAATTTCATTTAAAATTCAAAAACTGCCTTTTTCATGTTAGGTAAATATAATCAATATTACTTAATCTGGTCTGATTTGAGGCGTACTAAAGTGTCTTTGAATGAGATACAAGCGGAGAATACTATTTAAAATCCTTTAATTTAGTTTAAAGCACAAAATGTTCTCTCAAAACTAATAAAGTTGCGTAATAAATCTCTTCATGATTCATCAGCACTACATACAACGGCGTTACAATCACTTTAAACGGTTCTGTCCTTAATGAAATGAAAAATATATCTGTGATGATGATAATAACGAAGGCGACGATCTTTATGGGCGCTTTGAATTCCCATAGTTCCACACCTATTTACTTCGCTGTCTTCTAATTAATTTTGCAATTTCCAAAGTAAATGCTGTTTTCGCACTCCCAAGTCTAACTAAAGTAGGTTACATATTTAAAAAGACCTTTAATAATGAAACTGTAAACTGTTTTTCGTCCTATATATGGGGTGTAATGATTACAGGAAACATTTTCGGAAGCTGCTTAAGTGGACTGAAATTTCCCGTACGTAGGTAACTAGCTAACCTACCTATGTCGACAAAATATTTTTCAAATTAATTAATGATGAGATGCCTAGTAAGTGCCTAGTCTAAAACTTTTTAAATTTCTTTGGAATCTTTCATTTAATTTCCATCAGTCAAGCGTATCTTAGGCAGGGACCGTAATTGTTATAAGATCTATCCTAAAAATTGGACTTTAATCTTTCGACTAATTTTTGTTAAAGATTTACCAATTATATCACAATTCCTCTTTTTTTATGAAATAAGAATTATCGATAACCATTTTAATTCTTTCTGAGTCATCAACATTTAAAAGTGCCTGCCTTTTTTAGGATATTTTAAATCTATACAGATCTAAATCAGGATAGACTAGATGCAGGTGAAACTCTTACAGCCGAATAAAAACAGAAAATGTTGCAATAATTATTGAAAGTTTCGAATAAGTCTGTCCTTATTAAAGATGTATATCTTTAAAAACAGTAAGTAAAATTTTTTCTACAAACAGCAGTATGAGCCCCGATAATAGTACAAGAGCTCAAACTAGACGAGAAAGAAAACAAAAACGCAATGGAAAGTAATCAATACGAAAGGCGCCATTCTAAGGTTATATTTTAATTGTTTATATTGTTTCATAGACAGGTGAATTTAAACCGTATACGTATACTTAGGGACACATTATATATCTACATAGTTGCAAGTTGCGAACCAGTGGCCAGAGGTGTCAACTTAAATCTTCCAGAAAAAAAAATTCCGTGCACGATTCATTTGCGATGGAGCAATCGTAGTAACGGTGGTATCAACTTGATTTACAAGGACTTATTTCAGAGGATTTAAACTTAATTAAAAAAGTAATTTAAGTATCAGAGCCGAGTCGTGTTGAAATAACTTGAAAATGATGTTTTACACTTTAAAATTTCGAGATGCATATATAGGAAATTTTACGTGAATTTGAATACCGGATTCGGATTTAATATGTAAAAATTTATAAAAATCGGCTAAATGCTCAGGAAATATCCTATAATGCAAAGTTCGGCATAGCAGGAAGGACATAAGGAAAGGACTACTAGACATGACGGAGATACTGATGCCTAATAGAATTTATATGACAGAAACCGACGACCAGTGTAGATTTTGTGGATCAACCGAAAAAATAAATTCAAATTGTGAGGGATAAACTAATAAAAGAAAATCAAAAAATAAATCTAAATCATTATTGAGAAAAATTAAAAAGTTATCGACAACTCTTATTTCATAACCAAAAAAAAAATGATTAAGAGATAACAAAAAAAAACTAGTAAGGTGCAGTTTTTATTTGATTTTTTAATACTTTTTTGAATTACTTCAGTAATTGAAAGTTCACTTAATCACGATGCTATTGATTCTATTTATTCAAAACGCTCAAATCATTATTTTGTAATTGTTTTGTTTGAAATATCTCAAATAATGGTTACTACTTGCAGTCCCAGATTTTACGATAAACTGACTTCTTTCGTACGAATTAAGGAGGAAAGCAAAAATATTCATGTTTTTTAGCTATCAAGATTAATTAAAATAAAAAAGTCGTAAAATTATCCGCGCAGGCAGAAATTTGATTTTTATTTCGTCGTGTCAAAAAACTGCCATTTTGTGGGTATTTAAGTCAATAAAACAAAGAGTATTTAAATAACATCGCTATAAATATTTATTAATATTAATTTAACAAAAAGGCTTTAAGAGCTGCACTGTTTTTAGACGATATGTTCGGTCGAAGATGAAAGCGAGAGAATTAAGAAGTACGAACATCAGCTAAAACGTCAAAGATGATTAATTCATGTTTTTACGACGGTGCTGCCACAAGTAGAATTATCGGCAAATAACGATGGCGCCACAACCACCCCTCCGAAGTCCGTACCGAAGTCAGGTGTTGAAGAGTTAATACAATATAACTCGTTACGAATCCTGGAGTAAGTGAGTAAAGGTTGACTCAAATTACTCGTTGATTGCTGTTCTGATGATTGCTGATTCAGCAAATTGTCTTAATGAAAGCGGGTTTGATGTGTTCGGAAGAGATGGATGTCTCCTTTCCATATATTTCTATGATGAAAACGTAGACATATAATCTTCGAATCACGTGATGAGGTCCAGTGTATGGGGGTTCCAATGGGGCTCTGACAGCGTCTGTACGAACAAAAACGTTCGTGCAAGTGTAGAGGTCCTTAAGAATGAAGACATTTGGCTTAATATGATGACTTGTTGCTCTAGGTCGGGTTTCCCTCATATGTTCTCGGAATAAAATCAGCTGCAGAAGTTTGAAGACTCTCTTTGTAGCTAGTTCTTAAACCTAGCAGTACTGTAGGCTATGTCTAACCAAGAAGCACTGTAACACATTAAAGCTGTCTTAAGTATGCGGTGCAATCGCTTCACTATACAATTAGATGCCGAGTGGTAGGGGGTCGTGTGTACATGTTTTGCTACTATAAGTGATGCCTTTGAGGAGCGCAGACTCAAACCGTGAATCCTGGTCAGTGGTGATTGTTTTCGGAGTCCCGTAGCGTGCGATCCAATTTTCGTAAAAGGCGGTCGCAATTGTATTCGCTGTTATTTCCTTGGTTGGAACCACTTCTGGCCAATATCTATAACCACGTACCTGTGGCATGATAACTATGTTTAAGTGTATGTGATCGAAGCGTTGATTTACAGGTATGTTTTTGGGAAGATTTCTCTGGTGTCTCTGCACTTTAGCCCGTTGGCAAAGGGAACATGTTCGTGTCCACTGTAACACATCCCTTCTCATGTTAGGCTAGACAAACTTCTGTTTGAGCTGTTGTAAGGTGGTCTTCCTGCCAGAATGAGATAATCCGTGAACATTAGCGAAAACCTTTTTACGTAAAACCACTGGAATGTAAGGTCTGAGGATATGTCCCAAAAACAGATGCAGAAGAGTCGATGACAAGTTTTTGTAGGCGCAGCGATGTTGAATTATTAAGCAAATCGTTCAACTCGTCGTTCTTAGTTTGTTCTTCTTGTCCACCGTCGAAGGCATACTGATCGCATTCAAACGAGAAAGCGCATCAGAAGCATCGTTTTCGTTCCCAGGCACATGCACGATTTCCGTTGAAAACTAAGAAATATAATCAAGATGTCTAAGCTGCCTGGGTGAAGCTTTATCTAATTTTTGTTGAAAAGCAAATATTATTGGTTTATGGTCCCTTTCGATAACAAAACTTCGACCTTCCAGCGTGTGTTTATAAAATTTAATAGCGGAGTATATCGCCAGGAGTTCCCTGTCGTAAATACTATAGTTTTTCTCAGCCTTTGAAAGTTTCGTAGAAAAAAGCCCGAGTGGTTTCCAAGAGGCCTCTCCTCCTTCATCCTTTTGTTCCAAAACCGCTCCGATAGTTACATCCGATGCATCTGTAGAGAGTGCTAGGCTGGAGTTCGGTGTCCGATGAGCTAAAGTTGTTGCTTGAATCAGTTTTTTCTTGCACATTTCAAACGCAGTCTCTTTTCAGCAGTCCAAGGAACCGGGCATTTATCGTTCTTTTTTTTGCGTCATGTAGTAGCTCTATAAGTGGGGCTTGACAGTCAGCAGCCTGATGGATGCATCGGCTGTATGACGCCTAAGAAACGACGAAGCTCAACTAAGGTTTCCGGTTTCTTCTAGTTGACAATTTCTGTTATTCGATCAGGAGGTGGTTTGCAACCATTAGCGTTTATAATGAAGCCCAAATAAATTACCTCTCGTTTTTCGAAATGACACTTATTGTTGTTGATTGTTAAACCATTCTGCTGGAGTCTTTGTAAAACTGTTTGCAAGTTTTCTCGACATAATAAGTATGACATAGTCAAGGTCCCTGAAGATGTTGTCCATTAGCCTCTGGAAAGTTTGTGTGGCTTTTCTTAGTCCGGAAGGCATCACAACAAACTCGAAAAGCCCAAAAGATGTAATCACTGCAGTTGTGGCGATGTCTTTCTCTGCCATAGGAACTTGATGATAAGTTCGGCTCAAATGCAATGTGCTAAAAATGGTCTTGCCATGTAAACGTTCTGCAACATCCTGTACGTGCGCTATCGGATATCGATCAGGCACAGTTTGTGCGTTTAGTTTGCGGTAGTCACCACAAGCTCTCCAACCTCCCGTTTTCTTCTGAACGAGATGGAGTGGTATGCCCATGGGCTGTTTGAAGGACGAATGAGTCCTTTTTTCAACACGAAATACACGAAATCAAATGCATCGCGAGCTGCTTTAAGTTTGTCGCCTGCTAAACGACGTGGACGCTCAGCAACTGGTGGACCTGTGGTCGTAATGTGATGACATTCAGTGGACACTGACTTGCACTTTTGGCTGTTGTCCTCTGTGGTATCTTTGAATTGTTGTGAAACATCCACGTAAGATGATTGATCCTAAACGGAGGAAATGCCGAAGTTAAATACCTGGAACATTTCTCCTTTTATTCTTAGTTTGGCTGATGATTCATGAGTTGATTATTAACTCAAAATGTGACAAAAAATCAGCTCCTATGATTGGAAATCTTACATTGGCTATGGTGAAACTCCACAAAAATTTTTGACGCAAGCCCAAGTCGAGTTTAAGAGTGTGTTGACCGAATGTTTTGATTTCAGTTGAGTTTACGGCGTAAAGGATAAGTGCGTTTGCAGAAAAAACTTTATCGACCATGGAGGTTGGAATCACAGACACTGACGAGCCGGAATCGATTAAAAATTGCGGATTGGAATGCTTGTCTTGTCGATTGAGAGGCTACTTACAGAGAAGCTGTCATGAGGTGCCTCTGACAAAGATAGCTTAATAGTTTTTTTACAATACTTTGGGATCTATCTTGAAGCTGCTAGGCTGCGTGCACCTGCGAGCTTGTTCAGCGAAGCGGTGATGATAGAAACAGATCTCTCGATTGGTATTTAAGTGTCTCAGCGAGAAAGTTCTTGTAATCTATTACACGATCTTGATTGTGACAATTGTGTAGGCAGCGTTTGAATTTTTAACGATGCAGTTATTTTATGTAGTTGTTGTTCAAGACTGTCAATCTGTTGTTGCATGCCGGTGTATGTTTGTGCGAAATTGAAATAGGGCCTGTTAATGGCATCCACTGTTTCTGGGGGAGAACTGCGTTCCAATATTTGATCAGCTTTTTCTGACAACTTTGTTAATTCAACTTCAATGCTTGCTGATAAAATAGACCTTACACTGGTTGGCAAATGGTGAATCCATAATGAATGGATAAAAGACTCGGGTGTATCTGGTGGTGCTAATTTGAGCATTTCGCGTAATATTTGAGTAAGATTTTTATCTGCCAGATGCAACTCCGTTAACAATATATTTAGCCTTTTCTCTCTAGAAACTGAAAAACGAGAGACAAGCTGGATTTTGAATACTTTTTACTTATCCTCTTTTGGTGAGGAGCGTATGACATCAGTCATTTGACTCAGTACTTCTTGTTCCTGAAGTGCAGCAAGTACTGTGAAATAGCGTTCTACATCAGAATGAATGCCGTATGTATAGAAAAGCGCTTCAATGTGAGTAAACCAGAGCTCTGGTTAATGTTTCCAGAAATTTGGAAACCTTGGTCAGCCTGGCGTGCCTGATGAGTGAAATGCTAATGGAGCACCCGGTGCATCAGAGGATGGCGCAGTGTTTTGCGTAGAGTTTAGAGTTGAGTTTTCCTCCTGTGCATTGTAATATAATGTGACATTGTAATGGCAGCGTGTATGTATTCTAAGAACTGCATTCTGCCCAAATTTTACTGCGTGTTTTTATTTTTGGGGTCACCAATTGTTGGTATTGTTAAGTACCTTTTTGTGGGGCGAGTAGGGTCCGTATCCAAAATGCCCTTGCACCGTTGTATCGGGGCGGAGACTACCACCTTTTCCTTTCCAAAATAAAGAAGACTTTTCGTTAACTGCTTTTTCCGTACGTGTATTTGGCAAAATTTTTTAAACACAACCTCTTTTTCTTTAACCGGCTACTTATTTTTTTAACTAATCTATTTACACCGTTTCTTTAAAATTTTCTACCACACTTCTGGTTTACACTTGTTCTTTGCAATTTTCTAGTCAAATTGATTCTTGGTTTAATCACTGATGAATTTCTTATCCTTTACAATTTCCTAACTTATTATTTGTTTTTAATCACCGATAGTGCAATTGCGCGCCAGAACTTTTTACACGACCTCGATCAAGTTTCAAACACAACTCAACTCTTGATCACTTTCATCGCGATCAAGAGCCGTTCCTCAGGGTAGAAAATGCTTAATTGCAATTTCTTACCCCGAGAAAATTTTTCATTTATTCTGTGCTACTGTTTTCCTTATACGTATTATTATTTACTATTTTATTTATTATTTTATTAGTTTAATTTTAATATTATAACAATTTTTAAATTGTTGCTGAGTAGCCTGGTATTGCTTGTCTATTTGCTGTTTTCATTTCCTTATTTTATTATTTTGTGATATAATTCTAATACATTTCTCTGTAATGCTATTATTTATCAATTTTGTGTTTATATTTAAATCTAATGCATTTTAATTTTTTACTACTCTATCTATTTTTATTTATTTAATTCTACTATCTTATCTAGTCTCTTTTTTTTTTAATTGTATTATTGCATCTATATTGTTACAGAACGACTGACCTCTTTAATAATTATGTGGCCCAGCGGTGAACCATTGTCCTTTCATCTAGCACATGCAATATATCCCTTGGCTGTAAGAAGCTGTACATCATTCTAAGCATCATCAAGATACTTCACTGAATTATTGTTAAGGACACTTTGGTGCTAATGTTTACACCACCCATTCATATTCGGAAAGTTTGTGTTCTTGTAACTCATCTAAGAACGATTGACATTTCATTCAGACCGATATGTTGAATTAAAATCGCCAATAAAATTTAGCAAATTAAAATTACGAATAAATGGAAGTTAAGAATCCGAGATTTATTGAATGAAAATCACAAATAAAGGTTTGACAGATATGTAAGATAGATAGAAACAGAAAAAGACTTTAGCAATTTTAAAACAAATGTAAATGAATTTAGATCAAACTTGTAAAAAACCAACATTAATTTTGAAACACATGTTAAATAGAAACTAACTAGAATCGAACTTATAAAAAATTAAATGATCTTTAAGTAATGTAGGCGTTTGAAGATAGAGGTCACTACACCTAATTCAAAAGTGAAGTAAGTAACGAAACTAGAAATTGATAGAAGAGGCCGCCATATTGTAAGTAGGGTGGTGCGTGGCACTTTTAACCTGTGACTTGTAAGAGACGTCAAATTTTACAAGAAAAAAATCAATAAAAATCAAAACTATTGACCATCGGGACAAAGTTAGACAGCGTGTATTGAATGAATGAGTGAATATAATTGATTTTGATTAGTTTTCATTGATATGTAGGAGAGCTTCTCATCTTTCGGTAAGAAATTTCTCTGCTCATTGTTTTGGCAGGAGCAGCTAACGAAATAAAAATATAAATAAATTTCTGTTAATAAGAAGAGTTTCGATATTCACTATTATTTCAGTCCATAAATTAATAATGAGGATAAAGTAAAAGTATGACATGGGATAAAGTAAAAGTGTAACATGGAGCTACGAGAAAAAGTACCCAAAAACATAGACCCCCCCCCCCCCCGCCACAGCCTTCTTGCAATACAATTTTTGTCACAACTCAAAGGTCCTCTATCAATTCCCGGCATTTGAGCTTTCAGTTGTAAAGACAAATTCATTCATTACCCATCCCCCGTTTACCAATATGAGCAGCCATGTAGAGAAAATCTTATGATGAAAATTATATCAATGGAAAAGGACCTCCTCCTTTGCTTGAATGAATTATTAGATAATATTAGATAACGCTTTTTAATATCATTGAGAAAAGAGTTCCTGGGATAAGATACGTTTTCCCCCGAACTTAATTTACATCCTGGGTAGAATAACCCTAATTCTACCCTTAGTGCTCCAATTAAATCTTGCGCAAATCTTGCACAAATATAGTGCAGTATCATACTACTTATGTTTAGGCCGAAAAATAAATCTAGCCCTAGGAGGGAGAATTTTGGGAGTGAGTCGGCAGCAAAATTCGCCAGCAAGTAAGGAAACATATACGGATCTATTCAATCTATGTTAATGTATCTCTAATACAAGCGTTAAGAGCTCGCGATAGCTTACATAAAAAATACTGCGTCTCGGGCAAGCTAAGACCAAAATATACTCTAGAGCAAATACGATTGGCATGGAAGCGCCATGTAAGCTTCCGATCTATCAGTAAAGTCCAAGATTCTTAGGATGATCATAAATCAGAGGGATGAAAAATGGGCGGAAAACAGCAGAATTTACGGAGTAAATTATTAATTGTATCAGAGCCAATTTTTTGATATTAGTATACCAATCCGATAAACTAGAGAGAATCTTATGCCTTATGTATGTAACCAATGTACGAAGATTTTCACCATATAAAAACTGAATATCACCGTTGGAGTAGAAATGAAAACATGAGAAAAAGTTACAATTGATCTAAACTAATAATATTATAACCTATATTAAAATAAAAGTTCAATAAAGTGAAAACCCAAAGTTCTCTACGGCAACACCAAGAACTGGTCACCCGATTTAGTTCATTTTTGAAATTTTATTTAATATTTTTATGGAAACACCATGTACCAAATTTCATCTCTCTACGTCAATGCGTTCTCGGACAGTGCCTAAATAGTAGTGAAAAAATATAGTGAACAACCAGATTTTCGTATGTCAACCACGAAGGAGTTGGCCTATTTGTTCCATTTTCGAACTTACTTTTTATTTAGAAAAGCCCACGTGCAAAATTTTCAGTAGTCTATGTGAACACATTCTCGAGTTATCGTGAGGACAGACGGACAGACGGGCATACAAAAATCAAGATAACTTTTAATTTTATGTATGGGTGACCAATCCATTCTGCTCTACCAGCATGTTTCTATGCGTTACAAACAGAATGACAAACTTAGTATGCCCTATAGATTTCAATTAGGGTATAGTAAGCACCATAAAATGCGTTTGTGGCATCATTTATAAAGAGCAAGAAAAAAACTGGAGCCATAACAATTCCCTGTAGTACTTCTGTCTTGAGATTAACTTAGGAGAATAAATCTTCTACCATTGTAGAAACTAAAATCTGAGAAAAAAACTCATATAGGACAGGTCAACGAAGAAAGGCTAATTTGACTACAAGGTTTATTGATAAGTAAGTAATATGGAACTCTGTCTCAAAGGCTTCCTTAAAATCATGACATCTCACAAATTATATATATCGATCGAGTAGGAGTCTAGAATTGACGTCATCTTAAGCCATAAATATTCAGAAGGAGCCCCCTCGACGTCAAAATTGTAGTTTTTCAAACTATTTAGCTCTAGCTGGCCAGCACATCATGAAATACTATTTAATTTTAATGCACGACTTTGGTATAGGAAGGAAATTATGTAGGATAGAAATTAGGAGAAAGGATCATTTAAAGAGAAGAAATGATTTTGCAAAACTTCTCATTAATATTTTATTTATTTTCTTATATTATTAATGCAACATCAGGATATACCCTATGATGCAAAGCACAGCATGGCAGGAAGGAGATAAGGAAAGGATTAGAGAGTATGAGGGAAATTCTGATGTATTTCACTATTAAACCTTCGCAAGCTCGAGGGAAAACATAAGATGGTGGACATTGACCATGCATCCAATATGGCGGCGATGCTCGAGCAAATCGATATAAGAAATTATTGCCGAACATCGCCAATGAGCTTGAAGGTTCCCTTTCGGACAATATGTGATGAAGCTAAGGCTGTGTCACCAGCCCCGGGCCTTATATAGGAACTGAATCTCATTCTAGGATGAATGATCAGTTCTTGCCCAATAATAATAGAATTTTTAGTTCTAGGTAAGACGGATGATAGATATTTTTTGATGAGAATTTAATCATTATTTAATGTGGTCTGGAGACATATTAAAGGCATATACGAGAGGAGAATACTATTTAAATTCTTTTAATTTCGTATTAAGGCATTGTTGGAGTCAGAATATGTATGTAGGTAGCTGCCACTAAATGAAGAAATGCGGTACCAGCTAAACTACATCCGTACACCCCTGCGCAGTTGGCAGAGCCATAGACCGTTATAGGATTAGCAATCAACGACCATGGCGTAAAAAATAAAACAGCGAAAACATACATATCGACCGCTACTTAAGAATTGAGGTGAACTTATAAGGTTTTATCACTGTGTATGGTTATATAGACCATATGTGTAAGATGATAGTTCTCTTTGAATGTAGATATCTGGATCGCATTTCAGAAGAGTTTAAGGTGAACGGAATGAGTTGTACATGCATATATGCAGACTATTACTTTAAACTGGCAAGATAATACCAGTAAAAGGATTGAAAAACACCAAAAACGAGTATCTTCAATTGTGTATTTCTAACGTTTACTAGTTAAATTGTTTTCTCATAGGTTCGATTCTCTTGACAATGATATAGAATGAGGTAATACCTATTAAGCACTTTGATAGTGTTCTTCTTATAACGTCACTTTCATGAAGAGTCTAAACATTGTGACAAGAGAAATCGAAAAAAAAGAACTATTTCTAGCGAACGAGTCGAGCTAATTACAAGCAATTAAAAACATACGCTAACTATAGAAACTAGGCTCAGAATCTGCTAATTTTGTCTTAGATATGAAACCTCCTATGGAAAATTGTAGAGGACAGTAACGGAGTACGGCAAGCAGGACAAACGCGATTGCGATGAGTTTGTCTTGTTAATCCTAATTTATTATTTAAAAAACCTAAACCTAAAACTGTGGAGGACTGTATTACTGCGTGTACAGATATCAGTCCCATCAAATAAATTTTTTATATTGACTGCCTGATAATGATTCTATTTTAAAAGTTGTGGTTTTTATAAAATTTCTTAATGAAAATTTTATGTTAATTTAATTTAATTTATCTATCGTGAAGAAAAATGACGAGCATGCAAAAATATCATTCTTTCCTTGATTTCATCTCAATTTCTTCATTTCTGAATTTTATCTATGAAAGAAAATTTAACGATTTTACAGGATTAATTTGATTATACCGAAAAGAGATTTCATTCATATTTTTGATAAATATTATCGTACTGTATAAAATTATTTATTTCCCTTTACCTAAACACTTCATGAGGAAATGCCAAATTATAAAATACTTTTTAGATTATTTCATCTGAAAAGAAGCCAACATTATTTCTATACAAACAAAAACACCTTAGAACTAAATTAAATGTAAATCACCCCATGAATTCGAAAAACTTCTCGAGCCTAAATTAGAAAAATTTGATTTCATCAAGCTACAAAATTTCTCATTTCGATACCCCCGGAGCCATCTGTTGACAGAAGAGCTATAACTAGTTGAGAAAAATAAAAATAAACAGCATTCGCAGTAGAAATCCCTACATCTGCCTTGCCGCTATCGTTTGCTTCAAATTTTAATTTCATCCCATTCACTCTAATGCATTTTAAAGAGACAACAAATACCAGGCGATCAGCAAATTTCAGATCATTTATAACCAAAATATAAAATTCGTTCTACTGCGCATGACCAAAATATTCGTTAAGTTAAATAAGATCTGTGTGTGCAATTATTAACCAATGAAATGAAGCAGAAATTTTAACCTTTGGAAGAGGAGAAGGCAATATGAAGATAACTTTATTTTCTTTGTCTCTTTGTCCCTCTCTCTCTCATAACCAAACTATAGATTGTAAAAGAGAATAAAAGATGCACTATAAATGGAATCAACTTTCGTTAAGTAAAGTAATGTGAGCATTTTAGTTATTAACCAATGATATGAAAAAATCATTTAACTATGGAAGTGGGGAAGGCAAACGTGTCAAGAGCTGAGAGATAAGTCCATTGCATTGCCATAAGAAAATATTAAGCCCATTTCGTGATAAAGTTGAATTTAATGACGACTAGGTACTAAATTACTATTAAGGCACTGCTACTGATAGTTTTTCCAAGCGATTAAGGAAAGATTTAATATTTTCTGTAATTATCTAACAGTGACAAAATTCAATTCGGATCTAATGAATTTAGCTAGGTATGTAGGTATCTACTACCTAGGTAGGTACCTAGATAATTATTTTATGTCAAAGTAAGAAAAATTAGGTCAAAATTCGAAAAACTAGAAGCATAAATATGCAATAAATTTAATAGACTGCAAAAATTAACGTTATCCATAAACGTTTTGAATTTTCCGAAATAATTAAATTTTAAATTTCAGTACGTATGTCATTCGTCAATACAATAAATTGCTAATATATGAAACTTAAAGCATGAGACGAAAGATATCAATGCAAAAGAAAAAAAAGTCAACAAAATCTCTAACGAATGAAACATTTAAGAAGAAGAACTGTTTGCCAAGTAGGTACCTACTTATACCAACCAAACTAAAGAATATTTTCTTTCAAATTTCATTTAAAATTCAAAAACTGCCTTTTTCATATTAGGTAAATATAATCAATATTACTTAATGTGGTCTGATTTGAGGCGTACTAAAGTGTCTTTGAATGAGATACAAGAGGAGAATACTATTTAAAATCCTTTAATTTAGTTTAAAGCACAAAATGTTCTCTCAAAACTAATAAAGTTGCGTAATAAATCTCTTCATGATTCATCAGCACTACATACAACGGCGTTACAATCACTTTAAACGCTACTGTCCTTAATGAAATGAAAAACATATCTGTGGTGATGATAATTACGAAGGTGATGATCTTTATGGGCGCTTTGAATTCCCATAGTTCCACACCTATTTACTTCGCTGTCTTTAAATTTATTTTGCAATTTCCAAAGTAAATGAAACAAGAGGAGAAACTATTTCGCGCTTTTCGCAGTCCCAAGTAGGTTACATATTTAAAAAGATCTTTAGTAGTGAATCCTGCTATAAACTGTTTTGCGTCCTACATATGGGGTGTAGTGATTACAACAAACATTTTCGGAAGCTGCTTAAGTGGACTGAAATTTCCCCTTTATTTATTTAATTTTTCAATTTTAATGATACTTTCAACTTGATCTTAACCAGGCACAGCAAGTACGTAGGTAACTAACTAACCTACCTATGTCGACAAAATATTTTTCAAATTAATGAATGAGGAGATGCGTAGTAAGTACCTAGTCTAAAACTTTTGAAATTTCTTTGGAATCTTTCATTTAATTTCCATCAATCAAGCGTATCTACGCAGGGACCGTAATTGTTATAAGATCTATGCTAAAAATTGGACTTTAATCTTTCGACTAATTTTTTTTAAAGGTTTAACCATTATTTCACAATTCCTTTTTTTTATGAAATAACAATTATCGATAACAATTTTAATTCTTTCTGAGTCATCAACATTTAAAAGTTCCTGCCTTTTTTAGGATATTTTAAATCTATAAATCAGGATAGACTAGATGCAGTACAATGGCAATTCTTAAAACCTAATAAAAATAGAAAAGGTTGCAATAATTGTTGAAAGTTTCGAATAAGTCTGTCCTTATTAAAGATGTGTATCTTTAAAAAAGCTAAGAAAATTTTTTTCTACAAACAGCAGCATGAGCTTCGATAATAGTTCAAACTAGTCCAGAAAGAAAAAAATGCAATGGAAACTAATCAATGAAGGCGCCATTCGAAAGTTAGTTTATATTGTTTCAAAGTCAGGTGAATTTAAACTGTATACGTATACTTACCGACACATAACATATCAACATAGTTGCAAGTTTCGAACCAGTGGTCAGAGGTGTATCTTGTTGCAAAAATCAATTTTGCACTGGACTTCTAATTTCTTTCAAAATTAAACTCAAATCTTCCAGAAAAAAAATTCCGTGCACGATTCATTTGCGATGGAGTAATCGTCGTAACGGTGGTATCAACTTGATTTACAAGGACTTATTTCAGAGGATTTAAACTTAATTAAAAAAGTAATTTAAGTATCAGAGCCGAGTCGTGTTGAAATAACTTGAAAATGATGTTTTACACTTTAAAATTTCGAGATGCATATAAAGGAAATTTTACGTGAATTTGAATACCGGATTCGTTTTTAATATGTAAAAATTTATAAAAATCGCCTAAATGATCAGGAAATATCCTATAATGCAAAGTTCGGCATGGCAGGAAGGACATAAGGGAAGGATTAATGGACATGAGTGAGATGCTGATGCCTAATAGGTTTTATATGACAGAAACCGACGACCAGTGTAGATCTTGTGGATCAACCGAAAAAAGAAATTCAAATTGTAAGGGAATGGATAAACTAATAAAATAAAAATCGAAAAATAATTCTTAAGTATTTTTGAGAATAATTAAAAAAGTTATCGATAACTCTTATTCCATAAGGAAAAAAAAATGGTTAAGACATAACAAAAAAAACTAGTAAGGTGCAATTTTTATTTGATTGTTTAATATCCACTTTTTTAAATTACTCCAGAACTAGAAAGTTCACTTAATTACGATGCGATTGATTCTATTTATTCAAAACGCTCAAATTATTATTTTGTAATTGTTTTGTTTGAAATATCTCAAATAATGGTTACTACTTGCAGTCCCAGATTTTACGATAAACTGACTTCTTTCTAACGAATTAAGGAGGAAAGCAAAAAAATATTTTAAAAGCTCCATAATTTGCAAAATGTTTATGTTTTAGCTATCAAGTTGGCTGTTATTTTAATTAAGATAAAAAAGTCGCAAAATTATCCGCGCAGTGCTGAAATTTAATTTTCATTTCGTTGTGTCAAAAAAAAACTTCCATTTCGATACTCCTGCTGCCATCTATTGGATCGAAAGTAACATTTGTTTTGTTTTATATTGTTTTCGAAAGAAAGCATGTTCTGAGAAAAGAGATGAAATTCAATGAAAATTGCTTGCTGCTGGACTGGAGTTCCACAAATCGGCAGATTTTTTTTTTATGCAAACAAATTTTTGATAACTACTCCTTAGGACAATAAATTCGCATACAAAGGTATATGATCTACACTATCGTGTTTCTGTTGTGTTAAGAATTTTTATAGACTGCTGTTTTTCGACTAGCACCAGAGAAGGTAAGATATCTGTTATTACATTTTTGTGTTTTTGTTTTTACAGATTGACTATAGAGTATACAAATAATTTCTCACTTTGGTCAGGAGAATTAAGCGGAAATGGGGAATTTTTTTAAATCACCATGTAGCCAAATTTAGCTTCAGACAATTTGCACCAGTTGCATAGTTATTGTTCTACCGCTAACTTAATCGTAAGTAACCCAAAGTTTACATAATGATGACCCAAATCTATTTGTTTCGATTTTGATACCAAATTCAAAAATTAATTTAGCAAACGATTTTTTTTACTTCTAATTGGCGCGTATATAATCACTTTTTTTAATATTGGCAAAATATCGCATTCAGAAAGAAAAAGAATAAAAATCCGGGATGCAAATTAAGATCCAAAGTGATGAAGTTCAATGAAAACACAAAACTGAATCGACTGTATGCATTGAGCATTGTAGCACCCGAAAGGGTGGGCAATCTTATAGAATAAGAGTTAAAAACAAGATAATAAAGCTAGTAATAACGGAAGGGAATAAAATTAAAGTTTAGAGAATGGAGACATTTTGAATTTTAGTTTTTTTTTTTTACATTTGAGTTTTCGTTTTCATATGAGACTATTGAAATTTGTTTGGGTTTTATTACAAGCTAGGAAATGGAAATAGGAAAGTTTTTGAAACCAGGGACTGTAGCCGAATTTAGTTTTATCAATTTGGGCATTTATTTTTTGCTTTGAAAATTATTATTGCGCCAGTGCTGCTGACTCTTTTCGAGGTTAAACAAAATTTTATTTAACCTAGTTGTTTGACGGGGAGGTAGCTGCATAAACAATAAGAAGAACTGAGGAGTATACCTATACCATGTGATAGATGAATGTATAAAAATTTTAAATTCAATTGATATTCTAACAGCACATTAAAAGTTGCAATGGCGTTTTCCTTATGGTATGGCATATATGTACATAAGTAGGTACCTACAAAAATTACCAAAAACTGAATTTGCCATAATTTGTCACATAAAACACTCATTTCGGTACCCCTGGTGCCATCTGTTGGCTAGCATTTTCTTTTTTTATTCTTACTATGAATATAACTAAATTCCAGTTTTTTCGTTGAAATAAAAATTATTGCTAGTCAATCCTACACAATATTGAAGAGAAATAGGCATACGAAGACATAATATCCAAAGAACGCTGTTCAAAAAGGTAAGAACAATTCTCAGATTTCTCATAGCACAAGAAGAAGACAGATTGTTTTTTATTTGTTTTTTTTTTTTACTTATTTTGGTAAAGAAATTACTGTATTTATTTTTCCCAAAATTGTACAGTTTTCTATATTACATACAATAAATCTTCAAAAATATATCATTTTTTATGAAAAATTATTGACTTATTTGTAAATTATAGGCCGAACTCAGTTTTATTGCAGTTAGAATTCCGAAAAAAAAATTAAGGCAAAATACAACCCAAGAGAGGATGATGATAAATTTTAATAAAATTCAGCTTAAAAAATCAAACATATTTATGGTTAAGGATAGATAGCCTATGGAGATACACTTTTTACGTTATTCTAAGTCTAGAAGTAGAGTACGGTATGGTTCCTTACTTCGTTATAAATACTCCTTCTATTGGTAAAATTTTATTACTCATAATTTAGTAAATTCTTTTATAAGACTGATGATAGAAATTAAACAAAGTTTAATTTTAAACGGTTTCCAAGATAATCGGTTTCAAGTCGAATGGATGTATGTGTATGTACATACCTTAGATGATATGTGTAGAATTCTTGTACGAGTGATATGCATTTTTTTTGTAGACACGAGAGGGGGGGGGGGGATGACAAGAAGGGTATCGCCTTGTTGTTCGTCAGTTCGACATTTCTGATTTATTTCTGACATTTCATATTTAAGAAAGCATGTTCGGATTTTTTTTAGCTATTTTGTGTTATAGAAGTGATTAGAAGTGAATGAGACTCCGGAGTCTTGAGTTATCGTGATAAAGTGCGCTTTGCTGTATTGCAGAAACAACCGGAGATATTCTCCTCTTAGAAAATAATTTTTCAGGCAAGTTTAATTGTTTCAATAATAAATTTTAGTGTTTCAAATAAAATTAAAGTAAAATATTTATAAAAATAAACAGCCATGGCAAAAAACTTTAACATTTTCCAATTCCGGTTTGTCTGTTTAAAATTGAATTGTCATTGAATATTACAAAATTGTAAACATAAAAATTAATTTATAAATTGAATTTTAAATTTCTTCAATACTTAATAAAGTTTCAACCACCAAATTATATGCCCGTTGTGAAAATATCGTAGTTTACTACTTCCATGACTAAAACGAATGCATCGATGCGGTTCTACACGTGAAGAAAAATGCTAAGTTTTTCTTCCTCATAGCCTATCCCTTTTGTTATATGATCTAAGATACATATTTACTATATCAAAGGACACGTCCTGACAGATTTATCATCGCCATGCCAAGATTCGGATTTTTTTAAATTCTATCCCTAAGGGGATGAAAATGGGTGTTAAAGTTTATAGAGAAAAATATAAATAGTACGCGTATATCAACTTGAGACGTTATACACAGTAAAAAATGTCTAGTTAAATTTAACTACATGCATATCTATTATTATGACTAACTGGATTTCTATTTAAAATTAAAATTCAACTAGGATTCCGAATATAAATAAATGCTTTCTTATTTTTATTGATGGTTTTTTCGGAATTCGAGAAATTCAGTTTTTTTTTTTCAAATGTGTTTCCAGTTATTTATTTGGAGGTTCAGTTATTATACATTCCTGGACTGCATATTTAGGAATCAATTTAAGTGAACTGATTTGTAGTTGTGTTGTCTTATGCGTACTGATAATACAGTCAAATGTACCGAATTCTATTTAAAATTAAAGATAAATTCAAAATTCTTTAGGATACTCGAGGACTGAGTTGTGTTCATTTAGTATTGTGATGTGAAAGTCGACGGACGTGCCAAAGTGTATATTAGTTTATCTAGCATATTGTTTACAGTGCTTAGAAAATAATATTTTCTATAATTTATTGTTTGATTGTCAGGTAAATAAATAAATAAAGGCTGTAAAGGACTAATCAGAATTGCCGTCAAAGTCGGAATTTTGGTTAGACCTTAATAGAACAAAAAAAGGCAATGATCGGCCCATAATGTATGTTGCTAATATGTTGTATTAATTTTACTTAGATAGCTGAACTTAAAACTATTTTGCCTGTGGAGAAAAACTACCAAGCAATAATTACTCTAATGGAAGAAACTAATGGTACTAGGCGAACTATGATATTATCTGGAAAATCGGTGAACTACATCTTCGACATTTTCCCAAGAATAATTGATTTTAAAGGCGCTATGGTAAGAAATTATACAAAATTTCCTTTTGACATCTTTACTTATTATATTCGTAGATTACCATAATATGGGAAAGGATGAAGGATGCATTGATGACCTCGCTATGTACCCAAGTAAAACTCCTTCAAAGTGATACTTATCGAACATTTTTAAAAGATGGTAAGATTTCATATTATCTTAAAAGTTTGAATTAGTTCAAAAGTTTTAATTAAGTTAATTCTTTTTCAACTTATTTTTGATGTAGAAATTGAACTATATTTTTCCTTCAATCTGTATATATTTACATATACAGGGTGTCCCGTAAGTCGACGTCAAGCCGGAACCGGGTGATAGACCAAATCGTAACAGTTACCAGAAAAATATAAAAACAAATCTAAATCATGTATTTTTCAAATTATAGGCATTTCTTTTGTTTTCGAGAAAATGTACACCTTGTGATGGTTTTTTAGCTCCTGTTGCTACAAATCTTTACTTTTTTCAATTTTATTTTTCTTATGTAATCCCGAATAGTGCTTATGTAACTTGTTGCTTTAAGTTCTAAGCCAACTGTGGCTTGGAAGAAAATGTCACATTTTGCCGAACCAACAATATAAAATTAATAATTCGTTGAACTTTCACTGACTGTACTAAAAAAAAATGTACTACGCCAGTCTGGCAAGTAACTTTAAAAGTTGATGCATTTAATAAGGATTCTAAAATGTTATAACACTTACTACATGATTTCTTAGATTACGGAAAAAAAAATTTTTTTCTTCAAGAAACCCAGTTTCGAAAAATTTCTTTTTACCTACTAAAAATAATTCTAGTGTACCCAAAGCTTGCCTTAAGAGCGTAACTTTAAGATTCTAGCTTGAGTGAGACGGAGAGTCATTCCATGAAGTGTGAGTGAGACAGATAGTGACGCTTTCAAGTTAGAGATGCTAACTTTTTGTTAAATTCAGGACAAATTTTCCTTAATTTTAAAATTAAACACCAATTATTTGGATGCTAAGATTTATTATTTACAAAAGATGTTCAAACTGCCTTCCTCCAGCTGCAATACAAGCTCGACATCTTCTTAAATAAAATCGGGTTATCAGACGGGCAATTCTTCCGTTGTTGACAAATTCAACTGCTTCCGTAATTCTTTGCCGAAGCTCAGCTAAATTTTCAATTGACATCTTATAAACTTTCTCTTTTACTGCTCCCCAGTAAAAGAAATCTAATGGATCGTACCAGACCGCCCTATCCATCTGTCCGGATATTCTTCATTGCGATATTCTCTAACTGAAAGGGCATAGTGCGCTGGGCAGCCGTCTTGCTGATACCACATCTCTCTGTAAATACTTAGTGGCATGTCTTCCAGTAAATTAGGTAAATGGTTTTGTAAAAAATCTAAATAAACTTCAGCATTAAAGACCTCTGGCAACTCAAAAGGTCCTATGACTTTTCCGTTTAAAATTCCGGTTCACATGTTTATTTTAAAACGATATTGAGATCTATTTGGTCTCATTAAATTCGGATTCTCTACGTGCCACTCGTGTAAGTTGTGTAGGTTCACCTATCCGACTTTTTTAAATGTCGATTCATCCGACCACAAAATTTTCTCGAAGAATCGCGGATCTTCCCGTTGTCTTTGTAGCATCGTTTGGCAAAACGCAACCCGAGGTTGATAATCCCGAGGTAGCAGGGTTTGTACTCGCTGTACATGGTATGGGTGGAGCTCATGTTTTTGTAATATTCGATGAGCTATACTTTTTGGCAATCCTGTGCATTCCTGGATTGTACGTACCGAACTACCTGGATCTTCTTCAACTTCTTGAAGTACTACGTCCTCGTAAGATAAGGAACTTCTTCCTTCACCATGTACTTGATTTGGCAGTCAGCCCTCTGTGGAGAGTAGACGGTGCACATTTGTAAAAACTCTATGATCTGGAGAACGATCAGCATTTGGGTATCTCTCGCGATACAGTCTAGCCGCAGCACTAGCATTGCCTCTGCATTCCCCATACAAGAAGTGCATCTTGGCATATTCCTGTGTGGTATATAAAGATATGGTGGCACTACTCAATCACACTATAGTCCAGAAAAAATCAAAGCTTGTCGTAAAGAGATCGAAACTGTTCAAATCCAATTACAAGCAAACAAGTCCAATAAACGAAGCAAAAAGTCGAAAGTACGAAATAACACGAACGAATACGGAATACTTTTAAAATTACTTGCCAAACTGGCGTAGTACATTTTTGTTTCAGTACAATCAAAATCTGACATTTTGTTCAAAGCTGGAGCAGTTGGCTTAGAACTTAAAGGTTACATAAGAACTATTCGGGATTACATAAGAAAAATAAAATTGAAAAAAAGCAAAGATTTGTAGCAACAGGAGCTAAAAGACCATCACAAGGTGTACATTTTCACGAAAACATAAGAAATGCCTATAATTTGAAAAATAAATGACTTAGATTTTTTTTTATATTTTTCTGGTAACTTTTACGATTTGGTCTATCACCCGGTTCCGGCGTGACGTCGACTTACGGGACACCCTGTATATATATTCTAATTCTAATAAAATATTTTATCTTTTTTTGTTTTTTTAAATATTGTACTTACATAGATAAGCCCAATCGTCAAATAAAACGATCATACTGCCAAATTTCCACAGATATGGAGGGTAGGTAAGAAAAAAAACTTCAAAACATTTTTAATGCCACTAATACAGTGGATCAATGTGAATTTTAAAATAACTTAGGAATGCAACAATAAATTTGTACTTCGTACTTTTCGTATTTTCAGCTTGAAGGTGACATCAACACCATTATAAAAAAACAGTGGGGGTCAATCCATAATCATCTGTAGATCTGAGCGACTTTTTAAAGCGGGAGTTTTTTATGTTTCTTTAGAGGATATTTTTATAGAAACAGGGAACGATATATGCCATGGCTTTGATATATTGTATAAGTCTCACTATATATTCAATTAGCACACATTTGACAAAATTTTTTAATTTTTTTACGCTTTTATCTATAAAAGCAAAAAAGTAAATCCATTAGGGATAGTGTCTCGATTTCACAAAACTCTGGCTGATGGATTGAAAATATTGTTTCTTTCTTTTTATTTTTTATTCTTTCTTTTCCATGTACAGTACAAGTACACATGTACTAGCGTTTCTTTAAAACTCAATATATAAGTGTATAATTAAAATATCCAGTTTTGGCTTATTCTTTCCCCTTAAATAATAATAAAAAAAATTATTTCCTGATAAGAACTAATGCCATTTAGGGATTTTCGGCTATCCAATTCTGTTTTACCAAGTGAAAATCTTACAAATAAATGAGGTAAATATTATGCATGGACATGTATACGAGTATATTATACAGGATGCAGGATATTAGAGACGAAAATCAGCAAGGATAAACAGGAATGTAGTTTTCACAACCAGAGCATATTTCAAGTGAAATTAAATGAAAGTTTTTAATTTCACTAGAAGTCTGTTCTCATTGTGAAAACTGAATCACTGTTTAATTAAACTGAATTCGGCCTTAAATTGACTGTAAACTTTAGTGATATATCTAACTGATTAGGTCAGTTGGTTAAACTAGAAATCTTCTTTAATTAACCCTTTCGATTACACGATCGTGCATGTGAAAATGTTACCCTTAGTTTTCTGCGTACAAACCCAAACTCCAAGAATTTTTTGATTTCAGGTAATCTCTGTATTCTTCTCTTTCGTTCTGCGAATGCGGTTTACCTAATTTGTCTGTACACTTTTCATTCATTCTGTTTAGCATGTCGTTTGGAAGTGGTAGTCCTAAAGGAAGATGTCGCAATTTTTTTGAAATTTTTGATAGGTATATTTGTAGTTAGTTGACTTAAATTTTATTTTAAGTAATAAAAGAATGTTTGTTGTGATTAAGTACAATAGAAATTAGTGAGTTTTAAATTTACGTTGATCATATTTTTCTGGTATAAAGTGGATTTACACGAACGAGTACAAAATGACTCAGTGATAGTTGATGTAACTTCGTGGCAGTGTTGGGCGTAATCAACTACATTTGTAATCAGATTAATAATCATGATTACATCAGTCATGATTACACATCAATCATGATTACATCAATCATGATTACCCATCAATCATTAATCATGATTACATCGAGTAATCTTAGGAAAATGTAACCGTAATCATGATTACATGATTACATTTTTTTTTTTTTTTTTATTACAAATGAAACTTTTCAAGAGATTTTAAAATTTAGTTCTAAGAAAACAAACAATCTGTGATCGTAAGAATTTTTATTGTAGAAAACTCCAAGGCACTGTTGAATTATGTATTAATTGAAGTCAGTGTAAAGAATGTAAGTGCTTCTATTAATAGATACTAACACATATCTGATCATCAGCTTAAATTCGAGGATCTTGATTATATGTGAAAAAAGATAGCGAAAAAGGTTAGATTTCTGGGGCGTATAAGAAAGTCGTTGAGCATGGAAAATGCAATAATGCCTTTTAACGCTTTGATTTTGCTACACTTTTCATATTGCTCCACATGAATTCAAGTGCAGAATGCAGCTGTTGTAGAATAAGGCAATGCGAGTTATTCACTACCAACTTCGGGATAGAGATACAACACTGTTTGTTTTCTTTTAACTACAATTTTAAACCTTTTACAAATTTGTAATCAAAAAATGTAATCATGATTACGGTTACGATTGATCAATTATTAATCGTCATAAATGATTACTTTTCTGATTAATATTATCAATCTGTAATCATGATTACAGATTACAACTTGTAATCGTAATCATTAATAATCAATCAGATTGCATTTTGCCCAACACTGCTTCGTGGTCTGACAAGATCGTGCACAAATTGTTTGAACGTGATACATTACTTTTATGCAAATATGCACAAAACTATATAGAATTTGAGCAATCTTTCTGAAAATATTTTGATCGTCTAAACATGCGCTTTGGTAGACGTGAAATGCGGGTTTTGAATATAGAGACTGATGCCGAAATAGTTTATGCTCTTCTCGATGATGGAAATTTGTCAGATATTGACGATGGTGACGAGGAAGCCTTGGAATTGGAAACCGTGGATGTGTTGGCAGCCTTCAACGTAGCAGTACAGGTAGAAGATGATGTAGAAGATGAATCTGGCGATGCAAAAAGCAATTAAATGGAGGTGGTCGGTAACATTTGTTCCATCCAAGGATACCTATACACCTCTACAGTCAGATACAAGTCCTAGTAAGTTAATACCAGAAGATCCTCTTACTTATTTTTAACAGTATATAACTAACGAAATATTTGATGAAATGCCAATGTACCTACACCAATATGTAAGCATTAAAAAGCAATTAAAACTTTTTACCAACAAATGCGGAAGAATTGAAAACTTTCATTAGGAAACATATTTATGTGGCCAATACTCGTCTTCCCAGAATAAGACTGTGCTGAAACAGAGCTTATAAATTAGTATATATATCTGATGCTAATAATCTAAATATATATTTTTCAAGCTACGCTCAAATCTTCATCTAGTAGATATTTCACAACGGCCCAAAGACTGCTCTGATACACTTCATTAAGTGAGAAAAATATATGATGCAATAAGGAAACGCTGTTTCGAATTACCTTTAGAAAAACAACTTTGCATATATGAACAGATTGCACGTTTTAAAGGTCAGCTTGACATTAAGCAGTATATAAAATCCAAACTTTATCCATGGGGTGTAAAAATTTTTATGCTGTTTGGAAAAAAGCTCATGACTTTATAACATACCAGGGAAAAAAAGAGCTAGATGAAAACAATGTTAGCAAGTTTGGTCAAGGTGCCGCAGTTGTAATGCAACTTATAAATAGAATCCCTAATTGTGAAAAGCATCACCGAATATTTTTTTATAATTTTTTCTCATCCTACAATTTGATTGAAGCCTGTACTGCAAGAAACGTCCTCAGCGCGGGTACCATACGGATAAATCGCTTTGCAAATCCACCCCTCTTTCAGATAAGGAAACAATGAAAAAAGGAAGAGGAGCAAGTGATTAAGTATGCAGTAGAATGATGGAATAGTCATTGTTAAATGGCAAGATATCCGAACAGTAACCCTTGCGTCAAATTTTGTGGACATTGGAAATAAATAATACATATATATTGAAGTAATACGTTCCGAAATTGTCGCTGATTACAACAGATCTATGGGAGGTGTTGACAAACTAGACTTTCTCATTGCAATTTATAGAATATTTATGAAAACAAGAAAGTGGACAATAAAACTAAGTTTTCAAAACCATTCAAACATCAACCAATTCGAGAGGTGCAATTCGACATGATAGATCATATGCCGATTCATTCCGGAAAAAAATTTGCTGGAAGATGCAAGGCTCTAGGATGCCCAGGAAGATTACATTTTAGATGTGAGAAATGTTCTGTGTATCTTTGTTTGAACAAAGAAAGAAATTGTTTCAAAAAATTTCATCATTAATAAATAGGCTAACTTAATCATTCGTACGTTTTATTTTGTGATAATATTGTTTTTGAAGTAATTAGAGCTACACTATATGTATAACCTTTTCAAGCAACGAATCGTTATTGAATTTTTTTTAGATATACTTCACTTTTCTTTATTTATCAATGAATTTTTATTTTTTTTATCACTCGATTTTATTCGAATAGGCTTACTTAATCATTATAGTTGCGTTATCGTTATTTCTGTTCCTTTTAATTTTAATTATTTGTTATCTTATTTAGTAATTTAAAATAAAACAATGAAATCACATTAAGAGTTTTTTGCAAGTTTCTACAACCTTTGAGTGATTTTGTACACGATTGTGTACACTTCAAAATTTAGCGTTGTTGACAATTTGTTTTTTACGAAATTTTTCACATAGGCTTAAAAATATGTTAGAAGACACTATGAGCAATTTCAAAATTTTACAACCACGAACAAAAAACCATGACCGAAAGGGTTAACTGGAAAAGCATTTTGAAATTTAATAGTCAATCTAATCTTTTACAGTGTATTCTTAAACACTCTTAACATAACTGGTCTTCCCGCATAACCTTAAAATTCTTAAAAAAATGGTGCATCAATTATGTTATTGAGAAAACTGAAACCTAAGAAATTATCAAATGACATCAGTCTAGAGACAAAGGTACTCCACAGAAATATTGTCGATGCCAGAGTAGGTATTCGCTGGATGTACTGAGGAAGTTCGGCTAAAATCTATGTAAATCAACAATCACAACAAATCCTGAAATTTTTTTCGAAAATGGATATGTAGTATTTTGGGCTGGACTTCTTCGTATTCATATACACAATGAATATCGTGGAAACCTTCAGAATATCCATTTCAGTTCAAACGACTACAGTTTCGGCCAAAGTTTGCTTTGCAATGGCGAGGTTTCAAATCAAGAAGATGTGGTGTCATTTTTTAAGTGGATATAGAAAATATAGCCTATGTAAGTAAATAAACGTTTTAGTTATTATTTCTATGAAGAAGGCTTTCAAAAATTTATAAATTTTTTTAATTAGCCCTCCCCTAGCCAATAAAATCCCATCATTTAAATTATTAACAGTGGCCATATAGATTACAAGATCCTCTATGACATTAATTATTTGTTTAGTCGCATTGAAGTTAGTAGGTATAATTTAGAATTGGGTAATACGAATTCCACCGCGGACGAAGTCGCGAGCAAAGTTAGCGTATACTCTACATACACACAGTAGGTGGCCATCGAATTAGAAACTTACGGAAAAAAATGTTTCTTTCCAAATACAGAGAATTTTTTTCAATTTCACAAATTTCTAAGAAAACTCTTTGTACGCTAGAATATCGTTTATGTACGTGACTACATTATGCGTATCATAAAACCATTTTTTCGAAGGTAAGAAGATAGGTAAAAATATCCTTTCTTATGTCTGTTGATTACAGTAATTATATCGACTACGTTATAAGTTGAACACTTGGTATTCAAATGCCGAAATGTTTGCATTAATTGAACGTGTTGATTTGTATTTAGTGTTTTTTGTATAATAGGTCACAAAAAAGACATAAGCGGCGGAAAAAGGAAGTGATTTTAGCTTTACTTATCAGCGGTAAACTAAATCAACGAAAAATAGCCAATATACCTAACTTTTCTTGTGCCACGGTGTCTAAAATAATAAAATAGATATGTTAGGGAAATGTACCTCCAGGCATGAGCCATCGACCAAATTACCGAGGTAAACGAAAAACTACCCCAAGAAGCGACCGAAAATTTATTTCAATCGCAGATCATCATATAAAACTCTCAATGAGCAAGGAGGAGAGATATCGGCTAGGATGAAAAAAAAAAATTCAAAAGGCTCGATTACAGTGAGTGAAACAACATAAGAACTTTACAGTTGACGATTGAATGAAGTTAAGTTTACCAATTCAGCTGAGCAACAAGTTTTCCTTCCTTCTTAAAAACATGCTGGCTTGAATCTGTAAAGGAGGAAAGTCTGTATGTTAGAAAAAGACCTTCAGAGAAATACGAGGAGATCCGTTTACGGAGAACAGTCATGATTTAGAGCTGCATATCAGGATCCAGGAAAGAATCCGGGTCCTCTCAATTTTATTGCGGCAACAATTCGTTAAGATCAATACAAAATAGTTTTGGATACTGTTCTTCGACCTCGTATTGAATATTTGAACGCCCAGGGTATCTACATCATAAACTTTTATACAAGATAGGCAGAAAGAGCTATACCGCAAAATCTATTAAAAAGTACCTCGCAGAGCATGAAATTCCATTGCATCCCTGGTGTGGGAACTCACCGGACTTAGACTCAATGGCGAACTGCTTGGCTATGCTAAAATCTATAGCTTGCTTTCAAATCCAACGGTTGAAATATTAAATAAAAAGTAAAAAGTAATTTTTTTCTTTCTTAGTGATATACACAAGAAAAATTTCGTTGTAAAATAAGAATGCTACAACTCAGATTAAATCTTACAAGCTTGAGCATCCATAACTAAGTATGTACCTACACCCAACTCGTTTTTTGCACGGTCTTTTTTTACACGATTTTGAAATAACACGGTCCCAAAAAAAGAAGAAAAACATTTTTTTTACACGAATTACTTGTTTGTTCTAACATCCAAAAAAAAATTTTGTATGTATACGCAGTGCGTATACAAAATTTTTTTGGATAGTTAGAACATGTTAGAACGAAATTACACATTTACAAAAATAAAATAAAATTGGGGAAATTTCCGGAATTTTTACGAAGTTACAAAATGAAATATAATGGGAAATTCCCGGAAGTTATACGCAGTTACAAAAATTAAATAGAATGCGAAATTCCTGGAATTTTTACGCAGTTACAAAAATAAAATATAATTGGGGAAAATCCCGGAATTTTTACGAAGTTACAAAATGAAATATAATGGGAAATTCCCGGAAGTTATACGCAGTTACAAAAATTAAATAGAATGCGAAATTCCTGGAATTTTTACGCAGTTACAAAAATAAAATATAATTGGGGAAAATCCCGGAATTTTTACGAAGTTACAAAATGAAATATAATGGGAAATTCCCGGAAGTTATACGCAGTTACAAATATTCAATAGAATGCGAAATTCGTGGAATTTTTACGCAGTTACAAAAATAAAATATAATTGGGGAAATTCCCGGAACTTTTATAGTCGCATTTTATATTTTTCTATTTAAAATTGCGTTAAGACTTCATTAAGCAATTGTATTGAAAAGTATTAACATTGTGGTGGGTCGAAGAAAAAAATATTTATTTTAAAAAGTTTTAGTGCCAATATAATTTCTGTTTGGATTTTCTTACAACGAAAAGGTACAATCATTGCAAAAATCTAGTTTAGAAAATTGAAATGATTTTTATTTGTCTGAAAAATCAAAAATTAACCGGAAGAGACAAGAGATTTCTTTAGAAACTAAAATTAAAATCTTAGACTCTCTTGAAAGAGGTGAAGGTTCAACATCTGTTGGCAAAAATTTTGGTTTGAATGAAGCGACAGTCAGAACAATAAAAAAAAAATGAGGATTCCATTCGACAATCAGTAATTTCTGGATCTAATGTCAGTTCCAAAACATCATCATACTATCTTAGAGAAATTTGAAAAACTTTTAGTGTTTTGGATAGAGGATTTACTGCAGAAAAAAATACCTATAGATGGAAAACTTATAAAAGAGAAGGAACTTAAAATATACGAACGACTTCAGGAATCGGAGCCATCAACAAGTCTCCAAACAACCAGCAAATTCATATTTAATGCAAATGAGGGATGGCTGACAGGATTCCTAAAAAGACACGCCTTTGACAATGTAAAAATAAAAGGTGAAGTAGCGTCAGGCGACAAAAATTCTGCAAAAAATTTTCCCGGGAAGCTAGTAAAAATAATTCAAGAAGGTGAGAAGAAATCGAGAAAAGAGTGGAGTCATGTCTGCATGTGGAAATGCAAACGAAACGAAATTATTTTGAAAAAAAAAAAAAATGCCTACATATAAAAATCAGAAAAATCTGCTGGTGGTTTCAAAGCGGCTAAGGATCGCGTGACGTTCTTATTGTGCAGCAACGCATCTGGTGATAAGATTTTAAAGCCTCTGTTAATCAACCGATCACTTATGCCGCGAGTTTTGAAAGGAAAAAACATTAAACAACTTCCAGTTCATTGGATGGCGAATAATAAGGAATGGATGACGTCAGCTTTATTTAAAAAATGGTTCCACGAGTGACTCGTTCCTGAAGTAAAAAATATATTGAACAAAAGGGGCTTGAATTGAAAGTACTTTTGCTCGTTGATAATGCGCCCAGCCATCCTGTGATAGATCATCCGAATATTCAGTTGGTGTTTTTACCGACTAATACCACTTCATTGATTCAGCCATTGGATCAGGGTATAATAGCAACATTTAAAATTTATTACATAAAACAAGCATTTAAATATATTTTGGATTCAGTCGAACAAAGGGATTTGACAGTCGTACAAGCAAGGAAAAATTACACAATTGCGGACATCTACTCTAAATGCTTGTTAGAGAAAACTTTGGCCAAAATGCGTCAAAAGTGACAATTCTGTGACAGAAGCATCAATTCTGTGTTCTGAAATTATTAATCTATCACACGCAATTGGTGGTGAAGGCTTTGAAAACCTTGAATCTGCAGACATCGATAAATTGATGATTGATAAACTTTTGGATGGGGAGGATCTAATTGAAGCTACAACGGTTGATGCTATTAATGAGGACCATGATGATGAAGACGAAGTTGAAATTCATCAATTAACAGCTGATTTAATTCGCGAGGGCTTGAAATTTGCTGCAAATATGGAACATCATTTTCTCACTTATGATCCCGACATGGAACGTGCATTAAAATTTCAACGTAACCTGCAGATCTGTACGGCTGGGTATCAAGAGCTTTAGAAGCAATTTGACAAACCAAAAACACAGAAGCTGATAAAAGATTTCCTAATTAAAAAAAAAAAAGCCAACATCAGAGAACGCTAATAATGACCCAGATTCTTCACTGGATTCAGACTCATCAGATGTGTTATACATCTCTAGTGATGAAAGCGATTTTTTTCCAGTCGGTAATAAGCGCTCGCGCTTATAATCAAGGAACGATGAATAGTCTAAATATGTAAAAAATTTATTTCTATTCTAATTTGGATTTTTTATAATTTCATGTGGACAAAAGTTTCTGTACTTATTTTAAAGATTATTTTTAATAATAATATGTATGAATTCTATTTCGTTTTTGTTATTTATTTTATATTTTTTTAATAATATAAGTTATATTAATTACATTTTGTTTTTAATTATAACTTGTGTAGTTGTTGGTTTTTAATATTACATATACTTTTTTTGCACGGTTTTTAGGACAACATATAGCCCTTTTTCGTCTTACACGATTTTTTAAAGTTTTGGAACACATCTTCAATTTTAATATGTGCAGCGTGTCTTTTTTTACACGGTTTTTTTTTGCACGGTTTTCGGTGGAACGTATCTACCGTGTAAAAAAAGTATAATCACAATTGTCTCTAACTCCAACTCATGTCCAAACTTTCAAGATTTAATTTTAGATGTAGTATTTATTATTTTGCAACGACACTTTTCTTGAGTATATCACGAAACCGTCTCTCGAATCACTAATCTCGAATCTCGACTCTCCACTCTTATCACACACGGCATAAAATGGGTAGTTACCACCCCCCCCCCCCAAACCCCCAGAAACGTAAGAAAATTTTACCCTATAGGAAAGCTCCCAATTCTAAATCAAAAAACCCCATGTAAATCCATCCACGTTTACTACCCTAAAACTCTTTCGTCACGAAATGCACTCTCCAGCTTTCAGGCGCTCAGACACAAGGTTTTTAGTCAAGGGTTTTTGATAAAAGGTATTTGAAAACACAATCGAAGATACTATCTGGAACATGACGACAAGGATATTGAATCTATGATTCAGAGAAGCTTTGAAAGTATGCCCGACCGTATAAAAGCAGTAGCTAATTCAAAAACAAAAATTAAAGGGAAGGTAAAAAATATTAATTATAAAGACGCATTTTTTATGGGCATATTATAAGCTATAAATAAATATAAGTACTTATACTAAAGTACTACTTTGTTAATGTAAAATAATCAAAGTATATTGAAATTTCAGAGTGTTACCAATTCGATGGCCACCTACTGTATGTATATTCTTTAAAAAATATATATTTCATCATTTGTTAGATTGTATGAAAAACTTAATTTTTATTACATATAAAAAAAACTACCTAAATTAAATACAAATCTATCTACAGTCAAACCTCTCTAAGTCGAACAGCCTCTTACTCGAATTTCTTTTTAAGTCGAAATTTTTTCACTTAATTTGGCACTCCCTTGGATTTTTCATAGAAAAGCCTTCTCCTAACTCAAATTTCCTTAACTCGAAAACCTCCCTAAGTCGAATTAATTTTCAGAAATTTTTGGTTTTTTTCTTACTAACTCGAATAAATTCAGATAAACCCTTCCTACTTCCACTTTGAAATATAGTTTTGTTGCGACTCTATATTTTTGGATCTGCATTCGACGAACGTAGTTATTCACCGAAAGTGCGTTGGTGAAATGATCGAATTGTATACAGTTTTTTCTGCTTATTTCACCATTAAAGTTAACTTCTTTTGCAAGTGAACTGGTAAAAAATTAACAAAATTAAGAATTTTTTCTTCATAACTAATAAACCTATAAATTTTTAGAGAGACATGACCAATTGAAAAAGGAGGGAAAAAAAGGATATCGCATATAAATTTAGCCTACCGCCTAGTACATTGTCAACAATATGGATCAGAAGAACTGCGAAAAAAGTACCAATCTGTTGCAATTAGTGGGCGCATGAAACGAGCTAGAGCTTGCATGTACAATGACATTGATGTGGCTGTATATGAATGGTTTACTGTTATTCATGCAAACAATTTACCTGTAAGTTTTATTAAAGCAAAAAGCACTAGAATTTTCTAGGAAGAAAAATTATCAGGACTTCAAAGCTAGTGAAGGCTGGCTCTATAGATTTAAATTGAGGCACGGAAAATGCTTTGTGGAGAAAGTGCCGCAGTAGATGAATCACTCAGCGAGGCTCCTAATTGAATTGGGATGAAGAAGATGAATTGCCGCTCATTACTTTTGTAGAACGTAACGTGGCGGACGAATTAGAAGAAACATGGAAAATTCTGATTGAAAACGACTATATAGTACAGGCAATTCCAACTGGACAGATTATGTTGAAGTTGATGAAGACGTGCTAACAAGTCCTTTTCTTGAGGAGGATGCTCTTGAATCCACAAATGATGAAGATCCTGATGACGAAATACCGGAAAGTGAAGAAAATAACGTGATTGTACCAACGAAATATCACTTAGAGGAAGACATCAAAACTTTGCAATATGCAATCGAAACAAAACAACGGACGTTCCTGATAAGGTTCAAATCTCCTTAAACAACATTAAATGTTTTTTCAATAAAAAAAATTATATTCAGAAGAAACAATCTAAAATTACCAATTTTTTCAACACATAATTCTATTAATAATAATAAATAATTCATTAACAAAACCAGAACATCTTTAATGAAAACTCCTTACCTCGTAATTCCCCCACCCTCCTTAACTAGAAATTCCGCAAACCCTGCTTAACTCGAATTGATTCCACTGGCAAGGGCGATTTCGACTTAAAGAGGTTTGATTGTATTTAATTTGCTACGAACTATAGCTATAGAAAAATATCAAATAAAATACTGTCAACATAATTATGGAAAGGACAGCACCACATCAAATTCCCTTTAATTTTTTTGCTTTCCTATTTAGAGCTTCTGATGGATTTTCTAGCAGCAAATATGTGTGCAAATGTTCTATGCTCTGAACATACAAATCGCAATGGCAGTAAAAAAAAATAACTTCCTCTGAGATGCTTTACGTGATAAACCAATTATTTTCATTTATTGAGCAGTAAAGCGATAATATCTGCTAGCATATAACAACGAGGAGGAGTTTATGAGTATAGATTTTCAAAAGTAGACCTCTGGGAAACCTATATACATAAAAATATATGTAAGTAGGTAGGTTTATCTACTCGTACTACATATTCTAACGATTTTTATATTTATGGTAAGCAAACAAGCGTTTTTTTATATTGTTCAAGCAAAGTGTGCATTTAAAACGAATGATCGATAACCATAAAATCGTTGAAAGTATATTGCTCGAATGTGATTTGGCCAAATTTAAAAGGTCAAGAAATTATCTAATCCATAAATGGATAATATCCTGCGATTAAAAGCACTGTTGTTAATTCGAATGTGTATAAAAAAAACCGGAGGAAGAAAGGAACAATTATAATAAAATGAGAATTCTAAAATTTATTGACTTTTACATTAGCTTTGGTGATAAGATCGTGTAATAAAATTGGTGATATAAAAATTTTATATTTAGCAATTCATTTTTACTCAGATTGTTTTTTGCAGAAAAACTTTGCAGCATTATACATATATGTATGTATGTATGTATATTTTATTAGAGTCACGTTTGTTTAATAGCCAGGTCGTCCTTGCCCCAAGAAGGAGTAAAATGGGAGCAAACTAGATCATATACATGGGAGTCAACCAGCCCGACGATAAATGTATAATGCCAGCCAAAAAACTAGGAGTGATTTTTTTATATTTATAATGTACATACATATATATACTATTTATTTAGTATATAATTAATATAGTATAAAAAATTACTATCCTTTGTTTTCTTTGTTTTACCCTATATTGGCTGCCGCAGATCCAGTCAAAAAACATCTTCATTTTGAGAGTCGGTGACAGAGGTGTCTTAGCTCATAATTGGTTTGTGACCAGGTTATACCAATGCCAGCACCTTATCTGACACTTGCCAAGTAGGGTTACAGTTAAAAATCAAAAGCCTCGAAAATTAATAAAAACAAAGAAACACGTAATTAAACCACAAATCACTAAACGCTTTGCAAATGTATCTGAAACGAAAAAAGAATAATACTACTGTGAAATTTCTATTTTTGAAAACCTCCTAGAGCTTTCGCTAAAATGCCCACTCGAAGCCTTCCCTTCTTTTGTTAATTTTAACTCGTCAATAAATAAAACTGCTTTGAAAAACTAGGGTCCTCTCGCCGATCTTCTCATGTCAACAGAAGTTTCCTCTTTGCGGAAAATCTACTAGTTTTCGGAACAACTGCATCATTATACTGCAGTTAAAAAGTCGAGAAGAGAATTTCATAAGGGAACTAAGCAAATATTAAATAAAATGATTACGTCATGTTGTTCCCAGATCAAATCCAAACTGAATTTGAAAAATGCAAAAATCATTTTTTTTATTACATACAGGGTGATCCATTTATAATGTCAATTGCAATTATATCCCAAAATATGTATGAAATTAAAAAATAGTTCTATATTTTTGAGGAGCCTTTCACTGACTATCAGAACCCAAGCTCGCTGTAGTGAAACATTTAATAAATAAACGGTCAACAACTTATAATTTTCATTACTTAGTCGGTATTATTATTAGTATGTAAAAAAACATAATCCAAACACCGGATGAAATACATACAATGCAACAGAGAACAGATAACTAAGTATTATTATTATATGGACGTTTTTTTAAACATCTTTAGAAACGTCAACAACAAAATGTTCAGCCATATTATTAACAGTAATGCACATGCGATTAATAGGTTCATATATGCCAAAGTTAAGCCTAGAGGAGTGAACATGCAACAGATTTAGCCTTCTTAAATTGTGCCTACTATCATGGAAAGAGATTTTTTGAAGTAACAACGGAGAATCAACATTCATGTTTAAGAGTTGCTATACAAAAGTTACATCGAAAACCATGCGACGTTTTTCGAGCGAGTGCATATTTAAAAGCTTCAAGCGATCCTCATAGGGTGGAAGAATTAATGAATTATTTCTAGCTTACTTGATTTTGGGGGGTTGCCGGGATTATCACTAAAGTGTGTACGTACACTATAGTAGATGGACAGGATTTGCAACTTAGTTGTGACGTTAAGATTGTTACTGTTCTTGCGAGTCTGGAACGTTTCGGTAGTAGTTACGATTATATGTAACTGGGATTGAAGCGTAGTTGTGAAGCTAAGATGGTCACTACTGCTGCAGGCAGATCTTGAATGTTGTTAGAACTGTTACAGTGAAAAAAGACAATATAAGTAATATATACTTTAAGGGGACGGTAATAAAAGAGGATCAACAGCTTGCAGAAAAGTGACTATTTTATTGATAGCATAAAAAACATAAATGATAACATTCAACTGGTACAGTACAGAAATTTACTTGAAGAGGTAGGATCCAGATTCAGTTTCGAAGTATAGACTTAGCGGAGTTGGTCGATATATTAAATGGCAGGATTTCAAGCTAGTTAATAAAAAGATGATAATGGATGTGTTTCCAAAGATAAACCAGGTATTACTTCAAATAATTAATGATTCCATGAAAATCGGAAAGTTTCCTGAAATTTGGAAGGATTCAATGGTGATGCTGATAAAAAAAGTAAAGAATTCAAAAAGCTCCGAAGATTTCAGACCAATCAATGCATTGTTGCTTTGCGAAAAAGTTCTGGAAAAAGTTGTTCATCAGCAATTAGAGACCTATTTGGAAAATATGAGTATTATCGTTGAGAACCAATCGGGCTTCCGCAAAAATCAAAAATCGGCTATTAATGTGGTGCTAAATATATGGAAGGAACAACTACCTATATCGAAAGAAGAAGGTAGTTTGTGTATTTTTAGATCTTAAAAGAGCCTTCAAAACGGTGGACCAGAGTATACTACTGAAAAAGTTGGTGAAATATGGAATTAGAGACGAAGAATTTACTTGGTGTAGGAAATACTTAACTAATCGAAGACAAAGAACTAAAGTTAATGGGCATTGGTCAAGGTCGTTGCAGGTAGATCTACGTGTTCCTCAAGGTTCTGTGTTGGGTAGACTACTATTTATTTTATACATCAACGATTTGCACGTGGTAGTACAAAACTGCACTCTGGCGCTGTTTGCGGATGACGCTATATTATTTGTGGCAATGGATGACTTTAAAAAAGGGGAATAAGCTATGCAGGAGGATCTTGACAGAGTAGACTTGTGGATGAAAAGCAATAAATTGAAATTAAATGTGTCCAAAACGAAGTGTATGTGCTTGGATGGTGAACTAAATATTAATCTAGTTGTGGATGGAAGTAGAATTGAGCAGGTTGAACAGATAAAATACTTAGGAATAATAATTGATTCAAAACTTAAATTTGATAGTCATGTAACGTATATATGCAAAAAAGTAAGTAAGTAAGAAGGTTGGTTTCATGAAAAGGATTAGGAATAGGTTAACACGCCAAACAGCGATCAATATGTACAATGTTATAATTAAACCACATTTGGAATATTGCAGTACAATCTTATATTTAACTAGTCAGGAAAAGCAGGATCAATTGCAAAAAATGCAAAATAAAGCAATGAGAGTGATATTGGAATGTGATAGATATACTAGAATAGATTTTATGTTAAGTGAATTAAGATGGTTGAACATTAAACAAAGAATTACGATGAATGTACTAGTTTTCGTTTTTAAAATTAAGAATAACTTAGTTCCTGGCTATTTAAGTAAATATATAAATTATGTAAGGGATTGTCAACCATATAATATAAGAAATGGAGATAAATTTAGATTACCTAATTTTAGAGATGCTAGGGCGCAGAATTCACTAATTTATAAGGGACTTAGGTTATTTAACGATTTGCCGCGAGAAATAAGAGCAATAGAGCACTTAAATTTATTTAAAAAAATGGTGATGGAGTTTGTTAAAGAAAACATAAATTAAGATAGCGAATTTATATTCTGAATTGTTAAGTAACAGCTGTATAGCTAAATAAATGCATTATTATTATTATTATCATAATTATATACGCAACAGGAATTGCGGCTTACTTGTGGCGAAATGATAGCCACTGTCAAAACCCTCGAGAATACTTCACAAGCCATGGAACAAATAACCTCACTACCACAAGAGAGCCCCAACGGAGTCCTAATATTCTTGCATAGTTCTTATGTAAAACTGACAAAAATTTTATTTGAATAGCTCTTCCGCTCTAAACTACTATTCATACAGAAAAATGATGTTCTGATTATCTTAAGCTTGCTTTCTTATCTTCCGAATCGAAATAAAATTTTTATATCTTTCTTAACAAAATTATTTAAAAAAAACTCATCTGAACCCAATGACTACACGATTCCTCAAACAAATACTCTCAGCTGAGTAATCATTGTATCTATGACACTGTGCCGTCATGCATGCCGTGGAGTGAGGATATCGAATATAGCTGCCTAGAGATTCGGACTCCGGCTGCACATACACAAATGCAATTATTACTCAGCTGAGAGGTATTGAACGTAAAATGGTGAGGTTACTTTGTAATCAAGACTTTTTAATTATTTTGTTAAGTAATGTATATAGTAAATGTAGCCTTTGGGAAAGATAGGAACCAATCTGTAAGTTACTAGAAGACTATTTTCCTGTATGGATAGTAGTTTAGGCTCTATAGCATATATAAAGTCAATGTTTGGTACTTTTCCATAAGAATCAATATAGAACATCCCAGCGGGAAATATGTCAAGCGCTTCCACAACATAGCAGAAAATATCTTTTCCGAAGCGCTGTTTTACTATAACCAAAGGAAGCTTTGCTGAAGCAGATCTATGATGACTCATATGCATCTGAAAACGCAGCAGAATTGCCATTCTTTAGAAGTTAGTCAGTTCAAGTGTGTGGTTTAAGTCAAATTTAATTTAATTTAAAATAAAAATAAAATTCAGCGGGATTCCCGCTGTATTCACTATTAGCGCTCCAAGAGTGCTACACTATACAAGTGCTCCAAGAGTGCTACCCTACAAGTGCTCCGAGAGTGCTATCAATCGGTGCGAATCTTCAAAGAAGCAGTCTTGCATCCCTTTTTGAGCGCTTCTATTTCCCGGTGGGATTTTACAGAACGGGCTCCCAACGCACACCTATAGATTTCTGTTTCATGGCTTTAGAAATATTCTTGAGGTTTTTGCCACTGTTCTTTCTGGCCTTGAGTGTTGTCGTTGGTGACTGAAAAGTCTTTTGGAGTTCACTTTGACTCTCTGTATTAGCGGATCAAGACGATACATGGGGAACCTTCTTCTAGGTGTGCTGCCAAGATTTTAACTGATCTTTTGTCGTACTTTAATGTCAAAATATACACCTAAATGAAATGAACTTATTTACTGATTTTTTTTGTGTTTTTATTCAGTTCAGCAAGCCTTGCATTACGTAGAATGAATTGAAAATTATACTTCATTACAAATTCAAAAAATTATTTCGAATTTAAGTACTTGTATTGCTCTAATTAGGTGTAGAATATCTATTTACCATAGTATAAAATTTTTGTCCCAACCTGGGAAGCAGTTGACTAATTTGTCGTACTTTTAGGCGTGTATTCTGATATTAATTCATTGCAAATTCATTTTGGTTTATTTTGTGGTTGATGAAAAGGCTAAATCGAAATGAATATGGTGAAAAAAAAGGAAAGACAAATTTCTGGTGAAAGGTCAAAGTATGTGACTAAAATATACGCCTAAGCTACGACAAAGAGATCAGAATCACCCCCCCCCCTGATCTTCTCTTCAACAAAAGACAACTAGTTGAATAATTAATATAATTTATTTTCAATTACTAATAAGCAATTACGTTGCTATAACGTTTAACAAAATTATTATTATTTTTTAATCTGATCACAATTTGTTATTTTTTTAACACTGATTTTCGAGAACAACTTTTTTGCTTTTTTCTAAATTCTTAGCCTCTCCTATATAGTGCCTTGCGAGATCTTCAAGTACTTTTTGATTAAGTTCAAATAAAACCTACCAAATGTCCGGGTAGAAATATATACATATATGTTATCGTCTGACAATTAAGTACCGCTGTCGCCACATATTCCAGGGTAGGCGCCTGGGAGCAAATCGTGTAAAAAGTTCCATTGAACAGACTCGATACGGTCGATGTGTGTGAAATAGAGGCCAGACCTGACTAGCGTATTCAAGAAGTGGTTTCACAAAGCAAATATACAAAAGCAATGTTATTGTCGGATTCCAAAACTCTGGGAATCAATGTTTTATAAAACCCAGTGTAGAGCTACTCTTTGATACCTAATAATTTATATAGGAGATAAAATTCAATCTGCAGTCACATTTGACACCTAAGTCACAGACAGAATCTACACAGCGACTCAAGGAATCCGAAAACACATCATAAGTGATTGGTTTGCGATTCCTCACATTTGTCAATCGTAAAATTTGTGGAAGTCACCCTGTACCTGTTCAAAATCGTTAACAGATTTAGGGCCGTATTCACCAAGCAAAATTAAAAAAAAATTTCAATTAAAGCTATTCACCAACCACACTTACCGAGTCGATTTAATGAAAATTTAATTTTAATTTAATTTTAAGTGAGGCCTTACCCTCTCTTAAATAAATTTAATTTCGATGTCAGCTGATTGAAGTGTCATGCAGTCAAATGTCATATTTTTAATAGTGCTGTTAAAAGTTTGAAGAAGCAAGAATTTAACTGTGTAGATATATTACGATTTCAGTGAATAGAACCACGGTTTTTAGTTTCAAGTGCATTAAAAAAAAGTAAATACAAATTAATTTAATCTTAATCACTGCTATGGATTTTTGGTTCAATGACCAGTCCATTTATATACGTGTCAGTGGAAATCATATATGATTCGATTTTGATTTGATTTTTCTTTTTTAGAAATGCGAGTAGCGCCCACAACAGAGTATAATAAGGGATACTCAGACCGATTTTTCTGGCCGTAATTCAGTTATTGCAATTTTTTTTTAAATCATTTTTAATATGTGAATTGCTTAATATTGGCTATTTTTAATTAAAACGAATTGTACATATATTATAAATTATATTTAATAATACATAAAAACGTCTTTATTTAAATAATTCTAAAAAACTTCTTTAATAATATTTAAATTACATGAACTGTCACGGAAATCTTGCAGCTGATAGTCCGAAATGTCCGAAATTATTTATTTTATTAAGGTTGGTGAATAGCTACAAAAATTTAATTGCGGTCCCTCAATAATAATTAAATTTAAATTAAATTTGTATTAAATGGCTTGGTGAATACGGCCCTTAATCTGAGCGAAAAGTTTAACGTTGTCAGAATAAATCAAGACCTTACAGTACCTCACAACAAAGACAATGTTGTCAATAAATCGAATGAAGAACGACGGTTCCAAGCGACTCCATTTAGGTACACCACACGAATCCCTCATGACGCCAGAGATGGAATGGCAGAAATAGATTTGGTATGTTCTCCGTCCATTTTAGAAATGTTGGAGGAAACCCATACTTTTCCATTTTGGACAGTATCACGGAGTAAGATATCTTGTCGAAGGCTTTACCAAAGTCTTTATATATACAGACTGTCTGGTAGCCCTTTGCAAATCCGCCAATGATATTCGATACAAATTCCAACAAGTTAGTGGTTGTAGATCTGCCCGAAATAAACCTATGTTGGTTTGAAGAGGGCAAATTCTTGCAGGAAATTCTAAGCTGAGAGTAAATGATAGATTTGGATAATTTGGGCATACAAGTTAATTTTGCAGTACCTCCTAGTTAGAATTTTTTATTTTACTTCCTTTTTGTCGATAGGTATAACAAAAGAATTTTTCTATAGCTGAAGAGAAAATAATTCTCAGCAGAGCTGCCGAGGTAAGGCAGCACGATTTAAAGAAGACTGGAGGGATCCCATCAGGATCCATTGTGAAATCATTTGGAGTCCTATTAATATGATCGAGTATATCCTCTTGTGCAATTGAAGGGATAGTGAATGAAACATTATGAGAGTCGTTCATATGACTGAAGTTGTTATTTTGGAGAATAGAAAGAAAGCATAGGTTAGTTGTCCGTTTTTCATATTAAGAAACTTAAAAAAGATACGTAATTCGCTAAATAATTTCGCACGCATACTTTGAATATACTCATCATCAAGAGAAAAGTTCTTTAAACTCATTATAGAATGCAAGGAAACAGTTGTAACTTATAATGTTTTTGTCCCTCATATAACTTTTCCACAATTTATTTTTTCTATTTTTAAGACGTTTCAGTTCTTTATTCAACCATCGCGGAGATGTTTTAGAAGACCGCTGTCGCAAGCGGAGATCGTGAGAGGAAAATACTAATCCAAAAAAAATTACATAAAATTTAACAACTTCCTGATCAACACTATTGCTAGACAGTAATTTGTTGAAATCAATAGAGGTAAGTCTGCTTGAAAGTTCCGAAAAGTCAACCTTTCTAAAATTGAAAAAGTGTCGTGTTTCGTCATAAGTTATGGAAAATTTTTAGAATTTTCACAAAATAACATTATAGGTACCAAAAACAGCATTAATTTTCGTTAAAGAAATATTATACATCTAAATATGGCGTTCATTTTAACAAATCTTCAAATGATGATGATTATCAATTAACTCCAATGCATTTTTAAATATGTTGGTTGAAACTCCATACACTATGTGCCCTGTAAAATTCTTGAACTAATAGAAGCGAAAATATGAATAATATACGCAATGTCGCATATTCGCAATTATTGGTATGTACCTCCAGATAACGCACTTATCTTTGGTAACCTCCTGATAGCACTTGTGTTTAAGAATTTCCCAAAAGTAAAAATCTATAGATTTCAGATCTGACGAACGAGCAAGCTCCAAGCTACTGTGGGTCTGCATGTACTATCCAACAGTTAGGAGGAAAATCTTTAGACCTTGAAACCTTAAACTGTACAATTTTCTTCCCCACAGAATTGTGTATTTTTAAACTAATTTTATACATATACATTATGAAAAATACTTTTGTTATTATCAAGATTCAATTAATTACTCTATAGGGTTACATTTTTGTAAGATTTTAACTTTTCTATAATTTACTCAAACCACTTTCAGGCGACGGTTAGAAGACTTTGGTAGACCAAACAACTACCCTAGAAACATTGCGAGTGGCAGCACTGGTGTCTCCAATTAACTTCCACTATGCTCCCGCACGATAGTCTAAAATAGCTTTGTATCAAACAAATATGAGGTAATTCAATGGTAATATGGTCAGCAAAGCACGTGGATAGATAAATCAATAAGTCTTACATAGAGATAGGCATAGGACCAAGTCTTCTCAATTAATTGACGTTGTTAGAATATAAATTAAATTAATTAAGGTGAATTATGGTGTTGACATTCTAGAGAGACTCCTATTTACATATATCTATATAGATAGCTCATCTTTATGGATGTCGATACTTAACTACGGTAATTATTTTTGTCTTTTATATAACACACAACGAAGAAAGACGAAAAACATAACTGTCCACCCAGAATAAAGAAAATCCAACATCACATCGTATAGTAAATATTATGAAAAATTTATTTACTTAGCCTAGTTCTTCTGAATTACTCGCACATTTCACTGGGGAATGTTAAAACTAATTAAGATCGATGTCACGGGTATTATCATGGAAAGGAGGAATCTATCCTAAATTTACTTCCCTAGTGGTTGAACGAAATTACTGTTTCCTCTCCTGAATAAGAAACTGCACATTGTGACGTTCTTTCCTGTTTAATTATTCTTTTATTTATTGTAGAAGACTCGAGGGAATTAAGATGAATTTTACTAATGTAATTTGGCTAAACAGAACTTTTGTCCTCCTCTCTCTGTTTCAAGTGGCTTTGTTTATTGTCATTTACATGAATTTTTTATACATAAATATTTCCAAACTTCCACAATAGGTAGGTAGGTAGATAGGTAGGTACTATGTACATTTATTTTATTTAACGCGATATCAAAATGTTTTACCTGATTTGATCTAAATTAAGAAAAAACAAATGGCGCTTCATGTATCATTAATCAATTTCAACTTGTCATAAAAGTTCCAGACGAGATCATGTACACACATTTACCATAAATGGTGATCACTAAGGCTATCTTAGTTCAATAGCAATTAGGATTCTAGACCGAAAACTGATGCACTAAATATTAAGGTTAAAGTTAAGAATAGGGGGAAATAGAGTCCTTTAAAGTGGTTAGGCTAAATCTTTAGCGTCTTTTGGAGCTCGATTATTGCCTTGAAGGTTAGCTTGCAAACCTTTTTTGGAGTGATGAATGATTTGCCATAAAGCTGCAAGCGCAGGACACTCGCATGTTATGATATTCTTGGAGGTGTCATTTTCTTCTATGCACAGATGGAAAATAACGGAAAGGAGCATGTCCAGTGAGTGCATTAATAAAAAGTTTGTGAGCAAACCAATTAATTTGCACATGTGGTGAGCCTCTGGTGTACCCACCCCCTAAAGTGAATTTCTGGTAGACCAAATGTTTAAAAGTAGTATATGGACTTTCAGCTCCTGTTTTAGTTATATTGTCCGCGTTTTTTCACTTCGCATTCCTTCGTATCCAGGGACCCAAAGCAAAGGTAACTTCGTTGTACCTAAACAGCAGCTGGAATTTCGTTTGGCAGCTCCAGACTAGTTTCGACTCAATGTCTTGAGAGGACAAAAGCAGGACGGCAAATTGGTTGTCTGACCAAATATAGATATTGGAATTCTTGCAGTTCATGTATAGGTTGAAAAATTGAAGATGAGGTATCAAGTGGAATTGAGAGTTCCCATTCTGAACCCACCACTCTTGAGCCTGTTTTGTGATCTTTCTTGCATGTGTTAGTTATACCAAACATGGACCCGTTGCGCTAACTGAAGCCATCTGTTTAATATCTACATAGCATCTCTTGTTAATGATCACCTCTTACTAAAGAATGAGCCCTACTCTGTTGGTAAAATTTTATCATTTTATATTATTTTATGCCTTAAAATAAAATAATTTCCTAAATTTCTATTCTGTACCCAAAATTTTATTTTCTTCGTCGTAACATAAAATATTTCCTGTTATGGAGGATAACATAAAAGATCTTAAGCAGCACATTTTAAAGGTATTTTGACACATTTTATGAAAATGACATGCATCAATTAACAGTTGTTGTGCGAAAATAGTTTTAATTAAAAACTAAAATGTCCACCGCCATACAATAAAAATTACAATTTTGTAAGAAATTGTACAAATTTACACTGGTGCGGTATGGTAAAATAGAAAAAGTTAATTATATTTGTCTAGGTTTTAATATTATGCAGAAGAGATCATAGGATACGATATCTTCGCGATTCCTATGATCCATGTGAGTTGCCAAACCTTAGGCTTCAAAAGTTCTTCCGGCTGGATAATTAATAAATTTCTTTTATTGTGATTTGTAAACTAATTTTGCAAACTTATGAATAATTTTAATATATACCCAAAATGTTTTATTGTAAGAAAACAAATTCAAATACTTATAGAGTAACTATGTAGAGCCTCATACCGGAAATACATCCATTCCGTTCACTTTGAGTTAGGAATCTCAAAAGCTTGCTGAACTAAAGAAATTTCTCGAAAACGTTGCTAGCTGTTAGACTAGAACGATACACCCTATGACGACAATTTAAAATACTATTTATGATGATTTATGATATATGTATAAAGGAAAAATCTTTAAACTTTCCTACCTTTTGATGCTACCTTTTGACAGCTACAAAAGATTGAAACAGATTGCTCATTGGAAATCAATTTGATATCTTAAACGGTGTTTCAGATCTAACCTAAAAAGGAATGCCCACTTTTCATACTTACGGATGTAGCTTGAGCGACTTTCTTGGGTGAAAAAGTATGTAGACCTTTCTACTTCTCGTGATTGCGCGGAATTGGTGAGTCGTGGAAAATGACTTCCTATGAGAAAAATGTTCCCTAACAGAGCACTAATAGCCATGGACGAAAGAACTGCAAAAATAAATGCGAAATGTAATAACTGGGGTATATGTATGTGACTCAAGTACATGAAAATGAGTTTTCCGGCGGCAAAAACGTCCCGAGAAAGTTTTCTGAATCGGGAAAAAATAACGGCCCCGAATAGCACTCGGAAAGACCTTTAATTTGATATGCAACATGCCGTATTGGAACCACCACCACCCACCCCCGCCGGATTTTCTACCCCCATTCTAAAAGAATGCAGAGAAAATTTTTCTCCTACGAACTGTAGCTGGTAATGAGCTGAGGCGAACAGTGACACCCGTTTTCCGATCGGACTTAAAGCCGATCTAAGGTTCGAGAAATCTAGTACCTCAGTTCAAATAAAAAAGAGGAAAATACTAAAAATTGGATATGTATGGCTATAAAATAGCTATTTAAGACTCCGAGTATAGACGGTTCTGTACCTACTAGATTGTCCAAAATGTACTAGATCAAAATTTTACACCCCCCCTCCCCTCCCCTTCTTTCCACCGCTAGATAGAAATAAGCATTGTTAATAAAAAATGTTCAGAATATGATAAGACATCGTTTAAGACATCCCTCATGTCTGGAGGTGTCGGGCCTAAAATAGGCATTCCCCTTTTTATGCTCAATTACAATATTTGCAAAAAAGTGGCACAAATATTTAGTAAGGATAACACTGGACGCGTTTAGGCAGAGACTAAACCAGTTGGGAAGAATTGGAAGCGTTTGGTCCCAACCATGTAAAAGTACCAACCACTTTGGTATGTTTTGCAATTACGCTGAGGAAAAATCAGTAATTTTAACCGATTTGGTCTCCGCCTAAATGCGCCCACTGATTCCTTGTTTATTGTATTTATTCCAGCTAAAATCTAAAAATCACAAAATATACTTTCACTTTCACTGCAAAAATAAATGCGAAATGTAATAACTGGGGTATATGTATGTGACTCAAGTACATGAAAATGAGTTTTCCGGCGGCAAAAACGTCCCGAGAAAGTTTTCTGAATCGGGAAAAAATAACGGCCCCGAATAGCACTCGGAAAGACCTTTAATTTGATATGCAACATGCCGTATTGGAACCACCACCACCCACCCCCGCCGGATTTTCTACCCCCATCCTAAAAGAATGCAGAGAAAATTTTTCTCCTACGAACTGTAGCTGGTAATGAGCTGAGGCGAACAGTGACACCCGTTTTCCGATCGGACTTAAAGCCGATCTAAGGTTCGAGAAATCTAGTACCTCAGTTCAAATAAAAAAGAGGAAAATACTAAAAATTGGATATGTATGGCTATAAAATAGCTATTTAAGACTCCGAGTATAGACGGTTCTGTACCTACTAGATTGTCCAAAATGTACTAGATCAAAATTTTACACCCCCCCTCCCCTCCCCTTCTTTCCACCGCTAGATAGAAATAAACATTGTTAATAAAAAATGTTCAGAATATGATAAGACATCGTTTAAGACATCCCTCATGTCTGGAGGTGTCGGGCCTAAAATAGGCATTCCCCTTTTTATGCTCAATTACAATATTTGCAAAAAAGTGGCACAAATATTTAGTAAGGATAACACTGGACGCGTTTAGGCAGAGACTAAACCAGTTGGGAAGAATTGGAAGCGTTTGGTCCCAACCATGTAAAAGTACCAACCACTTTGGTATGTTTTGCAATTACGCTGAGGAAAAATCAGTAATTTTAACCGATTTGGTCTCCGCCTAAATGCGCCCACTGATTCCTTGTTTATTGTATTTATTCCAGCTAAAATCTAAAAATCACAAAATATACTTTCACTTCACTGAAAGATCCTTTTCTTCCTCCTTCTCCGTCTGAAAAAAAAGTTTCCCACAATCCAATTGTATAAGTGTGTTTTAGACGCTTCCTTGCTTCCTTAAAATGACTAACATTAAGGCATTGAATTATCCCTAAACGGCATTATTCTAGTCTACCTAACTTTTGTTTCTCTGTCTGGACTTTCTCAGAGCATAAAAAAATTGGAATTAATTCCAATGACACATTTACTGAAACTGAACGAATCTGGAAGAAATTCTAAGGGACAACCATTTTTTTATCAATTTTACTTTTATCAGAGAGGGAAATCATTCAGACATTAACTTTGATTTATTGGCGACAAATGATTTTTTTTTCAATCTCATTTCTGCTTCGCGTTTTGTTTTTACTTTTTTCAGGAAACCCTACGATCTTCTCTACAGTAAAACCATTTCCATTAATCATATTTATTCATTCAAATTATGTAGGGCTTTGTGTTGATTTATTCTTGAAAAACGATTGTTCATCAAAGTGCTTTTCTGAGCTGTGCCATGTTATGTAGGTATTTCAATGAAATTAAAGAGATTCTTTCACTCAAGAGAAAAACGCTAAATTTATGCACGCATTGTACCAGTAATAAATTGAAGGTGTTCAAAGGTAAAAGACCCCGCAGTGCGGAATTTGAAAAGAAATCGCAATACCACTTATGCGGCTAAATATCATGGCAACGCTCTTTAATTTTTCTTCGCTTTTCCTAAGGAAACACGTTTTTTAAGTACAAGTATTAAATTATTGTTTTAATATTATAAAAGGAGTACTATCAGACCAGCCCGACAAAATAGACGACGATTTAAATTTTGTAAGATTTTCGTTTTGTGCATATATGCGCAACAGTCTATCAAATTTTGTTTGATTTCAAGTAGACATATTTATATTGCAGTCATTAATCATAGAATACTACTTGGGCAAACAATATTATCAGAACCCATGATACAAAGATTAACAAGATATGGCAGCATTATCTGTCGATTGGTTGCTTGCCTCATTTGGCGACTATTTTCACAAATTTGTTCGTCTCAATTTCAATCGTCCTTATCAAAGGGAAAAAAATAAATTTTCTATTTGGAAATTTCTTTGCTTTCTCGAAGTGATTTAAACGAAGAAACTAATACTTTGTTAAATATTTTAATATATCGATCATCTAGTTCCATACTGGAACAAATAAATATTAATTCTTTCGAGGTAATTGACATATAAGTTGTACATATAAGGGTTTTTTGTTTGTTTTCAAAACAAGTTCAGTTCTGTACTGGAATATGATTTGTATCCTGTTTTCATTCTCTAGTTATTGCAATACTTAACTTCAAAATGTATTTTCGAACTTGTTCCAGTATTGAACTATACGATCGATATTCAAAACGTATTTCAGTCAATAAAATACGAAAAACTCAAAACAAATTCGCTGGAAATGACATCGTCACCTCATGACGTAGCAACACAAAAATTTCCTCTCGAATCGGCCATACCTTCGTTATCTTTGTATCTTTGTTCGTTAAAGCCTACGTACGAAAGTTGGAGTGCCTGACTCCCCTAGATAAAAATGGTGGTGTTCAATTACATCGACACTAGCCTGAATAACTAGTTCAATTTCATACTTAGGCCTTAGTCTTCCTTATTGAATGTTTTCACTGAAAGATGAGCTCAGTTAAAAGAAGGATCAATGCTCAATGGAAATTTTAATGGACAGACCAGATCCGGTTGATTAAACCAGTTTGGTAATTATAAGGTAGTATCTACTAGACTGCGGTTACGTTGCGTTTGTTTCCTACCTAAATCAAGACTAATTCAGTTTTTGTTTATCTGTGAAACTAAAGTGATTTTTTCTAATAACATAAGTCGTAGCATGTTGATACCATTTGAAGACAGGTCCCATACGAAAATGACCATTTCCTTATCCTCTTAAGACACCAGATCACGGTGCGTGCGCGTTATACGAGGGTGTATTTTCCGTAAATATTTTCAAGCAAACGATCAATGGAATTTTTTTATTAATACTTTTGGTCAATATATGCATATATGTAGAAGATTGTATACAAATTTTTGGACTCGAATCTAAAGTATAGTTTGCGCTGCTTCCAAGAGGACACTCCGACAAAATTGCTGCTCAACGGTTGACAGCTTAAGCCATACAATTCATCAGAAAAATAAAATAAAAATATATATAGAAACTAGACATATAGGTTTACAACACCACGTAGGGGAATTTCGATAATTTAAAAAAACAATGACGGACGAGCGAATTTTATTTCCGATTTTCATGGCAAAATTTCATCGTTCATAAAAAAAAAATAGAAGGGGGCCCTTTATAAAAAAATCCCAACGTGGTGGTATAGACTACTCGTTGAACGAAAAATGCATGAAAACAAAATGGAACCACTTTCGTATTCATGTCTCTTTCCGTGAAAGTATACTTTCCACTGAACTGTAACGATTGGGAACAACAAATTGCTTCAGGTTCAGCGGTATTTCCAACCAAAAAAGCCTTGTAAAAAACACTTACTTCGAATCATAATTAAAATTTCATTTACGACAATTGGTAGCATTGCCAGTGAGAGCATACTTTCTGAAATCAAAACTTGTGGTACATGAAACACGTGATCAGTCAGTCCATTTATATATATGTCAGTGGTGGTGCCATAAAGACTGTATTTTCGAATAATTTAAGACTTGGCTGGCGCATGAAAATCGGATGTATATATAGTTTTTTTTAATATGTTGTCAACCAGGTTGAAAAACGGAGGAGTTACAGGGTGATTAAGAAAAAAAGCTAGTTTTTCACAAAACACCCTGTATCTTAAAAACTACAGGGTGTACGGTCACATTTAAGAGGTCATTGTATGCAGAACTTCATGGCCTTTCCAACGACTACTCAATCAGCCCCATACCCATCTCCCATCAAGAATTATGGTTGTCTAAACTAAAAATTTCGGATTTTCTTACCTTTTCTTTATTATTTAACCTCTATTATTTTTGCAAAAATGTTGTTTACATAACTTTTTTTATAAAAACTGTAAACTTCAGGAGAGTCTATAGTTAACAGTTTTTATAAAAAAAAGTTATGTTAACGACCTTTTTGCAAAAATAATAGAGGTTAAATTAAGTAAAAGGGTAAGAAAATCCCAAATTTATAGTTTAGACAACTATAATTCTTGATGGGAGAGGGGTGTGGGGCTGGTTGAGCAGTCATTGGAAAGGCCATGAAGTTCTGCATATAATGAGCTTTTAAATGTGACCGTACACCCTGTAGATTTTAATATACAGGGTGTTTTGTGAAAAACTAAACGGTTGATATGCCCCCCCCCCTGCCATACTATTTTTGGTTCGTCTAGGTGAGTACTATCACCTCCCGCTCTATTGACCTCCTAGTGGGAAACACCCTGTATACAAACTTTTCTTCATAGCAAATCGATTAATATTAAAATTTTTAAAACAGTCCATAGATAGACATTATTCCTTAGTCCAAAGAATTCAAAATAAAGCACGATGGTGTAAATCTTAAAAAAAAACCAAATACAATATCTCCATCTCCCAGACACATGTGCTTACGGCTTAAGCTAACAGTTGGATCCGAGTAATAGAAAGCTGTTCGCATCGGGTATTATTCCCCAAATCTCATCCACCTTATATCGATTTAATTTTACAAAGACCTTATCATCCTCCTGTTGCTTCATAGATAACAAAAGCTTTTCACGGAATATCCGCACATACCTACTTAGTTCCTAGCAGATCAAAATTACTTCCAGATGAGTGCGCTACTATAAACGGATTTAAAACTAATTTAACGTGGTAAGTCTTGTATAAATGTCTCTGGATTTATGTATAGAAGTTTGTAGGTATGATTTAGTTAGAAAATAATGTTATCCCCCGCATAGCAATTGATAAAATCGAAAATATAGTAAATATCTCGACATTAATTATGATAGAAATATAAACGTCACATCGTTCGTGGGTGGGAGTTTTAATTAGTTACCTAGCTACCAATCAAATTGAGATTGAAATTTTGCTACGGTACAAAGTAGTGATTTCAAACTCATTCCTCCCCTTTTGAAAGTTGAGGGTTAAAAATTATTATACGATGGGTGTTATTTTCAGTTAGGAACATATTTAATAAAATTATTAGATAGCTTAAGGCTATTATAAGGGCACATTCATGTTCTTAAGCCAGCATAACTGAAAGATTATAAAATACCGAACGATAATGACGACATGAAAAGAGAGGTTCTCATCCATATTTGAATTTGAGATTGAGTTGAAAAAGATTTTTTTTCTTCCTTTTATCAAAGATTTTTCTAAGGTAAATTTTCTGTATATATTTATGTGTACGCGCAATCACTTCATGTTTCGTTTATGTTTACTCGCTTTCTGAATTTCTTACAGGAAATATCACAAGCAGAAACGTAGTCGTTTTTTTATTTATTTTTTTTTTATGTACTTACATTTTATTTAGATGAAAATAGCAAAAAAAAAATTGAGGTGAATGAGTTGAAAATATCCTATCTGAGCCAAATACCAAGCATATATGTTTTGTAAATAGGTAGATAGGTATATAGGTACCAATTTCGAATTTGTTCAACTAACAAACGAAAGTTCGTGTGGGATTGAAAAGGAATATCGGATGTATGGGATAAGAAGGGTATACCTAAGTGTATTTATTCGAAAAAAAGAACAGTCAAATTGGATCGAACTCACTTAATATTGTGATTTTATAAGATTTGAGTTTTTTATTTAGATTGTGTGAGTAAATTAAAAACACTGAATAAAAAAAAATTTGAGAAATATATAAGGAAAAGGGTTGCTGCTTTTGTCATAGAAAAAAATACCCTCAACTGGCCACTCATCTTGTTTTGCAAGTTTTTACAACATCTAAGCATCTGTAAATCGTCCAAACTTTCACAAACCTAACCTGAGCAAAAATGGCATATATGTAGTATAACTGTTCCCTTTACTTGTGGATATGTTTATAAAAATTCAAAGGGGTGAAGAGTTAAGACATATCATTATCGACTCTAGATTCTATGGGTATGAGTTCGATCCCCGCAAAAGCCTACCAATCGTCGTAGAAATCGATCGATTTCTCACTGTAAAGCCTTTGAAATGCTGTAATGTCCGAATGATTTTTTACTAGGTGACTTGAACCTCACATCTGAAAATTATAGATCCTTTGAAAATATTATCTTCAGCCAAGAATTAGATTAATTTCCCTAATTGTTGAAAGAAAATTAGGCATGGATATAGCTTGGCGAACCAGCCGCAGTTACATCTCAGACAGTAGGTACACTTAATTTAAAGTTTAAAGTAGTTGGACCAACTACTACTACATATCTACTGATGTTACACAACAAGCTCCGCAATTATGTTTAAAAGTTAAACAAAGATTAATCTAAAATGTCCAGATTCGTATGCTTGATGCATATTTGACGTTTTATTAAGAGTGTGATGTTTGTTTTCCTCCTTATCCACCCCCCCCCCCCCCGCCTACCATTTACCTAATGAATAAACTTGAAAATGAACTCTTTCGTTTTAGGGTCATATTCATAAGGCATAAAGCTGTAGTCAGCTCTAACGCGCAGTGACCTATATAGGAGGAATTTTCTACAAGGAATTCAATTATATTTACGACAACTGCTGAGTTGACTAAGTAATTTTAATTTAATTAACTACAGTTAATTTTTCAATAAGAGAAAAAAAAAATTCTTGGCGGTCCAAATCCGTACCAAAATTGCCTTTAATGAGAATTAATCTGATGTTGGTATTCCAACGTTTCACTTTCGATCATGAATGAATGGCTTGATGCAGTTTGGTCGCCCTTTTATACATTCCCTTATACTATATTCGACTCATCGTATACTACAATAAGCTAGAATGGAAATAATGGTGCCCAATTACAACTTCTGACTGCTGTATTGATATGAGCCCAATAATTTTGTTTAAAAAAAAAAAACACTATAAAACCTACTCAATATTTATGCTTAATCCTTTTCTTCAAGCCCAAGATGAAGAGAATCTATCCGTATTCATTCGCTTTTAATGGCCACCAAACATTCTCATCTCACAATCTGTAATCCAACAAGGAAACTTCGAATATCAAACTAGCTAGATATTTTAAAACTGTTATACCAACTAGCCAAGGTATAGGTATGGCATACATAGAAATTCATTATTTGCATTATAATATATTTAATAATTCGAACACAGGTTAGCTTCATCTTCGTCTAACTCTTATAATATATGAGCTTGTTGCGTGACGACGATAAGCGACGTTGCGTGGTTGTTATAACAAGACAAATACGAGGACTTGGATTCAAATAGATCCTTAGAATCGAACCGGACAAATCCTTGTACCAAAAAAAATTAAACTTCTATGGTAGGCGATCAGAGATAACCATACTGATGAGACCTGTCTGATTGCTGGGTCGAAAAGTTCAATTTTTTTCTGCATTTCAATACAATTTGTAGATTAATTGAAATTATTTTCAATGGATTTCAGTCTTTTAGACGAGAAATTGTCCATTTAAAGAAAACTGAAGCAAGTGTCCAGTGCTTGGATGGATTTGCTTTCTACTCAAATCTACTGTGACAATTATATGGCAGAGACGCTGAAATATTTGCCGCGTCTATACCATATAACACCACAGCCAACCTCCGAATCGGCTCGTTTAGCAAACTTCAAACTACAATTGAGTGGTATTGATGGAGCCGCTTTCGTCTCAAATTTTACCGCACAGACGCTGAAATTTGGCAGCATTTTTGCAATAACAAAATCAACGTAAAAATTTAAACACATTTAACTTACCAGGTAGGAGTAGAAGTGTAGGTTTCGTACTCGTTCTAATCTTGTAACTTTCCTCATATTATACAGAGATAAGAAAATAATAATAATGTATGTTTTTACGAACGTCTTATTGCTATGTTTCGTATACTTTTGCCGTCAATGGTAAAAGGGGATGTTGAATTAAATTCTTGTGTTCACTGTTTGTGTCGGGAGATACCTGCTATGAACAGATTGAATGATTAAATAAAAGATATGATTGCCAGGACCAGGGATTAAAATATCGCTCCTAGTCGAATGTGTTGCTCTATAAAAATAAAGCTTCTTCCGGAGCATCATTTTTAAACTGATTGGCTCCGTCTGAAGCAAAACGACATCCAATTTTAAATAAATGCTGCACAGTCCACAGCGAAGCGTTATTTCGACTGGAATTATTGAAATGCCCAAATAAATTCCAAGCTCCATTTGTAGCTCACAAATACTACAGTTCTTTAGAAATCCAATTAAAATAAGAACTTAAGGAGACCTAGTGGACAATAAGTGGCCATATATTGGCGCAAAAAGTTATATACATTATATAGGTACCTAATTTTTTTTTTTTTTTATTTAATAAATCCTAAAGCTTTAAACTAAAGATTTATTGAAGGCCTGAAATTTCGCGTGTTTATGACTCACATTTTTGCTCCGTATCTGCAGCATCCACTGACATATATAGTATGGACTGCTTAACTTTCTATTTCATGTGGGCTCAGTTGATTATGTCAAAAAAAAGTTCTTACGCCGGTGCCAACATTGAACAAAATCATTGGCGGGAAGTTAAAAAAATGAGAGCTCGAAAAGCGATTATATTAAAACGATTCGAATTTTATCTGCACATCTTATCAATATATTGCCTTTAGTAAAACATTTTTATCATTAATAACCCTAAATAATTAATTTAAAAATATTTATTTCGACGAACCCACTTATTTATTTGTTGTTTACAGTTCTCCCCAGTTGGTACTTGGTGCTTAGACCGAAAGAGTCAGCAATATAGCAGTGAGCCCACTTTTTGCAGTGCATTTCCATTAACGTAGTCAGTCCATATTATACATGTCAGTGGTAGCATCTTAGTGGAGTTAAACAATATTTTTCTCTTTGGAAAAGATCCGCTCCAGAGTTTTACCTTCAACTGGCAAAATGTTTTGCTCCAACTGGGGAAATATATTTTTCCAAGATCTTTCCGCTCCTACTCGGAGCAGAGCTCAATGCATGAAAGTAAAATATGGCTCTAAATTATACAAAAAAAAATGAATTGTTTCCTTTCGTCTGAAGCTCACAAACCGTCACTGACATATTCCCTAAACCTATAATTAAAATTTTTAGAGTAAACTATACCAAGACATAATAGGGGTATTCACGCAATGTTGTATCAAAGAGTGTATCGTTGTAAAAGATGTATTTGATTACAACCCAGTAAAGTAATACAAGGTCTATGCATATAATATGCAATACAAGGGTCTTGTTTTTTTACATTCACAAATTGGCAGTGTAAACTGGCTTGTATAGTTGTACTTAGGAGGTCGGATTGAAAGTCAAATGTCAGGGGACGCAGCGGGTGAGGGAAGTGTCCTAGGAAAATTTCCAATGCGCCAAATGGAAGATCCTTTTAAGGACTATCGACTGGTGCACTTATATTTTTTCTAGGTGGTACTGGGTTGATTTAGCAGGGTGTGCAATTTACATCTACCCACATCACGGTTTTCCCCCACAAAAAAAGGTATTGCAAATTTGTGAACCCAAGACATAAGTAATGGCGCATCAAAGAGCATGAAACTTGGTGGAAAACTTAATAAAACATCACCGAAAAAGAAATTGGTGTGATCGATATTCTTTTTCGGTCCTAAATTAATTAATAATAGTATTTGAAGTTCAAAAATTAGCTTTAATTATTTTTAAAATTCGAACTTTTCTTGCAGGGTGAGGGGGGGTTGGCGTGACAAAAAACGAACTTGGGATTCATCTTTAGTTCGACAAGGCGATTAAATTTATCGAAATAAAAGTTAAGGGTGGGGTAATTTTGGGGTGCGGGTTATTACCCCCACCCCCTCAAACCCCAAATATGACATGTGGGGTATCTAATTAAAGCCCATGCTGAGCTCTATTGAATGGCGTTTTTAAATTTTCAATCCGGTATACTTCATAGTGTATTTTTTCCACCCTCTAAAACTGGTTCCATTTTAACTGAAAACCACTTTTTCACTTGTCGGACCCTGATAACAAATTTCTCTATCTATTAGAAGGTTTTCATTTTTAATTCGACATATTTCTACACTGAGCTTTTACTCCCGAAGTTAATTTTTTCCTCATCTAGGTCCCATATGCCCCATTACTACAGATGAGTTATATGTTCAATTGTTTTTTCGATCATAGACATAAGTGTTCGATTACGAAACTTTTACATCTTTACCAAAAAATTCCTCCGAACCACCGTTATTCCGTAAAGGTAAATTATAAATTTTTACATTTTGTCACTGCAAAATGCGGCAAAGATTGCCGTAAAAGGAGGTTGTTCTACTATTATTAACATTTCTTCTAAACTATTAGTCTGAGCGGAAAACTAATTGGAAATAAACGTTTCCAACAAAACACGCTTCATTTTATCCGCTGATATTGTACTTAAATAGTATAATTAAGTAGTAATAGTAGAAATAACATCTTTGAAAACAACCAAAACGGTCAAAAAACGCTATGAAAAACCAGCATTTCCTTTTAAGCCGTTCTTTTCATAAATAGTTCAGATACTTTAGTTTTTATCTCAGCTATTTTTAACCGGATCTTCACAATTCTTTTTTTATAGGATAACTATGAATCCTAGGAATTTTAAGAATTTTTTTTAATTTTCCCGGGGTCGGGGAAAGCTCATTTTATCACCCTGTTCCCATAATAACATTTCGAAGTAAGCTAAAGGCTAAAGGGTGTATTCACTCTTTGTTGTAAATTCTTGCTGTATTTTTACATTGGTTACACTGATACATTAAAGATTGAATACCCCTAATATATAACTAGTGTGTATATAGAAATGTAAAGGCTTTCATTTCAGATCCAAGCAAAGTCATATCAGACTTGTCCTGCACAGAACCCACACCCGATTTGGATCCAGTGACTTATTTGGTCAGGGGATCATCCTCTGAAACTCACTTCCGGAATCTGTCAGAAGAACTGGTACTCAGAGGCAGTTCAAGGAGCTTGCTTTGCGTCATCTTATGGACGCCTAAGGTACATCGGTGATGGTGCACCTGGCGCTTTGGCACTTAATACCTGTTGCTTTCTAGTTCCTAAGCTTTTGTAGTTCCCGAAAAAGTATATATATATATATATATATATATGTATACATATATATTTTACTTTAAGTACTTTTTTCGTTTGTTAATGCCTTTTTTTTTATATTAAATTTTTTACTTTACTTTAAGTACTTTAAGCTCTCCATTGTTTGACTTCATTATCTAACTACATTACTAAAATTACTATCTGCCGCAATGAGTTTGTTCATAGCTCCATTGTTAGTTTGCCAAACAACTTTGTATATTATCGATTATACCAATTAACTATAACTTACTCGATGTACCTAACGTTGTAACGTAGCGAAAGCTGAGGTCCTTCAATAAATAATTTTCTATTATATTCTATTACATGAGCCTTAGAAATTTAGTTGTGTAAACTAACCTTTAAAAATTATATAAATTACCCAGCATGGCATTCTTCTTGTTTTTACACAGTAATAGTCAAAGCAACAGAGATTATACCTTACTATACATTATTGGAAAATTAATAAGATGAGGGAATCAGAGTTGGTAGCTATTTCAATACAGTGAAATCGATCAACAGCAATACAGGTTGCTATACCTAATAATGGTTAGTAGTCGAGTCTTATACGAGGATAATTCTTAAGGAAATAGTATGCCCTGCTCTTGCTATGAGTTGAACGCATTTCAGACTATATTGGTGATAGAATTATTTTGGAAGCTACAGGCAATGCACAGAAATAGCGTAAATATATGTAGTATCTCTGACTAACTTTTTTTAAGCATATTCAGAAAAAAATTAATTAAAAGCATTCATAGATATAGATGAGAATTGCCTACTCTTAGTGATTGTATTCTATGTTATTGTAAATAAAGGAAAAGGTGCAAAAAAATTAAAAGTATGCAAAAATGATTGAATTTTTTCAGGTGTAAGCTTATCTTGTTGGGCCACTTCTACTTAGCTAGAGAGATGAGTGCAATAATGGGTCTGGTGATGGTGATCATGGTTTTTTTGGTAGAATATACCACGCAAATTGACTTCAAATTGTAGTTGGTTGCAGTATCTCATTTTACTTTAACAGTCAATCTTTTAACTAGCATTTTGAATTAAGTACTATAATATGAATTTTCATTATAACGTTGCTGCTATAAGACTTACACCTGCTGTAACACTTAACCTATATGTTTAGCCTATACTTAGCGGTAGTTTGTAATTGGAATATAATAAGTGTGTATGAGCTTGTTTTATAAATATATGTATATGTTCTTCACAATATGCTCAGTATAAATATAAATAAAATAATTTTTTATAAAAAAATGATATTGAGAAATTAACACAATTTGACTTACCTTTTAAAATGGGTTTCCGTATATAATCTAATTTTTTTATACGACGTAACTTTTCTCGCAATCTGTAAAGAAGAAACAGAAAATTAAAAAAAAAAAAAAAATCTGGATTAATTTATTAAAAGTGTCTTTCAGGTCCCTCGACTTTTATATCTAATCTACAGGATTTCATCAATTAAATGGCGCCCTCTTCATTATCATAAAAACTTCTCTTTTTACTTTTTTTTCTTTTTTTTTTTTCTTTTGTAGGACTTTCCCAATGAACAAAATATTTTTTAAGAAAATTTTTATAAATATTACGAAATTGAAATTCCAGGGATCATAAAGTGCAAATTAAACCAATATAAAAACTGCTGTATAAGGTAGCAGCATGAAGAGAATATTTTATAAGAAATTCGAGTAAGGAAAGATAACACTTAGTAAAATAGGATATTTCTCCTATCCCAGTCTCACATATACATACTATATATATTAAATGCCTGGATGGTAAACTGAATAATAATGTGACAAGTGCTACTTTACTTTTATTTTGCACGTGTATTTGAAAAATTCAACAGTTTCCAATAACATGCCATACCTACATACAATATACTATCTGAGCCGGTAGACCTAGACATGTACTTGTATAAAATATCCTTTAAGAGGAAGGAAAAGATATGTATGGTAAGAGAAAAAGAAAAAAGAAGGTAAAATCGATTTCCTAATTGGTGTCAACTTCCCTAGCTCTTGAAGGACTATGACTAAAAATAAACGGGTAAGTGGATGCTCAAATTCCTTTTAATATACCTACCACGCCACAAACATTCCCTTTTGACCTTTATTAAAGGCAAACAAAATTAACATTAGTTCAAGTAAAAATAAAAACAGCCTTAATTCCATAATGTTACTTTACTGTTGACATAGGAACAGGAGACGTCCATTCCGCACTAGTTCCTCTTTGTGTAAAATTATAAAAAATACTTAATTGAAATTCTGTTTTTTTTTTTAAATCCAATAAAGTTAATCTAAGAAAATGTTTTTAAAAACGTCTGTCACAATTTTTTTTTTATATAATACAGGGTGTCCTCAATTAACATGCAATAAAGTACTCCAAGTTGGTGCTTTAGTTGAACACATAAGAAATTTCGGAACAAGTTGAAGTGAATTAATAATGGTGGTTCATCTTTCATAAAATTTAGAATGAAAATAAATTTATTTAGTTACTTAAGCAAGCTGTATAGTTTTTAAAACCCTGTATTACAATTATTTCCTCTCAAGTAATTCCCTTCACCGACTGCGCCCTCACCGGCATGATGCCCTTCAAATAAAAAAGAAATATTTTAGGAATCAAATTTGGAGGGAAAACTTATGACAAACAAGTGAAAAAGCTAGAATTGGTCTAAGATCAATTCTTATGATACCCTAGCCTAGATGAATGCCCGTATGGTCAGCTCTCTGTGCAAGTATAATTTTTGAAGTGGTTTTTCGCATATACATGTTTCTAAAACGGATCGTCGGACAGTAAAAATGGTTATAACCAATTTCATAGGATTTGACATTATGAAGAACTTTTCAATACATTAAAACCGTCTAGAACTGATTTCACAGTATATGTAAAATTTCTAAATTTTTATATGGCAACACCAAGAAGAGGTTGCCCTAATTAGAGCATTTTTGAAATTTTATTTGCTATTACTATGAAAACACCATGTACCGAATTTCAGCTCTCTATGAGTACGTTTAGACCGCAGCTATTTAGAACTAGTTTTACGTAAGTCGACTTACGTAGGACTTATCCGGCTGTCGTTTAGTCCACTCGTATTAAAGCTTTGACAGTACTCAAATTTGTAAGATCTGCCTACTTCTTCACGAGAAAAATGAGAAATAATATTTAAATTTTGTGCATGCGGTATGCACAAAAGAATAGAGCTTAAGAAAAAAAATTAAATTTTCCAAATTTCTAATTTTTTTAACACCCATTACGGACGGAATACTTTCTTCAATAAGTCAAAAGTCTATAAAAGAATTTATCCCTCTTTCTGACCAGTCGCACTTTTTTCCTTCTTAATTCCACTCATTTTCATTAAAACAAAATAACAATTCTCTCTATGAATGAATATAATGCATTCAAGTTTGTAAACAATTCCTTATCTGATGAGGTTTATGTCTTCGTTTAATACTAATTCTGTAGGTCAATACCGCATCAAATACCGGATTAAAGCAGGACTAGTTTCTCGTAATGAGACATGTTTACACCACTTCATATTAGTTCTACGTAAGTCGACTTACGTAAAACTAGTTCTAAATGGCACGGTCTAAACGGGCTCTATGTCGACGCGTTCTCAGGCAGTGCCTAAATATATAGTGGAAAATGAAATTTTTGTATGGCAACCCCACGAAGGAGCTGCCCGATTTGTCACATTTTCGAACTTAATTTTACTTCTTTTTTTAAAGTCTGTGTACAAACTTTCATCTCTCTAGGTATACGCGTTCTACAGTTATTGTGCGCAAAGACAGACAGACAGACAGACAGACAGACAGACAGACAGACGGACGGACGGACGAACGGACATGCAAAAAACAAAATAACTTTTAATATTATGCGTGGACGTCCAATCCATTTTGCTCTACCATCATTATTTCTAGGTGTTACAAACGGAATGGCAAACTTAGTATACCCTACAAATTTCATCTAGGGTATAAAAATTGAAAATCTGTGTGTTTTGAGCATCTTATGACAATGATTATTTTCAGACTCTTAGTGCCCTTGTGAAAGTTTCTCGAAACGAATATGTTTTTTATAATTATTATTATAAGATGGAGGTGAGGCCGAAGAATCTGCCCTAAGCACTGCGACCTAAAAGATCTTTTGTACTATGCCCCTATCATGCCCATATCCGCTTTTTATAGGAAGATTATTACCTCATTACGGTTAGTTTTCCGATTGTCTGATGAGGTTTCAAGACATTAGAATCTTTGCCAAGCACGCATTCGCAAAGTACCTGCTCTGCAGATTCTACTTCTTCGTTATAGAATTAACAGTTGTCGTATGTGTTATTGACCATTTTCTTAAGCAGGTATCCAAATGGGCAATTGCCAGCCATTATGGTAGCGAATAGCCTAACCTGGTGCTTACGATGACGCACTTCTTTACAGATACAGGGTCTCTCCAGTGAACATTTTCCAAAAACAAATTTTTTTTTACATTTACAACAGATGTTTTATTTTTTTTTTTTTTTCAATATCCAATACATGTTTTTCGACTTTCAGAAATTGTAGAGGATCTGTTGATGTTCTTGCCATACTTTTGTTTCTTGTTCCTGAAAAACTCAATCTTCTGTGTGACACGTTCTTCTGTCAACTAAAATAAAAATTCTTGTCGCGATATCTTTTCTCTGATTGTTGGCTTTGCATATAAAATCCAAGCATTTATCGCAGCTAAATCAAAAATGTTGAAAAATACTATCCACGAGATTTAGATTTTATGCTATATTATTTCCTAACACGCCGAAGGTTTTAGGTATACATTTGCTGTTTTTCAATTGGAAGTGTATTCTAACTGGTTCCAATTGGAATCCAATTCCAATTGTGTAGAATCCAATTGCATTTGTGTGGAATCTAATTTCATTTGTGTGAAATCTAATTGCAAGTGTATGGAATCCAATTCCAATTATGTGGAATGCAACTCCTATTATGTGGAATTAAATTTGTATTATGTGGAATACAATTACAATTGTGTGGAATCCAGTTCCAATTATGTGGAATTAAATTTGTATTATGTGGAATACAATTACAATTGTGTGGAATCCAGTTCCAATTATGTGGAATCCAATTACAATTATGTGGAATCTAACTTAAATTATGTGGACTTCAATCACTTTAAAAATAGGCCTATAGAGTCGCATCCTGAGCCCATCTGAGTACTTCAGAGCTGCTTCTCAAATTTAAAGTCTTATCTGATACAATCCCGGCCTGGACTTCAAAGCTGCTGATGCGTTATTTCCCTAGATGTGTGATTTGTAACCATGTCACTAAGTTTGTATGCCTATTAACTATTAAAACAAGTAAATTTGCTTTTTGTCACATAATAGATAAAAGATAGCCATCGTGGGGGGTAAAATGTTAAAAAATATACAATCAGTTCCGAGAAAATTTTTTATGCCATTTTCGGTGGGATAAAACAGTAGAACTTTAATATCTAACGGCAGTTCTGTAAAACAAAAATTGGAACGAAACATTTGGAATAAAGAAAAAGCATTATTTGGAACGTTCTTATGCAAAAATTTGAGATGTACTAACACGAAACTGATAATATGCCGATAAATGCGGCAGCGCGCCGATTTTCTTCTGCATCATACTCAATAGAGTTTTGCTATGAAAATTCATAGCGAAATAAGTCAATATGAAATTGACTCAGTTTGCTGCTAAGTCTGCAGCTCGAGAATTAAGTTGAAAAAACTCTTTATGCAAACGAAAATTCTTTAAAAAAGAAATTTCATTGCAAAAAGAAGGCGTTTCATATAAGCAGGAACCGTATAATCGTCAGTACGGATTGGTTCCTGCTTTGCCTTGGCGTATACGACAGGTAGGAACCAAGCCGTACTGACGATTATACGGTTCCTGCTTATATGAAACGCCCTCTTTTTGCAATGAAATTTCTTTTTTAAAGAATTTTCGTATGCATAAAGAGTTTTTTCAACTTCATACTCAATAGTTCCCCCTTATGGGAGAAATTATTAAATTTATTTTATGAAATTAACTTTTTAGTCATTTAAGCTGTTCTACTGTGCAGTAGCTAGATCTTGCCTTTGGCGCCCGCTTATGCCTTTACGAATTTCCACACCAGCCGCCATGCCACCGAATCATGTGTCGAAAATATTCGCGCGTCCTCTAAGTATAACTCCTAAGATGGCCTAATATCATTCTCTCCTACCAACTACCACATAACACGTGCTTAGTGTAATGTACTTGCATCACTCATTGATATAATCATTTCGAATTGAAGTCACTAGAATCAATTTTTAGTACCTATCTCTTTACTCGCAACCAAAACCAGATTAATCTTTTAACGCGAAACATACTTATTTGGTTAACGCATTTTTTAGTAGGTACATATTTATCAATACCTCCACTAATCTTCCTCGAAGTTATCTCACATAATAACTATTAACGTTTTTCATATTTTTTGTTTAAAGTATTTATTTTGAACTTAGTAACAATATACAGATTACATTTTATTCCTGATTTGTAAATTACGTTAAAAACTGACCTTTTCGGGGGGTGTTCTCCCCCCCCCCCCCCTTGCTCGATGTCCAAGTAGATTGGAATTGGAATCCAATTATGATTGATACGATTCCAATTGGGGAATCCAATTGGAATTCTAATTGAAATCATATCAATCATAAAGAACTTGAAAGAAACGAACCAGCAGAAAATAAGGAAGTCAATAACCTTCTTTGGACGACTCTACTTTTGACCCTTGTTCGTGTTCGGTGAAGTATAAAATTTCGATATGGTGTGGTAATATTCATTACACAACTCCATTGGAAAATACCTTGTAGAAAATGCTCATCGGTTTCGAAAACACTCTACCCCGCTCGGGGTGAATGCTATGTAAACTAGCCCTGTTGCATCTGGAAATTGCTCATATATGTATGTGTAAGTTTCTCCGCTTTTGAATGCGGGTGCAGTTTTCTAATGCGTTCCGATGAGCTTTTCGATGAGGATACTATAAGCGTTTTCATATTCAAAATTTATATGCGTTTCCATTTCCACGAAATTATGATGAATTGCGTGTTAGGTATATTGATTAAAAAAAAAGTAAAGTGCAGTTGAAAATCGCATTCTTTTAAGAAAGTTTTGTTAAGTGCTGTGAAGTGAATTGTGTAACGTGAAAACATTTTTAATTTTTAATAGATATTTTTGAATTTATTTTCTGATAAATTTTAATAGGAAAAATATAAAGGGTCCGCCATCTAACATTTTTTTTTTCAACTAGTGCTTATTTCGTGAATGGTAACACTTAGCTCATGTCTGATTTGACAGATAATTAGTTTTATTCTTCCGCTGAACGAATATGGTTGTGTATACGCTTGAACAACGCTGGGAAATATTGCGACATTACTTTGAAAATCATGGTAATGTTGCAGAATGTGTGCGAAAATTGCGTACGGATTTTGGAAGAAGAGAAGCACCGTCAGCTCCGTATGTTCGTTATCTTGTGAAAAAAGTGAAAGAAACTGGCATTCTCATCGATAAACCAAAGCGTGAAAAGCCAAAAACAGTGCGTACACCCGAGAATATTGATTGTGTGGCAGAAAGTGTGCGTGAAGCGCCATCAACATCAATTCACCGTCGTTCTCAACAATTGAACATTTCGGAGACATCATTGAGACGAATTTTGCATAAAGATCTTGGTATGACGCCATACAAAGTCCAATTGGTTCAGGAGTTGAAGCCAACTGACCATCCAATGCGTTTTCGCTTCGCTGAATGGGCCTGCGATCGACTTACAGAAGATGCCGATTTTGCCAAAAAAATCATCTTTTCGGATGAAGCTCATTTTGATCTTGGCGGGTATGTAAACAAGCAAAATTGTCGCATTTGGGGCACAGAAAACCCGCACGCATACATTGAAAAGCCGATACACCCAAAACGAGTCACTGTTTGGTGCGGATTTTGGTCCAGAGACATAATTGGGCCATTTTTCTTCGAAAATGAGCAAGGAGTGGCCGTTACAGTCAATGGCAATCGTTATCGGGCCATGTTGAACGAATTTTTGTTCAGGAAAATTGAAGAGGAGGATGTTGGAAACATTTGGTTTCAACAGGACGGCGCTACGTGCCACACAGCCGAAGCTACACTCGATGTTTTGCGCCCTGTTTAAAAAAAAAAAAAGTTATTTGGCGGACCCTATATTAAACTGTCACTTGCTCTTGAGTTGACTAGAAAAGATTACGAAACAGAACTGATACAACACCAGAGCAAAGTGCACAAAGTGCATCCACACATAACATAGGCAAAAAAACATTTGACAAACAATTTATAGGCAGTTCACAAATGTTTGATAAATGTTTGTCAAATGTTTGTCAAACATTTGATAGGATATTTGTGTGAAAAATGTTTTCCAAATGCTCAGTTTTTAATAATTTTTAATATTTTCCGAGTGAAGTAACGTTCATTGCAGCCTCTTTCGTCATACTTACCTCAGTTATAAAGAAAATCTGCTAAAAATATGGAACAGAAAGTTTTGAGACAGAAAATTAGAGTATAGTGGTCGTGATTTTTTACATGATTTAAAAATTTACGATCTTTCCGGTTTTCGAAATTTCCATAAATAACTTCGAAATTCTCGTTAATAGAATCGGGCCAAAAATATAAGAAGACGAAATACAAATTGACGAAATAGTATAAGTGAAGATGAACGGTTGGCCATTACTCTGAGGTTTTTTGCAACGGGTGATTGATTCTTATCGTTCTTTAATGTTGTACTTGTATAAAGTCTCAAAACAATTGATTTCAAGAATTGTTCCTGAAGTAGCTGAGGCAATAATAATTGTATTGCAACCATATATATCGGTATTAACATAGCTGGCTCTTTGTGATAACTCACTTCCAATTGATATGAAGTTGTCATTACGTTTAAATTTGTTCTTGTTCTCTTCACTCGAATTGCCGCACAGATTTCGGGGTGTAGAATATAGTTCTATTAATTTTATAATATGTATCTACTCCCCTTTTCCACTCATGATTACTTTATTCCGAAATTCTAAAATGAATTCTCACTACTGCTTTCCACAGCTGTTGAAAGCTGACTAAAAGTACTGTACAAACTTTAACAAACATCTAATGTTTTCCATTTCATTTGGATTGAATTGAAACTTTTTAAGAATCCGAAACTGTAAAATTTGTGTCCACACTCATTCCACAAAATTCCAAAAATATGACAAATGTTTGTCAAAAGCTTGTCAAACATTTGGGGAATGTTTATTATGTGTCGACGCGCACAATTTCTTCATTTTCATTTTTTAATTGCAGCAAAAAACTAAAGCTATCTCCGGATATTAGCGAATTACCAACAACTTCCTAAATGGGACAATATTATTAAATTTGACATTTTTATATTATTTTGTATGAATTGTTGACCTTTCTTTTAAACTTGGTTTAATTGGATTGTTTTACTTTTTTTTCATATTTTAATCACTAATGTCAGTTTCATATTATGTATATTATAAATTGCTGTAATAATTTCAAATTATATTTGTATAATTAACACCCTCACCCATTCTCATTGCAATCATCTAGCTCCTCTAATATCCCTTGTGAAACGAAGAATAGAAATAGGTGCTCCTTTTAGTATGCACATTCTTTTGTGCGTTAGTTCACTCCAATACTTTTCAGTCATTGCGTCTTCTGTCAAAACGATTTCCTTCCCAGTTTTTCATAGTCTGCTTGTACGACAGGTACCCTGAGGACCGTTTAAAACTTTGAACAAACCCCCCTTCTATTTTTAAAAATGAGTACAAAAGTTATAAAATAGAAAACAACGAAACGAAAGTTGCAAAATCAAGAAGACAATAACCAACGACGTAGGAAACTACGACATTATCGAGCTGATAATAACACTCAGAGAAGTTATCAGATAACTCGCACTAACTTTGACCACATAGAAATTATGTGGTCAAAATTAACTATAAATCTCTTACAACTAATGGGAAAATATTTAAATTTGAAAGATTTCAATAGTTAGTCCAACGTGAAAGAAAATATTAAAACTGTACTAGATAAAAGTCTTATTTCAATGTGATATTTTTCCAAATCCCATAAAATTAATATTTCAATGGTGTTATAAAGATTAAACCGATAGGGAGGCTGATAAATTTATAATGTGCATGAACGAGGGAGAAGAATATAGAATTTATAGTTATTCCGATTAAAGCAATGTGATGCCATTTAAAAATAATGTTGCGCAGGGCAGTGTAATGTGATATCTTGTAATTTCTATAGGGCTTTATATTCTTGTAATATGAAAAGTAGTAACTCTTATAGGATTATAGAATGGATGTGCTTAGAGATTGATTTTCAATGTGATACTTTGCCATTTTCGATCGGTCATGGCTCTCGAGATATCTTGTTTATAGACGGATGGAGTACAGTGGAGCAGTCAAACCCATACATAAGCAACACTGTTTTCAAAAAGGCGACAAAAATAATGAAAATGGTCATAGATCCTTTTAAGTCAATAGATGACTTTATTATATTTAATGTGAGATCCACAAGATTTAATGTGAATAAACTGATCGAATTTACTATGTGAACTATTGAATTAATAAAAATACAACATACATATTTATATGATCAAACATTATGATAATAGTGGGATAATATATTGTTAAGAGGAGGGGCATATGCATATAATACTTTAAAGAGTATAAAACTTATATTTTATCATATTAACTTTTAATGTGATCGATAATTTAAAGAATGTAGTGAAATAGTTAAAGTAATATGCATAGTGTCCCATTCTTTTAATCTAACAATTACTATAATGGGGCCTACCATATTGACTAAAAATAATATGAAAAACTATTAAAATCTGATTAGATTTATACTTAAAATTCTCTGAGTGAAGGATATGAAGATATATATATATATACACTAGCGAAACTTCGACTCGACTTTAAACTTCTATCCAATGATCTATCACTGGTCATCAAAATCGAAAATATAATCAAAATAATAACATGCAGATGTAAAAAAAAATGATCGAGCGATATTATAATTGAGCTAATTTATACAGGCTGTCCGAGAATAATATGTCAATATTTTTGCAAATGATTCCTCTCATCCATACAAGTAAAAAATGGTATGGCAGAGGTGTCTGGCAGAGGGGAGAGGGGAGTTACAGAGTAATTAGTAAAATATGCTCCTTTTTCATTAAATAGCCTATATCTTTAAAAGTACACCCTGTACGGTATATTTTCAGACGGCATTCTTTTTTTGTTTTTTTAAATACATACATAACATACACTTCTTTTTAACAAAATTTCGAAAGCTCGAAAGTCTCCTCTTTAATTTAACGCATTACTCTCTATGAGCTAACTGTAGCGGTTAAAGAGTTATTAGCTCATAATCTACATATTCAAGTCATACCAAAATTAGATGATATTTTGTTAAAATAACGTATTTTCAATTGGGGGGCTCAAAAGCAGAGGGGTACAAGTACACTTTTCAAACTTTTGAGATATAACACTTTCAAATTAGTTGGATATCCTAAATTCTGGGTAAAGTCTTAATTTTATGTAATTATACTAAAAATAAGCCGGATATCTTAATAACTTTTTGTTATGTTTAAAATAATGTTCGATGATTTTTGGTTTAGTAAAAACGTAAAATTTAATCCTTTGCAATCACCTTCTAGTTGGAAAATCGCAACGGTGGTACCGGTGGCTAAAACCAATAAAGCTAAACATCCTGGGGACTTCCGGCCAATCAGCCTGTTATGTTTTCTAGCCAAAGTGATGGAAAAGCTATTGATCTGGCAAATCGTTCAATATCTTGAGATCAATAATATGCTAAAGTCATGCCAATCTGGTTTCTGCAGATCGCATAGTAGCGAAACTTCTCTTTTAAGAGTTATAACCGATATACGCAGCTTGTTAGATAAGGATGAGTTATATGTCCTAGTTCTAGGTACTTGATTTTTCTAAAGCGTTCGATTCGGTAGGCTACTCTAAATTATTATCTAAGTTGTCCACTAACTTTCAATTTCATTCAACTGCAGTTTTCTATCTGGCAGGTTTCAGCGTGTAAGAATAGGGAATAGTTTTTCTGATGCCTTGCCTCTTACTCGTGGTGTGCCTCAAGGATCTATTTTGGACCCTTTGCCTTTCAGCGTATATATTAATGATCTTCCTGAGGTTATTGAGGATTGTGAAATTCACACATATATGAAATCTAGGGATTTTGGTCCAGATGGTCTTCGCGGATAAAAAGAAGGCAGATGTGAATTGCCATCACATATTTCCCTCTTTATTTCTACAGAGATGGGCTACTGCACTATTACATGGTGCGTCTATAGCTTTACAACGCAGTGTATATCCTATTATATACTGCCAAAAAGAGACAGTCGCTCTACACATATAAAGAGCTTATTCGCTGTGTCAAAAATAGGCTAAGTCTAATTAGAGCATATTTCTTAGAACTTCAATCTACATTTTCTCAAAACTAGAAAAATTGAGTTATCTTGTTTTTGCAATATGCCGACAATATGCATGTATATACTTATAAAAAACAACCTATGTATATGTGGAAAAGGTGGAACGAAACTGACTACTTTTCATGATTTCAATGATTATTAATGATGATTATTCAACCATACAATGAGTATGGTTTCCAATTATCGGGAGGGCGTGTATGTACATATGTATTATTATAGTTACGCCCTCCAATATATTGTTTTGCTCGTTAATGTCAGAGTATTACCAAAGTTAACTTTATGACAAGTTAGGACACAGAAGAGTTTTCTGATTGTTTTACATTTAAAATGCACATGGCACGGCAAGAAAAGGATGAAAGAATGAAAAAACAAGTAAAAAAGCTAGAATTGGTCTAAGACCAATTCTCATGATACCCTAGCGGAATGCCCGTATGAAATTTCGTATTATCACCCTTCTGTGCAAGTTTGATTTTTGAAGTGGTTTTTCGCATATATTTCTAGAACGGTTTGGCGGATAGAAAAAATTATTATAACCAATTTTATAGGATTTTGTATTCTGAAGAAGTTTTTAGTACAATAAAAATGTCTTGGACTGATCGTTTTCATAGTATACGTAAAAAACATAAATTTTGAAGGAGTTGCCCGATTTAGTCCATTTTTAAAATGCAAGTACAATGAGAACACCATGTACCAAATTGCAGCTGTCTATATCGATGCGTTCTCAGGCAGTGTCCAAATATATAGTGGAACGCGAAAGTTTTGTATGGCAACCCCATGAAGGAGTTGCCCGATTTGTCTCATTTTCGAACTTAATTTTACTTTTTTTTTTAAAGTCCGTGTACAAAATTTCAGCTCTCTAAGTATACGCGTTCTCGAGTTATCGTGCGCCCAGACGGACGGACGGAGGGACGGACGGACAGACGAACAGACATGCAAAGATCAAAATAACTTTTATTATTATGCGTGGGTGTCCAATCCATTTTGCTCTACCATCATTCTTTCGAGGTGTTACAACTGGAATGACAAACTTAGTAATACCCTATAGATTTCATCTAGGGTATAAAAAGAAAAGAAAAATCAAACTCTCTTTAAAACATTTATGAATAAAGATAAAAAATGTAAAAGTGGAAATTGCATGCAACGAAACAGAATGGCAAATGATTCATTTTTGTAAATAAATGAGAAGGGGCGGAGTTTTCAGATTTTACTCTCATAAAATGTTCCCGTGTTTTTGTGAAAACCGGATTATGCTGAAATATTGAGAGAATGTTTTTTATAGCAATGCCAATGTTTGTTTGTGTAATTCCTATGATATTTGAACAGCACGTTTTGCTCTAAGATTAAGTGGAAGAAATTCATGCTGGATTCTCTGATGTTTTTGGGAAAAATGAGAATTTCATCATTTGAGAAGAATTATATATCTCGTTTCAGCACCTTGGCCAAAGCGAAATTTATCTTTTTCTTTAAAAAATAGAGATAGTGTGACCTGATGTACATTATTATGAATAGTTTGATAGGATTTTGAGGGATTTAGAAAGCTGTCAGGATTTACGTGAGCACCTGCCATTATGGCTTAATCTCACGGCAGACTTAATGCACTTCCCATGTTGAGGCGAATATTGAAACGAACGGAGGTTTTGATAGAAACCAGTTTGGTTTTCTGCCACGGAGTAACACTGAATTGGCCACAGCTGAGATAATAAATAAGATCAATGACTATTTAGATAAGGGCTACTATGTAGGTGCAATCTTTTTTGACTTGTCAAAGGCCTTTGACACTGTTCACCACGGTCTGATGCTGGACTTTTTGAAAACGCTAGGAATGAGAGGCGTTGTTAATAACTTATTGAGTAGTTATTTAATGGAGCGAGAAGTTAAAACAAGGCTCAATGGGGTGACTAGTGAATCTTTAGTGACAAAATGCGGTGTTCCCCAGGGTTCAATATTAGGGCCGCTTCTTTACTTGTTGTACATTTAACTTGCAGTACACGGACCTATGCGGCGAGTACCATGTGTATGCGGATGACACCAATATTTTATGTAGAGATTCAAATGCGGACGATCTTGAACGTTTGATGAATAATGACCTAAAGGTATTTAACAAATGGACTGCTAGGAACATGTTAATGATTAATGAGAGAAAGACCAAATATATAATATTCAAACAGAAAAACAAAACAGATATTAATATTTGCCTTAGAATTGGCACGGAATATCTGTAGAGAACCGCAAAAATTAATTATCTGGGACTATTGATTGATAATAAACTATGCTGGTCACAGCATATAGGGAACTTAGTTAAAAAACTAACACCATTGATTGGAATTTTTAGAAGAAATGTTAACCTGCAGAGGCATGTGGCGAGCTTAATTTACAATGCACACTTTTTGTCGCGCATTCGTTATGGCATTATAAATTGGTCGCATTGTACGATAGGCTTGAAAGATGATATAAGGATATTAATGAATAAAGCATTAAAAGCGCTATACCGGCTGCCGTGGGATACTAGTTCTCTGTTTGTCTATCAGTTTGCATGCCAATTTACCTTGCAGCAAGTAATTCAAATTGAAAAGGCGAAGTTTATGTTCAGCATAGTAAATAGGACTATACGGTCAAATCTAGTAGTGGAAAAACATCAGGATATTCATGAACACCTCACGAGAAATAGGAATAATATAACACTAGGCAGGCAAAGAACAGAAAGAAGACGACAGGGGCTGTTAACAACGGCTGCACAAATCTTTAATGCTCTGCCGATTGATATCAGGACTACTCCGACACTACCATTATTCATGAAAAAAATAAAGAAATTTTTGTTAACCTAGTTTTCTCATTTACTGCAACTCACAGCATTTCACTGTATATATTTTTGTTTTTCTTTTGTTTGCCTATCCAATTCCTATTTGAGGACGTCACTGGCCACTATTTTCTTGTGGTCTCTGGGAGCGGCTGTAATGCAATTGTGACGGATTTTCCCAACTCTCATACCAGCCTTGCTGACTGAGTGGGGAGCACTGCAATTATACTAGAATTGGACTAGAAATTTAGGAGACATTGTGTTCTAATACTTGTTAAATAAGTGAATGAATGAAAATAAATAAATGAATAAATGAATGAATAAATAAATAAAATAAAAAATAAAAGCAGCGCTATTCGGGGCTCCTCAACCCCGTAGTACCAAGTTAGCAATGTCGGCTACCCAATTGGTATGGCTTCGTTTAACATGATCGTACGATCATAAGTACTCCCAGTGAACCTTCATGCAGATTCTTAAACGTTACTGGTAAGTCAGTTCGGGCTTAATCATATTAGCACTTATAAATAAGTGACAGCAGTGGACCACGAGAAGGTTATGATCCGCCCTTCAGGTTAGGAGAGGCTTGAGACTACAGCCCGTAATCTTAAGCTACCAAAGTACTAGTTCCAAGCAGTTGTACTAGGTCGTATACATGGAGGCTTCACTATGAACACGCACTATCATCCGAAATCAGAATATGCATATTGTTTAGCACACGAAACACGGAGCATATACACGGCCTTTCCTTTGCTTGTATCCTCCCTTGGCAACACTGCGCTTCACTTACCCTTTGCACCGCCTTTGAGGGATTCAATAAGATTTTGTCGTTTGGGTAATCCTACGTTCTCTCGATTTTTGTTTTAACTCGTGTTCTCAGTTACACGACTATAATGCATAGCCAAGTTCTTTTCCCCCATTCATACAAAAGACGAAAGTATATGACATTACCTGTTTTGGTCTAAAAAACACGAAAAATTTCCAATTTTGTTCGACTGTGTCCTATCTTTTTAATATTAGGTTATCTTTGGCATTACCGATTAACGATTACCGAATATCTTTTTATATGCCGAAATGCAAGCAATTAGAGCAAGTAAGATAACAAATTGATATCGATATTACTAATTCGAAACCCATGATTGATTTGATCTACTAAAAAGAGGATATTAACTGAAAATGTTTTTATATGAATAATATTTCACCGATATGGTTCTAATCCCACCTACAAATTGCCGGTTTGATGACCGAAATTCTGAATAAACAGCTAAATATCTCTGTCTATTCCCATGACTTAAAAAGATGCCTTATATCTACATTTTATCTAAAAACTAGGAAAAAAACTAGAATTGGACCAATTCTCTGTTGCCCTTCATGAACACGCGTATGTAATTTTTATGGGCACCTGTCTGTGCAAGTTTGATTGCGGAAGTGATAAAAATAATTATAACCAATTTCATAAGATTATTCTGAAGAACTTTTCAATACATATAATAAAAACGTCTGGACTGATCGTTTTCACAGTACTATACGTAAAAAACCTAAATTTTTAAAATGCAACAGCCAGAAGAAGTTTCGCGATTCAGCGCATTTTCGGAATTGTATAGTTACCATTGTTACAAAAGCGCCGTGTATACAAAAATTCAGATCTCTTAGACAACGTCAAAATTTATAGTGAAACAAATTTTTTATGGCAACCCCACGAAGGAGTTACCCGATTTGTTGCATTTTCGAACTTGAATTTGCCCGATTTAGTCCATTATTAAATTGTATTTACAAGTTTTATGAAAACTCCGTGTAAAAATATATCTTTCGTTTTTTCAGTGTAATATCTCGGGGTTCCCCTTTCCTATTATTCTCAAGGTGTTAAGTTTTGCAAGAATATCTTAGCGTTATTCGACCACCCGTACGTTCCTCAAATTAAGAAATTTATTGTTTCACAATCCCAGTAATAGCTGGTGAAGGTTTACAGATTTGTTATCAAAATAACAGAAAAGTGTGACTGAATAATAGAATGATGATTTATAGTTAGATTATAGATTCAAGGTCATAGAAAAAAACAAGATCAATAAAGAAATATTCCAAACTCATAAATAATTATTAAAATAGCTACCAGAAAAAAAAAACAAGGAAAAACCCTAGAATTGGTCTAAGACTTACGATACCCTAGATGAATTGCGCTTTGGATTGTTGAGTAATTTTGTAAATTTTGTATAACAACACCTTGCTTGCCTCGCTTTTGGCTAACATCAGACAGAGCTATCTTCTCTGTGAGTACCGGATGCTACTATTCTGTCAGCTCAGAGGTGGTTGAAGTGAAGGTGCTGGCCCTGGGCTCAGCTACTTCCACATAGTGCGAAAAGGTAACCGGTATTCGGTGGGCTTCACACTGATTAGTGGGCTAAAAGCTGATCCCTTCCCAAGCCAAGGTGGAACAGCATACGCCGAGGGCTGCGTGGCTTAGAGGGTGCTCAGTCGCTAGTATGCGAACTCTGGATAACAGGCGACCTCCAGTGTTAAATAACCTTCCTGCGATAATGCGTATCTCTGCCGTGGGTGACAGTTTTTCCTCGCAACTCGTGGAACAAAAAATGGATCTCTTTGGTAACAAAAAATCCACTTTTAGTAAGTGCGTTATAAATCCACGGATCTCTGATGAATTGGAGCATTTTACCCCTGTGACTCCTATAGAGGTTACTCATGCTCCTCATAGGTCAGAGCAACTCAACTCGAGCGCGCTAGCTGATGTTGTGACGTCAGAGTCGAAAGGCGCTGATGGTGGCAACCGAAGCGGCACTTCCCGACGCAGGAGATCTGGTAGAGCAGAGGAAGAGCTAGGGAGATGGGGCAGCATTGCCACTTCCTTTGAAAAACCGGTGGTAGATTGGATTGAAAAAGTTTGGAAGAAAGGAAAAAAATGTGGTAGAAAATGGAAAAGCGATCTATAATAAGAACAGTTATAAAACACTTATTCCAAAAAGAAAAACAGAAACCAAACAAATATTCAAATAGTCACAAAATTACCAAAATTTCCAATTATGTAAAAATAAAAAATGAAAAATAGATCAGTAGTAACTGAACTTGTCTTACAAAAAGAAACATAATTACCGTCTACAAACTTAAAGCTTTTGTAAAACTTAATTAATTCTACGGGCGGCTCAAAAATAGTTGTTCCTTCGTGCATTTCTTTACAAAATATTATACTTTCTACGGTTTTTATTTCCAAACGATTTTTTGTTTGTTTTTTATTTCGTTTAAGGAAGAAAATATCCTTTCAGCAGTAGCACTACTATGAGGTAAGGATGCCAAGATACACATATATTCGCTGAGTTCCTTGAACATGAATTCTTCGAACATAAAAATTTCTTTAGCCAACTTTTTTTAGCCTTTTACTGAAATCTCTTTCAAAATATTCTTGGATTTTATCGTTTGAAAAAATTTATAAAGACCTCCATTGATGGTTCAGTATTTCTGAGGAGGCTTCATTAAATGGACATACTTCTAACAAGGAAAGAATAGTAGGAAGTTCTCCTTTTTGAATTTTTTTAGGATTTACATATATACTCTAGCAGACACAGCCTGGCTATCTGCAAAATCAAATTGTCCCTTTAACTCGTCACACAGTTTAATGTAGTTCTACTGAAGAAGATTCTGTTTAATTTTACCAACATCTAATTCATCTGGGTATTTTTTGATATGTTGCTCAAACTCTAATTCAAAGAAAATGTTTGAAAATGGTAGATGAACATTTGAATCTTTGTAATTAACAAAAAGATTGACGTTTTTACATTAAAGACAAAAAAAGTGTGGTAGATTTTGACCTTCGCGTGGAAGATGTGGAAGAATCGAAATATTTAAAAACTTGTGGAAGAGTGGCAACGCTGTCCTTGGGCCCTCCTTCTCTCTCTTCGCAAGTGTTCAGTGATCCTGTGGCGATGTATCTGTATGGGCTGGGCCAATTCCAAGCTTTTATCAAACCAACATGTAAACCGGGTAATGAACTCTCCAAGATTCATACCTTGCTGGGCTTAAGAAGACGTAGTTAGGGAGGCTATGAATCGATGTATGAAAATTCAAAAACAATGTTATTATTATTAAGTCTAATGTCAGCGAGCGAACAACAAGTTCTGATACAAAAAAGCAATAGTGATAATGTTCAATAAAAAAATTACATTTTCTCTTCAAGAAAATAACGAGTTTTATTTTGAGAAAGACGCCTCAAGCAGACAACTGGCAGTGCTCATGAGAACCCTTTTTATATTGAAGTTTTTCCACAGGATACCCAAAGTTTCTTTTTAGAGAATTCCATTCAGATGCCTTACTCTAGCGTGAGGTCGAGGTAGTGACGCCTGGAAAATTCTCCCTGAAGACAATTGGCTACGCAGCAAATACAATCCTAGCGGTGCTACGCTCATCGCCAGCACATGGCGTGCATAGGTAGAAGATATCAACTGTGATCCTTATACTCCTGCACTCAGTGTAACATTATCACCCACAGAGCACTATTTCAAAAAGTCGCCTGTTCGATCAAGCAAACTCCTCTTTAATCAAATCCAGTGACAATCTGCGAATATCACATAGCACTTACTGTGCACCGCTCTGCATATTGCAACATCAATCGGACCGTCATTGCGAGAGCTCCACTTAATATAAATAAAATCAATTCAGAGTATCTTTCTAGCCTTTGCTCAATCTAGGAGAACAAGGTACTGTTTCTATCGAAACAGATACTTTATGTAGTTATACCAGAACCTACTCTTTACTCAGCATCCAAATCGCAGCTAAAAATTATACGACTAATTCGATTACATTATTGATGATCAGCTCAAGTTAACCTTAAGAATCGACTTCCTGTATCAACTACGCAAGACATCTTCGCCTTGCATCAGCGACGTCAGATCTACAGGTCGACACGACAGCCGCTCAGGTCCTTTAAATACGTCGACTTAGGTCGACTTACTCGTCAAAATTTAGCCAAGATGCCTAAAGTCCGGCTGAACAGGTAGTGGAGAGTGGTAGTAAGCCTACTACCGTCGATAAACTGAGCACTGCGAGAAGTATAAATCCGATGCGGAAAAAAAAGAATAGGAGGATGGAGAAGGCGGAAGAGAACATCTCTCCTGACCTTACCCCTTCTACTAAGCCTCCCACCAATATTTCTGCCAGCATTGCTGGTGATGTGGGTGTAATGACCCATAGAAGCAAGCGCGTTAAATCTGACGGATCTGGTGACAACACATGACCAGATTAACCTGCAACACAGTAAAGCGGCGTCTGCTTTGTTAGGACGTTTCCTGGCTAACTTGCGTTCAAAACCCCAACAACAAAAAGTGGCGCTTGTGCAGGAGCCTTGGGTCTGGAAGGAGAATCCGCAGTCTAACGGAGGTCCAAGGTGCTCACATCCTGTACAACACCACGTGCTCTACTCCTAGGTCTTTTGTTGTTGCGCCGAAAGACGTTGTGGTGACCTCACTGCCTCATTTGTGCAACAGGGACACTATCGATCAAGCACTCCCTCAAGAAGGATGGAGTCGATGGAGAGCTCCTTATTGTCTCAGCATATTTCCCGCATGACTCCGCTGCTCCCCCTACTACTGAGGGAGTAAGGCGAGCGGTTGAGTATGCGAGCTCTAATCGGCTTGGTGTCTTGGTTGGTTGTATTGCCAACGCTCTTCACATTGTCTGGGGCAGTTCAGACACTAACCATCGGGGTGAGCAACTGCTGGTGCTATCAGCCGAAGATAAGATGTCATTGATGTGACTTTTGCGTCCTTTAACGCTTTTCACCTGTTTTCCGGGTGGAGGGTATCGCGAGAGAAGTCTCTCTCTGATCATTGAGTTCTTTATGGGTGCGGACCTCGTTGAGGTGGAACCATACAGGAATCCAAAGCGGACTGATTGGGGAATATACCATAGGGAACTAGTTTCCATGCTCGCCTCTCCGACTGAAAAACCACGAGTATTGCCGCCTTCGAGAAGGCAGTAGGAAGACTGCAGTCTTCTGTGACTAGGCTTTCGAAGCTTCCTGTCCCATTAGTACGGACATTGGAAGAAAACCTATGTCGTGGTGGAACGGCAGTCTTAGTGAACTCCGTAAGGCTTCCAGAAGGCTTTTTAATAACGCCAGGAGGACTGGCTCGGAAGAAGACTGGCGGCTCTATCGCGAGATCAGAGTAATTACAAGAGGCTTGTTAGAAAATCAAAGACAGGCCTTTGTAGACTTCTGCGACGAACTTGACGGCTATCGTGAACCTGTTAGGCTGCTCAGGGTTCTTAAGAGTGACCCGTCGATCATGCAGAGTATTCTAATAAGGCAAGATGGCTCCTTTACGGCATCAAAGGAAGAAGCCTGTAGACTTCTTCTCTCGACGCATTTTCCAGACTGTAAGCTTGCAGAAGCCCTGTAGTTGTGTGGCGAACTTTCCCTACCTGTCTGCACTGGTATTGATTAGTCCATTGCTGCCAAGGTAGTTGATGTCGAGAAGGTGAAATGGTCAATTTCAACCCTCTCAGCTTTTAAATCCCCGGATCCAGACCATATTCTGCCTGTCCTTCTTAAGGCAGAGAGCGCTGTGCTGACTCCGTACATCGACTCCATATTCAGGGCATGTATCGCTTTTGCTTATGTCCCTGAGGTATGGAGGAAGGTGACGGTTGCCGTCGTTCCGAAGCCTGGTAAGGCTTCTTACATGGACCCGAAGAGTTTTCGAACCATAAACCTCTCCTCATTCCTTTTGAAATGCCTGGAGAGGCTTGTGGATGAATATATCAAAGAAGTAGCCCTAAAGGCTGGATGAATCGACCAAATGTTAAGACGAAGATATTTAACTGTGGAGGTGGGCGGCCGAATCCCGCTCAGTGTGCTGGTCGATCGAGGCTGCGTGTAATATGGCGTGTGTACTTTCCTGTACGGGAATCGTGGACTGAGGGGAATGCCTTATTGAGCCCAAGCACCGACGGCTCTCTCATTAATGAAGAAGCTAAGGCGGGTGTCTACTTTCCTGAACCTGACACGGGGATGGAGTACTCACTTATGACACACCACTGTCTTCCAGGCTGAAGTCTTCGCCATCTCAATGGCAGCGAAGATAGCCCTTGATATCAAATTAAGAGAAGGACATTGCTCTCCTTTCGGATAGTCAGGCAGCCTTGATGGCTCTGAGTGACCCTCAGATAGCACCTAAGTTACTGTGGATAAGTTGTGTATCCAGAACAAAGTGTCCCTTCTGTGGGTTCCTAGTCACATGAAAATCATGGGGAATTAAAGGGCTGACCATTTAGCTAGGGCTGGCTCTGATTCTCCGTTCCTCGGACCGGAACTAGCCGTAGGCGTTCCCACCTCGAGTATCAGGTCTCTCATCAAAGCGGATGTTCATAGGAAGCATCACCAGAGATGGGCGAACCTGAGTACTTGCAGGTGCACAAAACTGTTTCTTGGTGGGCCCAATAGGAATATCTCTGATGGGGCTCGGATGGAAACAATGTAGAACTGTGATTGGCATCATCACCGGCCACAGCTCGCTTCACGCTCATCTAACAAGGATGGGAGCTGTTGACAACCCTGAGTGTCTGTTCTGTCTGGAAGGATAGCCTGAGACAACCGAACACTTTTTGTGTGGTTGTCCGGCCTTCGCCTGGAACAGACTGCACACTCTAGGGTCTGCCCTTCTATCTGTGGATGAGCTGAAAAAACTTCCTCGCCAAGACCTGATGCGCTTCATTACGAGGACAGGAAGGTTTTTGTGAATGGGCTTCTAGCAGGACAGCACAATGAGCCTCCGTGCTTGGGATGGAATAACGGAATCTCCTGTCCCCCTGCCTCAAAATAAAAAAACAAAAGAAAAAAAATGGCAACAAAAGAACCGGTTTAAACAATTTTTGCAATTGTACTTACTACTTTTATGAGAACACCGTGTACAAAATTAATTTCAGCTCTATACGTCGATCGACGCGTTCTAAGGCTATGCCGAAATATATAGTGAAAAACGAAGTTATTATATGGCAACCCCAGGAAGGAGTTGCCCGATTTATTCCATTTTCTAAATTTTTCTTTAAAAAGCATAATTTCAGCTTTCTATATGAACACGTTCTCGAGCTACCGAGAGAACAGACGGACATGCAAAAAACAAAATTACTTTTAATATTAAGCGTGGGTGTCCAATCCGTTTTGGTCTAACAGTATTATTTCTGTGCATTACAAACGGAATGAGAAACTCAATATACCCTTTGATTTCATATTCCAAGCGTATGACGAGATACATTTCACCATATTCTGTACTTCACTTTGTAACTAATTTAAATCACATAATCTTATTCGTCCTTTGATCCTATTTTTATATGTGGAATCTCAGAAATTTTCCTGCAATATCTCTGTATGGGTATTATTATGGTCCTTGTCAACAGTCTATCACATACAAAACCTATGCTTTTCAAAAAGCAATAAAGTCAAAAAATGTCCAACATTTTATCTTATGCCCGCTATGTAGAAATATTTCCTAGCTACATACATACATAGCATATTTGTACATATTTTATTATACCCTTTTATCTTTTCCTCTATACATAAGTAGAGAGTTCTTTTGTAGACTAGAGACATTTTGAAATATATGTTCCACCTTTCTTGAAACACTACAACGTCTTTGATGTCAGTCATATACACATGTAACTAACTAACTACCCAGCCCACTTATGGGATCTACGGCAATAATAAATCTTGGCTTGCGCCTCCACGTTAATAAAATTCTCTTTCAACATTTAATTAGATTTTTCGGAACAAGACTTACAAAATTTTGCTTAAAGCACAGGTATAGGTAACCTGTAAGCCTATCAGCCCTTTACGACAATTTCTTTTCAAATTTAATTAACTTTCTTCCCCAGAAAAAGGAGAAGGCTCATCAAAGAATTATTTAAGAATGGGATGTAAATGAGTGGCTTTAGCTTTAGAAATACGATTTGATTCAATTAACTGTGGGTCCATTGAAAAAGTAATTTACAAAATTTCTCTCCCTGTTTCGAGTGCCTTCTTAGATTTGGGTCCTTAAATGGATTGATTTTTTACTTATATAAGAAACGAGCAATTCAACCCTATTTAAAACGAACTTCGTTTTATTTGTTTAGCACAATTGTTCTTTCATTAATAATGTACATACTTAGGTCAATCAAAATTAGTGAATAGTAAAATTTGTGTGGGGGAAAAAAATTTTTAATAATTTTATCAATATTACATTTTTTAGATTTACATATATAACATTTCAGCAATTATTATCTGTAAATATTTAACGTCTACAAAATAATTTTATAGAATACCGTTATGCAGAAAATTTCTGAGAAAATATACATATAGAAAGAGTGATAAAAAAAAAAGTGACTGAGGTTTTCTACAATCCGATCTATAATTATATTATTTATTGTGTAAACTAGATAATTATGATATATGTAAACTTAAGAAAAGCCCAGACTCTGTCTATAACGCAGCTTTAGTTAGTCATAATAACAACCGCTTCAGAATTACAGGGTGATTAAGAAAATGTGCTAGTTTTTCAGAAAACACCCTGTATCTAAAAAATTACAGGGTGTATGGTCACCATCAAGAGCTCATTGTATGCAGAGCTCACGGCCTTCCGACTCCTCAACCAGCACGCGCTCCTCTCGTCTCAGGAGTTATGGTGATTGCAATGCTATTCTTAAAGTAAATTGTAAGTTGTTCCCTTAGTGACTGAAAAAACGGCATTTTAAAAAAATATCGGCTAATTTCGATATGACGTCAGCTGGTTATGAGCTAATAATTCTTTAACGGCCACAGTTAGCATATTGGTGTAATAGGTGAAACTAAAGAGAAGAGTCTACAGTTTACAGGTTTTATAAAAAAACAAGGTAAGAAAATCCGAAATTCTTAGTTTAGACCACTCCTGTGACGAGGGGGCTGGTTGAAGAGTTGAAAAGAACGTATGTACATACATATATGCAATACAAATTTTTGTTTATCTAGGTAGTACTATCACCTGGCGCCCTATGGACCACCATAACGGAAACACCCTGTATATGAACCACCATAACGGAAACACCCTGTAGAGGACGGAACACGTTATTCAAGGATATTTTGTAATATCCTTTTTTTAGAGGGATTTTAGTACTAAAATTGTAAGCTGCCTAAATTTAGGACAATTTAATTCCTTATACTCAATAGCCTATCTCTCATACTTGAGTAAAATGGCCGAGCAAAGTTAGTGGAACACCCTGTACAAGAAGAAATCGGTGAATTATGGCGGTAAAAGGAATAGAAATTGGTAACAAAGAAATTGATAATAATAAATAATATATGTGCAGGGTGTTCCACGAATAGTATGCAATGCTGAAACCCCTAAAAGATGAGGTGATTTGCAATCGAAAATGTTATATTAATTTTTTTCGAAATTAGTTGATTTTAGATTTTTCAAAAATGTGGTCCTTTAAACGTTTTTATAATTGTAACTAAGCTCGTATTGCTTACTGACCCCTCATTTTTGTCTATATTGTAACGCAGGCAAAAGAAATCCCTTTTTGCGCTTACAATATCCTAGCTCTGTCTTCTCGCACTCATGGGTGAACGTATCTGCATGCATGCATTCTCTTGCAATGTGAGAATATGAGTGATTGATAATTAGATAGGATAATAGGCCGGCACTGATAGATTAGTTAGACATCTGAATGTATGCGTGCGTGAGAGGATTTCGCATGCAAGGAACTGTAAGAGATAATGCAGGATCAATTCTCCGTAGAGCATGAGTGCGAGTTGACGGGCGCTTAAATATAGTAATATAGTAATATAATATAGATATATCTTTATAAAATAAATATCGCGTATTATAATTCAAGTGTGGGGTAAAGATCCCCAAAATAGTGAAAAACGATAAATTAAAAGTGATCGGGATTGAATTATTGGCAAAAACTGAATTACAGTGAAAAGTGATTAAAAGAAAAGAAAGAAAGATTTCTTTGTTTGTTGAGGAAATTGTGAAGTATAGACAGATCAGTGCTGTAATAGAACATTTAGGAGAGTACGCTTGTAAACATCTTGAGGATCACGTAGGTAAAAAGATAAAAGTGTGTGTGTTACAGAAAAACCGGATAGTAAATATTCTTAGAACAAAGGCACAACGAAAATCCTTGAATGAACAAGAAATAATTTAAGTGCAATTCCTGTTCCTTATAATAGCAAATGAGCGAGTGAGTGATAGTGAGATATTGCATACAACACCAGCACTAAGGCGAGTGAGCGTACGCGCATCTACCTGTAGCATAAGAAGGAACTACCTGTTGTGGCGTCATTTATTTTTATATACGAAAATAAGGGGCGATAGCTTATAGGAAAAGGAAGAAAGTAGTAACGGCTCAGCGAAAAAAAAAGGTCAGAGATTTTATTTTCTTTTGTATCTCTCTTTGCTATGTTCTTTTCAAAAAATTAATATTTGTGGCCATAAATAAATAAAAAAAAGGGATATTAAAAGAGTAACTACACGATTCAATCGGGAAATTTATAATAATAATCATATAATAATACACTTAGTTAATTTTGGATATTAGTAGCTACTTTCAATGAAAAGACATATAATCACATTAACGAATAATTCGAATATATCGACGGGCTTAAAGACAGTGTTTTAGAAAATCGGTACATGGTAGATAGTACGGATAACATAAAAAGAAAATATAAATAATAGTGGTAATTTAAAATAACGTAAAGAACAATTGTATAAAAATGAACGAAGATCAGGACAACGAAAATACCCAGAACAGCGAAGGGCAGGGGGAAAATGTACTTGTGGATGTGACAAATAAAACTATTCCCTCTGAAGTGGAGCTGCTGAGATGGGAGAACGACCTTTTAAAACGGGAAAGGGCCCTTTTACAAAAAGAACGGTGTCAAAGTTGTAGTGGTAGCTCGAATGAAATAGATGGGGTTTCGACCTTCAAGGAAAAAAATCCATTGAAAATTGGTCTTCGTGAGATGGAAACGTTGATAAGGGAATTTAATCCTGCGCATAGCGGTGTCGTTGCTAAGAATTGGATCGAAACCATTAACAGTCTCCAAACGTTATACGAATGGGATGACCGTACTACCATGTTTTACGCAACTCTTCGTCTAGGAGGAGCAGCACGCGACTGGTATCACTCACGACGCGACATGATCACAACATATGAAGAGTTCAAGTTTCAACTTCAACAGAGCTTCCCAGTTGGACAAGATGATGCTTCGATACTCTTGAGCATAATGGAGAGAAAACGACTCGCGAATGAAACCATCGAGGAATACGTTTATAACGTCGCTGCCCTGGGAAGACAGATAAATTTGCCTGAAAAGTCGGTGATACGTTATATAATATCAGGACTTCAGAATCAGAATTTAATTAACGTACTAATGGCGTCACACTGCGATACAATACCAGAGGTACTAAAGACCATTAAAGACTTCGAAGAAATCTTGAAGCAGAATCAAACACGCACTAGAATAACACAAGGAAATGAACCATCTACGTCAGGAGTCTATTGGAATCCACGAATGATTAAAAAAAAACACCGCAACCGTAGTAACTTTCATGATTATAAAAACAATAGCGGAGTCCGGCCACATAATAACATAAAAAGAGAATTTAAAGAAAACGACCGCAAGGGAAGTATATCGAGCATAATCTGTCTCAAGTGCAAAGGAACGGGTCACTACGCAAAGGACTGTAAACAAAGAGATCTACGTTGTTACCGCTGTCAGCAGACGGGTCATACTGCGAGGGAATGTAAGAACAAGCAAGTACTTAGCACTACGCGAGATTCCCCTCTGATGGAGAAAGATGAATACCACAAAGTGGTTCAAGTGGAAGGTGTTCCTGTCCTGGCTTATTTCGACCTAGGGAGTGAATGCACTACCATCAAGGAAGATATTGTCCGAGCAAATAATTGGCTCATGGAAAAGAGTGAGATAAAATTGATCGGATTCGGCAATCAAAAAACCGATGTAGTAGGAAAAATTAACCAGCAAGTGAAAATCGGCGATATTAACTTTCCAATCGAAATCATGGTAGTAAAAGAAGAAGCTCAAAACGTTCCTATGATAGTCGGAAGAAATTACGTAGATCGACCAGAGATAGAAATAGTAAAAAGTTGGAAAAAGTTTGACATCATACAGCGCCAACCACAGGCGAAAAAGCAGAGTCATGCTGATTAACTTAATCAAAGAATATCGCGATTGTTTTGCCCAGGAAATGAGTGAATTAGGTGAAACCGACTTAATAGAGATGAACATAAAATTGAAAGAGAAAAAAATAATTCGGTACCAGCCTTATAGAGTTCCTTACGGATTAAAATCGGTGTTAAAAAACAAAATTCACGAACTTTTGCAATTAGGAATCATTCAGCCTTCTTCATCAGAATATGCAAGCCCAGTACTGCTTGTGAAGAAAAAGAATGACGATTATCGAATGTGCGTCGACTACAGGAAACTTAACTCCATTACCCTTCGAGAAACATTTCCCATACCCAACATCGAGGAAACGTTAAATATGTTGGCCCATAAAAGGATTTTTACCACTTTGGACTTATTAAGTGGATACCACCAAGTCCCTATAGCAGACAGTTCCAGACATCTGACGGCATTCGTTACGCCCGAAGGCCATTATGAATATTTAAGAGTACCATTTGGTTTGACAAACGCTCCGGCGGTCTTTATGAGGCTCATGAGTAAAGTAACGGAAAACATCGAGAATGGGAAAATTATCGTATTTATGGACGACATTTTGATACCATCAGTAACCTTAGAGGAAAACATTAAAACAGTTATTTGACGAACTCAGGAAGGCAGGTCTCACCATAAATATTAAAAAGTGTGAATTCTTCAAACGACAGCTACAATTACTCGGCCACGAGATTTCGGAAAATGGTATAACACCGAGTTCAGGAAAAACTTCAGCAATAGAATCATACAAAAGACCAGAAAATACGAGGAAAGTCAAGCAGTTCTTGGGACTCGCTGGTTATTTCCGTCGCTTCGTTCAGGGATTTTCATTAATAGCTCGACCACTACATAACCTGTTAAAGAAAGATATTTCCTTCGTCTGGACAGAAGAGACCGAAATGGCCTTTCAAAAGCTCAAGCAGTTATTGAGCAAAAGACCGGTTTTAGCCCTTTACGACGAAAGAGCGGAGCATGAAGTACACACCGACGCGAGTAGTCATGGAATTGCCGGCATCTTGATGCAGAAGAACGGAGGAGAATTACGGCCAGTGTCTTACTTCAGTAGAGCTACAACCTCATGCGAAGCGAAATATCACAGTTATGAGCTGGAAGCTCTCGCAGTGGTAGAATCTCTCGAAAGATTCAAACACTACCTGCTTCATCGCAAGTTCAAAGTAGTGACAGACTGCAATTCGCTGCGGCAGACGCAAGCAAAGAAGGATCTTGTACCCAGAATTGCCCGTTGGTGGCTGAAAATCTCCGAATATGATTTCGACTTAGAGTTTAGACCGGCGGGTAGATTAGTTCACGCAGATGCTCTTAGTCGGAATCCATCGCTCCCGGCTGAGGAGTCCACAGACGTAACGGGTATGATGTTAGCAATAGGAACTCCAGACGAAGACTGGTTGACTACCTTCCAAAAAGATAATCCAGAAATTGTTGAAATTCGGAAGATTCTTAACGGCAACATTCTGCAATCGGAGAGAAAAGATGAAGTTAAGGGAAATTTCACATTAGAGAACCAATGCGTTTTCAAGAAGACACACACAGGCAATCGTTTCTATATTCCAAGAGGAGCTCGATGGCGCGTAATCCGTGCAGCACACGATGACCGAGGCCATCCCGGACTGGACCGCACTCTTGAAATCTTGAAGAAGTACGTGTGGTTCCCACACATGAAACCGACAGTAAGAAAATATCTTGCAGCATGCATTGACTGCTTGTATAATAAGCGAGGCAACGATGAAACAAATTATCAGCTACATGCACCAGAACGGCGAGCTATCCCATTTTACACCGCACACATCGATCACCTGGGACCATTCCCAAAGAGCAAGAGTGGGAATATGCATCTCCTGGGAATAGTTGATTCCTTCTCTAAATTAGTAATCTTAAGGGCAGTTAAAACAACGAATAGTCAAAGTGTCATTCGACTATTGGACGACATCAGTCAATTTTTTGGAATCCCTCATAATATCGTAACCGACAGAGGCACCGCATTCACGTCTCGGGAATTCGAGAAATATTGTGTAGAGAACTCGATTAAACATATCAACACCACAGTGAAAACTCCTCGCTCCAACGGCCAAATCGAGAGATATTTCCGGACAATAAAAACGTCCATTGCTTCAATGACCAAGGACACCGAAGGGAGAGATTGGGATCATAACATCAAGGCAATTCAATGGGCACTAAATACATTAAAAAACTCAACAACAAAAATTACGCCTCAGAAGTTGGTTTTGACATACGAGCCGCGCGATATTTTGAAAAACAAATTGATTTTGGCGTTGCACCACCTAATTGAAGAAGAGGAAGAAGACAACTTGCCGTTATCAGAACTAAAGGAAAAAGTTTTAGAGCGCATAGCTGAAAAACAACAGCGACAAGTACAAAGCTTCAACGCAACTCACCGGAAACCACGGAAGTACACGGAAGGTGAACTGGTGTTAATCAGACACGAGCCACCAGCAACGGGTCAATCCCGAAAAACACAACCACGTTTTAGAGGGCCGTAAAAGGTTAAGGCCGTACTGGACAGGGACAGATACATATGTCATCACCGACACGGAAGCACTTAAGGTGTCGCAGAAACCTTATGAAGCAATACAGGCAGCAGAGCGAATGAAGCCCTGGTGTCGTATAGAGGATTTAGATTTTGACGAGGAGCCGACGCTTGATGCTAATTCCGACATGGAGGAATAACAGATTCCTAGGAACATGTATATAAGAACAACGAGGAAAAAAACAAAAACAAAAAAAAAGAGAGATACTAAACTAAATAAATTAAGAATTAATTAATAATAAATCAAATAAAGAATTAATCACCAAATAATCGTAACTATACAAGTAAGGATACAATGAGCTCATATGACAAATGTACCTATAGATAATCACGAATGAATATATTAAAGATGATATAAGATTAAAATGACGATGAGTTTCGAGGTATCGTTTATCTTTCAGAATAATACTGGATATTTCAGTTATTTGGGACTTTTTACTGTTTTGGTTGTTGCTGTCGCGAGGACAGTGGCCTCCTGAGGAGGTGGCTCGATTAGAAGCGATAGTGTCTGCGGCTGTCGTGCTGTCGTAAGACAGTGGCCTCAGGAAGAGGTGGCTCGATTAGGGGCGATATTGTCTGCGGCTTCGTAAGGAAGTGGCTCGATTGGGAGGGATTGTAATATTACGGTTGATGAATCAAGGACTTGTTGAGGCTCGACCCGGTGACGTAGTGGGCTGGAGATGGAGGACCGACTGGCAGACAATAGGTTGAAACAAGGTTGTGGAACTACCACAGGTAAGACAGACACGGCTGGGATATGTCGGCAGTCACTGGGGACAGTGACCTAGTAGGTTGGCCGATCTGTAACGCAGGCAAAAGAAATCCCTTTTTGCGCTTACAATATCCTAGCTCTGTCTTCTCGCACTCATGGGTGAACGTATCTGCATGCATGCATTCTCTTGCAATGTGAGAATATGAGTGATTGATAATTAGATAGGATAATAGGCCGGCACTGATAGATTAGTTAGACATCTGAATGTATGCGTGCGTGAGAGGATTTCGCATGCAAGGAACTGTAAGAGATAATGCAGGATCAATTCTCCGTAGAGCATGAGTGCGAGTTGACGGGCGCTTAAATATAGTAATATAGTAATATAATATAGATATATCTTTATAAAATAAATATCGCGTATTATAATATGTTTTATTTGTATTACTACTGGTTTGCATTTACATACAATAACTTTCTTGCAAAAAGATTTATAGGTAAGTAAAAAATTAACGACATAATTTCAAAAATTGTTTTCCTTTGATAAATTATCTTATTTGATGGTCAAAAGTCTCCGAAGGTAGCCACATTAACAAAATATTCTGTGCCCACAGAAAATATTCGTAATCGGTTACCTTTCATATAAATCCAATATTATTATTCTAGCTTAATTAATTGGCAATATACCTCGCCAGTACTTAAACGAATGCATTTAAACAAGAAAATCGAGTGAAACCTCCTTCATAATTTTAAGTATTTACGTTTAGGACCGTTAATAACATATTTCGCACAATTAGTTTTAATCAGTAATTATTAAATAAAGAAATGCCAAACTTCACGTATGAGGTTTCACGTTCCTGAAATGAGGAAAAGGATAATCATAATGAAGACAAAACAAAGCAACAATTAATATAACATTTTCAATTGCAAATCACTTGATCTTTTAGGGGATTCAGTAGTGTATGCTTTTCCTGGAATACTCGGTATATAAATAAAAAGAAATAAATTAGCCTACAATAATAGGCATAGTTAAGATTAGCTAAATAACAATAGACTTAAATAACATAATTATAAACAAGTGAGGAACTATTAAACAGTACAAAAATATAATTTTTCTATGTTTTTTCAACACAACCTCAGCTATAAATTGCTATTAAATAAATAAGAAAACGTAAGCTACGACTAGAGTATACAACAGCACCATATGGGCAAAGTACCCGAGTGCATAGATACATATATAGCTTTACATTATGTGTAGGTTATACTGGATTAAATAAATAAAAAACTTAATCACTTTGAGACAAAATAATTCAGAACGAAAAAATAAACTCCCTGAGGAGTTTTATTTTATGAACAACAATTTTTTTATTCTTAACTTAATGATCAGTATGAGAGCAGATTTTTTTTATTCTTTCAGTTTCAGTCCTAAAATAAAAAACAAAACAATGAGACTAGGTTACAATTGGTCTGAGATCAATAATATTATACCCTAGATGAAAGTAAAAGTGAAATAAAGTGAAGACCTAAAATTTTGTATGGAAACACCAAAAACAGGTTGCCCAATTTAGTCCACTTTTGCAATTGTATTCACTATTTTTATGAAAACGTCGTGTAGAAAATTTCAGCTCCTTACGTCGATGCGCTCTTCTCAGGCAGTATCCAAATTATATAGTAAAAAACGAAAATGTTTGCATGGCAAAGCTACGAAGGATTTGTCCCATTTTCGAACATAAATCTACATTTTTTTTTATAAAGTCCCATGTAAAAAATTACAGATCGGTAAGTAAATGCGTTCTCGACTTATCGAGAGGTCAGACAGTCGATAATCAAAATAACTTTTAATATTATGCATGGGTGTCCAATTCAATTTGCTCTACCAACATTGTTTCTATGCGTTACAAACTTAGTATACCCCATAGATGTCATCTAGGATATAAAAAAAACTCTGCGTTGAATCCGTAGTAGTCACATTGTACTCTAAGGGCCGTAAACAGCAACCAGAAAATCCAAATTCACGTGTAATGCAGAAACCCCAACCAAGATTACTCGAGCTTTAATTCATCGTATTATACCGTTGTAATATTTTATACGAGATTTTCCGGGGAATAATTTCTATTCGAGAATTATTCCGATTAGATGTAGGAAATAGGATTATCCTCTTTGGTGTTTACGGGCCTAAGAATTGTATGGACTACGCGATTCAACAGCCCAGTTCGAAATGTCTTCAATAATAATGCCGCCACATCACCAACGTTTCACACGCAAGAAGGGAAATAAAACACAAATCCTTTGGATAGATAGTAAGTAAGATTTATTCATATCTTTTCACTTTAAATCATCCTTAGCTTTTAAAAAATCTTTTTTTTTTTTGTTTTAAATATATTTTAAAGTACAAAATTTCTGAATATTAAAACTTTCATAGACGTAATATATTCCGCGTTTGTTGTTTAAATAATTACATTAATTAAAAAAGAAATAATAATAATAATAATATATGTATATAATATATTTCATCTGATCGAAAAATCACAAAAATTTATTTAATTGCCATACGATTGTATCTCCAATTGCCTGCCTTATTTTCGCGTAATTTTTAATATAATAAATCATACAACGAAATTCGCGCATTAGAAAATATAAAAAATAAAAACAAAAAAATATATATATATTTAGAAAAAAAAGTCAAAGTCCATCACATGTGAAAGTGGCTCGTCTATCGAACTATGTATAGATAAGTAAGTAGAATAGAATACGACGTACAAATGCATGCATCATCATCATCATCTTACACGTACTTAGATAACAAAATGAAACTAGAGCTATTAAATCTAGTCTAATAGTGGAGAGTTGTGATCACGATAGAATTGCAACACTACGTCGAGGTCCCCCTTGACTTATATTATCCATAGATGACCACTTTTTCATACCATTTTTCAATGCTTCTGCGGTCACTTTATCCTGCATTACCCGAGACATTGCCTCTAATTTTTGTGCGCGTTCTTTGGAAAGAGGCTCTGTTGGGAATGACAGATCATTGGCTTCAGCTAACGTTCTAAGATCAAAATAATACTTAGCGTATACAGAAGACGGTACATTAATATTGAATTGCAATAATTCCAAAAATTGTCTTTCTAATTCATTCATATCTTCAACAGTTATATCTTTCAAAATTTGGCAGTAATCAACATTCCAAACAGCCTGATCATCCCATACCTTGCTGGCTAAGAGTATAGCAGCAAGAATCATACGTTTCCAATTGCATGGTGCTATATCGAGATCAGCATATGTTAATAAACGTTCTAAATAGACTAGCGTTATGATAGCACATTCGGCTGTAAGCTGAGCTGCATTAAAAAGTGTTCTTACAAATTTATATATTTGCCTATGTTCTGGATTATGATAATCATAATCGTCCGGTACTTGTTCATGGGTAAGTGGATGTAATTTCTCATCGAATATATCTAATCGCCTTTCAGATTGACGATTTTTAATATGATAATAAATTGCTAGACTAACACATTTCACTGTATTCTTCAAATTAGGTTGAGATACTGTACTATCATCTAAATAAATTGTTGAACAAGATGAACTCTTTTTAAGACCACCACCTCCACCACCTGCTTGTGGAGCGATTTGATGTGAAGATTTTTTTCGTGTTATACCACCATTTTCAACTTTTGAACGTTCCAAAAACATTGTTGCTGCCGATGGATGAATTGAAGGATCTGCATCTCCTCCTTCGGCTGCTTCTCTTTCTGATATATGCTGTAAATTATTAGTGGATTGATCACCTTCAGGAAGATGTTCTTCAAAAACAGGTGGTTCTTTAATTTTACGCTCTGGCGGAGGACTGGAATATGCACAGCAGGAATTTTTATTACCCATTTTTGTTTTTTTAATGAATTTGTGTTCTAAGTTTTTAAAAATCTCTTTTTGTTTCCCTAAAAAATTACTACAATCTAGCTTAAGTTAAAAACGAATTTCTCGCATATCTTTCGTTTGAAGGTGTTGTTGTTGTTTCTACGCTTATTTGCATTTGTATATTTAATGTTTTTTTTTAAACAATCACAATGGAATTGGTTACTTTTGTTCGCTTGGCGTGAGTGTGACTAAAATTATTAATTAATTGTCGTCTTTTAGAGCTTTATTCCCTCTCTCTCTCTCTCTACAAGAACTCTAGTAATCTTTATTACTTAAGTTTGGTACAATTTATTTTTACTTTCTTTCCTACTTACTAGTTTCGAATTGTGAGCTACTTAATTGTGACTAGCTTAAAAGTAATTATACATGCGATAAAATTTAATTCACTCAATGAAAATATGTAAAAGAAGAATCGTGTGTTACGTATATTCCTTGATTTCGATATTTGGCACTCGATTCATGGCCCACGTAAGAATTATGTGCTTTTTGTATTTGGATTTTCAGTTGGTCGTCAGATATCTGAAAATGAAAATATAATAGCATGAGGCATTTTTTTCTGAATTCTATTATGCATTGTCGCACAGTTTAAATAACTTATGCAATGCGATATAGCTAGTCTTAAGAGATATAAAAAAAAAAACAAGAATAGGAAAGCTTTTAAATAGTGTTTCTATCTAATTAAGTAATGAAAAGCCCTAATAATACTTGAGGAAAAAATTAATGAAAATAATACCAATTATGTGCTCTAAATAGCCAATCTATCAAGAAACCAATAAAGCAGTACTAAAAAAAGCAATAATTACTAAAAGAAAGTATATTTATTGTACTAAAAAAATAATTGAATTAAAATACGAACGAGTGTATCAAAACTAATCAGACTACGTCCGGCATTCGTAATATAGCAGTGCAATAGTAAAGGTAGATAATTTTCTTGTTTTACTTGAAAGCATTCAGGTACATAATATTTCAGGGTGACTCTGTCCCTTGCCATCGAGCTCGTTCTCTGGGCTATTATGGGCTCAAAACTCCAGGAAAAAAGCCCAAAACAATCACAGAGACTATAGAAAAAGTTTGGCACGAAGATGTAAAGCGGAATATCATCACTATTCTATATGAATCGATCGAAAGAAGAGTCTGCGCAGTCATAAAAGCCAGGGGTGGAGTTACTAAGTATTAGTAATTAATAATATTATGTTTAAATAAGTGAAAAACTTTATTTTAGTTTATTATATATTTTTTAAGTGGGAGAAACGGAGCCAGCATCATAAGAGAGACCCTTGAGACATTCTGAGTACCCGACTGAAACAATAAACGCCGACGACAAGCTGTCGGCAGCGTGGACATGGCTCAGATGTGATCCTTAGAAATAAAAGTAATGCGACGGATTCCTGGAAATATTTATAACGGTTAGTAATTAAGGCAAAGGTTACAGATGTAGACCTTGAATTAATATATAACACTAAATATCAATAAGGAGGGATGAAAAAGAAGATGAAGAACGAGTTATGTCCTGTGTGCGACGAATTTCGATCACATAAATAGCCAGATATTTTAACATCACTTATGATCAGTTCCAGCGATTTTGACGGATGGCTTGCTACTTTTAAAACTATCAGCAAGATGAATGCCTGCCAAGAGCGTTGCGCTCAGAACACATTATCCAAAGAACTGAAGCAGCTGTTTTGTTTTTGAATGTGTTTCAGGTAGATCCTGAAATAAAACTAATTTTCGCATCGTAACTGGGGATGAGACATAGATCTACCAACACCCGAGTGTAAGAGGCAATCCAAAGAATGGTTGGACCCAAAAAAATCAGTTAAGAAAGTTATGGCCAAAGCTTTTTGGAATGCCGAAGGAGTAATCCTAGTAGACAAAAGCAAGACAAGACAATAACAGCAACTCATTATGTTGTGGTACTACAAAAAGTTGAAAGCTTCAATTATAAAAAAAAAAAACGGTTTGAAAAGCTGCAAGCTATATACATATGTTGTATTTCATCATGATAACCCGCTAGCCTATTATTTGAAACAAATTATGGATATTTTAAGAGAATTTCGTTTCGCTGGGAAATCTTATCTTATCCACCCATAGTCTAGATTTAGCCTCATATGAAAGCTGGGACTTATTAAATAACGCTAATCAGGCCGTTCCGAGATGATTAAATTTAAAGGACGCTGCTTTTTACAGGGAGCTTCTGGAGAGGTAGCAACAACGGACGTAAAAATGATACATTTTGTTTAATTTAACCAGTCCGGTTACTTTTTGATACAGCCCCGTAGATCAGAAATGAAGTATGTATTTATTGCTGTTAAATAAACTACTTCTACTAAAAAAAAAATTATTAAAGATGTTTTCCTGAATAAAAGCCCTGGCTGGCCTACATACAACTAGCTTGGTCTTCGGCGATACGTAAATATACCTTTGAGCATATTAAAAATAAATATTATGTCCATTAGATATTCTAAGTTTCAATCTATCATAATATCAATCATTCTATGAAAAATTGATGCTTGACGGAAGGGATTAGAATCTCTCCGACTCGGATAACATGAGTAGAATACAAGGGACATCAAATAGAGCTAGAATATTTAATATAAAACTAGATTAATTCAATGTGGTCTACATGAACCGGAATGATATTTGGCTTTGTGGAAATATTGGGAATGATGTGCTTTATGGTTTGACTCTAAATGCCAATGGATTGCTGAAGTCTTGTTTCCGTGTAATAATTTTTTACATTTTTGAGTATAACTTTCATCCCTTACATAAATAAAGCGGAAAGTTGTTCTCAATTATCACCTATTCAACGCGACAATTTTCTTGCTTCTGGATCTCCCAATATATTCAGCTTTTTTTTTGTACGGTTCTTCTCCATGTCATTGCTTCTCCGCTATAATGTCAATAGAATATTTTTTTGAAGATTTCAGATTCACTTTGGTGGAAGTACTGCTCTTTAATTCTCTTCCAAGTTTTGCTAGGTCACCGGACTCTAATGCTCAATAAACTAACATTTCTTCCCTGCCGTCCAGTTGTTCACAGACGCTCACGTGAGCTCGTTTTTAATTTTTATTTCGAGGCGCTATATACAGTCATTGTTTTTTAGACAACTAAAAATGTATTCTTCTATATCTAATGGTAAGTCTTTATGGTATGCTTTCAATTTCTAATTTTATTATATCCTAGATGATGAAATCATAGATTATAAGAGTATAGGCATAGGTAGGTAAGTTTTTCATTCCGTTTGTAGCGCACAGAAATAATGATGGTAGAGCAAAAATGGTTGGACACACATGCATAATAATATTTTAAGTTATTTCGGTTTTTGCTTGCCCGTCTGACCGTCTTCTCGATAACTCACGAACCCGTTGATTTAGAGAGCTGAAATTTTACATTTGGCATTTTAAAAAAAAAATTTATTTAAGTTTGAAAATTGGACAAATCGGGTAAGACCCAGGGTTGCCCCTCAAAAATTTCGTTTTTCACTATTACTTGGACATTGCCAGATATGGTTTTAAGAAGCAATAATGTATGGATCCTTCAAACGCAGAGGAAAAATATCCTACTTAGTTTTGTCCTTTTACCTACTCCATCCCACAAACTTTACTTTCCCATCTGTCTCCTGCAGAGCGAGAAACAATCGAGCGTAGTGTACATTTATGCAGGGTATATATGTTGTAAAAGATATGCATAATATCGTACTGAAATAGATGAGGACGACGAAATCGATTTTCAAACAACGCCGCAATTTTGCTAAATATAAGAGCAACGTCGAATGAAAGAAACAAATATTAACAAAATGGTTTCTGAATTATTTCTTGTACAAATAGTTAGTGAATTATCGCACAAAATTTAGCATTCTATAGTATTAAAGAAAATAAATATTATTCTATTATCAATCAAGCAACCTGCAAAAATAAACTACTTTAAACATTATTTACAACTCTGTTATTCTGTCCATCATTTTTGCATTCACAGTTTCGTCTTAGTACACTGTTGGTAAGAAAGAATAAATTCACGTGTCACCACAACCCCCTTACGGAGGCTTAATTTTATTAGCGTTAAGTAAAATTTTGTGTTAAAAATAAACATTATGAGCTCTTCAAGGATTACGAGGATGAGAGGGATGAGTGAGCATTGCAAAAATGTTATTGAAGAAAGGATAAAATGCAGAAATCATTACTAATTTCAGCAGATTCCATTAAAAACTAACTATATATTTATAAACTTACCGTTTTGTAAATATCCTTTTCCATAAATTTTTAATATTCCACTGACTACGCCTCAATGAAATTTACCACCACCGGCATTAATTCTAGTTAGAAGAGCCAGTGCCTAAATAAAATGACAGAAGACACTATTCACTACTTTTATTAATTTATATAGTAAAATTTGGATACTAACAGAATGTTGGCGAGTTTTTTTCGTTATACATCTTCAGTTGATCAGCAATGTTCTTCGAATTTCTCGAAGAAAACCATGAATAAAATCAAAGATCACACCGATGGCAAAAATTTACAACAAATATATGACAGCGACAGCCATGTTAATTGTTCGGGTGGCCAGATATGATATATATTTTATGATTTTTGTGTATTGTGTGTCCCGTTCGTTTTCTACATAAACATTTTTAATAAACTGTAGAAAATCTCCATTTTTTCGGAATAAAACCGGGTGCCTGAAAAGTTCCACCAAAAATTTAATTTGCACATGTTTTTTATGTTCTTTAAATTTCAAATGAGATACAAAATACGATATTTTAAGAATTTTTACTTTGATGTAGAGCTATTCCGAAGTACGAAATTATTAAAACATGCATATTTTGAACGCTTAATAAACTAATAATATCTGTGTTCTTTTGTAACAGCAGTGCACAATGAACTGGATAGCGTGGACAAAAGAAAACAGCTAATAGTAGGATTAAAGAGAATACGCCATTTGAATTATCGAGTCTTACAGTTCTTAAATATCTCTCGGGCAACTTAACACTATTTTTGAATAAAGGCAGATCCCGTATTCGAATTCGGTCAAAATAAAATTTAACGCAGTCGGCTCCAAATATTTCATTTTAAAATCGCTGGTAAAATTTATGTATGTTAATTTGGAGAAAACATAGTTATATGCAATTAATTTTAATGTTTTAATAAAACTAACCCTTTCTTAAAGCACTTTCACATTAAACACAAGAATCGAAAAAATGTAAACCGAAAAACTCAATTTATTCCACTTTGAAACAAGATTTGTGCTCCAATGATTAATAAAATCATGGGAAATAGGATAAGCTAATAGTTTTACTAATAAAATAGTATATATATTTCAGATTTTTAAGAAAAACACAACTTTTATCATTTTTCGGCCGAAAAACGAAATTTCGGTTGCACCTGTCAATTTCTTTTCGGTTTCCACGAGGAACGTTACGGGAAGAAAATTTTTTTCGGTCGTACTATACCTCACTTTTGTGTTTACATTGAAAATTATATTATTTTATATTATTATAATATGGATAGGGATTTCGAAGTAAAATTAAAATACGTTTTTTGTATGAGCTCTCATCATACAACTTTTATGATAATTAAATGTTACTTCTATTTAACCGAAAAAAAGTTTTCGGTTTTTGATGTGAAAGCAAAACCGAATTTTCGCTGTAGAACTTATCGGTTTTCGATTACGATGTGAAAGTGCCTTTAAACCATTCAATCAAGAAAAAAAAAAACAATTGCAAATTTTCATAAAATTAGGAAATACCCACTGACATTTCTATACTTGTCTCTTTTTGGTTTAACTACTTTTTCTCGCTGAACTATAAATAATAAGTTCTATACAAATGAATATATAGAATAGAAATAGATGACCATACAATATTTGTAATCCTTTCTCTGTCCCCCATATCTACTTTTAGGGGCTGGTAGACAGAAATTGCTTAATTTTATTTCTTTAAAAATCAAGTTTAAAAAATATTTGATGTTGTAGGAGATAAGCTTCCAAGAATAAAAATAATTTCGAATGCTTCTATAATTTGTTGAACTTTTAATATGAATATTAAAGCGAAAGTAAAACTTGAAATTAAGACAATTGTCACACCCTGCCAAAAAAAGGTGACCCATATGAAATAGAAAATCAGGCAGTCCATGTTATATATGTCAGTGGAAATACCAAATTCTTCGTATTAAATACCTGTCTTAAAATGTGTAGATAATTCATAGTGCCATCTATTTTATAAAGATGGTACCTTACCTTCAGTCTTTACCGGTACACTTTGTATCCGTACTATACTAGTAGAATCATCAGTAATTTTTGCTTGCGATTTTACCGGCGCTAGGATAGAATTTCATGTCACCGAACTAGTCTTGCTTACCAGTAACTTTTCTTCTCGAGTCTCCGCTCTGTTCTAGGCGGAAGCTATTATAGTACAAGGAGAAGAAGAATCTGACGTCTTGAAGTAGAGGTTATTTATTAGTTTTTTCCTTAATCAAATTTCTATTTTCAAGGAAATATCTGAATTAAAAATCTACAAAATGACTCTCTATCATTTTGGAAATTGTGTTGCTCTTGTATATGTGCCATATTACATGACCTATAAATATTCTGGATTGTAAGTTTTCTTAGAAACATTACCTACCCATTCATATGGAATGGTGCAGGTTTTTGGGAATATTTTATTTTATGAAATTATTTTATATAGGTCGGAGTATGGAGCGTTTTGGAAATGTATTCAAGCAGGAGGCATTTATATTTTTACACAACTTTGTAAAATGCTTGTACTAGCTACATTCTTTGATTCGGAAAATCTCTCCAACACATCAGAGTTCAATTTGCTTTCGGTAAGTATAGATGATTGAGTGCTAAAATGTTTGCGGCTCAATTTTAATTATCACATTTAAAAAAAGCACTTGGCATTTCTGTTGTATTATTAGCTTAACCAAGCTGGAAATATTATTCGATTGTTTTCCATACATAAAGTGCTGATTCACAAGTTTTGTTCTTTTTCGCCCGGCAAACAAAAGTCCGGATTTTAAATCTTGAATGAAATGTAATTTTGAATTACTGTTATAAAAAATGTTATTTTCGGCTTAATAATTTCAACATAAACCAACAAGAGCATTTAACGTTATTCTCTTATTGCAGGAATTTTTAAGAAACAGCGTTGATGTAGCAGATCTTCTTGGCCTTACATTTATACTATCACGAATTCCCGGAAAAGGCCACAGTAAATTAATAACTGCAGGCCTAGGATGGGCAGCAGCTGAAGTAATTCTATCGAGAGGCTTAATGTTATGGTTTGGTGCTAGAGGTGCTGAATTTAGTTGGCTATATATACAAAAATGTCTAGAATCAAATATTTTACTTGTAAGTTATACGCACACAAAAATTTTTCCAGTTACTTAATAAAACATTTCGCAATATTTTCAAGGCTCAGCATATAACAACAGCAACACTACTATGGCTCTTTACACGTCATGATCTCAATAAGAAATTTGTCCCGTTCGTGACAATGCTATTGGCTGCTACCATTTACAAAGGAGTTTGGTTAGACGGTTTACTCCTAGTCTTAACTATTGGACCCTGGGCAACTATAGCAATTAAAGCATTCGCTACCTGTATATTTGCGTTTATTTCACTTCACATCTATGCAGGATTGGCTCAAACGATAGGAATTTAAATTCAACATTTAAAGATCTACAGAAGTTTTAAATAATATTTATTGTTATAAATAAAAAAAAAAACAAGAAAATAATAGAAGAAAAAAATGGGGGAAATTTATTTGAGGTTTTCATTTATCTTTCGATTAACCTTTCTCCCATTGCGATATGATAGATTTCATTGGTATCGTTATTCTTGGTTAGGGTTAGATATTTGTGTGTAGTTAGCTCTGAAAAAAAGAAGTATTCGTGTTGCCATACGATTGCCTGATTTTAATTTTACCTATAACTGTGTAGAAAGCATAGGCAGCATCTCTACGGCTAGCACCTTTACAAATTATACTCATGTCTATAGGCTCAACTTTTCTTCTCCATAAATGCAATAGTTTGCGAAGGATCTCTTTTTTGTCCCAATCAGGTCTGTTTAAAGAAAATAAAATAAAAAAAAACGTGAGAAAATCATGGACCGATAAAATTGTGGAGTTTTTTAACCGAGTATTTTCTCTGTGCCTATTAAAAGCTTCTTTTGCAGTTGTTTGGTTCTGATTCTCGTCCACTCTAAAATTTTCGAGGAGATCATTTTGCAAGTCCTGAAAAGAATTAGAAGATAAGAATTAAAAATGAGACATATTCTCCTTACTGCAGTGGCTGATTAAGTTTTGGGGGAACTGAAGAGACAAGGAAAATAGTTACTTGTCGCACAAAATTCTTCTGTTGATTTGTGTTCATATATAGATATCAAATCCAAATTTATGCTGTTAATGAAGCACTAAGCCCATATTGTGGCGCACAGTGTTACACCGCATCTAATACAATAAGCACGAAGGTCTTCCTAACAACGTCTTAACATAAGATCAAGGATGAATCACAATATATACACGAAAAAATGTTTGCATAGCTTTTAATTTTTATGGACAGTAGATAGGTTCATCCTCGAGCCAGCTACTACAATTTCGGTTACATTCACGCTCCTGTTTTACATACCTCAACTACTTCACACATGCCCTTCCGTTTTTTATAGTACCTAAGGAATTCTATTAATAAGAATTGCACATGGACCAAAACAAAAACAGCAATACATCGTTGTCTCAACGAAATAATTGAAGGATTTTTGGCAACAAGGATAATATAATTATGAGAGAAACTGTTTTTCGCCCGATTGAAATAGTAAAATTATTATCTGCTTATGGAAGGACTTTGTACATTTTTTATTTGTGATAAACTACGACATCTAGGCTATTTGGAAAACTTTTGTGGTTTCTAATTGGCTCATGATATACGTTAGTGACGTTAGTATACCCTTACTGCTTTACGAAAACAAATATTTTATTGCTATAATCATCGCAGAGTTCTATTTCCAGTTCTTATCTCTTCAGAAGGCTACATAGAATCACAGTTGGATTCTAGGTTTCGTAAAACCTGCTTTTGGCGGCAATGCATTTTAACTAAAAAAACAAACGGTTAAAAAATTATCAGCAATTATTGATAATTATATGCCAGCTATCTAATCCCACACTTCGTTCAAGTGGGTGTTATTACTCCCAGGGGAGGAAGATATATTATCAGCTTAGGCGATCCTTAGAGATTTTGGCTGACGGTGTTATGCTATTCCTTCTACAATATTCGCATTACCAATAAAGACTTTCTTTCTCTTGAAAAATTGTCTATGGTCTAATAAACAACATATACATAACCTATTAGATCTCTTAATATTTACATGAATCTATTGCAGTTAGTTCCCACTAATTTGCCTTTTTATTCACCTCTTACGACAGTTCGGGAATCCTTGCATTATTACACTCATGACTCAAAATAATTTATAGAATTTCCACATTCTTAGAACTATATATTTCTAAAATTTCTTATTACTTACAAGTGGTAGTATGTCTTCATCCCTTTGGCACAAATCCGGAACAATAGGAGCTTCAGTTGTCTCATTTAGAGGGAAAGGAGGTAAGGTTGGTTCAATTTCTGGTAAATTCTGTTCTATTTCAGCATTAAAGGGGACGACATTGGTTTCAACTGGATGAGCATTGAAGGATACGACATTGGTTTCAACTAGATGAGCATTTTGGATAGATTTTTCTACAGATTTAACTCGAGAAATATTGGTCTTCTTTTTTGAAAATATCGCTGGAAAGATTTCACTGATTTCTGTCACTGGTATATCAAGAATATCTTCAAGGACATTAGTATCAATTTCTACACTTTTCGTGACCAAACTTTTTTTAAATGTTGTCATTAGGGGTACCGAATTTTTCCTAAAATTAGCGAATATTATTAATATTAAAATTTCTATATGGGTAATATAATATCGTACATTAAACATGGAAGTGCCAATAGTTTTTCACTTGGTTTATAAGCGAGCTTATAATACGGCACAATGTCATCTATAGCCATCTAGAAATATTTTTTTTTCTTACAATTCAACATCTTCCAAGGATTTGAGGAAAACAACTTACTTGACATCTTTTAGTGTCATTACAATCGAACTGCTTTAAAAAAGCCTTATAAGAAATTTCTGTATGGGCATCAATTTTTAAGTTTAATTTCTTTTTCTTGTTCTTTGGGCGATATATTTCGGCAACCAAATCATTTAAATGATTGTCCAAATTAGTGTTATTTTCTACAAGCTTTTCATGTTCAATATTCTGAATTTCAGAAGACTCAGGATGATGAAATTCCTCATTTCCATTGGAATTTGGATCCAGTTCTTCCAATCTAGGACAGTTCAACTAAAAAAGACAAAAATTAAGTAAATTTTATAGAAAATCATGATAAAATTTAGGAACTTACTGTCTGATTAGTAATATCATTTTCCGGGGCATTAACTTGCATTTCTGGAAGCTGGCTTATATCTTGGGGTGGTAATATATCGTTTGGCATTAATGTTTCATTATACCTGCTGTAATCGGTGAATATTAAAAAAATAGAAACAAGGATCAATATCAAAAAATTCTTGCCTACAAAGTGTTTCATTGGTATTTACTACATGTACGTCTCGAGTTGGAGTGGTGGCCTTATCACATGGTGGTTCATTTCTAGAATACAATTTAAACGTGTTATAAAAGCAGGATTTGAGTGCAGATCAAAGAATATAAACTTGCATGATAAGAGGACTAGTCGTGGCTCCTATACCGTTTTGCGGTTCTTCACGAATAATTGGGATACTGTCCTCATTTTTGTTAACCGAATTGTTAGCTTGCTTTAGCTTACCAACCTAGTCACAATACGTTAAAGTTAATAGTTTCATTTTATATTATAGATCACTAGCTAGCAAATAAAGTTGGAGACTAAACAAAAGTATCGCTGGATCATTTGCGTATTTTTTTCCGCCGATTGTTTCAAGTTTGCTTCTAATGTTTTTTTTTTAACCCCGATACCCTTTCACTGACCATATATAGAACAAATAGATAAGTGCACGATAGTTTATTGATTGGAAGCTTTGTTAAGAAATCAAGACTTTTATCATAGAGACATAGAAACCGCCTCAGATAGTCTAGCCACACTAATGAGTGCAGACGTTTTGGAATGACAATGGATATACATAGAATTTTTTCTGATAGGTACCTGTCCTTAAAAAATGGTCACCAATTAATTTTGGGGACTGGGAGAAGGTTTATTAACCACTTCAGGTATTAAGCTTGTTGCAATGTCATTTATTGCATTCCCTGAACTATATTAAATGGCTTTCTTCAGCCACTATTTTGCTTATTTATAAAGCAAGGCAAGGACAGGTTCACTTTGAAAATCTGTGTTTTCTTTGACAGAAGTAAGTTAGAAAATATATTTCATCTTTACATTTTCTGTTTCATCAAAAAGGTTGTAAAAACTTCTAAAAATATGCATGTTCCAACGCAATAGCAAAGCTATATATATTATTCCTTTTATTACCTTTGTCTTTTTGCGTTCACTTATTTCCTGTGGATTTTTAACCTCACTGATTTTATCAACACACGTGGCCGGGATCTGTACAGTTTCTTTTTCAACTTCTATAAAATGAACAAAACATGAACCAAAGGAAAACTTTTATATAACAATAAACCTTCTTCCTGACATAGTTGCGCCATTGTTGTCTTTCCAGCTATCAAATCAAGAAACTCTTGCTTTTCCTGCACCGTCATTTCACCAAAAATTTCTGGCTCGTCGCCACCGCCAATTACATCCCAGTCTACTTCCCGAATAATAAATTCATGAGGATTACCTGCATTCGGATCTAGAGGAATTAAATCTATCTGCTATGAAAGGAGGTTGTTTATTTAGAGAAGCAAAGATTTTTTTTAATATACTTTTAATCCTTGCTCATCTTCTAAAATACTTTCTTGGAAATCCTTTTCTAGATCACCTACATTTCTAGATTTTGATATTTTCCTTTTTTTCCTTTTAACTGTAGCTTCATGCTCATGATCACTAAAAAATATTTGATATGACCATTTTTTTTAATAATTCTGAAGTTACCTGGATCTTTTTATTCGGAATCCTTTTAAATCTTTTAGGATAACAACATGGGAACAGAGTAAATGGTTGGTTTTTTCTACAGGATTTAAACAATACAATGATTATAGAGAAAAGGAATAATACTTCAGGATATTTATTAGTAATTATGGTTGGAAGATTAATTTTAGTTTTGCATGCAAATAATGGCATCCTAAGGATAACAAGCAAGAATTAAGGAAGGACCCAATTTTTTTTTTTTAACTGATATTTCAATAATATTGTGAATTTAAAAACGATTTCTTACCATATAAAAAATGAACTTGCTGTTGGTATATACAAACAGTTCCGAAAACTAATTGGGCGGCAAGATAAAGTGGAATCCGCCTTTTTGTGTTCATCATACTTTTATTAAATTCTTGAAGAATATCATCACTTAAAAAAAAAATAATCATATTCAATAATATAATTCGTCAATAAATTAATAATATTTATTTACCAAACGGTAGTCACACAAATTTTCTCCAAATCATTACGTTTAACGTAAGCTCTAAATGCCTTGGGATTTGTAGCTGCCAGCCAACATTTTGAGAAACGACCATTTTGTCGTATACCCAGCAATTTCACATCAAAAAACATATTGTTTTGAGTATACTAAGGCTCAATGTAATAATTATATAAATAACGAGAAAATTTTCCAATAAAAATAATATTTTTAAACACTTTAAGCACTTCACACAATACAAAGGAATTTCAGACAAAAGAAATTTTCAAATGTCATCGGAGAGTTTAGTGGCTATGGCTACCACTACCGGAAATTTTGTCACAGATATTTCACAGTTTTTTTCCAAGGTGGCGCAAGAGTTAGTAAATTTTTATTTGTTTTGGAAATGACAATTGTCTGTTATTCTATGCATTTAAATTGGAATTTCGGAGTGCGGTATTGCAGATGCCTTTGTCAAAGCTCCCAAATATCTTCGCTTGAGAGTTTCATGGATTGGGAATTTATTTTCCGGAGATTTTGTGTATATAATCCTAAAAAATGGAGTTGAAGAGAACTTTCGGATTGCCAAAATTTCTATTTTTCAAATATCTTTGTGCTAAGTTGAAGGAATTAATAAAGTAACCGTAACTGTTCGGTTTGTAAGATACGGGCGTTTGCACTAAATTCAATTTGAATCAAATACTGATACTCATGAATAACTTATGTATATCAGAAAATATAAGTCAGTAAAGGAGCGCCATAACAAGAGATCAGTGCTCTTTCTTTAGCCGAGAAATTTTCTAAATATGCGCCCAAGCATTTGGATGGTAGCGCGCTGATGCATACTTAGCATGTCCGTTGTGTTGTGATTGTTTCTCATGCGCTGCTTGAATACCAGTCCTTAACTATCTAAACATATACAATCCTTACTCCCTTCCAGTCCCTCTCAAACTTTTGCGAGAAAATCATTTATTACAGTTGATGTGGCACAGCAGCTGTAGGAAGAATAACCAACAACATCACGTGAAGTGCACAATACCCAAACAAAGGATCTAAAAGAAGAAAAGAGAAGACATCGAATCAAATTGAGGGCCAAATATAAGCCTCAATGCCCGAACTAAGACAATCCGTAGGACGCGAAAAATCATCAATTATATCTGTGCCTGGACTATGAGCGATGGGTGTCTCAAAACTCGTTCGAACTTCAGGTTTTTTTACAAAACCTATAGCTTACTTGGGGATCATCTTTGAAACATCCTCTAACAATAGGAATGCCTTTTCTAGATGCTTTAACCTTATGCGGCCCAGACCTTTACAGTCAGTGTTGTTCTGTAGTTTCGTCGTCTTCCATACAGAAGCGATAGGTGTCGCCATCGACCTTACCCATCATGTTGAGATAAAATCTGAATGGGCGCTGCCCAGTAAGTAGGCTTTTTATGAATCCTGATCTGAGTTCTTTCCTGCTGAGCTTGAGGAATACTTTTGTGCTCTATTGCGAATACGTAATGAATTTTATCGCTTGTATCAGTCCTGGGGTTTATTTCCAGTGTGCTAATTTAATTTTGTCCACCCAAGCCTGCCTGACTTGTGCCGAAACGTGGTTCTTTGGGTATCCAAAAACAAACTCAGGGGCAATTAACAAAGATTTGGCTGCTCCTTCGTTTTGTCATAGGCTTGGTATTATTTTTCCTGCTTAGATTGTGAGAAAATCACAAAACCCGGGTATCGAGTCAAGTCAAGTGCGTTTGCCCCATTTTCCTCTTACAGTTGTGGTAGTTTCCCTCGATGTTCGCTTTAAGCCCTCTTTGTTCCTTGGGACTCATTTTTAGCCCTCAATTCGGTTACATGTCCTCTCTTGTCCTCTTGTTGACAATGTTGTCCTTTGGTTACTTTCTGTTCCGTTGTCGTCTTTTCCTTTACAGTTGCGCTGTATCCGCCGTACTTCATGTCATCCTCCTTTTGGAGTTAATCATTAGTGAGAGGGCGGGGAAGGAGTAGGAGAGGATAAGATGTGGATTATTGGGAGAGTTTAGGAATTAATGGTTCCTAAAGAATTGGTTTTCTTCTTTGTGGTCGTAAAAGCTTATTCTGCCATCATGTAGATGGTAGATGTTTCTAGCCTCGGACTTTATTATGAGCAGGGGTGAAAAGTATTTAAAGTTTGGCGGTATAGAAGGTCCGGCAGGTTGTTTATTAAGTGGGTTTGGGTGATTTTGTATTTTTTGAACATGCTTGTTCGCAATAGATACTTCTGGATTGGAGTGATGCTGGCTGCCTGCCTCGTAAACTACTCTGTTAGGAAAGTATCTTCCGTTGGCTCGTCTCTGGAGTCCCGTAAAGCTCTAAGAATTTTCCTTTCAAGCTTGCTGAGTCTTTCCATATAGATGGGAGAAATTGTGTGCCTGATAAGGAAGCAGTACGTGATGACAGGTATTATGAGTTGTAGGTTTGGTCTGAGTTGAGAGGCCGTCTCTGAAGTTTATTATTGGACTGAGTAAGCTGTATGCGAAATTGGCTTTGCAATGTTCGCTTTAGAGTAGTTATTGAATCTTAGAAGTGCATGGAATTTGATACCCAGGTATTTCGCACTTTGTGTGGGCTTTATTTTCCCACAGTTATAGATGGCCTTAATAGTCTTGGATTTTGCAGATTGGTGGTTTCCAACCAATGAAAGGCTTCCGAATGCAAATCAGCTCAAATTTCTGTACATTTATTTCGATCCCCCAATTTCTGTGGTAGGAGTATAATTTTTTAAGGTGAAATTTGAGCATACGTGAGAAAGTCATATGCGTATAAGAGTATTATACCATTCTCGTTTGGAGATTGGTCTGAAGTATAAAGATTGAAGAGAATTGGGCCTTAGATAGAGCATTGGGGAATACCAATACACAATCACCCATGTCGAGATACGAGTTATCATAATAATCACCAAGGCCAATAACATCTTTGTTATTAAATCACAAATTTATCTTATTTATTATTTGGTCGTTTATGATTATCCTAATTTTTATGACAATTATTGAAATATGATTATAATAATGTGCGTTCATCTTTGTCAACTCAAATTAATTAATTATAAATCTTCCCTTGATAAATTAAATTAAAACTCCGAATTAAACCGATATTATTTTGTTTTATTTTACTTTTCTCCATTTATTTTTATAAGTTCAGAGTTAAATAAACTTGATACCTATTAAATCTTAGCTTTATGGAGTCTTCTATATAATCAACATATTTATCAGTTTTTGTTTTTTTTACCCCCTCTTGCTTCTCTTATATATATATATATATATTTATTTTCATCTTATTTAACGCTTAAAATGTATTTTTTCTTTCTTTTCTTGTTGTTATTTTTATCATTTTACTTTTTCATTTGTTTTTGTTTGTTGACAATATTATGGTCGTTTTATTTTTATAACGTTTCATTTGAATATATCAGTTTTGTTTGAATTTATTTTTAACTATGCATTTTTTATAAATTATAAAAAAAAGTTTGTTTGTTTTTAAACTGCAAGTCCACTTAGATTTTAAAGGGACTTATTTATGACTATATGTTTTATCATTTATATTTAGACTCATTAACTTGGTGCTTCTATATGCATTTTCACTTTTTTATATATATGTATATATATTTATTTATTATTTATTAGATATATTTGTTGCCTACAATGTTATTTTTTCTTCACCTAACATTATGTATTTATTATTCCTCAGTATTTTTTTTTGTTGTATACTTACATAGTATACCGGAATATTTGTTATTTTGTTTTAAAAACATGTTTATCTTTTTTATTATTATATTTTAATTCATCATGAGTATAGAAGAAAAGTTATATTCAGACTCGGCATTATAGTGAACTGTATAGGTGTATGTTTGCGGTTGTACGTACTGCTTAAGAGGAGAGTTTTTCTTTAAAATACATATTGCGTTTTGTCCTAACTTTGTTTATATTTTATAAAATTTTTATGACTTGCTTTATTGAAAAGTACAAAAAGTTGTTGGCTTTTAAATATTGTTTGCATTAATAAGGAAGTTTATACATTCTGCAGTATTTTCTTTAAGCTAATCATTAATATATGTATGTATGTATGTATAAACAAATATTTAGTTCAATGAATTTCTATATATATATATATATATATGTATATGTATGTAATGTATGTATGAATTCATGGAGATGAGTGAAAATGATTCTTCTCCTATATAAATAATGAAAATTGATGTCGCGTAGTTAGTTGCTGTATAACAAATAGGAGGAGGATGAACATAGAAATATCTCAGTAATATCACGATGATTTTTTTTTATAATTTCACTTATTTTCTAAATCTACCTATACATTTTCCTATATTAAGTTCTTTTTTTTTTTTGTTATTTGATCCTAATGCAAAATATATATGTATATAAAAAAAACTGATTTTTTTTTTGTTATGAAGAGAGATTTTATGCTTATTTCAAATTTGCGCACTTTATGTTTTTTTTATATTACATAACATATTTAACCGTCCTTTTAAAAATCATACTAATATTGAAAGATGAGACACACGAGAGTTTAATAGTATTATTTGCACGGAATAAGTTGTATTCAAACTTTTTCCGTCTTTAATATTTCTGACAGAGAAATTAAAGATCACCGAACTTGTAAAGTTTATTAAAAGTCTAGGAAAAACAGCGACTATTATATTATTATAGAAGGGATTGCATTTATTGCGAAGTAAGTAGATAGAGAAGCGCTGATAAAAGAGTAATTTAAGATGTCCACAACTAATACATTTCGGTTGGATAATTTGTTTTTTATTCACAAAATTCGATTGAAAATGATATTTTCAATTTATAGATGTGGCTAAAAACTCTATATATGTATCGTTTCTGTTATGCAATACAATTATGAGAAAAAATGCTGTTTTAACTGAAAGTTTATAAGTAAATTGGTATTCACCTTTTCTCGAGACAATCCTTTCATTTTCTATAATAAGAGGCTCCTGAATACAGGAAAGAGTCTGAGCAATACGATTTATATGAAGTACTTAAGTCAAATGAACATTTTTCTTGTGTACATATTTACATATATATCATAAGCTACAATTTGAATAAACTACATATTTATAAAAAAAAAAAATGAAATTTACTCAATGAAAACGTGAGGTACATTTTTTATTAGGACGGTTAAATAAATTAGCGCAAGTAAATCTTATGGATAATCTACATGTAAATGGATTTTTGACAAAATTAATTTTAGCATTCTTAAAAATATTAAAGGCATTATAATGAGAGAAATATTGCTGTCAATTTAAAATACAATTGGCTGCATTAACTGGCCTGAGTCGTTGTGAATTCTAAATTAAATGCGCTGAGTAGGGCCATAATATTATTAAAATTGTAAATGTAGCCGGTTTCAAGTGACTCAGTCCTGTGAATGTAGCCATTGTAATTTTTTTTTTATTTCATTTACTTCCTTTTTTTGTAATATTTTCTTCTTAATTTTATAACACACTTCAAGAATTTTTATCAACGGTACATACATAATGTTGGTGTCACTTAGTTCATTTATTTTTTCTTGTCTAAACTGAGTTGTCTCTTTTTAATTGATATACATAATACGTCCATACATAATTATAAAAAAAAAAACAAACATAAAAACTGGTGAGTATATTTCAAGTTTTTATATGATCCCTAAGCAATTTATAGCATTGGCCCATTAGGCCTAGACAAATGATGAGTTGTAATTTAAGATTAAATTTATTCTTTGATAGAAACGTACAATTTCAAAATATTGAAATATAATTTTAATGATATTTGAAACAATTATATTTGAGAAATGTACGATAACGTACATTATTAATATCAAACTCTACTAATGTAAATTGGTGTATTTAATATAATAAAAAATAAATTTATAATTTAAATATTTTCATTACAAATTTCGGTAAGAACAGATCATGTTATAATGTGGATTGTGGACGCTGAATTCAAATATAGGTTCGGGCGGTTAATTCTAAATATTTCCAATTGCTATTCAAATTATGCCAACTTTGATATAGCAGTGGTAAATATTTTGAAGAAATAAAAAAAATCAATAAAGTAACATTTTTGCGTGTAATCGTAAAACAAAATCATTTTTTTGATTCAAAAATTCTACGTTTACCTATTTTTAAGCTTTATAAATTAAAATTCTTTATTGATCTTTTTCAACTGTACTAAATGCTGCGTTCCCTTTCTCGTTCTGAATGAATCTGTATGAATTGACAGAGCGACGTTATAATTTAGTTCTGTGCACATAGAAAAGGAACGAAACAGAACCATTTCAAGTGAGTGACATTTCTTTCATTTGATAAATTGAAAATTTCTTTTTTCAACAAAGGCAACTTAAACACAACTATAACGAGCTCGGCCAAATTGTACACAACATATTCACGAATACAAATTAAAATGTTTCTGCTTCAACTCAGGTGCATTCAAAACTATTCGAACTCGGAAAAAAGCGACGGGCCGAGAAAAAGAACATGGATTGAAAGAATTCATTCTGAACCATTCTGATCAAAATTGTGTTGCTGTTGCTGACGTCGAGGTAATTCAATTCAACGGACACAGAAACCTATTTTATTGTTGTTGTTATTTATAATATATTTCACTCAATTCTAGTTTTTAAAGTAAGAGCTGAAAGTGTTTGCCATTTACTTCACTACAAAAATTCAAAACAAATAATTTCTTTTCGGGTAAGGGGATATTTGGCATTATTGTGATTATAAATTTGAGAAATTTTACAGTTCTATACGGCTTCACCAACCTTGTAATGTGCTTCCTTTATCTTTGTGCATAGAAATATATACCTAGTTTTTGCAAGCGGATATTCCCCTGTTTGCAATTTTCTTAAAGATTCACATTTATAAAATAACACTATTAATAAATTTGAAATAATGATAGGTGAAATTCCATAAAAATTATAAAAAACTACCAGGGGCGGAATCTGTAACAAAATATAGGAAACTCCAGCTTGTAGCCACCACTAGTGTATATACTTATAAAAAAGTGAGATCACCCCGAAAACTATGAATCAGATTCAAACATGCTCACTAGATTTTTGGAAGCAATTCACATGTTGTTCGTGATATGAAGCAAATGCAACTTAACTGGAATAACTTTTATATCAAGATTATACTATTTCTGAAGCTTATGCAGTATAAATTTTCCCATCATGATCTAGAATCTAGATTATATCTCACCGTTTGTCTAGACATTTATATTGTAATTGCCATAAAGATTAAATCAAATCCATTGTATAAAGAAAACTTGGAAACATGCCATTAAAAGGAGAGTAAATTCATGAAGTTCCAAAATAGTAACCACTAAGAAATCTAGAATCGACCAAAAGTCAGGAGTTTATTGAACAGATCTGTCGGAAAGCATTCTTCCTGCCACCATACGATATGTCCTATTCTATTCAGAGGATCATTTGTAACATTTAAGTAGTAATGTTATCCAAAAATACTGGTGGAACAATATACATCTTGCAAGAGAATAAATATCTAACCAAAAACAAAAGAACACCTATCTTGGAAAATTTCAGCATTTTTCTAAATAAAGTAATTGGTATAGAACGATGTTAATGTATTGTTTTTAATGCAATAATTAATAAAATGTTGCTATTTTTGGTAAATGAAGATTTATGCTGATTTTTAAGAGGAATAAAATTTTTATAGAAAATATTGGAACAAGTCGGAAGATATCCATCCCAGTCTGCAATCTTGACAAGAATTTCTTCCTGGCAACCCTATAACATTTAAGACTGATCGCTATATTCGAATCGAACACTTTTCCATCTCTAAAGAACACACACTTCTCATCTGCTCTTTTACAACTCCCAAAGTCCCCGGGAGAGACGGAGATTAGCAGAAAACGAGTTCACTTAATCGATTATCTACTGATGCGGCGGAAGGTTGAATACGGAACCAGAATCTCGTGCATTTTAACAATACGTATGTATGTCTTTATTTCCCCTGTATTAAAATAATTTTTTTGTTTATTGTCACTGGTAAAAAAGTAAAAAAACTAGAGAATAATTTCGTATTAGCTAGGGATCTTAGTCAAGGCTGAGACAACTTATATCTAGATGTGCAAAACCACACAAAAACGCGGTCCAACTCAAACGAGCTAATGGCCCTCTAATAGAAAGATCTACACATTCTCTCTCTTTCTCTTGCTGTATTATGCCACATAAATTCTTCGCAATGATAGCTTTCTTTAGTTGAAAAAAAGTTAAAGAGCTTTCAAAAAGTGATCCGGGTTGCTAGACATACCCCTCTTTTTAATTGATTTGATATATATTTCATATCTCTAATAGCGGACCGCATCCTAGAGAAACAATTGAAATCAATTAAAAGCAAAAAAGTAAAGATAAAATTCAGAAATTCGCCTGAAACCGTACTCTATCTAAACATTGAATATTGGCTTATTGGTAAATGTTTCTTCTAAACTAAAAATGTTAGATGCCTTAATGGATTTGTAGACTTTTGCCAATTATGATGGATTTTTTAGGATAACATATTTTTTCAATTTATCAAACAATATTTCCTTGGGACCAATCTTTTTTTCTTTCTACCTATATTCAAAATTAAAAAATGCAAGACATGCATTACAAGAATTCTTACTATTATTACAAAACTTAAAGAGTAATTTCAATTCCTATGATGATTTCTTAACATTGACAAGATTGATAGTATAAGTTACTTAGTATATATAGCAGGATCAATTTTCATATCAATTCAAGATTTCTCTCAATCATGGTGTATACCATTTTTATGATTTTATGACTGTTTTGAAAACAAATTGTGTTTTGAGAATATATGCAAATATGTAATTAACGACTAAAATAAACGAAAGTAGAAACAATAAGCCTATATACACGGAATGTTTCAGATAGTAGTGCACTATTAAGTTACGAGTGTCGACAATTTAGAATGGCCAGATCTTACAACAATGTGTTTAGGTGATAAAAGCATTTTATAAAATTGGATTGTTAATATTATGAACAAACAAGGAAAATTACAGGATGTTATTGGGAATACATAATAAGCATTCTAAGAAGCAAATACAGGAGTATTCTGAGCTGTAATATTTTTTTAGATCCCGCAGAGCTCAGACAGAAAAAATTGTGATGCTGTAAGAGAGAGTATGGCTACAAATTCTAGCACCTCATTTTGGCACTGTGCCCAAAATCTTGTTCTGAAGATAAAGCAGATAATAATTGTTGATTTTGTTGCACACTTTTTTTTTATTTTACATGTTTTTTACACAGTGGTCGCGATAAAACATCTTCGACAATTACAATATAGGAATAATGGCTAAGTTCAAAAACATTCATTGCCGTGCTGATGCAAAATTCATCACCATTTGTGGTGACTGAATTCAGCACAGTACCATTAAATTGAGTTTTTCATTAGAGCAGTGTTTTTGAATTTACTAATGTTTTCCGAAGAATTATAATTTTCATATAACATTGAAGTAAATAGCTACATTATTATTATTTCATATAGTTAATTTAATTTATCCATTCCATATTGAATTGGTTTTAAAAACAAGAAGAAATCAGATTTGATAGTCTGTCCTTATTTTATGAATTAAAATTTTATTATCATCATACAATTTCGTAAAAAAATAACATACTAAATTTAAAATGAATCTTACATACTTCCATTCATAATAATATGTAATATTTAGACATTGAAAATTAAGCTGCCAATTTTTCTTTCTCTCTCTATCTTAAAGAGGATTTAATTAAGGGTTTCTTTTTCAGATAAGAATGTTAAAAGAAATTGAAGAAATAAAATGATTCTGTAATTTAAGCAAGACAGTGTACTAATAAAGAAACGGAATAAAAATGGAAAAATATGTCAAATATAAGTTTTTAGATGTACATATGCATAAGAGTAACTCGCGGAATTCGATTATGGAATATACGGGTAGCCAAGAAAATAGCTAACCGCTGTTTACAGATTTTTTTTATGTAATGAGTGAGTGGATTACTTAATTGCTTCTTAAACGTTTAACCCTTTGGCGATCGGTGCCGAAATAGTGGCGGCATATCAGTTTTGTTTTCGAAATCGATGCCGCCGCTGTGGCAGCATGATCTTGTTTTGTGATATTTTATGATCGAGCGGTATATACGATCCTGTACCTGACCATGAAAGTGACACGTCATAGCTCAAAGGGACATAGATATGTATGTGAGTAGGAATTGTATTTGTATATAAATATAATTCTAAATCACTTAATAAAGTTACGTCTGACGGAAAAATAAATCTAGAAAGATTTGATTTTCTTTCACAAAGGAACTAACTATTGAATCTTAAGCTATATCCAAGATGCAAGAGGCAAGAGGTTAACTCGTTGCCATGTTGAGTTTAGAATTTTTTCTGGGAATTTTTACTAAGAGACTGCTACAGTTTTAGAATAATATAGTCCTTTTCGAGACAAGTTAAGTACCCGCATCCATCATTTCCAAAACTAGTTAAGCTTTAATTCGGTGGCGCAATTACTTACTGGAAACCAATCGAGTTGTTTAAGAATACCTGTACTGCCTTACTTGGAAATAAACATGAAATCAAACTATTTATAAAAAGTCTTAGCACACTATTGAAACTTTAATACATCATTCAATTCATATAGAAAAAAAAACTTTCTTTGATTCTTTTTTACTGTAGACCAATAACAACCACGGTACCAAAAAAAATAGAAGAGGAGTTTCAAAGAAACACTACCCTATTAAAAGAATCCAGAATTACTGCAAAAGTAATGGTCTTGCTCTATTGGAGACCATTTACATATTTCTCATCGAAAAGTTGTATGTAAAAGCCTCCGCCCTTGGACAATGATAACATTCACATACAAGGCCAAGTATACTATGAATAAAGAAAGCTATTCTGTGGCTAATGCAACTGAGTAAGATAATTCAAAAGCCTGCCAAAACAATGTGTATAAATATTAACAGCTATGGCCTTTCCGACCTAATAACAAATTCTCTTGTAAAAATGTCTACCATGTGACAAGCCAAACATAGAAAATTGCGATGTAGATAATCTCTTAATCTTTATCTCATGGGCATACCACTATTCTTCACTGCTATTCCGACACAATCACAATATGATATTTTTTGTTGTGTGCCGTGGCGTGACATCATGCAAGTTAATTTTCTAATCCACCCAATAACTCCTGAAAAAGTGGGGTAAGCTGCTGCCTACGTTCGGCTGACATGGACTAAATGTTTCTTTATTCACTCATCCCAACCTACATACACAACATACATTTGAGCTGAAAACAATATCAAATAAATAGTGAATATAACAAACCACATACTACAAATCATAAAAGTCATTACGTAATACAATTTTTAGCTATGAAATGCTATGACAATCACTAATGCCGTGTCAGAATACAGAGAACGGCTTTGAAGTAATGTTTCAAGATGTTTATAGCAGAGCTTGAACTAATCCGTATTGCTCTGACTTAATTTTGCTCTGTAACTGGAGCATCTTAGTAGAATTAAAAAATATTTTGCTCTTTGAAAAAGCTTGACTTCAGAGTTTTACCTTTAAACTGGGAAGATTTTTTGCTTCAACTGGGACTCGGAGCAAACCTCAGTGTATCACTATTTTCGGAGCAATATTTCAAGCCTTCGTTTATAAAAAAAAAACAGTTGTAGCTGACCTATTAAAAATTTTAGAAATTCTGTAATTCTTTCGACAAATCTTCTAGCAAAAGAAAATAATTTTATAATATTATACGAATCATGTCTGGTAAGAAACAAAAATGACAAAAACTACACACCCGCATTTACATCAATTCTGTTAAGCCAGTCCCATATTTTGTATGGGCAAATGGAATGTATGATGTACAAAATCAAAATGGTTCCTAGCTTTTTTGAATTTGAATGTAAGTTCTTGTATAATGTGTGTGTTTACCAACCTAAGTCGGTCATTCACAATTACCTAAAACTGCACAATTTTTAGCAATTCAAATCCGAATACGAATGCATACACAAATATAAAGGCCCCCATTTACTTACAGATTATCTGCAATGTATCAGACTGGTAGATGACATCTTTTAGTCCACCCAATAATATAAGATCACGTCCTTAAAATTGAAATTTGACAGACAGAAAACTTAAGATAAACTGACGATTACCACACACTTACAATTGGGTCTTCAGTCCATATCGTAATTAGTGTATTGACATTAATCATGGAATTCGGTTCAATTTTTTTGTTTGTGTCTAGTAATAATAATTCTTTTATCAGAAGTAGGTACCAGTGAAAAGTTTCTGGGTAAAAGATTGGTTGCTTCATAGAAAAAAAAAATCTCACACAGGACGTTATTAATTGTTTTCTTAACAGAACCAGTAGTAGCATAAAGTTCTATTAATTCCTTATAATAACCTTTTTCTTGTAACTTTCTGTCCGAATAAGAATCCTTTCTATGGTTCCTGTACACTTCAATTAATTCTGAAGTAATAGTCGTTCTTCTATCCATGTTGGAAACGATGAGAAACCAGTTATCTGACGAAAATATCAAACTGAACTGAAAATAATGGATTGACGATGAAATTGTACACTTTGTATGCAGTTTACCTATATACAGTCTGCAGTTGATTGACGTACAAATTTTCAACATACATGCGCAGATTCTGTAGACTACAGATCCAATCGTACCATTTGAACTGTTAATGTGTGCCGAAATTCAAATATATCTACAGTTCCGATCTACAGATAATCTGTAAGTAAATGGGGAGCAAGTAGCACAAAATCGAGAGATTCATGCATATTGAGAAAATTTCTATAAAACGAAAATCATGTAAAAGTTAATTCACGTAAACCAAGGGATTCTACTCTAATCCTAAGATGGACTTAAGTAAATTACAATAAATTACTATGAATCAAATCATAAACATTTTTGCACAAAATCTATAATATAAAAAATAAATAAATTAATCATATAGTTTTTTATTGATTACACTTATGGAAATCATTTCATTATGGGATCTTACGACTCATTTTCTGCATTAATAATTTAAATTTCTATTTAGTTATGTAAATTATTTTAACTAAACATCTTTTGATTATCAACTGCTGCTGTCTAAAACGTATAAAAATATATAGGCGTAGTAAGTTCCTTGTTTTGTTTTGCCAACGACAGTCTAATTAAAAAAAATTATGAGTGTTCCGCGTTAATATGAATGTCGAACTAGTAGTAGTAGTCAATGCGCATGATATAAAGATTAACAAGGTATGGCCGAATTATCTGTCAATGGTTGCTTGCCTCTTTTGGGGACAATTATCACAAGTTTGTTGGTCTCAATTTCAATTGTTCTTATCAAAGTGAAAAAAATTGTCTATTTGGAAATTAATCTATTTTCTATCCCACTAGCACATAATTACTTATCCCGAAGTGATTTAAACGATGAAACTAATGTTTTGTTAAATATTTTAATATATTCAAAGCGTATTTCAGTCAATAAAATACAAAAAACTGAAAACAAATTCGCTGGAAATGACAGTGTCACCTCATGACGTAGCAACACAAAAAATTCCTCATACCTTGTTATCTTTGTATCATGGTTAATGAATATGAAAAATGTGAAGTAGAAGAATTCTTTTTGATTATACAGATAAAATCACCCATTTTCATATTATACTGGACTTTTGTTTTGCTAAGATTCTTTTTGATTATACAGATAAAATCATCCATTTTCAATCAACCTTACTTTTTTTTTTTAATATTAAAATTTCTAGTAGATTTGAAATAAAAACTTTTACACTGAAGACGATAGGTGTATACAATATGTTTATGGGAACTAGTTGTTCTATACTTTAGCAATTTGAATACTAATTGCAGAAATAATTATTTTTTTTATTCTAATTATTTAAGGAAAAAAAGTATGTAAAATAATGTCACCGGAGTCATTCCATGGGAGAAGGTCTTTATGGCACAGATTTTGATCAATTATTACATCTTACATCTGACTAGAGTTTGATTTACGAAGATCACTTTTATCTTGCGAAAAAATCAGAGCCGATGTAGTGGCACAAGATAGAAACAATGTTGGCTCCTTTTTATTCACAACATAACAGAAATATTCCTTTAAAAAATCGAGTCTTATTTAGGTATATTTTTAATTATGATTTACGGTTTTACGGCAGCTGGGGCGAAATCGTAGTAGACCTTTTTATTTTGCATTTGAATCAACTCGTTTATCTCTAATTTATACGTTAAATTGTCATAACGTAATACTTTATTTGTAAAAGTCTTACTATGTTACCTTCTATGTATGTATGTATATACTTGGGTCTGCAATAAATAAATATTGAATTGATTACATACTGACACCAAAATAATTGGATTTCTTTTTGAAACCAGCCAGAATGTTATTAGTTTCTACCTTCTTCTATCATCGAAGTTCAAATAATCATAACGAATCCAAGGACCTGCTTGGATTTCTTATACATCATGCTTCTCCTAATGATCTTTAATTTCTGTAGAACACATTCAATACCAGATTGAACAATATATTAGACAGAATTAGACATTGTTGTAAACATGTCTCGATCAAATGTACGGCCAAAAAGAAGATAGAACCAGACCCTACTACTAAACTAAGATGGAAGGAGTACCGTGTAGAGTTGTAAAATAGTACCTTAGATAAATAAATAATAAAGATTGCGTTTTTGAAGAATTTGGTGATACCTCACTCTGTGGATGAGCAGAATGCCTGTTACAGATGTGGATTTTTGGTGGCCGACAATAATAGCGGTTCGATAGACTTATATTATGTATATCAAACGTTCATATATATAAGTATGCCATCTTTACAGTTCAGAGGTACTTAAAATTGGTAAGGTTACTTTATAATAAAAACTATTTTATTATTTTGTTAAGTACCAAGCATTAAGTTACTAGAAGACTATTTTCCTGTATGGATAGTATTTGGGCTCTATAGCATATATAAAGTCAACATTTGGAACTTTTCAATAAGTACCAATATAGAACATTTTAGAGAACGGACTCCCAACACACACATATAGATTTCTGTTTCATGGCTTGGGAAGTATTCTCGAGAGTTTTGAGTACCCGCATGATTACCCTTGCTTATTTAGTAAGACAGTTTTATAAATACATTTTTCGTAAGTATTTTTCCGTCTCAATTTTATTGAATTTTTTAAAATTGTTTTGAAATGTCGCACAAAATTCTTATAATACCTTTATACATAGTTAGTAAATTTCTATTAGATCAATTTAATTCAAAAATGTGAACGCCTTTTTAAATAAAAAAAAAAAAAAAAAAAAAAACGACATTATTAGCATGTTTGGAGTTGAGAAACTATGCTCAAAATATCTGGAAGAACATTTTCCCTATGAACTATATTACATATTAGGGATAGTTATATTACAACATTAGTCGCTTTTCCGTAAGGATACATGCACATTTTGCATACAACATAGAAGAACTACATTTTACCATTGCTTGGGAAGTATCTTCTTTCAAGGGGTTTTGGTTGGGGTTGTTGTTAACAAATATTTTGTAAATTGAAATTTACATATGCACAGAGAAAATAGGACTTGATTGTTAGTAAGTGATTAATTGTAGAGATTCAGATCTCTTGTGACATGTACATATGTAAGTAGATATTTTAAGAATATGTGATTATGTGAAAACAACCGCAAAAGTTTAGAAGAATCAGAAGCAGAATATAAGAAAGAACATACGTTCTTTCTGTCGAGACAAGTTAGGTTTCCCATTCTACCCTAGGACCTTTTATTTATAAGACCCACATGAATAGAACTTTTCGTTTTTAAGGTTGTTTATCAAGAGATAAAGCAAGAGTTGAGAGCCCACTGCACATTTGTCAGCTGCTCTTTGTGTTTCTTTACGTGTTCCTATGATTTCTATACAGTCTCATAATAAGGTCTAATGTGTCCTTAATCAAAAATTTGTAACATGAAGGTTTTATATATTATGCACATACATGTACCGTGATTTTCGGACAAACAATGACCCCTTCTCCTCACGGGGGGAAGTAAGAAAAAGATGAAAGAAAATTACAGAAAAATATAATTTACTATGCTACAATGCAACATTTGTCGTTATGTATCTAAGTGTAGTCTTTAATAATATTATTAACTTATTTCTGTGTTGTTTTGCTTGTTCGTAATAATATTCTAAAATTAAGACTTGATTTGATTTATCGTGTTTACTTTTCTTTCGAATTTCTTTTGCTTAAATCCAATTTTAAATAGAAGCGCTTCTAGTATCAACTTATTATTTGTTTCTTCTCTTTTAATATCTTAAATTTAAATAAAGTTATTTTGTATAATTTAAAAATAGATGGTGTGTGTATGTGTGTGTGTGTATACATGTATATAATTGTAAAAGAATAAGAATACATTTTAACTTGTATGTATATATATAGATATAAAAATTTTGAAAATGAATACAAACACTCGAGAAATATTTAAACAAAACAAGAAATTATACATAAGAAGTTTAAAAAAAAAATTATAATAATAATTATCTCATCTCATTCTTAATCGTTTCTTTGTTTTCTTTTTAATTGTTTTTTATTTAATTATTTTTTCCTATAATTAATAATATATATATTTTTTTAATTATTAAGATTCTAAATTCTAAACAAACACTTTTGCTAGACCATCTGCTCCTGCACTAGCGATGTATGGTTTCGAGGGATGAAAAGCAACATCAAATATACTTTCATCGAATTTTTTACGATGTGCTGTTATTTCTTGCACACATGTCTTATTATCTAAATTCCATAGACGAATTGAACAGTCATGAGAGCCGGACAACAAGTACAGCCCATGCGAATCAATTGCTAAACTAGTTACAGGCTCTAAATGTGCAACCATTGAATGTACTAGAGAACCAGTTGTATTATCCCAAAAACGTATATGACGATCCTCATGTGCCGTTATTGTTATTGGTAATGTTGGATGACTAACAACTTTATTTATAAATTTACCAGTATTACCGGACATTTCTTGTGCTGCTTCCAATTTAATAACTTGTTTACCAGTTACTGTATCAAATATTACACAGTGTGCACTATTGTATGCAACAACAATACGATCAAGCTCATCACGAACAAAATCAACAGAACTTGGTCTACTATCCTTATCATCATCTAATGTGTATGTATTAAGGAGTGGCACTTTTGTGTGCGGTGACCATAATTTTACAGTACCATCAGCTGAACATGATACTAAATGTCCTTTCGTGTGATTCACCGATAAACCCCAGACGGCATCACAATGGCCTTCGAATGTATTACGTAATACAGTTGGATCATAACAATCATATGGATCAATATTTGAGCTTGGCAATTTCCAACTATGTATCTCACCGTCAAGACCGCCTGAATAGCAATTTTCACCTGTTGTTGACATTGCCAGACTTAATACTGGACCAGAATGTGCTCGAAATGTATATAATGGTTCAACATCAAGACTAGCTGATTTTTTGGCTGGAACTGTTTTTTGTAAATTCCATAATTTTAATGTGTGATCCTCTGAGGCTGTTATTAAAACAGGCTCTTCTGGATGAAATGCTAATGCTCGAACACCATCGAAATGTGATCGTAGAGTATATTTTGCATTCCATGTTTTTCGATATGCAGATTCTTTTGTATTTGATACATCATACGTTGATTCAGCTTCATTATTTACCGTTAGTTGTGCTAATTCTCCAAGTCCTAAAGATGCGTCCACTTCTTCATCAGTTGTTATTAAATTTCTTCTAGATGCATCGGGATTTGAAAAACCTGAAAAACAAGATCAGTTTAATATCTTCTAGAATTTAGTGAAATAGATCGGATTAATTTCTATACATCGGAACCTAAATTCATCAAAAAGAGTACAGTAAGAATAGAGTAAAACGGGACGAATGTAGACGATAAGTTATTACAAAGTTTATTCTTTGAATCAAATTTTCAATCAAATAGGAGTTTGATTTCTTCAATTCCTTGTCTTTTCGTTAGACCATATTCTCAGTTAATTTTTGTAGTCAACTTTAAAGTTAATGATATTATTGGCTGTGTACAAGAAAAAGAGGAGAATCTCAGTTTGCAGGATTCAAAGTCGAACACGTTCTTCAGGCTTACAAAAAGACAACTAGCAGGAAAGATAATATCTAAATTAGGAAAAGCTCACCACACTGGAAGAGCCCCGCCATCAAGATTTAGGATACATGAGGAAGCTTCCAGTAAGACAGGAATAAATTCTCCTGAGATTCGGAATAACTTCTTAGCTAAAATGAATTATTTTATATGGGCGCCTTTTGGCTCTTTGATTGATTTTAGTAGTCCCAATAGAAAAATTATACTAAAATCGATTACAAATTTTTTCTTAAATCATTGAAAAATATATTTCATAAATGAGCCGGAATAAATATATTTGAAATCGGTATAGAGTCGTTTTTTGAATATTTTAATATATTGGTATAGAATTGATATGGATTGCGATTAAATGACTCTGACTATCTGCTTACATAATTATCTGGTTAAATGACACGACTTTTAATGTGTTCTTTTCTTCTAACCTATACTTTTTCACTTACCTACCTCATTCCACTGCCAATACAAACTTGTAACTGAGGATTAATTCTGTTTTGTTTCGCGATCTCTTCGACTTATCAAACGCACATGTTACCGAGGGAAGATCCGAAAATTGATTTGGAATCGCAACTGAATCGATTACGTTTCGGGTCACTTGCCCGCAAAGTTCTGATTCCTAAATCGATTCATCAAATTCGTATTGGAATCAATTCTAAAATACATGCAATGGGAATAGATCCCATTTGTCTTACTGGGCTATCAGCTTTCTATATATAGACCACCAGATTAAGCTGTTCAGTGGACTAATGACTTGCGACTGACCTTATTTATAAATATATTCTTAAAAATATGAACAAGACCAAATACACTAACTGCTGCTTCAGTAACCTTTTGAACAAAGCCCTATGTAGATTGAAAGGATAGGGGTATAGCACAAGAGATCTTCCAGATCGCAGTGGTCAGATACAGGATCGCAGGAAAAATTGTCTGGCTAATGAGAAAAGACAAGTGAACCAGCTGGCATAATTGTTTCGTGCAAAGTCTGGAAAACTTAGAAACTGTGAAACAGAGTTTGCATCACCACCACAAAACTGTGCAAATTTTCTAAATCCTTCGGTCAATATGTCACAGTTGATTAAGATGCATACAACTCTGGTGCATTAGTTTAAATGCTATATCTACCTCTTTGTAGTTTACTCTATCCGTCATCATGAGAGAACATTCCATCTTCACATTAAACTACATATCGCTGTGGATTAATTTAATACCCACTAAATACCTTGCGATGCAAACAGGTTGTCAGTGCAACAAGCGGCGTATGGTATTTGAATCCACACCATATGAAAGATTCTTTCAATTTAACAGCAGAGTCACTACTATCTACAAAGCCAGCGAAATCTCTTTCGTCCAGAAACAACCACATTGAGCTGGGTTTGGGGAAATAGATTGCATCCTGCACTTACCAGTAACATCAACCATGTTCCCGAGAACATTATCGAGCATTTAACAGAAACAATCTGTTAATTTAGGATTGAAATCCACTGGTATTTTTGAAAACTTTTCGTACCCTATTCTAAATAGAATTTCGACCTGATTCTCTGCTCACGTCTAAGTCGTGAAGAATTAGGTGACTTTATGGCTGATCACTCCTTCCAGACATCGATAATTTATAACTACTTTTTAAATTATTCTCAAATATTTCCAAAACATTGATTTTTTTTACACACAAATTTCATAAATACCGTTATTTATTTCAAAAACTTTTGTGTGTAAAAAAATCAAAATTTTGGAAATATTTGAGAATAATTTAAATAAGCTTAATTAAAAAACACAGAGTAATACACTTTTCGAGAGCTACCATTCTTGGCTATTTAAAAGCCAACAATAACCAAAATCTATATGGTGGTTCAAAACTTATACTCATTTATTCTAACGAATATTAGCGAAATCTTCAACTGGCCACAACTCCTAAAGGAGGGTTTCTAAGGGGGGGTATGTGTAATAATTTTTTGATCACCTTACCTCAAGGAATCGCATGGTATACCGGAAGGTATCTTGATCTGAATCACCCTGTATATATATGTATATATATGTTATTTCGAGGATAAAAAGCAATCATATTGCAAATTTCAGGCGAATCATCACTAGCAGAATCTTTATACCTCATGGGTTGATTGTCCGTTTTTTTTTCATATTAACAAACTTAGAAAGATACGTGGGTCGAAATAATTTCTCATGCATACTTTGAATATATTCATCATAAAGTATAGAGGAAAGTTCTTTGAACTCATTATAGGAAGTGGGGAAGTTGTTGCGACCCACTTATAACTTTTCCACAATTTATTCTTTCTATTTTTAAGACTCTTCAGTTCTTTATTGAACCATGGTGGAGATGTTTTTGAGGACCGCTGTCGCTCGCGGGGAACGTGAGAGGGAAATAAATCGAAAAAAATTACGTAAAATTCAGAAACGTCTTCGTCAACTCTATTGTTAGACTGTAATTTGTTGAAATCAATAGAGGTAAGTCTACTGGAAGTTCTGAAAAGTTAACTTTTTTAAAATTGAGGAAATATTCAATTTGTAAAATTTTCGGTTTTAAAACAATATGTAATTAGTAGAAGGGGTGATATTGGTCAACAGTTGACATTACAACGAGGCTAGATGCAACTAATAAGTTACCTGCGTCAGTAGAGAAAACCATGTCTAACTGCCTGCCCACGACATTTTTTACATTACTGAGACCAACAGATGAAATAGTGTGCAGAAATAGTTATTCCCTTGTTGACAAGTTATTAAGAGGAAAATAATCATCGTCATCCTCATTTAGTACCCATTGTATATTGGCTAAGTTAAAATCACAATAAGTGGTAATTCGTTAAGGGGTAGCATCTTATCATGGATAAAATTAGATGTTTAAGTGAGTAGGTTGTAAATATTTTGACCTTTGTCATCTACAATATTTATACAGTCTGGAGGAATATAGCAAAAAATTATGTATTAGTCGTGTGTTAAGAGAGACAGCTTAAGAGCTCACTATAAGTTCAGTGTCAAGAGTTTTGGAAAAACTGGTATCCTCCAGTTGGCTGCAATTATAATGTTTTTTAAAGGCGACGAGTACGCCACCGCCATGAGCTTCAGAACCAGTATGTCTATCTTTTCTAATAATTTCGTAAGAATTGTCTAGTGCTCCATCCATTGTTGAATGCTGCTTGGGCTCGAACTCAGTTCCTGTAAATAGAAACTGGAGCTTGCGTTTCCATCAGATTGCCTTAATCATTATGGAACACGAAAACAAAACGACTTTATAACTAGAAAGCACTTCCATTTTTGCAAAATATACAACATGTTGACAGCTTGTAGAATTAGCATTAGCTACGATGAAAATAATGTAAACTAAGTAATTACTGTGGTGGTTTATGATTGTTGTAGGATAGAGGTTGAAATATTGACGTCTATGATGATTGTAATCTTTGTCACATTCAAGGATTCATTCTAGCTCTTTTGTCGGATTCCGAATCAAAAAAATTAAGCGCAATCTAATAAATTTTAAGTAAAACGATTACATTAATAATGAGAACAGAAAAAGCGGTCATTTGTTTTTTTTTATATCCTAAATAGCAACAACAAAAAAGTATGCATACCTTCCGTCAAATGATTTAAATCATTTAACAATTCTTCAGCTTCAGCATCAACATCTAAGAGTTAAACAATAATATTAATTTATACAAATATTTAAATGAATTTTATCAAAATATACCTTTATTACCATCGCCCATAATCACATCTTTTCCTTTACTACGTTTTGCAGTTTTAACATCTGTTTCATCAGTTTCACCAACCATATCCAAATCATCAGAAGTTTCGTCATCGTCAGACATTTCAACATCAGTTTGGGCTAAGAATTCAAAATTAGCCATAACGGCAGCTTCTGAATCCATGATCATGGCATCGCTCATTTGTTGTGGTTTCTTTGCGGGCGTTCTACGTCCTATAAAATAAAAATTAAAAACAAAAAATAATGAGAAAAACAAAAGCAATAAATAAATATTATTTTACCTTGTGATTCACTAGCTCTTTTATTATTTTCATTTCCATTAATATTTGGACTAACGTTCTCTTCCTGTTCAGCATTATTATTCATACCCAAAAGGGATCGTACACGATTCGAACGAACATCAATCACTGTATCTGTGTATCCTACTTCTTGAAGATATTGCCTAAGTATTTGACGTCCTTGCCGCCAAGTGGTATTTGATACCGAACTATATGGTATTTCTGAGTCTGGTGCAACATCATTGGCTATACCTGGCTCATCTGCTGGTGGTTTTATTTCATTTAATTGTGGTGGATCGCATCCATATTTTAAACGATGAAATTTTACACGTTCTTGTTTTAAAGCATATTCGAGCATTTTTATACGCCTAACAAGATCAGACTTTAAACTCTCCTGACCCTTTCTTTCGCCAAGAAGCATAGCAATCCGAGCCTGAAAAGAAAAAACAATAAATTTAATTTAATTGGATTTATAATTTTTTTCATTTTAAATAATTATTGAGAAATTAAGATGCTAAAATACCTAAAGCACAAATAATAAAAATACAGATCGTACTTAAAACTGCCGCCAATTATTGCGGCTAACCGACAAACAAGTGCTTAAAGCTTTTCTCTCACAAGCATCTACCAAACTCTCATTTTTCAAGTGAGATGAAAAAGATAAAATTGTAAGCAAAAGCAGAGGCTGTGAGAGAGATCAAAAACAATCAAGTTTGAACAGCCATCGTGCGGTGCAGTGTTGCAGGTAGAAACATATAACCATTGTGGTGCTGTATCGTAAGCGTAACCTCCGAAATATTCTCAAAGAGATATTTTTCTCGCATATAATCTCTCGTAAAAGCTTCAAAGCTCTTTTTCGATACAATGTGCTTTCAATTTCAGTTTGGTGACTGAACGTCACTGATCCCCATAAGGTCTGGACATCTAGGTTTATCTATGCTTAAAGTCTACATACATGCAGGTAACTTGCTTTTCGGTAGAATCTTCCAATTTTCGTGTTATTTTATAAGACTCACCTTTTATGTTGTAATTTAGGTAATACGCTCAATTTTGATAAAAATATCAAAGACTGCATATCTAGCGGAAATGGTTTAAAAAGAAGAAGAATAAAATTTCCTACCTACATTTACAGTTTACGCGGACGTTTAACCAGGGATGAGGCACAGCTTTTAATTAATAGGGTGCGAGACCCCATCAGGGCCTGCGGCTTTTGAGACGATGAGCTTGGTCTTCAAGGTCCTATCTCTCGTACGAACGTGTATTGGCTTTTGTACACATCTACCTGAGAGATGCAAAACAGTTATCTGTGAAGTGGGTGGAAGACAAGAATTTGAAGCGAACTAATAGCAACCAAAATATTAACTTTATCCAGGGTGTCTCACATGGAAATTGTCATGGTTTTCCAGGCGGAAGTCCAGACCATCCTTGAAACAGGAAGGTATCTCCTTAACTCAGACACTTTACAACCTCCAAACTAGTACTGGAGTACTGAATTTCTTCTCTCAGATTAACAGAGTACTCGTTCTGGCTGACCGGCAACACGGTCGCCTTTGGTTAGATGACCTTTCGGGTAGATATACAAAGGAACTGTGAGGTAAACCCATTGAATAAATAACTAAACCTAACCCAAACCTAACGAATAAGCTTTTAGGATTAAACAAGCCAACCCTGAGAATTCTAGTATCAATTCTCACGTGGCACTCCTTTCTCAGGGGTCACCTTTACAAGATGCGATTTGTTGATGATCCTATATACTGGCGTTGCGGAGAGGAATCCGAAACGGTCACTGTCCTGCTCTCTCAGGAAAACGTTACAAATTCCTTGGCTTTCTCACACCTCCTGGACGAGCTGCATGAAGCCGGAAATGAGGGTTGGGGCCAATTCTTAGCTTTGTAAGAGCGTCCGGTTTGAACCTATGACCAATTGCTCATAAGTCTGTAGGGTGAACAATGGACATTTTTCTGGCCTACGTTCCAGGGACCCTTCGGAGCTCCAACGTCTTCCCAATCCTTCCATCCAGGGATTCAACAAACGCTTTATCGTTGTTAAATAATGAAGGTATAGAGGAAATGGTTATGTTGTACTTGATAGTTTTGACGGGAGACCAGAAACCTTTGCTACCTGTACGACTTCCCAAGATTCTTTGTCTAATACTATACACAGATATTTCTGATATTTGGGACTTTCTCTCTGTAGAGCTTGTGGTCTCAGCCACGGTATGTTATGTACATCGAGTCGCCTGCCACCAGGACTCGGAAGAGGGGAGACAGGAAGCAAATGATCAACATTATTGAAAATATTGTCAAATACGGATACCGTTACATCATCAAAATTATTTGGGCTGCGATGAAGGAAGGAGAAGTACAAGATGTGCCTGCGCAGTTTCAACCTAATCTGTACATTTTAAATGAAAAATAATAACCGGTTATCTGTATACATATATTATATTTGAATGAGGTTCAACCCTACCAATTGATGAACACTGGTGACCTCAGACTAAGTGTGTTTAAAAATAAGAGAACCCAAAACATTCGTTATGTATCGCGGGTTCGATGTTCAACAATTTTCAAGTGATGATGAAAGGTAAAGCAATAATATATTCAAAACAAGGATACCGCCGAACAATACGCGTATAATTTCTTCTTCTCTGTGGTTCTTCCCGGTGTGTCGGACAGTAAAAATAGTCACAACAAATTTCTTAAGATCATATATTCCGAAGAGCTTTTCAGTACAATAAAAACATCTAGCACTGATAATTTTTTTGTATGGCAACCCTACGAAGCTATTACCCGATCTGTCTGTCTGTTCGTCCGCACGATAACTAGAGAGTGTTCATGTAAAAATACTTAGTCCTTTTAGTTTATTTATTTATAAACACGTAAAATTAGTAATCCTTTAAAAGATGATTATCCCGAAAGTAAAAAAAAAAATTATCTCTAGCTTATTACGAATAGATGCTTATTCCAGCTTTCATAAATACGATTACGTCAAGAGTAAACTTTTCATTCGCCCCTTCGAAGAAGCAAGCACAACAAAGCATGAAATTGGATCAAAAATGCCTCCAGTAGGTACCTACTTTACTTACAAGAGAATTTCCTCTCCAAAAATTAGTCCTACATCGTATCCCTGCCTGTCAAATAAAGTTTTTTCCATCTAAAAAAAAAAAATAAAAATGACATGACCCCAATGTTCGTCATTGTTACCCTAAAAATTGGTTGAATAGATGAATACAGGAAAGTCTGTCTTGTTAGTAGGTTATGTTCTGTTTCAAATTTCAGTTCCTTTCTAAAAAAAAAAGCCTGTTCGCCCATCGACGTCATAGGTATTATTACACGTATACAGATTTTCACTTTGTACCTAATCTGAAATTCTTGTCGAAGATTAATGAAGGTTAACCTTTTATGGAAGTTTGAATGTTATATAATAAGGATAATATATAACAAGGTTTCCATTTCATACATTAGAAATCTATGAAACTGGATATATTTATTAAGATCAAAAAGAGAAATAAATCTTCTCCACATACCCCTCCCGGTATGTTTTTTAATGCTAAACAAGATTACGCATATAATAATACATATAGATATGTAATTATACACAAGATCGAATGTGATTTTAATCAAAAGATATTAATGAAGAAGTAGAATAAAAACATCATTGATATAAGTTTTCTGCAAGATTTCTTTCTATATTGGGTCTATCTTAAGGCGTCACTTCAGTGGTAATGTAATGGATAGCAAGCGCTCATATTTCTGTAGTCCTCGGTTCAAATTCGACGGCGTTTACTCCATGGACTTAAAGGAAATTTAAAGAAGAAATATTTAATAGCTTCCCTTTAGTCAAGATATGAAATTTTTTGGAGATCTTTTGCTTTCGAAATCTTAGAGTTATTAGAAAACGATAGATGGCACTATTTTTAATTAAAAAAAAAAAATTGATGTATAGTTTAAAGTATTGTCTAAAGCCGACGCCGCACTGATGCACTGACAAAATATTATTTAATTTTTTTTTTTAGTAATTGGGCTATTTCGGAAAGCGTATTGTACTTAACTTTCAATTTGACTTTGACAAATTGCTTATACCTATAATCTTGCCATCTTTAACTGTTCTAAACAATGTAATTTTTCGTTTCTATTTCTAAGTTCTCTGTTTCGGCCTCCTAAACTCCAGTTTCCACTAGGATACCATACCGATACTCATACCGAAATTAGACGATAATTTTTTAGAATGACGTATTTTCAGTTACTAAGGAACATATTATCTGTGACCTGAATAGACCTTAACCTTAACCGTCACAGATACACTGCATTGCAAAGTTATAGAGGCACCATGCAATAATGCGGTAGCCCATCTCTGTAGGAAGAGAAAAATGTGTGATGGCAAAACACATCTGCGTACTTGTTATCGATGACACCGTCTTTCTTCTTTAGATAATTTATTCAGATGACAAACAACTTAGTCTTAATGGTCCAGATATATTGTGCGGATATTGGAGGGATCTGCGTAGATATCCCCGGAATTTTCAATTATGAAATTTTTAAGCAGTGTTATATTGATAGCATGGGACGTTAAGGATCATGAAACCGTAAAATTGGTCTTTTCTTCCTATCGTATGAATAGCCTGAAGTACCGGAAAGTCCTCAGACAAAAATTCCTTCCGTATCTTGCGCTGCCGATCATTTAATTTATCAAACAGGATAATGCTACGATCCACATAAAACACTCCACAAAAGATGGTTCTTGGGGTACAATATCGACCTTCTGGGGCTATCCTACCCGTTCTCCTGATGCTAATCCCATAGAGGGGGGGGGGGGTGGGTGTAGTTCTAACAGTTTATAAAGATGCCTCGGAATTTAACCCCATCAGTGAGCATCAAGATACCGTTGAAGCTGCCTTGACTCCAGAATGTTTAGATCCTTCGTGGAATCAATGCCACAAAAGGCCTCCGACCATCGTGGCGGCGAACACAGGTGAAGCTACTGATAATTAATAAAAATTATTTATTAATTTTTGTGCGATCTCATTAATGTTAAAATAAAGTTAAGTGCAACACTCATTTTGAACTTTTTATCGAATTACTGCATAAGTACCGTTCTAACGGCAAACCTTTTCTTGGTGTCAGTGATAACAAGAACGCAGATGTATTTTGTCATCACACATTTTTCTCTTGCTTGCTACAGAGATGGGCTACCGCACTATTGCATGGTGCGTCTATAACTTTGCAACTCACTGTAGAACGAACACAAGTGTAATGGGTTAACTTAATGAGGAGACTCTGTACTTCCGAAAAACTTTGTAGCAAAAATATATGTTACTTTGTTACTTAAGGTATTTAAAAAAACAACGGAAAAATTATACCGCATACCCTGAAATTTTCAAGATATAGGATGTTTAATGAAAAAAAAAAGCATATTTTACTCATCATCCTGGAACTCGGTAGGGTGACATTTGCCCCCCCCCCCCCTCCAGACAATTTTTTACTTGTCTGGATGAGAGGAATCATTTTGCAAAATATAGTCGTATTATTCGAACCTTCGACAAACCGTTCATTCGTTCGACTTCGATGCTTTTCGAATAGTTTGAAGCTTCGAAGTCTATCAACAGCCCCAGCTTGAATTAAGAATTATTGGTAAACGATGTACATAGTAAGTAGTAAGCAAATAAAAGGTAATCGGTAGATTAGAACATCAGGGTTTCCTCTTTAAACAATCTACGCTGGCTGTCTTCATTGATGCATAAGTTTACTGAAATGCTAACAAAACATGGAGTGAGCCGATCTTTAAAATATTGAATCGCACACATGTTGTATATAATAGAACTGTCTTTGTTGATATTGGCGGGACAAGCAGAATTAAAAGAGTTCATAGGGGCACTCCGCAAGGTGGTATCTTATCACCTCTTTATGGATGCTCATCATAGACGACCTCTTGCAAACACTCACCCGGATGGGGTACAAAGCAGTATGTTACGCAGACGACTTGACGATCTTAGTCACCGGGAGTTACGAATCCGTACTATGTGAACTGGTGCAAAACGCTATCCGACTTGTCATGCACTGCGCTACAGACTGCGGACTGAGCATCAATCCACGGAAATCTGACTAATGCTTCTTCACCATGAAAAGGAATATCCCCAGTTAAAACCTGCCCTCGATTGGCTCCACGCGTTTGGAACTAAATGACAGAGTAAAATACCTACGTATTATACTAAATAAAAAACTAAACTGGAAACCACACCACACCCCGAAGACAGAGCGGACAAAGCTCTTAGAATCTTCGCAAATGCCGCAGAACGGTAGGGAAGAAGTGGAGACTCAAACCGAGGATGATTCTATGAATATACACTAGCGTCATCCGACGCATGTTAACTTACGGCTCTGTGGTATGGTGGAAAGCAATGGACTTCGCCAATCATCGGAAGAGAGAAGATTTAGAGACTGTGCCTCTTCAGCGCAAGCGGCGCTCAAGTCAACTAGTACTCGGGCTCTTGAGGTTCTCCTCAACATAAACCCGGTGCAAATACATATTAAGCAGTATCTTAATCTTGGCTTGCTTCATACGGGAACAAGAGTTCCACATGAATCCATCTATGAATTCGTGCAGTCTATCACACCTGGCATCGACAGGGATAGTGACCACCTCCTCGAGACTATGCTGAAAAGCAATTTTGAACCTAGAATTTCATCCAGGGCAGAATGTGAATCACGTTTTGTGCTTCACCCATTGACAAACCCTATTATAATCCACACTGATGGTTTCAAATTCGATGAAAGCATCGGAGCAGGAGTTTTTTGCGAGGAGCCTCAGATTGAAATCGCCATGCACCTCGAAAACCATGTCACGATTTTCCAGCCAGAACTCAGACATTTTTGAAGCGGGAAGGCATCTTCTTAACTCAGACACTGAGAATAAGGAGATAGCCATCTGCTCAGGCAGCCAAGCGGCTGTCAAGGCTTTGTCTAAGCCCTTTACAACCTCCAAACTAGTAATGGAGTGTAAAATCACCCTGAACTCCCTCTCTCAGAATAACAGGGTAGTTGTGCAGTGGGTGCCAGGGCACTGCAACATTAGCGGGAATGAAAGGGCGGATCTCGCCTTGGTGCTCCCTCGGAGGAACCTACCTCCATAGTCTCTACCTTGTCTGAATGACCGCAAACACAGTCGCCTTTGGTTAGAGGACCCCTCGGGTAGAACAACTGTGCGGTAAGCCCAACCTAAATCAAACTAATAAGCTCCTAGAACTTAACAAGCCAACCTTGAGAGCTCTAGTGTCTATTCTCCATGGGCACTCTTCTCTCAGGGGTCACCTTCACAGGATGAGACTTGGTGATGATCCTACATGCAGGTGTGCGGAGAGGAATCCGAAACGGTGACTTACTTCCTTTGTCACTGCCCGGCAGTCTCAAGTATACGATACAGACTCTATGGCTCATACCTCCTGGATGAGTTGCACGATGCCGGCAAAGAGGGTTGGGGCCAATACTTAAATTTATAAGAGCGTATGGTTGGGACCTATGAATGACTAATCAGGAGTCTGGAGGCTGATCATTGAGCCTTCAATTGGCCTACGATCGGCGAATCTCTCGGGATCCCAAACGTCGTTTTCAATCAATCAATCAAATCATTTTCAATATAGATAACTTTGAGAGACGGTGCAGTGTCATCGTAGTTCGAAACCTGTTTATTTATAATGTGCAATTCGACACCATCAACACCAAAGTACATTCCCAACGTAATTTCAACGTTTGGATATGTAGCTCTGAAATTTTGATTTTCAAGTACATATTTGCTAATAGAAAGCTCTTTAGATTGATCTTTTGATAATCGTTTTTAAACCAACTCATTACCAAGACAAGACTTGGTTCTAAATCGCCTTTGTAAACTTTAATCAATTCCTCTCCTGCAGTGTATAAATTTGCAGGGTCATTTTTTATAAATGAATAAGAAATCCAAATCAGAGAAGCACATAGCTGATCGATCACCAGGAATAAAACCTGACAATCTAAATTTTTCTTTTGACGTCTTTTGCTTTCATATAATCGAGCAGATTCAGCCTCACATTTCTCGTCCTACTGCGAATCAGTAAATTTTCGTATTCATCAAACAATTTTAATGATTCCAACCCATGCATTGCAGATTCAAGAGTCATTTTCGGATCGCTCCAAGATTTCGTTCCAAAAATGACAAATAAAGCGGTTTCGAGGCCACTCATCTTTTCCAAAAGACTTTTTGCTTCATTTTCCACGATGCCTTTTTGTTTCTCATTGGAAGGAATGATGATTAGAGCATTTTTAATTTCGAAATAGCCGTTGACAATGGCTTTCGTGGCTTTATCTCGACAAGAGTAGCGAATATCGCTAGGCTTTTTCAAGACGTAAAACCGATTCTTTTCTGATAATTTCGGTGTCAGAAATCTACATCGTTCTGTATTGCTGTGAGAAATACATATAAATTCTGAACCAAATCGAAGAATTGTGATGTGTAAAAGTTTGCAGCTGCATTTCCAATCAAATCAAAAGAATGCTCACAACTTGGTACAAACACTGAATTATTTTGCTATATTTGGCACTCATATTTGCATCAATATCGTATGCCCGCGACAATCGAGAATGGAGTTTTATGGTTGCGCCCATGATACAAAGATAACAAGGTATGTCCGATTCAAGAGGAACTTTTTGCGTTACTGCGTCATTTGGACACAAATGTGTCAGTGGGCGCAACCCATTACACAAAGATAACTAGATATTCACGGATAATTCGAGTATATCTAGTTATCTTTGTGTAATGGGTTGCGCCCACTGACATATATATAAATGGACTGCCCGTTTAACTAAAAATGCATGAAAGGAAATGGTACCACTTTCATGTTCCTGTATATTTCCGTGACAGCATACTTTCCCACTAAACTGTAACGATTCAACGGTATTTCCAACCAAAAAAGCCTTGTAAAAATCACTTCTTTCGCCTTATAATTAAAATTTAACAATAGTCCCAATACTTTTGTGGTAAATTCGGTAAATCCCACTGACATGCATATAACTAAATTCCCAAATAATTTAAATATAGTGCCAGAGAGAGCATACTTGCTGATATAAAAACTGGTGCCTTATGAAACGGGAGATCAGTCAGTCCATTTATATACATGTCAATGGTTGCACCCAAGGTATATAGTAGGCAAGCTTTTCCCATTAAAATTTTGACACATTGCAGCTGATAGCCTGTGACGTAATTCTGTGAATAATGTACATATATACATTTTTGTAGGAAAGACAGAGAGAGAGAGAGAGAGAGAGAGTATTGTGTTCTCTGTACCGTACTTTCCTATACATTTACATTTTCACATTATTTCGTCACGAATGACGGAACGTGGTTGATAATGGGCATACCTTGGGTTGCGCCTAGAAATTTGAGTAAAATGTTCGGTGTGGCTGCTTGATAAATTCGGAACAAAGCTTGAGAGGCTTACCCCTGGAACAGAATGCAACGTAGCTACCACGACGGCAGAATAACTAAACATCATACAGGCAATGAAATTAAGTGACAACAGACCCGACTTTCAACTTTACCGCAATTATCCTACGTTAGCATTTCACAGCTGATTAATATTTTGTATACTGAAATCATTAGTTTTGAAGAAAATTTAATTATGAGGTGAAAAAATTAAAAAATAATATTGAAATTTCATCTTGACGCAGTTACTAATGCGTATTCTGTTCAGCAGCTTGGTGTGGTGGCTACGATTTTGACACATTCATTACCGCATTTGAGCGGGGTGGGTGCGTTGTACTCTGTTCCAGGTATTAGCGTTTTGTAAGAATTAAAGTCATGGTCCTTCGATTATTTTCTCTGTACTTTCAAAAAAAAATTCTATGCACCCTACAAATCAATTTAATTCGCAATCTCATTTGTTCTGCCGAACACTGTTCGGTAGCAACAGAACACAGCTATTGTAAAATCATATACTGTCAGCGTAAAGTCCCAACGCTATTATTGTGTATTAAATTATCGTACATATTGCGAAAAAAATTATATTCTTTTATAAAGAATTCGTCATGTTTCATGTATTCCGTTAATTTTTTCAGGAATATGCTTTGAAATGTTTAAAGACAAAAAAAGGGTCTAATGAATATGAACATTTTTGTTCTTGTCCGAACGGGTGTAATTTTTTTTTTCTGTCTAAAAAAATTCAAAAGATCATATTGTGGAGGCTCCGGGGCTTCAGCCCTTGTTGTCCTCTCCTAAATCCGGCTATGCTAACCAGTATTCTGATGAACATTTTGATGTGTGTTCGGTGTCAATTTAAAAAAAAAATTACTTTTATTTATTTTGCAATTATTCTCCTTTCCGACCAAAAAGATTTTATTTTTTCAACAAAATTTACTGATACATACATAATTCATCAAACAAAAACAAAATTTCCATCCTTGCATGAGTTCTAAAAAGCCTTGAACACGTTCCAAAAAAAAAAAAATAATTTTCGTCCAGCAATAAATCTGCAACCCATACAGAAAATTCAGGAGGAGGCACGTGTGTGCTTCCATTATTTTCGTATATAATATGTACTTCATTTACTCCACAGAAATTCCGTGTGGGATTACATTAATGTAAAATTTTGAATAACATGGTACCATAACGTTACAATAATTACTACAATGTTGCTAACAAAAAGCTTCTACATATGAACATTGTACGTACATATGAACAATTTACTTAGGAAAAAGACTCTTTCTGAATTGTATAGAAGTTCATTAAAATTTATTACTCCAATCTGCGGGGCCTGTATGTGTACATAATATAGAAGACGTAATTGCTTGGGTATTACCAATTTACCCAGTATGTAACTTACAATAACTTAATGAAAATGTAACAACCAATTTGAAACATTTAAAATCAGAGAAGAGCCAGCGAAAAAATAAAATAAACAACGTTCATAAATTTGGAGCAATTTCCAGTATAGCACCTGTAAAAACACTAATTAACCTTTCTTTTTTTTACTCTTTTTTGTTTTTCAAGTTATAAATGAATAAATTTAGTTATCTGTTTACATGTTTTTGCTGCTCCATCTTTATGTTTACAACATGACCTAGACCTAGACATTTAGTAACGCGCAGAGCACGCTTTTTCTTTACTATTACCAAATCCAGTGCGATAAGAAGGTCCAACATTTAAGCGCGTGAGCGTGAAACTACACACAACTATTAATAGCAAATGAATCGTTTAAAAAACAAATTTTCATGCTGCTCATTTCCCGGTGTTCTGCTACTAATAAGTAGCGTAACATTCGAGAATGATTAATACACTTTTAATAGACCTCCATTCAACTTCCTATAGGGAACTAGGGAACATAGACAGATTTTATCGAACTGTGCCGAGTGAACATGCAAAACAGTTGCTTTATGTGTGTTAATTACATATTTATGTATGTCCATATAAATATATATGGACATGCCTTATGAAAATCTCTTCCGAAATTATTCTGGTCATTGAACCTTACAAAAAATACTGTCGTTGTGCGTCTTCGAAAATTTACGCATTTTTTTGTTTTCAATTATTTTATTGAAGTTACTTGTTATAGCTTCTTGATAGATGAGGATTGATAGATAATTGAATATTTTTACATTTGCGTGTACAATAATGAGGTTATCAGAAGAGGGAATAAGGGAGGTTATGTTTTGATTGAATTGAATATAGTTTGGGTTGCTGAGTGTCTATATAATTTTATATAAAAAAAAAATCTTAAGTGTTTGTAAAACAATTTGATATCGATTGGAATTTAATTAAACTATGACATGCGCTTCGACACAATAGCGGACCGAAAATTTAATTTCAACATATTTTTAACTTATGAATATATTTTTCAGGTTATACATTATTTATTTGGGATTAATAAGAACCAGAATCATAAATCTTTGAGAATCTAGCTATGCGCCGATGAATATTAAAATTTTCTTCATTTGACTCTATAATGCGTCAGGTTCAATATATTTAAGCTTCCTTCCTATTTTCTTCTATAATTTGAGTGATGACGTTATTGGATGCATGAGAATTAATTAAGAAAAGATAGTAAAATTTGATTTGCTTTTATTTTTTTATTTTTCTTAATGTGCTTGCAAATCTGTCATAAATTAAGAATTTGTTATTCAATTTAGTAGATTCTGTGGTGCACACGTAAATTTTTCTTAATTATGATAACATAAACTTTTTTTTTGTATCTTCTACTTGATCCTAATTTTTTAACGTGAATTTTAGCCTTCTTATGCCTTCGAATAAATGAAATTTTTGTATTTAATATACGAGGTATGATCAAAAAATACGATGAATGGTTTTATTACAAACAAAGTAATAATTTTACATAAAATTTGAATTAAACCCTTTCAATATACTCTCCTTGGCTAACGAAACACTTATCTCAACGTTGATTTCATGATTGGAAGCATTTCTGGAAGGGTTCTTTCGGAGGGCCTCAGCTGCTCTGTTGTAGCCCTCTAAATGTCGAAAATGGTGTCAAAACGTTTTTCTTTTCGTACGGTTCTATTTTTGGGAAGAGCCAGAGTCGCATGGTGCTAAATCCGGAGAGTACCGTGGATATGGAGAGATAAGATTTTTTTTCGCCCAAAAACTCGCGAGATGTGGCACGAAGCGTTGGCTTGATGAAAGAGGCAGCCATGGAACAATTTTTCTGGCTTTAAACGTACCCTCTCGAATACTCAATCGCCTGTGTGAACGAATCCGTTTTACCACTTTTTGCACGTTTTCGTGTTTTGAGGTCGAAGGACGTCCCGACCGACCATTTCTCGTCTTTAATCGATTCATTTTTGTTTTTAAATCGCTCATACCACTTGTATACAGAGTCTGCAGAGTCACCACACATTATCGACATAACCTAATTTAAACAATTTATGAGCTTCTGTGACACTTTTTTACAACATAAAACAAAACTTAAGCACGTTGTTCGAAATCCATGATGTGCGACAGACACGGTAAACATGACCTCAATCTTTCTACTCTGGAATACGACTGACGACAACTGACAACTTGTTCAAACTTAACACTGACTTTCTCAAAGAATCTGGCTATCAGACGGATAACTTCATAGCAGCAGTTGCTGCTATAAAAATTCGTTCATAGTATTTTTTTTATCGTACCTCGTATACCCAAACTATGTACATACAAACTCAATCTAATCAATTCATATTTTTGGGATGATTGATTGAACGTCGTTGTTACAATTTGTATGTAAATCGAAATATTATTCTGACCGAGATGGAAGAGCAAAAGAATGCGCGAATTTAGGTGGAAGATTCAGGAGAAGAAAAAAACTGAAGCCTAATTGGGCATTAGTCAGTTTTTTCTTCTTCTGCAATTACATCGGGTGCAAACTTTTTTTTATGCCGAATTTGAAAATAAAGGTTCGTCCGGTTTGGCGAAACTTGACTTTTAAACTTTTTAGTTTTCTCCAGTACATAGTTAAAAAAAAATCAAACCAAAAGACCAATAATAATACTCTAGACGAAAATAAAAGCGAAATAAATTGAAAAACCAAAATTGTATTTGGCAACATCAAGAAGTGGTTGCTCGATTTAGTCCATTTTTTAGGGTTCCATACCTCAAAAGAAACAAGTAAGAAAGCTAGAATTGGTCTAAGACCAATTCTTATGATACCGTAGATGAATCCCGTATGTAGTTTTGTATGGTCACCTCTCTGTGCAAGTATGATTTTTTGCATATTATTTCTAAAACAGTTCATTGGACAGTAAAAATGGTTATAACCAATTTCATAGGATTTCACACTATAAAGAGCTTTTCAGTACATTAAAACCGTCTAGGACTGGATTTTATATATAAAAAAATCCTAAATTTTTATATGGAATTGCCCGATTCGGCCCATTTTCGAACTTAAATTTACTTTTTTTTTTTTTTTTTTACAAAGCCCGTGTGCAAAATTTTAACCCTCTAATTGAATGCATTCTCGTCGAGTTATCGTGCGGACGGACATGCAAAAATCAAAATAACTTTTAATACCTCCATTTTCCTCTACCATAATTATTTGATAAACTTAGTATACCCTATAGATTTCATCTAAGGTATAAAAATGGAACCCTTATAAGATCACTCTTGCGTTTGTCTGTCGGAGACGTTTTTATTGTAAACGAAGTGGCGAAGAAATTTGAAATTTTGCAGAATGTTAGGTCTTTGTTACACGCACATATATTTCGACTGACAAGGACTATGAAATATTTTCTTAAATTTTTAATGGGGGTTGTATGGGCTTTTTGTTTTTGTATCGTGTGGGGTAGAGAAGCTCACTACACACTACATACTACAATAATCGATAACGTAATTTACTAATGTTTACTAATGCAAAATTCATTCATTTTTCAGTTATCATAGGCAATTTTGGATTAGATTTAAATAGGATTACTTAAATTCAGTCAATCGACTGTTCGTTAATAAAGTTCTGGTACGGAAATCTGATTGCGCAAGCCCGATTCGCCCTTGACCGTTTTTTGAATTCGTATTTACTATTTCTATAAAAACGTTATGTACAACGTCAACGCGCTCTCAAACAGTGTCTAAATATAATTAAAAACAAAATTTATGTATGGCAATGCTACGAAGGAGTTACCTGATTTCTCCCATTTTGAACTCAAATCTAAATGTTGTTTTAAAAAGTCCGTATGCAAAATGTCAGCTCTTTAAGTAAACGCGTTATCGTAAGGATGAACGGAGACAGGCAGACATGAAAAAATCAAAATAACTTAATATTTTGCATGGGATTCCAATCTATCTATGGACAAATGGAATGACAAACTTAGTATACCCAATGGAATTTCATCTAAGATTTAATAACATTTGAAGGCCTAACTACTGTAGCATATTTTTGTTTTTGGAATATTAATTCTTTAATCTATCTTTTTATTGACTTTTAAAAATGATATATACAGTGAACTATTTTTTCTTCAGGAGTCAGTACCAAGATTTGCAAGTTTCGTACATTTTTCAATGCGAATTTCTGGCAAACTATTTGTAGCAGAATTATGATTTATACCTTAAATTATAGGTAACGAAGAATTCTAGTAAATAACGTCGGCAAAAATTTAAAAAAATGTATTGGAATAGAGATATTAGCTCGGAAATTTACCCTAGATCTAACAAATAACGTCGAGTTTTTTTCATTTTTAATTGCGCTTTTCTTAATTATTTGACTCTAATAGAATTTGTTTTTCTCACGGTATTTCACCGACGAGAAATTGTTAAAAATTCTCAATTTATTTGCCTCTAATGCCTCTAATGTGGTCTATGGTCTAATTGTAAGTCTAGGCCAATTTTATATGAATTTTCTCACTTTCAGAAAACAAACCTACGTACAGTAAATTTTATTGCCTACAGGTATCTAAAATGAATCTTTTGCTGAGTACTGACTCCTTTAAATCGCTTAATTTTTTGATTTTTATACCATAGATGTAGTCACAGGGTATACTAAGTTTGTCATTCCATTTGTAACACCTAGAAACAATGATGGTAGAGCAAAATAGATTAGAAATAATGCTAGTAGAGATAAATGGGTTGGATATCCACGCAAATTATTAAAATTTTTTTATTTTTGCATGTCCGTCTTTCCGTCCTCCCGATAAGAACGCATTCACATAGAAAGCTGAAATTTTGCACAGATTAAAAAAAAAATGGACATTTAAGTTCGGAAATGGGACGAATCGGACGAATCCTTTGTAGGGTTGCCATACAAAAATTTTGTTTTTCACTACATATTTGAACACTGCCTGAGAACGCCTCGACGTAGTGTGCTGAAATTTTGTACATGGTGTTTTTATAGTAAAAGTACATAAAGCTTCAAAAAATGAACTAAATCGGGCAACCCCTTCTTGGTATTGTCATATATATATATATATATACTGTAAAAACGATCAATGCTAGTCGTTTTTATTGTACTGAAAAGTTCTTCAGAATATGAAATCCTATGAAATTATCATTTTTACCGTCCGACGAATCGTTCTAGAAATATATACAAAAAAGCACTTCAAGTTAGATAACTTGCAAAGGTGGGTCCATACGAAACTACATACGAGCATTCATCTAGGATATAATAAGAATTTGTCTTAGACCAATTCCAGCTTTGTAAGTACTTGTAGATTATAATTTTGATTTTTCGTATTATGAAGATAATGTAGACTTCAACTATGAATATAAGAAGAAAGAAGTCAAAGTTTAGAGAGGACATATCAAACTTTCTAAAATATTACAGAACGTTTTCTTGGTTGAAGAGAACTTCGTAATGGCGTGCAATGAAACTAATAACCCACGAAAACGTTGTAACATTCTTTGTTTTCAATGTCTTCTCTATCCGGTAATACTTCAGTAGAAAAGAAAAAATATATATTATGCAGCGCTTTCGTTACTCAAAAAATGAAATTGCCAATACTTTCCATAACTGCTACAACACTACTGAAGAATCGATTTTAGCCCGCATAGAGTTGAACCTCCTGTTTAAGATCGATTAAAAAAACAATTACAGAAATTTCCTAAAACAGTCATTTCATCCTTCTATTTCCTAAAAAGTTAGCTTTAATGTAATTTCTGTCTGTCAGAGAGAAATTGTACAAATTCTAAAAATGCAACAACAATATCAAGTCTCAGAAGTTTTGCCCATAAATTCATTCAAAACAATCGCCTTCTGGTGACAATCTTATTGATTTTCTCAAGCTGGCCTTCGTTCTGATTAAACTGAATTTTCTAGAATATTCGCCAGTTTGCATCATGTCTGACTCTGACCTTTACTTAAATATAAGTAAGCGAATTTCATTAAAAAAACCAAAGTCTTTTTATATAAAATTTGACGACTAGTAATTTATAGGTTTTTTTTTTATTACATAAACACCGTTACAACAATAATTATGAATAAAATTTTATTGTTGAAAATTTTTAATTCTTCGTCATTATCCATTGTATATTGAATTTTATAGTTTCTAGTGAAGCTTATAAAGTAATTTAAGGCACAAGCTAGTGTGGGAGGTGCTATGGACATGAATGTATGTATATTCATGCATTATAATTAAACTCATTAATTCATCCATGATTTCTTTGTTTAGGTTTTTTTTTTCTTATCGCAATTTGTAGCATTTGCATAAAATAAAAGCTTTTATTTTATTATATATCATGAATGTGCGTTCCATGTATGTAGATAGATACCTACAGAGGTGCTATTTGTAATTCTGTGTAGAGCATGAAAATATTAGGAAAATTTCTGCTGATTTGGTGTAAAATCATTTGAGATATTTAAAACAAAATATTCTGAAGTCTTATCAATAGCCTTAGTCTTGCCGAGATTATACTGTTACAATATTGAATACTGAAAATAATCATTGAGCGAGTATAGTCAGCAGCGTGACCAGAATTTGGATAACATTTTAAACTGACTATTGAATGTACCAGATACCAATTTAACACCAAAATCTAATCCTCAAATTTTAGGAACTGTCCAAATATTAATTCTCGTCATTGAGATTATATTTTGTGGCTTTGAAAAATAAACCGAAGTATGAGTAAATAAATAAATGACGATCTTCTTATTGATTTTGATAATTAGAGGCTATGTACACAAGGTACAGAGAATATCACAAGCGGGCATAAAAATATTCTTCTTGCTCCCTATTTTCTGTTCGCGAGCAGAAATTATATATATATATTTTTTCGTGAACCTAGTTTTTAAAAAGAATTTAAAAACTAGGCTCATCTAACCACTAGCAAGAGTGAACCCAGCAGTCCTTTCTGCAAATTCCAGGTGAGCTAGTAATTTCAAGTAATTTCAGTTATTCTTTCTTTCGAGAGCAAAGAATAATCCGAAAGGAGTTGCTCTTAACTCTCAGGTAGGGTGACCAAAGACCCCAACCACGAAGGCTAAGGCGGTCCATCCATCGTGCTAACCTAATAAAAAAAATAATTTGGTTAAGAGTGAGTCGGACCCGCGCAATCAGGGTTCCATACCAGAACTTCATCAACGAGCAACCGATCGAGCGAATTTAATTATAAGGTATGTGAATACAATATGCGCATGTTGGTAATATGCCCACTGGCCGTAGTTTGGTTATTTCACGAAAGATGACAGAAAATGTTATACGCATAGATAACCATTATGCCACTGTAATATATGAACTGTAAATCGGATTAGTATGTGACGCAAACGAGTAGTGTCAGCGAAAATTGTTTTTTTAAAACGTCGTCGTCCTAATATTTACGAGCTAAGTATTTTATTAAAAAGTAAGTAAAAAAAGTGCTATTGTCTTGCAATGTCTTGTATTCAATACATCGATATTGAAGCTTAGATTGTGGGAAACAAATTATTGATTTGCAGTAAAACATTAGATAAAAACAAAGGCTTACTCAATTTTTACTTCATGTACAGCAAAACTATATTATTTTGTTAAGTAAGGTACATAGGAAGTGTAGCCTTTGGGAAGGTCAGGAACCAAACTTTAAATTATTAGAAGACTATTTTCCAATATGGATAGTAGTTTAGGCTCTATATCATATATAAAGTCAATGTTTCGCACTTTTCCATAAGTATCAATATAGAACATTTTAGAGAACGGGCTCCCAATGCACACATATCGATTTCTGTTTCATGGCTTGGAAAGTAAGGAGTGGTCCAGAAAAAATTGACCCATTAAGTTATTTTTATACCTGCAAAATTACAATAATCCAGGTCTGGATTTTTTTGTTAAAATATTCCATAAATACTGAACTCTGAGTTTGTATGAATCATTCGTGTATTGGAAGTGAAATAGTTAAAATGTCTCGAAGCGAAAAAGAAGTGCGTGAAATGATTTTGTCCAAATATTTGGAAAATGCCACAATTTCATTGTTAAAAATTTCAAAAGACCTGAATACAAGTTATTCCAAGGTAAAAAGGACAATAGCCAAGTATAGGCGAGGCTTGTCAATAGAAAAGATACGTGGGTCAGGTAGAAAACCAGGGCCATCCCGTCCAGACGTCATAAAACACATGAAGGGTACTTATTCTCGGAAACCGGAGATATGGCGACATTGGCAGGAACATCAAAGTCTACAGTGCACAGATATAAAAAAATCTGTGGATTAAGGAGCTATAAGGTTCAAAAAGTGCCGCTGAGGAAGGAAGAAGAAGAGAAAACAGCAAGAAGAAGAGCGAGAAAACTTTATGAGAACTACCTGACGAAATACGATTGTGTCGCTGTGGATGATGAAACCTATTGCAAAGCTGACTTTTCGCAGAAACCAGGTGACGAATATTTTACTGCAAAATGTCGGAGCGGAGTATCCAGAAAATTTTCAACAAAAGGAATGACAAAATTTCCCAAGAAGTACATGATTTGGCAGGCGATTTGTTCTTGCGGTTTACGAACAATAAACTCAGATGTGTACATCAAAGAGTGCCTTCAAAAACGACTTCTACCTTTTATTCAACAGAATCAAGGGTCTGTTATTTTCTGGCCAGATTTGGCCACCAGTCATTACGCAAAAGCAACGATGGAATTGTACAGAACCAATGAGGTCAATACCGTACCAAGGGAAGCCAATCCAGCAAACTGCCCTCAACTTCGTCCAGTAGAGAGGTACTGGGCATTAATGAAAAAGGAGCTTAGAACAATAAAGAAATTTGCCAAAAATGATGTTGATTTCAGAAATAAATGGAAAAGAGCATATAGAAATGTTACTAATATAACTGTTCTAAATCTAATGCGCGGCTTGAATAACAAAGTTAAAACATTCTTCCAAAACAAATAATGTATTAGAAATAACTTTTCTATTTTAAACTTCAAGTTGTAAGAAACAAAATATAGAAATTTTATAAAAAAATTGCCATTAGTGTTTTTACTGCAAACACAAATAAATGGGTCAATTTTTTTCTGGACCACTCCTTATGCCCATGGGCATATTGCTAGCACGTTATGCTCGTATTGTCAGCATGTAAACTCTTTACTTTCTTATTTTTACCTAATGCACTACTTATATTCAAAATAAATATTTCGCTTGCAAGAGATTATTTTTTTTTTATAATTTCAGACCTTTTCATATTATGGCCATATTACCAATATCGTGTTGGCAATATGGCCATTTACACATTTTTTTCAAAATTAGGTAAAAAATATTTCAAAATAATTTTCCGCGACGATTATTATTTTTTTGTTCTAAACCCTGTTGTACTTTGTTATGATATATAATTGCCTTTCTTATATCTTCATTATCTTGTTAAAAAAAATCCCTTAGTGTGGGCATATTGTATTCACTTATATTATTTAAATCTAATGCAAATATGATAACGAATAATATTCAAACAGACGGGTGCGCAAGAGTAATTTTATAAAACTTGTCTTATAAATTAACACAAAAAACTCATTTTCCAGTTATGTATGACCCAAAGCCTAGTCTAGTAACTCTAATAAATTATTTAAAATTTTAGCTGCAGAAAACTAGAAGATCAGGGAGGAGGTGGGGGGGGGGGTATTTTCTTCGCAATTTTTCGGCTACATATTTATAACCAATTCACCAAAAATTAAGATTTTCGTTTCAAATGATACCCCACAAGATAAAAAAAAAATTGTTTGAGAACGCCCATCCCACCCCATTAAAAATTAAAAATATATGTATATTATATGAGCCGCTCAGTGCACGATTAACTCCATTTAGGAAACATTGATAGATTTTTATACATTTTTTGTGAAAAAAAAAATATATTTATTATTCAACCATGAGAGACTACATGATAACATTTTCATAGCTATTGGATAAAAAATATTTTTTTTTTACAAAAAATGTAAAAAATATGTTTCCTGCCTTTTCTTAAATGGAGTTAATCGATTTGTGCACTGAGCGGCTCTTATAAATGATCTTTGACTGTCGACTCCACGTCATGAAGACCTAAAATTCTGCCAAATTTCAAATTTCTACATCACGTAGTTTTCGAGAAAAACATCTGTGACAGACAGACGGACGAGCGATTTTATAATGGTTTGTTCTTTTGCTCTTTTGTTGTACCGAACTAGAGCTGAAAATGGGAGTCGAATTTGCTAATATCCGGATAACTGGATCTGCGAACTATCCAATTCCTGAAATCCGGATAGGTTCTGTTCTATTCGGAACTGTACTATCCGGATCCATATTACCCGTATCCCAAACTATCCGGATCCAGCAAAAAGCTTCAAAATGTCTTCCAGATTGCATTGTTAGCATTGAAAGCAAATTATCCGGATATTTTCACGGAATACTAAAAAGACCTCTCAAAACCTTAATAAAACAATTATATGACCTGAGTAAAACTAAATAGCATTTAAATTGTTACTTGGGTAATACAGATCCTACCCCTTTGATAACCTGCACGGGTGATAATCCGTACTAAACCTGATGCTCGGGAGCGCAATCGACTGAGGCACGGGAATCAAGTTGACCCTATGTCGACGTGATGGTCGCAGGGAGAGCAGCTAAATGCAGGTGTCGTCTGCAGAATGCACTTCTTAGGCTCCAATTTTCCAGTCCATTTATGGAAATATTAGGAAGGATGGAATAGATGGCCTCGTCTGTTGCGATGTAAAATCTCTTCGGGAAATTCTTTTTATTTTTAAATCCTTGTTGATGTTGAAACTTTCTTGTCCTCTCAATGAAGCGCATCAGATCCAGGTGAGGTATCCAGTTCTTATACCCTAGATGAGATCTAAAGGGTATAAGTTTGTCATTCCGTTTGTAACGCACAGAAATAATGCTAGTACAGAAAAATGGATTGGACACCCACACATAAAATTAAAAGTTATTTTGATTTTTGCATGTCCGTCTGTCCGTCCGTCCGTCCGTGCGTACGATAACATGAGAACGCGTATACTTAGAGAGCTCAAATGTTGTACGCGGACTTAAAACAAAAAAGTAAAATTAAGTTCGAAAATGAGACAAATCGGGCAACTCCTTCGTGGGGTTGCAATACAAAAATTTCGTTTTCCACTATATATTTGGACACTGCTTGAGAACGCGTTGACATAGAGATGAAATTTGGTACATATAGTGTTTTCATAGTAATAGCAAAAAAAAATTTTAAAATGGAATAAATCGGGCAACCCATTCTTGGTGTTGCCATATAAAAATTTAGTTTTTTTACGGATAGTGTGAAAACGATCAGTCCTAAACATTTCTATTGTACTAAAAACTTCTTCAGAATATGAAGTCCTATAAAATTGGTTATAATCATTTTTTCTGTCCGACGAACCGTTCTAGAAATATATGCGAAAAACCACTGCAAAAATCAAAATTGCTCAAATGGGTGCCCAAACGAAACTTCATACGGGTATGCATTTAGGGTATCATAAGAATTGGTCTTAGACCAATATTAGCGTTTTTACTTGTTTTTCTTTTAATTTAGTTTGTCGTGATTATGGGTATTATGGATCGTCGAAAATTTTTCCCCCAAAATGAATGTGGATATCGAAAATATAGGCATAAAACACTCTATCCGAGTATCTACAATCTCTTCCTACTTTGAAGCATAAGGCCATTAGTTCAAAATCACCACGTCAATTATTAAACCTACAGTCCACAGCCTATTGCTACCACCTGAAAATTTCACGCTAATTACTACCTGTCTGCCTATGAAACTCAGAAATTTGATTGGCTATTCATAATTTCCTTTTAAAATGGTTCATACTTCCTTCTTGTCTAATTATATAAGCTGCCTATTGTAAAGTCCCTCGACCGGCTATAAAAGGGAAGGTTATTATGTTGAAGGTATCATTTCAGTTCCTTCCTTGTGAAAATTTTCAGCAAAAAATTTAAATATTTTCTAAAAATAATTTGTATTTTGTATAAATGGTTTAATCATCTATGTATTCATTCTTTGTGTAACCATTTTAATAATTTTAATTAAAATTACGTGTGCGCAAGTATTTTTATAGATGTTTTATTTTAACTTTGCTCTCATAGTATAAATTTCTCTATACTTTTATGATATTTTTAGAAATGGGTTCAAAATCAGATTTGTCTAGGCCACAGAAAGAAAGGAGATCGCAAGATTAGGAGGTGTAAGCCATCCCACAGTCCTTACACTCCAAGGCTGTAAAGGAAAATGTGGACCCTTTACTTAACAAAAGGAAAAATCGTAAAGGCATTCGCAAAACAACTCCACGAACGGACAGCAAAATTGTTTCGCTAGTAGAACAGAATCCTTTTATCACAAAGTGCTTTATTGGAGAGTGGTAGTGATATATCTGAGAGAGCCATTCAACGCAGACTTTTAGCTGAAAACCTGCCCTGCAGGCGACCAGCTAAAAAACAGCTTTTAATAAGGATGTAAAAAGCTAGATTTATTTGTGCGAGACAGCATCAAAGTTTCACTCTTGATGACTGGCAGAAGGTAAATCATAAAAACAAAATCACTACCCCAAATAAAGGAGCCAACGTAATAATTAATTATTCTCCGAATTTTAACATGTTCATTTCTCTGATGAGTGCGTCATTAAAGCGATGTCCGAAACGTCTTTGTTCATTCCGAGGAGACCTGTGGCTTGATTCTGATCAGAAAAAATGACAAATGACATTGACTTCGGGAATTTTTTTCGAAAATGCGATTCTTACACCATGACTTCATTCATAAAAAATTACATCTCGCGTTAAAATATGACTTATTTTCGAAATGCCGTTTCCTAAAAAACTTGGTGACATGACAAATTTCTTTTTTTCATGACAATTTTTTGCAATCGAAGTCAATTATACTGATTTTCATTGATCACGTTTTCTAGCAGAAGTGTTACACTTTTCTTGCAGTACTACACCGAAATCGTTCCATTGACCTGAACTGCTAGAAAAAGTGTACGTCAAATGACCCTGGTCCTACACTCGAAGAATCGGCGGTGTTACATCGAAAAACACACACATCTACATGAGAAATGTCACAACTGAATGCCATTGAACATCACATATCCGCAATCATTATTATATTCATAATTTTTACGTTATTCGTGTTTTTCTTTTTTTTCTCAGAAAATTTCATTCTGACGAATTATACGGATATGAGCTACTATTTCATTCCCATCGCGTTAAAAATTGTTCCAATGAACTCGTTTTTCATTGATTGACGTGCACTTTTCTTAAAATATCAATGAAAATCGACATTAGTCCTTGCCGCTGTGGCTTTTGTCATATTCAAGTGGTATATATATTGTCATAGCAACAAGTAATATCAAAGATATCAAGTATAATAATAACAAATATTGTATTATTGAAAAACAAAAGCAAAAAACAATTTTAGCAGCAGCCACAAAAGGACAAGTTACTCGTTATATCATTTCAGCAATTATTTTATATACTGCCTTCTTTTTTGGATACGCCTTCGCAATAAAATGTGCTCCATTACTTTGTTGTTCGGAACATTCAATCACTGAGCAATTGTCAAATTGTCACTGCTATAATTTAAGATACATGTCATGTCACCCAATAATCAGAATTCCAAATTATGGCAGAGTGACATTGTCCTTCCTTCGAAGTCATTTTAATTTTATCAGAATCCAACCCCAGGGGCTGGATTCAGCAACTGTGAAAAATTTTCAAGTGTACACGATTTGAAAAACTCACGTGAACGCAAGTGTACACTTTTGAATCTCAAGCGATTCCGTAGGAATCTGTGTACACTTAAGTGCCGAATGAAAATTTTCTGTGCTGAATATTGTTTGAATGAGAAAATAGTCTTTTTGGAGAAATTAAGCTTAGTTATAAGAAATGAGTTACATGAATTCAATAGTATTAAGTCGACTACGGCTTAGAGAAGGGTAAAATAAATAACATAACAAATAATTTTGAAAATACTGCTTGACAAAAACCCACAGGTACCTATTCAAAATTCACGTCCAAAATGGCCATGGGAAAATATTAATTAAAGTGTACACAATTTAGACAGAAAAACTCATTTCCATTTTTGCGGAATCGGGACAAGGTGGTGTACACCCGTAAACTCATAGTTGCTGCTTATTAAGAACGACAAAAATCCATTATCTGTAATGGTCTGGGCTTCAATAAGCGGCCAGGGGCCAGGACTACTCTACATTGTAGAAGACACCATGAGACAGGACCAATATATTCATGTCCTAAAAGACATATTCCTGTCTTCTATAGCATCTTTACGGGAACATGCAGGATCGTTTTGGTTCATGGATGACAATGCGCTGTGCCATACAGCAAAAAACGTTAAGAAATTCCTTGAAGATGAATAGGTGCCAGTTCTTCCATGGCCAGAAAACTCAGCGGATCTCAATACTATAGAAAACGTATGGAAAAGCTCGAAATCCAAGGTTAAAAGTTTGCAAAACCCTAACAAGGCAGCATTCATTGAAAATATTAAAAATTTCTGGCAAAGTGATCCAGATATAAGATTCTACATTAAAGCGTGCATTGACAGTATGCCCCGAAGAATAGAGGAGGTTCTTAAAAATAAAGGGGGAACAACAAAATATTGATAATAAAAATATATATAATTACAAAAAAAAAAAAAAAAAAAAAAACAATGAGTTTATAAAAAATACAAAAAAATGTTTCATATAAAAGATTTTATTGATTTTCGTTTTTATTTTTTAAAGTAAATTCCTCCCAAATTAAACAAAAAAAGGCAAAATTTTAAAGTGGTGGCAATAGGGACTGTCGACTGCACGTCATGAAGACCTAAAATTCTACCAAATTTCAAATTTTTACGTCACGTAGCTTTCGAGAAAAACATCTGTGACAGACAGACGGACGAGCAATTTTATAATAGTTCCCTTTATTGCTCTTTTGTTGTACCGAACTAGAGCTGAAAATTGGAGTCGAATTTGCAATTATCCGGATACCCGGATCTGCAAACTATCGGATTCCTGAAATTCGGATAGGTTCTGTTCTATTCGGAACTGTACTATCCGGATCCATATTACCCAGAATCCCGAAGTATCCGAATCCAGCAAAAAGCTTCAAAATGTCTTCCAGATTGCATTGTTTCTTTGGGAAAAGGGAAATCTCATGAAATTAATATTTTCTCAATTAAGCAATGCAATCTAGATGAAATTTTGAGCTTTTTCTGCTTAGCCGGGATCCGGATTTGAGGAATCCGATCCTAATTATTCCGGATAATCCGGATGATAATTTCAGGCCTTAAAAAGGCCTCTCACCGAAAACTTCTTGTCCTCTCAATGAAGCTCATCAGATCCAGGTGAGGTATGCTTTTCATCTCGTCCATGGATAGGAGGACAAGCCAACGCGTATCCAGCCTGCGTAGTTTTGTTTTTATTTTAATTTAGTTCGCCGTGATTATGGGTATTATGGATCGTCAAAAATTTTTCTCCCAAAAAGAATGTGTATATCGAAAATGTAGGCATAAAACACTCTATCCGAGTATCCCGTTATGTTATTCCAGACCTTATACAATCTCTTCCTACTTTGAAGCATGAGGCCATTAGTTCAAAATCGCAACGTGAATCATTACTTTACATTCAGAAGTCAGTGAGATTTATAGATGACATCTTTCAAAGTGATCGGCTAGAACTTCAAAAATCTCATGTACTTATTTGGTTGAAGGCGGATAAGATATGCATAACAGAAAATATGAAAAGTACTACAATCGTAATAGTAATAATATTTATTCGTCCAATTATGTATATCGTCTATATTCAACACATTCAAGCGCAAATCTTTAATATTTGATTGCAGCGCATTAAGTAGTTCTAAAATTAACATTATTTATAGTTTCATCATGGCTGATTGCTATTGTTGGGTTGATGTTTACTTTCAGTATACTAAGCATAAATAGGGCATAAGTAGGGAACTCATCTAGAAAATAGTCTTTTGATAAATTAATATTGTTTTGTAGTATACAAGGATAATCTTTGTGGAATTAATTTATTTATTTGAAAAAAAAGTATCTCTCCTGACTTTTTTCCTTAATATTAATATTCATTCGAACATCAATTTCCTATTTATCCTATTAGTCACTAGATTTTTTTGAAATTTTGTATAACGTTATAGTTAAACGTTAAACATGGTAATGCTAGTAGTGTTTTGTGATTTGCTCATCAAATTTTGTACATATGTTCACATTTCATTCATTTTAGATTTGTAAAGAACATCAGAGACAATAGATCGCAGTTGGTACAGGTAATGATCTAAAAATTATTCTCTTATGCCATTCGAGTCTCTCTGGTGTACCTCAAGGCAGTCATTTCGGTGCCATTCTTTTTATAATTCTTATTAATGAAGTTTTTATACCCTACATGAAATCATAGTGTATACTAATGGTGAAAACCCAATGAACGCGGCAGGCGTCGCGCCTCTTTGACAGTTCTCCGCGGCAGACGGGTGTAGGATTTGAGCAAGACCCAATGGACGCGTCGCGTTGGTACTCTTAAGATTTATTTATAAAAAGAAAAAGTGATAGAAAAGCTTGAGTTATTATTTAAAAGTGAAATAATGGCTATGTCAGAGTTATTAGATGTGGCATGTGGCACATCTTGCATTTGCAGCTTACCAAGCGTTTAAAAGTAGAACATTGCTCTTCTTTCGTGTCGAATCTGGCATGCGCGGCAGCCATTTGGCCAGCACAAACTTAAACACGTATATTCTATTGAACTGTCACAGCGACGCGACGCCTGCCGCATTCATTGGATTTTTACCTTAAGATTGTCATTCCGTTTGTAACGCATAAAACTAATGCTGCTAGAGCTAAGTTGGCCACCCACGCACAATATTAAAGTTAGTTTGATTTTTGAATGTTTGTCTATTCATCCCCACGATAACAGAACGCATTCCCTTAGAAAAAAAAATATATATGTTACCAATGGGGCAACTCCTTCGTAGAGTTGCCATACAAAAATTTCGTTTTTCACTATATACATATTTGGGCACTGCCTGAGAGTGCGTCCACGTAGAGAGCTGAAATTTGGTACATGGTGTTTTCATAACAATAGTAAATAAAATTTCAAAAATGGAATCTTCTTAGTGTTGCCATGCAAAACTTTGGTTTGACAATATATACAGTCGCTCACAGCTTAAATGATGTGAGTACTGAATACGAGGAAAATGCTTAAGAACTTCTAGGATATGAAAAGTCCATTTATAAAAACATAAACAATATTTCAGTCCATGGTCTTATTTATCAGTTCCAATGAAAAACACAACACAAAATTACTTCATTTAACAAGAAAAAAATCAAATTCATTTTAAACTCACAAAATCACCTCACAGCTTAAATGATGTTCTCTTGTGTAAGTCCTTAATACTAGTTACAATGATTTTTAATTTTTTCAAAACTTAATACTTTATGGGATAGCCTAATTGTTTTAAAACAGTCTTGAGACGATCTGGCATTGAATGTACCAACTTGTTTGTGTACTCAGACGAAATGTCGTCCCATTCGTGTTGTAGTGCACTTTTAAGGTCGTCCTTGTTGCTTTTGTGATGTTTTCTGATTCCCTCTTCCAGTTTGGACCATATACTATATGTTCAATGACGGTTAGATCCGGCGACTGAGCAGGCGTTTTAATTTGGTGCGGGCAGTTCCAAATCAACCATGTACGCACTAATTCAGAGGTATGTTTGGGATCATTGTCCTCGTGGGTTTCGGCACCAGAATGTTGAACTAAATTCCTTTCCCGTGTCTCGCTCTTGAGATTTCGATTAGTTTTCTCGATATATATTGAACCTTCAGCACGTAGAAGGTTGGTTTTGGACGTTTGATAAAAACAAAACTTGCTAACAACTGAATGACAAATTTATTTTCCTATCTCACAGCTTACTAGTCTACAGAGAAAATTAACAAAACTAAAAGCAATTGTGATTACATGATTTCAGTTAACTAAAGTACAAATGGCCTATACACCCAGGTTTATCCATTCCTCGTCGTTCTTTGGAATTAGGCATTCCACAAACGTCATTACACCGTATTTTGCATAAAGATTTGGGTCTTAAGGCTTATAAAGTTCAGTTAACACAAGAACTCAAGTCGGCCGATCATCAACAACGTCGAGTCTTTGCTGATTGGGTCCTTAAAATGCATGACAATGATCCGGAATTCCATCGAAAACTCATCTTGAGTGATGAGGCCCATTTCCACCTCGATGGCTTCGTCAACAAGCAAAATTGTCGCATCTGGGGCTCGGAAAACCCAAGAGTTATTGTTGAAAAGCCTCTCTATCCTCAACGTGTGACTGTTTGGTGAGGTTTATGGTCCCGCGGGGTCATTGGACCTTACTTTATCGGAAATGAGGCTGGAGCAACAGTTACGGTGAATGGATTGCGCTACCGACAGATGATTAATGATTTTTTAAGGCCGGAATTGGATGGTATGATCTAAACAACGTTTACTTTCAACAAGACGGCGCTACGTGCCATACAAGCAACGAAACCATTGATCTTTTACGGGAAAAGTTTCCGGACCGTGTTATCTCTCGAAGAGGTGATCACAATTGGCCACCGAGATCTTGTGACTTCTTCCTTTGGGGCCACGTGAAAGACAAGGTCTACGCCAACAGCCCAGTGTCGATTCAAGACCTCAAAGATGGAATTCGTGAGGCTATCGAGGACATAGGGCAGCCACTTTGCGATTTGGTTATGGAAAATTTCATGAAAAGGATATGGTCCTGTAGGCGTGGTCGTGGTTATCATTTGGCTGATGTTATTTTCCATTATTAACGGCATACCTTCCTCTTTATAATGAAATGAAGATCCGATCATTTATCTCAAAAAATGGCATTTTTCTTTGAATTTACAAATAACACCTCTTATTGGAAAACCCTTTATTACAATCTAAAATCAATGTCGGGTGCATGAAATTCTGAAGAAAAAAGGTGCAGCAAACTAATGTTTAACTGCCTAGACACAACTTGTTCGGGCCGATTTGACCCATCAATAATGCACACAAATTCTGAAGAAATATGGTCGATTAAAATTCTAAGAAAAAAAATAATTCTTGTCTTTTAACTGGCCACACGAATCAATCGAAATCACATTTTGGTTGGTACCCATAATTTAGCCCAAGATCAGTGAGTTATTAATGTTGCTACGAGCTCTTCTCATACATGACTTTGTCAGTGCAGCTGTCGAGTCGATATCTGGGTATTTTTTGTCTAAGTAATAATATGAGTAAAATGCTTCAAATTCGAGCAATAAAGAGAAAATATAAAATTCTGACAAGGAATATTGTTCGTAGTTGTTGATCTTAATTGTGATTCGGCATTCTGCCTGCCTGAGTTAATAGATGAGAACTAAGCCGAACGATGGAATTGACTAAGGAAGAGATAATATTAAAAAAGTGAGATAGGGTGAAGAAAGGTGAGTTACAAGGATATGAAAGAAAATTCAGGAACGTGAAAACTATTAAGAAAGGGAGGATTCACATGGCAACCGTAAATTATATACACATAAATAATATGGAAATATGAAAATTTACACAGGAAATAAATTGCTGGAGGTTATTTCGCTTCAAATTATTTGATTGAAACAAGTGAGGCTGTTATTATTAAATAAATTGACATTATTAAAGAAAGTATTATGATTTTTTAGATACGGAAAATTGGTGATTTTTTTTTTTATTCCTCCAATCACCACCCTCTCCATCACTCTAATTCTAGCATGACTCATCAAATATACTTATATTATGTTTGAAGGGTACTTTTTATTATTAAATGCCTTTATTTTAAAGCTGTATTATTTTATAGAAGTCTTTTGTTCCTGTTTTTGTGTTTTTTGGGTGCGCTTTTCATTTTCCGATTATTCATATCATTCATTATTCTAAAGCAGATTGCAGATGTATGTGAAGTTCATTCAATCAATGGGCAAATCTCTAACTAGGCCTTTTAGCTTAGAACTGAATATAGTAAAGCTTGATTTTGCCTTGATAACTTCAGGAAGCTTGTTATAGATTTTGGTCGCCGTATATATAAGTCCTTTTCTGAATCTGTTTGTTTTAGGTTGCTGTACTCGTCGTTTTTTTTCTATTCCTCATTCGATGGTTATGTATACTTATGTGTGTGTCTATTCGTATATTTGTTTTGATGAGTCCACGTGCAACTTTATGAATAAATTTAGCTTTTTCAAGGTAAATCATTTGATTAATACTTAAAGTTTTCGTATGTGCACGTAATTACGTCTTAAATTAGTTCTTGCAAATGGAATATTAAAAGTGTTGAAATTACGCAATAGACGAGATGGAACACTAAAGCTTAACTTCGATATTGATTCAGGATAGTCCACCATGTTGCTAGTAATCTTATAGAAAAAGATTTCATCTAAAATAAGTCTGCGGTTTTGAAGTGTAATCATTGAGAAACTACTTAATCGTTGAGGTTATTCAGAATGGGTGCCAGTTAGTTTGTATTGGAGATATCTGTGAAACGTCTTAACAGTAGCTCTAATTCAATTATATGTATGGAATAAAATGGATTCCAACTGGTGAGGCATATTCCATAATGCTTCTTACAATGAAGTTAAAGGTAGTTATGTGCGAATCAGCAGATCTGAAGGATTTACATGATTTAAATAAAAATTCTAGGAACTTGAAGGCCCTAGCCGTTATATAAATAACATGAGAAGAAGTAATTATAATTTATCGTCAAAAACAACACCAAGATTTTTAATTTCATGCACCAAAGACAACGCGGCATTATTTATTGAGTATTCAAATTAAAGTCTCTCCAGCTTTCTACACAAGGATATAAATTTGCATTTGGTAATATTAAGGGATACGAAGTTTTCATCACACTATTTTTTAATTTTATTAAAATCTACTTGTAATATTATGCAATCATTTACAGTATTTATCACCCGAAAATTTTTAGCATCATCTGCATAAAGAAGGCACTGCTATTCAATACTTTCAGGCAAATCATATTGTAAATATGAAAGGACCAAGAACTGTACCTTCCGGGACTCCTTATATTTGTTTAAAAGGTATAGATTGAAAGCCATTCAAAACTACGACTAATCATGGCATTCGTCTGGTGGATATATAATGTATAATTCTTTCAAATATTAAAGCCAAACTGCTGGAGATAGATATGAAGAACAATAAGCTGTATACAGCCCCGAGAAGTGTTACTAATAAGATATAAAATCTTTGAGATGGTGAAATAAGTAGAGAATTTTTAATACGATAATAACTACATATGTAGAGCAGATATGAAGAATGTGAGAACGGCCACATGTCTATTGTCTCTTGGCCTAATCCGTAGTAACACTAGGCAAACTAGACAGTTGTAGAGTGGTATACTTGGAGGACATATGACATCGGACATTAAAAAAATGTAATTCACTTTATTGTTCCTGTATACAGAGGCGGATTTATAGAGCAGAGCGGCAAATCCTAAATTGATGAAGTAAAAGGAAACGAGATCGAAGTCACACTATCCGGCAAGGACGGATTCAGAGGTTCCGTTTTCAACGTCATTATCGACAAGTTGGTTGCAGAACTAAATGAATTTAATGAAAAGAAGATTGATGTAATACAATGGCCAGCCCAATCTCTAGACTTAATGATAGAGAATCTCTGGGATATTACAAAACAATTAAAAAAATTAGAGAGTCGGATAACTGTGAAAATTTTTGACCGATAAATGCATTACCAACTTGTGAGAAAATAATAAAAAAAAATAGTGCATAAACTTGAAAACTATTTCAACAAAAATGATCTTCTTATGGAGAATCAATTAGTAGGATTTTAGAAAGCGACACTCATTTAAAACTGCATTAAACCAAGTAATAGTAAACTGGAAAGAAGAGTTAGCTAATAAAAATAGGATCATTGCAGTTTTGTTGGATCTTAAAAGAGGATTTGAAAACATAAGCTGTGTTCTTTTGTGTACCTTATTCTAGAACTCCTATATACTGGAGAGAACAAATTGCTCTGTCGATTGAAGCAAACTATTTGTACTGTTCGCTTCATTTATAAATCTTCTATGTAAATGTAGGCGTTCTTTTGTGTATCTTTTGTTCTGTCCTGCTCTGCGGATACAAAAGAACACAGCTATAGATAGAAGCATATTCATACTAGAGCTTAAAGTATCCGAATTATCCGGAATAATTAAGATCCGATTCCTCAAATCCGGGTATCCGGATCCGAGTCCAAGCTATACGGATCCAGACTAAGCAAAAAAAAATCAAAACTTCCTCCAGATTGTATATATCACGCAAATATCATGAAATTTATATTTTCCCAATGGAACATTGCAATCTGGATGTAATTTTGACCCTCTTTTGCTTAATCGGAATCCGTATAATTCAGACCCAGATCCGGATTTTAGGAATCGGATAGTTTGCATATCCGGGTATCAGGATATTATCAAATCCGGACCCAGCTCTAATTAATACAGAAGTTGTTTGAAGTGGTTTGAATCATATTTTAAAAATATGACATAAAGGACTTCAATGGATAATGTCCTATCCGATAGTATAATGATATCGTTTGGTGTTCCACATTTCTCGGACCTCTTCTATTTACTACATAAATTAACGACTTAGGCAGTGTATTAAGAACTTCAGAAATTGTTCTTTTTGCGGATGATGCACTCTTATATGTGACAGCGAAAGATACAAAACAATGTCAACGCGAAATTCAGAAAGATTTAGAGACTGAATTTAATAATGGATAATGGACAAATTGAACAAGATGATGAAATTAAAGTCGATTTCGTTGGGACTTCAATGCAACACCCGTGTTTCACTTTTTCTAGCAGTACAGCACTGAAAATGTTCGATGGGACAACTTTTGTAGCAGAAGTGCAACACTGACCTCGACTACTTTGCACTGGATATTTTCTCTGTTCTGTCACAGTGTACTATCGCGATTATTTGTGAAATTTTTAAGTTATATGAATTAAAAGATTATTATTTAAGTTATTTGCATAAAGTTTAAGAAGAAATTTCTTTCTATATATCAATAAAGAACATTTATTATGTTTGACAGTTCCGTGTATACTATATAATACGTGTGTCCACAAATGCAAGGAATATGACAAAAATATGTTTGATGGACTTCAGTGCTCCCAGTTCTCCACTGCCAGAAAAAGTGCAACACTGAAATGGTCCCATAGAAATCGACATAACTATCTAATAGGCATTATTGTTGATGAGGAATTGAAATTAAAAGAAATATAGAATAAATTTCAAAGAAGATTTCTAAGAAAATATGATATTTTAGAAGAATAAGAAATAAATTAGACCTACTAAATACAAATAATGTGTAGACATACTTATTAATCCCCACTTTGATATTGTTCGACAGTTATGTTTATGTGTGATAACAATACTTTTGTAAGGCTATAGAGCTTCAGAATAGGGAAATGAGAGTTATTATAAATTATTGTAAACTGAACATAGGGTGGGATAGAGGTATAGTTGTAGATGGAGCAAATGTTAAAAGATGCTTCAGATGTCAGGGCTTTAATCATATATCGAGTGAATGTAAAAATAAAGAAGTGTGTGCGAGGTGTTCAGAGGAGCAAGATACGCGTAGTTGTAAAAAAGACGTTATACAAAAATGTGCTAATTGTATACAGGCTAAAGATAAATTAAAACTTAATATTGATGCAAATCACGAAATTCTGAGTAGGCAGTGTTCAGTGTACTTAAAAAAGTTAAGAATTGAAAAGAGAAAAATGGGTTATTAGCAATTAAAGAAGGTTAAGGGTGCTTATTTAAATGTGCAAGGCCTAATGAACAATTGGAATGAAATGGAAGTTGTCTTTAATCAAGGTAGCTATGAATTTATAATGGTGTCAGAAACTCATGTCACTGATGGTATTGAGGACAGCGAAATTAACTTTGATTGTTACAACCTAATAAGATGTGATACGGAATCAAGCAGAACAGGAGGTGTAATATTATATATAAGAAAGGAGTGGCAGTATGAAGTAGTACAAGATTTCAAGTCTGGATTGGATTTTTGGTGGTTAGCTGTAAAATGTTGCAGAGAGAATAAAAGCATGATTATTGTAGTCGCGTATAGGTCACCTAGTTCGTCAGAGCGCCAGTTTTGTGAATATTTTAAGGAGTGGATGGACAGTTTAGCTGATTCAGCTGAAGAGCTATGCATAGTAGGTGATTTTAATATAGACTGGGGTACTGACAATATATACTAACGAGAAGTGCAACGAATATTAACGATAACGGCTATAAACAAAAAGTTAATGAAATTCAAGGGTTTTCCAATAAGAGGTATTATTTTAATTAGCCCGCTATTTCGGTAGATGTCACTTTTGGAGCTGTCATTTTTCGACATTTGACAAGTAGAAACTACGCCTTTATTAAAAATGGAACGATACACGATTCAGCAACGCATTGAAATTATTAAAATTCACTATAAAAATGGTGAAAATGTGACAGAGACGGTTCGTAAAACTCGAACATTTTTGGGTCGTCGTGAAGCACCTTGTCGGACCGCAATACAGAAATTGGTAGAAAAATTCGAGCTGTCGGGACAAGTTAGTGATGTGAAGAATAAAACCCGTGCACGTCGCTCAAGAACAGCCGAGAATATTGCTGCTGTAGCCGAAAGTGTTGAAGAAAACCCAGGTTTGTCCATTCCTCGTTCTTTGGAATTAGGCATTCCACAAACGTCATTACACCGTATTTTGCATAAAGATTGCGTCTTAAGGCTTATAAAGTTCAGTTAACACAAGAACTCAAGCCGGCCGATCATCAACAACGTCGAGTCTTTGCTGATTGGGTCCTTGAAATGCATGAAAATGATCCGGAATTCCATCGAAAACTCATCTTGAGTGATGAGGCCCATTTCCACCTCGATGGCTTCGTCAACAAGCAAAATTGTCGCATCTGGGGCTCGGAAAACCCAAGAAATATTGTTGAAAAGCCTCTCTATCCTCAACGTGTGACTGTTTGGTGCAGTTTATGGTCCCGCGGGGTCATTGGACCTTACTTTTTCGAAAATGAGGCTGGAGCAACAGTTACGATGAATGGATTGCGCTATCGACAGATTATTAATGATCTTTTATGGCCGGAATTGGATGGTATTGATCTGGAAAACGTTTACTTTCAACAAGACGGCGCTACGTGCCATACAAGCAACGAAACCATTGATCTTTTACGGGAAAAGTTTCCGGACCGTGTTATCTCTCGAAGAGGTGATCACAATTGGCCACCGAGATCTTGTGACTTAACACCTTGCGACTTCTTCCTTTGGGGCTACGTGAAAGAGAAGGTCTACGCCAACAGCCCAGCGTCGATTCAAGACCTCAAAGATGGAATTCGTGAGGCTATCGAGGACATAGGGCAGCCACTTTGCGATTTGGTTATGGAAAATTTCATGAAAAGGATATGGTCCTGTAGGCGTAGTCGTGGTGGTCATTTGGCTGATGCTATTTTCCATTATTAACGGCATACCTTCCTCTTTATAATGAAATAAATATCCGATCATTTATCTCAAAAAATGGCATTTTTCTTTGAATATCATATAACACCTCTTATTGGAAAACCCTTTACAAGAGTTACGGCAACGACTAAAACTATTATTGATTACGTAATTACGGATATGAATAATTAAAGCGTGAAAGTGAATAATACTTTAAAAATTAGTGAATACGATTCATTAGAGATTAATATTGAATATAGTGAAGTCAATGAATCTAGAGTAGAGAAATGGATAGAAGTTATGCGCTATGATAAAAGGAAATTTAATTGTGCGATTAATTAAGTCAATATAGAAATGTTAGTTGAAATTGAGGATATGGACATACGTACGAAAGCATTTGATGACAAGATGAAAGAGGTAATATAAAAGCTAATGGAAATGAAGTGTGTAAGTAGGATAAATAGGTGGTATAATAGAGAATTAGGAATACTAAGGGAACATAAGATTAATGCTTATCAAAGAGCTACATTAACTAATGATGAGAGTGAATGGACAAGTTACAAAACGATACGGAATAAATATAAAAAACAAATTAGGTGTGCTAAAAGGAACTATATAATACGATGGAGTCAAAGATCAAAAGGAGATGTGGAGTTTCATAAAAGAATCTGTATTAAAGAAATCAAAAGCAGATATATCTGAAGTCTATTTTGAAGATGGTAAAAGCACGAGCAGTAAGAGCATAGCGGACAAATTCAATAAGTATTTGATACCAAGAGTGCAGTATACAGATCTTTTAAATCATACGGATAAACAATTTCGTTTTAAAATATTAAATGGTGAAGAAATAAAAAATATTTGTAGTGTAATAAACCAAAAGAGAGACTATAACAATTTAAGTTCTAAAATGGTAATAGAGCATTGGTCGGAACTGGATACAACCTTAACTCATATCTTTAATGAGTCGTTAATAACTGGAGAATTTCCCGATGCTTGCAAGGAATCAGTGGTAATACCAATTCACAAGGTAAAAAATACGAAGAAATGTGAAGAATTCAGACCAGTTAATTTGCTACCACTATGTGAGATGATTTTAGAAAAAGGAATACAAATCCAACTAGACAAATACGTAGAGGAAAATGGTCTATAGCTAAGGAACAATCAGAAAGCAACACAATCGCGAGACAGCATTAAATTGGGTAGACGGAATGGAAAGAAGAAATGGAGGAAGGTAACGCTATTCTAGCAGTATTCTTAGATTTTAAGAGCGTTCGAGACTATAGACAGACAAATTCTTCTATCAAAGCTTCAAAAATATGGTATACAGGGCAAGGAGTACAGTTGGTTTCGGAACTATTTAGAGGGAAGAGGACAGAGAACAAGAATTAATGCTTTCCGAAGCAGTTGAAATAGAATTTGGAGTACCACAAGGATCAGTGCTGGGTACATTATTGTTCTCGGTATACCTATATATTCAAAAATTAGACTTTTTGCTGATGATGCGTTGGTGCTTGTAACTGGTAAAGATGTAGAAAGAATCAGTAACGATTTAAGAATGGATTTAAATGAATTAAGTGAATGGCTAAGAAAGAATAAACTGAAATTAAATGTTAAAAAAACTAAATTTATGACCATAAATAGTACGTATAATGACGACTTAGAAATTGATGGTGAAAAAATTTTGTGCGTGAGTGAAATTAAGTATCTGGGGATTATTATTGACAACAAATTAAGATTTAATGGACACATTGATTATAATTGTAAAAAAATTGGAAAAAAAGTCGCCTATTTTAGACTATTTAATACTATTTCTGTGCACAAAGACAAAGTTAGAGCGAATTCAAAAGCTTCAAAATAGAGCTATGCGCATAATACTAAGGTGTAATAGATTCACGCCTATAAGATTGATGCTAGAAACATTAAAATGGATCAGTTGCAGCCAAAGAATATATCTTAATGTACTTCTTTTCATTTTTAAAATTACAAAGAGATGTCTACCAATATATCTACAGGAGAGAATTAGGATGGTATCAGATGTTCAGCCGTATAACTTGAGAGGACCAGATGTAAATAATCGATTAGGCTTATTTAATAGAAATAGGACTCAAAATTCACTAATATGTATATAAAGGATTTAAAAAATTTAACGAATTACCATTAGAAATAAAAAGATAAAGTAATTTTAAGATTTTTAAGAGAAAATGTGTGCAATTTGTAAAGGATAGATCTGTTTAAGGAATTGGTATATAACTTAGGAACTATGTTTATAAAAGTATTATTTGTACTAATAAATAATTATCTTATCTTATCTTAAAATGCAAGAGATTTACATATATATATTATTTATGCTGAATTCTTTGTGTTTATTTGAGTGTTAAGCAGCTAATTATAATAAATTTATTAATTTTATATTTAGAATTAAATCAGATGATATGCAGAGTTATTTAACATATTTTACAACCTTACTGTCAACTAAGGTAAATATCAATAAACAAAAAATTGCAATATTGCAGACTGACACTTAATCTCATAATTCAAAACCCTTCAGAGTACTTCACACGCCATGAAACATGAAAGCTCCAACGGAGTAAACGTTCGAAAATTTTTGCAGTGTTCTTATGTAAAACTGACAAAAGTTTGATTGTGATTGTGATAATCTTAAGCTGATTTCTAATCTTCCAAACCGAAATAGAATTGTTATACCTTTCCTAACAAAATTATTTAAAAAAATCTATCTGAACCAAATGACTACGATTCCTCAAACAAAAACTCTCAGCTGAGTAATCATTGTATGAGGTTGTTTATGCTTACAAATTCGTACTCTGGCTGCACATACACAAATGCAATTATTACTCAGCTGAGAGTTAGGAGCATAAAATGGTAAGGTTACTTTATAATAAAAACTATTTTATTATTTTGTTAAGTAAGGTATATACTACGTGTAGCCTTTGGAAAGGTAGGGAATTTTTGGCACTTTTCCATAAGTATCAATATAGAACATGTTAGAGAGCAGACTCCCAACGCACACATATATATTTCTGTTACATGACTTGAGAAGTATTCTCGAGGTTTTTGCCTAAGTTCTCGGAAAAGTATGCTTGTAAATACATATGTAACGCAATTGCGTGCTTTTGATTCGGAAAGGAAAAACACAAAATAAAATTAGAATGTGCAAACTAAAAGCTTTTGTAGTCTATTTTCGACCAGCAAGAATGCATAAAATTCTGAAGAAAAATGTAGTAATGAATTCCTAAGAAAATTTAAATTAAGAATCGGAAATGCGTTCGCCTGAAACTTATTTACTTAAGATGAGGCAGTGAGAACTCACCTTTGCCCAGATGGAGTTCATATAAATCTTCACATGTTTACGTTCTAATATAATAAGTCTGTTGTGGCAGTGGTAATCATTTCGCAATATTTCACCTTGCCGGTGTTAGCATAAAATCTATTCAAGAAAACAGAAAAGAAAGAAATCTACTAAAAGTTTGACGGCTTCTACTTTTTGTCGAAATTTTGTTAGGTAGTATACTTAATATTGGAATGTGTACCTAACCTGGGTATAGTTGCTAAAAGTAATCGTCACTGGAAACACGTCTGAAATAAACCTGAGATTAAGCGGATAAGCGCGAAGTAAGAGATAAGAAAAAATTTCATTTAATATAACGATGATACAAGGACATTAAAGTAGTATTACATGAATTCTTTGAGCATTTTTCCAAACTATGATTAAAGGGGGCTAAATAAATTAAACTCTGCCAAAATAGAGAAAAGAAAGTCTGATCTTAATTGGAAAATACACATAATACAAAAAATAGAAATAGCTAGAATTTCTAAGAATTATGCAGATAAACAGAGAAGCAGTAATTTACATATTTTTATAGTGCTCGAAAACTTCACCCCTAAAGGCCGCCAGAGTGTTTATATTTTTGATGTCAAGAAAAAAGGAGTTCCAGAGATTAATCGCATGAACACATCTAGGTACGATTAGTGATCTTCTCCTGGACGATGTGGCAAAATTAAGTTTTCCAAAAATATACCGTTGCTTGTTGTACATTAAGCAGAAAAGAAAGAGAACTGTGCGGTATTTGAAATATTGATTCAAACTGCATCCCAAGATATGGTTGGTAGAGGATACATTATCGTATCTATGATGATTTAAAAGCGTATCTAACACACAAGTTAAACGCAACATTAAGTTTGCGCGAGAATACTGCATTCATAGAGCCATACACTATCACTCCATACATAATTAAGGGTACCAACAAGATTTTAATGAGCTTTAGTCGATCCGGTTGTGGCGTGAATTCAGTAGATGACCACATGCTACGTAAGTTGCCATAGATATTACCCACCTCACCACTGCATTTACATGTTCATCCCAAGTGAGTGTCTTGTTCATAGATAACCTAAGTGTATTGAATAATAATCATATTATTAAGAAAAGTAAGCGAAAAATCGCAAGTGCCCAGTCTACATTTGTAAATAATAATAGACTGAGACTTAACTGGATTAAGAACCAGAATAAGACGGCTTGCAGAACCTCAAAACTCCAGATATGCCATCCTCTATGGTTTGCGACAATTATAAAGATGGAGCGAGAGTAGACTCTTATGGTACCCCGCACCTAATCCTGAACGAGCTAGAGAGGAGCCAATTCACTGGGACCCCTTGACCTCGTTTAGATAAATAACTGCTGATGAGTTTACTAATCAGTTTATAACATAATTTTGCATGATCAACTGAATCAGAGGACTTAGAGAAATAAAGAAGCACGAAAATGGAAGCCACGTCAAATTCCATAGCAATTCTTACATAATCAGTGATTTTAAGGAGAGCTGTAGTGCAACTATGATATTCCCGAAAATTAACAATAGTTTACAGATAAGGTAGCAGCGATACGTAAGAGCATGCCATCAACTAATCTCCAATCATAATGACGGAGACGTAATCTATACTATAACCGTTTTGCTTCAGATAAGTTTGTGGTTGTTTCATTTGCTTAGAGTTAAGCATATTATTTTAAAAATTGCGTAGATATGATCGAAATAAGGTCAATAGGTGTAGAATTGTAGCGATTGCATGGTCACCCTTTTTTGGGTATTGAATCGAGATAAGAGTTTCAGTACAGTTGCAAAAGTTTTCTTAGAATTATTTATTAAAGAACAAAATTTAGTCTTATTAGTGGCATGCATCTTCCAGGAAAGGATTTTATATCAAGACCTATAGAAAACTAAAATGAGATTGAAATCTTTTTAATAAATGATATGCATTGAATATTAAATTATGAATATCTGAGAATAGTTTTAATGAATGCGGAAATGAGTTCATTAGAATCATACGAACCGCCGGGAAAATTGAAATGATTGAAAAATCATAAAACGTTTGTTATCGCCCTACTCGTCGATAGTAAAAATATTGTTATTCGAATGGAAATGACTTCATAAGAAAAATACTAACATCAACGGTACGTTAGCTAGAAAATTGGAATATTTAAAGAATGATAAAACATTATTGTCGTTATAAGCTTTTCTCATAGTAGATCTCTGTGTTAATGCAATTTTAGAATGCAAGCTGTTTTATCAAGAATATGCAATGACTCAGTTGTGAAAATCTTCACTTGTTTGCAAAATTAGGTGTGGACTATCACTTTTCTTGAGACGAATACATAATTTTATATACCTAAATATTTAGGTACCTGTATATACATAATTCGTGTCCGCGTTTCCAGTTTGGTTTGGAAAGCAATCAATCGATAAGAAACAATAAGCCACTGAGCGGAAAAGGTATGAAATTGGAATTATAAAGACAGGAGAGGTGAATAGAATGAAAATATCCCATAAATAATAGAAAAACAACACTTTGTTATTGTCATCAAACATGCCAATTTAAAAATGTTGTCCAGGTTTTATAAACAAAAATAGATTTAACAGATAAACTGACACTAATTACTAGAAGATACGTTTATTTATTTTTTTACCTGCAACTCAGCTCTATCCACATCCCATTGGGAACGTTCATTTTCAAATCTTGACCATTCATGCTGGATAAAATGTAATATACCCGGTATAGTATACTGTGGTGTAGTCTGTTGGTTATTGGATACACCACCGCCGTTGTTACCATCTTCAATATTATTTCCAATTCCAACTACTCCTCCACCAGTAGATGGTTTATTATTAATTCCAGTTGTTGCTGCCGAATTAGTACCCATTTGTTGTTGTTGAATTTGTGAAGCTGTTGCCGTTGCAGTTCCAATTAGTCCTCCGCTGCCGCTACTAATCCCAATGCCACTACCACTTCCACTTAACGAAACACTCACACCACCTAATCCAACAGCACTGCTACTACCGTTTTGATGTGACAAATTTACTGAAGAATTATTATCATCCATAGTTTGTTTGATTTTAGAATAATTAAAATAAATATTTTAAATAAAGAAAAAAAAATAGCAGATTAAAGAAATTTTAATCCACTAGATAACACAGAAAAAAAAACTTTTCTAAACGAGTAAAATATTTTTTTAAGGCTATAGTTACACCAGAAGGAGAGAGAGAAAAAAGGAAGAACTGAATGTGGCTTTAATAGCTTCTTGTAAATCGTTGAAAATACAAATCCATTGAGTGTACTATTGTGATATTATCGAATTAATTTACTGGCGCCCTTTATTTTGTTTCAATTAACTTGAAATAACTTTATTTTCACGGGATTTACAGTGTTTTTAATAAATTTTTAGATCACACAAGTTTAACTCCTCTTCTCATGACATGTCCACCATATTTACTACTACATTTACCATGGATTTTTTTTTTATATATTAAAATATATTCGATTACTGGAAGTAGTGGTTATATATTATATATGTATATATAGTTGACTCTTTTTAACGCACAATGAATATACTTCAAATTTTAATTGTATTGTTACACACGCGCGCACAGATTTTCAGAGTTTATTAGTGAGATTTTTTTCTATGCTGGATGAATGATATAAGAATATTAGAAATCACATTACGTTACACACACAATAATATAAAACAGCCGTCAAATTTTATTTCCTTTTCTTTTACTATATCTTTGCTTTTCGTTATTTTAATTCAAGAAAGGGCGGCTTGTGGCATATATAGATCTATAGATTTTACTCTATTTAATAATACACAACCCCTATCCAACGAAATATGATGTTTCGCACACACACGCGCACACTCATCTACACCATTTATATTACGAAACGAAACCGAAAAAAAAAGTGGCATGTGTAGAGAAAAGAAGTTTGTCTTCTTCTTGTTTGTTGTAAATTCTGTAGAGAGAAAATCAATCAATTTTGCGATTTTTTTTTACTCCATTTTTAGATTTAATTCTTTCATTGCAGTTTGCAGTTTTTTACAAAATTATACTGTTAAATTGCTGTCAGCTCATATTTTCTGATTCACCCCAAAAGTACACTTTCCTCCTATGGTTTATGTGAGACGTTCAAAGCTTGCAAATTTCACAATATTCGAGCCGTCGGTCGGGATGATGTAGCAGAGAAGAGGTTGTTCCGAAAGTTAAAGTTCTTAACCGGTTTATAACAGGTATGCACACTTAAAATCACTCACAACGATTTATTATCGATCAGTACAATTGTAATTCCATAATTTCCTTGTTAATTTGCCGTGAATCTTTTACGAGAGAAGCACAAAACTTTCCTTCTTCTACCCTCGTAAAAATTCGCCTTTGTTACTCGGAATGGATATAGAATCGAATGGTTAGGATAGGGTTGAGCCGTAATGAGCATGTGTTATATGCTGCCGTCGACTCTTGCTGTATACTGACTGTAGTAAATTCGATTGGTTTGTGTCATTGGTTTGTTGTTCGATGTTTTAATAATTCGATATTTTGTATAACGATAATTCAACGGATGTACTATTTTCTGTATTTATATTCGTTTCTTTTCAAATTAATTAATTTATTTAAGGATGTTTGTTATTTATTTATATATATTCTTCATGCGCTATTAATCTAAAACTTCATCCGCATTTAGGCTTATCTTCCAACGTTTGTGAAATATTTTGCAGTTACTTTGCTCGTGATCATTTATAGTTAAGTGGATGGGTATACTTACTTATTCCAGATATTTACACCTTTACAGTCCAATATTCCACAGATCGTTACAATCATCAACAAGAGTATCGAGGGGAGTGCCAATTAGTCGACTAGCAATGGTCTGACATTGAATCCTTTCAAAACCCAATAAATTTTAAAATTGCATATCAAAAATCTAGATTTACTAATGAATCCTGGTCTTACCTGGAAGTATCTTTTAATCTGTTCGCGTGTTTACTATGCATACCTATCTCCATTCATTTTAACGAAACTACTCGACTAAGATTATTCACCGCCCTTATTCTACACAACTTAAACAAATAGAGTGACACAGATCTGGGTACCAGGACATAAAGGCATTAAGGGAAACGAGATTGCGGACCGCCTTGCAAAGGAAGGAGCCAAATCTCTGTTTATTTTCCCTGAGCCTGTCTTTGGACACGACACCCAAAAAGTCACCTCTCAGCTCAGATGAGACAAGCGAAGAAGTTTATAAAGTATTCGCAACAGAGGACAAAAGCATTGCTCACACTCAAAAGAAAGGAACTAAGGCTCATAACGGGCCTACTTCCTGGGCACTGCCCACTTAGATACCATCTTAAAAAGATGGGTAAGGTCAATGATGAGACCTGTCGCTTCTGTATGGAATACGATAAAATCGCTGAACATGTCCTGTGTGACTGAAGTTCTGTGCCGCATAAGGCTAAGACATCTAGGAAAGACATTTCCACTGCCAGAGGATGTCGGAAAAATGACCCCCAAGAACATTATAATCTTCATCAAAGACCTTATAGGTCGCGGTGACAAGATGAGAGGCGAGAGTCCTCTCTGCATCCCGCCGTTATTAATAATAATAAATAATAATAATTCTACATAACTTTGTTTCTTATACTGGACCTACCAAGCTGTTGTATTGTATGCTCCAGGATCTATGTTTTAATCCTGAAGTGTAGGGGCATATCAATGCTCATCTTGAATTTTTTCTACTCTTTTCATTACAATCCATATATGAGTTGAGGGTACTGGCTTTTATCTACAGGACCAGTAAAGGTTCACTACCCATCAGTTATGTTCAAAGGAGCTTTCCAAGGAGTAGAATAAATACCATTCGGCTTATCCAAGGGTTAGGAGTAGGAATATTTTTTTTTTTTACATCGAGTGTCATTAGTTGGAACAATTTACCTAAGTACATTGGGCAAAGCGGTCCTGTCAACAAGACACTCGATAAGTGGTGTACAGAGCCCTGGCAGATGGATACAGTGAAAGGAATTTAAAAAGTCTACGCACTATAACTAAATGAATAGACACAAATTCAGAAACTGGACATGATATCAGACAGAGTTTTAGTGAAATACAATCTTCGTCTGTCATTCATAATAAAGATACCAAATAGAGAGGAAAGAGATACTATCTAGGAGACGAAGTCCTAATATCTGGTACAGCGACGATTCTAAGATAGAGAATGGAATAGGATCAGGAATACATGGTGTAAGATCAAGAGCTAACATTTATCAAAGCCTAGAAAAATATACCCCAATATTCCAGACAGTAGTATATACAGGGTGTCCCGTAAGTCGACGTCAAGCCGGAATCGGGTGATAGACCAAATCATAATAGTTACTAGGAAAATATAAAAAAAAATCTAAGTCTTTTGTTTTTGAGAAAATGTACACTCTGTGATGGTTTTTTAGCACCTGCTGCTACAAATCTTTACTTTTTTTCAATTTTATTTTTCTTATGTATTCCCGAATAGTGCTTATGTAACTTGTTGCTTTAAATTCTAAGCCAACTGCTCCAGCTTGGAAGAAAATGTCACATTTTGCCGAACCAAGAATAGAAAATTAATACTTCACTCAATTTTAACTGACTGTACTGAGAAAAAAATGTACTACCCCAGTTTGATAAGTAATTTTAAAAGTTGGCGCATTTAATAAGGATTCTAAAATGGTATAACACCATTATTTCTTAGATTATGGAAAAACAGAAATTTTTTTCTTCAAGAAACCCAGTTTCGAAAAATATCTTTTTACATACTAAAAATGATTCTAGTGTACCCAAAGTTTGCCGTAAGACCGTAACTTTAAGATTTTAGTTAGAGTGAGACTAACCAATAAAGACTACGTACTAAAATATAGGGAGTAGGCGCAAAATGGCAAAATAAACATCCAAATAAAAGTAATTGAGTTAGACGTAATACTAAGCAATAAAAATTAAAGCAAAATATGCAGAGTGGATATGAGTTAAGTAAGATTAGAGTGGGACTAAAGTAAAAAGAACCTTAATGATACATGATGAGAGGCAGAGCTAGCTCCTAGGGCCTCAAAATATAGCTAGCAGCTGCATTTTTTTTTAAGCAAAACTATTTTTTTACAAGAAGAGTTGTGTATCGTTTTGGATGAAATTTCCTTGAAGTCAGCAAGCTCTAGAGAGTATGAGTCAAAAGCCTGAAATCTACATTGTGCAATGGACCCGCATTCACATAACAAAGATGTTTCAAGACATAATCTACATACGAACATCAGTGAGGGTAATATGCTCATTCGATGCATGCGTTTGTTAAGATTGGCCTGACTCATTTCTTCTCAAGTCACAAGTCTTGCTGCTTCCACATGCAATGTTTGCCTCTCCCCGCGGACTCTCCACTTCCTTGCCACTCTGTTTCATTCTGAGTCTGTTCCAGCCACTAATCTCATCTATTACTTTTCCGTCGTCACCAAGCACCGTATGGTTGCCTGCATTCTAGCTCCTGACCTGGTGTTCCTCCATCTCATTCCACCCTTTGTCTTTCTCTTATAATTAAGATATTCCTATTGCTACCATATTTCGTTGAAGCTCCCCTTATGCTTCCTTACTCACCCTCTAATTGTCTCATAGCCCTCAATCTTGCTAAAACTTGCAGTCATCATTTCAGTTGAAGCTCTTTTAAGCTAGAATGCTACCTTCTTGTCCTAATAAGTAGGAGTTCCCTTGTTTTTGCGCCAGAGGTGTCAATAAACTTTTTTACCCGACAAAGTGCCTGTAACCTTTCCCAATAAAAGGATTTCTGTTTATTCTCACAGATATTTAGGATAACTCTGAGGTAAAACTTTGAAGTGCCACAAAATGATTTTGGTCCGACAAAGGGAGTTTGAGCTCCTATTTTGACTAGACCGGCAGCAATTTCATTGCCTTTATGGACCTCATGTTCAGGCACCCACATAAGGATGACTTTGTTTCTCCTTAATAAATTTTTAAGGGCTTGCACATTTCCAGACTATCCTTGACTTAGTAGTGAAGGATTTTGAGGCTTTGACTGTCCGAGAGGATATTAAAGGTTGAGCCATTTATGGCCCTCATAATGCACAATTCCTCTGGCCAGTACCACTGCATGGAATACGGTAGGGGTAGAGCCCAGAACCATTGATAGATAGTCCATATTACTTTGATATAGTTGTAGCGTTAAATCTTTTTGTTGTAATTAAGTCTTCTTTTCATAGTTCTGCTTTCTTCCTTAGGCTAGCCCACTTGTTTTGTAATTTAACTCAATAGCTAGCATCTTTAGTTAGTGGTGCAAGGCTCATAGAACTTCCTATAGTTTCTGTTACTGCACCAATCTCATTGTATTGCACTTCACTTTATTTTCTCCATCTTATGTTTTCGTACTAATATTACTTTTGGCCGAAATGAGTCTGTTCATTGCTCTTTTTTAGTTTACTAAGCAATTTTGTATTCTATCGATAATTCCAACTATCTTTTATTCACTCGATGTAGGTAGGTACCTATCGTTGGAACGTAGCATAAGCTGAAGTTGTCTAATAAACGCTTTTCTATTCTATTCTCTTGTCAAAAGACCTTCGTGATCCCTTTGTTTCAGGGCCATTTATCTTAATTTTTTAAGTAATTCTGGATGGGGTAACGCACTCACATATTTCCTCTAGACTAGTTTATTAGACAATTTCCAATTACAATGGCTTGCTGTAATTTTTTAGTAGCACCTATATGAATTTTGCTATTTCTATTATAATCCCTCTTTGTTTGTATATTATTTTAATAATAATAATGACGTCGACAATTTTTTTTATTTAAAGTTAAATTTCATTATTGGCACTTGTACACACTTCCCCCGCAAACAGCCATCATAAAAAAATCAACAAATATGTAGCACTGAATTTTATTCATTTTTTTTTTGTACAGAATTAATATATTTTTGTTAAAATAGAACACACACGGGGAAATGACATAAAATATTAAAAGAAAACAATTATCTTCCTTATCCTATGAGTGTATAGCATTTAAAAAAAAAAGAAATCTAGAACCATAAAAATTACAAGAACTCTTCACACCAATCATTCAGGCATTGGTAGCAATCTGAAGCTTGCTTTGAGCTAGCATTGCACACATCCTTCATCCATTCTTTAAACAATTCTTCGTCCTTTTTTAAGATAAGATATTGTCCGAGAACTGTATAAGCCTGAAATAAAAAAAAAATTCAAATTTAACAGATTTCTGTACAAACATGATGGCAACACTTAAATCATCCCACTCGGTTGACATTTCAGCAGAATGTCAACTTTTCTTTGATTGAAAATAATTCTTAAAAGTTCTAGAAAATTGACTATTATCCAACGGATTTTGCACTTATTTACAATTTTCGTTTTTTACAATACTTATAAAAGATTTATTTTAGTTTACCTTATCAAAACCGGCTGCACTTAATCGACCTCCTAATGTTTCACCCACTCCGGCTAATTCTGTAACAGATTTCTCACCCATTGGCTCGGCAACAAAATTTCGATGTTTTTGAGATGTTCCTGACATTTTAATGCTTGCAAAAATACGCTCAGTTTAAAGAAAACACTTTTTATGAACGGAATGTCGATGTAGAATTTGTTTAAAATGCACAAAATATATCACACACGAAACACAGTCGGACAAAACGTTTTTCTAACGATGATGCTATCGGGGTGGAATGATGCTTTTAGCGCTTTGCTTCCTGTTCTAACAAATGAAATTTCCTAACCTTTCTTTTCTGAAATTGAATGAAGTAACCAAACATATTTAGATTGGAGTTGTCATTATTAGGGTAATTTTATTTGTGCTGTGCCTACTGCGCAATAGGTGGGGTGCGTGAATTTAATTTTGTTTAAATATTCAAATAATTAATATAAATAAAGGTGTTTTGTTACAAATTTTATTATTAATAACTTTTTATTATTATTCTTATTAGCATTTTAGCGAGCGTATTGCTAGAATGAATTTATTTTATGTCCCGATTTTTTGTAAATTAGGTGAATTTAAATTCGCAATTTTTTTTTTGTTTGGCTAATCATTTTACGGACATTTTTTTTGTACAAATGTATTGTGTTCTCTATACCGTACTTTCCTATACATTTCACGATATTTCCTCGCGAGAAATGAGAATAACTTGTACATATACTATATCCTGTCCATAACCCGTTCGGTTTCTAAATTATTGTTTTCTTCACTACACTGACACAGAACTGATCCCGAATGTATTTTTTTTTTCACGCGGTTCTATGTTCAATTTCTGCACCGGTTTTAAACTTTCTTGTTCCATGAAAATTTGTAGTTCCGGTTCGGAACTAAACTTCAAATCAAAGTTATTTGCAATCAAAGTGTGTATGTGTTGATATTTTATTAAAGTGCAATTATTATATTAAAGTGGTTATTTTTTTTTTATATTAAAATCATAAAGTACGAATATTTTCGGATATTATACTTTCTTGCATTCTTTTCAGTTCGTCCCAGTTCGGGGCAGGGCTAAGTTCGGTGTAGATTTGACAGCTTCTTGTTCAGTTCAGTGCCTGTTCGGTTTTGTTGAATTCTCAATAAGTTTTATTCTATTATATTGATTGAAATTGATATGGTGAATTGTGCAGTGTAAAGTTGCAAAAGCAACATCCGGTTTAAAAATTTTTATTTCTTCCATTTTTCGAAGTGGAAATCTCTTCGGATAGAGTTGATTGTTTGTGGTGTAAAAGCAAAGGAAAGATATGGCCGAATTATATGTCAATTGGTTGCTGCTTGCCGCATTTGGAGACAAATATCATAAATTTGTTCGTCTCAATTTCAATTGTCCTTATTAAAGTGAAAAATATTTCTATTTGTAAATTTTTTTTTATTTTTCCACTAGCACATAATTACATTTCCCGAAGTGAAGCAGAAAAGTATACAGATTTTAAACGGCTGGTCCATTCCGGAATAGACCACAACATGTTTCTGAGGCACCGAGAACAAATGTTGCTCTGACAGTAGTTTTGTATACATTTGGTTGACTGCCTCAACATGGTAGATGTGGGAATATATGAATCACTCGACGTATCTCTCATCATTTTTCCTTTCATGTTGCTTTACTGATTAAAGAGGAATTATGCACAGCACAACATATTCGGTGCGGTGGAAGGGGCGTAAGCGTTACTTCTTTCTTCCTTCATAAAATCCTTATTTGAATTAATCTCTGCTAGTAGTATCCCATTATATCTAGCTTACGATAATTGAGATTACATTTTCAATCTGTACTCAAAATTATTATTTAATATATGAAATTTATTTTAAAATATTTTGTATACAATTTACATGGAAGCAAAAGATAAAGCAAAATGGGATTATGATGGAGAAATTGTCAGCTGATTTTTTCGTTAAAAAGTATCATTTACATGTTCCCGCCGGCATGTACTACTGGATGTGTCTGGTAGACTGTCATATGGGGCGGCATGTACCATTGGTGCTAAGTACAAAGGAAGAAATCAATTTTATGTGTCTTTTTTTGTTAATGGACTTAGGTGAAACTTTCACAGTTTGTATGGAATACAAAAATAGCTCACCCCACCCCCGCTTGGGTGCTTAGAAATTTCGTGATTTTAGAATGAAAAGTCACTTTCAAAATATCATATTTCGAGAAAGGAGCAACCATAAAAAATATAGCAGCTTCGAACGCAAAAAATTTGTTAATAATAGTATTTCGTGAATTTACGGTACACAGTGGCTTTAAAATTCTTTAGAGCAATGCCGTTTTTTAATTATATTTCTGAAATTCAGGGGAAAAAGATAAGTGAAAAACAAACTTAGCTTGCCGGTTTGAGGGGTTGGGTTGTTGTACCACCTCGTATAAGGGTGGCATGTGGGGTTTCAAATTAGAGAGGTAAAAGAAAGTGATCTAGTGGCGGGGTTCTTTTTTTGATCATATAAATTTCATATGGACGTTTTTACCGTTAAAAATACATATATTTTGCGCGTTATTTCTTTCGTATACATTAGCGGTAAGTGTTCTTCGCAAACACGATATTAAAATAAAACCATTTTTTTCACTTAAAAAAACCTCAATTTTCCACTTTAAAAAGGACTGGTTTCCTTTCTTTTCGCGTTACATTCGAAACTAATTATCGGATTTAAAAACTAATTAGATATGTGATGAGGGGACAAAATTTATTTGTGATTTTATTCTACAAACAAGCTTTAATGTTTATTTTTAAAAAATTTATAGTGTTTCTTTTGTGTTGGAAGACGACCAAATTGAGCATTTTTCAGGTAATCTTAAATCATTTTGAAACATCAAAATCGATATTTCTATGTAAATGTAGGATACATTTCAGTAATCCTTTTTTCACAAAATAGCTAAGATATGCCGCAATAATAGCGTTGTAAATTTAAGGGGAGGGCTCGGCGGGGTGGGCTCGGCGGGGTGGATGAAATCAAAACTTCAAGGTTTTCGGATTTTTTAAAAAATTATATTTTTGAAATCAATTTTTTAGTTCGGAAGTTACCTAGGAGGGCTAAATAGGGGTAGTTAATTACAACCCCTATTTGTCATAAAAAAAAATTCTTTGCACAAACCGCGATGGGTTTCTAATTACCGAATCTAAAATTATTTCGGAAAATTTTACACAATATTTACATTATTTCAACGCCACCTTTCTACTAAATTTTGCAACATTTAAGACATTTTTAACTCTTTAATTTATCTATAATCTGTCATCTTTCATTTAAGAAAAATCACAAGTCATTATTCCTATTCGTTTAGGAGTAATTTGTTATTGATCTATGTCAGAGCGATTGACTTGAACTTGAAGTCCAGACTGTCAGCATGAGCTGACATCTCTCGGTGGACAGCGTTGACTGCATGGCGGCACGCTAGCTCGTCTCGGCTATTGGCGGAGAGTGTGGGGAGGTTCTACGAAGAACTGCCGCTGCCACCAGCCATATACAAAATAAATTCGTGCCTGCCAAACCAAAGGCCGTAGCACACATTCAATCCTGAAGAGACACACTACCTACCACTTACCTAGTTGGAAGCGCAGGTGTTCTACTTCCACCACCATTGCCCCAACCACCCTGCGATACTGTTGGCGATATGATACAGTAATCCTCAGAAACATGTTGTGGTCTATTCCGGCATGGACCAGCCGTTTAAAATCTGTATAATTTTCTGCGGTATGCTATGCGATACTAGTTCTTGTGCCATCTATGATCATAGTAAACGGGGGAAGTGTTCTATTTAGATTGCGATAATTTGAAGTACAGCATTTGTGATAACTAAAGTAGAGTTGACTGATAATTGTTTTCGAATTTTATAAACGTAAACATTACAGTGTAATAAAGATAACTTATGAATTATATTTGAAATATTGTGTTTTGAATATATGTGTGTATGTATGTGAAAATAACTGAATGCCTGTTGGGAAGTTTCAGTGACTTTGACGTTTGTTCAGAAACATTTTAAGCACATGACTGTTTCCACTGCGATGATTTGATAGTGACAAAAAAGGTTAGTTATTAATTTGTAATTATTATCTTTGTTATATATGTATGAATACCCAGCTATTGGTGTAGGTAGAATTCGCACTTAAATGAACAAAAGTCTCTGGAAACCGTCGTGATTGATTGACAAATATTAAAGTCTGCGAAGACAGTTATCAGTTTTATGAAGAGACCTTAATTAATAAAAGTCTGTGCAACTATTAGCACTGAATTAAAAGTATATAAGGCTTTTACTAAATCGGAGAATAGAAGAATTTTTAAGAACTTTTATTTTTAACGATTGTAAATTAAATTATAAATACAAGAGAAACAAAAAACCGCCTCGTCCGGGGTTTGAGGCTCGGAACTTTCGCTTTCCGCGCGACTGCTCTTACCACTGCTCTTACCACTGAGCTATTGAGACAGATAATTTTCCATCTTGTATTCCCGTCTGGGAAAAATAAATAAAAAATGAATTTACATTTTTATCGTTACTGGTTAATGCCAGCTGAAAGCAACCGTAACTTAGTAGGCTAGTTCCAAATTAAGAAATACAAGAGGGAAAATTATCTGTCTCTTTAGCTCAGTGGTAAGAACAGTCGCCCGGAAAGCAGAAGATCCCGGCTTTAAACCCCGGACGAAGCGGTTGTTTTTTCCTTCTGTTATACCCTAGATGAAATCTATAGGGTATACTAAGTTTGTCATTCCGTTTGTATACTTTGAAATAATGATGGTAAAGCAAAATGGATTGGACACCCACGCATAATATAAAAAGTTATTACGGACTTTAAAAAAAAAAGTAAAATTATGTTCGAAAATGAGACAAATCGGGCAACTCCTTCATGGGGTTGCCATACAAAACTTTCGCGTTCCACTATATATTTGGACACTGCCTGAGAATGCATCGAGATACACAGCTGAAATTCGGTACATGGTGTTCTCATTGTACTTGCAAACAAAATTTTAAAAATGGACTAAATCGGGCAACTCCTTCTTGGTGCTTCCATATAAAAATTTAGGTTTTTTACGTATACTTTGAAAACGATCAGTCCAAGACATTTTTATTGTACTTCAGAATACGAAATCCTATAAAATTGGTCATAATAATTTTTTCTGACCGACAAACCGTTCTAGAAATATATGTGAAAAACCACTTCAAAAATCAAACTTGCACAGAAGGGTGACAATACAAAATTTCATACAGGCATTCATCTAGGTTATCATATGAATTGGTCTTAGACCAATTCTAGCTTTTTTATTTGTATTTTTGATTGGATTTAGAATCGCTAAAAATAAAAGTTCTTAAAAATTCTTCTGTTCTCCATCATTGACCGATTCTAACAAGTGTGGGTTCGATTCCCGCCCGGGAAAAATAAATAAAAATTTTACTACAACACTTAAAAAATTAAAGTCCTTCTCCTTCTGGATCATTATATTTTAAACTCCTTCTTTATTGATTAGCTCCTTGTTGAGCAAAATTCCATCTGATCTCTCCATCTTAACACCGGAGCGTTATTCAACCTGGAGTTTTTGAAATATCCCAACGAATTCTAAACCTCACTTGAGACTAAATTTTTTGCTCACAAATAATACATGTATATCTTCCTCCATAGAAAGCCAATTAAAATAAGAGCTTAAGGAGATTTAGTGGGCAGTAAGTAAGTGGACATGTATTGGCAGAAGAAATCATATCCTGACCTGCATATATACCCATGAATAGGTATACCTACATATTTTTTTTAATAAGTCCTAAAGTTTTAAACTAAAAATTCATTGGAAAATCTAAAATTTCGGATATTTTTGACTTAGGGTGCTTTATAGAGTTTTTACAGGAAAAAATTTTGCTCAAACTGGGTGAAAATTAGTTTTTTCGCTCCTATCTGAAGCGAGCTCAGTGCATTACTATTTTCGGAGCAATATTTCAAGCCCTAGGTCTTAGGGGCGAATTACAATTCCATTCCAATTAATCAGTCAGGTTCGATTGAATTTTAACATTGTATTAAAAATGCAGCTCCTGCCACAGATCCTACTAGATTAGATTTGCATCCATGTCAAGACCTGAAACAAGTCTACAAGACTGCATGGAACACCAGCAAGTTCATTATACAGAGAGAAAAATTTCTTTTTGCCCAGAGTGTGAGGCAGAGTATTTTAGCAAGCCGCAAAGGTAGCAAAGGTTTCTGGTCTCTCGTCAAAGCCATAAGGAACAATTTCCCAAGTTCCTATATACCTTCACTACTCAACAATGGTGAAGTGGTTGTTGACTTGCTGTATAAAGCTAATATTTTAGCTGCCAGATTCGCTTCAAATTCTTGTTTTCCACCCACTTCATAAACACCTGTTTTGCATCCCCCGTGTGGATGTGTACAAAAGCCAATATACACATCCGTACGGAGGATGTATTCAAAGTTCTTAAGGAGCTCAACGTTTGCAAAGCCGCAGGTCCGGATGGTTCCCCCCCCCCTCTGTTAATTAAAAACTGCGACTAATCCTTGTCTAAGCTTCTGCGCAAACTATTCTACTTGTCTTATTCGACAGGAATATTCCCACTGTTTGGAAACTAGCCCGCGTTCAGCCAATTCCCAGAAAAAGGAGAGGATAGCGATCCCTCAAATTATCGACCAATTGCAATCAGTTCGATTCTTTCAATGGATTTTGAATCTAACATTAACTACAAATTAATGAACTATTTTGAAACTAATCAACTCATCATCGCGAATATAGCTTCCGGACTGGACGCTGATCTGGCGACTTGCTGACTTTTCTTACGGAACGTTGGAGCCGTAGTCTCCACAATTTTGGTGAGTTCAAAATCGGTGCCCTGGATATTTCAAAGGCCTTTGATAGAGTCTGACATCCTGCCCTTTTAGCCAAACTTAAAGCACTTGGTCTCTTTCCCTTTTTCTATTATGGATTGAAGGTTTTCTATCTGGTCACCTAATTCGTGTTGGATTAGATTTCGTTATATATAAAACTCACCCCATAATTGCTGGTGTTCCCCAAGGCTCTGATATATCTCCATCTATCTTCCTAATTTTCATTAATTATCTGCTTTTCCTTACTTTTAATCCCATCCATAGTTTTGCCGATAGCAGTATCCTTGATTTGGCTTTCTCATTTGATACCCTTGTGCCGCATGTGTCAAACGAGATTGCATGATTAGATCATTGAATAACGATCTTGACAATATCCTCGCTTGGGGTAAGGCGCATTGCGTCGAAATCAATGAACCCAAGACCCAAAGCTCTTTCATCTCTTTAAAATAAGATCAAACTTAACCGCTCCTATTTCATTTGATGGAGCATTAATTTCTGATTCACCATCACTAAGCATTCTTGGTACAAATATTGGACAGACTACATCTTCTTCTGTTGCCAAAGAGGCATCGAAATGTATTTTTTCTGAAAAGGTGTAAGAAATATTTCAGCCCATCAAATCTAGCACTCCTCTACAAGTCCTACATTAGACCTAAAATGGAATACAACACCCATATATGGGCCGGGGCTGGTCGCACAGCCTTAGCTTCATTGGATATTGTCTAAAATCGAGCCTCCAAGCTCACTGGCGATTTGACAATGACTTCTCTTATCATTTTTTCGAGTACCGCTGCAATGTTGGATGCCTTTCGCATGGCCAATGTTCCGATGAAATATCTAGTCTGATCCGTTGTAGAATAATTCCTGTACGCAATACTCGCACTGCAAGCAGCGCATATCCTTTTACCCTTCAAAATACTTTCGACCATACAGTCAAATTTCGTGATGCTTTCCTCATTTTTTCTTCAATGAGCTGAACATTATCTATTTCTGGTGTCAAGAAGTATTGCTCTGGGTGCCAATACTTCACAGTCGCAAGGAATGTGCTCTGAAGTTTCCTTTTCGTCTTGGCATAATCTGCAGTACATGCTGCTTCTAGATGGTGTGCATGTGCAGATGCTTATTCAGCTGACAATGACATCAATAGGTCTGTGATGCGCCCGCGGTTTAAGGCTGTTTAATTTGATACTTTTTTGGTTATCTAGTCTGTTTTGACGTTGACTGCAATATTGCTAAACCCAAGGAACCGAAATTAGTAGAATGATTATGTTTGAGTGCGCCAGCTACCTCTTGCATACAGTCCCGTCCCATGTTAGCTTAAATTCAAAACGGTTCGATCTGAGAGTGAATATTGCAGCCTGGATACCAGAGAGAATGTATATAGATCCTGTGGTTCCTGTATTCTCTATTGATGTTTTCCTTGGTGCAGAGCTCAATAGCGTGGATTTCAGCTTGAAGAACACTATTCGTTGTTTGGAGACTGACAGATAAGTTGATTTTGGATCTTTCACTATTCTTACCCCGCGTTTGTCTTGGAACCATATGTATACCATAAGACCATTAGATTAGATTAGATTTGTGGAGGGGTGTGTAGGCGATAGCCTTGCACTCACTGCCACCTGCAAGATCTATTGTGAGTCCACATTCAATTAACTCTCTTTCTAGGTTTAGACTGTTAATAAAGTCTAGAACTATTCTGGAATTGGGATTCTACACGTAGTTTCGTGGATGAAAAGCATATTCGAGGTGGAGCACTCTCTGCCTTACCAATAGCCCTCCTTGCCGGCATCATGTAATTCTTCCAGGAGGTGTGAACCAAGAATTCTGTAACGTATTCCTGAGAGTGCCGGGCAGTGACATAGAAAGTGGGTCACTGTTTCGGACTCCTCTCCGCAACCCCTGCATATAGGATCATCAACAAGTCTCATCCTGTGAAGGTGGCCCCTGAGAGAGGAATGCCCAGTGAGAATGGACACCACAGTTCTCAGGGTTGGCTTGTTGAGTTTTAGGAGCTTATTCGTTTGATTTGAGTTTGGTGTACCCCACAGTTCCTTTGTTGTCCTATCCGTGGGATCTTCTAACCAAAAGCGACTGTGTTGGCTCCAAGACGAGCAAGTTCGTCTGCCCTTTTATTCCCGCTGATATTGCTGTGCCCCGGCACTCACTGCACTATCACCCTGTTATGCCGTGAAAGGGAATTCAGGGTGGTTTTGCACTCCATTAATAATTTGGAGGTTATAAAGGGTTTAGACAAAGCTTTGACAGCTGCTTGGCTGGCCGAGCAAATGGCTATCTCCTTATTCTCAGTGTCTGAGTTAAGGAGGTGTCTTCCCACTTCAAAAACGGCCTTGAATTCTGCCTGGAAAACCGTCGAGTGGTTTTCAAGGTGCATGGAGGACTCATTTTCAGGCTCCTCACAGAAAACTCCCGCTCCGGTGCCTTCATTGGACTTAGAACCATCAGTATATATTATAATTGGGTTTGTCAATGTTTGAAATACGGAATGTGATTCCCATTCTGCCCTGAATGGAATTTTATATTCAAGATTGCTTTCTAGCATGATCTCGAGGAGGTGGTCGCTTCTCTGTCAATGCCAGGTGCGATAGACTGCATGAACTCATATATGGATTCATGTGGAACTCTTGTTCCCCCATGAAGCCAGCCAAGGTTAAGATGCAGCCTTAGCGCGGCAGTCGACGCCCTCTGCTTGATATGTATTTGCATCGGGTGTATATTGAGGATAACCTCCAGAGCCCGGGTGCTAGTTGACTTAAAAGCGCCGCTTGCGCTGACAAGGCACAGCCTTTGAATCTTCTCCAGCATTTTACGATGGTTGGCGAAGTCCACTTCTTCCCTACCGCTCTACGGCACATTGAAAACACTCTAAGAGCTTTATTGGCTCTGTCTTCGAGGTGTGCTTTCCAGTTAAACTTTTTATCTAAAATAGTACCTAGGTATTTCACTCTGTCCTTTAACTCCAAGCGTGTGGAGCCAATCAGGGGCAGTTTTCACTGGACTGATGCTCAGCCCGCAATCCGTGGCCCAGCGCACGACCAGTCGGATCGCGCCTTGCACCAATCCACAGAGTACAGGTTCATAACTCCCGGTGACTAAAATTGTCAAGTCGTCAGCGTAACATACTGCTATGTACCCCATCCGGGTGAGTGTTAGCAAGAGGTCGTCCATGATAAGTACCCATAGCAAAAGTGATAGAATACCTCCTTGAGGGGTACCCCTGTGAACTTTTTTAACTCTGCTTGCCCCGCAAAGATCAGCAAAGACTGTTCTGTTGTGTAACATGTGTGTAATCCAATTTTTTAGAGATCGATTGTTTTGTTAGTATTTCCGTGAACCTATGTAGAAGAACATTATTAAAGGCGCCTTCTACATCGATGAAAACAGCCAGCGTAGATTGTTTAAAGAGGAAGCCTTTTTCAATTGAGTGAATCACCTCATGGAGAGCCGTCTCAACAGGCTTTCCCTTTAAGTACGCATGTTGGTGCTGTGATAGTCTGTTTCTGGGGATGGAGCGTCTCAGCTCAAACTCACAGATGCGTTCTAAGGTTTAAAGTAAGAAAGAAGTCAAGCTTATAAGTCTATACGCTTTTGCAGTTGAGTAGTCTACCCGACCTGCCTTCGGTATAAACATAACACGGACTTCTTGCCACAACTTCGGTGTATAACCCATTTTGATGCATGCCCTAAAGAGAGTGGTTAGGTAAGTGTGCCTGAAGTTTCATGAGCATATTGGTAGAAGCGGCATAATGAAGTCTCAGTCAAGAGCAAGGAGCAGTGGCTTGAGAGGATCTGTGTAAAGAGTAGCAGTTAAATCTTTTGTTTTTGCGACAGGTGCCGATAAACTTTTTTGCCTGACGAAGTCTTTGTAGCCTATCCCAATAAAGGGGTTTTGTTTGTTTTTTTAGATATTTAGGGTAGCTCTAAGGTAGCACTTTGAAGCGACACAAAATCACTCTGCTCCGAGAAGAGGTGTTTCAGTTCCTCTTTTTGATGGGCCGTGAGCAATTAATTTAATTGCCTTTATGGCCGACATGTTCAGGTATCTACATGAGGATAACTTTGTTTTTCTTCGATAAATTTTTAACGAGTTACAGACACTCTAAGACTATTCTTCACCTAATAGTGAAGGATTTTAAGGTCTTGAGAGGGGCTGACTATCCGATAGGATTTCGATGGTTGAGCCATTTATTGATCTTTTCGTGCAGGTATTGGCACATTCTTCTATGGCTAATACCTCAGCCTAGAATACGGTAGGGATAGAGACCATGGTCTGTGAGATATGGCATCTGGGGTCATATACGACCAGTCCGACTACACTGTACCTTTTTGAACCCCGTATATACCACACGACTGATTCTTGCTACACGCTTAAAAATTAGGGGCTTAATTTAAGACTTTTCCGAAAAAGTTTAACATTAAAACTTATACAAAGTCTTAAAATCAGTTTTATATTGATATTTCTACATAGTTTGAAATTAAAACTTTTAACTGTCTTAGGTTTAAACCGGCAAGTTTCAATTTAAATAAATTGTTTGGTTTTAAATTTAAACTAAAAATTTTCTGAATTTGAGGCAGTGGAGTTTAAATTGAATTGAATTTTTCTCAATTTGAGGCAGTCGAGTTTGAATTTTGGAGAATATTTTTTTGGTTTTCATTGTGGTAGAATTCTACTTGAAATATTACATGGGAATTAAAAAAAAAAAAAATGAAAATTTATGTGGTTTCAATTTTATTATTTATTTATTTATTTTTTTTTTCAGCTTTACATTCATGTGAGTATACCTATTAATTTGACATCTGTCCGTAAATTCAAGATAAATGTTTTTTTCATTGTTTTCAATTTTGTTTTGTAAATTCATTAGTTGGACTTTTATTTGCCACTGAAATTTTTTCAGACAAGTGCATTTTCGATACGCAAATAATATTTTATTTTTATTCGGTATGAAATATTTTGAAAATTTATTTTGAATTTCAATTATATGCGTGGTTACTTGAGGTAGCTCAATTTTATATATAAAATGTTGTAAAAATAAAAAATATCTTCTCAAATTTACTTCATATGTAAGATTAAAATATAAAAAAAAAAATATTTTAAAAAACAAGTCCATTGTTTTGATAATATTAAAATTATTTGGTACCTTTATAAATTGTTTGTCAACATAAATTAAATAGTATGAAATTTCTGATGCGTTCGGTCCAATTGCCAATATAAATGGCTGCCCTTTAGTATTTTTAACGATTTCTTCTTTGGGAGTGTTAATCTAAATTTATGGAAACATTTAAAGTTATTTACAAAATTAGCATTTTATTATTCTTTAAATTACTTACATTTCCAAATTTAATTAATTTGTGCTTGGCTCGAGAAAATTATTCTCTAGATTTAGATTTATTTGCCATAGAGGCTGGAGGTAATAACTTCCAGAAGTGCTATGAATGATTTAGTTGACTTATTCCATGTTTTGAAAATAATATTTTCATATGTTCGCCAATTTAAAATCATTATGTCACTATTATGTGAATAATCAAATAATATATAGAAAGTAAGATAAATATAAAAAAAAATTATTTATTATTTCATGTGATACATGTACTAAATATCTATTCACAATAGTTTGACATAAATTTTAATAGCTATTTACCATTTGTGGATAATGGTAGTAAAATGGAAAATTTAAAATCTCTTCTGAATGTTTTTCCTTTAAGTTTTTACGACATTTGACGGTTCTTCTTAAATTGTCTTTAATTTCAATACTTTGATCAAAAGTTTTTATAATTCGTATTTTTCATTTGGGATAATTGTTTGAACAGCAAACATTTTTCAAAATAATTTTCATTACATTTATGACTTTCTTGAAAATACATATTTTTGAAAGAAATGTTTTTAAATAAAAATTTCATAGTATCAATAATTGAGACATATTGAACATTAGATGTAATAACCTCTTCAGTGTATATATTTTTTTCTTTATTGTATTTTTTATCCCATCGAAATTCGAGGAATTTCGTTTCTGGAGACACATAAGTCATTACTTTCATAGTTTTTATATTTCTTTTAAAATCAGTTATCAAATTCATTTAAGACATCAAAAACAAAGTACTCAAATTTTTTTATAATTGAAGGGTTGAAAATCTAAAGGGTCTAAGTGATAATTTTATTATTTAGAGATATAACAAAAAAACGTAATAAAATAAACAATTCAATGAAATAATTATTTATTTTTACTTAAATTAATTAAACAGATATCTTATAAATACAGGAAGTCGTTAAAAATCTAAAAGAATAGGAATTCAAGGAAGTAATACAAAATAACATTCATTATTTAAGAATGTCTTAAGTGCCTTTATAACAGATATTAAAAAATTTCTCAGGTTTCGGTTTGATTAATCAAATGTTCGTAGAATGCCTTATTTCCGGTGGGTATATATGGTAGCATGTCCTTGAGATCTCTCAATTTTTCTTTTGATATATTATTTCGAGCTTGTAATGCTGGCAAAGTGTAGTTTTTTAATTGGTTTGGAGACTTTCCTTTTTTGAAAATGTTGACACTGTCCCACGGTATTGAGTCATTGTGCGATTCCATTAAATCTACACGAGGTAACTTATCTTTGTCTATACGGATCCAAGAAATAGTTGATATTTTTAATTTTGTAGTATTTAAAAAGTCCTTGGAAGTCTTATTGACGTCTTTAGAATCATTTTGGTCAAAATTAACCACTTCAAATGGATTTTTGTGACAAGATTCTCTTATCATTTTTATACCCTAGATGAAATCATAGGGGTATACTAAGTTTGTCATTCCGTTTGTAACACCTCGAAATAATGATGGTAGAGCAAAATGGATTGGACATCCATTCATAATATTAAAAGTTATTTCGATTTTTGCATGTCCGTCCGTCTGTCCGTCCGTCCGTCCGTCTGTCCGTCCGTCCGTCCGTCCGTCCGTCCGTCTGTGCGCACGATAACTCGAGAACGCGTATACTTAAAGAGCTGAAATTTTATACACGGACTTTAAAAAAAAAAGTAAAATTAAGTTCGAAAATGAGACAAATCGGGCAACTCCTTCGTGGGGTTGCCATATAAAAATTTCGTTTTCCGCTATATATTTGGACACTGCCTGAGAACGCATCGACGTAGAGAGCTGAAATTTTGTACATGATGTTTTTACTACATTAGCAAATAAAATGTCAAAATCGGGCAACTCCTTCTTGGTGTTGCCATATAAAAATTTCGGTTTTTTACGTATACTTTGAAAACGATCAGTCCAAGACATTTTTATTGTACTAAGAACTTCTGCAGAATACGAAATCCTATAAAATTGGTTATTACCATTTTTTTCTGTGCGACAAACTGTTCTAGAAATATATGCGAAAAACAACTTCAAAATCAATACTTGAATAGATCGGTGACCATACGAAATTTAATACGGGCATTCATCTAGGGTATCATAAGAATTGGTCTTAGACCAATTCTAGCTTTTTGACTTGTTTCCATATCCTTTGGTTCAAAACATTTAACTACTTTCTTTCTTTTTTAAATTTGAGCGAAATCTCGATCGCAGGGCATAAAAGAGTGACCACTGACCAAGTATTTATGATCAATAGTATCATAAATGCCATTAGCTACTAAATAAACCAAGGCAAAGAGGACCATTCTGTTCTTGTTCTGTCTTATGCAGTTATCACTCCAAATGCTTTTTTAAAGTTTTAGATGATATCATGTTTAGTACCTTTAATATGGAAGAGCCGACCTCTTTACCACCTCTTCCCGCATATGACTCATCCCAGAGGCACATGTAAGCTTGTTGATTGTCAGCAATATGAACACATCGGTTGCAGCATGATAGTTGCCTGCAGTAAAACCTGTAAAACATTTGACTATGTGTCAGTGTTGGTATGAAAATTACTTGTTGCATACCCATAGCCATCGTTATTGTGTTACTAGCTGAACACTGAGATTCTATTGAATCAGCTTTCATTGCTTCTTGTGTACTCTCAGCTTTACGATGATGTATTTCTAGCTCTACAGTATATTTCGTTTTATGTGTTCCATCCGAGCTTTTTACTTTTGCGTGCAACAAATCGCACTTTGGACAAGTGTCTGTTCTAAGACGTCCAAACTTCAAATTAGGACACTTATCTTTGAAGGTTGAATAGTAATATCTGTAGTTTACAGGAGAATCAAGGTATTTTTCTTTAAATGCCATAAATAAATGGTTAATATTCAAGTCAGGGCTTAGATAGAACTTTTGGGTATCATACCGACTGTAATGACTTTCCTCATATGGGAATGATTTTATATGTTCTATTACAAGATTTTTTACATCGAGAGTAAATTTTCTCGGCTTGTTTCCTGATCCACGGTTTATAAATATTTTCTCCACTCTTCTTTTTCTCTAACAAAGTCTGTACTTTTTTATGGGTAATTGCAAATACTGCTTCAAACGTTTTCCTGTATACCTGAACGTGATTACCGGTGCCATCAGGCAACGCATACGCTACAGATATCTTTCTGCGACTTTCCGATGGATCTTCGACCTACACGTATTATTTGAATGAGGCCGAGTAAAAAAGTACCTGAAATAAAATATTAGTATCAAAATTATTATGTTCAATTTAAGTATTTTCCTGTGAAATTAATAACATAAGTATTATTTCAATTTTATCTAACTTGCTTTATAGAGTCTCCTATACTGTAATATTCCTTAAAAATCTCTTTCTTTCTGCTGTGTTTTTAACTTATGGTGACAGTCGCACTACAATAATGCATAGCCAAGTTTTTTTCCTCCATTCGTGCAAAAGACGAAAATATATGACATTTTTTGTTTCTTTCTAAAAAACACGAAAAATTTTCAATTTTGCTCAGCTGCTTCCTATCTTCTTATTAGGTTATCTTTGAGCTTATCCCGCAGGCAAACAGGCACAGACCCTTTTGAGCGAAAACTCGTTGGCACTTAGACCCAGCCACAACTTTACCTGTGCGTGGGTAAATTTTTAAAAGACAGAAGCATTTGAATCCATTTGGATATTATTAGGCTTTGCACTTAGATGGTATTTTTGTAAAAATCTTGACTTTTGATTTTTTGGCACTTAGACCCTTTAGACTTACAACCCTTCAATTTCATAAGACGTATGTGATTCATTTAAATTATCAGTTATAAAAAAACAAAATTGAAAAAATGTTTCACTTAATTTTTGGTTGATTGGATTACTATTGTTGTTCGAAACACCAAATGAATTAATTTTTTGGAAAAAATCCTCGGTACTAGTTTTTACGGATGCTATGTCTAAATTTATATTTGGTGTTAAACTTCTACAAATATTTGGAACAAAACTGTTTTGAGGTAGATTATTGCAGTTTTCTAAACAAGCTTTAATATGTTTCGATAAGCCGCTATAAGTCGTAAACGTTTTCTCACATTGATATGATATTATGCACTTCAAACACAAATTTTTACTATCATGATGTAAGTCAGGATAATTTTTTAAATGAAATGCTTCTAAATGAATTTCCACAAATATAACATAACAATATTATTTTATTTTATATGTAATAAACAAATATAATAAAAGTACTTACATGAAAAATAAAATGCAACCACTAAAAAACAACCACTTAAAAATAAACCCTTTCGGTATGAATTGAAAAATAAGAAAAAATTAGACCTAATTTTAAACTTTCAGGTTTTCAGAGAAGTTAAGACATTCACAAAGTTTTAAATTAAGACGAAACTGATAAAAAAAAGTTTTAAACTTTTACGTTTTCTTATTTTTATACAAGAATGTCTTAAAATACCTTAAAACTTTTTACGGGTTTTAAAAATAAACTCAAATTTTTAACCGTGTAGTAGAACCCGATTGTTGTCGGTATTCCAAAACCACGTCGAATGGTCTTAAAAAATCCACCTTGGGTATGATTATATCAGATATTGTCGTAATATGCTAGAACTATATCTATTTTCAGATATTTATATGATCAACCAGATCACCTGGCTTGAACTGTTTCTCCTTTTGCACTCTGATAGCATTGTAGATCACTTCCTTCCTTTGTTACCTGCAAATATAGGGGTGAAAGGTTTAATAAGGTTTCCATGGCTGCTGTTGGACAGGTCCTCACAGCCATTGCACCAGTTATTCCTAGATAGACAAGCCGCTGAGTTTTTTGAAGCAGAGCCTCGGTTTTCTTTTGATTAGTTTTTGGCTACCGATGACGGCCGCATCCAGTACATCATTCTTGATTTCAGACCCCATGTTCTGTTATTGAAGCGACGACACGTGTACAGAGATTCTACAGCCACTCTTTCCGTCACTCTGGACATATGCAAATTCTAAGTAAATTTCTTATCGAGTCGAGAGTGCTCCCAGAAATTTGACTTCATCTGAAAATATCAATTCTGCATTATCGAGAAATGGAGCCGTTACGTTAGTGAAAACTTCGTTCTTCTCGTGACCGGAACGATAATCGTTTTGTTGGGATTTTTGTGCTAAGGATTTTGTTCAAGCACCACGTGCGGACTTTGGATAGGGAATTTCGCATGAGGTCGGATAACCATAAGGCCATATCAAACCTCATTTTTCAAATTCGGTTATTTTTTTTTTTTGACTTCCAATTTATTCGTCCTGGAAAGAGTATTTTGAATGAAATATATTGAGCTTGTATGTTGGTGTTGCTGAAGATTTGGTCTTTTTGGATCTCTACCACTAATTCGGCATTAGGTGTATTCGTCGACTGTTTATCTTCAGTATAGTCAGAGGTTTGTAGGTTGTGATTGTGATTGTGAACCTAGCTTTTTTCTGTATATGTGTAGGCTTAATAATATATATACCTCTATCTAGAGCTGACAGACCTTATACTAATTCTGATATACATTCAGCATTGCCTTGAAGTTATCCACAAATGTGTCTCTTCAACTTACCTCTTGCACTTTCACCAAAGCTTATAATTCACAAAACAAGTCAGTGTCGATTCCAGTCGAAGTCGAATCATGCAGAATGCATTTCCCATTCGGGCAAAAGAAATAAATTGGTAAATATTGGGCAAAAGAAACAAATTGGTAAATATATTCCTGAAATTCGAAAGTTTTGGAAATATCTGAGGTGGAATGCAGCTAATGAAAAAAACAAAAAACCAAAAATTATTCCTCACAGTCATATGGTGGTAGAACGAAGTCTTGTGTCTTACCACATTTTGCGCATAAATAAAAAATACCGATACCCCGTTCTACAGGAAGGCAGAGCGAAAACATTATATTCGTGGCACTTTCCTTTCATGTATAGGTAGTAGTTACTATTGGACCGGACCAAAAATTCTTCCCGAATTTCTATTTGCCTTTCCTTTGAAGCTCCAATTTCTAAGAAGCAAGCTATTTTCTACTCTTAGAAAATCATTTATTGCTGATGAACGGGGATGGAATTCCTAGAAGGTATAGGCTGACTTCTAAGGTATTGTTACAGATATTGCAATATATACTTTGCAAAATTTTGTTTTTTAAGTAGATAGTTGGAATATTTCAAGTATTTCATTACATTAATAAATTTAAAGTAAACAAAAGGAATGCCGACAAAAGTCTCCCTTCTATTTACTTACCTTTGAAATATAGAAGGAAATTTCTTATTGTGGAAACTTCAAGGGTAACAAACGCCTTTAGCCTATAGACATGGCAATGTAGGTAGAGATAGACGAAATGTAATTCAAGTGGTCCCCGTTCTTATTAAAAATTACTTTGTAATTTTTCCTCGTGTTGTTACCGCCATTAGAATTTTCTTGCGATTTCAAACCACTCCAATTAACTAGATTGTCGTGTTGTGGCGCAAATTGGTATACTCCTTTCTGAAGTGTACATTTAAATTTCGATTATTTCAAATTAAATTCATATATTTCTACAATTTCTGCTTATTTTCCACCATTAACCAGATAATGAGGTTTCTACTTACAATAATTAGCGTGCCACTAAGTGTACTTTACTTACCAAGTACGACGGACCTCTTAAGAAGGAAGAACAATAGATGGAATAAAATCAAGTGCTTAATGTAGGAGTTACAGCTTCTGTCGTAGAATTTCCATGTTTTAGCTTTTGTATTCAACAGTTTTATAAAAAAAACAAAAAACTCACTACTATCTCTATCTTTCTCCCAGACGTTTATTTAGTGGACGACTCTTTGTATATGCATTTGTTGCGTTTACAATGTACAAAAAATGTAGAAAGACATTAAGGTTTCTAACTACTACTGGTAGTAAAACTTTTCCTTTATTTTCAACACAAAAGGAGAAAATATATATTCGTCTGACATAGAAAATGTGCAAAAGGGCAAAAGCTTGTTCCATTCGATGAGTTTTTCTCCAAATTTAGGGAGAAACTATTTATTTTCCTTGGGTTTGGAACAGATTGCAAAAGTTCATTTTTGTGTAGCGTAAAGATTTTTTGTTTTTGAAAAGTTTTTTGTTTATTTTAACTTATTTTATTTATTTCTAAATAAATAAATATATAAGAAAAATTTTAGGAATTATAAATCCTTCAAGGAAATAAATAAAAATCACTTCAACAACTCGTTATAGCATTGTAGGACAAAACGGAATAAGGATTAATGAGAGGATGTTATGCACCACGTAAGAAGGAAGGCGTCCAAACAGGACAAGCATAATTCAAAATAAGTCTGACAAAGGATATACCAACTGGACCTGTTTCCACTACATCTGCATGCTGAGAAGGCGTTCATCCTCTATCGTCAGCGCAATTAGATTGTCCTTGAAGAATTCCTATAGATGGCCCGATTGTCTGGGATTGACGTTATCCCGAAATGCTATAATTTTGAAATACCATTTAAGGTAATACAGGGTGGGCCAAAAGTCACCATGGGGGCCAAAAGTCACCATGGGTAACATATGGTAGGATGAAAAAAAGGAGGGGTAAGGTGGGGTGGGGAAATATGCTTACCTTGAAGAACAGACAGTTGGCTATCATGTAAAAAACGAATGAAGAGAAACGGTCAACAGGGTGTGGAGCAATGTACAAACGAAAAAGTTAGTTATTTTTAAACCCCATGGTGACTTTTGGCCCTCCCTGTATTAGGGGATAGGTAACAGTAGCATTGTGGTTCTTTGAAAAATAATCTCTTAAATGATTTACGGGTGGATTCAAAATGGAAGGTAGAGCAGGTGTGGGCTTATAATATCGAATTGCTGACTCACCAAGGCACTGGGGGCGCTCACGAAATGAAAGTACATATTTTATAAAAGCTTGCTGTTCGGCTGCAAAAATATAGTAACAGATTTTCTATATGTTAGGGAACGTTCACAGCTAGGCAAGGCGTGGCTAGGTGAAGATATCTACATCTTGAAGTGTAGTGTTCACAACAAGGCGTTCAATTTTTTGGTAAATCGCAAAATGAGAGCATAAATTATCTCATCAGATTCCGAAGAAGGAATTTTGTGTTTGTTAAGTAGTGCAAGGTATTTTTCACATAAGTGTACTTTCAGCTGTTTTGCTTGTCACCCCATAAATAAGAAGTGATAAGAACTTGGGGAATTCGATCATTCACATATGTATATGAAGATTTACATACTGATCCTCACAGATTCTTCCAGTATATGAGTATGAGTAAAGAACGCTTTGATTATATCAAAGAAAAAACCTATAAGAAAATATGGCTGGCATAAAAAAAAAATTTCATTCTCGAGCGAGATACCTCCAAGTGTGTCTCGCTAAATCGCGCGCTACCACAGCGTTTTTATGAACACTCTCATAGTATAGCGTGGGATAATTTTATTTTTTAAAATCTTGATATAGCCTCGCATCTCCTCGCCTCTCCTCGCCTCTCCTCGCCTCGTCTCTCCACGCTCTGCATGTATCCTTAGACGTAGCTCGAAGAAGAAGCTATTTTTAAGTTCTTCTAATTTATAGCAGCTTATTCGAATATTCTAAAGTATAATGGCGGCATCTAAGCGGATTCAATTAGTATACCTTTTACCTATATCACTTTTCTTTGTGTCACTTTTATTTGTCAGGCATATTTCTTGAGTGAACAAATCTCTCGGAATGAAGGTTTCGTTTCTCACTCTCGGATTCTGAAGTTTGAGTCACTTAAAAGATTTACTTTATGTACAGTTATAATTACGAACGGTTATGGAATCAGTGTTTTTCGAACTTATTTGGTTCGAAAATTTACTTAAAAATAAAAAATTAACACCATCTCGGCGAGCGTACTAACAGGAGAAATCCTTTGAACAGCTGTTAAATAGAAAGAGATTACCCACCGCCTACACCATTTGAAAAAATAAAATAAAAAATGAATCCAAATTTTGAAAGAAAAAGTTGGATGTATAGCATTTAAGAAAATTGAGCATGTGTCTAACAAAAGTATACTTATATTTTGCTGAAGGAGAAACCCTGGTAGATGAATCATGATCAGCTCATCAATAGTAATCAGATGAATGTCCTGATGAAATTTAATCGCACTTGCATCAAAACAGGGAAAAATCATTTATTTAGTCATTTACAGAAATTGCCCAGAGTTTTACCTTGTCGCTTGTCCCGCAAGGGGCAGTTATTATGTAAACCAATACTAATTTGATTGAAAATCATCAAGAAGAAGTACACCTAGCCCTCGATTTGCACGGTTTCGGTTTAACACGACGGAAAAAATGAGGAAAAATTCCATTTATATTATACTAAAAAAAAAAAAAAAAAATTTAAAACAATCGAGCAAATTTGAAAATATTTTTGCTTGAGCTCTGAACTTTTAAAAGAGGAGAACAAGACCCGCAATGCAACAGAGCAGAATGCAGTAAGAAATAGGGCTAAACACAGTTGCGATGGCAGACGGCAGACTTTTGCAGCAATAGGAACAATTTTCTCCAGGAACGTTTTGTGGAGCGTGTATTAGTGTATTGGAATTGGATTGAAACGAGGTTAGAATCCGAAAGGGATCCCTGGAACGTAGGCCCCAACAAGGCCTATTGTTCACCCTCCAGACATATGAGCAATTGCTCGGACGCTCTAATGAAATTCAAAATTGGCCGCCAATCCTTCCTTCCGTCTTCAAGCAGTTCTTTCAGGAGGTGTGAGCCAAGGAATCTGTAACGTTTTCCTGAGGAGGCCGAATAGTGACAAAGAATATGTCACCGTTTCAGTTTCCTCTCTGCGTCCTATGCATACCAGATTTTCAACAAGCCCTATCCAATGCTGGTGACCCCTGAGAAGAGAGTGTCCAATGAGAATTGACACTACAGTTCTCAGGGTTGGCTTGCTTAGTTCTAGTAACACTTTCGTTTCATTTGGGTTGGGTAAGCTCCACAGCTCCTTTGTGGTTCTACCTGAGGCGTCATCCAAGCAAAGGCGACTGTTTTGGCAGTCGGCCCAAGTCGAGATCGTAGAGGGAAAGGTGTTTTGGTGCTATCCCAATTGTGGAGGAGATTTCCTCCGAGGTTGCATCAAGATGTTCATCCACCTTTTATTCACGCTAATGCCGCTGTGACTTGGCACCCAAAGCACCAGTACCCCGTTGTTCCGCGGAAGGGAATTCGGGTAGTTTTACATTCAAATAAACGTTTGGCGGTTGTAAAAGGTTTTGACAAGGCCTTGACATCTGCCTGACTATCCGAGCAGATTGTAATCTCCTTGTTCTTAGTACCTGAGTGTAGAAGATGCCTTTCCGCTTCAAGGATGGCCTTGGCTTCCGCCTGGAAAACCGTTATACGGCTTTCAAGGTGAATGGAAATTTCCATGTGAGTCTCCTAGCAGAAAACACCTGCTCCGGTGTTCTCTTCCAGTTTGGAGCCGTCTGTATATATCAGTCAATTGTTGAAGCATAGAATATGATTCCCCTTCTGCCCTATCTGGAATTTTCGATTTAAAGTTGCTCCGCAGCATAGTCTAGAGGAAGTACGATGGATTACACCAATTCAAAGATGGATTCATGTGGAACTCTTGTACCAGTGTAAATCTAGCTCCAATTGAGATGCAGCCCCAGTGCAGCGATTGACGCCCCCTTCTTGACGAGTATATGAACGAGGTGTGTTGAGGATGAGCTCAAGACGTTTCGAGCTGGTTGACTTGAGAGCGCCACTTACACTAAGCAGACACAATCTTTGAATCTTCTCCAATATCTTGCAATGATTAACGAGCTCCATTGCCCATTGCCTTCTACCACACACTATAGGTTAGCATGGGTCGAATGATGCTAGTTTTACGTCGCCGCTTTTTTCCCTATGGATCTGCGGCACATCGCGAAGCCTCGAAGAGCTTTATTCGCTCTGTCCTCAATGTGTGGTGTCCAGCTTAATTTTCTATCTAATATGATACCTAGATATTTTACTCTGCCTTTCAGTGGAGTGTTCTATTTCTTAGTAAAGAGGTATAAATCTGTTTTCAATGGATTAATGTAAAGTCCGAAATCCGTACCCCAGTCCGTTCGGATCGCATTCTGCACCAGTTCGCAAAGTTCAGATTCGTACCTACCGGTGACCAAGATCACCCAGTCGTCGGCGTAATATACTGCTTTGTGTCCATCCGGGTAAGTCTTAGAGGGTTAGAGATCACCCATAATGAGCACCCACAACAAAGGTGATAAAATATCGCCTTGAGGGTGCCTCTCTGGACAATTTTTTCTCTACTTACCCCGCCTAGTTCGGCAAAGACAGTTCTTTTGTTCAACATATGTGCAATTCGGTGTTTTTGGGACCGGTTCACTCCATGCTTTGTTAGCGTTTCAGTGAACTTATATGAAGGACATTGTTAAAGTCATCTTCTTCATCGATAAAAACAGCCAGCGTAGATTGTTTAAAGACGAAAGCTTTTTCAATAGAGTGGATAACCTCTAACTTTATTGAATTAATTCAATACGACGGCGAAAGAGGCCGACGGCCGACAGCAATGCAGATTCCTATGTAATACTAATTAGTTTTGTGTTTTATCGATTTAATATGTATATTCACCTGAATGTATGGAAAACTAGATACTTATAATATCAAAATATATTAAAATAATGAAAAAGAAATATGTAATATTGTTTTACTATAGATGTATACTTTTTAAATATAAAACATGAATTTAATTGCACAATTTCAAATTACATGGTTTCGGTTTACACGGTACTTTTAGAAAACGAATCCGTGTAATTCGAGGGCCAGGTGTATATAGAAACTTAAGTCCTGGTAAGCCTTCTGGTGAACATTCAGTAAATCTCATCGAAGGGCTCATTGGATATCATGAAACACTAATGCTGCATTCACAATGAAGAGTCCAGTAAAGTGGCATAGAGGCGCATCTCTGTTTGGCTCAGAGTAGCGCAGAGTCGAGCTGCATGAAAATAGGTTCTATTCTAATTTCACGCTGGCATTTCCGAAAGCTTACAAGCTGGAATTTCGAACTACTAGCATGTAGATGGCGTGGAAAAAGCTCCGTATTTCTTTTTATTATAACTAACATGTTTTAATGTTATTTTCGGATTTAATATTTTTTGTGAATTCTTATAAAAAACAATAGGTAGTTTTTGCAAGCTTCATGATTTAAAACCAAAAAAAGTATGTTAATTGTTATCTAGTTTCGAAGCAATCTGATGGTGCTACCTTAGATCATATAACGAAAGGGTAGGCTATGAGGAAGAAAAACTTAAGCATTTTTCTTCATGTAGAAGAATCGCATCGATGTGTTTGTTTAGTCATGGAAGTAGTAAACTACGATATTTTCAGAGGGGCACATAATTTAGTGGTTGAAATTTTATTAAATAATTGAAGAGTTATAATTTTTCTGTCACCGTTATTCGAATTATTCTTCAAAACAAAAACAAAAAAAATGTTTGTTTTAATAGAAAATATTATATGTATGTTTATATAATTATTGTGCATATTGAGCAAAGTAGAATAGGTCCTCCTTCTCTTTAGCCAAGTCAAAATGGGTTCTTTTCTGCTTTTCTGCACATTGTGGCTTGTTGCCAGGGACCACCACGGGGAGGTTAGAGTTAGGAGAATTAGGTTCACGTATCCCCAGAATGCAATATACAAAATAAATATTTGTAAATGCCTTCTGGACGAATCGCGTACCTCATTTAGTACCCAGTGGCCTTTTAGCTTCTATTGCTTTTGGCGTCTTATGTTAAAAAAAAAGTTGCGAATAAAACTAATCCGCCCAATAGCTTCAAGCCATTTTTTACACAGGAACTATCTTTAGGAAACTTAATTTGCAAAATTTGGAAAAATAAAAGTAAACTTGCAAATAAACGAAATTTAATAGAAAATACTCATTATATCGCAACATTTTTAAATAATTTTTAAAATTTAAAAGTTTTAAGAATCTTCCAAATGCCCCATTCATTTACTGGTAATATTTCTTGTCGTTGCCTTTGCTTGACTGACATCAAACAAGACACCCGATGACAATTCAATTGTAAGCAAACAAACCGGCATTGGAAAACGTTAATTTTTTTACCACAGCTGTTTATTTTTATAACTATTTCACTTTTATTTTACTTAAAACACTATAATTTATTGGTAAAACTTTTAAACTTGCTTGAAAAATCCTTTCCCATGACACAAACTCCACTTATTTCTGCAGCACAGCACAGCGCACTTCAACACCATAATTATAGACCCCGGAGTTTTGATTATATCAAATCTCTTGCACAGAAAAAATAATTTCTACAGGTTTTCACTATTACAAAATTATAAAACACTTTTATTAATGTTTACACTCACAAATCACTAAAATAACACCTGACCTAAGAAATGACAAATGAGAAATGTCAGAAATATCGAACTGACAAAAACTAAAAACCCAGCCCTCTTGTGATTTCCCTCCCATGTCCACAAAAAAATTGCTTATCACACGTACACGAATTTTATATAAGGTAGCCTATCCTCTCGTTATATGATCTAAGGGTGCTACAGGTGTCTCCTTTTTCAAATTTATTATTTTGACAACGACGAGCATGTTTATTTGGCATTGCTATGGCATTTTGTTACATTAATTTCAAAATTCGTTGTTGATTTGGCGTTGGTATGGCGATTTTTTATTCTGCGATGTATTGTGAACAGCTTTGCTCTGGATTCAAAGCTCACTCTGCCACTCCGCATTGTGTGAATGCGGCATAAACCAGCAATAAATAAATATTTATTCTGTCATCACCGTGCCAGATGACATTTCTACTAGGAAAATTTGAAATGATTTTTGTGATTTATCGGATTTTAAGTTAAATTTTTGAATTATTAATTTTAAATTAATTTTTTGATTTGTTCTTCCGCGGAAATCATATGTCGAATAATAAATTATGCCCAAAATCCTTAGGTTAGGTTAGTTAAGATGGGTGTCGTTATAAGTACCTAGCCTACTTCACTTAGACCACCAGTGGGTTCATTGTATCCCTTGTCCTCATGGGATAACATAAAAAAACTTGTCCTAGATCCATCCTGCTTCACTTAGGAAACTCAGGATACATCTGAACTCTTTGCTTTGCGGCTCCCCCAGACTTGAAAAGAAGTAGCTACCCAGTAGCCTACATCTTTTGTTCATCAGAGCGGGACACTCGCAGAGTATGTGCTGGATAAATCCGATTTCCTCCTAGTCGTTAGAGTTCCTGCAGAAATCGTTATCCGATATACACAGCCTTCTAGCATGGTCTCCTATGGTCCAATGACTTGTAATGACTCCTATTACATTCTTGGTATATGTTCTGCTGCCATTAAGCAAATCTCTTGTTCTCTTCCTGTCATATGCAGGCCATAATTGCTTCGTGATACGGCAGGTTTCTTTGTTGATCCACCATACTCTTACCTTTTGATAGGCGTCATTGATGATTTCCTCTTTTAAGGCTTCGATCGGCATTCTCACATAAGCTATGCTGCGGAGCTATCCATTTCAGGACCCTTTTTGGCCAATTCATCAGCCATCTCATTGCCTGGGATATCCCTGTAGCCAGGCACCCAGCATACGTCACCTTGTGCCGTGTAGTCAATTCCTCAAGGCCAGTCTTGTATAACTGCACCAAACTTGAATTGAACCAGCACAGCATCCAGCGCCTTAATGGCTACTTGGCTGTCCGGGTATGTATATGCAGATGTGCCATACGGAATCTCTGCACATAGATGCCAATATTATCGCCTGGTAAACCGATACGAGCTCTGCTTGAAAAACACTACATTTGTTCGGCAGTCTATAAGATCCAAATCCTTACGCATCATCATCTCAGAGTTTGATTTGCAATCGGAGTTTGAATTCGAAAAAATTATATCAAATCAATCGTAAAATCAGATTCAAATTTATGAACTCATCATGACACTCATTGAAATGCTCATTAATAAGTTCATCGTGACACTCATTGACATGCTCATTAATAAGCTCATTGTGGCACTCATTGACATGCTCATTATTAATAAGTTCATCGTGACACTCATTGACATGCTCATTAATAAGCTTATCGTTAGACTCATTGTATACTCATTGAAGTGCTCATCTAATATTGTAAAAACTTGTCAAGTATACATTTTTAAATAAGTCAAAAAGATGCAATATCTCATGTACACTATCTGTGAATAAATAAATAAATAAATGATTTTTCCCCGGTTTCGATACAAACGCGAATAAATTTCTTCAGAACATTCATCTGATGAGGATAGACAGATCATGATGAACTCATCAATAAGGAGTTCATCATGATCTGCCTATCAGGGAATTTAGTAGTTTAGTTAGTATTCACTTGCCGACAATGTCACTAAAAAGAAATGGGGAAGGTTAAAAATTTAATCGATTAAAAATTTAATTACGTACCGAATAAGCTGCGAACTTAAAGATTTATGTATGAAGGTATGACGAATTTCCAAGAGAAAATTCATTTTCATTTTCATCATGAAAGATTCATCGTTAACCAACCAATGGTGACCGGATTTATATCCCAGAGTCACACTAGCAGCAAAAAACACTTTTGACGAACCCAACATTCAACAAAGTATGTGACCCCGTACAAAGTATATATGTGTGCATAACATAGGATATATCTACGTAACGTCCATGGAATTTAATTCACTTTTCGTGTTTATATACTTTATACTATGCGCCATGCAAGTAATACCTACATCAAATTAAATTTGTTTAATCTCACTCTGGGCTGATGGCGGATGCCTGATCCTGACAACAACATCTTACTACGTTATGTATGTTTGTATGATGTACTTGGTTTTCTACCCATGTGTACTTACCTTAAATCCTGTGTATCCACCAACATATTTTTCCCTCTGAATATCTAAATTTGCAACATATAAATGAGAAATTTTCACACACAACGAATCTAGGCGGAGATATGTACATATACATGCATATGTATAAAGGGCCAGTACATATAGGTTATGTTTCCATACCACCTATAGCATAAGTACGCTATTCCATACGTTCTAAAGTTTATACATTTTACAAGGGGATCAAAAATTCTTAACTACATGTGACATATTTAGTCTGTGCGAACGATTGAGCTGGGCTGGGGGAATCCCTTTTTACATATTATGTGTGACATACAGATATACAGGAAGCTGTCGCTACAAAAAACCGGAAAACTTAGTAGATATGTATATGCATACATAGTTATATAGCTGTTGGCTAGATACAAAGTCGTTTAATTTAACGAGCTCTCAGGAGGGTACATCCATACTTCACACACCTTGAAATCACTTTAAATTGAGTTTTGCGGGTGACAACCCTTAATTGTATCTAACACTTCCAGATAATTTGTCGCAAAGCCTTAATTTGTGTTAAGTTTTTTTTTTCGTTTTATTTTTGTGATAAGAACAGATTTATTGCCGAAAGCGAAATGAATGAAAATTTTTATTAAAAGTAACACCAAACAATTCGTCAGTTCAGATGTTGGAAAAAAGGTGAAAATTCATTAACTGTAGAGATTACATTTGTAACGCGCTGTGTTAAAAGAAGTTCTTTTGTAATTTTCCTTTAACATTGATAAGGGTGCTAGGATGCAAGGTGGTGGGATTGAAAATTAATACCTGTTGATATGATGGCAATTTTTATACTATAGGAAGGAACTTATATAAGATTAGTCTCGATAGCTAAGGTAGTAAGTAGCACTGACTATACCATCGCGAATCTCGAATCTTACCTCGATATGGATCTACGTTGCGTAGGCTTTTTTCTTCTACCCATATACAGTTTCCTTTCGACTTTTATAAATTTATAGCTTCTCCTACTTATCACATTGGACCACTTTTGTGCAGTGGCGGATCCAGGAATCTTGTGGGGGGGGGGGGCAACTATGGTTTAAAAAATGGTATATACCGAAAACTAAATAAAAGTTTGAAGACACTCCCCACCACTCGCAAATGTCAAATGCACAAAATTTATCATTTAAAAGATACGAGTCAAACAGATTAGCAAGTGGGTATCACTCGCAACGAAGAAAGTTGCTCAACGTTCTTTGTCACTCTCGAAAGTCAAAGGAGATGTTAGATTTGGCATTTTGTTATGGTTTGTAAATGGTGGCAGCATAAAACTTCCCAATCATCCATTTTAGTTAGTAAAACTAGGGAAAAGTATTTTATTCAAATTCAAGAATCATCATAAATTGTATCTTTATAAAATACAGGACGTAAAAATTTACATTTATTTAAAATAGCAGTCACAGAATTGTAGTATCTTTTAATTTTTAAAGAAAAACCTGGGAGCAGTCGTGTGACTTTGACTCCACTGGAGCGGCTATTAACAGCTCAGACTCCGAGATAAAATGGGGGTATGAATAGTAGGAGCAGCTGTACAGCTTAGTACTCCTATGTGGAATAATACACGACGGTTTGTAACTTTCTCGATAAATCAAGAGAACTGAATGAATTCAATTTATTGATCGTTCTTAGCCTATATATACATAATTAGTAACCTATGGTACCCTATTCTTACTATTCTAAATGCTGACGCTGGGCGAGTAAGCAATGTGCATAAAATTATGATGACATGCATTTACGCGTGAAACCCCTTGACGATGAATCGTTTGGGTCAGTGGTGCAATCGCTTGCTTGTTGCAAATAAATGTATGTCATTATTATCATCAATTATTTTCGATTATGAATGGTGTTGTAATAAATTTGTGCTGATTAATTTTAGCGTTTTACATTTGTTGTGAAATTTGTGTTTACAGCTTTTTAGTGTTGTTTGTATTTATGGTATTAAATGTATATCACACCTTTCCCCCTTAGGGAAAAAAAAAAAATTTGTGTTTACATAAATTTTTTTTTTTTTTTTTTTTTTTTTTTTTTTTTTTTTTTTTTTTTTTTGTATAGTTTGTTTACGTTAAACCTTAATTGTTTGCTCGCCGCAATGAAGCATTTTATCGCTTATGTATACTAATAGTTCATATGGTATGTTTTTGTATGTAGCTGATTATAATGAGTCTTAATTCCTAGTCGTATTTACATATACCTACTTATATATAGTTTATTATTATAGCTCTTAATTGCTCAATGGCATTAGTAATTGGGATCTTTATTGTTTACGTTTACTTATCTAGTTGATTACAATAATTCTTATTTGTCTACACCGGTGTGTAATCTAATTTAACATGCTAGAGATAGTTAGAATAATAGTACATAATTTTTAATTTTCTATCTTTCTTAGCCTATTCTTATGTATTTTGATTTTGTTCTTATTTATATCTTCGATAATGCAATTTACGTTGTCTATTGATTTAATTATATAAGGTCCGTTGTATAGAGGATCTAGTTTTCGTCTATTTTGTACTGTCATTAGTACTTTGTCGCCTACTTTGATTGATATTGGTTTGCAATTAGCATCCTTGACTTGCTTTCTTCGCACTTTAGATGCCTGGAGGTATTGTTTTGCCTTACCTATGGCTTGTTGAAGTCTGTATTTCATCTCTTTACTATACAGGTCATAATTATACACGGGATCTGGTCTATCAATTGTGAGTTCTGAAGGTAGGTCTATATTTTTGGCAAATATGAGTTCGAATGGTGTGTAGCCATGTACGGTGTTTGGTGTGGTGTTGTAGCAGAATGCGTAATATGGAATCCATGTATCCCAATCGTCTCTATTGTCATTAACAAAACATCTGAGATATTCATTTAGGCACTTGTGGTTTCTTTCTAGTGCTCCGATCGTTTCGGGATGTGCGGCGGTCGCGAACAGTTGTTTTATTTTCAGTATATTACATACTTCCGCAAAAACCTGGTTTTTGTATTCCGTTCCTAGATCAGTTTTAATTTTGCTCATAGGTCCGTATGTTAGTATGAACCCATTCACTATGGCTCTTGCTATGGAATTTGCTTCCTTGTCCTTTGTGGGTATTATTACTATATACTTGCTTAGATCGCATTGCATTGTTACTGCGTATCTGTTATCGTTGGTGGTTTTTGTAAATGGACCGACTGTGTCAATGGATACAATGTCGAAAACTTTTGTTGGTGTTGTAGTTATTTCCATATGCTCTTTATTATGCTTTTGGTGCTTATTTTTCGCACAAAGCTCGCATCTGTTTATATATTTTGCTATTGTTTTCCTCATTTTCTTCCATTTGTACATTTCCTTCAGCTTTTTATACAGTCTTGATTGACCCAGATGTCCTCCTGTAGGTGTGGAGTGATAGTTATGTAGGATTTCGTTTATTTTCGTTGTTTCTGATATGTACCGTTGCGGTTTGAAAATTTTAACGTTTATATTTTTTAATACTTTGTTTCCTAGGATTTTAAATGCGGTTAAATTAATTATTTTAAATATCTCGCTTTCTGCAGAAAGTTTCAGAGTCTTGGTCTGAAATTGTTTATATATATCATTATCCAATACTTCGAGTACCTGCTCTAGTGCGGGCTCTACTGGTTGGTTGTTTTTTATATTTATATACCGCTTATATTTTATTTCATACTTGTGCACTATATTTATTTCTATTTGTGTTTCTTTATTACTGCAGTTCTCAATTTTTACTTTTAGTTCAGGTAATTTGGCTATCTTTGTTGGAGATGGTATCTCCCAAACGCGCAGTTGATCAGGCTGCGGGACTATAGGAGTATTTTTCATTTCATCGGACATTATGTTTTGTTCTTTTTGTTTTTTCATTGCTCGGGTTTGGACGCGTCGGACATTGATTTCCTTCAAATCATTAATGTCAAGTTGTATTCTTGATAACGCGTCGGGTCCGTTATTTCCTTTTCCTTTAATGTATTTGACTTCGAAATCGAATTCCTCTAAATCTAACCTCATTCGTGTTAGTTTAGATGATGGGTTTTTCATGCCAAAAAGATATGTTAAGGGTCGATGGTCTGTTCTTATTGTGAATTTTCTGCCATAAACATAAGGCTTAAAATGTATAATTGCCCAATGTATTGCTGCGAGTTCCTTTTCAATTACTGACTTATTTTTTTCTCCGGCAGTAAATGTTTTACTAGCGTATGCGATTGGGTGTTCTGTTCCGTCGACACTTTGTGATAAGATTGCTCCACATGCAGCATTCGAGGCGTCTGTGGAAATGATGAATTGGGTTTTGAAATCAGGGTGCTGCAGTATTATTGGGGATATCAAACTTGATTTGAGAGCATCGAAAGATTTTTGTTGGATTTCTGCCCATTCAAATTTTGTGTTTTTCCGGAGTAGTTTGTTTAACGGTAGTGCTATTTCTGCAAAGTTGGGGATGAAACGGCGGTAATAATTACAGAATGCTACGAATCGTCTGACTTCGTCGGCGTTTTTTGGGATAGGATAATTTTTAACTACCTCGTATTTTGAACTGTCTGGGCTTATGCCTTGTGCTGATATTCGATGTCCAAGATAGGTGACTTCGGTTTGGAAAAATTTGCATTTTTCAGGATTTAATTTGAGATTACGCTCTCGTAATCTGTTAAATACTGTTTGCAAGTTTTTTATATGGTGTGACTGTGAACATCCGACGACTATGATGTCGTCAATGTACAGAAAGGCTATTTCCGGTGGTAGACCCGTCATGGCGATGGTCATCATCCTTTGGAAACTATTTGGACTTATATTAAGTCCGAAAGGAAGTCGTGTATACTGGTAGTGACCTTGGTTAGTTGAAAAAGCTGTGAACTTTCTAGAAGATTCCTCTAATGGTATTTGGTGGAATCCGGACATAAGGTCAAGTGTAGAGAAGTATTTGGCTCGGCCCATTTGGTCGAGTATCTCTTCTATACGCGGTAAGGGAAATTTATCTGCCAGAACTTTTTTATTAAGATTCCTAAAATCAACTACTAAACGCCATTTTTTATTTTGGTTGTTGGATTTTTTGGGTACTAGTAGTATTGGAGAATTAAAATGAGAAACAGAGTTCTCTATTATTCCGTCTACTAGCATTTTGTCTACCTGCCTATTAATCTCGGTTTTGTGTGCTTCTGGTATTCGGTAGTTTTTTGTGTATACTGCTCTATTATCAGTTAGTTCTATATTTTGTTTGTAGAAGTTATTGGTTGTTAGAGGTTCACTTTCTAACGCAAATATGTCTTCATATTCTCGGCATAATTCTTCGAATTGAAGTTTGGCGTAGTTTGGAATGCTGTTTAAGTTTAATTTGGAGATAACTTGTTCTGTTCTTTTTGATTTTATTGTGTCTGTATTAATGACGTTAAAGTCTGAGAGTGGTTGTGTTATTATGTCGGAATGTTGTAGTGTGGTGGTTTTGTTTGTAGTGTTTAGTATCCTGACTAGTGGGTAATTTTGTGAAGTTACTGATCCTGCAATGAATATGCCTGGGTGGATTTCTTGTCCAATGATTACCATATCATTGGCACCTTCTTGTTTTTTGACCTTGAACTTTCTTATTATTTCACATCGGGGTGGTATGATAATAGAATTTTCGGATGGACCATTCAGTATTGGGATCTCTGCCGATGCACTACATACCTTGTACGTATACAACTTCGTCGGCAAGTTAAGAAAGTGTGACTTGTTTCGTTCTTTATCTTATTAAGCCAAGCTCAGGAGATATTCTATGATGCAAAGCACAGCAAGCATGGCAAGAAGGTGATAAAGAAAAGAATTAAGGAACGTGAGGAGAGTGACGAAAGTGCTGATGTATGTCACCTTTAAACTTTTACAGATTGCATGCCGGAATAAAAAACAGAAGATGGTAGACTGTTCCACGTTCGCACAGTTCTGGATAAAAAATCATCACGGAATTTTACTCTACGCCCGAAAGTATTATGAAGGGTAAAAGGATGTGCGCGATTTACAGTACGAGTTTTACATGCAGGAATCAGGGATCAAACCAGACATTTCATCAGAGCATTGATCATGTAATGTAGCAATATAGGAGCAAAAGGCAAATAACATTGCGGCGGTGCTCGTGTGAGTTCATATGAAAAGTTTTTGCCACATCGCCAATGAGCTAAAAGCTCACTTTGTGACAATATCCAATGAAACTAAGGCTCTGCGACCAGCCCCGGCCTACATATGGAAATTGTATTATATTCTAGGTCTGATGTAGGACTTGTAGAGGAGCGCTAGAATCGATGGGCTGAAATTTTCTCACACCTTTTCAGAAATCCAAGATATTTCAATGCTTATTTGGCAACAGAAAAGATGTAATCTGTTCAGCTTAATTTACTGCAAATATTAATGTCAAGAATGCATAAAGACGGTGTATCGTCAAGAAGTGCTCCATCAGAAACCAGAGTGGAAAAATTATGATCTTGTGTTAAAGAGATGGGAGAGCTTTGGAACTTAGATGTATTAAAATCGATGCGATTCGGTTTATTCCAAGCGAGGATATTATCAAGGTGGTTATTTACGGATCAAATCATGCAATCTAGTTTGACAGATGTGACATCTCCTCTGTACTTCCCAAGGGTGTCAGTAAGCGAAACCAGGGTACTGTTATCGACAAAATAATGGATGGGTTTGAAAGTAAAAGAAAGCAGATCATTAATGAAAATTGAGAAGACAAATGGAGAGATAGCAGAGCCCTGAGGTACCCCGGCATTTATTGGCTGAGATTGAGATGTAACGCCATCTAATATAATCCGTATTAAGCGAACAGAGAAAACACTTTACATTCATAATAGAAGAACCTTTTTAAGAATCGAAGTGATTGTATTTGGTCGATAATTTGAGAGATCACTACCCTTTTCTTTCTAAGGAATAGGCTAAACGTGAGGTAAGGCTAAGTATTCTATAAAAACTATTACATTTTATGAAATAATAAAAATACAATTATTTAAAAATTAATCTCTTGCTTTAAATGTAATAACACTCACTAAAACAATGCACAATGACTTGTTCGCCGTTGTGTAGTTTCGCTGAATTTCTCCAATTACGAGTTATAATTGTTTCTTTAAATGTTTGTTTTGTTACGCCGCGCCGATAATATTCTAAGAAGCCGTCTTTACATGGAAGGCTTATTAAAGAACCTTTGGCAGCTGTTTTCCATTAAAACAAACCTTCCATCGTGTTTACATGAATAGGCTCTGTCCTGCTTCAAACACCCCGAGAAAAGCGACGTTCAGGTAGAGCTATCCGCATTTCCTGTTTACTCTATATAGGCTTCAACAACCAAGACCTAAATTTCAGCGTAGGCCAAGGTGCGAGCTTGGATCTACATTCGTAAATGTATCAAATTGAACGCTTCCAGAAATTGTTGCGTTTTTTTACAAAAGGTGCAGTAGAATTGATTTACTGTTCAGTGAATCATTTTGTTAAGAAAAATTCAAAAGATCTACTGCAATTTTTTTCAGTGGTCTTCAGGAGGGGGGGGGGGGGCGCCCCCGCGCCCTCTAACTGGATCCGCCCCTGCCTTAGTCTTCCTGCTTGGGATTTTTCGTCTCCCTGCCACGAAAAGTTAATAAAATTGTTTGGGCCGTAAATATAGGTAGTGAAAATATCGCAAGTTAAATAGTTAAAGTGGTTTTTGCATTTATTTCTAGAAGAGGTAGTCAAACTTTACTTAATAATGGTTGTACAATATCATAGACAGGGTGTCCTATATGTGGTCCTGCACCCGAAGGCTATGCACTCTAAAAAATTGTTATGTAAAATTACTAGTTCCGTACAGTAAAATTACATTAATCATCAAAAACAATGGCGAAATTACCTTTTTTAATAATTTTCTATTATAATTGGTAATTTTACTACTGTTTTCGGTTGATTTTTACTAAATGTTCAGAAAATTTACTTTGAGTCAGTAAATTTACAATATGCAATGGTAAAAATACGCGTTGTAATAGCACTCTAGCATCGGAATAAAAAACTGCGGAATACTAATAATGCAGTAATTTTGTTGTGGTAACTGTAGTAATTCAACTGTGGTAACTGTAGCAACTGACAAAAACCCACGCCACTGCATGATCTGATGAATATACGCATTGAAGTTCAGTAATATTCCGACATTACTGAAAACAATACTAGAAGTGAAAAATGGATTGTGACCAAAATTTCCTTATTTTTAAGTCCACCAAATATTATTATCCACTTGGGCAACAGCTATGTGGCAGAGTTTTAATAGATACCTTTCTCTAGCCCTATCTAACTATGCCTCAGATCTGGGAGAAATAAGTGCATGGTTTATTACTCATAATGGAAAAATATTATTAGTGCTATATTAGAAAAATCCTAGTATCGGTGGAACAAGCGATTTTTGCTGTGCAGCTTTTGTTCGTTATTTATTTTTCTCACTGTTGTTAGTTAAAAGATTGCTGCACGTTTAGTACCAAATCTCGTGCGTGTGAAAAATTTCAGCAAGATGTTTGACTGAACAGAATTTATTTTGCCCTTATGCGCCGAAGTAAAAGTTCTACCATTTAGTATAGTTCCCAAACTTCAGTAAAAATAGATGGTTTAATGGAAAAATTACGTATGCAGTAAAATTACAAAAGTAGAGGAAAGATAAATTGCTATATTTAGCAAAACTCTTCATGGTTAAGTTATTTTACTTCAAACGAGTAAGGGGCGTTTACTCTTTGAAAGTAAACTTAATTTTGTATAGTATTTTTACCAGCCGAATAATTGAATTTTACATGCTAAAGGTAGTGTACTCCGATAATAGCTGGCAACTGCGATGGCTCTGTATTTTGTAGTAAATTTGTTCGAAAAATTTTTTGAGTGTGGGTAGGTAGGTCATGCTTAGATATGCAAAAAATTGTATGGGGGGGGGGGGGCAGGGAGGGGGGAAACTAAAAGATATGTTTCTATATATCACCTTGTAGCTTCTGAACGTTACACCATGTGATGGTGATTTAAAACTTGTTAGATAGATTAATCGTTCCAATGGTCTATAAACTTTTTCTCTGCTCCTCTTTGTTTTGAAGTTATGGCTCAACAAATTTAAAATTTCAGAATTTTAACTCATTTTTAAGGGCCCTGTACTTAAAGGGTAACACGGGAATCCTATTACTAAGACTTCGAAGTCCGTCCCGTCCGTCCGTCACCAGATTGTATCTAATGAACGGAAATCGGTAGATAGTTGAAATTTTCACAGACTGTGTATTTCTATTGGCGATATAACAACAAATAATAAAAATAAAATAAAATTAAAAATTAAAGGGGGTGATTTTTTCGGCGTTTTTTTCCTCGTTTTATTCTCATTCACTATTATTATCATAAGTAAAATGACAGCATTATTATTATTTTTTCAAGTGACAGCATTGTTTTATCACACGACGCCTACTCTCATTTGAAAAACTAAATAAAAAGTACATAGTGTTAAATTTTGTACGATGGTATGGAACCCTTCGTGCGCTAGTCCGACTCGCACTTGGCCTGTTATCTTGTTTTTATTTAACTACTACTTTTATAAAAAAACACGTCATCAACACTAATTTTTCATACTGGATTTAAGGAACAAAAAAGCTTCCCTTTAAAATGACATACCAAATTCTGTACCCAAAATTTAACCGTTTCTGTGTTTTTTGTACTTTTTCTTAAGCATACCCCCCAAGAATCAATTTTTTTTTATATAGTAGTAACGGTGAGGTTTCCATTATTATATAACTTGAGTTATATAGACTAGTAGTCGAAACCTCTTTGTAACCAATATAAACCCCTTATAGAGCTTAAATGGAGGATTATATGAAGGTTACCATGACTTGATTTAGGTAACGTTATACAGGGTGTCCCAAAAAATAGTGATAATCGGAGGCCTGGAGGTAGGGCGTCCCTCGGGGAACACAAATTATCTCCATGTATATTCAACGATTTTTTGTAGTTTTCGAGATATGATTTGTTTTCGTTATTTTTCACCAAACTATTAATTCGAATACAGTTTTGGTCATAGTGACTTGAATAATTGAGATAATTCAATCTAATTCAAAAAAATTTGATTCCGTAGCTCATACTATTGCTATTCGGTTCAAAACGTACTAAGCCTTCAATCTATTCAAACTGGGGAACTAGATTTTTCGCAATTTTTACCGGCTCTGACTCGGTAGGGTTATATCATGTGGAAGTCCAGACCAGATTTTCCGCTGGGATGGTATGATTCCATTTCCCATTGGGTATTGTTCCAGCATTATTAAAATACATGTAGGCACCCAAAAGTCATATGTAAGCCTATTTTAACTTTATTACAAATCGTCATCTCTACCACTCTCTTCTACTAAATATATTTTCCTCCCACTTCTTCTACCCATTTTTACCTTAGCGTTTTTATAAATTGTTTAGTTAAAATTTTGCTCAATTCAGAATTGGTAATTTTGGCAAGTATACTATTTCTTTTTGCTCGAAGATTCATGAAGGTTATGTTCTGACTCCAAGTTCAAAGCTTTTTAACTAATGAATCCCTGTTATGTGAATTTCAATTTGAGTTCCGCAGTCACCATATAACACAACTCTACTACTACATTTTACCTTGCCAATAATATTAGATATTAATACTGCCTTGTGTGTCTGAATTTTTCCTTAAATTTTTGACAATGTAAATTTTAACGTGCTATGTCACATATTGAAAACGCGCTTCTTCTAGTTCGAATGTAAAATTTATTTATTTATACTTAAGCGATATACATCAGAAAGTGTTTATTCCAACATGATAATCAACAGCTATGAACTAGTTTCTTCAGGGGTTCCCCAGGGCTCACGACTTTGTCCGGTTGGTGTTTCTTTTACATGCCAATGACTTAGAACAAATATTGTATAATTCTAGTGTTTTGATGTATGAATATGATGTCCAACTTTATTTATCCTTTTTCGTTGCCCATATTCATGGGATGGCATCTCTTGAATGTATACACCTCAAACCATTCGACTGAGATTGATGAAAGTTTTAATTATCCTCGTTTTGTAATGAATCAAGAAAACTTAGGTACTTGTCATGAAAACTATCATCCTCAACACTCTTCTCTTAATACTTACTTAAAATTTTATAGGGAAAAAATGTTCTCGGATAATATAAATTTGATGATCAGATTTCGTCTGGATCACATCACCCACGAGTCCACTCTACTGTACTGTACCAGCAGAGTTATGATGACACGACAGTAAATGCGCTCTTAAATACAATGCAGCTGAAATCAGTTCTATTCTTCATGAAACCAAATCTACTGCAGACGCAAGCATCTAATGCAACTGCAGAAAGATTTTCAGAAAAGAAAGTCATTTACAACCCAACCGGGGATGGACTTACTTTGCACATCAAAATAAATCCATTAAACTTCCAAGTTTTGGTTAATGGAAACAACGGAGAGAACTCATTTTTTAGAAGATTTATACGGACACAAAGTGAAATGTTTTTTATTTTTTTTTTATTTTGCACTTTATCGTCTTTTTATTACTAAAAGTGAGCTTTTGTAATGCTCTAGTTTTCTGAAAAATTTTCCTTTTACAAGAAAACGATTTTCTTTCTTCTTATTTTATTTAAAATCAAGCATAAGCCTTAATGATTTTTATTACTAATACTACTACTATAAATACTATAAATATTACTACTACTATTACAAGAAAAATTTCACTCTAATTCATGCGAAATGTTCAGAACTTTACAAGGAAAAAAACTCCAAGTCAGAAAAGGTTTCTCGTTTCCATCATTCTATTCGAGGTGAAAAAATCCCCAAAGAGTCATTGGCTATAACTTAAAAGGGCAGTCTAAGTAGGATTTTCATTAAATTTTCTTCTATCGAAGTGAATGAAAATCGAATAACTAATGGAGGGTATCGTTGAAATTATTGGTCCTCCCCTTGCCACCTGCCTCTTTTGTATGATTGTTCTTTAGTTTAAGGATGAAAACGTACAAAAAAAAAAAAGGTTTGAATGAGAAATCTTTACCTTAAAGTATTCTCGTATTTTCTTTCAATTAGTTTGAGATTTCATCTATGGTGAAGTCTGCTTAAATGGACAGGCCGCCCCCCTCCCCGCTCCATTGCTAACATACAAAATCTGAGTGATCATTTAAATGATTGACCCATCTAGACTGTGACTGACTGACTGAATTGGACTGACTGGATTGACTATATAAGGAGGATTGCAGAGAATCAATTCTCTATCCTTCGGGGGCATACGTTTAATAATTCAAGTGATGTACCTGCACACACAAATACATAACAAATTTTTAATCAATTATGCAAAATTTAATCAATTTTCAATTTTCCTTTGATTGTATGTAAACAAGTTTAACATGTTTTACGAAGTAAAGGAGCTCTTGTAGTACCTGACGCGACGACAGGTAGATTTCCTCCAATGTATTTGTAAATTTGTACTTTCATCTAGTGAAACATTGAGAAACATTAAGGACATATAAACGACTTTTTTTTAGATATGTAGGTATAGATCTTTTGTTCAAAGTTGAATTCAATCAAAGTTAAATTTACTTTAAATTAAATTTTTTGAACAGTATAGTTCAAGCTTAGATAGACTGATAATATTGACATATAGGTGTTAGTATTCTAGATTTCTCTTCACATAATTATAGTTACCTCATCCATTGCGAGGTACCTCGTCAATCATGTGTGGATTCCTGCAGCTATTTATTTATCCTTTAATGTTCTCCCTCAAGCCATCGATAATTTTAATGTGAACTTCCAAAAATCTTATAAAATTTTTTGCTCACCATATCTATCTATCTCGGACCCCATTATATGTACAGCGTTAACCTCTTCGTACGAAGATGCCTAACAATCTAATCCTATATCCTTCGTTTAAACCCACACCTCTGAGCCAAATGGTACAACCAGTCTTAATAATTTCCTGATGGTAAAAGTGGTCTTCTTTGACTGATAGACTGCCTCCCATAATTTGAAATTCAGTCATTTAATGGAAGTGAAGAGCTAACAGACCGCCGTAGCACAGTCTTGGCAGGAAAGGAAAAAGGGGTAGAAATTGAGTATTGTTGGGTTGAGCCGAGGAGGTAACTGTGTGGGTTATGCTTGAATGTTTGCGGCTCATAGCTGTGGGGGGAAAAGAGGATGGCAAACTGTTCCAAATTCGTACTATTCTGGTTTTATGGTCGTACGGGCGAATCTGACTTCAAGGGTTTGAAGGTAAGCCCGGGTTACAGCTCGTGTGGTGCGTATAGGAAGGATTCTACAAGGGATCAGAGTAGAGATTTCGTCAAAGTAATAGCCATAGAAGTAGCGATAAAACAGAGATAGACATCCAATATTACGCCTGTGTTCTAGAGAATCAATAGTTGTTAATAAGTCGGAAGACTTTGACTTTGTCTAACGCGAACAATTCAGTGCGTTCATCCCCTGTCCAAATATGGGAATTATATTCTAATCTAAGCCTGATATGAGACTTGTAGAGTTGCGCCAAGTCTGATGGAGTAAAATATTTCTTGCATTTTTGCAAGAAGCCCAGGTATTACATCACGCTCTTGGAAATATCAAAAATATGATTGGACCAAATGAGATTGTTGGACTGTTGTTGATACTATGAAAATTCATAGCGAAATAAGTTAATCTGAAATTGACTCAGTTTGCTACTAAGTCTGCAGCTCGAGAGTTGAGTGGATTTATGCAAAAGAAAAATTTTTGAAAAAAAAAGATGGCGTTTCATATAAGCAGGAACCGTATAATCATCAGTACGGCTTGGTTCCTGCCTGTCGTATACGCCAAAGTAAACAGCCAAGCTGACCTCATATACAAACTTTAAAAAATTTTTAAGCGTGAATCATATGAAATTGACTCAGTTTGCTTATCTCGCTATGAATTTTCATAGCAAAACTCTCTATGAAATGCTAGCCCTGCATAAGGCTAATCTTGCTAGGCATTCAAGTAAATACGTAGTTTTTCACCTCATATAATTCACACTTAAAAATTATTTTAAGTTTATATATGAGGTAAGCTTGACTCTTTGCTTTGGCATATACGGTAGGCAGGAACCAAGCCGTACTGACGATTATACGGTTCCTGCTTATATGAAACGCCATCTTTTTGCAATGAAATTTCTTTTCTCCAAGATTTTTCGTTTGCATAAAGATGTTAAGAGATGGCAAGCTCGAGTTGTATTCTCCATCGACGGAAATAGGTTGAGAGTATTATTGTAAGGTCATAATTTAGTGAACTGAACATGTGGCTTCGTTTGTCAACTATAACATTCCCATGGGAATCAGCTATAGAATCAAACGAGTACACGAAATCAAGAGTGCTGTCATCTGCAAAACTATTAATAGGATTGAAAGTGAGAGCTAGCAGATCATTAATAAAAATGAGAAAGAGGGTAGGAGAGAGCACAGAACATTGCGGTATACCGGCATAGATTATAAAATGGTCAGAAGTGACTTCATCCATTATAACTTAATGGCGGAGAGAAAACTTTCAATTCATTTTAAGAAAAGCGGGTCTGGACCGAATGACTGAAGTTTAGCTAAAAGAGCAGGATGCCAGACTCCATCGAAGGCCTTCGAGATATCTAATGATTTCAGATTCACCAAAGTTGTGGAGTTTATTTGAAATTTATTATTGTAGTTGCAAAGAAACATTTAGACAGAAAAAAAAATTGGTTTGTTGAAAGAGGCCAAAAAGTGAAGAAAAACTGGAAAGGGATTTCATTCATTTTCACTAAATGGAGTCAAATTTGCACGATTTAAGATTAAACGGAAATGCTGCAAATGTATCTTTGATGCACTTCATTTATGTAATATTTGACTCCAGTTAAATAAAATGTAAGTCATTGTGGAGACAGCCTGTGTAGGGCAGTATCTATGTAGGCTAGTATCTATAATTACAAATAATATTAGTAATAGTTTCTTTGTCGGGGTGTTGCTGTGCTTATCAATGACCTTTCTAGAATGATGGATGTTTCCGTTTTACCTCCGGTTGGGTTTTTTCTACCACTACCCTTCTTCCTGATTCACAAATATCATGAAGATTTATGTTGGATCTTGACGAAATATATATATCTAGTAAGATAACCTTTTTGCCTTTTATGATAAATATGCTACACTACTCACTCTGGGTGTATTTTGTTCACTTACTATAAAAGGAGAGCGATGAATGTTTCTCTAATAATACATCTGTATATTAGAGTCCTGCTGAGCAAAAGTCAACAAACTTTCAAATACACACGACTTCTCACATGAACTAAACTTCAATATACTGTACAATATCCGAAATGTAAGAATGATAGCAACATAATAGCACATAGTTAGCACCTCTAAGGTGGAATATTCCATCACGAAGACTAGAAGACAACATTTTTAGTAGTAGCTTTAGGCGATTTATATTAAAAAAATGCACAAAAGAAAAGAAATTCTCAGTAGCATAGGTGTCTATGGTGACAGCACAATTGATTCATAGTTCTTTTTATCTGGGATCCTTACCCAGTAAGCATGGCACTCAAAATAAGATTCTGTCAATCTGCTTAAAAGTCACGAGGGTCTTAAGAGTACTTGAGAAATTACTTATTCCAAAAATATCCACCGACCAGACCAAACTTGCAAAGCACGACATAAGCTCTACTTAATTTGGTATTTATGTGATCTTTCTAAGATAGCTTATATGCTTTTAAAAATAATTACTCACCCGAATCAGGTCAGAACCATTTACACCATACTACCAGGTCGAGAAATTATTATTGCTTGGAAATTGGTGAATTTAGACTTCATACATCATTAGCGAATAAGTGAATCACAGAATACGATAGAAACATAATCAGCAAATAATCAATATAAATTCATACATACTAAAAAACAAAGGCGTATGCACTGAGCCTGAAGGCATGCCGTGACACAAAATAATACAAAATATAAAGAAATTTTATTGAATCTTCTCCTTGGACCAAAAGCAAAGATTAATAAAAAAGAAAAATTCGATTTATTGAACTCTGCAAAATAGACCTTTGTTTCAACGATTTCTTCATATTTGCTGAAAGAAAAAGAAGTCACAAAAGATGCGATATAGTATATAGGAGATAAGTTCCTAGCGCAAAATCTCCAGAATTCTTTTCTTCACTAAATGGGGCCACTTTTAAATTAATACAGGTGTAAAAAAGATCAACAAAAATGCATAATACTGTCAACCCATAAGAAAAGGAAGAAAAAGATTTAGAAAAATGTAGAGTGTGAACATAAATATTAAGAAGTTTTGTTTTTAGAAAAAGAAAAGACTTGTCAAATTGAGTTACAATATGATACCCAAAGTTATTAGTCCACAATTTTTTATTAGGTCCTGACAAATCAGAAGTGGGATATAACTGGATACCAGATACATATATACTGTATAAAATAAAATGGATAAGGTACAGCTTAAGACGCTAACGATTACGAAGATTAAGCGATGATTGACGGAGCTTGGTCAAGAAATAGGAGGAAATAAGGCCGAGCAGGTTTTACGCTTGGCTTCTGTGATTGGCGGAGATAAGGTTGAACTGGACGATAGCGAAAAGAATAGAGATGTAGACGATAGAATCGGAAAACTGACGCTGGAGGTGAATGTACTCAAGGAAATGCTGGAAAAAGCATTAGAAGAGTTTATGGGAACGAAAAACGGGGTTGATCGAACGAATGAGCCACCGACGATTCAGATGGACATAACCACGGATTCGTACGATATCGAGCGACGAAAATCTGGCAGTTGGTAATAACTGAATTGAAGCAGAGGCTAGTTTCGATATTCCGCAGACTGATGCGTCTATAGGATATGAAAATATATCCTACGTAACTGCGACGAATCTTAATCTTATACCACCACCTTATGTGACGCAAACTCCTAGAAAATCAAATATCGCTTCTTGTGTGAATCCGACGTTATTGCCGATGTATCTAACCGACTATCAGATGCACAGTGTGCGAAATATTATGGAAATTGTTTCAGAGTTTGACCCAAATGACGAGGAATCATTAACAGCTAAACAACTCACCGACCGAGTAACGTTGTTGAGACCTGCATATCGTTGGGATGATCGCCTGTTAATACATGCTGTGCAAACAAAATTAAGAGGCGATGCAAAATGTTGGAAGGACACCTTGAAGATTTATCTGATCTGGTCACATTTTGTTTCCAGGTTACTGAGTAATTTTCCGACAACAGAAACTGCTGCCGACGTTCATATGATTCTTATGAAAATGAAACGGCGAAGTAATGAGGGCCCAGAAGAGTTTTTCATAGAATATGCAGTAAAGGCAGGAAAGGTGGGTTAGTTGAAGAACACATAATAAAATATTGTCTAAGAGGAATGCGTGAGCCGATAATGGTAAATGCTTTATTAGGAATGCCGTTTCCAACAACAAATTATTTACTGGTTGCTGTCACAGCACATTAAAATAAGACGAAACTCATTGAAACAAGAAATGAAAAATTCGAAATGAGGGAAAACTGCTCAACATTCCGAATTTTATTACAAATAACGATTTTCGAGCGAATAATGACAGAAAATGGTCGATGGGTTTCAATTGCCGAGAAAGGGGTCACATATCGAGAAATTGTCCAAAGGAGTCTATGAAGGATGCTGGAAATGCAACCGAATTTCGCACAGGACTGAACAATATCCAGGGATGACCAAAGATCAAAATTTAACTGTGCTGGCCGTGGCTGTAGATGGTGAGAATATTCCATCGAGGATGCAGATGAAAAATCCGAGATGGATTCAGGTGCAGATGGCCGAGCTGTCAACCCATAAGAAAAGGAAGAAAAAGATTTAGAAAAATGTAGACTGCGAACATAACTATTCAGAAGTTTTGTTTTTAGAAAAAGAAAAGGCTTGTCAAATTGATTTACAATATAATATCCAAAGTTATTAGCTCATATTTTTTTTTACGTCCTGACAATACTGTCCTGTGATGGTTTTTTCTTATTACAAGTAGTCTCGATGAAGATTATAACTTGTGAATTAAAAATAAATTTCTGCCCATGGGCTTTCCGACTGATCGATGGAACTATTTTTGCTGTCTTCGTTGCACATTCTCCAGGGAAATCTATTGATTTTTTGATTATTCTTACATTTCTGTAGTATAATGATGGATGTATATTGTTAAAGCAAACTCTTTTGTTTGCCTGTTAAAATTGGTAGGCTGAAGTGATTCACCTCAACCTTGTTGCTGTGCATTCGGTGTTTCACCGATTACACGAAACTCATAAATCTGAAAGTAAATTAATTATTAATGTCCCGGGCTACTTGGTTCTTGTACCGGCAGCAATAGCGACTAACAAATATTTTAAATAAAAACGCAGCTATTGTCCAAAAACGAATGACAAATTTTATTAAATTTAATGTCACTTATATATACCTACAAGTTATAATCTAAGCACCTGCACTTCATAAAAAGTGCTGACTCCATTCACACCACACAACTTTCCCAGCAAATTCTAGCAAGCTTGCTACTCAGGCAAAGTTTTGATAATTTACCTGGGATCATGTTGCGTCTGGCGATCGGTGAGAAAATTATGTGGCGTAACTTGAGTAATGCAATTGCGAATAAAAATAAATTTTAAACTAAAGAAATTCGGGATTTAAAAATGCAATTTGCAGTTTTATACATTCCTCCCGCCTTGAGCTCTGGCTCAAAACAATAATCTTATGATCTATGGATGTACTGTTTTCATGTATACATGTATCAAATGATTCAAACTGAGCTAGCTTAGATTGTTACTTAAACCTATACAAAAATTTCAAATGTTGGTTGCGATACCGCTCTGGCTAATGGGTTACATTCTGTCTGATTGGTGAATAGTGTTCTCTTCTTAGGTACAGGTATTTCTTGTTGGGTTTGACAACCTTTAGCAGAATTGCCTTTGATTAGCTTGATTAACCAGTAGCCTCCGGCTATGATGATGATGATTAGTCCAGTATATGCAACTGTATATTGATGAACGTCATGACTGGTGGTATGGGGTGGCAGCGTAGCATTTATGTTGAGATTCTTGATTCTCTCTCGTAGATCTTCGATGTCTTTACTTATATTTTTTACTGGTGTTGGTTGGTAAGTTATTGGAGGAGGTGTAGTGTTCAAATGGATGAAGTCGATAAGTTTCTTTAGTGGCGTAAATCCACCCTTTAAATTATTTGAAAAGACATTGTGTCCATGAATAGTGGTGTGTTCGTCCCTTATTACACAATTGGACTGTAATGTAATAATTCCAGATCCCTCTATGGTCTTCTGTTCGACATTACCCTTACAAATGACGTTGATTGTGGCAGGAGTAGGTCTCACATATATCCATTTGTTGACAGTTAACAGTTGAATCCACCGTGGTGTCTTACTCATAGCGGTAGCGGAACAAGCGATCTCGAATGGTCCATGACTGAGAACACTGAGTTCACAGGAGCTAGTGTTTGCTCCCTTATTGTAAATGGGGTGTTGTTGTTTACAAATGAATGCCCCGTCGTACGTAACGCAGCCCCTTAAATCATTCTCGGATAAGGGATAGTACTGATCCCGATGTAGACTAATGATTAGGAATTTTTCTATTGATCCTATCATCATGAGCTCGTTGTTTGCCACAAATGGGATTGGTATTATATGTAGTAGTTCGAATTCTTCGTGCGAAAGCAGCGGGAGTTTTATACGAAATATCATCTGATCCACGCTTATTCGACTTTCGACACTCATCAAGCTGTATATCTTTAACAGGTTGTCTGGACGTGACGGTAATCGAAGGGTAGTAGGGATATTTTCTTGTATTAATGTGAGTTGTTCCGATAGTTGTTTTTGGCTTAATAACTGTGGATTTATTTTGCCATGATGGGTATCTATAATCACATCTAACAAGTTAGATTGAATCCTCTGGTATTTGTTTAGAACTAGCGTCAATTGCAGTGCCAATGCCATAAACGATTGTGTTGCTCTTTGTTGATTCAACTCGGTGTTAATGTTATGCAATTGAGCAATAGATTGATTGAGGTACTTGTCGAAGTGCCTTAGTTGAGCCACCGTAGCCTCTTGTGATCGTTGTACGAGGTTGACTGTTGAATCTAAGATAGATGTATGATTCTTCATCAGCGCCATAAGGTGCACATCATTTTCCTTCAGGTCCTCTATGATTTGTGACATGTAGTTAGCATATTCAGAATCCACCACTCCGAATAATGCATTAGCTACGTTACCCACAATATTCAAAGCACCTCTCTTAGTTCGTGGCCTACTCTGGTGTAAGAGTAACTCATTGTTACTTGTGATTTCCTCCAATGCGGCTTTAAATTGTTCCATGATGGGGCCACACTGATCCCATTCCTTCATCAAGTTACAACCTTCTTGGAGCCTTTCTACACCTCGGCTAATAGTATTTAACTCGGCGCATAATGTGCTAGTATTGTAGTAGATCACCAAGTTCCATTCATTTGACACCAGTTGAGTATTCCCCAAATTTTCAAAATATAATCCAGGCGGCGTATCGAATGGTTTGATCTGAATTTGTCCCATGATTGGCAAGATTAAACATGTAAGTAGGGTCAGACACATAGCTGTACCACCACGCAACGGTCTTTTAATCGCAGTTGAAGCGTCCGAATTCGTTTGATTATTGCGCTTTCTTGGGGATGTCGTCGATATATCATCTTCTCTCAATCTTTTTGTTGCTGTAGACTCTGCGCAGTCTGTCTCAGACTCTAGAGGTAAGGGAGCCAACTTATGTATAGGTCTTCTTATAACTCCCTTGGATGTTTTGATATCCGCAACTCGTACCAAAAAATCTTCACCCTTGATGACCCTTTCAATTCTTCCTAAATGCCATGCTGCAGGAGGGAGATTGTCTTCCTTCACTATCACCATCATTCCGGGTTGTGCGTTTGTACATTGTTGCTTCCACTTATAGCGATGCTGTAGTTCGCTGAGGTACTCTCTGGACCATCTATACCAGAACTGGTTTTTCAAATGGTTTACCAGTTTCCACCTCTGGTGCAGTCCTATGTTTAGCGGCCGTGCTTGGGGGTCGGTAATTGCCGTCGTCGGTTCTCCAATCAGAAAGTGACCTGGTGTAAGTGCCGCAAAGTCTTCTGGGTAGGATGACATTGGTGTTAAAGGACGTGAATTTAAAATTGCTTCAATCTCAACCATTAGCGTTTCTAATTCTTCGTAGGTTAAGTTGGCGGTTTCGAGGTTTGGTCGCAGTAGATGCTTGGCTGATTTAACAGCAGCTTCCCACAAGCCTCCAAAGTGTGGCGCTCTGGGCGGTATGAAATGAAACTCAATAGCCCTAGTACTGCAAAAACCCTGTATCTGCTCTTGTGATTTTTGATCATATATGCTGGTGCTCAATTCCTGGAGCTTGTTTTTGGCACCGACGAAATTTGTAGCATTGTCACAGTATAAGTTACGACAATTACCTCTTCTACCTATGAAGCGTTTAAGCGCTCCTATGAAAGCTTCTGTAGTTAAATCTGTTACTATCTCAAAATGAATAGCCTTTGTCGCAAAGCAGCAGAACACAGCAACATAAGATTTTTGTGGTCGTTTTCCTCGAAGTTTGTAGTGCGTCCAACAGGGTCCAAAAAAATCCACTCCGGAATTTATAAACGGTCGCGCTGGCTGTACTCGATGTTCAGGAAGGTTTCCCATAAATTGTGATAGCATTTTCGGCTTAGCCCGCGCGCAGCGCACGCACCTCTGAACTATGGCTCGTGCTATGCTTTTGCCCTTAATGGGCCAAAATCTTTGGCGGGTTATAGCTAGCAGTGCTTGTGGCGCGACATGAAGGTGGTTAACATGAAGATTGGTCATCAGTAGACGCGTAACGTTATGAGCGTATGGTAATAAAATCGGATGCTTAGCATCATATGACAAATTCGCGGCCTCCAATCTTCCTCCAACTCGTAACAATCCCGCTTCATCTGAAAATGGGCTAAGGCTACTTAATGGGCTGCTGGTGCTAATGTGGCCTGAATGTGCTAGTTCCCTTTGCTCAGTTGGAAATTCTTCGTCTTGTGCCTTTTTTATCATTACCATAAGCGCCTCATCTAATTCTATAGTGGTGGGTTTGCGATTTAGGCATCGATTTTTCTCTTTCTTGCGAGTGTTTGAGATGAATCTCCGAATATATGCGATTATCCTCTGCCATCTATCGAATGTATTTTGATGATCTATCAAATCCATAAAATGTGGAGTATCACTAACTGTTGCCACTATCGCCTTGATTTCCTTTTTCTCTAAGCTCGTCTGCGTGCGTTTGTAGGGTGCTGGCCATCCGTCTTCTGCGCCATGTAGAAACAGTGGGCCGTAAAACCATAATGAGTTGGCCGCTAGCTTTTCTGGTGGGACTCCTCTCGACACGATATCCGCTGGGTTGTGCCTAGACCCTACATGTCTCCATTGTTCTTGTGTGGTTAATTCTTGTATTGTCGCAATTCTGTTGGCTACAAAGGTATGGTACGAGGCTGCTGCCGAGTAAATCCATGCAAGTACGATTTCTGAATCGGTCCAATAAAAAGTTTTTACTTCCGGTAACTGCAGATCTCGAAGAACCCGGTGAACCAGTTCAGCCATTAGTTTTGCTGCACATAACTCAAGTCTGGGGACAGTAAGTGTCTTTAATGGTGCGACTCTGGATTTGGCGCACAGGAGATTGACTCGTATTACCCCACCACTACCGATCGATCGTAAATAGACTGCGGTTCCGTAAGCCTTCTCTGAGGCGTCCGCAAAGGCATGTAATTGTATGGATTTTGCTAGTTCACCCTTGAACATGTGTCTCGGGATTCTTATAACATCAAGGGCCTTGAGGTTATTCCGAAATTGCAGCCATTTCGTATGCAGCTCCATTGGATGAGCTGCGTCCCAATCTAGCTTTATTTTCCACAATTGTTGTAGGAAGATTTTTGCCATTACAACTACGGGACTCATAAAGCCAGCGGGTCAAATAAATGCGCAATATCAGACAGTACTATTCTTTTGGTTACCTTGTCACTCTCCAGCCAATGGCCTTTAAATCGCAACTCGTCCATTTGAGGTGCCCAACTCAGTCCTAATGTATTGATCTTCTCATCACTATTGTCGAAAAGATCCAGTTGGATTGCGCGATCTTCGGAAGGGATGGTTTTCAAAAGTTCCTTGTGATTGGCGCACCATTTTCTCAGCTTAAAGCCTGCTGTTTGAAGCAGAGCGTTTAATTGACCTTGCGCTTCTAATGCTTCATGAAGTCTGTCGCATCCCGTCATTAAGTCATCCATATAAAAATCTCGCTTTAATATCGTTGCTCCCCGAGGCCACTGCTCCATTCCTTGTTCGGCGAGACGTTGTAGACATTTGGTTGCTAAGTATGGCGCGGAAGTCGTACCATAAGTAACGGCGTTCAGCTGATAGGATCTGATTGGTTCCTTAGGACTTTCTCTCCAAAGCACTAATTGGTATTTCCGATCTTCTTCCGACACCAAGACTTGCCGGTATATCTTCTCAATATCTGCCGTGAAGACGTATCGTGGTAAGCGAAATCTTAATAGGATGGTGAACAGGTCACCCTGAATGGTGGGACCGTTGGTTAGCAGGTCGTTTAATGACACGTTCGATGATGTCTTGGCAGAGGCATCAAAGACTACCCTTAGTTTGGTCGTCGTGCTGTTGGGTTTTAAGATGTAGTGATGCGGCAGGAAGTAATTGGGCTTTGCAAATTCAGCAGGGTTCACCTCACTCATGTGGTTTAAATGTAAATACTCCTTCATAAATTCGATGTACTGCGACTGTATTTCGGGATTTCTCGCAAGTCTTCGTTCTATGGCTAGAAGGCGACGAATTGCAATATCACTCGATTCTCCCAATCTACTGGGTTTTTCTTGGAATGGTAGTCTAACCATAAATCGACCCTCTGCATTTCTTTTCACTGTCTGATTAAAAAACGATTCACATTTCATCTCTTGTTGTGACAAATTTGATCGTGTTGAGTCTACTTCCTCTATTTTCCAGAACCTTTCGACTGTCTTATTGAGGTCTTCTTCTTCTGAACATATGCCGCAAGCAGCAATTGGGGAGTAGGTTTGATTCGTCCTTCCTGCTACAATCCAACCCAATATGGTATTTTGCAGCGCGGGTAAATTTGGACCCAGCTTTATTTGTCCTATGGCCAATAATTGAAAGAAGAACTCTGCTCCAATAAGTAGATCAATTCTGTCTGGTCGATTGAACCCAGGATCAGCTAATTGGATGTTGTGTGGTATGTTCCATCTCGACACTCGGCTTGGCTGATAAGATATGATACGGTCGAGCACAAATGCCTCTAGTCTTGTTGAGAGCCCATTGACCCTTGAGTTTAGCTGGATGTTGATTCTTCTTTTGCTCTGCTGCTGACCTTTACCAATGCCTTGAATTCCTAAGGAAGCAGGGTAGGTCGCCTTCCCGAGTTTCTTGACTATTTTCTCTGTGATCAGGTTTACTTGTGAGCCGGAGTCAAGAATAGCTCGACATTCCACTACTCTTCCATTTTCGTCTATAAGCTCAACTAGTGCAGTACCAAGCAGGACATATCCCTTGGATTCAGGTTCCACCAAGGCCGTTAAACTCAATGGGGCCGTCTTACTGGGTGGAGACCAGCTGGATTCTGCTAGTCTAGTGGTCGACGGTTTTTCCGATGCATTCTCTTGTCTGATAGTCTGATCTATGTGAACCAATGTGTTATGCCTTTTGGTACACTTATTACAACCCTTCAATTTGCATCGAGAAACATGGTGACCTTTTTTTAAGCAATTCTGGCATATGTTGTGCGCATTTATTAACATCAACCGATTATTCGGCGTCATCTTTAAAAAGGTCTGGCACCGGAAGAGTGGGTGACTGGCCGTGCAGGCTACACAACCTTGGCTTGGAGTAACCATCGATGTTAAGGTTGATGTTTTGAACAAGACTGGCTTTCTAGTTCCTTCTTCCGCTCCTCTGCCCTTATTGCTCAAGGCCTCTAGCGACTGAAAACGCATCTCTAAGAAGGCTAGGAAATTCTTCATGGTCTGCAATTCCTTAGGATTCGATAGACCTTGTTCGTAAAGCGAGTGTGTAGTTCTATCCAGCTTTTTGTATAAAATGTGTAGTAGAAGTGGGTCCCAATGGGCTGTTTCTAGACCCAAGTTTTCTAACCCAAGTAAACACTCCTTGGTGGTGTCATGCATTGTTTTTATGAATGTGGCTGACGGGGCCTCTGTTGCACGTGACGGTTGATGCAGTAGTTTATTAATTAGTGATGCAGCCAATAGCCTGGGGTTCTCGTACCTTTCCTTCAGCATTTTCCATGCCGCAAGATAATTGTCTTCGGATAGGGTGAAATGTCGTAACAATTTTTCGGCCTCTCCTATTAAGTACGTCTTGAGGTACCACATCTTCTGGCAACTGGCTATAGGTTGATTGTGGACCATTTGTGTGAATAAATCTACGAATTGGCGCCACTTGGAATAATCTCCATCGAACTTGGGTAGAGTTATCTTCGGTAATTTCAGCATTGTAGATGGGTTAGCAGCCACCATGGTCTGTGATTGCGCGGAGCTGCTAACTGGTTGATGTAGCTCTTCTAGCTTGATTGAGAGCCGCATAATTAATTCTTTTACCCTCTCTTCTAATTGTATGTATTCTTCCAGGCTATATTCCATTAAGGTAGGGTCAGTTGCAAATTCCCACAAGTCATGGTTGTAGTTTTTAATTTGAGCCCAGTATTTATTTACTGCCTTTATCTTGATCTCATAAAATGTTTTTGTTACATCAGTGAAGTCAGTTTGCTCCAGGTTATCAAGGAGTCGCAGCAAGGTTTGAGTTACCGCTTGTTGTCTTTTCCAAATTCTGTTACCTTCGGAATCATTAGCCTTTGATAATACCGGAGGGCTTTTGGATTCATAAGTTTTGGGTATGGCCCCTTTAGTGGCATCTGTTTTATCTGCATCTGACTTGCCAGCCCTTGCGTCAACTGGCAGATCTCTCGATGATGGTTCTTTATTCGATTTAGACTGCTGATGTTGACTGGCTGTACTAGTGTCATTTGGCGCATATTCGTACTGCATGTTGGTAATGGTACTCTCCCAGTATCGACTTGCTGTGATGCCCCATTTAGGTCATCGGCTTCCTGGAATTGGTTTATTATTTTAGATAAATATTGCCTGAACTCTTCGTAGATTGCTTCTATCTAGTGGTAGAAATCCGTAGCAAAATATGCATGGTCTGGCGGCGGTGAAGGTAAGCCTCGGATCTCTTGGTCAGTAGCTTCAAAACGTGACCATGCTGCATCCAGACGTGCGAGTCTTTCTTCGTAGTAGCTATACGTTTTCCTGTCCACAGGATCCTTCTTATAGTTGGCTAGAATGTTTTGGATCTCCTTGCCCTGAACACCTTGGATGGCAGCCAAAGGGTCCATTGCCTTGTTAATCTTTGGTGGCATTTTTCCTGGTATAATGGCTCAGCAGAATGCGCTTTGCTTATATAGGATGTCTTCTATTGAGCGTGATTGAGCGTGCTGAATCACGTCGGGGTCACCAAATGTGAAAGCAAACTCTTTTGTTTGCCTGTTAAAATTAGTAGGCTGAAGTGATTCACCTCAACCTTGTTGCTGTGCATTCGGTGTTTCACCGATTACACGAAACTCATAAATCTGAAAGTAAATTAATTATTAATGTCCCGGGCTACTTGGTTCTTGTACCGGCAGCAATAGCGACTAACAAATATTTTAAATAAAAACGCAGCTATTGTCCAAAAACGAATGACAAATTTTATTAAATTTAATGTCACTTATATATACCTACAAGTTATAATCTAAGCACCTGCACTTCATAAAAAGTGCTGACTCCATTCACACCACACAACTTTCCCAGCAAATTCTAGCAAGCTTGCTACTCAGGCAAAGTTTTGATAATTTACCTGGGATCATGTTGCGTCTGGCGATCGGTGAGAAAATTATGTGGCGTAACTTGAGTAATGCAATTGCGAATAAAAATAAATTTTAAACTAAAGAAATTCGGGATTTAAAAATGCAATTTGCAGTTTTATACATATATTTCATAAGCGATTACATAGAGTCCAAAAAAACACACTTGAATTTCGCTTGAATGTGACCAAACACTGCTGCAAAATGATCGTGTGAGATAACGTGACATCCATCTTACTGATAGCTTTCTTACACGTTCATCTAAGATATTTACCGTCTTAGCAATGTTCCGAATTTTCATTGGACGGTCATCTAACACCATTATCATATCATGGATTCTATTGATCATCTCTTCAGGTGTGATCTTATTCGGGCGTCCTAGGTGCTGCTTATCATCAATCGTGCTTGTACAGTCATATATCCAAATTCAGTGAACATCTCTCGATCGCGTAACATTATTACATTGAATTTCAATTTCATAAAATTATGTACGCGATTTCGCGATTTGAGCGCCATCTATGATTTATTACTAATTTATGAAACAGCCTTCGTATGTATCTACTTGTAAAAGAAATTATATCCAAAAGTTATGTTATCAAAAGCAACAATGTTTTGTTCTCAGATAAAACACCTGCGGATAGAGCTGTCACAGAGAAAACAGGTCACCATAAATCTCACATATCATCTCCTAAATATGATGGCAATATTTCATATTAATTAGATTTATTACTAAAATAACTAATATTCCCTATCAAATCAATAATACTGCCGAAGAATACCTACACGTACTTCATCGACGTAAATGTTCATATTAAAGGCATAAAATACATTTACTTAGAACTTATCATAATGTAACAAGCTGAATAACAAAGGTCCCAGAATTCATCCTTGAGTCACACTCCAATTAAGTGACAGAATAACAGACAGAGATATCCAATCCTACATATTCATATTGTTTTTTATTATTTACTTGACGTTTTTATATGAAAACGCAAGCCTTTTTAGGGGTCTAGAGCTCCATAATTTTAGAACTACTTGACACATTCATGGAGGTTTTTCTGTGAACCAGAGCATAAATAATGCTTCTTTTATTAAATTTTGATAATTAAATAAAAACGGATAGGCTTACACTATACTTTTAACTAATTCATACACAGCAAAGTTGCACTTTAGTTAATATTCAAAAATACTAAAATTAATGACAATATGACCTATAAACTACTTCCATCACTACTGAGAGAATTTTGAATACTTTAGGTATCACAAAGTATCTTTCGATGTTGTTGTTGCTGGTATATCCAAGGCAATTGAAAGTAATAGTAAAGTAGTAGTAGCAGTAGTAACAGTGACTAGTAATAGTGGGTTAAAATGAGAAAGCTGGCTATCAGTGTTGATGTTCAAAACTATGAAACCGGTACTTTTTGGTATAGTTTAGCAGTAGGTAATAAGACCAAACGCTGAAGATACTTTAACTGGACAATTACAATATTCAATTCTTAAGTGACAGAAATGCACTAGATTAGACCAATGATCGCATACCTATTATTGGTATAATTTTGAGAATTAAGATCGGAAATTGCTCGCATATCAATATTCAATAACAGATTAGACCATTCGACAAATATTAAGTTAGTAAATTTATTGCGAAACAGTTGACTACTGAAATGTCCCTAATAAAATTGATCGTCTGTCAATATTATTCTTTTTAAAGGATCCCAACAATTTATTAGATTATACAAAACCAATGTCGTATATAATTGAGCTAATCAGGTACGCCCTTTTGAAGTTACCCAAATAAACAAAAAGTTAAAATAACCAAAATTTCTCCTAAATGTTACGAACAACCTCTTTAAAGTTAACTTTACACTTTAACGTGTAGTGGGTAATTAATTGGTAAGGCCTGTTTAAGAGTCTCTAGAGTTCATGAAATATGTGTGCGTGTCTAAGGGCTTTCATCTATACAAAATGATTTCTTACAAAACGGAAGACAAGGTAAGATAAGAGACCGTGCGGGGAAACAAGACATTCCACAAATCCAACTAAAGGTTGCTGCTATATCAGCTCAGTTAATCAAGTTATTTAGAGGAAGTTTATTATGACAACCGAGATTCTTTGAGCACACTAAATAGACCCAGCTGATTAAGATGTTTCGATAAGATAGCTTAGCATCCTTTCGTTTCCCTCATTTTTCGGGTGTAGATTCTCTATGTATATACGCAGTTTCCCCTTTGTGGATGAATTTCTATCTTTTGCGGTTTGAATGTTATGAGAAGTTTGCTTTACACAGGGTCGATATTAAAGGATCACCCTGTTGTCGTGATTGAAAAGGGGGTGTTTCAATCTTTGCTCAATTATATATAGACAGAAAATTTTAATAGAAGACTGTAGAAATTGGTTACGACTTACATTTTATTTTTCAAGTAGATTAGATTCGAAATTAATTTTATAATTTTTTCTGTTTTATGTCAAAATGAGGTTGACATGATGGGGACAAGTTGATTGATATATTACACGTGGTGGTATGTACTAGCTCTGATAATTCTCTCCAGAATAGAAAGTGAAATACAGGAAAATATGCGAGAAAAGCAATCTGGATTTAGTTGTAGGCGTGGATGTGAAGATAAATCAAACAACCTTCGACTAATTATAGAACTATCATCCGAATGGTGTACTCCCTTGTATATCGCATTCGTTGACTTCGAAAGAGCATTCAATACATTAAATCGTGCAGCAATATGGAAGGCAGCAATATGGAAGTGATGAGAAAAATAAACTCAGTACATAAAGGACTCAGATGGATGCTGACAATCCGAAGAAGAAGAAGGCCTAGACTACGCAGACGACATTACGATCACACTACTAGCACACTCTCATTCAGCGACATGCATATCAAGATCAACACTCTAGACACAAGAACTTGGTTTGTGGATAATGGCACGAGAAATGAGGTACATGATAACAAAATCCACAAATACCAGTCGGATCACCTTCAACAGTACCCCTATACAGGAAGTATTAGAATTCAACAACTCCAATAGTATCATTACTACAAACGGAGAAGCAAGAGAAGATATACCCGAAAGGTTGAAGAGCATAGAAATGATGTTCGGATTTCCGATGACTATTGGAAGTCCCCGCATTTCGTGGCTCCTTACGAATTTTCAACTCCTGTGTGAAGTCAGTACTCCTGTATGGAAGTGATATATGGCTTGTCAAGAAAGGTAGCATGAACAAAATCCAAGTATTCATGAACAAATGCCTAAGAGCTATACATATGCAAGATGTTCTGGCTAAGACGAATCACGAACGTAGAGTTATGGCTAATCACGCATCAAGAGCCAATAACTATCCAGATTAGATGACGTAGATCAACAAAAACAATCACTTGACAAGCATCAGAATGGAATCCGCAGTGAAAACGTAAAGTGGGAAGACAAGAATAATAAACAAAAAGGAAATAGAAGAGAGTAGAAGGACAGAAATGAAGGAAGTGGCTCAAAAAATACTAAGATGGCGAAGCTATGTGTCGGCCATATGTTCCCAAAAGGAGTACCGAAGGATTAAAAAACACACAAATTTATCAGATCAGACCAATATTTTACGGCGATAGGTCTAATTCGGAGTAGAGAAGGGTTGAAAAGGCACAACTTTATCAAATTAGACCAATATTAAATGGCGATTGGTCGAATTCAGAGTGAATAAGGATTAAAAAATGGAAAAATTTATCAGAGTAGACCAATATTATACATAGCGATTGGTCTAATTCGGTGAAGTGAATTGATTTGTTACCAAGTTTCCGTCATTATGACATCACAATAGAAAAAATTTATTCTGAAAGTGAACTTGTATTTTCAAAGTTTTCCAGGTAAAATTATCTATTTGTGAGGTCATAGCTTACACTGAAAAAAATTTTGAGCATACCTTGTTAACCCGAATACGGTCTAAGTATACATAAGGTAAATTATGGGAAGAAAGGGACACATGTATAACTCTGTATGCACATAAAAATTAAGGATTTTGTGCATGAATTAATTGACTAAATTCATTTACAATTTAAAAGTAGTATTATAGAAAACTCAACATTTCAACTACCCATCCGGTCAGAGAATAACACAAATATTTTCCAAGGTATGCAAAGGCATTCACCTAAAAACCAAGCACTTTAGAAAAGCACTCAAGGTAAAAAAAAAAAAAAATGACACAAATTTAATTAAATTTCCAGATAAACAAAGTTTGAGTTGACTTCCTTTAAAAGTCTGCACGTTCCCTATAAATTATGCTCCATATTCATCCCCAATGCACAACACCTCATGGAGCCTGGAGGTGAACATTGAATGCTGCTCAATTGTTTGAGTTGTTAAAAAAAAAAAAAAAAAACTCGCAATAAAAAAGTCAACAGAAAACTTCAAATGAAATTAGGAAGTTTACTTTAAGGATGCATAAATTGCAAGCTACTCTTACACTTAAGCAAAGCGGTGCAGTAAAATAAGTAATATGTACATAAGTCTATGTATATATCTACCTATATACATACAATGTCTGTCCATCAGCATTGTGATTATACACAATAGAAAAAAAGTTAACAATGCTGGAGCCTAGGATAGTATTCTAAGAGCTCTATTCTTTGGATGAAATGAACGCAGCCCCATCTCTTGAATTGAACTATAAGTTAGATTGCATGGAAATTAAATTAAATTTTTAATTACTTTGCGTAAAGGGGGAACTCAAAACTTCCTTGCGTTAGTAATTTCCATAATAAAAGGATAAAAATCAATTTTGGCTCCACTACCCAGTTTCTAGCAATTCAATGAATAGCAGCTATAGTCGATGATGGGCCCCATAGCAGAGAGACTTTAAAATAGATTGAATTCTATGGGGCGATGAACGTTTTAAATTTTTCATTTGCATAAGTAAAGTCTGGACTGTCCGTGATTTGTTTTAGCCGTCTTGTTTTCTTCACTGCTTTGTTTTTAATGAGACGAACTGGAAAGGTAATGTAATAGAAGAATCAAAGACCCAATTAAAAGAAAAATAATTTCATTAACCCATTTTCTATTTCATTTGAATCAAAGTGCAAAAAATTTAGTGATAATTGGCTGGTAAAAGGTACCTAAGTAGGTATAGACAAAAAATAATAGAGAATAGTCTTTCGGTGTAGAAGAAAATTAAAATGATTTTATGATTTATGCTAATTAATTTAGGGGTTCGGATGAATTATAACCACAGACCGAATTATAGATGGCGATTTCTACGACTGTATTAGTTTTGTATATTTGGCAGGCGAATTGAATATTTATAGGTACATTGGAGATCCTTCTTCTGGTATTAATTTCGTATCGGCCTTATTAGATTCCTTATTCCAATTAATTTTTTTTATTCTCAGAATCCTATGAATTTCCTATAGAGAAAATATGATAAAAATTTTACCAAAATTATGTTTTTCACTTTTCATCACAATTTTTACAATAAACCGGTAGCAAAAATACGCAGTTCAGTGAAATAGTGTATAATTTCAAATTTAAATTGGGAGTCATGGTATATCACAAGTTCCAAATCCGTTGTGCGGAAGTGCGGAACTACTATAAGGGCCTGAACTAACAATATCCGAATATTGGACGGTATTCTTTCTTGAGATACTGCATTCTGCTCTAAATTTGACTACAAATTAAAATAATTTGAAATATTCAAATAATAATAAATAATATTAATTTTATTTGGTTGAACACCATTTATTTGTTTAAAAACAGGGGACCGAAAGTTCCCAATCACAGAGGTCAAAGCGGTCCTTCCTGTCCTCTTAATGAAGCCAATCAGGTTTAAGTTAGGTAAGTTTTTCAGCTCATCCACAGATAGGATGGCAGACCCAAGCATATCGAGCATACTCCGTACAAAGGCCAGACAAGCACACAGAAAGGGTTCGGTTTTCTCCCCTTCCAGGTAGGACAGACATTCAGGACTGTCAACAGCTCCTATCTTTATTAGATGAGCGTGAAGCGCTCTATGGGCAGCGATGATGCCAATCACAGTTCTGCATTGATTCTTTCCGACTCCCAAGAGAAAGTCAGATCTCATCACCGAGGCGGCAACACCTACAGCGGGTTCCGGTCCAATAAAGGGAGAACCCCAGCTACCTGGATGGTCAGGACTTTCATTCCTTACAACCGCAAGTGCCTAGGAACCCACTAAAGGGACACCTTGTTATGCATACGTAGCTTGTCTTCCTGACACCATACTGAGAAATTCTGTCTAATCCAAAGTAGTATTGAGAGAGAGGATTAATGCAGAAAGATAACAGCTACATGAGTCTGGAAGTTATTAGCATATAGGTGAAAGCAACTGTCAGTAAGTACCGCAGTTATGTCATTAATAAATAAAAGGATCGTCAATATAGCGCTCTCCGAGTCACCCACCCCAATTGACGTGTATGAGGGTTCTCTACCATTAGAGATGGGATTATTTGAGATCGATTCAGTAGTTACCTACAGTTGGACATAAAAAAAAATCATAGGTGGAGAAATCAATCAATATTGCAAGGTTGTTGATTAGAATAGAGTGCGGCATAGAATTCCAGATATGTAGGACTTATTTTTCAAAAACATTGAGAAAAGCAAACCTAAGTGGGGTCTATTCATAAGGTGGGTTGTAGTTGATATTAGCTGTCAACGACATAGTAGGTACTATTGAAAGCAGTGTATATATTTAGTAGTATTTGGAGTACGTTTGGCTCTGTTTTAGATCTTATGTTTAATTCCTTTACACTTTACCAGTTAATGTTACCATCAAGGTCTTTTCGACATCGATTTTCTAGTTTTTCGTATAATAAATTAAGTAACTATGGCTTCATTACGTAGTTTCTGATATTCTTCAAGTGTCTTACTCATTTCTTAGTGTCTATATTCAATTGATTTGATAAACTGAGAGTTATGACTTCCAGGGTATGATGATAGTGATGTAATTTAGAAATATGTGGAATTTTTGAATTTTGCAGACAGTGTTAGTCTAATTGGCAAAATTTTGTTATTGTTGTTTTGGTATACGTTATGTTGGATCGAATGTAAAGGTTGTTTTTACTGTTTCCTTCGAATTCAATGGTATGTGTAGTTCACCATCAGTTCTTGCAACCACCTCGTAATGTCAATAAAGAGTAATCCCCTGTAAAGTCTATGCCGTTTGCATGGAGAAATCAATTTGCTGTTTGTTCGATGGGTAAAAAAAAACAGCGTTACAATGCTTCAGCCTCCGTATTTGCTAAACATGACCCCTGCACTTCTTCCTATTCCTGAAGATGAAAATAAAATCATGAAAGAGCTACGTTTTGCCAACAATAGCTAAACGCCATACCGAAATTTGCGTTGACACAAATGTAAGAGACTATTTTGAAGGGAATAATATCAATATTGATGAACTAGCTAAAGTTGCCCGTTCTTAGAACGGTTTTCACGAAATATCCTGTATCTTAAAAAGCACACCATAACTCCTGAGAAGAGAGAAGTATGCGGCTGGTTGAGCAGTCATTGGAACGGCCATGAAGTTTCGCATACAATGAGCTCTTGACAGTGACCACACACTCTGTACTTTTTCAGATGCAAGGTATTTTGTGAAAACCTAACATACTGCTAGTGGCGTCCAAGTTTTTGTGTTGTTGTGTGTCGCTTTTGTTTTTGCCTTCAGCATGCAGAACTTCATTTTAGATTTCTGCAACATTCGCGGATTAAGGACCAAATCGGTTTTCGGTGTACTGCCACCTTAACTCAAAATATCCGGCAATTCTTGCGCTAAGTGAAACCAAGGTCGTTTCTGATGCTGATATTAATCAGTATCACGTCCCTGGTTACAGCTTCGTGCCTCTTTTTTCTCAGAGGGATCGCAGTATATATTCGGAATGATGTGGCCTTTATCATTCTTCAAGATTTTCCTTCTACCAATCCAGAGTTTAACTATATCTCGATTAGGTTCAAACTTCACAAGCACATCATATACTTCAAATATGTCTGATGACGATACGGTATCCGTATTTGAATATATCTCCAACAATACTGATCATTCGCTTTCTGTCTCCCCCTCTTCTGAAATCGTCTTGGCAGGCGATTTTAATGTTCATAATATACCGTGACTCAGACATTCTTCTACCATAAGTCCTGACGGCCGTTTCGTTGAACTCTTCTGTGAATTATTTCATTTGCAACAGCTACTGGATGCACTAACGCGAATTCCTGATACAGCTGGAGATACAGCTAATTTACTCGACTCGTTTCTAACATTTCATCCTGACAAATATTTAACTCAGTCGGTTCCACTCTCTGAAATTCAGACTATTGTTTAATCATGACTCAATTTACCACCTCAAACCTGTGCCGCCCTACTTCTCCACCTACAAGTAGGCTTCTTTGGCACTATAAGAATTCTGATTGGTCGGTCTGTTTTGCTTCGAGGGATGTTGATGAAGGCACATTAGAAGTTAGTAACATACTAAATCTTGGCATGTGTGAAAGCATTCCGTATTCTCACAGCAGATCTCAACAACAGCAAGATCGTTCCTGGTTTAACGATAAGTGCAACGAAGCTATAAAAGGAAAGAGAACGGAACACCTGTAAGTCCATTATCCAGCGAGAAAATTTTTTTTTACCAGAATATTAGAAAAAGAATCTTAGCAAGCCGCAAAGGTAGCAAAGGTTTCTGGTCCCTGGTCAAAACCATCAGGAACAACTTCAGCAGTTCCTCTATACCTTCACTACTTAATAATGGTGAAGTGATTGTTGACTCCCTGGATAAAGCTAATAATTTAGCTTCTAGATTCGCTTCAAATTCTTGTCTTCCACCCACTTCACAAACACCTGTTTTGCATCGCCCGTGTGAATGTGTACAAGAACCAATACACATTCGTGCGAGAGATGTGTTCAGGGTCCTTAAGGCAATCAACGTCTCCAAAGGCACAGGTCCTGATGGTTTTTCGGCCCTGTTAATTAAAAGTTGTGCCTCATTCTAGCTAAACCCTCTGCGCAAACTATTCCACTTGTCTTATTCGACAGGAAAACTTCCAACTGCTTGGAAACTAGCTCACGTTCAGCCTATTCCCAAGAAAGGAGAGGGTAGCGATCCCTCAAATTATCGACCAATTGCGATCACTTCGATTCTTTCAAAGGTTTTTGAATCTATGATTAACTCAAAATAATGAAGTATCTAGAAACTAATCATCTCATCAACGATCGCCAATATGGCTTCCGAACTGGACACTCATCTAGAGACTGCTGACCTTTCTTACGGAACGTTGGAACCGTAGTCTTCACAATTTTGGTGAGTCTAAAATTATTTCCCTAGATATTTCAAAGGCCTTTGATAGAGTCTGGCATCCAGCCCTTTTAGCCAAACTTAAAGCACTTGGTCTCTCTTCTCCTCTTCTATTATGGATTGAAAGTTTCCTATCTAGTCGCCAAATACGTGTTGTATTAGATGGCGTTACATCTGAACCGCATGCCATAAATGCCGGTGTGCCTCAAGCCTCAAGGCTCTGTTATCTCTCCAACTCTCTTTTTAATTTTCATTAATGATCTACTTTCCCTTACTTTCAATCCCATCCATAGTTTCGCAGATGACAGTACTCTTGATTTCGCTTACTCCTTTGACACTCTTGCGGACTCCAGGGGGAATGCCGCATGTGTTAAACGAGATTGCATGATTAGATCATTGAATAACGATCTTAACAATATCCTCGCTTGCAACAAAGCGAATCGCGTCTAAAACCCAAAGCTTTCTCATCTCATTAAAACATGATCATAACTTAACCACACCCGTTTGTTTTGATGGAGCATTAATTTCTGATTCACCGTCACTAAACATTCTTGGCATTAATATTTCCAGTAAGTTAAAGTGGACAGATCACATCTACTCCGTTGCCAAAGAAGTATCGAAATGTTTTGGATTTCTGAAAAGGTGTAAGAAATATTTCAGCCCGTCAAATCTAGCGCTCCTCTACAACTCCTACATTAGACCTAGAATGGAATGCAAGTCCCATATATAGGCCGGGGCTGGTCGCACAGCCTGAGCTTCATTGGATATTGTCCAAAAGAGAGCCTTCAAGCTCATTGGCGATTTGACAATAACTTTTCTTTCGCTCCTTTGTCGCCTATTTGTATGGTCAATGTTCTGATGAAATATTTAGTCTAATCCCTTGTAGAATGATTCCTGCACGCAATACTCGCGCAGAAAACCGCGCATATCCTTCAACCCTTCAAATTACTTTTGGCTGTACAGTAAAATTCCGTGATGCTTTTTTTATCCCAAGCAGTGCGAATGTGGAACAGTTTACCATCTTCTGTTTTTCCTCCGGCATACAATCTGCGGAAATTTAAGGGCGACATACCTCGGCACCTCCGCTAGTCTCCTCATATCCTCTAATCCTTGCCCTATCTCCTTCCTGCCATGTTGTGCTTTGCATCCTAGGGTATCCCCTGAGCTTGGCTTAATAATATATATAAAGAAAAAACTATTTTCTTAATGACCTTGTAACTCTGAAATAGATGAAAGGGGGGGGGGGGCATACAATGCCATACAATTTTTTGTTTGTTTAGCTGATTACTATCACCTCTCGCTCTATGAACCATCATGGAGGAAATACCCTGTATTTTAGAATGCTAGAACTAAGTTAACTCAAGTTTTCGATGAATAGAATAGATGGTTAACTGAATGATGTGATTGCCAGGATTAGGGTTTGAAATTTCGTCCCTACTCAAATGTGATGAGCTGAAAATAAAGCTTCGCTTGACCGATATATTTTAAGCTCCTTATTGGTTAGGTCCTCGGAAGAAAAATTTGCAAAATGCTACACACTAAAGCGTTACCCCACCTGGTGTTTTTAAAATACCCCAACGAGTTGTAAGCCTCATTTGAAGCTAACTTTTAATAATATAGCCCTTTAGAAGCCATTAAAATAAAGACTTAAGAAAAATAAGTGGCGCATGAAGTTATATTCGTTATATCTATACTTAGATAGATAACGGGTTTTCCAATAAGAGGTGTTATTTTGATATTCAAAGAAAAAAGCCATTTTTTGAGATAAATGATCGGATCTTTATTTCATTATAAAGAGGAAGGTATGCCGTTAATAATGGAAAATAACATAAGCTAAATGACCACCACGACCACGCCTACAGAACTATATCCTTTTCATGAAATTTTCCATAACCAAATCGCAAAGTGGCTGCCCTATGTCCTCGATAGCCTCACGAATTCCATCTTTGAGGTCTTGAGGGCTGTTGGCGTAGACCTTCTCTTTCACGTGACCCCAAAGAGAGAAGTCGCAAGGTGTTAAATCACAAGATCTCGATGGCCAATTGTGATCACATCTTCGAGAGATAACACGGTCCGGAAACTTTTCCCGTAAAAGATCAATGGTTTCGTTGCTTGTATGGCACGTAGCGCCGTCTTGTTGAAAGTAAACGTTGTCCAGATCAATACCATCCAATTCCGGCCATAAAAAATCATTAATCATCTGTCGATAGCGCAATCCATTCACCGTAACTGTTGCTCCAGCCACATTTTCGAAAAAGTAAGGTCCAATGACCCCGCGGGACCATAAACCGCACCAAACAGTCACACGTTGAGGATAGAGAGGCTTTTCAACAATAACTCTTGGGTTTTCCGAGCCCCAGATGCGACAATTTTGCTTGTTGACGAAGCCTCATCACTCAAGATGAGTTTTCGATGGAATGCCGGATCATTTTCATGCATTTCAAGGACCCAATCAGCAAAGACTCGACGTTGTTGATGATCGGCCGGCTTGAGTTCTTGTGTTAACAATTGTTAAGACACAAATCTTTATGCAAAATACGGTGTAATGACGTTTGTGGAATGCCTAATACCAAAGAACGACAAGGAATGGACAAACCTGGGTTTCTTCAACACTTTCGGCTACAGCAGCAATACTCTCGGCTGTTCTTGAGCGACATGCACGGGTTTTATTCTTCACGACGACCCAAAAATATTCGAGTTTTACGAACCGTCTCTGCCACATTTTCACCATTTTTATAGTGAATTTTAATAATTTCAATGCGTTGTTGAATCGTGTATCGTTCCATTTTTAATAATTATTAATGGAGTAGTTTCTACTTATCAAATGTCAAAAAATGACAGCTCCAAAAGTGACATCTACCGAAATAGCGGGCTAATTAAAATAACACCTCTTATTGGAAAACCCTTTACTTGTTTTTTTCATTTCATAAATTCTAGATCTTTAAACTAAAGATTTCTAGAAAACCCTAAATTTAGCATATTTTTTACTTAGGGTGTTTTATACTTTTGCTCTGTATCTGGAGCATCTTAGTGGAACTCAAAAATATTTTACTCTTTGAATAGCTCCGCTTCAGTGTTTTAGCTATAATGGAGCAAAATAGTTTTTTTTTTTAAAGATTTGTCGGTTCCTACTCGGAGCAGAGCACAGTTCATCATTTGCGGAACGATATTTCAAGTATTGACCAGGATTGAATACATTCCATAGGCATATTGTGAAAGTAAAATGCCTCGCTGTAAATTATACAAAAAATTAATTGCATTCCCTTCTTTTGGAGGAGCCCACCAACTGCCACTGATATATACAAAGGCAAGGCACTCCAAGGACAGGTTTTGAGGAGCAACAGAAGGGGTATTTGAAACGAAATACAAAATGAATAACATTGAAGAAATTGTAGGTTTTCTTGTGCTCTATAATTTTCATAGGTGGATTATTTTACGTCTACAGCAGACTGAATTCACTGAAAATAATTTCAATGAATTTGTAAAATGCATTAAAAATGCCAGAAAAATTCGAACTTTTCGACTCAGCAATCAGAGAGGTCTCATCAGTATGGTTATCTCTGATCGATCACCATAGAAGTTCTATGATAGAGGGTCACCCAATTGCCATTTTGTCAGTCTGCTGTAGACGAGTAATAATCCATCTATAAGTTTTGCTTGGTTTATCCAAGTGTCGTATGGCAACAAAGGGGAATAATCACTCAATTCGAAAATTGCAATGAGGAATTCTTGCTACCATCTGATGCATACTTGTTTTTGATAAAAAGTATTTGTATGGGTAATTGGATGACCCTATCATCGAACTTCTATAATTTTCATTCAATTTAACTCTGAAATAAACCAAAAATGAGAAATGTGTAAAAAAAGAAAATATCCTTGAAACTGTTTTTCTTTTGTCTTCCCCATGAAATAAAGGTTATAGAAAAAAAAAAACAACAAATTTACACCTAAAAAATCGTTCTTAAAATTTCCATGTAGCTTCAATAAGAAGCAAGATATTTCGAAAAAGTGGAATACAATCCATTTCCAAGATGGCGGCTAACTCTCTCCACCATCTAATTCCCTGAAACTTAAATTTGCTCTCACTTACAACATCATCATAATATGCCCCTGTCAAATTCCGTAAAAAATCGTCGACACCCAGCTTGTTGGAATTTGAAATTTAATTAGGTTAAATCACACCACCCTACTACCCCCTTTTAAAGGTATAGAGACAGATCTATACACTCAACATTATATTGCACTAAAGGTGAATCATTTTTTCCGCCAATTTTAAGAGTAAAATCTACAAAAAATAATTAATCGTTTTATTTTATTTTATATGAAAACAAAGTATGTATAGTAGATATATACTATATATACATACGGTCAAAATATCCTTACTAATTTTTCCCTGAGAAATTTCAAAAACGTCTAAGAAATTGTCATGCAATTCTTAATGCGGTGAGATTGATTAATAGTGTGAATATGTTGCAGTATATCAGCTTAGCAGGAGGAGCAGATCAAATGTCAAAAAGATTCGTTCAGTTTTAGTTCTCCTTCTGATCAGTCTATTCTATTCGTGGCGTGGTGTTGTTCGGTTAAAGAAGAGCTTCGCGTATTTTGATTTTCGGTGTTTTTATTTGTTTTAAATTTAAATACGTTTAAAATGGATAATTAGTTTGGAGGAACTGTGTTTGGTGTTATTTTGCTTTTTTACTTGCAATAGATATAAGATGAAGGTAATAATTAACATTTGTTAAAGAAAAAGTGCAGTTAGTAGGATGTCGGGGTGCCGCATGTATTCGTTACTCGTTAGTGTGTGGTTGTAAATGCATTTTGGTTGCTTTTCTTTTGTGTATAAAGTTCAAACACAAAGCTTTTCGTTTAATTCACTGCATTTAGGTAAAAAAGTTATAATTACGTCGAATGGATCTTTTAAATTTTGAAAAGTGGCCGCAAATAAGTGAGTGAGTGTTCAATTTCAGAGTGATGACAAAGGGTACATAAGTACAATACATGTATATATGTATGAATGCCTATGTTGGGAACCTGTGTCGTTGTAGTGGTGGCCTCCTGTGATTTTAAAGTTCTTTGTTCTTTGGTTTTTTGATGATAAGGTGAGTACCTACACAAATCGAACTTTTTTTTGTACATTTATTACATTTGTTTGTATCTACAAGTTTCGTTTGGAAAGCACACATACACATATTGAATTTTTTATCTGGATTTTATTTATCTATTCAGTGTAGTACTGTACGTATACTGTACAATCGTGGACTGTAAATATGTACATATCTACATATGTACCTACATTATTCCAACTCAATGTTTTTAAAAAATAACCGTTGAGATAATAAATCCTAATAGTGTTTTGTGGTCGGACAACATATCCCCATATATGGGATTTTCTGTGGTATACGTATATTTAATCCCAATAGTGAGTGCTAAAGGGAAGAAATTATTAAAAAATTTTGAATATAAATGTACCAGATAACATTAAACCTACCAAATGACTAGTAATTTGAGAATTATTAATAAGACAAAACTAAAAAGGAAAATAAATTAATTGCATGATCAGGAAAAAATATTTATGGAAATTTTATTCTGTTTTAATTATGTTAGAAAGCAAGAAAACCACAAAAGGAAGTACCTACTTCAAATGTTTTGCACGTGAAGTTAGTACGTTTTTTTAACGCATTGTTATAGCTAGCCGTAATTTTAATTGGCTGTGATCTCTCGAAAAATTAAGTCTGTTTTGAAGTTCAGCCTTTACTTCCGCTTTTTGTATTCGGTGCTTTGTCCGTCCTCGGAGTTAACAAAGATTCGTGGACAGTTTTCCAGTGCTATAATAAAAAAAAACGGTATTGAAAAATAAGTAGACACTGCTGAAACTGATATCTATAATTAATTTTATTTGAAGAGCTTAAAATGTTCGGAAAACTAAGATTTTTAATAACTCTACTGGAGCTCAAAATTTCTTTCTTGAAACGGAATATTTTAAGAACTATGCAAGTATGTAGATAAAGAATTATCCTTGAGGTATTTTTTCTTGTTAACACATAATTGCACCTTTTAAAGTTCATTTCAGTTTGTGGAAGGTTTGGAATAGTTGTAGGATCTGCGAACCTTGATTAGTAACAATGGTCCTTTAAATGTTGAAACGTCTAAGCTAATTGTGATAAAGTGATTCTGCGACGGTGACAGCACTAATAGATGATAACATGATAACAAGGGTCAAGGAATATCTTGTGATGGATGGTAAAGGATGAATGATATCCTTATGTGGTGGATAGTCTGAATATGATTAGAGGCATATAATGTGAAATTCCATATATGGTTATGATATCTTGAACTTTGCAAGGACAAATAATCTTCCGACCAATTACGGACATTTAATAGAAAGTAAAAAAAAAAATGATCGGTTGCACTCTTAACAGTAGTATTAACATCTGGATGGAATATTGTTTGGATAAATCTAAAAAAGTGCTTACTAAATGCTCTGCATGTTCTGTCAACTAAGATTTGCAAAAGTGTTAAAATGTGTAAATGTTCATTCAGAATTTGTTAGCTAATGTAATTTTAAACTTCTATGCAAAATTTTAGTGAAATTCATTAATACACTGTAAAAAATGCACAAATATTTGCCACAAAGCTTGGGTATTTTTCTCTAAAATGTAGAGAATATTCCCTGGAATTTAGAGGAATATTCCCTACAATTTACATTTCAGGGAAAAATACCTAAGCTTTGTCGCAACAATTGTGCAAATTTTTTACTGTGTGTTTAGAGGTCGCTCAAATCGAAAATAGTGATTTTTTGGCTGTTTTGGACTTTCAGAGAAACTTTTTCTACTATGACGTTATCCACAATCCATTACCTTTCTAGCGACTATAACTTAAGGGGCTCATGATTGGACAGTAAAGTTATTTTGATTTTTGCTTGTCCGCCTGTTTGCACGATAACTTGAGAACGCGTTCACTTAAGAGTGGTGAAATTTTGAACACGGGCTTTAAAAAAAAAAGTAAATTTAATTTTGAAAATGGAACAATTCGGGCAATTCCTTCGTACAGTTGCCATACAAAAAACTGGTTTTCAACAGTATATTTGTACACTGCCCGAGAACGCGTCTAGCGTCTACGTGAGAGCTGAAATTCGGTACGTGGTGTTTTCATAGTAATAGTAAAAAAATTTTAAAAATGCACTAAATCGGTTAACCCCTTTTTGGTGTTGCCATAAAAAACTTTCGTTTTTCACTATATCTTTGAACACTGCTTGAGAACGCTTCGACGTGAAGAGCTGAAATTGTGTACACGGAGTCTTCATAAAAATTGCAAATGCAAGTTAAAAAATGAATTAAATCGGGCAACTTTTCTTGGTGTTGCCATACAAAACTTTGGATTTTCACTCTATATTTAGACACTGCCTTGAGAACGCGACGACTTAGAAAGCTGAAATTTTGTAGAAAGCGTTTTCATGATAATAGTAAATAAAATTTTAAAAATTAACTAAATCGGGTAACTGCTTCTTGATGTTGCCATACATAGCTTTTGGTTTTCACTTTATTTAAATTTTATGTTCATCTAGGGTACAGTGTTATTGGTCTTAAGACCAATTGTAAGTTTTTCTCTTGTTTTTTTTTGTATAAACAATTTTGTTACAGTGAAAAAGTCTATACTTTTATGGACCGGCACATATTATTTGTAATTTGTAAAAATGCGTCACTTTCGAAAATTGCATTTTGACAACAGTTCGTACATTATATGTGTCTTTAAGTTATAGTTGCTAGAAAGATAATCGTTTGTAGATAATATCATAGTACAAAAAGTATTCCCGCGTGCCGCTTTTTCTTACATACAAATTGACACGAAGTCAGAAAATTGGAGTTTTGCGTTCGAATTTTCATTTTAAAAAAAATTATAAAAAATAGAAGAATTTAATTTTTTAAAACAATTTTTATTGCAATCAGTTCATATCATCTAAGTTCCCTTAAATTACAAAAAAAGAATAAAGAAAAACTATTGTCAAATTAAAAAGTTATGACAGAAAATGTTGAAACAGCGAAAAAATTACTGAGATTTTGCATACAAGTTTAAAATTACATTAGCCAACAAATTCTGAATGGACAGTTTTGTTTTTTGGGCCACCCTAGCATGTGTATGTAAGAGAACGACTTATATGCGGGCCAACAGATAGGGATAGCAGTAGGAGTATCAAAATGAAAGTTTTTATGAATCGGTGAAATGCAGGTAAATTTAATTTTTTCGGCAAAGGCAGTCATATTGGTCACATTGGAAAAGTATGCTACGAAATAATTTCTATTTCAAGTTGAGAATCATTTTCTATTCCCGCTGAAAACCTTAATAATTTCCATTAGCCACAAATGAAAACAAACAGCATAAATAGAAAAAAAATATCAAAATGTTGCTCTTCTCTAATTTCTACCTTCATTCTCGATAATTCCCAGCTTTATGATTACATTTTTTTAGCTGTATTACGGTTTCCTTTCTTTCTGGTCCTAGATGGAATACAGTAATTGAGTTACTCTCCGATAAAATACATTGTAGAAATATCAAATTTAGTTTTATTTCGTTTTTGAACTGTATTCGCTTTTGAAAGTAAATGGTTTTGTGTGCCATTTTATTTCCATAAGGAAATGACCGGAAAAACTTTTCACTTTGCATGACATTCCTCTCGAATTCCTATGAACAGGCTATAGATGGGCCAATAGATGGCAGCAGGAGTATCGAAATAACAGAAATTTTAAAGATGTAAATTTAATTTTTACATTGGATGATAATTTTGCTCTTTTTTTTTTAATGAAAATCTATACAGCAAACGAAAGTATGTGATGGCGCTTAAAAAGAGCTATATTTGGTTGGAGTCTTGGCCGTCTTTAGCTAAGTGGGGGGCAAGGGTACTTTAGAATACGGGGGCCCACTAACAGAAATTATTTTCTAACATACTTTGGGTTATCAAAAGGAATAATAACGTAAGTATGTTAAACCCTATCACGCACTGACGATTTTTTGTCACGTAACTGTTTAGTTACCACCGTCAGTTCGATAGGCTCTAATACAAATGCTCGCATGAAGTCACGTGACAGCAAGGTAAATTTTTAGTTCCTCTAGCTAGCAACTTTTGGGTGACGAAACTATCACTGCCATCACATTTATATGAATGTGCACGCCCTGTTATGAGTTTTGTTGCCGCTTGACTACCATTGTTTTAGGAGACGCAAGGAAAATAACTGCTACAATGATAGTGTGAGAGGAAAATATAAATAATGAAGCATTAGCACAGTAAATGCAAATGAGACCACCCCTATACAAGAAAAATTTGAAGGAATACTCTGATAGCAATTTGAAGATAAAAATGTGGGGAGAAATATCTATGAAGGTATTTACATATATACGGTGAGAGTTCAGTCTTCGGATTAGAGACTAAATTCTCTGAAATATTTACATGACAAGAAACTTTTTTCAGGAGACTAAAAAATTAGGTCTCCGGAGACCATAATAAAAAAGTCTTTAGAGACATGTCTCCGAAGTGTACACACGAAATATGAAGTTTGGTCTCTAGAGATCTCCAGAGATCTTTGTTAATTGTCAATTAAGATATTTAGAAAGAATTATCGTAAAATTTATTAATATTTTTATGTTATGGGAAAGGTGAAAAAGCTTATAAAATATATATCCTTGGTGTATAAATTTTACAGGATCAACATAACAAATTAACGGGATTTTTTTTCTCCAAAAATAACCTGAACTCTATTGCCGAAACAAATTTGTAGTCCTAATTCCATTATAGTAATTATTAATTTCTTTATTAATATCTTTGTAACAATTTGTCAAACTCACTCCAGTTTATTCCTTTTTCTTTTCGAGTCGACCTACACTTAAAAGAATACAAGAATAGTCTCCGGAGACCTGGAGACCACAAATGAACAAACAATGTTTGGAGACCGGAGACCGAATCTGGAGACCTGTTTGTTTTAAAATACACGCCGGGAGACCAAACCAAAAAAGTATCTGGAGACTAGGTCTCTTTAGAGGTTTTTTGCGATTCCAAAGTGTATACACGGGCCTCTGGCTCTCCAGAGACCAAAAACGTAATCTCTGGAGGCCAAAGTCTCTCGCCCGTGTAGCTTCACCTTTAGAGTTACAGCAAGTCTCTCTTCGGGTTCCATTGAAGATCGCAAATTGATACTTTAATAAATTATATAAAAGTCTCAAAATACGTAGTAGCAAATCATCAGATCTTTCAACACTCATACGGAAATCTCAAAGGAATTTTTCAGAATAGGATTGTAGTTCATCAAACACTAAGTGAAATTTTCCTTTAAGCAGCCTTTAGCTTCAAATTGGAAGGACATTGATATTTTCTGTATCTTTATGACAAACGCACATATCACAACTGCCTCCTCGAAATTTATATTGATGAATGGTGATATAAAACATCTATTTTTGGAGTAACAGTTCTATAAAAATTTTCCTGATTACCAAATATCGATACTGAGTTTGGATACTGAAAGTATACCATGAAAAATGATGGACGTTTAAAAAATACTTTTTAGGAACATTTTTTGCCAAATATAGAAATTCGAATAAATTCCACGGTCTACTTTCAGCAGCCAAATTCTAACGGCTAAACCAACTTGTAAAAGGTTGTCTTACTGGTTGAAAAATTGATCCTAGGTTGGTCTACTCTCACAGTGGCCAGGGGCCCAATGGATCAGGCATCCCAGGCCCAGCTGACCCATGAGTAAAGATGGCTCTGGTTTGAGTGACTTAACTGAAAAATGGCTTCTGGGGGAATGTCAAAAGTGTCTAATGTGTCTATTGTCTAATGCAATTGACATAGAGGCGAAAAATTGGGGTGAGATAGAAGGTACTGTTAAAGGCTTTTGGCGGACTTCTCAGATCCATTAATTCTCTTACTCTCATTCTTGTTTAGAACCTTTGAAATAATTCTTTGGCCTGGTATTGAGCTGAATATGGAATAAAACGACAGTAAACAAACTTACCATAGCTACCAAGAACATGTTGAAGCTCTGTTTTGGTTAGTAATTGAGTCTTACTCGTTTTAGAGAAGGTCTGAGTTTTCTTACAAAAAGGATCTCTGGCTGCATAAATCTGCATTTTTTCGATGTTAATAAAAAAAAAAAACATTTTTTCTGAGATCTTCTTCAATGTGCTCAGGTTTTGTTCTTAAAAAGATTAGTAAATCGTAAAATTAACGGTAATTACGTAAGAAAGAATGAATGAGTCTTTGGATGGTTTAAGTTACGTTACAAAAAGCTATAAAAGTTATTTGAGTATCATACAAACTGCGGTATGGGAAAAATTTTTAGGTTCTATTGAAATTTGATGATAAGCTTACGCGAGTCATAAGTTCCATAAGTTCAGGAATTTTGATCTTGCGTAAAAGCTGAATTGATCATATATCGGAAATTGAATGCAGAAGGTTTCTATATGGAATATGAATAATCCGCCTCTTTTCCAGTCTACGTATACCTCAAGGTTCCACTTTAAGACCCTTCTTGTTTTCTATGTAGAAATCAACCATTCCAAGATGTGGTATATAAGCGTTAATAAAATCTTGACGCTGATTTGCTCCGGGAAATGAAATGAAAAATCACTTTATTGTATCACCTAAAAATCTAATACAACAAAGTTAAACGGCCCACGGAAACGTGGCTCTCTGGGATCTACCAGTGTTGAGTAATTATTGCTAGAAGATAGCTTAAATTACTATGAAGTTAGCTATTTTATACTAATTTATTAAGTTTCTAGAGTTCACAAATTTTTCTTGATTTAAGTGCTTCAGGAATCTAGGTTAATGTTTATTATATGGCCAAGGAACTTCGTTTTCTTACAGTTACGATTAATAGCCTAAGTATATGATCTATGCTATGCTTGTTTTAACTAATTCTATAGCACTAGTAATAACTAATATCTAGTATAGTTAAAATTGTTCAATTCAGATGTTGTTTTTTGCTCATTCAGAATTTGATAGCTAATGTAATTTTCAGCTTATATACAAATTTTCAGTAAATTTCATTAATGTTTAGAGGTCGCTCAAATCGAAAATAGTGGTTTTTGGCTGTTTTGGGCTTTGAGGGAAACCTTTTCTACTATGACGTTATCTACAATCGATTATCTTTCTAGCGACTATAATTTAAGGGGCTCATGTAGTGTATGACTCTTAAAATGCGATTACAAATTATTTTTAGTATTATGCATGGGTGTCCAATCCAATAATTTCAAAAGAAGATGTCATTGGTACAAAGTCGTTACTCTTATAAGTCGGCACATCTTTGTAATTTGTAAAATGCTTAACCGTCGAAAGTCGCATGTTGAGCACAGTTCAGACACTACATGAGCTCCTTAAGTTATAGTCGCTAGAAAGATAATCGATTGTAGATAACGTCATAGTAGAAAAAATTTCCATGAAAGTCCAAAACAGCCAAAAGATCACTATTTTCGATTTGAGCGACCTCTAAATATTAACATTCTCAGTAGGAGCAGGTGGGGCATGGTTGCTTCCTAAAAAGGTGTTGCTTTATAGCTAGATAGTGCCCTAGCCTCATTCTAGATATTTCGGTCATGTTGTAGGATGTTTGTATGATGAATCGCAAGGAAATCTTTTGAATTCTGCCAGGCTAGCTGCCTGATGGCGTCGTGAAGTTGTTTTGTATAGGTAACTGCTGCTCTGTAGTCTGGAGGGGAGATTGTAGGCTCCTCACTCTCGGCTGTTTGTTTAACCAGGCAGTCCGCTCTTTGCTTGCCAGCAATGCCTAATGGTCAGGACACCATGCGATCCAGATTCTCTCGTCCTGTATCGTGTTTCGGATATTGGCAACCAGGCTGTTTTTATTGCCTAGATTTTGGATCGATTTGATAACCGATAGGCTGTCCGAAAAGATCGCGGTGGTGTCCTTTTTAGTGACTGCCTACTGCCTCCTAGATGGCTGTAAGTTTGGCCGTGTAGACATTGCACCAAGAGTGGAGTTTGCAACAAATTTGAGTCTGTCCTCTGGCGCTCTTGGCATGACTGCCATGGCTACAGCTTCGAAGCATCTGAGTATATCACCGTATCTGCATTAAGTCCATCACTGTGTTCTTTGTGTAGTAGTGGTGTTCATCCTCCAGGGTGAGATGAGAGGAGTAGGGTTAAAGAGGAGGGATTGAAGGGGATGATTTTGATGGTCGTGGGTATGTCGTGTAGCGCGATGGCGGTGGGTAGACATAATTTCGAGGGGTTGTGGAGGTTTTTGAACAGGAGAGTGGCTGCAAGGTGGCCTCTTCTCGCCGTGAAGGTTTGAAGGCCTGACCTTATGGGGTAAAACACGTTATTTGAATTCCAAATTTGGCCTTCCGAACTACGTTTCTCTCTATATTAGAAAACTCCAGCACATATTCTCACAATATATTTTTTAAATCCAAATAAATAGCCACTACTGGCACGCCCGCGGTTATGAGATTTAATGTTATCAGTGCAAAAAAGCTCATAGTCATTTTAAAAGTTATATTCAAACTTATATCTACTGTAATTCGTAACAAGAGTTTCATCCAGGAAAATTCTATCAAATTTATTTATATAGGTAAGAAAAGACGTTACTAAGTAGGTATTTAGTAATTAAACTTGCTACTGCACCTATAAACATTTGACTGAGCTCTTCCCCAAAAACCAAAGCTCCAAAATAGTTTTAAAAGGAAAATAAAAACATATTTGGAAACTTGATATGTCTTAAAATCTTTATGCTTACTACACTTACATGGATACCGATTCGTTCCCCTTTATAAATTTTCCAAGTGCAAAATTTTCTCATTTTGTGATGAAATATTTGCAAAAGATAACTCCACTCAACATCAAAATATAACAAACTCTTTGGAGTGTACATAAATCCGATCCCCTCTCGTTCTCTACCTAGAACTCTTCGAACAATAAGTTCATAACAAATTCCTTGATCGGAAGAAACATTGCGAAATACTGGGAACTGTGTGTGCCACACCATCTATGCCATTTTCCATCTGCTTCTCTTCTGCTCTATGCAAACAAACAACAACCCAGCACTTGACGGAAACTTTCTGGGAAAATTATTAATTAGACAAATTATTTAATCCAATTATATCATTTCGCTACATAGAGATGGAGTTTATGGGGGAGGCAACGTATTATTTCGAGAAAGAATACTTTGTGTAACTATAACTGTGAAGTATTTGCGTCATCTGAAATTTTTTACAGCTATCTTGTGCGGAAATTCGCTTCTTGGAATGCTTTGGCTTCTTATTTTGTGGCATTACGTTCTTATAATAAACTTTTGTCTGTGCAGAGAGGTTTTCCAGGAAATGTTAAGGTGTTTCACTTTATTATTTAACAAAATTAGAGAAGAAGTGTGTTGTCAAAATTTAAGATGATATTCAGCAGTGTCTATTCAGTTTGAAATAAATTGCATACTCTATGTTGGCAGCACTGGATTTATAATATTGCATGACAGGAAATTATGAATATTTTGTGAAAATTACCTTTTCGTGGTGAATTATTGAAGCAATATGTTTGGGGTAGCAAGCAGGGAATACGATTTAGATAGGTCTCGGCTTTAGAAAGCTCATTTAGGATGTATGTTGCAGTAATGGAAGGATAATTTTGATAAGATTGGGTGAATCTACAGCTTTAACAGGGTTTTGACTTGAGGAAAACTCTTTTAGTAGGTTGGGAGGGGGGGGGCGGTATTTAGTGGGTAGTAAATCATTTAGGGGGTAATTAGGGGGTAATATTGTATTTTGATAAGCTGCGATGAATCCTGTGTTTTCAGATACAGAAAATTTGATTTTTCTAGCGTTCATTCAAATGGGGATTACGTATTAGAGGTAATTAGGGGGTAAAAAACTGGAATTTGATGAAATGGAATGAATCTACCATTTAGGTCTGAGAAAGGGCTCTGATTCGGCCTCGATTTGGGAAAAACAGAAAACTTTTTTTATATTCCGAAAAACAGGCATTTGGATTTTTATGAACTGTGGTGAATCAATGATCATTCTTGTGGGCGAAAATACAACTAGCTGAGTTTCGACTTGTGAAAAACTCATTTGACGTTTTTGGAATAAGGGGGACCAACAAGGTGACGGTTTTTAAAAAAATGTTTTTTTTTTACATTTTTTCGTAGTACAACATGTCCTAATTGGGCTAATAAAATATTAAGTTTAAATTCAAAGAATTACAAAAGTAATGGGGACTTAAGTGAACCCCCCGTGTATGCGTCTGCAGTAGTTATGGGTCGGTCGCACTGACTTATAACAATAGACTGAGCGATTTGCTATATCATGCACAGAGAAAAATTAGGAATGATTTTAACTCCGAAAAGGTGTCGAATAGAATCCATCCCTTTGGACACCCTTTATTTTTATCCGAATTGTGTCTCCTGATTCACTATTAAAAGCGCTAAAAACATATCCTTATAGAAAGAATAAAAATAAAGATTATTTAAAATATCTTTATACACATTAAAGATAATATTTTTTATAGGAAAAGAGTACAGGAAAGCTTACAAATTTGTATATTTTAAGTAGAGAACTTTTGATATTTATTAACTATCTTTACAACCATTGCCAATTATAAATTTCTTATCATTAAAATCAAGAACTGTAATTTGTAAAGAGTACTAGTAACTCCGATAATGTATATACATATTTACATCGATCATGAAGTAAATAATAACTATATAAAGAGATACTAATATTGCAGCCAATGTTAATTGTTATTCTGCTATAAAAAAAATGTGTGAAGAATAGCAGATTTCCACTGATTTATGTGCTCACCATTATATATAAAAGCAACGAAGGGATAGTGAGAAAAAAAAAACTTCAAAATTATTTAAATACATTATTTACAAAATATTACATTAGGTAGTTTGTATTTTGGAACTAAGAAATTTAAGTGTGGTTTTTTTGAATCAAAAATAAATTCTAAGGGTTCTAATTCTGTAAGTTCATCTATAAGGATATAATATTAAAGTTTTCAGTTTATTCAACTTAGAAAGCATTCAAATTATAAGCGAATCATTTAAGCTCTTTATATAAAAACATAACGTTAGAATTCTTTTTCAAAATATGGATAATTTTTCCAAAGCTCGGCGAATTTAAGTTGTTTAACATATATAATATTAAATTTGAGCGGTATACATGACCATATTTGACATATTTTATAATATTCCATTTTCCGTTATATTTATGTCGTTTTTCAATAATGTTTTCACGAAAAATATTTATGTTAATTAATGTTTCCAATAATACTTCACTTGTTTCTACCTTAAAATTTAATTCCAACTCAATAATTTTCGTTAAGTATGCTACGTAATTGACTTTTTGATGCTCGGTTGCAAAACAATGACAAAAATTTCTGAAGTTTGCAGATAATTTTACAAAATCTTTTAACTGTTTATGTTTTGCTTCATATCTTATTGTCCACAACATGCTTAAGGATCTCATTTAAATACGCTTAAAATAAAATAAAACAAAATGAAATATGTAAAAAAAATTCATTAATAAATTACAAAATTTTGTGGATCATGATTTCCACACAAGTTTGGAAACTTTAAAGATGTTGCTTTGGCCCACAGAATTTTATTTTCTGCTGAAGGATATGTACCGTGAACTTCGATCAAGGTTGATAAGTTTAATTCGGAGTGTTTTTGTAGCTTGCTTTCATAATACCCAAGAATCTTTTTACACATTTCCTTTTCATTCAAATAAGAAATCAACTCCTATAAATTATATGCGTATGTTGACTTTAAGGCTTTACAATATTAAGGAATAGCCATTTACCTCCGTAAGTACATTTATTTCCAACTTAATTTTTTTAGGTAAAGCACCCTGTCTGTCTCTCTACCGGTTGTGAGTATTCTTCCTCATTAAACTCAGTTTGAACAGCTACATCTCGATTGAAATCTGAAAGCATTATCACTAACACAGAAAAAAAGACACATACATTGTAAAAAGTACAACATTTATTCAGGGAAGTAATTTCAAAAAACAAACTAAAAATGTGTGATAAGATATTGTAAAAAAAATTTTTTTTTTGTATTAATTTCAGATATATAATGGTATGAATTGGAATAATCTGAAACACATTTCATTCTATTTTACTTTTGTTTTAAACATTTGAATTTATTGCATTGCAAATGCCACAATAATTGTTATTTGCTTAAAAAAAAAAAAAAAAACACGTTACTAATTACTTATCGACTTACCGTAAATTTGAAAGTTTTTTATTATAAAATCTTTATTGTACGAATATACGCTATTTTTAATCAATATATTAAGGAGATCTACGCCATTTTTGTCACACAAATATAAATTTTTTTCAACAGAGATTTTAAACATATTCACTACTTCAGCCAAAACATCTATAATTCTGACTTTTTTTTTTTCACTAGCTTTTACTATGGTATATTTTCTTATACCATTATTTTTAATTAGTAAACTTAACTCCACGAGTGATCTAAGCAAATGATTGATGTCCAAAAATCTGTGCAATACAAACATTTGAATAAAAATAACACCGAACGGAGTGAAATACCCGGTTTTTCCCCCCAGAAAGTGTGCATGTTCAAACATGCTAGAGAATTCTATCCATTTAGTGTAAAATTAAAATCCAAAAGGATACAAAACAAACCGCCATGAATAAAGCCGTTATCGTTCTTTTGCTTGGAAATTTTATTTTCTTAGTTTTATATCTTTGGATATAAATATAAATTTATTCGACCAGATGGATACAATTAAATCGAAATCGCACCGTCAAATTTTTCTCTGTGTGTAGCACAAAAAATATTGTGTTTCTTTATATAATAGTTTGAGCACCCTTCAAAACGTTTACTACATAAAAACATGTAAAATTCAACCAATCAGAAGAAATTTTACACCCGAAAATTTGAATTAAATTAAAAAAATATCTTCCTTGTGTTCAAGTGATATTTAAATTGCTTATGAGCATTCTTATAAGAAATTAAACTCATTTCGGCTTCAATTTTCAAAAGGTTAATTTTACCTGAATCTACGTATGGGCAAGAGAGACGGAGTATGGTAAACGCCAAGGTGTATAGAATACAAGGTTCCGCCATTAATGACGAATTATCGTGAAAATGTATAAGAAGGCACGGTACCGAGAACACAATACTCTCTCTCCTCTCTCTCTCCTCTCCCTGTCTTTCCTATAAAAATGTATATACATTAGTCACAGAATTACGTCACAGGCTATCAGCTGCAATGTGTCAAAATTTTAATGGTAATAATTATCTTCTATATACCTTGGGTAAACACTATCTTTACCTTATTCTTCCTGCTGTGATTGCATCTGCAGCCAACATAAAAACAACAAATGACATAAGAAAACGTTCAGTAAACGATATTATGTGTTGATAGCTCCAACTCTGCCATAGCACGAAAGAGAAAACTATAAAACTTGTGCCGTTCTGTCTTATAGGAAAATGACAATACGCTCAGTCCATTGTTATAAGTCAGTGGTCGGTCGCGAACGATTCGGTCGTTTCGACCGGGTCAGTGCAGTGATTCAAAAGACCTGAGTCACTGTTTCAAAATCATATCGGTCAATCAGATTTTTTTGACTTATTTGTTAAAGCCATATTTTCAATTAATCTTAAACTTTTTATTTACGGACTCTGCATGCAGCTAGATCTTCAGCTAGTAGTTTTTCACATTGAAATAAAACTTTTACATCTAGTTCACATTGTATACTATATATTCCACTCACAACTCTATTCTGACAATGTAAGAAACATCAAAAAGTTACGCATCCAGAAAGTATCCTTTTTGAAATAATTTGTATTGCTACTAGTCCCTCAACTGCTAATTTTGTCGCCAAATTGTAGTTTTGGTATTTACCACCATTCTGCGCATGTACAAGGGTGCAAAGGGTGCTAAGCCATGCAAGTATTTTAGAAAAATGATGGATCAGGCGCGTATACAGGCGGAGGGTCACGGGGGTCATGACCTCCACCAAAGCGCCACCTCACCTTCGCGATGAATTGAATGAGGTGCTAGACTGTAGAGTGAGTTTTAAAAGTTAAACGGGACGATTTTCGTATGGTACGGACACAATGTGTAGTTGCCGCCAGCGATTAATGCTAGTGCTGTAACGCCCTTTTCCAATCTGTGGCGACAGTTAGCGCTAGGTTGTTTGTTTTTTCCTTTTGAATAGTAATAGTGTATTCTGGAGTGGGTATAATAGTCATTCGCTCGTAGCTCTCCGTCGTTGAAACGTGTACGATTTTCTTAGATTTTTCTTGTGTTTTATGTAGTGTCGAAAAGTCATTTATCACAACTATCACAGGATGCTAAGTAATTTTGGAATACATTCTGCATATTTATTTTACTATTAGATTATTTAGAAAAAGGCAGGCAATGCTTAGTAGTCCGGTTATTATGATGCTTTTATGTTTTTGTTGCGCCGATTACTCCTATAGATGAAAAAGAACACAATTTCGAGATTTGAAAGTGTTATTGTTTCTAATAAATTGGTCAGCGATCATAAATTTTGTTTTTAACCTATCTGATTTTCCGCCATAAAATCGGTAACAGGACAACGTGGTGAGATCTCGCAACAGAAGCATAAAAACTGACTTAACGAATTTTATATTAAGGTTCTTCCAGTAGAACCCTAGTTCCATGCAATCAACGTCTAGCCATCCGTTAATTTTTCATGGCGACACTGGCCTAAGTAGTTTTAATTTAAAAGCGACTGCTTCCGACTTTTGCCTCCTCCTCGAACATTTTAGTTGTGACACCCCTAGGCTGCAGGTCTGGATACGCGCCTGTGATAGATAATCTTTATAGTTTACAATATTATTATATATTTTGACATTTGACTTGGGAACTTTAAGTTCGGTCATGCACGCACACATATCTACCGAAAGCCAACTAATTTGGATTTGTGTTACAGATTTGTAACTTTCATTTTCTTAAAAGGGTTTTTCTTAAGGAAGGTATTTCTATGACTAAAGAATGAAATAAATTCCAACAAATATAAATTTCAGCAGCACTGAAGATTGATTTCAGCATTCAGAGAATGCAGCAATTTTTCATTTGCTAAACACTTGATTTGAGACCAACCGGGTTGCCTTGCCATGCCATATTTCAACAGTGAAGCAGTTATAAAGGCACAATTTTGATTGTGATTGCTTAACATTCAGTGATATGAGCCGGTGAGAATCATAGTGGCTTAAGTCAAGAATTTTCAAGACCAAATTCTTATTTCATAACCATCACTCGCTAAACACTATCATGAAGAAAGTCAAAATATATAGGTACAGCTACTGATGGCAGTGTTTCATTGTCATTTTCAGCAAAAGATGTCCATACCTTTTATGGGCCGAGGTGCGCAACATCAATCTACTCTAAACTATGCAAACTTGACTTAAGTCACTCCGATTCTTACCGGCTCATATATCAACTGCGAGCGGCTGAAAAATGGAATATTTTAGCTTTGAACGTTGCTCTGACATGAACGATTCGGTGAGTTAGGTGATTTTAGGGTATTAGATGATTATTCCCAACTTATTCAAATGACACACTAATAACCGAATCTTTTACATTAGTCACTTATACCAAAAGACTCGTATGACTTGAGTCACCAAAATGACCATCATTTCAGCCAGCTGTAAATTGATGATTCTTTCTTAGTCCTCTCAAGCGAATGTTTATGATTATAACTGAAAAAAAGTAGGTAGGCGTGTAGTTTTATGATCATTTATTAATCATTGTCCAGATAATGATAATATTATTTGCCTTTGTTTATATCCGGAATCGACGAATAAAGGTAAAGTAAAAACAATAATTATTTCTTGATAAAAGAAAAGAAATTTAAACTTTCAACGCGATTTCCCAAAAATACCAATTTTCGCATCGGCTCTTAATGTCATTCAGTCAATTTACACTGGATCCACTTTGCACTTGAATGAGAAGGTAGCTCAATAGACTAGTTTCAGTTTAGCGTAGCCTTGTTTTTAGCTAAAATTTTCAAAAATTAAGTAATTTTAGAGGAAAAATGAAATTTTTTTCAGTTGGCTGCCATTTTTGGTAAAAAAAGCAAAAAAAAAATGCCTAAGTTTAACTGAAACTACATTTATATATTATTGAAAAATAATAAAATCAAGTGTTTTTTTTTGCCTCACAAACCTGGACCTTTCTCGACTAGGTAGTCAGAGAAGGATGGACTTTTTCCATAATTAAATTAAATTTTATATTAAAAAAAAAAAAAAAACAAAAATATTGTTTTTTAATAGTTCAAAGGAAGTATTTTAGTATGCAAGACACAATTTATATGTATGAAATATTTCCTTTCAAAATCTCAAAAATTTATAGTTTTTAAACTTTCAGCCTGTTGGTTCTCCTTATTTAGGGTGTAAAAAATTCCCTGCAATTATCTAAAGCTGAATCTTCTATTTTTAGCCTGTCATTAACCTTTGAAAGACCTATTTATTTATAATAAGCAGTGAACTTCAACTCTCACCAATTTGGTTCTATTTAGCGTTTTTTAATTAAATAACTTTTATTTACTCACTGTTCACTCCTCACATAAAGGGTTTTCCAATAAGAGGTGTTATTTAAGTAACCCGCTATTTCGGTAGATGTCACTTTTGGAGCTGTCATTTTTTGACATTTGACAAGTAGAAACTACGCCATTAATAAAAATGGAACCATACAAGATTCAACAATGCATTGAAATTATTCAAATTCACTATAAAAATGGTGAAAATGTGGCAGAGACGGTTCATAAAACTCGAACATTTTTGGGTCGTCGTGAAGCACCTTGTCGGACCGCAATACAGAAATTGGTAGAAAAATTCGAGCTGTCGGGACAAGTTAGTGATGTGAAGAATAAATCCTGTGAACGTCGCTAAAGAACAGCCGAGAATATTGCTGCTGTAGCCGAAAGTGTTGAAGAAAACCCAGGTTTGTCCATTCCTCGTCGTTCTTTGGAATTAGGCATTCCACAAACGTCATTACACCGTATTTTGCATAAAGATTTGGGTCTTAAGGCTTATAAAGTTCAGTTAACACAAGAACTCAAGCCGACCAATCATCAACAACGTCGAGTCTTTGCTGATTGGGTCCTTGAAATGCATGAAAATGATCCGGAATTCCATCGAAAACTCATCTTGAGTGATGAGGCCCATTTCCACCTCGATGGCTTCGTCAACAAGCAAAATTGTCGCATCTGGGGCTCGGAAAACCCAAGAGTTATTGTTGAAAAGCCTCTCTATCCTCAACGTGTGACTGTTTGGTGCGGTTTATGGTCCCGCGGGGTCGGACCTTACTTTTTCGAAAATTGAGGCTGGAGCAACAGTTACGGTGAATGGATTGCGCTATCGACAGATGATTAATGATTTTTTATGGCCGGAATTGGATGGTATTGATCTGGACAACGTTTACTTTCAACAAGAAGGCGCTACGTGCCATACAAGCAACGAAACTGGAAAAGTTTCCGGACTCTCGAAGAGGTGATCACAATTGCCCACCGAGATCTTGTGACTTAACAACTTGCGACTTCTTCCTTTGGGGCCACGTGAAAGAGAAGGTCTACGCCAACAGCCCAGCGTCGATTCAAGACCTCAAAGATGGAATTCGTGAGGCTATCGAGGACATAGGGCAGCCACTTCGCGATTTGGTTATGGAAAATTTCATGAAAAGGATATGGTCCTGCAGGCGTGGTCGTGGTTGTCATTTGGCTGACGTTATTTGCCGTTATTAACGGCATACCTTCCTCTTTATAATGAAATAAAGATCCGATCATTTATATCAAAAAATGGAATTTTTCTTTGAATATTAAAATAACACCTCTTATTAGAAAACCCTTTATATATCATAGATATGTAGCATCCCACGATGAATTTCCTACTATTAAAGATGTTTACAAAGCTTAAGGCAGCAAGCTGAGCAATACTTCTTCGATGCTTAGTCTACTTAAAATACAAAAAGTAGGATACAAGCACTCAAATCAAAATATATATAAAAATAATACTTATCTAATCAAATCAAGTTCTCCTACACATCACTTCTTATTTAAAATTCCCATCTGAGATGCTTATTCACTAAGTAGAAATCCTCTGCTCCTCCTCTACCATTTATCTAAAAAAATATAATCATTAATTAAATCACACAACTCGATAAAATATACCGCAGTATACTTTCCTCCGTATATTTACAACTTTGTAATGACAGCCAGTGACACAAAGTCAGCCAGCTTTTTTCGCCTCAAATAAAATTCAAGCAAACGTCTTTAGGGCAACACCAAGAGGCAAAACAAACATAATTGGTTACATCGGCTGGTGGGGTAACTATGTGGCTGTGGGCTCATGTGCAATTATTCAATCTGGGCCCCTGTACCCTGTTAGGTTAGGTTAGGTAAGAGGGGTGCCGCTAGACAACCAGCCAGCCTCACTTAGACCTCCAACGGGTCCATTGTGCCCCTAGACCTCATGAGATAACCCTTCAAGCCGAGGATTTATCCTGCTTTCCCTGGGAAACTCAGGATATATCCAAGACCTTTAACCTAGATCCATCCTGCCTCACTCAGAAAACTCAGGATGTCTCTGAACTTTATACTTTGAAGCTCCCCCAGACTTGAAAAGAAGTAGCTACCTAGTAGCCTACCTCTTTTATTCATCAGAGCGGGGCATTCGCAAAGCACATGCTTGACGGATTCAATTTCCTCCGAGTACCTACAACTCCTGCAGAAATCGTTCGTCGCTATTCCCAGTCTTCTAGCATGGTCTCCTATGGCCCAGTGACACGTCATGACCCGTACTAGATTCCTGTATTTGCTCTGCTGCTGTTAAGCAGTTCCCTTGTCCTTTTCCTGTCATATGCAGGCCACAATTGCCTCGCAATACGACAGGTATCCCTGCTGGTCCATCGGAGGCCTGCCTTTAAATAGACGTCCCTGATGATTTCCTCTTTTAAAGCTCCGATTGGGATCCTCACGTAAGCTACAGCTGCGGAGCTATCCAATTCGGAGCCCTTTTTGGCCAACTCATCAGCCATCTCGTTGCCTGAGGTATCCTTATGGCCAGGTACCCAGCTTAGGGTCACCTTGTGCCTTATAGTCAATTCCTCAAGCCTGGTTTTGCGTAGCTGCAGCAGTTTTGATTTTACCAGCCCAGCATCCAGCGCCCTGATGGCTGCCTGGCTATCAGTATATATACAGATGTGCCGTGCGGGCTCTCTGCACATGGATATCAATGTTGCCGCCTGATAAACCGCTGTAAGCTCTGCCTGAAAAACACTGCATTTGTCAGGCAGTCTATAAGACTCGTGCCACTGGAGATCTCTAGAGTACACTCCAGCCCCTGTGCCCGCACTCGTCTTTGAGCCATCCGTAAATATAGAAATATCGGATGTAACGACCACCTCCTTCCCCTCCCAGTCACTCCTGGTGGGTATCGTTGCATTGATACCCCCACCAAAAGTCAGGATGAGTACTTGATAGTCTGTTTCTACCCTGCAGTCCCTACAGTCTACCTTCTGGAGTATATTGGAGTGCCCAAAACCCCTCTCCGTCCACCAGCCCCCTGCTCTCAACCTGACAGCATTAGTTGCCGCCACACCCTTACAATAAAGGTCCAGCGGCAATAGATCAAGCATGACCTCCAATGCCGCCGTGGGCGTGCTGCACAGACACCCAGTTATACCCATACAGGCGGCTCTCTGGATTGTTGACAGCACATCAGCACATAGAGCCGTAGCAGATGGGCCGAACTATGGCTGTGTACATCCAATGTACCACCCTGGGTTTTAATCCCCAGTTTCCGCCAAATATTCTCTTGCACGTGTAGAAGGCCACACTGGCCTTCTTCACGAGTTCTTGTAGATTAGCCTTCCAGTTCAATTTGGAATCGAGGACGACATCCAAATACTTCGCTTCACTGGAGAGAGTAAGCTCCTCTCCTCCCAGCATTGGAAGTCTGAAATCTTGCACCCGCCTCCTTCTAGTAAAAAGGATTAGCCTGTACTATACCCACATTTTTAAATGTACCTAGTTACATTTTTAACATTCAAACTAATATGTACATGTAATATGAGAAACAGAAACTCTGAATTCGCAGAAAAACACACGTCTCAAAAGATCGTTTAGTAAGCAAAGTCATTCATTCATTATCTAAATCAAACAAAATTTCAATGCCACTGATTCAATCAAACCCATCATTTTCTCACGAAAAATGATCATTCTTCTGTATTTATCTTTCATTAATTCATAAGCATGAATTTTTTTAAGTGGCGAATGAATTACTTATTTGTTATATTCTTTCTTTATGCAGAATCTATCGAACAGTCAGACTCTCAGCCATATTTGTCTCTGCAGATCTCGGCATGTTCATTTTCTTGCATTAACTTGTCCGAAACCGCGGCAGTCGCGGTGCTTTGCAATCAGTTTTGTTTTCGTATGGTGATTTAGACTATTTAGAGAGCTAGGAGGCGAATTGAAAATTTGCGGCTTGAGTGACGACATTTAATTGCCCAGATATTGAGGTATGTAAAATTCGACATACCAAAACCAAACCTAATGTTTTATTAAACATACTGGACCTGTGAAGAAAGATTATACTTTGTATTCATAATTTATATTGGATTACGTTTATTACACGTGTTCGAGTTGTGTGAAAAATAGATTTTGTATTTTCCACTAGAAAAATGCCTAAATACTAGAGCGGAGTTGTCAAAAGAAAAAAGAATGAATTTCAAAATGATATAGAATAAAAACTTCCGAAAATTGAAAGTTTCTTCAAGTATAACTTTGTATCTAAAATTAATAACACCGATTCCACGGAATTGGGTGAAAATAGCTGAATGAATACGAACTCCAATTCAAGAAAATTAGGAATTCGTCAGATTCGTCAAATAAGTGTATAAATTCAGCTGTTGAGGTGGCCATCGCAGAGTCAAACTTCCAGAGTGAATATAACTCAAACCCAACTATAGCCGACGATACATTAGTACGGTGTGCTAGTACACCATTTCCTACTGACCAAGGAAATTTCCAAGATCCCTTAACCACAATCATTAAATGGTTTATCATTTCGCACGGACCTTGTCAACTAATTGGACTTTTTCCAAGAGATCACAATAATAAAAGCTTCAATGTGTGACATTACACAACAAAACTATCAGAAAACGTATCACGTATCTGAGAAATTAGGTATGATAATCCTTAAACTTAAATGTAGCTTACTGTGAGCCTTGTTGATTATTTGCAGATAAATCAAAAGTCAAAATTTCGAAATTTGTGTGGATAAAAAGAAATAATGATTGGCAACACCTAAGTCAGGGTATTAAAAGACATAAACATTTACAGGTTCATGTCGATGCTTGTCATAACATTTGTGACTGAAAAAGTAAAAGAGTACGCGACAAAGATCTTGAGCATGATATGTTCAACGAGAGTAGTTACTGGTTGAAAGTGATCGAGAGAATCATGAATGTGGCTCTAACTTTAGCCATTTATAGGGCATAATGGAACTCTTGAAAATAAGAACGCGAATTCAGGAATTTTCTTAAGAGGAGTCAGTACTCAGCCAAAATTTCAATTTAGATGCCAGCGAGCCTGTAGGCAATAAAACTTACTATACATAGGTTTGTGTCCTGAAAGTATGAAAATACATATAAAATTAGCCTAGACCTAGACCACAAGGCAAATTAGAGACATCTAGCATAAAAGAGAGAAACCCAACATGCGACAATTTAAGACGAAAATGGAAATTTGCAGTTCAAAGAAATTGAAAATTTTTAAAGAGAATTAACTCTCCTAAATTTTATTTTGCACTAATTGTTAAATATACTATTTTGCTTTATATTTTTAAAACTTTGAACGAAATATTGCAATTTCTCGTCGGTGAAATATCGAGAGAAAACAAGTACTATTAGAGTTAAACAATTAAAAAATGCGCCACTAAAAAGGAAAAAAACTCGACGTTATTTGCTAGATCTAGGCTTTATCTCTCTAAAATAGTCACAATATAAAGAAATGAGAATACTTACTAAGAGGAATTTGATTTGAAAAAAATCAATTTTTACCATTTTTTACAAATTTCCGAGCTAATATCTCCATTCCAAAGCATTTTTTTTATTTTTCTCGACGTTATTTACTAGACTTCTTCATTACCTTTAATTTAAGATATAAATCGTTATTCTGCTACAAATAGTTTGCTAGAAATTTGCTTTGAAAAATGTATGAAACTTGCAAATCTTGGTACTGACTCCTCTTAAATATCGTCAAACTCTTACCAAAATATGATCCAGTTCTCAGTGAGCTTTTAGCACACGACACTAAAAAATAATATATTTTAGTCCTAAGACACAAAATGGTAATTATAGAACATCTGGGAAACAAAGTGAAGAATAATTTAATAAGTGAATAATGGCTCTCCGGGTTTCTCAATCATAATTGACAGTACCCAAGGCATGTCTAAAATTGACCAGGTTAGCATAATGGTTCGATTCGTAAAGCTCTCAAAAGAAGATGAAACTATTTCCGGAAATTGAAATTAAAGAAGTTTTCTTAAGTTTGGTAACAACATACGATCTGAAAGTAGAAACACTAGAAACTTTTAAATTTTAAAATTACGGAAAAAATGATTTAAGTCTAAATAAACTTCGCGGTCAGGTATACGATGGTGCCGCTAATATGAGTGGCGCTACAACGGTTTATAAGCACGAATTCTTAAAAGTCAACTTAAAGCCGCATATATTCACTGTTCTGCCCACAATTTGGTTATTAATGATGCGGTAACTTCAGTTTTGGAAGTAAACAAGTTTTATGACTGAAACCGTTTACATATTTTGAGACATAACATTAAGACGTGGGCCTGTCTGTCTGTCTGTCCTCGAAAGTGAAAATCATACAAAGCATTTGTGTCCTACTCGATGGTCTTCGTTTAATAATGTGATATTTTCCTTGTGTTTTTATTTTAAAAATATTTTGAAAGTGCTGATTAAAATTATTCTCGTGTTAGAAAATGCAGCCGAAAGAAATGTCGCAATAACACAAAAAATAAAATGGAAAGTTTTGAAATTGTCCTTCATATTGTAATACAATCCGAAATTTTAAATATCTTAGATGTCGTATCTCAATTTCCCAAAGCCCGAAGTTTGGCTTGCAAAAAGCATGTGATCGTTTGAAAAATACTTACAATAAAATATCAGCATTGCGAAGTGATTTGCACTCAGTTAGAACAGGAAATAGATATCGGAAATATAACTGAAAGTTTTGCTTCCCTAAAGCGCGAAAGCTGAATTTCCGTTGAATAAAAAAATGTATCAATTAAATTTTAATTTTGATAATTTTGATTGAACCCTTGAATAAATAGCTTTGTGAGTAAGGGCTATGTTTATGACGAAAATGTGAAGTTTTAGGAAGTGTTTTAGCGTAGTAAACATAGATGGATTTACATGGGGTTTTTGATTTACAATGAGTGAATGGGTTACTTTTCGATGGGGTAAAAAAATAAATTTTACGTTTTTCGGGCGTTCGGTTGGGGGTGGTAACTACCACCGCGGGGGGTTGTCCAATTTGGGCCGTGTATGATATTACATTAAAGCTGTTACTGACTGCTTTTAAATGGGATATTTTTCTTTTTTTCTGTAAGAAACTTTATAAGAAAATTTTTTCACTCGAATAGGTTGGTGCGACGAGGCTGATTTTTCTTTTAGCATAATATTTTGTATATTTCTTAGGAATATTTCAACTTACTATGTTTAACCATTATATGGGTTTTGATGTGAAATTTCCAGATTTTTCATGTAAACATTTTTGACATAGAAGTACATACATTAAAGTGTGAAAATCCTGTAAGTAAGCAGAGAAAAGAAAATTATCCCCCAAAGTTCAGAAAATTAATATGAATATGTCAGATAGATTATGTACCATTATATGAGTTTTTAGCGAAAATGTAATGCCTAGAAAGAAAAGATATTAAAAAAACTTTTAAAATAATAACTTTCGTAAATAAATTGCAGTGAAAAATAAGAAATGCTAGAACTTAGATTAAATCTTAAAATTGAATGTATATTAACAATAGTTCTAGCATTTCTTATTTTGCACTGCAACTTTTCTTGTGTATATCACAGAAAGAAAAAAAGAGTTTTTTATTTTTTTATCGAGAGCGGATCAGTTGTTAGTTTTGTTTCTTCTACAGTGTGATGAGTACGAAAAACAGTATTGACTTTACGAGAAATATATGTAGCTATTCCTCAGAATGTGTTTTCCAAGTTAAGCTATATAAGAAATTTGCCGTTTTAAATTTTAAAAATGCCATGAGCTTTCAAACTTACACCAAATTTTAATGCGTTTCTTAAAAAGAAAGACATAAGAAACAAAAATAATGCGGATCATACTTTTGTACCCCTTCAAGACGGCAATATAAATCATGAAATTTTAAATTAAGGCTGAAATCACACAGAACGCTGTAATCATACTTCAGTCTTAGTTCAAACAAAGTGCCACATAAATTTCTACGGTATTCCTCTTTGCCGGTAAAACTAAATGACTTAATAAGAGTTGCTCTGAGAAATCATTAAAGCATGATTAAAGCGTCCGGTGTGAATTCAGCCGAAGAAATAAATCAGAAAAGATGTTGGTGCTGTTGACTCAGTGGTTAGAGCGTAGAAGTTGGAATAAGTAAGTTCCGAATCTTGCTGTTGACCAACTATTTGTTCTTTTTCCCACAATATGCGGTCTTGTCCGGGACAATAATTTCAAAGCGGCCAGAAATTAATGACGTCAAATATCCGTTTACATAGTTTTTCGATTCCCAAACCGGGATGGAGAACTCCTAACACAATTATCATACATAACAGCGACAATTAAATAAATATAAAACAGATGAATATAGTAGATGTTATTTTTAGGATAACCAACTTACGAGAACGAACTCTTTCCATCAACAAAGATGGTTACTACTTAAGGCACAGAATGTAAGGAGGTTCGAATTTGGTCAGTGGGTAGTATTTTTTTGTTATTTCCAAAATATATGGATTCATCCTAAGTAGACCTTACATAATATGAATTTCACAGCGGAGGGAATTAAACACGAACATGATATATATCTGAGGGTAGATGTAATATTAGGACGGCCGAATTATAAAATCGAGGCCTCTAGATTAAAAGTGAAATTAAAAAGAAAATCGAACAACATTCAGCGATATGTCCAGTTGGTAAGGCATAGAATTACAAATAAATTACACATTGAGGTTCAAATATCTCTGGTGACCATATTTCTTTTTATTCCCACATATGTACATATATACAACCAGATGTTATGTGTTAATGAATTTTGACCGGGACCACATTTTTCCAACGTAACGTGTTTGTTGGAAATTTAAATGAACTAGCAGGTATTAGCGAGTCAATAAAGCTAGGATCATTTGTGTATTACAATTATTTCTGGTCCTATCTATTTCACCAGCATGATGCTTTTTACTGATTATTAATTTGTGTTTACAGAAGATTTTCCAGAGAAAAAAGTAAGCTTTTCTTCCTACCCTATAGTTCTCCCCATCTCTCATCAATTTTCATTATTTCGCAGAGCTGTTTTCTTCGTCGGTTGCTCTATGCTTGGACTTGAGGAATCTTAAAGATGAATAAATCTTTTTTACAAAAGTTAGATTCCTTTAGGCATCATTTTATGGAGGGCTCCCTATCCATATTCTAAAGTATCATTAAAACTGGTATATATGTATGTATGTAATACTATGCTTCCCCTTAATATATTCCAAAGTTAGAAAAAACAAACCCACAAAATAAACAACCAAAGAATTTTCATGCTTAGCTGGGCGTTTACAAATCAATTCCGGAAATTGTTAACTTACCCCCAGAACATTTGTCTAAGCAACACAAGTAATTGCAGCTCTCCTCAGTCCTCGACGATATGCGATGGTTAGATGGTGTGCTGTGAGTTGCAAAATTTGAACACCAAATGAACGTTTAACAATGAAACTGGATACAATTTTCCAACCACAATTTTCCATCATGTGTGAATAATTCTAACCGAAATCGTTATCTGCCAGGAAAATGTAAAGTCTCCTCTAGTTCAAGCCTACACAAAATCTCTCTCTCTTTCCATTTCTGCTGTAAGTACAATGAAAGCTTTGTGCACGGTTGGCTTAATTTAGATCCATTTCTATGGTTGTGAATCGAAAGCCGGGTATAAAATTGACCTTGGCTTAAGCCGTTCACATCAAAGGTGAAGATTAAAAAAAAAAATTATAAGGGAAAAAAGAAGAAGAAGAAGCAAAAAAGAGATGAAAAAATTAACATTGTTTTCCCGATGAATAACAACCCTCGGTTATTTGGTCTTTCTGCATTTCAATTCACCTGGTCGGATGATTTTGTAATCACTTTAAAATTCACCCTACGCTTTAGGTCGTTTTCTAGATAGAGGCTAAGCTATAGAGAAAGCGAGGTTATCTTTGAAAAACAGAGCTTCCGTTCCCTTAAAAAAAAGCAAAAAATAAAAATGAGAAAAGAAAATGTGGATTGCGTGGGCTCAAAGTAGGCTCTACTGCCGCGGAACTTAGCATATATAGGGGTAGATGAAGGGCGAAAGGTCGTATGGGTTAAGGAGGGTAACAAAAAAAAAAAAATGTTTTAATGATGTGGCATTAAAAAAAAAATAAAAATAAAAAGAAAATGCTTTACAGGCGAACGGTTACATCCACCGAGAAAAGGTTGATAGCATGGTTAAAGCTGGGGCGGCAAGCACGTTATCTCATAGACCCAAACAAACATTCAGCATTATATTGTGAGTCCTTCTGGCAAGACATTGTAAACAGCATCTCCCTCAGGCACTGTATGGTTGCAATATGCCATCTCTCGTCATCATAGTCGACGTCGTCGTCGTCGTCGTTTGTTAAAAAAATCCCATTGATATCTATGCGCCTCGGCGCTCAGACAGTTTTATTTCGTTTCAATCCACCACAGCATCGTTCTTATGTTGTTTGTTAGCAAACGTTCCAGACATCAGAGAGGGAAAAGTCAAGCTTTCAAAGATATTTTTTATTGACAAAAGTTTTTCCTGGCTTTCAAATATATGCATACATACATCCATACATCCATATCCTTACTCCAGACCTTAAATCAGGACGCTCAAAGAGTTCTTCTTCCACACAAACTGGCAACTGAACTATATTCACCGTACTCACTTCCTTTTTGCCAGAGTTCGAAATGTTGTTTATGAACAGACCGAAATATCTGTCGGTTTTATTGTGTGTTTTACTTAATTGAAGCTTGTAATGGCAACAGGGAAAATTAAAAACGATGTCTACTCCCATTATGAGTCGATGACTGTGGCGGGTTCTGCTGCAATAGGAAGTGAGAGAATTTATTGAAAAAAATTCTAGCGGAGGTTGGTAAGCTCCAGGGAGCTCTAGGTTAATAAGGATAAGAATAATACGGATACGGAAAAGGTGGAACCCTAAGGGAGGGCTTAAAGTGTGAATCGTACATATATTTGGGGTGTGCTCTCCATCCCCCGTATAATGAGTATTTATTTGTGTTTGTTGGGCCTCTAATTGCTTTATTTGCTTCAGGAGTAGGTAAGTATGTATGTAGGTGGGTCCAAATTGTAACAGGATTTCTTTTGCATCCGGCGCTACATGTAACCTTAAGGCTAAATGTATCTCCCTATGTTAATGCTGTGTCGAAAGGTAGTTAAAATGTGACAAGCCATTTCTTCTGATAATGCAAAGCTGTTTTTTTTTTCATGAGGTATAAAAGAAGAGAAAGAATTGGTTTCCGTTTTATTATTATTATTTTTTTTTTAAATAAAAACAAGGACGAATAAAGGCCCTTTAAAATCTAAACAGCAAATATTCCTGGAGAATATGTATAGCGAGGAGGGTATATTTATTTATGAATTAAATAAGAAAAAATCGCTTTTTGAATATTGGTAAATTAAAATTATTGCATTTGGAAGAACTTTGTTAGGATTGCGGGGAGATTGTCAGGTTCGGTCACTAAGAGACTAAATTCATGTTTAATTTAATTAAATCAACGCGTATGCCTATATTTACATGTACTTTTTAGATTGTAGGCCTCAACTGTTAGGCTCTTAAAGCTCTTGTGGTATTTTATGACTATATCTATCTCTTATGTTTGTCCTGCCTTTAAAGTAAAAAGTTTTGGAATTATATTTTTATAGGACTGATCTAACATTTCCACACACTTTTGGAAAATCCACGATTAACGGCCTTTTTATAATGAAAGATATTTGCAGTAACAAAAATTGTAGTTACATATACTTACATACATATGTATATGGTATAGTGATCGAGAAAGGTTGGAAAAATTTAAGACAAATTCCACCTTTATTCATTGATTGTTTCATCGATCCCGATTTAGCGGATAAAATTTAGACAAAGTTGAAAAGAATCCAATGTTTGTCTCAATGAGTTCGAAACTAGTTATATTTGACGGATAAAGGTAGAGCCATGTTGCTTGCTCTCGAGGAGAAAACTTGGGACATGTAGCAGAGAAAAGTTGAACAAATTTAAGAGGAAACTACATTTTATCCAATATGTTTGTCTCAACGAGAGTATCAAATTGACAGTTTTGAGATTTATCAGAAAAAGGTTGGACGATGTTCAGAAGAATTGGAATTTTATTCAGGACAGGATTCCCGGCTCTCATCTTGTCACCGCGACCTATAAGATCTTTTGTAACATTACCCCTAAATGCTTTAGGGCGCCCATTCGAACTTAAGGTCTTTGATGAAGCTTATAATGTTCTTGGGGGCTATTTTTCCGACAACCTCCGGCAATGTAAATGCCTTTCCTAGATGTCTTAGCCTTATGGGGCACAAAGCTTCACAGTTACACAGGACTTGTTCAGCGGTTTCATCGTCTTCCATTCAGAAGCGACAGATTTCATCCTCGACCTTGCCCATCTTTTAAGATGGTATTTAAGTGGGCAGTACCCAGTAGGTAGGCCCGTTATGAGCATTGTTTCCTTTCTGCTGAGTGTGAGGAATGCTTTTAACCCCTGTTGCGAATACTTTATGATGAATTTCTTTGCTGAGCCCGGGGTATTTTGCCAGTGTTCTTGGTTCTGTCCTCCCAAAGTCTGATCTGAGCGGTGACATTTTGGGTGTCCAAAGACAGGCTTAGGACCAATAAACAGACATTTGGCTCTTTCCTTTGCAGTCATTACATTTCACCATACCTAATAAGTTAATTTATCATAGACACGTAAAAGGTATATTATTACCTTAAAATTATTGGTTCAACTTTTTTACTAAGAAATATTGGAAAAGGATAGGGCACTGGACGTTTGAATGGTTAACATAGTGCTTTTTGAAAATTCTAAAGTTTTGGGAAATGCTTAAGAAAAAGTGCAAAAAAACGCAAAATGGGTTACATCTTGGGTACAGACTGTAATAGGTCATTTTCAAGTGAAGCTTTTGGGGCTTCTCAAATCCGATATGATAAATTGGTGTTGATGACGTGGTTTTTGATAAAAATAATAGTTAAATAAAAAAACAAACCGATTTAAAATTCCGAAATTTTTGTTGAAACATAATTTTGAACTGGAGAAGAGCAGGGTAAGTATTTAGAGACACCATTTAAGGCATGATCATAGGGTGTAATGCTCAGAAGTTACAGGGTGATCTATAAAAACATATCCAAATACCAAATAGTTTTAAGTCATTCCCGTTATCTTGGAGACCGTTAGGATCCCCCCCCCCCCCTCCACATAAATTTTTTTGCTTGTCTAAGCATAACCTATCCATAGCCTTCGGGTGTAATAAGACCACAGGTGAAATATAGGCACTACCAATTAATTTGTTAATACTTGCAATTGACATATTTTTCCGCGTATAGCCATATTCAATAATTTTGCAACCAAATGAACAGAAGCTTTCTACTTAGTCCATTCTTGGGGCTTTACATATAGGTATTATTTGAGTTAATCGAATTTATTTTATTGAACTGGATAAAGTAACAAACTGGACTACTTCCTTGCTGCAAGATTTTCTAACGTCGTCCTAAAAATCAATGCTTATTAAATGCCGCACTTGTGGTCATCGAATGAGAGGTTAGGTATTTAATGACAAACTTCCAAGGTAATATCACATCTATTGCACAGTCTACGATTGTCAAGAATTTCTTATTTTCTAGAAGTCATGTGCCTTGTTAAATTTGCGTAGTCTAATTATTGCCGACCTCGAAAAATGGCCCGAAACTATTACTATTGGTAAGCTCGTTGACTCTGTAATTTGTAATTAATAGTTGGCTTGATTGGTCAAGCCAGAAAATATCAAATACAAATAGTGCCATATTCATATTTGAGAATAGGTTAGAAAATGCTGTGTGCAAATTGCTATGCTCTAATCTGAGCAGACAAAAGTAATGGGTGTTAGTGGTATGTAACTCTCAACCTCTAACACTCAATCGAGTTGCGGTTTAAAACGGAAGGCCCTAAAGCGGCACTGTAGGTCATTATTTTTCAGACATATTATGAGATCTAAAGTTGTTTTTTTTTTTTTTATTTTACAAATAACCGAAAGAGCTGAAGGCATTTACTATGTATACATAGCTTTTAAAACCTCAATACTCTCCCGAATTTTCTATAACTATAATACTCCTTAAAACAACTTCCCTGCATTATATCTACGCATTTTTTATTGTTCAATTTATAGCCAAGAAATGATTACAAATTATCCTGGGAAACTGGGAAATGAAAAAGCCTATAAAATCTTGAAATTGTTTTTGGTTTACACTCAACAATTCTCTTTTGGAGGGTTTTGATGTGCTTAATGTCCCACTTTTAGTGGCTCTTAATGCAAATGATGATCCAATAAATTTTATATTTTTGCTCTTTTCAACGTTAAGGTTAAATCAGGGTTTTATGCTAATTATTACTGAAGTTTTATGACTCTTTTGTATATACATATGTAGGTACGTATCTGTCCGCAGTCAGATAAAGTCATTTTCACTGCGTACAAATGATAATTAGATATATCTACATTTATAAAAGTGATTTTAAAAGGATCCTGTGTTTTATGTTGTTTATATTGCAAATTTCATTCAATTGGAGGTGACCAAAAACTCTCTCAATAATCGCTAAAAAATATATGGGCGATGTAAAAAAAAAATATGCAAATCTTGTAAAGTGGAAAAAGAAAGGTAAATTTACATTTCATCTAGAGTTATTTGAATTTAGAAAAAGCGAGATTGAAATTTTATGGAATATTTATGCATATACATTTTGCCCTATAGCAGTTGGTATTCTAAGGAAGGGAGTATACATATACTTAGCGTCTAGAAATTATTATACAAACTTTTCTATAAGGAATTGAAAGAGCTATTTAAAAAAAGTTGATGAATACCAAAATAAATAATTTTAAAAACTCCACAGAACAGATTTGTCGAAGCGAATAAAATTGAATTTTTCATCTTCTACGGAACCAATAATAACAGTTAAAAATTTCCGAAGAGCTACCGACCAGTTAAGGTTAGAGTAAAAGGAGGGGCAGCTAGATCACTAGACCCTGCGGTAACTGCGACCAGAATTGATATATTGTGTCCTACCCTAGAATAGTTAGGCTAAATCTCTTTACGAGCTCGATTATTGCCTTTGGGGTTAGCTTGTAAACCTTATTTGGAGTAAGTTGCCGATCTTTTTCATCCTTAAGAAACTATAACCAGTTTAATCTCGATGATGTAAAACGTCTATCAGTTCACATAATCAGGACGACAGATTTTCCATACAAATTAAAGTTTGGATAGAAAACCTATAAAAATCTACTTAAACAAGTTTAAGTCAAATCTCAAACTAAACACCCCCAGGGTTCCTATATGGAATGTAAACAAAATTTACGAATTCCTATTTTCTGTAGGAAAAAGCATCAGTATTTTTGGAAAATATAGTAAGGTGAAACAAAAAGTTATAACAAAGGTAACCTTCATCTTTGCAGCCTTAGGTTAGGTTAGATACTGCCGGAAATATCTAGCTAGCTTCACATAGGTTTCAAGCGATCCATTATGTCCCTTGATTTCATGGGATGATAACCTTTTTGAAACTGGCCTAGATCCATTCTGCTTTTCTAAGGAATCTCAGAATACAACTGGGCTCTTTTCTTGCAGCTCCTCCAGATTTAAAAAGAAGTAACTACCAAGTACCTTACTACTTTTATTAATCGGAGGGGGGCTTTCGCAAAGTACGTGATGAACGAATTCGATTTCTTCTGAATCCTTAAAGCTCCTGCAGAAATCGCTCGCCGCTATTCTCAGTCATACTAGCATGGTCTCCTATTGACAATTGACCTGTAATGACCCCTACGAAGTTCCTGGTATCAGTTCTACTACCATTAAGGATTTTTGTTTTACCTCTTCCAGTATATGCAGAAGCCTGGTATCCTCTATTTAAGGAGGGTGGCAAAGAAAAGTAATGCAAACACACTTCGTTACTTATTGGCCCCCTTGGAGGTGACATAGAGCGAGGAAATGGTGTTAGTATTATTTCCGGTCGTGCTATCGGTTTTCTCAATTTTTACACTGAATATATATTTTTGTCAATGTTTGCATCCCGGATCTCTCCCTTGATATATTTAATGACCAAAACCTGAGCAACCTCGACAACTAACGAAGTATTTCAGAGAAAACAAAAATTATTACTTACAACGTCCTTCGAAGTTTCATTGAGAATTATAATGAAACTACAAGAGACGGCCAGTGATAGAGAAAGTGGTGACACTGAAAAAAAAAAAAAAAAAAAATTGTATTCGCCAAAAACTTCTTTCAATATTTGGCTATTTTTGATGATTCAGACATAAACGAGGTAATTGAATACAGGAAAAGGTGCTCATAACCTATTCAGATCATATCGAAATAAGACAATATTTACGAGGCTAGTTAAGCAGTCGTTGGTGAGGCCATGAGGCTCTTCATACAATGAGTTTTTAACTTTTACTTTTGTAGATACAGGGTATTTTGTGAAAAACTAGCATATTTTCTTAATTACCCTGTAACTCTGAAACAGTTTATTGTTTTTTTTTATTGCCAAAGCTTAGACGGCGTACCCTATGATGCCGTAGCACAGCCTTGACATACAATTTGTGAGTACTATCGCCTCCTGTTTTCTGGATCTCCATGGCGGATACACTCTGTATACTACAATCATTCCTGCTTGTACTACAGCACAGAGAATCCGGGATAAAGAATTAAAATCGCTATCGATTGTATGATAAGAAGGCAACAAGCTAGGTTTAGGAAGGTTGCTCATGTATAAATCATCTTACAGCACTTAACGATTGATTAAAAATTATTTATTTGGAAAGCTGTACGAAGACGCTGTAGTCGCCAGAAAATAATCAATTTAATAAAAGGACTTAATAGAAAGTCTTACAGATCTGGAAAACTGCTTGCTGGCCCATCAGCAGAAAATTTTTGAGGGGGGCAAAGACGTTAGTTGCCGCCCCCTCTAACAACAATCTTTATTTGGGGCACATTTTATTACAGTTCCAGGGTATACTAGGCACCATATGTATATGATAGATGACCTATTATATACTGCATACCCTGGAATTAGAGCCAGAATTATTAAAAACAATTTGAATTTGAAACAATAATGATTGTTAAATAAATAGAATTTCAAATTCAAACAAAAGTTAAAATCTATTTAATTGTCGTTTGAATCTCAAACTGTTTTAAAATAAAAGTAAAGTAAAAAATCGTATCACTATAAATGCAGAATACAAATTAAAATTTTTATTATGTTCGAGATTAATTTTTTTTAGTTGATTTTCAATAGAAATCTCCCCGGCTAAAACTACTAAAATTTGAGATGGTTTCAAAAAAACTTTTGGTAGGAATTTTGGCGTACTGCCAGGTTGAGGATTTAGCTGATTTTTTAGCTAGATTCAAAGGCCTTAACTCTAGCTAAAATGGCAAAATTTAACTGGCATTAAAATGTTTTTTTAGCAAATCTGTGCTTCTGCCTACTATCTGATATTTTGTCTACATTTCATATAGGATGATGATGTACATTTCTACAATTTTTGAATTCATTTCATATATATGACAAAGAGGTATAATTTGAGAATTTAGCGGAATTTTTAGTTTAACTAGATAACAGAGGCTAACAGACTTAAATTTAATAGACAGTAAATTGATTGACTGTATAAGTATAAGTATGATGTCAGATTGAAGTGTGAAGTGTGGTCTGAAAAAATTGTAATTAGATTTTTTCTCGTTTTGTTATAATAAGTTCAGATTCCAGTCGAATTGCCTTCCACTTATAATTAGCGCCCGGGGCCCGTGTGCCCCTCCCATAGATCTGGCCCTACCTATCAGTACCAGAATGACAATACCTAAAATAATCCAAAATTTCACGACTGAAAATAGTTTAGTTGGGTTTCTAAATTGATTTGTTTTTTATGTACTTATTATTATAATGCTCTCGACATTTCAACTTCTTTCGCGACTTTTCAAATCCATATAAACTCTCAACTTTTCAACTCTTTCTCAACTTTACAATTTCTTCTTAGCTCTTTTTTTTGGCGATCGATGAAAATCGATCATGGGAGATGACCAGTAAATAACCAATGAATCGATCGCTTGAGGCAGTCTAATGAAGCTCACTAATTTGTAAAACTGAAGAATAAGAAGGTACCATCGACCAATGGTTAGCCAATTTTTTCTAACTTTTAAAATTAATAAAAGTTTGCATTAGGCTAAAATAACGGTGTTTTTTTTTTGTAAAGTGAAATGCAAGTCCGAATTCCCGTCCTTTAATCCTACAAAAACAATATGCAATAACCGTAATTACCGAAAGGAGATGTTGATTCCCGTATATACGAAACAAATCTATGTTAGCTAATACGGATATGACAGAGATTACAATTATTAGGATATTCTGTGGCGAACTGAAAGTGATCGCACAAAACAGAATTCGCTAGATGGTAACCGCTTTAGCTCTATCTTTCTCAATGGATGAAAGAACCTAGATCACATATATGTGATTCACGTATGTAAAAGCGGTAGAAACATCCTTCTACTAGGTACTTATAAACTTCAACTTGGCTTTCACGCAAAAATTGCTAACTATGCTTGTGATTGATCCATAATTACAACCAATTGACATCGACAAAATTCTTTAGTATTATAGTGAGCCACTTGCACCATCCTGTAAATGAATAAATAGAGAAATTCACAAGCCTTCCAAACCGTCCAAAAGGTTGATAATTACAAACATAAAAATATATTAAAAAAAAAACCCCTATTTCAAGTTGTGGGATTACCTTTCAGAAAAGCTTTTACCAGAAAAGTAAAAGGAACTATGGAACGCCATCAAATAATATATTGGACAGGCGGTCAAGCTCCCCTTGTTTGAGTAGATGATGCTTGCAAGTCCTTCACCTCCAAACCCTCCAACATTTTTACATCCTTTAAGTCTGTCAATTCAAGACAGAAAGAACATTAGCCGCCATTAGCTAATAAGCTTTGGTCGGATTTATACAGACTTACCCCAAAAAAATTACCAAGGCATCATTCACTACTAGGATGAGGGGTTTATGTTTTTTCTTCTCCCCTGTACTCTGTTGCCCTATTTAAGAGCTCACTTAGAATTTTAATGGCATTTACAATGCTTGCGTACTCTTTCCGGTAATTTCCTCTTAAATTTTTTTTTTGTAAAAGTACATACAAAATAAGCGATTGCCTCAAGAATCTCAGGTAACATAAACTGGGTAATATATGAATGTATGTACATATGTAGAAGGATAGAATCCTGATCCCCTCCAGGAAATCAGAAAATTATTCATGAAATGAAAATTTCGTAAATTTTTTATCACTTGTCGATGTGTGTTCCATAAGTTTTGGAAAGGAATCGCTAACATATTATGCAAAGAACACATTGAGACGAAAGGATGTAAAATATTCATGAGGTCCTTGTTCAAAAAAGGAAGGAACATTTCTTTGATATCATTAAAATTCCTTCCACCTGGAAGAAAAATCAATGAAAGTTTGAAAGGTTTTCCATATACACGTGCTCCTACGATGTACATATGTATGTATGATGTAATCTGTAACTTTACTGTTGATCTGATAAATTTATGTATATACACAAATTTATTGGACGTATGCATAACGATTCCATTGACAACGAAGATGCTGTATAAGTCTTCGACGTGCTGCTATTCATCTGTGAGGATACATAATTACGGAGTCGATTTTTACACGACAGAACGGAGCATCCCCAATTTAAGCTTTTTACTATGATACTGGGTAAATATAAGGGAAAATGTTTGTACAGGATTTGGAAAAAAAAATACGTTTCAGATTCTTCCCGAATGTTAAAAAGGATTTTTTTGTGATTTGATAATGTTTTCATTGTTTTGGGAGAGAGTTACCAAAATATGGGCATTGAATAATTATACTATTATTCCTTTAAAAAATGTCGGCGATAATTGGAGCATGGATTTGATTGATCTGTCGACTTAGAAGTGATCTGCTTTGAGTCTTTTTAAATTCTGAAAACCTGCCGAATTTCATTTTAATGCTTCGATGACGTGCTGTAGCTATCTATGTAGGGACGCAACTATTTACGTCCCTATACAGAAAACCATTTCTATTTTCATAAGATTACTACTCCATATCATACTGTCTGAGAATTTCTTCAAAGCAGAATTCTCTCACGATTTTCGGTCGCAATTTTACTTACCTCAGCAGAAACCCATAGCAAGCACCAGATCACAGCACAGTAAGTTCCCTCAGTCCAATAACCAAGCTTAGCGGAAACAACCTTAGGGATCACGTTTTCCTCAACGTTACCCTGAAATAAGAAAATGATTCAAAAAGGTTTAAGTTAAGCCATTGACGCAAGTTAAGTCAATAAGTTAAATTAACGTTTGAAAATCCACTTTCTGGCTGTTATCATTTTGTCTTAATTATTTTTCCTTAATTTTTCGTTCAGCAATCGAAATATCAATACTGTGGTTCGTCAAATTTACTATGGTTCCTAATAGACTTTAGCTATGATATTAGCTAGTATCCTGTCAAGCTAGTATCCTCTTAGTATACGTATGAATCTTGTCAAAAAGAATTTTGCTTGATTCTTTTGATAGCACTTGATGGAATTGCCTTGATAACATTTTTTCAAAAAAACGCTTGTTTCCACTTGAACATTTTTTTTTTCATTAATTATTAATTTTAAGAATGCTGACGCATTTCGCCTTCTTAGGACATCCTCAGAGCTACTAACTAAACTTATTGTTAAAAATAATTCGTGGCTGATTTTCCCAGTGGCTATATGATTTTTCGACATCCTAGACTCTGTCTGGTGTAGATAGTTCAATTCTTTTTAATTACCTGAAAATCTTTTAAGATGGTGATAAAGTTGGTGCTTGGGCAAACGGGAATTATGGGAAATGAAGGAAGAGATAACTCTGTTGCAAAATCCCGCTATAGCACTTCCTTTCCCAGATCAGAATCTGCTGTTAGCACTGCTAGATCTCTCATCAAATCAGATGTTCGTGATAAGTATCAGGAGCGATAGACGAACCTGATCGCTTGTAGGTGTACAAACTCTTTCTTGATGGGCCAAATAAGAAGTTCATGGACTATCCTTTGGGCCATTTGGGAGAAAACAATATAGAACCATGGTCCGTATGGTAACTGGCTACAATCCGCTTCACGCCCACCTATCAAAAATGGGAGCTTTTACCAGGTACAAGATGGATACTCTTGGCTCTTTTATCTGTAGGGTACCTTAAAAGCATTCCTCACCTAGATCTGCTGCGGTACTGCGGTTTTGGTGTTCCCCTTGTCTTTTATATATAAAAAAAAAGGAATCGATATTTTCTTAACTGAAGTAAGAAATAAGCGCAAACAAAAATATATCGTAGATGGTATATTATTCTTCAGTTGCAATGTTACGAATAAAAGACTAATTATTACAGCTGCTTGGTTGTTCAACGACTTCATGCGATTCGTTTGCGGGACTCAACGCTTTCATTATACATATGTTTCTCCACATCGACACGTTCTACTTGCCAGCGCTCTTTGAATGTTCATCTGGTTGACAAGGTATTAATATTTCTCCATCAACTAATTTATTTGAAAAATTCTTCATATTTGTTTAAGGAGGTTGCATTCCTGAGATTTTCTAGAAATGTGACCATTCTGATACATCGCCACTGACATTTTATTCTGGCGATCTTTTTCTTGGTTCGAAGATTTCGTGTTTGGAACATGCTTTCTACTGATTTGTATAGGGAACTCGCTCTGTTGATATATTTTAGTAGCTTATTAGCCAATAACTAATGCCATAAATTTCATTATATCAGTTGTTGTTGTTAGATTAGAGCAAGCCGAGTGTCGAAGGCAAGCTGATTTTGTTGGATCTGTTTTAAACGATATTTACGTGAAATTAATTCAAATTAAATTTCGGCTATTTATACAGTCTACAGTTCAAATGTTGTAACTGTTTTTATTAGTTTTAAAGCGAAGGTTTAGTAGAAAATCATAGCATCAATTTAAATAGAGTCTGATGTCTGATACAACTAATTGAAACTTCTTTGGTCTTACGCAACTATGCAGTAATTTAAGTTTCATACCTACTAGAAAATTTAGTTAAATTTATTGTTATTAAAGTTATTAGTTATGGTCTACGGACTATAACTACATAGACTTCTACTCGTAATTGAAACATCTGAGCTTTAACGGAAATTTAGCTTAATTTAAACCTTTCTCAGTTGTTTTTCTCTTAATTTTAATGATATATTGAAATCCTTATAATGTCATAGGATAGAGCTGGATGACGTCTTATTGGAGGTATAATGAGAATAGAAAGGGCAATATCACCCACTCCAAAAAACATTAAAATTAAATTTTATAAAATTGTAATCCTATTTAATCCTTAATATGAATCAGAAAGAGTATTGTGATCTGTGAGTCCTACTCACTGTCTACTACAAGCGTTCAAAGTAATAAGCTATAAAAGGTGACCTCTCCTCCTTATTCACTCCACATTCTAAAAAAAAAACGTATAGTCTATGACAATTCCAAGGATATTCCCTTTTATATTTGTTAAGTCCGGTTTAATAGTCTTTTTCAACATTAAGCTTAGAAATGCTAGTTTTCCACAGATAAATTGCAAAATTATGAATTTTTTTTCAAAAATTGAAAATTTTGTGCGAGACAATTTCGATTTTCGAAAAAAAAAAAAAAAAAAAAAAAAAATTAAAACCTAGATATATTTTTGCAATAGCAGTTCCATCCTATAATAAATGGTGGTTTAAGAGTGATTTCTTCAAAAAATACACTCCTTAATTTCCCTAATTTTCCTGGCAACAGTGTTTGACTATGATCAAGGAATTATGCATTAGATTGAACATTGTTCGATCGTGTTTGTTTCTGCAGATACCATATGCATGATGATACCTATGCATATTATTGAATTTCATACCCAGAATTGATTAGAATTTTTAAGGGACTTTAGGAAGTATTGTTTGATGCCGAACGCCCAATGCGGCAGAGAGATTATGAAAGTAGTGTTTTCTGATGTAGATAAGGCCAGATTTGACGAACAATGGCTTCGACAGAGAATTGTTCTTGCAGGAATTGCTCCTGTTGAAGCGGGTGCACAGCTAATGGCTTTGGCAGTGAACTTTTCTGCAGTAAGCCGTTAGTCGGCAAGTTTAGTCTGGGGAATGATTTTGATCTTTTGTCGTACTTTAGTGTCTAAATATACGCCTAAATGAAATGAACTTTTCTACTGATTTTTTCGTGTTTTTATTGAACTCAGCAAGCCTTGCATTACGTAGAATGAACTGAAAGGGAGACTTCACATGATAAATTCAAAATATTATTTCGAATTTAAGCACCTGTATTGCTCTAAGTAGATGTAGAATATCCATTTACCACAGTATAAAATATTTGTCGGAACCTCGGAAGCAGTTGACTAATTTGTCGTACTTCTAGGCGTGTCTTATGACATTAATTCATTGCAAATTCATTTTAGTTTATTTTGTGGTTTATGAAAAGCATAAATCAAAATTAATATGGTGAACATAAAAGTACGACAAATTTGAAGTGAAATGTCAAAATGTGTGCATGAAATATACGCCTAAGCTACGACAAAGAGATCAGAATCATCTCCTTGGACAAATGATAGTCCTTATAATAACGGTAAGCTTCCACCTGATATGAACTACCTCGGTAAGACTGAACTGTCTTAATGATTATCTGTCTTCCCTGTATGAGCCTATGGCAGCCCGTTCTTGTGTTATTTCGTAAGGAGCCCCACCAATGGCGTCACAGAAGTCAAGCAGACCCTGTGTCGACTCAATGGATGTAAAATGAGTTATTACAACAGAATGTCTTCAGTGATAACGTCGAACACCAGATGGATCAGGCTACTACGGTAACAGATGTTTTCTGGTGACGGAGCAATGGATAGCACAATTAGTGCCAGCGTTGTCCGAATTAAGTCCATACCGCCGACAGAAGGTACTTCTCGGACACCAAGTCGTTCTTGATATAGAATAATGTGCGAGCAGGGCAGTCCTGTCGATCCTGACTTACTGGAGTAGTAATTCTGAAAGGAAAAGTTTATCTATTTCCTGTAATTAAAACGGAAGAAAACATCGATTCATCTTATACAAGGGATTGGTTTTTCCTTTGCTTAAATCCTTTATTTTGCTTATTTCTTATAAACTAAAAAATATTTTCTTTTTTATCGATGTCTTTGACACGAAAAACTTTAAAACAATGTTTACATTTTGTTTCTTGTACAATTTTCTGAATTAATCGCCTACCTAACTAATCCCCTTCTGTCATTAGGCAGGCATTTCAAAGTGCTTTTAATTTGAAATTCCTTTACAGCGTTTACAGCGGTTTTAGCAACCATAGGCTGTACGGTCTGGAACGAATGTGTCGCCACATTACTCCCATGCCAGCAAAACCTTTTGGTTTTATCGATTATGAAAATAACGCGGTGGTTTAGTGGTTCGTCAAGCTCGAGTGATCTGAACTGGGATCACTGTACAACCATCGGATAGAAACCTTATGTGATGCGGTGCTGAGTTCAACGGAGATGCCACACCGGAGCGTGTGTCTGTTTCTGAGTTTTGAAAAAAATCGGCCGCAATACCCAAGCTTTCGCCATAGACGAGCTCGACAGGAGTAGCAAGAAATTCTTCTCGGAATGTGGCTCTCAATCCCAATAAGACTAGAGGCGGAATTCGTGACCATAAGAGATGCTTTAAGTGTACGATCCCATCGTTCTAAAAACCCGTTAGCCTGTGGGTGGTAGGCTGTAGTGCGTTTTTGTTGAACCCCAATAATTTGCAGAGTTCTGCGAGTAATGCAGATTCGAATTGTGCCCCTTGTCTGTAATGATTGTTCTAGGTACTCCGAAGCGAGAGATCCAAACTTCACAGAGTACATCTGCAATTATTTCTGCGGTAATATTGGATAGTGGAACTGCCTCAGGCCATCGCGTGAATCTTTCAATGATATTAAGGCAGTACCTAAAGCCCTGCGACGGAAGCAAAGGTCCAATAATATCGCTATGTACAGTTTGAAATCGGACAGAGCATAGTCTTTGAATGTACCAAGTGTATTTTTGCCATGTCTCGATACTTTACATGATTGACAAGATTAGCAAGAGCTGCGATAAGCATTGACGTCCTTGTTGATGGAGTTCCAAAAATACCTTACAGTGATCATTTTATTTGTTGTACAGATACTGGGATGTGACAAATTGTGCATTGAGTTGAAAACTTGCATTCTAAAATCTTTCGGAAATGTGGTGGAAATTTCACAGAATAATTTCTTGTTTGTTCCGAAAATTGGAAATTTTGAAAAAAGTGTTGAAATTGGGCATCTTTGGGTTAAGCATCGGTCATCGATTAAAAATTGATTGATGCAGGAAGTTGAATCTCGTCTATTCAAGAAAGCGCATGCCTGACACATGTCTGATGTCAGTAGTAAACTGACCAATGAAGTCTAAATGCCTTAGTTGTCGAGATGGAAAGCGTACGTCAAGGGTTTGTGGTCAGTATAGAGAATGAAAGTACGATCCTCTAATAAGTATCAGAAATGCTGGATTCCTTTATACGCTGCTCAAAACTTCCTATCATAGTTGCTGTATATACGTTGAGTGCTATTTAGTTTGACAGAGTAGAAGCCTAGTGGTTGCCATGTGTCGGTAATCTTTTATTGAATAGTTGCACCTCTAGCAAAATCTGAAGCATTTACCCATAAAGATAATTCAGCTGATGCAATAGGAACCGCTAAAAGAGTTGTTTGAGCGAGTTGAGATTTTGACTGATCCAAAAGCATCATTGGATTAATCAGTCCAGTCGATTCGTCTGGCACCATATTTTTTGGAACCAGTCAGATTATTGTTTAGGACTGTTTATGTTGCGCTGCTTGTGGTAAGAAGCGACCGACGGTAGAAATTTAACATTCCTAAAAAACGTCGCTGTAGGGAGTTTGAAATTTGTAATTGATTCAACACATTCTAGAGAGTGTGGGACACCTTGAGGTGTGACAAGGTGTCCCAAAAATTTAACTTCTGACTGCGAGAAGATGCATTTTTCTACATCCAAAATAAGGCCGAACTCTTGAAAACTTGCTCTAAATGATTGTACTGGTCAATTTCGGATTTGAAGACGATTAAAATATCGTCGAGGTAATCGAAACAGAATGTAAATTCCTGCAAGACTATGTGGATGAAATCTAAGATAACAGTAAGTGCAAAGAATCCTCCCTCTATGAAGTCGAAATTGGTGTTGTAAAATGCTTTTTGTATATTTATTATATGAGACTGTTGTCCATTTTTCCTCCAACCAATTTTTTTACTCTATAAAGGTCAGGTTGTAATAGATCTACTGGCTTAGTATACGGATGCGATTGTTCAGAATTAACCTTTACCATAGTTGTCCACCCACCCTTAATATGACCTGACTTAGAGGGGCCTTTTGAATTTTTCCTATTGCGCAAAGACAATATACGTTGTGATCGTAACCACGAGTAGCTGTAATTGCGAGTTTCTGTATAACATAGTTACGATGTCGTTCGGCAAGGTTAATCTCAATCTCAACTAAGGAAAGACTTTCGTGGTACATTAGATTAAGATAAGGCTAATGGACGCACTAACTAGTAGAACCTAATTTCTTTTGGACGACTATGGCATTTAGTAACCAGGCGAAATATTTAAGATAAATGGTAGACTTTGAGTTATATTGAAATGTGCACCTACATATTATCGCGGAGTAGGCCGGAAGGTGTTTCTTCTTCTGCCGCAGAGTATGCAGAGAAGATGGGTGCTTATAAACCAGAATCATGTTCTGCATCAATATGACTGTCATAAAACCCATCCTAACTAACATATGAGATGATTACGTATTGGTATATGAAACCCTACTAGATCGCACATTTCTGCACCTGGAGGTGGAGTCTACGGCAACAAGTACTGTGTACATGATCAAGATGATGGAATTTTCTTGGAAAGAGAACCTCGGCTAAGGTCATACTAAGATTGGAGAGCTTCTTGAGGACATTTTTGACGTTAAGCGTTCCAAGTACCCAAAATCGTAATAGAGGATGGGTGGCCTCGAATTTCCGTACTGTGAACTAATGGAGGACTAGCCTGGTATGTACACGGGTAGGTCTAGAACTGAGTCGTGTGTGGGGACTAGGTTTGGGAAATCAATGATAATAAGTTCCAACGAACTGGCACAGCTGGCTAGACAAGACCTGAATATACCGCTATTCAGCCCTAGTCCGATATTTTGATTACATCTACTTATGGGAAAGAGGGTAATACAGAATCTTGCATCTAAGGGACAGAGCTTTTAATGTAGGGTGTCGCAGGGCATTGACCATGTTCATGACTATTTCGTTAATGAAAAAGTACTGGAAGGGACGAAGTATGTTATGGACAAATTTTAGACTTTTAGGCCGGTAATTATTACTATTAGTTTTGGCACTTATCATATCAATAGACCGTATCTGTATAATGCCACTTTACATGACTTGTGTGAATCTCAAATAATAACTAGGAGTAGAATGGTAACCTCCGAGAAATCACAGTTGGACATTGCTGAAAGAGACTTGCCTGCTTTAAGGAGATGAAAAAGTTAGCACGATAGGCTCTTTTATTGGTCGCAATGCTTTATTTAATCTTATCCTCTCTCTTTAACCAACCAATCAACTAAACAACTGAGATGAGAAGTAAGCTAATGAACCGATAACGATTTGAAGCAGAAAGAGAGTACAGGAAATGCTAAAACCTCCTCACTCGACAGCACTTCCACAACTGCTTCAAGCAGTAACAGAAATATTAGGGTCATATTAGCTATACCAAAGTAGGTGAAATAGAGGCTTCTCCATCAATGAAGAAGTCACAGTCACAGCGAATCATTGGTTAGTATAGGATACAGAAGAAAAATACAAGTATGTAGGTTCGAATCTCTCCGGTGACTAAATAGTTTTTTTTGATTGCCATAATTAGAGGCTTGACCGGGATGGCGAAGACCTCACAAACATATGAAAGATGTGTAACACGGAAATCTGCAGCTAAAGTAGTACCGAGTTGTGGTATCAACCGAAGAATCAGATAAGACTCTGTTGGCTCTGTTGGTTTAATATTCAATAAAATATAAATTAATTATTTTGGCTGTAATTTTCCTAGCAGGTAAAGAAAGGGTTATTCGAACTGTTGTGCACTTCATAATCATTAAACATTTAAAGTGCCTTTTTGAAACTGTCTGCTCCTGTTTTTTATATTTCTAATTAAAACAGCTCACCCCAGAGGTCAAACCTTGCCAAAGTTCACATGTGAAATTGTTGCACACTTATAATCACCTCGTCTTTTCAGTTTCTTTAATTACAGTTAATGTAACGAAATTCCCAGTTGGCAAGTAAAAACATTTCTTTCAACTCCAAACGGGAATGGACACTGGAATCATCAGGAATAGCATATTATATACATACACATATGTATGTAATTTCGTATAGATGGCGTACAGTTTCATTACGTCCGTATACTGAAATTCAAATTCACACACAAACATACACATATATAAACGCACTCAGTCGCTGAATAATTTTACATTGTTTGAAACCGAAATAATCTCCATAGGGAGCACACATAAAACTCGCTGGAAACTCTACATATGTGATGTGGTATTGTATGTACATATATACATTGTCCATAGATGGAGCTCGGAGCAGTCAGGCGAGAGACGTGTCTAGTCTCATGCGGATCATATTAAAATTCCATCTCCTCGTGTATAGGCGAGAGAGTTTAAAATTACATTTTAAACAAAGCTTTGCGGCTTGCTATCTGCCAACTTCATCAATCTATTTCACCCACATTCGAGGGAGACCCCAAAAAGCTTTTGGTGTAAAATGTTAATGCAACCGATGCGCGACGCGAGACGTCTGCATTTCGCCTCCGTTTATTTCGCTCGCTTGCAGTAGTAGGCAACTTCATTCTGTAAACAATTTTGAAATATCACACAATGGCAGACTAGGGAGCTCCTTCTATTTATTTTGGATGCAGTCTGGTGATCCCTTAACAACTAATTTGGCAAAGTTTAATTGGTTGTTTGAATTAGCCTGGTTGCTATCTGTTGTGTCATAATATTTATGTTGATGGATAAATTGTGTGGTTCTGAGTTTTATTTTTTATTTTTTGGTGTGTGGTCTTGTAATGGTTGGAGCGAAATCTTTAAAATGTTTCTGGGAAATTGCAAGAAATCATTAGGTAAATACGTGCAGCATCCAAAGTGGGGCTGATTTTGAGAATATACCAAGGTGCCCAGTGTAACCATTGATATTTTGAAAGGCGTTATAAAGGAGGGCAAGCCAAACAAAACATAATTTTATAGTTTGAAAGGAACGCGGGGTGGGATTCCCTATTATTATATGAGTGGGAGTAGAGGCCGTAAATCCGATCTCTGGCACTGGAAACTAAAAGATCTTTCGTGCTATGCCCCAATCGTGTATTAGGTCCAGTCCACGTTCAGGAAAGTTGTTACATCATTAAAATCAGTTTTCCTGCCGGCTGAAGAGACTACAAGTCCTTTACCCAAACATTGGAGTCTTTGGCGAGCAAGTCTTGTTAATTCTCAGAGTATGTGCCTTGCATATTCCACCTCTTTGTTACAGAATCAGCAGTTATCGTCTGTAGATTTGCCTATTTGCTTAAGCATTTATTTAAGTGGGCAATAGCGAGTCAATAGACCATGTGAGTAGCCTGATCTGATGCTTACCACAGTTGATGACTTTAAAAAAACAAAAAAAAAAATCTTTCTATGCAAGTTAATGAACTTCTCCTTCGCGTGCTTTACATGCAGAAGGCTCTCCCAATCTGGTGAGCTTTTTATATTTTTGGCATTTTTGTTTGTTTTGTTAAGCCAGAGGGACGAAAGATCCCTAACACGGAGGCCAGAGCTGCCCATCTGGGCATTACTTCTAAGTGCCTCTTTGTTAGTCCGAAGAAGGCTTCGGGTCCGGTAAATGGAGATTCTGCTCCTTTTATAGTCAGCAATCTCCTTCATGCCCATATATCCTAGTACTCTGATGAAGGCATTTGAATCATTTAATGCCTTTATTGCTGCTTGACTGTCGAAATTTGTATATATATATATTTGCGTGCATGTTTAAGGTTTTTGTATGTAATGAAACACCCTGTAACTTCTCAACAACGTAACACAGGAGGACCTCATTTTTTACCAAGTTTTTGAATGTAAAATTCTTCATCTTATCCTTCCATTATATAGTTTCACTGTCGTACACTACTCAACTCTTATGCAAAATTCACAATACAGAGTAGAGTAGAGTTGCGTAGAATGGCAACTATGGCATCCTTTTTTTGGCGGATCATTTCTCGTCTAAAGTAGACCGAAATTCACTGAAAATTATTTCAATGAATTTCTAAAATGCATTGAAATGCAGAAAAAATCGAACTTTTCGACCTAGCGTCAGAGAGGTCTCATCAGTATGGTTATCTTTTATCGCCTTTTTCTTTGCATGCAGAATATTGCATATGGCCATATCTGTATGGCTATCAGTAGAGAAGAGGTGAGCTGGATGAAAATAGGTTCTATTCCTATTTTTACGCTGCCGTTTTCGAAAGCTTACAATCGAACTACTAGCATGTAGATGGCGTTGCAAAAGCTCCATGCTTACCTTTTATCATAACTAACATGTTTTCATGTTATTTCCTGATTTAATATTTTTTATTAATGCCAATAATAAAACCAGAGGTATTTTGTGCAAACTTCATGATTTAAAAACCAAAAAAGTAGGTACGTTAATTTTTAGCTAGTTTCAAAACAATCTGATTGTGAGATCTAGTCTCGATCGTAGGAGGGAGGATACCGGTAAAATGGACAACTCAGTCTTTTACTAATTTCAAATATAAAATTTATTAATAATTCTATTTTCTTAACATAATATCACAATAAAATCAATACAATAAAATTGAGAAAAAAAAACTTCAAACTGATAAAATAAAAATAAAAGAACAAATTAAAAATTCAAATTCAATTGAATCCTGCTTCAGGTTGCTACCATTGGTTTACTCGTTCTGAAAAAGGAGAAGACCAGAATTAATTAACTGTTAATATAATATGGTAAAAATGTTGTTGCTGCTATTGCGTGTGAGCAGCAGGGTAGCAAAACTACTCCTTGCTTTGCGTGAGAGCACAAGGGTAGCAAAATGCTCGGTGCTATTGCGTGGCAGCACAAGGGTAGCAAAATGCTCGGCACTATTGCGTAACAAAATACCTTTGCTCTTGCGTGAGGGCACAAGCGTAGCAAAGTGCTGTAGATGATAAAAATGAATTATTATTCTGCGCGTGCGCAGAAGGGTAGCAATATGTTACTATAAAGAAGAAGCGCAGATTAATCTCTGCATCAGAATTTTCTTCTGTAAATGTGAGCGGGAGAGTTGCAGATTAATCTCTGCGGCAGAATTATTCTTCTGCTTAGGTGTGGGCAGGAGTATTGCAGATTAATCTCTGCGCAGAATTATTATTCTGCTTAGGTGTGGGTAGGAGTATTGGAAATTATAGAATTTCAGATTACTCTCTGAAATATAGAATTAATCTTCCATAATGAGGTTGGGAATAATATTCTTGTTACTCGTATTAGTCTCTGAATCAGATGAACTCTGAGCCAAGAATGATTTTGTCAAGTCAAGTGTATTTTGCGCCGATTTTTTTATTTGCGTTGTCGTAGCTTCCCTTCCATGTTATCTCTATTTGTCCCCATTTGTTCGTTGGGGCTCGTCTTTAGCCCTCAGATCGGTTTGCTGTCGTCTTTTGACCTCTTGTTGACAGGTGTCCTTTGTAACTTTCCAACTTTCCGCTTCAATGTCGTCTTTTGATTTATAGCTGATGCGCCTTATCAACCGTACCTCACGTCGTTCCTGGAGTTATTTGTTAGTAGGATTGAGGGGGGGGGGGTGGAGATATGAGAGGATTGGATATGGATTTTTGGGAGCGTTTAGGAATCAACGGTTCCTAAGGTATTGGTATTTTTCAGAGACACTCTCTGAGTAAACGTGGCTGAAATGTGATTACCCGCGATAGTAATCACCTTTATGGTCGTAGAAACTTATTCCACCATCATCTAGATGGTAGATGTTTCTAGCCTCGGGCTTTGTTAAGAGCATGGGTGAGAGGTAATCAAAGTTTGTCGGTATGAGAATGTCCGGCAGGTTGTTTATCAGTGAGTTTGGGTCGTTTGGTATTTTTTAAACTTGCTTATTCGCAAATTCAAATAGGTACTCCTGGATTGGAGTGATGTTGGCTGCCTCATAGACTACTCTGTTTGGAAAGAATGATTTGAGTTCTCGCCTCTTGGTGTTGCCCTAGCAACTTTTGATGCGATGTCTGAACGTACCACAGACAGCTGGCTGACATATTGTCATTTGACGACATCGAAGGTATAAATATACGAAGGGATGTACCTATAACTTGGTAAGATTTGATCCTTTCGATTTATTTATTAGTTATTAATAATTTTTTGTCTGTTTCTAGATCAGATAAAACCCGAGAAAATCATCGGAAGTGGGTTATTTTTATTGAAGGATCATTTCTTTTAGATAAGTATTTAAGTTTTTTTTTTATTTATTTTGAAAATGAATACTTTGTGGTTTTTTTTTGTATTTGTAGGAAATATTTTATTTCGTGGAAACAAGGTTATGTTGGAGAACTGGATTTTGCCAAAAGAATAGAGGTGGACTAAACATCGATGGAATAAGGTTCTATTTATGTGAGAACTGAACACTGATGGTGCAACCAGGTGTCTGCTTTTTCGAATTTCTAACTTTGACAACAACAGTTGTTTGCTTTTTTCTCGATTTGGTATTGTTATGTTAATTTCAAAGTTCAGATTTCACTCTAGGCTGCATTGTGATCACCTTCGTTTTGGACTCAACACTCACTCCACTCCACTCTGCATTGTGAATTCGGCATTACAGAAAAATGATTTAAAAAGGAAAATTTTCGATTTTACTTATTTTTTTTTAGTATTTCTATTTTAGATAGGTACAGTAATATCGCTACAAAAGCTAACGTATTCTTTCAAAAAATCATAGTTGAATTTTCAAACATGTTTTGATTTTAACTTATTCAAAACTAGAGTTACGTGCATATTGCTTCTACAATATTATAAGAAATGGCGCGAAAAGTTCTGTACATTTGATATTTGAAATTTATAGGGAGTTTCATAAAGAAAATCTGAAAGAAATTTTCAACCTCTTTTAAATTCTTTACCTTGCTTATTCCTTATGCATTAAAAAATAATATAATGTATTTTAAACAGGCTGACATATAGATTTGTGCCAATATTGAAGGTGATAAAGCAATTTTTGATTGAATAGATACCGGATTTGAACCTCAAGTCTTTTACATAAGATTTATATTTTTTAGCCTACCTTGCAGAAAAGTTCTTTTAGCTTTTTCATGAATCATTCATTCATTTCATTTAAGCCCTTGCGCAATGTAATATGTTTCTTTTTCACCGGCTACGACTGCGTGTGTTACTCTGATGGTTCCAATCAGGGGCGTGCTGTGAAATGTTGGTATGGCTTTTGTGTAGAGATAGAGTCTAACCTATCAGCGGGTAATCCGGGTTAAAAATGGTGTCCACATTTTTTAGAATGCAAAGCCAATAGATCCTATTTGAGTCGGCAAATTTAATATTCATGTGGAACTTGTTATGCATGCGTGATTAGATTATATAATATCATATACGAGTATATATTGCTTAATATAAAAATTGATTTTTCACAAGACATACGATAGAATTTAACAACGATTAAAGTTTTGCTGTTAGTATATCACACGCTAGATCGAATAAAAAAAACAAAGCGCCTCAAAATAAAAAAAATAAATAGAAAGAAAGTTTAATTACGTATGGTTAAAAACAGTTATGTTGTAATGCATCATTAAAGCATGTAATTATATATAAATCATATATACATCTCCCTAAAAGAAATAAGAAACCAAGATTGCAACTAAAGTTTGTAAATCATTTCAAAAGTTAAAACTCGGAGTTCAATTAACTCCTCGAATAAACAAAAATGAGAACACAATTTACATACATACAGATTTGTATGTAATCACTTTTGTGTGAATCATTCATACCTCGTTATGAATGAAGTAAAATAAAAGCGCATCAGATTACAGCGCGAGCAGAAAATAAATTATGTATGTACAGTGCAACAAATTTTTCAATAGCAACAAAGTACGTTACTCACGTGAGGTCACCGTTCTTTCATAATGATAAGGTGGGAAAGTTATCGATTGTAGGTAGCTTTAAGAAATTAATGTAGATTGTTTACTTAGCAATAATTAACGATTATAAATCACCGTTCTTTCATAATGATAAGGTGGGAAAGTTATCGATTGTAGGTAGCTTTAAGAAATATATATATATATATTGCTTAATATAAAAATTGATTTTTCACAAGGCATACGATAGAATTTAACAACGATTAAAGTTTTACTGTTAGTATCTAACACGCTAAATCGAAAAAAAGCTCCCAAAATAAATAAATAAATAAATACAAAAATAGTTTAATTAACTATAAATAATGCGTATTTATCTATTTTTCAATAAATTTATCAATATGTCATTATTTTCATGTTTTTAAGCTAATTTGTAACTAAATCTTTAAACCTAAAAAATTCGTCTTTTTTTATTACAAATTGCCGTCCAAATATTCAACAAATATGGCTACTGGAAACGGGTACGTAAAAAAGAGACGATATATGTATTTCAGTTGTTCTTTAAAGATTAAAAATCTTGATATAACAAACAAAATTTCATATCATCACTTCAACACCTATATAAGCAGGAATAAACGCTTATATAGGTAACAAATTGCTATGTAAAGATGTAAATTGCTGTGTTGAGAATAAATATGTCTATATAGCATTTGTAGTGCTATATAATCATAGTAGAGAAAAGACCGAAATAAAAACATTCATATAGCACTTAAGTTCCTATTTCGTGACGAGAATTCTTATATGAGAAATGCAATCGGCCAGCGTGGTGTGCTTTTTAAGTCTTCCAAATGCACGATGCATTTCGGAAGGCATTTTATATTTGAGCAACCATTCGGAAACGTACTATATTTCGATATGACCACTTTGTATGAATTACAAAAATTTCCGTCCCTATACCCAACTAGAAACCTTGCCATTATGCTTAATTCCATCAAATGCAGAGGCTCTGCAAGTATAAAATCATCTATCATATTCAAGGGAAGCACATGCCGCGACATGACACTTAAGCATCTCCTAGGAGCTTTGATATAGGAACACATTTTCCAAGCGATCCCCTTGATCCTATATAAAAGTTTACTAAATACTGATTGCTTATATGAGCATTGATATTGAAAATGAATTTTCACTTACTTATTCCCCGTATTCTTATATAAGGGTTGATTGGAAATTGATTTTTGATATAAGGGTTGATATATGAACATATTTCCCAAGAGCTGTACTCCCATATTTAAATTCCACAATACTTATATATAGGAATGTTATGTTATTTAGGATTACGATTCTCTGGGAATTATAGTCCTATATACTCACGTTTATAGCACTAATGTTCAAATATGGCTTATACTCCTTATACTAATATGAAACAACAAATGTAGATACAACATTCTAGTTATTTCTTTAAGAACTACAAGATCTATGTGAGAGCTTAAATGTTGATCGAGATTTATATAGGAACCATATAAGAAAAATCCCAATTTCCAGTACTTGAAGTCTTAACGATGTTCCTTGGGACAGCAGATAATGGTTGGCGATAGTAAGCCCAGCATAGATGTAATTTTGTTGGGTAAATTTTCAATTTGACTGGTCAGATTAAACGTTGGTTTTATGGATTCAGAGTTTTGTACGCCATATTTTGTACATTTATATCTCTTCTACATAAAGCGTTCCATATATATTATGCCAATCACAATTCCCAAATTCGTATATACTTTTTAAAAATCAACAAACATTAGATGTAAGGCAGATTGTAGCTGACTACCATCCCAGGCTTCATAGCTTCGATTCCCACCTCAACATTGTTCAATGATTTTTCCTTTTGCCTAGATTCCTTTCGACTGTTATAGCTTTATAGCTTCTGCCATACGTAGCAGGTTAGCACAATCAGCCGCCTTAACCTCAATGCTTGGGATCTTTCATATCGATGTCATGAGAAAAAAAGGAGATGTCTTCCACGAACTGCTCGATAACTATTCGAAAAATTGTTGATTACTAAAAGGATCACTTTGAAAAATTTCCTTCATGTTCCGGCAATTAAAAAGTTTTACCTATGTTCATATGTGTCTATCTCCTCAAACTTAGTGGTGGGAGGGTTAATATGAATATTGGACATGTGCCTAAAATTTGTAGACTTTAATGAAGTTGCATTTTCTAGCTCAAATGCGTTGTTAAAGACTTCAGATATATGCTTTCTTCATCTCTGCCATTATCTCCACACTATTCAGCATATTTGAGAGGTTATTCCAGTGTAAATAAAAGAAATGAGGATAAATACAAGTTGCAGTGTTTTTTTGTCGTATCCTAAATATTTTCTAACCAGGTCAAGTTCTAAACGAAGAATGTTAAGACATTTGGACCAGGATAGGATTTAGAAAGAAATAAAATGAAGAAAGTAGAAAAAATATCCATCAAGTAATGCAAAAAAGAAAAAGATTGCGAAGCACTGGGGAAGAACCATTTTAACCTAGGCTAACTATTAAGCCAAAGAATGTTAAAAAAAAAAATTTTGATGAAGTGCTACTACTGCCGGAATTAGAAGAAATCAATGTTGATGATAAAAAGTGTCACCGTTTAGATACTTAACCCTTTTCTAGATCTAGGTAGATAGATAGTTGAAGCACTAGCAAAGTGGTATACTATACAGAAATTGTTGAAGAGCACTTAAATTCAATCTGGTAAAGACCCAATAAACATAAATCATCACGGGAATCATTTAGATTCATTCAAGCTCCCAATTTTTCCCAAAAGCAATTTCTTTACTCAAATAAACGCAGACACATGGCAATTTGGATAGGATCCAAGACTCTCAGCAAGTTACGTACCCATAAGAGAAAATTGCATGAGAAGGCGAAACACGTTCGAAATAGGAGACGAAGTTCTAGGAGTAGTATGGTATGCTGTTGTGTACGTGTGTCAGCTGGATAGTGGATGAATGGAGAAAACGGGGGGAGGTAATGCATGCACATGAATGACCTGATGTGGTACAAAAAACTCAAATAGGATTAGCTTGTATCCAAACATACTATACATGAGTACAACATATACACATATACAATTGTACAATAACGTCGATTCGACGGAAGGAACATAATATAAGTAAATCTTGCCTTTCAAATCAACTTACAAAGTGATTGTTAAGCTCGAAGCCTTCAAATAGAGTAGAAAGTGATTTTTTTTTCTTCTCTCCATTCAATATCGTCAGTTGGCTGGCAGAGATCCCCACAACCCTGGGCTTCAGGTCCCTATATATGTACATGTCAGGCATACGTATGTAACATCTAGCCTAGATTTCTAGAATTCTATACTATAGTGCTGGATGAAAGACGCGTAAAAAACTGGGAAATTGAATTTGAAATTAAAGTTGAATTCTGGGCCACGCGACGACGACAGTAGACATTTGAAATAAAGAGGCTGAAATCTATTCGAAATCCCATCGTTGTCAATACATAGTTAAATAGAGAAACAATTACATGCCTTAAGAGGATTGTCCTAGGATTACTTCGTTGTTTAATTGGATTTTAATAGCATCATCCTACTGTGTCAGGCATACGATGGAGACATAGAGGTTTTTTTATATGGTAGCTGCCTTTATATTAAGTCATGTTTTTATCTACTTTTTTAGAACGGCATAGATGGCTGAAGAGCGCAGTTTTAATTTGACATGAATAGTCAATTAGTTTTTGAGATTTTTTATTAATTATGAATATTTATGCAATTTAGAAGAACTCGAGACAGTGCGGTTTATAGCAGATATAAAAGAGCGCACAATAAAGTTATTTTTTGGCGGTTTGGCGAATTCTTGATTGCCGAGCTACGTATGGAGTCGAGTGTCCTCAACAGAAGGAATATCGCACTTCTGTCTAAGATAGGTAACTGTTTTACTGAAACCAGGTATGATGTCTTAAAGAATCCCTTAACAGCGGCAGCAGAAGAATCTCCTTATCGTAGAGAATTGGTGGCATAAGGAGCTGCAGCGTAGCCTTGATGCGCCTTGATCTCTGGTTATCGAACATTCCCTGAATAATAAAATTAAAACTGTCAACACCTAGTCTACCTCATGTGAGACTGGGGTTGGTGCAAGTTCAACAAGTTGAACCAGTTAGATTTTCAAATTCACACTATCCCTGTGACAGCCTGAGCGAATATCCAGATCAAGTTTATCCTATGTCCTCTTGACGTCTGTATCCTGAGGAACTGCAACAAGGACGTGGGTTGCGGGCTACCAGGCGGTATGTTAGCCAGGTCGACCCTATGTCAACATGGTGGAAGCAGTAATAGAAGTCGATATGCTGGACTACATCAGTCGATGTGGTTTAAGCATTATTGCAGTGATGGAAGTCGAGATGCGGACCTCCGAAAAGAAAGCTTCGCTTTTGCGATAGATCTAAGTTAGGCCCTGGGTATATCTAAGTACAGGAACTCTAAAAATAATATTTCTGGGCAAAGAAAAGCAGCGCATCTATTGCTAGGTTTTCTTGTGCTTTAATAGATATCGGCATCTCCAACCTTATTGTAGGCTGGACCGGGGTAATTAATTTTTTCAATATATTATCACTTTGTTAATCAGGATTTCGTCCGGGTCACAGTTGTGAATCTGCACTCATAAACGTCAAATCTGATATCCATAAGACTCTCCACAGTGATGATCTAAACGAACTGGTCATGCTTGATTTCAGTAAGACATTTGACTCGGTGAGTCACCTCAAATTGATCTTCAAACTTTGCACTAAATATAGTTTCTTTTCGTCTCGGCCGTTGGGTTAATTGTCGCTTTCCCTTCAAAGTTGTCAATACAAAATTCCATCTCTGCTCATGTTGTGCCTTTTCACTTGTGTTCCTTTCGGTTCGGTTCTAGGGCCTATTCTCTTCTCCCTTCAATATAAATGACCTTCTTTCTATTGTGAATAACGTTTTTGCGCACTTATATGCCTATGAATGTTTAGCTGCTGTATTTTAGCAGATCCATAGACCTAGTCGAGGACTGTTGTTCTGCTCAATGAGAACAATAAAAAAAATATATGGTTGGAGACTGTAAATGATAACACCAATGAATATTTAAAGTTAGTGATTTATTTCACAATACGTCAAAGTTAATACACTATTCCAAATTCAAAAGGAAATATATTTCAGAGATTGATCATTCACGAATATAACTTAAGATACTTATAATATCGTCTATGTCACTTAATAACAGACAAGCTCACTTATGTATCAACTTAAATAAAACAAATTATGATAACTTAAAAAAAAAGAACTCACCTTTCCAGAATGGCATCAATATATGTATATATATAATTACTAAATATGATATGTGAAATTAGATATGTATTAAATAGTTAATCATAATTTACTCACCAGTCTAAAATGTGGAATCGACTTCATGGCGTTGGCAAATCGATAGTGAGTGGTTATCTTGTTCTAGTCGTGCCCCGGAACAAGATACTTTGTTTCAGTCGAGACCCAAAACAAAGTTTGTCTGTTAGTGCTGATCTTGTTCCAGTCGCTCCCCGGAACATGATCCTTTGCTTCAGTCGAGACCCAAAGCAAAGTTGTATTAGTAGTATTTATTCTAGTCGGTACTCAGAATATCTTTATCTCAGTCGAGACCCAAGACAAACGTTTGAGATTGGTAAAATTTAGTCCAGTCGAGACCCAGAATAAATATCTTTATCTCAGTCCTTACCCAAGTAAATTTGTTAACTATTTTAAGGTATTACCACTAGCCAAGTCGATACGATGTATATAACACTAAATGCTGGATGCAAAAAAGAAAAATTCAAGTTGCCTGCGACTTATATTGCCTCTGAATTGCGCACGGCTCCAACATAGCATAGCAACAATACTGCATTGACTTTAGCCACTATGCGCACGATACCATCTAAAAATTCTTAACTACGCATAGGAACCATAGCGCATTGATCTTAGCGGGTATGCGTAGCAACTGCAATTCTGAGTATGTGTGTTGCCGTTCTGGATTTTGTCTAGGTAAACTTATTATGACTACAAAGTATACGATTGGATACCTATTGCAATATTACTTAATTTGCTACATTTTAAAAGATGCATTTATCTCACAAGATGATTGAATATCTAATTACATCAGATTTGCTTTGTTTATCGATGGCAAATTAATTTCCTCTAATTGGGTTGTGTCCCGATTTTGTTTGTGTGGAATGTAGCCAAAATGTATCGATTGTTGTCTCCACTAAAAACTACTTTATCGACGTGCTTGTAGGTAGGAGTACATTGCTTTGAACGATTTTACTTTCAGGTGGCCTTTTAATGTTGGTTTCAACAACTGTATTGTTCGATTCAATGATAATTTACAACACATACACAATTGGGCAGTGGATAATAATCTTGCATTTAATCCAAACAAAATCTTACTGACTTCGGGTATATAGAAGTACTTTCCCGACAACTGATTTACCATCAGTTTGGAAAACGCATACCACGATTGTTGAGCCAGTCAATAATTTCGGAATTTAATTCAATTTTAAATTTAGTTGTTGCGTTTTGATGGGAAACATTAAAACATGAAAGCCATGGTTAGCTATCTATTTCCTTCAGTTATCTGTTTGTGGATTTTCACAGAAAATTGGCTATAACCCTTATTCTCTACCATTTTAACTATGGAAGCCATTTTTTAGCTAACCGGAATTAATTTGTCAAAGAAGACTTACTATGGCCTTTAACGACGTCTTGAGTTATATTTGCAGACTCCCTCGGAGAGCTCATATGTTCGCTTGTGTTACATTACTACTTGGTTGGAATCTCAATCGTGACCTATTTGACTCAACGTACAGTTCTTGCACTCGAATAGAGGTCTTCGACTGCTTGTTGCGATATATGCATCTAGGTACAGCGAACACTCTTACTTCGTCCAAGTTATTCGAAAATGTAACTGTTTTACAATCATAATTCAACGTAAGAGTTCTGGCTTGACCTTTGCTAAACTAATCAAAGCTAACCCAAACTATTAGATTGTGATTGGTATTGATTGTCAGACCTTCAAATTCATCTTGGCTTCCTATATTGTCTTAATTTTTTAAATTTAAGTTTTTCTATATATTTTTCTTTTCTTTCATATTTAAGCTTTCTTTTTTCTATAAGATTTTGTTATCTCCTCTACAGCGTCTAATAAATGTATTGTATAACAATGTCCTTACAACTGCTCGAAAATTATAGCTCATTTCTACTTTTACCATGAATCCCACACAAATGAAATCCTTAAAATGTGCTTGGCAATAAATTTATGTATTATTCTTTAAATCCTTAAGCATTGTACAGGAGCGTAGCTAGTAATTTAGAATTGACAGGACGAACAATAACGAGATAAATTTATTGTTATCGGGCCGGCATTAGTGTAGTGATTTATTTGTGTTCCTGTTAGTTTCCTCCCTGTTATAACTAGTCGCCATATTCCGATGGAACACAATTTGCCTTATGCCTGTCATTGGATATATTTTGATTTATTATTTATCTATAATTCTCTAACAGACTGACTAATTTTCCTGAATTTGGTTAAGGTTTTTGTTAGAGAGAAGAAAAAAAAAACAAAAACAAATCGGGGATTAAATTCAAGATGAAATAAAACAAAATTCTTCTTTAAAATAAAAATAATAAGCTTCATGCATTCAAAAAAAAAAAATGCTTGGAAAAAAATATGAGTCTCACACTCTCCGGATTGTACACTGGTGATGTATGTACACTTCCATATAGTAAGGACTATCTTTATTTACAGACGCCCTGATAAGGCAATACATCTCAAGAGCTTAATAATTAAGAATTAAAAAGCTGTCTGTTTGTAAGTTGCAGGGGCTTAGCAAATAGAATCGACCATGGCAATGGAATCCTAGATATGCACTGAAAAAGAGTACATTTAAAAAAACTTTGTGGAATATTACAAATTTACAAAAAAAAAAAAAAATTTAGAAAGAAACATTTTTAATTACCCAAAAAATTGTGAATTTACAATTGACTATTACACTTTTATTTAATTTTTTTTCGAAGGTTTTATATATTTTATAAATATTATAGCACAGGCGGATGTGTAGGTAAAAATGATCAGCTGTATTGTGAGAAAATTTTTTAAGGGAATGTAAATTTTACTCCATTTAAAAAACGAAAATTTGTCGTTATTTGTATACATTTATTAAGGCTGAACAGAAATAAAAAATACCGCTGTACCAATTAAGTGATTATTTTTAGGCTAAAATTAAAAATGACTTATTACACTGAAATATTTAATTTTGCTTTATAATCTAATTTTCTTCTTATAGGTAGCTATAAATATTACAATACGAAAGAGCAATTTTACATTGAGAATTATTCATTATACTATGAATGTTTAATTTTACTATTGAGTCAAAATTACTAATTGTTAGTTTACAGTTCTACGGTATTTTTTCAAATTTGTAAACTGCTCAACCATCTCTGTGCTCTTCTCCTGTTCAGAGTTGAGGCGATCTAAAATAAATATTCCGGATTTATTAGGTACTTAATAGTCTTAGGTTTTAACAGTGACCATATACCTTGTACTTTTTATGATGCAAAACTGTCGTATTTTCTTAATCACCTTGTAACTTCGAAACGATTGATATGTCACCCCTGCTATACAATTTATGTATTGCTTGCCTAGGTGAGTACTATCACCTCCTTCCCTTTGGACTACTCACTAGGAAACACCCTATCTCTTGAAACTCGGCATGCCTTAAATATTATATCACCTCCGATATGACAAGCGGGAGTTCTGCAAACTATTTCAAATACTCTTAATACTTCAAAATCTTGACTTTACGCTACAAAATTAGAAATGTTCATAATTTTAGCTTTATCGGTAATTGCAGCCAGCTTCAAAAATGTAGTGAGATTATTTCTATGGAATTTCCATAAGTCACAAGTGAAATTTGGTTCTTGAAGCGCCGGATCTGGTTTAGTCTTAAAGAGTTACATGGGTTTTGAAGGCTAAAAAAAGCATATTTCCTCAATATTTTCCTTTTTTTTATAATAAATAAATTATTTAATTCAAAATTTTAAGCAACATTTGATGAATAATTTATAAAATTTTTATTCATAAATTTCGAAAATTCAGCCGGCGGGACTTGGTTTCCGGAAACCCCAGAAAAAAAAAGAGTCCTCGTGGTGCTCAAGATAACTCATAATAGCCTTATCTCAAATTAAAAAAAACAATTTCTTTCTGTTACCAATTAAAAATTTAAAAAAAAATTTGAATTTGAATTTTTGGCAGAGTTGTATGCAAAACAGTAGAATTTTTGATACAATTTACACTACGTATGGTCTTGTAAAATTAGTTGTAATCGAAAAAAATCAAAACCTCCGTCCAGTCACTAGTGAATCCTGTTTTGAAGAAGTGTGCAAAATTTCAATTTGATCGGGGCATTAGTTTTTGAGAAACCCTGTCCACCGATTTCAAAAATAGCGCTTTTAGAAAAAAACCGATTAAAGTTTTAAGTAGGAATAAAACGAAAAAAGAATATTTTTTTTTAAACTTACATGGAATCGTCGATTCCAGCTCCAGAAAGCAAATTTAAAAAAAATGCCTTTTTTAACCTTCGAAACCCATGTAACCCCTTAAATGCATGCACTCAAATAAAGATGCATCTCATGAGGATGTTATGGCCCAATATAAGGAAGGGAGCATTCTAGCGAAATAATCAGCAATTGCTAAACAATAACTTCGCATGGTATTGTTCTGCAACTGCCGGTTGTTTTGCTGATTAGCCCAACAGCTGGCTGCGATGAGCGCTTAGTGGAGTAATCGACGATTACAATAACAATTAACCTCGCATGGTAATTATTATGTAAGGCGATTGCTTACTATACTAAGCGACTCAGGTGCTGCAACCGGTAGAACAAACGACAAGGTTGTTGTCGTTTATTTACATCCGCGTTGTGAGTCAAGTTTACTTCCGAATATTGGGGCATAAAAGACCAATGACTGGTCTGGCGAGTGCCGCTCAATTATCAGTTATTGCGATATTAAGTTACCGTTCGGTCCGGGTTGGTTTGTGAATCATTAAGTTAGGTCAGTACGTAATAAATAAAGAATTATTTGTGTTAAAAGAAATTCGAGTGTTATTTTATTCAAGGAAAGTTTTATCGCGTATGTACTTAATGATTTTGTTTTTAATGATTGATTGCTCAGGGAGCACGATAAGGAGAGATCGGTAAAAATGCCGTTGGAATGAGTAAATTGAAATGAATTTAAAAGCCATACAGCTTGCCAACTACAGATGGAATAATTTAATTATCTACATAATCTGAAGACAGCTATGGCCGAAGAGAAATCTCGAATAGACGTACCTACCTAGAGAATATTATCGCGATTATTATACCTTTCTAGAAAGGAATCTGAATTCTTATTTGTCCAGACAACAATTACTTAGTATTCGTATTTAGATATTGTTTCAACAAAGAAAAAAGAGACAGTATTCGAAACTTGTTGTCCAGATCTGATTAGAAGAAGGGCTTCTACCGAGATCTGGACCCAACCATATTTAGAAATTAACGAATTTGTTAGATTCATAAAAACTTGTGGTTGATTCCACCCTCTTATCTCAAAATTGAAGCGTTTTCCATTAATGGACGAATCCCGGAATATAAATTAATTATGTAAAGCTATTTTTAAATAAAATTCATAGGTATGCAAATGTTCAACATTCAAATTATCGTCAAATACACAGTTCATACAGAATCCATTCGCTTTACATACCTATCATATCCAAATACCTGACTATGACTAGTTTATGAAATTTTTTATGCCACAAGTTAGCATCCTGGTAAGTGAAATCATCTCACATAGGTACGTCGTGACTATTCGTACTGAATTTTAGTTTATAGCAAGAAAACTAATTTAAATGCAGTAAAAAAGAAAAAAAAACACAAAAAGATTAATTACGTATTAATTAAATATTATTATGTTCACACATTTGTGGCATAAAAAAATTATTTTTGTTTCTGTTTACATTATCACTTAAATTTGAAAGTACATCGTTTTACCTTATTGAACTTAATTATGGTAAAAGCTTTATAAAAAAACATTTAAAATATTAAAAACTTTCATTTTATATACAATTCCAGTAATTTGTTGCCAAATTTATTAAGATATCAAAGATTTTCTTAATTTTTTATATATAAAGTACATTTTAAAAACAGAGGGATGTTACCACAATTTTCTCTCCAGACAAAATCGTGGAACGTGGCTCATACCGAGAATACTTTGTCTTCTATGTATATACCTCGGGCCTGCCTAAGTCTTTATCTGGTGATAAATGCAATCCATTCAAATCTAATACGTACTCATCGTTTTCAAGCAAATTTTCTATTGGCAGGTTGAATTGTATGGAAGAAAGTTCGAATGAAGCTATGAAGAATTTGTTTGAATGTATGTAAGTTTTGTTAAGTAGAAAAATATAGTGATCGATTAGTGATCGATCAATAGTGAGAAAACGCAGTTATTGTTCATTGGTAATGCGCATTTTTCTTCTGATCTACATCGACATGCATTTAGGTATTCATTGGAGAAGTCATACTATGAAATCGAACTGCTTATTAAAAAAATCATTCAAGTTTTCTATCACTAGATGGCCCTACTTATACCATAATGAGCTTTTAAAATTTCACAGTTTGTGAATTACCGTTTATTTTGCAATTTTTTGAATTTTTATCTGCAGACAAATTTTAGAATCACGCGTTAAATTCGAGTTTTTTGTTTTCCAATAAAATTTGCTATTGTTGTCATATAATTGTTGAAAGCTATGTAATTAGTAATTATTCCTATACAATACGTTTTTTTTTCTTTAAAATTTCGTTCTAGAAATAAATCCCATTTGATTATACTGGGGAACAGTGATTCTGCGGCATGGGGTTTAAGAGCCGATTTAGAGTGATTTTAGTCCGCTAAATACGAACATAATATCAGATTTGTTAAATTGGCTCTACTTTTTGAGATAACAACAACCTACTTATACTAACATAAGGATGTAAAAAATATCTTAAAAATATATTGAAACCTTTAATTTCAAATAAAAATTGCGTTATAAAAGCATAAATTCAATGAAAATAGAAAATAAAAAAAAAAAATAAGAAAAAATGTTTTGTATGTGACAATCTACTGTATTTTTGGCCAGGACAGTCCTTTTGTAAGGTCCAGTAATAGTCCGCCATCATATGACCGTCCTACCGCCCTTTGTACCTTTTCTCCATTATCCTCATGTGGTGGAACCTCTTTCCTTGCTCTTCACTATAATTGCCAAGGTTGTAAGGGAATTTGTTCAAATGGCATTTAAAAAATGTAGTTTGACACTGATATTAGCTTCCAATTTTTTTTTTTTAATTTTCAAGCATTTTGCCGATATTTCGGGATATTCCACTGCATTATGGTTCCCCAAAAATTTTTGGTAACTGGTACAAAACTTGCATGCTTTAAATTTTTCCGTACTAAAGCGAGAATATGTATGGAAAATATATCGTAAACAATCGACATTCTTATTTAAGGCTTTGACGAACTGTTTCATTAGCCCAAGCTTATGAAATGGTGGAAGAAAGTTTTTTCGCGGTTTATTAATGGTTCACGAATGATGTTAGTTTTTTTCATAGTCATACTTTCTCTCAGTGGCCATTCCTTTCTACCCCAGTGTTCTTCTTTTACACGACTGTCCTAAAGACAGCGGAGATAGAAGTATTGGTTGTATCCACTTTGCTGACCTAATAAAAATTTCACCATGCTTAAATCAATTCGTACTGACCACAGATGTTGAACAAACGAAGTTTTTTCTAAAACAAATTTAATATTTGCAGATTCTTCCTTAAGTTTTGTTGAGTGGCTTATCGGTATCGAACCTAAGTTATTACCATTATTCAACATACGCATTTCAAACTCCTGTTTGACCTGTCCAGGAAGAGTCGCACCTCCCTTGGCCGATATTCCGGTAGATCAATAAATTTTAAAAGTGCAGGAACATTGTTACAATACGCCAGATCATCTTCTTCATCTGGTGTATTGTAACAACGCTTTTATCTCTCTAATTCGATAAGATGTTATTTTTACGCCTGGCTGAAAGCAGTGTTTTTCCTTAAGTTTGGAGGCAGGAAGTTCAGCTGATTTCTCTGATAAATTTAAATCGCGGATCAAGTCATTAAGCTCCACAAAAAAAAGAAAAAGAAAAAAAAAAGAAAAAAGAAAATAAAAAAGAAAAAAAAAAGAAAAAAAGAAAAGAAAAACAGCCTGAAGTGTTGGATTGCATCCTTTACTCTTGCTTTAATTTCTTGTCACTAACGTTTTAATATCATCAAAGGAATCCGTTGATAAGATAGTAAATATCGGTACTGACAAATATTTGCCTTTGCTTGAAAAATTTATGTTTTTCAAAATCAAAACCACAATTGTTTGATGATGCTAAAATAATCTCATCTAACGCCTAGCTATCGTGAACTCAAGATTCAAAATCAAACTGCTCCCTTCTACCTTTCGACACCTTATTTATTCTCAGCTAGGCCTACTGTCCGTTGCTAATTGTCCATATCCTAGTGTATTCTACTCTAACTATACTGCAGTTAAATCAGGAGCCGGCATATCTGTCATCTAATCTGTAATCTATCCTACATCAAAATTACAAAATTTATGGATAAAATTAAAAACATCTTGATGGCGACACAAGTTGTTGCAAGTAAATAAATATATTCAAGTAATAGTAGTGAATTTCAAAAGTTTTAAGTAATGAAAATGTACTTTAAGCAGTTTTTAAATAGATTTTTTAAGTATTGCCCATTGCCATTGTTTTTTGGAATTTTTGGAAGTAGCTCTTTCCAAACAACTCTAAGTTCACCTCTATTAAAAAAGTCATTACCTTTGACTGTCGAAATATGTGAAGACCTAACATTCTGCGAAAAAACTGTCCGTGACAGACAGACGGACGAAATCACGAGCGATAATATACGAGTTCCGTTTCCTTCTCATTAAAATAAATGAAAAAGTGGAAAGTGTACCTTTTTAACAGTAAAAGTTAACATCTTGGAGTTGAATAAAACTCGATCGGTCGGCTGAAGGAAGTATGATTTTCCTTCATTCTACGAATATTAAGCTTCTTGATATGAATAGCTTTTTTAAGCTTGTGTGTAGCATAGCGTAGGTAAAAGAAACTGTCAATTTTTAAGTTTAATATTTTTGTTTTTCCGTACATTTTCCGTCGATTGTTACACATGCGTGTTAATTAATTTTTGCAATCTTCCACACAAAAAAAATTTCCTATCTTGCTAATTGCTCCATTTATAGTTGTTTGCAATGATGCATCATCGTTGAAATGATTCCCGGCACTAAGGATCCTTTTTATATATTAAGTCTTAAGTGCCTTCGGCTGTCTGTCGAGAATCCGTTATTTCAGAAAAGCTGAAATCATATCAGTGACTTCGCCCATCTGATATAAAAATTGGATATATGTATAAATTTTCGTGGGTGCTGGCCTTTCTATTTGTTTGCAAAAAAGAAAAGAGGAAAAAAAAAGTAATTATACAGCCGATCGTTGTTGAAAAGACGCGATTCCCAAAATAAGAGCTAAATTTTGATAATTTTTCATTAAATTAAAAATTAGTTTTCTGTTCCCTTTTTAGGATTGGTGTGAACTGTATTATACACTAGCTAAAGTTGCCCATTCTTAGAACGGGATTCTATCTTAAGTTTATAATTTGTTTTTTTTTAATTTACTGTTAATTTTTTTCTAATTTTTATTTTATGTTTTCGAACCCCGGACGAGGCGGTTGTTTTTTCCTCTTGTATTTATGAATTTGATTTAGAATCGTTAAAAATAAAAGTTCTTAAAAATTCTTCTTTCTCCATTATTGACCGATTCTAACAAGTGTAGGTTCGATTCCCGTCCGGGAAAAAATAAATAAAAATTATTTTTTTAGTTTTTTAAATTTTTTAAATTTTTTATTTTTTATTTTTTTAAATATATTTTTTTTTAATTTTTTATTTTTTAGTTTAAAATTTGTTTTAAAAAAAAGGGATTGTGAGATTTGAATGCGTTACAGGCAGAGTCTGGGCTTTTCCTACTGTTCTTTGTTTTCTATTTTTTTTTAAATTTGTTAAAAAAAGGTAGGTATGTTGGGACTCGAACGCATTACAGACAGAGTTTGGACTTTATTAAGTTTATATATTGCAAGTATATCAAGTGATCATATAAATAATACGTTTTTTTTAAATATTTCTTTACACCTTTCGTGACAGGTGCTCGTTTTTTTCTAGTACTAAAGCTCTCAATAGGCCTTTAAAAAAAAGTGTTTTTAATCAATCCGGACCAAAGGATATGTAAAAAAACAGTCAAAAAGGATCCACCGGGTATAAAGAGAAAACTGTAAATTTTGACTTTATATTTTTAGAGTTTTTGCATTTATATTGGTAACCAAACCCACATCTTACGAATGCCTACGTGTCGTTTGAGTGATCCTACCCCCTTCTTTACAATCCGTAACAACAAGTTTTAACTTGCCTTGCTTTTTGCGAAAAAAAAAAAATTAATTTTTGTCATGAATCGCTATTTGACAGGAATTACGCAATTTGCTAAATCGGTTTTTTTTTTTTTCAAATCTGACTATCTTTGAATAACACCCTTAGGCTCGTAAACCTCTTATTTAATACAGGAAAAGTTTTCCAAACAATCTTAAAACAAGTGATAAACAAGCAATCAGAGATGAAATTAAAAGTGAAAACCTATTAAAAGTTACCCAAACAAACAAAGAAACAAACACACCAGTCACACCCTTACTGCATTAAGTTGATCTTATTACTTTCTTAATTTGCAAAAGAATGTTTTTTTCATTCAAGAATTTGATGCTTATACTGTGATAAGCAAGAAAGTAGGAAAATGATTAATTCACCTGCAATTTTCAGTGATGATAAGCACAAATGGAAACAATTAAACGAAGTTCGTGACTGAAATAAACAAAGAAAGCAACTGGCGGCGGCGACGGCGTCTCGCATACAACAATTATACGAGAAAATGGCAAACAATTTCACTCAGTAGGGCTGTGTGATAGAAGCTTCTAAAATTACCTTTTGAGTGACATTTACCTTTTATTGTTGCGCTTAAAAAAGAAATAAAACTTGAAGATAAGTTGGAAGGTAATTTTAATTTTAATGTATACACGAACGAGTATGTACCTATGTGTGTAAGATTAAGATTTTCTAAGATTTTCCTATAAGTCACCAAGCAAGGAAAAACTTGTCTAAAAAAGATATCTATGCGGAAAAGAGAAATTTTTTCTTTCATATTTATTGTAAACAGATGCCCGACGGATAAAAAATATTTTTAACTTGGAACTGAAAGCGCTTTTCTTGCATGCACAGCAACCAGCCTTGTATTCATATATCAATTTCATATTGAAAAGTGTAGTGTTTTACGGTAAGAAATCCATTTTCCTTCTGATAACAAAGTTCAAGTCACGTTCGCGACATGCTTGAAAAAACCCAATTCACTTCTTACTTCGTTCACGAAAGGAATGGGGCCATTGGATTTGGCAAGTCTTATTAATGCCTTTGTGGTGTCTAGGAAGTTTTCTGTTTTTTCTTTTTATTATTATCGTCGGCAGCGCGAGATATGAATTATTATTATCGTAAGCATCGTCATAATAATATCGATAAAAGCACATCATAAAGGATGGCGAGATTACAACATATATGAGATTTTATTATGATTTACGTGAAAGTTTTATGCGACAAAAGTTTTTAAGCAAAAATTTCAATAGATTAAGGCCAAATCGATATAGTGATTGGATGCCCCTCATGTTTCTCCTCCAATGTCCAGTTGAAAGTAATTATGATTCTGCGATAAAAATATTATTTGTTGCTATAAATATTGTAGAGTAAAAATAAGATTTTATTGATTATTTTGTGCAATGGTCAGTTATATTTGATATTTATATTTTTCTAACTTGATGAGGTTGGGGTCATTTAGCCAGTGTTGAGCAATAGAATTTAATTTGATGATGTTTGTTTGAAAATTGTTGGAAGCGTGATAAGAATATATTTGCGAAGTACGAGAACTCTTATATGTGGAGTTCCTCAAGAATCCATAGTTGGGCTTTTGTTATTATGCCTCTACATATAGGGTGTTTTCAACATGGTGATTTATAGAGTACGACGTGATAGTAGTACTCACCTAGATAAATAAAAATTTGTATGGCTAGGGGGCCATTATAACCGTTTCGGAGTTGCAGGATGATAATACGCTAGGTTTTCATAAAACACCCTGTATTTGAAAAAGTACGCTGTAGATCTCAGTGCTTTTATTTATTTAATGTGCTCGCAAGTGGAATCTATTGGCGCATGATATTCAATACATAAAGAAAGGTAGAGTTTTTGACAGACTTACAAATGTGAATGAAATTAGGCAACAGTGGACTAATTGTACGGTTGTCAGTACTCTTTTAAAAATGCATAACAGTAGATTGCTTGACTATGTCTGCCATGCAATGGGAACTGTTAAAAGTGCTTTGTGATCTGCGTTATTCTTCTTATGATATCTGCTTAATATCAAATCAATATCATTGCTTCTTACTAATGATTCAAAATCTTACATCAGAAAGTATTCCAGCTGACTAAAGAATTGTTAATTGTTATCGAGAATTACAACGTGGAGGTTGATTTTTAAGAATTTTTGTTACCTGAGTACAAATCGAAACAAATCCAGCGGAATTGTTGGTCAGCTAAATAGTCCGGATATGAAACTTGTGACGAATATTCAATTTCAATGTAAAAACAGTCGTGCTGTGTAGTTTGGAAACGTCTGAAGCCACTAAATCTATAACATTTCGTTTACATACTTTTCGTTCGAAACAAGTGACACCATTTTATAATGGCGGCGAAGTGGTTATTTCCTCCAAGCAATCTCTCGATTTTTATCCTCAAAGAAGCCGACGCAACAGAAGCCGACGCAACAGAAGCCGACGCAACAGAAGCCTGAAAATCGCATGAATAAAATCATACAAGTAAAAATCGTAATTTTTGGGAGATCCGAAAGCTATCGTGCAGAACAAAGAAGTAAAAGTAGATAACACCCGTTTCTGCTCTTTGACTTATATATCCTAACATGTTGGCAATATGATTTTCGCGAAAGTCTAAAACTTGAACCGCTTAATTGGGAAGGAAGCTCCCGTGCTGGTCGATTTTGCAAAATCTTTTTTCACAGTGTCAACCCCAAACCATAAATTACATGCATTTTCCAGCTACAAATTTGTTACCTGACATACCACAAGGTTCTATTCGCCGACCGATGCTGTTTTTTTCTATATATTAATGTCCGATTTCTTGTGTCTCAAATATCAGCATTGCGAGTAGCAAAAGTCTATGAATATGCTGAATATTGTGCTCTGAAAGTTTCGTTTTCTAATTAAGATTTTTATTTATATTTTTTAAGTATATCTAAAAAAATATATATATAGTTGAAGTGAGAGTTGGGTATGTCATATTGGTGCCAGGAATTTTTTTATTTTAATTTTGGATACTTTTTCCATTAAATTTGTTTTCATTTTTTGTTTTTGTTTTGTGTCGTCATACTCCTACCTCATTTCTTATTTTTCGTATACATACATTAGACAAGGTAGGAAGCGCAGGCGCAAAGTAGGTTTGAATTTTAGATTCCAATAATATACTTATCGTCAGCTGTATGAAAGGAATATGGAATATGTGATGCGTTGGTCCAACTTTGACTTTTATTACATAAATTTTTAAAGCCAAAATGGTAAGATGTAGTACAGTGTTCCAGATTGATTTGTAATTATATAGATGAAGTCATTTGGATCACTTTCATCGTGACTGTTGGAAACACAAAGTTTGTTTGATCTAGTTCCAGCTTGTTTCACTAAGTCAAATATTATAGCGCATAGCCTGGGCTACAATGTGCAAGCTCAGATGATATCTCACAGATTCGGAAAGCTAGTAAGTACACGACATAGCTTGAATGTTGCGAATCTTCAGTAACTTGCCTCACTTTATCTTTAATAACCAGCCGCATATAAATTTTGACTTTTTCACTGGAACCTTCTCTTTCACGAGATGCCGAACTTCACTGCGCATAGTCGAACCAGTTGGTATTCATGGATTAAGTATTATTATTTGTAATATTTAAAAAAGTGTCTTTCTCAGTACCCGTAACACAATTCCAATAAGACGTTCTCTTTTAATTCAATTATGATTTCAGCAAAACTTTACAAAAAAGAAAAAAAGAAATAAAAAAATGAAAAAACCTCCCTTCTAAAGGGAACACAATTTGTGAGCTTTCAAAGGGGGTAAGAATTGTTATAATTATATTACAAAAAAAAAAAAACTTTCTCGACAACTTAATGGTTTAAGCATTTCCTTTAGTTAGACCGAACGACGAAACCTTTGCATTACTTTCATTCATCATCCATTCAAGAAAAACACGAAAAACTTTGACTCGAAAAACCAGTCATAGAATTTACAAGTCGGCAGCTGATGCTATTTGCTGCATGTATATTTTTGGCATGTCTAAGGTTGAGAAAATTTGAATGGAATAGTCAACAAGAAAGAACGGCGGCAGAACCGACGAGCCGACTGATGGTATAACTTTTAGGTACAAAACAACATTTCGTTTTCACAAATTACATCAACTTCATATAATTAAGACGTTCGTCTTTCCGTAAGTTGAATTCTTGAAGAAAGGGTTTTTCGGTAAATATTTCAGGATACAAAACTTTTCCCTGGTCAGTGGAGAAGGAAGGATAAATGGATGGATAGAAATATTTTGTTGAAAGCATTTCCCTTTTTGTATTATTTGCAGGATACAATACATTGTAGCACACTATTTGAGGTTTCAAACTTAGTAGTAAATAGGATTGCATACATTCTTTGGCGAAGTTTATTCCTCTCTAGAGTTTGAATCTTATTGCTCATTTTGAAGGAATTAAATTGTGAAAGTGGTTTGATAAGTATTTAAAAAAGATTTGAAAGCATATTTTATGCTTTCCTATGTGACGAATATAGTGGTCAGGTCAGATATTTGGAAGGGATGCCTTTAAAATATAATATGTTAGATGTATGGAACAAATATTTACGGAGTAATTAAACAAGAATAGGCTTTCGTAGACAACTTGATGACTGTGTTTTTTATTTTTTTTTGATATGTTTTCTTCATATATTTTGGCGTATTTTTCGACTATCAAATACATCGGGGCCAGACATACGGTCTCAACGTGATACATCAATCTGAATGTACTCTGAACATTTATGTTCCCTTCAGTAATTTTGTAAGTAGTCCTAGATATTTATTTAAACACAGTCAGGATGATTCTCATCTACCGGTTAACTATGTAGGAAAAGTCAAAGTACATTCAAATTTATATTTTGGAAATCATACCGCAATTACTGATTATTCACCATTGTGTCACGATAATTTCTTGGTAAAATTCAACAAAGACTTATTTAAACGGAACAGTACAGCAATGTTAAAATGTTAAATGACACTAAAGTAGAGGAATCAATAGCTAACGCTAAATAGTCAAAAGTTTTGAAGTTTCTGAAGTGGTTTTGTAGTTCCAGATAGTCCATTTTGATTAGTTTTAGTCTATCTAAATAAGAAGATTACTTTAGAAAGTAGCTCCATGAAATTACAATAAACTACGACTAAATTGTCGATGGACGTCTTTAACCTGGTCAATATGAATTTTGTAGAATGGACATCAAACACAATAAGTATACTCAAGCTCTGGTCGAACAAACGTACAATAAAGGATAAGCGTGATATAAGGATTATCAAACGTCTTAGACCATCTCTTAGCAAAATCCTAAGACGAACTGGCTTCATCTATTATCGCATTAATATGTTCGTCAACAGACGACGTTTAACCAAACAACGTTTAACCCAATAATAGGAAGGAAATAAGATGTCCATTTGTCAGTGGGCAAATTGAAGTCGTCAAAGAACAATCCTAGAGAAATCTAGTACACAGTAGAAATTACGTGTAAACTTCAACGTCTATACAGATAAGTTATTTGATTTTTAAAGTTCGACAATAGAAGATAACGCACAGCATACCAACTTTGCCTCTAACATGGTCCTATAGATCGTGGGAATTCTCCCATATTGTGGGAATTTCTTGCCTGAAAAAACTTAAAAAGTGGGTATTGAATAATTTCGTGTCCCAGTACAAAATTATGGGTAAAATCATATATCCAAATTTCAGAAAATATTTGTTTAAAATTGACACAAAAATTGAATATTTCTGCGCAAGTATTAAATTAATTACGCATGTCCGTGAAGTTCAAATATTGAGCATTTTTCAAATAGAGAGGCTTTCTGACGACTTCTTCCTCCCCCCCCCCCCCCCCCCCCCTCCCTAACCATAACAAAAAAAGAAAAAAAAGAAAAACAAAAAACAAAATTTAGATGAACTGTTCCTTTTGTTGTATTTCTTTTATTTTTTTTTTACCAGTAATTTCCATTTTCGAGGGAGTTTTGGTCGCAACAACCTCCCAACGCCGACCTAAATATTAAAGTTCTGTTTCAAATTTAGATCTGCATTCCGCAGAACTTGAATCTGTAGAACTAGCAAAAAGGCCTGTCATCTTGGAATGGAATTCAGTTAAATTCGCTTAGTAGAACTAAACTTTACTGATGATTAGTCTACGATAAAACTCATGGATGAAATATTCGCGTGGAATAAAATGTCAGGAACAACAATTTTTATAGAGACAGAGAAGGACCGTGGTCCATATTGCGACATTGAAGCAATCCACCTACAAGGTATGATGTCTCATGAGACTCCGAGATGTGATGAAATATGATTTACCTATCACATCACTCTCAGTGGTGTTAGAATGAATTTTTGATTGAAAAACACAGCGAGAAAGAATGGCTGTTCTTTGAGCCACGACATCGGATTTCCGGGTTACTCCAACCATTGGTCTCAGTTCAACAAAAGAGTCGCCAGAATGAGAAACAATATTATCTGTGGCTGAAAGATTCACAGACAATCATCTACGTCAACTCCAGACAGTTTTCGGTTCAATTCAGCGAGGCAGGAAGACGGTGTTACACAGTTGAACAACAATGACTGAAGATATGAAGATTCAAGTCTCATATAAAAAGACACATAGACAATCGATATAGGTGACTAAGTTTGCATAGAAGTAATCAGGACCAGGGTAATCTCCAGAATTGGTCGTAGTGGATTGTCGCTTGTTAGATGTACCTTCATTTAGCATAGACTCCATCATATTAGGACACACAATACCCGGCTGAGTAAAGATACCCTTTATGTTCGCCGCGACAATAGTAAATATGTTCTCGGAGCTTTTTTTTTTTGTAATTTGTTTAATATCTTTACGAATGTTCTAAGTAATCAGCAAAACTAATCCATCGAAAATCATCAACATGGTGGCGATATATGACAGAAATTCTTCAAGAGACGTCGCAGTACTTACAAAGTAGAGACGATGAGCTTGAATTAAAAGCAACTGGAGAGTCAAGAATCCTATCCAGATTCTTTATTGAAAATTTTGAAGCCATAGAAGGTCAGCTCAGTTATTAGGAAATCTATTAACCTTGTCAGCAATGTGATACTTTTTACCAAGCAAAGTAACTACATATATGGAAGACCTCGATCACACTTACCGCAAGTGATAAATTCAGTTAAAGAAATATTAAGCAAATTCTTCAGAGTGTTTGCATGGAAAAATTGCTCACAGATATTTTCGCACTAAATTCCATTGTTGGCAACCTCCCCCCACTCGTTTCCGAAGGTCTGAAAGCGAAAACTGTGGTTAAATAATAAATGGTGATTTGAATTGCAGTCAGCAGGGATATATGGATATACTTAAGTTGGGTCGTAAAATGTTCTCGCTCTACCTCCTAGGTGCTACCATCAACAAGTTTTTTGGAGTCAACGAAGACAATGGCTCTTGGATCAGATTCTTGTGGCATGTTACATAGAGTTTAAAGTGCTTATTATCAATCGTAAGTGTTATGTCGGATTTGTGTCTTTTGATATCGCCTAATTTTTTATAACTTGTCTCGCAATGCTTAAATGCAAGGATTCCAGCATTTGTCACTTCTATAAATCTCCTCCACAATTAACCGCCTTAGAATGGCTCAGCACAAGCATGAAATCCATGTACTTCTTTCAGTTAATTCTTACGACAAACAGGACATTTATGCCCTATTCTATCCTTTATCTACATAGAGATAAATACCTAGTTGTTATAAAAAGTACTGAATAACTGAAAAAAAGCAAAAAACAAAAAAAGATCAAAGCTTTTGAGTATCCATAAAAGACCTTTTTTCTTTCTGTACGAACTAAGTATTTATGTTCATCCAAAAACGAAAATAATTGCTCCTAAAAGCTTTCTAATTAAGAAATTAAGATGTAAGAATTCAATTAGATCAGATTACGAACTTCAAGTTAGTCACATCTAAAAACCAAATAAATTCAGCACCACACGAGGCAAGAGCCTTGATTAGATTCTCTCCAAAAGAGGAGATTTACTAACTTGTAAACAGAGGTTATCACTAATCCTTTCGTATATTCCTTGAAAGCTGCAGTGAAAGGCCTAATCCTTTTCTATACTAAAAGTGATGGAGAGTTTTTAGCGCTAACCGAAGCTCTAGCAACATATTCCAAGCTTACGTTTATGTCAGGAGCTTACAAATATGTCACCACAAAAGAAAAAAAAAGCACGTTGAACTTCTAATGGTTATCTCTGTCGAAGGGATGAAAGTCCTTCAATGTAACGATTACGGATTATCCTAAGTGTGGTGCTGAAAAGATTTTATCTGACCGAAAAATAAAAGGAAACAGTAATTAGAGAAAAAAAAAATGGAAGAAGTTGTTTTGCTTTGATGATATCGAATTAATTTTTTATTTTTTTTTATTTATTTAAATCTGTTAATTAGACCACGGTCTCTTAAATATATGTAAAAAATATTTTGTTACCTTGTACAGCGCGAGTGGTGATTTAAGCGTAAATGAAAAAGTGGAAAAGCTTGTTCGTTTTGGTGCAGTATATTCCTCTATCACAATTAGGACTGCACAAAAACATCACTTTTGAAATTTCGGCTTAGAGCGACTGCCAACACAGTCGTATTTGGTAAGATGATCACTTGGGTAGTACTTCCAACGAGGTAATAACTAAAGGAGATGCAATCATATGTACGATCCGTGTACATGAGCGTACCCAAAATTGCCCTGCATTTGTGTATGTTTCACTCCGCCAATTTTGGTCTTCGCTGTCAAATCCATACTTAGGTTTGGATGGTTTTGGGCTTGGTGCATTGACGCAGGAAAACCCGTGAAATAACCGTAGGGGCCACGAAGCAAATATTACTCACAAACTTTTTACCACTGAACTTTTCTTCAAAATTATTAACTTTTTTACGTTCACGTTTGCAAATTCAGTAAAGACTTTTGAGTATATGAAAATAAAAGCGATTAAAATTGCGCATAGGTTGTACAATTGAGTACAGGTGTACAAATTTTACGGCGCTTATGTACAAACAATATCAGTATCATTGTGTTAGAATTGGGTACGCGATATTTTCTTATTTGCATCTCCTTTAGTTTTTACCTCGTTGAGTACTTCCAAAGATCCTGGAACTAACCAAGCAAACCCTGAGGACCCTCATGTCAATTCTTACTGGACACTCATTTCTTCTTTCATGTAGAATAAGACTTTTTGACAGCCCTGTATGCAGAGGATGTGGAGAGAGATCCGAAGCGAATCGATCTCTCTGTCACTCTCCGGCCCTCTTAGTATGGTAGACGTTGCAGATTTCTTGGAACAAACTTTCTAGATAAACTGCATGATGCAGGCAGGGTGGGTTGTGGGGCAAATCCTAATTTTGTGAGAGCATTCAACTGAACTGAACAAGGGCTCATAAATCTGGAGGGTGATAAATGGACAGTGTTGTGGCCTGTCCAGATATTCCTTACGTTTCTCAACCTCTTTTCAATCCATCCATTCAACGCGGGTGGTTTGACTATCAAATGTTATAATTTATTACTATCAATTCCTAAACTGTAGTATCAATTCCTAAACTGTCCCAATAATCCACATCGTATCTTCTCCTATCTTCCTCCCCCACCCCCCAACTAACACTAACTCCAAAATAAGAAGCACATGGAGTACGTTTGATATGGCGCATCATTCATAATGGATAAGACGATAGCGAAAGGGAAAGTTACAAAGAACAGTATAGGACAACTCTCAAAAAGAGGGCAAGATGTGACATGAAACCGAATTGTGAGCTGAAGATGAGCTTCATGGAAGAGGACCATAAATGATTAAGAGAACATCGAGGGTAACAGCGACAGTCCTAAGAGCAAAATGGTGCAAAACTTACTTGAACTTGAATTGTGCTGTGACGCGTTCAGCCAAAGCCTCCGTAATGTGCCGTATACTTTACAAATCATTGTCACCGGCAGATTACACACATAATTAAAGTATTGCAAAGGTATATTGCAAAATTACAGAAATCAAGCAGTTCTGAATTTAATACCAAGACATAAGCTATAGATCAATCTAATATTCTCGAGAAATCCGAATTAAGTCTCTCAACACAATCGTGGTCCAAACCAATATGCATATCCAAATAGATCTGACATTTGGAGATTCTTATTATTTCTGGAACATCATTGATATGTAGATAAACAAAATAATGGAGGATCCAAATATAGATCCTTGCGTGACACCGCACTTTATCAAGAAAGTATCTGAATTTCCAGCAAGGGCGGATACACCGGGGGACGATCGGGGAAATAGAGAACATAAAAAAATCTTTGTAAAAGAGACCGCATCACAATCCGCACTAATAAATAGAAAATAATTTTATCACAAAAGTTCTCTAGTTCTCTTCATTTAGCATTTGATTAAATTTTTAATTTATATTACATTTGTGTATAAATTGTAAAGAAAACAAAGTCTGGGTAGTTGAAATTTTAATACTACGGTGAATATCAATTTCAGAAATGGAAATTTGGTGCTCCTGATGTTTATGAAAATACTTAATGAAATTACTTTCCTTTGACTTTGCTTTCTTTATGTATCTCGAAAATTTTAAATTTTAAATCCAAATGTAATATAATTTAATTAAATATTAAATGATGATGAATTATTCTCAAAAAATTTAAGATTGTATTGTATTTAATACAAAAACTTTTTTGCATTTTTTTGTGATCGAAAGCTTACAAAAGTCGGGTATATTGATGAAAAGTAGTATGTTGGGAAAATCATCATAGCCGGAGTAATTAATATCAACTTCAGTTTTCTTGTAAATATTTAATTTAAAGCAAATAGTGTTATGCATATACAAACCCTACCACTGTCATAGCTTATTTTGAAACTGTTTTTTCGACTAGCTGAACGATTTTCGTTCCTAAGACTCGAAAGATTGCTATCCGCGACCGAAGAGCAAACGACAACAAATGCTCTAAGGGTGCAAGCACAATAACCACCCGACATATCGGAAGTGTTGCCACTTCAGGTTCTGCTGAGTGTTAGGACTTACGACACTACGGCCGGAAATTGAGAAGATACACATGATAAAAAAAATGAAATGAAATGAAATGAAATGAAATGAAATTAACTTTATTGTATAACCTAAAGCCTAATACAACAAAGTAATTTTGCCCACGGCAACGTGGCCATCTGGGCTCTACCAGTATTCTTATATCCTGAGTGAAATTGATGTAAAAAAGCTATATTAAATTTTGTAATTTCTAAATTACTATTAGAGGGTAATACAGTATTTCAGTTTAAGCTACTATGAATTGTTCCGAGAATTAATTTTTCAAACGCAGTTATAAGAGAGCTCTTTAGCCTGATTTATTCTGCTTCTAGAGCTCAAAATTTTCCTTATTTTAAGCGTTTCCGTAATCCATGTTAGTACTTATTGTAAAGTCAAGGAACTTCATTTTCTTAAGTAACAGTTAGTATATGAAATATGCTACTAAAAGCTAATTACTTTAATTTACCCTAACTATTCTAATTATTCTATAGCCCTCGAGTAAAAACAATTTTGTATCAAGTATATTTAAAACATTGCTTCATTGAGATATTGTTTCAGGTTGTTTCTTATTATTTATGTTTTTTTCTCTTTTTTCCTTTCCTTTTTTTTTGTTTGTTTTTTTTTTTGTTATTGCAGGTAAAACAATTTGCAGTTTACTGCTTGTAAGCGTTCGTATGTGTGGCCGAACCTAAAATCATGAGTTTAAGTTTCTCCGAAGTCTACTCCTTGTTGCTTCTTTTTGATTATTCCCGTCACCGTTGCATCCGCCGAACTCTAAATAATAAAACGCTATCTTCGCAGCTCTATGGGTCAAGACGCCCATCCCAATACCCCTACTGTTCATAGAGGCAGGAAGAGAGGAAAGAGTGGATATATCGAAACTCATCGATGACTTGGCAAACGCTAAATATCGAAAGAAGACCTTTTAAGAGTGCCGCAAGAAGTGCAATTTCGATTTTAATTCATCTATAATAAAACCCACCCAGCTTTCAGATGTCTACTCCCCACTAGCCGACTAGCCAACTTCTCGTCTAACGCTCGGAGGCCTACACTCCTCAGAAATTTCTATAAGTGTCGGTTTGAAAAGAAATTATTGGAAGGAACATTTTTAAAATGTTACCTTTAATTTTTGTAACAAATTGTAGCCCAGCCCAGAAAATTATGGTGTTTGAATGAAATGTAATCTAACTTTATATGAAAAACACCAGCATTAAGACAAGGCCAGAAGTGTATAATGTCTATTATATTCCGGCGATATCTGCATGCTAATGAAATTTTCATGCTGAAATGGAAAGAGAAAGCTATATAGAGCGGCTTACAGCTGATGGCTGAAACTTCAGGAAGGAGCTGAGAACGTTGAGTTATGAAAAAGCAAAATGAGTCTTTTAGGTGGGAGAGTGTGTTTATGATTTTGGTATATTTCCCCTTAACATCCTGTAACACTTTTACTTCCCATAAAGGAATGATCGGAAATAATGACTAGTTAGTGAGTTGACCAAGCTTTCCGAGAAATACTTTATTTCACTCTTTTTTTTTTTCAAACTTAACCCCGTTTTAGTGTTTTGAAGCACTGATGACCGTCGAATTGCGTTTCCAGCTTCATGTTTCAAATGCCGATATAGCACCACAGAATTGCGAAAAGTAGCTATTTATCTTGCCGCTGATTATTTAATGTAAATTATAAATACATCTCATAAGACGTAACAATATCCATACACAAATATGTATTCTTTTATCATTATACCGTCTAGAGAGGCCTACATTTGTAAGGAATAAAGATGTCTTGCGTCAGATATGTGTTCGAAGAAGTATGCAGTTTTATAATATTTTGTCCCGCCGATCCATCGAAAACTGAATATTTTCCAGTGTTATCAACAAAACACTGAATTTTTTATACCACTGAAAATGACATTAAAAATTTCCCTGAAAGCAATTGTATATTTCTAAGCTATCTTCACCCTCGAAAATTATTTTTGATACTTATATCTGTCGAAAAGTCAATTTGCTCCTTTAATATTTGAATTGATTAAGGTAAATTTTTGATTTATTTATAGATTACATGATTAGAAGCCGCTATCACTATTTTTCTGTGTATTCTATAGCTTTCCCCATCTACCCCATATTTTAACAGAAGATTAACTTGAAATAATTATTATTTCTCTCATTATAAATGTTTCAAATATAACAAAGTATGTAGTGGGGGAAAAATTCTATTAAAATTTGCATAAATAGCGAAAATTTAAATTCCATGGCCGCGTTCAAAATGTATGCTCTGGAGCTTAAGCTATTTGTGCAGGCTGGAGCTTATATGTTTGCAGGCAAAATAAGCTAATATCTAGACGAAATAATCTTGAACAACCGAATTAGTTTCTGCAATATACTTTAACAAAATGCGTAAGCAATAAATTTAATTAGGAACAAAAGGTACAGCGGGAACTTATGTAAAGTAATGAAATCCAATGCAAATGGCTGCATTCCAATTTTGCACCTTTTACACAAATTTTCCTATAGCTACTTTTTAACTCCGATCGTAGGTTAAATTTTTGCTAAATTATGCCTTGAAGAGAATATTTAACTTGACTTATAATATAAGCAATTGATTTCTTTCTTATTATCAATTCTACTTTTATTTTTTTTTTATTTTATAACCCCCCTATTGCAAATGTCTGGATTCGCCCTTGCTTTCCAGTATCGAGTATCTGTTACTCCAAATTTTTATATGTTGATACCGATAGGCGAGCAAACTCCTAGTCAGCATAGCCGAGAGCGTCGAAAACTTGAAGTGTACAATTAAGTTATCCACATGCCCGAAAAGAAGAATATTAACTATAATTGCAACAAATTCCCATATTCGATTTCGAAAGTGTTTTCACTAAAAAGTTACGGTCCTTTTTTAATTCATTAAATTTAAATTCAATTCGAATTTTAAGTCACGTAACTTTGTATGTTGATATATCAAAAGACTGACAAGGTGTACAAAAGTACATATGCACACAGGTCAGTGTTAAAATAATCCGGAAGAAGGGAATGGCAGTTCATTATTAAAAGCAAGCTTTTGCATTATCCCCACCTCCATTTTACCAACACCACCAACCACGCCAAACCATGGCTTTAAACATAAAATTTAATTCGCTTTGAGTGTAATTAATATCGCACGCGTGATACACGTTAAAATAATTTTCTCGTAATGAACCAATAAATGATTTTCAATTTCAATGGGACTCCATAAGTATCCATGCAGAGATAGAATATATCACAGAAATACAGTTCTACTGGTCCATGATTAATTATTATCTCTAAAGCATGCACGATTATTATGGGGATGCTCTGTGCAAATTCACTACGCTCTGATGAAACATTCAATTACAATGGAATTCCTAGGTAACTGTCTACTAACAATGGGAATGAACTCGTAGCACGGATATTGAAAAAAAAAAAACAAATAATTTCAATTTAGTTAGTAAAATGAGCATAAACATTTTATGGAGGTAGTCGACCGATGTTTAAATAGAAGAATTAAAGAATTTAAGTAGAATTAAGTATTATATAAATATGAAAATAATATATATTTCGATATACATATATATAATTTAAGCATTCATTTAATAACTTATTTTAAATAAAATAGATACGTTAGGTTATGTTTTAGTGTCAGCAGAGCTGGGCAAGCACCAAAGGAAAAGTACTTAAGTACAAGTACAAGACCGAAGACTTGAGTACTTTAGCGTGAGTACAAGTACCGCAAGTATGAAAAGTACTTGTAACTAAGTTCTATAAAAAGTACTGAGTCATTTATGAAGTATACATCAGGTCGAGGCATGGTTGATTTAATATTGGAGCGAGACGTTACTGATTTTTATTCTATTTGCTCAGTCTTGTTTGTATGTTATTAGTTTGTCTAAGGTTCTTCCTTGACGTGTGAGTGCGGCATATGCTTTGACAGTTATTTGCGTGCTTTAAAACTCAACAAAAAAGCAGTTGCACTAGAGATTGTGTTTGCGTTTCTACGAAGAGTTAGATATTTGTAGGTACTTAATAGACTCAGAAATACTTAAGTAAAATCTTGGTACTTAAATACAAAACTTAGTCTTAAGTACAAGTAAATAGAAGCAAGTACTTATGTTCAAGTACTAAGTAGAGGCATTTCACAAAGTATTGAGTAATAAGTCTTATGTAATGAAAATGTACTTTAAGTAGTACTAAAGTCTTGTTTTACTTAAGTATTGCCCAGCTCTGAGTGTCAGCATCAGTTTTAGCATCGGCAGCATAGCATCATATTTTTAAATTAGTGAGAATTAGAGATACATCATTGATGTAACTCATAAAATGGTCTGGTTCAAGATGGTTGCTCTGAGGAACACGGAGTTGCGTAGAATAATGATCGCTGTGTACGACAGATAAATGACAAGAGAGATATATTGGTCCTGAGCGAACGGGTCCATTCTGAAAAGGAATGAACAGAATGGGTCCATTATTGGTGGAGCTGTCGTTCACTCGTTCCTATGTTTAATTTAAACCAATTTATGCAAAAAAACGCACATTGCATTTGTCTTTCTGATTACATATTTTAATATATTGTAGGAACTTGTCTAATTTTGTTCGTACACTCCGTAGAACATCTAAGAAGTATAGGAATTCGCGTCTCATATAAAATTTGTGTAGATAGATATAGAAACCAAAATTACCTCTGTTGGCTCAAAACGAAGGGCGTAAAATGCAGAGAAAATATGGTGAATGCCAAAAAAACAAAAAAAAAAAACAGTAGCAAGTGGAAACTAAGTGATGAATGAATGCTAACGTGTAGAAATGTCGATAGATTTGTACTACTAGAATAAGTCGACTGCTCCCTCATGTATTCCTGCTAGCTGTATATACCTGCAGGCTGCAATGTACTTTTGCACTAGCAAATTTTAGTCCAACACTAATTTTAGTCCGATCTTACTTAATTTAGCTTATGTACATCATGGAACGAAAAAGTGTGCACCACCTCTATCACCACGCTAAAACACATAAAACGGTTGCATTCTTTGAGACTAATCGTTAAATATGGTCTAGGGGATGGTCATCTCATGGGTAGGTTAGGCTTCCAACATGAACTTCTTGTTAAAATTGATAGTAATTTCGATGAATGCAATCATTAATATAATAATGAATATCATGCGTGCTGATTCTCCTGGGCAGTGATTCTTGATCTTTGATTTAGTTTAACAAAACATCTATTTTGTTGATGGAATTGATCGAACGATATGAAGATTATCGTGATATATTCAGGAAAGTTTTATTTAGGTTGAAAGTAGACATATAGGAGGAGGAGTTATGCTATGACGAGTATGCCTTGCGAGAGTTAAATATAATTTCCCTTTAACGTATGCTGTCCCCTGACTTGAGTATTAAAATCTCTTCTGAAAGAAGAATTCTTTAAAATACCTCGGAATAACGAGCTCTGTTAATGTTATTTCAGTTGGCAAAGTGATTTAATGTTTATGCCATGTTTATTGTGCTACATGAATTTAACTCTTACGTCAAAGTCGTTTGATCCTAGACTAGTAACATCTTGTAATGTACTCGAATCAGACTTATGTGTGACATATAATTTTTTTATATTTGATTCATATTTATACTATTTTATACTATTATAATTATGTAATCCTTTTTCTTTTTTCAATCTTATGTTTTTCTTTTCTCTTCGCATCTTTGTAATATAGTTAGTTCGTAGTTTATAAATTATCTACTTTTCTTTTCCGAGTTGTTCGTCAGATATTTATTATAAATAAAAGAATGTAATCTCTTATTGTACTTAGTCCTGCAATTAATTCGAATTTGAATTAATCAGTAGATAATAAACAGACATAAATCCAGCATTATACTACCTTAATGTTAATCTGGACATAATAGGCCACAAAAGAAAATTTGAAGAAGAGAAAATTTTAAAAGAATTAATTAAGGTATAATAAAATGAGGTGGAAAAAAATTCAAATTTTTTTTTACAAAATTATATAATATTATTAGTAAGATCATCGTAAGATAATGGGGAAGATTTAAAGACTGTGTCTCTTCAACTCAAGCGGCACTCTAAAGTCAACTAGCACTCGGGCTCTTGAGGTTATCCTTAACATACAACAGTCCCACACGAATCCATTTATGAGTTCATGCAGTTTATCGCACCTGGAATCGACAGGGACAATGACCACCTTCTCGAGACTATGCTGAAAAGCAATTTTGAATCTAGAATTCCATCCAGGGCAGAATGGGAATCATATTTTGTGCTTCAAGAAATCCTTTTATTATCTACATTGATGGCTCAAAATCCGAAGAAAACACCGGAGCAGGCGTTTTCTGCGTGGAGCCTCAAATGAAAATTTCATACACCTTGAAAGCCATGCCACGGTTTTCCAAGCAGAAGTCAAGGCTGCTCTTGAAGTGGGAAGGCATCTCCTCAACTCAGACACTGAGAACAAGGAGGTAGTTATCTGCTCAGATAGTCAAGCAGCTGTCAAAGCTTTATGTAAACCTTTTGCAACCTCCAAGCTAGTAATGGAGTGTAAAACCACCTTGAATTCCCTCTATCGGAAAAACCGGCTCAGTGGATGCCAGGGCACAGCAATATTAGCGGGATTGAAAGGGCGGATGAGCTTGCTCCTCTTGGTGCGGCGTAGGAGAAACCAACCTCCATTATCGGGATTGCACCAAAATACCTTCTCTAATTTATTTTAACTTGGGCCGACCGCCAACACAGTCCATTTTGCTTAAAGGACCTTTTGGGAAGAACTACAAGGGAACTGTGGAGGAAACCCAACCCTAACCAAACGAATGAGCACTGAGAACTCTAGTGTCTATTCTCGTTGGGCACTCTGCTCTCAGGGGTCACCTTCACAGGATGAGAATTGTTGAGGATCCTATAAGCAGAGGTTGCGGGGAGGAATCCGAAATGGGGACTCACTTTCTTTGTCACTGTTCGGCACTCTCAGAAAATGGATTAAGATTCCTTGGCTCTCACCTCCTGGACGAGCTGCATGAAGCGGCAGGAAAGGGCAGGGGACCAATACTTTAATTTATAAGATCATCCGATTGGGACGTATGACCGTTTGCTCGTGGATCTGGAGGGTGAACAATGGGCCTTGCTTTGGCGTATGTTCAGGGACCCGCTTCGGGGTCTCACCCTCTATTTCAATCATTCAATCAATCGATCTATTAGATACAAAAGAAAAAGGAAATACATTAAACATTACTAAACAAAACTATTAAAAAGAAAGAATTAAATAACAACAATAAAGAGTATACAAAGAGGGTTAGAGGCAAAAAGAAAACAAAAACAAATGGGGAAAAGACAAAGGCCACTGAGCCAAAAGGATTATGTGGGAAACACATTCCACCATTTCCATCCGATTCGTACAAATGTCAAATCTGCTTATATGAGACATACGTGCAATTGGACACATTATACCGAAATGGATCGAAACGAACCAGAGAAGTTGCGAAAATTTCAAAGATTTGTTTATATTCAAAGATGTTCCTTTGGATCGAAATGGGTTAGATCGAATCGAATCGAAACATCGCGTCGGAATTGCGTTTGACACTTTACTCACAAAAGCACAGCAGAAGAAATCGCAAAAGACGGATAGTAAACCCCAGCACAGAGTAGTTATAACAATTATTATTCATTAATCTCAAGCAGGATAAGCTTTCTATAAATGTCAGTAAACTAGTACCAAGAATATCAATACTATTAAAATTAGTGTTATAAGATTTTTGAATTCTATAACAGGACGATTTTCCTTTTAAATTAGTTCTGCACATTGGAACTCCGAAAAGTGTTGATATCTTGAATTGCGAGGAGAAACGTTAAAGTCTGCATATATAGTAGAAAGCAATGACTTACAAGTTATTGACGTCAATTTCATAGTAGAAAGATTTTGAACACGACAAGATTCAAGGCTCAATTAAGGCTAATTTACTTCCACTTCGTCGAATTTAATGCTCTAGAATTTGTTAAAAGAATCTATGGATAATCCCGCTTGATAAAATATTAGGATCACCACTACTGAAAATAGGTTTAATAGTATTGTCACAATGGTGTGCACAGCATAATATTTTAGCACTCTATTGGGTCTAATTTAATCCCTTTTCCCACAATTTAATGGTCTAGAAAGAATTTAGAAAGAATCCATAGATAAAGTTTTATTCAAAATTAAGTTCAAAAGTTCACAATATAAACTCAAAAAGTGATCGTGACCCAGAAAACATAAAAATGAAAATTTTAAAAACAAAATCCTCTATCGAGCTTGAGCTGGCATGGTACCTATATTTCAATATTTCTTTGTTTTTCAATGGGATTAAAATCTTTGATCAACAAATAATACCGATTTGCACAAACGACATAGTACAGTTGCATCGTTTTTGCATCTAGTAGATAATATTAGATTAAATATGGATTAGATTTTTCTAAGGTGTTTGACAGTGTAAATTGTAATGTATTATGCAGTAAACTTAAAGCACGGTTCCCGTTTAGTAGTTCTGCAGTTAATGTAATCTCTTCTTACCTTACGTAGAGGTTTCAAAAAGTTGTGAATGCTTCCAGGTATAGACCTACCTTCTCAGGTGTTCCACAGGGGTCAATTCTCGGACCGTTAGTTTTCTTATTATAAATTAATGATTTACCTGAAGTAATCGGCCGTGACAATACCCAGTTGTATGCCGATGATGCTCAGCTTATTTTATCTGCTCCTGCTACATGTATGAAAAACGTTGTAGAATAGATGAACTTGTTAGGATGTCTGGCTGGGCTATTGAAAATAAAATTTTGTTGAATGCATCGAAATCCAAAGCAATCCTGATTTATCTAAAAAGCTTCACCATAAGCAACTTTCCCTCAATAAGACTAGTTGATGCTATTATACCTTACTCAGAGTCTGTTAATAATCTTGTTGTTGTCTTCAATCTCACACTTACCTGGGACCTACAAATTATTAAATTGATATGGTACACTTAGCAAGCTTTGGTTTTTTTTTTTTGGAAAATACACTCCACAAGATGTCCGCAGTCATTTCCACTCTCATTCTACCGGGTATACTGTCTTTTAGTGTAGTATATTGCAAGACTGACAATATTAGTAGAAGGAAATTAAATGTGGCATTTAATTCCTGTGCGCGATACATCTTCAATTTGAGTTGCTTTGATCATATTTCTATGCATGCTCGTAGCATTTTAAATTGTAATTTGGATAAATACATCGGTCACTATCACACTCTTTAAGATAATTGGATCCCTTGCAGCTTATTTCCTGTCCAGTAAGCTTCGGCATCTTAGATCATTGAGAAACTGCCAACTTGCCATTTTTACAACTTAGCATAAAATAACCCACAACTATCAGCAATTTGAAAAAACAGTTTCAAATATTTTTCTGACTATGGCTGAGTATTTACTTATTTTCTATGCTATTATAAGCCTCTAATCATGTCATGTTGTTGCGCGATTTAATTTAATGTCTTTTGTCATTGATTATAATTCTTTTTCCTTTTTGTATTTTTCTTTCTTTCACTTTTCCTTTTTTTATTTGTTTATTTTATATTTAGTTATTTCTGTAATAAATGCCACAGCAATTCATCTGACAACTTACTTTAATATTCTTTTTTTGCTACTTTCCTTCCTGGAATAATTACATGCAAAAGAGCGAAGCTCATATGTAAATTTAATTAATTAATAAATTGGAATTTGAATTTAAAAATTGGTTTGTTGCAGGCATTAAAATCTATGATTTTTGGGCTCTTAAAAAATTTATTCAAATTGATTATTCATGAATTTTTTTTAAGAGATACTGGAACATAAAATTCGGGGAAGAGGCATTAAATAAGCCCTAATAGAGCCTTAAATTCTGACGTATTTTTCTACTTTTAAATGACGGTCCTAGCTTAAAAGTTATTGCACCATTCATTCTTTTATGTAAAAAAGAATTTTTATTACAGTCAAAGTCAAATGAGTTTAAAATATTTAATACAGATGAGGTTGGATATTAGTTTAATATTAGAATAGTTAGAATTCCATCGAAAAGGTAGTGTGACAGAAAAAATGGATGTCGATTGATAGGAAAACATACACATACATATGCCAAGGAGATGGCGATTTTCATCATTGTACGTTAATTCTTTAGGGTATATATTTGATCTTTTCAAACTTTTGCTGAAAGACCAGAGAGATTTAGATACTCTTCTAGAATAGGAAAAAGTTTTCTATAATTCAGGGTGTGAATTAGATTTATGGTATATAAGCATCTGAACTTTTATTTTTCCTGTACGGCTTTAATTAGTTGCGAACTGTATCATCTTGGATTACGTTTGTGAAATGAGGGTATATTATGTATGTCATAGAACTTCTCAAAAGACTTTTTAAGGTCCGCGAAAAAGATTTACGAAAAATCAAAACTACTGAGGAGGAATTCATTGAAACTATCATAACTATATTTTTGGAAATTTTTTGTTTTGACAGATATATCACGAGCGCATCTAAAACTCGAAAGATTTAGGCTTATATCTATAGTGTGGAGGATGATGAGTGTCAATCGCTGATAGTGGGCATAGGGATGAATTGGGATATCCACATTTGAAGAATAAATATTTGTCCAAAATAGATGTGATTGTTAAATTGTCAAACAGTAATTTAAAATGGTAGAAACTGAAATTAGTAGTAAGATTTTATGATAGAAATTTGTATTTATACTACTACATATTTAAAATTGTTGTCCTACTACATATCTAAGCGGAGGAGAAATTGTCTGTGTTTTTTAGATTAATAGCAGTAGTAAGGGCCATATTCACCAAGCCATTTAATTGAAATATAATTTCTGTTTTACTACTCCTGTAACAGAGGGTCAGACGGTCAATTCTATACTGGTGAATTTAATATTAAAATCGCTTGTATCACCTTTAATTATCATGTTTGAAGGTGATACGTATACTACCCTTCATAATAATATAATTAAACAGCACTAATTAATAAAATCATGTAAATAAGTATGTGAGCATTATAACGATCTACGGTACAGACTTTATAAAAGTTCTTATACCACAAGTTAGCATCTTGGTAAGTGAAATAATTCACAACAAGGTGTCCCTTCTGTGTGTTCCTAGTCATATATGGATCATGCGGAATGAAAGGGCTGACATTTTAGCTAGGGCTGGCTCTGATTCTTGGTTCCTCGGACCGGAGCCCGCCTGCCGTAGGCGTTGCCACCTCTAGTATCGCGTCTCTCATAAAAGCGGATGTTCATAGGAAACATCAGCAGAGATGAGCTAACCTGAGTACTTTCAGGTGTATAAAACTGTTTCTTGATGAACCCAAAGGTAATATCTCCGATTTTCTCATGGGGCTCGGAAGAAAACAATGTAGAACTGTGGTTGGCATCATCACCGGCCACAGCTCGCTTAACGCTCATCTAACAAGGATGGGAGTATTGACAGCCCTGAGTGTCTGTTCTGCCTGGAGGGAGAGCCTGAGACAACCGAACACTTATGGGTGCGTGTCCGGCCTTCGCCCGGAGCAGACTGGATACTCTAGGGTCTGCCCTTCTATCTGTGGATGAGCTGAAAAACCTTCTTCACCAAGACCTGATGGCTTCATTAAGAGGACAGGAAGGTTTTGGTGAATGGGCTTCTAGCAGGATAGCACAATGTTCCCCTGCCTAAAAAATGGGAAATCATTTCCATTATCCATACTGAATTTTATTTTCTAACAATGAAAACTAATAATTGCAGTAAATCGAAAAAGAAACACAAAAAGATTAATTATATATTAATTAAATATTGCACTGCTACTAAATTATTAGAATATTAATTTATGGCATAAAAAACATATTATTTTGTCTGTTTACATTTTGACTTTATTTCGAAAGTATGTACACCTTTTTACCTTATTAAAATTAATTATGGTAAAAATTTTGTAAAAAGAAAGCTTCTAAAATATTTCAAATTTGAATTTTACAGAAAACTTCAGTAACTTATTGTCAAATTTATTAATATATCAGAGATTTTTCTTACTTTTCTATATTATTAGAGGTCTAATCCACCACAAATATTTTTCTATGGTAGAACATGGTTCCTGCGTAGGATACCTAGTATTGTTTATACCGTAACAAGGATCTTTGTCATTAATTGAATAGATACCAAGCCATTTTTCTTTTGTCTCAATCTCTTCTAAGTAGTAAATTCTGGGATACCGCAGTGATGTTATCACAGCGACGATATATAAATCAAAAATATAATAAGTTACTTGTTGTGCTGCAGAATATTTAGTACCTAGTTCTATGTATTAAAAAAAATCATTTTTTCAATCTACAATTATGAATAAAAAAAATCTCTCTTAATCCACAGGTTTCAAAAACTGGCCCTGCTGCTAATTGTTGGTATGGGAAGAATCGGAGAAAAAATCTGCCAATTTAAGGGATCCGATCACAAAGTCACGATGAATCGTTTTAACAACCACACGCTGCTGCTATTCAAAATCGAACTTCAAAAAAATGTTGGGCTTTGACCAAAAAGCAATTTCTCCTGCCCAGGATAGGCCAGGCAAGATAGGAAGGCTGCTGCTGCTGTTCAATGCAAACGATGCGATGCAATAAAAGTGAGGAGTGAGAACCTGTGATTATTTTCTATTTCTGTTCAAAAACCCTATTTCAAGTTTCATCGGCATCAGTTAACAAATTCGTGCAGGACGAGAAGAGGAAGCAATTTGGATAGAATTCAAAGCGTAGCCGGGCTTGGAACGTTTAGCACCCTATTGGTTCTTTATCCATCCATCCAACTAACTAACTTCATAGGTATGCGCGATGATGATGGTAGTCGGAGTGGTCTTTGGTAAATACGTGACTAAAAATTGTGAAACATTTTTTGTTACCTATACCCCCCTCCCCCCTTAAACCTTATGGTATATGCTCGAGTGAATAGTGAAATAAAATAGTGTCTGTTCTGCAACCACCAAATAAGAAAAAACCAACCGGAATGGTAGAAAATTATTAGAAGTGGTGGGAACGGTTGTGCTGATAAAATAGTAAATTACGGTGTTTTTTTATAAAGTTTTTTCTGTGCGGTCGTGAAATAGTTGTGTGATAATACAAGTGATGCTGATAAATTTTATTTTATGTGCAACTCTATTGAAAAGAAGAAAAAGGAGAAAATATGTGAGTGAGCTTAAAATTTTTATGATTTACATGCATGCCTACTACAAATAGTTATGTACACATACATATATAGGTGAAGAATTTGATTAATAAAAACATAAAATTTATTAGATATTTTTCGAAAATTTATTAATATAGGGAAGAAGAAAATTCCTTTATTTCTGGTGATAGTACCATCTAGTGGCAAGAAATTGGACTTGTTTTATTTTTTAATAATTTTTTAGTTTTGTTTCTTTTTTTCCTTTTTAATCCTGGAGAAAAATAAGAAGAACTATATTTTTGGGTGGTATACTTCAGATCTTGTTAATTTTTTGTGAATATGATTGTAAGAATATGGGCAGTTATTTTCGTTAATAAAATTTTCGGATTAGTACACAGAGGAACGAGAAAGTAGCATTTGTACAAAACTAATAATAATAATAAAATTGTAGGAGGCTACAATTTTACAATTTAAACAAAAAAAAGTTTATCGTCTCCACAATCATCTAAAAATCACTCTCCGATTTACTTATGTATTTTATTATTTATCACCTAGCTAAAGTTAGCCGTTTTTCAAACGGGATTCTCTTTTAAATTTGTATATATTTTTTTATTAGTTTTGTTAGTTTTATTTCTTATTTTTTTTTTATTTTATCTCATTTTTCTACTTTTTTAAATGTTTTTTGTTTTTAGCATGCTATAGGACTCGAACACGTTACAGAGAGTCTGGGCTTTTCTCAAGTTATTTTTATTTTTTATTAATTTTTATTTTTATTTTTGTAATGTTTTTAAAATATTTTTCAATGTAAAAAAAAAACATGGATTCGGAAAAACAGGATTCGAACGCGTTTCAGACAGAGTCTGGGCTTTTCATAAGTCTTCTTTAATTTAAAAAATAAGGCGTTCTAAGATTCGTTCGCGTTATAGATAGAATGTGGGCTTTTCTTCAGTTTATATTCAAAATCGAGCTGATCTATTTTCATTAGAATTTATCAAACATGTTGTAGAGGCTCGATTGTTTGACCAAAGCACTGTTACTAATGTCAATGCAGCACGTAAGTTAATGTAAAAGTTAAGTTTTCAGCAAAAATTAAAATTCTGTTCTTTTTATTATAATGACTTGCTACTTGCTATGCTACACAACATAACCATAAATTCGCTTGGTACATCACATATTTCTTCGGGAGAACTTCCCTTTTCTTATATTGAAAGAGCAAAATAGTGATTGGTTACCGAAAATGGTTCAATGGGTTAGTTCGGCTGATTCAGGGTGCCCGGACTATTAAAATTCGTTATGATAGCACCTAATTATTTGGGTATTTATTTTTTAAAATTTATTTGGAAATTTGTGCACTATTTATGGGTGCCCCAATATAATAAAAACATATTTTTTTCTAATCAATTTATTCAAAAAATATCTCTTAAGAACTATTCTTGACGACATACGCTTTGTATGCTTTCTCGAGATGCATCAATATGTAAGCCGTATTGGGGTATTAATATCAGAACATCAGTGGAAATAATTTTGTAACACATACCGAGATTTAGATTCTTATTATACCTTCTTTGGTACTATTTTTGTGAATAGAAATTAGTAGTACTCTACCTACATATACTTACGTCTAATGATTGCAGGCTGGAGAAAAATTGTTAAAACGTCGAGTGAATGAATGAATACCAGGATATAAGTTTCTAACTATGGTGTTGGCATGATAGACCCAAGAAATAATAGAAATGTTGAAAATAATACCAGAGATATTTTCAATAGTATCTAAATATGTTTTGTGTATAATTAAGCACTTAGTCTTGGTAGGGTTAGCAAGTTTAGCAAGTTGTAATTGCTCTACAAACTGTATATAGAAAGAAGTCCTTCATTTATACAAAAAAAAAAAAACACCGTCTGCAGTTAATCCAATTAGTCTTGAGATGTACAATTGAGCATCATCGTTATAAAAGTGGAGTTTACTATACTTAAACGGTAACACCACTCTAGCACAGAAAAAAAAGGCCTAACTTTGACAATTTATTTTGGGAATATGAAAAAAATAATAGGAGGAATTTATTTAACACATATTAAAGTATAAAAAAAATAAAGAAATGTTATTATAATTTTCATATAAAATGGCGGCGACATAGCCCATCTTGAAAAATGTGTTTTTTTGTACAAATAGCCTCACGCAGGAGAAAGGGCTTCTCGTAAAGTAAAAAACCTGGAACAAAAAACAAAACAAAATATATTCTACATAGTATTAGCTATGAGACTACGGTGGGGGTTTTTTAATCGAATTTTAAAAAACTGGTGCACTTTTGAATAAATATCTCGATTTTTTGCTTAAATAATAAGTAGTAAATTGTTTATAATGTTTAAATTTTTTACATGTAATAATAAAACGGTTACGTACTCCCATAGAGAATGTAATTGTGCAGCTTTTATCAAAATTTCAAATCGATCCATGCAAAGGTGTTCGAGTAATCGGTTCTCCCAATTTGAAAAAAGTGGTTTCGAGAAAAACGCATTTAAAGATGTATGAGCATTTAAATCCTTGAAACTTTCTCAACCATTAATCTACAATGTTTGCGCTACATATTGCTGCGTTTATTTTAGCATTTGCGCACCCTGGTGAATGGTGGCGATTTGCCAAATTTGATAATTGAACATTTAAAAATTTTTTTTTTCGATGGAGGATTAACTGCATATTTTTATGACTCCAAAGTGCTTTTCAAGCAAAAACACAATTTTGCCAAAATCCTAGAATAAATAAGATAATAAGATGCGGAATTAACAAGAAGATCCTTGCCATATGTCTGAAGATAGTTGCTGAAAACTGGAATATAAGTTTTTAGATTACACAGATTGATTACGATCCCCTCAAATAACTATGGCAATAACGTTGACAGCTTGAGAAATTGAATTCCATTATCAGTTTTATACATTAGCTTGCTATAATTACTGGATCAAATTTAGAGAAAGCCAAGAGCGCTAACATGGAGAATTCATCCCTATCAATAGCAATTTGTGTATCATTAGTGATTATTTTAAGAAGGGCTGTGAAACAGCTATGCCCAGGTTTAAAGTCAGATTGTTCGTCATTTAGTAATTTATGATATGCAATGGTATCTAATGTTTATCTGGACAGACATAAGCTTGTCAATTACTTTAGACAAATAGAGTAAGATGCTATCGGTATTTAGATTAGACGAATTTGTCGGAACAGCTATGACCTTTAAGAACTAGCACAGCTTCGGAAACTATGTTTCTATGCACAATTTTAATACTATTACTTAGTATAGAGAACAAATGACTCGAATTATACCTTTTTTTATAAGGTCGTCTTCCAATTTTGTTTTTGGAAATTAAAACTCTAGAAAACTTAAACTGACCTCTATGCTAAATTTTAATTAATTAAAAAGAAAATAAATTTTATGATATATCTCATTTCTACCAAAACTACCTACATACTATACATAGGTATGTTGAGTTAAAAAAAAAAACATAAAACTTCAGGAACTCTTAATTTTACCGAAATTCCTTATCTAAAGCAAATAAATGTCTTCATTCAAGGGAAAAATTTATGACCCAAAACATCTAAATATATATATTGATGAAAATCCCCATCGAATGTGAATGGAGCTTACTTTACAAGATTGGGGGAGGACAATATATATATATATATGTATGCATGTACATTTAATGTATACAGCAGCCCTTTGAATAATTCACTTCTCATGTCTTTCTTGAAATCACTGCTGCAGGAATGATTTTTGCTGAATCAGCCCTACGGGTGGGATTGCATTAAGTCTCCCTCCCTCCCCCATAACATACTTCTATTGAAAGTGGCATTATTCAGCTGTAGCGCCCCAAAACATGCAATCTTCCAATTCGAGAAGAGCTTCAATGATTTCGTATATAATAAAGGAAAAAATCTCTTTTGTAATCTGAATAGGGGTTTTGTGTGAAAATTTAATTTTACCTTTTTTATTTCGTTTTTTTTTTGCAACTTTGACTTATTCGAGAAAATATGAAAATTAATTTTATCGAATTTCTAGGTAGAAGGAATAGAAGCTTTGTGGATCGCCAATTTTAGGAAACTCTTTATTTTCTGATTTATACACATTTCATATTTAGTTTAATAAAAAAAGATTGCCCTTCTACTGACACACAGTGCAGCCATTGAATTTTAAACAAAAAAGGCGCTCTACTGTAAAATTAGGAAAGGGGCTATAAACTTTATACTCAGATGGCTACAGATTTTGACCGTACCACATATACAAATCAATTTCAAAAGAGATTTGTCCATTACTAATGAAGTGGAAAAGTAATAATCGATACCTAGATGTATGTGTTTTTACATATTTGGATAAAAAGTGTATGTTTGAGTAGAATTATATTTGGTTTTCTTAAATTTACAAATATCCAGTCATATTGCTTGTTGAATTATTTCTATAAGTATCTTTCAAGAGGAAAGTATAAAAATGCTAAAGAGATGGAGCTTCTTTTCGATATTAAGCTTTATTAAGTCAATCAAGTTATAATTAAAGCTTTCAGTTCAGAGTGCTGGATGCTGATTTCGAGCTTTTGTTGTAGCTTAAGCATTTTTGTCACATATTTTGACATTTCACCACAAATTTATCATATACTTTTTATTTTACTAAAATCAGAATATACCCCGAAAAAATACATTAAATTAGTCAAGTGTTTCAGTGGTTGTGACAAAAATTTTAAACTATAGTTAATGGATATTCTACATTACAAGCTTAGAACATACATATATCTAACTAAAAGAAGCATAACAAGCCCAAAAAATTGCTTCATTTACCAATATGCGGTAGAAATTTGTTTACGTATACGTTATAGTCGTGAAGGTAGTAAATCTGAAACTAATTTTAAGGGGGCCTTGGCCTAATTATTTAAAATAAAACAAAAACTGTGAACTGCCACTGACACATTGAAGAACAAAAAAAAAAAAGTTGGGGACATAAAAACGTAAACAAAGGAATATTTTGAACACTTATTTTGGTATTTTTGTCGTCTTTCCATTTTTTCACTTCTTTTGCACGTATTTGAGGAGAAGAAACTTTCCACTTTAATTTCACGACTTCAACTTGTCTGATAAACGCCTTCCCGGGATTATTGCAACAGCAACGAACAGCACAATACATTGTGTTGTAGAGTTGTTAATAAAAACGTTGTATTTGTCTCCAAGTCCAAAACTTGTCACTTCAAATCTTTTTATTTAAAATTAATATAATTAGCGGAAAAATTTAAAGTTTTTTTAATCAAAGAAAATACAAAATATAAAATCCGGCGCAAAAACATGATTCGGACGATTAGATCAAATTGACACAATTGACATTAGCAAGTTAAATTAAGTTAAATTCTTATTGCCCTTCCATCATTTCGTCCAAAAACCGAATTTCCTTCACACCGACAGGATTTTTATACGTCGCTTCCTTTAGTTATATGTTCTAAGATTACAAGTGCTTAACTTTAAAATAACTTTTTTGAAAATGTAATGTGAATTTGTCATTTTCAGTTGATTCTACGTACTGCAAGGCTTGTTGAGCTGATCAAGAAAAAAGAAAGGCTGTAGAAAAGTTTATTTAATTTTGTCGTATATTTTGACATTTAAGTACGACAAAGATTAACCGTGAAACACAGTGCTCGCTTTTCCAACCTGTCCGTCCTAATCAACTTTGACAGTTCTGTAGAGCATATCAGATTGGCTTATCTAGCACCCAATGGCGAAGTTGGTGAGACCGGCCAGGTTGAGGCTTAATTCGAGTAGGTCTATTTTCCGCTCCGTTATAACTTTGTCAGCTTGGACATCTAATTTTTGTTATCATTTGATGCCAGCATTTTTCATAGAAAAAAGTCCTATTGCAAAATAAATTATATTTTCAAGTACACAGCCCAATTAACTGTTATCATACAGAAGTTGTTAAAGTTCGTAGTCCAAGTCTATTATCCGGAGAGAAAAATGTTAGACTAAGAATCTTGGAATTAAGGCCGTAGGTTCTGATGATTTCTCACCCCTGTTAATTAAAAGGTGTGTCTCATCCTTGGCTAAACCTCTGCGCAAACTATTCTACTTGTCTGATTCGACAAAAAAATGCCCAACTGGTTGGAAATTAGCGCATGTTCAACCTATTCCCAAGAAAGACGAGGGTAGTGAGTGATCCCTCAAATTATCGACCAACTGATATCACTTCGATTCTTTCAAAGGTTTTTGAATCTTTTATTAATGCCAAAATAATGAAGTATCTAGAAGCCAAACAACTCATCAATGATCGCCGATATGGCTTTCGGATTGAACGCTTGCTGGCTTTTCTCTTGGAACCCTAGTCTTTACAATTGTGGTGGTCCAAAGTCGTTACTCTAGATATTTCAAAGGTCTTTGATAGAGTCTGGCATCAATCCCTTTTAGTTAAACTTAAAGCACCTGGTCTCTCCATCTTCTTCTATTATAGATAGACAGTTTTTTATATGATCGCCTAATACCGGTTGTACTAGATAGCGTTTCACCAGAACCTAACCCTATAAATGCCCGATGTCCACAGGGCTCTGTTATCTCTCCATCCATCTTCTTAATTTTATTTAATGATCTGATTTTCCTTACTTTTAAGCCTATCCATAGTTTTGTTAATCACAGTACCCTTGATTTCGCTGTTTAACACTGTTAGTGTATGGCCACAACGCCGCACCGCACCTAGCACCGCACATAGCACAGTACAATACCAATCATTCCCTAAGCACATCGCTCCTTGCACATCGGGGAATTAATGGCCACAGTGAAGCACTGCACATTGCCTAAAGCAACCTCGAATATTTGAGTTCTGAAGTTAAGATATTGCGAAAGCGCAGTCCAGTTTTCGTTAACGAGTATAGACAGAACTCAATGCTCTAGTTGCAGTTCCTCTGAAGAGGACGACATTTTGTGTGAAGTTAGTAAGTGGAATTCTTTAAATTAACTGTAAGAGAAGTAAGCCTGGAAGACAGTGGTGTGTCTACCAAGTGAGTACTCCATTCCAATGTCAGGTTCAGGAAAGTAGACACCTGCCCCAGCTCCCTCATTAGTAAGAGAGTCGTCGGTGAAAATGTTTAGGGCGGATCTGGGAAGGCTCGATAAGGCACTTCCCTCAATCCACGATTCCCTTACAGGAAAGTTCACAGATAAGCGTCGCCCAAAACGAAGCTCAGGTACCATCGCATCAAGTGGCACACTGGCCAGAGGGTTTTCCAAGTCTAGCCCATACGTCAGAGAGTAATGAGAAGAGCCAGTCCAGCAGTCTTCCCATCATCCCCATGAGCGCAATCTGCACACGGCCCTTTTGGCATTTGGCTGAAAGACAAGATTCAGGGGTGGTTACACTTACTAGGCTCCATATCGTGATCATGAAATTCTTCTACGAGAAGTTGCATAACCTTATTTCGAGGTCTGATCTTTTGCCAAGGAGCTAATGATCTAACATGTTAGCAGACTATTAAAAAATGTGCTGTTGTCATCTATATCTTTCTCCATCCGCATCTTGAGAGTATTTTTCTTTCACGTAAGGTGTTGCAGTTTTTCTCTTTCGTTATCCAAGAAAGCAGGACAATGAGGATTCATATTTTACTGTCATATATAAATCTACTGAATTTACTCGATATAAATGTTACCAAGGTACTCCACAGAAGAAAATTTATTAAAATATCGTTAAATCTATTAAATTCACCCCAGTCGGGATAAATGTTACCAACGCACCGCACAAAAGAAATAACAGCTCATTTCCTGTGTGCAGTGCTAGGCTCAGTGCAATGGTTGGTAAGGGGGGCGATGCAAGGTGTGGCGCGCCACTGTGGTCATTTCTATTTGAGATAAGGGATAAGTTTTATCATCGCACACTAAGCTCAGGGCGATGCGATGTGCGGTGCTTGGTGCGGTGCGCTGTTGTGGCCATGCCCTTAGGGACTCCAGAGAGAATGCCACATCTGTCAATCGAGTTTGCATGATTCGATCACTGATTAACGACCTTGATAATATCATCCCTTAAGGTAAAGCGAATCGTGTCGAATTCAATGCATCTAAGTCACAAAGCAGTCTCACCTCTTAAAAACAAGATCATAATTTCTCCACTCCCGTTTCTTTTGATCAAGAACTGATTTACGATACACCATCTTAATGCATTCTTGGCATTACTATTTCCAGTAAGTTAAGCTAGACAGATCACATCTTCTCTGTTGCCAAAGGAGCATTGAAATGTCTTGAATTTCTGAAAATGTATAAAAAATATTTCAGCCCATCGAATCTAGCCCTCTAAAAGTCCTACATCAGACCTAGAAAGGAATAAAGTTTCCATATCTGAACCGGGGCTGGTCGCACAGTTTTAGCTTTTAGAGCCTTAAAGCTCTTTGGCGATTTGGCAATAACTTGTCAGATCGACTCACTCGAGCGCCGCTGTAATGTTGTACGCCTTTCGCTCTCCTCTCTATGTCCTTCCTACCACGCTGTGCTTTGCATCATAGGGTATTTTCTGAGTTTGGCTTATTAGTCAAAGTTTCTTAAGTTTTCCATGGAGTTATATACTTACAAGGTCTGTATTGCATCTGTTCTGGGACTGCTATTTTAAACAGACGGAATGTACGTATCGCTTTAATTCCTGTATTTTGCAAAGTTACAATTTATGATAAATTCGTGGATTTGAATAAAATATATTTCGCTATTTTTACTAACCGGATTGGATGATTCGGAAGCTTTACACTTGCACCATTTACAAACCAAAACAAAATAAATAATTTAAAACCTCGTTTGACTTTCGAGAGTGGCAACTTTCTTCGTTGAGAGTGGTAATTTATCTGTTCGACCCAGATCTTTCAAATGATAAATTTTGTGCATTTAATATTTGCGAGTGCCTTGGAGCTATTACATGTTTCCAGGCTACACCATTTTTAAACCATAGTTCCGCCCCCTCCTCACAATAATCTTAGATCCGCCCTTGCTGTGTCCTATCTTCTTATTAGGATATCTTTGACCAAAGTCTAAGTAACAAATAGTCCACTATAGTTGTATTAGTAAGGCAAACGATGTGAAATATGTTTGATTTTTGATGCATTGCTTCTTGTACCTACCTCTTTCTTAAAAAATCGGTTTAAGAATACCCGGGTGGGATGGCACAATGCGCTTCAAGATCGTTACGTTTCAAAGTGAACGGCCATTCGGGTAAACGGAGTTTTTTTTATCAATAAATATTGTCTCGAAATTGGACTCTTCTGTTTTCTAACAAGTTCCGATTCTCAAATGACAATGACAGATGATATGCAGCGAATGCAGGGAAAAATAAATTGATCTTGTTTAAGCTTGTGCAGAGAATACACGTTTTCTCTCTATAAACTCACGTTCCATTATTAGTGGACGAAGTGACGTATGATGTACACAAAAGTACTGTACAGAGATTACAACACTCTCTGCTCTCTCTGTCTTATCTATACATTGAATTGACGAATTTACGTCAGTTGCAATGTGTAAAACTTTATAGAAAATACCTTGTATTCTCTGTACCGTGGCTTGATGTCACGGTATATAGACACAAGTATGACTAGTATCAACAAAATATTAACACTTCAATACACAAATTAAAATTTCTGTAATTGCTTACCTGATTGCTTGCAAAACGTATTACTTTTCTTATATTTAGCTGCCAGATCATCATAAATTTTCAAAAATATTGATATTTTTTTACTATAACATTATCTATTGTAACTTGCCAAAACTGTTACCAAATAATTTATTGAAATACTTTTTCTTAATATTTCATATGAATTGTGATGTCGTGACGTCACAACTCAAGTGTTAAATAATTAGTAGGTATACTTTCTTACTCCGTCTGCTATGGCTTGAAGTAAGGTTTTAACTTCGATCGTACGGTCTTAAGTACAAACTCACTTTTTTTTTTATTTAATTGACTCTTAAGAGTATTCTGAGTAATGAAAACAAATTAATTTACTTCAAAAGCTTCACAAATACTTAATTACAAAATTATTAAATTCCTCTTAAACTTTAAATTAAATTAAGTAATGAAACACCTTGCGAAAACAAAAGCGTGTCCCAAGAATTAATTATTTGAAATTGGAACTAATGGACGCCAGAAAGCATATATTATGTATTAGTATGTTTCGTAATGATTGAATGAAGGACAAATGCGGATGGGCCAAATGTGGGTGCTATGGTGTAGGTGAGGGGTGTCGGTGTATAAGCTGAGTATCTACCAACTAACGGAACGAGCGATGTATGCATCGAGCGCGATTTGAATTTTTGCACGCGTGTATTGAGTTTTTTACTTTGTTTGAGGAGTAAGCAAGAACGCCTCGCGGTGCCCCTGATTACTTCCAACGGCGCCCTAGGGTACCACGGCGCACACTTTGGGAGCCCCTTGAACTGGATAAAAAAATAAAAAAACTATACTTTTTTTAACCTTCGAAACCCATGTAATCCTTTAATTATTCCAGACATTATACTTAATTGCTGGATTTATTTTCTACAACAAACGACATGACATTAATTAGCCTAAAAATTAATTATGTGAGCTCGTGAAGTGTTTTCTTTTCTAAATTCTTTTATATATGTTGGTATATTATACATACATACACAAAAATCTCCTTTGTGGGCATTAATCGCATTTTATTTTTACCTTTAAATCAATATTAAAGTCTTTGCTTAAAAAACAGCAGGAGTTTAACAAAATATTTTATTATCGCCTCCGGTTCGTGTCATTAACACAAAGCTTCAATTTCATTATTAAACACGCAAAGCTTGACAGGAACTCGATACATTACATTACTTTCCTTCCACAGTAAATTAAACTAATTAAGGAATATTAATTAAAATTTAGTCCACATCAAATAAACCAAATTATAGTTATTTGTTCCCTTAATAAGCACCAGAATTTTGGGTTGTATTTACATGCATATATATATTCGTAGCTATCTATATATTTACCTACATACATTATGTTTGTACAATAGAAATTCCTGTTTATATGTATGATATTCACTAGAATTTCTGATGATAAAATTGACGACCCTATTGATTTGTATAAGTCACAATCGTCAGTAGAGAGGTCAGCAATATTTAGTCGAACTAATATCATCGTATTATAATGGACCACTTAGTGAAACTACTTACTTATTACATTCTCAAATCTGACAAGTAGATGGCATTAGATTAGAGTGGAATCACTCAGCTTACAAATTGTCTACTTTCCATTTAATAAAATCAAATCGATGGATATCGCCCATCACTAAATTACTCCCTTCAGTCATATAAAAATTTCATATCAGAATTAATCAAATTGAATTATTTTCTATAGATAGGCAGATGTTTATTATAGACAGATTTATGTACATCTTCATACATACATACATACAGAGTTATACAAATAGATGAAAGCTTACGTCTATTACTACATACATACATAATGGATTAACAAGGTTCAACTAAAGTAGTAACATTTTCTCATTTGATTATTCTCAAGAAGATGAAACTTGGTCATCTCTCTGGAAATCAATTTTATTAAATAAAAGTGAAATTGTCGTCTTTAAAAGGAAAATTCTAGAAATACAGGAGTGATTGGTTTTACATGCTTAAAGGAAATGATTTAATTAGGGTGTCGATACTACCTGGTACGTACTCATACCCTCCTTACCAAACGTTTCACTTCAAGAGTTTCATTGGGTTTGGTCATCGGACAAAATTTGTAATTGACGCAGATTGTATTGGGGTACGTAAGCATGTGGTGATAAGCTTTAGTTAAGTGTACAACTGTCAGGTGGCCATTTAAAGATATTTGACGACAGGTTTGATGAACATATTAATGACTACCAGAACCAGCTTACCACAAGCTTGTTGTAGCGACACGTTTAACAAATAAATGGTGAACAGCCTTTCATCACTTAGTCGGTGTTAGTATTGGTATGTTAAGCAAAACGTAGACCAAACACCAGATGACATACAAGCAATACGACATTAGCCCCTGAAACATATTCACTGCAGTAACTTCGACTTTGCAGTAGCCGTTTCAGTAAAGTCGACTTCGCTGCACATGTGTGCCACATTAACTGCCAGCGCCTTCATTTTGACAGCCTATTTGACATTTTCTGAAGTTTGTTTGCGGAGCAGTATAAAAATTAAAAAAAAATTTAATATCTAAAAAATTGTAATAAGGTGTATAACATTTTTGTACAAAAATATGAACGAATTCGAATTCGTTATTGTTGAATGTGCTGCTTATTTAGCATACATAAAAATAATTGATTTTACATTTAATACGCGAACTATTTGGACACATACTGCTGAAGAGCGAGAGTTGCGTGGATTTTTTAAGACAATTTTCAAAGTATTTAAAGAGAAAGATGACCACAGATTGCGGAAAGTTGTAAGAATGGGTGTTACTGAATTCGATTTTCTTTTAAATTTATTGAAAGGGAAACTTTAGAAATGTTCCAATAGAGAATCTATAAGTGCAGAGTGCAGGCTTGCGATAACTTTTTTGTACGTAATTACAAATATTAAATATACTTCTATAAAACGTATGAGTTTTAAATTTTAGGTATTTGGCGCAAGGTGTACCAAGGCAAGTTTTAGTGTGGGCCTTTTAATGGGTGTTTCTACAGTTGTAAAAATAACTTTAGAAACTTGCGAGGCAATTTAGGAGGAACTCTCATCAACATTTTTAGCCCCTCCGTGCGAAGATGAATAGCGGAGAATAAGTGAAGATTTCTTTCAACAGACTAATTTACCCAACTGCGTCGGAACAATAGACGGAAAGCATATAAATATAAAGTGCCCTCCTAATTCAGGTTCCCTTTATTTCAATTACAAGAAAACACATAGTATAGTTTTACTAGCCATATTGCCGATGCAAATTATACTTTTACCTCGGTGGATATTGGAGCATTCGGAAGCCAAAGAGATGGCGGTATTTTCTCAGCTTCTACATTTGGTAAAAGAATTGCAAATCAAACAATAAACTTGTCACCACCAAGGCAGCTACCAGATAGCGATATATTTTTACCGCAGTTTTTTCTCGCCGATGCACCATTCCCCCTAAAATCAAATTTGATGCGACCATATCCAGGGATACTCTTGCCGCCGCTGAAAGTAAATTTCAATAAGCAATTTTCTCTAGCACGTTGTGGGATTGAAAACACATTCGGGATCCTTTCTGCAAGATGGAGAATTCTTTTATCTACAGTTAATTGCAATCCCGAGAATGTGCATAAAATCATTAAAGCTGCTGTGGTTCTATACAGCTTTGTCAAATTTCATGATGGTTCATACTGTCCCTAAAATTTTGCAGATCAATACAATGGAGTTGTTGTTATTGAAGGACTTTGGAGAAAAGAAGTTAGACCTTTGCATAATATCAGCTGGTTCCGAACATCAAACAAGCAAGCTAGAGTTGGAACCTCTGAGTGAGACAGATGAGCTGGAATTCATTGCTTCCCAACTTCCAGCTTTTGGTGTTACATCCCGACATTTACGAGGAGTCGAAATTTGTTGCAAAAAATCCATAGATTTGTCTATTATTAAATCTTCCCACGTTGCATCGTTGGTTTCGTCATCGGCCTCCTGTTCCTCTTCGTCGGGGTAATTGGTATCTGTTCTGTAAAAAAATAAACAACTCCCCATATTTATTATAATTGTCTTTACTTACTCCCTTTGGTAGGAATAGTCTTTCAGGAACTTCAATCCATCAAAATGCTGCCAATATACTTGGTCGCCCGCTTTACTTCCTGAAGGGAGTTTTTTTTTTTTTTTATTGCCTTTGAAACCTATCGCGCAGGCTTTGCCACCTTGCTTTTATTTTGGCAACTGAAATAAACAAAATTAAACAAAAATATCATTTTAAACCGAATATTTTGATCTTACCCGGCTGATTTATTTCTTTGGAAACTTCCACCCATTTTTTTCCCCTTATAAATCCGGTTTTTATACCTACCATCCGCTTTGTCGTATAAATACGGATGATTACGGATGGCATTTATTAATTTTTCTTCCATTTTTTTATAGAATTATCGCAACACAATACACAGCCAGAATTGACGCTAACTAAAAAATTACAGATTGAAAACATTTTATTTTTCTTATTTTTCCAGCAATGCACTTTACAATTCTTTAAGTTGTCAGTACTGTAAAAATTGCAGGAACTTTGAAATTTTTCAAAGTCGAAGTTGAAGTCGCATTCACTGCTGCAGCAACTGCATTTATTGTGGCAGCTTAAAGTTCAACCAATTAAGATACCATGTGAAGTCGATGAATTCAAAGTTGAAGTCAAAGTTACTGCAGTGAATGTGTTTTAGGCTATAGAAACAGATAATTAAGTATTATCATTATATAGACTTTTTTATTTAAAACATGATTAGAAACGTCAACAACAAAATGCGCAGCCATATTATTAACAGCAATGCACATACGATTAATTGGTTCATACATGCCAAAGTTCGACCTAGAGGAGTGAACATGCAACAGACGTAGCCTTTTCAAATTGTGTCTGTTACCACGGAAAGAGATTTTGTGAAGTGGCAACGGAGAATCAACATGCATGTTTAAGAGTTGATACACAAAAGTTACATCGGAAACCATGCGACGTTTTTCAAGCGAGTGCCTATTTAAAAGCTTCAAGCGATCCTTATAGGGTGGAAGAATCAATGAATTATTACAGGATAGGTGCCTAACAGTAAAGCGTATGAAGTTCCGCTGAACAGATTCGATATGGTTAATGTGTATACCGTAAAATGGAGACCAAACTGGGTTAGAACAACTCTTTGATACCATGTAGTTTATGTGGGAGATAAAATTCAATCTTTGGTCACATTTGACATCTAAGTCACAGACAGAATCCACACGTTAAATTGAGGAATCCGCGAACCTATAATCATAAGTGATTGGTTTCTGATTCGTGTAGAAAGTCATATCCTCGCATTTGCACCGATCGTTAAATTTATGAATGTCACCCTGTACATGTTCAAAATCATTAACATATTTAATTTCAGCGAAAAGCTTATTGTCGTCAGCATAAATCAGAACTTTGTAGTGCTTCAGAGAGATGCAGCTCATCAATAGATGGAATAAAGAATAACAGGCGTAAGTGACTCCCTTTTGATACGCCAGACGAAGCCCCCAAGACTCTAGAGATGGAATGGTGGAAATAGATTTGGTATGTTCTGTTATCTACATAAGACTCCGTCCATTTTAGAAATGTTAGAGGAAGCCCATACTTTTCCATTTTGTACAGTATCACGGAGTGAAAGAGCTTGCTGAAAGCTTTACGAAAGTTTGTATAAATATATTCCATCTGGTACCTATTTGAAGGTCCGTCAATGGCATCCGAGAGAAATTCCAATAAGTTTTTTTCGTTATGGAAGTAAGGTGAGTGAGTCTTGGCTTGGACGTGAAGTCCTGACTATCAGCCGAAACAGATAGCTCACTCCGTAACAGTCGTTGATGCAGGTCGGTATGCTAGCACACTTCTGCCACGTACTACATAAAAAAAAAAAACGAAAAAAATCGTGCATATACAAGGCGGTCGCAAACATCCTGGAGTCCATTTAATGGTGACGTAGGACTATATTCTGATATATCCGAAGAATGTTTGCTCATAATAAAAAGGGAAATTGTGTACATCAACAGTAAGTGAAGACGGGCGGGTTTGTGTAACCACAAACTTTTTACCAATTGCACTTCTTTGATTATGATGATTGCAACTCACATATGTATAACTACACTACATTTGCAGGGGGGGTGGGGGGGGGGGGGGGGTGAATCTAGATCAATGTTACGCTTGCCTAAGGCGTGAAAGGAGGCAGCTCTAGTGGAGATGGGTGAGGGTTTTAAATCAGAAGATGTTATGGGCGCCACGTGATTTTGGGAGATACCACGAAACCTTAATTGAATGAAAGCACAAGGAGTATAAAATTCAATTTTCAACTATATTATTTCACACTTTAACCCGAAGGACAAAAAAAATATTGCAAACACAGATTTTACACCAGGATAAAATTTGCTTAGAAATCTAGTGAACAAAACGAGAATGAATTGTACTTAACTTTTGATCCTCTGCCCTTATGGAGAATCGCCAATCTAGCCACTCCCAAGCCTTCTTTTTAAAAACAAAAAAAATCCGCAAACGGTCCAGAGCCTCAGCTTCTTACTACACTTATTTCTTTTTTTGTTATCACTTTAATTCTTCCTTTTTCTAATCAACCCTTTTTCTTATACTTTTCAACCTCTTGCCTCGTGATCTACGTTACTTCTTTTTTTCCTCCTCTCTCGCCCACCGGAAGTATTTTGAAGGGTGGAAGGATGTTAGCGGCTTGCAGCAAGACTATTGCGTGCAAGAATTATTCTACAAGGAAGCATTGGCCAAGCATGTATCGAGAAAGTAGTAGTAGTAGTTGATATGACAAGTAATTATCAAATCGGCAATGAGTTTGAAGGCTCTCTTTTACACAATATTCAATGAAGTTAAAGCTGTACGACCAGTCCCGGTCCAGATATGAGAAAACTTTGAGAGTCCAAACTAATCTGAAGTTGCTACTCGGAAAATTCATATACTGTCTACGGACAACAATGCAATGTTGTTTTATGTTGCTGGACACAAAGGAGTGGACGGTAGCGATAAAACGGATGAACTGGCTAGAACCGGAACCGATATTCCATTTATTGGTCCCTACCCGATATTTGGTATACCAAAAACCCACGTTAGGAGGGAACTGCGTAAATGGGAAACAGCAAATGGATATCCTCTAACGTAGTAGCGCGTGCGGTATGAGGCAGTCGAAGGAAATCTTCACCACTCTCATCTTGGTCTTAGCAAACAGTCGCTCAGTCTGTTTGCTAACGCAGTCATTGGGCATTAGCCAACTTTCGTAATTTTTTGAAGAAGATAAGCAAGTCCGACAATGAAATATGTTGACTGTGCGAAGACGAGGATGAAACTTCGATGCATGTTATATGTGAGTGTTCAGCGCTTGCAGGCTTAAGGTTGAAAATCACTGGAAAAACACTTATATCTGCAAAGATGGTTTACAATTTAACTCCAAGGGCAATAATCGATAAGACACAATAGATCAAGGTTCTAGAAGCCTAGTCGTCCCTACTCTTAATCTAACCTAACCTAAATACAGCTTGTCTGGTGGTATATTTTTTCCCATTTGATCGAATACATCCTCGAGTTCGGAGAATCAAGAATCGCTTTATATTTGGTGGATGGAAATACTATATTCTTTCTTAGCTTCCCTGTGCACAGAAAAAATTATAAGTTTTAAAGAGTAGTTGATCCTTTGATGTCCCCTCCATTTGACGAGAGAAAAATAATAAATGAATTGAGAAGCTCATGCTTGCAAATAGAAATAAAATAGGAAGTAGAGATCGATGACTTTTCATATATTCGATGGAAGACATTTTGTTTATATAAAGAATAGAATTATCCAAAATAATGCTAAAAGGTTAATAAGAGTGAAGTTCTTTGTTCCTTATGGATAATCATACATTTTGGCTTATGATCATTTTGATATATTCTGCTGAGGTAAATATTTAGAACGATGAATGTATATAAAACTAAAATTCCCGAATATCTCATTCTGAAAAGGCATTAATTGATGAAGAGTAATAAGATCCAGAATATAACCCTGCGGTGTATACATTATACTTTACTATTTCTATGTGATATCGAGAAAGAAGTTGTCGACTCTCTTGGCACTATGAATGTAGACTACTAGAATTCCTTAAATTTAGTAGACTGAGCCTCTATCACGCGTGTTTTAGTATTTAAAAGTCCAAACTTCCAAATAATTGGATTTAGAACCCTTGTAAATGACTTAATTTATTTATCAACCTGTCGAAGATCGAATTTTGATGAAGAATTTCAAAGAAATTTGAACTAAACTCTATGAGAGGTGAAAAGGATTCAATTCAAATAAGTTTCGATAGCTAGAAACAGCCAGGTTTTGGAATGTATCCAAATCCAGGCAGTAAGAAGAGTTTTCAAGTAAAGGAACTTCAAATCTGAGATGCTCATATCAGTTGTTGAAGTGAAAGTACTGATGTTTGGTGGCCTGGCATTCCTAGATTGTAACTATATTTGGGTTTCTTGTCACCACTTTTGGAATTTGTAGTGTTGAAGTAAACCATGCAAAGGCTTTATATAGTTGGTGATGAAAATGTCATATGTGGACTTGACCTGACTACTCCCATTGAGAGTGGGGTGATATTAATTCTTCTGGAATTACAAATTATTATTTATTTATTATTCTTAGTCTACAGATTACAATCAACAGACCATGCATATACTAAGACTAAAATTATGTTTAGGTAAGAACATCAACTAAAACTAACCTACTATGTAATATAAAAATATGAACATATTTAATATTATAGTCATAGCAAGCTTTCTAGAAAGTCCGAAACAGAGGCTTTAAAAGAAACTCTATCTTAACTAAAGTCAATTATTAAACTGCCGAATACAACGTCTTAATGGACTACTAAGGCCATAATTTGTTCTATAGAAAGTTTCAAAAAGAATAGGGCGCAGTCTTATCTGTTTAGATGGCACATATAAATGGATAAGCTTTAAAATATCAGGAGAAATAATCCTGTTTTCAATAACATCTCTAATAAACATAGTATTATAAATTTTTCATCTGAGAGACAGTTTCTGTAAGCCAATCAACTGGCATCTGGCATCATAAGGAGGTAAATCACCGGTCCAGTTAAGTCTCCTAAGAGCAAACCTGGTAAATCTCCTTTACACATTTTCAATTCTGTTAGAATGCGTCACAGAGTACGGATCCCATAGAACCGTGCAATATTCCAAAAGAGGTCTAACGAAAGCTGAAAATAATGCTTTAAGAGTGTATGGGTCAGAGAATTCACTAGCCCGACGTTTAACAAAACCAAGCCGAGAATTAGCTTGACTTACTACATAATCAATGTGGTAGAAGAAAGTAAATTTACTATCTAAAATAACACCAAGGTCCGAAATTATACTACATTTAAGAATATTAATCCCATCGATAGACACTTCAAAATTAATTGGTGATACTTTTTTAGTAGCCATAAAGTGTTTACATTTAGAAGAATCTATCAACAAATGATTAAGATGACACCATTTCGAAAATTGATCGACTTCTGATTTGAAATTGGATACTTGAGACATATCAACAATTTCCATAAAAATTTTTAGATCATCAGCAAAACCTAGATCAGAGGAAGAATCAAAGATTTTATAAAGACATTGTTGATAAATATGATAAAAAGAAGGTGCCCTAGATGGCTGTCCTGAGGCACACCAGAATGTACCAAAATCGGCCGAGGGTACACCTCATTAATTTTGATAATTTGTATGCGATTAGTCAAGTAGGAAGGAATATTGACCTTATCAAATGCTTTTTACGAAATCAGTATATAGTGTTACAACCTGACCACCTTGTTCTAGGACATTTAAGCAAAAGTTGACATAGGAAACCAAATTGGTTGCTGTAGAGCGTCCTTTTACAAACCCATGTTGGTGAAAAGGAATGTACTCCTTAACTAGAAAAGAAATTTTTTCAGAGACAATACTTTCAAATAGCTTCGGAATTGCAGAGATTTTACAAATAGGACGGTAATTACTGGCACAGTTTTTAGCACCCGCTTTATGTATAGGACGAACGAATGAAATTTTCCACTCATTGAGGAACAGTCCCGAGGATAACGACAAATTAAAAATATATGAAAGAGGCATCGAGATAGGATCACGGCATTGACTTAGAAATATCGCTGGAATGTTGTCAGGACCAGAAGAGTGGCTGCATTTAGCATTGGCCAATGCTAAGTTTACATCCTCCGTAGATACATACATTGAACCCAAGTTGACCCGTGAGAAGATATGTGTGGTAATCTCAGTGTCAATGGGAAAGCCTAAGTCCTCCACATATACAGATTCAAAGTATATATTGTTATCCGCAGTTTTATTCTTAAAGCCAATAGAAGAAGGAATTCCATACGAGCTACGCTTACTGTCTAGAAATGACCAAAAAACTTTTGGATTTATCTTTATACTAGCCTCCACCGATGCCAAATATTGACTATACAGAAACTTACTTAAGAAATCATATTCTTTCCGCAACCTTTTAAAAATCATATGATCCTCAATCACACCAGACAGTTTGAATCTCTTATGAGCCTTGTTCCGTGCATTCCTCAGTCTCTTCAACCTATAGTTCATCCACGGAAAACCAGAATTATTTCTCCTTCTAGTGAGAGGAACATACAAAACAAACAATCTGTAAAGAATTTCCAGAAAATATGAATAAGCAGCACTTACAGTATTCAGGGAAAACAAAGGTTCCCAATTATGCGCACTTAAAGCTTCATTGATAGCAGCATAATTGGCTTTCCTAAAATCATAAAAATAACACAATTTGTTTTGGTCAATAGCATTTAAGAATACTCTCTTCGTCAAACAATGCAATTTTCTAGATCTCTTATTTACATTTTAAACAACGTTGAGACTTTGTGATAATTTTTCTGAGCGGGCACTTCTACCACAAATAAAATACTAATTAGTATAATATATTCGCTTAGAATTAAGTCTAGATTTATTTGCTATTTTCGTATCTCCTTTTATTTTACTTTATTTTTCGTTTTTTAACATTTTTTTTCTACCGTAGTCTAGTGTCAGTATCTGACTTATCGGTAAAACAAATTATTTTCAAACAATTTTGGCCTATTCCCTGTTGGTCTTAAGAAATTCACCAATACCTTACAAATGTTCAGTGAATAGCCTTGACAGCCACACTGGTATCTTCACGAATATTGTTCAAACTTTTTTAAAGGTTTAAAAGCATATGAATTGATTGACGAACCTTTGACTTTTGGTTTCTGTTTCGACACGACACCTGCAATAGCGAAAGTCACTACTTGATATTTCGTAACGAGAAGGCAACTTCTGGCATACTTTGGCTAACTCCCCACTCCTGGTTTAGATGCTAGCTGATGAAGTACACTCAAAAAATATTATACACCTTTACTGTGTGCCAAAAATGAAGCAATTATACCCAAAGAAATGTTCAACTTTGTTGAAATGGTTCTGTGAGCTTTTTTGATGTCAAGATCTCCTTGAAAAAGACCCAAGGATACAAACGAGTTGACAGACTACGAATTTGGTAGATTGAGGACGTTAAAATAAATCTTATAAAAACAATTGCCCTTGTGCTGAGAGTAGCTCTGTAAAATATCGGAAAAGTAATGGTGGAAGACAACTATTGGACGTCGATGCAAATAAGACTATTGTCATGTTTTCAATAAAGCATATGGGCTGGTTCTGTATAGGGAATAGTTTTTTTAAATGTCTGTACTGAAATAGAACACATTCCCTATATTAATTTTATAACAAGAAAATTCCTGCTTTCCATTGTTCTTTCCGGTGGTTTCCCTCAAATACCACTTTTCATAATTTTTTACTTTTGCCTTACAAGACAGATATAATGTAAATGAGAAATTTCATGAAACTTCATCACAAAAAAGAAAAAAACATTTTTTTTTCATAAATTATATAAAAATAAAAAAAATTTCTCATAACTTTCTCATGAGGAGGAATATGAGAAAATTGTAAAATGGAAATTAACGAGCGACACCAGTGCACTTATGTGGCATGCACTGAAAAGAATCCTTCAGAATGTCTGCATGATTATAAAGTTACGCAGCATAGGATATAGAATCAAGGAAAACTGTTCCTCCAAGAGTTGCACATTAACATGATTATTTAAGTCCATGTTACTCTGTAAATGAAAAAATTATTTCCAGGATTTTTTTAATGGAATTATACTCCACTCCTCTCCCTATACCATTTTAAATGTAATTATGCAAAACCACTACGGCATCACATTACTACCTGTGTCCCAAACGACGTCCGTAAGCAATACGAATTAGTGGAGAAATATAAGCGAAGAATTTTTTTTGCATCATAAATGTGTGTGTTCTGATGTAGTTGGGTTGATTTGATTTGTGAACTCTCATAAAACTATCCTGGGAACTTTTATTATATCCTATAGGGGAAACATTGTTGCTTGGATAGAACCTTGTTTTTCAGAGTTTAATTAGAGCCTGATGAAGAAAATCCAAAGGCTATTTGCGGTCTGTAGCGGAATATATTATATATGGAGCAAAATAGGGGCTAAACTGCAAATTTTTTGCCCGTTCTAGATAAAAGAAACCAGAGTTGTGGAAGTCTGGCTGGGGCTGTATAATTAGTATGTACGTATTTGATAGATTCTACAAGCAATACCAACTAGTTGAGAGATAATTTCGATCATTTAGTATTATTATTAAAAATAATGGTCCAAAAATAGATCCTTGTGGCACTTCACTTAAGACTGGAAGGTAATTACGTGAGCATTTCCATAAATCATTTTCAACTGGAAATTCATGGAAGTTATTGGAACTTTAAACGAGACTGGCAGTTTAATTAGTAAATAATTTTAATCAGATTGCATGTAAAAGTTTCTGGACACCTTAAATTGAACATGTGCGATGAGATTAGTTGGGATATTATCTCCATATAAAAAGATTACTTTTCTGTGGCCAACTAAATCAGTTTGTTTTTGAAAGTTCCCTATTCGATTGACTATCGCCAAAGTTGCAATAATCTTAAGGCCGACTTTCTTAAAACAAAATTTGCATTGTATATGTATATAGGTAATTCTAAGGTTTGTGAATCTTTTTGTCCACTGTTTTTCCCTCTACATATTTTATTCCACCACGTGAAGGTGAACTAATAATGCGCCTTAACAGTCACGGTATGCGACCTCTAAGTAATCTTCAAACTTACACTTTCTTTTCAGGCAAATATTTTGTCATATATATAATAAAATTTTTAGCTTCTTTCTGGATCATTCTTGATATGTGCTGGCTCGATGTGAGTTTTTAGGCAAGAATAATTACCAGAAATGTCATTTCTTTCGAAGTTTGCATGAAATGATACAAAGTAGTTTGTTTTATATTAAATTTAAATATTCTTACAGTAAAACAACAAATTAACACGCTGTCCAAAAAACCGATTGCACCTAAATTATACGAATCTTTTCTGTAGACGAATTTTTGCAGACTGTTTTGTTTACCGTCTAAATTAATTGCTGACGTTCGACATAATTCTCTTCTTAATGGTTAACTTCCCTTCCGTAATTCCTTGCTATCCAAACCTGTGCATTGCATCCTAACGCATCCTCTGAGTTTTAGCTAATTCAGAACGAAACAATTACTAGATATTGGTCCCTAGCACAAAGACTTTCAGACTCATATCTTGTAGGACTATCATACCAGTTGCTATATAATACGAAAAAACCTACAACTGACCTCAAATATCGATTTTGTTTGAAAAATTACTGCTACGCATTCCTTTTTTTAATTCCTTAGTAAAAGTTAGACGGAACTACACTTGACCCCAGAAATTACTGATAAATTTCATAGTTTTAGGTTACGTAGGTAAATAACTCATCGTTAATTAATTTGAAAAATATTTTGTCAACGTGGGTAGGTTAGTTAGTTATCTACGTACTTGCAGTGCCCGATTAAGAACGATCATCAAGTTGATAGTAATCATCAAAAATGACAAAGAGTCAAAATTAAATAAATAAAGTAGGTAATTCGATAATGAATTTTTTTTTCAGTCAAATCATATGAAAATGATTATAACAGAAAAATTGACCATCATGAAAATGTATTTATTTTCCTACGAAATTGACTTTAAAATTCTGTTTGTTATGGCAATCAGCCTATCTGTCAGCACTGGCATAGAGAGAAACAAAGATAATATTGATAAATTATCATTACGTGTGCCTTCTCCTCTTCCAAAAGTTAAAATGGTTTCTTGATTTTATTGGTTAATAACAAAATGCACACACTGCTTTACTTAACGAAGGCTGATTTCGTTTATACTTCTCTTTTATCCTCTTCTACAATTCCATATTTTAGTCATAAAAGAGAGAGAAACAAAGAAACAAGAAAATAGAGATTATCTTCACATTGCCTTCTCCTCTTCCAAAAGTTAAAATTTCATTGGTTAATAAAATACACACACACAGATCCTACTTCACTTAACGAAAATTTTGGTCATGCGCAGTAGAATAGAATTTTACATTTTTGCCACAGATGATCTGAAATTTGCTGATCGCCTGGTATTTGCTGTCTCTTGAAAATGCACTAGAGTGAATGGGATGAAATTACAATTTGTAGTACCACGATAGCAGCGTGGGATTCATATTTCGTTTGCAAATGATTTTTTTTTTCCAGCTAGTTATACCACCTCTGTTAATAGATGACTCTGGGGGTATCGAAATGAGAAATTTTATAGCTCGATGAAAACGAAGGTTTTGTAATTTGCCCTCGAAAAGTTTTCGATTTCATGGTGTGATTTGCATTTAACTTAGTTTTAAATTTTTATATTGGTATACAAATAACAAATAGATGAAATCAAGAAAAGAATGAAATTTTTGCATGCTTGTCATTTTGATTCACGATCGATAAATTAACTCAACATAAAATTTTCAATAAGGAAATTTTATAAAAGTTAAAAATTTTTAAATATTTTAAAACGGAATCATCTCAGATAGTCAATACAAAAAATATATTTAATGGGCTCTGCTATCTTTAGATTAAGGAGGCAAACTCATCGCAGTCGCAGTTTAATTTTCCATGTGAGGTTTCATATCTGAGACAAAATTAGCAGATCCTGAGCCTAGTTTCTATAGTTAGCGTATGTCTTCAATTGCTTGTAATTAGCTCGACTCGTTCTCTAAAAATAGTTATTTTTTCCATTTTGCTTGTCACACTTTGTGGACTATTTACGGAAGCTCGACTCGTTCTCTAGAAATAGTTATTTTTTCCATTTTGCTTGTCACACTTTGTGGACTATTTACGGAAGTGACACTATAAGACGCACACAATCAAAGTGCTTAATAGCAATTATTTCATATTTGTCATTGTTAAGTGAAACGTGCCTTCTAGGCTCTACGAGTAAACAATTTACATAACTAGTAAACGTTAGAAACATACAACTGAAGATACTCTTTTTCGATGTTTTTCAATCCAGTCTTAGCTTGCTGCTTGGCTATTACTGTAATCTCTCGCATACATATACGGCACAAAAAATATATTTACTTGCAACTCACTCCGGCCACCTTAAATTCATTTCATATGCCATCCAGATATCTACATCCAAAGGGAACTATCCGCTTACACATATGATCCATATAACCATCAGATCCACAATGATAGCCTTTTAAGTTCACCTCAGTTCTTAAGTAATTGGTTGTTTCTGCGTCCTTTTTTTATTTTTAACGTCCTGACCGTTGCTGATATTATAATAGCCATAAAGATAAACTCTGCCAATTGGGCATCAGGCGTATAAGGACGTAGTTTAGCTAGCAAAACTTCCTATCATATCGCATTTCTTCTCTTAATCACAACTAAATATTCTAACTCCAATAGTGCATTATACAAAATGAAAGGAATTTAAATGTATTCTTCTCTTGTCAGCACGCACCTCCTTCAAAAATATTTAAATATACCTCAGAAACGCAGACCAGATTAAATAAACATAACTTTCTCATCTTCATTTCCAAAAAAATATCTAGCATGTATCATCGGTCTTTGTCTATACATAGAACTAAAAATTGTACTAAGGACTGTCCCGAAAAATGTTGCACGGTTTGATCCGACTTTTTTTTTGTTTTTTTTTTTTTATATTTTTAAGCCAAGCTCAGGGGATACCCTATGAAGCAAAGCACAGCGTGGCAGGAAGGAGATAGGGAAAGGATTAAGGGACTTGAAATGATAACCAAATTTAAAATTTGCCCCCATCATACTAAGTTAAACTGTTAAGCTATCTATATTGTCTACCCTATAAAAGGACCAAAACGTATTTTAGTCCTTACTTTTAGAAATGAGTTCAGAACGTGAAAAGTTGAGAAAAGAAATCTGCGCGTTTATACAAAAAATCCTGAAACATCATATTTGTGTATAGCCAAAACGACAAAATTAATCAGATTGACAGTTAAAAATATAATTAACAAGTTTATTAGTGATCAGACAATTAAAGTACAATCCAGAAGTGGCAAACCAAAAGGATCTAAAAATAACATAACCAAGAAGAAAAATTATTAAATTGCATCGATAAGAATAAAACTATCCCAGTGAGTTATGTGGCGACTAAGGCATTCAAAAAGCAAAACAAACCTAAAAGAACTGCTTAGCAAGCAAATTTCCAAAACCGTAGAAAATTTTTTCGGAAAATCGTTATTACGAACATTCTTCTTTTGCGTAAGAGATGATCCTTTATCGTAGATGGAGTACAATTCCCACATCTGGGCCGAGGCTGCGGGCACACATTTTCGACCATATTAAAATTCCGCGATTCTTTTTTATATGTGAAATACTTTACCAATTTCTCTGATTTTCCACGTTCTTATAATCTGTGATGACTTACGAGCAACATTATATCAGCACTCTCCTTATGAGCCTTCCGAGTCCTTTATTTACCTCCTTCCTGCTATGTTATGCTTTGCTTTAAAAAAAGTAGTAAGAAAATAATCTCGGACATTCGAAATTTCCTATAGTTAAATTTTACTGCAATATTTAAAAATATTAACCAATCAAAGTCGTCGCTTATCTGAAGGGATTTTCCATGTCTATAACTCTTATCTCCTTCTTAAATCAACCGACAACAACAATATCTAAGCAAACATTGTGTCTTTTTCTTAAAAAAAAAATATATTTTGATTTACTTCCACTTCCACAACATCTTGAAGCCATACTGAACTGGCTGGGAAACGTTATTTATGTTTCAAATTAATAAAATTTATACGAGGGCGTTACAATGCAATTTTTCAGTGTCCTACTCATTCCCGGTGTTATTCCATTAGAAAAGTTAAACGACTTTCAGGTGACCAACTCTCACGCAATTAATTTTCATGGCAGAAAGGTAAAAGGGAAACAGCAAACAGAAGTTCTGTCTTTTTTTTTCTGTATAAGTAAGCATTCCCTCTTCCTTAACACAGGTAAAGTGTTCCCTCTGGTCGTTTGTTTCTTATCCTCTGGTGTGCTGTGCTGTGTGGAGTTGTCTTAAGTCCCCGCACATAAGGGAAGCGGAAGAGAAAGAAGATTTTCTTCCTTTTCGAAGTGAATAAGCTCCTGCAATTAAAAAAGCATGGCAAAAATGAAATCTTGGAATTTTAAGGACTAGGCTAAGAAGATTTATTATGACTTTTGCTTGCTTAAAAGTTGGCTTTATTAAGGATCTCTTTGGTATCTTTAGCGTATCGTAGAATGGCTTAATCTTTTCACTTCACTAATTTCAACAGTATATAGTACCTATAGCAAAAATAAGAAAGCAAAAAACTGCCAAAGAAAAGAAAGACTCTACGGGAAGGTTGTACAAAAAAAAACAAAAAAATGTAAATAAAAATAAAAAAAATAAAAGTGAAAGGAACATGGGGGGAACCTCCACCACGACGCTCTTGATGGTCATTCATCCTGGAAATTAACTCATTCGTCTTTTTTATGGCGCCCAACAAATTCGTTTTATCGCACAGACATAGCATACGGAATCCTTTTGAATAAATCAACAGGCGATTAGCCTGGCTCCAGGAAGCACATTCAGAGTAGAGTTGCGGAGTGGAATATCTATGGTAGAAACATTACCCAATGCGCCAATATACCTAATTTAATGGAATAGCCCTAAAAAATGCTCTAGAGAATGTGGAGTTTTTAGGTTTTCTAACAAAAAGGAGTTTGTTTTTTTACAATAATTAACAGATAAATTTCATTAAAAATGGAGTTAATTCTCTGTGGATCTTAGCCAAGAGTTTAAGAAAAGAGTAGTTAGTGAAAAATTAACTAAACTCTAGATATTACATGGCTCACCCTCTGGTCATAAATGCTAGCCAGACGTATTAATGGCATTTTGAATTTATTTTTCAGTTCCTGTTTTATGTAGTTTATTTAGGAAGTGTTATCCAAGAAATGTGCATTCTTTAGTGGAGAATGAATAACTAATTTGGTCATTTCAATTCAATTCCGCGCATCTTCTATACATTCCTTGTTTAGCCTCATAAGTTTCATCATTCTGTTTCAATTGGGTTTCCCTCACCTTTTTTTCAGCCATCATAACAAAGTCGAGTGTGCTGGCAGTCGGCGGCCCAAGTCATAGGTAGTATTTGAAGTAAGGTGTTTCGATCCAATTTCGATTGTGGAGGGGAAGCTTCCGATATTATCTCAAGAAGAGCAAGTTCGTCCGAATTTTCACTTCCGTTGACTGACACTCATATGACCAAGCAGCCATATAAAACGAGTCCTTATTCCACCCAAAAAGGGGGTTCAGGGTTGTTTTCCACTCCAATACCGTTTTAAGGGTTAAAAAATGCTTGATCACTTTTTTTCAGACATAGATCTGAGAAAATATCCTCTTAATATCTGACTGGATGTTCGTAATATGATTATCAAGATGTAGATCCATTTTTAAACTAGGGTCCTTGCCAGGCGCGTATCCTGACTTGTAGCCTTTGGTTACAACTAAAATGTTCGAGGGTTGAGGAAAACGTCGGATGTAGCCGCTTTTAATTTTTTTTTATCATATTTAAGTTAGATATCACAAAACCCAATTTTTGGTTTGATTTGGAAAACCTGTCGATAATATTATCCACATCAATGTCGAACTCAGAGTGGACAGACATTAAGGACTTATATTCAGATACTCTTTCTCGTGCAAAGATTGTAAAAATAGATGAGACGCAGCCGATTCTGTCACGGGTGAAGTAAATGACTGAGAATAGAAGTGCATGATCATGGTTGCTAGACTGCAACAAATGGATTCTCGTACCAACTTTACAAAAATCTCGTACGTGACGAAAAATTCTCGTACACTAGCTTTATCGCGAAATTTATGAGAAATGGCGTCAAAATTAAAACTAGCGTTTGTTTAGTAACATTTTATTTTATTTTTTTATAACAAAAACAATTGGATATCTTTAAAAAAGTTTTATTTTTTTTAAAACAAATTTTGTATTAAAATTGTGTATAGTCTTGTTCTTAAAATAAAAGACATCTAGATCAGGCTAAATTTATCTGGATCCGAGTCAATATTTTGGTCATCAGGTCATCACACATGATGCCCACGTCGTGCGACTTATCATTTAGGTGGTTGGTTTGAACCAAAAGAAGCAATCTTTCGACTATGTTTTAACACACTGAGCTGAACGGAGGGCTCCTATTATGGTCTTTGTTGAGAGCTTGTTCCTTAATTTTTTTTTGTTAGGTTGTTATTTATAAAAGTCCTCTCGGTATCGGCATTGGAATCTGCAGGAGTTAAAATGGATAGCGTAAATTGAGGCAGAACTGTGTATTTGTTCGAGCGCCTAAGTAGAAACTCGATTTTAAATATTGACTCTGGACTACAATTCAAGTTAGTATTGTCATTGCAGAAAAATTCCATATAGAAATGCCATGGAAAAGTCTTAGAAATCTCTGCGAAAATAATAATAAAATAATCTGCTAGATTTCTACGTTCAGTTCCAACTACTAATACAATCAAAGACTTGGAGTTTCCACGAAGTTCCCTACGGCTAAAGAACCGAAAATCCGTGCACAAATAGTACGGATTTCCAGATAAACTCGTCAAAAATGATAAGTAAAACGATCGGAATTCCATTTGAATTGCTTACTGGGTTGTGTTTTGCTTTTATAACTGGCAATGCCACCAATAATTCATCCTTATACAGGATTCAGATGCTTACCGAAACTATTTGCGCAACAATGGAGACGTTTTCACCATGCGACTATCAAGTGTTGAAAAGGCATTTGCATCATTAAAATTAAGTATGTTGAAGGATTCCGTTGAACCGACAGAACGTTTAGCAATTATGCTTAGATTTTTGGCAACTGGCGAATTTTGAATACTTGAATTTTATTGCGTATGTGTTGCACAGTAATTGCGCTATTACTTTTTTGTAGCTCATTGGAATATTACTTCAACACAATATTTTTCACCGCCAATGGTTCAAACCTGAATGAATCACCTCATGTTACAAATTTTTTCGGAATTCCCCCGATTGTAAAAACAATCTCCCGCCATTTTCTTGCTAGGTGGTCAATTAATTATTAAAATGAAAGTCATGTCAATTTTTATATGTAATTGACAGCACATTTTTAATAATTAAAATTAAAGTTCAAAGGTAATGCGATTTTTGAAAATTCTGCGGACGAATGATCATTGGTTTTATCCGTCTGCCTTGGGTAGCTAGCTTATAGTTGTTGCAAATACTATCGGCACTTTCCCCTGAAGTAAATGATGAGAGCAAGTCTTGAGCCTAAAACTATCGTTCCCACAGAAAAATAAAGCTATAACAAATTGCAGCCCAACATGTTTTCTTTCTAATGGTGTAGATGTAGAACAAATTTGTTCGAACCAAATTTAAGCTACTTTTATATGAAAAACTCATACAATAAGATAAGGCAAAAAGTATGTATTCCGGGGGCTACAGCTCTGCTTATTTTTCTTAAATTATATTTTACTGCTCTTTTGCTAGAATTATTTCCACGGTGTGAAAATTCTGGTTGGAAAATATTTGACGCAGAAATTCTCATACTTTCGCGTACGAGAATACATTTTGCCTCGTACATCGTACGTGAGTCGAAATTCGCGTACATGGGAACTTAACTGATCTTACTTTCTTCTGAAAAAAGTTATCAAAGGTCTTATTAGTCCTCTGCTTTCCACTTTCGCCAATATTTCTACCTCCATCGCTAACTATAAATTAAAAGTAAACGTGAAGTTAAATTAAACAACACTACTTGAATTAATATGAAAGTATAAGCAAAGCAACGCCAACTACCGCAGAGGAAAGTGAATGGATTTTATTTTTGTAGTTCTGCAGTAAAAATTCTGAAGAAAAATTGTAGAATTAACTTTAGCGGCACTCGAATCAATCCAACTGATGGTTTTCAGCCACCAATAGTGTAAAAAAGTTCGAAAGAAAAATTTTCAAGTAAATTTCTAAGAACAAAATGTATGATTGCCAACACTCAATATAATTCTTTGGAACCGCCGTGCTCCGACAATAGTGCATGACAAATCTAAGGAAAAATGTTCAAATCTTTCTAAGAAAATTGAATGCTTGTGCGCTTGTCCGAAAGAGTGGACAACCAGAATCAATCCACCAATTCGTTTGGACCGTTGCCGGTGAATATTCATTCCAATTCTTAAGAATAATTTGCAAGTGTATTTCTAAACAAAATTTAATGCTTCCCTACGAACGTAAAATTTTTTAACAATTCAGGCTTGAATCAGTGTCGCTATGAAAAATCAACGGGTGGCTAGACGCTGATTGCATGGAATTAGGCTTCTACTGGAAGAACCGTGAATCAAAATTTGTTAAGTCAACGCTAAATACAATTGCGACGGGCAACGCCAAACGACAAAAAAATGCCGCTGTCAAACTTCTAAAAGGACAGTGTCTTATGCGAATGCGACGAAGTTGCCGTCGGGATTGATCAATTTCTACTACCGCCAACAAAATCAAACGAATGAAATTGTTGTGGCATTTACTTTTCTCAAGGTTGTAAGATGTCGCTTCAATTTCAAAACAATGGATTTTGATGAAAAATTAATTAAGGAAGTGCGAAATCATCAAATAATTTATTATATACAAGACAACCAGTATAGACGAGTTGACAAAAAAGACATGGTTTGGTTTGGATGATATTTCGAGACGCTTAAATGATATTTTTGGCACTTAGTTTGATTTAATTTGTTCCATTACAATTCTTTCAAAACAATATAAAATATTCTCGATAAAATCTGTTTCAAAACGCTTAAAACTAATACCAAATGAAATTTCACTATCTTCTTCTTTCACAATCGCTGCTCACTGCCTGTTATTGCAATTGTACTACCAATTTTTCGACTACCTGTTTTGACAGCGAATCTCCCGCTGCCGTCTACCGTGGGAAAATCAGATAAGCCTAGTTCTAAGGTCCGCGTGGGACGAAAAGATATATTAAAAACAAGAATAAGAAGAATGTTCCAATGTTTTTAAGGAAATACAACGCGTCTTACGTATCTTTATTTCTTCGGAAATAAAGATATAATAAAACATAAAATTATAAAGATATAAAAAATCAATGAATGAAACACAATCCTTTACTTGGGTAAAGAGAAATACTTTTATTCAAAAAAATTAATTCGCGAACAACTCTTCAGAGTGTTTTCTTAATCAAACCGGTCTTAAGACTAAACTTTTATTTACATTTTTACTGTACAATAATTATTCGGCAAAAGTGCTGATGGATCATCTTTCGGGTTCTCAGGCGGACGAGTTACTTCAAGTCACGTCGCAAGTACACATGAAATGTGTAATCTTATAAGCTTGACAGTTACTATTTGTACTATTTGCTTCGTTAGCAATGTTTTGCGGGATTTTGAGCTTTGGGGATGTAACTCGCGCGGTCATAATATTTCTAGAAAAACAGGTAGTTAAAATTATTTGGAAATATTAAAAATATAAAAACCATATGCATAATGTATACAAAAAAAAAAATTAACAATGATATTGAAAATACGGCCACAAAATGAAATCCAATTCATCCGTACTTAACTACAAAAATCCGGGCAATAAATTTATGAAATTTCAGAACTCTGACAATTAATATTTTTAGCACGCTAAATAACGGCTCGGGCGGATAAATTCAAGCTAAATTTTTTTGTAGACTTACTGGTGGTGCCATCTCTAATCAAAACCCAAAAGCCAAATTTAGCTCTCGCTAAAATTCAGGATAAATTTTCGCCAACATCTTTTAGATTGCTAAACTTTCATACAAAATTTAGCTTAGCGCGGACTAGGCTATATAGGCAAAAAAACAACATTTATGGTCGCTGACCAATTTCTTAGAAACAATAACACTTTTTAAACTCAAAATTGTGTGCTTTTTCATATATATGAGTAATCGGCGCAACAAAAATATAAAAGCATCTTCATAACTGGGCTGCTAAGCATTAGGTGCCATTTCCTAAACAATTAAATACTAAAATAAATATGCATTCCAAAATTGCTTACTATCATGTGATAGATATGATAGATGACTTTTCGATACTATGTAAAAACGCAAGAAAATTCTAAAATATTTGTACACGTTTAAAAGAAGATCTACGAGCGAATGACTATTACCTAATCCACTATTGCTACTCATAAGAAGACAAATAAACTATACAAACCAAACCGTACCATACTAAAATTATCCTGTTAAACTTTTACGGCGTGCTTATTCAATTAACCGGGAAGGTTAGCGGGTGCTTGGGGGGGTCATGCCCCCCCACTCCCTTGTATACGCGCCTGGACCTTACGTTCTCCAGAATTTTCATCCCATTTGGATCCATCTGTGTCCATGGTTGAAGAAAAAATTGTGGTTGCCATTCTGATTCTGACCTTATATGGGATCTTCGCCTAAACTCAGGGAGATGATCGCTGTCCCTGTCGATGTTATGCATGATCGATTTTATAAATTCAAAGATGGACTTATGTAAAACTTTAATTATAGGGTGATTTCAGTTCTGATTGCCATGCACTGTCAGACCTGCGATTGACACTTCTTTCTTTATATATATTTGTACTGTTGTGGGTGATTAAGTGTATGGATAACCTCAAGGTATTGAGTATTATGAAGAGGAACATCCTCTACACGACGTCCAATATCTTTGGATGATTATTATAAATCCACTGATTTCAACTGATTACACCCTTGTAGTTAGGATGAGTCGGAAAACTGTCGCGTATATTGCACGGACCGAATCAGTTATGACTTTTTACGAAAAAAGCTTACTGTACTTGTTATTCCTGACCAATAATAGTTTTGAAGTGTGCATTTATACACAACCGACATGATTTAATTAACGTGCTATAAAATTGGTGAACTGTTTGCTTTACGTTCTTCATTAAATTTTTTACAGATGGGCGCTCTTTTATACTGCCTCTTAAAAGTGGCTGTTTGAGAAGAGTGTTTTTCTTTTTAATTTTATTTTTAATATTCGCCTAATATTTTTTAGTTCCGGACAATTTCGAGGATTTGCTTCCTTGATTAGTACGGGTAGATATTCATTGGGCATCGTAGAAATATCTCGCTTTCTGCCATAGTGGCAATTTGTTAAACCCGGCCAAAAGAAGGCTGATGCATCATGCTTTCTAAAAAATGGAAGTAGACGCTTCTGAAGACACTCCTTAACGTATATATCCGTATTTTCTAAATCAGTCCTTATTTTCTTTTTGATTTCTTCGCCCAAATCAGCCAGTGGAACTTCCGTTTATGGTTACTGAATTATAGTGCTTGTATAAATCTCATCACTCCTATTTCTTCACGTCTTACTCTGAAAATTCATCTGTGAGGGGGTTTCTTCATCATCTGTTGAGAAAGTTCCTTCGCAAAGCTTGCGATCTTTGTCTGAGGCCTGCAGGAGTCGGAGTTTCCTACTTTTCTTTCTTCGGAATCTGTTAGTGGTGTATGGGAAAAAGCACTAGCCTAGTTTGACTTAAGATGGGGGTTGTTCTGTCATAGCAGCCTTTTGTTTTTACCTAGAGCGAACAATATACTCGGTAAAGTTATGCTGTGGAGCCAAAACTACATATGATGTAAATGTTGCTACGATCGATATGCTCAACATAGATAGCATTTGTTTTATATTAACCTCAAGTACCGTCAAATTGGCAGTAACAAAAAAAAGAACAAAAAAAAAAAAAAACTTTAGTCAGACAAAAGTACCTATATGAAGGTTTTTGTTCGTTATGAGTTTCTTGAAATGCCATATTTGGGCTTGAAAACTGAGAGAATATGCTTACGGGTAATTTATTTAAAAAAAATTAAAAATTGGTAATGGAATGATTATCAGATGGTTGGAACCTTTGCTACATACTTATATTTATTTGTTGTACTAATACTGCTGCTGTCTTCTATCATATTCTCCAAAAGTCCAAAGGATTCCACAAAAAGGTCATGTATATTTTGGCAAGTATATACCTAACAGTTTTGGAAAAAGTTCTGTGACTTGCCCTTTATTAGGTATAAACTTCTGTACTCCACTAGGTTGATCCATCAGCACCATCCGTTTAGAATCACTCCGATATAGATCTTTATTTCCGTGAACTTTCGATACGTAAGTAAAACATTGTCTTTATACTCAGTTCAGTGCCTAGCTTTTGAGGCACTTGGGGCAAGCTGAGAAAACCCGCCTATTCCCGATACTTATTTTAATACAGCCTTTTCCGATTAAATATTTTAATACAGAATTTTACAAAAAATTAACAAATAATTGATAGTGAATCTGGTGTTCGTCACTCCCACCGTAATTATTGACTCAAAATCAGTATAATTTTCATTTCATCAAAAATGCGATCACATAATTAGCTTTCAATAGATATGGTGGTCAATCTTTCTAATTATAAAAGTAAACTTAACTATATCCGCAAGGCAATGACAACTTTGGGTACAATCGAAAGAATATCCTTTTTACGATGAAATTCAAAACTTCAATTGGGGATTGATCAGCAGGCAAGATCGCAGGCAAATTCATAATTTCGTCACACAGATCAATGCCATCAATATCCATGCTCTCTCCATCTGATAATATTCTATACAAATCTTTGCAGCTCTTCATTATATCTTCTTTCCTTGAAGACTTAAGAGCATGAATATCATACAGAAATATGAAGTCATTTCTGTGCGCTTATAGCTGCTAGAATCTCTCTTCCATAGATACTACTGCTGTAACAACGACGTGGTAAAAGAATTATGTTCTAAATTGTTCTTTCGAATCTGTTCAACGTTCATCTCAAGATTCGTATTTGAAATTATGTTTCTTACACCGAACGCGAACCGTTCTGTTTTAGGAGGAAATATCGGCTCTACTTCCATCTCAGATGCTAAGTCTTTCGTTTGGTTCAGTATTCTAGAAAGACTTTCTTCAGATCTGTAGTGCTTCAGAAAATCTGTTACAGCATTCAACTGAATTCAAATTTGTAATAATTTTGAAACGATATTAATTTTGTTTAGAATCGAACCAAATGATCACAGTACAAATGAATTTAAAATTTACCGATGGATTGGGATATCTCTTATTATTATCTTTTTTTTCATTGAGCGAAATTTCCATAAGTTCATCATTGATCTCTCTAAACTGGTAGCACACGGCTTTGATAGCATAAACCCTATTTTCCGAACGCGTATCACTGAAAGTTTTGAGAGTGATTCGGAATCAGTGACGTTATACTACAGCATCGCATTCGCAAGAAATATTAAGGTGAAATTCAACGGCTCTTTTAGAATCGTCTGATGCCAAAAGTAGGAACCGAATAACTTGACTCACTTTAGAGATCCGGATCTTTGAGTCGACTCAGATCTGAGTTACTCATCTCTGATTGAGAGCGTCTTTATTACCAGAGCAGACTGGACATAGTACTGCTTAAACATCGATACTTTGACCTCGCGATAGTATTGATAGTTTCGACATAAAATTATCGATACTATCAAATATATCGATAGACGTCATAAATATGTTAGGTTGGATTTTGTTGGGCTGTGTCGCATAGATTTTTCCACAGATTTTCACTCGGTGAATTATTTTCAATGAATTTGTTTTTCGAGGAATCATTTTTCAATTGAATTTTGTAGATTCAAAAAATTACGTGAGTCTGCTGGCCACATTCACGGCATGGCACCTGGGGCAGCTGCGCCTTTGCCCCACCTCTAGCCACTGCGCTGTTTATACTATTTTTTGTAGGTATTTTACCCCATTTGACCCGTTGAACCCGACACATAAATTTCCCTTTGAAAGTAACGAAAATATCGACACAACATCACATACCTAATTGATGGAGTTTCAACACATTTACAGACCACAAAATTCGTCGTATAACAAATTCATGAACATCTTCATTTTGACTTTCCTTTCCTAAATGATTCAATATACGAACCTATGCCTTTTCAGCTAGCTAGTTCGCCACTTCATAAATTATTACCGCTCTCTCCTATGTATTTCCTAGGAAATATCTTCACCAGTCAGTCATCAGAGATACATTCGACTGTCTACTTATGGGCTTGGTTACCTCTTTGTGTGGGTATATTCTGAACCCATAGGAATTATAAATAATGCAAACATCCAGAATTCCTTCAGAACGTCAAAATCCCTTTTGGATTCCAAGCACGTGTCATTTGTTGATGCCGAAATGATTAACTCGTTTACACCAGTCCTGTTACTTTTCTATATCCTTGGTATGTAATAGAGTAGGGTTGGTTGTGCCATAGCTGTTGTTGTTGTTTGTTGTTGTTGTTATTTTCCACGTTTCTTAAACTTGAGACAGTAAACTTGAATTGCTATAGTAGTATCCCTATCCATCCCACCCACCCATAATTCTACAAGGTATCAGGAGAGTATATTACGTGCGTGTTAAGCAGTTTCATTTTGTTTTGAAGCTCCCCTTTTTATACCCTGCAGCAGCAGCAGCAGCAGCCTTCATGTTAAGATGTTTCGAGGTAAAATTAATTAGTGTTTTCTTCGACATGCTCTTTTGCCTTAGTTGTCGGTTCGAAGAAGATCTGTTCCATCATCCAAGGATGGCACCAGTTGGTCGTCTGTGGAGCAGAGAAATGTTAATCCTTTTTAGAGTAGCTTTTTGAAGCTGTGAAGATACTTTTTCATGTTATATCGTGCTTCTTGCCACTTGAACGAATTTCTTAGACTGAACTATGTATACATACCTAGTATATACCTACGAGGTATAGATATATATATATATAGATATAGTGTGCGAACAAAATGTATTTTATGTTTTTAAGAAAGTGCAGTTTTTCATTAAATTCTGGATTTTCTACAATTCTTGGTAGGATTACATCTGTCATCTAAAGTAGAGGGTTTCAAGGAAAAAATTTCACTTTTGAAATAGATGTGTGCAGAAGTTATGTTGAGATGAGAATTTTAAATGAATTTTTCAATTTCATGGTAATTTTCTTATTTTAAATATGTTGAGACCTACATAGTAATTTCTAGTAGGATTTTCTCGGATTTTATTATCAGAACTAGGATTTTATTAAAAATGGTGTGTCAAATGTTTACTAGCTATTTGAATTTGTTAAATTCTATCTACGACTACTAAGTGAAAATATTACGTACGCCTTTTTTTGAAGCATCATATATTATAATTTGAGTTGCCAAGCTTTTCTAGCATTTCTAATATAATCAGCTTCGATTTCTACCCACGAAGTCCACCCACATGATCTGCTTGATTTCGTTGCTGTAAGTGGTATATGATGATAATGGGAAAAGTTTTATTCCACATAATCCTAGTTGAGACAAGGATTTGAATCAGTTGAAACATTAAGCTGCGAACTATTGTAGATAAATTTGTTCTTTGAATATCGCCTATAAAAAATAAATTGGGCAACAAAGTCTTGAGTGGAACCCATAAATCATCAGGTCGAGGACCGGCTAAAAAAAAAAACTATTAGCTAAACTGAAAATAATGAGAGAAGTTTAGTATTAGTTTAGAATTGAATGTTCTTATGTATGTAGATACATGGTTGGGTATTAATATCTGAAATTGAAATAAATTAAAATCAAATTTTATTTCTTAAAGTCAAAGGATATTGAAAATCCGAACAGTGAAAATTCTATAAAAGATGATACAAATTTTGGTACCCCTCTCCAACAGCCATCGTTGGATAGCTCTTATTGACCTGAATAGAAGTTAGTATTGCACCTAGTTCCAAATCCCTGTCCGTTCAGAGCTACACGGTACTCTTCATATTTATTTTAGCAATAGACAAATAACGTATTTTTTTGGTTATTTCAGAATCCACGGCCATTTCGTGCATCATTAGAAATAAGTCAGCGTCACATCAAAGTTAACTTAACAACAAGTTAAGAAGCAGGCGGGATTTCCTTTCGATTGTTTTACATTTAAAATGTACATTGCAAGAAAAGGAAGAAATAAAAAAAAATTAAACTCTCTTTAAAACTTTTATAAGATAAATAATTGTGAAAGCGCAGATTATATGCAACAAAACAGACTGGCAAATGATTCATTTTCGTAAATAAATGAGAAGGGCAAGGGGCGGAGCTTTCAGATTTCACTCTCATAAAACGTTCCCGCGCTTTTCTGAAAACCGGTTTTCCTGAAATATTGAAAGAACTATCCAATATTTTTTATAGCAATTCCAATGTTTGTAGGTGAAATTCCTATGATATTTGAACAGCACGTGCTTCAGTTAGTGATCCCACCAAGTGGGACAAAAGGAGTAGTAGAAACGAAAAAAATTTATTTCTTAAAAAAAATTTAAAAAAAAGGAGTAGAATTTCAAATGTTCATATTATATTATTACATTATATAGGTACTACTATAAACAATTCTTTTGATGGACAAGGATTACCATCCGCTAGGTATGTCTCTTTTTGCAATTTGTAGATTTACAGAGCTTCCCAATACTTGTTACACCTTTCTAATTAAGAAAGGTGGCAACTAAACGAATTTTAATAACGGCGTAATGAGTAATAATGTCTCCCCGAATGCCTCTCACCCGTAAAAAGTGAATCGTGTGGGCCCTAGCATAGCACTCATCCATGGGTGAGGTGAGTTAAGAAATTTCAGAAAGGAAATTTCCGTTCGTGTTCATTTAGTTAAACTTGTCAAAAAATGGATGGATTCAATCGAAAATTTGTATTGATGCTCATGATTTTTTCCTTTTATCTTATTTTATTTAGATATGGACGGTATATTTGGAATCGGGTTAAAAGGAGTAGAATTCGGATACTCCGGAGTACATAATCTATGACAAGAAAAAGGTAGCAGATCTACCTCGATTAGATTGATGGGATCACTGGTCTTCAGTTTACATTCGTTTTGCTGGATTGCTGGATTCTCTGATAATTGTGGGTAAAATGAGAATTTTATTTGAGAGGAATTCTACATCTCCTTTCAGCATTTTCGACAGAACGAAATTTACTTTTTTCTGAAGAAAGTGAGGTAGTTTGACCGGAAGCACATTATTATGAATAGTTTGATAGGATTTTGAGGGATTCAATGAGACTTTGTCGTTCGGGTAATCTACGTTCTCTAAATTTTTGTTTTTAACTTGTTGTTTGAATCGCACTACAATAATGCATAGCCAAGTTCTTTCCACCCATTCATGCAAAAGACGAAAGTATATGACATTATTTGTTTCATTCTAAAAAACACGAAAAATTTCCAATTTTGTTCGGCTGCTTCCTATCTTCTCATTAGGTTATCTTTGGTCACATCCTACCTAGAAACCGGTCTTGAGTTCACTCCTTCATCTCAATCTCCCTCCGCTTGTGGTTAGAGGCAGGACCTTACACTCCCAGGCATTGTATATTTAGCAACTGTCCTAATCAAACACGTCATAGAATACCTGAAGTTATAATGATACACACATTTTGTGTATAAAAATTGTACATTCCGAAGGTACTAGAGTGTAGAGAACAACTAGACAGTAATAACTGGGCCGAACTACCTCAATTCTACATGCCACTTATGACTTCAATGCAGTCCAACTCAGTGATATTAGTGACATGATGAGGAACGCTTTCCAAGGAGGTTCTAAGGTAGATTTTAACACGAAAAGTTCTGTGACTGACTAATGAAGAGATGCATTTTTGGACCGGACGCAATTGTGATCAATTCGATTCCATGTTGGAGCAAACTCCCTCATTAAGCCAGAGATGTAAAAATCCCAGAACCGCCTTAAGTAGGTTTATTTTTCACAAAACTGTGAACTGATGATTCCAATAAGAAACTTGCGACATTTTTTAATATGTCAAGGCAAAACCTTGAGCGGTTGATGGTTATAGCCCGTGAATGCCTTATCAATGACTACGTTGTCATTCATGTTGGATTGGATCCTGTAAACAGAAATGATGTTATAGATCGAATCCTGACTATACCAAAAGCTATATATGGAAACGATGAAAACACGAAAGCAATTGTAATATGCATCGGGATCGGGGCCATCTAAATCCATAAAAGTGCTATTACTCGGATCAGACAAGGAATCAAGGCAAGCGGCATCGAAATTCTTGTTCCAAACGTTAATACCTGATCAATCACTTATATCTATTGGAGCGGGTACCAGAGTCTATACATTTACTGGCATCATCCTTTAATATCCCAAACAGTTAAAATCCATTTAATTCAAAATTGTCAGTTTTGAAAAATTTCAATATTCAATATAAAATATGCCGGTATGATATTTTGTGCTTTGACATACCATTTTCAAGAACCTGTTTTCAAAATTCAATTTACAAAAATCCCATCTACAAAACTCTCCTAGAATTTCGTAAAAAATTCACGTTTTAAATGGAAACGACACGGGATACCATATAAGCAGAACACTGCCTGTATTTTGATAGTTTCGAATATTTGAATTTTTGAAAACGTTATGCCAATACGCCTTTTACGATTTGTTAATGAAAGCGTAACGATGTATCGTTTTTCAATAAACCATATTTTCTTTAAATTACATTTTTGTTTAATATCCCGTTTTATAAAATTCAGATCCATTTACTTAAAATATGTGGCTTGGGTTGGGTATGATATTCCGTTTTTTAAAAATGCCCTCAAATTTTCATTTTTTACAATATTTCGTAAAAGATGCAACTTCAAATGAAAACGATATGGAAGACGGTTTCGGCTGAAGACTCGATTTTATAGTATGAAATTTTGAAAAAAAAAAAAAAAAAAATAAAATATATATGTATATACAGGGTGTTCCGTAAATGTCTTTAATCCTTTAATGGGATGAAAGTAGAGGTCATTTGGGTCACAAAAGTCTAGATACTTTTATATCGAACTCCGCTTTTAGTACTATTCATTTTTGCGGTAGGGGTAAGCTCTGGGAGGGGCGGGGGTTCAAAGTTTCAACTTTAAGCGGCTATATTTGAATAAAAACCACTAAAAATGTCTTTTCCATACATGAATTTAGGACTTACTTGCTAGAACAATGCTTGGTTGAGAAAATATAGCCGCTTAAAGTTGAAACTTTGAACTCCCGCCCCTCCCAGAGCTTGCCCCTCCCGAAAAGATGAAAATGCGGGATAACGAAATCTACGTAAATATCAAGTTTGGTAAAAAAGTGTTTTTTCGAAATTACCCCCTCCATTTTCGAAATTCGAAATCGAAAAGTACCCTATCCAATAGCCAGTTAAGATTTCCGTACAATGAAATATAAATGGTTGTAGTAGGTTAAACACTGTAGGAGGAGATAGAATCCTACGAACAAACTGAAGATTACCTCGATGGGCACATCTTCCAAATGTTTGCTTATAACTTTTGATTGTTATTGTTGATAGCACTTACGGAGGTCATTTTGGAAAGGGGACATAATGCGCAAATTTTTTCATAGTTTTGCCAAGTTCGTGCAATGGTGATATTTCGAATAAATGTACACTGAAGCGCGACAAAAATTTTGGTGAAATAAAAAATTTTAGAGATAACTGTTTTTTTTTTAATAATTGAAGACACAATTATAACTTATTATACACTTTTAGAAAGGCCAATATGTGTTCTTTTAAATAAAAGTTTGAACGTCACAATCCATTAATTACAATAGAACTTATAACGAAATTACTCTGACAAGGTATGCAAAATCTCGAAAATCGATATTATCGATTTACTCGAAAACCAAGCGGAGTTCGATATAAAAGTATCTAGACTTTTGTGACCCAAATGAACTCTACTTTCATCCGCTTAAAGGATTAAAGACATTTACGGAACACCCTGTATATGTATGTATATACAGGATGTCCCGTAAGTCAACGTCAAGCCGGAACCGGGTGATAGACCAAATCGTAACAGTTACAAGAAAAATATATAAAAAAAATAAAAGTCATGTATTTTTCAAATTATAGGCATTTCTTTTGTTTTCGAGAAAATGTACACCTCCTGTTGCTACAAATCTTTACTTTTTTTCAATTTTATTTTTCTTATGTAATCCCGAATAGTGCTTATGTAACCTGTTGCTTTAAATTCTAAGCATTTTGCCGAACCAAGAATATAAAATTAATAATTCGTTGAACTTTAAGTGACTGTACTGAAAAAAAAAAATGTACTACGCCAGTTTGGCAAGTAACGTTAAAAGTTGACCAACCACAAAACTTTACTGTGGGTCCTGATATTTCACTCTATTCACAAGAAATAAACTTACAGGGAGGTTTTTCTTCATTTAGCTGGATTGAGGGATTAAGATTCAGACAACTGCTTACTAAAGAAATAGGGTCTACATAATTAAGATGACAGTGATGGTGCGAAATCGTGTATCCATTTCTGTTTTTAATATACAATCACTCCCACATATATTTAACTTAATTTATAAGAAGAATCTTTTTTCAATTATGTTGGGTAAAACAAGCGTTTCTTTTCCATTTTCTAAATGAGAGGTACCCCATAAAGACCGAGCATAATCCCGATACTATAGACAGTGTTTTTTATTCTCTGAAGTATTCTACATTGAGATACAGGTTAAAATGACTGGAATATCATCCACACTTTTATGAGCCAAGCTTTTCATTGAAGTACTCCTAGAATTTTCCTACCATATACCTATACAGCAATATACAGGGTGGGCCAAAAGTCACCATGGGGTTTAAAAATTAAATTGGTAACATATGGTAGGATGAAAAAAAGGAGGGGTAAGCTGGGGTGGGGAAACATGCTTACCTATGAAGAACAGACAGTTGGCTATCATATAAAAAAGGAATGAAGAGAAACGGTCAACAGGGTGTGGAGCAATGTACAAACGAAAAAGTTAGTTATTTTTAAACCCCATGGTGACTTTTGGCCCACCCTGTATAAGTAGATGTTCAGAAAGTAGCATATATTGCAAAAAGATGTAGTCGTGGCCAGTTTTTTTTTTTTTTTTTTCTAAAATCAGGAGGAACTCGTCAGTGTGACTTGTACTTGTTCCCTGATTAACTACCATAATTAATAATTAATTCAGGGCTTTTAACTACTCATATGATTTTTTAAATTTTTTAAATTTTGCGCTCTTTCCAGCTGCGCATGCCCAATAGACTTAAACTAACATAGTCAAATCAAAAATTGCATATTGCAAATGAATTTTTTAACAAGTTTGTATTCAAAATCTTTCCTTATTTAAGCCAATCTTGTGGGCCACTATGAAGCTTATACCGAGTAGTTTTAGACTGTAATGAAGCAGCCTGCTATTGTTGAAAGATACTTCCAAGAATTTTTGCAGGTTTTTCAATATCCACTACCAACCACTCGAATTATATATTTAATAATCATAGTTCTGTCTGTTGAAGTGTTCTACAGAAGTTTGTCTTCTTGCTTTTTAAATATTTCCCATCATTACACATTTCCCATCTTCAAAATGCACACACACATCAATTCTGTAAAAGATTATCTTCAAATTTTCTTCAAACAATATTGTTTGAGCAATTTGAATTTTAAGGAAGTTATCTTCCATTCAAACAAGGCTTACAGAGGATTTCCCGATCGTATTATATTCCATTAAATATTAAATAATGCGCATACAATATCCAAATCTCATCAAATTTACAAGCATACCTACACATATTATTTTGTACCTGTCGATATACCTATATTACTTGGTATGCATATTCCATCGGATATATAGGTATGTACAACTTTAAACGGCTTGTACTACTTGCTCCTTCTCCTTATTAACTTGTATGAGAGTCCCCATAAATTATGTAGTCTAGAAGGTATAGACACGACGACGAAACTCATCATCTATAAATTTTTCACAATGAAAAGCAGGAACATGTCACCATTCACAATCGGCTGATAAATCCCATTCTAAATCATGCGGAAGTCTCCCCCAAATCGATAGGCTGGCAACAGCGGCGGGTTAAGCTCATATCGGCTGTATCTTGAACCTCCTATGTACAGGAGTCACATACCAGCTGAACCCCTAAGTCCCATGGTTCGGTTTTCTCATCAAATAAGCTCAAATATTTGTTCTACTTCATAAGATAACATTTCATTATTCACTCCGCAGTGGCAGAACATCCCTTAATGCTCGTAGCTTACGACCTTTCATTTCTGCTGGGATGAATGTGTACATATGTATGATGAACATTGGTATATGATTGTACGTGTTGATGTCGAGCATCATATAATGTCTCCTCTCCACCTGAACCTACCTATATCTCCTATATCTGATCTCCTATATCTCCTGTATTGAGCATTTAGGTATATATCTATTCAAATAACTCGAAGAGTTGTTGGAGGAGTACCTACCTATCAGCCGTTTGTTGGTAAACTTTCTCCCCAGATCAGTACTAAAGGCATCAGAGGTGATTGAAAAGCTCTGAAGTGTGACTAACGCAGTGCAAATAATTTCGTATCAATTTTTTTCTCCTTTGCGCTGAAAGGGATTTTAAAATGATTTCACAGAAGAATTGGTGTAGAAACGATTTTTTTTGGGAATGGTTAACATTTATTGGCGTATATTAAATCATCATGAGATGAAGATGATGGTGGTATGGATGGGTGTCTGTTGACTTTGAAATACTTGACGAATTTACTTGCTAACAACCTGGATTTGTTTAGGTCTATTTAACGTGTTAGTTAAGTCACTTCAATTTTATAGAGAAATTATTTGTTTAGGTTAACTATACGAATGTTATTAATTAGATACATACTTAATTTAATTGAAGCAATGATCACCCTGAATTTGTGTTTAATAGAGCGCCGTTGTAGCTGGCAGTAATCTAAATTTTGTTTAATATAATATAATAGCTATAAATAAAGTTGGTCCCAATATTGATTCCTGAGAGAGACCATGTATAAGCTTCTATGTAGTGAGGACAAGTTTAACTTTGACTTAACATTGATCTATCTACGTTAGATGCTGAATAGACATCTTTAAATCTCATGCTTATGTTTGATGTTTCCAAGGCGACTATTCGCATCATAACAAATCTGAAATAACAATCTGTTGGAGCATGAATGAGTAAGGATGCCAAGCAAGATCTGAACGTCTTGAAAGAAAGAGAATGAGTACTACGTATAAACGACTATGAAGCTAGTACTCGTCTTTCTGATTCCATACTGACACGATAGTTTGATAGGAATAAACACATTAGTCCAATCTCGGACAACAGAAACCACTTCCAAAAGATATTAACGCAAGCTTATACGAAGGGTATGAATTTGTTGATAAATATAATTTTGAGAATCATAAGCAGTTTGAGAGTTGACTTTGAAAAAAAAAAAGAAACACTTTTTAACCAAATTCAGTATATATGCAGCAAGGCGGATCAGATATGCACTTGTAAGGGGAGGTGTTGGCAGTTGTAGAAGTGTAAACACAGTTTGATCCAAATTTTAATTTTCGAACAAAGTACGCTTATATAGTCGCTTGATGCCTTAAATCTAAGCTAGCGGTCAGTATTAGAAATAATTAAAGCTTATTTTCGATCGATTGTAAAGGAGGGGAGATACAGGGATTTAAAGGTCCAAATTTTTCTTCTAATTCTCCATACCTATAAAAACCATTGTATGGCTATCTCTTCCAAAACAGACCACAGGATTGGATAGATAAAAACAAACGCTTTTTATAGAATATCAACTCGCTACGTATAGCTTAGGCATTTCATCTCCAAATATTTGCATGTATGCATAATTGAAGTTACCAGTTAGTTAAGCTCTATTCCATTTTCTACTTGATGTTTTCCACATTCAGACGTATACATAACTAGTTCAAAATTGTATTTTATTTATTTTAACTTACAGGTTATGAGTAGAGAGCTTATGTATGAGATTTTAAAAAATTGGTGAGTAATTGAAAAATATTTTAGTGCAAAGATAAAACAAATTTCACTTCTTCAAAAATTTTCACAAAAAAAAAAAAAAACAATAATTAACAAAAACTCATGCAAAGTGAATTCTTTTGAATTGAACACAGTTTCTAAAGTATGCCCGCAAGCTTCAGTTTAAATATCTTAAAAATTACTGGAAATATATATAAGCGTGGACATTCAAAACGCTAAAATTCACATTCAGCCTTAATTAGAGCAAAAATCGATAACAACGTCTTTCAAAAATATAAAATCAACTTGACGTAGCATGGACTTTTGTTCTTAAGAATTTGGTGGAATAGTTTTTTTCTAAAACATAACAAGCTGCATTAATATGTGTTTTTATGTATAGTAATTTTTTGTAGTAGTGATGAGGTACCATACGGTTCAGACTTGAGTCCATTTTTATTTATTTTAGTTATTAATTTCGAATTCTGATGATGCCTAAAACTGTCATTGTAAAATAGATTTGTATTGAACCATATGAAATTGCAATGCTTACCAATGAATAGAGATCGAAAATAGACATTCCTTCAAGGGCATCAGTAAATTTTGAATATGTTGATTATGTTTAATATATTCGTCATTATGCAATAAATATCTTTTCATTGATGTTTTATAAACTATATTATAATATTTTCATTAAAAGAGCTTATAATGGGCGGATATAGATTTATTTGTTAAAGAAGAAGGGGAGGGGGACACAAGAAGTACTATGATACCCACATAATTATCCCAGCACTAGATAGGTCTCGTACAAGGTTAGAAAACCGTTTTATGAGAGAACCATTCTCAACTATTTTTGTACCGCTCAAAAATTATGATACATAAAAATTCAAAAATAAGTACATACAAATTTTAAGATTTTTGTTTTTGCCAAATTTTAATATTTGGTTGCCAAAAATTCCTGATTGACATTTGTTTTTTATTCAAGATTTGAAATCTTTTGGGCTTTTTGTTTTTTATTTAACATCTCGTATCTTTTACCATTTACGTTTTGGTATTATTTTCTCAAAGATTTCTGCATTGAGCCGATCGTCTTATTCGATTGAGCATAAGATTTGCTGTTGTTGTTGTTGTAAGTGTAAGTAAAGCGAACTTAATTGTAACCAGGACAAACGCTAGAATTGGTCTTAGTCCAATTTTTAGATACTCTTGATGAATGCTCATGTAATTTCGTATGGTCACTCACCGGTGCAAGTTTGATCTTTGAATTGGATTTTCGCATATATTTCCAGAATGGTCCATCGGACAGTAAAAATGATTAAAACCAATTTCATAACATTTCATATTCTGAAGAACTTTTCAGTAAAATAAAACCGTTTTTACAGTATACGCAAAAAACCTAAACTATTCTATGGCAACACCAAGAAGGGGTTGCCCGATTTATTTTTTTTATTTATTTTTTAAGCTTTACTTACTATTAGTATGAAAACACCGTGTACAAAATTACACCTCTCTACGTCGACGCGTTCTCAGACTGTATTCAAAAAATTTCAGCCATCTAAGTGAACGTATTCTCGAGTTATCGTGTGGACATACGGACGGACATGCAAAAATCAAAATCACTTTTAATATTATGCGTGTGTGTCCAATCCAATTTGCTCTACCTTAATTTTTCCATGTGTTACAAACGGAGTTACAAACTTACATAGTATGTACTGTATGAACACGAACACCTTGACCTGAGCGAACCTTGTTCCTGAAGTTTCAATTTTTAAGGCGAAACAGGAATCTGTAAGTCTCCTAACCCTACACGACACACCTTGTTTTTAGATAATTAGTTGTCTAGATGGACAAGTTAAAATTATTTTTGATTGCATGTACATAAGTGGCGTAATTGTATGGAATTGAGAAGCGATTGAGAACGAATACTTTTTTTCCATAATAAAACATTTTAACTAATTAAATCCATCTGATCATTCAGAATATTTTTATTTGCATTTAGCGCTTTTTTAATTTGAAAAGATTTTAAAATATCCAGTTTTCTACCTTTTTTCTCTATAAGTAAAATTTTCAGATTATCAATGCTAAAATAATGCCCAGCTTCATTTAAATGTTTTGCAACAGCGGAGTCCTGTTTATTATTATGTTCTGAAAATCTTGTACGGAAATCTCTACCTGTTTGTCCAATATAACTGCAACCATAATTACACCATATTTCATATACACCTGATTTCAACAGTTTGTCAATTCACCAATATATTCTTTATTGCGATTTTATTATAAAACCCTGCATTAACATTAAGCTTATCTTTCAAAACTTTTGCTATTTTATATGAAGTTTTTCCAACGAAAGGTAGTTTCACCCATTCTTTGTACTAAGCTCACTATTATTCGGAAAGATATTATTTAAAAGGACAATTTTACGTTTCCTATACAACATTTTATCTATTAATCTAGTATTAAATCCATTATTTATTGCAATATTTTTAATTATATTTAGTTCGTTTTGATAGGCATAATTGTTCAACGGAATATTAATTAATCTATTAAGCATAGCATGAAAGGCCAATAATTTAGTACTATACGCGTTTTTTGAGTCTACTGGTATTACATTATCTGAAAAAGTTGTTTTGCGATAAATTTAAAATTTGAATCTATGTGACTAATTTTGAGATCTAAAAAGTTTATCATCCTCTTCCACTTCCAATGTGAACCTAATATTTCTCCAATACTATTAATGTATTTCAAAAATTCTTCCAATTGTTTATTGTCTCCCTTCGACAGACATAGCACATCATCCACATATCGGTACCAGAAGCCAATCTGGTCATTAAAACGAGGACTTTTTAAAATTAGCTTCTTTAAACTGTTCATAAATATCTCCGCTAGCAGGGGTGACAATGGCGACCCATAGGTAGGTCATACTTGAAGGTGTAACATTTGCCCCAAAACTCAAAATAATTTTCATTTATGCACAAGTTAATTAAATTCTTCAATTCCTGTTTCTTACTTTTACATTTAATTTTGCGATCCAATAAACTAAACAAAACCTTTTTGAGTCTACTAATTGGTATCGATGTAAATAAACTAGCAACGTCAAATGATACCAAGATTGAATATTCTGGCATATCAACATTTTTTATCTTTTAAATCAAATCAACACTGTTTTTAACTGAGTAAGATGACACAAACTTTGTCTCTTCTATTAATACTTTCTTAAAAACTTTACGTAGTTTATAGCTAGGTGCGTTCACAAACGAAGTAACTGGTCTGATCGGATTATCAGGCTTATGCAATTTAACGAGTCCATACAATGCAGGCGGTTTTTGGTTCATACATGTCACCTAATATCCTTTTACTTGATTTAAGACATTCTTTTAAATCGCGTTGAAATCTCCATCTTGAGTTCTATAGTTACAGGGAAATGACAATCTTCCTTGAACCTACAACGCCGACAGAAATAGAATCGATAATTAAAAAACTTAAAAAAGGTTCTTCTCCTGGCCTTGATGGAATCTCCACTAAGGATCTCGTCATCGCCGCAGACATCATCAGTCCTACTTTGTCCTTCTTAATTAATAAAGCCCTGTCAACAGGGTAATACCCTGACATCTTGAAAATGACGGAAATAATGCCGATATTTAAAGGCCGTAATCGTAAAGAAGTAAGCAGCTATAGACCAATAGCCATACTCAGCTCTGTGGGAAAAATATATGAAAAAATAATTGAAACAAGACTAAGAAGATTTATAAATAAAACCGGAGGGTATGATCCGAAGCAGTTTGGCTTCCAGGAAGGCAGTAACACGGAATCAGCTACAACAGAGACGATGAATGTAATTAACGAAAAACTAGATCAAGGACCTTTATGTGGGTGCACTCTTTATAGATCTTCAGAAGGCGTTTGATACAGTGGACCACGAACTCCTCTTGAGATTCCTTGAAGAACTAGTAATAAGACGAATAGCCAATAAATTGCTACCTAACTAACAGAAAAGTATACACGAAAGTACAGCATACTTTCAGTGACCCGGAAACTCTCACTTCAGGGGTGCTCCAAGGCTCAATACTAGGTCCAAACCTATACCTATTATACGTTAACAACATACAGAAAGCAGGTATCAAAAGAATATATCATATCTTTGCAGATGACACTAATCTTATATACGGAGCTAAAACAGAGGAAGAGCTACAAAGAACCATGAATGAGGATCTTGGAAGATTTAAGCGCTGGACGGACGGCAATAGATTATAATTGAATGTGGAAAAAACAAAGCTTATTTTAATCAGACAACAAAATAAAACTGACATAAATCCTCAAATTAAAATTGGTACTCTGAGCATACAGAGAGTAAAGCAAATTAAATATCTGGGGCTCATCTTGGATGAACAATTGAAATGGAATGAGCATATAAATGCTAAAATTAGTAAGATTACTCCGATGCTGGGAGCCATAAAAAAAATGGAAATCACCATAAGCCAAGAAACGGCTAACTTAATATATAATGCTCATGTATTATCCCACATTAGATACAACATACTCACATCGTCCCAGTGCACTAATTGCGTGATGAACAGAGTGCAAACAACAATGAACAGAGCCCTGAAAACATTATATAATATGCCTCGGCTAACACCTACTATAGAGGTATTCTGCAGGACCAACAAGCTTAACTTAAAGCAAATTGTCTATGTGGAGAAAGCTAAGTTCATTTACAAAATAATAAATAAATGCTCTAAATCAAACTTAAGGGTTACCATGGCGTCTGAATTCACATCTATAACAGACATAAGAACATTAGCAGCTAGAACAGAGAGGTTACGCACAGGTCTCCTGACATCAGCTAGTGATATATACAATGGCCTCCCAGGGAACATCAAAAATCTACCGAGCCTGAGCATCTTTACAAAGAAAATAAAGAGATATGCATGTAGTGCTAATTCCATATAAGCACGCACAAGATATGAAAATACCATAAATATTTCTATTGGTAGCGTAGTTTAAAACTTACTAAGACCATGTAGTAGTAGAGTCTATAAGGATTGTAGCTGATTGAGATAGATATGTTTTTCCATAGATTTTTCTGAGTTGGCAAAGTGATAAAGTGTAAATTTCGGGGTAGAGTCGGATTGAGACTACATTGTAAGTAGCTTATGAGGAATAGTATACTGTAGAACTAACTCCATATCTAACCTCTTTCTCATACCAGCAATGCTGACTGAAAGAGGGGACTGAGTGCTAAATAGCAGCCAACCACAGTTGAATTTAACTATAAGTGTGTATCTAGGAGCCTCATAATTATGTATCTGGAAAACTATGTCTATGTATTGAATTGAACCTTGTTGAGTGCTTTGATAGTAATGAGAAATAGTAAATATGTTGTTAAAAATCAAAATCTTAGCAACAAAGAAATGAATAAGTAATGTCAATTTATAAATTAGGGATTATATTAAGAATATATGTACCAGTAATATTGTCTTAATGACTGCTTCAAGATGCGATACAATGATGCTTCTTGGTAATTATTTTGTTCGAATTATAATAAATAATAAATAACTAAATAAATAGCTCCGCTTTCCAATAAAAAACCTTATACTTTTTCTAGATAGTCAGCAGTTTTCAATATACATAGTGAATTACCTTTATCAGTCTTGCTACATACCAAGTCCATGCTTTTTATTTTTTATTGAATACCAGAAATTATTTTTTCTGATTTTGTGCTTGGTAATGGCCTTTGTAATTGGTGGTACTTCTGTTTAATCATGGCCCCCTCATTTCACTTTAGTTGCAATGTCTGCAGTCTTCAAAATAACCTCCGTGTCTATAGCCAAATTAAAAAAAATCATTTTTATTTAAAATATCTGGTGGAGAGAACTTTATTCCTGTACTAATTTTGGATAAAATCGTACATTTTCTATGTTATTCAACTGCGTTAGAATCTTGATAGAACTGCGAATCAGATGTTTAATTTTCCTGCTATGTGTTTAAATGTTGTTCAGCCGGAAGGTCTGCACACTTTGCTCTTATTTTATCATCCAATATATCAAACTCAATGCTGTGTGTAATTGTCTTTAGGGATAATTAAACCCGTTCGTACACTTTACTCTTAATTTTGCTTTGAAAAATTCGCCTTGGTTCTTTCTTCGTTTTCTCTAACGTGTACCGCCATTGATTCCATAACGTCTGATTGGATAAATTTCTAAAACATAATTTATTTTCAATGGAGAAATGATGATCAAAAACTTTTTGGTAACAAAACAAAATTGACAACACTGTGCCATGCTCACCAGTAAGTTATTTTTTTTTCTCTGAACATGATAATTCTCTCGATATTCTATATAAAAAAAATTATTTATATACGATTACCGGGCAATAGAAGGCAGGAGGCAAATCGAAATGAAAGTTTTTTGAGGTAAATTTTTATATTTTGCGATTTGAAAAATTTCCACCAAAGACAGTTGTATACTTAGAAAATAATGATAAGAAAATTACATATTTGCCATAATTTCTATTGGAAGTTTAAAAAAAATAAATAAAATTTGTTTTCACGCAAAATAAAGAATTAAAAGCCAAAACTGCGATAGCAACTCTTCGGAAAATCTTGTCAGGCTTTCCACGTGAAGGCATGTAAAATCAGTTATGCAAGAAAATTAAAAAACTGGAACATTTTTGATCCATTTCAGATTGATCTTGAAAGAAGCTTGGTGGAAGGTGCAACGTACGTTTTCAAGCTCATTCTTATGTCATTTGTGAAATCCAAGTGGACGCAGTTGTGTTTTCGCTTGCACATAATAAATTTATTTGTGAAATTTGTGTGATTTTTACTTAAGAGCAAGTACATAAGAAATAAAATGTAAGAAAAACGTTCAGATGAGCAGAAAAGGAACTTCTATTTAATATGCGTATGGGTATATAATCCATTTTGCTACCATTTTCGTTTCAAAGAAGCTAGGAGGAAGCACACGAATAGGTTGAATTGCTTCCTCTTAAAGACAGGCCTATACAAATATCCCATAAAGTGTCCAATGAAGAAGCATGCATCCTCGTGCTTGAAATGCTTGAAATAGCTTGAACTGCTTCCTCCTTAGGATGTACCTGTACGTATGTCCTATAAAGTGTCCAATGTAGAGGCATACATGTTATCTTCCAAAGAAAGCATCTGGTTTGGATGATGCCCGGCCCAAATGGAATGAAATTGAATGAAGCAGACAGTCCAAATATCAACAAAAATCATTTTCACATTTATGGTACCTACTTATAAACAAAAAAAAAACAAATGTTTAGAAATAGAAAAATCAATCATTATTTCTTGTTTGAGCAGCATTCGCTTTTGGATTCGCATGCTTTTTGTATGCGATTTTATTTCCATAGTGGTGTAGCCAAAAAGGTTTTTACTCGGACTGATATTCTCTTGATATTCGTATATAAAAAAAAAAAAAATGGTTATATACTGGCAAATAGATGGCAGCAGGAGTTTAGAAATAAAGGAAAATTTCATAGCGTATTTCCTTTATTTCTTGCAGTTTATTTTTTACAATATAAATCGACATGAAAGCATAAAATATGAATAATATTTTGCATAAATATTGTTCTTTTTCTTTAACAATTACTGTGCTTTCTTTAATCGAAATCTTAGGTCAGGTGCTCAGTGGTAGATATCCAAATTTTCCCTAAAACGGACTACCTTAACTTAAGCGACTGTAATTAGTGAATAAAATTTTACGGTAAGATTAAATAGTTTTTAAGTGTTCTTGATATGCCTAAACTGATCTCTGTTGAGCTAAAAACTTCATTCCTCTGCTAGATTGATAGAATATTTTTTTTTTTTCAGTTCATAGCGCTCCTCTTACAAGTTCTACATATATCAAACCTAGAATAGAATAAAATTCCCACATCTGGGTCAGATTTCTTTCGCTTCTTTATAGTCAATGCTTTGATGAAATATCTATTATCAAAATAATTGATGTTTTAGTTGGCACTTGATGGAACTTGTTAATAGTATTAAACATGCTAAAAAAATGAAACACTTGTTTCCGTTCCACAAAATAATTTTTTTAATTTTAATAATTAATTAAAGTTTTTTTTTTGACGCGTTTCGTCCTATTTAGGCATCCTCAAGCTCTTGCAAAACTGTGAGACTGACTCAGTATAAATTAAAATTAAAACAGACAGTTATCGTTTATACACATATACATACATACATACGTGGTATTACAATATCATTTTAAGTCAGTGTAAGTATCGTAATTTTTATTTCGTTATAAAATTTGTTTTAATTAAAGGGCTGTTGTTACGGAAATCTAGCTGATCATTAACCAAAAATGAGCCTTTATCTTACACTTTTTTAATTTCTAATATCTCATACCTGTCTAGAACTTTACCTCCACATAAATTACGTAATAGTTTTACATTGTCAATTGATGTAGTGTAACCTAGGTCGATTAAGTGTTTACATAGACCAAAAATTGCCCTATTGTTTCTCGCTGCAGAAACGTGTTCAGAAAATCTGGTTTTTAGTACCTCTTAGTTTTTCCTATATAGATCGCGTCACAATCGTTGCAAATTATACTATATATCCCACTTTTTTCAATGTCAACTCTAAGATTAAGATTAAGGAATTAAGTGGGGAGAGTGGCCTTTGCACTGCAGCCTTATGGCTTATTGTGCACCGCTTTCTTTATAGTTCATACAACAACACTACCTTTCCTAGGAAGAGCAGTATTTTTATGGGAGTTATGCCAGCAAACCTTAACATTTCATATGATCCCAATAATAAAATCATTAAGTCAAACTCAAACGTGAACAGAGATTGCATTTTATTTCTTATCATATTTGAGAAACTAAAAAGTCAAGTGACGTCCTCGCAATTAACTCAGATAATACGTGAAAAATAAGTGACGAAATTATGGAGCCTGTTCAACAACAGCATCAAGTTCAACTACAACAGCAGCAAGCTCAACAACAACAGCAGCAAGCTCAACAACAACAGCAGCAAGCTCAACAGCAGGAGCAGAAACCTCAACAAAGGTTTACACTTTCTGCAAACGATCTTATAAAAGATGCTCAAAGGATCCACGAATTCCGAGGGAACAACGAATATGCTCTAACGTCATTCCTACGAGAAGTCGATACTATCTTAAATATGCTCAACGATCATCCAAGTGCCAAGCCTTATGTTTACTAGAGAATCATAATCAACAAAATATAAAGACAAGCTCTAGATGTAATCAGGACATTAGGAACTCAGGCCGCCTGGGATGAGATGAAGGAAGCGTTAATAAGCAATTTTGGTGTCCGAGAAACTTACCATCAGTTGTATCACCAAGATCTTTCAGCAAAAAATACACAAGAAGAGAATATTTTTTGACATTAAGAAATATATTATCTAAACTCAATGAAAAATACGACTACGATATAGACAAGCCTGCAGAGTTTAGCCCTAGACTGAATGAATTTTTAATTTTAAGAACATTTTTAAACAGTATTGAACCAAATATATCATCAATAATTTTGAATAGAAACATACAAAATTTACGGGATTACTTTGATTTGTTAGAAAGTTTAGGAATGATTAGAGATAAGATAAATAACAATACAGTGCATGGAAATAATTATGACAATAAAAATCAGTATAATTCAAGACGTTTAAATCATCCAAAAAATAATAACAATTTCAATTATAGTCACAACTTCAATAATAACCATAATAACTTTAACAACAGTATTTCAAGACAAAACTCATGGCAGTATAGACAAACTAATAACTACGGACAAAGACAAGCTAATTCTGGACAAAACAGAAGAAACAATTACAATAACCCTATTAATAATACACATAATAGAGTAGAACCCATGGAAGTAGAACACATCCAAGACGAGGTAAATTTTCACACAATGCCTCGGAAATTTGTTTACCAATAGTAGAGTTAACAATAAATAAAGACAAAATTAAATGCCTCATAGATACAGGGTCCACGACTTCTCTATTAAACGAAGAAAAATTACCCCAATACCCAAGAAAATTCTTGGAAAAGCCAATTAAATTCAAAACCCTTAACAACAATGCTTTTGTTAGTCAAATAATTAAAACTGATCTCCCCACTGAATTTAGAGAGGATGCCCATATGTTATGGAAACTTACGAAATTTCGCGATAAATGTTTTGATACAATTATTGCGCAAAATTTATTAAAGCCCCTCGGTGCCATCATTGATATGGAAAAAGGTATTTTAAAAATCAACAATAGTGATATCGAATTTTTGTCTTCATGATGGCCTTATAAGTTAAACGAAATAAATCAATTAGAATGTGTTAACATAAACGAAATAGTGATAGAAAATCTATTGAAAGGTTTGAACTCTGAAGAGAAAAACCATCTTGAAAATTTACTAAAATCGTATAAGGATTTATTCTTTAAAGAAGGAGAACAATTAACGAGTACATATATATTCGAAGATTTACAGATATCCACAAGTGCATGAGCAAGAGCTCTCATCACAAATTAAAGACATGCTTAAGCAGGGCATTATTAAAGAGAGCAATTCTCCCTATAACAGTCCGCTACGGATTGTACCCAAAAAAAATCAATAATTCAGGTATGAAAAAATGGAGGATAGTCATCGATTATAGGAAGGTCAATGAAATTACAATCGACGACAAGTTCCCCATTCCGAATGTTGATATTAACCTCAAACAAATAAAAAGCACAGATGAAATTAAAGAATTAATGTACCAAGGAAAACTCATTATATATATGTAGTAAATTTTATGTTTATAATCATAATTTTGGTCGTTGCAATTTTTATTATTAAACATAAAAGATCAAGCTTTAAGATTAACAATATTGTGGAGACTCAAGGGAGTCTCAAATCTAGCGGGGGAGGAGTTATGTCAGCAAATATTAAAATTTCATATGACCCCAATAATAAAATCATTAATTCAAACTCACCTGTTATGAAACGTGAACAGAGATCGCATTTCATTTCTTATCATATTTGAGAAACTAAAAAGTCCGGAAGTCTCACAGACGGTTTCCTGTAATGAAAAACAAAAATGATAATGTCAGCAAAATTGCAATGAACAGAATAATGAACTTGAATTTTTTAAGAAAATAGTTTTCCTAATTCTAGTTAGTCTTAAGAACTCCGCCGAAGCGTATAATCGTAATAAATCTTTTTTAACATAGTAAATATTTTATTTTAGATTTTTAAAGATTTGGTTTTTTTTCTTGAATATTCCTACCTAAAATATATTTTGGGTGAAGTTTCTTCAAAGTCGGCACTCCAAAAGCCTGGAGTTTACATTGTGCAATGGCGTCGCATTCACGTAAGACGTGCTCCGATGTTTCATCCTCGTTGAGATATAATTTACATACATCAGTGGATCATATACCTATCTGAAACAAAAAACAAAAAATGCACAATTCAATTGAACTCAATAAAACTATTTATTACCTGTTTAATTTCAAGTTCCTCTACTAAACACTAATGATGACTGAAAAATTGTCTGAAATGTACTAGCAAGAATTTAAACTAATTGAATGCCTCTTTACATATTTCATATACAAAAAGTGATTTGATAAGAACAATGTTGTTAACAGTTAAATGATTTTCAAACAAGAGTACATATAAATAATTGCAATACTTTCAAGCTGACTATACAATGCAACATCTGGTACGGTAATAGTAATTGTTTAGCTTTTATTTGTATTTATGTGAATTCTACAACAACTCCTGTAATTATTCTGAGTTTTCCCAGACAGCCTCAAAAAATCCAGGATCTTCTTTGGTGCAAGTCCTTTAATGAATCTTTTGGTTTATCTGGAGCCTATCATTGAAGTCCATTCGGCTCTGGCTCCAGTTTTGTATGGTAAGCTTCACAGTGTTGTAAGAAATACCTCATAATGGACTGTCCTATATGTTTGTTTCAATTGGTCTTACTATCGAGAGTTATCCCAAGGTATTTAGCATCTTTGGACATTGGGACCTCTTTACCAAAGAAGGTAGGGCTAGTTATATTCCTCATTATCCTTCCTCTGGTAAAGGTATAATTGTTGTTTTGCGGGGGTTGACTGATAAATATAGTGTACAACACACTAGCCTTGAACAAAGCTTAGGGCTTCTTAAAGCTTTCTAGAAAACAACCGCTCATATTAACCTTTTATAATGATAACAAGGTTATTAGTATAAGCTTCTGATTCAATACCTTGGTTGCTTAGTTGAACTAACAAGTCGTCAACTATCATGGATCACAGCAGTGGAGACAGTACTCTCCCTTGTGGACAGCCGCTGGTGGTGTGAATCTCCAGTGTCTCACCAAACAGCTGCGTCTTGATTATCCTGTTTGAAAGCATTATCTGAATCTATTTGTTATGTGTTGAACTCACTCACACTGTAATCAAACGCGCCTTCAATATTAATTAAAGCTAGTACTTTTCATATTTCTTAATAATAAGCAAATTTATTTGGAGTTATTGGATGCCCCTTGGCACTCCGTTCTTATTCATATGCCTTTCCACAATTTTCTCCATTGTTTTATGAACAAAAGAAATCAGGCTTATGGGACCATATAACTTGGGCTGGGCTTCTGATTTGCCTTCTGCCTTTAGGTATATACATATCACCCTTACCTTCATCCGTGCTTTGGGGATATATCCCAATACAAAACTTGCACTAAAACTCTCAATTGGAAAAATAATTTACAAGCATTCTTTAATTTTCGGTTATTTTCATAATTATTGTTTTAATTGTAATTGACGTAAATTTAAATATACTTTTCAAGTACAATTATAGCTCATAGTTAAAAAAATTCAAAGAATTTTATAAAATTTAAAAAAAACTGTGTGCCGTTATCATTCAAAAATGTATATTTCTTCCAAACTCAAGACGAAAACATTTCTTAAACTTAATTACATATTATCTACATATATGTGAAATGAGTGTATACATACAAATATGTATATGTTTACATATAACCTAACAAAAATACGAAAAATGTAAGAAGTTTATGTAAGAATTTATCTGCATAAAATCAATTTTATTAAAAGTAAAATCTCCCATAAAAAGACTACATACACACATACATACCTATGTGTCTGCATACGTATTTGTTTTGATTTAGTAAAATTCCAAAAGCAGAAGAATTTATATTTATTCCTTCAAGAAGGAGTAGGGTAGGGTATACACTTTCGTATATAAATCTGCCTCCTCAGAGGCATATGGCATGTAAATAAGGCCAATGTTTGTCTGACTGACTGTACATCTTCCGGGTAAACTATGCATGAGTCTTACTTAGGATTCTTTGCTGGATAAGTTACCGAGGAAATAAATTCCCATTTATTTTCGAGAAGACAAATGCAGAAGACATTGAAATGTTTGCTGATGATTGTAATCTTTAAAAAAATTCCTAGCAATAGCTTCAAGAAATTTTCTGTACATTCTCTCTCCTCTATGCAAGCAGAATTGCTGGCTAAAATATATGTGATTGGTTCTTGAAGAACTTGGGACTAATTAAAAAAAGATTTATTTAATAAACTCAACAATCCCAAAAACGTATTTAATTGGGCACTAACGAATTACGTAGGTATATATCTCCGGACGAATATATGTAAGTACACTTTGACGCTCACTACGCCTCCATGCAAAAAGGATGAATCTCTTTTAAAATTCTGTGAAATGTGCATCTGTACCGAAAACCATTCATGTAGCAGTAAATCTCCTCTCAATTCACCATTTTACTCTTAAAAGCTAAATACCAATCGATTACTTAACTGGAGCAAAAACTTTCTATAGGTGCTTTACTAAAAAACTAGTCTTCTAGGCAAATGGGTGCGCTTCGATGGAATTGAATTCAACTTGAATTGAATGCGAACTTCTGTGCAGAGGATATAAACTTTGCAATTTGAATCTATCCATATATGCTTGTATCGATGTATATGTAGCTCTGTTCATAGTATAATATTGAAAGCAACAAAATTGGCCGAATGAGAACGCTTAAAAAGCATGCAAATTATGAAAAATATAAAGGAAAATAGGGGGTTCTTCAAGTTTGGAGTACCTTTCATAATATATTCCTACAGACCTGACTACCTACATTGCGGGTGGAATTTTGTGTTTGAAAAATTTTCGTTCCTTTTTTTTTTACATAAAAAGGCTCACAGCGGAAATGAAAAGCTTGTTTTTAAATTGGTTTGTAAATATAAAGTCTAGCCGAAGTGCGCTATTTTAGTATAAAATTTTCATTTTCACATTAACTTCAATTTTAAATATTTTTTTTTTTTTCTAATTTACACATGAACAATGGTTTTCTATCCAGCTTTTTGGGCTCATACAATTTCTGGTAATTTCAGGTTTTCTTCTCTTGAAACCCACTTTCAGGTTTTTGCAGTTGCCGTTCATTCTTAACGCTATAAAAACTAACAAAATAGGACTAATGTGAAACACGGTTCACCATTTTTATTTTATTTATTTTTAATTATCAAGTCAAAGCTCAGCAGCACAGCATGGCAAAAATGAGATAGGGAAACTTCTACTAGTGGTCAGGAGGAGAGTGGCGGAAGTGCTGATGTATGTCAGTCTCGGGCCTTCGGAGATTGAAGGTCTGATGAATGGTCGAAGATGGTTGACTGTTCCAGGATAAAAATGTATCAGAGAATTTTACTGAAGGATGGAACGATATGCTCGATTTATACCGTGAATATAACATCCGGAAACCTCTAAACTCCAGAAATTTTTTCCTTTGGGTTAAATTTTTGGTTTTAATCTTTTATCCAGAAAGACCTCTAATATCCGGAAAATAATTTTCTGCTACAAGACAAAATTTATTCCGAGATTTCTCAGAAAAATTCTTTCTACTACCCTGCCAGCTAAAATTTGGTTCGGTATTTCTTGGAAAAACGGACGGTTTTTGTTCTGGAATATTATATACATTCCTTCTACTGCCCTGCTAGCTAAAATTGGGTTCGGGATTTCTTGGAAGAACTGACGGTTTTTGTTTTAGAATATTATTTACACTAGTTTCTTATGTTGCGTTATTTTCAGTTATGTGTACCTACTTCAATGTTAAAAGCTTTTAAGGAAGCTTGTCGCTTGTGAGTTTAGTGTGCACGATATCTGCTCAAATTTGAATTCAGGTTCAATTAAATGGGTTCGAAAAGTTTTATCTATTAAAGATAAAATTGAAATTATTAAAAGTATTAAAAAAAAATGTAGACATAAGCAGCCTTGCTAAAAAATATACTGTCAGATTATCTACTATTTATGATATTGGCAAAAATAAAGATTGAATTTTAAAGTTTTTCTCAGAAAGTGTTTCTACGAAAGAAATGCAAAAACGGAAAACGTTACGAGGTGCGGAAAATCTTCAATTGGAGGCAGCACTATTTGAGTGGTTCCGTCAACGGCGAAGTGAGGGTGTGCCGATATCCGGAAATATTTTAATAAAAAAGGCTAAAGATTTTCATAAGAAAATGAATCTTCTATCAAAATGTCAATATTCTCAAGGCTGGTTAATGAAGTTTAAAGTCAGACAAGGAATGCATGGACTAGTAGCATAAGGTAAAAAGAGTGATTTAAATTTTATTGCATTGAAGATACATATCTACATATAGCTTATGTTACGTATGTGTTTAGGTGAAAAGATGTCTGCGGATTACGAAGCTGCCACTTTATTTATTGATGAGCTCGACGAGCTGGTTATAAAGGAAAACTTAACAGTAGAGCAAGTGTACAATGCAGATGAGACAGGACTGTTTTGGAGAGCTTTACCTCGTAGCACTTTGGTGTGTAGCAATGAAGTTTCTGTTGATAGATCCAAAGTCTCTAAGGAGAGAATAACAGTCCTTGCTTGTTCAAACGCAGTCGAATCCCATAAGTGCAAGCTACTTGTTATTGGGTAAAGCGCTCATCCACGTGCCCTAAAAAACGTTAAAGAACTTCCTGTTTTATATAAAACGAATAAGCGTGCGTGGATTACACAGTCAATCACTTTAGATTGGTTCAATAGCTACAAGGGAACACTTAAGAAATATTGGCCTTCCTGAAAGCAGTAAAATTCTTTTATTGCTTGATAATTGTCCTGCCCATCCAGATGTTACAAACTTCAAAAAGAAAAATGTGATTGTTAAATATTTACCGCCCAATTGTACATCGCTAATTCAGGGTATTATAAGGAGTTTTAAATGTCACTACAGGAAAGAATTAATGGGAAGTTTTATAAATATGGATGATAAAACTATTGGACAATTTCAAAAGGAATTTAACATCAAAGATACCATTTGTTGTATGTATCGTGCCTGGGATTGAGTACAATCGACTGTCTTGAAAAATACCTGGAACAATATTTGGCATCCTGAAGATGAACCTAGGGAAAATAATGACCAATTAGTCTTGGAAGAGCAAGATATGTTAGAACAAATAAGGACTTGCATTGATACGCCCGGGTTGAACGTAGAAATAAGCCAAGAAAGTCTCAACGCATGGATTAATTGTGATACTAATGTAGGAGTGCACGCTGCTCTTACAGACGACGAAATTATTACTATGTGTTTGATTGAACCGAATGACGACGAAGAAAGTGCAAGTGAAATTGATTACGTAGAAATTGTTGCAAACAGTATGACAATAACGGAAGCCAGTGACACATGTGGAAAATTAATCACATTTTCAGAAACGAAAGCTTTTATAACCCAGCAAGAAATTATGACTTTTTATCGAATTCAAGACAAATTAATGAATGAGAAACCAAAATTGCAGAAAATAAAACAACTTTGGATAAACACTTTGAGAAGTGAACACAAAAACATATTTTTTTAGTTTTCCTTATTACAATCAATTTTTTCTTTTCTTTTCAATTAAAATATGTATAATTTTTTGATATGTATACATAGGGTTTATAATATAATGGATATGGTTATATATAAAGGGTCCGCCAAATAACTTTTTTATTTTGAAAATGGGCGCAAAACATCGAGTGTAGCTTCGGCTGTGTGGCACGTAGCGCCGTCCTGTTGAAACCAAATGTTGCCAATATCCTCCTCTTTAATTTTCCTGAACAAAAATTCGTTCAACATGGCCCGATAACGATTTCCATTGACTGTAACGGCCACTCCTTGCTCATTTTCGAAGAAAAGAAAAATCCGCACCAAACAGTGACTCGTTTTGGGTGTATCGGCTTTTCAATGTATGCGTGCGGGTTTTCTGTGCCCCAAATGCGACAATTTTGCTTGTTTACATACCCGCCAAGATCAAAATGAGCTTCATCCGAAAAGATGATTTTTTTGGCAAAATCGGCATCTTCTGTAAGTCGATCGCAGGCCCACTCAGCGAAGCGAAAACGCATTGGACTTTGTATGGCGTCATACCAAGATCTTTATGCAAAATTCGTCTCAATGATGTCTCCGAAATGTTCAATTGTTGAGAACAACGGTGAATTGATGTTGATGGCGCTTCACGCACACTTTCTGCCACACAATCAATATTCTCGGGTGTACGCACTGTTTTTGACTTTTCACGCTTTGGTTTATCGATGAGGATGCCAGTTTCTTTCACTTTTTTCACAAGATAACGAACATACGGAGCTGACGGTGCTTCTCTTCTTCCAAAATCCGTACGCAATTTTCGCACACATTCTGCAACATTACCATGATTTTCAAAGTAATGTCGCAATATTTCCCAGCGTTGTTCAAGCGTATACACAACCATATTCGTTCAGCGGAAGAATAAAACTAATTCTCTGTCAAATCAGACATGAGCTAAGTGATACCATTCACGAAATAAGCACTAGTTGAAAAAAAAAACGTTAGATGGCGGACCCTATATATTTTTTTAATTATATACATACCACATAATACTATTCGCTTAAGATAATTAAAAAGTAATTGAAATGAAATTGAGAAGATTTTTATTTTACCCCTTTAATCCGGACAAAATAAAGTTCAAATAGAATATTCCGGATAATCGAAGGTATCTATTAACCGGAAAAATCATTTATCCGGGAAGGGCTCGGTCCCGAGCATTCCCGATAAAAGACGTTCCACTGTCATTCAATTCCAAAAAAAGTTTGACATTAAACTTACACAAAGTCTTAAAATTATTAAACCGAATCAGTTTTATATTGATGTTTCCACATATGTAGTATGAAATTAAAACTGTTAACTGTATTAGGTATAAACCAGCAAATTTCAATTTAAATAAATTACGATATGGTTTTAAATTTAAACTGAACATTTTCTGAATTTGAAGCAGAGGAGTTTATTTTTGCAGAAAATTTGTACTCAATCAAAACTAAAGTTTTCTCAATTTGATGCAGTGAAGTTTAAATTTTGGAGAAAATTCCTTTTAATTATGTTCGTTATGGTAGAATTCATTTTGAAATATTACATGGGAGTTTCGAAATAAAATGAAAATTTTTGTGGTTTCAATTTTATTATTTATTTGTTTAAGTTTAAATTCATATATGTATTTGGACTTTTTTTGGAATGCGCGTGATTACTCAATAGCTCAATTTAGTATATAAATGGTTGTCAGAAAAAAAAAATTATCTTCTCAAGTTTACTTCATATTTAAGATTAAATATAAAAAATAATTTAAAAAAACAAATCCATTGTTTTAATAATATTAAAATTATCTGGTACCCTTATAAATTGTTTGTCAACATAAATTAAACAATATAAAATTGCTGATGCGTTTGGTCCAATTGCCAATATAACGGGTTGCCCTTTGATATTTTTAACAATTTCTTTTTGGGAGCGTTAATCTAGATATGTTGTAATATTTAAAGTTATTTACAAAAATAAGTTTTAATATTCTTTCTTTCAAAATATAATTAATTTGAGCTTCGCTTGAGAAAATGTCTCTCGAGATTTAGATTTACTTCCCGTAGAAGCTGGAGGTAATAATTTCCTAGAATTAATCCATGCTAAAGCATTGAAAAGAAATAGATTTATTGTCAATTAAATTAATTGTTATAAGCCTTTTATTATACCTCCACAATCCTATAAAGAAATTTTGGAATATAAAATTTAAAAGAAAACGTTCTTCCCTAATTTAAAATCAATTTGTCACTGTTATCTGGATACATTAGCTCAAAATCTAGTAATCTCTAGAGAATAAGATAAATATAAAAAAAAAATATTTATTATTTCATATGATACAAAATATCAATTCACAATAGTTTGACTTAAATTTTAATAGTTACTTACCATTTTGCGGATCATAATAGCGAGGTGTGTTTTGGCAGCAGTGGATTCTCCACCTGGTATTAGCAACGCCGAATCCATCAAGGAGTTTGAGGAAGACATTTCTCGGCTACTCAGGCTTACAGCAATGTGACCGTAGGGGGCGATTTCAATGTTGACGTTTATCAAAGCGATTTGCGTGCTAGAAATTTTCTATCCATGATCCAATCATCACAACTAGAAATCGTTAACACTATCTCAACTTTTATGAACTCAGCTAACCCTTCTTTGCTGGACTTGCTTCTCACTTCTGATGCAGAGTGTGTTTCTTTTCATAATCAGCTTTGTCCACCAAGCTTTCTCGATCATGACATCATATTCATGTGCTATGATCTACCCCTGTACCCCCTGCAGCCTCAATTGGTATCATTTCGTAACTATAATGGCGTAAATATGTCGGAACTTGGAGACGAATGCAGTCTGTTGAATTGGGGTGACATTTATTTGAGTCTTTCCGTCGACCATCAAGTTTAAATTTTTAGTGCTTTAATCAAGCACCTGCATGACCGAAATGTTCCTCTGATACGCAGAAGAATGCAATCCTCTGGATGTCCTTGGTTCTCTCCCAAAATATCATCTCTAATATCTGAGGGAGAGCATTTTTATCATCTCCACCGACGGGTAGGAACTGACAATACCAAGCGCTTGTATAAATCTACTGAGTTGCCACGTAAGTTGCTTTGGAACAATCTGAGGAGTCAGTCGTAATAAGGTTAGCGATCCTACTTGCGATCTATTCCCTAATGACTTAAATAAATTCTTCACCTCTGCTAAGTGTATTGTCCAGGCTTTGGCGGAAAATCGAGATGACTTTATTGATTTTCCTAGATTCAGCTTCTCCGTCAGGTGTGTGGATGTTGACGAAGTTATTAAAGCTATCTTCTCTATAAAATCTTGTTCCGTAGGCCCAGATGAAATACATCATCGTTTCGTTAAATTAATTTTACCCATGATTATTAGTCATCTGATTTATATTCTGAATTCATGTCTGACTTGTTTTACATTTTCGCGTGTCTGGAAGGTCGCCACCATTCTCGAACTTCTCAAGACATCGTCTCCTAAAGAATTTAGCGACTTCCGCCCCATCAGTATCCTTTGTTGCTTTTCCAAAGTTCTGGAAAGGTTGATGCATGCTCAAATGCTCGAACATTTGGGTGCAAACAAACTACTAACGGAATGGCAGTTCGGTTTTCGCTTACAGCATAGCTGTGAAACTGCCCTGCTAAAGGTAACTAATGATCTGCGATCAGGTCTAGATAATAATCATGAAGGCATTTTTGTGTTGCTCGATTTTTCAAGGGCATTTGACAGCGTAAATCATCAAATTCTGCTATCCAAGTTATCTGCTCACTTTGGTTTTTCGTCTTCAGCTACCAAATTGCTATATAGTTTTTTATCTGACAGATGTCAGCAAGTTAAAGTGAATAATGTTACCTCTACTTCTACCTGTCCTGTGTGGAATTCCACAAGGTTCTCTATTTGGACCTCTATTATACATTATTTTTATAAATGACCTTTCTAATGTTGTTGAAGCCGTAAAAATTCACTTGTATGCTGACGATGTGTAGCTTTATCTCAGTAGACCAATTGGACTGATGGAGGATTGCTTAGCACGCATAAATGATGATCTTAATAGAACATACCATTGGTCAATGGGAAATCAACTCTCGTTGACTCCTTGGAAGTCTAAATACATAGTCCTTCATAACAACGCTATTTCCAATATCGATGACATTCCTAGGGTTATACTAAATGGTTCCACTCTCTCTCTAAGGCAACGGGTCAAAAATCTGGGAGTAATAATCAACTCTACTATGAGTTGTTGTGACCACATCAACCTAATGCTGAGCTGATATATTATCGAGAAATATGCGTACGAGACTAGTTAAATCACTTCATCTTCCTCATTTTAATTTTGGTAGCTTAATATATCCCAAGCTCGATAGTGATCTCATTAGCTCAACGTCGCTTTTAACGACTATATCCGTTTTATTTTCGGACTTCGACGCTTTGATCACGTCCAACACTTGAGATCCTATTTGCTGGGATGCTCTCTAGATGATTGTCGTGCGTTGAGGATGTTGGTATTTTTGTATATTCTGACGCACTCTACGACCCCACGTTATCTGTATGATCAATTGCAGTTTTTAATTACTTCTCGAAACAACAGTCTACTCATTCCACGTTTCCATTGGTCCATTCTAGAGCGCTCTTATTTCGTGCAGGCTGCTCGCTTATGGAATGAGCTACCTGTAGCCATTCAAGATGCCGGTTCCCTCGATATGTTCAGTTCAAACCACTGTTAAAATACCGTTTCTCTGGTGAATATTTTAAATTAAATATATAATTAAATGTGATTCAGTTTTCGGCTACGTTCGTCATGACATCTGCGACTCGGTAATGAACTGGGCTTTTTATTTGTATTGCAATTTTTGCTCAAATAGTATATTTTTGCCTTGTTATGTAATTTTTTTTCTACTTTTTCATATTCTTTCTTAGCTAGTTTGAATTTTAAATTAAATTTTTTATTTAAGTTTGGTTTCTTTTTAGTGAGTATGTTTTGTTAGTTTTATTTTTATTTATTTTTAATTAATTCCTTTAGCATTGAAGCTCGCGATTTGTATGTTGAACTTCTTCGAACTTTTTGATCTTTTGTGCTGAGCTTTCACATTTGTTTGATTTTTTTTTTGTTAGTCTAAGTTATTTTTTGTTAGTTGTTAGTTTATTAGTTTTAGTTTGTTTACTTGCTTCATATACCTTAGTTTATTTAGGATATAGATTTTTTAAGAATGCCATTTCTTTTGCTCTCTTTTTTGTTTTTTGCTTATATATCTTCTGAATGTTTTTCCTTTAAATTTTTACGATATTTGACCGTTTTTCTAAAATTTTCTTTAATTTCAATACTTTGTATAAAAACGACTGCAGTTTGTAAGAAATGTATTTCATTTTTCATTTCTTGATTACCACTTTCTGATAATGATATTGTTGTCTCCGTTGGGCTGCTAGCAATAAACATATTTGCAATAAACAAATAAGTATATCAAAAAATTCTTCTTACTTACATGAAAAATAAAGATCACATGCAACCACTAAATAAATAATTAACTTTACTCTACGGATGAGTACTAGTCGCACTAGTTCTAAATATTAAAACCGCTTCGGTTTCATTATCTCAAAAATTCGATTCGTTTTTATTATTTAAGTTGAAAAAGGTGTAAAAATGAAACTTCATTGATTTTAATTCTTCTCTATGACAAATTTCGGACACATTTTAAAACTTTTGAGTTTAGAAACAATTGAGACTTTTATGAGTTTTAAGTTGAGGAAATATTTGTGTGATATAAACGTGACTCTTTTGAAGTCAGACTAAAAGATGCTTAAAAATGAACCCTTTCGGTGTGAATTGAAAAATAAGTACAAATTCGACCTAATTTTAAACTTTCAGGTTCACAAAGAAGTTAAAACATTTACAAAGTTTTAAATTAAGACGAAACTGATATAAAAAGTTTAAAACTTTTACGTTTTCTTGTTTTTACTCAACGAATGTCTTAAAATACCTGAAAAAATTCTGGAGGTTTTAAAAATAAACTCAAATTTTTAACCGTGGCAGAAATTAATCTATCCAAGGAATGAGACTAGATATTTCATCAGAAAATTGACTATATTTGTAGCGATAAAGGAGAGAAAGATATCAGACATAACAGCGGGGCTTAAACGAGCCGATACGACAAGCTATTGCCACTTCGCCAATAAGCTTGATGGTTGTCTTTTGGAGAGTAGCTTTTTAATGAAGCTAAGGCTGTATGTGACCAGCGCCTGCTGGCCCAGATATTTGGTATTATATACCATTCTTGGTCCGATATAGGACTAGTAGAGGAGCGCTAGATTAGACAGGCTAAAATATTCTTTATACCTTTCCAAAAATCTACTTTGACAACAGAGAAGGTGTGGATCTGTCCAGTTTGTTTAACTTACTAAAAATATGAATGCCAAGAATGTTAAATTATGGTATATCGAAAATTAATGCTCCCTCAAAAGAAACGGGAGTGATAAAAATTTTTGGGTTTTAGATGCATTGAATTCGACGCGATACTTTTTACCCCAAGTGAGGATATCGTGAAGGTCATTATTCAATGATCTACTAATCATATAATCTAGTTTAACATAGGTAGTATTTTTTCTGGAGTCCGCAAAGTTGACACAGGGGTAAACGAAATCAATGGTACTGTCATCAGTAAAGCTATGGATGGGATTAAACAAAAAGAGTTAGTAGATCATCAGTGAAAATGAAGAAGAGAGTCCGAGGGAACACAAAGCCATGGGGGAGGGAGGAGCACACTGAACAAAATTGTGGAGATTACGGTTCCTTCCAATGTTCCGTAAGAAAAGTAAGTAAGCTACTAGAAGTGTGTCCATGGCTATCGTTGATACTTCATTAATTTGGAGTTAATGACAGATTCAAAAATCTTCGAAAGAATTAAAGGGATTTGAGATAACGCCACCATTCCTTTTTTTTTCGAAATAGGCTGAACGTAGAAAAGTGTAGTGTCGAATAAAACAAGTAGAATAGTTTCTGCAGAGGATAAGCCTGGGATGAGGCACAGCTTTTAATTAAGAGGGATGAGGAACTGCGGTTTTGGAGACGTTTAGCCCATTAAGAAGCTGGAACACATCTTTCGCACGGATGCGCAATTGAATCTTGTGTACACTCGTACGGGAGATGCAAAATAGGTTTCTGTGAAATTGGCGAAAAATGAAAATTTGAAGCGTATCTACCAGGAATAATATTGACTTTATCCAGAGAGAGGCAACAGCTATTCAACCATTGTTAATTAATGAAGGTATGGAAGTACTAATGAAGGTCTTGATGGATTTGATGAGAGACTAGAAGCCACATTTTTTTTTTTTTTTGGCTAATATATTCACTAATGTAAAGTCAGATTTCGTAACGTTATGGTCTACATTGATATTTCTCGAGTTCCCCAAAAAATTTTATAATTTGAGGTTTTAAAAATATGGCATTAATTTTTTATATAGATTTTTTGATGATGCTTTAAGAATGGAAAGTTTTTCGCATTGTCTTTCAACCAACACCACCTTTTTCCTAAGGCTGCAGGTACGTACTGGGTTTTAACTGATAAGTTGTTTGTTAGAGATGAGAGTTGCGCTTTGGTAGTATCTTTTACGGCACGTGTAAAAAATATTTCCTATTGAAGCTCAAGTGATAAAATCCCTGATTTGGAAATGATTTTTTTTGACTTGTAGAACAAATAAATAAAAACTGATATCCACTGATAGGTATGTTTATTGAGTTGAACTTCATTTTGCTGAGGTTACAATTGGAATGAATGTTAAAGGTAACGCTACTTCCCTATTACTAGGCTACAAAAACTACATAGACAAGTATATACAGATCTATATTAATATTACGTACATGTGCAAGATGATAGAGCAAGGCATTATTTATTGTATATGTACAAAGCATACTAGTTACATGTGTATATTGATCAAGTGTGTATTTTAGCAGAAAATTAATATGATTGGCTACAGGAAATGTAACTAAATAAATCACTACAGTTGCAAACAAAATTATTAAAATAATTAAAATTGAAGTAAACTCAATGTTGCTTCTGACTACTTCTTATGGGTCAGAACATCCTCCCGCCGGTTAAGAACACGGTTTCTTAACTAATTTACTGGTAGTTTAAAAATTTTGTTGATTGCTCTGTCAAATGTTCCTCGTTTAGTTTGTATACTAACGACGCGTACTAAGTTGTCCTTTCCAGGATGACAGGCTATTACTCGTCCGATTAACCATTTCGCTGGGGGTAAGTTGTCTTCCCGGATAAGTACAAGCTCTCCTTCTTTCAAATTGTCCTGCGCATCTCTCCACTTCGGTCTTTCTTGCAGGGACGTCACATATTCGTTCTTCCACCGTTTCCAGAAACTTTGCATCAGTTGCTGGACATGCTGCCATCTCCCTAAGCGGGATATTTTTACATCTGTGATATCAACTTCGTGAAGCGTTGTCAGTGGTTCTCCGATTAAAAAGTGGCTGGGTGTCAGCGCCTCGAGGTCATTTGGATCTGATGATAGCACTCCATATGGCCGAGAGTTTAGTATGGCTTCTATTTGACACAGGAGCGTTGTCATTTCTTCAAGACTCAACACTGTCTCCCCGATGACTCTACGCAGGTGCCATTTCACGGATTTTACGCCGGCTTCCCAGATGCCACTGAAATGGGGGGCACCAGGAGGGTTGAATCGCCATGTTACTCTATGCTGGGAAAGAAAGGTTAAAACCAATGGATTATTAGCATTCGATATTGCAAGCTTCTGTAATTCTTGTACATGCTTTCTACCACCAACAAAGTTTGTGCCATTATCACAGAAAATTTCTAACGGCATTCCGCGTCGTGAAATAAAGCGTCGTAAGGAAGCTGTGAAGGCTTCTGCAGTGAGACTACTAACTACTTCAAGATGTAGAGCTCGTGTAGCAAAGCAAACAAACAAGGCTATGTAACCTTTAAATGTCTTCGCACCTCGTGCGACAAGTTGAAGGGTCCAGCGTAGTCAATCCCAACTCTGGAAAATGGACGTGAAATGGTCACACGGGCTTCTGGAAGGTTTCCCATGAGTTGCGTCGTTTTGGCAGTGCGAAATTTGAAACATGTGATGCATTTGCCTGTGACCTTCTTGACCTCGTCTCTAATACCAATAATCCAAAACCGTTGTCTGATTAATCCTATCAGTAATGTTGAACCAGGATGTAAATAAATTTGGTGAAGTTCCAGAATTAGTGAAGACGTGATGGGATGGCCCTTGGGAAGGATTATTGCATGCCTTGCATTAAAGTTGTGAGCGGAGTTTTGAATTCGGCCCCCCACTCTTATGAGTCCATCCGTATCAAGAAACGGATGTAATCTTGCCAGTTTACTGTTTGATTTGACAGGTTTCTCTTCCTTTAACTGCTTGATTTCCGGTTCAAACGCAGAACCTTGGACGGCTCTAAGGCAGGAAGTCTGAGCATACGATAGCTCTTTTGCAGATAAAAGGTTTTGCTTTCTACTTGACCCCTGGTTTTTGCAATTGTACACAAACCGGTGACAGTAACCAATGATTCGTATAATTTTTGAGAAGGATGAAAAATGAAGGAATAATTTGGAAAGACTGCTTTCTTGTTGAGCTTCTTGATAATGCGATAGACTGATGGATCTCTTTTCTTCCCGTATGACCTCCGATTTGAACTCTATCCCTGGATGAGAAGGCCATTCGCTCGGTTCACTAATCAGCCACTTCGGTTCATTCCACCACATATCAAAGTGAAGCAGTTCATTTGGAGATAGTCCTCGCGAAGCAGCATCAGCAGGATTTTCGGTAGAGGGTACATGTCTCCATTGTTTTCTGGGAATCATATCTAAAATCTCTGATGTCCTGTTGGCCACAAAGGTTTTCCAGCGTCGCGGTATATCTGATAGCCAAGAGAGCACCACCGTGGAGTCTGTCCAGGCATGAACTCGTACATCTGTTAGAGAAAGTGACTTCATTACCTATGCCATTAGTCTGGCAAGCAGCAAGGCTCCGCACAGTTCAAGTCTTGGGAGAGAGATTTGTTTTAATGGTGCAACCTTCGTTTTTGAAGCGATGATTCGTGTTACAGGTCTTCCATTTCTATCAAAACTCCGACAGTAAGTGACCGCGGCATAAGCAAGCTCTGAGGCTTCTGCGAAACCGTGTAATTGAATACGTTCACTATTGCTGTAAATGTACCTTGGAATTTTTACAGCTTCTAGTACTGGTAACTGTTGCTTTATGTCTTTCCACTTCATCATAATGTTGTCTGGCAATGGATCGTCCCAATCGTGTTTTGTCAACCAAAGTTGTTGGTAAAGGATCTTAACAGATATCACCATTGGTGCCAGCCATCCCATTGGATCGAAAATTCGTGAAGACTCGCTTAAAATGGTGCGCTTAGTGTGCTCAGTGGAATTTATTGGAGCAATTTTAAACGAAAAGGTATCTGTTTGTGGGTCCCATTGTATTGCCAAGATTTTCGATACTTCAGATCCATCGTCAATCGAAACAACGTTTTGAACTACAACGTTTGAATTGTTATGTTTCAAGAAATCTCGTGAATTAGACCGCCATTTGGTTAGATTGAAGCCACTGGAACTCAAAATGTCGGTAAGTTGATCTTTAAGCGTTATAGCTTGGGCAAGAGAACTTGCTCCACTTAGAAGGTCGTCCACGTAAAACATTGTGTTTATAACGGATGCCGCTTCTGGGAACTTCGATTTATTATCATCACTAATTTGTTGCAGAACTCTTGTTGCAAGGAATGATGCACATGCTGTGCCATATGTTACGGTAGTAAGCCTGTAATGCTGGACTGGAAGTGACTGGTTTTCCCGCCAAACGATCCTCTGAAAGTTTCTATCGGCTTCGGACACTACCACCTGTCTGTACATCTTCTCTACATCCGAACAAAATGCGATTTCATACCTCCGAAAGTTTATTAGTGTTGTCACGAGATCCGGTTGTATTGTTGGACCAACCATTAGCTTATCATTAAGGGACACACCAGAGCTTGATTTGCAGGAGCCGTCAAAAACAACTCGAATCTTTGGTACAGGCTCTCTTTTGAAGACGGCGTGATGCGGAAGGTAAAATGATTTCGATGCTTCAACATTTAGTTCCTCATATGGTACCTTTTCCATATGTCCAAGCTCCTCATATTCGCGCATGAATTTCACATATTGCTCTTTCAAGTTAGGGCCCTTTAGAAAGCGACGTTCAATGGCATATTGACGCATTATGGCATTTTGTTTTGATTCTCCAAGCGCCCCAATCTGCTTGCGAAAGGGCAATGAAACATTATACCGGCCAGTCCTCTCACGCTTATAGTTGCTTTGGAAATGCAGTTCGCACTCATTGTCTTCATCTGATAATTGAACTTCTTTGGAAAAAGGGTGCTCTAATTCCCAAAAGCGCGCAAGAGATTTATCTATATCTGTTGATATACTTATGTGATGACTTGTCAAGGTTGGATGAGTTGTTGGAAAATTACCGAAAAGTACCCACCCGAATATTGTTTCTTGAGCAAAGGCACGACCAAGTTCGTCAATCTTCTTGCCAGGCTTTAAGACTTCAAAAAAGTGGTCAGAACCGAGAATGATATCAACCGACGAAGGTGTGTTGAAGCAAGGATCAGCAAGTTTGAGTTCCTCCATATGAGACCACGTTGGTATAACGAAGCTTTCAGACGGGATTAAAGAGGTGAGCTTGTTCATAACAAAGGCAGCTACCTGGATTTTCAGCGATTTCTCCCATCTGGACGAAATAGTTAATAGGATTTTTCCTTTCGTAACTCCTACGCCAGAAGATGCTAGTCCGCTTATTGATACTCGTGCGTTTTCACGCTTGAGCGAAAGTCTTTGCGCACACGATTCAGAAATCAGAGACACTTGAGACCCTGAATCTAGAAGTACCCGACATTTTTGAACATTACCATAGTTATCGAGAACATGAACTACAGCCGTTGGTAATAAGTTTGTCACTACTGGATCTGATGATGTGGCACAAGAATTCAGAGATGAAAGCTCACTTGCTACAGAGCAGGAAGCCTCCGTAGTTACTTTATTTGTGTTGATAGAAGAAGTTGATAATGGAGTGTTGATTGTAGTGGTTCAAGGTAGAGGGTTGATTGAAGAGGTTGATTGTTGAAATTGCGACGGATTACGATTGATATGATCTTCAGAGTTGGTTGAGATCATCTAAGTTTGTCACTACTGGATCTGATGATGTGGCACAAGAATTCAGAGATGAAAGCTCACTTGCTACAGAGCAGGAAGCCTCCGTAGTTACTTTATTTGTGTTGATAGAAGAAGTTGATAATGGAGTGTTGATTGTAGTGGTTCAAGGTAGAGGGTTGATTGAAGAGGTTGATTGTTGAAATTGCGACGGATTACGATTGATATGATCTTCAGAGTTGGTTGAGATCATCTGAGTGTTCAATGATGTTGCTTTGTCTGCATTTGAACCATTTGACTGTAAAGTATGAGAAGCTGTCTTGTTCTGAGTGGAAGCACCATGAAGCAATGAATGATGGTTACCTTTACAATATCTGCAATGGATCTTGGAATGACAAGCCTTAACCGAATGAGTAGATCCTAAGCACTTAAAGCAAAGGGATTGTGTGATTACCAAAGCCTTGCGATTAGCTGGAGATTGAGCTTTGAATTCATCACAATGGTATAGAAAGTGATTATAACTACACTTTGGACAGCTTATTTGATTGGAACTTGAATAGGAAACAGTATGCAAAGATTTCATTGACGTTGCCGCACGCTTGGACATGACCGCGCAAGTTTCTAAAGCATCACATCTCTTATTCAGAAACTCAATTAATTCATCAAACTTTGGGAATACCTTATTAGTTATTTCCTTTGACCATGCTTCACGGGTATCGGCGTCTAATTTGTTAACGACTATGTATATTAACCAAGGATCTCTTGCCTCGGCTGAGGGACCTAAAGCCTTTAATCCCCGAATGACCTCATTACACAAGTCGCACATGTTCCTCAAAGGCTTTATTGAGAGCTGATTTAGATGAGGCTGCTCTAGAAATGCTTTTACTAGACTTGTCATTATATGACCCTTTTTGTCAAATCTCTCCTTCAATTTTTTCCAAGCTTCTTCATAATTGGAATCGCTGATTGTGAGATGACGAATGATATTAGCTGCATTTCCCTTCAATAGGCCTTTAAGGTATTGAAATTTTTGACATGAGGACAGCGATGAATTGCTATGAACTGCCGCTTCGAACAAATCTTGAAAGCTTGGCCATTCTTTGTACTCCCCAGAGAAGCTAGGAATATTTAGTCGAGGCAAACGAGTGTTCGTTGTGGACTCATTATTACTCCGATCAAGAAATGATTGTTGCTGAGTAAGCAAATGAGAAAGCGTTAAATATATTTCTTCAGGTTGTCTACTAGGTTGCCCCACATTAGGTGTTCGAGATCTTAGCGCACCCAATAAGGAAGACCTTGCCTCGAAGAATTTCGTTTCGTACTCCTCCATTTCAGACGTTTGATCATCAAACGTAAGCAAAACATCTTCAATATTACAAAATTCTGACCAATTTTCATTGAGTCTCTCCAAACGCGACGATATGTCATCAATGCTAGTGTCCGCTGTAATACTATCCGCAAAGGTCTTAATCCGCGTAATTGTTCCCTTTACCCTTCCTCTTCTCTGTACTAATACGCTTTTACTATCAGGTTGCTGTGTCATGGTTGAAGCACAATAAATTTCAAAATTCAAATATTTTTAAAAGTTAATAAATTTGGTATGAAGCCCTTTTTCACTACAAACTAGAATAAATCGTAATTGTCCAATTCCCTTTTATTTATTTTTTTTTTTTACAGTTTACACAAATTTCTCAAATTCAGTAAATGATAAGCCAATTGTTTATAATTTTAATACGAGAGTTTATCGTTTTAATTTAAGGGAATAACGTCACTCAAGAAAGCAGACAACTTCATTCATATCACACTCATTAAAGAAGTTGGGTTATTATCTTTATAAAATTTGCAAAAAAATGCAACAGCTTTAAACAAATAACTGGTTTAATGACCAAACAATGCAATTGTTATCAGATCTACTTGCCAATAATCTCCCAACCAACTCTCAATGATGTTTCTAGAAATTTTAGATCTGTATGTATGTAAATGAATGCGCACTTATTTGATATGAATTCACTGTTTCTGTTTGATGAATCAAATAATCATGGCACGATATTATCGAAATTGCTCAAATTTGATTTATTTTTATCACTTCAAATTTTTTTGTGATTTTTAAATGTTCATTGCTAGGGCTATATTTATACAAAGCCTTCTGCACTTGTTGCAAATGTAAATTTTCGATTAAAGATATTGTGATCACCGCACGTTATGATCACTGTTTTTGTGAAAATTTCCAAATTATAAGATACAGAAAAATGCTACTTATCTGATATACTACAATAATGTTGATTGAAGTATTCCGTTATCCGGTTTTGAAGGACCAATGTTAAAGATGAGAGTTGCGCTTTGGTGGTATCTTTTACGGCACGTGTAAAAGATATTTCCTATTGAAGCTCAAGTGACTCCTCACGGCACGTGTAAGAAGCGGTAGTAATAAAATCCCTGATTTGGAAATGATTTTTTTTGACTTGTAGAACAAATAAATAAAAACTGATATCCACTGATAGGTATGTTTATTGAGTTGAACTTCATTTTGCTGAGGTTACAATTGGAATGAATGTTAAAGGTAACGCTACTTCCCTATTACTAGGCTACAAAAACTACATAGACAAGTATATACAGATCTATATTAATATTACGTACATGTGCAAGATGATAGAGCAAGGCATTATTTATTGTATATGTACAAAGCATACTAGTTACATGTGTATATTGATCAAGTGTGTATTTTAGCAGAAAATTAATATGATTGGCTACAGGAAATGTAACTAAATAAATCACTACAGTTGCAAACAAAATTATTAAAATAATTAAAATTGAAGTAAACTCAATGTTGCTTCTGACTACTTCTTATGGGTCAGAACATGTTAGTTTTGCACAAGAAACTCGTAAAGTTTTCATTACCGATAAGTTATGCTGTAATATCATAATCAATAGGTCGGTCTGTTTACTTTTGATCAAAAATCTTTGAGTAAAAATCAGGTAAAAACTTTTATGCGGTAGAGGGAATAACTTAAGAAAAGTTACCAGACACTTCTCGAGTAAATTTTATTCAGTTTTTCATGTGTCAAAACTTTGACATATAGTATAAATTTTCTATACAAAACAAGGTGTGAAAATAATAATTGTGATTAAGTAAAATATCTTTCTCTAATTTAATTAAAAAATGGAAAAGAATGTGCTTAAAATCAAATCGCTTTTCACTTCATATCACAACAAGCGTGTTAACGTCAAATTAATGCTTTTGACAGTCATCTGATTTCATATCTTCTTAATCATGAGTAAAAGTGTGCAACTTTGTGCAAGAGGGGAAACGTATAACGTTCCTCGATTTTTACTAGTTAAAAGTAAACAGACGGTTTGAGATTAAAAATGCGTAAAAGTTTTTACACAGTAAAAACTTTCGAGTAAACAGACAGACCTATTGTAACTACCGATGACACTATCTCTTTCTCGCCTCATATATTTTTTTGGCTGTTATATGATTTTCGTACTGGTATCTTTTGTCGGATGTAATAAAGTCATATTTTTCGGCATTTTGGTATGCCTCGCACAAATCACATCTATCGCTCTTTGATATATGAAATCCCAAGTTATACTCAGTATTAAAAATTCTACGATAAATAGGCGCTTTGACAAGCATGATATTTTCGTCCCTAGAATAATCAGTCTACAATTCATAAATCTTAGTATCATTCAAGGTTCAATCTAAATACTTGAAATGGTCACGCACTTTTTGAAATCAGTTATTCGGAAGTGAGCGACGACTGCCCCCCCCCCCCATTTTTCATTTCCATCAGGTTTCTGTATACTATATTCATTCATATTGCAATGCGCAGTGTAGCAGTGTAGATACGCCTTTGTTGCAAGGAAAAATGTTTTGCATACCTGCACTTTTTCGTTTTTTATTATGAAAAGATAGCAGAAAGTAGGCATATTGTCTTCAAGATGGTAAAGACGACTTAATTCGTGGCGCTGTGAAATACGATCCGATTTTTTTTTTTTTTTTGTTAACAAGAAATGTCTTCACATTAAGTTCTAAATCAAAATAGGTTTGAAAAATGGACTTACGCTCTTCATCTATAATGTGAAAAGTGCACTTAAGCTTGCATGTCTGGCAGCCAGAAACGTTCCAAATTTTTCTTTCAGGGACGGATTTTCCCGTGCCAGCTTATATACGCCTTTCCGGTATTGTTTTTTCCTCATACTTTCCTTCCATTCTCTAGGTTTGACAACTCTTTTGCGCACGGCTTTCCTTTCCTGTACGCCTTGATTGTTTAAAGGATTTAGAATGTCCCTTTCTTTATAAATTTGATGCGCTACAATTTCTTCACTCGAACAGCTAAATTTGGATACTAGGATATACGTACTGCTCTAAGCTAATGTTGAAAAAATTTGGCTCTGAATCACGGACGGTGAATGACATTCAGGGCGCAGATTATTCGTATCTTTAAATTAAAATAAAAGGAATTTAAGTTAAGCTTATTACAACAATATAATATTAATTTTCCGCATTTAGCTTGCTTTACACCTGGATCATTAGATTTATCATATTTACGTTTTAGTAATTTTCCATGAAGAACCTCGCTTACATCATTTGTGAATTTAATTTTAATAAACAATTCTTACCAGATAACTACTCCAATAGTTTGATTTTCCTTTAAGGCCATTTTTTCACTACCTAATTTAAAGCATTACTGCACAACCGCAGTTCATGAAGATCAAGCACTGATGACAGCAACTATAAGAATACAGTTTTATTCTGGTAGAAAGAAAGATTTTGTTGATATTATTTTAACAACATTGTTCTATCTGCAAAGTTTGTCTGACAGGGGTCTAAGTGATACAGTTAGAACTGTTGCACATAATTTCAACTGCATTACGTTGAAAATAGAACTACGTCACTGTCACCACAGAAACTGATTAGGGCTGCCACAGAATATATTTTTGATTGGTATGATCAAGGTATATAGAAAACATTTCCCATTTACATTTTGACACATTGCAGCTGATAGACTGTATCGTAATTCTGTAACTAGTGTTTATACATATTTATAGGAAAGACAGAGAGAGGAGATAGAGTACATATTGTGCTCTCTGTACCGTACTTTAATATACATTTCACTATATTACGTCACATAATAAGGGAATATGGTTCATAATGGGAATACCTTGTATTCTATATACCTTGGGTATGATCAAATAGAGCTATGTAAGATCAGAAAGTTGATTTCTCAAAATTGTTGGTTAGAACCATATAATTTTAAAATCGCGATTTATTGATCCGTTCTTAACCTAGTCCGTTTTCTTCTACTATACATATAAAAATAATTATTATAATTTGATAAAAAGTATAGGAGAAACATGGACAAAATGGAATATACGGGTAAAATGACATAGTAACAATATCCCTTAAACGGTGTATGTTAAATAAGTTGCAACACTGGCATTACGTTACTCTAGCGTCATGTTCCGACCTGCGAACGTGCCAGCTCCCCCATGGCAGCGGTTTGAGTGAGATGTGTATTGTGATATTTTTGGCTGCGCAAAAAATTTAAAATTTAATAATTCTTTGGTTTATGGGGTAAGTTTACCTAAGGGGTATCTTGTAACCTTATTATAATTAGTTAGATTGTTTTATTAGTATCTCATAAAGATAATTTTTCCAATGTTTTATTGTGTTTATGCCGGTGTTGAGTTATAACTTAGTGTAGTTTGAACAAAATGACATATAGCTCTAATGGACAAAATAACACACATATGTCATTTTGTCCATAGTCGTCTGATTGCAGGTAATGTTTTTTAAATTAACTCTCCTTTGTGCAGGTATTGTTTTCATCATACCACGAAACTACAAGGGAACCACTTACCATCAATCATGGAAAGAAAAAAGGTTGAAAAAAGCCATAGAAGCGACTAGCTGCATCTAAAAAGTTAAGTGTTCCACAAACTACTTTGCGTAGACACGCATTAGGTTTAAATAAAACATTGAGCCCAACGCCAAAGGTTTAGGCAGGTTTAAATTGACATTTCCTCCAGAAGTAGAGAGGCAACTCGTTGATCACTTAAAACTGTTAGAAGCACGTCTGTGTGGATTAACTTGCAGTGATATGCGAGAGCTGACTTTTAAACTTGCAGAAAAAATGGGTTTGCAAATTCATTTAATAAGGATAAAAACGTGCTGGACAGGAGTGGTTAGCTGGTTTTAAGAGGCATAAAGATATATCACTGCGTAAACAGGAACCAACGTCCGCAGCCAAAGCTCAAGCTTTTAACAGGACCCAAATAGAGAGGTTTTTCAAAGTTTATCAAGAGGTTTTAAACAAGCACGATATTCGTCCAAGTAGGATCTACAATGTTGACGAGTCTGGCCTATCCACTGTACAAAGACCACAGAAAATAAAAGCTACAGCGGGCAGAAAACAGGTGGGTGCGCTTACCAGTGCCGAGAAGGGGTCCAACGTTACAGTCGTTTGTTGCATGAACGCCACCGGATCTTTCGTGCCTTCATGCTGTATATTCCCAAGTAAAAATATGAAGAATGAGCTTCTGGACGATGCACCTATGGGAACTCTTGGCATAGCCCAAGAATCAGGATGGATGACTGGCGAAGTCTTCCTTAAAAGGCTTCGTCACTTCCAATCTCAGGTGAATGTAAGTGTAGAGCAAAAAGTACTTTTGATAGTGGACGGGCACGTGAGTCACAACGGCTTCGAATCCCTGGAATTTGCCAAAGCAAATGGCTTAGTGCTACTTCATCTACCACCACATTGCACTCATCGCATTCAGCCTTTAGATCTTTGTTTTTACGGGCCATTGAAAACATATTTTAATCAGGAGATTTCTCACTGGCTGAGAGCTCACCCTGGACGTGTGGTGACACATTATCAAATTGGTTCTTTGCTCAGTCAAGCGTATGATAAAGCAGCGACTGTTCAAAATGCCTGCAGTGGATTCAAAAAGACGAGACTTTGGCCTGTAAATCCCAATGTTTTCCCCGATCATGCATATGAAGCTGCTGAAACAACTAACATCCCTATGCAAGATGAATTAAATAAGCAGTTGGTAAAGGTTCCAGCGACTGAATTTCCTCGAACGGACATCACTGAACAAATATCGACTTCACAAATGCAGGCTAACAATTGTGACACAGAGACTACTGGTCCATCCAATGCTTTAAGAGTCCCATTGGATGTTATATTACCTGTTCCAAAAGGAAAGTTTATAAGTGGCCAAGGGAAATAAAAAGTTAAGAGGATACAACAGAATTTAATTTTAACATGCAACGCTAACATGGATGAAATAAAATCAAAAAACCATAATAACAAAACAGGCAAGAAAGCAAAGAAGTCAGTCAAAAAAAAACATTAGGAACCTATCTGAAAACACACAAAATAAGAATGAAGAAAATAAAAATATTAATTATTTTACAGATTACATTCAATCGGATATTGATTGTCTTCGTATTTATTGCAGCGAATTATATTCCCTGTTTAGCCCGGAGAAAGTTGGCTAAGATGCATAACATGTCAACAATGGGCACACGCATCTTGTACCGACATCCCTAATAGAACCGAAATATTTGTTTGTGAGCTGTGCATTTAAAATGCAGTATTTCATTTTGTCCATTTGAATTTTCGTTGTTCCTTTTATAAATAACTATTTTTCGTTATTTTTTAAGTTTTTGAAAAAGATTGTATATTTTTGTTTAGAGAAAGTATCAAAGAATTGTTATTGTGATTTTTAAGTTAATATCTTTTCTAATTAGTAAATAAAGCTAGAAAAAGAAAACTCTATTTTATTTTGTCCATGTTTTCCCTACTTAAAATTGCAAAACAAAAAAACTTTCTTATCTTTAATCTAAATCTTTCTGTCCCTTTTATATCCTACGAAAACAGATTCATCCAGAAAATTGACTTCTAAGCGATAAAAAAATAACCAGGCAAAGAAAAATGAAAAAAAGATAAAATACGTTCAACATCCTTCATGCCATTTACCCCTAATATCACCTGATGTATGTAAAATATCGCGGTAATTTATCTTAACAAAAGTGACAAAATTAAGTTTTGCAACAATCGACGCGGAAGACGTAAATCCCTTTCTTGTCTGTATTTGTATACTTCATGTACACAAGTATTCAAATTACTGAATCCCGTTGACGAAATTTACACCCCAAATTGTATTTGAATCTTCACTCCACCATCCTTCTTCCTTTCATAACATTTTTCTTCCTCCTAGATATAACTGTTATATGTAAGTGTATATATGGAGGGAACACATTTCCTTGCGTCACTGATTTATTTTCACATTTATTAAAGGAAAATTTGAAGGTAATTGTTCATGTAGAGTCTCTTGGAAGATTTTGAACTCTAATAACGGGAAATTTATGCACCAATTTTCCAGTTAGATAACGTTAAAATTTGCATGTGTTGTTTCTTTATCTTAGAAAAATGGAAAAGTATGTTTACATGTGTATATTTATGGTGGGCGAATATTAATATGTATTTACATGCATATTTTAGAAAAGATTTAAGGAATTACTCAAAATATAACAGAGAGAAATTTATGCTTTAAAATTGCTTTTGTTTAAGGTTCTGCGGTACCAAAGTAGTATTAATTTTTTTTTTGGGCTAATTTGTGTAATTTGCCTTTAAATTTTACCTGAGCTTAGGACCAAAGAGCTTAATTATAGCTTATATTACAAACATATTTAAAGGCATGCGCGCTAAGCTTATATATTCCAGTCGGAAACTTTTATGGGCTATTTCTTGGAGTTCATTGACAAGACAGAGATTGCACTGAGTGTCATCTGTCAGTCCTTCCGTCTCTTGCCCAAACCCTCTGCTTTCTTAATTGCTTGTTAGTATCTTGTATTTAGATTACTCTTAGAGAGTGGATTGTCAGGTAATAGTTGATACAGGACTTATTTCATTCTCGTTGAGTTTGTATTAGATGTTGTTTTACTGCTCTGGCCCTCCTGTAGTCATTGAGTCAGAATTGACTGTACTGTGAAAAGGTTGACCCAAGCCATAATGCTGCAAGTAAAAAATCTTGTAACAATCCTTTTTGTGGAATGAAGATCCTCAGAGTATATTTTAACCTTGCGATTCATCCAAATCTTCATTATCCTGGATGTCACTGTGAACGACTCCCAAAGAACATTCACATCACTACTTTATGAGAAGGAGTTCAGTTTACATGACTATAAATGATTTTCGAAACCGATTTCAATTTTCATATACAAGATGTCTTTTCAGAGTTCCATATTTTCTGAATTGAGGTTAGATATATGTCAGGGTACATATTATGTAAATATGTCAAGGAGTGAAATGCAGAGTGTGACTGCCATTCTGCTCTATTTAGGGGTTGCTTCCTTGCAGTTATCGATTTCATATGCGACCAATTTGTACAAATTCAAAGATGAACTCATGTGAGCTCATGTCCGTCAATTTGTCCCCATGATAGCATGAGAGAGCTCAAAATTATCAGGCATTCATAGTGTTACCATACAAATATTTTGTTTTTTTGTAAGCACTAATTGAAAGTGAAATGACATTTAGAAATAGAATAGAATAGAACAGGAAAAAGTTTGTTAAACGTTTATTATTGATATTGATCGAGTAGTACAAAAATTGTTTAGAAATCTAAAAAAAGGAAGTGGAGTAAACAGACTCATTGCAGTAGAGCGCGAATTCGGTAGACAGGTGAAATGAACATACATCAGAACGCTTAAGTTAGGTGATCGGAAACATAAAACAAAGCAAATAATATAATAGAGTGAGGTATGATTAAGTATAATAAAGGAATGAACATTATTAGATCATTTATGCGATAAACTAAGGTAAAACATTAACCTGAACCCAGGACGAAAGGCAATACAGTACTATTGAGTGAGTAGAGTTGAGCAAGACTAGCCAAGACAGAGTGTCCTAGTGTATCTACTGAAGGTAGAGTAAGAGTACGGAAACAACAGGATAGAAGTCTTGGATAACCACTCTCGGTGAAATCGAACGAGATTGGCTAAAGGGAGAGGGTAGTCCGATGAAGGGGGTCATTACGGGGTACGAAATGAAAAGGTCTGATCAAGGGACGTTGAGAAGCTGAAGCTACACTTTGCGATACCAGATGGTAAATATATCGCACACAGGCCTAAAGTGCTCCGCCTAGTTTTACGATTTCTCTGGTATGCAGGCGATAAATAGCGGCGTTGACATAAAAGAAGTTTGGCATAGTTAGGGATCCTACCAGGGAGCACCTGATGGATTGGCATAGGTGATGTGAGACTGCATACAGCGAGCGAAGACCAAAATAAATCCTTGTGCAGACTTTGCTCACGTGGGCCGCTTAGTGAGTTGGATGACTATGCGGAGGACGAGATTTTTGAAATGGCCGGTTGAGAGAGGGATGATCTTGCCACGAAGGAACAGGATAGGCAATGAGTTCGCCGGGGGCCACAAGCTCCGATTGAATATATGATGGTTTGGGATTTAGCAGGATTAAGGGCAAGTCCTTCAGAATGGCACCAATCGGATATTTCACCAAATGTCATATTAAATGACTCAATCACAGATTGGAGATCATTAGTGGAGGCATGTTCGTAAATCTCCGTAGAGGTACTATTTGAAGCTCCCTAGCGCTGCTGTGATATCGTTAATAAATACAGAGAACAGAAGAGGTCAATGCCTGCCCTTTGCGCAGCCCCGATGTGATGGCCCTGGAGGACGAGCGATGGTCATCGCTGCTAATGATTAGAGTTCTGTCTACGAGATAACTGGAGATGAGCGAACAAGCCAAAGAGCTAAAACCAAAAGAAGTTCGTAGTTTGGCGACGAGTAAGTCGAAAGCCCAGCTAAAATCTAGAAGTACGTGTACCACGTTCTTACATTCTATTAATGTCCATACTGCCTTTCCCTACGGCAGTAGTTATGGAGTGCCCATTCCGTAAGTCTGATCGAAACTTAGATAGAAAGCCGTTGACCTCAACATGCGCACTGGATCAACCAGGAGAATTTCGAAAACCTTAGAAATAGATGTTAGTATGATGATGGGATGCCAGTCATTCAGGTCGGAAGGGGAGGCAGTTTTAGGAATATGGGTGATATTGCCAGTTTTACAACAGCTGGGAAAGCGCGAGCAAATGGTGAGTCTATTAAACAAATGGGTGGTACAATGGTAGGGAGGATAATTTTGAGAAATGACATTTTATATTGTGCTTCTATAATAGTTGCATATCTAAAATCGAAAATAAACGAACAACTCCTTCTTAATGTTATACAAACATTTAGATTTTCCACGCACGCGTTTTGGTTTCTATGTGAGCAACAATTACATTAAAATTTCAAGTAGAATTAAAATATTCACAAAATCGTGCAACCCTTCAGTAAGATTGCCATGCATAAATTCCCATATTTTACATAAACTGACAAAGTTGTCAGTCTCTGTATTTTTGAATGCAGTCAAGCCTTAACAGCAATCCAATTTCCTGAGTTAATAACCAATTGAAAAATTGAAACGCCTGCCTTCTCTGAAGGTTAATAGAGAATTGGTTTATTCGAAATTATTCAGTTACAGTTTAACAGGAAGAACTAGCTTCTTCCATAATAGTTCGTTCGAGAAAATTTTTATTTGCAAAAGAAAAGAGAAGAAGGAACAAGCTGACGAGCGAATGGAAATTGAGACTTCGACTGCGACAGTTATAATGATATGAGTGCGAGCTCGCCTGGCTCATTAAAAGAGTTTATGAACGCAGGAAAACCTAATTTTGTATTTTTTTTTTTTTGAAAAGATTTTCTGTAGAACTTTTATGCTGGTTTAAAGCATCGGCATAGACAAGTTACGGTATACTTATAGAAGACAACAACAAAAACAACAAACATTTTACGTAAGTTGTCAAACACTACATTATTCGGTTTTAATATGCAGACAGTAACAAACTTGTTTATGTATCTTCGGATTGCGACGCCAAAGCTCTAGGGGAGAAATGGACACATTTTGTGCCTAAAATAAATTATAACAGTGAATATACCTATACTAATTGCCAGCTTGTTCGCACCTCTCTGCCCCATTATTGTTTACGAAATAGGAGTTTACTTAGATCCCTTTAATTTGCAGAATATTATACATGTGAAAATCTAAAATGAACGGTAATTAAACCAATTCTGAAAGGTATATACATACATACATACACAGAAAATTTAATTTCGTTTACAACCGAGAAATGTAAGAAACTTCAAAAAACATTTGAAAATTTCTTAAGAGAAACAAGAATATATATAAAATAAAAAAAGAACGAAAAGCCCCTCAATTTTATGCGGGTGTGACTTAATTACCACTTACTAAAATTAATTAACCGAATTAAGCAATTAGTACTTAAATTGAATATACTTTCATTATAATTTTCTTACCTAATTTGGAATTTATGTTGTACAAATTCAATGTGCTAGGAGGCCGTCATCACTGCTGTTTCGCTTCTTAATTAAAGCTTGGTAGCTTGGCAGCGAGCGGTGGCATAGCATTATGGATCGGTTACCTACATAAATCAGATTCAATTTTATCAAGCTCCCAAAAGACGACGACGACGACGGCGGCGACGCCAAGCTGTCACATAAATTATACATAACCTGATAAAGGAAGCGAGGAATTTTCGGGAAATATATTATGCTCGTGTGTAGGTAAATTATATAATTCCTTAATAAAGAATTCTCTTTCCGAGGAAGATATTAACTCACTCTCGGCGAGGATATCATTTTGTAGGCGTATTTAGCTTGAAGGATGGTGGGTCGGGGTGGGGGGGGGGGTTAATTTGATGAGAATATGGCTAATATACACGGTACTCTCATGTGTGATTTAATGCCCTCGTAGGTTTTACGAGGGTGTCTTTATTCAATATGTGGAGATGAATTTGACATGATAACAAGATAAAGAAGTTCTTTTATTATTTAATTTTTTGTGTTTATTACTAATATGTGCTTGGAAAAAAGGTAATCAAAAGAGCCCGACGTTAAAATCTCTTTCCATGTATTCGTTACGAGTATAGGAGAATGAGAAGAAATGCCTCTAGATGAAATATTCTGACTCACAAATGATAAATGCACAAAATCGACCGACGGATTTGACCGGGGATGGGCCTCCTTTCCTGATTTATTTTTTGCCTTTGCCAAATTTGTCAAAAGTGTAGTGGTGCGATCCACGGTCCAAATATTTCAGATCGTCACATGTAGTGTCGCAGTACACTCTCAAAATATTGTCGGAACGATTTTAGATGAAGATCCACGATCTAATTGTATTCGTGATGTGGATATTAGTCTGCCGATAACTGGGTTTTCTTATATAGGAGCAGCTACGAGGCATTAACTCCAATGGAGCGGCTTATCAGAGGTAACTGTAAGCTAAAGAAGTGGTGAGGATTGGAGCAACTAGTCAGGCTTAACTCCAAAATAACTAACTGTCCTCTTTATTTAATTTGTCGTATCCTATTTATACATAATTTAATCACTTAATTTACAATTGGTTCTCATGCTGACAAATCGCTTAACTTACAATATTTTGCATGAGTACCAATTCGTATCGGTAAATAAAAATTATTCCCATTAGGAAACTCACCTTTCACTCTTGAGTTTTACTTCATTAATTACTCATTGAAACATGAACTTGTCGCACGACCAAAAGTCTTACATTCAGCGTTGACTTTTGTTCGTTTTATTTTAGAGTGATTTTACGCGGTGAAGGTGTAAATGACCAGTTGAGTAGGTCTCTGAGTTTGCTTATTATTTCTTTATGATAATGCATATGTAAATCGTTGATTTCACTTGAAGTGGGTTTAAAGAAATGCTTTATTTTTACGATTATGCATGCATATAGACATATATGCTTTAGTGATAAATCTTTTACGATACTGCATATGCAGGTCGTTGGCCTCACGTGAAGTGGGTATATAGAAATTATGCATATATAGATATGTTTAATAATGACTACGCATACGGCTGTTAAATTATGTGTACTACTAGATAGCAAATCAGAGAATCGTCCACCCAAGATAAATATTTTAATTTTCCAAAATAGTGTTGTAAACTTAAATTAATGCAGAAAAGTGCAGCTAATATAAAAATAGAAATTTCTAAAAAAAAAAACAGAAAAAAAAGAGTAATACAAAGCTTAGTTTAAAGCAATGGTTAATTTCTATTTTTTCAATCCACTCCTCACTTCTTTGGTGGCATCAGTGGGATTTTTTACAAGATATTCCCAATAGCCTTAATACTGTTCTGAAAAAAAAAAACAAAAAAAAAACACAAAACAAAAATGTGATCTCCAATGAAACCGGTAAAATAAAATATATAAGGAATATCTGCTTCGGATTTTCATCAGTTAGCTGTTTAAATCACATAACTAACCTATATAGCTTGTCAGATCGAGAGGTAACTGCAGGTTTACTAATCGGTAACCAACTGTATGTGAGAGCTAAAACTATATAATTTGTTGAGTGTTTCCTCTTTGTTTTCTTTTCTGTGGTAATATAAAGAAATATAGTCAAAATATAAAGTTGATGTTTTGTAAACGAGTAAATGGATTATAATATACACAAGTCAGTGTAAAAATTTTTCCTGTATACTTTTTTTCTATTACTACTGTTAAAGATGTTAAGGAGAAACCATTCCCAGCAAAAGTTGAAATAGTTGATTTCCTGATTGACAAATAAACGCTAGCCCCCTCCCCTCTAATGGCCGAAACAAAATTTCTTTTTCTGCACTAAAAAAAAAATTAATACTTAAAACGACAAATCCCGATTAGTTGATTGCACATTAGTAATTCCTGTAAATTGATTTGGAAAAACAATAAGGTAATTAATAAAACTGCAAGTGCTAATTAGTTGCAATTTCTTATTGGAATTAGTTGATTTGCACTTAATTGTTCTGGAAAATACTTTAGATGTAGCTTCTAATTCAATTAGTTCACTTAACAAATGTTTGATGATGAATTAACCAATCATATTTCAGAAGACGTATTAGTAAAATCAACATATAAAATTATTAATTCTTTCTCAGGAACAAAAAAAAACGATTGTTTGTTTTTAAGAATATGATTTGTTATATTAGTGAATTCATGCAATTAATCAGTTTAACAAATAAATTCATAGATTTTTTTTTAATATGATGCAACATCACAATTTTGTAAATTAACGAATTACATTAGTTGATATGAATAATATAATTCGCCCATAAGTTTTACTGAGTTTATCATTTCGCTGGTACCTAACGCATATTGCTAATAAAGAAAAAATGGATTAGATACCCTCGCATAATATTTATATATTAATGGTTATTTTGATTTTTTCCGTTTGTCGATAACTCGAGAGCACTTTGACTAAAACTCTGTATATGACATTTTCGAAAAATAATAAATATAATTTTAAAAATGGAATAAATCTTGAAACCCGTGGTGTTGTCATACAAAATTACATTACTTTAAGCGCACGTACTTCCTATCCCTAAGGGGTCTGTGGCTACAACTCCTGCTGATTATGGACCCATCAGCTTACTTTGTTTTCTTTCGAAAGCTTTGGAGAAGCTACTATATTGGCAGGTTCAACAGGAGACACTTCAAAAAAACCTCATAAGTACCTGTCAATCTGGGTTTCGACCAAAGCATAGTTGTGAAAGTGGTCTCGTTAAAGTCACAACAGACATACGCGTTGCACTTGATAGAAGAGAGATTTGTATTCTGACGCTTTTAGACTTATCCAAAGCTTTCGACAGTGTTTGCCATGTAAACTTGCTAGATAAATTGTTTAATAAATTCTATTTTTCGTGTCGAGCTGTTCATTTAATCAAGGCATTCTTAAACGGGCGATCACAAAAGGTTACCCTTGGGGACGATAATTGCTCAAATTTCCTTCGTTTATCTTGTGGAGTACCACAAGGTTCCATTCTTGATCCTCTACTCTTCAGCCTATACATTAATGATCTGCCTGAAATAATACAAGATGTGAACATTCATATTTATGCTGACGACGTTCAGGTCTATTTCAGTCGTCCTCCAGGTCTTATCCAAGACTGTGTGGCTCGGATGAATTGCGATTTACATAACATAAACACCTGGTCGATTGACAATAAACTTAAACTAAATCCAAGTAAGTCACAGTGTATCTTTTTTTCTTTTGGTATTTTTGACTCTTCATCACTTCCTCCTATTCTTTTGAATGGTTTTTCAATTCCCTACGTGGATAAAGTCCGTAACGCCGGAGTCACCTCTAACTCTAATATGAAGTATTGTGAGCTCGTCAACTCGAACCTATCAAAGATCTACGCCACCCTACGTCGCCTATGGTTGTTTGCTAGAATTCTTTCCCCCAAGGTATGTTGTCATCTGGTTAAGTCACTTGTTTTCCCGATACTAGATGCACACTGCTCCAGAAAATTACATGTTGCATTTAACGATTGTGTAAGGTTTGTTTTGAGGTTACGAAGATTCGATCATGTGTCTCACCTAAATTTTGTACTGCTAGGTTGCTCTATTGAAGTATATCGAAGGCGCAGAGCATTACTTTTCCTATTCAACTTACTTCACAAATCTCAGCCCGCTTATTTGAGGACCATGTTTCAACCCTTGAGCTCTACCAGAGGTTACAAACTGCTAATTCCACGTTTTCAGACCTCGGTTTTTGATAGATTTTATATCGATCAAATTACTCGAATGTGAAATTCATTAGCACACAACATCTAGAAGGCTAACTCGATTGGCACTTTCAAGCGTCTTCTTGTAAATTTCTGGACATAAGTAGCTTTGTTGTTTTTCCTTCTATAATGACCCGTACGCGCAGATTATTATTATTATTTTATTATTATCGTATTTATTCATTCCCATTTGCTATCATTTTTTCATTTTTTATTATGTTTTTTATCTTAATTTTACTTATTTATTCATTATTTACTTGTTATTAGTGTTCTGTTTTCTAGTTTTTTTTTACTGTTGTATTTTTTAACATTTAATTTAGATTGTGTTTTTTTCCCTGGTATTATTGTATTCCACTCAAATAGGTACTAAGAAAAAGATTGTAAATCTACACAAACATTCTATTCTATTCTATTTTAAGTGTACTGGGAAGACATTTAGCGCCAATTTTCTTTTGTATGGAGAAATTAACTGCGAAATTAATTATAACCGCTTTTACTGTGATTTACCATCATTTACTTCATCGTTCTAGAAACTTATGCATAAAACCATTAATTTAAACCAATACATTTTTTGAATCTGAAATTCTTTGACAAATCTTTTTTCAATATCAATTTCGTTTGGACATTTAAAAACTCAATTCGTAATTTCGACTTATACATTCGTGAAATCAACAAATCAGAAAATTTTGCCACATATAATTCTCAGAGCTCTGAACTTATACTGAGTGTATATATGGGGTTTGCTAAATATTTTCTTCAACGTTTACAGCAGGCAGAAACTCTTAATTGTACTGATGAGTACCTATACATAGAGTTTCTGACCATACGGAAACCTTTTTTTCTTCTTTCTTTACAAATATCGGGTTTTCCAATAAGAGGTGTTATTTTAATTAGCCCGCTATTTCGGTAGATGTCACTTTTGGAGCTGTCATTTTTTGACACTTGACAAGTAGAAACTACGCCATTAATAAAAATGGAACGATACACGATTCAACAACGCATTGAAATTATTAAAATTCACTATAAAAATGGTGAAAATGTGGCAGAGACGGTTCGTAAAACTCGAACATTTTTGGGTCGTCGTGAAGCACCTTGTCGGACCGCAATACAGAAATTGGTAGAAAAATTCGAGCTGTCGGGACAAGTTAGTGATGTGAAGAATAAAACCCGTGCACGTCGCTCAAGAACAGCCGAGAATATTGCTGCTGTAGCCGAAAGTGTTGAAGAAAACCCAGGTTTGTCCATTCCTCGTTGTTCTTTGGAATTAGGCATCCCATAAACGTCATTACACCGTATTTTGCATAAAGGTTTGGGTTTTAAGGCTTATAAAGTTCAGTTAACACAAGAACTCAAGCCGGCCGATCATCAACAACGTCGAGTCTTTGCTGATTGGGTCCTTGAAATGCATGAAAATGATCCGGAATTCCATCGAAAACTCATCTTGAGTGATGAGGCCCATTTCCACCTCGATGGCTTCGTCAACAAGCAAAATTGTCGCATCTGGGGCTCGGAAAACCCAAGAGTTATTGTTGAAAAGCCTCTCTATCCTCAACGTGTGACTGTTTGGTGCGGTTTATGGTCCCGCGGGGTCATTGGACCTTACTTTTTCGAAAATGAGGCTGGAGCAACAGTTACGGTGATGATTTTTTATGGCCGGAATTGGATGGTATTGATCTGGACAACGTTTACTTTCAACAAGACGGCGCTACGTGCCATACAAGCAACGAAACCATTGATCTTTTATGGGAAAAGTTTCCGGACCGTGTTATCTCTCGAAGAGGTGATCACAATTGGCCACCGAGATCTTGTGATTTAACACCTTGCGACTTCTTCCTTTGGGGCCACGTGAAAGAGAAGGTCTACGCCAACAGCCCAGCGTCGATTCAAGACCTCAAACATGGAATTCGTGAGGCTATCGAGGACATTGGGCAGCCACTTTGCGATTTGGTTATGGAAAATTTCATGAAAAGGATATGGTCCTGTAGGCGTGGTCGTGGTGGTCATTTGGCTGATGTTATTTTCCATTATTAACGGCATACCTTCCTCTTTATAAAGAAATAAAGATCCGATCATTTATCTAAAAAAATGGCATTTTTCTTTGAATATCAAAATAACACCTCTTATTGGAAAACCCTATATTATTAGCCTAATGCGGGCAGATAAATCATATAAAAATAAAAATAATTAAATTCATAGCATTTTAGTATTATGATCAACTAAAAAATTAGTTGAATTTTTCAATTTTATTGTATATTTTAACAAATTCGATTAGTTGATTTCTAATGTATTCAAACTAATGTTTCAGTTGTTTTAAATAATCCTATATTCAAAATCAACCAAACAATTAGTTAATTTTTGAAATTGAATTTGGTGAAAGAGCAATATTAATTAGTCAACTGTTCTAATAGTTGCTGCTAAAGACTAGAATAAATAACGACTATTTTAGCTGATATTCCTATTTTTTTGGTAACTCACTGATATTATTTGTTGATGAAACAAATTCATTATCGTAAATCAACTAATCTTTTTTTTTTAAGTGTGATACCTAAAGTATGTTACCCGATTTCGACGGAAGTCCTCTTAAATTGCTGCGAAATTCTTTTTGATAATAAACAAACTGATAAAATGCTTCTCATTAGTGTTGTAAAGGTAAGAATAAATAGATCATGATTTTACAGTTTGGAATACTTTGTGGGAAACCCTTGAGGATCAATTTCTAAAGATACGCCTCAGATTTCAGTATATGCATAGTATAACTTCATAATATAAAAATATATTTACAAAGGTGTGGTCCTCGTAAAAGTAACCTTATTTCTTATTTCATTCGTCACTTAGCAGACACTTTTTACAACCGATTTTTTTTTTTAATTTTTTTATGCACGTTGACTGAAATACATATATGGTGAGTTGTAAAGTGTTGCAAAAGTTACAGAAATTTTACAAGAGGAGAATTAATAGTCATTTTACAGGTAATACAAATAATAAGAAATTTAAGGGATTTTGTCATGCATGGGATATTTTTCTGAAATAAATAATTTAAATAGAGATTTTAAAGAATTTATCTCGTATGTCTGCTCAGGCTATTCAAAAGGATTGCTAGCTTCTTTCACTTCGATTAAGCTTTTCAGTTTCACCAGGCTTAGAATTCTTAATTACCAATTTACAATATTTTCTATTCCATTAATGTGTAACCACGTTCGATGACTTAAAGAGAAAGCAAAAGAAAAAATCATTTCTCCTTGAAATTGCCATAAATTGATTTTCTCAAGTAGCTCTATTTCCAATTTCGAAAACTCCCTAAAAATCTGATACGATATCACAAATCAAGTAATTTGGACAACATCCTCTACCCCCTACCTAGTTTTCCTCTATAGTTTTCATGGTGTTTAAGTGCACTACCTACCAAAATGTCGTAAAAGACTAAAATATTGCTCACGTTATAAAAACAAATCTTGATTAATCCTTCGTCCTTAGAAGTCATATCAAGAAATTTTACGAGGGAATCGCGTGACACTAGCCGGTACAGAGCACGTAGTTCATGTGACATGCAACGAATCATTTTGAGAAAAGTCAAAAGCACAAATCGACAACGAAGACGGCAATGAGGACGACGACGACAACGACGACATCCATTGCAAGACCGGGCCGACCTGCCTGCGCTAGCAAAGTAGTATATCAGTCTCTAGTATATAGGTCTTAGGAGAACTTTGATTAGCTTTTCGTATAGAATTAATAGCATGCGAGTACTCGTACTTAACTTCCTTGTGGATGATTATAAGAAGGAGTGGCAAATGATTAAGAAATATTGTGCAGCTTTGCATATTATCTGTAATATTTCATGGCAATTTAATGTAGGCGAAAACATATACAGCCAGTATTATAAGTTGTAAAAGTGCGCGCGTGCAGCGCGCCCTCTGATTTATGAAACCGCATTAATTCTGATGCAGGGAAATCTAAAAAGCCTGAGTTTGCACTTTCCGGAAGAACGAAGGGGTAAGAAGTTAGGGATTTCATTCATGATAGAAGTAAGTAAGTAGAAAAGCTTCTTTCCTCTACTCTCCTATATAGATATATACATATATGTATGTATTTCTACTCTGCAATTCATTGTTCAAATCAGAAAATGGAGAGATGATAAAACCGCGTCATGTAATTTCCTCCTTAATCGACGGAAATTACAATCAAATCCTTTCAACAAGGGTGATGAAAACTGGATTATTTCCCCACAAAATGACGGAAACTGACATACAATTGTTGAAAATGGGAAGAGTCAATCCTATACACGACATTTGAACAAAATTTCCCCAAAATTACAGTAGAACGGAAATCAATACAGGAGAAAACCTTTAAGTGAAGTGTTGTGGAAAATGAATGCAGGAAATCGTTTAGTAATTCGCCATTTTTACAGCATTTTCCCTACATAATGCGGTCGTTTTATGTATATACATATCAATAATTTCCAATTGCTGTTTTTTTTTTTACCACTCCTACTGTTGCCTACTCAGAGCAGATTAATATAATTTCAGTTTCAATTTAATTCTCTGAACAAAAGTTGATTTGTTTTCCACTCACATCGGTACAGAGTGAGTTGGTAAATATTTTATTCCAAGTATTTAATTGAAGGATTTTCAATTGTCATTAGCGGATTTTATATGTTGTTGATGTTGAATTGATTATAATAAGAAGGGGAAATTAAATGGAAATTTGGGGTACCTACCTATAGTATAATCTGTGGTGCTGGAATTAAATGATTTCCAGGACTATATTGCTTGGGTTTTGTTTTCGGATTATATATGTCTCAGTGAAATCCCCAAAATCAATAGATACATATAGATATAATTTTTTATTCCTCCATATTTATTATGAATTTTCATTTGTACGGATATGTCTATGAAATTGAGAGTTTGCTGAGCTTGCCAGAAAGTCCTTGAGCTATGGGTTCAATTCTTCAATTAGAGAACGTGCTGTTTGTTATATAATTTTGTAGCTGTCTTAATAAATTATGTTATTATGTTATTTCTCTCCTTTTCTCTCTCTTTCTCTCTCTCTATCTCCCTCTCTCTCAGATAAATGTTTTTACTGCTTAAGAAGAACCTTCAACTTGTTTCTTCCTAGATTACTCGAAGATAACAATCCTAAGCATCCTTTTTTACCGGTATTAAACTATCCTTGCATGCCATGTGTGAGAAATGCATAATTTTCATTCTTGATTTTCAACAGTACGAGCTAGAATCGAGAATCATTTGTTAAAACAACATCTGTTTGCAAGAATCAGCTTCTAATTTTGTTGCTTGGTGTTCTCAATGTAATATGAGTTTGCAACATCACGTATATGCGCATCAACACCTTGACGCTATTTTCTTAACGCTCGCTTCTGTAAATCTTCCGAAGTTGAATTTTATCTCATTTCATAAACTATACAACTCCATCACATATCACAGAATCCATCTCCAGCTGAATGGAACTATCGTTGACCTTCGAATAGAGTATGAAATACAGTTGCTGCTCAATCGAAACAGTTCCAACATTTCCCTCGCCGGTTACAGTTTGATGGACGAAATTAGAAATAGGACAAATATCAGAGTCATCAATAAAGCCTGACTTGATGTGTTTCGATGTCAGGGTAAGATAAAAGGGTGACTTTTATTAGCAGTAATTTTTCCAACAAATGTTTCTCATCCATGCAGCACTTTGCGTCATGTAAAACCCTTTCAATGGAAAACATCGATAGGCTGCATTCAGTGATTTCTGTGAAGTGGGAAAAAAAGTTAGTTATGTTAGGTTAAGAGTAGGGGCGACTAGGACTTGCGGATACCTCGACTATTGTTGATAGATTGTGTCCTCTTCTAAAACGGTTAGGCTACGTTCCAGAAATAATATCAGACTAATAGGCCTGTATGATTTTATCTCGCTGGATGGTTTATTTTGTGCTTTCGAAAAAAAAAGTAAAGTGAAGTAGTTTTCAGCTGCCATGTCGAGTGCTTCGATTGATAAGTAGGAGATATGGCTGTCAAGATGAAGCAGTTGTAGTGAACTTTCCAATGATTGAATTTTCGATTTTTGATGAGAATTTTCGTTTTCGCCGATTAAAACTCCCTAATTCTCTCTTCGCGATTCTCTAACATACTTGGAAGTGACATCTTTATACATGGGTCGGGTGGGCCTGGGCCGAGGGTTCTGCGATCCATGTGACCCCGTAGCCCCTGCGATAGTAGACCAATCGATTAACAATTCTTCAACCAGTAAGACAACCAATTACAAGATAGTTTAGCTCTTAGAGTTTAGCTATTGAAAGTAGACCATGGGATTTATTCAAACTTCTAAGTATACATAGCAACAAATTTTCATAAAGAGTAACCTAAATGTCTGTGTTTGCAGCCCCGGAATTTTTAAATTTCCAGCATTTTTTTTATGGTATACCTTCAGTAGTCAAACCCAATTTATTTGGTAATCAGCGAATATTTTTATTCTGTTGGTTTATGTTAAGCCCAACGCGCGGAGACTTTTTGTCACACAACCTCTTTTTCACTTTCTTCGTCCTGTCGCCGTGGTCTACTTTAGTACGCACACAGTGAATAACTGTCACCCATGTTCAAATTTCGAGGAGGCAGTTGTGATAAGTGTATTTGTCATAAGGATATGGAAACTATTAACGCTATTGGGGTTTACCAATTTGGAGCGAAAGGGTGCTTAAAGGAAAATTTCACTTAATGTTCGATGAACTGCGATTCTATATTTTTATAATAAAAAATAAAAGTAAAAATGAATTATTTGTGATCTTGTATACGAAGTGGAAAAACCCAATTTAGAGGAAAATGTCTGGCATAAAGCGGTAAGTTTTATTATTATTTCTAAAATTTGATACTTTTTCAATGAAAATAAGTGATAAAAACAATATTTCTGTACCCTATTTTCGTATTTAAGAGCATGCAGCTTGAGCTCAGTTCGTCATTACGACTTTAGAGTTTTTTAAATTTCAATATAAAAATTTATCAGTAGTACTTCTTTCAATGCTTACTAATAGTAAACTTACTTCTGTCTCATCATCGTAGCAAGCCTCAACTGACGAATGAGCAGAAGGGAGTCATAATTGGATTGTGTCAGCAAAAGCGGAGTCCAAAGGATACATAAAGCAGGAAAGAGTCTGTAAAGACTAAAAGGAAGTGGTGGTCGACATAAACTAAACGAAAGAGATGTACGCGCTTTGAAACAACGAGTTCTGCAAAAGCATAAAACACCTTTTACTGCACTCTTAAGAGAATTTACTTCCTCATCAGGGGAAAAAGGTCAGCAGGTACACTTAGCAGGTATCTGAGGAAAGAGGGTTTCAAGAGCTGTCATTGTCGAAAAGTACCACGCCTAACAGAGAAGCACATCGCAGTTGGGTAAAAAAACATCAAAATGAAGATTGGTCGAAAATAATTTTCTCGGATGAATCACGATTTTGTTTAACATTCCATCGTCCTGAGAGCTGTATTCGCAGGTCAGGTGAGCAGCTTCATCCACAGTGCATCAAATCCACTACAAAAGGAAACGCTGGAATTATGGTATGGGGATGTTTCACTGCGGCAGGTGTTGGAAGACTTTATAGAACTCAAAAGGGAGTCAAAATTAATGCCGCAGAATACAAGAAAATTTTGGAGGAATCGCTTCTACCGACAATTTCCGAATTGACACGTGCAAGGCTTTAGAAGTTCCAATAGGACAATGCGCCTTGCCATAAAGCAGCGAGCGTATTGGCCTGGATGCAGGAAAAGAAAATTAAAATATTGGGGAATTGCCCAGCTCAAAGTCCAGACCTTAGTCCCATAGAAAATATGTTGGATTATATCGATAGAGAAATCCACAAGCAGCCTATAAATAATATAGAGGAATTATGGATGGCAATAAACCAAGTATGGAATCAAATACTTTCCGAATTTATTCAATTTTTCAACATTTTTATTTATACATTTCCTACATTTTAGTATTTTGTGTTACCGCCTTTATTATCTAAAACCGCCTTTAATCTTCGCGGCATGGATCTCATCGAATGTATAAATAAAAATGTTGAAAAAATATTTTGGTCTATTGAGTTTTGAAACATATTTGAAAATAAAGAAATTTGTCAGTTTCATATTTTCAAAAAATGTGGTAAATTGTCGCTTTCTCTAAGTGTTTTCAAGTGGTCCCTTTTCCGTGTTTGTGTCACTTATCATGTCAGACATTTTAGATTGGTAGCATTCTTTCTTTATAATGACCGATTTATTTCCTTTGTCCAAGTTAACCACGTATAAGTCGGGGTTAGTTTTTAAAAAAAACTTTTTGTTGTCTTATAACACTTTAAAAGGAATTTATTGATTTTATTATGATGGTTGCTTCTGTGGGGATGTCTACATTCGTCAGATTTTCTACACAATTGTCGTCAAATAAGAAGCACGCATCAAAACCAAGTAACCCATAATAACACCTCTCACACAAACTAACAAATACACATACTGGCACAAACGACACCACAGCAAACATAACAATCAAAAACAGCGGACGCAGCTCAGTACTTTTCTAGTCTTTAATTTTAGAACGTATTTGTTTTTTTTTTTTTTTTTTGTTAATTTATTTACTTTTGTCGGTTATATGTTTTTTTTAAATAAATGTAGTTTTTTTCGTAATTTTTACACTCGAGTAGTTCTGTTCACATATGGTTAAGGTAATCTAATCATTTCATATATTTATATTCAAACATTTTTCCCAATTTGTTAGACGACTAAATAAATGTAATTGCACAGACCCCTTGAAATAAACTACTAACACAAACTTTTGTAGTTTTTTCTCCTCATTGATCGGAGATCCCCAAAAAAGCTCACATTTTGTCCTATATTTGGAAAGAAAGAAAAATCGTGGTGATGTATGACCTATGGCATTAGTGGGCCAAATCCATTGAAATCAAGCTGCCACGTTCTGGTGAAACCACTTGCCCAATCCGCTTCACTCCTCCTAACGATATGATTTTGTCAACTTTGGATGAAAGAGTAGTAGAAGCACCTGTTTCATCCATATTTCAAGTGAAATATGTAACAAAATTCGTTCGGGTTGCTGGTTTCTTCCTACAACAACAATTGACAGAAAAATAGGTGTCTCACCATGACCAGTTTAATTGTCTCATTATAGTCAAATTACACCATTTGATAAAATTTAATATCACCCCGCCGTGTCCGACGTCCCACCGTGCGTCGTCGACTTAACCTTACTTATTTAAATATTTAAATTGGATCCACATCCTGCAGAATATAATTATAAAAAAAATTGTGTTTTTCGCTTTTTAAGCATTGATTCCGATGACGCTCAAAATGGCTATGATGCATGTGCATTAGACAGACATATCTTAATTAATTTGTATATCTGTCCTTATTGTAGATTTTATGATATTGGGAACATCAATATATTAAGAAATCATAAAATAAATGCAATTCGTGTAACATAAAAAAATTGTTTTCAATCGAATCATAATTATTCAAACAAAGCTGAGTAGAATTTATAACGAAGGAGGTATGCCAAGTCTTTATGGCTAATGAAATTCATCTTTACCACTATTAATACAAAAAGCAATGAAATTTTCAAATGAAAATGAATATATTTAGTTCTCCGCGGAGCTTTATTTCTTTTCCTATTTTCTTTCGTTTTTTTTTCTCGACAGTTAGCTTACCCATAAATTTGCATAGACTTTCTCTCATCTTTTTTTTTTTTGGTCTCGCCACTTTGTTCCATCGAAATCGCTCATCAAAAATGCAAGGAAGCTTCCCTGTAAGTAAAATTCTTAAATTGATCCTTCTTGCTTTCATCACAAGGATATTTTTGCAGTCTCATTATCATTTTAACTACGACGTGATATCATTTTTCTGATTATTATTAAGATGGATTTCATTTGTCTTTCATGAAATTAGATTTTGTTTTTATGTTGGAGCAGCAATCTTTACTACGTGTAAAATTATACTTAATTTTTTAGTGTCTTTAGCATTGGGCTTTAATTAGAATATTTTAAGGAGAAAATTTCGACTGTTATGTTGATATCCATTAATCATCATTAATCTATTTCATAATAAATATTGTAATTGGAGTTATGCAATTTTAGTAAATATTATAGGGTTAAGCAGATTGAACGGGATGAAAGAATTTATGAACTTCAACTGCACTTGGCATTGTATTAAAAACAAGCATGCATGCATTAGATTTCAGATTTAACAGCAGATAAATACAAGTACACTAAAAATTTCCGAATACAATAAAAGTGAGTAGAATTGGTCGAGTTTTATTAAATGTTCCAGAAAATAGATATTCGACAGCAGTTCTTCTGATAATATTCGATTCTCATTGCTCACTTCATCTTCATCACACAATTTCGATTCGAATAAAATTGATATCCAAAAAGGGTTAGATTCCTAACAACGGCCTTATACGATACGGACATTCATTAATATCATACTATACAGGGTGTTTCCCACTAGGAGGTCAATAGAGCAGGAGGTGATAGTACTCACCTAGACGAACCAAAAATTGTATGGCGGAGGGGTGGGGGGAGGGGGGGCATATCAACCGTTTAGGAGTTACAGGGTGATTAAGAAAAAAAGCTAGTTTTTGACAAAACACCCTGTATCTTAAAAACTACAGGGCGTACGGCCACATTTAAGAGCTCATTATATGTAAAACTACATGGCCTTTCCAATGACTGCTCAACCAGCCCCACACTCCCATCAAGAATTATAGTTGTTTAAACTAAAAATTTGGGATTTTCTTACCCTTTTACTTAATTTAACCTCTATTATTTTTGCAAAAAGGTCATTAACATAACTTTTTTTTATAAAAACTGTTAACTATAGACTCTCTTGAAGTTTACAGTTTTTATAAAAAAAAGTTATGTAAACAACATTTTTGCAAAAATAATAGAGGTTAAATAATAAAAAAAGGTAAGAAAATCCGAAATTTTTAGTTTAAACAACCATAATTCTTGATGGGAGTGGGGCCGATTGAGAAGTCGTTAGAAGGGCCTTGAAGTTCTACATATAGTGAGCTCATAACTGTGGCCATACGCCCTGTAGTTTTTAAGATACAGGGTGTTTTGTGAAAAACTAGCTTTTTTTCTTAATCACCCTGTAACTCCTAATTGGTTGATATGCCCCCCCCCCCCTCCCCCACCTGCCATACAAGTTTTGGTTCATCTAGGTGAATACCTCCTAGTGGGAAACACCCTGCATATGTGCTAAGGGCAAGGGTATCTCAAACTAGTTATTGGAAGCTTTTTGTTTCAATAAATTCTAAAATTAAAGTGATTTTTCCAAAATTTCCCTTTCAAAACTTTATTTAAACTTTTTAAACTTAAGTAAGAAAAAATTTCGCTTAAACCACCACCATGCATCCTGTGATATATCCTAGTACGTTGGACTGCATTACGTAAATTTGGCTCGATTTTAGTCAGAGCACAATGATTTTTTTCTTAGAGTTATTGGACCGCTTGTGGTTTATTCACGTAAACTTTAACCTTGAAATCTAGAAGCGTTATATCACAACATCGTGTGGTCTCAATCGATATTGCAATTTCTCAAAATTAAAATATTTGGAAATATTTTTTTCAGCAATTCGATCCTTTCACAAGTAGTATGAGGTGTATCCACGTCTTGCTGGAGTCGCTCAATTTGCTCAATTCATATTATTCAATTCCTGGAGTTAAAAAGTAGTTTAGCACAGGACTATAGCCCTTACACCGGTGACCGTAGTATCTTGGGCAGTATTATTTAAAAAAAGGACCCAATTATGTATACCATTTGTCCAAAACACGAACGAAACGCACCTTAGAAGCATCTGGTTGCGGTTGAATGATTCTGGGTAACATCCATGGTCCACCTTTAACTCTTGTGTTGATTGAATTATATTGGCATATAGGTAAAGATCTTTTTGAAAAAATTGATGGACAAGCGCTCGAGAAAGTCCCAATTCGTGAGCAAGTTGTCTTATCGAGGTTTTTGGGTGTTTGTTTACACCTTCGTCCACTCTTGCAAAACTCTCGTTCAAACTGCTGATATGAGGACGACGAAAACGTGGCTTAGCTTATTGAACCTACGATTTAGTTTTTTTTTATTTTTCTTCAAATATCTAATTGTTCTTCCAGAAGGCACTAACAACAGCCCAAAATATTTTGTACGACTATTGATAACTCATTCGTAATTTTTAAAATAAGTTTTCACACTACTAAACGTTCGGTAAGCGTTAAGCGCTCCATGATGATTTTTTTTATTTCTTGCGTCAACTCGCACTAATTCTCAAATACATTACATAATATGTAGCTTCTATAACACTTCTGAGTAGGCATTTATTCGGAAACATTATGTTTTAATCATGGCAACGGAGAAGGCATGCAAGTAGTTTTTAGTTGTTAGCCAATAGTTGTTCCTGTAGTAAGTACTAGTTTAAATAGTATAACTTGAGGTTAATGTTGTAGCTTTATTATAGAGTCAAGGCTGTCAACAGTTGTTAGGTCTTCTTCTGAACACGTTCCAAGAACCAGTGTAAATCTGGGCTAGAGGGTGATTCTGATCTTTTTGTCGTAGCTTCGGCATATATTTTAGTCAGATATTTTGACATTTCACCTCAAATTTGTCGTACTTTAATATCCACTATATTCATTTTGATTTAACCTTTTCATCAACCATAAAATAAAGTAAAATTAATTTGCAATGAATGAATGTCAGAATACACGTCTAAAAGTACGACAAATTAGTCAAATGCTTCCCAGGTTGTGACAAAAATGTTATACTGTTGTAAATCGATATTCTACACCTAATTAGAGCAATACAAGTGCTGAAATTCGAAATAATATTTTGTATTTGTCATGTGAAGTGTCATTTTCTGTTCATTCTATGTAATGCAAGGCTTGCTGAACTGATCAAAAAAACGAAAAAATCAGTAGAAAAGTTCATTTCATTTAGGCGTATATTTTGACATTAAAATACGACAAAAGATCAGAATCAGCCCCCATGGCTAGAGTTTAAGAATGGTTAGCGAACGTGCCCTGAGATGACCACAGTTACTCTCACTGAAGGCAGTGGAATCTGAAAAGTCCTTCAGTAACCAGATTAGGACTGGTACTGAGACTTCATATAGTGTCCAGACTAAACTTATTTTTCATGACAAAATGGTGATGGAAGTGTCGTCGTTACCCTAATTAAGACTGTTGAATCTGAAATGATCCAGATTATGCCTATAGCACTTGGCAGACTGTTGGCGGTCTGTAGTCCTTGAATGGCCTGCAATGGAACTTTTGATTGCTCTTGTTATCACTAATATGTAGGTGGAGTGTGAGCTTAACGTCTAATTAATAAAGATGCGCAAAAATGTTTCAGCTCAAGTTTCAGAATGATCAAGCGGACCCTATATAGACTTGACAGCTAGCCCGAGTTCAGCTGAGAGGCAAATCGTAGAAATGTCTATCATCTGGGTGCAAGCTCAAGAAGATCCAATTTCGACTCGAGGGCACCGAGTGAGTAGCTGTAGTCTCGGAATGCTGTCGTCTAAATTCACTTACTAGGCACTTGCAGTCAGTCCGTAAATGCACGTTAGTTAAGGAAATCTCTGTAATTAAAAATTTATTTAGTTCATATAAAAGGGCATCGGATGATGTCGCTAGTGTAATCAAACTCTCTTGTTTTAATTAAAGTTGTCTTGTCCTTGTGTTTGACTTTTTGTATCAGTTACATGTTTACGTTTTATAACAAAGAAAAATTATTCCTCTCAAATCGAATTTCCTAGTTTTAGGTTGACATAAAAATATATACATTTATGTTTTTTCGTGTACGCACTTCCACAGACCTGTATATAAATGGACTGCTCTTTGAACCAAAAATACATGAAAGCAAATGGCACCGCCTTCATATTTCTATCTATTTCCGTGAGAGCATACTTTACCATTGAACTGTAACGATTTGGAACGCGAAATTGCTTGAAGTTCAGTGGAATTTCCAGAACTGGCAACTTGATAATCAAAACTTTTCTACCAAAACAGCCTTGTGAAAAGCACTTTCTTCGGCTTATACCTAATTAAAATTTTAGCAATACAAATAGTCCCGAATACTTTTGTGGTAAATTCAGTAAATCCCACTGACATTTATGTAAGTAAATTCCCAAATAATTTAAAAATGACCCCAGTTTACGACAGTCGGTAGCATTGACAGTCAGAGTGATCAGTCAGTCCATTTATATACATGTCAGTGGTGCCTACCTATCTAATGTCCCTGGTCTCATAAGCAAGATATCTCAAAGTACTTTAACTGGAATTTAATTACAGCGAGGTTTTTGCAATCTATGGAATGTACAGTCCGGAGCGAAAGTGTCGATATAAGTATAAGATCGATCACACTTGATGTAATCCAAGAGGGCAAACAAACAGCAGAAAGATCAGGCTTTTCCTGTTGGCTCTAATTGTTATAAAAAATGAAGTCACATTGCTTTCATACTTCTATCTATCTATAATTCAACGACTTTCGCTTATCTTTCACTCTTTCTTTCGCTCCTTTATCGCTATATGCATGGCCAATGTTCTGATGAAATATCTAGTCTGATCCCTTGTAGAATAGTTCCTGCACGCAATACCCGCGCTGCATCCCGCGCTCATCCTTTTACCCTTCAAATTACCTTCGGCCGTACACTTAAATTCCGTGATGCTTTCTTATCCCGAACTGTGCGAATGTGGAACAGTCTACCATCTTCTGTCTTTCCTCCGGCATACAACCTGTAAAAGTTTAAGGGCGACATACATCGGCACCTCCGCCACTCTCCTCATATCCCTTAATCCTTTCCCTATCTCCTTCCTGCCACGCTGTGCTTTGCATCATAGGGTATCCCCTGAGCTTGGCTTAATAATAAAAAAAAAAAAAAAAAAAAAAAAAAATAGAGATTGAAAGTCATTGAACACAATATTCAAGATCTTCTTAAAAAATGGGGGCATTCAAATAGTCCAAGAGTTATATTAGGTCTCACATAAACATCATCAGTGTAGATAGTATAATGATGACTTCCTCTGGTGTGTATTGTGATAACATCGGGTAGGTGATTCATGTTCAAATGCTGAAAACCAATGGATCTAGATTAGATTCCTGAGGTTATTCATTACTTACAGGCATAGGATTATAGATTGATTATTTTTATATGGCCATTGGTCATCATTATAGATGTATGGAGTAGAAGTAGAATTTCGTTTCGAAATTGAAATGGCTTGGAAAAATCGAGCAACGCTATAAAACATTATTAATTTTTACTGAGTACATGTCACATCTATGACGATAAAATTTAACTATTTTGTGATTTATAAAATCCAGGAGAAAACCAGTTTTTGTTTTTGAATGAATTTCAAAAAATAAATATGGCTAATCAGAATAAATAAATAATAATATAAAATAAAATAATAGGCTAAAATATTGAAGAGAAATTAGAGCGCTTATCCAACGAATATATACATATGTATGTAGGTTCCAAGTGCAAATTTCGAATAATGCGGAAGATATTTTTCATCACCGCAATTGACACAAAATGGTTGTGTTAATTCCGGTGAACACCAACAGTGAAAGGATAACGTTACACCGACTGAAATCTGATGGACCCCAAAAGAGTCATGACGATACTCTACAGACTGCGAAAAAATAGTTCATGTAAAATTTTTAAAAACCTTGTATTTATACTCTTCGAGTATCCTTCGTACATAAGCATATTAATTTAATGACTTGTTCCATATTTTTTTACTCAATGATTTGACTACAATTTAAATTCGGCTATTTATTTATTTATAAAGTTACAACGATAGTACACAGATACAGTGTTCCAATTATATACTCCCGTATAATTATTAATAATTATTATAAATTATTTTCGAGAGAATAAATAATAAATGAAGGAAAAACAAGTTGTGTGAAATTATATACAGGGTGTCCCGTAAATAGACGTCAAGCTGGAATCGGATGATAGAGCAAATTATAATATTTACCAGAAAAATATTTAAAAAAAAAATCTAAGTCATATATTTTTCAAATTATAGACATTTCTTTTGTTTTCGAGAAAATGTACACCCTATGATGGTTTTTTAGTTCCTGTTGCTATAAATCGTTACTTTTTTTCAATTTTATTTTAATTATGTACCATGTTGCTTTGAATTCTAAGCCAACTGCTCCAGCTTGGAAGAAAATGTCACATTTTGCCGAACCAAGAATAGAAAATTAATTTTTCACCCAACTTTAACTGACTGTAATTTAAAAAAAATGTACTACGCCAGTCTGGCAAGTAACTTTAAAAGTTGATGCATTTAATAAGGATTCTAAAATGGTATAACAGTTGCTACATTATTTCTTAGATTACGGAAAAAAATTTGTTTCTTCAAGAAACCCAGTTTCGAAAAAGTTCTTTTCACCTACTAAAAATGATTCAGTGTACCCAAAACTTGCCGTAAGACCGTAACCTTAAGACTCTAGTTTGAGTGAGACGGAGAGGCATTACATGAACTGTGAGTGAGACAGATAGTGACGCTTTCAAGTTAGAGAACCTAAGTTTTTGTTGAACAAATTTTCCTTAAGTTTAAAATTAAACACAAATTATTTGGGTGCTAAGATTTATTATTTACAAAAGATGTTCAAATTGCCTTCTTTCAGCTGCAATACAAGTTCGATATCTTCTTAAGAAGGACCGGGTTATCAGACGGCAAATCTTCCATTGTTGACAAATTCAACTGCTTCCGTAATTCTGGAGCTGATGTTTTTGTAAAATTCCGTGAGCTATACTTTTAGGCACTCCTCTACTTTTCTGGATTGCACGTACCGAATTACTTGGGTCTTCTTCCACTGCTTGAAGTACTACGTCCGCGTAAGTAAGGTAAAGAACTCTTCCTTCACCATGTACTTGGTTTGGAAGTCGGCCCTCTGTGGAGAGTAGACGATGAACATTTGTAAAAACTCAATGATTTGACGAGCTAGCGTCACTATCTTGCTCACTCACATTTCATGCAATGACTCTCCGTCTCACTCAAACTAGAATCTTAAAGTTACGGTCTTAAGGCAAGCTTGGGTACACTAGAATCATTTTTAATAGGTGCAAAGAAATTTTTCGAAACTGGGTTTCTTGAAGAAACAATTTTTTTTTATCGTAAGCTAAGAAATAATGTAGCAAGTGCTATACCATTTTAGAATCCTTATTAAATGCGTCAACTTTTAAAGTTACTTGCCAAACTGGCGTAGTACATTTTTTTTTAAATTACAGTCAGTTAAAGTTGGGTGAAAAATTAATTTTCTATTCTTGGTTCGGCAAAATGTGGCATTTTCTTCCAAGCTGGAGCAGTCGGCTTAGAATTTAAAGCAACAGGTTACATAAGCACTATTCAGGATTACATAAGAAAATAAAATACAAAGAGCTAAAAAACCATCATAGGGTGTATATTTTCTCGAAAACAAAAGAAATGTCCATAATTTGTAAAATACATGACTTAGATTTTTTTATATTTTTCTGGTAAATATTATGATTTGGTCTATCATCCGATTCCAGCTTGACGTCGACTTACGGGACACCCTGTATACAGGGCTGTTTCCTTCATGGTGGTTTATAGAGCGGGAGGTGATAGTACTCACCTAGCCAAACAAATAATTGTATGGCGGGGGGGGGGGGGGAGTTACAAGGTGATTAAGAAAGTGTGCTAGGTTTTTTTGTTTTTTTTTTTTTTTGCAAAAGGTCAGTAACATAACAAGGCGCCATTATGTATGGAGTATTCAAATTGAAGTCTCTCCCGTTTTCTACAGAAGGATACAAATTTGAATTTGGTATATTAAGGGATACCAAGTTTTTATCGCACCATTTTTTAATTTTATTCAGATCATCTTGTAATTTTATGTATTTACAGTATTTATAACTCGGAATTTTTTGCATCATCTGCATAAAGAAGGCAGGCAAATCATTAATATATATTCTAAATATGAACGGACCAAGAGCTGTACCTTGCGGAACTCCTGATATTTGCTTAAAAGATATAGATTGAAAGCCATTCAAAACTACAAGATTTTAGGAAAACATCGATTTAATAGCATCCTGATGAAACCCCAAGGATCATATCTTTACTAATATTCTTTTATGTTGAACTTTATCAAATTCCTTAGTAAAGTCAGTATGTATAGAATTAACTTGTATACAGTTATTTCAGGCTGTTGCAATAACGTCAGTAAAAAACGCCAAATTAGTAATGATCGAAGCCCAGGAATGAAACCATGTTGGCATTCATTAATCAAGGCATTCGTCTGGTGGATTAAGTGTTTATGTATAATTTTTTCAAATATTAAAGCCAATCTGCTGGAGATAGATATGGGTCGATAATTGATTACTAATTTAGGGTCGCCTGCTTTATGAATAGGTGTAGTAAAACATCTCTTTAAAATTCTTTTTCTTTTTTTTGCTAATTGACATATTAAACAGGTCGGTCATAGGAGCAGAGATGGCTTCATAGCATTTTTTGTAAAACAAATTAAGAATTCCATCTGGGTCAGCTCTTTTATTACTATCTAACATCGAACTTAAAAATGACCTGTTCAACATCGCACTGAGAGACAACATTAAAACAATTAGATGATTTATGGTTATTCGGTGAAAAGCTAGAATACACCGAAGTATCAATTAACCGGAGTATTTGGTTATCCGGAGTGTTTGGTTATCCGGAGTGTTCGGTAATCTGGAGTTTTAAATTATCCGGATTACCATTGATTTTAATTACAACGGCGGATAATCAAGGTTATACACAATCATCTTCCACAACTAATAGTAATCGCTACTGCTCGAATTCTAGAGCATTAGGGATAATAGGAAATTACCATTTTAGCAGAATGCAATATCCTTATAAAGAATATCTCCTTGAACATTTTAAAATTCATGAACTTCCTTCAGTCCTAGGCTTACATTAGTAGTGTCATTTTACATTATATTTCTTCCTCGTTATTTTTTTTTTTTTTAGTCACTTTAACATCGTTCAGAACAAGAGACGAATAAAATAAGCGAAAGACTGAAATTAGCCAAGCGACGACGGACACGTCCGTCGCGCCACATTCTACATTCAACCGATCATTCTGAAACTTTCCTTTTATACTTCTGTCACCATTGCAATTCAGCCATAATAATAATAATTGAGGGGACATTTCAAATCCAACTCACGTATCTCGTCGACTGGAAATTTAGAAGATACATCCATCCACTATACACCCTCGGGTCACTACCATCATATATCTAGTTATAGTTATACTATACTTACGACGACAAAGTATTTTGTAGTTGTAGCATCAAAAATACTCCCTGACTCACAATATAATTTTCCTCCTCATAAAATGTCCTTTCATCTCCAGCTCAGTTACAGCATTTTGTTTTCATAGGAGAGAAGAGCCGCCTCCTAAAGCACAATAGTATCAGATGGGATTTTTCAGTATTATCACTAGAGAAATTCAATGCTTTTGCTCTTATCACTTAATCGGTTTTGAAGAGCAAACAAAAGGATCAGGAAGAGACGTCTGGTTCTGGTTCTGGTTATACTACATATATAGTTTTGTTGATGTTGCCCTAAAGCGACAAAACAGTTGAAGTTCAGTTCTTGAAATTTTGGTGAACAATATAATGGTGGACCTGGGGAGAATAATGTTTACCGTTGTATTAGGATTCTTTCAGTAATAGCACTCAACTCAGCAGATATATTTGGATGTAGGTGTACATGTATGTATGTAGGTATGTATCTGCTGATGCTGTTTCTGCCGAAGAATGTTTAAGAAAAGTATGTATACAAATAAGTATATACAGAATACTCCTTAGCATGGGATTTATTCTTATAACAGAACGAAGAATTTTTTTTCTATTCCTAAAAGAAAATACAAGAAATGCATTATCATGACATGATATGCAGTGCTTAAGAGTTGGAACTATCACAGCTCGAATCCATTTAAAAAAAACCTTCTTCCTTTAGTGGCTGGTATGTTTGTTGGCTGTGATTTTCTAAAAGAATTTGCATATACGAAAATATTTTTGCATTGAACACCCTAAAGGATAAATTTATGTCTTTTAAGATGTATGTATATTTTTTGGTTCTTTTATTCTTTGAGTATTTTATTGGTTTGATTTTCCCACAGTATAGTTGTGCGCTGGTTATTTCTTTAAATTAGTGTTTTGTTTTTTTTTTCACAAAAAATACCGGTAAACAGATATAAATATCTCTGAAGGCCGAGATATTATCCTAACAAAACGATTTATTTATAAAAACCAATGGCTTATCTACTTTTTTGTTATCGCAGTCCTATCGAACTCTAAGCCCTTATACGTTTCGTTAACAGAATTTTTAAGTAGATATGCCGATTACCCAAAGAAAAACTGTGATTAGAGTCATGTAGCCGAAAATCGATTATACATAGATAAACATCGACAGTCCATTAATCGATTGTCACAAAAAATCGTTCTTTTTTTCTTCTATTTTTCTGTAGTTTTAGAACCTATCTCGTATTAAAACTTACACTAGCAGAGTAGGCAACTACTCGTTAGTAATTCGGAATTACATTGAACTGCCTAACACTCATGTTTTACTAAATTCAGTAACACCAAATCATTCATTTGTGTGCCAAAATGTAATGTAATACGGCCGTACAGAGTGTAGCGTTAGCGCGTCTCCAATAGTGATGTCAGTTGATGTCTGTAGAGGACCCAGTAATCTTGGAGTTCTTTACGTGAACGAACTTATGGCTGGGACACAATGTGGCGCTGTAGCTCGTAGCTGGCGTGATAGCTGGTGCTGTAGCTTACACTGGCGCCCGCCATGTAGCTAACATTGGTTACAATAGTACGTAGCCAATAGTACGGAACTAGCTGACAGTGAAAGACCTTTCATTATTTACTTTTACTTGGATCTATAGAATTTGAAACTATTATTTAATATGGAAGAATTACAAGAAATGGCCTTTTTAGCATGTGATGTGCAATTGTGCTTTTTCACTTATAAATATTTAAAGACAAAAAAACACAGAAAGTCGTGAGTTAGACCTCTGTATCAACAGAGGAAGAGTTCAGGATTCTACGAAAAAAAAACAATTAAATATATAAAGGAGAATGATGACGAACTTTTCTTCAAAGCCACTCGAATGAGTAAAATTCAATACGAATTACTTTTGAGTGTAGCAAGAAATAATTTAAAGAAGTCTTCCATAAGAAAGCCTATAGATCCGTCGACTTATATTAACTTTAATGTATGTTATAAAATATACAAATATTCTAATTTTGTATTAAATATTTGCTATTCATCTGGGTATCTCTCACAAGGTGTTTCCCGATACTACTTAGCATGGAGCTTTCGCATTGGTGTATCCACTGTAAGAAAAATTATTATTGAGGTTTGCGAAGTACTATCGGATTTGTTATCTCCAGTTTAAATGCCAGAGCGGAATATCTCAGATCGGACAAAAATTGCACTGGAATTTTATCAAAAATGGCAAATGCCTAACTGCGTGGGCTGCATTGATGGAAAGCATGTTGCCATAAAGTGTCCTCCCAAAAGTGGTACTAAGTTTTTTAATTATAAAGGGCACTTCAGCATTGTTTTATTGGGAGTGTGTGACGCCAAATATGTTTTCACATCTGTAGATGTTGGAGCTTTTGGCAGTCAAAAAGATGGTATAATATTCCGTTTTTCTGTTTTTTTGGAAATATAATTCTTGCTAATGAGATTAATATACCTCCATCAATTTCGCTACCGAATTCAGAGAAAATTGTACCACACTATTTTGTTGGTGACAGTGTATTTCCCTTGCGTAAAAATTTAATGAGGCCATATCCAGGTTTAATTACAGACTTTCCAGAGAACGTCGTACAATTGAAAATACATTTGGAATTTTAACCACTCGATAGCGGTTTGTCGATTCATAGCACTCGAGAAGCCTTCGAAATACGCAAAAATTTAACTGATTACTTCCTCAGCCAAGGTGAAGAAAAATAATACAATAACATCATTTTATATAATGTATTTTTATTTGAATAGGTATATGTACATATGTAATATGAAAAATTTACATATTATCATAATCATGAGTTTTTTTTTATTTCAATAAAAATATTAATTTCCATGGACTTCTTCCTCTTCTAAGCAACATTCTATCTCATTTTTACTTAACAGCGCCTTTTGTTAATTTTTTTATATTCAATCCTATTTTTTTATACTTTACAGTTGCTAAACTAATAGTGATAAAATTCCAAGATCTTTTCTGTAAGGCAACGCGAAAGAATAAAATCCAGTAGGATTTACTTTTGAATTTAGATTTATTTAGGAAAGTAATTTTATAAAATAAACAAAATACAGTTAATTATTATTGTTGCCCTCGTACAAAGTTAACTCTAATTCGTTCAAATAATACAGCAATTGAACCTTTGCCTCATTTTTTATCCTTAGAGGAAACTTGTTAAGTTTTTGCGCTAAGTTTCTGCAAAATAGGTCATCTTCGCCATCGTCGTTTGCTGTAGGAGAAGCGGCAGCAGATTTCTCTCGTTTTTTCAGGAAACTCTGGATGAACGATATTGTACCTAATAAGTTTTCTTCTAGTCCTTGCTCAACATTTATTCGCTTCGTCCTCTCTCCACTACAACTAATGACAGGCGTCGAAGAAAATATTTCTTTTTCCTGTCGATTTTCTGTGCTGGTACTACTCTCAGGGCAAGGAAGCGAGGACAAACTTTCACCACCAATTTCGTGTCCACTCGGGGGGCTAAACACAGCTTCATCAAACATGAAGCAAATTTCGAAGGCTACCAATGTAGAGGAGTCACCGGTGGCGCCATCAAGCCTATATTCTTTGTTTTCAGTAGAATAGTTGGATTTTGTTCTGAAAATTAAGTTATAAGAATAAAAATTAACAATAAATAAATATTTTCATTTACGTTCTGGGCTTTACATGGTCTGCTAAAAACTCAATCTGCTTAGCGTACTTCCATCCGCTTCCTTCCTCCTCTGCTTCTTGCCACGATACTTTTCTGTTTTTTAATTTGTCACGGTTGTACGAATCACGTAATCGTTTCCATTTGTTTTTGCAGACTTCAACTAAAAAGACGATTATTTTTGGTTATTAATTCTTATGATATTAACCGGTAATCCGTATTATGTTCTTACTTACAATTTAATTTGTATTCCTCCGCTATATCTTTCCAGATTTCAGATAGATTTTTTTTTCGTGTTCTTATATTGTGGATCTGTCAAATCATACAACATCGGCCTTCCCTTAACACTTTCAATCAAAATTTCTAAATTTGAAGAAAGATAAATGTCAGATTTGGCTTGCGCCAAAAACTAAAATTTGGCAAAAATGAGGTACCGTGCCAGCTACGAGCTACTGCGCCACATTGTGTTCCGACTTTTATTCTGGTTGTTAAAGAAACAACATTAGAATAGTCCGATTCATCAACGGGTCTTCACAATAATATTTCAGTGATGTCCTCTTTTTCATTCGAGTGAAATTGCGCTCCTGCCAACATTTTTTTTAAGGTTTAAAAAACATACGGAAGTTGCTGAGTGAAATAGTAGAGGAGGGGTAGATGCGGATGATATCCCTCTGCTCATTTTCCAGACACAGCAGGGCTGCTGCCTGTGCCTTCTTGCAACGAGGCCTCAATATTTTTGAAGACTGGTGCACCCGTCATGATATGAATGGGAACCCAACAAAGACCAGCTTTGTGCTCTTCTCAGAAGACGTAAGATTGGGTACTTTGCCCTTCCAAAGCTTTCTGGACATACTCTGCAACTCTCTCCCTATGTAAAGCATCTTGGAGTCTTCCTTGCCTGGAAGTTGACATGGAGATTGCACGTAGAGGAAAATGTTAATGCGGCTATGAGCGGTTTCGCTCAATGTAGAAAAACCTTGGGCTGCATATGGGACATTAGGCCGAGGGTTGTACACTGGATGTACACCACGATCGTCAGACCCATGCTCACATATGCCTCCTGTGTATGGTGGCCCAGGATGCTTGTAGGGACTGCGATCCGGAAGCTGGCCGGCCTTCAAGCACTTGCCTGCTTGGGAATTACGGGCTCCATGCGATCTACGACTACTGCGGCTCTTGAGGTCCTACTCAATTTGCCACCCCTGGATCTTGTCATTCAGGCAGAGGCAAAAAGAGCTCTGTGCAGATTGCACTCATGGGGATGTTGGGAGGATGCTTGGGTTGGCTCTTCTCATTGCTCTATGGCTAATCGGCTGGACTTGTAAAACCCTTTGGTCGGCATGGCACGTGATGCGATGGTACCGGAGCTTCGTTTCGGGCGTCGCTTCTCTGTGAGTTTTCCTGTAAGGGATTCGTGGACTGAGGGAGGTACCTTATCGAGCCTTCCCCGGTCTGCTCTAAAAATTTTCACCGACGGCTCTCTAACTAATGAGGGCGCTGAGGTGGGTGTGTACTTTCCTGAGCCTGATTTTGGAATGGAGTAACTCACTTGGAAGACACACCACTGTCTTCCAAGCTGAAGTCTGGCAGCGAAGTTAGCCCTTGATATGCAAATCAAACGGAATGACATTGCTATCTTTTCGGATAGTCAGGCAGCCTTGATGGCTCTGAGTGGCCCTCGGAGTAGACTGGATACTCTGCGGTCTGCTCTTCTATCTGTAGATGAGCTGAAAACCCACCCTCACCAAGACCGGATGCACTTCATTAAGAGGACAGGAAGGTTTTGGAGAATGCGCTTCTAGCAGGTCAGAACAATGGGCTGCTATGGCCTCCATGCTTGTTTCGAGAGTGTCATGTTTGAAAAATAGCACAAATTTTTTCTCAAAGAGGCAGATAACTCCTCTCAATATCGGCTTCTTCATTAGATAATATGTGCCGAAAGTCTTTCGATCTTATCAATTTTTTTTCCATAATTAGCATATAGTCTCTGTGTTGATTACAGGCAAAATAATTATTAGTTAACATATCACTCTGAAATTTTGAGTACCTACATTCATAAAGCTCATATGAGGGTTCAAAATTCATAATGATTGTAATTCCTAATTAAGACAACGTTTTCAATAACCATGTATATAATGTGGGGTTGGGCACGAAATCCAGAAAGACAAAATCTCGAATAACGGAATCCAGAAGACAATATCCGGAAGAGAAATTATCCAGAAAAGACTTTATTCAGAAGTGATAAAATCCGAAAGAGATAAGATCCAGAAGTGACAATTTCCAGAAGCGAGGAAATCCAGAAGAAAATAAATCTGGAAAATATATTCGCGCGAATATCTTTTCTGGATTTCCCCTTAGTTTGAATTCTACATGATGGATTTGGTGATGATAGATTTACATCTGATGAAATTTGGTGTCATCTAGGATGAAGTTCTGATGCAATCAAACTGTGTTCAGTTTATATGCATACGAAGAAATATATGGCTCCAGAACTCCCTTAAATATGTCCATGACTATCGATTGTTGAGTTGTAAAAAGTGATTCTTAAGCTACACCTTTCTTCATATGTATATAAACTGGGAATAGTTGGGTTGTACCAAAACTTCATTTTAGATGACACAGGTCTCCATCAGATGTAAATCTACGATCACGAAATACCTATGCTCCAACCCCAGCACATATATTTAACAAATTTGTCTCACTGTCAATTCTATATATAATTTATATAATTGTAGAATATAATCATAACAATTATTACAATTTTTTGATTTTGACATTATGTATTTTCTCGTTTCTGAATATGGCACTTCTGGATTTTTTCCCCTCTGAATTTTCTTGTTTCCGGATTTTTTAATTTTTTCTGGACTTTGTTCTTTCTGGATTTTATACTTCAGGGTCGTGTAATGTTTCCTATTATTTGACTTTTTAAAGAGGATAACGTGTAAAGCCTTTATAAAGGAGGTTTTAAACAAAATTTGGAGCTATAAACTTGTACATATTTTGGATGCATAAATATTTATTTTTCGTTTGAGATATTCTAGAAGACTGCAAAACTTAAAATTATTTCCAGTAAGTTTAAAAATATTGACAAATTATTCTAAATGTTAGAAGCGAATATATCTAGACAGTTGTTGTTTTACAGAGCTACAATTTCAAAATAGTTATGTATAACTTGGTTTAATGATTTCACAAATTGAAATCGCAAAGTTTCCATCTCTTTGATTGGCGGGGTTGATTGTCGACAAACTAGTATCTCCGAAGAAAACTCTGTTTTAGTAAAGGCTCATGATAATCATGGTGATAGATGGTTGTAAGTAATTTGTTCGTACATCCCTTTATAGTCGATGTTATTATTTCTACTGGTGTCTACCTCACTCCAGCCGCATTTAATCTCTCATTTTGAGATTAAATATCTTTTTTCTTCTAATGATTGTTTTTCAATGCGGGTATTTTCAACTAGTGTCGAGTACGAATAGGTCTGAGATGAAATATAACACTGAAGCCTAAAAAGTTTTCATTATTGCGGTTAGAGTACTGTCACAGATGGATTGATTATATACCTAGCTCATCTTATTATAATCTAGACAGACGGGCAAATAGGCTGGTGCCAAAACGGACTGTGAAAGCTAAAACGGAAAAAATTAATAACAGGCAAGGACCAGACGGAAAATTTAGTTAGTTATAATTAAGAGAAAAAACAAAAATTAAACACGTGATGAAGTGAAATTACGAAATTATGGGGGGGGGGGGGGTGTTAAGGGGTCGAAAGTGGGTTTTTGCAATTGCGAAATGTGACTTCCTAGCGGAAAATGTTCTGCGCGAAAGTTAAAGATAATAAAAATATCTAAAAGTTTCATATAAGGCATTTTTTAACATAACCTCAAAATTTTCAAAAAAATGGCGGAAAACCGATTTTCAATTTTTTTATTTTTTTTCTCTCGTAAAAAGAATTCAAATTACTTGAAATTTTCTGAAAGTATACCTTTTTTTGGATTGAATAAGTACAAGTTTTTTGGGAATATTTACAATTAAAAAAAAAAAACGATATCTTCCACGAAAAACTTTATTTGTGTTTTTATTTCGATTTAAATATTCTCTCTGGGTTGATTTTAACCGTTGAAATGTCTACTTTAGAATATATATATGTTGATGGTTTATTTTTGAAGAAACTGCTTAAAATAGAGAATAACCAAAAAAATTACTTTTCGGATCACGAATTTTTCATTTTTTTTTTTATTATTTACGTAAATAATGGATTAAATTTCAATGACAGAATTTGATTTAATGTAGTATTAGTAAAGTTGAATCAATTTAATTCAAGACAGAGCCGGAAATCATCCTCCAACTTATATTTTTCATGGAAATGCACCGTACTGTACTGAAAGTCGTAAGCTAGATTTAACACTCGCTGGCCCAGTGTGAAATTTTATTAACGTATATTTTACTATTTTTTCACTAAATAAATAGTATAACGATGAGTTTTAGGTATATTTGAATAAAATAATTTGAATACGTAATTATTAAGTAGAACAATTAATTTATTGATATTTTTTTTAAAAATAAAATATTTATGAGAAATTATAAAATTCTAATGAATTTTACATCTTTTGCATTGTAGTTGTTCTTATTCTTTATCAATAAAATTTTCAAATTCCGAAGGATCTTCGAGCTTCTCGATTTCTTTGCTAACTCTTTACTAGTAATTTCCTCCAAATCACTTACGTCTTCAAATATTGCTTTATCTCTATTTGAGCAGTTTTCATTACAATTAAGTACTGCATAAATTGGTACATTTTCAACAGTGTTTTCGGCAGTAACATCTTTCTTTATTACAACTACTTTCACAGCTGCAGCGAATACTTTTTAATAATTTTTCGAGAATTAATTCTGAAATCATGAAAAATTTGTCATCCGAAAAGTCATTTTTTAGGTTATTCTCAATTTTAAGCAGTTTCTTCAAAAATAACCCATCAACATATACATATAGACTATTTTAAAGTAGACATCTCAACGGTTAAAATGAGCCCAGATAGAATATTTAAATTGGAAAAAAAAACACCAATAACGTTTTTCGTGGAAGATTTCTTTTTTTTTTTTTTCGAAAATTGTATATATATCGGAAATTAAATGTTTCATGTAATTTGTATTCTTTTTACGAGACAAAAAAAATATAAAACTGGAAAATATTTTCTTGAAAAGTTTTAGGTTATGTTGAAAAATGCTTTACATGAAACTTTTAGATATTTTTATTATCTATAACTTTCACACAGAACATTTCCGTTAGGAAGTCACATTTCGCCGAAAATCGCAAAAAAAACTCTTTCGACCCCGTAACACCCCCCCCCCCCCTACATTTCATTTCGAAATTTCACTTTATAACGTGTTTAATTTTTGTTTTTCCTCTTAATTATAACTTTAACTAAATTTTCCGTCTGGTCCTTGCCTGTTATTAATATTTTTTTAAAAAACGCATTGGCACCAGTCTAAAAACCAATACTCATTCGTTCGTAAATTGAATATACAAAAATCCCTTGGTTTTCTTCACAATGATTTTTATCTTGTTATGGAATGTCATTACCAGTCACAAATAAGAGAGCATCGTTCGTAAATATCGAAGCACTTTTTTTTTTTAATAACATTGACAGGTATCTATATACAACAAACAGAAGAGATCCCAGAATTGAACCCTGGGAGCACCATTTATACCGTCTACCGAAGCCTTTTGAGTTATACTTTCTTGATGGAAGCCACTTAATCTCGACATTTCTCAAATCGTGTTGAATTTTCTTTTTCATCGGTATATCTCGATCACTTGTTTCAAAGGCTCTTTTAAAGTCTAAAAATACTCCGAAAATTTTATTTCTTGTAAATATTTACTCATACCAATTTATAATCACGTGATTCAGCAAATGTTGTTTTCTAGAACTTAACTAGTTTTCGATAAAGAGGTTGTTGGAAACAATAGTTGATCCTGAATGATTTTTCTCCAGGGTTTTTTATATATACAGTATAAGTGAACTTATATAGAATTGATTTGGATGGACTCGTTCCAAATAAAAATGCCGAGGAAAAAAATGTTACGAGTTATGCAACAGGAATGCTCGTACTAAATCCTAGCTTCTGAAATGTCCGTCACTTATTCTTTCTAATGGAAAATCTCTCATCGATTAAATGAAAGCCGTTCTATCCTATGAATTAATACAGAAAATATGTTTTAAGAGGAAGAACTTTTAGCTTTACTTCTTAGCTTCCCAAAACTTTGTATCTCTCCTCCATATGCCTTAATTAACAAAATTATTAAAACAAATTCAGTTGAATAGGTGAAAACTACAATTTCGGCGTAAAAGATGTGCCTTGACTCAGCTGAGAGCTTTTGAGCAGAAACTTGTATATTGCTTCGTTTTAACTAAAGTTTTATTATAATTTTGTTATAATTTTGTTAATAAAAGTGTATAATTTGGAGCAGATTTTGGGAAACTAAGAAACCAATCTCAAAATTACTGAAAGACCATTTTCTGGTATGACCGATATCTAAATATTAGGAAAATTTTGATTTTATCATCAGTTAGTTTTTCATACCGACAGTTTCATCTTTTCTATATCTTTGCACCAGGGTGCACAGCTTAAGACTAGTTTGATGCTACAATGTTATTAGTGACAACTATCTCTTGGGGGTTTTTCTGGAGTTTTACTGCTATGAAAAAGTTCGTTAAAAAATATTTTATATTTTATTTTTACTCCCGATGTGTATAGTAACTATTCCAAAAGTCTAATTCTTTCCGATTATACTACAAACATTATTGAACGAATCCCATAAAAATGTGTCAAGATAGTGACAATTCTTGCACAAAGTTACTGAATTGGGATGACATACTGATGCTTTCAAACAAGCTCCATATATGTAAGTAAGCAGTCCCACAACCTTCAGCTACACAGATGTAGATATTAAAATCAGGTAACAAAAGTCTGATTGTATATTATAGCTATACAATCTCCAGTATACAATAAAGTAAACCTACCTAGGCTATAATAAAATTCGGATGACATATATAAATGTCTGCAGGCATTCATATACAGCCAAGTTAATATACGCCAATATTTGACCGAAAATGACATTTAATTACAATTTCAGATTGTTTGCAGATCTGTACTCTTTTAATCTTGCTACCTTTGCCTGAAGCTAGCAAAGGTACACCCATAAAAGCAACATTTTGCAGAGAAATTCCACTCGCAGTCAGGCTCAACCGAGTGTAATTTCACATCTGCAAAGAGAATCAAGTGGAAAACATTTTAGAGCGCATTTGACAGGAGAGGAATGAAATTTAATTTTGTCGTCAATCCTTCGGGCATCCAATATTTTTTAATGAATTTTTTTTACTCTCTCTGCGTATATTGCCAACATGAAAGGGACATTTTCATATTTTCATTTGATACGGTAAACGAGCGTGTTTTTTTTTTTTGTAATGAAGTAGGTTTTTTATTTGTTTTAACTTCTATGGAAAATTCGTTTTATATCTGCTGAAGGTTTTTGATTGACAAAATGTAAATTGGGAATTATTTTTTTTTTAATTATTGAATTCTAATTTATTGCGTGTAGGTAATAGAAGGATTTTTCTGGTAATTTTTGAGTGCCTTTCTTGGTATTTTTAAATTCTAAGCCTGTTTTACCTACACAGTTATTCTTTCCTTGAGTGCAACCAGAAATCTAGCCATTTCCTTTACTATGTCAGCGAGAAGTATATTCGCTAGAAATGTAATTTCTTGGCTTTTGAGAGAAAAATCTCAAAACTCATAAAATTAATTGTCGGAGCTCAGTTTAGTACAGTGGGGTACACAGTTTTCATCAGTATGTAGCTTCAGCAATCTACCAAAAATTGGTTACCGTGGCCTACTAGTTATCGATTATCTTTGTCTATATGACAATGAGGAGATGTAGGGTATTTCTATAGCAATGCAACTGTTTTAGATTTGTGACATTAAAAATAAATCTAGAAGAACCACATATCAGGTCCATAAATGCTATGATTTGTTTTACTTATCTCGGTTTAGATGGAGATTTTTCAACAAAATTTGTGTGTTGTTGAACTGCACGTTGATAACTGACCTACACAAGTACCCTAAAGTATCCTGAAGGTCTGCCCTCGCGAACACTACTTGTCGACTGATATCTAATCGCAGCTGCTATGTGTAGTTGCATTGATACCGTCACATTTAATAGGACAAGTACCACCCCTCGCGCCCCAGTGCCCCACTTTGGCTTGCCACTCCATTATATGTATGTATCTACTTATTTTTTTTTTAAACTTTTTTAATCTGCAATTTAAAAAATTCAAACAACACTAAGACAAAATACATCGTAGAATATGAAACACCAAATTTAAAAAAAAAAACAAATTTAACAAAATTAAGTAAAGAAAATAGAAAATTCAAAATCCATATTTGGGGATTTGCAGCTTATTTAGTTATTTATTTCACGTTCACGCACCGAAAAAAATTAACTGATTGAACGCCTAATATTTTTTCTTTTTAATTAGTTTTCTATTTATCAACAGATGTGGTTAGTAGTAAGTTGGATTAGGTTACAGGGGTGCCACTGAGATGATATTTAGTATGCTGTACTTAGACCATTATCAAGTTTGTTATGGTCCATATATTCATGGGAATCTATCCTTCTAAATACGTAGCTCTAAATGCATCCGGCTTCCCTAAGAAATAATCTCAGGTCACACCGGAACTTTACAGTTTTCCCAGCTCTGGGAAGAAGTAGTTACCAAATATCCCGTATTTTTTAATTACTAGAGCAGAAAACACTCAGACCATATGTCGGAAATAATTAAATTTTTTAGGAACCTAACAACTACGGTAAAAATCATTTGACTCCAGGGTCAGTTTCTGTTCCGTCGCGGAACAATAATATAAAACAAATATAAATAAAAACACTCACTATATGTACATATAAAGTGCCACAGCAACTCCTGGCACTTTATAGGCATTGCCTGTAGTTCTTCGGGCCTCCTTTTTCTCCTTTTAGAAAATTTTTATTTTTTCTAGGCCTTTGGCCTTATATAAATATCCCTAAAAAGAAAACAAAACAAGATTAATCATAATATAAATAAAAAGTAAAAATCTCAGATCATTCCGATCTGAGACTTTTTACATGAAAAGTTACTCACCTAAAACCGTGGAATCCAACTCCCACGAAACACAGCATTCCTCCTCAAGAGCCGCAAAGCTGGAAATATAAATATAAAAATACATTAACACAAATAAATAAATAAACAAAAATGAAAAAACTTACCATTGTTTACGGCTACTGCCGTCTCCAGTGACATTTGTGTCACAGGCAGCTGGTACATTATCTTCTTCTTCTATTTACCAAAGAAGATCTCCACTACGCCAACGACAACAAAAATCTCCATAGCGACACGCTGCTACTGCATAGCGTCAAGGCAACAGCGACCGACAGACGCACTGCTCCCATTGTATTCCCGGCTATAAATAGCGAGCTGTTGGGAATAGCAAATCACTTGCAAATTGAGCAGTCGACAAGACAGATCGGAAGCGCTAAACCGAAATTAAGTCTTGATTAGGAAGGGAAGAATTGAACCCAGTTTTTTATTACTTAAATATATTTAAATTAAATTATATTTTTTCAGCACCCCCAAGGCTAAGGTAGTTTTGAACCTGGCAAATTTAATGAGCAGTGAATGAAGCTCATTCTGTTTGTATTTCATTTAGAGATTCCTTCTAATCTCGGTTTTTTATATTTTACAGGTTAAACGTGGAATAGTCGCGATTTATTTTGGATTTTTTTGGATTTTTGAGTTCGTTTTATTTTGGATTTTTTATTTTTATCAGTTGAATTCTTGTTTGGTTTTATTATTTTATTATTTCATTAGTTTATTATTTTTTATAATTATCGAAATTGGTTTGATTGAATTATTAGGCTAAGGTAAATTTTGTGAAGAATAAAAAATATATTGACATTAAAATTTTGTGTTCACCAGTCCTGTCCATCACACCGGCACCTCCCCCTTTTTATGTAAAGCCCATATTGGGACTTCACATTGGTCCTTCAAGAGCCGGATAGGACTGGGAAAACAAAATGGCGGATGTTGATATTCTAATTCTCACTCAAAAGGGTCTAAACGACCAAATAGATAAAGCCAACATTAACCATGGAAAGGCAAATTCAGAAACCAAACAAGGAAAGAAATATTATGCTACTCGCATTCAATCTCTTGAAAAGCTATGGCAAGCATTTACAGAGACGCATATAGCAATCTGGTCAACCGAAAACGGCGTGGACAGCGAATATGCCAAAGGCAACTTATACGAAGAGACCGAAGAACTATATATCAATCTCATGTCAAAGTTGTCACAAGAGCTAGAGGAGTCGTTCCCAACGTTACCTCATACTAGAGAACAACCTGCCACACAGACAGTACGTCTACCAAAAATTGAGACTCGGCTTCCACCCATACAAATACCAATATTTGATGGCAATTACAAGACATGGCATACGTTCCATGATCTATTCAATTCGCTGATCCACAAAGATCCAAACTTATCAAAGGTTCAGAAACTTCACTACCTAAAACTTAGCGTTACGGGGGAAGCAGAACGCCTATTACGCCAATTCGAGGTAATCGATGCGAATTATCTCAAGGCATGGGAACTCTTACAAAAGAGATTCGAAAACAAGAGAGTACTAGTAAACACTCATTTAAAAACATTACTTAGTCAAGCACCTATAAAAGCCGAATCAGCTCACGCCATACGCTCCCTTCTCGATCAAACAGAAGAGAGTCTTCATGAGCTTCGATATCTAGGGCTTCCAGTTGAACATTGGGACGCCATACTGATATACCATCTTGTTCAACGCCTCCCTCCAGAAACACATCAATTGTGGGAGCATGAGCAAGGAACAAGAAACGAAATTTCCAAATATTCCGATCTGTCAACGTTTCTAGAGACAAGGTTCCGCACTCTAGAAGCAATCCAAGAGTGTCAAAATACTAAGACACAAGAAAATGTACGTCAGTACAAAAACCAAAACGAGGCACGTGTTCGTACTCGAGATCCCCGCAGCGGGTATCAAACCTCAAAGGCGCACACTAGTGCATCCCAAAGAAACTATACCAACAAAAATGCCTACACATTTTTGAACAAATCGCACACATGCTCAATGTGCAAGCAGAATCACACTCTTTTTCACTGCTCTTCGTTTAAAAAATTATCTCCAAAGGAGAGATTAAATTTTATAAATAATCACAGGTTATGCAAAAACTGCCTTTCGTCAGGACATAACCTCAATGGCTGCCCAAGCAAAAAATCATGCCTCCAATGCCACAAGAGGCACAATACTCTCATCCATTTAGAAAAAGAGAATTTATCCACACATAACCAAGAGCAATCTGAAATAAAACTTAAAGAGCCTAACGACAGTAATGAGCCAGTAACAAAGTCATTCTTTTCGACAAACGTCAGTAGGGCATTATTATCAACTGCGTTAGTCGATATAGAGAGTCCAGACGGACAAACCCATACAATGAGAGCTCTAATAGACTCGGGCTCACAAGTATCGTTCATTACTGAAGCTGCCAGTAAACGTTTAAGGCTACCACGAAAAACAACACACGTCAAAGTCAGCGGGTTAGGAAAATCTCAAACCGCCCACGTGAAGGCACAAACATCATTCAAGATGAAATCAATCAACACGAAATTTGAAACCAAGATCAACGCTCTGATATTGCAGAAGATCACAGATTTCGTACCAGCTGACACCATAGATGTCAAAAAATTACTCTATCTGCAACATCTGCTACTCGCCGATCCCAAGTTCTACAACCCTGGTCAAATAGACTTACTACTGGGAGCAGATGTATACGCCGAAATCATTGAGAGCGGAGTCATAAAGGGCGCCCCTGGAGATCCAACTGCTCAGCATACCCAATTAGGATGGATCCTAATGGGAAGTACAAGCAGCAAAAAACCCAGCACAGTTAAGACGTTCACTGTTCAAATAGAACCAGAATATCAGCTAGAGCAACAGTTGAGAAAATTTTGGGAGATAGAGGAAATTCCAAGGAAAATAACAAATCCCGATGACGAGCTATGTGAGGAAATATATACAGCATCACATAAGCGCTTGAAACAAGGTCAGTATCAGGTTAAACTGCCCTTCAGAAACCCAAACGGACCGGAGCTTGGCCACAGCCGACATGTGGCATTGAAACAATTTCTCCAATTAGAGAAACGCTTTGAAAAACAACCCGAGCTGCACACACAGTACAAAACATGCATCAAGGAATATTTACAGCTAGGACATATGACAGAACTCAAATCAACCCAAAATTCAGCGGAACAGAACAACATCTGTCATTATTATCTGCCACATCACGCAGTCATTAAAGAAAGCTCGACGACCAAGCTGAGAGTAGTCTTCAACGCCTCCGCAAAATCAACAAACGGAAGGTCACTGAACGAGCAAATGTTGGCCGGACCAACAATCCAACCCACCTTATGGGCTACTATCTTAAATTGGCGCCTATATAAAATCGCTTTCACCGCTGACATAGAGAAAATGTACAGGATGATCCAAATGCATCCTGAACATACCAATTATCAAAGAATCCTATGGAGAGATTCACCAAAGGAACCGATAAAAGATTATCAGCTGACTACAGTCACGTTTGGCACTACGTCAGCTCCATATCTTGCCATCCGCACCCTGCATCAATTAGCAGAAGACGAGCAAGACAAATATCCACTTGCATCCCGAAGCCTAAAAAACGACTTTTACGTCAACGACCTACTGACAGGAGCACATGATACTAAAGGTGGGTTAACATTACAAACAGAACTAATTAACGTCCTTTCCAAAGGAGGCTTTAATCTCCGTAAATGGACAGCCAATCATCCGGAATTAATTAAAAACATTCCTCATCAACACAGAGAAATCAATTCTGTTCTAGATTTATCAGAAAAGGATACAATTAAAACTCTTGGTCTCCAGTGGCATCCAGCACGTGACGAGTTTAGCTTCAAGGTAAGCCCCGTACTTCAAAAACCACTGTTTACTAAACGGATAATCTTATCCGAGACAGCATCACTGTTCGATCCATTAGGATGGTTGGCACCAATTATTATTATCGCCAAGATTTTTATACAAAATCTATGGTTGAATAAATATTCGTGGGACGAAGCCTTACCTGAAGCCATCACAATTAAATGGAAGAGATTCAGGGAAAGCTTAAAACACATCCAATCAGTCAAAATACCACGATGGGTAGGCTTTTCACCTACAGCAAAAGGCATGGAATTGCATGGATTCTGCGACGCGTCAGAAAAGGCCTTTGCAGGTGTTGTATATTTAAGAATCATAAACAACGACAACACTATTAGCACTCATATATTTACGTCAAAAACTAGAGTCGCTCCAACGAAATCAATATCACTTCCAAGACTAGAGCTATGTGGAGCTGTTTTACTCTCCCGTCTAATGAGACAAATCAAAGCTGACATAAATATCGCAGACAGTTCTACTGTCGCATGGTCCGACTCAGAAGTCACCTTGTCCTGGATTCAAAAACAGCCATCAACTTGGAAAACATTCATAGCAAATCGAGTGGCAGAAATCCAGGAAAATATCCATCCTCGACTATGGCGATATGTACCATCCAAAAGTAACCCAGCAGACTGCGCCTCTCGAGGACTTAACCCGGACGAACTTGTCGAATCCAAGCTTTGGTGGAACGGACCATCATGGTTACAGCAATCCAGAGAGGATTGGCCAAAACAGCCCACGTTTCACAAGTGCTCTGAACTTGAAATCCGAACAGTCAAGGCATTGACTTGCACTGGCCTAGAAATTGAATGGTTAACAAGGTATTCCTCATTTCCTAAATTAGTAAGAATTGTCGCTTATTGCAAAAGGTTTTTTAACAACTGCAAATCTAAAAGCACAATTAAGCAGTCTAGCTATCTCACATACTCCGAATTACAAGAAGCTGAGAATATTATCATATCCATTGTACAGCAGATAGCATTTCCAAATGAGTTCCATTGTCTTAAATCAAATAAACCAATTTCAAGGACAAGCCGCATTCTCACTTTTAATCCATATTTAGACCATAAGCAATTAATCCGAGTCGGCGGCAGACTCGAAAATTCGATACTGACCTACAATCAAAAGCACCCAATCATCCTACCAAATGACCATCATGTGTCACGGATTATCATTGATAACATTCATCATTGTGCATTACATGGAGGTATACAACTTACCCTCAATTTATTACGTAACAAATACTGGCTGCTTAACGCCAGAAACACCGTTCGTCAGCAGTTACGAAAATGCATCCCCTGCTTCAAAACAAAACCAACGCCATCTACACAGATTATGGGAAACCTTCCATCATCACGAATCACCCCTGCATTAACCTTCGAACACACTGGCGTCGATTATGCCGGTCCCATTGACATTAAAACGTCAAAATTAAGAAACGCTAAAATCATCAAGGGATATCTAAGCATTTTTGTATGCATGGCGACCAAAGCCATTCACATTGAAGTCGTGTCGGAATTGACGACAGCGGCATTCATCGCTGCATTGAAGCGATTCATAAGCCGCCGAGGCTTATGCGCCCATATTTATTCCGATTGCGGCACGAACTTCGTCGGCGCAAGCAGGGAATTGTCTAATCAAATTAAAACCATTTTGAAGACATTTCCACATGACAGTTCTACTGTCACAGAACTAGCAAGCATTACGTGGCATTTCAACCCACCGTCAGCGCCACACTTTGGTGGATTATGGGAAGCAGGAGTTAAGGCAGTAAAAACCCACTTGAAGCGAACCTTGCAAAACGCCATTTTAACCTTTGAAGAACTGTCAACCGTAATCTGTCAAATCGAAGCTTGCGTAAATTCCAGACCTCTGTCACCGCTTTCCAATGATCCAAGCGATTTTAACATTTTAACTCCTGGGCATTTTTTAATTGGTCGAAATTTAAAGACAATTCCAGAACTGTCTATCACTGATAAAACAACTTCCCTCAAACGTTGGCAATATGTCCAATGGTTGACAGATCAATTCTGGAAAAAGTGGTCAAAAGAATATCTTCAAGGTTTACAAGCTCGTAAAAAATGGAAAAAACCAGAAGATAACCTCAAAATAAATGATTTAGTTTTAATACAAGATCATCATTGTCCAGCCACAAAATGGCCGACAGGTCGAATAATAAAAATCAACCCAGGCCAGGACAAAAGGGTCAGAGTAGCAACTGTCAAAACACAGAATACTCAAATAATTCGGCCAATTATTAAATTATACAAGTTACCCATTTAAACAAAAATATAATTCAACAAAATTTTTCACATTAAAAATCAAAAATAAATAACATCCCACACGAAGCACAAACGATCCCACACGGGCATAACGAAGCACGACATTTGTTTTTCTCAACACAATAACTTTTCGTAATATCAGTGCCAAATTAAATAGTACAATATTACTAACATAAATAATAAATTAATACTACACCACAAATATATACATTTATCCCCGAATCACATTATTCAATTCAAAAATGAAGCGTGTGGGCCTTAATTAAACAAAATAAAGCAATACAAATTCATCCAACTTCAGCTCAAATCGAAAGAAGTCATCACTTGACAAGCACACATGGAGTAGATAAGACCGCCATCATTAGTTTTCTTTTAATTTGGTTAATTTTTTTAGTTTTTATCATTTCTTTTTTGAGTTGTTTTTTTGGTTTATTATTTTTTGAAACTATGGACTCATTACCTTGCCTGGATGACTGTCTCTGGATCGATGACATTCCCGATCTAGAGAATATTCAAACAAGGGGTCCTTCGTTACCTAAGACTACTCCAATAAAGGATCATTTACGAGCAACAGAGATGCCCAAACCACCAAGGTTATTCAAGCCTCCATTCGAGGCAGTCCCAGCTACCAAACAGGTACAGGCACTCGCACGAGGCCCAGGTATTCGAGTCCATACGACTCCATCTCGACCCCCAACTGGGACAAAACGCGAAAATCGTGTAGAATATCCCAGTTCTGCACCGAAAAGGGCACGGGTACTCCCACAAGTTCCCTATTTCAAACCGCTATATGAACCACGTCCCAGCTCAAGTTCAAAACAAGCCAAAAACCCACAGGCAACAACAAGTCGAAATGAGACCGAAAAAAGTGCAGAATGTGTCAGCTCAGCGCCACGGGATTTCAAAAAACCACGTCCAAGAACGCCACAACTAGCTGAGGAACCAGGTACCAGCTCACCTCCAAAACCAGTACAGGCAAATGATGAAGAAAGGACACGTCCAGTTCCACGAACAGGAGTACTTTTCCAGGACGCAATTCTGCCTCCAACAAATTTTATTATTGATCCACTTCTGTGGAGTGAGATCCGCAGGCAGCCCATACCATGGGAAAAAGCCTTGACAGCAAGAAAATGCTTCAGGGTACAAACCGACGAAGGCGACACTCTCCGTTTCATCAAAACATCAAACGGAAAAATACGCATACGCTTACAGGTCAAGAAACGTAAGTTTGTTAAAAAAAAAAAAAGAAAGAACTCTTTCTAAATCATAGTAATAATAACAAAGAACACAACAGGACAAGGGTTATAGACAAATACTAACTTTATTTTTCAAACAAAATTTATTCAATCAAAATTCTCCAGCTACCTTCCTTTTTTTGAGGCGGGAGGATGTTCCGTCGCGGAACAATAATATAAAACAAATATAAATAAAAACACTCACTATATGTACATATAAAGTGCCACAGCAACTCCTGGCACTTTATAGGCATTGCCTGTAGTTCTTCGGGCCTCCTTTTTCTCCTTTTAGAAAATTTTTATTTTTTCTAGGCCTTTGGCCTTATATAAATATCCCTAAAAAGAAAACAAAACAAGATTAATCATAATATAAATAAAAAGTAAAAATCTCAGATCATTCCGATCTGAGACTTTTTACATGAAAAGTTACTCACCTAAAACCGTGGAATCCAACTCCCACGAAACACAGCATTCCTCCTCAAGAGCCGCAAAGCTGGAAATATAAATATAAAAATACATTAACACAAATAAATAAATAAACAAAAATGAAAAAACTTACCATTGTTTACGGCTACTGCCGTCTCCAGTGACATTTGTGTCACAGGCAGCTGGTACATTATCTTCTTCTTCTATTTACCAAAGAAGATCTCCACTACGCCAACGACAACAAAAATCTCCATAGCGACACGCTGCTACTGCATAGCGTCAAGGCAACAGCGACCGACAGACGCACTGCTCCCATTGTATTCCCGGCTATAAATAGCGAGCTGTTGGGAATAGCAAATCACTTGCAAATTGAGCAGTCGACAAGACAGATCGGAAGCGCTAAACCGAAATTAAGTCTTGATTAGGAAGGGAAGAATTGAACCCAGTTTTTTATTACTTAAATATATTTAAATTAAATTATATTTTTTCAGCACCCCCAAGGCTAAGGTAGTTTTGAACCTGGCAAATTTAATGAGCAGTGAATGAAGCTCATTCTGTTTGTATTTCATTTAGAGATTCCTTCTAATCTCGGTTTTTTATATTTTACAGGTTAAACGTGGAATAGTCGCGATTTATTTTGGATTTTTTTGGATTTTTGAGTTCGTTTTATTTTGGATTTTTTATTTTTATCAGTTGAATTCTTGTTTGGTTTTATTATTTTATTATTTCATTAGTTTATTATTTTTTATAATTATCGAAATTGGTTTGATTGAATTATTAGGCTAAGGTAAATTTTGTGAAGAATAAAAAATATATTGACATTAAAATTTTGTGTTCACCAGTCCTGTCCATCACACCGGCACCTCCCCCTTTTTATGTAAAGCCCATATTGGGACTTCACAGTTTCCTATCATGGTTTTCTATAGATCAGTGACTTGTTATAACCCGTACTAATTTCCAAATGTAAGCTATGCTTCCGCTAAGTAGCTTCATTATTCCACTACTATTGTCGGCATTTACCTCGCTATATAAAGAAGGTATCCCGATTGGCTCGCCAATGATTTGCCTTATTGCAGCTATCGTTTCCAGAGTTACAATCGGGATTCTTGAGATATTCATTTCAGAATTCATTTTTATAGTTCATCCGGTATCTTATTATTCTTTATATTTCTCTAGCAATGCACCCAGTCTAGGATCAACTTCTGTTGTGTATAGAAATTTTTCTCTATGCAATCTTTTTTATTTTTTATCACTACAGCGTCTACCATTTTATGACCATCTAGCTGATGTTTATTTGCCCAATGTTTTTTTCTTCGAGCCTGACATTTGGTTGGAGAACTCACTTGGAAAGTTTACTACTGTCTTTCAGGCTGAGGTCTTCAACATCGCAATGTCAGCGTGGTTAACCCTTGATAAGGAAATCAAGGGAAAATACATTGCTTTCCTTTCAGACAGGCAGACAGCCTTGATGGCTCTGAGTGACTCTGGGATAAGATCTGAACTACTGGAGGACTGCACAACGTTTTTGGATAAGCTATATATTCATAACACGATGTCTCTATAGGTCAGAGGTGGTCAGAACATCGACCGCGTAAATATTCCTAGTCGCCCGTATATGTACCTTCATATCTCAACATTAATAAAAAAGTTTTGTTAATTTAATTATTTTTAATTCCAGTTCCTCGTTCTAAATCTACAAAAGCTAGGCGATGAATAGAGAGAGCTGCGCGTTTATGATTTTGTCCCATTAAAAATTTATCGGATGAGAAATTCTTTAAAAAATCATCACTTTGTAAGAGACTCGATCGATGATTCTTTAGTTTTCCTTAAAGTTTCGAATGTTTCTAAATTTTTTTTTCGAATTTTTCTTAATTTTTTTTAAATGCTCTTCCTCATGCCTGTACTAATGTAGAACGGGTATGCTCAGCAATCAATATTAATAAGACTAAAATAAGACATGAACTCAGCACAAACAGCACAGAATTGTTCATTTTTTTTCGATATTTTTTCTTAATTTATTTAGAATTTCATTCCCATTCAATGATGAAATAAACATGGATGAAATATAAAATTAAAAGGGTTTTCGGACGTAGACTAATTGAGTATGAAATCCTTAACTTAAAATTCGATACATTTTTGAAATCAAGAGCTTCGTCTCAAAATAGTTATTGGAATTTGTGAAGAAAAATATCTATGTATGTTTATGGAGATGTGCAGCATATGTAACAACCTTTTTCGGTTCACTTACCTCTGCGAAACAAAACTTTCTACCATGAATGCAATTAAAACAAAATCTCGCTGCCGTTTGACAGATGACCATTTAGACGCATGCTTACGAATAACTTTAGGTACATATGAATCGCAATATGAAATGCTTGCCGAAAATATTCAATGCCCTGTTTCCAGTACATCCTCTGATACGACATAAAAAATAATAGGTAATGTGTATTTACTCTTATTAAAATAACTTTATATTGAATATGTATTAGCATTATCTATGATTGTTTTGAGTTTAAACTTATTTTTGACTTTAAATTACTACTTTCTTATAATCACTTCACACATACGATGTTAATAGACCGCCGCCTATAATTTAAGAAAACAGGTCGCCCGTAGTGATCAAAAGTTTGGCCCGCCCTGTTATAGGTAGTGAGTACCTGAGTAGGTACACGAGAATCATGGGGAATAAGGATAGAGCGGATTTGCTAAGCCATGTCCGGCATTGATCTCTGTTTCCTGAAACAGAACCTGTTGTTGGCGTTGCTATATAAGTGGTTGGAGCTCTCTTCAAAGCATGAATTTTCACGAAGCATCAGCAATAATGGACGAACCTGAATACTTTCAGGTGTTCGAAACTTTTTCTTGATGAGTTGAATAGGAAATCGGAAGTTCACTGACCTTCTATTAGGATTCGGTAGAAAGCAATGCAGAACTGTTTTTGGTATCATCATTGGCCACAGCTCATTTTACGCTCTTCTAAAAAAGATTGAGAATCCTTCGTGTTTGTCCTGACTGGAAGCAGAACCTGAGACAACCGAACATTTTCTATGCGCATGTCCGACCTTTTCCCGGCGCAGACTGGATACTCTCCTCTTTGCGAATGAGCTGAAAGACTTACCTCATATACCTAAAGTTGGTGTGCTTCATTAAGAGTGTGCACAAAGGTTTCGGTGAGAGATATGTTTTTTTTTTTAGCAGGTTAACACAATAGGCCGCATTGGCCACCGTGCTTGGAATCTTTCGTCCACCTGCCTAGAAAAAACAAACAAAATTATGAATCACATACAAAAATATATTTATCGTTTTGTATTTTGCATTAAAAATTCAGAATTCCCATAACTTGAAGGAGTAAAATTCTCTCTATCCAGATAAATCTCAACTCCTGAGCTTACTTAACATGCTTAAGCTCCCACCCATGTACAATTCATTATACGCAATAAAGCTGTATGTATGTGAAAGGAACAGGCATAATATATCATCAAGTTTCTTGCCGCATGAATTTAAATGATCCTTGAAAAAATTGCATTTAATGTAGGTACATATGTAGATATGTATGTACGTACCTCCTAGATATATATGTACAAATATTCACATATGTATCTTTGAAGCTTTCATGAAATCCTTACTCACAAAAGTAATAAATTTATAAAGAGTTTGTACCCTTTATGCATGAATACTACCTATCTTCTGCGTAGCTGCACCCATGAGAGAGATATTTGTGTCACGACACGAAATATCTAGAAGTCTTTCAAGAACACAAATTTATGTCTATTTTTTACTGGCACAAATTTTCCATGGTATACGTAAGCTTAAAAATCCATAAAGTATGAATTATTGTTTATTTGTGAATAACTTTAGGGGAAGACCGACTCTCTTGCGTTAAGATAGATAAAAATATATGTAGGTATGTAAAAATAAATAAAAAAGTGGGAAGAAGTATTTCAGTAGGTACTCCGAGCGTGATATAGAATCAGCAAGTAAATTATTAAAAATCTTCACAAAATATAAACAACGAGATCTTTTGATGAAAGTTATTAAGTTATTTGCTCAAATAAAGTTTAAGAAGAACGTGAAAGGGTACCTATAAATGGATGGAAGGATGAAATGAAAATTCTCTAGGAAAAACTTTAAACACAGGGAAAATAAACTTTCTTGGCTGTTTATAATTATATTATCGTGCAACAACAGCAACAAATAGACCCACAGACGACCAAATTATTTCCTTTAAAAGATTTAAAACTTGCAAGAAGTTTTATCTTTTCAAGGGTACCAAGTAAAATTAATTATAAACATTCCCCGCGAAAATACTTGAAAAACAGGTTGTTTTTCCTTTTTTATTATTAATAACATCAAAGAATAATACTCGTTCCTCCTATTATGGAATGAAAAATGGAAGTAGGACTTTTTGGTTTATATGAGATTTAACTACTGATAATGGAAATTAAGTGAATGCCTAAATGTTAATGGCATAGTAAACTTTTTTTTTTTTAATTTACTTTTATATATAACTCAAATTATTTTCTCAAAACTGTAACCATATGCCTGAATTAAAGGCAATACTAGTTGGGGTAAGCAATGAAACTGGATAGACATGTTAAAAAGCTGATTATGGAGCGCATTGTTTAAGTAATCTTATCACTATTATTCCAGAGGTTATATTTTCGAATACAAAATCAGAAAACGCTTCCTATTAACTGATTTTCGGAAAATAATATCCCTGACAGTCTTATTTAAAAAAGGATAAATCTTAAGTGATATGTAAGGTTTAAAGCAGGGGTGGGCATTAAGTCAATCGCGATCGACCGGTAGACCGCCAAGACACTTTTGAGTGACCGCCTTTACTAAGACGTAGACGAGCATACTAAAAGAAACATATTTATGGAAGACCGACGCCAGATAGACTGGAGAATCGGCTTTTCATAATCGCCACTGAAATAAAGGAAAATCAATTTGGTGGCAATAAATGCCAGCAACCTGATGAAATGGTAGAGAAACTAAATAAATATTTTGTTCAAAGTGTACAGATCATAAAAGAATCCATACCTCATAGAACATATTCGGACATGATTACAGAAGTAGACTATGACTTTATTTTTAGAAGGTGGAGTATAATAAAGTGAAACATATCTGTAAAAACATGAATAAAAAACGGGACTATAATTCAATTAGTAGGCATAATATTAGAAAACTGGAAAAACTGGGGTGTTACTTTGGTTGACATAATAAATAATCGTTGGTGAGTGGTGAGTTTATGGAAAGAATCAATTGTTGTACATGATCAGAAAGTCAAAAAAATAAAAAAAAAAAGAATTCGGACCAATAAATACATGAATGAATTGGGAAGGTTTTCAAAAAAGCAGTTCAAAACAGTTAGAAAGATACTTGGAAACAGATAAATTGATTTTATTGGAACAGTCTGGATTTAGGAGAAAACATTCCTGTGAAACGGAGATTAATTGGGTAGTGTCCCAATAAAAGGAAGAAATATGTAGATGCCTCAAATAGGTTGTTTCTGTGTTTTTGGACCTAAGAAAAATATTTGAAACTGTAGAACGGGGCATTTTATTAAATAAATTAGCAAAATATGGAATTCGACGGAAGGAATTTCAATGGTTTCATAGCTACTTGTATGGCAGAAGGCAAAGCACTAAAATATATAATACAGTTTCCAGCAAAATACAAGTATCGATGGGCGTTTCACAAGGATTAGTATTTTTGAACTATCTTGTTTATTATAAAGTGTTTTCCAATAAGAGGTGTTATTTTGATATTCAAAGAAAAATGCCATTTTTTGAGATAAATGATCAGATCTTTATTTCATTATAAAGAGGAAGGTATGCCGTTAATAATGGAAAATAACATCAGCCAAATGACCACCACGGCCACGCCTACAGGACCATATCCTTTTCATGAAATTTTCCATAACCAAATCGCAAAGTGGCTGCCCTATGTCCTCGATAGCCTCACGAATTCCATCTTTGAGGTCTTGAATCGACGCTGGGCTGTTGTCGTAGGCCTTCTCTTTCACGTGGCCCTAAAGGAAGAAGTCGCAAGGTGTTAAGTCACAAGATCTCGGTGGCCAATTGTGATCACCTCTTCAAGAGATAACACGGTCCGGTAACTTTTCCCGTAAGAGATCAATGGTTTCGTTGCTTGTATGGCACGTATCGCCGTTTTGTGGAGAGTAAACGTTGTCCAGATCAATACCATCCAATTCCGGCCATAAAAAATCATTAATCATCTGTCGATAGCGCAATCCATTCACCGTAACTGTTGCTCCAGCCTCATTTTCGAAAAAGTAAGGTCCAATGACCCCGCGGGACCATAAACCGCACCAAACAGTCACACGTTGAGGATAGAGAGGCTTTCCAACAATAACTCTTGGGTTTTCCGAGCCCCAGATGCGACAATTTTGCTTGTTGACGAAGCCATCGAGGTGGAAATGGGCCTCATCACTCAAGATGAGTTTTCGATGGAATTCCGGATCATTTTCATGCATTTCAAGGACCCAATCAGCAAAGACTCGACGTTGTTGATGATCGGCCGGCTTGAGTTCTTGTGTTAACTGAACTTTATAAGCCTTAAGACCCAAATCTTTATGCAAAATACGGTGTAATGACGTTTGTGGAATGCCTAATTCCAAAGAACGACGAGGAATGGACAAACCTGGGTTTTCTTCAACACTTTCGGCTACAGCAGCAATATTCTCGGCTGTTCTTGAGCGACGTGCACGGGTTTTCTTCTTCACATCACTAACTTTTCCCAACAGCTCGAATTTTTCTACCAATTTCTGTATTGCGGTCCGACAAGGTGCTTCACGACGACCCAAAAATGTTCGAGTTTTACGAACCGTTTCTGCCACATTTTCACCATTTTTATAGTGACTTTTAATAATTTCAATGCGTTGTTGAATCGTGTATCGTTCCATTTTTATTAATGGCGTAGTTTCTACTTGTCAAATGTCAAAAAATGACAGCTCCAAAAGTGACATCTACCGAAATAGCGGGCTAATTAAAATAACACCTCTTATTGGAGAACCCTTTATATGTGAATCACATTAAATTAGTGTGGAAATTCTCAAAAATAGTACTTTTTGCTGACGATACATTGTTGTATAGAGCAGGGAAAGACACAAATGAATTGAAAATAGAAATAGAACGAGATTTGGAATTATTGTGTGACTGATTACAGATGAAAAAATTGAAACTTAATATAAGTAAAATAAAAGTTATAACGATAAATAGTAATATGAATGTGTGTGTTGGAAGGAATGGTGAACTAATGGAATGTGTGAATGAATATAAATACTTACGAGTCGTTTTTGATAAAAAGTTAAATTTTAAATTAAACAGTATTGCCAAAAAAATTAATAAAAAGATTGGATTTTTGAAGAGATTTAGAAAGAAAGTTACGATGGCTACCGCGATAAATATTTACAACAATGTTATAAAACCACATTTTGAATACTATTCTACAATATTGTTTATATGCAATCAAGGGAATTTGAGCAGGTTACAAAAATTACAACATAATAAGGCAATGAGTGTAATTCTACGTTGTAATCGTTTCACTCCTATTAGTAGGTAGTACGTTAAATTCTTCATTATGGCTTGATATTAAACAAAGAATTAAGCTAAATGTATTGCTTTTTATATTCAAAATGAAAAATAGGTTGTTTCCGGAATATCTTCTAAATATGATCACGTATGTGGCAGAGGCTCAACCATATAATCGAAGAAGAGCGTCGGAGAAGGTCAGACTACAATTATACAATAGATAGAGTACATAGAATTCACTGGTATATGAGTTTCAAGAAATTTAATGAAATTTCGACTGAATTAAAAAGTGAACAAATTTTTATGTGTTTTAGAAAAGCTTCTAGCAATATTGTAAATTTTAAAATTTATATATTTGTGATCTTGTAAATGAAAGGTTGTGGTATTGTATAGCGATAATATTGCTAATAAATTATTAGTGTTATTTATGACTAAAGTTGTAGATTTACCGCTTTTTGAGATAACATTGTACAATCTACCACTCCACCATTTCTACGATAGATTTACGACTATTAAAGTACAATTTATTTTCCATTTTTTTTTCTATTGATTATAAATCTATTGTGTTAAAAATTTCGTGGACATAAACGACATAAAAAGATTCAAAGTGGTGATTTTTCTATTCCATTCTTCCTCTTGTAAACGCCTTTGCGTATAAAAAGGTATCCATTGAAGAATTGAATTCTCAATGAAGGATCCTAATTTTGCTCTGGAAAGACAAAATAGATTCCTTTTACAATGACAATATTATACAATTCAGGAAAAATTTATATGTGTGAATTAGTTAGCAGTCCCGCTGCTGAATGTATATTTTCTGTGATGAATGACGTGAAGCACCAAAAACGAAAGCGTCCTAATTTTAAAACGAGAGAAGATAATATGTTTAGGTAACAGGTAATACCTACTTAAATCTAATAGTGAAACATTTTAGTCTCCTATAGAACTTATAAAATACTTTCACAATTTTAAATTTGTGGGGGGAATTATGTAAAAAAATAATTATCATTAAATCAATTATCCCCGACCCAAAACTCCATTGCCAAATGAAATAGGTGCATTAATAATTTTTCTTATGAGACTGCAAAAGAAGTACTATATATAGGTACATATTTATTTGAGTAGACCTTTACTTTACTTTTAGCTCACCACACCTACGCCACTGAGTGGACCGCAATACCTTGAATAAATTAGAAGTAGCCCGTACCCTGAAAAAGTCTGCCCACACCTGGTTTAAAGTGATAGAAATTTAAAACCTCAATTCAATTTCAATTTATTTTTATAGTGTACAATTAGGACAAAGCTAGTTTAAGTGTTCACAATGCAAAGGTATCAAATAAAATTATAACATTATATAGATTGTATAGAATGAAACAAAGTAAAGAACTAATTAAGCAAAAGACTTATAATGTACTTAAGGTACCTAATATTAATGTACAACATAAGTGAACCAAAGAACTAAAGAAAATTAAAAAAAAAAAAACTTAAGTAAAGAGAGAGAGTAAAACGCTGAAACAATTAAATTCAAGGATTGAGAAAATTGGAAATTGCCCTCTTGAAACGACCGAACGAGTTTATACTCTTTGTATCAAAACGGGTAGAGAACTCCAAGCTTGATCTCCGTGAATTAGCAGTGACGTTTTTTTTTTTTGGAAATAATAATTATAATATATTGAGGTTATTGGTACGGGTTGATGATCATAATTCGAATATCAGATATAGGTACTCGGGAGTTTTATAATTAAATATTTTAAACATATTGATAAGGGTTCTAAATTTATAATAGATGAAAACAGGGCACCCAACTAAGCAACTCAAGGAGGGGGAGCCATTATCGTATTATTGTACACAACGAAGAAATATACGCATTAATTAAATCTCACATTGAGTTTACGTTTAGAGTATGAGTTAGTTTGATAGTATGTAATATATATATATAAAACGAAAGAATAAACGAAGTTTGTTTTGACGAGCCGCAGTCGAGTTTCAAGTGGAACAAGCTTAGTTGATAACTATAATCTGCGCAAAACATCATTTATCCTACCCACCACAACACTAATATGGTCATCCCAGGTAAGTGTTTTATTAAAAGTCAGACATAAGTTCCGAGCTTTGCTAAAGTAAGGTATCACTACGGAGTCAAGAAGAATGGGTGGAAAATAGGACGTATCAAGTTCATGCCTGTATATTATAATACAGTTTGACTTCCGGGGGATTAAGAGAATTATATTGCAAAAGTCCTCATTAATTTCAATTAACCTAAGGGGAGATCGGAAATAGACCTGCACATCATCGGCTTAGAGGTGTAGCTGAGAGTGAGGTACTACAGAAGGCAGATCATTTATGAAGCAGAGGCAACTGAAAGGAGGTGGATCTAAGACAGAACCCTAAGGAACCTCTGATAATATCAACAGAGAATCTGATAATGAATTATTTATAAACACTCTTCGCGTTCGTCTATATAGAAAAATATGAATAAGTTTAGCCGCAGAACGAGAAAAATCAATTCGGCATGTCAAGGAGTTTTTCGCCCTCTATCCTCTCCAGAAGCGCAATCTAATTGGTCTTAGCAGATAATCGCTTAGGCTGCTTATTGTACATTACTCCTTTCGTTATTTTCTGAAGAGGACAGGTAAATCCAACATTGAACTGTGTCAAGTATGCGAAGAGGAAGATGAAAGTTCCAAGAACCTATATCATATGCGAGGTTGCAGGAGAATTTTTTTTATATCACTCTAAATAAGGTTTTCAAGTTAACCCCCAATGCCCAAATCAAGCTCGTTAAAGCCAGACATGGGCTAACTACTTTAGGGAAGGACATAATATCTCTAGAGTCGCGATGTCCGCAGGGTCCTAGTGGCCTAGTCGCTCCTACATCTAACCTTAAAACGTAAACACAAATTTGTAAAAACAACTATGTATCTCGTCATGATGGTAGGGGTTTCCTAATAAGCAAAAAATGACATCCCTATTTAATTTATTTTTTATTTATATCCAAAAATTAATTCCACGACTACTTCGACAGTCCTGCAATATTCTGAGAAAATTTTCGATCACATTTTTCGTATAATAACGGTTCAATTTTGGCATTAACTGTTCGACTTTTTCGGCTTTAAATTCCGGAAACGTTTTTGTTTTTCTCAAGTAAAGTTTGAATTTATCGAATCTTCAGAGAAAAAAATCGTACGGTGTTAGAATCTTATTGCGCAATGTTACCTCTTCTGTCATTCGTAATACTAAGAACAAATTTGACACTTCGTTTACAGCTCGTAAATTATGGCAAAATATTCGCAACTTAAGTCTAACCAATAAATAATGTCAGTTGTGATGTTTATCCTGATCACCTTAATGCACCTTTTATTGGAAATTTTCCGTCTTACTCCTATAGTACTATATTGCCTTTTACCACGCTTGAAATAATTGACCACGATGTGGATCTCGATAAGCCAACCTTTTCTCTTCATTTTATCTCGATAGTTGATGTTATTATAGCATTTAAAAGTGTTAAGTCTAATGCCATTGGTTTTGATGGCGTTGATCCAAGATTCATTAGGATTATTTTGCCATTCATTATAAAACCTGTAATTTATATTTTTAATATTATTTTAACACTTCTTATTTCCATTTTTTTTTAAGTCCACTCACATTACTCCTATTCCAAAGGTATGTAGACCTTCTCTGTCAGCCAATTATAGACCAATTAGTATTTTACCTTTCTTTTCTAAGGTGTTGGAAAAAATGATGTCAATACAGATTACCAGTTTTATTGAGAAGAACAAACTCGTGTCAGACTTCCAATCTGCTTTTCGGGCAAAACATAGCACCTTATCCTCCCTTTTATACCTTGCTGAAAGAATTCGCCGTGGTATTGAATATAAAGAAGTAACGATACTTGCACTGCTTGACTTCTCGAAAGCTTTTGACTCCGCAGACTTTTCTATACTCTTGGATAAGCTTATTTCTCGTCATCAATGTAGCCTTGTTGCTGCTAAGTTAATTCATAATTACTTAATAAATCTTAAGCGGACCGTAGTGTGTTAATCTCGTCATTCTGCTGCTCTAAAGATAACATCAGGCGTCCCACAAGGCTCTATCCTTGTGCCCCTACTTTTCTCCCTATATATCAATGACCTGCAGATATATACTTCCGACTTTATGCTGATGATGTGCAGATTTCCCTTTCTGTTCCCGTTTCACTTATCTGAGAAATTAAATATATATCTTGCAGCAATTGGTTAGTGGGCATCTTTGAATAAACTTTACTCAAATCCTGCCAAATCTCGAGTCATAGTAGTGTATCATCGTACTGTTCTCCCTCCAGTGATTATCAGTAATACAGGTATTCCTTTCTCCTCTAAGATTAAGAATTTGGGTATCGTATTTAATTCGAGAATGACTTGGATTTATCATCTATCTCTCAAGTGTAACTGGTAAGCTTTATGCTTCTTTAAAAGCTCTTTGGCGTCATGCAGCATACACGCCTTTCAAAATCGTCTTAAACTTGTTAAAACGCTTATACTCCCACTGATTATTTATGGTGATGTTATTTATTGTGGTTTGGACAGCCATAGCCGTAGACGTCTTAACGTATCTTTTAATTCATGTGCTCGGTACATATTTCTTTTGAAGAGATATGATCACATTTCACAGTTTGTTCGGAAAATTTTAGGATGTTCCTTGGATATATATTTACAATATCGTATTTGTTTAATGATCTGTAAAGTGATTCATGACCGATGTCCGGATTACTTATTAAGTTATTTTCAGTTTTTATCATCTTAGAACCAGACAACTATTGATTCCCACCCACAAGTTACTGCTTAGTTCAAGATCTTTCCTGTTCTTGGTGTTAGAGTATGGAATGCTTTATCTGTCGATATACGTCTCATTGTGAATGCTCGCAGCCTCAAATCCAAGTGTTACATGTTCTTTCAATCGAATAATGTATAATTAAACATAGCATGCAAATCTTTGTCCTTTTGATTTTACTATTGTTATTATCTTTGTTTTCCTTTTGTTTTTATTTGTTTAGATTTTCTTTCATTCTCTCTTATCATTTATAATTTCTTAATTGTTACAAATATTTTTTTATTCTTTACACTGTAAAATTTTATTTATTTTTCTTATTTACAAAATTGATTAGGCACACATAAAAGAGTATTATGTAATTCACTTGTGCTTGTTAATAAAGAATTATTATTATTATTATACATGAGAGTCGAAGATGGGAATCAGAACACTGACCCACAACACCACGCACAAGCACTTAAGCGCCAGTTCGTTGACAGATTGAAGATGCGTTTACGTCTTGAATATCTGGCAATAAACGCAGACCATTCAACTGCACATGGCAACCGTTATCGTCGCTGCAGGACGGAGCTCATGTCTTTCGCTGGTGATAGTAGGCCACAGCATTTGAAACACTAGTCCACGGGGCTTCTCCCCGCTTAGGAATCGTTGCATTTGCTGTGGGAAGGACAAGCACTCTGTTAGAGATGCTAAGCTGGAGGGATGATGAGGGCAGTTTGTAGAGGTCTATTATACTACAGGCTGTTCTCGCGGGACTCTATAACGGTATTGGCTAAATTTTTTCGTTCGTTCGACTTCTTATTTTAATTCGGTTTCGCTCTCGGTTCTAAATAAGAAAATTTTATGTTGAGAATTCGCTCGTTTAGGTAATTATTTTTATTAAATTATTTTGGAATTTTGGAACTACTTGGAATTGCCACTTCCTAATTGTCAAAATTGGGACTAGTTTTAAATTTTTGGTTTTAATTTAGATCTTTTTCAAAATTCTTGTGACCATTTATAGATTCTTTTGAGAATTTTGTTTGAATGTGTTTTACTTTTTGTGTCATTATGTTTTAGTTTTGTGCCATTTGTTTAGTTTAATTGTTTTACTTCTCCCTATTGACTTTTATAACTTAAGTTTAGCTAGTGCCTTTTTTACCCTTTGTAGATCCTTTTGCCAACTATTTTTAAGACATTTTGAAAAGAGCCAAAGTGCCACCAATAAATATCATATTTACATAAAAAAACAAAAAAAAAACAAAACTTATTGTGCACGAGATGACTCATCATGAAACTTTTTCCGTAACAACGCGGTTGTTTCGTGTACTGTATGACAGGTGGCAGAGAATACAAGTTATTCTCATTACGAACCACGTTCCACCATTGGTGGATGAAATGCCGTGTAATGTATAGGAAGTCTTTTCAATAGAAATGTATATACGTTAGTGGACGAAAATTCGTCACAGCTCATGTGTCAAAATTTAATGAGAATACCTTGTATTTTCTGTACCGTGGCACCATCCTACTACATAAAATCATATGTCATCCAAAGCCGTGCAATTCAAACGAAGCTACAATAACTCCAATATTATCTCATGACAACATACAACATTAATGTTCACTGACATTTCCGAACTCATTTTGAAATAAGTACGGCTGTATTACTCCACCGTTCCAAAATTTGGACCGAACTGTCATTCGTCGAATTGACTGTTATTTTGAATGATCCATGAATTTTCGCTAACCCAAATGCGACAATTTCGCTTGTTGTCATACCCATTAAAATGGAAATTGCCGAAAATCCGTTTCACAATTAAAGTGGAAATTGGCGAATACCCGTCACACATAATTGTCGTTCGGCTTAAAATCTGGAGTGATTTGAATCTTGAATTTGTGAAAATTTAGATCTTTGCTCAAAATCCACTAATGCTTCTCGAAATGCCCAATTCAAGTTACCGACAATGTACTTATTAACGTTTTGGGACACTCAACCACCAGAAGAATTCTAAGATCTCGAACATGCTCTACCCCCCGCCAACAATCTAAACCCAGAAAGGCAGTAAATTGAACGAAACTTACAATATATCTTTCAGGTTACAGTGTGTGCTATGCCAACGCCTCCACAAATATAATCTAATCTAATCACTTTAGCAGTGAAGTTTCGGTCGCCCGGCAGGTACGAATCGGTTATTTTATTGTACATAACCGGGCCTATTTGTTTTACTGTTAATAATAATCTTGCACAGTATCTGCCAAATTTTGTCCGTATATTTGTAATGAAATTTAATGATGGTTTTAATGATTTGTGTTCATTTGAAGAAGTCTCTTCTTAATGTGCTGCCAACCTGATGAAACAGAAATGTCGGGCATTTTAAATCGTTCCTTAAGTATGATACTTCTGGGACATATACACAATAAAAAAAAAATTCCTTAAATTTGTGCCACTTAGCTTAGGTATTTTTTTAATAAAATTAAGGAAAGCTTCACTTTGGAAAAAGTGGAATAAGTTTTTATCCCTAAAATGTAGGTACTTCCAAATGTCGAATAATACCTACTTTATTGAATGTTTTCTTCCCTTTATCTGAGAAAGCTTAACATTTCGGGAATTTTATGTACTATATCGGTTTTCTGGTGCCAAATACCTACATCCTTTGAATGTTCCATTGCTTTGGGGAAATTAAACTGATTTTCCTTTTATATCAGAGAAAATCACATTTATTTTTAGGAATAAACGTGTCTTAAATTTAGGGAATTGTCCTACTTTCTTTTACAGTGTATGCAGTTAGAATATAGTTAGCAGAATGAGACTTCAATTGAGATAAATGGGATCTCATAGTACATTTCATATTAATGGGGTAATTAATGAAAGACATAAAATGACGAAATTTAATTTTCAGGATGAAAAGTGAAATTAAAAGAAGAATCAGCCAAGGTGTTGGTAGCCTAATGGATACAGTACAGACGGACAAATGAAGGTATCATAGGTCGAATCTCGAATCGTTAGAGACCATAAATTTTTTTCGATTCTTACAATATATATTTTTATGTGTACAAAAGTAAGCGTATACTTTGCCTATAAAAAAAGTAAAAACAAGAAGAACATCGAATACTAACAAATTTCACTTGCTTTTTAGAATAGAATATGTAATAGTGTTATAATTGTAGCTTTTCATTCAGAAAACGAAATAGAAATGAGAGAAAAAAGTATTTCAATTGAATTATTATCATAGACTATAAAAACTTGCCATTGGTTACTAGTTCGACAAGCAAATATTAAAGACCCATCGACAGAAACCATCAGTTGCCAAATAATGTTTAATGTATAATGGAAATCTGCATCCGCGAATAAACTACAGTTACTTCTAAAATTATCTAAATCCGAACATATTCACTAATTCATTTCTACTATGAGATGGCTTTAACTATGTTTGGGATACCATACGAATACCAACAGACGAATCATGTATTCAATATACTTATAACTTTTTCCACATGGTGTTTCGAAATTAATTTTGTGGGTTGGTAGTACAAGTCGAGATGTACAAAAAAAAAATTTATTGGGTTAGGGATGAGAAATATGTCCTTTGTCCTGTGGGCGGGGGTAGTTTTTTAAATCTTGTCACCTTTTTCTCTTCACCACTTTGTAATACTTTTATTATGCAACCAATAAACATAGTTTTATTGTGAAACGATTGACAAACCCGTTCAAGCCTTCCAACGAAAATTTTTTTTTCAGGAACTATTACATGTCTATAAGTAGGTACATGTGTCAAGCCAATTAAAAGATAAATTCTGAGGCTTCCAGGTTTCGAAATAAATCCTTGTTTACATTTTCGTAGGAAACGGGACTAAGTTTGAAAAATGAAGATATTAATCTAAATTTTTGAATTTGTCATCCTGTAACTCCACACCCAAGAGGAGTAGAGAGTGAGCAGAGCTGGGCGAAGCTTAAGTAAAAAAAGACTTAAGTATTACTTAAAGTACATTTTCGTTACTTAAGACTTATTACTAAATACTTTTGAAATGCCCCTAATTCGTAATTGAACATAAGTACTTGCTTCTAAAGGGTTTTCCAATAAGAGGTGTTATTTTGATATTCAAAGAAAAATGCTATTTTTTGAGATAAATGATCGGATCTTTATTTCATTATAAAGAGGAAGGTATGCCGTTAATAATGGAAAATAACATCAGCCATATGACCACCACGACCACGCCTACAGGACCATATCCTTTTCATGAAATTTTCCATAACCAAATCGCAAAGTGGCTGCCCTATGTCCTCGATAGCCTCACGAATTCCATCTTTGAGGTCTTGAATCGACGCTGGGCTGTTGGCGTAGACCTTCTCTTTCACGAGGCCCTAAAGGAAGAAGTCGCAAGGTGTTAAGTCACAAGATCTCGGTGGCCAATTGTGATCACCTCTTCGAGAGATAACACGGTCCGGAAACTTTTCCCGTAAAAGATCAATGGTTTCGTTGCTTGTATGGCACGTAGCGCCGTCTTGTTGAAAGTAAACGTTGTCCAGATCAATACCATCCAATTCCGGCCATAAAAAAATCATTAATCATCTGTCGATAGCGCAATCCATTCACCGTAACTGTTGCTCCTGCCTCATTTTCGAAAAAGTAAGATCCAATGACCCCGCGGGACCATAAACCGCACCAAACAGTCACACGTTGAGAATAGAGAGGCTTTTCAACAATAACTCTTGGGTTTTCCGAGCCCCAGATGCGACAATTTTGCTTGTTGACGAAGCCATCGAGGTGGAAATGGGCCTCATCACTCAAGATGAGTTTTCGATGGAATTCCGGATCATTTTCATACATTTCAAGGACCCAATCAGCAAAGACTCGACGTTGTTGATGATCGGCCGGCTTGAGTTCTTGTGTTAACTGAACTTTATAAGCCTTAAGACCCAAATCTTTATGCAAAATACGGTGTAATGACGTTTGTGGAATGCCTAATTCCAAAGAACGACGAGGAATGGACAAACCTGGGTTTTCTTCAACACTTTCGGCTACAGCAGCAATATTCTCGGCTGTTCTTGAGCGACGTGCACGGGTTTTATTCTTCACATCACTAACTTGTCCCGACAGCTCGAATTTTTCTACTAATTTCTGTATTGCGGTCCGACAACGTACTTCACGACGACCCAAAAATGTTCGAGTTTTACGAACCGTCTCTGCCACATTTTCACCATTTTTATAGTGAATTTTAATAATTTCAATGCGTTGTTGAATCGTGTATCGTTCCATTTTTATAAATGGCGTAGTTTCTACTTGTCAAATGTCAAAAAATGACAGCTCCAAAAGTGACATCTACCGAAATAGCGGGCTTATTAAAATAACACCTCTTATTGGAAAACCCTTTATTTACTTGTACTTAAGACTTAGTTTTGTATTTAAGTACCAAGATTTTTACTTAGGTATTTCTGAGTCTATTAAGTACCTACAAATATCTAACTCTTCGTAGAAAAGCAAACACAATCTCTAGCATAACTCATTTTTTGTTGAGTTTTAAAGCACGCAAAGAACTGTCAAAGAATGTGCCGCACTCACGTGTCCAGGCAGAACCTTAGACAAACTAATAACATACACACAAGAGTGGGAAAGTAGAACAAAAATCAGTAACGTCTCGTTCGAATATAAAACCGACGATGCCTCGACTTGATGACATAACCACTGACATGTATAATATGGATTGCAAAAAGTGGGATTACTTCTATATTGCTGACACTTTCGGCCTAAGCACCAAATACCAACTAAGAGAGAACTGAAAAAAATAAATAAATTAGTGGATTCGTCGAAATAAATATTTTTAAATTAATCATTTAGGGTTATTACTGACAAAAACTGTTTTATCAAAGACAATGTATTCATTAGATACCCTGAAGCATTTCTAAATGTTTTATTAAAATCACTTCCCGAGCTGCGTGCTTACTTTTTCAACTTCCCGCCAATGATATTTTCAATGTTGGCACCGACGTAAGAACACTTTTTTACACAAGCAATTTTGTCGACGCGATATAGAAATATAAGCAGTCCATATTATATACGTCAGTGGACATAACCAAGGATAAACAAGCAATGCCTCGCTCCAATATCAAATCAACGATGCCTCGACGTCATGCAGGGAAGGCCCTAATTTTTTTTTTTTGGAATTTACTTGAAATTTTTTCCTTAGAATTGTTATGCACTATTGGAGGCGATGGTGGGCGTTTTGGCGGACCTCTAATAGTTTTTATGAGTGTAGTAAGGAGAGGTGAAAGTTTTACTCTGCTTGCAGCACCAAAAACTATGAAAAACTATAAATAATAGTACTACAAACGTACAAAGATTCTAAAAGTACTTTAAAAAGTACTTGTTATAGACTTAGTACTTAGTTACAAGTACATTTCATACATGCGGTACTTGTACTTACGCTGAAGTACCCAGGCCTTCGGTACTTGTATTTGTACTTAAGTACTTTTTCTTTGGTTCTTGCCCAGCTCTGAGAGAGAGAGCTAATTGAGTAGTTCTTGGAAAGCTTGGATAGTGTTAGCTATGATTTCTTTATAGGGCATATAATAAGAGTAGGTATTACAGGGTGAAGAGAAAAAGTAACATAAACATAGCATAAACACACATTTTGTACCCCCACCTATCCAGTGGTGTAGATAAGGCAATCGCAGACCCCGCCGTGCGAGAGGCCTCCGAAATTTAGTTGCCCCAAACTGGTAACTAAAACTTTTAAACAATTATAGAATTTTACCAAAATTAATTTAACTTATAAGGATATTGCTGACCATGCGTGGGTTGTACCAGAAAATTAATTCCAGGATTTGTTAGCAGAACCCGTATACGACACCTACTCAAGCATTAACAACACCACTGTACACATCGCTGGCTGCTTACAATTTCACTGAGAATTTTTATTTTATTTTCTTTAACATGTCCTGAAATAAGAAAAAAACTTTGCTTCCCTTGTTTACGTTGGATGGATTTTGTGGGTGATATAATATGTATGTAGTATAAGTGAATGAAGTGCGTATAGTACATGCATACATGTATATTATATACATGAATGTATGCTCCAATTCCAATATAGAATTATCGATGTGCCTCGACCTGATGTAGAGAAACCATATTTTTTTTAGAAATCTACTGGAAAAATTTTCTTAAGAATTTTTATGCATATTATTGGAGATCGATACAGAATCTGAAAATAGCTCTTGTCGACCACCAAGATTGAATAAAAATTCTGCCAAGATATTTTCTGTAAGTTTAAAAAAAAATTAAAGATCATTATTTAAAGGGTTACATCACCTTGAGGTTTTCAAAAAATTAAAATTTAAATAAATTGTTCATACTTTGAAGACTATTTTAAGCGTTAACCATTTCAAAATATCTCTGAAGTTATAGCAATTAGAACTGAGCGCGGCAGGGAGTAGTTGTTTTTTCTTTTGGTTTTTTTTCCATATTATTTATATATTTAAAAATCTGTTTAACTGATTTTAATAAAATTCGAAGCCACATATTCTTTATAATAAATGTTATCTATTAGATATAAGAAAAAATTTTAATAATATTTTTGGATATTATTATAAAAAATACCAAATTTTACACATTACTTATTTTTTCACAACAGAGAATTTATATATAGGAATAATATGTACGTATATGTATGTATGTATTAATACATACATATGTCTATACTTAACCAGCAATATCTATATCTTCCACAAATCTTTGCACTTAATTGAGAATTTTTTGCAATCTATAAAGTATACTGTCTACTATACCAGAGGAGTTACAAATTGTGACCTTCATTTTTAAATCTTAAAAAGGGTCCTTAAAAATTTCCGGGTGGCTCCTGAATTCTTATCTGCGCCAATGCACTTCCCATACGATTTCTTGTATCTATCGACCCGCATTACCGGCCAATCCCGAAAATATTCCTCATTTATTCTGAAACACCCTGTATAATATAAGACTCGATACCAAATTTCTTTAATTCCACATGACCGATACCGCTACCATCAGGATTTTATCCAATCTTATTACATTGTTTATTGCTCTTTAAATGCTCTACGACATCTCACTTTTTTCTACACATACATAAAAAAAAGCTTTTTACCACCAAATGCAAACACATTTAGCAAATAAAAAAGAAAAAGAAAAAAGAAGAAAAAATTATAAAAAAAAAAATATTCACTTCGTTCGTGACAAATCACTGGTAAAGCGCAACAGATGCCATAGACACATAAATCACAGATTTCCATTTAAAGTGCCAAAACGGTCTGTTGTTCTGATAAATGCAGGGAAAATTTCTATGAAGTCACGTAGGATTTCCTTGGGTTTCAGTAAAAGTATATTTTGTAGGTGTACAACTTGTTTCACATGATTTTAAAGTAAAATGCACAATCTGGCGAGGCAACAGTTTAGTACAATTTATTATTGGACGGTTGGAATAATTGAAAAAATTTAATAAATTTTATAGTAAGGTTAAGAAGAGCCATTTAATTTTCTCGACTTGCAGCCTTATAGTAGAGAGGAGTGTGGCAAATTACTTGTTTTTACAGCTGGTTCGAAAATTGATGTGAAAGTGGGATTTCGGAGTATAATCAGCATCCCTTCAAATACAAGAATCTTACTGCCTACTAGACTACTAAAAAGTGCCTTCCAAAAGGAAATAATAAATATAAATAATACAGTAAATCTGCTAGAATCAACTTGCCACGTACTTTTTGTTAACAGTCAAGTTGCAAACCAAGCTCTAGATTCGAACACCATTAGATCGCACCTAATCCATCGTTGTCGATAGACTTGCTGCTAAAGCCATAGCTATTCTCTGCTGCCTGGTCATAGTGAAGCACCAGGAATAAGTCAGCTTATGCTCGGCCAGAAAGGATTCAGTTCTGAATGTATGCTTATCGGAAGAGTCCCATCGAATCAGCGAAGAAGATTCTAGATTTAAAGGTTGGCAGGCTGGATAATCACAAATGGGGAGGAGTGCTAATCACGTGCGCAAATTTAAGACAGCTATGGCACGAGCTATGTACTAGGAAGACAGAATCTGTGCTACTGATGGACCGCAATAATGTGCGAAATCTTACTGCAGTTATAACGGGATACTGCATCTTTGGCAAACATATGATACGCATGCAAGAAGCTGCATGTACGAGGAGGAGGTTGAGAGTGTTCAACACCTATTGTATGAATACTCCAACCTTACCATACGTAGAAGGAATATACGCTTGGTATAGCTACTTTTTCCGCGAATTTAGGATGCATACTAGTCAGAGAGTTGGGGAGAGGGGCCAAATAAGGTTAATTACCTCTTGTGTCTAATTTTAACCAGTCAAACCCCAACTCACCCTGATAATATAAAAATTTCAGCTTTAGTAGAAACCTAGAAGATCAGGGGGAACGGTATTTTGTTCAACATTTTGGACTATATCTCAATTTTTTTAGTCCTTGAAAATAGCTCTTTCAAAGGATACCCCACTCGATACCAAAAAAAAATCATTTTTTTGAGGGCACTAAATAGACCCCATTAAAAATCAGATATAAAAAAAATTTCATATTCTTTAACTGTCAAAATATGGGCACATTACAAAGACCTAACATTCTCCCAAATTTCAAAATCCTACATCACCTATAGCTTTCGAGAAAAATTTCTATAACAGATGGACAGACGGACGGATGCACGAGCGATCTTATAAGGGTTTCGTTTTTTCTTTTTATTTGTATGGAACCCTAAAATTCAATATTTTTTCACGAATACATCAATTTGATATGGTAGGTACTCATATAACATATTATTATAATTAGTAGTTCATAATTTTCCTCTGTAGAAGCATACCTTTATGTACATAAAATGTGGATACCTGCTATGTATGGTTTGCTTTTAAACTTTTACCATGTAATTTAAAATATGTGGCACTTCCGTCGTCAGCAAAGTTGAACAACTTTTAGTTTTGTAACAAGTTTAAATTGATCAATTCAAAAAGTTTGAAATTCACCAGACGACTAATTTAGAATTATTAAGCATGTTAAATGAAGATGATGGGGTTAGAGGGAAGAGGGAGTCACATCACATACACCAGTTTGCACTTTTCAACATTATTTTAATGTTTAACATAATTTCTACGTGTGTGACCTAATGGTTCTACAATTTAATAATAAGTACACATTTTTGTCGAATCATGGAATTCTGTAAGAATTAAAAGGCGTTGCACGACATGTGAGAGTTACCACTATTGTCCTATGCCATTCGAGAGTTAGAGCTAGTCCTTAAGTAAGAAATCAGGTTTTAGTTTGAATACAAGTCAGAGACTTTAACGGTGTTTCAACTATTGAATTTGTGTATCCAAAATGCTTTATTTAATTTGTAAATAAATATTATTTATAAAAACGACTTCCATCTTTCGTCATTCTGGTAACTTGTAGTGTATCCTGTCGTTATCCTTTAAAAGGTTGAAGACCTAGATTTTATACGGGCTTGTTTGGGTGACCGACAACAATTGCGTTACACTAAACCGTCCTTAAAGCAAGAATCACTGGTGTGGTATATAGATGGTTAAAAAACGAACAGTGGAGTTGAGCTGGGCGTATACGGCCCCAGATGCCATATGTCAAAAGCCCTAGGCTCTATTCCTACCGTATTCCAGGCTGAGGTACTAGCTATAGCAGAATACGCTAATACCTGCAGGGTTCTTTTAATGGCTCAACCATTAATATCCTGTCGGATAGTCAATCCGCTCCCAAGGCCTCAAAATCATTCACTATTAAGTCAAGGATAGTCTGGGAGTGTTTGCCAATTCTTAAAAATTTATCGAGGAGAAATATTGTTATCCTCATATGGGTACCTGGACATGATGACCATAAAGACATTGAAATTACTGACGGCTTAGCCAAAAGATGAGCAGAAACTCCCTTTGTTGGACCAGTACCATTTTGTGGTACTTCCAAGTGTTAACTTACAGCTATCCTAAATAGATGGGCGAACAAAAAGAAAACCTTAAATTGAGAAGGGCTTCAAGGACTTTGTGAGACAAACAAACTTATCGACACCTGTGGCGAAAAATCAAAACATTTCTACTCCTCAGGAGAAGAGAGCTTAAAACAATCACACAGCTCTTCTCAGGCCACTACTCCTTGCGGTATCAAGATGGGCTCAACTGAAACTTCATTTAGCAGCTTCCATCGAGATGCGCATGAAACCTCGAAGCGCCTGTTCTGCAATTGCGAGGCATTATACAGGCGGAGATTATTCCTCCTTGAACATGCTTTTGCTTCACCAAACTACATGTTGAAACTCCATCCCAGAATGGTTCTAGACTTTACTCAGACTCAAAATAGAACTTTCAGGTCACTGTGAATGCAAAGCTAATACCTGCACATCCCTTCACTAATCTAATATAATGTTGACTTCGTAAATCAGCTCATACAGTTTTCATCGGATCATTTTCATTGTATGTAGTCTGGTACTGTTGTAGAGCTAGATGAAATCTTTTCAACCTTAATCAAACCCGGATGTTGCCTTTTTAGTGACATGTACATCGTTTAATAGTATCTCTCCGCAGTTAGTGTTTGCTCTCATTCAAAAATTCTCCAGTAGATCATGGACGAACTATTGTCCTAGTATATCTTATGAAAGCTGGAGATGGAGCTAGTGATCCGACCTTTAAGCAATGTGGGAAAATATTTTTTGCTATGCCATTATCATATTAGGTCCAGTTCATATTCGCTCTTTTTAGGAAGATTATATTACCTCATCTGGATGTCTGATGGGATTATGAGTAAATTATATTTTAAAGTAATTAATTAAAAGTATTTAAAAGGTATTGAGAAATATTTTAGCGTTAAAGTAATTAATGACAGATATATAAGGACTTCTATGGGAATTATATTTGTATATAAGGTATAAATATAACTCCAAGCACTGCGGTACTTGAAATTTCCAAATACAAATACAAAGAAAAAACTATACTTGACTTAATTAATTTTTGTACCCAACTTGTACTTTTACAATTTTATACATATGTCTGATTTGAACTGCATGGAGCTAGTAGTTGAAATTAAGTATACTTCATTACTTTATGCTGCATAACAGTGTTGGGTATATAAGTTTATCAAACAAATTGTGCATCAAAATGTCACATTGCTCTTTCTACCTCACCGACTGTCAAATTTCGGTGGACTTTGAGAAGCATTTGCCAAGAATACTGATTTTCGCCCACTGAGAATTTTTCGAATTTACTGAGTTTTAAATGACTTTGAACGTTTCGGCCATTTTTTAATTGGCTATCCGTTAAATTTTGGTACAGAAAACCAAATATTGACTACATACATATCAATATGTCGCACCTAACCTAATAGCAAAATTCTCCTAATCTAGCATAATCTACCACCAGTAAAATAGGAAATGAAGCAAGAATAATAACAATTGTCAAACTCAATAACATATCAAAATTTAAAAAAAAAAAACAATTCAAATGCCATCTCCTCTGAAAAGGAAAGTTAAAAGGCAATGTCTGAGTACTTATCAGGTACACTATGTATGAACACTTCCCATTATTATTATTCTCATGTTCCATGTGGAGAAAACAGGAATACTATGTACATAGATTCCGTATGCGTCAATTATGAAATGGTAAGATTTTTGCTGATAATTATCGCTATATTAAACATACCGTTACGATATTTAGCCTTGAACAATTTTCTTTTGAATTTTTATGCACTCTTGGATGCAGGCACGAAATAATTCAGAGAAGTATTGGAGACAGTATAGTCTGTGCTAGATAGGCCACGATGCCTGACTAGAAGGTTTCTTAAAATTAAATTTTTTTCTCTAGAATTTATATGAAGTGAACCCTTGCTCCCGAATGGCATCTTTCACATGCCATCCTATTCTTTACTTCAACTCGAACGGTCCTATTTCCTATATATCTTATATTGCGCACGCATTACTAATTTTCGTTTCCCTTGTATAAATATTAATGTAAAATTGTATTATTAAAATATAAATACCACAAGAAAATGTTCACAACAAAGCACTAACGGCTTTGAAAGAAAGAACGGTTGAAATAGATAAGATGCGAAATGTTGTAACTGGGGTGCATGTGCATGTTGTAAGTAGGGTCCATGTGACCCAAGTACATGAAAATGTGGTTTTCGGCGTCAAAAACGTCTCCAGAAAGTTTCCTGAATCTAGAAAAAAAAAAAGAATATCAGTTAATAGGACTCAGCCAAATCATTAATTTAGTATACAACATGTTGCATTGGAGCCCCCCCCCCCCAAACTCCTAACCATCATTCTAAAAGTACACGAGGTAAAAAAAAACTTCTTCCACAAATTGTTGCTGGTAATTATCTGAGGAAAATCCTTCGAAAAATCGAGTACCTCCATTCGAATAGAAAATGGAGGTATTGAAAAAGTGACCTCCGCGAGTGATCAAAATTTGATCTAGCAGATTTTGAAAAATCTAGTTCAGAATCGAATAGCCCATAGCCTGAGAAGAAGTTTGAGTACCAACAACCTTATGATCCGAGGTTAAATGGCTGAGCCTTACTTTTAAATTTTTGTTCCCGTCTAGCTTTTTTATTAAAACTAGTGTCGGGTAGCTGATTACCCATACCTACTAGGTTTGGGTACAAAGGGCCAATATGCGACATGGGCCTAGAAATCTATAAATATTTCCGATCCGATACATATAATTATTATTCTTGGTGCCTTGATGCCAATACACCAGAGAAGAAAATTCTGTGACAATTTTTTTTTTCTTTCGATTATTCTGTTATTGTCCTTTTGGCACATATTTCAATTATTCTACCAGTTTGAAATAATCATAGCAGATTATCATCATATTACCTAGTTAGTTGACGGATGTTGTTTAAGTAATACAAATAGCAGTTATTTTAAATTTTGATTATTTGAACCCTACTCAAAAGGATGAGAACATACATATATATGTATATATATATTCGAAAGATAGGAACTACCACAAAATTTAAATCCAAACAGCCAGGTGAAAATGAGTGAGTGTGTTTGTTTGTTTAATTAAAACCGGAAGAACAAAAATGATTTGCCCAATTCAAAAACTTGAAATTTGGTAATTTTCTTCATCTCCTGCAGAATGAATGCATGAGCTCCATCCCAATGATTTCTAGACCAAATATACATAAGTAGGTATGTGAGTAGAGTACATGCTGTTGTGGTTGAACCCTGTACACTAGCAGCCTTTCAGTTTCCCCTTGTTTATAGTAGCTCCAGTTGGTTCGGATGAAACTAACTGACATGCAAAAGCAGATGAAATTTGCATTCTCGTTGTTTGCATATTTTACAAAGTGGATCTTGTTAAAATGCTTGTCGAGAGCTGCTGGAAGGCAAACAAAAAATAGGATTCTGTCGTCCATGTATTTATCTATATACCTATATATACCAAAACAAGTATATATACCACTCCCTGTCATCTAGAAAGTGTAGTATCCTTAAAAGAATGGAAAATTCACGTATTCTCAGTCTTATTATCACAAATTAAAATTATTATTATTATTTTTTTATCTTCACTAATAAAATCATCTAATTTGTGTGAAAATTTCCATCAGATATGTACATATAACTCGAACAATATTAAAATAATTTTAAGGGCAAAAAAATAAAACCTCCCAGAAATGTGAGTGACATGAAAGTTCTGGGTGATGTCATGAAAATACTTTGCCGCAACTTATAAAGTTAAATTCCTGTCAATTTTCTCCACTTTTCTTCCATTAAAATGCTTAGAGAAAGTTAAGAAGTTGATAAAAAAATATCTTGCTAGAAACTTCCTACTTGAAGACGACAAAGTTTCATGAGACGATTTAGAAAAAAATTATACTCAATTTTCTGCGTCTTTCAATTGAGAATTTTCCAAAGAACGTGGTATTTGACAATTTTGTGTAGGGTTTTATAAGTAATATAAAAATAGAAAATAAGTTCGGAATATTCCTACTTTGGAGATTTATGGAAGATGGCTAAATGTTATAAGTGTATATAGATATGTTTTTAGGTTTAGCATAAATATATTAATTTGCTTTATTAAATTTTTGTTGGCAGGATCACGTAGAAAGGAAAGGTGTGCAATTCATGAACAATCCTCTTAGAGGTTTGAATCGATGATCAATATCTACCAATCGAAAGGGGGTTAAAGGGGTGATTCCAGATTTACTGGACAGCTTGGACGGTTTACTCCTCCACTATCTTTTATAAAAAGAAAGTTATTTCTTTTAAGGGAAAGAGGTGGCAACAATTACAAAACCTCCTACTTCTGAAAGGATGTGTATTCCACCCCCGCCTCCCCTCCTCACCAAGATACCTTTTTTATTCTTTCGACCTCAGCTATCACCCTACGAATTTTTATCCCTTTATGCTGAAATACCCTGTATAATGGATCCCGGTGACCAGTTGATAAAAAGTAATGATGTTCCATACGAAAAAACAAAAATATGTAGGAACCTACCCTTCCTCTATGTGCCTTGTTCTTATAATTGAATTTAGTTTTGCACTAGTGATGGCTTAGATAAATTCCCGCATGGCATTGACCCATTGTGCCTGATTATCCAACTTTTGTAATATATTTACTGTCATACCAAATTCGCTGTTACACTGTCTGAAATTCAGTCCATTTTTAAAACTTTTTACTAGCAAATTTTAAACAAACACTTTAATACTGCCATTTCAAAACATTTTCGAATTATGATGAAGACCGAAAAAAGTTTTCATAGGTTTTAGGCTTGATAAGTTTTGTTCTGAAACCAAGAGAAAGTCCAGCTACCAAATTTCTATTGAATTCACAAACAAATTTTATAAAACAGAAGTATTCCATGTGTATGAAAGAGAAAGACGGAATCTGAAATCAAAATGCTTTCCAATATTAGAAATTGCTCTAACATTCGGATACGTACTGACTCTTTTCTGGCTTTTAAACTATGACGTTTTCTTTTAAAACTGAAAAAGTTTTAAAAAGGACGCCAGTTTATCATGTAGGGCAAGCTAGAGAAAATTTTGTTATAAAATGCTCGTGATTTCTTTTTTGTATTAGTTAGTTCTGTGTTACTTATATTAGTTGAACTCTGGCTTCTGATTCTAATGACCTAAGTTGTAACGAGTGTTATTAATAAAATTTTCCTGCACAATAATTATTTAAAAAAGAAGGTCCAGTACGCAGTTTGAAGTGAATAATAGTAAGGCAACAGTTGTTCAGTGAGTTATAGTGTTTTTATGTCTATATTATATGTATTTATAATATTTTGAAAATAAAAGTAATATTACTGAAAAAATTCTATGATTTAATCATGCAGTTTTATACCAAAACCATGTCTCTAATTGCCTGCACTAAAAGTACGGTGACAGGAAACACAACTTTAACTGCCTGGCACCCTCCCCTTTTATGTGGTGTTAATATTTAGCTTATCCTATTAAAGTTTATATTTTCATTACTCTGAATTTTACATTTTAATCACAGAAAGAACAAAATACACACTTAAGCAGTTTGCATTCCAAAACTTATTTAAACGTTTTAGTTTTCGATTTAAACTTCGTCATTTAAATTTAAAACTCAATTTTTTATTAAATTTTACACTGTTCCTTCTATACTTATATTCGAACTTTTCGGTTTTAACTTAAGACAGAATTTCCGACAGTGTAAGAATCTCCGATAGGAGTGTTTTTCAAACTACCTCAACAAATTGGGTTTGAAAAATGTTAAGGCTCTGATAACTGGGCACCATAACAACGCTTGCGTTATGGCTACCCTGTGCATCATTGATGATCCTATGATATATGTCCGATTATTTTCTTAACAGGTTTGTGATCACAGTAATTTTTTTTCCCTTATCCTTTCCTGCCAGTGAAATATTTCGGCTCGAATAATAAGTGGAACTTCAGCTTGTATGTAGTTTGGTTTCAGCTAAGATTTGTTATTTAAAACTACTATAGGGTCATTCCATAACAAATCGACCAAAAATCACGAAAAGTGTGACATGACCATCACTAATTTTTTTGAAATTTTACATACTTGGAGAGTTTGTGAAAACAAAAATATGGATTAAAAATTTTCCTTCTACAGTGCATATTTCGCGAGTTATGGCATATTCAAAATTTCACAAAAATGCTATCCTGGTCTTCTTTAAAAATTCATGTATATTTTCCTATTTACGTTAGGACAGTGAAATATGGCTCATTTGAAAGACAGGATTTCAAGCAATAGAAGAAAATTAGAATCTTTAAAATACACGCGAAAAGGGCATCAAGAATAAGGATTTTATCCTTTATACTTCAATATCCTGGAAGATGTACTTTTGATTTTGTTAATTTTTAGGGTTCCGTACCCAAAGGGTAACAACGGGAACCCTATTACTAAGAATTCGCTGTCCGTCCGTCCGTCACCAGGTTGTATGTCATGAACTGTAAGAGGTAGATAGTTGAAATTTTCGCAGACTGTGTATTTCTATTGCCGCTATAACAAGAAAAAATTAAAAATAAAATAAAATTAAAAATTAAAGGTGGCCCCCATAAAAGAAACGTGTTTTTTTCGATGTTTTTTTCCTCGTTTTATTCTCATTCACTATTATTATCATAAGTAAAATGACAGCATTATTATAATTTTTTCAAGTGACAGCATTATTTTTTCACGTGACGTCTACTCTCATTTGAAAAAATAAATAAAAAGTACATAATGTTAAATTTTGTACAATACCTTATATTACAATTGTATGTGGGGGGGGGGGGATCCTTATAGTTTTCGAGATAACGGGATTAAAAAATATTTGGGTATTGTTTTTCTATATCACCCTGTAACTTCTTAACTTTGCAGCCTATGATGATGTTTTAAAATTTTGTAGATTGATAATCGTTGGACCTCTCTAATGGTGTACAAATTTTACCCCTCCTCTTTTCCGTTTTGAAGTTATGGTTCAACAAATTTAAAATTTTGGATTTTTAACTCGGTTTTTTACTACTATATTTATCAAAAATCAGGTCCTTAACACCAATTTTACATATGGGATTTAAGAAAAAAAATAATTTATCACACTCTATACTAAAAAAGTAACCCTTTCTGCATTTTTTGCCGTTTTTTTAAGCATATCCACCAAAACGCTCATTCCCAAAAGATAATTGCCTACTTTCTGGCATTAATTGAATTTTTTCGCAGCTGGAAGGTGAGACAACCGAACACTTTTTGTGTGCTTGTCCGGCCTGCACGTGGAGCAGGCATATTATCTGTAGAGGAGTTGCAAAACCTTCCTCACCAAGACCTGATGAGATCTCTCGTGTCCTCCTGCCTTAAATAGCACCTCCACAGCTGCACATAGTCCGGTGACACACGATGATACACACGCGATACACCGTACTAAAAACTGGTTTTCTTAGCACTATTTTAGAACATTTTCGTGTATACCTCAATTTAGAGCAGAGGGTTAGACTCGGATGATACACGAGAGTTTTATTATATATGTATGCGTGTACTTGGTTTGTATGCGTACAGAACATATGGAAATGTTGAATTTTCTTTCCTTCCTCAAGAACGTGTATCAACCGTGTATAAGCTACGTGCACCATGGGCTGATACACACTCGATACAAAAACCGATTTTACGTCGTGTCTAGTTTCGAGTGTGTATCATCGTGTGTCACGGGACATACAGAATGAAGATAGGCTCACGGCCTTCAAACTTCTGACTACTGAAGATAAAGTGTCGAGGAAAACAGGTTACCTCGAATTAGTGGTAGCTATCGAAAAAGACATCATCCTTAGTATTACGACAACACAACACCAAAATAAGCAAATGGTTTCATGACAAACGAGGGTTAGGGGCTGGAGTGTATACTTGAAATAACAGCATATAAGCTAGCCACGACGCAATAAATATTGTTTTCCAAGCAGAAATGCACGCCATTGAGCTCTGCATTAGAGAAAACATCAACAGGAAGGAACTACATTGCAGCCAAGCCGCAATATTGGGTCTTGGATTGAACCGTTTCAAATCAAAGCTGGCATGGGACTCTGGGAATAAGAACATTGCTGGCGTATTGAGCTTCAAGAATCGGATATCTTTTTACGGGATCATGACAACGGCCGCCAAAGAAAGATTAGCGAACCTAAGCCGAATTCTACTAGAGGAAAACAAAGAGGAGACTTCAAAACACCTTCTTTCCAACTATGAAGTTCAGTACACAGAGATTCAGATTTCTTGGGCTATACGTTCATCAGACACCATCAAAAGTACTGTCAAGCTTATTTAAGTTTACCGAAATAAGTCCACTCAATGAGCTTAAAAAATGAGGGAATCAAAATAGGCCGATGGTAGACGCAGTGATTGGGACATAAAATCGCTCTTACTATTAAAATCTAATCTAATCTTAATCTGAAAACCATATCCTTCAAGTTGCTCATATTCCACCGATTACAGCAATCTTTACCAATTTCAAGTATCTAAAATAAATCACGAGTTCATGCACAAAATCTTCTTACAATTAATATGTGCGCGAATATGCATAATCCTGACTTAAAATCATCTCTTAACATTTTATTAACTCATTCAGGAGGGAAGTTTCTTTATGCAAAGAACTCTTTCAAATCTGGTGCATTCGAAATCCTCTTTACAAGACTTTTAAATGAAATAGTTAATATTGAATTATGCGTTGCGTTTTGGTTTTGTGAATTCAAATGATATTCATATGTATGACTAGTAGCTATAAGGTTTTCCTCACCATTAGATGCATATATATATATGAATTCTAGGAAATATAACGTGTATGCTTTCATTTCAAAGGAGATGAGGTACCCTTGGCAATTACTTATATTCTAGGAAACTCTATGTGGTATATGTATGCAAATAACTCGTTAAATCTGAGTTAAAGATTGTCGAGCAAATTAGATCTTATACCTGTATATATATATATATATATATATATATAGAGTTCAAGGAAACTTCCATTTATTACCAACATAAATTCCAAATCCTATGCTCTTTCCCTGATCTATGTATGTCTGCTGATAACGACAAGAGTCCTGCTTAAATGTTAACGAGGAAGGCAAACGTCAACTTTGCATATCATTAGTGCGCGCTTACGTTTGGAAACATGTGACAAAATGATGCCAATTTAAAAATACCTTTGGAGTGGGTTCTCATAGCGTTTCAAATCAACTAGAGGTTGGCGTCTATTGTAAAAATAAACAATCTTCTAAAGAGGTTTCTGGATGGATGTAAACAATTTTAATGATGAGCTTCATTTATTTATTTATGGCTGGTACCTACCTACCTACTCGTTCAAGAGATTCTGATTTTAAATAGAAATTAAATCTTTAATTTGAGCAATGATAGAAATTTTGGATTGCTCGCTTTAAGGGTTTTTACTGTATGCATATAAAATTTGCATATGTATGTATGTAAAGTGTATATTGTAGGATAATTGTTATCGAATTCTGTGAAACATAAAATATTGAGGAAAGAAGATTGTTGTAAAGCAACATAAACTCTACTGATATTAATTGAAATCTGTTCGTAAGTATTTGATCTAATTCCAGTTTTCCAGTACAAAAATCTTTGAATTATTGAAGTAATGAAAATAAGTGAGATCTAAAAGAAGTGGAAGAAGGTCCAAAAGATATATTTTATGAGGTCGCATTGTGAAGTATTTTTTTGTGACATTAATTGTTTCGCATTGCTACCTGACAGATTCAAAAAAATTGTGTTTAAGATTTCATTTCTTTTTATGGATGAATAATATATTTCACTGCAACGACATCTCAGACCTTTTGTTACATTACTCTTAAGTGCCCTAAGGTGCTCATTCTAAATTGAGGCCTTTAGCAAAACCTATTATATTCTTGGGCGACATCATTATAACAGTTTCTACCAATGGGAATGCCTTTTCTAAATGTGCTATAGGCTTATGCGTCCAAGAGCTTCACAGTCGCAAAGAACAGGTTCAGTAGTTTTGTATCTTCTATATTGCTATCGATCTTGACCATCTTCTTAAGATGATATTCGAGTGACAATGCCACATTATGTCGTTATCAACCTTAGTTCTATCTTGCTGAGCGCGTGGAAATTTTTTGTCCTCTGTTGCCAATATGTGCAATGAATTTCTTCACTTGTCTCAGTCTTGCGGGGGTTTTCCATCAGTTTAATTCTGTCCTCCCAAAATCTGACTTGTGTCTAATGCTGATTATTTAGGTGACCATTATTTGCAAGGTAATATTGTTGCCTTTGATACCTTGGTACTCAAACTAGCGTAACATAATTTATTCTGGATAGTGGCTTCAAGACAGTAAGACAGTTCCAAACCAAACTTACATTCAAAGTTATACGAATTTAACGCTTTAAGTCGTACTTGGCTATCTTATATTTTCTATATATTTTTACATGTTCTTTTGGACGAGTTTGTGACGGTAGAGATCTATGGCGTGAATCATTGTCTGGAAAATCGTATGTGAGGATACCGAGTACCTTAGTAGACATAAGAGTAGATAATTCGGCTCACGCCTGCTATGCTTTCCATTTTGGAGCCTCTAAGAATGAATGATGTTTCGAAGTTACAGCCTTTCGGCATAACATTTGAGATGGTATTAACTATCGGGTCCTCTAGGAATTCTTCAAAGACCTCTTATCCTCTTCCAGGTGAGTCTGCGACCAGGATCCAAGCTATAGTTAGTGCAGTGTCTAGGCTTTATATAGTGAAGTCAGTCGAAGAGCTGTGGAAAATGTTTTGGAGTTACTTCCGGAGCTGCAGTCTATTCCATCCTACAAATAATAAATAGATACAGTATCTAAGGCTTAATTCATTACACGAAATGGAAACCACAAGAGATAATACTTAATTTCCCTTTCTATACTGTGAATATCTAATTGTGATCTGTTTTCAGAGACTCTGCCAAGCCGTAACACACTCTGAACACATTTTATTAGCAATGTTTATTTAAATTAACCGGGGGAGACTGGGGGAAAATCTAGTACAGAATCGAATTCCTTAGGTCCTGAGTAGAAGTTTGAGCACCCACACTCCTATTCACGGAGGCTAAAATAGTCATCTCCATACTCCCTTTTTTAGTATTTCCCTCATTTTTATTTAAACTGAGGTCTAGATTTTTCATACCATAAATCGGTTCTAACTCTATAGGGTTATGTCTGATCGGAGAACGGGTCTCACTATTCGCCTCAGCTCGTTACCAGCTATAATTCGTGAAAGAAAATTTTTCTCTGCATACTTCTAGGGTGGTGGTAGGAAATGGTTCCAATACGGTATGTTGCATATGAAATTATGTGGTGGGTTTTTTCCGAATTTGAGAACTTTCTCGGGACTTTTTTTTATGCCGGAAACCAAATTTTCATGCACATGGGTCACATAGACCCCAGTTACTGCATTTATATGTTTTTTCAGATTCTTCTTTTATGGCTATTAGTTCTCTGTTGTGAATATTTTCTCATAAGAAGTCATTTCCCACGACTTACCAATTCCGTGCAATCATGAGAAGTAGAAAGGTCCTCTTTTTCACCCAAGAAAGTTCAAGCTCAAGCTATATCCGATCGCCAAAGCTTTTCCCCGCTGAATTGAAATAAACATTGTTAGTCAAATATGTTCAGAGTAACTTAATGCATCGTTTAAGATTCTATCATGTTTGCTGATGTTGGGCCTAAAGTATTGACTCTCGAAAAAAACCTCCGACCTATCAAACGACGTCACAAGCAGATATTATTCAGCTTTTTAAAGACTGAAAATTATGATAAAAAAAACTAGTTAATTAGGTTGAATTGAAAATAAAAGAATGCAGATGAATTCTTCTACCTCTTCTTTTTCTTTAGTATTACGTATCGAATACACTAAACTTACACTACATTTCAAGAGCAAAATTTAGCTTTAAAATGTAATAAAAATAATTTCAATACCTTTTTAAATCACGATACTTTCTCGCAAAAGATAGTTTCATTTCAACACATTACAACAGTTCTAAAATAGTTTTAAGATTTTCAATTAGGTAAATTCAAAAATTATGTGCTTACAGGAATTACTTTTAGTACTATAGCTCTTGATTATCTAAGTATTGGTAGTAGTTAAGGTACCTACTACTTTTCAAAACATTCTTGCAGGAAGAACCTACTTTTACATAAGTTTACTGTTCAAATTAGTTCTTAAGGAATTGTGTGAATTTTCAATAATAATAATAAATTGGGATCCGAGAAAGTACTCTAATTCAAGGAAATGAAGATAAAGTTTCAAGAACAGAGAAAAAAAATAAAAGTAAATAAAAAAAGCCACATTCAATTTCTCTAAAAAGTATTCGCCATTTCAATACAATTCATTCGCAAACTTTAAGTAAAACAAAATTTATTTTCCTTTGAGAGTTTTTCTCTATTAACTTCCACTGACCTGATTGAGAAAGTTTTCGTTAAACTCCGAAATCCAAACCGAAATGAGTTTTTTTTTTTTTGAATAAAAAGGCTTAAGGGTAAGATTCGATTTATATTTAAATAAATTAAGGGGCAACCAACCTTTTGTTAGGTTCATTATGAGCAGTCTATTCAGATTCGATTTAAAGGTCATCAAAATCAAACGACCACAAGTAGATAAAAGGTTGAAACTTGTTCGAATGAAATTAAATGAAACACCACAAAAAGACTTCGAGTATATGATGCAATTACATATATATATACATGTCCATCAAGGATATATGTATGTATGTATACTGGATGTCCAGTACTATTGTAATGTATCGATCAAATTTTAATTACCACATCCTGATGGGTTTCAGGTTAAAGTGAATGATGAATTACTTGCGACTACTTGGTTGATTCTCTGAGTATGTAGGTATATGTGGGAACAATTTCATGGTACGCTTGATTCCAGACATTATAGTAATCATCAAATGAATTTCCATTAACGAACATACATATCTCACCACAGCAGAGAAATAAAAGGCATCCACTTTACGTACATAGATATTGTACGTGCTAATATCTCCCAGTGGCCGGTTTTAGTTTGAATGACAAGAATTTTCCATTGAAGTGACTTTTTATTTTTTGTCTTTCCAATTCGATAGTTATATATAGTAGGTATACGTATGAGACTGGAATACCACAGGACTATTACTGAGGTTTGCACACGGATTGATTTGTCTGCATCATAGCGATTTTATTTATTCAGTATCCAGGCTTGCTGCTTAAGTTCGCGGGAAAAGAGCTTTCCTGTACCAAATACATCTATGTATATAAAAAGTGAAAAAAGAAGTTATAATTGGCTTAAGGCCATTTTTTCTTTCTCTGAGAGTAAAATTTTCATAGTTTCATAAGTTTGTCAGTCCGTCTGTAACGCACGGAAATAATGATGGTAGAGCAAAATGGGTTAGACACCCACTCATAATAATAAAAGTTATTTTGATTTTTTCATGCCCGTCTGTCTGTCCGTCCATCTATCCGTCCGTCTGTCCGTCCGTCTATCTGTCCGTCTATCTGTCCGTCTATCTGTCCGTCCGTCTATCCATCCGTCCGTCTGTCTGTACGTCTGCTTGTCTGTGCCCACGATAACTCGAGAACACGTATACTTAGAGAGCTGAAACTTTGTACACGGACTTTAAAAAGAAAACTAAAATTAACTTCGATAATGAGACAAATCGAGCAACTCCTTTGTGGGGTTGCCATACAAAAATTTCGTTTTCCACTATATATTTGGACACTGCCTGAGAACGCGTCGACAGAGAGATTTGAAATTTGGTACATGGTGTTTTCATAGTAATGGCAAATAATATTTCAACAATGGAATGAATTGGGCAATTCCTTATTGGTGTTGCCATGTAAAAATTTAGGTTTTTTACGGACACTGTGAAAATGATCAGTCCTAGACATTTTTATTGTACTAAAGAATACGAAATCCTGTAAAATTGGTTATAATTATTTTTTCTGTCCCACGAACCGTTCTAGAAATACATATATGTGATAAACCACTTCAAAAATCAAACTATCATAGATCGGTGACCATATGAAAACGGGCATTCATCTAGGAGAAAATAAGAACTGGTCTTAGACCAATTCTAGCTTTTTTACTTGTTTAATTCCTAAAAACACTTCTTAAATATTGGTGAAATTTAGCATTTCTTCAGCATGCATGAAAGATCTATAAATTTTAAAATGTTTTTATGGGAACTTTTGAATCATTTTCCTGATTTCTCCCATTTTCGAACATACAGCGCAATTATTACGGAAATAGTGTGTAGAAATTTTAGCTCTCTATCTTATCGCCTTCTTAACCAACTATTTCCAAATTTATTGAGTAAATCAACATTTTTGCAACTTAGCCTTATTTTTCAGTTCAATGCATTCTTAAATTAGTGTGTGAATAGACAGACGCATGGATGGACAAATGAACGGATATAGACATTCTCTTTGATACCGTCAGATTCGGTAATTATGCTAACGAGATAACTGTAAACTATTCAACTATCTCGTTACTAGCTAAAGTTGCCCGTTCTTAGAACGCGATTGTCTCTTAAGTTTGTAATTTTTTTTTTAATTTTTTTATTTTTTTTTTAGTTAGTTTTTATATTTAATGTTTTTTTAATTTCTGTAATTTATTTTTATTCTTTTCATATTTTTTTAATTTTAAATATTTTTTCATAAAAAAATCATGCTGAGATTCGATCGTGTCAGTTATTTTTAAGAGAGTTTAGGAGTAGCAGCTTGTGTTAATCCGTATTTACTTGGTTTTTCTGGATTAAGCGTCAGACCAACTAGACAAGGGCTTTATGAACACACGAACCCATTTATGATTGATTAGGTATTAATATATTTACATATGAAAAACTATGGTTTAAAAATATACAAAAATATAAATTAAAAATTGCACAAAAGTTGTAAACCCCGCAAGATTTCGCTAAGCGGTCCCATTATGGGTCGCGACCCATAGTTTAAGAATCCCTGACTATATTTTGATATACTGATTCTGTGCATCCTTATTAATTCTATTGTCCTGGTGTTAATTAGACAGCAAGCAGATGTCATCCAAATTGTATACTAGATGGGTTATTATCAAGTACATTCTCAATGGTATCGTTGATAAATAATAATAGCAGCTAAAGTATAGATCCTCGTTGTATTCCAGAACTTATGTTCAAATCTTTCGATATTATTCCTTTGTGTATAAGCTCTACAGTTTGTATTACTGTTATAAGCCTACTTTTTTTATCAATCCAATAATTTTTAGGGGAATATTTGAATCCTGTCAATAGTATCGAAAGCATTTGAATAGTTGACAAACGTTAGGTTAGGGTAGAGTGGCGGTAATCGTAAGAGCGTGTACGACCAGCCTCACTCGTACTATCTATGGTCCATTGTGATGCCACTTTATCGGGGCCCTATCTGGAAAATATATCTAAAAACTATAGGAGGTACGCTGAAACTAGCCACAAGAGTTAACCTGGTCCTCCAATTCTTTGTCTGCTAATTTCCCGAGTTCGTAGTCGAAGTTTTGTATATTGCTTCACGATGATGTAAGATATTTAACTTCCTGCTGTTTGATAATTCGATCAACTGCTATCTTTTCTTTATTTCAGTTTGTTCGATCCTCCATTTTAGAAATAAATATTTTCTAGGATATCTTCTGTCGAATACTCCAAAAAGATACATATGCTCTTTAAAAGATTGATTATAAGACATCTGTTTATATTCTTGGATCCGTTTTCACCAACTCTGACAGAATGTTGTCAATACTTTCAGCTTTCCCATTGGTCCACGATTTAGTAGTGGTTATATTTGTTGTGAATAGTGTGCTCAAGTAATAAATAGTAGAAGTTTCATATACGCGGCAAGGATTTCTCTGACCGCTATAGATATTCTGTTAAGAACGTTGAAGGAGTACTTCTTGCTAATTGGCTACCGTAAATCTTAGCTTATATTTCTTAGCAGAATGTTTTTTTTTTGGAGCTTTTTTGATACAACATTTTGTTATTACCACAATTGATTTTGTGCATTTTCTTCTTAATGTGCCTTCTTTTATCGTTCCGGACAATGCTTTTCACTTGCCCATGGAATCTGTAAAATTAATTTTTGCAGAACTTGATGGCACTGTTGATCACTATTGGAGTTGATTGTGTTCTTGAAAGTTGCTCGGTTTTTTTTGTCAGATTTTATCTGATATCTTGACATAGACTAGGAAAATATGATATGATGATAAGGTGAAATCTTTTCCTGTACTCCACTCGTCGTCGATATTCCTGAAAACGTGAACATCAACGAGGTCTGAAGTATGAGAATAGGTTCCAAAATACACTTAATCGGCATTTTTCTAGAAATTTTCCACATATACCTACTTATATTTACCAATTATTTGAAACTCTCCGGAAAACATCATTCGTTGAAAAAGAAATTCTCAAGAGTATTTCGTCGCTTAGACATAATTGACTATCAAAACCAGCTTAACACAAGCTCGCTGCATGGACATGTTTAATAAATAAACGGTCAACACTACATGCGTTTTATCATTTAGTCGGTGTTAGTATTAGTATGTTACACTAAACATAGACCAAACACCAGATAAAATGACATTCAATGCGACATAGAACAAAAATATAAAAATATAAATTAAATCTAACTAAAAAGATTAAATATTATATAGACGTTTTTTTAAGACATGCTTAGAGTCGTCAACAACAAAATGATCAGCCAAATTATTAACAGCAATGCACATGCGATTAATAGGTTCATACATGTCAAAGTTAGACCTTGAGGAATTGACATGCAATAGAGGTAGCCTTCTTAAATTGTGCCTATTATCACGGAAAGATATTTTGTCAAGTAACAACGGGGAATCAACATTCGCGTTTAAGAGTTTGTGTACAAAAGTTACATCGGCAACCATGCGACGTTTCTCAAGTGAGTGCATATTCAAAAGCTGCAAGCGATCCTCATATGGTGGAAGAATCAATGAATTATTCCAGGGTAGGTGCCTGAGAGCAAATCGTAAAAATTTTCTCTGAACAGACTCGATGCGATCGACGTGTGTACCGTAAAAAGGAAACCAGACCTGGCTAGCTTATTCAAGAAGTGGTCTCACAAAGCAAGTGTACATACGCAATGTTATAGAACTACTTTTTGATACTATATAGTTTATATGGGATATAAAATTCAATCTGTGGTCACATTTGACACCCAAGTCATAGACAGAGTCCACACGGCGAATCGAGGAATCCGAGAACTCTTAATCATAAGTAATTGGTGTCTGATTCCTATGGAAAGTCATAACCTCACATTTGTCGATATTGAGAACCAAATTATTGCTTTCGCACCAATTGTAAAATTTTTCAAGCTCACCCTGTACATGTTCACAATCGTGAACAGATTTAATCTGAGCAAAAAGCTTACTATCGTCAGCATAAATCAAGACCTTACAATACCTCACAATAGAGACAATGTCGTCAATAGACAGAATAAAGAACATCGGGCCCAAATGACTTCCTTGAGGTACGCCAGACGAAGCCTTCAAGACTATAGAGATGGAGTGGCGAAATAAGATTTGGTATGTTCTGTTATCTAAATAAGACTCTGTCCATTTTAGAAATGTTGTACTTTTCCATTTTAAGGAGTATCACGTAGTGAGATAACTAGTCTGAACGCTTTACTAAAGTTTATATAAATACAATCTGTCTGATAACCTTTTGCCAACCCGCCAATGGTATCCGAGACAAATTCCAACAAGTTAGTAGTTGTAGACCTGTCCGAAATATACCCATGTTGGTTTGAAGAGAGCAACTTCTTACAGGAAGTTGATAGTTGACAGTAAATTCGTATAATTTGGGCATGCAAGATAATTTTGCAATAGGCCTATAGTTAGAAATTTCATTTGTACTACCTTTTTTGTGGATAGTATGATAAAAGAATTTTTCCACAGCTTGGGGAAACAACCACTATCGAGCGATTTTTGGAAAATAATTCTCAGCGGAGCTAGCACTGTAAGGCAGCTTGACTTAAAGAAGGCAGGAGGGATCCCCTCAGGACCAGTTGTGAAGCCATTTGGAAGACCATTAATATGATCGAGTATATCCTCTTCTGAAATTGAAGGGATAGCGAATGAAACGGTGACGATCATTACGATCATTCAGAAATCTAGATCTATACATGGCTATATATATATACTCACCATAGATCTCTTCTTCTTTGTATATTTTCTTCTCTTAAACTAAACAATTATGGTCCCCATGTTAATGTAGCCACTCTCATGAAATATCGCAAATGAATTACAATAAGCGTCATCCATCAAAAGACGGGTCGTGGACATGAAATTTTCAGTAGCAATACAGCTATATTTTTCTCTGGAGCCTCTTAACTTTTCTCTCGAGATTAGTTTGAGAAAGTTTTGTTGTAGATTCTAGATGCTCTTTTGTAGCCCACTTTCGCCTATACAACTTCTTTTATTGCCCTAGCTATGATTTTCCATAATCTTTCCTTCGATAGCCCCATACTTGACATTTGGAAACAAAATAAAATTAATCACCTCATATGATGAAGTTGAAAGTATACATATTTTTGGGGGCCACTTTTATATCATTTTTTCAAATGCATAAATTTTTACAAAAAAACAAAAACAAAATCAATTTTTTATATATTTTTCCATAACATGAACACATGAACGCCCTTTTAGATATCGCGGTATTCCCTTCCAAACAATAAAAATAATATCGAACAAACTTCCTAAACCGATTGTTAAGTTAAATCATCCATAAAAAGTTAAATTTAGTCAGTCAGAATTTTTTATCTTTTCATATAATTTATAGCTCTCGCGATTTATACTTCAGTATCGTTTCCGTTATAAAATACAACAAATAACATTCTACAGTGATAAAAAAAAATATTCACCCCTCTTTAAGCATTCTTTTGACTCTCTTTTTTTTTTCATTACATATTAGGTATATGTTTGGTGTTCTATGATATGCTGAGTATCTGTTGGGTAATGTTGACATATTTAAAGTTACTCTCTAAAACGTGTCAAGTACTTCAGGAGAAAAAAAACCTAATAAAATGCGATGATGGAGCACAAATTTTTGCTACGCTTTAGGCATGGAACGTGACTAAGAATTTATGGAGGTTTTCTTTTCCATTAATATTGACAACGAAAATGAAAACATGACACAAGGTTCTTCATTTGAGTCCTCTCGTACATTATATTATTAGTATAAGTGCATACATATGCATATGATGATTATGAAGTGATGGTAAATAATTTAATAATTTTAATCCACAAATTACAGCTGATTTGAAACATATTAATGGGGGGAAAACTTAAAAGGGGACTGTGGTATAGTGTTGAACTCTGTTATGCAGAATTTTGTCGCATGTGACAAAGTAAGTGGATGCTTAAGCTTAAAAATTGAAAGTATGAAGTAGAACGGCAGGAAGAGTAATTTGTAAATGTAAATATTAAATCAATGGATCTTCAAATTACCTCGATTAGGATCCCTACTAGATAGGAATGGGAAGATAATCCCTAGGAAAATGACTCTCATATCATTATTTGCCTTTACAGATGGTTCGATAATGGATGTGCTTCAATCAATTAATCATGAGCTGGGTATACTCAGCATTCCATCAAATACAAGAATTGTACCGCCTACCAGACTACTTAAGTGTCTTCCAAGCGAAAATTCCAGCTATAAAGAATTAAGACTATTATAGTAACAACTCAATAGGATATGGAGAGTATCAACCATATGCCCGATTTTAAGACAGTTATGGCCCTAGTAAAACCGATCTGCTAAGAAGGATATGTAATATTGTGCAGAATTATACTGCAATTATCACGAGACACTTCAAGCTACATACACTAAAACTTCTGTAGAAACTGTATGTATGAAGAGGAGCACGAGCGCACTCTACACCTACTGGTGTAAATGCCTCTGCCTTGCCAAACATAAAACGAGTACGCTTGGTAGCTACATATTTTATCCAGTCTAGCCCTCCTACCAACATTCCCGTAAGTGTAAACTCCACGCTGCTGTTTTGGCGTCTTCCTGAATGACAAAATCCAAGGGTGGCAGATTAAGTAAGATCTCTAGAGCAGCAGTAGTCGTTGATCGCATGGAGCCTGTAACTCCCAGGCAAGCAAGGCTTTGCATATCCGCCAGCTTCCGGATCGCAGGCCCCACATTTGACCTCGGTTACCATATACAAGAGGCATACGTGACCATGGGTCTAACTATCGAGGTGTACATCCAGTGTACAACACTCGGTTTCATGCCCCATGTGCAGACGTTCTCCTGCATTGAGCAAGGATCCTCATAGTCGCATTAACTTCACTCACATCAGCTTCGAGTCACGGTAGACAGCTACAAAGTGTGTCGAAAGAGCTTTGGTCTTTGTAGGGCTCACCGTCATATTATGACGGGTGCACAAGTCCAAAACAGTACTGAGACCTCGTTACATGAAAACACAGGCCTGGTGATGAGCAGAGGAATGTCATTCGCATACGTTTCACATGAGAATCCTACATTTTCAGCGCAGTGATGAGTAAGTCCAGCAGCATACACTACGCCACCCTGCGTGCAGCCTCTCTGCACTAGTACACTAAGAGTGGTTCGACCACCCAATTTTACGGTTAAGTTTCCTCTTCTTAGCGTTGAGCCAATCCATCGCAAGATAGTCCAGTCAATTCCATGCCTACAAGCTCCTTCACAGACCGAATCGGGGTGACCCTGTGAAAAGCCCGCTCGATGTCTAGAAAGGCTACGAAGGAAACAGTCCACGATCCAGTCTCGGTTCAACGACCTGTTTCAGTTGCCTTGCCTCCTACGGTAAGCGTGCTGTGAGGGGTTTAATCGAGAGGCTTTTAGAGCTAATCTCTTGATATATTCATCAACGAGCCTCTCCAAGCATTTAAAAAAATTAGGAGATTCTTGTGGTTCGGAAACTTCACTCGGGTCCATATATCATGCACTACCAAGAAGGAAGACAACCGTCACCTTCCTCAATACCTCAGGGACATAACCAAATGCGATACATGCCATGAAAATAGGATCAATCTAAGGTGCCAGCACTACGCCCTCTGCCTTTAGAAGGACCGGAAAAATTCCGTCTGGACCCGAGGCTTTGAAAGACGAGCTGATTGAAATTGACCATTTCACCTTTTGGATATCAACTAAATTGGCAGCTGTGGCCCAATCACCACCAATGTAGGAAGGTAGAATATATTTTCCTCCTGCGTGCCTTTAGATTAAATTTCTTGATCCTTGTAACTATAGGACTACATGGTATAGTATGCATGTGATATAAAAGGGAAACATTTTTAAATGGAAATTAACAATAAAAACAACTTCACGCAATTTGCTATATAAACAAACAAACAAAACGAAAAAAATTACCAAATTGATAAAGATTTATAGTCCAGTCAATAGGGACTAAATAAGGTTTTTGCCCTACAAAAGGTGTGGTAAGTACATTTTTATATATGTTACTTAGTCCCGTTCCCTGATGAAAAATCCAAGTTTACTGCACGGTTCGCCATCTTTAATTAAAGGTACAAAAAAATCGGTTTTTTCAAAATAACTCTCAATGGTTGGTTGATACAAATTTGATGAAGACTAAATTCCCTACATTTTTTATATAAACACGTTTTTGGTAAGCTTGATGTGGAACGAGTTACAGCGGCGGAAACGTGAACATTATTAAAAAAAAATTTATATGTATAGTACTTGTTATACAGGGTGTTTCGTCCATGGTGGTCCCTAAGACAGGAGGTGATAGTAGTCACCTAGTCAAATAAAAACTTGTATGGGAAGGGGCGGCGGCAACTCAACCGTTTTGGAGTTGCAGGGTGATTAAGAAAATATGCTAGTCTTTCACAAAATGCCCTGTATCTTAAAAAGTACAAGGTGTGCGGTCATTTACACCGCTCATTGTATGCAGAACTTCATGGTCTTTTCAACGACTGCCCAATTAGCCCCGTGCTCCTCTCCCCACAGGAGTTATGGTGGTCTAAACTAAGAATTTAAGATGTTCTTACCTTTTTATTGACTTTGACCTCTTTTTTTGTTACAAAAAGGTAGTTAACGTAATTTTTTTTATAAGAACTGTAAACTGTGAACTCTCCTCTTTAATTTGACCTATTAAACCTATGTGCTCACTGTAGCCGTTAAACAGTTATTAGCTCATAACGACGATATAGTTTTTTGAAATGACGTATTTTCAGTCACTAAGGGAACAAATTATATTTAGTTTAGACCACCATAACACCTAAGGGGAGAGGAGTACGGAGCTAGTCAAGTAGCCGTTGGAAAGACTATGATGTTCTGCATGTAAGTGACCGTAAACCTTGTACTTTTTAAGATACAGGGTATTTTGTGAAAGGCTTGCATATTTTCTTAATTACCCGGTAACTCCGAAACGGTTGAGATTCCGAAGTCCCCTTGCCATTCAATTTTTTGTTTGACTAAGTTACTACTATGACCTCCTGTCCTATGGACGACCATGAACGAAACACCCTGTATAACACGTCCTATACGTATAATTGTTTTGGAAAAATGTTCATGTGTCTGCCGCTGTAACGCGTTACACATCAGACTTACAAAAAACGTGTTTTACAAAAAAAATGTAGAAAATTTAGTGTTCTTCAAATTAATATCAGCGATTTTTGCCGTAGAATTAACCGTTGAGGAATTATTTCCAAAGAAAAAATGTGTTGTACCTTTAATCCAAGATGGAGGATCGCGCAGACATACTACAAGGGTGAGAACTTAGATTTTTTTATCGTGGCCCGGAAATAAATAACACATAAAAATTACTACTAACCCCACCTTTTGTAGGGCAAAAACACCTACTGATTGGAGTGTTATCTACTTATCAAAAGTTGCGCCTCTTTACAATTTATGCTTATCTCTTGTGAATGTATGTATGCGTGCATGTATGCATGTATGTAAATCCCATTATAATTGCAGTTGGTTAGAGTGTTTTATACCATACCAAACTATTTCCAAAATTAGGTCAAATCAATTATGAATAATTATTTCAAAAGCGCGGAGCTCTATCCTTTTCTATATCTTTCTCTATCTCTTTCTCACACCTTCATCTAATAGTCCTTGACATTTTAAATATTCACGTGACTGAAATATTTTTCCACAACTGTAGTAGTACAGTAACAGTAGCAATAGTAGCAGCATCATAGCAGCATAATTTTCAAGTTTCTGTTGAACCTCTGTTTTAAAATTCATCAGAGACATTAACCGCTGATGTTGTAAGTGTTGGCAATACTGTTTAAAAAAACTTTCATTAATAAATCAATAACTTCATTTTCATAGCCATTACTGCAACATTAGGTACCGTTGAGAGTTCTGATTCAGAAGTTTGTAAAAAATCGTATATACGCTAACACCATCCGGATCCGTTATATATGTAATTATGTATGTGCACAACAATCTGCAACTACTATATGTACATATCTACGTATATTTATGCATTGAAAATTTATTGGGGGGGGGGAGTATGTTGTATAATTACTGAAAAACAAAAAATTAAGGCATGCTCTACCATTTGTGTTTATCAAAATTTCATCCTATTAACAAGTTTTCCATTTCTGTTAGAAATAAGGACGGAAAGCTTCCCATCTCCTTCCATCTCCTCCTCCCTCTTTCTATCTCCTCCCACATTTTCTGTTGCAGTTCAATAGCTCTTGGTGATACAAAATCTCGCTAACTTCAAAGTATTTAAGTGAACTACGCTCATAGAAAATAGCTGGGAAATCTTGTTTTTCAAGATGGAAGAAACTGTGTAGAAGATGTCTTCTTGCATATCTTTCACGGCTTTGCTCTTTTAGGATACCTTCACCTTTTATAAGTAAAAGCCATCCTGAATATTGCGGATGCACATTTATGTCCTTCGTCCTTCGTGTATACTCCTTAGAGACGATTGCGTTATTTACATACATACATACATATATGAAATTCTTATCCCACCCACCATATCAACCTGCACATCGTTTCCTTTTAAAGTTGATAAGAAAACCGCCACGAAATAGGGATCACGAAAAACTTACAAAGTGGAAAGGGATGTTCCTGAGTTGGAAATTTTCTTCTGCTGCTTTTTTCTTCTTCTTTCTATTGCTCGGAAGCAAGCTGGAAAATGTCGCTGCTATTCACAGCGACGACGATACATCCCGCTTTTATTGAAATGTTTTTCCTGTGTTTACTTCAAAAGTTTCTTTAGCGTTTTTCATGTTAGGCGCAAGTTGGGATATTCGTAAAGGTGGTTGGTAAATACCGATGAGGATGGCGGCTGCGGCGACGAAGACGGTGTGTTGTTAGATCGTTGGAAAAATTTTTTTCTTAACTTTCCCTTATACTTATAGGTCCCCTATACAATATGAACGCATCCTCCATACTCTTGCTAGTCTCCTTGAGTCCTCGAAAAGTTGTTTATAAAATAGCTAGATTCACTCGAGATTCGAGGCTAAAAAGGGTGGCATTAAATTGGCTCGAAATTTGTTCTTTCTTTCCTTTTTTTATGGTGAGAATACATCTCATTCTTAGGAGAAAGGAAAATCAGTTTATAAGAGGAACAGGTGTCTGTGATTTACTTCCGCTTTTACAGTTGTGTATTTTTTCATCTTACAACTTTAAGACATTCTCTAATAAATTTAGTAGATTGTCTATCTACTATAGTTACCTATATAAATGTATCTACATATATGTAAGCGTTGTGAAAAAACAGATATTAGTCCAGTGTGTATTTAGGGTGTCTTCTTTTTTAGTTACATTTACGCGGAACCTTAATTAGAGTTTTGTTTGCTTTTGAATTGTGGAGTTTTGTACCTTTTAGTTCATTTTTATTTGTATATTTTTTCCTCCAGTAAATCGATATTCACATCATGCAAAATGGTCTTCAAATATGGAAACTTTACTCAATGTATAAAAACATTAGGTGCGGGAATAATATGGGGGTCCAAATTAACTTTTAACGAGTATGTTGGAGGCATGGCGTAGCGTGCCAACTTAGTTAGCATGCAAATTTGAAATTGGCTTGCTGCATTCAAAGTCCATGGAAGTGTCATTCATGGCTTTCTTTTTGTTTTTTTTTTTGGGTAAAACACCTTACAATTATTTAATGGGATTTCTCGCTTTTAAAGACATTCATTAGAGAGAAAACGGGGATCTTGCTTTATAAGCTATGATTCCGCCTCTAATGTAAAAAGTAGGTGAACATTAAATTCTATACACTCCACGTGTGGTCATTTGTTTAGCTTTAAGTGAATTTCATTACAAAATTTAAGGATAAGGTCTAAAACACTTTATTTTATGATATTTTCAATTAGATGTTTTTGTTAGAATAGGTTATTGTACAGTAATGACATTTAATCCATTGGAATGTAGGAGAGGCAGGGATAAGTTGAGATTGAACGAGATTTCTATTGAGTTTTTTATTGGTCTCTCATGATTATATGGATAAGTTCAACTAGCAAGAAAAGAAATTGCTCTTAGCATGGTTGCACGTAGTTAACTTTATAATATTATTATTTATGAAAATATTTTTTTTTATAGATACATATAAATGGTAAGAAATCGCTCAAAAATTAATATTTGTATGTGTACAAAAAAAAAAAAAACGTGGTTTTTAACTAATTAAAATTGTTCATTAAAGTCGCCGCATATTCAAGATAGTCACGGTATTAGCATTATTTTCTTTACAGTATTTTTATTTTACTTATAAATCTATTGTACTCTTTAAAAATCTAAATAAATATTGATCAACCATTTTGTAATAGGTACGTGTAGGAAAAACAAATATTAGAAAATTATCAGAATATAAGAATTAATTATCTCTCTGTACTATGTCGACAGGCGACGCCTATGAAATTAGAGCTCCATGTAAGTGATGAACAAAATGTTGTAGTTCATCACTATTAACTATAATTGTATGTTCTGAATTTTTACAGCGAGTTTTTTTATTTCTTGGTGGTGTTCCTCAAGGATCTATCATAGGGCTCATATTATTTTCTACTTTTGTGATTGTTGCTCGGATGTTTCGAAAATACTATACTAATATTAATAATAAACCTATTCAGGATTATGGGTTCCCATTCAGCATCATACCCAGATAAATGGGAAAGTTCTGCTTAAACTTTATAAACACTAATATATTTGTCTCGTTTCATGTATAATGTTAATCTTAAGAGTAGGAGCGACTAGGACACGGAGACCATAGTTGATCTATTGTGCCTTCCCCTAGAGTGGTTAGGCAAACTAGAGCCTTTTAACGAGTTCGATTATTGCTTTTGGGGTTAGATTGCAGACATTATCCGGAGAGACAAGTGCTCCTCCAGTGCTTTGGAGTCTTCGGCCTGCAACTGCTGGGCACTCACATATAACATGCTAGAGGTTTCATCTTCCTCTTCGCACAGTTAACATAGTTCACTGTCGGATTTGCCTATCTTCTTCAGGAAGTGACGGAAGGGGCCATGACCAGTGACTGCGTTAGCAAATAGTCTTAGCGGCTGTCTGCTAAGTCCAATAAGTTGGCGCATCTGGAGATGAGAGTGGTTGAAGTATTTCTTCGCCTGCCTCATACCGGGCGAGCCACGGCAAAGGACATCCAGTTGCCTGTTTTCTCACTTAAGCAGTTCCCCTAAAGTAGCTTTTTGGTAGGCCAAATGTCGGGTAGTGACCAGTTTAGGGACACTAAGCTCTGGTTTTAGGCAGTTCGTCCGATTTTTCATTACCATCCACGGACCCAAACCAAGGTAACTTGGTTGTCTGTAGACAGTAGTTGGAGTTTCGAGTAGCAGCTGCAGACTAGTTTCGACTCAAAAGCTTGAGAGGAAAGAGCCAGGAGCACTGCTTGGCTGACTGAACAGATGTTAATCTTGGAGTTCTTACAGCCCTTATGTATGCTTTCGTGAGCTCCACCTCTATAGCATAGACTTCCGCCTGAAAATTGGAAGGTGAGGCACCAAGCGGAATGGATAGTTCCACTTGTGGACCAACCATCCCTGCGACTGTTTTCCTGTCCTTCCGGGAACCGTCGGTATACCAGACTTGGGCCCGTTGAGGAAGCTGCAGTCCTCTGTCTAGTATTTCCCTTGTAACCTCTTTCAAAAATGAGTCTCTTGGCCATAGTATCTGTTGGAGCTTCTAGGTCATTAATACTGACCTGCTAGACGACACTGAGATGACCCACGCTGGATGAAGTGCGCTCATCTGGTGTTTTCTTTCGAAACATACACTGCTTCCCTCTGAATGAAGGGGTAGAGGGACTGTTAGCCAAGAATGGCTTCAAGTGCACGTTGAGGATATGATGTAAAGGCGTCAGCGGCTCCTAAATAGCCATCTTTTGCACCTTATAAAAAGTTCTTCTGGGGGTTGTCTGCAATGTTTATAGGCCACCACACATTTGCCCCATAAGAAATTATGGGTCTGACTATGCCTTGGAAGATCCATAAGGTTATTTTGGGGTTCAAACCCCACTTTTTCCCGAAAAGCCTGTGGCAAGAGATGAATGCCCACATGTCTTGTTAGTTATCATTTCCAGGTGGGTATTCCAGGTAAGCTTGCTGTCTAGGTTTATTCCTAGATATTTTGCTCTTTGAAATATTCTATTGCAATTCGATTTAACTTAGGAGTTGGGATCTAAAGACTCCTTTTCCTAGTAAAGGAACTAGCTTTGTTTTACCTGGGTTTATCCCATATTCTGGCAACATCTTTTAATGATGTTAAAAGCAGTTTGCATAAGTTCGGGTAAAGCTGATTCAAACTTTCCTTTAACACAGATAACAATGTCATCAGCGTATACTTGGGCCTTAAAGCCGGCCTCTTGGAGTAACTTTAATAGCTTATCCACAACTAGAAGTCATAGAAGTGGTGATAAAACCCCGCCTTGTGGACAGCCTCTGATGGTCATGATTGTTGTGGATTCGCAGTTCATGGTAGCTATTATGTAGCGTTTCTCAAGCAATTTGCTAATCCATCTGACGATGCAGGTTTCTATGCCTCTATTTTCGGATACTCTCTTGATCGACTCAAAGAGAGTGTTATCGAATGCGCCTTGTATTTCCATAAAGAAACACATAAGTACCTCTTTTTCCTGTGAGGCTTTCTCGATAGACTCTACCAGACCAGATTTCAGAATAAAACAACCTTAGTTAGTCTCCATGCCTCGGGGATGTATCCCGTGCACAGACTGTGATAAAGGGCTTAGTGTGATCCAGCGATTCTTGCAGTAACGCCAGAGATATGCCATTTCCAGGAGCTTTAAAAGGTTTGAAGGACTTCACAGCCCATCTCACCTTGGCTTCGGTGACAATCTTCTTTGTTGATCTGTAATCCCAGTTTAGCACTACTGCTATTACTGAGGATCTGGCGTCTACGTCGGGCTCCTCGGTCACAGTTTCATGTATAAGCCGCGAAAAATATACGATGAGAAAGTGTTCCACAATCGTACGTTTCGGATTAAAAAGGAATCACAAAATTTCGGGGACGTTGCCATAATTTCATCGGAGGGTGAATTGGTGGGCATAGTCAAATGTTAGAAGCGCGAGTATTATGGGAAGGGAAGAGATCAGTCTACATGGAATTCATATAAAATCTTATCAAATTAGCTCCAGTAAAAGTATAGTGATAAATCGCCTTTCTCTGTTTTACTAGCATTACTACGCTAAAATTTGGTATTTATTTGTCAAAGAAATACACTCCATCCCATGCTCACGATTTCGACTGCATCACGTCTGCGCAGACTGAAATTTTGTGATTTATATATAAAGCCACACGGTCATAATTTTTAAGTTAGGCTAATGCCCGAGAGCAAGTTCAGAGGCATTTGAATTATTAAAAAAACAATTAAGAACCATTTCATTATCTCACTTCGATTTTAATATGAGAATTTTCGAATAAAATAAAGTTCATAAGTTCCCAAACTAAAAGACTTTTTTTAACTTAATTATTGTATAGAAAATTTATCGTAAAAACGATTTATTCAGTTATTCCCGAAGTGAAGTAGATATTAACAAGATTAATTACGACTGTCAGAGTAGATGATACATGCACTCCCACACCCATACACTTGTATGTTTGACTTTCGTGACGGTTTTATCTGAAGTATTCTTACACAATGATTGATTAATGCTGAAATGGTAGTGTCATTATATTGAAATGTTCACTAATCAAGTGCACCTGATATTCTGTTATGGTATTGGGGGTATATGGGTATATATATAAAGTAGTTCATTCACATCTGTAAGAGATTTTAAAGTTTATGTTAAATTTGCGTTTTTTTGTAATATATGTAGGTATGTATGTACTTATGTTAAGGAAGAAAAGAAGGACGCCGGTATTTTTCGTATATGTGCATCATGTAATTATATACGGTGTCCTGTCCCTTTGGTATAATATTTCAAAGGGTGGCAACATATATCAATCCAAATAAAATGTTGTTCTATTGCTACAGAGATATGATTTTTTTTTTCTTGACATAACCTCCAAAAAAGGAATTCATTTTAAGGTCAGAAATTCAGGTTAACGATAGGCAAAACTGTGTGCAGAATATCTGAGTCAACTTTCCACAGAGTAGGTATCCATCTGTAAAATTTCATAACAAAAATATTGTTTTTATATTTTCTTAAAAATTCTGTGAAATACCAACGGCACATTTTCCTGGGACAGCATAAATTTTGTCTCGTGACATTTTCATAAATGTATTCAATCGAGGAGTATTTGGGCACTTGGTGGAACATGATCGAATTATGTAAAACCCTCATTATTAAATTAGGGCTAAAAGAAAGCAAAACACTTGGTTGCAAATATTCCTCAAATATATTCAACTTTTAACAGAATTGAAATTTATTGAGGCATTTCAAGGGCTAGCTATTGACTGCAAACAAAGTTAGGTGACTTATAAAAATAGGCCTGGTTTAAGTAGCGGACTTCTTTCTGAGAAATATATTTGATCATTCACTAATACATTGCCATTACATAGAGCTCGTCTAATTTCAAAAATTTCATATTTATCAAGCATAGGACCATTGCTTAAATTATGTAATAGAGTAAGGTTATTGATATTTGTACTATGATTTTCTATAGCAAGATGTTTTGAGAGACCCGATTTAGGCTTCTTGTGTTTAGCTCCTGCGACATGTTGAGAAAATTTAGTTTTTATTTTTCGTTTTGTTTTGCCAATATATTCCGCGGAGCAGTCGTCACACTTAATTTTATATATATGCCTGTTTTTTCTGAATTTGAAGCTTTATTTGTAATTTTATTGTTAACGAAAATTCGCTTTAAATTTTTATTTTTAACAAAGGCTGGCTTAATGTTGTATTTAAGTGGAACATTTTTAAGGCTATTAGTTGTACCCTTAATATATGGGACTTTTCGGCATTGAAAATTATTGTTGCAATTAACAACCAGAAAAATTAAATTTAATGCAGCGTTTCTATTTTTTTGGTATAAAAGTTTGTAGACTATGTTCTTCGTGTAACCGTTATCTGTGGTAATGTCGATTATCATGTTTAACTCTTTTTTTTTAAATTTATTGGACTTAAGGGAACTTTGATTTGTCTGTTAAGCATACTATGGATGGCTGCCATTTTTGTGGCCCATGGATGGTTGGAGTTAAAAGGTATCATAGCGTCAGAATATGTTTCCTTTCTACATACATCTAAGAAATTTAAGCTATTATTACCAATGTCTGCTATCTGATCTATATTTATTCCTATATTATTTTTCAGTGGTTTGATGGCTTTAACACACTCCAATTTTCCATCGTATTCATCCTTTGGTAGCGCAGCATCTAAATGAACCGCTAGGTCTATGAGATGTTGTGTTCTATAACCCAAATCTGGAGTAAAGTTCTATTCGTGACTGAGGTGATTGACCTCGTCTGGTATTAGATTAGTAGACGAGAAGTTAATGAGTCTAGGATAAAATTTCGAAGCCTGCTGGTCCTGACTCTGAGTCATAGGCAAATTTCTGTGTTGTACGGCCAGATGAAGTAACTTTGTTTTCTGCTGCTCATATTGCAGATATGCAAGAGATTTTGCTTTCTCATGAGCTTCAGTGCTTATTTCATCGAAAACATCATGGTGGTATCTCTTTGATAGTTCACTGTAAAATACTATTAGATGAGCACTGATGTTACTCTTTCAGCATATTGTTGTTGGATTTCTGGCTGTAGCCACACTTTTTTAGAAACAAACAAAACCTTTCTACTAGATTTAGGAAGAAAGCTGCACTTCAGGTTTCTATTTATGTAATTGGGGAAAACATTACGCTTTTTGCACTGAGTATTAAACCAAATATGATTTTTAGTTTGTTTAAAGCTATTCAGTAGTTTTCGACATAACATAATGAGTCTATCATTATCACAGCTTTTGCAGGCTTCTTTGGTTTCGCTTTTAGTTCTTTTTTTTTCATTGGCAATGATCACGTCATCATCATATTTGAATAATTGTCAATGAAAAAAAAACAAAGTTTAAAGGAAAACCAAAGAGGCCTGCCACATTTACATAAATAAGCACAACTTAATATTAAGTTAGACAAAGAGACCATTTATAAACCAAAATAACATCCTTTACGAATATCAGAATACTGATATTGTTCGATGCACCTATAACCCATAATCGTTTTAGTCTAGTCAATAGCTTAATTATGTCCTGCCAGTAGTCAGTTTTTTCGTGTAATTTTGTCTCATTTTAATTTTTCTTGTAAAAATGTTTAGTATAATATTTTATTTTACTTGATGTTTATAATATGTGAAATTTAAAATTTAATTTATTATAATCTTTAGGTAATTTTGTTGTAGTTTCAAGTATCGCGATATTACTTTACACATATTTTATAGGCTTATAGCCCCCAGAAGAGGACTCGTAAAAACCCGCGGTTCTAAAGACGTCCTAAAAACCACTCTTTTAATTTAATTTTTCAACTGGACATAGATCGGAGATAATCCTAAAATAATTGCCAATGTAAAGGGTTTTCCAATAAGAGGTGTTATTTTAATTAGCCCGCTATTTCGGTAGATGTCACTTTTGGAGCTGTCATTTTTTCACATTTGACAAGTAGAAACTACGCCATTAATAAAAATGGAACGATACACGATTCAACAACGCATTGAAATTATTAAAATTCATTATAAAAATGGTGAAAATGTGGCAGAGACGGTTCGTAAAACTCGAACATTTTTGGGTCGTCGTGAAGCACCTTGTCGGACCGCAATACAGAAATTGGTAGAAAAATTCGAGCTGTCGGGACAAGTTAGTGATGTGAAGAATAAAACCCGTGCACGTCGCTCAAGAACAGCCGAGAATATTGCTGCTGTAGCCGAAAGTGTTGAAGAAAACCCAGGTTTGTCCATTCCTCGTCGTTCTTTGGAATTAGGCATTCCACAAACGTCATTACACCGTATTTTGCATAAAGATTTGGGTCTTAAGGCTTATAATGTTCAGTTAACACAAGAACTCAAGCCGGCCGATCATTAACAACGTCGAGTCTTTGCTGATTGGGTCCTTGAAATGCATGAAAATGATCCGGAATTCCATCGAAAACTCATCTTGAGGGATGAGGCCCATTTCCACCTTTCGTCAACAAGCAAAATTGTCGCATCTGGGGCTCGGAAAACCCAAGAGTTATTGTTGAAAAGCCTCTCTATCCCCAACGTGTGACTGTTTGGTGCGGTTTATGGTCCCGTGGGGTCATTGGACCTTACTTTTTCGAAAATCAGGCTGGAGCAACAGTTACGGTGAATGGATTGCGCTATCGACAGATAATTAATGATTTTTTATGGCCGAAATTGGATGGTATTGATCTGGACAACGTTTACTTTCAACAAGACGGCGCTACGTTTCCGGACCGTGTTATCTCTCGAAGAGGTGATCACAATTCGAGAAGGTCTACGCCAACAGCCCAGCGTCGATTCAAGACCTCAAAGATGGAATTCGTGCCGCTAACGAGGACATAGGGCAGCCACTTTGCGATTTGGTTATGAATAATTTCATGAAAAGGATATGGTCCTGTAGGCGTGGTCATGGTGGTCATTTGGCTGATGTTATTTTCCATTATTAACGGCATATCTTCCTCTTTATCCTTCCTCTTTATAATGAAATAAGGATCCGATCATTTATCTCAAAAAATGGCATTTTTCTTTGAATATCAAAATAACACCTCTTATTGGATCATAACAAGAAATCAAAACATATTAAGAAGGCATACGAAACATTGTGAAGCCATGCTTAATTAAAACACATGTTATGAAAAATTTAAGGATTTTATATAGAATTCCTTAAGACATCACATTTTCCTTAAAAATAGTGAAGATTCCTCAAGTTTTCCTTTAAAATTCCCCACTACAATAAATAAATAAAAAATGTTTATATTAGCTTTTTAATGAAAATTGAAGTTTTTAGAATTCAAAAAATCAAAACTAGAACTTGAATTGTTCTTGCAATTACACCTATTATATACCGCGATATGCGTATTTAATTCCAACAGACTATTCTTGATTTTCACTGCTTTATTACAGTTCTAAATACTTCTTGCTTTTCCTTTACTTAATTTTAGCCATGTGTAGAGTTTCGAAAAAATAAATACGCCATAATAAAGCTTTTTGTCTAGACATAAGATTCGACGTTTTGTTGATTGTCTAGAGCTTCTTCCAAATTAATACGGAAGCTCTGCGATTTATTCAATATATTGGCCCCAGGTCTAATACATAAGCAGTTTTGGGTTTTATTTGAAACTTCGATTGTTTCCTCGCCTCCGTCTGACAGGGGCAATAAGAAGTAAAGAATAAATATTTTTCATATTTACTTTGCATTAATTACCTAGTAATTAATTTTTTAATTTATATATTTTTTAGTTTCTTGAATTTCGTTTAACTCATCCTAAGAATTATAATTAGAAAATCTTGTATCTTTTACCTGTACATAAAAGAATCGTCCAAGAGTAAAAAAATATTGGAGTTACTTACGGATACTAGTGATGGACAAAATCGGTCATTTTGGTGACTGAAGTCATACGAGTCTTTTAGTATAAGTGACTCATGTAAAAGATTCGGTTATTAGGGTCATTTGGATCAGTTGGGAATAATCATCTAATACCCTAAAATTACCTACCTTACCGAATCGAACATGTCAGAGTAACGCTCAAAGCTAAAAGTGCGCTTAGTTTATCAATTGTAGCCGTTCGCGACTGACATATCACTGCGTGTTAAGTAATCACAATCAAAATTGCACCTTTGTAACTGCTCAACGCCTAAAATGTGACATGGCAATCTAAGCATTTAGCAAATGAAAAATTGCTACATTATCTGAATGATTAAATCAGTCTTCAGTGCTCCAGAAATTTGTACTTTTTGCAATTTATTTCATTCTGTAGTCATAGAAATTAGTTTTCCTTAAAAAAAAAAACCTTTCTAAATTAAAATTATAAATTTATAACACGAATCTAAATTAGTTGGATTTAAGTATGAATGCGTGCATGACCGAACTTAAAGTCCCAAGTCGATCGTTGCAGGTACCTAGAGCAAGAAAATATATAATAATATTGTAAACTATAGAGATTATCCATCATGTCTCTTAAATACTTGCATTGGATTGGCATCCCTTTGCACCCTTGTGCATGCGCAGAATGGTGGTAAATACCAAAACTACGATTTGGTGACAGAATTGGCAGTTGAGGTACTAGCAGCAATAAAAATTAATTCAGAAATGTGAAAAACTATTAGCTAAAGATCTAGCCGCATGCATAGCACTTGAAATAAAAAGTTTAAGAACGATTGAAAATATGAATTTAACAAATAAGTCAAAAAAAAACAGTTTCTTCTCCCCCAATTGACCGATATGATTTTGAAACGGCGACTCAGGACTTTTGAGTAAGTGTACTGACCCGTTCAAAACGACCGAATCGTTTGCAGAAGACCCATCACTAATGGATACACACTACATTTCCAGGGCTCCGAGAATTTTCAGATTCCAATATTTTAGCCCATCTGTGGCAAAAAACTATTATTGTTTAAAAGTCAATGAACATAGATAAAATCTATGAGATTTAAAACAGAAAAAAAAAACAAAAAACAGAAGGAAGACAAAATCAGTATGCATACAGACTTTTTAATGAAACTGCCATTACTCCTTCTTCTCTCTTAATTAAAAAAAATCATTTATGTGAAAGAAAATTGCATTAAAATTACATTTTTCTAGGCACCTCTTTATTACCTTAAAACTCTTGTGGTAAATCAAATGAATATTTTCCAAATGGAAATTTCCACATTTTCCTCTTCAACCGCACTCTATTTCTAGCATCTCTGAGGTGTTTTTAATGCAAAACTCCTATGCATGTACACGTACTCTACAACTACCAACGTGAATTGAATGCCTGTGGGTTGTGGTGGCAATAGGAATGGTTATTTGTAGGATATTTTACTGAAAGCGATGTTATACAACACTTTAAACTAGTGATTTCGTATTTGTAAGTACCTACTGCATCAAATCCTTCAAAATTTTCTATAATTAGTCGATTCTATGTAATTGTTTACATTCTCATTATGTTATACACTATTTAAAGGTAAACAAACCTCTTAACAGTAAAAAGAGTTTTTTGAACTTCAGAAGAGAAAAATATAAATTGTTTTGATTCGATTTTTTTTAGAAATATTTGACAGCATTTGTTTTGACGTCTCCGCACGTTTCAACAATATTTTTTAAAAACGTAAGAATGGCAGTAAATTTTGCTCACAAACAATAATTCCTCTTCTATCCGGTACCGCAGGGCTCTATGTTAGGCCACCTATTGTTGGTCCTCTCTAAAAACGTTCTTGGAAAGTTATATTCGCCTGTGGTGTAATTTTTTCTATTTTCCTTATTGAAGAAGATTATGTGGATTATCTATGATAATTTAATTTATTCATCTTCTGTCTCTCTAAGTAAGGCAAGACTGTTTTACAATGTAATAAAATCGACCACCCGTTCTTCAATTTTAGAGATTGCAATTCGGGATGTGTGAGCCGATCTTGATGAAGATTGTTTTAAACTAAACGTAAACATTAAATTATAAAATGTTCATGTAGTCTCTGGAGACCTTTTTGTTATGACGAATCGAGATATTTTCTGAGTAGCTTATTTTCACAATTCCCAAGTGATTGATATTCAGACTTTTAACAAAGTTTTTTACGTTGTTGGGACCTGTGTTCCACAATTCTGTATGTGTATCAATTACACATGTTTACGAAGAGGCATTGTTTTACACATCTATATTAACCTGACATACAAACACCAAACCAAAATTTTTTCACTGGCTGGCAAAATGTGGAATTCTGGTTGTACACAAGAAGTGCGACTGAATGTAATTTAGAGTGATGGACAAAAACAAACTCCATTCAAGGATCACAGGACCAGACAAAAATGTGGTAATTGCCATTGAAAGTTTTATTTACGATCGCACTATGTCCATGGTTACATAATTTTTATAACAGACGTTTTTATTTGTTCCTGGGTAATGTAATAATACGTAGTTATTTAAGTTCAATATTTGATCAGCATTTTTTACGTAGTGGCATAGTTAGGTCTATCTATGAAATAAGGGAATCGTCATTGCAGCTGATAGAATGGAAATTCATTTTGTTATTCATTTATTTTCATTAGTAGGTACTTTGTTCTACTTATTGTTTACCCTGCTTGTCCACCCTGCCACACAACGAGACTAAATATAATTTAGGTTTACTGAGAATAAAGAATCAAGAGAGGCGATAACAATTATAACAATAAGCAAAAAATGAAAGCCAAATTGAGTCCCTCATTCCCCCGCCTACCATTGAAAGTTTTCAACAATGGGCGCGTTCAATGCCACCGAAATAGCGACTTTTTGGCGACTATGAGTCACTACCGAGCGTTCATTCCGCCAAATTTTGACAGTAAACGACTACGCTTGACTACGACTTTCGTTCAATCCGCACTTTGAATGTACCAAATAGTTGACTACTTTCGACTACGCTCAGGAGGATAGTCGATCGTAGTCGGTGTGACAGAACTACACTACGGAAACGACTACACTACCAAAGTGGCAGTGAACGCGCCCAATTTTGACAATCATCCAATGAAAACACAAATACTAATGTCAAAAAATCAAAATGTCTTCCCTTCGTTTTTATCTCTAATTCTATGTAAAAATTGCCCGCTCTTCCTTTTGCTAGCTGCTAGTTGAGAAATAGATACTTTCGCTACTAAAAATACTCAATACATACTATAATAACACGGCAGTGTAGAAATAGCGAATTTATTTTCCTAAGAGGGGACAGCAAAACTTAACGAAAACAAAACTGAGGATTACTAGGAAAGCCATTCTTCTATTTTTATTTTGTATGTAGGACTTTTTACTCTGAACATGATATTTCGATATTCGTATAAAAACAGCCAATAGATGTCAGCGGAGGTATCGAAATAAGAGCAGGTTCATTGATTAACCTTAGTAGCTACATGGATTAGTTAAATTCGAGTTTCTTGAAGGTTTTTTTGTTATGGAAAGCATAAAATATGAGTAATATTTTCCATCAATGTTGTTCTGTTTTTTTTTTTAACAATTATTATTGAGTATGTGTATTCTGTTCATAATTTCCGAATTCTAGAAAAAAAGTCGGCACAAAGTGTGCAGTCAGTTAAATAAAAAAGTATAGGTAGATAGTAGCGAGTAATTGAACATTTGCAATAATTTCTACTGTATCATTTACGAACATTATTACATGTATATGACTTTTGTATAAACGGTTGCCTTATCTATAATGAGAGATGATTTTACTTGTCTGCACTTTGTTTTATAATAAATTTAATCTGAGTGCCAGTTTGTACAAGATAAGGTATGCCTTCAATAATGGCAACAATTGAAATACAATTAATTCAAATTCAAATTTATTTATAATTAACTCTATACAAATAAGACATGAAAAATGCCTGAGCGCAGGCGAAAGATGCTTTCACAGCCTGGTAGCCTGGACAAGGAACTGACGCTCTGATATCAAACAAGTATATTGTGGACTAATTAACGTAGAAGTTTGGTTGGAATGAAAAAAATAAATAATTTTATACAGATAGTCCGGTTTTCTATATTTAAAGATATTGAATAAAAAGATTAATATTCTTTGTTGAAGATAGGACAGTAAAGGACATCCAATAACTGAAATAACATGTGCACTGATATGGTCAAATCTTCGAATTCCGTAAATGTAACGAACAGCTGGGTTGAAGGCAGTATTTGAGCTGGCGCATTGAAGTGGAGTCCATTTTACCAGCAAAAATTTCGCAACCATACATAATAATAGGAATAATGAGCTACGAACAAGCATATGTCTAGTGGATAGAGGAGTATAGGCCGACGATATAGAAAGCATACTAAGGGTTCCATGGATCTTAGCAGTGATGCTGTTCACTTGATTATTCCAAGTCAAGGTTTTGTTAAATATAATACCGAGATTTCTAGCATTATCGCAGTACATGATATGGCATGCATTGCGTAAAATTGATGGAAAACAAGAAGTGTCTACGGCATGTTTGTATATAACAATCGAATTACTTTTATTGGGATTGAGGACTAGGTTATTTTAGTTAGACCAATTCAAGACACCATCATCAATCAACCCCAAAGGCATTGAGATATAAAGTTGCAAATCGTCAGCATGGAGGTGAAATTTAGAGTATCTTATCATATTCGGCAGGTCATTTATGAAAACGGAGAAAAGCAGCGGTCCCAAAATAGAACCTTGAGGTACACCACTATTCGTTAACAAGAGCTCAGAGGATAAATTATTGCTCTCGACTAATTGCATTCTGTTACAGAGATAAGATGCCACAAATTTGCACGCAGAGAGTGAAAAATTGCAACTTTTTAATTAAAAGCCTGTGATTAACCTTATCAAAAGCCTTAGAAAAGTTCAGCAGCACAAGTGCAGTATCCTTTTCTTCATCAATTGCCAGCCGTATGTCTTCAGTAAATTTCAAGAGAGCAGTCGTGCAACTATATCGACATCTAAACCCAGATTGATAAGGATTCAAGAAATTATTGCTTTCCAGATATGCTTGTACAGAATTTTTTCAAACACTTTGGACAGGAAAGATAAAATAAATATAGGTCTATATTCTGGAATGGCCGTCTTCGTTCGTTTTCTTATAGGAATTATTTTTGCTCTCTTCCAGATGCGGGGATATGACGAGATTAATAAGATAGTATTGATGACGTGGGTCGTAGGGTGAATAATACAAGGGAGAGGAAGTTTAATAAATTTCGGATGAATGCATCAAGACCAATGGCATTGGATTTAATATAGAAAATAGCTTCAATAACATCATCCATTTCAGATCTAATTAATGAGAAATTAACAGGCAAAAGAACCAGTGCAAATTGAGTGAAACTAAATTTGGCTACAAGTTTTATTATTATTATTATTTATTTAACCAATGATAACATTTCAGGGTATACATACATGGATGGCAAATAATTAAAGAGTTTAGACTATTATATAGTTCTTTGCAACTTGAACATTTAGGTAGACTACAAAGTGAGTTCATATAATAAGATGATAACAGAACCATGTCGAGGAAAAACTTTTTTAAAAAAACCTCATTAAGAAGGCCCTATGTAAGCTAACTTAATCCTACTTAACCTATCTTAATATCTAACTAGGCTGAAATCGCCGAATAAGAGAATTGCGTGATAGCTGACATTTATCAAAGAATTTTAAAGCAATTGTGCTTAATCTTTGTTGGATTAGTTGGACATGCGCGGTAGTGTGTACCTGTCTGGTGGAACAGTGCCATGGCAAGTTCTTAAGCACTTTATTTTGTGCAATCTGCAATTTACGTTTATGAGTTTCTGCGCATTTGTACCAACTGGAAGCACCGTAGGTAAGAACAGATTGGAAAATTGTTTTAAAAAGGATATTTTCGATACTTAAGGATGATCTTCTGTTTATGAAAGGGTATAGGATTTTCGTTAATATGTTGATCTTATGTACTGCCTTAGAGGCATTATTCTTAAAGGTCATTTTTATGAGTCGCAAAAAAAAAAAAAAAAAAAAAACAGAACCTTAGTAATTTCAATCAGGCATCATGATATGAAAACAACCAAAAAAAGACACAAATAGGAAAACTGTTCAAAATGGCTCCTGTTACCTAATTTGAATTTTTATTTTCTGTGATTATTCGTAGCTTTCAAAAGTGATTTTAACTCTTTCTATAAAGATATTTCCCTCTCGTTCTGGTGCTCCAGTTTGAATAAAGTAAATTTCCCTCGATAAAAATACTCAACATACACAGGCAGCACGATAGTGGTGAAATAACAAATTTAATTTTATTTCTTCTTTTCGCTTCGATTCAAAATATCTCCCCACTTCTAATTTCTTTTTCACTTCCTTCATTTATTTTCAGCTTTATTATATAATTTGTTTTTGACCCTTCTTCTACAATGATTGCGTATCTTTCTGATGCTAGTTAAGAAAAGAGTGCAATCTTCAACACAAATACGATAAACCTTGGTGAAATAAAAAATTCAGTTTTATTTCTTCTTTGATGAACGGCATTCGTTTTAGATCACATGCCTTTTGTGCGAATTTTTTTTTCCTAAGGGAGCGAGAATGGCTCTCACAAACTTGTTTAATTTTTTAGACTTTTTTGTGGAAGCTATTCTTTTTTCTCTGAACATGATATTCTGTTGATATTGATATAAAAACACAAAATGGGTTATTTGCGGACCAACAGATGGCAGGAGAAGTATCGATATGAAAGTTTTCGAGTCGATGAAATGAAGAAATTTCATATTTAGCGATTTGTAAATATTTTTTTTTTTACATTTTACAATATCAAGGTAACAGAAAGCTGGAAATTCTATAAAACGCATGTACCTAATATTGTCCTTTTTGCAATTAATTAATATTTAGGTTTTTATTTTTTCCTAAAATGATATCATCTGTCTCATTAAAAGGTCGAACTTTGTTGGTAAATTGCTTTAATTTTATCTCCTCATTAATGTTAAGAATATCTTGTTGCAGTTGGTTAGATACCAATTTGTAGGGCCTGATTTAAGAATGAATGTTATGCATCCATCCTACCTACAATGGCCAAATTAAGTAAAAAAAGTACAACTTCATTTCAATTACTCAAGCTTTGAAATAATTTCGTCAGTCATCCTATGAAAAATAAAAAAAACCCAAATATATATATACAAGTTTATATAAAAAAAAAGGAAAAAAAAAAAAAAGCGAAATGTGTCCCCTTCTCTAATCAAGAAAAACTAATGAATTTACTGAACGACGCACACCATTATACAAATCACCTTAGTAGCTGTAGCTGCATGGATAAATATTATATCTCTTAAAGAGTTTTTATTCTTACAATATAAACCAATATGAAAGCATAAAATATGAAGAATATTTGACATAAATAATGTTCTTTATCTTCTTTGACAATTAGTTATACTGCGCTTTCTTCAATCGTCATCTAACGATATTGCGGATGCAATAATAACTGAATTTAGTATTGAAATTGAAGTAGATTTCGGGTATTTATACATAATGTAGGCTGAATGTATGAGTAAATCTTACGGTATGAAAAATCAATTATGCCATAGCAGGATTTTTTCTCTTGCATAGAGACCTTATTTATCTCAAGAGAAACTTTATTTTCAGTATACCTAGACTCCACTACAATATTGTGCGGTCAACAACGACATAAAAATCTACTTCAAAAATGATAGTATGGTATAGATACGCTATTTATATGCCTAAGGATGAAAGGAAATCGATGGGTTCATAACTCGACGACTATAATCAATTTCGTTCTTCTTTTGCTGAAAGTTAAATAATTTATCAAATGCGTGAATTAAAGGACTTTGAAAAAAAATTAAATAAATAAAATTTACCTTTTCTAGATTTGTTGAGCTATATGAGAAAAAATAATAGCTTCGGTTCTAGTTATCACAGAGGCTTATATTTTAAAAAGATAAGTTCAGTATTTCAGGAAAAATCATATAAAAACTCCTCTTATAAGAAAGAAAAAAAGAGATAATAAAAATATCCTTTACTTTTGAATATATCTTTAATATACCTTTAATTTTCTAATTTTGTTAAATGTTAATGCTCATAATGTTGTTGTTAGTAAGCTGTCAAATTCTCAAGTTGGGATTGTAATGAGTTTATGGGAGAGGCTTTTTTCGCTAATAAATACCTAATTCTTAAAAAAAAAACAAATCCATACAAATTTATTGTGCTCTCCATTAGGCCGTAAAATTTTTACATCAAGTATATATATGTACATATATATTTTTTCTCCTCAAATCTGCAAGGTGAAAAATAATTAAGCCAATATCTGCATCAGTTCAAAGATTAATATTTTTATTTTATGCGAAAACTGATGAGGTTTAATTTTCAGAGCACAATAACTAATTACGTAGCAAGTGCACCCCTAGCCCTACCTCAACACTCAGTGTTTTATTATTCAGTAATAATCATCCGAGACGGTCTGCCATAGTCCTTATTTTGTCGATTATAGCACCGATTACTTTAACATAATTAATAATAATTAGTGTCAAAGGCTGACGTGACGGGTATTTATTTTACCAGTTACGATAATATAATTACATTTTGAGTGGAAAATATATCTAATTACTGTATGGAATGACCACTTGAGGGTTACATCAAACATATGTACATACATACATTTTTCGTTACCATAAAGTATATACGTAGGTAATGAAAAGGAATGAAAAGTATTTATTGAAATCACAAATTACAGGTAACCCCGAAATTTTTCCATTCTCAGTCCATACCTAGTTATTTCAAAAATGACAAATTAATCCTGAAAATATAAATTACAAGAATGTCGTCGGATATTTCATGGATTATTTGATCATGAATTGTGGTATCTAAATAAATTCTTAATTGATCTATGAAAATTGAATTTACAAAGGATTCTTCGAATTTTGGTTACTGTCAGAACAATAATTTCTAATTGAAAAAATTGACCCCGAAAGTGCGCAATAAGTTGATTAATTTGTTACGAGCTACGCAGTAAGTAGCGTGCTCAATTGCGCAGTAGAGAAGGTAGGTAAAGAAAAGCAAATTCAAATACAAATTCAGAAAGATTTATTGCAGCGGTTAACCTACTACAATAAATTGTTTTGGCTCACGGCTACTGTGGCCATCCGACCCTATCCTAGGTTCTTAACCTAACAGTTCAAATCTTATTTTAGGAGAATTATATTACATATAAAATAAATCTAAGCAAAAATAAATTCATTCCTTATAATTATTTTAATTTTTTTTTTTTTGTTAAAGCTGGAATATATTTTCAATTTAATGTTTCTTAGCTTAAACAGTTAGTCTTATTTTAAATATAGCTATACCTTAAAATAATTAATATTAGCGGAGTTCTTTAGTTATTGTCTAAGTATTAATAATTATTTTTCGTGTAAAGCTAGTTTTACATTTGCTCACGGGTTTACTTGCGACCATTATATAAAACTATTCTACTTTGTCTCGTTTGGTGGCCACTGGTCGTAATCTGTTTAGGGTTTGTCAAGTCGTATGACGTTTCGTCTGTTTAAAGTACCCAGTGGCACCTCTCGAAATGTCTATGTCGTATCTTAATCTGTTCAGAATGTTTAATTATTAGAGAGCCGTACTCTCTGTATTGTCCTGAAGATAACGTTTGAGAGTGGGAAGAAGAAGCTTAGCATTTTCTTTGTCATACGTCAGTAGGTCTATTGGATCTTTATCTGTGCCCGCAGCACTCAGCCTCCACAGAAAATCTCCCCACTCCAGCATGAGGTGTCTAGCCGTCAGTACTGTATTACATAGTCCACAGGTTGGCGCCTCCTCCCTCCTGAAAAGGTGAAGAAAAGCAATAATAATCTCTAGATCGGAATAAAAAATAAACCCCTGATTATAACCAATAGAACTATGTATTCTAATAAAAATTTATAAAATTCGAAAATCAGACATGATCTCTTGATATTTTCGTTAATTATTCATTCCTCATTGTTTTTGGACTTTTTTCGTTTTTATCTTTGTTGATTTCTGTATTATTTTCTTTTCAGGTGATCACCTCGCGAGAATCTTACATTTCTAGAGTCTCATTTATGTTGTACGAATGAAATGTGACGCACCTTATTTTGCCATTACAGGTGAGTGAAAATGATATTTTTTTTTTGTATGTTAATAATCGTAGAATTTTGCTGGCTTATTATTATTAATAACTGGGGATGCAGACAGGACTTCCACCTCTCATCTTCTCACCGCGACCTATAAGATCTTTTGTGATATTAGCCCTAAATGCACTAGGTCTTTGATGAAGCTTATAATGTTCTTGGGGCCATTTTTCCGATATCCTCTGGAAATGGAAATGCCTTTCATTGATGTCTTAGCCTTATACGGCACATAGTTTCACAGTCAAACAGGACATATTCAGCCGTTTCATCGTCTTTCATACAGAAGCGACAGGTCTCATCAGCGACCTTTCACATCTTTTTAAGATGTTATCGAAGTGGACAGTGTCCAGTAAGTAGGCCCATTATGAGCCTTAGGTTCTTTCTGTTGAGTGTGAGGAATGCTTTTGTCCTCTGTTGTGAATACTTTATAAATTTCTGCGCTTGTCTCACCCGCGAGGTATTTTCCCAGTATTCCTTCTTAGTTCTGTCCTCCCAAAGCCTGATCTGAGCTGGGAGGTGAGTTTTTGGGTGTCCAAAGACGATCTCAGGGCCAATAAACAGATATTTGGATCCTTCCTTTGCAAGGCGGTCCGCAATCTCGTTTCCCTTAATGCCTTCATGGCTTGGTACCCAGATCAGTGTCACCCTATTTGTTTCGGCCAGTTGCTTCAAGACAGTAAGACAGTCCCAAAACAAGGTTAGACTCAAAGGTAAACGAGTTTAATGCTTTTAGTGCTGCTTGGCTGTCTGATATTATGTATATGTTAGCTCCACGCATATTCTTGTGGAGTGCAGAGTTCTATGTTATGTATTTCTGCCTGAAAAATGGTTGGTGAGACCCCCAGTGCCTTTGCGAGATGGCACCTTTATCCATATATTCCCACGCCTGCTTTACCTTCCATTTTTTACCCATCCGTAAACCATTTAATAGATCCTTTTTCAAAAGGTAGGTCCCCAGTGTGCCACTGTTGACGGTGCCCCAAGATCACCTCAAATGGTGTTTCAAAGTTATGGCGTTTCGGCATAACGTCTGAAATTGGGCTAGCCATCTGGTCCTCTATGAAATCCTGTAGGACTTTCAAGTGGCCAACCAAATTATTTGTACTCTAGAGGTTTGCGCTTTGTAGCCTAATTGCACTAAGTGTGACCTCCTCCCTAACATGCAAATGTAAAGGTAGTAGGTCCAACATAGGCTTTAAGGTCACAGCTGGGCAGGTATGCATGGCACCGGTTATTCCTAGCCATGCAAGGCAATGTAGTTTTTGCAAACTAGTTTGAGCCGTCTTTTGTTTGTTTTTGGCCACTAAACGCGTGAGGCTTATGCGACCATGTATCTTATAATTGATGTATATGACCACATAGTCATTTTTGGTTTAAGACCCCCAAGTTTTGCCAAAAAAGCCTGCAGCATGTCCATGTTGCCACTGAAGCCCTATCTAGTACGCTTTTTAAGTGCGAGCTCCGGTTAGTCTGTTATCTAAGGTAATACATAGATATTTGACCTCCTTTGAGAATTCCACTACTGTTCCCTCAAGAGATTGTGCTTGTAAGTAAAGCATCCTTTTTCTTGTGAAGGGAACAACTATTGCCTTACCAGGATTGGCTCGAAGTCCCATTGTTTGGGCACCAGTCACAAACTATGTTTAGGGCATTCTGCAATAGATCAGAGATTATCTGATTACGGGCAAATGTAATTGTAATGACCAGGTCATCCGCATATTCCTGATTATCATAGCCGGAGTTGGTTAGCTTCTGTAGGAGATTATCTGCAACCAGTGACCATAGTAGAGAGGACAGAACCCTACCTTGAATACATCCCTTGGCAGCCATTACTGTAATAGAGTCCTCCTCTAGGATAGATGTGATTGTCCGGCTTTCAAGCATAGCTTTTATCCATTTTAACAAGAAAAGTTCGATTCCTTTTTTGGTAGCTGCATTCTCAATGGTTTCAAAGGAGGTATTGTCAAATGCTTCTTCGATGTCCAGGTATGCACATAGGGCTCTCTCTTTATCCTTAACCGCCTTTTCTAGTCCTAGGACAAGAGTATCTTGGGCAGTTGTGATAGACTTCCCCGCTTGAGTGCACCGCTCCTAATATGATTGTCTAACACTTTCTCCACTGTTTTAGGAGAAATGAAGTTAGACTGATTGGACAGTAGGATATGGGTAGTGCAGGTGAACGCCCTCCCCCTTTAGGTATAAATGCTACCTTAACTTTCCTCCACGTCTTTGGTATATACCCTAGAGTTTAACTTGCTCTAAAAGTCCTAATGAGATTTTTGATGGCTTAAGTTGTGCGTATCAGAAATATAAGAACCATTACAAAACTATAAAAGATTTTTTTGAAATCGTGAAACTTTTAACTTGTGATATGAACCCTTGATTATATTATCACCTGTAGACTACAGTCTTAGAACCACTATTAAGGATAGCTAATTAATGTAAATAGTGAAATGACATATAATGATTTTTAAGTTCAGTAGAACAGAGGCGAGAAACTATGAAAACGAGCGAATAAGAATTGTGTTGGCTGGTATTCGACATCCAAACGATAGTAATTATAAGTTAGATTGAATCGGATGTCTGGTCACCTATTTGAACCACTATAACAGTCTACATGTTTTTCAACGAAATTTACTTGATAATTTCTATGCTCGACGGCCAACAATGGTTTAAAATACATAATCGGAATTGGGCGTAGAGAAAAACCAATTAAACAGGAAACAACAGAAGCTCTGTTTATGCCGCTTCAAAATTAGCTCTGCATTATACATATATAGAACGAGCAAGCTGGAATTTAGAAACGTATGGTAAAATAAATTTTTTTCTAGTTACGATTAACTCGTTCGTTCCTTTCATAACAGGATTAATTTAGCTATGATATAAATTGTTGGGCAAAAGTATGCTACATTATAAGGGCTGTGACATAAAGATGGCAAATTTTATATGAAAAGCCTATCATTGCCTAAAATAGTTTGACCTATCTTAGAATAAAAAGACATAAATAAGCCATAATTCTCGCAATTAATACCGTGCAGAGAGAAAAATCAGTATTAATATTTATTTATGGGAGTACATATCTTGCGGGAGTTCTATTGATTGGACACGCTTCATATCTAAAATTATTCTTAGAAATTTGAAGTTTGAAGTCTTTCATTTATAATTTTATGTATATTTATGTCGGTATATTATTATTGAGAAGTGGATAAACAAAAGGTTATATGTCCGAGATCGTCCGCTTGCCGATCTTTGAAGGTATCGTGTCCGTTATACTGAATATTCTCTATTTTGAATCACTGTTCTTTCAAAATAGCACAAAAAGTCACAAATGTCTGACTCTTAAGACTAGATTTGCATACAAAGCGCAGAGAAGGGCACATGTCCATTTGGTTTTTATTTTTTTCTTCTAGTATATTTGACATGCGGGGAGGGGCACCAAAAGTAGCACATAGTGGGATAATTTCGGAAGTCCATTGATTTATACAGTTTTATTCGTTTTCTATATATTTTTAGGAATGGGACATGTGCCTTTTTGTTCGCCCACTCCTGTATTAGCATGAGACATGCGCCAGGCAATAAACTGATACTGTACGTATTTTGTGAGATACATAATCTGCGTGTGTCGGGGTCACGATCCCAGGACCCCTGAATAAAAAATGTTGTCACACTTTATGCTTTAGTTGTGAGTTCGTCTGTTGTACGTTCTAGCGAGTTGATTAAAAAAAAATCCTATTAGTATTATTACTAGCTATTAAAGATGTTTGTAAAACCATTATCTTTATACTCATATCTTGTCTGATTTTTTTTTTTTTTTTGTACGGTCTAGTTTAATTGTAATTTTGTGTCGATTTTAACTAGGAGCATCGCAATAAAAATTTCGTTTCCTTAAAAAATAGAAAAATTTAACATATGTACCTACGTATACATTTCACATTTGTTATTATTCTTACCAAGCCCTTGCGCACGGGGGGGGGGGGGGGGTTACACAGTACAATTTCAATAGCATTGAATTTGCGGGCATTTAATTGCAGCGAGTTTCACAGACACATATTACTTCCTATGGAGTGATGCAGCAGCTCTTGCAAATTATTTTTGTGTAAAACACCTTAATTTAGTTAACCTAGAAACTTATCTACGAACAATGTAAACAGTGCTGAGTCAGCTGTGGTGCGTTTCATGTAACATTGTATAAACACTATTTTAAATCAAAGTCTTGGGAAAATACTTATTGATGCCAATTTTGAAGTGTTAAAAATGAATATCCGTCGGTTTTTTTGTAAAAGGCTACAGTAAGAAAGTCACGATATAAGTTAAGATTATGTTATAACTGTAGTCAAGTATACAAAAAAATAGTGAAAACTTAGACTTCGCTTTTTTGAAATACATTCTTAGAAAATGATTAAATTCGATCCGGTATTAAGTATTTGGTAAAAGCGCGTTCACAACAGAACGTTATTTAGCACCCCAATATAATTGAAATTTTGAATTTTGTCAAGAGGAAGGAACAAAAAAAACCTAAAAAAGCTTTTTTTACGACAAAGAGACTTGAAAGGCATGAGTCAATTTATAGCCCGTGGTCATTGAAGCACAAGAAATTATTTCGACATTGAAATGCAACCACGTCAACTGCTGCTTTTCAATTGCTCTCGGTCATCGAAACCGTGATTCGATTCGATTCTGATTTGAGCCTTGCAAATGAAAAATCAAGACGAACTGAGTATACAGGAAAGAAAGCGACAGAGAATTTCAGCACGAATTTTCAAAAAAAATGAAAACTATTAGCCAAACCAAGGCTTGCATCTCATCGAACCAAATGGTGCAATGCAATGACTGACACAATTGAAGATTATTATCGTTTGTCGATCTAAACGGTGTCAAGATTGTTTTCCAAATATACCACTTTATAAAGTCTATCTCGATTGCAAACAATTTTTAGTAATTTAATTTTTATTTGAATAGAACTTTTTTTTTTCATTTTTATAGAATATTTTCACTTTTCAAATAACACATCCCCTTTTAAAAATTAATTGTTAGATTCCTTTTTTACGCCATGACAATATAAAATCTTAGCTGACGTATCAATAATATTTTTGGAAAAAAATATGAAAACCTACTCTGAAAACTATTCCGAATACGTGACATAGTGTTAACGAGAGAATTTTAACAAAATAATTTATATTGTGGAGTAGAGTCAACAGAATTGGAGGAGCGAGAGCGTATTAAATATAATAAAAGCAAATTAATTACAGCGAGAGATATAAGCCACCATAGATCAACAAATAATATTTTGATCTGTTCATTACTCATCTAGAGGACCGTTTTTTGAAACATTGCAACGTTTTGTCAAACTTGTCATGTATTTTTCCGAGACAAATGAAGACTTTAGATGAGGCAGCGTGTGGAAAATCTTTCGAAACTTACACTTTTACACGACATTTCATCTGAAGTATGGGTCAATGAATTCAAGATCATTTCCCACTGCGCGTCGTCCTAAGAACCTATTTAGGGTCCACAATGGGAGAAGATCATTTTAACGGATTATAGAAGTAGGTGCAATTCGTAATAATGTACTTTGGCGTATCAATTTATTGAAACAATGAAGAAAATAATGTTTTGAACATATTCTTTGCGCAAATTAGTCATTAAGCGGTACCATGATATTAATTAAAGTATTTAACTGTCTACAAGTGCATACATTTTGTTTATAATTTTCTATCTCAATCCCCTGGAAAAATTCTGCGCACGGGCACGAATCTTGCATATGCAGGTATATGTTACGCGTTTAATTCATTTAAACCAGTGACCGAAAGAGTTATAAGAAATATTTTAAAAGTTTGGTTTTAACACTTTGTTATTGATATTTTATATTTTATCTTCTAATGAAATAGTTAAAAAGAGAACTTTATTTTCTTCCGAGTAAATAACAGTCTTATCTTAAGTTTTATATTTCTCTCTCGACTTAACATTTAAAAATGAGTTTTATTCTTTTTTCTCTCAAAAAATAACACTCATAATTCGAGTTATTCATTTTTATCAGCTTTTAACAATTAAAGATGAGTTTTATTTTTTTCCTCAAGAAATAAACCTGTCCGGAAAAGGTTCTTAGGGAAAGGAAAATTGGAATCGGCAGGTCCTTCTTGGTGTTGCTATACGTAGCTTTGGTTTTTCACTGTAAACGGCGTTTTTTAAAATAATGTAAATTTAAGTTCAAAAATAGGACCAATCGGGCAACTTCTTCGTACGGTTGCTATACAATTTTTTTTTTAAAAAATTGACAAATTTTATCTTGTAACAAATATATGACAACAAAAATAGAAAACGTCCATTGATAAGTTTTATTTTCTGAGGAAAATATAAAACTCGTATTATGAGTTTTATTTTTTGAGGAAAAAAATGAAACTCAGTTTTAATTCTTATAAAAGACGAAATATGTAAAACTCTGGTGAAGAGTTTTATATCGCTGTAAAATAATATAAGTATTTTTTTTAACAGTTAAAAGTGAAATATAAAAAATATGTCTTACAATAACAGTTAGGATTAGTTTTATATATTAAAATCGAAATTTTCTTGATTTCAACGTAGGCAGCTAGTCTAAGTGCTGTACATACACCCCTTTTGTACTACGCTACTTACTAGAAAACTTTATAGAAGAGATTTTTCGCTTACAAAAAAATAATAACAGTTATTTTCGGTTCCTGATTTAAACTGTATCATCACACGTTACAAACGCTATCACAAAAAAATTTAATTTTAACAATTTTTGTTGCATACATTTCCAGGGAATAAAAATTTGTTTTTCCATTTCAAATGGGCACTGATTAAAACAAAAAAAAAACAACAAAATCGGATAATGATTTTTAAACAATTATTTATGCAAAAAATTCGACGTATTCACATTAAACCGGCTAAATTGTTGGGTAACAAATTAATATGCATACTCTAATTGCCGTGAAACGAAATAAAATTAACAATTGCATCTAGATGCAAGTTTTTTTTTTTTTTGGTTGGAAATTTGCATGCATACTAATTATGGGGGAATTATGGAGCGTACATTATAATTACTACTTCGTATTCGTTATAGGCATAATTTAATTGATTAATGGGTAAAGGTTAGTTACTGAGTAGTATAAAAGAAAACATTAATGATTAAAAAACGAAATCATTATGGAAAGTTAAATTGTGGAGCTGAGTAGTGGGGTGGGGGGTGTGTGTTGAATAGTGTTGAATGTTTATTAAAAAAAAAAAAAAAAATAAGTAAAACGTAGGTGTGTCATGCAACTTCAAAATCATTTGTATGTAATATGAATAATGACTAAAATGTCTTAAAAAACCCATATCAAATCTATTTCAAATTTAAAAAAACGCATCAAATATTTTCGAAGTTATTTAAAAGAAAATATCTTTTTATAGTAAGTAAATACATATATATGGAACCATTGTAGAAAAGTTTTGAATACGTCATAATTTAGGACTAAATTAGGGCTAATTTAATGCCACATCCCCGAATTTAATGGCCTAGTATTTAAAAAAAAAATCTATTGATAATATGTAATAAATTGATCAAAAGTTAAGTTCAAAAGTTTACAATAGTTCGATATAAGCTCAAAGTGTAATCTTGACCAAGAGAACATAAAAATAAAAATTTAGAAAACAAAATACTCCATCGAGCTACCATCGCTAGCTACATTTTAATATGTCTGTGTTTTTTTTTTCAATAGGAATAAAATCTGTGATCAACAAATAATACTGGAAAGGAATTTAAATACACTCTAAACTTTTCCGAATTAATAAAGAGTAGTAAGGCTTTATCCACAGAAATGTAAAGAACATATTATTTATTTGATTGCGTTTTTATAGTATTATGCCTAATCTCCAGCACACTCTACAACCTATGCCCAACAGTCTTCATCTGCTCAGCAGGATTCGCATATCTTAATTCTTCCCTACTCTGAGAATACTTGCTTAGTGAAGGTGGGTCATCGTCAGAGACAAAGGAACCATCGCAACAACCCAAATCATATTCCTACTGGCTGAAGTCTTTCTTTGGTTCGACATGAGGTTTCTCTGAGGCCTCCATTGGCGGAATTTCATCTTCGGGTGCCGATACCGTGGTATCTCCGATTGTGGACAAGGTGTTTGATGAAGGGACGAAAGCTTCAGTTTCGGATGTCGGTATATTGCGGTCTGCTTCGGATGAGGATAGTGTCTTCACCAATGATACTTCGACTGTAATTGGAGACGTTGTTTCGTTGCAGCCAGCCAGGCTACCAAAATGTGTCTTCGTATCTAGATTAGATACATCTTGACACTACTGAAGATGAGATTACTAGACATATTTCATCACGTGTCGGCACTCCGAGCTCTTTGATTACCTGCAAAAATTTATCTACTCGACATGATCGTGAGAAACGCTTATTTTATGCGTCCTTCAGGATTTTGGTACCGGAAAATCTGTTTCAGGCAGTCCCCTCTCCTGAGATATAGTCTCACAATTTTATTGCGAGTGAATTTATTCCAAAGGGAAGTTCTGGATCTGCTACTAAGGCAAAAAACTTGCCATCCACTATGCCAATGTAACTGGTCTTCGCTCCAAGCCGACTCGCCTTTTTACAAGATAGAAGAACTCCTGTTTTGACGTGGTCTGCTTGACATGGCTGTGTGGAAAGATTGCAGATGCACAGCTTTTTGGTCTCGAGTTCATGGTATTTCGCGATGACCGCTATTGTCTATCTTTGGATGCTCCTGTTGAAGGTGTAGTACTTGGTGCCGTTCGTCGCAACCGTCCATGCATGCTAATCGATTTTGTTGAGTCCGGCGATCTGGAGTTTATATGTGTAGCTCTCAAGCTCTCACACAAAAGCGTATATATCGCTACAGTTTACATCCCTCATCATCTGAGATATTTAACATGCTGGCTTCATGTATTGATAGGCTTACTGGTAGTCTGGGAGGTAGTGTTGCAAATGAAAAAGTCATAATATACCGGCTGATTTTGATATCGACAATTGATCTCCTACAACTGATCAGTGAACCGACCGTCGGCTGCTAAACTACCGGTGGGTGTGGGAGGCTGTGAAAGTGGTAAAAATTTTTTTTTTTAAGTAATAGTATGCCGGATGAAACGTCTTTTTATAAACAGTTGACATCATAGTTAGTTAAAAAAAAATCGTCAGCTGTTTCAAATGCTCGGAGGAACCTGTAAAAAAAACATGTAAAATAAAATAATAGTAATAGTTTGAGAACGCGTTGACGAAGATAGCTGAAATTTGGTACATGTAAATGAAATTTCGAAAATTAACTAAATCGGGCAACCCCTTCTTGGTGTTGTCATATAACAATTTAAATTTTTTACGTATATTGTAAAAACAATCAGTCCTAGACGTTTTTACTGTACTGAAAAGTTCGTCAGAATATGTAATTCTATGAAATTGCTAATAATAATTTTTACTGTCCGACGAAGTGTTCTAGAAATATATGCGAAAAACTACTTCAATATTCAAACTTGCACAGAGAGGTGACCATACAAAAATTACATACGGTCATTCATCTAGGGTATCGTAAGAATTTATCTTAGACCAATTCTAGCTTTTTTACTTCGTCTTATAACATTGTAATATTTACGAATCTTTGGGAATTTTCGGAATCAACGTGCATTGTAATTTTTAAATTGTTCTGAAGAGCACTAATATTGCCGAGCATTATGATACAAATGTCCATGTCTGTCCAATTTTTATGATACCCTAGATGAATGCCTCTATGTAATTTCGTATAGTGACCTTTCAAGCAAGTTTGAATGTTAAAGTGGTTTTTCGCACGTATTTCTAGATCGATTTGTCGGAGAGTAAAAATGATTATTAGCAATTTCATAGAATTTAATATTCTGATTAACTTTTCAGTACAGTAAAAACGCCTAGGACTGATTTTTTTTACAATATACGTAAAAAACCAAAAATTTTTAAATGCGAACACCAAGAAGGTGCTGCCCGATTTAGTCCATTTTCGAAATTTCACTTACTATTGGTATAAAAACACCATGTACCGAATTTGTGTTTTCTAGTCTACGCAGTCTCAGAATGTCAGTTTTCTGAACATAATTTACAAATTACGTATAAAATGTGGTCTGTATATTATTACAAATTACGATAAAATAAAATAAAACCCTTTAATATACAATAGCAGTCCTTAAGTGCTCAGATGGATGCAGGACGCGACTTTAAAGCCCTATTTTTCTGACTTTTTAGGACTTGGGATACCTATGCCCCCCCCCAAGCCAAATCCTGGGTGCGTTACTGCTCAGGCTATTACCACTATACCATTACTTTACTTTACGTGTGTTTTTTTTTACAAGTTCATGCGAACAGCTGACGCATAATCCATCCTCCACGACGCAGCTGATGATTTTTTTTTTTCAACTCACTATGTTGTGAACTGTTTAGAAAAAGCAGTTTCATCCGGCATACTATTACTTAAAAAAAATTTTTTTTTACCACTTTCGCAGCCTCCAACACCCACAGCGATCACGGGTGCGTCAGTTGACGATCCATTCACTTATTAGTCATACCAGATCTATTGAAAAAGATAACAATCGATTGGCATAAAAACACTACCTAAAATACAACGCTACCTCCCGGACTATGAAGTTTTGGTTCTAACATGGGAAAATTCTCTGGACTATGAGGGCTTTCTGCCTTCATTCTCGGCGACTCCTCAATATGCCATATCTTTTATTGACAACATTATTTCTTCGGGCCTAATGCAGTCTAGCGGCGTTATTAGTGACTCTGGAAAATCTCATGACCTGGTATTTTCTTCCGATCTCAATGGGAGTCTCGTTAAGCGATGTTTAACTCCTATGGTTCCTGAAACAAGTCATCATCCGGCACTAGATATAGTTTTGTTTTTTGATCCTGTAACTTCCTCATTTAATACTTCTAGTAACTACTGTTATAATTTAAAAAAATGTGATTTTGATAAAATGAATGTTTTACTCACTGTGTACCACTTGTCCGCTTGGATCGTGATTCGAATTGTCAACCGTGGTTCAATAGCTTTTGGAAGCATCTTAAAAATTTAAAGAATAAAGCTTGGAGGAGGTTCTATTCCAATTTATTCCAATCCGCGTGCTCAATACATTTCGTGTTTGATTGACTCGTACAAAGATTATGTATTTAGAATGAGATCGGCTTTGCATGCTGAACCAAAACAATTTTGGAGGTTTGTTAATTCTTAGCGCAGCTGTGACGGATACCCTTCATCGTTGCGACTCGGTAACATAGACAGTGTGGAGCCCTTAGAGACTGCCAATCTTTTTGGTGACTTCTTTAAAACTACCTATTGTGATAACCACTGTGATATTAGTTATAATGATTTTACCCATTTGACGAAGCTTCCGCTTACTTCTCTTCAACCTAAAGACTGTTGTTCGGATAAAGCGTCTGTCTCCAAGTATATTTCAACAATAGCTGATAGTTTTTCTGGCGGTCCGGAAGGCGTTCCTTCCACATTCATAAAACATTGTGCTACGTCTATCGTTTCTGTTTTGTGTTATTTATTTAATTTATCTTTAACTTGTGGTGTTTTTCCGAAACAGTGAAAGCTTTCTTTAATTATTCCTTTATACAAGAAGGGAAATAAGTGCGACATTTCTAACTAATGACCTGTAGCTAATTCAAGTTGTATTGATAAGATATTTGAAGCCCTGGTTTGCGATGTTTTGTACTTCCGCTGCAAGCCCTAGCTATGCTCTTTTTAGCATCGTTTTATGAAAGGTTACATCTACTACGACTAATTTATTGGAGTTTACTAATTTCTGCATTTCTACTATTGGAAACGATAATCAAATGGATTGCATTTTCACGGATTTCAGTAAAGCTTTTGAACGAATTAATCATCATAAGTTGACAGCTCTTGGTTTTCCTACTATCTTTGTCAATTGGCTTCGTTCTTATTTGTCTGATCGTACGCAGCGAGCTATATTCCGCGCAGCTCTTTCGGACGAAATAGATAATACTTCCGGCGGTCCTCAAGGCAGCTATCTTGGACCACTCCTTTTTATAATTTACATCAACGATATATCTCTGATTTTGGTTAATTCAAGAATACTTTGATATTCTGTTGATGCCAAAATCTTCCACATTGTTTTGATGAAAACGATTATGGAGTTCTAAGTTCGGACTTAGACGCCTTTCATAAATGGTGTGCTATTAACTGTCTTCCTCTTAATATCAGTAAATTTACTACAATATCCTTTTCTCGTAAAAGGAGGCCATTGGGCTTTAAATATTCTTTATATGGAGGCTTATTAAGTAAACTTGAGAAAACCAAAGATTTGTTTTCCTTAATACTCGTCTCTCCTTCGAGCATCATGTTAATACAATCTTTGCCCGGGCTAATGCTACTCTGGAGTCTGTCAAGAGACGGTCAAAAGAGTTTAATGGTCCATTCATAACGAAGATCCTTTACTGCACATTCGTTAGACCCATTTTGGAGTTGGCCAGTCTTGTCTGATCTCTCTTCTATCGAAGCTGTATAGCAGAGATTTGTTCGATATTCCCTTCGTGGAATTTATTGGGACAACCCTATTATTCAGCCTCCATATGTTGGCAGGCTTAAACTCTTTACATTAAATTCTCTTGAGAATTGACGAAAAACTTCCAGTGTTGTCTTTGCATTTCAGTGTATACAAGGAGTGATAAACTACCCTGAGCTCTTAAATATTTTCAATATATCTGTTCCTGTACGCTCCTTGAGGAACTGTATCTTGTTCGTTGCTCATTAGCATAGTACAAACTATTGGATGCGAGAGCCGGTTTCATCAATGTCTCGCCTCTTTAACTGCCAGTTTGATTGCATTGACTTTCATTTTTCAAAAAGACATCGGCTTAGTTAAAGTTACTTGTCTTTTTCATTATTATTGTTATGTATACTTTTTGCATTATTATGGTTATATTTCACTTTTGTAAAATCAGTAATCAGATCTTTGATGAAGTTCTAAATAAATAAATAAATAAATAAATAAATGAATCAACGATTAACCATTGCTGGGTCAAGTAGCGAAATTTAGACAGTTGTGATAGATACTAAATTAGTACCCAGCTTAGTTAGAATCTAGAGAAAACAGAAGTAAATACATTCAACTCCTTCAAGCTCCAATTCAAATAAAATTTCGATACTCTAAATTTAAGTTACCACACTTCCTGTTTTCTCGATACTTCATTACACATGGAACTGCGTATTTCAACACAACAATAACAAAAAGCTCTCATAAATGATTATTTCGTTGCTGATTTAATACAGTTTCCTAAGAAAATACCAATCTATCAACAACAGAATTTACTAAATAATTCGTGTAAAATAATCCATAATATAATTTTATGCAACCATAACAAACTGTGAATTTGCAAAAAGTTTCATTTTCATTTTATGAAGAAGTTATTTTATTTCAACAAAATAACATAAAATATTATTTTATGAACAATTAAAAATTTTATTAATTAGCTTATTCTTAAGCGGAATTCAATCTGATTTTAAGTATAAGCCCCACACTGAGGCGTTATTGAATTACTCCAACAAACTCTAAGGTCCATTTGGAGCGATATTTCAAGCCTTGAGACTAATTTTTAAATACAATAAAAGCAGCGGCGATTTTTAGATCTAAAAACTAGCAAACATTTTTGTTATATGGTATAAAGAGGGTAACAATAAATTCGTTTTTTTTTTTTTTTGTATGAAAATTGGTTGTACCTACTCTCTTGGTCTTAGACTAAGGTATAACATTTTATTCGAATACATAATTGCTTAATCGATTGAAACTTGACTTGACTTGACTTAAGATTTATTCGAATAAAATTTCAATCGAATAAACAATCATCAATCATCTTTCCTCAATATTTTCCTATATATTTCCAGAATACATATACTTATTAGGGGTAGCGGAAAGAAATTCTTTATTTCCTGTCTTACAGCATAGAATTTGTATGGGGCCTTGCGTTATCGTTGTGAAGGATAATTCTCTTTCGATTGATTAGAGCTGGTCATTTTTCTTATAAGTTTCCCCTTCAATCTTTTCAATAGTTTTGATCTGACGTGAATAGCTCATAGTGAATTTATACCAGATATGTTTCATACCAAACAGACTGTCAAATCGTTTTTAAGGCCAGTCGAGTTCTGACTTAGCAGTTGAATTGGGGTCTGTTTAAGAGAAAGAAATTGTCTTTTTTGCTTGCAAAAAAGGTTTATTTCTGTACCAGATTGTTAGCAACGAATTCGAAATTGTTTTTCTCTGCTCCTTCTTATCGGCAGGTGGTACTTAAATTCTCATTCTGTTTGTTTTGCGAATACGTTTGAAATGCTCTTGAACTATCGACCATGGAGAATCAATCTTCTGTGTTATTTCTTTAATTGATAATTTTCTAACAAGGATTTATAAATGTCGTCATCAATGTTCGATGGTCTACCAGGTCTTAAAGCATCCTGTAGCTTTCTGTCGACAAATTTAAATTTTTAAAACCCACCTTGAAATTTGTTTGCCGTAAGGACGCTGGCGTAAATATTAATAATTGTTTTCGTAGTATTCATAGCTTAATCGAAAAAAAAACAGCATAAAATGCTTTACATGTGTAAACGAATCATCTTCGACTGGCTTTGATATTTTTGGCCTTAACGTTAAACTACAGTTATGTAAAATGAATAAATTTATATGTAAATATAAAATAATCAAAATATAATTAATGAGCACTGAAAGAAGACAAATAAAAAAGAACTCCACATCGTACCAGCACAGTCTGGTTGCAAATTAAAGTACTTATAAAAATAATTTCTTATATGAACTATTCTAATAGTTAATAAGTAGTCCTTAAGATTTTATGTCAAAATTAAAGCAAACCTGAAAAATAAATTTGGTTTCGGACCAGATGATAAATTAAACTTTGCCTGGCTTATTGATTGCATTAATAAGACCAACGCAGTGAAGGTTTGATGCTAAAAATAACTCCTTTCATAAATGGGTAAAGTTAAAGTGCCTATTTTGAAAAAAAATCTATTCTTTCTCAATTTACTTCAAGTCAGATAATTATATTAAAAAAAAGGAAATGTACAGGGTGGGCCAAAAGTCACCATGGGGTTTAAAAATTTAATAACTTTTTCGTTTATATATTTTTTTTATTTTTTTTTTTTAGATTATAAAATATACAAAATGGAAATTTTTTTACGCTAAGTATGGAAAATAATGTCACTTAAATGACCGCCGTTACTAGCTTCGCAATGATGGGCTCTTTTTAGAGCATTTTCCATAACATCTTTCAACATTTGTGGCTGTAGCGCTCGAATTTCTGCAACAATGTTGGCCTTGAGTTCAAGGATTGTCTCGGGCTTGTTCACATATACTCGCTCCTTCAAATAACCCCAAAGAAAATAGTCGGGTGCTGACAAATCTGGCGAACGCGCTGGCCAATTAATTTCCGAATTTCTTGAAATTATTCGCTGTCCAAAAATTCGCCTTAAAAGTGCCATTGTGTCGCGGGCAGTGTGGGCAGTGGCTCCATCCTGCTGAAACCACATCTCAGGTCTGTTTTCAAGAGCAGGACGTAAAAAATTTTCTATCATAAACCGATACCGCTCTCCATTTACGGTTACAGTACTTCCATCTTCATTTTCGAAGAAGTAAGGCCCAATGATATTTTCAGATGTAATGCCACACCATACTGTACACCTAATGGGGTGCAATTGGCGTTGATGAATGGCTCTTGGATTTTCAGAACCCCAGAACCTACAGTTCTGCTTATTAACAAAGCCATTCAGATGAAAAAGAGCTTCATCACTCATAATCAGATTTTCAATAAAGTTGATTTCATTTCTGGCCAACTGGTGAAATTTAACTGCAAAATTTAGACGTTGCCGATGATCTGCGGGTTTCAATTCTTGCACCAATTGCACCTTATATGGGAATAACAGTAAATCTTTTTTTAAAATGCGCCGTAGTGACGTACGAGACATCCCTAGCTGAGCAGAACGCCTTCTGGTAGATGTTTCTGGTGTTTCGTTAACACTTTGCTCTACACGTTCAATATTTTCCGCAGTGTGAATTATACGCGGTCTACCGGTTCGAGGCAAATCACTTACGGTGCCATGTTGGTGGTGACGATCAACTAAGCAACGAATCATGGCTTCAGAGGGCGAAATTCTGACGTTAAAATGGCGACGATATGCTCTTTGCGTTAAAATAATTGATCGCTGATTTAAGTAATAAAATTCTATTATTCTGGTTCTTTGTTCAGTTGGGAATCTCTCCATTATTTATTCTCCAGATGTTATTTATATAATCTAAAAAAAAAAATTAAAAAAATATATAAACGAAAAAGTTATTAAATTTTTAAACCCCATGGTGACTTTTGGCCCACCCTGTATTAGCGTTATAAAAAACAAAAAAAAACAAGGAAAAAAGCTAAAATTGGTCTAAGATCAATTCTTATAATACCCTAGATAAATACTCGTAAGTAATTTCGTGGTATGATCATCCGAGTGCAAGTCTGATTGTTAAACTGATTTTTCGCATATATTTCTAGAACGGTTCGTAAAACAGTAAAAATTGTTATAACTAATTTCAAATAGGATTTAATATTCTGAAGAACTTTTCGGTACAAGGTAAAAGTCTAGGACTGATCGTTTTCATAGCATACGTAAAAAACCTAAATTTTTCTATGGAAATATCAAACAAATATCGAACGGGAAATGTCGCATATGTTAAACCGAAAGAAATACGTGCGTTACTTAAAAGTCTCCCGGATTAGATACAATTAGTAACTGCTGTGTTAAAAATTTGCCACGATCCGCAATTGTATACTTAACGTTCAGTATAAAGTCATCTCTAAAACTTCAATACTTTCCGGTAAAGTGGTATAAGTCTTCTTAGCTCATTAGGAAAGCTATTAGAAAAGGTTCTAAAGGCCAGAATTATATACTTTATTGACAATAATGAAATTCTGGCGGATGTTCAATTTGCTTTTAGAAGCAAGCATTGCACCACCCACGCATGCGGTAGCCAGGCTAACACAGTGTATTAAGAATAACATTTCCTGGAAAAAGTCAACGAGATTAGTCTTATTAGATATCCAGGCAGCTTTTGACTGAGTTTAGCATGAGGGCCTAATATACAAAATGATAACATATGAATTTCCGCCGTATTTAACGCTGTTCATACACAACTTCCTTAAGGATAGATACTTTAAAGTGTATATTGGCTCTGAGTGCACGGAAGCACGCAGGGTTACAGCAGGCGTTCCGCAAGGCTCTGTGCTCGGGCACATCCTGTATAGCATATTTACAGCAGATTTTCCTACGATAGACAATTGCAATGCTTCCATCTTTGCTGATAATACAGTCACTTTCACCTCGTCTGTAAACTCTGCTGATATCACATCAGCGCTGCAATCTAGCCTGAGCATCCTATCTCAGTATTTCCACAAATGGAAAATTAAACTGAACCGCAGTAAAACCCACGCAATGTTTTTCAGTCGTAAGAGGACACTATGCTATTTACCTACCGCAAATCTTACTTTTCACGGACAGGATATCCTCTGGTCCGATAAAAATTAATACTTGGGTATTACGCTAGACAAAACCCTAACATTTAATCTTCATGTTTCCCAAACGATCTATAAAATAAAAATCCTTACAAGAATTCTGTATCCATTTATAGCTCATCATTAAGCGTTGACAATAAACTCCTGATATTCAAACTCGTTTTCCAAGCCATTATAATGCACGGGGCTCCCGTATGGAACAGTTGTGCTTCAACTCTCAAAAAGAAGTTACAGGTAACCCAAAACAGGGTGCTAAAAATAATACTTAACTTACCAAGGTTTTTCTCTACCAATCGACTGCACCAACTGGCGGACGCTGAATTGGTGTCGAAGTGAAGGCGCGTAAACTGCCGTCAAGTTTCTACTCCCAATGTTGTTATTCCCCAAATTCATTAATTCGGAAACTCATGCCTATTTAGATATTAAGATAGTTATAAGATAGAGTAATTTAGAATTAGTGAACTTCAACACGGTGTTTTGCAAAAAAAAAATTCCCCAAAGACGTATGTTTACGAATACAGTTAAGTATAAGCCAATCTAATGTAACCCAGAATGTTTAAGTTTTGAAGAGAAAATGCTGACACTCTAAACTCTTTAATATATACTATAGATCTACTCTGTAAACATGTATTAATGATATCAGAATAAATTATATAATGTATATGTATATACAGGGTGGGCCAAAAGTCACCATGGGGTTTAAAAATTAAATTGGTAACATATGGTAGGATGAAAAAAAGGAGGGGTAAGGTGGGGGTGGGGAAACATGCTTACCTATGAAGAACAGACAGTTGGCTATCATGTAAAAAAGGAATGAAGAGAAACGGTCAACAGGGTGTGGAGCAATGTACAAACGAAAAAGTTAGTTATTTTTAAACCCCATGGTGACTTTTGGCCCACCCTGTACATGTATCTACTGTTTTTATGAAAACGCCATGTCTAAAACTTCATTTTGACACTTCAAGAAAACTTCATTTGAAGTTATTTTTTATTAATATGAAAAAATGATATGTATTGATCTATGTAGTTATAACGCTCCAAATAAAACACCATGTTTTAAAAAAAAACAGAGATACATTTTTTAATAATTCAAATAATTAATATATACGAAAAACAGTAGGTATATCAAGAATCCTTATGTATGTATGTAAAATTAATTTTTTTAACATATGCATATATTCCTTTACTTAATTTGCTCTTCACGGATCATGCCTTGTGAAAATGTTATGTAGTATATTCCACAAAAAATTATAGTAAAAGTAGTGCAAGTGTAGTAGATTTTAAAAAGTTTGTAAATGGAGTGATAAACCACATTTGAATTATACTTTATTGAAAAAATGTATACACATGTCTACTTTTAACAGAAAGCTTAAAATAAGACCAGAACACATTACTAAGATTAATTTAAAAACTAAATGTGCATAGACCATTACACTTTCATTTAACATAGCCATAACTAATATCCTCTCAAGTACGCATTTTCTATTTTTAATTTCATTTTTGGATCTATATTTACCACCTAATACAAATTTGAACTTCATAGTATTTTATTAATTCCTGTTTATTTACAACAAACATGGATAATTACCATAACATACAACATTATCTTCAAACATTAATTTCGTGTTGCATATACATAAATGTAGCTTACACATTTAATTTCTCACGAAAAATTCTCCCAAGAATGCGAATTTAAGAGTGTTCACGTTACACCCAGATGTAATTGTTATTCTCGATTCTGGCTCGTGAGAAGTTTTACGTAAGAAATTTTATGTTCATTTTTTTGTTTTTGTTGAGTTAGAATTTTATAATTAATATCTAGCTTTAGGAAATAATACTTAAAAAGGATGCACTTTGACTGCTTCGTCCATTAGAGTAAAAGAGTTCTGATCATTTTTGTGGTGTCAAGTGTGGGGTTTATTTACAAAAAACAATTCCCTTGTAGGTTTCCATATTTCATCATCTCGAAGTTCAGTGGTTTGTTTTTTGCTTAGCACAAGACATCATAACAACTTCTTCCAAATCTTAACCAATGAGTAAAACTACCTGTAACTATTTTGTGAGGTTTTATATCAAATTATTCTTTGACTTTTAAAAACTCTTTTGCCTTTTACTGCTATTGGAAAATTTACAAATTTTCTATTATTTGGAGTAGCTTTTTCGTAGTTTTTGTAGTTTTTATTAAAATTCCTAAACTATAGTAGAAATTGGTTAATACGGGTTAGAGTAGCAAAACGCTAAAATGTGTCTCTGGGCCTATTAGCTATTAATTCTTTTTAAAGTTTTTGCTACACGTATGCACACGCAATATGATCTTAGAATTTTTCAGCAAAGTATAAGTTTTCAAAGACAAAAACATCAAGCTTAAGGCTGCAAGCTTCACAACTTCATCTAGGTAAAATATCTGACAAAATGAAGTTTTAACTTCACATATGGCAACGCTTCTCTCAACTTGAACGCGTTCTTAGGCAGTGCCCAAATATATAGTAAAACACGAAATTTTTATATAGCAACCCTACACAGTTACCCGATTTGTCCTATATTCGAAATTAATTCTACAATTTTTGTAAAAAGCCCGTATAAAAAATTTCAGCTCTATAAGTGAATGCGTTCTCGAGTTATTTAGACGGTGGACAGACGGAAACGGAGACGGATTGGCAGACATATGGATGGACAGATGAACGGACGGAGATGTAAACACCAAATTCAATCCATTTTGCTCTACCATCATTATTTCTTTGCGTAACAAACGGAATGACAAACTTAGTATAGGTTCCCTATTATTTTATCATTTGGGGTATAAAAACGATAAGACCTGAGATCTGAGGTGACATTTCCTCCTAAAAAAATATAGAAATATGTTGAATAATTTACAAAAAGCTACACCCAGACACACTAGTTTTCAACCTACAACATACATATTTGATAAATTTTCACTACTGTGCAGCATTTAATTTTGTATTGTGCATGGAACTGCATAAAACGTGTATAATTTTTCATTCGATGCTTTTTCCTGTACAATTTTTTTTCTTTTCTATTTGCTTTATTGGCAAACAACATGGATTCTGTGTGTGTTTTGTTTTTATTCGACATTTTTCTGAATGCATGCCATGAACACACGAAAAATAAATTCAATGAAAATTTATCTTCGAACATTTCAATCATCTCTCATCTGGTCAGTCTAGTCTAGTACGCTCTTGTCTACATCTACATCTACATACTATACACATATGCACTTAAATACTTTTATTCATACAGAAGAACAAAAAATTGAGTAAGATAATATTATGCTTTATCAATTTTTTACTTTTATACAATATATTTTATTTTATTTTATTTTTATTTGTTCATGTTTTATTACATTTATTTCCATTTAGGTACTTATTGTAAAAATGCATACCAATTCGATTTATAATAATTGTGTTTCAGGATTTTGTTTCCCAGTCCTGAAGGACTTCATAATTGTAAATATACTTTCTGAATATACGGCAGCATAATTGTTTTTCGAAACCCTAGTTATTCTTTACATGGGTCAATAATCATTTATTGCTAATTAATTCATTCTTAACCATACACCTATTCTACACGAAACCCGACCATCTCTGATTTAGGTGCTGCTCTTATGTAACTCTTATGTACGGAATACGAAAATATTTTTTTTTTCTCTAGTAGGCCCAAATCCGCCTTTAGGGCATGTCAGAAATTTCATGATTTTACGACGAAATTTTATTAAAAAAAAAAAATTATATTTCGAAAACGGAGCAACCGATTCTTCTGATCAATATGTCAAATGAAGCTAAGTGCTTTATATATTTTATAAAAAAATGTGTGAGCAAACCAAAAAATTTTGACTATAATATTACTTCTTTTTAAATAGTATTATTTCCTACTCGGAACCAGTTTTGTTGTTTTTTTTTTATTTATCTATCTATGTGCCAAAAATTGCTGAGGTATTCATTTATTTCAGATAGGTTAATCTTACTCGTTTGGGTCAAACAAGTAAACTGCGAATTACTGTATAAGTATAGTTCAATTATTAAATACGAAAATGTTCACGAAAGCCCAAAATTCCAAATTTTAAAATCCTTAGGCTAAGTGAATTTAAATCTGTTGGGATTAAAATTTAATTTGTCACTGACATTGGATGAATGGATTGCAGAGAGGTTGAAAACTCTACAGATTCTCTATAACTTAAGCCAAAACAAGGCCCATTGTTTAACTTCCAGATTTATGCGCAATTTCTTATAAATCCTAGCCGGAATTTTTTACAATATATAATATTGAACCCCAACCCTCCCTACCCGCTTCATGTAATTTATCTAATGTTGATTTCGATGGGACTTCAGTGTAACACCAGTATTGCACTTTTTCCAGCAGAACAACACTGAAAATGTTCAATGGGACAATTTTTTATAGCAGAAGTGCAACACGAGGTTTGCCCTAACTTTGCCTTCTTGGCACTGGATATTTTGTCGATGTTGCAAATACATATTCAACTTGTATTGTCATCTGCTCTGTCAAAGTGTACTGTCGCGATTATTTGTGAAATTTTGGAGTTAAATCAATTAAAAAATTTTATTTGGGTAATTGGCATAAAGTTAAGACAAAATTTGTTTCTATATATCAACAAAGAACATTTATTACGTTTGACAGTTCCGTGTACTATATAATACGTGTGCCCACAAATACAAGGAATATGAGAGAAATATGTTCGATGGACTTCAGTTCTCCGCTGCCAGAAAAAGTGCAACACTAAAATGGTCCCATCGAAATTGATATAAGACGTGTAAGGCAAGGAATCTGTAACGCTTACCTCATAGAGACGGGCAGTAACAAAGAAAGTGAGTCTCAGATTCGGATTCCCCTTCACATTCTCTGCATAAAGGTTTGTCAACAAGTCCCATCCTGTGTGGGTGATCCCTGGGAAATGAGTGTCCAGTAGGAATTATCATTGACATTACAAAGTTCGATTTGTTTTTACCATAACCTTCCAAGGTAGAAATTTAGAGAAATGTATTCTTTTCTGATCTTTAAATCGAAAAGTAATCAAAGTCCAAAATGACATGTGCAAAAACAATGCAAATGTAGTTTCTAGAAGAGGTAGAAAGGCAATGTATAGGTATAACTTACAGCTAGGTAAGAGGACTAGATACACTAGATAATTATGTAAAAGTAATACTTAGCGCCAATTACTACTGTAGTCAAACAAGTTAAAAGTTTATTTTAATATTTTAAAATTTTATTCAAACAGTGCCATCTATAGGTTTTTAACAGAAGCATGGTTACTCTTGATTGACAGAGTCTTTATTTTTTTTAAATCTAACTTTATAGTTTATTTATTCTGAGTAAACTATTTGATTGGCTGAAATAAGAACTATTCTATGTTCTTCTCCATGATACAGTCTATGTGTGTGCTGCCAAATTCTATGAACATCAGATAAGTATAGTTGAGATATGAAAGAGCACAAAAGAAATGTATAAACACATTTTCGCATTTATAATATTAGTTAACCCATTAAATTTAAAATATATGCTTCAGAGAGATTTGAAACCATACCTTGCTAAATATGTATGTATATGCTCCTTACGATAGAATTATTTATGGTCACGGAGAAACGAGAAACTATTTTTAATTGAATTAGGTATTTGTTACCGTTTTTTCCCTCTTTTGCTGACATCACTATGAATAGAGATGAATTTAAAACTTAAATTTATCAGGACACGCTTATTTGTTGAATTTGTTTATACTGAATTATACACACATATCTTTTGAATTATAGATTTGGATTATTTTATTTTTTAGATTGTTGTATAATGTGGGCAATAAATAAATAAGAATAAAGTACCGTATGTATTCATCGATTAAGATTATTCTCATGGAATAAAAAGTAGACACGACCTAAGCGTATAATCATAAATAAAAACCTAACGTTTATCTATTTCGATATTTTCAGAATTACCCATTGATTATTACGTTGCATAATCGCGAGACTAACAATATCATAGCCGTGCAACTGCATGGAGTAGTAAAATCCAATTTCGAAGTTAATTGTAACACAGTTACGTAACTACAACTTGTTTTAACAATTTTATCTTTAAAATCGAAAAATATGATATTTCACGTCTTATCCTAGAGCTGTTTTTATTATAATAAAAACACGAAAAAAAAAAGTTAAGTGTCTGCTGAAAATTTTACCTTGACTTTAACTTACGCGGTAGTGACATTAGTAGTCTCGCGGTTGTCTCGTGATGATTGCATTTAGAATAATGTCTGAATGAATGAGCAAAATTTCTCCTATTCTAAGCTTGAAAAATTAATATTGGCTTGGCAAATAAAAAAAAAAATGCATTGATTACTGGGCACTGAGATAACAAAATTTAGCGTACACATTCAAATAGAATAATTTTTATTTATCCTACTTAATATAGATTGACATATGTAAATTGATAATGGTTTTCTCGTCTACGTCTGATTTTGTGAACGATATACGATGATATTTAATTTTTATTCATGTGGGCTATTATCTAACATTATAAGCATGCGCGTTGAATGTGATAAATAATATACGCGACGGGAATAGTTCCAGCAGCCTAGATAGAATCAATATTGCAAGTACTAATACAACCAAATTTGAATATACAAAATATTCTATCAAACTAGCCTACAGCAATTGCCTTCTAGAATGCAATTTTTCGCTTTGTAAATATAAGAGTTTGCCTATGATAAAAAAAAAATAAAAGCACCAAAAGCGTCGATGTAAACAACCCATAGGGCAGAGAGAGAAATGTAGATTGATAAGGCAAAAGATTTAAACAAACGCAAAATGATATTGTTCCTACTGAAACAATATTATGATTAACTATGTACATATATAATGTGATTGTAAGTGAATAAAAAAAACTAAGTCTAATTACCATTACTAATTTATCTGCAATTATAATCAATAATACGTTTTTTTTAATACGGTAGCTCTCATGTTCAACGGTTATTTGATGAGAGCTGATAGTAAGAATTGTTTGGATCTGCTACAGTATTCGCACTTCTTTCTATATAATCAGTCGTAAATTTAGAATTTATACTAGTTAGTGTAGAATATGTCTAGATCAACGTTTGTAGCTTGTTCAGTTATGATTCTAGCAGTAGCTAGTTTACCTGAAGGTTTTTGTAGTAATTCTTCAAGTGGTAATTTAATGTTTGGAAAGGCTCAAACGTTTGCCTTACAACGACGAAAGGTGGATATTCCTAAGAATTTACTTGAAGATGCCAAATTTAAAACTGTGAGTGAAGTGTATACAAAAATAGTTAATTTTTGTATTTTGGGTGTGTTGTTTATTTATTTCTTATGTTTTTTTTTTGTTTTTTTTTTTTGTTAAATGGAATTGTTTACGAATCTTGTAATGATTGGAGTATGAAAATTTTAATTTAGATTTGGAAAATTTAAATACATATTACATACCTTAGACCTATACATATGCCTACACAAGAAAGTGTTTTAATTTTAAGCTTTATTTTTTTTTTTTAATTGTGTTTTAATCTTACTATGATAGACTTTTTTATTGACCTATCTTTTTAATAAGTATGTACTCGTGTGGGATTGTGCATTCATCTATTGATTCAAAATCTGCTTCCCAATTGAATAGTCCAAACAAACTGTTTTGTTCGATTCTGCCTTGATAATTATCTAATTAAAAAGTGTGTACTCTGCGGACACTTTGAATTAAATACAAAAGTTTATTTGATTGCAGCGAAATTTATAAAGAATAAAGGAAAAAACAAGAAACCCGTTTTTTTTATTAATATAATTAATAAAAGAATCATTTTAGGAAGCAATTACCTCGTTAATGATAATTGTGGCAATTAACTCTAAATCACGAAAATATCTTCCAAAATAAATAAATAAATATGGTATTTATATAATAAAACATGAATGATTAGTATTTTTGTTTTTAATAAACTTGTCCTGTTTGATGGTGTTGGCATTTAGAAAATATTTTGCATATAGTTCGCACAATAAAAAGTTAGTAAACATAACGAATGAGGACATGTATGTGTACCTATGTACTTACTTCAAAATGAAAAAGTAACTTCAAGTTCACCGTTCTTTTTGTTATATACGCTAAAAAACAAAACAATTTTTTTTATTGTAGAGCAATAACCCAAAATTCTAGTTCCCTTGGATGTTTACTGGTGCTTACTGAGAAGTTTCTATCTTCTATTAAATGTTGTACTATGACATCACCTAGTACAGGGTTTTCCAATAAGTGGTGTTATTTTGATATTCAAAGAAAAATGCCATTTTTTGAGATAAATGATCGGATCTTTATTTCATTATAAAGAGGAAGGTATGCCGTTAATTATGGAAAATAACATCAGCCACATGACCACCACGACCACGCCTACAGGACCATATCCTTTTCATGAAATTTTCCATAACCAAATCGCAAAGTGGCTGCCCTATGCCTCACGAATTTCATCTTTGAGGTCTTGAATCAACGCTGGGCTGTTGGCTTGTTTCACGTGGCCCCAAAGGAAGAAGTCGCAAGGTGTTAAGTCACAAGATCTCGGTGGCCAATTGTGATCACCTCTTCGAGAGATAACACGGTCTGGAAACTTTTCTCGTAAAAGATCTATGGTTTCGTTGCTTGTATGGCACGTAGCGCCGTCTTGTTGAAAGTAAACGTTGTCCAGATCAATACCATCCAATTCTGGCCATGAAAAATCATTAATAATCTGTCGATAGCGCAATCCATTCACCGTAACTGTTGCTCCAGCCTCATTTTCGAAAAAGTAAGGTCCAAACCAAACAGTCACACGTTGAGGACAGAGAGGCTTTTCAACCATAACTCTTGGGTTTTCCGAGCCCCAGATGCGACAATTTTGCTTGTTGACGAAGCCATCGAGGTGGAAATGGGCCTCATCACTCAAGATGAGTTTTCGATGGAATTCCGGATTATTTTCATGCATTTCAAGGACCCAATCAGCAAAGACTCGACGTTGTTGATTATCGGCCGGCTTGAGTTCTTGTGTTAACTGAACTTTATAAGCCTTAAAACCCAAATCTTTATGCAAAATACGGTGTAATGATGTTTGTGGAATGCCTAATTCCAAAGAACGACGAGGAATGGACAAACGTGGGTTTTCTTCAACACTTTCGGCTACAGCAGCAATATTCTCGGCTGTTCTTGAGCGACGTGCACGGGTTTTATTCTTCACATCACTAACTTGTCCCGACAATTCGAATTTTTCTACCAGTTTCTGTATTGCGGTCCGACAGGGTGCTTCACGACGACCCAAAAATGTTCGAGTTTTATGAACCGTCTCTGACACATTTTCACCATTTTTATAGTGAATTTTAAAAATTTCAATGCGTTGTTGAATCGTGTATCGTTCCATTTTTATAAATGGCGTAGTTTCTACTTGTCAAATGTCAAAAAATGACAGCTCCAAAAGTGACATCTACCGAAATAGCGGGCTAATTAAAATAACACCTCTTATTGGAAAACCCTTTATATGTCGATAGGAATTGTTTAAAGTTTTGTTAAGTTGAAAATGTTTTAAAATAATTTTACCATTGGGTGTGTTAAAAATTATCCCTGAATCTATTTTATAGCTGAAGTATATTTTATTAAGTTACGAATAGTATGGCAAAAAAAAAACAAACTAATACATGAAATCGTCGCAAGCAGTACTTGATGATGAAAAGTTAAAATTTTCAACCCAGCTATTAATATTTGAAGTTATTGATAATGTTTTTATATTTGTACCACTTTCCTAGAGATTAAAATAAGCTGCTGAATATTCACGAAATTGTACACATTAGTTACTACAGAAATTACACAGCGCGACCTGAACAAACTCACAACACGTCTGTGCTTCTACTTAAGGAATTATTATGCTTTCAAAGAACATTTAAAGAACCCGGCAGCAAGTTTTTCTTAATTCAGAACCCCTCCCCTTAAGGAAAATAATTTTACAGTAACTCTGAAATACTTTACCTACGCTTTCAAGTGCTTAAAGTAAAGGAACATACCTAATATGTATTTTTACCAGTTTATGCTCGAAAACAATTCGCTACTACACGGTCCGTACTTATGCTTTGGGCATAAGTTGTCAAGGTGATGTGTTGTCATAAATTTTAAACTCTCACAACTTATTCTATGTTCTTTAAAAATGGAAAATAATTCATTAAGACTTTTTCACATCAATTGCCCAAAAATATCTAACTAAGCAATTCTTTAAAAATCAATTCACCTTCTTTTAACTTTTCTAATACTTCTCCACTCTCAACTGCAGTATTTACAGTACTAATCACTGATGACAATATACTCGATTGTAGTTTTGTTCACCATCGCGATTTATTTAATGTAAATATTACATTCCACTTTGACAACAGTGGGTAATGACAGAGATTTTGTGTAACCAAAAAGTCATTGTTTTGATTGGTGCATGGTAGTTAGTTCAAGGTCGTAGTCTGGTAACTTTGTTTCAAAAGTCGATTTTGTTTTTTTACATATTTCGAAAGTACTATACTATATATTAAGAATATACGGTAAAAATTTTAGATCGGAATTCAAAATCTTGACGAAGTTATAGCACATATATGTGAGCGCCCTGTAGTAGCGCGCGCTTAGCAAACGGCTGGACCCCTCTATTGTTTACGCTTACCTTTATACCTGTTTCGAGCGATGGATAGGATACATTTGTGTAAAGTTAGGAAGCAGGCGAGATTTCCGAGTGTTTTTATACCCTAAATGAAATTTATAGAGTATACTAAGTTTGTCATTCCGTTTGTAACAACTCGAAATAACGATGGTAGAGTAAAATGGATTGGACACCCACGCATTATTAAAAGTTATTTTGATTTTTGCCTGTCCGTCCGTCTGTAGGCACGATAACTCAAAAACGCGTAGAGAGCTGAAATTTTGTACACAGACTTAAAAAAATGAGACAAATCGGGCAACTCCTTCGTGGGGTAGCCATACAAAAATTTCGTTTTACACTATATATTTGCACACTACCTGAGAACACGTAAACGTGGAGAGCTGAAATTTGGTACATAATGTTTTCATTGTACTAGCAAATAGAATTTCAAAAATGGACTAAATCGGGCAACTCCTTCTTGGTGTTGCCATATAAAAATTTAGGTTTTTTACGTATACTTGGAAAACGATCAGTCCAAGACATTTTTATTGTACTAAAAACTTCTTCAGAATACAAAATCCTATAAAATTGGTTAAAATAATTTTTTCTGTGCGACAAACCGTTCTAGAAATATATGCGAAAAACCACTTCAAAAATTCAACTTGCATAGTTCGGTGACCTTACGAAATTTTATACGGGCATTCATCTAGGGTATCATAAGAATTGGTCCTAGACCAATTCTATCTTTTTTACTTGTTTACATTTAAAATGTATACGGCAAGAAAAGGAAGAAAGAAAGAAAACAAATCGAAAAAAATTCAAACTCTCTTTAAAACTTTTATTAATAAAGATAAGAAATGTGAAAGCGCAAGTTGCATGCAACGAAACAGTATGGCAAAGGTTTCAGTTTCATAAATAAATGAGAAGGGGCGGAGTTTTCACGTTTTACTCTCATAAAAAGCTCCCGCGCTTTTGTGAAAACCGGTTTTCATGAAATGTTGATAATGTTTGGTCACATGTTGTTGCTGTAAGTGGAAACATGTTGTTGATGTAATCCTTTGATATTTGAACAGCACGTGTTTCTGTTTACATTCGTTTTGCTATGAAGAGATTAAGTGGGAGAACTCATGCTGGATTCTCTGATATTTTCCTGAAAAATCTGGGCCAAAGCGAAATTTATCTTTTTCTTAAAAATGGGAGGTAGTATGACCCGCAGTACATTATTATGAATAGTTTGATAGGATTTTGAGGGATTTAATAAGATTTTGTCGTTCCGGTAATACTACGTTCTCTCGATTTTTGTTTTTAACTCGTTGTCTCAGTTGCACTACAATAGTGCATAGCCAAGTTCCTTTCCGCCATTCATGCAAAAGATGTAAGTATATGAAATTACTTGTGGCATTCTAGAAAACACCAGAAATTTTCCAATTTTGCTCTACTGCTTCTTAACTTGTCATTAGGTTAACTTTGGTGTATACTAAAAGTTTTACTTGTTTCCTCATATACATTTATTTTGGAGCTCAGTTATATTGTAATTCAAAATGAACAGTTAGTGTTTGTTGTAAACATTGATTGGAAAGGAATCTTTAAACGCGTTTTACTCGAAGCAACGTTTTTACGGTCGACCGGGGTAATAAAAAATTTTCTATCCAACAGATTGGCCTGAAACTTGGTTATGTTATTCAAATTTGCTGTCGCAGGAACTAGGATCTTTTTTTTTCGTCTCGAACTTTCCATTTAACAGCCCGACTTTCACTAAAACAAAAGTCACCTGTTTTTCGACGTCCACCATTTTGTTATTTTTTACCAAATTCTTTAATGCTAGTTCCAACCAGAATAACAAGCTTCCAGAACAATAATCTTTTTGCCATTTTTGTAAAAGATGTCCTGAAGCGGCGAAATCACCACGGCCAGCCACCTACCTTTTTTTTTTAGACGCTCAATTCAGTGCTACAAAACTATACAAATAAATAATTCAAAAACAAACCAACAAGTTTTTTTTGTACACTCTTAGATAATATTAGTAATATATTAAAAAATCAAATCGATTGAATTTTATTTTCCCCTAAAAAAATTTCCCGAAAAAAGCATTTAAAAACGTGCAAATTACCAGACTACGAACTTAACTGTTGTCGTGATAGCACAAATGCAATTCATTTGAGAGCACGTAGTTGTATCAAAGATTAGTGGTGGTCAAATTAACCGTACATACCAATTGATTCAAGCAAAAATTTATTTATTGTAACTAAGATAAAATGTTGTCAAGTCCATTATGGATTTTTCGCAATTTGACTATATAATGATTTTTTTTTCGTTGGTTTGAAGAAATTTTCGTCGTTGATGTCAGTCATGTCTTCCATCCAATGAAATGTTTCCCGTTTCGATGAACTGTGATTTCTTTTTTCAGTGAAATTTTAATTGATTTGACTAAATTTTCATTAATGCAATGGAAAAGGTAAGAAAATTCGAAATTTTTAGTTTGCCATAACCATAACTCCTAAGAGGTGGGGATTGTACTTTTAAAGATACTGGGTGTTTTGTGAAAAACTAGCTTTTTTCTTAATCATCTTGTAATTACGAGAAACGGTTGATATGGATTCTCACGTCCCATACATTGTTTGTTTGTCTATAGGCGAGTACTATCACCTCCTGCTATATGGACCACCTGGGTGGAAACGCTCTGTATAACTCTCAGACAAAGTTGTTGAATAGGTCAATTCTGCCATCCCTCTGCTTTCTCTGTTGTTACAAAAATCAAGATTCTTATGGAATGATGATACAATTTATATGCAGATTTTGTACCCATTATACCATTCTCAGTACATCATCCGTCAAGCGTCAATTAAAATCCTCTCTCTCTGGAAGCTCTTATCCTCTGCCAAGTTTGTACGTAAATTTTTCTCCTATTTGATTGAATAGTTCCACATGGAAATATTTTCTCAGATTTCAACAATCCAATTAAATTTATTGAAGAAAAATATCTATCAAAATGTATATGATAGTTTTTGTCTAAATACACGTGCTCCGAGGTGTTTTTGTTTTTAATAATTTGCCCAATTTTGACATTTGATTTTTATGTATATTTGAAATTCACTTACAACCATCGGCACCTGCTTATACTTTATAGGTCCTTTTATGAGCTTGATGCCCTTGAATTGAATCATGCTGTCATCAACAGATTAGATATTTATGAGGTTATAAAATTGTCTTGAACTTTATTTCTTAGTCTTTAATAAATTGTTGAATTTTATAGATTTTATCAAATAAAAGACTTCCATGAGGCGGGCCATGATGATAATTTTAGTAATTCAGAAAGTATTCACCAAATGTCCATTAATAATTAGTAAACAAATATTATATACCTATCAAATTAAAAACAATTAATTTAAACATTTTTATGGTTCATTTAATATCAGTCGATAGTGATTCTATAGAAAGCAATTAACTGTTATATTATATATAGCTTTTGAATTCCATATCAGGCTGCACTAAATAAATAAATAAACCCGATAATAAGTCATAGTAATCTTGTTTATTCCTCCTTGGTGAGTTATGGGAGAGTTTCCTCATATAATTCACGTCCAGAATTTATTCTGAGTTTGTATGAGGGGGGGATCATTTTGATCTTTTTCAAGCGTCTACGGCAGGCAGAAACCAAGCCGTACTGAAGGTTGTTTTCTTTTTTCAGTCCACTGCGGGCTTACACAGGTTCGATTCGCTTCGAAATAATATGAGTTTTTTCAATTTTTTAAATAGTTTTTTTTCTATTTTATTTTTCTTAATTTTTTTATTTCTTTCTATTCTTCTATTTTTCATTTATTTTTTCGAGTCAATCAATTTCGTTATTTGGGACCTACTGATAAGTCAAACCACGACTTGAAGCTATCCACCCAAAAAACTTAAAATAAATGGGTTGTGAGATGAAATAAGAATTTTTTCGCTTTTGCTATTGTGCCGGAACAAGAATAAAATTATACCCGGTATTTGAATAATAATAAGCATTTACGTAAAAAGACTATAAGACAATATGTAAATATACAAATATGTATATAGATATAATAATGGTATACATATGTTAAAAAAAAAGAATACAAAACTATATATAACAAGAGGTGTAGAAGACATGAATCGCAGTAAGAAATTTTTGCTGACGATATTTGAAAGAAAAGTATGAGGAAGATATAAGTTGGTCTCGTTTGATAGCAGTAGAGGTTTTGGTTATGTGATGATTTAAAAAAGTATAATTTAATTAATAACTTTAAATTAACAACACGAGCGAAATTCCTTCTGTTATTCTCCCTAATGATCAATGGTATTAGGGATGTGGGAAGAGGGAAAAACGGATTAGTCTACATATACGATGACAGAGATTTTGTCAAGTTACTCACTCGATTGGAATTTTTGCAGTCAACTTCGTATCTACGCCAGAAACTCTCATCCCAAGTAGGTATAGTCTCGTAGAATTTTACAGCATTACTATACAAATTCCTGTTCTTGCGGCAACTGGTAATATTTATTGCACTTTATGTATTCAACGTTTCTAGATAATTTTACATCAACTATATTATGTAACTCATCTCATTTACATATTTGCAGCCGTAATTAATAAGTATTATAACAACTACGTAAAATGTATTTTATAGTTCAGCAATTTTATAATTTATATTCAAGTCATAATTAAAATTGTTAACATGAATTTTCAACAAATGAATATAAATTAATTAATTATACAGTCAGGTAACTAGTTTTGTTGTTAAGACTGAATTATGATAATATTTGCGACTTCCTATATAAAAAATGAAATAAATCAAGTCAGAAAGGGCATAAGAAGTCACACATACATTTTTATTCTCTACATCTACAGTCTTTAAGATTGCGCCTATTTTTTCTTACTCCAAAAACAGCAGTTATTAAAATCGAAAAACAATCTTAAAATAATAAAATTCGATCTATATTATATCTTAGGCAGACGGGCAAAATCAATGATCATTCGGTCGTAATTGAATTTTTCAAAAATCGACTTACATTTGAATTTTAATTTTAATTATTAAAAATGTGCTGTCAATTTACATACAAAAATTGACAGGACTTTCGTTTTAATTCACAAAACCTTGGGTAACTCGATTTTTGAAAAAGGCAATTACGAATGAATGATTATTGATTTCGTCCATCTGCCTACGGTAACCGAGAGCAAGATTTTCCGTCCTAACTCTTTTGAAGGACCAACTTAGAGCAGGTACTTAAGGTGTGGTTACCGTTCATGACGATGAAAAATGCATTTTTTTTTTTTTTACATAATTATCATCCTTAAAGTTTTTAGAACACGCGGATAAAAGGCTATTTTCATATGTAAAGTATTTTAGAATTCACAGCCTGTTGGGGGCAGAACTGTCCACCGGCTCTGGAAAACTGATGCGTTCGTAGTGCGCTTTCCGGGGAGATCTTTTCTCGCTACCTGAGGTACCCTTGTACATTTCGGGAAAGTATTAACCTTCAGATTTGGCACAATCAGTTCTTGGAGGAAGAAGAACGGCCTCTGTATGGTACTGGAATAACTGAAGTAAGCTGTCAAAGATTTTTTTTTTAATGTTAAACTTTATATGAGTTTTTCTGGGAACAACATTTTTAGCGCGCGGGGCGCTTTACAGCTTCAACGGTTGCACCGATTCACATGAATCTCTGCACATTTGAAAGGTAATTCAATTCGCGGGGCTATTAGGAAGCGATTTTTGTCCAAAATTGATTTAGAAATAGTTTTTTCGTCCGTTGTAGCAAACAAACAAGGTAAAAAAATAGGTTTCTTTTTCAAACGGCTGTTATTCAGTAGTTTTTTTGAAAACGAAAACCGTTAAGGCCCCCTCAAATTTCACCTAGTTTAATCATTTTCAATCCTATTCTTTTTGGATGAACTGGCAGAGCTGTGGAGCACCCCGTGCAGACCAAAACACGCCATGCACGGTTTGGTTTTATTGAAGTTGGAGCCATTGATAAATGAATAAAATACGATAAAATCCATTTCCAAAAGTATTTTTTTATGTAAAAAACAAAATCCAAAGTTCATGCATTTTTTATGCCCCTAGACTAGACGGTAACCTCCCTTTAAGACAAATGACAGCATCAAAAGTTAAGTTTGTTGAAATTTTCATTAATTTTTATAAATTATAATTCAGTTTTCTTAATGTACATAATGTACGTAGATTCTCCACCATAATAGGGATTAAGCTTAAATAAATTCTTCTGAGCTACTTTTCGTACTTTTGCACGTAAAGAAAAAATCTTATATTCCTAGTGTTATATAGAATACGATATATATTAAAAATTTCTTGTTGCTCCTTTCTGCTATTTTATGCTCTGTTTTGAATTTGACCGTGTTAGTCTAAAGTGAACTGCTCTGATTTTTTGATTTCATTAAACAGACTTAAATACTTTGATAGAAAAATCCCAGCAAAACTTCCTTCCGAGCCATTAAACAGATTGTCTCACTAATACAAGACAGCACCAAAGTAATCGTGATATGCAGACCGTGTTTGCGTGCTTGTATGGTATGGGAAAAATGGAAGTGCACTAATGGACTGACGATTACATCAAAACTGTCTTAAACTATCGTTCTTACAAAATATGTTCATCCAAAAGTCCATTTTTGCTGTTGCATAATCTGAAGGACAAGTATTCAAGATTATTTTGTAAAAGTTTCAAGTTGATTTGATAAAAATTGAAGAATTTACGAAACTTGGAAAAGTACCGCTTTAAACGTAGTATACCACATATACTTTAAACATAACATGAAACTTTAAACGCGATTATCTCGAAACAAGATTTTCAAAACCAGTGATAATGATAACTCGAGAACGAAACCATTTTCTTAATTTTTGATGTAAATTCGATCTGGCAACGCCGTGTAGAAAATGTCAAGCTAAAACCGCGTTTGAAACTGAGAAAGTTAAGAAAATAATAATCAAAATACTACCAGTTAAAATTTTGATATCACCAGCTCGGTTTAATAAAGCTGAAGTTACACAAATAAAAGTTTGCTTGGAGATTTTCGCATCACGCTGAAAATTCAAACAAAAGTCGGACAAAGTGAACATAACCTAATCACAGTGGAGCAATTAACAAATGATAGCACCGGAAAAAGGCGCCGTAACCTAAACTCGCCAGAATTTAAGCCTGAGAAGAAAAAATTTCTTGCCCAAAAACAAATGGGGACGGAACAGAAAGTTGGAGAAATGTCCATGAGTCAAATGATGCAGTCAATGCATAACCTGATTGCTGCTCAACTATCGGCTCTGTCCACGACTCTGGCCACAAAAGATGATATCCAGGATATAAAGTACGAACTGCTGGAGGTGAAGAAGAACTGTGCACGTCTATCAGATACTACCAAGGAAATGGAGAAACGTGAATGGCAGCTAATCGATAGATTAGAATACTTGGAAAAACAAGTGCGTGCGAAGAATATAATAGTAACAGGTGTGATCAATAGGAATGAGCCAGTGGCAGCTGTCCAAAGTATATGTGCTGACCTGCTTGGGTTATTGCCCCCACCTAAGATACAAGAGGCAAGAGTAATCGGTCAAACCTCGGACGGGAGATACATAACCTGGGTCCAGTTGGAAAGTGCGAGTGATATACGCGCAATACTGAAGGAAACCGGAAAACTGAAAGGAACAAAGGTATTTATAAATAAGGATCTGCCAAAAACAGCAAGAGAAAATCGAAAGAAGCTAGCTCAAATAATGCATCAAGTGAAAAAGATGAATCCGGGACTGAAAATTAAACTGCGGGAAGATAACTTGATCATCGATGAATCAGCCTTTAAATGGAAGAATGGCGAATTGCTCTGCGGATACAATTGTGGAATAGAGGAGCTGAATAAACTGTTAAATAAAAATTTCAATAATATCAATGAATTACTTAGTTATAATGATTCTCTTCATTTGTAGGAAGAAAACGTCTGCCTGGATGCGAATAGTGTAGTAACGAATGAAAGCGAAGATGAACTGAGGATATTGTCGTACAATGTGGCTGGCATAGCAAACAAGGTGCTTTTTCCTGCCTTCTTTAACTATGTAAGATTATTTGACATTTTTGCGCTGCATGAAACCTTTATAGAAGAAAATAATATAGATAGATATAAGCAATACTTTGGTGGCTATATAATGCATTGTATTCCCGCGACTAGAACGTATGGATATGGTAGGGCAAAGGGGGGAAATTTTATAGGAATAAGAACTGAATTAAATGATAAAATCAAAATAGATAGAGTAAACGGGAAATATGTTATTGTTGTGGAACACAAGTTGGGGAAAGTATATGTACTGCCAGTATATATTAATTGCACCCAATGGGAGGACGACTTCCAAGAGTTAGTAGCATTCCTAGATAGTTTTAATAAAGACAAAATAGTAGTTATAGGCGATGTAAATGCCCGCATTGGAGACATGCAGGAATTTGATAAAAGTCAGATAAGCTATTTTAACTTAAGGCGGGTATCAAGGGACACACAACTTAATGAAAGGGGAAGAAAGCTGCTAAATCTTATGGATGATGTAGGATTAGTTGTGATAAATGGCAGAACTGAGGGTGATAAGGAAGGGCATTTTACCTATATAGGTGGCACCGGAGCCTCTGTTATAGATATAGCAGCAGCGTCATTCGAAATTTTAAAGATAGTAAAAAACTTTGAAGTAGATAGCGTCAACTATTCTGATCATATGCCGATAATACTTAAACTTGACCTGTCAAACAAAAACATATGTCACAAAAATATGCCTTTGCTACCGAAGTTAAATTGGAAAACTCAAAATGCCAGTGAGTACCAGAGGAAATTAGATTTGGAAATAAGGAAACTAGAAGAACATTTGGCAGACGATGAGATAAATTTAGATCATATAGCAAAAGCAATAACAAATTCAACTGTGAAGAATAACTTAGGTAAAGCCCCCTCATTCAAGCAAAAATGGTTTGACGGCCAGTGCATGAAAGCTCGGAAAACATGCTTCAAGTTATTAAATAAATTTAGGAAAACTAACACTGACTTTCTAAAAGCTCTATATTTGAAAGAAAATACCAAATATAAAACACTATGTAGGGAGAAAAAGTTACTTTACTATAATGACTTAGGTGCCCGGCTAAATTATATAAAGGATAGTAAAGAATGGTGGGCGATTAGCAGAGAGATTTGTGGCAAAAGATACATTGTTGGGCATTCAATATTAATTAGCGATTTCCACCAATACTTCCAGAAACTTCTGAACCCGCAAATAGACAGGAGCAGCGTCCAATACGCAGAACCGCTTATAATAGAACCCATACTGGATAAACAAATTGAAGTAGCCGAAATATCTGAAGTGCTTCATAAAGCCCATGACAACAAAGCGCCTGGTATTGACAGAATAAGTTACGAATTTTATAAGAATGCCCCGGAGAAGCTTTGGAATATGATGACTAAAACCTTCAATACTATACTCGAAAGTAGCGTTGTACCGGAAGCATTCAAGACATCAATCATTTTCCCCATATATAAGAAAGAGAACCCTAATGAAGTTTCCAATTACCGTGGCCTTTCCTTTATGAATGTGATAGCAAAAATCTTTGTTGGTATATTAGTTAATAGTTTAGCAAGCTGGGAACAACAAAAAGGCATCCTCATTGAATATCAAGCTGGCTTTAGAAGCCAATACTCCACCGTTGACCATATATTCAGTCTAACAAATATCATCAATCTAGAATGGAATGCTGGAGTAAAAAAAATGTATGCATGCTTTGTGGATTTCAAAGCTGCTTTTGATACGGTCAACAGAGGTATGCTGTTTTATAAACTCCTTAATATGGGTGTGTCGACAAAATTTGTCAGATTACTCAAAAGCTTGTATAGCCAAACGAAAGCCTGCGTATGGGATGGTAGCAAAACGTCGGATTGGTTTGAGACGTATTCAGGCGTAAAGCAAGGCTGCCCTGCTAGCCCGCTGCTATTCTCACTATATATTAACGACCTTCACGAAGCAGTGCAAGGAGGTATCACTGTTGAAGGTATTCATGTTAGATTACTGCTTTATGCTGATGACTTGGTATTACTTGCTGACAACCCGTCCACACTGCAGGAAATGATAAACAATCTACACCGGTATACCACGTTGTGGTCATTGAGAATCAACCTAAGCAAAACCAAAATAATGATTTTCAGGAAAGGTGGAAGACTCGCTAACTCAGAAAGCTGGAAACTAAACGAGGAACCCATAGAAGTAGTAAAGTCCTATAAATACTTAGGCATGATACTTACCCCAGGATTATCTGTCAAAGGACAAGTGCAAGAAAAACTAGGAAGCGCTAAAAACCATATGCACATAACTTGGAAAAACTTCCTCTGCAAAAGATCTATCCCACATAGCGCAAAGTTACGACTTTTTAATGCTGTGGCAAGAGCAATTATGTGTTATGGCAGTGAGGTGTGGGGATATAATCCATTTGAAGAAGTTGAAAAGCTCCTAAGGTATTTCCTTAAGAAAATGATCGGTCTCCCAAAATACACCCCCAATTATATGTTAAGTCTCGAACTAAATATAACGGACCTATATGTTTATACACTTCAGAGACATTTCGAATATATGTTCAAAGTGCTGAATCAAATGTCGGAAGATCGACTGCCTAAAAGGATTGCCAGTAAGATAGTAGAAAAGGAAATGCTATGGTTCTCTACTTGGAGAGAACTAAGTATGCAATTTGATACCCCATTAGATTTCAACAACCTAAAGAACACCCTGCACGAGATCTTAGAAAAGGAAAAAGAATTTTTATGGGAGCTTAAAGTGCAACAAGGGAGGCAAAGTATAAGACACGGACTGTATAACACGCTGAATTATAATCTTCAGGACAGATTTTACTTCAAAGACTCCAATAGCTTGGAAAAAATAAGATTCATTGTAAAATGTAGAGGGGGGCTTATATGGCTGAATGCGTCACCCTGGCGAAGAGAAGGCAGCCGCATATGCTCTCTATGCAATCTCAACGAAGATGAGGACCTCTTGCATTTCCTTGCAGTTTGCCCTATTATTTCAGAATTCAGGCGACGCTATTTCAATTGTGAAAGTTTCACTCAAACTGAACTGGTAAACCTTTTAAATGGCCACGACTGGGAAAAGTTATATCGTTTCGCTAAAGTTGCATTAAAATACAGAAGTATGCTGGTTGCGGAATACAATGCGTAAAGAGCTGAATATAAGCATAGGTATATAGTTGAAAAAGGAATCTCGTGCGGCCACTAATACTTTAATTAAATTGATAAATTGCCAGATCCAGACAGACGACAACACTAAGAGCCTTGGTTCATTTCGTCATAAATTTTATTTTTATTTTGATCCTCTATTCAAAATTATTTAAAAACCTGACTGATTCCCTCTTGAACTACTTAACTAACTTGTTGATCTTCATGAAGACATTTAAAAAAAAAAAAAAAAAAAAAAAAAGTTAGCTTTACTATTGCATTTCATATATAATTACTTTGTACAATACTGGATCCAGGCAGACGTTAGTTGTAGTATGCAGTATCAGTTTAGTTTATTTCTTTAAAGGTTTAAGTTACCTCCTAAACTGCGATATCATTAGTTGCGCGGTAATTCGAAGTTAGTGAACTCACATAAAATATTTGTTAGCTGTTTCGCAATTTAGTTATAACCATTTTTATAAATACTAGTGCTATGAATTGAGCAAATAATAATCGTTATGTGCTAGGTCCAGACAGTCTTAGTTATCTCTCCTTAAAAAATTTAAGTTTTTATTATTCTCTTAAACTGAGATAGCATCACGTAAGTGGTAATTGGAATTTTGTGAATACTTCTATAATAATATTTTTGTTAACTTTTCATTTGCATTTTATTTGTAATGGATCTCATAAACGCTAGACTGTAAGAAAAAGGATGTATGTTATGAGGTGTGCAATAATAACAGCAATAATTGATATGTGCCAGATCCAGACAGACGTCAAGAGTCAGTGTCTTAGTTTATTATCTCTTAATGAATTAAAATTTTTCTCTAGCCTAGTAGACGCCGATAGCATTACGTAAGCGTATAATGTAAGAAAAAGGAGATATGTAACGAATTAATATGTGCCAGATCCAGACAGACGACAACAGTCATCGTCTTAGTTTATTTTCTCTTAATGAAATAAGCATTTACTATCCTTGCAGACGGCGATAGCATTACTTAAGTGTATAATGTAAGAAAAAAGAGATATGTAATGAATTAATGAATAAACATAATAATAATAATAATAATAATAATAATAATGTAAATTCGATTTTACATAGCCGATTAAACATCGTTTTGTGGGGGAAATGAGGACACGAAGTTTACAAAGTCGCCATTTGTTAATAATTGATTTTGTTTTCTCCAAAAGTCTTGATGGTGGCTGTGACTGGGATGCGACTAATATTGGGTATTATTAATGGAAACCCGTTTAATTTTTTGATATCAGATGATTTTCCGTCGTCAGGAGTTGTCACTGCAAGTCGCTTTGCTACAACATGGTCTTCAAAAAGCTAGAACCATGGGCATATATATATATGTAAATTAGATTTTTGTACTCCACTGAACAATAAACTATTTCATGTCATTTCATTTTATTTTCGGAAAGTACACAAGATTATTAATCTTTTAAAGTACATTATAAATTGGAAAATAAAAAGAGAAAAGCGTAAGTTCAAAATCAAACAACAGAGTTCAATCGATATAACAATAAAAATGATAGTTCTAATAAAAATTACAAAACAAAAGAAAAAAAATATTAAATAAAATATCTAATATTATCTACTAATTATCAGAAGCAATTCCACCACCACTAAGGTATATGGGAGTAAAGTAGCGTTCTGAACTCTTCAACTGTACCCGCACTCCTCACTTTATTTGGCAAATTATTACAACCGCGTGCAATATAAACAAAGTAAGAGCCTTCTAATACTGGCCTTATTAAATCCTCATGATCAAGACGTTACGGTACCGCGACAATTGAAGGAAAGAAATGTAGGCAGCCAAATAATCTGGGACACCCGAGCGCACTAACTTATAAAAAAAGAAGAAGTGCCTTATGCCTGAGATGTGATTCCAAAGAACAGCCGAGAAGATCTTTACTCAACGGGGAGATGTGATCAAATCTGCGAAGACCGAAAACAAATCTAATGCAGTTGTTAAAGGCAATATTAATTCGGCGACGGCAACATGAATCGAGTAGTGGATAAATACTACATCCATTAGAAAAATAGGGTATGACCAGAGCTTTGACGAGTTTGATGCTACAGCTTAAAATCTGGGCAAATAGCCATAATCGCCGCAATGCACCATAAATATTTGCCATCATGGCGCATCATAAGGCATTGACACCTGTCTAGATAAATCATAAGATCGTTATTTACTGCCCAGCTATGAGCTCTTTCCAAGCTCTCATTTAGACATGAAATACAGTCTTCTATGAGACCAATTGCTAGTGTACAATTGAACATCGTCGGCATATAGGAGAACGTTAATATCACATACGGCATCTGTCAGATCATTAATAAATAATTAATAAATAATAGCGGACCAAGAACAGAACCCTGATGTATACCGGAAGACAAAGGAAGCATTTCAGAGAACATTTCATTAATGCGAACATGCTGAGATCGTCCAGAGAGAAATTAATAGCCGTGGGGGAAAACCACAATTCGATGATAATTTATTAATTAGCTTAAAATGATTAACACAATCGAAAGCTTTGATAAAATCTAGCATTACAAGAACACCCACTTTCCCTCTATCTAGGGTGCACCTCAGGTCTGTGGTGACCTTTAGCAGACTACCAGCGGGAGAGCATATTATAATTTCCGATATGTACCAGCATTTGGCTGTACATAAGTTTTTCGACAACTTAAGACAGGAAACGTCGAAAATCTGAGGGGGAAGATATCACAGACTTTTTCGGGATTGGAATCACTGTAACAAAATTTTAATCAAAATGAAACTCTAGTAAAGGTTATGAGTATAAGAACAAGTATAACTACCTACTTATCTATAAGAAAATCGCAAAAATTCCGAGCGATCACGGTAAAACTCAACTCCTCATTTGTACAAAGTTTTTCAAGTGTTAACGGATTTCCTTAATCTGCTGCCTGGTTAAGCTTTTCCACATACTAGAATATTTCTTGTTTAGGGCCGCGCTTAAAATATACCTATTATTTAAATAAAAAAAAAAGAAAAAAAATGTCAACAGCAAGTCGGGCTCGAGCAAACAATCATATTTACCAGAATTTCATTAAGGAACCTCGTTTTCTCAGAGGTAAGCGCAGGCACCCGGAAAGCAGAACGAGGAAGATTCCGGTTTCATACCCTGGATGCGGCGGTTGTTTTTTCGTCTTGTATTTATGATTTAATTTAAAATCGTTAAAAATAAAAGTTTTTAAAATTATTTTATTCTCCACTACTGTGTTGCCAAATTTCAATAATATTTCAATAGACGGAAGCAAGAAAGATCCTATAAGAGTTGTCTTATAAGTTAATACAAATTGATGAAAAAAACGGCAGGTTTCCTTTAACGTATGACTCAAATCTAGAAGATTAGAGGAGGGCGGTGTTTTTTTTTTACCCAAGCTATACCTGTGTAAAAAATTCAGAAGCAATTTTGAAAATAAAATTTTTTGCATCCTTGAAAGTAGCCCTTCATACGATACCTTATCACACGACACAAAAAAAAATTATTGAGGGACCCCAACTCAAAGTACAGAAAAAAAAAATCATAATCATTGACTGCCGAAATATGTGCGCGCCATAACAAGACATAACGCCAAATTTCAAGTTCCTATGTACATCTGTGGTATACAAATGGACGGAAAATATGATTTTATAAACGTTCCGTTTTTTTCCTTTTGATATACGGAATCCTAAATATGGTATTTATTACCAGTATTCTGTTGTGTCTTCGTTGTAGTTCTAAGTAACGGTTTTTCCTTAATCAGGATTCCCTTTTCTGAAATGCTTCCTTGTTTCATGATTTAGAACTGCTTTGTATATTCCTAAGGCAATTGTCAGCAAAAACTTGTTTGTATGAGAACAGATTTAGGGACCTTCAGCCCAGCACCAAACAATACTATTTGATTTTCAATATTTTTCTCTGAACATGTTTTCTCTCGAAATTCATATAAACAAAATGGGTTACATACGAGCCAATAGATGGCAGCAGGAGTATCGAAATGAAAGTTTTTTGACACGACGAATTTTAAAATTCTGCACTACGTGGATACGTTTGTGATATATATATATAGCTAACTAGAAAGTTAAAATCATCAATATTTTGCAAATTATGCAACTTTTATTAATATTTTACTTTGCTTTCTTTCCTCCTTAATTTTCAAGAAAGAAGTCAATTTATCGTAAAATCAGGGACCGAAGAAACCATTTTTTACATATTTTTCAAACAAAACAATCACAAAATAATAATTTGATCTTTTTTAAATGAATAGAATCAATCTTTATCGTCATTTAAGTGAATTTTCAATTACTGGAGTAATTAACAAAAATTATTAAACAATCGAATAAATATTGCAGCTTACTGGTTTTTTTTATCGCTTAACCATTATTCATCATGTATTTTTTTTATTTTTATTTTTTATTTTTTGATTATGAAACAAGAGTTATCGATGATTTTTTTAATTTCTCTCAATAATACTTAAGAGTTATTCTTCGATTTTTTTTTGTTACTTTATCCATTACCTCACAATTTGAATTTATTTTTTCGGTTGATCGACAAGAATTGCACTGGTCGTCAGTTTCTGTCACATACATTCTATTAGACATCAGCATCTCCCTCATGTCCACTAACCTTTTATTGTCTCTTTCCTGCTATGCTATACTTTGCATTATAGGATTTTCCCTGAGCAATTATGTGATTCTTATGAATTTTTATATTAAAAAAGAAACCGGTATTCAAATTCGCCTATCACACGTCAGATTTCTTATAATTATGTATATCGAAAACTACAAAAAGTATCATATTCAAATTGACACAGCTCTGAATAAGGATGTATACCCACTTACACAAAGACTAACAAGGTATGGCAGAATTATCTGTCAATTGGTTGCTTGCCGCATTTGGCGAATCGATGCTTGCAACAATATTGCACCTCTATATATGTACCTGCAACTTTTCGAGCCACTAGTTCCAACTATCCTGGTCTGTTATTTGTAGGTAAGTGCACGTACAGTTTCAATGCACCTGACTGTGAAGTTTGAGTTTTTGTACTACAGGGTGGCCCGTAAGTTTCGCCCCACAAACTTTTTGTTATAAAAAGCAAACCAACAAACATAAATTAGAAATTCAAAATTATTTGTGATGCTAACATAATACAGATTTTTATTCTTATTACTAATAATGCGTAAGTCTACCGTTATTATCTATACATTCTAAAATAGGTTGTCCAAAACTATCACATAAATTTTCTAAGTTGTCCGCGGTGTAGCTGCTCCATTCTTGCTGTACTCTTACAATTAATATTGTCGTCTATTCTTCGGCATCGGATTTCTAAATACACTCTCTTGAAGTCTAGCCCACACGTATTCGATTGGGTTAAGGACAGGAGAGTTTCCAAGCCAATCTTCCCAAACAGTTGAAAACATCGATTTTGCTAGTGCCAATGTTGCCTTTGCTGTATGCGCTCGTGCCCCATCCTGCATAAGAACTACCAAAGCGGCTTTACTCGTCTCACGTAGGCATGTCTTCCACAATTCATCGATTTAATGTACCGTTGAACCGTTGATCGAGACGTTGTCTTTCGCCGTTGTTGGTAATTTTCGGATTGATTTATCCTTTTGGTCGCTGTCCTTGTTCCAATGCCAGTCTTGTTTTACACCATCTTCCTTATTTTCATTTTTGTTGTAGGTGAAACAGTTGTCGGTCTACTGGAACGTCTTGGTCCTGTATATCGCCTTTCCTCCTTTCTAGCCATAATCATACGGTCTTCCTGTCCACGCCTAGTGTACTTCATATTTCGGAAATGGATTTTCCTATTTCGCCAAGTGTTTGCATTTGAATCCTTGTTTGTATCCTATTCGAAACCATAATGAAGAAACACAAGTCTTCTAGGATAGGCTTTAAAAAAATACTGAAAAATCACTACTTTGGATAATCACAGCAATAAAAAAGGATCCTTGAAGACAAGAGCAATAAAATTTCGCCGGTAGGCTTGCAGAAAAACCCCGGTAACTCAAATTAGCTTTATAAAGGGTACGTCACTGTACCTGACTATAAGGACAAATGTTGTTTAACTTTTTTTTCCTGGAAATGCACTATATGCACTATATCGCATATACCTACAGACAGACTTAGAGTGTCCTTATTGGAAACTCTCAACAATTATAACAACCTTTTCTGTTTTTGTTAGCTTATATGAGTTGCCCTTGTACTGATCCAGCCTATCCTGATTTAGACTTGTGTCAATTTAAAATATCCCAAAAAACGCATGCACTTTAAAACGGTGATAACTCACAAAGAATTATAATGGTTATCGCTAATTCTTATTTCATAGAAAAAAAAGGAACAGTGAAATAATGGTTAAAGTTTTAAAAAAATTAGTAAGTAATTAATTTGAAAAATATTTCTTCGACGTTTGTAGGTTAGTTAGGTACTTACGTACTTGCAGTGGCAGATTAAGAACGATAATCAAGTTGAAAGTATCATCAAAATTGACAAATTAAATAACTAAAGGGGAAATTTCAGTTCACTAAAGCAACTTCCGAAAACGTTTGCTATAATTACTATACTACAAATGTAGCACTTAAAACAGATCGGATCCATTACTAAAGTTTTTTTTTTTTTAAATATGTGCCTACGTACCTACTTTAGTTAGAATTGAGAGTGCAAAAATCAGGAAACTGTTTCTTCTCTTGCTTCGCTAGCTTTGGAAATTACAAAATTAATTAGAAGACAGCGAAGTAAATAGCTAGGGAACTATGGGAATTCAAAGTAGCAATAAAGATCATCATGGTACCTACCTACTTGACAACTTTTGTTTTCTGTATATGTTTCTTAAGAGATTTTATTGATTGTTTTTCTTTTGATATCTTCCATCAATACTTTAAGTTTCATATAAAAACACTTTTGCATTGACGAAAGATGTATCTATATCGGTACGTACTGAAGTTTACAATTTAGTATTTTGAAGACTCAAAACGTTTATCGAATCCATACATTGAGAAATAGGTAATTCGATAATGATAATTTTTTTCAGTCTATAAAATTTATTTCAATTCATGTCTATAGTTTTTCGAATCATAAATTAATTTTTCTTGATTTGAATAAAACAATTATGTGGGATACCGACATACCCACATAGCTAAACTTACTAGTTCCGATTTGAATTTTGTTGCTATTAGCTAATTACAGAAAAAACTAAATTCTTAATCGAATGAAAACGATTATAAAATAAAATATACCATCATGAAAATGCATTTATTTCCCAACGAAATTGGCTTTAAAATTCTATCATGGCAATGCTCCTATCTGTCAGCACTGTCAAAGAGAGAAACTAAAAAAAAGATGGACGTTTGCCTTCTCCTCTTCGAAAGTTAATATGGTTGCTTCCATTTCATTGCACACACTACTTTACTTAACGAAGAAATTTGATTTCATTTATTCCCTTCTTATGCTCTTCAACAATTCCATATTTTGGGCATAAGCGAGAGAGAGAGAGAGGGACAAATAGACAAAGAAAATAAAGTTATCGTCACATTGCCTTCTCCTCTTCCAAAAGTTAAAATTTCTGCTTCATTTCATTGGTCAATAAATAACACATGCAGATCCTACTTCACTTGACGAATAACTTGGTCATGCGCAGTAGAACAGAATTTTACATTTTAGTCATAGATGATCTGAAATTTGCTGTTCGCCTGGTATTTGCTGTTTCTTTCAAATGCACTAGAGTGAATGGGATGGAATTACAATTTGTAGCACGATAGCAGCGTGGGATTCTTATTTCGTTTGCATTATTTCTTTTTTTCTATAAAATAGTTATATCACTTCTGTCAACAGATGGCTCCGGGGGTATCGAAATGAGAAATTTTGTAGCTAAATGAAATCAGGTTTTTGTGATTTAGCACCTCGCGCAGTTATTCGATTTCTTGATGTTGTTTACATTTAACTTAGTTTTAAAGTTTTGTATTGATATAGAAATAACGATGACTTCTTTTTAGATGAATGAAATCAAGAAAAGAATGAAATTTTTGAATGCTCGTCATTTTGATTCACGATCAATAAATTAATTACAAAAACCACAAATTTTAAAGATTTTAAAATGGAATCATATAGTTAATATAGCAAATTAATTTGATGGGCTCTGCTATCTGTAGGCATCTACATGCTGCTTAGCAAGAACAGTGTTACAGTTCTCCATAGTTTTAGTTTTTTATAAATAATAAATAAGAATTAACAAGACGAACTCATTGCAATCGCGGCTGTCCTACCTGCCGCACTACGTTTCTGTCCTCTTAAATTTTTCAAGTAAAGTTTCATATCTCGGACAAAGTGAGTCTAGTTCCTATAGTTAGCGTATGTCTTCAATTGTTTTTAATTAGCTCGACTCCTTCGCTAAAAATAGTTCGTTTGTTCTTCGATTTCTCTTGTCACAGTCATTTGACTATTTATGAAAGTAACATTATAAGAAGCACACTATCAAGGCAATTATCTCATTCTTTACCATTGTCAAACGAAACTTAGCTTTTAGGTTCCACGAGAAAACAATTTAACTATAGTAAATGTTAGAAACATATTCGAAGAAAACATACAATTGAAGATACTTTTTTTTTCAATATTTGTCAATGTTTGTACTTATGTTATCTTGCTATTTGGCTCTTACTGTAATCTCTTGCTGCTACGGCCCAAAAGGGTATCTGCAACTCACTCTGTCCACCTTAAACTCATTTCGTATGCGATTCAGGTGTTTTCGTTCAAAGAGAACTATCCTCTTACACATATGGTCCATATAAGCATCAGATCGATCCACAGTGATAACCTTTTAAGTTCACATCAGTTCTTAAGTGATTGTGGTGGATGTGTCCGTTGTGTTCTTTTTCTCGTCATGGCCGTTGACGCTGATCCTATAATGGCCTATAGCTCCGCTAACTGGGTATCTCAAACGATCTGTTTGACAGCTACGTATTCTGACTCCAACCGTGCCTTATACGAAATTAAAGGAATTTAAATAGTACTCTCCTCTTGTATGCATGCACCTCCTTCAAATATATTTACATATGCTTCAGAATCACAGACAGGATTACATAATGATTGCTTTTGCGCCGCTCTTCTCTCAAAAAATATTTAACATCCGTCTTAGCTTCATTAAATGTTGTCCAAAAGAGAGCCTTCAAAGTCATTGGCGATGTTTGGCAATAACTTTCAATGTCGACTTACTCAAGCATCGCCGCTATATTGGATGCCCTTCACTCCTTTATTACTACACATGCATAGTCAATGTTCGAGCTGTGCAAATGTGGAACAGTCGACCATCTTATGTTTTTCCTTGAGCTTACAATCTGCGAAGGTGACATACATCAGTATCTCCCTCATGTCCCCTAATATTTTGCTTTTTTACTTCCCACCATGCTGTGCTTTGCATCATAGGGTATTTCCTGAGCTTGGTTTAATAATATAACAAAATAAATAAAATCTTAATGAGAAGGTTTGCAAGATCATTTAATCTCTGTAAATGATCCTTTCTTCTCATTTCCATCCTACATAGTCTCCTTCCCACATCAAAATCGTGCATTAAAATTAATTAGTATTCTGAAATGCTGACTAGCTAGGGCTAAATAATTTTGTTTTAGAGGATTTTGAAATTCGGTTTCCGGAATTTTTAAATTCAGGAATATCTAATAGACTGGTGCCAATACTTTTCTGAAAAGAAAAAATTAATAACAGGCAAGGCCCAACCGGAAAATTTAGTTAAAATTATAATTAAGAGAAAAAACAAAAATAATTAAACACAAGATAAAGTGAAATTGCGAAACTATGCGGGGGGGGGGTGCTAAAGGGGTTGAAAGTGGTTTTTTGCGATAACCTCAAATTTTTCGAGCAAATGGCGAACACCGATTTTTCAGTTTTTTTATTTTTTTCTCTCGTAAAAATAGTTGAAATTACATGAAATATTTTGTAAAAGTATACATTTTTTTGCATTGAATAAGCATAATTTTTTTGGAATCTGCAAAACATGTAGTTTCCGATATATTTACAATTTTCGAAAAAAAAAAAACAAAAACCAAAATTTTCCACGGAAAACTTTATTGGTGTTTTTTTCGATTTGCATATTCTATCTGGGCACATTTGAACCGTTGAAATGTCTATTTTAAAATGATCGGTATATGTTGATGGTTTATTTTTGAAGAAACCGCTTAAAATTAAGAAAAACCAAAAAAATGACTTTTTGCATCACGAATTTTTCAATTCTTTTTATGATTTTCATTTTTTTTGTATTACTTACGTAAATAATGGATTAAATTTCAATGGCAGAATTTACTTTAATGAAATTTTACTAAAGTTGAACCAATTTAATTGAAGACAGTGGTGGGAATAATTCTGAAACTTAAGTTTTTCATGGTAATGCACCGTACCATAATGAAAGTCGTTAGCTAGATAAAAGACTCGCTGGTCCAGTGTGCAATTTTATTAACGTATATTTTACTATTTTTATACCCTAGATGAAATCTATAGGGTATACTAAGTTTGTCATTCCGTTTGTAACTCATCGAAATAATGATGGTAGAGCAAAATGGATTGGACACCCACGAATAATATTAAAAGTTATTTTGATTTTTGCATATCCGTCCGTCCGTCTGACTGTGCGCACGATAACTCGAGAACGCGTATATTAAGAGAGCTGAAATTTTGTACACGGACTTTCAAAAAAAAAAGTAAAATTAAGTTCGAAAATGAGACAATTCGGGCAACTCCTTCGTGGGCTTGCCATACAAAACTTTCGTGTTTCACTATATATTTGGACACTGTCTGAGAACGCATTGATATAGAGAGTTGAAATTTGGTACATGGTTTTCTTATTGTACTAGCAAAAAAATTTTCAAAAATGGACTAAATCGAGCAACTCCTTCTTGGGGTTGCCATCAAATTTAGGTTTTTTACGTATACTGTGAAAACGATGAGTCCAAGACATTTTTATTGTACTAAGAACTTCTTCAGAATACGAAATCCTATAAAATTGGTTATAATCATTTTTTCTGTCCGACAAACCATTCTAGAGATATATGCGAAGAACCACTTCAAAAATCAAACTTGCACAGAAGGGTGACAATACTAAATTTCATACGGGCATTCATCTAGGGTATCATAAGAATTGGTCTTAGACCAATTCTAGCTTTTTTACTTGTTTTACTAAACAAAATAGTATAACGATGAGTAATCTGCTTTAGCTATATCTGAATAAAATAATTTGAATACGTAATTATTAAGTAGAAAAATTAATTTATTGATATTTTTTTATAAAAGTAAAAAATTTATGAGAAATTATAAAATTTTAATGAATTTGACATCGTTTGCATTGTGGTTGTTCTTGTTCTTTATCAATAACCTTTACAATTTCAAGAACAAGAATCTTTGCTGGATCTTCATCAATATTTCTATTTTAGCCACTTTTATGACAATGCATAAATTGATACATTTTAAGTCGTGTTTTCAGCAGCCACATCTTTGTTTACAACAACCACTTTCACAATTGCAGTTAATTTTTTTTAATAATTTTTCGGGAATTACATCCGAATTGTCTGGGATAAATTTGGGCACGAGTCTAACTAGATGTTCGTTCCAGCCCCATTGCATAGCTTTTTTGTTATCGAGCGCGTTGTCCAAATAACCAAGCCAAGTTTGCAATAAGTAATAAACCCTATAGGAGTATTGTGCAGCTGCTTCTTCAGTTGGGGGAAGTTTTTCCAATTTGAAAGTAGATCTTTGGCTTAGTAGCCTGTAATAATGTCTTGGATAATTTTTGACAAGGAAGCCGTCCGCAGCCGTGCCGTGCCGCCGGCTGGTAGATCTGACGTAGCCAATTATAAGCTAGAACGGATTGTGTAGACGTTCGGTCTAATCAGAGGACAGTGTAATTCAGCTGAGGTTATCCGAATTCAGCACTTGATGTGATTCAAGTAATTCGTAGACTTAAAGCAGAAAGTGCATAAGCGATGATAATGTGATTAGCTGACCAGCTGTAGTCTTCCTAACAGAACCTTGTATAGTTTACTGCCACCAGGAGATCAACTGATATTAGGATGTTAATAAGGGCATCCGTTTCAGTAGAAGTAGGATGCTCGTTCACCCAGGTGGCACAAAGTTCAGGAAGGCACTCTGAAAATATTTTAATAATATTATGAGGAGCTGTCCCAATGACAGTCCGCTTGTTGTCCTTAATGTGTGGAGCAGGGCAGAATATACTCCGCGATACCCAATGTTAGCACTAGATTCGCTTGGAGGCGAGATTACGTAAAACGACAGGAGTCGTCTTCTAATAGACTAAAGTCTACGATAGCGAGTCCACTGGGCTCAGAAGCATAAATGATTCCAGTTGGTGTCTTCCAGTCTTGTACGCTGGGCGATGGCGAAGGCGCTGTAGCGCAGCTAGGATTGCCTTTAATCCTTAGCTAGCTGTCAACATGGAGAATTTTCCCCGTGTTACCTTATCTTGAGCTCGACACACTGGTGGCATGTATCTAAGCGGGACTCGCTGAAAAGGAACTTTGGTTATTCTGTGGAAAACTTCCATGTGGTTAGAAAAAATTTGCCATGAACATTGCCGGTAGACTGCTTGAATAACAAAAACTATTTGTTTTATTTTATTTTATATTTTGTATTATTTTATTCATTTTTGTGTGAACTTCCTGTTCGCCCGCTGACATGAGACTAATTTTCTTTATTTTTTATTTTACAATCTCTACTATTTCACACCCTTTTTAGTTCCCAAAGTGGTTTTTCGCTGTACATAGGCAAACTCTACAAATGTTGTGTGGTTGTCCAAATTAATTCGCAACGCGTCGTAAAGCCGCCACAGATTTATTAGTTTCCAGTTGGTAGTGCTCAAATTTTAATTGATTTAATGGCAGATTTATCTTTTTAATTTTGTACATACCAGCTATTTATAAGTTGAGATCCATTTTTGCAATGGTTATTTGGTCTGCATCTTTTTTTAAAAACATTCTAGCTAGGCTTGATAAATTTTTGTGGCTAAATAATTATTTTTTTTCCTTTTCAAGCAAAACCGGAAATTGTATCGCAACCAGAAAAAGAGTGAAGAAATATTATTATGTTTGTGTAGGTCTCGTGTTTGAAGCAATTAGATGCGTAGAATGAATAATTTTCATTGTCTGAGCCTGGTTTTTTATATGTCGGATTGTGAGTAGGACGTGCTTTATTTTGCTCCCGGCTATATAAAGTTTTTATTTGTTTTCGGTTTTTACCATTTTATTTACCTATATACCAAAGTTTGCTTTTTAAAAGGTGCTTAATAACATCGCTTCGGAAATATAAATAAAAATAACGGTGTCATTGTAATAACAAAGATGTCTAAAAAATCAACAACAGGCCGATAAAATTCTGAAAGTGCTTCTCCTGCCCCTGCAATGACACGCAGTACTGCGAATAATGCCAAATATTTCCATAAAACCGGTGCTCTGGGGAATATAGTTGCTAGTGACTTGACAGAACTGGAATAACGCCTTCGAAACTAAAATTGAACTACGACTTTTAAACAGGGTATGTTGTCCCATCTTGAAACTAAAATTTCCAAAAAATTGGAGATGCGACCAGAAATCTCAATACTAGGCTTACTGCCTGTGAAGCAATGGTAAATAGGATCCAAACTGAGTGTGATGTGAGGACCCGTGACTTGAAAAATAAGTTTGGCAAGCTTCATAATATGAAATATGAAGCTATAACGGATGAAACAGAGGATTTACGTCGCTGTTTGAGAGCCTCCGATATAATAATTCGAGGAATCCCCGTAATTGATAAGGAGATTCCTATCAATATCGTCAAGAACATCGCAGAGGTAATAAAACATCAATGTTCTCCGTTCGTTGCTGCCTTTCGCCTTGGTCTGAGTTCAAGGTCAAAGAACTGTCCTATCATTGTAAAATTTTCATGTCCAGCCGAACGAAATTCATTTTTTTCTGCTTTAAAACGTCACGGTAGGCTGAAAGTAAAACATTTGTCTGGCTTTGCTTCTGATGTATACATCAATGATAGTCTAACACCACGTAATTCTGCTGGCAAGGTTGATACAGTAATCACTCTGCATGGATTTGTTTACGTCAGATGGAGAGCGGAATACAAGTTATGCAGAATCACTAACACTGAAGAACTGATAACAGACGGGTAATCTCACCAAAGCCTCTGTGAGTGTAATGAACTTTGTTTATTTGAATCAAATTACGTAACTAATTTGCTGAAATCCTTTTTTTTCTCTGCTTTTGTTTTGAATTTTTTTATATGTAGTTTAGATTTTTAGACTTCTACCTTTAATTCTTTTATTTTTACATTTGATTTCTTTACTTTTTTGTGCTGCTTTCCGTCTTTTGAATTGTTCTAATATTTCAAATGACTTTTATTTAGCTCAGTTTCATAATTTTGCTTGTTATATGGATGAATCCGGATCTCGGCAGTCTTTACCGTTGCGGAGGTATTGTCGTCATTTTTGTGCGGAGCCCAGCTTGCGATTTTTGGTGGGAGATGACTGATGTGAGTACCTACTCTGAACACTATAGGAACCATGATTAATGTTTTTTGTGGCCGCACTGGTGGTCTAAATGTGTTCTGTTTCAATGCTCGTAGTATTCGGTCTAAAATTAACGAAATCAGGGAAATGTTACTCTGCTCTAAACTGCACTCAATCTTTGTTACTGAGTCATGGTTACACGAAGATATTCCATCGTCCCTGGTATCTATTCCAGATTTTAATGTTTTCCGACTTGATCGTAGAAATAGAATGGGTGGTGGTGTGGTGGTCTTTGTGAGAGATAGCTTTAAGTCTAGAGTGGTTGCGCATTCTAGTTCTGGGCCCCTTGAATTTCTCTGTGTTGAGGTAAACACAGGTGCCGAAAAGTGTATCTTGGGTACAGTATATTGTCCGCCTGGCTGCTTTAGTGTTGATACCTCTGAGGAATTTTGCAGTGCCATCTCATATTTGGTACAGCACTACTCTAAAGTTATCGTTGGTGGTGACTTTAATGTTAATTTGCTTAGAAACGGTGCTCAAACTGAGCTATTTCTGTCAACTGTTCAGTCTCTCCACCTAAATGTAGTCAATTCTCAACCCATATTTTTCAATACGCTTAACCCCTCATTGCTAGACCTTTTCCTCGTATCTGATCACTCTTCTTCTTTGTTTTTCAATCAACTAAGCCCTAGTATACTTGATCATGACCTGTTCTTCCTGTCCTTCAACGTGTTGATCAATGAATATAACCCCTTAAAAACTATTTCCTTTCGCGACTATTCTCGTGTTGATATTGAGGCTCTGTTTGAAGAGTGTCAATTGCTGCATTGGGAAGACATCTATAGTATTACATCAGTTGACCGACAAGTCGAGCTTTTTACTTCCGTCATTCATTATCTCTTTAACAGATATGTGCCGCTGCGCCATAGAGTAATTAGGTCTAAGGGCTGCCCCTGGTTTACCGCCGAAATAAGGTCTCTCATCGCTGAACGGGAATATCTCTATTCGAGATATCGTCGCTGCAGAGCTTGTGAGTTCCGTAGGCTGTATGTTACGATCAGGAATAAAGTTAACACCAAGATACGGGCTGCCAAAAAATCTTACTTTCGTAAAAAGTTTGATTGTAACTTACCATCTAAAACATTATGGCAAAATCCCAATGTTCTTAATAACTACTTTGTAGCTCATCATGCACCTGGTAGTGATAATCTTCAATCATGGTCGCCTCGTCATTTGATTGATTCTGACAACTCTGATTGTTTCAGTTTTCGTTGTGTGGATGGCGAAGAGGTGATAAAGGCGTTTTTTTCTGTCAAATCTAATTCATCTGGCCATGATCAAGTATCGCCGAATTTCCTCAAATTAATCTTGCCAATAATTATAAGGCCCCTTCAGCATATCCTTAATGCGTGTCTAGCATCGTCCTCTTTTCCAACGACTTGGAAAATAGCCAACGTTTTACCTATTCATAAACGCGCCACACCTACATCTGGGTACACTAGAATCAATTTTAGTAGGTGAAAAGAAATTTTTCGAAACTGGGTTTCTTGAAGAATAAAAAGTTTTTTTCCGTAATCTAAGAAATAATGTAGCAAGTGTTGTACCATTTTAGAATCCTTATTAAATGCGTCAACTTTTAAAGTTACTCGCCAGACTGGCGTAGTACATTTTTCTTCAGTACAGTCAGTTAAAGTTCAACGAATTATTAATTTTATATTGTTGGTTCGGCAAAATGTGACATTTTCTTCCAAGCTGGAGCAGTTGGCTTAGAACTTAAAGCAACAGGTTACATAAGCACTAATCGGGATTACATAAGAAAAATAAAATTGAAAAAAAGTAAAGATTGTAGCAACAGCAGTTAAAAAACCATCACAAGGTGTACATTTTCTCGAAAACAAAAGAAATGCCTATAATTTGAAAAATACATGACTTAGATTTTTTTTTATATTTTTCTGGTAACTGTTACGATTTGGTCTATCACCCAGTTCCGGCTTGACGTCGACTTACGGGACACTCGTATACACATATTTTTTTTCTCTTAATTTAGTTTTAATTATTTTAAGGTAGTCTATAAGTATTCCAGTCCCGTTATTATACCTCATTTTTATATAAGATACTATTAAAAAAGATTTTAATCTTATTGTATCTTGGGCCGTAATAAAGAATAATTGAATTGAATTGAATTGAATTGGTACTACTCCAAAATGAGCTCCGCTGTTCTCTAAACCATCAACATATATAAACCATTTTAAAGTAACCATTGCAACAGTTAAAATGAGATCCCGGATAGAATATTTAACTCGAAAAAAAAACACCCATAAAGTTTTACGTGGAATTTTTTTTTCGAAAATTGTAAATATATCGGAAAGTAGATGTTTCCCAGATTCCAAAAAAATTGTGTTTATTCAATGCAAGTAAGGTATACTTTCACAAATTTTAAATAAATTTAAATTTTTTAAATAAACTAATAAATCGGTTTTCGCTATTTACTCGAAAAATTTGAGGTTATGTTGAAAAATGCCTTATATGAAAGTTTTAGATATTTTTATTATCTATAACACTTCGTGAAGAACATTTTCAGCTAGGAAGTCACTTTCGCCGAGAATCGCAAAAACGAACTTTCAAACCCTGAACGCCCCCCCCCCCCCAATTTCGCAATTTCACTTTATCTTTTATTTAATTTTTGTTTTTTCTCTAAATTATAACCTAAATTTTTCAGTTGGTCCTTGCCTGTTATTCAATTTTTTCCGTTTTAGCCCTCACAATCCGTTTTGCCACCAGCCTATAAAGAAAGTTCGGGATTTTGTCTGTATTTGGAATTTGTGATTTTGTTCCAACCCTATAACAATTTTAAAAATAAGCAGCCTATGTTAATAATTTAAAAAGTTTCGTTTTTTTTTTTTTTTTTTGTGGAAAAATAAAGGTGCTAGAACAGTTTTATAGGGATTTATGTTAAAATTAAATTCAATAAACGATTACACAAGATCCAGGGCATATCGGATAATTGCCTGGACCACCAGTAAAATGTTGCGGGAGGTGGCGGGTGGGGGGGGGGGGGTGATGAAGGCGCGTATACAGTAGGAGGGTCACGAGAGCCACCGCACCTAGGCGCTGAATTGAATTGGGAAATACAATGTGGTGCTGGACTGTAGGGCAAGGTGTATAAGTTTAACAGGACGATTTTCGTATTGTACGGGCACAATGTGTGGCTGACGCCGGTTTTTAATGCTTGTGCTGGAGCTTAATTTTCAAAATTTTTAACTTTAGCGCTGCTGCGTCAGCAGAACCAATCTGCGGTGACCGATGGAGATTTGTTTGTCTTCATATAAGTAGTCATAGTGGGTATAAGGGCCAATGTACATCGAAAGCTATATGCTCCAAGCTTCAAGCTACAAATGTCAATTTGCACATATGGCATTCCGTAGAAGTTGCTACATAGAGAGCTTCAAGCTACATGGTGTAGCTTGCAATAGATGAAGCTGTAGCCGATTTTAGGCCAGTTTCTAATTTTGTACTTATAGCTGTAATAACAACAATATGATAATGAAGTAAAAGTCATGTTTCATATCAAAAACATTCTGTGGTTACGATTAATACGATATAATACGATATAATGACACTAAATCTTGAAAAACTCTCAAAAGAAGTTTCACTTTATTCAAGTTAAGTTGTTAGTACGATTGTGAAGCTTGTGGCGCTCATTGTAGCAGATTGCACTTCATGAAGCTGTTATAGAGCTTCACGTAGCTTGTAGCTTGTAGTTTACAGCTCTCGATGTAGATTGGACCTATTAATCATTCGCTCGTAACTCTTCGTCTTTGAAACGTGTACGATTTTTTTTTTTTAAATTTCTTGTGTTTTTATACAGGCTGTTTCCTCCATGGTGGTCCATAGAGCGGAGGGTGATAGTACTCACATAGACGAACAAAAGATTGTATGTCAAGGGGGGTCCACACCAACCGTTTGGGAGATACAGGGTGATAAAGAAATTAGGCTAGTCTTTCACAAAATACCCTGTATTTTAGAAAGTACAGGGTACAAGATCACTATCAATAGCTCATTGTATGCAGAACTTCATGGCCTTTGCAACTACTGTTCAGGAGTTATTGTGGTCTAAACTAAAAATTTCGGATTTTCTTAACTTTTTTTTTTTATTTTGAGCTCAATTTGTTTTGTAAAAGGCTCGTTCACATAACATTTTTTTATGAAAACTGCAAATTATAAACTCTTCTCTATAATTTTACCTAGTACATCCTATGCACTATTTGCAGCCATTAAGGAGCTTAACACACCTATTCTCAAACTTATTCTCAAAGATAATTTGTTCCCTTAGTGATTGAAAAGTCGTAATTAAAAAAACATATCGTCTAATTTTGGTATGACCTGAATAGGTTATGAGTTAATAACTTTTTAACCATTAAGGGCTACAGCTAGGACATAGGATGTGTTAGGTCAAATTAAAGAGAAGTGACTATAGTTTATAGTTTTTATAAAAAAAAAGTTATGTTAACGAGCTTTTTAAAAAAAAAAAAAAATGGAGGTCAAATAAAAAAAAATTAAGAATATCCGAAATTTTTCGTTTAGACCACAAAAACTACTGAGAAGAGAGGAGTACGGGGCTGGTTGGGTAGTCTTTGGAAATGCCATACAGTTTTACATACAATCAGCTTTAGACGGTGATCGTATGCCCTGTACTTTTTAAGATACACAGGGTGTTTTGTGAAAACCTAGCATATTTTCTTAATCACCCTGTATCTCCCAAACGGTCATAACATTTTTTGTTTGTCTATATAAGTAGGTACTATCACCTCCCGCTCTATGGACCACCATAGAGGAAACATCCTGTATAGTGTCGAAAGGTCATCTCATACCTATCAGAGGAATTAATTTTGGAATACATATTTACTTGAGTGTTTGATTTTGTAGAAAAGGCATGGAATACTTATAATTATAATACTTAGCAACCCGCTTAATATGATGCTTTTATATTTTTGCTGCGTCGATCACTGAATAAATAACTAATAAGGAAACGGCATGTCGGGTGAAAACCACCCGGCGAAATGTATTCATTTCGTCATGGCAGTAGTGAAACCGTAAAATTTTGAAGGGAGACATTTTTTATAATCCAAATTACTATGTAAAATAAATAAATTTTTACCGCCCCTTATCCTCAGATAATATTCCTTGGCATTGCCTATGATAATTTAAGGGACTTGTCACAATTCAATTTTAACCAAACAAACCGGCAGTGGGAAATGTTGAATTTTTTTGCCATGAATGTTTATTTTTATAAATATTTCACTTTTATATTACTTAAAACACTATAATTAGTAAAACTATTAAACTTGCTTGAAAAATCCTTTCCCACACTTCAACACCATAATTGCATGTCTCCGGAGTTGATATTTCATTACTATTAAGTCAAATGCAGTTTTAATTACCTATTTATCACAAAATCTCTAAATTAAAACCGAACTTTCTTTTCATGAAATCTGAAATGTCAAGCAGAATTTTCAAATATACACCAGCCCTCTTGTCATTTCTCCCCCCGCTCCATTGGTTTGACTGTCATTGAGTTCCCTACCCACATACACTGTATTCGCACGGTACCCCACTTCCTTATTAGTTATTTATTCAATGGCGTCGATTACTCGTTTAAATGGAAAAGCACAGAATTTTAAGTTTTAAGAGTGTTATTAGCTGTATTTTTTTTTCCGCATATGGGTGCGGGTCAGGATCACTGACATATACAACATGGACTGTCTGATTTTCTATTTCAGATAGGTCAACTTTTGTTGCCAGGGGTGTGACAATTATCTTAATTTCAAGTTTTGTTTTCGCTTTAATATTCATATTAAAAGTTCATCAAATTACAGGTGCATTCGAAATTATTTCTATTCTTGGAAGTTTATCTCCTACAACATCGAATATTTCTTAAGCTTGATTTTTATAGAAATAAAATTAGGCAATCTTTGTCTGTCTGTTCCTAAAAGTAGGTATGGGGGACAGAGAAATGATTACAAATATTGTATCGCCATCTACTTCTATTCTATACAGGGTGTCCCATATGTACAGCATTTCCTTTATACACCTCGAGAAAAAGTTGTTGGGAGGAGAGTCGGAAAATGCACGGTGAGGGCGGTAGAGGGGTTTTGTGATTTTTGTTCTTTCTATCCTAATACCATGTAACTTTCATGTAACTTTCTTATTATACACCCTATGAAGGTGACTTGCACCTCAGGTGATAGTAAACCCTCTACGGTTTCCAACAAATGTCCAACCAACTCTCTATTCCTTTTCCGTCGGCAGTTATAGGACGTCAAAATCAAAAAATTAGAAAATTTTGCAATTTGTTTTTCAATCTCAACGATTTTCCCGCTAAAAGGCAAGATAAGGATAGCACTTTCTTGCACGATTTCGAGACCTCCGAATGTTACCTTTCATTTGATCCCGCATATGTACTTACCTAAATGCTACCGTTTTTGAGATATTCCCGTTTTTATCATGTATAATTTCATTAATTATGCTAATAACAATAGAAATCGAATCTAATTTATGCAATTCCACGCAAATTAGCAAAAAATTCATGAATTTATGAATCATAGAAACGGGAATATCTCAAAAACGATTGCTTTTATGTAGGTACGTGTGTATAGTCAAATTAAAGATAATATTCCGGGGCCTCTAAATCTTGTAAATAAACTGTATATTTATCATGTATTTTGGCGGGAAAATCGTTAAAATTTGAAAGAAAATAGAATATTTTTTCCAATTTTTGGATTTTGACGTACTACAACTTAAGATTGAAGGTGACAGTAGGGCTGGTTGGACATTGATTGCAAAGCTTAGATGGTTTGCTATCACCTGAGATAAATCCCACCTGATAGGGTGTATATAAAGAAATTTACAAGGTGTAAAGTGGAAACAGTACTAAAAATCGTAAACCCCCCTACCTCCCACACCGTGCATTTTCCGGTACTCCTACCATACAATTTATTTCTCGAAATTGAGTGAGTAATCCGGGGTATAAAGGAAATGCGGTACGTATGGAACACCCTGTATATTCATTGAAAGAACCACTGAACTGAAAATGGACTATGGTGGATCTTGTATAGAATTTGCAATTTGAGTAGTATCAGCAGTCCATTTTATATATGTCAGTGGTCAGGATCAGAAGTAATTTCCGCATTAAATTATTTCGATAGAACGCTATAATTTAAAATATTTTTGGCAAAATGCAAAATGTTTTTTTTATTTAATAATTCTTATGTCAAATATTGATCCATATGGGTTCTAGGTTAAAAATTGAACACTTTTTTATCTACATTTTTCATTATTCCAATGCAATGTGATTGAAAATTTCTATTTAGACAAAAATATTTCAAATCATAGCTCTATGGAAATAATTTAATGCAGAAATTTCTTCTGATACTGACCCGAACTCATAATGTGAAAAAAAAACGACTGGGATTATATTGATTCAGTTGCCTTGGCTGATCTGGGTCGCTAAAGATATTTACGAGCGTTGCCAAGCATAAATTTTACAAAATTTTAAAAGCGACTTCTTCCGACTTACCCTAGAACATTTTAGTTGTAGTTGTGAACCCCCACCCCAGGCTAGAGGTCTGAATACGCACCTGGGGGGTAGGTTGTTTAGCAGAAGGTTTTGAAGTATCATTGGTCAGCAAAATGGGATCTGTCTGAACCAAAAATGAAGAGTCTACATATGTACGAACAATATATCGAAGGGATCAGTAACTAATGATAAAAGTTCCACATTCTGCGAAATTTTATTAGCAAGATATAAAAATATAAATCTAGCCAAATATTTAAATGTAACTCAAGACCGAACGTAGAATGCATTTGTGGAAAAAACACTACGGATGATGATGGAAAATAAGAAGATCTAGTGATTTTCTTTCTATGGTTTAAAAAGTATTTCTTGCAGGTTTTAATTTGGCGCAAGCCTATGCAAATGGATTTTACTGAGTTGCACCATATCAGAGAAAGTTTTAAACGCATGCTGCTTACTGTAAATTATAGTGCTTGCTAAATCTAGCTTGAATATGAATTGCCTCCCAAAATAAAGAAAAAAAAATACAAATCTGCTGCCGTTTTTTGCCTATATAATGGTTTTTTCTTTTATTCAACTTTTATCGATCATAATACAGCAATCCCATATCAAAACGATCCAAATTATCAACTCTCCTCCCCCCCCCCCCCACCCAGGACTTTTTTCGATTTACATTAAACTTTCAGCGATCCATATTTTCTTGTTTAGCGTGCCGACCGAAAGAGTTGTCGGTCTACCGGAACGTCTTTGGTCCTGTATATCGCCTTTCCTCCTTTTTAGCCACAATTGTACGGTCTTCCTGTCCACGCCTAGTGTCCTTGATATTTCGGAAACGGCATTTCCTATTTCGCAAAGTGTTTGGATTTGAATCCTTGTTTGTATCCTATCCGAAGCCATAATGAAGAAGCACAAAAGTCCTCTAGGATAGGTTTTAAAAAAGTACTGTTTTTGCAGGTAGCGCGTATAAAATGTTCTAAGAAAAATCGCTACTTTAGATAAACACAGCAATAAAAAAGGATCCTTGTGGTCAAGAGCAATAAAATTTCGCAGGTAGGCTCCAAGAAAAACCCTTAATTATCCCGGTAACTCAAATTAGCTTTATATAGGGTACGTATATAGGACAAATGTTGTTTAATTTTTTTTCCTGTAAATACACTATATCGCTTTGCACAGCTATTATTGATGTGTATGCTGTCGTAGCTAAGCGCTATATGATCTTTGAGATAGCTGAAGTGTTGATATTTAATCTCCGCTTAAAATTTTTGCTAGACTGAGAGGGGATAAATGTTGGCAACAGGTAGTGAAGAATGCGTTTACTTAAATAAGTGGGGAGAAACTTTTGGGTCATAGTGCTATTTCCAGGAAATATTTTAGTCAAGTTTTTATTTGTTTACAAACTCCATAGAAATTATGATAGTATTTCTGAGTATTTTAAAAGATATACAGACAGACTTAGAGTGTCTTTGTTGGAAGCTTTCAACAATTATAACGACCTTTTCTGTTTTTATTAGATTATATGAGTTGCTGCATCTAGTCTATCCTGATTAAGACTTGTGTCAATTTAAAATATCCCAAAAAACGTATGCACTTTAAAACGGTGATAACTCATAAAGAATTATAATGGTTATCGCTAATTCTTATTTCATAGAAAAAAAAGGAACAGTGAAATAATGGTTAAAGTTTTAAAAAAATTAGTAAGTAATTAATTTGAAAAATATTTCTTCGACGTTTGTCGGTTAGTTAGGTACTTACGTACTTGCAGTGGCAGATTAAGAACGATAATCAAGTTGAAAGTATCATCAAAATTGACAAATTGAAAACTAAAGGGGAAATTTCAGTTCACTAAAGAAACTTCCGAATACGTTTGCTATAATTACTATACTACAAATGTAGCACTTAAAACAGATCGGATCCATTACTAAAGTTTTTTTTTTTTTTAAATATGTGCCTACGTACCTACTTTAGTTAGTATTGAGAGTGCAAAAATCAGGAAACAGTTTCTTCTCTTGCTTCGCTAGCTTTGGAAATTACAAAATTAATTAGAAGACAGCGAAGTAAATAGCTAGGGAACTATGGGAATTCAAAGTAGCAATAAAGATCATCATGGTACCTACCTACTTGACAACTTTTGTTTTTTGTATATGTTTATTAAGAGATTTTATTGATTGTTTTTCTTTTGATATCTTCCATCAATACTTTAAGTTTCATATAAAAAAACTTTTGCATTGACGAAAGATGTATCTATATCGGTACGTACTGAAGTTTACAATTTAGTATTTTGAAGACTCAAAACGTTTATCGAATCCATACATTGAGAAATAGGTAATTCGATAATGATAATTTTTTTCAGTCTATAAAATTTATTTCAATTCATGTCTATAGTTTTTCGAATCATAAATTAATTTTTCTTGATTTGATTAAAACAATTATGTGGGATACCTACATACCCACATAGCTAAACTTACTAGTTCCGATTTGAATTTTGTTGCTATTAGCTAATTACAGAAAAAACTAAATTCTTAATCGAATGAAAACGATTATAAAATAAAATATACCGTCATGAAAATGTATTTATTTCCCAACGAAATTGGCTTTAAAATTCTATCATCGCAATGCTCCTATCTGTCAGCACTATCAAAGAGAGAAACTAAAAAAAAAGATGGTGTGATCCATCATCACGTTTGCCTTCTCCTCTTCCGAAAGTTAATATGGTGCTTCCATTTCATTGAACACACTACTTTACTTAACGAAGAAAGTTGATTTCATTTATTCCCTTCTTATCTATCATCTTCAATAATTCCATATTTTGGTCATAGGCGAGAGAAAGAGAGTGACAAATAGACAAAGAAAATAAAGTTATCGTCACATTGCCTTCTCCTCTTCCAAAAGTTAAAATTTCTGCTTCATTTCATTGGTCAATAAATAACACATGCAGATCCTACCTCACTTAACGAATATTTCGGTCATGCGCAGTAGATCAGAATTTTATATTTTAGTCATATGTAGATGATCTGAAATTTGCTGTTCGCCTGGTATTTGCTGTTTCTTCAAAATACACTAGAGTAAATGAGATGCAATTACAATTTGTAGCACGATAGCAGCGTGGGATTCTTATTTCATTTGCAATAGTTCTTTTTTTCTATAAACTAGTTATACCTCTTCTGTCAACAGATGGCTCCGGGGGTATCGAAATGAGAAATTCTGTAGCTAAATGAAATCAGGTTTTTGTGATTTAGCACCTCGCGCAGTTATTCGATTTCATGATGTGGTTTACATTTAACTTAGTTTTAAAGTTTTGTATTGATATAGAAATAACGATGACTTCTTTTTAGATGAATGAAATCAAGAAAAGACTGAAATTTTTGAATGCTCGTCATTTTGATTCACGATCAATAAATTAATTACAAAAACCACAAATTTTAAAGATTTTAAAATGGAATCATATAGTTAATATAGCAAATTAATTTGATGGGCTCTGCTATCTGTAGGCATCTACATGGTGCTTAGCAAGAACAGTGTTACAGTTCTTCATAGTTTTAGTTTTTTATAAATAATAAATAAGAATTAATAAGACGAACTCATTGCAGTCGTGGCTGTCCGACCTGCCGCACTACGTTTCTGTCCTCTTAAATTTTTCAAGTAAAGTTTCATATCTCGGACAAAGTGAGTCTAGTTCCTATAGTTATCGTATGTCTTCAATTGTTTTTAATTAGGTCGACTCCTTCGCTAAAAATAGTTCGTTTGTTCTTCGATTTCTCTTGTCACAGTCATTTGACTATTTATGAAAGTAACATTATAAGAAGCACACGATCAAGGCAATTACCTCATTCTTTACCATTGTCAAACGAAACTTAGCTTTTAGGTTCTACGATAAAACAATTTAACTATAGTAAATGTTAGAAACATACAATTGAAGATACTTTTTTTTCAATGTTTTTCAATGTTTTTACTTATCTTATCTTGCTATTTGGCTCTTACTGTAATCTCTTGCAGCTATGGCCCAAAAGGGTATCTGCAACTCACTCTGTCCACCTTAAACTCATTTCGTATGCGATTCAGGTGTTTTCGTTCAAAGAGAACTATCCTCTTACACATATGGTCCATATAAGCATCAGATCGATCCACAGTGACAACATTTTAAGTTCACATCAGTTCTTAAGTGATTGTGCTGGATGTGTCCGTTGTGTTCTTTTTCTCGTCATGGCCGTTGATGCTGATCCTATAATGGCCTATAGCTCCGCTAACTGGGTATCTCAAACGAACTGTACGGATGTAATTTAGCTCATAAAACTACCTATCATATCGTACTTCTCAATTTATTGACAGCTACGTATTCTGACTCCAACCGTGCCTTATACGAAATTAAAGGAATTTAAATAGTACTCTCCTCTTGTATGCATGCACCTCTTTCAAATATATTTAAATATGTTTCAGAATCACAGACAGGATTACATAATGATTGCTTTTGCATCGTTCTACTCTCAAAAAGTATTTAGCGTCCGTCTTTGCTTCATTAAATGTTGTCCAAACGAGAGCCTTCAAAGTCATTGGCGATGTTTGGCAATAACTTTCCATATCGACTCACTCAAGCATCGCCGCTATATTGGATGCCTTCCACTCTTTTATCACTACACATGCATGGTCAATGTTCGAACTGTGCAAATGTGGAACAGTCGACCATCTTAAGTTTTTCCTTGAGCTTACAATTTGCGAAGGTTTAAGTGTGACATACATCAGTATCTCCCTCATGTCCCCTAATCCTTTTCTTATTTACTTCCTAACATTCTGTGCTTTGTATCATAGGGTATATCCTGATGTTGCATTAATAATATAAGAAAATAAATAAAATCTTAATGAGAAGTTTTGCAAAATCACTTAATCTCTGTAAATGATCCTTTCTTCTCATTTCCATCCTACATAGTTTCCTTTCCACATCAAAATCGTGCATTAAAATTAAATAGTATTCCGAGATGCTGGCTAGCTAGGGCTAAATAATTTCGTTTTCGAAGATTCTAAAATTCGGTTTCCGGAATTTTTAAATTCAGGAATACCTAAAGGAAATCCGGGATTTTGTCTTTTATTTGGAATTTGTGATTTTGGTCCAACCCCATAACAATTCTAAAAATGAGCAACCTATGTTAATAAATTGGAAATTTTCATTTTCTTGGTAAAAAAAGTTACCAGCACAGTTTTATTGGGATTTATGTTAAAACTAAATTCACTAAACGATGACACAAGATCCAGGGCATATCGCATAGTTGTCGGGATCACCAGACCAGAGTAAAATGTTAAGTTGTCAGTGCGAATGTGAAGCTTGTAGCGCTCATTGTTGCAGATTGCTTCATGAAACTGATATAAAGTTTCGTGTAGCTTGTAGTGTGTAGCTCTCGATGTAGATTGGAACTATTAGTTATTCGCTCGTAGCTCTTCGTCTTTATATAGTTTCGAACGGTCATCTCATACCTATCACAGGAATGAAGTATTTTGGAATACATATTTATTTGAGTATTTGATTGTTTAGAAAAAGGCATGTAATGCTTATAATGCTTAGCAAGCCGGTTATTATGATGCTTTTATTTTTATGTTGTGCCGATTACTCGTGCAAATGAAAAAGTATACAATTTCTAGTTTTAAAAGTGTGATTAGCTGTATTTTTTTTCCGCATATGGGTCCGGGTCAGGATCAGAAGTAATATCTGCATTAAATTATTTCGATAGAGCGGTATGATTTAAAATATTTTTGGCAAAATGCAAATTGTTTTTTTTTAATAATTCTTATGTCAAATATTGATCCCTATGGGTTCTAGGTTGAACACTTTTTTATCTGCATTTTTCATTATTCCAATGCAATGTGATTGAAAATTTGTATTTTGCCTAAAATATTTTAAATCACAGCTCTATCGAAATAATTTAATGCGGAAATTACTTGTGATCCGGACCCGGACCTATAATGCGACAAAAGAACAGCGGCTATTGCTTCTAAGAAATTGATCAGCGATCATAAATGTTTTTTTTTACCTATCTGATATTTTAATAGAGGGCATTGAAAAATTTTAGAGCGCTTTTAATAATTTTATTTTTACACACTTTATAAAGTTACATAAGGAAATCTCTTTTTACGAAGCTTGTCCCTCCCGACGGCTGTCATCCATGGAGCTCATCTGCAATCAGATTAAAATAGAAGGGAGAGCATGAGTATTTAATATACTCAGTGAGCTTAAGGCTACGGCTAATAATCATTACCATGCTAATATACTAGTGGGGAGGACACACACACAGGGTTAATCTACCGTACACACGTGACACACACTTTCCGACACACGGCTAACAATTTACCAATACGCGCGATGACACACATCTTATCAATAGAGACGCACTCTTCAATGCAATGCTTCCTCGCACTACGCATGTATTTATTTCTACATATTCTACCTTACACACGCACTTAAGTTAAGCTACTTGCATATATACTTTTTAGTATCATAAGACGAATTATTAATAACATTAACTAAATCAACTAATGGCACTCACAATACTAACACTACTAACTAATAGCACTCTTATGACCAACTCCTGGTACTCACAATAATTCGAACTGCCTGCGCCACTTTCAAAGACTTGAATGAAGACATCATTCGGGCTCAGGCAGCAGTCTCAACTTTACAATGTCATACACTTAAAGGGATAGCAATATTTTTACAAGGGGAATTTCAATAGGAATTTCCAAGAAGGACTGCATGCACTTAGGGGATAGCGACTTTTATGACGGTCACCTTTCTTAAATGCCGCCTTAGTAAATTTTGCATGAATTTACGAAGATTGAATATTATCACCTCACCTCTGAGATTCGTTTAACAATTTCGACAAAAAATCGTTGGCAGGACAACTTGGTGGGGATCTCGCAACAGGAGCCAGGACTTAACAAATTTTGTTCTAAGGTTCTTCCAGTAGAACCTTAGTTTCATGCAATCAACGAATACTCGTTCATTTTTCATAGCAATATTGATTCAAGCCTAAGTTGTTCAAAATTTTGACGATTGTAGAGAAGCATTAAACTTTCATTAGAAATTTATTTGCAAATTGTTCTTAAGAATTTGAATGAATTAACTATTCACTCAAAACGGTTCAAACGAATTGGTGAATTGATTCTTGTGGTTCACTCTTTCGGCCACAAAGGCACAAGCATTTAGTTTTCTCAGAAGTATTTGACAATCTTGTTTAGGTTTTTCATGCACTTTGTTGGTCGACCATGGTTCCAAAGGGTTATATTGATTCAGGTGCCTTGGCTGGTCTGGGTCGCTAAAGATATTTATGATCGTTGGCATTCATACATTTTACAAAATTTTAAAAGCGACTTCTTCCAACTTCTCCTCGAATATTTTAGTTGTGACACCGCCAACCCCTCAGGCTAGAGGTTGTTTCGTTTAACAGAAGGTTTTGAAGTCTAATTGACCAGGAAAATAAGATCTGTCTGAACCAAAAATGAAGAGTCTACATATATACGAACAATATATCGAAGGTCTCAATAACTAATGATAAAAGTTCCACATTCTCCAGAATTTTATTAGCAAGATATAAAAATATGAACCTGGCCAATATTTAAATCTAACTCAGGACCGAATGTAGAATGCATTTGTGGAAAAAAACACTTACGGATGATGATGGAAAAAAGGAAGAGTAAGAGATTTTTTTTTATGGTTTCGAAGGTATTTCCTGCAGGTTTTAATTTGGCGCAAGCCTATGCAAATGAATTTTGCAGAGTTCCACCACATCAGAAAAAAGTTCTAAGTGCATGCTGCTTACTGTAAAGTAGGTATAGTGCTTGCTAAATCTAGTTTGAATATGAATTGGCTTCCAAAATAACGAAAAAAATAAAAATCTGTTGCCGATTTTTACCTATATAATGGATTTTTATTTTATTCGACTTTTATCGATCATAAGACAGCAATTCCATATCAAAGCGATCAAAATAATCAATTATCATGCACCGGCTTTCTTCGATTTCATTAATCTTTCAGAATTAATTAAGTCTTAAAAATATTCTGTCCATAAGTTCTTATTTAGCGTTAAGTATCGGGTGATCGTTTTGCGCAGAATTGCTGAATAATCAATGTTTTTTTTTTTTTTTTTATAATCGTCAATCTGTAATATTATGCAGTAGCAGCAAGACATTCTTTTACTTTTCCATTGGTCATTAAATACTCATTACACAAAGCGTCGTAGTAGAATATTGATCGTAAAATCGCCTTTATTCATACTTTGTGCAATATATACTCGTAGTTATACGATATTGTGTTTCTCTATCTTATCTGTTATGTATGTAAATGTAATGTACTCAATCATCTTTTTTGGAAGAATCATTTTCTAATTAATGAATAATTCCAGACAATAATTAAAAAAATTCTCATTATTTTCTTTTCAGGATAAACTTATTATGAAATATAATTACCCGGCTGAAAAACATTTTATAACAACGGAGGATGGCTACATTCTTGGCATGCATCGAATAGCTAGGCCTGGAGCAGTACCATTTCTTCTAGTTCATGGTCTTTTGGATAGCTCTGCAACATATATCCTAATGGGACCATCATCAGGATTAGGTAGGTAATTAAAGATAATTTACGGAAAATCTTTTTCGTTATTTAATTTAATTTATTATAATTTGATACGGGATAGGGATAATTTGAAAATTATCACTTGAATTCAAATAATTCACAAATAATTGATTCTGAGTTACGTCTGCTGTGAATGGTTCTTTTTATTTCTATTCCCGGATCATAAATCTTTTCTGTCTATAGTTTTATAAATTTCATACTAAGAATATTTCCTTTGGCTCTCGTAAAACAATACTTTAGTTTCACAATAGTTTTATTAAATTAAACTATAACACGTATACCACATACATATTTGACCATCTTCAGAGAGATCTCTGTTGCTAATAATTGCCTGTATCATTTAAACGAACCTAAATTAAGTGATCTACGTTGAAAACACATAATGTAAAGACTTTAAAACTGCAGGTAGTTACATGGAAAATCTATCTCTGCATATTAACAATTTCAAAGCTTTCTAGGAGAGCTAATCTCTTACATTTGCTCTAGGGGGAGGGGGGAGGATTAAAAAATTTTAATACTAGCATTGAAAATAAAAAAGAAATCGATTACATATATTATATTATATTATATTGCTTACCGACAGCTTACATTTATGGCATCATGAGCTCATTGTTAATAATGTGGTGAAATACAAGAGTGATTGAATTTGAGACAATACAAAGTTTGAAACACCTGTAGATAATTTTAAACAATATGGACCTTAATTATGTATTGCACATAAAATAGTATTGGACTCAAACTAAGTCAAACTTAATAATAAGAAATAAATTGGGGAAAACTTAGTTAATTCCAACACTAAAAAAAAGAATCGTAAAGTATTTACCAAAGCTGTTGTAAAATCCCGATCTGAAAGTTTGGGAGATAACTAATATATAGAAATTTTGTAGAATTTATAACGCATTTTAACAAACATTGTAAAAGTCTATAAAACGTTTTGTAAAAAGAACACACGTACTCTTGTGATTGTCGAAGCTTGCTTCGTAATATATAAAATGTAAAAATTACGAATATTTCATACATATATATATTCTATAAAAAGATTTTGTTCAGTATTACACGCAATTTCGTAGACTCAACAAAAGTATCGTAAAATTTATAAAACACTTGCAAAGTCAAACAATGAAGTACAGTTAATTTCTGCATCAGTCAGTTTGTTACCAATTGTGTGCATTTCAAAGTAGAGCATGATCTTTCATTGCTGACTTATCTAATATTTCAAAGTTAAAGTAATAGTTGTACCTACTGCACAATTAACGAATAGCATAATGTTTTTTCATGTTGAAAAATTTTGAAATTTCCTCAAGTTTTCGATATGGGAGAAGAATATTCTTTCTATGATCTTTGATAAAACACATAGTGAAGGCATTTCCAATCAGGAAAAAATTATATGAAAGCAATTTAAGCTCCTTTATAGAGAATTTATTTAGATCTTTAGTTCTTAAGGAGATTTCCACCAAAATGATACCAAAAACATTTCCTTATTTGTATTTCATATATTGTAATAACTCGTCACCTGTCTTTTCTGACATTCTTTCATTTTCATTTATTTCTGTAACAATTCTTCATTCCTTACAGTAAATGTAGAAATATAAATTTCTTTTCTAAAATTAAAGATCTGGTAATGCTACAATATAAAGGCTTACTTTTTACTTATAGACGTCAAGTTAAATATAAGTTCCAAATTTTCGCTATTTATGAAAATTTTAATGCAATTTTTCCTCCACTAAATATTCCATTCTATTTAAAACATTTCTGAAGAGGGAAACAATATCTTTCAAGTTAATTTTCTGTTAAAATATTGCGTAGTTAGGAAATCTATATAATACACAGAAAACAAAGTCTAATTTCCTCAAATCGGTGAAAACTGATAGCTGCTGCTATACATACATGTAATCTCTAACCATGTCACTAAATTTCGCAAATTTTTTGTCAACAAATTTAACTATCAAAAATAAAGCATTTGCTCTTTCATAAATCAAGCTCCTCCAGTTTGACCATCAGTTACGGACCGCTTTGACTTTCCGTGATGAACAGTGCATTAGCATCCAGATATTACAAGAGTTCTTTTATTAATATAATAGATAAGTTTTTGATCCCGAAAGCATAGTAAAAATTGTTGCCAGAAAAAGAAAAGAAAATCGTTCAGTCTAACCACCCGACCCGGAATATACAAGCCATGAAGCACTACTTGAATGCGAGGATACAGAACCGATTAGCGTCCAGCATTATACAGTTCTTGCTTTATCTTGTTCCTCTTTCGAATAAAAGTAGTGGCAAAATTTCGTTCAAACAGCATAATTTACATAAATTTGTTGTACACGCTATACTATTAGAAAGAAAACATATTGAGCTGGGCTAAAATTTGTTGCAAATTAAAGGCAAAATCTTTAAATTTTTTTCCAATAATTTCTTTTCAAATGGTCACTTCGTTAGAGAAATTTTCGAGGAGTGCTCATTTCGTAGGATTAATATATAACCCCATTTTCTTTAAATTAAATCTTTGCAAAAAAACTGAGTTTGATATTAATTAACCAATATATTACTTTTCATCAAATACCCCAGTTTTTGTAAGCTTTCGATCACAAAAAAATGCTAACATATTTCTTGTACTGAAAATTCCTTTATGATCTAATTTTAAGTTTTTTTTAAAATAATTTAAGGCTAAAAAAGAATAAACTTGAAAAATATAAAAAAAAACTTGCTTCGAAATTCGCACTAAAAAACAGAAAGTAATTTTCACTTCACTATGATGAATACACAAAAGTTCTCTAAAATTTTCCTTCATTTTGCATTTAATTAAATATTGAAATTATATTAAATTTGTGAATAAATTTAAAAATTTTCAAGGTACACATTTAGAAAGGAAAGTCTGGGAATTAAACTTCAAATTTTGAAAGAATTTTGATAAACATTAGGAGCTCCAAATCTCAATTTTGGAAAATTGTTATTTACTATAGTGTTAAAATTTGAACTGTCGATTTCTTGTTTTCTTTGTATAGCGTGAAAATTTTAAAATTTATACACAAATTTCATATAATTTCAATATTAATCAAATGCAAATTGAAGGGAAACTCTATAGAACTTTTGTGATGTACTTAAGTGAAGGGAGAATTTTTTTCTATTTTTTAAGTGCAAATTTAGAAGCAGTCTTTGTTAAAAAGATTTTTTTTTTATATTTTTAACTTAACTTAATTAGAGTGGAAATTTTTCGAGTACACATTTTGATTTTGTTAGAGCTCTAGTGGGGGCGATCGCCCCGATTGCCCCCCGCTGTATCTCCGCTTACTTTTATTTTCAATGTGTAAAATGTTTAAATCATCTCTAGTAGACACAATTCTATTTTCTGTTAAGTGTCTTGCCATGGTTGAAAATGTTTTTTTTTATTCTTACATGTGGAAATATGTTCTTGAAACAGTGTACTGAAATTCCTCCCACTTTGTTCAATATAGAGGCGCAATTATTACATTTTATCTAATATACGCCTGATTTTTCTGAAATATTGATCTTTTCTTTCACGTTCATTAATTTGTTTTTCACATTATTTTTATTTTTGTTCAAGAAGGAATTTTTTTGGATTCTCCGGTATATAGCAAAAGCTAAAAAATTGTTTTATTTGTTATTTCATCACACAACTCATTTTATTTTTTGGTGACATGTTTCAAGTCTTGGTTTTGACTCATCAACAGGTCCCAAGTAGCGAAATTGAGTAACTTGAAAAAGAAATGAAAAATAGAACAATGAAAAAGAAATGAAAAATTTGGAAAAATTTAGAAAAATAGAAAAAAAAAATTTTATTAAAAAAAATTTAAAAAACCAGATTCATTCGAAACAAATCGAACCTGTGTACGCCCGCAGTGGGCTGAAAAAAGAAAAAAGAGAAAGGAAGAAGAATCCAAATAAATTTCTTCTTGAACAAATATAAGTTTGCACCGGTAAAAAACCCTAAATCCTATTTTTATTATTCTTAAAATGGCTATATTTACTACCCTCTTTGGCTAGTTCATTGGCGATGTGGCAATTACTCGTCATATCGACTCGCTCGAGCACCGTCGCAATGTTGGATGCCTTTCGCTCCTTTATCGCTATATGCATGGCCAATGTTCTGATGAAATATCTAGTCTGATCCCTTGTAGAATAGTTCCTGCACGCAATACCCGCGCTGCATCCCGCGCTCATCCTTTTACCCTTCAAATTACCTTCGGCCGTACACTTAAATTCCGTGATGCTTCCTTATCCCGAACTGTGCGAATGTGGAACAGTCTACCATCTTCTGTCTTTCCTCCGGCATACAACCTGCAAAAGTTTAAGGGCGACATACATCGGCACCTCCGCCACTCTCCTCATATCCCTTAATCCTTTCCCTATCTCCTTCCTGCCACGCTGTGCTTCGCATCATAGGGTATCCCCTGAGCTTGGCTTAATAATATAAAAAAAAAAAAAAAGTTCATAAGAAATTTTCCCTATAAATGGTAATTTCTGTCAATATTGTCGCTATAGTTAATGGCGTTAACGCTATGCTTTTTAACATTCTTATTTATGTTCCTTACAAGTTATTCAATCGACATCGTACTTTAATTATTCATAACAGCGATATTGTGAACATTGGTACATTGAATCATAGAATGGAAAGTTGAAAGTGAAATATTATCCGGGTGATTGGAATAAGCTGGGATGATAGATAGAGATGATAAAAGGATGGTTTCCTATAATCTTCACGGACTTCAGTAAGGTCTTCGATAAAATTTCACACAAGCTTTTGATTTTCGAGGTTGGTGTCCTCGGATTTTCTATTTTTTTAATTAATTGGATTGAGTCATGTTTTATCAAATAGGATCCAGCAAGTTCTGTTTAGGTCGACTGTCACTTGTGAAATACCTGTACCTTATTAATCTATCTGATATTCTGATATACATATGCTGACGCGGTCAAGTTTTTTAAGACGGTTGATAGCTATGTTGATTGTTCCGCTTTGCAATCAGATATTGACAGTTTCTACATTTCGTGTCGTAAAAATTTTACCAGTAAAAATTCTCCACTTCCGACTACATCATTTATTTTATTTTATTTTATTTTATTTTATTTAAACTTCAAGTTCCTCCGATAGACTACAGATTTTAAAAATCCAATTATAATCTACCGGTTAACAGTGATACATTCGTGTACAGCTACATACCAATCGTAAAAGTAGAGATATATAATTCAATATTAAGAATATCAAAAATATTAAGATTAGGAAAACATTACTGTAAGTAAGATTAATTCAAGTTATGGTTAATTACCAGATATCAAATTCAATATACAAATCACTGGAAGAAAAGAAAATATAACGTATTAGAGATATACAAGTATCAGTTGACTACAGAAGGAAAGAGTAATATTACTTATAGATACTAGGTACTAGATATAAAATAAATATTCAAATACAAAAGAAAAAAGAAAAAGTAAAAAATTAAAATTAAAACTACTACTAAATAGATATAAAATAAATGTTCAAATACAAAAGAAAAAAAAAAAAGAAAATTAAAACTACTACTAAATAGATATAAAATAAACGTTCAAATACAAAAGAAAAAATAGAAAGTAAAAAATTAAAATTAAAACTACTACTAAATACTAGAGAATTAATTCAGTGTTCAAAATTTACTATGATTTTACTACGGTTATAGAACTCCAGAGAAAAGGAGAAAAGGGCAATCGTAAGTCTCAGAAAACCAATAAAAAGAAAAAGAAGGAAATGAAATGAAATGAAGTGAAAGGGGCAATGATTAAGATTATCTTGGCTGTATGAATTCATCTATAATAAGCTTTTTGAGTGTCAGAGGGCTAATGCCAAACAAGTCAATATCAGAGAATTTATTGTTAAATGACTTTTGAAATCTAAATATAGGAGACTTTTCTATTAAATTAGTCCTATGGGTAGGTAAATAGAACAAGTCTTGTTGTCTTAATGTCCTAAATGGGACATTAAAATTGATCCTAGATAACAAATAAGGACAATCAATATTACCATTAACCAGTTTAAATAGAAACATTACATCCAAGTACAGTCTTCTATTCTCAAGGGACAGCAGACTGAACCTAGCAAGTCTGTCTCCATAATCGATGTACGAACGTTCAAACTTGTATACCAAAAATCGCGTGAATCTCCTCTGAACTGCCTCCAACTGATCTGAGTATGTCGAGTAGAAAGGATTCCAAACTTGAGAGGCGTATTCCAAAACACTTTTAACAAGAGTATTGAACAATGTAACGAAAGAAGCAGGAAACGAAAACGATTTACCAGCACGAAATATGAAACCCATTAATCGAAAAGCCCTTGATGTAATATGATTCAAATGGGCCCTAAATAGTAACTTTGAATCGAAAAGCACGCCGAGGTCTTTAACGGAATCCACTCGAACTAAGGGAGCATTGTTGACATTGTAATCCAATAAAAGAGGGGAACTTTTGCGAGAAAACGAGATAAGATTGCACTTAGATATATTGATTTCAAAGTTGTTATCAGTACACCAGCCATGAAGGGCACATAAGTCCTGTTGCAAGCTAAGACAATCACTAATGGATTCTATGTTCGTAAATATTTTAGCATCATCTGCATACAATAAGCAATTGGACTTAATATGTGATGGAAGATCATTAATGTACATTAAGAAGATGAATGGACCTAGTACAGTTCCCTGCGGAACACCTGAAATCTGTTCATAGGGACCAGAAAACATATCAATGGTATCGCTCTTTACAACCCCAAAGAAGTCAAAGCCTTGATGTACTTTAGACACCAAATTTAACTTTTTAGCACATATTGACAAGACAATAATGACAATAATGCTATTGCCGCATTAGGCCGTTTGGTGTCCTTTTTATGATATTCTTCTACTTCATATGATGCCATTGCTGCTGCTGTGAAGTATGCGTTCGAGCCGACGCGGTACTCGGCTGATATCATATTCCTTGGTGATTTCAATCTTCCCACTCATTGATGATGATGACTGCCTGGTTCCCAGCACATCTTTCGGAAATGTGCGCATATCTTCCTGGCTGCTATTGCCGCACTTGGTCTTTCTCAGGTAAATGATGTTAAGAGCAACCGCAATAAAAGCTTGGACTTGGTCTGTACATATAATTGGTTCTTATTGACGCATACCATCCAATCTTCTACTAACTGGTCCTTTCTACTTAGCAATAATGATGTAGATGAATTTACAGCACAATTTTACAATGTTATGTCTAATTGTTCCGATAATTGTTTTCCATTGTCTTGTATCAAGAGTGGCTGTTCGTGACCTTCTTCTTACGATGCTGAGCTTAAACGCTTGCGCAACTTAAGAAATAAGGCTTAGCGAAAGTTTCACCTCTCTCAGCCTAATGACGACTTAACGCAATTTATGTTTTTGAGCAGCAAATTTCATAATTTCAAATGCCTATGATACGTACCTGTCTCAGATGAGAAATGTAATAAGATCGGATCCTAAGCAATTTCGACGTTTTGTAAATACCAAAATGGAACCTAATAATTTTCCTCCTGTGAGATTCTGCTTATTTTAATTAATTAACGACACTTCCTAAAGTTGCTATCCCACGATTCACTATTGATCAGAAATCTATTGAGGACTACATGTCCAAGCTGGACCCTAGATATTCTGCAAAGGGTAGTTACTTAGGACCACTTCCTTTCGTAAATGATGTTTCCTATGTAGTTACCAAATCTGATTTACTGCGCAGATGATCTAAAACTATATAAATCTATCGACTCGCATTGTTGAATGGTGTGAAAACAGTTCTTTCATTTTAAATGTTGATAAATGTAGGGTAATGTTGAATATGTTATGAATGGGTTACTACTTTCGAAAGTTGATAAAATCTGTGACTTGGGGATATTGTTTGACTAGAAACTTACCTTTAACTTCCACATAGATCGCATCGTTAATAGGGCAAACTCAATGTTGGATTTAAAAAGTGCTGGGCAAAAGAATTAGATGATATCTATATTACTAAAGCTCTTTTTACCACTCTTGTTAGACCCAGTCCGGTCTGGTCTCCCTCTTACAAAAATCACTCGGATCGTATAGAGAGCGTGCAAAGGGAAGTCTCGAATGGAGGGATAGACTTCACCTTCCTCCTTATAATGAAAGATCAAATTTAATACACCTTCCTATTATGAAGACTCGTAGAAAAATTTGTGATATAAGCTTTGTATTTCAACTTGTGAAGGATGACATCGACATGCCTTTGATGCTTGAGAAAATTAAATTCAATTCACGATCTCCACACTTGCAATCTAATGACTTTATTTATTTGTGTTCCTATCGCACCAACTATGAGGCTATGACTAGAATGTCCTGTATTTTTAATTTGAATTTCCATTCGATAGATTTTAATATTATTAAGACTCAATTAAGAAAAATCCCCAATAATTATTGTGTACTTTAGCTCTGATTTGAGTATTGTGAGCTGGGACCATTGTAGCTAGCATTTAGCGAAATAAATAAATAAATAAGGCGCTTGGAATCTATATAAAAAAGGGTTATTTATTCACTTAACACTTAGACAGCTTCCATGGGATAATAGTCTCACGCTTTCTCCTTATGAGCTATTATGAAACTATGCTGAGAGTGATTGGCTTGAACGTAAAGTCCAGACTGACAGCATGAGCTGACAGATCACTCGGTAGACAGCGTTGAAGTGCAGGGCGGCACGCTAGATCGCCACGGCTATTGGTGGAGAGTGTGGGGGGCTCCACGAAGACCTGCTGCTATCACCTGCCATATACAAAAATATGTTCATGCCAAAACAAAAGCCGCAACACACCCGGTCCAGAAGGGACCTTTACATCACTTACCATTACATCCTGTAAGTGCGCAGATGCTCTGTCTTCTTTCTGCTTGCCCCATCCACCCAACGACACTGAGGGCAGTGTCCCTATTTACTGACATAGAATTGTAGTGGAGGAGCAGACCCAAGCGAGATGCGTTTGCAACTAATATACGGATTCTTTTTATATCCACGTTGCTCACTAGCGCTCTATCTCTGCAGACTCAAAATCAGGGAAAATCTGGGTGTGGCTCCTATCATCCACTGTTCTTTTAGGATGGTCTATACAGGGTCGTTGGCTGCTGCTTTTTCATACAAACCTTTTTCCTTATTTTCTCAAACTTTTGAGGTAATTTTCCGGATGGTCGTTTGGACACGATTAGATTACTTAACCTCTGTCTTTTTTTTTAACAGTCCGCCCAAAGTCGTAACTCTTCTTCTTTCTTTGTCAATCTTTTTCGGCCTCCACTCACCAGAGCTCTACTCGACGTACCATCGTGTCATTTTTGGAAGCACTCTCGCAATGCCGGTTCACCTTAGGGATTAAGTCACACAAGGCAGCATCCTGCCTTGTGTATCTTTGATCATAAGAGAGCAGAAATTAAATATCACTAGAAGAAGTGAGGTAACTAAGGTGGTCTTCTTGTTTCAAATAATTCCTGATGCCGTAGAAGCGCCTGAGGTCTTATCTAAAATTAACTGTAATATTCGCCCACGAACTTTGAGGATTTACTCGTATACCTTGTTGTATGTGCCTTATCATCGCACCAACTACGGTTATAATGAGCCTATTTGCTCTATGTTGAGAGCCTTCAAGGACCACTCACACCTCATTGATTTTTACTTAACTTCGACAAACTTGAAAAGTCTACTTTACGAATAAAACTAAGTTTTTTGCTTTTTTTTATGGTGGAAGTTTTTGTCCTTTGGCTCTGCTAAATTAATAAATAAATAAAATATCAAAGACAAAACTATTTGATAGTATATGAATTATGAAATCTAGAAAATTGATTTTCCCATTCATATCTTTTTCGATAGTAAAAGATATATCAGCTTCCAGTGAATTAATTCCCTTCAAAAAAACTTCTAGCTCTACTCCTGAATACACACCAATATATCGTCCGCAATTATCTGCACCAGAACTCAATTTTGTTTTTATAGGGAAATTTATCACTTAATATTCTATGCTCCAAGTCAATCATAAACACCTAAGCTCCAAGGGGAGACGAAGCTGATCCCTTTTCCAATCCATTATACATAATAAAATATTTTTTTATCAAATTAGAAAGTTCTATTGACGCCGATTTAACTATTTACATTGTCTTTAACCATGTCATTGATCATTTGTGACATTATCTTTTAAAGCTTTGTTGTTGGTAGAAATAGGAATACATTTTTGACATCAAATGAAAAAATTATACTATCGGTAGGAATGTTCATAAATTTTATTTTGTTTACTATTTCTAACCTAGTTTTGATAAAAAAAAATTAGATTTAAATCTTGTAAAGTTCAAAAACCGTTCATTAAAACTCTTATACAAACTGCAACCCGCAGCAGACATATTGGATACAATCGGCCTCATCTGGGCATCTTCCTTATGGAGTTTTATAAGATCATACAGAATTGAAGAATTGGGCATAAATTTTTTAAATTTTTTAATATCGTTCAGGAATTTTTAATTATATTTTTAATATCTGTTTGAAATTTGGTTTTTGGATTTTTAATTGTTTGCACTGCACTATTGTTCTCAATAAATTTGCACATTTTTGTCATATATTCATCCCTATTTATTATTGCCAGAAATTTCTGTTTTAAGGTAAATATAATATTCTTTTTTAATATTGACAACCTTATAAAATCTATCTAAATTTCTTAGCACATAAGCTCTTAACTACCGAGTCACACACATGCGTTGCAATTTTAACATTTGCCTCTAAGTTTAAGTAATCATTCTTATCAATAAACGCCAGTGAAGAATATTCTGGGCCTTTTTCTAATGATAATTCTTCTGATGGATGACAGTAAGCAGTCAGATTTTTGATCATATATATCTAACCAATAATGTTGACACTCAAGTATCCATGTTTACATTCAATTCACTCTATGACTTCTTCATTCCACAAAAAAGGATTAAACATCCAAGGGCATTTAGCACGGACTCTTGTATACTAAATCGTGGAACGAAATTTTGCTTACGTGCAATGGATACGGTTTGGTGGTGACTATCTATAGAATAATTATAAAAAGCTGCACAATATTACCTCTTCCGTCATTCGTAAGACTAAGAATGAATTTATGTAACAGAAACTTGACACTTCTTTTCCATCTCGTAAATTATGGCAAAATATTGGCAACTTAGGTCTAACCAAAAATAATGTCAATTATGATGATGATCCTGATCACCTCAATGCACATTTTATTGGATACTTTCCGTCCTCCCCCGCTAGTAGTATGACCATGATGTGGATCTAGACAAGCCATCCTTTTCTTTTCATTTTATCTGGATAGTTGATTATTATAGCACTTAAAAGTATTAAGTCTAATGCCATTGGTTTCGATTGTGTTGATCCAAGATTCATTAGAATTATTTTGCCATTCATTATAAAACTCATATTTTTAATACTATTTTTACCACTTCCAATTTCCTTTCCTTATTGAAGTCCGGTCGCATTACTCCTATTCCAAAGGTACCAGGATAACCAGTTTTATTGAGAAAAACAAACTCCTGTCAGACTTTCAATCTGGTTTTCGGACGAAACATAGCACCTTATCCCCCCTTTTATACTTTGCTGAAAGAATTTGCCGTGGTATTTAAAATAAAGAAGCAACGATACTTGGACTGCTTGACTTTTCGAAACCTTTTAACTTCGTAGACTTTTCTATACTCTTGGAACAGGTTATTTATCGTCATCAATTTAGCTTTGTTGCTCTTTTAATTCGTATTTACTTAATAAACTGTAAGCAGACAGTATTGTGTCTCGTTATTCTGCTGCCCGAAAGAAAACATCAGGCGTCGCACAAGGCCCTATTTTTGGGCCTCTCCTTTTTTTCATATATGTCAATGACCTACAGACATATTCTTCCGAAGCCATACATAACTTTATGCTGATGATATGCAGATTTCCCTTTCTGTTCCCGTTTCACTTATCTGAGAAATTAAATATAGATCTTGCAGCAATTGGTTATTGGGCATCTTTGAATAAACTTAACTCAAATCCTGCAAAATCTCAAGTCATAGTAGTGTATCATCGTAATGTTCTTCCTCCAGTGATTAACGTTAAGAATTCGGGTATCGTATTTAATTCGAGAATGACTTGGATTGATCATCTCTCAAGTGTAACTGTTAAGGTTTATACTTCTTTAAAAGCTTTTTGGAGTCATGCAGCATACGGATACACACCTTCCAATGTTCATCTTAAACTTGTTAGAACGCTTATACTCCCACTGGTTATTTATTGTAGTTTGGACAGCCATAGTCGCAATTTCAAATCCAAATGCTACAGGTTTTTTCAATCGAATAACATATAATTAATCATAGCATACAAATCTCTATCCTTTTGATTTTATTATTGTTATCATCTTCATTTTGTTTTTCGTTTTTATCATTTCATATCATTTATAATTCCTTAATTGCCGCTAATTACTTTTTTACACTGCAAAATTTTGTTCTTATTTACGATTTTGATTGGGCACACATAAAAGAGTATTATGTAACTCACATATGATTGCTAATAAAGGCTATTATTATTATTCATCTCGCTGAAAGGCCTTAAGATTAGAATAAGTATTAGTAAAAATATTTGAATTTTTAGACAAGTGATGTTGGAAACTAAGCAACTTAATATAAATAAAAGCCGTCCAACAATTCTAGTAATAAATCAAAAATTATCCTTATTTTTTTTAATAAGTACAAGATTGGGAATCTCATTTAAAATCCATAATTTCAATCATAATAATATTTCGATAACTTCAATAATAATTGAATAAATATGCCAATAAATAAATAAATATTAAATGAAGATTCGAAATGAAATAAATAATAATAAAAGTAAAAAGCTAATAAATAAAACCCCGTAAGTTATAACGAGTGAGTTGCTCCTCAGCTCCTAGCCTTAGCAATTTCATCCCCCCTATTTTTTCATGGTTGCTCAAAATTACGCCGAAACAATTGAGGAAAGGGAGGTAAAAGGAGAGAAGGAGGAGGTTGGAATTTCTGGTGAGAAGTTTTTGGCCACGAAGGTGGACAGGAATACCTTCCCCACATACAAAAAAAATTATTAGTTAAAATTTTAAATAAAGTAAGAAAGAAAGAATTTAAAAAGCGCTCAAGCAAAACAGCAATCTCCATTGTGGGAAGCTTGAAGTCAGCGAAGGCAGCGAAAAAGGTGACGAGAATACGTATAACAGACAGGAGCACATGGCAAGGTATCCGCAGCTGAAGTTAGATATTTAAAACAAATAAAAAGATATTAAAAATATAATTATAAAAATAACAACAAAAAAATATTTAAAACTTATCAAACTAATTTAAACAAAAATAGCAACATTTAACATCGTATTTACTAACCCTACTTTCGCTCAAATTCTGGTAGCAGGACGGCCGTGTTAGGGACCACATAGGCAAACCTTTGTAAACATTCCCAACCTGTTTAATAAAATTTCCTTATATTAAATTTTAAAAGAAATATTTTCATAAAGTTCCTAACATTGCAATACACTACAAATGTAAGCTAAAATCCCTAGACTTTTAGCTTACACACTTTTGGATACTATTCAACTCTTCTTGAATTATTTTTTGCGTCATTTCTTTGTAGTTGTAGTTCTTTCTTTTCAGATTCCAAAAATCGAAACCTTCTTAATTTTTTGAACTTCTTTCCATATATTTTTTCTTTTCATCAAACACAATGCCCTAATTAATCTTGATGTAATTCGGCGTTAAACCCACCTTTTTACACATAACTTTAATACAAATATGCCACATTTCTTGGCTTTCAGTTTAATTTAATAAAAATATTGTGAAACTAAAGTATTGCTTTGCTACTCTAATTTAGTATGCTTCATAAATCGATAACAGTGCACAGCATTAATACTTCTCTTGGTGTTTGTTAAATGCATCTTTCTATTGCTAATTACAGTTTTCTGTTCCGAGTTTTCATTTTTCTATAAAAATCTTACGCGCTCTATCCGTGAACCAGTTGCTGAATGCAAATAAAAATGAAAAGAAATAAAAAATTACGACAAAATTTCTTCAAAATATTTTCATTAAAAAATATTTTTCCTAAAGCCTTTGTTGTGGTTGAAATAAAAGCAAACTCTAAATATATTATTAACTAGAGTTTTATTCACAACTTATTTACATTATTTAAACTTAATTCAATGGACATTATTTATTCATTTATATTCAATAAACGAAGAGCCACCCGCTTGCGTGTACTACTCTGACAAGACAAGAAAAAGTCGTAGTCAAACACGAGAATCAAAAATCAGAATCAATCTATCGAACAACATGCAACGAAAAGTATGGCATTCGAACACGTCTGGGCTCTGTCAATGATATCACAAGCGACAACACTGCTTGGAGGAGGTGGTTTTATTTTTGCTTCCATCAGCAATCGACAATCCAGCAAAATGTATGGTATTCGAACTCGTCAGGAATCTAACTATGACGTCACACATCTCTGTTGCTCTTTCGCCACTTATAGTCTACTTACACTTAATAAGAAATGGTTCTAACCCTAAGGGATGCATTCGAAAATATATTTCAATGGGCCTCACAAACACTGCTATACTGGTAGCATGTAGTAGATTGATTTTATTCATATGAATAGTATTTTTCTTATCATAGATCAACGCTGTATTTGTTTGAATTAGTGGTGGATTTATTTGTGCTTCCATTAATTTCATGTTGGTAGCACTGTTGGCAAGTACTTCGGTTGCAGACAAGCAAATATGTTCAAGCCGCGCGGGCGACAGAAAATTATAAATTTTTGGGGGAAATTTCAAGTTAGATAGCGAAATATTACTTTAGAGAAGAGATGGCTTGAAAGATGATGTATGTAGATGACAAAATCGTACAGTCGGGGGTAAATAAGCAAATGAGTAGGTAATTATTGATATTTTAATTTAGCTAATTTAGAATTTATTTGTCGCCGTCATGCCATAATCGCGAATCTGATTTTTGGCTATTTTGATCTGCCATACTATGTAAACTCAGTAAAATCAAATCTATCTTCTGTTATTCTGTAAAAATCCTACCTATATTATTTTACCAGTGTATAAGATATTCCCGGTTTTCGTTTTCAAGAATGAGCTCAAAGACTGGAAAAACGTTCACTTCTAAAATTGCTATATCTTAAAAGATTAATTTCTCAGTTTCAATACACTAAGCTGTGTTCTTTTGGTTCCGTGCAGTGCACTGCAGAACACAGGAGATTGCGAATTGAATCGACTTGTAGGGTGCAGAGAAGTAGAAAAGGTTTTGAAAATATATAAAAAATTATCAAATTGCCATGACTTGAATCCTTGCAAAATGTCAAAATAGAACTTGATAAACTTCGGGGCAAAATTTGAGTAGTTTAACGTTTTGTAAGAATTAAAGTCATGGCAACAAGATTATTCTCTCTATTCTTTCAAAAAAATTTCTACTTCTATGCACTCTACAAGTCAATTCTATTCGCAATCTCCTGTGTTCTGCAGTGCACTGCACAGAACCAAAAGAACACAGCTGGTTAGTTTAGATAAGATAGATGCCGCAAGATAACTAGCCTTTATCTCTTAGACCTCCAGTGGGTCCATTGTGCCCCTTCATTACACTATGTTATAAACAAATTTCAAATTTTCCATTTTCGTATTTTGCAAACTCCTTGAAACTTCATTTACAGAGCCCAAATGCTGTTATCACCAGGCAACTTACGCAGTGCGTTAGAACAGTACCTCTCCATATTCTGAAGACCTTTTATCATTGTCTTCGTTTTCGAGAAAATGGAAAATTTCAAATTTCTTTACAGCTTTGATTGAAATAAAGTTTATGATATATAAGTAGGTTCATTGCGACCTGACTATGATCATTTCATTAAATCCTTTTATTTTCATTTGAAAGCAAGGAACCAAAAACTCATGCCTACTCGCACGTCCTCTATCGTCGGTGCTTAAGCTTAAGGGGCGCAACTAGTGTGCTTGTCCAAAAAAGATGATTTTCGAGAATTTATTGAAAGGAAAGTATTGCATGGAATATCAGAGGTATTGCCTGTACCATGAAGTAGGATTATTAAAAAAAAAATTGAATCCAACAAAATGGCGGCGTTTTAAAAAAAAAGTCTCTCGCTTAAAATCTGATGGTTGTTTGTCTGGCAAATTGATATTTTTTATCCAATCGAAAAACTGGAGGTTCATGGTATGAAGAAACAAATGCTATAGGTTAAAACAAGTTTCAAGTCAATCGGATGAGTTGTATTTGAGTTAAAACTGCAGCAAATGCAAAAAATGTCGTTTTGAGAAAAACGCTTTGAAAGATGAAAATATTGATTTCATTATTATAAATTGATAAATATTATACCTAGAGCTAAACTGCTATTCCGGGCAATGTACGAAAGGTTTGACTGGCATACACCTATACATATATACATATCTGTATGCCTAGAGCAAAACCCTCGAGAACACTTCCCAAGCCATGAAACAGAAATGTATATGTGTGCGTTCGGAGTCCGTTTTATAAAATGTTCTATATTGATACTTATAGAAAAGTGCTAAACATTGGCTTTATGTATGCCACAGCCCATAAACTACTATCCATACAGGAAAATAGTCTTCTAGTAATTTACAGCTTGATTGCTTATCTTCCCAAAGGCTACACTTCCTATATACCTTACTTAACAAAATAATAAAACAATTTTGATTACAAAGTAACCTTACCATTTAACGCTTAATATCTCTCAGCTGAGTGATAATTGCATGTGTGTATGTGCAGCCGGAGTCCGAATCTGTAGGCAGCTACATTCGAAATTACAATGATTACTCAGCTGAGAATTTTTGTTTGAGAAATCGTAGTCATTTGGTTAAGATTAATTTTTTTAAATAATTTTGTTAGGAAAGGTATGAAAGTTTTATTACGGTTCGGAAGATAAGAAAGCAAGCTTAAAATTATCACAACACCATTTTTCTGTATGAATAGGAGTTTAAGGAGGAGGAGCTATTCAAATCAAACTTTTGTCAGTTCTACATTAGAACACTGCAAATATTTTAGAATGTAAGGACTCCGTTGGGCCTCGCATGTGGTAGGGAGGGAGTCTGTTTCATGGCTTGTGAAGTATTCTCGAGGGTTTTGCTAGAGGTCGAGAGTAGCGTCCTTAATACTATTATAATATTTACGATGCCGACAGATCCCAAACAATAACTCAGGTACGGCCCATAAGCTTACGCAAGTTTCTAACCGTGGAGCAGCTGCTCTTTAGAAGGCTGTAGCTCAAAAACTTTTTGAGATCTGCACTTGAATTTTAGTTTGTTATTCGTGAAGGTATAGACTATCGAAAAATATAAAATAGCAAACATGATTTTTTTGTAAGTTTCATACTAGCTGTGCCTCTTAAGGTTAATAGCAGTGGATACTAGTCCACTAAGACGCTGCGGACACCGCGACCAGAGTTGATCTATTGTTTCCTCCCCAATAATGGGCTAAATCTATCACTTTTACGAAGTCTATTATTGCCTTTGTGGTTAACTTGCAAACCTTATTTGGAGAGATGTCTCTCCAATGATTTTCAACCTTAAAGTCGCATTCGCTGGACACTCACATATGATCTGTTTCATGGCTACATCTTCCTCTTCCCACAGCCGACGCAGTTCGTTGTTGCCATAGTTTTTTTTTCAGAAATTAACTCCTGGAGTTCTTACAAAGCAGCTATCGAGGAGGGTATAGATAATTTATTAGCACCGCTCCAATACCATTTGAGCGCATGGTTATTTAACGCTTTTGTGAAATTATAATCTGATTGCTTCCCCTCGCACCAAAACCACGTCATGCCACTGGCTGAATGGTACTTTCCCAGCATATATTGGAACAGTTCTACATAGATTTCTACATAACTAGTTAATTTGTAAGGCAGGCCGCTCACCAAAGATACTCTATTCCATAACTCTGGGGAGAATTGTTTAAAAATATTCAGAATAAAATCAACTATACATATAAGTTAAAATTTAAAATACCTGCTTACATTTTGTTCTGCTTACCTCTTTTAGGATATTATTTATGGGACCAAGGATACGACGTTTGGCTAGGAAATGTCAGAGGAAATAGATATTCTCGAAAACATATGAAATTAGATCCGAATACGAAACCATTTTGGAATTTCAGCTTTCATGAAATGGGCGTATATGATCTACCAGCAATGATTGATTACATTTTACGAAATACTGGACATAAAAAATTATTTTATGTCGGACATTCGCAGGTATGAAACGTAACGAAAATTTATTTAAAATGATCAAACAATGTTTTTTGTTTTTTTTTTTTTTAATTTTGCCAGGGCACTGCAGCATTTTTCGTCATGTGCTCAAGACGTCCTGAATACAATGAAAAAATAATTCTTATGCACGCCATGGCACCAGTTGCATATTTGACTTATATTAAGACTCCTCTGATTCATGCGCTGGATGTTTTTTTAAATGTAAATTCGAATTTCGAATCTGTTTTTGAAGCTATTTAATATGAATGTAATTTTTTTCTTATAGTCACCATTATCTGAAATTTATTATGAAATGCTGCCGAAAAATTTATTATTCAAATATATTTGCTTTAATGCTGAACAAATTGAAATGATGTGCGTAGAATCCATTTTTATGGTAATGGGTCATAACTATAAAGAATTTAATATGGTAAGTCCAAAGTATGAATTAATTTTTTTAAGTTTATACCTTTTTTTTTTGTGTTAATTTAATTTAACATTTTAATTTGATTTTTATAAAAGTATCAGTGAGGACAAATGACGGTTCCTTACGTAAATTGAAATATGTAGGTAATATTTATATAATCGGAAACAGTTATAATGATAAATACTACGGCTGCTGGTTATTGAATCTACATTTTCCAAATTAATGCATTCAGTTCAAACTGAATGATTGGATGGATAGATTTAAGTACCATCCGGATTTGATGGATTTTTGATTTTGAGATTCGAAATCATGAAACTAAGAAAATGTTACCTAAAAGGTGAATAGTGAGAGCCATAAAACTTTATTTTATTCAAGTCAAATTGGGTTGCTATATTATATTAAAATAAATTTGGAGTAAAAAATCACTATCATTGCCATTGATGTCCAATTACTTACATGAAAGTTTTATCCGGATTCAATTATTATGTTCGATACATACATACCTAGCCCTCGGTTTTACAGCTCCCCAGAATTCGCAAGAGCTGAAAAATAAAATCTAGACAGAATCCAGACCTGAATCGTTGCGGAAAATATTTGAAAATATCTTCGTCAATCTGCTGGAAGTAGGAAGATCAACATATCGAATATAGTTTATTTTAAGATCTACTTTAAGTATTTTTATTTATTATTATCCTCTTTTAGATTTCTTTGATGCCTACCTTAAATACTACACGCAGTTTTTTACTTATACTATTTTCATTCAATACTCCATGTTGGAATAAATAGAAGTCATCATGACTTTGAAGTGTATTAGTTTTGTCTGATATTAATGCCATTTGACGGAGATCAAAATACTTCTTCGTAAAGCCGGTTTAACGCTCTTTTAAGTTCCGGTTTCAAAGAAAGTATCTGATAGTAAGCTGCGTACGGCGTTAATTTTAGAATGACCAAATACTTATATGACTATCTGTGGTTTTAAAAGCTTCTTCCGGATAATTCTTGTCAAATTGTTGCTCTATAAAATTCTTCTCACTCTTCATTTTCTTCGGATAGAATTAACGGGCTTGACAGAATATTCTTCATTTCCCACAACTTTTGTAGAAGAGTATTCAGCTGCTCTATGTCGGTCCATGCATGGTACTTGTGTTTCAGTGCCAATTGGGAATTTTTAGCAGTCTCAAGAGCGTTTGATTATAAATAGCCTAGCGCAATTGACAATTGATCCTTAGATCTAATAATTGCACACTGGAGTAGACTATTCCTTGCACTGCAATATTGACATTTTGGGTGAGATAAGCTTGCTTACGAACCTTGGTGTACAGTAATGCCCGAATTTTCATTCGTTGTCTTAACTTAGAGTTCGGTCGTGATTTTATTGTATTACTATGAACAGTCCTTTCAGGTTGTGAGTGTAGAATAGTATCTATGTTGTTTCTGATTGCACCCCTTTCATTAAAAATGGAAAATTAAAATTTTTTCCACCATTTATAGTAAAATATATTCATTATAATTTTGTGTAAAAAAATCACAAGGTCTTGTAAAATTTTGATTAGGTGTAAAAGAAAAGGATGGCTTAAAAGAATGACAAAATAAAAAAACAAATCTATTAAAAAGTGGAGGCAATCTATTTACTTTTATACGAGCTGAAGCACTGTAAAACTTTCGGAGTTATATGAAGAAACATAAATAAGCTTTCGGTTAATCAAATAAACTATCTACTAGCAATGGTCGTTCCAAAGGAGCCTGTAAATATATTTAAATGATGAAACAGTAGCTAGTTTCCGAAGACTACTATGAATTTTACCCATGGACAGTAGCTGTTCACCTTCAGTATTTAGAAAATGTTATATATGTATATAAGAAAAATTTATTTTAAAAGACATTGTCTTTTGGGCAATTAATATTTTTTCTTTTTCTTTTTCTTTTCGACACATATTATTGTATGGTTTGTCTAATAATTTGTTACACTTCCGTTTGATTTGATAACACTTTCTATGCGCACCAGCATACTATAAATACAGGCATTTATTATTTTTTTCAAATCTTCCCAATTATTCCAAATGTTTTCTATATGTTTTTTAACAATATCTACTATGGGATTAGCAACGATATTTAAACTTTTGATTTGATGTAAGCGCAGCATTTTCTATTGGGCTTAAGTCAGTAGAATCGCCGGGTCAAGGAAGGATATTAAAGTTTTCGTTTCTGACGCAGTTTGAAATTTAGTATAGTGGAGAGAATTCGTATATGGAAGCAGGACATCGGATAAAAATAATCTATATTGGTCCTGGCGGATCATTCCTGCAACAAAATATATGGGACCCGGACTGGACTATCGCCACTGATGCAACCCCAAATCATCATCACCGGTGTATGTTTGGACAGTTTGTGGTATGCAGACTTCTTTGTATCTTCCCCTGGTCTTCCTATCATAAATTGGGCTGATTCCGTTACTGCCTCCACGCGGGATTCAACACTGTAACAACTAGATTTATTTTAGGAAGAAAAGCACAATATTTTTGGTAGACAACTTTATTCCTTAACAGCTCAAACTCAATAAGTCCAGTACAATAGATTGAAATTATATTTATAGATTTACATAACCAAGTTTACATAACCAAGTTAACGGTTCATAGTCGTAGTGGTGGATATTCTCCAGTGGTGTCGAAAAGCCAGGGGTGGCGTTACATCCTCCCCCTCTGGCTCCTAGGTCGACTCGACGAGGTGCCAGGTTTTTTTTTTTTTAACGTTGTCATCCTTCTTGGGTCTACCTCGCTTGCGTATTCGGCATATTGGCTTAACTGCATGTGGTCCTGGTCCAATATATGGACCAAGAGCAGATGTGTGGTACACCCCAATAGCGTCACCTGGTGATGTGGTTGCGGCTAACTCGTAACTGGAAGGTCCATGCGTTTTTAGTATAATGTAAGGGCCATCTCTTTTGGGAAAAAATTTTGCGCTATACCCTTTCTTAGCGCTGCTGATTGGATGGGTTGCCACCCATACGTAGTCTCCAGGCCGATAAGATGGGCCAGGTCGTCTTCTTCGGTCCGATATTTTCTTGGCTTGTTCGGTTTTCTGTTCTGAAGAGGTCAACAGGCGACTGGCATATTCTACGGGGTGTTCCTCTGAACCCTCCCCCTGCACCAAAACTGCTCCAATGGCGTAACTACTGGCATCTGTCTTTAGGATATATGGTGTGCTCTCATCTTGCAGAAGGAGTGGTAAACTTCGAAGCGCATTTTTATCAGAAATATGCTCTATATCCTTAAACACACTAGTTGTATTGATAAATGATTCAACTTTAGCTGGATCCCACGAGCCATCATATCGTGCAGTACATGATGAAAAACTTCCTTCTGCAGTATGCGTTTCTCTTGATGTACCAATACTGCTAATGAGCTCTCTAAACTGGTCGTTTGAAATGGCTATATTGGGATTAGCCTTATTTTCTTCAATATCATAGGCACTTCGTCTATTGCGCGGCATTGTAAGATGATGTTAATGATTTAAGAAGCGACTGTAGGATAACTGAATGGGTGGAGTTTAGTCTTCTGCGAGCGAGATATGTAAGCGCGCGAAGTATATAAGCGACTATACGTATATATGGATTGAATGCGCAAATGCATATGCTTGTGAGCGTGCTTGACAGAGTTGTTCTTGTTGACGTTCTGAACAGAAGAATGTAGACTGTATTCAGTGCCTTTCTTGTTGTAAAAATTCTAAGAATCTAGAGACTGTGTACAGTGCTCTACTTGTTGTAGAAATTCTAAGAATTTAGAGACTGTGTACAGTGCTCTTCTTGCTGTAGAAATTCTAAGAATTTAGAGACTGTGTACAGTGCTCTTCTTGTTGTAGAAATTCTAAGAATTTAGAGACTGTGTACAGTGCTCTACGTGTTGTAGAAATTCTTAGAATTCAGAGACTATGTACAGTGCTCTACGTTTCTCCCACTGTGGTATTCGTAGCGCTTATTTACTTCGACTGTTGTAAATACAGTGCGAGAGTAAATGAAAAGCAATGCGACGAAAGCTGCTGCTCTGCTGGCTGACTAATGACTGTCGTAAGTCGTAGCGATATATATAAGTGATGAGAGACTGTATGTATACAGTGCAACTCAGTAATGATTAAATGTTGCTATTCTGTTCCTTCGGTGAACTTTTGCTTCGTTTGGCTTCGACTGCATATGCAGTGCGAAAGTCTGATAGCAAAATGAGAACTGCTGATACGAGAGGAGAGACTGTGTACAGTGCTCTTTTTGAAGATGACCTCCGAATTGCAATCGAAGCGAATTCAAAACAATTATTGGGGACTGGATTCCGTATTTCCCAAAATATTATTTTTATCGACTGTAATACAGTGCGATAATGTAATTAAATTGTCTATATGTTTTTTTTTTATTATTTATATTGAGACTGGAACAGTGCTCAATTTTAAAGTTTATAGTTTTTAAACAAAACACAATACGGCCTTTAGTTGGGCGCCACTTGTAACAACTAGATTTATTTTAGGAAGAAAAGCACAATATTTTTGGTAGACAACTTTATTCCTTAACAGCTCAAACTCAATAAGTCCAGTACAATAGATTGAAATTATATTTATAGATTTACATTATACATTAGAATGATATTAGGTGGGGAGAGAAATAAAATGAATGTTATGTACAAAAGGTACATAACCAAGTTAACGGTTCATAGTCGTAGTGGTGGATATTCTCCAGTGGTGTCGAAAAGCCAGTGGTGGCGTTACAACACTGAATATCACATATGGGTTTAGAAAATTTTGCTTAATTCTGATAGTTTTAAGAAACCTAAGAGGAAATAAAATGTACAAAAAAAAAATATTTAACTTTTTCTAGACATCAACTGTAAGATGCCGGTGAAGTTGAGCCCATAACAATCCTTTTTTTCGTTCGATTCGTCAGCTTAGCCTTTTTTGGCGGGTAGTCTACACTTCAAATCTTCCTCGTATAATCTTCACCTCTGTCAAGATGGATATATCCATTCCTTGCTCATTTAGAAGCCTTATTATAACGCGAGCGGAAGCTCTACGTTGTAGCACAGCATTAGGATAATTTTCCTATCCGTTCTCTCCGTCCTTTTGTAATTATAAGGCATTTTATCCGCTTATTTACTAACGGTGAGACCCCTGACCGAAAATATCTTGCTACTCTGTGGATTGTGGAAGCTGAAATATTTTCTCTTTTTGATATATTCTGATTAGAAAACATCGTAGTTTTTCACAGCTAACCTCTATTACACGACTCATGTTAAAAAAATTGTTTTTAAATGTTGTCCATTTCCAACACTTAATAAACTACAAACGCTGTATAAAATTAAATAATTTTTCCTTTTTAATAAATCACTTCAATAATGTATTTTCGATGGTTTTAAACTCACAAATAGAAATTAGGCTGCTTAACTCACGATTGCCTGAGTAGAAAATGAAAAGTATAAATAAGGGTATGATTCGTATACCTGCGCCAAAGATAAGCCCCAACGTCCTAAATAGGACAATCCGAAGGTTGTGAAAAATCATCAAAATAAATCCAAAGAAGGAAGACAAGGAATAATATTGAAAGGCGCAAATGGCACTTGACTTGACAACAATACAATCTTCATCAAATCTACCAATTTTGGTTAACCCACAGAATCGAGTTTTTTACTGAAATAACAGAAACATATGTAGGATATATTATTAGATAGCGAAGACTATGCCTACCTAAGGGGAAATCTCGTTAAAAAAATCGTATTGAATTTTCTAATGTGGAAACTGTTTTGTCAAAAAAGTCACATACGCGATCATAATAAATAAATAAAAAGGATTGATTTAAAACAGTAATTACAAAGGCCCATAGAAGTATTAAATGAAGTAAAAAACATATATTCAAGCTATATTCTTTATTTCTATGTCAAAATGGTCCTATGGTTTACATTCATAAATTTCCAGTTCTTTGCTAAAATCTAACCAGACCACAGCAAATTATCTGGAAATATTCCTGAAGTCTTCACTGAAGTGAAGAAAGTGTGGTACTCTTTAGGAATTGTGAAGTCATCACACATAATCTTTTGAACTTGGTTTGAGATATAATATAGTTCGTGTGGGGTATGCGTTTGCGTAGTTCAGATATCTCATTATTCGGTCTCGTTTCATAAACTCTTGATGGCTGCTTAATCAAAATTATTTTTGAATTTACATTTATTAAAGGTATCAACGTATTCGTTTACATTTTCTGTACATTCAACGGAGCAAACTTTCTTCCATGTTACATATAACAATATTGAAGCACCTTGCACAACAAAAAATAAATAAATAAATAAAATAAAAATCTTCACTTTCGATATGGAATTATGAAAGTTTAAATGTTGCTCTTCTTCTAGTTTAAGCGCAACATTCGAGCACAATTGAAGGAGAAGTGTCTAGATTTCTTTTCAATATTTAACTACCTATAGATATTTTCCAGTCTGGAGTGACTTTGTTTAATATAAATAGTTTCATTACTTATACATAAGTTGTGTGGAAAACTTTGAACCTATATCATAGAAGCAAGTTTTTTTTTCGGTCAAATTTTATTTTATTTTTCGATATAGTTAGTCTCTCTCCTTAAGTCAACATACTTTTTTCAGCGATGCTCCAAATTCTAACCGGTCGAAATTGTATGTAGTTGGTGTCTTGCTTTCAAAAATAGACTTCGACGAATATGATGGTTTTCACGTTTGATGAAAATCTCTATCGTCTGAGTCAAACCTTGAGGTTAAAGAAGAGGAAAAATATCGCTGGCTGCAAGATTTTGTGAATATACAGTGAATGGACGAATCAATGCGAATAGTAATTCATAAATTTCGGCCATGGCGATCATCTCTTGATGGAACAGCAATTATTAATTCTTTATCTTCTTCAAATGCAGGCCTTTTTTTGCAATTTCTACATTCAACTTGTTAAGCTATGATGTGTTGTACTCTTTCGTTATTGTAGTCGATGAGTACTTTTGCGTAAACATAGAAAAAAACAGTCGCCATCACCTTCCAGGCCGATATGAAAGAACGGTCTTCACCTTCTTCGGAGAAGGTTCACCATTCTTCGTCTTAAGAGTGTAGTGGTTGATTTAAATCTCATCAACAGTTAGAGATCGACGGAAAAACCCAATTCCTTTCGTTTGAATTGGGCTTAAACAGAGCTTTAGAAGTATTCATTCGAATGCATTTTTGTTTCAAAGACAGTAAGCATTTTCATGCTCAGTTATAATTAGAAAATTGGAAAAAGATTGCACTTCTAAATGCCCATACCACAGCATCTGCCTTCGCTTTAATCTTAATTCATTCGCTGGACATCCAGGATATTTTGGTGATTTTTGTTTTTTTTTATTTTTCGCAGTTTAACGTCTGGAATGTTCATCCATCATTTATTTATTTACTCTCAAATAATATTGTTAAATCCCTTTCTAGATAAATTAAAATCATATAATGAAATTAGCAATAGCATGTGCGATAGGTTCACGGTATCCAAAGTTCGATCTATGAAAGGATACAACCAATAAACGTCTAGGACGAGGCACATATGTAGAAATATATTACAAATATTAGTTCTGGATAGGAAATCCTACAACTAAGTACATCATGGATAAACATTATTGAACAGATTGTAAGGAATGCTAACCCAATAAAAAGACAATATTAATTATAGTCCAACGTATGATCTCAATGTAGTTTAGATACAGCATAACGTGTAAATTTTCTTTGAATCCATTCAATACGTTTTATATGAATTATTTGTGTAAGCATCCATACAACGGATCCATCTTCTAAAACGGACTGTACTGATGCAAAATACAAAGATTTTAATGTTAAAGGATTATGAAAGATAACTGTCTGCATCTTTAAAAATCCCAGCACCTGAAAAGCTTTCGATGTGTTACATAATCGATATCCTGTTTAAAAGATATCTCCTTATCTAATATTATGTAATATAACTGATCGATAATTGAATGTCAGGCAAGAATAACATTTCTGACACGATATCAAGGAACGAACCTGCCATACACCAAAATTCCAAACTATAGTCAAATCCTGTTGATGCTCTATGTAATTACTAAAGTTATTTATAGTTATAAAAAGCTTTAACTCATCTGCAAAGATGGGAATTAGCAAAAATGAGACGCAAGAGATAATATTAGGGGAACCGGAAAGTAATGTCGTATTTTTACATAAAATTCAAATAAATAAATTTTTAGCAAATTTTTATTTATAATCTATGATTTAATCATCCTCGTTATCAACAACCATTTTTCATCTAGTGAGCAAATTTTCAATGCCGGATCGAAAAAAAAAATCAATTGGTTTTTGAGCAAAATATCTGGAGAGGGCATTTTGGATATCATTCGAATTTTCAAATTTTTTTCTACATAGAAAATGTTGTATAGTGATCGGAATAAATGGAAATCCGATGGCGCAATATAGGACGAGTATGATGTGTAAGGCAGTACCTGCCGCCCCAATTCATTAATTTTTTCCAGAGTTCGTTTTGCACAGTGCATTCACAGTTTGTCCCACTGTTAAAAATATTAGGATTATTCCCTAAAATATAGGGAATTCTCCCTAAAATTTAGGGAAAAAATCTACATTTTAGGGTATATTCCCTAAAATGTAGGGAATATTCCATACATTTTAGAGAATATTTATGGAATATTCCCTACATTTTCAATAAAATGTAGGGAATAGTCCCTACATTTACATTATTGAAAAATACCCAAGCTTTCTGGCAACAATTTGTGCAAATTTTTTACTGCGCATGTTTCAGAACTACAAAATAAACGACCCCGCGAATACTCCACTAAACACACAAAAGCGCCTTTTTGAGATAGAAACGTTGCTTAGCTGTATTTCGTGGCGATTCCTTCGGAGAAAGCAACTACCTTTTTCGTTTTGGATTACACTGGGGAACAATGATTCACGGAGTTTGAGAGCCAATTTGGAGTAATTTAAGTCCGCTAAATTCGAACATAATATCAGACTTTTAAATTGGCTCTAGTTTTTGAGATAACAACAGCCGACTTATAATAACATAAGGATGTAAAAAATATATTAAATATATATTGAGACCTCTATTTTCAAATAAAAATTGCGTTATAAATGGTATTTTATAAAGCATAAATAGAAAATACAAAAATAATTATGAAATATAATAGAAAATATAAAAATAATTAAGAAACACGTTTTCTATATGACAATCTATTATATTTTTGGCCAGGACAGTACTTTTGTAAGGTCCAGCAATAAATAGTCCGCCATCATATTACCGTCTTACCGCCCTTGGTACCTTTTCACCAGTATCCTCATGTTCTGGTGGAACCGCTTTCCTTCCTCTTCACTATAATTGCCAAGTTTATCAGGGAATTTGTTCAAATGGCATTTAAAAAATGTAGTTTGACACAGATATTAGCTCCCAATTTTTTCAAAATGTTCAAGCATTTTGGCGACTATTTCGGGATATTCCTCTGCATTATGGTTCCCCAAAAAAATTTTGGTAACAGACACAAAACTTCTCCAGGCATCAGATTCTATCTGAGTCGTGTGGCTTGTAAAACAATTCTTTATAAGGGATTACTGGACCATCAAAAATGCCTGCTTTTAATTTTTCCATACTAAGGCCTAGAAATGTATGGCAAATATATTCAAAACAATCGCCACTCTTATTTAAGCCTTTAGCCCAAACTTAATATGAAGTGCTGGAAGAAAGGTTTTTTCGCGGTCTAATAATGGTTCATGCATGATGTTAGCTTTTCCCACATAGTCATACTTTCTCCCAGCGGCCATTCCTTTCTACTCCAGTGTGCTTCTTATACACGACTATCCCAAAGACAAAGGAAACAGGGGTATTTTTTTGTTTGAGCTGTCCATGAAGAGTCACCCATCTTCTGGCCGATATTCCGGTAGATCAATAAATTTTAAAAGTCCAGGAACATTGTTACAATACGCCAGATCATCTTCTTCATCTGGTGTATTGTAAGAATGCTTTTTCCTCTCTAATTCGATAAGATGTTATTTTTATGCCTGGATGAAGGCAAAGTTTTTCCTTAAGTCTGGAGGCAAGTTCAGCTGATTTCTTTGATAAATTTAAATCGCGGATCAAGTTATAAGTGTAGGATTGCATCCTTCAAATTCAATTTTACTGTTTTATTCATATTGAGTGACTAACGTTTAAATATCATCAGAGGAATCCGTTGATAAGGTAGTAAATATCGGTACTGGCAAATCTTTGCGTGAAAAACTAATGTTTTCCAATATCATAAACCGCATTTGTAAGATGATTCAAATTTGTCTAGCTATCGTGAACTCAAGATTCCAAATCAAACTGCCTTGCTTCTACCTTTCGACATCTTAATTATTTTCAGTTAGGCCTTAAAACTGCTGTCCGTTGCTAATTGTCCTTACACTAGTGTATTCTACTCAAATTATACTGCAGCTATACCTGGAGCCGGAATATCTGTCATCTAATCTGTAATCTATCCTAATCTGGCCTTAATGCATTTTCTCGAGAATTGCAGCTATTCTGAACTGTCGGTTTATCTATCCTTTCTAGTTACTCGTAAATGATATTTCACATTTACCTATACTTAGCTGTAGCTACCTACACTGTCGGTTTATTGCCGAGTCGTCAAGAAGGCTTCTCAACCTTGAAGATATCAAAACGTCCCATAATGATCGTGGCAGGTTGGCTTTCTTGAGAACCAGATCCAACCCAAGTAAATTAACTACACATTGAGTATTTATAAAGATAGTGTATACTAAAATCACTGCCAAGCCTATTGCCGCAGAAAAAATTGTTTTTTTATTCTCCACAGTGTTATCACAGAGGTCCCATTTTTCATCTCTGGTGATCAAGCGATCAAGAAACGCTGAAACAATAACTTAACTTTGTTTTCTTCGAACAGATTTTTCGCGACCCAAACGCCTGGTTAAGAATGTTTGACAGTTTCTCGATTGTTTGACACGTATTTGTTTCAACTTCCGCGCTTAACATGTCATTGTCTAAAGTTGTTGATCTTCCTGATCGATACCAGTGGAAAAGATCAAAATTACCGGATTTGAACTTAGAAAACCATTTTTGGCATTTACGAATGTCTAATGCACTTGGATAAATATCGCAAATGTTTTTGGTAACAACTTTTCCGTTACTACCCTTGTGAAACTCAAAAAGCATACAATGCCGGATCTGCACTTCTTCTCGTAATTGGCTGGCCATTTCATGATAAACTTAAAAAAAAAATTAAGATTTAATTATTTACGAGTAAACAAATTACTCTAATCTTAAAATATATTTGGTATGACTTTGAAGTACACAATGAGCTGATAAATAACAAATGAATATCGACGTGCGTAGAAATGACATTACTTTTCGGTCCCCGTTATATCAGTGATAAAAAGATTGAACAGAATAGGACCCAAGTGGCTTCGCTGCTATACGCCAGACTTCACATGAATGGCTTACAGTTATCAATTTTTACGAACTGTATACGGCCAACTAAGTATGAAACAAACCATCTCAACAAGTATAGTGAAAGCCTGTGATCTTTCGTAAAATCTATATAGATCACATCTACCTGTATACCTGACTCAATATCATTGATTATCTTATTGGAAAAAGTTATTAAATTAGTACTTGCAGATTTCCCCTTAACAAAACCATATTGTTCATCGTTAATCCCGAGTATGACGGTTACAGCAGCGTAACGAAGGAATCTAACAACTTAGGAATTATATGAAGTTTTTTGTCTATCATTTGTTTAGCGCAACTTTTGAAAATCGTCAACCAAGCTGGTATGAACACTTTGTTTAAAATAATCAGCTGTCCGTCTTTCCACAACGTTCGAAAATGGTGAATGAGCAGAGTTCTTTCTGAATTGTTATTGGATTTAATCTTTTAGTTTGAAATTTCTGATTTTTGCAATTATGGCATTTTATTTATTTTTTCGTTTTGTAATAAGTTTTAGATATTGCAAATTATTACGATTTGTCAACTCTTCTATTACGACACTTCACTGGTTACCTAAACGAGTGCCTATTGTGATCCTAATCTGCTTTACAAAAACATGTATGAGAAAGCCTATGTGAATTCTGATACAGTCACTGCTAATTATTTTCAAATTTTGCAGTTGCAGTAGTAGTTGCAGTGATTTAGATAAATAATGCCCAAATAAGTTGAAATTAGTCATTAAATAGTTGTTAAACATTAAGGCAATTTTGAAACTTAATAATAAAGGATGTTGCCGGTAAATGTATGGACTCTGGTACTCGCTCCAATAGAAATAAATGATTAATCATTGGAACGGTATTAACATTTGGAACAAGATTTCCGATGGCGCTTGTCTTGATTCCTTGTACGATCCGAGTAATAGCTCTTTGATGTATGTAGATGCCGTCGCATATTACATTTGCTTACAATGAATGACAACGTAGTCATTGATAAGGCATTCACGGGCTATAGCAATCATTGTCATATTAAAAAATTTCGCAAGTCCCTCATTGGAATCATCAGTTCACAGTTTTGTGATAAATAAATCTACCTAAAGCTGTTCTTGGATTTTCACATCTCTGGTTTAGTGCGGAAGTTTGCGCTAATATGGAATCGAACTAATTGGAATTGCGTCCGGTCCAAAAATGCATCTCTTCATTAGTCACAGACCCTCTCATGTTATAATCTAACTTAGAACTTCCTTGTAAAGTATTCCTCATCATGTTACTAATATCACTCACCTGGACTGCATTGGAGTCATAAGTGACATGCAGAATTGAGATAGCTCGGGGCAGCTATTACTCTCAGTACAGTTTGTATTCACAAAATGAATGTATCTTTATAACTTCAGGTATTCTATGATGGGTTTGATTAGGACAGTTGCTAAAAATACAATGTCTGGGAGTGTTAGATCTTGCCTATAACCGATAGCGGGGGAAAAGAGGGGGGAAGATTTCTACTGGTTTCCAGATATAGCATGCGACGCTGATGCACAAAATGGCAGTAGATTATTAAATAAACAAAAAATACGTTCTTTGGTTGTTGCTAAAACTGACATGAACAGTACAGTGTAACTCTGAACGGACAGGGATTTGGAACTAGGTGCAATACTAACTTCTATTTAACTCAAAAACAGCTATCCAACGATGTAGCCAGCTATATTGGAGGGGGTACCAAAATTTCGATCATATTTTAAGAAAAGCCCAGACTCTGTCTGTAACACGCTCGAATCCCAGCACATTTTTTTTATAAAAAAAAAATATTTTAAAAAAAAATAAAAAAATAAAATAATTTAAGAAAATCCCAGACTCCGTTTGTAGCGTGTTTGAATCCTATCTCTTTGTATGAAAAAAATATTAAAAAATAAATAAATATAAAACAAAATGTTAAAAAAAAATGTAAAAGATAACAAATAAAAAATAAAAAAAAATACGCAAAATTAAAGTAAATTAAGAAAAATTAAAATTTACAAACTGAACAGATAACGTGCAATTTTTTAAATGTGCTGGAAAAGCTCCCTCTTTTAATTATATCATTGATGTTTGCATTATTTATTTTTTCCATTCTGTTTCATGTTTCATATATGTCCATCTTCGCTAATTACAACAAACATAATACTACAGCAAAAAGAAAAAATTATAATACATTAAAAAATAATTTTCAGACCATGTTTCCTGTTATGTTGGGTCATATTCCGGCAGGTGCATCAATAAAACAATTTCGTCATTTTCTCCAAATATATCATTCCGGACAGTTTCGAGAATATGATTACGGGCATGCCGGAAATACATTTAAGTATGGAAAATTAACGCCACCAAAATATTCACTTTCCAAAGTTACGGCACCTGTAGTCTTACATTATAGTGATAATGATTATTTGTGTGATATTCGTGACGTAGATCGTTTACATTTGGAGCTTGGTAATGTTGTCGGAAAATATAAAGTTCCAATACCTGCGTGGAATCACATTGATTTCATTTGGGGAATCAGTGCCAGAAAAATTATCTATGAATTAATTGTGAAATTGAGTAAATCATTGGATCCGAACAAATTGCTGTGATTTGGTGGAGATGTAAGCATAGAAGGTTATTTGTCTTTGTTTTTTTTTTTAATTTCTGTTAACTGTAACTGAATTTTAAATGTGAGTAGATATAGAAAACGAATGTTCCACAACGTTTCTTCTATTCTACTTAAGTGTATTTTTTATTTTATATTTTTAATTTTGTTTAAATTTTTTTAAATTTTAATTTTATTTATATTTATTTTTAATGTTTTTAAGAGCAATAATTATGTAGTAATATTGTAAATAGTTGAATTTATTTTGTTTCTATTGAACGCATGAAAATATTTATATTTTAAACCCAGTTATTCCTATGCAAGCACTAACTTTTTGAATATAAATTACATTTCCAAAAATCTCCCCTTAGACATTTACAGAGATTTTGCAACTTTCACAAAATTCGATTGAATTTGCTAGAGTTTTTCCTTACTTTTGATACTTCATGTAAAGTTGTAATGGAAAAATACCAGTGGAGTATTATACTCTTTTTTAATATTTTATTTTGTTGTAAGTACTTAAACTTTCTTAATATGCATGAGTCTCTGCAAAAATTGGATCATACTGGAGATTAATTTTTTTTTTTGTCATAATTTTGTTTAGGTGTGCTTTATCTAAAATTATACCTAAGTAGTGTTTTTGTTTTGCCAAGGGATTTGTAAGGTTTTGAGATACTAATGATGTTTGTGGAAGATACTTTGTACTTATTTACCGAGTGAAATATGTGGTCGATGGTTGGTTTTATGTCTTTATTTATTGGAATACAGGAAATTAGAATTACGTGATTAATTTCTGTTAGTGAGAATTTGAAACCGATATTAACCAAAATGAAAAATTTCTTTCTGAACCAAAAATGAGAACGAAACTGTTTTGTTCGTCTGATTTTTTGTATACCAGTTTGTTTTTCATCATTAAAAAATTAAAGTTCCGCAACGAACTTTATTCTAAATCTCAGAGGGAAAGTACAGTAGTTTTTTTCATAATTAAAATTTGTTAGTAGGTATAAATTTTGATTTCTCTATAATGGAAGCATGTATATTTTGGTTTGGATAAAAAAAAGTATTTCGATTTTCGATTAGTGGTATAAGTAAGTCTACAGAGGATATTTGGGTAGTTTGATTTTAAATCTTAAACTTAACTTAAGTTAAACAGTACGAAAGAAATAGTTATAGAAGCTTTCAAAAGCTTTTAACTTTTGCAATTTTGGTTGGTAGGTGTAGGTATGTACCTAATGTTTTTTTTTCTTTAAATCTTTCATTCTTTAGAGATTTTATGGAAGTTTTTTTTTATATCTTTCGCATAAGTATTTTATGTGATAGACTAAGTCAGCATTTCTATTTGGTTTGTCACAGATTACATTTGAAACATAAATACGTACTGAAATTTACAATTTAATATTTTGGAAAATTCAAAACGTTAATGGAATCCGTACAATGAGAAATAGGTAAAAAAATTTCATTCTATAAAATTTGTTTAAGTTCATGTCTATAGCTTTTCGAATCATGAATTAATTTTTCTTACTTTGATATAAAATAATTATGTGGGATAATTGCATACCAACGTAGCTTAGCTTGGAACTAAATATTGTCGCTATGACAGAAAAAATCAAAATCTTAATCATATGAAAATGATTAAGTATAAAAAAAAATAGACCATCACAAAACTGTATTTATTTCCCCAATAAATTGGCTTTGAAATTTTCTCATAGCACTATCTGTCAGCACTGGCAAAGAGAGACACAACGGTAATATTGATAATTATCATCACGTTTGTCTTCTCCTCTTCAAAAAGTCAAAATGGTTACCCTCATTTCATTGGGTAATAAACAAAATTCACACACTACTTTACTTAACGAAAGTTGATTTCGCTTATACCCATCTTTCGTTCTCTTCTACAATTCCGTATTTTGGTTATAAGAGAAAAAGAGACAGAGAAAATCGAGCTATTATCACATTTGCCTTCTCCGCTTCCAAATGTTCAAATTTCTGGTTCATTTCCTTTGTTAATAAAACACACACACACAGATCCAACTTCACTTAACGAATATTTTGGTCATGCGAAGTGGAATAGAATTTTACATTTTGGTCATATGATCTGAAATTTACTGATCGCCTGGTATTTGCTGTTTCTTCAAAATACATTAGAGTAAATGAGAAGAAATTACAATTTGTAGCACGATAGCAGCGTGGGGTGGGATTCTTTTTTCGTTTGCAATAGTTCTTTTTTTCTCTAAACTAGTAATACCTCTTCTGTCAACAGATGGCTCCGGGCGTATCGAAATGAGAAATTTTGTAGCTGAATGAAATCAAATTTTTGTAATTTAGCAGCTAGAGAAATTTGCAATATCATGGTGTGGTTTAGATTTAATTTAGTTTTACGTTTTGTATTGGTATAGAAATTATTTCTATTAATTTCTATTCAGATGAAATTATCTAAAAAGTATTTTATATTTTTGTATTTCTCATGAAGTTTTTAGTTGCCTAAGAGGAAATAAATAATTTTATACGGTTCGATAATATTTATCAAAATATAAATGAAATCTCCTTTCTTAAGCAAATTAATCTTATAAAATCGCTCAATTTTCTTTCCAACATGAAATTCGAAAATAAAGAAAAATGTTTTTTTCTGATGTGTTAATCCATGAGATGAAATCAAGAAAAGGATGAAATTTTCGCATGTTCGTCATTTATCTTCACGATCGATAAATTAATTCAACATAAAAAATTTTCAATTAGAAATTTTATAAAAACTACAAATTTTTAAGGATTTTAAAATAGAATCATTATCAGGCAGTCAATATAAAATAAATTATTTGATAGGCTCTGCTATCTGTAGGCATTTATTACATGCAGCTCAGCAAGAGTAGTGTCACAGTCCTCTATAGTTGTAGTTTTTTAGGTATACGTACAAGATTTGATCGAAAAATAATATTAAATAAGGATTAACAAGGCAAACTCGTCGCAGTTGCGTCTGTCCTGCCTGCCATACTCCGTTTTTGTCCTCTTCAATTTTTCATGTCAGGTTTCATATCTGAGACAAAATTAGCAGATCCTGAGCCTAGTTTCTACAGTTAGCTTATATTTTCAATCGCTCGTTCTCGTTCGCTAAAGTAGTTCCTTTTTCGATTTCTGTTGTCACAATTTTTAGGCTATTTACTGAAGAAATATTATAAGAAGAATCCTATCAAAGTGCGTAATAGCAATTACATCATTCTTTACCATTGTCAAGAGAAACGTGCCTTCTACGCGAGAACAATTTAATTAGTAAACGTTAGAAACGTACAATTGAATATATTCTTTTTCTTCTTGCCAATTGGCTGTTACTGTAATCTCTCGTATACAGCTACAGCCCAAAAGATACCTACAACTTATTCCGTCTACCTTCAACTCATTTCATATACGATCCAGATGTCTGCATCCAAAGGAGGATAATTCCCTCCTACATATATGGTTCATATAACTGCCAGATCCACAGTTATATCCTTTTAAGTTTACCTCAGTTCTTAAGTGATTGGTTGTCTCTGTGTACGTTGTTTTCTTTTTCATGTCTTGTTCGTTGATCTTATAATGGATTGCTGATCCTATAATGGCCTATAGCTCTGCCAATTGGGCATCAGGCGTGTACGGATGTAATTTAGCTGATTAAACCTCCTATCATATCGCATTTCTTCATTTAGTGATAGCTATTTATCCTGACTTCAATAGTGCCAATAGTGGAATTAAATAGTATTTCCCTCTTGTACGCATACACCTCAATTGTTCTTGGGATAAAATACTTCTTTCGACAATAGGTATGCTTTCCTAATTTGGTTTTGAATTGCTTTCGGAAACAGTTTTTGATATTATATTTAATTTATTTATCATTAGCCTGTAGCTCGAGGCATCTTTGGGATCTTTATCTGTGGCCCATTTCACGTACTTACAAATTGTGACTTTTAACAAAAATTGTAGTAAAACTGATATTATTAGTTTCAAAAAATTTCTGTTCTGTAGTTTTGTATCCTGCATGGGAAATTTATAAAACATTTTCATTATTTGTTTTACCAAAAGCCTATAAGCTACAAATTTGTAGAAATAGAACTTTCTTCTAGATTTTTGATTCACTAAAGTAATTGGAGTTACTAAATTTGTACAGTACCTACACGAAAATATTTCACAAGTGCAAGGTGCTGTGTAACTTTCTACAAATTTGTTTTTAATTTAACATCACATGAAAATAAGAAAATGTCATTGATGAGTCGATGACCTAGCAGCAGTGATAGAATCGGTAGTGGCGAATTTGTGTTGTGATGCTTCGAAGAAAAGTATGTTGTTCTCGCGTTAATTGTAATTAATTGGATTTTTATGAATTCAGCCAAATTTTAATCGTTTGATCCGTCATGAGAGGCAGAGGAAAAAGTTTTAGTTATTGGGCCGCAGATTGCTCATCATACTGGCTCATCGAGCTCTAATCTACGTAATATCGACAGTCGTAGTAACTCAGCAGTAATTGTATCCTAGTGTTCGGTATCGACTATTTCTTCTACAATACATATAGCATGTATATGCATGATGCAAATGTTTGAAAATTGGTTTCGATCTTTTCCTTATTCAGTATTATTTAGGGATACCGCATATCCTTTTAAAAAATGGTTAATTACATTATTTTAAGGAGTTCAATTGCAGACAATGTTCGGCATAATCGAGCATTTAATTCAATTCGGATAATAATGGAAAACGATATTGGAGTTGCAAACGTAAGCAATATAATTAAATGCTGATTGCTTTAACTAAACTTTCAAACTGCAATTTTTTTTTTTTTTTTTTTCTTCACAACTTTTGGCCTCACATTTTATTGGTAGTCTAATTATAAGGAACAATATATTCAAAAAATAATATAAAAAGTAAAACCCTATTTATATTATCTTGTTTCTTTTCAACTCTCATGAAGTCATTGGAAAAATAAAAATTACAAGTCATTCGCCAGTCGTCACAGAATATCGATGTCGTCATACTAGATAGATTTTTCATGTTGCATTCTATGTTCCAAGAAGTTCCGATAACAGATTTAAGAAAAATTGTCCAAATTGATGTACCGCGTCAAGGATAGATCTTGTTTTTAATGAATACGTCTTGCCATCCATCAAGGAGTATGAACGTCTGCAGAAGAAGCAGCGAAAAAATGTTAAATGAAGATTCTCAAATAAAATCTGACGTTGCTTTTCCTGTAGCAATTAATTTTCTGTTCACAGTATATCTATGAAGTTTTGTAAATTATTAGATTCTTTTATATTTGATGTCTCTCCAAATCAGCGGTAATATCGTGCGGTTTTTATACCCTAGATGAAATCTAAAGAGAATACTAAGTTTGTCATTCCATTTGTAACGCATAGAAATAATTATGGTAGAGCAAAATGGATTGAACACTCTGATTTTTGCATGTCCGTCTGTCCGCATGATAACTAGAGACCTACTGTACTGTACTTAGAGAATTGAAATTTTGCACACGGGCTTTTTAAAAAAAAAAAAAAAAAAAAAGAAGTAAATTTAAGTTCGAACATGGGACAAATCGGGTAACTCCTTTAAGGGGTTGTCCTTCAAAAATGTCGCTTTTCACTACATATTTGGACACTGCCGGAGAACGCGTCAATGTAGAGAGCTGAAATTGTGTACACAGTGTTTTCACAGCAATACTAAATAAATTTTAAAAATGGTTTAAATCGGGCAACGGTTTGACTAGAAATGAAAGTGACGCAACTGGGAGCTCCAGATGGCCGAACCAAACTGAAATAATGCATAATGTGGGGGAGCCCGGGTTAAAATTAACACTGTTCGGAAAAACTTGTGGGTATATTCCCAATATTTCTTTGCGTTACTATTATCTATAATCTGTTATTTTTCATCTAGAAAAAAAAACAGAATTAGTTTAGGAGAATTTTCCAAAATATAACTTCTTTCAAATAGCTGCATATAGTGTGAACGGACACCACGCCTTATCTCGGACAAATTCCAACCGATTTTCAAAATTCTTGTTCCTAAATTTATTGTGTTTTTTTATGATTTTTTGAAACTATTACGAGACGTTACAGAGTAGTAATCCATCACCATAAATTAATATAAAAAATTTTTATAAATTAAAACAAAAAATTCCCGAACTTGGGTGTTCTGAGGGAGGTAGGATAAATATTATCCGATTTGTAAAATTCCTTCTGCTAATTATTTCGTGATTTTTTGAGTACATTTTCCCTCCTCTAGCGATTAATTTACGAAAATTAATTTTCGATAGCCAAAATTTCTGTCTGAAAAATTCATTTCGAAATGTTGTTATACGACTTAACGATTAATCATTTTTTTGTTTTTTTTTTTTTATGGACGCGGATCTCAGGAAGATCGGATAAAAATTTTGCATTCCCACTTTTCGCCATCTGCCAGCGTTCTTTGAAAACTCACGGAAATGGTACTTACAGAATCAGCAATCTACGTAACTTCTCTGTAGTTGACATTTTACCCGAATGAATTTGGCATATACTGGGAATTTGGACGAAATCGGTGATGACGAGTAGGGACCCTTCATTTGTTAGACCACTTCTAGCTATTTTACTTGTTGTAATCAAATTTCTTCGTATATACTTGAGAAATCATTGTTGATGCTGAGTCTTTTTGACCACCGTTGCCGAGCAAATATTGAAATAGTGAAATATATAACCTCTGTTGTACATATCTAGTCATTGCATATTATTGATAATATGGGTTTTAAACAATATAAGGCTCTTAAATAATGCAACAAAATTCGTTTGGTTGAATCAATCAGAATTCTTTGTGTTAGGTAGGTCGTAGGTCAATCAGGATGCCCTTAGTATTGTCACAGAACATATTTTCGGTGATATTGCATAACCACTAATGTCGCTACCACGTAAGTTAAAGTCAAAGTAAAATTTTCAACAGATACTAAAATCTTTGTCTTTTTTAAGTACAATGACAAAATTATTGCTACTGAACTCAGGGATAGGACGAGAAATATCATATTTTTGGATTTTAGACATGAACTTGATAAAACAAGTTGGAGTTTCTCAGTTGCTTTACCATTAACTTCGAAATTGGATTTTACTACTCTATGCAGTTACGCAGTTATAATATTGCTAGTCTCCAGGTTATGCAGTATCACCGACAACATGCAATTATTGTAAAAAGCAAAACTAATTTTGCTTAAAGCTAAAAGCTAAAAAAATATAAATAATAAATTTTAAGAGCCGAACATGTGCCGACTTTGTTTACCATAATTCCATCGTTCCAACTCTTTTGTCCAAATTTAATAATTATATAGCTGGAACGAATGAAATGATTCTTTGGAAGACTTTTTAAAATGTTCTCAATGTTCTCTTTATCCATATCCATTTTTTAGGTAGTAATTCCTGATAATGTTTTTCCAGTGCTTATTTAAAAAGTACAATTTTTAAAATATCTTGGAGAAAAAAGACAATCCACATATATTCAGCTAGATAAATGACCTGATTTCATGGTCAATAAAAATTCTTCATAACCAGAGAACATAAAACTTTCATTCTTGTTAAGAAGAATCGTTGCTTGTCCCCGTAGTAAGTGTTTTCGAGTTTAATCAACCAGATTCCCTTGCATACAAATCTGATTAGAGAATTTTTAATGCTTTGTAGCACATCAACTCGAATTGGGATTAGTAAGGGTTCGGATAACCGAGATCTCAATGTTTGCCTATCAAAAATATTGAGGCTGTTTTATTTGGGTTTTCGTTAAATTTTTCCATTAAGAGGAAACACATTCAAAGTTTATCCCGTAAACCTTCTAATTGGACCACCTTACGGTTGCAGCAATTAATGGTCCGATTTTTCATGTAGCGGAATTTATATATGTTCAGACATATACCAAAAGCTGTACAGAAGAAGGAGAGTTATTTTCCCACTGTGTCAGATGAAATGAATAAAACTGAACGAATATGAAAAATGGAGGAACTATTAAATATAATATGTAAACACGCATGAATGTGTTTTGTTTCTTTTTGGTGGGGTTTTTGTTTTATTAGTAGGCCAGGGGATATCATATAATGCAAAGCACAGCATGGCAGGAAGGAAAGAGGGAAAGATCAGGGGATATGAGGAGAGTGACGGAGGTGCCGATGTATGTCGCCGTTAAACTTCCGCAAATTGTATGCCAGAGGAGGGACAGAAGATGGTTCACTGTTCTACATTTACACAGTTCAGGATAAAAAAGCATCACGGAATTTTGCTGAATGGCCGAAAGTAATTTTAATGGTAAAAGGATGTGCGCTATTTGCAGCGCAAGTATTGCGTGCAGGAATTATTCTATAAGGGATCAGATTAGATATTTCATCAGAACATTGACCATGCATGTAGCGATAAAGGAGCGAAAAGCATCCAATATTGCGGCGATGCTCGAGCGAGTCGATATGACAAGCTACAGCCAAATCGCCAATGAGCTTGAAGACTCTCTTTTGAACAATATCCAATGAAGATATCTGTACGACCAGCCCCGGCCCAAATATGGGATTCGTATTCAATTCTAGGTCTGATGCAGGACTTGTAGCGGATTGCTAGATTCGATGGGCTGAAATATGTCATACACCTTTTCAGAAATCCAAGATATTTCGATGCTTCTTCAAAGAAGATGTGACGTGCTTCTTAAAAAGAAACCGGATTGGTTAAGTGTTGATCATGTTTTATTGAGATATAGAGATGAGACAGCTTTGGTTCTTGCATGCATTGAATTCGAGGCAATTCTGTTTGCCTCAAGCGAGGATATTGTCAAAATCGTTATTCATCTCGATTGGTAGAAGAGAGAATTCTCTCTGTAATCCGCAAGAGTGTCATATGATTAAGCGAAGTCAAGGATTCTGTCATCATCGAAAGTAAGGGAAAGCAGATCATTAATGAAAATTAGGAAGATAGACGGAGATATATCAGAGCCTTGGGGAACACCAGCATTTATTGGGGTAAATTCAGATGTATTTTACGACTAGATAGGAAACTTTCAATCCACAATAGAAGAGGAGGGGAGAGACCAAGTGCATTAAGTTTGGCTAAAAGTTCTGGATGCCAGTCTCTATTAAAGGCCTTAGAAATATTCAGAGCAACAATTTTGGACTCAGCATAGTTGTGAAGACTAGGGTTCCAACGTTCCGTAAGAAAAGTTAGCAAGTCTCCAGATGAGCGTCTAGCTCGCAAGCAATATTAACGATCGTTGATTTTTAGATTAGTTTCTAGATACTTCATTAATTTGGAGTTATTGATAGATTAAAAACCTTTCAAAGAATTGAAGTGATTCCAATTGGTCGACAATTTGAAGAATCGCTACCCTCTCTTTTCTTGGAATGGGCTGAACGTGGGCTAGTTTCCAAGCAGTCGAAAGTTTTCCTGTCGAAAAAGGCAAGTAGAATAGATAGCTTTACGCAAAGGCTTAGCCAAGGATGAGGCACAGCTTTTAATTATCAGGGACGAGAAACCATCAGGACCCGCAGCTTTGAAGATGTTGATCCCATTAAGGAGCTTGAACACATCTCTCGTACGGATGTGTATTGGTTCTTATACACATCCACACGGGAAATGCAAAACAGGTGTTTGTGAAGTGGATGGAAGACGAGAATTTGAGGCGAATCTAGCAACCAAAATATTAGCTTTATCCAGGGAGTCAACAACCACTTCACCATTATTAAATAGGACTTGTGGTAGAAGGATGTCAACAAATGCAAAGCGTGTTCTTATAAATAGATCTTATGATATGAAACAAAATGGATAGCAATAATTGAATTCAGTGAGTAACACTTGGGTTACAAATTTTAATTTTTGTAGTTGAAAACGAATCGTGGGAATAGATAGTGAAAAAGACGTGGACACAACATATCATGGCGCGAAATTGGAAACAAGTCTTATGCTGCTGCTGGTATACAATTTTGTATCATACTTTTAAAAATCGCGCCAAAATCCCTTGTATAAACTTTTTTTCCCATCTCAATGCGAATTTTTTATAGTCTGCGTATAAACTTACACACTTTGAGATTGGTACGAAATTTATTGCTGTTGGGCCTCTGCTTTAGTCTCCTACTCGTAGGTTATCACTAGTTCGTTTAAAACTATGTGCGCATGTTTTTACCAGTCAGTCGAGTTTTTTTATCTGCGAGTGTATTAGATCCAAAATCATCATAGCCGAATGTTTCGACAGTCAGAACCGAGAATAAAAATTAACCTCATCCTCTTTCTCGAAATGTTGCGGGCGCTTTCTTATAATTTTTTTACGGGTCACACTTTGCGATATTATATTATATATTTCTTCGTCGCTTATATCCTCTGCATCAGATAAATAACTCATTTTTGTATTAAACTGTTTGGTTTCTTCCTAAAACGTACTCAAAACTGCTAACTAGATAACAATTTTTCGCTTGGAAAATTTCAATTTAGTTTTGAAGTATAACTTTTCAAATATGTACGTTCGTTTAATAACAAAAATTATAATATTTAAGCAAAATATATACTTAGCAATACTTTCCTATGTGTTTCACAGCAACATCTGAGATTTAAGCCTTCCAGATGACGGGTTTAAGTTAAGCTTGCCTTAAGCCACTTAAGCCACTTAATCCACTTAACCCTTGACTGTGAAACCGAAATATTTATTAAGCCTTGACTGTGAAACCGGCCATTAGGCTCTCATTTAATCTAGTCACCCAACTATCAATCCGCGTGAACGTAAAGAGCTTCGATGTCGGTAAAGCTTTGGCTGTCATACAGTCTCTCTTTCTATAATATAGGCATATTTTCCCCACAGAAAAATCACACCATGGACAGGGATTTTACATAAATCAGCCATTCTATTTTGTTTCGTATTTTAAGTATAGATACAAAAACTACTAATAATGTCAATCTCAAGCACATTTCCTTTATTTCGCGGTTTTTCTTTACGCTTGGTCCGATTAGTAAGGTTCATAAAGATCAAAATTAGATAAATCTGTGGTCCATAGTCCAATTACACAGGTGCCCAATTATGTACACAGCGAGTTTTATTCTGGCAATTCTTTGTGTGTCAGCAGTGTGGTCCAATTGTAGAGGTGGTCCGATTGGGTAGTGTCCCAATTAGCAGGATTCCATGTATCCCTATTCAATCTAATTTGTATATCATAAAAAATTCACATTTTTCTGCTCACAGAAAAAGAGAGAGAAAAAAAAAGAAATAGATAAATTCACGTTGCTCCCACAATGCCACTAAATTTTTCGTTATACTGTTTTTTAATTTTTTTTACTATGTTCACTAATTCAACATTATTTCGTAATATTTTAATAATTTTAACATTTCACTGAGGTCGTGTTGACGTTTCTACTAGGGCGCATATCAGACTGCAAATGTTGTGAAACGAATGTAAAATGCTTCCATACTCTCTCCCTAAATTAAAAAATAACAATCCCACAAATCACTGAAGTAAATTTAAACGAAAAAAAAACATAAAAACAAAAATATTTACATAAATAATTATTTCCGGAAAAATGCTCATCACACAAATTCAAGTTATTCACGCCTCATTACCTTTGTTATTTTTGTGGACATGACTTTGTCACATTTAAACTGCGCGCGCGCTTATCTTCAGAGCATTATCAATAAAATCTCACTGACATTAGTGCCCCCACATATGTAGGGGTATCTCCATTCAATTTAGTATCTCAGTTACTTACAATGGATCTATTCCTATTTAAGAGTGAAATAATAATTTTGATAAATTTCTTTATGTGCACGTGTAAATCGTTTCTTTTTCATAATCCTCAAAACAAATTTTGGGGCGGTAATTTGAATATGAGAACTGGAACAGTGTCTAAAAGTGTTTTAGAGGATGCATTTCTTACAACTGTAAGTAGAGGAGCTGCTCTTTGGATTAATATAAAAAAAAAGTAATTAATTAAAAATAATAGTTTTTTTTTTTTTCATTTTCATAGACTGAACTAATTACCAAGTATAAATACAATGCCGAAACTCATTACGTAACAACAGAAGACGGATACATTTTATCTGTTCATAGAATTGCAAGACCTGGTAGACAACCAGTTTTTCTTCAACATGGTCTTGTTGATTCATCAGCAACTTTTGTCATTATGGGTCCTGATAGTAGCTTAGGTAAGATTGAATTACATTTTCTATGCATATATGGTTTTGGGTTGGTACTATTAGCAGTTTATATAGAGGTTTCCGTGTTTATAAGTTTATATGAACTTTCTGTGGTAGCTGCTTTTACTCAGATAAGTCAATGTTGAAAATACCTTGGTCTTCTTCGAAACTAAGAATTATTTCAAAGGACAAAGATATTCTATCTGAAAAGATTGTAGGTTCCTTTTGATTCATCTGCGAAGGGTTTGATTTGCAACTTTATTATAGTTTCCTTAAGTTTCTAAATCTGTGTAGAATTGTAAAAGATTCAAATCTTTATGAGAAAGTGTTTTGACTTTTACATACCCATTTGATCATCCAGGAAAGCGCCTAATTTTAATTAAATTTTTCTGCATTTGATTATATTTGGAGTGCGTGCATAAAAATTACAGTCGGAAGTTCGAAAATGAGTAAAATCAGGCAACGCCTTTGTTTAGGATTTCTATACAGAAATAGAATTTTTCACCAAACACTTAGACACGCGTTGACTTAGGTAGCAGCTAATATTTTGTGTAAGGTAATTTTATGAAAATTTCGAATATCTCTATTCGAAAATGGTCACAATTCAGCAACTCTTTTCATATGGTTTCCATAAAAAACCTCTTATTTTGCATTTTAGTTAGGTAATTAGTTAGTTAGTTTGACCCCAAGGGGGTCACCCGAATGCAGGCCAAAACAACGCCCATTCTTCATCCTCCGAACCCAACCGAATGCTCTTACAAAGCTAATTATTCGCCCCCAGCCCTCCTTGCCGGCTTCAGCAGCTTGTCCAGAATATGTGAGCCAAGGATTCTGTATCGCTTTCCTGAGAGTGCTGGACTGTGACAACGAAAGTGAGTCACCGTTTCGAGTTCTTCTCGACAACCCCTGCATATAGAATCATTACCATGTCTCATCCTGTAAAGTTGACCCCTGAGAAAAGAGTACCCAGTGAGAATATACACTAGAGCTCTCAGGCTGGGCGAGTTAAGTTCCAAGTGCTTATTTGTTTGGTTTGGGTTAGGTTTACCCCATAGTTCCTTTGTAGTTCTACCCGAAGGGTCATCTAACCAAAGGTGACTGTATTGGCAGCCCTCTCAAAACGAAATAATTGAGATCAGGTGCTTTGGTGCAATCCCGATGATGGAGGAAGATTCTTCCGAGGCTACACTAAGGCGAGCAAGCTCGTCCGGCGTTTCAGCTGATGTTGCTATGTCTGTACCCTATTATTCCGAAGGAGGGAATACAGGGTGATTTTATACTTCAATACTAGTTTGGAGGTTGTAAAGTGTTTAGATAAAGCCTTGGCAGCTGCTTGGCTGTCTGAGCAAACGGCAATCTCCTTGTTCTCAAGGCCTGAGTTAAGACGATACCTTCCAGCTTCAAGAGTGGCCTTGACATCTACCTGAAAAATCGTTGCATGGCTTTTAAGAGTGTTTTCTTTGGATTTGAAACCGTCAGTGTAGATAATAATAAAGTTACTTAATGGTTGAAGCACAGAATATGATTCCCATTCTACCCTGGAAGGAATTTTCGATTTAAAATTACTTTTCAGAATAATCTCAAGGAGGTGATCACTGTTCCTGTCAATGTCAGGTGCAATAGACTGCACGAAATCGAAGGTGGATTCGTGTGGAACTCTTGTTTCAGTGTGAATCCAACTCTGATTAAAATGCAGTTTTAGCACTACCATTCACGCTCCCTGCTTGATACGTATTTGCACAGGGTGTAGATATGTTGAGGATAACCTCAAGAGCTCGAGTGCTAGTTGACCTTTAGAGGCACAATCTTTGAACGTTCTACAATATCTTACGATGATTGACGTAATCCATTGCTTTCCAGCACAGAATCGTAGATTAAAAAGGGTCGGATGACACTAGTGTGTATACCCATGGTATCATCTGCGGTTTGAATCACCACTTTCTTTTCCTATGGTTCTGCGGCACATTGCGAAGACTTTAAGCATAGACAAATTAATAACATACAAAGACTGGACACGTAGAACAAAAATATGCAACGCTTTTCTAGAATATAAAAATTAACGATGCCTCGACGATGCCTCGACTTGGCACTTGATGACGTGCACTAAGGGTAAGCCACCAAGGCCTCGCTCCATACAAAATCACAGTTGCCTCGATCCGAAGAAGAGAAGGCCACAAGTTTTTCTAAGAAATTTGCTGGAAATTTCTTCCTTCGAATTTTTATGCATTGGCCAGGCCGAGAGCAGTGCCTCGCTCGAATCTAACAACGATGCCTCGACCCTCGACCTGATTTAGAGATGGCCGCAATTTTTTCTTAGTAATTTACTGGAAATTTTTTCCTTAGAATTCATACGCACTTTTGGAGGGCGACAACAATTTTTATGAGCGTAGACGCTAGACAAGCAATAAGCAATTGTTTTTTTTTTTAGAAATTTACACAAACTGTTTCGGTAGAATTTTTATTCATTTTGGTGGCCGACTAGACTTATTTTCAGATACAGTATGTACATCGTTGTTAGATTTTATATTCGAGCGAGGCACTGCTCTCGGCCTGGCCAATGCATAAAAATTCGAAGGAAGAAATTTCCAGCAAATTTCTTAGAAAAACTTGTGGCCTTCTCTTCTTCGGATCGAGGCAACTGTGATTTTGTATGGAGCGAGGCATTAGTGGCTTACCATTTGTGCACGTCATCATGTGCCAAGTCGAGGCATCGTCGAGGCAACGTTAATTTTTATATTCTAGAAAAGCGTTGCATATTTTTGTTCTACGTGTCCAGTCTTTGTATGTTATTAATTTGTCTATGCTTTAAGAGCTTGGTTGGCTCTGTCTTCAAGGTGTGGTTTCCAGTTTAGCTTTTTATCTAGTAAGTCAAGGTATTTTACTTTGTCCTTCAGCTCAAAACGTGTTAGATTTAAATACTGTGCGACGCAGAGTCCAAAGGGTTCAACTAACTGTATTACAATTTGTGGTACAATTTCAAAAATGGACTGAATCGGGGAATACTTTCGTAGGATTGCCATAATAAAATACCGATTGGTATATTACGAAAATGGTTATGGTCCTAGTCAATTGTTAGGGTACGAAATAGATGTGTTCAGAATTTAAAGACGTATGAAAATGATTATTCTCATTTTTACCTATTGACTTTTCATTCTTAAAAATGATCAGGAAGTCGATTCTATTTGCGATGGTACGTTTATTGTTGTTGACCATCTTGATCATTTTACACGCAATTTTTTAAAAATCTCAGAGAAAAAAAATTATGGTGGATCAATTAGTATTAATTGTGACACTGTACGATAATCTATGCGCCAACATGACATGTACAATATGCAAAGTAAGGCTTGTAATATTGCTCCGAAAATAGTTATGCATAGAGTTCTGCTCCGAGTAAAATTTAAAACAAAAGTATTTTATCCCACCTGGAGTAAAAAATTCTGCCTGGGGCGGAGCTTTTATAAAGAGCTCGACTAAAATGCTCCATATATGAAGCAAAAGTATAAAGTACCCACACAAAGTCAGAAATACGCAAAAGATAAGATTTTTAATGAACTTAGTTTAAAGCCTTAGGATTTTTGGGGAAAAAAGTATTGTACCCATATATTTTCCGCCAATAAAGCTCCACTTACTGTCCACAGGCCTCCTTATGTCCTTATTTTAATTGGCTTTCTAAGGAGCTACATATTATTTGTAAGCAAAAAATTTGGCTCCAGATGGAATTTACAATTTGATGTACAATTGAAAAAACTCCAGGCAGAGTAACACGAACGTTAGCAGAAGGTGTGAAGCGTTTATTTAATATCAGATGGATTTTGTTCAATAGGGAGTTCCAAATATAATACTCCGGACGGAACCTTATTTTCGGTACAACACGTCGGAGTAGGAGCTGTAAACGAGACCAATAAAAGCGGCAATATCACAAAAAGATGAAAGGACGGCAAAGTACTTGAATACCGAGAAGTGATAAAACCCTAAGGAGTCGTAAACAACCCTGTCGCCAGAGGATAATGAGTGAAGAAGGTCACGGAGGCAAATTGGCAGCACAAGCATCGCCTAGGAAAAATACATGGAGAAAAATAAAGGTGTTCTTATGCATAAGACGTGTTTTCTTTTTCAGTAGTGATTTTTGATGATAATTATACTCTTACAGTTCAGAAGTGAGATAAACCTAAGCGCGAAAAAAAAAATATAAAAGCGTAATTTGTGTTTCGTGTGCTTTTAAAATTCCGACTTATTTGAGCTACGAACATTTTTAAGTGGTGACCGCGACATAAAGTGTGAAGTGCGGAAATGGGCCGATACAAAAGACAACGATCAATGAGCTCGAGCTCGTCAACCTCCTCTAAAAGCCGTTTCAGTGTTGAGCATGGTGGAAATAGTTTTACGCCGACGCGGCCGCGGAGACAATCTCCTAGGAGATCAACTGCTAGAGAGGATATAATTCAAACAAGTGAAAGTGAAAGTTCTAGACGCATAAATCGGCTAGAAAAATTAGTGGAAACTCTTTTGAGTAAGGAGTCAAGTGTAAATAATCAAAACACTGATAAACAAATCAGATACTCTATAAAAAGTGATTGTATCCCCGAGTTTAAGCCGGGTAACCCCAATCTATCAGTTAAGAAGTGGTTTGAAAAGATCGAGCAATTGGCAGGCATTAACGAATGGGATACAAAAACAACCATTTACCATATGCAGAATCGCTTAAGCGGATTAGCAAGGACATGGTATGGTAATCTCAGCACTTACGATCGTACCTGGAACGAATGGAAGGAGTTGATGAAAAAAACCTTTCCTGATCAACGTGACTTCGCTGGAACCTTAAGAAAACTTGTAAATCGAAGGAAGGAAAGTGATGAAAGCATGGTCGAATATTACTTCGCCAAGATGGATCTTATCCAAGCTTGCAAAATATCAGGGAAAGATGCGGTATCCTGCTTGATAGACGGACTAAATAATATAACAGTGCAGACAGGAGCACGAGCAGGACGTTATGAGACACCCGAAGATCTCTATGCAGAATTTTTGTCAACTGTTGCCATCGATGAGCGTCCAAAAACATATAGGAACAGCGAAAGCAGTCGGTCGGAGAGAAAACGTTATAATCACAATATATATAATAGAGCGGCAGACAGACAAAAATGATACGTTTAAAGGGAAAATACTAAAATGCTTTAACTGCAACAAGCGTGGACATATATCAACGAAATGTACAAGACCGAAAATTGAGTGTACTAAGTGTAAGCGTTTGGGACACGAAGCAAAAGATTGTGCAGTAAACCCCGCAAAATTTCAAAGAAGTGCTCTAAAGTGCAACACTAATTCTTTTACAGAGAAAAACTTGTGTTATTTTGTAGAATGCTCAGCGAATGAACAAAATCTTCATGGATATATTGACACGGGTTGCAGCATCGTCACATTGCGTGAATCTGACGCAAAAACTCTTAAATTAAAAAAGGAACCGTGCAACTTAATTATTTCTGGTTATGGCGGTGGCTCCACGAAAGTGCTAGTAAAAAGTCGTGCTGAAATGAAAGTGGATCTCGCGAAATCCTTCATTGACATCCTTATAGTTCCAGATAATGTACAAAGTGTACCAATAATAATAGGACAATCTTTTATCAACGATGATAATGTTGTGTTGATTATTCGAAATAATCAGGTAAGGGTATTCAATAAAGAATTGGCAATCCTACCTGAAGTGGAACATTTACCACCTGCAAAAGTTGCATTATAGGCTAACAAAGCCACAGTCATTCCTCCAAACCACGCCGGATATATAGAGGTGCGAAGTGATCATGACGTTGGTGAAGTATATGTGGAATTGCAGCAACGTTGTCAACCAAACGCGGAACATTGGATCGCGCGCTGCATCACAAACGCGAGCAACGGAATCGCGATGATCATAAACGTATCGGAATCAGATATTGTTTTCAAGAAAGATCAAGTGGTAGCAAGAGGCGTATTATGCAAGGAAGACAGAGATATGGAAGATAAAGGGGTGAGTACATTGAATATTTACGAAAAAAAATTAAGACCAATAACTTTAAAGCAAATTGAATCGCAAGTAGATACAGATCTGAATCCCGAAATTACTCGAGATTTGTTTCGCTTAATAAACGAATATCGCGACTGTTTTGCACAAAATATGAGTGAACTGGGTAAAACTCATGTTAGTGAAATGAGAATTAATCTCATAGAAGATAAACCAGTGACATATAAACCATATAGGTTATCATTTACAGAACGCGAAACTGTTAGAGGAATTGTAAAAGAGTTACTTGACAACAAAGTTATTAGGGAATCCAAATCTCCGTTTAGTAGCCCAATACTTTTAGTAAAAAAAAAACAGGGGAACACCGGTTATGTGTTGACTACCGGCGTTTAAATTTGAATACAATAAAAGATAAATATCCGATGCCTAGAATTGATGATCACATAGATCGGTTAAGAGGTTGCTAGTATTTTACAAGTCTGGACATGGCAAGTGGATACTACCAAATACCACTAAGTGACTCATCAATCGAAAAAAACCGCCTTTATTACCCCAGATGGCCACTACGAATATTTACGAATGCCTTTCGGTCTAGTTAATGCACCCGCGGTATTTCAACGAACGATAAATGCGGTGTTGGGTCCATTACGATTTACGTCAGCCTTAGCATATATGTATGGACGATATTTTGTTGCCAACGGTAGATACTGACACCGGATTAAAAGTTTTACAGAATATATTAGAAATTTTACGAGAATCAGGCTTAACTTTAAAATTGGAAAAATGTTTCTTTTTAAAAAAACAAATTGAATATTTAGGGTATGAAATAAATTTCGAGGGAATACAACCGGGTAGACAAAAAATTCAAGCAGTCGCCAGCTTTCCCCAACCGAAAGAAATACACCACGTCCGACAATTCCTAGGATTAGCCAGCTACTTTCGAAAATTTGTCGAGAAGTTCGCAGTTAAAGCTCTTCCTTTAACAAGCCTTTTGAAGAAGAATTCGAAATTTGAGTGGGGAAAGGATGAAGAAGATGCATTCTGTATATTGAAAAATACATTAATCTCGAGGCCCGTACTGGCACTGTATGATAACCAAGCGGAGACCGTACTTCATACAGATGCTTCCAAACTAGGATTAGGCGGAATCCTATTACAGAAACAATCGGATGGGACTTGTAAACCAGTCGCATTCTTTAGTAGAACAACTAGCAAGGACGAACAGCGATATCATTCGTATGAGTTAGAAACACTGGCCGTAATAAATTCTCTGCAACGATTTCGTGTATATTTAATAGGTAAACCATTCACTGTCGTGACTGACTGCAGCGCAATAAGAACAGCATTCTCAAAAAGGGACCTAATACCACGAATAGGCCGATGGTGGTTGACAGTTCAAGAATACGACTTCACGGTTGAATATCGCCCCGGATCAAAAATGTCACATGTTGATGCTTTAAGCCGCAATCCTATTTGCGAAAATCAAGTAAGCGATATTCTCATAGTGAATGTGACGACCGATGATTGGGTATTAGCTGCTCAATTAAAAGATGAGAACTGCAAGGAACTTATTGACAAATTATCTCGTACGCCAATGAACGAAGCCGAAAAAAACATACACAAGGATTATGCTATTAAGGATAAACGGCTATATAGAGTAACAAAAGAAGGAAAAAAATGGGTGGTACCGAAGTGTTATCGCAGAGAAGTGATAATGTGTCATCATGACAACGTTGGGCACTTTTCCTTAGATAAGACTTTGGAGTACGTGAAGAAAAAGTATTGGTTCGCATCAATGAGGAAGTACATAAAGAAATATATCGATTGTTGTCTAGGTTGCTTGTACAATAAAGTTCCGTCAGGGAGACAGCCTGGCTTTTTAAATGTAATTGACAAGATACCAGAACCATTTGATATGCTACATGTGGACCATCTCGGACCATTTGTGAAAAGTTCACAAGGAAATACACACTTAATTGTTATAATAGATGGATTTACGAAGTTTATTTTCTTGACACCTGTAAAAAACACGAAGGTAAGTCCCGTCATAAAAGTGTTTGACGATATTATAAATACATTCGGTGTGCCACGCCGCATTGTATGTTATAGAGGCAGTTGTTACACCAGCGAAAAGTTCACTGGTTATTGTAAAAACTTAGGTATAAAAAGGGTGCTAAACGCGACTGCAACCCCTCGTGCGAACGGACAAGCGGAGAGGTACAACCGAACAATTCTAAATTCCATTGCAACATCTACAGAAGATGAAAGGCATTGGGATACGACGATCAGCTCGATACGTTGGGGTATAAATATAACCATCAACAAAACGACTGGGAAAAGTCCCTATGAAATGCTTTTGGGGTACACGCCGCGAAGTGCGGCCGACTCATTTTTGGCTAATGACATATACGTAAAGGAAAGCGATGAACAAAGTGTTCACGCAATACGAGAAAAAGCTTCTCTAAGAATAAAAGAACAACAGACCTCGCAAAAGAAATATTACGATTGTAAGAGGGCGAAAGCGCCCGAATATTCTATTGGGGAACAGGTCGTTGTAAAACGTAAAAAGGGTTCCAACGATGGAACGAGTAGAAAGCTACTACCAAAGTACAGTGGTCCATATGTTGTGACTAAAATTTTAAATTACGACCGGTACGTTGTAGAAGATTTACCCGGAGCGAAAAGATCGCGAAACCCATACAGTGGGATATATCCCAGCGATAAAATGAAGAAGTATAAGATTTTGTCGGACAGCGAAACCGATTCCCACGAGGAGTCAGCTGACTGTGCAACAAATTAAAAAAAAAAAAAAAAAAAAAAAAACATATACATATACATATTACACGATATATATTTCTAGTAATTAGTTTAATATTTAATATCTTTTTGCATACATATATGTACAGGAAGCGTGTAGTTGTTCACCGCTCCGAGGACGTAGCAGTTGGAGCATGGCCGAGCTGTAAACGAGACCAATAAAAGCGGCAATATCACAAAAAGATGAAAGGACGGCAAAGTACTTGAATACCGAGAAGTGATAAAACCCTAAGGAGTCGTAAACAACCCTGTCGCCAGAGGATAATGAGTGAAGAAGGTCACGGAGGCAAATTGGCAGCACAAGCATCGCCTAGGAAAAATACATGGAGAAAAATAAAGGTGTTCTTATGCATAAGACGTGTTTTCTTTTTCAGTAGTGATTTTTGATGATAATTATACTCTTACAGAGCGATATTTCAAGGCCGGATGCAAAGAATTATTTTTTTCACGGATGCTCGGCTTAATCGAGGACGGCGTCATTCGGCTTAACAATGACCTTGATAGGATCTGTGACTTGGCCAGTCGCAATCAACTAATTCTAAATCCAAACAAGTCAAACTGTCTATTTGTGAATAGGAGGGATTATGACCTAAATAATCTACCAGTAGTTAAGATCAATGGCATCGTCATACCATATGCTAGGTCGGTTAAAAACCTGGGCGTCGTGCTAATTACTAAGTTTACTTGTAGTGATCATATATCTAATACAGTTGGAAGGTGTATTCTTCCCTGAGAATGTTAAGAATGTCTGCGAATATATTGTCACAATGCATGCGTATGAGGCTTGCAAAGACCCTCGTGCTACCTCACTTTATCTTCGAGAGTCTAATATTTCCAAAACTGGATTCTTGCTGTCAGCGGAAATTAACGGTAGCTTTCAATGATACGATTCGATTTATATTCGGCTTGCCCAGATTTTCTCATACTTCATCCTATGTCGACTCATTTCTTGGATGCTCTCTCGAAACATTCCTCATGAACAGAAGGCTGAAATTTTTGTATAACTTGATCTATGCGAAAGAGCCAGCTTATCTCCAGGACCGTATTCAATTCCTGAGCTCCACTCGACATCGTCGTCTTTTGTTACCTAGCCTTGTTACTCAAATTGGTGAGCGATCTTACTTCGTACAGGTCATTCGTAGGTGGAATGGCTTAGCCGTCAGCCTTCAGCGGGCTGGCTCCGTTGGAACATTCGGCCGGCTCTTGGCTTCGACCCTTTTGCCTTAATACGCACTGACCGATGCTATGCACTGTATTGCGCTGCACCTCTTCGATTTCTCGTCCTATATTTTTATACACATGATTATTGTTATTATTTACATTTGTTTGTTTTCTTTTCTTTTTCCTTTTGCTTTCTTAAATCTAGTTTAATTTTTTTTTCTTTTACTATAATATATTATCTCATACATCAATTGTTCTAAACATTTGTATAACGTTGTTCATTGTTATGATTCTTCCCGCGCCTGTATTTTACACACACACTGTTAATATTTAGAATTTTTCCTACGTTAACTGTACACTTTTAAGACTTCTAAAATTTTATGTACCTTTGCGGTATCGCGCAAATTTTTCGTTCGTTCGGGTATTAAGTTTTTAATTCAGTTTCGGTGCTAAATTTCAAAATTTTATTTTGAAAATTCGTTCGTTTAGGTCATTATTTTGGAAATTGGAACTTCTTGGAACTGCCACTTACCCAATTGTCAAAATTGGGACTATTAAATTTTTTGTACATCTTTTAGATCCTTTTCAAAATTCTTGTATCCGTTTATACAGTCTCTTTTGGGAATTTTTTCTTGTTTGCTTTCCTTTTGCTTGTGTCATTTTTCTTGTTTTTTAGTTTTTCTAATTGTTTTAATTGTCCCTATTGACCTTTTATAACTTTTAGATTAGCTAGCGACTTTTTGTTTACACTTTGTAGAGCCTTTTGCCACCCTATTTTTAAGGAATTTTTAAAAGAGCCGATGACCCAACAATTAAAGAGCTTATCTAAATAAAAAAAAATTATATGCTTCAATTTGAACTCGAATTACTTTCAAAATAATAGCTTCTGGGAAATTTTTTATTTATTATTAGAATGCGCCAAGTGTCCGCTTTTGAAAAAGTGATTAGTTATAAAATTCAAATAAGTAACAAAAAAAATAAATAAAAAAATAAATGATCAAAAAATCTTGAAAGCAAAGCGTTAAATGGAAAAATGTGTAATGACGTTTTCGATCTCAAATAAGCTCTACTTTCATCTGGTTTAGTTTGTCCCATAGTTCCCGGAACACCCTGTATATTTTGACAAAGGAAATATACAGATCATCCTTGCCTTTGAATTCTCTACTTTTATGTAGAACATTTTTTTGTAAGATTAAAGGCTCTAAACTTACACCATTATTTGGACCTTTTTTGGTTGTAGAGAAAGTTTGATGTAGGTAGCCATTATGGATAAGTCAGGGGTCTTGAATGATGATGATTTCGTTTGTTTCCTCTCATAGAAAAACGAGTCACGCACGGTTCCAAGTATAATTCTATATTGTGCTCAAAGGTAATCCAAACGCATTTCAGTTTTGTTAGGTTGTTGGTATTGGTGGTTATTTCATCTTCGTATCCCTCCGTTTCCTGAATCCCCATGCCATCCAACATCACGTTAAATCTATTAACCTCTTCTATGTTGGTGCCTGCTGGATTCCAGATGTAAGAAAAAACTGTTCCGAACTGGATCTTGTTTACATATAATTTCAAAACACTAAACATTACTACTGCACTTGTTGGTTGGACCCACCATTGCGCACAATCGTCACGACCTGTCCTGAAGCTTAAGGTCAGGTAAACTATTTAAGGGAACTTATCTCAACGAGCGTCACAGCTAGCCTCTTTCTTACTAATAATTATTTGACACTTCAAGACACTCGAGACCACAATGACAGGCTATCACACGAATAATGTTGTATTGGTGGTCATTGGAGCACTAGCTTATCTTCATTTTGTCAAACATTTCAATATTGTCTACCTGCTCTAGAACCTCTAAACACTCATCACTGATCTGTAGAAAGAGACTCTTGTATATATTTACTGATTTTCAGATGTCTACACTTTCGTTCCTCGAGACCTCTGAAATACTAAATTTGAATTGCATTTATTGATTTAATTAAGCCTCGTGGCTGTATATAAACTTTTACTCGTAACATTGCAACTGACAAATAATTTAGCATCTTCGATATTTTTGTGTGTGCTTATTTCGTACTTCAGTCAAAAAAGGATTCATTTTTTATCATCTTATTTTTTTTTTTTTATACAAAAGATAGATGGAACGAAAGATTCGAACTCACGAGGTGGTATTGTCCTGCTTAACAAAATTGTTCATAAAAACCTTCCTGTCATTTTAATAATGAAGCACAGAATGTATAAGGTGAAGTAACCCTTTCAGTTGCTCTACAGATAGGATAGCCAAGAGTATCCATATTCTATGTGGTAAAGGTCAGCTAAGCGCACGGGAAATATTCGATTACCTTAAACTCTCCTTCCACGTAGGACAGATAGGTACTCGGGATACTCGGGAGGGCTCATCAATAACTCCCATTTTTGATAGGTGGACGTGAATCGTATTGTAGCCAGTTACCATACTGATCATAGTTTTATATTGTTTTCTTCCGAACGGCCTAAGAGAAAGTCTATGAGAACTTCTTATTTAGCCCATCAAGAAAATGTTTCGTTCAGCTATCGCTCCTGATGCTTTGCACGAACATCTGCTCTGATGAGAGACCTGGCAATGAAAACACCAGGCTCTGATCCGGAAAAGGAAGTGCTAGAGCTGAGTTTTGCTACAGAGTCAACGTTTTTTTCATTTCCTAGAATTCCCTTATATCCAGGCACTCACTGTATTTTCATTATCCATCACACCTTCTTAAAAGATTTTCAGGTACCTAAATGTAAAGAATTAATAAAAAAATTTCCGTTTTCTTTTATTTTCACACTTCTATAGGATACTACCTTTCCGACAATGGATTCGATGTATGGTTAGGAAATTCTAGAGGTAACCGTTATTCCAAAAATCACACTACATTAAATCCTCACGATCCAAATTTCTGGGAATTTAGTTGGCATGAAATGGGATTATATGATCTGCCAGCAACCATTGATTACATTCTCAACGTGACAGAATTTTATCGACTTCACTATATCGGGCATTCACAAGTAAAAAATATTTAAATTTAAATCAATTTTGCAGTGGTAAGATATCTAAAGTTTTTTTTTTAGGGTGTCACTATATTCTTTGTAATGTGCTCCAAAAGGCCAGAATATAACGAGAAAATAATTCTCATGCAAGGATTAGCTCCACCTGTGTATAACAGTCATTCGAAAACTCTACTTATTCCGTTTGCTAAGTTTTTAATAAATGTAGGTAATCGAGACTTTCATTGGACGTCACCCGGCATTTAAATGCAATTTTAAATTTTCAGCATATCCCTAGTAAATTAGCAGGAGAACTATTCCCCTATGGTTTCTTAAGACGAACACCGTGTTTCAGAGGAAATCGATTTGAGCTGATTTGTTTGGAAGGATTCTTTTCAGTTGTTGGCCGAGATGCAGAGCTATTCAATAATGTTTGTACAGAAAATATGATTTTTTTTGCTTTCATGTTTATAATTTTGAGGAGTTGTTTTTTGTTTTTCTTTTGTTTGTTTAATTATTTTCAGACAATGGCACCGATTATATTCAGTCATGCTCCAGCTGGTTGTTCATTGAGACAAATGCGACATTTTTTTCAAGTATTGAATTCTGGAAAATTTTCGGAATATGATTTCGATGAAATTGAGAATCTAAAAAAATACGGAATGCGTTCTCCACCTGACTATAATATTTCGACAGTTACAGCTTCTATAGTACTTCACTATGGTAGTAATGATTACTTAGTGGATCCGTTGGATGTTGAGAAACTCTATAAAGTTTTGAATAATATACGCGGAGTATATCGAGCACCAATAGCAAAATTCAATCATATCGATTTTCTCTGGAGTGTAAATGTTAAAAATGTTAGCAAAAAATTATTATTAATAATTGAAAAATTTGAAGCTGGCATTTTAGAGTATACGATTGAGTAGAAGGGTATAAAAAGTCTACTGCTGTAGCTTCTCTACAACAGATATACCTACATATCATCACAACTGATAGTTTTGTGTTTTTGTTTTTAGATAATATAAATTTATATGAAAAAAATTATAAAAATTGCATAAATTATTTTGTTTTTTTAACCATACGATGATGTTCAACATTAACGATAACACTCCGAGATAACCTGTCGAGTTGGTAAGGTAAGAGATTATTGTTTATTTGGAAATAAAAAATAAAACAATGTTCAGAAGAAATTATCGAAAAAGACCAAATGATCCATTCCCCATCAAATTTGTTGTAAAATAAATAAATAAAAAGATGTCGCCTTGAATTTTCAGGATATGATTGCCCTCCTGGATACCTAAGACTCGCTGGAGACACTAATTAACAAAAACTTCCAGACTATTGTAGAATAGGTAATACTCCTCCTGTTCTATAAATGTTCAGAATATATCGAAACAATAATTTATGCTTTTGAATCCAATAAAATTAATTCATTTTTTGACCTAACTATCCCTCGTCAAAATATATTACAAAAAACGTCATTTTTTTTAATTTTCCTGAACTTTCCATTTTGTTTGCAGAAAAAAATATTTTTTGTCATCGGGCGAGATAACGACATTAAAGGACATTAAAAGAAAAGCAGATGGGAGAAGGAGGATATCATCAAAAAGTATAGTAGGTAGGTACCAATATTAGTTAGTTTCTAAATAGAAAAAGGAGTAAATAACTAATTAATTAATTAATTTTAAACTTGGGGTAATATAAGCTCAGACTTTGAAATCAGGCATTTATGAAGTCTACCTAAACTCTATATGTAGGTACATAGTTAAATTGCATTTAAATTTGATTACTTACGCGAAACAATACGGAAATATTTTATATTTAATAGTGATAGTTATGGCATTGCACATAATATCTGCAAAAAGACTATAAACTTTCAAGAGCAATTTATATAATTTGCTTTTTTTTAACTGTTTCTATCAGCCACCAGCAAACGACATTAACTCAGTTGTCGGCAGAAACGTGGGACTGAAATTGTACCTACAAAATTCACCTTCTGGTAGTGGATGTAAGATTCATTTTTAATGCATTCAGTCCCGTATATCGCTACAAATAAAAACGCTAGCAATATTATTCTTTTTAAATTTTTCCTTGACTATAACCAAACCTAGTCCATTTTTTTTTCTCACGAAGTAGTGCATCACTATAGATACAATTCAAAAATTCAAAATTGAATGAATGATCGATCCAACCGGATGCTTAAGATGTGACAGAAATAAAATAATTATTGTCGAAGACTTGTAACATTTAGGCTAGTTAGCTTTGTGACATTAAATATTCAACAAGCAATAATGACTACTAAATTAAGTCCAAATTTGACATTTCTTCTTCTTCAGATCACTTAACAAATAAAATAGAAATAAATTTCTTTCTTTCATATTTAGCGCAGCAACACTGTTCGATTGGGTACAGAAAATCTGAAAATTTTGCTTACTGCGATGAATCTGTTAGATATGGATAATTGTTATTTATTAGGCATTATATTATTATTTTTCACCCGACAACTGACAAAAATAGGATTTAAATTGCACTTAAAGTTGCCATATTTGTACGTTCAAACTAAAAAAAAAGAAAAAAAAATTCGCTACTGATTTTGCGCTCTAGTTTATATACAACCCATAATAAATTTTCACTCGAAAACTCACCAAAATTGCACTTAAATTGGTGGCAGGGGAAATTTCTTTAGTTTTAACGTACAAAATCGTTTGCAAAAGACCAAAAACTTTTAAATAAAATCTTCAATAATAATATTTTTTACAGTGTCTTTTTTTTTATCATTAGGTACATGACACCTTTACCTGAAAAACGAAAACTACTCAATCTGCTGTCAACAGAAAGAACAACATGGCGCCATGATGTCCAATAGGTCCGGGAATGCAGAACATTAAAAAAAAAAATGGCTTGAATTGTCCACGAAATAGAAGAAAAATAAATGGTCCGCTGCTATTAGCTCAACAATTCAATACATGCATCTACCCACGAATATACCTATGTGCGCACATCAGTTTCTTCAAATCTCCAACGAGACATAAACGCTTATGTAATTAAGATTTATTTATTTGGTTACAAAATGGTCTCAAAATAAATTGTATGTACCTACCTATGTATTGTTCAATAAAAAAACAAATAAAAAACTCAAGGTTCTGTTTCATTTTATATCCCCAACAGCATTCTCCATCCTTTGTTAAACATTTAATTTAAAATGGCGTCCAAATTCAAAAAGTCTATATAAAAAAAAACTTCGATAAAAATCCATAAAAACTTAACGAACGCTGATCCATTTCCATTACTTATTCTATGATTTGCTTTCATGCCACGCCCCTTTCCATATTCATTTAATCTGAAAAATTAGAATATGTCGTCCCTAGTTCAAAATATCCATATAAAAAAAACTTCGATAAGAAATTAACAAAATCGAACTTTCGTACTGACTACTGGGAGCAGAAAATCTGATTGAGTTGCTTGCTACTGATTATGGGTACCTGGTACAAAGCTGAAAAATTTGGTTTTATCTGGCATGGATTTGGATGTTTCCATATGGAAAATTTTTAGAAGCCTACAAGTATGTAATCTTTAAAAATTTTAGCATAGTATGGGGGCATTGTCTCTGATAAAATTCATTCCACAATATTTTCTGGGTTTGTGCTTTCGATTTGTCGATATGGAAAACATCCAAAACTAGGCCAGAATAAGAGAAATTTTCAGATTTCTACCAGGCACCCATAATCAGCAGCAAGCAACTCAATCAGATTTACTGCTCCCAGTAGTCAGTACAAAAGTTCGATTTTTATCGAAGTTTTTTTTATATGGACATTTTGAACTAGGGACGCCATTTCTAATTTTTCAGGTTATATGCGTAAGTGGGGTGATGTAGTTGCTATTGCTATTGCATTTTTGTGAATTTCTTATCGAAGTTTTTTTTATATAGACATTTTGAACTAGGGACGCCATTTTCTAATTTTGCAAGATCCAATATATCAAAGGGGCGGAGAATGACAGTCAGAGCTAGTTAGTAGACTTTTAACGAGAGAGAGAAATAAGTTTGTAGATTTTTATGGAATGTTTTTTTTTAACTACGGACGCCATTTTAGAGTAGTGATGTTGTAGGTATATGAAAGCGGTTAAGATCAGAAAAATTAAAGTAAGCATGTACGGGGTGGTAAAAATGATTTTTATAAATTTGATTTTTGATTTTTGTTTTCATGATAGGGTGGAAAATTAACATCTTATACAATTTTTGTGGAAAATTTTTTTATTTTTCTAAGAGTAAAAAGCTATTACATATTCATTAATAAGTTTGTTTTTCTTCTTTTTGTACAATTATGATAAAATAACAATAAAAAATATTTTTATTAATAATAGAAAATTAAATAAAATTCGTTTTAGGTTATAGATCATTTGTCTTTTCTGTTCTTTTTTTTTAATTTTATTTTAAATAGATTTTTGATTGAATATAAGTATTAAGAATTATGGCTAGCTCTTACATGCTACATAGTTTATAATTTCAGTGATTGTAAAAAATTGTAAGAAGTTATTAGAATATGTATACACACAAAAACATGTCTTTAAAAATGGAATTTTTTTGGAAGATAAATATTTTAAGAATAATTCTTAGTTAGGTTCTAATGAATTAATTAACTTTAACAAATGCAAATTCTTATATAATCCCAAGAAATATATCAAAAGATATTTCAAATCAAAAGCGACTTAACATATTTTGGTATAATCTTCAACATTACAGAAAAAGGGCTACATATGTAGGTATGTCAATCAGAACACGTTGGCATTTCTTCACTTCCATTGATTTAGATGTTTTCTTTACATTGACATGGACTCAATGTATTGGTGATGATTGGAGATTGGAGAAAACTGTCCGATTCTGTCTTAAAACGTTGCAAATCTTGGATTCCTTCTCATGTTTATTTCACTAAACATCCTTCATTGAAAGTATTCTGTGTCATCCTACAGGGTGAGAAAAAAAAATGAAATAAAAAAAATGGTAAGAATATGAAAATTAAAAAGAAAAATTAAGGTGAAATATTTTGATATGGATTTAAAAAAAAAAAAGCAACACATACATGCTGGAAAAAAATTCAAATAATCAAGTTTTTATTAGAGAAATATTTAGAAGATAAATTTTTTTGCTTTTTTTTCTCGAGAATCTGTAGTCCTTTTTCGTTGAGTTCTTCATATAACTTTTTCTTTGAACGTCGTTCGTCGATATAGTACCCTTATGTCTTGCGTCCTATTCCGTGACAACAGATATTTAGTGGAGAAAAAGTATTTTTTTTTATTTAACATTTTATTAATTTTTAATTCTCCACAATCATGGGTGTAGTGGGGTATACAATTGTGTACGAGATTGTATCCCACAATGCTGCAGCTATGGTTAAAATGGGGAGAAGACTGTTGATTTCTAGCATAATATACACGTAAAATTCATACAGGAAATCTTTTACTAAAATATATTAATAAATAAAGAAGTAACAGCGAAGACAAAATGTCAACATATTTTAATTAAGGACATTTAAGCACGCAGATTTTGAAGTGGGTTTGATTATGAGTTTTTTGTTTGGCATGTTAAAAAAATCGATATAATGACGCAAATAGCAGCTAATCCTAATTTAAAAAACAAAATAATCAAGCAAACGATCTCTCTACTGTTGTTCGAGCGAGTTTCTAGAGATGTTGAAAATATTTAATTAAACTTTTCGATCCGGTAATGCGAACTAATTAATTTTTCCCAGAGCTCTTCTGTTTCTATTGCCGATTCTGTAAAATTGTGATAAAATATAGAATTACCCAAAAGATTTATAAATGTGATTTGGAAAAACCGAGGGCAAATGGTCCTTAATGTGTTCTCACTTGTAGCATATTACCTAAACATCCGTTATATGATAATGGATTCTTAAGCACTTCGTAACAAAAAATCGTAAATGAGTTCCTTTTTTGGGACACCATTACCATTGAAGACGCGAAACATTTCCAGAAGAGCTCCAAGCCTATCTTTCCTAAATTAAGTACGTACAATAAAAAAGTTGAAAAAACAATTTTGAAGCATTGATGAACTTAACCAACCAGAACTATCTAAATTATCAATTAAACTTCTCCACATTCCAGCTTTATTCAATAGTAAAAAGTAGATTGTCATTTCAATATTCCAAAAAACTGCTACTTGTTTAATTTGTCTTAATCTTAGCTTTCGTTACGTTACAATGAGTATTAATTATATAGTAGATGATTGGTATTTATTATTTTACGTAAATTGTTTTGTATAATTACACATTAATCTGCACATCATTCTGGTTTGAATAGCGAAAAGTACATTTTTTGTTCAAAAATGTTTAGTTGCAAAAATGGAAATATAAAATACTGAGAAAAAAAGAGATGCAGAAAGCCTACATGTTGGGAAAAACAGCGAAATATTGGACCAAAACTTAAAAGGGAATAGTTTGAGCTATTTTAATAGAAATTCATAAATCACTCATCCAAAGAACAAAGCACCACACACACTTCTTACATTCAATAAGGATTGATTCAGAAAAATAAAACCGACCACCTATCCCCCCTATTATCTACTCATCACCAGGTAAACAAAATTAAGGAATGCTGGTAAGATTGCATCTATAAAACGGTGTCACTTATAGTTGCAAGCCATTAAATGCAAAGCTCTTTCTTATGCAATGAAAATGGAAGTCAGCCAAGAAGAACGATGTAAATTAATTCTTTCCACACATATGGAAAAGCCGAATATGTTTCAAAGGTTAGCTAACAAGTTGATAATGCCTAAGACGACCATTCTCTCAGTAAATTTTGGAAATCTTGTGGTGTCTAGAGAAAGTTCGAGGCAGGATGGAGCTTTTATGTGGTAAAAAAAAAAAGAGCGGTTACGAAGATCCCAAGATATTTAAGAATCGTCGGTACACCAAATTTTTCGGTAAATACTGAATTTGGCAAGCAATATGTTCGTATGTGACTAGAAATTGGAATCCTGCAAATTATTAAGATTAAGTAATCGTTCAAAAACAAAATTATTTAATAACAAAAAAAAGGTTTTCTTGTTGATTTCATCATTCGGTTTTTTTCTGAATCAGTCCTCAAATAAAGGACGGAAAATAGACGCACTCGAAGTTTTTGAAATTAATAAACAATCCAAAAGATAAGATGTGAATGTCCAAATAAATAACCAGGTCTCAAAATTTTATACTGCTTCTAAAATCACAGCGGATCTCCATCAAAATTGAAAGCACATTTATATGATACTGCGGGGATAGAGCGGGGATAGCGACACCAATAGAAATATCTCGTAAGTAGGATTAACTAAAAATTTAAAATTTTTCTAAAATTAGTTAACATCCAAATTTCAAGGAGTTCCATTTTCTCCTTTCTAACTTAAAAAAAATCGAGAGTGGACTTTTTGAGATATTCAAGGATAACGAACATATCCATTGTCTTTGAAACCAAATTTTCAGAAAAAGGACCTCGACTAATTTTTTCCAGAAACTTCAAAGCTTTCTTCGCGTCATGGGCTTTCGATGTGATTTTGAGCAAAATTTTGTCATTTTTTTTTCAAATTTCAAAATACCGTATCTCCGTCAAAAATGGACAAAACAAAAATATTTCGGTAAAGTATTAGTGTTAACAATAAAATCAACCAACCAACCTGTGAAATTTCACCAATATCGGAGATAGTCGATGAACAAATTTACACAATATTTGTCGATTTTCTGTGGAATAACTGTAACGTAAGAAAAATTTCAGGTAGAATCACAGAAAAAATTATTCCTTTATTAAGAAGAGGGTAGGTAAAAAAGAAAGAGTTCGTTTCTAGTTGTAAAACTCACACTAAAGATATGTTTCGAAATATTTTTTGATGTGATGAGAAAAAGAAAATTGATTTCTTTGACTCCGATAGCAATATTGAAGTGTGTGACGGTCAAAGGAGAAGAAACTTTATATTCGGTTTGAGAACGATAAAACATGTCAGTCCAATTTACAGAATCGCTAACTGAATTTCTATATTGTTACAATAACTAAAGGTCAGTACAGTATTAGGAGGATGGGCTATAATCAACCGATTGGATTCTATCTGGAATGCATCTCCGTCGCACCATATGAAGATCCCTTTCTACAACATACAGCCACCAGCCACATCATTAATTTGGACCTTTCCTCGTTTCTTGCATTATTCGAGATTTCCTTTGAGAACTACTTTGAAGAATTTTAGAATAAAAATTGAAATTATTTTATAGTTGAAAAATGAAAACTAAGAAACTAGCTGTTAAAAACTGTCTCGATAGATGCCTTAATTAAGGATCCCTTTCGTAGTATGTATGGATGCATGTATAAAGCTAGTGGCCTCGATGCCCTAGAGATGAATAATACAATCGGACTGATTGATGATCCAGAATGCAGAGGATGCGAGAAGGATACCAATACACACATGCATATATAATTTCTTTATCATTGTGTGCGGCAATATCTTTTAAAACACAATCGCTTTGACTTCCATTTCTTAAATAAGTTGCATGGCGTAACAGCCAGGGAGGGCCCGGCGAACTTGTGAAAATTTCCAAAAAATATTCATTAATTCGTTCAATCGTAGGTCAAATTGAATCCGTTCGGATCAGAATCGAAAAGGGCTTTAACCTGTTTTTTCTTCAAGAAAACCTATTAAAATCTATTTAAAAACTATTTTCAGATTGCTCTGATTCCACTGAATTTTGACAAAGGGGAGAAGTAAGAGAAATCATGCAGAACTATTTTGACAGCCTGTGTGGAAATTTTAATTGATAACCTCTGATATCAATGAAATTTTGAAAGTTTCGTAAAACTCTGCTTAATTTTCCGGAAAGAAAAGATTTTTTAAGCTTTATCGATTCTAATCCCAATGGCCTCAGTAATAAGGCTAATTATCTCTATAAGGAAGAAATCTAAATTAAAAACTTCAATAATATTCTTATTACGTTACATTATGGAATAAAACTATATTAGCACTCTAGAAAATAAATACTTCGAGAAACCGAGAAATTCATAGAAAAACATTAAACTTGTCTAGAACCTACTCGAGTCTCGAAAAGGAGAAAGCAACCGGAGAGAGCAAAAGACTTTCTGATAAAGTCCACTCCAGGTAAAAGTAATTTAGTAGACTTTCCATCAGATACACGTCCAAGGCCATCAGAATATTGGAAGATACATATTTACGATCAAGTGATGGACAACATTATCACTAAGTTAGTGACACTAACTTCAAAAATTGGTTTGTACCTGAAACATAGAAAGGCACTTGTAGATAATTATAAAAATGTTTTCAACGTAGACATTTTCACCTTACAGGTTGAAACAAAAATAATAAATGATATGTTCCAAAACAAGAGCATTGTGTAGTAAATTTGGAAAGATTGAAAACAGAAATTAATAAAGACTTCTGCCCAAATTTATACAAGTAGCTGCAAGCAGCTCTGGATCTTCCTATCAGCTCGGCCAGCTGTGAACGGAGCTTCTCCATGGAGTTAAAATTGGTTAAGACAAACTGTTTCAGGAGAACAGGAACATGGAACTTATAAACATTGACAGTGAACTAACAGAGTAATAGGTGCTAAATATGTTTGCAGAAAAAAAACGTAAACTAAAGCGTATATAGACATTAACTATCTCTTTATTAGTGCTTAATAAAAACGTAAATAATTGATATAAAATGTGTATCTCACTCAAACCTGTAAAGTACTTAAGTATTAGTACGATTACCAGGACCTGGACTTAAATGTTTTTTAAGTACAAGTCCCGGTACTGATACTCTAAAAATTCTCAAGTACAAGTCCCGATACTGGTACTTAATGCACTTAGTACAAATATCGCCATAACGCGAAGTACTTCAGCTCTTGTAAATTATTTAAACACGTCTTCTACGTCTTGCCACAATAAAATTTTACTGCCATCAGTAAAATAGAAAGAAAGCGCAATATATGAGTAACTTGTAACACAGAAATTGACATGTTGACTGCATATCCTTTGTTGAGAAGGTTGGCAATCAAGTGCCACAATCCGCTCTCTTCCTCGGCACATGTTGAGCATCGATTTTCTTTTGCAGGTCTTGTAAATGCTACACAAAGGCAATCATTATCTAATGGGATATTTGTTTTGCTAAAGGCAAACTGAAATATTGTATGAACAACTTCCAAAATTATGTAGAAATTCGAACAGCAAAAGCTTATACGATATTTTATGATATTTCGTAAATGGAAACCTCATCCAGTTATTTAACTGGGTATGGACTTGTACTTAAAAATGTTTAAGTACCAGTACCGAAACTTGTAGTTGTACTTGAGATTTGAATTATGGGTCCTGATATAATGCTACTTGGAATAAATACTGAGCTAATGCCTAATGGTAAGGCGTCGCTATCATATCAAAGCAAAGGATTGGATGTGGAAAACAATAGTCTCTGTTATTTAAACGACATCACTATCTTTTAAAGTCGTGAAAATTTTATTTTATTTTTCAAATAAATACTACTTCCTATGATTTAAGAAAAATTTAAATCGCGTTGGATGTTTAGAGTGTACTGTAGGGAATAGATGAGTGTCTCTTGGGTTCATTAGGATTAAAGAAAAGAATGCACTTTCAGTCAATTCCCCAATTACTTTATGTACTAATCTATTTTCACAATAATTTAAATGTCTGACTAAAACTATTTCGTAAATACTCGACGCCGTTGGTCTCGATTAGCAATAAATATCGCCCGATCGCCGAATTTTGACTGACTAGCTATCCAAAAATTGATTGAATGCTGATGAATTATACTAACTGATAAGCGAGAACTAATTGAATGAGAATTAAAAAAAAAGAATGGGAAACAATTGAAAACTGTTCGTTGTTCTTCTGACCTTAACATTGCAACCTCGACAAAGACTGCCATATCTCAAAAGCTTTTCTCATTCAAATCGCTTCGAATGTGGACATGTACCTGCATTTTCAGTACTTAGATTAAAAGTGCTGATCTAATTTTTTTGCTTTCTTGGAAGCGGAGTTAAGGTTTCACGTAGGAAGACTAGGTACATATTACAAAAATAGTGACGCGATGTCTGCGACTTGTAAAATGAGAATTATTTTAATAATTTTTTTCTTATGAGAATTATTTTATTTTTTGTGTGCAAAGCTATTTTAACGGAAATTATGCTCTAGAATTAAGATAATGTTCCTTGTGGGTTTTGTAACTTATAGACTCTCTGCACTGTATACTCTTTGTAACTTTATAAACTTTATCGTTTTTTTAATCTATGCAATTTCATTGACTCTAGGCATTATATCAATATCTTGTAAGTGCTCAGAGCAATGCATAAAAAATATCGGTCATAGGCTGGGAATACTCATGAGCTGGTATACTTCGGAAACAAAATATTTGTTAAAACTTATATGTACGAAAATTGTTGTAGCTGGCCCACTATAGAAAAAAGTCCTAGTTACGCCAATGGTGGTAGCCCATTCTTAATATCATAAGAGCGTCCAACTGCGGGGAGTTATAAACTTGTAAATCGTGAGAAGCTAGTAAGTGTTAGATAAACTGCATCTTCTCTTTGCGATTTAATTCGATTGAATATTGTCGCGATATTCACCTTACTATAAGTTGGAGATTCATGTATCTAATTAATTCTTCTTCTTCTTAAAATTCTATGAAGATTTTTACATGCTTCATAGAAATGCAAAGCGAGTCATTTCTTTATTTGCCACAACATCCCCGCTATAGGCACACTACCAACAAATTCTACTTAAATCTCTTCACTTATTGTTAGTAAAATGTATCAAAACGGTTTATTCTTTTCCAAACGAATTTCCCTTTCTAAAAATATAAATCTCTCTTGAAGAGGGGACAATCGAAGAGGAAGTAACATGGGAAAGGGGAGCGGGCTTAAGGAAATATTATCGTTTCCGGTAAGGTGAACGACTCTTAAATGAGAAGAAATAACGCTGGCAATTCGAAACGTTCAACAGAGTTTTGCGGCACAGTAAGTAAAACGGTTGGTTTTCCACACGCATGAAATGCTAGGGAAGCATTGTGGGCAGATGAGAAACGCATTTACATCAATTCCCCCCTTTTGTGTGTGGGGTTTCTGCCCTTTTTGCTTTTACAGCAATTTATTCGGAAATCTAAGAAAGGGATGAGAATGGGTGCGTCCCTGTGCTTGCTGTATGTGTGTGTAGCAATTTGCTTTGTCTTGTTCGAAAGTAAAAGTACAGGATAAATACGCTATGCCACACCACTCCTGCAAAGTTTTGTGTGAAGGAATAAAGGAATGCAAAAGTTCTGATAATAATCCTCCTAGGAAGGGAGTGTCATAACATACCTACATTAAATTTTTTTTAACTAATGGTGAATTGCTGGTGTGAACATCTTCACTGAAGACCGTAACCGTCATCCATGATAGTCCGGTGCAAAGAAAGATGAAAAGGCAACAAAATTCAGTACTAGAACAGAATTACCACTAAGAGAGAGATAGAGAAGAAAAGGGAGATAGAATATTAGAAAAAAAAGTAACGTTAAAAATTACAAAACTTTATTTAAATATACAAAACCGAATATCTCTGCACAAATCCTTTGAGAAGCTAAGTTGAAATCCATGTGTCTAATACGTGCCAAGTCATGTATGCTAATTTCACCCTCTAACCGGACTGTTATTCACGAATGACCAGTGTTATTGCATTATATGTATGCCCTCTCCTCTTACCCACCATCACCACCTGGTATTATGTGCTTGAACTCTATCCTACAAAACCAGCGGTTTTAAAGGCAACCTATAGCTACGCAATCCCATTCAAATCTAGAAAGGGAATTTAATGAAAGCTTAACTTTGGCCAAAATACTTTTTAGGAAAGGTAAAACTCTGGGCACGGTATTTTATGTATTTAACGCAGAGAAAATGGAGGGTATCATCTGTGGCTAACTTTTGTCGGAATAACTGCAGATGTTTATTGTATTTTTATGCTAAAAAGTCGAAAATTAATTACTGGAAAAATAAATTGTTTGGATTTAATACATATTTACACAAATTTGAGTATTCAGAAATGTTTTTGAAGCGGGCAAAAGTTGGTGAGTGAGGATAACTCTTGTTGTGATGATGAGTGAAATTGTTTTGTTTCCTTTAGCTATTTTACATTTCGAATTGTGGTACAGTTTACAATTATTGGTTGGAAGGAAGAGAAGGGTGCGGGGTGATGTACAGACTCGTGTTGCGATGAAAGATTCTGCCTTAAGGAACTATACCTCTGCAATTTTATATCGAACAAATCATGGGTTCGAGCTTTAATTAATTCTGCACTTTTTTCTAGTCGAAGTTGTTTTTTTTTATATAGTAACTCCCATTTCTTACCTCTTTTCTAGCTTAAATGAACGGAGTAATATTTTCGTCACCTTGTACTGGTCATTGGTTGTCACTGGTTTATCTAAATGTAAATAAATCTGTTGGCCGAACAGAGCATGAAATTTTTTATCTGTGCTATTCAAATTCAGATGAATGGAGATTTTTAATTAAAAAAATAAAAACATTATAAATTGCATATATGGAAAACCATCAATTTTAAATTTCTGCGTCAATCCTTTCTTTTTGGGCTACCCATCTCCATCATTTCTCAATTGAGATTATATTACTCCAACCAGAAGGATTCGACGCAAATATCTATTAATAAATGTTTGCAGTCGCAGTATTGCCGAATTCTGAATATATAGTGATTTTCTTTGGACCGTGACCGCTACTAGTCTAAGTTCTACTCAATCCTCGACATGTAGCTCCACTGCTATGTAGACTTAGCAAAGATGCAGATAAGTTGATTTGTTTTGCCACTTAATGCTACTCAATATGGTGTGCACTTAGGTCATATTTTATAAAAAAAAAAAACAGTGTCTACAAATTACCACGCAGGAGCTAAAACCACGAAGACGGGAAGCGCGACCCACTACGGAGGCCTAATTTTTAGACTAAGTTATACTGTGATTTTGATCTTTTAAATACACCAGTTGAATGTTGAACATCATTTAGAAGATTGTTCCAAACATGAGTTGCGACGCGAACAAAGTAACAGCCCTCTATAATTGAATATCAAAAATAAGGCATCCTCAGATTGGGGATTAAAAAAATTTGAATTGATGATATAAATAGCTAGACTTTTTGGTGAAAATAATAGTATGAAGAAATACCAGAAGCTTCTGCTTTATCATCCCTCACTATGCATATTGTGAGATATGATAAAATTTTCTTAGGTAAAAAATGAATCTACGTTTAATTTCATCGAATAAGTAGAATCCAAATGTGAAAAGTAAAAATAGTACCGTAAAACGGGGTGACATTGGCAGATTTTGAAGGTTTCATTGATTTTTTTCGCATAAATTTTCGAAAAATTTAATATATTTTGCTCTCATCATAGCATTTGATATCTTGTTTATGTAAGCTAGTAAATAAAAAAAATTATATCGCTTAAAATTTTAGAGAAAAATTCCCTTAAAGAGCCTGCCAAAGTCACAGTGGATTTGGACTGACCTTAGCAGGTGTATAACTTAAGATGTTTCCATAATTATTAAACATAAAAGCAGGTGAAACTAGGAGAAAATTGTATAAATCAAAGTAGTTCAGTAATTTGAAAAGACTTATTAGAAAAATAAATAGCAAAAAATCAAAAGTAGCTTAGGAACAAAAAAAAAAAAACATTAACCGTCATCTTCACATTGTGCACATTCTTAAAACGGATCCTTGCTGTCTTCGTGACTTACTGCAGCCAGTCTATACCCCTATAAGAGCTCCATTTTATTTTACACAATGAGTACAGGTGATCCATTTTCTACCTACTAGCTATACCTGATGCAAAGTATCTATGCACAATCAATGTGTCTTTCTTATCGTTTAAAGCAAGCGAATCACCAATTTTCTCCTTGTGCACACCACTTAGTCTATTCTGAATAGTTTCACAAGACACTTTCCATTTTGTACCCTCACTGACTTGTAACATGCCCTTCTTAATATCTTCTAGTGTTTCTGTGATGTCATCATCCGTTAAGTTTCAATATCTCCGTGTTCTTAGTGACCTAATATAATTTTGGGGCATTTTAAAGTGACAGACATTCACCCGCTACCGAATCATATAACAATACTCCGCGCCTCTTTGCCTACTATAAGTCATTGTTAACTGACAAAATAACAGAGGACTACCGCAACCTCCGAACACTACCATAAAGTTTTCAAACCATATCGCTTACATATGTCACAGCATTTCATAAAAGAGTTAAGAAAAATCTTTAGAATTTTCATTAGATTAGTAAACGAGAGTTGCGTGTTATGCAAAATGACCAGAGGTAGATCTCCTGTATCAATAGCTTAGCGGTAATATGCAGAGGATTTGGCAGTAACTGATTTACCGTTACCCAAGCTGCAACATTCGCCAAGTCAGAGCTAAGGCGATAAAAAAGTACGATAGCTCCGCTGATATATATCTGTAGTCAACATCAATAACATTCGGAAGGTCATCTAGGAATAAGGTAAAAGCAGTGGGCCCAGGATAGATCCCTAAGTAAGATACACTTCTAGTAAGAGGCAAAGTACCAGAAAGACAACTATTCACCTTCACCTGTTGTGAGACTTGTGGTATTTTAGATAAAAATCTGTTAATTAAAGACAATGCAGTAGAATGAAACGAGAAGTTTCTAGCCAGCTTAGTAAGTAAATTTTAATGATTGACCATACCGAACGCTTTTGAGAGATCTAGTAATGGAAGTGAACATATTTCACGCCTATCAAGCGATTTACGAATATTGGTAGTGCTACCTTGCTTTACAGCAATAGTGTTTATGAAAACCAGATCGATGCGGCTTTAATAACTTATTCATTTTGCAATAATCGATAATAACAGACATTAATTTTTCCAGAACTTTAACCAAAACGCTTAAGGGTCTAAATCGGACGGAGATCACTTGAATCCTCAGATCAGTTATTTTTGGTTATAGTCACAATAGTTGCAACTTTCCCGTGAGAAGGAAACTGAGAAGTAATAGGACAGGTATTAAGCATGAATGAAATTTGCTGGATTATGCAAGGTAAAAGGATCTTAATAAATTTAGGTGGAATTTTGTTTGAACCAATTGCATATGAGATTTTATATCAGATATATTTCATAGTTTACATTTATATACGAGCTAGTGCTCACAGCAATGGCTCGATGACCGCACGAATAGAATCGTAAAAGATCTTTTCCGGAAGCAGAATCAATATCAATTGGCTTGAGGATAAATAAACTCTCCATGAAAATCTTGGAGAGTTTCCTAAATTACTCTCCTCCTCCAGATAATACCAATGGATATCCCCAACTCTCATACCAGCTAAGCTATCTGAGTGGGGTTAGACTAAAATAAGAAATTAAAAACACAAGCAATGTAATTGGCAAAATTTAATGAGTCGAACAGTCTATAAATAATAAAAATAATAATATTGCTGAATGCATATGACTCGAGAGAAAAATCGAGACAATAATATCTAGTAGTTCTCCTAATCCTTTTAAGCATGCGCTAAATGGGGACACATTCTAAATCAACCAGAAATTGTTTCTATAGTATCGTCAAACAAACACAAATTTTTTGTTTACAATTTTGAGATAAATAAATAATTTATTATTTTCCGTACTCCGACCGCAGATAACTATAAAGATAGCTTAGTTTTCCTTATAAAATCTCTTAGCCAGAAGCTACATATCTGACAAATTTTGGTATAACAAAGCTGGCTGAGTCTTATTGCTCATTAGAAGATTAAAAATTATATAATAATTTCCATGCAAAGTTTGGCACTGCTATTAACCTTCATTATCAGAGGTCCAAATGCTGTGTATATACAGAATGATAGCGATGTAGATTTTATTTTATTTTTTGTTTGCTATATAAATATTGGAAATTCGGTCCTGAGTTTAACACTGTCGAGTCGGCTTTGTAAAGGTCAGTTAGCATAATGAGGAAAGTCTTCGTAATTATTTTTACTTTGACCGCCTTGATTCCGAATAGCCTTGGCCTTGGTAGATCGAGTTTAGATTTATTTGGAAAGAATGAAAGTCACGAACGATTTGGGCGAATTACATCGATGGAAGATTTTGCAAAACATTATTCCAGTAAGGTATTCAAAATCGATCGAGCAGTAATGGCAGATGCACTTTCAACAACGGTAAGGGGTTACATATACCATTTTGAGAAAAACTGAATGGAAATGATGATCATTTTTGCAGCCAGAACTTCTTGTGAATTATGGGTATCCCACTGAGACTCACACCGTGGAAACACAAGATGGATATATTCTAGAAATGCATCGCATACCAAAATCGAAAGGAATTCCAGTTTATTTGCAACATGGACTTTTAGATTCTTCTGGCGGTTGGGTAATTATGGGACCACAAAAAGCCTTCGGTAAGTTTTCTTTTATTTTTTCTAGTGTGATAACAACTTTCATAATTTCATTTTTCTAGCTTACAAATTAGCTGATCTAGGCTATGATGTTTGGATGGGTAATAATCGAGGTAATCGTTACTCACGAAAACATGCCTCTTTAAATGTAACAAGCGCAAAATATTGGGATTTTTCATTTCATGAAATTGGATTGTATGATGTTCCTGCAATGATCGACTATATATTAAAAACAACTGGATTCGAAAAACTACACTATATTGGACACTCTCAAGGAACTACTGCTTTTTGGGTGATGTGCTCGGAAAAGCCTGAATATTGTGACAAGATATTTTCAATGCAAGCAATGGCTCCAATTGCATTCTTAGATCATGCTAAGAGTCCAGTGCTGAATCTTTTGGAAATATTTCAACTTCAAATGTGGATTAATTATAATACTATCGGCTCACATGAATTCCTACCAAACAATGTTCTTTTTAAATTAATGGGAGAAACGATATGCAATGAGAAATCTATCATAACAGAAATATGCGGCAATGCTCTTTTTCTGATAGCTGGTTTCGATGCTGATAATTTTAATTCGACTATGTTACCTGCTATTCTTGGACATGTACCAGCCGGTGCCTCTTCAAAGCAATTTACTCACTACACCGAAATAAAATTTTTTCGGAAATTTCAAAAATTCAATTATGGACTCGGAAATTTATTGAAACATGGATCTACCTTCCCACCTGAATATAATCTAAAAAACGTCACTGCTCCAGTTGCGTTGTATTATTCAATGAATGATTGGTTGGCCGATGTTGAGGATGTCAGGAGACTTAAGGGTATACTTCCAAATGTAATTAAGGACTATATTGTCCCTGAACCTACATTTGGTCATCTGGATTTTTTATTTGCTATGAATTCTTATGAAATGGTACAGCAAGAAGTAGTTAAGGTTATGGAAGAAGTTGAGAGTAGTATTAAAGTGAACTAAAGACTAATTTATAAAAAATAATAATAAAAAATAAATAAAAAAAAAACAGTTTTTCAATTTATCTTCACTAAGAAAACTCCACTAAATTCAATGTTGGTCGAGGACTCTTCGAAATGAGTTAAGGCTGATTTAGAGGGAAAGAGATCGCTCATAATTTGAGTCATTATTCTCTAGTCTATAGGAAAATACCTCAGACCTAGTCCAACATGGATAATGTCAGTTGTTTTAATCTAAATTGTATTCCCACATATATCAAGTAAGTATAGGTAAGAAATTCCCGAGGGATGACAGAATCTGTCTGAATTTTTAACCAGTCGGCTTTTCAGATAGTACACAAAAATTGCGTATAATGTATGGGAAAACAAAGGCACAAGTATCTTTTCCTGGTTGAATTTTTTAAATTATATGCAAGCGTTGTTCACAGAGCAAAGGGAACCACTTTCATACTATAACATTGAAATGTGAATGAGAATTTTGTAACTCTACAAAATAATTTCTAGGCTCACAAGAATAAATTTATGGTGACATCTTAAAGAGTCCGGGAATTGGAAAGCCTAGAAAATTTTTGCTTTATTTATTTAATTAATATGTCAATATCTGACATTTGGAATTGATCAAGATCTATAAAGTGAAACTAGTACACAAAAAGAAAATATAACCAACAAAGAAAAAGGTAGATGGATACATAAAATTAAAATTAAAATTACTAGTTCCTGAGGAGAAAGCATTTGAGTGATTTTTGTTTGCTTGTTTATTATTTCGAAATAAATTAATACAAAATAATCATAGAATTCACTACGCACATATAGATGAAAAAGGTTCATTGAATCCACCATAAATTTACGATCAAAAGGAATAGTCAAGACAGTTTGGGTACGCAAGGCTCTTTTGATTGACGTTAATATTTTATAGACGGAAATGCATACTACATGACTTACAGCTCGTTTTTGGTGACTTGCTTATTCTGTTTAGGGGCTTGAATTATTTGCATTTTTTTTTATGGTAGGTATGCGCAAAGGTGTACATAAATCGCTTAAACTACACAAACAGGACTGCACGTTCTTTTTAACGTAAACATTTATCTAACTATGCTACTTTGTGTAGGGCTCAGAAATATATCCCAGCAAACATTGAAATGAAAAATCATCAATGTGATGAATGAAGGATATCTTCCAGTGATCATCTTCAGAAGATTTGAGCAATATACTCGTAAATGTATGAAAATTATTTTTAAGTTGCTAAAATTGCAGTTTTACTTAGATCACATAATGGCAATAGGATAGCAAAACGAATTACGTTCCTCCAGACAAAAAGAGGACAGTAGTCAAGGGCGAACTTTTCGTCTAAGTTTCGCCTGGATGATGTATTGATGAAAAATCGATTTTCGTTTATTTTTAATAAAGCAGATAAAGAAATGATATGTTACCTGAAAATTTGGGTCGGTTTATTCTGGTTTAATATGACCTATCGGAATAAATTTTACATTGAACAAAAAAAAATTATTAGTTAAAACGACAAATCCTAAATGCACTTTGTAAATGGAAGTCGTTGATTTGCCTTTAGTTGTTTTGGAAAATACTTTAGTTTTACCTTCTAATTCAAAAGTTAAAAAATATTTGATGACAAATTAACTAATCATATTTGAGAAGACGTATTAGTAAAATCAATATACAAAATTATTAATTTTTTCGCGGAACAATAAAACTGTTTGTTTGTTTTTCAGAATGCAATTAATAAGTTCAAAAAATAAATTGATAGATTTTTTAATATTATGTAACCTCACAAATTTCTAAATTAACGAATAACATTAGTTGATATGAATAATATAATTCGCACATAAGCTCAAATTTTAATTAATAATATTAATATAATTATTACTTTTATACCCTAAATGAAAGCTCATATGTCATACTGAGTTTATAATTTTACTAGTAATGCATATTGCTGATAAAGACACCCCCCCGCACAACATTTATGTATTATTATTATTTATTTTTGAATGTCCGTCCGTTTGTATAGGGTATTTTCGAAAATAATAAATATAATTTCTAAAATGGAATAAATCTTGAAATCCGTGGTGTTGTCATACAAAAATTACAATATTTTAAGTGTAGTGGAAAAACGTTTAATAAAAATTTGTTGTTATACTGTAAAATTACCAGCGAAATTCATTATAGCCATTTTTATTGTCGCTTCATCGTTCTAGAAAATTTTTCGTGAAACTGTTAATTTAAACCAAAACCGACAAATCTGAACTTTTGCTATGACAAATCTTCTTTCAATTTCGTTTGGACATGTTAAAAAACTTAATTCATAATTTCGGCTTATACATTCACTGAATCAACAAATTAGAAACTTTTGTCTGATATAATTCACACTCAGAACTTATATTGAGTATAAGATAAATTTGATTAATATTTTCTTAAGCGTCTACAGCAGGCAGAAACTTGCAGTTGTACTGATGAGTATACATAGAGCTTCTGCCCATACGGAACGTTTTTTATTTATTCTGTTTTAAAACCTGCTGCGGGCAAATAATAAAAATATTTAAATTCATAGCATTTTATTATTATGATCAACTAAAAAATTAGTTGAACTATACAATTTCATTGCATATTTTAACAAATTCGATTAGTTGATTACTAATGTTTTCGAACTAGTGTTTCAGTTGTTTCAAATAATGTGATATGCAAAATCAACAAAGCAATAGTTAATTCGGGGAATTGAAGTTGTTGAAAAAGCAATATTAATTAGCCGATTGTTCTAATACATATTTGCTTATAAAGACTAGAATTAAGAATGACTGTTTCAGCTGATATTTCTATTATTTCGAAATTTATTAGTTAATTCAACAAAAAGATTATTTGAAAGAGGCAAAACATTTTCGAAAAGATTATCAAAGCTAACTAACCAAATAGTTGAATTCACAAATGCTATGACAAAACAAGCTTTGCTAAATCAATAAATTTTCTTAACGAATATGATTCATAAGCTGAAAATCTGCTGCGTTCCTTTTCTCGTTCTGAATGAATCTGTATAAATCGACAGAACGATGTCATAATTTAATTCTGTGCTCATAGAAAAGGAACGAAACAGAACCATTTCAAGTGTTTGAGATTTCTTCAATTTTATAAAAGCAAATATAAATTCGTAAAAATTTTTGTTTATGAAAAATAAAGCCATTTTCCAACAAAAGCAACTTAAACTCAATTATTACCATCTCGTACTAATTGTAAACAACCCATTCACGAATACAAATTAAAATCTTTCTGCTTAAATTCGGGAAAAACTCAGGTGCATTCAGAGCGATTCCTAGTCCGAAAAAAGTGATGACAGATTGAAACTATATCGTTCGGCCCGAGAAAAAGAATGACATGGATTAAAAAATTCATTCTGAACGAGAAAAGGAACGCAGCAATCAACTGGTATTATTTGTTGATGAAACATATTCATTGGCGTAAAGCAACTAATATTTTTTTTTAGTGTAGTAAAGTTTCCTACGATACCTACATATTTATTAGATGTGTCCTACATAGTTGCCAAACCTGGTTTAACAAATGTAGGCAAGGAGAATAACTTAAGACACCATCGTAGTGTAACGGCCTTGAAAATTGCTGATATTAAATAATTTTTTTTCGTTTTTTTTAATTTACAAGATACGATAATCGGTCCAAGTTTTTTTTTTATATTCAAATCAATTATGTCTATAAAAAAATCAATCTTTGTTTTTTATTTTTTTTAATAATGTTTTTGACCACTGCAAGACGATGGCTTTAAACAAATAATGCCTGATGCTGGAAAGTCGTACTCCCATGAAGTAAAAAAAAACCACCAAAATTATTAATTAAGCTGAAAAACTCCATAGCGGTATGGAGGTTTTTTGCTGTTCTGATGAAAATATTAACCAAATGGCGGTCTTTCAAAAATTAGTGTCAAATTTGACCTTTCCTCGAGGGTTTTTCGTTAAAAAAATATGAAATAAGTGTATAAAAACAGCTTCCATACCGCTCCAAGGAAGGACGTGAAGACAAATTTGAGACGGACAGCTTGAAAACTCTTTTGTTAGATAAACGACGCTTTTCAAGTTTAGGGTAGGTTTGAGATTTTTAAATGAAGTGTTTACTTATGATCAATTGTAATGCCAAGTCCATACGTCAATATTCCTTCGGCTTCTCCGAATTACTTATTGTCAGCAGAAATTTCATTCCTATATAATTCTCTATGGTGTTTACTATTTAGAGGTATTTTGGCAAACCAAATGTTCTAACAGAATTTGTTCATAAAAGACTAATTCAAAAATTAGGAAGGCAGACAGAGCTAGACTGGCTATCGGTGTAAGATTTTTAAAATTTTGACAACGAGCTGCTTTATTCGTTGTTTGTCATTTATTGCAATTTTGTTTAGTATTTTATGGTGCAACTTACTAATGACTTAAAGTTTTGAACTGTCAAAGCACAATTTTATGTATACAAACTACGGCAACGCCATTTGACCGGATGAAGACACGTTATGATCTAAGGACCAATGCAGCAAGCTTTTACCAAGATGACCATGTATGGACGTAAGGTTGTTAAAAAATAAATGCAAGTGACTGGAAATGACCATGAACTGAGCAGTGATAATTTGATTTAGATATTTTGGATACAATTCACAGTCAAAATTAGAGCTGAGTTTAACTAATTTGTAGTTTAGCTAGATTGTGAACAGCACCGATAGAATTAAAGGTGAGATAAGAATTAAAATACTCTTGTTCATTAGGATTTTCTGTGATCAGACGAGGACTGTGTAAAGAAGAATGTAAAAACGCTATAACAATAAGTACATTGTAATAATAATTTGTGAATCACAAAAACATTCGATAATTTCAACAACAAAATCTAGATAGCATACAAATCGTCAAGGTTGCAGAATAAAAGTTGAATAAAAAGTTTTAGAAGACTCATGCTTACTGCAGTCTTAAAGTGAACTGAGGAACAGACACATTTGGAATAGCGTTGTGATTCGAAAAGTCCTAATAGCCCAATGCCTCTAAATCCTTTTTACCGGCATTTTTGCGGGATGCTTAGTTACATCCAAAATAATACAGCTGTCTTGTCTCTTCATATAAGCTAACATTTTTAGTTACATTTATGCCCTTGTAGACGACAGTAAATATTAAGCACAGGTATTTTTGGCAGAATCCAAAAGATTACTGAAAACTTTTATTGTAATCCTTTTTTAAGAATATTACTGGAAAATTTACACATTTTTTATGTCACTTTTAACAACACTATTTGCCGCCAACATGTGCATTTTAATTGAATTATTTTTGCAATTTATTAATTAAATTTTTGAAGCGATGCCATTTTCAATTCGAATAGATCGATTGAAAAATAAATATATGTATAATGAAATTGAAATTAATATATTGTTTTTTTTTTACTTTTTTGTCCACTTTAAATTTAAATTCCTTGTGCAAAAAATATTGTTATCGGATAATTAGTTCCTAATAGGTAGCTCGTAATCGATTTGGTAGCTTTTTGCGTCACACTAGTCATAATTTCCGAAGAAGTCCTTTTGAGCTTAAAACTTGTAGGTATTTGTAATTAGTATCAACATGTTTAAATTTGCAATATTTATATAGATGTAATAAAGGATAATAATATGATAAACTTGTGCCAGTTAGTAGCATTATTAAATTTTATGTGCCTGTATAAGGCACACAACATTTCTTTTTTCAAAAATAAATATTAAAAATAAAATAATAAATAAACATTTAAAATTTAAAATTTTTGTACTTTTCGGCATGCCTCTTAGTGATCCTGTTGATTTTAAATTTCCACTAATAAAGTTTTTCAATATTAGTTGTAGAAATACGCATCTCGTACTTTTTCGATTTCCAAAAAAGGATCTGATAGTAAATTTATGAAATAAAAATCCCAAACAACACAATCCCAAAATATCAAAAATCCCGATAGGATTTATTTGTTATGACTGGATTGATTTTATAGAAGTTATGGATTTGAAAAAAAAAAACTGCAAATTTCGCAGTAGTGTATGCAATGTTATTTTCTAGACTAGGTAATTCAATTTACCTTTTATACACTCGATTCATTTTAATTCAGTAATACAGGTTTCCTGGTCTTACGCAGCTGATCGAATCGTCTTTTTTCTAGGAAAGGCTATAGCGACAGGAATAATTCGAATCTCGCGACCAAAATTTAACAGGATGTATGGGGATAATGACAAAAAATAAAAATAATTTTGAAAAAAATTTAATGTGCGATGATCCCTAAATGGATGCAGAGTCAAAATGAATGATTACAAGGAAAATGATGGAAGACAATATGAATAAATTTCCTCCTTGCCTGATTAAAGGCTATGCTGACGACGCAAGTTGTGATCGCAAGTACGGGTAATTTTGGAGTAAGAACTCTGAGGCCTTAGTATTATTAAAATCCATATATATGTTAATCGGTGACTAATTGTATTTTAAAAATGGAAATCAAGAGAATTCAATGAACGTTCAATGGATTTTGAAAGTTTAATGAGGATTTTTAATAAATTTTCTTAACAAATGAAGGTTTTCGTGTAGATTCGATTTGAGCTACATAATAGGCTCGTGAATATAATTAATACATCAAGATTGATGTCAATATCAACCCCGGTAAGACTATCTTGGCAACTTTTACTAGGAAGAAACTGATGATGAGGGATTAACTCAAATTTAATTTCTAAGGTATAACTATACACTTTACTAACAAAACAATTAATGCTAGATTCTAAATTATATTGAAAAATCTGAACTTGGACATTAATGCGGGGAAAGCCCGAAAGTCATTTGCAGAGCTTCCGCAATAGGCCACTCACATTAATTTTTTTATTAGAACTTTGAATAAACAACGTGTTCTTTCGAGTATCTAATGGATCAATGCAAGTTGTTGAATCGCACAAAACAAAAAAAAAAAAAAAAGTAAAAAATTCTCGATAAGAAAGTTTTAATCATGTTTTGCTTTTGTAAACAATTCCGGTTCTATATCAAACGAAATGTTCTTTGAAATACGTCCGAAAACGTGTATCACAAATTGGGATTCTTTCCTTAACAAATATGTTTTTTGCTTCAAGTAATCAGATAAGAGGTTGCGCGCGTACGCCGTTTTTAATCAATGTTAATTCAATATCGTTATATAATTTGACATAAATATCCTAAAATATTTCCATGAATCATTCTTATTTCGTAGGTAATTGATAAATAAAGTTGTATGCTTATGGAAAAAAAAAAAACAAAACAAACCAACGATCATTCGTAGTAATGTCAAGGGGTCATCGATTTATGAGCGCTGCGATAACACGCGCCCCTTAATTGAATTACGCGCCATTACCGCAACATTTAAATATTTTTGCAACAGAGCTGCAATAGTTGGTTCTTGTTTGTTAACCAGAATGGTTCGAATTGAAGTGTTTACTCTGTTGACGGTTATTAGTGGTGCCGCGATATTTCACAATTCACAAGCATTTTTATTCGATTCGGTTTTATATCATAATATCTCAACGTTCTTTCTAAATGCTTTAGGGGATAGCGGGGGCGGTGACAACACAAAAACTTATGAAATCATTTCTCCAACAAATCTTGATAAAAATATTGCCGAAGATGCTGAATTCTTATCTGTAAGCGAAAATTAGGTTTCGTTGAATATATAAATTTGGAAATCTTTTTTGTATTTTTTTCTTCGTCTTATTGAGGTTCATTTTATTAGCCCCAATTGATAGTGAAATATGGATATCCTTCGGAAATACATGTGGTAACAACAGACGATGGGTATATTCTTGAAATGCATAGAATACCGAAAAGAGATGCCCCAGCTGTTCTTCTTATACATGGAATTCTAGACACGTCCGCCACTTGGATTTTAATGGGACCAAATTCTGGATTAGGTAGGTGACGTTTTTCCTCTCTTATTTTTTTTTTTAGATAGAAAAAGAAAATCTTGGATGTGGTTAACAAATTCATAATTAATTTATAGGTTATCTTCTATCAAATGCGGGCTATGATGTTTGGATGGGGAATGTACGTGGCAATAGATATTCACAGAAACACATAAATATAACTGGTAACGAGGATAAAAAAAAATTTTGGGATTTCTCATTTCATGAAATGGGCGTTTATGACCTACCTAAAATGATTGATCATATTTTAGAGGAAAGTGGTCAGAAAAAGATACATTACATTGGACATTCACAGGTATTCTATATATATAAATAATATAGAGCAACTAATAAAAAGTGATAGTGAAGATTACAAAATGAAATATGTGTAAATATTCGCAGGGAACAGCAATGTTTTGGGTGATGTGCTCTGAGAAACCGATATATGCGAAGAAAATTTTATCTATGCATGCTTTGGCGCCAATAGCATTTTTATCTGAAATGTGGAATCCATTTGTGAAAACATTGACTCTTGCTATGGATTTTCTGGATGTGAGTAATATATTTGTTTAAAAGAAAAGTTTTTGAAGAATGCGCTCTCCAGTGTAAAATTACTTTCTCTATGTATAAAATTATTTTACTGATAGAATGTGTGAAATATTTACTACACAATTTTACACCAGTGGTAGGTATTAGGAAAATTAGGATATACCTAATTATGAACTGATTTTTTTTAACTCGTCGTACAAGATATTGTTAAGTAATAGATAGTATGTATATAACTTTACTTACAATAAGCTTTAAATAGCTATTTTTCATTGCTGTGTCTTTTACATGCAATAATTTACTCTAGATTGAACCCTTAGTTTTGCAATGCTTGCAAACAACAGTGATGACAATGAAAAGAAATACAGCTAAGTTCATCATGTACTTACTAATTCACTTTATAGCCATATAATTTCTTATCATTATTTTTGCTATAGACTGTGTCAATTGACATCGAAACACAAAATGCGCTTGCCTTGAGCTCTTATTTTTGTCACATGAGGGTTGTCGCAGTGATGTTCCACATACTTTTAATCTTTAATTATAAAAGAACACGCTTACTTGGGCTACATATTTTATGCAAAAAAAAAGCTTTGCAGCTGGCGCAACGATTATTTGTTATGAGTATGCATACGGCTATTGACAGGGATAAGTGTGCACATTATAAATGGCCAAAGACTGTCGTTCGATTTCGTTATAAAGAGACTTCGCTTTGCCGTTGTTTGTATATGAATACAATAAGACGCTATCGAATGAAAAATCTTAACGAAAGTCAGAATTGCCGTCAACCTTATCGAGCATAAGAGTGTAAATCCGTAATAGGAGTACCTAACTCAGCTAACTAGGACCAAAGAGTTTAGATATACCTACATATATTTGACAAAATGGAATGTTTAGGATACATCGTGATACTCAGCAGATATATATCCTGCGATTTTCCTACAGACAAAAAAAAAAAACTACGCACAGGTGCGTGTTATTACGAATTTTGGTGTTCCAAAAACATTATTGAAAAAGAAAAAATTAAAGCCTGAACTTGAGGCACACAAGTACAAAAAAGTAAAATAAAAAGGATTGGCTGTGACTGAGAACGTCCCATCTTTATTTTATCAAGAATTTGATATATTTTTCTTGTTTCAAAAGAAGGTGGACGGCGGAACCCAAGCATGGAAGAAAAGGCGGCCCATTGGGCTAACCTGCTAACAACCCTCACACCAAAACTTTCCTGTCTTCTTAATGAAGCACATCAGGACTAGATGTGGTAAGTTTATCAGCTCATCCACAGATAGGAGGGCGGACCCAAGCGTATCAAGCCTGCTCCGGGCAAGGGCCGGACAAACACACAAAAAGTGTTCGGTTGTCTCAGGCTCCCCTTCTAGGCAGGAGTCTATGTCATTCTCATCCTTGTTGAATAAGCGTGAAGTCAGCTAAGGCCGGTGATGATGCTAGCTACAGTTCTGCATTGTCTTATTCCAAGCCACAAGAGGAAGTCAGAGAAATTCCCATCAAGAAAAACTTTTGATCACCTGTAATTATTCGCTTCGCCCATCTCTGCTTATGTTTCATAAAAATATCCGCTTTTATGGTAGACGTCCTGCAGTCCCCCAATAACTTAGGTGTTATCCGAGGTCCGCTCAGAGCCATTAAGGCTGCCTGACTATCCGGGATGATAGCAATATCCTTACCCACGATTTTCATATCAAGGGCTATCTTTGCTGTTATTGCGATGGCGAAGACTTTAGTCTAGAAGACAGTGGTGTGCCTTTCAAGTGAGTACTCGAACCCAATGTCAGGTTCAAGAAAGTAAACACCAGCACCGGTCTCCTTAGTGAAGGAGCCGTTGTTGAAAATTTTTAGTGTGGACCGGGGAAGACAGGATAAGGCACTTCCCTTAATCCACTATTCCTTCCAGGAAAACATATTTGTATATAATATCGTCGCGTATGTCGCAGCCAATCTTGCGCCACGAAGGCTCCAGTTAGAATATTTCATTTACTATTGGGGAGGATTGCAAGAAAGTAAAAGAATTCCTTTAAATAAAAGGAATTGGAATTGGTACACAAATTTCTACCCAATCAAATCTGGGATTTAGGATTTGGATTTTAATGAGACTGTGAAAATAAAAACTATCTATATAATTAATACCAGTACTGAATGCCACTGAACTGTATATAAAATTAATTAATGTTAGCGGATAATAATTACATTTCCTTTATATGCAGTTAATGGATATTAACCAATCCACAACAATGCATGCGACAGACTTTATCTATATTGTGAATAGAAAGCAAATGTCTATGTCTGGTTGTTCCAATCAGATAAGTTCCTTTGTTGGAGATCTTAATAATGATATACCACCTTCCGTTTAATTAACAATATTTAGTGATAAGAAAAAATAAATTTCGTAAAATCTTTTATCTGTTATAGACAGAGTTTTCCAAAGCAATTGTCATGAAATATATACATATAAATTACTCACACGTTTCTTAATTTTTTTTTTCAATTCATTGTTTTTTTATATCACAGGATTAAGGAAGGTTAAAGGTCTTGTGCATTTTTTTCCTAAGAAATAATTGATTGATTTCAATCTTAATTGAGTAGCAATATTTTATGATATCATTAAGAAAGAACCTAGCTACTGAGATTATTGATACAAGATCTTGTTATAATAAATATGTAAACTTTGTTAGACAGGTTTTAGGAACTCGACTTATCTTGGTTTGGTTAATTTTAACCAAATGAAAGAAGTCACTAAACCTTTCAAGTCTGTTCTTTTGGGGAAAAAAAAAACAATAATCCAGCAAATTTCAGCACAAAAAATTGCACAAAAACTCTCTAATGTTAGTAGTAAATTTATAAATTTCTCTTATTTCGTAGCCCCCCAAGTGTTAATGAAATCGAGTTAAGGTAGTTAAGGGAGCAAATCCTGTAATGCATTGGAATATTTTAAGAAGCCTTCGTTTCAGTATAATCTGTTCTAGATTAGATTATTAATTTCAGCTCTTCACAAAAAAACACACATGATCTTTTCTTAGTCTAAATTTTAAGATTCAGAGCCATAAGCCATAATCACTGTTTTTGAAGTCTTTATGTAGGCAAAATAAGTAGGTAATCTTGAACGCTTCTGATGTGCGATGTTTTTAGCTAGCATAAAATAATATAAAGTCGTAAGTTATTCATATTGCCGTATACATTACATTTAAGCATTGTACCATGATTTTATTCGTTCCTTATTAGATGGCTTGTTTATGAGCGAATATCATAAAAATGGGCATTAATTCTTATAGCCAATTACTATCCTATCTCATGTACCTAGTTGTCGTAAATTTTTTTATTCCTGCTACACGTATCGGGTAATTTTTAATGTTATGCATGATAAATAAAATATGATTAATACCGTACCTATGAAAAGTTGTTCCTAAAATGTGGTTTGCGAGTATATCCAAGCGGGTCCGCGGAATCATCTTTGAATAAATAAAAAACCAAAAAAGTATGGTTGCATTGCAGTCAGTACTATTGGGTTATTTTATGTTGTCAATATAATCCTGCTTCTATTCAGCAGCAATGCAAAGGACATTGATTGGAATGAATATGTAGTAATAGCGTAAATGGCCTCGAACGATTTCGGCTACACGACTAGGATTTCAGGCTGGTATCAAGGTGTTAAGTTCGTCTATCATTTGGAACCATTAATACAATAATAGAGGCTGTAGCATAGGCATTAACTGCTAATAAAAAAAAACAAGGCTTCTGAACTCTCGTATTTTTCAAGCGAATTGTTATTGCTGTACACTGAAGTGCGCTAACTGTTTGCCGGAAAAGTTGTATCATCATGCATTTTTGAGCTGAGAAATGACATTAAAATGTTCTCTTTGAAGAATTCCGTATGGGTGTGCCTAAACATGCTGATCATTTAATGATTTTAATGTTTTTTAATGGCTTTCTATGACAGCATACTCTTTAATGCTTCTGAATGCGTTGAAAATCATCTTCAGTACTGAAGATAAAATTGAAGCCATGATTAAAAACTTGAGTTATGGGCGGGCGAAATGCACAATTTAAAAAAATATTTTGAGCATTTTCTTACTATTTCTATTTTTGGAATCATCATTAGAAGTGCTGCATCAAGAAGTATGTACAAGACATAAAACTATTGAGCATTTTCAAGTTTTAAAGTTTTCATTTCGTGATTATTCTCCATTACCAGATAAAAATAAAATTGGGTTGCGGGTCCCTTTAACACAGATCTTACCAACATTACTGGTTTAACTTTGATACAGAAATATTAATTAATATTCTCAAATTCTACTTTGACAAGGAATTTCAAAGTATTCTCTTTGTCAAAATTTTGGTTGAATTGGAGGCAAGTCATAAAACTGTTAATACTTTTCTCTGAATAAAGATTATTCACTTTTGTATTTCTAAAAATAAATATAGAAACCGATTACAAGTAGGAACCAGATTTACGGATACAATAACCCTAACCCTACAGAGAATTTCCCTATTCGTATGATTATTATGAAAATAAAGCTTCTGTGTTTTTTCTTGATGAGGGTCTGTAAAATTTTTGCTATTTTCCACGAAGTTTGTAGGTGAAAAAGTTTAGTAAACGCTGCCTTAGTAGTATATACATAGAAGTAAATGTGTATTATTACGCTGCTTTGGCATGTACGTAATTAATTAGTTTGGTTACAGATATTGTTCAAGCATTTGTATTTAATATAATTATGTAGGGTACCATTTGTAGTAGCACACGTATGAGGAGTAGCTTATTTTGTTGGGAAATAAATCGGTTTCATAATATTTCACAGGATAACGTATATATGTAGGTACGTACAAATGTAAACTCGTTGACTGAAAAGAAACTTCAGGGTGAGAAATGGGGTAGCAACAGCAACCATTAAAATTTTATACTTTTTCAGGCAGCAACCAGTCTACTGAACATAAATCAGCTACTTCCCAACACTGAACTAATTGTTCAAAGTTCACAAAAAGCATGTCATGATAAAGCTTTTACTCAACAGGTTTGTTCTAATCTTCTGTTTTTGATTGCTGGCTTTAATTCAGAACAATTAAATAAGGTATGACCATTGTTTTTTTCTTTTCTTTAAATACTTGGATTAAATTTTATATTTTACAGACAATGCTTCCAGTAATTCTAAGTCATACACCATCGGGAGCATCAGCAAAACAATTCATTCATTTTGGACAATTAATTCGATCAGGACGATTTCAACACTTTAATTATGGATTTTTAAAAAATATTGCTCTCTATGCGAAATTTATTCCTCCAGATTATAAACTGTCTAATGTAGATGTACCTGTTGCGCTTTATTATGCTGAAAATGATTGGTTGGTTTCTACTAGTAGTGTAGATGAACTCGCAAAAAATTTACCTAATGTTATCGATAAATATTTAGTAAAGGATAGAAAATTTAATCACTTGGATTTTGTTTGGGCAGTTGATGCTAAGAAATTACTGTACAATAGAGTTATTGATAAAATGAAGAACGTAGATCAAGTTTATCTATAGGTTTTTTTTTTACATATTTAATTAAGTTTGTGTTATGTATATATATATATATAAGAAATTAAACTAATAAAGAAAATGTCTGCTTAATTTTAATAATATATTGGTAACATCCTAGATAACTGTGGAAATTAATAAGTATTAATAGTAAACACACCTTTTTGGTAATTTTGTCCGAAGATCCGTCCATCAATTAAGCACACGTTACCTGTTATGCATATGTACATATGTTTAGTAGGTAAGATATCTTGAAGATATCCGTGTTTTCCGGTTTCCCCAAGCTGAAAAAAATGGACATAAATAAATGTACCTATGTAAATAAAAGAAATATAAAAGAAAAGTTTTTCTTTAATAAATTTTTCTTCAGAGCGTGTGTGGCTCTCACTATATTCGAGATAGAGAGAGATATGAAATATTGGATGACTGCTTCATGCTGTCATTTTTAGTGATACGGATCCATCTTTCTTTTCTGTGGAAGATAGGGCGAGGGTGGGGGACGCGAATCTTAACAGTTTTGGTAGTACGAGAAGTTAACATTTTTTCTTACTTTTTTTATGATAGGGATTTAAAATTTATGAAGAAGATAATTGTTATAGCTTTCCGATGCCTTTTAAAATATTCTGCCTATTCTCACTACTTCGTTTCGAAGTAAGAGCTAAAGTCAGTTTTGGAATTTTCATTTTTTTTTTTTTTCGAAAACCAGTCATTAATGTATCAGCCATTCAAATCGAAATAATTTAGCCGAAAAACTGCAGGCCATGGCGTACCTAAGACATCTCTTTCATTGCATATGCGAATATTTACAGAGGAAAGTAAAAGCAGGTAATTGTCAGTATTTTTTCAACAAAATTACAATTTTTTTCCGAGTTTTCTTAATGTTGTAGTATTCGATGAGAATTGAGAGTACAGCTTTCGTCAAAAAGGAAATAATAAGCTTCAAATCAGAAGTTTTTTCTGTTGTAGATCATGAATATCGGTTACTTAAGAGTGACAAATACAAATATATTAAACTTATGAATTTAATAAAATAATTAAATTTAATTTGTTCATTAGATTTCACGAAAATATCAAATTTACATTTTTTGATCTGAATTTGTCAGTCAATTATTTTAAAATGTGTTTAGAAGTGAAAAGAGAAAATCTTTTGCTCCAATTCGAAGGGTACGCTTTGCTTTATTGGGAGCTAGAAGCATAAAAAAAAATCTTTAACAAAAAGAAATTTAATCAAATGACATTTTTGCTAAAAACAAAAAAGGACATTTATCAAAATAGCTATAAGTAAAAGAACGATTTCCCAAAATAATCATATTGTATAGAAGTGCACTTAGCGAAACTCCTCTTTCACAAATGGCAATTTCGCAAAAAGCTCTTGCAGAAATTTATTTTCACCCAGTTTCTGGACGAGCAAAATATTCCACAAACCCAAAATTATGCTGAATTATGGCATTATAGAGTAAATAAAATAATCCACGCTGATGATATACATGATTACTGGAAGTTTTTTTTTTTTTTTTTTGGAACTGAAATGGAAAAGTCTGATCGTCCCCCAACCAGCTGAAAGAGACAATTTTGCAGATAGACATGAGAATAAAAATAATATTAATATAACAAAAAGTATGGAGTCCTTTATTTATTATATGAGTTTGCTGATTTACCTAACCCTTTGCTTAACATCCTCCTGCTATGTAGGTGAAATGAAATATCTGCATTTGCAAAAAAACATGTCCAAAACTGAATTTTTTGCAAAACAATTTTTTATGATACGTCTTTTTTGCGAAACGACTTTCGAAAAAAATTCATTTTGCTATATATGTTTCGACCAAATGATTATAGTACGCGTTTTATTTACTGTGCTTCAATGCATAGCTATTTGCGATTTAAATAAAAGAAGGCCTAGGCTAGGCTATTTCTTTATTGTTTCGAGCGAAAGCTGTACCTACTCTAACTTCACATCTATAGAGAGTGTAGAACTTAAGAAAACGGCGAAAAATTTCATAGTTTTTTGTTTTGTTTTAATATTCACAATTACTTAAACTTTTCTAAACGTAAAGATTTTTATCTATAAATATTAAGATTTAAGCATGTGAAGTGCTTGATTCCTCTATAAGGCGCAGGGTAAAATACTTTCAAACGACACGTTTGTCATACATATGCAATTTATAATGGCAAGCCATCTATATATAGTGCGGGAGGTAGCATTGCATTTTACGCGGATCGATTATTATATTTTTCGATAGATCTGGTATGACTAATAAAAGTGAACCAAGCGTCAGCTGACGCTTCCGCGTTAATCGTACGCCGGCTAAAATTCGAACTACGTAAAAAACCAAAATTTGTATATGGCAAGATCAAGAAGGGGTTGCCCGATTTAGTCCATTTTTGAAATTTCGTTTACTATTGCTATGAAAACATCATGTACTAAATTTCAGCTCTTTACGTCGACGAGCTCTCAGGCTATTAGGTACTATAACTTTATTTTACGTGTTGTTTTTACAAGTTCATGCGAGTAGTTGACGCATAATGTATATAAAAAGAACAGTTTCAGCCGGCGTACTATTACTTAAAATATACTGATTAGTTGTACGAGATCAATTATCGATATCAAAATCAGCCGGTATACTATGACTTTTTCATTTGTAACGCTACCTCCCGGACTATTAGGCAGTGGCCTAAAAGCATTTAGTTTAAACTAATCTACTCTACCCTTTTTTTATGAAAATCCAGGGAATATGACTTTAAAGACTCAGGCACAGATCAAAATATGAAAATCACCTGAATTTAGGCATTTGTTATCGTTCTTGATACAGTGGTTTTTGTTCAGTCGGGAATTTTATCGTCTCGGACCAAATTCGTTGCTACCCTTGACGATTTACAGTTATTTTTTGTAAAACAAGGGTAAATTTAAAAGCGCATCATAATTTTGCACATATTAAATGTAGTGCGGACACCATTGTGTAGCTAAATTTAGCGCAGTATAATTAACTTGAAATAGTGAAATAGTGAGGCAGTAATGAGTTTTTGAATTAACACTGCTTCAATTCTAATTTTAAACTGCTAAATCGCATATGATACATAATAAACAATGCGATGTATTATGTCAACATCAGATGATGAATTGTTAACCGTAATTAATTGGTACAAGTAGGAGATATCGTCAAAGGACACCTGGGAGAAGACTCTGCAGCACAAAGCATTATGGATTGAGTGAATCTTTGATATAATTGCGTGTCTTCTCTTTTATCATACTTATAAAAATTATGGTCACCTTATAATCTTTTTAACAGAACTATTAGTTAAAAATATTTCTAGCTATATATATTTCATATAACTAATTCAATGCTGTTCATATTTGAAACCTATAAATTAACAAAATTTTAAAAGAGACAAAATCGAATTACTTTTATCCGAGAAAACAAAATTTATGTGGAAGTAATCAGCAGATCTGAAGTAGAGGCTTTAAAGATATAAAACTTATCAAAATACTGCTGAGATTGATATACTATAAAATATCTGCAAATCAAGGCTAGTTTCAACTTGAATCTCCAATTGAAAGTATGTGTCGAATTTCGACGTTTGTGATTTTATTTTCGGTGAATATTTTCTCTGTAGTACTTTCTACAAACGTCAGTGTAAAGTTAACAGATTCTTTAACACTATGGGAAGATATATTAAGTGATGGAAAACTGTCTGTTGTAAGTGTTTAATCTAATCCAGTATGTACGCGACATAAAAAACATAACAATAAAAAAAAACACGTTTATTCATTGATTTTAGCCCGAACTGTTGATAAAATACAATTATCCATCAGAGGTGCATCATGTATTAACAGATGATGGTTACGTCCTTGAAATGCATCGAATTCCAAAGGTTGGAGCACAACCAGTTTATCTTCAACACGGCCTCCTAGATTCTTCAGCCGCTTGGATAATTATGGGTACTAAACAAGGGTTAGGTAAGAAAGAGAAATATTCATATACACAAAATATGACACAGGTTCCCATACCTGTCTATCACTAGGATATATGCTAGCTGATCTTGGATATGATGTATGGATGGGAAATACTCGCGGTAATCGATATAGTACAAATCATTCAACAGTAGAAGTAAATACTAAAAAGTTCTGGGATTTTTCTTTTCACGAATTGGGAATGCACGATTTACCTGCAATGATTGATTACGTTTTAAATCAAACTGGTTACAAGCAACTTCATTATGTGGGACATTCACAAGTACAATTTTTTGTGTTTGTTTTTACAATTTTGAAATAGATTCAAAACAAATCATATTTACAGGGAACAACATCATTTTGGGCGATGGCATCTAAGCGACCAGAATATAACAAAAAAATTCTATCAATGCAGGCATTAGCACCGATTGCTTATTTAAACGAAGTTCGAAGTCCTTTCATTAATCTAATGATAAGAATTCTGAATACTTTAGATGTAAGTTTGCAAAAATTTACTGATAGAAAAGAAGAAGAAGAAAAAAAAACAAAACAACATCAATTTATTACGAAATTTCATTTTAGTCACTCACAAATCTCGTTGGAATTCATCAGTTTTTACCAAGTAATAAACTTTTATCTGAGGGAGGCCAATTATTGTGTCAAGATAAAGCAATTTTCCAAATTGTTTGCAAAAATGTACTCTTCTTAGTTGCCGGCTATGACTCAAAGCAACTGAATGCTGTAAGTACTTATATCCTACATACATATTTATATTACATATGTACATATGAGATAAGATTTTTATATATATTTATTTGTGTATTTTTATTCATATAGACAATGCTGCCAGTAATTTTAGCTCATACTCCAGCAGGAGCTTCCATCAAACAAATGGTTCATTACGGACAAATTGCACGATCAGGAGCCTTCCGAGAATACGACTATGGCATTTTTATGAATTGGAAAAAGTATGGACATTTAAAACCACCTCCGTATAATACATCCAAAATTACCGCACCAGTTATATTTCATTATTCTCAAAACGATTGGCTGGCAGGTGTTAATGATGTTGAAAAATTGTATAAGAGTACACCGAATGCGAAAGGAAAATATTTGGTTAAATTGCCAAAATTTAATCATTTAGATTTTATTTGGGCCATTGATGCTCGAAAACTTGTTTATAAAAATGTTGTTGAAACTCTTCAAAAATTTGATAAAAATATAAATAAATTTTCTTAGAAATTTTTTCCAAAAATTAAGGAAATGAGAAAAACTTATTCCCTATTTTTGCACTGCCAAGTAGTAATTTAAGTATTTACGTATATAATAATAAAAATATAATATATATAATATAATATATATATATATGTAAATTGTCTTACGTACAACGCACAGGTAAAGTTTAATGATTAGAGCAAACATATTCGGAAGCTGTTTAGTGGACTCCCTGACTTATAACAATGGACTGAGCAAGCGTATTGCCATTTTCCTATAGGAAAGAATGGCACAAGTTTTACAGTTCTCTCTTTTGCCCTACGGCAGAGTTGGAGCTACCAACACAAAATATTGTTCACTGAACGTTTACTTATGCCATTTCATGTTTTTATGTTACCTGTAGATGAAATCACCTCTTCTCTCTTGCCCATACGCCGGATTCAATTAAGAATAACTTTTGAAAATTAAAGTCGGAATTAGTTTAATTTCTTATAAGAGTGGCTTATAAGCGATCAAAATATCACTTGGACACAAGAAAATAATTTTTTTTTAATTTAATTCGATTTACGGGTGTAAAATTTCATCTGATTGGTTAAGTTTTACATATTTTTATATAGTAATCGTTTTAAAGGGTGCTCCAACGGTGATATAAAGAAACACAATATTTTTTGTGCCACATGAAATAGCAAATCGCTCAGTCCATTCTTATAAGTCAGTGAGTGGACCGATATTTTCCTTTTTTTATTTAAATTGACTTTTGTCAGTTCTATGATTATTCTAATTGGAAGCTGAGAGTAACTAGGACCTAATTAACCTTATCTACCTACGACAAAATATTTTCCAAATTAATGCATGATGAGATACCTATGTAAGTAAGTAGTCTAAAGATCGTGAAATTTTACAAATTTAAACAAGCAACCAGAGTCCTTTGGAATATTTTATTAAATATCATCGTCATTCAGGCTTATATTTTGGGATTAACTGTGACTTGTTGTAATTGAGTGGCGGATTAAGGAACAAAGCAAAGTAAAATATTTAAAGGGCCACAATTTACAAGATATTTATGTTTTTAGCTTTTTGAGTTGGCTTTATGTAGATATTTATATTTTAAATTCGAAAAAAAAAAAATATGACAAAATTATTCATGTAAGTGCAAAAAGGAAATTTACATCCGACTCAATAAACCTTTCATTTCGCTACACCTACTGCCATCTACTGGCCCGTATGCAACCTATTTTTTTTATATATATGAAGATCGACAGATTACACTTAAAAAAAAAGAGAATAATACAAATCAAAGAATTACTTACTGGTATGTGATGGCCAGTAATCGCTAGTATTGATTGAATGTAATTCAAATGAGAAACAAAACTGGATTTTATATTTTCCGCTGTGAGCTGTGATTGAACTGTGTATGTCAAGCTTTTATCGGTGTGTTTCTACTGTTTCCTATGTAGCAATCGTTACACGAAAAAAGTTTAAATGCACATACAGTTTAACCGAAGTTTTGTTCGTTAATGGAGGGAAGGAGTTCACTGAAAGCACCACTGTAGCCAAATTTAGTTTCACTTAATTTACACTATTTCTATTTTTACTGGTTAATTGTTTTTCCATTGTTGCCATTATTGTAGGCATACTTGCCTCGCACGAACTGGCGATCAGATTGCACAAATATGATACAAAACAAAGTAACGAAGTACATGTTAAAATGTCTCTCATTAGATAAGGCAACCATTTATACAAACCTCAGATATGTGTAGTAATGTTCGTAAATGATACAGTAGAAATTATTGCAAATATTCAAATATTCGTAGTATGGTATTATGTACCTATACTCTGCTATTTAATTGACTGCACAATTTGTAGGGATTTTTTTTTCTGGAGCTATCAGAATACACACACACACTCAATAATAATAGTTAAAGAAATTTATGCAAAATTTTATTCATATTTTATGCTTTCATTTTTAACTTGTCTATTGTAAAAGCTAAACTTCAAGAAATACTAAATTAATCTACGCGGCTACTAATGTTAATTATAAAATTTACTCTTGTTTTCATACCTCTCTCTACTGCCATTTATTGTAGAATGTAAATCATGTTCCACCTTCCAGAAATTACAAAAATCGAAGAATAGGTTGCCTAGCAATCGTCAGTTTTGCTTTCGTTCAGTTTCGCTGTCCGTTCTTAGAAAATAAATTCGCATACAAAGCCATGTGGATCCAAAGCGATGCATTTCAAAGTAGAAATAAAATTTAATAAATTTGTTATTTCTACAGTGTCGTGTTGTTATAGTATATGTTGAGCATTTTTAGCAGAACTCTAGGCTTACATAGGGTATACCTAGTTCTCAACTAGCAGCTAGCACCAGAGAGGGAAATTTTTATACAGCATTAGAGATAAAAAGAAAAAAAAAAGGCAATGTACATTTTGATTTTTTTACATTTGTGTTTGTTTTCATTGGATAATGTCGAAATGTCTGGCGCGGGGGAATTCAATTTGGCATTAGTTTTTTGCTTATTGTTAAAATTATTATCGGCTTTTGTCCTCAGTGAATTCTCAGTGAAACTAAGCTTTATTTAGTCTGGTTGTTTGACAGGGACAAAGAGCAGGGAAAACAATAAGAGTAACAGAGTAGGTACCTAACCTACCCATTGAATAAATAACAAATTGAATTTCCATTCTATCAACAGGAATAAAATCAGTTTTGCTACAATGGTGATTCCCTTATTTCATAGATAGGTTCTATATCTCTACACACCTAATGCAAAACTGGTTGATCAAATATTGTACTTAAATGACTTTGGATTAGTGCATTACTCCGCAGCAAAAACGTCCATCATAAGAATGGAGCAACCATTGCCAAGTCATTTTGTGCGATCGTAAATAAAACTTGCAATGGTAATTAGCGCATTTTTGCCTAGTCCTGTGATAGTTGAATGGAGTTTGCCTTTGTTGTTCACTCTAAACGACATTCAGTAGCACTTCTTGGGTATATAGTATAACCAGAATTGCACATTTTTCCATTTTTGACAGCCAGTGAAATATATTTGTCCCTCTTCTTCTGCCACCTACAGAATTTTGGAACACATGTCCCAACAACGTAAAAAACTTTGTTAAAAGTCTGAATATCAATCACTTGGGAATTGTGAAAATAAGCTACTCAGAAAATATCTCGTTTCATCATAACAAAAAGGTCACCAGAGTCTACATGAACATTTTATAATTTACTGTTTACGTTTAGTTTGAAACAGTCTTCATCAAGATCGGCTCACACGTCTCGAATTGCAACCTCTAAAATTGAAGAACGGGTGATAGATTTTATTACATTACAAAACAGTCTTGTCTTACTTAGAGAGACAGAAGATGAATAAATTAAATTACCGTAAAAAATCCACATAATTTTCTTTAATAAAGGAGATGGACCAAATGACACCACACGGGCGGATATAACTTTCCAAGATCGTCTTTGGAGAGGATGAATAATAGGAGGCCTAACATAGAACCCTGCGGTACACAAGAACAAAGGAAACAATAATATAAGCAACACTTACTGCCAGTCTTATGTTTTCAAAAATATTGTGGAAACTTGTGGAGAAGTCAAAACAAATGCTATCAATTAAAAAATCGAATGAAAACAAAAATTTGCATTTATATTTTGTCTCTGCTGAAGTTCAACAAACTCTTTTTCTGTAAATGGATTTATTTACCTTTAAATGGTGTATACATAATTACAATTTAAGAATCCACTAATTATACGGAAAACTTTCAAGGATTTGATGTAGTACTTATACGAAATCACTAGTTAAAAGTGTTGGATAACAGCGCATTCAGTCAAATTTCCCACAAATAACCTATATAATGTAGTCTGCATACTTAGCCTAGAAAATGGATTTCCACAGCCCACAGGCATTCAACTCACGTTGGCAGTTGTAGAGTACGCGTACATGCATTGGAGTTATGCATGAAAAACACCCCTGAGATCCTAGAAATAAAGTGCGGTTGAAGAGGAAAATGTGAAAATTTCCGTTTGGAAAATATTCATGTGAATTACCACAAAAGTTTTAAGGTAATAAAGAGGTGCCTAGAAAAATGTAATTTTAATGCATTTTTCTTTCACATAAATGATTTTCTTTAATTAAGAAAGAAGAAGGAGTAATGGCAGTTTCATTAAAAAGTCTGTATGCATACTGATTTTGTCTTTCTTCTGTTTTTATTTTCTTTTGTGTTTTTTTTTTATCTGACGGATTTTATCTATGCTCACTTATTTTTAAATGATAACAGTTTGTTGCCACAGATATGCTAAAATATTGGGATCTGAAAATTTTCGGAGTCTTGGAAATGCAGTGTGTATCCGTAATCCAATATTTTTATAGACTTTTTAATTATAATTCCTAGGAAGAGGTAAACGAATATCAAGAATCTAAAAAATTGTAAATCAAAAAACTAAAAAAAAGTTATTTTTTATTTCCCTAGTGGAGCGGTGGCGAGGGAAGAATCAGTGTTTCGAATAAAACTCAAAACAGCTTATGTAGTCTGCCTGGGGCAATATATTGAATAAATCCTAAAACTACGGAATCAATTTGCAAAGTCATCAAAACGTCGAATCTTATATCTAGCCAAAAAGCACTATTATGGCATATTTTTTTGTCTAAATTCTACAGATGGAAGGAAAAGCAATCGGTAGGATAGGATAGGGTAAGATAGTTGCATAGGTAGGCAATTCCTTTTACGAATGACCTGTACAAAGTCTGTTCGCTCACCAATTTGATTAAGGAAACTAACTAGTAAGATAGTTGTATAGGTAAGCAGTTCCATTTACGAATGACCTGTACAAAGTCTGTTCGCTCACCAATTTGATTAAGGAAACTAGATAATAGAAAATGACGATGTCGAGTGGAGCTCAGAAATTGAACACAGTGCCGGAGATAAGCTGACTCTTTCGCATAGATCAGGTTGTTCAAGAATTTCAGCCTTCTGTTTATAAGCAATGCATGCTTCGAGCGAGCATCCAAGTAAGGAGTCGACATAGGATGAACTAAGAGAAAATCTGAGCAAGCCAAATACTTATTAATCGAATCGTGTCATTGGAAGCTACCGTTAATTTCCACTTACAGTAAGAATTCAGTTTAGGAAATATTAAACTCCCTTTGCCTTAGCAAGCTTCATGCGTATGCATTGTGACAATATATTCGTAGCCATTGACATTCGCAGGGAAAAATACATATTTCGAACTGTATAATATATACAATCACAACAAGTAAACTTGGTATTTAGTTCAACGTTCAGATTGACCTAGCATATGGTATGACGATGCCGTTGATCTGAATTACTGATAAATAGTTTAGGTCATATTTCCTCCTACTAACAAATAGACAATAGCCCGGTCACAGATCCTATCAAGACCATCGTTAAGCCGAATGACGCCATTCTCGATTAAAATCAATTGCCATATCTAAGTATATTTGTACGTCATTAGTGTACAGGTGGACCGAAGTATCTTGTAAGAACGTACGTAGGTTATTTGTGTATAGACAGAAGAGAAAAGAACCAAGAATAGAACCGTGAGGTATATCGCAGTAAAGAATCAAGGGAGTTGATACTTAACTGAGTCTTAACTGATTGGCATCAGCAGAGCAGAATTTTTTGTATGCATAAAAAATGAATCATCTTGAATATTGAATTAGCAGCATTGATTACGTTGATTTTGGATTTCCCAAAAAAAATTAGACATGATCCATTGAAAATTGTTATGATCCATTGCAGAGAGGTTTATGTAAGGTATCTGCTGCCAGTAAGTCGCCATCTTACTAGAATTGATTAAATTTGATATATATATATAAATATATATGTGGTGTATGAATTGACAGAAATCAATCTGCGATGAGACTACATTCCTTGTTTAACCGAAAGAAAAGATAGAAAACGGAGACTATCGTGTACATATAGGATCACTACTTTACCCGAGGAAGGCAACTTATGATAAACGACTAATGATGATAGTATTTATTTGGTTTCTTTATTGTATTCTGGTGAAATCATTATGATATACTTCTCAGTACTTCGGGAATCAAGACTGCCATCTAATAATATAATTTTTACACCACCAGATCATTAGCAACGTACAATCGATGTAAATGATTTAATTACTTTTCAAATTTATTGTAATTCAACTTTATAGACCTCCAAATGGACTTAACTCAATGTCCATCCACTTCACTTTCCGTTTAAATATGTAAAGAAAAAAAAAATGAGGCATAGAGAATGTCAAGTGGTTTGGGTTGAAATATCAACATCAATACGATAATCGTTTACTTCCAAGTTTATTAAAGAAATTATACTTTAGATAAGATTCATGGGCACAAGTGTATTTGCACAAATGACATGTTATGCAATTTATTTCAAGTTGAAAACATCGAGTTTTATGTACCTACTTAACTATAATAAAAAATGATATATAAGGAAAGCTCAATGTGGATTAGTTTTGATATTTATAAAACTCAATGCTGGTTATATTTGCCATCGTGTGTTATGTATGTAACCAACCACTGTATAAACCGGAAAAATATTAAACTATTTCGGAATTCGCTCTCCTAGTAATGCTTTGCCGAACGTAAGAGGGCTTAGCAGTGGCAGCCCCCCCCCTGCGAAGATAAAAAAAATTACAGTAGTTCTGAATTTTTCTACTGCACCTTTTGTAAAAAACATAACATTTTCTGGAAACGTTCAATTTGAAGCAGGACTTATTCGGGTAAAAGTGATGGGAGATTTGTTTTAATTGAAAACAGGTGGCAAAGTTTAGTTGATGAGTCTTCGATGTAAAGATGGCTCATTAGAATATTATCGATGGGTTCAAAGCAAATATTTAAAGAAACAATGACAACTAGTTATTGGAGAAATTCAACGAAACTACAGAACGGCAAGCAAATCATTGTATATTATTGTATTGAGTGATTACATTTAAAGCAAGGCATTTATTTAAAAAAAAAAAGTTTATTATTCCGTAAAATGCAATAGTAGAATATTTAGCTAAAACGTTAAATAAAAAAAAATCTAAATGCTGATTGGGAAATTCTGAATTAGTATCTTAGAGAAATAGATTGGTCGGTCTGTTTTTCTTCGAGGAATGTTGATGAATGCACATTACAACTTAGTGACATACTTAGTCTTGGCATGCATGAGTATATTCCTTATTCTTATAGCAGGTCTCAACAACAGTAAAATCGCTTTTGGTTTAACGATAAGTTCAACCAAGTAATAAAAGCGAAAGGGTCACTACTTTTTTATGGTGAAGTGGTTGTTAACTCCTTCAATCAAGCTAATATTTAGATTGGTAGATTCGCCTCAAATTCTCTATATAAGAGCCAATATACATCCGTAAAGCCGAGATTCTTCGAACGTTTGATCTGTTTCCAGCTTATACCCCCTCCCCTAACAAGAATCCTGGATCCACCCCTGGGATTTAGCTAGGTAGACTTTGTTTTTAATGTAAATTGAGAAAATAACAAAATTTCTAGTCTGATGTCAACCGGTGATTCAGCCACACAGAAATTTTAAGAAAAAAATAAGATGAAACAAGTATAAAGGCTAGAATTGGTCTAACAGCAATTCTTATGATACCCTAGATGAAAGCGAGTATGAAATTTCGTATGGTCACTCATTTGAGTAATTGATTTTTACAGTGTTTTTTTTTTTTTATATATTTCTAGAACAGTTCATCGCAAATAAAAAATGATTATAACCAATTTTATAAGATTTCATATTGTGAAGAAGTTTTTAGTACAATAAAAATGTCTAGGTCTGATCGTTTTGACAGTTTACGTAAAACTATTAAATTTTTATATGGTAACATCAAGAAACGGTTGCCTGATTTATTCCATTTTTGAAATTTTATTTGCTATTACTATGAAAACACTATGTACCAAGTGTACCAAATTTCAGCTCTTTATGTCCACGCATTCTCAGGCAGTGTCCAAATATATAGTCAAAAACGAAATTTTTGTATGGCAACCCCACGAAGGAGTTGCCCAATTTATCTCGTTTTCGAACATAAATTAACTTTTTTTTAAAGTCCATGTACAAAATTCCAGCTCTCTAAGTATACGCGTTCTCGAGTTATCGTGACAGACAGACAGACGGACGGACGGACAGACGGACATGAAAAAATCAAAATAACTTTTAAAATTATGCGTGGATGTCCAATCCATTCTGCTCTACCATCATTATTTCTGTGCGTTACAAACGGAGTGACAAACTTAGTATACCCTATAGATTTCATCCAGGGAATAAAAATAAAAATTATCAGGCTCAATCACAACGGGACATTAAATGAAGAATACATAAATCCCGAGAAGACCTGAAACCAACGAGCCTATGTTTTGCTAACACTTCCTTACAATAAGTTTATTTGCAAGATCCACATTGTTCAGGCCTATCAAAAACCCATTAGAGATCTACCGAAGAAATCTCGGAATCTTTCCGCCGTTTAGCATCACAGCTGTTGTTTCTGCGTCCACCTCGTCGACATAGAGTCGACTATCAGCTGCTAGCCAGCAAGCAATATTAGCGGTGCAACTTCTCAGGTCGCAAATATCAAGACAACAGAGGGTCGAATTGGTCCAATCTACCAGTTGCTACCCTGTAAGCAACACCAGCGTTGCAGGCCCCCGGACATAGTCATCAAGACGACATAGGGTCGGTTTGATCCCAGCACACGTTCAGGCTTTCACAGGGACAGTCTGAACTGGAGAAGGATACTTGCCCAACAGGTTACATCCGTGTGAGCTTTGAGTCTCCTTCAAACAGACTCGGAGCCTCTGGCCGCTCCAAAGCAGATTAAACTTCCACCAGCTCCCGATCTCCAGCAAACAGACTCGGCGCCTGTAATCTTATTTCAGATCCTGAAGCTGATTCAATTAATCTGGTTGTGTATCGAACGCCTGATCAACCAGTAGCCAGACCTTCTGGACACATCATTGCCTACGCTGCAGCGAATCTTCAAGCAATAAATTCACCGCGTTAAGCAGCCTCTCAAGATGTCGCAGTTAGTGCTCGAAGTATCGGTTTCCTGTGTTAAGCAGAGCTTCTAGGTGTCTGTTTTAAGCGGGCTTTCAGGACATCTTAGCCAGCTTTCAAGTAATCCATTGTCTACATCAGGCAAGCGTTCAAAACCCATTTTTGCGGAAAATACACAATTGTGGTCCTAGCTCTACCAATAAGAATTGGCAACCCGCCAAAAATATTTTAGTTTTCATTAATATTCAAATAACAAGATCTTTGAATGCTGAAGATGCTCCCTAAAGAACTAATGTCTTCTAAAGGCATAAAACACTCTCAATTTGTTATTGTTATTTTGCATTCGGTTTTGGAATACAATTAAAAATTCAAATGGACGAATAATTTGTGTTTTTCCATTACGAACGTGTCTAATTTTAAAGTGGCTAAATACTTAAGGAACACATGTTCCTGATAAAATATTTCTCTTGCAGGTGAAATTATTGTTTTTTTTTAACTTAGTTTTTTGATTGTTTTGTTATCTTTATATTGCGTTCTCAATGAAGGAGAATTTCCTGTAAAGATTTTATCTATAAAATAGATTTATGCCAGATGGCTACCTACTTATAATGAATGAATGATGATAATTAGTGTCACATTCATAGACTGCGATTAAATTATGACATACCTACAGTTTAGGTTGAATAAAATTATTATTAAAAAAGAAAAAGAAAATTTAAGGTTTAGAAAACTTATGAAATTGTTTTGTCCCATCAGGAAGTAATCAGGTAGCTTAATTGAAAATTTCAAAAACAAATTTGCATTCTTATTCACGTAACTGAGCAAGTACCTGGAACAAACTTGAACAGTTTTCTGCAGTGATTTTAACTTAATAATATTATGTAGAAGCATGAAAGTCAACAGCATCGTCTTAAGAAATCTTTCGTTGTACTTATATGTCACAACTGCTTGAGCAAAACTTTTCATATCTTAAACTCATCAAAATTCTGAGCTTGAACTTTACGCTTACAGAATTCAATTAACCCGCATCACATATACTCTCAACACTTGCACCGTTTTCGATTTCGGAGATTTTGCAGAATTAAAAATCTTATTTTGAAAACTATATCTACTTACATACATTACATAGATACATTCATAGATTCATTATATAGATACATTATACATAGTATGTAGTTCGAAGAAGTTTTCCTATAAGATCACATCAAAACATAGAACTGAAAGCTTCCCAGAAGATAGTAGGTATAGAAGAGCATCTTTATCTCATGATGGTGAACACTATAATCTAATTGTGGTCTTACTTAGTATCCGTATCCCTTCTATAATACTTATGGGATACTCATTGAAAATTGAATCAAACTGTGGAGGATGAGACTGAAAGTGCGGTTTAGTCCTTTGATTATTGAAAGTGCACACCGGAGCTAGTCAGTTCAATGAAATTTTTGTGGTTGAAGTGTTCTTGAAACGTATGCTTTGAAAGCTTTGCTGCAAAGAACATTGAAAATTTTTGGTCTCTGCGTCCACCACGTCCGTCGTCGTCGACGGAAATTGAGTTAAGAGTTGAGGGGGAATTAATATAGAATAGTGAACCAGTTGAGCAGGGTTAGTTAAATTGATTCCTTTTTGGTAAGAGAGTATATATTTATATGGAGGAGATTCGATTCAATTCGATTCGCTTCGATGGTGTCTGCAGCAATTAGAACTTTTACTAATTTTATGGAGAATACGTGTATGCGTCCGCCGGTCGTCTGTATTATTTTTTCTTGGTCAAAGGAGTTATAATAGAAAGTTGCTATTCGAGAAGTAAAAGTTTCATAGTATAATTCTAGCAACAAAGTTATTTAGTTATCTAGCATATATGAGATATTTTTTTTTCTAGTATGGGATGATTATTATAGGTATAGTGTCTCAAGAGGTTATAATTTGATTGAGGTTCTTTCATTATGTAGATAAACTGATATAGAACTTTTATTGGATAAATTTGAAGCTTATTAGATTTCGTGTATTGTAAGAAAACCAAAACGATAGTCAAGCTATTGAAGATTTGACTGAACCAAATAAAGCGTGAGTAAATGTTCGGGAAAATATTATGTTTGCAAATAAAAAGTTCAAAAGTGTATATACAAGTCAATAGCTTAGCACGCACAGTTAAGTTTAGACATTCTTGTTCAAGAAACATAAATTTTTGTTATGAAAATATATGGCATAAGAAAGATTATGGTAAGTTTTTTTGTTGTTCAATGTTTAATACACATATAGATGAGAATTAAAACCCCCAGGAGATATGAACTTCTCAAACTATGACAATGAAAGATAATACATGTTTGGACTAGTCCTAACTTCTGCAACAACGCTCATTGTTTTTTTTTTTTTTTATAAACAGTAATAACCGATTAAAATGTAAACCAAATCTCAAACTAAAGAATTATTTAACTTCCCAAAATTTATATGTAATTGGGGGGTCGGTTGAGAGATATAATGATGAACCGTAATGTGAGAACAGTGAGAACATATCAGAATTGATAACCTATCTTATATTATCGGTAATCCTCAGAAAAGCCATCATACGAGTACAACTATGCTTTACACGAAAACCAGGGGTATGTATGATTTTTGCCCATATTGTTCCAGATGCAGAGCAGAGTAAATCTGTCGAAATCCGTAAAACCATAAGGGAACAAATAATATCCGTTTAGAATACTATACTCAAAAGTGCAGCTCTACTTCAATACAGCAACATATAAGATTTATTTAAATTGATAATATACCACTGCTCCTCAAATATTCCAGGACTTAAGAAATTTCAAAGAGCGGAAAGGAGAAATAGCTCTAAGGAACATTTTGGACATTAAAGAGCAAAAAAAGCAGCTCTGACCAACTCGGTTACTGGGCAACAATCTTGAATGGGCCCCACATTCCCATTCATTCAAAGAGAATTCCCTTCCCGAAAACCAACGATTTGTTCCCGCATAAGATATTCCATCGCACTTTAGATAACAAGGGAAGAATTCTAATAGGCCGGGGTAATTTTGAGAAGAGGATCGATTGGTCATTTTGGTGATATGGGTATCACGTGCTATTTTTCATTTTTCAGGCTCCTGGGAAATAAGAAATAGTTAGGCAAGCGTTTATGATATGAGTAATAATTTAGAACTAGTGTAACAGGAATTAATTTTATGAAGTGTGTCGGTATCAGGTCTGGACCAGTGATAAGCGACCTAATAGAAATAATGGCTTTATACAAGAAAACCACCTTCATGATCTGGGGATCAGAATGTGAAAGTCAAACTTAAACTGGAGGATGTAAAAATTGATTTAAACTGTTCAGATCAATAGATCGCAGTTTGGGTGATTAATTTAATCGATTTCAATCTGGCTTAGATTACACAAGAGTACATTTTAGGAGGTAGATTAAATTTAGCTTGTTCGCGTAAAACGTTCTTTTAATATTTTTAATTTCACTGCTACTAATAGCATTTCGCAAAATATGAAAGCACCCATAGTAAATTTTTTCAAAAATCTGCTACACATAAAATTTTGGTGAAATTTTTATAACGAATTTAATAAAATTATAAGATAAACACAAATAAAGGGTTGCCAGATTTAGTCCATTTTTAAAGATGTATTTGTAATTTTTATTAAAACGCCGCTTACAAAATTCGAGCTCTCCATGTCGACGCGTTTTCAGGCAGTGTCCAAATATGTAGTGAAAACCAAATGAATCATCAAGAAGGAGTTGCCCGAATTTTCTCATTTTCAAGATCAAATTTACTTTTTTTTTTTTTAAAAAAAGTCCCGCCGTGTGAAAAATTTAAGCACTCTAAGTGAACGTGTTCTCGAGTTATCGTGCGAACGGACATACGGACATGAAAAAATTAAAATAATTTTTACTAAGTATTATGCGTGGGTGTTCAATCCATTTTGCTCTACCATCATTATTTCTGTGCATTACAAACACGGATTGTAAGCTCGAGGAAAGACATAAGATGGTCGAGTGTTGTTGTAGTTGATATGAGAAATTATTGATCGCCAATGAGCTTGAAGGCTCTCTTTTGGACAGTATCTAATGAAGAATGAGCAGTTCTTGTGAAAAAGAAGAACCTCAATAATAGAATTTTCATTTCTAGGTATAGAACCAAGACGGAAGATATGTTTTGAAGAAAGGATGACAATGTAGTCATTATTTAATCTGGTCTGCGATTCTAAAGCATATTAAAAGGGAGGTGCATACATGCAAGTGAAGAATACTATTTAAATTCCTTTAATTTGGTATAAGGCACTGTTGGAGTTAAAATATGTAGATAGCTGTCACTAAATGAAGAAATTCGACAGATACCAGCTAAACTACATCCCTACATCCCTGCTCGTTTGGTAGAGCTATAGGCTTATACGGCCATGACGTGAAAAAGAAAACAGCGGGCCATCGACTTAAGAACTGAGGTGAACTTAAAAAGTTATCACTGTGGATTTAATGGTTATATGGACCATAGGTCTAAGAGGAGAGTTCTTTTTGAATGTAGACATTTGAGTTGCATATAAAATGAGTTTAAGGTGGATAGAGTGAGTTGCAGATATCCTATTGGGCCGTAGCTGCAAGAGATTACAGTAACAGCAAACTAGCAAGACAAGTTAAGTAAAAACATTGAAAAACATTGAAAAAAAAAGTATTTTCAATTGTATGTTGTCTTCGAATATGTTTCTAATGTTTACTATAGTTAAATGGTTTTCTCGTAGAACCTAGAAGGTATGTTTCCTTTGACAATGGTAAAGAAAGAAGAATTGCTATTAAGCACTTTAATAGTGTGTCAAGATTGTGTCAAGAAAAATCGAAAAAAAAACGAACTAATTTTAGCGAATCAGTCGAGCTAATTACAAGCGCAACTGAAAACATACGCTAACGATAAGAACTAGGCTCAGGACCAGTCTTTGGACATCCAAACAGTCACCTCTCAGCTCAGGTCAGATCAGGGTTTGGGAGAACAGAACTAAAAATGAACACTGGGTTTGGTCGATGATGAGACCTGTCGCTTCTGTATGGATTAAACTGCTGAACATGTCCTATGTGTAACTGTGAAGTTCTATGCCGCATAACGCTAAGACATCTAGGAAAGGCATTCAAATGCCAGAGGATGTCGAAAAAATGGCCCCCAAGAACATCATAAGCTTTATTAAAGACCTTAAGTCGAATGGGCGCCCTAGAGCATTTAGGGGCAATGTTACAAAAGATCTTATAGGTCGCGGTGACAAGAGAAGAGGTGAGAGTCTTGTCTGCATCCCTCGTTATTTATAACAATAATAATTATAATAGGCTCAGAACCTACTAATTTTATCTCAGATATGAAACCTCACAGGGAAAATTGAAGAGAACAGTAACAGAGTACGGCTGATAGAACAACCGCGACTGCGATAAGTTTGCTTTGTTAATATCCTTATTTAATGTTTATAAAACATTCGATCAAACGTTTTGGTACATACCTAAAAAACTACAAACTATAGAGGACTGTGATAATGCTCTTGTTGAGTTGCATGATAGTAAATGCCTACAGATAGCAGACCCCATCGCTTGATAATGATTCCATTTTAAAATCTTTAAAATTTGTGATTTTCTGATTGAAAATTTTATGTTGAGTTAATTCATCGAAGAAAAATGGAAGAATGAGCATGTACAAATTTCATCCTTTTACTGATTTCATCTAATTGTAAAATTGGATAAAAAAATTACAAAAAAAAAACAATTTTTGTCATTTCTAAATCTAATGTATGAAAGACAATTGAGCGATTTTATAGGATTAATTTAATTATATCTTAGGAAAACAGATTTCATTCAATTTTGATAAATATTATAGAACCGTAAAAATTATTTATTTCCATTTACCTAAAAACCTCATGAGGAAATGCCAAATTATAAAATACTTTTTAGATGATTTCATCTAAAAAGAAGTCATTTCTATAAAACTAAAAAACTTCTCTAGGGCTAAATTACAAAAACTTCATTTTCATCGAGCTACAAAATTTTTCATTTCGATACCCCCGGAGCCATCTGTTGACACAGGTGGTATAACTAGTTGAGAAAAAACACAAATAGCAATTGCAAACGAAATATGAATCCCACGCTGCTATCGTGCTAGAAATTGTAATTCCATCCTATTCACTCTAGTGCATTTTAAAGAAACAGCAAATACCAGGCGATCAGCAAATTTCAGATCATCTGCGGCAAAAATCTAAAATTCTATTCTACTGCGCATGACCAAATTTTTTTTTTAAATGAAATGGGATCTGTGTGTGGGTATTTTATGAAATGAAATGAATTAGAAAATTTAACTTTTGGAAGAGGAGAAGGCAATGTGAAGATAAACTTTATTTTCTTTGCTCTTTGTCTCTCTCTCTCTCTATATCTCACTTATTACCAAATATGGAATTGTAGAAGAGGATAAAAGAAGGGTATAAACGAAATCAATTTTCTTCGTTAAGTAAAGTAGTGTGTGCAGTTGATTTATAAATGAAATCAAACTTTCGTTAAGTAAAGTGGTGTGTGCATTTCATTTATTAACCAATGACATGAAGCTACCATTTTAACTTTTGGAAGAGGAGAAGGTAAACATGATGATAGATCACCATCATTATTTTTGTTTCTCTCTTTGACAGTGCTGACAGACAGGCCCATTGGCATCAAAGAATTTTAAAGCCAATTTAGTGGGGAAATAAACACACATGATTTTTTCTGTACTTAGGTAATAGCGACAAAATTCCAGGAAATTTAGCTATGTAGGAAGATATGTAGGTATCTTCTACCTACCAAAATAATTATTTTATTTGTAAGTAAGAAAAATTAGATCATGATTTAAACTAATTTTATAGACTGAAAAAATAATCATAATCGAATTACCTACTTCTCAGTGTATGGATTCACATAAAAAAATTATTGCGTTGACGTAAAATATCAGAAAAAAAAACTTCAATAAAATCTCTAAAATATGCGCTATTTGCAGTTTAAATTAGAAGCGACTTTAACTAAACTGCAGTTCCAGGTATTTTAAATTGTATTGTGTAAAACGTCAGCTTAGCTAGAGCTGGTTCCATGCAACAGAGTAACATCAGGTCGTGATACAGCTTGACTTTCCTCTGATTGAACATCTTTGAAAATAATAAGACTTTTGATTAAACAAAAAAAATTACTAGGTAATATAACTTCGTTATGGTTTTTCCTTAAACCAACTAAGATAATAAGCTGAAAATTGTTGTAGATAAACAAACGCATTTTTAAATCCCTCAAATGCACAGAAATATATTTTACTTTACAGCTTATCTTATTTTATTCGGGGGTTTTACCATAATTATAAAAGGAACTAACACATACAATCAAAGGGAAAAGCAATCTGAATTCTTGGAACATATATAATATTGTTTCTCACAGTCATTCACTATAGCACATTAAAAAAATTTCGAATTCCTTCTATAAAACCTTAAAATATAAATAAAGATTAGGCATTTTTTTTTTTTGTCAACCAAGTAAAAACAATCTACTATCAGTTCTTGTATGGCAGATAAGACTCCAAGGAAATGCATAAAATAAAAAATCCGCCACAAATTATAAGTAGTGCCTACGGCAAAAATGTTAATACTAAAATGAGTAACTCGTCATAAATTTTATGGGAATTACAACAATAATAAAACGTGGTAGAGATTACCACACGGAATTTATTGCTTTTTCTATGGAATGAAGCGCAATATAGTAAGTGATCGGAAGAACTTTCTTCCAAAGTTTCCTTTCTCCACTTGAACGATGTGGTATAAGCCTTATTGATTATTTTTAATAATAGCACTTGAAGTGAAAGAGAATATCACGATTTTTCCATTATCTTTTATAAAAATTTGTCAATTTCTTCTTTCCTGTTTTATAATTATATTTTACAATTGCTGTACACAGCTGTGTGGGGCAATTTTCTTATGAATTTATGTCTCCAATAATATCTTTTATTGTTAATGAACTATGCACAGTAGGTATGTGGATTTTATCTTTTTTTTTCAGTTGTTCTTATATAATTTGTTATTGTAAACAATGAGCTTTTCTTGACATTAAGTACCTAAGTATGCAGTTATGTCACCTTGTGAACAATATCTAAATATGTTTTCATAAACTTTTAAAATTACATAGGTATGTATATAGTATAGTGCAGAATATATTTACTTAACTACAAGGTTTATTGCTATCAATTGGTTATTTCATTTACAAATATTTTGAGAAAAATGTAGATAATAAAATCGAAGGAAAACTATTCTTCTTTTTTAAAGGATATTCAATTTTATTTATTTATTATTTATTATTATTTATTTATTTTGATATTTGTACATAGTATAGTTTAAGTCATCATAGATTATATGTAGTGAGAATAGATTACTTTAGCTTAGGGATAGATCAATCTCTACTGAATTACTAAGAGCGAATTAATCTCCGTATTTTGAGTTACGTAAATGTATAAGTACTAGTTTCCCACAATGATGTGAATCAGGCATATTAATTGCCAAGAGCTCTATGATAAAAATAGCACTTTAATAGTTATCTTTCGACAAATTTATTTTTGTTAACACTTAACCATTATTTATTATTGCTTTTGGTTAGGAAATAAGAGTTATCTACAAGTTTCTTAATTTTTCTCAATAACTAATAAGGACTTAAATCCCGAGTTATTTTTATTGGTTATCGGGTGGACAAATATCTCTCAACTTTTTCTTTTTAGTTATGAAATAAAATTTATCTATAATCATTTTAATTCTTTTCAGTAATAAAAATTAGGAAAATTTGAATTCCGAATTCGTTTTTAATATGCAATAATTTTTTTTAGAATCGTGTGATAGAATTTATGTGACACAATTTCTAGAGTTCACAAGTGTTATTATTGTGGATAACCAATTAAAGAAAAATTTAAAGATAACTCTAATTATTGATGAGAATTTTAAACGTTGATTAATAACTCTTATTGCACAACCAGAATAAATAAATTGAGAAATAGTGGTTACCCGATAACTAATAAAAATGAATTGAGAAATAACTCTTTTTTTATTGAGAAAAATTAAAAAAGCTATCGATAACTGTTATTTCATAACCAAAAAACAATTAATTCAAAATTAACCATTAGGGGGAAATTTTTATTTGATTGGTTTTAATTATGTTACAAATTGAAAAGTGATCTTATTAGGATAATATTGGTCCTTTCCATTTAAAGATCCGATTAATATTTCTGTGTGCATTTTTTTAATGTTTAAAAAAATTAAAATAACAGTTACGTTCGATCGTAGGTATGAATTCTTATCTTTTAGACTCACGCAAATTTCTTTATTGTCGTTTAATGCTCATAATCGTAAATTTACATGCCCTTAAGGAAGACAGTTATATTTACATTTACAAAAAAAATCATAATGGTGCTCTGAACAGTCTACGGCATAAAGCGTAGAATATACGAAAAGATATGACATTATTCGGGATCACATTACGCGAGAATGTTGTGCGCATATTCATTTGAAGGAATCTATTCCGACATAATATGTATGTAGAATTCCAAAAATTGAAACTAATACCCTAGACACAGACTGTGTCCATAATGACTTAATTTGAAATTCAGTCATTTCAAGGAAATGAAGAGACAGACTATGGACGAAAATTATTTCATTTGGAATGTCATTGGCAGTTCTCAATGTGAGTACAGATCATGGCAGAAAATTTGCGAGTATTTACTGAAGCTGCAAAGCATTTAGTAGAAGACAATTTTTTTTTAAAGAGATCAAAAAGAGGAGAAAGCGGCAAAGAAATTTCTTTCATGGTCAGCTGATGGATGTCACTGTTAACTTTATTGGAAACACTTTCCTCTTTCCTTTAAATTCAGCTCATTTTAATTTGGTCCATTTGAAAATAAAAGTACTTATGGAGACAGTCTGTCTAGGGTATTACTCCATTTACATCAGAAGAGGGTACTTTAATTGTCCTATTTTCAGCGCTCTCTGAAAACATTGTTGTCGACTCTTAATGTCATGAAAAATCATGATACCAACATTTTAAGAAAACAATTTTTTTTTCACCTTGTGGATAACAGTATAGAGATATCACTCAAAGCTATCAAAACATTAAAAAGAATTGCAAAGAGATATTTTCAAAAGCGACACGTTGTAGCAAATGCCGACCCCGCAGGGATCGCACCAAAACATTATGCCCCTAATATTTCAGTTTGGGCCGACCGCCTTCATAGTCGTTTTGGTTGCATGACTCTTCAGGTCGAACTGTGGGGTAGACCTAACCCGAACCTATGGAACAAGCTATTGGGACTAAGCAAGCCAACCCTGAGAGCTCTGGTGTCAATTCTCAAGGGCCTCCTACATAGGATGGGGTTGGATGATGATCCTGCATGCAGAGCATGCGAAGAGAAGCCCGAAACAGTGAATCACTTTCATTGTCACTGTCCGGCCCTGGCAGGAAAGAGATACAGATTTCTTGGCTCACACGTCCTGGACGAACTGCATGAAGCCTGCAAGGATGGTTGGATGCCAATATTGAATTTCATAAGAGTATGAGTATGAGTAATTGTTCGTAAGTTCTTTACAGATTTGATCATGTCCGCATTATGTTTTTTTAAATCTTTTGTATGTGACTTATTTAATATTGTATTGTAACCAAAATATTTGTGCAATTTACTTACATTCGTTCGATTCATTATTTAAAGTAATTTTAAATTTTGCCGAATTCTATAGTTATGCTGTTACAATTTCAACCAAGCTATCAAATTATGGAATTTATTACCCTTTGGATACGAACATCTCTTGTGGCAAGCTAAAACCGGATATTTTGTAATTTTATATGTGTAATATAAAACGTGTTCAGATAGAGTATGCCAATCTATTCCTTAGATTATCCTGATCCCGCTCCTCTCTCTTCAAAATACCTTACTCATGAGGTAGGAGAAGTAAAATACTTTTTGTTCATATGAATCATCCTGTAACTATTGACCGATATACTCTATGATGATGTTTTAGAATTTGTCAGATAAAAAGTTCATTCATAAAAGGAATTTCGTTAGCTTTAGGCATTTACTGAAATTAATCGCTGGACATTCTTAAGTAAAATTGTGCAAAATCACAGAAAGAGTTGCATTTTGGGTATACATAGACTGCGTATTGAAACGTAGGCCTTGGATTGTCTTAAATTCGAAATGTAAAACTACTCTTAGTAAAGCCTAGTACTGAGATCTGCGTTAAACTAACTTTTAGTGGGTCTCCATTATCAGACCGTTCATTTTAGCAACTAAAATATGACAACAGAGACTCAGAAAAGAGAGATACTAAAGATATAGGAGAATCATTTATATTTTTTTACTCCCACTTTTTGTTTTTATTTAGTTCAGTTTTCAGAGCTCTGACAAGAAATATTTTTAGCGTGCTAAAGAACGGCCCGGGGGCCGATAAATTCCAGCTAAATTGGAGCTTTACTGGTGGTGCCACCTCTAATAAAAAACAACAAGCCAAATTTAGCGTGTTGACCTTAGTACTGGTCTCGCTAAATTCAGGATAAATTTTCTCCAATAGCTCGTAGCGTCCTAAATTTCATATGAAAATTTAGTTTAGAGCGGATATCAGTTGCTTAAAATGAAAAAAAAAACTAAGTTAAATTTTCGAGAATTTGACTTTGTTGAACCATACTACTTCAAAACAGAGGAGAGAAAAAAATTTATATATTTCACTTATCATCATAGGGTATATGTTGTATAGTTCAGCATAGGGTCATTCATAATATATTAAGGAAACATCTTTAACCATTCCTTTCCTATCTTCCAAATAACACAGATTTGATCTGTTGGATAACGGTGGCTATAGTTTTGTAGATCTTATTTTTACTCATATAGTTATACTACAAAATTAATTCCCGTTAGCATTTACAATTGACAAAACATCATGACATGACAAATTACCTAAAAATAAAAAACTATATTATTCTCTTATAATCTTCAAAAGAATTTCATTGATATGTTTGCTTTCTTCCCTTATTGTGATCCTAACTAAGTATAAGCAAAGATAACGCACGCGGGAGGTATATTATACTGCGTGACAAGTAAATAAGACCGCAGGTTTAGTTAAGTAGACAAAAGCAAGCAGAAGCGTAATTCTTAAGTTATTCGAAGATCGCATATACACTTGAAATTTGAAATTATCACAAAATGATTACCCTTACGTGTTTGAAAGCTTTTTCATAAGTATTTATGGCCCAATAAGAGAAAACACACACCGCTTATATATTATTGCTATTTGATGTATAACAAACAAACAAACAAATACGTCATACAGTAGTAAGACAACATGAGATATAATTTTTATTGTTGTTGTCCATTATATTTAAGTACATTTAATAATTGTTTAGTGTTTGTTATAAAAAATGCTCTTCTATAAAGATTATAGATTTTCGAATCTTCTAGAAACTCAGAGAATACTGGAATCAATTTTAATTTTTCACTATGGAACATCAGATGAAAATTTAAAATCCATTTCTAGGTTAACAACACAAAATCTATGTGTTTCTATTATTATATCTGGGACGATGGAGTATACAGTGAGAGATAATCAATTTTAAGATAACAATGAATGAATAATAAATTGTATTGACATGAAAACATTTTCTTAAAGTATTCGCAATAATTTTTCGTATCTTCCAGATTAGACTTGAAGTCGACACAGGTCTCTAGAATTTATATCGTCCGTCCGTCGGCGTCTCCTCTAGGATTTTGTTTTTTCGAAGCATTGTGACTTAGCGTAGCTCATATATGTAATATAGAGTATAACGACATTAGTTGAATTTAAAGCGATTTTTAAAATAATCTTTTTATGTTGTTTTTAATTTATTTATTAGAGATGTTAAGCTATTTAAAATGACACATGTCCATGAATAATTGATCACAATGGGCAAAATCGCGTCCGTTGTTAATTTAAGACGTTAATTATTATAGCAGTTACAGCAGTTACTGTGAGGCAAGAGTAGTTTAAATACTACTATAAACCACAATAACTCTGTTATTCTTTGGCTTTCTTTTCTCTAATATGGTCCTATTCAAGCTTGCACTAGAAATTGAAGCAGTTTACAAAAATAACGCTCCCGTATATGTTTGTTTCCCCTACTATACCCCACCCCCTGATAGGGGGTTACAGATTTCATGTTCATGTGCTTAATGTTTTTAATATGTTTTTAATAAAAAAAAAATATGTCAAAATCAAACGAATCTATATTTTTTGGTAATAACAGTATTTTGTTAAAAAAAAAAAACAGTATTATTTACGAGCTGTGTTCTTTTGTGTACCTTTTTCTAGAACATATTGGAGAGAACAAATTGTTCTGTCGATTGAAGCGAACTATTTGTACTGTTCGCTTTATTTAAATACTTCTATCAAAATGTATGAGGCGTTCTTTTGTGTATATCTTTTGTTCTGCTCTGTTCTGCGGACATAAAAGAGCACAGCTACCATGGGCGCCGACAGTATGGTGCAAAGTGCTCCAAATGAACCACCTTAGTTTGTAAAAATATTTAGTTATTTATTTAGTGGAGCATTCAAAATTAAAACAATACATTTTTTTTTTTATTATATTTCTTAATTCTTATTAAATAATTATTATTGTAATCTACGTGGCTTCTCTGCCAACTTAGACACTATAATTTGCGTACAAAATCTTTATAAGCAACAGTAATTTTTTTATGGAGAATCATCATACATTAGAATGGTTACTCGCACATAGTTTATATTGTCCAAGTCTGCACTTTTCTCAATGTGGTAATTAAGCGTTCCACCGTACATATTGTTATAGGAAGTGTGAGGCGAATTTTATTAGCTTGCATAACTGATGGATAAAACTCTTAGACACTTTCCAATAAATTAATGTATTAAATTTTTAATCTATCTAAATATTTTTGAGCCCAATAATAATAAAAATATTCTTCCACAGAATATGCTCGTTGATTGACGAATGACACATTCGCTTCACTGAGCGAAGAAATACCTCGTCAATATTCAATAAGTCACAAAAAGTTTAAATTTGCTGAAGAATTAGAGCAAATTCTTCCTCTGACTTTTCCATATGGAAATTTAAAATTTCTACTAAGTTGGTAATTTCTTCATTTAGAGATTGCAGATTAAGTTGAATTCCGCGTTCTAGTATCGACGAATAGATAGCAATTATGTTCAACAAAATTACTACTAGCTGTCGCATCGTAAAGATGGTGCGCCTTTTGTCTTGTTTGGGAGTTCATACTTGTGACAATTTGTGGAGTTGCTTTAAGACTTCGAGAAATGTTTAAAGGGAAATCTAAAAAATTTAATAAATCAGCTGCATTAATAATATCCCAAGAGGTTTTGGTATAGAACAGAAGATAAAGTTTAATCAGGGATTATTTGTAAACCAGATCAAGGAATATCTGTACCAAACACTTGTCTGTGTGGCGCATATGCCGGGGTTTGTAATAAATAAACTTTGAACTTTGAATTGAATTTCTAGCTGTACAGTAAAAATATCGACATATGATTTATTATAATAAGCATATTTACTTGTAAATAAATTCTCTAACTTAAGTAACACGATATAAAACATATTTGCAAGAATGAGATTATCTGACCTTGTAGGAAAACAAATAAATAAACTAACTTAATTTAAATGGAAAAATTACAATATTTTGCTCAGGTTAAATTTGATGTGAATACAAACTTAATGAAAGTAAAAGATGATTTTAAATATTTCTGAGCATCAGTATCTACATATATTGTGATAAATTTTTTCGTGAATTCAGAATTTTATTCAGTTTTGTAACGGATTGAAAAGTATGAAATAGAACTTTCACGAGTATTCATAGTTTTTTTCTATTTCTATGTACATATTTCAAATATTTTCATTTATAAAGCAAATTTCAAAAAACCAGGTAGTACCGTATTTATATATAATTTTTATTTACAGAAAATTGTGATTTTATTATTTATTTCAGTTAGTGGTATATTAAGGTTGTAAGTATGTATATTTTAATTTATAATAGAAAATTAAATTTATTAAAAAAAAAAAACATTTTTAAAACCGTGGATATACAAATTCTACGGAATCTCGGCGGTTCTCATAATATATGTAAGTTAAGTTAAGCATACAATTAGTATGTTCTACATAATTTGCAATTGGTGTATGTAATTAATTTTTACCAGAAAGCTAAAAAAAAACTGATTTTAAATTTTGTTAACACACAATGTACAATAGCATTTGTAATACGTTTTTGATTCTTAATAATATGTGATTATTTGTTTGTAGTTAATTATTAACATATTACTGAAAAATTTAAGATTTGAAACCAAGTTTATGTTAGGATTAGAAGATTTAATAGTCAATTTTATAATAGAAAATTAGAAAATATATTTAGAGGTTAATTTTAAGGGGTTAAAATGCTTTCCAGAACAAAAATGTCAATGATTAGGATAAGAAGATCGGGAAATAAATCTTGCGTGCAGTCATGTAAGATTTGTAACAGGGATGATTTTGAAATGAAAATGATGTGCGACTATTATAATAAAAAAAAAAAAAAGTAAACTGAAATTTTCTTTATAACATTTGGTGAAGTAAACAATTATTTTTACATGCACGATCTTATACAAGATCCTGGCGGCGCTCATGACAGCTAGTATTGAAATTGGGGATCTGTAAAACTTTTTTTGTACTTTTATTTTGGAACCAGTAAGTCTGGGTGAGTTAGCCATATGGGTGAGATTGCCAACGTCGATAAACCTGTGGGCCTGTGTATATTCGAAGGTATTGGCTTTCACATTATGCCAGTTTGATCTGAACTTTACGCAGTTGGAGAACCACTTACTTTGTTTAGTTTGTATGTCGCTAAAAAAATTGATCTCAAGGATAAAAGTTTATTGAAATATGAAAGGAATTGTAGTCTTAGTTTTATAAAACCATTTACCCATCATATATAATAAAAAAAAAACTCTACCCAAAAAATATTTCACCCGCCCATCTCTGTCGTAATATCAAAATATGTAGGTACTACTAAGTAACATTATAGTAGTGCTCCCTATTGCATTACTTTGGGTAAAAACAGTCAGTTTGAAAATTTGTATCTCCAAAACGCCATTGCAATTTCTTGCATGTAGATAGATAAGGCCTCCAATTTCAAAATAAAAATACAAATAAGATTGCTAGAGATCCTCAATAGCAAATAATACCGTTTTATTTTTAAAGAAAAATACTATTATTGACAAACAATTTTGTTCCAATTTCATACAAACTGTGAAAATTTCATCCAAAACGGAGTTTTTCGACGCGCGGATCTAACATTTAATGTATTATAACAATTTACCTTCGAAAACTATTTTCAAAGATTTACAAGATGCAAAGCTCTGCACCTTATGTATAACTAGTACATATATTCAGCCTGAAAGGTGGTCAAGGACAATTTTAAGAAGCTTTGAAAAGATTATAAATCTGCTGATAGGAGTATGTAGATAAAAAATCCTAGTATTTTCACATAGATATTTGCAGATAACTCTCAACCTCAGGAAGCCAGCAGAACTGAAACTTGTACCAGACCATTGCCATCTTTCTGTTCCATGCCGTGACATCAAATTCTTTGAATGCATTAGAGTAGTACGATTTCGTATACTTTTACGAAGTAAAATCGCTCTTTGAATGTTTAGAATAGTAGTACGATTTCGTACTTTTGCAAGTAACAAAAAGCAAAATCGCTTTGTGTCAGGGGCTAGAACATAAAGACGGCAATGACCAGACACAAAAAATACCACCACAGGAGGAATAGTAAAACAGATAAGGTAGAGCAGCGTCCCTTCTATAGTATATGGAATAATTATGTTAGGAGATCAGCACAAATAAATTAATTTGTCTTTTAAAGGACTTCAGATTACAAATAAATTTGTCGAATAAAAGATACAATCAATAAAAAAATTAAAAATAAATGGAATGGAATCAAAGAAATCTTTCACAGTTTTTGTTTTAACTTTATTTCATTTCAGTATTTTCACTTTGCTTTCAACTTGTTTCATAACACTTATCACTTCCTGTTGTAAAATTTTTCGACCATCTATAGCAATTAAAAAGTCTAAATGATTGAATTTTGGTTCTGGCACAAGATAATCCTTAATTATATTCGGCAAAGCTTTTTGCAATTTATTAACATCTTTTATATCAGCCAACCAATCATTCCTTGAATAATGGAGAGCAACTGGAGCGGTGACCTTCTTCAAATCATACGATGGCGGACTGATTGTTCCATATTTCGCTAGATTTTTTACTAGTCCATAATCAAACATTCGGAATCTACCAGATTTATATAGTTGACCATAATGAATAAATTGTTTAGTTGAAGATCCTGCCGGTATATGTCCAAGAACAGCGGGAAGCATAGTTTTATTAAGTTGCTCAGAATTATATCCGGTCACCAAAAATATTGCATTATAACATAAAGCCTGAGTGATTGCCTCTTTTTTACATAGAGCCTGTCCTGCTAACTTGAAAAACTCATTGTTGGGTAAAAATTCATGTGCTCCCATTATTTTAAAAATAGATTCCAATTGATTGACAAATGGAGCAATAGCTCTTATTATGGGACTCTTAAGATTCTTCATAAAAGCAACTGGAGCTAAAGCTTGCATTGATAAAATCTTATCACAATATCCAGGCCTTTGTGAGCACATAACCCAAAATGCAGTGGTACCCTAAATAGAGAAGAAGCAATTATTTTGAATAACTTAACTTCATTCATTTCTTACTTGAGAATGTCCAATGTAATGTAATTTTTTGTAACCGGTTACTTGTAACACATAATCTACCATTGCAGGTACATCATAGGTTCCGATCTCATTAAAAGAATAATCCCAAAATTGTTTACCTTTTGGGCTCAAGTAAACATGTTTCCTTGAGTAGCGATTTCCGCGTATATTTCCCAACCAAACATCATAGCCAAGATCAGATAATAAATAGGCTAATAATAATAAGACAATACTATAGAATCAAGGATATTAGTCTATCAATAAAAAAAAAAAAATTACCGAAAGCATTATGTGGTCCCATTACAACCCACCCACCAGACGAATCCATTAGTCCATGTTGTAGGTAAACAGGGATACCACCTGGTTTTGGAATTCGATGCATTTCAAGGATATAACCGTCAGGAGTTTGCACTGCATGCACTTCAGAATCATAACCATATTTTTTCAGTAGTTGGGGCTGTACGTAGAAGAACATGATAAAATTAGAAAAACAACATCATTAGAAACCAATTCACAAGTTCTTACTGTTGTCAGAAATGCATCTTCAGCGACTTTAGGATCAACACTATCCGGATCGATTCCATATATTTCTTCCAGATCTTCTAGAGCCTGAATTCGACCATCACCAAATAAAGCTTCGTCTTTAACTTGATTAAATAGATCTTCGATCGTAAAACTAATCGAGTTTTGAATTAAAACTAACGAAAATGCAATTAAAATTGAGAAGTTCATTTTCCTTCTGTAGTTTTGAACTTACTGTCCGAACTAATAACAATATAGCGGATATTTGCCCATTTTATACCGTTAGGATGACCACCAGCTATCAGTGTATAGGGGGTAATGATAAGAAGATTATTTAACAGAGCACGTGATGAAAGTGTTATGAAAGTTTACTATGTGCATGAATGAACCCCACATTTCAATTAGTTATAGATTTTCTGTGTTTAGTCTTACACTTCATGTTGATAATATAAGAAGTTCTTCCGGTGTTCTCTTCATAAAATCAAGGGGTTCTCGATAAATGTTTTTAAGAAGGCAACTTTCTTATCGCTACAAATGTTTTTGCGTTGAAGTGCATAATTTTGAATGAAATAAAGTGAAGCACATTTTGTATGCAAGTTATTTGTTTTTTTTTTTTTTTAATTACATAGGTATTTTGCGACTATGTGTTTAATATGTAATTTCATCTTAGGTAACTCGAACCCACATGTTTCAAAATCCGTCACAAGAAATTTAAGTGCAATTATTGATGATATTATTGTTGAAAAAAAAAACAAAAAATGTGTGATGTGTGTGCCGTATTGCTCAAGTGAAATGAAGTCAGGAATATACTATATATAAATATATATGGGGTGCAGTTTGAAGGATACATAAGCGTTTTTCCTAAGAGCTGGAAATGACTATTACAACGAATGGCTTTGCTATTCTAAACAAAAAACTAGTTTTCGACTATCTCTACTATTGTGTTTATTTGATCTAAGCTAATTACAAAACTGATTACCTACTATAAAATAATTTACTCAGAATACTAAAAATTATAAAAACAAAATATAAATTCAAATTTATAATAATTAATATAAAAGTACAGACCTTAACTAAGCTGATTTTTCAATTGATTCATAGATGGAATAGAAGTATTTTAAGAATTTTTATTTTTTAACGATTCTAAATCCGGCCGACTGCTCTTACATCTGAGCTAACGAAACAGAAACTTTTCCTCTTGTATTTCCCGTATGGGATAAGATCATAAATAAAATAAGTAAAATTGCAAAAATTTGACAATTCATTTATGAGCTTTCATCGTTACTAGTTAATGTCAGCTAAAAGCAACTATGTCTTAGTAGACTAGTCAAAATTAAGAAATACAAGAGAAAAACGCATATGTCTCGTTAAGGTAAGCACAGTCGCCCGGAAAGCGGAAGGTCCCGGCTTCATTTATGATTAACTTTAGAATTGTTAATAAATAAAAGTTCTTAAAATTATTCTATTACATCTGTGTCCGATTCTTAATATTGTGAATTCCGAGTCTCGTATGGGACAAAATAAAAATAAATAAAATTGATCGTAAGTTAAATTAAGTCGATACATTGAGAATAATGGTCACACAAGCGAGACTTACATATGTATGTAGTAGATATGGGCTCTTGTCCATCATAATTTCTGCTGTGATGTGAAATTTAAAAGAAGTCATGATACCTCAGGGAGTAAGAAGAAACAGAAATTTTATGGTATTCAACAATTCTGGGGAGTTGTTTGCTCCATGTAGTGTTAAAACCAAAACTAAAAAAAAAATCCGGAATTTCTTTTTTCGACAGTTTCTAAAGAAAGAAGGCTAAATGGCTCCACATACGGTACAAGCGCGATATGATCATTCTAAGGAATTTAGCGAAGAGCAAATCTAGAAAAACTACGTTTATCCGCCTCGATTCGGTTAACCATGAATAGAGTACGAAGTACCCCAAGGAGGATGGGCATATTTTAAGATTATTCTAATCAAAGTACAATAGAGGAACTGGATATTACGCGGGTCGGTAAATTCACGGAATGATCTTTTTACGAAGGCAATAGTAATATTAAGCCCTCTTCACGATGGAGAGTATATGACCCTCGAAAGAAAATCGGGAGTTTAAAACAACGCGCAAACATTTGGTTTTGTCAAGTCTAATTAATAAATGATAGCGCACTTGATTGAATTTAAAGGTAAATAGTTATTTGAGCACCAAGTATGGAAAAAGGTTAAGTCAGAATTTAAAAGAACATAGAACAAAGACATATTATGCACTTTTGTGGATATGTAGTAAGTTGAGATCGGCCTGTCTAGTTAGTATACACCTAGAGGGAAATTCAATTTGTTTTTAGTCACCAAATCTAAAATCACAAGTTGAATCACAATGAAATGAGAAACAAAAAGAATTATAATTCCCAACTAGGTACGTCGACAGTAAATAACTGCAGCTAAATTCCAAACGATATACCAGGGCAGGTAACTTTTATGACTTTTAAAATTAAAGTCACAATTAACCGGTAATTGTACGCCTTAAAAAAAACAGTCATTTTATAATCGTTTCATTTTAACTTTTATTTTAAAAGTTTTTAATAACCGGTAATTTTTAACGTTTATTTTTCAGTCCAAAAATAGAAGTCAAAAGATGACTTTTAGTTTTTGATCAAATAATAAAAGTCAAAAACCGACTTTTATTTTTCGGTCAAATAATAAAAGTCATTCCTTTACTTTTATTTTTCAATCAAACAACAAAAGCATTTTCTTTGACTTTTATTTCCTTCAGCCAGATATTTAAGTCACTTGTTAAAGAATTTTTCATTTTGGAGTATTACTGAAAGTAGAAACTGACAGTAAAATTTATGCGGAATGTGAAAGAAATATTGTTCAAAACATGTTAAGTCTGGAAAATAAGTGCGTATTGCTTCATGCTGAAAATATTCAATAAACAAACACTAAAAATCAAGACAATTTTACATTAAAAAATCTTTTCAATTTATAGAATTTTTTTCATTTTGACTGAAAAATATACGTTAAAAATTACCGGTTATTAAAAACTTTTATTATAAAAGTTTATTTTTACTTTTATTTATTTACTTTTATAAAAAAAAGTCAAATTTTTCGTGGTCATGTCCCGAGTTGAAAGAGCTTTCAAAAATGTACACACGATTAATTTTTGTTGTTGTATTGCCTATTTTGTATGTGACTTTTTTGTTTGAAAATTAGAAAATACCGATTATTTTCGAGCCCTGCGATATACTTCTTCTTTATTGCATTCACTAAACTAATTTTCTACTAACGGCAAGAATTATTGTTGTATGTGTGTTTTTTTTTATCTTATTTATTCATTTAAACCTACTTTTGAAATAAAAAAAAAAATTTAATAGAAATTTCACCGAATGAAATCAGCAGTGATAAAAGTTCTACTCATTTGAAACGAAAAAGGTTCTTTGTACTATCGTAAAGTAGATGAATTCAATAAAACTCCGCACTTTTTCCATTTATCTTGTAAGTAGCTCATGATCGTGCGAAAAATTGAAATTTTGTAGCAAACAAACGTTTGTACAAGATATTTGAGTCTGAAAATCAAATTTAAAATCCATGGAAAATGAGAAAAAATTAAAAAATTTGTTAAGAATATTTGTTTACTCGAAAAGAAGTTGAGAAACTCAAAACATTAAAATTTAAGTAAGTGAAATAAATAAGATAAAGCAGGTAAAAAGTGGTTGAATAACGACTAGGAGAGCCCTAATTTAGCAAATTAAATAAATCATAACGACTCCATTTGGAATTTAAATCCTATAATAGAAATTATCTCTAAATAAATATTATTTGGATTTTTTACTCACCGGGTGATTAGTAATGAATAACTCGTTTTAGTCTTACTGGGGAAACACCGGTTTATAAGTCAAAATGAAAGAAAAAAAAAGAATCTTTCTAAGATTTAGTCGGTTTTTATTTTTATTTTAATGGCGACATTTCGTGCTGAATTAAGCTCATTTTCAGGACCTTTGAGCAAACATAATAAATAGTAATATTTTTCAAATCTCCTCATGTCGTTGGCTTATAAAATCAGTTGTCTGGTTTTTATGTAATCTGTTTAATAGGTGGAACAATACAATATAATGTGTACTTTATTTATGGCGAGTACAAAAAGACCTCAACCGATTTTCTTTTGAGTTTGTATAATAACAAGAAATCATTTAGGATGGCGAATTAATGTATCTACATTTATGTAACAAAATAAATAATAACAGTAGAATTAAACAGGATAAAAAATTAACTATCAGCAAAGACAATAATAATGAAAAGAAACAAAAGTGTAAATAAAAAATAGAAAAGTCAAGTGAGTTGCGCACATACCTGGAAAGATTCACTAGTGGCTAGATACAGAATTAAATATCTCGAGAATACACCAACCGAGCTCAAACGTTGAAAATTAGAGAGCAATAAATTCCATAGAAGGAACGTTCGCACATTAGACTAGTAAATCTTGTTAATGCAAGAAACATGTGAGTTCCATTGAATACGTAGGCTCCTTAACGAGAAGAAAACGTAAGGATTTATTACTCAGATAAAGCCGAAGGGGATATCCTAGTAATAAGCAGCGATAGGGTGTGATATGATCATACTGTCTCAATCCGTAAACAAACCTATACAATCATTGAACATGCAATGAATTTTGAACGGGGATTTTATTATTCTGAGCTTGGTCCAGATCGGAAGGAGTACGATAAATAACCAGAGCCTTCCATAAGCGTACCATAAGTTTTTTGTGAGACGGAGTTGGCAGGATCGTAACAAAACATGCCATTGTCAAACATACTTTCCAAATTTTCAGTTTTATACACTCGAAACAGAGAGCAATGAAAGGAAAATTAGATGTATCAACTCCAGCTCGCGCAATTATCATGTAATCATGTTTTGGTTGCATTTATATTGAGGTGGTTACTTAGAGCCTAATAATTAATTGGTCGCCATCTGCATATATCTGATTACACGAGCTTTGAAGATAAGAATGGTCCCAATATAGAACCCCGAGGAACATCAATAGAAATTATATGAAAGGAATTTTCCAAGTTATGTTACGTAATGATAAATAGAATCTAGATATTCAAGATCTCTTCTAATGTTTACTATCTTTGTTCATAGAAAATTCTTAAATAATAAATCTTTCAACTACCTTTTGCTTGGCTTGTGTGGGAGAAAATTTCAAAACACAAAATATCAACCATACACAAATACACAAAATATCGAAATAAAAAATATCTGGGTATAAGATAAAAATCTCATTTTCAAAATCTTCAAAAATAAAATAACAAAAACAGCCAGGAAAAATGTAATTTGAAATGTACTTCTCAGTACACCTTACTAATTGCTTTACTCTTAATTTATGTACATTTGAACAATCGGAAAGATACAGCAAAATCCTGTGCAAAATATTTAGAGTAAAGTAAGAGTAACTAAGATAAATAAATCATGCTTTATGGTTTGTATATTTCGTCAGGATTTGGAGATTCTTTGGGGCGTTTCTTATAAGAGTTTTCGTTTTAACTTTCTGTTAACACGGTTCATCTGCGATAATATGTTTCAATAGTAATATAAATTCCGTTTTCAAAATTTTTATATGCACAACGTTTGCATTTAAAAATTGCAATTCTTCCAGTAGAACAGAATTGCTTCATATTTATTACTTAAAACATCTAAAGACTTATTATAAATATTTCACCTTTATCCTCAAAAATTTAATATCCGCCGTATTTGTTCTCCAATTATAAAATTTTTGTCGAAATAAGTGATAATTCAATTATCAAAAAAATGAGTTGTGAGTCTGTAGCCTAAAAAAATCATCATTTCAGGTCAAGAGACATTATAAAGTTTCCAAGATCTCAGAAAACAAATATTCGAGTTAGAAGCTATTTAAATTATATAATTATATTAATATATTCAAAATTGATTTAATTTGAAGATTGAAAAAAAAAAAATTTAAATTGACACAACATACATACAAGTTGACAAAACATCAATTGAACTGTCAAATGTATTGGAAGAGATGCTTGCCTGCAAGATGAACTTGGTCGTACGGATCTTTTTAGAAATATGGGTTATTTGGTTTTACTTTAAATATTTTTAATGTATAAACGCTCAGAACTTACATAGTATCTATGTACCTACTTCAAAGAAAAAATGTTTAACAGAAAAAAATAATAATTTAAAAATGAAGCTGAAGTTGCTGTAAGAGACAATGGGCGAACTAAGGTAAATATGATAATTTCAAAGGCAATGCACACTGTATTGGATTGAAAGTAGGTTGAGACCCCGAATAGGTCCTTGAAACGTAGGCCACAACACGGCCCATTATTCGCCGTACGTACGTATTACAGTGAAGTCATCTTTTATCGCATCATCTCCTGCAGGTTTTTAAACAGTGGAAAGAATAAATAAGAGAATGGACGGCTTCATCAACGTCGCAGAAGAAAGAGTTTATATGTTCATTTTCGAGGCAACCTCAATGTAAATTAAAACCACCACAGGAATTTAAGTGCACCACTTGAAATTATCCGGCTATTTCTTGAAAGCAGAGTGAAGATGCACAAATGGCCAAAAACTGCAGGCTCAAATTAAATCCAGAAATTAGAAGTAGAGCAAACAAAGTCACTGCATAAAAAACAGTTAAAGTTGATCTTAAGAAGTGAGGCTGAAAAAATCATTGTGTAACTCACCACTAGCCATAACCATCAAAAATACATAGTTTGTGTCTTCCTTTTTAAATAGCGAAATTAGGTATTTGTGTTGTTATATAAATTCCTGCTCGAAAATTGGGTGCCGATTTTACTATGACAATTAACACATATCCTATTTGGAGGTTGTATCAATTTTGCTTAACTATACCCATGAAACGGGGCAAAATTGATCTGAACTGTATATGGAATACTCTTGACCGGATGATCACTTTTTTGAACGCTACCACTTATCTTGCTCAAACTGTTCATTTTGTCTTTCCAAAACGAAGAAGCTTAAAAATTGACGACTTAGATCGAGTCTCTCCTAAAAATAAATGTCATTTTCTCTGATATAAAGGGAAAATCAGTTTATTTTCCCCAAATCAATGGAGGATTCAGTGGATATAGGTATTTGGTACTAGAAAACCTACATAGTTATATATTACGTAAAATTCTTGAAAAGTTAAGCTTTCTCGGATAAAAGGATGAGAGCATTCAATAAATTAAGTATTATTCCACATTTGGGAATACCTACAATTTATGGATAAAAACCTAGTTCACTTTTTCCAATGTGCAGGTTTCCCTAATCTTATCAAAAAATACCTAAACTTAGTGGCACAAATTGTTCCCACTCATTTTAGGGATAATTGTTTTATTGTGTACATTAAATGTATGCGAGATGGGTGCGATAGTCAAAAAATGAAAAATAAAATATATATATATGCATATATTAAAATCTTGAGTCTTTAGACTCGTTTTATTTTTTCTAAAATATAATTGAATACAGTAATATTAAAGTCATGAAATACAAAATTTGTTAATTGATTTTTGTTATTCTTTGAAAATGCTTGGTACCAATACATGTTTTATGCGAGCAACAAAATTTTCCTATATCAAACTTAGGTATCTAAAAAGAAAACGGCCATGCAAAAGCTCGTAGAATATTTCATGCCACCTTTCGCACGGAAAAATGCGAATTCCAGTATCCTTCATTTTAATAGCCTTTTTTCAGTGCCACTTTATGTATGCCTCGCTGGATATTATAAATTGTCAAGTCAGGATTTAATCGAAATTTCTCTTGTCAGTCGGGATTATAAAAGTCGGTGGTAATTCATTGCGATTAATCCAATGAGCAGAACAAATTTGATTTTAACTTTAGAATTACTCCAAATAAAATAAAATAAAATAAAATAAAAAAAAAAACAAAAACTAACCGATATTTTTGTTTTGCATAATTTTATTTTCATATATCACTTAATCATCTTATCTTGTCTCTCAACTTTCTTCATTACATTGATAACTTCTTGTTGCACCATTTCACGGCTATTAATTGCAAGCATAAAGTCCAAATGATTAAATTTCGGTGAAGGTACAAGATAATCCTTAATTACATTCGGTAATGCTTCTTGTAATTTTTTAACATCTCTAATATCTGCTAACCAATCATTCATTGAATAGTGGAGTGCAACTGGTGCTGTAACTTTACTCAAATCATATTCAGGTGGTCTCATACTTCCATATTTGATTAAATTCTTTGCATAACCATAATCAAATGCACCGAATCGTCCAGATTTTACTAATTGTCCATAATGAACAAGCTGTTTTGTCGATGAACCAGCTGGTATATGTCCAAGAATTGCCGGTAACATAGTTTTATTTAGTTGCTCTGAATTATATCCAGTTACTAGAAATATGATATTAGAGCAAATAACTTGTGTAATAGCTTGTTCATTGCATAATGCTTCTCCGGCAAGTTTAAAGAAATCATTATTTGGATTAAACTCATGAGCACCAATGAGTTTAAATAGTATATCCAATTGACTCAAGAATGGAACTAATCCTCTTATTATGGGACTTTTAACATATTTCATATATGCAATTGGTGCTAAAGCTTGCATTGAAATAATTTTATCACTGCAGTAGCTAGGTCGTTGTGAGCACATAGTCCAAAATGCAGTTGTACCCTGTAATTATTTACATATATATTGATAATAGAATCCTACCAGAATGAAATAATTTAAACAATGCTTACTTGAGAATGGCCGATATAATGAAGTTTCTTATATTCGGTGACTTTTAGTACATAGTCTACCATTGCAGGTAAATCATAAGTTCCAATTTCATTAAATGAATAGTCCCAGAAAGCAGCCTTTTTAGGATTTATGTAAATATGTTTTCTTGAGTAGCGATTTCCACGGATATTACCCAACCAAACATCATAGCCTAAATTAGATAACAAATACGCTGCAACCACCACCGCCAATACATCTCAAATCAGTACATTTTCCTTTTCACAAATAAATTTTTCTATTAAATTTACCAAAAGCACTATGAGGTCCCATAATAATCCAACCAGCAGAAGAGTCCATTATTCCATGTTGAAGATATACAGGTATTCCGCCTGGTTTGGGAATACGATGCATTTCAAGAATATATCCATCGACAGTTTGCACTTTATGACGTTCAGCCGGATATCCATATTTTTCCAGAAGTTGTGGCTATATTAAAACGGATTTAACCCACACATTATATATCAAAAAATTCACTAAATTTAAATTCACAATAGTTTACAGTTGTCAAGAATGCATCTGATGCCACTCCTAGATCAGCACCTTCAAGATTTATTCCATATTTTTCGAAATCATTGAAATTTTGAATTCGTCCACCATTATCCTGCTCCATCTCCTCTTCATCATCACCGTCAAAGAAATTTCCATTTTCAATTTCATCTTCGACAACAATCGAACAGATGGAAATTTGTATTAAAACACAAATTAACACCAATATTAAGAGTTTCATCATGTTTCTACAGTATCAGTCACGAAACTGCTCATTTTACTGATCGACTTCACAATTTATACCATGAAAATGGAAAACCTTATCGATCCAGGGGGTTATGATAAAATAAATATAACATTTCGAGTTTAAAATTATTAAAAAAAGAAAAACAATTACTTTTGTTTTTAAAAGTGTTGCCAAAAGTTCTCAAATGATGTATAAGGGAAAAAAGGTTGAATACAGGAACAAAAAATTTGGATAGCCGTAAAGAAAGAAACTAAATTGAAGGCAAAATCTTCTTGTTAATAATTTTAAGTGAATACGATACTATAAATTTGTTTATGTATAGGTATATAATTGTGATTTTTCAATATAGTTGATGAGTGAAAATCAATTAGAAAATTTATTTTACTGAAGTATCTGTTACATAATGACTTTCAATTCTTTTAATGACCTCCGAAAGTTATTAAAACATTTTATTTATGACGATGTTATCTTAATTTCATAAGATATGGGTCAGTTCGTATCTTACTTACCATACTTATACTATCCGTGAGGTTTAGAAATTAGCGATTGCAAAAAAAAAAAAATCTTCATTCACAGATATATTAGACTTTTGAAATATATAAAGCGCCACGCAGGTTATAATGTTAGTGAAATCAACAGAGTTATTATATAAATCAGAATGAATACAAAAGAAAACAATCACATTTTCCTTGATAAATTGAACTAGGGCAAGTATAATGAGCTATTTCGATTTTCATGCATTTTTCTTGATAGAAATTCTTATCGTATCTTTACAAAGATTGTTAGATATATACTCAAAATATGCACTACTTATCAACTAAACTTCAAAATATGTATACAAGGATCATTATTTCAACTTTATAATAATGGTGTTTACTACTAAGATGTGAACTTTGAAGTAGAGGTGTGGTGAAGCATCTATACCGGATAGTACATTTCCGAATAACCACTTTGTGAACTTAGAAATATTAATTTCGAAATTCGCGTCTAGTGAGTATCATTTTACTGAACGCAGAAGGTCCTAGCTAGATAGATTTTTGATTTTGTTTAAATAAAAAAAGAAACAAATTGTATTTAGTATTTAAAAATATAGCAAATAAAAAGGAAATTCATCTTCGCTCGCGCAGTTGCATGTATACAGTCCGAGGGAATGATGACTCAGAAGATTAGGACATGACTCATGAATTACTTCAAACAAATATTTATTTACTTTTGGCCTGGGTGTCGTAGTGCTATCAAGAAGATTGGTGGTAGTCTCATTCCGCAGGCTACCACATCAATAAGATTACTACACTAATTCCTTTTTGGTAACTTATAGCAGAAGGTTTAATTCAAATTAACACTATCGAGGTCATCAGGAATAAATTTTGGGTAACCTATGTCAACAGGTTAACATCAACCACGGCGACAGTTATTTATGTACAACCTATTCCAACCAATTTCTGAATTTCACGCAGTAACCAAGTCAACTTCACTTGATAGTAAACTTGGTCAGGAAGATTACCCTATGTTTAACCGTTCGTAAGATAACCTATCCGGCCTAAGATCACCCGCCACCACCAAGAAGTTATACGAGATGACTAGGTTCTCAAGTCTGAATTTCCTGTGGCAACTAACTTGACTATTTTCGCAGAACAAGCATGCTGCAAACAACTACAACATCAAAAATACTACCAAGTGCTTTCACTTGGAGCAGCAAAACACTCACAGCCTCCAAGTCGTCATAGGGACGACTAGGTTCTAGATCAGAATAGCCACTCGACAAGCAACTACGGTCCAGCAGCTTTCGCTTCCGACAATTGCATCGTAGTAACTACTTCCTTCCCAGGCGTAGTAATTGGGATGGTTTGCCACCTTAACACCCACAGAAGTTGGGATAATAAAACATCAATTGTGTGAGAAGCCGTTAGCAAAATATTTCACGAAGTAAGGTCCTTTTTGTTCACCTTTTTACCGAGACGACAAAATATCAGTTGGGCACAATATCCAGAAATGCAGTTTCCAAGAAGACAAATTCCAGAAAAATAAAATCAAAAATTTACATATAAATTTGGGATGAATATGAAATACGGAAAGATATTTTAGTTTCAGCATTGAAATTATTTAATTACTGTTTTGTTCCTGAAATGTAAATTTAGAATTTTGAAATTGCTCACATAAATTTGTTTGCCACGGCAGTCTGGACCAGATAATGAGATAGAGGAATGAAACGGAACCTATATTTCAAGCCTTTGGATTGCGGATTTTGACACGTTAGTATCGTATGTGAAGTATAGACTTATATATTATAAAATAGGTTAAATTGTGAAGCAGTTAAACTAATTGAATTTAATATCGCATTATTTTAGTTTACTCGAAAAACTAAAAGAAAGAAAAGTTGTATAATGATATTTCCTTGCATCACCTCAACTCGATGTCCTTCAATTACTTTTCACGGAAAGTGGCAAAGAATAATCAAGTACACAGGAAATTTGATAAAATGTAGAAACCCTTATCCAACGATTGTATCGAACAAATTTAAGCCACATAAGTTTCCGTCAGTAAGTAGTTAGTATGCTAACTCTATGCCGTCGTACTATCCGGATCAACCATAATAGACAAAATCGTCACAAGATATAGAATTTTCTAAATCAGCTTCAGTAATATGAGGCAGTTTGAAGGCTTCTATCGATTAGTAGACTTCATATCGCTACACTTTGCGAAATAGATTTAATTGTTAAACAGTTTTGAAGCTTATTTTTATTAACTTGCTCTTGTTACTTCAAAATTAAAAAATACAAAACAGATCTTCCACCATAGGGTTGAAATTTCTTCATTTTCATTTACCGTAGGTAACAGTGTAGACTCTGACTTTATACAAAAACTTTTGGTGAATGGATTAGTTCGATATTAGATACAGCACATAATGCTGAAATGATGAGACATTTATTTGAACTAAATTAGATCATGGGGTCGCCTGAAACGCAACAATTACTAAATTTAGAAAATGTACACTATCATAATAACATGTAGGTATAAGTATATGTATATTAAACAACATAAGCTTTTATATAGAATTCTTCTGTTTCGTGCACTCTTTAAATTTTTCCGAGTCCAACAGTTTGACTTTTTGAGCCAATACTTCAGCTTAGCTCAAGCTTAGAACCTCTTCTGTTTACTTTCATTCCGGTCCCTCCATATAAAGGGTTTTCCAATAAGAGGTGTTATTTTAATTAGCCCGCTATTTCGGTAGATGTCACTTTTGGAGCTGTCATTTTTTGACATTTGACAAGTAGAAACTACGCCATTAAATGAAACGATACACGATTCAACAACGCATTGAAATTATTAAAATTCACTATAAAAATGGTGAAAATGTGGCAGAGACGGTTCGTAAAACTCGAACATTTTTGGGTCGTCGTGAAGCACCTTGTCGGACCGCAATACAGAAATTGGTAGAAAAATTCGAGCTGTCGGGACAAGTTAGTGATGTGAAGACTAAAACCCGTGCACGTCGCTCAAGAACAGCCGAGAATATTGCTGCTGTAGCCGAAAGTGTTGAAGAAAACCCAGGTTTGTCCATTCCTCGTCGTTCTTTGGAATTAGGCATTCCACAAACATCATTACACCGTATTTTGCATAAAGATTTGGGTCTTAAGGCTTATAAAGTTCAGTTAACACAAGAACTCAAGCCGGCCGATCATCAACAACATCGAGTCTTTGCTGATTGGGTCCTTGAAATGCATGAAAATGATCCGGAATTCCATCGAAAACTCATCTTGAGTGATGAGGCCCATTTCCACCTCGATGGCTTCGTCAACAAGCAAAATTGTCGCATCTGGGGTTCGGAAAACCCAAGAGTTATTGTTGAAAAGCCTCTCTATCCTCAACGTGTGACTGTTTGGTACGGTTTATGGTCCCGCGGGGTCATTGGACCTTACTTTTTCGAAAATGAGGCTAGAGCAACAGTTACGGTGAATGGATTGCGCTATCGACAGATGATTAATGATTTTTTATGGCCGTAATTGGATGGTATTGATCTGGACAACGTTTACTTTCAACAAGACGGCGCTACGTGACATACAAGCAACGAAACCATTGATCTTTTACGGAAAAAGTTTCCGGACCGTGTTATCTCTCGAAGAGGCGATCACTATTGGCCACCGAGATCTTGTGACTTAACACCTTGCGACTTCTTCCTTTGGGGCCACGTGAAAGAGAAAGTCTACGCCAACAGCCCAGCGTCGATTCAAGACCTCAAATATGGAATTCGTGAGGCTATCGAGGACATAGGGCAGCCACTTTGCGATTTGGTTATGGAAAATTTCATGAAAAGGATATGGTCCTGTAGGCGTGGTCGTGGTGGTCATTTGGCTGATGTTATTTTTCATTATTAACGGCATACCTTCCTCTTTATAATGAAATAAAGATCCGATCATTTATCTCAAAAAATGGCATTTTTCTTCGAATATCAAAATAGCACCTCTTATTGGAAAACCCGTTATTCTTAAATTAAATATAATTAAAAATATTAAATTTTGGATTTTGTGCAGATTGAAAATTGTAGAGAAAACGAAAGATATTTTGTAAAAAACGAGAAGATAAATATACATTTAATCAGCTAGAATTTACAGGAAATAGCTACACCGAATTTCAATTCAGAGTTTACTTAAATCGGTAAATACAAATCTTCGTCATGTTGGTAATGAATTGAATTTTGAAGTCTTTTCCCTAATATGGATGCTGTTAAGTTTATCAGACAAATATATGATTGAACGAGTATGAAAAAAAAGGAAAACTAAAATCGTAATTTCTTCAAGAACTTCGAGGAAATTTCATCACAACAATAAGGACAACTGCATCAAAAAAGAGAGAGAAGAAAACAAAGACTGAATTGACATAAATCCGCAATCGGTTCATATATGAAAACTATCACAATAATTAACGGAGTGAATTAACCTGTATTTTTGCAATAAACAGTCAAGGCAATATGCATATTTGAAACAAATTTTCCCTTTCCCGGAGGGTGGTGATATTTAGCTTTCTAGGCTCTCCGTACTCGTTATCTTTCAAAGATTTCCGCATATTTTTTTGATTTTTATTTCACTTTTTTTTTTTACTTTTTAAATTTTATCTAGAATGGGATGGATTGGACTAAAGCTACTATGAAAACCATTTACCATAATTGGAATCTTCGTATCAACATATAATTATGTCATGTCCGTCATTTGATTCCTTCCAAATATTCTTTCATTCTTACAAAACAAAAAAAATTTGGAGTTTTTTGTATATGCTCCGTTCCAAGAACAAATTATTTCTTGAAATAATGCCAACCCACTAAATTCTGCCACGTGATATCAGATCCGCGTTTCTAATCCTCAGCCTTGATCTTCACTATTTCCAAAAAATCACAGAAACCAATACATATAACACTTATACCTAATACAAAGCCCCTTTTCCTTTTTCTCGTATGGCAGATGCGACACTGAGCGTCAGGTCTGATTTAGATCTAATACCGATATGAGATCACAAGTCACTGAATGATGGTCAGATTAGTTGTAAGTTGGAGAATAGATGAATTTTAAGAACTTTTATTTTTAACTATTCTAATCAAATCATAAAACAACCGCCTCGTTCTTCCGCTTTCCGGGCGACTGCTCTTACCCGTGAGCTAACGAGACATATGATTTTCCCTCTTGTATTTCTTAAACCACATTGCTTTCAGCTGGCATTAACCAATAACGATGAAAGCGCATAAATGAATTGTAAATTCAACTGTGTGGGTTCGATTCCGGTCTGGGAAAAAATAATTAGTTGTAAGTGTTACATTACTTCTGATATCAGACCAAAAAAGGAAAAAGAAAAGCAAGATATTAGGTACACCCATCAGTGTTACTAACTTAAGATACAGTTCTACAATGAAAAGAATAAAAATCCGAAAAATTTCCAGATCTTTTATGGAAAGAGTCGGGAAAATTTTGACTTTCGTATTTATCTAGTTGGAAACAAATCGAAGAGCAAAAGATAAGAATTTTCAGGCGGCGATAAGCACAGAAGAAAAACTGCTTATAATTTTGATTTACAGTATTGATGTTATATTTTTAAAGATTAAAAATTAAATTTGCATAGCCTCCTTCATATATTTATTTACATTCTGAGTTGCAACTAATTAGTTGAAAAACATCACTTGATATAGGTGAGAAACCAGAATCAGATTAGTTGCAGTGTGAACGCTGTTATTTAATAATGAATAAATGCAATGTCGCAATTAGATCGGAATCAGATGTCACGCTTAGTGTAGCATCTGCCTAAGATTTAATTCTGTCACCCATCCACATTATACATATCTCCAGATGTCATATTCGGTATCGTGTCCTTTATTAAGAAGCAAAAGTAATTTCTGTCATTGGTAAAACTTGGAATGTATGATCGTTTTCTAATCATGCTTACTATTTTTTTTTTTTTTTATTTTAATTGTGAAAGCTGCGTTTATAATAAATTTTATAAGTACATATGCAGTCAAGATAAGTTAGATAGCTTTAAATTGAACAAGATCAGCGATAGGGTGTTGGTTGATTTCACGAGACTGCAAATGAAGAGGCATGCTGGTCATTTTATCAAATTAGGAGCCGTTTTTTTAACTCCAGGATACTTCGTGTGCAGTCATATCTACATATACTCAAAATCTTTTCTATTGGCCCCAAATCTGACTGACACCAATCAAAGATTATAATATAAAATTTTTAGACAAGTGAAAAAAATAGTCAGATTTTACCTGGATACTGAGAAAATGTATATTGGAAATGGATTTTATTTGGTAGCTGATCAGTTTTTGATGCATTGCACAGTAGTCACCACCGAGGGGAGGGTGGGTACTCGTTATAACCGTTACGGAGTTACAGGGTAATTAAGAAAAAAAGCTAGTTTTTCACAAAACTCCCTGTATCTTAAAAAGGACAGGACGTAAGAGCTCATTGTATGCAGAACTTCATGGTCTTTCCCTTAATAAAACTGTTGATATGCCCACCCCCCCTCTGCCATACAATTTTTTGTTTGTATAGGTGAGTAGGTGCTATCACCTCCTGCTCTATTGACTTCCTAAGCGGAAACACCCTGTATATGCAGCTAAATAATTTAAGTTGATAATAATTTAGCGAACATCGAAATCTTATTTTGGAAAATGGTCCTAAACTAATTGGGATAATGACTTCTATTTTTTTTGTAGATGAAAGATAATAGATTATATGTAGATAATAGTAATGAAAAGAAAGTGGCTTAAATGTTGCGAATATACCCGCAAGATGGTAATTATCAAAGTTTTCCGAAAAGTGTTAATTTTAACTCCGGGCTTCCCTACATTCTGCATTATTTCGGTTTCACTTGGCTATTTGGAGCTCTCACTTGAATTTGGACGAAATCGGTTATTACAACATATGTATGTGGAATAAGGGCTCCATCATAAAAGAAAAATAAAATTAAATTAAAAATGGAATAAGGCAATTGTGGCAAAGTTCCGATTGCCGGTGACCAATTTCTTTCCGACTTCAACAATAAGGCTTGATTGGGATAGAGAAGAGTTCATACGATATGACGTTTAATTTAATATCGGCAATTACGTCATTTACGAATTAATTAAATGAAATTAAGAGAAGCATCACACAAGGCACAGGTAGTCAAGTTTGTTGGAAACAGATATTTTTCCCAATCAATGTATCAAAGTAAAAACTTCAATCACCATGTCCCATTTTTCTCCGATTCACGCATGCGTAAAGAAATTACATTTACGGTTAAAATATATATTTTTTTAATAACATCTTTTTTAGAAGATCCACAGAACTCGTGCTTACAGCAAGAAATACAAAACATAATTGATATGAAAAATTCTAAAGACAATGCACGCATTATAGGTGTTTGCCAAAGCGACTTGAGGTGATAACGCAACTTTCCCAGACTAACTGTCTCTATATGAAGTAAATATGTATAATCTTCTTCTTTATACGTCTTCTCTTTCTTTTCATATCTGCTTATCATTTACTTTTTTTTATTAACTTTCTTCCAGACATATTGACATTGAAATTTAAAGGTCATGCAACGTTATCCATACATACATAAGTACTCGTATATGCATATGTGACAAGCAAATACAAAAAAAAAAAAAAATACTATGCAATAAATAAATATGCAAATCAATTGCGTCTTATATTATTATCCCTACATTTTATAACAATTAACTAACTATATTAATGAAAAATGAAAAGATATTTATCTTTCAAAATAACCCGACATACCCCACACAAAACCACACATTGCGACGATTAAACTTTATCAGAAAAAAAGAAAAAACAACATATGACAGCAGCTCTGGAATTTCTATATCTCCTAAATTTAATATCTATCTTTGTGGTAAAATTTCGGGGTGAAACAGGGGGTCTGAGGTAATTTTATTGGTCAATATCAATGAATACTTTTCATATCATCTACATCACACGTCAAGATTAAAAAATTCTCATGCAGAATTTTGCACTCTGGTATAGGATACTCGTAGTTTTACACGTTATCAAATCTCCCCCGTGTTTTGATAAGGAAGAGTAAGATATTTTTTTCTGTTATAAATTGACAATTGGATGGGAAGGTTATTAGTCTCAAACTGACTTTCAAAGAAGTTGTAATGGATTTGTCGTCAGTTTTGGTTGTAATTTTTTGTCTTCTTCTTCAAAATTCCTTTGCTATACCGGTAGTGGATAATACTAGTAGTAATGTCTTCAGTAGCGATTTTAAAGAAAAGTTAGTCGGAAGAGTGGAAAATTTACAAGATTTTACAAAATATGAAATTGAACCGCTTAGTGTTTCGGAGGATGTTATAGAAGATGCATTTTTGACAACTGTAAGAAACTAATAAATACAATAATCTGTGCGACGAGAAAGTTTTGATGATTTTGTATTTTTTATTTTGTTTTTAACAGCCTGAACTTATAACAAAATATGGATATCCTGTTGAGAATCATACAGTTCAAACACCTGATGGATATATTTTAGAAATTCATCGTATACCAAAACCTAATGGTATTCCTGTTTTTTTACAACATGGAATTATGGACTCTTCCGGTGGTTGGGTTATCATGGGACCGAAAAAAGCTTTTGGTATGTTTTTTTTCTTATGATGTAAATCCTTCAAAAATAACAAAAAAATTCTTTATATTATACAGCCTACATGCTCTCCGATTTAGGATATGACGTTTGGATAGGAAATTTTCGAGGAAATCGTTATTCACGAAAGCACACATATCTTAGTACTGAAAAAAAAGAATTTTGGGATTTCTCATTTCATGAAATTGGAACATATGATATTCCGGCAATGATTGATTATGTACTAGAAAAGACAAAACAGAAAAAACTTCATTATATTGGACATTCTCAGGGTACAAGTGTTTTTTTCGTAATGTGTTCTCAAAGGCCTGGATATTGTGATAAAATTCTATCAATGCAAGCAATGGCACCGATTGCACATTTGAAATATGTTAAAAGTCCTGTAATTCGAATTCTTTCTCGTTTTGTTAATCAATTGGAATTAGTAATGAAAATGATGGGCACTTATGAATTTTTACCGAATAATGATTTTATAAAACTTGCCGGACAAGCTATATGCAATGAAGAAGCTATTACACAAGAAATTTGCTATAATGCAATATTTTTAATCACAGGATATAATTCGGAGCAATTAAATAAAACTATGTTACCAGCAATTATTGGACATATACCAGCTGGTTCATCGACAAAACAGCTTGTTCATTATGGGCAATTAGTACGATCTGGACGATTTCGTATGTATGATTATGGCTTATTTCAAAATTTGAAAAAATATGGAACATTTAGTCCACCATCATATGATTTGAAGAAAGTGACCGCACCAGTTGCTCTACATTTTTCAATGAATGATTGGTTAGCTGATCTTCGAGATGTACGAAAATTGCAAAATATTTTACCGAATGTAATTAAGGAGTATCTTATCCCAGAACCGAAATTTAATCATTTAGATTTCTTACTTGCTATTAATAGTAGAGAAGTGGTGCAAAGTGAAGTAGTTATGGTTATGAAGCAAGTTGAAAATAAGGTAAAACTCAATAAAGACTGATTTTTTAAGAATTTTTTTTTTAGATTTGTTTTGTATTTTAATAATGTATTTTCTGTAATATAAAAGTGTAAATAATAATGTTAGTTGAAAACAAACAAAAAAAAAAAAACTTTTCATTAAAACATCATAGACAAATATAGAACTATATAAACTTCCTTCAAATTATTAATATTAATTTGTGTGATTTTACACACTTAAATATACTTACTACACGTGTACATACATATAGTTCCATATATAGATAACTACTATTTCCACGAGGATGATATAATTTTTAGTAGTGTGTAGCCTAAAAGAATTTTCAAGTGTTTTTCCAGATAATTTTAATCAGATCTTATGCTCATCTTCTGTTGTTTTTAAATTTTGGTTTTAAATATTAAATCGAAATGTTTTTATTATTTTTATTATTTGTTAACGTAAAAACACATTCCCCAAACATATATAATTTGGTTAGAATCAGAAATAAGAGATTACGTATTACACGTAACAACATTCCGCAAGTCATAGTCAGTATTTGTTATCGAACACAATAGTTTCATTATAAACTTATTCAGATTTTAGATTTCAATTTTCTACGAAATAATATTTCCGCAGTATTTGATCAAATGATCAAATGGAGAAATCTTATTTATTAAAAAAAAAAAAAAAATAGATCATAACTCTATTAAAGTGAGCAAAGTTGAAACTCGAATTTGGATCATAATATTTATTCTACTGATACCTATACACCAACAATGTGGTAAGAATTTGTTTTGTTAATGAATACTGAAATCGTGGTTGTTCTGTTAAAAAAACTTGGGTACACGTGGTCATAATAAATTCTTCTGTCACTATATAAAAAAAAATTACATAAATAGATCAAATACCTATGTAAATACAAACATAACTAAAGGTCATAGATAAGAAGCTCTTTATATTTATCATTATTACACCATGAAAGTTAGTTTAAAACATTTGAAGAAAAATAAAAAAGAATATATACATTTACTCGCCCATCTATTAATGTTAAATACTATTACGTAGTATCTTTAACACTAGAGCGGTCAGATTTTTTGACTACCTAATAGGGGCTATGACCGTTATTTTGATGGTAATTGCAAAATTCCGTATTGTTTATAGTAAGGGTGAATAGGATCATATGGTCTCTTGAGAAAATTCATAACTCTCTCATTCTCCGAAATAACAAAATTTACCTAAAGAATTTCATTATAAGTCAGATATAATCGGAATTCTTTTATTAACTAATATAAAATGAAAAGTACGTTTAAAGATAAAAAAAAAAAAAGATCCTACTCTACTCAGCATAATAAATTTGATGCTATATGAAATGTTTGTTTTTGTTAGTCCATTTTATTTATATATACATATTTATGTGAATACGATACCTATATATCTGCTTTAAACTCATACTCATTACGCTATGGTTGTGTGTGTCTATTATTTTGCTTTGATATATTCATTCATGAGGAGCGTGTTTCATACACATAGCTATAGTTAACTATAGTAACCATATCTATAAAGCTAAGTGATTCATACTTATCAACTCTGTTCCCATTCCATACATCAAGTGATATCTCTTCGACATTCCTCACTAAAATAATTTATTGCATGTGAACCAATGGAGATCCTAACTTGAAATTTTTACAGATTTTACCTTAGATCTAGGACTTTTCAACTATGTATGTATGTCCGATCAAGGATTTCTTCAAGGTTAAACCTTATTCTCAAATATCCCTGTAAAAAATGTAGTATTTTTCTTACAAAATCTGATAATCATCCTTTTCAAAATGCCACAGGTTATTTAAATTGAGTTATTGTAAGCAGAAATATGAATTTTTGAAGTTAGATTCAAGGGGAGAAAATTGGTCTTTCTTGCAATTTTCAAATAGCTGTAGCTACCGCAATACATATACGGAATTTTGGAAAGATACTTAAATTCTATTAATAATCTAATAAGGCAATAAGCTGACAAAATTTCAGCCAAATCGCTGACATCGCTTCAAAAAGTTAGTCGAAGCATCGCAGAATGGCTCCATGAGCTTTATCATTGTAAACTACATATGTAAGGTAGGTAAGATTCAATTTTCGAATGCGTTCCAATTCAGGTAGGCATAAGCATTACAAACATTACAAAATGTTGTAGTGTGTGGAAAACTTCAGTTAAACTGATGGTCTCATTTGCAAGAGTTATCTCTCAATATTGCTTAAAGTTCAAAATATACCTAAACGTCTTATGGTCAAGAGATGTCTCTATTATAATAATTGTCTTCTTTACTATACTGCTATATTAAAGCTTGAAACAGAAAGCTAAAAATTTAAGATTTAGAAATAAGTTGCATGCTTTTAGGCAATGTTTAATTTCAATTGAAAGATGTTTTTATTGCCTATATCAAGTACAAGATTTATACAATGAATTTTTATTTACTACTAGAACTCTAAGTAAGTCGTCAATTTATCGCTTTAAGGGTTTTTAGTTTGGTTGCGCCCAGTGAAATAAATGAAATCCGTTTCAGATTTATTACCTTCATCTTATTTGGTCACATATAGGGGCCGCATAGATGGACTATATTTTGCGGATATCAATTAACACGTTTTTTTTTGCAAATTCCAATGATTTTATCATAAAAACAAAATATAAAGCTATGCACAATAGTACGGAAATCATAATAAAACAACTGGCTCACTATGACATTCACATAAGTTAAAAGAAGTTAAAAGAAGGAAAAAATAATAATAATCTTCTTATTATTTTCTCAATTTCTGTAGGTACCTCGGACCCACGCGTTAAATCAGTAGTGTGAGAGCATGGTTTTCGTGGAATCTATTGAAAACAGTAAAAATATTTTCATTGGGTAATAAAATGTACCACCTACATACAGATTAACGTAAAATATCTAAGAATTGCCACCCAAAGAATCTTTACAAAGTGGGAAATTACAATTTTCGATTCCCAAAATACATCCCCATAAATTGCAATTTTTAGAATCTGAAAGAGATGTATAACAATTTCGCTACAAATGAAATCAAAATTATTCTAGAAAAACACCTGACTCTTATGAAGTCTTCTTTTTGTTAAGAAAAAAAAATGAACGATTCTCCAATTAATTTAGTCTTAAATCTGAAACCTCAAAGGCTGATGATGTTTACCACAAAAATCAGCGAATTTTACTCAAAGCTAAATGATAAAAAAAATATTTTTTTATCTTCCAAGACAAAATAACTATGTATTTAGATGTAATCCATAATACAAGGCTAAACCAGAAATAGAGCATCGAAAAACAAATCAGGTCTACATATCTTTATATATCTAAAATATTTTTTGGCTATACACAGCAGTGATATTCCCAATTATCACCAATTCAAAGCAATGGTTACAAGTAAAGTTCAGATCGGATGAAAAAACTGCATCTCTAGGTGCTACGTGAGTCCTGAAATCAATGTTTCTATAAGTAGTTCTGTAAGACTTATATAAAAGATAATTGCTAGAAAGCAATATCTTGAATCTGCTGACTACATTACTACTGAATTAGACTTTAATGAAGGCGCTTCATTTGTGTCTGAATATTTCGACGCAAGTTCCAAGATGGAATGTATGAGGTGTAAATGGGGACGTTTTCTCCGAACTACCTAACATATCAATATCTTATAGTTTACCGAATAATAGCAAATGGAAAATGTTATAATTTTCATTGTCAGTCGAGGTATAATTAAAGCGATTCGCTCGGTTAGGTAGTCTATCTTCTAAACTACATACAATATCGCGATGAGCTCGACTCTTCAGAAAATCGGCAAAAGATCATTACTTTTCACTGTATTGTCGGTTATAGCAACATTAAGAAAAAAGAATTGACACGCGAATTACCTGACGAATTTTGTTGCTCTCATTCTAATCATATTGGGGGAAAATTTTCACACATTGTCTATCCAAAGCAAACTTCAGAAGGAAAACCAAAATGCCTGTACCAGAATTGAAACTTTGATTGTGTCGAATATTTCTCTTGATTTCAGAGGCGGCGAAAATAGTTGGCAATACTGACAAAAGAATTGAGCACAAGGCTCTTTCATACGTCACGCAGTCATATCAGGCCACCAGACGAAGCATTCAAATACACGTACTAGGAATCTGCACAAACTTATAAACAATAATAATAAATAATACATTATAAGCTATTCAAGTTATAGAGGGCGTACATAACAAGGAAGTTATATAAGAGCATGCACCAAACAAATATTTAAAAGCAAAATTTAGCACAGGCACTCTAATGAAGCCACACTAGTGGAAATGCACACACACAATGAACATGCGTACACCCATACACATTTATAACTTAAATTTTATACGTTTTTTTTAACTTATAGAATATTATAAATTTCTATAATTTTTATATTAATTTCATTTAGCTTATGATTTGATTTAGAATTTCAATTTGACATATTTTTTCGAATTTGTAGAAAATAGTATCACTCATTAGAAAAAAACTTGAGTTTCTCATACAGCACTGGACTGGTTCCATTTTTTGTAACGAAAATAGCTGACCGACCTATTTCGGTCCAAGTATTCACCAAAATAAAAATTCCGGAAGTTTTTCCGAAATCAATAACTAAATATCGAAAATGTGAACGGACATTAATAGTTTTAGACTGAAACTTGGTCCGAAATACGAAAATTGAGAGCGATGCTATGTCCGGTAGGCATAGGTAGTTAGTGAGCATTTTTTTGGGAAGTGCATACCTAAGCAAGTGGAACACGAAAATAATAATTTTAGAAAAGAAGTTTTAAATAAAGAGTGAAGTTTATAAAAGTAAAAAAGAACAACAACAAAAAAGCTAAATTAGGGGTCCTGGGCGAGCCTCCCATTTTTGGTTAGAATAATAGAATGACCACATCGTGATTGAGAACCGGAGTGAGTAATGATTTTTCTTGTTTTGTAAAAAGCCTTAGCTTCCTTAGATATTGTCCAGAAGTGAGCCTTCAAGCTCATTGGCGATGTGGCATTTACTTGTCATATTGGATCGCTCGAGCACCGCCACAGTATTGGATGCCTTTCGCTCCTTTATTGCTACATGCATGGTCAATGTTCTGATACATGATCCACAGCCTGATCCCTTGTAGAATAATTCCTGCACGCAATACTCATGGTGGAAATCGCGCACAACCTTTCACCGTTAAAATTACTTTTGGCTGTATAGTAATATTCAGTAATGCTTTTTTACCCCGAACTGTGTGAATGTGGTCAGCACGATCTTCTGTCTTGCCATTGACATACCTACAATCTGCTAAAGTTTAAGGGCACCTCCGCCCCTGTTCCCATATCTCCTAATCCTTTTCCTATCTCCTTTCTGCCATGCTGTGCTTTGTATCATAGGGTATCCCCTGAGCTTGGCTAATACAGAAAAAAAATGGTCGTTGATTTATAGCATGAATTGTGCTGAATTATTAATGCCAAAACTGGACTAAAGTACATATGTTTAATAAATTGCAAATATGCAGCATTTATTCGTATTCTAGTCATCACCCACAGTTACGTTATTTCACTAAAAAGCACGCACATGACATATAAGAATAAAAAGGTTTACATTTTGTGAGCTATTAGGGTTCATTTCCGACTTTTTTGTAAAAAGTTCAGAAAATTTTTATACAGAATAGTGATAGTTAAATCGGCCATCCTATATGTGATAGTTTAAGATATACACATGCATAGTTCTAGTAGCATTACGTTACAAACACACAGAATAGATCTTTCTCTGTCGAAATAACAGATTTTTCTCTATTTTTTACCAACTTTGTGTTGTGAACACCAAAGCAGAGCTCTATACAGAGAAAATTTTATATATGTATCTGCGAAGTTCTCCATAGAGTTTTGTTATATAGTGTGAAAATTATAGTGAATTCAAGAGCCGCAGATAATTACGAGTAATTTTTCTTTTCCAAACGTATTGGAAAAGAATTTTAGATATGCGGCAGAATTCTCTGCTCAGTTGAAATTGTTATCATGAATGAAAAGCAATTAAACCGGTGGAAATTAGTGCTGCATGGATACGCATAATGAAATATTGAAATTAATTTCAGCATTTGAAAACTGTCCCCAGTCTTTCATATCGAAATAAGAAAAACAAAGTAAACATTTTTCACGGAAATCATCGAAGAAGCGAATGCTCGAGACGATGTGGTCAAGCAAATTATTTTTGAAAATTTGCGTTGCCAATTCAGAGCAGAAAAAGAAAGGAAAATGTTACGGACAAAAATTGGTAGCAATTGCTGCTGCAAAACATCTTCCAACAATGATTAATAGAATATACATACGACAACTACTAACTAACTAATAAACTTTTATTTACAGTTTGAACACCTTCCCATTTTTTTTAGAACAGATTTCTTTCCAAAAACATACAGGCTGAGACAGAGGCAGTGTAGTTGGTGTTGTAAACAATAAAATCATAGGTATTGAAACTTTTCAATTTTATTTTTGTTAATCTAAGAAATGTCTCCCCTGTAAAGTTTTCTTCGAAGAAAAGGACAAAATGACTGAACGAAACTTTTTAAGCATTTCTCATATTTTTAATTTTATTTTCGAAAATTTAATTTAGTTCCAAGACATTTTATGATCGATCATAAAACATTCGATAACGTAATGCTCCCCATAATAAAAAAATCGCTCCCAATTTAATTTAGATACCTATATACATATACCTGGTACACGATATAATTTCAACTTTGCAATATTCGTACCTATATACATACACACACACAAGTTATGCACGGTATTGCGAGTACATTTACAAATTTATTTAGATTGAAGTGACATGAACTCGCATTTTTGAAATGGGAAAAATACCTTTACCGAAAACGTTACAGGATACTACTCAGACCCACCATTTTGATGGGTCTTTGCATTACATTGGCAGATATTTCGTGACAACAAGAAATAAAAACTCTCTCCGGAAATGTGTAGCTAAGTTGTAAAGCCAAAGCACACGTGAAAAGGACATTGTGCGATAATGTAATCTTCCCTGGGGGAAAAAAAGACATCTATCAAACGGGTTCAAGCAAATTCATGTCCTTTCATTTCATTACATGGCATCCCCAGTGCTCCTCTTTTATATTCGGCTGTTAATGATTTAGCCACTCCGGTACGAGTATACCTAGTAAGTATTTGAACAATACCCGTCGGGTCGCGGCGTCCCTAGGGAAATTCTTTATGTTTTCACTAAATTAAAACTGGGTGAAGCGACGGGGCGATAACAGTGCGGTGTGGAAAAAGTGAAAATTTTTATTAAATCGTCCACATGGGAACGAAAATCCTTAGTCTGTCTGGGGGTTCTTAAGTATTCATTCATAATAAACTCGCTAGACGGTAATTAATCTAGGTGGGTATGTATGTAATATACATTCAGGTATAGAGGGCAATCTTTTATTCAGCATAACTTCAATAACAAGAGACGTGTTTAGTTACCTTGGAGTTCAGATGCCATCATTGACTGTGATGAAGATACCTTGATACGATTTCATGGATCGTTGAAACTGGAACAGCGACAGTCGCGCACTTACTTAACGCTATTGGAAAAATGATACGCGCACACACACTTTTACTTCGAGGAAGGTATTAGATGTTATTTTCCTTCTCATTCGTGATGTAATTGAAGGAAGGAGGCACTGACATAGATTCATTGTTTGCTGCTATACCTACTGCAAGAAGCTGGAGATGTGACACAATTTCCATAACAATACTGAATTTTACCTTAGCATAATACAGCCTTCCAGTGACAATAGAGAAATAAGAAATTGTTTATTCTCCGTATATTTTCGTAACCAATTTTTTTTTATTTTTTTATGAAGATGTTGCGTTACGAAACTTTGGTTCTTGAATAAGAATGGAAATTTCTATTCTGAAAAAGTCTTTGTTACACACAAAGACCAAAATTTGTTGAGTTAAAAATGTAAAGACGGGGAGCATGGAATTTGTTTTCAAAAGAAAATCAGGTCAAAATAATTTTTTACTCAAGTTAATTTATATGTAGTTAACTTATGTAATTAATTTCCTAATTGTTAGTGCGATTTAAAATTTGTATACTTATTTCTTAGTTGTTCATACAAATCTCGAAAATGAAGCACTAATCTGGTACATATATTATATTATTATATATATCTATCAAAGCATAGGAAAATACGCCTCGATATTCCAGGCAGAAGTTTATGCCGTCACTAGATGTGCATACAAAAGCCTCAGCCGATCCTACAATAACAGAAAAATTTATATCATGTACAGATAGCCAAGCGGCATTGAAAGCCATCTCATCAACTGAGGGCAAAACGAAGTTAACGTTGGAATGTATTCAAGCATTAACAAACCTTGGCACAAAAAATCACTTAAGACTTCAATGAGTGCCAGGATACTTAGGAATTGATGGGCATGAAAACGCGGATGTACTAGCGAAAAAAGGAGCATCCATCCCCTCATAGGCCGGAACCATTTCGCGGTTGCCAAACTTTCAAAACCGAATAGGTCAAAGATGGAATTCAATGTTAGTCTCAAGACAAGCCAGAAGATTCATTAAAGGACCTTCACCAAAGAAAAGCATGGTTCTTTTGAGGCTGTCTAGTAATCAATTAAAAATCATTACATGAGTCCTATCGGGATACTGCAACCTAACAAACACATGTATAGGATATATACATCCGATCACGTCTTATGCGAATGCGTGGTCATTATACATCGTAGATTCCGGGCTCTTGGCTCATACTTTTCAATGCCTGCCGACTTCGAAGAAATTTCATCCAAAAAAATACTGCTCTTCCTAAGAAGTGTGGGATTGTTGGATGAACTATAATGAAAGCGGTGCGCAATTAGCCAATAAATGGATGCAGTGCAAAGGCCACGCGCACCGTTTAAATCCTTAATTTAATCTAATCTAGATATTTATTTTTTCGCTGGACGGAAATCGAACCCACACTTGTTAGAATCGGACAAAGGTGGAGAATAGAACAGTTTTAAGGACTTTTATTTTTAAAGATTCTAAAACAAATCACAAATAAATGATTTAGAATCGTTAAAAATAAAAATTCTTAAAATTCTTCTATTCTCCATCTTTCACCGATTCTAACAAGTGAGGGTTCGATTTCAGTCCGGGGAAAAAATTATTAGAAATTGAATTTACAATTTATTAGTACGCTTTCATCGTTACTGGTTAATGCCAGCTGAAAGCATCGTGGCTTAATAGGCTAGTTACAAATTAAGAAAATACAAGAGGGAAAATCATCTGTCTCATTAGCTCAGTGGTAAGAGCAGTTGCCCGGAAAGCGGAAGGTCCCGGCTTCAAACCCCGGATGAGGCAATTATTTTTTCCTCATGTATTTATGATTTGATTTAGAATCGTTAGAAATAAAAGTTCTTAAAATTCTTCTATTCTCTATCTAATCGATAGATGTTTATACGGAGTGTCAAAGCTATGGTATAGCTCACGATAGCCACAGGATAGGTCATGTGAGATAATTGAAAAATCTGATGGAATTGATATACCTATAGACACATGTGCATGGAGTTTAAGATTTTTTATTCATTTTTTATGAACTACTCTATAACTGTTCTCAAAATGCTATCTACTATCAAAAAATATTAGCAAATTTTAAAGTCAAGGCTTTGAGTTTCTTAAATTTGATATAAAAATCTGGTATTGAGATTTTTTTTAAATATTAATAAACCAATCTCAGAGGATATTCTATTATGTAAGCAGAGCATGGCAGGAAGGTGATAGGGAATTGCTTAAGGGCAGGGATGTAAAATAGCTAGCTCAGCCGAGCTTTTCAAGTCCATTTTAGCTTACATGGAAGAGTTCAGTCAGAGTGAGCTAGGTCAAACTGATGAGCTAGATCAATAACGAACTAGTTAGCTAAGAAAAAGAATTAAACTAGTACTAGCACAAGCTCCCAGCTTTGACAATCCAGGTCCTCGTTTGCTTAACTTAGATTTAATCTAGTAGATAAAATAGAGCTAGCTGAAAACTGATATGAAAAATGCCAATTAATGGAAATATATAAAAACAAATTAAGTGAATATTTACAGTCCTAATATTAAAAAACATTAAAATACCATGTAATGATTTTCTCTCAAATTTAAATCAACAATCTGAGCTTTCTGAACAATTTTAAATCAGTAATTGCAGCCGCTGAAGTTTAGACAGTTTGTTTTAGGGAAAGTCTGGATATCTAAGATGACAATTGAAGAAAAATCATGATAATAATTTTAAAAAAAGGACAATATCTATGTAAAACATTATTCATATTTTATGCTTTCATGTTACTTTTATATTGTAAAAAAAACTTCAAAATACGAAATTAATTCACGCAGCTACTAAGATTAAATATGAAATTTCCATTTATTTCGATAATTTTTCTGCCATCTATTGGCCCGCATATAACTAATTTTTTTATATGAGTATCGAAATATCATGTTCAGTGTAAAAAAAAAAAAAAATAGTACCAAGCAGCACACTAATTTTATGGTATTAAAAAAAAGAAACTCAAAATAATTCAAATCTTGAATAAGAAATGTTTATTAAATTTAAAAATTTTAATCTTGCGCTGAGTTGATTTGTAGCTACTGGAAATGGTGTTCTCCCTCCCCTTCTTATTTAACAAATTAAGCTATTTCCACACTTTATAAGCTCGTTTAATGAAATTATTGTAATAGTTTACAAACACCAACGAAAATATTTATCATGTAACAAAAAATATATGAAACATAATCAAAAGGCAACACTTAGTAAAAGATAAAATAAGTAAAAAACGAGTTTTCAAACAAAACTGAGGCCAAGTCGCATGAAAAAGTAGAAAATAAACTTTTCTTCACACACAGAGGTGGACTCAGATTTTATTCGCTGACAATCACCGACATATTTCAGTAAGATCAATCAGAGGTAATAAGTGATTTGATTCATGAAGAGAAAGAATATTCAAGAGAAATTTCCCAATCAAAAAATCTGAGTCCACCTCTGACATTTCTCTTGAATATTCCTTCTCTTCATGAATCAAATCACTTATTACCTCTGATTGATCTTACTGAAATATATCGGTGATTGTCAGCGAATAAAATCTGAGTCCACCTCTGTGTGTGAAGAAAAGTATATTTTCTACTTTTTCATGCGACTTGGTCTCAGTTTTGTTTGAAAACTCGTTTTTTACTTATTTCATTTTCTGCCTTTTTCACGTTAACTAAATTGGAAAAATCTGCATTTTTCCTGAAACAGATTTATCACTAATCATATCGATGAAAATTTTTCCGATGATTTTCCCGCTTTTCCGGGTTTTCCATGGAGTTTTCCACAAAAGCAACTTTATGCAACTCATTTCGCTCTACAACTTTGTCTTAGGTTGCAAAACGCTCATACGCTTCCTTGGTCGGAAAAACTCCGGAAAAGCGTTTTACATGAATTTTCCTCGATTTTTTCTGCAAGTTTTCACCATTGTCGGAGAGAAAGTAATGATGCCAGTTGATAGTGAACTTGATCCTGCATAATTTAGAAAACTTTTTTACCGGAAAATTTTCCGAAAAAGTCGGAAATTTTTCCGGAAAAGTCGGAAAATTCCGGAAAATTTTTCGGAAAAATCGGAAAACTCTGAATTTTTCCTGAAACGGATTTATCACTAATCAAATTTGTACCAAATTTTCAAATGATTTTTCCCGATTTTCCGGGTTTTCCATGGAAATTTTCTGTTCAAATTTTGAAAGATTTAATTGTCACGCGACATGAACCTGTGTACCAAATTTCAGCTCGCTGTTATGACGAAAAGTGGGTCTACGAGAGTGTCGAAAATAGTAAAGAAATATATAAATAGACAAATTCGTGTACGAGTTAAAGGGAATGGCTGGCCTCAAAAAATGATCATAATTATATAAAATATCGTTTTATTTCATAAATAATTAAAAACCAACAAAAAAAAAATAAATATTTGTTTCTCAGACATCAGAAATAATAAGTAAAAATTATCATACAAAACTTTCTTGCGTTAAGTTATTAAAAAAAAACAAAAACAAAAATAAAAAAAATAAAAGTTTTACAAGTATTACAAAAAAAAATTTAATTGAAAATGCCATCAAAGCTGGCAGGGAAGTAGACTTTTTCCCAATAGAAATCAATTCCTAGGAGTTGATGTTATTTGAAAGCAGATTGCTTTTACTAGGGCACAAAACTTTAGTTATTATGCTAACTATCAATAGGAGATGGTGGAGTGAGTATAGTTAGTACTTTATGTAATAGTTACACGGAAGATATGCTATGTGCCATATGCCATGTGCCATTCGGTTATTTTACTAGATTAGAGCGTATCACATTTCTGCTCTTATGTACCTATATGTATGCCACCTACCCCATATATGCACTTAAATAACTTTTCAATTACATATTCGTAAGTTAAAGGAGCCAATACCTTACAAAATAATAAATAATTAATTCCGGGAAGGTTAAAACTTCTCCATTCAATAGAATTCCTCTTATAACAGAATGTATGTGCCTACTTACATTGTAGGCATTGTATATACATATATTATTGTACTTACATATATAGGTATATAGTTTCTAAAGTTTTCCAACCATGTTGAAGTGGTCTGCTATTTACAGAACTTAACGTCACCTGCAGTTACAGTTTAATTTTTCAATGGAAAATATACTTTAATGAGAGCTTTTTGTTCCAAGTAGTAAGGAAATATGAAAAAATTTGTAATGAGTTTTCTGCAAAACTTATCCATAAGGATTGACAACAATAGATACACCACTACTATCAAAAAGAAATAACGGATTTAAAAAGTTGCAAAGAAAATGTTGTAAGGATATGTGTAGAATGTATTTGTGTTGTTAGGATCAAGGATGCTACAGAAATGAAAAATTAACTTCAGCGGAGAATTGGATAAGGAGCTCTCTGGTAACCCGAGTCATCCTGGGTAACAAACTATTCTCCTCTGATTTCATTCGAATATAAAAGATTTTGTATTTATTTAATATGTTTTTTGTTCTTCTTTTATTTTTATTTTTTTAATTCTGTTTAAAATATTTAAAGCTGGTAAATTATTTAAAAATTGAATTGCCGCGATTCATACTGAGTTCGTTAATTTTTTTTATATATTTGGGAATCTAGAGTCCAATGATAGAGTAAAAATTATGTGAATGAATGAAAGTGGGGGGGGGGGGGGGGGTCGAAACAAAAATTTTTAAAAATTGATGGAAATACATATTTATAAAAAAGCAGTGGTAACGTGCTAAGTAATAACATTGAGATGAAAAATCATCACGCGATGATTGGAGTTACCTGAAAATTTAGGTTTATTCATTCTGGTTTGTTTAATAAGCATTTGGAGTAAGTTATAGTGAAGTTTCAAGTCTAATTTATAAAGATATAACTACAAAATAATTCCTTACATGGAGATATTCTCGGGATATTTTGGCGAAATCACTTTCCTCTCTTTCAAGTAATGCTCATGTCATGTGATACTTCAACGGGATTCCCCGGAGATATTTTTTTCTTATTTTCTACAGGTATTGCTTTCATGTTCCCTAGATGATTCGAAAGCAATTCATCAAGAAGTCCTGCTTTTGAGGCACATTCTTTCCCGAAGGACGTGACGTCCGCAATAAAAAGATGATACATCTTCCGGGATAAAATTTATCTTCGCCGGAATATGATGCGCGAATCATCCGCATCTTGCAGTCTGGGCAACCGATGGTAGCATGGTACAACATGTATGTATATGTGTATGTTCGTTTGATTGTACCTACACATGAAATGTTACTTCAAACGCAGTTTTTGTTTTTAAAGCCTTCGTTTTTTAGCTTATACCTATGTATGTGATACACTCACTATCTGAGCGTGATTTGTGTTTAGATACAAAGCCTTACATGCATGTACCTACTACTCGAGGTAGGGAGGTCCATTAGTTTTAGGAGAGTTGTAGAAAATCTTGCAACCTTTTTGACAAATTACTCTACCCAAAAATGAAAGATATTTGTTTGTAAATCTCTGCTAAGAATGAACTTTTTAAGATTCTTTTTCCTTTTCCCAGCAGTGTAATTAGAATGAGTGCTTAAAATGCATATAATAGATGTAAGTGAAGCTTTGGAAGGTAGTTATAAGATTAAAAAACTATTTTATTATAGCAAAAAAATACAGTCATAATTTTTCGCACAAGAAATAGAAGATATAGGAGTATGTAGGTAAGCAAAGGAAGTATCAGTAGAAATATAAACGTTGAATTAAGTCATATGTAACTTTGATTGTGTACCAATGTCACACACAGGTGACGGATCAGCTTGTTATTGAGGCAACACTATGTAATAAATACAAAACAGCGAACCAGATACCAGCGAAAAAATAAAATAGCAAAATACGAATTTCGATGGCTGCGTAATTATATGGGGTTAATTAGTCGCTTGTCTAGGAATACTATTAGGTACCACACCACCGACCTCCAGTTCTAATCGATTCGGCTTCGATAGTAATGTGAATATCTGTGTAACAAGAAACCGTAGTTTTTCAATATCAACAAAAGGTGGTAGAAGCACCTGTTACATATAGATGTATTGCCTAGCGTGGACAGCTGACATAAGGGTTTACAAAAATTTATAGAAGGATCGATCTCCATTCAAACGAAGATAAACGGAGAGCGAGGATAATAGGGCCAGTTTCTGCGTCCAGCAGAAAGCTCACAGTCTGAAGCAATGATCCACGAGGGCTAGAGTCTGGATATCACCAGTAATCCTTTCTTCCACCATAGTCATTGATGAGCATTACGGATTTTGGTTCATAGAAGAATTGGAAACTTCTCAAAATTTGATGTGAGCATGTGTTTTTTTTTACAAGCAAGGCATACATACATATATGTAGGGTATCACAAATACTCTTTAATAATATTGGACGAATTTCGTGGGAAAGAAAGGAGAAAGAATCATATAAATCATCATATAAAGATTTTGGATAAATCTTGCGTAAAAAAAGAAAATTCACAATAATTTTTATATCTAGAGAACCAAATAAGGATGCTTTATATTTTGGATAGAAAGTAAGAAAACAATCATTATTTAATCTGGTATGTGACTCTGAAGCATATTTAAAGATCTTTGAAGCTGGCACATACAAGAGAAGAATATTTTAATTTCTTTGGTACTGCGTTTTCAAAGCTACTGAAATTGTATGCAGTAAATTTCTTCGTGATTATTCAGTAGGTACCTACCATAATGGCATTACAATCACTTTAAAAGGTTTCCAGCCGTAATGAAGGCGAGGTTCTTTGGTACTTTGACTTTTGATTTAAATTTTCATATTACATTACATATTGTACCTACTTCACTGTCTTCAAATTTCTAAAGTTAATGAAACGAGAAAAACTATTTTACAATTTATGCACTGCCAAGTAGTAACTAAGTATTTACATAAATAATAATAATAAAAAAACAAAAAGAGTTAAGAAATAGTTTAGTAATTATATCAAACATATTCGTAAGCTGTTTAGTGGCCTGATACTTAGCACGACAAAATATGTTTCAGATTAATTAATGATAAGATACCTGCATTTATGTATGAAAGTCGCCTAAAACTAAAAGTTTTACAAATTTAAACAATCAGTCAGTGTCTTTGGGAATATTTCATTAAATAACATCATCATTCAGGCATATATTTTGGGATTAATTGTGACTTCTTGTAATTGAGGGGAGGATTTAGCAAAAGGCAAAGTAAAGTATTAAAAGGGCCATAATTTGAAAGATATTCATAATTTTTGCGTTTTTTGAAATATATATTTTAACTTACAAAAAAAATTATTCACGCAAATGAAAAAATGAAATTTACATCCGACTCAATAAAAATTTCAATTCAATACGCCTACTGCCATCCATACTGCCCGTATACAGCCCATTTTTTTTTTATATATGAAGATCGAGAGAATATACCTCTAAGAAAAAAATAATAATAAAAACCAAAGAATTACTTACTGGTGTGTGTCGGCCAGTAATCGCAAATATTGATTTCGTAAAATCAAGTTTTTGATGGGCATTTGAATAAAGTTGAAATGAGAAACAACACTGATTTTTTTTGTTTTTCCACTGTGATTCAATTGTTTATGTATTTTTATCGGTGTGTAGAGTGTTAAGAGTTCAGATATTGCTGTCTTTATGTTCCAAAGCGATTTTGCTATTTTTTTTTTTTTTTTTTTTTAACTTGCAATAGGTACGAAATCGTACTACTCTAATACATTCAAAGAATTTGATGTCACGACCTGGAATATAAAGACGGCAATGGTTCCGAACAAATACTATGTCTGCCGAAACTATTTTACACAGCTTAACCAAAGTTTTGTTGATTGAGTGATGGAGGGTGGTCTATGGGAAATTTAGTTCACCTCAATTTGCACCATTTTTTGCCTGTTAATTGTATTTCCATCATCGTCATTATTGTAGGCATGTTTGCCTAGCACAGATTGCATTTAATTTTACTACAAAACAAAGTACACACAAATAAAAATGTCTCTCATTAGATAAGGCAACCATTTATACAAAATTCACATATGTGTAATAATAATGTTCGTAAAATATAGAGTAGAAATTATTACAAATGTTCAATTATGAGTAGTATAGGTACTATATATACCTATATTTTTCCATTTAATTGACTGCACACTTTGTGCGGTTTGTTTTTTTCTTGAACTAGGGAGTTATATGCAACAGAATACACATACTCAATAATAATAGTTTAGAAAAAAAACAATCTTGATGAAAAATATTATTCAAATTTTATGCTTTCCGTAAGAAAAAAAACCTTCAAGAAATTCGAATTTAATTAATCCACGCAGTTATTAAGGTTAATCATCGAACCAGTTCTTATTTCGATACCTCTGCTGCCATCTATTGGCTTGCATATAACCTTTTTTATATAAATATCGAAATATCTTGTTACACCTTCCACCTCCAAAAAAAAAATCTAAGAATAGCTTGTTGAACGTCAGTTTTATTTTTGCTGTTCGCTCTTAGCAAAATAAATTCTCAACAAAGCCATGTGGATCCAAAGCGATGCTGTTCAAGTAGAAATAAAATTAAATTTGCTATTTCTACATACTGTCGTGTTGTTAAAGTAGGACGTAAGTATTTTTGGCAGAGAGTACATGTTTCTCAACTAGCAGCTAGCACCAGCAATCTTATACCGAAGTAGAGATAAAAACAAAGAGAGAAAGGGAGACATTTTGATTTATTTTACATTTGTATTTTGTATTTTCATTGGATGATTGTCGGAATGTTGAAAAGTTTCCCGTGAGGAAGGGGGGGGGGGGGTCAATTTGGGCATTAATGTTTTGCTTATTATTAAAATTGTTATCGTCGCTTGTTCCGTGATTCTTTATTAGGAACTAAGAGCAAAGTAACCAATAAGAGGAACAGAATACCGAACCTACCAATGAATGAATAGCAAGTTGAATTCCCCATCTATCAACAGGAATAAGATCAGTTTTGCCACAATAAAACTTGAAACGGCGATTCCCTTATTGCATACACCTAATGTAAAACTGGTGATAAAATATTGCACTTATATAACTACGGATTAGTGTATTAATACACAGCCAAAACGTCCATCAAAAGAATGGAGCAACCATGGGCAAATCATATTGTGCGATCGTATATCAAATTTGAAATAAGAAATAACCGCATTTTTTGTCTTTTTGATCTTTGAATAGAGCTTTGTCCTTTTCCTTTCCTCTGAGTGATTTGTTTAAGTATTAATACATTCAGTTTTCAATAGATCTTCTTGTATATAAACGGAAAACCAGATTTTGTAATTTTTGATAGGCAACAGAAAAACAGATAAAAATATTTTTTTTTTTGCTTAAGTTAAATTATACGCAGTAACTTTGCATAATTAAATATTTTTTTTTATACATAGATATTTCTTAGATGTTTATACTTGGTGTGAAACCTTAGTATATATAGCTCACGATACCCCATAGATAGGTCATGTGAGATAGTCGAAAAATCTGATGAAATTTATAGACACGAGTGAATAGTGAAGAGTTTTTTCTTCATTTTTTATGAACATCCCTATTAATAACTGTACCCAAAAATAAATTTTTTTGTGGGTTTTTTTACTATCAAATATGATAGGGCATTTTAAAGTCAAGGCTTTGAGCTTCTTATATTACAGTATTGTTGTTTTATTTATAGAAAAACTTAGTTAAAATAATAAAACTGAGTTAAAGTTCCGAAATATCGACTCTTTTGAGCCATAATTTTGAAATGTAGGAGAAGGTTATGAAAAATATATTAACCCTTGGAAAGCGTAGGTAACACAGTATAATTAAAAAAAATGTTTGAAATAATAATGCGTCCTGTTTAGGTATTTGTAGTACGGAAATATGGTGAAACACTTAAATAGGTGTAAGTTTAATTAAAATAAAAAAAAAATATGTGTGTAACTATGCTTGATGAGAAGTTTCTAAAAGTATTTGAACATATTTAGACGTTTTGTTTTTTTATTCATTTGGCACAGTTTTTACACCACTATCTACCTTTTTCGTTAAACATGCATGTCTTTGAAAGAATTTAAAGCCTCATGTAATAATTTTTAATGTTGTCAGCAGTACACTAATTTATTTATTTTTAATTTAATGAAAATACGCAAAAGCCTTTGTATTTTTATGTTGTAAAAAAAATTCATCTCCCATTGTTGTATAAAAAAAAATCAAATTTACAATTTAATTATAAAATATAAATAAAATATAATATATAATAAAATATAAAATATAATATATATATATAATATAATATAACCTGTAAAACAGGGTCTCGTGATATTTTTCCACAAGATTAATTTTTTATATAATGTGTAAAGAATCATTTTTCTAAAGTCCCACCTTCAAAAACCAAACAAGGGTGAGCTTGCGTAAAGTTGACGCGGTTTTCAAATAAGTAAGCATTAACAAACATATTTCAATGGCATCCAAAACATTCTGAATGCAAAACTGTTGTAACATTTGAAATATTATTTATGCGAATGTAAATTAGTGAGTATCTACGTATAACAGTATATACAGAAATGCATACCTCTACAGAATTTGTTGTACATATATATAGAATATTTTTCCTTTGATTTGGACAAGTATAGAAGTAAAAATAACTAACCTGTTTGCAAGTCGTCTTTTGTGGATGGAAATCCTTCCTTCTATAGATTAAAATAATCCTTTGCAGATAAGAAGCTTTCTTTATAGATGAAAATTCTGCTTTGTGGATATCAAGAGCCTTCTTTGTAAATGACAATCTTGCTTTCTTTGTCATATCCTTCACTGTCGTCCCGTTTTTAAAAATTGTCATTTTAGTTTTCCTAAAAAAAAAACATAAAAAAAAAATAAAAAAAAAATAATTTTTCCGAAATATTAAAAAGAAAAAAACTACTACTAAGAAATATGTGGATGTGGTCTAACATATTTTCATCGGTTTTTTTTTAACTTTTCTAGAGTACACTAATTTTGTTCATGCATTGTAACAATAATAGTAATAATACTTTTAATAACGATGGTACAAAAGAAAAGTAATTAGGTACATATGTATATATTTCGTGTTTTGCATGTCCACCCGTCTCGCCAGTCCATGCGATGACTTGAGGGGAGTACGTTGAAGGAGCCAGTTAAAATGTTGTAGGTACTCAGTAATTTCATGAAAAAAGTAAGGTCAGATTTGTGATGGGTAAATAGGATAACTACTTCGTTTTGATTTCCTCTGTATATCTTTCTAAAGTACTACTTAAGAATTTGTTGATCTGTAGAGCTGAAACCTCTTTTGCCGTAATGCCATACAAATATTTAATATTTCACTATATATATATGTATATATTGAACAGTGATTGAAATCGCATTGACGTAGACGACTTCAATTTTGTACACATCTTTCTTGTTTGTGCTTATTGTAAGTTTATGTTCCAAAATGGGTGAAATTGGGCATCGTAGCTTTTTTGTAAATTTTCACTTTCCTGAATTTTTCACAATAGATAAATTCTGGTCGCAACGAAAGCGATCGCGTATGGCCTCTGTTTCAAGAGGGTCCCAGCGAGTCACAAATGATTCTTTTATTGCGATACTTTTTTTCGAACAGGACTCTCATAGAAGTTAAAACAAAAACAACAAGAAAACAAGTGTATTAAATTGGGGCCCACGCGATTTAAACTCGTTTTTTACATGATCTTACCTGTTCTAAAAAATTATGAATGGTCCTTTACAGTATGTATTTTTACTCAACCCGTTACTCTATGAGAGTTGTTTGAAAAAAGAGAAACTTTTGAAAACTGCCATATTCAAGTGCATAATAGTGCGGCAGAACTGGCGCTTTTTTTTTGTTTTGTTTTAATATTTGACGTCGAGCCACTTCCGCGGCTCTTGATATTAGAAGAAGACCCTTCCAGATTTAGGTATCTACTGCCGATTAGTCGACTTTTCGTCCAACGCTTGGTGGTCCAAGTTCGTATTCATATGCGGCGGGTAGGGGGGAGGGGTGGCTGCAATTTTTTTGTATTGGGGCTCGTTAAGACTAGTTACGCCACTGACCTAACCTATCCTAAGAGTTCGTTTTACATCCCATAAAAAATCATTTTTACTTTTCGTCGAACCATTCTAGAAGTAAATGTGGAAAACTGTCTTTAATAATTTAACTTTCATATTTTCAAAACAGAAGGTATCTATTTTTACAATTTTTACAGGTATTCGTCTATAGGGTATCGCCACAATTGGTCCTACACCAATTATAGCTTCTTTATTAGTTTTTTACTAACTGTAAATATTTTTTCGGTATATTATTAAAATTTGTGTTTGTTTCTAAAAGTATTTAATCTACAAAAACAAAAATATCAATAATATCTCGAACGGATATGCTATGCTACGCACTCATTCAATAAATTTGGTGAGTTTGTTTTCTTAAGGGAAATGCAAACATGAAACAGAATCCAATCAAAACAAAAATATCAACAAAAGGAAGACCCAGCAGAACTCTATTCATGTTATTAACTATGTATCATCAGGGTTGTATCTAAACATACCGCGAATACAAAGCGAAATGTCGTCGTCGCACAACTTCTATAACCACAAAAATTTTCTGGATCATCGGCTATTTATCTTTTAACGAGCTCATTATTTACGCTTTCAGAAGCCAACAAGCCCAGATCGTTCACCGATTAAGAAAAATACAAAATACAAAAAAAAGTTTTCAAGTGCAATAAATAAAAAATTTCAATTTTGCAAGCATCATGCTTGCACATTGTTTACATGAGAGTGGAGGAGGCCTTTGGCAATATCGTGTCTCCTTTAACGGGTTACAATCATAAACATTTGGCGCCTGAGCAAATTATTATCTTCACTTCACCCGCGTCGTGTATTTCCATCCAGTTTATATTAATCTTCTTATTTTTTTGCGCTTTTACGATACTATTTTCATGATATACATACATATACATATATACCTATATATACAACTGGAAGCTGAGCTTTGTTATTTCGATATTTGAAAAAAAAAAAAAAAAAAAAAATCTTTGTAATATGAGCCTATCTGCACTAATGACAGTATTGATAAAGAATACTCGGAAATATCTTTCTTTTTGGGAGAGGTGGTAGAAGATTTATTAATCTTCAACAATTTAATCTTTTGGGATGATGGTGTTTAAGAATATACCAAAAGCTGAGCGTTTTGACTTTGGGTTGGGTTATTTGTTTGGTGGTACTTTATCTCAATCCCAAGGAAACTGTCGTTCTGTAGACATTTTCCGGCTTTGGTACACCGCCGCAGAAAAAATTATTGTCTCTCCCCCTTTTATCGTTGGATAGTAGATATGCTTTTTGGCAGCTATTTTCGGAGACCATCTCTTCTACTGTTAATGGCCTGTCTGGTGAAGACGATGCGGCATTGTTAATTAAGTACGGCAAAAATATTCTCTTGTGTTGCTGAGCAAGTCATATGGTTTTCTCATATCTTATCATTTTAGTGCTAATGTTAATTTCCTTTCCTTGAAATAAAATTAACCGTCTTTCTTTTGAAGAAAAATGCAGACATTGTTTTGTTGTTTGTTTGATTATTTATTATATTTTAGTTAATTTGGAATCTTTATTATTATGCGTAATTAAATTAGGCGTAATTGCATTTCATGGAAATATGATAACAACGAATATTAACGATGATTTTGATGCCTAATTTAATTGAAGCTTTCATTGTTAGTTTAATTCAATTATGAGAGTGAATATTATGTGAGGATTATTGATTTATGTGACCACCAAAGCCATGTCTAGTGATAGTACGAAATGAATAAAAAATTGAGTATGAAAGCGAGACAGGATAATTAAGATTTCTGTATGGTGGCGCCTGAAGCACTTCTTGGTAGATTTTTATATGTTAAAATGCTAAAATAAACATTCGTTATTTTATTGAAAATTTACAAGAAAATTTTTCATCAAAAATTTTATGCTCCATCAGAGGTCAATGATTTAACTGCTTGAGCCGCTGAAAAACTGAAATTTCAAGGTCAAAAATGAAATGAATTCATCTATAATATGTAGTCCTGGTGTAAAGAAATTATACAATTATTATTACAATTACTTATTATTATTATGCAGACACGACTCCCGCTTCACAATTATTTATACTTTTACTTTATTCAAAATACAGCACAAAGGAGTACAGAGCTCGTTCAAATGCGCAAAATTCAAAAGTAATTCCAGGCATGCATTTCAAGTCACATTCTTATCATTTCTAGCATCGTATTACACATTTTTATGTGCAATTAAAAATAACTTTGTGCATTAAGTTAGTTGGTTAGATAGGCAAGCACTTTTGTATATATAAATAAGATCTTTTCAATAAAGAACTCACTTGTTATTGTTCAGTAATCGTGTTTATAAAACAAGTATGGTGAGGGGTTTAAGTAATAATAATAATAAATATAAACAAAGTGTATAATCAAAATGGTAAATAGTAGAGATAAAACAAACCAAATCGAGAAAAGAAAAAATAAAAACAATCATAATATAAGAGAAAATGAAAGAAATAACAGATAGATTACAAATTTTTATATAAATGACAAATATAGAAATAAATTAAGAATCAAAATACAAAATAATAAAGCACTTATTATGACAATAACATAATTATTTAATTACTTAAATTGTACATGCTGCTTATCGAGAAGCTCCAATAACAATTTTAAATTAGGATTGATAATATTAAGAGAAGGCTAACAACATTCTTTTGAACTGGCCGGCAAATCGCAGACGTCGAATCTCAATGGACAAATTATTGTCCATACCTGAGTGCCGTAGACGAGAAAGCATTTCGTGCTAAAATTAGTAGTTCGATGTCAAGGTATCAAAAGACCACTTACACGATTGCAACACAAAGATCTTATACAAATAGCTATGCAATTAGGGCTTAACTTATTTATGATTACATCATCATTGCAGTTCTGAATTTAAGATAATTATGAACCCAAAAATACTCGTTGAAAATTTTGAAATATGGTCAAAGCGCCGTAGTCCACAGATATATCTTGTGCATGAATTATACGCTGCTATATTCACGTTAACGCAACAAGTGGTACCAAAGTTCACAAACACGATATCTGCGTATGTAAGGGATAAGCAAGGCCTTAACAAGACGGAAGAGTATCTCTTTGGGAGTATATATGTATCCACAAGACTCTAAATCCATTGCAAACCGTACTCAAAATCAAATCTAACAAGCTTAGCATCAAATATCATTCCAAGATTTCGAACCGATTCAGAAAATGGCACGGGTGTACGATTAAGGATCAATGGGGATAAATTCGACTTATCGACATAATTTTTATAAATGATTATTGCTAGAGTCTTGCACGGATTGGACATCAGTTTGTTTCTCTTGGCCCATTCAGCGATTTGTACAAGGACACTATTAAACGTGCCAATAGCTACATTAAATTCATTAATTCGCATTGATAAAGGTACCTGGACATCATTAGCATACAATTTAACAGAGTAGAATCTCAAAGCTTCATCTAAGTCATTTATATATAGGCAAAAAGGCAAAGGACAAAGTATTGATCCCTGAGAATCTCAAAACTTCATCTCAGTCATTTACATATAGGCAAAAAGGCAAAGGGCAAAGTATTGATCCCTCAGGAATACCAGAATAGAGAGTTTTTCTACTAGAAAGCCGCTCAGCATATTTAACCACTTGAAACCTTCCAAAAAAGATATTATGAGTGCATGAGCCTAACAGCTGAAATAGACAAATTAAACCTTAATTAAAAATTGCTTAACACGACAAGTTATATGCGATTATTGTAGGAAGATTTTTTCGTCCGTATCATCCAAATACATTCGCAAATTTCTACAAAATTGTAACTTTTAAATTCATTAGCATTTCTCATTTTTTCAACCGTGTTGGTAAACTAGTGGAATTCTATTACAGAGAGAGAAAACCTTTAATGATTTTGTCATGCCACAAATTAATTATTACTCACTTACTTACTTTCGCCTACTCCGTAGGCATAATCAGAGCATTTGCACCTTAATTAGCTTTACTACCTGCTAGTAACTCTATGGTTTCGTATTTTTCTCACCAAGTTTCTATTTCTAGCAGAAAAAGAAATACTGTATCTGAAAATAACTCTTTGAACCACCCATCAATAGTGAACAAAAATTGTGAAAAAAGATTGTCGAGTATATTAATAAGGAAAAAATAAAAATATTGCTTATACAGATTATTTGAGGCTCTTACGAGGCACCCAAATTAATCCAGCAGCAATGGACCGTTTTTGACATTTAATATTGTAGGCACCTTCTGAAGAAAAATTGTCTAAATTTCTAAGCAATTACATAGGAGAGACGTTATAAGTAACTAGTATCAGGTGAATTTTAACGATACCCAATAGCTAGGAAGTGAATTCCCGTTAATATAGGTCGCCCTTTGTTTTCAAAATATATTAGTTAGATCATTAAATTATGGGTTGAATTAACATTTAAAAATACTGTTCTTTCCTTTTTTTTTGTAATTTTTTGAGAACAATACCTGAGTAAAAAATATAGAAATTTTTGTTATATTCATAAGCGAACTAAAAAAAAATTGTTGTGTATCGTTAGATCGTTAAAAAACTTTATTGATAACCAAATAAAGGGTGAATTCCGATCATAGCTATCTTTTATTTTAAAGGGAAAGAAATATTAGTTAGTTTGGGATGTTAAAGGTTTGGTTATGTACTACTTTTATAGAGGTAACAACTTTTGGTTAGAAAATTTACTAAATCAGGTAGTCTGCTGAGAAAGTGTTCACCCCAAAATATTTTTACATAAATATACTGAGAAATTGTTTGGAACTTAAACATATATGAAATTATTTACGACCACTTCCACCTTCATAGTTTGATTAACTATTTTTAAGCATAAAATAAAATGATGTTTTCAATGTACGAATCAAATCGGATCTCCAGTCCTCGTTGTGAGATGATCAACCATTTGGTTTTGCTTCCTTGAACAAAAGTCCGCCTGTTGGATTCTTATTATTGCCATTTATTAACACAGAAAGGTTGGTAGAAAATGTTTTTCTGTGTGTGTTATAATCAATTTTCAGAGAAGTAACCGATATCTGAGTCAGTTGGTTTCGCATAGTCACAGCAGGAAAAACTAGTTACTTACGGTTAAGTACTTTTTTAAAGTAAAATATATCCCTTACAAACTAATGCATATATTGTCATGAAAAAAAAACCCTCCTAAATGGCTACCAGTACCTACTTAATGGCCAATATAATTACATCTGTGTCATCAATACAAGTCAGCGGTTGAACGCAGCTTTTCACCTTTAAAATTGAAGTACTTTATAAGTGATCAGAAGGCCAAACTAACGGACAAGAGCTTGGAAAATGTCTAAACTGTATAAATATTAATAAAGTTAAAGACTTTTGAAAACTTTAATAATTTTTTCAAGTCTCGAAGCAAAATAAAACTATCAAAAGTCTCCGTAGATTTTAATCGAAAACCAAAATAAACATACCTGCATTAGAGAAACAAAAATCTGTACTAACAAATCTCAATTATGAAAAATAAAATTTTTTCCATTTCTTCCAAAAATAACATTAATAATGGTTTTTTTTTATAATTAAGTTTGTTGTGGAACTTTAATCTTTTAAAACAAAAACAAAAAACTGGTCCATGACTAATAAAATTCTGTTGAGAGATTTATCAGATGAACAAAACATTTTTCGTGCCTATTTTCTATTCAGAATGAAATTTTTCATGTTGGTTAATATCAATTCAAGATCTGCATTAAATAGATTTTCCATATTTCAGTAAAATTGATTTTAACAAATTTCTTAACGTTTTACTTTCTAAATAACTTTTTAGTATTACAGTGAAAACATCCAGGATCTTCAGTTCTCCCAGTAAATATGAAAAATCTGCAAATTTGTGCTTGGCATCCCTACGAAGGAAATAACCGATTTCGATTATTTTCGTGGTCAGATTTTCAATTAATGAGGTCGTTAGAGTTTAATTTACTCTAAATAACAATAAATTTGGTCTTTAAAAGTTACTATAATCGCCAAGATACATATTTCAATATACATATTTAGAGTCTTTTATGTATAATTGCTTCGAAAATACCATTTTTATAAGATTTGTAAATGTGTCCTTGAGATTCATTTTATTATTAAGAATAAATTATTAGTTCCTATACCTAAAACAATCTGGCTATTTAACACTCTTTAACACTAGATTTATCAGACCAGTCAAAATGACTGATCTTGCGATTTCAATTTAAAACTTCTACTTAATATAAAATTTTCTTTCCGTAAAGAGGTCATGACTTTTATAGCTATAATGGCCGGTTCACAGTCCAGGCTTAAGCCAGAGCTTAGTTAGGCCACGGGTGGCTTAAGCCCAGAAATTAAGCCTACTCGGTTACACAGTACTCAGTTAGCTGAGGCTTAGTTAAGCCGCGGATGAAAATTTTTAAATTGTCAGCACTGCGGTAATTGTGAATTTTTTTAAAGGAAAATTGCCATTGTGGATTAAAAACTAAGCGAAAAGAAGAAGATCTTTTTATTTACCAGTTTGTTGTGGTTTTTTCCTGGAAGGATATCAAATCCAAAATCATTGTTGCAGAATGTTTCGACAACGTAAACCATCAAAGCCGAATGTATCTACAGCCGGAACCGAGAATAAAAATCAACGTCATCCCATTTCTCGAAATGTTGCTGGCGAATCTTTATAATTTTTTCACGGGTCACACCTTGCGATATTATATTATACATTTCTTGATCTCTTATATCCTCTGCATCAGATAAATAACTCATTTTTGTCCTAAACTGCCAGACAGTACTCAAAACTGCTAATTAGATAACTATTTTTCGCTTGGAAAAATTCAATTTAGTTTTAAAATATAACTTTTGAAATATGCACGTTCATTTAATAACAAAAATTGTAATATTTAGGCAAAATATATATTTAGCAATAATTTCTTATGTGTTTCACAGCAAAATCTGAGGCTTAAGCCTTCGAGATGACGGGCTTAAGTTAAGCTTTCCTTAAGCCAGTGATTTCACTTAAGCCTTGACTGTGAAACCGAAATATTTATTAAGCCTTTGCTTAAGCCATCGCTGTGGCTTAAGCCTTGACTGTGAAACCGGTCATAAGTAAAGAATCAATTTTATGATATTTATATTATTTTATATATATTCGAAATAAAAATATTTTTTGTTATTGACCCTTATAACAGGACCAGTCAAAATGACTAGTATATGTTTCTATAGAATGAAATGACGTTCACGCTGTTATAATAAAGAATAAGGGTCATGGTTATGATCATTATGGATAAATGTGAATTTGCAGAAATTACATTCCAGTAAATTCATGATTCTAGTGCAATATGTAATACATTTCCAGTAATTTATTCAATTTTTTAGCATCGACTGTGAAAGATTGTTGTGTATATTAGAAAGAAATATTTACGTAGATACTGAAATATTCAAAAATACATTCTTTGGTAAGAAAACTAAATACAGATCGCCAGACCCTGAAAATGGCAAAACGAATGAAATTGTCTGCAAATTTGGAAAATATAACCATCATACTCATGAAATGTTCGGATGATGATGAACTGTATGATAGCAAAAGCGAATTATTAGACAACCAAAATGAAGATGTTATTACCGAAAGTAGTGATAGTGAAATGTTTGATAACGACACTGGAGATGAGTCAAGTGACAGTGAATACGAAAACATTTCAAATATACATATAAGAAAATGTATGTGATTGCCTTCCAGTTCTGAGGACGAAGATGAAAGTGAATTACAAGATCAGCAAACTGAAATTGCTGCAGATGGAACTTTTTGGAAAAAAATTGAAGAAGGAGGTTTTGGTGGAAGATTACCAGTTCGGAATATTTTCAGGGATGTACCCGGGCCTACAGCACATGCAAGGAAAAATATTATGAAGGGGGAACTAAGAAGCGAATTTTTATTACTGATTGATCGTCATACTTTGGAACATATAAGGACCTGTACAGAGCTAGAAGCCTCTCGAATTTCGGAGAAAGAATGGATGCTTACCGAAGTAAAATTGAAGGCATTTATTGCCATATTATACGCACGTGCGGCGTACGAAGGAAAAACATTGAGACTTGAATATTTATAGAATAATAAGTGGGGACCAAGATTTTTCAACAACTATGAGTAGATGTGATTTTACTGATATTCTACGTTATATTCGATTCGACAAGAGACATTAGAAGAGTCAAAGATTACAAAACAGACAAATTCGCTTTAGTTTCAACAGTTTGGGATAAATTTATTGAAAATAGCCAAAACTGCCGCAAACCAGGCGCTAATTTACGGTGGATGAGCAGCACTTCCCAACGAAGACCAAATGTATGTTCACCCAATTATATGCCAAACAAACATCACAAATTTTGTATAAAATTTTGGCTGGCGTCGAATGTTGAAAATAAATATGAAATAAATGGATGTCCTTATTTAGGAAAAGATGAGGCTCGAGATTCATCAACAACTCCAAGTTGTAGAACTGTAACCACGGATAATTTCTTTACGAGTATTCCCCTTGCTTCAGAATTACTATCTAAAAATACTTCGTTGGTTGGAACAATGAGGGGAATTCCCGGAAACCTGTAAACAAAAGAAAGATAGAATAGCTCGTTTTTCAACGTTGCTTTATGCATCAAATGGATGAACACTTATATTTTACAAGAGTAAACCAAATAAAAAAGTACTTTTACTAAGTACAAAATACTAATATGTCAAAATTCATAAAAATAACAAGAAATTACCCGAAACTGTGTCATTTTATAACAAAACTAAATTTGGGATCGATGTCACGAACTAAATGGCACGAAAATACAGTGTTAAATCTGGTTCCAGGAGGTGGCCACTTCAAGTTTTCTTCAATATCCTAGATTTAGCCGGAATAAATTCCTGGATATTGAATAAAAAAACAAAACAGGTGAAAACATATCAAGAAAAGAGTTTTTGTTTCGTCTAGCTGAAGAACTTGCTTCTGAATCACAAGAAGTTGATACACCAAGTACAAGTAGTAGCACCCTTCCTGTACGTAAATGGTGTCAAATATGGCATTGCAATAATAATAAGACTACATTTATTTGCTCTATATGCAAAAAAAAATGTATGCGGGAAATGTACAAAGAGAAAAATGTATGTAGGTATGTCAAAGTTGTGACTGATTAAAAACTAATAAAATATTTATATTCTATATATTATTTTTCTATTCTATAATAACTAACAAATTAATGAATTGATAATTTCTATGAATCTATTTATGTATTACAATTAATATTATTCAACTGATTTAGCATTTTTTATAAATAAATAAAGACTAAGAAACACCACTAAGAACATTTTCTAAAGACCAGTCATTCTGAATGGTTTCGGTAGAAATAGGTATATAAAATTTCCGGTAAATCTAGTGTTAAATATCTTTTTCGACAATCATCAATCATGACCAAGCTAAATCGCTTTTTCACATCCAGATCCATCATACTTCATAAAAATCGTTACGCCTCTTTGCAAGATGAAATTTAATATTTAATGCCATACACCACTTAAATGAGTTTTAGCAAAGTCGAAATCTTTCTTTGTGATCTTCTTTACAATGAGAACCTGAGGGAGGGAAAGAAAAGCTGCTGAATCACGCTTCAATATATAATCGTTGAACCTCGGTATAAGCTCAAATTCTTAAATTTCATCTCATTATTTTTTTTTTAGTATTTTGAAAATCAAAAATATATTTAAATTTAAATTGTATATTCAACCTGTTGTTACCGATAGTCAAATATAGTGAGCGAAGTTCTTATGAAATCACTGCCTTATTTCAACAAAATTTTCTTAGTAGGAGTAAGTTTGTCTTCATATTGGGTACAGAATATTTCTGTCGGTTTTATCCTGTGATATCCTTGGTATTTTTAGAAAATCCGTTATAAAAGTAGTAAAGTGCCTTAATTTTGTGAGCACGTTCATCAGTGTGTTGCGACTCCTATAAAATCAGAAGTGATATCAACGCGAGTTTATTAAATATTTGTGACAAAGAGTGTAAATAAAATTGCAAAAAGAGGAGTTTTTACAAATTTCCTTTTTTTTTATTGTTTTTAGGTAGTTTCTAGTAGGATTTTATTAGGTATTAAGAAAAATTACGGAAAATACCACGAGGAACCCTATTAAATGAGGAAGAAAGGAGCAAAATATCAGCTTATAGCGATAAAAATACTGCTCTTCCCATTTTTTTGTTATTTTTTGGGGACATATCAAAATTTTTAAAGTTTTTTGTTTTATTAAAAGACATAGAAATTTTGGTTATCTTTTCAAGCGAACTAAAAAAATGTTGTTCTGTATCGTTAAAGAACTTTATTCATAAGCCTATAAGGGAAAAATAATCTTTTATTTTAAAGGAATATTTAAGGTTTGGTTACATACTACTCTTATAGAGATAATAATTTTCGGTTAAAAATATTGTAGATCAGCTGGTGCGGATACAATATAAAATTTAAAATTTTGATGTTGCACGTGTCTCACCTCAGAATTTTTTTATATGCTGAGAAATAATTTGTGATCTAAACATTTATGAACTTATGACTGTATTTCTACCAGTCATAGTTCATGTTCCTCAATGTATGAACAAAATTTGATCTATGGTCCTCGTTGTGAGATTATCAACCATTTCTTTACAGAAAATACCACGAGGAAGAGGAAGAAAGGAGCAAAATATCAGCTTATAGCGATCTTGATCTAACACATTCCTTACTTCTTGGTCGATTTTACGGAAAAAATGCGACGCATGACCATATATAAAATGCTTTGTGATCATATAAAAAATTATTTATTTTGAGGACTGTCCGGGAGCTGGACCTGCTTGCAACGCAATTAGTAAAAGGGTTGAACCTGGCAGTGACAACATGCCATGTACAACAATCTTTAAAGGCCGACCATAACTTGTTTTACAAAAAATACTTAAGAAACCATGTTTAACTGTGGTACCAACCAAGCACGCCGGTTTAAACTTTGGAAAAAAATACATGTCTTGGAAAACGGAATGTCGTGAGTCGTCTTTAGCTATGAAAAAAGTTTAATTTCCATAGTTTCATATACCATTGGCACAAAAGGCTGCAGGAGTCCATCAAGAAGAGCCATGTATCTGGTGGAGGCGGCGTTATGGTATGGGCTGCTAGCATTACTAAATTGACATTTCTGTCTCGAAGAGTGGACTCAAAACTGTTACTGCGGAATTTTTCGAGGAAATATTAATTGAGAGAGCCGAAGAGTTATGTGACGAAAATGTTGTTTTCCAATAGAATAATAATAATACCGCTAGACATGTAAGGAATTCCTTTGTTGCCAAAAAATTATTCTGTTTTAGACTGGCCCGCTAGAAGTGCAGATTTAAATCCCATAGTGAATCTATGGCTAATTGTAGCGCGGCGAACTTATGGTGGTGGACAGCAGTACATAGTTCAATTAAATATCTAAAAATCACTGTTGAAAAACACATCGAGATCCATTACAACAGAGGAGCTAAAAGTTCTAGTGGAATCTATGCCAACAAGAATTTTTTTAAGTAATAACCAAAATATTAACACCGACTTAAAAGGTAACGAATTATTTCTGTTATATTTCGTATCGTATATTAATTCGTTTATTTTATAGGAAAACAGGCAATGAACTAAATGTTTTTTGTTTTTTGCTATATACGAGTACCTATGTTGTTTTGATAAAAAAACAAATATGAAAGATGTTTTGTTTAAAAATATTCGTTTGATTTTATGGGAATTACGCTCAGTGAATTTATTTCTGTCAATAATTTTATATAGTTGGATACTGGGTAGGTACATAATTGATTACCATTAACCACAGAAAATTTTCCATAATCATATCTGCTCACTATGCTTCTTATTATGTCGTTATTCTCTGTCTGTGCGTTAGATAACTACCAAAGTTTCTATATAGGCGTTAATATTTCATGCATTCCTTCCCGTATTAATCGCAATAATCATATAGATGTAGCTGAAATCCTCTTAATAATGAAAATTCCAAGATAAATGAATTTCATTCAAATTCAAATATTTACTTAAATAAAACCGCGAACTTTAACCCGCACAAAACTTTAAATGGAGTAATTCTCAATTTACAAGTGCCTACACTAAGTACGAATATCAGCACGACGAAGCTCGTTTTTAAACCCTCTGCACCACAAATTCATTGAGTTTTTCGTTCGGTTAAGAAGAATAGCAAACCATTTCAAGAACAAACATTTGTGTTAACTAGACCATTTCTGATTGAAATTTATTAGTTCTATGAAAATACTTTAAGCTTATACACAGAGAAAAAGGAAAACTCAAGAGATTGGAATTTTTGATGTTCACATTTAACAGATACTTTCAACTTTCAAGGTCCATCAGACTATACGAGTACGTATATGCATAAAGTATTCACTTAAAATATAGATGAAAATTTGAATATTTTCGTCAGTTCTCGCAGGCAGACAAATTTACAAGACCATTTTATCCCAAATGCAATTCCATTTAGATGTCAGATAAGAAGAAAATTTTTGAAGTTTCACTATCCATAGTTATATAGGAGCCCTCCTTCAGACCAAAACTATATTTGAGATGAATTTAACTGCAAAGTTGTAAGCGAAATGTGGACCAAAACTCGCAAAGTTCTTAGCCGTGTTGTGCAAGGCAAGCGAATGCCTGTGAAAGAAGTGCTTATGACAATCGCTAAGCTAGAACCATTCAAAATGCAGACGTTTGTCACCCTCAGCGAAGAAAAAAAATGTTTTTTTTTTTTCATATACACTTACATAATATAGGTACAATATACTTTATATATATATACAGAAACTCTTTCATGTCAAAACTTCACAAAGGAGTTAAAGCGTAGGATGCATTTGACAGATGTAAGTTGAACGTGTCATAAACTTCTCGTTTCATTTTTGTCGCTTGGAGGTTTTAAAACTGACAGAAACTACCCCATAGAACCGTATATATGTAGAATGAAACTTCTTTACCGCAGTAGGGGGTTGATTTTTACGTGCAAAATGTTGTGGTGGTACAGGATGAACATTATATTGTTACTCTTGCCTAGCTGGGTTTTGTCTGCAGACAGAGTTTAGTTGGAAAATTTTGTTGAGTCCATTGAAGTTACATAGAAAATCTTGATGTGTCCTGGGTTGTCGCATAGTCAACTGACACAATTTTTCCATTTGCCTTGCTGGCTTTTACTACGTTTATTTTTATTTTTTATGTTTCCTTGTAATGAATTAGTATACAAGCTCAAGAAATATAACTATAATGGAAGCTATTTCCTGCTTTTAATTGTATGCTGTCTTAGTCAGATTTACATGAGGATGAAATTTCCGGCAATTTTCCTGGCAGTCATCTACAACTTATTAGACCTAAAGGTATACTGAACTATACGGTTGGTTTAGCTCTTTCCTAACTAATTATCTATTCGAGGAGGTAATGTATGTAATTGTGAAAATTACAAAAACTTACATAGGAACGAGGAAATGTTACTATTAATTAGGTGAGTAAGGACTTTTTTGTAGCACAACAGCCCAATATGTAATTACAAATTATTCACTCCTGGACATTGGTTCCTGATACAAGATTTTTATTTATTAATTTACTTTGCTCTGCAGTATTTTGGATTGTGATAATTAGAAGTACAGTACTATCGAGAACTAAAGAGTTGATTTGATAACCGTTCGTGAATTTGTGAGAGTAAACAGTAAAGTTAAATAAGAAGAACTTTTGAATTATATTATATCTGAAATATTGTGTTTTAAATAACAAACCAAGGCCACGCTCGTGACCGTAAAATGGGGTAACTTCGTATTCCCGGGGTAACTTCGAAATTAAGTTATGTTTGTGCATTCATTGAGTAAGCGTCAACTGTCCAAGTACTTTTAGATATTTCTCCGTTTCTGTATACTTGTGAGTTTTGTGCTGAGAAAATGCCAAAAAATTATAGAAAAAAGGTTGGAGGTAGAAATTATCAGCGGTATTAATCTGATGACCTGCAAGCTGCCATGGAGGATATTAAAAAAGGGATGTCTGTGACTAGAGCGAGCAAGAAGCATTGTATACCTACATCAACGCTTTACGACAAACGCAATGTCATGCACACGCAGCAGGCAGGCCGTCGCCAGGCATTAACAAGTGTTGAGGAACGAATCATTGCTGAGATTGTAAATGAGCTCGCCAAAAGGTCATACCCGTTGACCAAGTTAGATATGCGGATAATTATAAAGAACTACCTGGATCAGAAAGGACAAGTTGTCGGTTATTTGAAGGACAATATGCCAGGAAACGATTCGATCTTGAATTTCTTGAAAAGGAAGAACTTAACGCAATGGTTAGCAGCAAATATACAAGGTCATCGATGTTTACAGGAGCTATTTTGAAATTTTTCGAAAGTGCTAAGGAGAACTTGATAAATGTGCTTCGCCTAATATTTTTAACTTCGATGAAACAAATTTGGGGGATGATCCTGGTGCGAAAAAAGTGCTAATTTTTCGAGGTACTCAAAAGTCGCGATATCTTTAATGTTTTATGTCTCGGCAGATGGAGACCTATTGTCTCATTTCGTAGTGTATAAAGCACAAAACTTGTATGAAAATGGGTGTAAGTTTATTGGAGAAATATTTTGGAAAGCTGGCGAAAAAATGTCGAAGAAAAGGATCTATTCCAAAGGAAACATTTCCAACTCTTCTTTCAAGTCTCTATAACAATTTGTCAGCCACGGCCAACCAAAATGCAGTAAGTGGATTAAAAAAAACTGGACTTTATTCATTTAATCCACAAGAAGTACTTAGTATGCTACCTATTTCATCAGAATAAGACACTTCTACGACCATTCGTTTACTTAATGCTGCTATAATGGAGTTTTTGAAAGAGCAGAGAGGCAGTCCCTAGAATACGAAAAGAAAAATGTGGTAAGAAAGTTAAACAGAACCAGCCAGCCAACGAACTAGAAACTTCGAAAAGTCAACAAACCTATAACAAAAACCAGTGTGGAATTTGCCAATGTATCTTCGAATTACATAGGGGGCCAGATTGGATACAATGTACTGACCTCATGAAGTGGATATGTGGATTTTGCAATGAGCGTAATAAAGATCCTAAGTATACATGCGATGCCTGTTTAGACGATGAGTAGTTAGTAACTTTCTAGAAATTTTTTATTCAGAAATACAATTTAAAATGCAATGTACATTATATTAAATATTATTATTAACTTAAAAATCTCTGTAAAGATATTTTCCAAAAGATTAATTTAAAAAACCCATACGGCGCACATGAAATATTGTTTTTCCTGATGATTTTAAAACTAAACACAAAATTACAAAGTTACCCCTTATCTAATTTATCGTTATCAACAGAAAAGATTTAAAAGCAAAACACAGTAAAATATTATACTGGTAAGAGAATTATATGTCGTTTGTTAGTGCTATTTTGTATTATTACAAATATCTGGTGTTTGCTATAATTAATTTTATTTGTACTATTGTTTCAGATACAAAATTGTCAAAACATTCTGAGGTTACTCCATTTTATGGTAGATGTTGCAGCTGACTCCCGCCAATGTTATTTGAACTAACTGGGGAAACAAGTGGCATTCCCCGCTATCAAAATGCACTCAGCGATAGCAAATGCTTATCGAAATTTCAGCAGGAGAAATGGGCTCGAAAGTATTCTGGATCATCCTACAAACATCCTAATTTCACCACCAACAGAAGCTGCAGTTCCTGCACAGGATGCTTCATGTCGTCTGACAACTGCGATGTATGCATGTCGTCACTAAATAAGAGACAGCTCAAATCACGAAAGTCATGCATAACAGCATAGAAGGCACAAGAGCTAGATGACGCATGGTATACCAGAGCAGAGTACACAGATTGTGAAATTCTGGAACGGACCATAACATGTTTTAGAGCGTGGCGAAAGCAAATGTTTCTATAACAGCAGTTTTGAATACAGTTTATCGACTTCCTCAAAATGACAGGTACGAAAAAATATGCATCACTCGATGTATACATCATTTGAGATGTTGTGGTCCATACCGGAATGGACCACTCAACTATATAAAATTTGTATACTATTTTTTTTGTACTGCAGTACTACAGTAACATTGTACCATCGAATAAATGTAGCGGATGCAAATGAAAATAATCAATATAATAGATTTTTACAGATCTAAATAAACCAATGTCAGTTAATGGATTCCGAAATCAAACCTAGATTCATTTTTAAAACTATAGAAATTATCAATAAATAAATAATGTAACAAATTAGTTCCTTTTGTTTTTAGTAAATTTTTCCCCTGTTATGTACAATTTTCACTCAACACATGCTATTTCATATCAAATATTTATAATGATACCCGGATACCCGATTTGTCCTTGATGAAGGAAATTTATAATTGAAATTTTTCGCCCGCCTGAATTTATATTTTGAATTGCGATTAACTAGAATATCAAGCTCGACTTTTTTTTTTCAAATGAATATCAGAAGAAAGTTAAAATAGTTACACGGGTACCTTAAGTGTGCTTACAAGGCCTAATCTGTCATCATAATGTACACAATACGAACCTATATTATGAACCTGAAAAGTACCTAGTGAATCTATGTTGAAACTCTCGATTTTATATTTCTGTATGTCATATAGAAAGGATTACAGATTGGGAAATCGTACTCTAGTATAGATCTAACTAGGGTACTATACATAGTTTTATACGAAGAGAGCTGTTTAGAGGGCCTAGCGCACCTTAAGACAAACTCAAAGGTTTTATAATTTTTTTAGGTAGGAATTTGGTTAATGTGCGAGTCAAACAGCAGATTGCTATCAAATTGTATTCCCAAATCATAAATTTCTGAAACGCTGACGATGGCTATAGTGTCGAACTTATAATCCCAATATAATGTGGTTTGTTTTCTTGAGAAGGAAATACATTGCATTAGTCCACGATTAAGGATAGGCGATTTTTATTTCTCCAAGAGAGTATCTTCCGAGTGTCATTTTGCAGGTGTTGGCACTTGGATGGGTCATTTATAACTCGATAAAGTTTGGTATCATCGCCATAGATTAAGGACGAAGGACATAATTGATTGGTGAGATCATTAACATATAATAACAAGAGAAGTAACCCAAGAAACGAGCGAGGTTTACTTATATAGATTTGATGAAAATGTATTGATTACAACAGTTAGATGACAATTCGAGAGATATAATACAAACCAGAGGGTAGTGCCAGAATCAAAATCTAATTTTCTTATTTTGTTTATTTTGTGATGCATTATATCAAATGCATAAAAAACGTGTAACTGTTTAGCTTCATCAGTGAATATCACAAGATTAGTTAGATCGGGCTGGCAAGAAGCCAGTGCTGATGTTGGGTTTTAATTGTGGTATTAGTTTATTGTACATAAGTCTTTCAGTGATGAAAGCTAGGGCGTTAGAAGTAGAAATATGGCGGCAATTTTTTAATAGCTTATTATCCCCTGTTTTGGAAGCGGAGTAAATAAATAAGAACTGAAAATAAATCAGGAAAAGTATATTTGAAAAGAAGAATTAATTAACATGGAAATAGAATGTGATAGAACAAGAGAGCGGTTTTTATAATATATGTTAGGAATACTGTCTAGACCCGCATTTTTATTATCATGTAACTATGCGAGAATTATTTCAACATCAGTAAGAAGTATCAGTGAAATATGTATAGAATAATGAATTTTATCGGATATAGGAGAGATTGTTGAGCTCCGGTGATCATTGAATGCATTTTGAAAGTAGTTTGCAAACAAGTTGCAAATACTTTCTGGTTTATCAGCAGATGTTCCATTGTAGCGCATTTCCGTACTGTAGGAGCCAAAGAACTTTATGTTTTTAAGACCATAAAGCCTTAGAGTTGGAGGATATGCAATTTTCAGAATCATATTTATCATAACACACTCGTCGTAACAAACTCACGTTAGCTATATGTTAAACGAAAGTACTAAAGTTGTAAGTTTAGCACTGACATGAAACCCAGAACTCTTTGGTGCGATCTCTCGCAAGCTGGTGTGTATATTCCGGTAAGATCATCTTGCTATCTGCGACCTTGTCACTTAAATGCGTACTTTTTGTCCGCTGGTATACCTTCTACAAATAATATTGACACCTCCCACGATATTCAAGGTTTGTCTCTATATTCCTTCTGAGATAATTGTTTTTATTTTCGCGGAGTAGATCTGAAGGAGATGATTTCCGCTGTTTTTTCTGATGCGTTTGGGCCAGACTCTCTCTCATCACGCCTAATAAACATACTGTTACCTCTAATTGATAGGTATATCTTGCATATTTTGAATACCTGCACTTTTCCCAGCATTTGGAAGATTGCTACTGCCTTGTCGATTACGAAGAGAGCTAATGCTAAATTACCTAGCGACCTTCGCCCCAGAAGCATATTATCTGTTTTATCCAAGGTACTCGAAAAACTCGTGTATAATCAGATCTTTGGTTTGGTGGATGTGAACTTTTCCTTGGCAATCTCGTTTTGGCGCTTTTCGCGGTTATGAAACTGCAGTATTGCAGGTTACTACGGACATCAGCGCTGCCATGAAATATTATGATTTTGGAATTTTAGTTCTCTTGCGATTCTCTAAGTCTTTCGAAAGTGTTAAACATAGCCTTCTAATTCATAAATTAGTAATCAATTACAAACTTAGTGCAACAGCTATTTCTCTGATTAGGGCATTTATAAGTGGTCGTTCTCAGCAGGTAAAGGTTGGTGATAAATTTTCAAATGCTTTGCCTCTCCTTTGTGGTGTTCCGTAGGATTCTGTGATTGACCCATTATTATTTAATCTCTTTATTAATGACCTTCCATTGGTAACAGAGGATGTGAAGATACATATGTATGCCGACGATGTCCAGATGTATCTAAGAAGACCTATTGGTCTGCTTGAAGATTGTATTGTCTTAATTCTGAACTATGTCGAATACGCATGTGGTCGAATTTCAATGAACCTCTGCTTAATCCTTCAAAGTTACAGTGCATGGCTTTCTATAACAGCGATTTAAACGTCATCGATATACCTCCGGTGATCTTGAATGGTTTTGTTATCCAGGTGGCCAGAAGGGCTACTAACTTGGGAATTGTTCTGAACTGTAACATGATTGATGTGCTGCGATAACTTTTGCATGATAAGGTGGATTGTGAAGGTTGTGGCTCTCGCCGAGTAGGCGTACGATGGAGGTGGCTTTCAATGATTGCGTGCGATTTGTTTATGGTCTATGGAGATTTTACTATGTTTCCCCATTTATTAACACGTTACTTGTTTGTTCACTGAGTACTTAAGCGGAGAACGATTCTTCTTCTCTTCAAAATATTAAAGAGCAACCAAACAGAATATCTTAGAGAATTTTTCCAGCTCTATACTTCGCCACGTTTTCATAATATTGTATTTCCACGATTCAGTAAATTAGTTATGGAACGTTCAATCACTGTTCAGGCTGCCCGTCTTTAGAATAGTCTACCTGTCAGCGTTCAGAGGGCCCAAACTGTCAATTCACTTAACGCTCTCATTAAAGCTCACATTTAGCAACAATTTTCTTTCATTATTATGAACATATTTAATATTTCTTGGTTGATGTTTTGTCGCGCGGTAAGTACAACTTTTTTATTTTTTTTTTATTGGCTTTCATTGACATTTAACTAATTCATTAACTTCTTTGGTTTTCTTTTTTCCTTTGTGCTTAATATAATTTTGTATTCGTACCTTATTATAATTGTACCCACTATTAAAAGATTGTTTTCTTGTATACTTATGGCATAGCTAAATATATTAATTATTATTACTACTCTCTATTCATGTTTTTTACATTATTGCGCAAGTAACTAAAAGTTGTATAAGTTAAGTTACGAGAAAACCATTCAGGATATTTACTCTGATTCTTTGTTATCAGGGGAATAAAGTTTTCAATGCTTTACTAAAGTGATTGTAAAATATTTTAAAAGCTTGGTTCACGTCAAGATGCTGTAACCGCAATAAATCTATCTTGGAGAGGAAGTTCTTGATAGCAACATAGTCTGCCCGGTTAAACAAGCGTTTATTGATTTTTTCAGCAAGACAAGGTACTTTCTTTATTTTTAAATGTACAACACGAAGGGGATGACGATTGTCGAAAAAGGACAATGGACACAAAGACTGTGTTACCTACATCAATATTACCCAAATCTTCAGATATCTCGGATTAAATTGTTCAAATTGGTAAAAAGACACACAAGTTGACAAAGAAAATGTTGTCCGATTATTTAAGTCATTAATTTGTATTGTAATGCCCGCACCAGCAACTGAGCAGGATATAATAAGAAGATTAAATATATATATATCTATTAAGGAAACGAAACAAAAATTGCCATATATCGCATAAATTCTGTTCATAAAAATTCTTAAAATTTATGCTTTCCAATAAATAATGTTTTTTTTTTTTTCATAAAAAATTTCTGTCAACATCATCTATACAAAATTTTTCACAGCTCTCTTTATACTTTTTACATTATTTGAGAAAACTTTTTATAAGTATTTGAAGACAATACGCCAGGCGTGAAGAACAATCCTACAAAATTTATATCCTTTCAGACAGCCACACCTTTTATTTCTGATGGTGTACGGCAATGATAACGATTTTAATGTATGCAAAGTCATGCAGACTAAAATTTATGCCATCGTCATATTTACCTTGTCAGAACAGAATGTACAGTACATGTCTACATCCGTACATACATATGTACGTAGATTTGTAAAAATGAATTTCGTTGCAAACAATAAATTTGATTAAAGTTAAATCCAGCGGCAGCTATTCATTGTATATGTGATTGCGTGTATGCTATAGGTACCTACTTACTTATTGTATTTGGTGTTTTCCGGAAATCAGCGGAAAAAATTGGAAAATAAGACTCTGCATGGATTCATCAATATTTCGTAATTTAACGACGTATTGTAGAGTTTTGGAGAGGAGGCTTTTGTTGTAATATTTTTCTCTATTTATTTTTTTTGCGATCAATTTGATGGTTGAAAATATTTTTTTTTATTATTATGAACGATTAGTACAACTTTCATCTTGTATTGTATAAGCTATATTAAGTACGATTTACATATATAGCATATGGGACTGGTTAGCTGGCCGAAAATATTACATTTGTGCTAATTAAAAGGAATTGTAATGCTTTCACTTTATACAAGTAATGGGCACTAATCCATAGTTTCTACACTAAAATGGAGCTCTAATCAAATTAAAGGGAGAATTGAATGCAAATTCAAAACTTTGTCAGAGCGTTGGATTGGGATTTTTTTCAGCAATGACTTGTAAATCTTGAGGTTGAACAATGGGCCGCCTAATTGCCTAAGTTCTAGTGACCCCCTAGGGTTCTCGAACTCTTTTCAATCCATTCATACATATTGAAAGTCAATATATTTCCTTTTTAATAATGTCGTAAAAAGTGTAGCAACTCTGACAAATTTATAAAACTAGGATGGGAAGTTATAATTGGTCTAAAACAAATTTTGGTAGTTACCCTCTAAATGAATGCTCGACGATATAGGCACTCCTCTGTAAAAAAAAAAAAAAAAAAAAAAAACATTCAAATTAGATCGTCAAAGTTGTATTCGAATTTCTTTTTAAAACGATTCGTTAGACTGCAAAAATCAATATTATATGCTTTAACATCCGAAAAGTATCTGCGATTAATTGTTTTCTAATGATACTTGTAAAATTTTCAAAACTACAAACTTTTCTTTCGAAAACCTCGAACGACCTACCCAATTTCGTCTATTTTCAAACTTAGATCTACATTACGAGAACACCCTGTACAATTTTAGCTAAGGCTGAAATTCAGAATGTTTCACCCATTGTTTGGTGGGTGTTATTTATTTCGTCTGCGTGTGTTAAAAATTGTTTTGGTTAGAAAAAAATATTTGCGTTTTGCATTTTCTATATGCATAAATTCGACTTTGTTCATCAGGTACTGTCATACTGTATTGTACCACATTATATTAAATTTTTTTGCACCAATTAGAACATTTCAGACTCTGAACACAAGCACAAAAGTTCGTGTATACTACATTAATGTTTCTGCATTCAAGTCAAACGAATGTCGCTATGCCAGTTGCGTTTGCGTAGTATATTAATAATGAATTAGCTTTTCATACCCTATATGAAATCTAAAGGCTATACTAAGTTTGTCATTCCGTTTGTAACACCTAGAAATAATGATGGTAGAGCAAAATGGATTGGATACCCATGCATGAAATTAAAAGTTATTTTGATTTTTGGATGTCCGTCCGTCTGTGCGTCCGTCTGTCTGTCCATCCTTCACGATAACTCGAGAACGCGTGGCTGCAATTTTTACACATCGGCTCTTAAAATAAAAATAAAATTAAGTTCGAAAATGGGACAAATCGCAAATCGCATTCGTAAGGCTGCCATACAAAAATTTCATTTCCACTACATATTTGGACAACGCCTGAAAACGCGACAACGTAGAGCATTGATATTTTGTACGCTTTCATAAAAATAGTAAATATAATTTCAACAAGTAAAAAAGATAGAATTGGTTTAAGACCAATTCTTATGATACCCTAGATGAATGCCCGTATTAAATTTCGTATGGTCACCGATCTATTCAAGTTTGATTTTGAAGTTGTTTTTCGCATATATTTCTAGAACGGTTTGTCGCACAGAAAAAATGATTATAACCAATTTCATAGGATTACGTATTCTGCAGAACTTTTTAGTACAATAAAAACTGATCGTTTTCAAAGTATACGTAAAAGACCTAAATTTTTATATGGCAACACCAAGAAGGAGTTGCTCCATTTAGTCCATTTTTGAAATTTTATTTGTTAATGTAGTAAAAACATCATGTACGAAATTTCAGCTTTCTACGTCGACGCGTTCTCAGGCAGTGTCCAAATATATAGCGGAAAACGAAATTTTTATATGGCAACCCACCATTTTCGAACTTAATTTTACTTTTCTTTTTTTTGTGAAAGTCCGTGTTCAAAATTTCAGCTCTCTAAGTATACGCGTTCTCGAGTTATCGTGCGCACAGACGGACGGACGGACATGCAAAAATCAAAATAACTTTTAATATTATGAATCTATTTTGCTCTACCATCATTATTTCGAGGTGTTACAAACGGAATGACAAACTTAGTATACCCTATAGATTTCATCTAGGGTATAAAAGTGGACTAAATCGGACAACCCTTTCTTGGTATTGCCATATAAAATTTTACGTTTTTTACGTATCCTGTGATACGGTTTTAATGTACTGACAAGTTCTTCAGAATATGAAATCCTTGCTGTTCGACGAACCGTTCTACAGATATATACAAAAACCACTTCAAAAATCAAACTTGTGCAAATGGGTGACCATACGAAATTACAAACGAGCATTCATCTAAAGTCTCATAAGATTTAGTTCTCTTACTATTAAATACATAATGTGTATCATCATATGTATGGAATATGCCAGGATTTGCAGAAAGATTCAACTGTGCTATATAGGAACTCCAATGTATCCAGGAGAGAATTGTGAAATTGAGAGACAACCGTTGTAAAATTATCTTATTATAAATTAAATAAAGGAAGAGTGACGAAAAGGTTCGATATGGTTTATTTTAATTTGTATATTATTAGATAAAGTTTTGAGTGCTCAAAAATGAAAAAAAAAAAATGGTATACGGTTACTTCACAACCCCTTTTATGCGGGAGCATTTAGTTCACTTTACATACTCTTTTAAAGCCTCAGTTAACTAAGATTTTATCAAATAGAAACATGTGGCCAATCATTGCTTTGTTTATGTTCCAATCTGTACCCTCAAAGTCGTTTATTTTCTACCATTGCGGCTTATGGGTAGAACACTTGTTAACTTAAAGTTCTTATTAACATTCATTTTACATTTTGTTTTTCATAAGGCTTAAAAGAAAATTTCAGAGTTTTGTGGCATTTGACAATAACCTGCCAGAATTCGCTGCAAACAGTAATTAATCTCGGCGTTTGCTGAGTGAAGAGCTGTAAGTAGGAGTTTCTTTTCAAACGTTCCTTGCATTAAGGTTAAGCTATAGTTTTGTAGTTGACGAATGAACTCCCGCAATTGCGCGTGGTGTGGTTTCTCACAAACTTAAGTAAGTTCATAAAACCTTCACTCAGTCTGTAAAAGTAAATCAGTCGGAAAATAATGAATGTTTGCATTGGATTAAGAAAGCACAGTGTATAAACCAGTTTTGAGGAATTAGCACATTAAATGAACCCACCAACCTTGCGCATAGATATTATTATTTATCTGTATGGCACAACTACATCTTTTGAGGCACGAAATCAAAAATAACGCATTAGCTATATGTACATTGCTCAGATAAATCCTAGAGATAAAAATACATTTAGGTAGCTTTAGCTGGTCAAAACGTCTCTGGGAAGTCAAAACTTAAGACACCTTAGATATGGCAAAATATAATTGCAATAAATACGGCAGTGGTCAAAATATATTATATTCTCTTGCGAGAGAGCAATCAAATTAATTTATAAATGAAAAATTTTTGAATGATTATAGAAGCTCAAGTTATTTTATGAAATAAAATAAAGCCAGACTAAAATAAGATGTAGGAAATTCAAAAATATTATAAAGTAGATAAAAAATCAAAATCTCTCTCTCTCTCTCTCTCTTCTTGCAGGAAATTAGGGATCTTTTTAAACGTAATGGGGGACACACAATACACCTCAAGGAATTGATTGTCTATACTCCATCTTATTTTCCATTTTGGTAATTATCACCATTACATTTATTTTTATGACAACATGAAGTAATCAAAAATATTATCCAAAAAATACTTTGAATTACATTTCTGACTATCTCTGCCAGTCTTTCAGGATGATAAAACTGTGTAATAAATCACAGGGATTATTTCGTTAACGTAAGGCAAAAAAATGCGATTCATTATAAAAGCACACATTTCGATAGAGGAATTTAGATACAAGATATAAATCGGAAAATTTAATTTTTCTACCATAATTAATGGTGAAATTCATACAAACAAAACACAAAAGCAAAATTTAATGTAAACATATTAACAATTTGAAAGATTACTCGTTAAAGTAATCTTCTGAATCTGAATGCTTTTATCAAAAGATAAATGCTTTGCAAAATAAATCTCAAAAGCAATTTATCAAGTCTCTTGCAAACATTTCGACATCCCGACATATGTAGGTATACAACAAATACATTTGTACACAAATTATGCAGAACCTGACATAGAGAAACGGGGCATATGTAGTAGTGTATACCTTATCTAGAGACCACACACGATTTTCACATTTTCGTTTACATAAATTTTGTGGATTTAATGCTGATGATTTTACTGAATCATTCGTAATTATTTGACCGTCCCTCCAGCATTACCTACGTACTATACGCGTGTCATTATCATGATATAAAGTGCGAATTGGTGCAGCAGCCCTCATGGGATTCGATCTTGATAAACTCGGTATATTCTGAGAATTTGCGTATAGGTAGGTGTTATAGCAATGAGCAAAACGTCGACGCATCGTGTTAAATTAAAATTAGCAATTGCCATGCAAGAACATAATGAAATGAATTTGGCAGCGCTGATTTTCCATTGTAAATGCTTTCGCGAAACCAACAACATTTCAACAATTTCAATTAATTTGAATACTTCTCCCCTGATGAACTGAACTCTGGTACAAGTTGCGGTCGGTGCTCCACAGTTGAATTCAATTTTAACACTTAAATCTTGCGTGAAATGTCGAAATTCATTTGAAAATCGTTTAACAAATTTGAAAATTTATTTCCATAGAGAATTTGTTTTGTTGAGAAAACTTTCAAGGCATTAAAGTCAAACAATTTAATTCAGTTTATCATTGAATTCTATACCTAATTAAGATGTATATATATACTTATGTAGATCTTCTTCTTAGCTCTTATTTACTCACTATAATAAAAAATAATTCGCCATTCATATGATTTATAATTTAGGATATAAAAATTCTGTATGGGGCAATACTAATAATAGGAGTTGTGATCAGGAGTTCAACAAACTGTCATATGCAAAATTTTAGCCTGCTTCCAAGTCATGGCGTAGGTGTTTAAAATTGGAATTAAAATCAAATTCTATAGCAACAATACGAAGGAGCACAGCTGTTAATAATTTAAAGTCTGACTCTACTGGTTTGGACTTGATTAGTCCCAGATTTGTTCGTCTATTATCTACTTTCTCATTTCACTCATATTTGCAAGACTTGCTTCATGATGTCACCAAATCATGATTGTATTACAGCACCGATGAAAATTACAAATGATATTCCAGCAGATTTGGAGATTGATATGGTTTCGAAGGTTATTTTTTTTTTTTTATTTTTCCAAGGCAATCGAATGAGTCGACCATGAAACACTTTGCTTCAAATTAATGAAAAACTTTAATCTTATCATACATGTTATACGTTTCATTTCCGATTATTAATGTCAAGGCTTTCAGGCAGTATTTTTCACTTAAAGCAGATTCGTGTGTTCCACAGGGATCTATATTGGGACCACTCCTATTTATAATGTTTATAAATGATCTCAACATTCTCGTTTACATATTTATGCCGATAATGTACCATTATCCTATTGAATCGGCGGAAAATGCTGTGTTTTGTATTAATCAGGATTTGGAATCAATAAATCGGTGATCAGCTTTAAACAAACTTAAATTAAATCCGGAAAAATTTAAATGTTTAGTTATTTATAAGATATTGCTTAATCTAAAAAGCTTTCCCATTGTTGAATTCAATGGTGCCACTATCGATTTTGGATGTAATATTTAAAAGAACTCTTACGTGGAATAACCATATAGATTTCGCAAATTTTTGTCTCCGCATTCGCACTAGGCTTCCGACGTATTTACTCCACTCTCTATGCGCTTATTACTAGTTCGCTATTTACTTGCTCCTATAGTTACCTATGGATTTGAATTTAATGGTATTTAACATGTTTACAGTCTTCGGCGATACGATTAGTTTTCCACTTAAGTTTCGGTGTAACTTATTCTTGGCTCAAGTTATTAAGTTTCTATGTCCTAATTATTTATTCGACTGCTTACAATTTGCTAGATCTACCAGGACGGTAGCAATTGTGCTATATCTAAGTGCAAATTCTTCGACAATGCTATCAGAATTTGAAATATTTTACGAATTTCTTTCAAAAGCTCTTTAGGGGTGGGTTATCACATTTAACTGCTTCAAAAACTTCCTATTTGAATATATGAAATCTAACTCTACTTTATTTAAATTCTAACTTTGTATTATGTATATTTACACTTAGTTTAAGAGATTATTTATTATAATTGTAATTATTGTTTTAGTTTGATATTTAGTTATAGGACTATTAGGTACAACTATTTATTATTATTACATAAATAGGACATAATAACTTTCCAAATTAATCTTTTGTTCTTGTTTTGCACATATATAGTATATCAACTACTTTTATTCAATATTTTGGAGTTTCGATATATTAAATTCTGTTTTCTTTTGATTTTATATATACTTCTGAGTTTTTGCTAATTATAAGATCCGCATCTTCACAATACCTTAATCTAATAAATTGAATTGAATATTCGAAGCTGAAATTTAGGTTTTTAGGTCAACGTCTTCTACACAGTTTTGCAAAAACATGTGAAGTACAGTTGCACGCTTTCGCAATATATTTGAGATTGAGCTTAAATGTTTTATAATTAAAATTTGCCTTTATTACAAAATTTCAATACTCAATGCTTTTCTCAGTGTTCAAATAAGTAGTGAAAATCAAAATTATTGTAGGGGAATATTGCGAAAGAGTTGTACGATTTTACCTATACAAAATTACCTGATAAACGCGGTCTCGAGCTATCATGCGGACAGACAGATGTACAATGCACAAACTTAATATTAACCTTATGATTCGTGGAGGCATTAAAAATGAAAAAAAAGTAATTAATGTATTAATTAAGAATACATCAACAAGTGCTTTGTCATTTTTAAAACTCGTGTTGGTATATTATAAATATATATATATATATATTATCAAATTTATTGATTTAGTTCAAAATTTCTTGTGAATTGGTTATAATCCTTCAACAGCCAATATAGACAGACCAACTAAAACATTTTGGTCTATAAATCCTTTTCAAGTTTCTTATAGATGGTGTCATTTCCGTCTAAAAAAAAAAAATAATTCCACTGCCCATCTACTTTTCTTTATACACACTCTATGCATACAGACATCATAAACATTAACATTCATAACGGACATTCCTATAGAATTTAAGTGGTTTCTATCATCCAGAGAATCCAACCATTGCCTTATATCCTTCCTACACAACTATCAGCCTGAACACATGCAAATTCAACATGTAAAACCTAAGTGCACACCCTCCATAGCAGGCAAACAAGTACAAAAACGACAAAAATACATGGAGGAATGCCAAATAAAAAATGAAAATTACTGGAGAATATCTACAAGGCCTCAAGCGTTACAATAAAAATCCTTTCTTCCTTCTATATACCTCCTCTTCATATAAAGTAGAGGTTCACTCTGCCCTGTTAATATAATACTTTCAAAAGTTTTTTGAGTTCTTTGACACCTAATGCATGGTCAGACGGAAGGGGGTGGCAAGGCAATAGATAGTATATCTACCACCGCGGCCATGGTTCGTCGTAGTGGCAATAGCAAAAATATTCCAGTGCGGCTTGTTATCTTTGGCTAACAAAAAAAAAAAAAAATACAAAAAAAAGTGTAATTTCAATGCACCCTCAGGCTAATATGCTTTTTAATTAAAATTCGTCTGCAATGGTGCACTTCATACCGCACACGTCCTCTCTTTGCTCGCGTTTTTCGTTTTTTTTTTTTATAAATTAATCCCCGAAATCTGTTTCAGGATGTGAAGATTTTTTTTTCTCGACGTAGTCCAGTCGGTGAAATTTTCATACCTACATAAATATTTGCGGATAGGACAATTTACAAAATGTGCAGATTTAGCTTGAAATTTGTGGAATTTTTGAATAATTTGAAGATGTGTAAATGTAGTGATTATAGACTTTGAAGGAAGAATTGTGCACCTGCATATTCTCAAAATCGTACATGTAAAACGTAATGTATAGCGAATTTGAGATCTTTTTAAATTGTTCACGATGGTCATTGTAAAGAGCAGAGATTTTTTCACCAGTTTACTTAATTTTAAAAATATTTTCAGTACAAATAAAAGGCCGACGTCAGTGCAACGATAATTCTTTTGAGTCGAATCTAGCATACTGAAATTTTTACTTGCAACTCTAAATTATTATTTTTAAGTATCTAAAAATATGCGAGATTTTAAGGAAGACTTTTGGCGCAATTTAAGCAGCAAACGTATGATAAACTGGGATAACATACTACCTGTACGAATCAGTTTTGGAAATATAAGATTTTTCTACAGTTAAATTTTATTACGAATTCGATCTTTTTACAGCGATTGTACAATTACTTTTGGTCGTGCCATATGGACAGAATTATACGCGCCCCTTCAATCTCTAGTGCAGCATCTATCAAAAACAATAGCCGGTGGCAACATTTTCTTTCCAGACTGTACATTCGATAGATTTAAAAAAACCTACAAATATATCCTAGTAAAAGTACTTTGAAATGTCTTTCTGATGACAAAAAGCAATTAGCTAGGTAGGGTCTAAATTTGAAAAAAAAAAATGAAAAAAAAAATGTAAATAGTTTTATACGTCAATCAAAAGAGTATTACCCTTGGAACAGAATAGTCGTAGCCGCCACGCAGGCAAATGTCACAAAGGAGTAAGTTATAAGGCAATGCCATTAAGTGACCGCAATGAACGTAGCCAACGGAACCATGACGAAGAAGTGAGCCAACTTTCAACTTTTGAAGCAATTACCCTGCGTTGACATATGTCAGATTGCCAGCTGATTAATTTTCGGTTTGTTTGAATTTCTGTTTTCTTTTAAATTTTGTTTGGAAAATTTCGAGGAAAAATTAATCATGGAGGTGAAGTACTCTGTGCTGTACGCAAAATCTTCAAGAGGATATAATTCTATGATAGCAGGTTTTAAAGTAGCCATCAATCGACCTCGTCAAGTTTATTTCTCTAACCCACCATCGTATAGAGGTTTTATTTGAGCGTTGAATTACAATAAACCACAACATTAGCATGAACTTCATGACACTAACTTCAATCTCGTCCATACTTTCTTAAAGAAAATTAGTTTTACGGCATCAATTAATTATTGCGACAATAAATGAAACTCGTTGAAAAGTCATTTTGACGCAATCACCAATCATCACGGTATTGCTGCGAAGTGGCTGCGAAGCATTCTGTTCCAAGCATTAAGATGGAAAAATATTTGTGAAATATAATAGAAGTATTAGATACCGCACGCAAGTAAAAAACAAAGAAAAGATTAACAAAACAGGGAGTTTAAATAACCGACAACAACAGATGCTATTTTTCGATGCATTAAATAAAGAGAAGTTCCCTTTTATCCACCGTGCTCTTATGAGCTGATAGTAAATTCCTAGTGTGCACATTCAGCCGTCAGCACCCCGAGACTGCAGACATTCTCGCGGTTGTCCTCAAGTCGGCATATAGTCGTCTTGAGCCCACATCTGGACTGCAGTCGTTCTGACCAATTAGAATCTCAGCTGAAATTCCAACGAGACATCATGTCGACATAGGGTCGGTTTGACTCTCCTACAACGTTAATTGTTATGGTCCAATAGCTTCACTAGTTAGAAATCAAGCTCACAAGCCATTCAAATATTTTAAGTTGCAAAAGACAATCATTGCAAGCCACTCAAGATCTGCAGTCCGTCGCAAATCAATCACTGACTATAGACTTAATCTGGACGTTGCATTACACCTCAGTACCAGTCCTAATCTTGTTACTGAAAATCCTTTCAAGTACAATCGCTAATCATAAAATTGACTATAACAATTTCACAGAGTACATTCTTTGACCAATCGCAGATTCCAGCCACAGCTAGCCCAAGCTTAACCTGGCCGCTCGAAGAATGCATTTCCCAAACTAGAAGAGGCGCAACATCCGTCAAGAATGTAGCTATCGGAACACCTCTACTATTCCAACAGCGATCAAACTGCCTATTTATACCAGGCAATATCCACGAACAGTAATTGTGGGTCCTTTTGTCTCTACATTACCGTGGCTACATCAACGTCAGACTGGCACTAGCCAAAAGATACATATGTCACAAATATGTTCATACTATACCAACCTCATGCATTAGGTCACAATTTAGTTAATTCTTTTCCACATCACCATGAAGTACCAGGTATACATCAAGGGCATATATAAATACATTTTGATGATGCAGATATTAATATGGACGAATACGTTGTAGATATTGAAATTGAATTAGGGATAAATAATATGAAGAAAAAGGTGCAAATAAAGCGCTTAGTGAAGATGCGCCATTATTGCCTTTCGTACCATTTGATAGAAGGAAGCTTGTCAGTGAAAGTTATGTACGCTTTAGTAAATTATTCCTGTTTTTCTTTCCTAATGGATTTAACTGAGTACGTTCTCATATTTGCCCTAAAAACAGTCGCAAGTTCCAGAGTTTTTAAAGCTTGCAGAAACTAAAGAGATCATTTTCGTAAGAAACTACGATTAAAAGATGAAATTAAGCAGCCGTCTTCGGTAGACAACGATCTATTTCGTAAACTAAAAACCAAATACTTATAATCAAGCAACAGAGATATCATTCATTTCGATATTGATTCCCGAGAAGTGTGAAGTATAAAAAGAATAGTGGAAGAATTTCCCAAGAAGTAAAGATAACTATAAAATTAAAAAACAAAAAACATGCCCACAACAGCTTAAGAAGTATTGATACTGGTTTTCCTTGAAGCAGGGAATATTTTTACTGTAAGGATGAGATAAGAGAGTGATGAGATAAGAGAGTGATGCCTGGCAAAAACGATTTAGTATCAGTTATGGTTGATGTTGTAATATCATATTATAGTGGTACAAAACTCATATTTCTTATTCCTAATTCAAAAGATATTTATCGTTATTTTAAAGAAAAATATTCGAAATTAAAATAAGATTTGCCAAATTTCCTTCGCTTTGTCCAAAATATTATTCGAACATCTTTCGGAACACATTCAGCATGCGTGTACATGTAATACACCAGAATATCAAATTTATCTTAAACGGCTGCAGAATAAAATACTTAGCAATTAATGAGAACATTCAAATACTCAACTGTTGAACATGACTTGCTTTGAGGACTATCCAGGATATGCAGGACTAAGAGGAGTTTTAGAAGAAGTTTTTGAAAAAGCGAAATTTAAAGCTTACGTTTAACCAATGGACATATACAGATCGGTCGAAATTAAAAAAAAATTGATATTAGAATCTGCAGATATATTTCGCAATAACAAAATAAATATCTTCAAGATACAGTATGTAATGCAATGAGGAAACACCGTACACATTGAGGCCTATTGGCAACTCTACCTCTACGGTGGTGTGGCAAAGGGTTTAACTAAATTGTGACCAAATCTAGATGTTGATCTAGCATAAACATCTTGAGTTTATTTTAAATGTGGGTTTAATTTTTCCAACACATCCTTAGAAAAATGTTTTGGAAAATTGTTCAATCTAAAAACGTTTCATCCGCTCTGACCTCAAGGTGTTTTTGTGAATCTCGCAAGTTTTGTATTCTTTATAAAATGAGTCGTAAAGTAGGTCAGGATATTTCGGGAAACTTATACATTTGTACATAAGCAAATGCAAGATTGATCAAACATTCTTGATTTTTTACTCCTTGATTCCATTGAGACCTCAAGTTAAAATTTTAATATGTTTTCGTGGATAAAATAAGGTAAAAAATAGAAGAAAAAAATTTAAAAAAAAATCAAAAGTACGTCTTCCAGAATACTAAAGGATAATCCTGAGGTATTTTTTCGCATATATATTTTTTTAAATAGCTTGAAAATGACCCATATTTAACTCACCTACACGTAGAAATTACAATTGAAGAAAATTAATTGTATTAAAATCGTTTCTCAGAAGGCTCGAACAGTAATTCTGTGTAGCGCTGTATTGTAATGTAATGTAATGTAAGCTCTAGTCCATCCGATACAATAACGGCCAAGTTTTTTTCTTACTCATTGCGCGACCTCCAGGGTGTTAAAGCTAAATGTCTTTTTATTGATTAAAACACAATCTAGTGACTTGGACAACGGTACCTACCTAGATTTGCGACAATATTTTGTTTACACGCGATGTGTTTCATATGATAAAATTCTCAGGAGATTTTTGAAAAAAGTTTAGTGCTCTCAAGATTGTGGGCAGGGATGCTAAAATGTAATTGAAGGGGTTAACAAGTAAGCGGTACAAGCAAATTTTGTACAGTTTTGAGTTAAATACTTTAAAGTTGTTGAGATTTCCTAAATTCCATGTAAAGTCTTAATTTTATGTAATTATACTAAAAATAAGCCGCATATCTTAAGCATTTTTAGACATGCTTAAAATAAAGTCGGTGATTTTTGATTTAGTAAAAAGGTTATCATTTAATCCCCTACATAGCCCCTTCCCTGTAAGAAGTGTATAAGTAATTAAAAAACGGCTGCAATAAAACCCTACGGGATAGCATTTTAGTTATATCCCTTTGCCACTAATATTTCGGGTATATGCAATTTGCATTTATGTACTTATATCTCAATTTTTAATAAAATGTTACTTGTATCACACGAATTTCCTATATGAAATTTTCCGTTATTTATGTTGTTTAAAAACTGCATTACAATTACTAACATAGACGGTAAGATTATTAATCGATATTCAAACCAAGAGGATTCAAGGTAAACATTACTATGCATATAAGTATGTACATATGTATATAGGCGTACTAAGGATCTGTTTACTGATTTCACTTTGAATATGCAAATTGCAAACAATGCTGTTTATCGCTCAAGTGGTAAAGCAACATGGCTCTTATCCAATAATTGCATTGGGTTCAATATGAATCCATTTAATTGCCATTTCAGGGAATTTATCTGACCTCATGTTGAATCACATATTATTTTCCTGACGTTCTGTGTAACTATACAGTAAATTTTGGCTCATACTGTAAAGCTTGGTACAGTTTATTCGGGCTATAGTAATTTTTCATGGTGTCTAACTCTGAAGCATATTAAACTAAAGGTAAGTGATACAAGAGGAGAATACTATTTAAATTCTTTTGATTTCGTATTAAGGCACTATTGGAGTAAGAATATGTATGTAGCTGTCACTATATGAAGAGATGCGAAACCAGCTAAACTACATCCGTACACCTCTGTCCAGTTGGCAGAGATATTGAAGAATCAGCAATCAACGGCCATGACGCGAAAAAGAAATCAACAGACACATACCCACCGCTTATCATTTAAGAACTGAGGTGAACTTAAAAGGTTATCTCTGTGGATCTGATGGTTATATGGACCATATGTATAGGACGATAATTCTCTTTGGATGCAGACATCCGGATCGCATATGAAATGAGTTGAAGGTGGACGGAGTGAGTTAGAGGTAGCTACCTATATATAGCTTGCAAGATATTACAGTAACAGCCAACTGGCAAGATAACATCGGTAAAAACATTGAAAAACTTCGAAAAAGATAATCTTCATTTCTATGTTTCTAACATATACTAATTAAATTGTTCTCGCGTAGAAAGCACGTTTCTCTTGACAATGGTAAGCCATGAAGTAATTGTTATTAAGCACTTTGATAGTGTTCTTCTTATAATGTCACTTCCGTAAATAGTCCAACTATTATGAAACTGAAAAAAGAACTATTTTTAGCGAAGGAGTCGAGCTAATTACAAACAATTGATCACATTAGGCTCAGAATCTACTAATTTTGTCTCAGATAAGAAAACTTACTTCGGAAATTGAAGAGGACAAAAATGGAGTACGGCAGGCAGGACAACCGTGATATTTGCCTTGTTAATACTCAATTATTTTTTATAAAAAACTAAAACTATAGAGAACTGTAACACTGCTCTTGCTAAGCCTACATTAGTGCTTACATATAACAGAACCCATCAAATAAATTTTTTATATTGACTGCGTGATGATGATTCTATTTTAAAATCTTTAAAAATTTCTAATTGAAAATTTTATGTTAAGTTAATTTATCGATCGTGAATCAAAATGACGAGCATGCAAAAATTTATTCCTTTCTTGATTTCATCTAAAAAGAAGTCATCGTTATTTCTATACAATACAAAACTTTAAAACTAAGTTACATTTAAACCACAAATTTCTCGAGCTGCTAAATTACAAAAACTTAATTTCACTCCGCTACAAAATTTTTCATTTCGATACCCCCGGAGCCATCTGTTGACAGAAAATGTATAACTAGTTTAGAAAAGAAAAAAACAATTGCAAATGAATATGCCTGCCGCACCGATATAGTATTTGTAATTTTATCCCATTACTTCTAATGCATTTTGAAGAAACAGCAAATACCAGGCGATCAGCAAATTTCAGATCATCTATGACTAAAATGTAAAATTCTGCTCTACTGCGCATGACCAAAATATTCGTTAAGTCAAATAGGATCTGTGTGTGTAATTTATTAACCAATGAAATGAAGCAGAAATTTTAACCTTTGGAAGAGGAGAAGGCAATATGAAGATAACTTTATTCTCTTTGTTATTTGTCCCTCTCTCTCTCTCTCATAACCAAACTATGGATTGTAAAAAGGGTAAAAGATGCACTATAAATGGAATCAGTAAAGTAGTGTGTTCATTTTAATTATTACCCAATGAAATGAAACAACCATTTTAACTTTTGGAAGAGGAGAAGGCAAACGTGATGATAGATCACCATCATTTTCTTTGTTTTTCTCTTTGACAGTGCTGACAGATAGATCCATTGCCATGACAACATTTTAAAGTCGAGGGGAAATTAATACATTTTCATGATGGTTTCTTTTTTTTATAATCAGTTTCATATGATTAAGAATTTAATTATTTGCTAATAGTGGGAAAATAAAATTTGGAACTAGTAAATTTAGCTAGGTATGTTAGTATGTATATAGGTATCCCACATAATTATTTTATACCAAAGTACTTAAGACAAACTAAATCATTCGAAAAACTTGATATAAAGATAATAGGCAAAAAAATTAGCATTATCGAATTGCCTACTGCTCATTGTATAGGTTCGATAAACGTTCTGAATTTTCCAAAATATTGAATTGTAAATTTCAGTAAGTATGTAGGTCTTTCGTCAATGAAATAAATTTTGTTTCAATAAAACTTAAAGCATTGACGACAGATATCAAGGAAAAATAAAAAAATAAAAAATAAATCTCTAAAGATGACACATTTAAAGAGAAAAACAGTTGCTAATTAGGTACCTGCCTATATCAACCAAACTTGAGAATATTTTCTTTCAAATTTAACCCATTTTCAATTAAAAAAAAAAAACTTTTCTTCTGCTTTTTTCGTGATAGGTAAATATAAAATACTTATTAAATTATAATGTAGGTAATCTGGCTTGGTTTGAGCCGTATTAAAATACCTTTGAATGAAATACAAAAGGAGAATACTATTCACATTCCTTTAATTTAGTATACGGCACTTACTGCGTTTTCAAAACTAATAAAGTTGTTTAGAGATGTAATAAATCTCTTCATTATTCATTCATCAGTACTACATACAACAGCGTTACAATCACCCTGAACGCTTCTGTCCATAACCATGATGACTTTATTGCTACTTTGAATTCCCATAGTTCCCTAGCTATTTACTTCCCTGTCTTCTAATTAATTTTGCAAATTCCAAAGCTAATGAAGCCAGGAGAAGAAACTTTTCCGATTTTTGCATTCCCAATTCTAACTAAAGTAGGTAGATAGGTGTACATACATACTAAAAAAAAAAAACTTTAGTAATAGATCCGATTTTGCTTTGAGTTTTTAAGTCCTACATATGTGGTGTAGTAATTAGAGTAAACGTAATCGGAAATTGCTTTAGTGGATTCAAGTTTCCTCTTTACTTATTTAATTTTGGCATTTTGGCACTTTTGATGATACTACTAACTTAATGGTCGTCCTTAATCGGGCACTGCAAGCGTACGCAGGGAACTAACTAAACTACACACGTCGGCGAAATATTTTTCAAATTAATGAGTGATGAGTTACCTACGTACCTAAAACTATGAAACTGATCAGGTTTTGGAATATTTCATTTAATACATTGCTTGCAGACAGGCATTCTCGCGCGATATTTTAGCCACCGCGCATAAGAAATCAGACATTTTTAGAAATTGTGAACAATAAACGCATTAAATAACAAATACTACTTTTAACTAGTATGTGGGCTGTGGAACTGTCACAAAGACGATGATAGCATAATACTTCTTTAAAAAATCCGTATAAATAAGGGCCCAACTTCCTGCAGCAGACAATGAAAAACGTATTATTAGGTGTCCCGCAAACAGCCACCAGTCTAATGAAAACGTATTTGACGTGTCCCGATGTATATCCAGAAGTAAAGAATTTTTAGGCAGGGACTACCGACTAATTATTTTTTTATGTTTTAACCATTTTTCCCTTTTTTTTTGTTTTTTTTTTTTTTTGTTATGTAATTATGAACTAAGAATTATCGATCACAAGTTTAAATCTCTATGAGTTATCAACATTTAAAAGTGCGCATGCCTTTTTTGGGATATTTTAAATTGACACAGATCTAAATCAGGATAGACTAGAAGCAGAACAAGTGCAACAACCTACTAAAATTAGAAAAGGTTGCAATAATTGCTGAAAGTTTTCAATAAGGATACTCTAAGTCTATCTGTGTATCTTTAAAAATACTAAGATATCATATTATAATTTCTCTGCAGTTATTAAACAAACAAAAAATTAAGTAATATATTTTCTAGAAACAGAAGTATGGCCCTTGATAATAGTACCAGAGCTCAAACTAGATGAGAAAGAAAGAAAACGCAATGCAAACTAATTAATTTATTATATTCTTACACATAATAGTTAGTCCAGCATAGCTGGAAATTTCGAGGAAATGATCAGAAGTGTAATATTGTTACTAGAATCGAGCTTACATTTTACTTGTAATTTCCTTCAAAATTAAACTTAAAACTTCCAGAAAAAAATTGCGATAGAGCAATCGTAGTAACAATGCTACAACTTAATATATAAATAAGAACTTATTTTAGAGGAGTTAAGCTTGATTAAAAAAAAATTAAGTATCTTGTTGGTGGGTATACATTCAGATTCAGAGTTTCGTCGATTTGAAACAACTTGAAAATGATTCTATAACACTTTCCCTAAAGACGTTTGGTAAAAGGATGTTTGCCGTAAAGACGTATTGCAAAAATTTGATTTCACAGCATGATATTTTTCAAAAGCAATTTTTCCTAACTTAGATCAATGACATGAAATGAGGCGTGCGCGGTAAGAAAGCTCTGAATAATTATAGAAATATAATTCATGCAGGTAGATGTGTCATTAATATCTAAGATCTATTTTAAGTTCAAATTTTTTAGCTATAGCAAATAAAAAATCACATTTTTCATAGCGGATTTTTTGCTCAGGAATCTTTCGATTCTATCATCTTTTTGTTGTATACCCAATTGATAGAATAAGTAATTCAATTGTTTGTACTATAGCAGTACTTAGTGCAAATTTAGTTTCAGCAATTAACGAGCCTTCAGAAGGAGGGATATCCGATATCTCTTTTATTGGCCTGAAGTAGGTGAAGCATCTGCTATGTGTATACCGAGATTCATTATTCTAAGAGTATCCAACACAGTAAAATTTATTAAAATCGAATTCCACTAAATAATAAAATAGAAAAATTTCATTCAGAGGAAAGAACTAATTCAATTGTCATATCGATTAAATTTTCGGTAGACTGTCTGTGTCAGCCTGACATACATGCAAAACGTCCTTTTAAGCACAAAAAGTCTTTAACCATTTTAATAATTATATCAATTGTTTAAATAATAAATCAGTGTTGCCTGTATGTGCATACCGTTGCTTTATAAGCATTTAGTTCGTGTTACTCACTTCGGCGACTTTACTAGTATATTTTAATAAACTTGAGAAATTCTGTAAATAGGCTTTGTGTTGTGCTGAAAAATCTATCGATTGCGGAATTACAATGTTTTAATGTTCTAAACCTGCATTCTCAAAAGAAATTAATATATTTAAATGAAATTCCGTATATCATGTTTTGATTGTTTGTTTTGCAATTACAGAAGAAAATAAATCAACTAAAGCGTTATGCTGTGTCGCTCCCTTTAATACACTTTAAATAAAATTTCTTTTTTACAACTGTACGTCCATCACATTGAACCATTTCAATTTCGCCTTTATCGAAAGCAATTTAATTTTTTAATTCAGTAAAAATTCTCTAAAAACCTGCGTGATCTGCACTGATTAAATTATGGCGATTCTATTATGCCAAGACTTAGCATAATTTTCATTTCATTTCAAACCGTACGGTATATTTGATTTAATTATTAAATTTTTCATTGTTTTGGCAAATGTCCATTTGGTAATGATATTCTGGTAAAGATCTTTATTTGGCAATTACCCTCTTAGCACAAATCCCAACAAAACGGGAGAAGAATGAAGAGATCGAAGCTTTCCTTCACGGCTCCTCTTTTTGATAATATGGAATTGGTATTTTCAAACGAAGTCAAAGTTTTGGGGGTCACTCTAGACAAAAAAATTACCTGGAATTCGTATTTGTCCCGAGTGATTGAAAAAGCGGTAGAATATCTCTACACGTGTAGTCGCTTCATTGGCAGAACACAGTTGTTAAGACCTACGGTCACCTATGTAGCCCTCACATGGTGCCCAAAAACTAATCAAAAGAAAGCCAAGGCTCTGCTTAAAAAAATCCAGCGCCTTGCCTGTCTAGGAATAACTGGTGCCATGGGGATCTGTCCTACAGCAGCCTGGAACCATTATTAAATTATCCCTGAATTTGAAAGTGAAAAAGGAAGCGATCTCCAGGGCTATCAGATTGCAAAGCATTTCAAGTCATTGAATCTGGTTGGTCATTTAACTATCTTAAAACAGAAATGATTCGAGCAAATGATGACAATATCTGATATAATCACACCCACGGGGGACCTTGAACGACCATTCGACCTGGTTTTGGGATACCGATAGCAATGGCGTTTGACTAAACTGTCCTTCCAACAAGGATCGATGGTGTGGTTTACGGATGGTTCTAAAACGAACGGTAGAGTCGGACTGGGCGTATACGGCTTCAGATGACATATACATATCAAAGGCCCTGGGCTCTACCTTCACAGAAGTATTAGCCATAAAAGAATGCGGCAATACTTGCAATGAAAGATCCATAAATGGCTCCACTATTAATAAACTCTCGGACAGTCAAGCCGCTTTAAAGGCCTTAAAAGCCTACACTATCAATGTCTGCAAACACTTATAAATTTATAAAAGAGAAACAAAGTTATCCTTATGTGGGTACGTGGAAATGAAGGCCATAAAGGCAATGAAATTGCTGACGGCCAAGCAAAAACAGGAGCGGAAACTCCCTTTGTCGGACCAGAACCATTTTGTGGCACTGCAAAGTGTTACCTCAAAGATACCCTAAATAGCTAGGAGAACAGAGCTCAAAATGATTAACAAGGTTCTTCTCAGGATATTGCTAATTGAGATATCAACTATACAAGATGGACCTGGCTAAGAATTCATTCTGCCGCTTCTGTCAGGATATTCACGAAACCTCAGATCACCTGCTCTGCATCTGCGAAGCAATGGCCACGCGGATATTACTCCACTTCGAACATGCTTTTCCTTCACCAAACTACGTGTGGAATCTAAATCCCAGAATGATTCTAGACTTTATTAACAATTTAAGACTAGAAACGGAGTAAATTGACCGGGGACGCACAATAGATCCTTCAGGTCGTAGTGAATGCGACGCTAACTCCTGAACATCCCTCCGCAAATATAAATCTAATCCTCTTGAGAAATGATTAGTTTTGGAAAACAAACTTTGGGAGAAAGCATACTTTTAACAATCTTCTTTAGACCAAATTGCTGTTTGGGATATAAAATTACGTTCTTTATGTAACAGAATTGAGGCCAGGAAGAAGAAGAACGACACTCAATTCACATTTTATCTTCTAATAACTTCTATCTGAATAATTTTATTATTTTCGTTAAATAAGTTGAATCATTGTCATTACCATTAAATCTCAGTCATATCAATTTAGTGTTAAGAAATTTGTCTATTAAATCACCTGAAGGTTGTCTATCATAATGGAGTTCTCTATTTATATGTGTAACTCTATTAACCCACAATGACAATTCCTCTTAACCTTTCAAATGTATATATGTATACGTCGGTCGGTTGTCCATTCTGGCTGACAAGAAGATTACATTAATCCTATGTGCGTCCAGTAGCAAAATTTCCCTTTGGGATCGACATTTAATTACATTTAAGAACACACAAAACTAACTGCCTAGCAAATCCCAAAATTTATTCAAATTCTCCCTTTGTGGGATTTGTGGAGTTTCCAGAGTCATTTGGGTAGGCACATATTTGCCATTTGAGTCTCAATTGTGTGGGTGGGTTTTCAACACATAGAAATACTCTATATTTGTCTATCCATCCGTTGTTGAATTTTTGTTAATCTTTTATTAGTTGTTTCATGGGTTAAAGATTGTAACTCACCTCTGTTGTATAGCAATAATTTTGTAAAATGCTTACAAATAATATCGACTGTAGCCAGGAAAAAAAAGGAGCAAAATTCATAAATTTTACAATGAAATTGCACTCAATTTATGCGGAATTATATTATCATCCGTTGTCCTCTTGACTTTCGATTTTATTATGCAAAATTGCTATGACAATTGCTTGTTTAATTTTCATTTTATTTAATTCAGGTGCATTTATGGCAATTTCAGTTAATAAATTTCTGCAATATTTTGTATTTTGTTTTTGTTCACAAATTTTATTTACGAGCGGATAATTTGACTTTATACTATACAATACATGAATGGAGGAAATTTTTAAAATTATTATTGTGGACATAGAGCAGACAAATAAACCCCGTAAATTAACATTATAATTAATTGATACACACATTAAAAACATACTGTTTATGTGAAAGATAATTAATTTTTACTTCCGCTGTTGTTAATGAAATTGTTTCATATTAAATTTATTAAAAAACAAGTATTTAGTTACATACTTAAGGGAAACTATGAACAATGAAATTAGATTCATCGCTTCTATTGTTACATACAAATATATATTTAGGTACATATAATCTTTATGCATAAGCTGATTTTGGCTATCGTTCGAATATTATGTGGAGATAATGTATTCGCACTCATTCGAATTAATTTAGATATGATTGCAGGTAACATAGATGTTTTGTTTTCACAAATTGACAATGAAACCTGTAATCATCTTTTCGTAAAATACCACTTCCTTTTTTTTTTATTTGATTTTCTTCTGCTTACATTGAAACATTTCCAAAAAATTACAAATGACAGCATTTTATGAATCTATCGCCTATCGCATTAATTTTAGGTGTACCGCAAGGTTCAATGTTTGGAACACGTTTTTCTTATTTATTAACTACCTGCATTATAGTGGTATATTAATTATTGGTATAAATAATACAACGCGCAAAACACTAGTAAAGCAACAAAAAAAATGTATATACACAAGAAGAAAGATGCAAATTTTATCGAACCGGAAAATATTTTCCCCCTGGGAGTCTTTAGCCTGGGAATTTCCGCCTATCGCCAGCGGAGGACTCGTTTGGTATATGGATGAGTCCAAAACTGTTAAGGGGATCGGGACCGGAGTGTGGAGCTCTGGACCTAGGCATGAGATATTACTGAGCATGAGCAGCCAGGATTTCAGGCCAAGGCTTATACTATACCGACTTATGCTTACGACAATCTAAGGAGAGCGTTTAGTAATAAAAGCATTCTTATATTCTCTGACAGTCAGACAGCAATTAGTCCAATTTCACCTTCCACGATTAAATCATAGCTCGTGTGGGAATACCAAAGCGCTCTTGAAAAACTGAGTAGATCCAATCGGATCCAATCCAATCCATCAAGACTTTACTGGCAACGAGAAAGCTGATGAACTTGCTAGATAAGGCTCAGCTACATCTCTGATCGGCCTAGAGGCGATGTGCGGGCTGTTTTTGTGAACGGCAAAGGATTCCAGTCGCAAGAGTGTATGAGAGAGCCATAGAATGTACATCGTGGGACAAAAGGCTAGGGAGCTTCTGCAGTAGAACGAACATTAGACTCTTCACTGGTCTGATTACTGGCCACCTTGTCACTATTTGTGTGGGCTCTCCGATCTTACCTGCTGACTGTGTATGGAGGATTATGAGACTGCTCTACAAAATCTTGTGTGAATGCCCGAGTTAGGTTACATTTGGTAAACCATAGTTGGCTGCTAGTAAGTTAGTGTTATTAGTGCTGCTCAAGAGGACTGGCCCGGTTTAGGAGATAGCAGGGCGAGCACAATAAGCCCTTTCAGTGACCGCAGCGCTTTATAACTTGCCATTTTTTTCTTGGAACCAACAACCCAGCCAACCAACAATATTCAAAAATAAATCATAAGAATTTTAATGCTAGATTACTTAATCGCAGTAGATTTGTAGTCTGACCTGGCGGGGGCATTCATATAATAAATTCATAGTGGATGTTCGACTTAATAGTAATGTGAAAGCTACTTCTTCTTCCATATCAACTTTAACACACTTCAATTTTTGATAGATCCCTCATGACAATGTTCCCTTGTGGTACCAAGAACGTCGATTGTGGGAAACACAATGACGATTGTGGTTCGTGTGAATTCCGGGCAACTATTTAGTAATTAAAAGAAAAATATTTTCCAAGCAGTATTTTTTGGATTTACGAAGAATACAAAGAAACAACAAATTAATAGGTGCTCAAATGTCTAATTAAATTTTGCCACATACCTACAATATATTCTCACAAGTGATTGTTCACTGTTTGTCATGCAGGAGGAAATGCACTAGCATCAACAGGGTTAAATTAACTATAATTCAATTCTCAGCACATGACGAACACAAACTGTCTCCTTGAACTGCACAAACTTCTCTAATTGTACTTCTACATATCAATTCAATTGATATTCCCTTTTCAAACCCACACACAATCTATAACACCCCATCACCACATCTTCCAAGTGTACACTTAGCAATAAATCAGATGAAACTACAACACAAACAACAACAAACAAAAATAAGGTAAATCGATACTAAAAATGCTGAGCATGATATCTCACTCAATTATAGTTTTCATCCCAGGCCAGAAGCTATATAATCAACTTCAAGGCTACTGCAGGTAATTTTAATAATTTATGATTGAAATGGAAACCTTTCGTAAAAACAACTCAACAAAAACAACAACGTGGCAAAATAAGGTGGGGTTGAATTCTATACGAAATGAATTTTTTAGTGTCTCCCGAGGCGCCCATAAATAACCTCCCGACGCCTTTAAACTGAACGCGCATCTTAATTTCTCCAGAGGGTTTTATAATTTGTTCTAGTCAGCTGGAAAAGTGTTCACCTTCAGTGTAATTTCAACTAAATTGAAGATTATTCATAATTAGATGTGGCACGATAGACTAGAGAATTAATTATACCCCCATACACTCTCCCCCAGAATCACTATATTTACTAAAGAGGATTAGGATTGAAGATGCTCTTTAAGTAATTACATCCGTTCCGTGTCTTAATTATGGATAACAGAAATCTATTTATGGTTGCATACCTCTCAATATTGTTAAGGATTGAATTTACAGTTGAACGATTTTTTCGGGAAATCTTTTTGACGGAAAATACTGCAATTATTTCAGGTAAAATACTTTACATTTTATTAAAAAATGAATAAATTGAAAGACAGATGCGCATACATAAAAATTTTCCATGATCATTCAATGTCGGGATGGGAATGCATAGTTAGTAGGCATTATGCGGATACCATTTATGAGAAAAATAAATAAGTTCCAAACCAAACACGATTCTTAAAATGCTAACAAGCTTGCCCTAATGAATCAGAAATTTTATTTGTGGAATCGCGGTGGCTTCACGCTGTCACATCTGTCGCCACCGGGTTAATTGATAAAATCAATTTTGGAGCTCGTTTGTTCAGTTCAGTGGTTCAGTTCTGGTCGGTCCAACTGTCCTGTCCGTCTGTCCGTCCATCCTGCCTATTTTATCATCCACATTTAATTTATAATGTTTACTTTATCGGATTGAATTAAAAAATTTTGATTGAAAGGATTCAAGTGCCTATTGAAAATTTCGATGACAGTAAGTGAATGAATAGGGGCTCGTCCTATAACTACGGAAGCTTTTGATTGATTGAACGTCTTTTTTGATTTAATACGCTTTTTTTTTATAGCAAGAGACTGTGTATGTCGTTTGTTCAGAATTTGACCTATTTTATATTTGGCAACGATTAGATTCTCCGTTTGCTGAGTTGAAAGGCCTTAATATGACCTGATTGACGTTTTACTCATGTATGTATTTTGTAAATGAGAAATTTCTATTAAATTTTCATATTTGAATTTGTGGGTAGTGAGAAGCTCTGATAAACAACTTTAACTGATTAGGAACCTATCTTGAAGAAAAACATCTCCACATTATTTTATATATCCTGCTTAGTGATGGTGTTGCAAGTCTTACCATAATACATTACTCGACCGATTGTGTTAAGTGTGGATTGCTTATTTTGTGATAAGAGCCACAAGTTGAATGTATTTTCAATATTTGTGTATCTATCGTTTTGAAATTATAGATACTGAAGGAAATGTGATAAAGAGTTTTCTCCAAATCGGTAAAATTTATTTTCTGTACCCTCTAATGATGCTTCTATATCAAATATGTTTGAAAAACGCAAACCACAGATTTCAGATTTAAAGATGATTTCAATCCTATACTATAGGCCCCTTCAGTCGGCTCCTGGTCACATGGGGATCATCGGGAATGAATGGATTGACCTTCTCCAAGCAATATTTCCCCTCTTCTTCAGGTCGAATTTACGAGTAGCGACGTATATATTATGGAAATTAGGGAACAGTTCCCTATAGGGTAAAGGACACGTTTCCTTGATTTGGTAAATTTAACGTAAATTTCATGTCGAATTTACGTAAATTTTCCTTTATCTCGACCTATTTTCTACATAGTTTCATTCATGTTAACATCTGTGTTAATGTAGAAGTGGTTTCATTTTATAAGAATTGTGTGTGTATATTTTCCTTATTTATTCAAGAAGGCATCTTTTTTTTATTGTCCGGTATATAGCAAAAGCTAAAAAAAAATTTATTTGTTATTTCTTCACACAACTCATTTGATTTTGGGTGACAAGTTTCAAGTCTTGGTTTTGACTCATCAGGTCCCAAATAGCGAAATTGACTGACTTGAAAAACAAATGAAAAAATAGAGTAAAGAGAAGAAAGGAAAAAATGAACAATAACCATATAATTCACACCCAGAATTTATTCTGAGTTTATATGAGATGAGATCAATTTGATTTGTTTCAAGCGTCTACGGCAGGCAGAAAACCAAGCCGTACCGATGAATGTAAGGTCTTCTGCTAACACGAAACGCTTCTTCTTCTACCTTTTTCTTTTTTCTTTTTTTTAGTCCACTGAGGGCGTACACAGGTTTGATTCGTTTCTAATAAATCTGGTTTTTAAATTTTTTTAATAAATTTTTTTTTCTATTTTTCTCAATTTTTTGTTTTTTTTTCATTTTTTTTTCTCTTCTTTGTTCTATTTTTTCATTTGTTTTTCAAGTCAATCAATTTCGCTATTTGGGTTCAGCTGAAAAACTTACCTCACCAAGACCTGAAGCTCTTCATCAAGAGGACAGGAAGATTTTGGTGAAAGGATTTCTAGAAGGTTGGCACAATGGACCACAATGGCCTCAGTGCCTTTCCGGGGAAAGGCCGGCAAATGCATATAAAGTGTTTGGTTGTCCCTCGAGGTGGGACAGATATTCTGAACTGCAAAAATTCTTATATTTTCTAAACCAACAGGGATTAGAATAATTACTATCTAATCAAAAACTTTAGAGAAATTATACTAGGTTTTTATAAAACGCCTTGTATTTTAAAAAGGACAGGATGCCCGGTCACCATCTTAAGCTGCTTGAAAGGACTTCATAGCCTTTCCAACGACTTCTCAACCAGTCCCGTACTCCGCTCCCTCCAGGAGTAATTGTGGTCTAAGCTACAAATTTCGGATTTTCTTACTTTTTTTATTTTAATTTGAGCTCTATTTTTTTGTCATTTACATAACTTTTTTTATAAAAACGGTAACCTTTAGACTCGCCTCTTTAATTTGGCCTAGTACATGCTATGTGCTAACTGTAGCCATTAAACAGTTATTAGCTCATAGCCTATTTAGTTCCTACCGAAAATAGACGATATTGTTTTAAAATGCCGTGTTTTCAGTCACTTAGAGAACAAATTACATACAATGAACTCTTAACTGTGACCATATATCGTGATATTTTATGATACATGGTTTTTTGTAAAAAATTACCTTTCTTTCTTAATCACCCTGTAACTCCGAAACGGTTGATATGCCCCCCCCTTGCCTTACAATTTTTTGTTTGTCTAGGTTAGTGATATCACCTCCCGCCCTATGGACCACCATACCATGGAGGCAACACCTGTATACCAAGGATATGGAGAGATGTGAATAGTGTTGCATTAGGATTAGAAAAAGCATTAGAGGAAACAGAGCCCTATGCGTATTCCTGAATATCGAATGACAATGTATCTTTTAAATACAAAGTGAATGTAGCTCCCGAAAGAGGATGTGTGGATCCACTTTGGTAAAATGTATAAAAGCACTGCTTGTAGGTCCGAGAATCGCACCTAAGTTGGGAGGAGACTCGGTTATAGTGGTGACCAACGAGGTATGTTCCCAGGATGGGCTATGGTCTCTAGCTGTAGATATTATCTCCTACAAAAGCTGATGAACTCTGGCTACGCTAATAAGAGATATACGGATAACCTGATCATAACAATCAGGGATAAACATGATTGGGCGAGGTATTTTCGGTATCAAGCCGGGAGGCGTCCATCACCGTGAATGTCGAAACTTTTTTGTCATGCAGATATATTGCTACGAGGAACTAGCTTTTCCCATATTTTAAGATTTCACTTTATTTTTCAGTGCTCTTACTACCATATAGGAATAGGATTGAACTTTTAAGGACATACTTTTAAATTATGACCACTTATTAGCTTGAAAGCATCCATAGCATTATTAAATTTATTATATTTCTAATCAATACTTATAACACCTTGAAGGAGTTCTAACTCCAAGACTACACGCAGATAATCCAACTTTTCGACACCTGTTATAGGTCGATATTTCATTCAATTAATGTTCTTCTAAGAGACTACTCAGATCGATCAGCTAAAATACACAGAAACATGACTAATAAACTCATCTACTAAAAGTATGAATATTACTATTTTCACTCTATTCTACAATCTGGTGAAGTGATAATATCTTGAAAAATGACCTTTTATGGTTCGTTTAGTAATCCAAAAATGACCTGCAATCGATAGTGAAGTGGATCCAAGTTGATAATACTAAAATAACTGAATACTATGACTACTGCAAAAGTATTTAAGATTTTTCAATAAATTTTTAAACAACTATGTAATATCTAAAGCTACTATAAATCAAAATAACGTCCAAGAAACTTACGCAAGTTCACACAGCGGGAAACATAATTATTGAAAATCACTTAAGCGTTAATGACTAACCAAGCAAAACCAATGCTCGTCTTCTCTACAAAAAACAAAACAGATCTCACAACTTAATTTACGTGTCTTTAACAATGTTAGCAGGGTGTGCCATGTCCACTGTATTTTAAGAATGGAATTTCACGCGTCATTAACAGAGTCGTCAGTTAATTCATTCTAAGGAAGAGATCTGTCGTCATTAATTACAAAGTCGTAACTAAATGCTACTTCTTGAATTTAAGTTTTCTTTTCCCGGCATTTTTTTTTTTTTAACAAAAGTGAAAAAGTTAAATTTGTAAAGAACACTTTTTTGTAAAATAAAGCAAGAAAAAAAAACAAAAAAACAGAAAATGAGGCCCAATAAAAGAAACCGAAACGACTTACATAAACGCGGTTGCCCTTCTGCTGATTACAGATTAATCGATTTTGTTTTTTTTTTTTTTACCTTTTTACCAATTTCCACCTTCGAGCTATAAAGTAATTTAAAATCGTGTCTTTACAGGAAACCGTGTCCGCAACATAAATCCCGAAACCTCCAGCAAATGGAGTTTTACGTCCTGTATACGTATATCACTACTACTACTAGAAATTCAAAGTTTGCAAACTGTGAATTCCACTTAATTTTGGAAATCGCTCTCATTGAAATATTTCACAGAAAGTTTTTGATTCCAGGCGCAGAGGAGACCAGGCAGGCATTTTTGTAACTTTCCCAACTTTTCCCATTTTATTTTACCTTGGAACTTTGTTCATTGAACAGACCGCCAAGGGATACCAATACCATATAATATATAGACTACATAGTTATAGAAAATATACATACTATTAGCTATGTAGTTATCATGTCACATATATTTACTTACATATTCTTCTCCTAGGGCGTACTTGCGAGCTAAGTATTACAAGAGTATAAAAACCGATCTTAGGAAATGTAACCTCTTGGAATAGATTTTATCTGAATTTGTTCGTGTCTCCAAATTAGTTCTTAGCATCACTTTAGAGCTGTTTAAAAAAAAAAATTTTTTACCTCATAGGTAATCACTGGCGCCAATTTTCACGCACGTGACTTTAGGTCACGACTTTCTTAGTCACGGTGATTGCTATCTTATTATGATAATGGTACGACACTGTGCCCGGTGTTGAAGTAGTTTTCACTCTGAAAATTGCTTTTATTAATTCCCTTTGTTCGATATTCAATGGCCACCGATAATCGTTCGAATATGTATAAGAATATGTATATCCGATTGTGGGTATGTAATAAAGAGGACGTAGGGTAGGAGGTATAGCTTTGATGAAATTAAATGTGGCGTTACATTCCATTTCCTTCCTTTGACACAATGGGTGTAGTAATCTACACCGAAATATTGAGGTGGCATATAGGCTTGTCATAATTGCCGCTGTGATAATAATAAATAATAATTATTGAATAATGGAAGAAGAAAAAAAATGTGATGACTTGAAATATTGTCACTGTCACTTCACCCGCTTGAAATTGGTGGGTTATTTCCGAACAATCATAGTATGATAATAATAAATTGAAGTAATTCTGACATACAGATGGAGGCAATTAAAGTTTTATCTCTTGATAATAAGATACACCGTTAATTATGTAGGTAGATGGAATTCTTAAAAGGTGCGTGTCTATATTGAACTGTTGATACATTAATTAATTGGGTTTGAACAGGTACGTTAAATTGATTATATCGCACCTCAAAAATTTGTGTTTCAATAGTTAAAGGATAATAGAACTGCGAACTATGACACAACTGTTGATGTGTTAATATGATTATTAGACCAGTTTACTAGATACTAATAGTCTAATCTGCGAATGTATAACTATTATTAGGTAAAAATATAGATTTTAACATTGTAAGAAATACTGAAATGACAGATCATCCGTAATTACACAGGTATTAAGACATGATGGGGATAGGTAGGTAAGTATTATGTATTTTGTCCTCTTTCATCGTTCCGAAAGCAGCAAAGGCTTCACTAACACCTGTCTGGCATTACTCGTGCGAATGTGTGCAGGAACCAATACACAATCGTATGAGGGATGTGCACAAGGTCCTTGTTCGAGCAGATATTTTCCAACATCATGCAAACTAGCTCATGCTCAGTCGATTTGTAATAAGGATGTCTTACATTGCAATTACTTCGATTCTTTAGAACGTCTATTGAGTTTATCATTGACTCCAAGCTAAGAAGCTGTTTGAAAGATTAACGATGGCTAATGTATCTTGCGATATGGATGCTCATCTGAAGACACGCCAGCTTTTTGGAACCCTGGTATTTATAATTTTGGTATATCTATCATAGATATTTTCAAGGCCCGTAATAGAATTTGGCATGCTTCTATTTTAGTCAAACTTAAGGCATTTTATTATCTCCACACCTTCTCTCTCTGAAGTAGCCAAATTATCAAATTATTGTTCAACTTTACATTGTTGAACTCTCAATCTGCGGTTGAGAGTAAAATGAGTTTTTGATGGGTTTCGGATTGGTGAAATGAAGAAAAGATCGAAAAACACAGAAGAATTTATTGGTAAGTAGTATGGGTAGATTCGCAACTGTTTTCGGAATAATTGAGGCGAAGAAACAACTTAAGTTTCCTAAAAATACATATAATAGCCTTATTCGAAGCTTAATTAATATAATAACGATTCTTCTTTTTTGAAAAAAAAAAAAATGTGAGATTCAATTCGAAGCTAAGAAGCCAATCTTTTCTTAAACAGTGCAAATATGAAATGACTTACCAAATTCTATTTATTTTTTAGCAGAGATTCAAATGAAAAATATATTTGCTTCTCCACATATCTCCTACTATAGTCTCTCATTTCATATGTATAGATATTTCCAAAGTTACTAATAATTTTGGCTTAGCTGAATATAAATATACGAAAAGCCAAGAGTTTCTGTAACGCGGACGAATCTCAGTAGGCTTTTTTTTTTAATAAACTTAAATATAACCACTAAACAAATATAAATTTTAGCAGGTTTTTTTATAACCGAAATAGCCGCAACTCTGAAGAAAGGTGGTACATAGCGGATTTAAACTTCCAGTTCCACTTCTCGATATTTCCGTATCATCGATGCGTCATAATTCCCCTGAAGCTGTTAAACAGGAAGCCCTTATTATCATAGATTATTATCTCTTCTTTCTCTCATCTTTCTTCGCATCTTTCTGCACTGCCAATTGGAGCTGTGGGAGGCGATTCTCGACAAACTCTACCAGTTGTTACCAGAGGAACGTGCGTGTACATTATCTATTCTGTAGTAGGCGATTAGAGATAATCACACTGCTGAGACCCACTGGGTCGAAAGGTTCGATATTTTTTTGCAAATTTATTAAAAGCAATTTCTAGTTAATTTCAGTCTACTAAAGACGAAAAAGTTTGAGATTATCGAAAATAACATTAAATCAAGTAGATTGTGTCAGCATTTCACAACAAACATGCGTAGCGAAAGACAGGTTGTGCACAACAATTGACTCTAAGATGTTGGAAAAGTAAACCATTTACCAATGGCTGGACTAAACTGGAACGACATAATAGATATCCCTCAAACAATGGTTAATGGAGGGTAACCTTATTGCATCGATATCCGGAGACACTATTCGGCAAATGTCTGTTGACGAGGTAGCGAAACGAGCTGAAATAAATGCTCATACGCATGAAATCAACAATAAAATCATTCTCATGATGCCTGGAAATTTGACCATATACTGAATCACAGATTCTGCCGCCTCAGAAGATCTCAATAATGCATGGAATTTTCCAACAGAGAGATTTTCTTAATGAGCAAAACCCATCGGGTATTTCACCACATATGTTGCTGTTTCAGAATGTAATCGGGGAGAAAATATTCTTCTTATCCCACGAATTTATTTGGCTCCATCAGACACTACCTTGACATTCATCCTACGACGACGACAATTTCCGGTAATCCTAGCCTATACGATGACAAGCAACAAATCACAAGGACAAACCTTTGACCATATAGCCATCCATTCAAACCCTACCGTTTTCTTACATGTACAACTTTACGTGGGCTTATCGCGATGCAAAGTGTCGCATCAGGTGAAAGCAAACATTCATCAAAATCAACAACAAGCTGCTGAATAATTAAAGAATCTTTAAAAGAAATATGGTTCTCCATGAAATTTTTGGTCGATCCCGTTCTAAGAACTGGCAACATTCGCTAGCCATAAAAATAATATAGAATTCAAAATACTTAATTGTTTTCCCACGCAATACGAGTATTACAAATAAAATCAAGTCATCTATTTGCATAGAGCAGAGATACTATAATGCATTGTTTTTACTTTTACAAAAAAATATATCCACAGATTAGATACGAGAATATCAGCAGATAGATAGCCAATCTAAAAGTGGGTATTAAAATTATTAATTTTAAATCTTAGATTTTCCCATTGATGATAACAAAATTTACCGTTTTGAAATATACATATACATATATATTATACAGATTGCAAGTGTTTAAGCCATTCATCGATCTTTAACCTCTATTTTGTATTCAAGTGTCAAAATACTTTTAATTACAAAAGCAAACACACATTAAATTGCTTGTTTGAGAAGATTTAATAGCAATTTCTTCTTGGGTTTCCTTCTTCCACTATTAGATAGTGCAATGTTTCCTGGTTCCTTGAGTATCAGTTCTTATATCCTCAAAAAATACCAAGTGTTATATATGTATACCTTTACAAGGTACTTAAGAATACATCGTATAACAATTGTCATCTCATGTAAAATTCATTGGCCTGAGGATAATGCTCCCAGCTCAGGTATTTTTCATTCCTCTTGAGAAAAACACTTGTAAATTTCTTATGAGAATGAATACATTCACAATGTAATTTCTATACGAAGAGATTGAAGAAAAATGTTTCTTTCAGGTACAATGGCATTTGATAGACATTAAAAGTGAGAAATGTAAAAATAATTCTTCGTAAATAAATGTAGAAAAGTAATTTTAGTTTTTATTTAAAGCATATACATTTAGTTGAAGCGCTGTTATGGTTTAAATGTTAGCTGTCGCTTTCCTTAACATGCTGTTTTACAACAGCTAATAAATATTTTAATTTATTTTGTCAACAGTTTACAAAAACATTAGACGTGCCAAGCAGTAAGGAATTTAATAATAAACAGAAAAATGCATAAAAAAAAATATTTGTTTTAAGAGTCGAATGTAGTTTGGTTGTTTGTCCAGTAAAAAATGCATTACATTAGATAAAACAACTTTCTGAATACAAGTGTTGGAGTTCAAGTGCCAGTTATAATCGGATATTTGTAAAGTACTCGACTTTCAGTTAAAGGAATATGTACAGACTTTTTCATTTAGTAATAGCCGAAAATGTTTTTTTGTTTGTTTGTTTGTTTTAATTTAAATAAGTTAACAGAGTGTTGGGTCAGATGAGTGGTAACCATCTATCAATAAATTCAATAATATCAACTACAGTCGTTCATCAAAGTTCATTTTTCAAATTAAAATTCATTTTATTAATGGGACCTGTAAGTACACAATATCTGAAATCTTTTATGCATTAGTAGTACATATAAACAAATACCAGGAAATTCCATCAACATATGTATGTATGTAAATATTTAATTTACTTTCTTAAATAAATGCACTAACATTCTCCATACTCTATAACTCTAATAGAAAAGTATTCAATATATACGAGAAATTTGAAAAAAGTAGGAGACCTCCGAAATTAACTTCAAATGATGAAGACTAAAATTTTACGATATCGCGCCAATTGCAAGAAGTGAATCTGGTCAATAAGATAGTTCGCATACAAAATCTTGAACAGAAAAATGATCGTCTTTCCGATTAAGAAAAAATTTGAGAGAATATTCCAATAATTTAGACTTAAACAACGAGACGTGATCGAACCTCATCAAACCAAAAATAAATCGAACACAATCGTTAATGGCAACAGTTATTTGGTGAAGACAAGACAAGAGAGCTGTCTAAGTTTACTTTAATTTAGGAAAAATATAGCATGTTACCATAAGAAAAGTAATGAAAGAAAAAAGTATTTTTTTAATTAATTGTCTTTTATGGATAATATTAATATTTTGGCCGACAGCGAAAGCTTACGCAGAACGTCATAAACTTTACAGATGATGGAATCAACATACCTAGCTGCAACATTAGCAAATGAAGGGACTTCGACTTCCAACAAGCAAAGGAGGTAAAAGTGTTTCCAAGAGGCTATACAGAACAGTGTCATACATTTGTACTTAAGTGGATTAAGAACGAGCGTATTAAGAAGCGACCAATTACATATTATAGCTATCTTGTCATTAATTCTAAGCATAAAATCCACAATATTAGTTCAATAGGTCAACTGTAATAAAGCTGGACATGGTCTGTCTGTAAATGAATGATAATATCGTTTATACTAGCTGGAAAATCATTAATAAATAAGACGCACGTTGACTTGCACCAGCTGCGATTTACTAGTCAAAAAGTCACTAATTAACGTAGTCGCCAAAGGTGGAAACCGAAAAGAAAGTAGAAAATTTGTTGAGAATCTTAAAGTGCTGAAGTCAGGTGATGTACGAGGGGTGCTGCTAAAAGATCAATCTGCTTAGACTTCCAGTGTGCCCCTTGACCTCATAGTTAACCTACAAAACTTCTCTAGATCCATTCTGCTTCCCTTAAGAATCACAGAATACATCTGAACTCTTTAGTTTGGAGCTCCCACAGACTTGAAAAGAAGTATCTATCTCATAGCCTACCTCGCTCGCTGCCATTTCCAGTCTTCTAGCATGATCTCCTATGATCCAGTGACTCGTAATGACCCCTACTGCATTCATGATATTTGTCCTGCTGTCATTAAGCAGTTCTTTTATACTCTTCCTGTCATATGCGGAACACAATTGCATCGCAATACGGCAGGTGTCTGTGCAGATCTACCGGAGGTTTGCCTTTTTATATATCCCCTTTTTCCTCTTTTAAAGCTCCGATTGGGATACTCAAAAAAGCTATCACTACGGAGATATATCAATTTCAAAGCGCTTTTTGACCAACTCATCAGCCGTCTCATTGCCTGGGATATCCGTGCGAACTCTCTGCACATAGATACCAATAAATCTCTACGAGAGGCCTATCTAAAAGACACTACATTTGTCCGGCAGTCTATAAAATTCGTACTACTGGCAGTCTCTGGAATACACTCCAGGCCCTGTGGCCGCACTCGTTTCGGATCCATCCGTAACTATAGAAATATAGGATATTACTACCATCTCCGTCACATCCCAATCACTAATGGTGGGCATCATTGCATTGACACCTCCACTAAAAGTTAGGAAAGGTACTTTATAGTCATTTTCTTCCCAGCAATCACATCAATCTATCTTCTGGAGTATATTAGAATGTTTAAAACATCTGTCCATCTAGCAATCTCCCGATCTCACCCTGACAACGGTAATTACCGCTAGACCCCTTCAGTAAAGATTTAGCGGGAATAAATCAAGCTTGATCTCCAGTACTGCATGGTTCACAAACAACCAGTTATTAGAGTGGTTATAAAGCACTCAAGTAATTTTACCTCCTTCTAATAACCCAGTGTGCCAAATTCGGAACTTCGGAACGGTAAGAACAAAATCGGAAAGTATGCGAAAGAGCCAGAGCGAAAAATTAATCTCCACTCTTCAGGGCTTTTCTAGTTTCGGAATGGTATTCAGATAACTATTAAATTCAGAGAGAGTCTTCAAAGAAGTGTGAATTCGGATTTTTCACTGATTTTTTTCTAAATATTTAATGCATCTCCGAAACATTTCTTCAGTTTGAGTTACACTATCATTTTGTGTTTAGAGTTAGTTGAAAGTGGATGACGATTTTCTGAAGAGAAGGAAAGGCGAGTAATGTATATTTTAATTATTGTTAATAAATATTTCAGTGCTTTTGTTAATTGAGTGAATAAGTTTGTGGTACAGAGCATGTCAAGACGGCTGAAATATTGGCGAGTGAAACACGCTGTTCAAGATCTATGCCGTATTTCATCAGTCACAAATAAACGCAGTGCTTCGAGCCCACTATCTTTCTGTCCTGTTATATGTCCTGTCCTACAATTTCAAACGAAAATTTTTAATGAAATAAAAGGAAAAGCTACTGAAGCATGGAACTTTTCTTAACAAATTAAAATTTTTTAGTATTATAATTTTGCAAAAAGCATTTTTTTTTTTCAACTCTTGGAGAGTCGGCTCTGATCACTGTCTTCCAGACATCGTTCAAGATCTGGATGACGGAAAGTTGTTAATCATTTCATGCGGATGGAACTGGGGCAAAATATTAAAATATCAAATTTTTCGATTGTCCCCGTTTTCAAAGGTATTTGAAAATAACCGTTAAATGTTGTCAAACATTTAATATAATTATTTTCTTACAGAAGCTGCTCTTACTTTATACCTATATATATTTCTGAGAATTTAGTATGAATTCCTTAGGATTTCAATCGGAATTCAGATGAGAAATCATAAGGAAATTCATAAGAATAGACAAACTCTTTTCGCGCCGATTTGAGGTGAAATATTCGGCACTTTCGGCGTTTTTGTAAAAATGTACTTATTCTGCTCGCAAAGAATATGGTCGGAAAAAGTTGAAGAATCCGAATGTTTTTTGGAATTTTGTTAACTTTTCATTAAAAATGCTTAGATAAATTCCGAATTTGGCACACTGGGAATGGACAGTATTCGTAGAACACTTACAAACAATGCTCGACATACAGAGAGAAGAGCTACAACAAAATAAAAATAAAAAAATATAATAAATAAAATAAAATGTACAAAGTAAGCCAAGTCGGAATTTTGAAGGTAAAAGAAAAACGACAAAGTAATTAAAAGTGATATTCTCGAACTTGAAATAATTGACACTAACTCGCGGGTATATATGCACATATTTATTTTGATATAAAAAAGCCCCCACACATACATTTTAACCTTGAAATATAAGAGCGCTAACAGAAAGGAGAGAAAACTTTTCCAAAAATATTTTATCTTAAACTATAAATAACTACAATATAATGCAAAAAAAATCTCATAAAGAGAACTTTAAAGTCGATTAATTTTATCATGCTATCAAGATTCTCTCATACTTTTCACTAAATTCGCCGTATACCAATCAATATAGATTTCTTATCAAAATCACTTGATACTTTCCACATCAGTCTATAATACCCCCAGAAGGGTGATAAGTAATAGTTGTGTAGAATATAAAGGCAAGTTATGCAGTTATGTTTCTTAGTCAATAACAATTTCTGTACCTCGCACATTCCGACCATGAAAATACTTTCAGGAATTATTTTGTTTATTGGTGCTGTGGGTATAGCAGTCGCCTTCCCAGAAGAAATATCTTCTTATGATGTATCAGAGATAGAAAGTACTTTTGAAGATTATAACAACAACAATAACTATGATAATAATACATTAGAGATTGAACCAAAAATTGCGGTGGATGGAATGTTGACAGTGGTAAGTTACTGCAAGCTGATATTTATAAGAATTAAAAATTATTGATTGATTGAAAATATTTGTGAGTCCTTGTTTCTTTCATAAAGCCACAATTGTTTAAAAGATATGGATATCCTAATGAGATACACACTGTTCAAACTCCCGATGGATATTTACTAGAAATGCATCGTCTACCAAAGAAAGGTGGCATCCCAGTAATGTTAGTACATGGCATTCTAGACTCATCTGCTGGATTTGTTATAAACGGACCGAAAAAGGCATTGGGTATGCATACTCATTTAAATTTACTTTATTTGTATATTAAAAAATTCAAAATTTTAAAGCTTACATTCTTTGGGATCTTGGATATGATGTTTGGTTGGCTAATTGTAGAGGGAATACATATTCTAAAAAACACTTATTCCTAAGCCCTAGGAAAAAAGCATTTTGGGATTTCTCTTTCCATGAACTTGGTACTTTCGATGTTCCAGCTATGATTGATTATGTATTACTTAACACAGGATTTAATAAGCTACATTATATCGGCCATTCACAGGTAAGCTGTATTTTATTAATAAAAGCCAATGAATTAAAATAAAATTTTCTCATTTAGGGTGTCACATCAGTATTTGTCATGTGCGACCAACGACCTGGTTACTGTGATAAGATTCTATCGATAAATGCTCTTGCTCCAGCTGTTTACTTAAATCATGTCGGCAGTCCATTAATTAAAGTTCTTTCTACCTTTATTGATCAGCTTGAGGTAAAGAATGTGATGTTTGTGATGTTGTGTATGTTCGAGCATAATTTGCATTAATATTTCAGGTTTTGGGAAAAATTTTTGGAATGAAAGAATTTTTACCAAATAATAACATAATGACAATGGCTGGACAAGTATTGTGTAAAAAGGAAGCAATTACACAACCACTTTGTACAAATATTCTGTTCTTAATTTGTGGATATAATTCAGAGCAATTGAATAAGGTTTGTTTGTTTGTATATGCAGAAAGGCTCATTCATAAATAATAAATTCATCTTGATTTGGATAATGAAAATTTGACAATTTTTTATAGACATTGGTTCCAGTGATTTTAAGTCATGTTCCTGCTGGTGCATCTGTTAAACAATTAGTACATTATGCACAATTGGTTAAAAGCGGACAATATAGAATGTTTAATCATGGATGGATTAAGAATCTTAAGAAATATGGAAAGACGAAACCACCAACATACAATCTATCGAAAGTTACTGCTCCGGTTGCTTTACATTATTCAATGAATGATTGGATAGTTAACAGTAGGGATGTTTTGAAAGTTTCTATGGAATTACCAAATGTTATTGGAAGGTATTTAGTACCAATACCAAAATTCAATCATATGGATTTCTTGTTTGGGATTAGTAGTAAAGAAGTACTGTATGATGAAATCGTTAAAATTATGAAAGCTGCTGAGAAACGATAATGATTTCTGTATTTGTGTATAAAATATAACAAAAAATATATATATAAAAATAAAACAAATAAAAGCCAAATAAAAAAAAATTAAGAAAAAGAATCTTTTCAATAATGAAATCATTTAATATTTAGTAAAGTGCTTGTAGTGTTCTTGGAATATGTGATAATTGTTGTTTTGTATAGTTTTAATAGTGTTCAATTACGAAGAAGTAAGATTCATGTAACAAGAGATTTTATTTAATTCTGAAGATACCTATACCTCTAAATTTAATACTCGACTGACTGTCGAACTTATAATTTTCCAGCTCTTTCTCTCTAAGAGAAGTAAACTTAACTGAATTTAACTTACTTATATTTTTGGTATGTAATTTACTTTAAGAGATTCTATAAAATTAACCGAATAATAAGACAAAAATATGCTGTAATTACGTAATTAGTCAATGGATTTATAATAAATCGATTTAATTGAAAAATAGACTGAGTTTTCACAAAATTAATAAAAAGAAAATATTGAAAAAAATAGTAAACATTTTCATCATACTGTCTTATATGTGGAACCTACACAACTGAAAAATTTAAAAATATTGTTGGGCGCTTCCCCAGGCCCCCAGCAAACATTGAGATGAAAAATCTTCAGCGCTACGGTTGGAGGATATCTTCCAGATGATTCAAAAGCAATTTATCAAGAAGTCTTGCACTTGGGGCATAATCCTTTCCGAAGGACGTGATGTCCGCAATAAGAAGATGATAATCTTCAGCGATAAACTTTATATTCCCCGAAATATAATGCACGAATTATTCGCGTATTATTTTGCATACTGGGTCCTCTCCTACACACACCGAACACATGAAAATTACAAGGACAAAGGTCTGGATTGTAGAGTGTTTCGACACTTCCAATATACATTTTTCCAGGAGGGCCTTTGTGACGTTTCCCTAATGCGGTATACCATTGACACGTTTTGCTCAGCTTATTTTTGGTTTCATGATATACAGGCACATTAATCGAAATTTTCGTGAATTTAGTAAGCACAATACTTTGATTGTAGAAGAAAAGGTTTAGCATTACTTTTCCAGCAGCTTTTCAGAAACGGATAAAATAGGAAGACTAAACTCAATTTTCTTTTTGAATTCCATTTGCATGTATGGAACGTAAAAGCACAGAAAATAAAAAATTGAGATTATGGTAATACCTTCGTAAAAATGAGCTTTCCAAGTTTAAAATACCGTTAAATAAATTGAAAATGAGTACTTAAAAAACGTGACGGCCATTAAACGTTATATAAACTCGTTAGGAAATGTCATCTGCATACTTTTCGTATAGATTGTTTTTCTAATTCATTAAAAGAATTTATATACTTGCATAAAGTTCTCACATTACCAAAAATGTATTATTTAATTTTTGATTTAGCCTGCACAATGAGAGAACCAATCTTTAAAGCGACGAATTATAGAAAATACAAGGAATGCCTAATAAAAGCGATGATGTATACATATGCAGCCATTCCATCAACTTGGAATTCGACCATATCTGATTTGGATGAAACTTTCGAGTATGTATAGAATACGAAAATGGCTTCTGCAAGTCTTCTTATTTAGCTGAAAGTTATATCCATATCTGCCTTCCTACCTTTTCTAAAAAGTACATATACATTTATTATGCAAATAATGTTGGGTTTGGATTGTTTTTCGATTTAAAGATCAGAAAAGTATACATGTTCATAGAATTCTCTAAAGAAGGTTAAATTAATAACAAATGGAACTTTGTAATGTTAGTGACATATCGAGTTTTAATTCCTGAAAATTCAAATTAAACTTCACCTTAAAAGTTTGATATCTCGGATCTTCGATTTGATGGACGTTTTCGTATTGAGAAATTACTCAAACGAGTAGGCTCAATTAATAGTGTGAAATAAATAAGTAAAACGATCTACATACAATATGCATTATTAAAATTATTGTGCAAATTTATCCTGAGAGCCGGAGGGACGTCAAAATGTCTAATGAGGAGACTTTGAGCTTGCTTGCTATTTGAAATTAAATTTAATTGCTTTTATCATCAAATATAGGGTCGACTAAAAAATGCCCAACTTACACAGAATCGCTTAACCGTAAAATTAAAAATGCATGTTTCCAAGCATCTTCTGAATTTTGGGCATAGATACACATAAGGCTTAGAGCTTTGAAATATGAGAAAATGATAATAATAATAATACATTCCATTAAATTAAGTAAACTCTAATATTGCTTTACTTTGGGTATATGGTAACTTTATAAATTCATAGTTTCAGAACGAAGTTGTACCCACTGCTTCGCATTATTTTGCATAAAGTTAGATATAAGTCTTATATAAGATTTAAAATAAAAATGAAAAACAAAAATGGGTTCGAGGTCCTCAATAGTAATAATTCTATTTTTTTTTTCAGATAAATACTATTATTATTAACAACAAAAATTTGCCATATTTTTAATGAAAAATGTAAAGCATTAAGCTGCACTTGGCTTGGATTCTTGTTTTAGACATATGTATACGTAAAAGTCGTAAAAAATCTTATTATTGAATGCAATCTCTAATTTTCACGAACTGTTGGAATCTAAGGCAATAAAAACTAAGCTTATATAAATAAAAAAAAGGCCTACTAAAAATGCTCAGACCATTTCAATATTCACGCTTACAGAAAGAGAATATCCTAAGTGTGTACTGCCCGTTGTTAGAACATCATGAAAATTTTGAATTTAGTGAAACTGAAATGAATGCACTTGTGAATTTGGATCAAGGTCAGTGGTCGACTCTCTTATCAAAACAAAAACTGTTCACTTCCTTTTAAACTTTAATAAATTGTCAGACTTATTTTTTAGAATTTCCCACTAATTATATTAAGATCAGATTATGTATATAAGTTATTAAGTCAGAGATCCACACACACTATAAAACTCATTTATTGACACAGATTTAGAATATACCTACGAGTTTGAAGAATAGGGGTATTGGGATAAAACTCAATATATCATAGTTGGGCCACAGATTTTGGATCTCATTGATGAAAACACTAATTGGCCGAAAGTTGCAATATAAGATCGTCAAGAACGTAATATAAATAAATATATGTAAAATAAATATAGAATGAAGTTTATGAAATTTGATAGATATGCACACGAAATGTATAATATATATAAGGAAAAGTACGCTAAAATAGATAAATGAATAAATAATAAAATGTTACTCTCCGCTCTAATACTTGGCACTTGAGGAATTGGCTGTAAGCTAATGTTAAGCCCTTTTGTTCTTGATTAGAACAATTCTTTATTTCCGTCGAGACCAGAAATAAAGTGTTAATGTTAGTAATATTATGTCAGTCGAGTCCCGTGATAATATTCTTTAAGTCAATCTAGACCCGGCTTAAAGTGTTATCTTAGCTTCAGTTGAGACCCGAAGTAAGATTCTTTATCTCCGTCAAGACCAGAAATAAAGTGTTTGTTAGTAAAAATTATCTCAGCTGAGACCAGAAATAAAGTGTTTGTTAATAAAATATTATCTCAGTCGAGACACGAGATATATTTTTTAAGTCAGTCGACACCCGGCTTAAAGAGTTATCTTAACTTCAGGAAAGACCCGAAGTAAGATTCCTTATTTCTGTCGAGACCAGAAATAAAGCGTTTGTTATTATTAATATATTAGGTGATACCAATACATATTTGTGAGTAGTTGGTATATCGGTCGATACCCGATATAAATGTTAGTCCTTAACAAGCCAAAAGCCAGCTTACCCAAAGCGATGCCAAGTGCAAAAAGAGGTCGAGACAAGTCAGTTTGTGGGTTATTTAGCCCTTGCTTGCACACGACACCAATGATAGAGTAGCAGAGGTTCATGATAACAAGGATTGTCATTTCATTTGTGATTTTACGATACTAGCGATAAAATTTGCATAGCAACCAACAAAAATGCATAGCAACAAGAAATTTAAAACAGCACATGCAGCTGTGTTAAATTGAATTATATTTACAAAAAAATCTCTCGCTTTCGCGTAGAGAAGAAATTCCCGTTCGATGGTACTTGTAATGATGATAATAATTTTAATTTGATCTGCTCAATGAGGCTATACTTTTGTATTGTATTTGTGCAATATGTTATGTAGATGACAAATACATGGCTTTGGTGTACCTGGTTTTTGATTAAGAGTAATCCGATTAGATTAAATTTTACTAAAAGTTTTGATGCTTTATTTTCAGGATGTTTTCTTTTCAGAAGTTAGTTGTCTCTTAATAAAAATGTATTCGAATCGATGTGGTTCGAACAGATAGCCAAAGGCCATGAAGTCCATCACAAATTTTTCCCAACACACTGTTTACACAATCACAGCAGTTCATCGAAAAGTTTAGCATTATACCAACATTCCTTACTTAGAGCGTGAGATAGTGGCATATTTCCAAGAGCAATCGGGAACAAATTTAAAGGATCAAAACCTTTTCGATGTACTCTAATATAATTAGACCTTTTAGCATTCAATTCAAGGTCGTTTGATGTTAACCATTCATCTATCCGCTCAAGATCACTATTTACTTTGAAAATGCAATTTTCAGACAAGCTCATAAAAATCTGCACGTAATACGCATATAAATGTAGTTAGCATAACGTAGATACCTATAAAAATCGGTAAGTCATTAATATAAAGGCTGAATAACTGCGGTTGTAGAATAGAACTTTGAAGGATTCCACGTTTCAAATTTATTGCATTCATTAAAAAACCAATTATTAATTTTCACTTGCTGTGTTCATCTAGATAAAAAGCTGTTAATAAGTGAAAATGCAGATGAGGTGAAGCTAAATTCAAAGCTAATTTTTGAAATATTTTATTACGCTTAATACTGTCAAAAGACTTAGGAAATTTCAATAGTACCTACCACCAATGTCATCCATATCAAGTGCTTTACGAATATCGGTGATAATTTTCAGTAAAACTGTTTCGCAGTTGTGTTTGCGACGACAGCCACATTACTGACAAGCAGACAATAGCGAACATTTCTCAAGACACTCGAACATCTCAGCTGATAAGAGCTTCTCCGGGGCTTTCGCTAAAAAACATAATAGGCTGATAGGTCGGAAATCAGACATCTTATTTGGGGAGTTATTTTTAGAGATGGCTAAAACTACTGTCACTTACCACTCACTTTGTTGGAAAATTTTACGTAGTTAAAGCAGTATTAAAGATATACTTGACAACAGATAATAGAACAGGCAAAAGTAATTTTACGAAAGAGGGATATTATCTGGCCCGCTAGCGTTCGAACTGATTGAATTTATGGAATTAAAAACAACCACGGCGGAATCTGAAACCATGATTGAGTAGTAGCATGCACAAAGTCCGAAGTAGTTGAGAATACAACTGTTGAAGACGAAATAAAATGCTCTTATAAATCAATCAGATCAAAATCATAAGTTGCTCAAGCATTTCAAATTTGATTAAAACCTTTTTGAAGTAAAACTAAGATCAGACCCAAAGAATAACGCTTTGCAGATTATAATTATAATGTATATAAGTATCTATGGTTAAGATTAAGATTAAATATAATCCATATACAAACAGTTAAATTGAAATTAAATCACTTCTACTACATTAATACGTCGAATAATATGAATAATACGATCATGCTGAAAAGACTATACATACATATCAATTTACCAAAATGCAAAGGAACACTAAATTTTGGTAAAAATATTTTATCTAAAATTAAAGTCGATGATTTTAATCATTCGCAAGATTATGCCAACTTTTATATGTATACGCGTTTTTAAATTAATGATTTTCTTTATTTCTTTATTTCTAACTATATGTGTACGACGTAGCTATAACATTTAGCAGACTTGTTATCAAAAATCACTTGACACTATCCACATCTGTCTGTAATACCTCCAAAAAGAATGATAAGTAATAATATTGTGTGTAGAATATAAAGAGAAGTTATTCAGTTATGCTCCTTAGTCAGTTGGAATTTCTGTGCCTTGTCTTATTTAATATATTTCAAATATGATAATAGTTTTAGAAGTTAATTTGTTTGTTTGTGTTTTGCTCGCGATGACAGCAGCTTTTCCACAAAAATATGTTCAAGATTATGACATATATGATAACGATAACGATACATTAAATATTCAACCAAGAATTGCTGTTGATGGCATGTTGAATGTGGTGAGTTAACGCAATTACCATTTATATAACTATAAATGGAAGTGAGTTATGTATTTTATTTTTTTTTTAATAATTATGCATTTTATTTAAATAAAGCCACAATTGTTGAAAAGATATGGATATCCTAATGAGATACACACTGTTCAAACTCCAGATGGATATCTACTAGAAGTACATCGTCTACCAAAGAAAGGTGGCATCCCAGTTTTATTGGTGCATGGCCTTTTCGATTCGTCAGCTTCATTTGTTATTTCCGGACCAAAAAAGGCATTAGGTATTTACTGTTATATATATAATATGAATAGGTATTCGTACGGGTATACTAAGATGTGACCAATTAAGTGGAATACCTTTTTTCTGTTTCACTTAATGCTCAATTATTTGAAAAAACCATAGATTTTGATAACACTTATCTTGATAGCTTACATTCTTTGGGATCTTGGATATGATGTTTGGTTGGCTAACTGCAGAGGAAATAAATATTCCAAAAAACACATATACCTCAACTCTGAGAAAAAAACATTCTGGGATTTCTCTTTCCATGAACTTGGTACTTTAGATGTTCCAGCTATGATTGATTATGTATTACATAACACAGGATTTGATAAGCTTCATTATATTGCTCATTCACAGGTAAGTGCAGTATTTTATTAATCAAAATAAATAGATTGATAAAACCAATGATAAAAAAAATCTCATATAGGGCGTCACAGCGGTATTTGTTATGTGTGATCAACGACCTGGTTACTGTGATAAAATTCTATCAATAAACGCCCTTGCTCCAGTTGTTTACGTGAATCATGCAAGCAGTCCCCTAATTAAGATTACATCTACTTTTATTAATCAAATTGAAGTAAATCAAATGAATTTATTATTTGTGAGATTCTTTTACCATTTTTAACTATATTATAAATATTTCAGTTCTTGGAAAATTTGTTTGGACGAGGGGAATTTTTACCAAGCAACGATATCATGACAATGGCTGGACAAGTACTATGTAAGAAGGACGCAATTACACAACCACTTTGTACAAATATGTTATTTTTAATTGGTGGATTTGATTCAGAGCAACTTAATAAGGTCTTTATAAAAAAAAAAACACAACTAATTACATAAGTCAATTATAACCTAAAAAAAAAAATTTTTTGAAATTTTACAGACATTGCTTCCAGCGATTTTGAGTCACATTCCTGCTGGAGGATCTGTTAAACAATTTGTTCATTTTTCGCAGATGGTAAACAGCGGAGAATATAAAATGTATGATTATGGATGGTTCCAGAACTATGCAAAATATGGAAAAACGAAACCCCCACTATACAAATTATCCAAAGTTACTGCTCCAGTCGCTTTACATTATGCTATGAACGATTGGTTAGTTGATACCAAGGATGTTTTAAGACTTTCAACAGAATTGCCGAACTTAATTGGAAAATACTTGGTACCTGTACCGAAATTCAATTATATGGATTTCTTGTTTGCAATCAATAGTAAAGAAGCAGTTTATAATGAAGTGACAAAAATAATGAAATCTACTGAGAAACAGCAGAATACATAAACAGAGCGAATCTTCTTAACGATAATTTTATTTAAATTTTAGTAGAAGTTTTGATAAAAATAAAGTAGGATATTAGAAAAGTTTAGAGTATATTTACTACTTTAATGAGATATTTACGTTAATCGAATTTATGGGTTTTGATAAAAGACGAACACTAATTGGAGAACTAAGTTCTGAATACCTACGAGCTAACTAATGCTGTAGAAATCTTTTAATTACTTTCCACTCGTTTATTTTCTAAACATAGATTTTTAATGAAAATTTAATTAGTGTTAAGATTTATAATAATTTCTCGATATTTATCTTCTTTCTATCTTTTTTATTGTACTTTTATTTGCTACATAAATGAAATAACTAGTTAGAGCAACAAACTGAATTTACAGAGACTGGCAGATGCTACTTATTACTGGTGCATCTCTCTCTCTCTGCTATTTGTTGCTGAATAATGAGAATTTCTGTTCAAATATTAAAATTTACGCTACATAACTCTTAATAACATTTTCCTACTTTCACATCAGATAGAAAAGTTAATATATTCGAGTCTTCTCCCTGCGCAATAACAGCATATCTTGCGGTAAGCCATGAAGTTATACAGAGAAAGGCGGTCACTAATAATGCTTTGTTTTCGTGAATTGGGCGGCATCTTCGCTCGTAACAAAGACAAACCCGGTGGTTTAGCTTATTTGATCGTGTTTAGTTTATGATCTTATTATGCTTTAGTCATTGTTATAATTTTTACTTTATTCTCTTATTATTTATTATGATATAGTTGAAAATTATTTTTTTTTAAGTGTCTCCCATCATTAATAAAATAAATTTTATGTTGTTATGGATGGAAGGTATCCTAAAAACATTTGCGTCTGCTAGGTTTTTGTTGAGTCTTGTATTTTAGTAATTGTGACTGATAATTAAATTTTATGTCTGCAATGGATGGATGGATTGAAGAGAGGTTGGGGCCCCGATGAAGGCATTGGATTGTAGGCCGCAACAAGGTCTATAGGTTCCAATCAGACGCTCTTATAAAGTTCAATATTGGCCCGCAAACGTCCTTACCGGCATCATGCAGTTCGTTTGCGAGGGGAGAGCCAAGGAATCTGTAGCGCTCTCCGGAGAGAGACAAATATGACTGCAATAGCACAGGATGAATTTTACCCTCGGAGGATAATCAAATTCTTAACCCATGTTAGGGATGTATAAAACCACTGCATAATATCTATAGGTTTCTTGATACAGTTAAAAATGCTTAAAAATAATCTGCATAATCTGAGCAGTAACCGTCTCAATTGGCCTTATATTTTTGGCTCATCTGATAAAGACGATTACGTATAAGAATGGAGACTAGCAATAACCTTGAAACAGTTTACTGAATTGTATCCAAATTATAGTAATGAAAATATTATATATATGAATTACTCGTAATATAACGATCATGAACCTGAACAATCTGATTATCCACTCTTTTAAATACTTATGATGCTAAACTTGGACGCAAAATGTATTTAAAGTGATGTCTTTTTCATTTGTCGGTATTTATAATTGATGAGACAAAAGGAAACTCGTTGATTTAGATATGGGAATAAACATTAGTAACACCGACATCCACAGCATTACCGCTGCTTACAATGGAACTATTATTAAAGAGATAGCAATTGAAGTCATGCGAAATGTAATGAATAGGGGTTTTCCAACTGGCGACGAAATTTCGAACTTAAACGGATTTACAGATGAGCCAATATACTGTGAAAAAATATTGCCCCACAGATAACCAAGACTAAAGTCTTACATATGCCGTTGAATGTCAAAGCAGGAGATTACAGCAGAGTATGGATCACCGAAATACGGATTAGATGAAAATCTTATGGTCGAATGAATGCCATTCCTCCTTGTCATCAGACCGATCACAACGCTGCATACGATATTCGAGATATTACATATGTCCAATAGTTTGTGGTCTGAGGTTGTATTGGAACCTTTTAACACAATATATTACATGGAATTTTTCATATACAAATTTAACTACCAAGGCTTCTTTTTCTAACTGTGAATAACGTGGTATTGTTGACATTCAGTTAGGGCTTTTGAAACGTATGCCACGGGCTGTTTTTTTTTTAGAAATACTGCTGCAGTGCAATGGAACTTGCAGCTACTTGGAGTTTAAGTGTATTATTAGGGGTTTTTTTTTAACGGCAGGTATCGCTCCATCGAGTTATCGAGCACCGGCTGGAGACAAGATAAATACATGCGAATATAAAAAAAATATTGTTGCTCAATCTTTACTTTCATCTCTGACCAGCTTAGAAAGCCACTACTTTCCAACAAAAATAATGCACCGTGTCATAAAGCGCGGACAACAGTGGTTTGGTTTGAAGAGAAGAAGGTACCTGTAATGAGGGATTGGCCTGCATAAAGTCCTGTAACCACAACCCAATCCAAAATTAATTGAATCACATTGACCGGACAATACGTAATAGTCTTATCAATAATTTTAATAAATTATAAGCGGCTGTACAAAATGCTTGGAATGGTATTCCTCCAGAAATTAGTCAAAATTTACTTGACTCAATGCTAAGATGGTTATCAAAAATAAAGGAGGCAATACCAATTACTGAAAAAAAAAAACACATTTTTTTTTTAAGGACGTTGTTTAACTATAAATAGCCATTGGTTTGTTAGACTATTCCACATTCGCACAGTTCGGGATAAAAAAGCATCCCGGAAGTTTACTGTACGGCCGAAAATATATTGAAGGGTGAAAGGATGAGCGCGGCTTGTAGCGCGAGTATTGCATGCAGAAATTAATCAACGAGGGATCAGACTACATATTTCATCGGAGCATTGTCCATGCATGTAGCGAACGAAATGCGTCTAACATTGCGGTGCTCGAGTTAATCGATATGACAAGTAATTGTCAAATCGCCAATGAGTTTGAAGGCTGTATTTTGGACAATATCCATTAAAACTAAAGCTGTGCGATCAGCCCAGGCCTAGATATGGGAATTGTATTCTATTCGAGGTATGATGTAGGACTTGTAGACGAGAGCTAGATTCGATGAACTGAAATATTTCTTACACTTTTTCAGAAATCCAAGACATTTCGATGCTTCTTTGGCAACAGAGAAGATGTGGTCTGTCCAGTTTAACATACTAGAAATATTAATGCCAAGAATGCTTAGTGACGGTGAATCGGAAATTAATGCTCCATGAAAAGAGACGAGAGTGGTTAAGTGATGATCTTGTTTTAAAGATATGAAACAGCTTTGGGTCCTAGAGACATTGAATTCGACGCGATTCGCTATGCCCTATACGAAGATATTGTTAAGATAGTTATTCAATGATCTAATCATGCAATATCATTTGACAGATGTGACATTCTCTCTGGAGTCCATCTAAGGAGTATAATTTCCTTAAAATTGAAAGTTTTTTTTAAATAAATGTGAGCGTTCACTTTTATATGATGACGATATTACCGACGAAATTTTGGATAATGACAACATTAAAATTTTAGCAATATTCGATTTTAACCGAAGGTATCAGGTCCTATGAATAATCGTAAGCTGCTAGCTTATCTTATCGTCTGGAGTTAAAAACTTTAAAAGCAGGCATCATTAGTTTTTGAAGATTCAGAGCATATTCTGGGAGAGTGTGGTTCTATATACCTATATACATTATGGTGTTCCACATGGATAACTACAGTACTTATATAATATAATAAACATTATATATATTATACATATTATCTGTGTTCTTTTGTGTCCGCAGAACAGAGAAAAACAAACGATACACAAAAAAACGCCTCATATATTTTGATAGAAAGATTTAAATGAAGCGAACAGTAAAAATAGTTCACTTTAACCGGCAGAGCAATTTAATCTCTTATGATTTATAATTCTGTTATACGTTTGTATTCAGACGACATGCATATATTTCAATAGGTTAATTTTTCTCAACTAAATTAAGATCGTCAATGTCTTTTTGAGTGCATTAAGTATGCAAAATAATTTATAAACAACAATATTAATTTTACAATACAAGACACCACTATGAGAATTCTGATAAGAGCCTGCGCTTTGAGCTCAATATGAAATTTTCTACCTGCAATCATATAGCTGTTTGCTTTGCAAAAGTTGTGGCTGAGTTCTTGCATGCTTTCGCTTCATAAAATGATAAAATGCGGAAAAAACTTATTAAAGCCAAGGTGATATTGTACTTTACCTATAAATTTTAGTTAAATAATATTCTTATTCCTTGATTCAGTTTAATGGTGGCATATTATTGTACCAATATGTTATCAACGAGCACAATTGGCGCAAATTCCGTGCACATATGCTCAGATCATGCTAACAACCAATAGTTGCTTGTGGCAAATATTGAATACATAATTTTAGATAGCATTAAAGACAATATTTTATTTATTATACATATCGTATATTCATCCTGCCTCATATTAGTCACATATTGCCCTATACTATATCGATCTTGCTTGATTGTAGATTCAAATTTCTATAAAAACTAATACATAGGATACCCTCGTATAATGCTGTTTTGATATAACGCGATTAAAGAAATTGTGGGAAATTTTTAGTTAATGCAGACTCGAATAAATAGAAAGATCTTATACTATTGAAAATTTTTAATTCACAATTAAATTTTCTTATGATGTTAGGGAAGATCATTTAAACTAATGCGTGGGGTTTTCATCTGGCATTTATATGTATTTATAGTCTTCCTCGGGGCGCTTATGTATCTTCTTTTGCTACGTCCCTACTCGGGACCGCTATCGAGACCTATTTGACTCGTCGCAGGCTTATCTTTCTACATAGGTTAATTTATTCTAAACCCCCAGCATATCTCTCCGAAAGCCAACAGTTCTTGCACTCGAATATGGGTCTTCAACTGATTGTCGCAAGATTTATATCTAGGTAAGGTGAACGCTCTTACTTCGTCCAAGTTGTCCGAAAAACGGAACTCTCTTCCAAATTGTATTCAGCGGACAGGTTCCGGCCTAATTACCCTAATTAGTATTACATTCTGATTAGTATTGATTCTTAGACCTTCAAATTCACGTAACACATTGTTTTAATGAATTTTGAAATTAATTTTTTTTGTGTTCTTTTCTCTATTTATACCCTAGATGAAATCATAGGGGTATACTAAGTTTGTCATTCCGTTTGTAACACCTCGAAATAATGATGGTAGAGCAAAATGGATTGGACACCCATTCATAATATTAAAAGTTATTTTGATTTTTGCATGTCCGTCTGTCCGTGCGCACGATAACTCGAGGACGCGTATACTTAGAGAGCTGAAATTTTGTGCACGGACTTAAAAAACAAAAAGTAAAATTAAGTTCGAAAATGAGACAAATCAGGCAACTCCTTCGTGGGGTTGCCATATAAAAATTTCGTTTTCCGCTATATATTTGGACACTGCCTGAGAGAGCGTCGACGTAGGGAGCTGAAATTTCGTACATGATGTTTTTACTACATTAACAAAGAAAATTTCAAAAATGGACTAAATGGGGCAAATCCTTCTTGGTGTTGCCATATAAAAATGTAGGTCTTTTACGTATACTTTGAAAACGATCAGCCCAAGACATTTTTATTGTACTAAAAACTTCTGCAGAATACGAAATCCTATAAAATTGGTTATGATAATTTTTTCTGTGCGACAAACCGTTCTAGAAATATATGCGAAAAACAACTTCAAAATCAAACTTGAATAGATCGGTGACCATACGAAATTTAATACGGGCATTCATCTAGGGTATCATAAGAATTGGTCTTAGACCAATTCTAGCTTTTTTACTTGTTAATTTTTTATTTCTAATTTTGTTCTTTTCTTTGCGCTCTTTATATTTAAGTTTTCTTTTTGATCTTTTGGATTTATTTTTTTTTTTATTTATTTTATATTTTTATTTAATTTTTATTATTATTTTAATGTTATTTATGTTTTTCTTTCACCTAATTGTACGTTATAAGATAATGACACAAATTTATGCCTACAGCGCCTAATAAATGTATTGTATTGTTTTGTGTTGCATGGTATACCTGGTATGGCTTTGGAAAGCAAAATTAACATAAGAATAAGTTTGGAAATAACAAGAATTTTCCGACTATTTTTCATTTAAATCTCAAAAAGTAGAGAAGAGAGAAATAAGAAGAAAAAAAAATCAAACTGTTTTTTGAGAATTTTATGAATTAAGACAGAAAATGAGAAAACGCAGATTACATGCAACGAAGAAGAGTAACAAATGAATCATTCTTGTAAATATATACTCTCATATTGTTTCCGAATTTTTTACGAAAGCAAATGTTTATTGAAAATTGAAAGATATAACGCAAGCTGTAAAGAAATTAAGTAGGTGTTATCATAGGTGGTACAAGAACTAGATATAACGTGGTAATAACAAATCAGAGTATACAGATTTGGAAATGGCTGTTGTATTCCGGAATGAACTACACCATATTTTAGAGCATGCTGAGAGCAAATGTTGCTTTAATACGATTTTTGTATTCATTTGATCGAACTCCTCAACGTGGCAGTTGCGAGAAAATATGAATCACTTGACGTATCCATTATTTCAAATATTGTGGCCCATTCCAGAATATCCCATCCCACGCAGCCATATAAAAAAATGTCTATACTCTGCACTGGTACATCTAGTTCTTCTGCCATTCTATGGTAGTACTCATATGCTAGATTCTCTGGTTTTGGGAGAAATGGGAATTTTATTTTACAGATATTATATCCTTTTAGCACCGTTGACAAATTCGAAAATTACCTTTTTCTCATCTCATCTTAAAATATTTATTTCAAAAAGAATAAAATTTGGAACGTAGGTAACCCGGAATTTTTGTGGATTATAACCTCCATGTTATACGAGGGTTACTATATCAGCCGCAGCCAAGGTTATATGCAATTCACCTGGTTTTTATGAAGAAAATTGCAACTGGCTAGGATAAATTGATCACTTTGAAATCCTTATATATTCTTTGATTCTGTCAGGAAGTTGTTATGAATCAACAAGGAGAATTTCCTATTATTTTATTTTTGGCTATGTGTTGACAATGTGTTTTTGTAGTGAAGACAGGTATAGGTATAGAAAGCTTCGAATAATATTTCCTTATGCATGAGGACTAATAACAACTGTAACTGTAATTAAGCTTGAAACTTTGTAAACTAATTGGAGTTCATGAAATTAATAATACTTACCTCCTGAAGTTTTGATATTTATTCTAATTTCAAATTTGCAAATTAGTACGTCCCTGAACATAAACACACAAGTTTCCAAAACGAAACGTAATGAACGGCTTCTTATTCATATTGCTGAGTAACCATAATGAAATGTACTTGTTCGCTGCTTTTATTAACATATGATACCTAATGTTATGCACATTGTGGTAAGGGCTTTATAGTATAGCAATATACAATGCAAACTATTTGAGCACAATCAGGTAACACGACCTAGAAATCAAAACAAACTAGTTCGAATGTATTTTCAACTTGAAAACAAATGAGTATAATTGGTTGCCGATTGCTTGAACGATTTTGGTTTGTAAATATATTTCAAATTTCAAATACACAGTAAATTTATTAGCATAAATATAATCCAGCAAGATCCATCAGTGCATAAGGTAAATACACTCCTCCACTTTCTTAGCTACAAGCAAAGTAAAATCTTTCTGACCTCAGAAAATGGAAAAACCTTTCGTAAATTTTGTGAAAAATATTTTTAGAACTGCCGCTCAATTTCGTGACACAGCTCATCATTACATTTAGCTATAATCTGTTATTTAATAATTTTTTTATAATTAATGCGGTGAAACAATCTTTGGCAGTTAGCACCTGTGTAAGATAAGTCAATTTGTTTTGTGAGGTCCAGATTTCAATAATATAGCAACATCTGATAAAAATAAACATATACGAAATGATTAACCATGCGTACGGTTTTTTTTTAGGAGTAGGTAGTAAAATTGACTCAAAGATAGATGATATTAGACCCGAGGAAAGTTTATTTACCTATAGATTTTTTGTAAGATGTAAAAATAGCACAAGTAATTAGAGTATTAGTTAAGGTCTAATTGTATCAACCGCTTGTCCAGTTTGTTATGATATAAAACAAAAATCATTGACAGCAGCGAGTAAGAAAGCTTTATAGAATCTTATGAGTGTATGAAGTCACATATATGTGGCGCCTTTGGCGAACAGCAACCCGATTTGTGTGCCTTCTATTGGTAGGATATACCGAAAATATGCAACCAGCATTATTAATTTTGATCAGGTAACGGATCGTAATTATTTTCCCAGCACTCTGTATATAAATTTATGGCGAGTAACGACATTTTTGATAAAGTAAGCTTTCTACCAAGAATCATTAAAATTTTCCGTTTTTTTTAAATATTATTAAACCAAGCTTAGGGGATTCTCTATGATGCAAACTACAGCATGGCAGGAAGGAGGTAGAGCAAGCACTAGAGGACATATGATGAGGATAGCGGCTGCGCTGATGTATGAACCTTTGCAGATTGGGAAGAGACAGACATTAGCACAGTTCGGAATAAAAACAAAGCATCATGGAATTTCACTATACATATACAGCTGAAATTTTTCTGACGCACGAAAGGATGTGCGAGGCTTGCAGCGAGAGTATTGCGTACAGGAATTAATCTAAAAGGGATCATACTAGAAATTTTATCAGAACATACCATACAGCACAAAATTACCCGGAGACATCCCGTTATTGTCCCACAAATCCCATAACTTTCCCGGGATAAACAGGACGTACATATTTAGCATGTTATGTACTTACATATACTTTCCAGACATTATTTTTTTTTTTTTATAAAAATGCCTACCCATAAAACAAATTCAACAATCCCAGAAAATCTCAAACAATATCATCAAATATTCCCACGTACATCCTGCAAACAAACTAGGAGACCTGTAAGACGTCCTAGGTACGCTTGCAGCGAGAGTTTCACATTATTGAATGCATTACCTGTGCCTAAGAACAACCTCAGGAAATCCTATGGGAAAGGTATGGGATCTACCAGAGACTTCCCAACCCTGGACATTTGTCAATTCCAGGGATGTCCTAAGTTGTTAACTGGGACCGGACGAGATTTCCGACGGACAATTTATATATACTAACAGGATTTCCCAGTGTGTGGGATTGATTATGTATGTAGCGATATAGGAGCGAAAGGCATCTGACGCAGATGTGGGACTTGCAAGAGGAGCGGTTGATTGATATTCTATCAATAAATATCAAGAATACAATTTTTTTAAGCTCAACGGAGATCACTCTTGCTATCAAGAGGATTTAAATAACTATCTACCTATGTACAAAGTATCTACTGCAGTATTTTTTGCACGTAAATATAGTTTTCTTGAGGTAAAAAAGTATGCAAGAGAAAATTAATTATAATCCTAATAATGCATAACTGAAGCATAATAATTGTTACAAAAAAAAACAAAAACAGAATCCAAAATTCCAAATTAATCCACACAGCTAGTTACTAGGGATAAATATGGAATTTGTCTTTATTTCCACACTTCTGTTGCCATCTATTGGCCCGCAAATAAGCCCTTTTTATAAAACAATATCAAGAGATTAACATCCATATTAAAAAAAAAATACTCCCAGGCAAAAATTGTAGAATTGATAAATTGGGTGCGTCATCAAGTGATCACTAGTCTTATTTTCGAAAGTTCTCTCTGGCCACTCCTTTCCGAAAAACAAATGACACACAAAAAGCATGCGTATTCAAAGCGAATGCTGTTGAAAGAAGAAATAATAATTGAATTTGCTATTTCTTTTCTAGTTGTATATTGCCGCCGTGTGGTTATAGCATGTGTTGGGTAATTTTAACAGGGATTTACCTATTTCCCCACTACCACCAGAAAGAGAGGGCAATCTATGAGAATAAGAGACAAAGCCAAATATGATAATAAAGCTAGGAACAAACCAAGAAAATTAAATTAAAGATGGGCAAGAGAAAGAAATTTTGAATTTTTTCTTATTTGTTTTTGTTTAATGGAAGAAAATAAAATAAAAGATGGAAAAAGGGAAACCATTTTGAATTTTTTTTTACATTTGATTTTGTTGAATTGAAGAAAAAGAAGAAAGAAAGGGAAAAGGATAGAAATTTTGAATTTTTTTTTTTTCATCTGGAATGGACGAAAATAAAATTAAAGATGGGAAAAGGGAAGACATTTTGAATTTTTTTTTACATTTGATTTTGTTGAATTTGCAAAGGGGAAAGAAGAGGAAAAAGATAGACATTTTGAATTCTTTTTTTTTTCATCTGGAATGGAAGAAAATAAAATTAAAGATGGGAAAAGGGAAGACATTTTGAATTTTTTTAACATTTGATTTTGTTGCATTTTCAAATAGGAAAGAAGAGGAAAAGGGTAGACATTTTGAATTCTTTTTTTTTCATCTGGAATGGAAGAAAATAAAATTAAAGATGGGAAAACGGAAGACATTTTGAATTTTTTTTTTACATTTGATTTTGTTGAATTTTCAAAGAGGAATGAAGAGGAAAAGGGTAGACATTTTGAATTCTTTTTTTTTTCATCTGGAATTGAAGAAAATAAAATTAAAGATGGGAAAAGGGAAGACATTTTGAATTTTTTTTTACATTTGATTATGTTGAATTTTCAAAGAGGAAAGAAGAGGAAAAGGGTAGACATTTTGAATTGTTTGTTTTTTTTTGTTCAACTTGAATGGAAGGAAATCAAATTAAAGATGGGAAAAGGAAAGACATTTTGAATTTGTCTTATTGTTTTTGTTGAATAAAGTTCATAGAAGGAACAAAACTGATTATTTTGGTTCTCTAGCTAGATATGCTGCGTCTCGACTGTATTCTATATACTTTGTGGCTGGACTATGTATGAGAAGATTCTATCGGTGGGTACTGTTTGCCATCTAGCACCAAAAAGAGACGGCAATCTTTAGAGAATAAGATATAACGGCAAATATGATAACAATAATGGAAGAAAATATAATTAAAGATGGGAAGAGGGAAACATTTGGAATTTTTTTTTATTTTTATTTTTGTTCAAAGGAAGTAAATAAAATAAAAGACAGAAAACGGAAGACATTTTGAATTTTTTTACATTTGTTTTTATTGAATGGAAGAAAATAAAATAAAAGATGGGAAAAGGGACCCCATTTTGATTTTTTTTACATCCAACAAAAAGTTCATAGAAGAAACAAAACTGAATGTTCTGTTTCTCTATTGTGTCTCGATTTTGTATGCGAAGGTCAGTAGGTACTGCTTCCCATCTAGGACCAGAAAGAGAGGACATTTTTTGTATAGAATAAGATCTAAGAGCAAATATGATAATAAAGCTGGGAATAGTGGAAGAAAAGAAAATAAGAGATTAGAGAAGGGGAGACATTTTGATTTTTGTTTTTGTTTACATGTGTGTTGTTGTTTTCATAAATGATGCTAGACGATATTATTGTTATATAAGCTAATGGTTGAGGAAGGTCAGGGGGGTCGTCCAATCAGATGTTATGAAATCAAGTGGAATTAGTGCTGTGCACGCTAAGGAACCAAGGCCAATATATGTAAGAACCAAGGCCAATATATGTAATATGCATGAGTTGATTTCATATCTTACGTAATAACATTAATTTTTTTCAAAGCAAAACTAAGCTTAAATGTACAGGCGGCCTTAATTATCCCTAAAGACCATGACGCCACCTATAGTGTAATAGTAATTCTAACATTTTACCCAAAGAAGTAGTTATGTAAGGACACGATGTGTAGAGTTAATTGACAAATTAGTAAGAAAATTCGCAGAATCCTATATCACTTTGAATATTTCGAATGTTAAAAACTCAAAAACAAGATTCGCTCGCCGGTGTCCGTCCTTATAGTAACTTAATTCTCAGCATTAGGTTTCCGTCTCCAATAGTTTTCTGGTCGACGCTCCGAAACACATCTTAAAAGTGTCAACAGCCAAACAAAACAAACCAAAACAATTATAACTTTAAACTATAGCCTATGGAATTAACTTAAGCCTATGGAGCATGATTTCTTTTTTACAATTAAATTCAATTTATCAGTTAAGCATCGTTTCCATTATTACAAATTTTCTTACCCAACAAGTTCTGAAACAAGTTGGCACTATTCTGTATATGTGGAAACTCTATTCGAAAATCTAGACACATGTTGGCTGTAAAAACCCGCAGAATTTATTGGGTGGATTTTTTCATTTAAATGGATCTCGATTAGTTGTGTTGTCTAACTATTGATTCTATTAAACTTTTCTGTGAATAAACATATGAATTGAAGACGAAAAAAACTGCTGAAAACATTTTGTATAGATCTGAATGTATGTAGTAGACTTAGAAATTCGATGATAATTCATTAGACTCACGTAACTATCGCCAGTAGCTGAGAATTGTAAAGTTGTAGCCATCTGCTTGCTGCTGGTGCTACAGATTTTCTAAAATTGGTATCTTGTTTCTTGATATTAGGCGCAAACTAAATTTTCAAAGTTCATTTGGAAAAAGTTTTCAAATAATTTCAATAATTTTGGTGAATCTGGAGATCATCGCATTAGATATTGCCAAGGCCTTCGATAGAGTCTGGCATCCTACTCTTCTAGCTAAACTTCAGGCATTAAGGCATTAGGTCTAAACCCTCTTTTCTTAAAATGGATTGAAAGTTTTCTCTCCCGCCGTTCAATTCAAGTTATATATTGGACCGAGTTACTTCTGACCATTTTATAATTCATGCCGGTGTACCGCAAGGTAATGTGCTCTCTCCTACTCTCTTCCTATTATAAATGATCATAGTTTTGAAGACCACAGTACCCTTGCCTCGTTCTAGTCTATAGCTGATTCCCGGGGGTAGGTTATAGTTGACAAACAAAGCCACATGTTCAGTTCAGAGCGAATTCAGTCTTATTTAATCTCAACCCATCTGTCGCCAACTCACGCCGACTCCTAAAATCTTGCATTGAAATATCCAACAATCTTAGTTGGTCCGACCATATTTTTGGCTTCTTTCAAACATGCAAGAAATATTTTACTGGACGCAATATATTGTTTGCGTTAGACAAAGTCCAAAAGAAGGTTTTCCGGCTTATTAACGACGATATAACAATAGCAACTATTGATTCTCTAGAGCACCGACGTAATGTCGGATATCTGTCTCTTTTTTATCGCTACTTCTATGGTCATTGCTCTGACGAACTTTCTAGCCTGATCTCTTGTAAAATTCTTCCTATGCTCACCACGCGAGCTGTAACCCAAGCTCATCCGCACACGCTTGAAGACAAATTCGGCCGTATCGTGAAATTCCGTTAATCCTTCATAAGTAGAACAGTATGCATGTCGAACAGTTTGTCATACTCTGTTTTCGCCCCAGCTATGAGCAACAAACATTCAAGCGTTATGCGCACCGTCACCTACTTGTCTCAACCAAATAATCCTCAATTCCCTACCCCTTCTTCCTTTCTTGCGAAGGCTGTGCTACGGTATCATAGAGTATCCCCTGAGCTTTGGCAACAACTTAAAAAAACCACTTCCAATTTGAAATCGTAAATTTGGTACAAAAGGGTATTAAACTTTTTCCATTTTATGCTCCGCGAGATAACTAAGGATTCACCACCTTTAACGTTTACGTCGCACTTTTTTCATTTTAATTAAACTCAAATAATTTTCTATTTGAAGACGTATGTGCGAAATAACGCAAAGATTATAACATTTTCAGCTTCACTCTTTAATTTTAATTATTAAAATCAGTAAGGGGGAAATTAGGAAATTAGTGAATTTGAATTTATAGCAATCCCCAAAAACCTCATTGCAACTTTCATTTAAAAAAAAATAAAAAAACAAAAACAACAAACAAATTTAAATGTGCACAATAACCGAGATTATCTAAATTCTACACATTCAATTACCTAATTTTCATCAAAAGTAATATATAAAATATCTTAAATGAAAAATAAATTTATATTTTCCATTCGAATAAAATGTTCCTTCGGAGAAATGTTTTGCAACTCATTTCCTTTCCACTGAACTTTACAACGCTTTATATTAAAAATCTTAAGACTCCCAATTAATCAGCAGTTTTAATTCAAAGTAAAAACTTCCCTAGTTATACTATACCTAGGGAAATGGCTGGGTTCATTTTGCCACGAGAGCTCACAACAAAAGTAACACTAAAAGGATTGCTGTTTCCAGTTAGCCTGGAAATTGCTTTGTAATAAGTTTGGCAAAGTAATACCACGTACTTCGATAATATTTCATTCACTAGCTTTTGCTTATTTAAAAATATACAATACAGGTCGGTCGGTCGTTTGGGTGGTTAGTTGACTGGTTGGGTTGGTTACTTTCCATAATCCCAAGAGAAACGTGAGCTGAATAAAGTTCGTCAACAATAAAGTTAGTCAGAGAACTTTGTATGGGTGGTGGTGGTGTGGACTGGCAGTAGTCGTTGAGAGAATATTGGTAAATTTTTCTAAACAAGCAAAGACGAGAGTATAATAAAATATGAAATGTGAAAATAGTAAGAACCACATAATTCTGCCCTGGCAAAGTTCATAAACCAAACTTTCAGCATAAGCATAAAAAAAAGAAACAAATGAGCACCTAAACAAAGTCTCATATCCACCACTCAATCACACCCGGAAACAACGGCTTCGTCAGTTTTAACGACCCCAACCTTTCATAGTCCTGCAGTTTCCAAGACTAACTAAAAAAAATTTCACACCATTTTTCATCAGGCTAACTACCTAGTTAACTTTTTAATTACTCCAAAACTGCAGGTGGTATAAATAAGCATATAGAAGAGTATATATACGTAATTCAGTACACTGAGGATAACCCAACCACAAGATTTAAATATGTATCATAGATATGTATATGTATGTCCTAGGCGGAAATCATTTCTCCCCGCAGGAGTTTGCATCAATTCGACCCTCGTTGTACCCTTGAATCCACCACAATTCATAAATCAAATGCAACTGTTGAAGGCTTTTTTCCAGTCGGGTGGATGCAGTTTTGTTTTTTTTTTCTCCCCGTTACTACCAGACTAGCAAAGTACTTTCCATAGCGCATTGCAGCTTTTTGTTAGTTTCTTCGTTCATATGTATGAAGAGCGAATAGATAGTAAAAGCTCCGCACTCAACATGCAGCAATGATAGTTTCAGCGTGGGAGTCACCATGAGGTAGGAAGACAGTTTGGAATGGGAAGAAAGATAGGCCAACGCAAGGTTATAGAGTAGGATAGTTGGAGCTATACGAGGTGTAAACTAAGTGCAAAAGTCAAAGAATGTTTACAGTTCGAATTTATTATCGGCATCATATGTGCAGCTGTTTGCTTGCACTACTAGAGGTAGGCATATAGGTAATATGGCATTTTGCATCAGAACGGTGCAATGATTTTCAGGGCGCGTGAAGCTGATGCATATATGTATGGCATAATTGCCTTCTTTGCTATGACGATAATACCATGATGAATTTCATTGGTATGAATTAATAATTTAGGGGTTTTCTACAGTTAAAAAGATATATATATATATAATATGGCTTAGAATTTTTTAAGTTGGAGTCTATAGTAGTAGATAACACAGCTTAATGGCTTGATATTATGCTGGCACGAAACCCATCGGCAAAATCTCAAAACGGTTGAAAAATTTGAAATGAAAGATAATAAATAAAAAGATGGAAGGGAAAAATCCTAGATAGACGTCACCAGCCATCCAAGGTAGTATAAAATTGTCTAGAGTAAAGTAATTGTCCTAAAATGGTTTTGAATCGATAATGATTACGTAAGACCTACAAAACGGGCTAAAAGTCATGATTCTTACGAGGCTGTGTGACGAAAATATTCATCTATTTATAGTATACAACCCATGATATGTTACCGACGCCATTCATGAAAGACCACAACCCTATAATGTTATTTGAGAAAATTTTTGAGGATAATAATAGAACGGGGCAAAATAATAAACACAATTTTGAAATAGACCGAGCATATTTAAAAAAATGTTTGGCATATTAGTGTTAACTGGATATGATCAACTGTCTACCGAGAGTTCTTACTGGAATTTTACGTCCTTAAAGCTGGCAGAACCAAAATGGCAGAACGGGTTTTGAGGTAGCGGTATATTTAAGGCTCATTTAAGGCTAACTTAATGCTCAAAAATAAAATTTACGGCTCCCATAGTTTTCCCAGAAATCACGGTTCTGCTAGCTTTAGAAAAAAATAGCAGAACCAAACAAAAAAACTTATAAAACTTATTATTTTCGATGTAAAAAGTAATAGGAATTTAAGGCTAATTTAAGGCTGCATGTATGACGACATATATATAATTTTAGTTAAAGATACGACAGAATTCATTCAAAGGACACGAATATTGGACTTGATAATTTATAAGAGAATATCAGCACTGCACTAAATAGCCCTATAAAAACAAATTTCCACGTACAAATCGCATTGATTTCTCAGCATTTAATTAGAATTACAAGAGCCTTAAATTCTGGCGGTTCAATTTAAGCTATTTTCGAATAATATATGTCGATTTGGCCTGGTTCTGCTAGCAAAACGCGGATAGTACTAGGCTCAGTACCAGAACCGCGTTTTGCTGACAGAACCAGGCCAAATCGACATCTATTATTCGAAAATAGCTTAAATTGAACCGCAAGAATTTAAGGCTCATTGAATTCTAATTAAGTGCTGAAAAACTGATTCGTTTTGAGAAAAGGAATTGCATTTTAGCACTAGGCACAGTGGCAGAACCGCGTTTTGCTAGCAGTAGTAGGTAGTTATTAAGATATAAAAGAAACATGCGCTTTGTTGACAATTCCCTAGCAATGATAAAATGTGAAAAATGAGACCTCTTTGTGCAATCTCATTAAGAAAAATTCTTGGCAGTATGGAGTTTTTCATCAAAACTTGTTTTAAGTGGATGGGAGCTGGTTACAATGGGATCCAATTTTGACAATATAGAGCCTCTGAGAAATATTGAAAGGTGATGTAACGCTGGAAAGTAAAATGTGGACTTTAATAATCTAAGACTGTTTAGAAATTACAGCAAGCGAATTGCTGCTGTCGACCAAATGGATTAGTCCATCAGTCTTTACCGGGTGTCAATAAGAGGGAAAAAAATTGTGGTGGGTAATCTTACTAGATCTAACCATTTTTAATGCTTGACGACTGCAATATTGGCTTTGCAAGACTGAAAATGGAACTTGCAACAGGTCACTGACATTGCGAAGTGTATATCAAAAAGCTATGTGTTCTGCGAGGTGCTTGGGGCAGTTACACTCTCAAATCGTCCACTATACAGCACTGTGCACGCCTTTAATTTAGAAGTTATATACAGATTTAATCACTTTTAAGGGTAAATTCATTAAAATGCTTACTGATATATGAGTACCTACTTATACCAGGTTAAATATGAATGGTGAAGTTACATTAAAGATGTCTAAATATAATAATTGGGCATCAGCCTATTTTCAATCCATCCAAGTATAGCAATTTCCCTAAAAGCATTGGTGAGTAGATTAGAATTGTGTAGGGGTGCTCAGACATTAGCCTCGCATTCACTGCGACCTGAAATATCTTTTGTGAGTCCCCGTTCAATTTACTTCCTTTCTATATTTAGACTGATAATAAGAGAATCATTAGAATCATTCTGGGATTAAGGTTCTTCTAATAAAGGAAAAACATGCTCGATGTGTAGTAATCTCCGCCTGGCCAATGCTTCACAGTTGCAGAGCAGGTGCTCCGAAATTTCATTAGCATCCTGACAGAAGCAGCAGAACAAGTTATATATAATACACGCAATTTCGTGACTAATGTATATACACTTCTATAGGAAAGACAAAGAGAGCGCAGAGAGTATTGTATTCTCTGTACGGTGCTTTTCTATACATTTTCACGACATTTCGTTACTAATGGCGGAACGTGGTTCGTAATGGGAATACCTTGTATTCTATATACCTTGCGGCAGGATGAAGTCTCAGACAAGTCCATCTAGTTTAGGTGATACATTAACGGGCAATGGCCTGAGAAGAGCTCTGTAATCATTTTGAGCTCTGCTTTCCTAAGGAGTAGGAGTTTTTTTTTTTGTTTTACCAGATGTGTCGACAAACTTTTTTGTCTGACGAAGCCATTGTAGCATTTCCCAATAAAGGGATTCCGGTTATTGTCCCAGCTCTTTAGGATAATACTTTGAAAGTATTGGCGATACGAAACAGAGCCACTATAATATATTTTGCGGAGAATTCAAGAAGTAATTTTTTTGAGTTCTTAGTGAATGAAAATTACAAATAACAAGTCCATTGTGTTTTTTTTTTTTTTTTTTGTTTTTCAGTTATAATTACCAAAGATCATTATATAAAGTCACTTCGGATAAAGGTTACATTAGGATCCTGGATGTTGGATGCCTCAAAAATTTTCGATAATGTCATCCAGAAGAAGTAATATTGAAGCTATTTGACTTGCTCGATCTTATTAACTACGCCAGTTTTTAATTAAATTACGTATGTTTGAAATAAATTACAGTATTCACTATTACTACTACAACCTGTGGTTCCTATTCTCGGTGCATACATATTCTTATTATGGTCACCATATATGCTTCGTCTTACTCATCATTTTACTTGCGCAGTCATAAATCATAAAGCACAACAAGCTTTGAGCTTTGAAGATTTATGGAAATTTTTACAACTTCTATTGAATACATTTCAGGCTAAAGGTATACCTAGTTTATGTTCTAAAAATGTTATCTAATAAATTTGCACCAGCTTATCCTGCAACTTGGATTTCTAATTATTCAATGTGTAATGGAAAGTACTAGCACTTTCGCGAAGAGTTTCATTTGTTCCCTCCAGGCAAGATATTAAGCAGGAGGATAATTCCATCTTCTCTTACTAGAACATCTTTTGAATAGGAGCATCTTATCTACGCCAGACATAAAATAGCCTTCCAGTTGATCTCATCATGGAGGTAATCAATCTACAACATTACAACATTCTACATCTATACACCAACATTTCTGTATTTTGACATGTGACAAATTTCGACGTTACATTAGAAACTGTCTTACCTGTTTCAAAATAGCGCAAATTCTCTATTTTACAGGTCCAATGTCAATGCTGGCCCACTTTGAGTTTCGTATGCTCCAGGTAGATTCACAGGTCATTTCGTTGCAATTTTCGAATGTATAACAATTAATTTATATTTAACTAGTATCACATTTAACTACGGAGGCATTAATTGCGGCGTACAAACCAAATTAAATCCAAGAAAGGAGTAAGCCGTAAATTCTATAGTGATAATTGAAGGGCAATCGTCGATACAAATTCTGAATTAAAACTATCCTTTATCCTCTACAATTCTACTAAACATGTAAGGTCTTAGCAAAATTTTACCAGCAAATAGAACAGTCTGGCACTTCATCACTCTAAAACTACCGCACTGCAGCAGTGTATAAGAAAGACAAATTCACTACTTGAAGAGAGTCATCGACGACAGAATGTTAACATTTGAAGAGTTTTACTTCTGCTCAAAGCTTGTCAAAATTCCAGTACCGTCTATCTTGCTAGCTCCGATCCTAATAATTTAGAAGTTGGACATTTCCTGACTGAACCTTATGTGCTCACAAGTCCACAACATCTTTTTCAGCGGATGTATGGGCACTTGTGGCAATTATAGGTGTATCTCAACATTCTTAAGTACATACAAAGTGGGAGACTATTAAAGCTAAATACCATTGGAAATAATTTTATACAATATTTTTTAATTGATTAGGAGGCACCGTCCTGTATATTTTTTAAAAACTAATAAGACTATCGACTTGAAGTCTTAAATCTACGACATCTTTATTAAGGAGGAAAATACGATTATATCAACTTTCATTGTAGGTATAGGTACCTATTCATAATGTTTCTTTAATACTTCATAGAGAAGGTACATCTATTTTATATGTATGTACAAATCTGTATACAGTTATAAGCCACCTAGTTGCCACAAATTTCCTCAAAGAGCTATACTTACGTTCAAGTGAATAACAAGCGGTTGCTAAGTTTACTTCTTAAACCTGCCGTCGGGTCGTCTAAAAGTTTCTTTTCAAACTTTCCTTTCCACAAAATCTTCAAAGATACTCACTTCACTTTCATGTCAGTCATAAAATGTAGCAGATATATTCAACAAGTGAAACATGATAAAGTTCAACCTCTAATGCTAAAATTTTCAAGGATTTGAAATATTTATAAATGGCAAAATATTTTCTCTTGAACGTATACACTTAGCTAAGAGCATTAAAAAAAAAAACCAAAAAAATATTATCGATTTTGAATATTGCTTCGAAGTGGAAAGAAACTGAAGGGTTCAACCGAAAAATTGAAGAAAAAGGAAAATCTTACCATTACCAGCTTTGAAGGTATTTTTAAGAAGTTGAAGATGAGCTTTATCACTGTTTGTTGATAATGGTACACAAAGGTGGCAATGTTCTCAACATTTCGCTTGGCCAAGGTTTTTCCAGTTTTTTACATCGAGTATCTATTTTTTTTTTTTTCGTTTGTATTTGAGAGAGTCAGATGTACTATGAAAGCCACGAAGATAGTTCTCCGAGTGCAAGTCATCTAATCGAGATTTGAAACCAGAAAATCTCTCTTGGGTATGATGACTGGGACATCTCAACTCTTGTTTGTATTTAAATTAAGAGCCAGGAAAAAATAAGTTCTTGATAATATAAGAAGACGGCTTCATGTCAGTTGTCTCGTGGTTAAGTGAAAACATTATAGCTTATGATAACTTTATGGTTTGTGGATTCGAGTCACATTGACGTTAACTAAAGCTCAGGATATTCTGGTACAATATAAAAAGTCATTCGTATTATATTGGGATGTTGATTATATTGATATGGGTGTATCAACTAATGTGTTATCTTAGACAAAGTCACAAACAACAGGCTTTGGGACAGTAAAAGCCTTACCCATACTGCGATTTAGTAAACCAACTGAAGAGTACCGGTATGGTTATCTTTTTGAATATATGTAAGACTAAATGTCTACATATTTTATATATTGCAATAGCAATTTGTATTAAACAAGTATGTATGTTTTCACGTGTAGGCTCCTCCAGTAAAGCCAGCTATCATAGTAGAGGCATTCTTCGAATTATCACTCAAAAATATTTTAATAGAATATACACCTGATATTTACCGCGATGGTTCAGATTGCGAAAGATTTTCTATATACATCCGCCTATGTGCCACAAGTGATTTAACTCTAGGTAACTAAACATCTGTCTCGACTCTGCCAGTTTTGCGAATTCGAGATGTTTAATTTAAATAGTAAAGTTAGGTATCCGAAGGTGATAAGCATAGCTACACATTCGTTATTTTTTTAGATTTGCTGTAATCGTGGTCTAACAATCGAATATTTACTGATAACGTGCAGAAGTTTGCGGTAGTACCATAATCGGCCACTGTGAATATTTTTGCGTTCTTCTTGCATTTTACTACTATCCTAAATATTTTTTATGTGAGATGGATACAACACCACCAAAGAAGCAGTGGATATACTAGTGTATATATATACGGGGTGTTTCCTCCATGGTGGTCCATAGAGCGGGAGGTGAAAGTACTTACCAACATAAACAAAAAATTGTATGAAGTCTCTTCGTTTGAGGGATCTCTGGAGCTGTCGTACTTTATTTGAATACAAGCACTTTTATTCTCATTGGCTGACAGCCCCGAAAAGTCGTGGTTGAAAAAACGTTATGATACGGTAGCTTTAAGACGTTCCATCAAAATAAATATTGAAGATATTTTGAATATACAGAATACAGAAGAGACACGATTAAAAGTGTGGCAAACAAACACAAAATTTATATTTTCTGTCCATCTAAGAAACGCAGAATGACAAAGTACGTATTCAACTACTGCAACAAAACAATTTGTGCAGAGCACACTTTTAACGTCTGGCCAGAGTGCAAACGCTAGTTTTTATCACTTTTCTATTTTTCAATTGAAATATTATAATACTCCTCTCAAGTTATGCTAATTTGTTTGAAATATAAAAACTAAATATGAAAATATACTTGTTTTTAATTCGTAGTTGTAGAGTGAGACGGATTTAAGTTTAGTTATTTAGGATTAAAAGAGTCGAAGGTATGAAATATGTTTCTTGTTTGGATATTCAACTTTTATCAATCTCTGAAATGTCCCAGCGGGAAAGATGGAAATGCCTGACTTAGACAAGGTTTATTGTCAACATTACCTGGAATGCATTAGTAATGAGTTTATGAATATACCTTACGTTGACCTGGTTTAGGAAGGTAGGCTTATTGTGTTGATCTATCGTATTTTTGAGCATGCTATGTACCTTTCGTAGAATACTTAGAGAATGCAGAGGTAATGAATAGATATATTCATTCGTGTTGTTATCGAAAAGGGATAGACATTTTTGCGGCTATATTTGCCAAGGCTAGTGTTGGAGGGAGTGCGTGCAGGTCGAAAATGAATCATATAATTTCATTTTTTTTCTAAGAACAATGAAGGAAGCAAATGTACGTACAGCTGCAAATGGAAAATATTCTGATTTGTAACCTGTCAGACCACTGACTTTTGTAAAATTGAAAATTGGAATTGTAACATAGCTTCTCGTGAATCAACCGTAACAGAATTTAATGCATTAAACACGTAAATGCTGCCTTTCCTAGATAATATGGATTATTGCTGTGTAAAACTGTAACTTTTGTTTTGATCTAATTGTAAACAATATTTAAAGAATTTTTTTTTTATTTATCTTTATCTTTACTACTCAACCCGGCCATTACAAGCATTTTCAATTAATGTCATTAGAACTTAATCACTGCTCGGATTTGGTGTGAAATTGCACTAACAAATCCTCTCTAGGGTGCCAAGTTAAAGTGACCAATGCCCAGGGATCAACAATGGTATGGCATAGGCATAAATCCTAACTATTTGAGAGCGAAAGGTTAAAGATTTTTCCTTTTATTGCATGAATCACAATATAATTTTTGAATAATTTACCCTATAGTGGATATAGTAAAATTTGTTAAAAAATATTGTTGGAGCTTTTTAAAGCAACGAAGTTTTTTTTTATCTAACTATTAATGTATTTGGCTTTGTCTAAGTTAGGATTTTTAAAAATGGAACTGGTAGTTAAATGAGTTTAATAGCACTTTTAACATTTAGTAGTTATTTTTAACTGAGATTTCTTTGGTCGCGTTTTATTCAACGGAGGATCGTATTCAGTAAGAAAATATAGATTAGAGAAAAATGCAGAATCACCAAAATAAGAGCTAGGCATACTCCGTGATTTAATTGAAATGAAAAACTGATAAATCAGAATTTACGTAGTACCTTATCGCCCTCAATCTGTTGAACAAGCTCAATAATACCCTCCCTCATGCCAACAATTAAACAAGATATGTAACTCTATACTATATATATAAAAAATGCGGGTGGGTCAATCAATTTTTTGTGAAGGAGTGAGAGTTGTAAATAGCATTTGTAAGGACTCCATCCATCTAAATTTCACAAGTAAGGCTGTATGAAAATTAAGTGTGTTTTAAAATTTTTACTAGAATATTATGATTGCGTTTATTTTTAAAATTCGACATCTATAGTAAACTTCCGTTGGGTATATCGAAATCAAAAATTCATTAACATTTGTGAAGACCTCCTTTCGTATTAAAAATAAAATAAATTCACACAATTTTAGCAAATTATTGAAAGCAAAATTGAAATTAACCATCAAAATTCATATCGTTTATATTAAGGAACTTGAACACATTTTCTAAAGTGCAAAATTGGAAGTCATAATTGAGTTGAGGAAAAAGGGATGAGGCTAAGTCTTTGAAGTATCAAAATTTAGCATCCATCATATTAGCATCGTACCTGTTCCACAGACTACACTGCCAACTACGTTACCATATAAACGACCAAAGGAATGCCTTAGAAGATCGTGGGGGTTATTAAACACTTGAGAGTATAGTATATATGTATGTGCTTAACTCTTAACCAATCGGTCGGGTAATAATACAAAAACATTTACGAACACGAATATTGAAAAGAATGCGAAAGGTATATAATAGAGTTTGCAAAATAATTGCCGGCCTTAGATGAAAAGTGACTCATATAAAGACCAGCCGGTTAAGAAAAGCGATTTAAATTAACTTCAAACAAGGTTTTATATTCTCAAATAATTTTTGTTTTTAATAGTTATCAACAAATATCGCGTGGTTTTTCAGCCCAGTGCGTGTGAGGTTTTCATTATGGGATCCAAATGGGTTAGATGAATTCTGTTAAAACGAGTGTGAAAAAAATCTGTACCATAAAAAAAAGGATTCTCTAAATCCCAAGGTCAGAAAACGAGGTTTCATGGAGTCTCCGACGAATTGACTGAAATATGTGTGCCTATAATGAAAATTTCTGAACTCGTACAGAACAATCCTCAATTGTTGATGAACGAATTTAGCGTCGCAAATCAAATTTTTGGTACAAGCAAAATCCTGCATTACTCGCCTATCATTTAATTTAAGGCGAAACCTAAGGTTCTTTTTTTTATGTTGCCAAAGCTCAGGGGATACTCTATGATGCCGTAGCACAGCCTTGGCAGGAAAGGAATTGGGGGTAGGTAATTGAGGATTATTGGATTGAGCCGAGGAGGTGACTGTGTGCATTACGTTTGAATTACTGTGGCTCATAGTTGGGGAGGGAAAGATATGATGACAAACTGTTCCACATCCGTACTGTTCTGCTTACGAAAGATTCGCGGAATTTCACGGTACGGCTGAATCTGACTTCAAGGGTGTGCGGGTGAGCTCTGGTTACAGCTCGTGTGATGTGTGCATAGAAAGAATTCTACAAGGGATCAAGCTAAAGATTTCTTCAGAGCAATAGCCATAGAAGTAGCGATAAAAAAGGGATAGACATCCAACATTACGCCGGCGCTCTAGAGAATCAATAGTTGCTATTGATATGTCATCGTTAATAAGCCGGAAAGCCTTCTTTTGGACTTTGTCTAACGCGGACAATATAGTGCGTCCAGCTTCTGCCCAAATCTGGAATTATATTCTAATCTAGGCCTGATTTGAGACTTGTAGGTTTGCGCCAAGTCTGATGGAGTAAAATGTTTCTTGCATCTTTGCAAGAAGCATATCTATTTCGTCGCGTTTCTGGTAATGCTAAAAATATGATCGGATCAACTAAGATTGTTAGATATTTCAATGCCTAAAAGTATTAAGAGTGGGCGAGCTCGCGAGTTCTCCATCGACGGAGATGGGTTGAGCGGGTGTAGGGTACGTTTAACAGACAACATTGCGTTTTAGAAGCATTTAATAAGACCGGATACGCTCTGCCCCAAGCGACTATTGTTGTAAGATCATAGTTTAGTGCACTGAACATGTGGCTTCGCGAGATGTCCATCGACGGAAATGGGTTAAGCGGGTATTGGAGTACCTTTAAGTGTTAACGGACAATATTACGTTCTGGAAGCATTAAACAGGACCCTATTCATTCTGGCCCAAGCGAATGTTACTGTATGGTGAGCTAAACATGTAGCTTCGTTTGCCAACAACAACATTCCCACGGGTATCAGCTATAGAGTGGAACACGAAATCAACAGTACTGTCGTATGCAAAACTATGATCAGTAATAAAAGAAGAGACTATGGAGAGAGCACAGAAACTTATGGTGCACCGACATGAATTATAAAATCGTCAGAAGTAACTCGGTCCAATATAACATGAAGTGAAATGTCAGAGAGAAAATTTTCAATCTATTTTAAGAAAAGAGGGTTTAGACCTAACGCCTGAAGTTTATCTAAAAGAGCCAAGATTCCAGACGCTATTGAGATATCTAATGCGATGCTTTCAGATTCACCAAAAATATAGAGACATTGATTCAAACACTCGGTAAGGAATGTTAGTAAATCTCCAGTAGATCGTCCTGCACGAAAGCTGTATTGGCGATTGCTAATAAGATGATTAGTTTCTAGATATTTCATCAATTGGGTGTTGATGAGTGTTTCGAAACTCTCGAAAGAATCGAAGTAAGGGCAATTGGTCTATAATTTGAAGCCTCTCCTTTTTGAGACTCGCGATCACTTTGAAAACCTTTCTTGTGCGGGTATGGAAATTTGGAATGGTAAACTTTAAAACATTTTAAATGAAGTCCAATGTTACATTCCTCACATCGAATAGGCGCTTGATTATGGCAATAATAAATATATTTATTTCACAATTAGCATGAGTGCCAAGAGACGGAATAGGTATTGTAAGAAGATACCTCAATTGTCTTTATTATACTTCTCAGGTGAGTCGCTTTTGCTAGAGCACACCGCTACATCAAGATTTCATAGGTGAGAATGAGTCTTACAATAGTATTGTACATCCAGTGCACGTTATTAGGATAGATGTCCTATTTTATGCCAAACAGTTTTCTTGAAAATGTATCTAGAGTGATAGACATCTTAGTTGATCCTCCTTTAGTTTAATTTGGAATCGAAAATCACTTCTAGGTATTTGGCTTCAGTTTTTATTTCGAGAGTGACATTATCCAGTTTTGAGAAAATAAAAGTCGCAATAAGTCTTATCAGTGTGAAGACAACTAGTTCCGTCTTTGTGAAGCTAAGCTCCATCGGTTAGCTCATTGATCATCCTTCTACTAGTAACGATATGATCCGTTTGGTTTTCGTGCTTTCTCAAAGTCACTGACAACGATTGCGGGCATATAAAATTTTATTTTTGTTCCATATTTGTTTAATATAATTATTTTATGGTGTTTAATCAAAAGTCCATATCTTCAAAAATGTCGTTTTGGAAATACTATATATATATATAAAAAATTTTGAAAAAAAGTTCTGTGTCATTCTGTACTAACTACATAACTGCATTTCCCTTCAAAAAGATTGAAAAGACCAATCACTTTGAAGCCATAGATCACCACACAGTTGGTGGATAATTTAATTTAATAATTTTAATATGCATCGTACACTGGTACGCACACATGCATTGCAAAAAAATAAATATATATACATAAACACATCAAAACCACTGATTAATTTTTTTTTTCTTTCTTGTTTTTTAATTTATTCCCTACATTGACCTCACTAGCCTATCAAATTTCACTAAATTCAACCTAAACTCCTTTGAAAATTTGGCAATTTCGAGATATACTTTTGGTTTGGAGGAGAAACAATTTGGCTGCAGTCCAACCCAATGTTGACCAAATCCGACCGAGTTAAATGTAATTGCAGTTGAACTTGAAACGTTCATAAATCGGTTTAATACCATCCTACTGCTGCTACTGCTCTCAGACGATATCATGATATTTTGCTTTCTCATGCTACTTCGGACTATATACTCGCATATCGCCACCGCAATACATATAGTACACCAAGTGCATGCAGCAGACAGAGTTTGTATAGGAATTGTTGTGCAACCTAGCTGGAGTTATATAGAAATACCAGGAAACCTAACAATAATGGACTAGAGTGGAGAAGAGTAAATCCGTTGTCATTGTCACTGAGCTAATTATCTGTACTGCAACCTGCCTTAGAGGTTGTTGCTACTATTCGATGTCATTTAATTCCCTCATTACAACAACAGGTTGAATTAGAGTGGCAATTAGCGAAAGCTTTAGAGAATATTCTGTACCTCTCTGGTACGGATCCGGGTAGCTACTACATATACTCATACCTATCTACCCTATTCAGACATTGAAGAAACACTAGACGTTGAAAGGAGTATAGGTACACGGTGCAACATTTGAAGAGCTCAAGCTAGACTTAATTTTCGATAGCAAACAAAAGAATTACAGTCGGTATACATCCTGTCTATGTACATAGTTAGGTTGAACATAGGCTGAAAGGAGTTTTTTTGGTTTAACGTCAACTAAAAAATTAAGCTTTGTTTGTCTTCAACGTTTCTTTTTTTTTTGCATTTAAAATGGAAAAACCTGTTAGTCAATTTGATTCAATACCACTCACGAAGAGATTATTTGTGATTTCATCTGTACAACCAGGGACGGTCGTCCTAAGGGGCCACTGGGGCCGTGCCCCAACTACTTCCACAAAGTTACATGCCTATCGTTTTCTTAATTGTCGCAAAGGGCTTTCTGACACAACTTATCCAGTGACATCACTCAGTGCTATCCGAGTTTCTTCTAGATACATACAACAACTTTTCATCTCAGAAACTTGCCCAATGTATCTATTGACTTTATTATTTGGGAGAGACTTCTCAGAGGTCTTAATACTCGTACACTACATATATTGCTTATGCTGTGTGAGTAGATTGCAGGTTTGTTTTTAGAACGTAAGAACTAAAGCTCTCAAAGCACACCACGACACTCGACTCTAGCATTTATAAATTTGAGTGAGATTTTGCAGTAAAGCTGATTCTATTTAAATATTCAATTAATTAGGTTCAATATCTGAGAGCTATTGATCAACATTCCACAGAGATAACTGAAAATCAAAATTGTATTGAAAGCAAGCAAAATTTGTCATTCCAATTTTGTTGAATTCCATTAAACTGTGTAAAACTTGAAGCAGTTTTTGGAATGAAATAACCTGGAATTCAGAAACTTGAGTCGGCTATAGTGGGATTGAGGTCTCTATCCATGAATGACAAATGAATTTAAGTGGAGAATCGATGGCCTAAGTGGATAGGGCACAGGAGTACCTACCTACTTATCAGTTTCATTTTTTTCAGATTCTCGTATAGATACAGCATTGCCTCTGATCTAAATAATTAATGAGAAATGATCTTATTTTGAGCTGATAATAAACGCATCCTATATAAATTCAATGATTGTTAGCAGAAATCAATCATATTTTTGAGCCGTAAGCAAACAAAAATATATTTGAATATGTTGCCGTTTAACTGAGATATTTTTTTATATATATATTACTAAGCCAAGCTCAGGGGATACCCTATGATGCAAAGCACAGCATGGCAGGAAGGAGATAGGGAAAGGATTAGGGGATATGAGGAGAGTGGCGGAGGTGCCGATGTATGTCGCCCTTAAACTTCCGCAGATTGTATGCCGGAGGAAAAACAGAAGATGGTAAGCTATTCCACATTCGCACTGTTCGGGATAAAAAAGCATCACGGAATTTTACTGTACGGTCGAAAGTAATTTGAAGGGTTAAAGGATGTGCGCGGTTTGCAGCGCGAGTATTGCGTGCAGGAATCATTCTACAAGGGATTAGACTAGATATTTCATCAGAACATTGACCATGAATATAGCGATAAAGGAGCGAAAGGCATCCAACATTATGGCGGTGCTCGAGTGAGTCGATATTACAAATTATTGCCAAATCGCCAATGAGCTTGAAGGCTCTCTTTTGGACAATATCCAATGAAGCTAAGGCTGTGCGCCCAGCCGCGGCCCATATATGGGAGTTGTATTCCATTCTAGGTCTAATGTAGGACGTGTAGAGGAGCGCTAGATTTGACAGGCTGAAATATTTCTTACACCTTTTCAGAAATCCAAGACATTTCGATGCTTCTTTGGCAACAGAGAAATGTGATCTGTCCAGTTTAACTTACTGGAAATATTAATGCCAAGAATGTTTAGTGACGGTGAATCAGAAGTTAGTGCTCCATCAAAAGAAACAGGTGTGGTTAAGTTATGATCTTGTTTTAATGAGATGAGATAGCTTTGGGTCTTAGATGCATTGAATTCGACGCGATTCGCTTTGCGCCAAGCGAGGATATTGTTAAGATCGTTATTCAATGATCTAATCATGCAATCTCGTTTAACACATGCGGAATTCCCCCTGGAGTGCGCAAGAGTGTCAAAGGAATAAACGAAATCAAGAGTACTGTCATCTGGCGAAACTATGGATGGGATTGAAAGTAAGGGAAAGCAGATCATTAATGAAAATTAAAAAGAGAGTTGGAGAGATAACAGAGCCTTGAGCCACACCGGCATTTATGGGATGCGGTTCAGATGTAACGCCATCTAATATATCCGATGACATTAATTTATGAAATACGATTTGATAGAGGCAGCTTCAACCTAGCTTATGTGGAACGTATGAAGAATGTGTGTGCAATTATAAAAGTGTTCTACTGAAGAAGCAGTAGCTACATGCTTAGCCGCCTAAATATAAAGGTTTCATATAACGTTAGTGACTACTGTCATCTATGTAGATACAAAATAGAAGTATATTAGCCATCAGATCTTTAGTTCAGTTAAGGTTAGTATTCTTACTCCTGGGGGTAAGTGTCACCAATTAACTGGAAAGGATACTCAGTGCTTAAAAGGTGAAAGCGATTATGATGCTGCAATTTAACCTAGACGAACCTAACATTAGATTAGGTTAGATACATGAAGTGGTGTTTCAATATTACTCTGGCTCCTATTTTCACCGGGAATAACTTCAAATTACTCCCAGTTCAAAGCCTATTAGATCTTTCTTGGTTCACATATTCACACATTGTTCTGTAGTGGAGAGGATTTTCCATGGTGAAATAATCTGCGTCTTACAATTGCAATAACCAATTGAAAATTAAATGCAGTACTTTGAATAGAGCCTGTAATATATTTTAGCTCTGATTTTCTAAGAAGAAGGAATTTCCTTGTTTTTCTTCTCTCTCTCTCTCTCTCTCTCTAATATGCAATTAATGGTGGTCCTCTTCCTCAGTTTATTAGAATAGCTATAAGATGGTATTTGGGAATGCCGTAATATGGACGCATTCAAATAAAGGGACCGCTTAATTATTTGCTGAGCAATTTCGCATGTCCCATATGAGAATGATTTTGCTTTTCGTCGTTAGTATTTTGAGCGTTTGTAGATAATCGCAAACTATCGCTGACTCTATGTTAAAGAACTTCAAAATAATGAAAACAGAATGAATGTCAGAGACAGCCAATATAACTCCGTAGGGTACTACAGATCATAAAGGGTTTTCCAATAAGAGGTGTATTTTAATTAGCCCGCTATTTCGGTAAATGTCACTTTTGGAGCTGTCATTTTTTGACATTTGACAAGTAGAAACTACACCATTAATAAAAATGGAACGATACACGATTCAACAACCCATTGAAATTATTAAAATTCACTATAAAAATGGTAAAAATATGGCAGAGACGGTTCGTAAAACTCGAACATTTTTGGGTCGTCGTGAAGCACCTTGTCGGACCGCAATACAGAAATTGGTAGAAAAATTCGAGCTGTCGGGACAAGTTAGTGATATAAAGAATAAAGCCCGTGCACGTCGCTCAAGACCAGCCGAGAATATTGCTGCTGTAGCCGAAAGTATTGAAGAAAACCCAGGTTTGTCCATACCTCGTCGTTCTTTGGAATTAGGCATTCCACAAACGTCATTACACCGTATTTTGATTGGGTCCTTGAAATGCATGAAAATGATCCGAAATTCCATTAAAAAATCATCTTGAGTGATGAGGCCCATTTCCACCTCGATGGCTTCGTCAACAAGCAAAATTGTCGCATCTGGGGCTCGGAAAACCCAAGAGTTATTGTTGAAAAGCCTCTCTATCCTCAACGTGTGACTGTTTGGTGCAGTTTATGGTCCCGCGGGGTCATTGGACCTTACTTTTTCGAAAATGAGGCTGGAGCAACAGTTACGGTGAATGGATTGCGCTATCGACAGATGATTAATGATTTTTTATGGCCGGAATTGGATGGTATTGATCTGGACAACGTTTCCTTTCAACAAGACGGCGCTACGTGCCATACAAGCAACGAAACCATTGATCTTTTACGGGAAAAGTTTCCGGACCGTGTTATCTCTCGAAGAGGTGATCCCAATTGGCCACCGAGATCTTGTGACTTAACACCTTGCGACTTCTTCCTTTGAGGCCAAGTGAAAGAGAAGGTCTACGCCAACAGCCCAGCGTCGATTCAAGACCTCAAAGATGGAATTCGTGAGGCTATCGAGGACATAGGGCAGCCACTTTGCGATTTGGTTATGGAAAATTTCATGAAAGGATATGGTCCTGTAGGCGTGGTCGTGGTGGTCATTTGGCTGATGTTATTTTCCATTATTAACGGCATACCTTCTTCTTTATAATGAAATAAAGATCCGATGATTTATCTCAAAAAATGGCATTTTTCTTTGAATATCAAAATAACACCTCTTATTGGAAAACCCTTTATTTTGTACCAGTTCCACTTCATCGATTAAGTAAGGCGTCAATGACTGTAGTAGGACAAGAACTTAAGGCAAAAATGATTCCTACATTCGTTGCATATTTTTGATCTAACCTTACTGCGAATATGACTGATTGGCTTCATGGTAGTGACTATAAAAATTGATTACAAATCAACTAACCATATTTTCATTCTTGACAGTTTTCTCACCTTAGAAAAAAAGCTGTGCGTCGTCAGCTCATCTCATATAACAAAAAATTAATAGTAGACATTGTGGCGACAAGGCCAAACTTTTGTCACAGCATGTACTCAATTAAAATGAAACGCAGTATTGACCTTTGTTTACAATGCCGTGCGTGTAAATCATCGCCAAAGTTCACCAGAGGCCACTCATCCAAAAGTCGTTCACCATTCCTCAGCGGATTAAAAGTGCAAGTATCGCACCTTTGAACGCACGATGACCTGCAATACCAGAAGAAAGCGCAGTTTTTGCATTTCTTTTTCGTTTGACAACAGGAGCTTCACAGAATGCTCCGCAAAAAAACGGCAGTTGAACTACAAAATCCAAATTGAAAGCCACGGGTCGAAAAGAGAAAAGTTTCTATTATTTTTAATTAAACGGTTTTGTCATTCTATAATAATTTATAATTTGTTGTATTTTCCCTCGAAATTTTAAAGTTAGACAGTAATTTGTAGAGATTTATTAACATAATTTTGAACTACAAAGGTGCGGTATTTTTGTTTAACGTTTACAAAGGAAAGGGTGCTGTTTGTTGTTTGTATATTAGGAAAAGGACTACCAGGAAAATCTCCTTAGTAGTCAGGTGATTTCCAAATCAAAAATCTGCTTTGTTTTGTGCGAGTATTTTGATCAGAATTAGAGAGTAGTCATTTTAAATTATAATTCAAAATATTATCAGTGTAGATTTCCAAGTCAAGCAGACCATCATCATCCAGACAAATTATCAGAAGACGAATCATCCCGACTGTAAATTTTCACAATCCTCATCAAATTTAAATCTCAATAGAGGATATACATATATTGAAGAATCTCATATTTCGGCCCTTCATTCCCGGAAGGCTTTAGCTTTAGGAACTACCCAAAAGCCGAATCCAGTTAAGGACTCTTTGTCTAGATGGCCGATGACCTGATGATAGGTCGTGTACAATGAAGTTATGTGCACATATATTATCAGATAATAGCATCTCAAACATTAGCTCTAGGAAAAGGGCGAAGACGTTGGAAGTTGCTCAATCCATCAAGTTAAGTATGCATGATAGTCGCTAGTTCTTATATGTCAAGTATGCATGGCACCGGCTGTAATCTCTACCTCGCCAGACTTAAATGGGCGTCTCTTAACCTTCTCATGATCCCCGCTGACACCTTGTATACTAATAAGATTTTAAGCCCGAATGGAGTAACCAGTCCCGTTTCATAAAAGGATATCACTGGCAGTAAGCATGGCCTTATGGTCATGGCCTACGCACTATACCAATTGGGTAGGCGACATTGCTAACTTAGTACCATGGGGTTGAAGAACCCTGGATAGTTTTACTATTGTTTTACTATTCACCTCAACATAGAGAGGGCCACTTAATGGGAACATCGTGGTAATTTTGGTAGCCCATATGATGGCAGAGAGAGAGTGTCAGCGTCTCGCGTGCATAAGTACACATCCTCTAGGTAATGGGAGAAGTATGTCGCTTGTATAAAATGCGTACTTCAACTTAGGATTTGAAGTTATGGTCGCTTACGCCTTGCATGCTCAGATATTTAGCTCTCCGCATGGAGTTGCGTTAAATCAGTCGAGTGCCGTGACCCACATATCGGAATAGATTTTCGATAGGTCTCGGTTCTACGAGTAATTAAGCCAAGCAAGCATGCACTGGCTAAACTGGGACTCATAGGGACAGGATATAATTTGTCCCTTGAGGGCGCTGATTGTAGCATTATAGCTAGTCTGTGCATTTAGAGTGCCGTGGAATTAAGCCATACTTGGTCAAACCCCAAGGAATTTCTGACAGCCATCCTCAAGCAAGCAATCTCTGGTTCCCAAGGACTGGCTGTTCGGTGCCAGCCGGCCCTTACTGTATTTTCCAACACAGTTTCCCACAGGACAGCGGGTTTAGAAGCCAGATGTACCGGACTCCTTTCCTCTCATCCAGACTCCTCGGTTCTCTAGAACTGGTGAACCGAAAACAGCACTAGTGGACAGAAGACATCACATCATCTCTTGAAGGCATCTACATCAAGAACAGCATAAGTGAACTGAAGATTCCATTGGCATCCTATTTCACAGCATTTTGTCTATTACATTTTGAACAGCTAATATGGTACATGAAAGCATGTAATTCCAGTAAGGACTTTATTACACTTACATGAAATTCATTACACTAACTCTATAATTGTTGTGTGGACATTTTTTACAAAACTTCAGCTCATTCTACTCTCGCCTATTAGTACTAATCATGTATTCCTGTGATATTAACAATGGAATAAAGCTTTAGTGTTTTATATAATTGCCTCGCTGACCATATACATAAATATAATAGACATGTACGTACATGAGATTTTTCCATACTTATTTAAGATGAATACAACAGCCAGCTTTATTTAATCCCATTCCATTTATACATAGTTATAGGCTTCACGTATGAAATTTCAGTATTTATGTAGATAGAAATCGATGGCAAAATTCACGGCATCATTTGAATAATAAATTTAACAAGTACGCAGCAATGTTGTTGACCATTATGTCCAACATGTACATACTAGTAGAACAGGAAGGCCCAAGCAATTATTACAATTAAATATTCATGAAATTACCAGCTTAAATATCACACGAATTCTCACAACATGTCTCCTCCTTGTTGAATCTTTTTTCCCTTATCAACATTCAAAAACAAGCGAAAGTATTAACGTCCATGCATATATTTACCTAAGTATATGTGTATATATACACACACACACACCGCCCTCCTGAAAGCTTATCACATCCAAAATTGACTTTAAACATGAACGTGTATTTAAACGCAATATTCTTGCTTCTATCTATTAAATTCATCTAGAAAGGAACAGCCGAAGTAGTCTTGTAATCTTCGTGAAACATGTTATCATCGCAATTCACGGTATACACCTGCTACCATATAGGAGCTGTCAGCTAAGTATTCGTTTTGACATAAATGGCCGGACTTCAACGGGAGCATTAAAGTATTAACAAAGTTAATCACTTAAAGGACACGTGTCCGTAAATCTATGGGGGGAATATGCTGTAGGTAATACATAATCCTAAAATACGAATCAGATTCTGTCTGCCCTAGAGGCGGGACATACATAATCCTCCAGATGATGCAGCGGCTGACTGTCGAATATATATAGAACCGCAGAAGGAAGCAGCAACGAAACTATCAATTTCTATACACTAGATATGTATACATATATGTATGTATGTAGCTAGTCCTTCTTGGATGCTGCATGAAGCCATTCTCTCATTGTGACATTTATGCAGCGTCTTATTGGAATCAATCAATATAAGACTTTCTTATCGACGAATTGACGAAATTCTATTATTTATCAATTTGTCAATTTGACATGATGTTACCAGGTTGTTGATGTGTTTTTTTTTTCTTTTGTTGGATTGTCTTCAATTTTGTGTTGATTGCCACATCCGTTTTGCTATGTCATCAAATTGAACTGATGATATTACAGAAGAAAATGGTATTTTGAATTTAGGGGAATCACCAAATGGTTTTTTGCTTTTTAAGTAAAAAATGAGATGATACTTCAAAGTCTTTTAAATTTATTGCACACCCTTAAGAGCGGCGTTGATGGTCTACCTAGAGGTATTTGCTCATGGTTTCATATGTAGGTCATATGAATTGAATAGATGGAATCCCATCGTTTACCACTGCTAGAGTAGGATGTGTACATAAAACCAATTGTGAGGTAGCAATATGAGTGATGTATCATCACAGCCCATCTAAAGAAGTTCAATTATAGTAGAGTCGTCACAAAAAATATACGAATTTTCCTTGGTCCAGCAAATCCAATGTTTTAAGAGGTCGGTACATACGTTCTTAAAGGGTGATGATTGATGATGAAATTTTATATATAAATACACCTATATGTATGTGAGTACCTATTTCTATCGATTTTAATAAGATTTCTAATGAACTCGAGTTTTTATGGTATGTACGCTGAACATACATATATATCTACGTCTTAGGAGTAACTATGAAGTTACAAAGAGATAAGGAGAGTTTTTTCTTACTTCAAAACTATATCCTGTGTAATTTTCATATGTGCCAGTCCATCACTGTATATCAAGAGCTATCTGAGATTACCAATGATTTCGGAAGGGTGATCTTAAATGGATGCCTTATTGATGAAAAAATATTTGAAGGGGGTCATCCCTTGTGACCGGTTAAAAAAGCGATTTTTTTTTTCATAAATTGCATCCAAATTTAATTTAGAATATGTGGGTAAAGAGATTTTCCGATATTCGGAGTCGTACGGAAGTTACAGCATTGAACAGGCCAGGCGTACTCTTGAGCTTCGGTTTCTCACCTGAGTCCTTTTACTACAAACACAAGTATAAATGCATAATAGAGAAGCCGTTATGTTATCTAAACATATTTCCTGGTGCGAACATAACGGTTAGCTTAGTCTTGACTGAGCACACAAAGCGTTCGAATTTTATTGGTGATAATAGTAGCTACTTGAATGTTTAAACGCGTTTTTCTCAAAACTGTATTTTTCAAATTGGTGACCACAATATCTCGAAATCTATCGACCGAATTCCTTTGAAATTTGACTGACTTATTTGTACTCATACGGATGCCTTGCAAACTAGGATAATTCTGATTCATCAACCCGTTTTTTGTTTTATGTTGAAGAACTCTTGATAAAACACAAAAATTCACGAAAAAGTTTTCGTGTACTTCAGCCATGAGCGACAATTTCAGACTGAAAAAATTGTAGAGTCTGCTTAAAATATGAATAAATATGTGGTGAAAAGTTCGCTGTTATATGTTCATTTAGTTAAAAAAAATAACCTTTACATGGGATGATCCCTTAAGATGTGTACAAGTATACTAGGTAAAATATGCAAATATTTTCTATGAATTATTAGTCATTAAGATTAGAAAACTTATGCTTATCAGTGCGCAGTAGCCTTTTGTATCTAAAATATCTCACCATCTTGGCATGTTAATGAAATGGCTGGCTTAAATTGGCTTAGATACTTCCTAGAAATAATCCAAATCTCTATAAAGATACCTAAACCAAGCAGTTTAAGTTGCGCTACTTCATTTAATAGAACTAATGTTGAAGAATTTAAAAATTAATATATTTATATATATATATGTATATAGATCTGTATTAGACAAATACCAACAAGTTTAGCTCATCGCACATATGGAACATGGACGAAATAGGCCTCACAACTGCACAAAAACCCAAGACAATAGTTGCGCCCAACGCAAACAGAAGCAACTTCACTTCAGCTGAACGAAGCACCCTTGTTACCTTGGTTATTGGAGCTAACGCTACAGGAAATTGAAGGCTTTATATATTCGTTTTTCTGTGACTTAAATCTAAAGAATTGTATAAACAATTATGCTCTCTTTTCCATCGCACTGCTCTAATCGTTTATAACCGCTCGACGTGGGGGTTTTGTCCGCGACAACAAAACAATTTTAGAGAAACGATGATTTAACTGGCATTGTCAAAATTTTATTGCCGGTGAATCCATCTGACATAATAAATGGATTCAAGTGAACTGGCTTTTGGGCACTATAGTGAAGATATCTTTGCATAATCTTTTCTGACCTTATAAACAACTCCAGCACAACCAGAAAACTTTAGATATAGCATTTGAATTAAATAAATCGGTTAAAAATATTAATGATATTGTTCATCTCAGTCTTGATCTTGAATATTGCACAAGTATTGAATTCTGCACCTCTTTCTGACATAACTTAGGACCTAACTAACGTCTAGCTAGGATATTCAGGTACAGACAATAAATACTCAAATATCGACGGCTGTATTAACAAAGTGATGTATGCGAGAAGAGCTCGTAGTAAAATTGGGTGCGAATAAGATGCAAACCTATAGACTAAAGGACTGGATGCCAGTAATGGTTTTATAGCTGTATTCTTGGATTTTAAACGAGCTTTAGACAGACAAATCTTATTACAGACGCTTTCAATGTATGGAATAGAGGGAGTGGAATATAAGTGGTTTGCATCCTATCTAGTGATCGCAGAAAACTAAGGTGAATAGCATATTCTCAGAATCAGTAGAAGTTAATCTTGATGTACCACAGGGTTCAGTTCTATGCGTTATTATTTTTCTATTATATAATAATGACGTTAAGGATGTGATTAGCTATAGTAAATTGTGGTTATTCGCGGTTGGCACTTTAATAGTTATAAGTGGTAAGAACATTCACACTACGTGTACTAATTTAGAAAGCGTTAACAACTGGTTCAAGATGAATAAATTAAAATTAAATCTTGCAAAGTCTAAATATACCAAATTTAATTGTGTTGATAACATTTCTGTACGTATAGATGGAGTTCATGTTGAATCTCGGATTTTTACGAAGAATAATAAGTATTTTAAGTATGAGGAATGCAATTATGCTGTATAATGCATTAGTTTTCCCACATTTCCAAACTCTTATATGCGAATGTGAGCTCGAATGAAATATATTATTACAAAACAAAGCTATGCTCATTTAGACGCCGATACAGAATATGTTATAAACCCCTACAGTGGATGAATGCAAATCAGCGTATAATGCAATGGTTTTCAACTTTAAAATCAAATATAATATACTTTTTTTTTTCGACCTACTTCAGCGTAAATATTGTACACAAATGTAAATATCCACATGAATAAATGTGAAATCAATCGAATTGGTAGGACCTTATTCGACACTGAATCGGTGTCAAAACAATAACGTTTTTTTAACTGTGTAGGTATCTGAAGCGCAGCGGAATAATTTAAAACAAAGTAATAACAATAGACTAAGACGATGGCACAAAAGTAGCACACAAAATTCTTTGATGTATGGGAGACTACAGAGCTTCAATTTTCCAATCGAATTGAAAACAGAGCACAGAATGCCCTATTTAAGCCAAAGATAATAGAATTTATTAAAAATAATTATATTTATATTTAAAGTTTTATAATAGCGGTTAAATTAAGTCTAAATATCTAAGAAGTTCTTTGAAAGTAATAAAAATAATAGCACTACTATAGACCCCCTTAATGCTTTAAATCTTGAACTGCTGCAAAAACTAAGATGAATTCACCCATGAATGATAACTTCATTTTATCAATCAATGTGGATACCACATATGTATGTATATACTACTTAATATTTATTTTTACCTAAACATCTATGTGCATTAGACAAACTCATAATAAAAAATAAAAACAAATAGTCTTCTCAATAATTTCAAATTATTGCTTGCTTCCCAATTCCCATCCCATTATTCATTTTACATCCTTAAGCCAAGCCTTTCCCCGGCAATATAGGTATGTATAGCTTTACATTTATTAAGTACATATATGTGTTCAGTTAACACTATTCTGAAAACCGTATTCACACCTAAGTAAAATTACATATTATCGACCAAAAACGATCATAAAATAAGACTGACATCAGCTCCACCCACTCTCTGAAGTACGATAAACTCTCCTGAATTATTGCTTTACAACAACCATTGGGGGAGCTTGAATCGCGGTCGCTATTATTAAGTAATCCACTTATCATGCCCCTAGATCGGGGGTGTGAAGCTTAATTCGTAAATCCTTACACACAAGCATAGAACAAGACTGAATGCGGGTAATCACACATATCTACATACATACATATGTAAATATGTATAACATTCCATAAAAATATTTTATGTGAACGATGTTGGAATAGTATAGGTACTAATACTACCTACCTATAGTACTTGAAGGCTTTCAATAAAAATACAACCCTTGCCGCAGCTCTTGCGTGCCCAGTAAAAAGAAAAAAAAAAAAAAATTAAGTGCTCCTGGATTGTGTAATATTTTGCTTGAATAGAGCGTGGAGTCGTTAAGCATAAAACTTGTGCACACATTAACGTCCTCAGCTTAATTGGATATATTCAAAACATAAAGGAAAAAATGACGCTGTGCCAAGAATTGGGAGTTGTGCTGCAAAGCTTTCCTTTGGTTTTTATTTTTCATTTGAATTAAGCTTAAGGGGCTTCCCCTTATTTTTCAACTGAAGTTCAATGCCACGGAAGTGGTTACGTACAGACGTTTTTAAATGTATACATAATTAAAAACAAATTTTTGTTGTCATTCATATGGCATTTTGGCAATTGGAAGCTTGCGGTTGGAGCTTAGTACATTGGCTGCCCATACAAATCTTGCAGATGTAATGGAAAAGAAGCCAAAAATAAGTTCCCCGTCATAATTTTTGCAAATGATTTATCAAGCCATAATTCATCACTTATGACAAAAAAGATTTTCACCGCATTTTCTGCCATAAACTACGTATACAGTCAAATAATAGTTTTAGCAGAAAGTAAGGCGCCCGCTGTAATATATAAAAAAAAAAATTAGCTCATGATTCTATGGGTCTGAGTTCGAGTCCCACAGGCACAGTATCTATGAATTGTTAAGTAATAGTTCCGACAACAAATCTAGCTATAAAGCCATTAGAATGCTGTTATGATATCACGATTTAAATGTCAAAAATTTAATATATATTTAATGAAAAACGACACTACAAGATTGACAATCTTTTACATTATTTAACAGACGGGCAAATCAAAATTTAAATTAGGATAAAAATCTCAACCAAAATAAAGACTAACATCGAAATCAAAACAAGCAAAATACGATAATAATAAAAAATAAAAATAAAACAAATACAGAATTAAAATAAAAATTAAAATTAAGATCAAAATGATAATTAAAAACAAAATCAAAAATTTAAAAACCAATTCAAACTTAAAATTAAAAAGAGAGAAAAGAAAATATAAAAACAGTAAAGGATAACAAATATGTGGGTGTTGCAGACAAAAAGAACTCAACAACAAGCCTTCTGAATGTTCCAAATGAATGTGCTGGCTGAATGTTACTGGGCAGCTCGTTCCAAGAACGAGTTGCCTGAACAATATAAGAACCTCCGAAATCTGATGTTTGGAATCTAATAGGTATTAAAAGCTTACACCCTTTAACAGAGTTAGGAGGCCGGACCAACTTAGCTATATATAAAGGTTTATTTGAAGTGACAAGCTTCTACATAAAAAAATAAAACTCTCCGCTTCAGATGCACTTCCAGCGGGCTTCAAAGCAGAGCAAACCTAAGATGAGACACATGGTCAAAACTTCGTAATCCAAAAATAAACCGCCCACAGTCATTGAATGCGACATTTAATTTTCTAATGCAGCTTGAATCCAAGATCGCAAAAACAAGGCAACAATACGTAAAGTGTTGAAGGACTAGTCTTTATTAAATAACAACGCAATTGGAACAACAGAAATCTAGCTGATAACCATAAGCGAGGAAGAGTTGCGTATATTTTGGAAAGGTAGACCTGAATATGGTCGCAACATTTCATATTCAAATAAAGTGTAATACCCAAATAACGGACCTTATTGCTGTTGTAATTAACATTGTCAAACAAATTCTACGACTGATGCGGAAGAGACAGACGCAAAAAGATAGTAGATTAGTTTTTCATCGATTCAAATATTGCACTGAAAGCTATTTCTGACCAAATCTCAATTTTTTTTTTTCTCGTAAATAGAGAGATTAGCATTCTTCCAACCCTTATATACTTATGAAGCAAGACCTGCGTCCGCATTTTATAACACCACCCGGGTGACGTCTCAGATTTTGTATCGAAAGTTATATTTTCAAAATTTGCGATAAATTATGAAAAATGATATGTATACATTCTCCCAGTAATTTGAACCTTCCCTTCCCTTACATATGTAGACACCGTTATGTTCTATAAATTAATAAATTAAATTAAATTAACAAATTTGAAAATATTTATTAGAATAGAAGACAAGCAGCACGCTCGAGGATTATAAATATATAGGAGAGATGTCGATGATGATGCTCAAACATTTGTTGATATTAAAGATGATAAGGCCGTTTTTCGCCTCCTTCTGCACCATGACATTGTGGTCAGAATGAAGAGGAATTAGTTATTTGAGGATATGTAGGGTGATGATAACCGAGTGGAATGGAAAGATCGAGGGAAAGATTAGGATCTGAATACACACGAGAAGGGATATGATGTGTGCTTGAAAGTCAAAATGATGAATTTATGACTGCAAATGCAAATAACTGAAAATGGGTTTTCAATCAACTTCCGCAGTCAAGAATACCCAGACATAAATATTTAACGACAAACTAAGGGACTAACACGATCTATGAAAACGCTTGCAGCGCAAAATACTTTCAAATGTGTTTTTTATATAACGACTTAGGGGTATTATCATTGAAATTTTTTTTACTTCGCTAACAGGTAGTTCGTTTCATATAATGACCTGGAATTCTTCCCTTGTAGGCATACTGAAAAGAAAATAAGAGCCATATACAGGAACAGATGCTGTCTTCGAGATGAAGGGAAATTTTTTCAACGAAAAAGTAACTATTAGTTCATATGTGCCTAACAATAATAGCTGTGTTCTTTTGGTTCCGTGTAGTGCACTGCAGAAAAAAAGATATTGCGAATTGAATTGATTTGAAGATTGCATCTACTTCTATGTGAGGTTTTGTAAGTATAGAGAAAGTAATCAAGGTACCATAACCTGAATATCAAAATAAAAGTTGATAAACTTCGGGGCAAAATTTGGCAGGTTTAGCGTTGGGTAAGAATTACAGTCATGACACCTTAGAATATAGAGACAGCAGGAAGTGTTGATACCTGTAAAATTCGTGTGCATGAGCGTGGATTTTTTCAGGGTCCCGTGAAGTAGGTCTGCATTATATTGAAGAAAGAGACAAATCTATTTTCAGCTGTCAAACGAAGTTTGTCTAATTTAAAAGAATTTGAATCTAATTTAAAACTTCTGATAAAACTGAAAAGTGAAAGATATTTTTTTTAAAAGTAGTGCTAAATAAATTAAAGAGTGTAAGTAATTATCTGTTGATATTATAGTGATACATTTTTAAGGGATGTTCAGTTATTTTCAAAATGAAGTGTTCGGTGAAAACTTGCCACAACAACACCATAGTACGACGTGGGAAATCATTTTTTAGGCAAGTATAGTTATAAAATATTATTTTGTGTACTTTACACATCTTTTTATATGAAATGAATTTAAAAATACATAACAAAAACGATGAAATATCGAAAAATTCCTTCCTCCACCGAGATTTGTTTACGTTTGTGACAGCTGAGAAACCCCCTGGGTAGCCTGGAGTAGTGACAGCGAATAAGAACCTTTTCGATGGAAGCAAACACAATATTTCCTACTACACGGCTGTACTGAGTTTTCACCACAGCGGCAACAGATACTAACACAACCATAATTTGATTACGCTAAATTTTGGCTTATGACACTTCCTGTATTCTCTATATTCTAAGTATGGCACCTTGGTTATTTTTCTATACTTTAAAAAAATTGTCTACTTCTATGCACCCTATAATGCACGGAACCATAAGAATACAGTTCATGAAGGGCTAGCTATGCTGTGAACACTACATACTACTAAAGAGGTTTCTCAAGGCGAAGCGTAGAGAAAGTGAGAAAACATAAAATATTATAGTGCTGGTAAAAGTGAAATAGATTGCATTGGCAAAATGGAAAAATGGGAACGTACACCGTGAAGCGTAAATCATATCGAAATGGATTGTTGCATTTTTCTGTCATATCCCAGATGTAGTAGCATTGACAGCGTATTTGATTTTTACAATTAACAATTCGTCTTATCTAGGTGGACGGACGTAAGAAACAATAAGCATTTTTCTTCATTTCCCTGGCGTGTAGCACTTCCTATAATTGAGATTAAATTAACAATTATTACTATTTCCAGAAATTACACAACCCGTTTGGTAATCGAGAGTATTCTAAAACGCTCTATCCAGGTCCATCTAGTTATCACAAGTGAACCTTTAAGGAACGCCAATATTTGGTTACCAATATTAAGAGTATGAAAAAAATTTAACAGACATATGTCGAAATATTATAATCTCTTTGCAGATTAGAGAGACATTAGCAAAATTTATGACTATTGAGGTAAGTAATCAAATACCTATTAGGTATTATTACAAAGAAAATAATAATTATTTACTTACTAATTTAGGTCAAAGGAAGGTTCAGTAGATAAATTTTTGAAGAAAAAGTGGGTGTGTATTAAGTGTTTACTATGGTTAAAAAAAATGTAATTTGAATTATATCATTCTGAATACAAAGTCTCTAAAACAAAAAAGATCTTAAAGGATCAAAATTAACCTAGATTGAAATTAGCTGAAGTAAAACGATTTGCTGATTACATTGTAACAGTGCAAATGTAGTAAAAAAAAGCTTCTAAAATCACCCGCATGGGCTATGAAATGTATACGGGTTTAAACTTTAGTTTTCATGCCCTCAATAATGTGCAAATGATATTGTTTTTACAATTAAATATATAGTTGTACAATATTAATAATAAATAACAAAATAAATATAATATCAATATTTCAGAAAGTACAACGTGCTTCAAAATGTTTGTGAAAATATTCACATGGTTTTGTTGAAATATAGGTATTATTTTCTATTACTTACCCCCAAAAAAATCCTGCGAAAGTGGCATCAAGTTCAATTGTATAACGCTCAACTGCTCAGTTTACCTTTAAAAAAAAAGAAGTGATTTTAGCATGGATCGGTATTGTTTTTTTTTTGTGAATCTTAATTGTATACTGTGGAGTGCAAATATGTAAAAGGAATATTAGAAAATTTTTAAACTGGTAACGAAGATTTCATATGAGATATTTTACAGTGAAAGACGACCCACACGATGTATGGAGAGGAATTTCGACTGATTACAGAAACACATGATGGGAAGAAAAGTCCTCGGATCAGAAGGAAAACACAGTATGAATTATTAAATTTTTGTTTTATCTATCGACATAGTCCACTTTTAATTGAAATGTAATGAATGCGATCATTTAAGATATTTTCAATATCTGCAAGCTTCACGTACTTTCATTGTATGATCATTAATACAGCATTATAGATTTTTCCAATAAATGATTAAAACTTTTCGACCCAGTCATCAGAGAGGTCTCATCAGTATGGTTATCTCTGATCGTCTACCATGTAAATACTTTTTAAAAAAGTAAGTGTAAGTTATATGGTAACAAGATTACTTATTGCAATTTAGGTGTGACCATTGAACTTCTATGGTAGGCGATCAGAGATAACCATACTAATGAGACCTCTCTGACCGCTGGGTGGAAAAGTTCAATCATCTTATCCACTTAAATGAAATTTATAAATTTATTGAAATTATTTTCATTAAATTTCAGTCTTCTAGACGAGAAACCTTCCTAATGTTTTTAGAATAACTTCGTCCAGTTCTAACGATTTTAGACGACTGGAAAGTTCAACAATCATTTATGAACGTTCGATCAAATCACATTACATTCAACAGTCCGTTTCCATAACAGTTGAAAACGATAATGAAAACTCTTCCAAAAGTTCTTTTTGACTCCCATTGAAGTTAAACTATTTTAAACGAAATATTTTATTAATGCGCAATATTTGACTTTATTAAAAAAAAAAAAAAAAAGATCAGAAAGACTAACAGTATTACCGAAACTTTATTCCAGTCTAATACTTCTAGCACCATTTCTGTGTCATAGCGTGAGCTTTTCAAACTACCCTCATAACTACTGCCAAAATAATAATTTATAAAAATTCATCATAGCGGAGGCACTAGGAATAAATGTCATATGCCAGTTTCAAGTATTTAACATAATCATTAATGGTAGATAAATTCAGTTTCATGTATACTATAAGTCAACTAAAAAGACATCCGCATGCGCTTCCAACCATTCATTGACAAATGTGATCCTTAAAAACATACAATAATTTTATGGCATATAGATTAGGAGAGATGTAGCCCAACCTATGTAAATAATCCGCCAATAGTATGTTACAAAAATTATGTTGAGCAAAGTTTTCACTCACAGTGAATTTGATTGCCGCCATTATATTTAATGAAAAATAATTAGAATAGGCCACTGACTACAATGGACTGCTGACGCTACAAAAATTGCTTACATTATTTGACATTATTATGGGATCCCTTTTCTATACTTGTCTCTTTTTGGTTTAACTACTTTTTCTCGCTGAACTATAAATAATAAGTTCTATACAAATGAATATATAGAATAGAAATAGATGACCATACAATATTTGTAATCCTTTCTCTGTCCCCCATACCTACTTTTAGGGGCAGGAAGACAAAACTTGCGTAAATTTATTTCTTTAAAAATCGAGTTTAAAAAATATTTGATGTTGTAGAAGATAAGCTTCCAAGAATAGAAATAATTTCGAATTCATGTAATTTGCACAACTTTTTTTAATATAAATATTAAAACGAAAATAAAACTTGAAATTAATATAATTGTCACACCCTGCCAACAAATCAAGATACTTTCCTGTATACCACGCGATTCTTTGAGGCAAGCTGATCAAAAAATAGTTCCAAATACCCCCCTAGAAACCATCCTTTAGAAGTTGTGGCCAGTTGCAGATTTCGCCAATATTCGTGAACCCTGATGTGAATAAATGAATATAACTTTTGAACCAGCCTACAGATGTTGGGTATTGTTAGCTTACCCAAGAATAGTAGCTGTTGAAAATTGTATTACTCTGTATTTTTTAATTAAGCATCTTTAAATTATTCTCAAATATTTCCAAAATTTTGATTTTTTTACACACAAATATCATAAATACCGTCATTTATTTCAGAAACTTTCTTTCATGTAACCCAAATTTATTACCTCTACTACCCTTTATCACTGGAAAAAAAACCGCATGCCAATACCTGTATCAGTTTCAGCACATTCAAGCCAGATCATAAAATTGCATACAAGCAATAATCATGGGTAGGTACGAAGGGTCTTCTTCGTTTTCTTTCAATTTATAGTTTTTTTTATCGCCTACTGAATTCCAAAATATATTTCCATATTGAACGATGTAATTATTTCAATTGAACTAATAGAACTAATTGAAAAATAAATATAATCAATTACTGTCAAAATAATTGAGGTACCCAATTAAAATTGGAATTGCAGTATATATAATTATAATTCAAAATTCTACAATTACCGATATAATTGTAATTGCAATTGTACTTGTAATGAATTTTTTACGGCACTTTTAGAAAAATTATTTTTTTATGCAACATCATGAAATTTCCAGTAAATCACAGTACAATATGACAATATTTTATAAGGTGTTATTATACGCGACGAAAATAATATCGATTCCAATGAATGTTATATTGTAAAAACTTTTTACACAATCCCCTGAACATTTTCAGAGCCACTTTAAAATAGATTTCTTTACATTAAAGACTATAGACACACACAGACCATACTAATAGTCGTAGATATAAAGTGTAAACCTAAATATACCTACAACAAAAAGTGATAAGATTTTCCACACATCTACGTAAGTGTATAGAAAGAATAGAGGAGCAAAAAAAAGGTCAAAAACTCAAAGCAGTTGTTCCACAAAATTAAGCTTTTGACCTCTGAATAGCCCCAAAGAACTTGTACATTTATAGAGAACCCTTTCCACTCTATTGAAAATCGGAAAAGTTTATCCTTTGAATGGTGACCAAACAGCTCTTCGTATTTTATGTATGTGTTATCTAGTTATAGAGTCTCATAGGAAAGTTGCTGTCATCAAACCAATTGTGTATACAAAAGTGATGAATGGCACAACTTGGATGACCAAGGAAACTTACGCTTGATTAACTCAACACCTTTTATACATATATGTATGTATATAGTATAACAAAGTAACCTTTTAAGATTATGAATGTTGTGTGTTTAATTATGATATTTCGAGTAGTGATAATCAGGTTGTAGAGCATAAGTTGTTGTACATTTAAGTGACTTATAAAATGGTCAATTTTACATCAAAGGACTTTGTAAGCTGGTCATAAGAGGTGACAGAAAAGAATTACGTCTATGTAACATAAGGTCCATTACAGTTGTACAAGGATATTTAATATCATACAAAAGGGTTAGCTGTGGAGAAGTGGAACAGTAGGACTAAATGCAGAGCCCATATCCTCAAAAAGGAATATTACTGAATATAGCAAAACTGTCGTATAAGGAACAGTATAAATACCTACTGGTGCTGGTATGATAACGTTTTCAGGCTCTTCTACAGAGATGTTTTCGACAGCAAATCATGAAAATGAAAATACAAAAATTCCCCCAATTTCGTTTTTTGTATGCGGTTACTAAAGCACCAGGAAATATCCTTTGATGCATGAAAAAAAAAATAATTCAGAGTTGGTGAAACACTCAAACCGACCGATAACCATAGTGTTTGTTATGCCTAATTACTGTTGATTAAATTTCATCTGTGAATTTAAAATAAAAATATTTTTGCGGCAGTAGTCCTAAGGACGATTGAACCCGAGCGGCTATTGTGATGACAGAAATTTTCGAAGCTGCGCGTTTACCAACTAGGCCATAATCGACCTAGAAAACTAATAAATTTTATAAAATAATGCAACGTTTATATTCCAACTATGCTTCATGCTCTTAAATACTGCAAATTTTTAACTAAGCTTATGTGGGCCATTCTAAAGGTTAAGTAAGTATATGACGTGGATTCAGAGCCAAATGGACGAGAAATGGACTTCAATGATAGTCTCCAGACATACCAAAATATTTATTTAAGGACCTTCAACAAAGAAGAACCTGGATCTTTAAGGTTACGTAGGAATCAATTCAGAATCATTACAGGAGTCCTAACTGGAAATTGCAAATTTAACAAACACATAAATCAGATAGGTAGATATATCACTCACTGATGTATGTAGATTATGTCTCGAAGAGTGCAAAGACTACTCGCCCAGCTAAATGTCAACCTTAATCTTATGTGTAGAAGCTCCTGTGGAATGTCGTCACGGGAATATCTCTCCCAACACGCTCACTATATCAACACAATTGACTTTCAGCGTCATTCTTTATTTCGAATTTAATGTCTAGTATATTCCTCAAGAACGTTTTAAAAAAGAAGCTAAAACAATATTGCGTATTGTAGAACCATAGTAGAGAGATTGAAACTCAAAAGCCTTATAACTCAAAAATACTCAAACAAATCCAATACATATTGAACATGGTAACAAAATATTCGTTTCGTCCATCGATCACGATATTCAAAATAAGAAGGAAATAAATCTTAACTTTGAGAACGGAACGGAGTCCTTATTTATTATATTGATTTCACTACACTGTTTACATAAACATCAGTCGTGTGTGAAATACATTGTTTTATAATTTGTTTCCACTACTAGTATAATAATAATACATAATTAATAAACATTGATCACCGCTAATCGATATTTGAGCTTTTATACTTTTTTACTTCTTTATCCTATAAACTTGGCTTAACCTTAATCATCAATGAAAAATCTTCGATCTATACAAAAATAATATAAAACATGTCTTACAAGCATATCAGCGTTGATTTAAAATACCGAAGAAATCCTAAAAGTAGGTACAAACATAAAAACATCTAATTATACTAATAATGTAGAAAATGTTTCGTTTTATATATTTTAGCTGTGTAACTCTATACAGTTTGTGAGCTGTACACTCTATCATATACATATGTATAATCCCAATTCCCACTTAACTCAAAAGAGAAAATGTTGTCGTCGCAGCATAATCCCAATTCGCTAAGCAGGACACTACTAAAGATTACCCTAATTATTTCACAGCTGTAATAAATGTTAATACCCGAAGGTAATGTTGGCAATATTCTAAAAGGCTTCTACTAGGTCTACTCTATGTAATTCATTAGAGTAGAAGTGTTACTTTCCTCCATCGAAAAATTTTGTTTTAACAGCAAAACATCTGTCCCCCATAGACCATTGGATTATTACGAAAGGTATTTGACTACCTACTAAATAACTAAAATGATGTCATTAACAATAGTTGTTGATAGTTAATGCTTGTCATATTATATGTACACCCCTTTATACAACATAATAATTATGCTTGCTGGTAGTAAACATATATAAGCTTAGTTTACATCAAAATTATCAAAATTAATTGAATTAAAAATTCCTATGAAATGTCTACCCAAGGTTTGTAGTCGGACAAAATGAAACATTTAGATGGAAGGTTTTCAGATGATTGTTTTAATATAAACAACAAAAAATTAAGGGGAAAGAGATAATATTCATTGCACAGTTTAGAATTACATATTATGAATTTTAATTTAAACTTTTAATGTGCTTTTGAAATGCATAGAAGTTTTTTTTTTAATTGGACGTTAGGATATTTTTTTAAAGAAAGAGTATTACTATGGAATAGAAAAATGTTTTTTTTTCTAAAGACAATTAAAATTATTATAGGAAGCAGTATTAAATTTCAAATGTACGTTGTTCATATGAAAACTTAATTAATTAATGCAACACTGAGACTGAAGCCGAATAATATTTTACGGGGCCTAGTTACAGATATTGATTAAAGTAAAGATTTATCAGGAGTTGCTCACGAGTTCTCCTTTCTCTTACGGATTTACATAATTCAAACGCTGTTCAAATTGTATTAACTTATATGTATCCATGTAAATTAGAGCCTCCCTTACATATTGAATAGACGATATTAGCTCCCGGGTATTATCCAACTCTAAGACGTTATTCGAATCCATTCCATTTCATATATCAAGAAAATTGGAGAAAACAAATTGATTCAAAGCAGAATTCCTTTATTGGAAAACTGTATTCAAGAAGAAGAAATACATTTTCATCGATACTTCATTCTTCTAGATGACTTTGTTATACATTGTAAACTTATCGATTCGACTATGAATAGCACCAATCTTTCAATACAATATTGAATTTCCCACAAAATTCTGAATTTATATTTAATTGAAAAATTCAACGTAAAGTTCTTTACAATATGTACAATATTGATTGGAAATTAACAAAAAAAAAACAAAAAACAAACAAAAAACCTATGTAACTATAACTACTAGTTTTCAGCTGCAAATTTCTTTTCTTTAATGAAACTAGCCCGTACTAACAGGAATATGTTGAGCTAAGCAGGCCAGAATAGAACAAAACTAGCTTCTCAATGAGATGATCTGCATTTTCTAGTCAAACTTTTTTCAATTTACTAGCTCATTACGCTAAACTGAATGATGATTGATAAACTGTCAAAGAATAATTTCCTTCATTAGATCGAAACATCAAAATTAAAATTATGTTTATGAGATTTATAAAAAAAAAAAAAAGTACATAGCTTTCAGATATTAACAAGCGTTTTAAGCTATAAAAGTTATAGAATCGAATGAAAACATTTATATAATATGGAAAAAAATTCTTTGCAAGTACGTAGTACATTTTATCACACCACAATTTTCAAAGAAGGAGATAGAAGAGATCCAAATAAATACCGTCCCATAGAATCCCTCAATGTTTTCAGTAAAATATATGAGAGACTACTTCATAATCAACTTCAGCATTTATCCAAAGTAATGGTAGATTTGATAAGAAAAAAACAATATTGATTCCAAAAGCAAAGCAGCAGGACGGATAAGTATGTATTATGACTAATGTAATAATAAAGAGCTCGATGCTGATAATTATGTTGTTGGGGTATTTGTTGATTTGAAAAAGGCGTTTGATACTGTAGATCATATTCTATTAATAGAAATATTAGCCGAATGGGAAATTAGGGGATATGCAAACAGTTACTAAGTAATTATCTCCAAGTAAGATAGTGTTGTACGAAAGTAGGAAACAGCTGTAGTGAGAATGAAGGGATGCGTACGGGAGTCCCACAGGGATCAATTCTAAGTCCACTCCTCTACTCTCTGTACATCCAAATTTTAATGAAAGCTGGGTTTTCTGCGGTATATTAGGTATATTAAGTATATATATACTGACGATGCCTTGCTCCTGTACAATAAGAAGAATGGAGATCATTTACAGAAAGAAAGAAATGAGGACTTAACAAACTTACAATAAATATATCGAAAGCAAACTACATGGTTTTCCAACTGAGAGGCAAGCTAAGCTAGACATTGAACTGCAAGTGGAAGAAAATTCATTAAAGGCGGCGTTGACTCAATAAAATATCTAAGAATGATAACTGACTTTGAAACAACACACTACATATGTGAGAAAAAAAAGTGGCACCACTTATAGAAATTATGAGGAGAAGAGACTATGTATCACCAGACGAGAATTTGAATCTACTGAATGCATTTATACTACCAGTAATCACTTACAATATAACTTGTCGCAATGTAGCAATAACATACTCAACTGCATGCATAGAGTATTAAACAAAACAATATAGTTCAATTCATATTTAATTCACATAGACAAGACTCAACCAACGCATGGTGATGTACGAATCGACAAATTTCCTGAGCTAAAAACAATTAATTTAGGTGGAAAAAGCTAAAATGATATATAAAATAAGGAGTAAGATGATTGGATGTTCATTAATTGGTCTTTTGTTCGTTTTGAAAGCAAAACACCTTCATTTTTATCGTCAACACAATTTAATTTATTGTTATTATTGTAGCTTTGCTTCAGTTCTTTTTCACATTTCGAATCTGGAGTCTGTTTTTTTGCAACTCAAAAGTTTTTCTTTAAATGTTTGCTTTTTTACCAATACACAATACTAATTTTAATACCCTTCTAGAAGCCGAACTTGAAATACATAGAAGAGATAGAGTATACACATTACCGAAATTTTTTCCGGTTATCACTTAATAGAAATTAAAGCAAAATTTCAGGCAAAATCAAAGTTTTGACACAAAAAACAAATTGGGTAAATTGTAAGTATTATGTGACTTTCTGGAACATAAATACTAGAAAATATTGCGTATTTCTTCATTAAAAAAGTAATTACAAACGGATGTTCGAGCTGATGATACCGGATTTATCCTTCGTTGGATTAATCAGTTACCATCAACTGCTTCGTCATCATTATATTATATATTTTTATTGAAAGACAGTATAGTACATTATGTTTAATAAGTGAAATTTTAATTCAAATAAACGAATTTTCAATTGGGGAATGCGAAAAATTTTCACTTTTTTTGGCAATTCAAATTGTTGAAACGAACGCAAGTGTTAAATCGTAATTGTCGAATTCAAACAATGGTTACGATCAATTTCATATATTCATTTTTCTCGTTACGTTTACATTTTGAAAAAAACGTAGTATACGAAATTCCAGTTTTTTACATCAAGTTTTATCCAACTTCGAACTTAAGTCCATTAAAAATGTCATGGGCAAATGTTCAGGTTCAGGTTCTTTAGTTATCGAGAGGACATACGAGCAAACCGACGGAAAAACAAACAGACTAACGGATGGACATGCAAAAATCAAAATAACTTTTAATATTATACATTGATGTCCAACCAATCCATTTTGTTCTACCAGCATTAATTCTATGCGTTACAAACTTAGTACCTACCCTATACCCTATGAGATTTGATCTAGGCTATAATAATCTTTTGCTAGCATTTTGGGAAACTGAAGAATAAATCAAAAAGTTACTTTAAGGTCGCAATTTAATTACACATTATCTGGAGATCCGAACAGTAGATAGATTTGAATTTGGAGACATATTAACAGTTCAAATCGCAGATCAGATAGGCAGTTCATAACTGTAGATCTGTAGATAAATACACCACACACATGTAATTCAGCGTCAGATATCAGTACTGAAGATTTGTAAACTGCAAGTGTACAATTATATCGTCAACCCATTATTTTCAGTTCAGTTTGATATTTTCGTCAGATAATTGTGGTTTCTCATCGTTCCCAACATGAAATTATGTGAAGTGTGTTAAGAAAAAAATTCATAACCTCATATGTGAGATACTTTTTTTCTGTGAAGCTTCCAGAAACGTTCAATTTCATTTTTAAAAGATTCCTGGTAAATTTAATATTTTTCATATTGTGTATTCCTTGATATATTTATGTATACTTGATTACAAATTGGTACCTTACGTGAAGATATTAACCCGCCTGGCTTGTTTCCTTGGATTGCTGTTGTTGATAAGCTAACTTTTACGTAATCTACATATATTAAGCATGCAGGAAAAAAATTATTTCGTAAAGAGAATCGTACCAAGCACAAGTATTTTTATACCCTGGATGATTTCATGCAATAATTTGAGTTTATTTACGCGTTTGTAATGCATAGAAAAAATGAAAGTACGACAGAATGCATTAGATACAATTGACTTTGAACAAACATACAACATTTCGTTTTATGTACGCCAGTATTTTATTTTTGTTCTGGAATGGTTTTAAAAAGAAGTGTGGCGATATTTTCGTAAGGTTACCATACACAAATTCAGACTTTTCTTTCTACTCGAAATAAACTTGAAAACCTTTTGAACACATTTGATACGTATCTAGGGTACTCAAAAAATATATAGCTCTTAGAACAATTAAAACTTTTCATCGTTTCCTTATCTAAAATTAGTTTTTACTAAAAACAAGAAAGCATATACCTACCTTTTTCAGATTAAATTCACCAGATTTAATTTATTTTAAGCAGATTTCAAAAGGACTTCAACAATATTAAAAAATAATTCAACGATTTTCACAAATCAATTAGCAAATTTCTTCCAGATGAAGTACAATGTATTTTACAATATTAATTAATTACGATATAAAAAATTTTAATTATTTTAAGACAATAAACCAATTTTGCTGATAGATTTGTGAAAATCGTTGAATTATTTTTAAATATTGTTGACGTCCTTTTGAAATCTGCTTAAAATAAATTAAATCTGGTGAACTTAATCTGAAAAAGGTAAGTATATATTCTATGCATTAGATATCTAACACTAATATAATTCTTTACTTTTATTATTTCTTATTTATCAGAAACTGATGCAGATGATGTTTATTACATTTACGCCGACAATGATGTTATTAACTCCGAATCCACGAATCTAAAGGAAGCAATAATGCAAACATTTGCAAGTTATTTCAACTTGAACATACAGTATCCTAAAGAAGTCTCGCAGTCCTACGATTTCCTACAGAGATACTTCTTCTCAATACATTCGGAATGCTCTCGTGGAAATAAAAACAACATTACTGCTATTGCAAAAGTCATTAGACTTATAGAAAAAATTGAAAAGGTCTCCTAAACATTGAAACCTTTTTCTACTTTATATAAAATTTCAAATTTTTGATTTTTTCCTAAAAAAAATTTTATTTTCTTCATTATTTTTTAATTTCATTGTTTATGCTGAGATAGTATTTTTTTTTGTAATATTAAGCAATATAAATGAAATGTTTTATTTTTTAATAAATATGAATTCATACCAAAAAAATGTGTTTTACAGTATGGTTATCGAATGAGCTTACCCACTTTCATTTAACTTTACAACAAATGTATAATTAATTAGCACACCTTTGTTTAATTTTACAACAAATGTGGAATTAATTAGCACACCTTCGTTTAATTTTACAACAATTGTGGAATTAATTAGCACACCTTTGTGTAATTTTACAACAAATGTGCATTTATAACACACTTTAATTTATTTTCAAACAAATATGTAATATAACTTACATACTTTAATTTAATTTCACAACAAATGTATTATTGAGCTTACACGTTTTAATGTATTTTTACAACAATAATTTACAAGCATTTGCGACATTTACATTTACAACATTTATAGTTGGCAACAAATTGCCAACTTTTAAAGTTGTGAAAATTTTTTACTGTGTAGGCCTACCACCAATAATAAGACATTTTTCCGTAATTTAGACGGTTTGAATTTTCATTGCTTGTAGTTTTTCCAGGGAATTTTGGCAGTATTATTGTAAAATGGGTACAATTATATACCGTACATATTATATTGAATTTATGGGCATTGAGTCTATATACGTACTTACATATAGGGTAGCCGACCTACTACGTAAATATGTGAAATATACTGTGAGAATCTTATTGAAGAAATTACTAGTCTGGCCACGTAACTATGTTAACTCAAATGCACCCAAAAGCTGTTTACATATTCATTTGTAGGCAGACATCAAACATCACATCAGACGTCATTCCCCTTTAATTTTTTATCCAAACTTACTCGAGTCAAGCCTGTTGCGTAAGAAATTTTAAATTTAAACTTGCTTTCCTGAAATTTGTCATTTTCGACGTCCTCTCCAAGAATAAACAAAGGTTAAATGTAGTTTTGACATTTTTGACAACTTCCCTGGTGAACATTTGTAACCAAAAAAAAGTACCTGAACAGGACCTAGTAATAGCAGAAATTTTAAATTTATAAAAACTACAATTTCTTAATTTTACACTCTATTTTTGTTACATAAATGTTTTCCTAAATACGTTTGCTATCCGATAGGTCAAGATGATAACATATATGTAGCCAAAAAGCGTACTTCTCTTCTCCTCTAAATTCATTTAAAAATTCTGCTTAAATCAGCTACCAACCGGTGCTCCTAACATTTTTTGCCGTAATAAATAGAACTAATAAAACTAACCTCGAAAATATTTGCATAAACCACCAGCTTTTCTTTCAACAAATAATTTTTAATCGCAAAACTCACCTTGTATAGTCATAATTTCTGCTCCTCGATAAAAATGTCGTTGAATTAATTCCTTGTGGTCCATTATTAGAAAATCCTACACAAAAAGAAACATTTATTAAAAAAATAAAAATAATTATCACAAAACAAAAATATACATATATTTTTTTTTCATATTTGTCGTCGCAAACAAATAATTCCGTTGAGATTCCTCGCACTAAACTCAGTACTGTAAACGCGCACTACATAAATTTACACAAATATTTAACAAATAAAACAGGACTTAAGACAAAAATTGTAAATCCAGCACTTTAAAAAAAAAAGGGGGAGACCGCTATGTAGGTATGATACCGTTAAATTTTTCTACGCGAAAAAACTTTCCGTAATCAATAACAATTAAATAATTCAAAATAAAAACTAAATCAAGTAATAAAAGAAAAAAACAAAGAAATTCTGATAAAAATTTGTTTTCGGTCGAGATAAAAGCAAATAAAAAAAGTTAACACTAAAGAACAAAGGTTTGCTTGCAAGTTACCTATATACAGTTTTACACAGTGGACACGCAGTGATTTACACCAAACTACCGCGTTTAAAGCATTTTCATTGCCTTAATTTTATCGCACGATATGAACGAATTTATACGGAACAAAAGAATAAATGTAAATTTCCACAATTAGTTACTTAATTAAAACTGTTATTGAAAATGGATTTTATTTTGACACTGGCACCTCTGAGTCGGAAGATAAACAATTGATATTGAAACAAAGAATAGCTATAACGGACAACTTACTACTACATACAATACAACAAACACAACACAACTGAGTAGGACGTCAGAGCACAGCACTGTGCCAAAGTTAACTTAAAGTGTGCTGTCTGTGATCTCATTTCTTCTACGTGTTCTGCTGGAATCGGAACGGAATAACGGAAGAATTTAAAAAAGCGGATTCTGTAATTAGTTTTGGCGTTGTGTTCTATGAAATATGTCTAAGGAACATTGAATTATAAATAGGGTTGCCATATATTAAGCATATTATTAAAAAATTTATTGAAAAGAAAAAAAAAATTCTAAAGAAAATTAAATTTAAAAATGGAATTTTTTTAATTTTTATTGCCAATCTAAATTCGCTTACTCTACGAAAAGGGGTGATCTCAATCAGAAGTGGTATATGTATTTATTATTTAGCAAGACACAACTGGCTGAAAGACTCCAACAGTTAAAATTTGAGCCGAAGACAATATCCATAACTAAAGGAACCAGAACTTTTGACAGGTAACCATTACACTGTATTACAGCGAAAATATACTTTTGATGATACATAAGCTGTGTTCTTTTGTGTACCTTCTTCTAGAACTCCCATATACTGGAGAGAACAAATCTGACGATTGAAGCGAACTATTTATACTGTTCGCTTCATTTATACATCTTCTATGAAAATGTATGAGCGTTCTTTTGTATATCTTTTGTTCTACTCTGTTCTGCGGACAAAAAAGAACAAAGCTGTAGTGTAGGTTGTAGCTCTATACCTTTTCAACTTCAAATTGAGACTAAACAATTTCAAATTGGGAATAAAAAATAAAAAAATAATACCATAATCTTCCATGGTAGGAAAAGGTATACCACAAGGAACCCTCCTCTCATCTACATTTTTAAACATATCCACATATTCCTAACGCAGCGAGAAGAAAGTGCTTCAAAAGTCATTTTCTAATACTTCTACGGAAACATGTTTTTGCTTCCGTTTCATAGAAATTTTAACAGGTTGCATATTCGCAGAAGTTGCAAGAGATTTTAAAGAACTTAGTGAGAATTAGATTGGAAGCTTTGCGCGATTACTGAAGCTACAGTATCCGTCACACATATTTACCAATCATTTTCAATTACAGAAAATTGAAATTTGATGTAACAGTCGTTCTCTGCAAAAGCACAAATATATGAAACACAGATTGGAACCTAACAGAAAAGAGTGTCTTTTTTGTTCTTCTACAGAAAGGATATCTTACTAAATAACTCTATCAATAAATATTTCACACTGAATTGGATCCAAAACATATCTGATTTCCTTTGACACACTACGAACCACATGTGTGGTTCCAACACGAGAAAACTTGGACCGATAAAAGTACACAATGAATTCTCAAGAATTTTAGCAATAATTTCGAAATTGCTTTAGATTATTTCAAGAACCTGGTAAAAGTGCTTCGAATCTGTTTTTTTTTCGAAGCACTTGGGAGGTTTTTTCTGCTTGGGAAGTAACACAAATTCTACGACACTCTCAAACCTATAAACATTCCAACATTTCATCGTACACCACTGTGATTCATCCTGATTAGTATATATTTGTTGTGGGTGGAAGTGATATTGTTTGGCGCAAGTTTAATTGGTAAACTTTTTGGGCTTGCTGCAAACCAAGGCGCAGCCACAAAGCTATAACTCCAAAGGAACGGCTAGGCTAAGGAGCAGCAGCTAATAAGCTTTAACTCACAATCAATAAAAGTATGCTGGCTTTAATTAATCCGATTTATCTCAAGCACAAAGGCCAAGACGACCAATTGTGCTAACTTGATTAATAAGAAGAATAAATGAGTTGAAAAGAAACTACATAAGAGGAAAAAGCGCAAGACCGTGTCGAAGTGAGATCCAAACTCATAACACCTGTACCGAGATACAGCTAATTCGTTAGTATTTCACTTCACTTGCTTTTGAAAATAAAATGATCATGATCATTTAAAAAACTGAAGTGACCAGTTTCGAAAATTAATTTCGAATGTCAATTGCACAGCTCTTTGGTTTTTTTATGTGTGAAAATGAACGCGGCTGCGAATTATTATCTTCTAAACATTTAATGCAGATAATAAGGAGGAATATAATATAACATATCGCAAGAATTTAATTTTTCCGCTCTTTCTTCCATGCATTGGGGTCCTTGTGCACTAACAAGCTTCCCTCTAATACATGATAACTTTATTTTAGTCCATCAGTTAGAACTTTCTAGTATGCAAATGGCGAGTTACAATTTATTAGTGATAATTAATAACTACATATATGTGCTTACTATTTCTAAAGTAAAATCACTGCTCGTTGATTTCACTCCCATTCACTGCAAAATTGAAGATGAATGAAGTGAGTAAGTGAATTTATAAGCGGAATCAAATTCGCAGAAAAGTGATTCACTTCACTCACTTTTTGCCAATTTTTAATCTCGGTACTGGGATTATAGCTTACCAAGTGAGCTACGGAGGCAACGCCTTGGGCATTAGTTAGCTCATGGCCGTGTTTAGACACGTGGAAGCTCAGAGCACTTGATGATATGCGGGCCCTCCAACAGAAGCTATTTTCTAAACTAATAAAATACAAACACAACACGGCAAACACACCGATTGTAAGTTCAAAAGCGAGTAAACCGATTTTCGCACCCGAGAAAAAAGATATCGTAAATTGGCATTAAGGGCAAGTCTTGATCGTGTGAAGTGATTTAGTCGTTTTTGTAATCAAATGATTTTGGGGAATAAGCTTATCCAGACAGAGAGATTTGCCAGCATTAGGTTAACTTGACGCAACAGTATAGCAATTTTCTCTGATTATCAAATAGAGTTTGGCTACTAAAAGTATGCCATGAGAAAATGCCGGAAATTAAAAAAAATACTGGGGTTGTAAACACTATCACTATGCAATGACAATGGGGGGGGGGGGGGGGGTTTATATGTTACTTCGTAAGAAAATCTGTTGCCATGTATAGAATTTCGAATAAATCCCATAGTACTTTCAGTTGCCAAAAATCGAACAGCTAAACTAACTTGCACCTAATGAGTTGTTTTACTGATTGAAAATTGATCTTCAGTGGGTCTACTATGGTCTAAGATGCCACTGAGTTAGCTTACAAACCTTATTTGGAATGATTATTGCTTCTCCAGTCATTTGCAATCTTAAAGCTACAAACGCGATATACTCTCATTTGATATGCTGCTTGCAGGTTTCGACTTCCTCTTTGCATAATCGACACATTTCGCTATTGTCTATTTGCATATTTTCTTCAGAAAATAATATAAATACGAAGGAGTATATGTAGTGTACAATAGTTTTTGCCAATACATCACTAATTTCAAACCGACTATCTAGAAATGTGTGTATACTTTTTATGTATATTTCTTATGAAATAAAATTAAAGGAAACGTATATAAATTTTCTTAATAACATTTTATTAATGCCACGAGAGTTTACAATTTCAATAATAATTCACTAAATTATGACGGAAACTTAAATATCAATGGAAATACTTGAATTTGTACAATTTAGTTTATCTTACACATGTTTTCTTCACTTACATAATCAAATAATCTACAATAGGCTGCCTCTACTATAATTAAATTTCCATAAATACATTTTACAAACGGAAACATTCCAATATCTAGCGCATTCTATTATATAAATAGAAAGGAAAAAAATGATTGACATATAACAGTCCTCTCACTTCTTCTGTTACACAAACAAACACCTATGATTCCATCGAGACTTACTTATCAAATATTTAGCTATACACTGTTGGCGGTAAAAAATTCCTGGCAGTTATTATTTCACTCTCACAATACCTACATTACATATACATATCTATCATTTCCATTATCTGTTTTTTTTTTTTTTGTTTTTTAATTCTCCTTTTTTGTTATTATTTAAATATACCTATTTAGTGGTCACACGGTAACGAGTATAAATTAAGTGTTATTTCTAAAAGAAAACATAAACCTTGTTTAACCTTGTTTGTAGATAAATAGTGGCCCTTAAAAGATATGTGTTTCTGTTGACAAGAATTTCTTAACTTTTTTTCTTTTCTCTAATAAATAACTCTACCTAAGCGTCTTTGCAAAAAAAAAAGATGGAATATTTAGTGGAATTTATTGTTTTTTATTTACACAAAAAAAAATAGTTACAAAAAATATTTACAAAATAAAAAATAACTTAATATTACATTTATCGATGTGTCTGTGTGTGTAAGTGTGTGGAGTTGTGTCTTTTTTTTTTAGTGAAAGTCCATATGTGGAGCATCTAGGGCTGTATGAAGAGTTAACATGACACCTCGATTGATACTAACTGCAGGATAGAAGACACCGTACAAATCTCGAAAAGCAACTGAACCTTGAGGCATTTCATTAACAAGAAAACTAAGTGTATGTCTTTCTAAATCTAAAAGGACTCCGATTGTACTGCCGGTGGTAATTCCTCCTTCTACTCGCCTTTCATGAACTGAATTGTGTTGAAACCATGATCTTTGACCATCGATATACATTGCAAAGGCTTTCTCGTCCTTACCTGTATTAAAAGTAAAAGTAAATAATAGAAGAAAGGATGTTAGTTTATTTTGGTTTTCGATTTTTAGAATTGGAAGAATAATTATTTTAGAACATTTGTAACTCATTCATAAAAATAAAAAAACTTACTTACTCTCACACACCAACTCAGAAAAACTGCGCAATGAAAAATCACAGAACTAAATTGACTTGGTACTTTGCTGAAAACGTAGATAAGATCAACAAACTCTTTTGTAAAACAGGTACAAGAAGCTTAAATGAACGTACACAAATACACCAAGAGTTCAACAAACAATCGGTCATTGTATTCAAACTTAGATTTTAATGAGAAAATCAAAAACTCGTAGGTGGTGTACTATTTTTAAAATTGTGGGAAGGGCAGATAAACATTTTTGTATGGGCCGATGGCTAAAAGAACGAAAAAATTATGGGCTTCAAATTAAATCAGCCCTCTTTAGAAACTTTGGAGGTCCTCATTGCTTATCAGTTCAGGATGGGCGGAAACATAATCCTGAATGTTGAATGGGAAGCACGCATAGATCAGTCATTGTCCACAATTCTCTATCAGAAGCCTTACTTTTTTGGTTCCTAATACCGGTCGAACCGGGCATTGAGTAAAAACATATAATTAAATTCAGATGTGCATCTGTAAGTAGTTAAATTTATGAACCCCATCTAGAAATGACCTAAATCTTTTAATCCATCCACAATTCTGTATTAGGAGAAATCAATCAATGAGTTTGGTTTTAATCCGTAGATAGTACATACATACTAGTCCATGAAGAGTTTAAAACGAATTTGAATACCAAATCAACAAAATTAAAGGTGTGTCATTGAGAATACGCTCTTCAATCTATTTTAATATAAACCATCTTGGAGTTCGGCCAACAGGTTTGGTATTAGTATCAAAGTAAGTCGTCAGGAAATTAAATTTCAAAAAACTTGTCGAACATCATTCAATGAAATTACCATAATCAAGCCTTCAGAAGAATGAAATCCAAGAGCATGCGCTTATTTACTTATGGAATTGTATGTCTTGTAGGCTTCTAAGAGGATAGCATGATAGTCGCACCGTTTTAATTAACTTTCATCTCCCTCTTTAATCAACCAACAAACCAATCAAAACAAAAAGCAGCATAAAGGAAGAATAAAAACCAATATACCACCTCACGATCACGGTTGATCTTTATTGGGTTGACAATCAATTCATTCACAACACCAGTCCTTAACAATTTTAATGTCACGCTGCAAGAATGAAGTCAAAATATAACCAGACTGGAGATTTGAATCTAAGCTGGCTTCGGACTGTATTAAGGCGATGATACAATCGAATTCGAATCTGATGCTTGTCAAAATCAAATCGGAATATGGCAGTGCTGTTTAACTGAATAGCAAAGCCGATATTAAATAACACTTGATATTCGAAGTTGGTTCGGCAATAAGGCCTGAGGCCGAGGCCATCACTGTCTTGAAGCAACATTCCGAAACAAAGAAGGTCTTGTTGATTTAGGTGCTAGGATATGAAGGCATTAAGGGCAACGATATTGCGGCCCGTATTGAAAAGGAAGGAGCCAAATTTATTTGTTTATTGGCCCTGAATGTGCTTTTGCTACCCAAAGGGCCACCTTTCGGCACAAGTTTAGCTTTGGCAGGACAGAATTAAATTTGGTACCCTGGGAAAATACACCAGGCCTGAGAAAAGCAAATAAATTTATTACTTATTCGCATCATATTTCTCACACTCAGTAGGAAAGATCTAAGGCTCATAATGGTCTTACTTACTGGACATTGCCCAGTCAGATATCATCTCAAGAGAATGGATAAGGTTGATAGCAAGACCTGTTGCTTCTGTATGGAACAACGAAACTGCTGAGCATATTCTCTGCTATTATGAAGCTCAAGGTCGTATTAGTCTGAAATTTCTGTAGAAGACATTCTCATTGCCAGAGGATGTTATAAAGATAACGCCCTCAAGAGCACCAAAACACCATAGGTTTTGTAAAAGAAGACCTCAAGTTCGAATGGGTGCGTAGGACACTTAAGATTAATGTCACGGAAGATCTCACATGTCGCAGTGGCTAGATGAAAGGCGGAATCTCTGTACTGCATCCCCTATTTTAATAATAATAATAGCCAGACTGGGACTAGTGATAAATTTTGGGTAGGAACGTCATTAACATACACTGTAGGAAAATCGGAGATTGCATTCCTTTTTCACCAGTGCACCGACTAATTGTGGACTATCAAACTGGAGCTTCTTCGATATAATAAATAGCCTCACTTAAAGAATGACTTTATAAAAGATCTCTTTTCGAGACATTCAAATACCGTAAAATTCAGTTCTGTAAGTAAGACTCGAATAAGACATCTACCGACATCTGTCTTATATGTACTCTGTTATGTGGTCATATAAAAACTCCTTTCATGTATACATATAAGAACCACATAACATTCATGTAAGTTTCAAATGAATAAGGTTTATCAACAGTTAAATTTAATGGCTAAAAATAGGATGTAAAAGAAAAAACAAAAAAATAAGTATAAAGCACATGGCTTAACTGCATTCCTCACCGAACAAATAATACCCCTAGAACTAACATATATGTATGCTCATCCTTTCTGCAGAACTTTTTGAATACAATTAAACGGAAACGTTCTCTCTGCCCATGAGATATCAAAGTAAAAAAAATTGAGTTCAAGAAGTTCCACAAATCAATTTCAAATCGTTTGAACTTCCTCTGATAAAGTCATGTTTAACTATAACCAAACTATACATACATACAAACATATACATATATATATAAATATATATAATTGAACATAACTTACCGAGCATTTTATTTCTGTTGACATCAATCCTTGCTACCCCAAAGGCTGGATCAGTATCGGCTGTATAGTTGTCGATTGTGAACTCCCAGTAATGGACTCCTCGTGAAAATCCAACAGAACCCAATGCAACTCGATGTTCCCATCCCTCTACAGAGACTGTAGAGTTGTTATTTGAGAAAATTAAACCGGAACCAGGTCCACCACTCAATTGTGGATCAAATGTGAACCAAGCAACTGCAAACAAAAGGTAAAAGTCGTATATCTATATGTAAAAACAAAGACAAAAAAACAACAAGTTAGCTCTTCACATCACAGTTGTTGATAGCCGGAAATTGACTCTTAGTTAAAGATAGAAAGAGATAGAGAAAGACAGAAAATAAAGAACAAGCGTTCACGAAAGATGCAATGGACGTCTTCTACATGCGATGACGTGCAAGGATATAATATATATATATATTTCTCCATACATATATTCCTAAGTTTGATGTTCTACAAGCTTCCCATCGTCTTAAAATTGACTGACTTATCTTCTAGGTTCTTCTTCATACTACTATCGTGTACATATGTAAGACTTACCCTCAGCTGTCTGAAGACCGATTAGCTCAGAATATTCTCCTTCTCCGGTACTATTGAAGGCTTTCACCCTAGCGTTGTACATCGAGTTAAAATGTAGTCCATCTACAGTGCAAATTGTTTCCTTTCCACAGTAGACTTCCTGCACCCCCAACAATCATACGTTAATCAAACTTTCTCATATTGCGCCAAAGAAATGCAACGAGTTTTCTTACCCGGAATTCACTTCCACTGCCATCGTCCAATTCCAAAACGTATCCTTCAACGAAGGAATGATTTGGTGTCTGCCATGCTACCGTCACAGAATTATTTTCCGCTGAACAATCTTCCGGAATAATCGTTGGTGCCGATGGAGCTGTATGTTGAGGGATAGAAAGAAAGAAAGCATAAGAAATCAAATTTCAAAAAGATTTTTCTTGGGTGGTAGTAGGTGGGTGATAGGAAACTGGCAAGGGTGGAATTGCGGGGGAATAATGTTGGGGGGCGGTTATACACTTTAATAAATCAATGATGAAGTGGTGTTACAGGGTGAAACCTTAGATGAAAATATATAAAAAAAACTGAAAGAGGAACAATTTAAAACTGACACCTTGAAAGGATAAGAAATGCCCCATAAATAAAATCCCCCTGCCCCAAACTCAAAAATTTTCAGAATCTTAAGAGAGTAAGGATTTTTGCGAAATTTATAGTGCTGCTACTAGATAAGCTTCTCACCTGCTGGTAGTCTTTCATCTCCTTCTTTGGCTGCTATTTGAGTTGAACAAATAAATGAAAAGAATTTTTTTTAGTCGTCTCACGAAATTAAATGTTTCTCTTGTTGTTGTTTTTATTTTGTTTAATTTTTTAATAGGAAACTTTTAACTAGCACACACAAAAAAAAACAAAAACAAAAACAAACGAAATTGTCTTGAGGGGAGAGTTTAAGATAAATATTAATTAAAAACAAAAAAAGACAAGTTAAATTAAAACAAAAAAAAGGGAAAAAAGACTTTGCAGGCTGATCAGTTCCTTTCTGTTCTTTTAACGTGTGATTTTTTTAATGAACTACCTATATACAAAATGTTGAAGCGCACAAAATCAGTAGTGACTCTTAACGACAAAATTGGCATTATAGAGAGTTTGAAAAATGCTAAGTGAAGTCGTATATTAGCCCCATAAGTATGCAGTCGGTACTTCAACAATATCCAACATTCACAAGAGAAAAGGTTATAATTGATATAAGACCAATAATATTATACCCTAAAAGTTAATTAAAGTGAAAAACCAAAGTTTTATATAGCAACAACAAGAACGTGTTGATCGATTTTGTCCATTTTTATACCCTAGATGAAATCATAAGGGTATACTAAGTTTGTCATTCCGTTTGTAACACCTCGAAATAATGATGGTAGAGCAAAATGGATTGGACACCTATTCATAATATTAAAAGTTATTTCGATTTTTGCATGTCCGTCCGTCCGTCCGTCCGTCCGTCCGTCCGTCCGTCTGTGCGCACGATAACTCGAGAACGCGTATACTTAGAGACCTGAAATTTTGTACACAGACTTTAAAAAAAAAAGTAAAATTAAGTTCGAAAATGAGCCAAATCGGGCAACTCCTTCGTGGGGTTGCCATATAAAAATTTCGTTTTCCGCTATATATTTGGACACTGTATGAGAACGCGTCGACGTAGAGAGCTGAAATTTCGCACATGATGTTTTTACTACATTAGAAAATAAAATTTCAAAAATGAACTGAATCGGGCAACTCCTTCTTGGTGTTGCCATATAAAAATTTCGGTTTTTTACGTATACTTTGAAAACCATCAGTCCAAGACATTTTTATGGTACTAAAAACATCTGCAGAATACGAAATCCTATAAAATTGGTTATAATGATTTTTTCTGTGCGACAAACCGTTCTAGAAATATATGCGAAAAACAACTTCAAAATCAATACTTGAATAGATCGGTGACCATACGAAGTTTAATACGGGCATTCATCTAGGGTATCCTAAGAATTGGTCTTAGACCAATTCTAGCTTTTTTACTTGTTGAAATTTTATTTACTATTACTATGAAAACACCATGTACCTAATTTCAACTCTCTATGTTGAAACATTCTCAGGCCCAAATTAGAGAGGACGGACGGGCGGACGGACAAACAGACGGACATGAAAAAATCAAAATATCTTTTAATATTATGGGTGAATATCCTCCAACAAGCATTATTTCTGTGCTTTACAAACCTTAACGACAAATTTAGTATACCTTATGATTTCCTCTAAGGAATAAAACGAGTCCATTTTGAAATTAACGTGCAATCTTCACAGTGACGTAAGGCAATGAAAAAAAATAACTATTGGAGGCCGCTGTGTTTTTTTGGATCTTACAAAAGCGATAATCAGGACAACATATGATGCTATATGCGAACTTCCGCGAAAAGATGAAAAGTTTTATTAAAATTTTTGAAACTATAATAAATTTTAAGTAAAAAATTTCGACATACATATAACGATCACAACTTCCTCTAGTTGTCATAGAAAATTTGAATGATGCGACAAAACAAATATTTTGTTCAATTGGAAAAACAAAATAAAGATCAAAATGTAATACAGATTAATAGAGCGGCGGAAAACTGAATTCATGTCAAATTATAACATTTAACCTTTTGCACCCGAACGGCGCCTCTCAGGCGCCATCCTATTCTTTACTTTAACTCGAACGGCGCTTGGGAGGCGCCATCACTAATTATGGTCATATATATCTTATATTGCGTACGCATTGATAATTTTCGTTTTCTTTGTATAAATAATAATGTAAAATTGTATTATCCGTATTTGCTTACTAAAGCAAGTAATTTGGTTGTAGTAACGGGTGAAAGTGACCCAAGTGCATGAAAATGGGTTTTTCGACGGTCTGAATAGAGAAGAAAACTATAGCAGTAGATAGTACTTAGCGAGACTTTTAATTTGATATGTAACATGCCGTATTAGAGCCGCCCCCGCCGGGGGTCCTAACCACCACCCTAAAAGAACCCTCTATAAAAATATCGTCTTCTACGAATTGTAGCTGGTAATTGGCTCAGGGGAATAATGATAGTGCTTTTGCGATTAATCATAACCCTACCGAGTTACAGCCGATCTAAAGTTCAAAAAATATAATACCACAGTTCGAATAGATAAAGGGAAGTAATAAAAAAGTGAGTATGGCGATCGAAAGATCTCCAAAAATAAAGAACGCTTTTACTTGTTTAAAAAATTAGAAAATATACTGCGCCCCCGCGGGGTCAAAGTTTGATCTAGTAAATTTTGAAAAATCTAATCCAGAATTGAAAAGCTCAGGTCCTAAGAAGAAGTTTGATTACCCACACCGCTTGTTTCGAGGTCAAATGGCTGTGTTATAATTAAAAAAACCGTTGACCCCCTAATTCCCCCTTACCCACCGATCGATATAAGAAAAGCCTATGACACGCGAATTATCAATGAATATTTTAAATATGAATCCAATTTTGGGAAGGTAGAGGGCCCTCCGCTTTTTGCACTATATGAAAAATTTAGAGCCTTTTTTTGAAACTTTGTTCCCCACTAGCTTTTTAATAAAACTACTATCGGGTAGCGATTACCCATTGAAAAAAAAATGAACAATTCGAGTGCAAAGGGTTAAAAGTTATTTATACTACTATATAAAAATATGTACAACTGAATGTTTTTATAAGAGAAACGTTTCGTGGAAAATATTTTTCTTCAATTAGGTAAAATATTTAACAGGGTAACAATGGGTAATCTAACTATGGCATCCTTAAACTTTCAGAGATTTTATGCGCAAGAGAAAAGGTAGACTGTTCCACATTCACACAGTTCAAGATAAAAAAGGATCACGAAATTTTACTGTTCGGTCGAAAATACTTTGAAGGGTAAAAGAATGTGCGCGGTTTGCAGCGCAAGTATTGTGTACAGGAATTATTAGTCTTGTGAATAGGAAAAGTAAATGTTTCATCATTTTTAATCAAATGTTACTAGAAGACCTACAAGTACTTGTAAATGGTATAGGATTAGCGATACGAAATAAAATCACAATCTGCCAGTGTATATGATGAGAGCACCGCATATTATCCAAAAACAAAATACTCCTGAGAAAACCTTAGGCACAAAATACCCAAAATACAATATAAAAAAAGGAAAATATTACCGAAAAAATTTAAAAAAGTACAATAAAAATAAAAATGCCTACGATTCCTTTGCATTATTTTTTTTTTATTATTTTGGTTTGGATTTTTACTTGGGTATGTTGTGATTGAGGATTTTGCACATGGACATTATGTGAACATATACCAAAATTAAAGAATTTACTAATAAATCTGAGTCACAGTAAAAGAAAAAGCTCTGTTAATCTTTTATTCAGTACTTTAAGTTCTTTTTTATAGAATATGGATATTATGGGTTTGTAGGAGTTCAAAAACTTCAAGAATCGGCCCTGATTTTGTGCTCCAAAAACACATCAAAAGCGAAAACTATTAATTGTTAGATCTACTCTAAAGAATTCCATTTAGTCTGTGTAGGGAGCGATAAATCGCAGTCACACGGTCCTTTTATGGGCCCAGATAGCTATGATCTTCGGGGTTTTCTAGTTAGTAAACAAAGTATTTATATTGAATATGATAAACTTATATAGTTTAAGTATATTCATATTTGAGGAAAATTTCAAGAGTAGGTACCAGAAAAAAATTTGAATAATATTCTTGAATAGGAATATTTTCGAAATCATAATAAATAGAAAAACAACTTAGGTCCTAGGTGGTAGAAAATGCAACTCGTTGCGTCTCAATCCATTTCCTCGATTATGATGTAGCAACAACACAGCCATTATTAAAGGCAGATGAAAATGAATCTAAAATGTCATCTGATTAGCTTGATATTTAACGCAAGCAACTCACACTTTATGTGTGCTTGTCCGGCCTTTGCCCGGAGCAGGCTGGATATATTTGGGTCTGTACTTCTATCTGTGGATGAGCTGAAATCTTACCTCATCTAGACCTGATGAGTTTTATTAAGAGGTCGGAACGGTTTTGGTCAGAGGGTGTTTCTAGCAGGTTAGCACAATGAGCCGGTTTGGCCTCCCTGCTTGGAATCTCTTCGTCCCTGCATTTGAATATATAAAAACAAAAAACACCTACCACTTATAATTAAGGAAAACATTTTTCTAGGTGAACTAGTCTGCTCTTCGTGATTATAATTTATAAATAGTACAAAACAAATGCTCTGAGATTTCTGTAACTTTTAAGCATGACTTGAAGCTGTCTTATTTACGTGAATCATTCAAAATTGAAGTTAACTGGCCCTTCCCTTCATAGAACCATATACCAAGACGATAATTTTTTTTTAATTGCTAAATAAGAGACTTCAATTCAAACAATACTATAAATTCAATATTTAACTTTAATCGACTACAACAATAGTTGGGAGTTAACTTGCTGTGTGTGTTCGAGATGGAAGCACGTTATTTTTTTTTAAGAATTTTGAAAATTACAAAAAAAAAGAGAATCAAGCAAATTCAAAGAAAGGAGATAATTTGAAAAATTTAAAATCAAAATCAAAATTAACAGTAATTTTTAACTTACGCTTCATTTGTATAAAATTAAGATTATCTATTGCCCTTAAAAGAGGGGCATCATCTAATGTCAAGTCGACAATCGGTGAAACTCGAGGGGCAGCAGTTGTAACTTCCTGGTGCCACGTCATATCGGTATTTGCTACTCGATTAATAAGCATAGATCCTACCTGTAAAAATCAAAATATTTGTATGCAATTCAATCAACACATTAGCTTTTTAAAACAGCAGGTGGTAATAGTTTTGATGACATACTTGCAAAAAGGCAGCGCTATCAGTCTCTTTAAGTGCTTCTATACAAAACTGAATTAAACCCGTAGTCTGCTGTAATTTCCCTGTACAACTGGACTGTTGATCCTAGTCGAATGAAAGAAGAAGAAAAAAAAAGGAAGAAAGATAAAATAAATTGCGGTTCTTAAGAACAGTGTTCATTTCCGTTCTTTTGTAATTCTTATTGTTTTTTTTTGGTCTTCCTCCTTCTCTCTTTAATTCTTTATTTCTTTTGTGTAAATCTCCTTACCTTTAATATCCTAATTTTAGTATCTCGATCCATTCGAATAGCCTCAAGCAAGTACTCTCGTCTTTCATGGATTGCTTGAATCAAGGCTTCACATTGCGCCGTCACCAGTCTTTCGAATTCAATGCAAGATTCCTGAATGGTTGTGAAATGAAAGAAGAAAAAAGAAATTAAAAGGAATCCACCTTTATACATACCTATGTACATAGTTAGTATAAATCTCAATGAGTTTCTTACCGTCACTTTATCGCTCATTCCCTTCAATCGTTGGATGAATTCTGTGGTTGAGCGAGCCTTCTCTGACAATTGCTGCAGATTATGTGACAATTCTGTCTGTAAAAATAGAAATAAGAAAAATAAATGAAAAGGGGAAAAAAAACTCGCTATGAAATATAGGGGAGAAAATGTGGAAAATATCGCGTCGCCACATTATGAAAATAAAATGTCAAATGTAAAACAAACAACATATGCAGACGGTCGCGACAGGGACTAGTATACTCAGGAAAATGGAAAATTCGTATATGTATAGTACTCTATCCTCGAGTATCTTATAGGATAATTAAATGCATCCATCTACCACCAGATAGCAGATATTGTCGGAACTATAATCGGGGGCAGAACTCAGTTTATGCCAGTCCGATCTTTGTTGAATATTTTTCCTTCTCTGTTTTATCCTCTACATACATACATACCGACACCAGTCGACAACGTCTTTGATTTTTACGAAAAACCAAGGGAAAAATGTTACTTTTCACTGGGATTGTGTAATAGCGGATAAAAGTTCTTGACAGGTTAAGTTCATGTCTTGTGAGATAGCTTGCATATGGAGAAGAAGTAAATTTGATACCTTTCAGAAAGTGTCACTTAAAAGAACTGAGAGAGCAGCATTGTAGGAACTGTGCAGGGAATTAGCTAATAATTTGTGGTTGTTTTGACAGCAAGGACTATGTTGTTGACTTACTTAAATGACGTTAACGAATGTCAGTTATACTAAAAACATACTCTTTATAGTTTTGTTTACGTTGAACAGTTGGATACAGTCAGACAATATACCAATTTCCGTTGCATTTTTATATGCGAACATCGGTGAATACGATTTTTATGGTATAAAAGTCATGCACCTTTTGGTAAAAAGAACTTTATATATATTTTTTTACTTTATGGTCTTAAGAATACTGGGAGCCGCGGTACACTCAGCATCCCTTAAAATACAAGAATGGTACTGTGCCTACCAAACTATTGTAGTGTCTTTCAAGCTAACATTCTAGCTATACATATATAATGCAGTAAGGGTGCTAGAAAGAACGCACAAACGTATTTAGTGATCGATATATCAGGATTTGCATTAACAGCCAAGCTGCTATCAAAGCTCTGGATTCGAGTACATTAGATCGCACCTAATCTAGTGAACTTGGAGACTTGGTGACATACATATAGTTATTCTGCAGGTTGCTACAATGATATCAGGAAATTAGGCAACTGATGCTCTGGCCAGGAAGGGTTCGGCTATTAATGTATGATTAGTGAAAGAATCTACAGTATAGCCCCTAGAATCAGTGAAGGGAATTCTAAATTTACATACAGGTCTCCAAGTTGGTTAATCGTAAATGGGGAGAATAAACTACATACGCGATTTCAAGACAGCTATGGCCCAAGATATGTTTTGCGTAGGAAGGCAGAAACTATGAGAAGGAAGAACCGGAATGATGTGCGATATCTAATTGCAGTTATCACGGGACTCCGCGTCTTTAGAAAATACGCGGAACGCATATGGATGAGGAGGAGGTTGAGAGCGTTTAACTAACACCTCCTGTCTAAATTCCCCAGCCTTTCCAAACGTAGAGAGAGGATATGCTTGGTAGCAACTTTTTTCTGCGAATTGGGGGAAATTTCAAACAAAGAGTTGGGGATCCCATAGTAAAATTCTTTAACTCTTGCGGCTGGTTTTAAGTAAGGTCCCGATGAGGAAGTATCACACGGCACAATTGATGGTCTATGTGGGTGATAGTAAGTGCACATTTTGATAACCGATACCATAAAGTAACCTATTACAAGAATATTTAACAACAGGAAAATATCTAATACTTTCTACTAAATATTTCATGGGGGTATAGATTAATTTCAATTAGGAAGTAATGGCCGCAAAGCTATGATCTAGGTATTTTTTATATAAATTTTCCTTCGTGAATTTTTCCATTCTTGTCATAATCTCTATATAAAGTGAAAAAAATGGCAAGGACTTCAAAAGAGAGTCCTGAAGAACTGACAATTTGTTGTTTACTATAATTTGCTGGGGATAGAAATATTCGCGGAAAAAATGGAAAATTTTATTAGGGGGCATTCACTCTTTGTTGTATTTGAAAAGTGTTTCATAGTGTTTCACTACAACTTAGTAAATCTTTTGGGACCACCACTTTAAAGCCTATCCATATAAAACACAATAAACGGTCTTGTCCTTATGCAACTTTAAATTGGTAGTGTAAAATTGGGTTGTATTCTTGTATATTTAACAGATTTTAATAAGCTATCAAGCAATTGCTAAGTATAATTGAAGTATTGACATTGAAGTTGATCAACCACAAAAGATTATTGTTCAGTAATTGTCGGTATAATATTACGAGGTTTTTACAAGAGTCTTATAGTATTCATACGTTCATTACGTTCATTACACTTATATATTAAATAGTGAATGCCCAATTTTTGTTTTTTATAATAGAAGTGTTAATGATTTTATCCAATCCAGTAAACCGACCAGCTGTGCACTTTCTTGAGACTTAACTATGATGATCTTATCAAGGCACTAAATTCTATTTAATTGGATATCACTAGACGGACGGTAAGGTTTGGCAAAATCCTAATAATTTAATACTTTAATACTTTATTCAAAATATAGAGCACAAGTGAGTACAAAGCTCGTTAACATGCGCAAAATCCAAATAATAAATTCCAGTTAAACAAGTATGATAATGGTAAATAATACAGATAAAACAAAATATTACGAGAAAAGAAAGAAAATTACAATATAGGAGAAAAGAAATAAAAAGAGATGAATTACAGTTTTTTTAAAAGGTGACAAATATTTAAAGAAGTAAAGCAGGGAAAATAAATTAAAAATCAAAATACTAAAGCACTTAATACCTTAAATCGGGGACAACATACACTGTCTGTATTTAATATGAGCTTGGTGTGGCCGGCCATCAAGAAATTGGCCACAGTATTATATTTTCTAAAGAAGAAGACATTTTTAGTCCTGCAAACTTTTGTCTCATTCGATTTTGGATTTTCTCTTCAAAGCTCTCGAAAAGGTGATTTGTAATCGGATTTATAAATATGTATATTGAAGATAACAGTCTATTATCACGTTGGCAATCTGATTTGCCACAGAATCATAGTTTTGAAACAGCATTGTGTTGAAGGTTACGTCAGATCTGACAAGAGACAGTTGGGCGAGGGGGGGGGGGGTAATGATAGGTTGAGGGGTATTGGTCTTCAATTTTTAGTTTCTCATTATCAGCAACTAATTTGATTGGATGCTTCTTGATTGAAGATTTCAGCGGGTTGTAAATGATTGGCACTCTGTGTAAAATTGGTCGTTACTTAACCAACTTCCGCTTAAACCTGGAAAATCTCAATATCTTTAATTATACTACAGTATTTATTAACATTCATCCCCTCAGTATTACTTGTTGGACAAAAACTGTCAATTATAGAAACCATTACTAATCTCGGTGTAAAGATTAACTCTAGACTGATGAGCTGCGATCTTCGTTAGCAAAGTTCACATCGGTTTACGGAGATTATGAATGTCAGCGCAAATACTATGTACACGCAGTAAGTTGAAACTGATTTTACTCTGACTTTAGTTTAATCTATTTTAAGTTAGTTAAATGTTGTCTTTAACGATTGTGTCAGATACATTCTTTGCCTCTGTATATCTGATCATATTTCCCAATTAAGGTCTACGCTACTTGGTTGCCCTATGCAGGTACATCTTACACGTAAATCTCTATTACTTTTCCATAGACTAATATGTCGTGGTAACTGACAAGATTCAGGTTCTGCAGTCGTCGTGGCATCCTAACATTTTGATTCCGAGTACATCGGTTTTACTAGTAAAATTTTCTACGATATGTAACCATTTACTTAAAAGGCTCCCCAGGAAAAGAATACTAAAAATATACATGTTTCAATTTATGGGAATCTTACCGTACATTATGATATTCATTCACGTCAAATTTCCTAAATTTTTGATTTCGATTCATGTCATGTATGTAAATTGGTATGTCGATGTCAGTTAATTACATTTAAATAAAAGTCTAAGTATTAAAACAGCTAATATCCACATGACCAATGAAGTTACGTTATTTCTCTAAATATTTACGAAAAACTTGACACCCTTTGACAAAATAATTGATATTTCCATAATAATTTTTAGGAAATTAGATTTCCACCCTATAAAAAAAAATCGATCTTAGAAATGACAGATCTGTCAACCATAAATCTTCCCTATAAAGGAAAATAATCGATCAACTCTCTCTATACTCACAGAAATTACTTTTGAATCTTATTTCAATGCCGCTATTTAATAACTGCAACAACATCCATTACCTGATGCCTGTATGTAAAAAAAAGGACGAAAACCCTACGCCACCCTTACACATTATAAATGAAAAATTGCATAAAGGACGCACGACAAATCGTTAAGGGGTCGTGTCCTTTTCTAGCGATAAAACCATCGACAGCTGCCAAACTGCACAGAAGAGAGTTACTTCTAACAAAAGGCTGTGCATACCATCGATAAAATGCATCTTAAACAGGGGTTGATGTTAGAAAATTTCATTTATCCAGCCTTAATTCATAGATTGTATGTAATCCGACGATTTTTAAGTACATATTCTTTTGGCAAGTTTGGCTCGCGTGCCATAGCAATTTAGTCGGCTTATGTATTAAACTAGATGCAACGATTGCCTTGGCTCAGCCCATCGATAACAACGATGATGCGGTTACGGGGAACAGTTTGCAAGCGCCAACCACGTGCCCAGGATATTAAGAGCCATAGAAAAATCCTTAGCGATTCGTATTATTCGTTTGATTTCCACGGTTCGATAAAGATTTATGTTGGTTGTTTTTAGCTCAAGAGAAGAAAGTATTCCTGATGATGATGATGGTGGTGGGCGCTGCTTCTTGAGTAAACTAAACATCTGCCAGTTTTTTTTTTTTGCCAAAAGACTTCGTAAATAAACGTTTTTCCGTTTGATTTCCCTTGAAAGGGAACCACTTTCTGTTTTCATGTCCTGTGCAAATATAACACAGACGGAAGGAGTGTGCAAGTTTGGCGCTTCTGTTTTTTATAGCGTCTGTTATGTTGTCTTTATAGAAGTTACAAAGCGACAGTGTCGTATATGTCACAAGATTTCATGAATGTGTTTTCTTTGGCAGATTACATAAATGAAAATCTTCAAAGAAAATAGAAAAGACGATATCAATTCAAAAGATACATTAGAATGCCGTAGGGATGGTGGTATCATTCGGTGATTTTTTAATATGTCAATCTTGTGACTTGTGTTTATGTTTAAGATTACAACCGAAACTCCAAGAGATGGTTGATTGATTATAATCTTTTTCATTTAAAAACACATGAACGAATGGCATAAACATCCGGGCGAAGGAAAAAAAAAACATTATTCCTACAACAGAGCAGGATTATTAGGTTTCCGTTTTCCATCCGCTTGTTTTTATTCATTCCATAATTAGTCAGTCACTGATCACAACCGAAATTCACCTAATTTCAGTATCAATTTACGCTTGAATTGGAAGTGAATGTTGTTGTTGATTCTCATGGCTGCTGTCGGCAAGAGTATCAGATTTCGGGCAATTAGCTGAGCTGAATTCATGAAATTTACTAAATTGCCATACAATTTGCTTGCGATTGGTTGGATTCCTTTTTGCATATGCATTCTTTCTGTCTGCTTGAATGGAAGACCTTTCTCAAGAGTTTTTGCTATATACATACACCTACTTGAGTACCTACTTGGGTTTCAATTTTCCATCCCAGCTCTTGGACAGGTTTGTTGAAGTCAGTCTCTTCGTTGTATACTTACATTATAAATGCCATCCAGAATTTTTACGGGCATTTTATCAGACATCCATTGCCAATAAACATTTATAAATTATTCAGCCCATTGGGAAGTGTGGTTTTTTTTCTTCACCTTGGTAATCAGTTAAAGAGTCTTCCGCACCTGGCCCACGCGTCGTAATTTTTTTTTTCACTTCGAGATAAACACTTTCAAAATCCACATATCATTTTTTGTGACAGGTTATAAAGATTTTACGATAATTATCTGGACGGCAAGTTTCATTATTTTGAGTATAGTGTTTAGTTAATACGTTTAGTTATATGGTGATTATCTAATTTAGATAAAATGTTATTGAGCACTTTTAATTTAGTGTTCTTCTTTAACATAATGGGAATGCATAGGAGTGTATTGTATTGAAGAAGAAGAAGAAGAAGAAGAAGGTAGATGGAATGTTTTAATCTCTTCGAATTAATAGAAGTTGTGGATGGAAATTTGTATGGATTTTTATTTTATTTACACTACAACATCTGAAGTAAATAACATATGATCATGCCACTTACAATAGCTATCCAATAGGTGTCCCGTACTAATATTACTTATTATATGGTAGTGAAGATATAACCTTACCTAGAGATATTAAGAAATTTTTTTTTTTTAGAGTGTATGGCTATAACCTTGGCGTTATGCCAAGTCTTACTGTAGGAACTATGTCTGGTCTGCAATTGTGTGTCTCCATAAAAGAAGCCGCTGACTAAGGCTAAGGCTGAGGACGTTTTTAGCAGAGACGTGTTGAAAGACGACTTAACGCAGGTTGCTGCTGTCTCGAATATCCGCTGCGTAGTAGGCAACGGTATCTCCTAGATGTCTGATTACTGGTTGATCGAATATTTCATCAGCAAACAGATTAATGATGATCGATTTCGGGACTTGAAAAGAATTTGAATCTCGCAAATTCGCATGAGTGAGACTAGGAGCTGAAACAAGGTCAATTTGTCGGGCAAGTGACCTCTTCGATCCAGACTATCCCAACGATAGCTTTAACGTCCGCTGGAAATATGCCGACATTATGTCGCCTTGAAGATTACGGCAGGAGGAGAAACAACGGTGTTGTCTACAGTTTTGGTCCTGGTAGACTGGACCAAGTCGATCCTATGTCAATGTGATGGTCTTGGACACAGCAATAATGATGTTGGAACTGTGGGAGGAGTCCGCTGTTTCCGTAGTAGATTACAAGTCAGTTGGTGAGAGACCTAATAAAACGTCGACTCTGAAAGAGAACTTATTTTGGAATCATAAAATGAAAATCGGTTAGTAGTTATGACGTTCTGCTCTGGATCTTTCTTTATTTCATATTGATACTGATTTTGAACGTGCTCATATTTTTTTACAATTTGTTTTTTTTTTTAATTTTCCCAGCGTATGGCGGAATTGCTGGTAGACATAAGAATGAATGTTTTCATTGTTTTTTTATTTACACTGATTTACTAAGTACTTGGTCAAGAGTTCGGAAATGTGCGACCCGGCACAGGTCGTTATAAACCTAGTTTGTGGTAAATTTTGACCTTGCTTAAAACCAAGAATTACTGGCCTGTATTCTTTTCTCCCTCTTCCCTTTCCATCACTAAAACATCGAACTTTAAAGATAAAAAGTGTGGAATTTTTTCCCAGTTAACAAACAAAAATTATTAAAAAAAAGTTATCAGTTTTGCACCTTTTTATCAAATAAAACCAGCGAAAAACGTAAATAAAACCACGTCACGTACAAGAAAGTAAACTAGATTGCGAAATGTTAAGCTTTTTCCTTAATTTTAATTATTGCTTCGCATTATTATAGGAACAACAAAAAGTAAGAAAAACAAAAGTTTAATATCACCTTAGCTCGTTTTGTGTTTGTACGTAGTCTAAGATATCTTAATTTTCTTCTGTGAATGATCTTTTGAATATTCCAATTAATCTGCAATTTCGGTTTACTTAGGATTAACTTAATGCCCTTTCTCCGACTTTAATCTTCTTATATTTACAAAAGAAAAATCTATATGGATGATCTTACTTGATCATCAAAACAAATTGTTTTAATATGTAGTAATGTCAAAAAACAAAATTTGCATCGCATAAATTGCGATATTCTGATTTCGTTCGATATAAGCTCAACAAGTAATCTTGGCTAAGAAAACATCAAACAAGGAAAAATACTCCAAAGAAGTTTTGCGACAATATTAAAACCCGTAATTTCTGGGCTCTCAAATTACACTGCAAAGGAATATAATGCTGCAATCTTTTCAGGCCTGATAGATAATAACTAGTAACTTTTGTCCACAGATAATAACTAACATGACTATTTTCCAATGAACCAACCAAAAAACTATAGTTCAACTGATCGATTTAACATGGAAACAGGCTTATTTACATCTGTAAACAGTTGCAGTGTAAAATTTTAATACTAATACGGAGACAAGTAGGGACATTAATTCTGTCCTCAATTGCAATGTATTCGAAATTGCCAAGCAAATTTTGTTGAATATGCTTAAGAAGAGGTATAACAAAAATGGTTGTCGAATTAGATGAGCTAATAAGTCATCGTAAAACTGAAGGGCTTGTTCAGTGCGATATTAAAGACTAGTGTTGATAGATAAATTACCTGGCAGGTGTTGAAGTATTTATAAGTATATAGTTTTCAAATAACTCCAAAGAACGTGATCCAGAGGAGTTAGATCGGAAGATCTTGGAGGTAAATCATTGTTGTATCCAGGAACCAGAATCAACTGATCCAACAGATTGCTTGTTAGTTGCCGTTAGTAGCCCCTAAACATTAAACTTCGAAAGCAATCAAGCGAAATTTTCACGACCTATGATGTATGGGATGTGGCGCCATATTATTGACACCTATGAACTGATTAAAATCCATTTCTTTTCGTGGAATTGATGGTAAAAGTGGCTCCATCGACATTTTCAAGAAAGTATATTCCAATGATGCCATTGGTTCATACACCGAACCAAGCACTCAATTTAGGGGTGTGTGTGTGTGTATGGGTTACAAATGAATTTCGTAACGGTTCTGTAAATCGCAAATCCGACAATTTCACTTATTTACATAGCCAACAAGATGATGAAAATGTGTTCCGTTGCTGATGTAAATAAGATTTGTCATTGAAATCCTTTGACACGAATTGAAGTGCTTCGCTTTTTGCTCACATTAATAGCGCCAATGCCTATGTTGGAGCACGAGGATGTTGATATTCTTTATATGGATCTGCCACTAGATCACTAGAGTGATCAAAAACATTTAAAAAAATTTTAAATTTTTTTTTTTTTAGTAAGTTTGGATAACTTTTACGCATTGACTAAAATTTGCCACAATTTCTAGTTGACATTGTAAATAAAAAATTGTATGATTAATACGGATGTAGATATGCCAGATAATCGCAATCAACATCCACGCCATCTGTTGGATAATCCTTTACATATCAAAATGATACAAGAGAAATTTATAATTTTTTATAAATTTAATTTATTCAATCAAAGCAAGACCTATTTAATTATACGAAATTCTCTTCAACGACCCCTGATCAAAATGTGAATCCGTTTTTAATTAAACTCTAAATTTTGTTTTAATTGGAATTTTTTTAAATTCATATCATATCGTTTGCCACGGATATACTGCCCCTAAACTTCTGAAACAATTGATGAAGGGTTTGCAGTATAAGGAGTATTAGACAAAGCCTCACAACCCTAGGTGATTCAATTTATTTCAGGTCGGCCATTTGTGCAATACGAGGTCTGATATCATCATTGAATAGGATTACAACTTTCCATTTGACCAATGCTGGCTACTTTAGTTTCTCGTGTAGAGCTATGTCAATTTGACGCAGTAGGGATTGCTTAATCCCGTTCCAAGAAGCTGCATTCTGAATAACATCATTTATATAAACCACCATACAGTGAGTAACCCCACCCAGGTTAACTAACAATTTTGAAGCTCGATGATGAGCTATTCCAATCTAGATTTTAATGGCAATTATGAAATTTCGACCACACAACACAATTGTAGCTTTTTAGCATGTGAAATCTTCCGCATGAACATAAACCAGGTTGCTGTTATTTGAACTTTGATTAACTCTTAATAAAAATGCAACCCCAGTAAGTCACGTACCTATTTACATATATACTATTTCTAGACTCATATTGGATAACAAGGTATTCTAATCGGTTGAAATTGTTTTATACTTGGTTACTGAAGGGCGCGATATGTTCACAAATACACAAATACATAAGGCACTAAGGCCAATTGATTGATGTTGTTAGAAATAATATGTGAAAGCACCCACAATGGAATATTTTCCATGAATAATATGAACCAAAGAAAAAAATATATTTTTTCCTAGTTCCAAGCCATTTACAGTCTTTGATGGAGGTCATTTACTAAAGTTTTTGTTAACACTAGTTTCGCCATGTATCGCTTCGCCACTATCTATCAACGGCACAAATAAAGTTGTGGTTAATGTTATTGTTTTGATATACTTCAAGAAACTATAGCATTAAGTCTGTACATGAATAAGCAAGAATTGAACGTGAGCTGTTCTAATTGAATACCTCTAGTTGAAACTGCTAGCATAACAAATCTTTCATTTTCGATTCAGGGTCATAATGTCTTCCCAAATTCCATTGAGATATCCACACATCTTCAAACTATTTTAATTAAAGTAATGAGGCCACAATTTTTGTATTATCTTGTATTTTGCAACATCAATGGGCAGAAAGACGACTTAACTCGGACTGATTTTTTTTTTTTTTTAATAAAACTCCTTCTACTTAGCTCTAAAAGGTCATAATGCCCATAATTATTCCTCCTTAATCCAATTAAAATGAGAAGTCAAAAAATCCAGAGGACAGGCATCGAATTATTTTCAATAAGTTTTCCTCAGCTGAATTAAACTTTAAATGTTTTTTTTATTTTTCATCTTCCATTTAAGGGCAACAATGCACGCAGCACAGCAAGAGACAGGAATTCTGGTTTAGGTCCCATTGTAATACACAGTGTTGCAAAGAACGAGGCTATATATACCTATAGGGATGCCTTCAATGTGATCTTATTGGGTGTGCATTCATCAGAATTTTATTTAACTTACAATTGTCCTCCTGTGAAATGACATCGCCCTGCGAGCAGTACCACACAAAAGAAGGATTAAGGCATAGTATAAAGATCTGCAGCAGGCGCCAGCTAATGTTTATGACAGAGCCTTCAACCAAAGAGAGGAGATTAAACTTAAGGCTCGGAGGCATATGTTGTGTTAGCTATAAACAACCGAATCGGACTGGGAAAGTCATCTTCCTTCAGACTATGCATGTAGTCCTCATAGTTACCATGCTACGGGGAGAAATTCTAATATGCACTGGCATCATACATCCCAATGAGATGTTATATAGGAAATTCTGCCATCAGAGAGTGCGTTTCAGGCGAATCAAACAAATAATGCAAAGAAGAGGTTGGGTGTACATAGGAGGTATGTACATAGAATAGCCTTAAGCAAGGGAGGTATAAAATTTGTATTTTATGTATAAAACAAGAGGGCGAGAGTAAAATCAACGAAATTGCCAGGGTGCCATAAATACCCAGGGGGTTGATTCCTTGAGTTCCCCAATTTACTGATTTTACTAAATGAAACCATATTGCATTGGAGCAACAGCAACTGCCAAGTTGTTGGCCTTTTATTGAGCTTCTCCGGTTTGTATTGTGTACTTTTGAGTGTGCATTTGTGAAAAGGGGTATAACCTTTTCTCTCCCCTAGCACTTCATATAGCTAGAAGATCCGAGACTCTTTCAAGTATCTACTCTGCATAGAAGCACTGAAATTCGGGTGAATTATTGTTCCATACTATATAGGATATCCTCAAGGGATGATGTTGATCCTTTCAATCTATTTTAAACTTGCTCGTTTGTGAAATTGAATTTTACACATAACTGAAAAGTTTTTAATGAAATACTTTCATTAGGCTTAGGTTAGGAATCACAGACTAGACTGCATTTTAAAGAGATTCACTTTGACTCTGTTTAAGAAAGAGATTACAAGGAATGATGCTATTGAAATATTTAAAAATTCATAGGTATTGTTATGATTTCAATTAGTGAGACTACAAAGGGTTCAGATAACTTGAGGTAAATTCATAGGAGAGAAGTTGGTTTGTCAGAAAATCCATGTCTTTATTGGTATATCAGCCTGGACGAAAATTCACATTCTCAATTAAAAGGGGCTCAGTAGACAGGCTTGTTGACGTTTACCTAAAGGAATAAAGTGCTTCTTCTTTGAATACACACACATTTGAAAATTAGTAACATTTTTATAACCTTAAGAAAGCTCGAAAATAACAAACCAACTCGACCAGATACTGCTCTCTCTCTCTAGATAAAAATAACAAAGCTAACAAAATTAACTGCTACCGACTTCCTTCTTTTTCTTTTTTAAAATTATCAACTATACTGAAGCTACTAAATATTTAATATTTGGCAAGATTTTATCTAATTTCTAGGTACTACATCTGCCAGGAGTTTCTTAGGGGAATGTTTATACCTTACTATCTTTATAAAATTTACCAATGTCTATTGAAAATCCTATTGTGAGTATTCTAGATACCTCTATAAATGTCTATAGAATTAAAAATACTGAGTTCAATTCCATTCTGTTCTTAGAGCGTTTATAGAGTTGAAGAATGAATTATAATCTTTTTGCGGTACAGGAGGAGGAGATAATATGGGTTTATGTAGGCCACGCGATTGGATGGATAGATATGCAACATAGAATAGAATAGACTAGAATATTTGTGTATTTGGAAGATATACTACAAGATTCTCAATCCTTTTCTTAGTACCAATTTGAATGGAATACAATAATACAAGAGAAAATTAAAAAAATAATCTAAGTTAAATGTTAAAAAATACAACAACAGCAAAAAATGGAAAACAGCTAATGATATTAGATGAAGAAAAAAAAAACAAACAAACAATAATAACAAATAAATAATAAATAAATATGTAAAATTAAGATAAGAAACAAAACAACATCTCTGCAGAACTGTTGTTAGTTTCCAAATTCGGTAGCAAGATCTGGAAGCTCCAACGGAAGTTTTTCCTTCGAAAGAGGTTACCAGGTAACCATTAACGTAGGAAGGGCCAGGAAGGATAACAAAACAGGAGCAAGAGTGATGAGCCCAAAAATGGAACTCTCCATTCCGCTTAGTGCCTCATCCTCCATTTCTCAATTTTTCAAACGGAGCTCTGTACTATAGACGTTGAAGCGTAAGAAAGCTTCAACGGGGGCTGCAAAGTCTTCAACATCTACATATATTTACTTAGGCAGCCAAGCTGCGTTCCTGGCTCTGTCCTATCTGTCTCTAGTGCTGTCGCATAAAATTCCAGCTACTTTCAAGGGTTAATAAAGTAACTTGATCACGAAGGAATAGAGGAAAAGGCAGAAGGTAGGGATCTGGCTAAAGCTCGAGCTGATAATTCATTTACTAGTCCCTACCCAATATTTGGCCTACCAAACAGCCGCTTTAAGGCGGAAATACAAAAATTGAAAGACTTGCAGCTGAATCTCATCTGGCGTATCGCGTGAGGTATGAAGAAATTCTTTACGTGTCTTCTCCTCACCAAACGCGGAAACTAATTGGCCTCTGCAAACAATTGCTCGAAGGTGTTTATTAATTCAAACACTGGAAGTGGGCCCCGCCATTATTTTATGAAGAAAATATGCAGATCTAATAGTGAGCTGTGTCGAATGTGCGAAGAGGAAAACGAAACTTCCAAGCACATCATATGCTAGTGTCTTCCCAGGCTTGTAGCTTTACGGATACAAATCACTGGAAAAGCATTTATCACTCCAAATTGGCTTGCAAGCTAGCTCCTAAAGCAATAATCAAGCTAGATTTAGCCTAACAATTCTAGGGGAAGATACAATAGACCAATTCTGAGAGCAATATCTGCAGAGTTATAGTAGTTAAGTCCCCCTCATTCGTAACCTTAACCTTAACTCGGAAGGAACATTTTAATGGTCGAACTTTTCACGATTCGGAAATCTCGACAAAAATCTATTAATTTTCAGTATTCTCACTTTTAAATTTATTTCAATATCGTGTATATTCGATGCTTTGCCAAGCAATTAAAATAGATCCCCGATCCTTTAAAATCGTCAATTTATTGTCGAATACGTTTATAATGAAAGCAAACATATACAAATGTATGTAAGTATGTACGCAGGAAATTTATACTGATGGTAAACTATGTATGAAATTTGTTAACAGATACTTTGTCGTTTTCACCTGATTACTTATGCACGGATTCTCTTTTAAAAACGTATTTTAACATGAATCCTTTCACCAATATCATTTCTTTCGCCCGATGCGCCATACATATATATAAATACGTACCTACATATATTACATGTAGGTATCTACCATGTATATTCCTTCTGAGCCCGTGTCCGGATACTACTGTCATTAAAAACGTCTCATAAATCACCGAAACATGTTCAACATAACCTCATTTCACGGTCCATGAACCCCTCTGAATGGAATCTGCATTCTTTCTCTGCCGTAGACCATGCATACTTTCGGTACATGGTAAATGTGTGAATATATCACTATTCGAGGAGTATACAGATGATAAAAGGGAAATATGTGTGAATGCTGAGCATATGTCAAGGGATATACTTGTTTTGTATTTTATATGTGCGCTGATCACGGTCGTATCACTATGCTCTCCAACTAGTAAGGATTACGCGATGGATGCGACAATTTTCTTACTGTTGCTTCTGCTGCTGTGGCAACAGTAAAGTATATGTAGGTACTTCATATAAAGCTCCAGGTACACTTGAATGCTTTCGATTCCGATGTGACGAATGAGCTTCTTGTGATTTCACCTCATCTTGAAATGCATGCAATCAAGCATACTTTGTTACCTACAAACACTTCATACACACACCTCACTATGAGCATCTTTTGAATGCAATCTCTGTTTGTTACCCATGAAGGTAGGGTACAGAGGTTGCCGCATTCTGAAAATGTCTAGGCTCAGACCGCAAAACTATTTATTCCAACTTGCATGATGGTTTTGTTTGTTAAAGTGTCGCATCTTTAGTGTGACTATGTCTGAAGCATTCATTAATATCATCTAAAAGGTGACAAGTTAAGTAATGAATGTCCCAATTCAGTTTAGACCTTCGCTTGTCATCTGAATTACGGCCTTAATTGCTCAACTCGGTCGGATATTTGACAGTTCGAAACTATACATACATATATTTATGTATATATAGGTATAGATATAGTGTGATGCACAAATACTGCAAAAACGAAATTGAGCATAGTTGATGGTGTAATTTATGTCCATTCATTTCGTATCATATATATAGTACCTACAATAGAGATATAAGTGAGGAGAAATATTGATGAAATTTTCACCTTTGCCACTTGTGTGCTTCCGCAACAAAATCACAGATAAAGGAGTCTACCAGGCATATACGTATGTACGTACATACTAAATGACATGACATGTACTGTACATATACGTGACTAGCCAGAACCATCACCCTTTCAACGTTTTTCATCTTGAAATCTCTGAAATCTATAGTACTCTTGTATCAAGATTTTTGCTATACATTCGAGTGTCAGCGTTAAATAAATGTCCTGTCGACTACTATTTACGTAATCCGTCCTGAATAACAAAAAAAAAAAAAGAAAAGAAAAATATATTCCTCCCGGGTATTCTGGGGGAATCTATTGATCTTCATTTACTCGTAATGGAACGTGATTTGATTTTTCAATGTATCTTGGGCATAAAGACGAATGCTCTCTGTGTATCCAGAGGTTAAGGAAGTTATCCCCCATTTGTACTGGACGAGATCTAGTCAAGAATTCTACGACTGAATTTGATTTTAACTAACAAAAAAAAAAAAGGACGTATGCGCACAGCATATCCATCTACCATAGGTTAAGTTGTTTTATCACACTTAGCTTAGGAATGTGTACGATATCATTCCAGTGTAGTGAGAATGCCATTTATATTCACACAGATATTTTATCATTTCTGTATACAATTTATTCTATTTTGTATTATAAATGCATGTATAAACGAAAAAAAAAAAAAACATCACTTTTCAAAATCATTTAGAACTAAAATTCCACGAGTGCTCATAATTTTTATTATATTTTTTTTTATAATGTTTTTGTCGAACAGGGCAGAGAGGAAAACTAGCATTTTGAAAAATGGATTTCTAAAAAAAACGACTTTTGAGAATAGGAATTTGTAAGACTGTCACAATCAGGTTCAGTACAATCATATACAATTTTATAGCCAAAGTCAAAGGTTAGGTAAGTTTGAGTTATATAGAGAGATAATCCGCATTATCTCTATGAGGAAGGGGATTTTTAGAAAATTCGCCCTGACCATTTAAGAGAAAATTCTACTAATCAGCGCATAGCATTAACAACTGTAGGTGCCATCGCGCAGAGTCTTTCCTGTTCTGCTTACCTGGGATCTTCTTGGACTATCCGGGCAATATCATGAAAACTACAAAAACATACAAGTGTTCATCCATTTCTCTGACATGTGATGACATATATAATCAAAAGCCCAACAAAATCTCAACATATTATATTACTTTTCGTAAAATTAGTAAACGAACAAAACCGGTTGTATTCTTTATTGCAATATATTTGAACATTATCATGAGAGTTTTTTGACCTGGGTCGCATAGACCACGCTTACAATGTTCACGAGCATCAACGATTTTTTGACAACATAATCAACATAACCTTACTCTATTTAATCTATCCGCAACTCGCTTCTCCATCACTCCGCGCACCTGTCTTAATTTTCCTACTAATGTTTTGCTTTTGATTCATTCACCAGCTTCCATCCCTTTCATCGTCAGAAAGCGTATGCCCATATATCAAGAAAAGCTGAAAATTTTATTTACATCTGGAGCTGAACCGATTATGAAGATTCAAACTCTGGAGTTTCATATATACAAAACACTTGTATACGAACGAGTATAGAACTTTGACAAATACAAGTTTAGGTACGTACAAACTTTATCAATACATGTTTCTTTGGTTCCTATTTTTAATCATAACATCTTCCTCACATCCTAATCTTATAATGAGTTTGAAGAATTTTCCTCTAGACTTTATGATGATTATATTACCAGTATTCGTGAGAAATTGTACAACGGCGCATTTACTTTCTTCAAGTTTAGTAACGTGAAGAAAAAATCATCCTAATATTATAATATATATTATCAAAGGGTCTACCAGTGGTGAATCGCCTTAAATATGCAATAGCAATAGGAGTCTATTCTTGATCAAAAACTTAGGAAAAACTCAGACTCCACGTGTAACGCCTTCGAAACTAAGCATGTTTTTTTTTTAATTAAAAAAATATATAAAAAAAATTATATAAAAAACACTTGAAAATAAAAAAAATAAACTTAAGAAAACCATCTGTCTCTAACGCGCTCGAATGCCAGCATGTTTTTTGTTTATTTGTTAATTAACAAAAAAAAAAAAAGATTTTTTTTTTTATAAGCTTAATAGAGAATCTCGTTTTAAGAATAGGCAACTTTAGCTAGTATTGCAGTATTTGCAAATGCTTTACAACTGATCCAGAAGATCCCTTCAGGAATTACTAATAGTAGTGATCTTTGGTTATTTGGCTAAGAAAAATTTTCAAATAAAAAATGAAAACTGAGAGATTTTAGGGTATTTAGGTATTTAGGTATTTTCTATAGGTAATTTTTTATAGCTACTTATATTAATAGAATGTTGGATTAACCATCATACTTGCACGAATTAGACAGCCATTATACATATGTACATTTATGTTAACAAAACTTTTTTGCAGATGTAAAGAATGAGCTCCTCATTCTGCAAGAATCTACAAACTTGTTGTTATTCACAAATCAGAAATTTTTCCAAAAATTCTTAACAGTCTACTTCAGCCTTCATCTTGAATATTAGTTGTAAGAGAATTAGAGAATTAATTTCATCTTATCTCGGAGGCGGCATAACTTGAAATTGAAAGTTTCTAGCCCAGATCGCTATCAGAAATATTCGAGTCTCAAACTGCATAGATAACCTAGATTTTTCTTAGATATGAGTCCATAAGAAAAACAGAATTCAAATTCAAATTTTATTTGTGTATTAATGAAAGTAGTAGTAGATGTGTAATTACCTATGTACATAAAGATTAAATACAATTAAATTACATAAGCAAACGGAGTTAATGTTACGTTATCAATGTACATACATACTTTTAAAATCCACCGACAATGCCTTCATTCTGAACATGTCCAAAAGCCCAGCAATTTTAGTGAGTTAAAATTTTCTCATCCATCTATTCTTGTTTCGTGAAGCCGTTGTAAATTGAAATAAGTCTTGAAGCGATTTAGATTATTATAAAATCTTGTAAAAGAATATTAGAGCCACATTCTTTAATTATTACGAAGCCAAAAAGTAATGAGGAGCCTAGTACTTGTACGCAGCTTGGCTGCTATTGGACAAGATAACTCTGATCAGCCTTATAGCAGTATATAAAAATGATTTAGAAAAATGAATTAAAATTAGCATAATATAAAGGTTGCTCTGACGAAAGCCGCACAATTCTATATAGTGACTTTTAAAACGTGCAATTCCTTGCAAACAATTAATTTCATTTGTACTGAAGCACAGCACGAAATATTTTGAAATTTCGATCTTTAAATTAATAATTTGGTTGTAAAAATAGTGGACGAAGTACATACGAACAATAAAATTGATAAGGTTTTTTTGACCAATTTCAAAAAGAGAGGAAAAATATGAGAAGGGAAATCTAAAAACATTTTTGGCTATTTAGTTACATTTTACACATGATTCAATTATGATGAATTTTTAGGCTCACTAGGCAACATTCGGTTAGTGCAATCGCAATCGCATTGCAATGATAGAAATCGTACTAAAACTTTTGAAGTAATTTCTGGTCGTACGAAGGGAGGCAATCATAGTAGATCAAAACCACTTACACTTACAATTCGCATGGTAATGGAAGAAATTTTAATGTTTATCTCGGTGATATTTTAAGTATATGTGATCCTTATAATGGTTTTACTTTTATTCAATTTAGTAGGCCAGATGTTCATTCTGCTGATATTCCTGTGAAATCTAACGCTATTGGACTGAAGGACTTGAATTCCAAATTTATAAAAGTTTTTCACCTATTTTTTTTTTTTTAACAAGATCATTTTAAGATCTGTGGTACCTCGTATTTTGAAGTATTCTAAAATAATTCCCATCCCAAATAACTCTCATGGTTCAACGGAGTATCGACCTACTTCTATTTTGCCTTTTCTCTCTAAGTCCTTTGAAAAATACTCAATTGTAGATAGGGAGAATCTCTTACCTAATCTTAAATCGGACTTTAGATAAAATCGGAGCTGTTCTTTAGCATTGCTTAATATAACAGATGATATTAGGAATTCATTTGATAATGATAAATTTACAGCGCTCATTCACCTTGACTTTTCCAAGGACACTGTTGACCGCATACGAGTATTTTTATTAATAAAACTGGCTTTTAAATTCAATTTTTCGAATTCTGCATGAACGTTGGCTTGGTCTTAGCGGGTGTCTGTTCTAAATCTACTTCTGGCTTACCACCCTTGCGGAGTGGAGTCCCACAGGGCTCCATTGTGGAACGCTTATTGTTCACTATCTTCATCAATGATCTTCCAATGGTTCAGAGAAATTGTGATTACCACATTTATGCTGATGATATTAAGCTTTACATTTCTCTGCTGTTCGGATTGTTGAAGGATGCTATCTGTCGTATGAACGAAGACCTCGCCGATGTGCTTGATTGGACTGTTAATAATGGTTTTAGCTTAAATGCCTCAAAATCAAATGTTATATTGATCTATAAAAGTAGATCGGGCACTTCCTGCTTTCCGGATATTATTCTAAACAATATAACTCTATTCCGTAGTAATACCGTAAAAAATATTGGAATAATTTTTGATCGTACTCTAAAATGGACCGATCATATAAATACGCTTGTCTGAAAGGTTTATGGAACGCTACGTAAGCTTTTTGTCACTACAGCTTTTACTCTTGTTGATACGTGGAATATGTTAATTAAATCGTTAATAGTCCTTCTCGTGACTTACGGATGTGAAGCCTTCCTTGAAGTATATTTTTGGCTCCAGGCGATACGACCATGCCTCGGAATATTTAAATTCAACTAGGAATGCACGATAGAAACTTTCCTTAAATATCGCGCGATATTATTCCTTCTCAATTTGATGATTTCTGAGCAACCTGACTTGGCTATCTGTATACTAGATTGGATTTTTCCTAATTTGTAAGAACTTATTCTCTTAACACTTTCGGTCCATCTATCATTGAAGTATGGACATCATACCTGTATATTTAAGAACTGCATAATTATTTATTTGATTGAGTTCTCTAGTAGTAAGACAATGTGGTTGTAAGGTATGTATAATGTTATAATTTAGATATCTTATTTAGTATTGTTTAAGTCTTTTTTTTTATGCCTAATTCTTTCTATTATCTTACCTACATATAATTATAAGATTTAGTCTTACTTTTGTAGCGCGAAATAAACATTATTTGAATTAGAAATTCCTATTATGTATGTCAATAAGGGTGATAACATACCTAAAGCCAACCAAAGAATATTCATGTTCCATATTATACCCATCTCCATTATGTAGTATGTATAATTGAATAAAATATATTCGTATACTTGTCTGACTTATATGAGAATATGTTTTTGAATATTGACCAACAGACAAGATTGTCAAGCTTAAAAACTATGCTCTCTTCTCCTGTGCCTCTGAGAATACCAGAAATGCCCATAGGGCTCATTTATCTGAAGTATTGAACCGAATTTTCGATTCGGTAGTAGTATTCTAACATTCCGTTGTCCAAATCGAATATAGAACAAACGTGAATCATAGTCAAGTCGTATGTTGAATCAGTCCGGGTATTTCTAAATCTTTGATTTCCCCCACCCGTCATCCCGTTCACCATTACGAATATACACGATGGCAATTTTCTAAACATACAATGAGTATTGAGCTTATCACCGAATTTTATTAAGCTCATTGTATCTGTTTATAGGCTCCCCACCGACCCTAGAGGCTATCAAAACTTTCGGCAACTTAAAGTTATTTATACCTGATTTAAAATACTGAATACAATAATATAGGAAAACACATACAAATTAATTCTAACTACAGCACTCTATTATTCTCACCGCCTTGTAACACTCAATGGTCCCAACTGTTTTCACAGAATAATTACCAAATCTTGCAAATCAGAGAAAATCATATTTTTTCAGCTATCCTGGATATTACCTGTGAGATCACTATTAAAACAAAGCTACAACTAAAAGAGTATTGCGCGCGATAGTTGTTTTGATCGGTCTTAGCCCAGTTGGTAAACGCGCACCAGATAGGGACAAAATTTTGTAATTTTGTAATTGTAATGTAGATATAAAAAAACCACTATCGTTGGGAGACATGGAAGATCAACTACATAAATCGGCAGCCGCAAACCGTAAATGACTGCTTTTGTCGAATTCTTAAATTATGAAGAAAACGACCATCATAAAAATACCTTAAGGGATGATCAAACCAAGACAGAATTGTCGAAGAAATAAAAAAAAAAAAAAATGGGATAAGATTAGTTACAAAAAAGTCAGCCGGAAGTTATAGTTTTCTAATAGCTATTTCATAAACCATACATAAAGCGTGCGTAAGGCTCTCCGTTAAAAATTTATATTCTCACTACATTCATAATATATCCTTCTTTAACTATATAGAATTATGTAAATCGGCCCTACGTAAAAGGTTTCTACTAAATTATACCACTTAAGGTCTATAACAATTGCTCACTTTAATATTTCTACACTTCGTAAATATTTCAACTATACCACATCAAAACAACAACCATCCCTCTCCCCTTCCGAATTTCTAATCCCTTTTAAACTGAAATTTATGTCCCATAAAAATATTTCCCTGAAATTAACGAAAAACAATTGCACGCTAACATTCGCTAAAGTATTCTATCATGCAGAAAATAAAAAAAAACCTAATGCCTAACCGAATGCACGTGCTGTCCAATTGCATTGTGCATCCCTGGATGAAGGAATATTACCGAAATAATTTCCCTCTCACATATATTTATCCAGTCATTATTCCGAGGGTACATTTGAAAGCATTATGGGGGGGGTGGTACTGAGACGGAATAGATGGCAGGTTCACTTTATATGTACAATATATATGTACTATGTAGGTAGCATATACTATAGTATACATTCCTCGATGCAAGGTTACACACAAAATTTTCCATCTGGGCACTATGAGTTCATGGCATACATCCATATTCGAAACATTCTGTAACGACCAGCAACATAGACTAGCCTAGGTTAGCCTAGCACACTGAACGCCAGGGTGAAAAGCGATTAGAGGAAATTTAATTGAAATTTCACTTTGCAAACGGAATCCACAGTAAATGTGCGTGTTTAATGGGGTCTCCGGAAAATCGCAGACAGTTTGTAGAGTACAGAGCCCCCGAATGATTGATGGCCTACGAATTGGATCACGTAAAATTTCTAGCAGCAACATTTGCTCTTGCTTTGTGTATATATCCTTCCTTATCCAAGGGGTACATTAGGTCTGGTCTTACTTACCTATATACCTACCTTGTGAATATCCTACCCTAAGGGCCACGTGCTTTTTATTAAAATTCATTATTAAGCCCGGATTATTGATTGCACTTGCACGTGTTTACACTTTTGATGAAGCGCAAGGATAACGCGCGACCCAAACGATCGAAATTTTTATTTTCGGAGAGTCAAGAAAGATTTTACAAATGCGTCAGAGTGTGAGGAGAGGAAAAAAAACGTTGTGTCGCTTAATTTATTTCTGATTTTTTTTTTCAATTATTCGTCTTTCAATAAATTAAGCGAAACAGCTTAAATGAAGCTGTTAAATTGCCTCAATCGATCTTATAGGGGATCCCCCGCCTTTCATCTATTCAATCGTATCTTGGCTTGGCCTAAATCCGCTACATAGCTGTTCACTGCTTGCGCAATCAGCAATGATGCATTTGAACTGCAAATGTAATTTACGTGGAAATGAGTTTCCCATTTGATTTGTAGATTGGATTGCTCTGTTTCTCTATCCAGACTCTTTTATGTGATACAAGCTTCTAGCATAAAGAATCCCATTTATCGAATTATTATGGGACTCCCTCACCTCCTACTACTTGTCGTCCTGTATTAGGTCACAACGTATATGCATTTACATAATATATACTCGCGCTCGTCGCATGGGGACCATTATCGACATCTGTTGTTCAAATTTAACGAATAATTTTTGCTCATTTTTTTTACTCTCTTTCCCTACCTTCTAGGTTACTTAGCTTGGTACACCGAATACTCCATACTCCCCCCATTAATCTCAATTTAAGCCCGCGAATGTTATTTATTGGTGGTTTATATTGCCCCATACGAAATGACATGCAAATTGCATTTTGAGATGTTATCGTCATACCTGTTTTCCCCCTCTATGACCGGTTGGTATTATAGTGTGAATATTGGAACTGCATACAAGTTCCAAGCCACTTCTAAATTTTGCAGTATAAATAGCCTCGATCGCGACAGAGGCAATATAGGGAGCAAAGCACCATCATCACCACCAATATTTGTCTAGACTGTAGACAGGTCATGATTTGCCACAGCTAGCTAGCTAGCGATGAGATTGTGGAACTATTGAAAAATTAATTAGGGAATTTATGGCGCAAGGGTTCGCAATTTGATGCAAGCTGACAGAAGGATTGACGGCTGTGTGCTCACTTAATTTAATTAATGGCAATAAGGCGGCGAAGACTGTGGTATTCATTGGTTGTGGATGGTCACAAAAGTGAAATTTATGGCACATTGATGGTGGTGGCGCACCTTGTGAAGATGAGAATGGTATCCATAAGTAGGAGGAATCATCTTAAGTTTTTTGTTTTCACAGTAGTCGAAAACTGCTTTTTCTTTTCTTTTGATTTTTGTGATATGTAAGCTCACTGGAGTCGCTTGATTAGCATGAGGCTCTTATGTTGTTCTTCTTTTTAATTTTTAACATCTGTACCAATAGAAATCCGCTCAATATGTTTTTTTTTCTGAATGGAGTAAATTCACTGTATACGAAACATTTTATTTTATATTGTTATAAAACTCTACACAAATAAGATAGTAGGTTAAAATATTAGGAAATCAATAAACACAAATAAAAACATACAACTGATTGGACGTCATTAATGTAACCGAAAATCAAGACAGGTCCTAAACTTGACCCCTGTGGCATGGCGGTTGAAACTAAAAGGGAGCCATGAGTGAAAAGAATACCGCTAAGCTATCTTTATAGAATTTTTTGAAAAAGTAAATTAGAACAAAAAGAAAGAGAAAATATATATCATTATTTATAGTGTGTGTGGTACAGCTGTATTTTGGGTAGAATTATGATTGAGGAGAAGGCAGAACAATATTTTCATTAAATTGCAACATTTACTGTGTAATATTTTCGTAAGTACTTCGAAAGAAAATGGGAGGATAGAACGAAATTTGGGGCGGTGAATTTTAGCAATGGATAAAGTTTCTGTGAAATACAGTAATGAGGCAAATTGTTTTGAAGATATTAGTAAGAATGTAAATAAGTAGTACTGAGTAAAATTCAAATTGAGGTTGATGGAAATCGAAATCACTTTATATCGGCACAAAAGAGTCGTGCGTTCTTTACTATAAAATAAAAGTTAAACGATTTCATTAACGTAAGATTTGCTATGAAAAAAGTAGCAGCACTTGGAAGATAAATGAAATATCCTCTAAAGTTTAAATTATACAAATGCCGTCTGTCTCTATTCTTACAGACGAATTCACTCCAAGCTGCTTATGCAGAATTTTCGTACGAGAGATATACAGCAACTGGTCTAATAATCTATATTGGTAACACGAAGATTATGCTCCTCAGTGTGGATTAGTTAGTAGGGAGTTGAGAAAATATACAAATTCGGCTACCTCGGTAATATGGGGAAATGAAAGGTACAGAAGAATCCAACCAGTATCTGTGCATATTGGACTACGGATAGAAGAAGTGGGAGATATTCCCTAAACATAAAAATGAAGTTCTTTAACTCCAAGAGTGCTGATTTATAAATGCTAAGTCCTCAAGCATTTTTCAACTGATATCTTCGCAAAATTTATTCTCTAAATTAGGACGTTCTAACCAAGACCCCATTTTCATGCTAATCCATTAGTCTTCGCAAATGTCAATGTCAAGGCCTGAGGAAGAGTACTTGTGTCGCTATTCAGTTAGCTTTAGTTGAATCAAGGTACAGTTCATTACACAATCAAACTACACATGAAATAAGCGAAGATGCAGCCAGAAGCATTTATAGAAACTGATAAACGCCAACTTGGGAGCTACCACTAAAGAAACTCTCTGTTAATAAGCTTTGAATGATAGAGTGTAAAACTTAAGGAAATGGGAACTTTGGTCGAATTCATACGTTTCGTCATAAACACGTTCAATTCAATGTCAAATTTACAACTGTCAAGAAAAAGAGGCGGCCCATTGTGCTAACCTGCTAGAAACTCCATCACCAAAACCTTCTTGTCCTCTTAATGAAGCACATCAGGTCTAGATGAGGAAAATTGTTCAACTCATAGGAAGGCGACCCAAGTGTGTCCAGAGTGCTCCGGGCAAGGGCCGGACAAGCACACAGAAAGTGTTCGGTTGTCTTAGGCTCGCTTTCAGGCAGGACAGATACTCAGGGCTGTCAACAACTTCCATCTTTGTTAGATGAGCGTGAAGCTAGCAGTAGCCGGTGATGATGCAACCACAGTTCTGCATTGTTTTCTTCCGAGCCCCATGAGAAAATCATTTTGGGCCCATTAAGAAAAAGTTTTGTGCATCTGCTTCTCAGGTACGCCCACCTCTACTGATGATTCGTACGAAAATCTGCTTTGATGAGAAACCCGATAACTGAGGAACGGCGAACCAGAGGCAAACCTGGCTGATTTGATTTTTTTTTTTTTTGTGAAGACAAAAATGTAATGTGATGAAAAGTTTATTGAGCAATTGGAAAAGTACCAAAAAATTTATAAAACTAATTTGACACATCTTAAATATAAACATTAACAATCTGACAGTTCATCCTTAAAACTCGCCACACACGATGCTTAACCTCAGGTCAAAATTTGCAGTCTAACGCTACTAGGTCCAGCTTTAAAAACTCAACTGCAGCCTATAAAGCAGGATAAGAATTTCGCCCTGTAGAGAAAATATTTTTCACCTAAAATCCTAGAGTAAAATTGACGCTTGACAATGTAAAATTGTACACAATCAGTCGATAATACAAATATGTTTGATGAAGGCAAATTTTAACAGAAAAATATGTTATCTCAACATATCATGACCATTCTTTTCACTTGACAGGCAATTTCTCAAAAAATCTTGCTCTCAAACAGAATTAAATTTTGACATTTTCCTGAGCTGTCTAATCTCCGTTTTGTCTTTTATAAGAACAAATTACATGAACTATGTATGTATAATGTCTGTAGTTTTTCATTATCCAGTCGCATAATACATAAAAAAAAAAATAATTTGAATATTATTCTTTCCAATTTTGCCTGTCATGATGTCAAATTGCCTGAAATTAACTAGCATTCAGTAAAGGAAAATATAAATAAATTCCAAAATATCTTCAAGAAAATAGAATATATGTATGTAACTATCCTTGTAATACGTACATACATATGTATTTACATAGGATAGACAAGACTCAACCATCCATACAACCCATGACTTCTTAGAAACTGAGCTGTTCCTTGCAGGGCAATAAAACTGTGCTCTATGTATACACCCCTGTAATCTCTTACTTATCTAAATTGATTGTCATTTTGGTACCAAAAACAGACAAAAGCTTGTGCCATCCACACACAATGACCATTGTCAACTGTGTCCATCATTCCATAGAAAAATGACCATATTGAACAGGTCCTTTTCCTTTTTTCTTATTTTTTGTGGAGCCCAAATCACACTTTATGTCCGTTCATTTCTTATTTCAGATCCACCATATATTTGTCTGCGGTTTATTGACGGTATTCAGGCCACACAATATACACACGACAGAAGCAGCAGCAGTTGGCAATAAAACCAAAAAAGGACACATCCGGAAATTGGGTAACCTCTTATATGATGCGCCCTCTTATATGATTGTAAGTACGAAGACCTCGTCGTATTGAAGAAGATATCTGCAAGGATGCAAGAAATGGACCAAAATGGTACTCTCAAGACTTCATCGTAAAATGAGATCAATTTATTTATTTTTTTTTTTCTCTAGTTCTTCTGGGCTGTAGTATGTTATCATATGTAGCCAAAATTGTGGGAATATACACGTACTACATACATATAATGGTCGTTGGGTTACGTCGTTTCATGTACTTATTTCTGCGCAATTTGTTATGGCTGACCATTTTGGAGTGGATCCACTTTGTGGCATTCACAAGGATTCATAAATTTCAGGAATTTTTGTTTTGAATGTTCCAGATTGGCGCATATTATGATTATTTCAATTCCATTATAATTATATTTACTCATTCTTCGATATTTATACACAAAATTATTGCATATACGAGAAACATATACCTATACAAGACTTTTCATAACTTCTATTTAGTCGCGTATTTTAACTTGCATTTTGTGCAATATAACTACCTACCTACATTTAGAAAACAGAAAAGCTCTGACGAAGTTCATCAGAATTTCCGCAGCGATAAAATTATATTACCACACTTTAACGTCAGGGTAAGTAACACTTGCGCTTTATCACTCGATACTGTGAAACACAACAAATTTTATTGCATCCATTGTTTATAGAATGAATAATTGCGCACATGAAGAAAGAAACAATGGACGACAACAGACGTGTGAAAGATTATACTTAAATCGATCAGAAATTCAAATACCTACCGGAAACATTTATTAGTCGTCGTGATTGCTTAAAGTCAGAAAAACTTACTGCCTTAGGCCATAGCAAACAAACTTATGTACATCAACACTGTCAAGGTTCATAGAAAAAAAAATTTATGAACTTCTGATTAGGGTTCGTCGTGTGACCGTGTTTTTTTCTGTTTTTCTCTACTAGTTAAACTTAATTATAGAATGTCTGATACAATATTGGGAAAAGGGCACGAACGAACATACACAACACACACACACTTATTCACTGAATGTCCAAAACTTGTAAACCCTTCAATTTAATTTTGCTCAAAACTCATCAAATACTTTCCCAAAAATTGTTTTAGTCGCCCGGAGAAAGAAGACTATTAAGATTCGGACGGTGGTCGTCGGTTGCAGATGATCCTTTTCTCACTTTAGGGGGGAAAAAAACCTTATCAGTTTCCAATTTTTTTTTCATAATAGTAATGCATTCATGCTTAAGTATATTCTCAATATACCGTCATGAATATTTGCAAGGGGAATACCCTTCTTTATAAAAACAAAAATAAATTATATTCGAAAATGCGGGTCATGATGCCTTACAAAGTTTTTTGCTTGTTGCTGGTTTTTACTTGAGGGGTTATTGTGACGGATGATTTTCGTCGAAGTTTTTTTTTTTTTGTCTCAGAGACTGTCGATTTTTGTTACTTCCACCCTTAAAAGGAAGCTAAAGTTCAATTCAGTATCTACTAGAAAACCAAAACATGTTAAATAAAAATGGATTTGCTGGAAGGGTTAAAATATAGGTTGTTGACAGTTTATGGATTGAAAGAAGAATGTTGTTGTGTTGTTTTTTTTTTTTTTAGAAAGGTTATTTTTTGACAGAAAGCCAAAGACAATCCCGCAATAATAGGATTCTTTGACGTATTCGTTGGGATTTATTTTAAATTGGGTACAAATGAATTTTAGACAATTGAACAGGGCCGAAAGATGGAAAAAAAAAGGAAAAGGGGAAAAAAGTGAAAAATAGGACAACTAATTATATTATAAATTCTTACTTATTGTTTGTTTATTTTTATTATACATATACAGAAAGAAAAAAAGCAAGAAAATGGAATAACGTTTGACGTTCTTCTTAATAAAGCCGTGTATTACTGAGAAGAAGTTGGATGAGGGAATGAAGATATCATTCGGAGATGGGGAAACTTAGATTTGGTCTTTTTTTTAAACATCAGTAATATACTGTCAACTATAATTAAGACAACACTCCTAGACTAGATTATATTAACTTTAGCATCTTTATATGGTACCATCAAACATTTCAATTATTAATTGCTTTTACGAATAGATGAGCCTAAAGAAAGAATGCTTGTCCTCTTCATTATTTATTTTTGGCTTTTTATAAAAAAAATAATAATAGGAAGATCTGATTTATTGATTGATTGCTCTTTTATTCTAGTAACAAATAGCCAGATTTTTTATTCGTTACATTTCACTTTTAAACCCATAAGTTTCTTTAAATATAACCCAATAATTAAATCTTTAAATGTAATAGATGGCGTAAGGTATATATTCCTATGGAGAATATTGACTAGAAACTGGTTTATACAGTGAGCGAAAATCATTTTCTATGTTTTCTCCTCTACTATATAATATGTGTTTCAATAAGTGATAAAACCGTCATGATGAGGCAAACGTGTGTTTCCAGTTTTATTGTTCTGTAGCAGTTATAAAAGTATTAAAATAGACTTCTTTCTGGGTGGATCATAATTTTGTGCGTATCATTTACATGCATAGGAGTTTTTATTGATTTTTCTGCTATGTTGAAGGTTAAATTGAATAAACTTTTGATTATTTAAATCAAAGTGAAGGTGAATCAATACTTTTAGGTTTGTAGTTTTCGTAATTTTATTGAAATTAGTGATAAATAAACATTTTATCACAGAAGGGGTAAGGGAAAATCTTTAATGCTTGAAGAAAGGGCGAAAATAACGGCTTTTAAGGAGGTATAGATGTCAAATCGGGAGATAGTAAAGAAAATTAGTCGTAAGACAAAAGGGGCAAATTAAGGAAAAAGCAACAAAAGAAAAATCAAGTGCGGCCAAAATTGTTGGCAGTTTGAACTTACCGATCACTAAACGGCGAGCTCAGCAAATTTTGAAGGCAATGCCCAACGTGGTGGTGTTCAAGAAACCGTAAAAACGTCCAATGCTCAAGCAGCATCACAAAGAGGCCCGTCTGCAATTTGCCCGTGAGCACATGCAATGGGTTGAAGAGTGGGGGGGGGGGGGGGGTATTTTTTCGAATGAGAAAAAATTTAACCTCAATGGTCCTGACGGTTTCAGTTACGCCTTGCACGACATCACGAAAAATAACCCTCCCCGAATGAGCAGACACTCTCAAAATGGAAGTGTTATAGTATGGGGAGCTTTCTCGTCTTATGGAAAACTCCCATTATTCTACCTCACCTCTAGAGTAAACTCAGAAAAATACACAGAGATGTTGGAGGATGTCTTAATTCCTTATTTGGAGGAAGTCGTCGGTAACCGGGAGTTCACTTTCCAACAAGATAAAGCGCCAATCCACCTCTCCTCTACTGCCCGGCAGTGGTTTAGGAATAAATGCAACGCAACATTGAGGTGGCCAGCCATGAGCCCCGATCTCAACCCCATTGAAAACTTGTGGGGAATACAAAAAGACTGGTTTATAAAGGTGGACGACAATACCGCGACATTGTGGCTTTGAAAACAGCAATTTTAAGTGCATGGAATAAAGTTACATCAACTGATATCAAAAATTTAATAAATTCAATGCCTAATCGGATTTTCGACACAACTAGAAATGGAGGAGGAGGCCATACCAAATATTAAAATAAAGTTTTATTAGCATTACTTTTCTTGTTTTCATTATCTTTTTTAAAAAACGAAATGTGCGTATAATTAAATTTCACACCTATTTTTTCTTAAAGTTTGCCAATTGATTGTTTTTAATCATTCGAAGATAGAAGAAAGGAATATTTTACAAACAAGGTATATCTTTGATTCTTTGCAGTTTCCCTAATTCAGTTTTGCCAATGCGTATAAATCAATTTCGCTCACTGTATACTTTATACTGATTTCATTCATTTTAGGCAGACTTCAAAACACTGAACGCCTCAAACTCCCAACCTACTGTTGTGTTACAATTATATAATTTTTAATACACCCCAGGATACTTTATCTACCTATATCTTTGTTCACTACTTTAAATCTATTGCAATAAATAAATATGAAGTGATTTACTTTGTTGTTGTTACAATCACCAATGTGTGGTATACAGCTTGCATCTGCATGCACAAGCTATGCAATGGTATTGTTGGACACGAAGAGTGGAGGCAGCCATAAAGCAGATCTCCTATGGAGAAAGTGGAAAAGCTTTAAAAGCAGATCTCCCAAGAGAAACTCAGTAAGCAGATCTCTTTATAGGCGTAGATATAGTGGCAGATGCCTAGGTAAGAGGGAAGTGCAGCTAAGACTAACAGGCACCAGAATAAAAGTCTTGACTCTGTTAAAACTAAATAACAAATTCTTTTTTATTGATCTATTCCTAGCTTATTTATATAAAAGTAAATATGCTAGCCTAAACTTAATTATGATTTGTACATTGCCTTTTTCGATAGGTACCTACATGCCCGTGATTTGGGGCACGTTAAGCCAAATTGCTTATTTGCACTTATGTGCTTAACTTCGCAAGAAAGATGTGATGCAACTAGCTTGACCCGTATTAAACATGTAAACAAATGCGTGTAAATAATAATAATCAATTCTTATGGTTGTGGCATACATTTGGGTGAATGCATGTTGTGCTTAATTGCAATAATATTATGGATCACATTTATTGTAATCGATTAATTGAGCAATGGTTTTCAGGTCAATTGAATATTGCAATGGGGATTATTGCATTTTTAAATGATTTGTAAATTGTTGGTTTTTTTTTATGTGCATACTCACATCACACTATGTATATATTCTAACAACACTTCTTTTCAACCAACCTCTTTTTCATCTTCAATAACTACTTTTTCGATTTCTCCTGAGGATGTTCAAAGTGTCATTCGAGGACTTGCTATAAGTAAGAAAACTGGATCCGGAACCAAACCGAACACCTTCCAAGAGAACTGCTCCTCCGTTTTAAGTGCTCCTATAAGCGTACCTACTGATCAACTTGTCACTAACTCACCAAATTTACCCATCTGCATTCAAGATATCGTTCGTTACTCCAATTTTTAAATCTGATGATCCTAAATCCGTAATCAATTATAGACCTACTATATATCAATTTTTATAAGCTAACCCCAAACCATCTCAATCTTAAACTCTAAACAGGTGTTTCCGCCTAGGAGGTCAATAGAGCAGGAGGTGATAGTATTCACCTAGTCAAATAAAAAATTGTGTGGCATATCAACGGTTTGGGAGTTACAGGGCGATTAAGAGAAAAAAACAGTTTTTCACAAAACACCCTCTAAACACCCTGAAAAGTGCAGGGGGTACGGTGACAGTTAAGAGTTCATTATATGCAGAGCCTCATTGCCTTTCTAACGACTCCTAAACCAGCCCCGTACCCCTCCTCTCACGAGTTGTGGTTATCTAAACTAAAAATTTCGAATTTTTTTACCTTTCTTTGTACTTTTACATCTATTTTTTTTTTTTTTTTTAAAAAAGGTCGTTAACATAATTGTTTTTTATAAAAACTTTAAACTGTAGACTATCCTATTTAACACTTTACTTTATGTGTTAACTGTAAAGTTATTAGCTCACAATCTATTCAGGTCATACTGAAATTAGCCCACATTTTATCCTTGAGAAGGTTTAAGAATAGCTTTGGGAATAGGTTAAGAACAAATAACTCTTTAACGGCTCCAGAATAACCAATTATTATATTATATTATGACTCTATAATGGGTAATTCATCTCTTAACCATGTTATCGAAATGAAGAGATTTAGGGGTAATTTTCGACCAGAAATTATTATTTTAGACACATATTAACTGGATTACCTTTAAAGATTTTAAACTGTTTGGCTTTTTATTCAGAACTTGTAAATCATTCAAGTCTACTACCTAATTAATAACCATTTATAATTTTCTAATAAAAAATCATCTAGGGTACGCATGTATTACAATTGAACGCTTTTTATAGTATAGATGTGCAGCATCAATTACATAAAACAGAAGGACGCTATCTTAATTATTTTACTCGCCTCGACAAATTTTGTATTCCTTCTCTGGAGAAGCGGTGCCTTTTCATAAATGAAATATTTTTATCTAAAATAATACATAACCTTATTAATTGCCCTGAAATATAATTCGTAATATTAGTTTTTTGCTGCTATCCAGTCACCCGGACCACGACCAATTTACTGTGTAAGTCCCCTCTTATTAAAGAATAAAAAAAAAAATCATAATGATGTATTTAACAAAATTTATGTCGTCAGTCTGAGACTCTGCACCTTTAAAAAAATCATAAGATATGACTCCCCTCTCTAAATAATCACTGCACTACCCATTAATTTTTTTTCCTCTATTCTTCCCGCATCGTTTTTGATTTTCCTTCGTTTTTTTCTTTTATTTCTTGATATTAGTCTTTGTTCTTTGTTTTTTTTTGTAATTTTTATCTTCTTTAACATTTGTTCTGCTCTATTTTTAAGTTACTCTTATGCTGTTGTTCATAACTAGTCCATTTTCAAAGTTAGTAATTTAACATTATAGATTAATTCATATCTTTAATATTGTAATCTTCTTCTTTTTCTCCAAGAAATGTGAAATAACAAATATTTGGATTACGCAATTAACCGGTAACTTTTAATTGAGACTTTAGTCTGTAAGCTATCGCTATAATGTCATAAATAAATAAATAAATGTACATTTTCATAGCAAGACTTATCAATAGAGTACCCAAAATTCAAAAAGCCTCCTGCCTGGGTAATACCGAAAGTCTTCATACAACGTTAACCATACAATTTACCTAATCTCAAAATGAAAACCGCCCCAAACTCACACAGTTTGATAAACAAAAATGTTAACATATATCTAATTTAATATGGTAATTGAACTGACAAACAAGCTCTCAAATGTTTATCTTTTTTTCGTCTATTTTCAAGAAGATTCACCATAAATTCTCTTCTTTGAAGGGGACTCACAGGGTCACGGTTAAAATAATATTTTTTTTTTACATTTTTTCGTAGGTTAAAGACTAGCTTATAAAATATTGAGTTTAAATTTAAAGAATTACGAAAGTTGTGGGGACTTAAGTGAATCTGTGCATGCGTCTGCAGCCGTCTGTAAATTTATGATTTAGTGATTTAGTCCTCACACGGAAATGTTCAAAAATGCAACTTGAATAAAAGTAGGTAGACGCGTATAGTTCAATGATCCTTTATTAATCATTCTCCAGATAATGAAAATATTATTTGCTTTTTTATAAATCCGTAATTGACAGTTCATATCGGTTCACGATGTTCTATTTAATATTGGACCAACATGGAATTAAGTCAGAAATTAACTCGTTAGACTAGCTTGAGTTAAGCGTAGGTTTTTTTAAAACTTTTTAGAACGAAACTCCACGAGAGGACCTTTTCCACTATTCAATTAAAAAAATTAAATTAAATTAAAAAAAACAAAACAATATGCAAAACAAGACAAAATTTATGTGTATTAAATGTTTGATTAAAAAAAATCTCAAATATTGCCCCTTAACGCGATTTAACTATTTTCCACCAGGGGTGCTTTCGGCTTTCGCCATCTGTTGAGGAACTTATCTTTCCAAACTGTTCATCATCAGCATTTATTAGAAAACCTTTCATTATTTTCGAGTTGAGATACAAAGGAAAATATTTTGCAGGTGTATGCATACAAAACAATGAACACATAATAAAAATGAAGGTACAAACAAAAAGGAAAGCTTTCCGATATAATTACCAGGCTAAAATCTACTATAGTTCACGCGTCTAGATTTCGAATTATTCATAACACCTGAATTACATGAAAATTTGAAATGCACGAACCAACATCAGGTACAAGTCCATTCAAATGAAGGCTTATATTATTATTAATTGTTTATCAAAGTCCCAAACAAACTTTATATGTTTTTAAAATGCTGCTAATATCCACCAAACCATTATTCATAAATTTTATCTAAAAATCACTGGAATGTACACGTTATATGCTTGATATGCGTTATCAGAAAAAAGCCGCCTAGTTTGTATAAAAACCGAATAGTAAACACGACATTCTGGCTAATATAAATCTGTAACCATAAATCAATAGCCCTTAATTGAAGGAGATAAATGATTGTATCCAGTATCCACCCATAGAATCGAGTTTATTTGAAACGCGCACTGAAATTTTCATTTCAATTCATCTCTCTCTGTCCCCTCAACTATGGAATTTAAAGTGTTTTAAATTTTATTAAGAATCAATATCAAACATAAGCTTCCTGAATTCCACTATTATGTAACTATTCCCCACACATTACTCCCAATCCATTCCATACCACTTCATATGATCATTTGAAACAATCACAGCTGGTAATCAAGCACCCATAGACAATGTTCTGGACACCATCGAGGAGCATAATAAATTTATTTAGTGAGATCAACCGGGACGGCAGCGGGAGACAGCGTCGACGGCTAATGATAAGCGTTTCATTGGAGCTTATCAAAGTTGCTTTTGTTTTTTTTTTTTTTACTTTGGGTAAATGCTCGTCGATTCGTTCGGTTTGATTAATTTTTATCGGGCGATATTTACTTCTTGGTAAAGTAAAGAAGGAAGAAACAACATGAAAAACAAGCCGACAATAAATCACTCTCTTTTGCCGGCATCATAAAATGCAAGTCCAAGCCTAAGAATGTAATCAGGACAAAAGAAGAAAAGATACCCAAGATGAATGGAACTACAACACAAGTTTTGCACACAGAAGAGACATTGCAAAATCAAAGTGTACTTGGATTTAATCTGATTACCAAGGTGCTTGGGGGCTTCTGTTAAATACTATTATAGGTTGCGCCCTCATTTAAACCCCATCTATATTGTCGGTATATATACGGTAAATATGTAGTAGAAGAAACCCTGGAAAGCAACGAGAAATGATGAAAAGTGAGTTATGCTTATCGAACCCTTCAAGATAAAATTTATACAAGCTATATATATGTATATAAAGAGGAGGAAAAAATCAGCTTCTCTTCAACGATATCAGTACACAAAGTTTTGTACAAACGTAACGATGACGACTTTTCAATATGACGCGAGGAGTAAAGCCTAATGGAAGAAAAATGAGATTTCAAATTGAAAATGAAAAATTATCGCCGGTCCAGAGACGAGAGGAATAACACTTCCCTCCAGTACCCTCCTTACCACGTCTTTTTCAGCATTTTTCATGCCCTTTCTATATGAACATTCTATACCTATATATGTAAGTAGTTAACAAAAAAGATTGAAAATTAAATTCTCATCTTGAGGAGAAAACATTCAAAACCAAACCTCAGTACTGGATTTGAATCCTTTGTCATGTTTTTAATGAGTTTTGATTAAATTTCATCACCAAATCATGAAAAGCTATGTATACCAAATATGTAGAAAAAAAAATCTTTAATAAGCATCTATGCGCTCGGCTTTTGTTAGAATTAAAAATTTTTAAGTCACGAAATGACTTTCCTTGTGGAATGTGTGTGTGTGTTTTTTTTTTAAAGAATAATACTTACTTATATACATATATAGAAAGAAAAAAATCCGATTCCCTCTTTTACAATAGAAGTGGCTGAACACTATTATAGCAATTGTCATGATAATAATAAAAAAAAAACTCTCAAGTCATCTTCACGCCTAATAAAGCAATTTCGTTTCCACCCATTGACTAAGCGCCAATGTGACGACAGCTGGTAGACGCAATTCAACCAACTTATCACGACTATGGACATGACAAGTATGAAATTAGATTTGTCTTCAATTTAAAGCTTTTCAATTGTGGATTTTGGACAGTATCCCAAATTTTGTCATTAGTAAAATGAAAGTTTTAGAACGTTATTTGGCTCTTTATATAGAAACTTTCTGTGCAAATAAACTGCATGAAACAGACGTGAATCGGTAATGCCAATTTACGTCTTGATAAGAGATAAAAAAAAAAATTTTAAAAAAACTAATGACAGCATTACGCGCCTTTTGAATTTCTAAATGTAGGTAAAGAACTTCAGTATCGATTAGCGGGTAAGATCGGTAAGTTTTATAAAAGACTACGAATAGTAGAAACAGTGTTATGATGTTGAATTCAGAAAAAAAATAAGATGGTACCAATATAACACTTGAACTTGGTCATTTGTCAATTATATCTAAATCTATGTATGTATATATCTGAGATATGGGTAAGGTATCCTGGTTAGTCGTCAGGTGGCGGGGGGGGGGGGGGGGGGGGTGGCACCACGGGACAACTCTATAATATAGGTGGAAGTTCACCAGCCCGGCGATAAACAGTTCGAAAACTCCCATTTTGGGAGACGGAGGCAGAGGTACCTTACCTCACACTTGGTCTGTAACCAGATTGTGCTAATGCCAGCACCCATATCTGACACTTGCCAATTTATCAAAACAAGAAACACAATAAGGCTACAAATCTCACTAACTAATTTTCAAAACCCATAGGAACGAAGAATAAACAAAATCACTGTAAAATTTCTATTGCTTAAAATCTACTAGCACTTGCCCTGAAACGTCGGCTCGAAACAACAACTTTGACAAGCCTGCACCCACTCCAGATAAAAAGGTATTGCCGATTCGATAGGAAATTTTTGTGTTACTACGTCAAAAGGTGACAATATCATTTCCAGCAAACTTGTTTTGAGTTTTTCGTTTTTTATTGACTTTAATACGTTTTGAGTATATTAAAATATTTAACAAAATATTAGTTTCTTTGTTTAAATCACTTCGGGAAAAGTAATTATGCGCTTGTTATACGAGAAAAAGATTTTTGAATTAACAACAACGAATAAATTTTATGGAAAACTATTTGTTTTTTTTTCGTACATTACAAAAATCGATGCAAGACTAAGTTACCTTAAGATTAATAGCGAGAATTTCGCTTACAGAAAAAAAGCTTGATAAGCAAGAATCTCTAATTACAATATTTCAATCAAAGATTGCACCTATCTGTGCATGGCTTTAAGTTTCGTCTGCATTAAGTCCAGTTTCAGTAATTTGGTTATGGTACAGAACATCATTTAGAATCCAAATAAATGATAACGAAAATTATTTGTGCATCACATGAATTACGTATTTTCGCAACTATAGCACGCTAGGAGGAAAGCAAAGAAATTTCCAAATAGAAAATTTTTTCACTTTAATAAGGACGATTGAAATTGAAACGAACAAATTTGTAACAATAGTCGCCAAATGATGCAAGCAACGAATTGGCAGATAATTCGGCCATACCTTGTTAAACTCTGTATCATGATAGTCTAGGTAGGCTCTATAACGTGTTTGAATCCCGGCATGGTTTTTAGCATATTTTTTTTTAAATTACAAAAAAAAAAATTGAAAAAAAAATTCAAGCCCTTAAGACAAGCCTGGACTCTATCTATAACACGTTGAAATTCCAGCATGGTGTTTTTAAGTAAAAAAATTAATAAAAGAAATAGAAAAAATAATAAAAAAAGAAAAGAAAATAAAACTTAGGAAAAGCCCAGACTCTATCTATGACATGCTAAAAAAATGCAAAAAACGCAAACAAGTGGAACTTTTTGCCTTGTAGCGAGCAGAAACGGGCTCATCAGCATGTCTATTAGATGAAATTTAACGGAGGAGGTCATCCCAAATTGCTCTTTGCAACATAACCATATTATTTCTAGAACTAGGAAAGTATTGTTTCTGACAGTAACCAGCCCATCACAAGAGCATTTGAATAGGAAATAATCACGATTTGTGATGTTAGACGAAATTTCCGAGCATAGAGCTACAGAGATCTTAGGTTAGCAATCAAAGACTATAAGCTGACAATCCACACCACCCTGCGTCATAGCTAACTAGCTATATGGAGAACATAATGTATCCTTAATTTGAAAGTTTTGAATCAGAAATGGTTCCATAAAAGGCTTCTTTGTTTTTTTTTTTTTTTGAGATAGGGGACAGGTTATTTCATCCCAAGCACGGAGGCCATGGCGGCCCATTGTGCTGTTCTGCTAGAAGCCCTGAGTTACAATTTGGGAAGTTTCGTTGCGTAACCTTCAGAAGACTGGATGATTGATTTTCATTAGAAGAAACCGTAGCATGGCTGCTTCGTTTTTCCTTCACCTTATTTAGACGTTATCAGATACATGCTAATACTCCAATCGCCAAATCCTCGTATTCTGCTATCTTTTCCCATTCACCAAAACCTTCCTGTCCTCTTAATGAAGCGCATCCGGTCTTAGTGAGGAAGGTTTTTCAGCTTATCTACATATAGACTCATCTACCTAGAGTATCCAGTCTGCTCCGGGCGAAAGCCGGACAAGCACACAAAAAGTGTTCGGTAGTCTCAGGCTCTCCTTCCAGGCAGGGCAGATAATCAGGACTATCAACAACTCCCATCCTTGTTAGATGAGCATGAAGCAAGCTGTGGGGGTGATGATGCAAACCCCAGTTTTACATTGTTTCCTTCCCAGCCCCAGGAGAAAATCAGGCATATTCCTATTGGGCCCATCAAGAAACAGTTTTGTTCACCTGTAAGTACTTAGGTTCGCCCATCTCTGGTGATGCTTGCTATGAACATGCGCTTTGATGAGGGACCCTATACTCGAGGTGGCAACGCCTACGGCGGGTTCTGGTCCGAGGAACGGAGAATCAGAACCAGTTCTAGCTAAAAGGTCAGCCCTTTCATTTCCCATGATCCTCATGTTACCAAGAACCCACAGGAGGGACATTTTATTATGGATACACAACTTATACACTGACCACCTGCAATCCCCCAGTAATTTAGACGTTATCCGAGGGCCACTCAGAGCCATCAAGGTTGCCTCCGAAAGTGCAATGTCCTTCCATTTGATTTCCATATCAAGTGCTATCTTCGCTGCCATTTAGATGGCGAAGACTTTAGCCTGGAAGACAGTGGTGTATTTACCAAGTGAGTACCCCATCCCGATGATAGGTTCAGGAAAGTAGATTCCCACCCAAGCTCCCTCATTAGTGAGAGTGAAAGTTTTTAGAGCGAACCAGAGAAGGTTCGATAAGGCACTTCCCTCAGTCCAAGATTTCCTTAGAGGAAAGTTCGCAGAGAAGCGACGCATACTGGCCAGAGGGTTTTCCAAGTCCAGCCCATATGCCAGAGAGTAATAATAAGAGCATCTGCCAAAGGCACAAACGGCTTAGGGAAACACTTTATTACCTAAAAACCTGCATTCTAATAACACAAAACAATATCTAAAAATATGTTTTACGATCTAATGGCAGTGGAAAAACTGATGTATTCTTTTCAAATCCTCGTAGTTCTAGTAGTTATCCGACCATATAGCCTATATATATTTAGCACAATAAATTATTCAATTCCATTAAAGCACTTATTGGATATAGGGGCTGAAGTAATCCATCTGTTTCTCAATAAACTTTATAATAAGATCGAAAATGTTTGACTAAACTTTGAAAGACCGCCAACTGAAATATCAATTATAATACAAAATTCCATTAACTTTTTAGCGAGTGTTTTATTATGTGAGCAGAATACATTCATATACCATTATTTAACCGACTTTTACGATTATTGTCGGTTTGATGAAAACATATATTTAATTTTAATTTAATTTTTAGTAATATGTCTTCTGAAGGTTCAGATGATGTTGAAGAAGTTAAAGATGTGATATATTTGAAACAACTTAGAAGCAATTGTGTTGGGCAAATCTGCTTGTGATCATCGTTCCTATAGAGGTTCTAATAAAATACCACAAGCGATAGCTCACTTAACGGCCAAATTCAATATCTGTCGTTTAAAAAGAATATATAGGCGATGGAAGTCCACAGGGTGCTTCAAGATCAATGGATACTTTTATAAATTACATCAAGCGAAAATCCTGATGGTTACAGTTTCCAAGACAAAGTTCTCATATAACTTTCTTATCACCACATTCCAATAAATATCATGGTAACTAGCAGTGCTCTACCATTTGGAATACCCTATATACGTACGATTTTTTGCCCAGTGTACACCATGAGTATCTATTTTTGTGTGTAATATAAAATCACTACAAAATTAAATATGGAAATTTCCTTTGATGTTTCAAAAACAACAAAAAACGATATCATAGCACCAAAAAGTTTGTCCTTTTTTCAAACAAAATATTTTCCGCGCATAAATCTCTTCCTTTTTTTTCTTTCAATTTCAACCAAAAAACCCTGAAAAAAAAATATTTAACAAAGTGGAAAAAATATTCATATATAACTCTTGTAGAAAATCCACCCTCAATTAGTCGAACAATTTTCCGTAGAAAAAAAAAACATAAAGAAAAAAAAACGAGGTAAGACTTAAACAAACGCTCTCAAATAGAATCAAATCTTATCAAGCGTGTGCCAGCAAAAAACAATCACGCAAAAAGCGATCTAAGGCCCGGTGTACACTGGTTTTTCAAAGGCGGGCGCATTGCCCTCAAGGTAGAAGAGGCGCTCATAATCATCACTGAACGACTGAACTGGAAATAAGCAAAAAAAACAACCCCTCAGCCCCCATGGTATTCAGGGAAAATGTCCTTAACCAGGTCTCGGTAATGTTTGTTTTATTCTGACACAAAATCGCCCCCTTAGCCCCAATCATTTTTAGCTCGTGGCCATCACAGTAGTAGCTCTCTTCTGTTGTGCTTCAGTTCAGTGTTGTTATTCTTCCGCCGTATTGTTGTTGTTGTTTGTTACTGCTGGTCGGTTTTAGTGTTGGTGGTGGTGGTATGTTTCTGCCTAATTTAATTCGGAACTTCAGACCAGTATCCCCAGTACCAGTAGACAAGTTGAGAGTGCTTACAGCTACAAAAATAACAACCATGATGTAAAGGAATAAGTATATGCAGGCAACAACGCACTCACCGCACCACCATCCTACCAGAAAAGATCTCCAAACACAAAATCGATATACCAAGTAATGGGGGGCGGAACGTTATCCACTTCTTTACTTTTCTTTAAGCATGCCATGACCAAGGAGCGATAGTAGTATAAAAGATGAACGATAATTTTAGCAATAAAAAACGACTCCTAAGCCCCCTCCCGTCGTCAAAGCACTTTTGTTCTACTCCATTTTTTTCCCTCTAGATTTTTTCACGCAAAGCAAAATATGCGTTTGGGTTTATGTATTCCTCCTTATACTCGTATATGGATCCTTGAAGTATAATACTTCAGTGCAAGACGTCTAAGAACTTTATGATGAGATAAATATAGGGTCGTCAATGACTTAAAGTAGGCAATTCTCTCTTCTTCTACATATTTTTTTGTTTTGATTGCGTATTAAGAAAGCCCTTTCAAGTACTCATCTTCATGATGTACATGCAGTGGTCCTTCGGGGTATGGTTTTGGTTTCGGCAAGTGTTTATAACAACAGCAGTGTTAGTCCGTTACATCCTGAAATTAGGTTTTCCCTTTTATACAATGAATGTTACGCGCGAAATAATGAGGAAAGTAAACCCTCAGACAGACGTAGTATAAGCAAAATGCCAACAGAGTTCAAGTTTTTAACACGCTGAGAATAGATGAATACAAATCCGATTCTATTCTTCGATGTCGTAATTCATTAAAAATGTTTGCACTCGGATAAAATCTCCTTGTTTAGGTCCTTTTCAAGGGAATAACGAAATCCCTCAGGTATATATGTAGAACCCTGACTACACCGTCATACATACATAGGTAGATATAGGTAAAATTCACATGCTTTGATACTCATATGCTGTGGCATTTGTGGTGAAGTGGAATGTTCTTGTACAGTACATTACCATCGGCTTGTTTTTCCCTCCACATGTTTTGTTTTCTTTTGTTAGCAGAGGAAACAGAAATTGCTGGGGAAGTTTATTATTATATAATGAAAATGTAGGGAGAATTCAGCAGAGAATTCCACGTATTTTTTTTTTAAATATTCTGCGTTCTTCTGTAAGCTCACAAGAAAGTAAATTAGCGGAATTCGTAATTGTGTGCCATGACGAATAATTTAGCACTCAATAAATTGTGGGTGAGTGTGATTTTATGTTGAACTCATGACTCGTTCTTATATGCTAAAATGACTAGTAAAAAAAGCCTGGTCAAGATCGAGTTGGGTTCGCGCAATCAGCTTTCCGTACCAGAATTGTACCAATGAGTCAGTGAGAGGTGTCATATAAGTTAACAGAAAAAAACAATTTTTTTTTTATGCAGCAACTATAAGACTGACGAAAAAAGTGGCAGTTTTCCTGTTATCTATAACTCAATACCTATTAACTAACCTTAAAGAAGAAGACCAGGGCCGGTATTTTTTCGCATATTCTGGACTATATCTTTATAACGAAGTCATAACAAATTTTTAAAAGAAAATTTTTGAAATCCCTGAAAGTAGCACTTTCAAACGATACTCCACACAAGCGGGACCAACTGACCCCCCAAAAATATAAAAAAACATAAAACATTTCATAATCTTTGACTGTCGAAATGTGTGCACGTCACAAATACCATAAAACTCTAATTCTGAAGTCATGTCGTTTTCGTGAAAAACATCTGTGACAGACACATGGACGGTCGCAAGAGCGATCTTATAATGAATCCGGTTTTTTTCCATTTGGGGTACGAAAACCTAAAAATACCGATTTTTTAGAAGACATTAATTTTTGAATACATTTAAACTAAATATTTATAACGGTCAAAGGCAAAATGGCTAAATTTTCGTTAAGAACATATTTTTTTTAAACATTTTATTCAGAATATTTGCAGCAAATTATGAACTGCAGTCATCTGTTAAGATGCATCAAATGTTTACCTCCTTATAGACACGATAGTGAAACTTTCGGAACTTCTCAACTATTTTCGCTGACTTCATTGCTGGCTATACTGATTCGTCCGCTATTCATAATATTCCTGACTTTGAAGCCATGCTTTTTCATGAATATTATTGGAAACATTTTTCATAGTTATGCGTGTCGCGCAAATTTATTGGTATCATTTTAATCGGGGATAGGATGCTTAGTCGTTCTGGATGTGTTACTCCTTTCTTAACTAAGAGTACCTACTAAAGCAAGAGTAAAGATTTAGAACTGGTCTCTCTGTCTTCATCTTGTCCAGTCCGATATACCTTTTACTAATCCTAAATCTATATGCTGACCTTATAGATCTGTTGCTGATTGATAACTGCGTAACTTTAAACATATTAACACCTCCATCTGCTGCCAATAACAGACATGTTTCCGATCACGCTTCAATTTACCTTGCGCATCATCCAATCATTATTTCATTTATTGGTTTAAAGTATGTTAAGAAGTTAAAATTTTTTGACGATACAAAATCGATTGGAAAATTTTAGAAGGAAAAAACAAGAAAGCTATTTACGCAAGTCAACAAAACTAATGTTAAAACTAGAAAAAAACATCAAAAATTGAACTCTGATGAGGCCCACACTTTAGAAGGGAAGTCCAATGTCCAATGTAAATCATCGACTTTGATGTGCTGAGGTCGTCTAATAAGAAGATCGTCTGATCAATGCCGCCGAGAACAAAGAAAATGTGAACCTATCGAATAGAAGAGCAAGGAACTGTATTTTTTAAATTTGAGTAAATTACGAACACAAACAAGCATTGAAAATGTGTCGGACTCCGCATAATTCATGGCGCAATACAGGCGTTTGGAGTTTTTCGGATATTGTATACTAGGGTGTCCAGCAGAAGACAGAACAGAGTCGAATATTAGCCGTAAAGCAATAATTTCAGTAATCATGTTTCAGTTCTCTTCAGTGAATTCCCGGAGTAGCTCCCCGTGTCCATGAATAGAAAGCTTTACAACCAACTTTTGGCCCACACTTTTCTGTGGCGTTTTCTTTTCTTCTTCTTGAGTGCCACAAGTCGACGCATTTAGTATTATGTCGGCATCACCCAGAGAAATCGCGTCTGAAACTTATCCCTGAGAAACTAAAATAAGTAATTCGGAGTAATTAAAACTAAAAGATATCAACCTTTTTTCGCTCAAGTTATCCAAGATCGATAAACTGGAATAATAAAAATTTAAGAAAAATCTCCAATCTCAATAAGGTCAGATAGGCGATAAGCAGTTTGAAGGCTTATAAATCTACCTATAAAGGTCCTTAAGGGATAAGTACTTTCCTACTAATCAATTTTGGAGTAAATTACGCATTGGAGAATATTCGGAAAATTTCAAGAGGTGTATAGGAAGCGATGGATGTAGGGGGTAGGAAAACAGCCAAGTAATCAGCTTAAATAAGTTTAACGTCTTTGCTTATGCCTTTGAAGATAATATTAATAATAAAATCAGTACCTCAGAAATTAAAACCTATCAAAATCACTATAGTTAGGTCTAATGAATATTCCATAAGACTGACACATATTCAAGCCTTGCTGAAAACATGTTTCAGCAACTTACAAATACATAAGTTTGTATTTTTGGCAAACGTTGGGCACCTTTGGTCTGCTCAATCCTTTATTGAAGCCTTATTACCCTTTAATTCTTATCATTTTTTATTCATCTTCCATTCATCTGTGTATATGTGTCTATGTCTTCTTTCATCTTAATCATCTTTTTCGGCATCATGGAAATTTATCATAAAACGCAACAACCACAAAATTCCTTCACAATTATGACTACTAGGTATACCCGAATTTTAATATATTCAAAGTGAAGAGTAGATAATTAAAATTCAAAACCAAAAGAGACCACTTAAAATTCTCATTACTTTAGAGTAAAAAAAAAAAACAACAACAAAAAGAGGGAGCGGATCCCCAAAAAGGCACCCTGAATAGCCATTTCACTTTTAATTGCATTGTTTCCTGTTAAAAGTCGAATTAAAATGTTTTCTTGGCTTTTTACAAAAGGAATTGTTTCTATGTCGCTCGAGAAAAAAAACGGAAGAAAATTAGATAAATCAATTTGTGGGGGCACGGGAAGCAATTAGCCTACTTACAACTTTGCCATTAATTTTCATTAGTAAAAGTGATAAAAAAGGTCATCCAGCCCACAGGCCGCAACAATTTTATTAGTATGAATAAAAAATTATGAATTAAGAAGTCCTTGCAGAGGCAACTTTTCTTATCACCGGCGTTACTAAGGTTAATAGGAAGAAAAATTCATAGAAATTTATCGTTATATTTTTCATTTGTGAGTAAGTTAAGGGGATGAGAGACTTTAAATTTGAAATGAGTTTTTCATTTGAACTTGGAAAATTGTCCAGTAATGAAGGACGCGGGGAGTTATTCTTTTTTCCACAGAGACTAAAATTTTTCAAAGGGTTCCCAAAGTGTTATGAAATTTTTTAAGTAAGTAATAGGAAAGTTATCGTCAGTATACACCACAGTAACATATTAAAAATTAGAAAAAAAATTTTAATCATACACGAAATTGAATAAAATTGAAGGTTTAGTAGGTATGTAGATCAAATAGTTTTGTTAATTTTAGATAAAATATAAGAAATTATTCTAAAATATTCCTTTGAATTTAATTTGCCTAAACATTGAATTTGGTTAAATTTTTTGTACGCCACTGTGTTTTTCTCTTATTTTTCCTTGTTCATCCATTTGGAATCTTTTTGATTTTACTATTTACCTAATTGACGTACAACCTTAAGTAACAGCATATTTATGTAAATGGATCGACACGTTAGAATAAGACAAACATTTCGTCTTAAAAACACTGAACCGTAATTTACAAAGAGAATGCATGAAAGAGTGAAAAAAACATAGTCCTGACGTGTACGTAAATTATGTAAAGACATGATAGATGAAAATGTTCTGCAAGATGAAGATGTGTTTCGAGTTTCAACTTTATACGTGCTCTGGGTATATACACAGAACGAGTCCATAAAAAAATATTGAAAGAAATTACAGCCAAAGAGTGGTAAAGTTACGTTAATAAGATTTGAATAAATCTAACAAGAATAAAATCGACAGGACGAGATTTTCTTTTGCTGGAAAAAGTATTCTATCAGACAGAGAAAAAATAAATAAATAAAATGTGGGTTTGTAGAATTAACGGATAAAGTGCAGGAAGTACAGATAGTGATCGAACTGAAATGATTGACAGTTTTAGATTTATAACTAGTGAGTAATCGTTTTGCATTATAATTGAAATCCTGAAAGGTAATCTAAAGTATTAAAAATCTCGACTATGAGTATTATAATTAAGTGAGAGTGAGACTAAGTAGAGATTTTTTTAAATCCCAGTAGGTAGAGTAGATCGAAATCCGTGATGACAAACTTAGACTAAATTCAGGCTTCTGTTTTTCTCGTTTTCAACAAAATGTCAAATAAAAAGCATTTTTTTAAAAAAAAATTTCGAGATTTTTAATAATGGATTTTTTGATGTCAAGATATCATCCTATATGCAAATTAAATTCTTCTAAGTTTGGTTCATCCTAGTAAGGTTGCGTGGGATATCATTATTTTATACCCCTAGATGATGAAATCATAGAAGGTTAGTTAGTCTAAGCTTGTAACTCCGTTTGTAACACATAGAAATAATGATGGTAGAGCAAAAAAATGCTCTTCAGAATATGAAATTGTATGAAATTGGTCATAATCATTTTTGTTATCTTTCGAACCATTCTGAAAATATATTCGAAAAACCACTTCAACAATCAAACTTGCACAGGGAAATAACATATGTATATTCGATATAATAACAATTGGTCTTTGACCAATTCTAGCTTTTGTACTTGTTTAATGTTACAACTTTTGCGAAATTTATGTTTTCCGGAAATTTGAATTTAGGAATTTTTACTTTCGTGTAAATTCGAACCATACTTTTTCGTTTCTCGTTTCTCGTATGCTTAAATATAAATCTTGCTTCTTTCTGTACGTAATCCTTTTATCAAGATTTGTATGAAGATATTATTTCTACCATTAACTATATTGAGTGACTTTATGATATGTATTTGCCTCAAAAACATTTGAGCAATATTTATTCTAGCAAAGATATAATCACAAGTAACTTTACTTCGTCTTTAGAAACCGTTGAGCATACTGCGTCCAATTCAAATATTAGTTCCGCCCTCATTAATATTTTTAACTGTCTAGATTACATATACGATTGTCAGATTAATAATGTATATTCTGCAATTGGTACTAGATTTTAGATAGGTAGTAATTAAAAATCAACTGGTATTGAAAAAGGTTGAAATATCAAAAATTCTACAGCGCAGAATTAAAATAATGCATTAAAAACAAAAAAATCTCTTTACACTACATATGAGGTAGTTCAGTCGAAGCTTAGATTACATTTTTTCACACATAATATTAGCGTTTTAAATTTTTTAGCTCGCTAAGTCAGCATGTTTTAAACAACTTTGTAAGAAAGTATGAATAATTTAAATTTTTGTATGCCAACTCTATGAAGGTGCTGTCCAAATTTGTTCATATATATTTAAAGCCATAAACTAACTAAACGCTTTCTCAACACTTAAGAATCTTCCAATTATGTAGAGAAAATAAAAAAACTCATGCATGGCAACACTACAAAGGAGTTGCTCTATTTTACACATCTACGAATTTAACCTTATTAATTACTGTGTACAAAATTTCAGCTTTCTTTGTGAAAATGTAAAAATCGGAAATATTTCATTGTTTCTATGCATTTTTTGTGCAAGACGTAAGTAGGTACTTCATGGCTTGTAGTTATATTCCTGAGGTCACGCAAATATATAAGAATCATATTTCTAACTATTTACATTTTTTCTGACAATTACATTAACAATAATTATTATCTGATTAACGCATGTTGGAAAATATAACTGAAATACTATGATTGAGATGACTAATTGGTCAGCCATCTTGTCTATCAAGCAAGAATCCCAAATTATAACAAACTTTCGTTGTTCTAACAATAATAAAGACGAAAATTTGATTCCATAAGAAATAAGCTAGGAAACAGAAAAACAACTTGAGTTGTCTCAAATTCAACTCTCTAAAGCTAAACAATAAACAAAGATATAAATACAGAACGCAATGAACTCTGTCCTAAATTGAAATGATCAGCTATAGGTTTGAAAGGTTAAAAAATAATCAAATTATATCTTAAAGTATGGTAGCTAAATCAAGATGTAATTAGTTAATAGGATTTCTAAGGTAAAAAGTAAAATGTAAAATTTTAATAACATATAGAGCTGCTTTAGAATGGAATGAAGTTCAAGAGCCTGATTAAATAAAAACAATATTGGTAAAATAATATCGAGTTTACGAGCGACACGATAGCAATTGGTGCAACCCATGCACACTAAAACTACCCAAACATTCGCTAAGGCTAAGGCTCTCCAACGTAATGTAGCTGAATTCATCCAAATTGGTGAACTCGATGAAAAAGTGGAGAGGAGCTCTTCCGGTTTTCAGGTTCGACCTGGATGTTGAAGTAAAAGTAAAAAGATATTTTTGAAGGAATTAAGACTCGAACAATAGCTTTAATCTGAGAAGAAGGACGCATAGAAATTATAAAAAAGGGGTGAATAAGAAAGTATCGCTAGATGGAAAGGAAACCGAATGAAGTGAAAGAAGGCCTGACTGAACTAAAACGATGCAGGAACAACACATTAGTTAAGAGAAAAATGTAAGTTTAGAATAAGGTAGAGAGGGTAGTTAGCTAGAAAGAAAAAAAGGAAAAAAGAGAAAAACACACATAAATGAAGAATTAAATAATTACTCGGTTATCAAAATTGTAGAATTTTTCATTTTCAAGAACCCGAGGTTATAAAATTACAATTGAATAACTTTCTTTGAGATCCTGAATTTGTCTTATCTAAAAATACCAGTCAAGAGCGAGTCGGGCTCGCGCAATCAGGGTTCCGTGTTCCTAGAGGAAAAGTAATAAAATTTGTTACGAACTGCACTCGACTGTAGTAAAGTGTTAAGTGCTCGTCGAGGAATGGTGGTAGTATTGATACTCAAGTGTAAACAAAACTTAATGCGGCATTAAAATTCATTCAAATTTCAAACATTTTTATTTGTAAATTATTTAAACTTTATAAAAATTATGATCTTATAAGAGTTTTCCTTTAAGTTAACACAAAATCATTTTTTTTTTCAGCAACTAGCTATGACACTGAAGAAAAAAAGTTACAATTTTCGTGTTATCTATGAGTCAATACCTACTAACCCTGATAATATCAAGTCTTTGGCATTAGAAGCTTATGGATATATCTTCACCAAAACTTAAAAAAAAAAAAAATAGAATCTTGGAAAGTAGGTCTTTCAAACGATACACCACGCGATAGAAACAAAAATATTTTTTAAGTGGCCAAGCTCACCCCTATTAAAAATTACAAATTTGTGCGCATTACGAAGATCTAACATTTTGCCAAATTTCAATTTCCTACGTTACGTCGTTTTCGAGAAAAACGTCTGTAACAGACAGACGGACGTACGCAAGAGTGATCTTATAAGGGTACCGTTTTTTTTTCCTTTTCAGTTACAGAATCCTAAAAATATAAACCAACAACAGTTTTAAAAGTTTCAATCAGATAAATTGCACCAAAGAATTGTGTTATCATTATGGCAAGTATGAAAGGTATTACAACATAAATGAAATGTATAGGAAAATTTCATCAAAACATATGTATACGCAAGTACCTAAATAAGAGTGGAAACAATCAATATTATCTAAAACTTTGAGAACTACATAAAGTTTTTAAAGATACGTAAATAGATAAAATTGCAGCTATCTATCAGTCATGCATATAAGCAAACATCCGACGTTTTTCAAGGCCTTGTACATAATGTTAGCTTATGCACATTTAGGGTTTGGCTTTAACGGTGAGTGAAAGAAAAAATTTGAAGAATGAAGGTAACAATAAGACCAACTACTCATTAAAATCATAATTAGAGACCAACAAAAGATGAATTAAAGTTATTAAAGGAGTGGAAAAGCCTATCATTTTGTTGGTAAGCAGTAGGTTGGTATCTCATATTTCTAAAAAGCGCAAGAAGTTGTAGCTGCGACTGCAATATTTAACAATATATGTATAAAGAAAAATAACCAAACTATGACCACACCTGTAGCGATTTTTTTTTTTTTTTTTTTGCAATTTGAGTAACAAAACTCCTTCCGTTTAATAGCGGACACTGATGAATGCTTGCTGGTTGAATTCATTACATTTGTTGAATAAATATTTACGTCGTCCGGAATGTGTGTGAGTTTTGTTTGCACAGAAGGAGTTCCTGAAGTCCAATTTGTCACCAAAAACAAAACATCCCTAAACAATCTGCCCCACATAGCCACATATAACGGGTAGTACAATAAATTGTGGCGAAACAGGTAGCAATATATATATAGGACAAGCCCAAGGTGTAAATTATGACGGCAATAAAAACTACCTGGAGATAATCCCCAGAGTCAAGCCAGCGCGGCGTGTTTTATTTTGGTGTTGGTTGTCCTTCGACTTCAGGTGTGACAATTTTTTGAAGTGAACATTATCGGTATTTCAGAAGAACACGCAAGCAGTGGCAGATTACAATTTATTGACCCCATCGCCGTTCATCTCATTGGAGGAGTCGTTCATATCGGATAAAGACACAACAGTAACAACAATAAAAATAAAAGCAAACAGAAGAAGGTAAACAAAACACACTAGAAAAATTCTGATATCAGGGAAAGTTTTTCTTTTTTTTTAACAAATTGTTGTTGGAAAGTTTACCTTTTGCGCCTTGCACATACTCGATATCGGTTGAACATCATGAGATTGATGTCGATTCTCACCAATGCACTGAGAACAAGCGGCTATTTTACATCCGAGACAGAACATATTCAGAGGCTCTGAATGATCTGGACAAGATGATTCTCTAACTTGTGATGCTCCACGTGGTTTGATCAGATTGTGTTTAGCTAAAGGACCTCGAGCAGGATGACATAGCTCACGGCATGTCTCACAGTATCGTATATCGCACTGTTCACACACAAGTGCGGCTACTTTTGGTTCTGTTTCACACATTTGACACCTAAGCGCCTCACGTTCACAAAATCTATCGACAATGGATTCCATGGCACGATACGGTGGTAGATTTCGGGCCCCAACCTCGTCAAAGAAAATGATCTTTCTACAGATCGGGCACCCAAGCGAAAAGACAGCACTACCGGAAGGAGGAAATAGTAATGCCTGTAGATTTGGAGTTCCTGCGTAAGATCCGGGACGCGACGTACAACAAACTACCCCAGAATCAGCTTCACTTAGTATGCTAACTTTATCCGCCTGATCTTGATCAGATGAAACACTCTCAGTTGCACTAGCCGTTGAGCTGGCCGTGCTAGCTGCCGAAGAAGAAGGATGATGATGCGAATGAATCGGCTGATGATGATGATGCAATTGCAATTGTGTTGCCGTTCCTCCTACTCCTCCTCCTCCTCCTCCAACTGTTGCTGTTGATGGAGTCTGGATGTCTAGAGCACATGATAAACACAATGCATGATAGCACGGCAATAGAACTGGATTAGCGAACAGTTGCTTACATATGGGGCATCTAAGTTCTTCCTCCATAATCACTACAGAATTGTTGCCACTTAATTAATAGCATGCACAAACAAAAATTCTGTTTGCACTTAACACACACACATAGATTAAAGACAGATTAAATTTCACTAAGTCGAGGTGAATACCTCATATATATAACGGAATCATAACCGTAAACAATTCTTCTTAATCCTGAGACTTTGCTTTCTGGTAATGTGAGAAACCAACGGACTATATCCGGACTCCGAGCCCAGTTTCCACTTTTGCACCTGAATTAAAAAAGCATAACACTTCACAGAGTATTCCCTAGCTTCCACAGAACTTTTCGGACCGTAAATCTTTAAGCGCGCACCTTAGTACAACCCTAAGTAATCCGATTGGAACAAGTTAGTGACTGTACCCTCCGTCACGGCACTACTCAACCGAGTCACCACAAATCACTACACTCTACAACACTACACACAATGGATTTAGGTACTGCTGCTACTGAACTGACTACCTCTACTCAACTCAGCAAGTTGGAATGAAGTGGGTGAAATATTCCCGGCACAACAAATCTAAGTAAAACAAGTACGAACCAAACGGAGGTTGAACAGTGACTGAATTTCACTTCGAGTCGAATTCCATCCATTTGCGTTTATTATATATAGGGAAGAACCCAATTATACCCGGCGGGAATGCATGCTCTGGAGTTGAACTTTTAGTTGGAAGACACAGGACCAGCACAGGATACGACAGGATAATAATAAGCAAGCAGAAAGAAAACTGCTGCTGAACATGTAGGGGAATTCTTCTTTACGGAAGCTTATTCAAAGCTTTCGTTGAGCTTATTAGGGAGATTCGGTTTACTGTTTTGGATCTCTTGACTAGGGTGATTTTGCTGAGCGTATGTCAGCACTCCGCATTGCACGTGCGTTCCAGTTTTGGCTTCCTTTCAATTGCATTGCTCTCAATTGTTTTTTGCTATAGAAATATTTTCAAGGAATGTGCGCATACATAACTTTATGTAACTAGTGACAACTAGATGGCAATGTATATTTTTAATCTTTGATTAAGTGAGGTGAATTTCATGATTTGAATAACAAAAAATTGGTAGTTCTTCTAGAAGTAGTAGTTATATAAGCTTTTTTTTTTTGTACCTTGTTCTAGAACTCCCCTATTCTGGAAAGAACAAATTATTCTGTCGATTGAAGCTAGCTATTTGTACTGTTCGCTTCATTTAAATCTATTAAGTAATTTCTGAAAACATAACCATCTTAAAAATATGCGCCTAGTGGGATATGCAGACAATTTTATAAAGGAATGGATGCCTGGAATATTGTTTTACGAACTTTTTGAGACTGTGCCATGAAAGTCAGAAAGGCTTCATCCGATTGACTTCAATTAAATAGTACCTAAATGAAAAGCAAGTTTTTCAAAACAATGGTAGGGTAAAAGCAAGCGATATGGAGAGATCAACGGATGCGCGGTGTGCAGAAAATAATAGAATTCTGAATTAGTTCTGTTTTTAGTTCACATACCCTAACCCTGCTTAGCATAGGAGGAATAGGTACACTTTGTAGCTATAAAGGGCGAAAACACACGCTTCAGCACGAAGCGGGAGTATTTTGTTCACTTTGTGCCTAGATGTAGGATCATCCGCAGTAGTTTCTTATTTGATTATCGTGAGGTTAATTATGTGCGTATTCAATTAATTACTGTTTTTGATATATATAATACTGTATCACAAATTCACAGCACGTTATGAACATTAAGTTATTATATTATCACCTCAAATCGCAAGTAAAGAACTGTACAGCCGTTCGATCAGAAATTTTAAAATGGTCGAAACTATTTACTTGCAGTAGTATACTGCCCGTGCTTCCGTTCGAAACTTGGCATCTCGAAGCTTTTCCTCCCTTCAAATGAGTCTCATCAGAAAAAAGTGAAGCGTGTATTCCCCAGCGTAATCTGCAAAAATGGGTGAAAATAAAAGCAATAAGCAAAAGGCTCATACGTGAAGGTATGTCTTAATTGAAAGAGTTGGGAGTTTTCGCAAGGTTTATTAACTCTTGTGGCTGGTTTCAGCACATCCACTAGATTTTAGGTACCTTTTCCAAACAGGGTCCCAATAAAGTGGTATCACAATTTACCATAAACGGTCTAGGTGTGACTGGTCGTACAAGAATTCACGATGACCGCCACTCTAATCTAACCTAAGCTAACCTAACCTAACCTAACCTAACCTAACTTAACCTAACCTAACATAACATTTATGTATCAACAGGATGATCTCGATCAACTAATGCAGGAAGTGGAAGCAGTTGAAAGCAAATTTTTGGAATAGGAATAAATGGGGAGGTAGCAGAGGTTAAAGAGTTATTCTTCATACATATTTTGTGAAACACTCTAGAACTTCTCAACTATGTAACCTATGATAATTATTTAAAATTTATTAAGCTGATTATTCTATAAAATTCCTAATACTTCAAAAAACGCAAAAAGATTGTATTATGAAAAATGGTGCTGATAACGTATTTTTTCAACGGTTATCTATCTAATAAATTTCAAGTCATTAGGCTGAACCACAATGGACTTAAAGAACTTTACGAATTTCAGTGACATTTTTACCGTAAATAGACGTCACATTCAGTAAGAGTTATTATCTTGACTTTAATGTTTTTAATTTCAAAAAGTGGTAAAAGCAAAAAAAACTAACAATTAATTGAAGATTTGTGCTTTTTATGGACATTATATAAAAAATATAAGAATAATCTGAAGAAAGAAAAATTTACAGCATTTCCAGCAGCAATATATCACTTTTTTAGCTCCTTCCCAAATTTTTCTCTTAGAAGTGGTCCCTTTCCATACTTCTTCTATAATAAAATAAAATAAAATAATAAGAGTGCTACCTATTTCATTCATATTGCATTAATATCATTGGATAAACAGACGAGTCCATACATAACGAGCGACTCTTACTGCACTTTATACTTACAGCAATTTGACATTTAAACTTGACGAAAGTTTCCTTATCGATACTTAAGGTTATTTTGTGTACGTCTGTTGAATTTAAAGGGCGTGTTCGCCTTACTTAAGTAACTTTACTTACGTATACGTCCATTGTGGTTCAACCCATTTTAACAGTGTGTATCGTCCAAGATTTCCAGATAATATTTTTGGGTCTTCCTACCTTCTAAGAAACGCATTTCACTCCTCACTCTCACACACATTCTCGAATGTAATAATTTTTCGTTCCTCGTGCATTAGTATAGGGTTTCTTTATTAGAACACCCTTAAGGGGACTCACGTCCATTGGCGTAAATTGTTTGAGCTGTAGTTTGGAATATGTAACCATGAAAATAAATACAATACCACGAGATACAATATTGCTGCAGAGCACGTTCAAACATTTTGGATAACTTTTTCATTGGCTTGGCAACTCTTAATAAAGTCAAAAATAATTTCATTTCTAAATTGTAGTAATAATCCCCAAGTGGTTATTCAAATAAAGAAGTAATTCAATTCGTTTATTCCAACCACTATATACGCACACCTATATAATATTACAGGAAGTATAAAACGAACGTGCTTCTTGCATAGCCTGTGAATTTAAATCAATGTTAAATTTAAAAGACAACAGATAAATGAGGCAAGACTGAATCAAAAGTTAGCTAAATCCCAAAATTATCTGTCTTTAAAATCACCTACCCGGCCCGGGTAGTGGTAATCACAACCAAACCACTTTCACAAAATTCTTTCAAGACTTCAATTGAAAACTAATTGTCAAAATCAACTATGCCTTTTCTGAGGAACAACCAATTGAGTTCTAGTCTTAATTAGAAGTCTTTGAAGCAGAAGGAATGGGGAACTAACCAAGCAGGCCTGCAAGGGCAGATCTGTTAGTTCAATTGTATTCTATATTCAATTGTCCTTTGGCATTTTACAATAGTCTGCCTGCCCGTATCTGAATCCTTCACAACAACACAAAACAAATTGGCAATCCTTCTCAAAACTCTTGTATACTCTCATAGTGGAGTCAAGAAGGAATCGATGTAATCCAATTTGAATTTATCCAGTGGCATCCAGCCTAAGTGCATAATATCCACAAACATTGGTCTTGTCAGAATAAAATAATTTACTGGGAGACACACTTAGTGGGATTCGTTATCCCATTTTGCTATGATGAAAAAAAAAAAATCAGAAGAAGAATGCATCTATGGAGATGTATTTATCAAGAGCATGCGGTCAATTTTAATTGGAAAACAGTATTAAATTTAGAACAGGGGGCTATACGTAGGAAACAGTCATGATGAACAAATTTTAATAAAAAAAAAAAGAAAAACAAGAAAAGTTCTACAAGTCTCTAGTCCACTCACATGTCATGAATGTTTACAAGTTTCACTGTACGTCCCCAACCACTGGGGAAGGATGTCCTTTATTATTCCACACACAAGTTCTTTTTAAATTCTGGAAAAGACTTTTGTGTTCTAGCGGCTGCTGGTTTTATTTCATTCTGTTAAGGAATAGTGTTCCGGGAAAAAATAGACGAGACATGGAACAAAATTACAGAACCGCAAAAGTACACAAAACAATTTTAAGGGCAACATTTTTCCAATAAGGATTTTATGTGCATATGTATATATGTATGCATACACATATGTGTATATGTATGAATGCGAGAAGTTTGGAAGGGATTGTACCCAGATATTGTTTCGAACCATTTATGCTGCATCAACAAATTGTCACAATTATATGTGACTCAGGAAGTTTTTAAAGGATAATGATACACAGAATGCATCGTCATATCATGAAACCGCTGCTTCTTCTAACTATATACTACAGATACTTCGCCGTACATGCAACTTTTGCAAAGCAAATCCATTAATCTGAATCGACAGAAACTTGTTGATTTCCAATATGAAATCTGAATCGAAAAGTCTTACTTCGTGTATGCTAGAATGCCCACTAAGCAGAAAAGAAGCTGTTCAAGTCAATATGATATTGTTATAAACCTTAACAACTTGTTTTGGTCGTGTAAAGATTCGTAATAAGAGTTTACTTGTTACCCCCATGTCTACTCTAGTCAATTCAACATACACATATATATATTACGATACAATTTTCACATGAACCTTGTTATTGCTTCTGTTTTGCATATGAGAGAAAAGTCACAATTATAAGGAGTCCTTTTACTTATGATAAAGTTAAAAAGGAATTTTCACAACATTGCTATAGACACGACATCAAAATCATTTAACAGGACTTCAATGTTCAGGTTGGTTCAGCTACGGAGACAACTCTCTCTGTTTTCTAGAAATATCCTAATATTCTATTTTAGCAGTAGCGCACCCGGACTTGACTTTATGGGGGGGGGGGGGACTTTAGGTGTCTCCAGTCCAAAAAGACGTCGGAAAAATAGGACTCTAAAGACACGTCCTGATATCATCTGAGCACATAAGAACTGCTTCTTTTGAAGGTTTTGAAACTCAAGTTTTATTTGCTAAAATCTCGGCATGGACGATAAAGCCACTGTTTTCTTTATCTTCAATAAATTAATCATAATTTCATAAAAAAATAGAATCCATTTATTTATTCATTGACAATCCACGCAATTTCCGGTGTTTTTATAAAATTTTAAAAAGAAACAAATTTATAATTTCTGGCATATATTTTCCCTACTTGTAAATTTAAATGCAGTTTCAATGAAATGTTTACATCAATTTCAAGACTTTAATATATTTAAAACATTTACGAAGTGGGAAACAATATTTTTCGAGTTTATTTTTTGTTAAAATTTGCAATTTTTCTTAAATACGAAATCAAAAAAAAAAAAAAGTAAAATCTAATTTGGTCATATGGGCTGCTGAGACTTGATTTCCTCAGATGTGTCACTAAATTATGCAAAATTTCGCAATTTTTTATCTTATCCAACTATTAAAAGAAGTAAATTTGCATCGTAGTGTGCAAATTTGCATCGTAGTATGCAAATAGTTAAGAAAAATACAATTTTTATTTTTTACTCCTTTTTCGGTGCGAAGAAACAGTAGATGACATACTAAGTTGAAAACAAACAAAACCGTGCGTACTAGATTTCACATCTTAAGATTTTAGCAAGACTATCAATCGTTTACTATCAGCTTTTCATATGTTTTATTTACGATATTCATTCATTACACGTACCTATATTGCACCAACATAAGTAGTAGCAGAAAATTATATTCGTATCATAATTTTCAATGAAATGAATTGTAGCATTCGTACCATAATTTAATTTCATATTTAGAAGTTTTATTCTATTTATTTTTGATCCTGTCCAATGGTGGACTCGGACTTGAAATTTTTACAATCGGTCCGATGGAATGTTTTATTCTATCTTATTTTATCTATCCTTGGAACAATATACAGATTAGGTACCTTTTTATTCCTGATTTGTAAATTACGTTAAAAAAGCTGACCTTCTGGGTACGTACCAGTCCCATTTGCGCGTCCCTCCCTCCTCCTCACGCATTGGTCGGTGCGTCCATGCATATTACTGTCAAATAATTCCACGAACAATTTTACTTAAATTCGACTGTATATCATTGTTATTCAGTTTTCTGTATGACGCTGGTAGCTCCAGATTAATATTGAATTTTTAACCGTCATCAATGACAGAAAAGATAGAAGACTGAATGAGTTTATGTTTAAAAAGAAAAAAAGTTGGAAAAATATACATAACTTACCAGAATCTACTGAACATCATGGTAATACTGGATAAGGTACTACCATCCGACTCTGTTCGACCTGTAAAAAATAAGAATAACAAAATTTAAATTTCATATTGAAAATAAATAAGAATTAATTAAGGAAACAAAAGAAAAAAACTCTCAATTTTGTTCTTCAACTTTCCTTTTACCGTGAGATAGAAATCGTATAGTTCTTATTCACGGCTCAGACATGGTAGGGAGATATTCGGTAAGGCTTTCTTCTTACAGAACCTACAGAAAAATTTGCAATACTTACACTGGGAAACAAACAGAGAAAAATGTTTTTTTTTTCTGTGGCATTAGGTTTGGCAGTGATTTTAATATACAGGGTATTCCGTATGTGATGTTACATCCGAAAGCGATGGATAGGTCAGGGGCTTAGGCAACAAAAAAAATGTATGGGGAAGGGCGGGGCAGTTCCAACGGTTTTCTCGATAACTTCGGAACGTTATTTAAAATTGATAATTATTAGACCTTTCCAATGGTCTATATATATATTTTCCCCTGCTCTTCTCCGTTTTGAAGTTATGACTCAATAAACTTAAAATTTCGGAATTATAACTCAGGTTTTTTATTTAACTAGTATTTTTATCAAGAAACGTACGTCATCAATACCAATTTTTCTATATTGGATTTAAGAAGCCCAAAAATTTTACTTTAAAATTACTATCACACTATATACCCAAAAAGTAACCCTTTCTGCGTTTTTTGCACTTTTCCTTGAACATCATCATAATAGGATGAAACGTTCAGAATTTACAGGGTGATCTACAAAAACATAAACAAATATCTTTAGGCTCTCCCCATAGCATAATCTATCTCTAGTCTGTATGTAATTGTAATTACCCGGCAAATAATCAATCTATTTGTGTAGGCTCTGGTTCTCAAGATAAACCACGAGTTACAAAATACTAAAATTATTAAGCAAGGAATGTAGCGCGTATTTTTGACAACTAGCAGACGCATTTTTGTTCATGATATTACCTACAATACGCGCGTACGATGCATTGCATTCGTGCCATGTCTCAACGTGTTTTATTCTAAGTGTGTACAAATCTTTACAAATTTTATCGTTGTTTACTTATCGCTGTGTTATTTATCAGTTATAATTGCAAATAATTCATTTGTTGATACCATGTTACATGCCTACTTGTTTTATTGTGTGTTCTCATTTTGAAAAACATAAGATCTTCACGCAAACGTTGTGTCAACGATCCCAACAGCTTTTGCTGTTAAATTTTTGCCAACAAATACAACAACAAAAATATTAACGGTTTTGTAAACTTGGTAAGCTATATTTTAGAAAACAAATTGAACAGTAGAATAAATATTGGATGCCGCATAAGTATGTAAAACGTGTGTGGAGTCTCTCTTCGATACTGGAACCAAGGACGACGCAAAGGGCTTAAATGTGGAGTTTTGATTGGGAGTTCCGAAAAAGGTAGCTTATCCTTCATTCCAAACTAATCAGTCCTCTTTGATACAATATTGTTAAAGGTGTTGTTAGAAGTGGCAGGAAACAAACATTATTATTTTTTAGTGATATCGGATAAAGCAAAATCTCTTACAAGTCAAAATTAGAACAAACAAATTGACCATGTATTACTACAACGTACAACCTCTTTGTCATCTCTTTTTGTCTCCCAGACCTTTTCATTATTCTTTTGGTGAGCTAACAAAGAGTATAATCTTAGTTAATCTTCTCATATGGATGGATGATGTTACCAAAAGCTATGTTTACACGATACTGTCTTAAGCAGTATTCACTCATTTTATGAAAACAGAAAAAATATTAATTTCTAACTGTAAATATAATTTCTTCAGCAAAAGCATAACAACATATCTTTCGTAATAATATACTATCTTTTTTGTCTTTAATTACCCACAAATTGATAACAAATTGATTTTAGGTCATTTTTTTTAAACCCAAATAATTCACTCATTTTTCACTTCGAACAAGATTAAAGCAGAAGAAATTACCAAAAAGCTAGTGATAAAGGCAATCATAAATCGATTCAAATTGGAATTAGTCTCCCTGGCATTGACAGTGGGAAGATAGTGTATGGTACTTATCCGTCTATTGATCCCCATCCGCTGCAGGCATGTTGCCAATAAATCAAAGACGAGAAGCAAATTAGAGCACAGTTGAGACAACAACACTTACATATACTATAGGCACACGCCACAACTCAGCCAGAAACTATATGTGTGTACTTTTGTAACATAACATGTGTTGGGCATAAGTTGAAATAATATAAATATACTCTTATAGTATTAGTTTACATACTGCCGGCTGGCAGCCTACTTCTTAAGACTCCTCTCCTGTTGTAAGTGCATCACATGATTAACTTTAGGCAATTCATTGCCTTCTATTTCTTAAGACACCACAGCCATCAATCCGACCGGTGGTGATGGAGAAGCACGTTTTAAGGGCTTATGAGTAATGAGACTAGACATTGAACTATATATATACTTACTTACTTACTTACTTACAAGGAAAACCGTGATAATTTTATTAACCGGATAGAGGGAGCAAAATTCGAGTGCAACCCATTAATCCGCCCTCAAATACCCACCATGGGAATTAACACTTCTCCGTGTCTAATAGCTAACGATTAAGGGCGTATGTTGCTTTGTTTTCAGTTATAATTACGACACGTAAATGCGGCAGGCACTCTATTCCTGAGCCTAGTTCGGATCTAGTTAGGATGGTCGGCTATTAAGTATAGTCGAGGATTGTATCAGCTAACAAACGCTTCGAGGTTATGTATGCATACCTATAGTATGTATGTTATAAACTCTGCCCATTCTCTCTCAACCCCGATTAATGTTTTGTAGTATACATATATAGATCCAATGGACCAACCAGTCAAGGGGGGTACATAATTAGTTTGGTTTATGCCACTTTGAGATATCTGATACTCTTGGCATAATGTGAAAGCTCCAAAGACTGCAAATAGCCTGCAATTCAAAAGTTTATGGTCAACATAGAAGCAACGGCATGAAACCATCCATTTAGGATAAACTCAGATGAGATGAACGATGTGCTGCTGGTTATTGACATGTATGTATATATAAGTATATGTATCTAAATGAACGGGCATAAAGCTTTATGGGCTTGGACTTATCCGATTAATTTTATCTGATTACATTTGAAGATAAGATCGCAGCTTTTGTCACCTTGATGGGATCAGATTTTTATTTATTACTTAATTAGTTGTTTGCTGGTAAAATGAAGAAATTTTTGGACGACATTTAACGTGAGTGCGTTTTGCCTGATAAGGTTCAATTGCTTTTCTATGTGTGGGGTCGGCAAGAAAATTTGCTGCACTTTTTGTGTGATTTGATTAGATTAGGTAGGTATTTGTTTAGCCAATGGGAATTAGTACAACATAAATAAGTATGTACCGCGGTGATAAATTAAAGATATCTATTATTTGAATTTCAATAATCATATTTATTAAAAATATTTATAGTCCAGTCAATAGGGACTAAATAAGGCCTTTGCCCTACAAAAATTGTTTTTTTCAAAATAATTCTTCAACGGTTGATCCTACGATAAAAATGTAAAAATATAAATTTGAAAACTAAATTACGCTCTCACTATTAATTTTTGCACGTGCCAGTGTAATAAAAAAAACAAGTTGGTCTGACTAAAAACGAAATCGAAAAATTCACTTTGTGGCTATAAGACCATAATTAATATTGATTACTTAGTAGGAGCTACATATATACAGATTTTTAGCAAAATTATATCGGTCTGTTATCGATGTTCTTTTTATATTGTACTTGAGTCTGTCATCGAAAGTGTTGAACAAACAATTTATACTGGATGAATATATGGTCACGGTCGGCATAGTTAAAGGAGTTAATGGCATATATTTCAATCCAAATGTTTTTCATACCAAATCTAACAAAGTTTTACAGCAGTATAATTGTTTTTTTTTTATTTTTAATGAATAATTAATCAAGCTAATAAATGATGCATATATGCATCGTTCGCAGGGAATAATCTTCAAATTAGTTCAACAAAATACTAACGGAGGAAGCCTTAATGATAGTCGTAGAAATATGTATAAATGTGACAAGCAGGTTGTAGTCTGATATTTATATTCTGATGCAACAAAATTCGTTAAATACATCAAATGCGAGACCAACGCCTGCACACCCCTCCACAAATCTAATCACATCTAACTAAACTATACAAAAACAATTTACGAGTCTCAACCTGATGGTAAAATCGTGATCTGTTCGGTGTTTTTACTCTAACGAGGTATTAATAGGCAGAATTACCTCAAAATTATTATCGCGACTAAATATTTCTATTATGAATCTTTGATTTTCCTGCGGGATTAGTAATTTCCTCTTCCTCGTTATCATGAAGAAATAAATCAGTTACGATGAGGTTCCTGTAAACAACTTCTAAGCAGAAACGACATTCAGCTGTCACAGTATTGCAAATTTTAGTAAGGAAAAATGTTCTGAGAATATTTCTTTTTATATTTCTGAACTTCAATTTTCTTAGAAAGAAAAACTTTTCAGATTTTTGTGTGTGGCAGTAATGAATCTTTTCTTTGACTTATCGCAGTTTGGAGTTATGCTAAAATGCTAGACTAAAGTTTTTCTTTTTCTCAATCTTAGGGGTTAATCCTTCTTAAGCTAACATACCCCGAAATCCACGAAAGGGAAATTTTGTTACTACATGAAAGGTGTTTGAAAGATTGAGGGCAATCTCAGGCCAGCTTTGAATCTATGGTATAGAACTTTAAGTGGTTTGAGAACGGATTAGCTGTCTGTGACAATATAAAATTGTCATAAGAAAAAAAAACAAAAAATAACACAAAACTTTATGACTAATGCCAATTCACCATCTGAAACGTTCAACCGTGAAATGTGCACCACCAGCTGCTTAGATGACATTGTGATTAATCATTCACTAAGTTCTCTCCCCTGCTGACGTTGTATTCTATGTAAAAAAAAACAAATGTTTTGTGGGTGAGATTTTTCTTTATACATTTTATCATGTCCATCAGTTTCAGGTTCTTAGCCTATGAAAACCATTGTATAAATTTTCAAAATAATCTTGCTTTTCGTTAAGCATTCTGACTGGGGATATAGTAATAATTTGGAGAAAATAAAACATCAAAGACGGCTCTAGAGGTAAAATGATTTTCCTAAAACTCATCGGGCATACCTTTCTTCCGGATTGTAACCCATCACAAACCACTAATTTACAAAATTATGACATAAAAAGTTTAATCTAAAATTACCATTGAATAACAAGGCAACTATACCATTTAAAAAGTCATCTATAAAATCATCCTGACAGCAGGACTCAAAATAAGCCATGTGCAAATAATAGCTTAAAGTTAATTACAAGAACGAATCTCTCCCTACTCCAAACTTTCGATTACTCCCACAAAATATTTCCAATTTGACTTTACCGAAAAGGATATATGTGTTATTCTGTACTTTGAACATAGAAGAGGAATGCTTCAGACAGACATATATCAACTTTTTTGACATCTCATTTTCAGTTCATAAACGATCCCAGAGCATACTCATACTTAAATAGTATACATAGTCCGTCCATCTCTAGCCTCCTCTAGTAATACCAGAAGGAACGCAATCTATATTTTTCACCACACGCACTAGACATGACCAGCAGACCTAATAAACAACTTCTAGCCCTAGCCCTGTTAATGGCGCATACAAGACTTGGCCAGCAGCTAAAGGGTATACATGATGTACCCCGCTCTATACTTTAACCCTCATCTATGATTTTGAGCATGCCGTCGTCTCTCCATCCAATTTTGCATTAGCCCTTAATGTCCGGTATGGTTTTATGGGAGCTTAACTGGTTGGTCCTGGTCTGGTCATCTGGGGATTTCACTGGAGTTCTCGACTCACAATAATTTATTTTGCCGTTTAATATTATAAGAACACCTCATGAATATTTTTCCAAAATTATTTGATAATATATGGGGGATGAAAAGGAAAGAAGGATTGCAGAAATTTTGCTTACAAAGAAATAGCTTTATGATGGGAACGAGGAGGAACACATGTATTAATTTTTATAGTGGGCAGGGCATACATAAATACATATATAGGGAAATTTGAGACTAAACTATATAGAAAAGGTATAGTTAAATTATTTTAGTTACCGCGTGATTCTTATATACCGTTGAGTTGTTATTTTTTTCAGCGTTGTATAATTTTTCGGCAAACTAATAAATTATTTGAAGGCGGTATTTCTCCTGTATGTTAATTTATGGAAAGCTAAAGAAATAATCGATACTTGATAGTGTGCCCTGCGTAAGAGGTGAATTGTGGAAAGTAGGTCGGTTAATTGATAAAAGTAGTTTTTAAAGTCCCAATAAATTCAATGGGAGGACTTGCAGATACCACATGGTACCCTCATCTACATATCTACTTAAATTCTATATAATTTTCCAGAGACCCGTAAAGCCATGGATCTATTGAAATAATTCGGGACAAATTTTACACTCAAAAGTCTGCAAAAACAGTAATCTTCTAACATCACGATCCATAATGATAAACATTCGAAAGTCGATGATTATGAAAAAGTAGACAAATTTATTAGAGAAGCAATGACCTCGTATGGTAGTTCTCAGTCAGAAAAACACATCAGAAATTCTGAACTGGTACTTTAATTGAAACGTAAAATAAACTGCACTGAAAGCTACCATTACTATTAGTTATAGGTTTACCCTTAAACACAATACCAGCAAATACTAAATGCATACCGATGACTTAATAACCTAGAGTAACTTCCCAGCAGGAAATATGTCAAGCGCTTGTAAAGGAAAGAGCTTACACACCATAGCCAAAAAATATCTTTTCCGAAGCGCTTTGTTACCATATCCAAAGAAATGTTTGCGGAAGCAGATCTCTACTCTGAGTTTAGGCTTATTCGTTTTTTGTTGTGAAAACATAATTCATAATGCATCCGAAAGCGCAGCAAAACTTTCAATCTTTTCGGAAGAGCTCTCTTACCATAGCCGAAAGAAGGTTTGCGGAGGCATATCTCTTTTCTGTGTTTGGCTTATTCATAACCTATCCTAAGAACTAGATATTGCATGCAGTACCAAAAAAGTGTACAAACTTTATATGGCTGGGTGGTCCATTCCAGAATGGACCACAATATTTGAAATGATGTTTACGTCAAGTGATTCATATTTTTTCGTATCTGAAGTGTTCAGGAAGTCGATCAAATGTATACAAAACTGCTATTATAAAAACATTTGTTTTCGGTACGCTCCAAAACATGTTGTGGTCCAATCCAGAAAGCTGTACCCATTTCACAAAAAAAGCGGTCCAAGAATTATACTCTGCAAACGCTCCAATAATGCTACCCTGCAAGCGCTACAAGAATGACATCCTACAAGCGCTCCAGAGCGGTTCCCAAGAATCTAGAACTGAGCGCTTCTTTCTGCGGACATGCTCATGGTAGAACGATATGAACAAGGCTACGGTAGAGAAGCGCTGCTAGCTTCCAAAGAAGCGCTCTTGAATTTGTCATTGAGCGCTTATATTTCCCACTGGGTTTTAACAAAAGTTCCACATGAGTCCATCCTTGAGCTCATGAAGTCAGTCGTATTTGATATTAACAGGACCAATGACAAGCCACCTCAACACTATGTAGCAACTTCAAGGTGAAAATCCTCCATTTAGGGTCAAATGAAAATCAGATTCGGTTCTTTAATCCTTAACACAGCCAATTTCTTGCACAGAGGAAAATACTGAATTTTGCGTTTTCTGTGAGACTTTGGATGGAAATGAATACACATATATGATGGAAATCATGCCACAATCTTTCAGGATGAAGTCAAGGCCTTTTTCCTCAATTTTGAGATAGAAAACATGAATATTGCCATCCGCTCAGACTCCTTGGCTGCTGTCAAGCCTTTCGTAAACTCAAAATTGAGATTAGAGTGTCAAATCAATCTGAACACACGTTTACGATGAATGAAATATGCACTTTTTTACTAAGGGAAATGAAAATGAACTTGCTTGTCTCAATTGGTTTTGCATAAAAATACGTTAGTTCCAATATTGCAGTTTAGTCCGAGCGCGTGACTTTCTTGGGGCAATTTCTGTCGGGAATTTCCAATACATTTTTTTTAATAATATGGAACTTACCTCCCGGACAGGATGATAGAACTGCAATAAAAAAAAACTTGGGTCTAGTTTCAATGAAAAATTCTAGCTAAATAACGCTTGTGTGACTGACAAAACATAGTGGGTGATTGTGTTCAGTACTCTCGTCAAAAGACATAAAATTTCTGGCTCTTACTTTGGCCGAACTGCCCCAAGCTGGAATTGAGAAGGAATTCATTGAGAAAAATGTCAGCAGCTGTTGTAAGAAATATTCGCCGCGTTTGATAATATAGTTAGAAAATTAATTGTTAAACAACTTTTTCCTGGATAAAATATACGGAAAAGCATTAATTTCTAACGCTTTTCTCTGACGTTTGAAAAAAATGTTTGATTTCGAGTTAATTCCATTGAAAAGGCATTAGTTTGCTTCAAACGCGTTTGCATCAAAAATGACTGTCGTCTTGGTTTAGCCTCAGAAACATTCTTCTCCACAAGCCAACCCTGAGAACTCTAGTGTCAATTCTCACTGAGTAACTCTTCTCAGGGGTCACCTACACAGGATGCGACTTATTGACGATTTGGTATGCAGACGATGTGGAGAGCAATCAGAAACGATGACTCAATTTCTTTATCACTGTCCGGCTCTCTCAGGAAAACGTTACAGATTTCTTGGTTCGCCGCACCTCCTAGAACAACTGTTTGAAGCCGGTGAAGAGGGTTGGGGGTAATGAGCCTCCGCCGGTTGGAACTTATGAACAATTGTTCATAAGTCTGGAGAGTGGAGGGTGTTGTGGCCTACGTTCCTGGGACCTTGCTTAGGTCCCAACCTCATCTCAATTCAATTCAATCTAATATGACTACAGAAGGATTTGTTTGAACAGTTTCTTCATCCTTTGAATTGTTATTTTGCTTACGCAGTTTGCATAGTGACGAAGCTCGTACTCAGTATGACATATTTTCTGTCTGAAGAGTTTCTTTAGGTTTCCGCAGCCATTCCTTATTTATCCGAGATTGCTTTTGAGATATTTATCGCACTCGAAGATCACCAAGATGCCACCTGATTTAAGTGCGATATCCTTAAAAGATGCAAAAACTTGTCGGAGATGTTTTAAGTGTTTCCGTATTTCAAACTATATATATATTTAGATTAATTGTTATACATATAATATACATAATTAGCTAATATGTGACTGAAAATGTGATCAAAACTGGTGTTCGAAGCATTTCAGGGTTTGTGGATTTTTCAGCATACGCATACCGAACTAAAATGCCAACAAGTCTCAATAAAGTTTACAGTTTTCAGAAAAATTTAGAAATAAAGTATTTTTTACTGAAAATAAATATAAATGTTAAAAATTAATGGCTTGCGATATATTCCTTTTTATTGTCTGCAGAAAGTGCTTTATAGTGGTTTCGTGTCATAGCTGAACACTCAAGAACGTCCATAATCGACATAATTAGAATAATTATTACGCGTCTGTGACCACACAAAGTAGTTAAATTAACTCCGCAAACAGTTACTATTGAACATTCCAAACGTTTCTATTTACCCGTTAAGACTATTTGCTCTGAATGTAAGTAATTGTCAAAAACGAATATGAGTGATGTTTAAATTAATGGGTACGGGCATTTAATTTATTATGAAGTATTCAAATTTCGTATGTTTGAAAGAGTCAATTTTATGGTAGGCGCCATTTTACACGCGAAAATTGTTATTTTCACTTAGATTTTTGGATAGTCTGACCCATTGTTTGCTGCTTTCTAATTTTTTTCTTTTAAATAATTGATAGTAAAATTATTTTCTTTAAATTGTACGATTCCTTTTCATAAAAGGAATTAAAAGTTTATTCTCTTATTTTTCGATAATTTAACACAGTACAATGTGGAAAATGTGGCGTAAAATCGTCCTCTTATTTGCAATTATGATTCATGTGGTTTTTGGTCTCGAATTGGTAAAAAAAGAAAATATCTCTGAAAATTACTTAAATAAGTGGCAATCGAATGATGTGAATGATAATATTTTACAAGATTCACGGTTAACAGCTGTAAGTGTGTTTAAATAAACTCTCAATTATAATATTGAGGAAGTCTAGATTTTTTTTCTTATTGTAGCCTCAGTTAATTGCTAAATATGGATATCCGATTGATGTGTATAGTGTTGAAACGGAAGATGGATATATATTGGAAATGCATAGAATATCAAGACCTGGTGCACGTCCAGTTTTACTAATGCATGGTCTTCTCGATTCTTCGAGTACTTGGGTATTGATGGGACCTGATAAAGGATTGGGTATGTTGATCTTTGGTTTAATTTTTAATATTGATATAGATATGTAGATGATGAAGAAAAAAAACTCTAGAGCCTTTTTAAGATATGTATTCCTTTTTAAGACCAACCTACCAGTCCAAATAGACTGAAAATTCAATAGATCTTTTAGGTCGCAGTGAATGCGAAGCTAACACCTGCACACATCTCCTCAAACCTAAACTAAACTATATTTATTTATTTTTTCCATATAGGAAACGAACTCACAATTTTTAGAATCGATCATAGATGCAGAATAGAAGAATTTTAAGAACTTTTAAGAACCACTCTAAATTAAATCATCAATACACTGTATCGTTATCTCAGTGGTAAGAGCAGTCGCCCGCAAAGCGGAAGATCTCGGTATCAAACCCCGGACGAGGCGATTGTTTTTTCCTCTTTTATTTATGATTTAATTTAGAATCGTTAAAAATAGTAATTCTTAAAATTCTGCGGCATAGTGGGGAAAAACTTTCAGTTTGAGCCAATATTGTCCCATGCTCATATCAGACCACAATGAATGCCCGACAAGCTATTTCATATCCACCACGAGCTAATTTTATACTCTTAGTATTTTTGCATTACTTTGGAGGAGTAAGCACTATGGTTGATAGCAAATGATCTTCTACCTTAGAAGACTTGTTTATAATCGACCAGAATTTTTTTTTTTTTAGAATATAATATATTCCCTCAGAATGCTATCGACCCGTACGTAGGTATTAAGCTTATCTAGCTAAAGTTGAATAGCCCATTTGAGAAGCGAATACGGATTCTATTTAATATTCTCTGTAGAAACGGTATACACAAAAATGAGTGGATAACACTCAACTCCTGATACGTGGTTGCGGCAACCTTGAAAAATAAAGAAGAAATACTATAGGAAGAAAAAATAAATTATAGGATCTATTAGGGTTCAATAATTTTTATATTTATTTCTTTCAATTTCCAGGTAAGGTTCAGGATGAAGTAATATCACAATGAATGCAGAGGTATCAAGACAAAATTATAAAATTTCTGTAAAAACTTAAGCATCAGACAGAAGGAACTTTCGCACAAAAGATCAATAAGAAAACTCTATATGGGCAAACATCAAGAAGATGCAGATCATTTTGAAATTCACTTCATGAAGTGCTACAAGCCTTATATCGGTTGGTATTACACTATCGGCGTAAAGACTTGTAGCACTTCATGAACTGACCAAAAATTTTAGACACTTCGTGTAAAAAGTCATTAAGCGCAAACTGTTACACTATCTGCCTAAGTTTCATGAAGTGCCTAGACATTTCATGAAGTGGCAAGTTACGTAAGTGTCTACGACATATATAAAACTGCGTTCGATCTAAACATGACCCTATTATTTAATCCCAACCATTCACTTTGCCGATACCAGTACCCCTGATTTCGCTTACTCCTTTGATACCCTACAGGACTCCAGACTGAATGCCACATATGTCAAATGAGTACGCAATATTACATAGTTGAACCTTAAAAATATCCTCGCATCGGTCAAAGTAAATCGCGTCAAATTTAATGCGTCTAAGACCCAAAGCTCATCTCTTGAAAACAAGATCATAATTTTCCCACTCCCTTTTCATATGATGGAGCATTGATTTACGATTCACCGTTACTAAGAATTCTTGGCATTAACATTTCTATTAAGTTAAGCTGGACAGATCACATCTTCTCTGTTTTCAAAAAAAACAAAAAAAAAGTTTTTTAAACCCGACTTAATAAATATTAATTTCTAGGTTACATGCTATACCAACTTGGCTATGACGTTTGGATGGGAAATGCTCGCGGCAATCGATATTCAAGGAAACACAAAAGATATGCTCCAAAAAAAAGGAAATTTTGGGATTTTTCATTCCATGAAATTGGAAAATATGATCTACCAGTATTGATTGACACAGTTCTCAATAAAACTGATCACAAGAAATTGCATTATATTGGGCATTCTCAGGTTTGTATATATCGAAAGATACAATTTTTGAATGTACTTAGATATGCAGAAGTACAAGTGAACAATATTTTCGTTCAGGGAAATACTGCCTTTTTGGTTTTGTGTTCAGAGCGTCCAGAATATAATGACAAAATAACGGATGTACAAGCAATGTCTCCAGCCGCCTTTCTTAAATACTGTCGAAGTCCTCTGATGATTTTTTTAAAATCATTCATTAACACTTTTACGGTAAAGTATGAAAATTAAAAACAAAAAAGCAAAACAAAAACATCGGAAATATTTATTTCTATTACATATCTCCCCAGATGATCCATCGCTTGATTGGGATGTCTGAATTTCTACCAAATACGGAGCTAAGGAAGTTGCTTGGAAATATATTTTGTAAAGACGAATCAATTGTGCAACCGTTATGCAGAAATATAATATTCTCAATGGTTGGATTTAATAAAGACCAAATGAATACGGTGAAAATTTCGAGTAGATAGAAAATAAGACAGTTTTTTTTTAACCTAAAATTTATTTCATTTTCTAGACTATGCTTCCTGTAATTTTTGGACATCTGCCAGCTGGCGCTTCAACAAAACAAATTGTACACCTTGTACAATTGAGCAAGCATGGTGAATTTCTACAATATGACTACGGACTTTTTAAAAATATGATCAAGTATCGCAGTGCAAAACCTCCAAAATATGATCTCTCTAAGGTTACAGTCAAGGTTGCTTTGCACTATTCTTTAAATGATTTGGTGGTAGACCCTAGGGATGTTGAAAGATTACATCGATCACTTCCAAATTCTATGGGTAAATTTTTGGTGAAGGACAAAAACTTTAATCACGTGGACTTTGTGTGGGGTATTAATGCGAAAGAATATTTATATGAAAAGATGGTGAATATTATTAAAGATGTCGAAAGAGAGGAAATTGAAAATTAGAAAAATTCAAATGTATGATATTATAATGGCTATTAGAGAACGAAAATATATAAAATTATAATGAGACCCTATATATTCATTAGGGTAGTAAGGTATAAATCAGCGTAAATGTTTTAAAGTTTTTAATATCTGAAATTGCTTCTAACCAAGAGAAAGTGCATAAAATGAAAGTGCTTAAACCATTTGTCCAACAATGCAATAATATAGTTATAAGAAATCAGAAAGATCTGCCAACTTTCATAAGCGCTTTCTTACCATATCCAAAGAAATGTTTGCGGAAGCAGATCTCTACTCTGAGTTTAGGCTTATTCGTTTTTTGTTGTGAAAACATAATTCATAATGCATCCGAAAGCGCAGCAAAACTTTCAAACTTTTCCGAAGAGCTCTCTTACCATAGCCGAAAGAAGGTTTGCGGAGGCAGATCTCTTTTCTGTGTTTGGCTTATTCATAACCTATCTCTTTTTTGTTGCGAAAATATGACTCATATGATAGATGGCACAAGAACTAGATATTGCATGCAGTACCAAAAAAGTGTACAAACTATATATGGCTGGGTGGTCCATTCCAGAATGGACCACAATATTTGAAATGATGTTTACGTCAAGTGATTCATATTTTTTCGTATCTGAAGTGTTCAGGAAGTCGATCAAATGTAAACAAAACTGCTATTATAAAAACATTTGTTTTCGGTACGCTGCAAAACATGTTGTGGTCCATTCCACAAAGCTGTACCCATTTCACAATCAGTATACTCTGCTCTAGTATGCCATGCGGCATCTAGTTCTTGTGCCATCTATGCTCATATGCATCTGAAAGCAAAGCAGAATTTTCATTCTGTAGTATGTAGGTAGTCAGTTGAAGTGTGCGGTTAATTGAAATTTAATTTAATTTAAAATAAAACGGAGTTCATTCCGAATAAAACTGAAATTATTAATAAAGCCTTTATCTTGATTCCCTCTTCATTCCTTAAAAGCGGCCCAAGACTGCTCCGGCTACCCTAAAAGCGGTCCAAGAATTATACTCTGCAAACGCTCCAATAATGCTATCCTGCAAGCGCTACAAGAATGACATCCTACAAGCGCTCCAGAGCGGTTCCCAAGAATCTAGAACTGAGCGCTTCTTTCTGCGGACATGCTCATGGTAGAACGATATGAACAAGGCTACGGTAGAGAAGCGCTGCTAGCTTCCAAAGAAGCGCTCTTGAATTTGTCATTGAGCACTTATATTTCCCACTGGGTTTTAACAAAAGTTCCACATGAGTCCTTCCTTGAGCTCATGAAGTCAGTCGTATTTGATATTAACAGGACCAATGACAAGCCACCTCAACACTATGTAGCAACTTCAAGGTGAAAATCCCTCATTTAGGGTCAAATGAAAATCAGATTCGGTTCTTTAATCTCTTAACACAGCTAATTTCTTGCACAGAGGAAAATACTGAATTTTGCGTTTTCTGTGAGACTTTGGATGGAAATGAATACACATATATGATGGAAATCATGCCACAATCTTTCAGGATGAAGTCAAGGCCTTTTTCCTCAATTTTGAGATAGAAAACATGAATATTGCCATCCGCTCAGACTTCTTGGCTGCTGTCAAGCCTTTCGTAAACTCAAAATTGAGATTAGAATGTTAAATCAATCTGAACACACGTTTACGATGAATGAAATATGCACTTTTTTACTAAGGGAAATGAAAATGAACTTGCTTGTCTCAATTGGTTTTGCATAAAAATACGTTAGTTCCAATATTGCAGTTTATCCCGAGCGCGTGACTTTCTTGGGGCAATTTCTGTCGGGAATTTCCAATACATTTTTTTTAATAATATGGAACTTACCTCCCGGACAGGATGATAGAACTGCAATAAAAAAAACTTGGGGGGGGGGGGTCTAGTTTCAATGAAAAATTCTAGCTAAATAACGCTTGTGTGACTGACAAAACATAGTGGGTGATTGTGTTCAGCACTCTCGTCAAAAGACATAAAATTTCTGGCTCTTACTTTGGCCGAACTGCCTGCCCCAAGCTGGAATTGAGAAGCAATTCATTGAGAAAAATGTCAGCAGCTGTTGTAAGAAATATTAGCCGCGTTTGATAATATAGTTAGAAAATTAATTGTTAAACAACTTTTTCCTGGATAAAATATACGGAAAAGCATTAATTTCTAACGCTTTTCTCTGACGTTTGAAAAAAATGTTTGATTTCGAGTTAATTCCATTGAAAAGGCATTAGTTTGCTTCAAACGCGTTTGCATCAAAAATGACTGTCGTCTTGGTTTAGCCTCAGAAACATTCTTCTCCACAAGCCAACCCTGAGAACTCTAGTGTCAATTCTCACTGAGTAACTCTTCTCAGGGGTCACCTACACAGGATGCGACTTGTTGACGATTTGGTATGCAGACGATGTGGAGAGCAATCCGAAACGGTGACTCAATTTCTTTATCACTGTCCGGCTCTCTCAGGAAAACGTTACAGATTTCTTGGTTCGCCCTCCTAGAACAACTGCTTGAAGCCGGTGAAGAGGGTTGGGGGTAATGAGCCTCCGGTTGGAACTTATGAACAATTGTTCATAAGTCTGGAGAGTGGAGGGTGTTGTGGCCTACTTCAGAAGGATTTGTTTGAACAGTTTCTTCATCCTTTGAAGTGTTATTTTGCTTACGCAGTTTGCATAGTGACGAAGCTCGTACTCAGTATGACATATTTTCTGTCTGAAGAGTTTCTTTAGGTTTCCGCAGCCATTCCTTATTTAACCGAGATTGCTTTTGAGGTATTTATCGCACTCGAAGATCACCAAGATGCCACCTGATTTAAGTGAGATATCCTTAAAAGATGCAAAAACTTGTCGGAGATGTTTTAAGTGTTTCCGTATTTCAAACTATATATATATTTAGATTAATTGTTATACATATAATATACATAATTACCTAATATGTGACTGAAAATGTGATCAAAACTGGTGTTCAAAGCATTTCAGGGTTTGTGGATTTTTCAGCATACGCATACCGAACTAAAATGCCAACAAGTCTCAATAAAGTTTACAGTTTTCAGAAAAATTTAGAAATAAAGTATTTTTTACTGAAAATAAATAAAAATGTTAAAAATTAATGGCTTGCGATATATTCCTTTTTATTGTCTGCAGAAAGTGCTTTATAGTGGTTTCGTGTCAAAGCTGAACACTCAAGAACGTCCATAATCGACATAATTAGAATAATTATTACGCGTCTGTGACCACACAAAGTAGTTAAATTAACTCCGCAAACAGTTACTATTGAACATTCCAAACGTTTCTATTTACCCGTTAAGACTATTTGCTCTGAATGTAAGTAATTGTCAAAAACGAATATGAGTGATGTTTAAATTAATGGGTACGAGCATTTAATTTATTATGAAGTATTCAAATTTCGTATGTTTGAAAGAGTCAATTTTATGGTAGGCGCCATTTTACACGCGAAAATTGTTATTTTCACTTAGATTTTTGGGTAGTTTGACCCCTGTTTGCTGCTTTCTAACTTTTTTCTTTTAAATAATTGATAGTAAAATTATTTTCTTTAAATTGTGCGATTCCTTTTCATAAAAGGAATTAAAAGTTTATTCTCTTATTTTTCGATAATTTAACACAGTAGGTACAATGTGGAAAATGTGGCGTAAAATCGTCCTCTTATTTGCAATTATGATTCATGTGGTTTTTGGTTCCGAATTGGTAAAAACAGAAAATATCTCTGAAAATTACTTAAATAAGTGGCAATCGAATGATGTGAATGATAATATTTTACAAGATTCACGGTTAACAGCTGTAAGTGTGTTTAAATAAACTCTCAATTATAATATTGAGGAAGTCTAGTTTTTTTTTATTGTAGCCTCAGTTAATTGCTAAATATGGATATCCGATTGAAGTGTATAGTGTTGAAACGGAAGATGGATATATATTGGAAATGCATAGAATATCAAGACATGGTGCACGTCCAGTTTTACTAATGCATGGTCTTCTCGATTCTTCGAGTACTTGGGTATTGATGGGACCTGATAAAGGATTGGGTATGTTGATCTTTGGTTTAATTTTTAATATTGATATAGATATGTAGATGATGAAGAAAAAAACTCTAGAGCCTTTTTAAGATATGTATTCCTTTTTAAGACCAACCTACCAGTCCAAATAGACTGAAAATTCAATAGATCTTTTAGGTCGCAGTGAATGCGAAGCTAACACCTGCACACATCTCCTCAAACCTAAACTAATCTATATTTACTTATTTTTCCCATATGGGAATCGAACTCACAATTTTTAGAATCGATCATAGATGCAGAATAGAGAATTTTAAGAACTTTTAAGAACCACTCTAAATTAAATCATCAATACACTGTATCGTTATCTCAGTGGTAAGAGCAGTCGCCCGCAAAGCGGAAGATCTCGGTTTCAAACCCCGGACGAGGCGATTGTTTTTTTCCTCTTTTATTTATGATTTAATTTAGAATCGTTAAAAATAGTAATTCTTAAAATTCTGCGGCATAGTGGGGAAACACTTTCAGTTTGAGCCAATATTGTCCCATGCTCATATCAGACCACAATGAATGCCCGACAAGCTATTTCATATCCACCACAAGCTAATTTTATACTCTTAGTATTTTTGTATTACTTTAGAGGAGTAAGCACTATGGTTGATAGCAAATTATCTTCTACCTTAGAAGACTTGTTTATAATCGACCAGAATTTTTTTTTTTAGAATATAATATATTCCCTCAGAATGCTATCGACCCATACGTAGGTATTAAGCTTATCTAGCTAAAGTTGAATAGCCCATTTGAGAAGCGAATACGGATTCTATTTAATATTCTGTGTAGAAACGGTATACACGAAAAAGAAGTGGATAACACTCAACTCCTGATACGTGGTTGCGGCAACCTTGAAAAATAAAGAAGAAATACTATAGGAAGAAAAAATAAATTATAGGATCTATTAGGGTTCAATAATTTTTATATTTATTTCTTTCAATTTCCAGGTAAAGTTCAGGATGAAGTAATATCACAATGAATGCAGAGGTATAAAGACAAAATTATAAAATTTCTGTAAAAACTTAAGCATCAGACAGAAGGAACTTTCGCAAAAAAGATCAATAAGAAAACTCTATATGGGCAAACATCAAGAAGATGCAGATCATTTTGAAATTCACTTCATGAAGTGCTACAAGCCTTATATCGGTTGGTATTACACTATCTGCGTAAAGGCTTGTAGCACTTCATGAACTGACCAAAAACTTTAGACACTTCGTGTAAAAAGTCATTAAGCGCAAACTGTTACACTATCTGCCTAAGTTTCATGAAGTGCCTAGACTTTTCATGAAGTACCAAGTTACGTAAGTGTCTACGACATATATAAAATTGCTGCATATCTGAACATGACCCTATTATTTAATACCATCCATTCGATGTGCCGATAGCAGTACCCCTGATTTCGCTTACTCCTTTGAAGACTTCAAACCGACTGCCACATTTGTCAAATGAGTACGCACTATTACATCATTGAACCTTAGAAATATCCTCGCATCGGTCAAAGTAAATCGCGTCAAATTCAATGCGTCCAAGACCCAAAGCTATCTCACCTCTAGAAAACAAGATCATAATTTTCCCACTCCCTTTTCTTTTGATGGAGCACTCATTTACGATTCACCATTACTAAGAATTCTTGGCATTAATATTTCCATTAAGTTACACTGGACAGATCACATCTTCTCTGTTTTCGAAAAAAAAAAAGTTTTTTAAACCCGACTTAATAAATATACATAAGCTATAATTTCTAGCTTACATGCTATACCAACTTGGCTATGACGTTTGGATGGGAAATGCTCGTGGCAATCGATATTCAAGGAAACACAAAAGATATGCTCCAAAAAAAAGTAAATTTTGGGATTTTTCATTCCATGAAATTGGAAAATATGATCTACCAGTATTGATTGACACAGTTCTCAATAAAACTGATCACAAGAAATTGCATTATATTGGGCATTCTCAGGTTTGTATATATCGAAAGATACAATTTTTGAATGTACTTAGATATGCAGAAGTACACGTCAACAATGTTTTCGTTCAGGGAACAACTTCCTTTTGGGTTTTGTGTTCAGAGCGTCCAGAATATAATGACAAAATAACATCTGTACAAGCAATGGGTCCAGTGGCCTTTCTTGAATACTGTCGAAGTCCTGTGGTGATTTTTTTAAAATCGTTCATTAACACCTTTACGGTAAAGTATTGAAATAAAAAAAAAGCAAAAGAAGAACATAGGAAATATTTATTTTTATTACATATCTCGCCAGATCATCACCCGCTTGATTGGGATGAATGAATTTCTACCAAATACGGAGCTAAGGAATTTGCTTGGAAATATATTTTGTAAAGATGAATCAATTGTGCAACCAGTATGCAGAAATATACAATTCTTAATGTTTGGATTTAATAAAGACCAAATGAATACGGTGAAAATTACGAGTAGATAGAAAATAAGAGAGTTTTTTTAACCTAAAATTTATTCCATTTTCTAGACTATGCTTCCTGTAATTTTGGCACATATGCCAGCTGGCGCTTCAACAAAACAAATTGTTCACTTTTTACAATTGACAAAGCATGGTGAATTTCTACAATATGACTACGGACTTTTTAAAAATATGATCAAGTATGGCAGTGCAAAACCTCCAAAATATGATCTCTCTAAGGTTAGAGTCAAGGTTGCTTTGCACTATTCTTTAAATGATTGGTTTGTAGACCCTAGGGATCTTGAAAGATTACATCGATCACTTCCAAATTCTATGGGTAAATTTTTGGTGAAGGACAAAAACTTTAATCACGTGGACTTTGTGTGGGGTATTAATGCGAAAGAATATTTATATGAAAGGATGGTGAATATTATTAAAGATGTGGAAAGAGAAGAAATTTAAAATCAAAAAAATTTAAATGTATGATATTATAATGGCTATTAGAGAACGTAAATATATAAAATTATAATGAGACCCTATATATTCATTAGGGTAGTAAGGTATAAATCAGCGTAAATGTTTTAAAGTTTTTAATATCTGAAATTGCTTCTAACCAAGAGAAAGTGCATAAAATGAAAGTGCTTAAACCATTTGTCCAACAATGCAATAATATAGTTATAAGAAATCAGAAAGATCTGCCAACTTTCATAAACATGATAACTAGGAAAATGGTGTTAGTTGACTTGCTAGTCTGTTTATGCTCTCTAAAATGAATAATTGGTATTTTTATTTAAGACGACTCTGTATAAAACCACTTTTGCTTACAGATAAACGCCGAAATCTTTTCTAGGAATTCTCTACTAGGAAACTACTAAGAAGCAGACTGGACAAAATTACTGTTCTAATTAACACGGGTCGAGAGATCCTTTTTTTATCATTAAAATAAATTAGAATTTAAGAGTCTTAAAAGTTTAAGGTCATTCGAAAAGTTCATCAATTTTCTAATAGAAAAAGTACCATAGATCAGGCTATATTCACTAAAGATTGGTTACTATTCACTTTAGTATTTAAGTATATTTGAAGAAAATTGGCAACACCAAAGACGATAACTGCCGATTCTATAATGAAGGGATAGATTCATCTTTCTCAACATTATCAGACATTCAGAAAGTCCAGTGCAGTGCTCAGAGCCTATTAGCGAAGTGTTCCCTCATAAAGGCTCAGTTACAAGGATGATCTCTTTAACTAGAGGTCCTATATTATCTATGTGCATATGTACAAAACCAAACTAGTGAAATTTTAGCAACATCTCTAGGTAACCTATAAAGAATCTATTTGCGGATCTTTAGCTGGCTTTATGGAACAGACTGCTGCCTGTTGGTTAATTCTATGAGGGCTCATCTGGATGACTATTCCACGGCCTTTGACAAGCTAAGTTATATAAAAAATAAATGAAGGATGGGATTCATTTTATTGCCAGCTTTCAACTGTAGGGTTTTGAAATCAAAGCGTGATCAAAACTGGTGTTCGAAGCATTTCAGGGTTTGTGGATTTTTCAGTATACATATAAAACTAAAATGGCAACAACCACAAAAGAGGAGGCGTCTCAATAAAGTTTATAGTTTTTAGCTAAATTTAGTAATAAAGGTCTGTAAAATATTTTTTACTGAAAATAAAAATGAATGTTAAATATTCATGGCTTGCGATACATTCCTTTTTATTGTCTGCAGAAAGTTCTTTATGGTGCTCTCTTGATCAAATAAGAATGTCCATAATCGGCAATTAGAATAATTATTACGCGTCTGTGACCACACAAAGTAATTAAATTAACTGCGCAAACAGTTACTATGAATATTCGAAACGTTTCTATTTACCCGTTAAGACTATTTGACACACTAATTTTTCTGTGACCAAATCTTTTTATTCAGCAAGACATCTGACTACTTGAAGCCTAAGGCCTGCAAACTATACAAAGAACAAAGCATTACCCAAACAAAAAAAGCTTATATCTTTTCAAAAATTGATTCACCTAAATACCCAACATTACAAGAACAAACAAAAAACATATGTTTGCTGCTTTCTAACTCTTTTCTTTTAAATAATGCAACACGTACCTACCAACGCTATCAATAATATTACGATTTCGATTTACGAAAAATCAGTGATTAGATTATTTTCAAAGAGGTTGCTCTCAATCTACAAATTATTATCACTTCCTACTCGCAGGTGTTCAAAATTTAATTGATAGTAAGTTTTTTTTTAATGGTGCGATTCATTTTCATAAAAGGAATTAAAAGCTTATTTTCTTATTATTCGTTAATTGACCACAGTACAATGTGGAAAATGTGGCGTAAAATCGTCCTCTTATTTGCAATTGTGATTCATGTGGTTTTTGGTTTCGAATTGGTAAAAACAGAAAATATCTTTGAAAATTACTTAAATGAGTGGCAATCGAATGATGTGAATGAAAATATTTTACAAGATTCACTGTTAACAGCTGTAAGTGTGTTTAGATAAACTCTCAATTATAATATTGAGGAAGTCTAGTTTTTTTTTGTTTTTTTGTATTGTAGCCTCAGTTAATTGCTAAATATGGATATCCGATTGAAGTGTATAGTGTTGAAACGGAAGATGGATATATATTGGAAATGCATAGAATATCAAGACCTGGTGCACGTCCAGTTTTACTAATGCATGGTCTTCTCGATTCTTCGAGTACTTGGGTATTGATGGGACCTGATAAAGGATTGGGTATGTTGATTTTTTGTTTAATTTTTATTATTGAAATAGAAATGTAGATGATAAAAAAGAAAAACTCTAGAGCCATTTTAATATATGTATTCCTTTTTAAGACCAACCTACCAGTCCAAATAGTGTGAAAATTCAGCTGAGTTAAATTTTATTCTTTAGTCTTCAAATACAACAACAATAGAAGATCCAAGAATAACTGTTACGAAAATCCATACCAAGAGATAAGTTTATCGATAGTACGTCATGGATATTATCTAACTTCTTATCAGGCTTTAGAGAATAAAGAAAATTCTTTAGTTTGGTGCTTAGCTTTAAAAAAAAATGATTTTGATGGAGGTGTTTTGAGACTTTATTTTTAGTAAAACATTTTCGCAACTATGAGCTTTTTTTAATGTTGAATTTCCACATAAATTACAAAATACTAATTGGTACGAAATTTTTTAGAAGATATGACGCTGCATGCCTAAGAAAAGAAATCACTGCTAAAATTTATTAAACCAGGGACCGAATCAGTTATGACTTTTACGAAAAAGACCAACTTTACTTGTTATTCCTGACCGATAATAATTTGAAGCTGAAAAATCTAAGCTGGAAAGACTTTTTATTTTATCTGGCAAAAATAAAATAGCCAACTTAAGCTTAGCTTTACAGGAATCGAAACGGGTTTCACGAGACATCTTTTGGTATATCCCTCAAAATTTCACGAGCATGATTTATCCCAGCTTTTCTTGTTTAAAATTTTCAAAATACCAGTTATTTTCGGTCCCTGTATTAAATTCTAGGAAATTGCTTTGCGCACTGCGAAGATTTTTGCACAATTAAATAAATAAAGCCATTGCAAAAATTTTAGAGCTTTCCGTTGTTTCGCATAGTGTGAGTTCAACAAAATTGAGGGGTGTCGAATTAAAATGCTGAAAGTGCTAAAAAAAAATTTTTTTTTTCATGTACTTCGTGCCACCGCCAATAATTCTGATAAAGTCGCATGTGCAAAGACAACTTCCCACCACAAGTTTGCTAATATATACACTCCCAAATCATGTACAGCATATCGATTAACTTGATAATGCTGTATGTTCCATCTCATATGGATTTCATTGTGAATTAGTTCTGCGGTTTATTTTCTATTGTAGCATATAGAATAAATAAAGTCTTCTGTTTTTTTTTTTTTTTGTAAATATAAAACCAATAATATGAGTCAATCAGAGGTTGAAATTAAACGCGGCTTTGTAAATAAAAGGAAAAATGGTAGTGCATCGAGGAAGGAGTCCACTATACATAAAAATAAAAAGGTTTCCGCTAAATTTTTTATATATTCGACGTATTAGATCATATTTTATTTTATTCAAAGGCAACAACGTGCAAGTGTAAATATGCATATATATTTTTGCAAATCGCGAAAAAAAAATTACTTTTCAAGAAATTGTATGCAATACCGTACCAAGAGCAAGGTACCTACTTGATGAATCTCATTAAATTGATGCAAGTGCAAAAAATACGGACACGATTTATATAAACAGCCTGAGCAAAGTCGAAGACAGAAGAAGAACCAAATTCACAGATGATGATCGCAAACAGATTGTTGATCACATCAAGTGCTTTCCATTGGAAGAAAGTCACTATGATCGCGGCAAATCTATGAAAAAATATCGAAGTCCAGATCTTAATATCAGCATATTATATCAAGAATTCATAGCAGGTATCCCGCAACCGCAATATCATACAGATACTATTCTGGAGTATTTAAGAAAGAATTTTCTGATTACTCCTTTGGCCGGAGGACAAGAACCGACACCTGCAATAAATGCGATAAATTGAACGCTCAAATTAAAAGTTCTACTTCCGAAGCAGATAAAAAGTCTTTCAAAAAAATCTAGACATCCATTAAAGAAATGCGGAAAAAGCACAGGATCTTCTTAATAGTGAGGCGGCTAAATCTCAACTTCATTGGCGATTTCAATATAACTTCAATGAATTTACAGCAGGTGATGTTTGTATCAACTTCAACTCATTCAAGTATGTTCTACAGCAGACAACTTTTGTATCCAATTTGGCGACACAGACGACAGTTTCATGTGCATGTGGCATGAACGCATATCTGGAAGAGAAGGGAACGAAATAGCATCATGCCTTTTAAAGGTATTAACGTCGAAAAAACTTAATATATGGTGTGATAATTACGCAGACCAAAATAAAAACCATATGATGGTTCTCGCAATGATGTACTTGGTGTCAAAAAAAAATATTTTGAAGAAATTGCTGTAAAGTTTTTGGTAAGCGGTCATAGATATATGCCATGTGATTGCGATTTTGAACTCATCAAAAAAAGAAAAAAATTGACTTACGTTTTTTATTCATCGGAATTACACGATGCGGTCAGTTCAGCTAGGGTTCGCAATGCATTCAAGATAGTTACGATGGAGATTCAGGATTTCTATAATATTTCCAAAGATGCCAAATGCTATATATATTAATACTTCAAAACTTAATATAAATATATCGAAATTCGAATAAAAGAAACATTAAGCGAAATAGAAGAATGGAAAAGATTTCCAATTTTACGTAAAGGAAAAAACCTAAAGGATTTACAAAATCTGACTTCATTAGGTCAGTTGAATGAAATAAGTTCTGAGAAGAAGAAGGACTTAGTAGCAGTGACCGACTACTTGGATGAAAAGTATAAGCAATGTTAAAAAAATCCTCTTTCTTAAATAAGTAAGTTGCTTTATATTTTAATAACAACGTTTATTTAGAATTTAATATTTCTAGGCACTGAACCATGCTTTCGTGCATATTAGATATATCTTCGTTACACTTCATCCTTTTCAAGTTAACTTATATTGCACTTACGACATTTTCATGTTTCAACTAATAGTACTTACAAAATTTCTTAGAAGCTGTACTTTAACACGTATTTTATCAACATATCGTTGCAAAATAATTAAATTTTTTTCCCAAACTTTGAAATATACACCCTTATATATTTTTTTCTATTTGTTTAATTAAATATGATTCCTTGTGAAAACTAACCATATTTTTCTATTTTATTCCTACTTCAAATTATTGGCACTTTCAGCATTTTCATTCGACACTCCTCAAATATGTTTTTATGTTCACTTGAAAACTAAGTGCATAGTAGTCTTTACGGTAAAAATAATGCCATAAAAGAAAAGCTTATTTATAATAGAACAAAAGGAAGGTATATTTATAAACAAAGTAGAGCATGAAAGGCTTACATATGTAGATACATCGAAGCTAATAACCTGCAACTGACGAAATGTAAAGATTCTTAGCCTCCTCCACCACATCATCATCAAAAGTTTGCCTATTTAATAAAGTAAGTTCATCGTATTGGGTTGCAATATCCAATGTAAGTCAAAAAGCTAAGATGAATACATGAATTGTATTTAGAAATGATGAAATGAATACATATGTACATCTCATGCCTTATCTCTGATTTAGCTCGTGATACATTTCGCCTCTTACATATATATATGTATATGTTGACGATTCAAAAAGGAACAGTGGAGTCAGCGGACGTATACGGCCACAGATGCTATATATCAAAGTCTCTGGGCTCTACCCTTACCGTATTCCTGGCCAAGGTATTAGCCATACAATAATGCGGCAATACCTGCATTAAAAGAACCATAAATAGCTGAATTATGAATATCCTATCGGACAGTCAAGCAGATCTCAAGGCATTAAAGTCCTACACTATCAAATCAGGGATAAAAAAAAAATTATCAAAAAAAAAAATTTATCAAAGAGAAACATTGTTATTCTTATGTGGGTACCTGCACATGAGGGCCATAAAGGTAATGAAATTACTGATGGCCTACACTGTAAAAAGGCCAAATTGTTGCCACAAAAGTTTAAGGAAAAAATCCGTAGAAATGTAGGAAATATTCCCTAAATTGTAGGGAATATGCCATAAAATGTAGGGAGTGTGCCATAAAATGTAGGTAATATTCCCTAAAATTTTAGGGAATATTCCCTACAAATTAGGCCATATTCCATACATTTTAGGGAATATTCCCTATATTTATAAGGATTTTTTCCCTAAAGTATGTGGCAACAATTTGGGTCTTTTTATAGTGTAGCCAAAAGAAGAGCTGAAGTTCCCTTTGTTGGGCCAGAGATATTTTTTTTACACTTCAAAGTGTTACCTCAGAGCTACTGTAAATTACTTGGAGAACAAACAAAAATCCCTTTATTGGGAAAAGCTCCAAGGACTTCGTCAGGCAAAAAAATTTATGAACACTTAACTTAACTTTTAGCAACAATTCTAAATTAAACTGTCGCCCAGAAAACGGAAGGTACCGGCTTCAAACCCCGGACCAGGAGATTGTTTTTTTCCTCTTGTATTTATGATTTAATTTAAAATCATTAAAACTAAAACTTCTGAAAATTCTTCTATTCTATTCTCCATCAAATCTATATGTTGACTTACAGTACCATGGCTAAGTGCAGAAAAACTTTCGACTTTCAGCTTGAGCCAATATTGTCCCATATTTATATCAGATCTGAGTGTAGACGTATAAACGCAAAATTATCAAATTTGTGAAAAAACTTAAGTATCACCGAATATTTGGCAGACAGAAGGAGCTTACGCACAAAAGATCAATAAGAAAACTCTATACGGGCAAACATCAAGAAGATTCAGATCATTTTGAAATACGAGTCATAGCTCATTCGAAAATACATAATAAAGTAACGAACAAGAAATAACAATACCCATACAGCTCACACCTGCAAGCAAGGGGGTTTGGAGGAAAAGCAAACTGCTGATAGGCTTGTAAATCGCAAAAATACCACAAAGGGGAACATAGGTTTTGCTAGTGAATTCAAATGACATATGAAAGCGAAACTTGGAGCGCGAACAAATGTTGACAGAACATTGTATCACATTGGTGATATGACTTCGGATTTACTTTGCTTTCTTTTTCCACAAAATGTGATAAATTTAAATGTATCGAGAGTGAATATTAATCTCCTGTGATAACGATAACTTTAGCGATCCGTAAATGAAATTATTTTTCAATCATTAGCGATATCATAGCGTGTCCAATCTGAATGAGTGAATATAATTAATTAACCTATGCTCATCTGATCTGTTCACGATGAAATATAAACTCAGAATGGAAAAATGGAATCGAAAATCTTGAAATCTTAAGTTCGGGCACAAAACAGCACACATGCACGTGCACATGTAAGATAAGTAAAGGAAACAGAATTTATATTCGCGTTCGCTTCGCTTTTATATCGCTTCGATAACATAAATATTTTTTATAATATAATAATTTTATAATTTATGTATAATTTATACTCTCATATTTCGCATTGTGCAGCTTTTTTGTCGCTTAAGTTTCGCTGTTACGAACGTTCAATAAATTGTTTGCTGGGCTCTGACTTCGCTTACTCCTTTTATACCCTACCGGACTCCAGACGGAATACCACATATGGCAAATGAACGCACGATTACATCATTGAACCTTAGAAACATCCTCCCATGAGGGAAAGTAAATCTCGTCAAATTCAAAGCGTCTAAGACCCAAAGCTATCTCATCTCTTGAAAACAAGATCATAATTTTCCCACACCCTTTTCTTTTGATGGAGCACTCATTTACGATTCACCATTACTAAGAATTCTTGGCATTAATATTTCCATTAAGTTACACTGGACAGATCACATCTTCTCTGTTTTCGAAAAAAAAAAAGTTTTTTAAACCCGACTTAATAAATATACATAAGCTATAATTTCTAGCTTACATGCTATACCAACTTGGCTATGACGTTTGGATGGGAAATGCTCGTGGCAATCGATATTCAAGGAAACACAAAAGATATGCTCCAAAAAAAAGTAAATTTTGGGATTTTTCATTCCATGAAATTGGTAAATATGATCTACCAGTATTGATTGACACAGTTCTCAATAAAACTGATCACAAGAAATTGCATTATATTGCGCATTCTCAGGTTTGTATATATCGAAAGATACAATTTTTGAATGTACTTAGCTATGCATAAATACAAGTCAACAATGTTTTCGTTCAGGGAACAATCGCCTTTTGGATTTTATGTTCAGAGCGTCCTGAATATAATGACAAAATAACATCTGTACAAGCACTGGGTCCAGTCGCCTTTCTTGAATACTGTCGAAGTCCTGTGGTGATTTTTTTAAAATCATTCATTAACACTTTTACGGTAAAGTATTGAAATTAAAAGAAAAAAAAACATCGGACATATTTATTTTTATTAAATATCTTCCCAGGTACTCTATCGCTTGATTGGGATGAATGAATTTCTACCAAATACGGAGCTATTGAATTTGTTTGGAAACATATTTTGTAAAGATGAATCAATTGTGCAATCATTATGCAGTAATATAATATTCTTTGTAGTTGGATTTAATAAAGACCAAATGAATACGGTGAAAATTACGAGATGATACAAAATAAGAATCTTTTTTTATAACGTAAAATTTATTTCATTTTCTAGACTATGCTTCCTGTAATTTTGGGACATACACCAGCTGGCGCTTCATCAAAACAAATTGTTCACTTTTTACAATTGACAAAGCATCGTGAATTTTTACAATATGACTACGGACTTATTAGAAATATGATCAAGTATGGCAGTGCAAAACCTCCAAAATATGATCTCTCTAAGGTTAGAGTCAAGGTTGCTTTGCACTATTCTTTAAATGATTGGTTGTCAGAACCTAGGGATGTCGAAAGATTACATCGATCACTTCCAAATTCTATAGGTAAATTTTTGGTAAAGGATAAAAACTATAATCACTTGGACTTTGTGTGGGGTCTTAATGCGAAAGAATATTTATATGAAAAGATGGTGAATATTATTAAAGATGTCGAAAGAGAGGAAATTGAAAATTAGAAAAATTCAAATGTATGATATTATAATGGCTATTAGAGAACGAAAATATATAAAATTATAATGAGAGCCTATATATTCATTAGGGTAGTAAGGTATAATATCGGCGTAAATGTTTTAAAGTTTTTATATCTTAAATTGTTTTTTACCAAGAGAATGTGCATAAGATGAAAGCGCTTAAAAGACTTGTCCAACAATGCAATAATATAGTTATAAGAAATCAGAAAGATCAGCTAACTTTCATAAACATGATAACTAGGAAAATGGTGTTAGTGGACTTGCTAGTCTGTTTATGCTCTCTAAAATGAATAATTGGTATTTTTATTTAAGACGACTCTGTATAAAACCACTTTTGCTTACAGATAAACGCCGAAATCTTTTCTAGGAATTCTCTACTAGGAAACTACTAAGAAGCAGACTGGACAAAATTACTGGTCTAATTAACATGGGTCGAGAGATCCTTTTTTTATCATTAAAATAAATTAGAATTTGAGAGTCTTAAAAGTTTAAGGTCATACGAAAAAGTTCATCAATTTTCTAATAGAAAAAGTACCATAGATCAGGCTATATTCACTAAAGATTGGTTACTATTCACTTTAGTATTTAAGTATATTTGAAGAAAATTGGCAACACCAAAGACGATAACTGCCGATTCTATAATGAAGGGATAGATTCATCTTTCTCAACATTATCAGACATTCAGAAAGTCCAGTGCAGTGCTCAGAGCCTATTAGCTCAGTCTTCCATCAAAACGGCTCAGTTACACGGATGACCTCATTCACTAGAGGTCATAAATATCTATGTTCATAGGTTGAAGTGTGAAAATGATGTTGCCTATATTTTGAGAATATTCGATCGTGAGGAAAAACTGAAATTTTTTAGTTTTTTAGTTGCTTTATTTTAGAGTTGGCCCTACGTTTCGAATCTGTGGTTTTGAGTCCTTTTCTGGGGTCTGCAAGTTATATTGTTATTTGGCATTATAAAGTTTACAATATCAGAATATATAAAAAGCTATTTTACCTTACATATCCAAATAAAACTAATCGGCTTAAATAACGAAAAAATGAAAAAAAAAAAACGAAAAAACACTACATTTATACGGTATACATATAAACAGGAATAAATAAATTAACATAAAATAGTGACGTTATAAAATTACGATCACGAGAAAACCGGACTAAAAACGATAATGAACCATCATCAGCTGTTTTTCATTTTCATGTCAGATGTAGTGTGTTATTTGCTGGAAAGGGGTTTTTTGCTGGAATTTGTGCTTGTGTATCTAGGGTGTTGGTATTGGTTTGTTGGTTTGGATGTGCTCTTTCTTGGTTCTGTGTGTATGTGTGTGTGTCTATTTATTCTATTTAAAATTGTGTAATAATTCAACTATAGAGTTGAAAAAATAAACTAATTTTTCCATTAACTGTCTTCAAATGAGATAATGTTGTCAGCACTACGTTCAGTCAAGTTTTTGATTTCATCATTTTCGTTACTGGAGAAACTTATGAACTCATGGAAGACAAATTTTGAAATCGAAGTCAACACATCAGATATTTTTACTCAGGAGACCACGCACCTACTTGGTTGGTAAATGCGCAGATTTCGACTTCATAAGCATGTACCATTCCTTAATTGCCTTTATGGTGGACATAGTTACGACGATTCTAAATAACAACCCTAATTTAAGAACAGTATTTGCTACACCTCTGATAGGGAATACGCAATTCTCAAATGTAACAATTATACCAGCTAAGTTTCTCTTGCTGTTAAATGCAAACTCTAGAATATTTACTTTTGCCATTAATTCAGTTTATTATCTTTAGAATTTAAATCAAGAGCAGTAGGTGTTTAGTCGAATCGAAACTTTCGGCTATGCTGTTTACTATTTCGTCCATAGTAGTGATATCTAAATACGCACTTTTTTTCTATTTTTTTACTATTTGCAATGCAGGGTCCATTAGATTTGTTTCATCACCAAACAAAATACGTCTAAACGACTTTATGTCAATCCAATATTCCCTCAATTTTAGGGCATAGTAATTTATAATGACACAATTGTATGCTTTCAAAAAGGAAAACGGCATTATAACAATACATAGGAATAGCCAAAGTACAATTCTTTCTTGTGTACATATAAGTATGTACATATGTATATATTTGCAGAGTATACTATTCACATAAAGAACTCTTGAGCCCCAGAATAGATATCATGAAAATCTCATAATGCGCAACAAAGAAGTATTTAATGGCTTCATAAAAGCAAAAGGAACGTTTCAGAGTCATTTGGCACAAAAGACGACTCCTCCTCGAAAAGAAGATGATTATGCGATGATGGCAAACACTATGAGAAACCATCATCATTTGCAGTGTGTTTCTTCTAGTGCTGAGTTTCTCACTCGAGTATCGTTAGTTGGCATCAAAACTTCACAGAATTGTCCAATTTCAGTAGAAAGCGACTCTGAAGTCTTCAAAGGAACAAAATGTCGGCGCTTAAATAATTCAAAAGAGCTTTGAATCTTCCGCTTTGGCGTCTCAAAGCATCTGCCCCCTGTACACCGCCTTTCCCTATCAAACACTGAAAATGTAAGGAACATAAAAATTTACAAACAATGAGCTTGCCACGAAGATAAAATCCTCATAACATCATTAAGTTTATACGAGACTAGGACAATCTGTCTTAAGACATTTTGAATGGTTGGTGGTGGTGATGGTGGTGGTAGTGGATGGCTCGTAACATATTTTCTTGCCCTCGAAAAGCAAAATTAAATGATCGTCTCTTTTAAGAAGTAGAACTGCCTCAAAGACTCTTGACTTGAACGGCTGCTATTTTGCGGTAAGGATGATGAAATTCTGTAGACAGATACGACCAGAGAAGTCAAATTTTGAGGATGTTAAAACTATTACTGATGGTAAGTCATAAACGAAAGACGAAATGGACGAAATGAGTAATAATGGAATGTGGAAATTATCTTAAATTTATGACAACATTAATGTATCTACAGAGTTCTTTTTGAGGAACTTATGACTTTATTGAAATTTTTTCTGTTTATTTAGTTTATGACCTTGGCATTAATTTTTTTTTTGCACTAGGTTCAAAAAATGAAAGCAAATGAAATGAATTTTTTGGAGCTCATTATTTTTATCATTAACGTTGTTGTATTTGAAGGTAACTTTGTTTAAAAAAAATCATTACAAAGGGTTGTATGGTTTTACAATTCAACTCGATAAGATGAGGAGGAACTCAACTCGAAAGCATATGCGTGGAGCATATTGAAAGTTTAACAGAGCCAAATTCGTCAAATTGTGTTGGCATATATTAGGTACTAGAGGGGATTATTGTTATTATTAGGCTAAATTAAAATTTGTTTGAGACCTGTTATCCTCACATATCTTGAGATGGTTTGTTGTACCTCTTCCGTGGTAATTAAGTGTTCGAATATAATAAAAGTAGGATTGATAAAAAAAAGGACTAATGGTAATGAAAGCATCCGAATTTTGTCCGATGTTCATGCATAATCTATAAATTGTTCAGAAATCTCAATGTTTGTCCAATTCGTAGAAGAAGTACATATTTGCTTAATGTATTAAATCCTGCTGGCTAAATCAGGATACTAAAGTAATAAGTAAATGTGAAACATCATTAGTTTGAGATTATGGCTTTACTTGAAAATCAGCATAATTTAGTAATAAAAAATCAAGATAGCCAAATTTTTGTGACTTTTATTTTTCACAATGTTTGGGTAGAAAAGTGGGTAAATTTTGGATCCAAAAAAGAAAAAACATTAACCGAAATATTGAAACAACTATAACTTACTTTAGAATCAATTTCCTTTAAACCCAATTAAAAACCAAGCAAACAAACAAAATTGAAAAATATACCGTAAATCCCAAAATTTTAGCTCTTTAAAAAACCTTCGCAAAACTCTTATTTTCCTCACATTAAAAAAAAAAAGTTTTTTATTTTGTCTTTCTTCAAATGATGCAAATCACATTGCCGTGCTTTTTGTTTTCATATTTTAAAATATGCGTAGAATGATGTTACTTAAAAGGAAGGAAAAAATTATAATCGCTCCAAGATCACAATATTATTACCTAGATGAAAACAAAAAGTTAAATAAAGTGAAAACCTAAAAGTATGCATGGCAAAACCAAGGAGGCGTTGCTCAATTTAGTTCATTTTTGTAATTTTATTTACTATTTTTATGAAAACGAATAGGGGACTATATGAGACTGACGAAAAAAAGACCAGTTTTCGTGTTATCTATGACTCAATACCTACCCTGATAAAATCAAAATTTTACACTTAGAATCCTAGAAGATCAGGGGGAAATGATGTTCTTCACACTTTTTGTGTTATTTTAAATCCTTGAAGTACCTGGCCATTCAAACGATACCTCAAAATACAAAATAAATGTCTTTTTGAGAGGGCTCTACAAAATCATAATTTTGGACTGTCGAAATATGTATGTGCACGTCACGCATACCTAGCATTCTTTCAAATTCGTTTTCAAAAAAATGTGTGTGGCACACAAATGGATGAACGGAAGTGTAATCTTATAAGGGTTACATTTTTTCCTTTTGGGGTACAGAAGCCTAAAAAGCGATAATATTTTATTTTACTTTTTCTGTTGTTATTATTTGGAACCACCAAAATTACATATATGTACAGGGTTCTTCCCAGTAGGAGGTCAATAGAGCAGGAGGTGATAGTATTCACCTAGACGAACCATATGGCAGGGAGAAGGAGTTACAGGGTGTTTAAGAAAAAAAACTAATTTTTCACAAAGCACCTTGTATCTTAAAAACGACAGGACGCACGGTCACAGTTAAGAGCTCATTGTATGCAGAACTTCATGGCCTTTCTGACGACTGCTCAAATTCAATCCGAACTATCTTGCATGCATAAGTCAGAAATGCAAAGATGCATGTCCAGGAATTTGTAGAGTTAATGCAGAATTCAGAATTATAATATTTGAATCCTTGCAATCCAAGCCCATGTGGTGAAATGCAATATTCCGGGTACAAATGGAGCTGGATTTTGTCAGTGTTTATCTGAATACTTTGGTAACACGTAATAAGGTTGTCGACCGGAATGCAACTCAGACATCGAATAAAGCTTGCGTCCAAAATAAATGCAAAGATCCATGCCCAGGAATATATGGTCAAAATGCTGAATGCTACTTGTCAAAACATCACCCCTTACCTGAGAAGACCTATAACGATACTGTTATGTTCCCGTCAAATGTAAGTCTTTCTTGATATTCTTGAGTCAAATTACAATTAACCTTTAATCATCTAAATTTACTAGCTGCAATCCAAGATTATGAAAATTCCTGCCAACCCCTGTGCACCAAATAGGCTATGCAAACAGCAAAACGGTAAAGCTATTTGTTCATGCCTCCCAGAATTTGTAGGTACTCCACCTGGTTGCCGCCTGAATGTGTCATTATTACCGAATACGCATTAGACAAGGCCTGTATAAATCAGAAATGTACAGACCCTTGCCCAGGAATTTGTTAACTAAATGCCGAATGTCGTGTACATAATCATAGCCAAATCTACTTCTGCGGGCGTAACTTCACAGGAGATGCTTTCGCAAAATGTTACACGATTACTCGTAAGAGGTAAGTAACTCTCAATTATCTACCGCAGACACATTCGTCACATTTAACAGTGTGGTCATTTTCAGTCTTTTACCATAACCTAGAATATATGTGTACATGTTAATTAATTTTAAAGCTATCATTAACAGCTAAATTTTTAAATTATACTTTAGCGTTAAGACAATGTTAAAAAATGTAACACTACTTATATAGATATTATTGACAAACTTAAGACAATGTCCAAAAATGCACCGCAGTTGGCCGTTCAGTTAACAACAGGTAGATTGTACTGGGAAACTTATGAGCACTTTTCAAAAAGCAAGATAAATAGACACCGTTCCTAAAAAGATGAAATATCTCTAAACTTCACCCATAAAATCCCCACTGAAAATTCTCATCAAATACAGAAATTACCTAAAAAAAAATGCTTCCCTTTCAGAATCCAATTAAAATGCCCCAGAGTTACCTAATATTTATTCACAAGCCACATACACACACAAAATGGACTTTGAAATCGAAGAGAAGATTTCAACGTTATTCAAATATTTTCTGATGAAACTTTTCATCCCAAAATCATGAAACTTGAGATAAGAATTGGGTTAACCACTCAACAAATTCAATCGCAGTTCACAACAGAGCGCCGCCTATCAGCTCCATCTATTCTCATTTTCCCTTCTATGATGTCATAATATCTGTTGTCCCTTCAAGGGACCACGATCGCTCTTTTTTTTTATGACAAATTCCAATCTCTCTTGTTTGGCGCGGTGTGAGTTTTATTCATAAATGAAACTTTTTTCTTATATTTTAGTATCCCCCCGTCTTAAGGTTTCAATATCCACCTCCGGCGAAGTTATTAGGTTGGTTGGTCTTCAGATTGATACTTTGAAGGAATTGTGTTTCATGAAGGATAGAAGATAGATTTTAAAGTGACCTGATCAGAAAAAAAAATTCCCGTTTTTTCTTTCTTTCTTAAGTTTTTCTTAAAGATATAAAAGAGGATAGGGGTTATATTCAGGTCTAAGGTTACCTTGATAAATTTATATATCTAAACTTCATAAAATTCTCAAGTGTTTCCCACCATATAAATAACGGAGCTCTTGCATTGAAAGTAGTGTAAAGGAGCGAATTACGTGCATTTTTATTGAAAAGTTTGGCGACCCGTTTAAATAACAATTTGCTTTCAAATTGGATGAAAAAACAACCTGCGGAGACAAGAACCCATAAGAGGTCAAAAGTAGCCGGCTTACATTAATAATAAGATTTTTAATTATACCCAAACTATTTACTAGCCTGCATAGATTTAAGGCCAAAACCCAATTGGATTTGACATTGGCATAGACATCGCCTGCAGCATTAAGCCGAACATAAGCCAATGACGGCCTCGAAAACAGAAAACACTCTATTTGTCAGTGAATTTCAATATGTTGAAAAGTTTTAAGGAATACTTAATTAAAATAAAAATAATCCCCCACCCCCATCCCCGAAAACAGTTTTTTTCAATTTTATTTAAACTTTTTTTTTATTAATATATTGTGGTGGGTTACAACTCTGTAACCTACTTTCGTACAAATCTCGTAATAGTCTCAAAAAATCGGAAAAATTCATGATGAATTTATCAACGATAAAAAGGGGTGGATATGTGTGCAGTAAAAAAGTACTTTAGTGAACTTAGTAATCTTATTTTGGAAAATGCTCCCTAAACTAATTGGACAATCGCTTCTGTTTTTTTTTTTAGATAAAAGATAACGGATTATAGACAGTTTTAATGGAAAGAAAGTGGCAAGATGGCCTTGAATGTAATGTAATTTCAGATTTTCAGTAGCATGTTACGGAAATCACCCTAGATTCGGTAATTAGAGTCGAAACTGGTTTGGTGAAAACAATTATTATTCCCTCTTAGCCTGCTTTGTTAATTCCTGGGGGAAAAATTAATGGTAGCTATACAAGACCAGATAAAGGAAATTCTATAATTTCTTGTACAGATGTCAATTCCAAGTATGTGTTTCACTGCAATTTCTAGAACCTAACAAAGATACTCTGGAAGACTATTATCACCCAAAGAAAGAAAACTCGAGAGCTTTTACTAAATTCTTTAGACCACAAATAATCATTTAAAAATTTTTAACTGTATATCCGCAAAAAGAAATAATTGGATAAGTTTAAGTTTATACATAAAACAGAAGATCCTCAAGATCGATTATTATAAACAGGCAGAGTTGTACTTATGACCTTGCGAATATTATCAAAAGTAGCTTACAGGTTTTACTTAAAAAGATTATTACAAGAAACCCTAGGTTCGGTTCAGTTCTGGTGCAATAAGCATCAATTGCAACTGCAACACGCACGTAGACAGGACGATCTAAAATACGACATTAACCTTATAAAGTCTTAAGCCACACATAATAATCCGATAATCTGATTTTATAGATCAATGGTAAGGCCCATTTTTATCACAGCGTTATGGTGGAGCTACCACAGGAACCTAACCAAGCAACAGAAGAAGCAGCAGAAGAAGTGGATGTGCCAATAGTAGTAGTAGTAGTAGTAGTTGTCGAGTCATTGAGATATTCATCAGATTCTGAGTCTGAGTTCCCCAAATGTATACTCATTTTTTTTTTTACTGTAGGAACATCTAGTTTTGTAATCAATCGTGATGGCGGCCATGATAATAACTGGTCTTTTGTCTTAAGGTGGAATAGTTCAAATTTTAATTTTTTCTTTATAGGAGAATTATCTAATTTTGTAACGGATTTACGTTTCAAATGAGCATTTTGCCTAATAGGTTTATTTACAACTTTTGTTCTTGTTCTAATGACTTTAGTTTTCATTTTTTGAATGGTTGCCTGTTATAGTGAGATTTTTTAATTTTGTAATTTCAAAGTAGTTGTTTAGTGTTCATTTCCTACCCAATTTACAATTTTTGTTTTTGTGCATTCTACCTTTGTAGAGTCCTTTATTACCATTTTACATATCTTCCTTTGAGATATTCAGTGTCTACTTTTCAACCTTTTAGAGCCTCTTCCATACCTTTGAACAAAATTACCTTTCACAAAAAAACAAAAAAATAAAATCACCGTTGTGAAAAACAGGAAAACATTCACCTTGCGATTGAGTGCACCTTATTCCACCAATGGTAGCGTAAAAGAAATGCATTTGTTTTAACAAACGTGATTCGCATACACAAGGGATCAATAATTAAATATTAAGAACACAAAAGTCAGCGTCAAGTTAAGTTTGTATTGAGAGATAAAACCCTTTCAAATAGTATACTACACATGGACCTGTTCTGAAATTTATTTTCAAATTCTTTAAAAGGTTTGAAAATACCAACTTATAAAATTCCAGATTTTCACGATCAAATAACAAAATGATCTTATAATTTCCTAAAAATAAAAATCACCTCCCGTACAAAGTATCAGCATAGTAAGGGTAAAAATAAAATATGTAAATTTTGAAATAAATTCTATGAATTTCAAATTTTATGATTTTTGTCGTTTATTCCATTATAAATGCACCTATGATCTATATAATCATAACGTTTATTGCTTTCAAGAGGAACTATATGCGTGCATTATAATTGCTGTTTTGAATATTAGGTTTTGTAAAAAGTATAAAAATTAAAACATATTATAATATTTTACTTAAATTATGTCAAACACATACCAATGTCTTAAATTGTTGTGCTAAGAAATAACGTTAATTAATGCAAGTGAATGAAATAAAACTGGATCTAATCCAAAAACAAATAAATTATTAATCGACGTTTTCGAATAAAAACCAATGTTGAAGCGAAAAACACATATTGGCGTACATAGCTAATGTAGGTTACTTTGAGATTTTTTTGCAATCGGGATGCATCTCGCATACATATCGAAATCATCGTCTGAATTTGAATAGATGTCGTTATTTATCGGCATCACTAATTGCAAAGGTGGAGAAAATATTGATATTTGCTTAGAACTTCCAGATGTCGATGGGGTAGGTTCGATAATTGTTGGTGTTACAAAAAGTTTTTGTGTATAGCTTTCTTTGCAGCTTCAGCCCGTGCTGCGATTTTCGTTAGTCCATACCCAATAAATACTGTGTCGTTTATTGTGATACCTATTTTATGGTTAATACGTTTCTCGTCAAACCCGATGCTTCTATATGTGTGGTTGGGTCTAATCTATATAAAAAATTACGTTTGTTGCAATTATAATCATACCATACAAATGAGGGATGTTGGATGGCTACTTTCCCACTTTCCTGGTAATTGCTCTCTATCTTTTGGAACAGATGGATGATTTCTGAAATTTGGTATTTCGAATCCATAATTCTCCCACTTAGAATACAGCTCATGCAGCTCAAAGGATATCACATTTCCCATTGGCACATTTTCGGGAACAAAATTTTCCTCACCGCATGGCTTTTTTCCTTTCTTGCGTGATATTACAACAGCTCGGACTGCGACTTCGCTGACCCTATTTTTCGCTTCAAATGTTCTTTGTATTTTGTGCTGTTCACGGTAACTTCAGCTGTGAATCCATCCTTTGCTCTATTTACTACAAATGCGCTAATTTGTGCACTTTGGTTTTATCTTTGGTTAGTTTTTCATTCTTAAGTTGTTTTTTTTTTTGTACTATTTGCCTTTCCTTTGTTTTTTTTTTTTTGGTCTGCGTCACGTTTGGGTCAGTTGTAGTAGCAATAAATGATTTGCAATGCAATTCTTTTAAGAAAAATCGAAATATTAAAAAAAATTCCAGACCATACTACAAAAATTATAAAATGGGCCCAACAGTATTGATGTGAATCACAACTGCAACATTCTCACTGCGAATCAACGGAAAAAGAAGAAAATATGGAGATTATGGCCAAGCCATTAATCCAGAAGAAACGAGTGTAAATTCATTTCCTTTCATGCCGCTAACTACAGCTTCAATTTCAATGACAAGCGTGCCATTCCCAAGCACAGCCACACCGGCTACAACAGAATCTTACAAGCTACCAATAATGGCAGAACCGACTTCAAATACCAAGATGATGGGTTCAAAATTACCCTAGCAATATATCGAGCAAGGCAGAGACAACAGCAATTTCGCCAAGCTTTCACCAATTAAAATAGCAAAGTTCAGTGGTGACTACAAAGATTGCAAGCCATTTATAGAGATTTTCATGAGCATAATCGACAACAATACGCAGATAAGTAATATGGATAAAATGTTTTTAATTAATAATTGAATAATTTTCTCTAAATATGTATGTACCTAGATGCTACATATGTTAACTAAAAATATAAAATATTAGCTCGAACCATTATTACTTATAGATTTCATAATTTTGGTGTAAATTATCTGTATTCCTTTTCCTTTTTGTTATTTGTAATAGGAAATGTCGAGGCAAAATTGTCATAAAACCGTAGTCAGAGAGGCTACAAGATTATTAAAATATATAATCAGCGATTTCGATTACAACGAGTATGATAATGAAGGTAATCATCTTAGTGATTGTAGAATTCTTGAAAGAAGAAGCTCAATTGCAAGTTCAAGTAACAGAATACCTAAAACCATATTAAAAGATTCTAACCCAGAGCAAACAAAAGAAAATTAATAATCTTTTATGGCGAAATGGTCAATTGAGCATAAAATTTCAACGAAAGCAATGAATGAGTTGCTGTATAAATTGCAGCCTCACCAAAAGACATTCGGACACTACGAGGAAGTCCTACAGCAACGGAAATTCTTACAATGGCAGAAGGCACCTATATGCATTATGGCTTTAAAAATTTCCTTAATGATTTTATGGTAGAACATGCAACAATTTTCAGTGTAACTAAATTAGTACTAAATTTTGGGGTAGATCGACTCCCATTAATTAAAAGCAGTAAGAGACAACTTTGGCCAATTTTATTAAGAGTAGGGATCCATTCAAAGGTTTACCTAATTGGCTGCTATGTTAATAAAAATTAAAACAAAAAGCAAAATACGAAAATTTCTACGAAGCCAGAAGATACTAATATATATTTAAAATATTTAGTAGAGGAACTCACAGTTGTGAAGTGTAAAGCGTTTTATTATGATAATATTGGTTATTCTATCGAAATAGTTTCCCAGTTAGAAATTATAGAAGCGTTTCCAATAGAAGGCAAACAAAGCGTTATTTAGTGCTCCTTAAAAACAAAGGCGGAAGCGTTTATAAAATTAACTTTTATTGCATCTTTTATGCTTCTTACAGAAGTGAGAAGGAAGCATTTGAATTGGCCAACCGAAGCGAAGCAGAATCTTTTGTCTGGTGGTGGCTTTTTAGAACATAACGGGATATTGATGATAAATAAATTTTTAGAACGCGGTGACTGCAATTATGTTCTTTCAGTATAAATTCAGAATCTGTGCGTGAAACAAAGTGCAGTTTTAATTTCTTACTTTTATTAAGTGATTGAAAAAAAAAAAATAGGAGCAGAAGGAAGCACGTAAGTTTAGTTTTTTTATTAATTTGCCATTAATATACAAAAATACTTCAGTTGTTTCGTAAATTTCAAATTGAAAACGTGTTGACGTAGAGACCTGACATTTTGAATGCAGGATTTTCCTAAAAATAGGAAATACAGTTTCAATCGTGGACTAAATTTGGCAACCCGTTTATTGTTTTGCCTTAGAAAAATTACAATCAGTCCTAGATGCTTGTAATCTACTGAAAAATTCTTCATTTCTTCATCTATGTAGGGTATCGTAAGAATTGGGACTAGATCAATTCTAACTTCTTTCCTAGGTTTTTCCTACATTCAGAATTTGTTTGAATCTTTAATGTATACAAAGATGAGTAAAATTAAAATTAATTGAATGTAATTTTTAGGATAGTCGCTATAGAAACAACTATCAAAACTACCGTCACCTAATATCACTTACGAAAATAAGGCGAGGTCTTGGGGCATTGTTATTAGAATAGGAACTCAAAAGTAACTAAAAGTATAAAAAGAAATGCTTTAATATCCAATATTTAATACGGTTACTGACAGAATGTTACCTGGTTATAACTTCAACGTGTCTTAGATAGTTGATACATGGCCGTCTTTAGCCAAGTGGGAGGGCCCTGGGCACTTCAGGATAGGGAGCACCATAAAAAGATATAATTTTCAAAAATATTTGGAGTTATTAACAGGAATAATAACGTAAAGTATGTTAAGGCCTATCGCGCACTAGAGACTTTCTGTGACGTAACTGTTTTATCATCATCGTCATTTCCATAGTCTCTAATGTAAATGCGCGCATGTCAGCAGAGTGACTTTTTGGTTCCTCCGGCTAGCAACTTTTGGGTGACGGAACTATCACCACGCCTTCACGTTTTTGTGAATGTGCATGCACTGGTAACAATTTTGTCGTCACTTGACTGCAATTGTTTTGGGAACTGCAAGGAGGAAACTTAAGATCTTTTTTTTTTAAATGGCTGCTGCAACGATAGTGTGGGAAGAAGATATAAAAAACAAGTAAGAAAGCTAGAATTGGTCAAAGACCAATTCTTATGATACCCTAGATGAATTACCCGTATAAAATTTCGTATAGTCACCGATCTATGCAAGTTTGATTTTTGAAGTGGTTTTTCGGATATATTTCTAGAACGGTTCATCGGACAAGAAAAATGATTACAACCAATTTCATAGGAAATATATTCTACAGAACTTTCTGGTACAACAAAAACGTCTAGGATGGATGATTTTCACAATATACGTACGTCAAAATCCAAAATTTTTATATGGCGAAGGGGTTGTCCGATTTAGTCCATTTTTAAACTATATTTACTATTTTTATGAAAATACTGTGTACAAAACTTCAGCTATCTACGTTGACCCGTTCTCAGGCAGCGTCCAAATATGTAGTGAAAAACTGAATATTTGTATGGCAACCCTACAAAGGAATTACCCGATTTGCTCCATTTTCGAACTTAATTTTACTTTGTTTTTAAAGCCCATACATATGCAAAATTTCTGCTTTCTAAGTACAGGAGTTTTCGAGTTATCATGGTGACGTATGGACAGACGGACGGACATGCAAAAATCAAAATAACTTTTCATATTTTGCGTGGGTGTCCATGAAAGTATTTACAGACATACGAGTTACAGCCTTTTCGGATACAATTGTTGATCGCGCATATTGGTACCTTGATAATTTATAGCCAGGTCTCAAAATCTGTAACAAATCATCAAATCATCATATTCATACGGGAATATTCAGAGAATTTTTCAGGATAGGATCGCAGTTCATCAAACATTAAGTGAAATTTTTTTTTAAACAGCTTTTCGCTTCAAACTGCGAGGACCTAATAGCGTTGATATTTTCTATATCCTTATGACAAATACATATATCACAGCTGTCTCCTCGAAATGTATATTGATGAATGGTGATATAAAACATGAATTTTTAGGGGTGACAGTTACTCACTGTGTGCATATTAAACTCACCCACGGCGACAGGATGGTAACGATAGTGACCAAAAAGTTGTGTGACAAAAAGTCTCCAGTGGGCGTTAGGCCTAACCAACAGTATACAAATTTTCACTGATTACCGAATACATTTAGTTTAAAACATTTTCAGGCTATAAACACAGTTGTATGAAAATTTCATAAATAATAATTTAATTATTATTATTAATTAATTTAAATAATAATAAATCGCCAGGTCTACGTTCATAACCAAACTCTAATGCTTAGAACAGAATGCATCGCAGCCACCCCGCACCGCACGGTGATGAAATGAAGTGTCAAAATCATAGCCAGAAACATGGTGAACACAATGGCAATTGGTGACTGCGTCAAAATGAAATTGCAACTATGTAGTTTTGTTAACTGTATTAATAATAAATTGAGACCACAAAATTATTAGTTTTTAATGTTTTCACCACCATGATCAAATTTTTTTCGAAACTCATGATGTTCAGCATATAAAATTTAAAAATAAACAAAATAGTAATCAGCTGTCAAATGTCAATATAGAGTAATTGCGGTAAAGTTGAAAATCGACCAACTTCTGCGTCATGGCTAGGATGCCTACGTTCATAGCGATCACTTAGTGGCATTGCCCTATAACTTACTTCTGCGTGATGTTTGACTGGGTGGTAGCTACGTTCATTCTGTTCCAAGGGTAACAGCTAAACTACCTTGTAAAACGTTGTTGTCTTACTGGTTGAAGAATTGGTCATCGGTTGCTCTACTATCGCAGGGATTGGGGGTTCCATTGATCGCAGGGCCCTGGGCCAGGACCCCAAAGATGGCATTGAGTTAATATATACCACAAAGGGTGAAAATTGATCTAAGATATACAAAATGGGGCCCTAATTTGGTACACCGACTGTTACAAAATCAAAGAAAGACAAATATATGATTCAAAAACTTAAGCAGAGCCTCAAATCAGAGGAAAACACTACTTTGAGGCACTCTGCTACCAAGGGGAGCATCATCTTACTAATTATGTTTTTTTAGCTTATTTAGGCTATGTCACACCTTTTCAATAATCACTATGATGAACGTATTTATTTTCATTATTCAACGAGTTTTGTGAAACGTCACTGGTTTAGTTTCTTTTTTTTTACTTTTGTTTTCAACTTCATTATCTTTTATTAAAATACCATTATTGCGAATAAGGTTCATATTCACGAATGCAGTAGCCATATAATTGACAGCTACATATGTATATAAATTGTATCATATGAGTAACAGGCCTTTTGCTTCGAATGTCTTTCTTCATATAACCGCTGCTTCGATCCGTTTGACTCGAACGTAAGGGTCGTAACGAAATAATCTTTTTAATTATTTAGAACTACATCAACGATCTGATTACTGAGCTTACAAAAGTGAAATATAACCATAAAATGACAAAAGTATACATAACCATAATAACAATAAAAATTATACATAACAATAAAAATGAAAAACAAAAATCAAGTAACTTTAACTAAGCTGATCCCTTGTTTGACTTTTTGAAAGATGAAAGTCAATGCAATCAAACTAGCAGTTAAAGAGACGAGACATTGATGAAACCGGCTCGTGCAAGCCATAATTTGTACTATGCTGAGGAACAACGAAGAAGTCACAGTTCCTCAAGGAGCGCACAGGAACAGATATATTGAAAGTATTTAAAAGCTGAGGGAAGTTTATCACTCCTTGTATACACTGAAATGAAAAGATAAGTTTTACGTCTATTCTCTAGAGAATATAATGGAAAGGGTTTAAGCGTGTCAACATATGGAGGCAGAATAATAGGGTTGTCCCAATGAAGTCCACGCAGGGCAAATCGGACAAGTCTCCGCTGCACAGCCTCGATGCGATTTATGTATGCATCATAAAAGGGAGACCAGACAGGAGTGGCATACTCCAAAAGTCTAACGAATGTGCAATAAAGGATCTTCGTTAAACTCTTTTGACCATCTCTTTACAAACCCCAGAGTAGCATTAGCCCTGGCCGCAATTGAATCAATGTGATGCTCGAAGGAAAGACGAGTATTAAGGAAGACACACAAATGTTTGGTTTGTCAAGTCTAGTTAATAAGCATCCATCTAAAGTATAATTAAATTCCAATGGCCTCCTTTTACGAGAAAAGGACATAGTAGTACGTTTGCTAATATTAAGAGGAAGACAGTTAATAGCACACCATTTATGAAAGGTGTCGTAAGTCAAAGTTTAAAAATCCACACTCGTTTTCATTAGAAACAATGCGGAAGATTTTGGCATCATCAGCATAGCAAAGAATTCCTGAATTAGCCAAAATCAGAGGAACATCTTTGATATAAATTATAAAATGGAGTGGTCCAAGATGGCTACCTTGAGGTACGCCGGAAGTATTATATATTTCGTCAGAAAGAGCAGCGAGGAATATAACTTGCTGCATACGATCAGATAAATAAGAACGGAGCCAATTGACAAAGACAGTAGAAAAACCAAGAACAGTCAACTTATGATGATTAATTCGTTCAAAAGATTTACTGAAATCCGTGAAAATGCAATCCATTTGCGTTTTCAATAGCAGAAATGCAGAAATTAGTAAACTCGACATACCTTACATAAAACGATGCTGAAAAGAGCGTAGGAAGGGCTTGCAGTGGAAGTACAAAACATCACAAACCAGGGCTTCAAATATCTTACCAATACAACTTAAATTAGCGACAGGTCTGTAGTTAGAAATGTCGTACTTATTGCCCTTCTTATGTAAAGGAATAATCTAAGAAAGCTTCCACTTTGTCTGAAAAATACCACAAGTTAAAGATAAATTAAATAAATAAATAACACAAAACAGAAACGATAGAGGTAGGACAATGTTTTATGAATTTGGAAGGAACGCCATCCGGGCCGCCAAAAAAACTATCAGCTATGCTTGAAATATACTTGGAGACAGACGTTTCATCGAAAAACAGGTTCTTAGGTTGAAGAGAAGTCGGCGGAAGCTTCATCAAAGGGGTGAAATCATTATAACTAATATCACAGTGGTTATCACAGAAGGCAGTTTTAAAGAAGTCACTAAAAAGATTGGCAGTCTTTAAGGGATCCACACTGTCTAAGTTACCGAGTCGCAACGAAGAAGTGTATCCGTCACAGTTGCGCTTAGACTTAACCTTAATCCTCCAAAATAGCTTTGGTTCAGCACGCAAAGCCGATCTAATTCTATATACGTAATCGTTGTACGCGTCAGTCAAACGTAAAATGCACTGAGCACGGGAATTGAGGAATAGAACCTCCTCCAAGCTTTATTCTTTAATGTTTTGAGATGCTTCAAAGAGCCATTGAACCACGGTTGACAATACGAATCATGATTCGAACGAACAAGTGGTACACAGTGAGTAAAACAAAGAATTAATGTGTCATAAAACGAGTTAACAGCTGCGTCACTGTCACGATCACCCAGCACACTGGTCCAATCACAAGCGGATAACCATTCATTGATTTTATCAAACTCAGCTTTTTTAAAGTTATAACAGTAGTTACTAGAAGCATTAAATGATGAAGTTACAGGATAAAAAAACAAAACTACATCTAGTTTCAGGAACCATAGGAGTTAAACAACGGTTAACGAGAGTCCCATTGGAATCGGAAGAAAATACCGGGTCAAGAGATTTTCCAGAGTCATTACGAACGCCGCTAGACTGGATAAGGCCTGAAGAAATAATGTTGTCAATAAAAGATAGGGCAGGTTGAGGAGTCGCCAGGAATGAAGGCAGCAAGCCCTCATCGTCCAGAGAGTGTTCGCAGTTAACACTAGGCAAGTTAAAGTCACCAAAAAGCAATAATTCATCGGCAGGCAGCAAAACTTCAGTAAGACTATCAACACATGCAACCAGCAAGTCAAATATCGCGGCTGATGAGCATGAAGGGATTTAAACTGTAGCAATATATACGTTTTTGTGTGCGAGCTTGAGAGTTACACATATAAACTCCAGGTTAGCGGACTCAACAAAATCGATTAACATGCATAGACGGCTGCGACGAACGGCACAAAGTACTCCACCTTCAACAGGAGCATCCAAAGATAGACAATAGCGGTCACCGCGAAACACCAAGAACTCGAGGCCAAAAAGCTGTGCATCTGCAATCTTTCCACACAGCCATGTCGCGGTCAAGCAGACCACGTCAAAATAGGAGTTCGTCGAGCTTGTAAAAAGGCGAGTCGTCTTGGAACGAAGATCAGTTACATTGGCATAGTGGACGGAGATTTCGCCAACAAGTTTTTTGCCTTAGAATAAGATCCAGAGCACCCCTTTGGAATAAATTCACGCACAATAGGATTGTGGTTCCATATCTCAGGAGAGAGGACCGCCTGAAACAGAATTTCCGGAACCAAAATCCTGAAGGACGCAGAAAATGAGCGTTTCTCACGATCATGTCGAGTATATAATTTTTTGCAGGCAATCGAAGTGGCCTCACAAGTTCGGAGAGCTTTGAGATGCGCAACTAGAGAGTACTATACTAACTGTCTTTATCTGATCATTGTTGGATACTATTCGAAATAATTTATCCCATAAAGTCTGTGAACATTCGATATACTAATTGGAGTGAACTCTACGAAGTGGTCAGTGGAAAGATTGATACCCTTCTACTTGAGAAGCAGCACATAGAAGTAGCAGTTAATATTATCACCAATATACTTTAAAGTATTCCTCTATAAGCGGGTCCAATGAAAAATCAAAACCACCCTAGCGCAATGCGGATTTGGGAAGGCTTAGGAAAAACTCACACAGAAAAGGAGGGATACTTGGTAGCCACTTCTTTCCGGAGCTAGGTTTAGAGCTTAGATGTATCTTAAAATTCATTAGGGAAGAAGGATGGATTTAGAGTTGACTTTCGAAGAATAGATTTCCATGAATCTATGGGGTACAATGAATCCGACAGCGGTCTATATGATGCAGGCTATGTTTCATCTTAGCAGCAGTTGACAGCAAATATTATTTATTGAAATTTGAAGGTAAAGTGATTTTTGAAAAAAAAAAAACCTCAATACGAACGAATAATGACAATGATTTTGCCCCGTCTGTCGAAGATATAAGGCAGCTAATTCATTAAAATTTGATTCGAATACTTTTGTTTTTAACTATATATTTTTTTTGAAAATATTAGTAACATCCAATCGAAAAATTTCCATGCTCGATACATAGTAAAAAATAAACTCTCAAGGGGATTGAATGGTCCTATTGACAGGAATAAAACGAAAGACAGGCATCAGCACTGTCCCTTCTGACAAAATTCCATATGCAAGAACGACAGAGCGCTGAAATTGCATCCGCAATTCACAGTATCTAGATAAAGTTCATAAATCAAAATATTTACGCCAGTTAACGATCCTGATGCACCAGCAGTTTCTGTTTTATGTCGCGTATTCAACCAGCAACCGACAACGCTCTGCTACTGCTGCTATCCATTTTATGAAAAATATCCTTTTTTTTTTCGTTGTTCCTCGTCGGTACCTACATCTATCTAACGAGCGACTCAAAAGTTTATCAAGAACCAGAATGAACTCCCAGGTTTTGGGAGGGAGGGATGGACGAAATGTGGCACAAGATACGACTTTTATCGGGAAATTGTTCAACATCCACTCTCGATTGCAGAGACCTAAAAAACAAATAAGGGTGGAGGTTAAAAGCTTCATCAAATTTTATGTACACACGCTGGAAAGCTACAAACGAGGCATTTTGTGCACTGAAGGGATTTTATGTATAGACGAAGGACATGGAACGGAAGGCATTGACTGAACGATTTTTTTTTTTCGTTTTGTTGGTTGAATGTTTTGGGTGATATCTTAGCTATACACCACACTATTTCTAAGGACTAAATAAATGGTTTTGTGTGATACTTTTATGCCTTAAGATCAACATTTAAATGGGATTTTCGATTGTACTTAATGGACCTCTTTAATGGGGCTGCATAGTATATCCAGTGTATACATGTAGATACCTTCGGTGCCAGAAAATAAAATAATAGAAGGACGACAATTTATGTATATTTTTCGAAAAGGATATCCAGCAATTACTGCGGTGATCTAATGCAGAATAAATCTCTGCTTGTAATATTTTTCTGTGATGATGATTGTGAGTAATACTGGCTAGTTCAGCCCAGATTATGGGGACCAATATCAATGAATAAGAGACAAAGTGCATGATAATCTCAGCAGGACATGAAGACTGGTACAGACGATTAGTGATTGAAGTGTCAAATTCGAAATTGAATGTACTTTGCAGGGATAGGGCAAACTATAAAACCAAAATTGGGGCAGAGCATATTTCTAACTTGAACTGAAAAATCAACGCAACGCGATTGGTAGATCTCTGCTAGACATATATTCTTCTGGGCCATATCACCATCCGACTCTTATGACTGCAGCAGAGTTAATAATGGATATAAGGTCAGAATGAAGCTAAGAGTTTCACACAACATAGAGTAAAGTACGTAGCTGTAGCTTTGTTCTCCATGTTAAGATCGGTTAGGATCATCTTGGCGAATGCATTGTTTTGTGTTCACACAAAGATTATGATCAAAGTTCATGCAGGTTAACATGTTTTGCCCATTTTTCTTATATATTCGGAATCTCATCTATGCAATTAAGGACTGTATAGCAAGTACATAAGCATGGTAACATTTAAAAACTACATCTAACCACCAACCCCTGAAGAGAAACAATAAAATCCATTACTAAACTTAAGAACATGTAAAGATAAAAGTTCTATTTAAGCAGATGCTAATACAGTGGAAGTAATCCTTAGGGCTTCAACTCATAAATATGTGGACACTTGAAAGAATACTAGTCTTCTTAAAGCTATGGTTTCCAAGAGGAATTGATCCGGCGAATTTATGCTGCGATCAGGAAAAAAGAACCTAGTAGAGATTATTTCCGAGAAACATCGTAACGGAAATGTGCGGAGTTACGGTCGTTATTGTGCTGGAAACAAACAGTTTTAAATTCCGGCGCAATTCAGTCGGCGCAAAATCATAGTTTAGCGTTTTTTGTTAGTTGCAAAGTATGCGATTTGAATGTAATTCGTAGGAAACAACACTTGACGAGACGAGGCAGTGAGTGCATAAGCCAACTGCGTCGTGCATAGCAAAAACGTATTTCTGTCACGCAATTACGGTGCCGCATTCTGTTGGAAATCATAGCTTAATGCAATCCGAAACTAGTGACGAATCTTGGATAATTCTTAGAAAGTAAAATAAAGGGTAGAATCTGTGAAAACACGCTACTTAGACGTACATAGACCTAATTAAATATCCCGCGACTAATTGAAGAACATTTTTAAAATGAAACCATTCGATGCCTTCGTTGACTTTGAAATAGTATTCGATCCTACGATCCTGCGTTCATTCATTGTACCACAAAATTTATATTCGGCGTTTGACGTCGACGATGACTTCGTTAATGTAATGTGTTTCAATTTTTTTCAAAATGGTATCACTTTCGTCGAGATTATTGTTACATTCCAGCCAGCGATGACGCACAAACCAAGCTATTTGCCATAGTAAACTTAATTGATGTTCATCAAAATTCTATTCTTTTTAGAAAACGAAGGCACGACAAGAAAGTTATCTCGCAAAGACCTAGGAAAAATTAAGGTGATTGTGAAAATATTAACGGGAGCAAATTAATTGGACAAAAAACGGTGAAGAATTGTGTGAATCTATATGCTTTAATATGCATATAACTCCTGAAGTATATTTTATACAGCACAAAAATATTCTCAAGGGTTATTTATTTTTAAATATGTATGGCATTCAATAAATTCGCCCTACCAAATGTTAAATCGTTAATTAATAGGTATAAAACGACTTCGGCGTCATTTTAAGTATATAATATCCAACGAAACAATTATTTATCGCAAATCCTCCATCAAAATCAAATGATTAAGATTGCAATACTAAATACTTTCGAAATCCCAAAAGTATCTTATCCACATTTTTATACTCAATTTTCCGTGAAACTATCATCTAACATACTTAGGGAATATATTAAAGTTCAACGCCATTACCGCGTAGTACACAGTTTGGTATTAGGTACTAATGGTTTTACGGCGACATGTTCCCAGTTAAGAATCTAATTTCCTCCTGTATAAAAGCTGCCTAAATCCCCGTCATATACATATCTTCATGTTCATTTGCTCTACACACTCTACTCTGGATGGAACGTCGTCGTACGTGTACCATCATCATATTCTCAATTTCATTTCATCATATTTCCTCATGAGCATGCTTTTATTAAGAACAAGGAACAAAAGAAGAGAATAAGATGCCGTCCTCACTACGTGAAGGAAGTTGCTGAATTCTGTTCTACTTATATGTACTAACTAAGTAGGTATACAGGCTGATGAGAAAATAGACAAGACTGACGACGACAACGACGAATCCTGGTAGAGGATATCAATTCGTCCGTATAGTAGTCGCCTGTAGCTTCTCAACAAAAGTATGATCCTTGGTTGTGGTGAAAGTTTTATGTTCGAAGCTTCCTCCTTTCTGTTCAGGAAGGAAGTTCGCTTTCGGGAAATATAAGTAATTGGGAAGCATGAAGCAGATTGCCACTTGTTCGTCCCTTACACAATCGGATGCATATCGTGCTAAGTTGTGAATCTAAATTTCTTGAATCTTACGACTATTGTAGAGTTCTAGAGTAATGAGGCCGAGAGAGTTTCTCTTGACTAAAATTATTATTGTAACAGATGCCAACAAAATGCAGTGCTTGCTTTTATCTCTTTACATAGAAAAACGCTTTTGTACATTTCTGCATCTATTTACATGTGATAAGGATGTATTGCACTGCTCCGGCAACTGGTGTCTATGATGGTGCAATTCATTGCAGCCTGTGGAAGAAGAGTAAAGAATTACGAAAGTATTCACAAAACATCGTTTTGTTATAGAAATGAGAAAAGATGTTTTCAGTTATTAGTTTTTTTTTTTTTATATATTTAAGGCAACACAAGATTTTACAAATATATTTTTCACTAGTTGAATTAAGTAGGTAGGTATACCTTAAATCCATTATAATATATTTCTAACCTTTTCTAGTCTTGAAGAGCAATAGGTCGATGTGTTGTACATTATACAAAATAAATAATAAGAAATGATAAACCGTGTGAACATGGTGTTAATTTTAAGTTTAGTCAAGCTTATTAAATCTTTTTCCTTATCCTTATAATAGGTATGGCTTGTGTAGAGACTTTATAATCTCGCAATCATCAAAACAAAATATTTGAATGAATATTTATTTTATTTTTAAGTTTATACCTGCAGATAAATCTAGATGATGACCGACCGACCACTCGTACGTCACAAGAAATGCGTGTTAAAAAACAATTCCAGCTATTCAATTCACCTATTCACTACTCAAGTGGTCGGATTCTTGCTGTCGCGGTAATTTGGTCTAATCTGTGCTCAAACTTTTCGTAAGAACAGCAATCTGTGACGGAAAAGCTAGCACTTGACTTTGATTTTAGACTCCAAGATGTCTCCGAAATCATTGACTTGTTGGAATGGAGATGTCGTTACTTGTCTTTCGCTTGTTACCATTTTTTTCTTTATATGTTGGAAAAATTTTATTTGTGCCACTACATAAAAGTTTCTACTACATTTTTTGCAAGTAGTGATATCTCGTTTTCAACACATCAATGACTCTGAAGACTCTACTCAACTCAGTCTATAATCAAAGCTCTATGGTATGTAGCTTGTGTCTCTCACTTTTCGTGATACTTTTAGACTTTACAAGTCAATAGTTGTGTTCTTTTGTGCGTGTTATCTACTGCTACAAAATAGCGTCTTACACAACAAACGAAATTTATTTTTTAAATTTACCTTCCCCGCACAAATGGAAAAAAGGCAATGACATACTAAAACGTTATTTAAAAAGAAAAAATATTAATTTATATAACTTGAGAAAAAAAAGGAAAGCGTGGTTATATAAAGAGACCAGGGCATTTTTTAGTGAAATTAGCGACTGCTTTTGTCGAACAGAACTACATATATTCAGCATTTTCTAAGCAGGATTTTTTTTACTGTTTTGTAGTAGATATGTGATAAACCAAATTTAACCTTACAAGAATCTTCAGACCTTACAAGAATTTTCAGACAAAAAACTAGGATATCCATACAAACATCCTGCGTTATTAATCTATTATGATATACAGGCGCACATTTGATCCACAATGCTTGTTTTACTCCTAGTGTAAAACGTTCATTTATTCTACAGTACTTCAACTACCTCCCAAACAACTTTCATGTGGCGATTTTCATAATTTTTTCATTTATAGCAAAGCCTAAACTATAATCTGTAAAAATTTCAAGTTGCAATCTATCTCCATGGTCGTATGACAATGCCAACAAATTAATTAATAAACTAAATTCAAACAGAGTTGCCACAATGCCATTCTGTATTCAAACCTGACCGATCATCCCAAAGAAATACATTTCTAACCATACAATGGATGCATTTCCGAAATTCCAACCCCAAGAACTTATGCCTTTCTAATAGCAGCTTTTTACTCTAGTCATTTTACTTACAGTACATTTGGAGGTAGTGAAATAGAAGTGAAATATGAAAAATTGGTTAAATGAAAAATGAATTCTCTACAGTCTTGGCAGAAAGTGAAATGTCATCACAATATAGTTTGACACTATTTGATTGCATAAGAACTAGGCGCTTAATAAGTATTTCTATGTTACCGTACAAAAATGTTGTCAAAAATGTAAAATATCTTGAAATTAAAAATATCAAAAACTTTTTCTACAAATAAACAAACAATTGTTGTTTTTTTAAATAATGTAGCCAAATCAGGTCAATGCACGAGTTGTACAAAGTTTTTTCACCCTTATCCCGACTAATGATGGAACTTTTTACAGAAAACTAATTTCATTGGAATGATCCAGAAGTATGCTGAATTAAACTAAAAAGATATGATCGATGTTTTTGCAAAGACTCTAAGTTCTTCTGCTTGTATTCTTTAAAAAGTTATGTACATGCGGACCAGTTGAAAGTTTTTATAATTTAGATCTAATGGGTCTTTCGCATCTTGATGTATTCATGATATATATTCCTATCTATGACTTCGGTACTCCTATTTTATCCCATTTGTGATGTGAATTTGCACATACAATAAAAAACCAATAATTTCCAAATCAACTAAAAATACAAGAATGCAAAATATAAATGAATGCGATCGATTACATTATTGCAATTAAGCAAAACATCGCTAAACCAAATATATGTCACAGAAGTAACTGTAATTGTTTACATGCGTTTACTTACATGTTTTGCATCCAGCGTAGTACGGATCAAGTACATTGCGTCACATCTTTCTGCCGGAGTTAAGCGATTGAGTTTTAACGTGCCCCAAATCACGGGCATGTACACACATCATGTATTAATGTGCATTAATAATAATTAAGTCTAGGCTAGTAAATTTACCTTTGTATAAATAAGCTAGCGATATTCCAATAAACATGATTAGTACATTGGCGATCAAAGAGACTGCGTCTTTTATTTTAACAGGGTATCTGCTAGTTCTAGCTTGCCCAGAAGGTGGATCTACTTTTTCAAAGCCTCCCCACTAGGAGATCTGCTTTCTAAGCTTCTCCTACTACACAGCGAACGTGAAATAGGTGTACCAGTATTTCTCTTACTACACATTGTATTGGGGAAATCTTAATATTAAAGTAGATATAGGATCTAATAAAAGGACTTCCTTTATGTGTCAAATTTCAAGTCCAATCTTAGAATAATAAAAAAAAAAAATTAAAATTAATTAATTAAAAGTAATTTTATTATTCTAAGGTCTAACTTATCTTCTTTTCTTTCATTACACCTTTATTCAAAGCTGGTTCCCGGAATCGAATCAGTACTATTCTACTAGACCACTTGTAAAACTCTTACCAGTCCTTAAATGTTTTGAGAGATTAGTTTAAGGTACAATTTATTTTCACATTAAGGAAGGTAGATCCATTTCTACTACTAATTCAATTCTTTTCCAACGCTATGTGTCTATTACTATTATGCTGGGTTTCAGGTGGATGTTATTTACACAGATTTTGTAAAACCTTTTGTTCGCGTTAATTTAGCACTTCTTATTAAAGCCCTGGTCACATCGAGACCGGCGCGGAGCAATGCGGTGGCACGAGGCAAAATAGAGTGTTCATACTGGGAGCGGTAAAGTTGCATGTGTGGCCGTTTTGGCTAATGAAGATAAAAAAAGATAAAAAACATAACCCATATAGAAGAAGAGGTGTGTCCAAGAGCTATATAAAACTCAGCCGGAATTGTATTTCTATGCGGATGCGTTTTTTTTTTTTTTTTGTATAATACGGTGACATTTTACCACCTCAATAATCTTTTCTTCCATTTTTATGCAACCAACTTTGATATTTTCCACGGCACTATTATTTACTGATATTTTTAATCTATTAAGTCATAAATATGATTGCAATGAACGTATATATAGCAATAAATATGAACGCAACCCAAAATCATAATTTTGCTAAACGCACCTAAACGTGCGACAAATTTTAATTTTCATTTAAGTTCGTCGACAACGTCGAACGATGTCGTCAGCATTGTATTTAATACCATACACTGCCATGTAATTAGAACCCAAATGACAGCGTTTTTTACGGCGTTTTTGTCGTGTCGCTCACATTGTCTTTTAGGCTTATGCTTCAAATTTACTGCGAGATTCCTTCGTTTCTCTGAGTAAGATTCAAATGACTCATCACTTACTGATAATGTTAAAAACAAAGATAATTCATCTGTTTAGTACCATGTGCTAAAATATCTAGTGTGCATGTAATAAGTGATATAATTAAAGGCGCGATGAAGTGACCAAAACAATAATGTTCACGGACCTTATTTTCCACTTAAAATGAATAAATGTCCATTTCCACGGGTATAATTAAATATCCATAAAAACTCGCTCTGCACGAATCGCTTACGACACGCTTCTCTTAATATGATATATAACACCACTAACACAAACACATCGTGCGCATAACTTCGTTTTAACATTAATTTCGGTTCGGCTTAGGATCTAAAGCAATTCGGTATCGAGAGAGAATCTCGGGTTGACAAGTCGAGAATCATATTCCTTTTACTATGCTGATAGTCTGTTTTCCGTTCGATATCGAGTTCGATCTCGAAGTTTAAGCCAGAGATTACGATTTGCTAGCAAATCGTTTTCAAATCATGATGTTTGCAGGGTTTTATCTTTTTCGTTATTTTATAGCAGCTATTACATAATACATACATACATATAGATCTGCGGTGAATACTGTTTAATCGAAATAAATATGCGTTGTTTTCAGAATTATAATTAAGTATGCATATGTATTAGAAATAAGCTGCTTCACACGAAAATCAGAGATTCAGTATATTTGTACTTAAATTCATATAATCTAAATTTCCTTGGTAGGAAGGCGACACATTTTAATGAGGGGGAGGGGGCGACTGCTTCCCTTCTCCCCTTAGATACGCTGCAGCTTTCAAGATGCTTGATTTTATAAAACGCAATACTCAGGACTTCAGAGATCCACAAACCTTAAAAGCTTTATACATTTCCCTAGTTAGATCTATAATTGAGAGTATGCTTCTGTGGTATGGTATGCTTACACCAACAAACTTATCAATATGCATTAAAAAGATTGTATTGGGAGCATGGTTCACCCAATTATAAAGCGAGATGTATGCTTTTAGGGTTACAGACTTTCATAAATAATTTTCGTTAGGGATATTCTATACTACAAAATCTGCTTACCTGATTTGTTTATTTTATTCAATATTTATGTGTCAGATTTTGCCCTAAGGACTAGATGTCTGTTACATGTACCTACCTTATCATCTTATGGTCAGCATGAACCTATTTCCTATTACTCTTGTCGCTTTAATGAAATTTATGACAATGAAGTCGATTTAGCTCTTAAACGCTCTGTTATTTCAAAGTGTTTGTAGTTTAGTTTGCTTAATTGAATTTATTTTGATATTATTTCCTTTTCTAGTGATACCTAAATATTTCTTACTTTCTGTAGTTGTGCTATATCTTACAATTTAGTTAGTATTTATATTAATAATTGTTTGACTAGTTATGTGAAATGAATTGGTAAATTTAAGTCATATTGTATAGTCTGAGATGCATTCTGTAGACTAGAATTAATAAATAAACAAATCTTGGGAGTATTTGTAAATTAGACATTCTAGATTCTTTACATGATCTATTTCTCCTGTTGCTTCTACTTTCCCGTACGAGACTACATTCATATTCTGCTTTTTTATAAGGGAGATATTACTCTCAGATATGCAAAATTTATTCTGAAAAGATTGAGTTCGAATCACAACAGAAGAAAGTCGAGGATTTTACGAACTCTTGTTGCCCTCAGGTAGTCGGAAGATTAACCAACGAGCAACCAGATTCAGAGAAATATATAAAATGTTAAATAAGAATAAACACATACTTGTTGTCTTAAACAAAAAGCAAGCTATTAATTAGACTTAAAGATATTCTTAAAGTTTGAGCATCACCTTAAAAAAAAAGTCGAACTGAAATAAATTTTCAATTTTATTTATGCATTGAAAATGGAAATTCGCTACTCAATTTTCCATCTACTTTCAACTATAGTCGTCGCTCTAAATCTCATTTACCTGTCTAAATGTCATTTGAAGTAGCCCTGCTTCCCCTGCTACTTCACCGTATTTCCAAGTTGTCGTCAAGTAGAAGTCATCTGACGCCGTATCGTGTTTACTTCTATTAAAATAGCAGAGACATCCCCCTTGGCTAATTATTTAAATTTCGTTACAAATTTCATAACGTAAAATGCTGTAAGATAGAAAAGTCGCCTGTTTTAATGTAATTAACTACAGATAGGAGAATATTTCTCATCGAGGTGATGTCTTTTCGTCCAACGAACGACAACAATAACAAGAACAACATGGAAGAAGGACGATGACGAAGGAATCTGCTCAGTCACAGCAGGTATTAAAGTAAACATCATGATGACTTCCTCGGTTAATGGAATAGGACGTCGAGCGCAGTATCTTTTGGGGATATGCTAGAATATTTCTACTTCACTCATTAATTATACAATTATTATTATTATTCGAAATATGACATTGTAATTATGGGTGTCCTGCTCTTAAGCATCAAGGGAGAACAAAAGACAGAGAATTCTCAGTTAATATTGGTTGGAGTAGCAAAATAGAATTTATTACTTATGGTTTTCTGCATTGGTTTATTTGTATACGTAAATTTCTGCATCTGATAGATATTCATCAGTGTGTACTTAGACTATCTAATTATGAAGGGAATATTTTCAAATCTCGACAATTTAATGTTGGATTATTCCCTTCAGCTTTCTAATTAGAAATTTGGACATTGGTCCCTGTGAATGCAAAAATTATATACCTGGTCTTGTTGATGATATTAGCATTCAACTTTTGTATAATGCTACTTTATTTTGAGATTACGACTTATCTTAAACTCTTGACTTTAATGCTGCAATATAAATCATTGAGTTCAAGCAAATTGCTCCAGGAGCGGGACCTACTTATAAAGGCTGAATTCAAGTTTATCGGCCCTAAGATTTTCTGTGACCGTTGTGCCAATCCTTTGTACAAGTCATACTTTGGGAGAACACAGACAAGTCTTCACTCTGCGAAAGCATTACAGAACTAAGACAGCCGAATAGGTTTATCGTGTACCTACTCGCAAACAGGGACAGAAAAGTACAAACCAGAGCTCAGACTCTTAAAGAGTATATTATCTGCACAGCACCCTCTGAGACATTATCGTTTCAAAAATATGGCAAGGTTGATGACGAAACTTTTTGCTTTGGCATAGAGGAGTAGAAATAAATCCCAATAGATTTCATATTACTAACAGAATACTGCTCCTAATGGTAGACCGCCGTAAAGGCGAAATACAGTTGGCATCCCCGTCATCTATACTATTATCCTTGATTAGTAAATAACTCGTTTCCGGAATCCAAAGTAGTCAGTTGCCCGTGATACAGCAAATGGTACGAACCTAACAGGTAGGTACCTAAAAATTACTGAAAAGTGTAGTGACGGTAAGTGCCAAATTGGAGTTCCATGAGAGGCGCGACAGCGCGGGTTAACCAACAGAAGGTGAGTTCGTTCCTTGTTAACAGATCTATACATAACATTCAATAGGACAAAAGCTCTAATTGGTCGCGATAATTAGATACTGCATTCTGTACATGTGAATACCCATAAATGAATAAAATATTGAGATATAGGATTCAGGATAGCGTTGGTAGACTTGAAAAGTATACCCCCAATTAAACGAAACAGAGTTATTGATATCCTAGGCAGTTTCCAAAATATTCCTCGTCTTTATGGGGAATATTCAATTTGATATACTTATGTATATTTGAAAAATTCCAAAACTCAATATTCCATTTTGCAACTCATAAGAAATTGAAGAAGTCAGCAGTGATATTTCCTTACATCAATTTCAACTCAATGCTGCGGGTATATTGAAAAATCTAGACACGACCCCATAGGAATTTTTCAAACACACACAATTTCTGTGAGTTCTACAATTTCATGCAGCATAAAGCAGAAACAGGCTGGACAGAAAGCGATTTTCACTGAATTTATGTGTCTTGAATCCCACCATATAACACGGAAGTAAGACCTATCATATGGGAAAGTAAAATGAGTGGTATGGTTTTCTGCATAGACATGGGTTTAGTTTAACAATTGTACGCGCCTTTATTTTATCTACATATATAGTCTCAATCTCAACTACCAGTTTCTTTGAAAATACAAAAAAAAAAGTTAAGTAGGTATACATATATCTACCATGAAGGGATTCAGGACAGGAGGTCTAGAAGTATCATTTTGGGAATTCTAAACACATTCATACTTTCACATGTACGTACGAAAATAAAATAACAGCACGTACGAATCCTATTGTATACTCTTTTATAAGGTGGAGCAGATACTTGCCTTACCTCCTTGTCTTTCATCTCAAACAGCATAGACCCCTCGTTCAGTTTTCACAATGTAGAGGCCATAAATAGGGCAATTTGGCACAAAATCACATACAGACCTGCCAAATCGCTATCTTTTGAAATAATTTACGAATATCTAAATAGAAAGTAATTTGACTTTTAAATAAAGGATAACGAATGTTCCCAATTGGTTGCAAGCCAACGGAAAACAGGATTCCTTCGAGAATCGAGATAGAAGTAAGATTGGAGAATATTATAAAGAGATTTGACTTGCTCCTTTGTCTTTTCAAGCCTTCTCTTCTCACTCTCCTTTACTTTCATTAGAATAAATATTTATTCACAACTTTGTTACTACTCCCCTCATATACCCTGGAGACAGCGGACAAGAAGGGTATTTTTCTTTAAGACGACCGACGACGCTTCGATATTTTTATATTAATGCAAAAATATTCCTCAGAAATAGCAGAGAATTTTATTAAATTCAAAGGCAAAACGAATTCATGGCGAAAATTATATAGACGCGTTCCTCTTTGATGAGCCATTCTGGGCATAACTCACTTGAATTTTAATATTCCGGCAAAAGGTCTTTAGAGAAGATTTCCTTGAGTGAAAACTTATTCTGAGTTTTGTTGCAGAGGAAGGGAATTTGGAAATGGTACATATTTTTCCGGAAGCAAAGTTACCTTTTGAGGGTTTTCCGCTAAGTGAGTAGAGACGAGTATCTTTTTTTCTTTTTTTCTTTTACAAAGCAGTAGGTAGGTAGTTTATTTTTAAGCATTGCTCAATCATGATACATGCAAACTTTGTTTTTGTAAAGTCAAAATGCGAGAAGATATTAAAAACTGGACTTCTTTAAGACGTAGACGGTATGGCAATAAACAAATAAATTTTTTGGTAAATTATCGTTGGCTTTGTAAATTTGAATTCTTTTCTTTATTTTGCGTGACATTTGATCCCAATATTTGGGATATTCTCCTTTGGAGAGATATTAATAATTTATTATGTGTATTGAGAAATATTGTAGATGGCGTGAAAACTATCAAGTTACCTACTTTATTCAAGAATGCTTCCTCCATTTGCTGATATTTCTTTTTCACTGACTTTGCTTCTTTAAACGTCATTTGTTTTCAAATTTCCAGAATTTCTTAAAATTTGAAAATAAATTTTTCTAAGGATTTTGTATCTATTAACCATAAATTAAAATGGGCCATCAATTCCTTTGCACCGTATAAATGATCAGAAGCTGTTGAAATCGTACCGATTATGCTTCGAAAGATTCAGGAAGCTATTCGCACAATTCCCTTATTTTGAATCCCAATAAAAAAAAGACTCGCACAGCTGCTAAGGATTTCAGACCAACTACATACAACTCATTTATTTTGAGAAAATTTTAGAGGCTTTTTAAGGTAGAATTCCGGAGATATATACATACAAGAAAAAATAATATTGTAAAGCGGCGAATTACCCAACTACAGGCCTGGCATCCCGCGCGGATAAATTTGGAGTCTCCGCACGCGCGGATAATGCTGCGAGAGCCAACATAAGGCCAACGACCCGGTACAACGAACAAGATCCGAACGGTCACCTCAATCAAGAATTTAGTTAGTCAGTGAGGAGAGTTAACTGGTAAACTGCCCAGTGCAAGTCAAATCCATAAAAAAAGAAAAGTCTTTTAAAAAAATTAAAATTTAAACAAAATTGTAAGAAAACCGAATCTAAGTTAAATTGTGAATTGAAGTTGTTCAAATAAATAGAAAGAGTTTATTGAAACGCGAGTCTTCTTTGGTTTGCCTTAATCCGGAAGAAAGAAAATTCAGGAACTATTAGGAACCGGTGCAGGTTTCCAACAAGGAACTCTCTCGAGCACCGTGGATGCATAGCTAAGTACTTTATTTTCTATTTATTTTTTTAAGATAAATTTCAGGTACAGATAATAACTGAGACAAGTAATTGACCACCACTGTACGTTAGAGACGAGATTCCATAAAACAATACACGAAAGATAAGCTCAACGCGAGTATGAATGGTAATATTTAGTGCATTCTCTATTCCTTTTAAAAGTGGAAGAACTTGTGCGGTAAAGAATCGCATATTCCTCAGTAGATGTTGTTGCTTTAGGGCAATTTCTGTAAGGCCAAATTTATTTTGCGCACAGAAGTAAGTTGTAGTGGAGAGAATTGCTCTTTCCAATTGCCAGTGAGATCTTCGCTTCCTTCTTCTTGTACATCGCACAACCTGACTTGCCTGAAATCTAAAAAACACAAGCTACGGGAAGAAACGATTCACGTATAACGAAACGCAATTCAAATAGCATAAACATAAAACAGCTGTGAGCTAGCATCCAGGTTTCGAACTACGAACATAACTTTCAGTGAACTTTCATGGCGGTTACCTATACTACAAGACAAAGTTTTACCTTGGTGCGCTCATATCCAATCCAGTACGGAGCACCAAGTGGGTTCTTCACCTAGGTACAACAGAATCGACACACTTTTGCAAGCTCATGCTGGAAGCTCCAATATAGGCCAGGGCCAAACGAGCAGATTGGGACAAGGCGATAACTATGCGTTAAGGTGATAACTATGCGTTAAGTGTCCCTCATCTTCGCTCGGCCAGAGCAATTAATTATCTTTTGCCTCTGATAAATAAAAGTGTTACAATATGTTGGTCCCCGGAGGGCTATACCAAGGTAACAGTGCATAGAATCTAGTTTTTACCGGAAGACTTTGAACTTTTTTCACTGTGAAACGAATTGCTACCATTGCGCAATATTAATAGTTCTAAGGATCATGCGGGTAGAATCACATATTTTTAAATCCCTTAGCTGATAGATTTTTTCCTAAAAAGTAACGATGTGCTCTGGTAACAATGGCTATCAAACATATTCTAATGAAGGAATAAAGATGGTAGCTTATATTGATGACTTAAGAACTGCAGGAACCGATTTAGTCGTTTTGTCGGTATTCCTGCTACGGTAACCCGATTGGAGCGCGTATACTGTAACTCCCACACAAGCTGTGAGTTCGCTGCAGCAGATTTAATAGCCTCAATATCTACCTAACTTTCGGAGAATATAAAGGTGCTTTTGTTGTTGAAAAGCGTAGTATAGCATGCCTTATTCCAGAACTTGATTAGAGATGCGATTGGATTCAAGAGAACTTGTCGATTTGATTTGATTTCGTTATTATTGAATTCAATCAAGTGTGCATAAAAAATTTTACCTATTCAATTTCGGGAAATTAAATTTAGAACTGAACTGCCGGAATGATTCTAACTTGGCAAATCATTGTCTATGTTCTTAAATACATAGTTCGACGATTGAGTGGATAGATCTGTTACGTTCGTTTATATCCTTGGAGATGATAAACCAAAATATTGAACGTGTTTTATCTCTTCCACTGCAGAGTTCAGCCCTAAAAGCTAAATTACATTTTCCTATAAGGGTGAGCGCAAGAAAAATTGTCGGAAACTCATCTCACTAATGTAATTTTCGATTGAGCATCAGGCTCGCTCTGGAGGAAATCTAATTGCTGTCAACACCTTCGTTTGAAGCAAAAATGACGTCATAGATTGTCTCTGGAAGCAACCCAAAAAGCATTAGGAACGTCCTGCAAATTTTTTCGGGTCACTGTACTCAAACAAAAACAATTAGTAATTTCCCAGCAAACAAAATTAATCGGAAATAATTCAAAAATAACTTGCCATGGGTATTGCCATGGATATTGCCAAATGCCCGTTTCTAATTTAGGCGGCGAACTAAATGGACATAAGAAAGCAAGCTAAAAAATATAATTTATAAGTAATTCACCTTTTTCTTACCAAAACCAAGTAAATATATTTTATATACTTGCCAACTGCGAGGGTTGAGTAAATTATTTTTAATTTACCAATTTCAACTTGTTTTTAATGTGTCTGGATTGATATTTTGTAATTCATAAACGTAAGGTCAATCTTTTTTATATATTTCCACAATATGTTATTATAAATTTTCTTCTTTTAATTATGATTGTGTTTTTGGACCGCACTTTCGTAGCTATAAAATAAACAAACAGAAACAAAAACTTGCATAAAGCTTATGTTTTCCACGTTTCTCTCCATTTCTTGAATTGATTTTCCACGAGGCTTGAAAAAAGCGAGAAATAGCCAATAGTTGAAAGAGAGGCAATCATATACAGTCTTTATTGTTTCACAACTATTGCTCATTCCCACTGACATAATGGACTGCTTGATCTCTTGTTGTTATTTAAAAAAGTATGCTCTGACTGGCGCTGTATTTAAATTATTTATGGGAATTTACTTATTTATGCATGTTAGTGGAATTTACCGAATTTACCACAAAAATATTTGAGACTATTTATATTGTTAAATTTTAATTATGAGTCGAAGGAAATGTTTTTTACAAGGCTGTTTTGGTTGGAAATACTGTTGAACCTCAAGCAATTTCGCATCCCGAATAGTTACAGTTCAGTGGGAAAGTATGCTCTCACAGAAAGAGATAGGAATATGCAAGTGGTGCCATTTTCTTTCATGCATTTTTGGTTCAACGAGCAGTCCATTTATATACATGTCAGTACTCATTCCTTACTTTTGGCAAAACCTCGCTAAATTGTTTGCTGGGTTGGTATCAATTATACAAACACAAGCAAATATTTTTCAGAGGCATTCTGAATCCGTTCGATTGAACAGAGTTGCCTCCAAAGCGAACACAGATTGCTCAAACAAAAGCGACATCACATTCTTTTGCTTTTAAGGACTTAACAGAATCCTTATTTTAATAGTAAAATGTCATCAAATGAATTGTCGACTCGAATGAGTCTATATCGAGCTCTGTAATCTTAAATTGTCGAGATCTACAAGCTTGTTTATCGGATCGAGCTCAAGGGCCCTGCTTTAGACCCCATCTGTACCTAGACCAACCATACGCTGAGAATAATTGGGAAATTCCAGGATTCTTAGTCCGCCACCATTATTTTGGGTAGTTAAAACGACAAGTCTTTCTGGGATATTGGGCGCGTTCACTGCCACCGAAATAGTGACTTTGTCGACTATGAGTCACTACCGAGCGTTCACTCCGCCAATTTTGACAGTAAACGACTACGCTTGACTACGACTATCGTTCACTCCGCACTTTGAATGTACCAAATAGTCGACTACATTCGACTACGCTCAGGAGGATAGTCGATCGTAGTCGGTTTGACAGAACTACACTACGACAACGACTACGCTACCGAAGTGGCAGTGAACGCGCCCATTGTCTGATATTATTCTCAATTTATAAGCTCCTCAAGAACCTCTCCAATAGTAGCATGACCTTTGACCAGGTACTTCCCTTGACCGATCTAAACAGTGAACTAAGCACAAACACAAAATTCCGTTTACATGTAAGATTCCGAATTTAAATCAAGCAATGCACCAAAATCTCGTTGGCATCACTGAAACATACCAGAGAATCAACAAACCACAATGTTTTATACTTTACAATTTTTATTTCCATGAATTTTTTTATAACATATGTACAATGAGAGCTGTAAACTTAAATGTAGATAACAAATGACAAAAGAAATTTAGGTATACTGTCCTAAACTTCTCCTGTATCCAGTTGTAAGGATCAAATTGATTGCTTGAAAGCTTGTCGATCGAAAGCAAACCTTAAATCGTTGGGGGAAAACATTATTTACAGATATCATTTCCGGTTTTTTTAACAAGTCCCGATTGTTTTTTTTTAGCATTTTTCATCTCATTCAATTTTTTTATACATTCAGCAGCCTCCTTTGCTGCATCTTCATTTTGTGTATTCTGTGATAGTTTCCTTGCACTTGTGCACCAAAATTCTGCATTATCATAAAGTCCTTTGAATAAGAATATCTCTCCCACTTTTAGTACATAAAGGGGCAAGTCTGGATTACCACGATCTTTACTATTACACAGATCTATAGCTTTATAAAGATAGTCTAAGGCGGCATCATATTCCTGTAGAGATTAGTATAAAATTAAAATAACAGAAAAAAAAAAACTGTTGGTACAGGCAGAGTAATTATTTTTACCTTTAATATAGTTGAAATTTCTGCATTATGATAAAGCACAACCATAATTTGTGATGGCGCTATTAGCGAGCATTGTTGCATTCGACTAAGTGTTTCTGTCATATATTTCTTGGCTTTCGAGTAATCTCCGTTTTCAGTTAGTAATTTTCCATACCAGAAAAGGGAATTAACATAGACCAGTATTGTGTTATCATCTATATTCTCTCGTTTTAATAATTTCTTCTCTTGTATACTAATGCAGTCTTTGAACCCGTATTCTGCCAATTCCAGATTTCCAATACTTTGATATAGCCGAGCCAATTTCAACTTAAACTTTATAATGCTATTATGATCCTCAGGATATCCGAGTTGTACCAATTTCTCAATAAAATTTGCCAACATATCTTCTGCTTCTGTTATACCACCTTCACGTAGTGCTATTGTTACAAGCAAATCATAAACTGAAGTTATGTTTCCGTAGACATTTGTATCCTCTGCAATTTTCAGGGCCTCCTGCAGAACTCCCTTGGCTCCACTTATATCATTTTTTATCACCATTTCTTCGGCATTTATAACCATATCTGTAATTTCTTTCTCTATTTCATAGGCACTTTTGTACGACTTTTTTTCAGCTTTAAAGAAAATAGGAGATACAATGTGTGCAGCTCGTATGATTGTTATAACTGATCCAAAGCATTGAACTAGATATTTTCTATGTGATCTTCTGTATTGAGAGTTTCTTTGTGGTAAGCAGGTGAAACGATTCAATTTGAAAATATTTCGTAGAGCAGTAAGAGAATTTCGCAGGGAGGACCAAGAATTACTGGAAAATTTTGGCATAATAAAATTTTACATTTTTAAAATTTAAACATTGCAATGAATTTTGTTGATGTTTTAATGCCCACTGACTACTGAGATCACAATAAAATCATTGTACACACATACTGTGTTTTTTGTTTGTTAAAAGCGATTCGTGATTTTTTGAAAGGTCACGAGAGAAGCGTGATTGGAGTTTAATGCAGTAGGCAAAGCAGTTACATTTAAGTAGGTATCGTACACACAGGAATCTCGAACTACTCAATTGCTACCGTTTCCACCACTCTCTCTATCGCTCTAGTATGACTATACGCCTTATTTTAAGTGCTTACCATTGCGGTGCTTTTCAAGAAGAAATCTTAGCTATAAAAACCTTGACAGTGCTGCTAATAACGACATGAAATATATAAAAGAGATATTAGAATTTGTATTGACAGTCAAGCTACTATCAAATCGTACATAGTTCAACGATGTCGTAATAGTATGTAGACTTTGTAGGGTTTATATTTATTTCAGGAAGCATATTGATAGATAAACTTGACTGGTAGAAGTGTCCATGACCTGATCTCCACAACTAGTTAAGGGGAATTTAAACTAGTTTATACCAAATAATTGTCTTAATCTCATCAAGACAGTTTTCGCTAAAAATATATCTCAAGGAAAAGAGAAATATACTGTTAATGACGTGTTATTCAAACGTGTGCAATATCACTGCCGTCATCACTGGATACTTTCTCATTGAAAAACATGTGGAGCACGTACAGATTCCATTCAATGACTTTAATAAGAAGTCATATGAATGAAGATGAAGTGGAAGGCATTCATAATTTTTATGTGAACGCCTCAATTTTGAAAAACTAAGATAACACTTACATCCAGTGTGAAATAGAGATTGGATCATTATCAAATTTATTCTTGCGGTTAGTTCTAGTCACCTAGAATTGCCAGTAGGTGCCAACATTATCAGAATGGACCATTAAAAGAATGAAGAGCGGTTGGTTGAAAACGGTTTCAGTGACAGTGACCCTAATCTAGTGTACCTATCTGTATATATTTATATCTTACCCAGCAGGAAAACAGCAATGCATTACCAAAAGAACTAGTTATGTCTCTAGCTACCAAGGACCATAGTTATCCTAAATTAATTACTTAAGTAGTTACCAGTAACTACATTCTGAACTGATAATTACGTTGTACGTTACTTTCCATATATTACGTTACTCTGCATTACATGTATTCGAAAATGTAATAGGGGAGTTCATACTCTTATTGCCGTTTGGAATCAGGCAGCAGTAATTTAAAGTAGTTCAGTGATCAGACGTGTTCGCGTAAATTTGATTTACATCTATGATTGGATCTTATCTTTTAATCAATGAACCTTTTTTTTTTGTTTTTTAGAATATATGTACATAATTTTTTGATTTTAATAATATGTATAAATTTGACTAGAAAGAAAGAAAGAAAGATATAAATAAAATTTGTGGAACTATTTGCCATTGTTATTTACACTCCACTAGTTCGCAATAACTGGTCCAATAACTAATTGAAAAGTTTACATTGTAAACGATGTTTCCGGCAATGACAAGCAATGCTAAAAGTAATAATGCAAGTTATAATATGACAAGCAATGTTAAAAGTAATAATGCAAATTATAACACATCACGTAACTACTTCCATAGTTACCGTAACTAGTTATGGAACTAGTCTACGGCGCGTTCCATTTCCTACTGGGTACATCTTATCTATGATATCAATGTGTTGGTTCATTGGAACTTCATTCATATCTTCCATTAAGGCTAGTCAGAGAACTGAAAAGCAACTGGACAAATATTAACAAGGTATGGGCGGCTATTTGAGACAAATATTATTTCCAACAAATTTGTATGAGTTTTTCGTTTTGTATTGACTGAAGCGTATATGTATTGAAATATTTAAAAAACAAAAATTCTTATAAATCACTTCAGGAAAAGTAATTATGTGCTGGTGGGAGACGAACAAATTTGTGATATTTGTCTACAAATGACGTAAGCTCCCCAACTGACATATGAATCCGCCAAACCCTTTGAATAAAACTAATAAGGAAACGGTATATCGAGTGAAAATCTAAGCCACTCGGCGAAATGGCTTAGTGTGCTGTGTTTGTATTCGTTTCGTCATGGCAGGAATGAAATCCTGACATTTTGTATGGAGATATTTTTTATAATTCAAATTTCTATGTAAAATAAACAATTTTTTAGTGCCCCCTATTTTCAGGTAGTATTTCTTGGCATTGCCTTTGTATGACTGACATAATTTCGGCAGAAATCACAATAGGACTGTTAACGTACTCGAATCTGTGTGAAAATATTATAACATTTTCACCCAAAATGACCCAAACTCTGTTCACGTACTCAGAAAATGGGGGAAAATATGTAGACGTCACACTACCCTTTCAATAAAATTTTTACCCAAATCCACCCAAGGAAAAACTCGGGGTAACTGTGTAAAAACTAAACAGATAAAAATTTGAAATCGAGAATTGTCAGTAGTTTAAATTGTCAAGGGCAAAATGGAAAAGGTACTATTCACCCAGGTCGTATCAAAATCTACAAAATAATAGGTAAAATGATTAGATATGTTATGTTTGGCATTTAATTTTCAAATTAAATTTGTTAGCTTGACAGTTTGTAGTTGTCATTTTCGCTTTCTGTCCCACGAGCACACAAAAGTTGTTCATGTACTTTCCAAATTTGACAGCTGCCCCTCTTGCCCACCCGAGAAGTTGAACTGACGCACGATAGGCAGTAGGCTTCTTGTCATTCCCCCCACCACGATCAAAGGTCATACTGTTATAGAATTGGTTTAACACGTACACTGTATTCACACGGTACCCCGCTTCTTTATTAGTTATTTATTCAATGGCCAAACCTTGTATCATACTTATGTAACGACTAAGTTGAGTGCTCTAACAATAGTTCCTATAGTTCCTGCGTGGAATCTTGACTAAAGACCTATAGATTTCAAATCTCAACTTACATACCAGTCCAAAGGTTAAACGAAAGGTTGATGTTTAGTGTTGAGCATGCATTATCAACACACGCAAACAATTACTTACTCTGGAGATTACCCTGAATTATTAGTATCGAGAATTCTGCGCATTAGTATAAAGGAAGAAACAATTAACATTGGCTTTTGGTACAATGATGATGGCATAATTGTACATTGGATCATTGGCAGATAAGTTTGAAAAAAAAAAAATAATACTATGAAATAAATGCCATTAACAATGCTATGGTACCGAAGCTGAGATTCAACTATAATTTCCGAAATGGGTCTCGTCATGTCGCAATGTCTTTCATGTCCGCTCATTTAAGGTTGGTTCAACTGCTATTTATAAATTGGATGTCTAATTTTGGTTTATAAATTCGTAAATATTATGTGCTGATACTACCAGTTAAACTTTACATCCTATCTTTGCAATAATTGGTGTAGAATCAAGCCACAATACAAACATCATTAAATAAGTCTATAAGATGTTGTGATATTAGTTACTTGTTAACTAATAAACTTATAAAACCCATCATTACTTCGTCAAGATGTAAAAATTTCATAGGAGCTATAGACACGTCATCATTTTTTTGTTTCTTTTAGTTTTAGTAAATATAGTAAGCTGGTAAAAAATAAACGAATTCATTTGCGTATATATGACATTCAAAAATCATTTAACTTTACAGCAAACAACTAAAGAGCTTGCAAAACCATGCAAAGAAGTTTGAAAATTTTCAGTGATCTTTTTTATCTAAAACTATTGAAGGTTTGAATATAGTTCACCCAAACTTAAGGACTAGAAGTAGCAATTAAGGATTTTTTTTAACTTTCAGCTTAACAGAATGAATTTTCATTTGACAAAAGCATTTTCAATTCCTAACGCTTTATCTGGTGTACCCGAAAACACAGGAAGTGCTTGCCTCTCCCAAGATAGTAATAGTAGTAGTGCATCGAATGGAATTACTTCAGAATGTGAAGCTTCTAACTGTACAACGCAACCAAAGATAGAAAGTGACTGGTATATGAAATATCAACCAATTGATATCGACATGGATAAACTGGATAAAGATACGTCGGATGATATTGATTGTAAAATCGAAAAGGATGATATACCAGTACAGAGAAGAAAGGGAATCTATACTTCTACGGGGATCAAAGTCTTTATCCCTGAAAAACATATGCATCCAGGTACGTGTAGGCATCGAATCGATAAATTGCCAGAAACAATACCAGATGATATGAGGGTAATTTACTATCGTTAATTTATTTTTTTTAGTTCTTTTTGGTTTGTAGATAATCATTATATAATTTTGTAATTTATATATCTTTGTACGTTTTTTATATGGGTCAAATAGATGTGTATATTTTGTAGGTAGTATTACTTTTGATATAAAGATAACGTTTGAAAAAATACTGAAAACTTGTTTTTGTATTGTTTTGCAAAATGTCAAAATCTCGCGAAGAATATTAGTATATAATATAGTAAAAAAAAAATATGTATGGTGGCAATACAAGTATATTATTAGACTGCCAAATGCAATCTTACACTTATCACACACGCACACTCTTCGTAAAAAAGAACCATCCTTACTCATATCACGGCCAACCAAGCAAATAAAGAACCGTCCCAACAAAAATTCCCAAAATTTGAACTTTGTACCAGCTCTATATTTTCAAATTTATTTTCTACAAAGTTTTCTTTTACAGTTCTTGAGCATAATTTAAGCCATTTTAAGTTATATTGGACAACAGTAGATAAAAGTTGTTATAATTAATTATAACTAATTTTATTGGATTTTATACGGATTTTTATTTGATAATAGCTTTTTAGGAAAATGGAAAATTAGAATGCGGCCATTACCTTTTTTTACAATTAAATTTGATATTGATTTTAAAATATTTTGGAGAAGCTAATTTCGCAGTGCAGATATTAGCAATTTATCGTAACAAATAAGCTCAAATCTATGGGGTAAGATATCTCATTAATGTTTTGAATATATTACAATGTATTTGCACAAACTTACACATTTTCCGTTAGTTTACTTTCTCGTGCACACAAAATTACACGAGCTTTGCATACGTCACAGCTTCCCTTCTTGCATGAATTTACCCGAAGTTTTTAGTTACTGCACCATATTAGGTCTGTTCGCGCACTTCTCGTGCAAAAACTTTATGGTTAAAAACTTACTCGTGTGGTGGGAGAAGAATGTACAAAAAGTAAACGAACGCTTTCATGCAATTTTGTGAAAAACAAAAAGAAGATAACATTTGCGAGTTTAGTATTGTTTTATTTTTTAACTTGTTGCACTCTTGCAAAAGTCCCGCGAGAGCATTGCATAGTCAAAACAATCTTCAATCGACATTTTGATTGCATTTTTTGGACACTTTTCTTGTTTTTCACGAAGTTGCATTGAAAAGCGTTCGTATACTTTTCTCCTACGAGTAAGTAACTAAAGGCAGAACCACATCCAAGCAAGCCTCGGGTCTGGCCTCTGGCTTCCTCGCAGCTCGCCTCCAGGCTTGCCTCAGAGAATTGAAAACAAAATGATGCTACCGAGCTTGGAACTGTTATTATAATTTTGATAGTATGTATATCTGCTGACAGAAGTAGGTTTGAGAGAGAAAAATTTCCAACATTGAGCAAAGCGCGTCTTGCGGCTAGACCTTGAGGCTAGCTGCTGGCTTGGTTTTGTGTTACATCAATTAAAAACCCGTGTGCGAAATTTTGACGACGCCGCGAGGAATCCTCGAGGCCTGAATGTGTTTCTGCCATAAAGGAGAGGCCCTTCAAAAACAATTATCATGCCAATCTTAAAGCCAAAAATAGTAAGGTGTAGCGGTGTGAGGTAGGACGTGTCGTTTTTGCGGTAGTGTGGATAGGATGTATATCAAGAAAGTTACAGGGTGTAAAGTGAAAGAACTAAAAATCTCAAACCCCTACACCGTAGAAACGACGCGTGCTACCCCTCTTCACCCTATAAATTTTTGCTCGTCTTCACCTCAGCTATCAAACCCTTAAGTTATGTCCACTGACAAGCATTTGCCAATATTCTAATTTCCAGTTTATTATTAAAAAAAATATACAAAGGAATCTTAGTAAATTTTCTAAGACCAATTCTTATGATACCCTGGATGAATGACCGACTGATCGTTTTCACAGTATACGTAAAAAACATAAATTTTTATATGGAAACACCAAGAAGGAGTTGCCCGATTTAGTCCATTTTTGAAATTTTATTCGCTAGTACAATGAAAGCACCATGTACCAAATTTCAGCTCTATATATCGATGCGTTCTGAGGCAGTGTCCAAATATATAGTGGAAAACGAAAGTTTTTTATGGCAACCCCACGAAGGAGTTGCCCGATTTGTCTCATTTTCGAACTTAATTTTACTTTTTCTTTAAATTCCGCGTACAAAATTTCAGCTCTCTAGTAGTGAATTCTTTTCTGAACTTGGAATCACATACGCGCCAGAACTGTGCTGACACCATTCCTGTTGGGAGCTGTCAAATGTGAAATTGGCAATTCCGGTGTGAGTTCGGTGGTGACGGTGGACGCACTATGAAGAACAGTACAGTTACGGAAAATTGGTACTAGTGATAAAAACGTTTCCACATTATCTTCCTCTGAAAGAACAAAATAATATTACGACGCGGATGCACTATGAAGAACAGTACAGTTACGGAAAATTGGCACTAGTGATAAAAACGTTTCCACATTATCTTCCTCTGAAGTATCCATTGAGTCTTCATTTAAAATATTTAATGCCAACAATAAGTCTTTTTTATTAGGCATATTAATAATGTTTATCTACACACAAATTATAAAAAAATTCAAAACACACGCTCTAATATTAATGCGAAGAAACCAGTTTTTTCTATGATTCATATTGAAAGTCACACACTTTTAAGACAAACTGTTATTTTGCACTAGCTAGAAGAGAAAAAGAACGGATGGATGGATTGAGGCGAATATTCAGAAGGAGAAAAGAAACTAGCTATTCAATTTTCGTTCCTATTTCAGAATGTACATAATAACCAAGTGGTGCCCGAGATCGGTTCTAGGAAAAAGTCGTAGAGATAAAAACTGTAGGAAATGTAATTCTATAAAACTTTGTTCCTGTATATTTATGCCCCTAAAGTTAATAATAAACAAGATAATTATGTAATTATACTTTACCACCTTTCCCGCTTGATTCGGAAGTTATCGATAGCAAGATAAAAATTGTAAGGACTAAAGTTGTAGAGAATCAAATTTACAGCAAGTTAAGTCCTTACCATTTTTGTTGAAAAGTTGAAAATGGCCGAGATATTGAGCAAAAACCATTCCCCCTTATATTCAAGATGGTGGCTAAGCACCGGTGAAATGCTGTCGTGTTTTTGAATTTAGACTACAGGGACCCCCTACCGCCGAAAGGTTGGAGGAACAAAATTACTGGCGGGAATTTTTCCAAGGTAAAGCCTTTTTTTTCACTAACCCGACTGGGCTTATATGTATGTGTAAATCATCATATATATATTTAATAGCTGCGTCAAAAAAAAAAATTATTTTAAACGCATTTTTCCCAGAAGCAAGGTGGTGTAACCCCTTTATCGTATTATAAGGAACGTCTTAATGTACAAAGATATCTTCAAGTGAATAAATTAAAATTAAATTAAATTAAATAAGCGAACTAGATCTCTAGGAGAATTTGAAGATTCTTCAGTGAGTATTTGATCTTGGACTCGACCCTATTTGGTTCCAAGATCAATCGAAATGGGCGATGCTCTTTGTTTAGAGATATCGGGCGCTATTTATATTATTACAACTTTTTTTAGTATATAATCATAAATCTGAATTTAGCCACAATATTGGTGATAAAATCCTATTTCAAGCCATTTGTTTTTTTAAATTCCATTGCCTTATGATTTTAATTATCTACCATTGAAAGACGTTGTCCCAACCGGGGATTTTGAATAGAATCAATTCTTAATCTAAGCCAGGAGAGTCTCCTTAACCAAAGGCCTTCCAACTAGGAAAGAATGTAATATGCAAAATACTGCAGCAAAGAAAGGAGTCACAGTAGTCCACTTGTATTAAAAAAAATGTAAAACTAGATATTTTCATATTAAAAAGAATATATTTAGAGAAAAAAAAATCGCAAATTGTAAATAAATAATAAATATTTTAAATTGTCTTAAATTGCTTTCACTCCGTTAGGTAAGAGTGCAGCTATTCGAACATGTGTTATTAATTTGTTTGCTAACTAAATTCTTTTTTTTATACTGCAACTCAAGTAGATTATTTATTTCACAAGAAGTTGAGTAGTAATTATCGAATAAACTTGTATTTTTAATTTATATATTTATTATTTAAAAATCGTACAAAAAAACTTTACCGTGTACGATAATATTCGAGACTCAAGCTTTCGGTTAAGGAATATGATGCAGCAGGCAAAAGCTTTTATGGCGTCTTTGATTAAAAAAGCATAAATAACATTTTACAGTGGCGGGGTAGAAAAGAAAATAAATGATAAAAAAAAAAACAATTACCAAATTGCCAGTATAAAAGAAAATTTAAGGTTGTTGCACAATTCCTCGCGACTATTTAATAAAAGTAACTTGAAACTAATACAATAAATCATGGTTTGGTTAATTAAGTATGAATTTGAGAGGAAGTAAAGGGTTCCAGGCACTAAAAATAGGTTTATCGTCTATTGACGAACCCTATAATCTACTTAAAACGAGCCAGTGTGGCTTTATCAGCTGAAAAAATAGGGTATTAAAAATCTAAACATGATATTTAACTTGGTTATTGCTGGGCATTCGCAGAAGACGTGCAGTGTAGTCGCATCATCTTTCAGACTATGCAAGTGGGATCAGTGACCCTACTAAGTAGTGAAAAGGAATGCTCTGCGATTAAGGCCATGTAAGCCAAGATTAAACATCCATCCTACTATGTCCCTCAAAATCTCAGTTGTTCTTTAAAACGAAGGAGTCGCAATAATACGCTTGATAGAGGCTTTCCTCGTGATGTTACGCTAGTACAAACTGAATATCAACTATTGATGAACGGAGATTTATGGACTTAAGACGTTAATCATTTTACCCATAAAGAGCTAAATTTTAATAAAAACGATAAAGCATAAGTTCAATTGTAATTAAATGCCTTAATATGACACTGATCGATATCATTACATACCTACGTCTTATACTTCAATAACATTCGGTTAACGAGATAGACCTCAAAATGCCGGCTGAGTTTATCTAAAACGGAAGCATGACAAAATCATAAAACTGAAACTACCTAATCCTTGTTTACATACTGCAAAATCTGATCAACGTTTTGGATCATTTAACATAATTTATTCATCCCGTGCACCCCGAAAGCTGTTTAACAAAAATAAGAAATAAATAAAAATTCTAATCCGCTGTTATCAAAATACTCTCAATATTTGGAGCATTAACATCAATCGCTTCCATTCAGTCGTAAAATCCAATTTAGTTTCCCGTTCTTATATACTTCTTCTTGCATGCATATTATGCTACGAAAATAAAATAGCGAACACAGATAAGAGAAATTCAGCTCAGATGCAACTCGTCATATATATAAAAAGTGATAAAATTGCAAAAACGTAAACGTAATTAGAGTACTTAGATTAGTTTAGTAGTAATCTTCCGCATACCCCTTTTTTTTTAATAAACTACAAATTACTTACTAAATGAGATTAAAGGCGATATTCGCCGGCCCCGGAAGGAAACAAAATGTTTTTAGTTTAAATTAGATGCACTTATTTTGAACGTATATCTTTGGAGAGTTTAGAAAATATCAGCAACAAGATTGTGATTTTGAATTGATTTTTTGGATGCTCCTTACAATTTGTTTAATCTTTTTTTAATGTGTAATTTCAACAATAATTTTTATAATTCTTACATATAATTTCTTGAGGTAATGGATAGACAATTTTAATGTATTACTGTTGTAAATGAATTCTTTATTATGTATATTTATAGCCCTGAAGAAGCGTTGAAATACAACGGGAAACGTTGGTGAAAAGAAGAAAAGTTGTTTTAATTTCCCATACCAGCTACAATTTAATAATTAAACTTAGGGATACTATAATTCCTCATATATTTTGAATTATCTAGGGGTTAAGGTAAAAAACACATCTACAACCGGAATAAAAAAAAAATCTCGTAAAAAGGCACTGGGTCCGGATTCTGTAACTCGGAGAGTTTGGGAGTTGAGAATTTTCGTTTTCCCTGATTAAAACTCCTTAACTCTCCATTCGCGATTTTCTAACATACTTGGGGAGTTAGGTAAAACGTGAGAAGTATCGCAATATTGAAGGACGGCTAATTCTGTGTCGGAGGGTCATAGAACATTTTGCTTTTTCTTTTGGATTGAGGGTCTAGAGTACAAAAGTATACATGAACAATTTTTGGGGTATGGGCTTTTGGGATGGGGGGGGGGGGGGGGTCGTATAACCCCTCATTGGGGGTTGTCCAAAATACGTCATGTTTGGAATCAAACTAAAGAGGGAGAAGCGGATAATATAGTGGTGTAGTTTGTTTATCATTTTAAATTCATAACTGATTTTTTACCGCCGAAAGATGGACTTTGCACGTGGCTCATATACACCCCAGTCCCGACATTTTACATATATTTCTTCCGTTTTTTGTTTAACATCCATTAATATTCTATTGTGAACATTTTTCTCATGGAAAGTGAATTGCCACAACTTACCAGTTCTTCATAATGATGAGTTGAAAATATGTCAGTTTTTGTACCAAAAAGCGCCCAATTTTTCATCTTAAAAAATAATTACATATCTAATTAGGGGACAAAATGTAGATGCGATTTAATTCTACATACAAGCTTTAACGTGCATATCTAAAATTATTATAGTATCTCTTCTGTGCTGGAAGACGACCAAATTGACAATTTTCGCGTGAATTACAATTTTGCTGGTACCTTGAGACACCAAAATTAAATTTCTCTGAAAGTATTGCAAGGATTTCAATAATTTGTTTCTGTAAACATAGCCATGATATGCAGTGAGTCCATAATTAAATTTGAAAATTCTAGGTTCCTAGGTACCAGAACATATAAGGTTGTAAGTATGTATACTGCTGAGACCATGGTCAGAAGTCCTCCAGTAATATTACTCGTTCAACAACCCCATTAACACCCTTGTAACATCCAAGCTCGCGGCTCTTGAAGTTAGTAGGCCTCTTAAGTGCGTTCCAATAAACTTTAAAGATTATAAAGTTGATGCTTATTATTGAAATATACATCCAGTGTACGATCCAGGGAATGAGTATTCTATTTTTTCTGAAACGCTTTTTTTTTCAGGTAAAGAACGCTGTGCATAGCTTCTTTGCACGCTCTTCTATGTTAATGCTCAATTTAGTAAGAAGTCTAGCATAACACCCAGTTATTGACTTTCAATTCAAGGCTACTACTACATAGTCTAGAAATAAAATATTGTTTTCCGTTTGAAATGAATGCCATTCTATTCAGGATAGCTTTTTTACAATACTCTTTCGGTTATTCCGCTTTCTATACGGTGTAATATTATATACGATATCTTTTGTAGAAACTCTTAACGCGGTTAGGTAGTAGAGTGTAGAATTGTTATCTTTTGCCGATATTATTTTCTTTCCTTTATAGGTAATGAAATGTCAAGAACAAGTAACCTTCCTAAGTTTTAGGTTTGCCGGCTTTTAGTCCTTTGAAACTTAAGACTAGACAAAAGCCATGTACTAAAAGCAGATTTGCATTTAGAACATATGTAATTGATGGTGAGGGAAGGGAGGGATATATGCTATAGGTGTGTCTGAACAGAGAAATAGATAAGTAGGAATTATTGCTTCTATAGGCGGAAAATCAGATTACTACGTAAGAAAATGATAGTACTGACTAGAGTAGTTAGGAAATGATTTGCTGGAATTATGAACATATTAGGTCTGTATGCTTACTTTTGGGTAAAAAATGTTTGAGTAAAATTCAAGTAAATACTTACTTTCCGTAGCGGGGATAATACTAGATAATAATGAACAAAGTTAACAGACAACTTGGAAATCAATTTAACTGTAAAATTTTTCTAGCCCGAGAAGTTAAAATACACATTATGGGTAAACAATTTTCTAGTAAACAGACATACTTATTACGTATTTATTATCGAAACTTTCATTTATAATTATTTTTTTAACAATGTCTTCTTATAAATCACTGACAAATATTGAGGTTATAAAACTTATTTTTCGTCCAAAACTACAAAATTACTTTTTCCAGTCTACTTTGACTGCCGTTTCATATACACGCAATATTTTTTAAGTGAAGATTTTTAATCTAACACAAGACTAACTCATTGGGCAGTGCGTACCACCGGTGGCGCGCACAAGATTGCCTCATTGGGTGGTGCGTACCACCGGTGGTTCGCATTTGATTGGGTTGTCAGGTAGTGTGCAACACCAAAAATTTAAATCATTGAGTAACAGAAAAAATTCCCATATAGTTGAAAATTTTAAGGAAATTTAACGTAATATTAATTGAAAAAGAAAATTTTATTTCACCTCAATATTATTAACATAATTTATAGGAATTTCATGATTTTACGATGAAGTGTCATTTTCAATCATATCTCAAGAACGGAGCAACCGATTTTTCTGATTCAAATGAAACTTAATGTTTTATATTTTTCATAAAAAAATATAAAAACATCGAATTAACAAAAGTTTTGTTTATAATAGTATTTCGTCTTATTACGGTATACGGTGATTTGCGTGGGAGGGGCCGTAGGGCAATGCTGTTTTTTGTTGTTGTTGCTTTTGTGGTATTCGGGACAAAAAGATAGGTGCAAAAAATGTTTGCTTAGTTTTTTCCGGGGTGGGGGGGTTGTCCAAAATAGAGCATGAGGGGTATCATATTAAAGAGGGAAGTGAGTGTGTTTTTGGGACTTGGGTCATATACACCCCCTTCCACCATTTTGCATCCATTTTGCGCATTCTTTGTTTTGTATACATTAGCAGTCTGTTGTGAACGTTTTTTCTTTAGGTGGCAAATATCGCGGGAGTAACGGTTCCATAGCCATTTTTCGCTTATAAATCGGCTATGTTCCACTTTAAAAGGATTAGTTCCCTTTATTTTCGAGCTATCTCCAAAACTGTTTATCGGATGTAAAACCTAATTAGAAATGTGATTAGCGGACAAAATGTAGATTACATTCTACAAACAAGCTTTAACGTTTATAATTAAAAAATTTGTAGACTGCTGGGAGATGACCAAATTGACCTTTTTTCAGGTAACCTCAAATTATCTTGATACACTAAAATCGATATGTCCATGTATAAAAGTTCGATGAATTTCAATAATGTTTTTTATACAATATAGCTAAGATATGCTGAAATACTAGAGATGTAAATCAGAGGGGGGTGGGCCCATGAGGGTGAGAAGGTGGAGTTAAAAACGGAAACATTTTTGGATTTATAAAAAAAAAAAAGTTTTCGAAATCAATTTTTTAGTTCGGAAATTACCTAAAAGGGCTAAATAGGGGTAGTTAATTACAACGCCTATTTATCCTGAAAATAATTCTTTTCACTAAACCTCGATCGGTTTCTAATTACCGTAACATACATACTATCTTTCATCGGTCATTACATTAATTTCAACGCCATTTTTCTGTTAAATTTTGCAACATTTAAGCCATTTTTAACTCTTAGTTTTATTCATAATCTGTCATTTTTCATTTAAGATAAATGACAAGACATTATTCCCAGCCATTTAGGAATAATTAACAAAATTAGATCGCTAAATTACTTTCTTTCAAAACCTATATTGAAAGCTATTCTCAAACCCAAATTTGTTCCCTTACTGACTGAAAACACGTAATTTTACACAAATATCGGCTAATTTCGGTATGACATGAATAGGTTAAGAGCTAATAACTCTTTAACGGATACAGATAGCACATAGGGTATAATAGGTCAAATTAAAGAGGAGGCTCCACAGTTTACAGTTTTTATAAAAAAAAGTTATGTTAACGACCTTTTTGCAAAAATAATAGAGGTCAAATTAAAAACAAAGGAAAGAAAATCCGAAATTTTTAGTTTAGACATTCATAACTTCTGAGGGGAGAGGGCTACGGGGCTGGTTGAGCTGTCGTTGGAAAGGCCATGAAGTTCTGCATACAGTGAGCCCTTAACTGTGACCATACGCAATGTAGTTTTTAAGATACAGGGTGTTTTGTGAAAACCTAGATTTTTTTATGAATCACACTGTAACTCCTAAACGGTTGATATTGCCCCCCCCCCCCCCCTGCCATACAATTTTTGGTTCATCTAGGTGAGTACTATCACCTCCCGCTCTATGGACCTCCTAAGGGGAAACACCCTGTATTGTATAGGACGATATATTGATGTGTTGACCTTATGGTTGTGATTCGGGCACCTGAGTCACAACAACTAGTGAATAATACTATTTAAATACTATTTTTTTTTTATAAAAAAGCTTCATTTGGAATTTGAATCAGATAAATCGATTGCTTCGTTCTTTAGATATGATCTTTTGAAAATGAGGTTTCAAAGTAAAATCACAAAATTTCTAACCCATAGCAGGGGTGGGTCGTAGTAGGAGGAAACAAAAATATATGTGTCTGCTTTTTTGGTATTCTCTACAAACTATGAAAGTTTCATCCAAATCGGAAGCTGTGGGGTGCGATAGTATTGAGGCGAAACATGAATTCGAGCGCCGTCTCACAGTGAAAAACATGAATAGCGGGGCAGGCGTGAACGTGTTAACCTTTGTTTTACTCTGAGCTCAACCCTATATAAAAAAGAAAACACTTTTCAAATCTAGTTCAACTACAAAAATTAATTAGTTATCAACAATCCTCACATGGAAACATATCGAATACTTGACTAATCTCAGTTATAATTTACTGTACTTCCATATGAATACGTGCAGCCAATCAACACTTTCTTTGTCGCCTGCGCCCCCTCATCGTGACCTTTGTATATAATTTTATTTGCAAATATAAAAAAAAATCTCATCATGATTTTTAGAAAGAAATTTTGCAAAAAAAAAAGCTTTTTGATTAATGAAAAAATAAACGAGAAAAAGAACGAAATAATTATAATTAATCAATGTCAAGGTCAAAGGTTATTCAACAAAGTTTGCTGATATTCGTAATTTTAATACATATTTTTAGATATATCACGTCATAGATACAACAATTAGTATTAGGTCATTGAATTCTTAAGTAATTTTAATTGACTTATGTCTCTCCCTAGCTAGAGATTTGCCGAAAGCTTTTTTTTTCCCAAGTGTTCGCTATGATGGAAGAAGAAGCTTACAAGTTTGTTAGAACCTTCACAATTTGATAGCATTCTGCTCATCATTTTCACAACTCCTAAGCCTGACTACTGTATTTGAGTTATAGTATCTTAATAAGAGATGGTGGTGGTGATGGTATGTAGATTATATAACAACCTATTGTGTGGTAACCCTTGCATATACAAATGTTCTTAAACTAACTTAACTAATCCATCAATTTAACCATTTTCCTCAATAGAAATTTCAAATTCAATTAAAAAATACAAAAAAAAAGAAAAGAAAAGAAAACACAAATTATTTGCACTCAAATCACCCAAGCTCATCAGCTTCTTTTAGTATCTCCAGTATGTACAGTGAAATTGCAGATAAGATAACCCTGTTAGGATTCTTAAGTCAAGAATCAGCTTCATAGGGGGTATTTTCGTGCTTTTCGTTTTCTACGTGCTTAATAAACGCGTGTGATATTGTTGTTGCAGTTTATGTAATACTTAAACGCGAGCACTGTGTCACTGCAAATTAAATATTATCTATGTCACGTGATTCTGGTAAAAGCTTTCTATTCAGATTTGTTTTTATCGCATTTACCTCATTTAATGACTATTTTCCAAAACCCATCTGAACATCTGACTAAGGCTATTTTTTGTTGTTTCTTTTTACCGCGAGAGAAGTAGGGGCAATAGATGTTTTTAGACTTTAAAATTGTTTACTTTAAATTAATGAGGCGAAGCGAATTATTTAAATTGCATAGCAAGATAAGAATATTCATATAAATTGAAAATATATTAATAAATGAGAAAGTTCAAGTTTAATCATCTAATGATTTTTTAAAAGGCTATTAATAATAAAAAATGACAGATTTTTGGTTAATAACTTTAAAAATATTGACCTGCGTTAAAATTTCGTTTATTCGATATCTTTTAAGCATTACTTCCTCAATTCAATTAATTCACGCGCAAGATATTTTCTATAGAGGCTTCTATATGTATATTGATGTGTTGTATTTGAACTTTTGATTTATGCACAATTTTCTAATTTAGTCTTCCACTAAAGAAAATGATTATTATAGATACATTGGTGGAAACACAAAATAAAAAGCAGGCCTTATAAACAAAATTCCAATTAAACCAATCTATTACCTGGGACTAAGCATTTATACTATAAAATTTAAAATTGTATTAGATTAATTTTCAAATTTGTGCGTTAGCCTGGGAAAAGTGATAGGGTTGCCTTAATTAAGAAAATTATTTACAAAGATTTCAGTTCAACCGATAGAAACTTCCCCGTGAAAATAAATTAAAAAAAAAATAAAAAGTACAACATGCCTTTCTTTGACCTACATATGTTATAGCTCAGCAACTGAAAACTTTTGTTCAGAAACATCATGACACCGAACGGCAAAAAGTATTTCAGTTAGTCTTGAACTTAATGCGGTAAAAACCAAAGGAATATGCATCTCGCAATCTTTTATCGATAAGAGCAACGTGAGGCTTTCTAAAACTTCCGGTTACTTCGCTAGCGTTATTACAGCGTAAACTGTTGTGGTGAAAAAACAAAAAAGTAAATTTCGGTAACCATATAAACAAATCGAAAAGCGCATTTTATTCACTAGCTAGGATATGAAACTCCTAAACTTAAAACTATGCTTATAGTCTACTCCAATGTATATATATGTAGTTTTACTATATTATGGATGTGCAACATGGAAGATCGTATAATCCATAATCCACCGTTTGTCAACTTTTGTAAATAGATATCTATTACTTTTAAAATTCGCTTCACGGAAAGAAACCTAAAACTGTGGAAATGCTTGGGCCACGATCAGATCTATGAGAAAATCAAGAGAATTAAATGGAATTGCATTATTCGCACTCTACGACAACGTGAAAAAACAACAATTTCAAGCAATTCATAAAATGAAATTCTTATGAAAGTCATCGCCTCAGGAGGCTAATAAACACATGGAGAATAACCGTACAAGCAAAAGCCACAACTATTGAGATACACTGAAAAATTTCTTGACAAAACGATAACGGAAGATTATTCCAGAAGATTGTCTCAAAAGAGTACAAACTATCAAGAAAAATGAAGCAAAATTGTGAATGCGTGAATTTAAGTTTCTGATCGATGCAAAAAAAATGATATCTTTGTATATAGATAGCTGAAGGTCTAGCTTTGTAGAGAAATATAGTTGAGACCTGAAAATTGGATTAATCTTCATCTAAATAGAGACCTAGAAAGATGAGACGCTAAAGAGATATATGTGGTCAAAGTTTAAAATCATGGAAGAAAAAATGCAGTTGTAAAATTAAACTATACATTCACTTTTCTTCAACAAGTTGAATTTAGAAGAGAATATGTTTACTAAGCAAGAAGCAAAGACTTGTGAAAATGAGAGGACTACCAACTAAACCAATTTCAATTGCTAGGAGATCATCAAGATACTATCAACTGCTTTCAGTATATATGACGAATATATATTTTTATTCAGCAGAGGAGTTGTACTGTCGCTCTGATTGTAATCCTGAAGTTCGCAGGAAAGTAGTATAGCTACAATACTCGTAAGGATCTCACAGGTATCTAGTTGATCTCGGTATAGTTTCATGCATTCGAATCGCAGTAAGGATTCAAAAGCAAGTTATTGCTTATAAACACTTCATAATATTCTCCTTACCGTATTCTAAGCTGAGTTATTAGCTATAGAGAATGCGAGGATTCACAGTAGATCTTTCAAGACGCAGTGAATGCGAGGCTAGATGCCCCCCTCACTAACCTAATCTAATTTTCTCCTTAGGTTAGAATTAAGCAATGCTAGATTAGGCCAATAAGTATTATCGCCGTATTTTAGCATGATTCACCACATCAGAAATCATTTAAATAACAGTAATGGACCTAGAATTGAGCCCTGTAGAATTTCACTTTTGTGTAAGCATGTTGCATTCATATGATACGCCCGCGGTATACTTTAATAATACATTACATAAATTAGAAATTTAGAATTTAAATCAAGCCCAAATTTCAAGAAACTTCTCACAGAGAGCGTAAAACCTAAAACGGGGCAATTCTTTCGAATGAATTTGCAAAAGTGACACATAATCAGACGTATAAACAAGCTGTCATAAATGTTCAATGAAGCGTTCTAATATCAGTTCTTTGAAAAGAGTCTAGCTGCCATTCAGGTCTCTATATTTGAAAAGATTTTGAACAAGATCACAACGACGGAGAAAATCAAATTCAACTCTCTATGTATAATGAGACCACAAAAAAGCCCAGTTAGCTCATACTGGCATTTGGCGATGTTCATACAGATCGGTGAATCTGAAATCTACGAGAAACAATCCAGCAGACACATGTGTAGCTTAAAATTTTATCACCATCCCTGTCAAAATTCGATCAAGATGAATAATCATTTACCAAAATTTATGCCAGACTCCAGCACCTTCTAATAATTTCTACCTCAATAAAACTTGATAATGACTTGCAAATTTAATTTAACACAAAAAAAAAAACCAGTTTTTCTTCGGTAAAGCGTAATTATTTATTTTAGTAAATCCATGCGAAATTTTATTTTTATCTACATACATTCATAGTGGAAATAATTTGCACATGTAGTTCAACTTAATACTTGAGACTTAGGTTGGTAAAGTCATTGGATAACACACTTTCGCCAGTTCTACGCAATATTTAATTTTTTTCTATGTTATTCATAATTAAAACAAAGGAAGACTGTAAATAACCTGTGTATCCCCCGGCGAAATTTAATCTTTATGAGTGAAAAGCTTTTGACATCCGCCCATATACTGATTCCGACATAAATTTCTTCGTACAGTTATAAGAGATAGAAACTGTCCAAATATTGGATAAGTAAAAAAAAAAAACGTGTAAAAATAAGTACTTTGTCATACAGGCACATTCATAATTATATCATTGGAGGAATGGACGAAATTTTATTGTCATCTTTTTTAAAAAATGACGCAATTAATACTAGATCGCACGTGGATAATAACATACAATGGACTGTAGAAGAGTTCTTTGGCGAAACCCTATATTCACATACGTATATACTTCTATCAGTTAATTTATATAAGCTCCTGATAAAGTCAAGACCCTTTTTAAGGAAGAGCTAAATGCTTTATATCATTACAAGCAAGCTTTCCGAGTCAACACCTGTTTGAAGTTATACTTAGCTCTGTTTATATTGTCTGCTATTAACTATAACTAAGCTCCTACGGTGCAGGTATGCTCTTTAATCATCTTGCGAATACGTAAAAAAATTTTTTCTTTCGGGCAGAGACAGACACGCATGATATTTCCAACGAAACATACAGTATAGCTCATTTGGGCTTTAGTTCTTAAACCTTTCAGAAGACACCTTAGCGGGTCATACCCAACCTGTCCAAGAAGTCCTTCTCAACAAGATACCATATCAGTGGAGAAAGCATTCCACTTTGGAGCTACTTTTCTTGGTAGTCTACAAATTTTCTATTGTTTTCCGTCTCATATATAGTACGCATGTGCGTGAGTAGTATAGTCCAATCATCTTGCTCTTACGCTACTCTGATTCCTTGCCATCGGAGAGTGATAGTAGCAGAAGCTCTTCCTGCGGGTGGAAGAATTTCGTCTACAGACTGTGGAAAATTTGGTTGCTTACAGCAGCTATATGGTAGCTGTCGTTTTCTAAATGCTTATTAGTCTAGGTGCTTTCTATGACAACAGACCTTTTATTTTTCAAATATATTAAGATCACCAGCGATATGACTATAGACTTGCTGCCGAGTAAATCACATATTTCTTTGAATCATATTATGATGATTATATTCCTGGATCACAAAAGCAATTAAAGCTTCATATATTACCACTACACTAGATACGTGTCTTCAAATTTTGTATCCATCTGTTATGATTTAAAGCTGCAACATACATTCTAATTATATATATCAACATAAGACTTATACATTGCTGAAAGCGTGGATGCCGCGGTAAACTGGAATAGGTTAGAATAATCTTAGAAAGGCCAGAGATTTCTGTAAAATATGGGAATTACTTTTATGGAGTGTGATCTGGTTCTAGGGCATGATACAAAGATTAACAAGGTATGGCCGAATTATCTGTCAATTGGTTGCTTGCCTCATTTGGCGACTATTGGCACAAATTGGTTCGTCTCAATTTGAATCGTCCTTATCAAAGTGGAAAAAAATTTCTATATGAAATTTCTTTGCTTTCCCACGAGCACATAATTACTTTTCTTGAAGTTATTTAAACGATGAAGCTAATGTTTTGTTAAATATTTTAATATATTCAAAACTTATTTCAGTCAATAAAATACGATAAACTCAAAACAAACTCGTTGGAAATGACATGTCACCTCATGACGTAGTAACACACAAAATTCCTCTCGAATCGGCCATTCCTTGTTATCTTTGTATCAAGTGGTTCTAAGGCTTGAGTTGCCTATGGACAATGTTTCGCTTGAGATATCTTCATATATCCTTTCAGTTTACTATGGTCGTATACTATCTATTATAATATTCTTATCAATAAATGTTCACTTTTCTAAGTATGATGTTTTGGATTCCGCTTTTGACTCGAAACTTCTTCTAAATTTTAAAAGAAATTATTCCAAGGTATTGGGAATAATAAAGACATATTTTAATTATAGAAACATTTCTCTGATCTTGAAGTATGTGGCCAAATGCTTGTAAAGTTGGTAAAGATTAAATCCAAATATAATCGAAAATGGTTCTATTCTGGTATGTATATGAGTTTACTACATTGTACTCTATTTACATCGAGACTCCCATTATGGCTTTCTTATATATTCTGAAAAAAAAAAAAAAAAAAAATGGAACTCTACATATAGAACTTTCACAGACTCCTGCTGAATCTTATTAAAAGTTCTTTTGACTGATCTCTCAACAAAACGTGATAAGAAAAACAAGAAAAATGAAAGTAAAATGATAAGCGATGCCTAAAATAAGATCCCCAGTTTGAATTTGCAAGTTTGGTAGCAACAAGAGATTCCGTTGGCAAGCAGAACTGATAGATTGAACAAGATCATAAAGGTGTTCTGGTTTTTATAACTAGATTAAATCATATAAATATTTTACCCGTCCTATAGATATTATAAGATATATACATATATAAACATGAGTACAGCAGTAGAGAAACCATAGATAAATCAAACTGTACGTCATTGAAAGTGCGGCAATTTGTTCCCTCAATTAAGAAAAATAAAACTTTCAACGCTAAAGTTAGTCAGTCTCATGCATATTTCAGCTATGTCAAGCAAACATACTTATATATTCCCAACTGAATTTGAAAGATGATTACATAACAAGTTAGCTTCTGTCATTCATTGAATTTTTAAGAACATCCCTTGTATGAATGTATGTATGGCCCTTTCAAACATCTGCACGAAAGCAACGAAATAGGTAGATATGTATCTCTTAAGTGGATGCAGCGCAAGACCTTTTTATACTTTAAGCTACATGAAATGGGTACCACATCAGAGGTTAAAAATCTAAAGGATAAGTTTCCATACTGTAAATGATTGCCAATGAAATTCAAGGACCCATTAAACTATAGACCTATATATTTAACTTTAAAAATTTATCTAAAAATAAACTAAACTTTCGGAAAAACGGTTACACAAATATACATATATGTATCTATCATACATACACATCCTTCCACAGTTTAATAATGCGCGAAGTCAAAAGTAATATAAATATTTACATAACCTTAATATTGACCTTCATAATCTCTAAACTAAACAAAACTAAAAATTATATAAACTCATAAAAATTCTGATTTTACAAGCCGCTTTATCTGCATTATCACCTAGACAAATAGAGAATAATTAAAAAAAAAAAAAGGCACATAAACCAGGTTCAGGTTAACTTGACCTATACTTAGCATCTATGTTACATACATAAGCTTTTAAACTCAACCTTAGACTAGAATTTGCATGCAAGTGTGATTGCATAATGGCACAAACAAAAGTCCGTTGATGCATTACTGGATCAAATTAAATCGGAAATGCTTCAGTTATCATCGTGATAAAAATTAAACAAAAAAAAAAACTGTTAATAATATTATCAAGCTTGACCGACACTATTTAATGACGGAGATGTGAAGTACACTATCATCTAACTCCCGCCAACCATTTTCTATGTTGGGGCACTGACTGTGTATACCATCGGTACTACACTTCAAGCTACAATCTACATAATTAGGCTTGCTTGTTTTTTTTTTTGTTTTTTTTTTTTACTTACAATCCAATCATTAGACTCCAACCCGTAATAGATAATACTTGTGCTGTAATTTATTGTATACATGCGGGCCAGTGACGATTTTATTTCAGTTACGTTTTATGAGTTATCTCAAGATTACATGCAAAGATTTCCTTCCTTCTTATTTTCGGAATTGAAGTTAGTTGTGATTTAGCTTCTGAATTTATCGGTTTGTGCGATTCTTCATTAAAAAAATTTGTAATTTTTCCTTATAAAAATAATAAAAATAATAAAAACATGGACATAGTGGAGGCAAGCAGTCTTATAAGCTCAGATCTAGGGCGATTTGATGATCCTTCATCGACTGCTACAATAGAAATTTCTTTAAAGACTCTAAGAATTGCTCAACCAAAAGTTCCACATTCCGGATTCAGTAGTAGCGATATTTGTAATCTTTCAATTTTACCAGAAATTACACTTGAAGAGGTTTCAAATCATGATCAACCCTCTGATTGTTGGATTGTTATCTACGATCGAATCTATGATATTACAAAATTCCTCGATGAGGTAATATAAAAACAAAAACTAAATAAATAAATTTCATCATGCTTTTCATTATTCTAGCATCCCGGTGGTGAAGATGTGATTTTAGATTATGCCGGACGTGATGGTACTTTAGCATTTCGTGGTACAGGACATAGTAAAGTTGCATTGAAACTACTCGAACAACACTTAATCGGAGAACTACCACAACATCAGAGAATTTTTCGAGGAAGTGAAGGTTTTATAATAAAATTATCTGATTTACCGGAGTGAAGTGATTATAGTGAACTTTAGAAAAATGTTTAAATCTCTTTTTAACTGAAGCTGAATCCATTTTACCTTATAAATTTATTAATTTTGTATTTCACTTTAATTTATTTCTATCTACTATATTGTATCTCTTCTTAATATTACATACTTATTTAATATATTTTGTAATTAGTTAACTTTAATTTTTTGTGTTTTTTTTTTATTGAATTAGCGATAATTTAGATTTTAGAAAAGTGTTTTTTCGGCAAGACCTGAAAGATTTTTATGATGAGATAGTAAAATTGATGGACGATGTTTTCTAGATTGTATAAAATTGTATAATTTACATTTTGCATTTTGTAGCATACCAAAAAATGTACGTACGACCCCTATCTAAACAGTATTGTCAAATTTCAGCAAGTTCTAAAAATCCATACATAGATATATCTCTATACTTCCAATGTGAATAGCTTGCACAACAAACCCTAACCAATTGACACTAATGCAAATAAGCGTAATTTATTAGTCAATTATGAAAATCGATCAAAGTATTGTTCTTCGAAAATGTTTCGCTAAACAAAAGAAGCAAATTAAAACTAATAATTCAAAAAAAGGATCTTACTATAGAATTATAAAAAACCGATTCATACTATGCATTTTTTTATCGTTTTTGATGCTGAAAATGACTTTAATTCGAGTTTCGTCTCGAAAATGGTTTTCACTTTTACGATTATTGTTTTCGCATCAATTTCGGCTCTCGTTATGTTTGCAGAGCAATAGTACTGCAAATACTATGGAGGATCGTAAGCAAGAGAGGGGAAATTTAGAGTGTGTGGAAAAATTAGCCACTTTAACAAAATGTACAATAAGCGAAATGAGAAGCATAAGTAAAAGATAGAAAGAAAATGGTCTCACCTTGTACCCTAAATCATAGTTAGGCGACTAAAAAAAACAAAACAAAAAGAAACACTTTTTTTTCCATCTTAAACAAACCTGAAACGTTTTATTTAAATTGGGAGGAAAGCTATTCATTCACGTACAAATGGAACTGGAAAGTCGAAATGAGATTGCAAAAAATTATTAGTAAAAGTTAAGTCATAGAGATCTACGTATTTGTTTTAAAAATTCTTCATGAATGGCGAAAAACTCCATTTATTTCAACCTTGTTCAGTGACTTACATATGTTCAAAGAACGTTATGACAAAGGTACAAGAAATCTGCTCGAATTTTTTACGCATACAACTACAACCATTTTAAGGATGAAGCTCGAAATCCTTACACTTTTTTATAAATAAATAAAAGTTAAAGGTGATACTAAAAGACGTTGATCGGCTGTTGGTTGACGAAATATAGATAGGCTCGTATTCAGGCAGACGTGGATAAGCCCACATTTGAACAGTTGTTTTCGGGAGGTAAAATATGGATAAGCTCGTATTTCTAGAAAGATGTGATAGGCTCATGTCTAAGGCGGTGATTGTCAGATTTTTTGGATCTGTTTTTGAGTTCAAACGGGACAACAACATATTGATTTACTCGTATTGTTCCCACGTAGAAATTCCTCAGTATTTTAAGATATTGGCACGACAATGGCAATGGTTGAAAATAAATTGTCGAAATAGAATTTTAAATGTTGTCCTTAAAAAGTGAAGAATAATTTTACTGGAAAATTCTAGCACGTAATTTTAGCACGATTCTTTTTTTTTGTTTTTAATATGTATGTAATATTTATTTGTATACAAATATTCTCCGAAAATGTGTCGTAGAAAAACAATTTGCCAAGAAAGCACTTTCATCTGGATTTGACCTATTTCTTTTCTTTGGCAACTCTTCAATAAGAGAATCATTTCTTTTTTACCTTAATTGTTTTTTTTTTTACAGTCCGAATTTTTTTTCAGTATAGCCTCGAATTAAAAATTTGATTTATAAAGTTTTTGGTAACATTCATAATCTTCAAATTTATTGTCTTCATACATACATTCTAATCTACATATTTCTTGTAAATTTTGATCGATTTTAGCTTCACTTTGGCTGGTGAAACATTATTTGTGTTTTTAGTTGTTACTGAGGCCAAAGGTATACTGGGCAGGAATAAAATGGATGCGAAATGTTTGAATGGAATTTGCTCAATAAGATCAAATTTTCAAGAAGAAGAAAAAATAGTATGAAGTTAGTCCAACGAAAAAGCATTTGCGGTTCGTAATTCCACAAATTAATTATTAATTTTTTGATTTTATTTTTAATGCTTTTGTTTACATTTATGGTGTATTCTTCCCAAATCTTTTTATATATGTATATATATTTTTTTATGTTAATTTACAAAATTTTATTGAATTAAATTTACTTTTGTATTAATTTCATTTATTTTTAATATTAATATAATAGGAATTAGATGAGGGGAATTGGGGAATTAATATTAAAAGAAATATGTATGACCAGATTTGTCAATTTTTTTGTTTAAATTTCAGGTTCGTCCATCTACAACCGGTACGACCATATGACTTATGTATTTTGGTTGCTTCATAATTGAAGAAAAGAATCAGTAATAAATACTTTCAGAATTTTTTCTCCTTCTATGATTTTTTTTCCACTTTTGCATTGGTTAGGTAGTTATTGCAAACATTTGTTGTTTTTTTTTTCCGAAAAGATCAACATGGAAACGTGGGAAAATATTTTCGTGAGCAGAAATTGATAAAATTTTCGGGTTAAAACAAAAAACATTAATAGATTAGAGACACCGAAAGTTAATGCAAAATCACAAGGAGCCCACAGCTAGGGGTGACAACAGAGTGAGCTCGCAGATCAATTTTAAGAGTTATGGCCAAATTTTGCGGGTAATGCGCGGAAAATAAACCAAAACGTGTCTACTTCTGCCAGCGTACAGACAGTTCGATGTATTATTAAGCAATTCCCACATTAACAACGAAAAAATGGCAGAAAAATACTCGATTGCTACCTACAATGTCATAAAGATGCGATGTTAGAGTTTTCCTGCGCTCATTTCTTGTGGAAAAATGAGTGGCATAGGATCATTTTCGCGAATGAAAAAAGGCTTAATCTGGACGGCCCTGATGCATATCACTTTTATTTTCACAATCTTAGGAACGGAGATTCTTATCTGGACGTCATAAATTCCGTCATGATATGGATATCCATACCCTGAAAGCCGCCAGAACTTAGAAAAGTACCACAAAATACATTGATCTTGTGCGAATTTATCGCTTGAAATTCGAAATCTGAATTTTCGAGTTTGAGGCAAACTGTTGGATTTTTCAACATTCATAGAACTAGATCTGTCTGTAAAACAAGTTTTTAAGTACATTTTGTCGATGTTTTTAAAGTAAGGAAAGCATGCAGAGAATTCCTTTTCATTATTATTAAAAAGTACATATGTAGGTATACAATTCAATGGATAATAGTTTTACAGAAGATAACGAAAAAAGTTTGGTAACACACATTATTTAAAAAATAAAAACATTACAATTTCAACTACCTACGCTTCTTTTTATGGGACTTGCTTATTTATGAAAACTTGATTACCAGAAAAAATAGAAGAAACAAAATTCTACGAATTAATATAGTATAATTTGGAAATATTTATTACCGATTCTTTCAACAAAAATAAATAGAATCAAAATAAAAATGTTCAAATGTAATCAAGTGTCTTGGAATAGATATTTTATTCAAAAACGCTTTTCCCGGAATAATACCATCAAAATTTATTCACGATGTGTGATTGTTTCAATTTTCAGAATAAGCCCAAAACACGTTTTTTTTATGAAAATAGCTAAAATCCTGCTAAAATTAGGAAATCTGATAAATTTGCTGACGAGTCATTCACTTTAGAGGAGAAATTTGGAAAAATCATCTTTTGTTTTTTTATCGGAAATCGTGTATGATACCATTTGAAAATATCCATTATTAGTGATCCTTGATACGGCCTGTCCTTTATGTCCGTCCGGTACCGCCAAAACGCGTTGCATTTCAAAAATTCCAATAAAATTTTTTAGCAAAGTGGTAAAAAAAAGTTTTAGTTTTTTAAAGATTTTGACGGAGTAAAAAAGGAAACACCTTTCAGAAGTCTGAACGTCCAAAAAATTTCAAAAAAGAAAAACACGGACTCAAGAAAACGGAGAAAACCGTAATTTTATTTCAAAAGAAGTCGAGGTGAAAACTCAAAGCTTCGAAATGGAAAATATGTCTTACTTATTTTACTGCCATCTAGGCTTTCGCAAAGAGGTTGATGTTTACAAATTGCAAACCTTCACCAATGAAATTGTAATACTCTTCAAAGCTTTTAGCTTCTATCTGCATCTTAAGCTATGTCACATTACAGCTTTTTAGGATAGAAGGTGTAGGTAATGCAATGGTAGCTGATTAACATATATTTAATATACATGTTCTAAATAACTAAAAACATGAAGAAATATATAAAAATCACTATGTATATTCGCATTCACTTACTACATGTACTTGATAATATTTTGATTATTCTTTAGACTGATAAATTGCTATAGAAAACGTTACAGTTGTGAAGTATGTTAAATAATATATCTCAGTTCTAAGGTAATAATAAAATGTAAATTAATAACAAAAAAAAAAAAAGAAAAATATAATACAAAACAATTCTATATAAATCTACTTCTCTGGCAGTACAAAACAAAAGCTCTTAAAATGTAAATAAACAGAAAAAAAGCTTCAATTATTTTAGACGAAAGCTTCCCCACCCGCACAGGCTACTGTCTGAAAATTCTTTTTGCCGCTACACGTATTGCTTTGCTTACCACCCTAAGAATTTCTGTGAATATACTGACTGATTCTGACCAGACCACCAATCTAATCTTAAATTTCCAGTCAGATTCTAGACTCGGGTGAATACGTGTCGGTATCGTCTGCGGTTAGCGCAATTTAAGGCGAATAATATAATAAAAAAAAAAAATACATTAGACATAAAACCTATGCACATATATCTCTATACAACATAGGTGCGTACCTATAGGAAGCAGCAATTAGCACAAAGTCCAACTGTATTAATTCTTAGTGTGTCTGTCATCAAAAGTTAGGCTCATTAGTATAGTGTCAATTCCCATATAGGTGACTTTTGTACTTCAATTCAAATGTGAGAAAGCATGTTTTGGTGAAGTGCCGACCTCTAAGTTTCGGTGAAAATTGTTAACATATTGTGGCTTATGGATTACAATCTTTTGAGAGCATTATAATCTAAGAAAAGGTAAAGGTAAGCTTACCAAGTTTATGGACGAGATATTGAATAATATATACCCGAATAGTTGTTTATCGAGGATCATATGCATACATCAAGATCTATACATGCTTATATCTATCAAGTACCTATTGACAAGGATATCTGCATATATATAAATACAAAGTTCGAATTGGATAAAAATATATTTTTACGTTATTCCTTATTGTAAACATATGTACATATACAAACCTAATATATAACATCCATAATACATTCACTGCGGACGGACGACAAGAACAACACAACAAATAGAAACGTGACCCCCTACAGCCTCTAATTCTAATAAAGATTACTTAACTCGTGCTAAAGAATTAGATACTGTTCTTGAGGATTTGAGATTAATGCTTTCTACAAAGTTTATAAAATAAACATGTTGAAGAACCTTTTATTAAGATTGATGACTGGGCTGTCTAAATTGGGAATATTACAAGTCCCAAAGCCGAAAATTTCCATTGAGTTTATAAACAGGCGGACTCGAATTAGGCCACAGGACTAATGAGAAACAAGTGGAAAATTTCATTTAATTCATCATTGGATTTGGTATTCAGAAGGTGATTTCTTGCTTGTATAAATATAAACTTTTATGCGATTGAGACACAAAAATTTATGTTTCAAGTGATTTGCATGCAAAAGTTTATTTTTATGGTTGTGTGCCGAGGTAAAGGACAGATAGGAACACTTTACGGCTTTATATGAAGTTAAATCCTTTCCTCCCACTTCATTTATTTTGTTTTTTGTATCTGGATTTATTTTTAAGCACAATTTGACCTTTTTATCAAAGCCAAAAAAGCTTCAAGATGATTTCTTTCACTTTAGTACCTATTTCAACACACACGATTCTATATTATGATAGACTATCTATCAATTCGGAATTTTAGGACTTATCGATTTTATTGGTAAATAGTATATCTACCACGTTTCTATGGTTACTTTATCAAATTACCGCCACCGTCCTCGTTGTCGTCTTTTATGATGAAAGAACACAGTCTTCAGTTTGTCGAAGCTCTTAATAATTACAACAATAATAAAAGAAAAAAAAATAGAGAAACACTTTTAACATAGTAAAAAAAGGATTTCAGTTTAAGAACTCTGAAAGGAAATACAAAAATCTATTTTATTTCGTTAAGATTTTGAATTTGTTAAGTGGTTTGTAAAATATTTATTTATTTTTTTCTGTTTTTTTCTTTGAGTTTTTCTAAGCAATTATTTGGTTGGTTGACGTTGGTTTAGCTCAAGCGATCTTGTACGAATTCTCAATTAGCATTTTAAATGCGAATTTGATACGGCAGTATGCGTCTCCTAAAGTGGGCGAGAAGAGTTGTATATGTTCATAGTATGATAGGATTGTCGCAGAAGACGATTTAAAATTGTTTCTTTGCTGGACCTTTACACAGCCATATGTATATACATATTCGTGAAAAGTTTTGTAGTATTATGCAAAAGAAGTAATGGCGAATTAGCTTATAATAGAAAGGCTAACAGTAGCATCCACAACCTTTCATAAAGAAATGTTGCTAATATGGTTGCCAAGGTGTTCAAGATTTAGGCAGAGATACTTAATCCGAAAATGAACAATAGACTCTCCTCGAGAGATAATTATGGTCTGAACTCAATCGAGTGATGGTTGTCAGATGTAGATTCTAGATTTCTTTGGTATTAATGGTAATATAAGATCGGCCGTGAACAACTAGAAGGCTTATAGGATATACTTCCAACATCTCAATATTCATAAATCTACACTTGGAAAAATTTAGAGCAAAATACACAACAATTGATCATGTGTTTCGTATTCACAAGCGCGCATAGAATAATCGTCCATATATATAGTCTACGATTAAAATCACGAGGGTGATGATTGAATGTGAGAATGGGATTCATATGTGGGCAAAAACTGATGAGAACTCAGATACCTACAAACCAATAGAAAACAAAACTCATGATCCGTATTAGGCGAATTCGTGAACTTTTTATGTAAAAATTAATGTCAGATAAATAACAAATTCAATGCTTTCAGTTTCTTCTGTTGTGAAGCGAGAAGACATATTTTCTGTGTTAACTTGTTGACCTCAACTTATCACCGCATTCAGTTTTTTTTTTCTAAGAACACGAAAAATTGATGGATTAACAAAAAAAAATTTACGATAAATAAACGATAATATATGAAAAAGCTACAAAATAAATCAGACGAAATTTCTGTGCTAACTTTACAGAAATTACTAGCTTATCTTTCGGGCGAGAGTCTTATGGTATTCTGATATTGCGCTCATATCTTTTACTTGGTCCTTCCTTTGATTCCTTCTATACTATTGCTGGTATTTAGTTAAGGTTCTAAAATTTATTACGAAAATACTAGTTGGTGTCTCACAATTTGCAGACTAATCTCTCTACATACATATATGTATATATGTGATTTTTTATTTATCTTTATCAGGATGTGCCGTATTTTCTTGATGCTTGAAAATTCTAGTCTCCTACTATGCTATACTATACTACCTATATACGTATTTCCCTTTGTAAAAGCCGATAGAGTTTCAAGTTTTTGTTTGTGTTTCTTTTTCTGAACATTCAATGTAGAATTTCTAAAAATTAATTTTCGAGCAAAACCAGATATTAATATTGCACACATAATAAACCGCTCCATGCAAAACTAATACATTGAATTCCCACTACCCTCATAATATAAGAAGTACCTATACACATCCACATAGATTTAGAATTTCACCTTTATTCTGTGATGGGAAAAGAAAGGAAACCCGTGCAAATCTCGTAGGGATTTGCAAAGAAAATACATCAAAAACGACATGGAAAATGAACAGGAAATCCATGCGGATCAACTAATGGGTTTCTTGTTTACCAACTCTCTTTGTTCTTGTTAAAAGCGAATTATGAATAATTGGGATAGAGTTACCGCACATACCTACCTACATTATCTTTTAGCCCAACCATAACCATAAAATAGTTCTGGGAGTTAAACACAAGTAAAACTTTCTGTGTGCCGATATTTCGCTTGAGCTCCATATTCGCGGGATATCGATAACAAAAGATAACACCCACCTTGATTTGTTTATTCGAAAATAGACATCATCTATTCTATATACATACCATCATCAGATTTGGGTATTAACGCGGTACCAAGGTAACAGAACCTTTCATTAGAGAGCCAGAACGGTGTTTGTCGTGTTACTTCACCCCTTTTTACTTTGAATTACATTTCAGATAAGCGTTAATTAATTAATTCTCTGTAGGAGGCTTAATTTGAAATCTTCTATTTAATTTGAATGACTTTTTAACTGATATTTTTGGATTTTGTTTAATTACTATTGATCTCTGTTGTGTGTATGTAGATTATTTTTATTCCAACCGTTTATCACAATAACATTGCGTAACAGAGCATTTGACTGTAGGTTAAAATATTACATTACCAATATATGTAGATAGTGATTTTTACAAGGAAAAAAAATTGCTTCGCTGAGTAAAATAATTAAGAATACGGACTGTGTAAGTATCAGCTGTTAAGCTTGATATTTCTACCTCCAGAGCACAGATAAATCCAGATCATCATTGTCTTAAATAAAACAAAAAAATTAAAAAACAACTGTGCCAGCTTTTAAGCATTACCGACAAAAAAGCTGATTGAGCTCTTTTATTTTTATTGTACTCTTTCAAGCACATTATTAATGCAAACCGCTACTGTTTAGGTTTACGTTTAAGCTAGTTTCCAGTAGAGGATGCTCAAGCTACATAGCTAGAGGGCGCTTTAGTAAACTGAAATTTGATTTAGGTTAATAAGTTCTGGACTTTGAGTTTATCTATGTCTGAAAGAAGGCGGACTCAAAATTGCGATACTTGGATAAACATTGCTTATTCAGAAGGTTCACAAGATTAAGCAACTTTAATTTGCTTGCATATCATTTTTACACCATTTCTGAAGTAAAATATAATTAATTGTAAAAAAAAAAAACAGATAGAAGCTAAAAGTACACTATAAATAGCAAAAAGAAAATAAAAGTTAAGAAAATGAAGAAAAACAAATAGGTATTATTACATTTTATTCATGATCTTGCGACGACTATGTATCAACAGTTCTTTCTATTTCTGGAATTCAAAAATATGCTAACTCTAATGAAATCGGGCCCCATTTAAAATGTCGATCAAAATTACTTAATCACAGTCTTAATACTGCTCTGATAATCAAACCACCAATTTAATGACACTAATGGCCGGTTTCACAGTCGAGTTTAAACCAAGGTTTAGTTTAAACCATCCTCCAAGTTTAAACGTAGTTTATACCAAATCGGGTTTCACAGTGCATTCTTTTAGTAACGTTGGTAGTACTGATTAAATTGTGAACTAAATTAGTTATTGTGAAGCAATTTTTCTATCAATCAATCTGTCAATCGGAAAAAGTAAACATCAGGAAGTAAAAAATAAAAAATATGTAATATTTGCTAATTTTAAATATGCCAACATTCAAAACGGATGCAAATTTTAGCATAAGTGAAGTTGAGCTATTGCCTTCCCTAGTGCATAAAGAAAGATATATAATAGAGCGCAAGAAAAGGGATAGATTCGAAGATAAAATGACAAAGTTCTTTACTTAAACGGAACCTAGCATAAAAATCAACGTCGTCCCACTCATTAAAACGATTAGGCCCATTTCTAATTACTGTCAGTTGTCGACGGAGTTGAAAATTTAACTCAAACAAATCTTCTTCATCGCTAGAAATGTCTAAATCTAAATCCATAATAAAATTATTTTCTTGATACAAACAAACAATGCTACTGTCAAAATAAAATGTCACACTTTTCAAATAGTTTTATCTTGAGTTTAAACCGAGGAATGGCATGGTTTAAACTCTAGTTTAAACCGGGGTTTAAACCAAACTGTGAAACTCGTTCGTCGAGTTTAAACTAAATATTTGGTTTAAACTCAGACTGTGAAACTGGCCATAAGACTATCTTGCTTTTAAGAAAGATGGGCTACAAGGACCTACGTATTGTTATGTATACCTACCGAAACAAAAACACAAAAGCTATGCTTCACATTCAGGCCTGTTTGGACATGAACAGTTTATTTATTATTATTCCTTATGCCCGATAATATAGTTGCTTTTTAAATAGACTGAAAAATAACGAACCCAACATAGATCCCTGAGGTACGCCCCATTGTTAATATATCCTACAGAGCAGCAATATTCGAATTGCTACTTAGAGATAAGAGAAATGCTTTTCAGTATCTTGAAAAAGAAGCGCATAACGCTTACAATAGAAGGATAAAATAAGGTCTTCAAACATATGGATTTTTTTCTTTTGACTAAACACATGCTTGGAACACTAAAATTGATATATTTTGAAAGTAAGGCTGAATTCACATCGGACGTTTTAATCATGCTTTAATGATTTTTTAGAGCAACTGATTAAATCATTTTGGTTTACCGGTGTGAGTGCAAAGAGCGATAGCGTACAAATTTATGTGGCGCTTTGTTCAAATCAAGACTGAAGCATGATTAAAGCGTCCGGTGTTAATTCTGCCTAAGATTGCATACTTTACTTGTAATATTGCTCCGAGCTCCGAATATTGCTCATAATATGCCCTAACAATATTTCACCTACATCAATTAAGTCCTCTACATACAAGTGCATGTAAATATATGTATGTAAATCTTGAACTTCAATTCATTATTCCATAGACAACTTCTTCAAATTTCAGATAGCACATAAACGTCAAACTTTGCTCTCAAGTGGTTCATTAAGATGTAATGAGAAATTCTTCTGTAAATCACTAAACACCCGACTTTTCATACAGTCAACATATACTGCAGCACCTTTTAAAAGTGTTCTATGTATAGATATATATAGGAATATATGTAGAAAGGGATAAAATACGAGTATGAGTGTGGGCGGAAAAAGTTGGTATGTGTTCCTGGAGAAAATAAACCGAATTTTTGCACAAAAATTCCAGTTGTGAGACTTATTTGCATAATATTGATTTAAGTCCTTAAATATGCCTTTGTTCATTATAAGTAAAAAAAAAAGTAATAAGAGTCGAGTGGAATAATCTTCCATTTCACGGTTGATTTGTTGCCACTTTAAGCTTATTTACGTGTATGCCTACATTCTTTTTGTGAAATTATAAAAAAAAAATTTGTTTTGTATAGGTAAGAAAATTGCTTGAGTGTTATATGCGTGTCATATTACATTTTATACACAGAAAGCTCATAATGCAACCTTTGAAGAGTTTTACATTTTTTAGAAATTATTTTTCTTTTGTAAAGGAGTAAATTTTGTGTGGAAGTAAAAAGTACAATTAATGAATTAATATCATTTTGTTCATTCAAACTGGTTTTACGACTATTCCCTCAATCTAAAAATTTTTTTAAACAAAATCAAGTCGGTTTCTTTCCGGGACGATCAACAGCCTTAAACCTGACTACATTAACAAACATCGTAGCAGTTGCATTGGATGAAGGCAAACAAGTGAACTTTATTTATACATACTTTTCTAAGACCTTTGATAAGATTCAAGACCATAAGGGACTCATTAAAATGGCCTCCATAGGCTACGGTAAGAATACCATTCAATGATATGCATCGTATTTAGATGGACGATATAGCGTTGTAGTCGTTAATGGGTTCGAATCGCTGGCCTCTGAACAAACTTTGAGTGTCCCCCAGGGTACTATCCTCGGCCCGTTTAACTTTGTGATTTACATAAATGACCTTCCAATAAATCTATAATAGATTCCAATTGCCTACTCTATACAGACGAGGCTAATATTTTTCGTGTTATCAGTAATCTTGAGGATTATACTCAGGCTGGATGAAGACATAAATAAAGTTCAGAAATGGTGTATCGAAAATTACTTACCATTAAATATAAATAAATGTAAGCAAGTTTTTTTCAGTCGTAAAAGTGATACTATCAAAGCGTATAGATAAGTTACGTAGCACCACATTAGAACGAGTTTTTGAAATTAAAGACCTGGGAGTGGTTGTTGATGATAAACTTTTATTTTTTTGCAATATTACTTAATTATATTGTAAGTAAGTCCTTTAAATTTTTTGGATCCATTTTTAGAACTTGTGAATATTTTAAAATATTATTTTTCTATATAGTATTGTTTAATTCCCTAATACGCAGTTTACTAGAATACGCGGCTCCTGTCTGGAATCACTTTTATAAAATATATATTGAACAATTGGAACGACCATTAAGGAAATTTACAAAATATCTTAAGCCAAACAGTTTAAAATTTTGGCTTAAGTGCAGTGGAATACCTTGAGCAGAGTACGCATTTTATTACATCTCTTGAAAAGCATAGAATATACATGGATTGTACAAAATCTTTTATGGATATCTGGATAGTCCTCATCCTCTTGCCGAAATAAATTTTCATAAATCCTCAAGACGATCAGCAGTCCAGCTTTCAACAAATTTAACAGCCAAATCACCATTGTATAGAGCCTGAAAAAATCACAATGAATTCTTTAATAATACAGAGAAGTTCGGTCTGTATAGGCTCCTTTAATTTAAGGGGTTATATCCACTTAAAAACAATTTTTTCCCCAATTTTTGGGGCTTTGTTTTTGTTGTTTTAAACAAATAGTTTGACAGAAATATTTTTTTTTCTTTTATAACACAAATAACAATAATCTATAAAAAATTTAAAATTTTGCCAAAAAAGTTAGTGCCACGGTGGGTGTCCACTTCTGTTGACCATAGTCATCGAAGATAGTTTTTTAGTATCAGGAAATTTTCTTATTTTCTTTCAATCGATTTCGCTCAAATTTTGTACATTGGTTGAAAACTATATTATTTAGTACTTGTCGTAACCATTTTAATACTTTCTAAAAAAATGGTAGTTATTCAAAGTTGAAAGACCGATATTCGGCCAAAATTTTTGACATTTTTATTTAAATAAATGTTCCTAATTACAAGATATGAAAAAACGCTAGCGACAAGTACTAAATAATATAGTTTTCAACTATTTTACAAAATTTTAGCGAAATCGATTGAAAGAAAATAAGAAAATTTCATGGCACCATGTTTTGAGAAAAACGCATTTAAAGTTAAAACTAATAAAAGAAGCAAATATTTTTTATTTACTATTCTAAGACCAAAAAAGTTTTCTTAGTAGCCATTAACATTTCATAAAAATGGCTACGTCTCTTTCTTTATTCTGCGAGTAGAGTGACTTACAATAAATATTTAAACAAAGAAACTGAAGGATAATCTCAGGTAGGTAAAAACCGGTTTGAGGTATGTATAAATGCCTATGACTGCGATATTCCTGCAAATTTAAGAGAAAAAAAAACTGTAGGCTAATAGACAGCAGATGAATCTATAAAAATATGACATTTTTGAAAAAACTATTTTTATCGACTGCTTAGGGGGGTATAACTTCTTTAATATCTAATATTGAGTAAGATAAGTTTTCCTTTGATATGAGATGACTGCTTATTCTACTCCCACATTTTTCAATATGTATATGTATTACATTCTAGTGCTCTTTTGAATTTACCTTTTAATTATAGTGTAGTAAGTTAGAGTTTATTTTATACAACATTTGCTTAATATCTGTTTTACTTGCCTGCTTCTCATAATCTGAATTTTTTTTCTCATCTGTCTAGAGGGGGAACAATGGGCCTACGTTTCAAGGATCTTACTTGGGGTCTTAACCTCCCTTCAATTCATTCATATATGTAAATGGAAAGTGAGAGTAATAAGACTAATATCGTACATATACTTCTGCTATACAGGGTGTTTCCTCTATATTGGTCCATAGAGCGGGGGGTGGGGGGGGGGCATATATCAATCGTTTTCGAGTTAAATGGCGATTAAGAAATTATACTAGGTTTTCACAAAACACCCTGTATCTTAAAAAGCACAGGGCGTATGGTCAAAGTATAAAGCAGATTGTATTCAAAACTTCATGGCCATTCCACCCCCTCCCCCCTGCCATACAATTTTTGGTTTATCTAGGTGAGTACTATCACCTCCCGCACCACCATGGAGGAAACACCCTGTATATGCCTTTGGAGACTTTAGGGATTTTCTCTTCTACGTTAACTTATTTATACACGATGGACCATTTTTTTTTTAATTGACGCTCGATCTCTTTGAGTTTAGGCATTTGCCTTATGAAATTTATTAATTAAAAAAAAAAATTTAAATTTAGCTTAAAACATATTTGTTTGAAAAATTCCGTTTTTTGTTTGATAATAATAGGAATGAATTACAGAACGCCTGTCTTTTAATGGCCCAAAAATAAAGGAGAAATAAATCATAATGATAATCCAGAGAAACATCTAAACTAAATAAATATAATCAAATGTATAAAACCCAAATATAAATGTATAGATATAGCTGTTTATACATGCTAGAGTGATTTAATTCTCATTAGACTTCTTTCGATCCCTATTCCAATTATTGTATAACTATACAGAAGTTGATTACTACACTCATGGTCCAATAGTGATTAATTAATCAGCCGGAAAAAGGTATTTATCACGAATCACTTAAGCGTCTTGATTAATTACGGAAATAAATTCCACAACACAGAAAATTCTGATGTTTCGGCTTTTATTGGAATTTTCCGTTTTCTCTAATTGCTTGCTGTATTTGCCACAAAGTTTAGTAGATGTATATATATATGTATAGGGCGCTACCTTTTTACATAATATTATCTAATCGATAAGCAAAAAAACCACTTCATAAGAAAATAAAACAAAGTCAAAGGTGAATTTCAACTTCAGAACAATTGGAGGTATATAAGGGTTGTTTGTTATGAAATTTTTATTCTGTCTGAACCATACACACTCACCTCTTCAGAGTCATAAATGAAGATAGACCGACAAAGGTACCTGTGGCAAATAAGGTCCACCTAATTTGAAAATGCAATAAATCAAGAATTGCGTCATATAGAACTATAAAAACAAGTTTTCCATGAAGTTTATTTATTTGCACAAAGAAAAAAATAGAAAAATTATAACCGAAGTGAGTATTTGAAAAAATAATTGAGTTTTATAATACCTTTTCCAAGTGCCTTAATAAACTACCACAGTTTAATAAGGCCCAAAGCAAACATTAACGTTTTCAAAATTTTTATTAGCGGAATGATTCCCTTTAAACTTGCTAAAACTAAGAAAATCAACAAAACTCGATTTTTTTTTTAATAATTTCGAATAAAAATGGACCTTTTTACCCAACATGGGGATAATAAGACCCCAACAGCTTTAGTTATAAGTTTGTTAACGTACAATAGAGTAAATTATAACGTCTTCATTCTTTGGAACAAAACTAAAGTCACAATCTTAATCCTATATAGGACAATTAGTTTCATTGAGAATTTAGGTTAGGAAGGGTAATCAGGCCCACGGTCTACTCCAGTGAGCCTTATTAGACATATGACAAGATTTTACAAATAAATACATTACCTAACGTTCAAACTAAACACACTACATGTGGAGATAGTAGTTAAACCACAGAACTTATGTGTCTAGACGAAAAGTATAATTCTAAGCAGTCATACTCCTCCCTGTGACGTACAGTTCGCTACTGGCAAGATGGCGGCGAGAGCTGGCGGGTGCCCCCTCGACGGCATTCGTGTCGACTTAATGCATGTGCGCATGAAGTATGAGGTTGCTGCGATGCATTTTAGTAAGAATTTTCAAATGTGGACCTTATTACCCTCCGGGCTTTATTTGCTGCAAGTGCCTTAGTAATTAACAAGAAAAAAAGCTAGAATTGGGCAACACCAATTCTTATGATACCCTAGATAAATGCCCGTATTAAATTTCGTATGGTCACCGATCTATGCGAGTTTGATTTTTGAAGTTGTTTTTCGCATATTTCTAGAACGGTTTGTAGGACAGAAAAAATGATTATAACCAACTTTATAGGATTTCGTATTTTGAAGAAGTTTTTAGTACAATAAAAATGACTTGGACTGATGGTTTTCACAGTATACGTAAAAACCTTAGATTTTTATATGGCAACACCAAGAAGGAGTTGCCCGATTTAGTCCATTTTTGAAATTTTATTTGCTAGTACAATAAAAGCACCACGTACCAAATTTCAGCTCTCTATATCGATGCGTTCTCAGGCAGTGTACAAATATACAGAGGAAAACGAAAGTTTTGTATGGCAACCCCACGAAGGAGTTGCCCGATTTGTCTCATTTTCGAACTTAATTTTACTTTATTTTTTTAAAGTCCGTGTACAAAATTTCAGCCCTCCAGGTATACGCGTTCTCGAGTTATCGTCCACACAGACGGACAGACGGACAGACAGACGGACAGACGGACGGACATGCAAAAATCAAAATAACTTTTAATATTATGCGTAGGTGTCCAATCTATTTTGCTCTACCATCATTATTTCGACTTGTTACAAACGAAATGGCAAACTTTGTATACCCTATAGATTTCATCTAGGGTATAAAAAGAGAAAAAATCTAGAAAGAATAAAATGTACAGACCTCCCAGGTAACCTCAAAAATTACTGGGTATACCCTGATCATCGGCACTTATTACTTTGCACAGCGCCATCATGTTGTCAGGCGCGTATCCAGACTCGCAGCTTAGGGAAGGTCACAACTAAAATCTTCGAGGGGGAGGAAAAAGTCGGATGAAATTGCTTTTAAATTTTTTTTTTTAATCATTTACGTTTATCACAAATTCCAATTTTCGGTTTAATTTGGAAAATCTATCGATAATATTATTCACATCAATGTCGATCTCAGGGTGGACATCAAGGACACATAATAAGATACGCCGTCTCGTACAGAGATTGTAGAAATAGATGCAAGCAATTCTGTCACGGGTGAAGTAATTGACTGAGAGTGAGGTTGCAGTTTGAGTCACATTAAATTAAATTTTAAAGAAATGGGACTAGGAGTACATGATATGTTACTGACTATTTCTTCTGATAGGAAGTTAACTGATCTTACTTTCTTCTGAGAAAAGTTGTCAATGGTCTTATCAGTCCTCCACTTTACACTCTCGCTACTATATCTACCTCCATCGCTAACTCATATAGCAAGTTTATCCTTCTCCTACAAATTAAAAGTAAATGTGAAGTTAAATTAAACAACACTACTTGAATTAATACGAAAGTACAAGCAAATCTGCGATAGTTGCAGAGGAAATCGAATGGATTTTATTTTTATAGTTTTGCCGTAAAAATTCTGAAGAAAAATTGTAGAATTAATTTTAGCGGCAACCATATCAATCGATCTGATGGTTTTCAGCCACCATAGTGTATAAAAATTGGAAAGAAAAATGTTCAAGTAAATTTCTAAGAACAAAATGTATGATTGTCAACGCTCATAACTATCTTTAGCGACCAAAACCAGTCAAGGTACCTGAATAAATCTAACTCTTTGGAACCATGGTCGGCCACCAGTGGTGCATGAAAAATCTAAAGAAAAATGTTAAATCTCTCTAAGAAAACTGAATGCTTGTGTCCTTGTCCGAAAGAATGAACCATTTAATGCCTCTCTACGAACGTTAAAATTTTGAACAACTCAGGCTTGAATTAGTGTTGCTACGAAAAATAATGGATGATTGCATGGAACTAGGGTTCTACTGGTAGAACCCTAAATCAAAATTCGTTAAGTAAGTTTCAATGCTTCTGTTGCGAACTCCCCACCAAGTTGTCCTGTTATCATCGATTTTATGTCGGAAATTTAGATAAGTAAAAAAAATTTCTGATCGCTGACCAATTTCTTAGAAACAATAACACTTTCAAGTCTCAAATTTGTGTACTTTTCCATCTATAGGAGTAATCGGTGCAACAAAAATATAAAAGCATCATAATAACCGGGCTGCTAAGCACTGCGTACTTTTTTCTAAACAATCAAATACTAAAATAAATATTTAGTATTCCACAATTACTTATCATTCCTGTGATAGGTATGATAGATGACTTTTCGACACTATATAAAAACGCAAGAAAATTCTAAAAAAATTTGTAGACGTTTAAAAGACGAAGAGCTACGAGCGAATGACTATTATACCCAATCCATACTCCACTATTACTACTCAAACGAAGACAAACAAATACATACCCAAACCAGCGCTAACTGTCGCCGCAGATTAGAAAAGTGCGTTAAAGCACCAGCATTAATCGCTGGCGTCAGCTACGCATTTTGTCCGTGTTATACAAAAATCGTCCTGTTAAACTTCTACAACTCACTCTACAGGCCAGAACCACATTCAATTTACCGCGAAGGTGAGGAGGCGCTTTTGGGGAGGTCATGACCCCCATGACCCTCCCCCAGTATACGAGCCTGCATGTTGTTGATAATAATATGACAATGTGTCTGATTAAGCAAAAATGCTTACCCAAAACTGCGAAAAATTATAAGAAGAGCCAAATATTTTCCGGGAAAAGTAATAAAAAAGGCGAATATTAAACTCCGCAGAGTTAATAAATTATTCCATTACAATTTTGCTATTTTTAAACAAACCGTCGACCACACTTTTCTTCGTTTTACACAAATTTGTGAATTGAGACACCACATCCGCCGATACATTTTACACCTCAACCAGAATCTTATTGAAAAATAACGCATTTTTTTCTTTTTTCGTTCCAATTCTTGAATTTGTCGTATATTTACAATTAATTGTTGCCGTTAAGCCTGCATTAAAGCTCATATATTTGTCACTTTCATTTCCAAATTTGTTACGCTTAAAGATCTGTGAACTGAATTGAAATGTCAAGTACTGTTTGTCACATCAATCTCCTTTTAGTATGTCAAGGGTGCTTTGATATCTAGATATTCGGAATATCGAGATATCAATACCTAGATATCGATACCCCATGTCTATAATTAGCATTACGGAATTGTATCAGTTTATAAATGATAATATACTAAACCTGCATCAAAAAACAACAACAAAAAATAAACACAGATCCATAGACATCCCTATAATTGATGTGAGCAATATATGTACACAATGTCACTGAGCTACTATGACTGTGTCAAAAACACCCATTTGTTACCATCTATATAATAACTAATTCTGCTCAAGATCATCTCCTTCTACACTACAGCAGTTACGAGCTGACCTTACTTAGAAACTGGAATACCCTAGGAAAATTTCGAAATTTATTACAAGGTTGTATGTGATAATAAATGTTATAAATTTGCTTTCATAAAAAGTGAAATTACTTTTAGAAAACGAGGACAACCTCTGTGGGCTTAAGAGAAGGCTTCCCACGGAATTCGCCAATACAAAATCTCCAAACAAAAATTATTTTCCTTTGAAATTTTGTGCGTTGCGGATTTTATAATCAGAGTTTTTGTTAAATTTACGAGAGAAATTATAAAAACAAATAGTTGTTATATGGAAATACACATTAGTTGTAAATTTACATAAAAAATGTATATGGAAATACATAAACGCAACTTTCTTAAACTACTTACTTTTACACATTTAATTTAATTTTACAACTACTATCATAGGTATTCAATTTATTACCAAGATGATAGTCAATATTTCTTATTGTAACTATAACAGCTTTGCTGACTTAACCTTTTATATCAGTGATAGGAAAATTTCTCGCTAAGATAAACGTTTTAGTCTTATAGGACTGTCATCGAAGTTGGAATCGCACATTCATAATTCTGGTTAGACCGTCGTTAACTACTTGTAGCATATTTTTAACTTAAAAAAAAACGATTTGCTGCTTAAATGCCAGGATCTCAGCCAATAAGAAATTGAAAGGCAAAAAAGTTCTTGTGGGCCGGAGACACTTTTTTTCTGTATTAGTACGCTACAAATACAATCCAAAGAAAGAGGTATAGGTAATAATTTGTTTTTCCAGAGATTCTACCTACATATGTATGATATACCTATCTATCCGTAGGGGTTTCATTTATGTTAATGTTAATATTGATAATATTAATTGGAATTTCGTTTTAGTTTTTATATAAAACCTCGATTCACAATGAAATGCCAACCTCTGTAGTATCCATGTATATACCTACTCAAACCTTTTCAAGTGGAATGAAAAAATTTCCGTGTCTTTTCAGAAATATTCGTATTTTGCATGGTCTGGACAGCTTCAGAATGTTGATTGACTTGATTGTGACTTTATTTAATAAACCGGAAAGTTTTCTTTTCTTCCTTTTATCCACAATATTTTGAAAAGTGACGTTTTCAAGAATCACAAGAGATTCTTGTTGAATCCTTCATTCAAGCTGTAGTTAATAATATCAGTATCCAAATTCTTATAATTCTGTGAATTTAACAGTTAAGGACGTTGATTGACATTTCAGAAAATTCTCTTTGCTTTTAAGACTTTCGAGAAATATACAACAACAAAAAAAATTAAAGAAAAAAGTGCTGAAAAATATTTTGATATTTTTGTATGCCATTCATTAGCAGAATATTTCAACACCCACCACGTAATTGACCATTACATAAGCTCGACTTTAAAATGAACCATTCTTATTTGAATAATGGCAATTTTACCCCCTCTCAGAAAAGTTTTTTTTATAAATACCAACAAGGCTGCCATTTGAAATCACTTTGAATTCAAAGTGAATTCATTTTATGATGGCGCGAATATTCTAATCAGCTTTTGTTTCCTTTGTTTTCATATACGGCACATTGTGGGTGGCAGTTTTATAGTTATCATCGAAAATTCAATAAAACAAAAATGTTTTTCATTATAACTCTCTCAGTTTATCGCATACATTTAAATTTGATTCATTATGTAATCACTTACTGAGTTTATTTCTAAGCACATTTTTCGTAGCAAGTTATCAAGGAAATATAAGGAATGTCGTTACAATTGACTTATAAATTCCGCGAAAAGCACGCATAAAGTTTAGGGAAAACAATAATGGAAATTATAAACGGTAGATAATGACATAAATTCTCATAAAGCTATATGTACATATACTCGTAGACTCAACGAGTCTAAAACTGAGCTGTAGTTACAGACCTATCCCTTCATGTCGGTATGGAACGATGAATGTAAAAAATAATACAGTCTGAATTATCTATAATCATATGTCACAGATTATTGCAATTTTCTTGTATTAAATTTAAATTTATTTTCCAAGGACTAGGCAATTTTCAGTTAGACTATAAGAGCGACAGAGGTTAACCTTGTCAGCATACATTTTAAATTTTACATCACGTATTATAACAGATAAATCGTAATATACAGATTAAAAAGTTAAGGACCAAATATAGAGCTCTACGAAACTCCACAGAGAAATCATAAGGGAAGTATGATGAAATAATTATTTTCCACGAAAATAACTCTCAGCGACTGCGCATTTCCAGTTGTGCCAGAATAGCATTTTTATCAAGTTAATGTATTGAAATCCAACTGAACTGAGCGGGACGAATAAGATACGTAAAGTAATTTGTTATACTTCCCAATACATGAGTTTCTCAAATACTTTTGGTTAAAAATACAGAAAACTGATGGTTTGTAATCGGCAGGAATTACAACTGTAGGCATCTTTCTTGGTAATAGAATTCACGTTCAATTCTTTGCAGGAACACTGATTTACATGTACATAAGAGACGAGAATTGAGGTCTACAATCAGCTGCAAATCAGTTCTAATAATAAAGGTGGAATAATGAGACAAGTAGCGTTTCGATTTTTCAGACTTTATTCAAGTGGACTATAATTACAATCTAGAGATTATTATGCCTTAAAAGAAATCAAAAGGTTTATTATTCCGTTTATAACGACGGATAGCAATAATGATGATGCAGCAAAATTCTTTGAACACCCAAGCATAATATTTAAAATCATTTTGATGTTTTACATATCCATCCGTGTGTATGTCTGACAGTATGTTTGGTGGTCTGTCTGTCTGGATAGTTTTTCCAAACACACGCCAACTGGAACAACAACAAGAAAGCGATGACGAAGAAATTTGTAATTTTATATAGTTTTTTAATAAAAATTTTAGATTTTTGTAAGTTTGAAATTCAGTGAATATACAGCAAAAATTTCGGTTTGCATTATTGTATGCTTAGACCCGGATTGTAAATGTCAACGTAGAAAGCAGAAATTTTGTGCACAATTCTTATATAAAAGTCCTAAAAATATGTATATTCGCAATTGGGATAAAACGGACAAATCCTTCGCAGTATTTCTTTTTCCAGTATTTGGACACTGATTGCAATTTTGTAAGTAATAGATACTCTTTTAAAAGATTTCTGGATCTAACCTAAAAAAAAAAAATAAGGCAAACATTTGTTAAGATTGTCATACAAAAATTCTGATATATTTTTGGATATGTATAACAGTCTGTCCGAGACATTTTTAATCCACTGAATACCTACTTAGTTTTTTGGAATATCAAAATGCATAAAAATGGTTTTGATATTTTTATCGTTACGCAAACCGTTCTAAAAATAAAAGTGAAAATAGGCATTGGTCTTAGACCAATTATAATTCCTGTTTGTTGAACTAAACAGATTTTTTATGAACTCGTTGGGATTTCTTTACTGTACATACACTAGCTTTTCATAGATTAGGTTTTTGGCTTACAGTGAGGAACAATTTATGTGAGTTCAATAGGCACATTTGACCTCGCAATTTTTTTTTATATTGAGAGTCAGTAATATAGAAATGTCTAATTTCAGCAGTTCTTAAATTCGCAAATCGTAATTGCAAAATATTTAGATTTTCTGAGCTTGTGATTATAAATCAGTACCTATATGGATTACACACAAATCTTTAATTTTCCAACAAAATTAATGTTTTAGTTGGCTCATATAAGAATATCAATAGTCCATAGAAAAGAAAATTAACATATCAGTTATCATTTTCACTCATGTTTTTTACTCATTTTATTGGTTAGAGTAGTCTAACGAATGCCCACATAGATGACCCTTATATGTAGAATAGTATTTAACGCTTTAATGTGTTATATTTAGTAAAGGGATGGAATTCTTGTTATGTCTATGCTTTGTACTTCCTCTTGTTTTTAAAGGCCAGTGTATGTATGTAGTAGTAATTCTGGTGAATATAATTTTCAAACCAAAAATAAAAAAGGAAACTTCTTTCAATAACGAAATTGCATATACGTGACGAAATTTATGAAATAATTTAAGGAAATTCAATCGTGTTTTCCCTTTGAATACAAATAAGAATAAAGTGTGTCCACGTGCTAATATTTTCTTGGCTGCTGCGTATAGTATATAACATCATATGTGCGTAAAGAATTCATATGTCACTACATAAACATATATTCATAGAATGAAGACATTCATTTTTAGGAAATAGCCCCACTGTGAATAAGAATTTCTAAACCGATAGCTTTATTTGCGTATTGTGGCGATTTGTTTTGACGTATCTATGACAAGCACCTAAATTTGGGATGTAGTCCAAATTCAACCTGTCAAATAGAATTCTTTGAAGATAAATTAGATGAAAAAGTATTCTAGTTTTATATATGTATGTGTGTGTGGTTATTTATTGAGTATAGATTTGTATAGTTTGTATACAACCTGAAATAAGAAGTAGGTTGAGAGAATAAATAGGATATACTCGGTTAAATTTCTACATATAATAACGGAAAAATGGATAGAGACTATTTAAGCGAGAGGAAATAGGTGACAATAAAATCCGTATACGCAAAATGCTTTTCTTATTATGAAAATAGTTATTAGTAATACTATTTAGTATAAAGGCTAACACGCTTGTGTAAACATAAATATTCCCATTTAAAAACTAATTAATGATGCAGAAGTAGCAATGTAATTATATTTAAAACAAACTTGGTCGAACAGATTAATAGTTTGACTCATGAATGTGTCGATTAATAAATTTTAGTAAAGATGAAAAGCACATTTTTCACTATTTAGTATTCCATCACCTTGTCATACTCATTGCATTTCACTCTGGCTTATTGTTGTACTTGTACGAGTAAGTCACATCTGAAAAAAACACTTTTCGAGGACGTTGCAATGAAGACATTGTGCGGATTTTCAAAGTATGTACGTTATCACCAAAATAGTTTGTAGATAGGTTGCCTTCAAGAGGAGCTTCTTTTTATCCATGATGAAGTCATTAGAGATGACCTTTAATGAAGGTGGCTGCTTTTAAATTCCCAAAAAACTTCCAGCAAAGTAGCTTTCAGGCTTAATGAACTTAGATGGAATTTCTTAAATTTCCGAGTCGTAATTCGAAATAGAAAGTGACTATATATGTAAGTATATGAGTTGGAGGATTTTTCAATGCCATATAAGGGACGTTTGCCATGCTAAAGATATCCAACCATAGGCTGCCCAATTTACTATTCCATTTTTATCAAGAATCTTTTGCCTTTCATCAGGGTATAAAATAACTGCGAGATAGATCACCTAGGACTAGGTAAAAATTAGATTTTCATTACCTTCTCATTAGAGATTTCGAAAAAATTTCAGAAGTTGACAGCACTGTGTAAAAACTGCAAAAATTGTACTTAATGTGCCCTAAACTTTTATCCTTTATACTAAATTTGCTCAATTAGAGACCCAAAGATGAACATTTAAAAATTTCACATATTCCATTAGAACTTCCTTTACTTCACATCTCTACTGATATATAATGCGGAATAATGAAAATTTCTAAAATACTTTTGCCCTAATAAAATTATATGTATGTATCTCTCTATCTCTCTCTATACATCATAGTCGACACTACACACCAATATGTATGTCTATATGGATGTCTATCAACTTCATCTTTAAATATTATGCTGCTATTGAATTTCCAGACAAAACAATTTACCGCAGAAAATTACATTAAATTTCACTTTAGGCAGAAAGAATTGCCCTTGATAATGTTCATGATATCACTTCCACTTTTTGCTTACCGACGACTCACCAGAGAAAGGATTTATAATTTAAACCATAAACAGGATAATAATTTCCTTTGAGAATTTATCAACCGACATTGACATTGTATAATAGTATTTTACCTAGGATACATACATATATGTATGTTCATATATATATCAAGGCTCTTCTTGTTTCTTTATTGTAAAAGCATATGTCATGCAAGGACATTAAGGATTTTCTGTTATAATCCAGATGAATTGTGACAGAGTATATCACAAGGACAACATTTTATTTTCTGTACCTAACATACATTTCCTTTGTAATTTTATTATGATTAGGTACATTACAATGATTATCCATGAGAAAAATTGAAAAAAAAATAACACATTGCTTAGATCTCTTAAAATTTTTCCGAGAGTTTTTTAACCGAAAAAAAAAATCTTGGCTAAATTTTAACACAATAATACATTTTGTATGGAACCGAAAATTGTGTAAAACCCTCATTATTAAATTAGGGCAAAAAGAAAGCAAAACACTTGTATGTAAATATTCCACAAATATAATTCTTTAAGTTTTAACAGAATTAAAACGATGTTATAAATTTCAAATTACAAATTTTAACATAATTAAAACTACGTTATTAATTACAAATTTCAAATTTTGTAATTTGTAATTTATAACGTAGTTTTAATTCTGTTAAAACTTAAAGAAATATGTATGTGGAATATTTGCATACAAGTGTTTTGCTTTCTTTTTTCCCTAATTTAATAATGAGGATTTTACATAATTCGATCAGGTTCCACAAAGTGCCCAAATACTCCTCCATTGATAACATTCGAACCAAAAGATATGTGTATATGCAAATTTAAAATGTAACGAAACAATTAGATTTTGATTTAAAACAAAATATAATTATTTTATTATTCCATACTAATTTGTTTAAAAACAAAATTTTTTGTGTACCTATATATAGGCGCAAATGAAACTGAAGGGATTTTATTAAGAACATTTGAAGCTTAAAACTGAAATCAGACTGAAAGATATTTTAATTGAATCGGTCAAACCAAAAAGTGACCAAGTGATATTCTTTGTGAAAATGAGTTATTACCGCCATTTTCTTTATTTCCCTGAAAGGCATCAAATAACCCAAGAACAGACCAAATATAACCTCTGCTGGGTGTTTTATATGGAATTGAATTTCAGGTTCAAGGCAAGAACCGCCAAAGTATATGCAACTTGGTCAGTTCTTGAGTTGGTGCTGGAAACTCTGTACAGTTCTTTCATTTTCTCACTAGATTATCACGTTCACACGTTCTGTTTGTTAGTTAATATTTTGAGTGCAAAGCGTATGGTTAGAAAGTGTGTTTTATTCTTACTTTTAAGTGATTGCCTTTATTATTTAAAAACAGAGTGATATGAATTTAGGGAGAAATAAGAGAAGGAAATCAAATGTTGAGTCCTGGAAACGGAATAAAGTACCCAAAGAAAAAGCAATAGGACTGGAAAGGAAAAGTTGTTCCTCTAAGAATGCAAGGACCATACTATGCAAGTAGGAATTTACTTAACATTATTATTTTATAATAATGGAATGTATAATAGTGAAGGTACATACATATTTGTTACTGTCGTTTCCTTTCAGTTACCAGAAAAAATGTTACGAGAGTTTTTCAGAAGGTGAGAAGAAAAATTGTACTTCTAAAAATCAATGGTATGGCCAATAAAGCAGAGCAGGATATCTATCTGCAAGGTGACATAAAACATACTGCTATTAAAGAAGAAGAAGAAAACGTAATTCTGTCGTTCCAAAGTCCGTCTTTTATTATTACTCTATCAAAAAAGAAGCTTGCTAAGTTCCTGTGTACCGATCAGCTTACTGCGGACTGTTTGAAATAAAGGTAGGTCGTGTTAAGAGATTATGCTCTTTAGCAGCCCAGGGAATAATACCTTGTGAAAGACGTGGCAAACATTACAATGGCCCAAACAGATATGACCCGGATATATTAAAGGGTATTGATTAGATCATTCCATCCATTATAAGTCTGAAGTAAAGTATTACCTGTCTTTAGAACTAAACGTGGCGAAGATGCAGAGGATGTATTTGGAAAAATATTACCCATGCTGCTATGAATTTGTCAAGGAAAGGGGTGACCAGGAAGTAGTATGTTGCGTAGTTAAATTACACATATACCGCAACTATTACAATGAAAATTTTAACTAAAGTTTTGAAAGGTCAAAGACTGATGTTTGGAATATTTGTGAAGGAATTAAAGCTAAAAAATTGAATAAACCATCACCCTTACTACTACGATCCCTCGGTAATCATCTAAAAGTTCATAAGACTACACTGTGAAAACTATGCACAATTGTTGCCACAAAGCTTCGGTACTATTTCCTATAATGTAGGGAATATTCCCTAAAATGTGGAATGAGTGTGACACAAAGCATGAAGTAAATGAGGTTCTGTCCTTTATGCTTCACTTCATTAATAATACTGTTAGCCCTACTTATAACATCTTATCATATCAATTCAGCGACGGTTGCACAGGGCAAAACAGGAATCACGCGATGGTTCATTTTCTAACAGGTGATTTACCAGTTTTTTCAACGTGTGGATATTCATTCCTACTATGCGATGAAGACTTCGCTGAACTTGAAAAAATAAAAGGAAGGAAGGAATGATGTAGTGTGCCGGATGATTGGATTGACGCCTTCAAAAAAAAAATATATAATATATTAAATTATTATATTAAAGGAAGTAGAAGAATTTAAGTATCGCAAGTTTCTGCAAGTAATGTGTGGTCAAAATTTTGTTTGCTAAAAGGTGAAATAAAGGTCACCAAATAATCATTCCATTGAGCCAGTTATCAAGTGAACCATTTCCAGTACCCCTTAAAAAAAGAAAAAGTGTAAGATTTGAAAAGGCTTTTAAAACCAGCCAACCAGAAGGAGACTATGACATCGAACAATAAAAAATATACTCATAATATTTTTATTTACTTTGTACCTTGAATTTTACTTTTGTTTTTATGCTTTATAGCATTTTGTACTTTTTATTTACATTATTTTAATAAAAATGTTGAAGTTATGTTGAAATATTGATTTTTTATTAATGCGAATCTCATTTATTAAGCAAGATGATTATAAGAAGCTGAAAAAAATTCTCCTCAAGTAAAAAAGTGACTTTTTTCACAAAGTTCAAAAAATATTTTGGGGTGAAGAGAAGTTTTGAGACACAAATATTGCATTGCATATGGTATCATATGGCCGTCAATCTAATATAATAGAATTTTTTGTACAGTGTTTGTTCATTTGCCAACAATTAAGCTCAACGCACTTAATCACTTTTTGACTTCACCGATTCTTAAGATCAATTACTTATTCGTGCAGTTTATAAAATGTTCGTATTTTTGCATTGATTACATTACGATTTCTCTTAAGTTTCATAGTATACACGTGCCACTCTAAAAATATAATATTGTGTTTTACTCATAAATTATATATTGTAAAATACGCTAGCAAAAAAAAGTGTCCCAATTATAAGGGATCAGTTAAATCGATGATTTTTATTTACTATACTTCTTAACATAGACAGGGACCAGAGCCCTTGTCAAGCCCAAATTAGAAATCTCAGATAAAAGTAAAGGCAAAAAGGATGACGGGTCAGAATTAAGGATCGTTAAGTAGAAACACTGAAAGAAGGTGTATTCTAATTAGGAAAAAAAAAACAATGAGTTGTTGAATTTCTTCTTGTTTTATTAAATTATAAGGTATTCGCTAGACTGACTGCTTTAATAATTGGTCGACCCCTTGCTCGTTCTTAACTATAGGTATCTTTCACCTTGGTAATATTGACTTTATGATAGCTGTTATATGAACACCATTATTGTTTGCTCCCAAGCTAGTGTGAGCCTATTTCGAAGGTCCTGAATTGTTTTCGGCTGTTTTCGCCAAACAATATATTATACATATAAAATATGCAATATAATATATAAGCAGACTATATAAATTTTCTATTGGATTATATTCTGAGGCTCTGTGAAAGCTAATCACAAAAGCTCAGAAAGGTTGTAATCTGTACCCAAAATAAGAGTATCGTGTTGCATCATTTAACTCGATATGTCGAGGAACTCTGATCGAATCCTCGATAATGACAATACGGCGCACTTTAGCTACCGAGTTGTGCTTCACGTCTTTCCGAAATATGTAAGTTCACCAATTGTTAAATCTTTTATTATATCATAGGTGTAATGAATGGTGTTATAAATTGGGCGGTATTGAGTCATATATAAAATAGTTGCAGAGCTCGGAAAACAAATCATACGCACTTAAGGGTTCCAGTAGAATTCCTAGGAAAGAATTCTGCAATAGCTATGAATAGGTCACAAAGTATCGTGAGAGGATGGAAAAACATGGAAAAACAGAAACTTTGGGCAAAACTGATAGATTTGCTTAAAAGTATTATGGGAGCATAACTTAATAATGTTTAGTCTATGATTTTCAGGTGTAGGCATATTACAAGCACAAGACAAAAATAAAACAGACAAAAAATAAAAAGAATATGTAAAGACTAGCAGTGGTCTATGAAAGTATTCCAATTTCTAATTTAGAGGAAAAAACAAGATCTGCTTCCATAGCCGCACAACTTGCTTGAGTGCCAAATGCTAATGTATTTGGAGCAAATATTGTGTACCTATTCTTCAAAGCTGGACGAAAACATAAAACCCCGTGTTATAACTCAGTCAGTCTCACCCATAAACATAGGAAAAATAATGGAATTGGAGGTGTATTTTTCTTTAATTGCTGCAATTAATATTAAAAATAAGTATAACAAAAAACATGTTCTAGATAGTTGACAATAAGTTTTCTTCGCAGACACTTTTGTAACGAGTGCCATTTATTATGTTGTCTACAACCACCAAACTACCAAATTTGCAACAGCTGAAGACAAAATAGTCCCACACCATGACATCAACCTGCTTCTTCGGCTCATTTGTTTGTTTACATGAAACTGACATTATTTCATTAACGTACAGAGATTTGCATTGGAAGAGCAGTAATAAGCAAAAATTGATTCATCCGAAAAAATTACTTTATTCTAATGATTTTGGGAACAATCTGGTTGTTTGAGATGTAGTCCAAGAGCTAGCAACGTCGCGAAAAAAAAACCTTTAGCTTGCCTGATTCTTTGTTATCTCCTCTCTTTCACCATCTCAATAGGCACATGCGGCCCATCTTGCTGGTGAGAGTGGTTGCGTTTACCTAAGCCCATTCCATTCTACAGGTAAAAAAAAGCTGTTTTGAAAATGGTTTTAGTTCGATTTTTGGTTTTTTCATCTGTTTTCATAACCATCGAACAATATAAATTCACTATTCCCAGACAATTACCTCATTGTTATCACCGTGCCAGATGTTTTTTTCGTAAAAACAAAAACAATTATTTTATTACGGCTGTAGTTTGAATACGAGCTAGTTTAATTATCCAACCACATGAAATTAATTTTCCAGGCGATAATTCGGTTGATTATCAAGAGCCAGATCGATTCGGGTGTGATAGGGAATAGGCCATCCCAAACGAGTATTCTTGATGCAGTATGCAAGCCGGTTTTCTAGGGAATAGGTAGAAGAAACAAAGAAAAATCTCTCCAAAATGTACAGATATTACTTTGCTTCTTTTACCTCTTCCCTATTCATAATTTTGAAATGAAATATTAAACAGAAAATTTGGAAAAGCTTTGAAAATAAATTATATCTTAACTGAAAGCAACTCGCATTGATGTTTTACATTTACACCATCAATCAATATTTTTTTTTTCGGTTATAAGTTATAACTAAGTTGTCAACTAATAATCAGCCTTTATTTTGGTAAGTACCCGTTTTTAACACAGGTATGTTATTTGTATGATAATATTTTTTCCAGAAACTTAATATTTCGTCTTTTAAACTTGTAAAACATTTTTTTTCGAGAACAAACTAAATGACCTGCTGTTTAAATACTTGAAAAAATATTCTCATTAAGTATCCTTTTTATAAATTAAAAATATGAAATTCTCCGAAACAATGTCGAAATTCAGAAAATTTTATAGGTATACAGGATTTTTTGTCTATAAATCAACTTTACTTTCATCTGTTTCAGTATTGCAGAGTTCCTTTGGGACACTCTGTACGTACATATGTATGAAATATTATATTCAATTTATTCAGCGGGAAATTTTTTATGTCTGTTTTTGGTAGGATGAAATATATTTTACTATGTTAATACACCCAATTAGCTGGATGAAAAAGGTATGCTGCATTTCTTTTCGAATTTTCAGAAACTCACTATGATTTATTTTTTAATTCTATACTCATACAGTTTTCAAAGCGAACAAACTAAGAAATTTCATTGTCTTTTGAGGTCAGTCAAGCTGTCATTTGCATATTTTCTGCTAAACTAAAAGTGTAAGGTTAAAGTTAAGGTTAAAAGTAGGATCGAGTAGGCTACTAGAACCCTGCGGTACCGCTACTAGAGTTGATCTAATGTGCCTTCCCTTAAACTGGTTAGGTTAAGTGTAGCCTCTTTACGAACTCGATTACAGCCTTGGAGGTTAGCGTGAAAACCTTATTTGGAGTAATATATACTTCTCCAATTATTAATAACCTTAATGCTGTTAAGCTCACACGCATAAATCAAAAATATAATTTAGAGTATAAAAAAATTGCATCTGTTAGAAAATTTTTATCATTAAAGCAGAAATTAAAAGTAATAACATTTTTTAAAAATCCTTTTAATAAAGAAAAGGCATAATGTATGATCTTTGTAAAACAAATCGAAATCGGGTAGTTTTGTGTAACCGACCTTTAGCCCCCTGAAAAACATTGAGCTGTGTTTTATGGCTATAATCATAAAAAATCAATCATTCGATGAGAGTATTGCCCTTGTTAAATGCTTGTCAATTAAGAATACATAAAGCAATATGACGCGCATAGCAAAATGGAAATGCCAATTCTTACGTCAAATTGAAGATTAGTTTGAATTTCGATTAGGCGGGGGCTGTTATTTGTGCATTTAAAAATTAAAAAAGCGCATACAATTTTAAATGATTAGCTTTGAGTAAAATTTTAATATAACATGTTAAAACATATCATGAAATCTATAATTAATAAATAATTTTCTCTATAAAAACACCATATGTCGGCACTACACTCATTCACGGTATTCTGATAAGCTATCAAGATAAGTTAGTAATCAAAATTCGATACCAATGCTGACATTTTCATGGTGCTGTATTCTGTTGAGGTCTCTGCCTATAATTAATTATATACGATACTTAGCTCGTCTTGAGTAAATAGGCATTATTTTGCGCCATTAATTAAGGAAACAAATAGAATGTTTATCAATCACTTTTTTAACCTCTATACATAATATAAAACAGTTGTATATACATTTTCAACACGATGTAAATATGCGGTATATTACAACGTTTTCGTGTTATTTTAAGAACAAACATTGTGAGCTCATCCACAGTTTATAGTCCCAGTACGCCCGGCACTTAAAGAGAAGAACTCTAAAGTTTAATGAGGTACCGTCGTTGGCTTTCTTTCATTGCAATCAGGTGATTAAATTCTCCACACCTGGTAGGTATGTTGGTATTATTTTTAGAACTTGTTTCCTTAAGAGAAATTTCAGTGAGAAATGCAGCAACCGTCGTAACCTGACCTAACCTATCTTAAAGTCATGAAAACATATCATTCCGTAATTACTGTTTTTTTTTTTTTTTTTTTTTTTTTGTAATTACAAAAATCAATAGCAAACAAGACAAATTAATGTTCCTCCAAAACATTATTATAAAACTTTTTCATCAGAATTTATTCATAAACAAAATTATGAAATTTCACCCAAAATTAAATGCTGTGAAAAGCATTGTAATTTCCTGCTTCCCTGGCAGTTTCATCTCCTCGTTCTGAAAATGTGTGCATGTTGACTGTAATAAACCCATTTGCATACAATTAGCAAATCTTGTCGCTCCTATTTGTTTCGTCAACAAACAGTATAAAGTCTCCGATCTCAGGATTTCGTCCTGTTTTTAAGTCACTCTTGATGCTGAGGATAACAGACATTTTCCATTGTATATTTACATGCAGATAGAGTTTTTCGCATCAGTGGAAAATTCGGGAGAAGCGGCGCGTTAACAAGAGTGTGGTAAATCGATTTTTATCTCTCTAAGGTTTTTTCTGCTTTCTATATATAAGGTAGATGATACTCTCTGCTTGGTTTTTATCAATAGACATATAATAATGCTTTGTCAAAGGGAATATTTCGTAATTTTTCTGAGGGAAAAATGTAGACAGAATGTGTGATAGATAAGTCCATATAACTTATAATTCAGTAAAAGGTGAGGTGAAAAGTAACGTGGGTTGCCAGATTATATGTCAACTTATCATTGTTATCAGAGCGAACTGAGATTGCTTATGAGTTTTTTTTTTTTACTTATGGGAGGGAAGTGATTGGTGGTATTATATATCAAAAATCTTTTATTAAGGGATGTTTTCATTTATAAACAGATTTTAATTTTAATGGTGTCATATTACCGTGAATATTAATATTCGATAAAAAATATTGAAGAAAATGAAAATTTTGTATGTTTTTTTATAAACACCTTCATATAAAATTGATGGGTAATTAACAATTAATTAACCACTTTCTGCTTAATGGCACGTAGCGACAAAGAAGGCGACCGGCGTCGTCGTCTACTTTGTTATCGACGTACTTACGTGATTTCCTATAGTGCTAGATACCTCATACTTACATACATAGAAGCACAGAAGATTGTTTGTATTGTTAGAAACTAACTGCTTTTTCACTTGTTTTTTTTTTTTTTTTTTTTTTTTATTGAGTTAATTACTGCACTACTTTCTACACCCTGGGAACGGAATTCATTAAGTGAATGATTTTCCTTTTTGTACAGATACTTTGAGTGCATTGAGAATATAGCTTTTAAGAGCCACTTACAGTGAAGAAGGTAATTAATTGTATACTGTGTACTATATATATATACTATATACTATGTACAAAGGAGAAAGCATTGATGTAAAAAAATATGGTTTGTTCTTCCTTATTTAATTACAGTTGTATTATAAAAATTAAAGTAGTATATTACTTTTAAAGGATAAATGAGTATTTACTGAAACTACCGAGGAGATACTGAACCTACTTAGGTATAAATACAAATTTTCCAGGAAGTTTAACGATGGCTGGTAGATACTTCAAATTTCACCAGAGAGCTTAAATTCTCAAAACATGGAATTCATAAGCCTACACAAAAGAATGGTTGGCGGAAGTTATACTGGGTATTACCGATCAAATACAAATTCTAAGCTGAGTAGTATTGAGGTTGCTGAATTCGTAAAAGAAGGTACTCCGCAGGAAAGTGTGTTATCACAATTTCTCTGATTAATGGTTATCAGCGCTAATCTACATATGTATATAGTATAGTTTCACTGGATGTACATACATTCCAAAAGTAAAGCCCATACTTATGTACAATATTTTAGTATGATAAAAAACCCTTAATAAGGATAATAACAATCAGAACCTAACTAAGATTCAAAGAGCCGATTGCTTATCAATTACAGAAGCTCTACATATAAAGACAATCTATCGATGCAATGGAAACCAAGACTCAACTCCTACCCTTAGGCATCCACTGATAAATTATAACTGCATAAAGACTATAGCGAGTCTAATTTCTGGAGTACTATACTCACAATACTGATATAACATATCCAGGAAACTGCCTACTAGTGAATATTGCCTTGAAAAATACGTATCTCTTCTAAAATTATAATCAGTGCGAGGAAAATTGAATGATCACTGGTTCCATGGACAGATCCAAAATGAATAACTGATTTTAAGAAGAGATTTTTCCATTCCAAGTTACGGAAGAAAAATCTAGATGCCGATAGAATTGCATGTCTTGAATTTTTGTGGATCGAAATCCAGGTTAGCAAGGACTACTAAATCATATTTCGAAGAAGGAATCTATAGTTATATACCTAGTACGTCGATAAATAACTAACTTGAATAGAAAAAAATGTAAATATAATACACAGTTGTGAACGCTTTCAATAAATTTGTGTGGATATATCCGGTAAAAACTACTAATGTGGTTAAAGTAAAATATACAGAACTATTTATTCGGAAACCCTGGAAGAATTATCTGTGATAAAGGCGATGCTTCCACATCAAATACTTTCAAAAAATATTGTAAAAATGAGACTATACTATTTCTCTTCTCATAACTGCTGGTGTATCGAAAAGTAACGGACAATGAATCGGACGTACAAATCTTAATTAGCCAAGATTATCATAAAGGACCATTCCAAGTGCTATATACATATATAGACATTCCACGATGATAGGCAAACATAAGGAGAAAAGTCACGGCAAAATAATCTCACAAAACGAGAATCGTAGGTATCTACTGTAATAAACAATAACAACAATTAAGACAAGTCAGTTCAGTCCAACTCAAAAAATCAATAAGTTTTTGGGTCCCTACAATTTAAAAATTTCTCTCAGCCCCATAATTGCTGTATAGTCTCGAGAATTTTGGTGATCATGAAGGACGTCAACGGCCACTACTATAGTGATGTCATTCATATATACATATATACTTATGAGCGAAAAATTAACAAATTACTTTTATTTAACTTTTAAAGTAAAAATCATATTTAAAAAATAAATATATATCATGAATGACTTTTATTTTTAAACAAAACTAGTAGTTAGCTTTTGGGGTTGGCCTCGGTCCTGCGTTTCAGGAATGCGCCAGTTGTACCGCTGAACGGTTTATTAACAGAGTTAGTACTTATGTGGGGAAGGCCTCCATCTACCGTTCAACGCGTGCCCCAAGTCGTTTGCGTGACAGGTTATTAGATGACGTCGAGATTGACATAACAGTGTCCTAAAAATTTATTTATTCAATGTAATATAAAGGTAACCTATAGTATCATGGGCAACTGGCAACCCCTGGTGGGAATCTGCAGTTAAGCCAAGGCGGGGCGAGCACTCGCTTCCTTCGGTCAACCGATGTTTAGTACAGTTCAAGCGAGCATTACCTTACTATTGAGGTCGTATTGTTGAGGCCAAGCGGACTGTATGTTGACTGACTGGAGTGTCTGGAGCAGAGCTAACGCAGATAACACTTAAGGCTGAAACACAGTGCGAGCGTGAGCGCAGCCGGCGTTTGAGCTTTCCTGTAGAATACATGAGAAGAAGTTGGGCAAGTTCTAATGGTGAAGTCGGCTGCGCCCACTGCGCTGGGGTTGCTCTAGTTTCTACTCCAGCGCAGAGCTGGGCAATACTTAAGTAAAAAAAGACTAAGTACTACTTAAAGTATATTTTCGTTACTTAAGACTTATTACTCAATACTTTTGAAATGCCTCTACTTAGTACTTGAGCATAAGTACTTGCTTCTATTTACTTGTACTTAAGATTTAGTTTTGTACTTAAGTACCAAGATTCTTACTTAGGTATTTCTGAGTCTATTAAGTACCTACAAATATCTAACTGTTCATAGAAAAGCAAAGACAACCTCTAGAGAAACTCCTTTTTTGTTGAGTTTTAAAGCACGCAAAGAAGTGTCAAAGAATGTGCCGCACCCGTCAAGGCAGAACCTTAGACAAACTAATAACATGTACACAAGACTGGGCAAGTAGAACAAAAACCAGTAACGTCTCGCTCGAATATAAAATCGACGATGCCTCGACTTTATGATATAACCACTGGCATGTATAATATGGATTGCAAAAAGTGGGCTTACTTCTATGTTGCTGACTCTGTCGGCCTAAGCACCAAGTATCAACTGAGATAGAACTGAAAACAACAAATAAATTAGTGGATTCGTCGAAATAAATGTTTTTAAATTAATCATTTAGGGTTATTACTGACAAAAACTGTTTTATCAATGTATTCATTAGATACGTAGAAGAATTTCTAAATGTTGTACTAAAATCACTTCCCGAGCTGCGTGCTCACTTTTTCAACTTCCCCCAATGATTTTTTCAATGTTGGCACCGACGTAAGAACTCTTTTTGACAAAAGCAATTGTGCCCACGTGAAATAGAAACGTAAGCAGTCCATATTATATACGTCAGTGGACATAACCAAGGGTAAGCAAGCAATGCCTCGCTCTAATATAAAATCAACGATGTCTCGACCTGATGTAGGGAAGGCCTCAATTTTTTCTTAGAAATTTATTGGAAATTTTTTCCTTAGAATTATTATGCATTATTGTAGGCGATAATGGGCGGACCTCTAATAATTTTTGTGAGTGTAGCAAGGAGAAGTGAAGGTTTACTTTACTTGCAGTACCGAAAACTACCAACGTACAATTATTCTAAAAAAGTACTTCAAAAAGTACTCAGTACTTTTTATAGACTTAGTACTTAGTTACAAGTACTTTTCATATATGCGGTACTTGTACTTACACTGAAGTACTCAGGTCTTCGGTACTTGTACTTGTACTTAAGTACTTTTTCTTTGGTACTTGCCCAGCTCTGCTCCAGCGCAACTTTGAACAACAGTGCGAGCGCGAGCGCAGCCGGCGTTTCAGCTTTCCTGTAGAATACATGAGAAGAAGTTGGGCATGTTCCAATGGTGAAGTCGGCTGCGCCCACTGCGCTGAGCAAACGCTGGGGTACAAATAGTTTCTACTCCAGCGCAACTTTTAACATTTGATAACATGTTTTTCAGCTGATTTGAATGTAGTGAGCTTCAAAAACTGGGGAAATTTCAACAAGTTGAACTGATTTAATAAATAAATAAAGTAAAAATGTCGAAAGAAAAGTTGATTAGTCTGGTGCGAGATGCGGAGTTAATTTATAACTTAAAATGCCGGGATTATAGAAATATAGAAAAAATATATGAATTGATTTAAATTGACAACACATAAAAGTCAGAAAATAAAAGAATAAAGCACTACACTGTGTTAAAACGAAAGTTCACTACGCCGAAGTTTCAAATGCTCACACTGTGTTAAGCTAAAGTTCACTACGCCGAAGTTAACAAACGCTCGCACTGTGTTAAGCTAAAGTTCACTATGCCGAAGCTATCATACGCCGGCTGAGTCGAAGTTGTGTACGCTCGCACTGTGTTTCAGCCTTAAAGGAGCGTTTACAATGACAGAGTAGAGTGGAGTCACCAGATTGCATCTTCTCTCCTTTACTCAAGCTTGCACTCTCATATAAGTTATTCGCGCTACCCACCAGAGTGGATTTCACAGAGTAGCGTCAGATTGGAACAATTCCCAATCTCACGTTGATAGTTTCGAAAGCTTTCAACATTTGTTTCGAAAAACAAGTTTCTAACAGATGTCACACTGTAACTAACGAAAATTGATAAATTATAACAAAACACCCAAAAATAAATATTTTTTATAAGAAATTAAAAATGTATTTAGTATTTTTATGATACAATTTTCTTATGTTCGAAATGGTTTATCTATGGAATATAGATGGCAGTCATTTATTTCGAAAGTGTCCGTAATAAATGTTAATTTGTATTTTGTGATAATTCAAATCGTTCATAGCTCATTCTGGTGTAATTATAGAAATATCTTCCGTAATTTAACACCATTTGTGATCTGTTTTGAAGTATATTTCAAATGTAAACACATGATAATCTGTCACACAATTTACATGTGATTTCGAAAATCTGAATGAAGCTCACTGTGTATTGTGCATGCACGCTACTTTCTGTAATATAAAACACTAGCACCTTTCTAGTTAAGTACAGCCAAAAGATTTGTAATCTTGTGTACATTTTTTTCCAAAATAAATTATTATTATTATTATTACTCTGGTAAAAGGATTTACATGAGGTTTTCTTATTTAGAATGAGTGAATGGGGTGCTTTCCGATGGGGTAAAATTTTCTTACGTTTTGGGGGTTTGGATGAGGGTGGTAACTACCACTCTTGGGGTTGTGAAATTTGGACTGTGTGTGATATGTGTTGAGAGTCGAGATTCAAAAGTCGAGGTTCGAGAGGCGAGGTTCAAGTGTCAAGATTCGAGAGTCGTGTATAGAAATTCGAGATTTGAGAGTCGAGTCGAAATTCGAACGTCGATATTCAAGAGTCGAAATTCGAGAGTACGGTTTCGAGAGTCGAGAAAGTGTATACAATTTATGACTAAAAGTTGTAATTAGACAATTGTGATTATAGTTACCGATGCCCAAGCTTTTAAGATTTAATCTGAGGTGTAGCATTTCTTATTTTGCAATTTAACTTTTCTTGTGTATATCACTGAGAAAGAAAAAAATTCTTTTTTTCTTTTAGTGCATTTTATTTACAAAAGTTATTTATTTTAAAAGTTTTTTAATATATTTTATTTATTTTAATGTTGTTCTATCAAACGGGATATATGTGAAATAAGAATCACTTGAAATTTATAATTATCACTTTTGAAGACCGATAATCAATTATTTCTGCTCAGAATTTAAAGGAATTGTCGCACCGATTCCGGTGGTGTCATTTTGTTTTCAATTCTCTGAGGCAAGCCTTGAAGCGAGCTGCGAGGAAGCCTGAAAGAGGCAAGGCCTGAGGCTTGTGGAAATTTCGAAATAAATGTTGTCCGATTACACGATGAAAAACTGTGACCACATATAAACGTACCGCAACAAGCTGAAAATTTTTATTGCAAATAAAAAAATTGCTTAAAAATTTTCATAACCATTATTAATAGATATTACAACTTTTTTTTATTATGTAAATATTATAAAAGTTACTATACCTGAGTGTAACTCTCTTTTATAAATTAAAAATCAATATCTTTATCTTTTTATTTTTAACGTTCGGTTATTTTGTTCGATGGAAAAATTTATTTAGCCCCCCTCTCTCTGCTTCATTTTTAGTGACATAAATGTAGATAAGGATTTCGTACCTAATTCATCTCACTATCAGGTAGCCGACTTTGAAGCTTATCAGTTGTTTTCATTTCAGATTTATTTTGCCGGTAAGCTTTTTTAAATTAATGAGCTACATTCGTACGGCTCACATAAATAATCAAATACATAATCTACAAAGAGGAAATAATGGGGGTAAGCTCCATTATCTCAACAATAGCTTTAGTTTTTCTACAAACATTATATATGTATGTATTAACTCTCAACTTTTAAGTATGCTTTTAAAAATCTTAGGAAAGTTATAATCTTCTTTAACTTAAAGTCCATTTAAATTGACAAAAACAAAAACATTTTTTTTTTGTCACAGAAATCCAACCCCCATGAGCACATATTTACGGCACCTTAAAACCATGTTGTTATCAGCTACAGCTATATACAGTCTCAAAAATCGTTCACCTTGCTAATAAATCCGATATTGATTATCGTGTTGGTTGGTATGATTTTATCTGTTGCTGTTTCGTGTGTAATTAAGTATTTATGTGTCGCTCCACCCCAGTACCTGGTAAAAGTGTGTATAAAATGGAACAGGACGAACGTTATGCAGCGTTGTCGTGATTAATTTTATGTCTCATTAAAATATGTAAAAAATAAAAACACAAAAACGACAAACTTTTCGCGTTTATCAGCATGTGTATACTTGACATATGTTGTGGTCCCGAAGAACCGCATTATTCCTATAGAACGACATTACAGCCCACATTCATGGCTACATGATGCATATATGGGGTGTGAGCTACCTCACCCTTCCCGCGTCCTTCATTACATATTATCTTTAAGATCTAATTGAATGAAGCTTTCTGCTCATTATGTTTTCGTTTATTTTGGGGTTTATAGAAAATGAGGGTTCCTGATGGTAAGCTTATTATTAAAGTTGATCACGTTCGCCGGTTAATCCTTTAAAAAAAAATAGAAAATCGATTATGTAAATGATATTAGCGATTATAACTACGTATGTTTGTATATAAGGATTTAGTCGAATTGCTCCTCTTTTCACTCATATTTTCTTTCTTGATTGATCCTGGCTATAACAAAGGTTTAATAAGGATAATAATTAAATGTACATTATCCATAGCAGTAAATTTCTCAGAACGTTAGCTATTATTTAACTCTTGTCGTGATAACAAAACCACTACAAAGTCAAACTTGTTTGTTGGTTTGTTTGTTTTGGTTGTATCATGATAGTGGACATATGACGAAAAAACTACTGCGTTGCAAAAATAAAATTTTCTGTAAGGTTCGCCTGTCGCACTTCATTGTATGCTCTCTGTGCCGGAGACTTTAACATATTCCAGTTATTTATTATTATTATTATATATTGCACTGGCCAAGTACACACGTTTTCACAATCTTTTTAGTACAGAAGAGTTTCGGAACTACATTAAGGTACATCTGATAAAAAAATATAGAAAATCTAAAATTAAGTTAAAACTATAGCAAATCTCAAATTAAGTTAAAAATATAGAAAATCTAAAATAAAATTCGAAATAAAAATAAATCTTATATTTATCTTATCTTATTCACAGTTTTTAGAGTCGGCCATAGATGGAATAGACGAATTTTTAGAGAGCTTTTAAAAATTAAAAATCAAAAACCTACTCAAATTAAACAAAACTAGGAAATAAATATAATAGTTAAGAAATATAGCTTGTACAATAAAATGTACACAGTAGAGCAGACTAAACGTTTTATAGTTTTTAGAATAACTTCCGTGGCTGGAGAGAAACTTGTCAAGTAATTGCCAAATAATAGCCTACATGGTTATTCCTCTAGAAAATCTCATTAATATTTTTTTTTTTTTTTAACCATGTAGGTATGTATGGAAATATTTATTATTTAATTTTAATGTTAACGGACTGTCCTGCTACGCAGTACAGCACGATTCGATAACAGATAACTCAATATCCTTGTGGATATGGAATAGAACTAGAAGACCCAGACAAACTGAGTAAGACAGGTACTACAACAAAAGTGAGTTACGCCGAGAGACAAGAAATAAAAGCGTGAACCTTCATGAGACTCTTAAATGCACTAACAAATGGCGCAGTTCTCTTGGCGATATGCGTCTCTATATTCCCTGGGGCAAAAAGGGGTTTTGATTACACATAGTACATACAACAATGTGTTCAAAGAGTCGTGTAATATATTTAAACATTTTAAGGTTGTGTTAGCTGGGTTCGAGATATTTCAGATAACATTTGGTGTGAGCGAGGAAGGGCAGACTTAGGGGTAGAGTAACTCGTTTGAGAGATAGAGGTTTTAGGTTTTCCGGTATTTACTTTTTTTTTATTTATTTTATTTATTAAATTTTTTATTAAATAATAGCCTAGTTCAAGTATTAATAATAATTCAACCCCTAAGCTTATCATAAAATATAAATATAAAGTATATACTATATATAAAATATAAATTTGACGTAGACTTTCACGAGTATTAAAATCTATACAAAATTATTAAAGCAAAACTTTAACCGAGAAAATAAAAATTTAGATGTATGACGTCCATTTAGTCAACCTCACATTTTATGACTGTAATGTGGAGGTGCCCCTTTTCATTATGCGGAAACATCATCCTACTGATTGTAAACTTAAGGGTGTTCAAGGACCTTCAAGGGATTACACAAAGTTTCCTGGAGGAACTCCAAATGCTTCTCTGTTTTTATCGATTCAAAGTATTTCAAGCTAAGGAGAAACTCCTTCGTCGATTTTTCAGAATTCAATTAGAAAACTCAATTCAAGGATGAAAATTCCTTTCAAGTAAGACCTGTACCCTTTGAATATGTTATGAATGCACTTGGCTCTGATGCAATATGCATATTAATCAGTTTCTGTTATATATATGTTAATACGTATGTCAAATTTATTTACATCGTTCTATGCTAAAGTTTCTTAGACGTTGATTTGCCTTCCGTAAAATTTTTAAAGCTCACGCAATAGTTCACTCGATATGAAACTCTTTTTTTTTTTTTTGAAAATAATTACTATATTCTCTACTGCACATGAAGCAATTCCATCCGCCCAACCGTCTACGTATTCAACATGTGAGATGATTAGTTTTATAAGTCAGTTGAATTTGTATAACTTTTAGTTGTATGTTGTGTTATACAAGTCAAAGGATGTAAATCTAATTATAAATATTTTATTTTGAAAATTTAAGTTAATCTCAATTGAAAGGCCTACTAAGTTTAAGAAATCTCATCCTTCCAGTTCATTCATCCATAATTGAAAAGTATATAAATTTTAACCGCATTTATATGATTTCTCATGTAAAACATCAAAATAACAGAGAATTAATTTTGATTAATTTTTCACTCTATATTCATACAGAGTAAGTGACCTGTTAAATTGTTCCAAAAAACTTTGAAGGTTTTGTTGAATTATTTATTATTTTATTATATTTCAGCAGATGAACTTTCATCAAGAACCTAATTCTTCGTAAAATTATTAAAACGGTGATTTTAATATATTTTTATTAAACCTAAACTTTCTATAAACACATAAAAGAAAAACCGAAAAGCTGTGTTCATGCTGCCTCAAGAAAAGTGCCCTTTTATGTTACCATTAAGAATATTGGCAGTCATAGATTTGCCTTTTCACAGTCATATCATCTCGGCACAGTTGAAAGTAAAAGGAAAACGCCATAGGGTTTCTACTGATTATTTCCTAATACGGGCAGAAGCACAAAAAGTTTATAATCTTAAGTAGAATCAAACAGGCCTAGCTATATATAGGTATAAAATTTCATTTTCATGATCCTTATGTTTTTTCTCTACTCATTTTTAATTTAAAAGAACACCTCTTATTCTTTAATCTATTCTTTTAAGGTCATATAATGTAATAAAAGGAAATTTTTGTAAGAATTTCATTAATGCCGCAAAAAAAAAACATCAAAAATAAAACGACAGAAAACCTTGTCCTTACATAGTCTCTGCAATTTTTTTTTTGTTATTTGTATATATTTAGATATTATAAACAGTGTAAAAAAATTTTCCAAAAATTTTCTATTATGTTCCCCTTAAAATTTCATTAACGCTTTTGCTAAGGAAAATAATTACCCCCCAGAGCGATAGGGAAGAAAATTAAACACATTTTCATTTAAGCTGAAACTGTGAAATTGTTTTTCTTACCACATTACCTATAGCGGCTTTTTAAGTGTTGGGAAAAGTATGATAAAATTCAAAAACAACAGGTATGTACTGTACATGTCTGGAGTATTTTATTTGAGAGATTTCTGGATGAGAAAAGTTTGCTGTGCATTAGAAAAAAAAAAGAGAAAAAAAGAAGGAAAGATACAAAAAAAAATTAACTTATTAATGCTACCTTCCTCGAATTAAATGCTCAAATATCTTTTAAACAATTCTATGAATAGTTCCGCTGGAGGAAATATTCATAGAACTATCTCTGTATTAAAAAATTGCTTAAATAGTACGGTCTGAATAATATGCACTGTACAATCTTTTAGGGCCCAATTTGGATTTCTAATTTACCTCAATATAAGATCAAACAGTAATTATGGTTAGAAGAATATCAAACAAGAAACAAATTGTCCGAACCTCTGTCTAATCGGTAAGATAAATTTAGAATGTATTAACGGTATGTATAGCGAGCTTAAATCTTGTATACACAATAATTTTATGATAAAAGTAAGATCAGTAAGTTCGTAGACGGGTGTAAAAACAAGAAACTTTTTTGTAGTGTTGTCATACTATCGCCATACCGTTATTTTTAATTACTATACTTCAAAAGTATCGAACATGACAAATTTTGAAAGGACTTCTGCACTTAAAAAAAATACTCTGAATAAACATAGAGGATAATTTCGTTCTGTACTTATAACCTTTGCGCCTTTAGAATGTACCGTTACAGATACATATATGTATGTATATAGAAAATACTGATTTTTACAAATATAAATATTAACCTCAATTTGACCTCTGCGGTAATTAAGTCAAGATCTGGCACACCACTTAATACATAGAAACTAAGTATATACTGTTACGACAGCTAACGATTACTTCGATGTGGGGACTGCGCTTACACAAATCTAAACCTAAAAAAATAAAAAACTTCTGTCAAGAGCGAGTCGGACACGTGCAATCAGGGTTCCGTAATCATCAACGAGTCGAGGTCTTACAAGTTAACACACATATTTTTGTTTTAGCTTTAGAATCCTAGAAGATCAGGGGAAACGGTATTTTTTCGCACATTTTAATATACTATATATACACAACAAATGACAAAAAAAATTAAAAAAAAAAATACAATCCTTGGTGGATGGAATGGAAATTGATTGAATCACCTAAGAGATTCTCTAGAACGTAGGCCATAACAAGTCACATTGTTCACCCTCAGGATTTATAAGCAATTGCTCATAAATCCCAATTTGACACTCTTTCAAAGCTTATTATTGGCCCCAAACCCTCTACCCGCATCATGCAGTTCATCTAGAAGGCGTGAACCAAGGAATATGTAGCGCTTTCCGTTGAGAGCCGGACAGTTCAAAGAAAGTTAGTGACGTGTTTCGAATTTCTCTCCGCATCCGCTGAATACAGGTTTGTCAACAGGTCCCATGCTATATTGGTGACTCCTGATAAATGAGTGTCCGGTAAGAATTGACAATAGGACTCTCAGGGTAGGTTAGTTATGTGCCAATAGCTTCTTTTCTTTTTTATAATCCTTGAAACGATATCCCACATGATACAAAAAAAAAAATATTTTTAGGGGGCCCAAGAAATTTATCTGTGACAGATAGATGGACAGATGCAAGTGCTCTTATTAAGGGTTCCGTTTTTCCTTTGCGGTAAGGAACCTTAAAAACAGTTAATTAATAGAATTTAACGAGACGCGTTCTATAAAATTAAACGTTCTTCAATTAATTCAATGATGAATTAAAACACTTTTTTTAATTTTAATTTGCTTTCGTGACCATGGTAAAGAAAAGAGAAAGTAAGAGCGAGAAAAAGCAATTAAATGGTGAACTCAATCAGAGTTTGCAAGCAATTAGTACTGGCACACAGATATTAAAGTGAAATGAATTTCCCTTCAGAATTAAGAAAATAGGCTATAAAATCGAAATGAAATTAAAACAAACTGATTGTTCACAGAAAACAAAAAAATAGGAAAAATCTGGTTATGGATTTTAAATTTTTGGTAGACACCTGGAAACTACCAGCCATATGCTCGTTTTCTTTATAGTAGCCCTTAGTATAGGGGAGAAATAAGGGCTATATAAAGGGATCGCGGCCAACATACATCAATCGCTCTTTTATTTTTAGAAGACTTACAAGTTTGAACAAAATTTGTTTGCATATTTTTTTTTTTAAATTTTAGACATTGAACAGCAAACTGCAAATATATATTTTTTGTGTTTGCACATTGCAATAAATTGCAACTGATTTGTGGCAGAATTTACTATTGTTCCTAAACGAATTCTATGTATTTCGTGCAAGTAATAATTTTGTTAGATTCGACAGATTTTTATTAAGGAATTTTTTTTTTTTATTTTTTATTTTGATATTAAATATTTTTTTTAAGTAGCTTTTTTTCAATTTCATTTAATTATTTTTTCAATTTTTTTTTTTTTAATTATCCTAAAATTTGACTTTACTTAACGCAGTTGCTAAGTATTTTTGTGTGTGCTGTTTGTCATAAAATAAAAACCTAACAAATTCAACCATATGCCTTCTGGTATTTGAATCCAGGATGTACCTACACCTACATATGTATGAAGCTTTGGGTACAATCCACGAAGTATCCACAAAGTACCGTAATTCGAAATCTCGCTCCGTCCCTTATGGCAATGAAAAAGGAAAAATATTGAAAATTAATGCGCACGAGAGGAAGTTCAAATAAAATGTGAAATATTTTGTAAATAAATTTCGTTTTACAACAAACTTTCATTTATTATTATTTTCGAACCATTTAAAAATATTAAATTGCCAAAAACATTTCATATCAAAAATAATTGGATTACTGACAGATGTAAAGAAAGAGGGATGGAACCATAAACAGATGAATAAATAATAAGTGTAAAATTACTTCAAAATAATCTGAATAAGAAAAACTATGTGGAGAACAAAAGATGTGTTTCTCTTCTAAAGGTTTCGGTCAAAATCTATCCTTAATAATAGATTAAAATTTTTTCAAAATTTCATCAGATTTACAGATACCTATTTAAATCTTAACTATAAGTCCATCTCTTAAGAAAAACTGCTAGACCGCCATCCGGTTCAGAAGCATGATCTAAAGATTCAAGAGTCCATATCAAATGTCATATTAAGTTCGAAAGGAACAGAGCTGAGACAATCAATATAGATCACTGTTAGTATCGCAAATACCCGAAAAGTGATATATTAACTGTTGAAACTGTTCTAAAATAACTTAGCAACTAAGACTTAATGGTATCTCAACTATGTATTGTAATTATACATCACGTGAGTACGAATTGTCAATATAAGACCATTTGTGTCATATAATTGACTTTTCAAAATGGAATCAAAAAAATAAGCAAAGTTATAATATTTGGGTCAGAGGTAAATGTCATTCACTAAAAAACAAACAAAAAACAAACTTTACGCAATTTCTTCCTAACAAGAATAAAAGAAGAAAAAACAAACCTTAGAGGTGGGCAATTTAACGTTTCTTCCTATACAACAACTTTGTAGCTATGTTCCTTCCAAATAAAACGGTCCCAAATCTCCACAGCTCTTACAAGAGTAAATACCAAAGAACTTTCCCCCAGAATATGTGAATTAAGAACATAATGAACATGAAAAAAAAATTTAAAGAATTCTTTCAGTGATTCTCTTCATATCTCTTAAAGATGACAATGCCTTCTTTCACCCTTGGGAATTATAGAAACAGTTTGTCTTTAAGAAGAAAGAAAATCGTCGCGTATAGGGCTATTTTAGTTTTAATGAAGTTTCAGGACTTTCGGGATATTGATGGAATTGGGATGTAGAGGAATTTGATCAATTAGGTATTGTGTAGGTGTGTAATAGAGGGGAGCTAGATTATACCGAGAAAATTAAGCACATTTTCTTGATTAAGGAAGAAAAGAGCTTTTGATGTTCAGAGAACGGAATAAAATAAAAACTAGGACTACAATTGAAATAGAATTTGATTATAAAAGTTTGTCCTGTATATTGTCTGTGTTGTTTTAAGGAAATGGAATAGTTTTCAGGAGATACACAAGTATGTTTTTGACCCTGTAAATAATTGCAGAGCTCATTCCTTTCTAGTCAATTATTGTTGCCAGATTGCAAGATTTATCTTTGTTTACCTCATTTTCTGGTTTACACCCTCCCTCTCCTCACTGGATAAGTTCCTATTAAAGCAGGTTCGGAATATGGAGGGGGGGGGGCTAAAATAAATTTAATCTTAGCAATAATTTCATTTAAATTCATAAAATTTAATATTAACTATAATAACAACAACTATAAAGTGCTTATTAATATTATTCTATTTCAGAACCTACAACAGAAGAAACAACAATGGACATCATAATCAAAGAAGACGAAATATCATTTTCACAAATAGCAATTTTCACATCAGTATCATTCGTTCTTGTGTCACTCGTTGGACTCATTTTGTATATTACATGTTCGAAAAAATACAGATTAAATTGGTTTGAAAAAACTTTATTAGAATCAGCATCAGAAGCTGAAGAAATGGTACAAAGGTAATTTTTTCCAGTTTATTTTGTATGCCACTGTGATATTATGTGTAGGTATACATAATTGTGTATATAACTTTTATGAAAAATATTTTACAGCAGGGAAGCATTAGTTAGTGGACCAATGGCATATAATGTAGATAACATAAGTGAAAGTTCAAGATCTTTGACTAAAGGTAATATTAGTCCCACCTCAATAAATGATGATCCAACATTTTGGGTACCTCCAAGACCAACTAGTCAAGGAACAAATCATGTTTCAAGTGAGTAAAGAAAGAAAACTATCGATCGAAAAACATATTAGTTTTTGCACAAAAATAAATAAACTCAAATTTTGAAAAATATTTTTATTCGAAAATGATAAATTTGAAAATCAAAACTTGCCTCTGAAAGAAACACTCTAATACCTTTGTAAAAGTTTATCTTCATTTTATTTATCACTTTCGACTAAACGAATGATAAATTTTCCCCTTCGAAATAAATACTCTTAATTTTTCACGTATACACGAAAAATTTACGACCAGAGTCATTGTAGTCTATATTCCAGGTTTTTTTTTCATTTTTTTACTTGCAAAAGAACGAAATCGTATTACTCTAATACATTAAAGAGCGATTTTGCTTTGCAAAACTATACGAAATCGTACTAGATACTATAATATATTCAAAGATGTCACGGCCTGGAACATAAAAACGGCAATGCCATAGTACATCCAATTCTGACTTTCGAGGAATATCTTCTTCTTCGTTTGTAATTTTCGAATAATTGTCCCATGGTCAAAGTAATAATGAGAAACGCACAATTTAAACTACATACACGATTCTTTTTCTTGACGGTTAACGGCTCGGATCATCGTACCACATATTTTTCAAACGCATTATAAATATGTTGAAAATTATACAGAGATAGTTAGTAGCTCGCAAAGTACATACAATTTTTGGTCAACAAGGTTCATCAAAATAAGCGAAATTTTAAGATTGCTTAAGAAATTTGAAATATGAATTTAAAGAAATTTGCCTTGTTTCTTCGAATTTTATACCCGAAATGTAATAATCATAAATAGCATTTATTCATTACCGCACTATGATAACCGAATTCTTCACTTCCCGGAACCGTATCCTTCTGTCACCTTAAAAAAGGGACACCTAGCAGAAGAAATAATCTCCAAAAGAGAAAACGTTCATCAGCTACAATGACTGAGTCTTCCTGCACTAATCCACACAAAGAACCTCAATAATTTCCAATACAAAGACTTTAATAAGATCAGCAACTGTGATAAGTACCATAATGACTGGCCATTGCACAAAGAACGTACTTTACGAATGCGCAGGACTTGCTCACCAATGACTCCAATGTCTGGGTAAGCGATTCGTAACCTCATCAGATGTTCGAAACACTGACTTTTTTAAAAAAGGTGAAACGTGGACCTGGACCTAATAGGATAGGGACATGATACAAAAGAACTTTTAGGTCTCAGTTCTTAGAGGACATATGGTTCCAGCAGGATAGCGGAACCTGTCATACTACGCGAGAAGCAATTGATTTGTTATGGGCAACTATTTTCAGACCATCTCATCTCGCGAAACACCAATATCAGTAAAATCTATTGATTTTATCTTAGCACAGTTCGCAAAAATTTTATTGATGAAATTGCTCACCACAAAATTAACTAACTAATACAGAATTTACCTGACTGAAACATTTTCGGAGTTCCTGTGAACAACAGAAGCTGCTAAATTCTCGGTGGTCTTCATGGCTTGCAGATTTATTTAAAATATCTTTCCATGGCGTATAATTTTCATACAAAGTGGTCCCATAGAAATATTTAAAAAATGCAAACGATATGAATGGAATCATAATGCATGCAGAAGAGTTATGGAAAATCATCGTACGTCAATCTTACTCATGTTTGGCCCCCTCTCAATAAATTCTGCATAATAGATAGCAATTATAATTTACTAGCTTAAGTGGTCTTAGAACGGGATTCCTTCTTAAGTTTATAGATACATATATATTTTTCTTTACTTTTTTTATACTTTTTTAAACTTTTTAAATTAATTTATTATTTTTATTTTTTCGAATTTTTTTTTTATTAAAAAGAAATCTATGCGCATTCTTCCGTATTACAGAGAGGGTCTGGGCTTTTTTTATATTTATTATTAATTTTTTCTATTTATTCTAAATTTTTTACATACATAAATCATGTTCAAACCCATTATCAACTTCTGATAATGACATTCGATATTTATACAGAAGCTTCTATCCACATCCAATATAGAGCACAAAACTTAGGACCATCACAATGGACTATAGAAAGTTACTGAATAGAAGTAGTTACCGATTTGCAACAAATCTATCTGAAATGAAATTGCCTGATGACAATTAAACATTCCCATCGATTAAAGCAAATGCATTGTTGGCGAAATCAAAACATGTAAATGCTCTGACGTTTACGTATATATTTGCATGTATGTATGTACGTACGTATGATGAACCTCCAACGTAATTCAATTCTAACGATGATATTTTTATGTACCTACGGAAAGCTGAGATTTTAATGTTTTGAATGAATGGTACGAACAGATTATGATGAGGATGTTTAAGGTTAATTGCTGTTACTGAAGTGGATACAATAAACGAGATTTTAGATATCCTTGGTGAGATTAAATGAAAAATATATCTATACAACACATATACATATATACATGATTGAAGGGATGCCAGCTCACAAATATGTAGGGGTAGGGTACGAACAATTGAAAGATGGTTGAAGATTGTGATAGGTATATAATTCGATTGCTGTTGACGGCGTATTGCAGGATTTTTATGGGCTGAAAATTATAGTTATCACCACTTTATTAATGGCCTGAAGTTGCGGCCGAAGTCTTAGAATATTCTCAAGGGCGCAGTATTTTATGTAGATTTACAAAAAATGTAAATAAATAAATCATTTTATTAAAAACTATTATGGAGATTAGCCCAATCATCTGCCATCTTCCAAGGTTGGAAAAATAATCTAAAGGCTCAATTCTAGTTTTGTCAAAAAATTAAATTATTTTTAAATTCCACTTCATCTTTTTTTATTTTTTTAATTAATCATAGCGATTCTGTTCCAGGTAGGGAGTGATAAATAATGTTGAATGTAAAGCGAAATATTGAGACTAGGAAAAAGTTCATGGCATTTTTTTAATAAAATTAAACTGGTTTTCTTATACTGTGAAAATGAATTTATCAAAACAACATATGTTCCATTATTATCGACAAAGTTTCATCATTTTTTGGGTACAGTCATGATCTCATCGGTGAGAGAGCTCTGCAGAAATCGTAGCAAATGATAGTCAGAGGATGCTATATCTGGACTGTACGGTGGATGCATCAAAACTTTCCAACCAAGCTCTCGCAATTTCTGACGACCCATCAAAAAAGTGTACATCAATTCTGACTTCTTATACACTCAAAGTAACGCTCAAAGTGTCCCCAATCAAAAAAGGGTTTAGTGGTATTGCTGTGATTCGTGATTTATTTTCAATTGACGGAATCCATCGGGGAAAGCTACGAACTTTTTCCCATGCGCTATATAATTTTTTATCTATCAATAAATGTATGCACTTCTCACACTTATTAAGACCATTCTGATAAAAAATGTTGTTCAATTATTTCCCGAGAGTAATACCCTCTAGATACCCGAGCGATTGGCGGTTCATTCATTGGAAAAGATTTGTTATTTATTGATTTCAGGATATTTTCTTTACTTTCCTCTCCTCTGTATATAGAGAGACTCACTCTTACCATTTTTAATTTTACATTCTATTGACACATATTTACAACTATTTTGACGTTTATACTAGACCAGAAACGAAAATACTCTTCTATCAGTGAACAGTGACTTTTGGGGAACTGTCCATGTCTGTTCTTTTTTTCTTTCGTCAGCCTTTTGTGTATTGTATACGTACCCACCAAGTAATTGAAAAATATTATTTTAAATTCGATCTTTTGTGATGCTGTGCTGAAGTGCTGAATATTCATTTACTAGAAGCAGTTAAATAAACGTTTTATTATTTTTTGTCATACGTTTATTCACTGGAAATTCATTTTAATTCATTTGGTGCTAAATGAAAAGGATAAAGCGAAATGAGCTAGGTAGGTATGGTGTAAACCGAAGTACGATAAAATTGTGGTGATATGTTCAAGATATGTATATGGCAAAAAGTATTACAAAAGATCAGAATCAGCACCCTAGAGAGAATTTCGTAAGCAACATCGTCTTTTGCAGTAGGGGAACTATCTTCCAATTTGATGTGAGAAAGTTCTATTTGATTTTTAAGACTTTTGAAACCTAACCTGAGGCTTAAAGATTAATTGCAAAAAAACAATAAAGATTACAATTGGATACAGATTGAAAAAAAGTTTTGGGTTTTTGTTTTTTAAATATTTCATATGAAAAATATATGTACTGCCACTATTATATTAACGCATGAATTGATCAAGTCCAGAATAGAGTTGTATTAAAAACAACCCCAAGGTTGTTAAAGTTATAGGAATAGGGTAGGTGCGGATTGAAAGAATTTGACTTGACGTTATTTTGTAAGCGAATTCGTAATCAATTGAGAAATAATACCTGCGCCAAAACTTTTCTACTGTTATTGATATTGTAATTGAAAGCCGAATACGGTACCTATACAACCACAAAAAAATAAAAAAATAAATAAAGAATAAAATCAATGAAATAACTATTCCGCCATAAACAGCAGACAAAAACAATCAATTTGAAAGTTTTCGATTATATCGACGCATGTAAGCAGAGCTTTAGACAAATTAATTATCGACCATAAACCTACTTATGTACATATCTAAAATTACTGTTATTATAAAGAGCCATAATACAAGCCATCATGTTAATGATACACGTAGTAGCTCATGTTCAACAAGAACCACCATTTCTTCTTAGCCTCATAAAAACTTTATATGAACCTTCCACCTCTCCATAGTAACTACATAAGAAATGGTAGTCGCACATAAAATTCAAGGAATAAGATAGCTCTATTTCCGGCAAAGAAAATAACCAGAGGCAGGCAATTCCTTGTCAAATAAATATTTATTTGTGAGTGAATGGAATATGTAATTGCATTGTTGATTATGTCCGATCACGGATGCTGGGTATTACAGTTAGTATTAAGCGATAAACTTAAGTACGTATACACCTACAATACAGCAGCATTTACGGTAGCTGCCTCCTGATCAATGGATGAGAAGAAGTGCAAATAAAAACGAGAAAAATCTTCTAAATAGCATTAGAGGCCATGTATGCCGAGGCATTTTCCACAGGCATATCTCATTCTGCTGGACTGGAAATTTACTAATATTCAGGGAAAATGGAATATCGTGTAGACGTAGGTACAAGAAAATGTTTGTTGTTGGGCACAAATTTTTCTAGAAAAAGTAGAAAATATATATACACATAGTTAGGAATAAGTATCCCCCTTAAATAATGGCGCCATTTAATTGGACAATTATATACCTATATACAGGTAGAACAGTCTCCTTGCCTAGGCCGATATACCGATGGCGATAACATGCTATTGTATATGACAGATGTATTAAGGAGTGTTTTATGCGAATCATAATTATACGACGTTTTGTATGTAAATTAACCTAATTTGCATAGGTTTCTGAAGAAAGCCTAACCATCATCTGAAGTCAAATGAATATGTAGGTATGTGAAGAAATTATGCAAATGCTCATAAGCTTTTAATACAATCAGGATTTCAGAAATTTGCTTTTGATTCGAACCCATTATTAAACAACTTTTCAATTTCTTTAAGAAGTATGTGGATTTGGAATATAAAGTCATTTAATTATGAGTTTACATTGCGTATACATAGATAACTTTGGTTATGTTTAAAATATGCCTGTTGGTTTTTTTTTTTTTTTATATTAAATTTCGATACTTTCACAGTTGAAAAATATTACAAATGATAAAAACTGAACTGGTAGACTTCATATTTCCATGATCAAGTATTGGATTCGAATTGAGTTTTCGTTAAGTTTTGCTGGCTGATTAAACTTAATTCTGTTTCCATCTTGAGACAAGATTCCTGGTGAGAAAATTTTTTCGATTTTTTTTTCTTTGGAATTGGATTAGTCTCTCATCTACGTAAACTTGCAGGGGCAATACAAGTGCAGTGTCTACGTAATTCTCTTATCTTAAATTTAATTCTGGTTGGGATAAATTTTTAAGTAATTAAGTGCTGTGTAAAGCTTATCCAAGTTATCTTACAGAAATGGAGCGATGATACCTATGCTAAAGATGCAATACGCCTTCGATGCGATATGAAATTCATTTTCTGCTGTGTTGCATAAAATATACCAAGATCGACGATGATATTGCATAACCGCGAGACTAGACTAGCAACATCGTAACCGCGTAAATGGAGTAGAAAAAAAAATTTCAATTTCGTGATTAATGGTAACGTATAGGTAGCTGAGAAACTACAACTTGTTTTATCAATTTCATGTCCAAAATCCAAAAGTATGATATTTCTCAGTATAACAATAATTTGATATTATATAATATTAAAAAAAAAAATCCCTCCTGAACACTTTACTATTTCTAATCTAGCGGTTAAGGCTGATCCAAAATGGACATAAACATAAGTAAACTTACTTACGTACGGCGAACACGCCCCTTAACTTAAACATACATACCCAAAATAACCTTAAGCGTCGGTAAGGAAATTTTCGTTAGGTGCAAGGTTAAAAATATGCACAGTTTCGCATTTTATTTTTTACGAATTTAATAATATTTTTAAAAACTTTCTTATAGGACTTATTTATTGTTCTATTGAGTATAAAAATTTCATTTATCTAGATACATATATCGATTATATTCCCATGGTACCAGCTCTTTGAAGATGATGTTGTAGCAATGCGACTTGCGGTGATAACTCCTGATGATGGAAAAATTATCTGATATCACAAATTTAATGGAAGTCCATTAATAACACTACCAAGAGCAGTCCTAGATGGTGGCTTTTGGAGAAAAAAAACCAATTATTAACAAAATGGTGACACTATGAAAGACTGAAGAAAATAGTTTAGAATAAAATAAATTGCAACTAAATCGAACAAGTTTTTATTGTCACTGATTTTGAACATCTTGTTTGGAGATAATTGCAGTTCAAAGTGTTTAAAGTGTATGTGTACATGTTCAAGGCGGTACTCTTCCAGACCAAATTGAAATTTTATACAATAATCTTAAATAGTTGTATTTTCAGATTATGTAAAAAGATCGATTTTTAAAAGTCTGAAAGTATACCTACTCCCTTTACAAAGGTATGTAAAGAAATTATGTAAGTAGGTGTCCCTTGAAGCCAAAGTTCAAAATTACCGGATGGGGATAGTTATTAAGAACGATAGTTTATGCATTACGTATAAGACAATTTTGATTTAATCGTCAGTCCATAAGAGTACTTCCATTTTGCACATGCCATAGAAACACGCAAACATGATATGCATATTTTAAGATTACTTTAGTGCTGTCATGTATTAGTGATTCAACTAGCATTTTATAGTGGCAAATATTAATTGGAACGGGATAAACACTTAATTTAGTCCCTCTATAGTGTTGTTAACTACAACTTTTGCTATCATAACACGTCCCAATCTTGGTCTATATATATATATATATATTTTGGGGAATGATTGAGTGAATGAAACATTCCATTTTGATGACAGTAACGTTATTTTCACTATTATTATCACCATGAAGTTATTAAGTTTAGTTGATATCACGTTACAAGGATGTGATTTTCACGTTTAAAGATAGTGATTTTCATTTAAAAAAAGCACTATACATACAAAAAATGTGATGACAATACGTGTAATGTAAAGATATATTAATACGCAATGTTTCTACGGAAATGTATAACACTAATTCACTATAACGTCGACATTAACATGACTTTGTTTTTAATCTTCTGTAATGTAGGTATTTCTTATATATTATATGCATTAGGGAATTCTAATTCAATATTGTGCAATATTTTCGAACAAATTTTTGTATTCAATATGGTGGCAATGATTTCAAGAAAAATATGGCCGATTTTGAAGGAATTTCACAAGTGCTCCACACTTCATTTTAGTGATAATAATGGACTAATCACCTAATCAAAAATTATTTTCCGACTATAGTGATAACATCGTGATTTTTACTACGAATTTCCCCATATAGTGACTCAAGGTATATAGAAGATAAGGTATTCCCATTAAAATTTTGACACATTGCAGCTGATAGCCTGTGACATAATTCTGTGACTAATGTATATACATTTTTATAGGAAAGACAGAGAGTATTGTGTTCTCTGTGTCGCACTTTGCTATACATTTCACAATATTACGTCACGTAATAGGGGAACATGGTTCGTAATGGGAATATCTTGTATTCTATATACCTTATGGTGACTGGCAATGAAAATTGATGGATATGGCAACAAAAGAAAGTGGCATATCTATACTTCTGTTATCACACTGTGGTTCTGAAATAATGACATTGGAACTATTAAGTGATATTTAATTTGGCAGATTATTGGCCATATTATAGATTGTGTTGAATGCAACCGATGAATGTATTATTAGATCCACACATATAAATAAATACATAATAAAATGCCTCTTAGAGTTGTCGCTAGAGAAGAATTAATGTGTAGTGTCTCGACTGGCCTTTGTATTGTCAAAAGCTAATCAGACTTTTCGATAAAAAGTATACCTAGTTAAATGACGAAAGTTTTTTTTATATGTTTTACCTCATTTTACTTAATCTAAATAATTAATTAACAATAAGTTTTTTACACGCCAATCTGTTACCATTCAATTTAAATGACATGATCTACAGCAGTATCATTTTTTGTTTTCACTACTTGGTTTCAAAACTGTAGTTAAAGGCACTCTTTAGTGGCATACAAATATTTACAGACATCATATAGTTCTCTATTTAAGCGTCGTTATGATGTTCTTAACACAACTTTAGAGATTGTCCACTTAGAGTGCCGACGATGATGTCGAGAACGTCCTAGTCACTAATAAAAGCATTATATATAACTATAAAATTTTCTCACGCCATAAAGTTTTTCTATTGTGAAAATAAAGTGTTATTCACTATGCAATTTGCACTATAAAATGGAATTACCTTGACGTGAAATTTTAGAGTTTATCACTAATAAATATATATAAAAAATAGCTGCGTTGGCCCTTACAAGAAATAAGCACGTGTTTATCATCAATACATATTATTCATTATATAGAGATTTACTCTATTGATTGAATATGACGTCGAATTTTCATCATTAGGTGAAAAGTTTAGTGGTTATCATGAAACTTACACTGAGCTTTAGTGACAAAACTAATTTTTCACTACTCTAAAGTTTAAATGCTAGTTGGGGAGACAATCTGTTTTATGGCTCGAGAGGCAGTTTACTTTAGACTAACACTGTCAAATTAAAAATAACATAAAATTTCAGAAAAGAGCAGGAAGAAGCAAAAAGGAGCAGCAAGCACATTTTCAGAATTTTTTTCATATATAACATACGTAAAATGAATCAAGTTCGGTCTGAAAAAATGTTCAGTTTCAGTACCAGTTCACATACTTAGAAAAAAAAAACTATAATTAAATTTTTAAATAATGCGATCTTTATAATAGGAATACAATTCTCCTAGTCTTATAACAGCTGATTTTGGAGTAAGAAAAAACATACGCAACCTTGAAGACTGTAAAAAATGGAAATATATGTATAAACTACGTTTCCATTAGCACTAGCAACTCGAGTTCAACTCGAGATGAAAACCGCATTAAACTCACTCCATTCATGAAAATTATTGCACCTGCTCCTAAACTACGCATGCTCAATTATTGTAAAGACAATTAAGAAAAACAACTACTATGAACGCCTCACAGTGCGCTGCTTTTTAGTTTTCGATGGCAGATTTTTTTTCGGGGTAATAAAATCAAGATCTAAATTGATCCTACAAAGTGCTCAGTGGCCACTGATGGCCGGCTAAATAGCACAGACACTGTTCGCATAAAAATGACATTTGTAAATTTTGATAAATTTTAAAGGAAACGTAGAAAATTTCAACAATTCCGTCGTAATAATTTAATTTAATATAAGAAAATAGTTATTTATTAAATGTTTTTTTTTTTTTTTCACAGTTATAACTGTTAAAGGGGAAAATGCAATTTCATAATTTTTCCGTTTTCCGAATATTTTCAAAATTTTTGCTTAGTCCGTTTATAGTCTGTGGATAGTTTGGATCTGGATCCGGACTTCAGGAATCAGATCCCAAATAGCAAACTATCCGGATACTTTCACTAGTAGACATCACAGCTATATTTTATATATGGGAAATCCATTATGAGACTTAAATAAGTAAGAGTCTTTTACAACTGTTATAACTGACTGAAAACATAAAAGTCCGATCAGATTGTTATCGAAAAATGGAAAAATTAAAGTCTTATGGGACCGTCCTAACTGACTAAAATTTACAAAAGTCCCTGAAGACAGTTATCTTGAGAGTAAAAAATTGAAAGTCTGATGGGTATTTTATGAAGAGACTTTGATTAATAAAATAGAAATAAAAGTATATAAGTCTACTAAGACTGTTATTATGAGACTTAAAAAATAAAAGTCTTTTTCGTCTCTTATCATAAGACTTAAATTTATTTTTTTAACAATTATTAACTATTTGTCATTACTTCTCAAGTATACCAATCAGCCTTTGTTCGGAGCAGGCTGGGTAAGTTTGGGTCTTCCTATCTGTGGATGAGCCGAAAAACTTACGTCACCTAGACATGATGCGCTTCATTAAGAGGTCTAGAAGGTTTTAGTAAGAACGCCTTTAGCAGGATAACACAATTGCCCTTCGTACTTGGGATCTCTCGTCCCCAGAATTAACACACACAAAAAATCAGTTTTGATGGGACTTTTTTAGCTGATTTCCAAAAATAATAGGTATTTTCGGGCCCTGAATTATATTCAGGCGGGGGATGGAAATGAATTGCAGAGAAAAACTGCACAGATTGTTGGATGAAATACTTATATAAAATAATCCAAAAATCCTTTACTTAATAAAATAATCAATCAAGCTAATTATTATTCCAGAGAAATTTTAAAAAGTCCTTGAAAACAACAACACTTTGGATGTAAATGGTTTTTGTTCTACCCTGTTAATGACATGTGCTACAATAGCAATTTGTTTATTCCTCTTACTCATATTTGTAATATAACTTTAAATACTGGCGAGCTTTTGGATGAATTGTAACTGATACAAGAATTCTTAGTTACTAATTATCGTGCAATTTCTTTAATGAATATTGGCCCATACATATGCTTCTGGATTCTTTAGTTAACTTTAAGATCTCCTGTCTTGCATGAAATGTCTTAGGTAATTACGGAGCAGTATGTCTTCTCATTCGGAAGGTTTTATGTATTAAACTTGGCTATCCTCTCAAGCTATACCATTGATTCAGTTTGTATACATATACAAACTTTTCCAAGGTTTCTTTTGATGGTACTAATATTTCGATATTAACTAATAAACTAAAATATCTCGGTTTTTGCTTAATCGTTGCCTAATAATGCCCCTAGTTCGCAAAAATAAAGTAGCTGCCAACCGTACCTCTTCTGCGCTTGGCAAGATTGGGGCATTCATACAACACGTGTTGAATGCTCTCAATATCTTCTTCGTCCATACACCTACTACAGAAGTCCTTATGCACTCCTTACATGCACTCTGCATGCTTTCCAAATAGAGAATGTCCTGTGTAAAATGCACTAAGATTGCACACGTCATTACGGTAAGAAGACTTTGTCTTGAAATCGCGAATATGGTTAGTTCTTGCTATCTGAAATTAGCCAGCTTACGCACCTTAAATGTAGAATCCTTTTTTCTGATACTACGGGCCTACTTATGGATTCTTCCACTAGAACAACGGTATAACAAGAAATAATGTAAAACATGTAAAAACTGGGAATACTACTACGAAAATTGTCACAGCTCCTTCCAGAGCTCCTTCAATATTCCTAACACATTTACAATGTGTTATATATCTTCTGATTCATAGGAATCAGAAGAAAATTAGTAGGCAGTAATTGTACAACTAGATTTACCGGTATTTAACATTATATTGTTAGTAATAGTTCACTCACGTATACGTTCAGGGTATATTTAAAAGAACAAAAACTTTCCTCCAGTGGGGCAGCTCAGGAAAACCTGCACACATCGTCGGCGTAATGGTGAACTTATACGTAATGTATACGATATTACGTACGCCATTTGTGTAGTACAGGTTAAACAGTAATGGACCGAAAATGGAGCCTTGTGGAACAGATTCGATTTTCAAGTTTAATTTTCTGCGAGTGTCGCATTTTATATTTCGAATATTGAATTGACGAAATTTTGAAATTTTTAATTTAAAACCTTTCTTTCGTAATCGCATTGAAAGATTTCCGAAACTTTGTACCGATTTCAAAGATATTGCAAAAATAAAAATCAATTTTTATAATTTATACTAAATAATAATAATTTTGACAAAAAAACAAAAAATCAGTTTCAGATGAATCTCCACCAGGAACTCCAACATCTCCAACAGGCAGTAATAGATCAATTACATTATCAACTGGTTCCAGTACAATTCCTATTGCCAGATCCGAAAAGCATATGGTTTTAGCAATGAATCCAGTTAGGCCAAAAGTATCTTCGATGCATGCTAAATTGGATTACACTAAAATTGATATGTCTCTGTATCAAGATGTAAGTTCTATTCCTCAATAATATTTTAGTATTTCGAATAGAGTTCAACTTAGAAGCATTTATGTATATGCAAATATCTAGGATACTCTGGCAGGATCACCTCAATCTAGCATGGATATGAGAGGTACAATTCACATTTGCATATTGTTTGATCCCATCGCAGGAATTCTCACAATAAGACTAATTGAGGTGAATTACTAAAATTACATTAAATCCGATTAGAATTTAATTATACTTAAAAAACAATCAAACAACAAAATGTTAAGGCCCAGGATTTACAGCCAAGAGATTTTAGCGGTACAGCAGATCCATATGCTAAGATACGTCTACTTCCTGACAAGAACAACGTTTGGCAAACACGAATTCATAAAAAAACTCTAAATCCAGGTAAGAAAAAAACCTAGTATAGTAGGAAATTATACTAATTCTTTCACATTTGTTTTTTTTGTTTTTTTTTTAGTATTCGATGAAGATTTCGTATTTGAAGAACATCCAGCTATCATTGGGAAGAGAACCATTGAAATTCTCATGTATGATTTCGACGCTTATTCCCGTCATGTTTGTATCGGTGGAACTCAAATTTCACTTGCTAACTTAGATTTGTCCGATAAGGTAGATCTATGGAAACCATTGGGAGGATGTGCAGAGCAGGTATACACTAAATAACTACAACACAGAGAAACCATACTTTTTTTTTTTTTAATAATAAATTTAATGACGAAAATTTTTCTTTCCGAAAGGATGCTAAAATTGATTTAGGCGACTTGATGGTTTCATTATCTTTTCTTCCGTCTGCTGAACGTTTAACAGTAGTCGTAATAAAAGCTCGAAATATCAGAGTCGTTGATGACTCAAGGAATTCATCTGATCCATACGTGAAAGTGACACTAATTGCGGGTGGAAAGAAAATCAAAAAACGGAAAACAACAGTTCTAAGAAATACTGTATGCCCGGTGTTCAATGAAGCTCTGACTTTTGATATTTCTAAAGATACTCTTAAAAGCAGTATTATCGAATTTTTAGTTATGCATGACAGTCTACTAGGTAAGTGAAAAATAATGATTAAGAAACGTACGTACGTATATAGTATATGTGGGTGGATAAGGTGAAATTTGTGTAATATACTTAGTATAATGTGAAGTTCAGATATAAGTCATGGATAAGAATTTTCTCTGTTAAGACACTCCAGTTGACATAAACCGCATTCATCAGAGGAAGAGTTTCTTATCAGATATTCCAAATTTTAGGTTTAGTAATAGCTGATGTCGAGACTAACAAAAAATAGTATGGCAAAGTGGGGTGGAGTGTAATCTCATCCCTCCAAGTAATAGGAGGTTGAAGTGTTTTGAGTCATTTTGCATTAATCACTGTGGTGCTTTGCTCATAGGGCTTAGCGCATTCCAGTATCCAGACTCTGAGTTTGAATGCATTTCATGATGCGTGCCAAAGGATACATTAGTTAGAAGGAAGAGTAGTTAAAGCGTTTTTAACAGTTGTAATATGTTTTACTCTTTAGACAGTACACAAGTTTACAGGCAATTTTCAACCTTCTGCATATGAGCAGAAAAATTAAAACACAAGTGCCGAGGTATTGTCAGTTGCTGGCTTAAAGCCAAAAGAAATTTTGAGGGCATACTGCTTGCTTCGATTAGAAGTATAGGGCGATCTCATCAGGCAACAATAAAACAACTGCCTGCTGTCTACAATACAGTGAGCTCAGATACCAAATAAATTAGTGGTAGACATAATTGGCAATAATTAAACAAAAAATGATTGTATAAATCCAGAAGAATTCTAGAAGACTCCAGCTCTCGCCGAATATTATCTTGCAGGCATAAAAAAAATTAGGTACATGTAGCCATTCCTGATCCAGTCTGCAATATTTTTCTTCCAAGAAAATTTTGTTTTGCACTAAGAACTTGCCGTCCCCTGCTCCAATCCCCTTGAGTTTTAAAATTTGCTTCAGATCTACACCCAAGGAACTTTCCACGGACTATAACCCAAAAAAGGCTAGGTTACTCAGATTAAATTTATTCACGAACTCTTAACATGTATATAGGACGTGCAGTTAAGTAGGATGTAATTCCTTAAAACCGCCAAGATCCATGTAAAAATACGCAATTTTACTTTATAAACATGATATAAGCAGTATGTCATCTGGGTTCGATCGTCCAAAATAACCTTTTCCTTTGTAATTATGGTTTCTATTACGTTCAATTTGAATGGAGTAAATTACAGGGCACAGCACGCCCATAGTTTTTGAAACGAGATCGATCCTATTATAGTCAATCTTTAAATTTGGCGAGGTTTTTATTTTGCTGATATCACTGAATTTCTTTTAATTGATACTTTTAAGATTTCTGAAGGATTTTTAATCTCGAGCTATCTAAATTCAAATCTAAAAAAAAATATATTAAATTAAATTCTAATTTTAAGAATTCCGGTCTCAGTTAGAAAAGTAATATATTTATTTTCTAACAAATAGCAATAGATAACAAATAAAAAAAAAGCTATAATTTAAAACGTACTCTTTTCTATAGGTTCAAATGAAGCTCTTGGTCGAGTAATTATAGGAAGTTCTTCAGAAGTTCGACCAGAAGAAAAGGCATTCTTCGATGAAATGTTTCGTTCAAAGACAGCAACTGCTCAATGGATACCACTGTCGGATGTTAAACGACCATGAAAATATTAAACATATTTTGAAAATTTTGGACCACATCTTGCATCCAAGTACTATTTATCATCCGAGAGGGAAATTACTTGGAAAATTCCATCTCTCTTGATTATCATCATGAAGTACGGGTGTTACTATCAAAATTATATTTTATAAGAGAAGAATTATATTTGAAAAAGAAAATTACTGAAGAGAAATTCTTCTTATATATTTATTTAGGCTAATAAACTTTCTATGTCCATACGTACCTAAACGTTTCTAAAATTAAGACTAAGATTAAAATATTATTTATATATACACAATTTACATATACATATATATATGCATATATTTATACCTACATACATATATATAATATTTAACAGTACTTAATAAATAAATAAAAGCTTCCTCTGTTTCTAAAATTGAACTACATTATCTATATATTATGATAATCTGGTAATAAAATTCAAATTAAATATAAAAACTGTTTAAAATAGATATTGTATATATATTTTTTTAAGCTCCCAAATATTTTGTGGGGGTGCAAACAGAGCTTGCGCCATTTCTGCGATATCTTCTGAGAGTGGAAATGCATTTGCTAGATCACAGACGGCTAACGCGGGTCAATTAACTAAATAAGGATTATTTTTTCTTAGACAACTTTCGATTTCGCATCCATACAATTCTCTTCTTGGCTGGACGAGACCTACTACACTGTGAAATATTCAGGACACGGAACCAAATACCCTTTATAAAAAAATTGTCTTTTGTAGTTTATGTTAAGTTCAAGTTGAATTAACCGAGATTGTTTGCAATAGAAGATTTCTTTACGATTTTTACATGACATACGATAACGCACCCCAGTGTAGGGGTATATAATAAGAACATATTAAGGGGAGTATAACAGTATTGTCGTCTGTCCACTTGAAAACGCCCGAGCTTCGTTCTCTTCTTGTTATCCTGGGAAGTATTTTGTCAATTGAAGCGATTTTTTCTACGTTTTGATCAATAGATTCTACGATTTAATTTAATACCAGACCTGATTTAATTTTATTAGTTTTTGAGGTTTTTGGTAAGGTTAGAAAAATGTAGCAAAATTTCACATTTTTTTAAATTGAATGTTCCGTTTTTCCGTAATTAGTGCTTGGATTATCAAATTTTTAATATCGAGCTGTTCCCAGAGGATTAAGGAACAATTTGAGTTGATTACTTTTTCGATATTTAATTTTGTTAACTCGTAGCATCAAAAAAACCAAAGTAAAAAAATAGCCCTTTTTTCCATAAATATGTTTTTTTTTTCCGAAATTTGGTGAATATTTTTAAACATTCGATGAACTCAAAATATTCACAGATGTTACCTTCCGAAGAAGAGGAAGTAGAGCCTTCATATGCCGCTGGCAATTTTTGAGAAAAAATATTATATACAATATTTGACATTATAATATTATATACATACATATATACATTATATTATGCAGTTTTATTTCTACCTAACTCACAATGAATAATAATAACCTGGTAATATGAATAAAAAGGCCATTATGACATGAAAATGACAAAATGTCCAGAATAACCTCTACTTTAATAAAAAAATAAATAAAAAATATTTTTTTTTTGTTATCAAAACGGTTATATATATAACAAAAAAAAAACTTCAAATGATAATTACCTATAAATTTTCCATTTTACCGTCAAACCACTGACAAAAGAAAAATATTACCTAGTTCAATAAACAAAAATGAGCTTTTTCCGAGCTTTAAGTCGTAAGCTCTATATCCTGTACATGGTTCAGAATCACGATAACTTTATTGGTATAAAAATACATTTTCTACGAGCTTTAAGTCACAAATTTTATTTTATGTACACGGTTTATAACCATGATGATTTTATTGGTATAAAAATAGTATCTGCTTAGCAGAATATGGTTTAAAGCTGGAACTTAATACCTTTTCACGATAGATGTATCTACTGTCTATTCGTACTGCAAATAACTTCCGGAAATTATTGTGTTTCATTCTTTCGTTAACATGTTAGTATAATAACTATACAAATAGTAGTTAATATTATTTGTACCTTCTAATAAACATGATAATTAAAATTTTATTTTTTTATCGTCGCAAAATTTATATCCCATTGACCCAGTTTAGACAGATCAGAATGCTAACTCTGCCGCACGAAATCTGTAGGTAGGGTGATGCTTCATTCCTATTCCTGCCCCCAACCATCGTCTTACCAATAAGTTTTCGTGAGGCATAGGCAGCATACTTACCCGTCTAAACAGGGGCATTAATTACAATCAAAAGTTATGCAAGGTTTACTGTTGCCCATATTTTACGTCAATTATTTCTTCTATGCACCTCGAGATGGCGATAAGAGAAATAGAAAGAAGTTTTCCACCTTTTTCTAGACCATATTAACCCTGTTTAGATGGGTCAGTATGCTGTCTCTGCCTCACGCAAACTTGTTGGTAAGAAGATGGTTGGGGGCAGTAATAAAGCATCACTCTACCTACAGATTTCATGCGGCAGAGTCAGCATACACTGACCTGTCTAAACTGGGTCATTCGGACACAATTGATAATCAAAATAAATAAATAGAATAATAAAATTCATAAAAATGAAACAATTTATTTATTAATATGGATAATAAAATTTTCATATAGTAGCAGATACATCACCAATAGCTATAAAAGTCGACCAATTGGAATTTGCAGTTGGCCCTGTAAGCACTAAGAAAAACGAGAATTTTTATCTGAGAACTGCAAACTGATTCAAAACTAATAATAATTAATAGTAGTAGCAAAGAATATAAATCAGTAAAGAAGACACACGACAAGAGATCAGTGTTCCTAATTCAGCTGTGAAAATTTCAAAATATGTTCCCCAGAACTTGGATGGTAGCGCGTTGATGCATACTCAGCTTGTCCGTTGTGTGTGATTGGCGGGTGGGTTTGGGTACACTAGATGTCTTGAGCGATGGGTGTCTCAAAACAAAACTCGTATGAACTCTTTACTGATTGACCCTGTTTAGACGGGTCAGTATGAGGTGCGCTTAGAGGTACCTCAAAATGACCTTCATGTTTACATCAGTCAACTTGCTGCCCTTGTTTGTTGCCATACAATCGGTGGAATAAATACATCGAGAAATTATGTAAAGTAACATCTACATACTCCATGGCTTGAAACTGCCCAACGGGAAAAATTTCAAGTGCCTAAAATAAAAAACAGATTCGAAGCGCTTGCAGCAGGTAACTGATAAGTTTCCTAAAAAGTGCTTCTCTTGAAGCATTTTCAAGCAATTTTGTTTTGAAGTTATTGTTAAAATGCCAGTAAATTGAATGCGAGCCTGATCATACAAGTTTTCTCGTGGTGACCCCGTAAGTACCTACCATTACTTTCGGAGAAGTGTTTCAAAGCAGATGTTTTGCGCTTTTAGATCAGTGAAACATTTGTTGATAAAAAAGTAAAAAAATATCAAGTTTGCAAATCAAATTAGAAAGCGTGCTGATGCAGAGCGTGACTGTTTCGACAAAATTTGATTTTCTGTAATTGAAAACAACATTGCTAAATATTTGTTAGCTTCAGAAATCGCACAGAGGTTCCAATCTGCTTCCCACAAAGTGCTGTTGAGGCAATTATAACGAAGCTAAAGGGAACGGCTTACATCTGAGGACATGCAATGTTAAAATTTATATGAAATTGAAACTTAATCGAAGCATTTTATCAGAGCCGTAAATACTACTATTTACGGCTTTTATTTTATGCTTCCGTAGAAGCGTTTGAAAAGGACTTTGAAAAAAAAATCTTTTCTTCCCGCTGGATGGAATTATCACGTCTCATAACAGACAGTAAAAATACGTGCGGCCTCAAGAGCCTGCCTGTGCTGCCTGCGAATTTTAATTTCATTCCTTCCCCCCCCCCCCCCATTATCCTACCAACAAGTTTTATGTGGCAGAGACAGCATACTGACCCATCTAAAGAGGCTCATTTATATTCTTTGGTAGTAGTTAAGTAGTAAAAGGAATCCAAAGAGCTTTAAAACTAAACATTTGCATTTTCTTAAATTTAATAAATATAGATTTAGGAAACAAAATCAGAGACCATAACGGCTACGACTATTTAAACAAAAATCTACAAAGTGCAATAGTTAAATAAAATTTATCGTTATTGCAAAATACAACTACGAACTAAGCAATGCAAAATAAAAATATAAAAGGTACAAAATATATAAGCATGTAATGAAAATAATTGTAAAATAAAGTAAAGAAAAGAAGAGTGAAATAGTAGAAACTATAGACTATAAAAAATAAGCGTAAAAAAACCAAAAACAACAAAATGTTTCCATGTCTGGTCGATTGCAAGAAATATGGGTACACTCTATGGCAAATAAGCTTATGTAGAAATTTTAGAGAGTTTGCAGACATTGCGACGTGGCTATATCGAGGCAAAATGTAGTATATCTTATCACTTCATTAAATGCTACAAGTATTTTCCTCCGGTAAATTGAGTATAGAAATCTGGATGGATTATGCTGGAAATGTAAATAATTTATGTTTTGACTAAGCAAGAGTTGCGCCAGATTTGTGTCAAACAGTAATATATTTACCCTTTTGTCCTTCAAATATAATCACAACATGTAAACTTCAAATTGAGTTCAACGCCCGAATTTATGACAGAATCCTTATAAGAAAGTCTTATCCTGTTTAATATAAATGGAGGAAGCTAATTGAATCATTGCCATTTCTGAAAATTACTAGGCTGTTTGGATAACTTGGGTCAAGTCATTGCCGTCTTTATGTTCCAGGCCATGACACAAAGCGATTTTTCTTTTTTTTTTCTTGCAAAAGTACGCAATCGTACAACTCTAATACATTCAAAGAGTGATTTTGCTTTGCAAAAATATACGAAATCGTACTACTCTAATACATTCAAAGAATTTGATGTCACGCCTGGAACATAAAGACGGCAATAGTTATGTGCTAAACTATCTTGAAATGTACACTCATGAATGCGTGGTAGATCGTCATTAAGTTGACATACACAATCTTCCATTAATCCTATTGCTCTACTGAGAAAAATTAGCACATCATCCGTATAAAGATGAACAGAGGCATCTAGCACTACGTTGGGATGATCATTAATATATAAAGAGAAGAGTACAGATCCCAGTATAGATTCCTAGGGTACGCCGCACTTTGGAATTTTTGTTCTTGATTCGAACAATTTTAGTATGCCCTTGTAAAAGATTTTTGTATTTTTTTTTGCATACAAATTTTGTGGATTTTTAAAATCAATTGTAACTAGTAAATACTTAGCTTTCTTATATATACAGGGTGTTCGGCAAATAAGTAGGATGGAGTATGCCAATGGATTCCTTGGAGTAGTCTGAACACAATTTTGTTCTAGACCTCCTTCTAAAATCACACTCTCGTTTTTCTTAGTTATATCCCTGCAAATATTAAATAATCTCGAATCAAGCAATAAATGAGAATTTGGAATTCCCCCCTAAATTCCTTCTTTTTTCTGACTGTGTTACTAATGAGGGAAAAATAAAAAGCGCAGCACGACAATTCCGCTTTTTGTAAAGATATCTCGATTTCTCTGATTTCAGTGTGCGTTTATCTGGGAAAAGTGATATAATTAAAGGTGCTACGAAGTGACCAAGACAATAATGTCCACGGACATTATTTCCCACTTACAATTGATAAATGTCCATTTTCATGGCTCTAATTAAATGTCCGTAAAAACTCGCTCTGCGAGAATCGGTTACGACACAAGAATAGCTGGCTTCTCTTAATATATAAGAAATACATAACACCAGTAACACAAACACACTGTACGCATTTGACTTCGTTTTGACATCAATTTCGGTTCGTCTTAGGATCTAAAGCAATTCGCTATCGAGAGGGAATCTCGGGGGTTGATAAGTCGAGAATCATGTTTCTTTAACTGCGCCGGTAGACTGTTTTCCGTTCGATATTGAGTTCGTTCTCGAAGTTTAGGCCAGAGATTACGATTTGCTAGCAAATCGTTTTCAAATCATGATGTTTCCAGGAATTAAGTCCTTTCAAGGGTATAAATTACTATTAACGGGTCACATTTTAGAAGAAGAAAAAATTATGTGCTTTGTGTAAAAATTCTACAGAATCCAGGATGACAAAACAAAATTTGTATCAATTTTTTTCGATAATTGAAGTTTTTGCCCATATAAATCGTAACATATTGGATATTGTAAAAAAACAAAGGATGATAGGTCGTTTGTGGAACAAGTGCTCATGTTTGATCCTGCCATAGCCTTGAAAGAACTTATGAGCATTTAACTGACTACACTTCCATTGAAAACATTGAATAAATATCTAATAAGGAAACTGCATATCCAGTGATAACTTAAGCCACTCGCGAAATGTATTAGTACGCTGTGCTTGTAATCGTTTCATTATGGCAGTAGTGAAATCGTGACATTTCGAAGAGGGACATTATTTATAATCGAAATTCCTGTATAAAATAAACAAATCGTTAACACCCCTTTTCTTTAGGTAAAAGAAATACAGCGCTGCCATTTAAAAGCAGAAACCTTCTGACATTTATCGAATAAACAAGTCGCTCATGATTTTGAACTTCCGAATATTTCTCTGTTTCTGCTACATATATTTCATATTGTTTTTCACGAATAATGATATTTTTTTTTTAAATATATTCACTTGCCTACAAAACGATTTTCCTCCGGAATTTCGACGATTGTTTCTGCAATATTTCACCGCACAATTCATCACGTTAAATTAATAGCTTAATTTATTAAAATCATTAAATTTTACAAAGTTTCACTGAACTCCCGAAACTTTGAAATGTTTACTTTCAGAAACGTCAAAGCAAGTCCAACCAACCTCAATCGGACTGTCAATGAGCGACTTATTCACGTACAATGTATTCGTACAATATCCAGCTTCCTTGTTAGTTAGTTATTTAATGATTGAAAACCGAAAATTTTTAAAACGTAAATATGAGGGCGAAGGAGTTATTTTGAATGTGGTCTAGAACGAAAGTGTGCTCAGGATACTCCAGAAATCCATTGGCATATTATATCCTACTTATTTACCGAGAACCCTGTATAACTGAAACTAATCTATACTAAATGATAGCTTTTATACGTATAGCATAGTATTAAACGCAGAAAATACTACTTTACGTTGGGCTTTGTAGGTTCAAATTGGTCGGAATGACTGACATGAGCAATTTCTACCAGAATAACACTAAGGTTTAAATATGTAGTCATATAATACAAACATATTTATACAAAGCGTTTGATCGAAACGCACAGTTATAAAAAAAAATAACAACGCACTGCCTAAAATATTGTATAGGTTTTAAGAATCCCGATAGAAGATTTCTGATCCGAGGAGAGTAGATAGCGCCAGGAATAATTTCAGTATTGAGGTACGATCTGCTGATATCAAAATAACCAAATAATTCTTTGTCTTACATCTCCACTCTGACACTTAATGTCTTTTTTAATAGGGCAATCCCAAACTACTCTGGGATTTATGATCCTAAACAGAGTTTCAAACCTTTTCTCTATACCCTATACTTTATGCAAATTTCAGAATCGTCAGAACTAAGGTAGGCCTAACTAACAAGATGACTGATAACATAAAAATCAATTTTTGCAGGCATGATGTCGTAGGCACTATACTTACGTGCTATCTACACCTAATAAAATACGACGATGAATCACAGACAGTGCACAGAACAGGTGATTATCTATGCCGTAAGCTCTCTGGTTAAGTTCAGCCTCTGCATAAATATGCATAAATAATATTTTTTTATTTTCCTTTATTTTACCAATGTTGATTGGAGCGGCATAGACAAACACCTACTTAATTGGGTGGAGTTTTGTTAACAATATAGTTAATGCTTACGATAGCGCTGTCTATGGCCACTACTCTATGGGATCTCATGTACTGTTTGCTAGAAATCGTGCTAATTAAAATATTCAATCGAATAATGTCTTCATGTGCGCACGCTTGCTAATTCAGAAGACAGTTCTTGTGCGCTTAGTCATCGCAAAAAGTGCAGATTCATAGTGCGTATGTATTATGTTAGATCGTATACATGTACCATCATTTTTGGATTCAGAATTTTAATTGACAACTCTAATTACTAGTTTCGATTGGGTAAATGACAACAAAGTCTGGGACTGTTTTATAGTATGCTAATGGACCGGTGGTGGTGATGAAAAGTTTGAAGGGAATATTGTTTATGTATTTTTTAAGTATTATTTATTATTAATTTAATTTACATACTATACTACTCAGTACCTCCTGACAGCTGTTTCCGTTTGACTGAGATTTATGTTTAGAATTTAATAAATATTTCTTTTACATATAGCTAAAAGCGAATTCGATAAATTGTGTAAGCTTTGCTGGGACGTTTCACCACACACATAATCAAATGTGTTCAATTACTGAAATTATCACTTCCAATGCTCATCGGTTTCTTTAAATATTTGACCTCATGAAAAATTTAACTGAACTTTTACATCAACATCCATTGTCAGACTTATTTCTAGTTCTCTTACTGGCTACGATTCAAATTTGTCTATAGTTATCCATATCAAACTTCTATTTTAAGCTGTCTATTAAGCTCATTATTTTTATTTGTTTCCCATGCTATCTTATTCGGCATGTCGTAATAAGTGAATATTAATATTATGTGAAGTTCTTCAGGAAATATTCGGGTCTCTATTGGTTTTCCTTTTAATAAATAATTTTGAATAAAATAAAATTTTTGATATATCAACTGTTCTATTCATTCAAATATTTTCATTTTAGGATGCCTGTTTAGAAGCATTTTTAATGACTGATAGCAAAGATGGAATATTTAGCTTTCCACAGAGCTCCCACACAACACTGTAGTGAGTCGTGATTTTTTACACAGTGAAACAACAAATATTTCTTTTTTAACGACAGTGTCTGATAAAGCTCTATATTACCATTAAGTACCTCTCTGTCTTCCTTACTAAGTGTGAAAATCTATGGTTACAGATAATCATAACCAGGTTGGTTCAGAGGCTTAAGGAGGTTGTTTGCGATAAAAAATTCGCTGCACCGACTATTTTTGATATAGATGAACTCGGTAAGAAGGGTTGTAAGTGGGAATGCGAGAGATTCAAAAAAAATGTTACAAGAGACGGGGTTATATGCTCTCCACACACGGAGAGCTTTTTGACATTGATGAAATCGCTGAAGTGAACATGGAGAATAATCTAACTGGGGTGCATACAGTTATCACTAAAAATTATCTACAATTAATAATTATGAGCAAAAAACGCAATAGTCCCAGATAAATAGCTCCAAGACTCCAAAATGTTTTCTTCAAGAAGTAATACAGTGGAGCTCAATAAGTTTCATATCGAAACGATCCCGTTCCCGAGAGATTCTTATTATTATTTTCCTCCAAGAATTGTTAAGTTCAACAATATCAATTCAAAATTATAGTTCAATTCTTCAAAAGAAAAAAAAATAAGTGGATTTTTTTCCGAGCTTATCCGGCTCCTACCATTACCCAATAAAATTGAGTCGCAACAGTTTTATTCATATTTATTTAAAAATCTTCCAGGAGAAAAAGACGCATGCCCGCATCAAAATCAGTTTAATGTACATATGTATTTTGGCGCCTTATTTTTTCTCTTGCTTTTCATTTATTTATTTTATTTTAACTGACAAATTTAACACTTGCGTGAATAATCGCATCAAGTTAACATTTTCAACGCATTCATTTTGCGCCTTTAAGTTTTAAAATCTATTCGCGTCATCTTCTGTATAAGTAACAAAAAGAAAAGTGATAAAAAAAATGTATTGCTACCGAATCTCATATGACTTTGTGCCTGATATTCGCAGCATGCAAAAGTTAGGAGCCGAAAACCAGACAGGTTAAGGTAAAATTTAGAAACTATGAGGATTGAGTAACTTAGCGGCTGCTGCTGGCATATTGCTTTGCTATTATGGCATAACCTAACCTCTGCGCGAGTATTTGCGAGTTGGGCCAGGTGCACCTTTCCGTATCGATATGCAAATTATTGCTTCGCCGGAAATCAATTCTTATGTATAGTGTGGCTCCAATAAGCTTTTGCGCCCATGAATCGTTTATATAAAGAGGCAGGCGTGTTTACGGGTGAATATATGTAAATTAAAAATAAAATCTTTTCTTCTCAGATTTTTATAGCCGGGCTCATAAGATATTAAGTTAAATCGTTGCAATAATTCTCTTTTTGATTATAAATTATTATCCTGCGACTACTGAAACTCTTTGCACTAACAATATTAGCCTGACATTGAATTTTTATGTTTAATGTGATTGGTACATGCAAACAAACTTTCATGATAAGCCCAAATGTAGATTCTTCAAAACAATTACCTTAAACGCGTAAAGGTAATTTTCGGTATATTTCTTTCAGTTATTTTGCTGGACGAACCAAAAAAAAAAGTTACATATCTTATGCGCATTTTTTGTCTATTCAATGAATCCTATTATAGGTGACTGTTTTATGCGTCTATTTGGATTTTAAATGTTCTCACCCGTAAAAGAAAGATCATTGGCCTTGAATACATGAGATTTCAACATTTTTCTTTGACCACTTGAACAGACTAAAAAAAAAAAAACAAGTAAAAGAAAAGAGACACAAGAATTTATTTTGAATCACTAGGTAAGAATACGCATAGTTCGCAATCTTGCGTAAATTCTTAACCCATAAACATCTAATTCAGAAATACCTGTATCTTATTGACTCAAATTTTACGCAGGCTTGCAAATCAAATTGAGTAATGGATGGAGGAAATTGTTTACGAAAGAAAGTGATGATTTATTTTGAAATAGGAATTTTTAATCGAAATCGGCCAGAAAGGATTGTTTTAAATTATTCTGTAGAGTTTCGATGTTGAGGCGATCGATAGTGCGTTTTCACATACATACATATGTATTAATGTTCGTAGGCGCATGCAATTTTCTTTCTCCTTTTTTTTTTTTTTTTTTCAAAACACGAATGCTTAATTCTTAAGAAGCTCGATAACTTGATAGATTTATGTCGTATACAGAGTGATAGGGAATAATTTGGAGCTAATGCAAGAGGTGGTATGGGATGTGGTGAGAAACAAAAAATTGTGAAGGGAAAAGGGATAAAATTCGTTGTTTGGGAGACAGAGGGGCTAACGACTTTTCTTCATATTTTATGAAGCACCCTATAATTCCTGATCGATAACTCTTAAGTTTTATTAGATATAAGATCGTTGTAGTTTTCAAGGACCTATAATATTTTTCCTCTCTTCCCTTCCTTTCTCAATTATGACTAAACAAATTTACAATGTCGGAATTTTGGTTGTTTTTTTTTTTTTTTGTTCAATTAATTTTGTCATAAAGCACGTTACACCAGTTTTCCACATCGAAATTAAGAAGCTTAAAGCCCATTACCTTAACAGGTTGTATCACACCCCTCTGTACCGAACCAATCAATATGCATACCTTTTTCTGCGATTTTTGCACTTTTTGTATATTCAATGAAAGCGTTTAGTAAATGCCTAAGGGTAGGCAAATTTCTTCTTGTAAAAAAAGCTTTTTGAACTATTTTTGCTGGATATATTACGAGAAAATGCAAAAAATATGTAAGTTCTTTTAAGCAGAAGGCTTTGACCTTTTAAATAATAGTTGAATAACTTTTTTTAAATAATAATTGAATAATAATGAGTTAAACTTACTTTGTTGAGACATCCAGATCACCTATAAAACAAAAATTGAAGATTAAATCTTAGTTTGATTTAAAGCACAAAATAAAATAAATAATCAATAAAATATATTAAAAAACTTTCAAAATAAATAACTTGTGTAAATAAAATGCACTAAAAAGTAAAAAATATTTTTTTCTCTCTCAGTGATATACACAAGGAAAGTTTAGTTGCAAAATAATAAATGCGACAGCTCAGATTAAATCTTAAAAGTTTTCGCATAAGTTGCAGTTAGAAAATTGTGATTATAGTTATGGATGCCCAATTTTTTATGATTTATTCTGAGTTGTAGTATTTTTTATTTTGCAACGAAACATTTCTTATTACTTACTTTGTTATTTTTTACTTTTTAGTCATAAATTCGATTCGAGAGTCGAGAGAGTATGACTCTCGAATCTCGAATCTGCGCTCATATCATACACGGTCCAAATTGGACAACCCCAAGGGTGATAGTTAACTCCCCCCTCAATCAAAACGTAAGAAAATTTTACCCCATCGGAAAGCTCCCCATTCACTCAGTCTAAATCAAAAAACCCCATATAAATCCATCCACGTTTACTAACCTAAAATTTATTCATCAAAAAACGGCACTCTCAAGCGCTCAGACACAGTTTTTTAGTCAGGGGTTTGTGAGTTGATAAATGTAAAATATAAACTTCACCATGGAACTTTTTCTACAAAATAGTTCAATAAAAAACAAAAACTAAAAACTAATTTTTTCATAATTTTTAATTCAAATCATTCAAATATGTATTCAAATAGATGCTATAAACATAAATTATGTAACGCATGAAAACTTTCAAAAGGGGGACCCTATAGGGTGATAAATAAGTACCTATTCATTTAAAAAAAAACTTTTTTACTTTTTGTTTTTAATTCTTTTATGTGTATGTAGAAGATTACACAGCAGGTGGGCATTAGTATTCCATTGATTACCTTCACACCTATTAAATGCCAGGTATTTCTCCCCGTCGTGATTTAATTAATTTAATTTCATTCGGATAGACTAACTGAAATCATAAATCATTGTGGCACACGACGAGTTCTGGACAAGTGCCGTCCGTGTTTTTTTTTTTGTTTTTTATTTCGTAGTACAACCTATTAGATAATATTCCAAACGAAAGTGACGACAGATAAATAATAATTATTGAGTTTTATTCTTATTATTTTGCCGTCTCTTTCTGGGATTTTTACATAAGTTGCAATAGAATTGAAGGCCGGAAATAATAATTTTATCTTATTGCTCTAAATTAAAGTTTTTTTTTTTTTAAAAACAAAAGTGTTGAAAAGAAAAAGGTAAACAAGTTTTTCAATGAAATTTCCTTGATATTAAATAATTCGGTTAAGAGCGAGTTGGACTAACGTAATCAAAACTTTATGATGAACAGTCGATTGACCGAACTTAGTTTATTTAAATCTAATCTAAATTTGCTTCTGATAACTGAATTATATTCAGACAGACGCAAAATTAATTTATAAGGGTTGGTCCTATTAATAAGAGTTGTCTTATAAGTTAACACAAAAAAGATTTTATCTCCAGCAACTATGTGACTGACGAAAAAAGCTGCAGTTTACTTATTATCTAAGACTCAGGGTGAAGGACGGTTTTTTTCGCATATGTTGGACTATATCTATCTTTATAAAAAAAAAAAAAAATTAATCCCGGAAAACAGCCACTTCAAATTATACAAAAAAATATATTTTGAGGGATCCATTCATCCCCATTAAAAATTAAAAAATAAAATATTTAATAATCTTTTACTGTCGAAATATGTGCGCGTCATGGGGACGGGACCTAACATTTCAAATTTCTACGTCACGTCGCGTCGTCGTCGAGAAAGATGTCACAAACAGACGGACAAACGACCAGCGGATAGACGAGCGATCTTATAAGAGGTCCGTTCTTTCCTTTTTTTGTACGGAACTCTAAGAACTATAATCGACTAACTATTTTACTACTAATGCAACAACTTAGATAAATGAGAATACCTTAACAATATTCTGCCTTAAATGAGAAAAATGTCTAATGTTTAGATTTCGATAGATAGATTTTATCAATTTTATCTGAAATTCATTCGGGAATGTAAAAAATACATTCTTATCTTTTACATTCATTCTCGAATGAATATATGAGTCGAAATATTCTTGAGAAAATGTTTCCTGCCGAGAATCTTTAGAATACATTCCTATTCAGTTCCTGAGAGAAAATAATGAGTGTGTAGAAACAGATGTATTAGTAGGGTCAAACAAGTGGAAAGGTTTTCTGAATTTGTGATTTTTACACAAATGCTTATCTATATGTAAGTTGCAAATCCAATATAGACAAATTAAAATTCATGATTTATGATAAGAACACTGATTCTTCACAGTGTTTATTATATGTGAAAGGCTTTTAAAGGGAAATTTGTTAGGAAACTTCAAAAAACAGTATATAATTGTGACCAATCATAATTTTAAAAGTAAAAATATAAATTACACAGAAACATCATTAAGTGGAACAAATGATTTATACATATTTGTAAGCAGCCGTCGAAGTGCTATTAAGTAACTAAATAATAACCTGTTAGATTTAATAAGTTTCGAAGATAAAGACACTATTTAAAATGAAAACTTAATTTAGCTATTGTTTTATTTTTACTATCAAAAGCAAATTTTTTCAGGACAAAAAAGCATATACATACATGTATACAAACATTTAAAAAATGTTGAAAATACACTGAGTGAAAGCTACCTTTTTCACTCTTTATCATTCGTGAATGAGATAGACTTGGGAAAGAATAACAAATTATGATTCATTCATACGCGAGAGAATGAAAGCTAAAATTCCCCTAAGAATATTCTTTTAAAGAATGAATAAATGTCGATCATTCTTCTCACACTGTGCAGAACTCACTAAAACGATAGCATTTGGGGTACAGAGTGTAATAGGTCAAACACGAAATTTTTTGAAATTTCAAGTCTGATATGGAAGACTGGTCTTGGTGTGTTTTAGAAAAAAATAAATAAAATGGTAGATAAATGAAAAAAATAAATTTAGTTAATGTCAAAATTTCGATTTTGTTGAGCCTAACTGTGAGACTGACTGGAAGGAAACAATATTGTAGAATATTGCTAAGCTCCAACAATTAATTATTCGATTTATCTATTTAGAAAATTTTAAATGCCATATAGGTATTATAATATGGTTCAGAAGTTATAGGGTGGTTCATGAAAAATAAAGGAATAATTTTTAAACCACTGCATCACCACAATTTATCCACAAGATATCCGTAGTTGGTCTTCTATCAATTATTTGTAGAACACCCTGATAAAGAGAGTTAAACTAAATTCTACTGATTTTGTCAGTAGTCTAGTGAGTTATATCGCAGCAGGAAAAATAAAAGCGTTAATGTGCTTATAACTTGCGTCAGGCGGAGGTACTGCGAAAGCGCTTCATTTGCAGCACTTTTGAAGCTTTTCTAATAAGAAAAATGTGCACTTCTCTTAATTACGGATAAATTTCGGGCTTTCGGCTTTTGTTTGTGATGTACTGTTATATTGCTTCTATGAAAAAATGCAAAATAGAGTTAGAATGCATTAGTGCTTCATTATTTGAAAGTGCAGTGTGAAGGAAAAGGCATCGCGGGATTTTATGGTGGTAATTAAATAAAGGGGCTATAAATAATGATAACATTGGTTTTATTGACTTTGAAAAATCGATGCGACTATAGGATTTTGATGTCCCAAAAATTGTTTTTATAAGGAAAGAATGAAAATGGAAATTGAAATTACTAAAAAGCATTGCCAGCTAAATTCTCTTCAATTTATTTTAATATCTTCTTCAAAATCGCTACTCAGAAGCAAGTTTTTAGGAAAACATTCTTTATAGTGACTATCGAAGGGATGCTATGAAGTTCTTTCTGATGATACAACTAACATATATGTATGTACATATGTAGGTGTTCCTTAAAGCAGGTCACTCTAAGGTTACTCTCATTTTTTTTTAACCTGACCAATATAAGAATATATTAAAAAAAATTGTTTATGTCTTATAAATACTGTTCTGTCAACTGTCTTTTAGTCAATAAAAATAGAAACAAACATTTTCAGCTAAAGGGAAGAGTACCTTCGAGGGGCATGAAAAATGCATGAACTTTAGGAAGTTTTTCTTTTGTTTTTTTTTTACATAAAATAAATATTTTTGGATATGGGTTTTAACGTATTTTATTCTTCTATCAATAGAGAGTAAATTCCAATTTTATCTAAAAAAAAAAAAAAAAAAAAAAAAAAATCTAAACTGACGACTCCAGCTCCCATGAAAAAATCCCTGCATGACGTGTTTTGGTCTGCGCAGGGCGCTCCACAGCTCTGTCAGTTCATCCGAAGCAAATAGGGTTGAAAATGATTAAACTAAATATAATTTGGGGGGTATTACCGGTTTGCGGAGTTTCAAAAGCACCTATGAATAACAAAATGCCAAAAATCGCTTCCTGATGGCCCCGCAAATAGAATTTCCTTCCAATTGCGCAGAAATTCATGTGAATCAGTTCATCCGTAGAAGCTGTAGAGCACCCCGTGTGCTGAAAAATGTTGGTCTCAGAAAAACTCATAACTTTCTATAACGTTATAAACAATCTATTACTTCAGCTATTCCAGGACCATACAGAAACTCTTCTTCTTCCTCCAAGAACTGATTGTGCTGAATTTGAAAGTTAAAGGTTTCCCGAAACTTATGAGGGTACCTCAGGTAGCGAGAAAAGGTCTCCCCAACAAGCGCGCTCCGAGCGCCTCTGCTACCTGTTTTCCAGCCGGCGGACATTCCGCTCTAACAGGCTGTGAATTCTAAAATACTTTAGATATGAAAATATCCTTTTACCCACGTATTCCTAGCACTATAAGAATGAAAATTATGTAAAAAAAAACTTTGCAGTCCATCAAGGAAGATATTTGGAGGAGTTCGATAATTACGAGTACGAAATATATTTGTGGCTCATATCTAGTTAGAAAGAAATTTATAAAATTATATTTAGAATTTTTGAAACTTATTTGTGCTTTACATTTTTTAGGCTATCGGTACAGGCTAATCGGGCCGTACAAAATTCCAATGTCTATAATAAATTAAAATATCCTCCTCACATAAATGTAATTTAATTAAAAAAAAAAAAAAAAAATAATCACACCATAAAATTAAAATCATATTTATTTCACTTCGTACTTCTTGTGTGATAATTGAATTTTAACTTCGAATTTATAATCGTGAATTTATAACGTAAAACCAATGCTTACTTCCATGACACTAAGTGGAAATATATTGCCGGCTGAACATTGAATTTTATTCGCAGACTCCTTAATTGAATACTTAATCAATTTGAAACATATTAATTACAAACATAAGTTATAGTTAGTACACAGCTTGTGTTTTATGTAAATGAAATAGATCCATAGGTAGCACCCATGGCTCTATGGCTCTATAGGAAAAGACCAAGAACAATAATATTTTCGCTAGAGACAAGAGCCAAATTCAATGTCAATTCAAAACGAATCTCGAGACAATAAAAAGGCGCTAAAATTTGTGCAGTGAACCAGCAAACACCAGACGACAAAAGCCCCATGGCTTGAGATTTTTGCCCCAGCTATCCAAAGGTGAAACTCTCAAGTAGATCATAGTAATTTACAGGCAACTGCATTTATAAGCTATTGGCAGGCAGCGCAGCGTCTTAATAATAGCAGGTCAACATTGCATGTATCCGGATATGGTATGCAAATATGCCTGCCAAGACACATCGATAGATATCTCCTCGATCTCGTCGTCGTCGTCGTCGTCGTCGTCAAGAGTATTTTGTTATTTGAGACGTAAGCGCCGGCGTGCTGCCGCCTCAAGCTTAATATTGTGAAAAAACACAAATATGAATAGGTGCGAGTTTACTTTTATAATGTTGATCCCACGCATGATACTTGTATTTGCATAAAGTTATTGTGTTTTGTAGTGTTGCCCGTATGTCCGTCTGTCTGGCAGCCGGGTTTTACTATATTGTATATTTTCATGGTGCTTCAAGTTAACTCCCTTAACCCGGACGTCGATGCTTTATTCATCAAATGATTTTCTTTTTCTATCTTTTCGAACTGAATCTATTTACTTTACTTTCTTTAATACATGTATACGTATGCAGTTATGTACATATATTGTCTTATTTTATAACTGAAACATAAATAGATATGTACTTACATTTGCAATTTATGATTTCCCTGCCATACATAAAATAACATATGAAGTCGTAAAATATTATATTTGTGACATTTATTAGGATAAAAACCGAATATACTTTTGTGGGAGGATATTTCTGGACAAAAGAATTAATAAAATTACGCTGAACCAACTTGAGATTTATATAATTGATTTTAAAAAGGGTTATATTCGCATCATAATCAGGAAAATCTTTTATTTCATCAGTAAAATCCCTAACAATAAGAATTTCTATGTAAAAAGAAACGCAACACTTTCACTTTCAAAATGATAAATATCTTATTCGGCTCGAAGAAACAATCTATGAGCTATTTTAATTTCATATGATGAATCAATCCTTTGTCGGTTACGATGATATTGGTATCGCACAACTACTTAGAAATGATACGCTAAGTATCGAATATAGTTTATCTATAACCAATTAAAAAATTAACCAGATAATAGAGCCCTGAAGCACATCAAGCTTAATTGAGTGAAGTGCGCGAAAGTTATATGCAATACAAGTATTTAGTAACTACATAAGAAACTTTAATTCAGTTGTAGTAGACGCACAAATGTTACTTTTTTATTTAACTGCATAAAAAGGTTATAAAAACGTAATGATCTTCAGTTGATCTACGATTAGAATCTCAGTTCAAAAATGGCCATTCTGTAACGGGAGATGGCTGGATATTCACACATGACGTATTATGAATTAACCGGCATCTCAACCAGAAAGAAGTCAGTGAACTTTTTTTATCCGACACGGATTAGTTTAGTACCCGTTAAATTCATTTAAATTTCTTGATGCTGAAATATACTGCAGGCCAAGCCTCAGTCTTTCATTTCTCATTATTAATTGGTGTCCAGCAATGACCACCGTATAGATAGGACTGTGGTGATATCAAATAGACTATCATCCGATATTTCGCTGCAGTCACTCAACATAGGTTATAGGTTTGGAGTAGAGCTGAAAGTATCTGGATAATTTGCTATCCAGATTATCCGGAATAATTAAAATCCGATTGCTCAAATCTAGATAATCCGGATCCTAGTATCCGCATCCAAAATATCCGGATTCGAGTTCGAACTATCTGGATCCGAACTATCCGGATACATATTAAGCAAAAGAAGTTCAAAATTTACTCTAGATTGCATTGTTTCAATGGGGAAAATATAAATTCCATGACATTTCCGAATAATATGGATCCGGATCCGGACTTCAGGAATCGGATCGTTCGCAGATCCGGCTATCTGGATATTAGCAAATCCGAATCCAATTTCCAGCTCTAGTTTGGAATTCATTACTTATGTTATCTTTCATCCATCCTCATGTCTCAATACGCAGTTATATACATATACATAAATAAGATGTGAGTAGAGTAATGGTCGCCCTATTGGCATAAAGTATATACCAAGTTTTAGTGTACGAGAGTGTACCATAAGAAGTTTTAACTTTTAACATTTGGAGCTGGCCTTTTTTGCCCCATTAGGTTTATATTAAGTATAAAATTTAATATTTATCTATCCATACGCTAAAACCTGTACAGAGAATTGTATTTAAAGATATTAACCCTGAGGTAGGTTTAAACTCGAGGCCGATATATTGACGGTGCAATAAATTCTATCTCACTTGCTTTAATAATTTCAAATCATACTTACAAATACATTATTTTCCCAGAGATTTATTCAGCAATGAAAACTATTCTAGACTTCTTACAGGTACTGAAACATTTCACTGTGTAATCGCACAGGGGCCATAGTATGCAAAAACTGTAAAACACAATTGAAAAGAACCAGTGACCTCTGTGTGAAACAGCCGCCTACGAAGGTTAGTGGAGAGCGTGCATTTTTCATTTCGTCGCTCAGGTACATTATAGCCTTTTGCTAACGTGATAATAAAGTGCAAATAATACGCTCTACGTCCGATATGCCATTATTATCGGTAGAAATGCACCTGACGGCCGAAGAATTTGCACGACTTCACTTCGTAATTTGCCTTCTCTGCATATACTTGCTTTGCTTTTGAGGCAATTATCTTACATAGAATTTTTTTCTCTTCTAGCAATGAGGCAAATCGATAATTATAGGTCAGAGATTTTCCTAATTTTCGGGCCAAAGGTAAGCACTGATTAGTTGGTTTTACCTTGAATGGTGAATTATGTTATAGTAGGTAACTACCAATGTGTACTAACCGTACAGTTCCTTTCTATTTGAACTACTGTTGATATTAATGGAAACTGATTTTTAAATCGAATGGCATATTATTGAATGTGAGAAAATATTTATAAATATGGTTTTAAATGACAGAATTGTTGTGATGTGTTTATTGAAAAGTAGATGGCGGTGAATGTTGTTAAGTTCATTCGTGTATTAGAAGGAAAAACTTTTGTTTTTCTGTGCAGGTATTCGAATCACTTTAAAATGAAAATAAGAATTTTATATCATTGAGTGAAATGCCAGCAATCAGCTGATCACAGGAATAAAAGATTTCTCAAAGCTCTTTTAAATACATGATAAAAGAGATTATTAAATGAAAAGATTTATTATGTTTTAGAGCATAGAGTAAAAGCAAATAACAATTACGGGACGGTTACAAAAGTATTCATGGGCAATAACATAATCAGATTTGCCCTATCTCATCTGGTTGAACACATAATCATTAGTCATCGATTTCGAGTTGAAAGACATTCCATTTTTTATTTTTTTATTTTTATATATAAGTATTATTGAGTCAAGCTCAGAGGATGCAAAGCACAGCATGGCAGGAAGGAGATTAGGAAAGGATTAGGGAACATGAAGAAAGTGGCGGAGGTAATGGTATATGTCTCTCTTAAACTTTCGCAGTTTATAAGCCCAAGGAAAAACGGAAGATGGTAAACTATTCCATACGGAAGATGGTAAACTATTCCATATTCGCATAGTTCGGGATATCACGAGATGTTATTGTACGGCCAAAAGTATTTTGAAGGGTGAACGGATATGCGCGGCTTGCCCCGCGAATATAGCGTGAAGGAACTAATCTACAAAGGATCATAGTAGATATTTAATCGAAATACTGGCCATGCATATAGCGATAAAGAAGCGAACATCCAACATTGCAGCGTGTGCTGGAGTGAGTAGATAAGACAAGTAATTGTCAAATCGCCAATGAGCTTAAAGGCTCTCTTTTGGACAATATCTTATGAAGTTCGACTAGCTTCAGCCCAGATGTGAGAATTGTATTCTATTCTAGGTCTGATATAGGACTTGTAAAGGAGTGGTAGATTTGACGGACTGCAATATTTCTTACACCTTTTCAGAAATCCTGCTTTTGCACCAATCGTAAAATTTGTGAAGATCACTCTATACCTGTTCACAATCGTTAAAAGATTTAATCTGAGCGAAAAGACTTTGCAGTGCCTCATAACAGAGACAATATCATTAATAGATAGAATAAAGAGCAACGGTCCCAAATGCCGCCCTTGTGGTACGCTAGACGAAGCCCTCAAATCTCTAGAAATGGAATGGTGGAAATACATTTTGGTATGTTCTGTTATCTAAGTAAAACTACGTCCATACTTTTTCATTTTAAATAGTTTGAAGGAGTGAAATAACTTGTGAAAGGCTTTACTAAAGTCTGTATAAATGCAATCTGTCTGGTAGCCTTTTGCAAATCCGCCAATGTATCGTAGGCGAATTCCAACAAGTTAGTGGTTGTAAACTTGCCCGAAATAAATCCAGGGTGGTTTGAAGAGAGAAAATTCTTGCAGGAAATTGACACCTGAGAGAAAGATTGGAATAATTGAGGCATGCAAGATAATTTTGCAAGAGATATTTAGAAATTTAATTTTTACTACCTTTTATGTGGATAGGTATGATAAAAGGTTTTTTTTTTTTATATAGTTGCGTTAAATAACGACTATCGAGCAATATTTGGAAAATAATTCTCAGCGGAGCTACCAGGTAGATGCAGCTGAGATTAGGTTAGAGGTTAGAGGAATCCAATCAGAACTCGTTGTGAAATCATATTTGCAATATTTATCTCATATTAATCTCGTTAACATTCAATCTCTCTGGTATCATCTACCAAATTTATTATTTATTCTTGAATTCCCAATTATCTTAAAAGTTTTGAATTGCCCTATTCAATGAACTCTCCATTAAATCGAATTGATTACCTACATACGTTCATTTCATGAAATCAATTCCCAAATAAATATCACAATCACAACAACTATCATCACCGCATAGAGTTCCTGGCATCTTGCTCAATTTTCTGCGCGATTTGTCAAAGGTGATAAAACCTGTGCACCCTGATTATGCCACAAAATTCACAATGAAATTTGAAGGATAGGCTCGCGCCAATTTCATATCACGGCGACATATTTCAAAACAATTTCTGAAGTTTGTTTGTGGACGGCTTAAAATGTCTAAGCCGACATGTAATCAGCTACTTCCGAAACGTGCACTACTTCAAAACATTTTCCTGATCTGCCGTTTGTCAGCAGCTTTTGCAGTCTACATGCTACATACAAGTGCTCCATAGTCAGTCGATCGATCTCGGTGTTGTTGTTGTTTGTTGTTGTAGTCTATCGAATTGATCCCGGCTATGTCAGACGGCAGCGGTGGCAGCGGCGGCCGCACAGCAATAGCAAACAGCGCGGTAACCAGTTTTTCGCCACCAACTGAGCTCTTGACAAACTGCGAACGGGGAGCACCGAGTTGAGTAAACACAGATATATAATAGTACTAGGTATACTCGAAACGGCTGGCGGAAATATTAAAATAAAAGAAAATAAAAAGTAAAAATAAAACAATAAAAAATCTCAACCTGATATCGAACTACCTACTGGTTAACCTTTGACCCCCCGACTGCATTTCATTCCTCACATTCACACTTTAATTTCTTTATGGGAGTGTAACATGCCCCGAGTGTGGAGCGAACCTATCCCAATTCCTATTTCGTTCAGCCTCACTCTGATCAACGTGATTTAGTATTTTTTTTTCGACTGTTTTTTTATCAAAATAATTCTTGGGAATTTGCAGATAATCTTATCGAAAAAATTCATCTTTCAACTTTTTGAAAAAATTCAAAGACGCAGTGTGTACATTGCATATCTGTTTAACTGCATAGTTGCGTGCGCATTTACTCGAGTGTTATTCATTCTGTAAAGTGTAAGCACGTGCTAGTGCAAGTTTAAGCACTTGCGTGGAATGTTTTTGGACTATTGGAGAGGTTCATAGTAGTAGTAAAAAAAACCTTAACCAAAAATTACGAGTATTCTATTGTGCCTTCTTTAAGAAATGAACAGGGATTTATTTAGATTTCTTAATTAACACAAAAATCAGATTATCGCATGGAAGCAAATTGTTAATTTAATCCAGTCTTGAATAGTACAGAACAAATTAAATCGAAATTCATTTATTCCGTTCGTAAGTTCTCAGCGAAAAATAATGATGCCAGAAAGTACATACATAGGTAGGAAGGAATCCATGAAGGATAATAAGTATGTACCAAAATATGTGTACATGTCCTCCAGAAAAAAAGAAGCGAAACTCGACTTTGAAGCTCCAAAACATGTTAGGACCAGAGTGACTGACTAGCTGTACACGATTATTTTTTTGGAATTTTATTGGTAAGTGATCTGTGTGTAAACGTCTGTACAGGCCAACTTTTCAGTGTTTAATTCAAGTTATCTCGAGTATACGAGTGAAAATTAAAAAGTGCGTGTGATAAAAAAGTAATTTTCTTTAGCAATAGGAATATCCGGTTACTGGTACGTGTGCAGTTTCTGATGTTCTTACGCTATGTATTATTATTATTATTTTCTTTCTTGTAATAAAGTACGCTAAATATCCAAATAGAATATAAATTTGTTTCTTTCTATCCTGGTATCGCAATAACAAAATCCATTCCTTTCTGCTTTAGTAACTTGAACCGAATAAAGTCGAAACTACTTCTAATAGGCTGAATTACATAGAAATCGTTTCGACTTTACTCGGTTCAAGATACATACATATTAAGTAGTACCATCGCTGGATCTGCAAAAATTGAAATGAATTTTATATGTATAGTATCTTTTCTGCATTATTGGTCATTAAAATTTTCTTCTATAATTAATTATCGACGATTTCATCAACATTTATTACTCCTGCAGAAAACCTTCAGAGCCCTGCCTAGAACTTTCTGTATAAAATTCATCGAAGTTTTTATGCAATGGGTCGATGATGAATGCCAAAGGTGCCCTTCAATTTGCAGGTCCATTTCCTACTGGGTTACGAGGTGCTAGTGTGATTAGTGATTTGCAACTGAATGAAATCTTGATATAAATAAACTATTCATTGATATGAAACACATTATTGATTCAATAAGCTCTGTGTGACAGCAGATTTTTTCGTCTTAAAAATATTAGTCCCAGCGAAATGAAATCTTAACACCTGGGTTTCCTTGGAAATATATATGAATAAAGTTAATACCTGATAGACCGTGAAGGGTAGATGTATAGACAGTAAGATTTTTCATGTACTAAGCAAAAGTTTTTTTTTTTTTGCCAAAGCATCCATACTCTACAATTTCTCTGCTGACTCTTAGTCAGACAAAAACTTGGAACGATTTTCGAATCCAGAACTCTTTAATCTGGAGTTTCAACATTTTCGCTGTGACCAAAGACTCCAACTCAAAATAGACGTATGATGTTTTTATGCAGTTCGTTATGTGTCATCGAATGCTCGTAACGTCGTAACAGCCAACGTTTTTTCTGATTTGCCAACAACTTTCTAGGGAAATATTTCATTGATAGACAAATTAACAGACATTATGTTGTTTTTTGAAGACCTATTGTTATTTATTGTGATAGTCATACATTACGTCTTCTGATACTACTAACAACGATCGTTCCAACAAAAATTGATTTGATTATCTCCGAAATATGTGATTGGTCGCAAATTCTAAATGAGTCAGAGATTAATTTTACTTGAATTCAAAATTTTTATCCATCCGATCATACGCGAGTTAGAGTCAGGCTTGGGTTTTAACCTTGGATGAACGATATTCAGATCAACCTTTATCGCGTGCCACATTGTGGAAATATTCAAGGTTACAATCTGGTCGAATCTGCCACCATTCTATAAGGTTTTTCTCTTCGGTTTTTTATTTAATTCTCGTCTAAGGAAAATCATGGAATTTTGATATTTTTAACCAAATTTGTGGATGGTCTTGTATGGTGTTGTTTTGTGTTCATGTCTGTCTACATACATCGAAAACGTGTTGCCGTAACAAGGTGAAATCTTGAGCATAACTAATCTATCAATATTTCAGATTTAAGTTCAAAATTTCGAAGAATCGGATGACTCTTTTCTTCGTAAATTGGTTAATTCTTTCAATCCGCGTACAAAAATTTAGATTTGCTATGGCGTTATTTGGTTTTAAATTTTGTTGATTTGCAAGCTGAAATTTGTCAATAGAGATTATGGTTTCAGTTTCAGAAATGGTAGCATGGAAGGAAGGTAGCATTGCCATATAAAATTGGTTGATTCTGAGAGAGAAAACAGACAATTATGATCAATTATTTAGTTTTTTTTTTGCAATTAGTTCTATTATTCCTAACATTACTCTTTAGTCTATGGTATTTCTCTTGTCACCTCACACCAATGGACCCCAACGAAAAGAATTATTTTGGGTAATTTTGACATAATGTTGCCAAATTTGAGTCTCACTTTTCATAAGCTACAAAAAACATTACCAATAATTCTTCAATGGACGAACAGAAATTCAATGTTAACTCTAATGTAACTGTTGTGCTTTCAGTAGGAAAAGATAAATTTTATGGATTATCTCTGACTGACTCGATAATGAGTCATATGATATTTTCTTACATATAGATCTGAATAAAAAATAGTTTTGAAAAAAAAAAACACGTGTTTCCAAATTAGTTCGATCATATACCCAGCATGAATACCAGCAGTCATCCAACTTGTAGAAGTTGGACCCCATTTTCAAGCACTATACATGTTATAGACTTAGTTTCGCTCTACGAGAATTTCTCAGATATGATAATTAAACCATACAGCATATTGTTCCGATTAATATTTTTAGAGCGGTTAGGAATGTAGATATTTTCCGAAAGGTAGTGCAAACACTTTCGAATTTGATTATTTCTCTTGATATACAGGAAAGCGAATACATACATATAATATATATACTTTATTATATAAGGCATTAAATCCATCCACACACATTAAAGTGGTTGTAATCTCTATTAAAAATTGACAATGCTTATGGCAAAATTCCAAAAGTTTTTGTGTACCACCCTCAAAATTAGTTATGTGTAAAAAACAAATCGTTATACAACCTAATTGCTACTATAATGTATTCGTGGTAATATACGCCGATATGGATAAACAAACAACCAGAAGTCCAGCATTCAGGTCAAATCTAATGACGACTGCAAAATATGAAATTCCTGTCAATCAACTAATTTTATAATCTCTGTCGATTAAGATCTCTATGTAGTATACTAAATTCCATTCATCTATCACCTGACAGAGTTCTCTATTCAATCCTGCCACCGTATTTTGATGAAATGTCAAATTTAATTACTCTTCACCAATGTAAGGTCAACGGATGCACAAAAACCATTGATCATGTAACTTTTGCTTTTAAGAAGTTGGCCTTAGGTAACCGTGCCATAAATATTTACCAATCCCTGTTTTTGACGTACATACATATGTATGTTATATCGCGTTAGCGATCAAGTACAACACAAATGAACTACACCCAAATTTCTTCTGGTAAAGATATAACATAATTTTGCAGGTACATTAGTGTAACAATACTGCCCGCCGAGCCGCAAGCTACAGGTCAGCAATTACGACGAGCAAAAAAAAAACAATTCATATCGCTAACGCCACTTGTTCCACTAATTTCTCTGATATAACACCGTGTCGGCGGAAACAAAACTCAATCTGTTTTTCAATGGTCACGATGTTTTGGACGTTATTGTTTCGATGATGGCTGTGCCTAGGTAAAATGCGTCTAATGACTGCATTCGTTCACCTTGTTTGGCAATCGAGAGTAATTTTTTTACTTTTTTCTTTTGTGTAATTAAACGGTATTGGAGCGCTGTACAAAGCTGACACAAATTCATGTTTCGAAGTACAAAACTAATAAATCGGTTACGTTTAGTGTCTTTTAACCTTTGAGCGAGTTTTTATGTGCTTTTAGTTTATTTTCATAGCTTAATTCAAAATCTTCGGTTTTTTTTTTCTTATAGGTAATTTAGATTAGAAAATGGAATATTGATATTTTTTACAAAAACCAATGAGAACAAAGTTTCCATTTAGAAAAATTATAAAAAGGACAGCTCCCAAAATTTAACCTAGAACAGCAACCGACTTCATATATGGAACTTGTTCACATATAAACGCCATCAGTAAGTTTCGCCATATTTTAGAATATATATTATGCATTAGCTTATTCACCGTATGCTATAGATATTAGGAGACTATAGTGTCAAAAGATTTAATTAAAGTTTTGATTGATATAAGAAAATATTATTTCTCATGCTTGAAGTATCCAGTTTACATATACCTGAAGTATAATACTAAATCTTCTTGATCTTCGGAATCTATTATTTGCAACAAATGCTCTGAAATTACGCCATTTGTTGTCCTAAGATGAAGTCTTTAGTTGACAAAGTCAATAGATTTGGATGGAATTAATTGGATGAATTTTCCACTTATTCAAGATCTTCTCAACACGTTTAATTCACTGAACGACTGAATTGGCGTTTTACTTCAACAGTTCTACGATATTCCATATATAAGGTCTCATTAGTATTTGGCTTTAACATTGTATCATTCTCTCGATAAAAGAAGTTTTTGCACTTTATTTATACTTTAGATAGACGTTTAAAGCTCGAATGTCTTTCTTTTAGACATTCTTCAACACAATACTAACTACGATACTTACGAGTCCATTTCACCAATGTCTTAACACCCAAATATGTAGATTCTACCAAATCTCTTTCGGGTTTCAATTCGTTTTTGATCAGTCAAAAAAATTTCTTCTCACTAAGACGGATTCGGAATGTAATATATTGAAATTAGCCATTTACGCATGCATATTGGCTCCAAGTAACGTAACTAAATAGGTTTTTACAAATACAAAGCGATTACCAAGATTAAGTATTTCTTTGTTAAGATCGGACTGGCACAACCCGTGTCTTACTGAATATTATCTACCACTTCCGTTGTTGCTTTTCGTAATAAGCGACAGATGGCAGCTCTATCATTAGGATAGCTACCGCAGGCTAATCACATTTCAGGAATATACGATTTAAGAAATTGAAGCAAAACCTGGGGTACGAAAGGATAAAACAGAATTAAACGGAGAGACTATGTGGAACTTCTAGCTTCCAAAGAAAGAAAAGTAACAAAAACAAAGCATAACTCAATGAAATAGTTAAATATCAATATTATCACCAAGAAAGAATATAAAATACCACAGTATCTACTTAGCTATGTAGAAAGCATCAACCAATTAGAAGTTTGTTTTAAATGCCTCGATTCTATTGTACTCTAAGAATTAAATAAAAACCAAACAATTTCCCAAAGTATAGATAATGTACTCTTGTGAACGAGTGGTTACAAACAACGGAAGTTTGCTACAAATTTAACAAGACGATGTCGAACCGCCATAGCCAGAAAGTCTTATCTAAAATAAGCTTGCTGCACATGCATTCAGTATCGCCAACTTATTAGCCGAACTATACGATCTCATAAGTGATCTCTCCGATCTCTGTTAAATCATGTGGTAAACGAATTAATCAAGGCGACCAGATCGGCGGCAGTACAGCCGTGATTGTGGTGTGGCGGTTAAATCACGTTAAAAGAAGTAAGACTCCCTTTTGTTAACACCTTCCATCACTTCGACCGGTACATTCGAATATTGCTTCCATTTTTCGCATTTTATTGATCCGTAATTGAAATTTTATGTAAGAAAATGTATCTGCATTGCGTATCAGATACTTTAGCCGGTACATGGACAGCGCGATTGAAATTAATTTAACTCTTTAACAGTGGATTGGACAGCATGCGCTTACTGCACCTTAATGTGTGTTTAAGACGCGCTGCAATCATTACCATTCTGTAAAGTGTAGTGTAGAAAGAGACTATGTGAATAGGTATGTATGGATGTATGTAGTTATAGCTTCAGCCGAATACCTGGAAACAGTCAGAGCAAGGCGAGAATTACACTTAAAAACTGTGTTAACTGCTTAAAATAGTTTAGTACTTGCACCTTTTAAAAGGTACACAGAATCATTTATCAAAATCTCACATTACTTGTTTGTACTTGTCTACTGGCTTAACACCTGGTTAAATTAAAGCCACTAAATGAAGGCGGAGAAGTGCACTGAGAGAGTTTAAATTTTTGTTTGTTCTTTTATTTTTACTTTTCTTTTTGTTTTCTTGACTGCTGCAAGTGCAGACGTTTGTAATCGAGTTTAGTGCTGCTGCTGCTGTTGCTGTTAGTTTGAAACTTGAAAATCTTCTGATGAAGAAGGAAGTCGAAGACAAATGCCCTGGGACATGTCATTGCAGAAATTGAAATAATTTTGACATTTATAGTACCAACTACTGTGTATTTATTGATCGTTTGTCTGTGTTTAAGTAATTTATTATGATTCTTTAAATAGAAAAGTTAAGATATCTGCAGATATGACCCGCGCTGTTAATAGACAGGGTTTTTCCTACATAAGGTGTTAAGATATGTATGTATATTAGAAATCAGCTGATCTCTCAACTTTAATTGATTTTCTTCTTATGTAGAAATACCACATTGAACTGTAGTGTCACCTATCGGATGCTGCTAGTAAACATAGTCCTTCTTCACTCCACATAGCCACTCCAGCGATGTTCTGGTTTAGTTTCATGAAATGCATATTTTTGTTCTACCAGATGACTAGTTTGCAATATCTATCCTAATGACAAATCTGTCACCTACCGCTTATTACAAAAAGACCACCATGTGTTGTGGTTTGTCCGAAATGTTTTCGGAATACCACCATTTTCTTATGGTGAAAGCTTTCATGTAATGTTATAAATAAACCGTACAAATGTTCTCTTCCTCCTATAGAGTCCATTTCAATTGTTGTTGCTATTGTTAATAAAGAAGGATTTTAAGATGGAAAATGGAAATGGATTATATGTGTGCAAAATTTCATTCAGATTTTCTTTAACCATTAATGCGTAATTGAATAAATATAAATTAAGATTTTGATAAGTACAGAGGATCAGTTAGGCTTCAGGAGCCCCTTAATTTAGCCTTAAAATCAAAAAACTGTTATCTCTTTAATGTATCGTTTCTAATGATGGTTGCTCAATAAAACTCACTATTTCGGGTATCTTTGAGTCTTGTAATTGTAGTTTTTCGATTTAGAAACAAAGGTATTCGCTTAAAAAGTAGAATGCAGCTTCATTTCCTATGCGAATCTGTAGATATAGTAGAATCATGTATTCCCAATATATTTAGATATTTATTTATTTCTCAGTGGCCTAAGATGGTTTTATAATATCAGTGATTTCTCAATAGTTCGAGACCTAAATATAATAAGCTTTGATCAGCTTTTTTTGATGGAATACAGTAGCATATTCACACAACGATCAAAACTTACAATTGGTTTTTTATTTTTATTTGATCAAACACACCTGCGCCAGAAGTAGTATTCAGTGTATCAAATGAACCCTTGTACTGCCATATTGTTGTTGTTACTATAATTTTATGGCATATGCATATCTGTCAAGTCAAATTATTTGTTGAAATAAATAAAAGTAAGTTTTGTGTTTGTAATTAAATATTGCGAATTTGAAAGTTTTTAAATATTTCTTTATAGAAAATAATAAGTTATTTCTTAGGTAGTTTTCCGTCCACAAGCAAGGAGCAGTGCGTCCACAGATTCACTGCAGTGGTCCTTTTCCTTTATAATTTGTTAGATAAATTCCGTCTTTGAGATAATCTGCCATGTGAACACAGGCAGGACTGGAATATATCTTCACCGGCGTTAGTTCGGTAGTGGAGTTGAATTATTTTCATGTGAGCACTTGAGTGCATCGAAGTGGATTGACGATTACATATTAGCAGATTAGTTACTTAATTTTTTGTTTACTACGAAATAAATAATAAATAAAAAATTCGTTATCGTACAAAATATTGATTATAGTACTGAATTACAGCACCATCTGATATTTTACGAAAAATTGTTTCTATATACTCTCATCCTTTGCTTCGAACTCCTTCGTGCTTTCATTTAATATTTTAGAAATTGTAAAATTATGCTTCTTTCCATAATCCATCTTTCAATATCTACGAAAAAACTACTAAAAAACTTGACAATTTACAATTTGACAGTTTGACAGTTTGCGATTCTTACCATGAAAACTAGAGGGGAGTGTACGTGTGTGGTATTGCAATGATTGCTTCAGCAGCATTTAAATTTCAATAAGCTATCTCCCTCACAATTTCTATACCAAAGGCATCTCATTATAATGTAAATCCTGCTTTACTTTACCTTTAGCTTCAACTCTATTGAACATTTTGAATTCTTCATTTCTTTTATTTTTGCTATTGAATAACTAACAATCCAAATATTATTAACGGTGACTATAATCGCAGGTTTGTGAATATGATTTTGTTGTTGTTGTAGAATTTTCATCAATTCCAAAAGTATTTTTTTTTTTTTTAGAAATAAGTTTTCGTGAGATTGGGAGTGAGACAACTAGAATCAAACTCAGCTATAGAAAAAAATTCTCTCTAATTTAAAATCTTCTTCTATGAAATTTCTCTATACCATTCTTGCGTGCATACACATCCATACATACATACATACATATTTACATATCAATAGCAAAAATTATTAATGTAGAAAAACTAAAAGTACCTTCTATGTACTTATAGTCCCTGATAGTTTCAAAAGAGCAAACATTAGAAATATTAATAAACTGCACAAATTTATAAGTGAAAATTGACTGCACGAATGACTGACCATGATATCCAAAAATAGAAAATTAGGTTATTTTGACTGATTACTTAACATACTAACACAAGTCATCACCAGACAGCATAAATCCCAGACCGATATATCAATTTAATTAGACTCGTCTCGTCTTTCACCATATTTGAAACACTATTCCAGCCTGGAGGGATTTAACGGAGGCGTTCGTGAATTATGTAACAGTGCCCCATAGTGACTAATCCTAGCTATGAGGAAATAAATATATGTACGTGTGATTACATATATGTACATACATACATACATACCTTTCGAGTATCTTGCCACAAGAAAGGAAGAAAAAACAAGAAAAACTATCTGTCAAGTAGTTGACTCGAAGTAATAAATTTTTGGCGCACTCTAGTTGTCTGACAGTACCAAAACCAAGTAATTTGCCGTACCGAACCATTTGCGCATACACCAGAGGACTGCGCAAAAGATTTTAAGCTCAATTGCACAAAGTAAGTCATAGATCTAGCCACGCGATTACTAAATGTGATTGAACAGGCGTATCCGAGTGAAATAAAAAGCGAGGAATACGATTAGGTTGAGATTTATTAAACTACGTATACACAATAATAACTGCGCTTGCCGAAAAAACTGTTGATAGAGAATGGCCCCAGGTATCTTACTAATATGAATTTGTATAGATTTGCTTACACTTTTTTGTTTTGTTTATAATGATTTCGGGTATGGAAATTAAACTTCCGTTCATTAATGTCCGAAGATATAATAGTTTGTTGCGTTGTTGTAAAGACTTGGAGAAAATATGTATACAGAAACAAGCTTTACGTTTTGAATGGACATATATAAGTGGCCATAATCGATCAATATGCACTTTTTTTAACTCAAATTGTTTAAATAGTTTCCAAATCCGAAATCATACAACCACAAAATTAAAAAATTAAAAATGTGTTTATATTTTTTTCATAAGATATATAGATAAGTCAAAAGCGTTGAGAATTTACATGTCTCGAGAAAAGACAGGTATCTTACGTCATAGATTGCTGAAGCTGTGATGTAAGAGAATGAAAGATTTTTTGTGTCGTGTCTGTAGTTATAATTTTAAAATATTGATCACGAACAGTCCGTAGATCTACAAACAGTTATAATTACTTTGATTCTGTGAAGTACAACCTAAGTGTAATGATATCATTTTTGATATTGTTAACCTCTTGCGATCCTTCAAGAAAATTTTTCACCAGTTTACGTGATGTGAACATTGAATCTAACCAACCACAGATATTCTAATCACATCTATTCTTCATAAAATGTGTTATCAAAAGATCATTCACATCTAAATATCAATATAGAGCCCAGCCTACTTTTCATAACTAAGGAGTGTCCTAGAAAGAAAAAAAATTCAGCATATTCTGAAAAATGCATATTTGTCGGTTTTTTGGGCAAAAAAGAAAAACTCCAAAGAACTCATATTTTTCTTATTTTTCAAAATAAAAAGAAAAAGCACTACTGATTTGATACGAATCTACAAAAGTATCCCAGTACCGCGCAACTATTACTAACTTCTTCAAGCTCTCGACATGTTTCCCAGTGACGGTCCCTGATAATAAACTGCTAAGTTAATCTTAATGTCAAAATTTTTGATTCTTCTAACTAGAGTTCCCCATAGCTAACCTTCTCTTATAAAAAATCAGCTGCTACGAACCGAAACATATTGACGTAATGATTTTTTCTTTTCGCACATGACAAGATTCGGACAATGGAAGATCAGAACTGTACTTTCAATGGGGTCCTTAGAAAGATGAAGAAACAAATATCACTGTTTTAGGTGTAAACGAGACCAGATAGCACGACACGGAGTTGAGGTTGATGTACCAACAACTTCTGGTGGAAGAAGCAATCTGTCGAACAACCTTCATCCATAGTTACTTATCGAAAGCTAAATACCTCTTCATGGTTAGTAGGTGGTATTTTTATTTGGGGTGATGGATGCAAATTTCTCTTCTCTTATATTTAACTCCAATAATCTTTCGAATGGTCACATCACATATACCTCTACATTGTGAAAAAGGAGGATCTGAAAAAGTAAACACAGTTTGTTTTTCTGTATACTACAGCTGTCGAATTTTAGTGAAGAATTCCTTCCTACATATGTATGTACAATTAACTGGGTATCTGTTTCGAAAAATTTCTCCAATAATTGTCTATAAAGCTAGATATCAGCATTGACAAACAAAGGGGACATGAGGGGGTCAAAGTTTGATCTGGTATATTTTGGAACATCTAGTACAGAACCGAATTCCTTAGGTTCTACGAAAAAGTTTGAGTATCCACACCCCTATACTCGGAAGCTTAAATAGCGATCCTCATACTCACTTTTTTAGTATTTCCCTCTTTTTTATTCGAACTGAGATACTAAATTTTTCGCATTTTTGATCAGCTCTAACTCGGTAGGGTTATGTTTGATCGAAAAACGGTTTTCACTGTAAGCTTCAGCTTAGTACCAACTACAATCCGCAGAAGAAAATTTGTCTCTGGATACTTTACGGTGGGGGTAGGAGTTCCCGCCGGGGCGGCTGGTTCCAATACGACATGTTGCATACCAAATTAAAGGTCTCGCCGGTACTATAGAGTGGTGTACCTTTTTCTGATTCAGACAACGTTCTTGGGACATTTTTGCATCCGGAAAACCCATTTTCATGCAGTAGGGTGACGTACACCCCAGTTAATACATTCTGTATAAATTTTTGCAGCATTTTCTTCCATGGCCTTTAGTGCTTTGTTCTGAACATTTTTCATTTTCCACGACGTACCAGTTCCGAGCAATCACGAGAAATAGAAAAGTCCTTTCTGTTATCCCATTTGAATGCTAATAACTGTTTAGTTTGACAGCTCACCATCCTTTTCACATCTTTCGTATTTGCATGTATTCAGCAAAACGATTTTTTCATTAAACATGAAATTTAAATGAATGTGTGTATATTCTGTATTTCTTTTCTAAATGGCCTTATGTACATATGTATGTCAGAATTAAGTAAGTAATACTAAATATCAGTTTTTTGTGGACGAAATTCGAAGGAGCGTCTATGACAATTGTTTCTGGTTGATCCAGTAAGGAAAATATATTGTCTGTAATTATTTTTCAAGATGCATCTGAGAAATGCTGATGTCTCCTTCAACCTGTTAGCTCCTTAATTCAAGTTTTAATCTTATACAACTGTTACAAGCTGGTGATTCATCGCATCAGGATTAATAGTGATTTAAAAGGATCTTGTAAGTATTAGAGGTATTTTTTTGTTTTAATCCCTCTCTATTCTTATCAGCAATAAACGATTTTAATGAGCTCTTCAGGTACCGAGAGGTGCACCAATCCTATTTCCTTAAGCTGCTGATTCACGACTGATATTCTGACATGTTTTTAACTGGTCATAAACATCTTTTATAACCTAGAGATATGTATAAATATTGTTTTGAAATTTTTACACTTCGTATAATGCTAGATTTTACGGATTTTTCTTATCATCTTGTTACTTGAAAGGTACAAACAACATAGGTAGAAATGTAAACCGTATAGTGAATTTAACATGTACCTTATGACTCATCGTCCTCAGATCTTTGCAAGCAAAATATAGTTGACAACCGGCCAGATATAATGTAGGTAGGCTTTGGTGAGGTAAACAAAAAATTGTATGTAGGTTTGTGAATCATCGTATAATTTCTAAATGATTTACTAGAATTAACTTAAAATTTGTTTTATATGTAGACTACTCATACGATATATTGTCACAAGTCTAGTAACCGTATTGACTTGCACAACGTAATTGCAGTCATCACGGAGCACTGCTTCTTTTGAAAACATCGGGAACGCATACGAACCCCATATCTGTAGAAGCTACGTAGATACATATATACGAAAAGAAAGTGGATAACATCCCTGCAAACACCATGGCTCGAAAGAAAACCAGATTTCCAGTGTAGTAAAAGGAACATAATTTTCGACTTATTAATTCGAGATATTTAGAAAATCAGAGAAACGATGCAATCTCCTGGGAAATTTGAAATTCTATTGCTATTTGCTTCTATTTCTATTTGCTTTATGAATATTTCAACCTTGAAAAACGAAGAAGAAACACACTAGGTATCTACATAATTCTTCCACGAATTGTGAGAAATAACAGAAAACATTTTAAGAGACCTAGTAAGCTTCATTAACTCCTGTAACTAGATCTCTTATTACCCGAACTTATCAATTAAACATCTTTAGCAAAAATCATAAATATTTGTCATCATAAGAGATTATTTGAAGACGACTTAAGTGTAGCTGATCGTAAGACAACTTAGTGGCTAACACTCTAACATTACCAAATCTAGCTTTTATTTATATGCCGTGCTAACGTTATAAAGCTAAGTTAACGTAAAGACAAAAATTTGAATTCTTAAAGATTTACATAAGTACAGTAAACATGTACCTACACCTAGGTTACTTTCATTAATGCCTTAAAAGGTTCTTCGAGTTTAAAAAAAAAAAAAGGAGCTTAAACATTTGCCATGATTTCTCTCGTATTTCACGACATAAAGTGAAATTTCCATTGAATTTTGCACATTAAGTTCACAATCACAAATCAAGTTTGGGGCTCAATTTCATTGACCTGATTAAATCTGAGCTATGTATAAAATCAAGATCGCGATTGGAAAATTTCCCATGTAAAACACTTGATGTGACGCAGATAAGACAGTTTCTTAATTTCAAAGTAAAATAAACGATTAAATAAAACAGGAGAATAAAAACCTAAAGGAAGACTTGTAGAAACGTAATGACATCTTTTGATGACTCGTCACGATCAGAGGTGTATAGTTAAAAACTTTTTCTCACGAATTACATCCAAAACTGACGGCACTTTGCAGTTAGGCTAAATAAGAGCGCGCGCACACAAAGAGATCTCATCTGAAGAAACCTGACAAAGAGGGCACAAAAATCAGGTTGATTTGAATTACAATTGGACTACGTTGTAGTACTGTTTCCAAACATTGTTGTAGCATCCATACATACATATATTTAGGTATATGCGTTGGAGATAGTGACGATGGACGGAAATTTTTATTGCGCTGAATCTGATCACTCACTTAGAAAGTTCCACGCAATGTGATAGAAAGATTGATGTGTCAGGGATTAGAGGAATGATCGGTTGATCTGTGTATAAAACTATTCCAGGGTTAAATGAATTGTTAACAAACAATAATGTTTGTATGTAGGTAAGATCTTATGTTGTTTCAATTGTTTTTGTTATTTTTATTGTTCTTGTTTCCGTTATCTTGAAGATATTATACCAACGATGGTGTTCCAATTTGTCAAATTTATTTAAATTTGCTAACTTTTAATCATGAGATGTTTACAAATGCCTGTACGGATCGGTATAGTACCTATGTACTTCCTCATTTGAAAATTGGGTCGAAAAGATCTTACAAATCAAGTAATCTTTTGCTTTTTTTTTGTTTTTTTTTTATAACTCTATTCTGACGTTCATGTTCACTTGACTTTTTCTTATACAAAAAAAAAAAAAACATTTTTAAGTCTATTTGATTTGCGATGCTAATTTTATGTAATTTCTTCATTCAAGTTTCAAGCAGATTGGTTTGGATAGTACTGAATAAAAATACGAATTGCAGATAATAGCTGGCTCATGAGCTGAAATAATATTATCTTACTATTTCCGTCTTCTAAAATTTTAAATTTATCCCACAATTGAAAATAACAAAGCCCTCTTTTAATCGACAAAATTTACTACTTATTCAAGTCTGAGTTCGGTAGCCGCATCTTTACTAGTAAAAACCCCATCTTTAGCATTTCCTAATGTTCGGTGCCCATTGTATCTGCTTAGATAATAGACTAAACAAGATTGTTTTTTTAGAGAGAGTGATTAAGCATAATAAGGAATCTGTGGCGACGCGTCTGTATCGAGTCGCACATTTCCGAACTCTTGATCAACCACTGATTTATCTAGGTAGGCTTTGAATTAAATGAAAATTGACAAAAAAAAAAAATTATTGTCTGTCTGATGTCAATAGGCGATTCAGTCATACGTGAAACACAGTGCCAGCTTTTCGAACCTCGACCTCAGAATAACTTAAAGAACCTCAACCCGATGAGCCATGCAAACTTTGGCAACTTCTGCATAATAGCAGTTAATTGGGCTGCTGGCTTGAAAATTCAAATTATTTTGTAATAATTTACTACAATACGAACAACTTTTGACGGTAAACATGTTTCCCAAATTTTTTTTGCAAAAAATTGCCCATACCTTTTTTTCCGTAAATAATACTGACATCAAATGATAACAAAAATTAGCTGTCAAAGCTGAGTACAGCAGAGTAGAAAGTAGATCTACTCGAGTTCAACCTCAACCTAGTCGGCCTCATCAACTTTGCCATTGGGAGCTAGATAGCCTGAACTCATATGTATATTCTACAGAGCTGTCAAAGTTGGTGAGGCCGACCACATTGTAAAAGCCATCAATGTATTTCACGCTTAATATTTTATATACCTAAAAGAAAAAATAATTAGAATGCCGATTGTAACACGGGATAAAGATATATCCCCAAGAGGACTCAATAGCAGAGCCGATGTTATTATAATGATCTCAATATAAACTTACGTTCAGCGTTCACCATTTCGTAGACCTCCAAAAAAGGGAGTTGGTCCGCTACAAAAAAGTTGGTTCCCACTGGAGCTCTAACATTACCGTTGCTGTTTCGGTGTCGCCATCGACATATGGTCGACTTGGTCAATACGAACAGAAGTAATCACTGCCGGCAACATCGCCGTTGAGATTCATCCTGTAGCAGCCATGCAGAAGCATACGGTCTACAGCCGACTTGATACCCGCAATCCACAATAGCGTAGATATTACTGCGGCAGCCACCCTCGAAACAACCCAAGGTCGAATTGCTTTCAGAGTACATTTCGATTGTTATAGGGACAGTTCGAACCTGAGAGGTCGCTCACTTCACAGGTTGACTTTGCTGCAGCTTCCAGTCGTTCTCAAGCAGACTTTGTGCCGCCACTTTCTTTCTAGGTTAAGTCTTTGACAACTATAACCTCTCCACAGGTTGACTCGTGTCTGCCCCCAGTCTACCTCAAGCAGACTCGCTGTCGTTGCACCCTGTCCAGCCCAGCACCCAAGACACCTCGCTACCCACGCAGCAGTAATATTCAAGACAGCAGGGTTCAACGTTAAGCCAGCCGATAGAACACCTCGCTTTCCACTTAGCAGAGACATTCTAGCCATCAGTGTTCCGCGTTACGAAAGCTAGCAAGACACCATAACTTGCCTTCGTTGAAGTCACGTTAGTGGGAACGGAGTGCCCATTGGCATTACGCCAAAACTATGGTAATCAAAATCAAAATACATTTACCTAAAATTTGTGTATAAAAAAAACAACAACGATTTTTTTTTTTTATATTTAGTCACTGCTTAGTAAATGTCAAGAAAAAATCTGTAATTTTTTCACTCACTGTTGGCAAAGATCAAATCAATTAAAAAAAAATTAGATATATATATTTAACTAAGATACAAGGGTTTGAATTAGTGAGGGCGTTAATAGGTGAAAAAATACAAAATCAGTTACATATTGAACAATAAAAAAAATCTATTTTATTAACAAACAAAAAACAGTTAACAAGGCAAGTAAGTAAATTTCACGATTAGAAAAAGTAATTGGTGAGTATTTCTTCATCGAATTTTATTTACAAATAAACATTTTCCATTTTTGTGATTATTAAGAAGATATACCCGTGAAAATGATTTCTGGCAGGACTGGCAAATATATTTCTTCACTTCCACATGAGTCTGTTGATGAGCTCGAAGATTGGATCGATCTGCAAAACCTCTACCGCAATGGTCACATCTGAATGGTTTCTCTCCAGTATGAGTTCTAACATGTCCTTGAAGAAGCCATGGGCGTGAAAAAGATTTTCCACAAACAATACATTTACATGGCAAAGTACGATGTACCTTTATATGTAAATTTAGATCTTTTAAAGATTTGAAAATCTTTTCACAATTTTTACATCCAAATTTCTGCCATTTCTGTCTTGTGCTGATGATGGTATTCAAACGAGAACAGAAAATATTTCGAGGTTTTAAAAGTCCTACCAATGTTTTCAAAATTCTATTATACTCTTGGCATTGATAATACTGACAGTTTTCAATTTTTTCCAAGTGTTCTGCTTGTATAGTATAAGAAGTCGGAATTGAAATATTTCTATCGAATGCAGAAGAGTCCTCCATCATCTGCAGTATGAACAGTTTACAATCACTCAAACTTGATAAGATCTCTGGTATTTGTAAATTGTTAAATGAAGTCCACATAGGAAGAAAATCATGGGGAAAACCTTTCAAATAACTAAAAGTTGCTTTTATTATATTGTAATCTCGAATACTGTCAGACAGATTTGAAATTAGTCGTGGTGACTCTCGATTATAATACTGAGGATCTGAGAGGCTCCTCATCATCAAGTTCAAAGTATTCCACATTTTCGATTTCATGATCTTTTGAAATTCCCACCAATTTTTTGACTCGTGAAAATACTTATCTTTAACTCTGTTGTGTATTGATAGATCTTCAGGTGTACATTCAAAGCTTTCATAGTTTTCATGTACTAGAACCGGACGTTTCTTAATGGGACAAGATTTATAGTCGACCATTTTAATCATCTTAAATTCAAATCTCTAACTCTAATCACTTTAACGGGCAATCTACCTATGTCGAGTATCATGAAGAAAATTCAATTCTTATAGAATTGTAGACTTCAATCGCCCCACTCTAATAGAGTTCATATGAGAAAATTCCAGCATTGCATACAACGTGCTTTTACATGAACTTAATAAAGAGGTCTTCGCCTTTTTATCACATGTAATTACACGCCCGACATGGAACAATTGACTGTGGACTCTGTATCCAGCTATAGATAGAATATAAACAATTTCGTGTCAATAAAGTCACGTTCATGTTTCAAATCTCAACGTTCTATTGAATCTGTTGTGCTGGGTGGGTGATTGATAAGTGAAATTCAGAGATATGTATATTTATGCATTTCCATAGAAGGTGTCACGTTCACGTAGAATGGGTTCTATTGTGATCACCTTTATACATACACGACGATCATGTAAATTAACTGTTAAAGAAAAGGAAAAACTATAGAATAATGTGTATGTGAGAAAATTGTACGTTGCTGTTGGTTTTGTGTGTTTATTAATTGCGATTGCGTTTTGTATAATATAGAATGCAGGAATTGTAAATTGTTTACTAAACTCTGTGCTATAGCAGCTACTCTAACCTAACATAACCTATGTGATAGAAAGCTCCATTACTACATATTTACATTTGTATACACCTATACAGGAATATAATTTAACGACAAAATGTAAATATTTATCATAAAACTTTTGAATAAATTCGTTATGCTCAACGGTTAGTGAAAATTGCGGGAAAACGTTATCAATTGAAATCAATAAATTCGTTTCATTTCAAATTTTATATATACATTCCAAACGATTACCGTTATCATGCTTAAATGTATTTCAGTTAAGTATATTACGTACCACACATTTATCTATTTAACTGATAGCTTGAAATATGACTATTTCAGAATTTCAATATAAATTTTAAATTTGATTCTTTAAAATATGTAAGGAATTATTAAGTTCTCATTAAAAAGATGAAACGTCACTGAAAATTTTTCACTGCGCAGGTTGTATGCTTGATACGGTATTTAGGATAGACCCTACGAGTCATTTTGGGGCCCTGTTCAATGAACAAAAATCAGCCATTATATTTTCTGGACGACTGAGCATCGCTAGGGTAGGGGTTAAAAATGTATGTTCATTCATGAACTAGGAACTCCCGGTAGATGGCGCAATGTGGACATCTAAAATTCTCATAGTTTTATTTATTTTTTTAAAATAGGTAAATGACATCCGATCTTGCTGAAATTTTGTATAGATAATCTACTAATAAGCATGCATCTACAAAAAATTCATACTGGGATCGTAAATCACTTTTTATGAATGTTCCCTTTAGATTTATTTCATTATAAATAGATAATCAGTACGTGGAAATCAATCTGCTTATTTTTAATCCCCCTGTATATAAATAATTCCTTGTTTAGCACGAAGACCTGTCTGGTTCAAATGGTCGCCTCCCTCGCATAATACTGTAAAAACCGGAGACTGGTATACATTTTAAAGTTAATCGGCTCTGTGCTATAATATATTCAGCACTTCGTCAAGTTCTCCATCTTTCTCTTCCTCTCATGGATAGTGTTTTATGTTATGTTCTTATATTCGAATTAATCCAACTCTTTAGTTGGTAGGTGCCAATTTATAGTACATAAAAATTCTGATGAATTTTTTTCCATAAAATTCCTAAGAAAAAAAGGAATGTAAGAAAAGGTAGACTGCTTGGTGCTCTAGCGATATTCATAAATGTTATTGTTTTTGATATCTTGATTAGCCCAGAAAACATTAAAACTTAATTCAACTTTGCTCGTAAGTCGGCGATATATGGGTATTGTTTTTTTAATTCTTTAAATAAACATTTTTTTACAACAATTCAATTTCAAGACCAGAAATTTTTAAAAAAAAAATCTGCTGAGTCTGCCCCGCTGAACATTGTTCGGAAAACAATTCCACTACGGATTTCCTAAATAAAATAAAAGTATGACTTTTTAGCAAGGCTCTCATAAATTAAATGAGACACAACAAGTGCTTTTTGGCCAATGTACGACTACTAATCAACAAATTGAGCAAACTCCCAGACTTTTAACGAAGTCAACATATTCCAGAACAAAGTTATTCAATATTCTTATACCTATATTGAATTCAATTGATACACACAGATCATCATTTATACGAATATCGTATATTTAATTTGATCTGTTAAGTAATATTCGAACGCCATCTGCACATACGTGAACGGAAGTACTTGACAAGACACTGAGAATATATATGATAAATAATAATAAAAGCGGCCCAAGAATTGATTCCTGTGAGACTTCAGAGTAAAGGTAGATAATATGGACCACAAAGGCTCCTTTTGTAATGAAAACCTGTATCTATCACGAAATTTTGGATAATAGTTTTACAGAATCGAATGCCTTAGAAAAATTAAATTGAACCAGTATGGCTATATCATATATGCTTTTTGTTATCTATCGTAACTTTTCAAAATCCCGTCTGATAGCATGTGCTATGAATGAAAATCAAATTGTCATACCTATAAAAGTTCACCATCGACAAAGCGGTATATGATTTGTTTTTGTAAATAATCGCTTTCAGTCGACTTTTTTTTGGAATGGATATATGTATATACAGATAAAAGTACACATTAAGTATATATAATTGCTCTTATACATAACAACTTATTTTTACCTATTTACAAGGGATTTAAATGAATTTTACGTAGTTAAGATCTGTGAGAAAACAAATGTCAGTAAGACTCAAAATAATGTAAACAACATACAACTGAACATAACTCTATTCTGTTGGGCGATTTCTAATTTGCTTCACTGATAGATGTCGCCCAAATAGATTTTTTCACCTCATCTACATACATATAAGCATTGTATATACATAATTGCCTCATTGCAAATAGTCTGCAGGCATGTGGTTGCAGATGTTTCCTTCACTGGGTATTTTTATCTATGCAGTTATACAGTTGACAAAAATTTATCATGATTCAATTTAACATGATTCATACGTACATGTACTTTATGAAATCATCACAACTGTAAATAACGGTAGAAATATAAATAATACTCATTGCAATTTATATTTATAATATTACGGCTAATCGTACATGCGGCTAAAACAAAGTTCATAAATCTAAAGGTAAATCATACTACGTAAGTCAAAACCACTCTGCATTTAATCCTAGCATTATTATGACTATTGAGACTGTGTTAAGAATTAAAATATTTATAAGTGGAATAAAGATTCCAATCCAAACGTCTTACCTAACCAATTCATATAACCGACCCCACTGATAAGCCGAGCGAATGAGCGACGTCTGGTCAAAAGGTCTCGCCGAACGCATTTACGTTATACAAGAAAATCCAACAAAGGGGCTACTACGGATGACGGCCGTACATTGTCCGTTCCACATATTATTATTATTTTTTTCTCACTGTTTTTATGCTGGTGTTTGAATGAAGTTTATAGTCATTCACCTTTTGAATGCAGGCAGGCCCACCGAAATCGTCTAATGAAGCAGACGGAAGTCATCGAATTGTGGTTTATTCAAATTAAATCCCTCACTTTTCATATGGTTATATGACGACGACGACGACGACGATGAACGATGTGTGGTTACTGGGTAAAAACCTTTTTTCGAACAGGGGGTTCATGTCATCGACGATTAATAAAAATTACTTGAAAACATAGGAAAAAGAAAAAACCTTTAACAAGAACCTCTCTGTGACACACGGTCTTCAATTTAGTAGGGTCAGATCGTATCAGTTATCTCCCCCTTTTTATCGGGTAGCTCATTTCTTCAACAAAAAAGAGTAATGCACGTAGTACTTTTATATCAAGTGGAAGGCACACCTGGTGGCAAGACATTCATTTTTGTGACTCGGCGTTGTAAAGGCATTGAAAATCGAAACGCTCATGGGTCTCTAACTGATTCGATAAAGGATTTGATTGTGATAACACACAAGTCAAATTTAGCATATCGTCTTCAAATCGAAAAGTATGTAAATATTGATTCCATGACACATTTAAATGTCAATTTAGTCTCATTAAAAATGTGAGGTGGACGTGAATTCGTTGCACTAAAGGTTCTGAGAAAAGTCGGTGACACTTTGACTACAACGACAACCATGGTTGGTTTTTTTTTTTTTTTTTTTTTGAATTGACACAATTTTTTTAGTAATCTTTTGAAATCGCTGTTATTTATACATATTTTTATGAAATAATCAAAAATATTATTTATATGCAATGGAATTAGGTTAAATCAAAATTTGATTGAAGTAGTTGTACATAATATGTTGCAATTGCAGATGTAGAAGCTTTAGGTTAGTGGAAGACAATGCTTTTGTGTCTGCCAAGCTAACTGATGTTGTATTACTAGAACTACGCTTCCGTGAACTACTGCTGGTGAGCAAATGGAACACGGAATGATGGACTGAAGACGCGATTCTTTCAAACTGATTCCGGCTTATCTCTGCAGATTGTATACTATAGTTTGTTATATACAGTATACTACCTTACAATCTTTCAGACCGAAGTGTTCACTATTACGCATGTTGCTTTTTTCGCATATTTATCTGGGTCAAGGTCAACAGTAATTTCTGCATTTAATTGCTTCTATTATTTGACTTTTTTTAGAAGGTTGTTGGTTTTCAGTCGAACTTCATCTAAAAGAATCATAAGCATTTAATATTTAGTCCCACATTAAAAGTTGGTTATCAGAGCCACTCTATGAGAAAGTATATTGAAGTCTATAACAATTGCAAAATTGGGTTAAATCCGTGTCGAATTGCATCCAGTGATTGTCTACTCTTTTTCTCATCCTCCAAACATCTTAGGCATTGAAATATCCAGCAATATTAGATTATGTGATCATTGACCAAATTTCTATTACTAAAACCGTGATGAAATACCTTGAATTCTTACAAAAACGCAAGAGGTATATATATTAGACTTAACCCAAATCTTTAAGTCTAGGCCTAGATTAGCATACATACTGCATTATCTTCATTAAACAAAGTTCAAAAGAAAATTTTTTACTTTTTATATCTCTAATCTGCTTACTTGTAGGATTCTTCCCTCCTAGATTCTCAACTCGAGCTTATCCCAATACATTAGGAGTCAAATTCGGCCGCACCATGCAATTTCATGAATTATTTGTATTTAGAATAGTATAGATGTGCAACACTTTACCATCTTCTGGCTTAGTACTCCGGTGATAATTTTGCTCGATCTACTCTGAAGCATCCTCTGTATATTATTTCATAGATGATTAATTAACACCAGAAGAAGTTGCTATATCCCAAAAATTTCTCAAAGTGTGAAATCTCTAGAAAATCCTAAGTTATCACCATAAAAGCAAACGAACATATGGTAAACAATGATAAATTCCAATTACAAATTTGTACTTCCCAGCATATTGGCAGCAATCTACCTTCATATTATATACATAACAACTACCTTCTGCCCACTCGCCACCCGGATATGGCAATTAAATTTACCCATCTCTAAACAGCTAGGTTAGGTTAGCGTTAGTTACCATTAAAATATTTATACAACCTATAGCGCCAGGCTGTCTGCTAGCACACCTCTTATACTTGTGGCTATGTTTTACTTAAGCACATGCGGCAGTATATGGGAAAACACTTGTGATAACACATGCGTGCATCACATATTGCCCGCTTGGAAAATCATTGAAGATTCTGGGTTTTTACAGCAAGAATATCATAAAATTATCAGGGAATTCCTTTGGCAATCCTTAATTAGTAATGTCAACAGATGAATAAGCTTGCGCTTAAGTTAATTATCTTTTACTGAGCTAAATTGGATTTGGTCCTTTTGGAAATATGCGTGCGGTTGTTATAAAAATAATGTACGTTCATGTTGCATGAGCATGGCATGAGTAAACAGATTTATAAGTGAGTAATACATAGTTGTATGCGGTTTAAATCGATTTTTCTTTTCAATTACTTCATCTTTAAAATTATATTTGGAATAAAATTAATTGCTTCAAAATAAAAAAAAAATCTATGTATTATTTATCGTTTTTAACTCGATGTTTTTCGGAAACGGAGTGGATAATATACATATAATACTTAGTTGAAATAAGGTACCATGCCATTTCGTAAATAGAGCAATTAAATTTAATTAGACTGCATATTGGCAATCCACTGTTGTACGGAGAGTGCACGATACAAGAGTCTAGTTTTGTGAGTTTCGTGTATTGTCTCACAGAGTCGTCAGACATACGACGCCGCGTTTCCCGTGTGTGGTCTGAGACCCCAAAGGCTATGGATGTATCATTCTTAGACAAAAAAACATTGTATGGGTGGGGGAGGAGAAATACTAGCGGTTCCCGGGATAACGGGACTTAAAGATATTTGAGTATGCCTTTGTGCCCAATGATGGGAATGTAAAATTTGTTATATTTATAATGGTTAGACCTTTCCAATGGTCTATAAATTTACGTCCTCATTTTCTCATTTTTAAAGTTATGGCTCACATTACTCGTTTTATTTATTTAACTACTATTTGTAACAAAAATCACGTTATCAATTTTTCATACTGGATTTAACGAGCCCAAAAGCTTAGCTTTAAGATGACCTAACTCTTTTTTTGAAAATATTTAGCGAAAATGCCTTAAACACCACATTCCAAAAAGATAATTTCCTACGTTCTGGCATTTATTAAATTCTTTCGCTGGATGGATATGTTTAAGAAAAAGTGCAAAAAACGCAGGAAGTATTGCATTTTCGGTACAGAGTGTGATAGGTCATTTTAAAGCTTTTGGGATTATTAAATCAAGTATTGGGTGATTACAAAAACGCCATTGAATGAGGCAATGTCTTAATTTAGTTTCACATTGAAAAATACTATATAGTATATAATAAAATATTTATAAAATTCCTTCAGATAATTCTAAATCAGAAGTCCGTCCGCCTTCAACTCTTTCCATGAATCTACATACCTAATTAGTCTGATGGCAAAATAAAAACAAAATTGTCAGAATTTCTCAATATAAAAAGTCTTTTATCATTGCAAGGACAGTTTTTTTCAAGAGCTTTGGAAAAAATTTAATGACTTATTCATCAAAGTCACCAAGTGCAGTAAATTTTCGCAGATTCGATATTGTAAAACTACTGCTGCTTGTAGGTACATGGCAACTAGATATACAAAATTAAAATGAGACTTGTGGTGTGCACGGTACAAGGAATATTCTTTGTACCATGTTGGTGTGCTAAATTTTATTATACTATTTCCGACTATATATATGTATACATTACAAAAACAAAATGCCCATTTTAATCTATTCACAAGAATATTTTATCTACATTTTAAATGGCGCGCGACAATTTCTTATGATGCTATTACCTACTTCCGTTTGTTTTTTTTTTTTTAAAGGCATTAATCGATTCTATGAAGAAAAATTCAATGCAGTTAGTTTTCATTATAATATATGAAATCTGCCAAATATTTCTAGATAATTTTGCATAAAAGTGCAGATGAATAATGACATTATAGGGAATATCAAGTATTCCATGTCAACAGACGTGAGTTAAAAAGTGTCTCGCTGCATTAATTTCAGTAGCACCAAAACTTATGTATGTACATATGCCCCCCCCCCGCTCCTCCTCGCAAATCCATTAGCAATATCAGAGGATTTTCGAGTCCTGACTATTCTCGGCTAAATTTATGCATTGAAGTCAGTCTGTTACCAAATATTTTTTTTAAATTTATATAAAAAATATCTAACTGCACATAATATTCAAAATCTTTTATTCATCTTCTAGATAAAATCGACTGGACAATCGTTGCAGTAACTCTTATGCCACCCCACGTGCTGTTCAGGTATGTAGTATGTTTTCTCTATATGTAGGTATGTACGTAGATATGTTTAGGTATATCAATCAATGGAAGATAAAACAAGTCAGACCTAGGTGGTATGAAATAATTTACGAGTTGCAGACAGATTGAATGATTTGAAAGCATTTATCAATCTCGATTAGACGTATGTATTTGTTATCTCACAATATATTTAAAGTTAACTAACTGTGGATGTGAATAGACTAAAAGTGGACCAAAAGTTTGATTATGCGCATACAAAATATTTAAAAAATAGTCTCTTGTTATTGAGAATGGATCACTTCCACGTGGGTCAAGTCGTCAAATTGACAGATGTGGTGATTATACTAAAACGCTAGTGGTGATAAACATAGGAAGTAACTTCTATAACTTCTAATCAACACTGAAAATCATGCAGTCGATATATGTAAGTACATAGATACGTATGTATAAATAAAAGATGTTTTTTGTGTTGATCAAATATTTTGTCGGCATTTATCATCCTTACCTGGGGGCCAGATGTATGTATGTATGTATTATTATATTTAGGCAGTATGCGCATCTGAATGGACATGAGATCACAATGCGCAGTGGTTGTTTTTTTTTCTTTTGGGCAAGTATGGCATTAAATGTAATGCCAGGTGAAATGATTTTTTTTGTGCTTGTGATATATATAAGTATGTACCTAGGTATTTGTCGTCGTTTTTTTTTTTTTAATTCTTAGAAGCCAAGAATTGCTTGTAGATTTTAAAAATCGCATTTTTTTCTTCCTGTTTTTTTTTTTATACATACTTTTAGAGGCTTAGCATAGAGTTGCCATTGTACAACATCGGCCCGTGTCAAAGAAATTTCTAAGATTTATATCCTTTGTCAATATTTAGTCACAAAGAATTAACTTTTTGTCAAGTGAAATCAATCTTGTCAGTATATGTACCTACCTAAATCTATATGACATAAAAAGGATTGCATTTTTGGATTACGATGAGATGGGGGGTGGGGTTTCTTCAAAGATTGAAGATAATGTTTTCACAGGGAAGTTGAATTGCATTTTCCCCAAAACAATGAAAACGGTACAGGTATACTTATGTAAATAGTAAAATATCTCAAACTCAGATTAAGTTTTCTCGGTTTGCAGCTGTAAGAATTCGGAGAAAATCGAATTCGTCCAACACGAACTTTGCTACTTCTTTTTAAGTCTAGGGGAGCTGCAAAGGAAAGAGTTCAAATGTATCCTAATATTCCTAAGCGAAACATGATGGATTTGGATCGATTTTAAAGGTTGTCCAATGAGGTCAAAAGGGAAAATTTAGGTCTAAGTGATGCAGGCTAGTCTTCTAGCGGTACCCCTCTTACCTAACCTACCCTACCTACCCTACCTACTCTACCTCGATCACCAAGATCAAAGCAGCAGACACATTAGGAGGATCACTATATTACCAGCTTTATTGCTGAGCAGATTAGTAGGAACTTTATTTAGAAGTACTAATATAAGATTATAAATCTTGTTAAGAGTACAAATGAAATATCTATTATTGTTATTGTTAACTTAGATATTCATAATAATCTGGGTTATGATCCATGCATTCAACATTTGTAGCCCTATTCAATGCTGTTTCTGAAATTTGTCAGCTATGTGGTGGGTGAGAGAGACGATTTGTCGAATTTTATCATTCATATCAGTAAAATGTATGAATTGTTCTTTTTTTGCTTGTCTGTAACTATGACCGCTTATATTCAGTTTTAGTTTGTGGTTCATAATCTACAGAAAATTGATTGTCCAATTACAGATGAACTTCTATATCTACCCCATTTCCCACCAGGGATTTAAGTTATTTTAAGAAATTAGAAGGTATTTTAAGAAACTGCTGACTTTGCTAAGACTATTACTGCAGTAAGAAGTTGCAGTCGCAATTCTGGTTAGATACTATAATGTTGAAATTAATCGACACAGATAAAAATATCCAAAACATCCTGGTTAAAATAATCCCCCAAAGTGTTGTTTGTGTTTTTCCTCAACTTGAATTAGATTTATTTGCCCTTGAAAATCATTTATAAAATTTTAGCCAATTCAGCAAGACCGTCTCAAGAACGGAAATTGAAAAAAATATATTAAGCAAATGTGTACTGCTTCACTGAAGTATCCAACGAAAGCACTATTACACTTGCAACAAATCGACGGATATGCTTTTTACAAAGATTGCTTTTTCTTGAAATTTGCATGCATATCCAATCCATCCATGTATGTATATCAGTTGTGTACATCTTGGCACTGAAATCCTAATGAAAAATAAATAAATTCACAATAAATTGATTTTTTTAAATTAGGAAAACACTGCTGCTGCTGCGTTGTTTTCATAGTTAGTATCTATTTCTAACTCTCGAAAAAATCGGCGCAGTGTTGTGTTCTGCATGACATACTACATGCGCCACATTATATCAATAGTTTTTGAGATGCGCGCGCAACAACCTTGAACAAAAATGTTATACGGATGGTAAACACATGGTCAAAATTGAATGGTTTAAGGGTGCGATGAATACTTACTTACTTATATTGCCCGGTGTAAAACAGTGAGAGATATGTTTGAAAAGGTAAGAAAAATTATGAGAAAATTCACAGATGTGGCGCTTAGTTTAGCCGAGAGTAACGCACTAGCGCCGAATTTTTTTTTTGTCCAGATTTATCTTAGAGTCATATTGTTTGTATTGTTTGGTCAAGTGTTGAGAAAGATATCCATATGTGATGCATAGGTTGGTTGGCTTTTCAAAATACTGAGACTGAGTAAGCAAATTAAATGAATCCTCAAGGAAACATCTTTTATGTATGACACCTATGTGACATGTGTGCATTTTCCGGAACAAAGTTTTACGATACTTGCTGTGTTTTGTTTCTGTCCTGGAAATTGCAGAACGGAATTTTTACACATTTGAAATTCCACGCAATGTGTTTTTGATTGTTGACGGGGGTTTTTTTTCTCCCTCAATTTTAAAGATTTTTTTAACTGTCGTTAAGTCCTTTGTAAGATGTCATGGGGATGAAGGGATTTGGCGAATTCTACATAATAACAGTTGTCATTGAATTTTATGATACAGCTATTAATATACGTATTAATCGACCACTTTCAGATCTTGATGATATAACTAAAATAATATGGTACAGAACTATGAACCAAGGTGCGTAGTGACAAAATATGTATAATATCGTCAGATTATTCCTAGTTGGTCACAAACCATCTTATATGGAAAACTTTAAGATAGTGATTAGTTTAACTTAGAAATTATAGTTAAAAAATAGTTTATTTAAAATAAATATTATATGAGGTAAACCTGGAGTAAGCTTTTGTCATTTGTGTATCTAACACGCAAGAAACGCTTCCCACAGGTATTCCATACACTTCACCAATATTATTCTTAAATTTTTTTAACATAGATTGATACTAATATCCAAAATCAAATACTCGTATTAATCTATAAAATATTCACTGAGAATACTTCTGGTGCTAGCGATCGCTCCTTCTCTAAACTAACACGGTTTATTTCTTAGTTACAAACAAAGCAAATATACATATTACTTTTGAACGGCACTATAATTCCAGGTTTCTAAATGCGATGTCGGTTCGATTTTAGTTTCGCAACTAAGATTTATCATAATTCAATTTTAACTCTTTCGGCAAGAATAAAATATTCAATCGAAAAATAATTTAAAATGGAATTTGTGAAATTCTTTTGTTATTTCTGTAATATCTCTTAACTTTCTGTTAATAAAAATACTGTGGGGCAAGCTTCATTTATTTTTAAGGCGACTATTACAAAATATTTATTTCAGTGCAGGTATAGTAATTTTTTAAGAAAAGTAAATTACTTTAAAGCTCGCAAAAAGACAAATAAAATTTTAAAAATCTTTTAACGTTTAAAACAACATTGATATTTCTTTGGCAGTTAGAATATAAATTTGCATATATGTATACGACTACGATAGATAAAATATTGTAGGACTAATAACTTTACCATTAAGTGTTACTCAAGCAGATCATCATTGAAAACAGCTAGTGAAAATCTTCACGCAATTCAATTTTCATTTTCCTACCTGAAGATTTTAAGTTGGCAGTCGCGTCTCAGCCTAGATGTAAGCAGGTAACTTCTGAAGCTCGTATGCTGAAAAAGAGTGGACCAAAAAGGGGACTTTAGCTGGAGAGAAGGAAGGATTCTTTAATGCTTAATTCATGAATTCATGAAAAAGTCTCCAATAAGCCCTTTGACAGAAGACAAGAATTCATAGTATGTAAGTATGTAGCATTGCAATATAACTTTGACAACTTTTTCATTAGAAATAAACCTATAAAATTTGAATTCCCGATCATATTTATTATTAGGAAACTATTTCATCGATGTTTCACACTCTTATTCTAGAAAATGAAGCTTGCTGTACCTACATGGTGTACCAGGCCTATATTTTGCCTGGGGATTTCATCCTACAAAACTAAGAAAAAAACAAAGGGATGGGGAGATAAATATATAATTCTGTAACCTGTTTTGGTTTCTCTTTTGAAAGTAGCTTATATCTAAATCTGCACGCAGTATTGAGAAAGTTTATATTTATATCTAACTCTTACGCTAGATGGCGTGTGGTAATGATTTTTATATACTTATATTAAAACCCATAATTAAAACTCTTTGATAATTTGAAGAATTTCATAAAAATACATATGTACAAATCTGTGTATATCTGGATATCTATCCAGAGTTCTGATAATAATATATAGTTTTTAAAGAACTCATTGAAATCTTACATATCTTCCAAAACAAACCATTGTACCTATATTCAAAAATCCCATGCTACCTTTCAAAACAGTTATACCTATCTATGATTATTATTTTAACATAATCGGTATTTACCAAAGGATAATCTGGCCAACAAATTTGTCATACATCTTATGTACCCATATTCATTTGATATTTTATAGCTTTTATAGGGGAAAACCCACAGGTAAACCCAAATAAAATAAATGCCTATTGAAGCAATCTTAAATACTAAATTTTATACCTGCTCAAAAATTAACAACCTATGTTCATGCAGATTTTCTGCATTTTTAATTAGACCTTTACGAAAATTACGCAAAGTAATTGTTTCAAAGTGTGAGGAAAAGCATAAGGAACATGTGCTTAATATTCTGAAATTCCCTAATTACTTTAAAAGTAATCAATTTTATTATATGTGCAGGTAAAATCTTAAATTAGAAAGATTCCGGAGGAATTCCCTGATAGAGAATTTAGAGAACAGGCAAGTGTTTATTATTAAAGAATTTGGTTTATCCCAGATCGGGGTTTTCTTTTATATATATATTTTATGAGGATAAATTTGCAAATTGTACCATGTCTTTCTCGTACATAGGGAAGGTAGGTATATTATCGATGATGAAGACTGCTTGCGGAATTTAGTAGCATCCTTTCAAATTTTAAAATAAATCAGGGTGTTATATCTGCAGAGAATATGATAGCCTAAAGATAACAAAAGTCTCTATACTTATACTTGATATACTTTGTATTTATATATATATGGCTGTGATTAGTTTCCGGAAAAGAATCACTTTTTATTTCATTCAATAGGGTAATTGGATGTCTAAAGATGACTTAAGCCAGAACTCAATTTAAAGTATATACGTATATCACTTGCGGCAGTAGAAAATTTTGCTGCTATAGCTGGAACTTCATAAGATGGGCTAACTTGCTGTTCCTCAGAACAGAAACTAGCAGATCGCTCTGTATAACAAAAAAAATGACGAGTTTACTCGCTGGCAAATTGTCGGTTTTCCCATTAAGGCATAACGCTGAATCACAATAGCCGTAAAGACTTTAAGGATTATCACATTCCGTAAGAGTTATTATTTTCAAATTCAATGTTTTCAATTTTTCGTAAGTAAACCTTAATATCGTTGGAATCCGTAGTCTTTATGGCTATTGTGCTTCACCCTACAATCAGAAGTGAAGTAAAAGGACGATATCGTTTCCTATCGTTTCGCACTATCCGGCGGGTACGGATTTCAGAGCTTGATTAAAAAGTTTGACTTTCTTACAAAGCTTGAAATCTCAAGATATCCGTGAAGGCGTATGGCACTTGAAAGCTTCTCTATCTAGAAGATTTAGACGGGACTTTGGAAAACGTGTTTGTGCACTTGCCCACTCATTTGTCATTCGCTGTGGCTACACGGGGTAAACAATTATCGGCACTGGAGTTACATAAGTACATTCTGGAAGAACGCTTCTTGGATATTTATCCGAATATAGGAATAGCGCTTCTGATATTGTTCTGTACATCAGGGTCAAACAGCTCGGCAGGCCGGTCGTTTTCACTACTAAAACGAGTGTTGATCTATTTAAGATCCACCACAGAGTCAGAAATAATGCAGCCTGTAGACTATAGTGAGATAATCCGCTCCTTTGCAGAGAAGAAAGTTCGTTGCATGGCAATCTAAGCGTATATGCTTACACGCAACGAACTTTCTTTACATAGGTATAATTTCTTACTTATTCGTGATATTCCTAAGTCCTCTTGTTTATTTTCTAAGATCGATGTAAAATAAACGAAAAATAACGTAAACTTTTTGTTTTACTCAATTATTTAAAAAAGGGGAACCGACTCTGTTAACCGCCTAGAGACTCTGGTTCTTTATGTCTGCGCCTGTGTATGTACATATTTATCACCGAGTGGGTTCGAACAGGTTCCCGAAATTATGGTTTCACAAAAAAATATACTTAAATGATCGCAGTGATGAGAATAGAATTTTAACTCTTCCTATACCTACCTCGTTATAATAGTACATAAAATCAAAATTTAAAAAGTAAAACAATATTCAAGCAGACTCCCTACCTGTAGATTTCTTTTCCTTTTTTCATTTTTCTCCATTTTTCCATATCTACTGTAGGTACGACGTAAATAAAAAACGAGAAGAAATCAAGATCTTCTATTGCACGTGAATTTAAATTCTGATCCGCGAAAAGCCTTTTTACTTTTAAGCATAAAATTTAAGCATAAATATGAAAGGAAATGAGTGATCTTGCTATATATAGAGATGCAAAGATACACTATTTTACAATACGATATAACAAAAAGAAAAAGACAATTCAACCCAAACAATAATCCTTTACTTCTGCAGCTTTCTTCTATACATAATCTAGTCGATATTATAGTTTTTATTACAAACGAGTTAAAAACCCCCCAAGCAAACGATCATGTCTCTCAGAATTATATTTAAAATTTTAAATTAATTTTATTCAAGTGCTCTTCCTCAGCTTAGAATTTCTATCACTCGAACTTGATCACACAATATACTGAAGATCTCTTTACTTGTAAATAACGCATCCCCACTAAAGAGAAAATAAGAAGAACGATCATTTCTTCTCTTTAGAACTTCATTTATCTGCTATCTGATTGGTTTTCGCTGGATGTAAACAGAAACACTTGAAATGGAACATGTATATACCTCAATACGACGTTAGCTACATCAATTTTAAAAGGTTTCAAACTTAAGCTGAAATAAATAAGAAAAGTGCACATGCGCAAGTAGATATGAAACGTTACGGTTGCGACGACAACGACTACTCGACCAGTGATCGACAAACAGGTAAAGATCTTGGAACTGAGAATGGGATTGGGATTTGCCTGAAGGGAAAATCTTATGTTATCATGATGACCGACCATCCGACGAAGTGACGAGTATAAAACATAGAACATGGGCATGCGTGTGTGTGTGTGTATATGCGTTGTATACGGCGGCCCTCCTGTGTACCGATGTGTAACTTACCTATCATAAATAGCGACGAACGAAAGTTAATTATTTACCACGTTCGGTATAGGCACTTGTGTTGTTTGGGGTGTGCATCCTCACAAAGAGCGATGTTTCCCAGTTTTCTTCCTTCTGTAGATCTGTTGTTGTTATCGAGACTGGATTTGGTGGGGTAAAAGACTTTTCGGTATATAAAGGGTACTTCTCCTTCGTACCTGTCATTACGAATCCATCACTCAAGGTGTTCACGTATATATTGATCGTTCAAGTGATTACGAACTTGTTCACATTATTTTTGATTTTTTTTAAAGCGCGTAAATTTGAACATTTTTTTAAAAATATTATTTTTGTTTATTTGAAAATGATTAACAATTACAAAATGTGTCCGTTAAAAAAGCGTCCCGTGTTTTATGATAAAGTGCTAACAAATGATAGTTTCATAGATATCGAACCACAGGATCTCTCAATTAAAAGAAAAGCGGAAGAGGAATGTAGCAGTGCAGCTAAAAGGAATTTTCCATTAAATCTATCATCGAATTCAATTTATGATCAAATCAAGCAGACTTCATCATTCAATATTTGGCCTAGCTCGGAGGCTGTACCAAGACCGGAATCTCCTTTGTCAACTTATAGTGATTCTTCTATACATCATCGTGCAACATCTACATCTCCGCCTATTATTCCTGCGCCTACCAATATTCACCTACGAGGACTGACAACAGTTGAAATAAATGAAACTCAAACAGCTTTTAATAGCAAGCATGGATTAAATGTTTATGTACCGCAATACGCAATTCCGGAAAGGACTGTATTTCCATGCAGTCTTACACCACCAGCTAGTCCTATTGAAGATTCTTCTGAACCAGAAGATTTATCAATGAAAAATTTCATTCCACTACCGGCTCTCTACCATAACTCCCTGACAATGGAAAAGGAAGATAGACTGGATCATAATCGCTCCCGATTTAGATGTGATAACTGTGGCAAATCATATTCAACACTAACAGGACTTTCAAAGCACAAACAATTCCATTGTCCATCAGCCGAGTGTAATCAAGTGAAGAAGACATTTTCATGCAAAAGTTGTGACAAAATTTATACATCTTTGGGTGCTCTGAAAATGCATATTAGGACCCATACGCTACCATGTAGATGTTCGATTTGTGGTAAATGTTTCTCTAGGCCATGGCTTTTGCAAGGTCACATTAGAACGCATACCGGTGAAAAACCATTCAAATGTGATCATTGCCATCGTGCTTTTGCTGATCGATCAAATTTAAGAGCACATCAGCAAACTCATGTCGAAGTGAAAAAGTATATTTGTGAGTGTTGCAATAAATCCTTTTCTCGAATGTCCCTGCTCAATAAGCACGTTCAAAGTGGATGTCCTGGCCAAGGTTACTAAGGGGAATGTTGTTTTTTTTTTTGGTTAAGTGATCAAAAAATACAAGTTTTAAAAGACAGACAGTAAGATGCCAAAAAATAGCACATTGAAATTAAATTTCGTTTCAGGTGTTAACAACCTTTTACCATTGTTTGTTAGTCTAGTCGTTAGTTAACTATTTTATTTAAATTTTTATCGTAAGTAGAGATATAATATGTACAAATTTTTAAGAGGCGTTTCTAATTGTTATTAATTAGTAAGAAAATTTATGTAAATAAGAAATATATTAATTATGTATGCCTATATTATTATGTTTTTAGAAAATAAGTAAATCTACCAGGAAGACTTTTAAAAATAAAAATTTGAAGATTTAAAAAAACAAATTGTGTTTTTGTATTTTATTTATTTTTAGTTGCAGAATTGTAGGAGATGAGATTCATTTTACCTGGTTCTTTTCTAATGATAACAAAGAGGGAAAAATGATTATATGTACTCTGTTCAACTAAACCCAGCCACTTAAATTTTCTCAACCAAGGCCAGTATTTATGACTCATCAACTAAATTGACAATTTTTGCATTAACAAATTTTGCAGATGCACAAGCGCAATGAGTAATTGTCATATCAAATATTCTTGTGTGTGATGGATAAATTTTAAATATCAAGCCCTCATTTTAATAAAATTATATGTAGATATCTGTCTAGTAGGGGAAGTGGGTAATGCTTTATTTGAACTTTAAAATTAAACAAATAATGATACTCTGGTTTCGCACCAGCACTAATTCATCATGTCTTTTTGTTGACCACTAAGTGATGAACTAAACAAAGAATATGACTGATACTTTTTTGAAGGCCTTACCTAGCTAATCTTTATATACCTTATCATATTTAAAAACTGTAACGATATTATTTTTGTACACTCCATTACTGCAATTAAATACGATTTCTTTGAACTGTATTACATATTATATTTTGGTTTGTAGGTTCAGGGTAAAATTTGAGCTGAAATCAGACAAACATATAATTAATATAAATTTGTACAATTTTTTCTATGTATATTCATATAGGACGTTCAGTCAATAACTGCTCCAGTTACCCATCAATTTCTGCCTCTTACCATGAATATTCAGAGGCAGGAGATCCAGTACAGTATTGCCATGATTGGAGTAGTGTACAGAGATACCTACTTGTAATACTAAACCGAGATGGAAAATATTGACGTATACAATATGTATGATAACTTCCTTTTTTTCAATAAATAACACTTATCAAAAATCTACAATGAATTTGCATTACTCAAATATGCTGATAAAATGAATGAGATAGCTTTATACTGTGTCATTAAACAAAATGAAAGGCACTATATTTTTCAATCAGTATTCAGTGCAATTCCGATATAAATATAGATTGACGATTGACAATATTCTCAAATATATCTGGAAAAAGTAAAAACTGAGTATTTGAATCAGAACTTAATAAAAAAAATTTTAATCATTCGCAGCGATAACCAAATTTTGATATTTTGAAAAAACTATTTATTTTTTTCATAAATTTTAGTTTAATATTGTATAGAATTTAAGAAAATATATCTTATATAATTTTTGAAGATTCTAATAAAAATTTTGCTTTTCTTCTATTTTCGTCTATTTTGTTTTGTTTTATTTCTCTCTACGCAACTGATTTGGTTTACATTCATCTCCTTAGCAAAAAAAAAAAATTAAAAAAAAAGAAACAATTAGAAACGAAGGAAAACAGAATCGGAAATCGAAAATAAAACAATTCTTCTACGAAGCATTTAACTTGATTGTTTTCATCACAATATTAGCATACAGCTGCCTCTAAACGTATACAAGACAGGTAATAACGAAATACTATCATTCACGACGCGTGTTGGATAAGCTTACTGTGAGTAACCTATCAAGGATAAATACCAGATTGTTTTTGCGTAATTATCTAAACATTAGAATTCTTTTATTCATGTTCTAACTTAGGGTTCAAGTTTATTCTAATCCGTCAAATACTTAACAACAAAAATATAAAAGTGAGATTTCATTAAATTATTATTTCATACTTACTTACAACTTTAGTAAATATGTAAGAAGTTTCTTTTTTTTTATTTAATTTCTGATGAAGTTATTTGATGATGAACTTTTTTTAATATTTCATATAACTGTCTTTCGTGATTCCGTAAAATTCGGATAATACTCTAGAACATAATAGAACAACTCCTTGCAATAACTAAAGGGTTTTCCAATAAGAGGTGTTATTTTGATATTCAAAGAAAAGAGATAAATGATCGGATCTTTATTTCATTATAAAGAGGAAGGTATGCCGTTAATAATGGAAAATAACATCAGCCAAATGACCACCACGACCACGCCTGCAGGACCTACAGGACCATATTGTATGGCACGTAGCGCCGTCTTGTTGAAAGTAAACGTTGTCCAGATCAATACCATCCAATTCCGGCCATAAAAAATCATTAATCAGCTGTCGATAGCGCAATCCATTCACCGTAACTGTTGCTCCAGCCTCAGTTTCGAAAAAGTAAGGTCCAATGACCACCCCGCGGGACCATAAACCGCACCAAACAGTCACACGTTGAGGATACAGAGGCTTTTCAACAATAACTCTTGGGTTTTCCGAGCCCCAGATGCAATAACTTTGCTTGTTGACGAAGCCATCGAGGTGGAAATGGGCCGCATCAGTCAAGATGAGTTTTCGATGGAATTCCGGATCATTTTCATGCATTTCAAGGACCCAATCAGCAAAGACTCGACGTTGTTGATGATCGGCCGGCTTGTGTTCTTGTGTTAACTGAACTTTGTAAGCCTTAAGACCCAAATCTTTATGCAAAATACGGTGTAATGACGTTTGTGAATGCCTAATTCCAAAGAACGATGAGGAATGGACAAACCTGGGTTTTCTTCAACACTTTCGGCTACAGCAGCAATATCCTCGGCTGTTCTTGAGCGACGTGCACGGGTTTTATTCTTCAGATCACTATCTTGTCCCGACAGCTCGAATTTTTCTACCAATTTCTGTATTGCGGTCCGACAAGGTGCTTCACGACGACCCAAAAATGTTCGAGTTTTACGAACCGTCTCTGCCACATTTGCACCATTTTTATAGTGAATTTTAATAATTTCAATGCGTTGTTGAATCGTGTATCGTTCCATTTTTATTAATGGCGTAGTTTCTACTTGTCAAATGTCAAAAAATGACAGCTCCAAAAGTTACATCTACCGGAATAGCGGGCTAATTAAAATAACACCTCTTATTGGAAAACCCTTTAGTTAGTTGTGGTGATCTTTTCCTAAAGTATGTACCTAAATTGTAAATAAATTCGATGTGAATTGTAACGTGTGTGCAAAAAACATTTTTGTTTTCAAGAGCTTATATTTTTTGATGCCCATTAAATTTTTTTTACCAACTTTTTTATTCTTAATGTTTGGCTGTGTATTTAGCCCATTCCGAAAAGTTTATTTTTACCCTTCAACTCATATTAGTGTTTTTCACTGGATACGCTTAAGAAAAAGTGCAACAAACTGTGAAGGGTTGCATCTTGGGTACAGAGCGTGACAGGTCATTTTAAAATGCGAACTTTAGGCAATAATATACGGTAAATCTCACATAACTACAAAAAGAAAAAATTCCTAACAGAACAATAAAATAGAACAAGATAAATTTTCCTTCTTTTTTATTTTTCAATTAAGCTTTAGATTATTTTTTTAAACTAAGTAATAGCCTTGAGGTATTGGCTACAAGGCACAAGGTGACCCTATGCTGGGTACCTGGCTATAAGGATATCTCAGGCAACGAGATGGCTGATGAGTTGCCCATAAAAGGCTCTGAATTGGATAGCTCCGCAGCGGTTGCTTTTGTGAGGATCCAAATTGGAGCAATAAAAGAGGAAATCATCAGGGGCGCCTATCAAAAGACAAGCCTCCGGTGGACTAACATGAATACCTGCCGTATTTCGAGGCAATTGCGGCCTGCATATGACAGGAAAAGGACAAGGGATCTGCTTAATGCAAGCAGAACAAACACCAGGAATCTAGTAGGGGTCCTTACGGGTCACTTGGCCATAGGTAACCATGCTAGAAGACTGATGATAGTGGCGAACGATTTCTGCAGAAGCTGTAAGGATTTGGAGGAAATCGAATCCGTCCAACACGTGCTTTGCGAATACCCCGCTCTGATGAATAAAAGAAGTAGGCTACTGGGTAGCTACTTCTTTTCAAGTCTGGGGGAACTGCAAAACAAAGAATTTAGATATATCCTGAGTTTTCTGAGAGAAGCAGAATGGATCTAGGTAAAGAATCTTGGAGATGTCTTGAGTTCCTCAAGGGAAGCAGGATGATCTAGGGCGGCTTGAAAAGGTTATCCCATGGGGCCTAGGGGCACAATGGACCCACTAGAGGTCTAAGTGATGCAGGCTAGTTGTATTGCGGCACCCCTCTTACCTAAGCTAATCTAACCCAAAACTAAGTAAAAAGGCTTGTATGTTTATATGTATGTATATGTGCATATAATATTTAGTTGTAAAATCAACATGATAGAAAACTTGAAGTTGTTTTCTTCCTCCGGTACATAGCTAGTGTAATTCAAGTATAGTTCTTTTATATAACTGCTTGCTTTCAGATAATTTAAGTAACGAAGCTATCAATATTCTGGTTAATATTACAACTGGAATTGATTTTAATCAAGCACACAAAGGTAATTATTTTTTCAAAAATAAAACGTGCTGATCAATATTAATTATTGATTAGGATATAAACACAATTCCTGACATTGAACTACAGATAATAATAAAAAATACGGGAAAATAGGAGAACTTGATTCTGCTGAACGAGCAACGGTTGTAAAAGCAATTATTATATATTTAATTACGCAGAACTATGAAAGAACGTATGTATGCTTCAATTAACACTTCTTGAAAAACACAATAATTCTTATTGCAATTACAGTATAAACAGACAGGTATTTTCGGAAAATGTTGTGGCAATTATAGAATTGTTCCCCACTGAAACGACGGGCACACAAAATTAAGCTAACTCTACAGGAGTTTGGAATGATTCCCAAATGAGCGAAGGTACAACGTGAGTCCGGTAGGTTTTCTAAAAATTAATAGGAATAGTTTCCTTATTTCCTTTTAGAAGTGAATTTTGCTGCATATGCAAGAGTTGATGAAGGCATAAGTGAAATAGCAGCACACGAATTTGTTATGTCCCAGACTTTTCCGTGGGAGGATATAAAGAAAAATTGGGCAGCATCCATTAATAAACGAATGCAATTTCTAGCGAATTCTAAAAATCTAACAATGGACTATATTTTGAAGAGTTACACCTTGAGAAAGGTTATGAACTGTTAGGTGCATGTATGAAATATTTAAACATACGCTTAATAAATTTGTTTTCATATTCAACTTATTATTGACGCTGAAAGTTTATTATACCCAGAGATTGCGAGCATTACAGACTTGGAAGATTTGTATTTAAAAATTATAGATATTGCTTCGCGAAAAAGTAAAGATAAAGTAATAAAAGGACTTCTAGCTGAATGTAAGAGTTGATCTTTTTTATTATTGCAATTATTAATCATCTAATATGCATTTATGTAGTTTTGCTGCAACTCACTGCGTTAAAAATTTTGCCGTTGCTAACGCATAACCCTAATATAAAGAGCCCAAAAATAGAAAGTCGTATAGACCAAGTAAAGCTGAAGTCGCTAGTCAGTTCCTTCCACATTATCGAGTAAATTTAAATTTATCTATTCATTATGTTTATCATACTAATTTTTCTTAAAATTTTAGACAGAGCTTAAAGACAATAATAGTTTGGATGCAGAAAATGTACGTAATGAAGGCGAGATATCACCTCAATCAATAAGGATTCATTTAGTGGTTATAGAAAATCCAGTTGAATTTGTTGTAGTTTATAAAAATCATATTATTTTGAAAATCCTTCGCTTTTGAAATCTGTCTTAAGATATTTCTGGCGTTAAATTGTCATTATACCGAGGAAAGCTACCACATCTGGTACTTTATTCAAAAGGAAATATTTATGGTGCAAACAAAATACTGTTACGCGCCACAAAGTGGCACAAGCGAAATCTGTTGGAAATGGAAATAACTTTAGGTTAGTGACATACTAGTAAACTTTTAGTTCGGAGAATGGAATATTCAGGAAGGTTCTAGGATAACTTGTAGAGTATAAATACGGCGCTACTCACATCCAGGAGGCGAGTCTTATTTCAGACAGTGAAGTGAGCGAAGTGAACTGTTTGGATTGCGATAACTAGACGCACAGTACTAGCGATAACTAAACAGTTGATTTGATAATTGTTTGTGAATTGTGAGAGTAAACAGTAAAGTTAAATAAAACAAGAACTTTTTAATTATATCTTGTGTTTTAAATAACCAACTAAAGCCACGCTTTTAACAATTGGAGTCAGAGGTGAAATAAGCTCGTGGAATAAAGTGGTGGCATTTGACTTAAACAAAGAGTGAAATTGAGTGCAATTTTGTGTTTTACGTGAAAGCTCTGGAAGATAATCTAAAGCAAAGAATGTTTTGGTCGAGCGATTTAGACAAGCTTTGGAAATAGAAGGGACAAATCTTGACACATTTATTTTCGAATACAATTCACAAGAGCCTGAAGCTGAAGAAAAGTCGGAGATGAACATGGAACAACTTTTGGATGCTTTGAAAAACGCTCTTGAGGAACAGAAGCAATCTCTCTTAGAGGAACAAAAGAAATCTCTGCAAGCATATTTAGAAGAGCAAAAGAATTCTCTAGAAGCCCGGTTGGACAACCAAAAGAATGCTCTTGAAGAACAACAGAATTCTTTGAAATTCCGTTTGGATGAACAAAAGAAATCATAGGAAATCCGTTTGCACGAACAAAAGAATTCTCTGGAGAATTCTCTAGAAACTCGCTTAGAGGAACAGAAGAATTTCCTGAAGAACTCGTTAGACGAACAAAATTTAAAAATTGAAGGAATCGAGCAGGAAGCGGGGGAAGTTCAGCAAAAAGTCATCGAACAGCTTGACAACCTTAAAGCAGATGTGGAGAAGATGAAGCATCGACAACCTCGGCACGAAGGAATTGAAATATCCGGTGCAGGCAGAATGAAACTTATAATATTTGATGGACAAAATTCGTGGCATATTTTCAAGAGACAATTCGAGGCAGCTTCCGAAGTAAATGGATGGAATGATGCAGACAAAGCTACAGCTCTGGTATTAGCACTTCGCGGTCCTGCTATTACAAACTATACCGATTGAAAGGCAACATGATTATACTTCATTAGTACAGACGATAGAGCTACGTTTTGGAGATGAACACATGCACCAAATATATCGCCTGCAGCTACGCAACTCCCCTGCTCAGCAGTCGGAAAATATGTAAAAACCAACTTCTGGAGGCAGAAGTTGGTTGGTGGAGTCGACAGCCCCGAAGTCATCATTCAAGTAGCCCAGTTGCAGAGAAATAATAGCAGTCTTGTTATATATGGAAGTATAGGAAAAATAGATTGCGCAGTCACTATCGACACTGGAACTTCGAGATCAATTATTAGAGCAGATCTTGTCAAGAGCAAATGGCTTCACAATACCACCAAATATTTACTAAGAACATCAACTGGAGCAGCAGCACAGATTTTTGGAGAAATAACTTTTGACGTTCAACTAGGCGAACTATTATTTCCTCACACTTTCCTGGTTTCAGACATCATGGATGAAGTGGAATAGACTCATGACCACATATAAAATAAATCTATATGTCGCAGAACGGATACTCAAATACGGCAACATAGAAACTCCTATGAGACTAGGAGGAGGAGCAGATTATTATGCGAAAATAAAGACGATGGTATGTGAGAATATTACACTCTCTGCATGCTCCGAGACGATAGTATGGACAAAGCTTACTGATGACATCGGGACCTGCCGATTCTATTTGGTGGAGCCTAACCCTACAAAAGTTACATCGAACATCATTGTAGGTAAGACTTTAGTGAAGGCAGAAGGTGCAACATTAATTCCAGTCAGAGTGTTCAACAAATCCGAAAATGAGGTACAACTAAAAGAAGGTGCCATAATTGGAGATTGTGAACATGTTTACCAGATTTTTAATTTGAATAATGGTAGTACTGTCAAGGAGACAAAACCTATACCAGCTACTACTCAACAGGTTCAGAAACTTCTTTCGTCGAGTGCCTTGAGTGAACAGCAATACAACGATGCCAAAGAGGTGATCGATGAATTCTCGGAATTATTTGCAATGAATGATGATGACTATGGTAAAGAAATCTTGTCCAGCATCGGATCGATACAGGAGATTCCAGGCCCATTCGACAGATACCACGGAGAATACCATTAGCCAAACAACCAGAAGTTGCAGATATGATAAACTCCATGAAGGAACAAGGAATAATATATGAATCTAATAGCCCTTGGACATCGCCAGTTGTTCTGATGAGAAAAAAGGATGGCAGCACACGATTCTGTGTAGACTACCGCCAACTAAATAACGTAACGAGAAAGGATAGCTATGCTTTACCAAGGATCGATGACACATTGGATACCGTTTCCGGAGTGCAATGGTTTTCCACATTGAATTTGAAGAGCGGTTACTGGCAAGTGGAAAACATTTGGATTATGTAATGCTCCAGCCACATTCGAACGACTCATGGAATGTGTTTTACGTGGACTAACCTGGAAAACATGCCTTGTCTACTTAGATGATATAATAGTAATCGGAAGGAGATTCGAGGAACATAAAAACAAATATTTAGGGCACATAGTTTCATTGCAAGGAGTAAAAACTGATCCACAGAAGATAACAGCTGTCAAAAATTGGTCAGTTCTAAAAGACAAACATCAATTAAGGAGTTTTCTTAGTCTAGCTACAGACTATAGGCGATTCGTGAAAGGTTTTGCAGCTATAGCAAGGAGCCTACATCACCTTACAGAAAAAGGAAAGCCGTTCATATAGTCGGATAAATGTAACAAGAGTTTCGCAAATTTTTAAGCAACAGCTCTGTGAAACTCCAGTGCTTCACTATCCAAAGCTGGGAAAAACTTTTATATCGGATACAGATACCAGCAATGTAGGTATTGGTGCAGTGCTTTCACAGGAGCAGGATGGTCAAGAAGTGCCAGTAGTTTATTTTAGCAAAGCACTTTCAAAATCAAGCATTTCCATAAATATTTCTATGAACAGAAATTTATTCTCCGCACTGACCATGCAGCGCTTAAATGGTTTTTGCAGTTTAAAAACCATGAGGGACAAGTGCCGAGATGAATAGAATGGAAATGCAGCCGCCCTTTGTTTCCGGATGAAAAAAAGACACAACGACAAATATACAGTTGATAACGGTGGAACCATTGATAGGTTGGGACAACGAGAGTTTGCGAACAGCACAAGAGCACGAGAAGACCCAGGCATATCACCCATTATTGCTTGGAAAGAAGATATGGAAAGACCACAATGGAAGAATAATTCGGAGAGAAGCGAAAAGCTGAAGAGCTACTGGGCTCAATGGAATTCTATTCACGTTGAATATGGTATATTAAAACGCGAGTGGCAGGCAATAACGGCAAGTCAATCCAAATACAGATAGTCGTCCCAGTATCAAAGGTCAACGAGGTTCTAGAAGAAATGCAAAGTGGATCATCTGGAGGACATTTGGGCGTGAATAAAACAATTTTCAAAATTCGAGAAAGGTTTTATTGGTTACATATACGAGAGAAACGGTTAACGGTAACTGTTACATATTACTTAGTTGCTATTGACTATTTCAGTGAATGGCCTGAAGCTTATAGCGGAACAAATAATAATGAATTGGGTCAGTAGATTTGGTGTGCCTCAGGAACTTCATTCGGACCAAGGACGGAATTTCGAATCACGAACTTTCCAGGAGATGTGCAAAATGCTGGGAATAAGAAAAACCAGAGCAACTCCTCTGCATCTACAACCTCATGGCATGGTAGACCGCTTCAACAGAACATTGGTCGAGCATCTAAAGAAAGTAGTCGACTATTATCAACGCGATTGGGATCGACATATTCCCATGTTCCTAACGGCTTATCATTCAGCTGTTCACAACACGACCAGACAAACCCCAGCTAAGGTCATATTCGGAAGGGAGATGCGTTTACCTGACGACCTTAAGTTTGGTACACCCAGTGGTGAACAAAAGTTACCAGGCGACTATCTATCGGAACTTAGACAATGAATAGCTGATGTGATCGAGGCCACGAGAGCAAAATTACCAGTAAATACCGATCGGATGAAGACCCGCTATGACTTACGCGCTAATTCAGCCAGATTCAATGAAGGTGACCTTGGTTGGTTGGGAAGGACCATATTCACAAGTGATTAGAATTAATGACGTAGTATACAGGATTCAGCGTGTTACAAGAGCAAACGGAAAATCATTCACCTAGATCGTTTGTGGCAATACTGCCAGCATCAAGACCGTGGACCACCTGTTGTTCGGGAGGAACAATTTTAAGAAGGGGGCAGTGTTACGTGCCACAAAGTGACATCTGTTGGAAATGGAAACAACTTTAGGTAAGCGATATCCTAGTAAACTTTGGGTTCGGAGAATGGAATATTGAGGAAGGTTCTAGGATAATTTGTGGAGTATAAATGCGGCGCTACTCACATCCAGGAGGTGAGTCTTATTTCAGACAGTGAAGTGAACGAAGTAAACTATTCGGATTGTGATAATTAGAATTACAGTACTAGCGATAACTAAACAGTTGATTTGATAATTCTTTGTGAATTGTGAGAGTAAACAATAAAGTTAAATAAAAGAGAACTTTTCAATTATATCTGAAATATTGTGTTTTAAATAACGAACTAAAGCCACGCTCGTAACAATAGGATCTGCCTTCTTCAATCGTTAACACCTTAGCCAATGAGATAAAAAATGTTAAATTGCAAAATTGTCTTAAGAATTTTATAAAACACACAAAAAATCATTACATAAGAAGTCCAGTAATTTTTCAATGTCCCAATAGAATGTTTTAGTTGCAATTCTTTCCAAAGTCACTTTAAATTACACAATTCTGTAATAGAAAATAGTAATGCCTAGTATATTTACAAATAAAATCCAATCAAAATCAGTGTCCTGGAAATATAGGAGATGATAACATCACTCCAAATGAAACAGTTATTGTAAGAAATGACTCAGAACTACAAAAAGATATTCTTAGAAAATTCAAATGCAGCACATCATTGTTTGCAGACGAATACCTTCCACGGAAAAAAGTTATGCAAATTCTTAGTACCACTTATCTTCATTTTACTAATTTAATAAACAAAATACAGGAAAGTAGTTCTTTAAATATTAATTTTACTTCTTCAAATTAGTTTCGCAATGTACTTGCATACAAAAACATTTTAAGGCCGGAATACAAAGTATTGATAGTTGATTTTATTGATTATGTTTAATATACAAGTCGAAATCGTGATCAAAAAAATATTAACACTTTACTTAAAATTACGAATTTAAAATGCTTATTTGATAAACTTTTTAATTTACCGAATTACTTACCTGAAATTCTTGAATATTTACGTTCCTTACCAATCGAATCAAACCGAATTAATATCATCTCTTATTCAATGACCATTGTGGTTTCGAAAAATACAAAACTTTGATCAATATGAAACCCTTTTGTTACCGCTCTTAGTATATTTCGACGAATTTGAGCCTCTTAATGCCTTAGATTCACACAGTGGTGCCTACAAAATTGGTGCGGTATATGTTATCTTCCTTTATTTTCCCCCAAACGCACAATTAAAGTTGCACCACATAAATCTTGCAAAGCTATCTTTTTCAGAGGATAGAAAATCATACGGAAATTTTTGAATTTTTCACTTTTAATGAAATTACTAAACCAGTTACAAAACGAAGGCATTAAAGTATTCTTAGAAAACTGTACGGTTAGTACCAATCTTAATTGTTGGTGATAATCTGGGTTTACACCAAATCCTCAGGTTTACAGAAAACTTTTCTTCTAATTTTTTTTTGCCGTTTTTGGAAATCTTCCAAAGATATTTGCCGTAAACAATCAAAGAAATCAGTTAGTAATTTACGTGCAAGGAGCAACTACTCACAAACAATGTTTCCTTGACTGGAAATAAGGAGTCTTCTGTTTGGCATAATATGACAAACTTTCATGTAACCGAAAATATAATCGTTGATATAATACATGACTTGCTGGAAGGTGTTATGCATTATGATTTAACTAAAATCATATATAATCTAATTCAGAGATAAACTAACTAAATGAGAGAATCCAAAGTCATAATTTTGGCCCCAATCATAGGAATATAAACGTATCGATTATTTGTATGAAAAATATGAATGAAGCAAAATTAAAACTTTCAGCTTCAGAAATGCTTTGCCTCTTCATGAATTTTGCCTGAATTGATTGATGGTGATCTTGTTAATTTAAACTGTAAGGAATGGAAACTTTATATTAAACTTATGGAGATAACCTCCATTTTGTTCTCAAAATCTATTCACTTTGAGACATACTAGCTTTTAGAAATCCTTGTTTTAGAACATCACGAATTATATATTACTTGTTTCAACTCTTCGTTAAGGCCAAAGCACCATTTTATGTTGCATTATGCTTATATTCTTCGAAATGTTGGAACACTTTGTCATATTTCTTCAATTAGGTTCGAAGCATTCCATCAAAATTTTAAACTCATTTCAAAGACAACCAAATGCAAAAAAAAATATCTTGACTACTTTAGCTACAAAGTATCAATTTCATTTTACTGATTTTTTAATGAATTTTTCACATCATTTCATAATTCGCATCGTTACAGTTCTAAGGAACTTGTTGATTTTAATGACATACCACCGAAATACAAAGTATTTTTTGAAACCGTTGAATGTTATAAAATAAAATGGGTGAAATACAACGACGTAAAATTTCAATCAGATGCTGTTATTAAAGATTCACAACAGAGCAAATGCCCATATTTTGCCTAATAATATTTTTCTTATAAATGATAAAACGTACTTCGGTTGTTTTTCACTTGAAAGTTTTGGCTTTGATGACCACTATTTCGGATTCAAAATTAATGTTTCTAAAGATTATGTATTAGTACCTTATGGAAATAAATTTAATGATATTTACTGTTGTATATGGATTATATATTTATAAGTATATGCATACATAGAATTAACTTACAGTACTAAAGAATGACAGTTAGGTTATGGCAGAGAATCGATGGAGATAGTTTGAATCACAGCGGGATGAACTCAGTCTGATTGTAACTCTTGTATCTTTTAGGATAAAGTACGTTGTGTCTAAGTAAATGGTCGGCTGGTATTCTTTTATTTAATAAATCCCTGAACAAGTACATAGCATTTACTATATACTTCAGAGCACTGATTTCATTAATATTATATCACAATAAATAATTTGTTACAAAATAGTACAAAAATATCGAAAGCAAATGTAACAGAAGCAATAACTCCTGAATCCATTGCTACTGACGTAAAGCACGCGATATATATTTTCTAAGTTAATGTTTTTTGCTACATATTGACAAATAAAATTATAAAATGAAGATTAAACATATGTACATTTAGAAGGATATGTGGTTTATGAGATATTGATTTTGCATGGTTGATTCTGCTTACATATAAAATTTTATTGTTTATAGGGGAATCACTGCGGATTTGGTTTTTTAAAAAAATAAGAAACTGTATTTACTTTTCATTTAATAAAGATATTAGTACTTCTATTTTGTATTACAATTTTTCAATAGTAGTTATCATACACATATATCTAATAAATTTGGGTCGGAACCGGTATTTTTAGCAAAATATGATGATGATGCTTCAGAGTATGATCTAGATGATTTCCCTTTTAAGGGTGTTCAGTATTCATTGAAAAGCTCTGCTAGCCTTTAAATAAAAGTTAAACACCCAAAAAAGATCTTTTACCTAGCTCATGCTTTAACAAAACGTTCTGATATAACAATCATAATATATCTACATATAAGTTATATAAAATTACAAGGGGTCGTCCAATTTGGCCCATTTTTGAACTTATGTTTGCAATTTTGTTGAAAACGCCGTGTACAAAATTTCAGCTCTCCACGGCGACGCGTTTTGAGACAGTATCGAAATATATAGTGAAAAATCAAATTTTGTATGGCACGACCAAGAAGAGGTTACCTTATTTAGCCCATTTTTTAAATTTTATTTACTATTGCTATGAAAACACCACGTGTCACCTCTCTACGTATACTCATTGTCAGGAATTGTCCAAATATATACTAAAAAAACGAAATATTTGTATGGCAACCCTACGAAGGAGTTGCCAGATTTAAACCATTTTTGAACTTGCATTTGCTATTTTTATAAAAACTCCGTGTACAAAATTTCACCAGGTCGAAGCTGCATTCTCAGACAGTTGTCTAGATCTCGATAACCGCCATCTATCGTGTCTAAAACTATCCTATCTTTCAAGCTGGAAATCGGTTGACTGGTTTTGGAGATTAGCGTGTACGAACATAGTGACGGGATTTTTATATATTAAGATATTCCAGTAGACATAATATATTTATAAAGAAGGAGATGTTATAGTTACAAGAGTTAAATTTAACTCTGTTTAAGGTAATAGCTTATCTCTATCGGGTATATGTTTACATTACCTACAGCAGATATATTTTATATTTTGAATATACATACATTATAATATATCTACATGATATATAAAATTTTATTCTAGTAGACACAGTGTATTTATAACTAATAGTTTTTATAGCTGCAAGAGCTACATTTTGCTCTATTTGAGATAGAAGATTATCTGTATCGGATATGTTCACATTGCTCCTGCAGATATATTTTATATTCTGTAGCTATATACACTTATAAATATTAAGAAATAAAATAGCTCCACCAAATATATTATATAAGTTGCAGTTATTATCTAAATTATTATATCTCCGTCCTTTTATATCTGTTAGCGATACAATATTTTTTTGAGTGAGAGAAAACTTAAGAAAGTTCAATGTCATTCATTTTATTTTTACAAACCCAATCCCAAAAATCCTAGGGCTATTTCTTTAAAATTACTTTTGTTCAAGAAAGAATTTTTTGGGATTCTCCGGTATATAGCAAAAGCTAAAAAATGTTCTAATTTGTTATTTCATCACACAACCCATTAATTTTTGGTGACAAGTTTCAAGTCTTGGTTCGACTCATCAACATTTCACATAGCGAAATTGGGTGATTTTAAAAACAAATGAAAAAAATGAAAATAAATAAAAAAATTGTTTTTTCTATTTTTCTCAAACTTTTCATTTCTTTCTTCTTTTTTTTTCATTTTTTCATTTGTTTTTCAAATCACACAATTTCGCTATTTGTGACCTGTTGATGAGTCAAACCAAGACTTGAAACTTGTCACCAAAAATTAATGGGTTGTGTGATGAAATAACAAATTAGAACATTTTTTAGCTTTTGCTATATACCGGAGAATCCCAAAAAATTCTTTCTTGAACAAAATTAAGTTTAACCCGGTAAAAAGTCCAAACGTAATCTGTTTAAAATTACTATACTAAAGAAGATTGTCGATCTACAAACATTTCCATTTACGTCCTTCCATTATTTAAAAAATGACCACAAATTCATACCTACGATGAGCCGTTCGCAATGAATTTAGCAAAATATGCTCTATGTAATTTTCCCGGTATTTTTTGTTTTTTATTAAACGCCCATAATCGAAATGTCCAGAGTCAGGCTGGGGCACTTCCTAGTCATTAAGCAACACCTTTCTTGAGGCAACCGAAGCACATCTTCATAGAGTGCGGCGAACTAACCAGACTACTTAATGAAAGAGGTATAAGAACACGAGCGACGAACTTCCTGAAATATTCCAGAGAGGATATGAACGCACTTATCCCTACACTAAAGCAGTATCTAACTAGCAACGGACTGACAACAATACTATAATGGAGAAACTTACGTATACGAACGCTTATAAGTAACTGATTTGAATTGTGAAAAAAATAAGAAACGAAAGGAGAAATATAATAAATTAAAATTAAATAGTTATGCTACCTTAACAATATCTGAATGAAACAATTTTTAGCTATACCTACTAGATACAAAAAATAGTTATTACTTTAGGGCTATAGAATAAATTAGAGAATTGGAATAAATTACAGTAATTAGGTTTTAGTATAGCATAGGTCATATATTAATTCTAACTCTAAGAAATAAGTATTAACATGGAAGTATAGCTGCATTCCAAAAATTAATTCTCGGGAAAAAATCTGTATTTAGTACCGATATGCTGGTGAATAACTTCATAGTAACTTAAGCTGACACAACTGTACTATCCTCTAATAGTAATTTAGTAATTACACAACTTAATAAAGGCGTCTTACATCAATATAGAATAATCAGAATATAAGAATACTGGTAGAGTCCAGATGGCCACGTTGCCGTGGGCCAATGAACTTTATTGTATTATCCGCCATACCGCTCCGTAGAGAATCAAAGTTGAAATTTGAAATTTTCCCAGTTTCTCATAGTCTTGATTTTTTGAAAAAGTACATCGCAGTGCGAAAAGAAGATTTTTCAATGATCCCTTTCATCCATTATTGCAGGTTTCTAAGTGGACATCGATCTACATTCAAACGGCTCAGGGATTTTTTTTTAAATGTGTAATAATCGATTTTTTTAATAAATCGTACCATTTTTTCACGAGGTCCAGTAATTATTATTGAATAAATATTATAATAAGTACTATTGAGTGCTCAATTTCGACAATTTTTCGCTAAAATTACTTGAATTACTTGAACTTCATAGTGAATTTTATGTGAAATCTAAGAAATGGAATCTACTACCAAAGCAAATTAACGTGAATTTTACATGGAAAAGAAAGGTCGATTTTATGTAGAAAAAACAATATTGATTTTAAGACACAAAACCATATAGACCAACTAATAACTTCCAAGTGCTTCAAAAAACAGCAGATTCGAAGCGCTTATACCAGGATTATTGATAGCTTTCACAAAGTGCTTCTCTGGAAGCAATCCGAATGGAAGCGCTTTGTGGTTCCGTAGAATCGCTTGAGAAGGACTTTTAAAGTAATTTTCCCCCTCACTCGAATATAGAATCGACGATGCGTCGACTTGATGACGTAAAGAAAGGGTAAGTCAGCAATGCCTTGCTCTAAAATGAAATCAACGTTGCCTCAACGTGATGTAGTGTAGCCAGCCCTCATTTTTTTTTTTTAATTATAACTGGACATTTTTCTTTACATTTTTTATGCATTAATAGAGGCCGACAACGGGTGATTTTACACGCAAAGATAAGCAATGAGTACTATTTTTTTTTATATATATATAAATTTACAGAAAATATTTCGGCAGAATTTTTATTCACTCTTTCTTGATGGCCGACAGGAGTTTTTCAGATCTACGGGTCTACGCTCATAAAAATTATTAACGGCGCCCAACCCCCAAGCACCCGTCTTCAGCCACCAATAATGTATAAAAATTGTAAAGAAAAGATTTCCAGTAAGTAAATTTTCATGAAAAAATTGAGAGCCTCCCTACATCGAGGCATCGGTTATTTTATATTAAAGCGAAGCATTGCCCGCTTACCGTTTGGTTACGTCATCAAGTCGAGGCATCGTTGAAGCATCAGTGAGACATTTTCGATTTTATATTCAAGCGGGACGTTACTGGTTTATGTTTTACATAACCAGACTTTGTATGATTATGAGTTTGTCTATGAAAAAATGCTTCCTAAAATCATAGTCGTATTAAGCACAATAAACTTAAACTGAAATCAAATTATAATTCCTTATTACAGCTCTTAATATGCACAAGCAAATACAAATGAAGGGTACATAGAAAGAGCAAGGTAAGTCACATTTACTTGAAAATGAGATATTTGTTGTTAAAAGTTTCAAGACCTATTATTCAGCTGTAAAAGAAAATTTAAGTGAATTTTTTAAAAATTTTGGCAGAAAAGAAAAATTTAAATAAGAATCTTTAATAAAATAACAAACAAACAAATTTGTTCACATTAAATAATTTTTTTTGTATTTTAACATACGTACATTTCATAAAAGGAAAAATCAAAGTCCAGAAAAACAGCTCATGTCCTTTAATGTCGAAAGTAGTTTAAACTTAAGTACTTTTCAGGCGATACTTCAATAGTTAAATTATGCATTTTTATTTATTATCTTGAATGTTGTCAAAATGGTGTAGTCATTCAAAAAATGTCCGTAGCACACCTCCACAGTATTTTTATAAAGCATGCAAATCGTATTTTGCTGAAGATATTCTCATATTTCCTCAGATAAGTTTTACCGGTGTGGGTACTACTGACAATTTTTGTTAAAGATATTATATTTCTTACGATAGAAATCTCCCATCAAACATTATACGATTTCTTAGCTGTATCGTAGTAGGATAATCCTTAGAGATTAATGAATTTCATCAACGAGCCACGCTGACGGCAGAGTTGCAAACTTGCAATACCTACATTCCGAATTCAGTGACTCACTTTGTCAATGTGTTTGAGTTACATGACATGACATTAGCCTGTGGACACGTTGAATGAGTTTGCGATCTGAAGAGCCACCTAACTCATTTTAAGTCAGCTCATTGAGCCGAGTCTTTTAAAAGACTCAAATTCAATGAGTCGACTCTGTGAAAACAGTCACTTTGATCCGCACTGGTAACAGTTTGCAAGTAGCAAAAAACAATGGGTATGCCGGTTGTTTTACAGAAAAAAATAAATTATATGAAACAACAAATTATGTTGCCTTTGGCGTAGAATCATAAATGGTTCTCTTCCACTTTGTGAAATTTTCTTGCCAACTTGCCATAGACTTACATTGCTTTTTCATTAAAAATTTGAACTTGGCTTGGTCTTAGGTTTTTTGATATTTTTAAATACAATATCCCTTTATGTTCTTATCAGAGCGATTTTTGAATTTCTTGTTGCATGTACTTAAAGTACTTTGTCCCACCTCTTCAACGGTTATCTTAATTTGGACAAAAACGTGACTTACCTTGTTCTTTCTCTGTACCCTTAAAATATATTTAGATCTTCTTACTTTCGGCCTTCGAAAAATAAATAAAATAAAATCGAATAAATATCGAAATCAATTTCCTTAAAGATTTTCCCTCAGCAAAATGTTTTACTGGACATATTCAACTAAAAATCTGGATCCAATAAAGATAGTTACATACATCGGTATGTATTTTTTTTTATATCGTTCAATTTAAAATGGGTTTCCAAAATGGACCGTAAACTGGTATGATTTCATTTTATAGAAATATTTCATCTATTTTGTCTATGTAGATTTTAAAATGTGCAGTGTAAAAACAATCGGTGTAAATTTACCCCATTTACTGGATACCATGAATTTTGAATCCATTTCGGATAGTTTTAAATAATTTATACTCCATCCCTATGATCATGCAGTTTCAAATTTTTTACCCAGAATCGTGTAAAAATTCCCCTATATATCCGAATGAGACTTGTTTTATATGAAAAACTTAAACCTCTTCCATCTGGATAACAAAAACACCCTATCTAGCGGAACACTTTGAAAATATTTATTTTAAAACTCTTTTCGGTGTAACTTAACTGTAATCTCCCAAAGAGAATAATTATATCTAAACTCCTTTCGGTGTAAAATGAAAAAGTGTCATTCGTAATTACATATTTGTAGAAGCAAGTGTTTTATAAGTGCAAGTTGCAAGTGTCAAGATAGTATTTAGTTTTATTTTTTTTTTACACGTAAAATATCTTCGAAAATTTCTTTGGAGCGGTGTTGCATAAAAATAAAGGCGCATTTCTTTCTTGATAGCAGACTAAAAATATTATAATTTTAGATCATATCCAAAACTATTTTATTGCGATGCAGTAAACAGTCTTGGTTTACTATTTTATTTTATTTCAAAGCTCACCCTAGCATTCGTTAAGAGTTTCTTGTCCGCCTAGACCCCAAAAATGTTTTTCCTTAGAATATAATATATGACTAATATAACATCCAGAATAGCTATGTATACTTCTATATATATATATCTTCACTTATTTATTTCCATGTTAATTCACACCTCACATGTGGCTTAGAGTAAAAAACATCATTTGTACTACACTAGCAATGCTCTTTTTCCACTTGAGTATAATTAACCGATCATGTTACCTCCATCACCCTTACAGAAATTATAGGAAAGCTAAAAAGTAAAAAAAAAAACAAAAAACAATCCCGAGTTTTCTTATTTATTTCTACATACTTAAGTACCTACGTACTTGCAATTTGCAAAACAACAAGGTGTAATAGAGTATAATACACCCAAGTTCAACAAACCATAAAAAAGCCGCAGCGCAAATTAATTTTTTCTGTCAATGAAAATAAATCGTCAAGTTCAAGGAAACAGTGGATCGAAGAAAAATCCCGTTAAGGCCGTAGCCACAGAAGATGATATTTTTACCTTGACAGGTTGCATGAGTGCCCTTTAGATTTTACCACAATATTTATCCATGTTAGCAGAGAGAGCGCATAGAGAAGGGATAGTAAAATATTACTGCCATCGCATAGTTTCCTTTAGCCATGCCATAGAAGATAAGTTTTTCACCAGTACTCTTGTAATACGTTCTGACACTATACCAAGGCCCTCTTTGACCAAACAAGTTGTATGTACAGGTAGAGAGGAATATCAGAGACCACAGCTTTCATAATAATATCTGGAGCATAGTGGATATCCAGTGAACTAAGAATAATCATTGGATTTAATACAAAATGCATACGACATCTTCCTCATTACAGGCTAGAAACCACAACTCAACGATAAAATGCCGTTCTAAGTTACAACAAGACTCTTCTTCTAGGGATCACTTTTGTAATTTGATATACTTCTTGGTACGCTCGCTACATTTACTTAAATGTCAATTAATGAGGCAAAAATTATTTAACCGTATTAAGGCTATTTAAGGAAATTTTCTTGCTATATAAGAGTTTAGATATTTATTTTTCAAAGGGCAACTATCTATTTAGTTTTCTTTTCTTTTTTTTTAACGTAACAAAAGGGTTTCAGTAAGGATCTTATATGACATTACCCAATTTGATATTGAGCAAAACTTTACGTTACGTTAAATGCTTTTTTCCAATATGATGTCTGCGAAATTGATAACGGCATATAGCTGTAGCATAAATAGAACAATGTTAAACCTGCATCATCTGCATCCTCTAAATATGAAGTTGATCATGGAACCAGCCACAGACGCCGTAGGAAGAGAAGACTTCAAAAGCTGACGTATCTGAGACATCTAAGGGAGTTGCAGTAGATATAACTGAAACAGCATGGCATTTAAAACAATTATTTTTTACTCATTAATTTTTCTGTAACCAAAAAGTTAAAATTGAGTTATAACAAATCACAAGTCAACTCAATTAACTAGAACGTCCGTCATACCAATGTTGTTCCGACCATACATCTAGAATTATATCACCAAAAACGTGTGTACTTTTAGGTTTCATGATGTCACTGTTGAGTCTTCACATACGAACTGGTTATTGTAACTAGAAAGTTTTTCTGTTTTAGTTACTTTACAAATAATTTTCAGTAAGAGTCGAATATTATAGATTGAGGAAGCTGCAGTAAGTTGAAGGAAAGTTTTGATGAACATTCTAATAAACATATACGCATGTGCTTACGTACATATTCTAAGGTTCGTTTCTCCTCATACAGAAAAAAGATAGATCATCTTTATCAGTACCTATCTCTTAAATCCTTTAGACCTCTATACACGAAATGTAAATCATTAGTTTTATCACGCACCTGCTTTTAAGATTATACATACCAAAAAAAGGTTAAGTTAACTTTTCAAATTGCATCATGGATAGCCCATCCCATTGTGAAATTGTAATTTGTATTTTCACAAGGTTAGAAATGGGTGTGAGTGCACTCTGGACAGCCTTAAACCTTATTAAACCTATTAAGCTTATAAATTTTAAAGCAAGTCTATTTTGTCTTGTACTTCCATAAAACTTTTCTCCTATAGATCTATTATAAAATTAAGCGATTTCTGATGCATTTTTACTAAGTAGCACTAGCAAGCCAGTTGGAAATCCAATCGCTTACTATTGCCCAATATAAAATAACAATAACAAAGCGAACCGAAGCGGCGCAATTGTTACAAAGATACCTCCCGAGGGCTTCTGTTGGTTTTCATTTCAAGTTTCCATTATGAAATCTTGATGTGGTCTTATTGGTGCTATTAGTAAGGTTTCTTTTTTTTTCGGCCACCATAACAGCCACATTCAACATCGCCAGTTTCTTTTATGGACCATTGTTCCAATGGCACGTGCTTAAACGAAAACTAGTCAACATTTTGTTTCGCTTTTACTCTCTGCTCGCATTTAATTGTATTTGGTGTTCGATGGTGGTAGCCCGGCCAGTGTTATTGAAGATAACAATACCAGAGTTAAATAAATTTTTAAAACCACCGTTAATAGGTCAATTTTATATATGACTTTAGCACCCGGGGGTGATATTTCCATCTTACTATGAAATAGTTGAGCTTTGCGACTTTGACCTATACATAAGGTGCTTATTGCACTTCGCAATCTAAGGATCGTATAGATGAAAAATGAACTTGTGATTTCCGACTATACATATAGAGCCTCGGTTTTCCTACTACACTGACCATAATTGTACACCTATGTATCTGGAAGGTATTTTATAGTTAGTTACCTCGTATCGATTGAAAATTACTTAAAATCTGTACAGAAACCGAAAGAAGAATTTATTTGCGGTGGCTGACTCACTGGTGCAAAATTTACCAAATCCCGGCAAATAAGTGACTATAATACACACGTAGTTACAGGTAAGGAGATTAACAACCTTGTGTGAAAGTTAGACAAGGTACATCTATTAAAAACGTACCACCACAACACAAGTAGCCAAGTAGTTCGGTAGTTCAGGTGGGTTCCGAGACGATGTACATATAGTGCTGATCGTATTAAGTTGTGCATAATCTATCTATCGTGGTTCTGGTATTATCCAACAATTTGTCATTTGTCCGGCTGGGTGGTCACCGCGACTTATAAGACCGACTGTGTTGTGTACTACATGGCCTCCCCAGCTTTAGCGATGAAATAGACCTATAGCACAAAGTATACAGACAGCTATATTTATAAGACCCGTGCGCATTATAATGGATGCGTAAACGTATCGAAATGGCCTTAAACAATTTCTCAATCGTGTTGAAGATTGTAGGCAGTACCCTCCGATGATATTTTATAATCAACATTGTCATTGGCATGCTCTGTTTTTATCTTTTAATGTTAGGTTTCTGTCTCGATTGTTGACTGTTCTGAACTGGTACATGGCGGCCCGGCCCGGCAGCAGGCAAAAATATAAATTTTTAATGGGGCTAATGATTAATTACATTGCAGTGCCAGGCAATTGATGGCTATATACTTAATAGACCTCATATATTTAAATGACACAAATTAACCTGTCTCTGCGAACAAGTGATTTTTCTCGGCATTATAGGTATACTATATTTTCAGTAAAATAAATTAGTTAGGATTTAGTTCTTGTATTATATTATATGCCTATCGTATAGCATTGGGCGTATTCAAAAATATATCTGATGAGGCGCCAATTGAAGTAATAAAATAAGGTGATTCGTTTAATGTAGTAATTTACTTCCTAAATATATCAATTCTGGTTTACAACATTGTACGAGAACTGGCTGGTAAAAGGAACTATGGCGAAACTTCAATTATTCTAATCTTAGAAGAACTTTGCACACGAAGTTATAACATCTGTTTTGCGCTAATCGGCTACCGATCGATAAACATTCTGCTAATGCAGTATGGTGAAATTACCGATGATTTTGTTATTTTAGATGCATGTGGATGGCGTGGAAAAATGTTTAGCACTAAAAAGCACCTTAACTTAGACCTCTGTTAAACTCATTATTCTCTCTCAAGATTTATATTACATGCTTTTATCAAATAATCACCCAGTCTCCATCGTCTTCTTAATGTAGTTCACTAAAGGAGTCAAAATAATTGTACTTCTTAATAGAGAGTGTCGAATAATGACAATTTTTTTCATTCTGGGATTAGTACCAGTCAGTCCTATCCAATTTGTTGGTGTCACCTAAGAAATTTTTTAAGGGCGACTTATTCAGCCTGAAGAGTTTCCATGTTGAGTATATTTTTATATTTCTCCCATAGATCTTTGGTTGTTCTACGCGTGGAGGTGACAAAAATTTTAATCAAAACTTCGCCAGCTGCTTGGCTTTTCGAGTAGATGATTATCTCTATGTTTTTTTATCAAAGATATGAGAAGATACCTTCCCGCTTACAGAATAGACGTGATTTCGACCTAGAAAACAGTAACGTGGTTTTCAATTTATGTATCCATTTCTACATCAAAGTCTTCAAAAATTATCCTGTGATTTAGAGCCGTCAGTGTGGCATCTGTCTATGTATGTACCTTATGATCTAAGTCCACCACATAAGATAAAATCCAATACACTCCACACCTTCATAGGTTATAATGCGACAGATAATTTTTCAGTATATTAAAAGGATCAACTGAGGCTTTAGAATCCATTTTTCCAGATTTTTCTCCAACACATGGCAACAGCTCGGCAATTTTCACTTTGCCTTCCAAGTGTAGTTTCCAGTTCGGCATATTTTTGTCTAAATCGGTCATCAGCTGATTGATGTAAATACAGATCATATGTCGTTGGAGTTCTTTTATTAATATAAAATGTATCAAACACTTAGGAATACGAAAGGACTTACTCCACTCGAAACAATAAATTAGGTATACCACATGAAGTCGGCTAATCCACGTATTATACATGCCACTGGTACTCACGAGCTAATTTTTTTATTTTCAATCTAGTTTTTGGAGCCAAGTAATCTCGTTAGTTTGCCAACGTTATAATGAGCTTAGTACTGATACGAAAAAGAAGACAGAAATTTGACGGTTCGAAATTTTCAAAATGGTGTGATCTTAGAATATAGAGACAACAGGAAGTGTTGATACCTGTAAAATTCGTGTGCATGAGCGTGGATTTTTTTAGGGTCCCGTGAAGTAGGTCTGCATTATATTGAAGAAAGAGACAAATCTATTTTCAGCTGTCAAACGAAGTTCAGAATGAAGTGTTTGGTGAAAAATTGCCACAACAACACCAAGGTACGACGTGAGAAATCATTTTTTAGGAAAGTATAGTTATAAAATATTATTTTGTGTACTTTACACACCTTTTTACATGAAATTAAATTAAAAATACATAACAAAAACAATGAAATATCTCCACCGAAATTTGTTTACGTTTGTGACAGCTGAGAAACTCCCTGGGTAGCATGGCGTAGTGACATCGAATAAGAACCTTTTCGATAGGAGCAAACCCAATATTTTCAACCATATATCTTGTTGCCCCGCTCTCTATATTGATTCTACTATACGGCTGCAACAGATGCTAACACCACCAGAATTTGACTACGTTAATTTTGGCCTATCACACTTCCTGTATTCGCTATATTCTAAGGGTGTGATTCTCGTTTTATGTTCATACGTACAAACATAGCTACTTGTTTGCTGAAATTTATCAAATGCATTGACATCTGAAAGGTGTATTATCTCTAACCTTAACATGACATTGTGTAGTTGCTCTCTAAATAAACTCAATATGACCGTCTATCAAAACTCGCAGATATTTCCAATAAAGTTAGAACAGAATCGACTGGAACTGATGCAGCTGATAACAGAGCCGCAGGCAGATCTTAGCAATCACATAACGAACTGGATACAGGAGATAATGAATTAGATAAGTCATTAAATCAATTTATTGCTAATAAAATAATGTTTTGGAATATCCATGGTTGGAATAATTTTAGTTACTTAGATAGAAACGAATTAGAACTACTTCTTTCTTATGAAATAATATGTTTTCCAGAGACATGGTTAAGCTCAGAATATACAAATGTCTTTTTTTCAGATTATAATTGTTTTCAAGCTAATGCAATCAAATCTACCAACAGTGGGGCTTTTGGTTTTTGTGAAGAAAAAAATTTGTGCTAATATTGTGAATTCATCTGACAGTTGGCTATTTTTACAACTGAAAATGGGAAGATTCCGTCTATTGCTGGGCTCAGTTTATATCTCGCCTTCTATTGATTCAGAATATATCTGTGATTCACTAAATCAAACGGTGCATAATTTGAGCTCAAGTTACATAAATTTCCCACTAATTATTGGGGGAGATTTCAATAGTAAAATTGGTACTCTTAATACGGGCGACAAGGACTTATTCTCTAACACACAGCTAGATGCAGACAGAAATACTCTAGACGAAAGGTTGGATAAACGCGGTAGACTTTTGGTAGAAACCATGGAATCAAATGGACTAATCGTGGTAAATGGAAGATCTCCCAGTGACAACCCAGGTAACTACACTTTCTTAGATACTCAGGGTAGGAGTATTGTAGATTTTATTTCGATTAGCTTTGACCTTGTAAACTACGTAAAAGACTTTAGAATTTTAAATAGTTTCAGCATATCCGATCACGTACCCTGTGAATTGATATTTGACTCCGACCCAAACGAAGCACAACCCCGACCACCATATAAGAGGGTCTTCCATTGGGAAGACGAAAAAGGCTTTGATTATTATATTTTCCTTAAAAACCTTCAAACCCCGAATATTAACGATAGTATAGACATTCAGTATTCAACTTTGAAAGAAAATATTAGGGAGGCAGCTGAAGCTGCTGGAATGATTACGTTAACTAAAGGTATCAATGGAAACCATCTTCCTAAGAACAAACCTTGGTATAATATTGTTTGCATGACAGCAAAGAAAAACCTGAGGAAAATTACCAGAAAAATTTGTAATAATCCAACAGATAAAGAAGCTTTTCAAAATTATACAGCCTGCAAAAAAAATTACAAGTCAACACTTAGATATTACAAAAAACAATATTATAAAAATTTAGAAATAGGCTTAAGAAATTGCAACAATCCACGCACATTTTGGAAAGCAATAAAACAAATTCGTTGCAATAAATCCAACATAAATCCAATTGGAATAAATACCTGGGAAATTTTTCTGCAAGAATCGTACCCCTTTATTGGACAAGAACCTTTAAATTACCTAGATGCTCGCGACCCGTTCCTTGATAAACAGATAAGACCTACAGAATTGAAAGCTAGTCTGTGTATGTTAAAAAGAAACAAAAGCCCAGGGGAGGACCAAATTCCCAATGAATTCTTAAAAATTCTCCCTGAAAATTGGATGACTTATCTATGCAACTTCTATAATACCTTACTAGAGAACGAAATCGTCCCAAGGGAATGGGGAAACGCGAAACTTTGTATGCTCTTTAAAAAAGGTGATACCTCTAACCCACAAAACTACAGACGTATAGCATTACTAAATACACTCTTGAAAACGTTTACTCAGATATTGGCTACTCGTCTTTCTACTTGGGCAGAGAGTTCTGGTATCATTGCTGAGACGCAATCGGGTTTTCGTCCAAAAAGGGGTTGCGTAGACAATATATTCATCTTATCAGCAATAGTAGACATTAACTTAGGGATTAAAAATAGACCACTCTATGCACTATTCATTGATTTTGCCCAGGCTTTCGATTCCGTGAATCATAACAAGCTATGGTCTAAACTTTGTAACAAGGGAGTTAGCGGAAAGCTAGTGCGACTCCTTCAAAATCTATATAGCACAGCTTCTGTATCGTTATCGGTCGGGCAGGATAGGACTAGAAACATTAATGTTAATGTTGGGGTGTTACAAGGGGATCCATTATCCCCAATTTTATTCTCGATCTTTATAAACGACATCGAGGAATTCCTCCGGGAAAAAGGGTTTGAGGGGGTTAGTATCAATGCATCTACAGACATACTAACCCTCCTATATGCAGACGACTTGGTCATATTTGCGGAATCTCCGAGGTCAATGCGAAGACTACTGGAAGCCTTGGAAGAATACTGCGATCTCAACGATTTAAAAGTTAACACCCAAAAATCGAAACTGCTAGTTTTTCATAAGGGTAGAAGACGGTCAACTCGGGATTTTTACTACAAAGGAGAACCAATTGTAATTGTAAATAGGTACACATACCTTGGCATCACATTCTCTTCTTCAGGCCTGTTCTTAGTTGCTACAAATGAAATGATCTCAAAAGCCAATATCGCATCAGGTAGTGCACGGAAAGTTTTGACCAATGCTAAGGTTAAAAGCTGGAATTGCAGATGTAAGCTATTCGAGTCCTTAGTCATACCCACGCTATTATACTCCTCTGAAGTATGGGCCCTAAGATACATTGATAATTTAGAGAAAATACAATCCGGTTTCTTTAAATCAATCCTCTCACTACCTAGACGTACGCCAGGATGCATAGTGCGATCCGAATGCGACCGTCATAAACTCTCTTGTTATGTATTCCAAAGAGCACTTAACTGGCTGCTCAAACTGCTCGAAATGCCCAACAACAGTTTTATGGAATGCCCCATGTATAAATCATTAAGAAACATTTATTTAGGGAATTACACTAAAGATTGAAATACTCTAAATTTTTATGAATTGTTTATCTTTAATTCAATTAATCAGCTAAACAATGTTTATCAATTCACAATTAACTTTGTACGCCACCGGCAATTCCTAATGAATGAGCCGTAATAAATCTTTTTCCCCTCCTTATCTGATATGGAAGTCATATAGAACCTATGTAGGAAATTAAATTTGAATATAGTGTTAAATGTGCATTGAAATGACACCTCGTTATATAATGAATTATAGAGATACTTTTATAGCCATAGAAATTAAGATATCCTAAACTAAATTTCTCATTTTCTGATTGATGTCTTAAATATCGTTTTAAATATCGTTAACCTTAGAAATTTTGATTTATAGAAAACTGTAAACTGATCGAACCTCTTTGTATGGAAACTGTGTGTTCCAAAGACAAATAAATTATTATTATTATTTATTATTATTATTATTATCAAAACTCTTCGGAAAAAAACGAAAAGAGAAAGAAAAAAATTTATTAACCCGTAGATACACAGGATAATATAAACTCAGAGTAATACAGCCACCTTGAGGTATGACTTTAACAATTAAATTCATTAGATGTTACCATATTGCATATTTCAGGTAAATCCATCCCTTCTCTATATTAGTAAAAGCAGAGGCGTAAACTTCGCAGGAGTTATTCAATTTTCATTTTATACATTCTGATCAAAACGATTGCCACATATTGTAATGCTTTCATTAAATGTTACGAATAACAAAATACTTACATATAAACACTCCATATACCTACTACATTATTACGAAATCTTTTCGATCTTGGGAAAATATTACAAATACGTTTAACTAGTGACTAGTTATGCAGGGTCTCTCTTTTTAACCTTACCTGCAACAAGCAGACTGGAAAAAATCTGTAATTTGAAAGTCAATTTTTTTCTGAAAAATCTAAGAATGGTTTTGCATGTGAATGAAGAAACCTCCATTTGTCTCTTATTGTAATTCAATAGTGATAAAATCGGGGTAATATAGCATCTTCAAGCTGTATAAACATACATATAGGTATATATGTATATATATATAATTATATATAGATATAGTGAGTGTAGAAGGTTCAAGAGATTCAGCACGAATGGAATTTTGTGTGAAAATTTTCTCAAAATATGTTAAACTCTTTTCGTTTTGCTGAAGGTGTTCTAAACTAAGCAAAAGCATTGTACTTGTTCGCGCACAGATGTTTCGCATTATTATGCGACTTTTGAAATATTCGCAAATCAAGAAGAAATGATAATTATTAATGTAACTTCAGTTATTGTGGCATAACAAAGTAAATTCTCAGTGGCTTTCATTATTGACAATTTACTGTTTTTTTAATTCTATTAAAATGTGTACCCGTATTTGAAACCTCAAATCAAGCCATGAGACAGAAGTTTAGACTATTAAAAGTAGTTAAAGGTAGTTCTATAGCTAGATTTCATGTAGGTAATGTTATGAAACGGAACAGCGACTAATGATTAAATATTATAATTATGATTAAACTATCATTACTAAAGAAAAATTATCCTGTAGTAATTTTGAGTTTGGTTTATTATCCAAGCAAAACTTTCAGCTAAGGCTATTTACTCCGATTTTCAGAGTTGAACTGCATTTTTTAATGATTCTTCTATATAAGGTAATACAAACACAGACAGACACATACACATTCCCGACATACAAAGCTGAAAGGTGGATTTTGACTTTTGAATTGAGCTAAAAAAGCGTATCTTTTTTGTAAGGTCAGTTGCAAGCAAACATCTCTTACCACCTTTGTGTAATCTCCTACATAATATATCCGCTTCCGCAAAATTTTCCAGATGCACTTTCTTTTTTTATTATCCAGAACGAGCGTCTTTAAAACTCTTCATTTGCCAATCGGTCTCTCCAGCATATCTTTAGAGTTCTGTACTGGCATATATTTACAAATACCTACAAACGCGTTGCTGTTATATAGCAGAACAGATTCTGTCGTCAGTCCTCATTGTAATGCTGGTCAGTCAATCTACGTTGAAACTATTGGACAAACTGCCATTATTCATCTGAACTTGTTAGTCAAATCGTTGGTAAATTCAAAAATTTTCTGAGATAATCCAAAACTTCATAATGTTTTCCCTATGGACGTTCAAAACGTCAAAAGTCCTCTCATAATGCACAAAGGATATATATGCAACAGGGAACGCGGGGGGGGGGGGGCTATACTATGGATTGCACAGTAGAGCTTTAATTCTATGAAGCCTACCTTCCAGCCAATAGGTACATATTCAAGACAGATACTAAGAATTGATCAGAAAAAACCGGGCCACCTATCCCCTCCCGTTACTCATCAACAGGTAAACAAAAATTAGGCAAAATTGCATCTTTAAAAAGGTGTGCACTTATAATTGCCATTAAGTGCAAAGAAAATGGAAGTCAGCCAAGAAGAACGTCGCAAATTAATTATTTCGACACATCATGGAAAACACGAATATGCTTCAAAAAGGCTTAGTAAAAATAATGTTCTCAGTAAATTTCGGGAATCTCGTAGTGTCCAGATAAAGCTTGGATCAGGAAGTAAATCAGGTTCGGTATACCAATTGGCCAAAGAAAAAGTAGACAACTTTAAACGAAATCCCAACATGTTGTTAAGAGATAAGGCTGGAACGTCATCTGCTGTGCTCCATCGAATTCAAAGAAGAAAAGGTCTACGAAGTGTCCATGTTCAGAAAACACCAAACCACCAGAAAGTTGCAAAATCTAGGAGTCGGATTTTATATAATAATTTTCTATCGAAATTTGACTGCTGCTTTATGGATGATTTCACTTAGATGAAAGCAGTTTCACCAAATTTCCTGGTAAATACTTCATTTGGCAAGCAATAATATGTTCGTGTAGCCATAAATCATTACATTTCGTGACAACAGGCCCAATCAATACAGATGTATACATTAAGGAGCGTCTTCAATACTGTCTCTTCCATTCTTTACAAAACATGATGCATTAGCTTTCTTTTGCCCGAATTTAGCAACTTGTCACTACAGCAGGAAAGCGGGAGACTTCTGCATACCTTTAATACTAGTAGTAGTATTATTTGATAAAAAAAAAAGGGGGTTTTCTTGTTGATTTCATCATTTATAGGTGGTCGATTTTTTTCTGAATCAGTTCTTAGTATTAGCTTTCTATCTTAGCTTTTTCTAGTATGTTTTTCCTCGTATGCTTTCCCGATTTTGCCAAATCCTCCTCTCTTGCAGTAAGTTCTGCAATTTGCTATCTTTTATCATGTAGATACTTACTTAAACTATCCAGTCTTTTTTTTCATATTTTTGAATTCAATATTTCTGTTTTTGCTTAGTTGTAAAGAGAAGTTTCCAATAAAATACAAAGTGAAAAAGCGCAGCAATACTGTTATACTTGCTCTAATTTTGGCCTTATCGAGATTCCGCTTTAGATTTGTCTTCAGAAGAGCAGAATTTATGTATTAAAGCGAAACTTATTGCATGATCGAATCATCCTTTCCATTTAATAAAATATTAAAAAATTTGTTAACAAAGTTGTTTTTTTTTTCAACTTTAGAGATCTCTGTTTATAGACAATATTTAAAGGTAAACCTTAAGAGGAAGATCTTATCTAAGGTTATGTGTACATCTACCTACATTGCATTGCATTCTTCATACTTAAATTTACATATTCGCATTTATCTTCGAGATAAGTTAATATTAAAAATTAAGTATTTGAAACATGATGTAATTTCATCTACATACGAGTATTATAGTTTCCTCTTTCTGAATGACTTGACTCCCTTCAAAGACCATAATAAAGTCAAAGAATAATAATTGGAAAAGCAAATAATACAAGACCCACTCCCAGAAGTTTTTAATTGTTGCCCTCTTACTTAATCAACTAAGAAGACAACAATAGTTGGAAATAATTTCATGCTCCCCTTATTTTGCTGTGTATTCGATTATTACAAAAATGTTTTCAAAGTTTGACTCATGCATGCATTATAACCTGTGTGGTGTACCGACTTGGGAACCACTTGATTCGCATGAGTAGTGTGCGCGCATGTGTAGCTTACTAGCTCATCGTTATTTCTTTGAGGATTTTTTTTTTTTTTATAAGGAAACAATAAGAAATTATCTTAAGGTGCAAGACGACTTTTGGTGACGATAAGGAACTTCGGTCATGTGGCACACTATTGTTATGGTTCATCGTTGGAGGAAATTAATGGTGCATGAACAAAAAAAAAAAAACATAATTTCATTGTCGTTGTTACTTATTCAAAATATTACTCGGATATTAAGACGACGACGACGACGATGGACGAGCTGCAGGTAGGTTATATTTTCGCTTTTTTAGGTGCGCCGTCAGCTTAGCGAAACCTGACTTTAATTTATAACTTTTGATTTTATGCTCGATTCAATGTGATTTTTCCGTTCAAATGAATAATGACACAAATACATAGTTGGGCATGCCATGCCATGATATTGCGGCCGGAAATTTTCTTTTAGAAAATATTTGAATGCTTTCTCTATTCTTGATTTCGATAATATTAGAAATTGTTCAGATTTACATAAAGCTGTACATAATGGTATATTATAAAAACAGCTTTATCTTATTCAAATAGCTATATAAAATAATAAATTACACAAGTATATCCCAAGATATTGCCAAAGCTCAACAAAAATTTATTAATGAAGTCATTTTATTTATTTTGTAAAAACATTTTTAATAAAATTGAACTTGAAACAAACACTGGTTCATTTACAATTACATTTTCTATACATTTTCCTGAATATTAGAATATTTTTCAAGCTCGTTAGGTACAATTTAAACCGGCCAGAAAAAAAAAATATTAAATAGAATAAACAGAATATTTATTCAGAGCTCTTTGGTGGAATTCCTAAAGAGGAGTGCCCACTTTTCATACAACTTGAGGACTGACATCTCCATACATTAGCGATATCTTAAACGATGCATTATGATACTCTGAACATATTTGATTAACAATGTTTATTTCAATTAAGCGGGAGCAAGCTTGGCGATCGGATGTAGCTTGAGCGACTTTCTTGGGTAAAAAAGTGAACTTTTGTACTTCTCGTAATTGCACGGAATGGGTGCGTCGTGGAAAATGAGTTCATATTAGAAAAATGTTCACAACAGAGCACTTATTGCCATGGAAGAAAGAACTGCAAAAATATATGCGAAATGTAGTAGCTGGGATGTATCTACCCAAGTAAGTTATCCGGGGGCAAAAACATCGGGAGAAAAGCACACCACCCGATAGTACTCGGCAAGACCTTTCATTTGATATGAAATATGCGGTACTAGAACCCCCCCCCCCCCTTCCTTCCACGCTGGCGGGGTCCTTCCTAAAAAACACTAAAATATAGTGCCAAAAATCGTATTCTGCGAATTGCAACCGCTAATGAGCTGAGGTGAACAGTAAAACCCGTTTTCCTATCGGACATAACCCTACCGAGTTAGAGCCAATCTAAAGTGCGAAAAGTCGAGTACCTCAGTTCGAATAAAAAAAAAAGGAAAATACTAAAAAAGTGCGTATGGAGATGGCTACAAATAGCTATTGAAGTCTTCGAGTGTAGGAGTGTGGGTACTCAAACTTCTCAGCGACACTGACATGTTCATATATAAACGGACCAAAAATGCATGAAAGCAAATGGCTCCACTTTCATATTTCAGTAACGATTGGGAAACAGAAATTCTTTGAGGTTCAGCGGTATTTCCAGAACTGGCAACTTGGTAATAATAACTTTCCTACCAAAACAGCGTTGTAAAAAACACTTTCTTCGACTCATAATCAAACTTCATATCATTAATACAAATAGTCCCAAATACTTGTGGTAAATTCGGTAAATCCCACTGACATGCATATAAGCAAATTCCCAAATAATTCAAATTTCGTGCCAGTTTACTATAGTTGGTAGCATTGACAGTGAGAGCACACTTTCTGAAATCAAACTGGTGCCACATGAAACAGGAGATCAGTCAGTCCATTTAAATACATGTCAGTGCTCAAGACCTAATTAATTTGATTATGTACTAAATTATCCAAAATGTGCTAGATCAAACTTTGACCGCCCCCCCCCCCAAGCTTCGCCCGCTAAATTGAAATATGTTCAGAGTATCATAATGCATCATTTAAGATATCTGTCATATCTCGAGGTGTCTGGCCTAAAATGAGCATTCCGCTTTAGAAAAAAAAATTGTACAAAACAAGTAAAAAAGCTAGAATTGGTCTAAGACCAATTCTTATGATACCCTAGATGAATGCCCGTATGTAATTTCATGCGGTCACTCCCCTCTGTGCAAGCATGATTTTTGAAGTGGTTTTTCGCATATATGTAGTTCTAGAACGGTTTGTCGGACAGAAAAAATGATTATAACCAATTTTATTGGATTTCGTATTCCGAAAAAAATGTTAGTACAATAAAAATCATCGTTTTCACAGCATACGTAAAAAACCTAAATTTTTATATAGCAACACCAAGAAGAAGTTGCCCGATTCAGTCCATTTTTGAAATTTTATTTTCTAGTACAATGAAAACACCATCTACCGAATTTCAGCTCTCTACGTGGACGCGTTCTCCGGCAGTGTCCAAATATAAAGAGGAAAACGAAATTTTTGTATGGCAACGCCACGAAGGAGTTGCCCGATTTGTCTCATTTTCGAACTTAATTTAACTTTTTTTTTTTAAGCCCGTGTACAAAATTTCAGCTCTCTAAGTAAGTATATGCGTTCTCGAGTTATCGTGCGCACAGACGGATGGACATGCAAAAATCAAAATAATTTTTAATATTATGCGTGGGTGTCCAATCATTTTGCTCTACCATCATTATTTCGAGGTGTTGCAAACGGAATGACAAACTTACATAGTATACCCTATAGATTTCATCTAGGTTACAAAAGGGACGGATCCGATGTTTTCGTGGCAAAATTTTGCTGCTCAAGCGTAGTGCGCTGTTCAAGCGAAAATTTCGCTTCGTATACAAAATCTACATATGTAAAAAAATGTGGGCGAAAAGTGCCATGAAAATTTCGGTTTGAGATTTCGTAAAACTGTATGCTGTTCGAAAGAAAAAATTAATGTTTAGGTAATGGAATGCAGATGGCGCTTATGTGAAGTGGAGACATTTTCGGCAGCGATTTATATATCCAGTCATTTATTTCGCATCGAAAAGTTGACAGATTGATTATTGATACCGTATGATGCTTGGCGCTTTGGATATAACCAATTTGTGTTATTTAATTTGTGATTTTATTGACAGTGGCCTTTTAGATGATTTTTTCACAAAAGGCACTTTCACATAGAAACCGAAAAATGTAAACCGAAAGCTCAATTTAATGCACTTTAATACAAGATTTTTGTCCAATGATTAATAAAATCATGGGAAATAGGATAAACTAATAATTTTACTAATAAAATAGAATATTTATCTCAGATTTTTAAGAAAAATACAATTTTTATCTTTTTTCGGCCAAAAAACGAAATTTCGGTTGCATCTGTCAATTTCTTTTCGGTTTCCACATGTGGAACGTTTCGGGACGAAAAATTTTTTCGATCGTACTAAACCTCACTTTTGTTTTTATATTGAAAATTATATTATTTTATTTTATTATTTATTATATTATTATAATATGGATAAGAATTTCGAAGTAAAATTAAAATACGTTTTTTGTATGAGCTCTAAACATACAACTTTTATGATAATTAGATAATTAAATGTTACTTCTATTTAACCGAAAAAAAGTTTTCGGTTTTTGATGTGAAAGCAAAAGCGAATTTTTGGTGTAGAACTTATCGGTTTTCGGTTTCGATGTGAAAGTGCCTTAAATCAGACAATTATTCAATTATAAAAAAATTGGTAAGATCTTTTGACAGTAAGTTTGTTTGACAAATAATTTCTTAATTAATCACTCTCTACTTCTATTTTACATTTTCTCCACAACTTTCTTCCGTGTAGAATTACATATATGCCCAGAATGCAAGCGAAATTTTCGCTCAATCAACGTACTAGGCTATACATAAAAAAATCTAAGTTCCAGTATATAAAATGAAGTTTACCTTCACCAAAAATGGAGACTTTTTCCGTGCATTTTTTTACCTGGATAAGGGTGTATACGCTGATGAAACGGAGTTTGCTTTAAGAATTTTGATCTTAAAATCCTAGTAGGCAATAAATAAAAGTTTAGCGTGGCCCATTTATTGGGCCGTTTTTTAAGCAGGTAAAATATGACATCGATAATTTAGAGATGAGAGATAAAAAAAAAGGCATTTTTATTATTTTACTCATCTTTTCCAATATGTTGAAGTTTTTACATTTTTTTTTCGACATTTCGCAGAACTTTTGCAAAAAATATTCGTGCTAAAAAAAACGGCCTGGGCCGATAAATTCAAGCTAAATTTGTTGAAGACTTGCTGGTGGTGCCACCTTTAATCAAGAACAACATGCCAAATTTAGAATACTCAGTACTAGGTTTTTTTAACTCGTTATTCACACGAAAAATATTCTAAATCAAACCCAGGATACATACAGATTAATCTTTGTATCATGTACCAAACCTATTTTAAAGAAAACCGCCATGGAACACCTTATTAAATTTGTCTTAGACTTTTCAATACCTTTTTGTATCCCCATAACGTAAATTGTTGCGAAATTTTTCAGACAGAAATGCAAATATTTCACATTTAAGTCGCTGGTAGGTAATTTGGTGAAAATAAACATTTAAATTTAAAATGTCAAAATTTTGCCAGTCATTTAATACTTCGTGCCCATTGAATAAATAACTAATAAGGAAGCGGGGTATCGTGCGAATACAGTGTACGTGTTTAAGCATTTCAATGACAGTGTGACCTATGGTCGGGGGGGGGGGGGGGGGGGGGAGAGAAATGACAAGAGGGCCTAGTGGCTATTTTGTGTCAGTTCAACATTCTGACATTTCATATTATTTGAAAATAAGTTTCGGATTTCAATTCGCGATATTGGGAAAAATAATTTAACGTGATTTTTATGAATAGTAGTGTGAAATAAGTGCGGAATATTTCTTTTGTGAACGACATTTTGTGCAATAGAGACTCCGGAGTCCTAAATTAATATAATGAAGTGCGCTGTGCTGTGCTGCAGGAACGAACGGAGTTATTGTCGTGGGAAAGCATTCTTCAAGTAAGCTTAATAGCTTTACTTATTAATTATATTGTTTCCTTATTAGTTATTTATTTAATGTTCGTGCCTAGTAAAATGTGTGAAGAATTTATAATGTCATCTATTTTATAAAGAGGAAACAGTCAGTTTTTATCGGTAAACTAGTTTTATTGGTAAATTACTAAAAATATTTCGCTCGATTTTACCAGCAATAAAATTTGTATAGAAATATCACATTTTACTTGAACTCGATACTACGCTTGAATTTCTGAATTTCTTCCTGGATCTAGTCTTTATAGATTTCCTCAATTCTGTATTCTCCTACATCTGGTATGGTAACGTCCATTAATTAATAACTAGTTAGTGGTATGACTGAGTAATAGCTCTCCGTAAACGTATCCAAGATGCAAAAGTATCCTCAAACTCGCAAGATATTGGCCCGTATTGCTCAATCCGACGCATTAATGATTTCCGCCGCAAGTAAGCTTCACTTTCCCTTCACCATGCACCATGTACTAATTCAACAACTTGTAAAACCTGTAAGGAAAATACCATACTTGAAAATGTTATAATTCAATTCAAGAAAATCGTACTTACATTTTCCCATACAATAAGCGTCTTACTTTACATTTTTTCCATTGATATGTAGGATCACTTGCATTTCAAAATTTTCTTCATTTAGACGACATCTAATAGGAGTTAACGTTAGTTTTCCAATGCTAAATAATCTTTCTACCAAAGCACTACTAGGCAGTGCTGTGTTATATTCGGTAAAAAGACTTTTTATCACCGAAAAACATTTGTTTTCAAATACGCTCGAGGTTTGTTTGTGGAAAGATTATACTCCAAGAACAATTTCTGACCCTCCATTGAATTTTGGTCATTTTCACAATCTGAATCCCAAAATGGCATAGCTTGATTATTATTTTGGGATTGTGAATTCATGTCGAAACATTACAGGCTTTCAAGCCATTTTCTCTAGAAGAATTTTTTCTCTGCGTCACAAACGGAATGACAATCTTAGTAACACACCTTATAGATTTTATCAGATGATGACAATAATAATGGCCATTACAGAACTTTTCAAGCTTAAAGTTAACACTTATTTCCGGCTGTAAAATTTAAATACAATTCACAAAACTGAGTTTCCTCATGTGCATATTACTTTTCCTTTATATTTCAAAAGTATTTCTTTGGATAATTTAAATAGATTCCCCATTAATTGAATCATATCATTTATAAAATGGGAAAATACCATACGGTCTTTACACATTGCTGAAAAAGTATACATAGTTGTACACTATATTAAGAAGAAGAAGAAATGTTGGCTAAGAAAATTAACAAAAGCTAATTTAATATAATATAATAAATTACTTTTTTGTGAGCTATTCTTATTTGATTGAAATTTTAGTTTCAATTTTAATTAAATCCGATTCTCATTATTTTATTTAAAACATGATTTGAGTCCGCTCAACTCAAATGATGAGTCCGCTCAAGTAGTGTGTCCCCTCAAGATTTGAGTCCGCTCAAGCCGCACAAGCAATGAGTCCGCTCAAGCAGTGAGTTCGCAAAGCCAGTGAGTCCGCTCAAGTTTTGAGCGATAAACCACCGCTCAAGTGTTGAGCGGACTCAAGTCCTGAGTTGAGCAACGAGTTGATATGATAAATGAGTCCGCTCATTTACAACCCTTCATTCAAGTATCAGGATCCGATTCACTTGTTTTCAATAATCAAGGGGAACTCCTCGCGGCGGATTCAGCAATAGGGGCCAATAGCTATGAAAAGGACGGCATTCGTACACTTGTGCCATGGTGTGGCTTGGAACGGCCACAAATGGGGACCGTTTACACTACGTCATCCAACAACAGCACAGTAAGTCATTTAAATTTTTGGATACGTAATGTTTTTGGTGAAAATTCTATTCCTCCTGCTGGAGGAGGAACAGGCTTTCCAATTTATTTAAAGTAAACTGAAAACTTGAAAAATAACTAAAAACCAGCGGTAAGCTATCATTTCTGAAGCTTTTAAAGTCTTTACTTGACGATTTTTCTTAATGCACAACACAATTATCTTTTTAAATATTTATTAATTCTGCATTCCGTCAATCCTAGATTGAGTAAATTTAAAAACGTCCATATGACATCACTGCAGCACATCGCTCCATTTTTGAATTTATCCATTGTTACTAGACATCATACCCGAAAATCTTTTCTTAATATCTAGATATATTTTTATTTTAGTCATTCTTGTTTCCGAATTTCGACTTCCAAGATTTCTTGTCCAACTAGCTTTCTAAATATGATTTAAACCTCCTTGTGAAAGTTTTATAAACATTACCCAAAAATCTCAACTAAATAGGTACACGATACTTCGACAAATGTGTCTTAGCGCGATCCAACGAGACAAAATTTTCAAATGGGTACTAATTCTAAAATAGAACAATTTTCAAAAGTAGAATAAAAAACAAATTATCTAAAATTTGAGACCAAATCGAATTTTTAATGCATAAAATTCTAGAACAAATTATTGAAATAAAATTAATTTAGGCTGGGTTTTTGCGTTTAAGCGGCATTTTCAAAAATCCAGATTTTGAACAGCACGATTTTTCTAATTTCTTTATACGGGCCATTACGTCCCTTGCACCAATGTAGCATTTTGTCACTCCGGAGTAGCAGTTTTCTTCACACATTGAAATCGTAATTAACTCACCTTGTAAATGAAATGTCTTGTATTGTGATGCTTTAACCCAATACATATCAACATAGTACTGCATAAATAAATCTTGGCACATTTTTGTTTGTAGATTTTGATTTGTAAATTTTCTAATTAGAAATTTCATATATATACCTATGCAGCCATTTTATTGCCAAATATGATTTTTTAATTAGTTCTGTTTTGAAATAACGGAAAGTCTATAAAACGAGAATTCGCGAAATCTAGATTATAATAGAGAAGTAAAGAGAAATAAGAAAATATATGCAAACAAAACAAGCCAAAAAAATGGTGTATACTTATATAAAAACAAGAAAATAGAAATTTTAAAGATGAAAAGCTTGGAAAGAGTTAATTCCTGATCCCAAAAACATATACGTGAGAAACTATATATTTTTGAGATCAGGAATTCTATCTTCCTTGAATATATGACTTCTTCCAAATTGTTGAATAATTTCAATTAATCCCTCTGAACTGTTACTGCGCTTTAAAATGTTTCCTTTCAAACCAAACAAAAGTTTTTGTTTTAGTTTTTTCAACTGTTGAATTTTTTCTCATGGCATTCTTAGTTTTGTTTCGCATATATAATCGCAAGTAAATAGGGTTCGAATTTAAAATATTTTCTATACAGTAGTGGACAAACAAAATTTACCTTTGAGAAGAAAAAAAAAACAAATATAGAAGTCGCCAATAAAATATTACTCATTACGGGAATGTAACTTTCGTTAGGTAACTAATCTTGAATTCAGACCCTGATACCTATATCTATTAAAATAAAATGAGGTATTTGGTTGGATTTGAAATCTAGCTGGAGGAGCCGGGAGAGTGCTAGACACCAAGAATTATAAGAAATATAGATTACCAATCACGACTGGTATACTAGAAGTAAATCGAAATTTGTTTCACAAAATTTCTGGTAGCTAGGTATATTTTTTCGTCCCCTACTGTATAAGCTTTTGCCAGAAGCACATAATCTCTCAATATTCTTTTTAATTAGAATACATATATAAAAAAATTTCTTTTAGTTTTGCCAAAGTCGAGTGTTTTATATATATAATGTATATAATGCGTTCCGGCATTAGCGAAAAAATTTTCCCACGCTTTGATTCATATTGTATCGTTTACTGTTATACCCATACTGTCCAAATACAACTTTTATGGGAAATAGACGTTTGGAATGTGCATATGTATATAACTACATATGTGATGTATGCATTATATAAAATTGATACATTTTGGTATATAACCGATTTTTTCATAATTCTCTACACAGGAAGGAAAAAACAAAGGATAAAATCGTGGATAAAATCCGCATTTCTGAAATTCTGGGATGATAAAAAAAATGAGAAACCTCTCCTGTTGCCTGCCATGCAATGTGTGCTCATACATTAGGATGTGTATTATAATTTACTAGGTGGTTTGAAGTTAATCAAAAATTTCCTGAATAATACAGAAAAGAAATTGTGGAATTTTTGTTTTTCTTCGGGAGAAAGCATTTTATAGTTCATTTTTGAATTTCCCATAAATAAATTTCTCATTTCTAAAACATTTCTGAGAATAGATTTTTTTGTCTAAAGCGCTTTGTATTTGTATCGTGTTTGATTGGAATCAGATTGAAAAAAAAAAAATAATAATTACGAAAATACAGAACGGGAAGCAGGGTGCCTTCTATCACCTATCTATATCACCTTCATTAGACTAAGTACTATAGCAGTGGAAAGGTTCTTGGAAAAGTTTTGAGTCATTGAGTTAGATCACGTCATATTTCAAACGATATGACTTATATGTTCTGACAAGGTTGCAGTCAGATCCAGTTGCGGCGCTTAGTTAATATTTGACAGCCACTTTCGAATTTTCCATGAGAATGAAAAACAAAAAAAAAAAACTATAAAAATGGGAAAACGATTTTAGTGATAAACTATTTTTATTTCAAGAAGTAGACAGCAAAGATCAAAGTCGAGTTGGAAGAAGTTTATGGAAAATATACATCAGCATTCAAGTATACATTCATTTCTTGATAAATAGTTTAAACGTGGTCGTAAATAGATGCACCGAAAATGTTACGCAATGGGGGTTACGGCGATTTTGAAAGTCCCAAGAAATAATCCTGATGGACTACTAGGAAAAATGCAAAACAATAACAAGAGTAATGTTTTATGTCAATTTCCCTTACCGGTGAACGCTACATCGTCCTCCATGTCACATGGCGGTAGCCAATATATATCTAAAATTCTGTTAACATACCTTTCCGAACAAACTACCAAGTAGAACTCGCAATGCAGCCCATCGAACATGAAAACGTAAGGGCACTTGCAGAAGTATAGCTACTACCATTTTTACAGGTGAACAATCAAGTTGTAGCTCTTGATTGGTTTGGTAGATTCAAATAATGGGTTCTAACGAAAATACCAGAACATCAATTTCCATTTAAAAGTACCGTTTGATATCACAACTCGTATAACGCGGTAGTTACATAACGGTAGTCTTAATTCGTTTTGCGGATCAGTCAACGTTTTGGTGTTGAAGGTTGAAGCCATACAACACCATATAAAATTGATCTGGTGGAATTAAGAAAGTAGACTACCAACTTTACCTCTTTTGTGAAATTTTGCAAAAATTTCTCGAAGAGATCCTGAATGGAAAGTTTTGTGGAAAGTTTTGTAGGTCCTCCAGCAATGTCGGTTTTATGTATACACATATTGTTTAACAATGAACTTGGTGTAAAACCTTCCGGAGGCTCAGCTTCAAAAAAAGGCGCCACTAGAGCGGCACCTGAGAATAAGTTCAGAAGTTGTAAAAAAGTTCAACTCTATCATCCATCGAACTGTCTTGCTGGCAAGATATAAATTCGATATTGAAACTATAGAGGTAATAAAATGCTTGATTACAGGTGGACTGCAAGTCAAAGATTATGAAAGAGTCACTTCAAGCTATTAGAGATTATTAGAAAACTCCAATAATCACCTTGCGACAATATATAATTCTATCAGATTAGTCAGGATGAGGTAGATCAGGACTGAAAGACATATCAAAGTCGATAACTATAAAGTCAAAATCATCAATAAAAAATTTCAAAAAATAAGATCCACATACACACATTCACCACATTCAAATTCTCTAAAAATTTCAGAAAGCATTTCTCCAATAAATTGACCGCTTCATTACAGCTCATTTAAAATTCCATTCATTTGCTAAACGGCATTATTTGTGGTTTTTTTAATAATAAAATTGTCACGATAACGTCAGTAAACATAACTTTTTGAAAATAAACGACGACAACAAGTGCTAAATACTAATTCCAAATTCATTCTGAGAATAGTCTCCCTCTCTCTCTGTGTAAAAATAGACCCGAAATAAGCTTGCGTCATGAGGAAATCGTTTAATTTCCGTATGGGGGGATTCTTTGAATCTTACGCGTCTTTTTGAGTGTCTAGTCGAGAGTGTAAGTAACTAAGACCTGTAGCACTTTAGTGACATTCCCTTCTGTGATTTATTCTTACACTTTTCGTGTTTTCATGTCGGAAAAAGGTGCATTTCGAGGGCTCGTAACCTATTTCTGGAATAGATTTTCGTGTCAATTTCATTATTTTAAGGACTTTCGGTTATAAAGTGAGAAATTCTTTGCCCACATTGCGTTTGGGGAGCAAAAGATCATTAACTGGTTTAAGAACAGGCGCGCACATATCAAGCATCTCTTGTATTTCCTATACAAATTGCTTTAGTGCACAGGTTTAGAGTATAGAGTAGAGAATGGTAGCAGTTACGAAGTGGGAATCCGATCTGCGGATAGAGTGTTTCCGATAATGTCATCCATGGACCGTTGACTTTCACAATAAAGCGAAGATGTGAATTACATGTTCCTTCGTTGAGACCCCATAAAACGTGATCTTTTTGGTTTTATGGTGTGTTGGATAAGTAGCAATTTTATTTCTTTGGTGTCTTTTATAGTTTTCCTTTATTCGATTGAAATTTTTTTACAGTTTATTTGTGTTCCGACAACTCGTACTATATTTTACCAATTTATTTGATTTCTGGAATAGATTCAGCTAAATTTATTGAACATTTCTTAGATTACAAGTGTATTTCTAGGACAATCCTCCACTCTGTTTCATTTTATATTTCGATGCATTTTATTGCACATTTAAAGACCGCCGTTAATCTTTTTTTTTATTCCCCTTATTCCATGGGGCAGATGAAAAAATTCATGTTTTTTTTTAGGTGAATTATCGCTTGCATATAACGATTCTAATGACTTGTAATCTATTGTCTGATTCGTGTCCAATTTTAAATCGTAGATACCTATGGGGTGACAAAACACATTATGGTACAGAGGTTTAAGGCTCAGCACTGCGAACGTGACATCAGTGATCCATAGCCAGGTTATTCTCTGTATTGTGCTCAAGTTTTCTTTGAATACGTTGAGCCTCGCCTTATGTCACCATGTAATCGAAGTGGTTTTATTATCAAGTAATGCATCCGCAATGGCTCTCTGCACTACCGAATTTTAATTCTTATAAAGCACGCTGCTGTCATTGTGGATTTGATTTTTCAATGACATGTGAAGAAAAGTAAATAAAGAAAGTACGCCACCATTCACGAAGGTCCTTTCTAATACTAACTGACCACTCACCTACTACCCAAATCTACGGTTAACATTATTCATCTTAGCACGATCTCGCTGTAGAGGTTATATTGGCGAGCTATTAATTATGACAGACATTTGGTATCGATACTAGATATTAAAGGACTCCTGACAGACATAAAAAATGGCATTGATATAACAAACCGTACTTTGACATTTCAATTTAGTTGAACGATTTTTAAGCGCAAACAGTTTTCAAATGAAAGTGACAAATATATTAACTTTAATGCAGGCTAAACGGCAAAAATTAATTGTAAATAAAAGACAAATTCAAGACATGGAGCGAAATAGAAAAAAATGCGTTATTTTGCAATAAGATCCTTGTTGAGCTGGAAAATGTAATGTATCGTCGGATGTGGTGTCTGAATTCACAATTTTGTGTGAAACGAAGAAAAGTGTGGTCAAAGGTTTTTAATTTAATTTTTTTTTTTTATTATTCTCGGGAAGGTGAAAATTTTAGTCTTTTCGATTCCATGTTGACAAAAAATGCTTTCTTCTTCCTTTTAGCTTTCACAGAGAAAGCACAGATATATTTTTACTTAATTTGATACTTTATCATATTATTATTAACAACTAGATGGCGCTGCAAAACGTAAGAAGTGTCAACGATTAAGGGACACCTCGTTAATTTTTGAGGATATTGATATCTAGATATAGCTAGTTTATACCCACTAGGTTTCTGCATTGATGGCACACATGGTGTATAAAAGGAGTATACCGAATATCTAGATATTGATACCCCATGTCTGTGGTAAGAATATATCTAACACAAGAACTCTCTAAACGGATAAATAAATATTCAAAAATGGCCTTCGAATAAATAATCCTGGATCCTTCAACGACAGTAGTTAATGGATGCAATAACATTTTTATCATCCAAGTCGACTAAAATTTACATGGAGACATTTAAAAAGGAATGAAATTAAATTTGTCTTGCCAACTCTCAAAAATGCAAGGATGAAATTAATCTGAAATCTTATAATATCATTTCAGTGCTGTAATTTTACAAGACTATTGTAAAAACTGTCTTGATAGATATGATAAAGTCATTTATAACTTCACAAGTGTGTGATAAAATACATTTAACACAATGATTAACAACTGAATGCAACTTATCGTGAATATAATGCATTAGAATAAAATATTTTTGCTTAAGATGATAAATTTTGCAATTCATGGATTTCTATCTTGGGCTAAATGACACCGCGTCCGTAATGTAATTTTACCTGTAAATGCTACATGCGGCCTGCCGCGTATAATTAATCGACCTCTCGGTGGCACATTGCATGTTTAGCGCACAGCACTCATCGCTTGGGCGGTCTCGGTATACTTTAAAAGGAGCCTCAACAGTTTATTTATGTATATTTCTAACTAATGTACTGCGAACATTGAAACAAGCTATTTGCTATTATTAATAATTTCCGAGGCGTATATTTATTACATTCGTCTCGGACTATATTATGCTATTCCTGTTGCTATGCAATATTGCAAAACAGAGTGTAAGCTACCAAGGAATATCTATTATTCGAAATTTGTAATGAAAACATATAAAATAATTGCAATTTAATTAGGTACCCCAGGGACCATCTTATTTCCAGATGTGCTGTATACCTGTCTTCATAAGTTCTTACTCCTTCGTATAGCCCTGCAAGTTTCCATATGTATCTTCCCTCCCTCAATCATTAAGAGTCATGGTAGTTTGGCATGAAGGGCGAGCGCACCACACTTAAAAATTGTATTCTTTCCGCATCCTACCCGGGCTAATTAATTTCGTTCTGCAACATACGCTAGGCGCGTGCGCGAGCCACTTATATAATAAATTCCACCCCATTATTGACAGCACCAGCATTCTTTTAGCGGCAACCCTCAGCTATAAGTCTGTTGTGTCGTCGTGTCCGTCGTCGTCATCGTTAAAACTATTTCTATAATTCCCGAGAAGTTGACTGGCTTTTACATTGGATGATGGTGTATGTGGTGTCTAAGAAGCAATTTTATGAGGTTTTATGTGGCACTATATAGCTAGCACCGCAATATTCTTGAGCCATACCGAATCAGATTTAATGTGTTGGTCATTCAATAAACCAACAGTTTTAAGGATATACCGATAGTTACCTGTCCGTATTGATTACCTTTTTGCTGACTTGAACATCAGGTGTCGGGAGGTAAATTAAAGGCTCTACGATTGCTGTCAGCAAGGAGATAAAGTGAATTAGGATGTTCTTCGTTAATTCGAACTATCCCTGACCGTGCGCCATATGGCAAAATGAAATTTTATCATGATGTCCGCCCCGATAAGAGGATCAAACAGGCACAGCACAAGGCTTATGGTGGTTCATATACTAGAAATGATGACTTTTAGAAGTAAAAGGACCAACAGAACAGTTGTGAAACTCAAACATTTGTTGTTATTATTGATGTTGTTGCTGTTGTTTATGGTCTCTTTATGTTGCATTTAATTAGTGAGCATACGACGAAATGTATAAAGAAAGCGAAAGGGGTAAATATGGAATTTTAATTATAAAATTCAGGTTTGCTATGCATCTCTTTAACTTTCAATTTTAGGGTTGAAACGTCATTTCTGGTTCGAACTAACTCTCTTTTAGAAATTTATAATTTTAACATTTATATTGCTATTATACAAACAACACACTATGACCCGTTTAGACGGGTCAGTATGCTGCCTCTGCCTTACGAAAACTTGTAGGTGAGATGGTGGTTGGGGACATGAATGAAACATTACCCTACCTACAGATTTCGTGAGACAGAGGCAGCATATTGACCCATCTAAACTGGATCTCTATGTAGGAAATTTAGAATTTCGATCTCAATTTTATGACACACTTCGAATTCCAATTTGTTTTCAGTTTTAAATTGAACAACTAAGAGTCAAGAGAACTCCTAAGTATGTATATCAGCGTTTTTGAAATTTGTAAAAATATTTAATTCTGTGCACGCCATCTACTGTTAAATAAACATCTCAATTGATTTTAATGAACGATTGGAAGTTAAGGAGAAATTGTAAACGCATTAGAGATGAGGCTCCACTATTGACCTGTATACCACGCCATCAATGTTGTGGGTATACTTTTAGGTATAGAACACAGATGAATATTATACCGCGGTCAAGGAGACTTAATGAATAATATGGATTCAAAAGATAACCATCTTAGTAACCTCCGGAGTATATATCCGTCGGTGATATAATGATCGTTATGTACACTATCCCATTTTGACTTGCTAAATAGTCGTCTAAAAGACAACAGTCAACAGCACAGAATAAGGCGGAATGATACTCCACGCTATGATCTTTATCCAATGACCTTATTCCCTAACTAGAAAGCATGAAAACAATAGTGTTAGATATTCCAAAAAGCTATTCATAGTAAATTTATACTGTTGAAAAAATCCCAAGAACGAACTCAGCACATCAAAAACCACCACATAGCCAACTTTCAGTTTAACTAGGATGTGGATTGAACAAATATATTGCCGCAACTGCTGTTGACTTTATAACTAATTTGAAGTAAATTAATACGTCCAAAAACAAACTTAAGTCAGCATTGGTAAAATGGAATATATTCACAGTTTTCACGTGCGATAAATCTAAAACTCATTCATGGAATACTTACGGTAATATAAGAGGGATATTCCTAGAGAACAGACGACTGCTATGTTCAAGGGAAAAAATTGAATATTACTTACTTCTAAAAACTACTCGAATTGGATTCAATAAATTTAAGAGAGAGACAAACCAAATACTCGCATCGTTTATGAAGCACCGATTTGGTACATGAAACAAGATAAATTTTCTTATTGGTACATATACGTATAGGTACACTTCCAATAAAGATAAAAGCTGTCGCATGAAATTGAGTCCGATAAAGAGCTACAATTTACGACCCTATATATTCTTGAAAGGACAAAACAAAAACAACCAAAATATCATGAAAATTAGTTTCACCGGAAGTATCCAAAGAGTTGCATTGTCATCTTTCCGATAATGATCATCTTATCATGATAGATTAGATGAATCAAAATGAAGATCGTCAAAATGATCTCTAATTGGATTGATTTAGTTCCGCTCTCATACGATCATACTACAATATAAATCTCTTTTTATCCATGTTTGGGAAGTCATCTTTTCTCATATTTCCTGATTAAGTTCGTTTAGATCACCTTAAATTCAAAAGAAACTAAACGAAATGAGCCGTTAAAATTTCATGGGGTCAGATAAAATCTTCCAATGGTTAAGATATACATATATGTATGTATGTATATATAATTCGATCGAGAAAAATCGCCAGAAGTGCGATCATCGTTTCTAATTCAATTACAGTTTACTTTCGTTGTTGGCGGGGGAGAGAAGGAGCATCATTCAAACCGAAAAGACAACCGATATGCCTGAAATAAGCGATCTGCGTTTGATTTGTTTTCCTGATCGCCCGAATGTATCACGATAAATTTTATAGTTTATAATGCACGATCAATCAAAAATCGTGAATTATATACAGAGATAACATTCGAAACTATGTTGTTTGTGGCTATGTTATACACAGAGCTCCGAAAAGAATTATTACACCTGATTTAGATCTAAACTCATGAACTTGACCACATCATCTCATGCAAACCATCTTTTGAAAGTCTGCTGTTTTGTTGTTGTTATTGTTGTTGTTACTGTTAATGTTGTATACAAAGGTATGTATGCTGTGGTATATATGTATGTTAGTATGTATTACATTGGATAGTTAGTTGGATACTATACGTTTGGAGCTTTTGTGTAGATCGTTACGATGATCGCCGTATCACGAGAATTTAATTGTATCTCACCCTAGGGCCTATATAGTATATAAATAGCTTGAGAATCGGGACCCCCAATCACTCCATTTGAAATAAGTCCCATCGCACGATGAGAGTACCTATAACGTTTGGAAAAGGCATTTAAATTGATTTTGACATTCCTCTATGGTGGTACCATAATGAAATATTTTTTATAAATGTGACCGCTCGATTTACGTACTTTCTGATGGAAGTCTCAGGGGATCGTAGTAGCACATACATTTTTCTTATAAATTTTAGCATTTTAATGAAATTTCAATATCGAGCATAACCTCATTTTCTGACCGCATTCTAATCGTGCATAAGATCTATAATAGTAACAAGTAATCAAGCTGCAAATTATGGGACGAGATTTTTTTTACGCACATATATCGAAGCTGGAGAAAGATTACCTGTTCTTAAAGAAAACAAATCTATCCAACTTTTCACCAAGATGTACACTTGAAATATTTACCACTGCAAGATCATTCGAACAGAAACCTTATACTCGTAGACCAAAAACAAAAAAAAAAAAAACATCGGGAGAAATTTGCACCCCGCACTTGGACAGTTATTAATTGCTAGTATCTCACTCATCTATAATGAATGACATCACTTTACTTGGGTCCGTATACAAACAACCTGCAATCACGAGAACATATGTCCGAATGTATATCTTTCATAAATTTCTCGTGAGTGCGGCATGTTATTAATTTGTTCTTATTTTCCAGTCAGTTGCATATTTTTACCTTGTTCACGTTTATATTGCTGATGGCGGCCAGCCTTTTGTATAGCACCGTATATATGTATATAATGCATCCTATAGGCTCAGTCAGCCTCCACATAAAGTGCGCGCGAGTATCAGATTCATTTCTCTTATCCTCCGTATACAAAGGCGCAGGCGCACTTGATTAATTACTCACTTTGCCTTTATTTTATAGAAATGATATCGCTTCAGCCGATATACTCTTAAATTTATAATTTTTGTGTTCATTGGCCGGATAACAGTACTCCTTCATACCTGGTCGCCTCTGAAACAGGTACACATCCGTAATCGTATGGAATTTTCTACTTATTCCTCTACTCTGCATTTCTTATTTATAATTTTTCACGTAGTTTAGGTTAGATATATAGTGATAAATGTAGTGCGCAGTGTGCTGAGCGCAGGGCAGTGCGCCACCGACGCCGCCTTAATTTTAAACCTGTTCAGTGGTATTTGAAGGTCGAATGATGTTAAAGTATTTTGCATGTGTCACACTTATTAAAGAAAATATAATTTACAATTTGCTGGTGAAAACATACATAAGTACTATTTACTATAATTATGAAGCATATGCAGTACATACTATGTATGTACATATCTCTTATTATGCATAGGAGTGTTTTGTTATAACTGGGTAAGCATATTTCAGTTATTCGATTTTAGTATGATACTTTTCTCTATTACAGATATCCATTTGAATTTTGAATGCATTTTTGAATTCATTTGAAATTGTTCAGGTGTCGCAAAGCCATCAACGTATCATTACATGATTAGTGAAAGAAAATATTATTCAAAGAATATCAATTCATTCTGGAAATATCGGTGAATAATAATTTAGGCCTGTTCCTTTACTTTAAACAGAAAATTTTTAGAATATGTTACTGTAGGATGAGAAATAACGAAAATTCGCCTCTTTTTAAATAATTGAACCAAACAAAAAACTACCCAACTACCTAAGTATATTCCTCTTTTTCGAACAAATATATACATACATATATATATCATGAACTGTCATTACAGACTTGTCAATTTTGATACACCTCAAAGCCCAAAACCACACGAATTTCGTGATGTTTTTCTTTATTACTAGAGGGAAACCTCATATCTTTTTCATATTGATAAATTTCCAATACTTACGATCGTTGACTGATCATTATAGTATCACCTAGTGTAAAAATGCATACATAATGAATACATTATTTTAAAATAGTATTTAATTTTTTTAACACAACCCATTTAAAAGACATTTAATTTTTAAATTTCCCAGATAGGTAGGAATAAATCTTTTTAAAACATCACCATATTAATCTTATTCTATACACAGCTGTGGCCCGAAAGTAAAAGAGTTTATAAGGTTCCCCTCGACCTTAATCCTATTTATGGCGGAACTCATTAACAATGTTAAAAAGGGGTAAAAATGGTATCAATTCCCTCAAGATTTAAAGGATCCTCGCACCAATTTATAGTGCCACTGATTATTTTCAACGTGATCGTAATACATTTTCGAATTTAATTAGAATCTGGAAGAATGGTCCTCCAAACTCCAATACTAATGTATATTTGTATGTTGTTATGTATGTAATTTTGAAAATGGTATATGAAGTTATTTTTAAACTTGACAAATTCTTAAGAAAGTACTTGTGGTGACAAGTTTTAAATAGTGAAAAATATTTTACCACTTTTATTACTCCTTGTATTTAGGAATTGAAGAAGGAGTGAAGTTTTCGTGGTAGATTTTTGTAGAGTAGGCTAATTAAAATCACTGAAGTTCAATATAAATTTTAGTTTTTATGTCATATTTAAGCCTCAAGGAAGGGGAAAGTTTAATAAAGCAAAATATATTATGAAAATAATAGCGAACTGGCTAAATTTGATAAAGATTTGGCTATAGAGAAAATTATTCGATAATCGTATATATGTATAATACAAGTTTTTAAATAATATTACGGTATTTTGGAAAAGGAATTGATAATTACTTTGATTAAATATATCCATCTAATAAGGTATAATACATAAAGTAATGAAAAGTAATATGTGATATACTTTCTCGAGACTCCCTTAGGAATTACTTTCAACACTACGTATGAATGTATGTATTTTTGATATGCATAAAAGTAATTACAGTTTTTTTTTACCAAAACATAGTAAACACATTTAAAAATTCTAATTACGATTATCGAATTTTCATGATTCTAATAAAAAATGTAGCCAGTCTCTTTGTTTATGAGCATCAGAAGCAGGGGATTGATCGACGTCCGCAATAAATACACTGTTGGGATGAGTCCAGCCCCTGTTTAACTGCATTCTCTCGGTGGCTATCTTCTGTCTTACGTCGGATGCCTGTTAAAGATCAGAGTCGCTGAACTTTATTATTATTTATGATATTGCATGAAGTATTAGTCAAATAACGGTAACAAACAAATAATCATCTCTAGTCGGCTTCATCTTGTATGTATGTATATTTTCGAGCTGAATTTTTTATTGAGAATAATTCCGAAATATTTTGCTCTATTATTTATCGATGGTGGATAAATTCAAATTGTTGTAATTACTTTTCTTACATCAAAATATCTGTCTCCCCCACCGGGATACTCGAACTCAAGACTCAGCTAAACTATAATATAATATGTTAACCCCCGTTAGGTAACCTTCCATCCAATTTATCATATTCATATACAATTATTAAAACACGACCAAATGCATCGAGCATCATATAAAAAATTTACGTCTACATACATGCCTCATAGATAAAACTCATTCAAAAACACATAACTCTTATTACACTCTCAACTGTGCTTAATATACTCCAAGAAATCATGGCATTAATTTAAGATGTTTGCCAACATTCATCCATTGTTTTTTTTTTGTTTTCCTTTTTCTAAAAACAAAAAAACCTTAAACCTATAGACTTCATATCGGAATATTTATTGCAAATGGTACCTACTGACGCTTTCGGGCGTTCAATATAAATAGCACAGCGTCTAACATAGTCAATGACCATTTAGACCTTAAACAAAACCATAATTGTCTGTAATCATCATTTGCAGAGGAACCTTGAAAAATGGCAACCTGTCACACCAGTGAAAATAAAATCGGTGATCAACGGTATCATTAAGTCCATAATGTCAGAAGTATAGCGCAATAGGACCCCGCGGGCGAAATTAAAGATTTGATTAAAATCATTACATGATGCGAGGTCCAATATTCTTTGACTTGTGGTCATAATTGCAAGATTTTTCACGCAATAGAGCTACTCGTTCAATTGGGCGCTATTTAACCACCTACTACCTAATAACTATTCAAGCTATGAATTTTGCAAGATGAAGATACCCAACAACAATCAGCAGCACCACCAACAGCAGTAATAACACCAACAATTTATTTAGCTAGCCTAGCTAAATGGATGGCTTGGCTAGCCAGCTAGCACCATCCCATTAGGCAATAGAGCAACAACGATCGCAACCTTCGCTCATTTCACAACCCGAAAACAGAGTTCAATTGAGAAGAGTTATGGACTCCTCGGTGGAGATTACGTAAGATGAAACTGTAACGATCATCAGAGCTATATCGTTGCAAGATAGTCAAAGTTAACGTTGTCGACGTAGTTGTCTATCTATCCATAAATAATGATAATCCAATTTCTCTTCAATCATGCGAACCAAAAATCACGTCAACAGTGATTAAGCGGTCATTACTGCAGTGATTTCTCGAGTCAATATACATAGCAGTGATGGCTTTTTCTTGCCATTCTCGGCGACTGACTACGACGATGTCCGTTCAGTCCCAATCGAACCTGGTTAATCTATACCGCATTCAGGAATAGTAAAGTGCACTGCCAGTGCTTGTTAGCTAGAGTATGTATGTATATGTATATAGGTAGGTAGTGGCTCTTTCAGATACCTTTTATGAGACCTTTTCTATTTTCGGTCCGCCATCCCATCGAATTATTAAAATCGTGATCGTTTCCTCAGAATTCGCTTAGTTCACTGTCTTCCAGGTAGGTATTATATACATAGATGTGGTGGCATTGCATTATTGTATTATGGAGAGCATTTTGACCGCCGCTGCCGCCGTATATGCAAAACCGTTAAATTCGGGTCAATGGGTACTACTCCACTTTGTCATGCCAAAACAAGTTAGCCGCCCAAATCCTTAGCCTTGCTGACCTGCTTTACTATGCAAGTATCCGATTACAACTGCATTAGATCGCTTGGAAAAAATCTGTCATCGCGTTGAATGCTAGATTAATAGAGCGTGCAATCCAATATGACATCCAATAACCCCAACATCAAAGATTCACTCGCTTTCGTTCCAAAACTGAAATCACTTTGTCATCAAATTAAATTGGAAAATAATTTTGATCTGATTTGACGACTCTCTGTAGGTTTAGGTATAGATGGTTTTGTTGAAATCCCAATTTGAATATTATTTATGAGTACTTTTATGAGGTTTTTGAAAGTAAACGAAGGAATCGTAAAAGTTGCGGCAGTAAACATTTTATACATTTGAAGATGTCGAAGTCACAATGACGTAATGTAAGTAAGGTATTAGAGGTATTTAGTAACTGATAAAATATGGAAGATAGGCCCTATTACTTTTTCATGCAAATACGGAAATTTTCACCTATCAACTGGTCTCGTTTTATTTAGTTAATATTTCAAATGGAGGTACCCGCAGAGAGTGAGAGGAGTATTTTAGTCATGTGACCGTGTCTTAATCCTGGAATATTTTCCCAACAGATGCAACTCATTGGCAAGCTTGCGTTTTGGAATGTCTCCATAATTTTGGTTAGTCTAAAATAACTGCATTAGATATTTCGAAAGCTTTCGACAGAGTTTGTAGCATCATGGGTTTAAGCTTAATTTCAGACACAAGGTCTTGACACTTATCTTCTTATATGAATTGAAAAGTTTCGGTTTGACGTTTCAATTCAAGTAAAATTAGGTAGACTTTTATTTGACCACTGTACATATATAATCCCGATGGTATACCATAAGGTTCAACTTTTTCTTCTCTACTCAATTTTCATTTTTACCGACTATTTTTTAGCTCTAATTTTTAATATTATTCATAATCGTGTAAAGGGCAGTATTTTTGATTTGAATAAAATTCTTGCAATTTGAGCAGGAGCTAGACAAAATCCAAAGCAACGCTTTTCGGTGTACAATGACTTCAAATATCGGTTACCTGGAGCAATTCAAGCTATACACTTGAAGTCAAATTCGGTGAGCGCACTGTAAAATTTCGTAAATTCTTCATTAGTAGAAGAGTATGGATGCGTAACAATTTATTATCTTCAGTATTTCCCAACAGTTATGAGCCACAAATATTCAAATGAAGCAGCATATATCGTCAACTTTTTTCCTTGAATGCTCTATTCGAATAGTCTTGTTTCAACATAACCGAGATGCAGTCAAACAGCTTATTCTACTGGAATTCCTCAAAGATTTTCATCGCCATTCAAATTATGTGATTTAAAGAAATTAGCTCTTTTGCAGTCCTCATATATGTATGACCTCCATATTTTTAACTATGATACAGGTCCCGTAAGGCTCGACCATGCCGATTGGATAGATGCTCGTATATCAATTGTTGCTAGATATGTAAAGTATTGTAATTTTTGCTAGTAGATTGAACTGAAGCTTTCGGGTTGAGTATGAAAATTCTGTATTTCACAATTTTTTACCTAAATGATCCCGAAACTTTGTAAAACACAATTTTCAACGGAGCTGATGCAATACAAAAAATAATTGGCCTCATTTAAAAATTCAATCACTGTTTACTTGAGAGACGACACTTTAAGGTTAAGCATCCTTTTCCTCGTAATTGAAAATATTATTAGTTTTCCAGATTTTGATAGATTACCGATTTTCTGATAGCAGTTATTCACAATGTTCAAACCAATCTGTATTAGATGGGAGATTGTCCTTGCTCCTAATTTTCCTTATCCTTCCTACTAGAACTATGAAATATGCAATATTCCATTACAGGTATCCATTCGTGTCTAGCTTGGCTTGCCCTCATAAAGAAATTGATTTGGATACGTTCATAAAAATAAACATAACTTGCCGGCCTGCCGGTAAATAGATCACACGTGACTATTCAATAAAATAAAATTATTTACTTTTATTAACTTCAGTGCCTTTAATTGAGTCTCAAATTACCTCCTTAACGTGAACCCTCTTTGTTTTTACCATGAGTAGATAATTTCATGCTTCACTGCATTCGTGGGAAATTAATTGTTTTAATGTTATGAGGGGATTATGGCAAACACTGGGGACTTGAATTCTAAATTGATTGATATAAGAGTTTTTTTTTTTTTAATGAATAAATCAACTTTCTCGCAATAAATATTTTATTAAATGCATATTACCAAAGGATGTCATAATTAGAAAATTAAAAGAAAATTATAATAAACTTAGACTTAAGATCCAAGTACTTAAAAATCACTGCATATTGGGTGCTTAAAAAAAAACTCGAAAATGGTGCCATTTTAAATTTAATGATTTGGGCTTCTTATATTCGGTATGAAAAACTGGAATTGAGATAACATATTTTTCGAGAAAAAAATTCTAAGAATTTGTTTAGGGAAATGACAAGAACTGAGACAGGAGACAAGCCGTACTGATGATTAAATGTTCCTGCTGAAACGAAACGCCTGCTATTACATAGAAATTCATTCTTTTTTTAAAGAGTTTTGGTCGGCAAAGATTTTTTTCCACTCAATTCTCGAGCAAAGTCGGTCAATTTCATATTAACTAAATTCGCTATTAATTATGAAATTTAGAAAATTTAGGGAATTTACGAAGAACGTGTAGTGCATAATTATTTATATATGTGGGATTTCTTTTTTCTCTTTCAATAAAAGGAAAACTCGGTTCGATTTTCTTTGATAAAATTATAATTTATTAACGATATTATACTATGGATAGATATTTAATTCAATTGATAGGTCTTTAACTCAATTATGATAAATGCGAATTCAAATTTTGCTTAATTAAAATATTATTGACCGTAACAAAATAACCCGAGTCTACTTAAATGTTACGTGACCGATTCGCTCGCTTATCACTTAACGACTGCCTGCAGCTGCCTTTCAATGATGGTGATGATGACTATGTTATTATCGTACTCGGTACAGTTACGCTTTTGGTACAGTTACGGTTTTGGTATTTTGTGATCGGTTACTAAATAGACTCTACATATTATATTATTATTATCTAAGTATATAGTCAGAAAAGCTCTTATGTCATCGTTGCATAGTATTACCTTTTTTACTAATAGAGATCTTTCCACAGAGGGAACACCCAGTTTTGCGTAAAATTTTTATGAAGCCGGCTGTTTTGCCTGGTAAGTAAACTTTTCCTGCTCCCAATAATAATGGCTATATATCCTCAGTCAGTTTGCCTCAGACGCTTTTCATACACAATCCCCAACCTTCAAAGTGGATTATGCACTCCCACCCTTATGATTTAGCTGGATTATATCGAATTTATAAGTGATCCTGTAACTCAGCTTCTTGTATTTCTTTAGGAACTTATGATCCACAGAGATCGTTAGTTTAGTCAGTTTTGGTTTTTTTACTTTTAGAAAAACAATCAACTTGCCCGCTTTTAGCATCTCATTCTGATCCTCGAAGTAGACAAGAATTAGATTCGTGGCGGAGTTCTTAGCACTACTTAGAAAGTAGCCAGTCAAGATTTGAGAGCCAGAAATTTAAATTTTCTCGGCCACTACAAGGAGGTATTCTTCTAGTACCCCAAATATGTTTTCAAGCCATATTTCCGGGCCTTGATTGACATATTGCAGTCTAACCAATCTCTGTGGTCTAAAAATCAATCTCAGAAATTTGGAAATTATCAGGCCCTGCTTACGATCGATAATTTCCTTTGAGATGCTCCTCTTTACGGTCTTTTTTGATCATCACTGAGAGTCACCTAAAGGTAAAGTGTGGAAAGGATGCGCAACCGAGCATCATCGGCTACATCCAGATATACAGGTTGGAGGACATACGTTTTTTATGGCATTCTGCCTTACTCCACCAAGCTATTGCTTATTACCGACGCCTTCATAAGACTCAAGTTATTGGAGCGAATCTTAACTCTCATATCCTCTCTATTCTCAAGATAATCACAATTTTGCGCGTTTCCTCATATATGTGACCTTGGGGAACTGGTCACTTGAATATTTAATCACGTAAAAAAATGTATCGGATTGCATAGCCAGAGTTGAGTTTAAGAGATCTTCCTCGTCCTGGAGAGTGTTATGCATCTACTCACCTACATGAGAAAAACTTGGGTTGTCTTGGGTATTTTCAGAGTACTTGAGAACCCTGAAAATGTTTATTAGACTATTTAGAAATACACCGGTTGATAAAATGGATAAAACTATGCTTGAAAGCAGGAGAATCTCAGCTTATCTGGGGGGGGGGGGGGGACTCGAGTGCAGTAGTAGCCGCCAAGAGACGTCCCCAAGGTGGGATCCTGTCACTTTACTATGGTTGCTCTTTTACTACGATTACTCCGGTTATGAAAATCAGGGCTATGCAGTTGACCTGATCATTACAATCAGGACAAACATGTTCGGATAATCGCTGATGTAATGCAGAATGCCCTAAACATAGTTCGCGACTGGTGCTAAACAATGGGACTTCGAGCCAATCCTGGTAAGACAATAATTGTTCCTTTCACGAGAAAAAGGAAGCTTTATATACAAGCACCACCTCTTGAGGGAACGGTAGTGGAATTCTCGAAGAAGGTCAATTATCTAGGCATTACCCTAGATAGCAGACTAATATGGAACTCTCACTTAAGAAAAATACTTGAGAAGGCCACAGTGACAACATGGATATGCCGCACGCTTTATGGTAGAACTTGGAGTCTCAAACCAAAAATGACTCTATGGTCATACATATCTATTATAAGATCCATGGTCACATACGTTTCCCTCATTTGGTGGCCAAAAATAAAGCAAAAGACAGTTCAAGCTAGTTTACAAAAACTACAATGGCTTGCATGTCTAGGAATAACTGGTTCCATGCGCACCTGCCCAACAGCAGTCCTAGAGGCTATGCTGGACCTACTGCCTCTACATTTACATGTTAGGAAGGAGACCATCCTTAGTGCAATCAGACTGCAGAGGGCAAATCTCATAACCACAAACAATTTGACTTGCCATCTGAAAGCCCTCCAAGAATTCCTAGAGGACCCGATGCCCAACTCAATTTCAGACGTTACGCCGAAACGCCATAACTTTGAAACACCATTTAAGGTGATCTTAGGGGACCGTCAATAGTGGCACACTCGAGACCTACTCTTTGAAAAATGATCTCTGAAGTAGTAAACGGATGGATCCAAAATGGAAGGTAAAGCAAGCGTGGGCATTTCTGGGCTGAAGTACCATGTCGCAAAGGTACTGGGAGCCTCGCCAATCATTTTCAGGCAGAAATACACGCAATAGAGCTCTGCGCTCGCGAAACACTTCAGAAAAATATACATGGGGCCGAAATATACATAATATCAGATAACCAAGCAACACTTAAAGCGTTAAACTCGTTTACGTTTGAGTCTAAGCTGGTTTGGGACTGTCTTACTGTCAACTGGCTGAAGCAAACAATGTGATTTGGGTACCAGGTCATAAAGGGATTAAGGGCAACGAGATTGCGGACCGCCTTGAAAAGGAAGGAGCGAAAGCTATGTTTATTGGCCCTGAACACATTTTTGGACACACGAAAAGTGACCTCTCAGCTCAGATCAGATTTTGGGAGGCTGAGACAAGCAAAGAAATTTGTAAAATATTTACCACAGAGGATAAAAGCACTCCTGACACTCAGCAAGAAGGAATTAAGACTCATAACAGGCCTATGTACTTGGCACTGCCCACTTAGATATCATCTTAGAAAAATGTGTGAGGTCGATAATGAGACCTGTCACTTCTGTATGGAAGACGATGAAACTGCTGAACACGTCCTGTGTGACTGTGAAGCTCTCTGTCGCGTAAGGCTAAGACATCTAGGGCAGGCATTCCCACTGCCTGAGGATGTCGCAGAGATGGCGTCCAAGAATGTCATAGGCTTTATAAATGACCTTAAGTTCGAATGGGCGCCGTAGACTCTAGAGCATGTAAGGATAATGTCAGAAAAGAATTTATAGGTCGTGGTGACTAGATAAGAGACGGGAGGTCTGTCGACATCCCCCCACAGATAATAATAATTTTGTTATCACAAGTAGGTACGTATATGCAGAAAGATTGGTAAATTTTGGTAGAGTCAACTTATAAAGAGCACATTTGAAAATTAACTTCTTGTTTAATCGATAAATGGTCAGTCAAAGATTGGTTATAAAGTATATCAAAACCACATCTTCAAAATTATGGTTTAATTTGATTGATACTTAATAAATATGAGATAGAAAACACGTAAGACAGTTGATTAGATGTAGGATTTAATATACATCATAAATACAAATCATATTGCTTTACATATATTTAGACATAATATTCAGTGAACAACATTTACATAGGTATATATGTATACGTATAAAATCTTTTTTTTTTAAGTTTCAAGCGACAAGTCTGAGTTGAGAGCGCGTGCTGGACATTAGGTGATTGTAGAGATTACCTAAGTCCATGTTACGAGCCCAATAAATTATCACTGCGGAAATTTTCATCGTAATTTGCGTTTTCCAAGATATTAAATTGAGATTAAATTAATAATTACGTTCAGCAATGACACTTTTATGTTCGTTAATTAATCTGCATTCGCTGGACATAAATTTAAATTAGTCAGACTATATATGAGGTAATGTATTATACAGCTTTTATATGCAGAAGATTTTATCACTTTTATGTGAACGTTATCACTTGCCATCATTGAATTAAATCCGGGCATAAAATATTGAATTAGGGCATTCTTTGTAGAGTACTTATTATGTTGGTGTTAAATTATGTATGTATTTTTTTAAACTCATAGGGCAAATAGTTGAGTCAGCAATGTTCAGGTTTGAACGGATGGAAAATTAACTAAAGCAATTTAAACAAATTGCTTAATTACAGTCTAATTAGCTTTAGTAAATGTGTTTTACTCAAAATAATCTGGGGCCAGATACTATAATATAACGCATGGAGATTACGAGAATTTGGGAGATGTAATAAATTATATTCACCAAACCAAACACTTAAAATATGTCTTTCATATTTCGTAACGTGTTTTTTTTTTTTTTTTAACTCGAAGACTATTTGAAAGTTCACTACTTTTTACTGTTCCAGCAGAACTAGATCCGAGAGATTTCTGACTCTTCAAATTACAAAATATACCAATAGTTAAAATTGAACATTTTTTTTATCTTTTACATATACCAACTCCCCATGAAATAGAAACCGGCCCCTGGAGTAGGTATACTTTATCCATATCAACTCCAAAATCAAATTATTCCAAGTTTCATGTTGGATGGGCGAAAACGTTCATAATTCAGTCGATTTGCTTTTTTTTTCCGATTTATATTTTAAATCACAAGAGGTATCAAGAGAGCTGTAATATCCATCCTAAAATATCATCTCTGACTGCAAAAGAATCATGTTAATATAATTACACGAACAGCAGATAGAACAGTTTTTATAAGGCATCTTTTGACTTACGTGTAAATACTAACAAATTTATCAGATATTACCGACATTACTTTGCAATATTTGTACAATATTTAGAAATAAAACGCAAAGCCCTATATCAGCAGGTGCAAGTCAATAGTGGATCAACATCAGCCCAGTGTCACATTTCAAACAATTTCAACCCAACTAAAGACTAATCAGAATGTGTACAAAACTGGACATAACTCTCCATCCTAAAAGGAAAGGATGCATATGGTCAAACGTGTCAAAATTCAGCTGCTGTCTCGTGCCACATCCAAACGATATCTTTTGGGAAGACAACACCCACTTCGATGAGGCTCTAATATGTATGAAGTGATTTATGGGAAGTTAGAGGGAAACAATCTTTTTTTTTTTATTTTTTTTTATTTTGGGTTAAAGGAAAGGTGCTACACACTTCACACATTTCATTTCAATTTTTTTCCTTTTTATTTTTTGTCTTTACGAAAAGTATGATGAGGATGACCACAACTGCCGAACACGCAAGGGTTCCTCGTCGTATCAATAATACCAGCATAAGAGTTAGTAAACAATTTCTAGCTCATTGGCTTATAGTCGCGGAGTGTGGTGTGTGTGCTTGTTTTAAGCAAAAATAACGAACTTTTTCACACGACTTTTTCTTTAGCCTGACTAACTAACTAACTAAACAATACTGCAAAGGGTTTTCATCCCTCATTGTTCGTCGCTTCGTTCAAAACGGTTCAAAGCATCCATAAATTACGACGGTCGAACATCGGCAGAACATGCAACTGACGGCAAAAGATCAAATCGGGAGAATTCACTTGCATGAATGCCTGCCTGCCCTATCTTTTCTGCCCGGTATGGTAGATAATGTTTGTGTGGGTCACGTGTCCCTTTTTAAGAAGGATGAGGGTGTGGAACGTGCCGTTTTATAAAAGGACTTTGCATTTAGCAAGTGCTATATGCTGGCGTTATTCGGTTACCCCTTGGTTAACTTCTTGTTGACATTATCCAGTTTAATTTAATTTGCCAAGGGTGGAGTGTCTGCGGAACCAGAAAATATGCTTCACATCGATGGCATCACTTTGACAATTGTGGGAACAACATTGGCATCGAAAAAATGGGAACTGGTTTCGTTGGAGTAGGCACATTCTCGTATATATAGGGATAGAAGTGATATCTTTATTAAAGTTAATTGATTCATTTCAATTGGGTAAAGTGATAGACAGCATTTGAGCGATATTTAGTTCGGTTTTAAACTTAGGTCAATTTATTTTCATTTTTCGTAAGATTTGAGCCTTGGAAAATATAATCTCCGAGCATATCAACATTTCATTGACATTCGAGTTGTTTTTTAAAGTATCAATTATTTTCAATTATTTTCATTAACAACTTGGTGAGATTTACGTAGATACTTTGTCCTGTGACAAATTTTCTATATCCTTGCTATGAAGTGTAGTCAATAAAATGACTGGTTAAACATGAAATTTAACAGCGTTTAATTAGTCAATAAATAGTAATAATATAATGATCGACATAAATGAGGAAATAGTCTCCACCAAATAGTGGGAAGTTTGGGGTCAAATAAAAGAAAATTGAAAATTATATATTGGAATTAAATTGACAATATACATTTCTTATGCGAGTAAAAAATCAAATATTGTTTATTTAAAGTTCTGTTGGATATTCTAAAATATCTAAAAAGATCTTTGGCAATTTAGTTTATATTTGTATATAACAATTCTGCACATAAGATAAAATATCTTATTACAAAGTAGTACAATAAAAAAAGGGAGAGTAAAAATAGAAAAGGAATAACACAACTAAGTATCTAATTGAAGCAACTAATACGTAATACTAGGGTATAAAGAGTGATTAAATAACAAATTTACTACAAGTGTTACCAAAAGAAGAATGAAAAATTGAAAAAGAAGAAAGATGGAGTAAACAATTAGGACACTACATTTGTTTTAACTGCTAGGTGTTAATGCCTTGAAAATGCTACTATTTATTATGTTCAATGAGTGGGACTGAATTAAATTAGAAGCGGGTAAGTTGTTACAGTTTGTAATAGAATAGTTGAAAAACAGGCGTCTTGTTACTAAAAATTGTGATTGTTGTACAATGAGATTCAGTTTTCTACTTGATTTTGCAAATTGAAGTTTTCCGTATAAATATAATGGACTATCCCCAAAATACCAGAGAACGAAATTTGAAATAGGGAAATAAGCTACAACCCAAAATTGAATCTGTGAACGGACAGACATGATAATATCTTCGAAGACAATACAAATACCTAACCACAGAGTTAAATGCAATCTCAAGTTTCCGAGCATTATCGTAATCGAGCTTGCCAAAGACCTCACAGCCATATGTAAATACCGGTATTAAAAGTAGACGTGCCAACAGAAACCGGGGTATAATCACTAGATATCCATAGCGAACGTAAACCAACATAAATTCTACTAACAACATTGTTGATATGGTCATCCCATGTAAATAAACAATTAAAAATTATTTCAAGATTCCTGACAGAATGTACAAAGGAAAGAACTGTATTATTAATCATAATTGGAGTTTTGTGCAATTTATGACCAAACATTTAAATTTTTTAAGGTTCAACTGTAGCATATTTGATACGGACCACGAGTGAATTTATTGAAGGTCTTCTTTAATGCAGCTAATAGCATCCTCAATGCTAAGGGACCTAGAGAGGTATAATTGCGTATCATCAGCGTACAGATGCATTTTGCTATGATTGACTTGAGAAAAAATAACATTGATGAAAATTGAGAATAATAGGGGTCCCACTATCGATCCTTGTGGCACACCGGTTAAGACAGGAAGAAATGAAGATTGGCATCTATTTACCCGTACCATTTGGGACATATTACTGAGATAATTATAAATCAATTTAACTGTTTGAGAAGAAAATCCAAAATACCTTTTAAGTTTGTAACTAAGTTAATCTTGTCAAATGCTTTTTTTTTAAAAGTGAAAAAAAAAAAAACTAGAACAGTTAAATCTCCCTTGTGAACAGTACGAGAAACATCATCATTCACTTTGACCAGAGCTGTAATACTCCCATTACCAGTCCTATAACTCGACTGATATTCATGTAAAGATTTATTGAAATGTAAATATTTTGCGATTTGAAAGTACATGATTTTTTCTACAATTTTCGAGAGAAATGCTAGTATACTAATAGGACGATATTCTACACGACATCCAAAAGATGACAGATGTCAGAGGGCTCCACTTGTACCATTTTGAACAGTTTGGCTCCGCTAAAACGCTGTGCGACTGATGTATAATACAAGGGGTTCAAGGGATAAGCCGTAAGAGCATGACAAAACATATAAAAGCTGGGAAGTAGACAACGCCTCGATAGAATATAAAATCCACGATAGCTTCCTTCATATCGATAAAAATTTCCCTGTTTTATAGAAAAGTTCCCTGTCACCACCAATTTTATTTTTCTACTTTATTTAAACAAGATATAACAGAAGAAACACATTAAATATTAAATCAATTACATTTCCTTTTCAATTGGATATTTATCTGAATGCAAAAACTAAAACTTTTATACTTTTTATATATTCATACTAGAAAAACTAACAAAAATTTTCTCAAATAGCACTGTTCTCAATTTAAAATAACTACTTGAATGTCAGTTATTGTTTAACATTTTTTGAATAAATCTTTTCAAGTGTTGTGAATTTAAATTAGCTGTGGTCTTTTGGTTCCGTGTAGTGTTTTACAGAGCACAGGAGATTGCGAATTAATTGATTTGTAGGGTGCATAGAAGTAGAAAATGTTTCGAAAGTATAGAGACAAAGTCAAGGTGCCATGACTTTAAATTTTTCAAAAGGCTAAATCTGTCAAATCTGTCCCGAATCTATTAAGCTCTATTTTGATATTTTGCAAGGATTCAAATCAGAGCAATTTGATTATTTTCTCTGTACTTTCAAAATCTTTTCTACTTCTATGCACCCTAGAAATCAATGCAATTCGCAATCTCCTTTGTTGTGTAGAGCTCTGTACGGAAACAAAAGAACACAGCAATTATTAATAATATTCTTTAAAATTTCGTTTAGCATGCAAGTGGATAATCAACATTAGAAGGTATAATGTTGATGTATCCACTTTATTTCTAATTTTATTTATATTTAAATTTATGATAGAAATATTCTTTCTACATACACTGTAAAAAATGTGCACAATTGTTGCCACAAGCTTAGGTATTTTTCCCTAAAATATGGGGAATATTCCCTAAAATGTAATGAATATTCTCTGCATTTTTGGGAATACTCCCTACATTTTAAGGAATATTCCCTACATTTTAGGAAAAAATGCGTAAGCTCTGTGGCAACAATTTTGCACATTTTGTACAGTGTATGCCTTCTAATATTGATGTATCCACTTTATTTCTATTTTTGCTTATATTTAAATTTACAATAAAAAATATTCTTTCTACAGTCTCTGCAGATTGTGGAAGACATAATAAAAGGTCTGTTTGATGGAACCCCGGGTAAACCTAGGGCTACACCGGGCTAGACTATCTTGTTTTTTTGAAAAACCTGGGCTACTCTAAGCTTACACTAAAAATATCTCGGGGTGATAGTTTGACAGTTGTCACTTGAAAACTGTCTCTTGCAGTTTGTTGCTGATTGGGACATATAAATTACTTCTTGCGCAGAAATAAGGAAAAACTAGAAGAAAAGAAATAGAAGAACAGCTAGAGCACATTTTTTTTTTTGTCTTCACCTTCATTAGTCGTACATTAGGTTTACCCGGTGTTTTAAAAACTTGTTCGATGGGTGCACAAAACCCCAGGTAAATTTGGGGAAAATTTGCGCGGTGTTTTACATGGCGTTTTCATTCAACAAATCTAATTTAGATAGTATATTAATTATCTCCCTTCTCAATAATCGACACCTTTGGCCAAAATTCATTAATATGTTTTAAAAAACAAGAGAAATTTCTGGGGTTTGGTTTTATTCCCTGAGTAATTGGATGTTTCCCTGTTTTCCTCAATAGTAGTAAAATTCCCTGAAAAAGGGAAATTTCCCCGCAGTTTTCATCGGTGGATGCAGGGAAGGCCGCAATTTTTCCTAGAAATTTATAGGATTTGGAGGCAGACAACGGTTCTTCTTAGAAATTTACAGAAAATTTTTCGGGAGAATTTTTATTCAGTCTGGTGGCCGAGTGGAGTTATTTTCAGATGCAATCATACAATTATGCCGTTGTCGGCCTCCAATGCATAACAATTCCAATTCTAAGGAAAAAAATTTCAGTATATTTCTAAGAAAAAATTGCGGCTTTCCCTACATCAGGTCCAGCTGAAAGTATCCGGATAATCCGAGATAATTAGGATCCGATTCTTCAATCTGAATAGGTATCTGGATCCCAACTATCCGAACTCAAACTATCCGGATCTGGATCCGAACTATTTAGATCCAGACTAAGCAAAGAAAAGTCAAAATTTCCTCCAGATTGCATGGGAAAATATAAATTTCATGATATTTTCATATTCTCATTGAAACAATATAATTTTAAAGCTTTTTTGCTTGGTCTGGATCCGGGTCCGGATAGTTCGGATCAGGATCTCGCGAATCGGATAGTTCACAGATCTGCGCATCCGGATATCCGGATATTAGCAAATCCGGATTCAATTTTCAGCTCTAGTCCAGACATCGCTGATTTTATATTGGAACAAGGCATTGCTGGCTAAACCTCTGGTTACGTCTGCTCTGCAGTAGTAGCGCCTCTACAACACAACAAGGTACTAAGTCAAATTGCGGTTCGCAATGACTATGTAATATGTACTACACACTACTGTCGACACATCAGTGGTAGTAATAACTCGGTAAAAATTGAAACTTGATTCAGCATTGAACATTTAAAGAATGTGGATTTGGCAATTCCACACTTTCTCAAATTATTCCAAAGGACCTGAGTAGAAAAATTTATATTTAACTTAGAAGCATAGTATTGTCTTTTAGCATTTTTTATTGCTAACAATGTTCGATTTCGAAGAGTACGATTTTCCCGAAGAAATACCATTAACTTACTATACTATATATCTCCTCCACTTGGCATAAGCAGAATCTCTAATTGATATAAGTTTGCGAATATGTATTGAAAACCAAGGACATTGTGGATTTACTATGGTCTTCCTAGTGACTAATGGAACAAGCCTATCATAGAGAATGTGAAGAGCACAATAAAGAAAATTAACTTGATCTTTTACGCATTGCATGAGAGAGATACAATTCCATTCAAATGATTCTGCATTAATATCAACTTCTTTGTAATTGGGTATGATGTGGGTAAACTGATCCTCTTAAATTGAAAATCATACAAGTAAACATGATCATATTATATTTTGAAAAATTAGGAAAAATAAGGAGTTTCGTTCTATTTATCGCACCCATTTGCAGGTTCATATGTTGATTATGATGACAGATTAGCTACATAATCCATAATATCCTTAGAAGCACGTCGTTCCTATCTTAACGAAATGTTTTTATTTAAAATTTTGCACGGTTCTATTGATTCATCTCAGTTATTATATTAATTAAAAATCAACTTTCCCAGTTGCCTCACCCGCCATTTCACATAGATGCTCCATGCACAAACCTACGAATCAAATCCCCCTTGGTTAGAATTCCAAAGGCCCACAATATAATGGCCGAAATAAATATCCTAAATAATTTTTTCCATCTTAAATTGATCTGATTCATCTTTACTTTTTTGCTTCCTTCCTTTTTGAAATATTCTAATTCATGTCTTTTTTATTTTATACTTTTTAAGCTCCTTATTGAATTTTTGTTTTCGACTCTTAGACCTTCCTTGTATTATAGAGATTTATTTTGCTTTCATTTATATTATGCTTTTGCTTTGAAATTATTGTTTTGCATTTCATATATATTATTTTGACCTACTTATTATGTTATTTTGTAGTTTTTCTTCTTCTTCTTCTTCTCCTTCTCGTTTTTAATTCTAGTTTGCATTAGATTAAATGTAGTAAGTAAGTGGGCTTGTCTGTTTACAATCACCTTAACTTTTTAAATAAATAATTTACCTTTTCACGAATGAAGGTTTTGAAAAAAATACTGACTCTAATTTATTCGCTGTATACCTCGTTCCCTTGGCAAATTATAATAAGACAATTTGATGGTATAATCTTTGACCATCATCTTTTGCAGATCCATCAAATTTTAATTTGAGAGAGAAATGGGCAGAACTAACGTAAAGAAAAATTAAGGTAAATTAAAAAAAAAAAAAAAAAATACACCAAAATCAATATCGCCGCGTTACGAGTTTAGCTTGTCAAGTTTGAATGGCTATATTTTGTGTGCTTTAAGTGTCTTATGCACATATGAATATTAAAAAGTGGTAACTAAATTTAAAAGAGTCGACCCAAAAGTGTACCCAAAAGAAACCGAACTGATGTTGTGGTGCGCGGAGTTTTTCTAGTACCGTGTTTTATCGCTAGGAGCGCATAGAGCTAGGCTTAGCCTAATCTACAATGCATGGTAAAACCTCGTCGTCAAAACGATATCGTTTGCTGAAGAATGCATATAAATACACGTAATATGTAAGTAGTGGTAAGCTGCCAAATTGAACAGCTGTTGACCTGTCAATTATCATAAATGTAATGCTTTCTCGATTTCATTGCAGAATTATATCAAAGGAAGTATTTGGTCTCAATAATTTATACTATAAGATTATAGCAAACTAAAAAGTTATGTAGAGTGCAGTGGTACAAGACAATTATGTAATATAAAACTTCGTTTTTAAAACTGAAAGTTTAGAGCTTTTTTGTTTTTAATTTCCCTACATGGTTCTAAATTATGCTGAATACATCTGAGGTATTACTACATCGTTTTTGCTGATTAACTGCTACACATAAGGTCGTGCTCATGTCGTCAAATGAATGAAAGAGAAGAAACATTTTTGCAAGCAGGAATTTTTAAATATAAGAGTGGGAAGCAATCACAAAAATCCATGTCGTTTTAACGACGTGGTTTTAGATTAGGCATTAGGCAGCCACCAAGCTTCATCGCTAAAGGAGGTTTCATTCGACTTGTATTGATTTTTCAGTAACCGTTGTTTTGTGTGTACGTCTTTTTTGTAATGACTGATTGTCGTTAATAGTGTGCTGCTCGGAAAAATCATCCTGAAAGATCGATGCCGGACCATTGGAGAAGTTGTGGAGCTATCTAGAGTGACTTGGAACTTAGTTCAGCGAATTATAACGTAAGATTTGGGGATGAAAGGGTGGCTGCCAAATTCGTGCCTCGACTTCTCACTGCTGAACAAAAGCAAGATCACGTGGCAGCATGCTTTGCTTTGAAAGAAGAGTTCCGAAATGATTCAAACTTTTTTTCCAAGATCATTACAGATGATAAATCATATTGCTACGATTATGAACCTACAACGAAGCAACAATCTAGCTAGAAGACTTCAAGTTCGCTTCGCCCCAAAAAAGCTCGGCAAGTGAAATCAAACGTCAGAGTTTGTTCCGCAGGGTGAGACGTTAACCAGGTTTTACACTTGGGAGTTATAAACGGATTGCGCAACAGTTTGTGGCGGAAAAGGCTTGATTTGTGGCAGTCGAGTGACTGGTTTTTTCACCACAATAACGCTGCTGCTCACGCAGCCCTGTCTGTGCGCTAATTTATAACCAAAAATGACATGACCCTGTGCCCCCATCTCCCGCTACTCTCCCGATCATGCTCCGGCGACTTTTTTTTATTTTCTCGAATGAAAAGCGACATGAAAGGAAAGCAATTTGTTGTTGAGGTGAAGAAAAAAACGACGGAGTTGCTGTCGGGTATCACAGAAAACGAATTTAAAAAAATGTTTTGAACAATGGAATAAAAGATTAGACAAGTGTATTGAGAGTACTAGAGAGTACTTTGAAGGGGATTAGAGGTTTTTTGTTATAAAATTAAATAAATAAATTTTAAAAAATAAGTTTGGCTTATTTTGGGTACCCCCTAATATTTCCTATAGGTATGATGTCAGAAGAGGCTATAGAAAATATAGAATTAAGAATTTTTGAAAATACCACATATATAATACCTACTATAAAAAATAGCTTGAATTACAGATCCAATGACAGAATTTTTCAATCAACTAACTCATTTCTTCATTTGGCCCATCAATAAGAACAAAAGCACCAAAACAAAAATTGTGTGCTATTTAGTCTGAAAGCCTTAGCATATTTCTGTTCTATACACCTACCATGACTTGGATAATAAGATTTAAAGGAATCGTTCTTTGTTTAGAGTCTGGAAGTAGTCTTTTTATTAAGAGCTCCAGATCCTTCACATCTCACTGAGTTAATGACAAAACTACTTACTTAGTATTAGTATATATGTATGTGATAGAAGCTAGAAAGTATTGCTGATTTTTTAGAAGCAGTACTTTTATGAAATTAGTTGATATGTGATGTCACTGTTTGCTTTGCACTTAAGTTGTTTATTTTCCTAATTGATGTTCATTTAAATAACTTTTTTCTATGTAAAACATACACGATCAGCAGACAGGAAATTTCATTACAAAATCCATACAAAAACGATGCAAGGCAGGAAACTTATACCTACCTATGCCACCTGGACAACATTTTTTAGCAAATAATGAAATTCCACATTTAAATAACAAGACATGCGCGGCTGTTAAATATCAATATATAAATGTGACTTCTAAGTAAACATGTCAAGAGAGATAAGATTTTACGCAAGGTTCAAATTAAGGTTAAAAATTCAAATGCATATATGTATGTAATTGTAACCTTATCACAGGAAATATGTTGATTTGCATTTGACAAGTTTTCGATTGAAAATCACCTTTCAATATTTAACAAACCTGTGCTGTTTAATTTCGACGTGAGCCGAAATACAATCGTTGCTTTAAATGTAACGTCGCCACCACCATCATAATTATCATCATCATCATCATCATCGCACCATCATCGACATGTGGATCTGCACTAGACTTAAGTCGGGTTTATCATAAAGCAAACAGAGCTATATATACCTATTTAACTACTACGTTCAGAGGATGGGGCTGATTCAGGTATTTTTTTTTTTAACAAAAAAAAAAAGTGACAATAAGACCTTTTTACAAATCAACATTTGCATAACTTTTCCTCATATAACCATCGCTCATTCTGTTGACTAATAAAAATGTGAACGCTTTCTATACAAACTTGAACTGGATTAGTATAGAACCCTATGGCATGTGGTAATATTTTTATAAAATATATATATCTGCGCGCGATCGAGTTTTAAATATCACACAATCCCAGGTCTTTGATTAGAGCGATCTTCGTATATGAAATGTAAGCAAAGCAGCACAGGATATGATGGCTGATGTGTGCGTGTGTATAGCAAGTTGAATAAGAGTTTTAAGTGCACGATTAGCCCCTTTATTGCGTTGCGCACCTTATTCCTTCTCTTGAAAAACGGGTGCACGCATAAACTTGCTATTGTATTTAAAGGAATTTGTCTTATTCCAGACTGGATTCAGTTCATTCTTTGAATATTTTATGGTAATTTCTCCGTTTTAAAGAAGTAGCAAGGCGTGATACAACCGGATCTTCTCACAATATTCTATGGGAAGTTCGACCTGATTTTCATGAATCATCAAGAGAAGTGCGCACATGTTGAGAATTTTTGTATTCTTCTGTTTACATCGTCCGTCGGAAGGAAAACTACATTTAGTTCCGGTGATGCTTATACCACCTTGTTTTTGTTAAGCAAATTAGATATTATTTTTGAGATAGTGCTTTGGGGATTTCTATTGTTATTAATTACAGTCGAATATGCTAGATTGCATGAGATTTTATTTTAAATGTAAACGGGTTCAATGTCGAAAGGTATTTTTTAAAGCGTATATACTACGTGGAGAGGATATTGAAAACAGGTTTTAGAAATACGTAAGTATCTATATAGTTGTGAGATGAGATCTGGGGGTGATTCTGTTATTTTGTCGTAGCTTAGGCGTATATTTAGTCATATATTCTGACATTTCACCACAATTTTTTCGTACTTTTATATTCACTATATGTATTCATTTTGATTTGATATACGCCTAAATATACAACAAATTAGTCAACTGCTTCCAAAGTTATGACAAAAATTATAAACTATGGTAAATGGATATTCTACACCAATTTAGAGTAGGTAATACAAGTGCTTAAATTCGAAAAATATTTTTGAATTTGTAAAGTGAAGTGTCATTTTCAGTTAATTTTACGTAATTAAACGCTTGCTGAACTGAAAAAACACACAAATATCAATAGAGAATTTCATTCAATTTTGTCTTATATTTTGACGTTAATACGACAAAAGAACGGAATCACCCAGCTTGTTTTGAATTCAGGAAATTATTTGTCAAAACATTTTTAAGAATAGAAAATTAAATTATTAAAATAATTTTTATCACACATCCAAAAGATACTTTTGTGTATTACAGAACGGACATAATCCTAAGCAATAATATCATAGTTGGCCCATTATATTACTCATCCCTATTGGCCCTATACAGAACACGTCGAGGGGTAACAAAGAAAAAAAATGGGTTTGCAACACTACAGACACTTGCATACCTTAAAATGTCATTTTCTATTCTCGCAACCTCTATATTTCAAAGCAGAAGGCTCCAAAATATCAGAAAACTTGAATAGTGAATAGAAGTAGAAAGTATAATGATTTCTGTAAAAGTTATATGGACGAAGAGGAGGTCCGGTTTTTTTGTACTTTGGCGCAAATTATTTCTAACTACGCAAATTGGGAGAAGTCACAACAATACCCAATGAACATTTTTGCAGCTACTTAGTTGCAAAAATTAGATTTTTATTTTACAAGGGTTGTATAACAGCTACACGAAAACTAAAATGTTTTATAGAGGTCCGCTTTTTCCTATTGAGTTCCGGTGCTAAATTGTTTTATAATGTAGCACTGAGAACGCTTTCCGAACTTCTTATAAAACAGTTTTGCTCCAGAAACTAATTTATTCTATAAGTATTTTATAATAGTTCGAAACAAATCTTTGAAAGCCCTTTTAAAACAATTTAGCTTCCAGAGCAATTTAGTTGTCGGAGAGTTTTGTAAAGATATCACAAAATTAAATTAGAACACTTAAAAAACCATTTGGTTGCGACTTGAATTGAGCAAGGGATCTCGCTTTTATAAAACTCGAAAGCTGTATTTTAGCTTTTATGACAACTTTATAAAAAAATGGTAGCTATTTACATTGGTATTAAATACTTTAACAAAAACCATTCGTCACAAACACCAATTAACCTGTGTAAAAATAAGTACTGGAGTATGCACTTTGACATTTCCGATCCTGAAGATTTAACACGAATCTAAAATTTTTTATAAGAGCTGTAAAGTGAGGTGAAAACATTTGGCCATTTTATAAAAAAGTGAATAAATTGCAGCGAGCAACATTATAGCATTTAACTTTTTCGTTTACTGACACGCAAAATAAACACGCGAATAAAACAAACAAAAAAATTGATGATTTCACTTTTAATTTTTAATTTTTTTAAACGATTTCGAACTTAACATTTAAAATATATTTAATAATAAATATTTATTTAAGTTCATTTATTTTTAGAATTTACTAGGCGCGTTGTATTTTTTCTAGCTAGAAGTATAACTTTTACAATAAAATTAAAGTTGCATGACATTTTATTCCATTACGCATATAAGTATTCCGAACAAAATTATGTTGGATGACAAAGTCTGAATTCATAAATTATTTTTCCTGCTCACACATTTCTGAAGGAAATTTGTAATACATTTTTCATAAAGAAAGAATAAGACAACAATAGAGCCATATTACACAAATACATATAAGTTCTAACAAATAACTGCAGGAAGGAAGCTTTCACAACTACTATAAAATATCTCCGCGACCAAGTTGTAGATATAAGTGGTTTTATAAGGGTTTCAAACACTTTCTCGCAGACTGCTAAAACGTTTTATTATTGCTTTATAAATTAGCTTCCAACCCTTATACAGTGTGCCCGATTAGCTCTATAAGAGTTTTTTTAAAGCTCGTACAACATTTTTAACAACAATCTTATAAAACAGTGTGCTCTATAAAGATGAATTTACAGCTGATAGGTTTCCAGCTGACCTTATGTTTTTGATCGGGTTACTTAAAATGACGGATCTTTGGAAAGGTTATTTTCAGGAATACACCGATCGTTTGTTGAAAAAATATTTTAATTTTCTAAAAACATTGCTCGACGTTTCGGGTCCAAGTGCGGCCCTTCTTCAGGAGCTCTATACATATATTCGCATGAGTTAATTTTTTAAAATTTTAAATATAAATATTTTAAATACCTTATTTTTGTCTACGGCGCGTATAAATAGTTCTTAAAAATAAATAACACTTAAGCAACATGGAAAATAAATTACAGTAAAAGAAAAGTACATTGTTAATAAATTAAAATAGACTTAGAACAGAAAAGACAATTAACTGGCTACGAGGACAATATATAACTAAGTGGTCGTTGAGAAAAATGTTTAAAATTTTATGACTAATACTACGGTTTTAGTTTGTTCAGTATATATTTGTAGTCTTTATTTATTAGTTCTGTGTCCTGCCTTAAGTTTATAACTTTGTTTTTGTTCAGGTATATGTGGCATGCTTCTTTTAGTTCACGTTTTTTTCTGTTATTTTCCATGTCGATTATTTTTGTATTGTCGAAGGAAAATACATGCCCTGTGTCTATTGTGTGGGATGCTAGTGCGGATCGTGGTGCTTGTTTATTAACATATGTTTTATGTTGTGATAATCTGGTTGTAAGCTTTTTCGATGTTTGTCCAATGTATGCCGTATTGCAGTTCTCACATTTGACCTTGTATATAACACTGTTTTTTTCTTGTGTGGGTATCGGATCCTTGGTTTTTGTGTAATTGTTGTTTAGTTTAGTTATTGGCTTGAATGCTATTTTTATGTGATTATTCTCGTTTTTAATGATTTTCGCGATTTTTAGCGATAAAGGATGTATGAACGGGATTGATGTGTAAATAGGATTAGTGTTATCCAGTCTTATTGTGTTGTTCGGGGTGTGTGTTAAATTGTTGAAATGATTGTTTCTTACCGCTCTTTTTATTATTTTGTCGGTTACATGCAATGGATAGCTATTTTTTATTAATATGTCTGTAACGATTGTGATGTTTTTTTGTGAAAATTTGTTGTGACTGATTTTAAAAATTTTGTTTGCGAGGGTTTGGGCTGTATTTATTTTAATATTATGTGGGTGGTTTGAGTAATAATTTAAAATCCTATTAGAGCTACAAGGTTTGCAATACCAGTCTGTTATAATGCTCTGATTTCTTGTTCTATGTAATCGCATGTCAAGAAACGGGATGCTATTATTAATTTCTTTTTCCACTGTAAATTTGAATCGATGGTGTATATTATTGAAGGTATTGGCAAAGATAGCTTCTAAGTCTTTGGGTATAGCGCAGATGATGTCGTCCACATATTTTCTTAGAAATGTTGGTACTATTTCGGATTTCTTTAAGGCTTCCTCAATTATATGATCTAATGCCATTTCTGCCAAGATTCCTGAGAGCGGGTTACCCATCGCTAAACCATATTTTTGTTTGTAGAATTTGCTATTGTATGAGAAGTAGTTTTTAAGATACAGGGTGTTTTGTGTAAACCTAGCTTTTTTATGAATCACCCTGTAACTCCTAAACGGTTGATATTGCCCCCCCCCCCCCACCCTGCCATACAATTTTTGGTTCGTCTAGGTGAGTACTATCACCTCCCGCTCTATGGACCTCCTAAGGGGAAACACCCTGTATATGTATGTAACAAAATGTGCTGGTGTTCTAACAAGTAGATCTTTGACGTACTTCAATCAGATAATAAAATCAATTTGCAACAATCCCAATAATGTATCAATAGTTTCCTGTTTTCATCCTTTAATAAATATAGATAGCTTAATATCCAGAGTAGAAAAGTGACAAACTCAATCTATACTTTGGTTGTTCATGTTGCCATCTATAATACCCAGCATTTAGATCTTGCAAGCTGCATGTGTATTCCTTTGGATCGGTAGATAAGCCGCATCAATTATGACTAGCTTTTTTGTTGTAACTAGCTCGAAAATATGCATATTAAACCTGCGCAAATGAGAAGCTTTCGCGATAACGTCGTAAGAAAATTTGTTTTCCGCTTCCATACCATTTTAACCGAACCACTGATAATAGAAAGTTAAATCAGTGGGAAGCTTTATCAGCGGATTTCAAAGGTCTTCACTTGACATATTTTTCTTCGCTTTATCTTTACCTTCAATTAAGGCTCAATAGCTTTCAGAGTTCTGCTACCCTCCGAGATATATACATACTCAAACTCTGTTAGGCTTGAATTAGGCAGTTTCCTTCCACAAAAGAAGGTTATCTTGAGAGATTGAAATTCTAATAATTTTGTTTTCTTCAGAAATGTAGTCAATATTATTTTTCTAATATAATAAACCTAGGCTAATGCTACTCTAAATTCTATATTCAGGCAACTTTTGCGATCGTGAACTATGCAACCAGCACGATTACTTCTATCATCTAGGATTGCATTCATGGATAAAGAATAGAAACTTATGTTATTTACATAGATGAAAGATTATATTTCTCTTTTTGGGATCATTGATTTTCTTAGCTGAGCTTAGCTAATTATCTCAAAATAAATATTGAGATCAGAGCCAGATTGAAGCACACGAAACAATCTTTCCTGTGTTGAATTCAGCATCTTCCAAGTTACCTTCTAATCTTTCCAAATAATTAAATTTCGCTAATAATTATTGCTAAATACATTAGAATACATATGCAAATGAATATATTATACATAGATATTAAATACCTTTCAATAAAAATCTATTTTTACTCAAAAGTTCATTGACGTGTTCACCAAAAATTCTCTTTTTTCCTTCCTTTAATTACTGCTCTAGTTCTTACCACATAAAGTACCACCGGGACTCACGAACAGCTGTGCAGGTTTTTTGTCCTTACAAAATCTTATAAAGGGCGATACAAGAACAACAAAAAATGAACCTCTAAGAGTCACTCACATCGCAACTGTGAAGCCATTATACCCACCTTTTACTGGATCTATTTCCCGTTTTCAGAAGATGCCATCATGAAGATTTCTTGCTTTCACTTTTAAGGGGGTTCCTCTTACTTCCTAGATACAATTGACAAGGTGGGCACTCTTCGGCATGTGTGAATTATTGAAAGTGAGGGGTCCCAAGATCTTTTGGTCGATGATTTCATATATATAGAAGTCAAGAAAATTCCAGGTGTTCGTAAAAGAAATTCAATTTTTGCCCAATGAAAGACGAAAAATCGCTGTACCAAGGGGACAATCAACTTAAAAGTTACGCAAGTAAGTATTTCGGCAAAGTAACTGAATCTTATATACCACCTTGCGTTACTCTTATATTAGGGAAACTGTGAAAAATTATTACGACGGTGTTGTAAGAATGGCGGCGGCGCGTTAGAAATGAGCAGATGTGATGTGTAAGTTAATGGCACGCGACAATTTTATTTTTCAGTAGAAAAGGATAGAAGTCTTGAAAGAGACTTTGAAGATTGAGAATTGAATATTTTACACGAAAGATTGTAAATAAATTCTTCGAAAAGTACTGATATAAATTAATTGAATGTCTATTCAGCTTTATAATTATTTGGTAGCAATTAAGCTCTAACTGGGGTTTATTGTGTATAGAAGAACATTATATTTGCAGTATAAGAAACCGATCAAGCTTACTACATACATTAATAGAGTGCCAAATGTTTTCATGTCTAACAAACGATAATTGTTCAACTTCATCTAAATACTAAGAAAAAATTACAGTTATGTCGAATAAGTCCAGTTTTGCAACCTCAATATTTGGCCCAATATTCTTTTGATTTTTGATTTTAGAAATGAATAACAATGGAATTGATGTCCAGACGTCCCGCACGCGTCCCCAATAGGTCATATATTCCTACATTAAGGAAAAGCAAAATTTGATATTATTCTTTAAGATTTCTTACCGGTGCAAATTTATATTTGTTCAAGAAGGAATTTTTTTGGATTCTCCGGTATATAGCAATAGCTAAAAAATATTTTTAACTTGTTATTTCATCACACAACCCATTTGATTTTGGGTGACAAATTTCAAGTCTTGGTTTTGACTCATCCATAGGTCCCAAATTGCAAAATTGACTTGAAAAACAAATGAAATAATAGAACAAATAAAAGAAATGAAGAAATGAAAAAACCCAAACAGTTGAGAAAAATAGAAAAAAAAAATTTAAAAATCAGATTCATTCGAAACGAATCGAACCTGTGTATGCCCGCAGTGGGCTGAAAAAAGAAAAAGAAAAAGGAAGAAGAAGAAGAAGCGTTTCTTAGTAGAAAACCTTACACTCATCGGTACGGCTTCGTTTCCTGCCTGCCGTAGACGCTTGCAACAGACCAAATTGATCTCATCTGATATAAACACAGAATAAATTCTGGGTGTGAATTAGATGAGGTAAAAACTCCTATATTCCATCAATTTTTTGGTTTTTTCATTTTTTCACTTCTTTTCTTTGTTCTATTTTTTCATTTGTTTTTAAAGTCACTCAATTTCGTTATTTGGGACCTGTGGGTGCAAAACCAAGACTTGAAACTTGTCACCCAAAATCAATCGGGTTGTGTGATGAAATAACAAAAAAAAAATTTTTAGCTTTTGCTATATACCGGAGAATCCAAAAAAATGCCTTCTTGAACAAATATTAAGGAAAAGGTCCTTGAACTTTCTCGCGAAGGCAAATCTTCAAGAGATATTGCTGAAAAATGTCAAATATACCATACAACAGTTCGAAAATTTCAAAAATGTGCAAGCGTGGAATTTCTAAAACCAAAGAATGGCCGACCCGTGAAAATCTCTGATCGAGCTGCCGGGAAATGGCTCGATGTTTAGTGTCTGGAGTTGCAAAAACTCCTCAGCAAGCTGCTCAACAGATCGGCAATGCAGCCAATAAATGGACTTGTTGTAGAGCCTTGAGGAAAATTGGCCTAGTGCCTTAGGAAAAGCCTGCTCTCTCTGCTAAAAATATTTTAGCACGCAAGAGGTTTGCTGAAGCACATCGTAACTGGACTCTGGAGGATTGGAATCAAGTAAGCTGAGTCCAAATTCTGGCGGTACTAGTCAGAAGGAAGATCGTGGTACTGGAGCCGTCCAAGCGAAACTATTAATCTGGCATGTGTGAGGCGGCAATGAAATATGGCGGTGGTTCACTAATGGTTTGGGGTTGTATAACTGCGAACGGTGTTGGGCCTTTGGTTAGAGTCCAAGAAATCATGGGCAAAGAGTAATATTTGAAAATTTTACAAGAAAATCTTATTTTGGCCATCCGTTCGAGTGAAATTCGCTCCTCACAGGTAATTTTCCAGCAAGACGGAGACCCTTATCACACTGCCAAAATTATGCAGCTTTGGCTATAGAACCAATTCTTTTCAATTTTGAAGTGGCTTGCTCAAAGCCCTGACCTCAATCCTATTGAGCACGTCTGGGCTTACATGAAAAGGAAACTGGCCGAGTGCAGTGAACCACCGGTAGGAATAAATGACCTATATGAGCGCGTACGGGACATCCATTCCATTATTATTCATTTAAAAGCTCTACGAATCCATGCCTTCCCGAGTGCAGGCAGTCGAAGAATCAAAAGGATATGGGACCAAATATTGAGGGTGGAAAATTGGAAAAGTGGACTTTTTCGACATAAATGTAATTTTTTCTAAGTATTTAGATAAAATTAAACGCAACATATTTTGAATATACAACCTTAAGTAAACAACAACATTTTTTTCATTTCCATCAGTGGGTATTTAAAAGCAAAGGTGTGGATCATCTTTACACTTTTGCTCTTCACTGTGTATAGGAGAAGGAATATAAGTATGATTAAGTAACAGCATTGCGTATAGAACTATCTAGTGATTGCGAAAATGCTTCCTTGTTATAATGTCAGATGGCTCCACTTTTACCATTTTGAATAGTTTTGCAAACGCTCAGTCGCTAAAAGCTCCGCAACTGAAGTACGGACAAGGGGATCAGGCGATAAGCCGTAAAAGCATAGATAATAGACGAACTAATAACATACAAAGGGAAGTAGAGCAACCAGTAGCGCCTCCCCTGCAGACATTGCGGTTCAAATCGAATCGAATTCGAAGTAAATCAATTCGACTAGGTGAAACTAGGCTTTGAAATCGAATTCGCTTGCGACGTGCTTACGAATTGCAGAAGAAGAAAACGGAACACGATATCGAGTCGTATTGGCGACCCGACAGTGGTTCGATAGCTCGACTTTCTATCGAAGTTCTTGTATGTGTTGGCAGTTCGTTTTGGATTCGATGTTTTTTAACAGTACGATCTGGTATCGACCTTTCTTGCAAGGCGTTTTGCAAATACTAAGTAAATACGATATCGAATAAATAAATAATAAATACTCACTGTAGTAAAATTTCACTTTGCAATTCACTCAATAAAATCTCAACTAAGAATGCCTGCGAAGAACAATTTCATGAATAAAAAATATTTGCTTTAACGACGTCCTCGGAAAAATTGACATGAGCCGTCTGGTAACTTTTATATATAGCAAACAAATCGAAGAAATTTCGCGCTATAAGCGATGCATCTATTTTGAATTTTCGAAAATTTCGGCATGCTTAAAAACGTCGTTTATGGTAAAAAAAAATTGAAGAAATTTCGAGCTACGAGCGTTTCTTCTATTCATTTCGCTATGGCGAAATTTCGTTCAATTGTTTGCAAGGCGCTAGAATATAACATCAACGATGCCTCAACCTGATGTAGGCAAGGCGATAATTTTTTCTTAAAAATTGTTATGCATTACTGGAGGCGAACAATAGGTGCTTGGCCACCACTAACAATTTTTATGAGCGCTTTCTTCTTCTTAGAAAATGTTTCAGAAGAATTTTTATTCAGTCTGGTGGCCGACTGGAGTTATTTTCAGATACAATATCTGCCGTTGTCGGCCTCCAAAAATTGTTAACAATTTTAAGGAAAAAATTTCCAGTAAATTTCTAAGAAAAAATGAAGGACTTCCTTCCCTATATCAGGTCGAGGCATAATTGATTTTATATTGGGGCGAGTAATTTCTGGTTTACCTGCAGTAGTAGTGCCTCTACAATACAACAAGTAAGTAACTAAGTCAAACTTCATTTCGCATAGATACACAAGGATAATAGCCTATTTTGCAAAGAGCAATCGTTAATTTTGCAACAATCACAATTGAAGAATTTGATAGTCCTCAGGTATAAGTGAGTATCATCAGTATACCGATTCTGATAATATTTTCTAAAGAAAATCTCTGAACAGATCCAGAACAGCAAAGTTAAAAACAGGAAATATACCTAAACTCAAATTCTTAAGCAAAACTCTAATCAATTTGTACGACATCTATGTCTACTGTCGTAATGTGTATTAAAAAAAGGGTTGTTTTTAAGAATTAATTCTAATTATCTAATATAAAAACTTAATTTTTTGTTAGAATATATCGTGAAATAACTCATTCTTCATAAATAAGTTAGTACAAAAGTGTGCACAAAAACATATTCAAAAATAAGGAAATTTATCTCTAAAAATCAAGATTTTATGTCAAGAAAAAAATTATTCCATGATTTTTGAAGAAATAAAGGGAAAAATAATTCCAACAATTTCTCAACGACAATATTTAAATTTATCTAATTTATCTTGAGTTCGTCTCAAGGAGAAAAAATATGATTCAGTATAAAATTTTAGGAATGTAAAAACATGACGGAACGTAAGTTTCAAGATATCATCAGATATTGAGAAAAAGAGGGGCTCAAGTTTGAAAAATGGCATACAACAAAATTTTCTATTATGATTATTTTCTAATAAAATTAAAACCAATCACACCTCGGCAATTTTTAGTTTCTCATAAATAAAATTTTGAAGATCAGAAATGTCTGAGATGATCATCTCTTAATTTAATTTTTACATTCAACTTCTTTGCATCACATCACCATAAAGTAAATGTATTAAATATTTCACACGCTCTCCCGAAATGGATTGTGGGAATCCTTAAACTGGACATCAAATAGTAACCCATATCCCTTCGGTATTTTACCCCAAAATTTACCCGCTGCAAACAATAAAAACAAGCCAAATACGGGTGCCGATCCTGTTTGTGTGCGTGTGTATGTGTACGGTGGACCTCTTCTCTTCATTACTACTCGGCGGTGTTGTAATTCAAGTGACAGACACAAAATCATCCCACGGGATAAATCAAGTGAGGCAAATGGATGAATTGAATGCTGCACGGTACCAACAACATAGTGTTCCTGTGCAGCATGCTCATCGACCATCGACTCTGAAACTTGATAATCCTCTCTGGGGAGGGTTAATTTCTATTACGGAAGAAGGAAGTGAATGTGTACAGGAATAATTTTTGGGGTGCCTTTCGTAACGTTCAATATGTTTCTATTGTGCAATGTGCATGGAAACCATATTGTTGGTAGTTAATAGGGTTTTAAAGGGCAAACAAGTTTCGAAAGCCTAGGCATGTGAAATAATATGCATTCACACCGGGAGTGGTACTTTTAGTTTAACAATTTTTTTTTTTTTTTTTTTTTTTGAGTTGTGCATCCTTTTTTATAAAGTGTTATAATTAACGGACAAATGGTTTGTGAAATTTCTCTATGAATTTTAAAATGCTTCATATTTTCAATTGTCGTCACGGTCGGGTTCGTAAAATTAATTAATGAAGTCCTTTTTCTATGTTTTTGATATGTATTAAGATCGAAGAAATTGATTCTAAAAACTAATCTTTTTCACTTTTCGTTTTTTGTCGGGTGACTGTAAAAAGTTTAAAGCTTAGGCAATTTTTATACAGATAATGATTTCGTCAGGATTCGGTCGTTAAGACTCTGTATATAGCGAATCAATTCATAATTAAGTTGGAAATTATAACGAATCAAAATCATCCAATCCCGATTAGAAACCGTATGCACTCAATACATAGGGACGAATTAAGCGTTTGCGCCGCAAAATGATGATAAATATTCCCGAAATTTCAACTCTAAAAAGTTGTAATTCTGGATTGTGAATTTAAAAATAATTCATAGTTGATCTATGTCGACTTCCTCAACATGTTTAGATGATGAAAAGCGATAATCTAACTCCTACTAGACAAAGTTTCCACTAAAATTTTAGACGAAAAAGCAAGAAAGTAAGTTAGCTAAGCTTGGCTTCATTTATTTTTTTCTTTAATATAAAATCGTATGATGCAAAGCACAGCATGGAAGGAAGGAGATAGGGAAAGGATTAAGGGACATTAGGAAAGTGGGAGGGACTGATGTACGTCAGTCTTACATTTTCGCGTATTATATGCCCGAGGAAAAAAGAAAAGAAAATGGTAGACTGTTCCACTTTCGCACAATTCGGTATAAGAAAGCCTCACGGAATCTTACTGCACGGCGGAAAGTATTTTGAAGAGTGAAAGGATGTGCGCGGCCTGGATGCAGTAATTTTTCTACAAGGGGTCCGACTAGATATTTCATCGGAACATTGACCATGCATGCAGCAATAAAGGAGCAAAAGGCATACAACATTGCGGCGGTGCTCGAATGAGGCGATATGACGAGTTATTGCCTCAGCCTCGGCCCAAATATGGGAATTGTATTCTATACTAGGTCTGATTTAGGACTTAGGACACTTTTTCAGAAATCCAAGACATTTCGATGCTTCTTTGGCAACAGAGAAGATGTGATCTGTCCAGTTTAGCTTGCTGGAAATGTTAATGCCAAGAATTCTTAGTAACGGTGAATCATAAATCAGTGCTCCATCAAATGAAACGGGAGTGGAGAAATTATGATTTTGTTTTAAAGAGATGAGACAGCTTTGGTTTTAGATGCATTGAATTCGACGCGATTTGCTTTCCACAATCATTATTCAATGATCTAGTCATGCAATTTCGTTTGACACATGCGGCATTCCCTCTGGAGTCCACAAGAGTATCAAGGATACTGTCATCGGCAAAGCTATGGATGTGATTGGAAGTAAGGGAAAGTAGATCATTAATGAAAATTAAAAAGAGAGTTGGAGAAATAACAGAGCCCTGGGGCATGCCGGCATTTATGGGATGGGGTTCAGATGTAACGCCATCTAATAAAACACGTATCTGGCGACTAGATAGGAAACTTTCAATCCATAATAGAAGAGGAGGGGAGAGACCAAGTAGTTTAAGTTTGGCAAGATGCCAGACTCTTCAAAAGCCTTTGAAATATCCAGCGTAACGATTTTGGACTAAATAAAATTGTGGACACTACAGTTCCAATGCTCAGTAAGAAAAATCAGCAAGTTTCCAGATGAGCGTCGAGATCAGAAGCCATATTGGATATCGTTGATGAGTTGGCTGGTTTCTAGATGCGTCATTAATTTCGAGTTAATGATAGATTCAAAAACCTTTGAAGTGATTGCAATTGGGCGATAATTGGTAATAGGCTAGTTTCCAAGCAATTGGAAAGATTCCTGTCGAATAAGACAAGTATAATAGCTTGCGCAAAGGTGTAGCCAAGGATGAAGCGCAGCTTTTAGTTAACAGGTGCGAGAAACCATCAGATCCTGCGGCTTTGGAGACGTCGATTCCCGTAGGAACCTTGAATACATCTCTCTTGTACACATCCCCACGGGAGATGCAAAATAGGTAGCTGTGAGGTGGCTGGAAGACGAGAATTTGAAGCGAATTTAGCAGCCAAAATATTGGCCTTATCCAGAGAGTCAACAACCACTACACCATTGTTAAGTAGTGAAGGTATAGAGGAACTGGTGAAGTTGTTCCTGATGGTTTTAACGAGAGACCAGAAAGCGTTGTAGTCGAACGTAAATTACACTTGTTTTCCAATCCTTCTTAGACGTGCTATCTTAGGCCGGGCGCCCACTGGAGTGGTGTGTGAGCAATGTGGCAGTGGCGTGGCGATTAAATGGTAAGTGAAAAAATTTAGTCCCGTAAAAACAAATAGAATAGCGCAAGTGGCGTGGCACCACTTGATTGCCACTAGTCTCCGACAAGTTTAATTTTCGAGTGGTAAGTGGCAGTGGATGCCACTTCTCCTTAGTTATTACTGTTGATGTTGAATTACTTAATCGATACGCTGCTTGCCATTTTGATGCGCGCTTAATAATATTAATACCAATCCGCCACCATTCTACTGCCACACCACTTTGTTGCCACATCGCACGCCAAAACCACGCCACTGCCACATTGCTCACACACCACTCCAGTGGGCGCCCAGCCTTAGATGCGAGTTTTTACTGTAGTTTCATCAACTGTGTTTCGATAATGACGAAGAGACTTTGTAAACTTTTGAAAGTGTGAAGGAATAGCTTCCGATATTATCGTAGATCTGCTTTAAGTCCATCAGAATGCAGTACAGTTGTATATTGAACTCAAGAAAAGCTATTGTCTCAGCCAGCCGCATTTATCGATGTGCATTACATATAATGTATTGGCATATAACTTGGTATATGCAGTAGGCATAAAAGAGAATTTTAAATAAATTAAATTAAACTATTTTGATAGTACTAAAACACTAAAACTCTTTTGTATAACTGACAATATGGTCTTGTTTAAAAAAACAAAGTTCCCTGAAAGCAATTCATATGTATGTACATATCCTGAGCCCTAAAATTACCAGAGGACTCTATTTTCATTTTCTACTTGTTCCTCACTAAATATTCCCATCATAAACACTTGATGTTGCCCCCTTTTAGAGACTAGTATGGCATTGATTCATTAGAAGTGAGTGCAATAAATCCACCATAATTTTTCATAGCCTGCCTTGATCCTGCCGGTGCGGTGTTAGTTATAGCAGAAAATATCCCAAGAATTTTCCCAAAGATTCGCTCATCAAGGGTGTAAAGTTGCAAACAGGGTGATGAACTAGGAGGGTTGAGAATAACATGGGTTTTTATTAGAAATTTGACTGCTGGTCTGATTTATTCCCACAAAAATGTTACTTGTGGTCTACAGGTATTAAAAAGAATTTTTAGAAGGTTATAGATTTTAAGAAAGGTATACAAAGGAAGGTATGATATTGCCCAGAACCAGGACCTAATCATGATAACTCAGTTAGAATTTATCAATGCTCCATATATATTCAATTGAACTGATCAAGTAAATACCTACCAATGTACAATGAGTAGAGTAGAAAGAGCATATTGATGATGAGTCTTGACTATAATATAGTTTCATAGATTTTTTCTTTTAGATATCTATTTATCATGACAAATTTTCTTTGGTTTGAGGATCTTTCCTCATTTCTCACGACTCTTCCAATTGTGGAGGAATTTGCAATTGCATTATTCGGATAGTCTGTTACAATCCACAAGTTCCTTTTTTAAAATTCATCTCATATTCAAAATTTTGGAAAAAGTGCCAGTGTGCCTAACGAAGAAGACCCTTTTTTAACGTATACATTAAGTATATTCCTGGAAGCGAATAAATACTTCGCAGTAAAAAATTAAGAAAACAAAAATAGAAATAATCTCATGTTTAAAAAATCAAAATCCTTTTACAGGAAATACCCTGTTTTTTGTTTATACTTTGTGGATTATTTTTTGTATTTATCCGGATATTAAGGCGTCAGTAAATCTTTCTTTCAAAAATTGGGAAACATCATGTTAAACGTTATCAATTTTTGTCACTATAGCCTGGTATGGATAATGTTCATATTTCTAATGAGCACAGTAACGAATTCAAAAGTTACCTGTTTAAAAAAAAATACCTGTTGCTCGAATTAACCTCCAACGGCAAAGTGGAAAACTTGTTGAAGCAATTAAAAAAGCAAAGTATTTCAAGAATAACCAATTTTGTTACCGTCAGATTTTGTAAACTAAAGATTACGGACAATCCGAATTCTGAGAAATTCATGGATTTTTACGAAAAGATCTTTTTACACATGAGACTTGCTATGGCTTGCAATCAAAGCATGTGAATTTAAAATTGCATCACACGATTGTACTAAAGATATGATATATGGGTATAAAAAAAAAAATTTTAAAATATTATAAATTCTTCTTATGAATTTATGCCGTGACGTCATAATATGAAAAGTCAAAAGTTCATGGGCATACCTTGTTAATGTCAGTTTACCGTGACTTTTTCCTGGTTGTCAAAATGACATATACATATGTTAACAGTTTACTTGATTTATTGACAACTATTACTAAGAAATTTTTATAATTGCACCCCACCACATAAGAAAATAAGGAAAAATTCAGGAATTATAATTCCTTAAAGTGAAGGACAATACATAATATGTATGTGAGTGGGTAGGACTTGCCAAACTTTTTAATTTTAAAACCAAATGAGGTTCAAGGCTGCATGCTTAGCCTTTTAGGGGTATCGCTGGTGCAGTAAAGGATATTAGTAGATAAAGTCAAAAAATGCAGATTTTAGTATATTCAAACAGATTAGATTTAATTTTTATGGGAATGAGTGGAAATGAAAAAATAACTAAAGCTTATGAATAACCAGTAAAAATGATACACACAATCAGAGTAATAAAAATTAAGAAGAAATAAAATGGTGTATGTGTAGAAATACGTATGTATACATGTAACTCCATTTTCAATAAGCAAAATTAATTAAAAACCACTTTCCAGGCGGAAGTCAAGACCATCCTCGAAGCGGAAAGGTATCTCCTTAACTCAAACACTGAGAATAAGGAGATTGCCATCTGCTCGGACAGCCAAGCAAATGTCAAGGATTTATCAAAAACTTTTACAACCTCCGAACTACCGAACTAGTACTGGAGTGTAAAATCACCCTGAATTCCCTCTCTCGGAATAACAGGGTACTCCTTCTATGGGTACTAGGGCACAGCGATATCAGCAGAAAAGAAAAAGCGGACGGGCTTGCTCGCCTTGGTACTCCGCTATCGGTATTGCTCCAAAACACCTTGCCTCCAATAATTCGGTTTGGGCCGACCGCCAACACAGTCACCTTTGGTTAGATGACCCTTCGGGTAGAACTACAAAGAAATTCTGGGGTAAACCCAACCCAAACCTAACGACTAAGCTTTTGGGACTAAGCAAGCCAATCCTGCGAACCTTAGTGTCAAATCTCACTGGGCACTCTTTTCACAGGGGTCATTTTTACAGGATGAAACTTATTGATGATCTTTTTTTGCAGGGGTTGCGGAGAGGAATCCGAAACGGTGACTCACTTTCTTTATCACTGACCGGTTCTCTCAGAGGAAAGCAATTTTTTAAGGCAGGAGGGCAGGGGATCCCAAGCACAGATACCACAGCGGCACATTGTGCTTAACTTAAATGTTATCCGAGGCCCATTCATAGTGTGAGAGCGGTCGGTAAAAATTTGTTATTGGAAAGCGTGAGAAATTTCTTGGCTCACATCTCCGGAACGAGCTGCATGAAGCAGATAAGAAGGGTTTTGGGCTAATACTTAGCTTTATAAGAGCGTCTAGGTTGGGACCTATAAACAATTGCTCAAAAATCTGGAGGGTGAACAATGGGCATTGTTGTGGCATACGTTCCAAGAATCGCTCGGGGTCTTAATTTCATTTCAATCCATCCAATCCATCCAATTAAAAGATTGGTCTAATGTATGATTACGATATAGGTTTTGTAGGCGAACAGTGCTTGTTCGCTTAATGGAATGGTGTGCATTGGATGATTAATGGTGATGTTATGGGAATAGATTTGGCCTTCGTTATTACCGGGCTTTCTTTACATTCTACCATGAACGCTTAGTGTTTAGCTTTGCCACTGAATCTGTTATTTTCGTAATGTTTTGATTTGATAGTGTTAATCATAACATCCTTCAGCATAAATTGTTTCTTGTTTTTAAATTGAGTACTTCAACTCTTACCCTCCTTGAAGATTTTTATCATGTCGTCACCAACGCGTTAAGGTAAATAATGATGTCTCAAACTCACCCGCTCTATTATTCGGCATACCACAAGGCTCTATTCTGGGCTCAATGCTATTTAGCCTATTCATCAATGATCTACCTGAAGTAGTTCGTGACGTCAAAGTGCATATGTATGCTGATGATGTAAAAATCTATTTGAGTACGCCCATTGGACTTATCATTATAGACTGCCTTGCACGCATAAACGATGATTAAGATAGAATAGGCTTGTGGGCTAAGAGTAATCGGTTGATACTGAGTCCAGAAAAGTCGCAGTGTATTGCTTTTTACAACAACAGTTTTGATAGAAATTGTATTCCTCCGATCGTTTTGGATGGTATCAATTTAGTTATACAAAGCAAAGTTACAAGGATTGGTGTTACTTTAAGCGAAGACATCAAGTGCTGTACAATGTTAACGCATTGATTAGAAAAGTCTACGTCGGCCTTTTAGCTCTATGCGAGTATCTTAATAAATACAAACAAGCCCTAACCGATTATAACCGGGAAATCGGGAGACCAAAAGGCGATCATGGCGGAAATTCACAGGGGATATTACAGAACTATCTGTCTGTGCTAGAATCCACAAGATCTTGTCAAAAAGACCTTCTAACACACTCGGACTACTTGAAAAAGATGATGGTAGCTACACTAGAACAGGAAAAGAAACTCTGGAGCTTCTTGCACAGAAGCATTTTCCAGGATCTGTAGTTAGTGGGGCTGGAGAGAATCACAACAGTCCTTCCCCGGTAGACGGTTATCGTCCGAGGAGAGATGACTGGAGGGCTGCTGCCAAAATCTTCACACCACACTCGATTAAATGGGCTATTAAATCATTTAAACCGTACAAAATGCCGGGTGAGGACGAAATTTTCCCCGATCTCTTACAAAAAGATTGGAAGAACTCATTCCAATCTTGATTCAAACCTTTAGAGAAAGTTTTGCATGGGGATATATTCCCAAAGCATGGAGGAAGATAAGGGTGAAATATATTCCGAAAGCAGGAGGCAAACCTGAAGCCCAGCCCAGGTCATACCGGCCCATAAGACTGACCTCATTTGTTCTTAAAGCAATGGAAAAAATTGTGGAAAGGCACATCAGAGACGGAGCGCTCAAGGAGCATCTACTAAGTCCAAATCGATTTGCCTATCAAACAGACAGATGGTATAGGAAAAGCCATTGACAATAGAGAAATAGCCCTCTGTTCATTCTTGGACATTGAAGGCGCGTTTGACAACACCTCTATTAAGTCAATAATGCCTGCATTGGCCAGGCATGTAGTGAATCCAACACATAACAGATGGATTCAGGCAATGCTTTCCAACAATATTATAAAGACACAGCTCTCTGGTGAGACACTGGAGGTATATTCCACGACCACCGGAGGTTGTCCCCAAGGAGAAGTACTATCTCCTCTGCTGTGGTGTGCCGCACACAAGCTATCAGTCAATCCCAACAAAACAACAATTATACCCTTTACCAAAAGAAGCAAAATGAGAAACATAAGAAGACTTATCCTATATGCTAAGGAGATCTCAATGTCCAAAGAAGCCAAATATCTCGGAATAACTCTTGATGATAAGCTGAATTGGAATAAACACATTGATAAGACAGTCCAGATAGGTACACTAATGCTGTCGAACTGCAGAAAACTGGCTGGCTCAACATGGGGACTTAAGCCGAATATCATGATTTGGCTATACAAATCAGTAGTCAGACCCATGGTCACCTATGCTGCAGCAGCATGGGGGAATAAATGCACACAAAAGACAACCACCAGGAAGCTAAATAAGCTGCAAAGGCTTGCCTGCCTAAGTGGAACTGGTGCCATGCGCACAACATCCACCGGCGCTCTAGAAATACTATAAAACTTACCTGCACTCGGCGACATGGTTGCAAAAGAGGCTGGACACATGATGTACAGAGCCCGAACAGATGGCTATAGTGAATGGGACTCTGAAAGTCTACGCACGATAAACAGAAGAATTGAAGCAAATTCAATAATGGATTTGACGTCAGACAGAATGGTTGTTGAGCACAACCTCCGTCTGTGCATCAAGATAATAATAACAGATAGGGAAGAAACAGATACAAATCTATTAAAGCAAGCCCTAATCTGGTACACCGACGGTTCTAAAACCGAGAAAGGAGTAGGAGCAGGAATATATGGGGTTAAGCCAAGAGCTAACATCTATCAAAGCCTAGGAAAATAAGCCTCAATATTTCAGGCAGAGGTATATGCCCTCACTAGATGCGCATACGAAAACCTCAGAAGATCCTACACAGATAGCCAAGCGGCTTTGAAAGCCATCTCATCACCTGAGATCAAAACTAAGTTAATGTGGTAATGCATTCAAGCATTAACGAACCTTGGCACATGTAACCATCTGCCGCTTCAGTGGGTGCCAGGACACTCGGGAATTGATGGGAATGAAAATGCAGACCCTTTTGCGGTAGCTCCTACAAGACTGTGAAGTTTACCATGCAAACCTGGATCCGGAACCAAATGGACCAGAGATGGATTGACAGGATTCAGACAAGCCAAAAGATTCATCAAGAGACCTTCATCAGAGAAGAGCCTGGATCTGTTGGGGTTATCTAGAAATCAACTCAGAATCATTACAGGAGTCCTAACCGGACACTGTAAGCTTAACAAACACATGCATTGGACGGGAATTTCACCCACTGATGTGTGTAGGTTATGTTTCGAAGAGGATGAAACATCGGAGCATGTACTGTGTGAATGTGAGGCCATTGCACAATGTAGACTCCAGGCCTTTGGCTCATACTTCTTAAAGCCTGCCGACCTCGAAGAAATTTCTTCCAACAAAATCCTGCTCTTCGTAGGAAGAGTGGGTTTGTTTGAAAAACTGTAATATGAGCGGTGGACAATAAGCTAAAGATGGCTGCAGTGCATAGGCCACTTGCCCCGCTTAAATCTAAATCTAACAACTACTAGTCGTCTTAAGTTTGTGAAAACACTACGTATGCCATATTTTACATATTGTAGTTCGATTTACTCTAAGCTTGATTCCTCATGTGCCCGCAAAGTGGAGGCTGTCTTTAATGATTGCGTTCGATTTGTATTTGGATTTCGCAGAATTGATTATGTTTTCTCTTTTCGGACAAGATTGCTTAGTTATCCTCTGACTTCTTATCTTCGGCATAGGTCATTGACATTTTTTTTTTTATCTTTTAAAGTCAGGCAAACCAGAGTATCTCAGAGAATTCATCAGTTTCGCAACATCTGAATGTAATAGGAATATAATAATTCCTCGGTTTTATAAGACCATTATGGAAAGCTTTCATCTTGTCCAGATCTTGCGCCTATGGAATAGTCTTCCTTTGAATATTCAAACTGCCAACTGCTTGATCGCATTCAAGAGGCTCATTAGTTTACAAATAGTATAGTTGTTGATAATCGTTCCATTATATTTTACTCGATTTTTCAACTAATCTTCTTAACAGCTGAACGTAAATACTATTTGACCTTTCTTAGCGCACTTACAAAGTTTCTGTAATATTGGTATTGATAGTTCTTTTTTTTTTTTTTTTGAATTCGCATAGTTTATATTTTTTTTATTTTAATACCGTACTATTCATTGTACAAAAAAAAAATGTTTAATTTTTTGTACGACTGGATTAAATGTGTGATGGAAGAAAAGAGTAGGAAAATGACAGATTCGGTTGAAGTGCTTACACCGAATCGCAGAAAATAATTCGCTATTAGCATAGATGGCACAAGAACTAGATGTCGCATACGGTACCAAAAAAGTATACAAAATTTATATGGCTGGGTGGTCCATTCCGGAATGGACCACAACATTTGAAATGATGTATACGTCGAGTGATTCATATTCTTTCGTATCTGAAGTGTTGAAGATGTCGATCAAAAGTACAAAACTGCTATTATAAAAACATTTGCTTTCGGCATGCTCTAAACCATATTATGGTCCATTCCAGAATGTACTACCTATTTCACAATCTGTATACTCTGTTCTAGTATGACATGCGACATCTAGTTCTTGTGCCATCTATGCTATTAGTTATGATTGTTTTCAATTTACTTCTTGAATTCGCTGTTCTTGTACAAGGTTCCAACACTACTATCCTGTAGCTCCCTCTATGGGATCATACAGGCGTTTATGCAAAACGTTATAGACGAAGGTGTTAGTTACAAAATTTTGAAAGTCAAGTTGTTGTAATATGGTTAGTCTCTGCTATAATAGAAGTCAACTTAAACTGATGAAAACTGTTTTTCGACAATACGCTTGTGTTTCCTTCCGATGTGTAATATGATCTCGAAAATAAATATATAAAACTTTTACGATTATCTATTTTCATGCTAGCCATAGATGCATAGATTTACCTTTACTTCTTATCTAACCACATATCGAGGCCGATACATGTAAAGTTATGATACTATAAAATCAGATTGAAAGCTGCTAACTTCAAGCCAAATAAGTAAAACGGAAATCACGCGAACTCATGCGAAAAAAGATCGCTAATTTCTATGGTGTTACCTATTGCAAACAGGTCTTAATGCTTTCCTCTCGATTAAGTCCGGCTTATGGTATGGTGCAGTGAAGTGCAATGCATATACTTAGAAGTAATTTTTCACTTGGATCAATGTCTGCGCTCCTGGAACACTGAAAACGTTCAAAATCAAACTTCTTACAGAGAATATTGTAAAGTGTCCACTTAAATCTTCGGCGATGTTTCCATCCATAGCACTGCACAGTGTATATTATGCCGACAGCAGTATAGTAGTTATATATGTATGTATAAACAAAGTTAGAGACAGTAGCCGCCCTAAGTCTTGTGCAACTATTCTGATTCAACGATCAACAGAGAAATTAATTGAAATAACTCGTCGAAAAGTGGAGCACTTTAACAGCACACTTTAGGCCAATGTTTCTGTCTGTCTGGGGGCAACAGCAGCACCTTGACAGGTAGAGCTCGATCTTTTGTTAATTTTTTGATTTTGTTTTTTGTTTTTTTTTTTTTTTATATCTGAAATGAACTTAATTTCCAATTATATGATTATAAACAGATACATAAATCTCAGGTCCGGTATCGTAAAATCAGCTATAATGAGAGGTGTTTATGTGGCCATTCTCAATGGCTCAGCTGCTAATATTACGGTGTAATTGAAATCACTGCCAGTGAACAGTATAGACCCCATAATACTGACTGTGTACAATCCCCAATATGCTGGCCAACAAGTGGCCACCTTTCTATGACGGAAAAGTGTTTAGATAGTACATAGTACCTACTGTATAGGATTTGGAGCAGGTCTCACGTGTAATACCAGAAAGATATGTCGTAGCCATCGTCGTCGATCGTCGTCGTCTAGTCATACTTACATAGTATACTCCACCAGGTGCGGGAGTTTTGTGGTCTTGGACTGCGTTTCGCTCTTAACAAGATTTTCGATTAGGAGCATTATGCAGTTCCTTTTTGCGCATTTACTTTTTTATTTATTTATTTTTATTTACTGTTTCACGCTATATGCTCCCAATTCAGTATGGATAGTATAGTCATTGGGCAATACTAGTCTCAGATGAATAAACAAAATTTCCTGATTCTATATGCTTACTGTTGTACACACAATTCGACCGGCATATGGCGCGGCATGGCCATTCAAAGTGAAATGGTCCGTTTGCTTAGATTTGTTGTGCACATTTTACACCAGCATCAGCATTCAGTAACCGTTTACCAACTAGAAGATAATTAATTCAAACAGCTCAGTGAGCACTTCTGGCTTCTGGTCAGTGCTCAGTGGAAATCTTGTTGCGTTACTTTGCTAGAAAGTTTTTATTTTTTAATATCAACTTATTTGCAGAAGACGTTTCCGCATGATGTTTAATTCAATTAATGTCAAACAGTAGCGTGTCTATTGGGAAGATCACATTCTCGAAAAGTGGCGCTTTTTTAAGGCCAATTTTAAGAATTAATAGAAAATGAAGTAACGTTTGTGTATTTGGAATGAAGAAACTCTAATTTTTGGGATTGGTTTTGGCCTTGATGTCCACTTGCATCCAGACAGCAAGATAGTAGCATAAATTACGTTAGATGGATACACATATGTTTCATGTGCTGTGATTTTAAGTTCAACTTCATAATTTGATTTCATTATTTAGCTGATGATGGTAAAACTCTTTGAGGTCCTCTTGGAAATATTGATCCCGTAGAATTTATGGCAAGACCTATCGATCTTGCAGTATGTAAGATTGAGATGTAATGGCAGTTCAGATCATTTTTAACACCCAGTAGTAATAACAACTAATACACATAACCGATTTGTGCTTTCAATTCTATATTTCATCTTAATTAAGGCTCACTTCACTGGAAATATAAGGGTTCCCGAGGTATTTCGTTAAAAGTGGCTATTCATATATATTCGAAATGTTGACTCTGCACCTGAAAATATTTGTTGGAACCTTTTATTCGTAAGATACAAAGTCGCAACGATTTAAAACAATTTCTCTTACTCAATTGGAACTTTGTGCTGTCTATCATTTAACTAACTCAATATATTGAGAAATATCTATCACACCAGGCATAATAGTACATCCACAGGGAAAAAGAAAAGTAGTACAAAGGAAGAAAAAAAATTCTGGACTGGGGATAGATTAAACTATTGTGTTTCAATTGGCTGTTAACACATTTATCCAAAATACTGCACTAAAAATTGCTGGGGCTGTACCACCGTCAAATTAGAGTTGAAATGGAGTAACTTACAATCTTCTGTTTCTTTTTGCATTTTTGCGTTACAAGCTATGGTGGACGTTACCTCTTAAACTTAACCCAATACTCCTAAATTCTCTCCGTCTTCCTAGCTTCAAGTGAAATAGCATCATATATATAAAAATAAAAATTTGACAGAGAGTTCATATGAGTTCTATGAGATACGTACAAATATATATTCAAAAATTACTTTCAGGGACCATTTTACCTTTTTTCCTCTATATGACCATTTTTTTTTGTTTTTTAATTTGAATTTATTAATTTTGATTTCCATTTCATAACGTTTATAAACAAGTCGCTTGAAATATTGCACCCCTATTCGTTGCTACATTGTTTGTTGCATGTTTCGGCTTATCTTAATAATCAAGGATCAGACAATCACCCATAATAACTTTTTTAGAAATCAATCACTTAATTTTGTAATTTTCATTACACAGACCATATGATAAATTATATAAATAAGACAATTTGTCCGTAGAAAAGATGGACGCAAAAAAAATGATAGCACCTACCTTATCTATACAGCCGGCCATACACTAACGACTTTTCAGAGAATTTTTAACGAAAAGTGTATTCACTTCATAATTATATATATAATCTCAAAAATGTTAGTCGATACTCGTACATATTGATGTATACACGTCAGATTATACCCAAAATACAGAGAAACGGTTCAATATTCAACAATATTCTGCTAAAAATGTACAGTTCAAATTGAAAACATTTGAAATGTACCCATTACCATTATCCACCACTCAGATCTACCATTTTTATTCCTTTTAAAATCAATTCAATTTTTTATTCATTTTTTTATTTTTATTTTTGATAAAGTTAACTCAGACACCCATTTTGAGATCTAGAAAATAAATTATTTTTCTATGTTTGTTTTATGTCAAAACGAGCGTAATAAAGATTTTAATTCAAAGCACAGACAATAAAATTTCTATGTATATTATCTAAAAATGATCAAACCTCCCACACCTCCGATATTTTCTAGCAAATATATGTACTCTGTGTATATGATATGAGCTACGAATATCTCTCTGATGGTTTTTCCTCATAGTGCACAGGCCCAAGCATACTGGCAATAATTTCCATCTCCATCTCTGAAAACGTGATCGAAATGAAAGAAATAATAGACTCATGCTGATATGACTTGATGACCCAGAAACGACTGAAAGATAATCAGATTGCAGCAGGTAAAATTAAGCTCAGAGGCTGAAATGGCAAACAAATAAAATCCCACGAACTTGAAATATTGCGCTATGATTTCTGTGGCATCAGCCAACGCACACAAAGTGTCTACATCGATGGGGAAACGTTACGATCCTAAGTATGTAGTATGTACATATAGTATAAATCTGCCTGCCATATAGTGCCATTGCCATGCCATACATACCATACCATACCAACAAGAAGTCTCCTCGGTGGTGCTCTGATCTGGTCAACAAACTAACATTCATGGGGCTCCTTGGGTCTGGGTGACACAAAATTTTATTCAACAGGTGAACTTGTGCGAACAAGTGGGAATCAATATTTTAGACAGACAATAAAAGAGAACCTGTTTAGCTCAGTTTGACAGCAAATGGCCATTAATAATGTCCAATCGTGAGGCCTTCACTTAGAAGTTCCCGTTAATAATGTTATTCAATTAAAAATAATTTTCTGACAGAGATATTGAACATAATATTAATGCCTGCAGGGGGAAAATTTTTGATCAGGCGGGTGTTTATTAATGGGCAAACACAAGATGTGTTATTGTGATTCAGATTTGGAACTTTATCGAGAAAATATTATTACTTCAGCCGTTTAAAATTTGGATGGATCTGGAACAAAAATTTGCAGACATTTTTGCAAGAATGAAGTGGTTTCAGATAGGACTTGAAAAAAAAAACTTAAGTTTCAAACATACAAAACACTGTTTTTATTTTATTTCTTAAAAGTGAAGTCCTATATTATTATGATTATTCTTCAATTATTTTTTTTTAAACATGAATTAGTAATTTGCACAGATGGATGAAAATTTTATCTGTCTTCTCCTAAGTCTCCTTCATTATCCTGGCAGCAAGCAAAGGAAATAATCAAATATAATTTAGATGTTTTGGAGAGAAAACTTGTGCCAAAGTATAAAGGTTTGTACTTTTGAACACTTTTATGCAAACATAAATGTCTGCCCTCATTTGGTTGCCATCAATTTTACTGTATAATTTACTAAAACGTGTTGAGCCACAGTAGAGAAACTTAAGTTGTATTACCAAGTGGTGTTCTAATTATTACATTATGCTCATCACCAAATGGAAGAGGGAATAGTTTTAAGATTTGGAAGAAGGAATGAGAATTTTATAATGCATTGCAAGCATAATTCAGATAGCCACAAATCAAAAAAAAATTCTTCCAAGATCCAGTTTAAAGATATATTACAAAATTGAGTTAAGTGTCGTTTTTCTAATCTCTACCATACTATATCTCGACGAAACTTCAGAAGTATCAAATTCTCGAATTCGTCGGTGGTCAAGTTCAGGTTTACATTTGTATGATGCAAACCTATCTTCGACCACTCACTTATTTTTAATGTTCATAAATGGATATAAAACTATGGTAGAGATATATGGGCATTTTAGAAGTAAGCTGAAAGAAGAGTTCCAACAAATATTATTTAGCATGTAAGAGGAAAATTTTCTGAAAACCAGATAAATATGGAAAAGATGAAAGTCTTTAATTGATGCTTAATCGCCAAATGTGGGTTTCCCCTTAAAGATTCAATAGTCCTTCAATGAATTGTAAATTGGAATGAAACAAGATACCGTTCAAAGACTTCTAGAGTCATCGCACCCAAGAACGGTTGCATGCTGACTCCTGCAAATAACAAGAACACTCTATACCTGCTTTAGTTAGTGGCGTGTCGTGCTTCACTGAGTGAGCTCCCCAAAAATTTATAGAATTAAGCATGCCAGAAAAACCATGGGAAAAACGGTTTAACTCTGCAATTTTTATTTAATACATCGCAAATACTCTATATTCTTGGATTAAATAAAAAGGGATCAAAAAACAAATGTCCGGCCTTCAGTCCCATTTTAAAATGAACCTTAATGAAGTATTGAAGGAAGATAGAATCTGACAGGTCCCTTTAAATCAGATATGCGAATGTTTGAGAACGATTACAATCTTTGCCATTTAAACGTGGTTCACTTTAGTAAAAAGGGGTACAAAACAGATCCAAGAGACTATATTTGGATCTATTTTGTACCATGTTACGAAACGGCTAAATAATGCAATCCTAGAGTTATATAAAAGATGTAGGACATTAAAAAAGGGCCTTAACCAATTTTTTAATAATATTATTAGAGAACAAATATTCATGAAAATTGCTCACTGATCTTGTTAATTAGTAATAAAAAAATAGGTGTGTTCTTTTGTGTACGCTATCCAGCCCATTGCACTGCTGCTATAAAAGAACGCCTCATAGAACCAACTAAATTTATTTTTGAAACTTGCGGTAGCCTTCACATACATGTGAACAATTTTATTTGGCCTCTATGAAAAATGGCTACATTTTTTTTTATCCTAATAAACGTAAGCAAATATATATTAAAACGTTAATCAAAAGGTAAAAAGAAAATAAAAAAAATTATTTGAGTAAGCTTCAGTTCAGAAAAGGAAAAGGGATTTCCCTTAATATATAAGTAGTATATATTAAGACAAAAGTATTTTTTTAACTGATATTAGCGACTCCTTCTGACGAATAGAACTATAAATTCAGCGGTTCAGCTCGATATTGCACTACACACTCAACAGTGTAGTTTGACGCGGTCTAAACTCTAATTTATTACTGTAGCAGTACAAAAAACACAAAAGAACACCCGTAATTATGTTTTTCTTCTATATATGCGTCATAAAATAGGTATGTGGAAAATATTCCAAGTCCCCATTCTCGATTGAAAAAACAAAAATTAAAATTTGAAATTTATTTACTCACACCATTGTAACTCATCCAAATTTGCTGTCTGTCACTCATATGCCATTGACCGCTATTTTAACATACCACACACATCACATTAGCGCACCGATCAAAACACTACTCAAAATTACGAGAAACACAAACAGCACTAATTGAATTAATGTTTTTACTTCATAAGCCTTTGCAGTCACCATGATAAAGTTTAGTGTTTTTAGGCTTTAAAGTAGCAATTTAAACCGAAAACTTAAATTTATAATTAAAAATCAAACGGACAAATATCGATTTACCGTTCGAAATTCACTCACTCACACACACAAGCCCAGACTGTTCTTTAAAAATTTCACCATTACTGTACGGTACGTTCTGTACATACTCGTCGTATGTATGTATGTACCAATCCAAGCACATTTTAGAACAAAGAAAAATGATTGTCTTGTGCAAAAAAAAAGAGAAGCATATTTTTTCACTATTCGAAACGTTTTCATAATAATTTCATTAATTATGATCTAGGTATAATAATTACGTTGTGCAAGTTGATTATGCACACAATCGCTAATAACATAAAATTTATTGAGGTAAATTCACTTTTTCACAAAATTGTTATTCATTGGATCTCTTAATTGAACGTTTTCACTAAGCACACGCGGAATACACGACGTTTGGGAAATAAATAATAAACAAGCCCATTAATTTTTTTATATAATGTTATACAAAAACTATTATTCAACAATTTCGCGAATATCCTACACCTAACACCTATAATAATAAACTTTTTATGGAGTGAAAATTACTTGCTTGAAATGCTCACATTAATTTACCGACAACCACGGAGCATACAGAAACCGTTTTAAAAAAAGGGATGCCAATATCCCGGCAGTGGACAGTATCTACCTAAACGACACCTACCAACCACTAAAATGTTTAAAGCGTTTGCCGCTAAATTATAAGAAAAAAGTCGCCAGAAGATGATCATGCTACCAATAAAATTATTAACGGATGTGTGGTTGTTCGTTTAATATTACCGCAGAATGCAGAAACGGCATAATTTGAAATTAAAAAAAAAAAATAACAAATTCGATAGAAATGTATCACATTTGCGCATAAGGAATGATCCTTTGTTTAGTGTCACATCAGCCAGCGTCGTCATGTCGTTGAATTTGATTGTAAATCGTAAGGCAGTAGGGAACAGCAGATTTTAGTGCTATTAGGTTGTCATCGCATTCACAGCAGCAGATGCATGTTTGTTTTATAGTATCACAATTCCACGGTACAAAGAATACAAAGTATTCTCACGTTCCACCATTAGTGGACAAAATGTCGTGTAATCTGTAATGTATAGGACAGCACGGTACAGAGAACATGATACTCTTTCTCCTCTCTCCACTATAGAAATCGTACAAATATACATTAGTGGACGAAAATTCCTCACAGCTGATGTGTCAAAATTAAATGAGAATACTTGAATATTTTTTATTCTCTGTACCGTGGTCAAATCAAGTTGTCAACAAGTCAAGTGGAAAATTTGAGCACAGGTTGAAAGTGATGAAATCATTTTCTATAATTAAAATTGAGTGCATGACAATTTACTTTACACTACAAGAATAGATGCAAAAGTAAAGTGCATAGATATTTAAAAACAACGGAAAGTTATAAATTTAGATTTATGGAAACATATTTTTTTTTTTTATAAGAAACATTCGAAAGTGGCAATTTGAAGAATAGGCAAATGCTTGCTCCTGAAAAGATTTCGGAGGTATAGGGGAGCTTTATTTTCTCAGAATTCCACAATTCAGATCACAATTACAATGGCACATCAACTATAATTCAAATTCAAATTCACTTATTCCTGGTGACAGTACATACAAGATTTATAATCTTTTTTAATTACTACAATATTGTATATTAGTTCTAGAGATAACTGAAAGAAAAAGAACTAAAATATAAAACAATCTAAATCTATTTAGTAAGCTTTACGTTATATACCTAATCGTGCAGCTCAAATGCGCAGATAAAATTTATTATTTAATAAAAATAAAAATGTTATTTTAAGTGGGTTCGAACTAGCGTTTTAAATACACTGACAGTGCCTGCTGTTTGGATAGTAACAGGTAAACTATTCCATAGCCGGATGATCTGAACAAGGTACGAATTCTCCATTACTAAATTTCTATTCCGTTGGGATGTTGTAAAGAAGAATAACTCTCTAATATACTCCGGCGTATTTGACTTCATTCTGTTATACAACAAGATAAGCGACCTACGTTGTGCAAAATGTTTCAACAAGCATTCTAGTAAATGCATTCGAAAGAAGATACATGGTATTCTAAAATTGAATCGAATACAGGTATTAAATGCAATCTCTAATTTACGTCCACACACACTATCCAGTTTGGGAAAAACAATGCTACCCGAAGTGAAATGAGGCAAGATTAACGATTTCACTAGCATTAGACGAATACTACAAGGTAAGATATTAGTAGAAAGCCAAAGCCTTCGTAAACCAGAATATATTTTCCTCAATTTCATATTAACATTATCACAACACTTCATACTTCCAGTCAAGGTTACCTTAGGTGACCTTAGATTTAGAGATTTAGATTTAAACGGAGCAAGTGGCCTATGCATTGCAGCCATCTTTGGGTTATTGTGCACCGTTCATATTACAGTTCTTCTAATAAACCCAACCTTCCTAGGAAGAGCAGGATTTTTTTATAAGAAATTTCTTCGAAGTTGGCAGGCTTTAAGAAGTATGAGCCAAAGGCCTGGAATCTGCATTGTGCAATGGCCTTCCAATCACACAGTACATGCTCCGATGTTTCATCCTCTTCGAAACATAACCTACACACATCATCCCATCATATGCATGTGTTTTTTAAGCTTACAGTATCCGGTTAGGACTCCTGTAATGAATCTAAGTTGATTTCTAGATAGCCCCAACAGATCCAGGCTCTTCTCTGAGGAAGGTCTCTTGATGAATCTTTTGGCTTGTCTGGATTCTGTCATTGAGTTCCATCTCTGGTCCATTGGGTTCCGGATCCACGTTTGCATGGTAGTCTTCACAGTATTGTAGGAGATACCGCAAAAGGTTCTGGTCCTATAAGCGGCATGGCTGCTCCTTTTTTGGCAATTAGATCTACATTTTCATTCCCTTCAATTCCCGAGTGTCCTGGCACCCACTGAAGCGTCAAATGGTTACATATGCCAAGGTTCGTTACTGCTTGAATGCATTCCCACATTAACTTAGTTTTGATCTCAGGTTATGAGATGGCTTTCAAAGCCGCTTGGCTATCTGTGTAGGTTTTAGAACCGTCGGTGTACCAGATTACGGCTTGCTTTACTAGACTTGTATCTGTGTCTTCCCTATCTGTTATTATTATCTTGAAGGGCAGACGGAGGTTGTGCTCAACAGCCATTCGGTCTGACATTATATCCATTATTGGATTTGCTTCAATTCTTTTGGTTATGGTGCGTAGACTTTCACAGTCCCATTCACTAAATCCATCTGTTCGGGCTCTGTACATCATGAGTCCAGCCTCTTTTGCAACCATGTCGCCGAGTGCCGGTAAGTTTTATAGTGTTTCAAGACCGCCGGTGGATGCTGTGCGCATGGCACCAGTTACAGCTAGACAGACCAGCCTTTGGAGCTTATTTAACCCCTGGTGGTTATCTTTTGTGTGCATTTATTCCCCCATGCTGCTGCAGCATAAGGAGACCATGGGTCTGACTACTGATTTGTATAGCCAAATCATGATATTCGGCTTCAGTCCCCATGTTGAGTGTACCTATCTGGACTGTCTTATCAATGTGTTTATTCCAATTCAGCTTATCATCAAGAGTTATTCCGAGATATTTGGCTTCTTTGGACATTGAGATCTCCTTAGCATATAGGATAGGGCTTTTTATGTTTCTCATTTTCCTTCTTTTGGTAAAGGGTATAATTGTTGTTTTGTTGGGATTGACTGATAACTTGTGTGCGGCACACCAGTCTTGAACGAAACTTAGAGCTTCTTGAAGCTTTATAGAAAGCAAGCGCTCATATTTACCTCTGATAATGATTAAACGTCATCGGCATAACCTTGAGATTCAATACCTTGGTTGCTTAGCTGAACTAAAACTAAATACTATAGACCACAGGAGAGGAGATAGTACTTCTCCTTGGGGACAAGCTCTGGTGGTCGTGTTGGAAAGCATTGCCTGAATCCATCTGTTATGTGTTGGATTCACTACATGCCTGGCCAATGCAGGCATTATTGACTTAATAGAGGTGTTGTCAAACGAGACTTCAATGTGCAAGAATGAACAGAGGGCTATTTCTCTATTGTCAATGGCTTTTCCTATACCATCTGTCTGTTTGATAGGCAAATCGGTTTCGACTTAGTGGATGCGCTCCGTCTCGAGATATTTGACTTCTTTGGATATTGAGATCTCCTTACCAAATAGGATAGGGCTTATTATGTTCCTCATTCTCCTTCTTTTGGTAAAGGGTATAATTGTTGTTTTGTTGGGATTGACTGATACTTTGTGTGCGATTGGTGACTTTACTAAGCATTGGTAGGGCGGGGCCATTTAATACTACTGGTGGAACATCAAGCAAATCAAATGAATTACACTGCGACTTATTAGGGTTTAATTGTAACCTATTATACCTAGACCATGCGTGGATGCTGTCTAAATCAAAGTTAATACGTTCTATACAATCATCAATAAGCCCAATTGGACGGATCAAGTACAATTCTACGCCATCTTCGTAGAGGTGAATACTTGCATCGCGAACCATTACTGGCAAGTCATTAATGAATAGGCTGAACAACAATGGACCTATGATAGAACCTTGCTGCTCATTTATTTATTTATCATGCAGAGTATAACGATTCAATTTCTCTAACAAATGCTATCAGTAATCAAGAAAGGCTTTCATATTAAGGGAATTATTGATTGATCCCAATATTGGTCCAGGTTATATTGCAGAGGTTTTAAATAAAGGATGTCAATAAATTCCAATGTCAATTTCAATGTCGCAGCTTCCTTCTGGCAAGGCAAGGTTTATTAGTTTAAAAAATCTTTCAAAACCAAAATCATGTATTTATCGAATTGCGATTAAATAACTAATTTACAGTTGTTTACGAAAGGAATCACTCATTTTTATAGCAAAACTTCTTTAATCATACACTTAAAGCAATCTTAGAGCATTTGACCCTTTCCAATATACGTTTTCTTAAAATTGGGATTGCTACAAACAGACTTTATTTAGAGAACTCCGAAATTTTTCCACTGGTTGGTTTTACAGCGTAATCGAAATTATAATTATATTGCACCTTTCCAAAAAATATAATTAATCGTAGATTTTCTGTGCAAATTTTCCTATTCTCTGACGGCAAAATAGAATTTTATTCGATATTATGAGAAAAGTTTCAAAATCTTAATCAAGTGTCTTTATTTTTCAGAATCGTTTAGATCTTTAGGAAATTTTAGAAAAAGATTTGTTTTAAGAAAGACCTCTAAACTACATGAGTAGCTACAACTTAGTAGAAAAGCGATTCCCTCTAGTGTACTGAGTATATGTAATGAGAGAAAATTTTGAAGCATCCTCAAATTCCTATAATCATTGAAGGTTTTTATGAACAGATTTAAAATCTTAACAAACCTTATAGTACACCGAGTAGCTATTAAACTTAGATAATATAAGGAAGGACTAATTCAGAAAAAAACCGACCACCTATCTCCTCCCATTACTCATCACCAGGTAAACTAAATTAGGGAACGCATGCTGGATGCAATCTTATATCTATAAAACGGTGTGCATTTATAGTTGCAAGCCATTTTACTCTCTCAAATTAGGTGCCTGTCGACAATCATTGACTAGCAAACCTGTAACTTCATCGATGAACAATTTCGCGAGAGGTTGAAAGCTATTAAGCCGGGTCCGCGAGCATTTAGCGAAATCAACAAAGTATGTAGCAGAAAAGCCCATGTCCCCGAAAAACTGCTCGATGGCAACAAGTGCTTAAATTCTCCTGAGGAGAAAAGCAGCACTTTCGCCAACTACTTTGAATCAACCTTCAAAAGCTCGCCCCCAACTCATCTCTTTAAATTTCATAGGCAAGTCCTAACTGAAGTGGAAAATTTTGAGGCACAAAACATTTCACCAATAGCAGAATTTAGCCTTGAAAGCCCGGCTGGAAATCCAAATGACCGGCAAATATTCACTAGCCCGCTTCATCTAGCCGCTCTTATTGGATCCTTCAACAATAAAAAATCGAGCGGCCCAGATGGTATACCGAACTTCATAATCCAAAAGTTACCACCGTTGGAAATCGAAATGCTAACAATAATCTTCAACAATTGTATAAGCAATTGTTATTTCTCCAACAGGTGTAAATATGTGTCAAATATAATACCAATTCCGAAGAAAACATCTTATAAAAGCATCTCGGAATTCAGACCGACTAATCTCCAACTTGGGCAACTTCTGGAGAGAGTAGTGAAACAACACATTGATGACACTTGCGGGGAGAACGAGACGGAGCAGCATCAGCAATTTGGATTCAAAGCTATGCACTCCACTCTGCACCCGCTATTAAAATTTCACACTGAAGTGACCCAAGCCCTCAATAAAAAGACACACACTGTGGCGTGTTTCCTTGATGACGAGAAAATCTTCGACTCCATCTGGAGAGAAGATCTTATCTCCAAATTGATTGGATTTCAGTTCCCACCCTACCTCATTCGGATGATAGATAGCTTGCTCTCCTAGAAACAATTATATATATATATACATATATATATATATATATATATCTGCACATAAGGACATAAAAGCGGGCGTCCCGCAAGGCTCAGTACTTGGGCCTTTCCTCTTTAATCTATTCACGTTTGACCAACCGCAGAATAATGGAAAAGTCACAACCCTTCTCTACGCGGATGATTCATTGACATATGCGCACTCCAAATCTCCCAAATTGGCGACAAAGAAAGTGGGTGATCATATTGCCAAGCTTTACGAGTACTATCGTAAGTGGGGCATAAAGATCAACATCCCTACATCGAGTTTACTCTGTATCAGAACTGCACGTTCACGCAGAGACGTATGTCAAAATGGAAGAAACATCGAAATCACAATCAATACTGAAGTGATAAAATCCACTAAGAGCGCCAAATACCTAGGTATAAACTTCAATGAACTCTTTAAGTTCAACCCTCACGCAAAGGAAGTTGCTAGGAAAGCAAACTTTGCACTCAGCATATATAGAAATGGTCTTACTCTAAACACCAAACTGCTGATGTACAAGCAGCACATTAGGCCCACCCTGACGTACTCGTCCCCCTTATGGTATACCATTTCGCCAATATATATGGAGATCCTTGCGAGATTCGAGATAAAAACGCTCCGAATCTGCACTGGGCTCTGCTGGAGGCCCTGTGGAAAGCATTATCGCAGTCAGGTCTTGTACGAGAAAGCTGGTATTTCTCCAATACAGGACTACCTGATTGAGATGATGAAGAAACAAGTAGCCCAAATCCCCAATCATCCAAACCCAATTGTTCAACAACTAACAAATTTTCCCCATTTACCCACTAACAAATATTTATCGCCTTTTTTGCATTTCAACTTGTCAAGAAAAATATTACTGCAAAGGAATTTTTATCTATTTCAGTTAGAAAGCAGTCAGTCACCGAGACTAGCAGAGGAAGACAGAAGGAGGATAGCAGCCTGCAGGACTAGATATATGCGACCTTCTACAGACAATACCCGCAACATGGAGCTTACAAACACCACCAGGATGGGAAGGCAGATTCACCCTGGAGATTTTAAGTTGTGTAGCTAGTACTTAAGTTAGTTAAGTATTAAATTTCGAAATATTTTTAGTTAATTACAACTAGGTAGCGCTAGCCGTAGTTTAGAAGTAAGTCATATCTTAGTTAGAAATTCATATATTTAGAAAGTAAGAGAACTCAGCTAGATTATTATAACCCAGGGCAAAAAAAACCCGTAGATATTATAATCAGGGACTAGGTTTAGATAAGAAAATATTGTTAGGTCAAGTGTACAAATTATCGCAAATAAAATACTTGAACTTGCTGCAAGCCATCAAATGTAATGTTCTTATGCAGCGAAAGTGGAAATCAGACAAGAAGAACGTCGCAAATTAATTCTTTCCACACATATGGAAGTTCCGGATATTATGTCTCAAAGAGACTCAACTAAAAAGTTGAAAATTCCAAATATGATGATCCAAAATGTTCTAAGTAAATATGGAAGGAAAGAAATCAGGTTTGGTAGATCAAAGATTGGCCAGGAGCCAGTTTCTGTATGAAAATTTTCTAACAAAATTCGACTTCTGCATTATGGATGATGAAACTTACGTGAAAACTAACTTCAACCAGCTTATGTAGCAAAAAAAAAGAGGGTTGATGCAGATCCCAAGTTTAAGAATCTTCGGTACACCAAATTTCCCATTTAATACTTAATTTGGCAAGCAATATGTTCGTGTGGCCAGAGATCACCAACTTTCGTGACAACAGGCATAATCAATATGGATGTGTACGTTAAGGAGTATCTTCCAAGGCGATCCAAGACGAGTGCGGGCACAGGGGATGGAGTGTACTCCAGTAACTGCCGGTGGCTCGAGTCTTATACACTGCCGGAAAACTGTAAAGTTTTACCGGCAGAGCTCGTAACGATTTACCAGGCAGCAATACTGGCATCTATGTACAGATAGTCTGTACGACATATCTGCATATACACTAGCAGCCAGGAAGTCATTAAAGCGCTGGATGCTTTGCTGGTTAAATCAAAATTGGTGCAGTTACGCAAGACCGGCTTTGAGGAATTAACTACGTGGAGCTTGGTGACCCTATGCTGGGACACTGGCCGCAGGGATATCTCAAGCAACGAGTAGGCTAACGTGTTGGCCAAAAAGGGCTCTGAAATCGATAGCTCCGCAGCGATAGCTTATGTGAAGCTCTCGATTGGAGCTGCAAAAGAGGAGATCATCAGGGGCGTCTACCAGAAGGCAAGCCTTCAATGGATCAATAGGGAAACCTGCCGTATCGCGAGGCAATTGTTGTCTACATATGACAGGTAAAGGACAAGAGAACTACTCAATGGCAGCAGAATGTATACCAGGAATCTAGTAGGGGCCATAGGAGACCATGCTAGAAGACTGGGTATAATGGCGAACGATTTCTGCACGAGCTGTAAGAATTCGGAGGAAATAGAATCCGTTCAACACATGTTTTGCGAGTGTCATGTCTAATGAACAAAACAGGTAGACTATCAGGTGGCTACTTCTTTTCAAGTCTGAGGAGCTGCAAAGCAAAGAGTTCAGATCCATCATGAGTTTCCTAAGGGAAGCAGGATGGATTTAGGGCGACTTGAAAAGTTATCCCATAAGGCACAATGGACCCACTGGTGGTCAAAATGAAGCAGGCTAGGCACTTCTAGCGGCACCCCTCTTACCTAACCTAACCTATCAGCAGTTATGCTTTTTAAGTTGTAATAAATATTTAGCCATACTTGCATCTTATAACCTTATGTTTCTCAAAGTTTTTATTTTGTTTCCTTTTTAGTACTGTATCGTTGGCGTAAGATAAAAGAGCAAATTCATTCCTTAAGACAGAAATTCGCTGTGAGAGGCACTGTATTTAAGAAGAACACGTACAATTTTGTCTACACATTTTTCTTTAATTTGATTTTTCTATTGTATTCTTAAACAACAATAGCGTAAGAATTGGTCTAAGATCAATTATAACTTTTTTCCTTGTTTTAAATATAGAAGAGCATTTTATATACAGGCTCTCTCGTATGTGGTCCTGCACCCGATGGCTATGGATAGGTCATGCTTAGGCAAGCAAAAATTGTATCGGCGGAGGGGGGTTCGAACGGTTTCCGAGATAAGTCTATAAATCCTACATCAGACCTAGAAAGGAATACAATTCCCATATATGAGCCGGGATTAATAACACAGCCTTAGCTTCATTATATATTGTCCAGAAAAGAGTCGTCAAGTTCATTGGCAATGTGACAATAACTTATCATATCGACTCACTCGAGTACCGCCGAGATGTTGGATGTGTCTCACTCCTTTAGCGCTACATGCTTGACCAATATTCTGATGAAATATCTAGTTTGATCCTTGGTAAAATGATTCCTACACGCAATTCTAGCATTGCAAACCGCGCACATTCTTTTACCCTTCAAATTACTTTCGGCCGTACAGTAAAATTCCATGATACCTTTGAATCCCACACTGTGTGAATGTGGAATATGCTCTGTCGTTCCTCCCGCATATAATCTGCGAAATTTTAAGAGCGACGTACATACATCATCAGCACCTCCGCGACTCTCCTCATATCACCTAATTATCTCCCTATAGCCTTCGTACCATACTGTGGTTTGCATCATAAGGTATCCCCTGAGCTTGACTTAATAATATAGTATATAAAAAAAAGGGGACTTAAAGATGTTTGGGTATGTTTTTGTAGACCACCCTGTAACTTCCGAACGTTACACCCTATAATGATAATTTAAATTTAACACTCAAAAATTGCAAAAAGCACAGAAAGAGTTACATTTTGGGTACAGAGAGTGATAGATCATTTTAAAGTCAAGACTTTGGGCTTCTTAAATACAATATGAAAGAATCGTATTGACCACGTGCTTTTTGATAAAAATAGTAGTTAAATAAAAATAAAATCGAGTTGAAATTCCGAAATTTTACCCTTGTTGAGCCAAAACTTCCTTCAAATCAGAGGAGACGAGGGGAACAATTTATAGAATATTGGAAAGTTCCAACGATTATCAACAAATTTTAAGGACGATTTGTAAAAACATACCCCAATATCTTTACCGTTAGACCTCGCCCCCCTCTCCCCATTCTCATACAATTTTTTACTTGTTTAAGCATAACATATCCATAGCCTTCGGGTGCAAGACCACATACGGGACACCCTGTATAGTAGTTACTTTATGTCTACGACATTTCATAGTCGCTGTAGATCACCCGAGGTCTTATGACAATTTATATTTACATATGTTTTGTAAAATGCTACGGCCAAGAAAATGAAATAACAGTAAAGAAAAATAATCCATACCAATGTTGTTAGCCACGTTATCATTACAAAAGAATACACTCGGACAACATTTTTCATCAGAATCGATTCGGTTTAATCAACCGGTAAGCTATCTATAGGCACTAGTTACATGATCCTTCGGAAAGAACTGTGCCGATGCATCTGTGTCGGCTGGGTCGTTCCCCAAAATTTATCGAACCAACGAATAAATCAGGTTAAGTGTTCTCCAAAATTTAATGCTAGTCACACCTTGCTGGCATGTAGGAAGCCGTAGCTAGGTAGGCTAGGAATAAAGGCCGAAACACAGTGCATGTGGCGACGCGAGCAAACTTGAATAAAAATGCACTCTAAAATATTTAACCGCTGTATCGACCTGAACATTGGGGATGCTTCTAAATTCGTCTGTTCCCTAATTTCTACTTTGTGCAGCGTAAATGCATTCCTTTTTTAAGTTTTTGTAAGTAGGCATAAGAAAGCGTAAATGGAAACAATGTTAGTTTTTTAAGTCAGTTGTGATCAATTTATTCTCGCGGAAGAAAACATCCTAGCTAGACCAGATAATAAAATAAATTAGTTTAAGATTGTTCACCGTAGAGCTTGCACAGCTAAGGAAGTATCATATAAAGTTTATTTAGCCCAAAAAATAACATTTCAATAAAGTTTATAACGAAAGCCGAAGAAGATTTTCTTAATAATTGTTCATTATTTAAAACTTCATTATTTCCTAACCTCTACTTCCAATAAGGTCTAACGTCTAGCTGACAGCACATCCCTGAAGATCCTGTGCCGGAACGTGCTTTGACTTGCCTACTTCAAGAAGCATAATCTCTGAAGAGGTCCAGCCAAGAACATTTCTTGATATCCTACCACGGAGACGTTATCTAGTGAAGGAAAGTAGATCAAGACAACAACGGTTGTACGTGCTATTTATAGAAGATAAGCACTACAATTACATATAGATTGTAAAGCGTTACCATAGAAGATAATCCTGTTTCAAGCTTTCATCTCTTTAGCGTACTCTAGCTCTTTATTTCGCAATTAACCTCAACCTTTTCAGATTCTTATACTTGCGACAACGCAGCCGTGGTTATAGGAACTCTCCCCCAAGGGACAGTACTATCACCATATGCTAGCTTTTCCAACCTCGACCTCAGTATAACTTTAAGAACCTCAACCTGATGAGCCTTGCAAACTTTTACAACTCACAATCCGAACTTTGACAACTTCTGTATGATAGCAGTTAATTGGGCTATTGGCTTGAAAATTGAAATTACTTTGTAATAATTTAAAACAGCATGAATAAATTTTCACGTTAAATATATTTCCCAAACTTTTTTTCAATATATTTCCCGTACACATTTTCCCGTAAACAATGCTGGCATCAATTGATTACAAAAATTAGCTGTCAAAGCTGACAAAGTTCCAGCAGAGTAGAAAGTAGACTTACTCGAGTTCAACCTCAACCTGGCCGGCCTCACCAACTTTCCCATTGGGAGCTTGATAACCTGATCTCATATATTCTACAGAACTGTCAAAGTTGGTAAGGTCGGCCAGGTTGGAAGAGCCAGCACTGTGTTTCACGCTTAAATGTATTAAAAAAACAATGTAAAAACTTTCAGTTGGTTTTTGTAACGTCAACATGAAGACACGAGAAAATATATTAATTAAACAATACTTTCAATAAAGACGAAATAATTCTTTTCTCCAAGAAAGTGATTGGCTTTTATTTGTTTTGGGAAGACCTTCGAAGCAGTTAGCGACAATGCTCATGAACACCTCTTTTCGGTGAATCCTTCTTCTTTACAGGGTTTCTAAAATTGTACTTTAGAGAAACGAATTTAGGGGTGCTACACCAGGTGAGGTCAGCACCGGGAGACACCAAGAAAATTCGCAAAAGACGACTGGTTACGCTGTGAAACCGATCTCGGTGTGCTGCAACATCATCATAACCGAATTGCAAATCAGAAGTGACCAGTTGTGGTTCGGTTGCCTTCGAATACAATCTAGCATCACCGTATGTGTCATCTTATTTGGAACAACAGTCCGATGATAAGGTCTGGTGGTCAAATCTGTGGTCGGTCTAATGTTGCAGCTCAGTGCTAACTGCGCTTTGTACTACACGAAATAAATTCTACCGAACTGTCATGGATGACATTTCAACTTAAATAAGATATAATAATAATAATAATTTATTGCTAGTAAATGTACACAAGATTTACAATCTTTTATAGTACGAAATAGTAAGTCGGTGCTAGATAAATTAGTGTTAAAAATAAGAACTGAGCTATGAATAAAATTTATCTGCATTGAGTTGATAGTTCAGAGAAAATAAAAAAAAAATACATAAAGTTATTTCAAAGCAAAAAAGCAAACAAGCAAACAAATTAGTATCTACTGCATTTTATCAATTAGTTCAAATTTAGTTTAAATATAATATAAGAATAATATAAATAGTTTAAATACTGCCTCTTAGCCTAGAAGAGAATAGGAAGAATTATCGTATAAAGGGGTTATTTTAAGTGAGTTCGAACTTGCATTCTAAATGCATTGACGGTGTTTGCGGTTTGTATAGTAACGGGTAAACTATTCCACAGTCTGATAGACTGGACGAGATAAGAACTCTCCATAACTGATCTATAGAATCGTGGCATTATCAGGTTTCTGTTCCGCTGAGACGAAGTAATCTGGAAAAGTTCCCTGAGATAATCCGGTTTATTGGACCGTAGTATGCCGAACAGTAGGAAGAGCACCCGATGTTTTAAAAAGGATTCCAAGTAATTGTCGCAATCTAAACATAAATCGGATACAGTCGTTGAATGCAACCTCCATTTTACGTGCACATATACTATCTAGTTTGGGAAACACAACGCTACCAAACGAGAAATAGGCAGAATCAACGTCTTTACTAGGACCAGACGAGTGTTACGAGGCAATATATCGACGGAGAGCCAAAGTCTACGTAGCTCAGCATAAATTTTACACAATCTCGCCTTAATATAATCACAGCACTTCATACTGCTGTTTAATTCTATCCCAAGATTGGTAACCTTATTCAGCATGGGTAGTGGAGAATGGTTCAGGATCACTGGTGGAACATCGGACACATCGAAAGCATTATTATAAAAACTTATAGAAAGTGATTTTACGGGATTACGTTGCAGACCATTATCCATAGACCAGTCATAAATTCTATTCAGATCACTATTAATGCGTGATAAGCAATCCTCGAGAAGACCTATGGGCCGGCTTAGATAAACCTGAACATCATCCGCATAGAAGTGTAATTCAACATCACGAAATGCTTTCGGCAAGTGATTAATGAATAAGCTGAATAACAGCGGACCCAATATCGATCTTTGGGGAACTCCATACTGTAGAGGCAAAAAAGCAGAATAAGCATTGCCGACGGTAACCCGCTGGCGACGCTCACTTAGAAAGCTATCCAGCATGTGCGCTGCTGAACTGCCAAATTTAAAAGACGAACAGAGCTTCTGTATAAGAGTTCCATGATCTACACTATCAAACGCCTTTGAGAAATCTAAAAGGAGTAGCGTAGTAAATTTTTCACTATCCATCGCGCTTCTAATATCGGACTTTATCTTTAATAGGGTTGTTTCACAACTGTGAAATGCTCGAAAGCCTGATTGCCTTCAAGTTAAAAGATTATTTTTGTCCACATGTTCAAGTACATTAATTTTTCTAGCACTTTCGATAAAAAACAAAGTATACTGATTGGACGAAAATCAGCCGGAGAATCAGGCGTTTTCTTTTTTTGGTATTGGAAATGAAGAGAATGTGAGGCATGAATTGATTATATGAAGGATATAAGTACTAATAATAGGTAGTATTAGTTTGATAAATCGAGATGATAAGTTGTCCGGTCCAGTTGCCTCGGATCGAATTGAATTACAAGACAGCAGAAGCTCTGTAATGTCCACTCCACGAAACGAAAAACTATGAATCGAGCTACTCGGAGTAAAGTCCGGACTGCACAGTGGGTTAACTTGACGAATATTGGAGGCAGTTGGAGTGGAAAGATTTGTAAGAGTAAACGATGCATTCAGCTCGTCTGGATCGAAGTTGCATTCAGTTTTATCCTTTCCATAAACTCCGATCGAATGTAGGTTCCGCCACAGCTTTTTTGGGTCGAGGTTAGCGTCGATTTTAGAGGAATAATACTGACGTTTGATTGCCGTGGTAGCCTTATTACGGGCAGCTTTATACAAAATTCTTGCCTCAAATGTTCTAAGACGTTTGTAACGCTGATAGAGAAACTCACCCTCCGCGATAGGATTATGAACTTTCACTGTGAACCACGGACAGCCATTACCAGTAGAAAATCTCGTTTTAATTGGTACGTACTTATCAAATAAGTATGAGATTGATGATATTAGAAGCTCGACTTTATCATCCACAGAAATGCAATCAAAGATTCTCCACCATTCCAAGCCATGACATTCTTCAAACAAGGACTCCGTGTCTATGCTATTATAATCGCGAAAAGTGAAGCTAAGTGGGGGAGGATTCATGTTAAGTGACATGTCAAAGCTCACGAGAAGAATATCATGGTCCAGATTACTGGGAGGGCTAATTTGATTGTGCGTTATTATTTTTTCTGCGTCGGTAACAAGGTTCAGATCAAGCATCGATGGATTAGAGGTATTGTAGAAGGTGGGCAGGGTATATGTAGTCATTTCAGGTTAAGTTTCTAGCCTCAACCAGTCTAGAAGAACGAGCGTGCCAATTTTAGCTGACCAGGTATTTACCGAAAAACAATTACAGAGGCTTGCGGAGCAACGATTACCGGCATCCTGCCTATCTGGCACACGTCTGTCAACCGTGTCAGGACTCCTAGCCAGATTCAATACAGCAACGAACAATCGATAGTTATTGGAACTACTCCTTTGCTCTACATCACAGAACCAGCTGGGAACAATATACCTAGTGGTTACCTTACTTACCCCATCGCCAAACAGCTCAAACCTCATCAAGCAGGTCGAGTCTCCCAAGGCAATCGGCTTCTCATATATTGGCCCTTTTGTCAAACTCAAGACTTGCGCCTGAAATACTACAGTCATCTTCAACTGGTACCATTACGTCAGTACCAACGTCAACTGTCAACTACTCAAATCGTTGTACAGAATATGGTCTAAACTACCAAAGAACTAGAAAAAAAAACTGTGAAGTAAACCTAACCCAAACCTAACGAATAAGTTCTTGGGACTAAACAAGCCAAACCTGGGAACTCTAGTGTCAATTATCACTTCGCACTCTTTCTAAGGGGTCACCTTGACCGGATGAGACTTGTTGATAATCCTATATGCAGGGGTTGCGGTGAGGAATCCGAAACGATGACTCACTTTCCTTGTCACTATTCGGTTCTCTTAGGAAAGCGTTAAAGATTCCTTGGCCCCCACCTCCTGAACAAATTGCATGAAGCCGGCAAGGAGGGCTGATGGTCAATACTTAACTTTGTAAAAGCGTCCAGTTGAGACTTATGAGCGATTGCTATTAAGCCCAGAGGATGAACAATGAACCTTGATCTGGCCTAGGCTCCAGGTTCATTACCGCGTTAGATAATCTATATCAGGTATATCAAGGCCTAAAATTACACGTCACTTAAAATTTTATCAAGTTGGAGGCTTATAGAAGAGTAGGTATGAGAGGAATTAAAATGATAATTTCAAACAAAATCATTACTTTACTAATAGATTACAATCATTGAAATTACTAACAATTTGTATTCATTCGAGAGTGTTCGTGTTTTCAATTTCATATTTTCATGAAAATTTCTATAGCCCACCAAAATGTTTCTCAAGTAATGGGCAGGTACATTACCGCCCTAAAATTCATTTGCATACAATTCCACTCTCTGAATTATTTATGTAACAAAAGTCACAAATCACTGTTGGTGCCAAAACGACAAGTGTCCGTATGACTAATTTCTGATTTGTAAAGCTCTTGGTGTTCATACAGCACCACATTTAAGAACAAGTTTTATCACTAAAGTTGAACGTATGCCTTAAGGCTATATCACCATTGGGAGTTTCGGAGTAGGTATATACATAGTTATACATATCCAGGTCCTATTACTGAAATGGAATAGACCATGTCTTACTGTCTTACCTTTTCTCTATTATATTTGGCTTCAGAGGTTACCGGAGACTGAACTCGTCAGATTTCAACATAAATCTGTATAGTTAGCGGCTTTAGCGCCATAGACTCGTTTTTCTAGTGCTGAATTTTCTTAAAATGAATCACTGAGGAATAACGCCAAGTGGTGGTAGATATTCTAGTAGTGTACAGTCACATAGTGTTACTATGTTTATGTCAACCAAATGCTATAAATATTGTCTGTCTACCTTCAATAATATGAATTTTCACAATTGGGTCTGTTTTTGAAAATGTCTGTCCTGATAAACTATAAATTATGTACACGAGTAAAACAAAAAAAAAGTAATTCTATTCGGAAGGTAAGCTGCGGTAGCTGGAAGCTATTCATATTAAATATGATGAAAAGTTAAAATCTCTATTCTTATCTTTCTTTGAATATTTCTTAAATAAATTCCTTTTTTTTTTAACTTTCTGAAATTTATTGCAGAAGAAGTTTCAATTTGTACTGATTACAATATTTACTCGGACCGGGCATACCTTAAATATTATAATAAAAATGCATTTCTTATCTTCACTTACTTTTAAGAAGATGGCGCGTATCTTCGGTAAAATCTCCTTCAAACTCAAGTTCAAGGTGAACCTGAACGAGATTTTATACTCGTCTGATGCACTTGGCACTGAAGTGGGCTACCCAATTCAACTTTTTGTGTTGACAATTCAAATTTATTTATACACCGGAGACTAAATCCACATGGTCACCTCTGCTGAGGAAGTTTTCTTCAATCATTTCGCAATGAGCAAATGTTTGCTGGATCATTTATTGTGGCGCGGATACGTACAACGAATAAATGACTGTAGTTAAAGTAAACAAGAATAAAAATGGGAGTGGTTACAAGCGAATAGATTTTATAATCGGCTTACTTACCCAGGGGTTCATTAAATTAGCGGGTCGCTTAATTGCTACTAAAGTCGAATTTGCCAATTTATTAAGGCAATCAAATGTAATAAATACATCCTTCTTTGTTCACGCTCAGAATTGTTGCCATTTGGGATAATCGTTAAGAGGAGCTTATAATAAATTTCGATTCTTTTGAACCTGTGCTATGAAGTTGGCTCCACTATGGCGTTGGTGGTCTGGATGGATTTGCATGTTAAAAGAAAGATAGACTGAGATCATATTCCTTTGCTGTATCTTTGTAAATGCGTAGGAAAATGATTAATTTAATCCAACAAGTTTTGATTTATGTTTTACGCTGCGCTTTCAATGAATAATATTCCGGAAAAATAAGTATATATTTTGCTAGTTTGCATATTACGATTGTTAAACTATTTTATAATAAATCTTAAAGTAAATAATTTTTTTTTCTTTCTTTTTCTCTCCCATTAAAACGGTATCACACAAGGCTCTGGTTTTAGGTACACTACTGTTTTTCATATTCATTATGAATTTAATTTATTTGAGTTTTTTTAGTTGTTGTAATTTTCTCAAAATAGCTCTTAATATTTACTATATGTAAGATGAATGTGGGCTAGTCAAGAAAAATACATTGACGGTAGTGAAACACATATGTGGTACACCAAAGACTATTTGTATATCATCAGCTTAGATCACGTTAGTTGTCGAAAAGTTTGGAACGCATAAGAATGTGTTCGCAAATTAATGATTACCTATCTCTCTTCCAAAATCCTACTTTCCAGATTTCAATCTGATTTCAAGACATAACACAGCTGCACCACAGTTCTTGTTAAAATTGTGGACGATTTTGGTAATTTTGTTTAACTTCTCAAAGGCTTTCGACTCAGTTGACTTTGGAATCTTGTTAACGAAACTTATTCGTATAGGTGTGATTTTTCTCGCTCTGCGGTTAGCTAAACTCATATATAGTTATTTAAATGGACGAACGCAATCAGTGTTTATAAATAATATCTGATCAGACTGTCGCTTGATATTATCAAAGGTTCCTCAGGGCTCTGTCCTTGGTCCACTTCTTTTCTGTTGCTTCATAAAGGATCTGCCTTCTGTAGTAACTCACTTTCAGGTATATTTTTTTTTTTATTATTATTAAGCCAAGCTCAGGGGATACCCTATGATGCAAAGCACAGCGTGGCAGGAATGAGATCGGGAAAGGATTAAGGGATATGAGGAGAGCGGCGGAGGTGCCGATGTATGTGTATGTCGCCCTTAAAATTTTGCAGGTTGTATGCCGGAGGAAAGACAGAAGATGGTAGACTGTTCCACATTCGCACAGTTCGGGATAAGAAAGCATCACGGAATTTTAGTGTACGGCCGAAGGTAATTTGAAGGGTATACCTCTATGCTGATGATGTCCAGGGCTATCTCGAATCTCCCTTTGGGTTAATGGAAAATGCTACAAACAAAATTAACGAGGATCTTTGCAATATCAGTGATTGGGTAGTAAGTAATTTGATTCTCTTAAGCCCGCGGAGGTCAAACTATATGATAATATACAGACATGAACTAGATACGTCTCATTTCCCACCTTTACCTTTTCTGTAGTAAAGTTAGAAACTTAGGTTTGAAGGAGTATATTAGTAATGCGGTGGATACCGGGTAGGATATATGGTGTTCTGCGCAGATTATGGCTATCAGCTAAGTTTATTCTACTTGAAACTCGACTGCGGCTTGTCAAAATACTTGTTTTACCCTTATTCTTTTTTGTATTATTAAATCCTGTTAAGCTAACTAACTCTAAACGCAAACTCAATGTGACATTTAATTCATGCTTACGTTTCTTCATTGCATAGATACGATCATGTCTCTTCCTACTTGAGTTGCATAGTTGGGTGCCCTGTTTTAATCTATTATAAATTTAGAACACTTACTTTTATATTTAAAAAAGCTCCCGAGTACCTATATCTGACACTAGAATTTAGTTCATCAACCCGTACCTGCTGACTATTTTAATTCGGATTCTTTATCTAATGAAGTGCAAATCAATGGTTTTTTTTTTCATAATGACAATAACGAAAAACGAGTTAATCACAAATTTAGACCAATTTCCAAGATGTTGTATACCTCCAAATTGTTTAAGGCCATTGTCTGTGAGTTTTTGTACTTTCCACTGTAGAAAAATAATATAAATACAATTTTATAAAGAGTAGGTCAACAAACAACGAATTTGCTACATTTAGTGTGTCGTGTCGGAAGGATCTATAGAGATGTTGTATTGACTGATGTTCAAAATACTCCTTGTTTCTAAACATTGACAAAGGACTTCCTTTTGCTCTTAATTAGTTTTTGACTATGATATCAATGTCGTGCCTTGACTTAGATGTATTTTTTGAGTCTAAATTTATCTTTCATGACCAAGCTAATCATATATGAGTTTTATAACAGTCCTTTTTGGTCCCTACATACGCCCAGAGTATTTAGTAGAATTCAAAGTTCATTTATTTTCATATTAATGATCATTTTTTTTTCTCAATGTGTTGTGTATTTTGCGTACTAGATGACAACGGCAAGATCATGATCTCATCGCATTTGATATCATTCCAGTGGAGCTTTATTAGTTCCAGTTCGAATAGTACTTTTGGTAGTGGCAAGTGATTTAATTCGAGCCTGCTAGCAAGGTAAACTTTTCATTATCTGATCGAATTAGATGGCAGTTAGTCTTCTAGATCTCAAGAAAATCAAAATAATTTTTGGTAAATTTGGATTAACCGGTTCACAGGATGTTGCACAAAATCGTGCGGTTGTCAAAATTTTTTTCAAGAGCCGACTCCAAAAATCTCTGCATTGCGATTTATTTTCAGGTTGTAGTTCCTGCATGGCAGTAAAAAGGAAAGCATAAAAATTTCCTTAAATTCTAGCAGTTTTATGTATAAGAGTACCTTATTCATCTTTCGACTGTTTTGAAATTAGGAAATATCCCTGTTCACCTACCTTACTCATTCCCTCAGTGACTTAAATTCGATTATCTCGAAAACGATTAAGCAGGTATCATCTATGAAAATCAAATTTGCTTCGCTTCTTAAAATGACCTATCAACCCTTTCTCGTTTCTTTTTACTATTTATAAAGCACTCTGTATGTCATACATATGCAAGTATTTTGGCTATATACGGGTTTCGAAAATCCCTATCCTATCGCATAAATCGACTTCATCCGTTTACGTTTTTTTATGAATAGTAAAAATCACAGGAGCTAAAATTGAACCTTGAGGAATATCGTACTTAGTCTGCCAAAAATAAACACAATGCACTTACAGGAAGTTCCGGGGTAAAAATAAGGTCGTGAGCCTTTAGAATGGATGCATATCATACTGTTTGGATTCATATCATACTGTGTACGCCATCATGGAAAAGTTATGCCATTTAGTAGAACATTATACCTGTTTACCTTTTGATAAGACCCTCGTCTGTGCAGAAAAAATCTCTTCTCCACACATATTTATTACATTATCTACTCAAAAATCACAATTGATTCTGATGATAATGCGATGCAAACGACAATGATTACAAAATGCGAACTAATGGATGAATTAAATGAACTACTATAAACGTATATGCATAAAATCAACCCTCATAAGCGTGAAAATCTCAAATTTAGAAAATAACAGAGAGCAGAAATGGGTTCTGCACTATGTTATGCATTCAAATGTTCAAACAAGTACCTATACTAATGTATTATTACACGTCTTAATATCTATACTATTCCCGTTTCCTTTAACGTAAAAATAAAAGAGAAGAAAAAAAAAACATTCCGATGTTTCTAATTAAAACGTAAACCATTTTTCCTCCATTGAAAGTAAACTGCATCTCGTAAATTGCACCTGGAATTCTTCCGTACATAATTAATATGTCTCTGAGCTAACCTTACATACATACATACAGCTCTATAGTGCAACCTCATTAAATGCAGTCGGATACTAACCAAACTAACCTATCGGAATCCTTAATTGGAATACGATCACTGCACCAGTTAACAATGGTAATGACAAATGTTTTAACTGTTCACCGCTGCGCTTAATATCAATAACAATTCATAAGTGGAAGAACTACTAGGCGCACGCTTGAATAAATCTGCTCCCATTGCGAGCATTGGGGCTAGTTTACCGACGCGATGAGAAATGAGAATCGTTAAGTGCCTCGCAAAAATTGTTATAGGTACCTTCGAAAATCTCTTAATAATGTTTCATGGATTTATATGCGCTTGCTCTGTTTACATAGCCTCTGGCATTTTCTGGGGCCAACCGATGATTATGAAAGATCTTTTGTAATTCATTCTTGGCTTAATCTGTGTGGAAAACAATTTCAGTGTACACTCTAACTTCTTATGATTGAGAATTTATTGAAGTGATACTTTTTTATTTTTTCAATTCTTTATACTTTTAGTGACTTATTCGAACTTTCATAACAAAACTGAAGAGAAGACAAATTCATTATTTTTTATACACATATATGTATGTATTTTTTTTTTTAGTGTATTGAGTTAGAAAACTTGAAGAAACCTGCACGAGTTACAGATGTTTCGGAGTGATTTTTTCACCACTAAGTTAACTTTTCATCGTTTGCGGTTTCGATCAATATTTCCATAAAATATATTGTTAGATTTATACTATTACAAATAATTCTCTAATTGTATTCAAGCTACTACAACTTCTTTGATTGACGGTCGGTCTATTACGTACTTTATTTTATTTATTTTACTTGATTCTTAATATTAGCATAGATGGCACAAGAACTAGATGTCGCATTGCATCCCAGAGCAGAGTATTCAGATTGTGAAATGGGTTGTGCATTTTGGAATGGACTCTAACTTGTTTTAGAGCGTACCGAAAGCAAATGATTTTATAATAGCAGTTTTGTATACATTTGATCGACTTCCTCAAGACTTCAGATACGAAAAAATATGAATCACTCGACGTAAACATCATTTCAAATGTTGTGTGGAATGGACCAAACCCAACCTTATAAATTTTGTATAATTTTTTGGTACTGCATACGACATCTAGTTCTTGTGACATCTATGAAATTAGTTACTTGTTGGCTCATTTTAAAATAGCCATAATGAGGCAACAAGTAGCTATAATCAGAATCAATTAAAATTTTTCCTACCAAAGCATATTATGCGGGGTCACTATTTAGGGAAATCCTCGGTCCTCTGTTCGAAGAATGCCTCAGTGGTGTTGCTGGACACATTCTGAAATGAATAAGTCTTGATGTAGTTATAAGCGTCTTAGCGTGCAAGCCTTACTGTAGTTTGCTAGTTTAGAGGATGCCTAGATCTTGAGTTCGAGGGATGACCCGCAGGATGCTACAGAATCGTGCTATCTGAGATGGCTGATGATATTCAGCGCAAGCTGTCTTAGAGCTGAGGTCAATTTTGTAGTGATTAGAGCTTGACGCGTTGCCAAGTTTTGACAGAACATCGTGGAAACTTATACGCGGTTCGAACAGGAACTGAGTTTGTTGATAGGATTGTATATTGACGTCAAGACTGGTGTAGCAGCTGGAACGGTCGACAATCCACAATTCCCTTCCAGTGGCACCACACATACACAGCATCTTCTTTTTCAGCGTCAATCCTGGCTTCGCGAATGCTTGTGTAACGGCTCACCATCATTGTTTGTCCACGATCTCTGACGCTTCTGATTGTCATACGTGATCCATTTTTCATCACCAATTATCAAATACTTCAGGAATGACTCGATTTCATTGCGTTTCAGCAGCGCATATTTTTCGCGCTCACCTCATTAGGTACCCATACATCGAGCTTTTTTTTATATCCAGGTTTGTGTAAATGGTTCAAAACAGTTTTGAGGTCAATGCCTAGCTCCATACTAACATCGATACTGCTGACTGCTTATCTTATTGGATTTTTTCAAGAATTTCATCATGATTGGATGACCATCAGAGCGTGACTCATCTTTCACATCAAAATTACAAGAACAATAGCGAGCAAAACAAAACAACAAAGTGCAGCGTTCTTCCCTTTGTCATGATAATATTGCAAATTAAAGCGCAATTTTTAATTATTTTTCTCCATTTTCAAACGCAAATAACTTTACAACCACTGCACCAATTTCTATGTGTATATACTCAACGTAACGAAGTATCACCTGTCAAACAAACGTGGTATCGCTGCGATCAGTGTGTCGTGAGAACATAGCGTCTAAAAACATTGTAGTTCTTAAAGACTTTTTGGTAAATTAATATTAATAAATATTTATAGTGGTGTTATTTAAATAGGTACTCTTTGTTTTATTGTTTATATCAAAGACTTGAATACCCACAAGTTATTTGAAATTGACGCCATCTATCGGGAAAAGGCTACAAACTTTTTCCCAGACCCAATATTTTTCAAATCACTTTTTTTTTTTTATTATTGTTTGAAGTATGTACCTGCATAATTTGCTTAGTTTATATTTTTTTATTGGAAAAGTGCATTAAAATGTGTTCATAATTCGTTCAATTAATAAAATGTATATATTTTTATATGATAAAGCTTATTTGTTTTAATTTTTAACAAAATATGGGTAATAAATTTCTTCAAAAAGCATGTGTCCGGACACTGAAACTGTAGTCTCCGAATACTAATTTCAAACCTCCAAAACTATAACAAAATATTATTAAATGACCTAAAAAATATTTACTTGCTAAATATATAAATAACTTAAATAATAATAAAAAATTTCAAAAATTAAAAAATAAGTCCGGGTACTAGTACAGTGCTCCTACCTTAACCTTAAACATTACATTAACATTAAAATTATTATCATATGAGTCATGATTCGTTGTGGGTTCGTGCTCCATCGGTGTTCTTAATGCCAATATACTAATACTATAAAGACATTGGGAGTATAATAAACTACATAAAATTGCAGGAACAATTAAAAAACTTTAAAGGAATACATCTGATCAGTACCTATCTAATAAATTCATGGTTTTTTATGTTTTTTTTTTTACTAAAAACCAATCAACATTAGCAACACTAACGATTTTGCTTTAAACGAAGTTGAATTACAACAAACGCTATTCAATAATCGCCTTAGAATTGTATAAATTTTAACTGCAATAAAATTCTCTTAATTTGTGATAATGAAGGCAGCTGTGTAACAAAAGTGTATGAGAGAATAACACATGTCATTTGTGTTGAAATTCAGTAGAATTTCGCGTTTATAAAAATGGTACTTGGCATGATCATTTCGATGGGACCTATTCACTATACTTGGGATAATTTCGAGCAAACATCTGTATGTGAGCGCACCTTTTCCTCAATAAGCTGAAACGTAATGCGACGAGGGATAGAACAATAGATTTGTACCACCATCGTATGAGGGGTTGATTTTAAACAAAATCAATCCAAAAGTGCCGAGTGTACTTGCTTCGGTTATTTCTTTTTGCAGTAGAAACATCTGCCGGTGTGGCATACTTACTTTGTGCAAGAGTACCTAGATCTACCTACCTACTACTACCTGGCAAATATTTATACCCTACATATATAAACGATCGTGCACTATGTTCATATTAACTTGGCATCACTATACCATCTCTTTCCGATACCAAACCTCTACAAAATTCTCGTAACAACAACAACCATCATCATCATCATCATCATGATCATGATCATCAGTCCCGCCAAATTTTCTACCGGCTTTTATAATATCTACCAGAGACTTGTACGGTACGGTACCCCATGATGATGATCATCAGCTGTGCTATGTATATGCATCATGAATCCACGCGATCACTTTTACAGTATTATACCGCTGCTTGGCTTAGCTGGGCTGCTGAGCGCGATCACTTTTCTCTGTGCTCTGTTTTGTTACTGTGATTTATAAAATAAAACTGGAACAACCAGAGTATGCGGAACCAGGAAGAATCGGAACAAGATTTCACGTTGTATATATTTGCACACCTGTTCCCCCACTTTATAAGAAGCTCATTCTCTCTTAACTACCTTTCGACTCCACCCAATCGAGCCAGGTATTATAACTGTCTCGAGAGGGGACCACAAATCTCGGCAGGTAATTGGTAGAATGCCACGTGCTTGATAAGTTTAAGCAGCTGGAGGGGGCCATTTATATATATGATTAGTTTTATGTGCATTTTGTAGTATTCACGGTTTGACTGCCTTGATGATAAGTTTACGGGCATATTTTATACGATTTTAGTCGGAGGATACGTGTACGCATGAGATTTAAATACACGACACGGTGGTGATCGTATGCCCTCGTATGCCTATGTAGCTATATATTATAATTGGCGGGTAAAAGTTATCGTGTTAACGCGATGTCAGTGATTGAGAAAAATAATTATAGCAATTGTCCGCTTAAAAAAAGGCCAATTTATGTTATAAAGGAGGAAATTGAAATAGTTCCAGAAATAAATGGTAATTAATGAAATTCAAAAAAAAAAAAATAAAGTAAATTAATTAAAAAGAGCTCAAGTGTTTTAATTAAGTGATAATGAATTACAGATGCTGTACCAGTGGATTTGTCATCGAGTACGAGAAAAAAACCATATAAAATTGAAAAGATCAACAATAATGCAATCGATTTATCTGAGTCAAGATTACCACCAATTAAAGAAAATATTAAGGAAGAAATATATGAATATCATCATCATCTTCAAGAACAACAACAACAACAACAATCATTTTGCAATGACATCTCCTATCCAAATTCAGAGGCATGGTATGGTAATGAATTACGTTATTGCAATACATCCACAAATTCATCAAAAGGATTTACAACTAATCGATTGGATTTTGTATCACAGAATTCCCATAGAGAAAGTTCCATGTCACCACATCCACCACCATCACCAATAATCAGAGTAAATAATTGTTCAGAATATCGAGAAACTATATACAAAAATCCATATAGAAACTATAATAATAATGTTGTAAGCACAACAGCATTGCACTATCCAGATCAACAACACAACATTATTCCTACGTCAGACTATCTAATGTTATCACCATCGTCCAGCCACTTATCGTACGGCTCCAATCAGTCTGATATCGGAGACTATTCAGAACCAGAGGATTTAAGTGTTAGAAATAAGAAAAAAATATTAATGCCCACAGATTCTAGTGTTAATATTGAAAAACATAAAAAAACCTATAGTGAATTAGGTAGTAATGACTTATATTATCAGTGTCGTAGTTGTAATAAGTGTTATTCAACATATGGTGGATTAGTTAAACATCAACAAACTCATACACTACAAAATGAATTGAGATCAAATGAAATTGCTGAATTAAAAACAATTCCGTTGGTGCCACGAACAGATTTTACAGGAAAGAATAAATTAAATGGAGAAAATTCAAAAATATTAACTTCTCCTAGATATAAGTGTAAGGATTGTGGAAAATCATATTCAACATTTTCCGGACTAACAAAACATCAGCAATTCCATTGTCCAGCGGCCGAAGGAAATCAAGTTAAGAAACTTTTTAGCTGTAAGAATTGTGAAAAAGTATATGTGTCTTTGGGTGCTTTAAAAATGCACATCCGTACGCATACGCTTCCATGTAAATGTCCTCTATGCGGTAAAGCATTTTCTCGCCCTTGGCTACTGCAAGGCCATATTCGTACACATACTGGTGAAAAACCCTTCACTTGTGAACATTGTCATAGAGCATTTGCAGATAGATCAAATCTTCGAGCTCACCTTCAAACGCATTCTGATGTCAAAAAATATTCGTGTACATCTTGTACGAAAACATTTTCGAGGATGTCTCTATTAGGAAAACATTTACAGGGCGGCTGCCCAGGGATGACATCAAATTGTCCCAATTATGATCGTGAATACTATGAAGAACAAACTCAGTATGAAGAAAGTAGGAGACAAACTGTTGACAGCACCACTACCACTGATGGTCATCATAGAATGGTTTATGAAGAGAATTCTAACACTAGCCGAGATTATACTACCGTAGAACATTTGTACAAAGAAGACGTTGGTATCTACTGCTGAGGATGCTGAAGATATTTATAATGAAAAATGTTTTATACCAAAAATTACGTTTAATTTTATTTATTTTCTTAATTTTAGTTAATTTATTCAGTATTTATTGCTTATTTTATTTATCATGATTTTTTTTTTTTATTATTTTTTTGTAAATAACAGTTGCTCTAGTCAGCTTTGATTGAAATTGTTATCTTACAAGGATCTCATTTATGTACACATGTACAATTATTGCCTTGTGCCTTTTCTAATTGCCTTAAAAAATCCTATTTCAAGTAGACAAGTTTACTTTGAAAATATCTTGATTTCTGTTAGTGATTTATATACTTTTTTTCATTTGACTGCAATAAAGTCCATTTTTCCTTGATCTATTGTTGTTTGCTTTTTATTTTCAATCATTTGTTTCTATCGCCCTGTACCCACAAACTTGAGGCATATGACCTATATTAAACTGCTGAGATACCATTTTAGGGACCAATATGCATAGACAAACTAATAACATACAAAAACCGGGCAAGTAGAACAAAAATCTGTAACGCCTCGCTCTAATATAAAATCAACACACTCGACCTGATGATTTAAAGAAGGCCTCAATTTTTTTTATTGGAAATATTTTCCTTAAAATCATTATGCATTTTTAGAGACCGACAACGGCACACATGGAATTATTGTATCTGAAAATAACTCCATAATATCTAAAAAGAAATTCAAGGCTTCCCTAGTCGAGGCATCCTTGATTTTATATTGGAGCGAGGCATTGCTGGTAGTGTTGGGAGATCGTGGAAATTCTCCCATATTTAGGGAGTTTTCAGCCTAAAAAAAAATGTAAAAAGGGAGAAGGAAACAATTTCGTCTCCTCGTACAAAATTATGGGAAAAAATACATCCAAAGTTCAGAAAATATTTCCTTAAAATTAGCACATAAAATTGAATTTCCCGCGCAACTATCTTAAATTAATTACTCATGACTGTGAAACTCAAATATCGAGCATTTTGAGAACTTTGATAATAATTAGAAAATAACACAATTGCACTAATTTGCTTATGCAGACTTGGTTGAAATGACTAAAACTGTAATTAGGGATGAGATTTTGTATTTAATAGCTGATATGTAGTAGCACTGCTAAATTTACTCTTAATTTGCGATTGTACTTTTATAGAGGTCTCCCCTATCAATAAAACCTAATTGGTTTTTAAAATTTATGTGAACTTTTATTTTTTTGTGTATTTCTTATACCTTTTGGTATCTAGGAAAAAATTGTGGGTAGGTATATTTATACTAATATGACGGAAAATTCTCAGTAGCGCCCGTTTCTGAGGGAATTTTTGGCGCAACAAGCTCCCAAAACTAATTGGCTTTCCGGTCAGGTTTCTGGCCAAGAAAGATTTCTCAACCAAAGATTTTCGATTTTGAATATTTCTCTACAATATATACAGGTTTCTTGTGATACCAATTTTAGTCAGGACATTTTCGGCAAAGGACCTCTATATTAGGATTTAGGAGGCCTAGGCAAATTCAACTGCAACAACGTAAGTAAAAAAAAATCGAAAGAATATTTTTTTTTTATTTGTATCTTTTATTCTCGAATCAATTGGTTCTGCGATTATTCAGGCTATAGTATAGTCATGCATACCGTTGAAAAATTTCTTTAACATTTAGTTTATATCGTCCTCTGTACTATTCCTTGGATATGACCTGACTAGCTGTAATTACTTCGGGACAGTTGAATAAGTACTGATGGATAAGCAAAGAATTTCCAATTAGAATATCTTTTCGCATTTTCTTGAGAACGATTGAAATTGAAACAAATGAAATGTTCGCTATAACAACCGTCGTACGGTATAATTTTGGCCAATTTTTGCCAATTCTTATTGGGGGAGCTACGACCACAATTGTGTGTCTTCCACAAAAAGATGTCTTGAACGCCTACCTGACGTAGACAATTGCTATCTTGAAGGCTGGTTACAACGTCCAGAAAAACCGATTAGCAGCGACACCTTAACGGTCTGCTTAACGCAGGGAACTGATACTTCGAACGCTAGCTGCGACATCTTGAGAATCAGTTAGACGTAGGGAATTGACGGCATGATGTGTTCTGACGGTGTAAGAAATATTTCAGCCAGTCAAATCTAGCGCTCCATTAAACTACATTAAACCTAGAATGGAATACAGTTCGCATATATGGGCTGGAGCTGGTCGCACAGCTTTAGCTTCATTGGATATTATACAAAAGAGAGCCTTGAACCTCATTGGCGACGGCAATAATTTCTCATATCTAGTCACTCGAGCACCGCCGGAATGTTGGATGCCTTTCGCTCCTTTATCACTACATGCATGATCAATGATGAAATACCTAGTCTAATCCCTTGTAGAGTTATTCCTGCACACAATACTCGCGCTACAAACCGCGCACATCCTTTTACCCTTCAAATTACTTTCGGTCGTACAGTAAAATTCCGTGATGATTTTTTATCCCGAACTGTGCGAATGTGGAACAGTCTACCATCTTCTGTCTTTCCTCCGGCATACAATCTGCGAAAGTTTAAGAGTGACATACATCAGCACCTCTGCCGCTGTCCTCACATTCCCTAATTTCTTCCCCTATCTCCTTCCTGCCATGCTGTGCTTTCCATCCTTGGGTATCTCCTTAGCTTGGCTTAATAATATAAAAAAAAAAAAAAACGCCTGACTACTCGTTGATCTGACGTTCGATAAACGATCAAATTAAGAGGATCATTATTTGAACCTGAAATGAGATTACAGGCCCAGAGTCTGCTTGATGGAGACTGGGAGCTGACACGTGTTTAATCTGTTTCCTCAAGTGTGCCTAACCGACCCAGACGTGTGCTGGGATCAAGCCGACCCTATGTAATCTTGATGGCTGCGACCAGAGGAACTACAACACTGGTATTGGTTGCAGGCTAGCAGCTGGTAGTCGACCCGGCGACGACGGGGCAGACGCAGAAACAGCAGCCTGATGCTGGATAGATATCTGTCTCGTTAACTCAGTGGTTAGAGCAATCGCGCGGAAAGTGGCATAGTGCGGCTTCAAAAACCGGACGAGGCAGCTGTTTTTTTTCTCTTGTATTTCATAATTTGATTTGAATCGTAAAACTAAAAAGTTTTTCTAAAAATTCTTCTATTCCATCTGACCGATTCTAAAAGTTTCAAGTTCGAATTCACCATTGGACAAGATCATTCTACAAGGGATCAGACTAGATATTTCGTCGGAACATTGACTATGCATGTAGCGATAAAGGAGCGAAAGGCATCCAACATTGCGGCGGGGAGGTGCTCGAGTGAGTCAATATGACAAGTTATTGCCATATCGCCAATGAGCTATAAGGCTCTCTTTTGGACAATATCCAATGAAACTAAAGCTGTGCAACCAGCCCCAGCCCATATATGGGAATTGTATTCAATTCTAGATCTAATGTAGGACTTGTGGAGGAGCACTAGATTTGACGGGCTGAAATATTTCTTACATATTTTCATAAATCAAAGACATTTCCATGCTGTTTCGCAACAGAGATGATGTGATCTTTCCAGCTTAGTTTGCTGGAAATATTAATGCCAAGAATGCATAAAGGCGGTGTATCGTAAAACAGTGCTCCATCAAAAGAAACGGGAGTGGATAAATTATGATCTTATTTTAGTGAGATGAGACAGCTTTGGGACTTAGATGCAATCATTTTGATGCGATTCGCTTTGCCCCAAGCAAGGATATTGGCAAGATCGTTAATCAATGATCTAATCCAGCAATCTCGATTGACAGAAGTCGAAAACCCTCTGGAGTCCGCAAGAGTGTCAAAAGAGTAAGCGAAATCAAGGATACTGTCATCGGCAAAGCTATGGATGGGATTGAAAGTAAAGGAAAGTAGATCATTAATGCATGGAGAGATAAAAGAGCCCGGGGGCATACCGGCATTTATAGGGTGATGTTCAGATGAAACGTCATCTAGTACATCTAGTACAGTACCGGATAAGAAACTTTCAATCCATAATAGAAGAGGAGAGGAGAGACAAAATGCTTCAAGTTTGGCTAAAAGGGCAAGATGCCTCACTCTATCAAAAGCCTTTGAAATATCCAGCGCAACGATTTCGGACTCACCAAAATTGTGAAAACTACGGTCCAACGTTTCGTCTCCAGGGGCCGGATTCACTAACTCGGAGAGTTGTGCAGATTAGAGTTCTTTTGCCACTTAACTCTCCACTCGGAATTTTGTAACTCGTGGAATTTGTATTGAGATTTACCAAACTCTCTATTCCATCTGTCAAAACTCTCGGCTGTGTTAGTTGTGGAGAAGTAAGAAAAATATTTCTCAACTGACAGTATTGTCTGCTGTTATTGTACTTTGTGAAGGTACCAATGTACCTAGGATTTTCAAATTTAATTATGGATTCACTGCATATCCTGGCTATGTTTACAAAAACAAATTATGGACGTCCTTGCAATACTTACAAAGAAATAAGAATTTTGGTGTCTCAAGGACACGCAATAAAAATTGTAATTCACGCGAAAATTGTCAATTTGGTCGTCTTCCAGTACAGAAGAGATGCTATACAAATTTTAAATGTGCACGATAAAGCTTGTATGTAGGATTAAACCGCATCTATATTTTGTCCCCTAATTAGATATGTAATTAGTTTTTAAGTCCGGTAAATAGTTTTGGAGATAACTGCAAAAGATGTGAATCAGTCCTTCTTAAGATGAAAAAATGGACGTGCTTGGGTACAAAAATGGATATATTTTCAACTCATCATTATGAAGAACTGGTAAATCATAGAAATTCATTTTTCATGAGAAAAATGCTCACAACAGAGTACTAATGGATGTAAAATAAAAAACGGAAGAAGTATATGCAAAATATAGGAACTGGGGTGTATATGACCCAAGTGCGAAAAACCCGTATTTCGGCGGTAAAAAGTCAGTTATGAAGTTAAAATGATAAAAAAAAAAGAACTACACAACTCGATTACCCACTTCTCCCTCTTTAATTTGATACCAAACATGACGTATTTTGGACAAGCTCCAATGAGGGGTGGTACGACCCCCCCCCCCACCGCAAAAGCCCCTACCCCAAAAAATTGTTCATCTATATTTTTGTACTATAGAACCTTAATCCGAAGGAAAAAACTTCAATGATCTACGACCCTTGTCCTTCAATATTGTGATACTGCTCACGCTTTCCTTAACTCCCCAAGTATTTTAGACGCGAATGGAGGGTCCAGATCGGAAGCCATATTGGCGATCGTTAATGAGATGATTACTTTCTAGATACTTTATTAATTTGGAGTTAATGATAGATTCAAAAAACTTTGAAAGAATCGAATTGATTGAAATTGGTCGATAATTTGAGGGATCGATACCCTCACCTTTGTTGGGAATTGGCTGAACGTGAGCTAGTTTCCAAGCAGTTTACAACTCGTTAAAACGCTTTTATTAATATATTTTATTGGATCTTGTCGATTGTACGAGATTTGTCTTTGGGCTGAAACGATTTCATCACATTTCTTCGTTTCGGTTGCATATACTTGAATGTTTTCTAAACACTTTTCTTGTTCGAAAGCTCTTAATTTTTCTTCATTGAATTTTATATCAACACCGTGTACCTTCTTACTTACATGATTACATTATGTACAGTTAGTTTTCCTACGTTTATCTAGCTTAACATTTTAATTTCGCGACACAGATATTCCCTTAATGGAAAACTCTTAGTTTGTTCGAGCAATACGTTTGTGGAATTCTCTTCCTGCCAACTTTCAGAGATCTAGTGCGTTGGGGGCTTTCAAGGGACTTTTATGCCAATACTCACGCATTGACAACTTACTGTCACAAAATTTTCGAGCAGTTGAATAAAATTACACATCGTCGTGTTTCATAACATCAGTAGAATCGTATTCTTTTGTTTATTTTATGAAATATTGCAAATACATATACAATAGGTTTAATTTGCATTCCACAAAATACCTTGCTCTAGAACTCCCATATACTGAAGAGAACAAATTGTTCTGTTGATTAAAGCGAACTATTTGTACTGTTCGCTTAATTTATAAATCTGTATGAAGCGTTCTTTTGTGTATCTTTTATTCTGCCCTGTTCTGCGGACACAACAAAAAACACAGCTTATGTAATTTAGTAATAGTAGGAGCAGGTAAAAGATTTTTAGTCTTATTGTACCATTAGCCAAGAAATAAAGAATTGAATTGAATTGAAGCTTTAATCCATACACTTCAACTGACTACTCAAGAACGAAAATTTTTCTGTATATTCTTCTTCTTTATTAAGAGGAGTCAGTACATTTTTCAATGCGAATTTCTAGCAAACTATTTGTAGCAGAATAATGATTTATATCTTAAATTAAAGGTAACGAAAAGGTCTAGTAAATAACGTCGAGAAAAATAAAAAAAAATGCATTGGAATGGAGATATTAGCTCGGAAACTTGTAAAAAATGCTAAATATGGATTTTTTTCAAATCAAATTCCTCTTAGTAGGTATTCTCATTTCTTTATATTGTGACTATTTTAGAGAGATAAAGCCTAACTAAATCTAGCAAATAACGTCGAGTTTTTCATTTTTAGTGGCGCATTTTTTAATTGTTTAACTCTAATAGTACTTGTTTTTTCTCTCGATATTTCACCGACGAGAAATTGCAATATTTCGTTGAAAGTTTTAGAAATATAAAGCAAAATAGCATATTTAACAACTATGTGCAAAATAAAATTTAGGAGAGTTAATTCTCTTTAAAAATTTTCAATTTCTTTGAACTGCAAATTTTTATTTTCGTCTTAAATTGTGGCTTGTTGGGTTTCTGTCTTTTACGCTAGATGTCTCTAATGTGACTTGTGATCTAGGTCTAGGCTAATTTTATATGTATTTTCATACTTTCAGGACACAAACCTACGTATAGTAAATTTTATTGCCTACAGGCTCGCTGGCATCTAAATTGAAATTTTTGCTGAGTACGACTCCTCTTAAGATGCATAATAAAATCAATGAAGAAGTTCTGCTTCCAGAATGCTTCTTTTAAGTATGTTAAGAGCGTGCTTCGAGAAAGATATTTTCTGGTTATGGTGTGGAAACGCCTTCATTTGCAAAGGGTTTGTCATACAAATTGCCAGCTGGAATGGGTCCAGATTCGAGCATCACAGTGATCGTTTTTAAACGAGGCAACAGGATTTTGACTTTAAACTCAATCGATGGTTCGAAGTCCAATTATAGCATTTTTCAAGATAAACGAAATTCTCCATTTGTAGGAATTTCTGTTTGATTAGTTGAATTGATACTTTGGCGAAAACAATACCCCTTGAAAATAATATACATATTATTCATTCCATAAAAGTCTTGATAATTCAAAGTGTTAACGTAATAAAACAAAAAAAAAATTAACAAAACAAAGCCAGCAAAGTTAACAACATTTTAAAGCCCATAAAACGTACACGAGTAAGTAACCCGAAAAAAAAACTGCGCGACTATTTCCTTAAATATGCTCACCGGACCCTGAATATGGACGGATTTAGTTTTTTGTGGATCCAGAAAATTTAAATAAAACGTGACTGATACCGGTTGAATCTTTTATACTCGCGCACTGACTCCTCCACTTTCGTGTTACCTTTATAGGTATATATAGATATATATGTATTTTTTTTTCGGGCAGTGCTACCTGCTTTTCATCTGCGGTCGTAGTTGTTCACATATGTAGGTAGGTAGGCAGGCATGCAGGCAAGTATTATATCCCAGATTAGCTGGGCATATTTCATCTGCGCTTCGGTGCTGTATCTTTTCACCAACCTTGGCCACCGCAGTAAGCAAACCAACGATATCATGTAAATTGTACCACGATTCAATCCATTGAAAATACAGTCAAATGGACGAACAGACCGACCGAACAACGCGATGATTTGCAATGCGGCAATGCAACGAATACACATATTCCTTGTAGGTATGCGAACATTCAAGGAATCAATCAGGTGACCGAAAGGTATTTTGTACACTTGACAAAGTTTATTTTGCTGCCATGTCAAGATCTGATCGAGTGAGTTAAACACTCCAAGATTGGGTCCAGTGAATTTTGAAGCATTTCAGGTGCCCTGCCGGGTAATCTCGATCCAACTCCGTATGTACTGTACATATACAATGCTGCATTCATGCAATTAACGTACTAAATAAATACCAGTAGGTAAGCGCCTCTTTCACAGTTTCAGATGCATTTCAAAGATTTTACTAAAAGCAGACAACTTCACGACAGACATTTCAAAGGTATGTAGTAAGTAGTAGGTACAGCAGCAGCAATCACACCGGACTGACCTTCGTTGAAGATAACCTGATTGGTGTATAGACTTTATGGACTTGGAGGGTACCTACATATGAAGCTGATACTGCGCATTGGTAATAAATTAAATAAAAATAATGAATTAACGACAATGTGGCAGCTCGAACGTTTTCGATATTTGCCGGTGCGCAATTTTACGTTTTCCATCTATGAATCAGAGAAGTTTGTATAGTGCTGGCAGGCACACCTCATTCGATTATAAATACCGGCCACGCATTTATTTCACCAGAGACTATGGATGGAAGAAAACTTCTTTAGGCTCCTTCCTGCATTCTCGATATCTGACGATTTTGCAGAGTCGCTCGATTCGATATTTCAACAAAGTGCCAGGTGCCAACATTGAATCCTATCTTATTCGATTTTTCAATTTTTATGTAATCTCTTTTTCCACTCCGACAAAACGATAGATACAGAGATGCTGCAGTCGCGTAAAGATTTTAAAGAAGCGTTTACAGTGAAGTTCAAATCTTGAGTTTAGCTCGAGACATGCTGTCTATACGTGAGTATATCTGAGATAGTGACAATATATTCTCGACACGAAAATCTTCCGTACCGTCGCCGCCGCCGCCGCCGCCGCAGGCCATTGGAAGAGTACACTTATAGATATAAAATTCGAAAGCTACTTTGGTGCGTTGGTGCAAATTGTATATGTACCCTTTTGGATTTCCGTCCAAACAAGTGAATTGACTCAAATGATGAGATCCGTGCTAAGGTGTTCCTCTAATTAGTATAATCGGCTCGGAATTATTTTTCTGTTCGCGTGGGCATCCATTGGGTGTTGGATAGTTTTTTGTTTGTTTTTTACATTTTATTAAAAAAAAATATATGTATATATATATATTTCTCCTTAACTGATTCTTCTTCTTCTTCTTTTTCTTCTTCATCATCATGTTAGTCTTTTTAGAGACCGGTAATTAATAACGATGAGGCATTTTTTCATATGTGGTTCTTCCACTTTATCGAAACGAAAAGCAAAACGATATTAACAAGAGTTGAGTACCAAATCACGACAGGTTATTAATGAGCTACCGTACCTGACAATTGATTTTATAATGTGACTGCAATTTGGTGAGAAGCGGATGAAGGAAGGACGCACTTTTAACCAAAGACTTATAAAATGAAAACGAAATATAGTAGATATATATTCTGTGAATTTTGCCTTGCGTAAACACCTTATACCTACCTACCTACCAACCATTCACTTCAGATCGTGTCAGGAGATTTAACGCAGCCACTTTTTTCCTGTTTTTCGTTGGTAGGAGATTTATTTATTTTTTTAGTTTTTATTTATTTATTTTTTTTATTTTGAGTTATCGTTAAAGACTCCTTGAAGCTGTAGCAATCACTGTAAAATTTCTCAATGACATTCTTAATTGGTATTGTGCTGGACGAGATTTATGGGTGACCAGGCTTTGGTTGATAATTCTAGTAGATATTTTGAGTCAGAAATTATGTATGTCCGTATGTGATATGTCGGCGTGTATAGGTACTCCATTTATTTTTATTGTATTTTGCTTTCTCTTTTGATCTGGTTTCTTTCACATTTTTAATAGTTATTTAACATTTAAGTAAATTGTTCCACTTCCGACGCTGTTTTTTTTTTTTTTTTTGTTTAGATGGGCCAATTCAGAACAATCGATATCTGCACTTCGTGCAATTTGATTCACACTTATTATTTTTATTAGATTATCTGAGAAGCTATACTCTAATATTTTAGGTATACTTTTTGCCACCTAATTTACCTGGTGAAATGACAGACTGTACTTGAGAACCTCTTTATCGAAAATGAAGTTAGAATTTTTCGTGTATCTATGTTGATTGGCTGTTAAGATCAAAGATAATTGAATGTTATCATTGCATATTTTTTCTATTTGCTCGTTATATGAAAATCAAAACTTATGAATAATCTCTCTCTCTCTCTCTCTGCCTCCGATTTTTGAACAGTTTTTTTTTCACCTTGATTTTGGAAATGATCTACCTACAATGTAAACAATAAAGGTTACCTATTCAATAATAGCGCTATGCAATAGTGAATTTTGAAATAAAGCTCGAATATACAAAAATATTTACAATCTAGTGTAGGTACATGACTTTGAGATCCATTTAAAATTAACTATAAAACTGTTTTAGTGTAATTTCTTCTAAAACGCAATAAATGGGTTTTCCTCTCAACGCGTGCCTAGTTTCAGAGAGATGATTTAAAATTTTTAGTCGTTTTCGGACATTTTTTAAGGAAAGTCGAACGAAGAACCTAATTTTTGTGTTCTCAAATTTTAGACATACAACAAAGTCCCTGAAATTGTTCGTAGCTATAGTGGTAAATTCAGTCTTATTCGTGTTTATAACATGTTGGAACAATAACTTTTGGAATTAGTGTTCGGGTAAGTGTTCCAGTCGCTGCAAACCAAATGTACATTTGACTGTACATGGGTAGTAATGGGGTGTAAATGTATTGATTCAACTTTTAATTTTTAATGCAATACAAACCACTTAGCATAAAACCGATTGTGGTAATGTAGCTGCACAGGACCGCACTTGACCTACCTTACAACCAGTACACGGTCGGTTCGAGCGTAAAACATTTGATACTTATCCCTGTTAATAAATGTATATTATATGAAGAAATTCAAAAAAAAAACATAAGAAAAACTCAAAAATAAAATTGCTTCTTTCAGAATGGAGATATTGATGTGTGGTATTAGTGTTGCCAAATGATTATAACAAAAAATCAAATATTTATCCACTACATTGCATGATGGTAATTTTGAAATTTCCGCAGGATCACAATGTTTTGGGAAAGGGGGATTGCATTGCAAATATTCACGGAGAATATGTCACGCAATCGATTTTATGCACTTCGCATGCATTTGTGCATTGTGTGTCTACAAACACATGTGATATCTAATAATGATGATAAATTTTATCATGTGCGGCCGATCATGGATGCAGTTCGAAAACATTTGTTGGAGCACCAATTGGAAGAGCAGATTATACAGTTCAAAGGACGTCTGCAGATAAAACATTATTTGCGAGGAAAGCCATGTCCATGGGGTATAAAGCTCCGTCTGATATGCGGTAAAAATGGAATGCCGTACGACTTCATTACCTACCAAAGCCACTGAAATCGAACCGCCTTCTTAGATAAGCTTAGCTTCAGCGCGGTTATTGATCTTGAGTTATTGAAGCCGGTAGATTCGGTAGGCCAAAAATTTCACACAGACAACTTTCTCACAACGTATTTACTGGAGAAAAGAAAAATTCTTGCTGCTGGAAAAACTTGTGTCAATTGTTTTCAGAACCTACCTCTACAGACTGATGTAGAGATTCGATAGAAAGGCCACCGCTGTGCAGAACAGGTGATCAGCCGTGACAAAAAAGTAGTTGTCACGAAATGGTATGACATCAAAGGTGTTTATTTGGCTGCAGGCTTCTTGGAATAGCCGTTCCGGATAAAGTGCAGCGGTATAAAAAAAAATCGATATAACAGAGGATGGGAACGCGGAGATCTCCTTGATAAAATGCTGTAGTACAATAATATTTTTATTAAATCTAAAAAATGGACTTTGCGTTTAATTATGCATTTTCTCCGACATAGCGATTACGGCTAGTTAACTTGAGTACAGATCAAATGCTCCAAGAAATGGAATACTGCTCAAAGACCAAATGGACTTACTTGCGTTCAGAAAAGGGCTGGCTTATACTTTCGTTAGCGTTTCGGCAATCCCGCAACAGTTAGCTGATAATAGACGGGGGTGACCCTCGAACTTGGCTGGATTTTCTTCTCCTGAAGCAGACGAAAATATACATGGGCCGAAGCTACAAAATTACTTTTATTCACTGCCAATTGATACTCGTTACGATCAAGTCGTTCACTTTCTACGCTTCAATTCAACACAAGGTACAGCAGTTCGATACAAACTATAAGCAAGCAGAGAAAATATTTCTATTGTTTGATATGCAAAGCACATCTGTGCATTCTACGAAATTCGGAATGTATGTTCGAGTATCATCGAAAATAAGTTATTTGTAATTTAATTTTATAAAAATGTTTATACTTTTGTGTTCAAGTGTATTACCAATTAAATTACGTTTAAATAAATTACATTTAAATAAATTACAATTAAAATAAATCATTATTACATAATAGACACGCTCTTTTCACTCAAAACATCTTTCATTAGCTCTCGTATAGTCCCTGATTTTGTTATATGAAAGAGTCGGAGTTTGACTACCATAGCTACCCATGTACACTCAAGTGTACATCTCTCACCGACCATACCTTTCCAGGCAGGTAACAATTTTTTGTCGTAAAATACTTCTGTGACCCACATGACTAAAACCCATCACTCAAAAAATTTTTCCAACCGCGCGTTTAAGATGGGTACTAAAAGGGTTAATGAACTTGGTGATACCAATTATCACTAAGGCTAACATGTTGCCTCTGTCAGGATGCTTCTGAAACAATGAAGAAGCTAACTCTTCTTGCAACTGCGCAGCAATAGTAAAATGAAAATTTCACCATATGGGGCAAGCAATCCCATCTCTAAACCATATGCGCGAACTCAATCCCACAAATGTCCTAAACATCATCAGCAGTTTTAACTTAGAATGGGAATAAACTAAACAATCTAATATTTATTAGTATAAAAATAGATATTAATGTACGAATAATAATATAAGATTGACATGTAATTAAATTTAGTTCTATTATTTCCTAAGTAATGTTGCGTGCGAATGACCTTGATTTGTCATTCAAAAACAAATGTACCTCTGTAGATCATGATATTATACTTTTATACTTGTCAAATGGCAGGACAATAAATTGATGGTGTTGGCTTCGAATTTTATTGGAAATTGGGGTCCTTTGAAGCTAAAATGTATCAGAAGGAAAATCAAAGATATATTTCAATTAAATTACCAGAGATAGTTCAGCTTTATAATAGGAATATGGGAGGAATAGATTTACTGGATCAACTGATAAGTTATTATCGGACTTACATTAGGTCTAAAAAATGGACTCTACGAATAATAACCTATTTTGTTGATTTCACTGTTGTTCAGATTAGGTTAGAATATAAACGTGATTGTGACATAGAAGCTATACCAAACAGACAATAATTATACTTTTGATGAATTCTCGAATGGAAGTTGTCAACGGACTTATTTATGCTGGTGTAACAATCAATCGAAAATCTGGAAGCTCATTACAATCAGCTATGGATGATATAGAGATTGAGCCACGTAGAAAATGTAAAAAAGAAGATTAGACGAAGTTTCTTATATGCTTGGTCATATCGGTGCAAGCTCAGCGGTTGTTCAGGAAGATCGCGAATTTATTACATGAAATGGAATGTACATTTGTGTTTATCAAAACACAGAAATTGTTTCCGCAGATTTTCATAAAAAGTAAAATAAATTTTTGATTTTTGTTTCATATAAATTATATACATAAAGTAAGTGTTTTTTTTTTAACAAGATAATGAGGATATAAGAAACGGCAATTATGTATCATAATAAAGTATAACAGGATTTAGAACAAAAAAACAAAACATAATTGCCGCGAAAAATTATTTTGAAATATTTTTTTACCTAATTTTGAAAAAAATGTGAAATGTGTAAATGGCCATATTGCCATAATATGAAAAGGTCTGAAATTATAAAAAAAATTATATCTTGCAAGTGAAATATTTATTTTGAATATAAGTAATGCATTAGGTAAGAATAAGAAAGTAGAGAGTTTACATCATGCTGACAATAAGAGCATAACGTGCTAGCAATATGCCCATGGGCTATTGCCAACTCAGCATGGTGGGCATATTGCTGCACATGAAGTAAAAATTAAGTAAGGCTTTGTTTTTATCTAATGTTTTACTGCAAATCAATAATTTTTTCCACAATTTAAGCTTCAATACCGATGTATTGAATAAAAGGCATTGCAAGACAATAGCAATTTTTTTACTTACTTTTTTAATAAAATACTTACCTCGTAAGGTTAAGTTGGGACCGCCATTTCATGGTGGTAGAAAAGTTTTGAATACGTCAAAATTTAGGGCTCAATTAGGGCTAATTTAATACCACATTCCCGAATTTAATGCTCTTGTATTTTTAAAAAAATCCATAGAAAATCCAACTTTATTAAAAGCTTGGACCACCACTACTGAAAATAGGTTAAATAGTATTGTCACAATAGTATGCACTGCATAATATTGTAGGGCTAAATTAGGGCTAATTTATGGCGTCTTTCCCGAAAGTAAAAAAGCAATCGTGACCATGAAAACATAAAATTAACCGTTTTTTTAAAAAATGTTCCATCGATTTTCAACCTATACGCTACTAACATATTAATATTATTGTGTTTTTCAATCGGATTAAATCTCAGATCCAACTCAGCAGCGCAATGGAGTATACTCGTAGAGAAAACAGGAAGTGTGGTAATCCAAATTTAGCGTAGTGAAATTCTATTTGTGTTCGAGGTATTGAATGTCGAATTCTAAGCTGGGCACCAACTTACATAGTAAGTATCTAATATGTACGACTGCCTACATTTCGTTGCTTCACTCAGAAATATTTAACCGCTGATTCATGGCTTTTTAGTTGGTTTGTTGAAGATTAGGCATAATACTATAGAAAAATAGTCAAATAAATAATATTTTCTCTACATTTCTGTGGATAAAGCCTTACTACCCTCTATAACTTCGGTAAAATTTAGAGTATTCAACTCCTTTCCAGTATTATTTGTTGAACACCGATTTAATACGATTGAAAAACACAGTAATATTAAAATGTTGGTAGCATGTAGGCTCAAAATCGATGGAACATTTTGTTTTTTAAACTTTTACTTTTATGTTTTCTTGGTCACGATTGATTTTTTACTTTCGGGGAAGACGCATTAAATTAGCCTGAATTGAGCCCTACAATATTATGCAGTGTATTTTTTTTTTTTTTTTTTTTTTTTGTAAACAGGGGGAACAGGAGATTCCCAACCCAAGCACGAAGGCTACATCGGCCCATTGTACTATCCTGAATCCCATTCACCAAAACCTTCCTGTCCTCTTAATGAAGCGCAACAAGTCTTGGTGAGAAAGGTTTTCCAGCTCATCCACAGCGAAGGCCGGATACTCACACAAAAAGTGTTCGGTTGTCTCAGGCTCTCCCTCCATGCAGGACAGACACTAAGGGCTGTCAACAACTCCCATCCTTGTTAGATGAGCGTGAAGTGAGCTGTGACCGGTGATGATGCCAACCACGGTTCTACATTGTTTGCTTCCGAACCCCATGAGAAAATCGGAGATATTCCCATTGGGCCCATCAAGAAACAGTTTTGTACACCTACAAGCACTCAGGTTCTCCCATCTTTGCTGATGTTTCCTATGAACATCCGCTTTGATGAGAGACCCGATATTCGAGGTGGCAATGCCTACGGCGGGCTCCGGTCCGAGGAACGGAGAATCGGAGCCAGCCCTAGCTAAAAGGTCAGCCCTTTCATTCCCCATGATCCCCATGTGACCAGGAACCCACAGGAGGGACACATTGTTGTGAAAACACAACTTATCCACTGACGACCTGCAGTCCCCCAGTAACTTAGACGTTATCCGAGGGCCATTCAGAGCCATCAAGGCTGCGTGACTATCCGAAAGGATAGCGATATCTCTCCCCTTTATTTGCATATCAAGGGCTAACTTCGCTGCCATTGAGATGGCGAAGACTTCAGCCTGGAAGACAGTGGTGTGTTTTCCAAGCGAGTACTCCATTCCAAAATCAGGCTCAGGAAAATAGACACCTACCCCAGCTCCCTCATTAGTGAGAGAGCCGTCGGTGAAGATTTTTAGAGCAGACCGGGGCAGGCACGATAAGGCACTTCCCTCAGTCCACGATTCCCTTGCAGGAAAGCTTACAGAGAAGCGACGCCCGAAACGAAGCTCTGGTACCATCGCATCCCGTGGCATACCGGCCAGAGGGTTTTCCAAGTCCAGCCGATACGCCATAGAGCAATGAGAAGAGCCAGTCCAGCCGCCCTCCCAACATCCCCATAAGCACAATCTGCACACAGCCCTTTCGACCTCTGCCTGAATGACGAGATCCAGGGGTGGCAGATTGAGTAAGACCTCAAGAGCCGCAGTAGCCGTAGATCGCATGGAGCTCGTAATTCCCAAGCAGGCAAGCCTTTGCAGGCCCGCCTTGCGGATCGCAGTCCCCACAAGCGTCCTCGACCACCATACACAGGAGACATATGTGAGCATGGGTCTGACGATCGAGGTGTACATCCAATGCACAACCATCGGTCTAATGCCCCATGTGCAGCCAAAGGTTCTCCTGCATTGAGCGAAGACCCTCATGCAGCATTAATTTTTTCCTCTACGTGCATTCCCCATATCAGCTTCGAGTCAAGGAAGACTCCAAGGTGCTTGACATGAGGAGAGAGTTGCAGAGTGTGTCCAAAAAGCTTTGGAAGAACAAAGTACCCCAGCTTACGTCTTCTGGAGAAGAGCTCCAAGCTGCACTTTGTAGGGTTCACTGTCATATCATGACGGGTGCACCAGTCCTCAACAATTTTGAGGCCTCGTTGCATGAAGGCACAGGCAGCAGCCATGCTATATCAGTGCAGTGCAGTACATACTATTGTGACAATACTATGTAACCTATTTTCAGTAGTGGTAGTCCTAGCTTTCAATAAAGTTGGATTTTCTATAGATTTAAAAAAAAAATACAAGAGTATTAAATTCAGGGGATGTGACATTAAATTAGCCCTAATTAAGTCTTAAATTTTGACGTATTTAAAAATGACCATGAAATGGCGGTCCCAACTTAATTGATGTAGTAATGCAACACAATATTTTTTATTTCTCACCTATATTAAAATGGACTATTCATATACAACTGTACGCAATTGCATACATAATGAATTTGAATTTTGCTCCAAGGAAAATAATTCAGGACACTAAGTTAAAAAAGAATCAACGCTGTATGATCATTCTGCGTTAAACGAACGAAAACTCCAGTTTTGATTATTTTAAAGTTCAAAATGAGTGCTCATCTCTAAACATATACTGATATTAACAAGTTAAAATTCAAATGGGGCTGAAAATGAGAGCTCTCCTGTCATCTTATTAGGCTACTAAAGAAATATCTGTATGTATATAAAAATTTCAGTATCACTGGCTAGATAGTTAAGTTTAACATTTACAAATATAGTTAAGCTCTTCTTTTTCTTACTTTGCGTGGATAAAGCATTCTTTAAGTACCTATCTGAAAACTAACCCTGGCCTGTTTGAGCTAACAAGATTCAAATTCAAACATTGAAATTTAAAAACCCGAAACATAAACCTAAACAGAAAACTCACGAAAACAAATTGCATAGACATTTTTCTGGTAGATTCATTATTCAAGAAGGCTATTTCTAACTTCGAGAAAATTCTACTGCCAGAGGGCATAATCCGTTTTTGCTAAGCAACTCTGATAATTTTTTTTCCAATCTTCAGTTTATATTATTATTCTAGATGGCGCTCGAGTATATTTATGAAGTGTGAAGTAGATCCAGATCCTTATTGAATTTTTAAATCGAATATTACACAACAATCTAAGCTTATATTGCGAAAATAGGGTTTAGCAATATATTTTGTATTATTTTGACTTAACAATATTCTTAGTTAAGTCAAAATAATACAAAATACGTTGCTAAACCTCATTTTCGCAATATAAGTTTAGATTGTTGTGTAATATTCAATTTGAAATTCTCGAAAAATATCAATTACATGCTACAGAAATATTTTCAAATAATAAGAATACACTTCTCACCTTACAACCGCATCATAATTGATTTTATAACAGACATCTATCTCGAGATGCAAGCATTTATCTGCAATTAGTGGATCTCAAGTATCTGTTTCTCATTCATTCACATGACATTTGTGAGCATTTTTAGTTCAAAAAGATAACTGAATCCCTTTTTAATATGTATACGCGATTCCATTTAGATGCATGACAAGCATTGCTAAAATTACTGAAATCAATTTCTAACCACTTCAGGTCTTGAGTATCGATATGCATCGAGGGCATTCATCTATGCCGTCCATTGGAATTGAATGGACAGTGTCGACCGATGCGCAGCGGCATGGTGGAGCAAAATGCACTGCACTCTAACCATTTTCATGCAATATGGGTATCTGAACTGAAGCGAAAAGTCGTGAGTGCGTGAATACATCCATAACAAGTTTAATTCCTTTTTGGTCCCAGAAGACTATAAAGAACCTTCCTAATGACGGGCTCTCTAATGCAAAGAAAGCGACTATCTTAGTAAATGAAACTTGAAGAAGGCAAAACGGCAACATGAAACAGATGAGGTCAGGCCATCATAGGCCACAAAGGTTACCTGAGAATTGTACATAAATGAGCTTGAAATTGTTTGGATAGATTCCTCAACTTCCATTTACGCTCATAGAGAATGCTCCAAAAGGACTTCATTCAAAATCGTTTCCGTGCAAAATGTTTTTTTTTTTTTTTTTTTTATATTGGTAGATAGGTATTCCTTACCTTGTAGATCTGTTATAAATTTTCACTTGCAATTGGCCAACTAATTGCATACTTGATACACGCTCTTTCTAACTTGCTAATTGAAAATTATAGCAAGCTCAACATTGAACAGACGATGCTGCACCTTTTCCGTCTAGTTTTCTTATAGTAAAGTAACTAAGTAAGTAGTACATCTGGGCTCTGAGATTTCCAAATCCAGTATATAGAGGGAGGAGGAGAAGGAGGGGAGGGGTGGAATAGCAGTAGTCATTGCTTAGTGCGACGTCTATCTTTTAAGTTAAATTGAATTGAGCTTCGCTAGACTCTTGTCTCGTTGAATGAGTCATTGAGCGGGCTCTTATACTATAGTAACTTATATGCACCTACACGAAGCTATAGTTTCAGGTTTTTGAACTTCAAACCTGAAATAAATCTAAATCTAATAATATCAACTGTGTGGTCTGGTTGTTAAGGCTCAGCACAGGTATCTGTATTAATTATGGAACATGATTAGTGCGCACAATTGGCTGCAGGTAATGTTTAACGACAACTAGTTTTATTGGCGGTGGCGGCGGCGGCGGCGTTTAAGCTGAGTCATTTGCACCGGGCCCCAAGTGTTTACAAAATATTAAATTGTGCAAATTGTTTATAAAATAAAAAAAAAATATAAAAATAAAATAAAAACGATTTGTGAAATTTTGATCACACTTGTTAATATTCTGATATTGATCAATTCTTCAAATTGATATTAAATTGTTATTTAAAAGGCGTTCTATAAGTGTGTAGTCAAATAATTTAAAATTTCATGAATAATTTATTTTATTTTATGCTGCGAGTCTGTCGAATGAAGTCTATTCAAATTAAATGAGAACTTAAGAATAAATCAGTGAATTCTGTCATTGATAAAAAAAAAAGAGACATACCGCACATAAAACATTGACCAACCCTAGATCTAACTTGATTCTCTAATAAAACTCAGCATGTCCATATGTATCTCCTTCCTCAGCTCCGAGAAAAATTAGCTACGAAGTAGCCCACCTCTTTTAGAGCAGAACACTATGATAAAGTACATTTCGAACCGATTCAATTTCCTCAGGAGCCTTACAGTTTCGTTTGATTTTAGCTCCAGCCTCCGGATTATATTTCTTCTTGAATATCGTCCACCAGACTACGGAGCCATAGCACCAAATTGGTCTTAGAATTACTCTGTACATCCATCGTACTCCTTTTTATTTATAGCATCAGATAGGTAATGCTAAAAACTTTCTTATACGTATTAAAAGCCATATTAGTTTTTTCATGCGTTCTATTATATTACTCCTCCAAAGTCTAGTATAGCACCTAAATACTTAGCCTCGCTGTATAGGGTTAAATCTAGTATAGCACTTAAATACTTAGCGTCGCTGTATGGGTTTAAGTTGGTATTACCTAACCTTGGGAGTCTAAACTTTTGTATTATGCTTTTCTCAGTGAAAAGTACCATCTTCGTCTTAGAAGGATTCACACACAGTCCACTATTGCTGGCCCAACTAATCAGTTTAAACATATATATAAGCATATATAACTACCAGGATAGTTAGATCAGGATAGTTCGATCATCCATATAAGCAACTGTCGTGAAACCATTCTCTTATAATGTATTCAATATTCTTTGCATAACCATAGTATTCAAATATTGTCAGTTAAAGTTCAAGTTTTGTCCAAATCTCGTCCAACCTGTTTCGTTTGATGCCAGAATCTATCCCTAACTCGTAATGCCTTAATAACACAGGCATCACATTTTCTAGTAATCTTAGTTGGGTTGACTATATATTTCCAATTGCGAAAAATACAATGACAAAATGCCTTGGTTTCTTTCAAGGACGCAATAAAATATCTCTCCTCATCAATCTTGCGCTCATATAGCATTTTCATATTAAACGCAGATTGCAGTTAGGTTCATTGGTGATGAGTCCATTACAAACCTTAAAATATCGTCGTAAAATCAATTGTCAGATTTTAGAGGAGAAATTCAAATTTACTTCAAGAAATAGGAATTTTTGTTAGAGTGAATAAGTAAAAGTTAAATAAGGGAATGTTTTTTCTATCAACATTAAATATTTTTCTGATGTCCAATGCTGAAGTTTTTTATAAACGAGAAATTATACAGACTGGGTCTCAATATTTGCGACAATTTGTTATAATAATATTTTAATTAATTTTATGCGCATCCTTTTAAATCAATTTAACTTTTCTTAAACTAACTTATAGTCTTGATAGTCTCAACTTTTATTATTAATTATTGTTTTTTTTTCTTCTTAAATTATTATTACCTAGGGCTTTTCATATTAAACTGATCTACAACATATGTTCAATTCAATTACTCATTTCAACCGTGCAGGAACCTTAATACCATACCCATATGATGTTAGAGAACTGAATTTGATTAATGCACCAGGTGATGTGAGTTTCATAATCAAGAAAGAAAGAAAGCGGATCCACCACAAAAATTATTTCTTCTTAATTACCGTGAAAATATAATGAGTCATCGCAGGTAATCCCTTCTAAAAATACATACATATGTATATGAACAACAAAGTAAAATATTTCATAGGCTTTACTCCACTTGTGAACACGCGACCCTCTCAAATAAATGAGGGGGTGTAGTTAGTTTGTGGCAAGTGAAGATCCAAATGTTTACGTTTTTTTTTTGTTTTATGTTCTTTAATGCATTTAGAGAAATATGATTGTTGGACATGCAATATACATAGTAGATATATATGAAATTGTTGTAATCGAATTGACCTCATGCTTCATAAATTTCTGGTTGATATTGTAATGCATATTGTTAATGGTTCTTAATCCTTTTTATATATATTTTTCATTTGACCTCGTAGAGGTTAATTGGAATTTTTTTCTGTTTTAATTTGTTTTACTCTAAGCTTACTCCTGGTTCACCTAGATTATGCGTCTTTTAATAAAAATCTCTTGACGGGATTCTGGTAAACTCTAGACTCATAGTCCGGTTTTCCATCTTGTCGTGTTCCTGTGGCTGAATTTTAATTCTATGTATCGTCTCTGTCTTTGTACTGCATTCCTTATACAGAATTTCTTTCTACCTTACAGTTCTTCATTGAATGCTCGATCTCTTTAGGAAATTATTAGTAGTAGTACAACATATTTATGTATATTAAAAATTTTGAGGTGATCTAGTATTGTACGGATACGATAGTGGAAGGGAAATACAAGGAAAGTTAGAATAGGTTTTCGTTGAAATACGTATTAGAAACATAACCAAAATCAGAACTGCTACTGTCAAATATGAACTCTGCCGTCACCGCTACTATCTTCATTACATCCAATACTATGATTTCAAAGAGCATACGCATACTACGCATACGCATACTAAAAATAATGTCCAGAGTAGCAAGCCTCATGGAATGCCATGCAGTAGAGTAGCATTAATTTTTTTAAGTGTTATATTATCCCCAATTCCATTGATTATTGTGAGTAAGAATATTTTGCAGCTACGAAAACTATAGATTAGAAATCAGAAAAAACTACTAAAATATAATTTTAAATATTAAAATTTAAATAATATAATAAATGGTAGGTAATTACCAGTAAAAGTAGAGCATTGTGAAGCAGGTGTTGTATATAAAATGTACTATATAATAGAAATAATAATTAAGTCCTCAATGCAAAATGACTCTGAACAAAGTGACAATGTAGTTCAAAGCTTTCAATGCTAATTTCACTCTTTTCTCATTGAGCTATTGATAAAAAAAAATTGCCGTACTAAATAAACTTTTAAAATTTTATATAAGAAAAATTTAAATGAGGATGAGTTCTATCTTTTTTGGTGATGGAACTGACGTAATTTATCCGATAAACCATCGTTAAATTGCATACATTTCGTTACTTTCATATATATTAATTCTTTTAATTGGGCCTTGGACTGCTTTAAATTTCGCCGTAAAAATAACTGTGTCATCCAATATTGTCCATTCAAATTCGTTAAAGCATTCATGCAATGTTCATTATTAGGAGTTCCGAATAATTTAATCCTTCGAACCAGCTACATCGAAGACTATTCACAGTAAATTTTATTAAAAATCTGTTTTTTAATTTATTATTTTGTTCTTTCTAGACTTTTGTAAATATGTAATGTTAACAATATTGTCTTGTCATCAGCGCTAAATGCAGTACATATGTTATCTAAGTTTCAAGTCGATCGGATTACAAGATTTAATCCTAATTAACAAAAGAATTTCTAAATTTTGTTAAAAAATCCTTAATCGTCAAAATACCGAATTGGACAATAAATAGCTACATTTGTGTGCCATAGTGAATTTCTAAATTTCTAATGTAGTAAAGATCAAAGATTTCAATTTCTAGAATAGTTCATCGGACAGTAAGAATGATTATACCAATTTCATTGGATTTTATATTCTGAAGAACTGTTCAGCACAATAAAAACTTGTAGGACTGATCTTTTTCACAGTATATATAAAAGACCCAAAACTATATAAGGCAACACCAAGAACGGGTTGCCCGATTTAGCCCATTTTTGCACTTTTATTTACAATTTTTATAAAAACGCCGTGCACAAAATTTCACTACTTGGGCGTGTTTTCAGGCAGGGTATACAAATGAAAACAAGCACAAAAAAAGCTAGAATTGGTCTAAGACCAATTATTATGATACCCTAGTAGGTGAATGCACGTATGTAATTTCGTATTTCATCTATGCAATTTTGATTTTTGAATTGGTTTTTCGCACAGAAAAAATGATTATAACCAATTTTATAGGATTTCGTAGATATTCTGAAGAAGATTTTAGTACAATAAAAATGTCTAGGACTGATCGTTTTCACAGTATACGTAAACAACCTAAATTTTTATATGGCAACACCAAGAAGGGGTTGCCCGATTTATTCCGTTTTTGAAATTTTATTTGTTATTACTATAAAAACACCATGTACCAAATTTCAGCTCTCTATGTCAACGCGTTCTCAGGCAGTGTCTAAATATATAGTGGAAAACGAAATTTTTGTATGGCAACCCTACGAAGAAATTGCCCGATTTGCCTCATTTTCTAACTTAATTTTACTTTCCGTGTACAAAATTGCAGCTTTCTAAGTGAACGTGTTCTCGAGTTATCGTGCGCACAGACGGATGGACAGACAGACAGACTTTTAATTTTGTGCATGGGTGTCCATGTCCAATCCATTTTGCCCTACCATCATTAATTCGAGGTGTTATAAACGGAATGACAAACTTAGTATATCCTTTAGATTTCATCTGGGGTATAAAAACGAAAATAAGAAACTGTTCCGGCTTACTTTCTGATTTCAAAGTTCGTCGCTTAAGTCTTTCGTTTTGTATGCATGAGAAAAAAAGAAGCGTTTTTTTTTAAGAAATTAAAAAATCTACGAGAAATTCGTAGTGTCATCTTTGTGAAATGTGCAACGAATTCGATTTTACAATTCTAATTTGAAGAAAAAAAAAAATTGGTGTGACCAATTCTTACTATACTTGATTCTTGATGAATGCCACGTATGTAGGTAATTTCGTACGGTCACCCATCTGGGCAAATTTGATTTTTGAAATGGTTTTTCGTATATATTTCTAGAATTGTTGTCTTATAAAAATTTAGGCTTAGGGTGAAATCCTATGAAATTCATATTCGGAAGAACTTTTCAGTACAATAAAACGTCTACGATTGACAGTTTTCACAACCTCAAGAAGGAGTGCCCAATTTTTTAAAATATATATATATTTACTATTTTTATGAAAACGCCATGTACAAAATTTCAGCTCTCTAATGACGCGTTATCAGACAGTGTGCAAATACATATATAGTTATTAAAAATGAAATTTTTGTATGGCAACTCCACGAAGGAGTTAACCGATTTGTTCCATTTTCGAACTGATATTTACTTTTAGTTTTAAAAGTCCGTGTGCAAAATTTCAGCTCTATAAGTGAATACGATCCCGAATTATCGTGAGAACGCACAGACGGACTTGATTAAATCAAAAAAACTTTTGATATTATGCGTCGGTGTCCAACCCATTTTGCTCTATGATCATTATTTCTGTATATATTAGTATACCCTATGATTTTATCACCAAAAATAAATGAAAAAAAAAAGGTTTGAAAAATTAGCTTACCGATAGTAGAATATGGGATTGATTCATACCTGAAAATATAAAAAGATATCAATTTTTATTTGTATACCTACAATTATAGTTAACGTTTATCAACACACATATGATATTTTTAAATTATAGCTACTTAAAAACCAATGAATAATTTAACAGAAATGTCCCCTAATCCCTTCCCTATCTCCTTCTTTACATCATAGTGTATCCCCTAAGCTTGGCTAATTAATATACTTAAAAAAAAAAATACATGCATGCCTAGTTATATATAAAAGGTGGTTCTTTTTACTAGACCCTTTAATCAAATCGGTATATACTATTTTTAATTTACTATAATTACTCTCTAACAGCAGTTACATAAATGTATGCATGCATGCATCGTGTACATAAAAAATAATCAAATTTATCAAAGAGACGTATATTTCAAAATCCATGCAACAAATTCCTTTCAAGCATATTTATCAATAATATCAGTCAGAAGACAAATAATGATTCAATGTGGCAGTTTCGATAACATAACTCTGAAGAAAGAAAAAAACAAAAAACAAAATATTCCACATATCACACCTTTTCCATATATATATATAAAATCTGCTTATATTCAAACATTCTCGCCCATTTACATGCCTCAATCATTTCGTGACACCGTCAAAGTCGGCATAATGTAATTAATTTCCCGTCTACCTTGCTGCTATGATTTCAATAATTATTTAATTATCTTTTCTCCACAAGGAGTGGACGTTGAAAATTTGTCGTCGACGTTCCGGGCATTAATTGGGCTTGTGACAGAGCTGGAAAAGTGAGAAGAGATTAGCCACTAACTGCGACCAACACCTGATCTCAAAGAAATACTCGGACAGACACTATCGTCTCTGTATAAATCAACCAAAGGTTGTTAATTAATGTGAATCTAGGAATATTTAGGTGCCATTTATTTAATGTGATAATTTTTTAATTTATTGGCTTAACGGAGAAGAGAAGACTCACGGAGAGTATTATTCAAGATTTATGCTGTGTTAAATGGCAAGCGATTTATTGCTTATCTTTCGAGATGATATCCTAATTTGAGGGATTTTGAGACATATACTTAGATATGAGTTTTTTTTTGTTTTTTTTTTTTTTTTTTTATTATATAATCAAGTAGTAGTAGTAAATTAAGTGGTGACAGGAATCATTTCATTAGACAAATTAGGCATTTCCATTTGTGATATTGCACTCGATACTATGCAAGTGTTGTTACTTTTATCTTCCAGAATGAAAGATCGAGAGAGGAGGGAGGGGCATGTAACAACGTAAAGATAGCAATCATTCTCTTGGCTGCGTATTTCACACATTACATATCTCTTCGCACAAAACTGCAACTGATCGTGTCTTCTTAATGTGCGATACAACAGATTTTCAACAACAGTTTAACATGAAATAATCCACCTGACCATTGCGGTCTCGCCGCCACAGGATGCGTCTGGCATGGCAGTACCAAGGAATGAGGCCAGCCACCACAGCCTAGAGAATAAGATACTCTATTAGCCATATATTCTCATTACAGCAGACATGAATACCGTGTTTTATACCTTCACGGAAAGATTGGATTAAATAATTAATTCGCTTACCCTGACGACGAGTCTTATATACATTGGTATGTATATATATGTATATTTATATATATATATATATACATATATACGTGCAGTACAATTTTAAACGTGAACTAAAGATACTTATCTCTCATACAAATTAATTACAGCCCTTGAAGCATGCACTGATATGCACATACACACACTTTTTCTGTGACGGGTTGACGGATTTATTTCATCTTACCTTACGACTTTATGGACCATTCAATATTTTTTTTGTTTCTGTTTATTCTTTTTCTTTTCTTTTTTTTAATTTTTCTTTTGCTTAGATGCTTATCGGGTCATTAAAGTGATTTCACCTGTGCCCGCATTGCTTATACGCCTATTATAACTATTTATAGAAATGAAAATATCCTTCAGGTGTTATAAAAGCAGGTGACAATTTTAACAACGTTTCTTTGGGGAGTCAGTGAGGGTTTTTGACATTCATGTCAACGTAGACTAAATGCCTAGACAAAAAAGACAAAGCATTAATATGAACCTGTAGCGATAGGCAGTTGGTATAAAGTTGTAGAAAATATTATTTGTTGACATAATATCCGGAGATATTTTGATTTCTTCAGTTATCTTAATTTAGTAAACGAATTAACTGGTAGGTATTAACAAATTTTAACACGTTTTTGGGTATATTTATACTGGAAAAGGATCTCGTATATTTTTCACTATGACAGATAATTAATCTGCAGTAGCTAGCTATAATAATAATGGGGCTGCCATTTATGGCTTTATTACTTTTTGTCTCAGATGTTTTCGGAAATCTTCGCTTATGGTGAAAGAAATCTCCAAGTAAGAAAAAGCGTAGGATCAAGTCGAGGTGGTATTCAAACCCATGGATCCTGGATTATAGATCAGTATGTTAAAAATTGGTCCATCGAAGCGGGCCACGGTACAATATTAACAAAAGTATAAAACTCAGTGCTTTTAATGAAAAAAGAGTTAATAACTTATACAAAAACACATAAATTAAAAAAAAAAACAGAAGATGGTAAACTGTTCCACATTTGTATTGTTCTGCTTATGAAGGATTCGCGGAATTTCACGGTACGGCCGAAGATAAACTCGGGTTACAGCTAGTGTGATGTGCATAAAAAGAATTCTACAAGGCATCAGGTTAGAGATTTCGTCAGAGCAATAGCCATAGAAATAGTGATAAAAAAGAGACAGACATCCTATATTACGTCGGTGCTCTAGAGAATCAACAGCTGCTATTGATATGTTATCGCTAATAAGCCGGAAGGCCTTCTTTTGGATTTTGTCTAACGCGGACAATGCAGTGCGTCCAGCCCCTGCCAAAATATGAGAATTATTTTCTAATCTAGGCCTGATATGTGTTCTTGGCAATACCAAAAATGTTATCGGACCAACTAAGATTGTTAGATATTTTAATACCGAAAAAATATTAAGAGATGGCGAGTTCGTGATATCTTCTTCATCGACGGAAATGGGTGTGAATGGGTGTTGGAGTACGTTTGAGCAATAAACAGACAACATTGAATTTTGGAAGCATTAAACAAGACCCGATTTGTTCTGTCCCAAGCGAAAATTATTGTAAGGTCATAGTTTAGTGAACTGAGCATGTGGCTTCGTTTGTCAACTATAACATTACCACGGGCATGGAATCAGCTATATAGTCGAAAGAGTACACGAAATCAGTGTCGTCTGCAAAACTACGATCATTAATAAAAAAAAAAAAAAAAGTAGGAGAGAGCACTGAGCCTTGCGGTACACCGGCATGGATTATAAAAGGGTCAGACGTAACTCGGTCCAAAATAACTTGAATTGAATGGTGGGAGAGAAAACATTCAATCTGTTTTAAGAAAATATGGTTTAGACCTAATGCCTGAAGTTTAGCTAAAAGAGCTAAGATGTCAGACTCTATTGTGATATCTAGTGCAATGATTTCAGATTCACCAAAATTATAGAGACATTGATTCAAACACTCGGTAAGGAATGTTAGTAAATCTCCACGAAAGCTGTATTGGAGATCGCTAATAAGATGATCAGTTTCTAAATATTTCATCAATTGGGTGTTGATGAGTGTTTCGAAACCCTCGAAAGAATTGAAGTAAGAGCAATTGGTCTATAATTCGATGCTTCTCCTTTTTGAGACTCGCGAGTACTTTGGAAGCCTGCCTTGTCCGGAAATGGAAACTTGGAATAGTAAACTTTAAAACATCTAAAATAAAGTCCAATGTTACATTTCTCACATCGAATAGGCGCTTGAGTATGGCAATAATAAATATATTTATTTAATAATTACCATGAATGCCAAGGGATAAGAGACGGAGTAAGTGTTTCCCTTATTATACATTATTTCTGTATCTGGAGTGATGGACATCTTAGTTGATCCTCCTCTAGTTTAATTTGGAGTCGAAAATCACTTCTAGGTATGTGGCTTCAGGTTTTATTTCAATAGCGGTGACTTTATCCAGTTTTGGGAAAATAAAAGTCGTGTGCACAAAGAATTTTATTTTTATTCCATTTTTGTTTAATATAATTATTAAACATTATATATCAAATTCTTAAACTTGCATGGAACGATTATATGTTTCCCATGCTACGAGCTTTAGTTGTTATGCAGACGCAGATTAATTATGATGTCTATCCTATCATTGATTTTTATTCGTTAATAGCTAAAGTTGCCCGCTCTTAGAATGGAATCACATCTTTTACATATAATTATTTCTGTTCAAAAATTTCATGGAAAAGCACATTTTTTGTAAAAATTCTTCCATCATTGTTCTTGATTTTGATGAATTTTTACATTGTCATCACATAGGATCACACGAAATTGTCGTCGTCAGAGGATGAATGACAAGATAGCGTCTGATGGAGTCAAATCAATTCGTGAAATAATGTCTGCCTTAAATGAATTTCGGTCAAATCCTCTGACTCATACGTGTTCCATTGCATAGTCCTTTCCTTGAGTTCAAGTTTTGCAACAGCATTATGATAATTCCTTCCTTCAACAGCAATAAATGTTGTGGCATACCCGATGGCATTTGTTCATTAAGAAATTCTCTCTGCTGGAAAATTCAATGGATCATTGGGATCTTCTGAAGCGACACAATCTGTGCTATAATAGGTGATCGGATCTCCTGCCATTATAGGAATGATTATACTGTTCATTTCCAGCGTTTGAGAGCTGATTTTGATAATTCATCAGGAAAAATTTGCTGAATGTTATCTCCGTAGATCGATGCAATAGGGTTACCTCCATTAACCATTGCTTGAGAGATTTCGATTATGTCGTCACAGTTTAGTCAAGAAATTAATTAATGATTTCCTTTTCGAACATCTAAGAGCCAATTGATTATGCCATGAAATGCTGCTGCCACAATCTACTTGATTTAATACTACTTTCGATAATATCCATGCGCATTCCTCCGGCAATAACTGTGTTTGTCGAAAATCGCCTCCCACAATTACCACTTTCCCTCCAAATGGCAGCAAATTTTTGCAGAAGCTTGTTATTGTATTTGAGTCCGTCCTTTAAAAGCATTGTTATCTCATCTATAATAGTAAGGATTGTTGTCTCAAAACTTCAACTTCAGGGGAATTAAGATGCATCGATGAAACGGAACTATCGAGAAGCAGAAGTGGAAGTTTAAATCCGCTGTGTACTGTTCGTCCGCTTTTCATCAGAGTAGAGGCTATATTATATTATTATTTAAAAGGATTATATTATAAAAATAAACCTGCTTAGATTTAGAACACCCTGCTGGGATTTGGAGTCTGGGCCTATCTTATATTTATTATAATAAATTTGTATCGGCCTTCCTATGCGAACACATTCATCGAGACCTTTATAAAAATGTTTAATATGCACGCACTCTTGCGGTTGTCTATCATTTTTTTAATTGAAATTTTTGCTATTCCACATTAAATATACTTCTTCATAGCACCAATAATTAGCAATGATAGTACTTACATTACATTGCTCAAGTCTATAATCTAGTATTTGAAGTCCAAAGCTAAAATCCTGTCCAATTACAAACTATTTTATTGAACAACTTCTGGTAATGATAGTTTATTGGCCTTAAATTTTCAGAATACAAGTTGAATTGTTAAACGACGTGTGTGACTTGTGAGGTCCGAGACATAAAATTTTAATGAAGGTTATACATAAGTATAAACTCATGTTAACGACAACTCATCAAAAATACTTTCCCCTTTTCGTTCATCCTGAATATTTTGTGAAGGTATATATATGTATATGTGTAATAGGAATCCTTAAAATATATTTTATACAGGCTATTTTCATTGAATTTCAGTGGACCACCCCAAAATCACATCTTTCAACAATCGCATAAATAATAAATCACAAGTCAGAAAATTATGTAAATTGAAATGAATCTTTACAACTTAATTGACGACATTCGAGTTTACTTCATGCTAATAAACTCTTTTATATCAAAGTACCCGTTTTCCACTGAAAACCTACATAATTATAATGTATTCAGATAAACAGGTAACTTCTCCCAGATGTCACAACAAACCGACAGACAACTGTTTTTTTTTTTTGTTTTTTTTTTCTTTCAAGATCACTAAATCTTTCGGAGGAAGGCTCCCATTGGAGCCCACCAGTGAGCGACTCTACTATAATAATTCCGTTTATACTATTGCCGCAACTAATGTTTCTAAAAAAAATAAAAAAAAAAAACCAGTCCTCCGAATGAAGATGCCTTCTATTTCAAAACGGCGGAAAATCCATAAAACGCCATAAACATTCGACACCTGATTCTGATCGAGACGTAATCATTGATTAGCTCGTTACCAGCATTCTTTATGGTTTGATTTCGTCATATTAACTGAGCTCTTTATAGTATTATGTATGTTCACTTTCTAACCCTATCGAAATTATAGCAAGGAATTAAAGACACCTTATCGAAACATAAACAATAAATTAAGATAATCATTTGGGGACAAAAATTCAAGGGAGTCTGAATTGAGAGTAGTGTAGGCCAAGAGTTTATACCTCACACGGTGTCCAACGTACGATCGTCGTCGTTCGTCGACGTTATTGCAACAACACATCAGAGCAGCAGCAGCAACAACAACAAAAACAACAACAACAGCAGGAATTCTCTTCTTTTAAACCTGTCGAAGGTGTTGGTGGTGACCATGTTCTAAGTGCAGCCGCTTATGGTTTTTCGTCAGAACTACACTTGTCTTTGGATCTTTTTACACTTTTTTTTCTTTTATTTGGTTTTGTTTTGTTTTGTTTTGTTTTTTTTTTATTATTTTCTGTTCCTTCGATTTTATTATTTTTTCATTCTTGTGGTGCTACCACCAGCGTCTTCTTCGGTTCGGTTCTTGAATCTCCTAACTGGTTTGGATACGAATTGTTTTATTTTTACTCCGGCATATAGCCACAGAAATGCTGGTACAGGTGATTTTGTCCTTGGCGAATTTGTTTTTATGGCTGGAATTGAACGATTTCTCTTTTTCCCTTTTTTGAAATTCATGGTCATCATTGGGTTTCATAAATACTATGCATATTTTTTTTCAATTGAATTAAGAACTAAACAGTGAGGAATATTTATAATTTGTAGGCATTCCGATATAATAATGAAAATTTTTAGTTCATTTAATTTAGCTCAAACAAATATAAAAAAAACATAGCGAAATTTTAGTTTTTAATGAATAACATTTTTTTACTCATAAGTGTTCCAACTAAGAATTCAATTTGTAGGGAGATTTCGTTCACCAGACAAGACAATCCCAGTCCACAAGGAAGGATATCAGACAATCTTGATATTTTTAAATTGACAATTAGTTATGTACCTAGGCAGAGGAATTTACCGAGATCTGTGGAAATAGTTCATCACCGGGTGTCACTATATATAGATCCCAATTATCTGGACAAAACGAGTAGATAGTCAATCCTCTGTTGTTATTATTGATCGACCCTAACCATCTAAGAACAAAAAAAGGCGGTCAAAAACTACTTGCGACCCAAATTTAATTCACCTGATTAAGTCGGCATGCATATAAAAATACTGATAGTATTGTAAATTAGAACGTGGTTTCCCATGAGTTTGTACTACAAACCCGCTCGCATGTTGGTAACTATAAAAACGGGCGACTTTATGTCGTTCTGCCAAAAAATGGATATTCTTAGAATTAAGTTGCAGAAGTTATTTATTGTTTATTTAGTTTGCAACTACATATGATACGATTTAGCTGACTGAGGCCTGGGCACTCTCAACAAGGAACTGTTGACTTCAAGCTATCAAATTTTCAAAAAACAAATGCAGAAAACATGTCTACCTGATTACTGTGTATACAGGGTGTCCCGTAAGTCGACGTCAAGCCGGAACCGGGTGATAGACCAAATCGTAACAGTTACCAGAAAAATATAAAAAAAAATCCAAGTCATGTATTTTTCTAATTATAGGCATTTCTTTTGTTTTCGAGAAAATGTACACCTTGTGATGGTTTTTTAGCTCCTGTTGCTACAAATCTTTACTTTTTTTTCAATTTTATTTTTCTTATGTAATCCCGAATAGTGCTTATGTAACCTGTTACTTTAAGTTCTAAGCCAACTGCTCCAGCTTGGAAGAAAATGTCACATTTTGCCGAACCAACAATATAAAATTAATAATTCGTTGAACTTTAACTGACTGTACTGAAAAAAAAAATGTACTACGCCAGTTTGGCAAGTAACTTTAAAAGTTGACGCATTTAATAAGGATTCTAAAATGGTACAACACTTGCTACATTATTTCTTAGATTACGGAAAAAAAACTTTTTTCTTCAAGAAACCCAGTTTCGAAAAATTTCTCTTCACCTACTAAAAATGATTCTAGTGTACCCAAAGTTTGCCTTAAAAGCGTAACTTTAAGATTCTAGCTTGAGTGAGATGGAGAGTCATTACATGAAGTGTGAGTGAGACAGATAGTAACGCTTTCAAGTTAGAGTTGCTAAGTTTTTGTTAAATTCAGGACAAATTTTCCTTACGTTTAAAATTAAACACCAATTATTTGGATGCTAAGATTTATTATTTACAAAAGATGTTCAAACTGCCTTCCTTCAGCTTCAATACAAGCTCGACATCTTAATAAAGATCGGGTTATCAGACGGGCAGTTCCTCCGTTGTTGACAAATTCAACTGCTTCCGTAATTCTTTGCCGAAGCTCGGCTAAATTTTCAATTGACTTCTTATAAACTTTCACTTTTACTGCTCCCCAGTAAAAGAAATCTAATGGATTTAGATCAGGTGAACGGGCTGAGATATTCTCTAACTGAAAGGGCATAGTGCGCTGGGCAGCCGTCTTGCTGATACCACATCTCTCTGTAAATACTTAGTGGCATGTCTTCCAGTAAATTAGGTAAATGGTTTTGCAAAAAATCTAAATAAACTTCAGCATTAAAGACCTATGGTAACTCAAAAGGTCCTATGACTTTTCCGTTTAAAATTCCGGTCCACATATTTATTTTAAAACGATATTGAGATCTATTTTGTCTCATTAAATTCGGATTCTCTACGTGCCAGTAAGTGTAAGTTGTGTAGGTTCATGTAACCGGCTTTTTTAAATGTCGATTAATTCGACCACAAAATTTTCTCGAAGAATCGCGCATCTTGCCGTTGTCTTTGTAGCATCGTTTGGCAAAACGCAACCCGAGGTTGATAATCCCGAGGTAGCAGGGTTTGTACTCGCTGTACATGGTATGGGTGGAGCTCATGGTTTTGTAATACTCGGTGAGCTTGGCTTAGAATTTAAAACAATAGGTTGCATAAGCACTATCACTAAGTCACTATCTGTCTCACTCACACTTCCTGGAATGACTCTCCGTCCCACTCAAGCTAGAATCTTAAAGTTACGCTCTTAAGGCAAGCTTTGGGCACACTAGAATCAATTTTAGTAGGTGAAAAGAAAAGTTTCGAAACTGGTTTTCTTGAAGAAAAATTTTTTTTTCCTGTAATTTAAGAAATAATGTAATTTTAGAATCCTTATTAAATGCGTCAACTTTTAACGTTACTTGCCAGACTGGCGTAGTACATTTTTTTTTTTCAGTACAGTCAGTTAAAGTTGGGTGAAATATTAATTTTCTATTCTTGGTTCGGCAAAATCAGATATTTTCTTCCAAGCTGGAGCAGTTGGCTTAGAACTTAAAGCAACAGGTTACATAAGAACTATTCGGGATTACATAAGAAAAATAAAATTGAAAAAAAAGTAAAGATTTGTAGCAACAGGAGCTAAAAAAACCATCACAAGGTGTACATTTTCTCGAAAACAAAAGAAATGCCTATAATTTGAAAAATACATGACTTAGATTTTTTTTTATATTTTTCTGGTAACTGTTACGATTTGGTCTATCACCCGGTTCTGGCTTGACGTCGACTTACGGAACACCCTGTATAGGGTTTAGGAGTGATTTGTTCATAGAATAAAACAAAATTAAACTCCTTAGACCAGAGGTTGAACATCTTGTCAGTGATGATATTTTTAATCTGTTTAACATAGCTGGTTATCAATGCGGCTTGTTAAGCATGTCAAACGATTAGTATTCTGGATTTCATCTCTTCTTCGAAACTGTGCCAGATAAACATCATACTTAGCTAATTATCTTGTGAAAAATATAGATCTGATATTTTTCGACAGAGATTCCGCTTGCGGCAGTATGGGAACATGTAAAAGTCTACGTAAGAAACATTTACGATTTACTCTGGACTTCTTTAAACAGTTCTTTTTCTTGTCTAACCCGCCGATTCTAAATAAGAGACTTTTGAGAGGTCTCTTAACCTGTTAAGAGATTTTAGCAGAATTAGTATTCTACATAAATTTTTGTGGAGAAATATTAACTCTAAGAGGTTTTAAGAGGGTTTGGAGAATCTTTCAGTCAGCCCAGCTATTAAAGACGTTTACTTTTCAAGAAGGAAGAAGAAGAAGTAATGATTTTGGACAGGCCATGACGGCAATATGACAAACCCACACGTAGCTATAATTGTGTGCGCCTTTAATCAAGTTACAATTATTGATATAAATAATAATTGTATGATAAACTCACAGCACGTAATGATAATTGAATTATTATTTAAGACCTAAATCGCAGGTAAAGAGTTCCACAGCCGTCGTTACGTCCAACAGGAATTTCGTATAAACCTGTACCAAAAAAATTAATTGTTACAAAAACTTTAAAGGGACGATAATATTGTCTCTCATGTTGCTCAGAACTTGCATTGTATAATTATTTCATATTTCACGAACTTGTACATATTTATATAATATATATGTATACATATATATACGAATTATAAAAAATATGTATTTATTTTACAGCATTTTTATCCAACATCTCGGTATTTTAAAACAAAACAATTTCTGCAACTATCACAATAAGAGACTTAAGCGTACCTCAGTGAGGAGCTCTTATGTTAAGAGATTTTTGACAGATATTTTCGTTTGCTAGAATACCAATTCTTTTAAAAAAGACTCCACAAAAGTTAAGAGATCAGCTGACGTCTGACATCTCTTAACTCTTTACATAGAATACCAATGTCTGATAATGGGTTTTGACAGCCCAGTTAAGAGGATAAGAGCTCGTATCTCTTATGTAGAATCGGGGGCTGTCTATTTTAGGCGACGAACGTATACCACCAAGAAAAAACTGTTCTTACCAGGCAATGAAAAACTAATGTTGACCTTGAAATGGACACTATTACTTTTAATAAATATGACAAAACCAGAAAACTTAAAAATTATTCTGTCTAACAAAATGAAAGCAATATTACCTGCCATTAGTGCCGAAAAAAATGTATAGATAAAAATTATAAAAATTCTTAAATACAGAGTGGATCACAAATAATATATCTATACATAAAATTTCAATATATTTTTGCATTAATATTTCTAATAAAGAGTGTATATATCGTGGAATTATTGTAGTGTTACATAAAAGAGGCTTTCCATGTCTATATATTACTTAAAAAAAAAAAAACTGGAACCAAAAGTAGCTAATTTACGAAATTTTAACTGAATTTTTAAATACATAACTTTTTGTGGACCACCCTGTAGAATTATGATACACATTTTTATTATGTAGTATTTCGCCGTCGTGGATTAGAATACAAACTGTTTTCTGAAAATTGTGTTTATCTAAAATTTTTTCTGTTAATTAAATTAAAATGCCTTCCCAATATTCCTGTGATAGCTTTAATTAGTTTTGTAACACAAAGTCATTCAAAACAAAAGTAGGCTTTTGCCATAAATGCATGCGAAAACAACACCACGACACCCTTATTCGCCAGTGTGTAAAAAACAATGTGCTTGGTTGTTGAAAAATGTCAACATTTCCCCTTCAGAAAAACCAAGTATATTTCATTCTGTCACACACGTCCTACTCTGGTGGGCATCTCTTTCTATTGAAGATCTCTTCAAGAGATTTCTCTTGAATAGAATATGCTCGCCGTTTTACGTATACGTGCAATTCCAAGGCATCTAGATCAACATTTACGCTAATTCTAAATATTTTTGCAAATATATATATCAATGTAAAAGTGCTAAAATGATGGATACCTATGCATCAAAGTTTTGGGTGAAACTAATCTAAATTTTTAGTGTCAATGTTTGACTTATTCAGTAGTTAGGATAACATTTTTAGATATCTAGATATGGATATCGATTGCCTTACTGATACTCAAGATAATTAATATCTCTTCTGACTATCGAGGCTCTCTCTCTAATGACCTAGAGCTTTGTACAAAAATAATTTGATATTTTTAAATATTGGCAAGTCTAAAATTATTAGATTTATATGATATTTATTCCCTAATGACTTTGAGTAGTATTTTTATTGGTACTCTTCTATTCAGAATGGCTAATGCATCTGATCTCGGTGTGTATAACTTGACTCGAAGATGAATTCTCGTCTGCATACCTATGTATGGTATTTTCAGTCAGACGAATTAAGCTGAAAGCTTTACGAAGTGTAAGTCATGAGAATTTCATGATCCCTATGTTTCAAAAACGTTACTTACTGCCCTTGTTAGACTTGTGATCGAACATGATCATTCCGTTTCGGTGTTGTTTTATATAAGTTACATATTGAGCAGTTGGAGGCTGTATGCACGCTTTGCCTTGCGTTATTTTTCTTATTATATTGTCTTTTAACGGTATGAAAATATTTATCACCCTGTTTTTCTAAAACTTTTAGAACTGGTCAACTCCTTCCATAAAATTTGTTCTTTCTACAGATTAATACTAAACTTAAACTTAGATCTACCATAAAGTTCTATAGAACAAAATTGAATCCTGATCATCCAATAAAAAACAAAACTTTGGAACAATATCCCATCACTTGGTGTTACTGGTAGCGAAACTCCACAATCCAGTAGTGACACTGAGACCCTAAGTGAGTTTTTTTGCATCTTTTGCTCCTATAGTCCCTAACAGTCTTCTACTGGTGGATGATAGGCGTTTCGAAGGTTTTGCGTTTAATTGCATTGATGATATTGTTGTTCTCTTTTCAATGTCTGCTGTAAAATCTACTGCGATTGAACATGATCTGCTCCCCCCAAGATTCATCAAGATGATTGTTCCCACTATTACGGTCATTCCGTCCTTATGAAAATAAGTGATCATTGCCCCTGTTCCTAAAAAGCCTCGTCCTCCGAATAAGTCATGTACAATCAATTCACCAAATATCTTGTGCAGCATCGGCTTCGGAGTGGACATATCTGCGAAACTGCCTTTCTGAAGGTTTCAACAGATATTAGCGAATCCTTAGATCTAGACGATATAAATATCCTTGTCTTATTGGATTTTAGTAAGGCTTTTGACTCAGTAGATCACAATCAGCTCCTTTATAAACTTTCGAACTACTTCAATTTTTCCTCTTCAGCCATTAAGCTGATCAAAGGTTTTTTTTTAACTGTAGAAACAAGCAGTCAAAACTCAAGATTTTATGCCGAACTTTCGAAACTCCACCTGTGGAGTACCACAAGGATCAATCTTAAGTCCTCTCTTATTCAGTCTCTATATCAATGAATTGCCTGAGGTAATTAAGGATGTAAACATTCATTTGTATGCTGATAACGTGCAGATTTACTTGAATATACCAATCTGGTTGCAAGAAAATTTAACGAAAATTTATTGCTGGTCGATAGCGCTAATAAACAGCTACTGAATCCTAGCAAGACACATAGACTGATCTATAGAAACAACCTTGCGGCGTCAGAGCTACTACGGGTTATTTAAAATAATTTTACCTTGGCATTCTCTAGCTCTGTACGAAATTAAAGTGTCGTCCTGAACACACAATTTACTTGCTCCTTACGGCAGTTGTTATCTACTAATATGTGATTAAAACTGGTACGTAGTTTCATTTTATCCACATCTATATATAACCCAATACCTATAGAAGAATAGAAAAAATCATCATCTTTGAAAGGGGGTAAGAAGAGGATTCTGTATTGTACAGGGTATACATAAATTTTTATATAAGTATTTAATAAAAACATGGAAAACAAATTAAAAAAAAAAATTATCCACGAAGATCATCAAGTGCAGCTGCATAAACAACTTTTCACCATATAATTTTTAACTGTCTGCAACTATCTGATTTCAAGTTCCTTTTTCCTTAAGAATTTAACAAGAAAAGCGAAAAATAAAAAATTATTTTTCACTTCTGTTGCTGCTTACTTTATGCTTGTAGGCCTTTATAGAAAGACCAAGATATAGCATGAAGTAGGTGTAAGCGACTGGTCACCTTTGTCACAACAGAACTAGTTCAGTAATCTTTCATTGGAAAATGCATTTACCTTCCATTAAATTCTCATTCTTTGTGCAAGGTGTTTTCACATTGCGACCTATCGTTTTATTTTAGACGGTATCTTCTGTACTCTAGCCTGAAGTGAGTGAATTTGTATGTTTACGGTTGAATAAAAAGGTAGCTTTGCGCGGTGTACAAAAATTCACCTTAACATTTGATCAACAAACTATATAACATATACATATATAAATACACTCTATACATATTGAAAGTTTAAAAACCCTTTTCTCTGTGCTATTCTGATGATGGTGAGCCGTGTTGTTCGTATTGCTGCTGTTGCAGCCTTTATTCACTTTATTACTATGCATCTTATTTATCACCTACTCCCTCTGTCGTCTAGTAACGTGATATCCTATAATCTTAGCCGCTACATTCCAATGTAATTGAATTTGTGAAGTTGCCAATAAATCGCGTATTATCGCGAAACTAGCCAAAGAGTCATGACCATGAAACCGGGCCTTATGGTGTGTGCTTTACTCTTCTTTGCCGCCAGTACTTTGCTCGAGATTAACCTGAGATGTAGACAGCACGTTGGAGTATTATATGGACTGATATCCGCAATGTCCTACCTAGTCTTCTGATTTTTGTTTGTTCGCTTCTTTTTTTTTTATTTTCTTATTAATGATTTTGTTTATATTCACATACATATATAGTTACAAGCTGTGCATATATTATCTATGAAATATACTACTAAGGTAGCCCCAGATTGGTTTTCTTTTTTTCCTTTCATATATTGAATAATCTATTTTATATAGTTACAAATCTCGATGAAAAGGTCAATTTGTGCCACTGTTGGTTACCACCAAACCACTAGAGTTTTTGTCAAGTTTTAAATAAAAAAGAAAAAAAAAAGAAAAAAGGTCTACATCTTGTAGATCTATGATTATCATGATAATTTTTGAAATCAGTTGAATTATTAATTTTTAAATTTATAGTTGAACCTTTTCAAATTATATATTCCGATCACGTTTTTAAGGTTTTGTTTATTCACCAAAGATTTAAGATACTTTTAGATTTTCCTTGTTAGTTCACAAATTATAGCACAAAAGTTTTATGTCACAAAAAATGCTTTTAGGCGTTTGGTCAACTCTATTGTACATACATACGTACATCGTATACAAGTCACTTAATTTATGATTAGTATTAGACATGCTTGACGATCATTCTACTTTTTTTTAGAAAAGTGTCATGATGGACTCTAGCAGACCTTGATCTATAATTATTTTCAGAGAGAAAAATTCGAGTTTTTTCTAAATATGTATTTGACATACATAATTCACCAGGGTTTTTTTATATTTAACTGGTTCATTTGGAAATTTCAAACTGATTTGGTCCTATAAAACGTCTATAGGTAGTCATGATTTTTCATATGGGGTCAAATCACTGACATGTATATAAATGGACTGCTTGTTGAATCAAAAATGCATGAAAGCAAATGGAACCACTTTCATATTCCTGTCTCTTTCCGTGAGAGCATACTTTCCCACTGAACTGTAACGATTAGGAACGAAAACTTGCTTTTAAAAATCCTTGATAAAAACACTTTCTGCGACTCATAATTAAAGTTTAACGATACAAATAGTCCCAAATACTTTTGTGGTAAATTCGGTAAATCACACGGACATGCATATAAGTACATTCGCAAATAACATAAATATAACGCCAATTTACGACAGTTGGTAGCATTGACAGTGAGAGCATACTTTCTGAAATCAAAATTGGTGCCACATGAAACAGGAGATCAAGCAGTCCATTTATATATATGTCAGTGGGTCAAATTAATAAATTGACATGAATTCAATTTTCAAAAAATGTCAAAACCGATTTAAAAAATATTGAATGAAATTTTGTAGTTTTTATTTTGTATAAGCACGGCAATGTGATGTTTTTTTGTTCATTTATAAAACCGTGTACATTTGTAACATTTTTTAATATCTACGTTAACCGGTAATCTATATCTCCCCTAATTCGAATCGGGGAAAAAAGAACGCAACTAAAGTCCTGATTTTGAAACCTTAACTTGGATAAGGCGTAAAAAAACACAAGGTCACTTGCATTTTGGATATATAAAGTGTGACAGACTTTTTTAGGATTAAAAGCTTTAAGGTTCTTAAATTTCATATACATATATCAAACTGGTTTTATGAAGGATTTTTTTTTATACATACATACCCATGATACAAAGATAACAAGATATGGCCGATTCGAGAGGAATTTTTTGGGTTGCTATGTCATGAGGTGACTAAAGTCATTTCCAGAAAATTTATTTTGATTTTTACGTATTATATTGACTGAAATACGTTTTGAATATATTCAAATTTTTAACAAAACATTAGTTTCTTCGTTTAAATCACTTCGGGAAAAGTAATTATGTACTAGTTGGAAAGCAAAGAAATTTCCAAATAGAAAATGTTTTTCACTGTGATAAGGACGATTGAACTTGAGACGAATAAATTTCTGATAATTGTCGCCAAAGGAGGCAAGCAACCAATTGACAGATTTTCTGGCCATACCTTGTTAATCTTTGTATCATGATACATACCTATGTCACGAAAATAACTAATTGTACTACGAAACTCTCAACTGTTTCACAGTCACCGTGCCAAGAAAAAGCAAACATAGTAGTCGAATACCGACGTACATTTAATCGGCAACCTTTCGTTTTTGTGTCTCGAAGTTTAAAAAGTTTAATTAAAAATAAATGTATAAAATGTATAAAACGAGTCTATTTTTTTATTGACAAATCCTGATACCCCATCGTTTTAAGGTTATCCTGAATCCAAAGATGGAAAAATATGAGTTAAAATTCTCTCAGAATAGTCAACCTTAACTTCGAAACGAAGAGTTTATAAAAAAATTCAAAATGTAACAAAAAAGTAATAAGTAAAATAGAATCAGCCGCCCAACACGTCTTGTTGTTCTTTCTGGTGCTGCAGAAAATACGGTTCTTATTGAAGTTTTTATTTATTTTTAGTTTAGCCAGGTATTCCAGGTAGTACTTGGCCTACACTAACGAACTGAAAATTTGTATTTTTAGAGTTTTATTACTTCTTTTTCAAAAAAGAAGAATTATTTAAATTTGAGAAATATTATTCCACAAAAATTCAGGATCCCTTTCAGAAAAAAAGAATATATCGACGCCTGAATACTGTTTTGCCTCATATGCAAAAATGTAGTTTTGAGATAAATGCAGTTAAAGTTGAGGCCTTTATTATAAAAAAAAACTGTTCGATAAATGTTTTTTTAAATTTGCATAAAACCTCAGATGTTTTCCGTCTATTTATGCACATATATCTTGAATTACTTTTGTTTCAATAGAAGAAAATTTCCGTTACAATTTCATTAACTTGAACCTTGATTTCCAAACATTACATTGCTTGTATGATATGGAGAGCAAAACATTTTACTAATAAAGTGAAAAGAAATATTTTATTACTTGCACATCTTTATTTAGCCTTGAATATTTTCTAGTTTTTCTAATCAAAAATACATTTCTTCATTCGCAATGAATATAATTTTATGATTTTTTTACCGAGTAAAGATTATATTTGTTCAAGTAGGCCTTTATGGTATTCTCCGGTACAAAAGAAATGCAAAAAAAAATTGGAAATATTTTATTTATTCTATCACACAATCATTTGATTTAATTCGGCATTGTTTCAAGTCTTGGTTCGACTCATTAACAGGTCCCAAACAACCGAATTGAGTGACTCGAAAAAGAAATTACTGAAAATAGGAGAATGCAAACAGAATTCTCCATTGAAATTTTGCCACCCTAAATATAATAATTGGGTGAACAAAATAAATAAAAAACATCCCTTTTTTGCTTTTCGTTTGAACCGGAGAGTCCCAAAAAGGCCTACTTGAACAAATATTACTTCATTCAAGTTAATAAAAAAAAAAAAACAAAAAAGGAAAATAAAAAATAACAGAAACATAATTAAAAACATGCAATAACTCAATAAGACTCCTTATTTTAACATTAAAACTGTTTGATATTAATTTCTATTTGGATCTGGAAGATAAACTAAAAGAGATTTTATAACTGTTGGCTTATTTTTAAATCCAGCTTGGTTGATTTTAATCGGTTTTCAGATAACAACTGTTTCCGAAAACAAACGACTACCTATCTCCGTTTCCATTACTTATCACCAGATAAAGAAAATTAGGGACCGATGCAGCTGGTAAAACTGCATTATAAAAATGTGTGCACTTATAATTGCAGCCATAAATGCAAAATTCTTATGCAGTAAAAATGGAACTCAGCCAAGAGGAATGCCGCAAATTAATTCTTTCCATCCATATGGAAAATCTAAATATGTTTCAAAGAAGCTTAGCTAAAAAGTTGAAAATTCCGAAGACCATTCAAAACTTTTCGAGAATTTTATAGTGTCCAGAGAAAGTCCGGGTAAGGAAGGAAATCAGGTTCGATAGACCAAAAATTGTCCAACCAAAGAAGTGGTAGACACCTTAAACGATATGTCAACATGTCGTTGAGAGATATGGCTGATAAGGCTGGAACGTCATATGCTACGGTCCAACGAATTGAAAGAAGAGAGAAGTTTCCATATTCAGAAAATAACGAACAGAACACCAGAAAATAACCAAGTTGCAAAATCCAGGAGCCGAATTTTGTATGAAAATTTCCTAACAAAATTCGCCTTAAGTGAAAACGAACTTCAACCAGTGTCTTCAGATGCGGTTTCTGGTTTCTTTCATTTGTTAGAAAGTATTATGCATCAGCTTTGTTTTGGCCGGATGTAGCAACTTACCACTACGATGCCCACTGCATACTCGTCCAAAACTAGGACCAATATTGGTCTAATATTGACAGGCAATTTAAACAAAAACACTCTGCTAACAAAAGCATTTTTAACAGGCAGTATAAAGAGCGTCCGGATACGTTCGATACTGTCTATACAAAGTTTAATGAAGAACGTAAAACAAAAAGTTCACCCTTTTATAGCACGTAGTAATTATATCATGTCGGTTGTGAATAATGTAGATAATTAAGCAATAGTTCAATAAAAATTATTTGATAACAAAAAACAAACAAACGGTTTGTCTTGTTTCTTTCATTATTCATAGGTGGTCTATCTCTTTAAACAGTCCTTACAGTGTTCAGTGTTCCAAGTTTATTTCTCCAGCCGTCATCAAAATTGACTACGAAATAAATTGTGCCTGTGCTGTAGACATTTTACAATACATATACCTTAATACCCATCAAACATTGTCTGGTCAATAGTACATACAATAGACCGTCCTTTTACTGAAATTGAAAAGTGGTCTAAATTTGGTTAAATCGAACATCTTTTTGACGTCGACCTGTCGACGACAATGTACCACCTAAAATACGTCTTCAGACGGAAATAAAATCGTCAAATTACCCACCAAAATAACCTCCAAAATTAAATTGACTGGGTGTATTTTGGTTGCCGAGGAGACGTAATTATAACACCTGAAACACGTCTTCAGACGTAAATAAAATGGCCTCTAGTTGGCACATCGAAAGACAAAAACGCTTAATAAAAAAACTCACTTTTCCACTCTGGAACGACAAATATTTCCAATAGAACTTAAACTAAAAGGTTGGGAAATTCTGATGTTTTTATTATTCGGAAGAAATTATTAATTTTTTACATTGTTTATCGAGAAAAGCATTTTTCAATGTTTTCGTTGAATTTTCATTCAAAAAACATTGAAATAAAACGAAGTATCCAAAATGCATAACTTCAAAAAAACTGAATATTATTTCGATTAAAAGCGCACAACTTCGTAAGTAGCGCATAGTACATTTTTGGAGATATGTACATACTTTTAACTAAACACCATAGAATTGTTGCCCGTACTGCTGCTTGAACAAGACTAATGCAAATCTTGAATGCCCGTCCTTCCACGAAGCTACGAAAAGTCGAGAAATGACGTGAAAATTACTACAAGCAGCGCCACTTTCAAATGCAGTCAAAAATTGATGAGCATTAGACAACGCGTGCCTCTGCAATAGCACAAACTGACGACAAGATGACAGCAAAGCGCTGTTATAACTAGGGTCTATTATCAGTCATCAAATGACGAGAAATAGATAGCGCGTGTCTATGCAATAGAAAAAATGACGAACAAAAAGACGACAAAAGTAAGATATCTACAAAAAATCTAATATTAGGCTCTAGAGGGTTAACTAGGATCACGTCTAAAAGACGGAAAAACGCTGTTATATCTAGCGTCTATTTTGAGTCATTAAATGACGTTCTTTCAAATATTTCTGTATAATACATGCATGGTCGGTCATTTTGTGATCAAATTCCGATTACATTATTTAAACTTATACCAACTTGAACTCCTGAAAGACGTCATAGGTTGACTTCAAAAAGTGCCAGTCAAAACGAAGTCTATATTTGATGGAAACTAAACTCGATTGTCTTAAAATTTCAAATATTGACGTAAAAAGGACGTCGGTGGAAAGGGTTCAACAATAAGTCAATAGTAAACGAAAATTTGAGCAACATGTCCTAGTTTCGTAGAAAACTTACGTCTAAATGACGTCGAAATGAGCAAGGAGTTCATAATCTATTTTCAGTTAAACAATGACGTTCTATAGACCAGACAAGTCTTAAAATGTTTGTTGGGAAAGGTTCTTTTTTTTTTAAATACAAAAATTCTATTTATATAAAGCAATATCGCTGAAACCAAGATGTTGGCAAAATTGATTTTGACTTACTCTACGTGACAGTGTTCTTAGCCACATGGAGCAATCCAACTTTAAATATAGTTTTAAATTTCCGCACGTGTATCAAAACAATATTTAAAAAAATATTTTGAAATATTTCATGTATTTTATGACCCATGTATATACAACTTTGATTTGGGGTAAACCAATACTAACTTTTATGGTAAAAATATGATATGGGACAAACATGATTAAAGCATCTAATTCAACTTCAGTAATAATCTCAAAAATCGTACCTAACTCAAAATGTCAAATTTGGCGGATGGAGCAAACCAATATTCAGGCGACGATATATCTACTTACTAAAAATATTATTTAGCCTTCCCTACGGCCGTCCTAAAATACAATTCTAACCAAAAGTAGAGTTGTTAGAACGGTTATTTACTAGGTGTTTTGTTTTAGTAGTTCTTAGTTTGGTCAGAATTATTATTAAATTTGAATTAATATTATTTATACTTCTTTTGGGTAATTACGTGGAAGCGATTTTTTCCACGTACATGCAACCCTCAGCATCCTCCTTCAGTCTAAAAGAAATATTGCTGTATGATTTCTCCGAGGTTACGCAAAGAAAATAAAAGTAAAACCTTTCTTTTTTATGTAAAAACTAAACTCTTTTTTTTTCAGATTGTTCCCCCTATTTTATTATTGCACTTATAGATGTAGGGTGTAAGGTATTAATGATGGTCCACATAAGTTGTTTAACTGGTTTCGTCGAGTAAAATATTTCGTTATGGGTTTGAATTTCCTCATACAGATCAACAATTTGTTGTACATTACACGTATTTAAATTATTCAGTATTTATCCCGATTTATTTTGTTTGTAATTCAGCCTTTTATCTTAATTCAGTGATTGTTTATCCTATTTATCATGTTTATATATTTAATTTATTACTTTCATTTTATTAATTATTCTTACTCTAAGAAACCTTGTAAGATTATTAACTAACGTCTATTTATTAAATAAAGATTCAGTTTTTTCAGCTTTAGAACCTTGCGAAGGTACCTTATGATAGCGTGCGTTGCATAGCATATACATAATATGAGATTTTCAAATTATATTTTATTTATAAATGAATTTGGATGTGTTTCGTAATCGTCAATTATCAATTATTTAATTTTTTCTCAATATTTGCGAGGTCTTCGATCTGTTAATGAAATTTGTAATTAATTTTCAATTCTCGATGCCTGCAGCGAAATTTGTCTTTTGTTGCCTTTCTGATCGTTGTGCAAATGGTATTTTCAGCTGATACCGGTATTCATCTCCATATTCTGTTCTATCTGGGGTTCCTCAGGGATAAATCCTTGGTCCACTACTCTTTCTGATAGTTCTCAATGATATTTTTACCTGTCCTGAGCATTGCCAGCCAAATGCACATCTTTTCAGATGATGTGCAGGCGTATCTTAATTGAGAATGTCGTTAGTTGCTCATAGGTCCCAACCGAACGCTCTTATAAATTTAAGTCTTGGGCCCCAACTTTCCTTGCCGCCGTCGTGCAACTCATCCAGGAGGTGTGTATATTTATATTTACTTTTACTTATATATATTTTTTCCAACTCATTTTCTTAGCTTTGCAGTTTTTTATATCCAAATATATATTTCTAAGTAAGTATAAGATTGTAATTTGATTACTTTAATTTTAATTATCTTACAGACATTTTTAAATAATTTTATTCCTTTAACTTAAATAATAATACATATTAATAAATTTGAATTCCACCTTTTCTCTTTCGCCTTTCGCCAGATAGGTTATAAAGAGCTAGCTAGCCGAACTATTCAATACTATATAGGTCTGTTTAATTAGCTACTCTATGTTACTGTACAGCAGAAAAAAAAAACATAAGGAGCAGATATCGTGTTTAAGTATTCTAATGTTAACTGAACTCTGTTGCATGAGTCTGCTCTAATTGGAAATGGAGTGACCTATTGAGTAATATATTCTGCTCTAGCTTTTTTGAAGAAATACCTCAGAACAGGCAGTGCAGACAAGTGACAACTATCAAATCTTAAGTTTGTTGAATTTTTAATAAATTAAAATTCAGTTTTCTCAATTTAGCAATTTTCTATCTATATAGGGATAAACTTTAGATGAGTTGAGATAGATGGTCAAAATGTTCTTTACTAAATTGCTCTGAACATTTTTTCATACTTTTGTAGTAAAACAAAAACACAAATGCAAGTGTAATACAAAAAAATTACAGATCTCAGATAATTAAAAAAAAAAAGTGTGTTTGTTGAACTTGCTGCTCCTATCTGGTGGTTTTTTATATACTTTTAATTTGACAGTTTATCTTATATGAACAGTCCTGCTCTACTGTACTCTGCTTTGAACTTTTGTCGATCTCATTAAACAAACCTTATATTAATAAGGGAAATACAGAACTAAATATTTTTCTGATGGAAATGTATTCAGTATGTCAAAATGACGTTTATAGGTATACTGCACTAAATTAATCCATTAAAACAAACAATAACATAATTATTGTTTATTCTTATCTGGCGCGAAGCGTCTGTACCGTGTTGTACATTTCCAAGCATTTGACCAAACTTTTGTAAATCTAGCAAAATTAATTTCAAAATTCGCGTCTAGTTACACTTTGCTGAACGTATGGTATGGTTTTGTATTTGTAAAAATAAAAATAAAAATAATAAAAAAATGTAAATAGTCTAATGTCCACTCTTGAGCAGAAAAAATAAAAAAAAAAATCAGTAGAGAGGTAGAACGACAAATCCGTAAAGGACCTTTTCTCCTAATAAAGTAACCATCTCTTACAGAGACCAATCCCCAATTTAATTCGCTTATAACCGGACTGATAAGCAAGAGAAACAACAAAAGTTCGACTTATCTCCGTCCTCCTGATTCAAGCCACCCAAACGAATATCATAATTTCAGCAATTCTGCTAGCTCAATCTTTTCAGACAGACTATCATGGGGACATTATGAATTCATCCTCTCGAAGACTCCTCGATACGTCAGGTGATCTTATTCTCTGGAATAAGACTTCAAAAATACGGCAAGACGGAGGTTCCAATTGTGACAGCCTGAGTTCAACCTATTGTGTGCATGCATCTTAATACAGCATACCATCACTATTGCCGGCCGTAAGACTAACTAACTAGGCACGTTGTCATTCGGATAATCCGATCTCTATCATTCTGAATGTACGACCCCAAAGTGCATTGATCTGATTACTTTTCAGGATAAGCAACTACGCAAATTTGGACTGACTATCCTCCCTTGGTACTAATTTAAAAGATATTAGGAGGCGTAGCTACCGGTCTTAGTTGGTTTAATTTATTAGAAAAATTTCCTGTTAAACAGCAGAACAGCAGAAGTAAATACAGACTACATTACTGGAATTTTCCAGAGGTACGTTTATTTCTACAACAGATCTACGGTTCATAACAACATTGTTGTAACCACCAAGATCAAAACTGGGGAAGAATATTAAAATAAAAAGAAAAAAAAACATACTTGTCTACTGGTTATCTCAAAAATAATAATTATAATATAATTAGACAAGATAGAATTATGTTGACGATGTCTACTAAATATCGACTTTAAATTGAAACAAATATCTTACTATAAATAGTCTGAGTTCATCTAGTTAAAATGCAAAACCATAAAATACTGCAATAAACAGACTACTTTCACAATTACAGTAGGTATACAGTAAATTATATTTACCAGACCTTAACTGAAATAAGTTTTCTTTTCGAAAATAACCATTATTATTGAATCGATACCATAAAGAACTCCTACTTTTCACAATAATCTAGAAAATTTTCTTCGATTTACATTATTCATTTGTACTATATCTAATTATTTCAGTCATAATATTTCTACAATAAAACAACCAACCAAAGTAATTACTGATCGCAGTTTCCACCTAAATTGAACAATGAATTCAACCTATATACCAAGCAGCATCATCATCATCATCATCCTCATCCATCTAAACAATAAAGTAAGAGAATTTCTATTTGCCCACGGTTTTCCTGCTGAGGATCGAATCGGATCGGATTATTTGATTCAAATGACTGAGGCAAATGCACTTGCACCATTACTTTACGACTGCAATTAAGATGCGAATAAAAGTATTATCTTCGCGAAATTTATGACCTGAATTGAGCTAAATCAGTTAGTCACGCTAACGTAAACATGCAAATCAAATTCGGATTAACTATATATACATACATTTATATAGTTGTATATTTCGATACAGAACAAGACGGGTATTTAGGGCTTTTATGCAGATTTACGAAATGTCTGCAGTTGTAAAGATTTACATCTGTGTTTTGTTTTTTTTCTCCTTTTACCTCAGTTTATGAGTTTCTTCGGACACAAGATATTCACCTGTAAACAGCTATCTAATATACATATACAATATGTATAAATGTATATAAAGTAAGAAGTAATAATTGCGACCTCGAATTGAATGAGTTTCCACTCTCAGATCTTTTAGCACTTTGAATTTATTCTGGACTATCAAACATGTCCAAAACAAATTGACAAATTTAATACCTATATGTGCGCTCTTTTGCTTGTGAATAAAACTGCAATTTCGAGAATCTTATGAACTGCCTGCCTGCCGGCCGGCCGGCCGGCCTGCTTGCATAGTACATATACTTTAACAATGACGAAATTTAAGTGGCAATTAAACAAAAGTGATGAGATAGATATTTTGGCTTTGCGCAATCTTACAAAGATCTTGATGGAAACTCTAAAATCAACTGTAATTTCCATGCGGTTCCTTTAATGGTCCTTATATGATTTGTACACATAAAATTGTTTCTACATGGAAGCGATTATCACATAAATTAGAAATAGAAAATTTACTGGTAAATTAACTTTGCTGTATGTATGTACATATATTGGATGCATGTCTTTATCAGTTCGAAAAGATAACATTTTCTAATAATGTGGTAAATCATAGCATTTGTCAGGCGTTACCACTAAAATATATGTAAATTTCCACATAACTATATCTAAACTATTTAAACCAAGCTACACAGCTAATTTCGACCTCATATACATATACATAATTACCTTGTAACTATTAAGCGAATATTATACCTATTCCAGGTATTATTGTAGGAAAATTTCAATCCAAATTGTTATGAAAATTGCACCTAAAACTTACTACATATAACAACTTTTGTAATGACGATCGTAAAATAATTTTATTGTTTCTTGAATAAAGATATAAATTCCGCCATCGAAAGCTAAATTATTGCTTGGCTGAATGCCATAAAGATATGAGAGAAAATACATTTACAAAAAACAAAAAAACAAAAAAAATTAAAAACATGAATTTTATCTTAATTAAAATAAATAGGTTTTTCATTTTTACCTGATGAACGACGATGACGACCGATTCGAGTGATTTCTATCGAAACGTGCAGGAAATAGGCTACAAGTTCGTGAGATAAATGAAATTTGTGTTCGCCATAGAAAAGGTGATTTTGAAGCATTTATAAGATTTCAGATTGTGTATCACACAATCGGTATATTTCCACCTCGGGCACATCAGGCCATTGTTCTGTAATAAATTTTGTACATTATCATTTTTATCGGTGTACTAAACCGAGCAAAATTACCTTGTCACTTTAGTGTATTCTATCTATTTACGGAACAACTATATAATAAAATCAACGAAATTAATGTGATTTTGATTTGTGTGCGATTTTCATGGCTATTTGCAATTTATTTGATTTTTCAAAAAGAAATTTTATGGTTTAGCTATAATAATTATGCATTGTGCCTAATACCTACCTATTATTTGACATAATATGTATGTATGTGCATAGATATGATTTTTAGCAATTAATTTAGAATATTTCCTAGAGCTCCACTTGTGGCTAAGAAATTTTACGAGAGTATTGTGTAATAGCACTTGCAGCATTGAAAAATGAATGAAGCATTGAGTTGAATAGAGACTAACAAATCTAATCTAATGAATTAGTTCAAGGTATAAGATACTGGCAGAAATCCAAAGCTTTCACAACCCCGAATATATTTTCCACAATCGCATATTGACATTATTACAATAATTTTCATACTTCTATTCAAAGATATCTCCACATTTTTGATTTTTTTTTATTCCAAATCAATGGGGTAAAGAGATCCAAAGCACGAATGTCAAAGGCGGCCCATAATTAAAGTAAGGGGTATATGTAAGTTGTCACCAGTTCTACCCCCATAAGAGCTATGAAAGTTACTAAGCATAGGTAGGAGGGAACCGTTTATAACAACCAAATCAAATGAATTACTGTAGAAGCTTATACACTGCGACTTACTAGGGCTTAACTGTAACTTGTTATACTTAGACCAAGCGTGGATTCTGTCTAAATCAGTAAGTCCAATATGTCGGCTCTAGTACAATTTTACATCATCTGCGAATAGCTGAATGCTCACATCGCAAACCATTAACGGCAAGCCATTAATGAATAAGCTGAACAACAATGGGCCCATAATAGAACTTTGAGGCACTCCTCGAATTAGAGGTAGCGGAGTGGATATTTTATTATTGAGCTTGACTTGTTGATTGTGATCTGATAAAAAACTACGGATCATCGATACTGCAGTACTACTAAATAAAAAAATATAAAAAAAAAATAATAAAAACAAACAACAGAAAACTTCTTCATGAGAATGGTATGATCGACGGTATCAAAGGCCTTTGAGAAATCCAAAAGCATTAAGATGGTAAATTTGTCCTGATCCATAGCACTTCTTATGTCAGTGGGCATCTTTAAGATGGCAGTAGGACAGTAAATTATTTTTGTCTACGTATTCGCCGGTACAATAATAGCTTTTCAATCATGATTGAAAATCAGCTGGATATTCAGCAGAAAATTTCATCTAAAATGGAAGAATATTAGCAACTTTCGAATTGCAAGGAAAGGATGATGATGAAAGTCATGCTTCTATCTGGATTTTACTGGCACTAAATGAGATTAGTTCAAATATAATCTTTATTGCTACGATAGGACAGAATGCTTATGATATGCGTAATCTGTAACATGTATGTATAATCCATTGCAGTTTCTCGAAATAGGCTTGTGCAATATTATTTTCCTCTACCTTTGATGACTATTTAAAAATACACAAAGGAATTCATTGGCAAACAATTGCTTTTATAAATTGCAGTCGTAGTACCAGAGAGTACTTTTTGATGCTATGCATGACTTTGATTAGAAGGATTAGGTAAGATTGAGGAAGTGATAAAATAATTATGTAGAGCCGATGAAACTCAGAATTGATGAAATCGTATTATGCCTATGCCTATGCTAATCGAGTTTCATCTGTTCATTAGACAAAAAAAAAAAAAAAACACATTGTTCTACAGCAACTGACCTTGTCCCACTTGAACCCACGTCGTAACGATAACAAAGAGCCAGTTGTACAGCAAAGAAGGATGAGTCCCAAATATTTAATCGCTGAATCTTTCAGAGTTGGAGGTGTAATACTCAGCTGACCCTTAGAGATGCAGTCTCAGCTTATGCCGTTAATCGAGGGGTCTAATGCTTGCTTGAACTGTGAACAGGGGCCGGATTCTGTAACGAGTTGGAGAGTTTAGTTGATGAGAATGTTCGTTTCCCCCTATTAGAACTCCCTAACTCTCCATTCGCAGTTTTCTAACACACTTGGGGAGTTAAGAAAAACTTGAGAAGTTTGAAAAAGTGAAAATAACTAGGGACGATGAAAGGTATGAGCTTTGGTTGTCGAGGGCTGGATTTTTTTTTTTATAATCGAGGTACAAGTGTCTATTTCCTCCTTACTTCGAGATAAATTGAAATTTTTGTTTCAAGGGTAGTTTTTGGGGGTATTTGGAAGGTTAGGTTTTTTCGTGTTTTTCCTTTATAACGAGAGAATGAAGAGGAAAGGAATGTATGTGGTATCAAAAAAATGAGAGCTCGAGGCGAATATGATATGGAAAGGGAATAGGGCGGGGATAAGAGTGGAAGCGGATTAACGGCAATTAAAAAAAAATTAAAAATAAATCAGGAGTTGCCATAGTTTCTGGGATCTGTAAGACCAATAAAAAAACTGACAAATTACTTTGGTAATTAAGTATGCATTGGTGTAATAGACTGTATTATATTAACGATTCGATTAATGGTAATTTGCAGATTGGAGGGGCCTTGGCGGTTTTGGTGCAATATTGACGGGTATCTAACTCTGTGTGGCAGGCATTGGGACTTTTCCAGTGGATCCAGAGTTTAGAACAAAGTACTACAGGTAAAAAAAAATTGTGGAGGAGGGTTTTTGTGGTGTGGGGGAGGGGGTCGTACCACTCCCAATAGGGGGTTGTCTGAAATACGTCATGTTTGGTATCAAATTACAAAGGGGAAGAAAGGTAATCGAGTGGTGTAGGTTTTTAATCGTTTAATCGTCATAACTAGCTTTTTACCGCCGAAAAACGGCTTTTTGTACTTGGGTCATATACACCCCAGTTCCTAATACTTTGCATATATTTTTTCAGTTATTTCTTTCACATTCACTAGTACTTTGTTGCGAAGACGTCCTGGACGACGACCAAACTGACTATTTTTCGCATAATTAAAATTTTTTAGTGGTATCTTGTGACACAAAAATCCTCATCTCTCTAAGTGTTGCATGGATCTTCATAATTTGTTTTAATTTATTTTATTTTTATATATAGTCAGAAATATGCGGTGAATCCATAATATAATTTGAAAATTTCTAGGTACCTTCACAAAACCCAACAAAAACAACAAACAATATTGTCAGTTGAGAATTACAACTTTCCCTACATTATTATAATACAAAAAAGTTAACCACCTTAGCAATTTGACTAAATGTTTAATACAAAACTAAAGTAATCACGCTATTAACTCTGTAATAAATAGCAAAAGTCTATATGAAATGTATGAACTACATTTTCAATTAGATATATCATTATAAATGTATAGCTATGCATAAGTAGGTACACATCTTCTTTTCAATTTTAATAAAGAGCAATTAAAACTAATCTGGATTTACTTAAACTCTGAATTCACTCATTTCATATATCCTGCTAGACACATACATACATATATAGACTTTCCATAAAGAGTAGCTGACAAAATTATCTTGACTCAATGTGATACCTGTGAACCGATGCGATGGTTATAGTAAGTGCATGGTGCATAATTTTCACCATGTTGCCACAAGAGTAGTAGAGTGGCTTTATCTTGTTAAAACCTGAACGCTAATCGATTCTGCTACAAACCACTGGTTTTTGTAGTCTATTAGCCTATCACAAGGTAATTATCGCCACAGCATCAAAGTGAATTTATTCTAGTAACAGTTGTTGGTTTTTTCTTATAAACATACATATATAGATTACACAAGGAAGACTTTAAGATACTACAACTGTACCATACATTATTGTACATCCATTCATACTTACACATAATATACGTATCCATGGCACTTTGTGTACAAGCAAATGCCAGTAAGCAAAAGATATATGGTCCTGGTCAGAGGTTAACTAGTTTCTGGTGCAATATATCACGCCGATATTGAAAAACCAAACCTTTGATCGTATATGGCATGATGCTGCTTGTGTGGCGACTATTCCATACATTTTGTTATGGCGGTGTGTATCCCATCAACAGTTTATAATAGTACAAGAGCAACCGAGCAATGGAGAATACACCATATACCATAATTGAGCTTCGGGTGCACATTGTTTCTACATGAAATCCATTTCTCAAAGGTATTCCGTTGGAGTGTATCTATGCTGTTTGCTTGGGCAAAGGGAAATCCAAGATAAGACAGCAAATGTATTCAGGAGAGAGAACCTTTAAGGTAATTGTGCTCTATAATATAAGACGTGCTTATATGTATCATCTACTATAGGGTTGCTGAACGACTTGATCTCTTTTTGAAAAGTGAATACGAAATGAACTGTACGATTCTAATTAGCATTTTGTATTTAACAACTACTTATTATAGAGGTCGAGATTCTTTTCAATTCGTTACCTTTCATAGGAAAATATTCTAACTATATACGTGAGCTAGTTCAAATAAAAGGATGAGACCTACCATTGATATGTCACCAAGTGATGATGATAGTGTTACTATGGTCGAAGACACAAATCAGTCTGCCAGCACACTCGTACACAGATTCACTATAGAATATGCTGCCATCAATGAATATACCTTGTTTATTAAGATATATCAAACAAACTCGCACGATCCAGCTCCTGGGCCTTATACCAAGAGAATAAGAATCATAGCTACATAGAGTTTGTGTCTATACTTTTATGCACTGTCTACGATTCCAGCTAATTGACATTTCTTAAAGAATTTATTGAAGGTCTCGCACATTATTTATTCGATACAATTCCCTTCCGTTTCGAATGTCCGTTCCGTTGGTCATTCAGTGTCACACTTCATTGTTGTTGTAATGTAATGGCATGGCCGTGAAACCTGTAGGTTGATATGAACACCGGACACAGGTACAAGTATGATAAACATTTGAAAATAATTGAGAGTTAAACTATTTTTAGATTAAAAACATATGAAAATGGGAATGAAAATCATTAATGTAACCAAATGGTTACATATTAGAATTATAGTGACCAATATATGAGTCGTTTAAATATAATGAGATGATAGATCAACAACAATATAGTAGCTTTGCTTATTTGATATTAATCGATATTAATCTGCGTTGTTTTAATTAAACTACTTTGCCAGGTATCGAACTCGGTCTGCATCGATGGTAGAAATGTTTAGAATTGCACTTTTATTATCTTGGCTATAACCGGCATTAAAATTTAATGTTTTTTTTTTTTGTTTTTTGTACGCTTTCATATTTTGCAGTAATATAATAATGAAATTTAGTTTGTGTAATTATTATTGGTTTTGAAACTGGTATTAGGTACGTTTTATGCAGGATGTTCTACGAATAGTAGACAAGGTTTGGTGAGATATTTAATTAATTTTAACGCTTGTTTCTTAATTTTTTATTAATTACCCCATAAAATGATACACCCTATGATGATTATTTAAAATTTGTTAAATAGATAATCTAGATAATCTTTGTTAAGGTTTTTCCCACTGCTTTCCTCACTTTCATTGTTATGGCTGAGAAAAGTCAAAAGCTTCTGAATTTGAATTTTTCCAAAAACTACGTCATAAACAGAAGGTTTTTTCAATCAGGAAAAATATATACTATACCAGTGGATAGTACCAATATGGAATGAACTCCCCGCCACAATAAGAGTATCCAGTGAAAACCGCTTTCCGATCCGACATTACCTTACCGAGTTATGGCCGATCTAAGATTCTCAAAATCAGGGAGTAGATCAGTGCGAATAGAAAAAAAGTGCAGAAAGTTCCTTATGATTTTATGTGAGCAGCTGCCAAGTATGGCTAATCTCACGGCATTCTTCATGCTCGGATTGTTATCGACAATTAACGTCCTTATCAGAGCTGGACAATACTTAAGTAAAACAAGACTTTAGTACTACTTAAAGTACATTTTCGTTACTTAAGACTTATTACTCAATACTCTTGAAATGCCCCTACTTAGTACTTGAACAGCGTCTATTTACTTGTACTTAAGACTTAGTTTTGTACTTAAGTACCAAGTTTTACTTAAGTATTTCTGAGTCTATTATGTATCTACAAATATCTAACTCTTCGTAGAAAAGAAAACACTATCTCTAACGCAACTCCTTTTTTGTTGAGTTTTAAAGCACGCAAAGAACTGTCAAAGCATGTGCCGCACGCACACGTCAAGGCAGAACCTTAGACAAACTAATAACATATGTACAAACAAGACTGGGCAAGTAGAACAAAAATCAGTAACGTTTCGCTCGAATATAAAATCGACGATGCCTCGACTTGATGACATAACCACTGACATGTTATAATATGGACTGACTACGTTCATAGAAATATACTGCAGAAAGTGAGCTCACTTCTATACTGCTGACTCTTTCGGTCTAAGCACCAAGTACCCACTGAGAGAGAACTGAAAACAAATATAATAGTGGATTCGTCGAAATACATGATTTTAAATTAATCATTTAGGGTTATTACTGATAAAAACTTTTTTACCAAAGATAATATATTCATTAGATACGCAGAAGAAATTCTAAATGGTTTAATAAAATCACCTTCCGAGCTGCGTGTACACTTTTTCAACTTCCCGCCAATGATTTTGTTGAATGTTGGCACCAACCTACGAACTATAAAAAAACTAGAAATAGTAGCCACTGGTTACTATACATATTATAGTTTTCAAAAGGTATTTATTTATTAATATCTATTAACTGAACTCGACAAACTTCATTACTGCCAACGCACAATTATTCTAGAAAAGTACTTTAAAAAGTACTTCAAAAAGTACACAGTACTTTTTATAGACTTAGTACTTAGTTACAAGTACTTTTCATACATGCTATACTTGTACTTATGCTCAAGTACTCAGGCCTGCGGTACTTGTACTTATAATTAAGTACTTTTTCTTTGGTACTTGCTCAGTTCTAGTCCTCGTGTGCTTAAGAACGAGTTCCAGTATGCCAATAGAGCATGACATGACATCAACTTACTGGTAAAAGGAGAGATCTATCCAATCTCTGTCGATCTAGGATCACGGCACCCTTTACCACAGTCACCACGATGCTCCCATAAAGGGGCCAGCCCAAGTTGAGGTGGATAAATACTTGTTATCCAGGGCTCCTCTAACCACGTGGTACCAAGTTAGCCAATGTCGGGCCGCCCATTTGGTATAGTCTATCTTCATGCAAGATACCTTTTTGTAACGGTATTGGTAACTCCGTTCGGGCCTAGATCTTATTAGCAATGTCTAAAAGAACTGTAATTGGTCTATACAGGTAATAGAACCCTTATGGGCGCCGTCAGAGGGGACCACGTGAACGTTAAGATATGCCCGTATTCAGTCTGGATAGGCTTCGAGATTCACCATTTGGATCTTATAGCTGACCATGCATACTAACCATATAAGCACTACTAACATACATACCTGATTTCCGTCATTCATCAACTTATTCATCAACTAAGGCATCCTTTCGCCCCCTGCCCAAGTGGCTATGTCTGCCTTTCTCCATCTCTCTCTATGTCTGAGATTTTATTATTCTGACTATCATGAGCACTTAAATTCTCTGCATAATGACCTCCTGTCATTAAAGTCCTACTACAGTACCATCAGAGACAAAAATCTCAATTTTATTTCACTAAGGTATAGTTATCTCGCCGTGAAAAGTACCAGTTCGTGCTTATGGAATCTTTCACCCATACTACCTTACTGTACGTACTATCGTGGGAAATGCCAAAGCGATTTCCAGTACAACTTAAACAACTAAACAGCAAACCAACAAATTTCTTCCATCAAGTATGCATGCTTTCCTCTTATACAGCTTTCACCTTGTTCAGCATTGCGCTTCACAGACTTCTTTCCCTAGCCCAGAAAAAATTGCAGTACTAAAAATGTAAGTATTGGGATCGAAAGAACTCGAAAATTTAAGAATGCTATTAATTTTTTTAAAAAATAGAAAAATACTGCGCCGCCCGCCGAGGTTACAATTTTAACCTAGTAGGTATATTTTGGAAAATCTAGTACCAATTCAAATATAGCTCATCCTAGGAAGTAGTTTGAGTACCTACTCGCGTATGCTCCGAGGTTAAATGGCTGAGCTATAACGATTTTCCTGTAAAAAGGGCACCCCAAGAAATTCCCCCCTCCACCCTGATCGAATTGCAAGGTAGTCTTAAAAACACACGCTGTAATTATTTAGGACCATTTTGAATTTCAATCCATTCGGCTGGCTGTTTTGGGAGCCTATCGTGACCGGTTGTTTAGCATATGTATGGAACATCTCGAGCCTCTTATTTTTGAAACTTTGATCCGCTATATTTTGTACGACTCTTTGTTCAGCAATTATAAGTAAAACCATTTTAACCGCCCCGCCCCTGCCTATTTTCATAACTAATTTAAAATTACCTATTTTTTTCTTTCTTTGTACATTTTCTATGTAGCAAAAATAACTTGAAAGGCTTACTCACACACAGAAGATAGACATTGGCATTTTACGTTTCATGAAACCGTTGGGATTTTTGCCCATACCAACCAGATCCGGGACCTATCTATAGCTGGCTGGTTATCAACTATTCTATTGTCTTAGATAGTGGCGGCATCTGTTTTATACAGAGAGAAATTAAATTTTTCTTACCAGTGAACCTCATACTATAGACGAATAATGTTTTTTCGTGATTTTACTAGCTTGGTAAAATTTGTATGGAAAAGTCTCGTTTTATTCCAATTCAATACCAAGCTTAAAGTTATGTAAAAAAAATAGATCCGCTAACGACAAAAAAAAGCTCCACAATTCTGTAATAAGTCCGAAAGATCCCCAACATGGAGGTCAAGATGATCCATTGCGTAAACTTACGAAAACAATAGAAAAGACCTCTCACCAAAACTGTCTTGTCTTCTTAATGAAGCGCATCAGGCCTAGTTAAGGTAAGTTTTTTATCTCATCCGTATAGTATAGTTAGGGCAGACACATTCTTATCCAGCCTGCACAGGCCGAACAAGAGCACAGAAAGTGTTGGTTGCCTTAGTCTCTCCTTCCAGACAGGACACAGACACTCAGGGCTGTCAAAAAGATGTACTGCGTAAGCTTGTTTGTATAATTTCAAATAGATGTTACTGAAACTGCCCGCAGCAATAGAGGTTATTTTTTATTAGGGAGTAGACACGGTAGTACATTTAAAAGTCAATAAGGGAGGCTTAGCTAAGCTTTCGAAATTGAGTACATCGAGCCTAAGATTTATCTTGAAATTTCTCCAGAGGGAGGGATGTCATGCTCTTATCAGTAGTGGATGGCAAATCAAGAATATGGCTAGCTGTACGCTTAGAAAAGAGTTTAGTAACCCTGTAAAAAATTCACCTAGTACGAAAATTGTTTACTAATAAGCCCAACTGGTTATCAGAAGCGGATACAGAATTCTTGTGGGGGAGGGGGGGCGCAAATCTGGTATAAGGTATAAAACGGTTTAAGCTGGAAACTATTCAAAAGTTCGAAGACACTCGCCACAACTCGCAAATGTCAAATGCACAAAATTTCTCATTTTTTAAAATACACGGATCGAACAGATAAGCGAGTGGCTTTGCAACGAAGAAAGTTGCTTAACGTTCAACTTTTTCCACCACGAAAGTCAAAAGAGGTGTTAAATTATTCATTTTGTTTTGATTTGTAAACGGTGGAAGTATAAAAAAAACATACAAAAACTTACAAATCATCCATTTTAGTTAGTAAATTGGGTGTTTTTGTTTCTTCAAAGTTAACTCACACCCCAAGCTCCGAACCGACAAAGCAAACTCCTGTTCTGGTTATCAGAGTCATGACTCATTATCCCGCCATCTACAATTATGTGACTTATTTCCTGTTTATGTTCCGGGAGTTAGTTCCCAATGCCCCTGCTTCTTGTTAGAAGCGTTATTGTTATTAATTGCAAAAAAAAAACAATGAAAAATAAAAAAAAATGTACAGGGTTGTTATTATAATCTGTCAGTAAATAAAATACGTGTAACTTTTGAACAAATTAATTAATGTTATTCATTTGTTTGAAAGTAATAAAAAGGCTTATTACAGTTTAAAATATAGAGCTTATAATTCAATTTGACTACCTTTGGACGTAATAACAGCTCTTACTTTCTTCGGGAACGAAAAGCAAGCGGCACTACCTCTAATGGAATATCGTCCCAAACTTTCAACAAAACTTTTTTAAATTCACTAATATTTTTGACTAAGCTCAGCGATTTAGAAAAGGTGTAGTTAGTAGTCTGCGATTTTTGAATGTAAATAATGTAAATAAATAAAAAATAAAGAAAGCAGTCTGATGTCAGATTTTAACAGTGTATGTTGTTCTAGAAAGAGAATTATATTATAACGTAAACATTTTAATTTTGCTTGAAGTAAAAAATAAGTAGAAGTACAAAAATAAAATAACAAAGAAACAAAAGGTTTTCTTTATCCGTCGCAACATTTCGGAAGGCGTATGCTCATGCCCGCTCAGATAGCGGCCCTCTTCTTTCCTTATTCTCTTTTCAGTTTTGCTGCTATCACGAAAAGAATAGCGCGTATCTAAAGAAGCAGACAACTCCTCACGTCTGCTCCAAATAAAGGCAACCTCAAGAAGTTCACTGGTCAGTATCTATCCGACCGGACAGCCTCTAACTGTCTGACTACAAAAGGAACTAGGGGGGCTGTCATAACGTGCAGCGCTAGTCGAACACCTTAGCCAGTTCGACATTGGGTCGGCTGGTCCATCACGCTCCTTACAGGTGACTTCAAACCCATCGACATCTGCTGGTAGTACCCGGCCTAGCTAACAGAGATACCATTGCTTGAAGAAGACATTTGTGTGCTGGAACACAACATATCATTTTCTTTTAGTTAAAATTTTATAATTAAATTTACAGGCTTGTTGCGTGTACCACGGGCAATAACTGTCCACCTGTTGATATTTCAACCACCACGCTCCGAGCTGTCTCTTAAATTCAACTTACAAGTTGACTTTTATATAGTGGGAATCCTACTTATTCGACGATAGATTCTACAACTAAGCTATGGACATCCATCGTATGAAGGATCCTACACAAGCCTAAACCCAAGTGTACCTATATTACACTATATTCCAGCAGATACCAGGAACTCCAACGGCAAGCCAATGAGTACTACAGCCTCAAAGCTTCAGCATAGACTCCGTGCTCACAGTCAGTTTTACGACGACTTGTAACGCGAGGCATCTGGTGGGCTCTCAAGTCACAGCCACTGAGATACCCACAGGCTCAGATCGGGGTAGGATGGAGTCCATTCGTACTTTGGTATAAAAGCTAGCAAATTTAAATAAGTCTATATATCCACCAGCAACTTATTGGCATCTGAGTTCACTGTAGTGTAGACAGCAGGCAATCTTCAGGGTTCATTGCTGTCCTGATGAGATCGCCCTGTTACTGCTGATCGAAACACTTTACACACAGTACCAATACTCCCAAAAATTTCTTTATGGAATTTTTGGTCTTCGGCTTTTAGGCCAGTAACTGACAGTACCTCGGTACTTGTCTTTTAATTTTCTCTGCTCATAGCCAATAGGTTGAGAACTGCCTGTAGACTTGTATTTTATACGGGTCTCGAAAGAGTAAAAATCTCATTACCACTTCCCACTTACTAGCAAATTTACCCTGCACCAATCTTGTACCACCTTTGCTGAGTGAGCTGGTGCTTCATCTTGTTGAAACAAAAAGTAGCCTTCACCCAACAATCTTCTGCATGAGGCAGAATATGATTTTACACCACATCCTTCAAATAATAACTGGAGTTAATTTTAACACTTTTATCGATGAATAGAAATGGCAATTTTCCCCTGTTACAAATAGCTCCCCAAACCATTATGCGGAATGATGATTGAAATTTTTGAATAGCGCGTTTTTCTCTTGGAATGTCAGTGAGATTAACTGCATAGCGCCTATCGTTTTGCGAATTGAATGTTTCTTCTAAAAAATTATTTCTGAATCAGCAAATTCATGCAAAATCTTGGAACGTTGATGTCGTTTTTCTTCCTGTAATTTTGTTATACCATGAATTTTTTTTTTATATGGTTTCATTTTCAGATCCTTTATTAATATATTTGTGGTTGTTGATCGACTGATTCCATGTTATTTAGCCATTTGATTTTGCGAACGATTACAATTTCTTTTAATTTTTTCCCGAACTTGTTTGATAACTGCCCGCGTACGAACCGTACGCTTTCTACCTGATCTTCGCCTATCTTTTATGGAATCTGTTTTTCGAAATCGTTTTATTGTACGAAAAGCAAATCTTTCGTCAATTCCCTCCCACTTTTCTGCACGCACGACAAATTGCCTTCGATTTCAAATTTCGCGAATATAACGCAATAACTAACGCACGCTTTCCTTCTTGATTCATTTTCTTCTGTTAAAAATTACTGTGGAAATCGAACTGTCAAAATATTTCTCCTGAATGACTAAATAAAAAATATTAATTACCGTTGTTTCCTTACCGCAATGGTTTGAATACGCAGTTGAATTTTACTGACAGAATATAATAACAACCCTGTATAATCACTTCGGTGAACGAATTTCGTATGTTGTCTCGAGAATGGCTTGCTGTCTGTTCTACTCCAAATCAAGCTTGTTTGAAAACGGCTTTCAATTCTGGGTGGATGTCGTCAACCTTAATCAAATTATTATATGATATTTAATCAGCCTTTGTAGCTAGTTGGGTTGATTAACCATAAAAAATAGATTGGCGATGTGAATCATGTGCAGCAGATTTATTCATCTTTGTCGATATCTGGTCAGGGTGTTTGTTTGGCACAAGATTTTTGTCTACACTTTCGTATATAGAATTTTGATGAGTTTCTGTAAATATTTATTTTTGTTCAAACCTTTATAGTATGACATAAATTATGCACATTTTCGCAAGTTTTTATTGCCGTTTGACACCTCTTTCGCGACAGCCAAATTGTCTGCCATTTTTACCATTAAACATGAAATATCATTCTCTCCCGTCATAAGTATTCTTTATGATATCACGTGTTTGCGACTATCCCGCAACGCCCTCCATTACTGGAAGCCAAGTAGACTTTCCAATAAGTTATCAACGATGTTAAGCGAGTATGATAATATGGAAAATTTTGTTTATGAATTGACGTAAGCTCTCCGTCTATAAGGAGTCACTGAAAAAAGTGAAAGTGTATTATACTCGTTTCCGTACTGGCCCAAATAGAGGCGATGAGGAGCTGAATCATGAGGTTACTTAAAATGTTACTTCGATTGAAAAAACCATGCTTTACCATTTCGCTATGAGTATCTAATATAGTACCCAACACGAAAGGGTAAACCTTTGGGCCACCATCGTATCTAGAATCTACGGAAATATGATTGTAGTGAATTATCGCCCTTAGAAGTCCTTACAAGCATGAAAGTATTCTTTTTCTATGTACAAGTAAATTTCACCCTAAACTGCCTTCACTAACTATGCACTGTTGTCAGTTGATTTTCACTAGACACTAGAACTTTTTGTAGCTTAAAAACATAAAATCGATCTCGTTTAACCCAAATCAAGAATATGAATTCTAGCTTTCGATTTACAAAACCGCACCCGGTAGTTTCGTAAAAGTTTTTTATAAGAGCCTTATTAAAGCTTGAAGGGTCCTCTGCATAAGGACTTCAGGCTCACGGCCTGTGGTCGACAAGGCAACGAGGATAACAAGGATGATAAGCATTGTTCTAAGTTGTTAAATTGGCTAATGGTTGACGTATGAGTTAATCTGGATACATGCCATTATATATTAATTTTTTTTTTTTTTTTACGAAACTAAATAACAGAAGCTGTTTTAATTAACTAGATATTAACAGAACTTTTGACTTTTGTGTTATTAGGATGAAAAAACGTGGAATATAAGATTTCAGATAAAATCAAAAGAAAGTTCTTATCAGAAGCTACTATACTTTTTTAAGGGCCAGACATAAATATTCTTTTGCAATAATAGTATTAACAGAAAATTTTAGCCTATGCATTTTTTCTTTTAATCCCAAAATCTTTAACTTTTCACAATTTTGCGATGAATTACACTTGTCTAATAATTATACAAAAAAAAAAAAAAAATAATAACAATAAAATTCCTAATTTAATGCCTATAAAAATCATATTTAATTCGTCAAAACTTATTTTTTTCTTCTTAACTTCAACAACAATAAAATTAAACAAGCACTGAAATGTTTAAATACCTGTTCACCGAAACAATGACAACATTACTGCGGCGGTATTATACTCGGTGCATAACTATCTATACAGATACATATCTTTTTATCTCGAATATCTTGTCGCATAGACTGGGTCAGCAAAATATTTTATAATTGGGCAGATTTATTTTTTTCCGTCCAGCATAAATCACAGCAATTCCGGTGTTGGCATGTTGACTCCGTCACATAAGAATAAATTTCACAATTTCTCACCATAACGCTCGCGTTCATATGCAGTTTTCGCGATTCTCAAATACATAGTGGAATGCAATATTCCATTTTCATGTTTATATAATCTTTAAAAGGGCGAAAAGTTCAGGTGCAGATGAACAATGGCATCTTATGGACTGTGAAGAAAAATTTACTTTATATCCCAAGGAAAAATATCTCGAGTATATTATGGATGTATTATTTCGATTTATTGGTTTAAAGTGCAGCCATATAGTTATGACGGGTCATATTTTATTATACTATGATCACACCTTCAATGAGCTAACTATATACTACCTATAAAATGGATAAGCAAATCAGGAAATAAATTTTATTCTTTTAGAGAGTCTTTTGAACAGACGTTGTTTTGGTTTTTTTTTTTTTTGGTTTTTTTAACCTTTTTAGAGATCATTCTTATGATCCAACTGCAGTGGTAAATAATGATGGTACAAAGCATATAACAAAACAAGAAGAAATGCATAGAAATAAATTGCAAATAAAACTTATCAGCTAATTAACAATAATTACACTAAAGCTCTATGAGAGAAGAATTATTAAGTATTAACACCACGTTTTGGCTCTTACTGGCCTTCGGATAACATCTGTTTTACTGGAGGAGTGCAGGACGTCATTGGATAAGTTCTGTATCCATAACATGGTGCCCCTACAGTGAATACACGGGCATATGGGGATCATGGGTTTGTCCTTCTTTTAACTAGAACCTGCTGTAGGCGTTGCCACTTGGTGATTAGGTCTCCCATCAATGACCCAGTTTAGACGGGTCAGTATGCTACCTCTTCCGCACGAAAACTAGTGGGTAAGATGATGGTTTGCAGTAGCAATGAATCATCACCCTACGTACAGTTTTCTTACGGCAGAGGCACTATGCTAGCCCGTCTTAACTGGTTCAAAGCGGATATAGAGCACTTGGAAGTGTACAAAACATTTTCTTGATGGGCCTAATAGAAAACTGTGATTGGCATTATCACTGGTCACGCTTTACGCTAATCTAACAAAGATAACTACTGACAAGTTTGACTAATCAGGTCTTTCCATAATTACAGTCAACTTAATTCGTAAATAAACACTTTTGCTTATCAAGTAATGCATTTTAATTTAATCCCGAAAAAAAAACTTCCGAACAAAAACTTCGTTTTGTAGTTATTAAATTTTTGCGACATTGATGTATTCTTATGCTTTTTCCAAAAGCCTAATGACCTCAGTAATGAACAGCCGGACACTGCCGTCGCATCGTGTATAGTGTCGATCACATAAAAGTTCGCAGAATTCACTTTCAATTCAAAAACTGAGCATTAATCAAGAGAGATTTTGGCTAAAAATTTACCATCAAATGGCATAATTTTATTTGACCATGGAATTCGGTTTAGTCTTGGATTTTTTTATATTTTTTTTTATTTTCCTTCAATTTAAAAGTCCAAAGCAGACAAGCAGACATTCTTTTTGGTCATCTCATCTCACCTCATCTCAGATAGCATCGCATTGTATTATATTTACAACCAACACACTATAAATGTATCTTCGACGTCTCTTGGTCATGGATTTTGAATAAAAATGAACTTTATGGTGCGGGCGAAAGCGTGCCAAATGTCAGAATTCACGACGCCACACACTTTATGCTCATTTACTCTCTTTTGTCCTCCCAATTCCAGTGCGCATTCACAGACGGATATATGTATATATATGTAAGTTGAACGGGCGCTTTTATTTATCACTCTTACGAAAGTAATAATTTAATACGTTTGACAGCATTCCGCTTTTCGTTTTCTTAATCTTGTAATTAAGAGTTTGATTACTTGATAAGTTGTGTCTGCACTGGGCTTTCCATTGCTTCTAATTTTATGAGGGGTATTTGTGGTATGACCGATGCGACGGTCATATTTTAGTTACTATAGAAATATTTAACTTTTACTATTCAGTTTCTCTACTAACTAAGGAATTTAGATTTCTTTAGTTTGGATTCAAAAAATACAAAAGAAGGACCGAAGTTTGAAGATTTGCAAATTTAATTTATAACTTAAAATTGTCATGAGCTTAGATATTTTATTATTGTCGTCGTACGTGACAGATGAAAATGACATCTATGTAAATAAATCCAAGGGCTTCAATATTAATCTTTTGAGTTATCACTTCATCAAGTTTATAAAGGTGCTTAAACGAAGCTTCTCAACAGTTCAATATTGACATTTTCTAAATACATAAATCTTCATCTACATGAAAAATTATGTGATTTTTTTTTCGATATTTTTACGTACGGAATTCCGGATATAAATCTCTCTTGCACAATTTGTTTTTGAATACTTTTTTGTAAGATGTTGTAGATATCGATTGAAGATTTATTCAATTCAAGTTCGTAAGTGATAAAAATAAATAGCTTTGAAAACCGAGACTGTTTCCTTCCAAAGACTCTCAAAAAACACAGCTAAATATCTAAATACATATAATAGTCATAAAATTGTTAAATAAATCGAAATTCATTAATGAACAAATTTAAAAAATATGGATTCTAAAATAGAGCCTTGTGGAACTCCAATCTAAATGTGACGGGTCCCACGTGTCCCCCACACATTAAGATTTTAATGGGGATGGGGGTTATTTTTCAAACCTTTATAAGACCAATTAAAGGACAGAGTACCGCCCTCTACTTCAATTCTCCTTTTTTATTCTGTTTTGAATGCTGTTGAATGAAGAGATTATAGCATTTTCAGATTTAATTAAATCTTTTCCAGAAAGAATTAAACCTTTTCCAATAGAATTAAGCCAGTCCTACAAAGAATTAAACCACCTTCCCCATAAAAAATTAAACAAAATCTACAAACAATAAAACTAAATTCATAAACCAATGATTTTTTTATTTATTTTCTTCATTCCTTAGATAGCTTATAGGTAAAATTTCGCATATAGACGATGCTTGGTTAATTATAATGCCGCGATACACAAGACAAATGCTGTACGAGTGGTTGTTGCCACCGGTAATAACCTACGACTTCAATTTCTTCCACCATATTCAATTATGCTCAGTCCTATAGAGCAAACATTTTCAAAGATTAAAGGAGCCTGCGAGGAGAATTCTCGCAGATACATCTGTTAAGCACAACCTTACTTCGGTTATCGAAAGTAACATTAGGGAGATAGATCATATAGATGCTGTAAATTTCATAATGAATATTAATATGAAAATTAGTCCTGCACTGCGTGGTGAACAACTTCACTAACCAAAAACTATTTACGAATATGATAAAATATATTTAAAAAACTTTTAAAATAAATAACAATGATATATACAAGAAAAGTTTCGTTTCCAAATAAGAAATGCTAGAACTCAGATTAAATATTAAAAGTTTGGGCATGAGTTGCAGTTAGAGAATTGTGATTAGGTCTAGTTATGGATGCTCAAACTTTTAAGATTTAATCTGAGTTGTAGCATTTTTTATTTGGCAATGAAACTTTTCGTGTGTATATCACTGAGAAAGAAAACTTTTTCGGCGGAAAGATTCGGCCGATAAAACATAAAAGTTGTGTCTACCTTAAAAATCTGAAATACATATACTATTTTATTAGTAAAAATATTAGCTTATCCTATTTCCCATGATTTTATTAATCATTGGAGCAAAAATCTTGTTTCAAAGTGGAATAAATTGAGTTTTTCGGTTTACATTTTTTCGATTCTTGTGTTTGATGTGAAAGTACCTTTATTGTATATCTGAAAACACGCTACAGAATTTCCAGGCTTGGTCTTTGATTATAAAAAATCCCCGATTGAACTTTATCTTCAATTCTACTCTAAAACCTCTTGCGATTTTATTGATGAAGCGTATTGATTAAAAATTTGTTTTTGCGAAAATCTTAAAGGTTTCCCTTTAAAATATCTCTCCAGGGCCGGATTCTGTAACACGGTGAATTTGGGAGATGAGGATTTTCTTCGAATTCCTGATTAGCCAATTCTCCAATTCCAATTCACTAACATGTTGGAGAATTAGGGAAAATGTAAATAATGTCGAAAAGTGCGAATCGTTTGGGACGATTAAGAGTATCAATTTTTTTTGTAGAGGGTTACACTTTTTTTCATATTTGAGGTATACATCTGTTTATTACCTTTCAATGTCGAAATAAATTGAAATTTTTTTTTACTTTTTAGTGCAATTTATTTACGCAAATTATTTATTTTAAAAGTTTTTTTAATATATTTTAGTTTCTACATTTTAGTCATAAATTCTATACACTCTCTCTACTCTCTAAACACGACTCTCGAATCTCGACTCAACATTCTCGACTCACCACACTCGACTCCCGACTCATATTATACACGGTCCATATTGGACAACCACAAGGGTGGTAGGTACCAAAACCCCCCAAAAGGTAAGAAAATCTTACCCCATAGGAAAGCTCCCTTATCACTCATTATAAATCAAGAAACCCCATGTAAATCCATCCACGTTTACTACCCCAAAACTCTTTCATCACGAACGGCACTCTCAGGCGCTCAAACACAAAACTTTTTTGTTAGGGGTTTGTGAGTTGATAAAAGTTATTTAAAAATCAAATAAAAAAATCATTGGTCTAATTGTTTATAAATTTAGTTTTACTGTTTGTGAATTTTTTCATTCTTTATTAAGATGGTTTAATTCTTTGCGAAAAAGGTTTAATTCTTTTGGGAAAGGTTTAATTCTTTGTGAAAAAGGTTTAATTAAAAAAAATTTATATATCTAAACCCCTAAAGTCGGGAAAGAGTTGGTTTAATGGAGGGAGGTGGTTATGAGTTTCTTATCCCTAATTCAAGGAGCTCCCCAGTATTCGTTATTAGAATCACTCTTATTTTCCAAATAAATTATCACTCTAACACATTTGATGGTTGGTTGTTGTGATGCCACTTCATGGGAACCCTACTCGAAAATAGTTCGTCAATATAGCGATATGTGTGACAATATAAAACCCTCCACTCTTTGTCTTTTGTAACCCTAATTCGAAGAAAAAAGTAAATATCTACTGTGTTCCTTCTACGTTTGGGGATTGAGATAGAACTTGGGATGAGCAAAACTCTATTCGAAAAAAATAAGCCTTGAATTATTTATTTAGTTTTATTTTATCTGCATGGTTTAAATAATTTAAAAAATTTTAATATACCAAAGAAATGAGGTTTTGTAAAGTTAATTAACTGCGGCAGAACATTCAAGTTTTGTATATACATAGAAGTTGTCATAGTCGGTATAAAGTTTCCCATCTTCAAGCAAATGCCACCATATAGTATGTATATGAACATGCAATCGAATATCCACTTTCAATTATAACTATCGAAATTGAACCGCAGGGTAATAGCTTTTATAGACGTAGACATCCTATCACCGTGAACAAGATAAATTGTAACAGGGCGCAAAACCTCTGATCCACGTCTCTATGCCCATGTCCAATTTCTACTATACCAATGGCCTTTGCCTCGATATTTTTCCCTCTCTATGCAAATGCGATGTCTTTTGGTGCTAAATTATTGCATGTTTATTATCGTTTCGTCCGTTCAACTGCAGGTAGCTCGTAACTATTAATTAATAATAAATTTGTCAAAATATCAAACTGTTCACGGTGTTCTTCATTGGATTACGCGAACAGCAATCGTTGCAAATCGTGAGGTAATTTTAATGGTGCCAACAGAATGGAAGCTAACCTCGTCGTACTTTGATGTCCACTTCATGACTGTTGCCTATCTGCCTGACTGTCTCTGCCGACCATACATTCATATATAGCTAGGATAATCTGAGAAAATTGACTATTGCAACAAGAGGTGTAGGTATTACTTGTTGAATGCCAATCCTTGTAGTGTGGAAAGATTAAAAGTAATCGACGATAAAGAGTTTTCTATCTGAGATATGTAGTAATCGATAGGGTTTTACTGGACCATGAATTCTGAAGATGGACATTTTCTACTTACAGAATGAGATGAGAAAAAAAAATATTAAGTACTTAACTCATCGCTAAATGATCATGAACCGTAAACGTAAGACATCAGTTTCTTTCACTCAAACATGATATGGAGTATAATATTTTTGATAACTAATAGTAAGCTGGTCAAAATATAAAGTTAAAAGAAAGAAGCCAAAATGATACCTACAAATTTGTTAGTAAAATACCTATTCTTATTAAAGTCAATTATGATGCTACTAAAAATATTGAACACACCGATTTAATGGACCATTTAGACAGTAATTTGGAAATGATTCATATAGAATAGAAAAAAAATCTCAAATTTTTATAGCGAGAATGTAAAATATAGAATGAATAGAAGGAGAAATAATGCTGTAATTCATCCAACATAACATTACGTGTTTTTCGGAAGAGTGGTTAACGTTTGCAAATCAATTAACTGACATATTGCATCATACGGGTGCAAATCGGCACTCCAGTTAAACTTCCTCAGAGCAAATCTAGTAAATCTCCTCTGCACATTTTCGATTCTACTGCAATGAATAGCATAGTAAGGATACCACTGCACATAACAATAATCAGAGATTAGTCTACCCAAAGAAGTATGTATTTAAGACAGTACAATATGGATCTCAAAATTCTCCAGTACGACGCCTAATGAAACCAAGGCGAAAACTGATTTGTTCGTCATTTATAAAGTTCGAAAATTAAATTGAATGCGCATACAAATCAGAAAAATCCTACGCAATAGTTTTTTTCCCATCATGTTCTGCTTTATTTCTTCAAAAACTACGCTCGATCTTAGAATTTTTGTTTTTTTAGAATATTCTGGTGGAAAAAGTTAAGTTTTCTACATTAAAATTATATCAGAAAACTCTGAATTGAATACATATTGTTATTTAATTTTGATTACTTTCGAAACCATATGGAAAAAATTTTATTATTAACGGAGAAGTTCTGCCAATGCACACAGTACCTGGAACAGATTGAAATTTTTGAAGATTTTTTATTTGCAAATATTATTAAAGCAGTGTGCAAACGGGGAAGAGCTCGAAACTGTGATGAAGTTGAGGATTCGTCTCCATCTATTGCATCAAAATTTTGAAAAGCGAAACAACAACGGGACCCAAATTATAGACGTTCATCAAACCAACAAACCACATTGTCAGACGGAAAGAAAAACAACCTGGCACCCTCAACTCTGATTATAGAAATTGTATGTTAACAATGTCGGATAGGTAAAAAATATTACTTTGAAATTGTATTGTATTTATGTATATGAAAAATCGTTTTAATTTGACTTTATTTACAATTTTCATTACACCTGATAGAAGTTAACTACAAATATTTATTGGTGTTGTAATTGTTAACAAAATATCCCACTCAGATAAATTGTTTAATAAAAAAAACTGCTATCAATGGTCATCAATATCTTATTTCTTCACTCCTTTGTTAGCATTTGCTTAAAAGTGGCGGCCTTGCTCAAAATGATTATAATTCGCGTTGTTGAAGCCATCCAAAATCAAAATTCGTTACAAAAAATGTTCATACGCACTAAATGGTTTATTTTTTCACCGATCAGCACGAGACAAGACTCAAATGACGCAGGACGAAAAATAAAAAGGATCTGTGGAGAAATTTTCTAAAAGAACCCACTACTGGTTCTCGAGAAAAAGGGGATTCTTTAATTTTCGCTAATTACCTTCAGTTTTTATGCATTTTTGTCAGGAACGCGAGTGGAAAATAGTTCATATTTATTTTCGCGTCGTTTGAGTCCTTCCCTGTCAAAATTAATTACACAAAAAAAATTCAACTGAAATTTTAGAAATTTTCATGAGCTATATTTTTGCGCAAAATATATTTTTATCAAAAAACGGAACTGGACAGTATACTTTCGATGTAGGATGTTAAAATTTTAAAGATGTGTCAAGAAATTTTCAAAATGGACGGACTGGCTCTCGCGAAAGAAGCAAAACAATGGATTCTATTATATAATTTTCGTTAATTACTTTTTGCATTTTTCTCAGGAATCATCAGTGGGTTCTTTTGGAAAATATTTCATACTAGCTAAAGTTGACCGTTCTTAAAACGCGATTCTTTCTTAAATTTATAAAAAAAAAAATCATTTTTTTTTAATTTTGTGTTTTTTTTTAAGTTTATTATTTTTTTTTCTTTCATTTTTCTTATTTATTTATTTTAACTTTTTTTTAATATTTTTTTTTTTTATTTTTTCATCTATTTTTAAATGTTAAGATTCGAACGCGTTGCAGAGCCTGGGCTTTTCATAAGTTTATTTATGATCGTTGGACGGACGGATTCAAGAATCATAAATATGAATTATTTCGCAGAAGAACCCACTAGTCCTGAAAAAAATTGCAAAAAAAATTAAAGTAATTAACGAAAATTCAAGGGACTTTTTTTGCTCTTTCCTCGAAAACTAGTGGATCCTTTCTATAATTTAGACAACTAAAGATAATTTCGTAGATATCACAACGATGTTTTCGAAGGAACAAATTTCGATATAAACAGCAGAATTTTTTTGGATATCGAGAACCTATTTTCCAAGGATTAAATTCGGACAATCAGGGAAACTTTTTGGATTGCAATTTTAATATTGTTTTTAAAAAAGTCCTATACATATTCGAGAGAATGCAATATAAATAAGAAAATAAAACGGTGACTGCCATCGAATATTTCTTCATTCTCTCTCATACTTTATGTGTTGTTCTTTAAAAACTTTAAGTAGGTATTTTACTTATGTAATTAGGCACTATTAAGGAAATTAAATTTTTGGTTGCGTAATAAAAAATATTTCTATGTTAATAAAAGCACGAACATTTAATTCTCTTAAGACATAACAAGGATAAACATTCCAGTATACAATAACGTAAACATTAATATGGTAAAGTAAATAAAATAGTAAAGAAATTTATGAACGGAGAACAGACACACCAGAATCAAAGTAGCAAGCAGTTTTTTCAACGGACAAATTCGACCACTTTCAATTCAATTTATGTTCCGTATAAATTATGCTAGATTTACAAAAAAAATACATTATTTTATTATTGCAAATCAGTAGACTCCGTTATTTACGCCATATAATAAAAAAAAAAAAAAATATATAGTAAGTGAGCTCTGGTGTGATCAATGGCAATATGTAATTCATTTTTTGTTATTTTTCTCCTCAGGTATACAGTTTCGTGAATTTCTTCACCTTGTAAGCATGAGGGAAGTTTTGAGTGCAGCAACTCCAACCGAATATTCGTGATTCTTGATTAAAATCGGCGAGAGCCAAGTTCAATTCAATTGGCAGAGAGTTTTTTTTGTACTGTTTGCTGTTGTTGTTGTTGTTGTTTTTGCCTTGTTACCCTACAAACAGTTCTTTCTGCTCAGTCTGCACACTCAACGATTCGTATAATGCAATTGTAGTGGATTGGATACTCACAGCAAACAATTTAAGACGATTTCTTCGTCCCCAAAGGTAAAATGAAGGTAAACTAAGACGATCAAAGTATCAGTGCGGCAAGCTATGTGCGCACAACGCGGTGAACTACTTCAGATACAAAGGCCTGTTTTCACTAAGCTTCCCTAGCATCAGCCTTCAATTATTCCGATTGCACTCACTTCCCCAGCAATAATAAAAAAAAAAAAAACATCATTCTCAAGTGCTCTCAGGTGGCTACAGCCTTGTCATGAATACACGATTCTCAGAGTTTAAGGCTTCAACCTACAAAACAGGACCTAATTGGGCAATATTTATGGAATACCACAGCGAGGTGGTCAGGTCAGATAGAGTCAGCTAGGGAACGAACATAACCACGCGTGTACGTACATACATATTATTTTCTAGTACTTACATATAGTTTTGAATATACGAGACTCTAAAGTAACACACAATAATGCACGACAATATTTCACACAGGTATGTAGGGTTCGTGAAGACTTCCTACTTGTATGCACAACTAGTTAAAATTATCTGATATTTGTTATATGGTCATTTAGCGATATCCGAGTGTAACAAAAACCACCATAACGGCCATGGTCATCGTTTATAAACAATTTCATTGGAATATAACTGATAGGCTCTGAATGTTGTATACAAAAGGTGGCTTCAGTCCAGTCCAGTCCAGTCCAGTCCAAACTAAAGTCGTCCAAGATTCAAGAATATTGCGAACAGAAGTTGGCGCGTTTGAGGAAGCTTTTTGTGGATTCTAAGGAGGCAGAGTTAAGTGTAGCGCTATTGCTGAACATATATGCAGTAAGTTACCAAACGATTCGCTTTACAGAGCAGGCAGCCACGATTTACGCATTAGAACGAATAACTGGAGTCGGAATCAGGGAAGTGAAAATAATACAGTCATAATTTGAAACCACCTTCGTAAAGTTCATAATTGACATATCGTGCTGATACTTATCTCAAATTTTACAATGGATTTAAGCAAAAATAAAAAAAAAATAAAAAATTCAACATTTCGCGGGAATCACTAGAAACAACATTTTCTCTTATAAAGATGACAGTTATTCGCGACGATGCTTTTAAAACATGAAATTTAGTCGTCGTTGGAGTTGAAATACTCAGAACTACCTCGAAATCAACTTAAGTTGCGTGATTACATTTTCTCTTACTTTGATTTTCTGTGAAAATTAATTGAAATTCACAAACAGTAGCAATTGCCATTTTTTTGTAACACTTAAAGAGCAAATCTGTGAGTCAGCTTAAGCGTTTTTTTTAGTGTTATGTTGAGTGCATATATCGAGCATCATTTATTTTGTCATCATAAAAAATTAATTAAAGAGGAATCCTTGCAAATAGAGGCAATATTTAAAGTTGCAAGCAAATGAAGCAACCAATTGTCTCCATTAGCTGTTGCTAAGACATTTTTCAAGAGAAACTCACAAGTTCTCAATACGATTTATAAGTGGGAAGAAATTTTTATAATTTTAATTATGCTTTTGGGATAGATTTTTTGTTTGCTGTCATCTATGTTAAATGAATTGGTAACAAATTTTTAATTATTAGACCACGGAGAAATGATTGTATGTACTAAGTTCAGTTTAAGAGCAAAGGCGTCTCATCACATACTAAATAAAATTGAATTTTTATAGTAGAGTAATAGTGTGGATAAGACGACCGAAGAGAAAGGTCCAATTGTCCTACATCAAAAGTCCAATACTATGTGTCTTGAATATACATAGCTCCATAATAACCAATATGCTCCAATAGAAACTTTCACTTAACGTTCGCGACTCTAACTGTCTTACGAAGTAATGGGATATTTAGAAGCTCTCAATAATTGTGAGCTGTACGGCATCATGTTCGTTTGCCATGGGCAAGTAAACCAAGTCAAGCATTATCCCTATTTCAGCAACAATATTCAATATATTTACATCTTTTGCCTTCCAAAAACATTAGAACAAGTGTTCTGAAAGAACAGCCATCCGCGAAATAACTGTGAAAATAGATATATAATCCAAGAGAAGTTTTGTTTAAGTAATCGAGAATGCTATGATCGCGATTCGGGCCAAAATATTTTGCTATATACAGGGTGTTTCTCCTTAGGAGGTCCATAGAGCGGGAGGTGATAGTACTCACCTAAACGAACCAAAAACTGTATGACAGGGGGGGGGGGGCAATATCAACCGTTTAGGAGTTACAAGGTGATTCATAAAAAAAAGCTAGGTTCTCACAAAGCACCCTGTATCTTAAAAACTACAGGGCGTATGGTCACAGTTAAAGGCTCACTGTATGCAGAACTTCATGGCCTTTCCAAACGACAGCTCAACCAGCCCCGTACCCCTCTCCCTTCAGAAGTTATGAAGGTCTAAACTAAAAATTTCGGATTTTCTTTCCTTTTTTTTTTACTTTGACCTCTATTATTTTTGCAAAAAGGTCGTTAACATAACCTTTTTTTTATAAAAACTGTAAACTGTGGACCCTCCTCTTTAATTTGTAACTCCTAAACGGTTGATATTACCCCCCTCCCTGCCATACAATTTTTGGTTCGTCTAGGTGAGTACTATCACCTACCGCTCTATGGACCTCCTAAGGGGAAACACCCTGTATATATATATATACGGTAAAAGTTAGTCCAGTCGTGATTATCATTCCTCTTCTGTTGTATAATGAAGTTAAACTACTCAAAAGACAACATACTAAACTACAAAATTGTTATGTGTAGATTACTAGGACCTAAGGCAATACGACAAATTCCTACTACGCATACCTAGATATATTACTCAACCTGAATATATAGAAAGCTCTTCACAACCTACATGGACTTATGTCATACTCGCGAATACGGACATATTCCATTGACATTAGATTAGACGTTAGATTAGGGACACCTGTTTCACAAGAACGGATACTTAATGGCATTACCGTCTTACATTAAAGACTAGCAACACTCAGTGAATGTCCTCTTCAACCATTAACATTTCCTGAAAGTTCATATCTAGCTTCGATATTATCCCAAAGCCCTACTCCTTCGAATATTGCTGCTTAAGGCCTAAATTACAATTACGACTGATCTGTCGACTGCTACTTTGCACAAATTGTAAATATGCAGACGTGGAAAGATACAATTACAACTTCGGCTTCGACTGCGACTACGACTGAAAGTAAACTTTGCTCAAAGTGCAAAGTTGGTGTCGGCTGCGGCCAACTTTAGTTCAATCACAGTAATCGGCACGGTACGGCACTTCTGGTTTGTTCAAGCCGTTGAAGCCTTAATTACAAATTTCACCTCAGCGTCGACTTCGACTGAAAATCAAGTCGTAGACGACAGTTCAGTCGTAATTGTAAAGGTTAAATTACAATGAACGCAACACAACGCAACGGAACGGAGAGAAATTTCAAACTGGTTTTCTTTATATGTTTCTCAAATGGAGATGCGTACAGTGGACGAAGGAAGTTGCAGTCGTACGCAACAAGTTTGATAAAATCTGAACTTTACGCAACAGAACGGATAAAATAACCTCAAATTTGTGTTAATGGATTGTTTATCTCGGTTCTGTGATAGATAAATGTGCAGATTTAAATATATAACAAAATAAAAGAAAGAGAAATAAAGAAATTTGAGTAAAACGTTTTTAATAGCTGCTGTATGGGAAAATAAAACCATTTATAATTAAGACAAGGCATTTTAAAAAACAAAACAATAATTCGTTCACTGGTAGTTTTATTCTTGTTTGTTAAAAAAAAAAACTGCTCTTCCTAAAGACAATGTTGTAATATCCCGTAGTGTTTCTATTGTAAATAGTAAATTCAAAAGGGATTCATATTTTCTCTATAGTCTTCGACTAAATTTTGCCTCAACTTTAAATTAACTATGCGTCCATTGGAAGCAGCTGGCGTTCGCCTAAGTTTTGCTGCGTAAATTTGATATTGCTCTCCGTTCCGTTGCGTTGCGTTGCGTTGCGTTGCGTTGCGCCTATTGTAATTCAGCCTTAATTCAAGCCTAATGCATGGTTTTACAAGCGAAATTACTGTCCCAAGAAACCTCGTTTACAGTCCCTCACCTCCTCTTTTTTATGTTTTCAATGGAACTGCGCACAATGGACGGAGCAGTCGCAGTGCGTAAAGGCTAAGGCCCAATGTACGCATCGCATCCGGCGTGTTTTCCACTTCTTTCGCGGCAGATGCATATATGATTTGATCAAGACCAAATGAACGCGTCGCGTATACGTACTCTTAAGATTTATTTATAAAAATAAATACTTGAGTTATTAATTAAAAGTGAAATAATTTATATGTCAGAGCTATTAGATCTGACAGTTCTTGCATTCGCAGCTTTCGAACCGTATAAACAGTTTAAAATCAATCAAAAAAACGTCAAAGCGTCTGCCGCGCGTTAAAAGTAGAAAAGTGCTCTACTTTCGCGTCCAATCCGGCAAGCGCTGCAGCCATAAGCTACCTAAAATTTTTCATTTACGGATTGTTTATTTCGTTTCTGTGATAAATAGCTGTGCAGATTTAGAGTGTAACACAATAAGAGAACGAAAATAAGATTTTGAGTAGCGTTAATAGTTGGTGTACGGAAAAATGAAACCATTTATAATCAAAACCAAGGGATTTCAACAAACTCAGCAATAATTCGTATACTGATCTTTTCATTCTTGTTTGTTTAAAAAACTGCTTTGGATCATTCGCTTTTATGTTCCTAAAGACAACGTTGTAATATTCCGTAGCGTTTAGCAAATTCAACAAAAAAAAGAAGAGTTTTATAGTTTCCACATATTTTTTCCACTTAATTTTGGCCCAAACATCGCTGTTACTTTGAATTAAATATGCATCTTCGGTTTTACGGCATAAATTTGACATTTGTCTTCGTTCCGTTCCATTGCGTTCATTTGTAGTTCAGTTTTTAGAAATGGAAGATATCCCTTTTCTTCGATGCTTTCTTCAATAAATTTTCGTTTCTCTATTTGTTGTTTTATCTGTACAAAATAAAGTATTTAATATTCTTACCCCTTTTTTAAATCCAACAGTTTTTCTTTGAGATACAAATGTGTTTTTTATACGTTCGCTATGCCCTTATATGACGATTGCAATACAATACATGAATCTATAAGTAAAACAAGTTAAAAAGCTAGAATTGGTCTAGGACCAATTCTTATGATACCCATATGAAGTCACCTCTATGCGCAAGTTTGATTGTTGATGTGACTTTTGGTATATGTATATTTCTAGAACGCTTCGTCGAACAGTGAAAATGAGTATAACTAATGTCATAGGATTTCATATTCTGAAGATCTTTTCGGTACAATAAAAACATCTAGGATTGATCGTTTTCACAGTACAAGTAAAAAACCAAATTTTTTATATGGTAACACCAAGAAGGGGTTGTCCAATTTAGGTCATTTTTGAAATTTCATTTACTATTTTTATAAAAACTCACTACGTTGTCAAAATTTCAACTCACTACGTCGACGCGTTCTCAGCCAATGTGCTAGGATATAGTAAAACACGGAGTTGTTTTTTAATGACAACGCCTGATTTGGACTTAATTCGAAATTAAATCTGTATTTTTTTGTTTTTTTTAGAAAAAGGCCGTGTGCAAAGTTTCAGCTCTCTAAGTAAACGCGTTCTCGAGCTATCAAGAGGATGGACAGACAGACGGACGGACGTACGGACGGACGTGTAAAAATCAATATAACTTTTACTATTATGCGTAGATGTCCAATCCATTTTACTCTATCAGCATTATTTCTATGCGTTATAAACGGAATGATACACTTGCTAAACCCTATGGATTCCATCTAGGATATCAAAATGAGAAAAACACAAATAAGGAACTTTTCTACCGTACTTTTTGATATGAAAGTTTCTCGCTTAAGTCTTTCGTTTTGTATGCATGAGAAAAGTCGAAGCTTTATTTTCTATTTTTTTTATGTTTTTTTGGGTTGATTGAGTTATTATATTAGCAAAGTTATAATAGTTCAAATTGAAATAAATTTAAAATATCTTTAATTCTGGAAATAAATATATAAATATGTACAGTATGTACATTGCAATAAACACTTAATTTCACAGCATCCGTAAAAAACTTAAATTTTTATATGGCAACAGCGCGATTTAGCCTATTTTTGAAAAAAAAAAAAATTACTATTGCTATGAAAACACAATGTACCAAATTTAAGCTTTATACGTCGACGCGCTCTCAGGCAGTCCCTAAATATATAGTGAAAAAAAAAACAATTTTGTATGGCAACCCCACGAAGGAGTTACCCGATGTGTCCCATTTTCGAACTGAAATTTACTTTTAAAAGCCCGTGTGCAAAATTTCAGCTAAGTGAATGAGTTCCCGAATAATCGTGAGAGCAGAGAGACGGACATTATGCATTACAAACGGAATGATAAACTTAGAAAAGCCTATAGATTTTATCTAGGGCATAAAAACGAGAAAAACGAAAATAAGAAACTTTTCTAGGAAATTTTTTTATATTAAAGTTCGTCTCTTAAGTCTTTCGATTTGTATGCATGAGAGAAGTCGAATTTTTCTTTTCTTTTGTTTCAATGTATTTTGGATTGGTATAATTATATAAATATTATTAGCTGCGGTTATAATAGTGCAAATAAAAATAAATTAAAAATATCTTTAATTCTGCATGTAGGTATGTACGAGGATCAAATATCAACCAAGTTTCAAAATTAATTTTTAAAAAATCTAAGGAAAATTCGTAGCTGAATGTTTGCGAAATTGCTAAATTCTATGAATTCACAATTCTAATTTGGAAAAAAAACTGTGTGATAGAAAAACTGTATTTATTAATCGCATTTGTTTTCGCGAAAATGACCGAAATCACCCTTGTAGGCCGCAAAATTTCGCAGCATCTCCGATTATTAATTTTTTTTTTTTTTTTTTTTTGTACAATAATAATATACATAAGTTTCGAACTCATATCTACAACATTATACATATATGGCAATGCTCCCATTCCTAATTACAAACAAGTAAAAAAGGTAAAATTGGTCTAAGTCCAATTCTTTGGTCAACCCATCTGTGCAAGTTTAATTTTTGAAGTGGTTTTTCGCATACTGGAATAGTTTGTCGGACAGTAAAAATGATTATGACCAATTTAATAGGATGTCATATTCTGAAGAGCTTTTCAGAACCATAAAAATGTCTAGAACTGAACCTTTTCACAGTATACGAAAGAAAAAAACTAAATTTTTATATGGCAATACCAAGTGAAAACAAAATTTTGTATAGCAACACTACAAAGGAGTTGTCCAATTGGTCGTCCCATTTTCGAATTTACATTTACTTTTTTGCCCGTTTGCAAAATTTCAGCTCTCTAAATGAAAGCGTTCCCGAATTATCGTGAGGAAGGACAGACATGAAAAAATCAAAATAACTTTCAATATTATGCATGAAAGTCCAACCTATTTTGTTCTACCATCATTATTTCTATGCGTTACAAACAGAATGCCAAACAAACACTGAGATTTCATGATCTAGGTACAAAAAGGTAGCGCTCCACTTAAATGTACATTTTTGGTAAACGTACAAACTGTAGACCCTATAGGCCTAGATACAACGTTTTTTTACGCGCCGCAAAATGAGTTTGAATCAATGGTTTTCATATATAACTATTACTTTTTCAGTTTCAAAATGAGAATAATAAACCTCAATATGGGAATAGTAAACTTCAAAGTGGAATAGTAAACTTCAACTTGAGAATAGTAAATTTCAATATGGGAAATGTTGAAATCTAAATACAAATAGTAATCCTTGCAATGGTTTTCAAAAACTTCTTTACATTTTAGAGAATAATTACAATTTTGTTTTTATATTAAAATTGATAGCCGTCAAAAATGGTTACAAGAATTAAAAAATTAGAAAAAGAATTTAAAAAAAAAACCCTATTACTTGATGTGTCAAATATGAATGGAGACTGGAAACAATTTACATACCAACTTAATATTCCTCAGTCAACAGCATATCGTTGGATGTCAGAGGGTGAAACTTCAGACAAACGAGGAGAGAAAAGATTTGAAAAAATCACTCAAATTCATTTAGTTTATTTCGTAGAAATGATTAAAAGAAATTGTCGCATTACATTGGTGGAAATCATTGCTGCATTTCGAGAAAAATTTAACGTTTCTATTTCAAAAACAACCCTTTCAAAACACCTAGATTCTCTCTGCTACACGCTGAAATACCTAAGGAATGAACCCGAAAAAGGAAACTGCGCTGAGAACAAACAAAAACGAAAAGAGTTTGTTGAATGTCTTTTGGAATTTCAGTCCCAAAATAAACCTATTTTGTTTATGGATGAAACTAATTTAAACATTCATATTTCAAGAGCGCAGGGTAGATCATTAAAAGGAACAAGATGCACCACTACAGCAGCCGGTTCAAAAGGTGCTAATGTTCACGTAATAGGATGCATAAGCACAATTGGATTTATATATTATGAAATAAGAAAAGATTCGTTCAAAAAAGAAAATGCAAAAGCGTGGATGGAAACCTGCCTTCGCCAAGCAATGATTAGACATGGTGAACCAGTTGATATGGTAATTGACAATGCACCTTGTCAGAGTAAAGTTGAAGAAGTTTTACTGAAGCAGGAATTCCATGAAAACAAGATACTGAGACTTGGACCCTATAGTCCAAAGTTTAACCCAAGTGAAAATGTGTGGTCTGTGGTGAAAGCTTATGTTAAAAGAGAATTATCAGAAAAGTTATCAAGTATTAATTTACACCAGAAACGATTTAACCATCAAAGAATATAGAGTAAGAGCCTTAGAAAGCCTCATGGAAGAAGGTTTGCAGACAGTCACACCAACAATATGTGCCAATTGCATCTCAAGTATTCAAAGTAAAGTTCCTGCTGCTCTTAACTTAGAAAATATGCAATACTAATAAATTGCTTCTAAAATATTTTGTATTAAATTATTTTTTTTAAATTAAAAAATTAAATTCTCAAATTCAAATTTACTATTCTCATATTGAAATTTACTATTCTCAAGTTGAAGTTTACTATTCCACTTTGGAGTTTAGGTACTATTCCCATATTGAAACTGAAAAGGTAGAGCCAATGTAAGCCGCGTCACTTTGGGACGCCGCAAAGTTTGATCAAACTTTAAACTTTGCGGTGCGTTGTTTTTTTTTCGTTTGTTCCTTGTTCCATTTTAAGAGAGGGCAAGAATACTTGCTTTAATTATCATGCTTAATTTTTCTTTTATTCATTTTTAAATAATTTTCGCAATTTCACAGAAATAATCAACACACCTCAGATAGTTTGAACTGTCAAGTGTAAAAAAATGCGCGGCTCTCATTGTATCTTAAACGCCACAAAGCGGCGCCGAAAAAAAAGCAAAACGCGGCGCTCATTGTATCTGAGGCTTGAGAAGATAATGAGTTACAGAAAATAGCTCACTTCGAATCAATGAAATATGAGAACTTAAACGAATCCATCATATACATGATTACGTAAACGAACCAAAACAACTGCGAAGTAGAATTTTGAAATCACATTCAAAGTATTTTTTGTAGAATGCATCAATTGGAAATTAATTAAGGCCGAATTTTAAAAAGGAGCTCTGATATGGTATACAGATTGATGGTTCCAATAAAAACGAGTTAATAGGGTCTGGAGAATGTATATATATTAAAATACTCACATATATGAAAGCTTCGACGACGCTACTAATATTATGTTCTAAGCAGAAAAGATTCACGAATCATTAAGGAAAATATCAAAAGATGATACAGGAACTACAGGATCTATATTCTCTTTTATAAAAACAAAACCAGAGCGCTCAAACTTAGTCAATTTATTGTGAGAGTCTGGATACAGTATGTAGATCTACACAGATATAATGCAAACAATGATAAAGCAGACCAGCTGACCAGAAAGAAGTATCAAAATTGAGTTTTATAAACCCTTCTAGGTACGGGATTCGAATGATGGCAGCTAATGTGAAGGTTATCTCAGAGGCTATAACAACTCAATCCGAACTTTTTTGCAAAGAAAGCAACGATTCTAGGTAATTAAAGCAGTTCCTAGAAGAAGACATAAAATCTAAAAATAATGTCCAGCTCATTTAAGAAAATATGAATACTAGAAATAATGTCACGAAATGAGCTTTAAAACGAGAGAAATCACAATATGTCCAATACATACCCCACTATCAATATTTGAATCGACAAGAATCTTCAGTTATTAGTACAAATCTGTTTCTTTTTCCATACACATTAGACTTTCTTGCAGTCGCATTGATAGTTATTGCTACTTCACGTAACGATTGCCTGCGTGATTTTTCGTTCTTTCAGTATTCGCTGCGCCGAAAAGACACAAGCTTATGATGTATGGAAAACGGAAACTCAGTAATTACTAAATCAAGAAAATTTATTCCATTTGTACTGACAAAACTGGCTACCTTTGGTCAAATTCAAGCCCTGATTTTACTCTATTGTGTGGCATACCAAAACATCCCGAGATATAAACAGGCACCTAGTTTGCATTAAATGTTTCGATAATTTTTAAACGAAATTTAAACGAAAAACAAATCTATTTTTAGGAGCCCGAGATCGATTTTTTTTTTGTTTTTTTTTTTTTTTTTTAGTATTTTAAATATTTCATATTTAATTTTTAATAATATTATAAAACTAAAAGATATCTAGAATCTTCGAACTTTGTATAATAATCCACTTACCATATTCGGAAAATCTGGTCTTGTCCTCCCTCGCGTTATCACATATCTGGAAAAAAATAAAAAAATCATTCGAGCTGTTGATATCACGTGGTCTCATTTTTGTAGTTCGATGAATTCTTGAGTTATATTATATTCGTGAATCGTTATATTTAAAAAAAACAAAAACAATAATATTTAGTCAAGAGATAAATAAAGTCAATGGAAGCTGCTTATGTTGACAAACGTTTCCAATCAAGTGGTGCTTAGTATTTTTAAGCTGTGACAAAATGCTAGCACAAAACAAAAATACACAGCTTTAGCCAAAAAGCAAACTATCAAGAGAATTACAAGAGATGTGTCGGTGGATATAACACTTGAAATAGAGTTCCATGTAGTAAGTGATGGTATATAGTGTATCCGTGGGGGAAAGAAGTTCGAACCCACCTAAAAGGTAGAAATAAGCAGGTAACTCTTCCTCTTATTGTCGGCAAAGGCATAAGGCAAATGAAGTACTTCGAACTAAATTTATTTACTGTTTTATCGAAATTAAAAATGGTGAAATCGAAAATTATGAAAGGCAATATCCTAGACTTAAGTTCACTGTTCTTGGTTTTCCTACTGTCTTTATCATTTGCCTTCATTCTTATTTATCTGATCGCACGCAGTGGAGTTATATTCTGCGCAGCTCTTTCTGACGAAATAGAAAATACTTCTGACGTTCCTCAAGGCAGCCATCTTGGACCACTACTTTTATAATTTACATTACTGATGCATCTCGGATTTTGACTAATTCAAGAATATTTTGCTATGCTGACGATGCTAAAAATCTTCAGAATTGTTTCTAATGGACACGAATGTGGAATTTTAAGCTTAGACTTAGATCCCTTTCAAAAATGGTGTTCTATTAACTATCTTCCTTTCACGTAAAAGGCTGCCTTTCGACTTCAGTTATTTATTAGATGTATGCTTATTAACTAGACTTGACAAAACCAAAGATTTGGATGTTATCCTTAATATTCGTCAATATTAACGCAATCGTTGCCAGTGCTAATTCTACTCTGGAATCCGGTCTAGTCTCCCTTCTATACTCTCTAAGCAAATCGCATAGAGGCTATGCAGTGGAGATTCGTTCGATTTGCCCTGCTGGGACTTCATTAAGACAACCCTGTTATTTTACCTTAATATGTGGACAGGATTAAACTCATTCCATTGGATTCTTTTGAGAATAGACGAAAAACTTCCAGAGTTGCTTTTGCAGCTCACTGTGAACAAGGAGTGATAAGCTCCTCTGAGTTCTTAAATACGTTCAATATATTTGTTCCTGTACGCTCCTTGAGGAACCACGACTTCTTCATTGTTCCTCAGTATAGTACAAATTATGGCATGCACGAGCCGATTTTTTTAAGAAATAAAGTAATTGGTGATACATGTGTTGCACATTTTATTACTGTTACAGAAAAATTCATGCCACCACAAAATTGATGCCAATCTTAAATTTTTTTGTCCGGGTATAGTCTTCTTTACAATCAAGAAAGAATCAATAGAATCTAAAAAACCCTTCGCGATTCGAAATGAACGCGGATTACTTTCAGAGGAGGAACCACCATTTTTCTTTGCTTTCGTTTTTTCTTTTCGCCATTCACAACAGAATTCATTTTGTTGTAAAAGTATGTAAACGAGATATAATTTTTCATCCCCTAATCAGCAATTGTCTTTAATATAGAGAGCTTAGTATTAATAGAGCTCTTTTTCTCTCTACACACTCTCGTGAAAAAAAAAAAAACAAAAAATACTGAAAAAACAATCTTGTTATGAAAGAAATAACATCTGTGAAGAATAAGTGCAATATAGCGCTTTAATAAAATTATAAATGATAACCACAATCATACAAATTTCGATGGTTTAAAAAATACAAATTATATTATATTACTCAACATTCAGATAGACATGTATAGCCCCCTCCCCCATACTGGTAAAAATATTTATCAAAAGATATCAAGAAAATATATGTACCAGCCTTCTTCTTCAGTAATTAAGCATCACATTGAAAAGCGTTGAAATGCGAAAAATAAAAAATTAAATAAAAATTAAACAAAAAATTTAATTCATAAGATTTTAACTGGCGATTAAGAAAAGATTTCTACGGTTTACCTTAATATCCGCAACTAATCAATTAAAGGCTCGAAAGGGTGGGACAAAAACGATTTAAAAAAAAATCTCAAAAGGTTTTTATGAAAATTCAGAGTGAGATATCGCAAATTAAGTTTAATTTGTTCAAGATCATTCAATGCAGGCGTAATCAGTACAGTGATTATCGAAGTGCGTTTGAGTTGTTATCGAACTTGATCGGACTCGATTTCGCGATCAAAACGAAAAGACGGCTTAAAGCGAATACTGTACATACATACATACTATATACATATATACTTATGTATATTGAGTTGTTGTTCAAGCTATATGTCTGTGCTCCAGTCTTATTGTTGTCGTTCGTTATTGGGATGCGGATGAAGTTAAAAATAAAGAAATAAAAAAATGAAAAAACCGCCAATCTTACGTGAAGCGTAACATCTTCATTGCACTGGGAAAATTCGCAAAAGATCAGGTTGTTGAGATGGTAAGGTATACATTTTATAGTACATACATAGATACTTAAGATTCTGTTGATGGCGGTTTATTTCTGCAACAACGGGGCACTATCTAAACTCTCCCTAGACTATTTGAATATGATAATCGCATCGTGAAGTTGTCATCTTACAAATTTTAACACGACGTTTGACAATGTTATAAAAGTCGTCCTCAAGTAACGACTATAGGTAAACGTGTTGTCGTTTTACTAAAGAGAGACGTGTTTGTTAAAATCTATGAAAAACGTGTAAACAACAATAGCATCAGTAAAAGCAGAAGCAGCAGGTTCATATATGACATAAAATCATAACGGAATCCAATGATAGGCAAGATATATCATGTTTTACATAAATCAATAACTTTTAAAGGTTCTTTTTTTTTCTTACATTTTTGACTTGTCTTTGCGTTTGTGAACTATTTTCAAAGTAACACAAGATCACGAAATTTTCATGTATGAGTAAATATCTGAGAAAGCATCTTACTTTTTCGTTAAACTTACCTATATTTATTTTTTATTTTTGAAAATATTTTATCCAGTATTAAATCATAGTAGGTTCGAGTTCCAAACATTTACTGCTTTTATAATGAATTCGATTCTATGCTAGGAGGCATATTGTAAGAATCAACTTAGTCCTAAAAAAACAAAATAAATAGAGGCGGTGAGGCTATTGTCTCAGAACCATTGGTTTTTGCTGGCCGCCACTTGAAAACTTTAAATAAGGAAATTGAATTTTTTGATTAAGTACATTACGCTGTTGAAGCTTTACAAATTTTAGGTAGCAACGCATTCGTATATAATTTCTCAGGAGATTGGAATCGTCTCGTAAATAAAAAAAAAAAATTAAACAAATTTCATTCGCATCAATAGCAATGATTCGCAATAATTGTGTTTTATAGTGGAGTCTGAATAATTCTGACAGCGAATCGTGTTCGATGGTGTAGTCGGTGGATTAGGTAGATTCACACCTTAGGTTCACATGTAGCATTTACACATAATGTGACGTGAAGGGAATATTGTTTCTACATTACACATACGTATGAACATTGAAAAAAACCAAATGAGTTTTAAAAGATTTTACGGTTTTAATGGCAGTATCAGGCACATTTCCTGTTTCGAACATAGGATTATTGTATGAGCCTCTAGTCCTTACAACTTACTCAATGTGAACGAAGTCCATCTAATATTACTTCAAATGATTTTAGAAAGTGTCGCCCAGGACGCCTGAGACTACTGTGTGTCAGCGTAGTTTATAAAATATGTTTTAAAGTAATTTTCACTTAATAACATACAGGGTGCTCGGACGAGTGCATTATTTTTTACAGATTTTATAATTAGGTCGGAATATCCAATCTATAAAAGTAGAGATTACTCTTTAGGATTTTTTACCGGGGTAAACTTATATTTGTTCAAGAAGGAATTTATTTGGATTCTCCTCTCTACTTTTATTTCAATCAATTTGATCTGTCTTCTTCTTTTTTTTTCATTCTTCAGCCCACTGCGGGCGTATACAGGTTCGATTCGTTTCGAATCAATCTGGTTAATTAAATTTTTTTAAATTTTTTTAATTTTTTCATTTCTTTTTCCTTATTCTATTTTTTCATTTGTTTTTCAAGTCACTCAATTTCGCTATTTGGGACCTGTTGATCAGTCAAAACCAAGACTTGAAACTTGTCACCAAAAATATAATGGGTTGTATGATGAAATAACAAATTAAAAACCGGAGAATCCAAATAAATTCCTTCTTGAACAAATATAAATTTACCCCGGTAAAAAATCCTAAAGAGTAATCTCTACTTTTATTACATATCAGTGTTAAGTCGATATACCGCAGATGTGTATGGATATCATGCATTTAAATACTTTCTTTCCTAGCTAGCTGGTCTACATTTTCATTGTATACAATATTATTTTGTCCAGTTATTCAAATCTAAGTGACTACAGTAGAATGCGCTCATTTCTGCAACACTTCAAAGTGATAAGTAACTCCATACAACTTGGGTAGGAATCTATTCGATTCAAGATTGGAATAAGGCAATAACAAATTTCCTGTACATATTGAGCTAGACGCGACTTTCCCTATCGTTCTTTACTAACATTCTTAGATATATTCTAAAATATTATATTAGAGCCCGAAAGGAATCAAAATAAATATACTCATTTAAGGATTAGTCCACTGATACACATTTGAGTCTAAACACAGGAAAAAATCAATTTTGTGTTTAGAATGAAAAATTCAAAGCACACGCACACATGTACGGTCTCATTCAAGTCTCAGTCTCAATTCTAAATCCAGCTAGACTGACAAGACTTTCTGTATCTTCTTTTATATGAGAGTTTTGCTATGAAAATTCATAGGAAAATAAGTCAATTTGAAATTGACTCAGTTTGCCGCTAAGTCACCAGCTCGAGAATTGAATGGAAAAAACTCTTTATGAAAACCAAGGAACCAAGCCATACTGACGATTATATGATTCCTGCTTATATGAAACGCCCTCTTTTTGGAATGAAATTTCTTTTTTCAAAGATTTTCGTTTGCATAAAGAGTTTTTTTCCATTCTTTTATCGGCACATAATAACATTGTCTTCTAAAATAGTAGTCAGAAAACCTTCATATGTCTCTTCGATTCGAATATTATGGATGTTAGCTACACTATAAAAAAATGCACAAATTGTTGCCACATAGCTTGCGTATTTTTCCCTAAAATGTAGGAAATATTTCAAAAATTTTAGGAATATTCCCTAAAATATAGGGAAATATTCCCTACATTTTAAGAAAAATACCTAAGTAACAATTGTGCAAAATTTTTACTGTGTATATTAGGTTCCAAAGGATTAATACACTATAGGCTCATTATTTTATACTATTCCCCTGCAAACAATTGGACGAAATTCCGCCGTAGCGAAATAAATTCGAAATAGAGGAAATGGTCGTATCTCGAAATCTCTTCGATTTTTTTTTAACTTAAACGAAGTTTTAGGATCACGCCCTAATTTCTGAGAATTCGAAACAGATGAACCACTTCTGTGGCTCGAAATCTCTTCGATTTTTTTACCATAAACGACTTTTTCAAGACTGTCGACATTTCCGAGAAGTCGTTAAAGCAAATATTTTCTATTCATGAAATTGTTCTTCGCAGGCATTCTTAGTTGAGATTTTATTGAGTGAAGAGCAAAGTGAAGTTCTACTACAGTAAGTATTTATTATTTATTTATTCGATATCGTATTTACTTAGTATTTGCAAAACGCTTTGCAAGAGATGTCGATACCAGATCGTACCCGTACCCAGCAAATAATTTCTCGAAGTTTTGCTTTTGCGAAAAATTCTCGAAGAAGTAAAGAGTAGGAAAGAAATAGTTTCGGAAGTAAATAAAATCCATCATTTGAGAATACTTCGCTTTTCCAAGATGAACTCGAAGTTTTGACTTAAAACAATTTGCTGATCTGAATTTTCGATAATTTTTCATTTTAATTAAATATACTTCCTCAGTTTTACCTATTCTGAAGAGTCAAGTAGAAACTTTATTCCGTTGCGAAATTCATGCGCATTTCAGAAAATTCTTTCATTTCTGACTGATTCTCGTCGATAGTGGTGCTTTTTGTCAGAGGTAAAATGATATTATTTTTGTCAGCAAAAATTATGCTTTCTCCGTCAAAGACAACAACAATTTCCTTTAATCATTATCAAGATATTCTGTCTAAAGTGTGTAACAGGTAATTAATAACCCGGTGACTGGTTTCGATATCGATTCATTTTTTTATAGAAAACTCGAGTATATAAGCCTATTCGAGATAATTTCGATTAAACGACTCGGAATCGAATCGTATTTACGATTCGATATAACGTTCCTTTTTTCGAGTTCGAAGTCTTAGTTCACCTTAACGAATCGTGTTCGATTCGATAACGTATCGTATTTTTTGCTGGGTACTGGTAAAAAACATCGAATCCAAAACGAACTACTAACACATACAAGAACTTCGAAAGAAAGTCGAGCTAGCGAACCACTGTCGGGTCGCCAATACGATTCCATATCGTGTTCCGTTTTTCTCTCCTGCAATTCGTAACCGAATTCGATTTCAAAGCTTAACTTCACCTAGTCGAATTGATTTACTTCGAATTCGATCCGATTTTGAACCGAAATGTTTGCAGGGTCATTGAACAAAACCAAATTTCATGCAACATTTCTATCAATTCTGATAAATTTAAATAAACTTCTTTCTTGGGAAAACAAACATTCTCCTTCTTATATCTCGTACTCATTAAAAAGGCTGTGGTTTTAAAAAAAAAAATCCCCATAAAAGTTGTAATTAAACAAATTGTAAGAAATTGACTAAATTTGTTTACTACCTATTTACCAGAAAAAAGCTTCCCATAGGCAAAGTTCGCGTCTGTGTATAAAAAAAAAAAAACAACAACTTCAGTACAACAACTTCTCAGTATTTCACTATAAATACGCAACTGGTTGAGCATTTTCTTCTCAACGAAAGAAAAACTCTTTTACAGTGGCACGAAATAAGTCGTAAGTAATAAAACTACAATTTGTACTGTTGGTCGTGATGTCGGAACTTTTTAACTATATAGTTAGTATCTATCATTTGATCTAGAAACACATATTGCGCATACGAATTTGCTCAGTGCCAATACCCTCATGGGCAGTCAGTATGGCTCGGAGGGCTCATTTAGCTCGCCCATATACATATATACTTAAAATAACATCTATTATGTATGTATATAGACTCAATAGCAATTATATATGTATGTTATGCACGCGCATATATTGCAAAAATATACTATCTTCACTGTTGCACTATTGAACTTCCCAGAGATGGTTAACAGTAGAGAGTTAAGCTACAAAAACTGTGGGACGATCGTGAAGGTGTTCACTATCCGGGCAGAGCCAGTCGATTGCTTACTTAACATTTTAATTTTATTTAGATAAAAACTTTTTAATTATTATAATTCTACTGAAATCATTTTGCATATCGGACGGGCTCTCGGAAAGTGCACTCGAAATACGAGCAAGGGCTTATGATAGGAATCGAACGTCACGAACACTGTAGCTCTCCTCTGGATTAAGGTCAAAAACTCTTGGGCATCTTACTTTATAGCAGGCTCTTTCTACTTTGGTATACAGGTATACAGATATACATACGTATATATAGGTGCATAAGTACATCCGTTAAGTGATAACGACTCTGCGAAAATTATGCATGTATAATGATTAAGCAGATTTTTATCATAGAATCATTAATGCATGGGATTCCTTAATGCGTCCACGCTACCTCTTTAAATATATATGACGTCGTAAGTATAGTGAATTGCCTAAAACCCAATCATCTGCATTTACTTATACTATATATTTAACAACGCCGTCTCAACAATTATATACATATATAAACAGTAGCGATGAAATCACCTGCATCATTTATACCAAAACATTGAACATCAAATCGATGACACAACTATCAGCATCAGCAGCGCGCAACTATATGAAGTTGCAATTTTTCAGTTAGATGACAAACCTGTTGTATGACTTCTGAAGAGTTTAATTGGCAAGCATTACCGGAGGTCAATCATGTCTAATTATAACATTAACAATTTCAGTATGGGACCACCTACATACCACTCTATGTATTCTATGCTTAATATTTTAAGCAATGAAACATCATGACGAGATTTGTCTTTATGTTAAAGCAAGGAACGAACAAGTCATGAATCCATAGCATAGCACCTTCTGCGCAAGCTACTCAATGCCTTTGCTCATTTGATACCCGAGAACATGACTCGCACTGGCGTTTCGGGACCGGATTCAATTTATCTACGGTCCCCGAGACTGTTAAGGAGATTCAAGTGGTACAAAGCTCTCGTGTTCATGGCATTAGGTTTCTAGCGTAAAGGTTTGATCTAGGGGAATTTATCATTTTAATGTCTGGCCAGGTATATTCCTTCTGTGAATAGGCGAAACATAATGAAATTCACACTTGTTAATATTTCTATGATTTGTTTCGGCTATTAATTATTTTTGCGCGAATCTCTTCGTACAGAATGAGCAACGCTTATTGTGTAAGATATTCAAGTAAGAGTATATTAAAAAAAGAAGAAAAAAAATACATTTTTTTTTTGTCGCGAAATTTATTATAAAATCTAATGTAACTTGTTGCGATTTTATATTATATTGCAAAGTTAACTTTATTTCTTCTAGTGAAAGTTTGAATTGTCTGTCTAGCGCAGGGAGTTTCTTCCTTCTTGTCTGATTGTTGAATTTCGTCCCCACACGATAATGTAAGCAAGCATCAAACAACGTTTAGTTACGAGCCTTTGTCTACCTTTGTCGCTCTGAGCCAGATTTTCGTGTGAAAAACTTCTAGATTATTCAAAGTTTTTCAGAAATTTTCTCATAATACATTCACTAATACCCATAGCCTAAACTATTTTCCCGTTTCGGACCCTTCAGAGTATGGAGATGTGAATAGATTATGGAATAAAATTAGTTCATTTGAAATATCATTAACATATTCGCACTATGAGTAAAGATCATGGCAGAGTTCAATAATTTAATTAAATGCTATCAAGAAAATATGCGAGTATTTGCTGTAGTTGTAAAGCATTTAGATTTCATGATCAGCTGATTTGAGTGTAACTACTGACTGACTCTATTGGAAAATTTTTCCACTTCACTATAAATTCAGTTTATATTAATGCCGGTAGATGGCCATTTTACTGCAATTTAATTAAAAAATAAGTCATTATGGAGACAGCCTCTCTATTTATTTATTTATTTGTTTAGAACCTCATCAAAAATCTGATTACTGAGTTTACAAAAATCATACATAACAATAATAACGAAAAAGAAAAGTAACTATAACTAAGCTGATCCCTTATTTGAATTTTTGAAAGATGAAAGTTAATGCAATCGACTTGCCAATGCCATAATTTGTACTATGTTGGGGAACAGTCGAAGAAGTCGTGGTTCCTCAAGGAGCGTACAGGAACAAATATATTGAACGTATTTAAGAACTCAGGGGAATTTATCACAGTGAGATGCAAAAGCAACTCTGGAAGTTTTTCGTATATTCTCAAGAGAATCCAATGGAATGAGTTTAATGCTGTCCACATATTGAGGTAAAATAACAGGGTTATCCTAATGAAGTCCAAGTAGGGCAAATCGTACGAATCTCCGCTGCACAGCCTCTATGCGATTTATGTAGACAGCATAGAAGGGAGACCAGACCGAACTGGCATACTCCAAAATGCGCTTAAGGAATGTATAGTAAACGACTTTCGTTATGAATTTATCATTAAATTTCTTCGACCATCTCTTTACAAACCCCAAAGTAGCATTAGCCCTGGCAACGATAAAAAAGATGGCTGTCTTGTGGAATGCCAGAAGTATTAACTATTTCGTCAGAAAGATCTGCGCAGAATATAGCTCGCTGCCTGCGATCAGATAAATAAGAATGAAGGCAAATGATAAAGACAGTAGGAAAACCAAGAACTGTCAACTATGTATTAAAATTTTGTGATTGATTCGGTTGAAAGGATATGGACTTTTTAGATTCTATAAGAAAAACTTGTGTTGCACGTCATCAACATTTTTATAAAAATAATGTATAGTTACATCTGTAGTATACGAAAAAAATAATTAAGTTAATATTACGAAATTTTTAATTCGTTGAAAACCCTAACTTCGCAACGTGATGAGAGAAAGAAAAAAAACATTATAGTATGTTTACCTAATACATAAATAATCTTCATTGCATGCATTATTCATATGTTATTCGATTATATAAAGGGCTCTCCAATAAGAGGTGTTATTTTAATTAGCCCGCTATTTCGGTAGATGCCACTTTTGGAGCTGTCATTTTTTGACACTTGACAAGTAGAAACTACGCCATTAATAAAAATGGAACGATACACGACTCAACAATGAATTGAAATTATTAAAATTCACTATAAAAATGGTGAAAATGTGGCAGAGACGGTTCGTAAAACTCGAACATTTTTGGGTCGTCGCGAAGCACCTTGTCGGACCGCAATACAGAAATTCGTAGAAAAATACGAGCTGTCGGGACAAGTTAATGATGTGAAGAATAAAACCCGTGCACGTCGCTCAAGAACAGCCGACAATATTGCTGCTGTAGCCGAAAGTGTTGAAGAAAACCCAGGTTTGTCCATTCCTCGTCGTTCTTTGGAATTAGGCATTCCACAAACGTCATTACACCGTATTTTGCATAAAGATTTGGGTCTTGAGGCTTATAAAGTTCAGTTAACACAAGAACTCAAGCCGGCCGATCATCAACAACGGCGAGTCTTTGCTGATTGGGTCCTTGAAATGCATGAAAATGATCCAGAATTCCATCGAAAACTCATCTTGAGTGATGAGGCCCATTTCCACCTCGATGGCTTCGTCAACAAGCAAAATTGTCGCATCTGGGGCTCGGAAAACCCAAGAGTTATTGTTGAAAAGCCTCTCTATCCTCAACGTGTGACTGTTTGGTGCGGTTTATGGTCCCGCGGGGTCATTGGACCTTAATTTTTCGAAAATGAGACTGGAGGAACAGTTACGGTGAATGGATTGCGCTATCGACAGATGATTAATGATTTTTTATGGCCAGAATTGGATGGTATTGATCTGGACAACGTTTACTTTCAACAAGACGGTGCTACGTGCCATACAAGCAACGAAACCATTGATCTTTTACGGGATAAGTTTCCGGACCGTGTTATCTCTCGAAGAGGTGATCACAATTGGCCACTGAGATCTTGTGCTTAACACCTTACGACTTCTTCCTTTGGCGCCACGTGAAAGAGAACGTCTACGCCAACAGCCCAGCGTCGATTCAAGACCTCAAAGATGGAATTCGTTAGGCTATCGAGGACATAGGGCAGCCACTTTGCGATTTGGTTATGGAAAATTTCATGAAAAGGATATGGTCCCGTAGGCGTGGTCGTGGTGGTCATTTGGCTGATGTTATTTTCCATTATTAACGGCATACCTTCCTCTTTATAATGAAATAAAGATCCGATCATTTGTCTCAAAAAATGGCATTTTTCTTTGAATATAACATCTCTTATTGGAAAACTCTTTATAAAATATAATGAAAAATTTTTAAACCTAACCATCCCTTTCCATATGAATTTTTCATTCTTCATTATAACCTATCTATGGATATCGGGAGTTTTACTGCAGCGTGGAAACCCTGTATATATATATGTGAACATTTACTGCTAAGCAACAGATGACAGCCCTATTATATAATAGGCTCTGCCACTGATATATATAACATGGTCTGCCTGATTTTCTATTTCATATGTGTCAACTTTTTTTGGTAGGGTGTGACAATTATCTTAATTACAAGTTTTACTTTCGTTTTAATATTCATATTAAAAGTTCAACAAATTACAGAAGCTTTCGAAATTATTTCTATTCTTGGAAGCTTATCTCCTACAACGTCAAATATTTTTTAAACTTGATTTTTAAAGAAATAAAATTAAGCAATTTTTGTCTACCTGCCCCTAAAAGTAGGTATGGGGGACAGAGAAAGCATTACAAATATTATATTGCCATCTATTTCTATTCTAGTATATATTCGTTTGGAAAACCACTGAACTGAAACTGGACTATGGTGTATTTTGTATAGAACTTATTATTTCAAGTTCAGTGGAATCCAGTCGTTAAACCAAAAAGAGACAACTATAGAAAAGTAATTCCATAATAATGTCAAATAATCTAAGCAATTTCAGTAGTATCAGCAGTCCATTTTATATATGTCAGTGGGCTCTGCCGACAATGTTTCTAATATTGAATAAAAATTTTAAATCCCGGTGGATGGTTATGCAAGCGTTGGCCTCACATTCACTGCGACCTGGATGATCTATTGTGAGTCCCTCTAGGTTAGACTGTTAATAAAATCCAGAATCATTCCGGGATTGAGATTTTACACGTAGTTTGGTGGAGGAAAAGCATGTTCGCAATTGCAGAGCAGGTACTCCTAGATTTCGTGAGCATCCTGACAGAAACGGCAGGATGAAATCTCACCCAAGCCCATCTTGTGCAGGTGAAATCACAAGGAAGAGCTCTGTTCTCCTAAGCAGTTTTTTGTTTTTCCACCAGAGGTGTCGATAAACGTTTTTTTTTCTAACGAAATCCTTTTATGCTTTCCCAATAAATGGATTTTTGTTTGTTTGGTTTCCTAGCATGATTGAGCATATCAGTGGAAAGAGAAAGAATAATAATAAGAAATAAAATTATTGAAATGAAAAGGCCTAATATAGGAGAGATAACAATAACAAGACAGCACACTGCTATATTTCGAAAGTATGTTAAGTGAAGGAGCAACAGTTGTTGGTATAATAATTACTCGAACATTTACAAGAAGTAGGTATAAAAAGCTTGATATCAGTATCGAATAGAATTAATATTTTCCAGAATTCATAATGATAGATTCCAATACACTGCTACGTCCATTCGATATTGCAAATAATAAACCAGATGAAGATTATTAATACATTAATACATATTTAATAGTCTCCAGATTGCTTGCACTAGATTTAAAATTTGATCATAATCTATACGAACTAGATGACATAACCTCCCCATTCATTCAGCGATATGCAAAGCAATAGAAGTATGTGTTCAAAATAGATCATCATCAGAAATATTATTATACCATGAGCCAATTGTTCTTAAATAAAAATATATAAGAATTCTACGCAAAGTATTCTTATATTCTATTATAACGAGCGCAAAGAAGATTAACGATAATTTCAAAATGAATTGGAACTAGTAAAATTGCCACATGAACTCATTATATTTGGCAAAGCGATCTGCTTTTGAACATAGGTTCATAAAGATAATTAATAAACAAACAAAAAACGATTTTACAGAGTATCTGAAAATTAATACTCGCACACATAATAATTATGTAGAATACATAAAAAAAAATTAAAAGGAAAAAAAATATTAAAAATTAAAATCAGCAATTAATCCAAAGTGTTTCACTACATAGTACCTATATACATATGCATTACATACTTATATTATACTAGTTAAGAGCAAAACTGCCATGTAATTATTGCGTCAATAATTTGTTCACTCATCAGTGAATTTTCTCGTATAGTATGTAGCCTCGAACAGACTCACGCAAAATAAGGCAGGAACCAATATTAGATTTAATTCTAGGCATGTTTCTATCACCTGTGGCCAACAAATTTAACTTTTACTCGAAATTGCAACAATTCACCGAGCTTAATGTTGCCGTGAACAGATATAAATTTAATAACAGCCTTTGAAATAAATTTTCTTGGGGCCATATCACACTGCAGATTGGAACCAACTGGGCTAATAGAAAATTAATTAATCCGCAACAGTTATCACTTGAAGGCAATACACAACAACAGCAAAGCACACTTGCTGGGCCCTGGCTGAAGCCATATCATTAACGAAGCAAACAACAAAAAAAAAATACATAAAAAACATAAATAAATCACGCGGGCGAAATGTATCTAATGAAATGACGAAATTTAGCTACAGTTCAATGCCTGAACTCGAGTTTAAAGATTGTTTAGATGATATCATTCGGCAGCGCAGGTTGCTTGCTGCTCAGACTGTTAAACTATAAAAAATCGGATCATATTACTTTAAAAATTTCGCTGAGGTTTGCTCTAATAATTAAATTAATTAATTAGAGTTTTGTTTTTATACATTTTTATAACTAGAAGTAAATGGTTTCACTTTCGGATATCGAATCTCAAGTTTATATTTGATAAATCAGGGTCGAAGTTAATATGATTTCGACAATTTGCTTTAGTTTTCTTTTGTTTTTATGGATTGAATTAAAGAAACAATAACAAAAACAACGAGTAGATAATATTGGTTATGAAAAATAACAGTGGGTATAAATAAAAAAAAAAAAATGTTAAAAATAATTGATCATAAAATTCGATCAGCACCTTCTTTAATCCTTCTAGGAACATGGAGATGATGACAACGATTAAGGCATCGCTGCCGACTGGAAATTCACCGAAAAAAGCTATTTTGGTGGTACGACTTGCTATAAGAAAACCTGGTAATAAAACTGTAAAACTATTTAAATGTGTCTATGCCTACACATTTCTCTAACTTAACTAAGCATATAAATGCTGGTCATAAAGAATTCAATCAGATTTTTATTTTCCACACATGAGACAAACGGAATCTGACAGACATAGTGATATAGAACTATCAAAATTGCTGGTATAACATCCTTTGACTTTTTTCAAGTGACTCAATAATATGTCTAGCCTTCTTTTTAATGATCAAGCCTAATTCGAGGCTGGAGAATATAATCAAAGACCTAAGATTTGTATAAATGTACTTATACCAGCCGCAATAAGATCAAGATACAAAGGTTGTCCCAAAAGTAATATCACAGCGCGCTCTAACGGGCGTTGTAGGCAACGTAGTTAGCTGATCGAAGCGTCAGTGTGCAGATTGAAGTCTTAAGAACACGTTGATATCATATGGCAGTGGGATTCGTTTACAAGGAAAATTCCAAAAACAAACAAAGAGAACAGTCCGTCGGGTCGGATTTCAGCAATGGAGCAACGTGCGTATATTCGCATCGAAACAGTACGCGGTAAAAAAAAGTGCCCGAAATTCATATCGCGTTAAAACAAGCATGTCGAAGACTTACTGTGAATCGAAAAGGTCGAACAAGCATCGAAGACTATCCGCGCGCGGGGCGGCCATCTACTGTAACAGCTGACGACACAAACGCTTCAATCATTGGAACGTTACTCGACGAAGACCGGAAATCGAGTTCCGATGGGTACTAGTCAGTGGCGGATCCAGGGAGGGCGGAAGGGGGGGGGGGTGCGTTCAAGGGGTTATGATCCCTATAAATTTTAAGTAAAAAATATTTAATTAATTGAGTTATTTGAAAAATATATTTTTTTAATTTTTATTTTTTATTTATATAATTCAACTTCAAAAAAAAAAAATTTTATTCCAAAACTTAACTAAATAAAAATTTATTTCAATGAATATTATTGCATGTATGTGATGTATGTGTATAGGTTTTTCTCAGAATTTGAGTTTGGGACCCCTACTTTGGGTGATTTAAAACCTTCGAGGAACACTTCCCAAGCCATGAAACAGACTCCCTCACTACCACATCAGAGCCCTAACTTAGTCCTAACACCTAACATTCTAAAATATTTGCAGCGTTCTTATGTAAAACCACTGACATGTATAATATAGACTGACTACGTCCATAGAAATACTTTGCAGAAAGTGGGCTCACTTCTATATAGCGTTCTCTTTCGGTCTAAGCGCTAAGTACCCACTGAGAGAGAACCGTATACAATAAATAAGTGAGTGGGTTCGTCGAAATAAATGTTTTTAAATTAATTATTTGTGTTAATTAGTTATGTATATAACGTGTTTTACTAAAGGCAATATATTCATAGATACTCAACAAAAATTCGAAAGGTTTTATTAAAATCACTTTCCGACTTCCCGCCAATGTTTTTTTCAATATTGGCACCGACGTAAGAACTATGTTCCACACAAAAATTTGTACCCGCATGAAAGAGCATATCGAACAGTCCATATTATATGTATATGCCAGTGTGTAACACTGAGAAAAGTTTGGTTTGAATGACTCCTGCAGTTTGCAGTTTCTATTTAAAATTTACTCTTTGTAAAAAAAACAAATATACTAAAAATGACACATCATCCACACCGCTTAATGCGGAAACCATCCTAGTACCTCACTACAGTACTGTGGTGGCTAAACTAAGCGGCTTCGGTGCTAGGTGTTGTTTTGATTTTTTCTAAATTTAATTTTTAAGATAACCATCCTCTCCCCTAGTTTGAATGCTACATCCGCTACTGGCACTAGTGTCACTGGAGCGTACTACAAATACTTTGTTCGGAATATCTTGCGCCCAAAAATCCGTAAACTGCATCCAGGAATATTGCAAAGTGGTGTATTGATTTTGCACGATAATGTGCGCCAGTTTATCAGTGAATCGTTTATCGAACTTTTCGAAAAATACGGCTTGGAGCAGCTCCACCACCTGGCTTATAAACCTGATCTGAGCCCACCTGACTTCGATATCCTCACCAAGATGAAGTTAACCCTTCGGGGGGTGCGTTTTCCGACGTTAGAAGAGCTCCAAAGAAAATGACCCGACTGCCTCGTATGCTTAATAAGAAGGGAATGCTAAACCGAATCCAAGTACTTCCGCGCCGCTGGTAAGCGTGCATTGATAAGGGAGGGGATTATATTGAAGGCCTGTAATCTCTTGTATCTTTTTCAATAAACATTTTCGAGTTAGAGCAAACTGTGCGTTATGTACTTTTGGGACAACTCTCGTAGTGTGCCACGGAAAAATACAAGCTATTGAGCTATGTACTACAAAGAAAACTACTGCGCTCATATATAAATAATAGATCCTTGAATTGGGTGCCTGGACTGGGTATAATAATATTTATTGCAGGCATTGAAAATGCAGTCCAACTTACTGAGAGAGAGAGAGATAGAGAGGGAGAGAGAGAGAGAGAGATAAAGAGAGAGAGAGAGAGAGAGAGAGAGAGAGAGAGAGAGGAATTGAGGTAGAATTCATGGTACTGGTACCATTCTGTAGGATTCCAATTTAGATTGAAAAAGAAAGGCTATCGGAATGAGCAAAAACGCAATCTGAACACAATTGCATTTTCTAAAGACATATGCACATATATCTCAAACAATATAAAGAGATAAATAAAGTTTAGAGCCCTCTTAAACTATACATTCTTACCCAATCGAATGTGATGTTTAACAAACATAAAATAAAATAATAATAGGCTAACTCATTTTATTTATGTATGGAGAAGCCCAGATACTATGTACAACTCGGTATTCATGAAACTACATTTACCCTCAAATGTCCACCTTTTAAGGCAGGCATGGCTATAACGTGGCGCATTGGATGATTACAAGTAGCGCTACAATTAGTTCTAAGTGAGCCATCGTGAGGCAAACAAAAACTGGGCAAGTAGAACGAAAACCTGTAAGTAGTTTAAAAATCTGTAGCGTCGGGCTCGCATATAAAATCGACGATGCCCCGACTTGCTGACGTAACCAAAGAGTAAGCCAGAGTGCCTCGTTCGAATGTAAAATTAACGATGCCTCGGCCTGATGTAGGAAAGGCCTCAATTTTTTCTTAGAAACTGGAAATTTTTCTTTAGTATCTTTAAGCATTGTTGGATTTGCAAAAAAAAAAATATGTCACTTTGGAACGACATACAAATGCGTACAATCATTTTCATCAATGAAATTGATTAAAAGCAAAACAAGGTCGCGAATAACTGATTAAAATTTGAAGAATTCTCTGCTGCTCTCAGTAACAAATTTAACACCAAACATTAATCTAGCGAAATCCAAGCAGGCTCAAAAGTCTTATTAAGTAATGTTTATGGGCTGAAATATACTTATATTGTTTTACATATAATAAATAAATCATTTAAAAAAGTTAATTATTTCTATAAACATACTTCTATTAAAAAGGTTATTAAACACATGCCAGAGCCAGGACTCCTTCTATAGCAAGCAGAGAGAACAGACAAGTCCAAGCTCCAAGCTGATCTCGCTCTCAGTCCCAACAACTGTGGTCCAGAATTATCTTCACCAGAGGACTCTCTGACAGTTATAGCACTATCATGAAGCGATCACCCTCTCGTACAATGGGTCATTTCTGACTATTCTAAATTGGTGCTTCATTAAACTGGAGTAAATTAATCAATTTAACTGCGTGAATACGGTGTTCATTAGAAGTAAATTCGATCCTTTTCTCTATTTACCAACCGCTAACCATAATCGTAAGGCAGAATGTGCTAGAGTTATATGGCGCATTTGAAATCGTCTGTAAAAAAAATTTGCGCATGATATGCAAAAGTTTGGCCACCACTATTTCAAGGAGCCTTTTACACCTTTAATTTCTGTAGCTGTGATATTTACATCGTGTGTGAATTGTTCACTATCCCGGTTGTGCCACCATATTAGGCAAAAATATTTGTTCACCAGCGATTATGATTTGAAACTTTTTCTATTTACACTCTATTACTTCCTCGTTTGCTATTTTCTACGTCCACGACATTGCATACCATTTATGATTATATTGAAATCATATATGTACATATGTATATGGCTGGCTAAGCCCTAATCTCATACGTAATTACAATATTCTGGCATACATGATTAAAAACTATTTAAATTTTAAAAGGCGGTTGAGTTTTTTACACCCTGATGTACATATATATTGTCTCAGAGACTCACTTATGTACCTATGTAATTATGTATACATCTTACAACTAATTTCAACCTTTTTTCCATATTTCCAGTATTAGGACAATAATTTTTTTCATTCTCATCGTAAGTGGAGCAATTCTTTTCCGTTTTCCCATAAAAATCAACATAAAGGAAAAGTATAGCTATTTCAAACAGATTTGCTCTACTGACTACTACCATCCTCATTAAAAAAAAAAATATCTTCTACAATAGATTACTTGTGCGTAATCGGCATATATAGTTAGAATTCAATGCATACAAAAATTAGCCTAGATTCCCCACAATTCTCAAATAAGTAAGCATTTTTTTGTACCATAACCAAACATTGGTTCGGATAAATCATTATTATTCCACTTCCTCTAGATCTCTAGAGAGAAAAAAATTTGTTAAGAAAAAAAAAAACTCGTCCTGTCTCTCCATCGAATTTGTGAGAAAATCGAAAGATGAGATCAAATCTAAATGTCTTCTTACGCATCATTTCCTAAGGGTTCGAGTTTTTTTTTTTAAATGGATTCGAAATGAATTCTTTAAAAAGTGTAACACGCTCTTTAGGGAGGAAACTGAAAACAGGTTGACGGTTATTGCACTTGGCACTGTTTATTCCAATTTCCGTCTACGTGAGAAATAATCTAATGTGTGGTATACGAGTAAACGATAACCGTTTTTTTTCTGCTATTTTAAGGGATTTTTTTTTTTTTGTTTTTTTTCTTATTAGTACATATTAAATTTAAACTTTCCGCTTTTTATGAAGAGAGACTTGTAAATTTCCAAGCTCGTATCAAATATTGCTCACAATACAGGTACTGTAAATTTTTCTAACTAATTTAAGACATTAACTTTGATTTTAAAGTTCTACTATACTCCTATATCCATATATCGCTAGAAAGAGAGGTGTGTAGCTGTTGATAGAGTAGCCATTGTATAATTCATAAAATTTCATCTGCCAATATCAATACAGCTTTCTTTTGGATTAATTGGTAAATCCTGTCACAGGTAATGTATGAATCTGAAGTTTGTTGATAGTCCTAGTCAAAGGAACCCTACAGTACAAGATAGATATGTATGTATAGATATTTATCAACAAAAGGTTCTGTATGAACTTAAGATTTTGGGTTAATTCATATATACATCTGATGGATCTAGATAAATATGTCTAATTAGAACGGCGGAAATATGTTCAGAATGGTCCCGCGTGATATCCTCAAGTTTTTTTTATTTAAGGCTGGGTCTATGTCATAATTGGGACAACTCGGTGCACTGTTAACAAGATGGGGCGGGGTGTTAAGATTTTTGATTAAATCGGAAATTGATTAATGGAGTATTTATTTAAACACCTAAGGCAACAAAATAATGTTTTCTAATTTTTAAATTTGTCCCCCAATTTTTATTGAAAATGATTTAAAAATGAAAATTCAATGATTTTTTTTTAATTTCTCTGGTTTGCGGAGCGGGGCTGCCACAAATTTGAAGTAAATTTAAAAAAATTTTAGCATAAGCTTTCTGAAGTAAATAAGTAGAAAATAACGTTTTCCGATTTTTTAAATTCTATTTATTTTTATGAAAATTGTATGCCATAGATTGCTTTCTTAATGGGCAAATTCTGGTAAAGCAATCTATTGCGTCAAATTGTCGCAGATATAAGTGGATTTTTAAAAATCGAAAAACGTTATTTTCTACTTATTTACTTCAAAATGCTAATATTAAAAATTTATTTAATTTAGTTCAAATTTGTGACAGCCCCGCTCCGCAAACCAGAGAAATTTTAAAAAATCATTGAAATTTCATTTTTAAATTATTTTCAATAAAAATTGGGGGACAAATTTCAAAATTAGAAAACGTTATTTTGTTGCCGTAGGTGTTTAAATAAATATTTAATTAATCAATTTGCGATTTATTCAAAAATCCTAACGTCCCGTCGCATCTTGCTAACTATGCACCGAGTTGTCCCAATTATGACATAGACCCAGCCTTAATTTTATTTTTTTCTCATAAAAAGTTGGATGTAATTAGTTAGTTATGAGTGGGACAATAACTTTTGAAATTTTTTAATATGGACGAATGATCTTTGAAACTTTATCCGTCTAGAGGGTGTATTTTGAGTTCCATTATTCTTGTACTCATTGAATTCGCACAAACTTTTGACTTCGTCAGTTATACTATATCTACATCAGAAACTCCAGAACAAGTCACATATATTCTATATTCCATACATGGAATTACGTTGTTTTTTTATTGCTTTTCATATGGAAACGGGCAATATTTAACATACTTTATCTTTCTATATCAGAGTTAAGGGTAAGTATCTATTGAATCATATGGTGTTCCGCAAGGCTCCGTTTTCTCATCCTCCTTTAATCTGTTTTTTTTTTTTCATTTTTTTTCCATTAGACTTAATAAAAAACAGTCAAAAATATTTGCGAACGATCCTCAAAGGCAATCCCGAATTCAAAGCAAAATTAGAAGATAGCCGTAAAAAAGCAGTTTGAAACTAACCAAAGTTTTAAACATTAAAAGAATTTTGAAAGAAGATTATTCTCACTAATATGGATGACTTTGTATGTGTCCAGACTTTTGCTTTTGTAATTTTAATAGTAGTTGGAATAACTTTTACAGTTAAAGATAGCCCCACAATTAAAAAAAAAAGGAAAAATTAAGGAAAACTCTTTTGCTACAGAAGAAGAAATCTGAGTAGTTTTTCGAATTTCCTACGAATTGTATTAATAATTTTGATAGCAAATGTTAGGAGATAATCATAGGTTCTATAATAGACCCTTATATTACTTCATATAGGTATCTGTAATACTACTAATTGTTTTAAACTTACCACTACTAGAGTCTGATATTTTTGTGTATGTTTAATCTCGAAATACTTCCTTAATAACTCAACAGGAACTCAAATTATACAAAATTTTAAAAAAGAAAAAAAGAAATCTTTCTTTTATTTAGAGAAAGTTTTTCTGTTGAATAAATTTTCCAGATATTGTTTTCAACAGAAATTAACATACATATACATACTTCCAATTTTTAAAAAGAATTTTGGCCTACCGCGATAATGTCGTCTCAGAAAAGATACAGTTTTCAATTGAGCATAAACGACCAAGTCACGATTGTCCTGCAATCAACTGTTTTTTTTGTTTTTTTTTTCAGTTTCTTCGAAATATTTTTTTAACATAAAATTTTTATTCTTAAATATGCAACATGGACTTTTTAAAGTAGGCACATATGTATGAAAGTATGTAGATATGTGTGTTATATATGTATGTACTGAAAGTGCCGTTGATTTTCCTTCGAAAAAAAAAAAACGTATGCCCCAAACTGTGAGCCTACATAAATATGCTTTAAATGCTAAAAACTCTCCAAATTCTTAACGGCAGGTTACACATTTGTAGCCCTTTCTGGAACCGATTGCCATCTTTATTGTAGACCGATTGTTCCCCTTTATCATAAGTCCAAGAAAACAGATACCTCTCAAGAGACAAAACATAAGAACGGACAAAGAAATACTGCGAAGCGTTTTTGCGCAAGTTTTATAAACAAGTCGCGACTGTGACTGTGATTATAAGAGTCAAAGATTACGATGGTCCAAAGACAATAAATTCTTAACAGCATGAAATAAGAAATTTTGGTACTTGTTACTTTGGTCATTTTTTTTTTCGTCTCCTTTTTTTTGTTTTTTTTTATTCAAGACTCCTTTCAGCAAAAGAAATAAAAATTTTGGACAATTGGTAAACCATAAATAAAGAGGAAATTTGTGGTGAACAGTTTAACATCGGTTGTAGGCTGAACTTGTCTTCGCATAGCGAGCGCTTGTCGACAACTCAAATGACCTTCTTTTGTTGGCCCCATTCGGAGGACATGGTTCAATTCAGTTGCAAATTCTTTGAATTGGAATCCTCGAAATTTTTTATTTGATTTAATCGCATATTTTGGTTTTGGAGAAATGAAATTGTAAATAGATATGGCTGGCAGTCATTCATTTCGAAAGTCCGAAATAAATTTTGTTTTACATTTACAAGGGTCAAACAATGGAAAAATAAATTAATTAATGTTATAAGTTGTGAAAGCATTGTGCTCTTCTTTGCTGTTGTGAAGTATTCAAAGATTCGAATAAAACTCACTCTCGAGAAAAAGCTTAATAAAATCCACTCAACTCCATCATTGTAAATGTGTTCCTTAAAAATGGCTTACAATAATTATTATTATTTTAGCTGCCTGTAAAAATGACAATCCTTTCCAAGGTCTTAGTAAAATTGATTACCAAACATTAACCAATTTACAAACAATTCAAGTGGGAGTGGTTTATTTAAGTGCAACTATCTTCTGAGTCATTTAATTTTCTACTCAAAGGCAGGGGTGTATTTTTTCAACGCATCAAAAACTAGGATTGTTTGAAGTACTCAACATACATATTCCTATACTAGCACGTGCCGTTTAATGCTGATAGGAAACGGAAGCACAAGTTCTGTTTGGATAGTAGTTTCATTTCTTGAAATTTTCTGTTTCATCAAAAAGGAAGACGAAAAAAAAACGTTCTTTCATTATCAAGTGGGTGCACCCTTAAAATGGTCACGTGACTTGACAATAAAAATTCATCTTAGCAAATAAACTTCGCCCCTCGTGATGATGATGCTTTTGCTACTGTTGCATTACAGGTCCATTAGTTGCGGTGCATATGTTTTTGCTACTTTTGAGGGTCTGTAATGAATTCATAAGTACTTCTCTTACTAAATAGGGAAAGATTTGAATTATGTATCATCCGCCGCAACATATATGTATGTTTATGATGGCAGGTATATACCTACTACATATACTGTAAGACCGCAAGTTGAATTTTCTCACGTTCGCCTAAATATGCGGGGATTTTCAACCCTCATATTTTGGACTATCTGGTTGATTGGTTAGTTGAGTATATGTTCACATCTTTGATAAGAGTGGCGAATCGTGTTGAAAAGTACAACTGTCAGTCACAGAAAAACTATCTCATGCCATTATAAAGATGAAATGCGGGAAATAAAGGCATGTGTGACCAGTGATAACTAATATATAGATGCGGCGAGAACTTAATTGAATCTGTTAATTAATGCATTCTTTGCGTGTTATAGATTCCATTTTACATTCTTATTAGGGAACTTATACTTCTAATTTTCTAGTAGAGTTGATACGAATGTGATGGTAGGTAAACCAAAAACAGATGTTAATACAGATATTAAACACTAAGTGTAATATATATTTTTTTCTTTCACTAATATTTCATAAATTTGTTAATATTCTGTGGTCTAAGCGAGTTATGGAGTAGAATTTAACTCATGTATTACAGTTTTTAAGTGAGATTCTTACTATTCAGCCTAATATGTCGGCCATTTTCATACGCTAATGGAACTTGAAGCCAAAACTATAGAAGCATGATCCAATACATTAATCCATACACACTAATAATATAATCTTGTCGAATAATAACAGAATTTGTGTGAAATTTACGCAGTTTCAATATATAACTCTACTTATATACATATATAAATATTATTAGTCCATTATTTGGATAAAAAAATAAAAATAAAAAAATAACGACACGAGTAACAAGTTCCGAATAAACTTCAGAAAGAAATATGTTTTCATTATCTATTTATATTAGAGCTGAAATCTGGATCCAGACTTGCTAATATCGGGATATTGGTATACACGAATCTGTGGACTAACCCAGTCCTGAAATCAGGATCCGGAGCCAGACTAATCAAAAAAAGTTCAAAATTTTCCCCAGATTACATTGTTTCATTGGGAAAATATAAATTTCATGACTTTTTTATTTTCCCAATGAAACAATGCAATCTGGAGAGAATTTTTAACCACGGACATTAGAATCCGAATTTGAGGAATCGTATCCTGATTACTCCCATAATCCAGATAGAAAATTATCTGGATACTTTTAGCTCTAATTTATTTATCATCGAAATGAAATGCAATTACGTATAGACCTACCTTCAACTGAATTTTCAAAATTCTCGGATTCTGATTGACTGAAATTGGTTACGTGGAGTGATGTCTTCTGTTAAGCGATACTAATGTATAAAGGTGTGTTTGTAAGTAAAAGATCTAACATAAAGATCGAAAGAAATTATAATTCTCTTGTCTCACATAGCCGTGCAAATAATTGTAGGACAGGTGGAGGAAGAAGACGATCTATATATCTTGAAATCATACATTATATACACAGTCACCGCTTGAACACCATTTTTGTATATTATATATCATCATGGGCTTTTCGCTAGATTTATTAAAATTAAAATCAATGCATTCGGAATAAGCTATATTAAAAAGACGAGGAATTACAGATATCCGTTCATGCATACCGTAATTAGTGCTGTAATGAGGAACTTGGAAAAAGCCATGATATCTAAGGGAGCGAGAAGGATTCGCAATACTATAAGCCGGCAGAAATTGAGGAAGTTAATAATGCTCTGTAAAATATCCAAGGCGAAAGCGACTCTGGGACAGTTTTGGCTAAAGAAAGTTTATGAAGAGCTAACCTAAAGAATCTTCATTGAACTGCCTCAATCTAAGTAATGTGCACTGCGTAAAAAGGACCTCAGACAGGAGAAGCGTACCTACTCCAATACAAAGGCACAGTAGACGGATTTTATGACATAATGATCGTCGAATTACTTAGACAATCTTCTCGCAAGACCTAAAATAGCGTTAGCCTTGTTCATGATGGAGTCAATATTATTCTCGAAAAAGCAATGAGAGTTAAAAACGATTTTCAAATCTTTAGTTTTGTCAAGTCTAATCAATAAATTTTCATCCGAAATTATATGAAAATTTGTTTGTATCATCAACATAACACAGTATGTTAGAATTGGTCAGAATTGAGCCCACATCATTCAAACAAATAATGAATAGGAGCGGACCGAGATGACAATATTGCGGAATACCAGAGGTGTTTGTAAATGCAGTAGAAAATATTACCCGAAAGAGAACGTGCTGTGCGTGGTCAGACAAGTATGACCAGAACCATGTAACGACGAGAGGAGGAAGTCCAAATTGGTGAGCTTCATATTCAGAATACGATGATTAATTGTGTCAAATGCCTTTCTAAGATCGATGTAGACACAGTCCACCTGCTTGCCAGCCACAATGACAGGAATGCAGAATGCATAATTTTGCCATTTTCAAAGTCAGGGCATTCTTAAATCTAAATCTTAATTCTAGATGTAGTTTTAAAAAAAAATATACATATATATATACAATATATAATCTTTACAAGAATTGGAAAGTGTAGAGTCTGAATTTTAATTTGTCCATATGTAGTACCTACATATATATGTGCTACCTGTAACTCTGAAGAGAGTTATTAATATTTATTCTAATACACACACATACATATCTATGCACTTTCTAACTAACAAGCCTACAATAAATAGAATGAATGATGAACGAAAACCCTTGTATCTTTTTCACCAAACCTAAAATTGCTAGCCTTTTAAAAATAAAAATAAGAACACAATATGCAAATGTTGGCAATGTGCCCACTTATTGCTTATTCCACGAAAGATGACAGCACTGTCATACGCATACATAGATTAAAATTATGCCTCAGTACTATCTGAACTGAAAATCGGCTTAGTAGATGATGCGAATCAAGTAGTGTCAGCAAAAATCGTTTTTATAAGACGAAGCTCTAATATTTATTGAAACAAGTGTTATTGTATTGTAATATCTTGTGTTCTATACATCGGTATTGGCAAGGATGTTAAGGACTCAAATTTTGACTCAACTCAATCAGTGAGTCCGCTCAACAGTTGAGCGGTGGTTTCTCGCTCGAAATTTGACCGGACTTACTGGGTGAGCGGACTCAATCTTGAGCGGACTCACTACTTGAGTTGGCTTGAGCGGACTCAAATCATATTTCTTATTTGATTGAAATTTCTGTTTCAGATTCAATTTTAATTAAAGAAGATTCTCCTTATGTTTGTTAAAATATGATTTGAATCCGCTCAACTCAAATGATGAGTCCGCTCAAGTAGTGAGTCCGGTCAAGATTTGAGCCCGCTCGAGCTCCTCAAGCAGCGAGTCCGCTCAAGATTGAGTCCGCTCAAGTTTCGAGCGATGTTGAGTGGACTCAATGATTGAGCGGACTCAATGATTGAGCGGACTCAATGATTGAGCGGACTCAAGTTCTGAGTTGACCGATGTGTTGATATGACAAATGAGTCCGCTCATTTACAATCCTGGGTATTAGAGCTAAGATTGTGGTAAAAAGTGATGACAATCTGATTGATGAAACATTAGATGAAAACGTAACCTAACTTATAATATAATTTCAGACATTTTCATGTAGATATGGCCATATTACCAAAACCGTGTTGTCAACATGGCTAATTACACATTTTTTAAAAATTATTTCAAAACAATTTTCCGCGACTATTCTTTTGTTCGTTCTAAACATGTTGCATTTTGTCATTCATCATATATAATTTCCGATTCTTATTTAACATTATCTTGTTCAAAAAAGAAAAATCCCTTAGAGTGGGTATATATTATATAGTATACCTTATATTAAAAAAAAAACTTTTAAAATAAATAGCTTTCGTAAATAAATTGCATTAAAAAGTAAAACACAATTTTTTTTTAGTTTTATTGCAAAATACGGAATGCTAGAACTCAGATTAAATCTTAAAAGTTTGGGCATGAGTTGCAGTTAGACAATATTGTGCTTATAGTTATGGATGCCCAAACTTTGAAGATTTAATCTGAGTATTTTCCTATGAAACTAAAAAAAGTTATTTTTTACTTTTTAATGCAATTTATTTCCGAAAGCAATTTATTTTAGAAGTTTTTCTAATATATTTTATTTTCTAATTTATGTCTTTACATTTTCGCTAAAAACTCATATAAAGGTACATAATCTATCAACATATGCATATTAATTCGCATCTAATTTTCTTTTTCTTGCGGTAGATTATCGCACTTCAACGTAAGTACCTAGATAACAAAATGGAACATGTTCTAAAATGATACTTTTTGGACACAGGTGATCGGCTTCAAATCGGTAAACTTCATTCAATCTCGGTAAAAGTATTCCACTGGATATGAATAGAATATATTTTTAACATGCATTTCGGAAAATCGAACTTTCGTTCCTGCCTTGGTACAGCAGCGTTCGGGTTTGTGTACCGTCAGATATAAAACTGATACGTTTTCGATACATTATTTTCTATCGAATTTTCGTTTCGAAACGGAGTCTCGGTTGGTGTTCTCAGTCAGTTTTAATGTCTAGTTTGTGGTGGCTTCTAGTGAGTAATTTTTGAAGTTAGTGTATGCTTTTTTCAATTTTATATTAATTTGAAAGCGTCCCGAATATGGGTTTGATTCAAATCTATTTAATATCGATTTGAATATGTTTCTGTGGATACTCATTTATATCAATTTTATATCCTTTAGAATACGTTCTGAATATATTCTTTCGGATGCGGACCGATTACCACACGATCAGTTTTAACCGACGACGTCCGAAGATTTCGCTCGGTAGGGCGGACATGAGTCTTTTAATATCAATACGTGTAGTCAGAGAACATGTTCTGATGTCCTGTGGAGCATATCAAGAAGATGATCAGAACATGTTCTGTGTTATCTGGGTACTGCCATGTCAAAAAAAATTTCCACGAAAAATCTGGAAAAATTTATTTCACATCAAAACCTATAACGGTTAAACATAGAAAATTGAAATGCTCCCAGAAAATATGTAAAACATTATGCTAAAGCGTTTAAAAGACAAATCACCTCACACCAACATATACCCCCTCTGTACATAAATTCGAAAATCACGCATTTTAATGATATTCGGGTGAGAAAAGTCTGTTATAAAATTTGTTACATTTAATAGCACTCTGCAGGAACTTTAATTTGATATCACACAAAGCCCAAATTGACAACCACAAGGGGTGTAGTTACCAGCCCCCAAAATCCCGTAAAACGTAAACTTTTTACCCCAACGGAGAGCTCACACTTCGCTCATTCTAAATAAAAAAAAACTCCTTGTAAATCTATCCGCATTTACTACCTTAAAACTATTTCGTCACAAACGTAGCCTTTACGGACCAAGTTATTTAGTCAAGGGTTTGTGAGCAGATAAAATTATTTAAAAACGAAAACACTTGAATAAGCATTCCAATTTTTTCCGTTTTTTTTTTTTTTTTTTTTTTTTTTTAATTCGAAATCCTATCATAAATAACCACTAACAATTATTTGATGTATGCACAAGTCTAAAGTGCAAGTTCTTGTAAAACTACATTCTCAGATGGCTTCAATGAGTTCATGGATGAAGCACAAGGAAGCGAGTGCAAAAATTTGTCTTACAAATCTACTAAATTATATAGTGACGATGTCAATAATACAATCAAATATGGAGATTATTAATCAGTAAGTGAAAAATTATTTCAATAGAATCAGCATAAACTTTATATCAGTTTAAATCTGCTGTACAAAACAGAATTCGATTGAGGAGTGCATTATCACGTTTCAATCGACCTGTCCTGCTAACTCCGAGCTCCGTCCTTTTGATAATGAAATTTACGAGTCGTCTTGTACAGAATAAATAAAAAAAATATTGAAAACTGAGAAAACTGGCGACAAAAAAAACTGTTCCATCCCAATGAATTAAGAAACCTCGACTAATCCGCATTGATCTCACATACAACCAATTTAAGGACTCTTTTTAAGCAAATCATGTTTCTTTAAGTATACTTAGAAAAATTTACACTGTTTAACGTCTTCATTAATGATTCAATACTAATAATGTAAATATTTTCAAAAGTATACTAACAATTTATAATTCACACGCCAATCAGCAGTCGATGTATTTTAATATCTCTAATCGCCCTTTTTAAATTACTAACTAACCAATTAAATCGAAATTCAAATCTATAAAAATTACTTAAAAACAAAACAGGCATTTTTTTTTTTAACTTTCATAAACTCTTTAATTTTCACTTACATAAAACGAAACTTTCCTATACATAATAGTCATTAGCTACTCATTTATTATCATCATCATCATCATCGGAAGAACTACTTATTCCAGTCACATCGCTTCAAATGCCTATACATGGCCGGAAGTATGTCTAATAATAATTAACAAACCTCAGAATGAATAGAAAGTTTCTTTTCTTATTATAAGTATTAAATATTCTATTATACATAAATCTTGGAAGAAAAATTCTCCGGAAAATCATAAAATTAGTTTAAATGTTGCTTCTATGAGAACATAATGAGTGGTTTGCACGGTAATTTGTCTAAATTAGTAGTTGACGCAATAAACCCGTTTCGAATCTGCTTACAATCATTTTGAAAGAGGTGAAATTTTCACCTGTTCATGGGGGCTTGAGAATCATCGACCTCTTCGATACCTCCTTCGCTTATTACTATTGTACATTTATATACCTACATATATAGTATGTGGAGGAATGATTTATTCTAACAACACACTATAATTCAACCGAAAAACTATGATGAGACAAAAAAATAAATAATAAAAAAAAAACACTGTGGATCTCTCTCTTGATTTGGATTTATCTCTGCTATTATTTCAGCTAATTTATTCTTGTTTTTTTGTTTATGTTTTTTTTTTACAAACATTTGTTCAACATAGTGATAAATTTCGAATATTAGGACATGTCTTCAGGTAAAACTAACAAATCTGTAAAAATGTGTTTTTTTTTTTTTAACTCAATTAGAAATCGAAAAACATTTCCTGCATTTATTCCTATATCTTTCACTAGACTTGATAAATATTTTCTGGTGGCATACAAGCGTGAAATGAAAGTATACCGTAATAATCGAGTTTCAATAGACTGAAAAAAAAAAAAACATACACACAAATAATAATAAACCAAATAAATCGATTTAAGCAGATTTAAAAACGTAAACAGGTTGCAACGATATTATACAGCCAACTATGATATATTATCATAACATTTAGCGCTTGCAGGGTTCAGTTGGCACCCGTCCATTAATCCAGGGCGACTGACAAAAACGTTTTCAAACAAATTAAGCCACTTGCAAGAGCAAAATCGTTTAAAGATATCAACTGTCAATAAATCATGAAATTGCGCCGATAAAATTAATCAATAGCTTTCGGGTCAATCGATTGATACATACATACATACATACATATATACATATGTGATATGAGATTGAGTGTCGGAATTATAATGCTTTTCACTACGATACCATAAATATTTAATGCACCCAATATACACCTTTCTTAGTGAGCCGGGCCTGTCCGGGCCGGGCGTAAAGTGTGAATAATTTCACACTCGGTAAAATGAACAAAATCGCTTACTCTCCCCCGGCTTGAATGTGTATACTGTAATATAACCATAATAAGTATAGCCGTAAGTAAACGTTACGACGTTACGAGTATTGCGCAGATTATGCTGCGCAATTGCGGAATCCATATAGAGGTGATACACATATGGATATGGGGCTACTGACTTTTAGTCGACTTATGTTGTATACAAATTTACTTTTAGTTTTGTTTTCTATTTTCTTTTTTTTTGTTTTTTATTTTTTGTTATTGTTTCTTTTACTTTAATTTTCTCTTCAATTGCAACATATACCCCAAGACGGCTGACGCGAGGCCAACATACTTATTTAAGTGCCCTGTTCGCAACAACACCCGCACTGTCACAATTTAGAGTCTGGCTTTAGACGCTAGTTTGGCGCCACTTCATTCAATGCCTGTTGAGGTTTATGGCTGACACAAATCAACTCTTCTATTCCTCTCGCTATATTCTGACAGAATGTGCGATTTTTTACCATCATCGCTAGATAGTAAAAACCATTGCACCCCCTACACACGGTGATACCTACGCACAATTGTCTTATATTTAAGGACAAGAGAGATTCATCCAGCTCTAGCACCACGGGCACAAAAGTCAGCGTGTGCACTTTAATTTTATTTCATAGTTTTTTAGACTACACAGAGTTCAGTTGCCGAACACTTTCTGTTTAGATTTTCTAGAAAATGCTGAAATTTATTTTATTTGAAGACTCCTGGTCTGGTACACCTTCGACACAACACTCCCACCAGTCCTATATTATGTGTGTTAAGTTTGGTGCGTGTTTTTTTTTTTTCATTCTCTCAATATGTGCTTTTAATGAAAATAGATGCGCATATTGATTATGATGTTGAGTAATTTTTTTTTTATAATTTTCGTATCGAAATAATAAAGCCACAACGGGGATTCTAAGAAAACGTGGCAACATAATTTTCCTAACATTTATCTATAGATAGAAAAAATTTGATAAATTATGCTTGTCATATAAAATCTATGGCTTTTCACCCGATTTTATTTAGATACGTTCTAATATTACGTAAATATGTATGTTGAAAGCAAAACTAAATTTCAATCGAATTGATTTTGTTTAGAGATATGTAGGTACATATATATCAGTTATGTCTCCATTTAATTCTGTTTTGGGTATCAAGAAAGACCCCATTTATTAATAGGCAGTCTTAATTGTTTCCACCCTATCATGATATATACACCTTGCTCATAAGTGAAGTGGACTGAACTGGAATCAGCATTAGTGCAATATACATATATGAAATGCATATCTCAATTAGAATGCATCTCAACATATGGATAACAATTTGCAAAAACTTGAAGCAGATAATTATTTTACAGTCCTTATGACTTTCCACGTCTCCACGTTTTAGAGAATGAGAGGATTTTTATGCTTATCAACTTAAAATATTATGGTTGGATATTTTTTTTTTTGTTATTATAATTAAGCCAAGCTCAGGGAATACCCTATGATGAAAAGCACAGCATGGCAGGAGGAAGATAGGGAAAGTATTAGAAGATAAAATAAGGATAAAATACATGAATAAATAATTCAAGTTAAATGGAGAGAATGTATATAAACAGTCAGATTCGACCGCGTAATAAATTCATATTAATCCTGAGCTCAAAGGTGCCCGTTCTTAGAACAGGATTCTCTCTTAACTTTGTAATTTTTTTTTTATTGTTCTTAATATTTTTACTACTTTTCTTGTTCAAGAAGGCTATTTTTTATATTCTTTGGATTCTTCGGCAAAATAGAAAAAGTGAAAAAATTGATATTTGTTTTTCATCACACAACCCATTTAATTTTTAATTTTGGGTGGAAGGCTTCAAGTCTTGGTTCGACTCATCAGCAGTTCCCAAATAGCGAAATTGAATGACTCGGAAAAACAAATGAAAAATAGAAGAATTGAAAAAATGCAAAAATTAAAAAATTGAGAGAAAGAAAAAAAATATTTAAAATATTGAAAAAATCAGATTAATTCGAAAGAAGCAAGTGGGTTGAAAAATGAAAAAAGAAGAAGAAAAATATGCGTTTCATATCGGCAGAAACCTTATACTCTTCAGTACGGCTTTGTTTCTGGGAGTGAATTAGATGAGGCAACTCCCCCATATCTCACCAAGGAGGAATAAACAAGATTAGTCATAGTGATCTTACTATTTCTATTTTTTATTTTTTTTTATTTTTTATTTTCTTTTACTTTGTTTTTTAACTTTTTTTAAAATTCGTTATTTAATTTTTGAATACTTTTTCATTAAAAACAAGTATGCTGGAAATCGAGCTCATTACAAACAGTCTGGGCTTTTCTTAAGTTTTTTAAATATTTTTTTTCATTAGAAAAAAAGCTTACGGGGATTCGCCCGCATTACAGACAGATAGCCAATTAGAATGTCATGATTTCTAAGCCAATTTACTTTTGACATTCGTTACATTTCAGACCTTAAGAACAATATCAATTTCCTACCCTGAAACCAAAAAGATAGATTATGAAAACTAAAAGACTAAATCCAATATGACTTTGGCATCGGCATTCGACTTGGCATTAAGATCTGTCACAAAATCGAATCTCTTATGTGGCATTAGTAATATAATTCTATGCCTTTTCGTCATTAGCTTAGGTTATTTTGTCGATACCATAAGTTTCACCACATCCCGAAAAGGCTATTTGCATGGCAAATCTGTATTTGGTAAAGTACATTTCAATTAAGTAATACTGTATATTTTGATAATTACGAAGATATAGTTAAGGTAGAGTCTAAATTTAGCATCAAATTCTCCAATCATACCTGTAATAATGGCGTCGGTATCACTTTAGAATTCATGGATTGAAACAAATAAATTTTCCATAAACACAATGCCATCAGCTTAATGAACGACATTCAAAAGGAATATTTTAAACTACATAAAAAAATCTTGAATTTTAAGAGAGGTTCTAAACACCGTCCAAGAATTGGTCAACTTTATTCCATTCCCATGATCATATCCCACATGCTGAACGAACAAGCGCATTTTTTTTATCCATATACTCACATTCCTCTTCTGCTGGAGAAGTTTAAAAACGTAAAAAAAATAAATAAATAAAAAAATAAATAAAAAAAAAAAGGAAAATAACTAAAAATTTCGCTCAAGGCAAATGTGGGTGCAGGTGATTTTTATCGAGGCAAAGATCTTGCTTAACAGGTGAATAACGACAAACCTATGTTCATATAATACAAAAGCGCGTCTCGGCTTTTGTTTTATTTCATTCAAAATTGCTTTTGTGCGGTATTCAAGACCTTGATCTTACTTGGGTCTGGTCAAACAGAAATCGAAAAAAGTACAACAAGCAAAGACGGTTAACATTGTCGTGATCATTTCTGTGTGTGATTATTCGGTTTAGGTAGACTTCGTAAGTGGACGATATTTTTTTTAACTTTTTTTTTTTTTTGTAGTATGCTTGATCCAGCCAAAATGCAACCAGTAAATCTTAAAGTGTTAACACGTGATCTAAAAGATTTTCGGTGTTTTCAATAAATGAATTGATCGCGGATCTTAAAAGTTTCGTATTTATATAACATTAATTGATAGCCCTATTGTATTTATTAACAATCAATATTGGTTGATTATTAATCCAATAATCTTCCAACTTGTCGTAATTTTGATAAAGTATCCATATATGCACAATGGTTGTGGTGTGGATGATGCTCAGATTTATTTCTCAAGATGGGATGCGATTCTGTCATCGGCATTAAATTTTAATCCTCCAAGTTAAATTTATAACAGAGAGGATTTACAGAGGTTTGTGAACTTCGATGCTCTTCTCCCGTAAAAATAAACTACGAGACTAAATCTTTTTAATTCAAAATCGAAAATAAATTATTATTTTAATGCGTTATTATACAATGTTAAGCCCGCCCGCGTACAAACTAATTTAGCTTGCCTCTGAAACCAAACAAGAGAATGGGGAGGGGCAGAATTCTATGGCCATAATACTATATGTATATCCTTGCAGTGTTCATTTCAAGAGTATATAACTAAATTAAGTTAAGATAATTTAGCTAACATTTTATTTAGTGTCGATAACATAGTTGTACACACACACTCATCCAGTTATTGAGTCCACAATAAAAATAACTGGATGAAATGAATATTTAAAAAAACTTTAATAAAGAGTTTAGACTGCTGAAGAGTGTAAGTCATTTGGGCATTATACCAGCCCCAAAATATAGCTGGAAGAGTCTGATAGATTATCGAAGAAATAAAACAATTGCATCCTATTGACAATACTATGATCCTTTTATTCACTATTCAGCGACATGATGAGAACAATTAGTTTTTTGACGCTATTGCCTGCTGAAAAAGAACATCTTTTTTTTTTTAATTATGTTTAAGCCAAGCTCAGGGGATACCCTACGATGTAAAGCACAGTATGGCATGAAGGAGATAAGGAGAGATAAGAGACATAAGCAGATAAGGAGATGCCGATGTAAACTTTCTCAGATTGTATACCGGAGGAAAGGCAGAAGATGGTAGACTGTTCCATATTCGCACAGTTCGAGATAAAAAAGGATCACGGAATTTTTTTGTACAGCCGAAAGTAATTTGAAAGGTAAAGGGATGTTCGCGGTTTGCAGCGTGAGTGTGGCGTGCAGGAATCATTCTACAATGGATGAGAGTAGATATTTCATCGGAACATTGATGCATGAAGCGACAAAGGAGCAAAAGCCATACAACATTGCAGCTGTGCTCGAGTGAGTCGATATGAAAAGTTATTGCCTCATCGCCAATGAACTCGAAAGCTCTTTTGGATAATATCCAATGAATCTAAAGCTGTTCGACCAGCACCGGCCCAGATAAGGAAATTGTATTCCATTCTATGTCTGATGGAGAACCTTTAGGGGAGCACTAGATACAATGGGCTGAAACATTTCTTATACCTTTTCAGGCATCCAAGACATTTCGATGCTTCTTTGGCGACAAAGAAGATGTAATCTGTCCAGCTTAACTTACTGGAAATATTAATGCCAAGAATGCATAAAGACGGTGTATCGTAAATCAGTGCTCCATCAAATGAAACGGGAGTGACAAAATTATAACCTTTATTTAAAGAAATGAACCAGCTTTAGAACTTAGATGCATTGAATTCAACGCGATTCACTTTGCCCGAAGCAAAGTCGTTATTCAATGATCTAATAATGCAATCTTCATTGTGGAATTCTCTCTGGAGTCCGCAAGAGTGTAAAAACAGTAAGCAAAATCAAGAATACTGTCATCGGCAAAACTATGGATGAGATTGAAAGTAAGGGAAAGCAGATCATTAATGAAAATTAAGAAGAGAGATAATAAAGCCCTGTGGCCTACCAGCATTTATAGGGTGAGGTTCTGATGAATCGCCATCTAATACAACCCATATTAGATGACCGGAAAAAACACCTTCAATCCATAATTGAAGAGAGTGCTTTAAGTTTGGTTAAACGGGCTAATTACTAGACGCTGTCAAAGACCTTTGAAATATCTACGGCCAAGATTTTGGATATTAAGCAAAGCTTGTGAATAACTTCAGAAAAAAATCAAAAAACTACTATTAGAAGCGAGTAAAAATGTCTGCATATAACCTAGGAAAAACGTTTTAATTTATTTTAGACAAATTTTTATCCGATAGTGTAGATGAATTTTCGCCCATCTGTTTTGAAAATGTTTTTGTTAGAGTCTTTAAAACGGTTTTTCGTATTTCTTTCTATAATACAACGTTTCGTCGAATAGTCAAAATACTCCTAAGAAATTTTATAGGTTGCAATTTCTGCGATATCATATTCAATTATATGAAATACGAGATTAGGAATACACCCCATAAGTGCTTACTACAAGTTTCCACTGTTCATAATAGTCTAGACGAAAAGCGAAATTTTTAAAAACAATCACTGCATTTGATATTTCTTCCGACAAAGTTTTGTGTTTAGAAGAAAGCATGCCCTAATTAAGCTCTGATACAATCAAACTAACATTAAAACATACTAGTTCCAAAGGTTATAAAAGAGAGCAAAACAATTTTTCCATAAAAGTTTCTCTTAATAATAACAGATTTTCTTCTATATAAAGAAGCACACAGCAATAAATTTTCATAATTTTCACTTGCAATAACAAATTATTCTCTATTTATCTTTTTCGAGGAACATGAATTAGTGTCAAGTCATTAAAATGAATATTTCATAAAACATTCAAAAACCCATATCAAGTGAAAACTGTCAAAACACCAGTATTCTACTGAAAAGGACCCTTTCACTTTTTGGCAACAGTTTAAGATAAAAATAAAAAAAATAAATAAAAAAAAAGAGACACTTTCAAGAAAAGAATAATACTTTTTAGCAATTTTTGATTTATTGTCGCAAGGGTCCAAGAATATGCCGACGCGATCATAAATAACGAAAAAGAAGTGTCTGCTGCGAAGATCAACGACTGGGTTAGAGGTTAACATGTAGGAGTCACGACTCAGTTCGGTTAACTTCATTATTAATATTTCTCCTTTATCAATGCACATGCATTCTCTTTTTCTTTAATAATATCCTGATGTATTTGTGTCTGAGTTATGACATTTAGGCACTTAACGCCAACTAGCACAACGAATTATGGCCCTCAATGGAATTTTTTCGATGAACCTTTTTTTTTATAATAATTTTCTTACGTAACTTATTTTTTTAAAAGAAATTTTTCAACTCTACAGATATTTCTGTATATTTTATGTATACCTATACTTATCTTTCAGCAGATATAGCGCGAGAGTTCTTTAAAAGAAAAAAATATATAAGTATATGCGAATTATTTACAATAGCGCTAGCTAGTTTTCTGTCAGTTAGTATTAGTATATATTCTGCCAATACAAAATTATATGATTGCATGACTTGATAAGCGTGTATACACACCATTACCATACTGACATCATCTTGAATTAATTCACATAAATAAATGTGTCTGGATTTATCTGTATAAAATATAAGAGTTTTTGTATCAGTGATTCCTGTACAATTTACTCTTCAATTATTTGAGTGGTATATAGCAAGGACCGTAATTATTATAATGAAAATGAAAAAAAAAAGAAATCATGAAATAATAATTATTTTTAATCTTTATTATTTTAATCAAATATAATAGTTATATTATGATTTTTAGAATTTAAATCAAAAATAATTATTAATTTTTTTTTTAGATTTTTATTTTTTTTTTATTTTTTTTTTTTAGTCCAAGATAATATTATTATTGATTCTGATTTTTATTATTATATGATGAGTTTTATTATTTAAACAAATAAATAAAAACTATGTGCTTCTAGTAAATATTTTAGAAAAAAAAAAAAAAAAAACATCAAATATGTATTTGGTTGATTGTAAACAGATCATCAATAAAAATTACGACAATTTAATTAAAATTCCACCTACACACAGTAAACAGTGCAACAGGTATTGTTATGGCCGTAGTATATTGCATGCAGCAGTATGCTACACTAAGGCTAGCTGCGTCACGCGGACTGCTTTCTGTATGGACGGAGCGTCGGTACGCACCGAAAGCCACCTAATTGACAGGGAAGCGCTTCTAGATAGAGCAAGTTTGATGAAGGAAGAAGAAGATTTTTTTTGTCTGGATCTGACATCCAACCAAAAATTAATGGATTATTTTTACAAGAATCGAAAAAGAAATTCGATCCGTGCCGGACAAAAAAAGTTTGTTTAAGCGAAGTATATCACCGAGATTGGAATTTTCATCAGCGTAGCTGGCATAAAGGATTTATATATAAATCAACAAGGATATGTCGGTCTCCTCACAGAACATCTGACACAATTTTGGCTGAGCTCGCATCTTGTCGAAGTGAAAGATACTCCAGAAACTCTTCTATTAGGGTCCAAAGGAGATCAGTTATCAGGATATTTAGTCAAAATCTGTAACATCACAACAAACAGAAACGACGTATAATAAAAAGATACCTGTGGCGGCAATTATATGTGTCAATTAAGAAAGCTCGTCCACGGTATGGTCTATAGTTGATGAGTTCAACAAAATCTTGTATAGCATTCAATATTGATCCAAGAATTGAAGCTGTCGTAACGTAACTCTACTGAAAGCTTATCACTCTCAATCTGATGTTTTTGAGCAGTTCAAACTGGTAGAGCAAAGTTTCTACATGGAGAGTTAAAGATTCTATGCATAGGTTATAGGTAGATTTAAATTTTAGCAACTGTGTGAGCATACAAATCACACATTTACTTCATTGTTAATCTTAAAAATACAAAAACGTTTAAAATAGAATCCAGTGGCACAGTGGACCCTCTCAGAGGCGCCTTGCCGAGGGATCCTCATCAACAAAATTCATTTAAGTTGCTGCCAAATGTTTGTTTGATTATTTTATATTGATTTTTGTGTATATATACTGATTGTTAATCCGCCCAGATGGGTCTAAATAATTTAGTATTTATTAAATTCTTTTCTCACTACATGTATATATATATGAAATGTTGCTTATCGTACTAATAGAATGAATGTAGTGAACTCAGTTATTCTTTTTTCACTACATGTATTTATATCGAAAGTTACCTTATAGTACTATTATGTGAAATGTTGCTTATCTTACTAATAGAAAGAATGTAGTGCACTCAGTTAGTCCTTATGAAATTCTTTTCTCACTACATATATATATGTATATGAACTGTTGCTTTATAGTACTATTAGAATGAACGTAGTGGAATCATTTAGTCCTTATGAAATTCTTTTTCTCACTACGTATATATGTATAGAATGTTGCCTTACATTACTATTAAAATGAATGCAGAAGGAAGGATTTAGGCTTTATTGAATTCGTTTCTCGCTATATCCATGTATAAAACCTTTCTCGACATTATTGTTAAAATAAATCATTTTTATAACGTGCTGGCACCGTAGAGTCTATTGCTTTTTCCATTCACTCTCCCTGAGCCCTCTTAGTACGAAGGTCGACTAGGTCCGCTACTGCTCACTTTTCAGGTCAACACAGGGACACTGAAAATACTCTGCCCTCAGTGTCGATTGGGTGCATGGGGCGACGGCAGTAGAAGGCAGAACATCTGCGCCTTCATATGGTTAATGGTAAGTAGTGTAAAGGTCCCTTCAGGACTGGATGTGTGCGACGGCTTTTGGTTTGTCAGGCACGATTTTTTTTTTGTATATGGCTGGTGGCAGCGGCAGGTTTCCGTAGAACCTCCCTACACTCTCCGCCAATAGCCGAAGCAAGCTAGCGTGCCACCCTGCAGTCAACGCTGTCCACCGAGTGATCTGTCAGCTCATACTGACAGTCTGGACTTCACGTCCGATGTCAATCACTCTACATACAACCATAACAGTATTTTCTGCATCAAAATTAATAATACTTAGCGATCTTAGATGTAATCCATCGGAATCAATGTTAGAAAATCATTTTTTGTTGAATTGAACAACGAGTAATGCAATAATAAAAACTTTAATTAAATTCTGGTAATTCTTATCGATGATCGTATCGCAATCAACCAAACACCTATGATAACAATAAGAATAAACATTTAAAAAGTTGACCTTTATAAATAAAATAAACTGCATGAGTTGCAGTTAGACAATTGTAATTATAGTTGTGGATATAGTTATTAATGCACTTGAAAAGCTGTACACAATTCATTGATAAGAATTCAAAGCTATTAAGTCAAACGAGATAATGTGCCCTATTCTGTAATTTTTCATAAAATAATATTTTATGTTATTTTATGGCGAAAAAATCCCTTCTTCATAAAATGAAAATAAAATATTTTAAAAATTCGTATTCTGTCGTGGTTCCATAAAGTTATTTTATGAATTCTTTTATGAACACGTAACATAAAATATTTAGTACATTCCGCTATGTTTTCTATTACTTTTTGTACAGCTGGTCAATTGACATTTGCGTGATACTCTATCAAATCACCCACTAAATAATATTATGAAAGCAGCTGCTTTCTTAATAGCTCTTGAGATACTTTGGGTGTAAAAGTTCTAAAATATGACAACTCCTGACTGGAGTTTGATACGAACCATGTCCGTAGAAATGCAAAGCAGCAGAAAGACATCCTTTAAGTTCAATTTTAGATTCCTAACTCCAAGTGAACGGAATAGATGTTTTTCCGGTATGAGGCTATAGTATTTGAATTTGTTTTCTTAAAACGAAACATTTTGGGTATAAAATAGAGTTATTCATAAGATTCCAAAATAAGTTTACAAATCACAATATAAGTTTATTAATTATCCGGCCGGAAGAACTTTTGAAGCCTAAGGCTGGGCAACTCACATGGATCGTAGGAATCGCGAAGATATCGTATCGTATGATCTCTTCTGCATAAAATTAAAACCTAGGCAAATATAATTAACTTTTTATAATGTATATTACCATACACTGCACTGGTGCGAATTTCTACAATTTCTAACAAAATTGTAATTTTTATGTATGACGGTGGACATTTTAGTTTTTAATTAAAACAATTTTCGCACAACAAATGTTAATTGACGCATATAATTTTCATAAAATGTGTCAAAATACCTTTAAAATGTGCTGCTTAGGTTCTCTTATTTTATGCTCCATAACAGGAAATATTTTATGTTACGATGCATAAAATAATATAAAATTTCTGGTACAAAATAGGATTTTAGGGAAATATTTTATTTTAAGGCATAACATAACATAAAATGATAAAATGTTATCGACAGAATAGGGCCCAATATACCTAATTTTAAAATACTATTAACCAATTCTAGCATTCTTATTTTGCAATGAAACTTGTCTTTTTTCCTTTCTCAGTGATATACAATTGAGCAAGAAAAAAATATTTTTTACATTTTAGGGCATTTTATTTATAAAACTTATTTTTTTTAAAGTGTTTTTAATATATTTTATTTTCTATTTTTTAGTCATAACTATAAATAATTAAAAAATTTTTCAAGTGATCAAATATCAAATTCAGGAAATAATTTTCGTATAAGCTTCATTTCTTCAAGAGCATCAGTATTGCATGGCTCTTTGCTTGTTAATTGTACTGGTTTTATATTTTCAATTTTAAATCCGTCTAAAAATCTAAATCTAGTCATTACATTTTCGCTAAAAACTCATATAACCATACATAATCTATCTGACATATGCATATCAATTCGCATTTACGTTCTCTTGCGAACGTTGTGGTGTAATTTTGTTTATCTGCGATAAGTACCTACTTTAGAAAATTATCGCTTGGAAGTACTCCATGTAAAAAAAACTGCAAAAATTTACTTCACATCAAAACTCATATAACGGTTAAACATAGAACATTCAAATGATTCCATTAAATATGTAAAACATTACTCTAAATGGTTTAAAAGAAAAATCAGCCTCCTTGACACCAAAGTATACCCCTTCGAAAATCACGCATTTTATCGATATTCGGGTGAAAAGTCTTCTTTAACGTTTATTACAGAAGAAAAATAATATGCCATTTAATAGCACTCAGTAAGAGCTTTAATATGTATCACACAAGGCCCAAATTGGACAACCCTAAGGGGCTAGTTACCACCCACATACCAAAACCCTCAAAAACGTACAAAAAAATTACCCCATTGGAAAGCTCTCACTAATCTAAATTAAAAAAACCCTATGTAAATCCATCCATGTTTACTACCCTAGATTAATATTAGATTAAGGGAGTTTAGCGGACGAATCGCCTTTGCACTGAAGCCATTCATTGGCTTTTTGTGCACCATTAATTTACTACCCTAAAACGTTTCCCAAAATTTCACACTTTCGTCGTGAACGTGACTCTCAAGTTAATTAGTCAACGGTTAGTGAGTGAATAAAAGTTATTTAAAGACAAACAAATAATTATTATTTTTATCATAGCAAATGACTTTTATTTTTGACAAAAAACAAACGTAAAAAATCAAAATAATTACTATCTTCGACTATAAAATATAAAAATTAAAAATAATAATTATATTTCATCTAAAAAATAAAAATTAACAATTAATAATTATTTTTGATTTAAATAATAAAAATCTAAAGAAATAATTTAAGAATGACTTAACTTTCAAAAATTAGATTTTTTTTAATTATTTCTTTAATGAAACTTCATAAAAATTTTTTACTCTGTAACTTATTTCAACTTCGAAGAACCTCCGTTTGATATATGATTTTATTTTTATTTTATTTTTTTCATTTGAAAAAACAGTAATAATAATTACTGACGGTCCCCGGTAGCATACAGTAAAATTTTGACAAACTTCAGACATAATTGAGCTTTATATCCTAAAGCTAAGTTAGCTGCTCTACCCAATAGATCGATGGAATTCCGGATCACTTTCATGCATTTCAAGGACCCAATCAGCAAAGACTCGACGTTGTTGATGATCGGCCGGCTTGAGTTCTTGTGTTAACTGAACTTTATAAGCCTTAAGACCCAAATCTTTATGCAAAATACGGTGTAATGACGTTTGTGGAATGCCTAGTTCCAAAGAACGACGAGTAATGGACAAACCTGGGTTTTCTTCAACACTTTCGGCTACAGCAGCAATATTTTCGGCTGTTCTTGAGCGACGTGCACGGGTTTTATTCTTCACATCACTAAATTGTCCCGACAGCTCAAATTTTCCGACCAATTTCTGTATTGCGGTCCGACAAGGTGCTTCACGACGACCCAAAAATATTCGAGTTTTATGAACCGTCTCTGCCACATTTTCACCATTTTTATAGTGAATTTTAATAACTTCAATGCGCTGTTGAATCGTGTATCGTTCCATTTTTATTAATGGCGTAGTTTCAACTTGTCAAATGTCAAAAAATGACAGCTCCAGAAGTGACATCTACCGAAATAGCGGGCTAATTAAAATAACACCTCTTATTGGAAAACCCTTTATGTATAATACGACTATACAAAATCAATTTATTTTAATTCTAAAAAGTCTCGAAGCCACCGAATATCTTATGAGATTTATAGAAATGGAGTGACTCTCGAATCGAAAACCTGGCTACTCTGTTAACAAGTCCCCAGTTTTACCTCCAAACCACGAATTCCAAAAGTGACAAAATTCGGAATTTAATAACAAATGAAAAAAAAAAAAAAACTAAATAAATTTATTATTTATGGTGAATTCAATAAATTTATCTTCATGCATATTTCGATATCGAACAGAAAAGCAGAGTTCACTTTAAGTTAAATTATGAGTTGGGATAAATTTCTCGTTAGGGTTTCTGAGAGACACGAGCTCTGAGTCGACCCGTATATACACATATACGCTCCATCGAATTGGGTCGAACCAAGGAGAGGCAAGGCAAGGCAAGGCAAGGCAAGGCAAGGCAATGCAAGGCAAGACAAGACAAGGCAAGTCGGGACGATACGAGGCGAGGCGAAGAGAGGCGAAACGAGGCGAGGTGAAGATACATCGCGCATTGTCACAGCGTTGTTACGGACACTCTCATAGTATAACGTAAGATCATTTTATTTCTTAACTCTTGTTATAGCCTAGCTTCGCCTCACCACAACTCGCCATATACCCATAACACAAATCTCTCTGCAACAGTACCCAAGGCCATTTCTTGCATTACAACTTTAACTTGAAAAACTAAATTTTTTTAGAAATAAAATAAAAAATAAAGTTTACTTTTAATATAGTGTCAAATAAGTAAACATACATCATACTACAATATGGTAAACCTTGAGTAACCTCAAAAGAATTTCCAATTTATAAATAAATAAATGCAAATTCATTCTCTCTTTAAAATCATTTAAATTAATTGCGTACCCTGAATGCATCACAAATTAGTATCAAAGAAAATAAACGTATCTTATCGTGAGATGTCAATGGATTTAAAAAAAAAAACTTTTACAGGCTTGAATAGTATCGCCAATCGTTATATCATGCAATAATAAATCATTCTGATATCGGCTTCAATAGCATCAGATCAAACAATAATCAACCTGTTGCATTCTTAACCCCATCCCATCATCTATCGCATACTTCTGCAGGCTTTTCAACTCTGTCTTGAAGAGACGAGAGAGAGAATAACTTCATCAAGAGCACTTGGATGATCCTCATTATTTGTTTAATTGGTAGAAATATGGGATCATGCCACAACAACAATAATTCTACGAGGAATATTATTCGGCTTTGCGTTATTTAGTTTTTTTTTTAATTTCCTTTGTCCACTATAAGCATTCCCTATTATAACTAATAGGCAGCCGGGATGCCCTTTTATCTATAGGCACCAAATACACTAAGCCGCCAGATCGCTATTCGCATCTTCAGGTAAAGGTTGGAGCAACGCCAACTCTTTCATCCATCCATCCATCCATCCATCCATTTCCATTCACCTATTCTAAATTACATGCTTCGATTTCCTGATCTCTTTAGGTTGATGATCATAACGCGTCGATCACTGTGAGAACCGTGAAAAATTCTTGTTCGTAAATCAAATAAAAAAAATAAAATAAAACAACAACAGCAAAAAGATGTATTGGATGGAGCTTGGCTGTCTCTCCCACGATATAATATAAGATGGCCCGGCTGGCATGGCAAGCAGGCAAGCTTAATGAATGAAGACACCGAGGCATCCGCAAAAGGAAATCGAAGAATTTTTAGATTTTTTGCGCCCCCTTTTTGGTGTCTTTTTATTGTCTTCTTCAATTCATTTCTGGCCTGGAAATTGTAAACAACCTCGCAGCAGGTGCATTTCTTAACAACCTGCATAACAGCCAGTGGATGGATAGAGAGACTTTTGTGTGTGAAACAAATCCAAATAACGCTGCTGCAGGTTGTTTTTGCAAATTTTTCCTTCTTCTTCGATCTCCTTTATACATACGTACTACCTGCATGCGCGCGGTTCTATTTGTGGTGATTATCTTATCTATGGGAATCTCTCTGGGAAAGGATTCCTCAGGTGAATAAATCACAAAAAAAAAAAAAAGTGGAAGCGCATTTTAAATTGATGGAAAGAGAAAAATATGTGATTTTTGTGATTGCTGTTCAATCTTGACGAATTGTATCGGTTGCAGGTAGTTTAGTTTTACGAATAATCCGTACAGATGCGCCGTAGCATTAATTTTACTTGTTAATTTAATTTAATTATAAATTGATTAATTTATAGCTTAATTAGGGGGACCTTCTCAGTGTAACCGGCCAAAAAATTGTCAATTTTCGCGATTTTTTTTTCGGATGGATAGGACCCCCTCCCCACGATCGGGATGATTTTTTTTACGAATAAGACCACTCTTTAGCAATACAAAAATATTTTTTTCATTTTACTTGTTGTTAATAATTATTTTAGAAAGTGAGTTAAAAAAAAATGGGGGCAATAGGTGTCCACGGTTTGCATCTGAAAGAAAATAATCAAATTGATTATTAATTTGTAGGGAAGCCGCTATGTTCCTATGGAGGTTTGTTTTTTTTTTTTTTTAAATTTGACTAAATGGCGACGGCTTGAGAAAAAAGTACGAAATTTGGCCCTGTTTTTCAACAGTTTTTCGTGTGAAAAAATAGGAAGATTTAAAAAAAAACACACTTGTATATGGACATAAAGAATGAAGTAAAGAAAATTCCATAAAAATTTCAAGTCGATAGCTTGAAAACTCTCCCCCTGAGAGTTAATACCGTTTGTAAAAAGGACATTTCGAGAAAAACGCGTTTAAAATTTGAAGGATAATTTTTTTACATAAATTGTCTACTTAGAAGCAATCGGCCATCCCAGCTTCATACAAAATCTCTTCTGCTTGCTCGAATTGGTCCTGTTTGATAGAAATTTCGTTCCATCGAGCCGTAAGGGACGGAAAAAAAGAAATGACAGTTGAATGGTAGGCCGGCCCATCCGCTCGTCGCCTTACGCTCCAATCTCTTTTTCTAAGAAAAGTTGTAGCGACCGTAATAATGCGAATTTTAATTTGAAAATTTGACAGAACACGCACAACTATAATGTACTTCAAGATGCGACAAAAAAAAATTAATCGATTTTTCAAAAATTTTACACTGAGATGAACCCTTAATTGGGGATAGGAGTAGTCTACGATTTCTTCTTAGTCTTATAATTATCTTACATCTTGCTAACGTTTTCTTTCCGGAATTAATTAATTTTCCTTAAATTTTTCATTTTAAGTACCTAAATAAAATTAAAGAAAGCTTAACAAAATGCATATTTTGTAGCATAAAATAAAATTAAAAATATTATCTACATTGAGAAAAATTTCAGCTATTTTAACAAATATTCGCCGCTTTTGATAACACAGTTAGAAAATTAATTTGTTAAAACAACTCTTTCCTGGTTAAGATATACGAAAAAGTGTTTATTTCCACCGCTTTTCTTTGACCATGCGACCGGACAAGCCGTTTGAAAAAGATGTTTAATTTCGTGTTAATACCATTGGAAGCGCATTAGTTTGTTTCAAATGGGTCTGCATTCAATATGACTGTCGTCTTGGTGCATGCTAGCGGAAACTTCCTCCACAATTGAGATCGCACCAAAATACCTTGCCTCTAATATCTCAGCTTGGACCGACTGCCAACACAGGGCGCGTTTAGGCGGGGACCAAACCGGTCAAAATTTCTGGTTTTTCCTCCGCGTAATACAAACCATACTGAAGTGGTTGGTAATTTTACATGGCTGTGACCAAAGGCTTCCAATTATTCCAAACTGGTTTGGTCTCCGCCTAAACGTGCCCACAGTCGCCTTTTGTTAGATGACCCTTCAGTTAGAACAACAAAGCTGCAGTGGAGTGGACCTAACCAAAACGAAACGAAAAAGCTCTTGGGACTAAATAAACCAACCCTGAGAACGATAGTGTCAATTTTCACTGGGCACTATCTTCTCAAGCGTCACTTACACAGACTGGGGCTTGTTGATGATCCTGTATACAGAGGATGCGAAGAGAAGTCCGAAACGCTGACTCATTGTCTTTCTTACTGTCCGCCCTCTCAGGAAGACGTTACAGATTCCTTGGCTCACACCTCCTGGAAGAACTGCATGAATGTGTTTTGTGAAAAACTAGCTTTTTTCTTAATCACCCTGTAACTCCTAAACGGTTGATATGCCCCCCCCCCCCCTGCCATTCAATTTTTGGTTCGTCTAGGCGAGTACTATCACCTCCTACTCTATTGACCTCCTCGTGGGAAACACCGTATATACATATACATATATTTATTATTTTGCTAATGTGCGACTAAAAAAGTGATGTGACTGGTGTTCGAAGTATTCCAGGTTTTGTGGATTTTCAGGATTACATATAACTAAAATGGCAACAACAACAAAAGTGGTTACGCTTCAATAAAGTTTATAGTCTTCAGCTAAATTTAGTAAGAAAGGTCTGTGAAGCACTTTTTACTAAAAATAAAAATAAATGTTAAAAATTAATGGCTTGTGATACATTTTTGTTTATGCAGAAAGTACTTTCTTGTCAAAGCTGAACACATAAGACTGTCCATAATCGGCGATTAGAATAATTATTACGCTTCTGTGACCACACAGAGCAGTTAAATTAATTATACGCAAATAATTACTATTGAACATTCCAAACATTTCTATTTACCCATTAAGACTATTTGTTTTGATTGTAAGTAATTGCAAAAACGAATATGAATGATGTTTAAATTAATGGGTACTGGCATTTATTTTGACATAAAAAATGTTCAATTTCGCATGTAATATTAAACCATTTTTGTGGTAGGCGCTATTTACACACGAAAATTTTTATTTTGACTTAGATTTTTGGTTAATTTGAACCAGTCTCTTTTTTTTCAGGATAGTGTTGAAATTGAGTTTTCAAGTTAGACTCTGCTCGACTGGTTCTTCCTATCTTTCCGTAAAGCTCTGCAAAGATCTATCATGTCTGCGTGTAAATCATTTGGCACCTGTACAGAATTAAAATAATTTTCAAAAGTATTTTGGTGATCTGTGGTAGATCTTTTACTACATTAGAATCCAGTTTTATTTTTTTTTTCAGTAGTATTGGCTATTTTCATAATGGCTCGCAAGCATATCAGCTATCATAGGACTGTTATTAATGCGATGAATTAAAGAACTGTAAAAATGTTTGATAGTTAGTTTTCCAAAATGAAACCAAAATTTCTAACATAGTTGTTGCCGATTGTCATTAAAACTGTCATTACCAAGTAACAACCAAAGCTTTATCTGAACATCAATGAACTACTTATAAAATAATCGCTCAATTCAGTCATCCAAGATAATTCTTCACAATAATTTGGTAAACTTTATATGGGCATTAATAAATTTATTGCCAAACATATTTTTATTTTATCTACTTTCGTGGGAGTATAAATGATTAACTAATAACACTTGCTTTTTGGACTGTATAGTAATTATAAATAGATGTGAATGAAAAAAAAAAAACAATATTTGTAGGAGTTTCTAAATTGTTTTGCATATCAAAACCACCACTTTTTTTCAACGAAATAAAGAAAGAATATTTTTAAAAATTGTTAAATTAATTTTAAAATTTAATTCGTCAAATAAACATTTTCTCAAGGGAAAACACAATTAATTAACCTCTCTTAAAGTCTGTCTAACCTTTTTATGCACGCAATACATTTATCGAAATTTCATAAATGCCATTACCGACCAAATTCACTTATTAAACTCCACCCAGAGCTATTAAAATACATACATACATATGTGAAATAGCTAATTGACTGCAACAATAAATTCGATATATAATGGTCGTCTGCATCCTATTTTAATATGATAGGCTCGCCTTAAATAACTAATAGCATTTTGTGATAAGCACATGATTTCTCTAGCACTAAAATATAACTCTTGATGGTTATGTAAATAGATTTATTTTATGTATACTTAAAATATGAACATTAAATTGTTGATTATGTTCATAACCTGCATAAATACTATGCAGCAATAGGAAATTTATTGAAATGTATGGTTTCATTTTATTAAATGTTTCCTGATTTTATGTGGTTTTTTTAGTATATAATTCTTTTTAGGATTTCGTACAACAAAAGGAAAACCCCAAGCCATTATAATATCGCTCTGTTCGTCTGTCTGTCTATCAGACGTTTTTTGAGAATGTTAAGTTTTCAGAATGCGCATATATTTCAACAGTCGAAGATTACTAAACATTTTTTTTTTAATTTTTTAATGAGGTTGGGCCCTAAAAAAATATTTTTGTTATTTTGTGGCGTATCGTTTAAAGGGCTACTTACTTTTAAAGATTCCAAAACAAAAATTTCATAATATTTAGTGAATTGGTTATAAAGATATAGACCATAATGTGCAACAAAATACCGTCCCCTCACCCTAATCTTTTAAGTTTCTAAAGCTAAAATTTAGATATAATTAAGTTTAGTAGGCATTATGTCCTAGATTACAGGAAAAGTGCAGCTTTTTTCATTAGTTTCATAATTGGTGAAGAAAACAGACAACTCATATTAATAAACAATTTCTTATAAATTACTCTTGTGTCCGTCTGTTTGAATATTATTCATTATCATAAGCAAATTCAGATTAGATTTAAATAAAATTAAGTTCGGTCGATCGACTGTTCGATAAAGTTCTGGTACGGAACCCTGATTGCGCAAGCCTGAATTATTTTCGTTATATTTCAGGAAAAGAATTTCATCTAAAATTTAGCTTAGTCAAAACGGAGATCTGCGAATTGAGAGTGATGTAATACATTTAACCAAATGTAAAAGGTTTCGTCCAAATTATTAGTAACAATATACAAATGACAAATATCAGAACACATTAGTGCAGCTTCATAGACGGAATTTGGTACAGAAGGAGTAGTGTAAAAATCTACAAGTTATGAGAAGAAATCAAGAAATGTGTGAACTTAGGATAATATCTGATCTCTTCAGAAATGGTAGAAGGATCTTTAGTGAGGTATTTAGTGAAATAACACTATAAATTCTGCTCACTTCATTTTCAATAAACAACAACAAAAATAATATTGTCAACCCATAAGAAAATATTTAGAAAAACGTAGAGTGCGAAAATAAATTAAGAAGTTTTGTTTTTAGAAAAAGCCTTGTCAAATTGAGTTACAATATAATATCCAAAGTTACTAGTCCACATTTTTTTTTATTACGTCCTGACAAATCAGAAGTGGGATATAAAAGGATACCAGATACATAAAAATAAATTGAAATTGATAAGGTACAGAATAAAACGCTAACGATTTCGAAAATTAAGCGACGATTGACGGAGCTTGGTCAAGAAACAGGAGGAAATAAGGCCGAGTTGGTTTTACGTTTGGCTTCTGTGATTGGAGGCGATGAAGTTGAACTAAACGATAGCGAAAGGAATAAAGTTGTCGACGATAGAATCGGAAAATTGACGCAGGAGGTGAATGTATTCAAGGAAATGCTGGAAAAAGCATTAAAAGAGTTTATGGGAACGAAAAACGAGGTTGATCGAACGAATGAGTCACCGGCGATTCTGATGGACATAATCACGGATTCGCATAATATAGAGCGAGGAAAATCTGTGGCTGGTTTATTTTCATCTTTAGAGCTGGCAGTTGGTACAAAGTGCATTGAAGCAGAGGCTGGTTTCGATGTTCCGCAGACCGATGCGCCGATAGGATACGAAAATACATCCTGCGTAATTGCGACGAATCTTAATCTTATACCACCACGTTGTGTGACGCAAACTCCTACACAATCGAATATCGCTTCATGTGCGAATCCGATTTATTGCCGATGTATCCAAACGACTATCAGATGCATAGTGTGCGAAATATTATGGAAATTGTTCCAGAGTTTGATCCAAATGACGAGGAATCATTAACAGCTAAACAATTCACCGACCGTGTAACGTTGTTCAGATCTGCATATTGTTGGGATTATCGCCTGTTAATACATGCTGTGCAAGCAAAATTAAAAGTTGAAAGGATACCTTGCCGATTTATCTGAGCTGGTCAGATTTTGTTTCCAGGTTACTGAGTGATTTTCCGACAACAGAAACTGTTGCCGAGGTTCATATGATTCTTATAAAAATGGAACGACGAAGTAATGAGGGCCCAGCAAAGTATTTTCATATAATATACAGTAAAGGCCGGAAAGGTGGGTTAGCTGAAGAAGACATAATAAAATATTGTCTAAGAGGAATGCGTGAGCAAATCATGGTAAATGCTTTACTAGGAATGCCGTTTCCAACAACAAATGATTTACTGGTTGCTGTCCGAAGGTTTACAGCACGTTCAAATAAGACGAAACTCATTGAAACAAGAAATGGAAAATCCGAAATGAGAGGAAAACTGCTCAACATTTCGAATATTATTACAAATAACGACTTTCGGGCGAGTAATGACGGAAAATGGCCGATATGTTTCAATTGTTCAATTGTTTCAATCGAGAAATTGTCCAAAGGAGTCTAGGAAGGAGAGATGCTTGAAATGCAACCGAACTTCGCACAGGACTGATCAATGTCCAGGGAGGACCGAAGATCAAATTTTAACTGTGCTGGCCGTGGCTGCAGATGGTGAGAATATTCCAGCGAAGGTTACTAAAGATATATTATTGAAAGGACAAGTTGCTCAAGCTCGCATTGACATTGGGAGTGAGAAGTCACTAATTTATCAAACGTTAGGAAATAAATTGGGAATAATCTCTACAGATAAACCTGTGATGTTAAAGCGATTTGCTGGAGGTCCATTTATGGCGACGCAGCATATTGAAGTACCTATGACAATGGACGAATGTACTACGAACTGTCGATTGTATCTTGTACCCGACGAGGTCTTATCACAAGAGGTTCTATTGGGAGCTGACGTACTTTGTTCTAAAGGAAATCGATTAATTATTGAGTCCCGAGAATGTCGTATGAAGTCAATAGACGACATTGACCTGAATACCGGTCGTATTAATGCAAAAGAACGAGATCAGTTCCGAGATTTGCTGAATGCTTACAGTGATCGATTCGCCGAAGACTGGTCGAAATTAGGAAAGTGTATCGTGGCCGAATTGAAAATTCAATTAATTAAGGACGAGCCGATAAACATTCGGCCTTATCGCATTCCTTTTGCGAAAAGAGAGAAAGTTAATGCGATTACGCAAAAATTACTGAACCATTGCATAATCAGGCCAAGTACATCTCAGTATGCGTCACCAATTGTGCTTGTGACCAGAGAAGGTAAAGATGATCGACTTTTCATTGATTACCGTGATTTAAACGCAACCACTAAGAAACAGTCATTTCCAATGCCGGTTATCGATGAGCAATTGGCTTTGTTATCAGGAAATGAGTTCTTTACGTCATTGGATTTGCTGTCAGGATATCATCAAAGGAGGAGAGTCTAAACAATACACAGCATTTTCTACGATGGACGAGCATTTAGAATAAAACTACATACCATTTTCGCTTGTTAATGGCCCTAGCGAATTTCAGCAGATTGTAAATAATAATTTAATCTCACAAATTGAACTAGGTGAAGCCTTGGATTGAGGAAGGAGTACGACGACTGGAAAAGTTTTTAAGAATTTTGAGGGCTACAGGTTTTACATTGCGAAAGAAGAAATGTACTTTCTTGGCAGACGAAATAACATTCTTATGACATCAAATAAGTAGACATGGAATCAAGCCTGGGTCTCCAAAGACCGAAAGTATACGAGAGTTTCCAGTACCTGTTAATCAACATGACGTTCGAAGATTTCTCGGCTTGGCGGCGTAAATTTATCGCCGACTTTGCAATGAAAGCTAGCTAAGTCTCTTACGATTTTGCTCAAGAAGGAGGTAACATTTAAATGCACGAAGACGCAGCAAGACTCATTTGAGTTACTTCGAGATGAGTTGTACAACGAGCCGTTATTGATACTGATCCGACCAAACAGCATGAGATACATACTGATGCGTGTAGCATAGGAGTTGCAGGAGGATTGATGCAACATCAAGCTAAGGGAGATGTGCGACCTGCATTCTACTTCACTCGACATTGCACCGAAATGGAATCGAAATATCATAGCTACGAGTTAGAGGTGTTAGCTGTGGTATGCAGTTTGGAGAGATTCAGAATTTACTTGCTCGGCAAACATTTTACTGTGGTGACTGACTATGCTGCTATCCAAACGACCAAAGTGAGTAAGCCATTAAATCCAAGAATCAGTAGATGTTGGCTAAAGTTAATGGAATTCGACGCTCTAAGTCGTGCTCCAGTGCGCGATGCTATCACACCGACGATAGTGATACATGAGATTTTTCGTGTAGGAGTAAATGCAACAGATTGGCTAGCTACTTTACAGCGATCGGATTCCAAGATAGACGAAAATATCACGATTTTAAAAGGGCGAACTGGATTCACCTAAATCAGCCGAAGTTAAGAGAGACTTTTCGCTAGTGGGTGAGTGTTTATTCCGAGTAATCGACAGCGATTTAAAGGGGGTTGTACCAAAAGCAGTCAGAGGGAAAATTGTGCAAACAGCATACGATGGACGATTCCGGACATTTCGGAGAGGACAAAGTTATTCAAAAACTTCGAAAATGTTTTTGATTTCCGCGTATGCGGCGTTATGTGAAAGCTTACGTGAAGGCATGTTTGGAGTGTCTCTATAATAAGCGTCCAGGAGGAAAGAAGGAAGCAGAGTTCTACGGAGATGACATTGTTCCAATACCATTCCGAGTGTTACACATGGATCATCTTGGTTCGTTTCCACGTAACAGAGCTGGACTTACCCATGTCTTGGGTATTATTGACCATTTCTCGAGATACATTGTAATTAGAACGGTGAATAGTACTAAAACAATTCCAGTAATAAAGGCATTACAAGAGTTGACGACATACTTCGGCTTGCCAAGGAAGATTGTTACCGACAGAGGAACCGAATTCACGGCGAAATCATTTAAGATTTCTGTGCGAAGCTAATGGGGTTAATAAATTGAAAAAATATTTTTCGATATTGCATGTTTTTGGTACGTGGAAATAAATCATAATAAAAGGAAAGGCAACATATGGCTGACGAGAAGTTCAATATCCAGCCCGATCTTTTTCGAAGACTACGTACCAACAAACATTGCCCAAGATATCTACGGAGAAAACATGTTTCTTTAAAAATACACAGATGCTTAAGATAGCACTTTTCACATACCCTCATCATATACCTTACATTCATCCCAAGCTATACAAATGTATCACAGGATATTCCCTGGAGTTTTAGCTACCTTTAGAAAAAAAACAAAAGCTAGTTAAAATTAAATCGTTATTAATTAAAAAAAATATCAAAATATCACCGAACTCAACAGGCGCACAACAATTTCCGTTAATCTGTATACGAACCGAGTTATATTAGTTATATAACCATTGAACAAAATATCGATCTATACTTTCCTTTCAGTTCATAAACATCCTCCTTCCTCAGCCTATACCTAATATCATATCACAGTGAACTCTTTGCCATTCTATATAGCCGCCTTAATTAATTGTTAATAAAATTTTAATGTATCTAAAAACAGCAGGTAGTGCTTGCACAGTTTATACCGAATTTAGTAGTCTCGTTTTTCCGTGACATGTGAATCAATTGCACCAGATCCATGTCACATGCATTGCGTATCACTCATGAATAAATTAATAAGACCACACAATGTAAACATGCTTTATTAATTCAATTTAGATAAATTAACCTCAGCTAAGATAGTTGCGTGTCCATGTGCAAATATATTTCAAGTCCAGTCTACAGAGTCTCAGAGGAGCAGATTTGGCGCGCGGCATGCGCCAGATCTTTTTTGCCATAGTTAATACTCTTACTCTGGCTAGCTATCTGGCTATAGTTGATCGGTTATTATATATTTAGCCGGTGTACAGTGCATTTTCGTATATATATACATACATATAGATTGTTCCTGTTGTATCTACCTCCCTTCGTGTGTGATTCATAGATCAAAAATTATGTTGTGACATTTTTCTTGCATGTAAAAATTTTATTAGTCATATAAACAAATTAACATGGAACGCTTTTATGTTCCGACTCTCCACTTCAGGTGGACTTAAAGGAGCTTGTTTGTAATAAATCTCGATTTCATACGATGTAAAGGGACATTGCCGATGGCGGTTACTTCTTATTTTTGTTTCTATTTTTATTTTTTTATTTATTTTTTTTTTAATCACAATATCCATTTCTATTTAGAACAGGTTCCATAAAGTGCGAGCAGGCTTTATTTTCTAATGATTAGATACATATCGTTAGCTTTGTTACCTTTCTCTTAGCACTTTACTAGCATAATAAGCACAGTGGAGCAGTGATATACAGGGTGTTTCCGCTATGGTGGTTCATATGACAGGAGGTGATAGTACTCACTTTGACAAACAAAAAATTGTATGACAGGTGGGGGTCTACCGTTGTAGAATTACAGGGTGATGTACAGGCACCATTAAAAACTGATTGTATGAAAATCTCATGGCCTTTTCCAACGACTGCTCAACCAGCCCTGTACTCCTCTCCACTCCAGAGTTATGGAGGTCTAAAATTAAAGTTTCCGATTTTCTTACCTTTTTTTCTACTATGACCTAGTTTTTTTTTTTTAAATTATTCGTAATTGATTTGATGGAAAAGGTATGTATATTTATTGTTTCATCAACTTATTGAATAAGAAACCTGTATTAGTAATCCACTTTCTGAATGGGTAACACATTTTTTTTCTTCTATCATATGGGTCGTTTTTGTCCCAAAAGGTGTATTCAATGGGGTCAAATTATCCCAACAGGGTTGAATAATACATTTTTTTTATTTCTTTTAGAATTGCTTTGCTAGGAAGAAGCCAAAACCTAAACAGATGAATACTGAAATTGAAGGAATGATAACTGAGGATAGCGATCATGACCCATTCAATGAATCTGGATTTGAATGTCTTCCGGCTGATGACGAATATTTTGAAGATGAACAAGAATATGTGCTAACTAATCCTACAGATTGCTGTGTTCAACCTTTAGAGTTTGTATCTGAATCTGAACTTGTACCTAGTTGCATTTGGTTTCAACTAGGAATATCTGATTGTACATTGTACGCCGAGGAAAGCTATTGAATCTAAATGAGGTTATATACTAGGTGGAAGATTGATAAATTCACAAACTCCATTTTGTATGTGTTTTATAAATTTTTTTCAAAAATGCTAATCATTTATATTACACAATGTACGAATGAGAGGCTGGAAATATATTAGCAATCTTCCAAATCGTATCAAGTTATCTTAGATACTTGGTTGTTAAGTTATCTTAGATACTTGGTTGCCTATTAGTTATAGATTATGTGTATGTACCGCCCTCCTGGGACATATATGTCCCACATAAGAAACCAGTTGGGACATATACGTCCCGCGTAATAAATCGCTCCCCCCACCGATTTTTTACAGTTTTTGAGTGCAATTATAATATTTACAACTTTATAAATCTAAAACATAGGTACAAAACACGTCTACAGTTAGGACATAGCTGTAATATTTAAGTCAAATTAAAGGAAAGGAGTCCATAGTTTACAGTTTTTATAAAAAAAATGTATGTCAATCAGCTTGTTGTAAAAATAAAAGGTGAAAGTAAAAGGTATGGACTGAGGACCACGGAAAACTGATCTATGCCTCTTCACCATGAGAAGGAATATCCCCAGTTGAAATCTGCCCTCGATTGGCTCCACGCGTTTGGAGTTAAAGGACACGGTGAAATACCTAGGTATTCTATTAGATAAAAAGTTAAACTGGAAACCACACCTCAAACACAGAGCGAACAAAGCTCTTAGAGTTGTCGCAATGTGCCGCAGGGCGGTAGGGAAGAAGTGCGGACACAAACCGCGGATGATCATATGGATATACACTAGCGTTATTCGACCCATGTTAACCTACGGTTCGGTGGTGTGGTGGAAAGCAATGGACTTCACCAATCATCGCAAGATATTGGAGGAGATTCAAAGACTATGCCTTCTCAATGCAAGAGAAGCTTTTAAGTCAACTAGCTCTCGGGCTCTGGAGGTTATCCTCAACATACACCCGGTGCAAATACATATTAAACAGGAGCGTCGACTACAGCGCTAAGACTGCATATTAATCTTGACTGGCTTCATGCGGGAACAAGAATTTCACATGAATCCATTTAAGAGTGCGTGCAGTCTATTGCACCTGGCATCGATAGGGACAGTGACCACCTCCTCGAGACCATGCTGAAAAGCAATTTTGAATCTAGAATTCCATCCAGGGCAGAATGGGAGTCACTCTCCGTGTTTCAATCATTGATAAACCCACTTACAATTTCTACTGATGGCTCTAAATCCGATGAAGGCACCAGAGCGGGAATTTTTTGCAAGGAGCCTGAGATTAAATTTGCCATGCACCTTGAAAGCCATGTAACGGTTTTCCAGGCAGAAGTCAAGGCCATTCTCGAAGCGGGAAGGTATCTCCTTAACTCAGACACTGAGAACAAGAGGATAGCCATCTGCTCAGACAGCCAAGCAGCTGTCAAGGCTTTATCTAAACCAGCGATGTTAGACGTACCATAGTTCTCATACATGTACGCGAATTCCTACTCAGGTACTATGTACGAGGCAAAAATTATATTTTTATCAATTTCTTACACTTGTTTTTGCATTCGGGGGAGTGCAGAAAAATTTGTTAACATCAAGTGATTCATTCAGTTTTGAGCCATTAGCGGTGAAAGATATTGTGGTTTTAAATTGGAATTTTAACTAAAAGGTTTTGCGTAGGAAAATCACAAAAGTAGCTTAAGGTGGGGCCGCTAATTAGTTGAAAAACTGTTATGTTATCACGGCTTTGAGAGCTTGTACAATACAAAACGTAAAGTGTATAGAAAGGAACAAGAGAAAAAATCTTTTAAAGTAATTTTCCATGATCTATAAAAAAGTTATAAACAATTACCGTGCAACACATAAGAAATAAAATTCAAGTGTTCAAGATTCGCCAGTTGCTAGAAATCTAAGGGCAATTGCTAAACTCTCTATAGGTTCAACGGAATCCCTCATTACTGTATTTTGATGCTACAAATTCTTTATAACACTTGATAGTATCATGGTGAAAATATCTCCATTCTTACGCAAATAGTTTCGTTGAGCATCTGCATCTAGCATAAGAATTAAAGCACGCTTTCCTTTTGAGGATGAATTATTGGTGACATTGCCAGTTATAAAAGTGAAAGAGAAGGCATTATCAGCAAGACACCGGGACGATACTCCATCACTCAGACTACAAATTTATAGTTCTGCCTCAATTCAAGCTATCCGTTTAACTTTTGCACAGTCCAATGCCGATACCGTGAGGACTTTTAGCAGGAACAACATATCAAAAAGAAAATTAAGGAACAAGCTCTCAACAAACATTGGTCTAAGACCAATTCTTATGATACCCTAGATGAATACTCGTATGTCATTTTGTATGGTCACCCATCTGTGCACGTTTGGGTTTTGAAGTGGTTTTTCGCATATATTTATCTAAGGAGTGTTTTGTATTCAATTTGTCAGAGTCATGGCTCTCGTGACTCCCGAAGCTTTCACTTTTTTTTTGCTACTTGTGTTAACCCCAGGTTAACCCTCGCTGCTCCTACTGTTGATTAGGAGCACCACGGTTCATGTTTTAAAATGTCAAAGAAAGAAGAAGAGCTTAGGAAAAAGTTTGTGATTGGTAATTTTGACATTTGCTGCTCCCTGTGCGCAAAAACATGAACCTGGGATTTCGGTGCTAACAGCTTTTTGACATGGTTCTGACATGCCCCAAATTTATAGAATCTCACATTCTGACAAACTTATCAGTGTACATTAACACCATATAGGACTGATCGTTTTCACAGTATACGTAAAAATCCTGAATTTTTATATAGCAAAACAAAGAAGGGGTTGCCCGATTTAGTCCGTTTTGAACTTGAGTTTACTATTTTTATGAAAAACTATGTACAAAATTTCAGCTCCTCAGGTAGTGTCTAAATATGCAGTGAAAAACTAAATTTTTGTATGGCAAGCCTACGAAGGAGTTAACCGGATTTATCCTATTTTCGAACTTTATTTTACTTTTCTTTTATAAAGCCCATGTGCAAAATTTCAGCTCTCTAAGTACACTCGTTCTCTAGTTATCGTGGAAAGAGAGACGAACGGATGAATGGACAAACATGCAAAAGTAAATTTTAATATCATACGTGGGTGTCCAACCCATTTTCTCTATTAGCATTATTTCTAGGTGTTACAACCGGAATGACAAACTTTGTATACCCTTTAGATTTCATCTAGGGTATAAAAATAAAATATTACTATACAATCCCTAGTTTAAATTTTGGCGCCATTTCTCATTAATTTTGCGATAAAATAGTGTACGAGAATTTTTCATGACGTACGAGATTGGTACAAGAATCCATTTGTTGCAGTCTAGCAACCTTTTATAACCTCCAAACTATTAATGGAGTGCAAAACCACCCTGAACTCCCTTTCTCGGAATAACAGGGCGATAGTGCAGTGGGTGCCGGGTACAGCAATATTAGCGGGAATGAAAGGGCGGACGAGCTTGCTCGACTTGGTGCAGCCTAGGAGGAACCTGGCTCTACAGTCAGGATTGCACCAAAACATCTTGTTTTAATCATTTCAAGCTGGACTGACCGCCAACACAGTCGCCTTTGATTAGAAGACCCCTCGGGTAGAACCACAAAAGAACTGTGGAGTAAACCAAACCCTAATCAAACGTATAAGCTCCTACGACTTAACAAACCAACCCTGAAAACTCTGCCCGGAACTCTCAGGAATATGTTACACATTCCTTTGCTGACACCTCCTAGGGTCGGATTCACTAACTCGGAGAGTTGTGGAGATGAGAGCTTTTTTGCCACTTAACTCTCCACTCGGAATTCTGTAGCTCGTGGAATTTGTATTGAGATTTACCAAACTCTCTATTGCACTCGGCAAAACTCTCGGCTGTGTTCGTTGTGGAGAAGTAAGAAAAATATTCTCTCAACTGACAGTATTGTCTGCTGTTATTGCCCTTTGTGAAGGTACCAATGTACCTAGGATTTTCAAATTGAATTATGGATTCACTGCATATCCTGGCTATGTTTACAAAAACAAATTATGGACATCCTTGCAATACTTACAGAGAAATAAGGATTTTGGTGTCTCAAGGACACGCAATAAAGATTGTAATTCATGCGAAAATTGTCAATTTGGTCGTCTTCCAGTACAGAAGAGATGCTATAAAAATTTTAAATATGCACGATAAAGCTTGTATGTAGGATTAAATCGCATCTACATTTTGTCCCCTAATTAGATATGTAATTAGTTTTTAAGTGCGGTAAATAGTTTTGGAGATAACTGCAAAAGATGTGAATCAGTCGTTCTTAAGATGAAAAAATTGCCGTTTTTTGGTACAAAAATGGATATATTTTCAACTCATCATTATGAAGAACTGGTAAGTCATGGAAATTCACTTTCCATGAAAAAAATGTTCACAAAAGAGTACTAATGGATGTAAAACAAAGAACGGAAGAAATATATGCAAAATATAGGAACTGGCGTGTATATGACCCAAGTGAAAAAATCCGTTTTTCGGCGGTAAAAAGTCAGTTATGATGTTAAAATGATCAAAAAAAACTATACCACTCGATTACCGGCTTCTTCCTCTTTAATTTGATACCAAGAATGACGTATTTTGGACGAGCCCCAATTGGGAGTGGTACGACCCCCACCCCCAAATGACCCTCCACCAAAAATTGTTCACCTATATTTTTGTTCTCTAGACCCTAAATCCATAGAAAAAACCCCAATGCTCTACGACCCTCCAACACAGCCGTCTTTCAATATTTCTATACTTCTCACTTTACTTCAACTCCCCAAGTATGTTAGAGAATCTCGAATGGAGAGTTAGGGAGTTTTAATCGGGGAAACGAAAATTCTCATCTCCCAAATTCCCAAACTCTCCGAGTTACAGAATCCGGCCCCTGGCCTGGACGAGTTACACGATGCCGGCAAGAAGGGCTGGGGGCTAATACTGAAATTTATAGGAGCGTCCGGTTAGGACCTATGAGCGTCGCTCATGTGTCTGGAGGGTGAAGAATGGGCCTTGATTTGGCCTAAGTTTCGGGACATCCCTCGGGATCCCAAATCAATCAATCAAAAAGGTAAAAAAATCTGAAATTTTTAGAGAGGAGAGAACTACGAGGCTGGTTTAGCAGTCGTTGGAAAAGCCATGAAGTTCTTCATACAATTAGCACTTAACAATGACCGTACACTCTGCGGTGCTCCTATAAAAGTATGAGCAAATTTTAAATCAAAAATCTAATTCAACATCTAAAAATGAATTTCTTAATATCGTCATCTAATTCAATATGATTTGATTATAAAATCGGAAAATTTAGTAAATTTGTCGATATGAAAATATTTTTTTTATTAATTTTGTCAAAAACTATGCAGAATTTTGCTTTTTTAACCCAGTCTCCGAAAGGTCATCAACCCATGTATTTTAATCTACGTGAACCTCCTCATTCCATAAATTTAAGTCGGGCGGGATATCGTCTTCTATGTCTATGTATATATCTTAGGTCTTGATTGATTTATATGCTTTTCTTTTATCATAATATTCCCAATATTTCCTACTATTTTGTATATTTGTTCCTGGATTTTTGATGAAATGGTGTCACCAGTGGGATTACTGGTGTACAATTCCTTATGACTTTGGAATATTCTGAGCTATAAAGTGTTATCATGTGTTTAAAAATTGGCCTTGTCTTCTAGTAAATCCATTACTTTACTTTTTAGAATAAAATTCATGCAAAAATACTAGCTTCACAGCTATAACTCGCGGGGAAACATTTTTTGGTAGCAACCTATTCTTTATAATCAAATTAACTATCATATCCCATTGGTCCCCATCGTACGTAGAGTCCTGAAAATATTATTACTTACTGTTATTATCATTTAAATTCTAAGCGATTACATTTAGTAGGAAGGATACAAGCCTTCCATCTACATTTTCTTTTCTAGCAGAAGTTTTGGCGATGTTATTCAAGAAGTAATTGCATATCTCTCAATTTTGTCAAAATAGAAAAGGTAGCCTTGCGAAAGCTCGAATTCATCCAGGTTGAATTATTTCATGAAGAGAATCCTGGTGTCATTCAATGCCGCGAACAGGTAACATCTTCCAATTTTTCTGATTTGTTGCATACTTAAGTTTCTGAAAAAATTTCAACTTGAGCCAATGACAGATCTCACTGAATGACATTAGTCATATGCACCCAATTGACAGCAGAATCGGCCATATACCTTGCTATCTTTGTATCATGCTCCAAATCAATCCATAAAAGTCTGATAATTAGAAGCATGTAGGTATATCATATATTCATGGATTAAAAATTTTATTCACATTACGCGATTACCTGTAGAACCATAAGTAAACAAACCAAAAATACATCGCTACCATGTTTACATATTTATATGCCGGATATACCGAAAAAGGCTTTGTCTCTGAACATAAAAGGAAGGAAATCATCTTGAGAAGGATGCGTAAAATGTACCACAACTGCCAGTGCTATCAGCAGTAGCAGCAGCAGTATTACAAGACAATATACAAAAGACAAAAACATCTTTAGAAGATCTAACAAGAAAATGCGTGAATCATTTATGTAGGTACCTCCTCTATACATGTTTCACCTTGGAATATTATATTAACCTGCAACGTTAGAGGCGATTATATACATTTATAGTATTATAGAGGTATGTACAAATTCAGAGAATGTATGCACCTGCACGATCAACGTGGAAGATAAAAGGCCCATTAGAATCAAAGCAGAGGTATTACCTGGTCATTGGTTTAACCGTGCTAGTTCTCACACGTTGCACAATCTTAGAGTCTGTGGTGCTCTGTTCTTTTACAGTTTGCACGTTTCTTTGATTAAAATCGACAGAATAATTGCTGATTCTGAACAAATTAGGGAATTTCAATGAATGAGGAAATTTGTAGGTGTTATGTTAACACTGAAATAACAAATTAGTGGGGATGGAGCGTTCATGAACTTCACATCAGATCAGCTACTGGAAGATATTTTACGGTATATCCATATACATACATACATAGATACGATATTGACCGATTGAATATTATATGTATTAGTTATGTATACATATGACTTCAAAATAATTTTGAATTGAATAAACGCGTGTTTGAGTGATCTTTTAAACTGAATATCACAAAAAATCAGATCAGATCCTCGTTGTATGCAGATTCGATCAAAGGATTTCGTACATTTCGTAGACAAAGTAAATTACAAGGATCGCTACTGAAGTTTTTCGATTCAAGAATGTTCGTCCAAGGTGACACTTTTGAAATGATAGTCCAAAAAAAAAGTCATTTCGCTAAAAAAAAAAAACGGAAGAATTATTTTCGGCCACTGTAGAACGGTGATATGATTTGAGTTCCAATATGTGTGTATTTCGCTCAAGGACGATCCACACTGTCTTGTCCTGTCACTGCTATCAATCATCAAAATCAACTTCGAAGCTATATGGAACATGCTTGATGAAGACAACTGATGCTCCTACAAGGATATTGAATCATCCCTGGGCATAGCCATGGAATAAATGCAATTCTTCATGAACATCTGGTCGGCAGGAAGACTTGTGCTCGAAAATGGTGCCAGTTGACTAAAACAAAAAAATGCTCAAGCAACACCATTAAGGTAAGGTTACAAATTGAAGCTTTTTGTGCTACTCGAGAATTGCAATGTGTAAACACCTCTGAAACCCAAAACGTTGCGCTTGCAGCTTTTTCATGCTGCCGCAGTCTTGGAAGTTACAATGTGTACACACATCTAAAGCGAAAGTGGCAGGCGCAGAATGAATATTTAAGTTTAGTTGAAACTTTTGCTGCGGTTGCGCGTGCAGGTTTTTAAGAGGTTGCTTAAATTTGTGCGGTAGTATATAACAAAATTTATTTCAAATTCGTCAAAATTTTTTATTATTATTTTAAGGAAAAGTAAATTAGAAAAGGTGCAAATTTTTTGCTTGATGGATTTGGTGGAAGTGAAAGAATGCTTGTGATATGTTTGCAGCGATTATTACCGTATAAACGAAAAAGTGCATTAACCCATTTATGAGCTCTGTTTCAAAAACGCACCAGATAAATACTTTAAGAAAAATTTATTTTTTATTTTCACCGGATTGAGTGCGACATGCGATTCTGCAGTCAGTAGGCAGATAAAAGCCTCCTGGTACCGTAAGTATTTATTTCATAACAAAGAGAACGTAGCAGCAAGTGTACTCTGCTCTGAAATCAGTTATGATTTTCGCCGGCGTGATAACATCAACCATCGTGAAATGACTGCCTAGTTAGTCCTCCTTTTTTTTATGTAAAAAAATTTCAGTATATTTTTCCTATTCGAAATCCTTTAGTTTAGCTGTATTTTCAACGCCGTGATCATTAGTGGATGTTCATTAGATTTTCTTATACGTTTTCTATTGATGGTACGAAAACGCACCAGTGGGCTTTTTGCCTCTAATTTTGATAATCAACATTTCAGTATAGAAAGGTTCTGCGTTGCGGAAATTTTGGAAGGCCTTAAAAAATTTAGCAGAAAATGACCCTTGTCCTTATGAGATAATAATTGCATCTCCTGTAGTCAGTTACTGTACAGATGAATACTCCGGTGATATTGAGGATGACGACCCAAATCGGATGAATCGTCATCAATTTCAAGCGGAAGCTGAAGTCGTATTCGACGATCTTACTTTGGGATTTAATCGACAATTAGAGCAGCAATCAATTAGGAAATTCGGAGTAAAAAATCAGAGCTGGACAAAAGAACACGAAGATAATCTATATTTGAACGTGCGTGGATAAAATAACATCAACATGAGCGATAAGAAATTGTTCAACAAAATGAAACGTTGACAACATGAATCTTTTGTTGACACAGATAACGAACTTATAATAATCAGATGGAAAGACAATCAGGTAATTACTATGCTATCTAACAGTCATGGTGTCAATCCTATAGGTCACGTGAAAGGATATGTACAGAAAGAGCAAAAAAGATAAATGTACCGCTAAAATATACAATATGTATATGCGAGGAGGTGTCGACAAGTTAGATAACTATATATCTAACTACCGAGTAAGTGTTCGGGGAAAAGATGGTATATGCCAGTCGTTTTGTGGATGGATGACCAACTTCACAGTTACCAATGCATAGCTAATTACGAAAACCTATGGGTGCTCACTAGATGGCTTAGAATTTCGTCGCCAATTATCTGAAATCCTTTTCCAAAAATATGGGAATCGTCTATACAAGGATGTAGCGCATGCGCTTATCCTTTACTGAGGCCTGGAATTCGCAACATTATAAGCAGAGAAAAGTGACTGTGAGCAATGTCATAGTCACACAATAACGAAATGTGAAACATATGAGATCGCTTTGCATGACAAATGCTTGAATTCATATCATGATAAATTGAAATAATAATTATTATTTTTTTGAACTTTTTCACAATGTGCCATGAAATCATTTTTGTTTTTGTCTTTTACATAGAATTTGTTTATTTTTATTATTTACTATTAAAGACTTTAGTTTGAATGAACATGACTAAAAGTACAATTTTTTAAAAATATAAAAACTGTATTTTGTTTCGTTCGTACAAAGCCAAGTGATGCGTTTTCGCACCACCCCGTATTTTAAATTCTAAGAAGTAAAAAAAAAAGTCCTTCGTTTATATATTCTTAACTACTAAATGACCAAAAATAATCAAATTCTCAAAATATAACAAAAAATTAAACTTTTGGCACAAATGGGTTAAAAGACTTTGCAGAGCAATTAGAAATTCAATTTGAGGAAATCAAAAGGAAATAACGCACATTACGAGCACAAGATAGTAAAGAGCGTGCTAAGCTGAAGCTGTAAGTACCAACACCTCTTATTTTCCAACTTATTTTCTTATTGCGATTTTATAGTAAAATTAATGCCAAACAAGCAACAGCTTGCACTACTGAGGTGGGATTCACTAACTCCCTAACTCTCCATTCCGAATTCACGAAAATGATTTGAGAGTTAGGCTGGAGAATTAGGGAAAATGTGAGAGAACTGAAAGAAAAAAAAATTGCAATTCCGACCGGCTAGAGCGCTGTTTTCAATAAATTCCAAATTATTCCACATTTTACGGGTGACAGCTTGGAATTTAATTATTATTTTTTAATTTTATGTTATTAAAAGTGTTGTACATAATAAAAATGCGGAAAAAAAATTGTCTATATTTTTAAACTTTTACAATTACTTTGGTAAGTTTAATTTGAAAATTCCTAGGTACAAAATACAACAAAAACAGACAATTCTCTCAGTTGAGAATTCTTCTTCTTACATTTTCACCTGCAGAGCACTGGAGAATTTGAGAAGTAGAGTAGAGAATTTAGCAATTCTCAAATCAAATTCGCCGAGTTACAGAATTTCAAGTGGAGAATTAAATGTGAAAACAACTCCCAAATTTCCCAATTCTTCGTGTTACAGAATCCGACCCCCTGGTCATCGAAATAGATTTTTTTTTATTTATACTCGCAGAATTTTATCCACCAAACATTTCAGATTTTAACTGGAGACTATTGAAAACAATAGCTGCGCACAGCAAAACCTGTAAGTTGTGTCCATTTTCCACTACGCGTAAGTACTAATGAAACCTTTGCAACTGCAACATAAAAGCTGCGTAGCAAAAGCTGCAATGTGTAATCGTACCTTTAAATAAGTCTCAGAACGAATTACATATGTATGTATAAATGGAAAAGGAGAAATAATATAGGGCAGAATTATTTTAATAGATTTTTAATAAATTTAGTATAGTTAAAAGCGACAGTTAATTTATATACATAAATAATAGGAATGTGTATATACTTTTTCTAAAAGTTTTTCTCAATAAGGAGATCCAAATTGAATCTAATCTAGAAGCTCATTCTAACACTATTCATGAATAAATATTTAAAAAATGCACCATTAACGAGTATAAAACAAATAAAAAAATACACGGAATAAGTTCTACTCGTATGAATTTTTTTTTTCTTACATAGCAAAAGCTTTAAAATGGCACTCAATTCCTAATTAAGTGACAAACAAAAGAATAAAAAAAAAAACAATAATATTTAAACCGCTCCGAAAGTGGAACACTACATCTACGACAATTAGGCGGACTTATAAATGGATTCTCGTGCTTTTATTATAAACATAAATGATGGACAATCTTAGCACGTTAGATGTATATACGTTACGTATGTATGCTATATATGTACATAGAGATCTTGAATATGCTCCTTTAGTAATTTGAAAACTTTCAAAGGTGGCTAATATCAACAAATCAAATCCCGTTACGACTTTGATAGAGCACTTTGCCCAGAAAAATGCGTCAGGCACCAAAAATTAATGATCTGATCCGGAGCACTCGATTAGTCATTAAGTCAACAGATCTTAATCAAGGCCAATGTCAATGATCCACGTAACCAGCTTTCAAGTAGCACTTAAGTGCTCGCTTCCATAAGTCAATTCGCAGTCGGATCAAGTTTGGTAGGTATACGTCAACTGTGCCGGCATTAAACGACATGAAGCTGCGGTTAATTAATTCCCACAAAAACAAACGCACACCGCGATTGCAGTCTTATTCAGTTTAGTAGTCCCGCGACTCATAGAGTAATTTGGGCTAGAGAAGCCAAACATAAGCAGTCAGCGAGATCAATTAATTATTATCGAGAGGAGGCTACTATACTAGAAGCATTTACAGATTTATTGGAATGGTACCTAATACGGAATCAGCTGATTATCATATACATACATACATACGTACATACTTACATACAATACATATATGTATATATATAGGATGAAAGAATTCCCGAGAGGAAAATTCGGATGCTTGCAATACCTTTTGCCACCTTCTTGAACTTGTTGTGCTGTAGAATAATTAATGTAAACGACCGAGATTCTTGGATTATCGTTGGCTTACTTAACCGTGCTAAGATTAGATTAAGTAGAATGGCTATGAGAGTATACCTGACAGATGATGCAGTCGTACAAGTTTTATGATCAGTTTTCTGGTATTTGCACCTGTAAAGAGCATATCCACATTGACAAGTCGGGCGTGATTGATTTGAAATGAAAAATTGATTGAGATTGATGATGACTTTTTCTAAAAGTTGAACTGACGGAAGCTGTTTATGAAATTTGTGTGAATGCCTATTGCAAAGACAATATAACTAGTTATTATCGAAATTCCGGAATCTATGGATGTAGTCTTTATCTATTAGTTACAAAAATTTGTCTTTCCCTACATTAATATGCAATGTACCTATCACCATAGAAAATCATTGGCCTTCCATACCATCCATTCCATCTAACAGAGTTTTTGAATATCAAGAGGGACATTTACAATGTCCAGTTTCCCATTTCAAGAAATGATTTATAATTGAGGTTTTGACAAGACGACATATGAGGTGGGTGCGGATCAACTAGAATTTAATGAGAAGCAAATTAGCCATGAATTTGGTTAGCAATCACAATGTATGTGTTCTCGTGGAAAGGCCTGCATAATGTTCGTATCCATATAACATTATACTGCTTTCCCTGCCTCCAACAAGGATCCTCTATAAGCAGACGATGAATTTTTTTTGCTATGTTCCAAAAAAAAACAAAAAAATTGCGGTTATATTTTTTTCTTACGTAAATGCTCATACTTTTAATATAAAAGTAAAAGTGAAAATTTCTTCATCTGAGTTGGTGCACTGGATGTATACCTTTTTGGCGACACGGCCACACTTATGTCACACCATGTACCCGATTCAAATAAACCGCTTTATTTTAGTTTTTTTTTTTTTTTTTATTAGAAAGGTGGAGAACGAAAGATCCCAAGCACGATAAGCAGAGCGGTCCATTGTGTTATCCTGCTAGAAACCCTATTACCAAAACCTTCCTGTCTTGTTAATGAAGCGCATCAGGTTTTGCTGATCTACAGATAGTAGAGCAGACCCCAGAGTAACAACAACAACAACAATATTACTTTATTACGGTCAACTGTATAAAGATTACAAATCTTATTGGATACAGATCTATACACAGTAAAAAATAATTCCCTAAAGTGAATGGCAACAATTTGTGCCACACAAGTTAGGCATTTGTCGATAAGATTAGATTAAGATTCCACCTTGGAAAACTAAGATCAGGTTTTATCCCTAAATGTAGATAGGTTTTTCTCCCTCAAATGTAGGGAATTTTTGTTTTCCCCCCTACAATTTAGGGAATATTCCCTAAAATATAGGGAATTTACATTTTTTTTATTTTATTTTTTTCTACAGAGAGAATATTCCCTAAAATGTAGAGAAGAGGTGATAGCACTACACCACTCGCTACCATAGGTGATGGTGATAGAAGACCACCCCTTTTAAAAAATATAAGAATGAGCTGAATAACTCATTTCTTATGGTTCCTCCATACTACTAAGTAGAATGGAAGTTATGTTGGTGCGCTGGGCACGCTTAAACAAAATATTGAAAAACAATATATGACTTATTTTCAAGAACAATGTGTAAATTATATAAACGAACATATATTTCCATAAAAAATGTATCATAATACCTAATTCGTTGAATGTTCTCTTCCTTATATCCAAGAGAGCTTAACATTTCGGGAATTTTACGTACTTTAGAGGTTTTCTGGAGCCAGATACCTAAATTCATTGAATGTTCATTGATTTGGGGAAATTAAACTGATTTTCCCTTTCTATCAGAGAAAATTACATTTATTTCTAGGGAAAAACGTGTCTTAAATTTAGGGAATAGTCCTAATATTTTTTACAGTGTAGGTTAAGGAAGTCATACAAAATTATTATTTTAAATGGAAAACAAGAAAAGCAAGAGTAAGCAAATTCAATTAAATCAGAAAAAGAGAGGAAAGAAATAAAAATTAAAAAGAAAAAACCATATAAATTCTAGAAAAAAAAAGAAAATATACTAAATAAAGATTAATATTAAGAACAGCCATGATGTGTACCTAATAAGGCTCCAAAGAGCTTAACTATTCAAGAAAATCGCTACCTTAGTTAGTGTTACGTATATTAGAGGGTAAACTACATATTCCACTTACGTGAAGTTTGGACAAAATAAGAGCGCTAGCCAATATGAGAATGACAGTGTGATAAAAGAATTTTTAAACTTCTTTGAGAGCGCAATAATTGCAGCTTATTGTAAAGATATTGTGACCTCTTTTTATGAATTAATTTATGTAAAAAATACAAGTCGCGATGAGCAAGATGGGTATCAAGAGTATGTCCAAGGGCTGAATTAACTTGCATTGAGATGTGGGCACTGCGTGTTAAGTTGTAAGCATATCTAGTACAATCATTGAATGCAACTGTCAATTTACGACGGCAAATTGAGTCTAACTTGGGAAATACTATTGTGCCATACATAAAGTGGGGTAGAATCAAACTACGTACCAGTTTCAATCGCATATCTGAAGACAATAAATACCCACAGATTCTCAACTGCCGTAAGGAGCCATATACTTTGCCTAAAATATTGGTAACGTGGCTGCAGCAAGTAAAATCTGTGTTCAGGACTACACCTAAATTTTTTACAGAGCTAGAGAATGGTAAGATAAAGTTATTTGAAATAACTCGTGGTAGCTCTAATGCCTCGAGGTGATTTCTATAGATCGGCATACACACAGACTTGCTAGGATTCAGTTGCAGATGAATAGAGACTGAATAAGAGAGGACCTGGGATTGATCCTTGGGGTACTCCCCAGTAGGAGTTCCGAAAGTTCGACATAGAGTCTTGAACTTTAACTGCTTGTTGTCTACAGGTAAGAAAACCTTTGATCAGCTTGATGGCTGAAGAGGAAAAATTGAAGCAATTCGAAAGTTTATAAAGGAGCAAATTGTGATCTACTGAGTCAAAAGCCTTACTAAAATCCAATAAGACAAGGATAGTTAAATCGTCTAGAGCTAAGGATTCAATAATATCCGTAGAAACCTTCAGAAGGGCAGCTTCGCAGCTGTGTCCACTTCGAAAGCCTGACTGGAAATATGATAGAAGCTGATGCTGGTCAAGATGTTTGGTGATCTGATTGTAAATTACTTTTTCAAAGACTTTGCTGAAGTAACACAGCAAGCTAATAAGCCTATAATCATTAATTCCATTAGGACGAGGTTTTTTAGAAACAGGAACAATGAGGGCTTTTTTCCATAATGATGGAAATTGAGAAGTTGCAACACAATAATTATAAATATATACTAGAATATCATAAATAGCGGGGGAAATCATATTGATGAATCTTGGGGGGAGCAGATCATATGTATCTCCCTGGTTAACTACGGACAGCGCTGTAATGATTACTTAGAGTATTAACTTTATCGTCAACCAACTTCATTGAGAAAATATCCAGCCTGGGCAAGTTAATACAGTCTGCATACAGCAGGTCCATGTCCATTTTCTTGTAATCTCTATAGGAAAATGATTCGAAGCCAACAGAGTGTCGTATTCAGTATTGTATTCAGCCTTGCCCGGGCAAAGACTGGACAAGCATACAGAAAGTGTTCGGTTGTTTCAGGTTCTCCTTCCAGACAGGGCAAATACTCAGGGCTGTTAACAACTCCCATCCTTATTAGATGAGCGTGAAGCGAGCTGTGGCCGGTGATGATGCCAACCACAGTTGCACATTATGTCGTTCCGAGCCCCAAGAGAAAATCAGACAAATTCCTATTGAACCCAAAAAGAAAAAATTTTGTGCACCTGCAAGTAATCAGGTTCTCCCATCTCTGCTGATGCTTCTTACGAACATCTGCATTGATTAGAGATCCGATACCTGAAGTGGTAACGCCTATGGCGGATTCCGATCAGAGTAACGGAGAATCAGAGCTCGCCCTAGCTAGAAAGTCAGCCCTTTCATTCCCCATAAACAACTTATACACGGATGATCAGCAGTCCCCCAGTAACTTAAATGTTGTATTGAGCAAATAAAACAAAAACTACTTTGTGCGGCGTAAGAGTATTTTGATCGGAATTATATAGTAAGCATATTAAATTGTAAAGTAAAATTTTGTTAGTTTATAAGTTAGATTGCGTATTTCCGCAAACTTCACCAGAACCTAGAAACCTTAATAAATGACAGTTATATTGAAAAACCCTATTGTCGACTTTTTATTTCCGAAGGGCTGCTTTAATCTTACTTCCTTCCTTAGCCTTGGGAACAGCCTCAGAAACCGAATCCAGTAATCAAGAACTGTCTGTCCTGACGCCCATCCTCAAGGATCATCTTACCCCAAGAACTGTCTGTGCAGACCTTCATAATAGATCTCCAAGGACTATCTTTACAGACTCTCATCCTCAAGGATGGTATTTTCTCAGGCCATCCTTGAGTTCCCCAAAGGACTGGATGTCAGATGCCAGCCGGCACATACTGTCCTTTCTAATGCAAGTTCTAGGTTTCGCAGGACAGCCCATTTAGAAGCCAGACGTCTTTTGGGCCGAAGATAGTTCCTGAAGCCCCGGAACTGTCCGACAAGAAGCCAGTCCTCCAGGTCTGTCCTCTCACACCGATTCCTTAGTATGCTGGAACTGGAGGGCTGCAGATAGCTACCTCCAGTCCAGCGCAAGTTGACTGAAAATAACATTCTCATCATCACACAAATCCACACCTTCATAGTGACGTATCCTAATTAATGTATGTCTCTGGTATTTAATGCATCACAGAGTTTATGATATCCCCACTGTTCAGATCTTACATAACATGATGTTAGAAAATTTGGTCTTTCAGACATGAAGTGTACAGTATTCGCTTATATGAGCAAAAGCTGAAGACTATTAGATGCAGGCTAATGAGGCAAACGTGCAGAATACATTTTTTGGTCTACGATTCGGAAAAAGACAACAGAAAGCTTTTTGAATTTTCATTCCTCAAAATCACAGCAATGCATCGAATCTTGGTGGTAATTTGAAATGTCTGACTTACCTGTTTGATTTTTTTTCTTTTCTGCACGCAAATCAGCATAAATTCATAAATCTAACTTTTATCAAGATCATATGTATGCTACTTTTAATTTACTAAGTCCGATAAATATATGTTGGTCAACTTAAAGCCTCTTCCGTGATACTGATCCTCCTGCAAAAAAAGAAAAGTAAACATAAAAAAATTTTGAAAATTTTTATAAAGAAATTATAGAAAATCGTTTAATGAGAATCAAACAAGTCCGATACACCCGAAATCCACCTAAACCGATTTCAATAAAGCTTAGCTGTAGTGAGTTGTTGAGAAGATGTATTGAATATAGATTTTGTTGTATAATTTCCCAAGAGAAGACCCAGAACAGATAGTAACTCACATACCACATACATCTTTTGTATTAACGATTTTTTTCGCAGTATTGAGGAACTTTCGTGAAGACTTTGCAATAAAAGATTTTTTTCTTTTTACCAATAGCCGTTTACTTTTAGCTCGATAATACACTTTGACTTCTTTAAGTTTTCCAAAAAATATGATTTCTCGAACTTTGAAAAATAGACCCATTCGTTCGACGCTTTTTTTTAACACTGAGTCATATTTTCATTAGAAAGAAAACGAAGTTGCAAGTAACCAAATCTACAAAATATGGTGAATGAGGAAACAGTTCATAGACCAATTCGTCAGTTGTGGACATGACAACTGCAGATGTTGAGCTGGTGCATTATGGTGGTGGAAGATAGTTCAGCGTGAAATCTATCCAATAAAAATACATAACACTGTCCTGTCATCAGATTTCTTTTTTCCCGGTAATCAATGAAAATATGCCTTGCGAACCCTAGAAAATTGTAACCATTAACATTCCAGTCAGGAAACATTAAACAGGATAAATGTTTTAGTTGTTTTTATTGCTAGAGAGTAACGATAGATCCATGGTTCATAAACGGTTATACTATAATACAAAAACCAACTTGGATTGCGTTTCATCATGAAGAAATGCACTTCTTTGAAATTGTCGCGCGATTCCATTTTTGGTTAATTGTGAGTAAACATGACATTTATCTTGCCAATAATTTTCTGTTGCGCAAAATATTTATGTATTATGAAAACAAATTCATATGAGATGTTTACCATTTTAGCTCTCGAGTACCTATTTATCTTCACTCGATGGCCGTCCAACACAATATCATGGATTTTATTAATCATCTCAACATTGTGTCCTAAGTCGGACATCCCGGGTGCTCAGTATTAATCGAGCTTGTACAACTGAAACTAAAATTACTCTTGCATTTTAGGCGCCATCTACTTCAAAATCACTGAAAGTTTCATAATGGAGCCCTGTGGTACTCCAAAAATTAAGTAGGAATTGAATAATAGAAGGTATTTTGTAATTTCTTTTTATTTAAAGAAAAAATTCTCAATTGATTCAAAAAACTATAAAAAGAATTAGAATCATTCCTAGAAAATTGAAGAAGCTATTTTCAGCCTAAATGAAGATGAAGATAGTCACAATTGCCTTACCAGCTCTATTCAATTCTGCGATACTTTTACGGGTTTCATGATATTTACTATCGAGGTTCTGTACAAGTAGTATAGTAAGTACATAGATAGGTTAAGACAAGTTATTTTTAAGTCATGACAAAAAAAAATTCTCTATTTTATAGATGAATAGATTGATTTAATTCAATTATTCAATTTCATTTGAAATCTTCCTAGTTTGTTGAATTTGTATAATTCAATTAAAAAAACAAAACAAAAAAATCATCGCATCCTGAAAGCCAACATAAGAGCGAAGAACATCACAAGGAACACAAATAATTCCAGAATAAGTAGTACTCATAAGAAAGAGATTTACATGTTCAAGCAGAAAAATACGAACCAGTCAAAATGCAAATTTGTTACCGAAGAAAGAAAATCGAAACCATCTCGACGAGATGATTGCTCAGAGACGCAATATTTTATTCACAAGATGAATAGTTGGAGGCGTTTTATGCGATTTATGTATTCACCGCGGCCGGAAAGTGCATGTAACTATAGTGACTCTACATTCAGTGAATCTATTGCATGCTAGTTACGTATATGTACCGCATGCCAAGTTCAACGCACCCTTTTTATTCTGGTGATTTTGCACACCGGTGCAGTGCACTTGGCTTGAGATATAGTAGAGCGCCCGGTTCGACCATCCATTCCGTGCACCTGTGACATTAGAAAATTTATTTACCTTAGGTATATATGATATTAATCAGAAATCCCAATATTGGTTTTATTGCAGACACACGGATTTTCATAATTGCTGGTGTTAACATATTCTCGTGCCGCGACGACCGACGTCGAGTAACGTTCCTTACCAGATACCACCTATAAATAAATTGTGGGCATAATCTGGCCATAAGATTGTTTCGGCATAGTCACTGTGATGGGAAGACCTCATAATCCCACATACAAACTACATATATATACATATATTCATATACTTACATATATAGTATGTATGTATATAAATGCTTATATGATTGGTGAAATCCTTGTACCTACATATTCGTACATCCATACCACAAATAAGACAGAAATATGAAATTAGAAATTGTTTAAGGTTTTGGTCGATCACGCATTATTAAAACCTGATATCGTGGACACAATGCAAGCTCCTGAAGTGGAGCATGGAAGATCTTATTTCCGTGAGCACAAGTTTTCTAGAAAATTAGGAGCAAGTCATCTTGCGGTTTTCTACCTAACGAGCAGATTGTTAGCTCTTTTACTTCATAAATATTGACGGCTATTATAAGATGCGTGTAGGTGCGTTATTGCAGAATTATATGTGAATATATAGTACATATATGTATGTATGTACCTACTGATTCCCGGTGCGAGTATAAGATTCATACACATATGTTGATATGTATTTAACTTTGTATCTTACAAACTGAACTGAACCTGGTGGAAAGAAATTTACTGTGATTGCTATCACATTGTGCACCGCACCAAGTTCAGACTATCAGTGGTCTACCGCGCGACCATACTATGTGCCAACACTATCATCGATGGAATCCCTGAAAAATAGGAAATGTGGGAAAATGGCTAGGGCATTCAAGATTTCTTCAATGTCGCCTATTTGTGGTAGATCGTTTCTAGCGCTTCTGGTTTATTAAATGGTGCATGGTGTAAAGAAAGGTGACAAGATTTTATGGTAGATTTCTACTAATGAACTGAAAATGGGTTACTAGAGTTCGTTACGCATGACAAATGCAAAAAAGTCATTATAATTTATTGTGAAATAGAGCGGATTACACTTAGTGTGTTTTGTTTTAGTTTTTTGTTTTTTTTTTTAATAGAAATTTATAATTTTTTTATTCATTTGATTAACTGTTAAAGCGATACTATAATTAAATTATAGAAGATTACCTATTCTGCTGTTAGAAGAATGTATTGATGATGGGTAAAATTCGATTCCATTACCCTTAGTATTATAAATCGTATTTATAGACAAAACAATTTACTCATCTACTTTTCATTTCAGGGCAACTATGGCTAGAAGAAAATTATAATAAAATGACTGTCTTATTGAAAATAAATCGGTGTAAAGCCTCGCTGCTTTCCAAGAAATTCTCCTAGCGCAAGTGCCAGCGCAAGTGTGCTGTAATCAAATATAAAACATACATCACCACCTCCGCCACTTTTCTCCTGTCCCCTAACCATTTTATCTCCTTCCGGCCATGAGGTGCTTTGCAAATAAGGTATCCCCTGAGCTTGGCTTAATAATAAATAAAAACAAAAAACAAATTAATGTTTCCAAGAAAGCGCGTCGAAGTAAAACCTTCGAGAATACTTACTTACTTACAATAGCCAAAAGAATCTTTGCGGAAGCTGATCTATTCTCTGAGTTAAGGCTTATTCGTTTTTTGTTGTGAAAATATGACTCATATTCATCTAAAAGCGCAGCAGAAGTTTCAATCTTTTCCGAAGAGCTCTCTTACCATAGCTAAAGGAAGATTTGTGGAAGCAGATCTCTTTTGTAAATTTAGGCTTATTAATAACATATCTATTTTTTATTGTGGAAAGACTTCAAGACTGATACGGCTACCCAAGCTCTCCAAGAGTGCCACACTACAGGCGCTCCAAGAGTGCCAAACTAGAAGAGCTCCAAGAGCGCTTCTCAAGAATATCGAACTGAGCGATTCCCTCTGCGGACATGCTCACTTTAAAACGATAACAAGGATACGGTGAGGAAGCGCTGCAAGCTTCCCAAGAAGCGCTCTTGAATTCGTCTTTGAGCGATTCCATTTCCCGCTGAGATGAAACAGACTCCCTCACTACCACATGAGAGCCCCAACTGAGTCCTAACATTCTAAAATATTTGCAGTGTTAATCTTCAGCTTGCTTTTTTATCTTCCGAACCGAAATAAAATTTTTATAACTTTCCTAATAAAATGACTACGATTCCTCAAACAAAAACTCTCAGCTGAGTAATCATTGTATATGACGCTGTGCCGTCATGCAAGCCGTGTGCTGATGATATCGAATGTAGCTGCCTACAGATTCGAACTCCGGCTGCACATACAAACATTCATATAACTCACCTGAGAGTTATTGAGAGTAAAATGGTAAATTTACTATGTAATCAAAACCATTTTACTATTTTGTTAAGTAATGTAAATAGTAAGTGTAGCCTTTGGGATGGTAAGGAACCAAGCTGTAAATTACTAGAAGACTATTTTCCTGTATGGATAGTAGTTTAAGCTCTATATAACATATACAAAGTCAATGTTTGGCACTTTTCCATAAGTATCAATATAGAACATTTTAGAGAACGGACACATATAGATTTCTGTTTCAGAGCTTGGGAAGTATTCCCGAGGGTTTTGGTCAGAGGCAAAAATTCCGACATATTAGCATCGGCGAACTTAGTCGACATTTGCAGTTCAGATCACGAAGACCGGAGTAATGGCAAAGAGAATAAATTTTACAAAAGACGGAGATTGATTTAATAAAAATAAATCATTCCCTTTAAAGTAAAGTATGCAAGCTGCAGTCAATGAGCCATCCTTGACGAGTATTCTTGATGCAGTATGCATACCGATTTTCTAGGGAAGAGGTAAAAGAATCAGAGAGAAATCTCTACAAATGTGCTGCACTTTGGAGAGAAATTTTGCATCAAAAATCAAACAGTATGTATTTGTTGTGCCGCACTAATACAACCACAACAAAATATTTCTTGTCTAGAGGGGTCCGAAAATTCACGTCCTAGCTCTCAACTCGAAATGAAATAATGCACGCACACTTTCAGTCCCCTATTCCTATATGAATAAAAACCTGCAGTAAGAATGCCCGTCTGGAGGCGCCTACTCTATTGTTAAACCAGTATGCATACTGCATCACGAATACTGGTCTGAGATGGACTAATAATCTATCAACTACATTGGGTAATAAGGTAATGTCCCTATGAAAGAAACAGAACTATTAAGCCACAAAACCCCAAATGCGCATTCTCTATAGTGAGTTCGTTTTGCTCGCGATTGTTGGTAGCTTTTGTTATATCAGATGAAGACTGACTGTGGGAAAAAGGTCTCATGGTATAGTCTCCGTTAAAATAAATTCCTCATCTTCAATTAAAATATATGTGAGGCAATATAATCCGCATGCCTGGAATAGCCGCTGGAGTAGGGAATCGAAAAACATTTCTTGTTATAAGCTTTCCCATATAAAATTTTGTAAACTTAACAATAACAGATCTTCTTTCTTGATCTTCGTCATACAGAAAAAATAACTATTAAAATTAATATTTTGGTTGTATCTACTTGAGACTTAACTCACGACTGAAATATTGTTTCCTTGAAAACTACACGGGACGACATTGAAGATTTGCATTTGAACGCATTTGCGCTGGCGCACTTGCGTTACACGTTGCGTCGGCGGAAACTCTAAGAAACCTTAATCATAAATGATATACCCAACAAACAGCACAGCTTTTATCACTCTCACTGCCCAATACCATTATTTTTTTTTCTAAAACGTAATTCTTTGAAAAAATCGTGCTACGAATAATTGCCCGAAAGTATTAAGAATGTAATATGTAATGGCTTGCCCAGAAATGTCATTAGAAAAAAAAACTTCTTCTTTAACCTGGGAATCGACTACTCGAAAAACTATCACAGAATATTATTGTGCATCTTTACTGGATCGATTTAACGTTAAAACTGAATTTTGCCCCTTTCGTTTACCAAACATGAAGAAATGACTCTGTGGAAAAATCATATTTTTTAGAAGTCTTAAAGTAGTTGGAAAACCCCTTAATAAAGTGTAAAAAAAACTTTCATTTCAAAATAAACCAAATCAAAAAACCTTCCGTCGGTGCATCTTCCCAAGAATAGGTAGGTGTTAAATAAAAAATTGCTTCTTCAATTGAAAACTACCTACATATGTAGTACAAACTTAGATAGATTTTTTTTACTATTACATATACAAAAAGTTCTCCAATAGAAAGCCAATCAAACCTTATACAATATTTACAAAACCTTCAAAACCCTATTCAGTTCTTAATTTAAGTCAAATTAAAAATCAGTTCAATTTATAAAAATTCCTCTAAACTCTAACTCGCATTCCTCCTCTATTGCAATTATCAAATAATTCTGTTGTGTACCATATTTAGTAACTCTTTACTTTACATACATACATAAATCGTACAAAACATTATATACAAGTTCTAAAACAAAAACGTAAATCGAGAGAAAAACCACAACTGAATGCTCAGCATTGTGAGAATAAATTTCCATTTAGTACGTCAATTATTAAATAATTGCAGAAAAGCGAAATAAATTGAGACCCTAGAGTAAAAAGCCTCCGACTATATAGTAGTCTGGATATTGTTATGATCCATAAATGTCACCTGGTAGCCTCGGCTAACTTGGATAGATAGGTACCTACGGCCGTTGCTGCACTTGATCTACTGAATAAATAATGAAATCTCTGGTGAATCTGTTTAACCATAGTTTTAAGATGATTATGCTGGGCTCTTTGACTCCCACTGGAAGTGCACCACCATAATAGAAAATTGCGCAATATCAGATGCAAGTTGAATTATGTATGAACTAATGTGATCTTTGACAAAGTAACTGTAGACAACTACAGTATACCTATCTGCTTAAGTATTCAGGTATTAGTCAATTCTATTTGGATACCTTTGCTTCTGCTCAGGGGTTTTAGCATATGAAGATTATAGTGGTGGTGATGGTGGTGATGGTGGGTGCAGACTTTGTAATCTCAATATCATATTAAATTTAGATTTTTTTTTCAAGCCCTTGAATGATGATTTTTTACAATTATTTTTATCAGTTTACAAGTTTACACATATTAGGTAGTTTTAAAATTTGCATTGAGTAAGTATTTTGAAAAATTTTAATTCATCATTTCAAATATAAAAAAAGTTTGCAAAATTTGAATTTGGAGAATTTGCGTATTGTACATATTATTGAAAAAAAAAAAATTAAACGTAAAATTTGCATATACCATTTTTCATTTTAATTCAACTTTTGACCAATGTAATTAAACCGTTCGTCAAATAAATTAAACTTTAAGCCAATAAAATTCAAATTTAAGCCAAAGAAATTCAACCTTAGCCAAAGATATTCAACCTTAAGCCAAAGAAATTCAACTTTAAGCCAAACTTCAAATAAAACAGACTTTTAGTAAATTAAATTAAACTGTAATTCATTTCAAATAAACTCTAGTCCAACAAAAATAACAATTTCTAAAATATATAGAGATTATAATATATTTCACCTGTAACGGTGTTTTAAAATCAAAATGTTCCATAATTTGTCATTCAATGAGGGTGATATCCTGCTGTAGCTGGTCCAAGTTTCATCAACATTTGTGCAGTCTTCCTGGGAAATTAAAGTCAAGCCTTCGCTAATTACCTCAGAGAGATTGTGATCAATATTAGAATAATTAAGAATTTTTCTTTATGAAATTTCAACTTTGGAATACCCTTTCTCGGTGGAATTCAACATTGGCGAGTATGGTGGTAAATATTTCAATGTTATACTCGTTAAGGCAGGAAAAATTTCTCTTACTTGTAAGGTTTTGTGTATGACTGCATTGTCCATAATAACCAAGTACCAACCCAACCATTAATTTTATCGATTAGTTCCTTTAAAAATTCACAAAATTTATCTGAATTGTATGTTTCTCTTGTGATAATATTGTAGTGAATAACGCCTTGGTTGTTCATAGCAGCAATACTGCAATATATTATAATCTGTATATATTTTAGAAATTGTTATTTTAGTTGGATTAGAGATTTTTTGAAATGAATTACATTTTAATTTAATTTACTAAAAGTGTTTTATTTGAAGTTTGGCTTAAAGTTCAATTTCTTTGGCTTAAAGTTGAATTTTATTGGCTTAAAGTTTGATATATTTGACGAAAGGTTTAATTCAATTGATCAAAAGTTGAATTCAAATGAAAAGTGATATATAAGAAAATGTACTTTCCGGGAAATCGGAAAAAACCACAGCTTATAAATTAGTAGCTTAAAACCTATGCTAAAAAAAATTAAGCCTTTATAAAGAAACTTAACTTTTATTTTACAATTAAAATTTGGCGATTCCTACTGGACTCATTAAGGTAAAGGTAAATTCGTATAATCTGCAATTTCAAAATTTTGACACATCCAAAATCTTACATTAAAAATTAAAATTTTAAAAATCGAACTAATTTCATAACCAACTCATCTGGTCTTGTATTACTGAATCCAGTAGGAGTACCAGCACTCAGTTTTGTATACGTGACAATAAAGCTCTGTAAATTCTGCAAAAAAAAATGATATTTATAGAAAACTCAAATTCCCTAGAAATCCAAAAGATTATTTAAGATTTTATTTATGTGCATTATTAAAATGAAAACACTAAATGTCGAAAAACACTAAAATTTATAGATTTTGTATATTTCATAAAAATATGGTTCAATTTATGTCAAAAATGTCATGTTTCGGAAAGCAAAATGGGGTAATAATATGATTTTTTTTGCAATAAACTCACATATGAATGTAACTTTTTATCGAATTATTCATAAATATTTAATTGCGGGTACTATCTTAAGGGGTTACACCGTTATTCGTGAATTTTATGAATAAAGCGAGAAACATAATGCTAGCTTTTCCCACATAGACCTCAGTCTAACTTTAAAAACCTCAACCTAGTGAAACGTGAAAATTTTTGCAACTCACAATACTTGGCAACAGCTGTATGATAGCAGTTAATTGGGCTGTTGGCTTAAAAATTCGAATTATTTTGTAATAATTTACTACAGCAGGAATAACTTTTCAAGTTAAATTTTTTTCAAACAATTTACCGTAAGCAAACGATAGCAAAAATCAGCTGTCAAAGCTGACAAATTTACAACAGACTAGAAAGTAGACCTACTCGAGTTCAACGTCAACCTAGCCGGCCTCACCAACTTTGCCATTGGGTGCTAGATAACTGATCTCATTACTAAAATATATTAAATAAACTGTCTGATTTTCTATTTCATATATGTAGGTCAACTTCTGTTGGCAGGGGAGTGAGAATTATCTTAAGTTTATAAGTTTTACTTTCGCTTTAGTATTGATATTAAAAGTTCGACAAATTACAGATGCATTCGAAATTATTTCTAACCTAATATTCCTTAAACTCGATTTTTAAGGAAATAAAATTAAGAAATTTTTGTATGCCTGTCCCTAAAAGTAGGTGTGGAGGACAGAGAAAAGATTACAAAAATTGTATTGCCATCTATTTCTATTCATTTGGAAAACCACTGAACTGAACTGGACTATGGTGGATTTTGTATAGAACTTATTATTTGTAGTTCAGCGGAATAAAGTAGTTAAACCAAAAATAGACAACTATAGAAAACTGATCCTATAATAATGTCAAATAATGTAAGCAATTTCAGTAGGATCTCATATATTCTACAGAACTGTCAAAGTTGTTCAGTCCGGCCAGGTTGGAAAAGTCAGCACTGTGTTTCACGCTTAATATGAAAAATAAAAAAAAATAAAACTACAGAGATATGAGCCGTCAAGTAGGACTGAAAATCCTTGCTGTTGGTGGAACTTTTTTCTCTATCAGGTATCTTCCGTAAAATAAAAAAAAAAATTAGAAACATAATATCAAGAATGTAGCATAGGAAAATTTTTTAATTTTTTTTTTCAAAATCAATTTTTATCGAAATTTTGAGTTTTAAAAATTTATAAAAAATAACCGCGGCATCCAATAAAAAAAAATTCTACGACAAATCTTAGATAATATTAAAGAATATGTGGTTTGAATTTTATCAAAATCGGTTAAACAAATCTACACCAGTTTAAAAAATGTAGTTCGAGAAAAATAGCAAAAGAAAAACCAACTATTCCCTGTCGCGCTCACTTCTATTTGCTATAACTTTGGTGATAATTTGAATTTTGAAATGGTTAAACACTTAAAATATTCTTATTGTTAAGGTATAAACAATTTATCTAGCAAAAAAAAAATATTTTTTTAACCCCTTAAGCTCTCGTAGGGTTGATTTTTGCATAGAAGTTAACATGTGCAATTCAGGCTATATAAATTCAGATTTAGTGAATCAATTGAAACTACATCCAGACTAATCTGATTTTTACAATATACAAAAATTTATATCTGCATATGAAACAAACTTAAATTTCCGAAACGATTTGACTTTTCCAGAATTCAGGCCTTAGAATTAATTTCATTGTTTGAAGATATGAATAACCAATGCAAATAAATATGTATATACCCAAAATATAAATCATTTTATCTTGGCTAGAAATTAGCTTCGTTTTCATGTTCCCTTATCAAGTCAAAAAAGAAACTACTATGTAAGAAAAGATACAACAAATAGAAAGAAAATAATTAAAAACTAATGAAACTTCTTAGAAAAGCAAGGACATGCTGCCCTAAATTTTGTTAATATCGAACTTTGTCAATGATGAATTTGAATAGATATTGCAAAACTTTGAGTTCGTTTTTGAATTCATTTATAGCATAAAGAGCTTACCAACATGTAACAGCTTAATACCTGCATATGCATCGTTTATTAAGTTAGTTTGAGTCTACATATATTAAGTCATGATGGCTCTAAAGACCCTCTCGGAAAAATCTGTAATGACCCAGCGGGAAATCTAGTCAGGCCTTCTACGTGAAAGCTTGTGAAAGCAGTAAAATTGAATGTAGGAAGATAAAAAAATCTGAACAATTTTTGGTCCATTCCAGATTGATCCCGGAAGAAGCTTGTTGGAATGTGCGTATATTTTTAAGATCATTCTTGTTTCATTTGAGAAACCTACCAAGTGCACGCAGTTGTGATTTCGCTTGCACAGAGTAAATTTATTTGTGAGATTGTTGTAATTTTTTACTAGAGTGCAACTACACAAAATAAAAATTAAGAAGGTTAACTTTCTAAATAATTCATATATGCAAAAATGGAACTTTTTTTAATATGTGTGGGTGTCTAATCCGTTTTGCCTCCATTTTCCTTTCAAAAAAACTATGAGGAAGTACAAGCTTCTTTGAATTGGTTCCTTCCAAGGACATGTCTATACAAATTTCTAATGAAGAGGCATCCATCCTCATTCCTTCCATGAAAGCACACGAAAAAGCTTGAACTGCTTCATTCCTAGGACATACCTGTACGAATGTCCTATGAAGTGTCCAATATAGAGGCATGCCGCATATTTTCCAAAGAAGACATCAGATTTGAATGATGGTATGATACCATTTCCCGCTGGAGAGCTTCAATCAATATTTCTATTCGTGTTGAAAATAAGATGAGTTATATTTTTAAAGATACTTTAACGTTACCTGTTCTTCGATCAACAACGATTAACGGTGGGCTTATAGAATTAGCAACGCTATCATTTATTATAGAAGATGAAATTGCCCCAAACATTTTAAGATTGCTTTGTTAACTTCGACAAAAAGAAAAGTTCAACTGGTGTGTGCCAGATTTTACTATTTTTTTAAAGATATTTTTATTTGAATTATATTCTTTTTTAAATGTCTGTTTCCATGCAGGTGGGGTGAGAGAAAGGATTTACTTGCAAAAATGTCAAAAATTTTCGCCAAGTTATTGTATCCTTATGTGATAAACTCACTAACTCGGTTACAATCACAAACGTTAAATTCAACATTAGAAAAACCTGGATATCCGGAGAAAAAGACACATCGAATTCCTTGAAGAATTATTACCCCATAAAATTGTGAACCAAATCTGAAATGTCCTAAAAAATTTCTTCAATTTCAAAAATACGCAAAACAAAACATTTTTCAAAAATTGAATTTCATTTTTGTATTTCGATTTTCATAAATAAAAGCATTTTTGTTTTTTACATCTTCTTAAATATAATTAAGGATTTTATTTACATTTTGTACATTAGAGGGCCTTAAACTACAGCATTACTCAAATCTAGGCACTTTTACAGTGTGATCGGATATAATCGGCAGAATACTGTTCGCTGGGGAGAAAATGAAGATTTAAATCCTAATGAATGACTAGAAACAATAATTTAGGGCAAAGAGTGGGGAGGGGTTCTAGGAACTAATTTTGGCTTTTGCGAAGGATATACTAACAAATTTTGCGAGTTTTATAAATTTTTTGTTTGTTTGTTTTTTTATCTTATTCACTTTCTTATAACTAACTAATGTTCCTGATATGATGTCAAATATGAAGGTGAACTGCTAGTGCTGATGTTGGTTGTAGTCACTTGAATTCCTGGACACCCGCCCTCGCTATGTTTCGTCAGAAGTGACATTCGTGAGAATGTTTTGCTGCATGTTGTGCATGAATATTTTTTAATATCGGAATGAGTTTGAAGATGTGCCCTTAAATTTGAACGATCCGCGAAAGCTCTATGACAATGCTGACAACTGAATGGTTTTTCACCTGTATGAGTCCGAATGTGTCCTTGAAGGAGCCATGGTCTGGAGAATGCTTTTCCACAAATTGTACATTTACATGGCAACGTATGAGTTCTGATATGCATTTTTAATGCTCCCAATGAGACATAAGTTTTATCACAGTCCTTGCAACTAAAAGATTTCTTAACTTGATTACCTTCAGCTGCAGGACAGTGAAATTGTTGATGTTTTGTTAATCCAGAGAATGTTGAATATGATTTATTGCAATCAGGACACTGATAACGAGGCGGTGCAACTTTATCTTTTTCACTAAATTTTTTTATGTCACAATCCTGATGATCATCAGTTTCATAATCAGGAATGTTGTGCTTTATCGAAAGATCTTCTGGAGCAATTCCATTTGATTCGGGTGTTAATGATCGAACAGAAAAATATGATGAATCACTGTAACTTGGTGAAACTGGTGGATGGGCCAAATTAAATCCATATGGCTGATGATGATGATGATGGTATGGCATTTGATATGGCATGTATCTGTGCTGTGGAATTACTTCAGGCTTAATGACATGAGTATTATGATGTTTAATATCAATTGAACGATAGATTTCTGCCCTAATCGGAGGAGAAACCGAACTGGAACGTCCATGTAAAAAATGTGGTGGTGGTGATAATGATCCTTCCGATGGTGAACTGGGTGAATGAAGATCACCTCGTAAAGGTGACACTTGTTGATTTGATGACGGCTGATGAATACCTCTATAAAAATCTGTTGTATAAGGAATATGATAACTCCATGGCTGAAGATTCAATTTTGGATAAGTTGGAGTTGGCACGATCACTGAAGTTTTAATATCACTACTACTACTACTACTGATCACTTGTGGTAATTTTTCTTCGATTTCATCTGAACTTGATGAATCTTCTTTTTTTATACATAAATTTTCAGGTTCTTCTTTAATTTCACTGTCTTCGAATGTAAAGTGCACTGGCCGCTTTTTTAGCGGACACTTACTGTAATTTCTTTCCACAAATGTCGACGGCATTTTTATAATTATTTGTAAATTTCACACAATTTTTATAACACTATCAAAATATTAAAGTTTGTTTTTTATTTGTATTTATTCCTACTGCGAATAATTTATTGAAGAAACGACGATCTTATAAGTATTACTTGCTTGATACACCGTACTAACGTGACTCTCTATTTAAGACTCCAGATTCAAACTTCTTACCGCAAGGGCAACAAGAAACGAACTGTGGAGTGGTGGTAAGGTGGCCTTGCTTATATAGTTTTCCCCACCATATAAATTCATACAGCAGCACGTGCCTGCGGGCCAATAAGACTTCTTGAAATTGTTTCCCCTACTAAATAATCGGCATCCATCCAAGAACTGAGGCGGTTACTCTAAAGTGAGCTTCAAAATAAAGAGGGAGAGACAGGTGTGCCATGAAAATCGAGCACCGTGCAGTGTATGGTGTTTATGGGGTCCGTATAGTTAATACCGCACAATGTGCTCTATGGGTACCTACCTATTTAGAGGGCAACATAACACTCACACTAGCTCTTTCAGAGACCTGATGCGGATGGTGATATTATAGGTATAGGTATGAATAGGTAGATATGTTGGTAGGCAAACAGATGATTCAAATTGTATAGTACAAGGTATATGGGGGTTCTTGTGAGGTATTATTATAAGAGGAACGAGTTCTTTTACAGTGGAATCCGGAGAGACTGTTGACGGTGTATTTCTTCACTTTTTCTGCTGCTTCTCTTATCCTTCTTTTGTTGTTGGTCTCAACATGATGTTATATAACTAGGATAAGGGCGCACATTCAGGGATTCATAAGTGAATCGAAAAAGGATCACGAAGATCTGACTAGACGACGACGGCTACGGCGATGACGACGACTACGACAACGTTTCAAATAAAAAAACAGGTCACTGACTTAAGTGCGCAATCTTAATGGATTTTATCTTGGCTTTCGGAAGTTCTTGTTTCGACAGTTTCTTGTGCCTTGTGCCGTGTGCTGTCTACGCCGCCACACCGCAGTCTCTTCTCTTCAATGCATTTTGTGTTTGATATAAATTCATTTATGGAGGAGCGAGCGAACCGTTCATTATTTTTTGATCTGATATTTTCGAATAAAACGAACAATAAAATTAATTTTGATTGAATCATAAATTTCATATTTCTATACAGATTTAATTGTTTTTAACTTTATGTTATTGAGATATGGTTTTATGATTTTTGATGGTAAGTAGTTGTATACTATATTAAGTTAATATGCTACAAAACTTTATAATTATTCGTATTCAATAATTTCTAGACATTTAAATATTTTATGGGAAATGCTTTATATTTTGTGAATGAGTTTATAAATATATATTTGAACAGAATGTTTCCATTTAAACGAAAAATACACAATTTAAGCGCTTCCGTAGACATCATTTAAAAGCTCCTTAAAAGACTGATCTATCCAGAAAAATACGCAAAGGCGCAAGGAAGTAACTCAAGAACTTCTTTAGCCATAACAGCTTTATAGAAGATTATTTAATGAGCTCCGACAGAAGTACAACAAGGGCTGATTTCATCTAATTTTTCACAAATCTGTGGATTTTCCACTATTGTACGAAGTAACGCATTTCTCATTTTCAATGTGAAGTTCATAGTGGTTAGAAGTAATCTGCTGAAGTTCTGGTTAATAAAAGGGAGAATATTGGCTTATTTAATCAACTTAATGAAATTTAATACCACAAATAATGCTCTCAGAAAGAAGTCTTGAAAGCCTCTTATAAGATTAAGGAAGAAGCACTGTGATTATTATTAAAAAAACTCATTAAAGTTTTTGAAAAGATACCTTCAAAAAATGTCTTCTTAAGACTAGCAGCGAAACACTTACCTCTGCTGAGATGCCTATGTAAAAAGCAATGAACTGGAATAGGGAAAACAAATGTTGCGAGCTTCCAAGGAAATGCTTCGGGAAGTATCTTAGAGGGCTTTTTTTGTCAATGGGTTTAGTCGTAACCACCGGAATATAAAAGCCATGAAGTTAAGTCTAAAAAAGAGCGCAGCGGGCCGGTTAGGTGGTGACATCCACACTCTTCTTGCCTTATCTAACTGCAGGAGTTTTTCATATAAAAGAAGATTATATTTTGATCAAACGCTATAATTTCCATAAATTTGTTCTACATGCTAATTTTTTTTTACAACCATCAAAAAGAAAACATTATATTTGGCTGCAATTTGTTTTGACTTAATTTTGCTGTGGAAGCGATAAGTTTAGACTTTTAAAATGAAATCTTCTCCATGATGACTGAGCTCTAACTGCATGACTGTAGAGTCCTTTAAGGGGGTTCATGTTCTCAAAGTTTCAAGTCAATCGGAATAAAAGTCTAGAAGAGAGACGCTTTGAAATTTATCCTCAGCGACGCAAGCATATTGAGGCAACTGCTCAACTATTGTTTGTCTGTCTCTCTCGCTCGGTACTCTCATTTTCTAAGAGGCACCTATTTTAAATATATGATTTTAATATGCCCTGGTCATTGCAACTCCAGCATGATCTTTGCTTTATGGAGCTGGAATCGACGATTTTATGTAAGTTAAAAAACTTTTATCTTTTGTTTTATTCCTACTTAAAACTTTAATCGGTTTTTTCTAAAAGCACTATTTTTGAACTCGCTGGACACGATTTCTCAAAAACTAACACACCGATCTTATTCAAATTTTGCACACTTCTTCAAAATATGACTAGTGATTTTTTTTTAATCCTTCGTTCAGTCACGAGCTATGCTTATCTATACTAACAGAAAAATTGGTTTTTTAATTTCTGATAAGGTTCACATGAGTTATCCTGACCACCGCGAGGACACTTTTTTTACGGGTCTCCGGAAGCTAGGTCCCACTGAATTCTCTGATGAAACAAAGCTCTTGATTGCAAAAGTTCATTTCCAAGAGAGGGTAAAGGAGAACATAAGCAGCAAGTCACACACTCATTTGTCACGTCACATATTTCAATTCAAAAGTCTACCTTAAGATTCCTTTTAGAACTATAAGTATTTTAGAGCAAAAATCAGAGTTGAATGACGAACTTAACGTCAAAATTTGCATTATTAAATGCAAATCCTTTACTGTAAATCATGCTCTATTCTAGAGTTTCTCTTTCTACTATGAAAATATATAAGAAAGAAAAAAAAAGTACTATTTTCAAATGCAAAGCAACCACACTTTATTCAGCTTCTGTTAAGACTATTTAGTAATTACAGAATCAAGACTCTGGTTATCTCTCAAAACTGTGACGATGCCAACGTTTTCTGAACCATTATTTTTTCCCTTTTTCCGAATATCGATAAGTACATTGTTATATCCAATATACACTTTAACCTTATCATGAACTGGATTACTTATTATCTGGACTGAACAAAACCTAAGACTTATAGGGCTTTTTCGTAACGCTTGTCCTTTGCCAATTCATTATTGGTTTTATGAAGAGATTATTCTCGAAATTTGGCAATTTGAACGCAGTACATGCTTCCTTAAAAAAAAAACGAAGCATAACGCTGCGTTCACTGTATTTCCTTACTTAGGGTACGTGCACAACGTGGTGAGGCGAGGTGAGGCGAGGTGAGGCGAGTCTATATAAAGAGTTGAACGAGGCGAGGTTAAGATACATGGCGTGCTTCCACAGCGTTGTTATGAACACTCTCATAGTATAGGATGCAATCATTTTATTTCTTAACTGTTGATGTAGCCTCGGCTCGCTTCGCCTTGTTGTACATGTACCCTTACACAACACGATACGAGTAAACCATTTTGAAACGTGAATAGTAAGAAGAGTAAAGTGGTAAGGATTATATTTGGTTTAGTGAAAAATAAAAACAATAAAATTAGTTTAAATATTTTAAAGAAAATATAAACAAGGGAAATTTAAATATTGATTTTGCATTATGCCAAAACAAATAGAAAGTTATTTAAATTTGCCTTTTTCAATCAAATAAAAATTTTAATTTTAATAATAATAATAAAAATCCAGATAAGCATATCCCAAATCTCTCTGCAGATAATACATCGAAAACCGAACAAAACCGATACCATAATATTATTCAGGAAGAAGAAAATATCTATCTTTAAAATTGCAAAGCCTTCAAAATTTTATCGCAAGCTGCTAACTATGTACATATATACCCTAGAATTTCGGACCGAGAAATCCCTACTATAAAGGGTCGCACGTACCACGTACCAAAATACCTAGTAAAATTCACCCCTGTGCTATGCTATGCTATGCTATGCTGTCTGTCGTCCCGTGATTTTCCGCATACATGTGTGTGCATATGTCAAGTTCAGATTGAACCCCTATTCAGACGGGATCAGATCAAACATTTTTTTTTTTTTGCTTTGGAATCTCTAGGAGAACAGGAGCAAGATCTGGTAGCCAAGGATAAAAATATCCACATCTGTCGTGTGCCGGTGTGCTGAAATTCCACAAAAAAAAACTGACATGTAACGCGAGGGGATCGACACTTTTCGTCGTCCTCGTCGTCGCCGTGTGTTCATTCCTTTAAATAGAAACTTTGAATATATTTGAGTGGTCACCAAGGTCTTCTTGCGCTGAATCTCTGACTGTTTCTATCCCCCTGAATATTTTTAACAGTTTACTAAAAGTTCTTAGATGCTTAAGACTTGTATGATGAGATATGGAAGTTTTCCTGTTCCGTATATATATTTTTTTTTTTTCATTATTGAGTAACATGTTTAACTTAGGGTGATACCCTAAGTAGATATGTTAGAAGAAGCATCTTAGAAGGGATTCACCTTCGGACCTTATAAAGATCAACTACGTGCAAACATTTATGTTGCAGCTGTCTTTTGGTTCTGTTAAAATGTTCTTGTTGATTTTATATGTTTAACGGTTTCAATCAATTTTGGCACAAGAAAATCAATTTTAAAATTTTGATTTGAGAAGAAAAAAAAACCATCCAAAGAAAAACAAATTTTTGTCTGTATTATTTTATTGGTTCATATATTTCGAAGATGCTTTTAGTATGTGATTATCCCCCTCTAACATTTGAACCTTAACAAATAATTTTTTTTTTATACTAAGTTCAAACTAAGAATAGAACGTCATACATTTGCCATAACCTCGAAATGTAGGGAGGCCTTTCGAAAACGATTATCTATTTAATAAATGTTAAATTATCGTCCTCAGGTATGCATATCATTCAGAAAGTAGTAGCGAAAATTACTTAAAAAGTTCAGTCAGAGAAAAATGTTTTCTACTCTTAGGAAATTTTTCGCTGTATGTCTTCTTCTTGAATACTGTAGGCGTCACAGAGAATTCTTTCAGGTCCATTAATTTCTTTCCCCTTTTCCGGTTTGAGCTACATTGACTTTTCAGTTGAGGCCTGGTATAAGTCTGTGGGTAGTAGTTCAAAAAATATCTTAGAATAGAATAGAAACCATAATCACGTAGTGAGAAATTTCCATGCTCCATATAGATCTGCGAGTTACAATGACAAATTGAATATCATGCTTCAGAAATTACAAAACTTGTAATTCTATGGCTTATGAGAGTAATCAGGAGTTGCATTTTTCACAACCATGTCTCAGAGTCCTGGAGTCATGTTTTAGTATTTTAGACCAATTAGGTTAACTTCTTTTGTATTAAAAAACCTAGGGCGTGTGCTGGACATATTATAAATATCTATATAATATATAAAGCGAACGCGTAAGGTGGACAAAAATATCCAATAAGTAAAACGCGTACTGCGGGGGCAAATCCGTTGAAAGGAATATATTTATATAACATTTTATTCACTACGAAAAATTTGCATGTAAAAGGTACTTTTCCTTATAAAAGATTCAAATTGTATAAGATTTTCGTTTGATAAGCAATTTTTCTTGTTTCGCAATGATTTCTGAATTTTTTCTCCTGGTACAAATGTCATTTAAAAATTCTTTTTCTAGTTTTTCACTTTTATTTAACATTTGAACATTTCTTTTTTCATTTGAAAATATATAGGGTGTCCCGTATGTGGTCTGGGACCAGAATGTTATGGATAGGTCATGCTTAAATAAACGAAAAATTGTATTGGTGGGGGGGGGGGGGGGGTGGGGGAATCTTAACGGTTTCCGAAATAACGCGACTTAAAGATATTTTGGTATGTTTTTATAGATCATCCTATAACTCTAAACGTTACACCGTATGATGATGATTTATTCTTTATGAGTGTTCAGCCCACACCGAGTTTTCCTGATGATCTCTCGATGTTTTCCCTTCCCAATACATGTTCCCAAAAACTAAAACACAGAGAACACAAAGTATCTAGCTTAAAAATCTGAAATCACAAGAAAAAAAAAATACTTATCTAAAGGATAACAAACACCGCATCTGTGACCTTTCACAGATCATTTCACGCGTGGAACAATACATAATTAAAGTTCAAGGCTGCAATCCGTGCTTTTCTATAGCACACTTGGTTTAAAAGCAATCAGAATCATTAATTAGAAATAAATAAAATACATAATTGACAACAAACTTACTATTTCGTAAACAGCGTACACGTTTTCTCCAAGTATTTACATATTATAATGTCATCAAATAAAATTGTCACAACATGACGTCAATTCGTGACACCGCAGTCAAAGTTCAATAGAATACATCTTTAAGATCGAGCGTTGCCAGGGAAACCCATCATGAAGGCGAAACGTTGCGGTTCACGGCGGCTATAAAAAGGCGAGCCACAGCAGAATCACTTCATGGATCCCAAACCATATTCAATCCTTAGTCCCTCCCAATTCCTCCCAAATTTAATAAGAAACTCTTGCGAGAAATTTATTAACTACAACTGATGTGGCACACAGCAGCTGTAAGAAAAAGTACCAACAACAACTCGAAAGTAATCAAAAACCAAACCAAGGATCAAAATAAAAAAAAAAGAAGAGAAGACATCGAATCGAACTGGGGGCCAAAGATAAGCCACAACGCCTTAAACAAGACAATCCGAAGGATGTGAAAAATCATCAAATAAAATCCAAAGAAGGAAGACAATGAAGAAAATTTGAAAGCGCAAAAGCACTTGACTTGAGTTGACTTGACTTGAATCATTTCATTCTTTGTTCAGAATTTACTCTGAACACATCCTCCACCAAAATTTAATCTGTTTCCCATCCTCTGCAAAAATTCTAATTTTTGCTTCCATTATATAGAAATTGATTTCTGTGAAACTTCCATCCTGAACCTAAGCAGGAATTTACTCCTGCTGCAGAAATTGACTTCTGCTTCACCTTTATCCCGCACCTAAGTAGGGATTTACTCCTACTGCAGAAATTTACTTCTGCTTTAATTCCATCCTTCCATCTAAGTAGGAATTTACTCCTACTGCAGAGATTACCTCTGCTTAACCTTTATCCCACACCTAAGTAGGGATTTACTCCTACTGCAGAAATTTACTTCTGCTTTAATTCCATCCTTCCATCTAAGTAGGAATTTACTCCTACTGCAGAGATTTACTTCTGCTTCACCTTTATCCCACACCTAAGTAGGGATTTACTCCTACTGCAGAAATTTACTTCTGCTTTAATTCCATCCTTGCATCTAAGTAGGAATTTACTCCTACTGCAGAGATTTACTTCTGCTTCACCTTTATCCCACACCTAAGTATGAATTTACTCCTACTGCAGAAATTTACTTCTGCTTTAATTCCATCCTTCCATCTAAGTAGGAATTTACTCCTATTGCAGAAATTTACTTCTGCTTCATTTCCATCCCACACCTAAGTAGGACTTTACTCCTGCTGCGAAAATCTACTTCTGCTTCATTTTTATCCTACATCTGAGCAGGAATTTACTCCTGCTGCAGAAATTTAATTCTGCTTTAACATTGCAGTTTTACACACTGCAGTAAGACAACAAGAAACAGCATACTTAAACCAAAACCTATTTTTTCTTAGCATTAAATCGTAAATTAATGGTAATTTTTTTCTGTCGTTTCAGAATTAACACTGGGGCGTCTTTGTTATCAAAGTTGAATTTGATTTGAATTTTTAATTTGTATTTGTAGATTTAAGTTTTATTGAATTAGTAGCTCTGAATTCATTGTGATAAATTAAGTTAAAATTATTGAATTGAATTGTTAGTAGTTTTGTGGCATATATATTGAATAAAATTTTATATTTGAATTTTTAAGGTTGATAATCGTTGGACTTTTCCAATGGTCAGCTGAAAAACGGAGACTGAAAAGTGATTAAGATGACCGTGAAAGAAATACCTTGTTGCTTGAAGACTCTGGATATCGATTATAGAAATGGTTAATAACACCTTTTAAAAATCCTTTAACAGAGGAAAAGCGAAAATTCAACTCTGTTCATTCCCAAGGAAGAAATGCAATTGAAAAATGTAATGGAGTTTTGAAGGGAACTTTGCTGTCTACTTGGTGAAAGTAACTTTGAGATACGAACCTCTAAAAGTTGTCCGAATTGTAAATGTTTGTTGTGCATTACTTAATATTTGCATTTCTAAAAATTTGGAAATACTTGAACAAGAACTAGATGAGGGTGATGAGAAGACGAGATGAAGACGATGATGAAAATGCTATTGAGATTCGACGAAAATTAATGAGCACCTTAATTTAAAATAAATGTAAAAGCTATTTCAAAAACTATTACTTTATTTCACTTTTAACTACAAAATATCACCTGTATCATGTTATAGAAACTGTAGAATGGGTATTTAATTAAAATAAATTGTTTCTTTATTATATTTGAATTGAAGAGATTCTTCTTCTGCTTTTAATCGCTTTGTGTTTATGTCGTTTACTTCTTTCATCAAACGAAGAATATTTACCTGCCCCTGGCTAATAATCATAAATAAAATCCTAGTTAAGCTAAACAGGAATGGGGTGAAAATAGTTGCGTATGCGGATGATGTGGTTGTTATTAGAGTAGGTCTTTCAGATTCAAAATCGAAACAAGATTATTGCAATTTTCATCGACAGTGACTCTGTTGCTGCATTCTTTAATCCTCCGCATCTTCTAATCAATTCGTCTTGAATTGAAAATCGGCATAAGGTTACTCTTTACTGGGTTTCTTAAAGGGAATGAATTGGCCGACGAACTGGTCAGGTGAGGAAGAAGTCCAAAGTTAACTCCATTTGAAAATATCTAAGTACCTGTACCATTTACAGAACGATTAGAAGACCCAAAACAGTCAGTAACTATCTGGAAGGCATGCAAATATACCATGCCAACCTTATTTACATACATTCTCTGAAGATGCCTAGCACTTGCCAGTGCTAGAATTCAGGCACTATGGGTATTTTCTTCTTAAATAACGTTTGAAAATCTCTACGGACAGGATGAAGAAGATAATAAAATTTTAAAACTCAGTTGGATTTAACTTGGATGTATTGATTTATACCACCGACTTCCTTCCTAGTCTTGCATTATGAGACAATACATATTCAGATACACCACCTGAACCAACCAACCAACCAACAATTTATATTTCTTCAGTTTTTTAAGTCATCAAATATGAGGCACGACATGGAATTCAAGGACCAAATTGATTATTTGAGGCTGAAATTCTCTTTCTGAGCCAGTACATATACTCACAGAAGAAGACATAAATTTTGTTGAAAATTGTTTCTTCTAGAGCTAAGTCCTTCTATGTATTTGTATGGCTTAGTTATAAAATATTATTAAGACATATTTTGCATTTTCCACTCAATTACGAATTTAAAAGGTATGTCACATACTCGTACTACACACGTACGCACTCAATAAACTCTGATCAGTTCATGTTTTTCAGCTGACAACTTCAATAAGTTTTACAAAGTACCAATTAGATACATCCTTTATTTACCTTAAAGTTCACATTTTGGTCATCGAACAGGAAATTCGTTTTAAAACGAAATAATAATAAAAACCCTCGCATTTGACCGACCTGTGAGAAAAATTAAAAATTGAAAATAATTAAAATCGTTTAGACGGCGAAATGGCGAGTAAACCGATGAGTTTCACCGATGATTCCTGCACCAGCGGACATGGTATTTGCATTTAAAACACCTAATAAACTGTGTCCGACGAACAATTATGGAGGCCACTCTTAGTTGTACATGCATATATGTATATATATGTAGCTTAGCTTCCTTCCGTCATTTATCCCACCAGGCCAGGGCCAGTCCCTTCTTTCTTCGACTTGGGAACTGGGAGACAAAATAAAAAAATAAATAAATCTCTTCCCTTCAGGTGTAGGCATTTGGAGTTCGGGAACTTGCACCGATAATCGTCCGCGACCGCAGACATAAACAATGAAAAGTGGAATAATTATTATTGTACGCCCGAGAAATCTACATAAAATGTTCTGAGACTGAATCAATTCACCCTGAACATATACACGAGAATTCAATATTGCCAAAAGTAATGATAATAAAAAAATAAATTGTAACGAACAAATACTTGACATTGGTACGGAAGAGGAGTAACAATCAGAATCCAGAGTCATTACAGGAACCCTTTATGTATTTAGTTAGTATACTAACTTTACACTTTTAGCCGAATGAAGTAGGTATATGGATTCGATGATGGCGTGGTCACAGTCTATTGATCGGTGGCAAACAATTTTTTTTTGTCGTGCAATATAATAAGTTGCGGCACCTTTCTAAGGTCTTGGCGTGTTTATGTATATGTACACATATTTTTGAAATATGTGTGCGTATAGTGAATTGACCAAAAAGAAGCGTATTAACCAAGTCGAGTCAGGGCATACAATTAAGACTGTGCGACCGGGATATATCGTGTGGGATGACCTTAATACTTAACGACCGACTTCGACTGAACATTTTACGACGTTGCATATACGTCTTTTGACTTTGCTTTCTCCCTTTGGTTATGGTTGAGGATATTCTAAAGGAAATTTCGCGTCTTTTTTATTTTTGTTATTATTTTTTTTTACTTGCAATTTCCAAAATGAACTGCGGTTCTTGTGATTTACTTCTTGACGATGTTTTTATAGTGACTTACAGTCGGTACTGACACACATTTCCTTTATTAATATTGCTCATGTTTTTGAAGCAACAAAAAAAAATTAAGAAAAAAGTACGAAAATCGACTATAAAACTTTTATGACTCCTTTCTTGTTCTTGGAAAAGAGAAATTGTCTTAACATTGAATAATGTAAAACAAAAAAAAATTAAAACTGTTACAGATTTTCTTCCCATCAAATATGAATTACGGCTTGTGGCGTAGAATGTAGAAATCAATTGGATCCTTTTTTTACAAACTAAATTCACACAGCAATAATTCATAAATTTAATGAAAACAAGTAAAAAAGCTAGAGTTGGTGTAAGACCTATTCTTACGATACCCTACTAGATGAATGCCTACATGTAATTTCGTATGGTCACCACTCTGTGAAAGTTTGATTGTTAAAGTGGTTTTTGGCATTTTCTAGAACGGTTCGTCGGATAGTAAAAATGATTATGTTATGATCAATTTCATAGGATTTTATATTCTCAAGAACTTTTTAGTACACTAAAAACATCTGGGACTAATCGTTTTCACAGTATACGTAAAAACCTTAAATTTTTATATGGCAACACCAAACGGTTCGACGCGTTCTCATGCAGTGTCCAAATATATAATGAAAAGCGCGAAATTTGTGTATGGCAACCCTACGAAAAAGTTACCATATTTGTTTCATTTTCAAAATTACTTAAATCTAAAATTTTTTAATAAAGCCGTGTGCAAAATTTCAGCTCGCTAAGTGAGCTTTTCGAGTTTATCGAGAGGACGAACATGCCAAAATCAAAATAACGTGGGTGTCCAATCCACTTACTCTACCAATACCAGCATTATTTCTATGCTTACAAACGGAATGACAAACTTAATAGGGTATAAAAAGGAATAAAAAAAAATTGTTATGAAAGTGCGGTTAACTGGTATCACATTGACTCTGTTTGCTGTAAGACATCTATGAATCTATCTACGTTTCCGGTTGGTCATTCTTGTAAACTACCTATCGAATTCAACAGGTGTTATATATGTATAGGACATAATTTAAAATGGCGATACACAAATCTAGGCCGGCTTACCTGAAATCGGACTCACAACCGTAATGACTTGTATGCGCAAGATTACGCAATTCTAGAAGAGCCTTAATTATCAAGAAAGGTGCATTACTCCGCGCCATGAAAAACTGCTTGAAAAATTTATCAATACCCTAGAAGATGAATACTTGGTAAGTATAGATGCTCCTTTATTTTATAATGTGCTTACTATAAATTGTGCATCGTAAAACTCACGAAAATAGAGCTGGTCATTAGCTCCCTTTTTCGGAAGCTCAAATCCAAAATGGTAACTCCAATAAGATGAGCTTCAAGAAAACTATGATCAGTATTAGCTGAATGATCGGCAATACATCGGTTACCTTATCTCAGAGCTTGGATAATTCGGAATGCTACCATAAAAAGAAAAAAAGAAAAATGAAATTATCATTGTCTAAGACCCTTCCACATTTTAGCAATTTGGACATATATATAAAATATAATTAATAATATGCTGATACTACTGCTGCGTTTGCAATTACAAGGGTTGACTAATATATTTTTCATAAATAAAAAAACGCTTAGAATGTTACTAGTGGTAGCCATTTAAATGCATTCTGGTTCGGTCAGCATACCAACGAATCGCTCCAACAAGGTTATATCTTTCAGATAGACTATCCTATTTTTATCATTAACTACAAATGTCAATACACCTGGTCGTACCCAACTACATAGTAGATATTAAAATGTTAACTGATTGAGTTCTTTTCAAGTTTTCAAATATCTTAATTTTCATAGTGTAATAAGTAAGCAATCAAAAGCTGTATAAAAAATTTTAATATTTCATAAAATCCTGCTGGAAAATTTAGTCAAACTTGATGTGTACATATACAGTCAAAGAAAAAAACAACACTACATCTTCCTTCTTTAAAATTTTACATTTCCATCTACCCACTCTGCCACGATTCACATTGCATCGAATTAATTGCTACGCAGATTGTAGATTTTTCCTAAATGATTCAGTTCCACTCTCAATTCAACAACGATGGCAATGACCAATCGTCCAATGCTGCAAAAATTCATTTTCTAATTATTCAGAAACACTGCACCAAAGTTGTTGCTTATCTCGTCGACATTTGTTAGATACCCGTCGAGACTGGCAGACCACCCGCATCTTTGTAACTAACTTACCATTGAGAACTGTTAGCAAATGCCTAGATATAGAGTAGGTATTATACAGAGAGAGATCTGAGTTTGTGCTCTGCCCTATAGAATTAACGTGCGCGCGTGATTTAAGTGTGATTTCAGATTTTTAGTGTTAATTGAGATAAAAGTCGAGATCCAGGTCTAGTCTAGTCCAAGAGTGAATTGCGACAACTTTATAACTATTTATTTCGTTGCGAGAATTGTAGTTGCAATTCTTTAAATCATTTTCATTTTTTTTTTTAATTAATTAATTTCCTATTTTAAGATTTTTCTTTTACTTTTATTAAAGAATTGTCAGCGTCAGCAGCAGCAGCAGCAGTATAATGAAATTCTTGAAAAGGGAACTAAAACTGTTCTTGTCATCCAAAATCACTTCTTTTTTTGTCTTTCTTTAAAAAAAATATATATATAATAGCTTCTGAAAGAAAATATTGCAAAATCTCCTCCATCAGAGCAACAGCAGGTATACATATAAAGAAGTATTAAATGCAACCTGTTCACCTTTCGTTATTCTTCTCGGACAGGTATTCATACTGAAGCCAGTATTATATTGCTGAATAGAACATAAAAGATGGACCTCTGCGCTTTTTCTTAACGATGACGACTACGACGACAACGCAGAAGAACTTGCAAAGATCTCTTTTTTTCACTTTGTCAACAAAAAATCAGGGAACACTACAAGAAAACAACGAGCAACAAAGAATGAATGTAACGCACATTGTGTGCTATACCGCAGATTGCAATCACTCAAAATACACCACAATGAACGATGGAATGCACATATATAAAGATGAGAAATAATGCGCCGGTCGGTTCCTGGAATATTACTGATTTTCCAAGGGGATAATATGTTTAAGTGTGTACTGATTGAATGGACCGACCGCTCATCATAAGTCTACAAGTTAGAGGGCAGATGAATTAGGGATGAATTGCAAAAGCAGGTGTAAAGGGGATTTTTCTTATATCCAGTACCTACATATAAGCTATATGGGATATTGTGCACAATTGAATTTGGCGAGAAGCAGGTGAAGAATTTCTAGGTGGATTTCTTTTAAAAACAAAAAACAAAAAATTCTAATCTTGGCAGTTATAAATTGTTACCTTTTTACAGCGTCGAATTAATCTATGATATGATTTTAAGGTAAATGCACCCACACAATGGCGTCATTTACAATTGGAGTTTTTATCAAACTAGAAAGATAATTTTTTTTAAGACCTTTAGCCGCAAAAATCCCCTTTACTCGAAATTTCAATAAACTGGAAAGTAGTAGATCAATTCAGATTCATGGCAATTTTTGAGCTGGTTTTGATGAAATTGAGCTACATTTATACGAAAACGTACACAAGAAAAGTTTCGCCGAAAGGATCACCATTTTTCCATACAAGATCCGAGACAGAATAATTTTTATTGATTTGAATCAAGTTGTCAATAGTTTTCAATAAAATTAATACATTTAATAAAAAATAAAGAATTGATAAATTGTATAACAGTTAAATTAACTTAACTTTAAATTTAGCATAAAACAGTTTAAATAGGTAAACATATGTATACAAACTATGCTACAATGTACTATAAATTTCCATCTCTCATGATTGGATGATCAAGATTTTAGAATATCTAACAAATAATTTTTCTTAAACACATATACTAACTGTTATAAAATATCTATAGTTTTTTTAACTACATAATTTAACACAAATTAATTTTCCTTTAAGCTCTAATATAATCAAAATCAACCAACAGACACTAGACACACTAAATTAGCAATCAAAAAACAAAAACGTCCCAATAACTCTTCTTGCAGATGTTTTATGAATTATTTTATCCTTCAAAGAAATTCTCTGAATCATTTGAAGAAAGTCATTAGGTGCAATTCAAACTGGCGTGTTGCCTAAAACTAACCTTAGATCCTTATTAATCCTCCTAACTACTCATTAGAAGCCATAAATCTCGTCAAAATGAGTAGCCTAAAAATCACCTTACCATTTTCGAAAATCGGTTAAATACCTATAAAACGAAAAAAATAACAAGGAGACAGAAAGGGTACTACCATAGCGCGCGTTGCTTTCCATAAAAGATTCCATCGAAATGAATGAAGAAAACCACTTTGCAGACTCCTACTACAGCATACATAGAGAAGACATACCTTCTCGTATCATAGCGCGATCGAAAAATTCAAATCATTGTCCGAACATTATTGAGTGGGCGCCTGGTCAAAAATCCTTTTCCAAGGAATGATACCCTTCAACGAGGTGCCATTAAAATCTTCTAATCATCGTTTAATTTTATTGTTACGTGATATAATATAGAGGGGTTAAGGTGTGGACCGACCAACGGGGCGGACGATGAGGATTGAGTAAGCATTTCTCGAGAGAGAGAGACACCTGCTTGTTAATCAATAAAATTGATCGGCCGCTGTTGATAGATCTTTTACACCTTGTTATTCGTGATACGGTCTCGGATGGGTCATCAATTATAACAGAATTAGGGATATAATCTATAATTAAATCTTATGCGGTTAGTTTTGAAATTTGTGGTAATTGGAAAGGATTAGTAATAATAGCGGATTGGTTAGTTAGCTGATTTTGTTATGATCTTTAGCGTGATTTGAGTTTTTTTGTTTTTTTTTGTATATATCATTCATAGTTGCAATTCGTAGTTTTGTATGAAATTGGATCTTAAGTTTATAACAGTTAATATGTATGAAAAAAGTCTTAATAATAATCTCTGACTGTGTAACTAACTTATTGTATTGAACTCTTCTAGGATCTTATCTTATCAGATTGACCGTGAATAAAACCTACAATCGATGACATGATACCTGATACAATTATGAAGAACCAATTGGAACTGAAAGCATTTTATCATTATATTCAACTTCCGATGGCGTCTTGCTTCTATTACCTTCGTACAAAAGCAGCAGCCAAAATACCGAGTCAAATATTCACTCATCAACTGACTTTTGGAATAATAAGACTGCTTCATCCAAGGCTAGCTAGGCTGTTGGATACAAACCCACCAACAAATTACAATACCAGGTTTATAGAAGAGTGTTGAATTGAGAATTTAAAGGGCTCTAGTAATTTCTTCCAATCGGATTGCAAACATACGACCAGAGGCTTAAACGATGCAGAGTAATTGGGAGAAATACTTACAACAAATGCAAAGTGATGAATTTGTTGAGATTGGATCTCGCAAATAAATGTTCAGCTGATAGTAGAAAAGCTGAACGTTCCGTGTTAGCAATATTTAGGTTTGTTTTAGTATGTCTTTATCTATGAGGATATAATGCTTATCACTACCAAACCGGTCACTAATGTTATATACCTACATATAGCACCTTTAAACTAACAGGATTGGTCGATAGATGTAATTTTCTTGGGTGAATTTTTTTTTTCTAATTATGCATGAAAAATATATCAAATTGTATGTGCGGTAACAGACAATATCGAGAGAGTTGTTGTCTGCCCAAAATTTTTCAGATCTATTTTAAAACTGAAAACCAGAGATTTTGTTGCAGAAAGTATTAAAACATGTTATAAGAATAAGCAAACCCCCATTATTCACTTTGAATATGAGGTAATTTGCTCAGCATTACACTTGGTTAAATTTTTGCTTTCCTCAGTTTTTTCTATGATACTTCAAAGAACTAGATGAACTAAAAATGTCTCGAAGAAAGTCATCAAGTCCGGGACTTCCTTACTTAATCGATTTACTTGACCACGATATAAAGAAAATAGGTATGTCAGACACAGAAACATTTTCCGCCATGTTTCAACAAATAAATGTAGTGTTGTGTATTGCTCGAATCTGTATTTATTTAAACATTTTCCGTGAAATTATTTATATAATTTTGTTGTTGCTCTCGACACAAACAAGCCCGAATTAGATCACGACAGTATAACATACCATGTCTTCTGTATAACGTGATCTCAATGGGACTAAAGTACCTGCAAATGCATGTATGTATGTAGGTATATGATTCTGTCGTTCTGTCTCAAAAATACATTTTGAATGAGTCTCTCACAATCAGATCCTTTTTGTATCTTAAATACGCTTCTACATACAAATAATCTCCTACTTAAACATGCAAAACACTTTATTATATTAGTTAGAAGCAATAAAGGCGCCCTAAAAAGATTTATGATCTGTTCAGAAAAATTTCAAAATGTTCAAAGATAACACGAACTCTAGCACACCATACCACACCTTTTCAAAACGTAATGCATTTGCCCAGGTGTGAAAAAGATCCTTTTTCCAAGTCTTCCAGAAAAAAGCAAAAAACAAAAAAAAAAGTTCTCACTTAACTATCTGTTTGTCAGGTTCCAATGTGAAAACATTTACTCACCTCTCCCTAAGGATTGATAAGACGATGAGTACCTGTGCTCCAGAATTTATAAAGCCATTGTATGCTAATAGGATTAAAGCTGTTGACAGAAGATAAGGAACGTTTTCTGAGATGGATTTATCGATATCGATATGTGGTTCTGATAAATAATTATTCTATCTATCACACGGTCTGGAAGGAAATGAGGTTGACACAAGAATTTCCATATTTTCGAATCCCAGGAGGTCTGAACGGAGAACATACACATACATATTCTATGGGATAATTTAGTTCTTCATATAAAATTTAAAGTTCGAGGATTTTATTGCTATGGGAAAACTTTTTGTAATCAGTTCACAGGGCTTCAATGTAAAACTGAACTGTTTCTAACAAATCTCAACTCATAGTGTTATACCTACATACTTAATTAGTAGATGATTAACGCAAATGAATTGCAGTTAAATCGGCAGATGCGCAAAAAAATTCTAGAAATAAGCCAACTGCGCATACAATTGTGGTATTTATGATGCATACGACTTATGTATATGTGTGAAAAATGTTCATCCTTTCACCGGTTTTCGCAGGGGTTTAGTCAATATGGGTGCAAAATATTCAAGGGTTACTATTCAGACATGTATAGGTTGATTTGAAGGGTGAAGTGATATAATACTAGTTTAAGACCTGCTTGTTAATTTTGAGGAATTTGCGCATTATGAAATATTAATGACTGCGAAATTATTTTGAATCAAATATTTCGTTTACAAAAATATTTACGTGTTGAGCTTTAAGATTTTATATCTAGTACCTACAGGAATTATTATTAATTTGACTACAGTATGGCTACGGCCACTAGATGCAGTCTAGTATTGCAACTTGATAAGTTCAACAAATTAATTTCATATTAGAGGGACATGGACAATGCATACTTCCATAAATAAGCCATGTGCCATCAAAGACACAAACTATAATATGATAACATTATTATTTATAGGAGTTGAACTAGTAATGAAAACACGGCAACTTAGCGAAGCGCTTATATTTTCAAATTAAAACCAGCAGTGATATATGTATGCAGACATACATTAAAAAATCACTAGTGAAATCAGCTGAGAAACAAAAACAATTGCCCGATTTATTCCATATTTTAAATTTTATTTGCTATTAATATGAAAAAACTATGTACCAAATTTCAGCTCTTTACGTCGACGCGTTTTTAGGCAGTGCCCAAATTCTAGTAAAACACGAAATTTTTGTATGGCAACCCTACGAAGGAGTTGCCCGATTGGTTCCATTTTCGAACTGTATTTGCAATTTGCAATTTTTATGAAAACGTCGTGTACAAAATATGAGCTCCACATCTGAATGCGTTCTCAAGCAGCTAACAAGTATATAGTGAAAAACGAAAGTTTTGTATGGCAACACCAAGAAGGGGTAATCCCATTTAGTCGATTTTTGAAAGTTTATTTGCCATTGCTATGAAAATACCACGTACGAAATTTTTTGTATGGTAACCCTCCGAAGGAATTGCCAGATTGGTCCCCTTTTCGAACTTAATTTACATTTTTTACAAAATTTCAGCATTTTGAACTTGTATTTGCAATTTTCATGAAAACGCCATGTACAAAATTTGAGCTCTTCACGTCGACGCGTTCTCAGACAGTTTCCAAATATATAGTGAAAAACCAAAGTTTCGTATGGTAACATAAAGAAGGGGTCGCGCGATTGAGACCATTTTTGTAATTTTATTTACTATTGCTATGAAAACACCATGTGCCAAATTTTAGTCCTCCACGTCGACGGGTTCTCAGGCAGTGCCCAAATAATTAGTGAAAAATTTGTGTATAGCAACCTTACGAAGGAGTTGCCCGATTTGTGCCATTTTTCAACTTAGATTTACATTATTTTTATAAACGGCATGTATAAAATTTGAGCTCCCCACGTTGTCACGTTCTCAGGCAGTCTCCAAATATATAGTGAAAAACTAAAGTTTTGTATGGTAAGACCAAAAGGTGTCGTCCGTTTTGGTCCATTTTCTCCACGTCTACGTGTTCTCAGACAGTTTCCAAATATATAGTGGAAAACCAAAATTTTATATGGCAACACCAAGACGGGATTACTCGATTTAGTCTGTTTTTTATATTTTATTTGCTATTGCTGTGAGAACACCGCGTACCAAATTTCAGTTCTCTACGTGTATCAGACAGTGTCCAAATATATACTAAAATACGAAATATTTGTATGGCAACCCTATTAAGGAGTTGTCCGATTTAATCCATTTTTGAACATATATTTTCAGTACAAGATTTCAGCTTTCCACATCTACGCGTTGTCAGGCAGTTTTTTACGTCTCGACAACAGCGCCATTTATCGTATCCAAAACTATCTATCTCTCAAGCTGGAGTAAACTAAACACATTCACAAAGTTTCATTGAAATTGGTTGAGCAATTTCGGAAAATTAGCGTGTACAAACACAGTGACACTGGATTTTTATATATTAAGATGGAATTGTTTAGAAAAATCATTCGCACAAGTCAGAAATCTTTGAGGTTAATAGCGTGTTGTTGTATTTCAAAACTAGGAGGCGAATGAAGTAGATTAGGTATGAATTAACCCTGATAGCACGACTTGAGGGGTTACCACTACAATCATTATTCTTTTATTCTATCGGTGAAACTGCATGTACTTCAGCTCAGCGCGTAAAAATACACTGAATCACTACGGAAAGTTCTGCGCATGAAATGAAACAAAACTAAAATCGAGATATATTCCCTCTCGCTCATTATTTTAGCATCTTTTCAGGGTTGATTCAGTACTGCCAGAAGCGGCTTAGTTCAGTATTCATAGAGAGATAAAGTATATTGATAGATTTGTCTCATTCTAATTAGTTTACATCTCGTCAGGGCTTGTAAAGTATTGTTGAAGTACATTGCATGAAGAAATCCAGAATTAATTTCCAATTAAATTCATTGGAAGTGCGTCCGAGTTACATACATTTCACATATCAGTAATAAATTGGTAAGAATTGAGACAGATTTTTAATTATAATTAAAAAATTTAATTATAAAAAAAAGTTTACAATTACAGACAATCTATCATTTTAAAGGTTCATCAAAGTAATTGACAAGACTTATATATATATTTTATAGCCATTGATTCAATGAAAAAGCTATAACTGGAGAGGTACTGCTGTTAAAAGGGTTCATAACTTACTAAATTTAATTAAAAGAAAAGATATTTTCTTATTTTGGATAAAATGTATCTCCTGAATTATGCTTGATTGGTGTGATTCTCTTCATAAGTTCAAAACTACTGAAATATGCCTGAACATTGCGGTTCGCTTCACTACTTCAAAACTACTGTAATATTCCTGAATATTGTGCATCTCTTCACTGGTTCAAAACTACTGAAAAATGGCTGAATATTGTGCCTCTCTTCATTGGTTTAGAAGTACCGAATAAATCCCCAAAGCTAGAGCATACAAGAAATGAAAAACTGATGCTTCCCTCCTGAAAGTGCGGGTTTTTCAGTTTTAATAGTGCTACCTGTCCTGCTCTTACATACGTAAATAAATCACTAAAAAACGCGACAGTGGTTATATGTGTTAGTGTTTACCCCTGAATATTTTCCCGACCGCCTATCCTTTTTCACTGGAGCTGGAAGGCTTCGGTTCAGGCCTCCCGAAGTAGGTACAATTTCAGTACTGTTGTGCTATCAGGGAAGGATCTGTAATATGTATAATGTAAGTTCCAGGGAGTAATAACATCTTGGAAGCATCAGATAACAGCCAACGGTGAACTTCTAGGGACCAAACTTGTAGGGGAGCCCGCAAAAATTAATTCACTTTATTGTTCCTGCATACCAATAGACAGAGCAGGACGGCAAGTACTCAATTGATGAAGTAAAAGAAATAAAGTCAAAGTCGCACTATCGGTAAGTTGTTTGTAGAACTACACGTGATTCTTCTTACGAAACTTGAGTAAAAAATTTGACTTTATCATGAAACTACATAGCTTGGAATCTCAAGATATCAGCGAGCGCGAACGGACCATGAAAACTTTCTATCTGAGAGTTCATTATCGTCCGCTGAGGCTACACGGGGAAAACAATTATCTCCCCTGGAGCTATACAAGTGCATCCTGGAAAAAGGCTTTTTGGACATTTATCCAAATGTGGAACTAGCACTCCGGATAATACCAGGGACAAACTGCTCGGCACAATGGTCGTTTCCAGCACTAAAACGATTGAAGAACTATTTAAAATCCACCACAGGCTGAATTCACTCTCTGTGCTGTACAGAGAATCAACAAGTAAAAAAGCTACCCTACATGAATGCCCGTATAAAATTTCGTATGGTGACCGATCTATGCAATTTTGATCTTTGCAGTGGTTTTTCGCATATATTTCTAGAACGGTTCGTCGGACAGAAAAAATTATTATAACCAATTTTATAGGATTTCATATTCTGAACAAGTTCAGCTTCCTACTTCGACGCGTTCTCAGGCAGTGTCCAAATATATAGTGGAAAACGAAATTTTTGTATGGCAACCCCATGATGGAGTTGCCCGATTTATCTCATTTTCGAACTTAATTTTATTTTTTTTTTTAAAGTCTGTGTACAAAATTTCAGCTCTCTAAGTATATGCGTTTTCGAGTTATCGTGTGCACAGACGGACGGACGGACAGACGGACAGACATACAAAAATCAAAATAACTTTTAATATTATTCATGGGTGTCCAATCCATTTTGCTCTACGATCATTATTTCGAGGTGTTACAAACGGAATGTCAAACTTAGTATACCCTATAGATTTCATCTAGGGTATAAAAATAATGCAGTCTGTGGACTATAGTGAGGTAATCCGTTCCTTTGAAGAGATGAAAGTTCGTCGCATGGCAATCTAAGCGTACGCTAACACGCAACGTATTTTCTTTGCATATAATTTCGTACTTATTTGTGATATTTCTAAGTCTGCTTGTTTATTTTCTAAGGTCGATGTACGTTAAATGATTGAAAAATAACGGTAACATTTTTGTTTTATTCAATTATTAAAAAACAAAAACAGGGCCCTGACCTGTCAACCGCTTAGGGGCCCTGGAACTTCATGTCCGGGCCTGATAACAGCATAAGATATTAGTATCTACTTTGCTGAATGTTAAAATTGCGCTAATGGCCATTCCATAAAAGTTATTAGTACCGAAAAAATTTGTTCCGAAGTGAAAAACCAGCCCCCATTTAGTTCAAGCATTAAAATGAAATATGTTTTTAGCATACTACCATTCGAAATCGATGTAATAGACGAACACGTATAGGTAAATTTTTTTTATATCAGAAAGTAACTCTTTTCTTTTAAAACTTAGTGAAAATCTTCTATATTCCTCTATAATTATCAAAGAGCTCCTTACTCCACATTAAGTATGTCGAATAGTCCAAAGATATCAAATTTCCAAAATGGTATATTATCCGTTATACAAATGTGTGGCACGGTCCCTTCTATCATCTAGGCACACTGTCACTTTATGTTAACTTTTATCATGAATAGAAGAAATCAAGGCATACAATACCAACAAAAAATAATAATCATATTGTTCCGTTGGAATCAACACACCTGGCAGTTTTTCTTCAAGACGAATCATATATTTTTCCAACGGGACACCTATTTATAAGATGGTCTATTTCCGAATAAGAAACCCTAAGCCAAGTGCCTGATGCCGTTCATCTAGTGCCCGGTGTTTCGATTTCCATGGACGTCATTGTCCTTGTCCGGGACCTACATATACGTAGATATACATACATGGGGAAAGGACAAAGAATCTGAACGTAAAAAAAAACGAACTTCGTAGAAAACACAAAGGAGTATGCCGAACGATAACTTTACCTGTGCAGTAAAAGGTGAAAAATAGGACGACGAGAAAAAACCTGCAGGACTATCAAATATTTCTGTGAAGTATCCGTTGACGATCAAAAATCTGAACAAAAGACAACCTGGTCGGCTGCCTGCAACGATTTGATTTCGGATACTTATGCGGCCTCAAGCTGAATTCATCAGTGATCCGGCTGTCCGGGTAAACATTTTTTGGGGTGAGTTGTGATTATAAAGGATACGCATCGACTGTATGTACAATATTCCTTAGGGTTGACTGGTATTTTGTTGTTTAAAATACCTGAAATCACTGCAACGGGGTGTTATTTTTCCGCAGCGCGTGCTACTGGTTTTGCAGCCTGCTATATGCTGCTACAGGATAAATGGGATGTAGTTTTTGAATTCTTGTTTTTGGGGTGACGACGACGACGATGACGATAGCCATCCATCCATCCATTCCGAACAGAACATCTGCTTGTTCATTGTGAATTATGAATTATGCAGGCTTACTGAAGGTATGCGCTTTGCATTTCCTCAGTGCATACCTGCTCGATTGCCTTAATGAATAGAAAGATTTTTTGCGCAACTATTCTATTGAAAGGGCATCAAATTCAGCTGCTCAAAATTGGCGGGACATTGCACCATTTGTACAAAAAAAAAATAAGAAAGAAAAAGTAAACGCAGTTGAAACCTGCTCAATTTGCAAACGTTTTAGCAAACCTTCAACTTGAGCAAATATTTTATATGAATTTAGTTTTTTATATGACTGTCTGATGCTAAAAAAGCTAACAAATCGTCGGAAATTATTTTTTTTTAATTTTTTTTTTTTATTATGATTTTAAGAATTATCCGTTTTTTTTTTTTTCTAAATTATATATTTTTTTATGTTTCGCGTGTTAGACTAGGAAAGCAGTCCATATGGCAGTACGAATTCCAACGTCAGGGTTAAGTATAGACGATAACCTACAATTTAGAAACCTAGGTAATTACTGAACCATTTTGAGCGCTATTAAATAGGATAATCATTAATATACGTAGGTGGCACGTGTCGGACGAGAGACTTCCATTTATGATCATAGGCACATCAGTTTCGATTTAGAAGCGATAACTGGAATATTTTGTAAAGGGCATCTGTCCTCAATAAATCGAATTGAAATCCATTTAGAGCTATCCGTGAAAACTGAAGTCTCTGATCTGGTGATATCTATCGAGAGCACCATGCCAGACTAGGTATATTGCCATAAGTGAGTCTTATTTTGGAGGTGTACATCCAGTGTAAAAATTTGAGGATTCGTCAATAAATTTTTTACTAGACATAGACCGAAAATCAGTTGTTGATAATAAATAAACTAAACAACATCGAGTCCAAAAGACAACTGGCAACTTGTTACGAAGTTAAGAAAGTGCCAATATGATGGAAGTGGTTCGTGGAAAATCTATGAGCTGGTAATAGCATCAGATCATATGTCGGCGAGCCTGTCGTCGTTCCAAATACGTTATACAGTAGTGAACTACAGGCCTGGAATTTCTAGACTATCTCCAGCGAAAATGAAGCCTGGCACAAGGATGAATCTAAAACTTGGGCCGTTGCTGAATCGGTAGTGTGGAGAGGCATACTGCAATTTTCCAGTCTTCCTATGAGAATCCCAAGAGATGTTTCAACAACAATGACATCTATGGGCTCTAATAGTCCACCACAAATTAAAGATACTGCATTTCATGCGGCGATATCAAATCTAGACTAGCTGGGTATATTCAATCGTGTAAGCCTAATCTGATTAGCGGGACATCAAGGCTTTGATGGTTTCAAAATAGCATATGAGTTAGATAGAAACTAGCTATTACTTTACTTCACCTGCGATGTGATATATAATTTGATTCTCTTAAACGTGCATCTTAAGACCATAATAAAACGCATATTAGACACTTAGTTGGTCTAATAACCGGCAGTGGCAACTGAGGAAGAAATTTGTAGCATCGTTCAAGCAGACTTTGTCTGATGGAAATTTCGATTGTTTTACATGTCTATTGCAAATGACTAGAATTAGCTAGGTGTAGAATGACATCCTCTGGTTAATCAGGGCTAGACCTGGATGAAATTGTAAAAAGACCAATGCTACTAAAACTCTTTAAGGGAACGAGACTTTCTTAAAGATTGAGATAGGTATTCTCAGTGGCCGCAGACCTTTGTTACATTTAATCTACACCTTTAATCAACCAATCATCAATCCTAAAATTCAGAATGAGGTTGATGGATTATGTTCAAATGATTTTCTTATGTTGAATTTAGCTGCTTGGCAGGAATGCTGCTTTACCTGATTCTAAATTCATTTCATGTGAAAAGATTGAAATTCATAACTCGAATATGATATACAATCCGTGAAGAAATTAGATAATATATAAAGTAAATTCATAACATAGTATAGTGATAACTATTTTTCAAGAAACTCAAAAATGTTTTTCTGTAACAACTAACAAGACTCTACCCACATGCTTCTGACATAGTACAATGCTTCATAGCCCACATTACTTACATAAAGTAATTAGAATACCTGCCTGAGTAAAGTCAATGGAGTAGGATTATACTGTACATAAAAAAAGGACCTCATATTACAAAATTTACTGCACCGTAAACAATAGTCACGCAGTGGTGGTCATACAACATATTATATTGCCGCCGCTACCGCCACAATCATCATGAGTGGCTGCCACCGTTCATTTAAATAATGAGAGACGCGTGCTCTACACGAGTCAATTGATTCGACTGTACACGTAACGTCTGGAATTCAACAGGAAGTAACACAGGACATGGTTTTATAGACGACAAAAACAACAAAACGATCGGCCAAGCAACAAGTATAAGAAAAAAATAAAAATAAACTACAAAAATGTTGCAATAAATTCCTTTAAGCTTGGGCTGCTGTTTCTTCTTCTTCTACTACTACTCTTACTTCTCCTCCTCCTCCATCACCTATTTTAAATAAGATCAAAACACTTCCTTCCAGATGTAAAATTTTTGTGATTCGAATGAAATCTCTTAAAATTTTTATTACTACCTCAAAAAAAAAAAAGAAACCTTGGTAGACAGGACACCAAGTGTTCATGTCGTTTTTGAGTTCAACGCACTTCCTGTTCCTTTCAAATAGGACTCGCCATAATCAACAGGTGTATTTTCCCGACAGGAATTCACTTGATGTAGATGAAAATAAGAAATGCGCAGGATCTTAGAATGCGGCTTGAGATTTGCTCAAAAGAATTTCCGGTTTTATTATGATTTCCTACTGAGACGTGATTATGAATTTTTTTTTATCTATTCTTTTCGAAAGGAATTTCGCTCTAAGGCGCGGTTGGCGACATCCTTTTCATAAGAAAAAGTTTTGAATCTGTAACACTTTGTCACAATTTTTCATTATTGGCGAACTAAAGATTAGAATGAATGCTTCCGTCTTAGAGAAAATATCTGAAAGGTTGTTGTTTTTTCGTCTTTTTTTTTTGTTTTTTAACAAAAAATTTTATTTCAAAGAATATTATACGACAATGAAATTTTGGGAAAATTGTTTGCCTTTTCCAAATGTTCTTTTGGTTGACACTTTAGACCATTTAATTATTAGTCTACGCCGATCAATAGAGTTATGGAATGTATTACTATTACGTGCCTAAATATCAGACTGATTGTTAAATTATCATTTATGACGACTGGTCTAATACGGCGAATTTGTGACCTACGCAAGGTGATTTAACTGGTTAAAGAACTGTAACTACTATAATATACATATAATCGTTTACTTTTAAAATGTGCCTCTTGGAATTGGAGGTTAATTTAAGTATTTTAACATGAAAATAATATCACGGGGTAATTCCACCAAAGCAGAAATCGGATACTAGCTGTGGAAGATGCCAGATTGCCTATTGTTATTAGATCTAGATATATTGATAGATTTAAAGGATACTGTTATTGTGGTGTATTGTTGGCAATATCATTATCCATTTTGCCTGGAAGGAGTGCCTGTGACGACTGGCACGCGCTATGCAACGAACAGATTAACTCGAAATTATTTTCGACACAATTGGGCAGTAATGTACTTCATGCATGGAAACTTTGCTTCTCCTGTGAAGTATTAAACAGCGCCAACCACAAAATTAACAAAAAATCCTTCGAGTTTACGAATCAAAACGATATTTTTCTGGCAGTTCTAATTTTTCAAATAGATCTAAAGGTGTGGCTACGTAACTAGTTGGTGTTTATGAGTAGTTGGTATACCTTTTTATTTTATTTATTTTTTACTTTTTTTTTTTTTTTTTAAATAACGAAAACTCGAACAGTGTGTAATCGGCTTATGACATAACAATAAATAACAAAACCGATAATGTTCGCCTGACTGCGTTCATATCTATTTCTTCGCTCGATCAATCACGAACTATTCTACTTATTTCAAAAATACCTATAGGCAGAGAATTTCTGTTATTGCTACCCCATGCAATTCATACATAAATCATCACCCTGCGTTAATAGTCCTAATCATGCAAGTACAGATAACTCGGAGTGATTATGAGTGGTCACACCCTTAACACCTTGCGAGAAGTTCAATGTGAGTTCAGCAAGTGCAGCGCGTCTGTTAATTAATTGCGTTCAAAGGTTTTTTTCTTTTTATTCTTCTTTTATTTTTGATTTCTTTGTAAATCTTTTGCTTTTCTGGCTGCATTTCTTCAGATTGGCAGCAATTTATGTGAAGCAAATTTTCCTGTCAAGCAACTGAGAAGCCTGGGTATATATCGGCACACTGGGTATACCCAGGATTGCAGGTAGCTTCATGTTCAGGTAGACTCAATTTGCCTTCTGTTTAATTGCAGCGTCTTTAATTGGACTGTCTGCGTTCTGCATCCGAAGCATACGTTTTCAGATAAATTATTGGCCGAGGTCTTGGTTCTTGTCGCTGTGATATCACCCGTCAGGGCCGTACATGATTAATAACTTTGTCTAACTAAAGTGCTCCATGGATAAATTAAGTGCTGGGATCTTGAATACTGGTACTGGATGCGGTCCCAAAGTCAATTTGCTGACTCAGGTGACTGACGAATGTTATGTATTGGTGTATATTTGTATGTACTTATTATAATAGTTAGTTAATGAACGTCCTATAATTAATAAATTTCATCGTACAATTTTCATTCAACAAATGGATAAATGAATGTTTTTGTGGCTCACGCCGCGCTTTTATGGTGTATTTCGACGTGGATGTGGTAACGCACCGTGAGTAATTACTCAGCGGAATGTGAAGGAACTTTGTACGCGGGCCGACATATGGAGAATATAAGCTCTTCCGGTTCAATTTTTTCGGGGTGCATCCTATTATCATACACAAGAACTTCCCTCTTGATGATTCACCCTTATCAAGGAAAGGAATGGAAATTTTTATGGTGTATAGTTATTGTATGGTTCTAGTTTTCACCTTTATTATTATTATCTTGTGTTTGCAGCTGTGCTAATACGAATGATGTACATAGCTGAAGAATCATAGTATGGAACGAGTGCATTATGGTAAGAGACACCTGAAGACTTGAAGAGTTTTCACCTGCAAGTGTTTAGTGCTCTCAATTAATTCACGCAGAAAAGGATGATTACATTATGAGAAATTCATTGTTTTGTCCTGTTTATGATTGCACTCGTGCAAGTTTGGTATAAAATTCGTTACTATTAAATTTCTAGATTTTATAATATCACTCAAAATATAATTGTAAAACAAAGTCAATATTACTTCTAAAGCTAAATAAATGCTTATGAGAACAGAAAAGTTATTCATTTATATTACTGTATCTTATAAATCTAGTATATAATAAAAATAATTTAAACCTTGAAAATTAGCGCTTACATGATTTAAGCCTGGATTTTTGATGACAAAAGTTAGTTCTGATTTTCTTTTCTAAAATTCTGCTATTGTCATCAACTGCTGAAGATAAATCTACAGCTCTTTCTTTTTTGTAATAGTCTGGCAAAGACTGACGGATGTCATCCAAGCATTCCACTGATAATATGATACTCTGTAAATATGTACATTGAAATTTTATAAAATTTGTAGATATAATACTCGGTGGATTAAAAACTACGTAATATTTCAAGAAATTCAAATCTAGGTTTATATCTTTAATAATAAGCATAAGGCATGTACCAATATTCAATTGCTTTGGTTTAGCGCATGTCCAGAATTTATCTGGCGAACATTGATTCATCAAGATAGACTAATAATGTATAATGATTGGTCTAATTCGGTACATTAATAAATTAATTCTACGATACGTCAATCAATTCAACTAATATATTAGAACCTCAAGTAATTCTTAAAAAAAAAACCTCTACGGGCTAGGAAAAAAATGTTCGCGTTACATTTTAAATCCATTCTGAGGATGAATTTGACTTTCTGCCTTATCATCTTTGTAGAAAATTACCGCCTAAGGTTATCGAAGATGGTCACTGGAAATGAATAAGTGCATCCTAGGAAATATGTATTCTTCAAAATTTTCAGGATTTTAGTAGAGTATTCTGTAGAAGATATTGCTTTGTTTTCAGGTATACAAAATGCAAAACGTAATATGACATTAAATCCAGGATTATAGACGATAACTAGTTAAGGGAGCCTAAGAAGCCAGACATCTTGATTTGTTACAAATGAGTGGACATAAACAAGTTTACCAATCATATTTTAAATTTATTCCTTAGTTGCTATATAGACTGCATCGACTAGATATACGAAATATGTCGTGGAACAGTAGAGAAACAAATATGTATGCATGTATTTAGATTGAGGTCGTCGAGATCGATAAAATAACCTTTTCGGAAATAGTGGATAGTAAATCAGGATGAATATAGGCATACGTTGGGATATACAAATACAGAATTCCATATGAATTTAAAGCTTGAGTCAAATACATTTCATAAGAAGTCAAAGGGAAGAATGGACGATGTTAGTATAGGGGATAAATGAAGCAATTGATCTTGATTTCCCGTAAATTCAGATAAAAGACGAGACTTCTCTCCCTTTTTTCTTAATTTAAACTGGAAAGAAACTTCTTTGGGAGTTTATTTAGTGTAATCTCTACAAATGTATTGATGTCAAGTATATAAATATAAATTCGCTTGCAATATAATTAAAAAAAGAGAAAAAAAACAATACTAATATCGGAATTAACTGGGAGTCAGCATAGCCAAGCTGCCTAGAAAAACTCTTAGTGCAGTTCAGGTTCGAGTCCAACCCAGATGGAAGCTCGAAGATAGAACAACAGTTGTTGCTATTATTCAATGCTAGTGTCATCTAAATGACACCTGGTTAGGAAGTCCACAACAAACTCCACTTAAATTTAACTTAATTTTATGATAGAGTTTCCGGAAAAAAAAAACTTCAGGAAATTTAAGATTCCATAACTTTATCATAACAGATATCATCTGTTATGATAAAATACTTCCTGCGTATATGTAAAACTGTCATTAAGATGTGAATTAAGTCCATAATAGGAAAGGGGTGGCTTGAATTATGATGCTGATGCACATGTACTTGAGGGAAAATTCTGGAATTCTACTATAAAAACCATAGAACTCTTTTGAATTTCTAACAAAATTCTTACCTTGATTTTCTTTTCCGTCTTTTTTCAAGTAGCACCGATCGTTATGAATTATGATCATTTTGATCACTTGCACATGTGCACCCTTAACAATAACTAGATATTCTGAGCCTAACTACGCTACGCACGTCTACTGATTTATCGACATCACCTAATTCTTTAAGACTGTATAAATGTATGTACGTATCTCTATTATAAGGAGGGATAATAAGATTGGACAGAGAATGTGCAGCCATCAAATTTTCATGTGATTTACGATCAACGCGCGCAAGGCAATGAAAAGTGAAGATGCCATAGAATAGTGCTTCTCCCTCCGTGTTTAATAAATGTCTTCCGGATATTTTTTTCTCATCGTGTCTCTTCAACAATAAAATCAAATAACGTATTCGGGAATTTTTGTTATTTATAAGCTATGTACATACGATCGCTAATAAAGCAGAGTATATCATATAGGAGACTTCTATGGAAACGTCATCACGATGAAAGACATTAACAAAACATTTTAGAATTCTTGGTAGCAACTGGCAGATGCAGTCATTAAGTACGCGCGTTCCGGTAATGACCCGTGTGTGCCATATGCAGCACCGACCCTAGACAAATTATATTTATGTACATATGTATATATACATGCATAGGTACACCTGCGCATTTGCATAGCTATGCTATTTACTGATGTTCATCAGGTAGGTAATGCACGATCTCCATAAATACTAGGGACATTTTTTCCGCTCTATAGCCGATGATATCGACCACGCGCCGGTGCACGAGGCACATGTTACTGCGGATATTATGAGGCACGCGAGTAAACGCATTGCATTGCAATATTTTCAAATTCAGGAAATTAGGCCAAGTCTTGAAGGTACATGGTTGTTGGTATTCTCATTAGGTTACACTTGGTGAAAGAAAAGTGAAAATTGAGGAGTTGCAGTGAAATGTTTTTTTTTATTTGTAATAATTACTTCATTTTATGCCTGAACTTTAGGATAGGGGAAAGAGAAAATGTTTTTGCTGATAAGTCCGGTTGATATAATTTAAATTGTAATGAATCGTAATGATTATGTATGTTTTGTGTTTCCATTAGATCAGAAGGATCTTGAACTAGAGAGTGCTGGTGTACTGACCTATCACAAAATTCATTCTTTTAGAGAATTGGTCTAATTGGCTGACCTACTAGTATTACCTCAAAGAACAATAAAAAAATAATACCATAACGTTACACCTACTGGTGTTCCTTAGGGATCTTTACTCGGACCACTACTATTTATCATACATGCATCTATGTTAATTAATTTTTTTCTCAAGACGTACATAACCTTTACAAATTGACTTAAGTTCCTCAGTTTTATATCGATTTCATTCCTAAACCCGTATCTGCTATAGACTTATAAATCTACTTAAATACATTTTTGTATACCTCTTGATCAAGAACGCTCCCTTACAATATAAAAGGTTGACATCTATCAGTAATCCTTTTTTTTTAGGGAAATTCTCTCCTTTATTAAAGAAAGAAAATTTATCTACCATGATCACAGAAGATTGGGGACCTACATACTTGCGATATATGCATAAAAGGAAGAAATTTTAACCATATACAATGACGCCCAAATACTATTTCCGGAAACTAATCTGGGCTTTAGAACTTAATAACATTAGGATAACTTAGCGGATCTACTCTAAGGAGAAGCATGTTTGTTGCTTCTCTCCAAAAGAACCAAACGAACATTCATATATATTCTCTATAATGCTATTGATCATGACTCTCATAACAATCATAGATACCAGTATCCTAAACAGTTCTTTTATTTCCACAAATTACGTCCATATGCTCTACAAAGTTAAAGTTTCAAGCAACACTCCTCGGTTCTTCAAAATTGTTTATTCTAATTTATACCTAAGTCTATCCATCATTTCTTCAATACATAACTTCCAATTTTCAGCCCCTGTGTAATGCCAATTGCTAGAAGGCCTATAAGTATTTAATGTTTCATAGGGAAAACCTTCAAAAATTAATGTTTTGACAAATATAGGTTTCTATGACGTGGTGGACTTAAATTTCATAAACTCGGTATTTAAGTTGTTAAGTTTACGAATAGGGGTGACTAGGCCTCCTGGACCTTGCGGACACCGCGACCATAGCTTATATATTGTGCCTTCCACTAAAGTGGTTAGGCACAATCGAGTCTTTCAACGAGCTCGATTATTGCTTTTGGAGTTAGATTGCAGACTTAAAGTGTACTTCCAGTGATTTTCAGCCTTAGACCTGCAAGTACTGGCCATTGACATATAACGTGCATCGAGGTCTCATCTTCCTCTTCGCACAATCGACACAGTTCACTGTCGGATTTCTTCAGGAAGTGACAGAAGGGCCCATGACCAGTGTGTAAGCAAATAGTCCGAGCGACTGTCTGCTAAGTCCAATAAGTTGGCGCATCTGGAGGTGAGATTGGTTGAAGAATTTCTTCGCCTGCCTCATACCGGGCGCGCTACGCCAAAGGAGATCCAGTTGCCTGTTTTCCCACTTAAGCAGTTCTCCCTAAAGTGGCTTTTTGGTAGGCCAAATGTCGGGTAGGGACCCGTATATGGACATTCAGCTCCGGTTTTAGCCAGTTCGTCCGCTTTTTCATTACCGTCCACTCCTTCATGTCCAAGGACCCATACCAAGGTTACATGGTTGTCCCTAGATAGTAGTTGCAGTTTCAAGTAGCAGCTCCAGACTAATTTCGACTCAAAAACTTGAGAGGAAAGAGCGAGGAGCGTAGCTTGGCTGTCTGAACAAATGTAGATGTTAGAGTTCTTGCAGCCCTTATTTAGGTTTTAGGTTATAGCATAGACTTCCGCCTGAAAAATTGAAGGTGAGGCACCAACCAGGCGCCTGTTTTTCCGTCCTTGCGGGATCCGTCAGTATAGCAGACTTGGGCCCGTTCGGAAACTAGAGTCCTCTGTCTAATATCTAGCTTCTTCAATTAATGGTTACCTTGTAACCTCTTTCTTTACTGGTGATCTAACGAGAAATATTTACTAGGTTAAAAAGTGAGTTTTTTTAACCTTGAACAAAGACGCGAACCAAAAAGTGTCTATGGACAATAACCAATTAAGTCTTCGAAAAATCGATTCTGTTTTTATTGGCTTAAAAAATAGTTTAAACCCTGTAGAATAAGAAAAAAAAGGTCCAGTGCCAGAAAAAATTTTTTTTTTCCTTTGAAAATAGAGGTCGCCACCAAGCGCGTCAAACTTGCTCCGAAATGACTACCTGACGCCTGAAACACAATTGGAGCTTTTCAGCCAGCTTTATCGCCAGCTTTCTTCTAAAGCTGACTGAAAAAGCTGAATTGAACACAACTGACCTTTTTGACATTTGCAACTTTAACTTGTTTATCGGAAAACTTTTATTTTTTACCTTCATTTTTTTTTTCCAATAAAAAACTATTCTCAAAACTTTAAACGCGTTTTTCACTAAACACGGTTTTTCAAAATGGCACGCAGCATAACTCGAACAAATTTCATATTTTCGACTTGAAATTTTGACCAGATGTAAATATTAACATTATCTAGAGAATGCCGTACGGGATTTTCAATAACTTTATTTGTTGATTTTTTATTAACAAAAAACCTGCCGTTTTTTTCGTCAAAATCAAACTTTTTTTTTTTCAAATGCTCGCCAAATCTACAAAAATTAACGTTTTTAAAAATCCGTACGGCATTCTCTAGCTATAAGCTACTAGATTAATATTTTGTTTTTTTTTTGTCTACATATCCCGGGAAAATGGCTGTGGAGCCGCCATTTTGGTTTTTTTTTTCGCTGTCAAAAAATTTATCAATAAAGTTCAATATATGCCCGATGATACCCTTAAAAGGTTTTTTTCAAGCACCTTTAATTGCGCGAGAGAAAATTCGTGAAAAAACCTTTTTTTTTAGCCGTTACAGTGGCGTCACCCCTTAAGATAGCTCTGCCCAAGCTATTCACCTAACAGATCAAATCGTTTCTAAAAACTGAAATCGAACAAGCAAACAATATTCTTCATATCTCAAAAAGCGCTTAATAATTTATCAATGGATAAACTCTCTTGGCATGAGTTATCATAATACAGTGTTCAAACTCTTTTTCATTGAAACTTTCAAAAAACAAAAATGATTACAAAACAAAACTTATAAAATGTCTACAAATTATATTCACCTGCTTCCCCGGTTTTTAATATTGTACATATGTCTATAGAGACGACCACATCGCGCGTCGCCAACTACCATGTATGGTGTACCGGCAAGAGGTACAGACAGATAAATGGCAACCTGCAATCGTGGTCAGCAATCATAATCAATTTGAACATATTCATAACGCGAAGGGAGTGGGTGGCCGGTCTGTAGCACAAAAGGCATAAAAATTACATTTTATCCGATGTTTATCGCAGGTGTGGTCAACTTATCCCGAGGTCCCCAAGATCTCTTCTGATATCAGAGAAGTTTTAATTCATTTTCTCCTTTACTTCACTCCAAAGTTGAAATTTATTCCTCTGATCAACTAAGAATGAAACGAGATGCAAAAGCATTGGAAGAAGTTGAAAAATAAATACTTGTAAGTCCATCGTCGTCGTCGTCGTCGCTTTACCCAGAGTAATAGTCACAGTCAGCAATCCTATAGTGCATAGCGCTTATCCACACTATAAATAGCCTCAGTTCGGTATCTTACTATTATTTATTTCGCTTTTGCACACAATTAGTGAGTGCAAGTGATTCATTTGCAATTGTGCAAATTTGTAGGCAGTGAATGGAAAATGCCTGCAATCATAACATGTTTGGGCGCTGGACACACAAGTGCAGGTTCAAGGTGGATTGCGAATTAAAGGAGAGTTTATATAAAAATTTTTGTTGGATTTCGCGGTAATGGCAAGCCTTTGGGGAGAAACAGGAATATTATAATGCCAAATCACGAAATTTTGTAATATTTTGCAAAATATTGCAGATAAATTTAGCATAGAGGTAACAGGTTATCTCAGTCCCCATGGTAAAGGTATTGTGGAATGGCGTCTTAATATACAGCAGTATAGAGCTAGTAAAATAAGAAGGCGATTTTATGCAATTTTGGTCTATATAGCCCAGATAAATCATTATTGGTGTTTTAGAACTGTAGTTATGATAACATTTGGAAATCAATTAGTTATTATTATTTTTTTTTTCTTTTTGCAATTGATGTTTTTACATCTAAAGGTGAAGGTGATGTTTGTTATATAAAATACATTGCCAAGTGTAATATCTGCAACCGACCAAACTGTGATACATAATATTGATGAATTTTATAAAAGAATTTTTAAAAAGAGTAATAGAGTACTTCCTGGTTCGGCGCCAACAGCATTCCAAGAATATTAATCAAAGACAAATAGGCCCAACCCTACGAAATGCTCCATAGACACAGAAATATTAAGTGCGCGATATGGTAAAGTTATAGCTTATGACTTATGAATGGTATCGAAGTAGAAAGGAGTGTATGTATGCAACTATTTATATGATTGCTGCATAATTTGACGAAAATAAAAAGAATTCTATATTCTAAATCTATATAGCTACATAATTCCATATATCTGATTCGTTGGATATCATTGATTTTTTTTTCCAAAATAACATAGAAAGAGAAGAATCGAATATGAAATTTTACAGAAGATGGCGTACAAATACCGTGCGTACACTTATCTTTTCTGCGGAAGCTAAATATATTGATTTTGTCTGGGATAATTGGTTTGGATTTCCTCACCATATGGTCTGGAGAGCTTGAACATTACCCACCGAAATGGACCAGTTAAGAAGATCAGAACCCATTTTATCTGTGGGAAAGTATCTGATGTTATGTCTGTGGAAGAAAGCAGCCGCCCAACGCGCCATTACTTCAAGAAAACTGGTTCTCATTGACTGACAGTAACGAATTTACTTTGTTACCAGATAAGTAATCTTGTTCACTGATATAAGAAGAGAAATCTTCTATGGTTCACATATGAAAATAAACACTAGAATGTGCGATGCAAGTTGGTAACGGCTACTATGATTGATAAATCTCCCCATCCATATTAAACAAAATAAATAGCTACAAAGTCCATTTTCATACCCACCGAATAGTATTATTGGTAGTTCCTCCATCCATCCAAATTTAAACCCTCTCTAGCAAGTTCAACGGCAGCATCATTCTCCATTTTCCGGTAATAGTTAATTTCAATGTATTTCACTGCCCTTGGTGCAGAACAGATCCTCAAATATATACGATTTATTTATGTATATTAAGATATTCCGAAAATAACATCAAAACCCTCCGTTCAGTTCCCTAATGGACCCATCCATAAAATTGAAAACTCAAGCCAGCTAACTGCTCGATTATCTTTTTTGCAAGGTTTTGAGTTAAGATAGCTTAATCTGTAGTCACCTTGTTGGATAGGCCATTAGACTTTTTCCGTCTCTTAAGGGAAAAATATAGAATACATCTCTATGGATCACGTTTTATACCGAAACCACAATCCTCGGCAAATGTTTCTGACAATAAAACAAGGAGAATAAATACAGAATTGCATAGAGACAACTTAGGACACGATTTAATCAGTTTTGCAAACTATTATGGATGGCTCTTTCACATAATACAAATACAATGAAACGCAGCTCTTGATATAAGTATCAAGGGGAAACATATTGCTATTCTCTCAAAAGGTTAACTCAGTTCTAATAATTTCTAAATAGGCGAGAGACTATAGTTACAATACAATTTCTCTGCTATGAGAATCTTAGCACGAAATAATAATGGTGATCTGATCTGATAGCTAATTCTTACACTAACACTCTCCACCTCTATGATTGGATTCACCATTAAAGAGGATTATTATTATTGCAACATCATCAACATTTGGAGACTATTGGTGCATCAAACTCATCCTAAACGAGCGAAAGGACTTTTTTTGGACCTCGGAAAAGTAAAATGAAGATATATGTGACATTATAACTGTTCACAGCGTGTATCGGGTGCATATTTCTAAATTAGAATATCTACATAAGTAATGCTGAATGTTAATACCGCTTAAAAAAGGGTATACCGGAAACAGATGAATATTTCCTATTTTGTTTGTTGGGCCTTTACGTAAAATTTAGTTGAAAGACATTGCTCACCAGAACCGACTCAAACGAGTGTATTAATCAGAACGGTTCACTGAGCCGCCTTGGCACCCGTGCTAGAGTTTCTTCCGCTCATTCTGCAATTTAATTACACATTTTGGAATATAAAAGTATACATTTCATCATCACTACTTAAGAGTAAGAAGAAATTTTCTTATAATCCTGCAACTGCTTATTTTACCCTCGAACCAAATAATAAAAAAAAAACAAAAACTATACAAAAACAGGACATCGCAAAGAAAAAGGCTGACTCGTAAATCAAAAACTTTGGCTTGATCATTATTTATCTTATGAATGTCATCTCATTAACATTTAGAAATATTACCTTCGAATATAATAGAGACACGTTACCCTTATAAATTCATTACTGCTTATAAAACTGCATAGAATTTATCGACACTGTTCTAGTGGTGTCGTAGTAGATGTTATTATCATCTAAAAATCATATATCACTTTCAATTTAATGGATTGACATTTCTATGGATAAAACAGGTCTTCGCAGGCGCTAGCAACAAAAGTATATACATAGATATATATAGTACAGCTATTATACTATCTCAGACGTCTTTTCACTTCTGTTTTCCTTAAAAACTATTAACGAATATGAAGTTGTATATCAAAACTGCCCACACAAAATGTTGATATCCTTAATCTTTTACCATTCAGAAAACTAGGATTACTTTCTCCCAATCTTTCTGTAGGTATACCTAGGCTTACATCTTTGAACAGACCACCCTAGGTGAACGTGCTATTATATTATAGGTGAGGCATTCAAGTGACTGTTTTTACTTGGGACAACAAAACCGGAGTATAATGATGGCTGAAACATTAAAATTGCTCTGGATTTTAAAAGTATACATCTTTTTTATGAATCTATCTATCGAGATGAAATGATTTCACCTTTTAGAGAAGGAAAAAAAAAACGGCACAACAAAGTAAACAAAAAATTAAAAAAAAAACTTTTTTTGCAGAAAAAACTAGCACAAACACAGGTAACAGGTAACAGGTAACAGGTACTTTCAGATATAATCCGAAATAGAATACTGGCAGGTTCAGGACAATGCCATTCCCAAGCAACCGAAGGAAACAATAAATTCATGAATGAAAGACTTAAAATGAAAAATACAGTGATAATCGACGTCACGAAATTCATCAACTATTCAATCACTCATACTTACATACCTGAATACGATTATATAAACCTTTCGAAGAATTTTAGAACAATTTTCCATACTACATGTGTACATTGTTAGCAAAATGCCCAAAACTGTTGCAGGTATAATAAAAAAAATGGACCAGTTAAGAAGATCAGAACCCATTTTATCTGTGGGAAAGTATCTGATGTTATGTCTGTGGAAGAAAGCAGCCGCCCAACGCGTTCTACTAAGATTAATCTCCATCAACGTTAAGATAAGTTGGCCTTTTGCTTACATTTACCGCGAATATCCGTGACCCTCTTGATCCAACCAACCTGAGACTATTATAATACATAGATCGCGCGGTAAAATGGAGACTTGTTTAGCCGTTCTGAGGAATAATTTCCTCTTTGGGGTCAGCTTATAGTATCACCTTAGACTATACCCTCATACTTGAAAACTCTATAAAGAAGGTAACAAGCTACACGAAAATGGCCATAATGACAAAGAATTAAAAATTAAGTCAACATTTCGGTCGTATGCAGAGTAATTCAGGCGCGGTGTTTCCTAGTAGTTAAGTGACCGCGAACGACACGACCGCATGACGTTCAGGTACAAAAATTATTTTTGACATGTTTATATCACTGTCACCTGTAATATTATATTATCAACCTGCAGGCGGTAGATGATATTCTTGTTTTCTTGATGGCTTCATATAAATTTTGGGTACTTTTGAACCAACTATATAAATATAGGTATATGAGAATTACCACTGTTGAAGGTCAGTAGAGCTTTGTAAAAGTACATATAAACATTTCAAGACTGGTTTTTTTTCCGAAAATATGCAGGCACCTGTAAACAAAACAATTTTTTAAGGGTAGATGCCTAAATAATCTGTTTGGACACCTCTTAATCGTCGCTAGTCTATTGGTGGGACGGATATATTTATGGAAAATATGAATATGGAATAGCACTTTAGTTAACACGAAGATAAGAACATGGAGGTTAAGTGTATATCAAAGCACTTAATTCGAAATGCAATAGATCGTATCTTGTTCAGCCATACCATAACTAACAATCTCGTTAACGATAGATGTCTTTGAAAAAGTTACTATTTGCTCGGTATTTGGTTAGTGTGAACTTATCGTATATTTTCAAGATTTCGAAGCCTTAATTAGTTAAAAAAATTAAGGTTAACCCTTAGCTACCACACTGGGGTCAGCCTAACACCAGCCGTATTCAAGTCCAATTTAAAATTCCCGCTTTTACAAATAAGGACTATAAACGCCACCTGTCGTTAGTTGAAGAGTGCGCCGACCTCTTGAGCCCAAATCAAGTATTAGAAAGTTCTGGCATCTGTACAAATTTGAGTGGTCCCGTAGAAGACCCCAGTGTGGCAGGTACATAGCTGCAATATTAAATATTGATCCTCAAAAAGAAACTTATGAAAGAATCAAGCTGCCAACAAGACAACGATGTGTTTCGTGCCCTCGAAAAGAAGATAGAAAAACAAACGTCGCACGCAGTAGCTGTCAAGCACCAATTTGCGAGGAGCATCTTCTTACTTTTTGTCACTCTTGCGTTGGATATTGAATTTTGACTCATACTACAATTTCAAACTTCTAATAAATACATTTTTTTAAACGCCGACTATCAAACTATTTTTTTACTTAAAGATACATATTCCAAGAGTACTCCTCTTAATTTTTAGCTCTTAATATGAAAACATAAAAAAAAAACAATTTTTTTAGTGAAAATAGGCATTTTCTCCACTTTTTTGCATTCAACTATGGTTTTTCAATATTAAAAATTATTTTTTCATAAAAACAACAATTTTAAAGTAAGTATTAATGAATATCAGAAAATTTTTGTGAAAAAAACAAATCAATATACGCTTCACAACCTATTTTTTTAACGCTGGGGTACGAAACAACCCCAGTGTGGCAGCTATGTTATTCGGTAGAAGTATGGCAGCTAAGGGTTAAGGGGCTAAATATTGGCAACATACTCCTTACAATCATCGCAATCAGATTAATCCCCGTTTATTTTAGTTTTATCCTACGTTTGGACTTCTGATAAATCCAACAATTTCCCCAAAATTATATTTATGTTTCTTATTAATTTAACAAAATTCAATTATGAATTGCATAACTTAACTCTAATGTACTTTATATGTATATTTTCAATGAAACAATTGAATTTCTAAAACTTTCACACATTAAACGGCAATAGAAGGAAAATTGAGTTGTTTATTCCAACTAAGGAAGGCGGCATTAGTCATTGTTTTAGGCATCCCTATTTTATGTAATTTTCTTAACACCTTAGCGTAGGAAGCTCCTTCTGAGCTCAAAGTGCCTTATTTGCATTTTAATTGAAAAATCACGCAAGCGACAGACCATCGACAGAACAAAGGTGCATTGCTTGCTTGTTCCCTAAATTTAGCTTATTTTAAATGGGGCGCGCAGGCGCAGTTATTCATTTCATTTAAAGTGCTCACTCTTCGGTTTAATATTATGAAAATTGAAATGTCAAAAGGTCTTAACATAATGATTATAAAACTATATATGTACATATGTATGCATGTGCAACTGGTATTGTCTGTTGGCTTGTTATGTTTGTGATTGCTACATTAAAAGAATATTGATTATAAAAATTGCTGTAAATTTTTTTTCTGTTTTCAGTTTTCAATGTATGTATGGCTTAAAGATAAATGGTGATGTAGGGAATTATAGCTTTAAGGTCATGCCTGCGTTACTCATCCTTTGTATACCGAAGTGTTGATTTTATTTTATGGAGCCTTTTTACGAAAGCCTGGTTTTCATATAATAATAGTGACAGAGTCGCGAAGTCGCGACAGCGAAAAAAAATTCCAGAATTGTTTTCGTCAACACTTGGGGGTGATGAGATGAGTCAGACGATGACATATATAACATATGAATTCTGTACTCAACTAAACAAGGGTATTCGAGAATATTCGCAGAGACAAAATGAAAATCGGTTCCAATAATACATTGCAATCGTTGGAATAGAGGTCACGGATACAATAACAAAGTCACAATAAACTGCATTAAAGTGCGGTATAACATATACATGCACACATACAAAATGTTTGCCAAAAGTCGAAATTCTTTGCACATCTGAAAGTTTTTAACCAATCTATTAATTATCAGTTTCCGAGTATTCCGACCACATAATTGAGGGTTCAAAATAAAACATAATTTTGCAATATTGTTAGAAAAGGGTATCGCCAAACTTGGTTCTAGACCAATTTTAGCGATATCCTAGATGAATGAAAATATGCAAGTTAGATGGTTAAAGTATGGTTTTTCGTATTTATTTCTAGAAGAGTTCGTCGAACAGTAAAAATGTGTATAGCCAATTTACCCAAAATCTACAAATCTTACTCTACTAAGGAATTCGGAAGAATTTCCCCGCTTCCGAATATTGATAGAAATTGTTACGAGAACGTCGGATCTTAAATTTCAGCCCTCTCAGGAACAGTGTTGGGCATAATTAACTACATTTGTAATCGGATTAATAATCAAGATTACATCGAGTAATCTTAGGAAAATGTAACCGTAATCGTGATTACATGATTAAATTGTTTTTTTTTTTTTTTTTTTTTTATTACAAATGAAACTTATCAAGAGATTTTAAAATTTAGTTCTAAGAAAACAAACAATCTGTGATCGTAAGAATTTTGATTGTAGAAAACTCCAAGACATTGTTGAATTATGTATTAATTGGAGTTAGTGTAAGGAATGAAAGTACTTCTATTGATAGAGACTCGCACATATCTTATCATCAACTTAATTTCGAGAATCTTGATTATGTGTGCAAAAAGATAGAGAAAAAGATTAATTTCTGGGACATATAAGAACGGCGTTGAGCACGGAAAATGCAATAATACTTTTTAACTCTTTGATTTTGCCACACTTTTCATATTGCTCCACAATGTTATATGCTAGTTCGAATGAATCCAATGGGAGACTGCAACTGTTACAGAATAAGGCAATGCGAGTTATTCTGAAATGCAGCATATACTGAAATGCAGCATATACTATATACACCAGTTGGAAGCATGCTCGTAGCGCTGCAATGATTATATACTATCGACATGATAGCAAGAGTGAGGATGAAAGATCAGATTCACTAACTACTTCCTAACAAAACAGTACATTATTATTTTTGATATAATAAAGAAGACTCTAACTGTGATAACGAAAGGGTAAATGAAATTTTCCCTTTCATAATTACTAATAATACCGTTTACCAATCCACATATATTCAATTATTCCATCCCACTACAGATATGTGCTTACAAATACTAGTTTATGTGCCACTGTCGATATCGGAATAGACCCAGCAAACATTTTCTCAGGTTTTCACATTTGCGAGAAATTCTCGGAGAGCAACAATTTGATAATTTTTCGGTTTTACGAATTTTTCTCGACATATGGCCTTCAGGTTCAGAGAACTTTTGCAGTATAATCCGAGAATATTTCGTTTTTACGAATCTCCTTGAAAAATTACGGAGTCTTTCAAAAGAATTATCAGTACATGATTTTTCAGATTGTGCATGACAATGCAAGCATACCAACAGCATTCTTTTCAAGCATTCGGCCGAAAAAAAGTGTAGTGAGTGCTGAGAAATTAAAATTTGCATTTGGTAAATGTTTCTCATAGTTTGGTTGTTTATTTTCAATTGGATATCGAATAGTTTTCACAAAGCATAGTTTACTCGTTTATCCAATTCGAGATCGAATAGTTTTTACGAAGAAATCTCGAACACATATGACCCTTATATATAGCACCAATACACGAAAAATCTTCGAAATAATCTCGAAAATACGAATCGATATATAGTCGTTATTTTAATTCGAATCAGCGTTCCTTTTCGTTCATTTTCGGCTCGAGATAGAATCGAGAATGACTTCGAGATCGAAGTTCAACTTTGATTGAGCGGGTCGATTCCAATTCGATCTCCAATCGTAATATTTGCTGGGGAAATACAACAATGTTTGTTTCCTTTTAACTACAATTCTAACACTCTTGTAAATTTGTAATCTAAAAATTTAATCAGGTAATTATGATTACGGTTACAATTGAATAAATCATTAATCGACAAAAATGATTACTTTTTTGATTAATCATCAGATTACAGATTGTAATCGTAATCATTAATCATCAATAAGATTGCATTTTGTACAACACTGCTCAGGAAGTGTCTCCAAATATTATAGCATAGTACTGAAAAACGAAATTTTTGTATGACAGCCGTACGAAGAAGTGGGCCAACTTTACCAATTTTCGAAATTAGTTATATCTACAATTTTTATAAACAGAAAATCCCATCTGGCGGATAACAGCAGTGAGCTTTTCATAGTAATTTAGCACACAAAGGCGCGAAGTGTATTTAACACTATAAATATTCGACAAGAACATTTAGAATGTCTTAATTCCAAGCTTATTCGTATTAATCGTACAATTATCGAACAATGATCAGAATTTATTTCATTTGATTCAGAATTAATCCCCACCACAAACTTGGTCGCTAAGGTCTCAGGATCTGCTTTTAACAAGCCGGCAGTGCAGTTCGCAAAATTCTTAGTAGCCTTGTGCAAATCTTATAGCATCCATTAAGACATATTTCACAAATATTATCCAAAACTTGTTTTAACCTTGTGCAAGCAATTAGTGCAAATATTATAGCATCTATAAAGATCTATATCCCAACATTCGTCAAGACAGCATTTCCTTCGCCGCCCTCACCTTACGTAAGTATCCGTCAATAAGTGATTATTTGCGAATCTATCCACATTCATCCAGGATTTAAATCGGGAACTATTGGATTGTAATCATTTATCTACACTACAAAAATATATTTAATTTAAAAAAAGAATATGTATGAGCCGACTCTTTCCATACGTTCTGTAGCAAACAACTATACAGGTAGTTTTTGGTTTTACAGTCTTTTCACAACATATTCTGAAGCTTAGTAAGTTTAATATTTCATTCAAGAATTCTGTAGCCAACCTTATGGCAGTTCAACTACTGTTGCTTTACTATTCTTCAGATCAGATCAGATCATTGTATTTTTAACCAGGTAACGGTCATTGAATTGAAAAAAAAACATGTCTGGATCGAGTAAATCCTGTTGTACAGAAATAGCATTCTATAAATTTATAAAATATTTATAACAAGGAACGATACTACATAAGAGCGTCGATCGGTCTCGTGACTTTAACTTATTCGAAATTAAAATGTAGAAATCACCCCCGGAACGAGTCTAATGAATTTTCAATTCATTTTGAGTAAAGCTCGACATGCGTTATACATATTCTCCGAAGATATCATTCACACAAATTACTTAACATTAGCTGTTCGATACGATAGGATGCAGTTCAATATCTTCCGACGCGACGACATGAGGCTCTATTTGGCTTTTGTTGACTTATTCAAATTCGAGTCTCAATTTATGTATTTCAATTGACAAGACATAAAAGATCCAAGTTCCTTCTTTTTGTTTTTTTTTTAATACGGCCGACGGCCGACGTATTTATCAAAATTCATAACAACAAATGAAATTATTTCGACTTGCAAATTAGGAAGGATTTCATGTGATAAAGGAATATGTAAACATTTGCAGAAGGTGAAAGTACTGGGATCCGTTGTAGAATGTTGAACCTATTTGTGCTATAGATAAAAATATCACCGTAGCGGTTGTTGAACGGGCGGCGGTCAAGTTCATTAAACTGTAACGCGGGTTTACGCAAAGATGTATGAAATTTGTTTGCACCGATAATTTATATACAGATTTTATATACATATAATTTTTGAATTCATGATGATGCCTTAAAGAATATTCTCTGATCCCACAGCAAAGATTTAGGAAAAGATATAAGCAGGAGTATATGTAGAAAATTGTACAAATGATTAAGAGAAGGAAGCTCTTTTATGAGCTTGTGAAGAAGACGAAAGATGAAAAACAATTCCATATCTGTGCTTATGGATGAGATAGATTTGAAGGTTGTATGTTCAGTAAATGGTAACTTCTATCAGAAATCAAATATTTATATAAGAAATTCTATTAAATATACCTTAAACCTGTATAGTATGTAATTATGTTAAAGCCTTAAATCTTATGGGCTAAAATTTTTTTTCTCCTTTAAAAAAATAAGAACCACAAATTTCAACGTTAAGAAGCTGTGATTGGTAGTATATCAGTGGATGACATTGCGTCATAAATATATTAAAAAAGATGCAAATATCGACCACGACTGTGATATCAAATATGCTGTCATTTATAAATCTATTAATTGGGTTGGAAATAATAAATAAATAATAATAAAATATATAAAAGAGAATAGGTGATAAAACTGAACCTTGTGGTTGTTCAGGTTCAATATATAAATAACCATCAGCTTTTAAAATTTTGAGAATATATTATTATTATTCTTATTGTTATTAATTATTGTCATCAATTCAATTATACATTCAAGATTCGCATCTTTTAAATTATGTATAAGTTTAAATAATTTCAAATGAGAGAGGTAAAGCGAAAAAATAAAAGAACAAAAATAAGCAAAAAATGAGTAAATGAACAAACCTATGGTCCAGTTGCGCGCAAGAAGAGTGGGAAAGTCTCTGTGCAATAAATACATTCCTTTTAATGGCACAGAAAGAGCCCGACATTATAGACCACTTAATATCATGCGGCAAGGCATTATAAAGCTTAAAGGTGTGATTGAAGAACAGGCTTTTGGTTATCAATCCATGAGATCGTGGTAAAATTAAGTTTAGAGTTCTTCTAGATGCGGAGCATTGAAAATCAATAAAAAGATAACCTGGGCAACAAAACTTAATAATTATTATAAAAGTTAGCAATGAGCGGAAGTCTAAATAAAAGAAAAGGTTACACCCAAACATAGTGTTTACATAAGATGAAATGTGATCGAATCTACGAAGATTGTATATGAATCGAATTATATAGTTAAACGTAAGTGACAATTTATTGAAGTTCCTATGGTCTAGCTTACCATAAATCTCACATCCATAAGTGATTATTGGTAAGAGCAACGAACGATCCAGGAGCCAAGAGTTACGAAGGGACTCAACCCATTGAATAGATTTATTACTAAGAATTAATGGGGGAAAACTTGTTTTGTCAAGATTTGTCCTGTAAACAACTATGGCATTCATTTTTGAGGGTTAAGCATAAGCCTATTTTGAATTACCCATCGATTAAGGCATACAAGATCCTCGTTAATGCAACTAATGCCATGCTCAATAAGACCAAGAGGTCTGGAGAGAAATAATTGCACGTCGTCAGCATAAAGATGAAGCTCACTATGGGATATAGATTCAAAGATATCATTGATGTACATGCAAAAAAGCAATGGGCCAAAAATCGATCCATACAGAACTCCACGATTGACACTGAGGTAGGGGAGTACTTGTCATTAGTGTATACGGTTTGTAGACGACCTGTCAAATAACTATGCAAAAGTCTAGCTGCATAAGGTGAAAATTTGAATTTTGTAATCAGCTTATTACATAGAATCGTGTGATCCAGTATCAAAAGTATAAGATTTATTACTCCTTTGCTATTATGAATTATACTCATAATCTCCACAGCAGAATTTACGGTAAATTTTTTAATTTAGCTCTGAAAGGAAACTAAGTTCGTATAGTAGCCCTTATTATATTTATTATACCCTAGATGAAATCATAGGGGTATACTAAGTTTGTCATTCCGTTTGTAACACCTCGAAATAATGATGGTAGAGCAAAATGGATTGGACACCCATTCATAATATTAAAAGTTATTTCGATTTTTGCATGTCCGTCCGTCCGTCCGTCCGTCCGTCTGTGCGCACGATAACTTGAGAACGCGTACACTTAAAGAGCTGAAATTTTGTACACAGACTTTAAAAAAAAAAAAGTAAAATTAAGTTCGAAAATGAGCCAAATCGGGCAACTCCTTCGTGGTGTTGCCATATAAAAATTTCGTTTTCAGCTATATATTTGGTCACTGCCTGAGAACGCGTCGACGTAGAGAGCTGAAATTTCGCACATGATGTTTTTACTACATTAGCAAATAAAATGTCAAAAATGGACTAAATCGGGCAACTCTTTCTTGGTGTTGCCATATAAAAATTTCGGTTTTTTACGTATACTTTGAAAATGATCAGTCCAAGACATTTTTATGGTACTAAAAACTTCTGTAGAATACGAAATCCTATAAAATTGGTTATAATCATTTTGTCTGTGCGACAAACCGTTCTAGAAATATATGCGAAAAACAACTTCAAAATCAATACTTGAATAGATCGGTGACCATACGAAATTTAATACGGGCATTCATCTAGGGTATCCTAAGAATTGGTCTTAGACCAATTCTAGCTTTTTTACTTGTTTTTTTTTATCTTGTTTCATAATTTAGAAAAATTGTTTCTGTATATTTCTTTCTTCTGTTAGCCTTGAAAATTAAGCTCAAGAAAGTTCGAGATTTGCATAGACATTAATTTTTCCAAGCCCTCAGATAGAAACTGCAATGAGGTAATGGGTCGAAGCTCTCTGCAATTGGGTTTGGATCTGTTAGCTATCGGTATGACTTTAGAAAGTTTCCAAAATTTCGGAAACACTGACATAGTGAGTTTGACTTAATACTGTATAAGGCAAGATACATTTCATTGGGGTTATATTCGAAAAGTCAAAGCTCGGAAAGGTATGAGTTGGTCTCAAATTACTAATGAAAGAACTGTCAGCCACAGAAGCCGATGTATTTTGGGCTAGAAAAGACCGATTAAGTTCATCTGGATCAACATCACACAAACTCGAAAAGCCTACTAAAAGATTCTTAGATTTTTCCAAAGCTGTCCAGCGGGCAAAAAAGAACTGCGCTTAGTAGAAAAATACTTCTTTTTAGCTTGTCGAATAGCCCAGGTAACTCGATTACAAAGAGTTTTGTATTCGTTCCAGAACAAAGATATTTTATTACGCTTTCACTTGTAATCTGCAAGATTTCTCTCTTGAATTATACTACGAATCCTAACAGAAAATCAAGGCCGATCCTTATTTAATACTCTCCTGGTTATATATGGGACATATTTATCATGTAAGTATAACATATGAAATGATTAGTACGACTAATTGCTAATATATTATTCGTTCGTGATTTGAATTAATAATTTAATTATTAAAAATGTGCTATCAATTACATATAAAAATTGACAGAACTTTCATTTTAATTCACAAAATCCTGAGCAACTAGATTTTTGAAAAACTTGATTATGTCCGTCTGCCTAGGATATTACTTAGAATTTGCATTTGTTTAAGGTGGCGGAAAGTACCATGGTATCTTGCGACATGTCGTCGTTTCGTTGGCAGACTATGAAGTCTGAAAATAAAAATGATGTAGGTACTAGCATAGATGGCATAAGAACTAGATGTCGCATGGCATACTAAAACAGAGTATACAGATTGTGAAATGGGTAGTGTATTCTGGAATGGACCATAACATATTTTAGAGCATGCCAAAAGCAAATATTTTTATAATAGCAGTTTTGTAAACATTTGACCGACCTCCTCAATACTTCAGATACGAAAAAATATGAATCACTCGACGCATACATCATTTTAAATCTTGTGGTCCATTCCGGAATGGACCACCCAGCCATATAAATTTTGTATACTTTTTTTGGTACTGTATGCGACATCTAGTTCTTGTGCCATCTATGGTACTAGCCATGTTCTGCGTTTGTTAGATCCATGGTTACCTATGCAGGCCTCACATAGTGACCAAATGTCATCCAAAAAAATTAAAACAAAGCAGGTGAAAAGGAGACGAATTCCGGAATCAGTGCATCGTGCTATTGCGATCTGCTAGTATATTAGCCACCGGACATCTAGGAGCCTCAAGTACACGATATACTGACAATAACTAGGTATGACTGCTAAGAACCGCGATAAATCATCATAAGCGTTACAGCATCATACGATTGTATTGAAGATATTTTAGCAATCATGAACAAATTATTAGCACTGCAATGCCCGGATTAAAATTTCTGTAATTTTTATCAGATCGCTTGCAAACACTATTACTCTTCATTATTAAGCTGTCCATTGTAATTTGTCAAAGATGTTATCAAATAAATTATTTTAATAATTTTTCTGAATTCTTCATATAAACTATGATGCCGTGATGACCACAGCTCAAGTGTCAAAATAACTAGTAGGCACACCTAGTTACTCTGCATGCCTCAAGGATATTTACACATCCAGATAGATTCCCTGATTTAGGAAACTTGGCGTTGTAGAATAGCAATCATCTAAAGCAAGCACAAGTACACAAAGAAATAGTTACTCCTAAGCTAGACTACGCTGTGTTTTCTTTTTTGTCGCCGAACTCTGAATTCTTTGTGAGAGGCCATAGATACAACATCCAAAAAGCCGCTAGCACTATTTTCACTCTCTGATCAGAGTTCTACGTATATCACTTATCTACTCATACATTATATCACTTAGGAAGGATTTCCTCTATGAGCATTCAGGTTAATTAAATTTCCTAATAGAACACATTCCAAACCGCACAACTATACTATAAAGAATCCTTAAAATTTATCAAATTATCTGAAACAGATTATAATTTACATCTTAATTTTCAAAATGGCAAAAAACGAAAATTCTTCCAACGAGAAAAAAACACACACATTTTCCGAACACTTCAGTAGCCGAGATTTACTACAATCTTACTAACAGATATCCTTTAAATATAGTTATTACAGAGCAATAAAATCGTTAAGGTAATAAATTTAATGAAAACTGCTAAAACATAGAGGAAAAAGCCATGTCATTACTAATTGCAGGATTGCCATGCAGCTTCCTTGCCCCGATGGCAAAGAGAATTTTTTATCAACCTGGAAATGGCCAGCTCAATTCATAACGTTTCGTTTTTTTTTTCTTTTTGTGTAAATTCCCTTAAAAAATACGGCATCAGTTCAAGGGTCTGTAAAGCACGAGCAATTCCCGCAATTATCTCTTGAGGAAATCGTAAACACGTTTCATATATGAATGAGATATATATATACGAACAGGCCACATATAAATAAATACATATACCTAGTCAGACTCCAGAAGTCCAGCGCGAAAGACCAATCCCGGTTAAAACAAACAAAACAGGTGAGAGTCAAGTGTCATTTTCGTAAATAATTCAGACATTACCGGAGACTCTTGTCGACTGTCGAGATGTCATTTTTACGATGTTGGAGATTCACGCCAGTTTCTTCATCTGGGCAAATGTATACAAGAGATAGAAAGTTGTTCCCCGGAATGGCCTGAGACATAATGAAAAGTTATGGTAATTGTACCTCATGGTCCTGTTCTATGGTCCCCACAGCCTGTTCAAGTGGATGTCAACATCATTTAAATGGTCATTTGATGTTCAGCGGAAGGCTAATGGTCTTTGAAGTGAGCGGTCTGAGCTTCAACGGCCATTGATACCGTTCTTATTGTAACGATCCACGCCATATAATGTCACGCGTGGTTTAAAGAAGTCCATATATGAGGAATTCATGAGCTAATTTTGCTCTAAAGTTTCGACTCTTGATTTGTTCCCTGAATTATTTTAGCACGGAACACGAGGAAATTCTTTATTGCCACATTTTACGAGAACATGCACTTGTAATGGCCAGACCCATGCACTGCTCGGAGGCTTTTGTTGGGCGAATCGTCGTAGGTGTAATATTCATAATGTTCCAACTTAACTTACCAGGCTCCAGCTATTCATACATGCGCTTTAATATATCGCTACAAAATAACATTAGCCCTCGGGATATATCGTCATCGAGTGCGCCGACCGAACAGCCGTGTATACGATTTATTTTGCTCTGGCGTTTATTGATCTCCGCTGTTCGTTCGTTTTGCGCAAATTACTTTAACTATTAAATTCACCTGTAAAATGACCTGAAGGGAAATTTTCACAGTTCAAGTTAACATAACGAAGATTAAATAAAGACGGCGAACATGTATCTGATTTTTTTTTTTCTTTTTTTTTTTTTTTTATATTAAAGCAGTGTAAAATTTTTTTTAGAACAATTTAAAGGATTGCCTTTAATGGAATTATTATTTTATGCTTAACTATCTATTTATTTTTTATTATTTAAGACTTTTTTCAAAACCCACACAAAGCCTCTTAATTGCGACAAATCGCCAGTATTCTGTTCGACAACCAAATATATTAGTATATGAGTTTTAAGCTAACATTCCAAGAGTCACAATGTCTAAGGGATTAATAAAAATTACAGTTTGAGCCACATATTTCAAATATGTATAAGACAGTACGTGTAAGCAGTAATGAGGACCCGGTTAATACTTCTTACATCGTCCAATATTTTTAGAATTGTAGCTTTACCAACTATGCTATGATCAACTAAGTATTACACAGACTGCCTCTAGGTACACGACCATGATCCTGTGGGGAAAGCGAATGCTTACGGTGAGATGTTATTGGATGTTATGTAAACTCCCACCATACAATTTGGACAAGTCTGACAGCAACGCTAGAGATAAGTAATGATGTAATTCGTAGAGTTTGATGTAATTACAAATGTACATGACGGTGGAATCCATCTTTATAACACATAGATAGCAATATAGAGGTTAATTGACTTGTATCCACTTCGGGGCTCATTTTAAACATGACCATATTCTGAATCCTTTGATCCAATTTCACGAGAACCTTCCAGACTCCAGAATATCCGAAGTATAGATGTTTTACAAACCATTAGCACATGTGCAAATAGATGTTTTTGTTTTTTTTAATAAGGACAGAAGGTCAGATAAAAAACTTTCCTTATACAATTCTTCACTGATCTTTGCAGTTGTACTTAAGAATTTACCTCTAACGAATGCAACAATAACTGTGTTCTTTTGTGTACCTTGTTCTAGAACTCCCATATACTGGAGAGAACAAATTGTTCTGTCGATTGAAGCGAACTATTTGTACTGTTCGCTTCATTTATACATCGTCTATGAAAATGTATGAGGCGTTCTTTTGTGTAACTTTTATTCTGCTCTGTTCTGCGGACACAAAAGAACATAGCTAATGAAATATGATTACTAAAGTTATTTTGGTACTGTCTGAATCATCGGTATATACCTACATAAAAAATTTTGATTTTCTTCGTATAATGGGTGTTCATCCTTAAGCTTTTGGGATCATGTAATATATGTGAATTCCTTTCGGAACAGTAAACAGAAGAAGTACGAATTCGAGAAAACCCCAAAATGTTTGGTTGTTCGAACAAATCAAGCTGAATGCACTATGTTCTTCAATGTTTTTAAAATTAGGCTTGTAACCTTGTGGTCGAAAAGGCCTGGCTGTGAAATAAACATAAACTTTGACTCCTGCCATATATTTCTTGAATATTACCAAAAGCCAAGTATGCTCTGCAGATTTTCTTTAGATATGATATTAAACTATCTTGAGCTTTCTGAGAGCAACTGGGTTTGCAACATATGCCTTGCAATTGCATCATCTTCAACAATGTACTCCTCCTAAATCCTTAAGTAATTCAATAATATTTTCTCTAAACTTTTATGCATACTCAATAAATATTTCAAAAGTAATTTCATACTATAAAACATTTATTCGAACACAACCAGATGCTCTCTACCTTTGTTTATAGTAATTGCCTCGATAATTGTTCGTTATCTTTAAATCCACCTGAACTCTTTCGTGTCATTTAACTACAAAAAGTTTAGACTATACTCCTACCATTGGTAAAATATTCACTAGTTGGAAGAAAATTCCACGTAAACAATAGAGAGTTGACGCATTATCTAAGGTCAATGAAAATTGATTTGGTTCGAACGACTGGAAAAGAAACAATTTTCATGGGGATTCATGTTTGTTCGAAATCATGCGTTACCAAATATGGCGCACGTGGTGTATTGATAAATGATCCAGAGTGGTTCGTTCGTTTCGGGAATGGAGACTACATTGGCAGGACAGGAGGAGTTAAAATTTTCTATAAAAGGTTAATTTAAGACACGAATAGCGAGCAGCACAGATAAATGCACACTTAGCGTTACATGAACGGTCGTTATCAGGTGTTTTGCAGCGTGCACGAATTACCCATTCTCATTCATTTATATACGGTATGAGTGAGATTAAAGACGGGAAATGTGATAAATTGTGGGGTAATGTGGGCTGAAAAAATGCTACTGTATGAAGATGGTTATAGAGTGATTTAACAAGTCAAATTCACGTTCGATACTAACATATTCACATATGTACATACGTATAATGGAAGATGATGGGGATGGGATATCCATCCTACATAGGTGGTAAACATTCTTTTCTAATCTTTTTTTTATGAATTGCGTCTTTAGATAGGCATAGATGACAGATATAATATATTAGGCTACACATGAAATGGGGATTATACGAATACATAGTGAGGCACTGTGAAACTATTGTTCACCTTGATAAAATTCAGGTAGATATTCGTTATGCTTCGCTTGCCAGAAAGTCCGTAAGCTATCAAGTCTATCTATATTTTGTCTTCTGGCAGATGAAAAAAAAACCTGTTGCCTAATAAGCGCCAACGAGACCCATTAACTAATATCTATCAAAAGCCGTTTCCACGGATCTTTTTTCAATTAAACCGGAACGTTTCGGCTAGGTATGCCTATGTATTATTGTAAGTAATTAATCCCATTGCTGATCTGCAATTAAACAGTTGTGCTCCATGCGATTCGATATACATCGGCGGATGGCGACGCAGCGGTGATATATGAAAGAAGGCAGTTTTTTTTCTGCGCAGCAGCTAAACGTAGGTACTAGTGCTGCAGAATTAATTTATTTTCAGACTTTAACCCGATATTTCTGGCTACTTATCGTCATAGTCATAAATCATTATTTTCGGTACATTGTTCTACTTTAAGGGGATTAATTTCAAATCAATTTTTTTTTCTCTAAATTTTCTCATTATGCTCTAGAGATCATCTCATTAAAATTTCATACACCTGACTGAAGCACGATTACTCTACAGCCAACACAGGTGGTTCTACAGAAAATTGATGGTGTATGCAGACCTTCCGGTAGCTTATTAATTTTTTTTTGTCGCGTGAGAAATTGAAATTCTTTGTGAAAGAAGAAGTAATTGATTGGAAGATGTTTTGAGTTCTTTTTTCTGAATTTTTTTTTATAGTTATGTGTAGTTAGTAAAAAAAGAAACTTGTAAACATCAACAAAATTTCATCGGACAAATTTCGTTAATAGTTAACAGTGGGAGAGTACATACCTTGAAAATTTCATTTCCTAACTTTTTTTTACTATACTGTACGAAAAAGGAGCATATATACATACATAGATACAAATGTATATAGGTACATACTCTACGTATGACGCAATGTACAGCTTTGTAAAAAAAATGGAAGGTAATATAATTAAGGAATAAATATGCGAAAAGAGTAGGCATCCCTCATCTAAAAAGCTAAAGGTAGAAACAGAAACGAACTACCCTAAAAAAAAAAATAAGTCAAAAATCACACCTGTTCTAAAACGACTTGCTCATATTTCAAAATGAATGTATACCCTTTGCCACAATTTCAACATTTTTTATTATTACATACCTATCAAGGGTGCACAGTCAAATTTAACAATAATAGTAACAACTTCATATACAAGGGTGGTTCCATAAGTTCCCGGCCTTGAAAGAAAACACAAAAAATTTGGGGAAAAATAACTTTTAACTCAATACACTTTTCCCAGCGATGTTCAATAGCTTGCATACCCTGTTTATAGTGGAGATCGTCGAGCTCTTCAAAATAGCCATCAACCGCAGACTCCACCTCTTCATTGTTGGCAAATCTTTTACCACCTAGCCATATTTTGAATTTCGGAAACAGAGGCGGTTAAATCTGGCTGTCGTTTTTGCTTGATTTCGTCACTCAAACGCTGCAATAAGTTCACATAATACTTGTTTTTCCTTTCTGAAGATAATCGATGAAAATTATACCTTGCGCATCCCAAAAAACTGACGCCATGACCTTGCCTACAGATGGAACTGTCTCCGCCATCTTTGGAGCCGACTCTCCCTTGAGTCCATTGTTTTGACTGTTGCTTCGTCTCAGGTGTGAAGCAATGTTTCATCCATGGTTATGAATCGACGCAAAAACTCGCCTTTATTCTTATAAAACTTGGCCAAACACTCTATTGAAACATCCTCACGACGCTGTTTTTCTTCCATTAAGAGTAATCACGGCACATATCTTGCGCACAGCTTTGTCATGTCCAAATTTTCGGTCAATATTCGATGTACAGCCACTTATCGAAATGCTTAGCATGTCTGCAAGCAATCGACGGCCATCCAATACCATTTTGTGGATTTTTTTTTACCATTTCTGGCATAGGCACTATTTTTGATCGACCAATGCGATGTTCGTCTTGGCAGCTCTACGGCCTCGTTTAAAATCTGTCACTCAATATTTTACAGTTGTAAATGAAGGAGCAGACTCGCTCAGAGTAGCATCTAGCTTCGCTTTTATATTGGTTGGACTGAAGCCTTTTAAATAAAGGTATTGTATAATAAATCGATAACCAATTTTTTCCATTTTTCAAAATTCATGTAGAGCATTTACTATTTTTGGCTGCCAAATAAATACTTAACAGCTTTAAGCTTTCTAAGGCTGCTACTTTCTACTATTATCATTATTATCAAACAACAATCGCCATTGTATTTTCGTCTAAACTAACTAAGAACAATACTCAAATGGCTAGAGTACCTGGATTGGAAACCCTAAATCTCAATGTCTCTCTCTCAACATTCGCGTCATTTTCGTCATGAACTTTCGAAACATTTGCATCTAGCGCGAAGCAAAATATTCCTTGGTTTCCAAATTCTCAGTATGGAATCGAATCGAAAAGAATAAATCTTCAGCATTTGCAGACTAGAAAGATGAAGTGTTACAATATTGTTGGTTATTTTATGGTTGAATCCCAGCTAACTACGACTCACTCAAATATAAAAGCGACAATGCGTTGAGCTGATGAAATAAGAAAAAATATTTTACATGATCACAACATCACACAGAGTTACTAAAAGATTTGAACAGAAATCTTAAGGTGATCTGAAAGATTATTACCAATAGTTGAAAACATTAGAAGTGGCAGTTTTTTTTTTCAAATTTTGCAATTATGAAGGTACACTGTCAAAAATAACGCTAAGCTCTAACAGGACAAAAGCACATTTATATTTTATGATAACTTCTAAGAGCTTTACATAAGCTATACTTTAATTTTCTACTTGAGAGTGGTAGGCAAACTTAGGTCCTAAAAAACAGTTGTCGAAATCTATATATATATATATCCCATTGAAGATTTGAACCAGGACATCTTGATAGAGCCTAACCGCTAAGCACTATGATGAACACAGGTCTTTATATCATCCTACATTTTCAAACTACAACCAAATCCACATTAATATCCACATACACTACTTAGGGGTCTAGTCGATGCTTCTAAATTTTTCATAATTGCTATGGTAAGGAAGCAATGAAACACACAAATAAATAACAAAAATTTAGGAAGCACAAATTTGTATGCGTGAAAGGACAAAATTAAAATTTAATTCTTTAATATTAGAAAAACGTGATACTTTCCAATTTCAACCGGGAAATTAAGAATACCACCAACTGCTGCACCTACACATATAGAAGCAGCACTAAAATTCATAAAGCAACTAAATCAATTTCCACTATACCCAAGACGATTCTCTCAGAAACTACATACTTCACCTTCCACTTTCTTATAGTCTAAACAACGTTGTGGGCATGGATGGATGGATCGTGCAAGAATTCCAATTTTGTGTTATTTTGAAAAATTCATTTCGACAAGTTGAACGATGTCTTGGAGTTTTTTTTATCTACTTATTAGCGCAGCTTTATAGTGATTTTTACAAGGTATTGGATGATCTATTGGTGTCAATCATTTATATTCAAGAAGATTATCACCCACGCTGAGTTGTGAAAAGTATGCGCCAACACTTGTCTCTGCCTCTATTTCTCTCTCTCTCTCTCTCTCTCTCTCCCTCATTTTCTTTGGGCCAGTGTAGTAGAGAATTAGTTTTTTTTCCACTATTTTCGGTTGTTAGATCACGAATTGAAAAGGAAAACAAATTTGTCTACAGTCGAGGGATTGAACAAGAATTTCGTGACTTTGTCACCTTTTTATATATTGGGGACAGAAGCAACTTGTACCTAATTTGGATACAGCCTTTTCATATACCGTTAATCTGTGATATGCTTTTAAGACTCTCTCGCCCAGAGTAAAATCTAATGCTATCTATGGTGGGTTCCATTAATCAAAATTTCCTAGACAAGGTCGATGAAAGTTTCGTGCTTTTTTGTATCTAGGGAATAGTGTTCAGCACGAATTGTGCCACAGAAATCTTCCATGGCGGTAGTCTATTAGAGGAAATGCACCATGACATGGGAAGGTAGAATGGAAAAAAAAATCTGTCAAGAGTTATTCATTGCTGACAAGATTTGATCATTTTAAAGGTAGCCCGACATCAATTAGGGACCATGCGATATATTGCTGTGCGAAAGATAGATTCAAGGGTCGACTCTTCAGGTGAGTTAGAAATTTGTTTTTGATTCTAATGTGTGATGACATGTTGGTTTTTATTATAAATCCGTGTTATAGAAAAGCTTCATATAAAAGTTTTTTAAGATAGCTAAATTGTTTCGGATATGACTTTTTTAAAAGAAGAAACTTTCTTCAGTTAGGAGTTTGTTTTAATTTATATTTCACCTGAATAGCGTAAAATTTGTATTGTATGTATGAATTCTTAGAATATACTTATACATACATATATGTTTTCCCCAATAAAAGTTCAAATCAATTATAACCTATGTAGATGATTGCAAAAACACATTTTCAAGAGCTTCTAATACCTCTATAACCTAGACTTCATTTTGGGCAACAGAGTTGGCCAAGGAAAAATATTTTTCTTTAAAAAATGAACGGATGTGATACAATTAGCTGCAATAATTGAACACAGTACTATAGCTATTGCCCTTCACGCCGTGCTGATAACAGAGACTGGCAGAGTTTTTGTGAATGAGTTGAAAAGTCTTGAAACTCCAAAGAACAGATCAAAACTATCGGCAGTTACCAAACAGAAAACATATGCGAGAGGTCCAGGTTCAGGCATACTTCTTTAAATAAATTGAAATAACCAAAATCATGTAATAGCTTTAAATAACAATACAATTTTTTTTTTTTTTTTTTTTTTTTGTAAAAATAGCTACACGATAAGATAAAGTCGCCAATTAATGAATTTGATCAATTCAAATTACACCTGCCTACTTCAACAGGGCAAAATTATTTATACCAAAACTATTCAGTTTTTTTTTTATCCTATTGTTTACGGGCCGGAAAGGCTCATAATTTTATGAGTCCCACTGGTACGCACCAATAGTCAAAACATTCTTTTGACAACAAGTACAACACTATAAAGCCATAAAATGCTGTATAATGAAAGTTTTCGCTCAGTGTTTCAAGGTCAAAAGAAACCTGTAAGTCCTCCTGCTTTTAGCAAACATAATATAACATAGAGATGTCGCATGCATGACCATGCTTCGGTTGTACCCGGAAAATTGCGCTCTGGGATTTGTTAGCAGAGCCCGTGTGACCCCTTCTCAGACATTAACAACGCCACTCTCGGTTTTCAATTTCTCTGAGAATTTTATTTTATTCTCTTTACAATATCCTGAAATAAGAAAAAATACATTACTTCTAATGTGTTGCAACCCCCCGGAATATAATACCAGCCATGAAGTCGCCGAAATCACTGACCCAGCCATGCATTGTTTACGTCAGATATGATTTTCGTGGCTGATATAATACGTATGAAGTATAGGTGAATGAAGTAGGTAAGTAGATATAGCATACACATGTATGTATTTATATTTCAAATGAACATTATTGGTATACAACAGAAAATTTTTCGGAAATAAGAATTATTGGATTAGGTAGACAATATGCATAATCAAAATTTGAATAAGACCATGAATCGTCGCACAGGTATGGAACATCGGGTGACAAAAGTAATTGTATGGCATTAGATTTAATCACGTGCAAGGAATCAATGGAATTCATGTTGCCAACCGAGTTGATAGAAAATGATCACAAGTCCTTAAATCATTCTGTGGACCAATTACGAGTCACTAACATGGGTGAATGAAACATGTGGTCTAGACATTTTTGACGACAGAGTTTACCATACCATACCATTGCACTATATATATAGCTCTTCATGATTCAGCAGGAGCTGATTAATATATCCATCCGATTTCGTGGTAATTTAGTTTTCTAAACAAGTTTGAATTTCTTTAATCCAAATGAGGGACTTATATAATGTCCAAGTCATCTCTCTTACTATTCCCAGATTCTGAAGATTTATTACAGTCTCTAGTAAAATTCTTCCCTATAAACTACAAACACATGTACATGCCGCTCGTTTTCAAATAAAATAAATTAACCTATTTTCACCACAATAAACACTATTATTTCCACTATTATCGGAATACTCCCATTCTGTGGAGCAATCAATCATTAGTTTTCCAGCATTTAAGTGTCTCCACATCAAACCACAATTAATCTTTCTTTCTTGAAGATTCTTGTCCGTAATGCATTCGACTAGAAACACTAAGGCATGGAATTGTATCCAGCGAAGCAAGCAACATTGATGGACGCTGCTATACAACGTGCAAAGATATCATAGCTGTATCCAACTATAAGTGCATCTAAGCCAATCAAATCGGACCAAAGGTTAGGATAACATAATGCGTAAATACAATGGATCTAAAGCTTTTATAACTGGCGATTTTAAATTTCTTTTGAACAAACTTGGCTAAACTATACAAGATCTATGTAGAAGAAATAAAGGTATATGTACTTAAAAAACCAGAACAAAATAAAAGAAAAACCAAAATTTAAAAGTAAAAAGTGTTTCTACATTTAGATGAAAGCCGCTATATGGACGCGAAAGCTGGACAGGTAGTCGCGGTTACCATCGCTTTCGGCCTCATAAATTTCACCTTGCGCTGCTGCAACGCGATTCGACTCGACTCGACAAAGAAGAAGACCCCAAGAAATCAATTTATTGTTATGACGATGCGCACTTGTTCGGTTTTATTGTCAGCCCACGCTCGCTAGCCTTGGCGTTGCCACTGGAGTACAGTAAAACGTCCGGAACGTCTGTACACTCATATCTTCCAGCCTGCCTGCTTGGGATGCCTGCCTATATATAGCTTTTAATAACTTATGACTATTAGCATTAGTGTTGTTGTTTATGGCTGTTAAGCTTACGCGCCGCGATAATTCTACCAGACTTGAGGCTTCTTTGAACCAGCACACGTATTAAGTGCTCACCGATGCTACTTCATTTATACCAAAACTGTCACATGAATTTATGACCGTAAGGTAAGGTACCTCTGTATACCTAGGTCGAACTTTCCCGTCCATTATAACTGTCAATCTTCTTGGAATCACTTAAGGTTATTGTTGGATAAAAGAAACTTGGGGAGATTAATTTAATCTTTTAATTGGCATTTTGACCCAAAACTTACAATAAGTATATCTAACGACAAAAAGGGTTGAATACTTTTGTTGGATATCAGTTTATTATAAATCATTTATAGTAGCTCCTCAGCTCCATGCTTTGTGACAATATTTATTTTGCATAATTTGTTACCTTTTAAAAAGAATTTTTTGAGAAAATAACTTTAAAGGATATTGGATAAAATAGAGAAATCAAAAGTATTGTTGGTATTTCAGACATACGATAGTATGTATATCAGGTAATTTTGTATCAGGTGTATATTACAATTCTCGACAATGGACTTTAGCTCCCAGTGAGAATTTTCACTCGCAGTATAATTCAGGTAATTGGTAATTATCGCACCAAGTCTAACCTGAGGATTACACGAGGAAGTACAGCTTACATGCAAGCTGTATTGCCAGATTTCTTGCACGTTTAATCCCCGCTGCCGTGCAGGCAGCTCAGCATTCAGCGAACTTGCATGCTGAAAAATCATAGCAGCTCAGTTTATAGTAATTTCAGATTTGACAGCTTTCAAGATGGCAGAAAAAAAATATTCGAGAGCGGAGCTTTTTAAATTAATAAATTTATACCGTTAAAATTATTGTTTCTGAGATTATATACATTCATCATTTACCAACACTTTCCTTTTCCTTTTTTCTGTTTTTCCGATTCTGCTACTTTCTTTATTGCTGTAATTGCCGATATACACAAGACTTAACGTCTCAATGCCATATTTTAAAATGCACTTGTATGCTGTCAAATATTTAAAAACGGGTTGGAAGGGAGGTTTGCATGCAATCTGTACTTCCTCGTGTAATCCTTAGGTTGGGTCTCTTGATATAGGTACAGTAAAACCGAAATTTCAGTAAAATTATGAATTTAGTGTGAGTATTGAGAAACAGATGTCGTGAACACTATTGAATTTTTGGAGAATATGTTCCGAATAAACGGCTTCATCTTATATGCCATGACACCACAAACCATTCTAAAGCTAGACCACATCTTTATTAGTTTTCTGATTCTCAATATTTTCCATCGTGGCCTTACATCCACCTCCCACGAAATAATGTATTGTGATTTTTCGGGATTATATGCATTCCCGATCTTTGTTTTTTTGTTTTTTTTTCTTCGGAATTTTGCTTGTCAAAATTCCGCAAAACTTCCAATTATTATACATTCTGAATATCGGCTCAGATTGAGGTTTTGAATATTTACTAATTATAGTATTTTTCAACCTCTTCGAATTTGACTTTCATATGGCTACGTACAATACAAATTAATGTCCACAATTGCACAAACCAAAATATCCCAACAGATCTGCATACATACATATATGTATAAGGATAAAATATACATATATAAATGGAAACAAACAATTCTCTTAAAATAAATAGCACATGGTGTATAGGTACAATTAGTGAATAAATAAAATATCGTGTTCTTTCAATAAATTATTGAACTGGAAAATTTGCATTTTACAATTTACGAGCACAGTGAATTTCTTGTCAGGAAGTTGGTTTCATGACGAAGTACACAGCCATTGAGGCTCCTGCAACGAGAACAATGCAAGTAACTGGAGCAACGTACTTTGGTTAGAATCTTTTCAGCGCAGAGTTCAAATTGATAGTTAAAAAAAAAGAAAAAAATAACAAAAGCAAAAAGATAAAAACAATAAAAAGAGAAGTCTTAAGTAACGAATAAGCTCAAGATAACATACAGCACCTTTCGTGGTTTTCAATGACCTAACGGATGGTTTCCTCTTTACAAATAAATGCTGGGCTAGAAAAGAGGTACATATGTAGTAGGGTACTAGCCTTTCTTAGGTAGGTAAATATTCGAATAGAGGGATATCTACAACACCATACCTATATATTTTCCAGGTCAATCAAGTCACGTGTGAAATTTGGTTTTGTTTCGCTTATCTTTGAATACATCTCTCAGAATAGCATCTCATCAGGTATAGGAAAATAGTTTGCATCCACATTATAGATGCGTCATTTTTAAAGTTTATCATATCGAATATCTTCGCCTGGAGAGTCCTCGATATGATAAAATACTCCCAAGTAAGGCTAACAGATGGCTATGGCTAAGACTTTTATAAATGAAGTCTATGAACTGTTTATTCAAATTATTCGGAAGAATTGTGGTGCGGCTATTGAATGACACTTGAAGAAATGCTATGGAAATTCCTTAAATCATACAATAAACGGAATTTCTTTAGCATAAATCTAAATATTTTACTCGCTCGGTTCAGCCTCGCTTAAACACCGGCTTTGAATGATTTTTCTAGTATGTTCAAGAATTCTGATCTAAATGACGTCAAGCGCTATCGTCAAGAGGAGACGTTGACATTATCAAGAAGTTCATAGATCCCTGGGAGGAGTCCGATTGATCGCGTGAATTCGTCAAGGTCTATTACTTCCTCGTGTGATCATTTTTACTATGCTCGCACGGGGTTTTCTCGCGTGTAGAGTAAGTAATTATAAATCTGATAGGTCCAGCGTATATAGCAGATCATCATCCCTCGTGTAGAGTTTTGGACCGATGTTATCACAAAAATCCTGCGTGGCATTTTAAATTTGGTTTTACAACTTTGTTTTTGGTTTCATATAAACTTTGTTACTTACTATGCTCTTAACGGTCAAATACCTGCATTTCAGACTCCAACACGTGCTAAAGTGTAACACACTATTCTTATGTTTACTTGGCCACGAGTAATATTACCTCCAGAACAATGACTGACCTATGTTCTCCTTTGATTATACGACACGAGACTTGTTAAACTGTGTTGCAAGCTTAAAGAAATTTTATACATCTACTCAGTACAGGAATTAAATAAGCCATGAGATTTCTTATAAATTTTGGAAACCACGTGGTTTTAGTATAACATAAACTATGACATTAGTCCTAAAGTTTTTTGAACTTTAAATTCTGATTCACGACGCCCGTTATAAAAAATTGAAGAATTTTGACTGACAAAATTCCTAAAATATAATATGCTAAAATTAATATGAGTTAAATAGTTTGTATACGGAACTATTGGTATCGGTGATCCCGATAAGATAAGAGGCAAAAGAAAGTTATCACACAAAATAAGTAAGTTACAGAGTGGCTCTGCATCCACCTCACGGCATCGTAGCATAAAATAACAATTTTAGCAGTATTCTCCTATCCTAGTAAGTGCCATCTAGATTTTCTCATCAACTTTTATCTTGTATTACTGCATTACAAATATGATCCCCGTAGGGATCTGACGGGAAAAATGATAATTAATATAATAAAAGATAAGACCAGCACATCTCTTGACGAAAATCTAAAGGCAGATACATACATACACATTATGTATACTGGCTAATATACTGATACTGGTATACTGATGCTAGGTCTGAGATGTTGTACGAAACTGCTAAAAACCAAGTACCAAACTTTGAAGAAGTTATTACTAACAGGTTTTAAGGATTCAGATTAAAAGCGTTCAAGAAGCTAAAATAACATGTACATGATACAAATCTTGACTTTTGCCGTCGTTAAGAAGCCTGCAATGCTATAATGTTTCAAAAGTACTCCCTCCCTTCTCAGATATATGTAGTACTACCATCTTTAAAGCCAATTTCCGGCTGTATACTGCAATGTTTGGCTAGAAACATTAGATCTCTGAAGCTTTGCTCAGTTCTTGTAAAACAACAGGCAACTAATCAACATGATATCAGTAAGTTTTATCGCTTCATAACTAAAAATACAGTTTCAAGGCTTTTTCTAATCTACGAAATCCATTATCACTGGAAAGGTCAATCATCAGATGACTTCAATAAATAGCCAGAAATAGAACTTATCATAGCAGTACCCCTCAAAGTACCTGCTAAATTTGAAAGTTCTATTAGAGAAACTCCGCAATGTGCATAGTTTTTGCAAAAGCTTTTTCGCCTTGATTTTGGATGCTATATGAAGTGTAAAGAAATTTAACTGTATTTATTGTCTTAATTAATGGATGGGCTATCCCAAATGACATTATATTGAGGTCTACAAAATTTAATTGCAAAGCAAAACGCAAAATTTCTTTCAGTTTCGTGAGCCATTTGAGTTCAATTTAATGAAAGAAATTTATGGCTATAATTGCCTATCTCATCTGGAAATTTTTCGATTGATATGAAAAATTTCGTGGCCCGCCTTGAGATAAAACCGAGCCTCCATAGACATTTATGCAATTTGCTGTATTGCTCCTGAAGATGTCTATCTCTTCATATGAAAAATTGTATATTATGATAAATTATCATTAAAATACATATCTAGACAATTTTTAAGCAACGACTCCTTTTTACAGAAGGGCGTCCGCCTCGATAATTCGACAAAAGTACTTACTGCAATTTTCTAGTTTGTCCATGTAATTTTTTAAGGCTATAAATGATCCATAATATCAAGGATTTGACAACCAATAATAGGCTCCGACTAAAACCTGATTGCTGTTTTCATATACATAATTTCATTTACTTAGTTTATCTGGATGATCCATGACATAACATCTAGTTACCAAAAAGTAGGCCTTCAATAACGTTCCCTAAATTTGTTGTTATTGTTGTATTGATTTAGTTTCTTATTCAGCTTCAAATGATCTAGTCATAGACTTGGCAACCAATAGTAGTACAGCACAAATTTGTTTCCAATGTTTTGTGTTATCAATCAATCAATCAATCAATATGTGTTTTCTGTAAGACAAATAGAAATGTCATATTCTCTTCAAAATGTTCACCTAATTTCAAAATACATACTATAATTAAAAATCAAAAATTAATTACAAAATTAAAACATTTCCTGCGACAACAAAAAAGAACGACCAAGAGATTGTTGAAATATTAATCCCCATTTAGCAAAATTATAATCTTAATTCTCCAATCGTTTTTCCGATAAATTCGATTAGATCTCATTAATCGTACCGCAAATAAATTGTCTAATAGGCTTACGTGCACATTTTCTGTCGAGACTTGTTAGCGACATTTTACCTCACTCCAACCCCTTTTTTACCGCTTAATGTCGCCACATCTCTTAGTGAAAAGTGCGTGATAAGATTTCTGCAAGAAACACGTGCACGAACCATATGGCATCGGGTTAGTTGGTTGGTTGGTTGGTATATAAGTATACAAGAATATGACTGCATTGCATCAAATATATACAGTGTGCACGACATCAGGTAGAAAGTAGTATCATAGCCACCATTCACTGACTGACTAACTCCTATGAGTTTACACTATAGATCGAGCAAGCAATACACTAGAAACCAGTATGGATATGCGCGCACAACTTACACGGCAACTTGCCTCCTCTTAACTAAAGGCACATTTAAATAATTAGAGCCATATGACGCGTGGGATGCACCAACACGAGACTTTGATGATAAACCAACGATAAATCGATAATTACAGCACGAAAGTCATCACAAACAAGGCGAGGTGCACAGAGTTTTACCATAGAATAACGAGGAACTTCCACCTGAACTAAAAGAGAAAAATATAAGCTTCATTTGTGCCAATGGCATGGTAGGGAGTTAATATGTAGGCGATATAGTTGCCTTCTAAGCACTCTATACACAGAATTCAGTAAATGAGGAAAAATATAATTTCTTTTAATTAGTAGGTAGGAGGAACAATAGCCTTAAGGATAGCAAATATAAAATTGGCGCCTATATGAATGATAAATCCTTTATAAAGACTCGATGGCTTGTGAAACCTAGCACAAAAACAAAAGTTTTTCAGTTATTCTTTGAGGAAGGTGGAGATAGATTGTGAAAAAGTACAATGAAATAATAATAGTTATTTCGGTACTGTCTGAATCATCGGTATGACGGTATGTACATAAAAAATTTTGATTTTCTTCGTATAATGGGTGTTCATCCTTAAGCTTTTGGGATCATGTGAATTCCTTTCGGAACAGTAAACAGAGAATTACATTTATCTGCACCCATGCTCCATGAGGGGCTTAAGAGTGTTAATTTAAGGATAATGATAATGACAGCTTCATTTTCTAAAGAAGATTGCCAAATACTACTCATTTTAAAATGAATTCTCACGACACGTAACCTATGTTAAAAATAAAAACAGGTTTTAATCCTTTATTGATGGAAAAACTTATATTAAATAAAAAATTTAATTTAATGTTTTCCGCTTTATTTAAATGACAAAAATGAATGTGCTTCTATTCGTCGATTAGAAAAGATTCTACGAAAATAATGTATTCACTCCGGAGATAGTATGCTACGATGTGGCACATGATATGATATGATACGACTGGATTGACTTAGGCTGCTTTAGGATGAAGCTCTGAGGATTAAAACCCAGGGTGGTACGTTGGATGTACACAGCCATAGTTCGTCCGATCCTCTGCTATGGCTCCACGGTCTGGTGGACGGCACTGCCGAGGAAATGTAACCTGGATGTGCTGTTAAGAATACAGAGGGCCGCTTGTCTGGGAATAACTGGGTGTTTGTGCACCATGCCTTGGGCATTCCAATATACTCCAGAATATAGGCTGCAGTGACTGCAGGGAAGAAACTGGCTATCAAATACCTTTCCCAACTTTTGGTGGGGGTGTCTATGTATTGATGCCCACCAGGATTGGGATTAGAAGGAGATGGTAGTAGCATCCGATATCTCTATCTTTACGGATGGTTCCAAGACGAATGCGGGCACAGGGTCTGGAGTGTACTCCAGAGACTGCCAGGGCCAGGAGTCTTATAGACTGCCTGACAAATTCAGCGTTTTTCAGGCAGAGCTTTTGGCGACTTACTAGGCGGCATTATTGGCATCTACGTGCAGAGACTCCGCACGACATATCTGCATATATACTGATAGCCAGTCATCCATTAAGGCACTGGAAACTGTATTGGTAAAATCAAAATTTGTGCAGTTATGGAAGACCAACGTTGAGGAATTGACTACACGGCATAACGTGACCCTATGCTGGGTACCTGGCCACAGGGATATCCCGGGCAACGAGATGGCTGATCAGTTGGCCAAAACGGACTATAATATGGATAGCTCCGCAGCGATAGCTTATGTGAAAATCCCAATAGGAGCCCTAAAAGGGGAGATCATTAGGGGCGCATATCAAAAGGCAAGCCTCCGGAGGATCAACAGAGAAACCTGTCGTATCTCGAGGCAAATATGGCCTGCATATAACGGGAAGAGAACAAAAGAACTGCTAAATGGCAGCAGAGCATATACCAGGTATCCAGTTGGAGTCATTACTGGTCATTGGGCCATAGGAGACCATGCTAGCAGATTGGGTATAGCGGCGAACGATTTCTGCAGGATCTGTAAGGACTCAGAGGAGACCCTATTCGTCCAACACATACTTTGTTAGTGCCTCGCTCTGAGGAAAAAAAGAGGCAGCCTACTTCTTTTCTAGTCTGGAGGAACTACAAAGAAAAGAGTTCAGATGTATGCTGAGTTTCCCAAGTAAAGCAGGATGAATCTAGGGTGATTTCTTTTAGGTTATTCCATGAGGATAAGTGGCACAATGGACCCACTAGTGGTCTAAGTGAAGCAGGCTAGACAATTCCAGCGGGATCCCTCTTAGCAAACCTAACCCAAGATGATGTTTGACTTTTGAATTCTCAATCAACATTTTTTTCTTTATCAAACATTAGGTCAACTCAAGGTGAAATTAAAACGCATTTTCTTTTTACAGTTCATTTTCTATACCACTTCCACAAATTTATCCGTATGCAATTATACATTAATCCTGAGATAACTTCTTGTCTACATACCTCCCAACTTGCACAGCAAGAACCATCTAACATCGGACTATACACTCTACACTTAGTTGACATTCGAGTGCAATTAGCATATTATTTGTCGACTCGTCTATCTATGACACATATACACACACGCACACATATCAGCCAGCCCACCGATCTCTCATAGCTAATGAGGCCTTATAAACACAGAGTGTAAGCAGCCGTAAAAGCCATCAGCAAGTTTCGTGACATTAGTTCAAAGCAACTTCCAGGCGGACGTCAAAATAAATCAATTGATTGATCTCGTTTTATTTATGTCCAATTCAATTTCGATCACTCTTAAGTCAGGCTGCAGAGCCAACAAATTGCGTTTAATTGAAACACAAGATCTTGGAATTCCTAAGCGTTCTCTGACTGCGTGTAATGCGACTACTACCATTATGTGTCCATTTGGCAGTTTATGGGAAAAATATGTTCAGTGCTGCGGAAGATCAGGCTAAGACAAGACAGGACAAGACACAGCCCCGGCACAGTCCAGTACGACAGTGGAGGAGTATTTCCACATAACACGCAAGTCATGCGCTTCAGATCAGGTGAATTATTTAATGGCTGGAAGTGGACAGCTCAAGATAACTGTGTATGTATGAATGTGAGTATATAGAAAAAAAACGTGCAAATTGCACAGATCAGAGTTGAATGCGTGCAGCTCCCAAAATTGGTAAAAACGGGATTGTTGTGAGTAAATGCTTCTTAAAAACTAATTAGCGTAGCATAAAATTTCTTGATAATTTCATTTATTAACTAAGTAATAACGAGATGTCGTTTTTATGAAAATTGGTATAGAATGGAGGTTTTTTTTAAAGAGACACACGCATTTATGTAGTTAATTTAAGTTGCAACTTTTATTTGTAACTTGTTCTTGTTAACAGAAAACTTAAATGCGGTTAAACTTAATTAAGGGAAAAAAACGAAACAAGTCAATTGGAGAAAACAATTTTTTTTTTTCAAATTAAATGAAGTATGTAATTTGAAACTTAGTAGTAGTGGCAGAGAAATAAAAACAGAATAGAAGCCTCTAGGGAAGAAACTATTATCTTACAAATAAAAATAATGGGACTAACAAATACATCTGATTTAAATACATTATTCTAAAAAACAAGTCTCTTTCTTGTGTTCCGAAAGGTGAATCTCAACGGTCTATTCTAGTTCCCTTATTATATAATACCACTATATACATCTGTATGATGTTATGGATAGAACGCATTTGTGAAAATTCTTTGAAAATACAGGGTTTCAAACAAACAAATCTGGAGATACCAGGTTTGGCATTGAAAGAAAAAAAAATGAATGTGAATTTGTCACGCGATACGTTACCATAATGCAAAGACAATATTGTGAAACATTGTTTCGACTGGAGACTCGAAAGGACAAATAGAATAAGAAGTTCTAAAAGTATTATGGCGAAAGAGTCAAAATTCACCAAATTAAGTATATAAGATAAAAATGCAAGATGCTTTATTGAATTGATACATACTGAACACAAACTGCAATAACCCATTTTCATTCAATATTCAACAAGAGATTAAAGGAGAATAATAATTCTGAATCCTTTGTTAATTATTATTACTACAAAGACATTGTTTTAGGGATGCCGCAAGATATCAGTGGTTTGACATTAAAACAAAAGGGCCCGGATGAAAGGAATCTGCAATGATGACTTAATACACAACACCCTTTGGGATCCCTGTCAACTCTGTACATTTTTGTGGATGGGTTCTCACAGTAAAAATGCCGTTGCTAGTGTGATTTTAGCTTTCACTATTACAATGATAATAGCAGCAAAACTATATACACATGAGTATTATAAAACAAGCCTATCTATATCCTCTCAGATAGCGAAGCCACAGTAATGCTTCTAAGTTGCTCTCAGAGAACCTGAAGGTTGGCAAGAAGAAATTGAGATAGACTCTGAAGTTACAATACATTATCTTCATAGATTTCTAGGAAACATTTAATTATAAAGGATGAAAGAGATGAAGTGCTTCCCAGATTCAGTTCATACAGTCCTTTTCTTCGGCCAAAGACTACATAAGCCTTGCCTCAGAAATTGAGTCCATTATCAAAGCAAATTTTTGCAGGAAACATAAGGAAAGTTGGACGAATATAAAAGTTTATAGATACAAAACTTGTCTAGCTAATAAACAAATTTCAGGGACTTTCTTTTGGGGTACGAAGGAGTAAATGCAGAGCTGTGATCATTGTCTTTATTGATAAATGCATTACGTTTATAATCCCCAATGTCTGTCCTGCGTGAAATAAATGGCTAAAAAGGACTAAGCACTTCCTGTGGATTTCTTCATTACGTGCAGAAATTATTTGATCTGCACTTCCTGTTAAAAAATGTAATAAGAAATTTGTTTTTTTTTTCTAACTTTTTCTCTACGTAAAGGGTACCAGGAGACTCAAATGAGAGCAATACATTGGGTCGCCTTAGTGTCCGTTGTTTATTCGTTTTTGTATTCGAAAGAAAAAACTTTAAGTAAAAGATATTTCGCTAAGAATCTAATTCTTAAACAATTATTCAAGTAACGAATGTATTCACTGATAAAAGATAACAGAATAATAATATCAAAAGCAGTTAAATCAGCCCTCAACTTTATGACATTATTGAAACAGGAAATTTATTTCTACATCACACCTGAACAATAAATATTTAATTTTTCCAAATATTACTTACAAGATTTACATAAAGTACCTACCTACACGTTTTTGAAATTCAAAACTTTCGGTCAAATGCTTTGACTCCTTTAAGGTAATACGTATTTAGGGAATTCAATAACGATAGGCATCTGATTTCATTAAAAACAATTTTCACTTTCAAAAGAGAGAAATTCATGAAAATAAATTAAACTTCCTAAATTCGAAGAGAGGTTCCATAATACATTCAATATATCGGGCGCTATTTCAGTTCAATGAACTCAGCTTCACGACCAAAAACCTCAAAGTTGAAAATAAAAAAATTAAAACTCGACACAAACAAATAAATCGAGACCTCAAGTTTTGAGAAGCTATCGAATCGAAGAGAACCAACCAGACAGCAGTTCTGCGTGGGCTCTACAAGAGGTATTGCACCTGTATCACAGAAGTAATCTAATTTCAGGTACAAGTTGTTTCCACTCACTCTGCCATGAATTGATTTAATTCAATTACCGGGAACCGAGACAAAGCACATGAATGTGATTTCAGTGAAAAAAAAAAATCACCTCTACTCAACGGGACGGGGACTTATACATTTTATAGTTACCTACCTGGCGAAATAAGGTAACAAGTAACACCACAGGGAAAAAAGAAACGAATCATCAATTGTGCCTCGAGAATAAATCACGATCTACAGTTTTAGACTTGTTCAGGTACAAGGCGCTCTTTCGAGCTGGATGTCGGGGCCAGATCGCTTTTCTAGATTTGTGAAAGAAAGAGGATGTTGAGAGGATGAATATTTGTCTCTCGATGGATGATGCAAAGGCGGCTTAGAAGTGGGAAAACTTACAAAGTGGCATACTACAAACATACATATATACGTGACAAATTTTGAATATTGCTATTGTTTTTGTTGTTTTTTAGGGAAATGAATTCTCGTAATGGTGTTCCATGTATGGCTGCGGAAATATTTCATTCATTCATGGAAATTAATTGAAGAAAACACTTGGTAGTTTTCCCATGAGATTTTATAGAAGAAATAGCAAAAAAAAAAAAACAAAACATATGCGCAATTTCGAATTCACGACAGGGCATGAAAAGGTATAGGAAAAAAAATAATTAAGAAAAAATTAATTAGGCAAAAATATAAAAGAAATATGCATAGATCGGAGGTTACAATAAATCATCACTAGTGTGAGGTATTAACCATCCAAAACTGTTCCTTTATTGGGCGTTAACACCGCACATCGTCGTCAATTTTTCTATCGTCATTTCTAGTTTCAATAATGCCCACCTAAAGCGCTGAAAACATTCTAGATCTTTTGATCCAAAACATCTGGAACGCAATAATATCAAAAGAACATGCGAAATCAGGGCATACTGTCAGAAAAACTATGGATAGTATTGAAAGTAATGGAGAGCATATGATTGATGTAAATTAAGAATATATAGGAAGAAAGAACAGAGCCCTGGAGTACACCGTCATTAATAGGATGAGGTTTGGACATTGAACACCTACATATATTGACTCTTGTTCATAGCTGCGTGCTAGATAACAAACAATCTGTGAAATAGATGAAAGATGACAATTGTAAGCGAATGCTTAATAGTGAAAGTATATGAGAACTGGAGAAGTTGTTCTTGATGATTTTAACAAGAGATCAAGACCCTAGCTGCCTTTGCGGATAGCTGAAATCTTTTGTCTAATACTCCGGTCAAACAGAAATTTCTTTCTGGATAATGGACTTACAAGAGTTCCATGCAGTCATGTAGATTTCTTGGCAAAGATACGATTGATAGGCACGAAAAACGGCTTATAATTTGGTTGGACTCAATATTAAACCAAGAGCAATTTTATTGTTGAAGTAACACGCCGAAATACTAAATTTATAACTGCTCAAATCAATCTCGATTGAGGCTTAACTAATCCGCTTTTTTTAGTACCAGAGAAACCTACTTGTGGGTGATAAAGTGGAGTGGCACAGCTATTATTAAATCTATTGAGGGATCAATTCACAGATTGTCTTAAATTACCGGTCATGATGAATTGGTTCCAGAACGTGAAGTGATCCTTTGAATTTTCAAGCATGAACCAAATTATTCCCAATTTGTAGTAGTAAACCTCTTAGAGAACATCATACAGATCATACTCCCATAATAGTTACCAATGAAATCAGCTCCATTTTCATTACATAGCCTATGTATATTATGCTCGAGCTGAAGAATTGAGACGAAGTGTCTGAGGAAGACTTTTATGAATGATGTGTTCGATTTCATTCCTAGAAGAGACATTATTATTATAAAAATTAATAATATAGGCCCGAGCAACACTACTCTTAAAATAAAAAAATAAGGTCTGGGACCCAACAACAAACAGGGGAATTCGAGCTACACGGGCGACCAACAATAGTCGAGTCACTCTTCTGGACAGCAGATTAGGTACTCATTATAAAGATATTAGGATTTTGCTATGTGCTAGTGACGTAATTCAAAGCCCACTCTAAACTGTAGGAAAAAATTAAACCATTTTCCAAGACACGCATCAATCTATTCATCTGCCCTATATCACACGAAGGATTAAAGTAGTTGAAATAAGTTCAAGGTTAATTTCGGTGTAAATCTGAAAGTTTCTGGTTCAGTTTGGTGCAGTGTCAATTATGTTGAGGAATATTCAACAGTAATGATGAGTTCGCCTAGAATATTAAATTCAATTTCTGAAGAAATGTAAAGAATTGAAGCATATTCTACAATGTAAACGCCTGCACGTCATATGATCTTTTGAGTTCGAAACTATTTTCATCAAAATGATATTATCAGTTTCCTTGTAAAAGCACCATGTACTATATACTAGGATATACAAAGTCAATAGTTGTCCTTACATAGCCCAATAATATTATTACTAGTAATTCTGTATGATATTGGGTGACTGAATATCGATTCAAAATTAATCCAGCAATAAAATGTAAGCAGTGTGGGTGTTATTGATATAAATGATGAATAACTCCATGTATTCCAGGTGTTAACTGCTGCTCTTTTTACTGTAAACGTACTGGCCGTAATATAAACTACATAATACTACTTATAATAGGTACATAGTCGAAAAATTATAAGATTAGACCAAAAATACACGACCTTAATCAGCTCCCCTAACATGTAAAAAAAGTTTCCGTAATCTTTAGTATCTGTTGGAGCACAAAAGAAGATTGTGTTTTGATTGCCGTTAAGTAACTTTGCTTTGGCATATTTTAGAAATTAAGCTCATGTACAATTCGCAAAACATATGCCAGCTAGTCTTACTATAATAACAGCAAAGAAAATTGCGTTTTAGCGACCTACGCATTAGCAAGCTGTGACAAGATAAGCTTTAATAAAAAAAAGCAACAAAAGAAATGAGAAACATTCACACATCAAAAAGAAAACTAAGTCATCTCCTCCTTTGTCAACAGCATAAATCTATTTTTTGAATAAAACCATAATTTCAATACAACTTTCTTCGACTTTTACAATTGAAAAAAAAAGAGTGAAACATATTTACTATGGTGACTATATAGGTACGTCGAACTTCAGATTTTTTTTTTGTTATACAAGATTTTCTAATGAGATTAGATCGTTCCCAGCTGGGTCAAGTATGTCTCGTGAATATTCCTTTAGATGAGCAATGTTTTATTGAAGTATCAATGACATGATCACGTTTCTAGTTAATCTGACACTCATCTGAGACACCTTTCTAAAGTGCGGAGTACATTTTGACACCCGTCTAAGCTCAGCCGATCCAGCACAGCACAGCTAGTCATTTCTCTACTAATTAATCTATTTCTATGTCACCATGGTGTGGTTGGTTTGCAGAGCTACAGTTATCGAATTATCGAATTCATCAGTCACAAACAATACCATTCGTCGTAGTTTTATAGCAAAGAAATCGTCATCGTTAGGAAGCACCGTCATATGAATTTTATACCTACATACCTACGTACATATATCGGTAACGGCGCGAAGTTATTCATGTCCAGAAGAGTGCATAGAGAAGCCAGCCTTCAACGAAATCTTTTTACATACATAATATTATGTAGACTGAAGTTGTTTGTACATAGAGTAATGTTGCGGTGAAGTATGGTCATGAAACTGAGACGAGACTCAATAACACGGGGAAGAAATAATTCAGAGAAATTTCGATCAAAGTAATTCATAACTATTCACCATATAGTTGGGCACCTTTGTGCGAGTCCAGTTTGCATCCAGTTAGCATGCATCATTGGATGGCATGCTTTCCGCTTATCGCATCAGATATTTTTAACGAGAGGAATTCAACGTTGAACTTGTTTTGCTAACGACTATTTTCACTGGGCCTATTTCTTTTGTTGTAGGTATCCTAAATGGAATTTTCTTTTTCTAATTTCTCTGTTAATCAATTATTTCATTTGAAACGTTTTATTTGTTTAGTCTTTTTTGTTTTGAATAATGCCAAAAATAATGAAGGTGGTTTTTTTTTATATACATATACTTAAATTGTTGATTAGAATACTAACAAGGACTCCACAGTTCTATATATTTACAAAATTAAGGGGGATACTATATGTTATATCCACTCTTGAATGTTTGGGCTTGCCACAACAATATGATGGAGACGTGCTGCATTTAGTCCACTGGATGAAACCAAAAGCAAGCCTTATCCCAGCGTCTAATCTTCTCATACAAAACGGAAAAAGAGGAGTAATATGTGTTCTCTATATTAGGGGCGGCTATGGAAAACGTGTGTTTCTCTAGCAGAAATGGACTGTCTCCAGTGGAGTGACTTATTCTAACGGTTGTGTCTGGTCAAACGTCATACATACTTTAAAGAAAACCATTTTAAACGTAGTCCCATACACACAAATTGTAAAGTGAACTAAAATATAAAATCGGGTCCAATGGAGAGTTACTATGTACATATGTTCGTACTATATCGAGGAATTGAGAAAAACAGTAGAGTCTTATTGAGCTGCTTAACTACATGTAATCTACACGAATTCTAGTGGTCCTGTAATAAAAGCAGTACTAATCGTTTTCCGTTTTTTTCTTAATACTGGCAAATTTTAAAAAAAATTCGATAATAATGCACCAAAGTTGCCACATTCCCGGAAACAAACATCACGACATCTGCCACACGACACCAAAGTAGTAAATAACTTTTGTAAAAGAGCAACAACAAAAAACAACACGAAACCAATGTAAAAATCTATATACATCCTTGATATTTATAAGTTAATTAATTATTACAATCATTCGCGCAATCACTTGCTGAGGTCCCGCATAAATTACTTAGCTCGCGGTGGCGGCTATTGTGTAATCAGGAAACAACACAATCATTTTTGGGCAGGAGAGTATTTTGTTGGTTTTTCTCCTCTATACAAAAGGCCAAACCATACCAGGTACATACGCCATCAATTCATAAACAATTTCCAACTCGAAGTTGTTGAACGAACGTTTTTCTGTAAATTTATATAAAATCTGCGCGTGATGAAATAAAACATGATTTCAGTGTCCACCATAATGAAAATATATGGCAAGTTAATTCCTAAATTTATATTTCAGTTGTACCCAGCCAAGGTGATAAAATATACTCTCGCCCCGGTATTAATACTTTCAGCCAATAAAGTATGTGTAATAAGTCAACTTATGTATATAGTTACTAGATATACCGTTATTAAATTATTTCAAATGTAAAATCTTAATTTAATTTTGCATTATTAACAATTTGTATATTAGAAAAAAAAAAACAATCTTAAATGGTTTTAGCCTATAACCTCTACATATTAGCTACTACATACACGCACCTACCTAGGCACTTGCTTCACTAATAAATTGTGCGCATGCGAAGACAGCTTTTTTAGATAAGTTTGGAGACAGCACCTTGTAACTCAAGGCTTGAACTTAGATTTGTTCGGAGTAAATTTATTACCCATGCCGAGGAAATTTGTTATCAACCTTTTTGCTGCTATTATTATATGCATCCCGTGCCAGCACCTTGATTTGAACTATAGTTACTACTTGCACAGTACAAGTACCTACATATAGATATATGCATATATGTATGTAGGTTAAACGTGAGCAATTTATATCAACTCATGCTATTTTGATAATTTCTTGGCCTGGAACACACAGTGAGGGCGCTAACGCGACAGCATCCGTTTTCTTGGACGTACGATCTAAAGGAACAAGTTTATTTGCTTTGCCCGTTTTATCCTAGGCTTGACCATGACGCAGGCTGGCGATTAGTAGACTCTCGAAGATTAATATCATTTCTGGTGACCGATGTGAGTCTAGAGGAATCCTACCTATTATATAAGCGAGCACTGATTTTCTTTTTGTTTCGTTAAGCAAGAACTTCTAGAATGGATGGGTACTAAATTTGTGTCATTCATATACAATTCTGTTCACTAGTCCACAAAAGATACTTAATCTTTCGTTCTTGTGGAATATAGAACTTATGGAAAAAGAGGAATGAAATTGTTTAGCCAACCATGATAATAGTAATGTACATATGTACATAAGTAGATTTTGCTCGAATAAATGACTTCCTTGTTTTTAAGAAGTTTGGATAATTCGATAGCAATAGCTTTAAATATTTAAGATACTTTTTATATTTTACTGGCACAGAATCAATTAATAAATGTTAAAATCTATACAATTATAGATTACAATGCTGACAAAATAAGGATGAAATCTATGCTCAGCTACTTGAAGTGTGAACAGCAAAATAGTTACACCAGCTGACCGAGATAACGAAATTACGATCACTTACAGTGATTGAGACTGAAAAAAATCTTGATAGAACTCAAATATTAAGGCCACTAGATACACTTTGAAAGACTGAATTGTTCCAGGCAAGAGTGCCTTGAAACCCTACTTCCAGGGAAGTAAACGAGTTCGCTTGGATTGAAGTCTGGTTGTGCCACCTTATGAAGTGAACGAAACCAGACGCGATTGCTATATATAAAAAAACAAAGTTGTGATTGAAGAGATAATAAAGTTTTCTTTGTTCTCAGCTCTCAATCTTAAGTTATACACCCTGTATTTTATTTGCCAATCGCCTAGCTTCACTTGACTGTGCTACCTTGAGAGTGCTACATATTTATTTCCAAACACTTGGAAGGAAAAAAGATTCAGACTAATCAGTTTGACTTTGTCTTTGCTTAAGTAACTAGAACGCCTAGTAATAAAAATACGTAAGTAGTGATGTGCTCTGAAAGAACAGACTCAATAACACCAGTATGATTATCAGGGTATACCCTATGATGCAAAACACCAGCATAGTAAGAAGAAGATAGGGGAAAGATTAGAGAGTAGTGGAGGTGCTGATGTATGTCACTCTTGAACCTTCGCAGATTATAAGCCGGAGGAAAGACACAAGATAGTAGACTATTCCACATTCGCACAGTTCGGGATAAAACAAAAAGGATCACTAGCTTGACTTGTTGGACTGAAATATTTCTAACACCTTTTCCCTGACTTTTCTTCAGCTATTTACCTCAGATTGTCAAGACCTGCAATCACGAAAAATAAAAGATTACATTCTACATATCTAGATACAATAGAACATAGCAACTACATTTAATATGTTCACATTAATGACCCCGAATTTTAAGTTCAAGTTAACGGATATGCGAAGTAGTTTGCATTTCAACAACATTTCTTACTTCGCTCTTGGAAGATTAAAAATAACTTTCCAAAAAATTTAAAATTATAGGCTGTCGCACCATCTCACAAGTTTCAATTTCATAAACAAACATTGCATGACATGGTGGATTTAACAGACGTCAAAATATAATTGTTGACGGAACTAATTTGTAAAATCAACTAACTTACCTCCCGGTATCGTTTTTATGAAAAATAAAAAAAAAATTTTTTTGAGTGATTTCTACCTTATCATACAGGTGCAGCAACAATTTTTGTATTTTTTATTTTATCAGAGTGCAGCGCGAGGACCACTTTCATGACTTGAAAACTTGAAAACGTCCCCTTGAAGAAAATATTTACCTTTGCATTTCACATAATTGAAAATAAATTTCTGCCCAGGTAAGGCCTCTGAACAAGTGCAAATTATAACTGAGGCTTTACACACAATCGTTTCACAGGCTCGTCGCGTAGCATAGCATATATGCACATATTTTGACATATTAATAAGACTCGTGCTGAGTGGTTAACTTTGAGTCCTGAGCCACTTTATACTGGTGAACTCAAACAAATTTGCGAACATATCAGAGCCCCGCGGCCAGACAACATTTGTTCATGTAACATATGAGTTGTCCAATCACAGGACAAGGGATATAAATTCATTTATGGTTGTCAAAAAGAAAAAGGTTTATAAATCTTCATTTAAGCACTTGTATTTAAACCACAGCTATCTGCTATGCTGTGGGAGGCTTAGAGAGACATTTCTGGGCTGCAAATTCTTCAACTTAAATGCTAACCATATTCTGACTAACTTGACTGGTGTTTGGAGGGGTTTATTTTTCCTGGTTGACCTGAAGAATTTTGATTTGGGATTTATTCTTACAGTAACAATATAAGCATGCAACAGGTTCAGGCATAAATTCCTTTGCCGTTTGTCATTGGATTCACACTATTCAATGTTTCATATATGAACAAAACTTTAGGTTTCAATTTAGTCAGTAAAAAAATCTTATTGCCAACAAAGTTAAATTTGGGCAATATACTTAGTTGCATATTCGGAATGATGTTGAGATGTCACCTGATCTTGAACTATAATAGTTAGAGTTGGTTTATTCAAAAATTATGTAAAAACTTAGCCGTATATACGTAAAGCTATGATAGCATAACATTGACGACATGGAGCTAATATAGGTACACAATTTTAAAAAAATTACTCTTAAAGAAAGTGGATCTTTAGACAGTACCTTTTGTTTTTCGTTTGAGAAAACATCCGCTCTTCGTTATCAATAAGCAGCATACCATAAACGTAGCCATTTTGGCAGTAATCGCGATCACTTCGATTCACAGATAATAATTTTGCTGGTACTCGATTTCATTGTTACTAAAAAGCTAAACAAGTGAGAGTTTGACTGATAGACTGTTAACCGAAGAGAAGAAATACTCGTTAGAATTACCAATTATTTAACTTTCTAAAGAGCACTTTTCTATCCAATTCAGAACTCATCAATAAAAATCTAGGAAAGAAGTTAAAATTGGTCTAAAACCTATTTTGGCGATACCCTAGATGAATTGAAAATATATCCACCTCACTGTTTTAAAAATATGCAAATTAGGTCATTAAAATAAGTTTCCGCATTTTTTGTATACAATAAAAATTATTATAGTCAATTTCAAAGCATTTTACTTTCCGAAAAACTCTTCAGAACATTTAAAACGTCAACGTCAGAACGTTCGTCTATGTCAATGCGTTTCATAATTACTATCCATATATAGAGAAAACGGGATTTTTATAAAGCAATCCAATGATGAAAGAATTTCCCAATTTTTACAATTATTACGAGAACGGACCGTGTAAAAAATTTCAGTTCTGTAACTCAAAGTCTTCTTTTGCAGTGTCGAATAATCAGAATTCTCTTAGTTGGATGGAACCAATATGAGTGCTCTTCGATTGTTCGTATTTATCTGTTTGAATTAGATTCGATTGTTTCCACGAAGAGGGACCTTTTTCGATGCAGATTCACAGTTCCCATAATTAGAAAATGTTTTCTATGTAGGTACGTAACGAAAAGTCAAAAGTTTTAATTTACATCACTATGCGTTCGGCCACGCCATTTTCATTCATTTCTATAGGCTTATAAAAATAGAGCTAGATATAGGATGCATACAAATCAATGTTAAAATAAGTGGTTATATAGGGCCTAAAATATTGCCTTATGTATACCAAAAATGAAGTACGATATTGTTCTTTTTCTTAAAACCTCCAAAAAATTAATGGAGATCTATCAGTTCGAATGATAATTATGAAAATTTCTTTTAATCGCTACTTCAGCTGACCATCACCGAGTTGAATCAAGACATAATTTATAACTTGGATACGCCAACAGTTTGTTTTATGATAAACACATAAAAATGGTTTGGAATTGCTGTTATACAGATTAATCTTATGTTTACCTATAAAATACCGAACAATAAAATTTCATGTGAGATTCACACGGGTGTGGATTTGCGTTCAGATCGGTCTTTCAAGAAAATTTAAATCAACTTGATGCAAAGCTTAACCTGATCATATTCTTAGGTAAATGAATGAGAAAGGATTAAGTCGAACTACTTTTAAAACTGATTCCAAACAAAACAATATTTATGTGAGCTCCAGATTTAACTCACATAATTGTAAAAAATTTACAGCCCGGAATTTAAAGAAAAAAATAAATTAAAATTTTTATTTTCAAAAGTAGTCCACACACAATATGTATTATTTACATACATCTATACATAATATATATACATATATTCCAGAGGTGTATACTATGTGGGTATATAGATACATTCAAGTGAAAGACATAAAACACCTCACCTTATAATTAAAAGTTGAATTTGTTCTTGATACCGAAAAGGAATCTTTGCATGAATACCTGCCAACCAAACCAATTTTATTTACGAGGAATATTCATAAAATTCAGCTTAAGCTGGAATTTTTGTTCATGCTCGCCCTCACATAAAAATTTTTTATTGCATGAGTGCTGGATGCTGCCTTTCAAATTTAAATACAATATTTAACCGTAAAAGCTTTTCTTCGTCTTTTGGTGAGTTCGCAGTATCATTTCTCATTCCATCATTTTTTTACAATCGTAATAAATCAATGAGATTGAATATCGATAATATTTTAACACCAGACCGACAAAAACGTTCAATAAATAACTCAGTTTGTATTGCATTTTGGAGTTTTCGAGTTCAAGTGCTTCTCTCCAACACCGCTGACATGACTTCAGAAAAATATCTTTTGTGTGACGAACAGTTGAAAAGATTTTACTTTTTGGTTTTTCTTTTAATGTAAATCTTTTCAAAAAGAAAAGATCTCTCACTTTTATCACATTTTATGTACCTACTTAATTATATTTCGGATTTGATTTTTACCGCATGTAAAAAAAAAAACTGGGGTACTTTCATGAGTAGAATGGTATTAAGAAAAATTAGGCAAGTTATGATGAAGTTTCCAGAACACATGGAGATGATGAATTCAAAATCAATTCAAATCTCCATCTTCTTTATATTATATCCCAATTTGTGTATATGTTATATACTGTGTTTATACCCATCAATATAAAATTACAGCTGAACAAATTCTAAGCTCTAGTTCATAAAACTTGACACAAATTTGACAGATGACAAGGCTGACAAACCTTTCTGACAAGAATCGCCAGAAAATTTAGGTAAATTTATAAAATTTCAGTTTTCGCGTTTTTGTTACAAAAATCGACAAGTCTTGAAATGTATAGTTATGAATATAAAAAATCAATGGAAAATTGGAAAGTTTTTCAGACTAATCTTTCAATCAAGAATGCGTTACAAAAATATATGACAAGTAATTAGTTTTCTTTTGTTATATATTAACTGACAAACTTCTGATTACCAATCAACAAAAATCCTGTCACCTATCATCGGAAGCACATTTTAAACACGTCCATTAAATCTTTGTTAAGTCGGCAAATAGCATCCTCAGTTAATTCACAGATAACATCTGGATATTATCTACATAAACATAAAACCTTATGATCTTGCAGAGCCAATTACGATTGATAAAAATAATGGACCGAGAATATATTCTTGTGGAACACAATTAAAAACATGATTTGATTCAGATAAAGCGTAACTACAGAAAAAAAATTTTATGAAATTAAACAACAAACGAAATTTTGTAAGAAAAATATTGTGATTGATCTTATCCAATACCAAGGAAAACCATCACAGTGATTTTATCATTACCTATAGAGATATTTTTTGTCATAATAATTTTTAGCAAAGCTATAGCCGCCTTACTAAGCCTGATTGAGAATTGCATAATAAGACCATGTCCTTTACCGAATAACAATATCTTTCCGAGAAAGAAATTGGATTGAGCAATTAAATTATAATATTAGAAAGTATACAAGAAGCAGGTCCATAATCAATGCCAATAGCGTCGTTACAAGTTGTTTAAGTAGGTACATCATACAAAAGACTAAACCTTTGTCTTTGATAGGTGTAAACGAATAGGTCAACCCCTGCTAAACTAAAATAGTATACTTGAAAATTTAAGCATCATCTTCTGGACTCACGAAAAATCGTTTTGACTGGAAAGTAGCGTTCCTATTATAGATCCTTGTAAAAAGAATCGAATAATCGTGGCAAATTGAAGCAGAAAAAGTCAAGTTCGGTCCTATTATTGAGAAACGGCAGAGAATTTTTACCGAATCCGAGTTTAATTATTCAGATTATTTCCTAATTAACCCCAAGGAAGACACTGTATGTAGAGCACGACATTTTGCAGGAGATCAAAGGAAGAGGAATCCAGACACCGATACACTGGGGTGCTAACTAGCCCCGATAGGACGACTTCCAGGATTCTCGGGAGTTGTTATTTTGCTTGTCTGAACCCATGTGGTCCCGATTTTGATGATGGCCTAGAGGATTTTCCAGAAAACCACTCGCACTGGGCACGACTCTTGAGTACCTCGTTGCTAGTAATTCCAACATTTTTCCCACCAGAAGAGTCTCAAGGGCATCGTTAGGCGTTAGCGGTCTCCACTGCTATTAGCAAGGCGTTAGTTTTGGGCCTCATAACTACCACAAGTACCAAACTCAGCATGGTAGAAAAATAACGACGCACTTCACGGCTAGTTATTAGACTATTTTTGGGATAATTTAGGTATTACTAGAGCAGGTACCCAGTAACCCCAAAATGATTAGTGTTCGTGGAGGGTTGTATGAAATTAGAGTTCTTGAGATTACAGTGAACATTTTCATTTTCTTTTTATTTTAGCTATGTTTGGCATAAAGATGAGCATAAATTGAATCAAGTATTACTTGAAATACCTCAATCCTTAACTAATTTAGTCTATCTTGCTATACATTAGAAATAGAACATATAGTGTTCAGATTTTGTGGATCATGTTTGTCATAAAGATGCGCATACATTAATGCCAATAACTTGAAGTCACCCATAGTTTCATTAAATTCTAACAATGTTTATTTTCGACACGAAGTGCTAGGCAATTTTTTCCCTCACCCTCCTGGAGCCCCTCTAGAGAATGGTTGAATAGGATCACTCCTCCACTAATATTTCAGGTCAATAAAGGGATATTGGAAAAGCTCGGCCGAAATGTTATTGGGTGGATGGGGCACGACAAGGAAGACATGTCATCTACGTCTTCCAAGTGGGTTAAGGTAAGTAGAGTACGGATCCCTTCTGGACCGGATGTGGTGCTTCGTTTCTTTTGCGATTAGGCACGATTTTTTTTTTGTATATGGGCTGTGACAGCAGCATGATGAGGGTAACCCACCCCACTAACTCTCCCGCAATAGCCGAGGTGCTAGCGTGCCGCCCTGCACTGTCAACGCTGTTCACAGAGTCAGCTCAGGCTGACAGACTGGACCTCACGTCCACTAATACTCACTCCAATATGTACCATAACAATATGCAACGAGTTATATATTTTTCCGTAATTTTTCATAAAAATGTCATATACTAATATACCATTAATATTGCGTTTGGTAAACAAAGTCTCTATGTCTATTCTGTACTTACGTCTTATAATTTCAGCTGTTCAACTAGTATATCAAAAGTACAACAAACAAAAAAAAAGACTTAAGAAAAGTAATCTAGTGAAAGTCGAAATAAAATATCAATAAGCAAATAATTATCACAAACAAACATAGTTACGATTGCATTTATTTCACTTGTTTTTTTTTTGCATCATTTGAGAATGAGATTGCAAATTGTAATCCACCTGAGCTTGCAATTAAAGGAAACTGAAATGAATGGTACTCTATCGTGGTCAATGTTTTCCTGTACGCTCCACATGCGTTACATACACTCACTTTTGTACACATTGAATCTGTTTTGCAAAACTGTCAACAAACCAATGCATAAGACGTCTACAGATGGAGAAACATAGAGAACGTATACCTTTAGTACGTGCTAATGAAACATCAAGTGTTTTACTTGGCCTCCATCACTTGAATAGCTCATTTGAAATGAACACCCTTTTACCCAAAGTGTTTTACTCGATTATGCAATTCGAATGATTGATCCACTCGGTATCGAGCTGTCGTTCGAATTGATAGCGTTACCGTCGACGAAAGGCAGCGTCAGCATAATGCAGAGTGATACATTTGTTGCCCCGAATGAGTTCAGCGAGCAGTTATTAAATAAAATCCATGAATAACAGTCCATCAGGAGTGAATCTGATAAGTCATTGCATGTAATGCACCTCTGCTGCAACAAAATATAGTGCCTACATATATAATATGTTTGTAGACTAGTGCATTATGTACATGTATAACATATATTATTCACGAACGCCAATCACGGTAATCAAATAATAAACGCTCTATCGCCGCGTCGACCAGGTACTACCTGTATGTTCTACCTGCCACCACCACCACCGTCACCGCCACCACAATCGCTGCGGATTAGGAATTTTGAAAGATCTTTGCTATATGGCTATATGGTGTTGCAGATTTGACAGCTTGAATTCAAATTTATAGCGTGTAGTAAAATGCATGTAATTTAAGTAACATCTTAATTTAAATGGCGCTCTATATGCCTATTCATACCCGTATGAGCAGAAAGATAGTTTGTGCACATTGGAAGATTGAAGAGGTCGCAGTTCAGCGAGCCTAGAACACTTCGTGTTTCAAAGAGAGCGACTGGGGAAGTCTGAATGATATTTTCTTGTTAACTTGCGTAATCTGTGCGTACATTTTATGTAATTTTTTTGATAGGATATCGCTTATTTTATCATTTTTCTCGTAAGGCATTTTTCTTGGAAGTTATTTTCTTGTGCACCATTTTCACTGGTAACAAATCTAGAAAAATAAATTCTCAACATTTTTAAAGATATTTTTCATTAGATTCCGTTTTCGGAGTTATTTTCATCGGGAATTCATTATTCAATATTCTAACTCAACTGCAACGACATCTTCGGATGTATTGTGAGTATCTAATTCGATGACGACACTGGTATATTTCACACCAAATAAGGAGCATATTTTCACGATACATTTTATGGATCTCGACAGTCTCCTATAATTTATGTATTTATATGATTGTCAATAAATTTGAAAAGCAACAACTTAAAAGAGACAATCTAAAATTAAATTGAATTCCAAATCCATGATCTATGAATCCAATCTCTTTCCTCAAGATTGCTAAGTATATTTTTTTTACATTATTTTATTTTCTCCGACATAATACTGAAAGAAACAAATTGAATCTTCTATTTCATACAAAACCTCTCTCGGAATTACAAAAGAAATAAAAAATCCGTTCAGAACGAGACGTTAACATTTTTCATGTGAACTGATAGCAACCTGCAATGACAGTAGAAGTACATATATCTCATACATACATTTTTAGTGCGCAAGTCACAGCCTCTTCAATTATGGGGAAACAAATGGTCTCGATAAAATTAAGACATTTTCTTGGATGCGAATATAATTTTCTCGACGTGAACCGTATTTTTCTGGAAATTTAAGTGATCTGCACGGGTCTGCGATTAAAGTCAGGTTTTAAGTCTATTATTGGCTGTCGTCCCGATAAGTATATACACTCTTTGGCCTGCGAAACTCACTGGACGCACTCCATTTCAAGTGCAGGTCCAACTTTGAGTTGTTCACATAAATATTCGAAAGCCATAAACATGTACATAACTATACATATACATCCTGGTTTGGTTTGGAGGTACATCGCGTAGGCTGGTAGAAAATTGAACAAGTGGCTGATTGCATTATAAATTGCCCATAACTTTTTACTCAAAATTGATAGGTAATATTCTGTAAATAATTTTTATTAAGTAATTGCCCTTCTGGAGGAGTTTTATAATTCACCTTGCTTCTGTGGAAGTGGTAAACATTAAATGGGCGCTGCTACGCTTTATACTTAAATATGGCGAGTGTAAAGAAGAAAAAATAAAATGAGATATTTAGAGTAATTCTCATAACTTTAACCAATTATTGTAGTTGAATTGCTTGTAATGAGGCACGAAAGGTTATTATTTGCGTTTAATACTGCCTTGGAAGGTTTATAATATATAGCCGGCAGTGTGGTTCATATTTGTAGATTTAATATGATAAATAAAGTTAGACTATGAGGGTTGATTCTTGATAGTATAAAATGAGTCTATTAAGTAGAAATATTTGAAAATGTGGGTTAGTTAGAAAAGTTGTAACTTTATCAAAAAAAATTTCAACTTCTAGCTATGAATATCTCCAATATTACAACACAAAGTTTCCGATAGAGATAGCATTTCTATTATTATTTCTTTGTATGAATTTTTGAACAAGCCTTAGCACTTTGCAAAGCTAGTTACCGAAAATCGAGGCATTTGAATACGTCACGTGACCATATAAGTTGTCAAATTGATGTAATTAATGGAAAAATTAATTAAAGAATAAATAAAAGTTCCAATTTTTAGGAAGACCTACATAGAGTCAGAAGATAGTACTTCTCTTTCATCTTTTATTCAGAAACTTTTTCATTATCCCTTTCTTGTTCATATTTCTCTTTAGGATGGGCGGTTTGTGTTATTCAATTAGTATGGCTTATACTTCTTCTTATGGATAAAGCTTATGAAGTATTCTCTCCATCTAGGATTGTGCATTTGTATTCAATTTAGTAATCCCGTGAGAACCAGAGTCGAAGAAATGCACCACATGTATGTATATGTATTTTACAAACTACCTTGTAGCCATTCCTAGCCATATAGCATTTAACTACTATCCCTGTTTGTTTTTAACATTATCAATGTGAGCCCAAAATACTATTAATCGTCGATATTATATATATATATATATATATTTACTATTGATAATATCATGAACCGCGAAAGATAAATCATTAATATAGACAAGTATAACAAAACAGCAACGGTCCTGAAATAGATCCTAGCAATATACCGACTTAAAAGATACCGCGAAAATTTCAATCGCGACAATATTTCCCAGTTTTAATGTACACAGGATTCAATCCTAGGATTGATTCGAAACGACTTTACACCAATCGTCGTAAATCAAACGTCCGTACCGAAGTCAACCAATAATTGACATTCTGCTGATAATAAATACAATGCTCACGAAAAAGCTATTCGACTATTACAATATTACTTAATTTCGAGGGCCAACTAAAATTACAGCACCTTTCAATAAACAGATGCATTTCTCTATCTAGTCCAAAGTACCTGATTTCTATGAAAACAAATGCCTTTAACTAAAAATTTTAGAATAACATTTTCGACTACCAATCAAGTAGACTTGTCTGTGTTTTAATTTGAAACAAAGATCCTGCAATAGTCAGTATAACTTGACTTAGGGCCATATATACCAGGCAATAACTATTAGCGTAACTTGGTCTTAAAACGTACGCCATGTTATCTGTCACTTATTGCAAAACGAGAAAAGCAAGCATTGAAGAGTGACAGATATTAATTTAAGACCAGAAATTCCGGTAAACTTGTCTGGCACAAAATACATACGGGCCTTAATGATTTATGAATCAAATATGCTCCTTGAACAAATTTTACAACTTTCAAAAAAGAAAGTGATTACAAAATTTTCAAATTTATGCTCTAGTCTAAAAATCTTTATCAATATTGCACTTACAGAAAATGTAAATCAGAATATACGAGAAGAGAAATCAATAAAGTCACGTTACAGGTGCGCTCTATTCGCGTCATCGTAACTTCGGACAAGTCCTCATGAAATTTATCGCAAAATTATTACGGCCACACGCGATATGACTAACATTTTATTTATGCGATCTTGCAAGCATTTAATGATCTTCGATTTATATAAAAACGCCAACTCTTTTCATAAAATTAATGAACTTAACTTACAACGAAACAAGTAAGTAGATATCCCAATTTCATGGTTGTATACGGGCCTCCCTGCGGGGAGACCATGGGCTTGGCTTATGTTAGCAAGTTGCTTCTGTTTTAATCATTTACCCTCCGTAAAGAGTAAGCCCCTCAAGGGGGCCAAGGCTTATGTTAATCATTTACTTTGCTCTCTCGTCTTTTATAAGGTTTCGTAAGTGAAATAGAGCAAAAATGAAAACATCAACGCGGTGTGGTCTTATATGTGCAAGTCAGTGAGATAAGGGGGTAATTATAAATAAATTGTAATTAGTCCTGTTTGTAATTTTTCAGTTAACATATGAAATTCTTTGGCTTAAAGAATATAATAACATCGAACAATATTTTTCTTAGACTATTTTTACCTTACAATGAATGTTATCTTTCTCTAGTTTCAAATAGACTCTTTAATATTAATCATCTTCCCCATCCTTCTATCCATGCTAGCTACGATTATATTAAAAAATTTCAAAAATCACGGAAACTCTCAAAAACATACATGCCTAAATACATACTACATAGATTTTTAGTGAAGGACCTTGACAATCTTCAATCATTGTATGACAAAATAAAGAACACACTAATACTTAATTCATAAGTCAAAATGTATTCTAAATTCCATTGAACTTGTTTCTCAAGAATTCTATTTTTGTCCAATTGAAAACAATAAGCTGTAAATTCATGAATAGATTCTGATTGTAATACAGATCTTCCGGAAAAGATCATTGATCTTATGGGAAACAGATTATATATTTTGATAACATATAAATGAAGTTTGACAAATTTATATTTATGTTTTAAGCATGGCATTTATTTTAAACGTAAATTGATAAAATTTCATAGAAATAGTGCTACTCATTAATATTTAAGCAATGCACAGAGAAAATCAGAAGCTGAGATTTGAACATTGAACTTTAAATATTTCGTTCTATGGAACCAGACATTAATTCAAATGGCGCCACTGAGGGTGTTTGATGATTTGGGGATCTCCAAAAACAATTATGTTTACAGCCTGTCTTGGATTATAAATCAAAATGTACAAATACAGAATTCCTTGTTATGAGTATTGTTACACTTGAATGACATGAAACAATCTCGCCGTATCTTTGATATTAATTCCCCAATTTATCTCGAGTACCTACATATACACATAGGTAGACATTCATCAATACTCTCAGAATTCAATGTAAATTCCTTTCAAGCTTTGTTATATTTTTTATCCATTTGAAGACATTTATAATATTTTCGTTAATCTTAATTTTTGAATTTTGAAACATCTGGAAGCAAATTAAGAAGATCTGAGTAGGATATTTTTCTCAATAAATCTTAATAAAAACTTTTCCGCGTTCGAACCTTAGACGACAGCCCATAGTGAAACACGTATTTTTGAGACTTCCATAATTTCCATAATCAATGCAGAAAAAATTGATTTTCACACCGTGGCCTTTACACCATTTACCTTGGGCGATTTAATTGAAAAGATGTAGAACTTCCACATCGAACAAAAGTTCGCTAATAGATGTTCATTTTAAGAATATCAACCTTCAGCAAATCAAGAGTACGAAAAAATGAACTTTTCTACTAACTGCCTACATATACCTACCTATCTCTATCTATTCACACAATTTATTATAATTTAAAGCTGTGGCCCACCAAATGCTCACCACCACCAGCCATTAATCAGTGAAAGGATTTAACGCGACAACGAGATCACGCGAACTTCCGTGAGAATGGTAACCATACGAATGAAGTCTCTGCGCGCACGTAATTACTGAAATCGAAATCGAGAAATCATTAATCAAAGAGCTAAAAAAAGTTAACGATTGAGTGCTTAACAATGACATTTTAATATGAGAAGGCGAAATTGGCCACATTTATTTTGTTGCACATACTACTTAAGTTTATTTTATTTTTGAACTTGTTGAACTTGTTGACGTATGTTGGCCAACGATTGGATGTCACTCCTTTCCCTTTTCGGTGTAAATCATCATCATCTGATGACATTCATTAGGTAAGGAGACTTGAGATTTTTATGAATTGTTTTGTAGAAGGAAATATATAATGCATATGTATATGCCAAAGTGTGTGTATGTGTGTGTGTGTGTAGAGAGAAGAATATTCCGTAATAGATGCATATCCTACCCTCCGTAAAGAGTAAGCCCCTCAAGGGGGCCAAGGCGACGCAGTATTCCCCGGCTTGTTCAGCCAGAGTATTTGCGTGCTATTCCCGTGTCAGGGAAGGGGGGTACTTCTGTTGAAGTTTCTGTGCAATGGCCTGCCCTGGAGTTGGGCTAGGCCAATGCACAGAATGTTCCTACCGGCGTTGACGTCCCGGTTCCACGTGGTACCACAGTTTTTGCAAAACTGGAACCTGTGTGGAGACCGAGACGTCTTCGCCGGCTCGAACATATGCTGCACAGCTTTGTCGTCCTGAACTCATCCACTTCGAGGACAGAGCAATGAGCTTTAAGTGCCCGCAACAATTTCGTGTGTGGCGTCCGCACGTAGCCACGTATTGGCGAATTTGCGGCAATTTTCGTTGAACCAATACACACTAGAGTTTCACGAGTATTATTGGTGATTGTTTTTGCCAATTGATGCACTGCACGCTCTGTGCAAATATATTGCTTGAAGCGCAAACGTGCAACTTTGCGCTGCCCATACACCGCTTGGCGTTGCGAAAACCATTGCTGGCGTTCTTTGGTGTACGCCAAATATTCGTATTGCATCGGGGATTGCGTGCACATTACTGCAGTTGTAGGAAGCGATCTTGTATACTTCGCTAACGAAACTTTGCGTGCATACATAGATGCGCTGTGATGGAATGTCGAACTCTTGATTTTTATTAGATCAACAGTTTCATTTACATTCGGTGTTCGTACACCGCCAGCGATCAGCCGACAACCAGGATCTAATCCAACAAATAGTTTATAATACCCGGAGTCAAATTTAGCCCGGATATCGCGCATTGTCTTCTCATCCTCCACTTCACAATTCTTTGTTTTGCGTCGTTTTACCGGTGGTTGGGATGGTACTACCGCCACTTCCTTCTTCATCGAAAAGGTCATTGCTACACCATCTGTGCAAATGGACCAATCAAACTTTTTACGGCCTACCGATGTCGGTAGTTCAAAGTATTTCGGCCATTCGTCTTCGCGAACAAAGTTTTTGAAAAGACCCTTAAACAATTTCAGTCCACATAGACATTCCCAGAGCGCATATGAATCGTAGCGCACATGGTGCAGCCCATGCTTGTATATTGGTACGAGAGCAAAATTTTTCAAGTTATTTGTCTCGTTGTACCGTTGCAGCTTATAAAATATCTGCAAATAATCATGTGGTTGTTGCTTAATGTTGTAAAACTTAACATCATCATCAACATAACCAAGATGTGCAGTCATTTGCTGCAAAAGTTCAGCCTTCGGTACAGATGTACTTCGGCGTGTGAACAAATAATCTAACGTTTTATAAACTTCTCGTTTATCTCTTGAGAAACGACATAAGAATTTTCTGATTCTCCTATACGCATGCATCCAAATATTATTGTTGAACACAGTCTCGTATTGCCTGGCATTTAATTTAAAGAGATTCTGTCTATGAGACATATCGTAAAGACCACGTTTTATGCGAGAGCCACGTAAACTTTTGTACTCCATGTCAATGTCATATTTGGTCTTACTGCCCTTTATCAGAGCGTAATAATAATCTAAAAATTTAATTTTGCCAAAGATCTCGTCTTTCCATGCCTTATACAATTTGTAATGGATATAAAAGGACGTTTCCACGCAAAGTGCAGACACTTCCGCAACGTCAGACTGTATTTGCTCGCGCACTTTAGCATTCGTACATTTCTTCGCAAAGCCCATCTTTACGTTCGAATATGTTGTTGTTGTTGTTGTTTCATTTTCTACTGTTTGTGAATAGGTTCGTTTTGGGGGTCCTGGGTTACTCTCCACACCTTCACAAGTAAGGTCCCGAAAAAAGGGATTTGTGGAGAGTAACCCGAAAATTCTCAAATAATGAGGAAGGGGGTGGGTTGCTAACTTCGTCCTCAGTGCCGCCGCAACCAAAACGACACGTCGCAAAGCTGGGTGGTTACCTCCAAGGGTAACCGATGCTAATATCGACCTCAGTGTTCCCGCACCAAAAAGAACACGTCGCACCGCGGTTAAAACATATGCATAATCGGTCATATCCATATTTCGCCTGCTTATCGTCTCAGGTCTCGACGAGCCCATTCGGTTCTACCTTCTTCTTCATCTGGGGAAAATCAACACCAACGGGCCAATGATTGATTTACCCCAACCGTCGTGAGATCCCGAAAGACCGGCTATCTCTACGATCGCATCATCCATCCGCCATCCCCCTCCCCTGGTCAAACGAGCCGGTGGGGCTGCCGTCTTAACCGACAACTTGCGCCTCGAAGCCAGAATCTAAAAAGATCCGAGAGAAGCAAGCTTTCGCGAACGTCTCCCTGAAAGAGTACCGGAATGGATGATGGTAAACCGTATGAGAACCCGGCAGTTCCCATAAACTACCAGTCGCGATCTCACACCCCAATCCCGGATTTCCAATTGGGTCTCCTCCTAGCAGTAGCCTCTCTGAGAGGTTGTGGGTGCTGCCGTTGTTCCAAAAGAGATTTGGAATCATCCGCCACCAACCCGACTACATGATCCTGCTAAATCATGTAGGCCTTCACTGGACCTCGCCCTGGATAACCCAGTATAGCTCCAGTGAGGTTTTTAGCAGTAGTTTTGAGTACAAACTGCATGATGCTGCTAAATCATGCAGGTGTCTCTGAATCTCGCCCCGAATATGTCGGTATAGGTTCAGACACAAGCCCTTTTAGTCGCCTTCTACGACAAGCAGAGCCTACTGTAGGAGTATGCTCACCCCCCCCCCTACAGGGGACAAGACAGAAAACAGAGTGTGGCATATATCCACAAAAGACAAAAAAAAATGGGGCGATGAAAAAACGGATATACTATTCACAAACATAGAAAAAAAAACAACCGAAACAACAACATATTCGTACGTAGTGGTTTTGCCTAGAAATTACAAATGCTAAACTGCACGAGCATCAGTCTGAAGCTACAGCAATCTCTGCGCTTTCCCATGAAACTGTCCATTTACATTCATTTTCCCAATTGAATAAGGCATGGCTAGATGATACCTTTTGGTAAAATAAATTTTAGGCTATTCAGACCCAAATACTAAATTGACATGGTTACAAAATTTACGCAGTACTCACATACTCCGCAGTTTCTCAGATATATCTCTGGACCAATCTAATTAATTTCGGTGCCAAACGATACGTTCGACATATTCAACAATAACATGCACGCATGCATACAAAAGATTGTCGAAATACTTAATCGCTTTCTCAAAAGCTGCCCGAGATATTTATGAAACGTTGTTATTTGCTCATACGAAGAAGGCATTTCATACCGAACGGTGGACTAATGCAACATATATTGCAACATCTGTGCTATGAGGTTGATGTTGTGAAATTGTACAACTTCAGCAACCGCCGCACTAATATTTGCATTTATTTAACGCGCTACAACGTTACAACAAACAAACTTGAAAATATTGCTTTCATACAAATGAACAAGCACCGGTTACAGAATGGCAGCTACAATTCACGTAACACTCCGCCAACGTCTATGCAGGAAAAAATTGCATAGATGTCCTTCGTCCACGTTGTTAGGGAAGAAGAATGGCTGAAATACTTATCAGCCCATAAAACATTTGATTTGTCATTTCCATAGACGGCATATCGCTGACATTTTCGATGAAGTGAGAGGGCTTTATACCACACCACCACCAAAAAAACGTCGCAAAACAAATTTTTGTGAGGCATTTGATGCCAAAACAATGCGCGCTATACAGGCTTTAATTCGCTCTGGATATTTTAACTATTTGCTGGCGTAAATCCTGCCTGTCGGATAATCGTTGGCGATACGACTACCGAGAGTAGAACAAAAACCTATTGCTCGAATAAAAAGCAAAAGTTGCCGATTCCACTACAGCACCTCGATGTCTACACGCTCAGTTTTGTTAACGAAATCTACACAATCGCTTCGCCAAAGGCAGAACGATGCATGCAATTCCGCGCAACACGATTATATGCCGCACACAAGAGAACATTTGCTCTGGTTTTCGGAACGCAAAGTACTGTATGAACAACGTCAAAATTGAACGCTTACGTCAATACAATACATTTGCACCGAACGAGAGATGCATCACTTGGCAAACGTTAAACACCGACAAACACTCCTGCCACTCTAGTGTGGATTGGACCGACGGGAATCGCTACAAATTCACCAAGCCGTACTTTCGCACGAACGTCCAACAGGAAATTTTTGCGGGTTCTCACAAGCCTATTGTCTGTCTTCCAAGTGGATGACGCTACAACTAAGCTGTGCAAGTGTACCCCCCTTTGTGTTCTTTTAGTCGCCTCTTACGACAGGCAGAACATACCGTGAGAGAATTCTTTATCCCCTCTCACAGGGAGGTAAAGGCTAATGCCCAAGAAGACTTAGATTTTGTTTTAATTTTTATATGAGTCCCAGAGAATGTACAACAAGAGTGTTATTGTGTAAATAAAAATTGTTATTTTGAGAGTATCATGTGGCGCTCATTTGGAATTTAACACGTCTTTATACCACGCATGCAACTAAGTCCAACTTATAATAGGCTACCATTTATATTAACCCGAATACTATTTCCGGTAAGACTATCTTTTGCAATGACCATCAATAAGGCTCAGGGAAAGAGTCTTAGAAAGATAGGTATATTGCTTAGGGAACCAGTCTTTTCTCACGGAATGTTATATGTCGCGTTTTCAAGAGCTACAACTCGAACCTCTGTTCATGTTGCTGTCGAAGACAGTGATAAGCAGGGAAAATTAGTAGCTGGACAAGATAATGTTTTTACTCCGAACGTCGTATTTCGGGAAGTATTAAACTAATTTTGGATAACATTATTTTTTGTTGGTGATCAACAATAGTTGTTCATTATTTAGTTTAATTCCAAAACATTTTTATCGTATAGAGTACAATAAGTATCTAAAGTATTCTTACTGTTTCTCATGTAGAAATACCTTTAAGTAAGTTAAAATATTTTTAGATATTGTATTTTTGCGAAAATACCTTACTTCTGTTAGGGGAAACATTCATATCTTATGAATGTAATGATGGTTTATAGGCCTCCTTGGGAACTACCATTTAAAAAAAGTAAGAAAGGAAATAATGGTTATAGGCCTCTTTGGGAACCCACCATTTAAATAAAAGGGTAAGAAAAGCATGGTTATAGGCCTCCTGGGGAAACAACCATGTAAAAATAATGGTAACGAATCTAAAGGGACACCTCATGGGTGATTTGGAAGGTCCCTCATTATATTATATTATATGGTATATATATTTATTTATTATTATTTTTTATTAAATATTTTTTATGAAATTTTAATAATTATTTATTTATTTTCTAATTTCTAATAAAAAAAGTATCATTTAATTTATTTATGTTTTTTTTGTAAAATGTGGACATGACTCCACTCTTTTGTCCATTGCTCCTCACCCACTTTACCGTTTTTCTTCATTATCCTTACTTTATATTAACTGTCCGTACGTACATAGCTTTTTATTTTTTTTTGTAGAATTCTTACATAAATTTAACAGCTAGATTCAATCTTAATATCATTAATTGAATTAATTGAAGGCAAGCAATCATGCAAAATTTGGGGGCTTTGACAAATTTCGCATTTGTGGCTGTGGTTTGCATTACATGTGTGTAAGGTGAAGGTACTGATGGAGAATCAAAACAATCTTTAATAGAGACCTTCAACATGGTTAAGACAGTATGAGTGCTGTTATACACTTGATTTGTAGGTATATTTATTCATAGAGGTATTTCGAACCACATGAATTAGATGAAGCAGCTAGACGTCAAGATGAAATTATGTAGGAATGCATTGGGGAGCAAAAGATAGAAATGGATGACAATGAAACATTCCAAAGGAACAGAAAAAATCATTTGGGTAGATTTTGATCATCCAGACATTATGAATTTCAACTTAAATTACAGAAAAGGCGATGGGAATAAAAGAAATCACAATCAGTTTAGGTAGGTAGGTAAGACTTGAATTAAACAATTGTACTTTTTTGAAAATTCGATTCTTCAATTGTTTGTTGCCTTGCAACTTGTGTTGTTTGCAGAATGTGGTTGTTTAAAAGTTTTTTTTTTTCTCAAGGTAGATACCTTTACAATGTCTAGGATCTGCGATAGAATAGGATCACTTACATGGGTTTCTTTGAATATGGCCGCTTGTTATCCATGCATATAAGAAAAAAATAAAAACTGCCACAGTAGTAGCGCGTAAAATGCTGTCATACGTGATATGAAATTTTTGTTTAGTTCAACAAGGCAGAACCAGCTTAACTTCAGGACAAAATGTCTACCGTTGCCTTTAGGCCTTAGACATGGCTCCCTCAAGCTGGAGATATTTATATTATTTTTAAAAGTACTACATTCAACAAGGCAGAACCAGCTTAACTTCAGGACAAAATGTCTACCGTTGCCTTTAGGCCTTAGACATGGCTCCCTCAAGCTGGAGATATTTATATTATTTTTAAAAGTACTACATTCCCGATTGATTTTTTTTTTCATATTTGCTTGATATATTCAAGTCTTCAAAAGCAGAGAGTAATATTTTTCTAATAAATCTTTTATAACTCTGGCTACCTCAATGTAAAGGGTGTACACGTAGGTTACGTTTCTGCCACTTTTATTGTCTGGTATTACACAGAGTGCAGTCTGATTTCTTAGCAGGACTTTAAACCTTATAATTTGCATCTCTATCTGTACAAAGGCCCGGCATTTGAAAGCTGTTGTTAACTTTCACCGTTCCCGGCAGTAGAGTGCCATGGTGTAATTGACTCTGTTTTTATTTAATTTAATTTGAAAATTAATCGGAAAGAACAGGTAATCAATACATTATTTTATTCTACCAGATGAAGGTTCGATGTCAAAGCATTGGCTAGAATATATTTGTACGTTGTGGAATATTATCCTCCTCGGGTACTGGTTCTACCTTGCTCGGACTTTGTGGGTAGTGAACCGCGCGTCTCGCGTAGACCTGTCATTATTAAACAAGTCAACTAATATCGCCTATTAAAGTTAGTTAGATGTGGATAACGAACGGCGTCTTGCAATAAACCTAGTGAGTACTATATCCGTGGTATTTTACCGCAATTCGTTAGTTCATGTAAATTTGGTATGTCCCAAGCAATTTGTTAACTGGAAATATTGTCTTACAGACAGCAAACAAACATAACCTCACAATACCATTTTAATCATCAAAACTCTTCTGGATGTGTTGAAGTGGTGAGTTATTATTTAAATGATTTATTTAGCAGCTATCTGTCTAATAATGCTCTTTTAATAATTCCAGAACGGATCTCACCTATTTAATTTGTAATTTACCCTAGTTTTAAATACATTTAGTATTAGATGTGTATTATATGTATGTATATATAAAATTAAGAAGAAAGAAGAAAGAAGAAATATTTTACTTTTGGTAAGTTATTATTACATATATTACATAAGTTATTACAAAATAAATATAATATTAACGCGGTCTTGTTATGTGGATGCAATAGCTTTTAAAGTTTTTCTATTTTAATTTATTGCAACCAAGTAACTACTTGAAAGAATTAGGTTGGTATATAAATATATATATTCTTACCTCGGCATCACTTTCTTTTAAATAGTTCGTGTGTTCAATTCAAATCAAAATGAGAGGTGCTATTGATTATGAAAATAACAAATTTTTGGCAGTCCTAACACAGGATAATCATCCAGTTTACTATGCCTGTAAAATATTTCAGGCCATATTTATTTGGCAAGGAATTCGACTTACAAACTGACCATCAACCTATTAAGTGGTTGCAAACCAAATATACAGGTAAGGATATTAATCCCAGGTAACAGGTTACAAAGTTAATCCAGAGAATCAAACCACCATAGCAGTCACATGCAACTTTTCATATTGATTTAACACGAAGCAACTTTTTCAAGCTGTTAATTTTTTACACAATTAATTGTTGTTAGTCTGTATGGCTTGGCAAGTTTTTTACATTTAGATTTTGTCAAGATTTTCGATTACTTTTCTAAAAATAATAAATTACCATTATATTGCAGCAGATATGTTTTTTTCTAATTCAATTTTATATTAGTTTGCCAGGGTAATAATAATATAATATAATAATAATATAATAATAATATAATATAATATAAAAATAATATAATAATAATATATTATATAATATAATATAATATAATAATTGTATAATAATTAGGTACTGTAACAAAGTAGTTTGGGGTGAATATAAAAAAATAACGTTAACGGAGATACGAATTTTAAAAAAGTTACAAATTTTGTTTGGTATATATAATTTCAAAAACTTATATTTCAGAATATACATATACATCGCAAGCTCATGAAACATACATTATTTATTTAAGGAAGCTTTGAAGTTTCTTGAAAAAATTAGTTGAGGTTCTTTTTTTGAAAATTTGTTTTCACGGATAAACGATATGAATATCTCAAAAAGCCCACTTTCGATTTGCTTAATTTTCATTTTATTTATTTTAATCCTTAAAAGGTTTTGAGAAAGCTGTAGAAAGGAAAAAATGGAACTACTTGAAGTTTTGTTGGAGTTATTTTTTAAATATATCTAGTTCAGAAAACTTTGAACGGAAGTTGATGACGTGTAATACAGTGTGTTCGATAAATAAGAAGGATGGAGTATGACAGATCTCTTCAACTTGCGTTTGAAAATTTTTCGTTGTGCAGGTACTTAAATGCTCAGAAATCCTTTCACGGATATCACCGGATCAAACTCGGACGCTGCTTCCACAAAGGATCTTTCATCTTTTATTACTATATTCAATGTGTTACGATTTGTGGTCAAATGTCTCAGTTATCTAATCTTAAGTTTGAGTTCTTGAAAAATATGTCATACAAAGTTGCAGTGTTATCCTTGATCCTGTAAAGTTTTTACACCAAGGACATAACTTTTTCCCTTCTCAAATATGAACCGTTAATAGTTCTTTAAAACATAAAAAGAATTAGCTCAAAATATATTTCTGTGAAAAACTTATTAAAATTTTTGTGTTGTGTGAAAAGTGAAAAAGCATAATACTTTTTGTGTTCTGGAAAGTGAACTTTTTACATTTCGGATAACATAAAAATATTTATAACTTTTGAATGGAAGAATATATTGCGGTAATTCTTTTTATGTTTTAAAGAATTATTAACGGGTTATAATTGATAAAAAAAAGTTAACTGGCATTTGCATTTTATAATACTATACTATGTATACTCTACAAAAAGGACTCAGTCTTTCTATCAACTTGTTAGAATAAATTTTCCACAATTTGGTCCAACCGGTTGGTCGTGGAATTCCGGAATTTTGAACACTGTTTATCAGTACAGAAAAGACGTTGCGAGTTTTTTGAGAAAATAATATCCAAACCCAAAAAATGGGACAAGGAAACCATTTTATCTTCCGGGCAGTTTCTGCATTTCTTAAATAAATTTAATAATCAGTTTCTTCTCATTACTTTTGCTTTCACTAATATTTTATTTAACATCCTGCAGAGTAAAATCATGGATATTTGTTACTGAAATGAAAGAATTCATGAAACAGTGATACATATTCGAAATATGAAAGGTAATTGTTCAATCGTTTTTGACGAAACCGTAGCATTGGTTGGTCCTCCACAGCAGCTACGGCGCTTACAAAATTCAGGTGAACCAAGTGTACAATATAAAAATTTTACTGTTGGATAGAAAATAGACACCATTTCTACCCAAATTTGTATGTTATTCACAAAGTTTTCCATCCAATGCATTTAATTCTATTAAGAGTTCGCATGAACAGTTCTTTGAATTTTCAAAACTGAACAAATTGTTATCTATAATTCTAATGGTTTCAGAATTTATCAGTCAGCGAAATTTTAAAATATATTACGCAAAATGAGCTCCAATCAACTTCTTCTGAAGCCTATAAGCTTACTTGCTTAATATGCTAACTGCTAGCACAGTTAGTGCTGAAAGATCATTTCCAAAATTAAGGGGGTTACCACCAATAAAAAGCTCACGATATCTGTTCTCAAAAGCACAGTGGAACATAAACATATAAAAGTATGCAATTTGAAAATTGAAGCAAATCACTAATCATGCAAAGGTTATATGATGCTGTGGTATTCGTGCGCATTATACTCCAAAGCATTTCGGGCATCTGCACCGGTAGGACTGCATAGGCATGGAGAGCTTTTTGATTTGTCAGTCGGATTTTTCAGAGAATTTTTTTTTTTTGAACTTATAAAACGTCTTGTTTGAAAAGGCAAGGGGTATGCGCTCTGTGCTTCTGGCCAGACACTTTTCCTTGTAATTTCTTACTGAAGCCGGTCATCAAATAAAAATCTTCCGAGAATTCGGAGTTGTTATGTAGGTACCATATAATTTTTGTATGCTCACACTTTGTCAGTTTTACAATTTTATTAACAATATAACTAAAGAATTACATTAAAGAGAGATTTGAATTGACGAACAACACAATTTTCAGGTCTGGTCGAATTTCTAATTTAATTTTAGTGTATAGATATATACAATTTCATCTCCATCTAATTCCTCAATTTTGTTCACATAAAATTTTGAAAGTTTCAAGGAACGTAATTCAACAAGATTAGCACAGTCGGAGTTAATGTAATTGGAAAATCTGAGAGTGACACATTGTTTTTTTTAGCAATAAAGCAAAGATAAGAGTGTGCACCGATTTCTCGTATGTCCAGATCTAAAGTAGTGCTAGAATTTGCAGCAATTAGTATGAAAAAACTGTTATTATATAATTTCGCAAGGAATAAAAAAATTAACAATAAAAGTAGTAGTATTTAAAAGATTTAAATAAATGAAAAAACATATATATCTAATGTCTATATTTAAACTAGACAAATAATAATTTTCGTGCAATGAGCTCAATTAAAACATTTAAAAAAGTTACTTTTGACTGAAATATATATTAAATCGCGTAAATATTCGTCACCAGATTCTCTTATATAGGGTCCGCCATCTAACGTTTTTTTTTTCAACTAGTACTTATTTCGTGAATGGTAACACTTAGCTCATGTCTGATTTGACAGATAATTAGTTTTATTCTTCCGCTGAACGAATATGGTTGTGTATACGCTTGAACAACGCTGGGAAATATTGCGACATTACTTTGAAAATCATGGTAATGTTGCAGAATGTGTGCGAAAATTGCGTACGGATTTTGGAAGAAGAGAAGCACCGTCAGCTCCGTATGTTCGTTATCTTGTGAAAAAAGTGAAAGAAACTGGCATCCTCATCGATAAACCAAAGCGTGAAAAGCCCAAAACAGTGCGTACACCCGAGAATATTGATTGTGTGGCAGAAAGTGTGCGTGAAGCGCCATCAACATCAATTCACCGTCGTTCTCAACAATTGAACATTTCGGAGACATCATTGAGACGAATTTTGCATAAAGATCTTGGTATGACACCATACAAAGTCCAATTGGTTCAGGAGTTGAAGCCAACTGACCATCCAATGCGTTTTCGCTTCGCTGAGTGGGCCTGCGATCGACTTACAGAAGATGCCGATTTTGCCAAAAAAATCATCTTTTCGGATGAAGCTTATTTTGATCTTGGCGGGTATGTAAACAAGCAAAATTGTCGCATTTGGGGCACAGAAAACCCGCACGCATACATTGAAAAGCCGATACACCCAAAACGAGTCACTGTTTGGTGCGGATTTTGGTCCAGAGGCATAATTGGGCCATTTTTCTTCGAAAATGAGCAAGGAGTGGCCGTTACAGTCAATGGCAATCGTTATCGGGCCATGTTGAACGAATTTTTGTTCAGGAAAATTGAAGAGGAGGATATTGGCAACATTTGGTTTCAACAGGACGGCGCTACGTGCCACACAGCCGAAGCTACACTCGATGTTTTGCGCCCTGTTTAAAAAACAAAAAAGTTATTTTGCGGACATTTATAAAAGAGGAATTAAAAAAAATTATTTCAAAAGAAAGATATTATTGGTACAAAGTCAACAATTTTATGGGTCGGCACAAATTCTTTGTAGGTAATTTGTTAAAATGCTTCACCTTCGAAAATTTGAGAACAGTTCATATATTACATTACCCCTTAAGTTATAGTCGGTAGAAAGATAATCGATTAGATTGTAGATTAGGATATAGAAGAAAAAATATAAAAGCGCGCCAGTTTTCTTACAAAAATATTTACGCGAAGTCAAAAAATTGAAGTTCCGGTTCGGGTTTCGTTTTAAAAAATTTATGAAAAATAAATTTTTAAAGTTACATCTACCTACTAAGCAAAATTTGCCACATTTTTCAAATTTCAAAAGACTGTATCTCGACGAGAAATGTATCGCAACAAAATATTACTATTTTCAGTATTGCCAAACTTCCTGTAAAATTTCATCAAAATCAAAGATAGTCCATTCACAAATTTGCACAAAATTGGTCGATTTTCTGTGTAACGGCCTTATAGGATTAAAGTTTTCTCTTCTTTATTTCATAATATTATTGGACTAAATTTTACTAACACGTCCCATAGTAGTTATTCACAATTATAAACAAAATTCTTCCCTCCAACAAAGACATATTTCGTTGTTTTTTAAAAATATTAGCGTACTACAGTTTGGTGTTATTTTTAGTTTTTATTGGAGCGAACTTATATATTAATTTCTCAATATTGTTCGATCCTGAACACCCGGCTTAGATTGGTACGCCTCGCCACTGCAACAGTGCCAACAATAACACCCACAATCACGAATGACTTAAATAATAGCATAATCGCAACCTGTAGGCAAAGTCCGTCTCTCTTTTAATTGCGTCGAGATTGAATAAGACCATCATTGTAACACCTGTTTAATTGTAGTAATAATTTTTCACAACTAACCTCGAATATATTGGAAGAAATTTTTGAAACTTTCGCTTAAAAAGCTCGGCTATTCCCATCAAAAATAACAGAAACGGCAATGAAAGGATATTTGGTGACATACATCCACTTTCAGAATAAACAACAGGATTGCTTGTATTTCATTCAAAGAAGAAACCCCCAAATCAGATGCTTGGAAGATGATAAATTGGTGAGTGCTTCTTCATTAGCGAAGATATGCCCTAAGCTTTAATAGATAGATAACATCTTTCATAGTTTCCCACATATACATGTATATTAATATATGCCCGTTTTCAGAATATTATCCAAAAACTAGGTATTATTAAAATAACCGTAATATTAATATACAATAGAAGAAGGATTATCTACGCCTCATAGTTTGACTTGATTGACCCTACTCGTATATACACATACATATGAGAAAAATTAAACTCATGCAAATATTACTAATACCAATCATAATAAAAAGTTGAAGCTATTAACAATGACACAGCAGGGAGTGACCTACCATTGAAAAGCCTTCATCTCATCAAATCCCCCATTGATGAAACTCTTGAATAAATCACGAATTACGAGAGTATCTGAATCGAAGAGCGCCACTTGATTGCATAAATCACATCAACAGAGTACCCCAGCATGAAACATTTACTTATTGGGTATAAGTAAGAGGTGGGGTAGAGAGAGGAGTAGAGGGGGCGAATAGCAACACTAACAAATACTGGCACCAGCATCATTCATCCGCGAATATTGCTCTATGATCAGTTCAAGATAAGATAGAGTCAGTGGAGTCATCCCTTATGCCTGAAGGTGCGTAAGGAAATCTCAGAAAATATATCCATGCATTCATACATAACTACATTGCATATGCATATTTTAAGATACACATTTAAAAATTTCGCGCTTTCTTAATGTTTTGATCGGAATGGCTGGCTGGCTGACTGGACGGAGCCAGCAGAGTGCCAACATATACCATCCATATGAAGAGGAGATCGAGACAAGATCGTTAATTTAATCCACTCGTGCAATCATAAATATAGAAATTTTCTTGAGGCGAAGCACAGGTGAATAGGAGGTGTAGAGCTTGCTGTTTTCTTTGTATGTATTTCTTTTTAGTCTTTTATTTTTAGAAATATGTACATTTTTTTTACGAACGGCTCGTTGAACTTGTGTAGGAATTAATTTTATTGTTTTTTGTTGCATTGTTATCGAGAATTGGGAACATATTTTTTTTTATCTTAAATTTAGGCTTTTCTCTTACCATAGCAGCAATTTAATATGTTACAAGCAGCGTCACCTTTAAGGTCTTACTTTCGATTATTACTTTTTTTTTTATTTTTTATTTTAATTAAAGACCGCCCATTTTACATATTCACTATTATAAAATAAATATTTTTGCTACATACCATATATTGGGCATGAAGTTTTTTTCTTTTTTTCTTTTTTTCTTTTTCTTCATTTTGCTTGACATCATAGGACCTCGATATATTATAGTCTCTCAATCTAATTAGATTCTAAGCCAATCTTATGATTATAAATAATCAAAATAACTTCTATATCTGACGGGATTCTGGACCATTTTCTTCATTATCCATTTCCTAGTAGTTCTTGGCTTTTCTATGTTAACCTAAAAATAATAAAAATTGTTTTAGTACCTACTCAATAAGAAAAAAAATTTGTGAAATGATACAAAAATAATATAACAGAAATATCGTGCAGGTTATCAATGAAAATTATTCAAAACTTTTAGCCGACTTTTGTATATGTGAAAAAAGATAGAGTTGAGCCTTGCTAAATATTTATCTTGGAATGCACCTATTGAGGCCTTCAAACCTGCCAAGTGTAGCTAAATTATCATACCTAAACCCATCTTGAGGACACTTTCTATTCCCACTAATTTTGCATATTAAGTAAAGTTACTTTTAATCCGGCTGTTGATTATATCTCAATAACATAGAATTTTCTACAATTTTCCCTTTCATTTCATATTCTTTTATCATCTTACCCCGAGGCGTCTTATTGAATATAAAAACAGAGCTAATGTATTATCCAATAGCTTGCATTCTCCAATTATAAATTAAATAGCACCTTGGTTACACATAACTTTTTTTATGTTCAATAAAGTGTGCAGATACTGCTACAAAGCTCTAACCCCATTGCAAATACATAATTACACTGTATGGAATCCGGAAAAATCTATGAAGAAAACAAGTAAAAAAGCTAGAATTGGTCTAAGACCAATTCTTATGATACCCTAGATGAATGCCCGTATTAAATTTCGTATGGTCACCGATCTATTCAAGTATTGATTTTGAAGTTGTTTTTCGCATATATTTCTAGAACAGTTTGTCGCACAGAAAAAATGGTAATAACCAATTTTATAGGATTTCGTATTCTGCAGAAGTTCTTAGTACAATCAAAATGTCTTGGACTGATCGTTTTCAAAGTATACGTAAGAAACCGAAATTTTATATGGCAACACCAAGGAGTTGCCCGATTTAGTCCATTTTTGACATTTTATTTGCTAATGTAGTAAAAACATCATGTACGAAATTTCAGCTCTCTACGTCGATGCGTTCTCAGGCAGTGTCCAAATATATAGCGGAAAACGAAATTTTTATATGGCAACCCCACGAAGGAGTTGCCCGATTTGTCTCATTTTCGAACTTAATTTTACTTTTTTTTTTTTAAAGTCCGTGTACAAAATTTCAGCTCTTTAAGTATACGCGTTCTAGAGTTATCGTGCGCACAGACGGACGGACGGACATGCAAAAATCGAAATAACTTTTAATATTATGAATGGGTGTCCAATCCATTTTGCTCTACCATCATTATTTCGAGGTGTTACAAACGGAATGACAAACTTAGTATACCCCTATGATTTCATCTAGGGTATAATAAATGACGAATGGAACACTAAATAAGAGAACTCGAAAACTTAAAAATGGAGAACTCAATATACGATTAATAGTGAAATAGTGAAACTGAATGGGATTCAAATATGTATATTTTAACACGACTGTGACAATATTACGAAACAAAAAGACCTAAATATGAACTCTAGCTGAACCTGTAGCGATTGGAAGTTTGTTGAAATCAGCTGCATGAACCAAAATCCGACGAAAGATTTTACAACTTAGATGATGATTATGAAAGTCGTAGCCTAAATGAATCTAAATAAATTTGATCTAGAAAATGTAAATTTGTCGGCCTTAAATATACTTCATAATTCAGATAATAGCACTACGCTAATTTATTATTGATTCAATTCGATTTGTAACAAAAATTTATAAGATCAAGTAACCTAACAATTTCCTTGTACAAGTAAAGAAACCGAAATTTTTATTTGAAATAATAAAAAAACAATTACGCGAGGTGTCACGACATATTGGGACGAAAAACCATCGCTGAAAGAAGTACAATGTAAGAGCTTCCCTAGGCATCATTTGGAAGTACATAAGTAACTCAAGAGTTTCTATAGCCACATGGAAGCTCTATAGAAGGTACTTGATGAGCTCCAGAAGAATTATAACAAAGGCTGATTTCATCTATTTTTTCTGCTATTTAGAGAAGTAACGTATTTCTCATTTTTAATGAGAAGTTCAGGGTGATGTGTGATCTAAAGTTATCTAGGCTCTCTGGGATGATTATTCAAAAAGCTTATTAAAGCTATTGAAAGGATACCTTCAAAAAACTTCTTCGCCCATAATTTAGCATAACTCCTAGAGCGCTTCTTAAGAATAGCAGTGAAGCACTTGCCTCTACGTACATGCCTGTGTAAAAAGGCAATGAACCGAGATGGAAAAAAAGAAGCGCTGCAAGCTTCCAGGGAAGCGCTGCAAGCTTCCAGGGAAGCGCTGCAAGCTTCCAGGGAAGCGCTTCGAATACTCTCTTTCCCAATGGGGAACTAACCACAACTACATGAATAACTTAAGATATTTAAAAATATAACTTTTAACAAATAAGTATCTAATTAAGTAAAATAATAATAAGATTCCACCGGATTCAACTAAAACTTTTTATTTATTAGGATCACACGAAATATTTAATGTCATAATTTAAAGAGAAAAACTTGTTTAAAAATCAAAAATCAATAAATTCAATTGAAATTTTCAAATCTTCACACTCACAGCACATTAACTAACGGTTGTTTCATTTCACAGTAAAAATATAACAAGTTGAAATTGTGATGGAAAAATTTAGAATTTTCCGGTTGGTACATAATAAATCACGATAAAGTAGTGTTCACGGATTCTGTATATTGAAAAGAAATGCAAATTGAGATTTTGTGGAAAGAATTTTCAAGTCTTGATAGATATTATAAATTTTAAACACCTATTGAGTTTAGTTGAAATAGTTCCAAAAATGATTTGTGTCATCATATGACTGTTATAATAAATTATGCATACATACATACATACATAAATAAAGTTATTGAAAGTATTTAATCTACATATGTATAGAGTGTATGTGAGTCAGAGATACCAGGCCACTACGCTTATGGAAACTCGGCTACCTTTGGTTGGACACTTTTTTCTCGAGCTTCACAAACATGGTTCTTACTACTAAGTTAAAAGTTCTACACTGGGAAAAATGTCGTACAGCCGCGTTAGATTTACTTTAAATAGACAAATTTTATAAATAGAGCCAAATTCAAATACACTTGTAATTCGGTACTTCGACAGTAATTACGAGGTAACTTGAGATTTAAATTAATGCTTTTTTGATAAACAATTATTGTTTTTTCTCTGACAAAACAAGCAAAGACCATTCAGCGTTAACAAAAAATAATAAAAATAAATAAATTTCCATTATTGGAAAAACAAACTGAGATTGTGTGCAAATTCATTGCGAACTTATACATAAATATACTTTCATAATCTCAATATATTATATTGTCCCTTTACAGATTCCATTCCCCTCCGATTTCGATGCAACTTTCAGAGTTAGTTAAGTGTTAAAAAATATTGAACCCGTATTTTTTTGTTTAGCCTGCCGACCTAAAGTCTTGGATACAGGCTGACTCAAATTTTAATGAGTGGAAAAAAAATCTTGCATTCGAAAAATCTTTAAAAAAAAAGTTTCTATATAAAGTCGGGCGTTTCGTAATAGCAGGAACCGTAATACTCATCTGTATGACTTTGTTCCTGCCTGCCGTATACGTCACAGTGGACAGCCAAGCTGACATCATATATGCACTTAAAATAATTTTTAAGTGTGAATTATATACGAGGCGAAATATTAGGTATTTACTTGAATGCCTAGCAAGATTAGCCCTATGCGGGACTAGTATTTCATAGAGAGTTTTTCCATGAAATAAATTCATGGCGAATTTAGTCAATATGAAATTGACTGAGTTTGCTGCCAAAACCGCAGCTCGAGAATTGAATGGAAAAAAAACTTGCAATCTTTTAAGTGCTCAGCACTTAGTTGAGATATAATTTTTTTATTATCGTCTCTGCAAAACTGCATATGAAAATTTTAGAAATTACTCAAAAAAAAATTTTTTTTTTTTTATTATTTTTAAATACTTAAAGAGTGATTCTACCAACAACCAGTTATATACTAGTATAAATAGAGTACTCACTGGGTAAAAGAGCGCTCTAAGAAACCTTCTGAAGCGCTTCCAAGGAAGCTTGCAGAGCTTCTTTTCCCTATCCCAGTCTATTGCTATTTAGCACAGGCTTGTCCGCAGAGGTAAGCGTTTCAATGCTGTTCTTAAGAAGCGGTCTAGGAGGCATGCTGTTGTATGATGGTCGAAGAAGTTTTTTGAAGGTGTCTGACTTTTCAAAAGATTTAATGAGCTTTTTGAATAATCATCGCAGTGCTTCTTCCTTAACCTCATAAGAGGACTTCAAGACTGCTTCCTGAGAACATTAGTCAGGTGCTTACGCTTGCTCATGATTATTTGTGGTATTAAATTTTTTGAAATTGATTAAGTAATCCAATATTATAAAATTTATTCTCACTTTATAACAAGAACTTAAGCAGATTACTCCTCCTAATCACTCTGAAGTTCACATTGAAAATGAGAAATGCGTTACTTTGCACAAATTTATGCACTTCTGCTGGATCTCATCAAATAATCTTTTATCTTGCTTCCAAGCTATGACTATGGAAGCTCTTGAGTTACTTACTTGCATCTTTGCCTATTTTTCTGGATTGATAAGTGAATATACTTCTAAAGAGCCGGCAAATGATGGCCAGGGAAGCACTTAAATTGTGGTCGTAAGTAAGAGTAAGAGCATCCGAAGTTTCGATGTTTCTGAAGGTCTATAAAAATCTGGTAAATAAAAATTCACCTGTTTGATGTTGAAAACCGGATCTGTGCTGGATCTAGTCCTGTGAATACTTGTTTGGTATTCATTCCATTAGGGTTTAGGAACAATTTTACAAGAGAAGTGATGGCTCAACTAGTTTTCAGTAAATTGATCTTTCTACATCTGGACTTAGGTGCTTGATAAGTTTTATTTACAATAAAATTCGCTATACCATGACATAACAAGAATTTTGTATTCCTCGAATTTAAACCTATTACATCATATGCATATGTACATACATATGTCGAGCACCTTACCCTCACTGTCTGATATCGGATGATCACTGTATATTCTTAGCCAATCCTCGATTACAATACGTAATTCATCGACGACGACTCGTTTACCTTGTTGTCTCTCTGTATATAAAGTAAATTAACGTTGTGATTTCATAAGACACCTTACAATGAATTTATTGGAATCCAAAGGAGCATGATTAGGCTATGTACAAAACCACCAAATCTAATTGGCAATTGAACCAACTTTGACTATTAATTCCCTAAGTAACATGCATAATAGCACGTCTTCGCGGCACACTACAAGATCGGCTTGCATGTCATAAATTCAGCATTTCTCATAATGTAATCTGATTTAACTACCGGGCCATAAATCAACTCAACTGTTGCAGAATCGAAGATCATTTCCGCCAGGTACCAGGCATCACGCCGAAAGTGCTAAATTATTGAATACAACCGAAATAATGCGGCTCTCATATACCTGTATATATGCTGGGGCTTCGTTCCGTTCTCCACATTCTGTGCAGCACAAATCTCTTCCAGGCACGATTTACCTACAAGAAATCACTTAACAAACTCGTGACGGCGCCATTTTTTTTAAAAAGGTTTTTCAACCAAGCAACTTATCAAATTTTTCATTTGTTTAGAGCTATGTGCTCGTTACTTTCAGTACCTACTGAGCTTCTGCCGAAAACTGGGCAATTGGATACGACTGGTCTGGAATTTCCAGGCCGCCGTTAAAAAGCTGGTATAAAATACAGTAAAATTATGCTACTATATAGCTACCATCATATCGCACAATGCCAAAGCCAATTGACATTCAGAACTTTGTCAGCAAAGGGATCAACTTTTGTGTCGTGATCTCGGTTGCGCGACGAAATAATTGAATCCGCTCAAACTTGATGGTGACCGCGATTTTTGTTGTTGTTGCTGTTGTTCTTGTCTTAAGTTGATTCCGCCACCACAAGAGGCTATGCTATCGTAACACCTTGCTGTGACTCAGAAAATACTGTTGTAAGTAGACAAGTTGTTGTCGAGGTGAACTGCGACCTTCGACAGAGTGATCAGCCAAAAATCATCATCATCAGTGATCAGTACTGGAGTTGACACAGTAATGTTGACATATTATTTTCCAGTTAATTTGGCCTTTGCGTAATTTGAATTGAAATCTCTATGAGATTGAGGAGGTTTTCCTATCTTTCTGGGTCAATCTGGAGGTTAGGGTTAATAAATAAAATCAGTTAGTCGTCAGTTAAGGCGTTGTGCACCATCATAAGTGCCTCCTGTGATCACTTGAATAGGCCATACGATAAAATTAAAAATAATCACCGATTGTCCGCTAAGTGGCAGTAGTGAGGCTTAGTTTAACTTTTTTTTTCGTTTTTCATTTAATCAATCAAATTGGAATAATGATAATTGGAAAGAAAGAATAATTTCAACAATGAGCCGTTAGAGTTGTCAAGAAATTAAAATTATGTAAAGAATATGCCGACTATAGTTGTCCTGATACAATTGGGTTGCAGTATTGTCATTATGGAGACATATCTGTGACAAATATTTGGGGGTTTCAAGGTTATTCAGCATATTTTATTATTTTAATATTTATACTGACATTCATAGATGTATTGCTACGAAAGTATGTCGCAATCACTAATTGTCATGCTATTAAATTCTTTGACTCTCTGCAAGTGAAAGGTTAAAGAAAAAATTTATTAAAATGCCTGACATTTTGGGTAGAGTTTGTGGAAATGTTTGGTCTGGTACTGGACTGGTACGTGGATATCTTAAAGTTCAGTTCTGGGACCCTTATTATTTTATTTATTTTTTCATGTAGTGTCATGCAGGACACAGTCACTTATCCTTTACACACACTTCAACATGATCACTACAGATGGTTGGTACTTTACATGCAAACATGGCCGTCTGTAGCCAGTCGGGGCTCAGAAATTCTTTTTTAAACTACTTTGGGTTACCAACAGGAATAATAACGTAAAATACAATCGTAAACACAACACGGGAAACACACCGATTGCAAGCTCAAACAAAGATAACCTAATAAGTTGTTAAGTTAACTTTGGCTCAAAGATGAATTTTCTGTCCCGAGACGAAAGATAACGTAAAGTGGCGTTAAGGGGAATCCCCGTTCGAGCTCGTATTTTGAGTAAAAGGAAAGTTCCGATTAAGCGAGTCGATTGAATTGTATTCCAATCAAATGTTTAGGGGAATAACCATAGCCAGACAGAGTTACCAGTATTATGTTAATATGTTATGGCAAACAGAAATTGGCTACTGAAAGTAGACCATGAAAAAATGTGGGAAATTTGAAAAATACTGGTTTTTATATGTTACTCATGTATTGTAGAATTTCAAATAATTCCCATGGTCTGCTTTCAGTAGCCAAAGTCTAACAGCTAAACTAATTTGTAATAGGTTGAAAAATTGGTCATCAATTGGTCTATTATCGCAGGAGATAGCGGACCCCATTGATCGCAAGGCCCTGAGCTGTCAGCGAAGGAGGAGGAAGGGGGGGGGGGGGGGGGGGGGTTAGTCTAACAGATTAAATCGCAGTATCAAAATTTCAATTTATACCTAATACCAAAAACGTGATGAGACCCAATTAGCAGCGAATAGGTGTGAAACTGTTTCTGTTAGTTGTTGATCTTGCAGTGAATACAAGCGGCAGATTTTGAGTTTCACCAGCTCATTATCTATTTCCTTTACTGCTTTGCATCAAACTATTCAATATTCCTCGGTGCTTTAGCAATTGGCACATAGAGTTCGAAAAGCCAATAATTTGGAGCTAGTTACAATTCGGAGAAAGTTATAATCGGCATTTTTACTGGTTACAACTCAATTTTTGAATCTGCTCTTCTACTGGAAGATCAATTAATAATCATCCTTTACGAGGACAAGTTATAAAATAGCAGAAAGGTATCAGTGAGTGCACAAACCAGGACAGTATATTGGACACCTTAGCTCCCTCTACAGTCGATAGAAATGAAGCAAAGGAGTCATCATGGTGGATTATTACTTACGCACTTTCATTTTGGTAAAATTCCAAAAGTACTTTGTGATTTAAAGAAATTTTCTTTCCACAGTAATCGCTACGATCACGTTTGAATTTATTAAGATTTCTTAAAAATCTTTGCCAATGCATGTCGGTATGTGTTGTAGAATTTATTAAATATACTGAAAGCCCCGCATGTAGATATAAATGCTATAAAACACATATATTTTTTTAAATATCATTGATTGGGAAACTTTTTCACTTTTATGTTTTTTTAGCAATGCAAAAAGATGCTTATAACGAGAAGTATGCAAAAGGATATGAAACATGATGACCTCTCTGAAATTACCACATATTGCATCACCACGAACGATGATGAAATAATCTTAAAAGCGAATAACAGAAAAAATACAAAAATAAATTAAGCAAAGGGACAACAATATTAATCTGTTATTGTCAGGTGCAAAACAGCAAAAACAAACAGTTGAGGTAAGAACCTTTGTGTGGTGCATAATATGTGAATATGTGTACAAAAAATTTGCAACTCTTGGGGACATACATGGTGACTTATCCGTCTTCAAGGGAAATTTATTTATGGGCATATTATTAAAAATTCCTTGAACTTTCTCCTCCGCGTTCACAGCAATTAACAGTGACGATACCAACACGATACATCACGTCTTATGTTACCAACGCACATACATACGGTACAAGACATCGGCGCACGGATCTTAAACCAGACGCATTAAATTAAAACAAGCAGTAGGACACATTTCTGGGCTTTCAACAAGATCTTGGTGTTATTTATTGGTAGTTCTGTCGAATAAAAAAGATAAGCTCAGATAATGCCCGTGAAGTAATGTATGTAAGTACACCGTAGTTGGTATGTAAACAGAAAATCACACTTGAATAGATGGAGGATAGTGCGAAATTGTTTTACGTATCTATACTTATAAAAATATACCTTTGGAGGCTTTGTTTTGATAATTTGGATTGAAGGATTTAGCATTTGCGAGAAATTCCTTGAATTGGAAGTAAAAAAAAAAAACATTGGATTCGTGAATATTATTTACCTAGAGGGATCATAGTTACGTATGGTTTTGTAGCAATAACAGATCATTTCTTAATCCCACGATTAGGGACCATTCACTTAGAATCTTATTCGGTTTTTTTTTTGTTATTTGCAGTAAACGATAATTTATTATTATTATTTAAATGGGGGATGTAGACAGATTTCCGCCTCTGAGCTAGTCACTGATACCTGTGAGATCTTTTATGACATTACCCATAAGTGCTCTACAGCGCCCATTCGAACTTGAGGTCTTTTACAAAACCTATTACGTTCCATGTTTATAACATCTTTTGGTAAGGGAATGCCTTTTTAAAAATTATGCGATCGAGAACTTCACAGTCGCAGGAAACGTTCAGCAATTTCGTAGTCTTCTATGAAGAAGCAAAGGTTTAGCTTATTAGCTATCGACCGTAACCATTTGTTGAGATGATATCTGAGTGGGCAAAGCCCAGTAAGTGGACCAATTACGAGCCTTAGTACTTTTCTGCTGATCGTGAGAAATATTTTAGTCATATTTTGAGAATACGTAATGAATTTGATAGCTTGTCTCAGGCCTGGGGTGTTTTCCTAATGTACTAATTTAACTCTGTCCTTCCAAAGCCTGCCATGTGATTAGCAGCGAATAGTCGTAACGCTAATGCGAAGTATATGCTCCCGTACATTACTTTCTCTGGTGCAAGTTCTGGGCTTATTTGAGCTTAAGTCCTATATTGCGTAATTCCTGACCCAAGGTTCCTAATTTAGGGCCACATAGCACCACCTCCGTTATTGCGATTTTGGTATATTACAGGTTGATCTTAACCTACAGCAGTTTCTACAATCATACATTCCTGAACTATGGGATCTGCAAGACCCAGTATGAGAATATCAACCTGAAGCTATGTTAGCTTAGTTCGGTAGCTGCTGTCGATTCAACTTGCGATTTTTCGTGGACCTCCATAGAATTTAGCCTCTGAAGCTGACAACATTTCTCATCGCATTTTGCTGATAATTGTTTTCTATAGTACTATGATTTCTTCCCTTGGCAGTAGCCAATCGTTAGCTCCAATCGCCATGGGCGGTCCATACATAACGAATGAATTTTTCTTTTTTAAAAAATAAATTTCGATTCATTCGAGTGAAATATCAAAGCTTTGCTCATTGGTGGTCACCGCTGAGATTTGAACCCACGATCCGTGCAACCATTAAGCCAATATATTGTGCAGTAAACCATCTGCACGTTTATTAAAGCGATATACATAATATACATATGTGTTACAGTCTTTAATTATGATTGTAAATCAGCGGGATGAAAAAGAAAATTAACTCGCTTTCAGCAGACCAATAATTTTCATAAACTTAAGTGCATAAAAAATACCTTTCTCCCCTTTTGTCAATTTGTCTGGCTACTGCACATTGATTTATTCTTCAATTTCAAACAAGTGCACAATGATATTTTCATTAAGTACGCACAGATCTCCATCATCGTCTTTCACCCAAATTTGGGCATAAATTAATTAAGGAAAGATAAATTGACTTGTTACGTGGAATTTTTAATTATCTCATTTTACTTATTTTGAGTGATTTATTGATGTGATTCTCGGATTGAGGCTTGTCAATTTGATAAATTTATGATTGATTGTTCGTCAACTTTAACCAAACGGAAAAATAAGGCCCCGTTCAATTTATCGATGTTCAGTTATTTTTCACAAGAAATGTGGGAGAGACACCGTAGAGGTTAAAGCTCAAAAAACATCTTTTAAAAGTTGCTTTCATTTAGGTCAATAATATTTGGTAAGCGGTTGCTTTAGTAGATTATAAATTAAATGTTTTGTGTTGTTTTTAAGATCAGGTTAGATATGGCTGCTATATGTAGGTGGTTTGTAGTATTTTTAATAAAAATAAGACAAAAAAACAGATTCAATTTTTTCATCTTAAGCTAGATTGTGAACATTTTTTAAGTAAAGATGAGTGGTTAATCTAATCTGGGTTGCCATAATTTTATTTGCAATAGAAAAATGGAGGTTAGCCCGATCCTAGGTACTAATTCCAGGCCAATGAAAACTTACTGAGATTTGTTGTTTGTTTTGAAAACTTGCCTTAAGAGCTTCTTAAGGGCATCAAGGCCCTGGAAAACAGGAAATGGGTGAAAAAGCAGTTAAAATATTTAATCGGATTAAACTAACTTCTATTGATCACCAATAACTGGAGTGAAGGAGAGAGCATTCCGTAGAGTTTCCTTTCCAATACTCCTGATAATCTTGTTATTAACAAGCTTAGCTTTTATTAAACAGCTTGGCAGTATTGCGTCATACCACCTAAGGTTTAAGATTCAACCCTCTAAGAGTAGTCAAAGCTTCATGGATGGATTCTGTTTTGACATTGTTGAACCAATGCACCAATAATGGTTACTTCTTCTTTTAATTGTATCTCTATTGCTCCTACTACCATGTAACGAAGTTAACTCCGATTTTACTTTTCTGAACATTTTATTTTCGTACTAAAGGACATCTCTATAAGTTTGAATGTACTCAAAAGAATTGATGTAATAAGGCTGAGAGGTGAAGTTCTTTGTTTCTGTTTGTCTTGCCGATTTTCACTGTGGACAGATACGAAACTTCCATACAAATGGGAGCAGTTTTAAATCTCTTGGGTTTATACTAACAAAATTTGTTCTTCCTAAGATCGTTTTAATGGCTTTGGATATGTCGTTGACAGCATCAATGAAAAGTATTCAAAGTATTTTTTGTATAAAGATCCCGCATAGATGGCTAAATTAAATGGGGATAAAAGTATATTTTTGCTCATAAAATATTTTAAGTAGTAGTAGTTTCTCTCTCTCTCTCTTTCTGATTTCGGTGTAATAACTACTATTTGTTTTTGTCTATGCCTTTTCTTCTTTCAAAAGGATAATGAAATTCATACTCCAGAGGAAAGGAAATACTATAATTCACAAGCCTTTAGTAATTGACCATAAACTCATAATATTTGCATTTAATTGATTGCCTTATCGTAATATTTCTACATGAAAGGAAAATAGCCAGCACGCCTCTTCTGTAATTCGAAGAGACTAAATAGAAATAAACTAATGACGCTATTAATGGGGAATTATTAATGCTTGCGATGATTAAGGCTGTGGAAATTGAATACAAGTGCCAAGTTAATATGCCTACGGGATGACATAAACAAAATCCGGTATACCTATAGTCCACCCAATCCACTATTCTGGCTCCACGCACACCTTTATATATGTATGTAGTTATGTACTAACTTGCTTACCCGTTGAAGGAGTTGTTGGAAACTGCAGACAGCCAAGTCTAGTAAATTTCATCAGGTCAACGATTATGAAGTCGTCCGACACCAGCCCGGTAAGATTCAAATGAAATATGAGAATGAGTGGCATTAAAGTGAATTTTCTTAGATAGACATTACTTTCGCGAAGGAATTTCCTTGTTGATCGGTGAAGCATTCCATTTGTGTTTTCAATTTTCTTCGATTCAATCAGTACCGTCAACATAACGCCAGCGGCGGCCGCGCATCATTTCTAACTAATGTGAAACGTTCTCGCACAGCATGTTTAATCAAGTGAATATTGGACTGAACATAATTATGCCGCAGCGGATGGGATCTTGTGAGCTGAACCATAGATAGTAATTAAGCCGTATTTAGCACTGCTACTAGTCATTATTCAGTTAATCAGGAGATATGAAAACTGATGGAAGAAGAAAGTTTAGCGCACTGAAAAATGTGATCCAGTTTTAGTAGTTTCAGTATGTACATATATTGACTGGTAAATAAGTCTTAGCAGGACGTGTCTACCGACTAAACCCAATGTAAAGTTTTGCAAAAAGGCTTCTTTACAATAATGTTTGAGGCTGATCCTAATAACTCTCTCACGATGAGTATGTTCAGCCTTTACAAATCACATTTTTTCTCAAAGCAGCTAGTAGGCGTGCTGTAATAACTTAATGAGGCTGAACCTGACTTTTTTATTATGGGGATCTTTCAAAGAACTTTTTCCAATAGGGAAAATATGTTATCCTGAATTTTGCCTATATACAATTCTTTAGAGTTGTAACACACTGTTGTCGAAATAGTGTACAAAAAGGCAAACCGTCAATTAATACAATTCTAAGGTATCATATCAGTTAAGTTAAGTAGAGCAGTAAATTGGTGTGATAAAAATACCATTTTATAGAACTATTGTCCAATTAGTAACAATTAATTTATATATGAAAAATTAAAAAAATTCGATAGTCATCTGAACTCGTTTCGAACATAACTTATATACCTAAATCATCATTTCAAACACGCTAGCCGCAGGTGACTATTGCTCGAATGATCCGCGCAAACGAGGCACTTTCGAAAGATTCCACCATAGTGTAAACCTAAAGCGGCCTATATCTATTGCAAGTATACTTCTTCATCAAAGAATCATAAATCCTATTCGATCGCCACAGAGTCAACATAAATGCACTATGTACACTCAGCTATTTTACTATATATGAACTTCTTTCTTCTACTGGCAGTTAACTTTATTACAAGTAGGTACCTGTTGATGCGGCTCCATAAAGTACCCCGCTTGGTGTGCGCCCCCTTCTATTCCGCCCCCGTTTCCCGCCCGTATAAACTTAGATTACCGTAGTCATAGTCGTCGTCGTCCTCCACTGTATGTAAACAATGATGGATAGCAATTAGTTGAAGCTTTCGATATCATCTCGATCGCAAAACACGATCTCATCGAGTGCCCATTCACCCGAAACCGGTGGGCCGGTGTGTTGTGTGCCCTGTGTCTTTCCCGCCGGCTGGCTGGCCGCTGCTTTTGTTGCCGATCAGAGCAAAATCAGTCTACTGCGGATGGACGTTCCAATCGATTCACGATTTTTACCTAATTTGAAAGAAATATGTTGATTACGATCTGTTATACAACTCTAGAATGAGAAGAGGAGTTTCATCTTTAAAACGCGGGCGGTACTGGTATCTATGTATCTAGTACAATTGCTTTGTCATGTAATTATCGGATCGTTGTGACTTGAAAGAAATTCGTCTTTCAATTTCTCATGATGATCATTTCGCGGTTGCGGCTAAAAACACTTTTCAAATTGAATGAGAGAAATGTGCCCTGAGATTGAGACCGTCGTCTGTCCGTCTGTCTATCCGATCGTGATTATCTCCTTATAATGATTAAAAAGTGCAGAAAGTTAAAGAAAAAAATAAAAATAAATTTCTTTGGGTGGCTAAATGGTTCAGAGTGACAGGTTACATGACTTGCGTGCCACAACTTCAGAATTTTTGGAATCCGACAAATTCTCTGGCAAAAATACAGTTTGGAAAAAATCGTGATTGTGAAATTTTGATCTTAATACCTCTTTACCTTACTACATATATATGTAGTATTCAGTCTCAGACCTGTTGGATTTTGAGTCAATTGAACACAATTTACAGCCATCAAGAAACCGTGAGAAAAAATTCTTTTCCTCTAAGAAGATGCGACAGAGTTTGCGTAACACGAGTCAGTCCATCTTTGGATGAATGTCTTTAGATGTAATCTTCGATCTAAATTTGTTGAAATTGTCTTTGCAGTTAAAATCGCATGAACGTTATTCACTCAGTGCCGTTATACTTATATGAATACCATCATCAACTATGAGCTAAATTCTTTAAATTCACGTAGCAAGAGGAACTATTGTTTCACTTGTGGAAAAATTTTAACCTAATTGATATGCTTATCACAGAGAAATTCTTCAAATTTTGATCACAAAGTGTTACATAAAAGATAGGCAGATGCTTTTCAGCATACGATGGAGCTTCTGTTGAGAAAATATCTGTGATCATTTTCGAACGTTTACCTCGTTTTGCATGTAGATTTGGATCTGCACATTCTCCATCTGCTTAGGATAGGGGCAGGAGGCTAACTAATAAAAATTGTGCAGCAATTCATTCTTTTTGTGACTGTCTGTTTGTCTGTCAAATAAATTTAAGGATCTTGTATTTCTTCGGTAATAGGTAATCTCAATTTTATAGATTTGATAGTAATCTTAATTCTTGTAAGCTGTGATATTGTGGGTGTCGATAAAAAGTAGCAATTTTTTAATCTTTTGCCATTAAAAAGTCTGAACTGATCGTGAAAAGGAATTCTGATAAAAAGATTATAAGATTATATAAAACTTTTGAAAACATCAACAGCAATCCATTTTTACAGGCCTTCATTTCACTTTTGTTATAAGCTCAAGTTATGAACTTATAAGCTCTATCTGAAAGATATAAAAACTTCATCTCTTGTACATATTTCATCAAAGTGGAAGTTGTAAAAGAGAATTTTTTTTAGTAGAGGGTAAATTCAAGCGATTAAAAAAGCCTGAATTGATCTGGCGCTTTTGTTTGATGTTATAACATTAGTGGCAGCATTCATCGAGCTCTGCTTCTACATACTTCAGTTCAATATACTAAAACAATCCCTCTGAATAAGAGACCCTTATTTAGAGTCCAGTAATAGAATTGGAGAGGGTATCAATATTTTCCTAGGTGATACATTCATTTAGACTGTCATTTAGGACCTTTATGATCGAACAACAAATACATTTCCGCAAACAAGCTCTAGTCCTGAAAATCACGTATCCTTAACATCTAGTTCTTTCTTGGATTTTTGGTGTTCCGGGGGTTAGAAATTTCATTTGATGTGATTGGGAAAGTTCATCAATGGGTGGTATTAGCGCTCCTCTACAAGCCTTAGAATAAATACTCATTGGCGATTAGTTGATAACATTCCATATGTACTCTCTAGAATACCAATAAAATATCGGATTCCCTTCTCTTTTACCTTTACTTAATCTAAACACACAATACTCCTGATCTTATCTGCGGCCAACTTCGTTCTGTGTAAATATAGGCATCTTAGGGTTGTCAGTAACAATGTGTTAGTTTCAGCACCCATAAAAACTTACTATGCTTGAGAACTTTTAAAATTTGCCTGACACGCACACATTGACTCATAAATAAATTTCCCGTGTACGATGTACTATCTCCTCACAATTTCTGGAAAAATTCATGCCATCATAATGTAAATCTTTCTTCATACAGAATTATTATTAAGGAGGGTTGAAATCTGTTGCCCAAATGCTGTTAAGAGCACTTTGACCTAAAAGATTTTTGTGTATTGTGCCCCAGTCTAAAATTACAATTTTTCTGAAGAATATTACCTCATTCAGGTCGGCGGACACTTACGAATATTTGATTATGTTGTGTATTTCTTACCCAAACATTGGAGTGTTTGGCGATCAATTCGACCAATTCGCAGAACAAGTGTTCCGCAGATTATACTTCTTGCGCATATTCTTAAGTATTAACTTAAGTATTAACTTGTGTCATTAGATCAGTGATTAGTTTGATCTGCTAAATATTTACTACAGTTCATTAATTTTCGCAAGAGATCTTCGATAAAAATGATCTGTAGGTATTATTTGTCTGATTAACTCTTACACAATCTCTCTATGAGTATAGCGAATCTCTGTCTTAATGTATTTTGCCTTTTTATAATTTCTTCAAAATTAGCAGACATTTATGCTTAGGCACCCTCAAACACATAAATGAAAATCCAAAGTAAAAAAAAAAAAATTTAATTCAATCACTCCTTTTATGTGTTCCTCTTGGCCTAATTTAACATTTCGGCATAATTTTTCCAACACGAAATGCTCAAATCTGTCAGCCTCGAAGAGTTAATCTTATTTCTTCGAGTCGAGGTCATATCAAGAAATCTCTCCACAATAAGTTCATATACTACAAAAAATATATCCACAACTGTCCATGACCTTAGGTGCTACTATATGTCACAAAAAGGAACATTTCTTTGGGCCCCTTATTGAGAGCCTACATACAACACGATATACGTACATTTCGGGATTCTTGAGTTCGACTTTAATCCCATGTTTGTTTACGCTAAAACTGATGAAGGCCCAAATAATACGTTGTCGTGGGTATAATTATAGAGGCCGATCCCTTGCCAGCGGACAGAGACAAAGTGTGGTACACAATGCAACAAACTGCACCATCCCATCCATGCCTCCCGATCAACGATACATATAATGTGTATGAATGTAGAAGCATGTGTCATGAATTGACTTTACATTGAATTTCAGGCTTACCCAGCCCAATATGTGTACCGTTAAAACCTTGAACGCACATTTATTAAGTACCTGCATGAAATTACCACTTAACTGTGAAAATATTTGGACACAGTCACTATTGTGTTTGCCTTTCAACAGGGATTCGTAACGAATAATTATAATCTCAAGTGTGTTCGTCGCGAAGTGTTCTTCTTTATTTATTAAAAATGTCATAAGACGGTGATTTTTCTTCCTTTTTCTGGGTTTAGCATTTTAAAATAAACGAAATGCGGAAATTATAATCCAATTCCTATTTGGGTCGTGATATAATTAATTAACAGTTAACTTTTGCTTAATGAATATGTATGAAGGGTTTGCTATAAGAGATTATTGAGATTATTGATATTATTCTAAGGCATTTTATGTGAAATATAAGGCTGTGCATCTATGCCAACATATATAGCTGGAAGTACCTACATACAGAGGAAGTTTTCAAAGTCACAGGATCAGTAAAATGGGTATAAATTCATTGGCTTATATGCTGATGATGTCCAAATGTGCCTATCTTCAAACTTAATAAATCTCCATAGTAGTATAAACAAAGTTAATATGGATTTGGAAGGTATTGAATCTTGGGCTAGATTGAGCTGTATTAAGCTGAATCCATAAAAATCGCAAGTTATTGTTATTTTTAAAAGTCATGTTGATATGTCCCAACTACCTTGTGTTAAACTTAATGGTATATCCATTATTTTTGCTGAGTAAGTTCGCAACCTTGGTATAATTTTTGATACTGCATTAAACTGGAATAAACAGATTGATTCACAAGTAGGAAAAATATATGGCGGTTTAAAGAGTCTATGGCGTCATGCATCCTATACCCCCAGAGAAACAAGAACTCGATTGGTAAAAGCTCTGTTGCTACCAATCATAACTTATGTTTGTGAAGTTTAGCATATAACTCGTGTGCTAGATATATTTACAGCATCCGTCGACGTGACAATGTGTCTATGTTTTCCAGAGCTATCTTAGGTTGTACGCTGACCAATTATATTAAATTTAAAATATGTCTCATTATATTTCGCATAGTTAAGCGCATGTGCCCAAATTACCTATATAGTAATGTAAAGTTCCTTACATTCGTTCGCACAAAACTGATACTCATACCGAAACACTGGTCCCATTTGAGTAGTCGTTCATTTTACGTTTATGGTGTTCAACTCTGGAATAATCTGCCCATTGAAATAAGATCTACCCAGTGCCCTGATAGCTTCAAGAGATTATCATTTCAACATTTTTCTAGCATGTAATTATTATTTTATTTTGATTTATTATTATTTTTTGCCTTAGGTTATTTAACTTAGTTTCATATTAATTTCTAATTTTCTTCAATTAAAATATTTTCATTTCTTTAAAAATTTTCTATCATTTTATAATTTCTAATTCTATGTAGCTACTACTAGTATTATTTTACCTCATCTTATTTGCTTTGTTTTTATTTTACTTTTCTTAATTCGCAATTTTTATGTTCTTTTTATCACTTGTTACTATTATGCTATACGTTATTGTTAATTTTTTTTTAGCTCTCTTCTTCAAAATTGATGTCAATTTTCCGGTAGTTTTAATTGGGAGTATTCGCAAATCAATGAGCATTGTTCTCACTTGTGCGTCTAACTGAATAAATATTATTATTATTTGCTGATATGACATCGGTATGATATGCTCCTCTTCAATGTTTAAATCCGGCTGGTTTATGGAAGCATGGGATTAGGCTATAACTTGGTGTTATGGCCGTATTTGTTAGGAGTCGTTTTGTGTCCATTATTATCATTATCTTGCCTTTCACAGCATTAGTGCCGATAGTGTTATTGGCTCCGTTGCTGTTAGATGGCGTTGTTGGCTTTGGCCTTGTCGAAGTAATTGTTGGTTTTGCTGATATCGGTGTCGGTAGTAAATAGATTCGCTGTTTCGTCGTTCGACCTTTAGGTTTTGTCGCTTTGACAGTCGAAAATTCTTCATTTGGTACTCTGAATCTTTTTCGTATCTTAATTTATACGTGAAGTGATATTCTCTATCGTATTAGAGACAATCTTAAAACTCCAGTGTAGGAATTTGAATCATTTAGTTCAGATCGTAGTGTTTATGAGCCAGCAAGCAAAATAAAGTTTATGTGAGTTGTTATCTATCATGACATTTTTATCGAATTTCTGTGTGCACGTTGAAGATGTAGTGTTGATTGACCTGGCTTTAATTATGGAGATCTCTATAAATCTGATCAAAATAAGTTCGATAATTTGTTGGTCAATTCTGCGATTGCGCAGTGCATTCTATATGAAGGGCCAGTGTACTGAATCAAAGAGCAAGCAGTCGTAAGTTGTGATGATCATAAAAGTAATTTTAGCTTATGTGAATCATAGTATGTATACTATGATGGGAACGAATGGAAAAACATATTTTTATAACAGTTTATTGAATAAAGGGCCCTTATGGAATTCTGTTCATTGCTCCATCAAAAGATAAACGGTGTTAATTATGTAATTTGCGTAAAATTAAGCTTTCTTAAATCAAGCTTATCGCCTTCTACCTAAGTAGACATAATTTAATTTTCGTTCGAAATTTTTTATTATGATAAAAAAAAGAAAACTTTAAAAAGTGCATTATATAAAATTTGTCTCTTTATAGTCCTCCTGCTCAGGGTAGAACATTAAAAGGCAGCCTTGTTCTTGTACATATGTATATACTCATACATAAATGTAGACTTCTGGAGACAAAAGGTCATCACTCTTTACAGATTACTTTTGTATAATTCTCATTATGAATGTTACTACTAACACTATGCATACTGATTCTACCACCACAACCAGTCTTGGGGAAAAGTGTTTTAAAATCCATTTAAAAAGAATTTCTATAAAAGAATACTGAAAAGGAAATATAAACTCACTGCTTATCCCTTATCTGTAACTGATTAAGACTTCAAAGAACGCCTACGTGTTTCTTTCCGCAAAAGATGGAAATACATAGTGCAGCTAGCCTGCGATGCCTGTGGACATGACAAGCGACAAGACGTAACATATGGTAGCTACCAGAGAGCATAAATTGTGTCCGAGTACATTGTCTTTTGTGCACCTAGCACCTCAATTGTTTACAGGAATAAGGAGAATTGGTTGAATTGGTTGCGCACTCCCCAGGTTTCCATTGAGTGAGTGTAGTGTAATGCTGAACCGAATAGAGAAAAGTGACACAGTATAGTGTAACATGAGAATAAATTACGCTGGTCACACTTGCGTGAATTTATTACATCCATAATATTGCTTAATGTGTGCAGTTTTCCTAGCTTTAATTGCATTAGTCAAGCGAGAAAGTTATTGCACTTAAGCTTGAGAGAATACCATTAAGGGACAATGAATTCGATATGGTTTTGAAGGATTTAGGAAAATTTTCTGGTTATTTATGAAGTTTTAATGAAGATTAAATTTTAAGCGGTAAGGGAGATTTTAGCTATGTATGTATTTGCAATGAACTTTACTTATATAAGATGTATACAGGGTGATACCAGCCAATACATCATAAAAGTATCAGGGAGAATGAAAAAGAAAAGAAAAACATTTCCTTCACTAGTTAGTAATTACCGCGGTGCATTGAAATTTGCTTAATTTAGCTATAATTTCACTGAGATTTGCCTCTTTACATCAAGCCATTTCAATATACAATGTTATTAATAATAACTATAGTTCTATTATTGGTGAATGTAATTGTCATGAAAAGTTATTTGAATTAAGACATAGAAGCATTTTACATTCCGTTTCTTATTTAGTAAGCGATACTTGATTTGGAAAAAGGATCGTCGCTTCTGGTTTTCATCTTGAATGACTCTACTCTCATTAGTTAATATTTGTCAGGTTGGAGGTTGGAGAATTAGGACCTTTTTGGTTAGACTCTTTTTTAGAATACGAAGTATTTAGGACGGGCGTATTTATACCTACACAAATGCTCTATATATACAGAAATTCCATACCAAAACGATCAAAATTTTAAATTTTTGGACCAGACCCCCTCCGGTTTCAATGAAACTTCTAGAATTAGTTAAGTGTTAAAAAATATTGGATCCGTATTTTTTTGTTTAGCCTGTCAACTTCAGGTCTTGGATACAGGGTGACTTAAATTTTATTGTTTTCACTTAGAATCTCGTTTTGTAGTAAAAATAAAATTATAAAATTAATGAAACAATAAAACAGAATTATTATTATAATAAATATTTTTTAAACAATTATTTCATTAATAGAAAAGTATCAGAAAAGACGTCAAGAATCTAGGAGACCAAACATTGATAATAGCCCCCATCACTTTTGTATAGAAATTTGGTAAGTATTGCCACTTGCAACAACTGCAAAAGTATTTTGTCCGTAGAAGGCGTTCCAGTACAGTACACAACGCCAGCGCGCAAATCAAGTTCATGTTGCGAAGAGTAGAGACAATAACAATAAAAAAAAAAGGTTTCTGTACATCACCTGCTGAGGAAAACCGAAATTACATCCAAATGAGCTTTTCTGCGAATAACTTCGACAAAAAACCACACTTTTGAATCCAGCAAAAATATATAAAATTATGAACTTTACATCCAGGCATTATATAAATAACAAAAGACCGAAAATTACCCAATAAAGAAATCAAGAAGGTAACAGGAAAAGGTTTGATCGGATACATTTACACATAACGGTATACCAGCATGGAACACCTGTACCGATTAAACGGAAGTAATTATTGTAAAATTTCCAAAGTTACGCCACAAATTGTAGTAACTAGAGATGAATCTAATTACTGGCGACTATACTGAAAATACTGACTCGAATAATCCTCAGAATTAAATAAGGCTACATTCGGTGAAACAATTAGAAAACAACGGTCACATCACTTTGCCGATCGTTGTGGTGGAAAACACGGAAAACCTCTGATTCTATATAGATATATCGATACAGAATTCCTTCAGGAGTTGAAAAATACTCTTAATCAACTCTTGGTGTCGATATCAATGCTGTAGGCAGCTTCGATTTAAAGTCAGGTGTTCTTCAAAAATGCACATAATTTCTAGTAGCTCATGATATTCTTACGGATTCACTCGACAACAATCAATAATCTCACCTGTTTTGGAATAAGCTGATATGTGTGTGTGACGCGCCAATACCCATATTTCCATGTTAGTAAAGCTCGCAACAGAAAGTAGTCTGTCTTAAAACTTAATCCAGTGGTGAATGTGCTATTAACTCGGTAATATAATTAATGAATCTCTTGGTACAAAATAAGAAATCAACTCCCATGTCTACAAATCAATCCTAACAATAAAAAAGCTAAAATTGGTCTAAAATCAATTCTTATGATACCCTACTAGATGAATGCTCGTATGTACTTTCGTATGGTCACCCATTTGTACAAGTTTGATTTTTGAAGTGGTTCTTCGCATATATTTCTAGAACAGTTCGTCGGACAGTAAAAATGATTAAACCAATTTCATATTCTGAAGAACGTTTCAGTTTAATAAAAACGTCTAGGACTGATCGATTTTACAGTATACGTAAGAGATCTAAATTTTTATATGGCAACACCCGATTTAGTCCATTTGTGAAGCTTTATTTACTATTGCTTGAAAACACCGTGTACAAAATTTCAACTCTAAATGTCGATGCGCTCTCAGGCACTGTTCAAATATATAGTGAAAAACGAAACTGTTGTATGGCAAGCCTCAGAAGGAGTTGGCCGATTCGTCCCATTTTCGAACTTAAATGTGCATTTTTTAAAAAAATCTGTACTGTGTGCAAAATGTTAGCTCACTACGCGTTCTCGAGTTATCGCGCAGACGGAGGAACAGACGGACGGACAGACAGGACAGACGGACGGGCGGATAGACGGGCGGATAGACGGGCGGATAGACGGACGGACGGATGGACGGGCAGATAGATGGACGGGCAGATAGATGGACGGGCGGATAGACGGACGGACGGATGGACGGGCGGATAGATGGACGGGCGGATAGACGGACGGACGAATGGACGGGCGGATAGACGGACGAATGAACGGGCGGATAAACGGACGGATGAACGGGCGGATAAACGGACGGATGAACGGGCGGATAAACGGACGGATGGACGGGCGGATAGACGAACCGGCGGACAGACGGACGGATGGACGGGCGGATGGACTGGCGGATGGAAGAACGGATGGACGGACTGACGGACAGACAGGCAAAAATCAAAATAAGTTTTAATATTATGCGTGGGTGTCCAACCCATTTTCTCTACCAATATTATTTCTGTGCGTTACAAACGGAATGACAAACTTAGTATACCCTATAATTTATTGTAACCTATCTTTTCAACATAGGGGTGAGGTGAGGCGTATTTATGGTAACAGATAAAAACAACAGGTATTTACACATGGAAGATAACAACTGTTACTTACAACTTAACTGTTATAAGAAATACTAGGCTTACAAACATGTTACGGATAATATGAAATCGTAGCCTGTTATAAGAAATACTAGGCAGGATGCTTCGCCCTGATGTAGAGAAGGCCTCAATTTTTTCCTGGAAATTTACTGGAAATTTTTTCTTCAAAATTTTTATGTATAGTATTTTTGGAGGCCGACAGCATATATGAAAGCATTGTAGCTGAAAAAAACTCAGTCCAAAGTGAATAAAAATTCTGCCGAAACATTTTCTGTAAAGTTCTAAGAACAAATGAATGCGTATTGCTAATCTACGCGGTATGATGGTATGAAAAATTTAAAAATTTAAAATAACAGGCTGTTTTTGGTACTGTTAATTTTAGATAACAAAAATAGGTATTCAACTTTACCTGTTACAACCCATCCCTATTTAAACAGATCTCAACAGATTTCATAATCTAAAGAACTTTTCAGTACAATAAAAACGTCTAGGACTGATCGTTTTTACAGTATACGTAAAAAACCAAAAATTTTATATATACATATATATGGCAACACCAAGAAGGGATTGTCCGATTTAGTCCATGTTTGAAGCTTTACTTACTATTACTATAAAAATACCGTGTACCAAATTTCAGCTCTCGACGTCGACGCGTTCTCAGGCAGTATTCAAATCCTTGGTGAAAAACGAAATTTTTGTAAAGCATGCCTACGTGGGAGTTGCCCGATTCGTCCCATTTTCGAACTTAAATTTGCATTATTTTTAAAAAATCGGTGTACAAAATTTCAGCTCTCCACGTTGACGCGTTATCAGGCAATGTGTCCAAATATATAGTAAAGAACGACATTTTTGTATGGCAACCCTACGATGGAGTTGCTCGATTCGTCCTATTTTCGAACTTAAATTTTAATTTTTTTTTTTTTTTTCTAAAAAGCCCGTGTGCAAAATTTCAACCTTCTAAGTGAACGCGTTCTCGAGTTATCGTGCAGACGGACGGACAGACAGACACTCGGACAGATGGACAGACGGACATGCAAAAATCAAAATAACTTTTAATATTATGCTTGGGTGTTCAATCCATTTTCTCTACCATTATTATTTCTATGTTACAAACGAAATGACAAACCTATATAGATTTCAACTAGGATATAAAAAGACGTACTGCTTCTAGAGCTGCCTTCGAATTTTAAATTGTGCCCTAAACTATCATCCTACCAAAAAGTTTCGTGGTGCAGGCACTATACTGGCTAAACAGGTCCAAAGTGCCAACACTACATCTTCTCCATGTTGTGCATTTAAATTATAATAACTAAAATTGAATTAAAGGCTGTGTGCTAGCTTTTTTTATTCAACTTGGTTGACAATTTTAAAAATGTTGATTATATGATTTTGTCACTTAGCAATTGCTATGCCACCTTCCGAACACTAGACGAACGAACAATCTAACTTTGTTTCAAACCATTCCCAATTCCAAGGTGGATGTCATATAATTGACAGTTTTGCGTTTGTTTATATTCCGTCGTGTGACTTCCATTCATGAAGAGGACGGATTTTTTATTTTAATATTGTTTTGTTAAATGCATACACTTTAGCAAGTTGACGTTTAAATGCATGTGCTTGTGGTACTTGTTATTGGTATTCCACCCAACTATTAACCAACTCTACTCTAGCAATATATGAGAATAAGAAGTGTTTAGTGGCACAATTGCCAAAGCCTCCTCAGTTTTCTTTAGCCTTTCTTAATAGATGCACGGAATATTGTGGAGTTTCAACTTGCATTCATTGTAAACCCCTACTACTAACGCGCCAAGTGAGAAATTCAATTCAAAATCAACCTTAATACTTTAGAAGAACTACAATGGCAGTCTACACCTGGGTAAGAATACAATAAACTCATATTATTTGTTTTCCCCATTAAAAACGTAAAGTTGTTATATGACCTGAAACCGAATTGTCATTTTTAGGGCGCCAATTCTCATGGACAACTTGGACTAGGCTTTGCCAACGAACTTTGCACAACACCACAGAAATTGTCCAAGATGAGTTTCAATCCCAATGCAATACGCTGTATTAAGGGTGGCGGCGGTCATGTACTCGTTCTTGATAATAACGGCCAATTACACTCATGTGGGTGGAATAATCGCGGTCAACTTGGCGTGAATAGTACAGACGATAAAAACGAATTCATTTGCATATCGAATGAATATTTCAATAACGCACCAGTTGAGTACATTGCATGTGGCTGGGATGTGTCAGGTGCCATAACCGCAGATAAGGAAATTTATTTATGGGGATCTAATGGTTTCCAACAACTAGGCATTTGCCAGCGAGGATTTGCATTGGTCACGCAACCATTGCGCTTGAAACTACCGCCCAACGAAATTCCAATTCAAATTAGTTTTGGACTTCGTCATTGCTGCATTCTAACCAAGGATAACAGAGTTTATATGCTGGGCAAGCTTAAGATTACAAAATCAGATCCAGATATTAAAATCACCTCCATACCCTTTAATAATATTAAATTTATGAAAATTCAAATGAAGAATGGTGGAAAAATTGATGCCGTTGTAAGTGGTCAAAAACACTTTCTTTTGATATTAGGTAATGGCAGCAGAGTTATCGGTGTAGGTGATAATAAATTTGGACAATCGAATGCTTTTAATTTTACGGATCCAGTAAAACATGCAGCATCTGGATGGACTCATAATGGAATTTTAACTGTAACCGAGGAAATTTTCCTATGGGGAAGAAATTCTTATGGACAACTTGGTGTTTCAGCTCAAGAATCTATCCCTTATCCATTAAAGGTAAATTTTGGCTACGATGAAATCCCTCAGAAGTTATTCTTGGGATCTGAACATGGCCTTGTAGTTACACAAGGCAAAAGAGTCTTCACTTGGGGTTGGAATGAGCATGGAAATTGTGGCAATGGATCTACAGATAATGTGTAAGGAAAAATTTCAAGATTGATCTTGTCAGAATATGAAACCAAATTTTTTTTCTTATTTTTTGTGCAGATACTCTCCAGAGCTAGTATCTCTACCCTCTCCATGCAAATTGGCTGGAATTGGAGCAGGATTTTGTTATACAATTTGTGAAAAGTAAACATTACTTTTAAACGAACGACGCCTTACTTCAACTCTTATTGGTTGTGATTTAAATAATTTGAACAATTTTATCTTTTTAAGCTTTAAAGTTGTTATTTATGCTTCTGTAATAAACTGTTATTACCTACAACAATAATATTATCTGTTTTTGTTTAACTAAAAGAAAATATTTTCTATGTAATTAGGTAGGTATATTGTATTATTGCAATTCAAGAATAGACAGTGCAGCAAACTTATCTTGAATCCTTTACAATTGACTCCAGATTAGTCAAAGAGCTATCAACTACAAGGACTCAAGTGGTTAGTAAAACAAAGGTTATTTGCAGAAAAAATACCACCTTATCAATGGCACTAAATTTGCACTGAATTTGAGTATATCAAAAATAAACTCAGACCTATCCTTTGAGATAACAAAGAAGCACTTATTGTCCCAAAGAATTCTAGATATAGTTAATTGAGATTCGTTGCATATGTTCTATGGACACCATGGTACATAAAAAAAAATGTACCTCTTATCCTGATACTACAATATATGTGTATATAAAATACAGAGCTGCCTGTTTGGGCATTACAGGCGCTCTTCGAACAACAGAAACAGCAGCAATGGAGATTATCCACCGGTTCTTGCCCCTCGACATCCATGGAAAATGTATAGTTGCAGAGTGAACTAAGATTGAAAGAGTCGAGCTAATAGATAACAGCAGATCTTGGTCCAAGCAGAATACTAAAGATCTATCTTGGAAACTGTATACGGGAAACTACGGAGTACATTGTTCCAAGACTAGACTTTGATAAAGCGTTCTCTACTAGCATTCCTATCAAATAGGAGTGGGATGGTTGGAGCGTTATGGGAGCTGGTATGGTTCATTAAGTCGTGTGGCTGGTTTCATGGCATCCCCTAGCTCTTAGATATCATTTCCAGGCAGTGTTTCAATAAAGTGGCATCACAATGGATCATAGATGGTCTGTGTGGCTGATCGTACATGCTTTTTTAGGATGGCCGCCGCTCTAACCTAATCGAACCTTTCCAGAATTAGCTCCAATACTCATTTTAGTCCCAATCATAGCTATGAGCAATTTTATCATTCACAGAGGAAAGAGGACAAATTACTACTACTAAATATATTCATTTATGTTCCTTTAATCTACGTGTTTATAATGTCCTTTCCACACAGTATCAACTTTAAGCAACAAGATATTTGCACAAGTCGGGGCGTCATCTGAATTGTGTCCGGACCTAAGAGCTTATAGGGGAAAATTTTTAAATGTTATTGGATAGTTATAAGTCTCTTCAACTATGTACCTACGTAGGTATTTCGAAATCTAAACGTTTTTCATAATAAGATATTTAGAAATTGTTGAATATTATAAAAGCTATCATAAAGAAACGAAAATGGCAGCATACGAGAATCGAAATCCATTTAAAATGAACCATTTTGAACATTATGAAAAAAATTAAAATAGGTAACTTACCAATTCTTCGATATTCCTGCAGACATTACTTATGTTAAAATATGCACGAAAATACTTTATTTGGAAGATTATTATATTTTTGAAGAAGACCAACGCGCACTGATTTGATTTACAAGAAAATTTCATCATCCCTTCACAGTTGATGGAAACCTACGCATACGCAGCCAATTTACTCATTTCCACTCGCACCTGTCTGTCAGGCACTACCATGCCATGGCCATCCCTGCTGTCTGGCCACGTCTGCCTGATGACTTTCCAATGTAAATTGCATCAATCAACAAACCAATCGCTTTCCAATTTCCATAAATTGCCACCGTAATAAATATAAAAAAGGATTCTTTTTTATATTGTTATCCAATGATATGTATTATAGAGAATCTGTCTCCTCTCAACTCAACTCAAATGTTTTTTTAACTGTTCACTCCACAATGTCGATCCACATCCACAATTCATTTTTTTACTATGCCCTGCGCGGCGCGGGTATAGCAGCGGAAGAACTCCAATCCGCCATTCAAACCAATTTGAGGGGCTACCCGCTACCGATTTGCTTGGTTATTAAAATGGTCGGGGAGGGGAATACTGGAAATTATCCCTAACACTAACTGAAGAAACCAAGAAAAAAAAAGAAAAAATATGAAGTCATACGATACTCGATCTCGAAATTATGACGTACCTTGTCCGGACGGTGACGTTGCAATAGTCTCAATACAACTTTGTGCAAGTCAAGTCATTTTAACTTTTTGTTTAGTTTTCCATTTTCCTTAGTTTCTCCTTATTTTGTGTTTTCCTTTTTTTTTCTAGTTTAATTCTTTTGTTTTAGTTTTAATTCTTTTGTGTTCCTATTTTATTAACAATACTACCAAGGTTAGTAAATAAACTATGAAGAGTATAGAACAAAAAACAAATGCTACACGTATATAGATGTGAATCAAATTAGAAAAAAAAACAAACGCTCTGAACGAATTTGAGCAGAACACAATCTTTACAGATTTTAATTAATTAAAAATATTTATTTATATATATTTCTATGTAGTTGTAGTATGTATATAAATGTAATTAATATTTGTATTTCTTTCTGTTTAAATGCAGTAGGAAATATATTGGAAAATTTCTTAGGAATTGTGCATAGCCAACTAGCTCTATTTGGATGTGAATCAATTCAAGTTCGATTGAAAAAAAAAAGAAAAAACACTTCGAAATTTTCTTAGAACCTTTTCCTGCTTATTTTGTGTTCAAATCAAATATTCAATATACCTCTCAACAACACAAACCTATGTATACATTCTATAGACAGCTTGAGTTGAGATTCTTCGAAATAATTTAATTTTTAATTCAGTTCAGTCCAATAATAAGAAGGGAATTGACCAATCACAAATATGAAATTACTGAATATAAATAAAGTCACATCACCAATGAAAAGCTGGAGCTCTCTTTCATGTTGCTACAATATTGCATTGCATTGCGTTGACTGCTCTATCTGCTAATGGTATTGAGAAAAGATATGCTACATACAAAACGATAGTCTGCCATATTAAAGCTGAAAACTGTGATGTTGTTGTTGGAATTGAGACAGCCTTCTTTTGGTGTACCGATACCGAATCGAATACCGATGCGTTTACAATTTTTTGTTTTGTGTCGAAATACGTCACAGCCAGTGTCGGTTACTATCAAGTGTTGCCAGATAGATTTTCGTTTTTTCCCCTTGGCTTAAATAAGCTGTGACAGGATTAAAAAATTGCTGTTCATTTTTGCGTATCTTACTAGAAAGAATTATCGGCACTGCTAAAGAAAACAAGGATAAGAAGATGGGATGTCCCTAATGAGTTGAACAGGACAGATCCCAGATTAGAATTGTGACCAACAAAACTAATATAAAATGTTGAATTGATACGGTTCTCTGGATATGGGTTGTTCAACAAATTTTATGAAAGGAGAAATCATTCATTTTTTCATAGGAATATACTTGATAAATTTTCTTCAGAATATTTATGGACTACTGGTGGTCGAACGCAGTCCATAAACAGCGTAGAAAACCTAAAAATATAATCGAATTTAAGTTTTCGTCTTGTTATAACAGCTAGTGACAATCTTATCTTTGCGTAACTTGATTGCCGCGAATCAAGAATCGGAGTTGACTTATTCAAATAGACAAAACATATTGTGAGGATGTGTTCTTACCTGTCTGTGAAATCAAGCTAAGGAAACGAATTCGGACAGGTTAGCTTCGTCTTCCTCTAATTCTTATAAATAGCTGAACTTTTTGTGTGACGTCACTGGCTGTTATAACGACGGATTCATGGACTCGGATAGGCCTCTAGAATATACTGGCCACTGCATTCTGTATTGTGTATAATCATGATTACAGCACAGTAATCATTTTTGGCGATTATTAATTGATCAAATGTAATCTTAATGAAGTTTACTAATGAAAATTTTTGGGATTGTAAAATTGTAGTTAAAAAAACAATAAGTAGCAATAGCTGCGTTTTTTTATCTCTCTGATCTGATCCGTTTCAATTATATGTACGTAAAACAACATCGATAGACTTATGTTTGTTAACACACATTTCAATTGGGAGAGCAATTGAATCTGATATTTGTGGATTGGCGAACTGTAAAGGTATGTATGCACCAAAAAGTTTCAGGTGCACAACCCCCGTGATAGGTGGAAACTTTAAGTGTATACATACACCATAAGAAGCAGTGCGCGTCTGCATCATTCTAGCTCGCGGACGAACGCAACATGCGCGCGGTTTGTTCGATGCGCGTTTGAATTATGAAGTGTATGTATCCACTGAGCATGTTGGTTATTTCTCAGCGTCCGAGCTAGGGAGCCAAATGCTGCCCACAATCTCAATCAACTTAGTTTAAGTTAGGTTAAGTTAGGTTAGAGTGATGGCTATGTAAAACAATATCCGAATCCAATCAACCACACTTAGAGCTTGCGTGCACTCTACACTCAATTAATTTGGAAGCAGATAATCTCGGTGGAGACACGAAAAGAGTGCTGGATGCGCGCAGCTTTTATGCTTCCCATTTAAAATGAGATACAAATGCACATTCTGTAAGCTTTTGAGATGTTTTATGAATTCCTCTTTCTTAATTTATTGGAACATCCAACTTGTTTAATTTTTCCTCGCCCGGAGTGTTTCATCCACGAAACAAAGGCGAAGCATGCTGCAGCGTCTAATTTGTCCCATATTGCGTGTTTAGAAAATTATGTAGCGCAACATTTAGTGTAATATCTACCCAACAATGCCGAGGCATACATACTGCTAGCTTGCTTCAAATTGCATCAGTTTTCATGGAAGATGGACACTCGGGGGAAGATAGATAGAAAAATGCGTGTCGTTTTTTGTTTTATTTTTAAACGGTTAAAGTAATGCCACAAAAGAAGGAAAATTTTAAATCTCTTTATTTTTTCTAGTTTCTTCTTTAGCAGCATTAAATTATATAATTCATAGTTTAATTACATACAGACGGACGGACAGACAGGACAGACGGACGGGCGGATAGACGGGCGGATAGACGGGCGGATAGACGGACGGACGGATGGACGGGCAGATAGATGGACGGGCAGATAGATGGACGGGCGGATAGACGGACGGACGGATGGACGGGCGGATAGATGGACGGGCGGATAGACGGACGGACGAATGGACGGGCGGATAGACGGACGAATGAACGGGCGGATAAACGGACGGATGAACGGGCGGATAAACGGACGGATGAACGGGCGGATAAACGGACGGATGGACGGGCGGATAGACGAACCGGCGGACAGACGGACGGATGGACGGGCGGATGGACTGGCGGATGGAAGAACGGATGGACGGACTGACGGACAGACAGGCAAAAATCAAAATAAGTTTTAATATTATGCGTGGGTGTCCAACCCATTTTCTCTACCAATATTATTTCTGTGCGTTACAAACGGAATGACAAACTTAGTATACCCTATAATTTATTGTAACCTATCTTTTCAACATAGGGGTGAGGTGAGGCGTATTTATGGTAACAGATAAAAACAACAGGTATTTACACATGGAAGATAACAACTGTTACTTACAACTTAACTGTTATAAGAAATACTAGGCTTACAAACATGTTACGGATAATATGAAATCGTAGCCTGTTATAAGAAATACTAGGCAGGATGCTTCGCCCTGATGTAGAGAAGGCCTCAATTTTTTCCTGGAAATTTACTGGAAATTTTTTCTTCAAAATTTTTATGTATAGTATTTTTGGAGGCCGACAGCATATATGAAAGCATTGTAGCTGAAAAAAACTCAGTCCAAAGTGAATAAAAATTCTGCCGAAACATTTTCTGTAAAGTTCTAAGAACAAATGAATGCGTATTGCTAATCTACGCGGTATGATGGTATGAAAAATTTAAAAATTTAAAATAACAGGCTGTTTTTGGTACTGTTAATTTTAGATAACAAAAATAGGTATTCAACTTTACCTGTTACAACCCATCCCTATTTAAACAGATCTCAACAGATTTCATAATCTAAAGAACTTTTCAGTACAATAAAAACGTCTAGGACTGATCGTTTTTACAGTATACGTAAAAAACCAAAAATTTTATATATACATATATATGGCAACACCAAGAAGGGATTGTCCGATTTAGTCCATGTTTGAAGCTTTACTTACTATTACTATAAAAATACCGTGTACCAAATTTCAGCTCTCGACGTCGACGCGTTCTCAGGCAGTATTCAAATCCTTGGTGAAAAACGAAATTTTTGTAAAGCATGCCTACGTGGGAGTTGCCCGATTCGTCCCATTTTCGAACTTAAATTTGCATTATTTTTAAAAAATCGGTGTACAAAATTTCAGCTCTCCACGTTGACGCGTTATCAGGCAATGTGTCCAAATATATAGTAAAGAACGACATTTTTGTATGGCAACCCTACGATGGAGTTGCTCGATTCGTCCTATTTTCGAACTTAAATTTTAATTTTTTTTTTTTTTTTCTAAAAAGCCCGTGTGCAAAATTTCAACCTTCTAAGTGAACGCGTTCTCGAGTTATCGTGCAGACGGACGGACAGACAGACACTCGGACAGATGGACAGACGGACATGCAAAAATCAAAATAACTTTTAATATTATGCTTGGGTGTTCAATCCATTTTCTCTACCATTATTATTTCTATGTTACAAACGAAATGACAAACCTATATAGATTTCAACTAGGATATAAAAAGACGTACTGCTTCTAGAGCTGCCTTCGAATTTTAAATTGTGCCCTAAACTATCATCCTACCAAAAAGTTTCGTGGTGCAGGCACTATACTGGCTAAACAGGTCCAAAGTGCCAACACTACATCTTCTCCATGTTGTGCATTTAAATTATAATAACTAAAATTGAATTAAAGGCTGTGTGCTAGCTTTTTTTATTCAACTTGGTTGACAATTTTAAAAATGTTGATTATATGATTTTGTCACTTAGCAATTGCTATGCCACCTTCCGAACACTAGACGAACGAACAATCTAACTTTGTTTCAAACCATTCCCAATTCCAAGGTGGATGTCATATAATTGACAGTTTTGCGTTTGTTTATATTCCGTCGTGTGACTTCCATTCATGAAGAGGACGGATTTTTTATTTTAATATTGTTTTGTTAAATGCATACACTTTAGCAAGTTGACGTTTAAATGCATGTGCTTGTGGTACTTGTTATTGGTATTCCACCCAACTATTAACCAACTCTACTCTAGCAATATATGAGAATAAGAAGTGTTTAGTGGCACAATTGCCAAAGCCTCCTCAGTTTTCTTTAGCCTTTCTTAATAGATGCACGGAATATTGTGGAGTTTCAACTTGCATTCATTGTAAACCCCTACTACTAACGCGCCAAGTGAGAAATTCAATTCAAAATCAACCTTAATACTTTAGAAGAACTACAATGGCAGTCTACACCTGGGTAAGAATACAATAAACTCATATTATTTGTTTTCCCCATTAAAAACGTAAAGTTGTTATATGACCTGAAACCGAATTGTCATTTTTAGGGCGCCAATTCTCATGGACAACTTGGACTAGGCTTTGCCAACGAACTTTGCACAACACCACAGAAATTGTCCAAGATGAGTTTCAATCCCAATGCAATACGCTGTATTAAGGGTGGCGGCGGTCATGTACTCGTTCTTGATAATAACGGCCAATTACACTCATGTGGGTGGAATAATCGCGGTCAACTTGGCGTGAATAGTACAGACGATAAAAACGAATTCATTTGCATATCGAATGAATATTTCAATAACGCACCAGTTGAGTACATTGCATGTGGCTGGGATGTGTCAGGTGCCATAACCGCAGATAAGGAAATTTATTTATGGGGATCTAATGGTTTCCAACAACTAGGCATTTGCCAGCGAGGATTTGCATTGGTCACGCAACCATTGCGCTTGAAACTACCGCCCAACGAAATTCCAATTCAAATTAGTTTTGGACTTCGTCATTGCTGCATTCTAACCAAGGATAACAGAGTTTATATGCTGGGCAAGCTTAAGATTACAAAATCAGATCCAGATATTAAAATCACCTCCATACCCTTTAATAATATTAAATTTATGAAAATTCAAATGAAGAATGGTGGAAAAATTGATGCCGTTGTAAGTGGTCAAAAACACTTTCTTTTGATATTAGGTAATGGCAGCAGAGTTATCGGTGTAGGTGATAATAAATTTGGACAATCGAATGCTTTTAATTTTACGGATCCAGTAAAACATGCAGCATCTGGATGGACTCATAATGGAATTTTAACTGTAACCGAGGAAATTTTCCTATGGGGAAGAAATTCTTATGGACAACTTGGTGTTTCAGCTCAAGAATCTATCCCTTATCCATTAAAGGTAAATTTTGGCTACGATGAAATCCCTCAGAAGTTATTCTTGGGATCTGAACATGGCCTTGTAGTTACACAAGGCAAAAGAGTCTTCACTTGGGGTTGGAATGAGCATGGAAATTGTGGCAATGGATCTACAGATAATGTGTAAGGAAAAATTTCAAGATTGATCTTGTCAGAATATGAAACCAAATTTTTTTTCTTATTTTTTGTGCAGATACTCTCCAGAGCTAGTATCTCTACCCTCTCCATGCAAATTGGCTGGAATTGGAGCAGGATTTTGTTATACAATTTGTGAAAAGTAAACATTACTTTTAAACGAACGACGCCTTACTTCAACTCTTATTGGTTGTGATTTAAATAATTTGAACAATTTTATCTTTTTAAGCTTTAAAGTTGTTATTTATGCTTCTGTAATAAACTGTTATTACCTACAACAATAATATTATCTGTTTTTGTTTAACTAAAAGAAAATATTTTCTATGTAATTAGGTAGGTATATTGTATTATTGCAATTCAAGAATAGACAGTGCAGCAAACTTATCTTGAATCCTTTACAATTGACTCCAGATTAGTCAAAGAGCTATCAACTACAAGGACTCAAGTGGTTAGTAAAACAAAGGTTATTTGCAGAAAAAATACCACCTTATCAATGGCACTAAATTTGCACTGAATTTGAGTATATCAAAAATAAACTCAGACCTATCCTTTGAGATAACAAAGAAGCACTTATTGTCCCAAAGAATTCTAGATATAGTTAATTGAGATTCGTTGCATATGTTCTATGGACACCATGGTACATAAAAAAAAATGTACCTCTTATCCTGATACTACAATATATGTGTATATAAAATACAGAGCTGCCTGTTTGGGCATTACAGGCGCTCTTCGAACAACAGAAACAGCAGCAATGGAGATTATCCACCGGTTCTTGCCCCTCGACATCCATGGAAAATGTATAGTTGCAGAGTGAACTAAGATTGAAAGAGTCGAGCTAATAGATAACAGCAGATCTTGGTCCAAGCAGAATACTAAAGATCTATCTTGGAAACTGTATACGGGAAACTACGGAGTACATTGTTCCAAGACTAGACTTTGATAAAGCGTTCTCTACTAGCATTCCTATCAAATAGGAGTGGGATGGTTGGAGCGTTATGGGAGCTGGTATGGTTCATTAAGTCGTGTGGCTGGTTTCATGGCATCCCCTAGCTCTTAGATATCATTTCCAGGCAGTGTTTCAATAAAGTGGCATCACAATGGATCATAGATGGTCTGTGTGGCTGATCGTACATGCTTTTTTAGGATGGCCGCCGCTCTAACCTAATCGAACCTTTCCAGAATTAGCTCCAATACTCATTTTAGTCCCAATCATAGCTATGAGCAATTTTATCATTCACAGAGGAAAGAGGACAAATTACTACTACTAAATATATTCATTTATGTTCCTTTAATCTACGTGTTTATAATGTCCTTTCCACACAGTATCAACTTTAAGCAACAAGATATTTGCACAAGTCGGGGCGTCATCTGAATTGTGTCCGGACCTAAGAGCTTATAGGGGAAAATTTTTAAATGTTATTGGATAGTTATAAGTCTCTTCAACTATGTACCTACGTAGGTATTTCGAAATCTAAACGTTTTTCATAATAAGATATTTAGAAATTGTTGAATATTATAAAAGCTATCATAAAGAAACGAAAATGGCAGCATACGAGAATCGAAATCCATTTAAAATGAACCATTTTGAACATTATGAAAAAAATTAAAATAGGTAACTTACCAATTCTTCGATATTCCTGCAGACATTACTTATGTTAAAATATGCACGAAAATACTTTATTTGGAAGATTATTATATTTTTGAAGAAGACCAACGCGCACTGATTTGATTTACAAGAAAATTTCATCATCCCTTCACAGTTGATGGAAACCTACGCATACGCAGCCAATTTACTCATTTCCACTCGCACCTGTCTGTCAGGCACTACCATGCCATGGCCATCCCTGCTGTCTGGCCACGTCTGCCTGATGACTTTCCAATGTAAATTGCATCAATCAACAAACCAATCGCTTTCCAATTTCCATAAATTGCCACCGTAATAAATATAAAAAAGGATTCTTTTTTATATTGTTATCCAATGATATGTATTATAGAGAATCTGTCTCCTCTCAACTCAACTCAAATGTTTTTTTAACTGTTCACTCCACAATGTCGATCCACATCCACAATTCATTTTTTTACTATGCCCTGCGCGGCGCGGGTATAGCAGCGGAAGAACTCCAATCCGCCATTCAAACCAATTTGAGGGGCTACCCGCTACCGATTTGCTTGGTTATTAAAATGGTCGGGGAGGGGAATACTGGAAATTATCCCTAACACTAACTGAAGAAACCAAGAAAAAAAAAGAAAAAATATGAAGTCATACGATACTCGATCTCGAAATTATGACGTACCTTGTCCGGACGGTGACGTTGCAATAGTCTCAATACAACTTTGTGCAAGTCAAGTCATTTTAACTTTTTGTTTAGTTTTCCATTTTCCTTAGTTTCTCCTTATTTTGTGTTTTCCTTTTTTTTTCTAGTTTAATTCTTTTGTTTTAGTTTTAATTCTTTTGTGTTCCTATTTTATTAACAATACTACCAAGGTTAGTAAATAAACTATGAAGAGTATAGAACAAAAAACAAATGCTACACGTATATAGATGTGAATCAAATTAGAAAAAAAAACAAACGCTCTGAACGAATTTGAGCAGAACACAATCTTTACAGATTTTAATTAATTAAAAATATTTATTTATATATATTTCTATGTAGTTGTAGTATGTATATAAATGTAATTAATATTTGTATTTCTTTCTGTTTAAATGCAGTAGGAAATATATTGGAAAATTTCTTAGGAATTGTGCATAGCCAACTAGCTCTATTTGGATGTGAATCAATTCAAGTTCGATTGAAAAAAAAAAGAAAAAACACTTCGAAATTTTCTTAGAACCTTTTCCTGCTTATTTTGTGTTCAAATCAAATATTCAATATACCTCTCAACAACACAAACCTATGTATACATTCTATAGACAGCTTGAGTTGAGATTCTTCGAAATAATTTAATTTTTAATTCAGTTCAGTCCAATAATAAGAAGGGAATTGACCAATCACAAATATGAAATTACTGAATATAAATAAAGTCACATCACCAATGAAAAGCTGGAGCTCTCTTTCATGTTGCTACAATATTGCATTGCATTGCGTTGACTGCTCTATCTGCTAATGGTATTGAGAAAAGATATGCTACATACAAAACGATAGTCTGCCATATTAAAGCTGAAAACTGTGATGTTGTTGTTGGAATTGAGACAGCCTTCTTTTGGTGTACCGATACCGAATCGAATACCGATGCGTTTACAATTTTTTGTTTTGTGTCGAAATACGTCACAGCCAGTGTCGGTTACTATCAAGTGTTGCCAGATAGATTTTCGTTTTTTCCCCTTGGCTTAAATAAGCTGTGACAGGATTAAAAAATTGCTGTTCATTTTTGCGTATCTTACTAGAAAGAATTATCGGCACTGCTAAAGAAAACAAGGATAAGAAGATGGGATGTCCCTAATGAGTTGAACAGGACAGATCCCAGATTAGAATTGTGACCAACAAAACTAATATAAAATGTTGAATTGATACGGTTCTCTGGATATGGGTTGTTCAACAAATTTTATGAAAGGAGAAATCATTCATTTTTTCATAGGAATATACTTGATAAATTTTCTTCAGAATATTTATGGACTACTGGTGGTCGAACGCAGTCCATAAACAGCGTAGAAAACCTAAAAATATAATCGAATTTAAGTTTTCGTCTTGTTATAACAGCTAGTGACAATCTTATCTTTGCGTAACTTGATTGCCGCGAATCAAGAATCGGAGTTGACTTATTCAAATAGACAAAACATATTGTGAGGATGTGTTCTTACCTGTCTGTGAAATCAAGCTAAGGAAACGAATTCGGACAGGTTAGCTTCGTCTTCCTCTAATTCTTATAAATAGCTGAACTTTTTGTGTGACGTCACTGGCTGTTATAACGACGGATTCATGGACTCGGATAGGCCTCTAGAATATACTGGCCACTGCATTCTGTATTGTGTATAATCATGATTACAGCACAGTAATCATTTTTGGCGATTATTAATTGATCAAATGTAATCTTAATGAAGTTTACTAATGAAAATTTTTGGGATTGTAAAATTGTAGTTAAAAAAACAATAAGTAGCAATAGCTGCGTTTTTTTATCTCTCTGATCTGATCCGTTTCAATTATATGTACGTAAAACAACATCGATAGACTTATGTTTGTTAACACACATTTCAATTGGGAGAGCAATTGAATCTGATATTTGTGGATTGGCGAACTGTAAAGGTATGTATGCACCAAAAAGTTTCAGGTGCACAACCCCCGTGATAGGTGGAAACTTTAAGTGTATACATACACCATAAGAAGCAGTGCGCGTCTGCATCATTCTAGCTCGCGGACGAACGCAACATGCGCGCGGTTTGTTCGATGCGCGTTTGAATTATGAAGTGTATGTATCCACTGAGCATGTTGGTTATTTCTCAGCGTCCGAGCTAGGGAGCCAAATGCTGCCCACAATCTCAATCAACTTAGTTTAAGTTAGGTTAAGTTAGGTTAGAGTGATGGCTATGTAAAACAATATCCGAATCCAATCAACCACACTTAGAGCTTGCGTGCACTCTACACTCAATTAATTTGGAAGCAGATAATCTCGGTGGAGACACGAAAAGAGTGCTGGATGCGCGCAGCTTTTATGCTTCCCATTTAAAATGAGATACAAATGCACATTCTGTAAGCTTTTGAGATGTTTTATGAATTCCTCTTTCTTAATTTATTGGAACATCCAACTTGTTTAATTTTTCCTCGCCCGGAGTGTTTCATCCACGAAACAAAGGCGAAGCATGCTGCAGCGTCTAATTTGTCCCATATTGCGTGTTTAGAAAATTATGTAGCGCAACATTTAGTGTAATATCTACCCAACAATGCCGAGGCATACATACTGCTAGCTTGCTTCAAATTGCATCAGTTTTCATGGAAGATGGACACTCGGGGGAAGATAGATAGAAAAATGCGTGTCGTTTTTTGTTTTATTTTTAAACGGTTAAAGTAATGCCACAAAAGAAGGAAAATTTTAAATCTCTTTATTTTTTCTAGTTTCTTCTTTAGCAGCATTAAATTATATAATTCATAGTTTAATTACATACTTAAAATCATAACGGCACATAAACCAAACTAATTCAACTTCAAGAAAATTTGGCAACACTAATTAAGTTCTTTTTAGGTAGTTTTCCAATCTAATTTTATTCCTTTCCCATATATATATTTTTCATTCGCACTCACACAACTCTTTCTCCCTCCCCTCCTTCAGATGCATTTTAATGACGATTTCAATACAATTTTGAAACCTTCGCAGAAGCTGTCTGGCACTGATCCTAACGAGTCGATTTCGAATGATTCTAGCGCAGAAAGCAGTTTTACAGGTTTATTTCCATCTAAAATTCTAAACTATAATAATCAGTAGAACGCAAGTAAATAATGTTTTTTTATAATAAAACTATTTCTAAAGAGATCTCAATTTGTGAATTATCTTCTGGATCTTCGAAGAAATGCTCTGATTCAGATTGTTCACTGTGTAAGGTTGAACTAGCTGAGATTGATAGAACGGCGAATTTTATTCCAATCACCCAAAAGAATCATGAGTATAAGAAACATCTTGCAACCGTTGTAGGTAAGTTTGTTTTATCATTATACCTAGCATACATTTTTTTTTTTATTTTATAAAAAAATTTTAAAATCTATAGGCCGGGAGATTTTGGCATTTTGGGAAACACAATCTGTAAGTGAAATACTGGCATCAAATGAAATAATCAACGCTGCACGAGTACAAACTTCAATTAACGGAAATTTGAACGTTAATATAAAAACAAGACAAGATTTCAGAAACAGAAGGATTCCTAGATTACCACTTCAGTTTGATAAAGGTATTAATACTGGTTTCACCAAACACAAAACTCCAATTCGCACAATATCTACACATTCATATGATACGAAAGCTTACAACACTGAAGTATTTCTAGCTATTTATGGAGAAATTGCAAAAAACGTGCAAGAAGGTTCCGTAGAATATTATAAAGCTGCGGAGGAGTATGCACTTTTTGGAGATATTCCAGAGTATTCTTCCAATCCAAGCCATCGTTATTAGAGCAAGACAGTTTTTTTTAATCCTATAAATCATACATTAGTTTTTTTTTTTTTTTTTTTTTTTTTTTTTTTTTTTTTTTTTTGTATAGTATCCAGGAATTCAATTGGTGGATTGGGTAGGTGTTGATCACTAATCATTATTTATTAATTATTAAATTTGTATAAAGAGTGACTGGTGACAATCATCCAATCATCTTATCAATCCGCCGCAGTACATAATCAGTTAATGTAAATATAATATTAGGTAAAATAACAAACCCAATTAAATTCAAAACTAAAGACAAGTAAAGTAAAATCAGCCAATGATTATTTGAAAAACAAGTATGTTACGTATCGAAGAATGATATATTTCCGTTTATCCACTCGGAAGTCTGCGGCATGTTCTTTATGCGTGTCATCTACAAGGTTTCAAATGATCCAGATACGTCACCCAAGCGACTTGTTACTTGATTTTCACTGGACTCCGCAGGATTTTCGCATTCGAAATACAAAAACTGTAATCGAGAGTCTATTAAAAATCAAGTGACGACAGTCAAATAGTTATGTGACTATTAGAATAAGGCCCTTGTCTAGTAAGGGTAGGTAAATAAAATTAAAAATACAAATAGATTTCGCCTCTTCGTTGAGTCCTTTTTATCAGCTACATATCAACTGCAAAATAAATAATATCGATACTATACCTAAAAGAATCGATTATTATAATAATCCAGACTTGAAGACATGAAATAGGGCTTTCTGTACAAAAGGAGAGTTGAAATTTGGTAGATTTGTACAGTTCGGTGTCTTAATTAATATTCCGAGTTTACGACTTTGAGCGACCGTCGTCATATTGGAAAAACGGTACCGAAAACCAGTTTTTGAGTATGTACATCTTCTCTCCAGCCCCAATCTGCAACTTTTGTAGGAAACATTCTTCAATCAGATATGAATAGTTCACAGCTTAAAGCGGAGTCAAGCTCTGCAAATTGTACAATTCGCAATATTGGTACCTTTTTCCAATATGGCGGCGGTCGCTCAAGGTCGCAAGCTTGAAATAATAATTAGAATACCGAACTGTACAAATCTACACTATAACTCATTCACAGCATCGGTCGCATAGGAAACAGTTTTTAATATAGAGCACGCACAGGATGCTCTGAGAGGCGCAATAGTATTCAATTTTTTTACTTATCATAGAAGAAATTTTCTAAGATCCTAAAACTTTTCTATTTCGATTGGTAATGGCTGAATAGAGGTGATTTCATTTCATTTGATACCATCAAAAACTCTATTTAAATTCAACTTTGAAGATAATTCGTTATAGTCAGTGGTCATCATCATGGTAGCTTAATCTGCTTGCATGCATAGTAACCGGTGACTATCACCTTATCGAGATGGATTGATCTGATGCATTTACCAAAATCACTTTAACAGTTATATTTTTTCTATCCTTTTTACTTGGGTCAAACAAATACTCTTTAAATGCTTGACTGATTATATATGTTATTCCGGTTACATTTTGTATTTTTGTTTAACTTCTTTTAATGCCAGCAATTTTATATTTTATATTTTACTTTCTTTCATGTTTTCATTATTTTGTTTCATTTTTTTATGTTTAATATTGTGAAATTGTATTATTTTTAAGATATTATTTTCTTGTATTTGAATCGATGATTGCAGAGCAGATATTAGTCATGCGAAAATAGAATTGTGGAGACGGGCACTTTTTACAAGTGATTATCGCAATGATAATAATGTTCATTTGATTCACTATTGTCGTGGCTGCAATTACCGATTCATATCAGTTTATTGTTAAAAAAGAAAAGACTTGAAACTAAATGTGATAATTGCAAATTTTTACATCTTTTCTGAAGAAATATGTTAGACTCTTGACAATATTGTCGAACTCGGATATTTTCAAAAAATAAACTTACAAAAAATATAAACTATGTTTTCCACATATACAGGCTGGTTCATAAATGACTTACCGTAAACTATTCTTTTTCAATTGATCCCGTTTCTATGTTTGTTGTTTTTTTTTGGTGTGTGGTATGGAATGATCAATCTAGTTGTTCTCTTGCAAGGGAGGCTCAATATTTTCCATAGTTATGAGCGGATCGAGGACCGTTGAGGGAATATTACTGTGTCTAAAGCAACTACAGAAGGGCAGGGTTGGTATGAGGTTATGTACTCTTTAATATTATGATTGGATAATATTTATGTAAACAAAAATGCAGACTGTGGTGAAAGCTCTGAGAAGATGCTTTATGTCATCTTAAAACTGATAAAGGAAAGTAAGATATTCCGAACACCCTGTGACTACAGAACGACATAGAATTTCATCTCTTTTCTTTAGAGGTAACATATTTACGCTCTTAAACTGTTCAATGCCAGCTAAGGACAGTGAAAGCTTAGAAAATGCCGGGTAAGCGTTAAGCAATAAAACTCTTTCTTCGCAAATTGGTAGAATCGGAGTTTCTTTGAGCCACAAATCCTTAATCGGTCAATTGGCGGAGAAGGCAGTGAACGTGTTAAAATGGATAATGGTTAAAATATCAGCATATTTGTCTCAAGTCATAATATCTTCATAGTCAGAGACACGAAAGAGCTTTGAGGGATTCTAAATACAATTTGAAAAGATATATATTATTGTAGTTAAGCAAGATTTTTCTCAGCGGTAGACCGAGAAAATAACAAATTTTCTCTATTACTGCCCAACATTCTCTATCAAAAGATACACAATTTTTTGGTACTACTTTACCAACGAACTGAATGATACACAATGCAGGGAGGATAGGTTGGAAATTGAACCATAAATATAACATAATATAGCATCCCAGCTGGTTGAATTAATACTTATACTGCCTCTTGTGGCAAAATAATGATGAACAACGATAAGCAAAGTCTTTTAAGTCGAAAGGAATTATTAATCCGGAATGGTGAATTTTAAATTGAATCTCAAAGACAAACTTTCATATAACCAAGGTAATAATAATAATAAATTTCAAATCGTTCGATGCTCAGTAGGCGTTCATTATGAAATTTCAAAAACTGTCATTTATTATGCATGTTTTTTTAAATTTTTAGTAATTATGTCGGTATTAAACTCATGCACGGTATCAGTGATCCCTGATACCGGCTACAATGGCAGCAATTAGTGCAAGTAGAGAGACGAATAATTGGTCTGAGAGATTTAAGGAAATGTTTGAGGCTTTGAATGGTGAGTAACAAACATTCGTTTGTGAAAGATTTATTAATTTAGTTTTTTGTTTTATTTTTCATAAGTTTAGTAGAGTAAGGTTTTAAATTTAAATAAATTAGAATGCAGAAAATTTATTCGAATCGTTCAAATTCAAAAGTTTCTTTATTGCGTAGCCTTCAGTCTAATCGTAAGCCTAGTGCAAAAACGTTTTTGGCCCACGACATCTAGGCCATCCGGGCTGTGTCAGTTTTGCTTTTAACATTGAAATATCGGTAAAAGCGATTGAATGTTTCCCTAACTATGATACTATGATATTTGCTATTTTGCTCTTGATATCTAGGCTCTGAAGCTTGCTTGGTTTTACATTTCCTTGCATTTAGACTTAAGTCTACGCTTTGAACTACTTAGTTTTAATGACGTTGTGTAGTAAGATTATTTCTACTAATGTTTTTTTTTCTTTTTTAGTCTTAATCTGTAGTTAAAAAAAATTCACGATATCCTTAACCTATTCCAGTGTACATGTACAAAAATTTACTTTAATGATGTGTATAATAGACGTTGAGCTTAAAAATCTAAATATCAAACAAACGAGTAGAATAAATATAAGTATATACACAAATTGCAAGTTTTAATAAATAAATTCAATTCGCTAGACATACTATAAATAATAATGATATAAAAAAGCGAGCCCGTCTCTTTGGCCATATTCATATACAGGGTTTTTTTATATTTTTCTGGTAACTGTTATGATTTGGTCTATCACCCGATTCCGGCTTGACGTAGACTTACGGGACACCCTGTATAAAAAAGGTTAGTATTTGAGTTCAAAATTCTTTGCCTATGTTCTCTTTAAGTTCATAGCCTTGATCCATGACTGTATGTCCTTCTTTTTCGTTTTATTGTCTGTCAGTCTTCTCGTTGTTTGTCAGTAGTGCTTTAGTGCTGAGAGAAGTGCGTTGTGTTTTCTCTGAAGTACCGGAGAGGCTGTGTTGGTCCTGTAGTTATTCCTCGTTCATCTAATATTCTGATCTGGGCACTGACATATTATATATAAATGGACGCTTGTTGAACCAAAAATACATGAATGCAAATGGCATCACTTTCATTTCCTGTCCCCTTCCGTGAGAGCATACTTTCCCACTGAACTATAACGATTTAGAACGCAAAATTGGTTGAAGTTCAGAGGTATTTCCAGAACTGGCAACTTGATAATCAAAACTTTTCTACCAAAACAGCCTTGTAAAAAGCACTTCCTTCGACTCATAATAATAATTTAACAATACAAATATACCCAAATGATTTTGTGGTAAATTTGTTAAATCCCACTGACATTTATATAAATAAATTCCCAAATAACTGAAATATGACGCCAGTTTATAACAGTTGGTAGCATTGACAGTGAGAACATACTCTCTGAAATCAAAACTGGCACCACATGAAACGGGAGATAAGTCAGTCCATTTATATACATGTCAGTGGATCTGGGTAGTTCCCTGCAGGCATGAAATATGTGGTGAGCCGTAAGGGGCGCATTTGGACAGAAGGTTCATGTTGGTACTTTTTCTATTTAAGAGGTGTTTTATGGCCAAGAAGTGCCCCAGCCTGACTTGCCATCTCAATTTGTAAGTTTTTTGAGAGTTACAATAGATGAATCGTGAAAGTTCCGTTTTGGTATTAAATAGGCACCAAAAAACGATATATTCTCTTTTCTTCTCAGGTAGCCAGGCAACAATTAAAATTATTATTTCTTCGGTAATAAAGACAAAATTAATGTGTGAATGTCCAACCAGTGGAATAATTGGGTGCACTGGGCTAATTCAAACAGATAAAACTGATTTAAATAAAAATAAATTGAAGTATTTTTAGAAACGAAGCCTCTAGAAAGCCTTCTCTTCTACAATTTTATATTCATATTACGCGCTTTGTAAACTAAAATTATAAAAACAGCCTCTGCGCATTGTTGATTTGCACAATACTGATTCAAGGCTATGCACTGAATTTTGTACCAGTAACCGCGGCGGTGATTTGTTTTAATATTTACCCATTGCTTTCTGAGATGAGAAGACTCACATTAATGGTGGCTGAATTAACTATGAAATTATTTCTCGAGTTTTTTTTTAGCCCCCAACCAACTTTATTTCCCTCACTCTAAATCCTCTACATTTTTGTGAAGAGAATTTTACATTTTTATTGTGAGTATTGATAAGAAGTCTCTGCTCTAGAGCTAGACTTATAAGTTAATTTCTTCCCCAAAAAATACAATTTTTATGGTAAATAGTACAAAATTGTTAATTCTAAAAGAAAGTCTACCTTCATGTACACATTCTATGTCAAAGAAAAACTAATTTTGATTCGAATTGGTATCTACATACTTCTAATAGGAAAGATTTTAACCAAAATTTTTTTTTAATAGAGCTATCCTGCTTTTCACCACTCTCTCAATGTCTCTAGTCTGACTATCCTTTTTCTCATATCTGAACTAATTGGGCATCTTCACAGCAACCAAGCGCTAGTATTACTGAAGGGGACTTCTGCAATTTTCCAATTTTTCTCTTTTAAGAGTCACCAGTTCTCTTTATTACAAAGTATTCAGTTTACACGTCATACTATTGCAACATTTTCATGTACATAATTCTTTATTTAGTTTCCTGAACTTGTTCACTTCCTCTGTATTTTTTTATTGCTTCTGGTAATCCATTGTGGATTACAGCTGCATCTTTGAAACTCTTTAATTTTGTCTGCTCTAGCGTAAGGTAAACGTATATGTTGGCGCATATGTTCGATTTTATCATCTTATTCCTTATTTTAGATATCATTTTAGCTTTTTCCACGTAAATTAGTAGTTTTAAACTCAGAAAATTTGTCGATTCATACAGCTCATGCGTTTGTTTGATTCTATGTAAATTAAATATGGATTTTGTTGCTTTGTGTAATACTTTATGCATGCAGTTTAGTATGTTATTGCTACATTGTGACCAGTAATTTATATTGTAAGTGATTACTGGTAGTATGAATGCTTGTAGATTGGGGGGTCTCGTCTGGTAATTAAAAAAAAGTCTTTTCTCATGATTCTTATAACTGGTGCCCATTTTTCCTCACTGGTACATATGTAGTGTGTTGTTTCCAAGTCAGTTTATCATACCCAGATATTTTATTGAGTCAACTCCATTAATGAATTCACCTTCTACTTACAGTCCAATGTCAAACTTTTTCTTGTCTTTGTATATCGTATTAAGTCCTCGTTTATTTCCTTCTGTAAATCATCGCCATTCTTCCCATTGTACAGGAGCACGGTATCGTCAGCATATATAGCATTCGCAGATTTATTTAAACCAAGAGCAAATAAGTTTAAGCCTAAATTCTCAATAAGACATTTTAATACAAAAGCTTTCAATTTCAATTCAAATAATCATTTTATTATTTCATTTTGTCATTAAAAACAACTTTTTCAAATATTGACATTAATATGAAAGATTATAAAAGATGAGATAGATAAAATATCTGAACAAATAGTCAGGCAAAGGCTGCCCTTCCATTGCCTTAGGGATCAGTCTGTGTAACTTGTTGCAGGCTATCTTTAATAACTGTAATAATGTTATTCTATCTACTTACACACCTAAAACTGGTTGTAAGTATGCCTTTATTTTATAGAACAATTGTTCTATTGGCTTGAGCATAGGAGAATAAGGAAGCAAGAATTTTAGAGCAAAATTGGTCGATGATAAGCATCGCGAACTGGCTGCGTTCGATCTTAGAGTAATTTAACTTTCTTCTTAGTTTTCTTTGAATTTAGATTGATAACGATTTACATCTTTTTCTTGCCTCCAACTCCACTACTATTGTTTGGCGACTCCTCATCTTGGGCAACTTGGGTTGCCATTCATTAGAGCTGCCTGCGCTGAAATCTCTGTCACTGCTCCTTATAACGAATTAAAGAAAATGTTATAGAAAACCACTTCAAACCTGCAATCGACACCGTTGCTTCAAACTGAGCACTGTGATAGTGCTGGAATCTTCATAAACTAATTGAAAAATGCATCACTTCATTTCTTAATGGTAATACTGTTATTTATTCTGACAATTTTTGGGTTCGCGATGCTTTATCTTCGACGAATATTGCTCTAAAATTATTGTCAATGTTTGAAGGCTAATATTGTTTTTAATGACAAAAAGGAAATAATAAAATGTTGATTTTAATTGAAATTGAAAGATTTTGTTTTAAAATGTCTTATTCTTTGTGCTTGAGTTCAACTATTTGCTCTTGGGTTAAACTTATTTGTGCTTTGGTTAAACTTATTTGCTATTGGTTTAAATAAATCTGCGAATGCTATATATAATATTTCGCAACCAGCCCAGCTACCAATAAATTTTGGATGTACAGAGAGTAGAGGAGCGGACCTAAAATTGAATAATGAGCAGAAAAACAGACGTACTAAGTCTGTTGTCTGCGTTATACCAAACTTTATGTCGTCTATTATTATATTAAATTTGCAAAGAACACCAATTTATTTTTTTACTCTATTATTTATTTTCAAGCTGACTATCTCCTATATATACCTATATATATATTACAGGACCCGGCAGTCTAACATTAGACGACAATTCTGTATGTCCATTCTGTGAGGACAAGGATAGAATTCCCGTTGTTATAAATAATTCCCTATCGGCTGAAATACAAAAAATTCCTCTTCAAATTATCTGCGAAGAAGCCGGTTTATTTGGAAGTCAGGTCCGAGAAATTTTAAAAGCAAAAGCTCACAATGATTATGTTGTAGAAAAATTCTATACAGAAGTATACGGTAAAGCTCTAGCCCTAAAACAAGGTAAAAACATTTTTTTTTATTTTTAAGTGAAAAATCCCACCAACTAAGACTTTTTTTTTTTTGAAAATACCAATAGGAAACTATTTTGATCCAGGACACAAGCTTCAGCCACCGGCACAATCGCAGCTAGATCATGTTCAAGTCGCTTTAACACCGTCAGATATTAATTCAAATAATTGTTTTCGGGTAAACGAAATTGGTAATATTCCGGTTGGCAATATTCAACCAACAAATGTTTATTTTGATCCTCAAGCAGCACAAAATGCATTCAGTAACTATTCACCAAATGTTACCCCGAATTTACTGGGAATAATACCAGAATTGAAGATTATCAATTGGCAGGGAATTACTAATTTCGATATATGGAACGGTTGTACACAGGAATTGGTGGCGAATAATTGTGATACGTGGACGACGCCCATCGATAAAAGATTGTATTTATCATATAATAACTATGGTGATAGTGAAGATGATGAAGATGATGATGACACAAGCGAATTTATTCCTCCAGACAGTAAGAGAGAAGTGGAAAGCTTGTGTAGACTGAAAGATCCATATTTATTAGCAGTAAATGCTGCAATATTTGGAAATACAGATGGAAATTATCCTCAAGAAGGTACTGAAGATTACTATAAAGCTGCACAACAGTGTGCCCTATTTGGTGTAACATTTTCTGATCCTGATAATGTTGCTTCAACATCAATATCATCTTCAACACGATGTGCAGAGTCGTCAACAAATAGACAATTTAATAGAACTACAGATTCAGAAATAAAATGTAATGATTCTCAAATAGATCGAAATATGAAGCACCAGCAAACAATGTCACAACAAAGTAATAGTAATAGAAATGTATTAAATCAAAAATCAAAAGTTCTTAATCCTATAAATCCAGCGGATACTGCTTCACCAATGTCATCAGCAACAGGAGCATCACGAAATATCTTTGCTCCGGCAATATTCTGTAATGCTAATACAGGTGCAGCAATGAATCAATATCCACAACCTCTTGTTGGATTAAATATTTCTCAGAAACCCAAAGTTCTTCCAGCGACAGCTAAATTTCTACCAAAAGGAATTAATTTTTTATCACCTCACTTATTGCAATCTGCAATTCAAAAGAATCGACAAGCAGCCAATTATCCATATACAGCAGGACCATTTCAGCAAACTCTTGCCCAACCACAACATCTTCTTTATACGAATCCTTTGTTGGCAGCACCATATCTAAATGCTTGTTTTAAGGAAACTCACATAAATACTTCAATCATCCAACAGCAACAGTATAATTTTTTTGGTGCTGGTACTTATGAAATGTTGATTTATGCACAAATGCTTCAGCAAACGCAAACTGTAATATCAAAAAATCGAGCTGCCTTACGAAATTCACAAGATCTTGCAAGAGCTTCTTCTAATATAGCTCATCCTCTTCTTCCTCCAACGTTATCAGCAAATAATCCAGCGCAGAATCTTCCGAGATGTAGTAGTAGTAATGCTCCAGTAATAAATTTTCCGATAAAAAATTCAAATCCAGACCTTTTTAGTGGAACTAAAATGGAGGATTCTTCACTATCGATGCAAACACCAAATATTGATACTAACGCCCACAGTCGATAATTGTAACTAGTTAGAAATTTATTTTTTCTTTGTATTTTACTTTTATTAAGTTATTTTCTTTACAATTTTAATTGTTTTTTTTTATTAATAATTTCAAAATTTTTCGAATTATTATAAAAAAAAAAATTTCCAAATAAAGACTTGCCTCGACGGCGGCTTGTAGAATTATATTCGTTTCAATTTATACTGCCGACATTTCGTAAAATGATTAGTAGCTTTAGTTTAGCATTTTTGCAATTTGTTGAAGTATAGTATTAGACTTGGTCTCCTTTTATAAGAACATCAGGGTTAGCAACCGAAGTCGTTGCTATGTTAGTTTTATTCTCCTGAGATTCGATCTTTTCCAGAACCTCATCGGAGTTATTAATATTTTCAGCAGGGGTATTTCCCTCAGCTGACTTACTAGTACCCTTTTGGGTTGTTTTACCTTTATTCCCAGTCATTATATGATATAAAAATATTATTTACTTATTAAATAGAGATTGTTAATGTTTAGCTCCTAAGCTAATCACCAAAATTACTAGCTATCGAATACTATTAAGATATACACCGAAATTCGAAATGGATACAATGATCATTCTTTTATTCAAAAAGATGCACCAAATTCGAAAATACAAAAATATTTATTTCTCGCCAGAGAAACCACTTTCAAAAATACGCAAATTTAAATTATCAGACATAACGAATATATATTTATAAACTTCCAAATCACACATTAAACGAAGCACGGTGCGGCAGCAATGAATATGAGAATTCATCCCCCCATCCAGGATGATAAGGACATACAAGGAATAATGGAATAAGAAATAGGTAAAGTTAAAGGGATGTAAACTATCTTCAGTGTGGACTGAACAGTGAAAATTTAGATCTACAACAATTATTTTGTTTTAAGTTTGTACACAATATTCAGGTTCAGGCATCGGAATGGACAGGTCATACTTCCAAAATTCCGGACAAGAATCCTGACATGTGACATTTAACGGTAATCTTTCTCTCTCTATCCTGACCTTTGCTCTTACCCGGCTCATGAGTAAGTAATGAGGTGAAAGGGTGTAGTAGAAAATGATTATTCTAACAACTCAAAACCACTAAGCAAACAATTCTTCGCAAGCCAAATGAACATCTGTCACTTGAAGCCAGACGAGAGGGAACCGTGTTGAATAATTGTCACGAGAGAAAACCAGTACACTGAGGGTGCAATAAATAATTTTTAGGAAAAATTGCAAAACGGGTTTAAGTTGTCAGGTGTTCCTTCCGCTAAAGATTTGAAATCCGTGCCTTGACCTAAGCCAAATGAACATGAGTCACTTGAAACCAGCGAAATAGGGACCGATTTTCTCATCTTTATTTATAGAAGAAGCAGCACATCTTACTATGAATAAAATTTCAGCACTACAGATGGACCTTTATTTATCAAAATTCTATAAAGTCGGATCTACTACATACAAACAACTATTTGAGTTTCTGTGGATCGACCGCAGAAAAGACGGATTACTGATTGCCATACTAGTAGTATGAACCACCACCAAATATTATAGACAAAAGTATACTTTATCTAGGATAAGCCTGAATAAACAGTGAAACCTTTACGTTGGGCGCCATATTTGTAACTGTCGTTCAGATTGCATAACGTCAAATCCCCACAATGACATTCCTCCAATGCAATACCGGTCGAAAACTGAATTGTGTCAAATTGAATTTGACAACTTTTCACTTTCGTTTGGCCCTACACCAGATTTCCTTCACCGCAAAGTCCGACATCATGCAATCTGGTATTTTAGACTTTCAAATAACTGTCTAAAAGGAAATAAGCTGAAATTCTTCCAACTAGCGTGCTGCCATCTATCTAACTGAAGGATCATAAACGTTTACCAATATAAAACTGAAACCAAAATACAAAACCGAGTGTGTCGCCTTTAGCATGCTTAATTTTGTTGCACAGCCTAGCTCGCCGCGGGGTAGGTAAGTGACACACTCTGACGTCATCGACAGTTACCTGAAAGTTCCACAGAACTTTTTTTTTCGCATGGTCACAAACAAAAATTGTTCAGTAACAAAAAAACACCGGACGGACGGACAGTAAGAAAACTCAGAACCACGGTTTAATCACATCTCCCCACCAGAGGAATGAGGAAGGAAATATCCCAAATGCACACCACTACCGCACTGCGCCTTCATATCATCTAGGTAAGGTAAATTTCTGAAACTCATTCAGTCGTGAGTACAATTCTGAACTACATATTACTATAGCTATGAAATAGATGTTGTCGGTCAGCTTCATCACTACACTCTACGAAAGTGTAAGCCAATGAAATCTGTTATAAACCTCCCTACAGGTGGAATATGGATGCTTTCAAAACGAGTAATCCATGATATAGTGTAACATATACAATAAGATTTGAATGTGATATGATCAGACATAAATTATAGCAACGATTCTTTTATACCATGGACCATCGATTTAATTTCTCAACTCCATTCGAAGTTGGTGTATGCTCGAGAAGTGAAGCCAGATAGAAGTAATATAAACCCAGTATAGTAAATGTTATTGAAATTTTGTGTTGATAGTATAGGCTACTTTACCGCCCACTTAAAAAAGTATCTACCTGTTTTATTAGTCCAGTAGAGCCCCATACAAACTTTTAAAAAATTCCAATAGGAATGGCCATCGAAATACTTCTTGTACGAGAATGAGTCCACCGGTTGTATATATTGGGCCAACACTGGAAACAGTGCTGCCATTATGATTTATGAGGGATTGTGGCGTATTACTTTGTTTTAGAAAAATAACAAAATGGGTACGGAGATACCCTGAATAGCACGACTTCAGGGATTACCTTTACAATCCTAATTCTTTTATTCTATCAGTAAAATTGCATGTACTTCAGCCCGTAAAAATGTTCTTTTCTCTGTTGATTCAGTAAACACACCAGCGGTTTTGTTCAGTATTCATAGAAAGATAGATTACAATGATAGATTTGTCTCATTCTAACTTGCTTACATCTCCTCAGGTCTTATAAAGTAGTTTTGAAGTACATCGTAAGGTATGTTGGGTTGGCACATTGAAGAGGACGCGAGTGATGTGTGCGATGGAACCATGAGAAAATATGACTACGGTAACCTAATTGTTTATCATAATCTCTATATTTCATAATATATGTGGAACAGTAATGAGAACCCCGGATTTCGAGCGGGAGATGAATATCGCATAAAAGATATTACAAGATTAAAGCCAAAGTTTAATCTGATCAACATAAATATATTAAAAGAAAACAAGTTTTTAATTTGGGAAAAAAATTCGTCTCTTGAAATGAATGGTATCCTTCTCTTTATTGGTTTAGAAGTACCGAATACACATGCCGAAAAGGTAGATAGCATAAAAGTAATGAAAAATTGATGCTTCCTTCCTGAAAGAGCCGAGGAGGTGACTGTCTGCATTACGCCTGAATGTTTGAGGTTCATAGCTTGAGAGGAAGACAGAATGGCAAACTGTTCCACATTCGTACTGCTGTGCTTACGAAGGATTCACGGAATTTCATGGTACGGCCGAATTTAATTTCAAGGATTTTAGGGTGAGCCCGGGATACAGCTCGTGTGGTGCGCATAGGAAGAATTCTACAAGAGGCATTAGGCATTTCATCGCTTTCTTGGCAATACCAAAAATGTGATCCGACTAACAAAATTGTTGGATATTTCAATGCCTAAGATGTTAAGAGATGCCGAGTTTGAGATATCTTCTCCATCGACGGAAATGGGTTGAGCGGTTGTTGGAGTACGTTTGAGTGATAACAGACAGCATTGCGTATTGGAAGCATTAAACACGACCCGATTTCCTCTGCCCCAAGCGAGTATTATTTTAAGGTCAACGAAAATAATACGACGGTGGTCATGTGCATCTTGCATCTTTTTTACTGCAGGCGGAAGGTTTCCGTTCAGGCCTCACGAAGTACATTTTCAGTACTTTTGTACTATCAGGGTAGATATGAGACGACATTGATAGATACCACATAAAGCAATTTATAAAAACGATGCTGTAATATTTTTGTTGCAGGTAATTATAGCTCCTGATTTCTAGGGTAAAAAAATATTCTAGTGGCCAGTGAGTTTTTAGCTTTTACTGTTATGCTTAGTGCTATTACGAATCCCCTTACTCATACATACCTTCATTATTAATATATACGAAATATGATTTTAATTAGTTGTTTTTCTAAGACCAAAAACTTTCACTAAAAAATAAATTAAAAATTCATTCAAAACTGCAACTGCACGCAAGCTGTCACTATTGACAACTCCCAAAACTCAATAGACAAAAATACTTAATACTAATATTTTTTGGGTTTTCTTAAATATGGTTATGATAAAAATTATTTATATTCTTTACAATAATAGAAGTATTAAAACATAAATGTAAATAATTATAACAAATCACCCTCTTTTTCAGCATAATTTCAATGCAATTCCATTTTAAAAATTCGCTTCTTTCGAATGCACGATAGCAAACAACAAAGAAAGAATTCATATCAAGCAAATTCACAGAGCTATCATAAAAGCAATTTACATATTTTTAATACAATGAAAATAGCATGTTTTATCAATAAATTTTAGAGTGCAATAAACTAAACTTTCTGTTTCCATGGATAATATGCATATTTACAAGTTCCAAACAACAAAAATAAACCACCGTTGACATGGTAATAACAATAGCCTGAAAACACAAGAATTCCACTTCAGCATAGACGATTGAACTGTCAAATCACGCTGTTTTCCTTGGAAGTTCGGTTGTGTAGCATTTGAGAAGAGTCCGGGCAAATTTTTTTACGTTTTGCTAAAATTTAAGTAGAATATTTAAAGATGACAGACATTAAATCAGAAAACGATAGTGACTTAGAACAGAACTACTCGATTAACAGCAATGCAGATCCCAAAAATATGCAGGAATTGACGATATACGTAAGTATCACACCAAAGGTGTTCTAACCTTGAATTTTCATCTTCATTTGAACAGCTAACTAAATCTACTGTCTGGGGACCTGTTTGTGGGCTTTTTTTTGTTTGTTTCTTTTTCAGGTCCAAAATCTTCTTCAAAACGTACAGGATAAATTTCAATCTATGTCGGATCAAATCATCTCAAGAATTGATGATATGGGCAATCGAATAGATGATCTGGAAAAGAGTATTGCTGATTTAATGACTCAAGCTGGAGTTGAAGGTCCAGACAAATGAATGTTTGCTGGGCGATTTTCGGATGTAATATGAAAAGCAGTTTTCTATATCGGTTAAATTTTAGACACTAACTTATATACATATTATTGTCTAATCACAAATAGTATTTATCGTTTTATATGAAAAAAGAAAAAAATTGGAATCTGGATGTTCTTTTTTTTTGCATACTAATTATAAGATTTTTCCACAATTTGTCACCAATGAGTTATGATATTAAAAATTAAAAGAATCTAAGTGAAGTATTCAAATGTTTTATTTATCTACTAGTAATCTATAGACGGTTTCTAGGGATACAATTTATCGATTTAATTTGAATTTTAGTGCTGCCCTCGGACGATGAAGAATCTCCAAATAAGTCACCGACTTTTTTTATTTCATGTCGTTCGGAAAATGTTTTTAAATCCATTGCCTACGTACGAGGACAAGAGAGATATGAATACCAAATGAAAATTCTAACGACAGGGTAATCTTACTTTAGACATAGCTTTAATTCCCTCTTCTAAAGATTCACTAGCATTGTCCTCCTCATTATTATCTTCATCACTTTCGCCGATTGATTTTTCTTCGCTATCATCATCATCCGAATGCTCTTCTGTATCAGATGATTCATTGTCAGTGTCGTCTTCATTATTTTTCACCTACAAAAAAATATATCAATAAATTTTCGATAAAAACGGAGAGTTCCTCTTCTTTTTCGAGGACTTTGTTGTAACTTATACTTTTGTAGTATCATCGGCAATCTTTTTTCGTAAATCCTTAGTACTTGCAGAAAACTGTTCCTTCATTGATTTCGTAACCTGATGATGAGATACTTCTAGATTATTCATAGATTGAGAACGCAATTCTCGTGGAATAGTTTTTTGGATTTTTGTTGTTGATTTCAGAAGTTTTTTAAAATCCTGTAGTATTAAAGAATTATTTGAAAGTCATTTTAGACTCAACTAGCAAATGCAGTCCTGGGGCGCTTAACTTTAAATTATGAAAGTCGAATTAATTTATTTCAATTTGAATGTAAAACGATATTCTTGGTTTATGAGACAAAACAAAAGCTAGACTATCTGCCTTATAGAACAATCAGCCAATGTTATTAGCATTTTACACAAATTTAATTAGAACGCATTTTTCCATAGCAACATCGACTATCAATCTTGGGAAGCCAATCATTTCCAATCAGAAACATAATCAAATCTGAGACTATAACTAAAATGGATACCAATCGTCAAATGTTTCATTCGGCAGGTGTAGACATCGCTAAGTACATAATACTCTCAACGAAAACTGCATATATAAGAAAAAACAACATTTGGATTTACTAGGATTTCAGAAGGTTGAAGCTCTATTGAAATAAGTCCAACTGAACATCATCAATATCCAGAGGTAGTTCTTGACCATTTATACAGAAGTACAAGATAAAGGAACTCTAAATGGATCATTGAGAGACATCGCAGATAGTTTATTCGATTTAAAGCCTCTAGAAACAGTTGTTGGGAATATTTTTAAGAGAAATCGTCGATTAAAATACTTTAGAGAAATAAATTAAATCAAAAACACAGACACGACTATCACCTACAGTGGAAATCTGTTAATGGGAATTCGTGGGGACCAGCGGAAGGTTTTCGTGGTATTCGAATTTCTTTTAAGCGTTGCTTTAAAAAAATTTGGATACAGGCAATGCATTCTCTTTTTCTTCTTCCTTATCTGAGTCTTAAACTTTAGATGCATACGTTGATGGTCTAATTATTTCCACAATTTCATGCTCGGTCTACATTCGAGCAGTATAAATAAATGGTCCTCCAGATTCAAATAATTTTCGAGTGAAATATCCGTGGCTATATTCAAAATTGTAGATACCGCGTAAACTATTGTGAAAATTTATGTAAACGGATGCTGTAGAAGGATAAGCGGCATACACATACGCCTATACACATTATGTGTAGACCAGTGCTGCCGCAGCCAAGAGCGGTCCGTTTAAACCCCTCAAGGGGGCCATGACTGCTCAATGCATTTCGGCACGGCCGACTGCCTGAGCAGCTATTCCAGCTGAAACACAATGTGAGCGTCACGACAAAAACCGCCGTAAAAAACACTGGCGCTTACATTGCGTTTCAGCCTTTAATGTTAGGGGAGGTCGGTACTTCGGGAGAAGTTTGCGTGCATTGGCCTGCCCCGGAGTTGGGCCAGGCCAATTTGCAAAATGTTTTTGCCGGCGTTAACGTCTCGGTTCCACGTGATACGACAGTTTGTACAAAACTGGTACCTATGTGGAGACCGAGACGTCGTCACCGGCAGAAAACAATTGCTGCACAGCTTCGTTGTGCGGAACTCATCCACTTCAAGGACAGAGCAATGCGAATGAAGCGCCCGCAACAATTTCGCCTGCGGCGTCCGCACATACCCACGAATTGGTGAATTTGCAGCGGTTTTTGTGGAACCAATACACACTAGAGTTTCACGAGTATTATCGGTGATTTCCTTAACCAAGCGATGCACTGCACGCTCAGTGCAAATATATTTTTTGAAGCGCAAACGCGCAACTTTGCGCTGCCCATACACCTCTTGTCGTCTCGAAAACCATTGCAGGCGTTCTTTGGTGTACGCCACATAATCCTGTTGCATGGGAGATTGCGTGCACATTACTGCACTTGTAGGAAGCAATTTCGTGTACTTCGCCAACGCAACTAATAATGGAGGTATTAGAAAACAAAATCCAGCTAGCCAGCATGATTGAAACAATTTTTAATTGTTGTGGTTGATACGTGTCAATCCCTTAGTATCTTGCTTAGATTCAACACTCGCTATAAATGTCCTCAACAGAAACTTTCTGTAGAAGGCTTTCAGATTCTTAATGATACCTTGATCACGATGGTATTTCATGGTAATGGAAAATTTTGAAATAAATTAAGCAAGTAAGCAAGCAGGTAAGTATTTTGTGTTATGATATCAGAATTATTTCACATATGAAAATCATTTTACAAAACGAGTGCTGGGCATTTGTTTCGTATTAAATACACTCTACTATCTCTACCATATCCAGAATTTTACACAACGGTTAGTGCTTAAGGAAAACGTCTCCAGGACTATATCATCATCATCGTCAGTAGCTGTGTTCTTTTGTTTCCGCAGAACAGAGGAGAACAAAAGAACGCCTCATACATTTTCATAGAAGATTTAAATGAATCGAACAGTACAAATAGTCGCTTCAATTGACAGAAAAATTTGTTATGTCCAACATATGGGAGTTTAGAACAAGGTACACAAAAGAACACAGCTAGTATAATTTACCTGATAGTCACTTTGCTCATTTATACTTGTAACATCAAAGTAAGCAGCAGATAAAATTTCAACAGCTTTTACATGCTGCTTAATTTGAATAGTAATAAAATCAAGAAGTATAGTTTTTGTATCTTTCAATCTTGTTTTCTCGAAATTTCCTATAATTTCATCAATATCCTTGCTTGACCGGTTAACTTCTAGTTTAGCTTTTAATAATTCAGAATCTGTAGCAGACTGAAAACAAAAGAAAATGTTATAACTATTACAACAGCATCTCTGAATAAAATTATTACCGAATTTGCTGCAAATTTCATTTTAATATCATATAATTGTTTTTGCCTATGAAGTTCTTTATCACGAACAGATACAGCTGTTTTTAGATTTTCTCTAGAATTCCTACAGATTGTTCCATAATGTGCTACCTCAGTTACAACTTTAAGTTCAATCCTGTGAACTTCTATGTCCATGTAATCAGCTAAAAATGTCATCGCTGTCGATAGACTATCCAAACTAGTTGATAAGGTTTTATTAGTTTTCTCTTCGTTTGAGTAATTTTTAAAAACTTTAGCAATTTCATCGTGTTTATCACGCAATCTGTAATGCAAAAAAATATATGCATTCTAAATAATAAATAAAAATTTCAATATCAATAGTGTGTCCACTAACCTTGCTAGTTTTCGTGTGAATGCTGCAAATACAGAGCACATTTCTCCTAAATGTTTTTCAGCTATGTTGATACGATCGTTCATAATCTTAACTTTGTCATCTTTTCCTGACAAAAATGCTAATTTTCTTTTAATCATTGCGTTTTAAAGTGATTTCAGAATAGAAATTTTAGAATTATTTCTATTTATCCGATCAATCAAGTCGACTTTCAACGTTTTCATATACTTAGCTGGCGGTTGCTATGAAACCCTTTTCTTCAAACTAAGTTCCCCAAATGCAACAGGTATTGTTGAGTCATGCTAGCTAGAAATAATTCTGGCGTAACACAATAAATATCTGGGGGGAGGGGGTATAATATTTGCTAGAAAAAAAGAATACATGAGATAGACCATGTAAATTTTTTTTTTTTCAATTCCAGACAAGTGGACTGTCTTCCAGTATCCAGTATAGCAGTATAACGAAAACATAGTATTTGTAATATTAGATACTTCTACAGGAATTTACTATTAAGTCTAGATGTTTTGGGTCTATTTTATTTCATATTCAATACTAACGTAAAGTGGGTAGTGTACCAGCTTTTTTGAAATTAAGTTTAATTTTTATCAAAGGAAGCTAAATACAAATTTCAAGTTTCTAGACTGAAATGAAAAAAAAACATTTGAAGAAAAATAGTAACACCCAACGATTGTCATCGTTTTATAAATTGGTCCATACTCAAATTTAAGCGAAATACGCACCCACGCATCACGGTTCATTTTTCTGTTTAGAAATATTAAATTTATAAACGCTTCAGACCTTTTTTTTTTTGTTTTTTACACTATTTCTTCTTTATTCACATATAAAATACAACAAAACTTTTAACGTAGATAATTCTCTAAAGTTTCTGCATATGTTACCTGTAAAATTTCCGCCGAGTTTTTTCTTACTGACTTGGTCAGACCGAGGTGTAGTCTGACCAAAAGACCCAAAAACTTCTATGTGCACGCATAATTGTGCCAAACAAATTTCAGTGTAATGTGAAAATAGAAAGAAAAAAAATGTTTTTTTTTTAAGTAAAAATCTTTTTGAAAAATTTATTTATCTTTAAATGCTTTTCGAGATTTAAACACACGAACAGTGTTATCAGCTCCACCAGACACAATGTACTTAGGATTAGACCAATCAATATCTAAAACTTTATCGCCATGACCAATCAAATCATATAAAGGTGCTTTTGGACTATAGTAATTGGAGAGAGAAAAAAAATATTATAAAATAATCTATTAAAAATATTCTATGAATTATTGTGCACCTTCTGTAGTCCCACAGCTTAACTTGATTATCATAAGAACCAGAAACAAAAAGGTATTCATCATCAGGTGACCATGTAACTGTTTGAATCCATTGAGAATGTCCATAATACGTATTCTTTACTACTGAACCATCTGGAAATAAATTTGAAAAAAAAAAAAAAATTTATTCTATTATAGATCATTGTCGAAACATAAAAGAAAAACTTACGATTTGATCTTGGATCATAAAGTCTTAAATTTTTATCAGCTGAAGTTGCTATAATAAGTCCATTCAATTTTGAATAGCTAATATCAAAGAAAGATTTATTTCCTGTGATTTCGGTTTTAATTCCCTCAAGATTTAAATCCCAGATTTTCATTGTATGATCCCATGAACTAGTGACAATTGTTTCATTGTCCATATACTGAACTCCAGATATGCATTCACGATGTCCTTGCAATGTCATAATTGGTGTCTGAAAATATTAAAAGCTGATAGTGTTAGCAACTAGGTACATTTTTTTGGGAGATAGAAAGTATTTGCAAATTAGCAAGACAAAATAACGTATTTGCTAAATTACTTCGAAAATATATCCACAGTCAAGTAATAACGATATACAGGGTATATGGGAGAAAGTAATGTTCTGCAGTATTCAAGAAGAAAATTACAAAGTGCTCTAGTGTGGTTTGCCCAAGTCACAGTATATATCATACAGTAGAATAGCTTAGAACTAACTACTGAAAAGTGAATTTTAGAATTTCAATTAAAAAAACATAACCTTAAAATTTCTCCCACTAGAGGGAACTATTAAGTATGATACGGACATAAATGGGCGAACAGTAGCTAGCTGCACGACCGTTGACGGAAGTATTAGTTTTATGTATGTACACATATCGGCAATCGGCGACAAATGTATTGTTCCATTACTAAACAGCTGTTTGACGGTAAAGTGGTGTCATTTTGCCTCTTTCCCTCTAGTAAAAGTTTAAGAATGCCATCAGTTCTCTTTCTTCCACTTTAGATTTACATAGGAATCCATGTATTAAAAATTGACTAGTGTGTTAGTTAAAACTGTTGAAAGAGAAAGTATAGTCTCTTTATAGAAGCATCCTACTCACTTGACAGTTTTGACAGAGCTGGGCTACTGTATGATATATACTGTGCCCAAGTTTCTGTCTTTGCTGCGAAATGAAAAAAATATAAAATCAACTATGACTCGGCCTGATGCAGGATAGCCCTCAATTTTTTCCTAAAAATTTACTAAACTTTTTTTTATTACAAGTTTTATGCATTATTGGAGGCCGATAACGACACACATGAAAGTATTGTATCTGAAAATGTCTCCAGTCGTCACAAGGGGAATAAAAATTCTACCGAAACATTTTCTGTAAATTTCTAAGAAGAAATGAATGCTTGCCTACCTACGCTCATAAAAATTGTTAGCGGGCCAAGAACCATTTGTCCAATTATGCATAAAAAAGGACAAAATTTCCAGTAAACTTCTATATCAGGTTGAGGCATCGTTGATTTTATATTGAAGCGAAGCATTGCTGGTTGGCTTACGCTTTGGTTACGTCAGCAAGTATCTTTGACTTTATATTGGAGGGAAGCGTTGCCATTTTTTTTCTTTGCCCAGTCTTTGTATGGTTTAGTTTGTCTACATACCAATAAATACCAACCAATCTATACACCCCGTCCCAACCGTTCCTTTCATTCCAACAATAGCAACATTTTACTAAACTGAAAATAAAAAAACAAAAATTTCTTCGTTCTACGTCAGTTTACAAATGAAAATGAGCAAAAGAAAAATGATTGCAGTAAATGAAAAAGTTTTATCGGTTCATTTCGCGTTCGGAGCTTCGCTAAAGGTAGCAAGACTTACCAGTTAATCTTGTCGGTTAATATAAACTGAGTAGCATCATATCTGACTAGAAGTCTTGCTTATTTGTGGTATATAGTAACGCCTATCGGAGCACTAATATATAAAAAAAAAAAAAACTCACCCTAGTTACTCCAACTTCTGATCTAATCTTTTTTGCTGAATCTATTACATGATCATCATCGAAACCTAGAAAAACAGTTCATAAACTATTAATTATTTTTAAAAGATTAATCATTGCTGCTATGTTTACTCACTCGTTGACCAAATTTTCAACATAGTATCCCAGCTTCCAGTAGCAAATCTTTTCTTATCTGTACTAGCATCTACACAATCTATGCCTCTTTCATGACCCTTGCAAACATAAACGCAATCAACGGAATTCTGTTCAATATTCCATTCCCAGAGCATAGCGGTTTGATCTTGTGAACAGCTAAAATAGAGAGCAAGAAAAACTTTTCTCAGTAATTTTTATTATAGCTACATAGAGAGCCTAACCTAGCGCTTCTAAGAAATTCTAACCCAAACCATATTTGTAATTACCTAACAAACGTTCCAGTGGTATCATTAAGGGATACCCAGGAAACAGCTTTAATTGGACCTGTATGACCTGGTATTGTTAAAATGTGCGTCCCATGTGTTGTCCACATATTAATAGTATTATCATAACATCCTGTTAGTATCCAATTATTACATGTTTGTACAGAAGACACCCAATCATCATGTAACAGACAATCCCTAGGCTCGGGTGCTGGAAATCTTTCTACATATTCAATTTCTATTACATCTTCAAAAGAAATTAGTTTCTCTTTTAAATGTTCTCCTAGCTTTGTCCTGCAATTTAAGATTATATGAATTTATGGGTTACACAGTAGTCAAGATGTCTCTTACCTTAGATACTCGCCGAATACAAGGAAATCAAATTCAACATCAACATGTGATATACCTTCCGCCAGTAATGTATTAACTAAAGTATTCAATTCATCTGTAGAAACATTTGCTCCAATTGAATAAGGAATATCAGGAACTGAATATCTATCGAAAAACACATTTTTGATTGTAAAAAAATTTTTGTTAACATAACCTGAAAGTTTGTACTTACTGGGCTTGTTTTGTTGTAAGATGTATTTGCAATTGCCCTTCACCACTTTCTATTTCCATCTTATTGTTAATATTTTATTAATGTAATTATTTTGTGTTATTTCTTTTTACTTTTATGAAAACATTCAAATTAACACCATGCCATGCCAGTATACCATAAATGATGGCGTTTGTCAAACAAGCCAAGCTGACATTTAGAAATGTCATAATTTTAAAACGACGTGAAGTCTCTTGACTTGCAGTTACTTAATACTCCATGAAGATCTATGAACGAAACAATAAAAAGAAAGAAGAAGTCGCCTTCACAATAATTTTTTTCAAAGAAATACAACTAATTCATATAATTTTTTTTGTAAACAGTCAAAGTCAAATATAAAAAATGGATTTGGTCTTATAAAAATTGTTATTGTTATTATAATAACTCCAACGTGAACGCAGATATCCAACATCTGTGTATTGCACAGTATATTCGTAGCAGCAGTAAAATGTCATTATTGGTGACATTTAATTTGACATATTTATCTTCTGTGGCTGCAAGAGCAGGCAAACGTAATAAAAATTGAAATGTTTTGCTTATTGTGCTATGAAGATCCGTGTTTTTTAGTTTATTGGCAATATAACATAAATAAATAATGCAATATGCTTCAACTTTTCAAAAAATCAGGTAATATTCATGCATATTGAAAAATTATACATATAGAAAAATTATACATATAGGTCGCTGCGATGACAAAACACCGGATAATAAAAGTGTTTCTAGCCAATCTTCATCTAATAATGACGCCCTGCTAATTGATGATGATTTGAGTGAAGGTATAGGTAGAGAAATTAGAAATTTTCCAAAGATTTATATAGACATTAATTATTACAAGAAATTTAGTTTTTTTTTTTATTTACATTTTTTAATCTAAAGTGGGCGATCAATGAAAGAAATACTAATTGACCTTTAAAATCATCTTATACCACCCAAGAGAATTAAGTTGGTCGTATTAGCTAATTTTGTTTACGCTGATGGTCACATTCCTACCCATCCCCTATCTTCGTTTCGAGAATAAAGACATTTCTCTGTCAAATATTTGCGACAAGATTAATTACTACATTTGGGAAGCAAAGTTTTGTTTTGTTTTAGCAAATTAGTTGGATATGACAGGCATTTTAAATTAGAATCTCCCCTACCTACCTACCAACTTCAAAATTTTAGCGCAAAATGACAGGTCTGGAACCTTCCATATTAATCCTTCTGTATTTCATATGCGTGTGCTTTTATGATTCTGTTTCGTGTCATTGAATTGGTTTATTTTACTACACCTTTGAGACAACATCAAAGATTACCTAATAAGAAGATAGGAAGCAGTAGAGCAAAATTGGAAATTTTTTAGAATGAAACAAGTAATTTCATATACTTTCGTCTTTTGCATTAATGGGGGAAAAGGCTATGCACTATTGTAGTGTCCGCAGAACAGGGCAGAACAAAAGGTACACAAAAGAACGCCCCATACAATTTCATAGGAAACTTATAAATGAAGCGAACAGCACAAATAGTTCGCTTCATTCCACAGAACAATTTGTTCTCTCCAGTATATGGGTGTTCTAAAACAAGGTACACAAAAGAACACAGCTATTAAATCCCTCAAAATCCTATCAAACTATTCATAATAATGTATTTCGGGTGACACTACCTCCCATTTTTAAGAAAAAGATAAATTTCGCTTTACCCCAGACCCCAGATGCTGGAAGGAGATGTAAAGTTCCTCTCAAAAAAAATTCTCATTGTTCCCGGAAATATCAGAGAATCCAGCATCACTTCTCCCACTTAATCTCTTCATAGAAAAACGAATGTAAACAGAAGCATGTGCTGTTCAAATATCATAGGATTACAGCAACAACATGTGTCCATTATAGAAACATGTGACCAAAAATAGTCATTCATGAAAACCTGTTTTCACAAAGGCGCGGCAAAATTTTATGAGAGTAAAACGGTGAAAACTCCGCCACTTCTCATTTATTTACGAAAATGAAACATTTGCCAGTCTGTTTCGTTGCATGCAATTTGCACTTACACATTTTTTATCGTTATTCATAAAAATTTTAAAGAAATATTTGTAATGTAGATATAGTTTTTTTTATGTTGTATGATATTGCTTATATTGTAATTTTATTTAGGCCGACGGAAAACAACTATGTTTCATGATAATGAAACTACTGTTAACCGACGCCACGCTCCATTCAACTTAAGAGTAATCTTTGATTTTAATTTATATAAACGAGCACCACAATGTATCCGAGAGACTGCAAGTCCAATGATGCATGGAAAGCATCACTAGGTAAAAAGCAGTCTCAAGGAAAATACCTACTCTGGTCCAATAGTCCAAGCGAGCGGATTAGATGGAATATCCGACCGCGATGAAGTACAACTTGGAACTCTTGTTGTTAAGTTAACTTTGACAACATCTTGAAATTCTACTGACATAGTATGTGATTCTGAAAGAAGTGCAATAAAAGCGCTTCCTTAGGCTTCTAAGTAAGTAAGTAACTCAATCACTTCGATAGACTTCACTTGGAACATTTATAGAAGATTATTTAATCAGCTCCAACATAAGTGCAACTGCATTTCTCACTTTTAATCTGAAGTTTTCGGGAAGCAGTTTTAAGGCCTCTAATGATAATTAAGGAAGAAGGATTAAAGCTTTTCAAAAGACATCTCCAAAAAAATTGTGCGCCCATCATTGGCATACCTATGTCTATGTAAAAACGCAATGAACTAGGAGAGAGAAAAGAAGCACTCCGATCTTCCAGAGAAGCGCTTCAGGAAGTTTCTTGCAGCGCTCTATTTCCCAATGGGGAACTAGACAATAGTCAAAGGCTTGGCCGGGCGTAGGGCTAATGTCATCTCGGCATTGTGTGCAAAAGAAACAAATGAAGCTGATCTACAGAGATTGAATTTTACAAAATTCGCCTTGTACCAAGCGAAAATCATAACTATTCAAAGAATTAACCATATAATAGCACTTCATTCCCTTATAGATTTGGGTGAAGAAGGTGCAGGCGTTGGCCTCGCATTTACTGCGATCTGAAAGATCTATTGTGAGTCCCAGTTCAATATACTCCCTTTCTAGGTTTAGACTGTGAATTAAGTTTAGAACCATTCTCGGATTGAGGTTCAATACGTAGTTTGGTGGAGGAAAAACATGTTCTGGGTGGAGTAATCTTCGCGTGGCTAATATTTCGCAGTTGCTGAGCAGGTGCTCCGAGATTTCGTGAGCGTCCTAATAGAAGCGGCAGAATGCAGTCTCAGCCAAGCCATGTTATATAGGTGATATCTCAATGGGCAACGGCCTGAGAAGAGCTCTGTAATCATTTTGATTCTGTTACCTATAGTATGCAAGAGTATCAAAGAAATTAGCAAGTTAACGGTTACTATCATCACAAAACGTATTAGACGACTAGATAAAAAACAAATGTATTATTATTATGTATTTTTAAAGCTCAAGTCATTATTCAATGGACTAAATTAACTATATTATTTCTTTCAGATCTTATAGAATCTCGTTCAAAACTATCAATAAATCTCATCGAAATTATAACTGATAAAAACTGCCTTAGTTATTTTGTGCAATTTTTGGAAACGAAAAAAGCTCTCTCACTTATCAAATTCTACTTAGATGCAGAAAGTTTTAAGACAGCAACAGAAATCTCTTTAGTACCATTAATAATTGGAACAAAAAATCAACAAAGTGATACAGCTAGTGATGATTATTATCAATCCCATCCTGGTGGTAGAGAGATGAGTAAAAGTTTCTCATCCGAAGGATATGATAGCTTATCGTATACAAGCTTTGAAATCTGTGATAGAATCTCGATTTGTTCACAAACGGACAATGAAACTGTACGACTAACAGCAACAGCGACTACAACTACGAATAATAATAATAATCCAAATGATGAAAATCCATCGGAGATCTTATATTGTGAAAATAAAAGTAAAACGGCAGAAGTACCTGAATTGAAGATATTATGCGATTTGAGCATGCGAAAACCTTTAACAGACGATGAAAAATCTCAAATTGTTTTTGCTGAGTCAAATAAACGGAAATGTGGTGAAAATTTTAGTGCCAAGCCTACAGAAAAATCATCAAATTCAACTGTAGCAACAGATGCGATTAGAATATATAGAAAATACTTGACATTAAACTCACCGTATTTCATAGACATTCCAGCAATGATATTATCTAATATTTCGTTGGCATTATGTGCAAATAAAGATAGCAGCAGCAGCGGCGGTGATGGAAATAATTCAACATTTTCTATAACTTCAAGCTGTTTTGAAGAAGCACAGAAATACATTTTGGAACGTTTAGAAAACGAGTATTTAAATGAGTTTTTAAGAAGTTCATTTTATTGTAAATATTGCATAGATATATTGACTAGTCCAGGACTTTGTCTCTCAGATATTCTACACAGCGAATCAGCTTTGTTCTATTTCATGGAATATTTAGAACAAGAAAATCAACGTGATTGTCTAGAATTTTGGATGGCAGCGACAAATTTTCGTAAACATTATACAGCCAATATGAACAATGATAATGATAAGAACGAAGCTACAAAGGATGCAATGATACTTTATGAAAAATATTTCTCTCTTCAATCTCCTTGTCCTCTGAAATTTTCTGATCGTGTACGTAGTCGAGTTGAAGAATGTATTTGTGGTGAATCTTCGCAACTAGTAATAAGCAGTTTTAATCTTCCATTGAAAATTATTGAAAAACATATTGAGAGTAAATATTTCAAGAGTTTTGTTAATTCACAACTTTTTATGAATTATCTAACTGAATTGAGATCAAAAATTATTACCGATCATATGGCATTTGAATGGCAGAATTCTCTACAAAAACATAGTCACCGGAAAACCCGTTCAGATTGTACTGCAGAAAGTATTAAAGGTGTACGACGAAATAGTTTTATTTCCCAACAAAATACACTTTTGGCTATGGAAAGTACAAAAAGTTCCAAATCCAATAAGGTAGCTGTAGCCGATATGCAAATCGATTGTCGACACCTTACTAATCCTGATCTTCTATGGTATCGTAAATCAACAGGTTTAACTTTTGGCAAAGTCAATTCACTTGGACGTTATGAACGTGATTTCGATTTAGGCTGTCCAGATGAAAAATGGTCACTTGCTAGTGGTGGAAATAAAATTAAGAATGCTGTTCGGAAATTGGTCAATTTACCAGAGGATAAGGTGCAAGAAGAGATTGCCTGGCAGGTAGCTGAAATGATTGTGAAAGATATTACGAGTATAACTTTAGGCAAGAATCACAATTACAATAACAATTCCTCGTCGTGATGTCTTATTTACATGCAGCTTATTTATGCTTTAAGGCAGTCGTCGGTTGTACCGTTGTACCTATAATTATTGTTTTTTTTTTTTATCATTATTATTAGTTATTTGTTGTATGTATACATGTATGAAGAAATTTACGAGAGTGTCTTAATATATATTTTATGTAAAATTTTAATGGAAATTTTAAAAATGATGTTCTCAACTTTCATCAGACATGATGAAGCGAATCGCACAAATTTATGTTTTTATTTTTGTTAAAGCAAAATTCTGTGCTTTGCAGCATTTTTGGTGGTCATGCAAGGCATTCAAACAAAACTTAAAATTTGAATGATGCATAAAGTTTTTGTTTTGTTTTGTTAAAAATTGCACAGAAATTACATGCTTCGAAGAAGTAAGTTGTCTGCAAAAATGCAAAATTTATTTTTTTCTAATAAACAATTAAAAAAAAAATCAAAGCCCCTTCTCTGCGTAGAGATTGAATAGGACTTCATGACATTGTAAAATCAAATATTTTTGTATTAAATCTTTGCTACATTATAAAAAGAAAATGTAAATATAAATTGGATTTTCACATCAAGTTTGTGTTTTTTCTTTCCAGTCAAAAGTTTAAGGTCTTCGACTTACATATAAAGTTTATCACCATTGTAGGCGGTAGTCTATATCACCACCGATAGAATTAACATGAATACAGAAGTTAGATAATTCTAATAAGTTAGTAATAATAGATTGAATATTCAGTTCAGTTGAGAGGGTGTTCATAAGTCCCAACCGGACGCTCCAACAAAATTCAAAATTGGCCCCCAACCCTCCTTACCGGCTTCATGCACTTCTTCCAAGAGTTTCACAGTGACACAGGACGTGTTCAGCGGTTTCGTCGTCTTCCATACAGAAGCGACAGGTTTCACCATCTAACTTACCCATCACTTTAAGATGATATCTAAGTTTGCAATGCTCAGTAAATAGGCCCGTTATGAGCTTTAATTCCTTTCTGCTGAGCATAAGGAATACTTTGGTTTTCTGTTGCGAGTACTTTATAAACTTCTTAGTTTGTCTCAGCACCGGGATATTTTTCCAGTGTGGGATTTTGATTTTGTCCTCCCTAAACCTGACCATTGCTTAGAAGTGGCTTTTTGGGTAACCAAAAATAGACTCAGGGCTGATAAACGGAGATCTGGCTCCTTCCTTTGCAATGCTGTCCGCACTCTCGTTGCCCTTAATGCTTTCATGTCCGGGCACCCAAATCAGACTTCAGCAGACTACTGATATATATGTGTGTGCAACATTTTTTGCGTATAGTTTATTGAAGCTTTTTTTCATTTAAATCTAGTAAAAATTGCTTGAGTGTTTCATTCACAGAAGAAAATTGTAGACAGCGTCCTTTTTGAGCCCAAGTCTGCTGCTGGCGTGTACTAAGAATAAAAATCAGAACTGTAATTGCCGATAGAGGTCCTATTGTTAAAGATTGTTATTGGAAGTGTTTGGTAATGCGAAATGGCGAATAGTGCTAACCAGATTTACTGAGGAAAGGTAATAGTTGTTTCTAATCGAATCGTTGAAGTTCTAGCAAATGCATTTTGATAATGTTATAGTCTTGATATTAATTTGACCACGATACTACTAATTAATGGGGTGTTTTCTGTTTTCTCATAAAGTAGAGTATTAGGTTATATACCATTTGTGGCTATTAGGACTTTTAAATCTGTTAATGCAATGTCTGATTATCATTCTCTAAAAGGCTTCTAATTGGATACTAATTGTCGCAGCTTATAATCGGGCGAATTCAAATTTTTTTTATATGTAATTTTGTACTTTGAGGTAAACATTTTGGAAATAGACGTGCCTTCTTTGGCTGTGTTAAGCGCACATCACACGTGCGGGTTGAAGTGAAAGCGGTAATATAAATTGATACCGAAATATTTAATATTTTATTTTTAAATGGATCGGATTATTATTAATATTTGACGAAAGTGTTTGATTTTCACGTACTGCGAGGTAATGCCATTTACCGCTATTGTTCCTAAAACAGATTATAGCTTCATTGATCCTAAGGACCCATTTGTTATAAAATTCAATGATATTACGAACAAATTGCTGAAATCTATTGAGGATCACCAAATGGATCTCTCACTTTCGCCTATGATGTATACATCGTCTCCGCTAAGTAATAGTTGCTCTATCTGGATATTGGGATTAGATTTAATATTAGTAAAATTTAAAAGTTCCTATGAAGAGCCAGCAGTGAATTAAATATTAGAAATACGCGATAAGTTGGCAATAAATTTGGAATATAGCTCGAGCGTTGTGCCTTTTTGTGTAATGGCATTTGAAAAAATACCCTTCATCATTTGACGAAAGCGTCACTACAAATTAATAAGTTAAAGAAATAACAGAGTATGGACATAAGAGTTTCAAAACAGAAACGGAGACCCTAGAGAAACGGAGACTTCTAGAGATGAAATCAATCATATCCCCTTTAGATCTTGACAAAAACTACATAAGTTACTTTATCATACAAAAATAATACAATGGTAAGTAAAAGCTGTACTAAAAATAAGCCAACAAGGAGATTACTCCCTTTGATAGAGACATTCTATCGATTAGATTTTTGATGTAATGATAAGAAAACCCATCAATTCGAAACACGGCCACTATGCATTATTGTGTCGGCAAAATTACTTCTTCTAAACTGTACGAAAACTCTGTTATCAGTTAATAATTTTTTTTATTGATTCAAACTATTCTAACTAGAGCAACAAATTTCGTATATTAAAATCATTCAACCATTTTTTCTGCCATTTTTAAAATATATTCACGATTGCTTTGTGTTTCGGAAATTCCTTCTTTAACATTTTGCAGCGTAATTTCAAGAGTTTCAATCAATCTAGATTCAGTCTCAACATTTCTGCAAAATTAAGAATTTCTAATGTCAACACTGACTTTTAATACTTGCACTAAGATGCAATTCACTTACGTTTCTGCTTCTGCTATATTTTGTTTAATCGTATCAACAGTTGCCTGAAGAATCTTCAGTTTATTATTGTACATTTTTTTAAGTTCTTCCTCTTTGCTGGAGTAAGTCTCAATTTCGATACTTTTCTTTTCATTCACAGAGACCTGCGAGGAATGTTTCTGTTTTATGTTTGTCCATTTAGATATTATTTCTCTGCAAAATTGATTAGCAGATCAGATAGATAAAGAGAATAGTCAAAGTAAACACTAACTAAAAAAAAAAAAAAATTGGAAAAGTGCTCTTCACTGATACCAGCCCTTGGCTGTTTGTGAAGATGCCCAAATATTTCATATAAGAAGAAAAATTATATTCTCATATTAGAGAAAAGAGTGGTAGTAAGGAGGATTGCTCTGCAGCTCTTTAGAATGATAAAAAAAAAATTACTTGGATAAAATCAGTTCATCAGCTGGATACATTTCCATCGCCGATTCAATTTTTTTAATTAAAGGCTGCAATTTGTTTATTAGCGATGCTCTATCCTGATTGCTGACAAGTGTCACGCTTTCAACTTTTTCAAGATCACTTAGGGCTTTCTTCAGAGACTCTTCATTTCTATGAAAATATAATAAAATTATGACAGATAGAAGAGATATTTTCAAGGTTTATATTACGCCTTTAGACTGTCCACCTCGTCTTGTGAGACAATCGAATTCTTCAACTCTTCCTCAGAATTTCTTAGATCAGCCAATGTGTTCTCGAATTTTTTGCACTTCTCTTGTAGTTCCTTGATTTTTTCAAATTGATTGTTTTCCTCTACCTTAAGATTCTCAATTAGTAGATTTAATTTCGGTAGTAATAGACCATATTCATCAATGCTTTTATCAATCTAGAAGAATTATACAAGGCTAAACACTGATCATCTATTCATTTTACAAGGAATCTTACTGTTTTCGCTTTGACCTCTAATTTATCATTTTCTGCTAGAAAATTCTTTTTATTTTCCATAAGCTTTGAATGCTCATTAATTTTTGAGTGAGCAAGGGTCACTATTTCTCCTTTCATCATGTTATAGTACAGCCAATAATTAAAAGTATTTTAACATATGTGCCGTTTTCTTAGGAGCTGAAATTTAATTGTAATTAAGATACTGAAATGAATATTTTTTTTGGAACAAACCAGATTTTATGTACACCCCGAATTTCTTTAAACTTTCAACACTAGTTCCTTTTTATTCACAAATCACAAATATTAAATCAAAATTTTGCGCAAAGTTATAGTTTCAGAGATAATCGACTTTAAAAATCGCGAAATTTGCACTATATTTCACAATACAATTTGACATTCCCCCGTAATTAATTAAATCTTCTTCTTCTTTTTAGTATTAAAAAGAGGCTGTGGTAGGTATATACATACCTTCCGAACATTCGGGTTACCAGCATTCCGTTTTTTCATCCGGTTTTGATAAATCACTTTCGACAATTTTAAAAGAAAATATATCATTCCAAGCAGCTATAAATTCTGAATTAGAATTCGACATTTTCCTAATGATTTATTTGTTAAATATTTGCAAAAATAATAAACACACCTCACTTCTACTGGCCGAAACGGTAAAAGTTTGCTTAAATGTTGTTGTTTGTTTGTTGTTTGTTGACAGAAGAGTACATTCATAATCAAAAATTTAAAAGTTGTCGAAGGATTTTGCCAAAATCTGCTTTTTGTTGTTTTCATTTCAAGAAAAATCAAGTCAGTCTTTATTTTCATTAAATCCATTTTGCAAGGACATCATGAATAAGATAAGAACTATATTAAAGCTGAAATCCAACGGAAACTGTAGAAAGATGAGTTTTTTACACACTTGCAATACAAAGAACACCAAGAAAACAAGGAAGATAAACTACATATTAATTCATGATACAAAAATTAGATTAATAATATGCAAATTTTGGATATTAGAGATGAGTACAACAGAAATATCAGAAATTTCAGGTTATGTTTTACTCTTGACAATACAAATTAGCGTTCCATTCGGAAAGTGCGCGCGAGTACTTCACACAGCCCAATGGAACAATTGTTGGACATGACACTGTAAGTATGCCTATACTAGAATATAAGATTTTATAAAAAAAATTTACTATTATTAATCCAGCGGTGCAGCAAATGATACATTTTTGTAGAATAGTATAATAGATTATTAAAAAATCTCATCTTACGCTACGTTACAACGTTACATACATCGAGTGAGTAAAAGATACAAAATTGTTCAGCAAAATACATAACAAAGGAGCAATAAACAGACTCATTGTAAAAATAGAAAAAATGAAATAAAGTGCAAGAAAACTAGATATTAAGAAAAAAAAAAAAACCAGATTACCATCAAGCTAGATTTGATCTTTAAATTATGAGCAATTGTTGAAGAAAGTTTCTCTCTAACCGCAAATATGAGTCAGACACTAAAAAATGCGTCCAACGATAAAATACATTTGTTACGTGTGTTTTTACAGAATTCTGATGCATAGCATGAGAATTTTATTCAGGTAGTTGCACTAAATTATACCAAGGCTGAAATAAAAATTAAGTTATAATTGCTAAGACAGGAAGTACTATGAGTCGTACACCACTAACAAATATGCTTAGGAACTATTGAGTTAAATTACATAACAAGTGGGTATGCCCAACAAGTAGGCAGCCCAAGGATCATAAAAGATATCAAAGCAGATCTATGAAAATAAAATTTAATTATAACAAAGGGAACGATTAAATGTTAAAACGCTGAAAGTGCTGTAGTATAATGGACTAAAAATAGATAATAGCGTTTTCGATTAGTAAGAGCTTAAACCGAATAGGTGACTGCCGGATGAAGCAGGATTGAGAGCTGTGAGACAATTAGAAAATGGGTACGGACACTAAACGGGACTTAAGCGAGATATATATGTGTATTGAAAAGCTAGCAACCAGCAAAACAGACGGAAACTAAAAGTAGGTCAGAGAAGACTCTGGAGACCACCATTGACCATAAGTTGATTGGTCCGAAATGCATCGACGCCCACACTAGGTGTATCCATCGAAAATAGGAAATATTACAAATCCTCAACTCTGAAAAACAATTTTAGATTTGATACTCGGGGCAGGTACAATAGCGTTGGACTGATGAAAATTATTCGCTTGATCGTATTATGTTGGAATTGCGGCAAGATTATGGATCTTTTTATTCAATATATGTATCAATTCTTTAGACCCTGTCATAGAGTAAAGAAATCTATAGAGACAGAAAATGTATGGCAGAAATTCTCATAGATATTGATCACAAGTGCCGAATCTAACAGCGCCGCATTTTTGAAACTATACTAAAGAAAATGTATTTGCTTATCATGATTACCGCCATCTGGCTGCCCAGCTCTATATTGGTTCCCTATGCACCTGTGTGTATTCTGATATGGAACTTTGAAAGTTCTTTAGTTTACAGAGAAATACTTCATACGAAGCTTGTATTGTGTGAATGCAGATGTATTTAAATCTGTCTTTTTAATGAAAATATTTGTGCCTAGTTTTTTTTTGTGGTGACTAGAGAGCTACTGTACTGCATCGACTTGCTTCGGAGAACTACAACAGCAAGCAATACTAAAAAATGTTGTTTCGATTTTTCACTCCTGAGTATAGAGAATGGTAGATTTCATATTTTTCATTGCTACCCATATTATTTCGTTCAAGACTTTATTGATTTGTTACTAATGATGGATAAATTTGTTTTCTCACATATTTTCATTTGATCTCACGATAAATTGTTTTTAGGAGGCTCTAAAAAATGGTTGCATGGAGGTGGGTATACTTGCAGGATCAAATGAAATGAGCATTAGCTGCTTTTTGATCTGGTTCATTGGAAATTTGAAATTTATTTGGATCTAAACAATGTCTGAAGGTAGCTATGATTTTACATATACAGATTATCAAATTGTCATGATTTCAATTTTCACAAAACGTCGAAATTGAACCTAAATTAATTTTGGTTCAAATTTTGCATTTTCTACTTTACAAAAGCATTGCAATGTGAAGATTTCTTATGAATTTATAACATAATAGCTGCGTTTTTTTATCTCCCTAATCTGATCCGGTTCAATTTTGGGTGTGATCCATTGTTGTTGTTTTACGTACATAAAATTGAACCGGATCAGGTTAGGGAGATAAAAAACGCAGCTAATGTTTATTTGTTGTTGACACTCACGTCAATCAATAATTTCCTTTGATCCGGATCAGAAAAACGGAATGCGGCTATTGATCATGCATTTTGGCGGAAAAATAGATAGAATTTTAATAAATTAGCAAAAAAATTTCAATTTTTCGTTTTGATGTCCTATAAGTGCCCACAAAATGGGCATGGAGACTCGGAGAGGTTATTAGACATTTATTGAAATTTTAGACATGACAGTTATCTTCACATTAGGTTAATGGAGAAAGTATTTAAGTCAGAAATCCTCCCTTCTATTGCCCAAACGAAGCACCAAACCGCAATTTTCTCCATATCAATTTCCGTACTGTATGGTAGAATTTAATTTCACTTACAATTTTTATTACAAATGTATAATCAAGTGACAGTGGTGTTTTATAGGGGCTGTGAAAGGACACATATTTAACATAAAAAATATTGGTTAAGCTGTTGAATTTTGTAAAATGTTTTTTAAACTGTGCTATTGATTCAGCTTTATGAGTAAATGTTCTTTAAGTTATACAACTTATTTAAAGCACGGATGGGTTTTGTTTTCAATTTTTAAAATTTTTTTGGTTCTATTCTTCTGTGTATTCTATGCTAAATTTTAAAAACATTTTTATAATTTTGTGTGCATCAGCTTCATACAATGCTTTAATAATATGCTATGAAGCAATACCATCAGAAGTGTCTAGATCAAATTTAATTATTGTATTTCGCACAGATTTTACTAAATGAATAGAATCGTAAAATTAAGCTATTGAATCGGAATCATTTGAAATGTTAGATGATCGCTAGTAACTACAAGATTCATCTACATCTTTTCAGGGTTCCGTACAACAAAAGGAATAAAACCAGAACCCTTGTTAAGTCTCTCATGTATCCGTCCGTCTATCTGTCACACAGGTTTTTATCGAAAACGACGTGACGTGTCAAACATTATGAAATATGTTTTTTTAAATTTTAATGTAGGTGGGTTGGGCTCCCTAAAATATTTTTTTTTTTTGTATCTTGTGGGGTGTTTGAAAGAGTTACTTTCAAGGATACCAACAAATTTTAAGTCAATTTTTTATAAAGATAAAGCTCAAAATGTTTGAAAAATATTTTTTCTGCTTGAACTATTTTTTACTGCGAACCTACTAAGCCTGATAGTATCAAAATTTTAGCTTTAGAAACCTAGAAATTCATGGGAAAAGGTATTTTTTCGGACATTTTGGGCTTTATCCTTATAACCAATTTACTAGAAAAATTTTGAATCCTTGAAAATAACCGATACAAATACATGATACAAAAACATAGGAGCCCAACCCACCTAATTAAAATTAAAAAAATTATATTTCATAATCTTTAACTGTTGGAATATGTGCCCGTTATGAAGACCTAACGTTCTGTCCAATTTCGAATTCCTACGTCACGTCGTTTTCGATTAAAACTTCTGTGATATACAGAACTTTGGAGTTACTAAGGATCATCTAACATTCCACATGATTCTGTTTCAATAGCTTAATTTTATGATTCTATCCATTTAGTAAAATCTGCGAAATACAATAATTAAGTTTGAACAGGACACTTCTGATGGTATTGCTTCATGGGCTATTATTACAGCATTGTATGATACTGATGCCAACAAAAGTTGCGAAAATGTACTTAGAATTCAACAAAGTAGAACAAAATTACTTTCAAAAATTAGAAACAAAGCCCGCTATACAAAAATATTATGTTGGTCATTGCATCAGCCATCCATACTTTAAATAAGTTGAAAAAATTACATAATGATAATTTTACTCATAAAGCTGAATCAACTGCACAGTTCGAAAAACAGTTTCGAAAAGTTTCACAGCTTATTCGATCTTTTTAATGTTATATATTATGTATCCTTTCATAGCCCCTATAAAACACCACTGTCACTTGATTATACATTTACAATAAAATTGTAAGTGAAATTAAATTCTACCATAGAGTACGGAAATTGATATGGAGTAAACTGCGGTTTGATGCTACGTTTTGGCAGTAGAGGGAAGGTTTTGTGACTTTAGATACTTTCTCCAGTAACTTCCTGTAACTGTCTTATTGCGCATTCTGTGAAGATATTTGTCATGTCTATAATTTCCAATAAATGTTCAATCACCTTTCCAAGTGTCCATCCCCATTATGTCAACACTTATAGGACGTCAAAGTAAAAAAATCAAGAACTAAAAATAACAATTATTTTCATTAATTCTAACCAAAAAATCATTCAGAAAAGGCTATAGAAGCATTTATGGGAATGTAGCATTATGATTCTTATTACCGACTCTTCATAAATTTTCTATACTTTTTAAATTTATGATTTTTATTCGAAATTATAAAAAGTAAATTTCTTTTTGTATTTGTATTTTAGAAATCAGAAATAATAATTAAAAATTGATAAAATAAAAATAAAAATCTGATTTTTATTTTAAAAATCTTAAATAGAAATTTGAAAATGATTTTTATACCCTAGATGAAATCATAGGGGTATACTAAGTTTGTCATTCCGTTTGTAACACCTCGAAATAATGATGGTAGAGCAAAATGGATTGGACACCCACTCATAATATTAAAAGTCATTTTGATTTTTGCATGTCCGTCCGTCCGTCCTTCCGTCCGTGCGCACGATAACTCGAGAACGCGTATACTTAGAGAGCTGAAATTTTGTGCACGGACTTTAAAAAAAAGTAAAATTAAGTTCGAAAATGAGACAAATCGGGCAACTCCTTCGTGGGGTTACCATATAAAAATTTCGTTTTCCGCTATATATTTGGACACTGCTTGAGAATGCGTCGACGTAGAGAGCTGAAATTTCGTACATGATGTTTTTACTACATTATCAAATAAAATGTCAGAAATGGACTAAATCGGGCAAATCCTTCTTGGTGTTGCCATATAGAAAATTTAGGTTTTTTACGTATACGTTGAAAACGATCAGTCCAAGACATTTTTATTGTACTAAAAACTTCTGCAGAATATGAAATCCTATAAAATTTCATCAAAAAATGATTTTTAATTTAATATTCAAATATAAAAATCAGCAAAAAATCTGGGCCAATTCCTATGACACCTTAGATGAAAGCCCGTATTTAATTTCCATCCATTCACATATGTCGTACAATCTTCGGTATATTTCGACGCATATTTAACATCAACCGCCAAAATATTTTTCACAATTTTGTGAAATGAAAATCATTTTATCCTTTTCTTTTCGATTTTTAAAATAAAAATTAGTTTTTAAATTTTTGTTTTTGATTATTAGAAAATAATCTTTTACATATGATTTTTTAAAACATTCATAAACGTTACGGTTCCTGAACAAAATTGAAAAAAAAATTTGCAAATTTTTTAAAATTCTAACCATTTTCCGGCCAAAATGCATGATCGGTATAGCTTTCTTTTAGAAACCTCTGAATTTTACCTTTTATTTGATCTTACAATTATACCCACCTCCATGCAACCGTTTTTTAGATCTTCCTAAAAACAGTTTATCGCAGGATCAAATGCTAGAAAAAATGTTTTCCATCATTACTAGCAAATCAATAAAGTCTTTAACGAAATCATAAAATATGAAATCTACCATTCTCTATACTCCGAAGTGAAAAATCGAAACAACATTTTTTAGTATTACTTGCTGTTGTAGTTCTCCGAAGCATGTCGATGCAGTATAGTAGCTCTCCAGTCATAAAAAAAAAAAAAAAAAAATACAAGGCACAAATATTTTTATTAGAAAGACAGATTTAAATACATCTGCATTCACACAATACAAGTTCGAATGAAGTATTTCTCTGTAAACTAAAAAACTTTCAAAGTTCCATATCAGAATACACGCAGGTGCATAGAGAACCAATATAGAGCTGGGCAGCCAGATGGCGGTAATCATGATAAGCAAATACATTTTCTTTAGTATAGTTTCAAAAATGCGGCGCTGTTAGCTTCGGCTCTTGTGATCAATATCTATGAGAATTTCTGCCATACATTTTCGGTCTCTATAGATTTCTTTACTCTATGACCCTGTTGACATATAGTTTATTCATGCAAAAGACGAAATTACTTGTTTCATTCTAAAAAACACCAGAAATTTTCCCATTTTACTCTACAGCTTCTTAACTTATTATTAGGTTAACTTTGCCTATATAATTTATCTTCCCATTTACCTTTTGTTCCAAGAGAGTGGAAAAGAAATATTTTACCTAAGTTTATAGTAATTAAATACAAATTCAACAAAAATATTGTCGACCTAATACGGTATATACACATATATATATTTCTATATACATGCTATGAAAAGCAATAGCCTTAATAAATGAATTTCAATTTTTAACTAACTGACCTCCGTCTAGGATAAGATATACAAAAGGGAAACCGATTTACATATTTTTATGCACAAGCTTGTCATGGTTAAAACCAAATCATAGCTAAAGCTTTAGAGAAATTTCAAATCACGATTTTAGTTCTTATCCAAAGCTTTGAAAATATTTTTCGCTAGGCAGAAATTGGATATATGGTTTCTTCTTGCTTAGATATAAATGAGAAACTTTGAAATTCACGCTATCCCTACCTACTCAGCATACAAATTAAAAGCATAAACTTGAATTGCATAATTGATGTACACAAAAAGAAAAACTTTAGCGAAGAGTTAATGTAAATAAATTACTCAACGTACTACAGAACCATAAGTGATGGTATCGTAGAATATATGTATACATGTATACTTAAACTTGCACTATCAAAGCACACTTTTTACTGATACACGCTTAAATATCAGGTATATGAAAGACACAACAGCACAAGTTTCATGATAAACATATAAAAAAAAGGTCTGTTGTCATAAGATAATACATTATAACTTGATTTTGTGCTGAGATTCGTCCATATCTGACCGTAAGTATCTTATATATTTAGTGCAAGTCATGAAAAATAGAACTGAATTACCAACAAAAATTTCTTTATGGATGCAAACTATTTTATTAAGTGATAATTATTTATTATTAATCAGGCGACGAGCTTAAAACGCTTCAGTTTACAAATCACTTCTTGGCTGCAGTTAGTTTGCTACACGTTCTGAGCCCGTTGATAGCATTTTTTAATTCTCATCGCCATCAGTGTGAAGTTTGTGTTACTATAGAGAAGGTAATAAAAATAGTTGGAAGAAATCTATTCAATTTGTTTTGTTTGTTTTTGTTTTAATTTAAATAATTTCCTGATTACTTGCAGTTTATTTTGTGTTAAGCCTTAGTAGTTGTAATTAGTACGGGATCTGTATTCAATTATTATTATTATTAATAATTTTTTATTATGCGATTAAATGTCGACTAAAGTTCAGGTGTTAACTCCAATAAGCTCGAGTAAATTTGCTCTCATCTATAGTTGACTCTCATGTTAACTTAATTACGATCCTGGACGTAGCTTTGAAATACATTGATGGAACTTTAGTGTATGTAGTGTAAAACCCTATAAAATAGTAAAGAAAAGCTGATATCAAGCCTTCGATTGCTGAAAAAAATTTTATATTATCCCTCGCGTGTTGCGAGCATGTTGAACATTTGTGTACAACACAAGTTAAATGACCGGACCGAATTCAATTCAATTGTATTAAATTTTCAGGACAATATAATTTTTGAATAATGATCTCAATAACGGAGAAGTAAGAGTAAGATCGAAAGAAAGAGGACAGTAACAGCAACAAATATAATAAAAGCAATTGCTTAGAATGAATTTCTTTTCATAATTAATGAAACAATTAATTAATACAATCGAGTCTTGTCGACTTTAATATTAGCATAGATGGCACAAGAACTAGATGTCGCATGGCATACTAGAGCAGAGTATACAGATTGTGAAATGAGTAGTGCATTCTGGAATGGACCATAACATGTTTTAGAGCGTGCCGAAAGCAAATGTTTTTGTAATAGCAGTTTTGTATACATTTGATCAACTTCCTCAACACTCCAGATATGAAAAAATATTAATCACTCAACTTATACATCATTTCAAATGTTGTGATCCATTCCGGAATGGACCACCCAGCCATATAAATTTTGTATACTTTTTTTGGTATTGCATGCGACATCTAGTTCTTGTGCCATCTATGATATTAGGCAAATAAATTCATGATTAGTTTTCGGAGATATTTGGCTTTAAATTATTACTTTGATGTTTCCTAATATCTCAGAAAATTTAATCATTCTAAGGAGTGTTTGTCAATGTTACAAAAAACTGCCTTTGTTATTTGGATCAGATGATTTCAATTTATTCTATCAACAAAAACAACCGTATGATTCTGCTTTCAAAAGTTCCAGTAACTTCTGGTAAAGAGTACATTACGAGAGTCTCTCTGACATATGGTCTGATTACCCCACTATCAGTTCAGGGATTTTGGTTGCCACAGTTATTCTGTAATCGAAAACAGCAGCCTCAATAAATAATATTAAGAGTAGATATAATGATAAAATTCGTAAGAGGCTCAACGTGCTCCTTAATACCGGTGTTCACTCGGATAGTGTAGAGAGTAGATTATTAGTATTGGCGTTTCCTATAATTGGAATCCTGCACCAGATTTAAGGGATGAATAGTCCACATACATTTTTTTTTTCTAGTTTTATGCAACTTTTACTTTTAGCTCCCTTTCTGATGGCAGCCATGACCCCCTTGCAGGGTTTAAAAGAACCGCTGTGAGTTGCGGCAGACAATGACATATATATTCTGTATATATGTTTATGTGCCATGACGCAATTTTTCACTTCTTTTATCCTTAACGGATGAAGTAGATAATTCTACATTTTCGAATATTTGCTACTGGCTCAATAATATAAAAATATATATTTACTCCAGCAGATATCATTCATGATGTCTGGGGTTCATACGTCTGAGGATAATATACATATACATACATACATACATACATCAATTCACTTGGACGTTATGAACGTGATTTCGATTTAGGCTGTCCAGATGAAAAATGGTCACTTGCTAGTGGTGGAAATAAAATTAAGAATGCTGTTCGGAAATTGGTCAATTTACCAGAGGATAAGGTGCAAGAAGAGATTGCCTGGCAGGTAGCTGAAATGATTGTGAAAGATATTACGAGTATAACTTTAGGCAAGAATCACAATTACAATAACAATTCCTCGTCGTGATGTCTTATTTACATGCAGCTTATTTATGCTTTAAGGCAGTCGTCGGTTGTACCGTTGTACCTATAATTATTGTTTTTTTTTTTTATCATTATTATTAGTTATTTGTTGTATGTATACATGTATGAAGAAATTTACGAGAGTGTCTTAATATATATTTTATGTAAAATTTTAATGGAAATTTTAAAAATGATGTTCTCAACTTTCATCAGACATGATGAAGCGAATCGCACAAATTTATGTTTTTATTTTTGTTAAAGCAAAATTCTGTGCTTTGCAGCATTTTTGGTGGTCATGCAAGGCATTCAAACAAAACTTAAAATTTGAATGATGCATAAAGTTTTTGTTTTGTTTTGTTAAAAATTGCACAGAAATTACATGCTTCGAAGAAGTAAGTTGTCTGCAAAAATGCAAAATTTATTTTTTTCTAATAAACAATTAAAAAAAAAATCAAAGCCCCTTCTCTGCGTAGAGATTGAATAGGACTTCATGACATTGTAAAATCAAATATTTTTGTATTAAATCTTTGCTACATTATAAAAAGAAAATGTAAATATAAATTGGATTTTCACATCAAGTTTGTGTTTTTTCTTTCCAGTCAAAAGTTTAAGGTCTTCGACTTACATATAAAGTTTATCACCATTGTAGGCGGTAGTCTATATCACCACCGATAGAATTAACATGAATACAGAAGTTAGATAATTCTAATAAGTTAGTAATAATAGATTGAATATTCAGTTCAGTTGAGAGGGTGTTCATAAGTCCCAACCGGACGCTCCAACAAAATTCAAAATTGGCCCCCAACCCTCCTTACCGGCTTCATGCACTTCTTCCAAGAGTTTCACAGTGACACAGGACGTGTTCAGCGGTTTCGTCGTCTTCCATACAGAAGCGACAGGTTTCACCATCTAACTTACCCATCACTTTAAGATGATATCTAAGTTTGCAATGCTCAGTAAATAGGCCCGTTATGAGCTTTAATTCCTTTCTGCTGAGCATAAGGAATACTTTGGTTTTCTGTTGCGAGTACTTTATAAACTTCTTAGTTTGTCTCAGCACCGGGATATTTTTCCAGTGTGGGATTTTGATTTTGTCCTCCCTAAACCTGACCATTGCTTAGAAGTGGCTTTTTGGGTAACCAAAAATAGACTCAGGGCTGATAAACGGAGATCTGGCTCCTTCCTTTGCAATGCTGTCCGCACTCTCGTTGCCCTTAATGCTTTCATGTCCGGGCACCCAAATCAGACTTCAGCAGACTACTGATATATATGTGTGTGCAACATTTTTTGCGTATAGTTTATTGAAGCTTTTTTTCATTTAAATCTAGTAAAAATTGCTTGAGTGTTTCATTCACAGAAGAAAATTGTAGACAGCGTCCTTTTTGAGCCCAAGTCTGCTGCTGGCGTGTACTAAGAATAAAAATCAGAACTGTAATTGCCGATAGAGGTCCTATTGTTAAAGATTGTTATTGGAAGTGTTTGGTAATGCGAAATGGCGAATAGTGCTAACCAGATTTACTGAGGAAAGGTAATAGTTGTTTCTAATCGAATCGTTGAAGTTCTAGCAAATGCATTTTGATAATGTTATAGTCTTGATATTAATTTGACCACGATACTACTAATTAATGGGGTGTTTTCTGTTTTCTCATAAAGTAGAGTATTAGGTTATATACCATTTGTGGCTATTAGGACTTTTAAATCTGTTAATGCAATGTCTGATTATCATTCTCTAAAAGGCTTCTAATTGGATACTAATTGTCGCAGCTTATAATCGGGCGAATTCAAATTTTTTTTATATGTAATTTTGTACTTTGAGGTAAACATTTTGGAAATAGACGTGCCTTCTTTGGCTGTGTTAAGCGCACATCACACGTGCGGGTTGAAGTGAAAGCGGTAATATAAATTGATACCGAAATATTTAATATTTTATTTTTAAATGGATCGGATTATTATTAATATTTGACGAAAGTGTTTGATTTTCACGTACTGCGAGGTAATGCCATTTACCGCTATTGTTCCTAAAACAGATTATAGCTTCATTGATCCTAAGGACCCATTTGTTATAAAATTCAATGATATTACGAACAAATTGCTGAAATCTATTGAGGATCACCAAATGGATCTCTCACTTTCGCCTATGATGTATACATCGTCTCCGCTAAGTAATAGTTGCGCTGTTAGGATATTGGGATTAGATTCAATATTAGTCAAATTTAAACGTTCCAATGAAGGGCCAGCAGTGAAAATTAAAAACACAACAGATTTGGGATAATTAAATATTAGAAATACGCGATAAGTTGGCAATATATTTGGAATATAGCTCGAGCGTTGTGCCTTTTTGTGTAATGACATTTGAAAAAATACCTTTCATCATTTGGCGAAAGCCTCATTATAAATTAATAAGTTAAACAAATAACAGAGTATGAACATAAGAGATTCAAACAGAGACCCCATTATGACTTCTAGAGATGAAATCAATCATATCCCCTTTAGATCTTGATAAAAACTACATAGTTGACTTATCATACAAAAATAATACAATATAAGGGTCAGTAAAAGCTGTACTAAAAATAAGCCAACAAGGAGATTACTCCCTTTGATAGAGACATTCTATCGATTAGATTTTTGATGTAATGGTAAGAAAACCCTATTCGAAACATGGCCACTATGTATTATTGTCGGCAAAATTACGTTCTTTTAATTTGTACGAGAACTCTGTTTCAGTGCTCAATATTTGTAGATTTTAAGCCCTAACAGAGTAGGTAGATATATAGTTAATAATTTTTCTTTATTGATTCAAACTATTCTAACTACAGCAACAAATTTTGTATATTAAAATAATTCAACCATTTTTTCTGCCATTTTAAAAATATATTCACGATTGCTTTGTGTTTCGGAAATTCCTTCTTCAACATTTTGCAGCGTAATTTCCAGAGTTTCAATCAATCTAGATTCAGTCTCAACATTTCTGCAAAATTAAGAATTTCTAATGTCAACACTGACTTTTAATACTTGCACTAAGATGCAATTCACTTACGTTTCTGCTTCTGCTATATTTTGTTTAATCGTATCAACAGTTGCCTGAAGAACCTTCAGTTTATTATTGTACATTTTTTTAAGTTCTTCCTCTTTGCTGGAGTAAGTCTCAATTTCGATACTTTTCTTTTCATTCACAGAGACCTGCGAGGAATGTTTCTGTTTTATTTTTGTCCATTTAGATATTATTTCTCTGCAAAATTGATTAGCAGGTCAGATAGATAAATAGAATAGTCAAAGTAAACACTAACTAAAAAAAAAAAAAATTGGAAAAGTGCTCTTCACTGATACCAGCCCTTGGCTGTTTGTGAAGATGCCCAAATATTTCATATAAGAAAAATTATATTCTCATACTAGAGAAACGAGTGGTAGAAAGGAGGATTGCTCTGCAGCTCTTTAGAATGATAAAAAAAAAATTACTTGGATGAAATCAGTTCATCAGCTGAATACATTTCCATCGCAGATTCAATTTTTTTAATTAAAGGCTGCAATTTGTTTATTAGCGATGCTCTATCCTGATTGCTGACAAGTGTCACGCTTTCAACTTCTTCAAGATCACTTAGGGCTTTCTTCAGGGACTCTTCATTTCTATGAAAATATAATAAATATATGACAGAGAGAAGAGATATTTTCAAGGTTTATATTACGCCTTTAGACTGTCCACCTCGTCTTGTGAGACAATCGAATTCTTCAACTCTTCCTCAGAATTTCTTAGATCAGCCAATGTGCTCTCGAATTTTTTGCACTTCTCTTGTAGTTCCTTGATTTTTTCAAATTGATTGTTTTCCTCTACCTTAAGATTCTCAATTTGTAGATTTAATTTCGGTAGTAATAGACCATATTCATCAATGCTTTTATCAATCTAGAAGAGTTATACAAGGCTAAACACTAATCATCTATTCATTTTACAAGGAATCTTACTGTTTTCGCTTTGACCTCTAATTTATCATTTTCTGCTAGAAAATTCTTTTTATTTTCCATAAGCTTTGAATGCTCATTAATTTTTGAGTGAGCAAGGGTCACTATTTCTCCTTTCATCATGTTATAGTACAGCCAATAATTAAGTAAGTATTTTAACATATGTGCCGTTTTCTTAGGAGCTGAAATTTAATTGTAAATAAGATACTGAAATGAATATTTTTTTTTTATACTAAATATTAAATATTTAACTTACATGGTTTGATGAGATCATAATATACAAATGAATTCGATTTATCTGATATTTTATAGAAGTGGTCAATATATCTGCAAAATTTGATCTTAAAACTTAAATCTCCACCTTCTGTCTAAAATTATTTAATACAAATAAGTTTTTCTTTAAGAATGCAAAAAAAAGATTGTTTACTTCAATTAAATTGGTGATGTCGATATTAAATTGAAGTAAGTAACTGTTTAGTGCATTAAAAACAAAGTTTTCATTCGGTTTTGATAAATCACTTTCGACAATTTTAAAAGAAAATATATCATTCCAAGCAGCTATAAATTCTGAATTAGAATTCGACATTTTCCTAATGATTTATTTGTTAAATATTTGCAAAAATAATAAACACACCTCACTTCTACTGCCAGCAACGGTAAGTTTGCTTTGAATTAAAATCTTCTTCTTGTTTACAGTACCGTATATTCAGCACGATATAAAAGCAATAAAAAGTGTTTGTTGACAGAAAAGTACATTCATAATCAAAAATTTAAAAGTTGTCGAAGGATTTTGCCAAAATCTGCTTTTTGTTGTTTTCAATTCAAGAAAAATCAAGTCAGTCTTTATTTTCATTAAATCCATTTTGCAAGGACATCATGAATATTAAAGCTGAAATCCAACGGAAACTGTAGAGAAGATGAGTTTTTTACACACTTGCAATACAAAGAACACCAAGAAAACAAGGAAAATTAGATTAATAATATGCAAATTTTGGATATTAGAGATGAGTACAACAGAAATATCAGAAATTTCAGGTTATGTTTTACTCTGACAGTACAAATTAGCGTTCCATTCGGAAAGTGCTCGCGAGTACTTCACACAGCCCAATGGAACAATTGTTGGACATGACACTGTAAGTATGCCTATACTAGAATATAAGATTTTATAAAAAAAATTTACTATTATTAACCCAGCGGTGCAGCAAATGATACATTTTTGTAGAATAATATAATAGATTGCGTTTATTAAAAAATCTCATCTTACGCTACGTTACAACGTTACATACATCGAGTGAGTAAAAGATGTGATGGATAGAATACAAAATTGTTCACCAAAATACATAACAAGGAGCAATAAACAGACTCATTGCAATATTATAGTAAACAGAAAAAATGAAATAAGGTGCAAGAAAACTAGATGTTAAAAACAAAAAACAAGATCCAGATTACCATCAACTGTTTTGCTGATGTGGGAGTAATATGCTCGAAATCATGTTCGATTGTGGTAGAGATTAGCCAAAGATGATGCTGATATAACATGATGACGAATTGTAGAAATCAAGCTAGATTTGATCTTTAAATTATGAGCAATTGTTGAAGAAAGTTTCTCTCTAACCGCAAATATGTGTCAGACAATAAAAAATGCGTCCAACGATAAAATACATTTGTTACGTGTTTTTTTTACAGAATTCTGATGCATAGCATGAGAATTTTATTCAGGTAGTTGCACTAAATTATACCAAGGCTGAAATAAAAATTAAGTTATAATTGCTAAGACAGGAAGTACTATGAGTCGTACACCACTAACAAATATGCTTAGGACCTATTGAGTTAAATTACATAACAACCCAACTAACAATTTTCATCTCATAAAGGTCTACAAGCGTCTTATGAGAGGATATATGCACTTGACTGCCCTTGTTTTTTCAGTCTTGTAGAGTTCTACGAGTGCTTTATGAATGTGTTGTCAGAATTAAATGGCGCACTTATGCGAGTTATTTTTCTCTTATAAAAACACGTTAGCCCTTTGTGTAAGAGTTAAGTAAGTTTCATAAGAACACTATTTGAATTTTAATGAGAGTATTTAAGTACTCTCATAAGGTTATCATTATAATTAGTATAATCTTCTTATAAGAGCTACGCTTTTCTTGCCAGAACTTTTATAAAGAGAGCTGTATACTCTCGGCGATCTTATTTTTGTAGAGTAAAGAAATTTCATGAGAGTTAATTTATTAGAAAATCGGTATATTACATTTTCTATGATGTATAAGTGGACTAGAATTTAATACAAATATGTGTATATGGACTTTAGAAAATAATGAACATAATTTTTTCGCATATATAAGCCAAAATTTTATTGGGATTGAAATTTTATTGGTAATAATAGACATTTCACTTCGAAAAAAAGCAATGCGCCTCATAATTAATCAAAATCTAAAATTTTATATGAATTGTTTTATAATATGGGAGAAAATAAAAAGTTCAGTACTGCTCCATGATTTAGTTTAAATTCATATAAAACACTTTATTTTCTATAAAACGTAATTTTTTATATTTTATAAATACTAAATTGTGTAAATTAGCTGCACTTATGGAATTATGTTTTTCCCTAAAACCTCCATATCAAAAGAAAATATGGCCGCTTTTGACTAAGTATTCTTACGAGAATAAAATTCTTCATATAAGAACTTAAACTTTCCTTACAAGTGTTGTACACTTTTTTTTTCTCCATATAAGAGTGCTATTCTATTTATGAAAACAATAGTCTGCGTATAGAGCTTCAATTCTTTTTATGAGAGTGATACTCTACATAACTCTTGTTATAAGAACTAAAGTTTTTATATGAGAGTAAAATTCTGCCTATGGAACTTCAATTCTTTTTATGAGAGTGATACTCTACATAACTCTTGCTATAAGAATTAAAGTTTTAATATGAGACCTTTTAACTCTTGTTATGAGATTACAACTCTCACAATAAACATGGAGCCTTTATTATGAGCGTTTCATACTAGAATTGACATTTGCCATTCATGAAGAGTCATCGAAAGACAGATTTGCGCATTAATTTTGTTAGAACTTTAAAATAAGGTATAAGTAAACTTTTTTCTGACGTTTTGCAGCGTATTATGGAAGGGAATACAACTATTATTTTATTACTTTTCGTGTTAATTTAAATTAATCTTACTTGTGATGGTATTATAATGTTGTCAGAAGAAAACGCAGCATCGTGACCTTCATTCGAGATGTTTTGAATAGGAATGATGCTGTCATATTCTGGAGAAATACATTTTGAATGTATATCATCATATGAAATAGTTAATATTTACCTTTAGGTAAAACTCCCGAACACTGCGTAGTATTATTGGGATAAGTTTTAAAATTCACAGAAACTGTTTCTTTTACTGCAACATTCCTGGGCTTATTTAATTCAAGATAAATTTTATTTATTTTCCTTCGAAGATTAGTAGATCTTTTAACTTTCTTCCAATCCATTTTCACAAATCAATACCGAAATTGATGAATGAGTGACGTCTATGGTAATTTTAATGATAACAATCGTTTTGCACTAGTAACAGTGTTCATATAGGTGTGTTAATACTTTATCACTCATAGGAGCATCTTTATGAGTTGTACTATACTTGAACTCTTACAATAACTTTCATATAAGTATCATAACACTTAAGTACTCATAAGTACATTTTTTTGAGAGTATATCTCTTTGAGAGTTAACATTTCATAAAAAATACTCAATAAGAATATAAGTTTTCTGGCACTCAAAACAAGAGTACAAAGATGATCTTAATATAAGAGTAAAAGTTTTAAAAGTTCTAGTAGCATTAATCTCTCATAATAATAGTACTATGAGACATATTTAAGTCTTATTATAAGAATTATGTTATGAGAATATCCAAGAGTGTTAAGAGGTTTTTATGAGATACTTTTGCAATTTGTAAGAGTCTTTCTCTGGAGAGTTTGTTAGTTGGGAAGTGCGTATGCCCAACAAGTAGGCAGCCCAAGGATCATAAAAGATATCAAAGCATATCTATGAAAATAAAATTTAATTATAACAAAGGGAACGAATAAATGTTAAAACGCTGAAAGTGCTGCAGTATAATGGACTAAAAATAGATAATAGCGTTTTCGATTAGTAAGAGCTTAAACCGAATAGGTGACTGCCAGATGAAGCAGGATTGAGAGCTGTGAGACAATTAGAAAATGGGTACGGACACTAAACGGGACTTTTGACAACAAACTATAGTGATAATTACCTAGCAAGGAGGTGGGGAGGCAGAAATTTATGATAAACGGATAGTCTGCTTGAAGTAGAATGGAAACGGAACTAGCAAGCGTGATGCTGCTGACCACAGGAGAGAGAGAGCTTTGCGTGAGGAGTCCGGCTAGGAGTATAAGAGAATAATAGTATAAAAATTAAACTTGAGACTAACAATAGAGACTACATAGTAGATTATATAAGGTAGGCGCATATAGGCAAGATGAATAACCAAATAGGAACACACATTGAAAAGTTTTTTAATATGTATATGTATGTGTATTGAAAAGCTAGCAACCAGCAAAACGGACGGAAACTAAAAGTAGGTTAGAGAAGACTCTGGAGACCACCATTGACCATAAGTTGGTTGGTCCGAAATGCATCGACGCCCACACTAGGTGTATCCATCGAAAATAGGAAATATTACAAATTTAGATTTGATACTCGGGGCAGGTACAATAGCGTTGGACTGATGAAAATTATTCGCTTGATCGTATTATGTTGGAATTGCGGCAAGATTATGGATCTTTTTATTCATAGGTTGGTTGGTCCGAAATGCATCGGCGCCCACACTAGGTGTATCCATCGAAAATAGGAAATATTACAAATTTAGATTTGATACTCGGGGCAGGTACAATAGCGTTGGACTGATGAAAATTATTCGCTTGATCGTATTATGTTGGAATTGCGGCAAGATTATGGATCTTTTTATTCAATATATGTATCAATTTTTTAGACCCTGTCATAGAGTAAAGAAATATATAGAGACAGAAAATGTATGGCAGAAATTCTCATAGATATTGATCACAAGTGCCGAATCTAACAGCGCCGCATTTTTGAAACTATACTAAAGAAAATGTATTTGCTTATCATGATTACCGCCATCTGGCTGCCCAGCTCTATATTGGTTCCCTATGCACCTGCGTGTATTCTGATATTGAACTTTGAAAGTTCTTTAGTTTACAGAGAAATACTTCATTCGAAGCTTGTATTGTGTGAATGCAGATGTATTTAAATCTTTCTTTTTAATGAAAATATTTGTGCCTAGTTTCTTTTTTTGTGGTGACAGCAAGCAATACTAAAAAATGTTGTTTCGATTTTTCACTCCTGAGTATAGAGAATGGTAGATTTCATATTTTTCATTGCTACCCATATTATTTCGTTCAAGACTTTATTGATTTGTTACTAATGATAGATAAATTTGTTTTCTCACATATTTTTATTTGATCCCACGATAAACTGTTTTTAGGAGGCTCTAAAAAATGGTTGCATGGAGGTGGGTATACTTGCAGGATCAAATGAAATGAGCATTAGCTGTTTTTTGATCTGGTTCATTGGAAATTTGAAATTTATTTGGATCTAAAAAATGTCTGAAGGTAGCTATGATTTTACTTATACAGATTATCAAATTGTCATGATTTCAATTTTCACAAAACGTCGAAATTGAACCTAAATTAATTTTGGTTCAAATTTTGCATTTTCTACTCTACAAAAGCATTGCAATGTGAAGATTTCTTATCAATTTATAACATAATAGCTGCGTTTTTTTATCTCCCTAATCTGATCCGGTTCAATTTTGGGTGTGATCCATTGTTGTTGTTTTACGTACATAAAATTGAACCGGATCAGATTAGGGAGATAAAAAACGCAGCTAATGTTTATTTGTTGTTGACACTCACGTCAATCAATAATTTCCTTTGATCCGGATCAGGAAAACGGAATGCGGCTATTGATCATGCATATTGGCGGAAAAATAGATAGAATTTTAATAAATTAGCAAAAAAAATTCAATTTTTCGTTTTGATGTCCTATAAGTGCCCACAAAATGGGCATGGAGACTCGGAGAGGTTATTAGACATTTATTGAAATTTTAGACATGACAGTTATCTTCACATTAGGTTAATGGAGAAAGTATTTAAGTCAGAAATCCTCCCTTCTATTGCCCAAACGAAGCACCAAACCGCAATTTTCTCCATATCAATTTCCGTACTGTATGGTAGAATTTAATTTCACTTACAATTTTTATTACAAATGTATAATCAAGTGACAGTGGTGTTTTATAGGGGCTGTGAAAGGACACATATATAACATAAAAAATATTGGTTAAGCTGTTGAATTTTGTAAAATGTTTTTTAAACTGTGCTATTGATTCAGCTTTATGAGTAAATGTTCTTTAAGTTATACAACTTATTTAAAGCACGGATGGGTTTTGTTTTCAATTTTTAAAATTTTTTTGGTTCTATTCTTCTGTGTATTCTATGCTAAATTTTAAAAACATTTTTATAATTTTGTGTGCATCAGCTTCATACAATGCTTTAATAATATGCTATGAAGCAATACCATCAGAAGTGTCTAGATCAAATTTAATTATTGTATTTCGCACAGATTTTACTAAATGAATAGAAACGTAAAATTAAGCTATTGAATCGGAATCATTTGAAATGTTAGATGATCGCTAGTAACTACAAGATTCATCTACATCTTTTCAGGGTTCCGTACAACAAAAGGAATAAAAACGGAACCCTTTTAAGTCTCTCATGTATCCGTCCGTCTATCTGTCACACAGGTTTTTATCGAAAACGACGTGACGTGTCAAACATTATGAAATATGTTTTTTTAAATTTTAATGTAGGTGGGTTGGGCTCCCTAAAATATTTTTTGTGTATCTTGTGGGGTGTTTGAAAGAGTTACTTTCAAGGATACCAACAAATTTTAAGTCAATTTTTTATAAAGATAAAGCCCAAAATGTTTGAAAAATATTTTTTCTGCTTGAACTATTTTTTACTGCGAACCTACTAAGCCTGATAGTATCAAAATTTTAGCTTTAGAAACCTAGAAATTCAGGGGAAAAGGTATTTTTTCGGACATTTTGGGCTTTATCCTTATAACCAATTTACTAGAAAAATTTAGAATCCTTGAAAGTAACCGATACAAATACATGATACAAAAACATAGGAGCCCAACCCACCTAATTAAAATTAAAAAAATTATATTTCATAATCTTTAACTGTTGGAATATGTGCCCGTTATGAAGACCTAACGTTCTGTCCAATTTCGAATTCCTACGTCACGTCGTTTTCGATAAAAACTTCTGTGATATACAGAACTTTGGAGTTACTAAGGATCATCTAACATTCATTTAGTAAAATCTGTGCGAAATACAGTAATTAAATTTGAACAGGACACTTCTGATGGTATTGCTTCATGGGCTATTATTACAGCATTGTATGATACTGATGCCAACAAAAATTGCGAAAATGTACTTAGAATTCAACAAAGAATACAAATAAAAGTAGAACAAAATTACTTTCAAAAATTAGAAACAAAGCCCGCTATACAAAAATATTATGTTGGTCATTGCATCAGCCATCCATATTTTAAATAAGTTGAAAAAATTACATAATGATAATTTTACTCATAAAGCTGAATCAACTGCACAGTTCGAAAAACAGTTTCGAAAAGTTTCACAGCTTATTCGATCTTTTTAATGTTATATATTACCTTTCACAGCCCCTATAAAACACCACTGTCACTTGATTATACATTTGCAATAAAATTGTAAGTGAAATTAAATTCTACCATAGAGTACGGAAATTGATATGGAGTAAACTGCGGTTTGATGCTACGTTTTGGCAGTAGAGGGAAGGTTTTGTGACTTTAAATACTTTCTCCAGTAATTTCCTGTAACTGTCTTATTGCGCATTCTGTGAAGATATTTGTCATGTCTAAAATTTCCAATAAATGTTCAATCACCTTTCTAAATGTCCATCCCCATTTTGTCAACACTTATAGGACGTCAAAGTAAAAAAATCAAGAACTAAAAATAACAATTATTTTCATTAATTCTAACCAAAAAATCATTCAGAAAAGGCTATAGAAGCATTTATGGGAATGTAGCATTATGATTCTTATTACCGACTCTTCATAAATTTTCTATACTTTTTAAATTTATGATTTTTATTCGAAATTATAAAAAGTAAATTTCTTTTTGTATTTGTATTTTAGAAATCAGAAATAATAATTAAAAATTGATAAAATAAAAATCAAAATCTGATTTTTATTTTAAAAATCTTAAATAGAAATTTGAAAATGATTTTTATACCCTAGATGAAATCATAGGGGTATACTAAGTTTGTCATTCCATTTGTAACACCTCGAAATAATGATGGTAGAGCAAAATGGATTGGACACCCACTCATAATATTAAAAGTCATTTTGATTTTTGCATGTCCGTCCGTCCGTCCTTCCGTCCGTGCGCACGATAACTCGAGAGCGCGTATACTTAGAGAGCTGAAATTTTGTGCACGGACTTTAAAAAAAAAGTAAAATTAAGTTCGAAAATGAGACAAATCGGGCAACTCCTTCGTGGGGTTGCCATATAAAAATTTCGTTTTCCGCTATATATTTGGACACTGCTTGAGAATGCGTCGACGTAGAGAACTGAAATTTCGTACATGATGTTTTTACTACATTATCAAATAAAATGTCAGAAATGGACTAAATCGGGCAAATCCTTCTTGGTGTTGCCATATAGAAAATTTAGGTTTTTTACGTATGTATACGTTGAAAACGATCAGTCCAAGACTTTTTATTGTACTAAAAACTTCTGCAGAATACGAAATCCTATAAAATTGGTTATGATCATTTTTTCTGTGTGACAAACCGTTCTAGAAATATATGCGAAAAACAACTTCAAAATCAAACTTGAATAGATCGGTGACCATACGAAATTTAATACGGGCATTCATCTAGGGTATCATAAGAATTGGTCTTAGACCAATTCTAGCTTTTTTACTTGTTATTTTAAACATCAAAAAATGATTTTTAATTAAATATTCAAATATAAAAATCTGCAAAAAATCTGGGCCAATTCCTATGATACCTTAGATGAAAGCCCGTATTTAATTTCCATCCATTCACATATGTCGTACAATCTTCGGTATATTTCGACGCATATTTAACATCAACCGCCAAAATATTTTTCACAATTTTGTGAAATGAAAATCATTTTATCCTTTTCTTTTCGATTTTTAAAATAAAAATTAGTTTTTAAATTTTTGTTTTTGATTATTAGAAAATAATCTTTTACATATGATTTTTTAAAACGTTACGGTTCCTGAACAAAATTGAAAAAAAAATTTGCAAATTTTTTAAAATTCTAACCATTTTTCGGCCAAAATGCATGATCGGTATAGCTTTCTTTTAGAAACCTCTGAATTTTACCTTTTATTTGATCTTACAATTATACCCACCTCCATGCAACCGTTTTTTAGATCTTCCTAAAAACAGTTTATCGCAGGATCAAATGCTAGAAAAAATGTTTTCCATCATTACTAGCAAATCAATAAAGTCTTTAACGAAATCATAAAATATGAAATCTACCATTCTCTATACTCAGAAGTGAAAAATCGAAACAACATTTTTTAGTATTTCTTGCTGTTGTAGTTCTCCGAAGCATGTCGATGCAGTATATTAGCTCTCCAGTCATAAAAAAAAAAACAAGGCACAAATATTTTCATTAGAAAGACAGATTTAAATACATCTGCATTCACACAATACAAGCTTTGAATGAAGTATTTCTCTGTAAACTAAAGAACTTTCAAAGTTCCATATCAGAATACACGCAGGTGCATAGAGAACCAATATAGAGCTGGGCAGCCAGATGGCGGTAATCATGATAAGCAAATACATTTTCTTTAGTATAGTTTCAAAAATGCGGCTCTGTTAGATTCGGCTCTTGTGATCAATATCGATGAGAATTTCTGCCATACATTTTCGGTCTCTATAGATTTCTTTACTCTATGACAGGGTCTAAAAAATTGATACATATATTGAATAAAAAGATCCATAATCTTGCCGCAATTCCAACATAATCCGATCAAGCGAATAATTTTCATCAGTCCAACGCTATTGTACCTGCCCCGAGTATCAAATCTAAATTTGTAATATTTAATATTTTCGATGGATACACCTAGTGTGGGCGCCGATGCATTTCGGACCAACCAACCTATGAATAAAAAGATCCATAATCTTGCCGCAATTCCAACATAATACGATCAAGCGAATAATTTTCATCAGTCCAACGCTATTGGAGGTAACCACCCAGCTTTGCGACGTGTCGTTTTGGTTGCGGCGGCACTGAGGACGAAGTTAGCAACCCACCCCCTTCCTCATTATTTGAGAATTTTCGGGTTACTCTCCACAAATCCCTTTTTGCGGGACCTTACTTGTGAAGGTGTGGAGAGTAACCCAAGACCCCCAAAACGAACCTATTCACAAACAGTAGAAAATGAAACAACAACAACATATTCGAACGTAAAGATGGGCTTTGCGAAGAAATGTACGAATGCTAAAGTGCGCGAGGCAATACAGTCTGACGTTGCGGAAGTGTCTGCACTTTGCGTGGAAACGTCCTTTTATACCATTACAAATTGTATAAGGCATGGAAAGACGAGATCTTTGGCAAAATTAAATTTTTAGATTATTATTACGCTCTGATAAAGGGCAGTAAGACCAAATATGACATTGACATGGATTACAAAAGTTTACGTGGTTCTCGCATAGAACGTGGTCTCTACGATATGTCTCATAGACAGAATCTCTTTAAATTAAATGCCAGGCAATACGAGACTGTGTTCAACAATAATATTTGGATGCATGCGTATAGGAGAATCAGAAAATTCTTACATCGTTTCTCAAGAGATAAACGAGAAGTTTATAAAACGTTAGATTATTTGTTCACACGCCGAGGTACATCTGTACCGAAGGCTGAACTTTTGCAGCAAATGACTGCACATCTTGGTTATGTTGATGATGATGTAAAGTTTTACAACATTAAGCAACAACCACATGATTATTTGCAGATATTTTATAAGCTGCAACGGTACAACGAGACAAATAACTTGAAAAATTTTGCTCTCGTACCAATATACAAGCATGGGCTGCACCATGTGCGCTACGATTCATTTGCGCTCTGGCAACGTCTATGCGGACTGAAATTGTTTAAGGGTCTTTTCAAAAACTTTGTTCGCGAAGACGAATGGCCGAAATACTTTGAACTACCGACATCGGTAGGCCGTAAAAAGTTTGATTGGTCCATTTGCACAGATGGTGTAGCAATGACCTTTTCGATGAAGAAGGAAGTGGCGGTAGTACCATCCCAACCACCGGTAAAACGACGCAAAACAAAGAATTGTGAAGTGGAGGATGAGAAGACAATGCGCGATATCCGGGCTAAATTTGACTCCGGGTATTATAAACTATTTGTTGGATTAGATCCTGGTTGTCGGCTGATCGCTGGCGGTGTACGAACACCGAATGTAAATGAAACTGTTGATCTAATAAAAATCAAGAGTTCGACATTCCATTACAGCGCATCTATGTATGCACGCAAAGTTTCGTTAGCGAAGTATACAAGATCGCTTCCTACAACTGCAGTAATGTGCACGCAATCCCCGATGCAATACGAATATTTGGCGTACACCAAAGAACGCCAGCAATGGTTTTCGCAACGCCAAGCGGTGTATGGGCAGCGCAAAGTTGCACGTTTGCGCTTCAAGCAATATATTTGCACAGAGCGTGCAGTGCATCAATTGGCAAAAACAATAACCAATAATACTCGTGAAACTCTAGTGTGTATTGGTTCAACGAAAATTGCCGCAAATTCGCCAATACGTGGCTACGTGCGGACGCCACACACGAAATTGTTGCGGGCACTTAAAGCTCATTGCTCTGTCCTCGAAGTGGATGAGTTCAGGACGACAAAGCTGTGCAGCATATGTTTCGAGCCGGCGAAGACGTCTCGGTCTCCACACAGGTTCCAGTTCTGTAAAAACTGTGGTACCACGTGGAACCGGGACGTCAACGCCGGTAGGAACATTCTGTGCATTGGCCTAGCCCAACTCCAGGGCAGGCCATTGCACAGAAACTTCAACAGAAGTACCCCCCTTCCCTGACACGGAATAGCACGCAAATTCTCCAGCTTAACAAGCTGGGGACTACTGCGTCGCCTTGGCCCCCTTGAGGGGCTTACTCTTTACAAGTGTAATTAAATTGATCACTGTAAAAAAAAAATACAAATTCAAATATTGTCGACCTAATACGGTATATACACATATATATATTTCTATATACATGCTATGAAAAGCAATAGCCTTAATAAATGAATTTCAATTTTTAACTTACTGACCTCCGTCTAGGATAAGATATACAAAAGGAAAACCGATTTATATATTTTTATGCACAAGCTTGTCATGGTTAAAACCAAATCATGGCTAAAGCTTTAGAGAAATTTCAAATCACGATTTTAGTTCTTATCCAAAGCTTTGAAAATATTTTTCGCTAGGCAGAAATTGGATATATGGTTTCTTCTTGCTTAGATATAAATGAGAAACTTTGAAATTCACGCTATCCCTACCTACTCAGCATACAAATTAAAAGCATAAACTTGAATTGCATAATTGATGTACACAAAAAGAAAAACTTTAGCGAAGAATTAATGTAAATAAATTACTCAACGTACTACAGAACCATAAGTGATGGTATCGTAGAATATATGTATACATGTATACTTAAACTTGCACTATCAAAGCACACTTTTTACTGATACACGCTTAAATATCAGGTATATGAAAGACACAACAGCACAAGTTTCATGATAAACATATAAAAAAAAGGTCTGTTGTCATAAGATAATACATTATAACTTGATTTTGTGCTGAGATTCGTCCATATCTGACCGTAAGTATCTTATATATTTAGTGCAAGTCATGAAAAATAGAACTGAATTACCAACAAAAATTTCTTTATGGATGCAAACTATTTTATTAAGTGATAATTATTTATTATTAATCAGGCGACGAGCTTAAAACGCTTCAGTTTACAAATCACTTCTTGGCTGCAGTTAGTTTGCTACACGTTCTGAGCCCGTTGATAGCATTTTTTAATTCTCATCGCCATCAGTGTGAAGTTTGTGTTACTATAGAGAAGGTAATAAAAATAGTTGGAAGAAATCTATTCAATTTGTTTTGTTTGTTTTTGTTTTAATTTAAATAATTTCCTGATTACTTGCAGTTTATTTTGTGTTAAGCCTTAGTAGTTGTAATTAGTACGGGATCTGTATTCAATTATTATTATTATTAATAATTTTTTATTATGCGATTAAATGTCGACTAAAGTTCAGGTGTTAACTCCAATAAGCTCGAGTAAATTTGCTCTCATCTATAGTTGACTCTCATGTTAACTTAATTACGATCCTGGACGTAGCTTTGAAATACATTGATGGAACTTTAGTGTATGTAGTGTAAAACCCTATAAAATAGTAAAGAAAAGCTTTCGATTGCTGAAAAAAATTTTATATTATCCCTCGCGTGTTGCGAGCATGTTGAACATTTGTGTACAATACAAGCTAAATGACCGGACCGAATTCAATTCAATTGTATTAAATTTTCAGGACAATATGATTTTTGAATAATGATCTCAATAACGGAGAAGTAAGAGTCCATTCCAGTTTTGTAATGATCGAAAGAAAGAGGACAGTAACAGCAACAAATATAATAAAAGCAATTGCTTAGAATGAATTTCTTTTCATAATTAATGAAACAATTAATTAATACAATCGAGTCTTGTCGACTTTAATATTAGGCAAATAAATTCATGATTAGCTTTCGGAGATATTTGGCTTTAAATTATTACTTTGATGTTTCCTAATAACTCAGAAAATTTAATCATTCTAAGGAGTGTTTGTCAATGTTACAAAAAACTGCCTTTGTTATTTGGATCAGATGATTTCAATTTATTCTATCAACACAAACAACCGTATGATTCTGCTTTCAAAAGTTCCAGTAACTTCTGGTAAAGAGTACATTACGAGAGTCTCTCTGACATATGGTCTGATTACCCCACTATCAGTTCAGGGATTTTGGTTGCCACAGTTATTCTGTAATCGAAAACAGCAGCCTCAATAAATAATATTAAGAGTAGATATAATGATAAAATTCGTAAGAGGCTCAACGTGCTCCTTAATACCGGTGTTCACTCGGACAGTGTAGAGAGTAGATTATTAGTATTGGCGTTTCCTATAATTGGAATCCTGCACCAGATTTAAGGGATGAATAGTCCACATACATTTTTTTTCTAGTTTTATGCAACTTTTACTTTTAGCTCCCTTTCTGATGGCAGCCATGACCCCCTTGCAGGGTTTAAAAGAACCGCTGTGAGTTGCGGCAGACAATGACATATGTATTCTGTATATATGTTTATGTGCCATGACGCAATTTTTCACTTCTTTTATCCTTAACGGATGAAGTAGATAATTCTACATTTTCGAATATTTGCTACTGGCTCAATAATATAAAAATATATATTTACTCCAGCAGATATCATTCATGATGTCTGGGGTTCATACGTCTGAGGATAATATACATATACATACATACATACATACATACATCTATGCATACGTAAGTGTGACCAGACCAATTAAACTACTACTACCAATTGAAAGTCTGCATTGCATTGGCTTAGATAGAAGAAACACTATGTTTCACACTTAAAAGCCTGAGTTAATAAATCATAATGTATCACACTTGATAACACGACTCTTTCTATAGGGGTGTATTAATTTAGATAGATAAGTGTGTCAAGCATGTAATTTCAATAGCCTTGAAATCGTTTGAAATCTGAACATGAAGTCTTGTGATAATAGTTTAACGCAATAATTGATTAAATCTATACTGAAATTTGTTGTCGTTGATTCTGTGTGGCCATTTTGCTTACGGGCATTAATCAGGGAAGTCACTAACTCTAATATATTATATATAGTCACTTTTGGAGTTATTGCTGGATAGTTTGTGCACACCCTAACTTTTGTTTTAATAATCTATCTTCTCTATTTGAATTATTCTGTTACTTTATGATAACAATAATTTTACCTTGGCGTTTGTGTTTACGTATGAAATATAGAAATTTTATAATTACAAATTATGATCGAGATACAGTTGGCATAAATCCAGTGATAAAAACAGTTGTCGATTTTTGGTGTGGTAACAGCATATTATGTTTTTTTTTATGTTGAGCAGTAAAATATATTAACAAAAGCAAATAGTACATATACTGCAACAAAAGTATAAGTATAGTCCTTGTCACCATCCCAATGAGTTCAATGGGTCCACGGTACAGAGATACAAGGTACTCTCATTACGAACTACTTTCCGCCATTTGTGTCCGAACGTATAGGAAAATACGGTACAGAGAACACAATATTTTCTCTCCTCTCTCTGTATTTTCAATAGAAATGTATATACGTCACAGAAATGTATTCACGTCACAGCTCTAGTGTAAAAATTTGAAAGAGAATACCCTGTATTCTATATACCTTGCCTAGGGTCTAGCATCGGCACAGTGTTGGCGTGCTGTGAAGTTCGGATTTGGAATAGTTTGCCATCTACCTTTTTTTTTTTTATCAATATACAGTATGTATCGAGATGGAACATTCACCTTCACTGTCCTCTCAATTCTTGATATTAAGCAATGCTGAAAAACTCTGATGACTAACCTTGTCATGCTCAAGGTATGTCTTCTATATACCTTGGCCATGCTTAATTCTTCCTTTTCCAATTCATTTTCCTTAAATCACACCTGAAAGATGGAACAGATGGAGAGATTCATTTCCTCCTTGACAAATGTAACCAGGTGGAAATACAATTTTGGTAGGCTCCGAGCCACTGAGTGAAATATTATTTGCACATTTCCTCATCCTATTCGCGGAGTAAGCTGTTGTCAACAGAATGCCGCCTCACCGATGGGACTCAAACTCATAATCAAACAATTATGACATGCTATCCATTACACCACCGACACACATTAACAAATAAATTGGCAAGCTCATGATTCCATGTAGTATGGACTGTTCTTGACGTTGATGGCTCTTTGTCCTTTAATGCTTTTAAAAAAGCATTGGATGAACCCAACAACGGGGTCAACTTTATCAAATTTAAAGCAAAGAGTTAATTACTGTGTTGAAGAGCTAATTACTTTATGAATACGTACACAACGAATACATTTCCTCTGATATAAGATATTTGTAACAATCTGTGTTGAAAAACGGTTTGATGTACAATTTAGTAGTATATGATTCATTTGGTGTGAAACTTGCCCAAGAGGTTATGCTATCAAAAATAAACACCACAAGGATTGAAAATGCTTCATATACGGGTTTTACTTATAGACAAGACGACTCTTGTTTACTGTATGTTCTAAGTTTACATCAAAGAACAACAGTGTAAATCAGGTTTTTGGGTTCAATGTTTTTTCTTTTCTTCCTTCCTTCCTTCCTACCTTCTTCCTTTTATTCTATGATTACCTAAATTCCAATTTATTATTCGTAGTGTAATTTATCTGTGGACCGGGCAAGTGAGATTTTCAGATGAATTGCGACCTTTGTCTAAACAAAAAAAGGATCCTCCAATCCCTTGTCCTTGAAAGAAAAGATATTTGAATGAACTACTTTCAAGTGCTGACCTTTGACCTCTCGTCATAATAAGAAATTAAAGCAAATTTTTCATAAATTTTGGTAAATATTGGGCTAAGGTTTGAAATTGAGTGGGAGTCTTGTAATGAGATATTAATATTCGAAACTTACAAGCTATCTGCAACATAAAGTTGCATAAAGAAATTTAATTCAATTATTTATTTGCTTATGGTAAAACAAATTAAAACAAATATCATTTAAAAATGAATTTAAATCTTAATTACATTGATTTTCAGATATAAACATGATTTCACCACCAGTTATTCACAATTTTAATGAACTGGTTGAACCCCATTTAAATGGAGCCCGGGTTATTACATATAAAAGTCGATTTCTTACGAAACCAGGGGAAAATTACGGCAGCACAATGCTAGCAATAACCGCAAACATTCAAAGGCCAAGTGGTGATATCGAAGAATTAGAGCTTGTTGGCAAATTACCACCGATGAGTGAATTATATTGGAAATTTTTTCAACCAGAAAAAACTTTTATAACAGAAAATAATATGTACACAGAGCTGGGTCCAGCCTTACGTAAATTTCAAGAAGAACAAAATGTTAACGTTGATGATCTTATTGATGTTTTTCCTAAATGCTATGGAGCACGTGTGTCATTGGAAAAGAATTCAAAACAAGTTGACAAAAATGCAGCCTTAATTTTGGAAAATCTTTTTACATGTGGATACAAGACTGGTGAGAGATCTGAAGGATTTGATTATGCGCACACTGTTGTGATATTAAAATCTTTGGCTAAATTTCATGCTTTACCGATTGCCTTGAGAGTTCTTAAGCCAAAAATATTTAAGGAGAAATGTATTGACTGTATTCAAAAATTTAACATGAATTCCTCCATAGATAAGGAGGTAAGGGACGGTATGTTTGAGGTGAGTGTATTTTTTCATCATTATAACTAATTTGTTTTTTTATTAATAGTTTTATTGTTTATTGAAAAACTCAGAAGTTTTGTGGATACTAAAGATAGAGATTACTCTATAGGATTTCTTACCGGGTTAAACTTATATTTGTTCAAGAAGGAATTCTTTTGAATTCTCCGGTATATAGCAAAAGCTAAAAAATCTTTTTAATTTGTTATTTCATAACACAACCCATTATATATTTTTTGACACACAAGGAGGACCACCAGCAAAATCAGTTTTCTTGTCTGGAGTATATATATATATAGAGAGATGTTTTTGAGAAATCTGTAACCAGAGTAACTCACAAAATTACAATAATTCCATTTTATCCTTGAAGATTTTCAGAACAGATATGTCTTACTCAGATCTTAGCCTCAACTCCAATTTGAACTAGGCTCTATCGCATCCTAAGCATAAAAGCAGTAGATGGTGTTCAGAATTTATTTTACCTATTGAGATGATTTGGAGTCTTCCCCAGCACTCCATTTTTCGTATGGCTTTCTAGAAGTTCTTTTTTTTTCAGAACAATTAAAGTTAAACTTATGAGATAATATAACTTACTCTAAATCTTGCTTCCATGCTCTATGGATACATATCTACGTTAAAGTTGCTCTGAGGGTTTTTCACTAAATTAAGAAAAAAAAATGAAGAGGAGCGCAGGGAAGAGCCTGTCTTCTATATATTCAAGATCTGAACTAAAGACTTTTCAAGGTGCGTTCTTCTCTTACCTATTGATATAAAATATATCTCCTCCATGTTGGGGTTTGTTAGGCTAGCCTCTGCTTCAGCTCTTCTATTGCTACAGAGACTGGCAAGTTCATTTGTATCATGATGTCCATAAGTTTCCTTCTCAATTTTTGTATAGCTGGATCAAGTAGACAATAATTTCATTATTGCTCGGCAAGTCAATTACACACAGAGGTAAAATTTGTTGAAAGTAAAACACAGTAACATGTCTTACTTGTATGCGATTAACGGGTTATTATAATTATTTAATTCTGGAAACGATATAGCTTTGTCTGGCTAAAATATTTCTTTAAATTTAATTTGTGTAGTGAATTTGAAAGATGTTGAAAAGAAGTAAATTCTTTTTCTCTCTTTTTCCAGACGTCCCTAAGTGATATGAGAAAAATTCCAGAAATCGGTGAAGACATGGTAAAGAAAATGCCAGAAATATTTTCCATCAATGATAAATTCATGGCAGACCTAACTAGAAATTGTGATGGACTATTCGATACTGTAGTACATCACGACTTTTGGGTTAACAATATGCTTATACTGCAAGGTAAGAAATATTATTTAAATTAATTACTTTAAAATTCTTTTTTTTTCTCCTACTACATCTAGACAGCAATGGTGAACCATGTAAAATAAAAATAGTCGACTTTCAGTTAGTTCAGTTAGACTCATTGGTGCATGACGTGATATTTTTCTTATTCTCTAGTGTCAAATCAGAAATTCTTCATGAAAACTATGAAAATTTGTTGCGGATATACTATGACTACTTTCTAGGTTCTCTGAAAGAAACTGGTTGTCCAACAAATAAATATTCCCACGAAAAGTAAGTTCACAAAGCTTGATTAATTGTCTATAAAGGCAACTTAAACTTTTTTCTTATATTAATTTTAGATTTCTAGAAGAAATCAAACGATGGGGATCTGTACAAATTAGTCACGTTTTAATAATGCTTAAAGTTCTGTTCTTGAAAAAGGAAGTAGCACCAGCAGACTTTGATGAAATGGATCCGAAAATGTTCAGCAATGAAAACTGTTATGGACAAAAATATTACGACAAACTTAGAGATACAATGTTATTGTTTAGAAAATTAGGATTTATATGATATAGAGGGAAAAACGTTTAAGAGGATGACGAACAGTATTAAAACACTTTCCCCTCAGATTCTAACTAGATATTATTCAAATAAAATGAAACACCATAAATTTTATGAAACACTTTTAAAAGGTACAAACATTTCCCTAACACGTACTTAAATAAGAGTGTTTGAATTCCTTTATGCAATTTGTTATTTCCATTGAGGAATATTGATTAAATTATTTAAATTGAAGTCACGCCGCGGGTTCATTTGCCTCGCCACAATACTTTGAAAATCTTAATGCATTGCAAAAAGGATGAGTTTTTATAGACTTACAAATTACAAAAAAAAAAAAAAAAACAAGGAAGAATAAACTATATATTATTGAATATGGAAATTTTGGACACTGTAGATGAAGGATTTATGTTGGACATGACATTGTAAGTATATATAGCCTATACTAGAACATAAAATTTCACCAAAGAATACAATATTTTTATATACAAAGTTCTTGAATATATATGTATAAATGTGTGTTGAAAAAGTCAGCCACCGGTAAAATAGACAGAAATTTAAAAGTAGGTTCAAGAAAACTCTGGAGACTACCATTAACCAGTAGTTAATTGAGCCGAAATAAATCGGTGCCCTCACTCTTATTGGTGTATCGACATAATATATTACAAACCCCTAACATTTGTCTCTGCATTTGAAACAGTGGTAGGATTTATTGAAACTTGTCATTAAGTTATTAAGTTATTTGTAGACGAGAAAAATGGTCAGTCCCAAACCTAATGAACAGTAGGTACTTCGGAATGTTAATAGGTTGGTTATACTTATAGGCATTCATCTAGGGTATAAATTGGTCTCTGAATAATTATATATCTTTTTTTCCTGTTATTGCACTGTATCACAATCCTATTTCCTGGATTAGATGAGCACACATTATGATGGTGTATATTTCCACCTGATATTACAGTAGGTAATCTAACAGTTCAAAGTCAGTGATTAAGTCTTTTTGACTATACACATACCGATCAGTTTGAGTCGGCAGAGAGCTATCAATGTAGTTACATCTATATTTTATCTTCCCATTTATGTGTTTGAAATACGCGATAGTATTCTTTTGAAGAGACATAATGAACATGCACAAAATTTTTTGATCTAATATAAAACTTTTAGTGCTAGTGTACAAACATCTGTGAACAGTGGAAAAAGCCACGATACTTTTAACTTACTCTGACGGGGAAGAAGCGGAAAATCATAAAATTTATTCCTATTTAAGCTTTAAGTCATATCTAAAGTCTTAGAGAATAGTAAGGCAGTGCCAAAACAGGATTTTATTTCTTATCAAAATCTTTTCTAATACGCACTAGATTGGATATATGATTTCAGCTTACGTGTAAAGTTCTGATATAAATAAGAAACTTTGCAATTCACCCTAGCTACTCAGCATGAAAACTATGCGCATAAACTTGATTTACTGATTTACATAATTTATATACGCAAAAAGGAAAATTGACAAATCAAGCACTTAAATAATAATATAAAAGGCACAACAGCACAAGTTTCATGATAAGCATTTAAAAAAAGGTATACTACCTTTAAATAACACATCACAACTTGATTTACGCTGAGATTCGTCAATATTTGGCTGTTCATAATATATTTAGTGCGAGTAAATAGAGAATTCAAATAAAAACAAAAATTGCGCGTAAATTATTTTATTAACTTATTAATTAAAATTCAAGCGACGGAGCTTGGCTTCAGCCTACAAAACATTTTTTGGATGAAGTTAGTTCACCAAACGTTCTGAGCCCGTTGATAGCATTTCTTATTTTACATCACTATCAGTCTGGATTAGATAGTGTTATAGAGGAGGTAATAAAAATGGAAGAGTTCGTTTTTGTTTTAATTTAAATAATTTCTTGGCATCTTACTTTGTGTTTAGCTTCAGTAGCTGTAATAAGTGCTAGTAAATTTTGAGACTGTGATGTGCACTGTGATCTACATTAGTATATTCTGTGTTAATATTTTTTTTTTCAAATTTTTTATTTACTTATACTCCTATAATATCATAAAGTAGGTTAGAAAAGGAAAGCTTAGTTATAGTTTAAAAGTTTATTTCAAGCTTTCGATGGCTGAAAAACTTGTTTTTATCATCCTCTGCATCGTCGTGCGCTAACTGTCTGCAGTGTTGTGCGCCAATTATCTACATGATTCCAGGTGAATGCCTGCACCGAATTTTACTAAATACATATACAGGACATTATATTGTATAATTTTTAAATAATGATCTCAATAATAGAGAAGTATGAATTCCTTATACATGGTCTTTAAGTCACTCGAAATTATTTAACTAATTACTCGTCTTTGAAAAAAAAAATCTTGGATAATGGCAATTTGGATATCCTAAACACCACACAGTTGTAAGAGTGCTTTTTAGGGATGGGTTAGGCTTCGTTGTTCTCTTGCTAAGGAATAAATTTATTTGTCTTTACTAGATTTTTCTAAATTCAGCATTTGTCACACAATTTTTTTGGAAATCCTTTTAGGTTCTGTTATTCTATCTCAGTGAAAATAAATATGAAGAAAAGTAAAAGACTAATTCTCCACACCTACCATAGTACCTGGCATATTCTGAAGAACTTTTCAGTACAACAAAAACCTCTCGGAGAGATAGATGTTGGCTTCATATATCGACACTATGAACTGAAGAGAATATACCTTTTATGTACTGCCAATATATGTATGTACATCGAATTGTATCCATTGATCTTTGCATAAACTCCTCAAAAGCAACACAATAAAAGATATCATATGAATACTATCCTGGAAAGAATGTAGTGATCACCTTTACACTCGAATGACATTGGAACAGTATAATTGATTGTTTCCAGGATGGGCCATCAGTACACTGCCTTCGGTATGGTAGGCGCTACAAAAATATGTTTTCATATAAAGCTGTCGTTCTAAACTCCAGTTCTATTGCTACTAGTCCTTCGCTTAAGGGCCTCGTGATTCTTCCATTTCATTTCCCTTGAATCACATCTAAAACATGGAACATATGGAGACATTTATTTCCTTCTTGAAAAATTTTTTGTAGGCTCCGAGCCACAGAGTGAAATATAATTTGCACATTTGCACATCCTATTGGCGGAGTAATCTGTTGTCAACAGAATGCCGCCTCATGGATGGGGCTCAAACTCATAATCATACAATTATGGCATGCTATCCATTACACCACCGACACGCATTGACAAATAAATTGGCAAGCACATGATACCATGTAATATGGACAGTTCTTAACGTTGATGGCTCTTTGTCCTTTAATGCTTTTAAAAAGGCATTTGATGAACCCAATAACGAGGTCGACTTCATCAAATTTAAAGCAAAGAGTTAATTACTTTATGACTACGTACTCAACGAACACATTCCTGTGATATCAGATATTTGTGACAATCTGTGTTGAAACACCAACGTATTGTTCCATATGATATACAATTTGAAATATGATTCATGTGATGTGAAATCTGCTCAAGGCGTTACAAACAATCAAAAATAAACACTGGAGATTGAAAATGTTAGTTACATGTATACGGTTTTTATTTCGGTAAGACCAAAGACCCTTTTTTTCTTGTTTGCTGTGTACTAACTACATACCTCAAAGATCAATAGTGTAAATCAGGTTTTTGGGTTCAATAATCTTTTTCTTTTCCTCCTTCCTTCCTTCTTCCTTTTATTCTATGATTACCTAAATTCCAATTTATTATTCGTAGAAAAATTTGCTGTGGACAGGGCGAGTGAGATTTTCAGATAAATTGCGACCTTTGTCTAAACAAAAAAAGGTTGCTCCAGTCCCTCCCTTGTCCTTGAAAGAAAAGATGTTGGAATGAACTACTCTCAAGTGCTGAACTTTGACCTCTCGTCGTAATAAGAAATAAACACTAAGGTTAATGAAGAATTAATACAAATTTTTTATACATTTTGGCAAATATTGGGCTAAATTTCGATGTTGAGTGGGAGTCTTGCCATGAGATATAAATATTCGAGATTTAGGTACAGAGATTTAAGAGCTTACAAACTATCTGCAACATAAATTTGCATAGAGAAATTTAATTTATTTGCTTATGATAAAAAAAAAAATACAACATATTATTTAAAAATGAATCTTTAATCTTAATTACATTGATTTTCAGATATAAAGATGATTTCACCACCAGTTATTCACAATTTCAATGAACTGGTTGAACCCCATTTAAATGGAGCCCGGGTTATTACACATAAAAGTCGATTTCTTATGAAACCCGGCGAAAATTACGGCAGCACAATGCTAGCAATAACCGCAAACATTCAAAGGCCAACTGGTGATATCGAAGAATTAGAGCTTGTTGGAAAACTACCACCTATGAATGAATTATATTGGCATTATTTTCAACCAGAAAAAACTTTTATAGTGGAAAATAATATATACACAGAACTGGGTACAGCTTTACGTAAATTTCAAAAAGAACAAAATGTTAACGTTGATGATCTTATTGATGTTTTTCCAAAATGCTATGGAGCACGTGTGTCATTGGAAAAAAATTCAAAAAAACTTGATAAAAATGCGACGTTAATTTTGGAAAATCTTGCTACATGTGGATATAAACTTGGTGAACGATCTGAAGGATTTGATTATGCGCACACTGTTGTGATATTAAAATCTTTGGCTAAATTTCATGCTTTACCGATTGCCTTGAGAGTTCTTCAGCCAAAAATATTTAAGGAGAAATGCATTGACTGTATCCCAAGAATTAATATGAATACTGCTTTGGAGAAGGAGCTAAAAAATGAAATGTTTGAGGTGAGTACATTTTGAGATATTTTCCATTATATATGTATAATTGATGAATTTGTCATTCAATAATACAGCAGGTCACTCTGAATTGTTATAAAGGACATTAGGGCATAGGTCTAAGGAACGATCCAGTTCTGCTGGTTTTATTACTTTGGAAATGACAAAACACCCTTAAAACTGGAAGCTCAAATGCTGTTATTCTTAATGTTTTCCAACATAATTGGAATTTATTATTTATTTGAACTGATTCAGTACATGATGTCAGTGGATAAAGAATGCAGCTATTGCTCACCATCACACCATTGTTCCTGTCGCTATTTATACTGTCCATCTCTTTAGAAGTTGGGTGTTTAATACATGAGAAAGAAGTAAGGTTAGAAGAAAGGGTTGCATTTTTTTAGTGCATAGTTGTAGATGGTGTTTTCAGGATTGATGAAGTAGACTTGCGGACTTGCGGTTTTGTTTTACATGTTGAAAGGATGTGGAGTCTTCGTTATCCAACGAACAATGCGGAAACATTATTATATTTTACACTAGGTTTTCCTGTATTAAGTAAAAACTGGGATCATTATGTTATAGTCTAATTTTTTTTAACATTACCTGCTTGAAATTGATTCGAATTCAGCGGATGATTTTTAAGAGTTCCATCTTTCCCAATGCTTTTTAGAAGTTATTATATTATTTTCAGAACAAGGAAAGTCATGCTTATATGACGTTATAAAACTTATTCTAGATACATCTGAATGCTCTAAGGATACATCCCCAGGCTAAGCTTGCTATGAAAGTTTTTACTAGGATATGTAAAAGAAAATAGAGAAGGGCAAAGAAGGTAGTCTGTATTTTGTCTTTAGCTTACACATATATACCTAATAGGTTGTTTAAGATTTCCAAGTAAAAGAATTTTTAATCTGTTTTCTTTTCTTGTCTATTGATATGAAATATATCTTCCTGTAAGGTTTATTAGACTCTGTTTCACCTCTTCAATTTCTACATAGATCAAGAAGTTCGTTATATTAGAAGTTCCGATAGTATTTAAAAGGGCTTTCAGATGTTTTCAAAGCAAACGAAGTAAGGCATTGGCTGAGGTCATTGAAAATCATGTAGATGCTAACTTGATTATTGCTGAGCGAGCCAATTGTTTCCAGACATTAAAAGTGAGACCCAGTAATTTGTATGACTATATTGTACGATTGGTCAAATTAAAAAAAAAAATCTTAATCTGGAAACGCTATAGTTAATCCCCCATTTTCTTGCACGTCATATCTGATTTAAGTATTTCTTTAAATTTAATTATTGTATCGGGTATTAATTTTAAATTACACTTCGCTCTCTCTCTTTCTCTTTTTCAGTCAATTCTAAATGATATGAGAAAAATTCCAGAAATCGGTCAGGACATTATAAACAAATGTCCAGAATTATATTCGCTCAATGAAAAGTTTATGGAAGACTTAACTAGAAATTGTGATGGACTATTCGATACTGTAATACATAACGACTTTTGGGTTAACAATATGCTTATACTGCAAGGTAATTAAATATTATTTCAATAATTTAATTTAATTAACTATAAAATTCCTTTTTTTTCCCTACTACATCTAGACAACAATGGTGAACCACGTAAAATAAAAATAATCGACTTTCAGCTAGTTCAGTTAGACTCAGTGGTGCATGACTTGATATTTTTCTTATTCTCTAGTGTCAAATCAGAAAATCTTCGTGAAAACTATGAAGAGTTTTTGAGGATATACCATGACTACTTTCTGAGTGCTCTGAAAGAAACTGGTTGTCCAACAAATGAATATTCCCACGAAAAGTATGTTCACAAAGCTTAATTAATTGTCTATAAAGGAAACTTAAACTTTTTTCTTATATTAATTTTAGATTTCTAGAAGAAATCAAACGATGGGGATCAATACAAATTAGTCACGTTTTATTAATGCTTAAAGTTCTGTTCTTGAAAAAGGAAGTAGCACCAGCAGACTTTGATGAAATGGATCCAAAAATGTTCAGCGATGAAAACTGTTATGGACAAAAATATTACGACAAACTTAGAGATACAATGTTAATGTTTAGAAAGTTAGGATTTATATGATATTAAGGGAAAAATGTTTAAGACGATGACGAACAGTATTAAAACACTCTCCCTTCAGATATCTATCTAGATATTATTTAAATAAAATGAAAAACCATAAATTTTATGAAACACTTTTAAAAAGTACAAACATTTCCCTAATACGCACTTAAATAAGCGTGTTTGTATTCCTTTATGCAATTTGTAATTTCTATTGAGGTATATTTATTAGATTATTTAAATTATTGAAGGCGCACCGCGGGTTCATTTGCCTCACCACAAAATTAATTTACAAAGGATACTTTGAAAATCTTCATGCGCTTGCTTTCGCCTCTTTTGTTTATTTAATATGAAGGGCATCCCTATCCGTAGAAAGATGTTGAATGGGAGAGTTTGGCTATAAATCGATGGAATAACAAAATTTTTGTTTACTGAGATGAAAACCGAGAGTGGTACGTATGTTTGCCAACTTCTATATTTATATTTATACCTTCGAAGAGTACGTTCACCTTTTCATATAGCGTTACGTACTTGTTATTCTATTTTATTTGGAATATTGGAAGAAGAAGTTGTTTTCAGAAATTGAATAAATGAGGACGGTATTGTATTCCAAACTTATAAGATATTTCAGTCGTGATAATTTGTCATTTTAATTAAAAGTACCTTGAACAACCCCTAATTAATTGCAGGCCTGAATTTCATAGAGTATTTACAGCGGCCACACGTATCTGCTAACATTAAAAGAGAAAAACAAATAGTTGGCAGATCGGGTGATCGTTTTTCAGTAAATAATAAATTTAAGGCTAAAACGACCCCTGTGGCTATATTCAGAGCTTGCCTTAATTTAATGAAATATGATAAATAAGAAGTGTACGAAGATTACAGGTATAAATTTAAAACGGAACTGATTTAAAACCCAATTACAAATTTGGTACAAGGAGCTACTGATCGCAAATTTCAGAAATTCATCAGTAAGAATCGCACCTTCTTACTTGTATTTAAGTGCTTCTTTACCCTAAATTAGAAACTATGTCACCAATAAAACCTCTTATTAGATTCTTTTCTTAAGCTCACTGTAATTGATGGAGAAGACCCTCCATGTCACTATTGTGAAAGATAATGTCTGACCTGTATACATAGGAGCGTTGGGTATGATACGTTCTTTATGAGGTAATTCTTTACCCAAAACTAACCCAACCAACCAACCACATTCCACCTTAAGTTTTTCCATTAGCACAATATTCTTTCTACAAAGGCTCGTATTTCAGGCCTTTTTATATCCTTGGGAAGTTCTGCAACGAAAAATTGAAAGATGGTTTAACAATACAATTGTCTCTGGTTGCACATGTTTTGCTGGTAAGTTTGATCTTTGCGCAGCTTAATTATAACATTGGAATGTCCCATAAACAATTGCTAGGGTTTGCTGTGGAGGCTGGATATTTAAGTATCTTGTGCAGACAGATGGGTTGCTTCGTTTCTGTGCATCCTTAATTCCTTAGCCACTAACTACCTTGTTAAGTTGGTTAAGCCAGGTGAGATTATGCTCTAATCGCAGTATTTTGAGCTGCTTCTTTAGGGTCAAAGAAGTTTCATCTCATTTTTTCACATTGGATAATTTAGAAGAAAATACATTTAATGCAAATCTGGAAAGTAAGTAATCCTCCTTTCGTTCGTACTAAAGGATGGCCTGTAGATATCTATATAATTGCTGAAAGCTATTTCTTAACAGTCAATGACTTGCAAAATTTCCTAAGGGTTAAGGGTATATTAAATGCTAATTGCATTTGTTTACATTTCTTATACACTGGTCATTGAACCGTCCTCTTCGTTTGAATGAAATAATATATTCCATGACGCTAAGGCGAGTGTAAACATTTGTAGAAAATTTATTAATTAATATTTTCAGTTTACAATAAGGCTTCAGACAGCTTTCTAATTTCGGTTAATAATTCAAAGATTCCCTTTATTCAAATCGGAAGTGTTTAGGATTACTATATAGCAGAATAGAGCGATGAGCTATGAAGTATTAGAAAAAAGTGAAAAATTTCACTCCAATTATATTTCCTACAAATTAATATTATCAGTCTAGGTCTCGTTTTAATTGACCCTTGACTGTAGCCTTTAACTAGAAATTTTGTGCTGTCTTTTTTTAAGGGATCAATACAAGTTCAACGAACGAGAAAATTAGCTCTTGACGTAAATTCGAGACTGTAACGCTTATACTCTTGTCAAGTATTTTTAATAGTAGGGTAGATTAGATTCGTGAAGGGGTGTTAAGGTATTAATTGCGGTTTGAATTTATAATAAGAAAAATTTATTATATTATTATAGATTTTTTTTTATATTTTAGATGGAATCATAGGGTACGATTTGTTACAATGTCACTCAAATCATTCCAACTGTTTTATTTTGGAACATTTTCGAGTGTTTTTGAAATATAAAACATGAAAAATATCTGAACGAACGAAAATAAATCAACTTAATTGGCAACATTGCTATTGTTGACCTCCAATAGAGGAGCATAGCAATTTTAAAGAAAAATTCTGTAGTAAATTTCCAAGAAAAAATGAATCTTATCTAAACTAGAGCTGAAAGGATCCGGAATTATTGGGATCCGAATCCTCAAATCCGGGTATCCGGATAATCAGGATTCTAGGATCTGGATCCGAACTATCCGGATCCAGACTAAGCAAAAAAGCTTCAAAATTTCCTCCAGATTGCATTGTTTTATTGGGTAAAATGTTGAACCTCTTTTGCTTAGTCTGGATCCGAATAGCTCGGATCCAGATCCGGTTAGTTCGGATCCGGATTTCAGGAATTGGGTAGTTTGCAGATCCGGGTATATGGATATTTGGATATTAGAAAATCCGGATCCAATTTTCTAATCTAGACGTAGATCTGATCTGATCTAAGTTGGCAGCCCAACCAAACATCCGTCCAATTGTTTTGTACCATTATTGTCGTGGCTTCCCTGTGGATTCTCCAATGTACTATAAATTATAATACATTCAAAATTTATTGAAACATTTTCAAGTAAATTTCTAAGAAATAATTCGTCGCCGATTTTATATGGGGGCAGGTTAAGTATTACTAGTCTATTATGGTTTACGGTTGCACAATTAAGTCGATGTACGGTATACAAAAAACAAAATACTGGAACTGAATAACTTCCCCCATATTGCAGCAAAGAAATGATGAGTTGTTGTTGCTGCTTGTTTCGGCGTTTGGACCTTTTACATGCAATTGCTCTTGTAATTTTATTGCTTCTCTGCTTTGTGGAAGTCGGTCGTCGAAATTACTTCATAACTTAGAAAATATAACAAACAGGAATGCTTATAAGCCAAACTAATTGAAGCTTTTCCAATGTTTATATTAAGCTCAAGTTTTCTAATGTGAGAGCTCAGTGCAGGTATAAACAACTAGCAGAATTCATGAAGGAGCCGTCAAGTTATTCTAATTAGAGTACAAATTTGTTGCCATTTCTTTACGCTGCCATTGCTTTAAGTCCGATAGTCCCACTTGTTACTTGTTTTTTCTGTGCTTGCATCTCATTTCCTGTTTGATATACATATGTTCTAAGCTTCACAACAGTTTATGTAACGTAACTTGTCTTTTTAGTTTTTAATATAAATCTAAGCAAAATGTCTGCTAATATTTTAATCCTAAAGCATATCCTGAATGATTAAGTACAAGAGAAAAATTGGTCTAACCGATAATATTATACCCTGAAAAAAAAAAAAAAAATGAAAAACCAAGGTTTTGTATGACAACACCAACAAGGGGTTACCCAATTTAGTCCTTTTTTGAAATTAAATTTACTATTGCTATTAAAACAAAATGTACCAAATTTTATAGTTCTCTACTTCGATGCGTTCTCTCTTAGGGCAGTGCCCCCGAAAAGTTAAAAACGAAATTTTTGTACGGAAACCCTTCGAAGGAGTTGCCCGATTGATCTCATTTTCGAACTTAAATTTCCTTTTTTAAAAAAAAAACCTACAAAATTTCAGCACTTAATAAGTGAACGCGGTCTCGAGTTATTTGCGGCCGGACGGACAGACATACAAAATACATGCACAAAACAAAATAACTCAATATTATGCGTGGGTGTCCAATCCATCCAATGACAAACTGAGTATACCCGTTCGATTTCATTTAGGATATAAAAAGTTAAAACTTTGATCACATTTTATTGGATTTGTAAGTTTAATTAATTATATTCTTCAAGATCACCGTTAAGCGTTCCGTAGGTATGCAAAATTGCAATAAGCGTGTACAATACAAAACATAAATAAAGGCATTCATCCTGTGTGTATCAGTTCAGTGGCTGCAGTCCTGTCAGGTTTACGTTCAGGCGGCAAAATCAGAATGTTTTATTTAGCACGGGGTGAGGACGTTTCTCCGCGTGTCGTGTAATATTTGTTGATTTTTATTAAAAGAACGATAATATTATGAATATTTTTAAAGTTTTAAATGTTTTTAGAGTGTTTCTTAATTGTGTTTTGACTTTGGTTTACAATAAAAATTTGTATTACATTAAGAAAAGACATAAAACCAGAATTAATTTAGCAGCCGGTGCACAAATTTCGCTGGTATAACTTTTGCGCGTAAGTTTACTAATGTCAAAACAGTAGAGTCTCGAAAAGTAAGCAGGAGCACCCATCTTTTTCTTCCACACAATGATGAAATTATGAAACGTATCGGAAACATGTGTCCTTTTGTTGGTTAAAATTTCGATTCAAGTTAATTATTTTGTATATTTGCTGTATATTTTGTAATTATGTACATATATTTTTAATTTTAACTAAACATATTTACACAAAGCGGATTTCTACTCGAGATAGACAAAACGGTTTTTCTGTGTTCGAATCGAACGTTTGTAAAGTGATGAAATTTTTGACGGTTGTGTATGTGTGGGTTCTTTATTTTTATAAAACACTCGAATATACGTTGGCTTATAGTGAATATTGTTTGCGACTTTCGTGAAAGTGTTAAATTAATTTCGTTCACGGGGAAAGAATTCTGCTAGATCCTCAAATAAATTTTAGATCTTAGCTTCTTTGAATGCGGCCTAGAAATATCTGCATTTGTGAATCAGTGATTGAGGTTTTTGTTAGCTATAGCTATTAAAAGTGAAGAAAAGTGTAATCATTTTATTTAAATTTTGTGTTTGTGTAGTGAAGCTAAAGTGTCATTAGTAGTGTTATTATTTTTAATTCAAAATGCTTGTTTCCAATAAAATTAAAGTGAAAATAAATATAAAATTTCGACAACATATTCTTCAGCGAGAATTGGGACTAGAAAGGTAAGAGGTGAGTACCCACGGAAATAAATACCTATACCTTAATATTCTCTTTTATAATTTCAATTAACGAAAAATTACGTTTTGGTGAAAGACGAGAAGTCTATGTAGTCATGATTATGTCATATCGATATTTCGAAATATTTAATTTTTAATAAACTTGGAAATTATACTGCTACCCTTGTGTATTGAAGTAGGTAGGTAGGTAGGTAGGTACATATATTAGGGGTCTATCGTTTACCGTTAAGGACACTTTTAGTGTGAATGTTAATAGTTATTAATTTTATGGAGAAGTACACAGAAAATGCCATTTCAGAAAAATGTATTGTAGGTACTGTCTTTCTTGGATGCTGCAGCTCCCACATAATATTCGAAAAGCAAGCGGACTCTTGGCTTCCTAAAGACGTTGTCAAGATTGCTAGCACGGATTTTTAAATGAGGCAGCACAAAACTAAGCCCAGCTATCCGCAAAGTTCACTTCGCTCAATGTTGGAAATTTTGCTCTCTCAGGCTTACTTTACTTCTGTCAACAGATTTTTTTTTTAAATGTCAAAGGCAATAATAGTACCATTGAATAACGGCAATGATAGTGCCATTGAATTACTAATAAGGAAACGGCATATCGGGTGAAAACCTATAAGCCGGTCGGCAAAATGTATTAGTGTGCTACGTTTGTATTCGTTTCGTTATGGCATTAATGAAATCGTGACATTTTGAAGTGGGAAATTTTTTATAATCCAAATTACCATATAAAATAAACAAATCATTAATTCCCTTTCTATAGGTAAAAGGAATATAGGGCTGTCATTAAAAAGAAAAACCTTCTGACATTTCTCAAATTAACAAATCGGACATGATCTTAAACTTTCGTATATTTCTCTGTTTCTGTTATATACAGGGTGATTCAAATCAAGATACCTCCCGGTATACCACGTGATTCCTTGAGGTAAGATGATCAAAAAATTAGTGAGAATAAATGAGTATAAGTTTTGAACTACGCTATAGATTTTGGTTATTGTTGGCTTATTAAATAGCCAAGAATGGTAGCTGTAGAAAAGTGTATCACTCTGTATTTTTGAATTAAGCTTCTTAAATTATTCTCAAATATTTCAAAAATTTTAATTTTTTTACACACAAAAGTTTTTGAAATAAATAACGGTATTTATGAAATTTGTGTGTAAAAAAAATTAAAGTTTTGGAAATATTTGAGAATAATTTAAAGATGCTTAATTAAAAATACAGAGTAATACACTTTTCGATAGCTACCATTCTTGGCTATTTAATAAGCCAACAATAACCAAAATCTATAGGGTGGTTCAAAAGTTATACTCATTTATTCCTACGAATATTAGCGAAATCTTCAACTGGTCACAACTCCTAAAGGAAGGTTTCTAAAGGGGGGTATGTGGAACAATTTTTTGATCATCTTACCTCAAGGAATCACGCGGTCTGCCGGAAGGTATCTTGATCTGAATCACCCTGTATATTTTAATTTTTTTTTTTCATAAATAATTAGAAAACAAAACGATATATTTTTTTAAAATATATTTCACTTGCCTGAAAAACGATTTTACGCCGGAATTTCGGCAATTGTTTCTGCAACATTGCACCGCACAATTCATAACGTTAAATTAATACCTATATTAAAAGCTTTAATTTAACAAAATACTAAACTCAATTAAACTATAAATTTCTAGCTACCAAAACAACACAATTTCAAATATATAATATTCATTAAAATCGTTAAATTACACAAAGTTTCACTAAACCCGAAACTCTAAAATATTGACTTTAAGAAACGTCAAAATAAGTTCAATTATGTTCAATCCGACTGTCATTGAATGGCTTACTCACGTACACTGTATTCGCGTGATACCCCGCTTCCTTATTAGTTATTTATTCACTGGATAGTACGGCGAGCGTATACTAATAGAGCAATTTCTTTAACAGCTGTTCAATACACCCTAATTAGCCAGTATGTAAAAAACAACAGTGAACTACTACACCTTTATTTACCAGTGTGTAAAAACAACGTGCTTGGTTATTGAAAAATCATTTCAGCATTTCTCCTGCAGAAAAAACAAGTATATTTCTAATTGTCACACACATGCTCAATTTCCTTAAATGCTAAATACAATTTTTTGTTTCAAAATTTGGATTCTTTTTCTTTTTATTTTTTCTAATGATGCCTACTCTGATGGGTAATCGCTCTCTTTCTATTGAACAGCTGTTCTAGTGAATTCTCTTTAGGTATACGCTCGCCGACCGAGCCGGTGATGTCATTTTGTTTTCAATTCTTGAGGCAAAGGCAATCCTTGAAGGAATCATGAAAGACAGAGAGACCAGGCCTGAGCCTTGTTTTGATTGTGCTAAAAAAAGGGAGGAGGATATTATATACATCTTTGACGAATATCGAAAATTACTCTCTGGTCTGAAGTTGTCGGACAAGTTGGTAAAACAATCGATGAAAAAATTCTGTTTTTTTTAATTTTTATTATAAGTCCACCTTGATTTATGCCTTTTCGCATATTCGAGCCCTGTCCACATTTTCGGAGAGCTTTTAATAGTCTGCAAAAGTCAGGTATAGATACTATAATTTACAAGATGTTGACGTAATCCCGTAATAAATGTCCTTTTCATATTTACTCAAGGAATTAAGGGGGAAGGAAATGCAATGGAATTGCTCCCACTATTCCGTGTTTACATATTCAAATTGATCTATATAGGCATACATACATATGAGGCATGTATTTTTAATTAATATCAACACAGGATAACTTTTGTATATTATAGGTAGTCAGTCATTCAGTTTTTTCTTGCGCTGAAATACCAGAAATTAAAGGAAATCACATTTTATAAGAAATATTTGAAGCATGAGTAGATAGTAAATTGCTACAAAATAAGTGCAACCCCGTTTTTGCTCAATGCAAGTTAAGGAGGCAAACATTGTATTTACTTAGTTATTTCTTACGAGCCCTATATATATATACCTACATATGTATAGATTTTGTTTTTTACTTTTTCGATTTTAAGACACGCCACCTGACCATAATAGTAATTTTTACCACAAGCAACGCCGAATTTTGTTTTTTAAGAGTGACTTGAGAAATCTTCAGTTTTCGTACTTTGATCCTGGATTTTGTTTTTTTGGAGACTGTTAACCTTAAAGGCTCGTTTAACAAAACGTGCGTACTAAAATAATAATGAGGTCGAAGAACCATACAATTTTCGGATACATATATTCGATTTTAAGTGGCAAACGAAACCACAAATATGTACACTATATTGCTTCCTTAAAAAAAAAGTATCAAATCAAAGGCAAGTAAAAATTATTTATCGTCTTGTGTAGCTTTTTGTAGCCGCAGTATAGCAGGAGAACTTACTGAATATAAAGTCTATTAAAAATTTCCCTTCATGGATTTACATGCCATTACGTTTGTAATACATTGAAATAATGATTGTAGGGCAAACTGGATCGGGCACCAGTCTGCCCGTCCTTTCGATTACTCGGGAACACGTTTACTTAGAGAGCTGAAATTTTGTACATGTCATTTTTGAAAACAAACTGTTAAGTTCGAAAATGCGACATATCGGGTAGCTCGTTCTTATGGTTGCCATACAAAAATTTCGTTTTTTATTATATACATACACGTGAGAACACGTTGACATAGAGAACTGATATTTTGTACATGAATTTCAATTTCAAAAATGGACTAAATTGGGCAACCCATCCAAAAATTGAGGTTTTTTACATTTATTATGTACTGAAAGTTCGCCAGAATATAAAATCCTATGAAATTGGTTATAAGAATTTTTATCGTCCGACGAACGGTTTTAGAAATAGATCAGAAAAACCATTTTAACAATCAGACTTCCAGAGTGGTGACCATGTGAAATTACATACGGGCATTCATCTAGTAAGGTATAGTAAGAATTGTTCTTATACAAATTCCAGCTTTTTTCCTTACCTTTTTGTAAAATTGTTGATACTTTTGTGCAATGATTTTTTTACAAACATTTACAAAATATTTTTCAGATACAATCACTAAATTGAATTTTGATAAACGTTGCATTATTCTTATCGTACTTATCAATTTTCAGGTGTATCTTTTGATTAAATCGACAGTGGCAGTGACTCTTGAAATACTCGTCTCCTTATTAGGGATCAGTGCAATAGTAATTTCAGAGTCTCCGAGTTGTAGAGTGAAGGCAATAATAGCTGAGTTTTTTATCTCTCTGATCTGATCCGGTTCAATTTTATGTACGTAAAACAACAACAATGGATCATGCAATGTGTTTTTTCGTCCATAAAATTGCACCGGATCACATCAGAGAGATAAAAAACGCAGCTAATATATCTATTCTTTTAGTTAAAGGCTTTTAATGCATTCGTAGGAAATTTAAGCAACCTGTTCTGGGCCTACATACCTCCTCTGATAACTTTTGTTTATGAAATAACTTCCTCTGCTTAAAGATAATTAATTACTCGGAACTACCTTGCCGTTTCCTTAATGTGATGTATTAACAGCTTATCTGATTGATTGACAACTATCACTTCGAGTAATTCCACATTTGCTTTTTCTGCAACTTACCAAAAAGAGGTTCGAATAAATTTTTCCGTTGCATCCCCACTACATAAATAGGGAGAATTCAGGAATTAGAAGGAATTAAAATTCCTTAAAGTCTTGTGTTTCTCAAAGGAGAAAAAACGTAGCACAATAATTAAGAATGCAAAATAACAACAAATGGGCCATTTCATACGAGTATTCTTGATGCAATATGCAAACCGGCTTTTTAGGTAAGAGGTGAAAAGACGCAAAGAGATAGTTCGGATCCGGATTTCAGGAATTGGATAGTTTGCAGATCCGGGTATGTGGATATTTGGATATTAGAAAATCCGGATCCAATTTTCAGCTCTAATCTAGACGTAGATCTGATCTGATCGTAGTTGACAGCCAAACATCCATCCAATTGTTTTGTACCATTACTGTCGTCGCTTCCCTGTGGATTCTCCAATGTACTATAAATTATAATACATTCAAAATTTATTGAAACATTTTCAAGTAAATTTCTAAGAAATAATTCGTCGGCGATTTTATATGGGGGCAGGTTAAGTATTACTAGTCTATTATGGTTTACGGTTGCACAATTAAGTCGATGTACGGTATACAAAAAACAAAACACTGGAGATGAATAACTTCCTCCATATTGCAGCAAAGAAATGATGAGTTGTTGTTGCTGCTTGTTTCGGCGTTTGGACCTTTTACATGCAATTGTTCTTGTAATTTTATTGTTACTCTGCTTTGTGGAAGTCGGTCGTCGAAATTACTTCACAACTTAGAAAATATAACAAACAGGAATGCTTATAGCCAAACTAATTGAAGCTTTTCCAATGTTTATATTAAGCTCAAGTTTTCTAATGTGAGAGCTCAGTGCAGGTATAAACAGCTAGCAGAATTCATGAAGGAGCCATCAAGTTATTCTAATTAGAGTACAAATTTGTTGCCATTTCTTTACGCTGCCATTGCTTTAAGTCCGATAGTCCCACTTGTTACTTGTTTTTTCTGTGCTTGCATCTCATTTCCTGTTTGATATAAGTTCTAAGCTTCACAACAGTTTATGTAACGTAACTTGTCTTTTTACTTTTTAATTTAAATCTAAGCAAAATGTTTGCTAATATTTTAATCCTAAAGTATATCCTGAATGATAAAGTACAAGAGAAAAATTGGTCTAACCGATAATATTATACCCTGAAAATAAAAAAAAAGAAAATGAAAAACCAAGGGTTTGTATGGCAACACCAACAATGGGTTACCCAATTTAGTCCTTTTTTTAAATTAAATTTACTATTGCTATTTAAACAAAATGTACCAAATTTTATAGCTCTCTACTTCGATGCGTTCTCTCTTAGGGCAGTGCCCCAGAAAAGTTAAAAACGGGATTTTTGTACGGAAACCCTTCGAAGGAGTTGCCCGATCTCATTTTAGAACTTATATTTCCTTTTTTTTTTAAAAAAGCCCATGTACCTACAAAATTTCAGCACTTAATAAGTGAACGCGCTCTCGAGTTATTTGCGGCCGGACAGACATACATCATACATGCACAAAACAAAATAACTCAATATTATGCGTGGGTGTCCAATCCATCCAATGACAAACTGAGTATACCCGTTCGATTTCATTTAGGATATAAAAAGTTAAAACTTTGATCACATTTTATTGGATTTGTAAGTTTAATTAATTATATTCTTCAAGATCACCGTTAAGCGTTCCGTAGGTATGCAAAATTGCAATAAGCGTGTACAATACAAAACATAAATAAAGGCATTCATCCTGTGTGTATCAGTTCAGTGGCTGCAGTCCTGTCAGGTTTACGTTCAGGCGGCAAAATCAGAATGTTTTATTTAGCACGGGGTGAGGACGTTTCTCCGCGTGTCGTGTAATATTTGTTGATTTTTATTAAAAGAACGATAATATTATGAATATTTTTAAAGTTTTAAATGTTTTTAGAGTGTTTCTTAATTGTGTTTTGACTTTGGTTTACAATAAAAATTTGTATTACATTAAGAAAAGACATAAAACCAGAATTAATTTAGCAGCCGGTGCACAAATTTCGCTGGTATAACTTTTGCGCGTAAGTTTACTAATGTCAAAACAGTAGAGTCTCGAAAAGTAAGCAGGAGCACCCATCTTTTTCTTCCACACAATGATGAAATTATGAAACGTATCGGAAACATGTGTCCTTTTGTTGGTTAAAATTTCGATTCAAGTTAATTATTTTGTATATTTGCTGTATATTTTGTAATTATGTACATATATTTTTAATTTTAACTAAACATATTTACACAAAGCGGATTTCTACTCGAGATAGACAAAACGGTTTTTCTGTGTTCGAATCGAACGTTTGTAAAGTGATGAAATTTTTGACGGTTGTGTATGTGTGGGTTCTTTATTTTAATAAAACACTCGAATATACGTTGGCTTATAGTGAATATTGTTTGCGACTTTCGTGAAAGTGTTAAATTAATTTCGTTCACGGGGAAAGAATTCTGCTAGATCCTCAAATAAATTTTAGATCTTAGCTTCTTTGAATGCGGCCTAGAAATATCTGCATTTGTGAATCAGTGATTGAGGTTTTTGTTAGCTATAGCTATTAAAAGTGAAGAAAAGTGTAATCATTTTATTTAAATTTTGTGTTTGTGTAGTGAAGCTAAAGTGTCATTAGTAGTGTTATTATTTTTAATTCAAAATGCTTGTTTCCAATAAAATTAAAGTGAAAATAAATATAAAATTTCGACAACATATTCTTCAGCGAGAATTGGGACTAGAAAGGTAAGAGGTGAGTACCCAAGGAAATAAATACCTATACCTTAATATTCTCTTTTATAATTTCAATTAACGAAAAATTAGGTTTTGGTGAAAGACGAGAAGTCTATGTAGTCATGATTATGTCATATCGATATTTCGAAATATTTAATTTTTAATAAACTTGGAAATTATACTGCTACCCTTGTGTATTGAAGTAGGTAGGTAGGTAGGTACATATATTAGGGGTGTATCGTTTACCGTTAAGAACACTTTTAGTGTGAATGTTAATAGTTATTAATTTTATGGAGAAGTACACAGAAAATGGCATTTCAGAAAAATGTATTGTAGGTACTGTCTTTCTTGGATGCTGCAGCTCCCACATAATATTCGAAAAGCAAGCGGCCTCTTGGCTTCCTAAAGACGTTGTCAAGATTGCTAGCACGGATTTTTAAATGAGGCAGCACAAAACTAAGCCCAGCTATCCGCAAGGTTCACTTCGCTCAATGTTGGAAATTTTGCTCTCTCAGGCTTACTTTACTTCTGTCAACAGATTTTTTTTTTTAAATGTCAAAGGCAATAATAGTACCATTGAATAACGGCAATGATAGTGCCATTGAATTACTAATAAGGAAACGGCATATCGGGTGAAAACCTATAAGCCGGTCGGCAAAATGTATTAGTGTGCTACGTTTGTATTCGTTTCGTTATGGCATTAATGAAATCGTGACATTTTGAAGTGGGAAATTTTTTATAATCCAAATTACCATATAAAATAAACAAATCATTAATTCCCTTTCTATAGGTAAAAGGAATATAGGGCTGTCATTAAAAAGAAAAACCTTCTGACATTTCTCAAATTAACAAATCGGACATGATCTTAAACTTTCGTATATTTCTCTGTTTCTGTTATATATATTTTAATTTTTTTTTTATAAATAATTAGAAAACAAAACAATATATTTTTTTTAAATATATTTCACTTGCCTGAAAAACGATTTTCCGCCGGAATTTCGGCAATTGTTTCTGCAACATTGCACCGCACAATTCATAACGTTAAATTAATACCTAAATTAAAAGCTTTAATTTAACAAAATACTGAACTCAATTAAACTATAAACTTCTATTTACCAAAACAACACAATGTCAAATATATGATATTCATTAAAATCGTTAAATTATTCAAAGTTTCACTAAACTCCCAAAACTTTGAAATATTGACTTTCAGAAACGTCAAAATAAGTTCAATTATGTTCAATCCGACTGTCATTGGATGGCTTACTCACGTACACTCACTGACATATATAACATGGACTGCCTGATTTTCTATTTCATATGGGTTAACTTTTGTTGGCAGGGTGTGACAATTATCTTAATTTCAAGTTTTACTTTCGCTTTTATATTCATATTAAAAGTTCAGCAAATTACAGATGCATTCAAAGTTATTTCTATTCTTGGAAGTTTATCTCCTATAACTTCAAGAATTCCTTAAACTCGATTTTTAAGGAAATAAAATTAAGCAATTTTTGTCTGCCTATCCCTAAAAGTAGCTATGGGGAACAGAGAAAGGATTACAAATGTTATATTGACATCTATTTCTATTCTGTATATTCATTTGGAAAACCAATGAACTGAAACTGGACTATGGTGGATTTTGTATAGAACTTATTATTTATAGTTCAGCGAAAAAAAGTAGTTAAAACAAAAAGAGACAACTATAGAAAAGTGATCCCATAATAATGTCAAATAATGTAAGCAATTTTTGTAGCATCAGCAGTCCATAGTATATATGTCAGTGCGTACACTGTATTCGTGTGATACCCCGCTTCCTTAGTAGTTATTTGTTCACTGGATAGTACGGCGAGCGTATACTAATAGAGCAATCTCTTTAACAGCTGTTCAATATACCCTAATTAGCCAGTATGTAAAAAACAACAGTGAACCACTACACCTTTATTTACCAGTGTGTAAAAAACAACGTGCTGGGTTATTGAAAAATCATTTCAGCATTTCTCCTGCAGAAAAAAACAAGTATATTTCTAATTGTCACACACATGCTCAATTTCCTTAAATGCTAAATACAATTTTTTGTTTCAAAATTTGGATTCTTTTTCTTTTTATTTTTTCTAATGATGCCTACTCTGATGGGTAATCGCTCTCTTTCTATTGAACAGCTGTTCTAGTGAATTCTCTTTAGGTATACGCTCGCCGACCGAGCCGGTGATGTCATTTTGTTTTCAATTCTTGAGGCAAAGGCAATCCTTGAAGGAATCATGAAAGACAGAGAGACCAGGCCTGAGCCTTGTTTTGATTGTGCTAAAAAAAGGGAGGAGGATATTATATACATCTTTGACGAATATCGAAAATTACTCTCTGGTCTGAAGTTGTCGGACAAGTTGGTAAAACAATCGATGAAAAAATTCTGTTTTTTTTAATTTTTATTATAAGTCCACCTTGATTTATGCCTTTTCGCATATTCGAGCCCTGTCCACATTTTCGGAGAGCTTTTAATAGTCTGCAAAAGTCAGGTATAGATACTATAATTTACAAGATGTTGACGTAATCCCGTAATAAATGTCCTTTTCATATTTACTCAAGGAATTAAGGGGGAAGGAAATGCAATGGAATTGCTCCCACTATTCCGTGTTTACATATTCAAATTGATCTATATAGGCATACATACATATGAGGCATGTATTTTTAATTAATATCAACACAGGATAACTTTTGTATATTATAGGTAGTCAGTCATTCAGTTTTTTCTTGCGCTGAAATACCAGAAATTAAAGGAAATCACATTTTATAAGAAATATTTGAAGCATGAGTAGATAGTAAATTGCTACAAAATAAGTGCAACCCCGTTTTTGCTCAATGCAAGTTAAGGAGGCAAACATTGTATTTACTTAGTTATTTCTCACGAGCCCTATATATATATACCTATGTATAGATTATTTTTATTTACTTTTTCGAGTTTCAGGCACGCGACCTGACCACAAAAGTAATTTTTACCACAAGCAACGCAGAATTTTGTTTTTTAAGAGTTACTTGAGAAATCTTCAGTTTTCGTACTTTGATCCTGGATTTTGTTTTTTTTGGAGAGACTGTTAACCTTAAAGGCTCGTTTAACAAAACGTGCGTACTAAAATAATAATGAGGTCGAAGAACCATACAATTTTCGGATACGTATATTCGATTTTAAGTGGCAAACGAAACCACAAATATGTACACTATATTGCTTCCTTAAAAAAAAAAAGTATCAAATCAAAGGCAAGTAAAAATTATTTATCGTCTTGTGTAGCTTTTTGTAACCGCAGTATAGCAGAAGGAGAAAAGACTTTTAATGCATTCCTAGAAAATTTAAGCAACCTGGTTCTAGTACCTACATACTTCCTCTGACAACAAATTTTTGTTTATGACGTAACTTCTTCTCCTCCTTAAGGGTAATTAATAATTTTATAGTTACTCGGAACTACCTTACGGTTTTCTTAATGAGATGTATTAACAGCGGTTCGAATAACTTGTTTCACCACTACATAAATAGGAAGAATTCAGGAATTAGAAGGACAGTTTTGTATTTTTCAAAAGGAGGCAAAAGGTAGTATAATAATTCAGAATGCAAAATAACAAATCGGGCAAACTTAGCTACTCTAGTTCGATTAGAATATTCTAATATGATTGGATAGTTTAAACATTCCGAATCGAATGCACACAATAATCTGTATAACTGAAAAAAAAATTTAAATATTCTGTGCAATCAATTATTAATATTTAAGTTTTATATGGTATCCCACAGATTTGTTACCTGGTTTGCGAGTGCATCTGGTTTTTCATTGACCTCGACGACGCTTCTACGAATATGCAAGTTAAAGTTAGACGGCTTTGATTTTCTAAGAAATTTAGTGCGAAAGGTGCAGTCCAAGACCAGCTCTGATTTAATTTCAGGAGAAGATAAAAGGTTAAGGCTGCTTGTTCGATTATATGCCTTTTAAAATAATCTGCTGGGAACATAAATAGATAGTTCCCTATAAACATAAAGGGGTGTTGGTATTACATAATATGTTACTTTTGGGATTAATTCCTTTTCCCATAAGGTACCAAGCTCAGTTTTTGAGCCATCCATAATCGATATTAGAGTACAGTTCCCGAAGTTTTGACTCTTTGCAGGTTGGATCCACGGTACAGAGAATATAAATACTCTCTGTTCTAACTCACGTTTTGCCAGTGGACGAAGTGACGTGTAATGTATAGAAAAGCACGGTTACAGAGAATACAACACCCTCTCTCTTCTCTTTGTCTTTTCTATACCTTGAATTGACGAATTGTTGTCAGCTGCAATGTGTCAAAATTTAATGAAAGTAGCTTGTATTCTCTGTACTGTGGGCAGAACTCAAATCTGACATATGTATGTACTATGGGCAAAGTTAACTTAATATACTTATTAGGTTATCTTTGCTATGGGCCTGTCCGATTCGAAGTCTTCGTGTTGGTATTACAGCTAGTTATGTAACATCGAATCAAATTCTATCCGAATCTATGCCACCGAACTTTGCTATTTTGTATAACAGTTTAGACATCTGGTTAGCTTGATAAAAAAAATATTAATGAAAAAGCAGTCATAATTTGTGGCAAATAAAATTAGTCTTTATTCTTTACATTATAGGTTATCGTACATAGTAAGTACAATACATGTAATTCATGTCGCCAAAAATTGATAATTTTTTGATGAATTTGACTGCATTTATGATGGTCAAGAAATACATGACTGCCTTGTAAATATAACCCTAACTAATTTTACATTTCAAAGACAAGTTGATTAATGCACTGCGGGAGGTATACAAGCATCAAGTAAAACAGCACAAGCTCTTAACAAAACGTCAAATATCAAGCTAAGCAGACGAATTCGAATAGGTTAGCTTCGTCTTCATCTAACAATTATAATAGCTGAGCTTGTTGTGTTACGTCGCACCAGCTGTGAAAACAAGACGAAAAGAAGGGTATTTGTACGACGATTATCCTTAATGGTGTCAAATTCAAGATCACTTCCAACGAAGCTGTTAATGTTCAGCGCATTGCTTCAATTATAATCTTCTTAAAGGCCATTCTTTGTGTAGTTTGGATATTAAGCGCCACTCGGTTATTTTGTCCATCAAAATCACTGCTAAACGACTCTCTTTTAAAATCCCAACGAATCGGGTTAAATTGGGTCTGATGTTAACTTAGCCCTTATTGCTATATTGAACATATGTACATATATCTCGTTGTGTGATAACAATTTCCTACAGAAACGAACAAATTTTTCTTTGCAATATAATTGCTCTTTTTGTAAGGAATTTTATTCCTATGATTTTTTTTATGTGTTAAAAATATGTTTAGGTATAGCGCGACATATTAAATTGAATTCCATATTCACCTTGAAATTTCAGTTGTCGCTGCTATCAACTATTATAATAAATTTATACTAAAAACCTCTGTGATAATTCCTATTTTTATCGTAAGGAATTCGTTGAATATAAAGAGAAAAAAAATACTGAAAAATATCTTATTCAATTCAAAAAAAAAAAAAAAAAAAAAAAAAACATTTGTGTTCTGCTGCTCGCATATAATATTATAGGGCCGGTAAATTTAAAATAAACAAAACAATTAATCATTGCCAGATAATTCTTGTGTTGCAAAAAATAACTTGTTTCCAAAGTCGCTGTGAATAATCACTAAGCTAAGGAGCACAACAGAATCGGGCACTATACGTAGATAGGTAGGTGTGTGTATGTATTTAAAAAACCAAGCACGAGCTTCACTAAATCTAAATTTTTTTTTCTCTCCAATATTATAAATATATGGGGGAATTGTGATCGAAAGCACATTTCACTGATAAAATCGATTCGCGTTTGTAACCCCTAGGTTACTTAAACATAATTCTCGCATAGTTAATGTATTTTTAATTTGGACCATTACTGACGTTAGTAACTGATAAGGCGTCAGCTATTCTGGTTCATTGCATATGGCAGAATTTTTAATTTAACCTTTCTAATCACCCTGCGACTTGTTCATATTGAAATTAAAATAAATAATCCATAAATATCTTAAAATATGATGATAACTGACCCGGAATTTAAGAAAAAGAATTTTTGATCAAAGTTATTATTAAAAGGAAACAGCTAATCTTGGCGGTCTGAATGATCATTGTGACATCATTTGTTGGCTCACCATCTATAGTTGTTATGTCAAAAGTGTAACTAAAATATAATAAAAGCTACTAGCGTAATTTATTAGTACGATATTGTAATTTTATACAGAATGTCGCTATATTGAAAATATTATTAATATGAGATTCCTGCGAGAATTTCTGAAGACAGGTTCAGAAAAAAATTCTATGGAATTTATTATAAGAATAAGATAAGGGAAGATTAAAATAGTAGTTATCTTCAAGTCAGACAGAAGATATGTTTACAAAAATATAAATGATCTGTGGAATCTGTAACTGTAGATAGCAAAGACCGTACTAGACTCTAAAAGCTTTATTTGAAAAAGTATAAATACAAATCGACTTTACGTACGGCTGTTATTAGAAACCCACTTCCCTGAGTCTCTAACTCCCGATCAAGGAATAGTTGCTGCAGACCCAATTGAGATGGACAAGTACAAGGTCTCTAATAAGAGCAAGAGCCTTGCGGGTAGAATCTTCACTCCTAACAAGGTTAGATGCGTCATTGTAACATTTTAGCCCTTTAAATCTGCTGGAGAGGATAGCATCTTCCCCGCCCTACTACAGCAAGGTGTTGAAGAAATACTCCTTCCACTACAAAAACTTTTTCGAGCCAGCTACGCTCTAGGGTACGTTCCCCAATGTTGGAGAGACGTCAGGGTGGTATTTATACTTATAGCAGGAAAAAGGGCTAGTTGTCTAGCCAAATCGCTCCGACCCATCAGTCTCTCCTCATTCTTACTTAAGTCCACGGAAAAAATTCTAGATCTACACATTCGAAGTTAAATTTTGATTAAATCACCACTGGCAAGTCTACCGAGAATGCCATTCACATATTAGTCAAAGACCTCGAAAAAGCTCTTGAAGCAAAAGAGGTAGCCTTATGTGCATTTGCGAACATAGAAGGAGCCTTCGATAACACCTCCTTCGATGATTAAATCAGCTGCCGAGGATAAAGACCTTGAGCTCTCCACGGTAAACTGAATAGACTCCATGCCTAGAAGCAGGAGGATAACCACAACTCTAGGGAACTGTTCAATCACGATCAACACACAGCAAAAGGCTGCCCACAAGGAAGAGTTCTCTCTCTACTCCTGTGGTCGATCGTAATTGATGAGAAACAAACTTACCAGTTCAGGTTTTAATGTACAAGGCTACGCGGATGACCTAGTAGTCACAATAGGGGACAAGTATGATCAAGTCATATCCGACCTCATGCAAAATGCCCTCTCCAAAACCCGCTCGTGGTGTTTGAGCAAAAGCCTTATTATAAACCCCAATAATACGATTATCGTTCCGTTTACAAGAAGATCGAAGCTTTCACTAACGGCTCCTCATCTTGACAACACGGAATTGATATTCTCAGATGAAGTCATATATCTAGGAGTAACTCCAGAATAAGAAACTTACCTGGAATTCACATCTGTCCAGAGTGACGGATAGAGCGGTGCGCTCTCTCTACACGTGTCGTCGCTTCATTGGCAGAACATGGGGTCTGAAGCTCAAAATGATGTACTAGATGTACACCACGGCTGTTAGACCCATGGTCACCTATGCGGCCCTCGGATGGTGGCCAAAAACAAATCAAAAAACGGCTGAGGATCTGCTTCAAAAAACCCAGCGGCTTGCCTATCTAGGAATAACTGATGCCATGAGAACCTGTTCTACAGCAGCCATGGAAGCTTTACTAAACCTTCCTCCCCTACATTTGCAGGTGAAAAAGGAAGCGACCTCCAGTGCTATTAGATTGCAATAGGAGAAACAGTTAAAGCCAGGCGATCTGATTGGTCATTTAAGTATCTTAAAACAGATATGTTTTGAGCAAATGACAACAATATCTGATATAGCCACAGCCAGGGTGGATTTCGTAAAACCATTCCAAGTGGTTCTGGGAGATCGACAGCAATGGCGTTCCACTAAACCATCTTTCGAATAAGGATCGATTGTGTGGTATACAGACAGTTCAAAAACGAACAATGGAGTCGGAATGGGGGTATACGGCCCCCAATGCCATATATCAAAGGCTCTGGGCTCTACTTCTACCGTATTCCAAGCCGAGGTATTGGCCATAATATATTGTGCCAATATCTGCATTAAAAGAGCCATAAATGGCTCAACCATTAATATCCTCTCGGACAGTCAAGCTGCCCTCAAGGCCTTAAGGTCCTACACTGTCAAGTCAGGGATAGTCTGGGAATGTGTAAAAACCCTCAAAAACCTATCAAGGAGAAACAAAGTTAGCCAAAAAAGCCATGAAATTGCTGATGGCCTAGCCAAAAAAGGAGCGGAAACTAAGTTTGTCGGAGCAGAGCCATTTTGTGGCACTTCAAAGTGTTACCTCAGAGCTGCACTAACCGACTGTAAAAATAAACAAAAATCCCTGTACTGGGAAAGGCTACAAGGACTTCGTCAGGCAAAAAAGTTTATCGACACCTCTGGCGGAAAAACAAGAGAACTCCTACTTATTAGAAGAACAGAGCTCAAAATGATTACTGAGCTCTTCTCAGGCCATTAAGGTATCACCTAAACGAGCTGGGCTTGACTGAGACTTCATCTTGCCGTTTCTATCAGGATTCTCACTTAATCTTGGGGCACTTGCTCTGCAACTGCGAAGCGTTGACCAGGCGGAGACTACTGCACCTCGAACATGCTTTTCTTCCACCAGCCTACGTGTGGAACTTCAATCTCAGAATGTTTCTAGACTTTATTAACAGTCTGAACCTAGAAAGGGAGTAAATGCAACGAGTACTCACAATAGATCTTTCAGGCCACAGTGATAGCGAGGCTAAAGCCTACACACACCCCTTCACAAATCGAATCTAATCTACGTACCCAACCAACTCATGCGATACATTTCTTGTTCCAGGAATCTTTGAGATTTACCTAGGAGGGTATCACTTTATTATAGGTTTGTAGCTGTTCATTTTTAAAACTTGTCAAAGCTATCTAAATCATTATTCAGACTTGATACAATTTGAAATATTGAGACCCCTATAAAACTCATTTAGCTGATTGATCTTGTAAAGGTGTCACTATTTGCCTTGCATTCCGGGGGACAGTACATATTAAGGCCAAAGAGACTCAAAGTAGGGTTCTGCTATCTTTACTTATAGAAGAAACATAGTACGCAAAATAAATATTTAAAAGAGACGTATAGAGAAAGTTTTTAGCCGTCTTAACCACTCCTTTCGCTGAGGTAGCTATTTTCCAGACTTATGCTATCCAGATTCATTTCAGAAAACAAACATTTTTGAGAATCCATCTATATCCAATAACCCTGTATTTTTTGTCTCATCTATACAGATTCTTCTTCACAAGCTCTTAGGTCCCTATCTTTCTATAGCAAGCTGTTCTTTGATAAAAATATAATCACTGGTTGGAGAGGTCTACGATGTGCTAGCTTTAGATAAGATGATTACTAGATCAACTCTTTTATTCATCACAATTCCCTGGTTTCTATGACACCGAGCCAATGCTAGACACAAGAGCTGTAGTTTCGGTGCTATTGTAAAAGCGAAAATTTAAGGATGAAAGAAACTTATACGGAGCTTACAGGAGTCGTCTAAAGGGATTTTATCCATAGTCTATGTTCCCTTAAATGGCGCTACTATATATTATTGCATGTCATTCAACAATAGAGGATTCTTCTCCTACAGCCAAAAGTTAGAGTGATGTTCCAGCCATTGAGATCCTTTCCACCAAGGTTGAAATTAGCAAGTAATGCATTGGCGATAGTCCCCAACGTAGCTCGAAACCGCAGACATTCTTGAATCTGTTCAAGCGAATATCATAGGATGACAAGATGTAACAGCTCGTCAGATTTTTTTTAAGGGGCCTGCAGAAACATATAGGTGAGTTTTTTCTTAAATGCGCCCCATCTTACTTTTAGCTAACAGGAAGTATATATATATCACAAACTTATTGATATTATATTTCTTAAGCTTTAATTTATAGAGCTTTTCAATCGGTAATTTCTCGAGAATTCCTATCATTATCACTTCATCTATTATTATATCAATTATATGCTTCAACAAGTTGTTGTTGAGTGGGTGTATATAAATAAAATGTTTTTCAGAAAGATAAGTTACGATAAATGTAGACTTCGTACAAAAAAAAATCCAATAACTGTGTACAGGTTATTCAACTTTTTAATTTTTTTAGTTACTAAGTCTATGTACCTACATACCCTATGTAAGCGCGATATACATATTTATGTAATAAATAAAGGAAATATTGACGGGCTCTTGAAGCTAGTCAATGAAATTATCTGGCTTATACTTAGCATGTTTGTCGAGATAATGCTGCAAGTGATACTCTTTTAGCAATAAATTAAATTTTATTCGTGATAATTAGACAGAGGAAATTGAAAATAATTTCTATCTTAATTTTATTGATTTTATACAAATTACCTTGTTTGTTTCACCATTCAATAACCACTCGACTGCATCAGAGTTGTGCAATCCTGTCATGAAGTGTTATGCACATATTATATCAAATGACATAAAAATGCCAAGCAAATACTCATCATAAGTGTATTACGGCAGTAGGTATTGTACTTGCACAACCAGATTATATAGAAGCTTTTATGATTTGATATAATTTCAAGTTGAATTGTATTGCAAAATTGAGGGATTTTTCAAATTTCAAGTATAGGTATACAAAAATAAATATCTATTTATCACACATTGTTGGGAAATATTGTTTTGTTTTTGTATTGCAGTGGATTCCAGTGAATTTTTTTGGGTCAGCTATAATTAAAAGGAATATAGTCAAAACAATAATATTTGAATCCAATCCCCTTCAATTCAATCAAATCAATTGTATGGATCTAAGATCTAAAGCTAAATAAGCTGAATGAGCTTTGGGAAATTATCCCATATACGGGTGTCCCGTAAGTCGACGTCAAGCCGGAATCGGGTGAGAGACCATATCGTAACAGTTACTAGAAAAATAAGTATAAAAAAAAAATCTAAGTCATTTATTTTTCAAATTATAGGCATTTCTTTTGTTTTCGAGAAAATGTACACCTTGTGATGGTTTATTAGCTCCTGTTGCTACAAATCTTTACTTTTGTCAATTTTATTGTAATCCCGAATAGGTCTTATGTAACCTGTTGCCTTAAGTTCTAAGCCAACTGCTTCAGCTTGGAAGAAAATGTCACATTTTGCCGAACCAACAATATAAAATTAATAATTCGTTGAACTTTAACTGACTGTACTGAAAAAAAAAAAATGTACTACGCCAGTCTGGCAAGTAACTTTAAAAGCTGACGCATTTAATAAGGAATCTAAAATGGTACAACACTTGCTACATTATTTCTTAGATTACGGAAATAAAAATTTTTTTCTTCAAGAAACCCAGTTTCGAAAAATTTCTTTTTACCTACTAAAATTGATTCTAGTGTACCCAAAGCTGGCGTTAAGAGCGTAACTTTAAGACTCTAGCTTGAGTGAGACGGAGAGTCATTCCATGAAGTGTGAGTGAGGCAGATGGTCACGCTTTCGAGTCAGAGATGCTAACTTTTTGTTAAATTTAGGACAAATTTTCCTTAAGTTTAAAATTAAACACCAATTATTTGGATGCTAAGATTTATTATTTATAAAAGATGTTCAAACTGCCTTCCTTCAGCTGCAATACAAGCTCGACATCTTCTTAAAAAAGATCGGGTTATCAGACGGGCAATTCTTCCATTGTTGACAAATTCAACTGCTTCCGTAATTCCTTGCCGAAGCTCAGCTAAATTTTCAATTGACTTCTTATAAACTTTCTATTTCACTGCTCCCCAGTAAAAGAAATCTAATAGATTTAGATCAGGTGAACGGGGTGGCCACGAGATCGTACCAGACCACCCTATCCATCTGTCCGGATATTCTTCATTGAGATATTCTCTAACTGAAAGGGCATAGTGCGCTGGGCAGCCATCTTGCTGCCGATACCACATCTCTCTGTAAATACTTAGGTGCATGTCTTCCAGTAAATTAGGTAAATGGTTTTGCAAAAAATCTAAATAAACTTCAGCATTAAAGACCCATGGTAACTCAAAAGGTCCTATGACTTTTCCGTTTAAAATTCCGGTCCACATGTTTATTTTAAAACGATATTGAGATCTAGATTGTCTCATTAAATTCGGATTCTCTACGTGCCACTTGTGCAAGTTGTGTAGGATCATGTAACCGTCTTTTTTAAATATCGATTCATCCGACCACAAAATTTTCTCGAAGAATTGTGGATCTTCCCGTTGTCTTTGTAGCATCGTTTGGCAAAACGCAACCCGAGGTAGCAGGGTTTGTACTCGCTGTACATGGTATGGGTGGAGCTCATGTTTTTGTAATATTCGGTGAGCTATACTTTTGGACACTGCTGTGCATTCCTGGATTCCACGCACCGAACTACCTGGATCTTCTTCAACGGCTTGAATTATTACGTCCTCGTAAGATAAGGAACTATTCCTTCAGCATGTACTTGGTTTGGAAGTCGACCCTCTGTGGAGAGTAGACGATGCACATTTGTAAAAACTCAATGATTTGACGAGCCAGTTTCACTATCTTGCTCACTCATACTTCATGGAATGACTCTCCGTCTCACTCAAACTAGAATCTTAAAGTTACGCTCTTAAGGCAAGCTTTGGGTACACTAGAATCAATTTTAGTAGATGAAAATTTTTTTTTCGAAACTGGGTTTTTGAAGAAAAAAATTCTTTTTCCGTATTCTAACAAATATTGTAGCAAGTGTTATACCATTTTACAATCGTTATTAAATGCGTCAACTTTTAAAGTTACTTGCCAGACTGGCGTAGTACATTTTTTTTCAGTACAGTCAGTTAAAGTTCAACGAATTATTAATTTTATATTCTTGGTTCGTCAAAATATGACATTTTCTTGCAAGCTGGAGCAGTTGGCTTAGAACTTAAAGCAACAGGTTACATAAGCACTATTCGGGATTACATAAGAAAAATAAAATTGAAAAAAAGTAAAGATTTGTAGCAACCATCACAAGGTGTACATTTTCTCGAAAACAAAAGAAATGCCTATAATTTGAAAAATACATGACTTAGATTTTTTTTTAGATTTTTCTGGTAACTGTTACGATTTGGTCTATCACCCGGTTCCGGCTTGACGTCGACTTACGGGACACCCTGTATATGCATAACCCAATGGGAAAAAGAGCGCTCTAAGAGCCTGTCTGAAGCGCTTCCCCGGAAGCTCGTAGCGCTTTTTTTCCCTATCCCGGTCATTGCTTTTTAACATTGGCATGTCCGGAGAGGCAAGCGCTTCAATGCTACTCTTAAGAAGCGCTCTAATTGATGACCGAAGAAGTTTTTTGAACCAGGGTTGCCAGATAATTTTCAGAAATATCGCCCAATTCTTGAAAAAAGATAGCCCAAAATAGCAGATTTTTCCAAACTGTAGCCCAATTTAGCGCAAGACAACACATTCTTAGATTCAAATGTTTTATTTATAAAAAATATATACATACCAAACACATATGGAAAAGCATTATGTTTCATTATCAATGGCTTCGACAACATCAATATTAAGTTCATCTTCGCTGTTATTTTCAACTAATTGAAGTTGATTTTTATAATTTAAGGTGCTCATTTTCCTCGCTAAAGCATCTGACTCCTCAAAGTTATTACAGCACAATTTTTTTGAATGTAAATGAAGACGAATCCTCATTAAAGCGGCAAGAGCATCCAATTGTAATCTAATTCCAATTTTAGTTTTAATTATATTCATGTAATTAAAGCTTCTTTTTACAAAAGCGTTTCATGCAGGAAGAGTTAAAATGCGAAATACCATTTCACATAGATTTTTAAGAAGCAAATCTCTAACTGCTGATTTTGCAGTATACAGTGTGGACTAAAATTCTGTTATATTTTCTAGAATACCTTTAGGAAAAATTGGTACCAGGTCCATTGAGAATGAGTTATTATATTAAATTTCAATATTAATGTGATTTTCCTTTTTTTGCAAAATGTATAGGTAATTCTCGAAATTTTGTACTTGATTCTACTAATTCATTCAAAATTATCTTCTAAATTTCTAAATATATTTTAATGAGAAGGTATTCGCTTTATAAGTTCTTTTAGAAGAATACAATAAAATTGCCTACAGTTTAATCTTATTGTTTGCTTTTCTGAATTATTGAAAATTCAGAATATCCAATGTCTTTAACAAGTTTTTCTAAAAAATATGGTACAATAACATTTTTGTATTATCTTGCTTTTTAATAATAATACCTACGGAAATAATTACTAAATAACTTTTTTTTGTAAAATTAGTTATTCATTATCTATGTTTATTTGTGGTACCGTGCTTGGCAATTTCAGCCTTATGTGCTCTAATTTTCGCCTTGCAAGCGGTACAAAAAGCCATATCAGGGTTATTTTTACCATCCTTTAAATTCAGGCATTTACCAGCCTTTAATATTTTTTTCCGTACTTACACCACTTTTCCATTATAACATGGAACCTTAAGCTTTTATACAATATGGGACAATATAACGTCAAACCATTATTACTTCAAAACGAATGGGAATTCCTCCCCCCCCCCACACGCACACACTAGCCCAAGGTATATAGAATACAAGATATTCTCATTACGAACCATGTTCCACCTTTAGGTGACGTAATGTCGTCGTCAAATGTATAAAATTACAATACTCTCTCTCATCCCTCTGTCTTTCCTATAAAAATGTATATACATACTCACAGAATTACGTCACAGGCTATCAGCTGCAATATGTCAAAATTTTAATGGGAATACCTTGTCCTCTATATCCTTGCACTAGCCCACTAAACATATATATTAATTATGAATTGAAAAAGGCATAGATTTACAATTTTTGAAGTAGCTCATTAGATAAAACTATCGCTTCACATATGAAATTATGGATCTCGCCAAAATCGCCCAAAATCACTTGCGACTCGCATGAAAAGATAGTCCAATTGGCGATAAGTAGCGTGGCAACCGTGTTTTGAATATGTCTTTTCGAAAGCTTTAATGAGCTTTTTGGATAATCATCACAGTGCTTCTTCCTTAATCTCATAAGAGGCCTTCAAGACAGAGAAAAGTAATAAGGCGCTCATGTTCCCAGTAAGACAGGAATCAATTCTTCTGAGATACCGAATAAAATCTTAGCTGATCTTATAATCGATTACAAATCGATTCTTAAAACATTGAAAAATATATATCATAAGTGATCTGGAATATATTTGAAATCGGTATAAATCGGTAATAGAGTCGATTTTCATGCAATACTTAGATGGACTTAGATTTCCCATACTAAAAATGAATAATTTCAATTTTTGCTGAAAATCATTCAAGGTATTAGTCGGGATGGCTGCACTCAATGCTTGATTTTAAAATTGCTGGTTTAACATTTTCATTTAATTACTACTCAGAAATAAAAATATAACTTCAAATACATAATAGAATAAAAAGACAGAATAAAAAACAAAAGGAATTCAGTAATTGTGAAGCCGGGATGTCATCACGGATAATTTGCTTACCTTCTTTGTTAGGCTTTTATTTGCCTTCATAAGAATGGAAACTGATAAAAATAAGAAAGTTTTACAACAATTATTTGAACATAATTTAACCACGAACATACCTTTGGCACAGCACCAGCAACTGTTTTTTTTTTCACAAATTTATTTCTGGTTGAAGCTAGCCATGGGAGGTGAGTAGGTGTCATTCAGCGCCATTCCTGTATGGGAAGCTTGAGTCTCGTCATTGACTTGCACTTCAGTAACAGGTGGTTTCAAAACATATACTAGTGCTAAAATTTAGTATAATTGGAGCCTTTTCGAATTGAATTCCTCGACTTCATCTCTGTCTTTTTATAAAAACTTCAACGCGAAAACGGGGCTTTTCCGAATTCAAGTGGCCGACTACATCTTCATCTAGTTCTTGTTATAACAACTAAACAAGTACAATTATTTCTCGGCATAATATTTTTACTCACTAACTCAAATAATATAAAAGTTTAATAACCCCACGACTAATGTCTTCTAATTGCTTCTAATTAGAAAATATAGGTTAATTATTTTTCACTTACCTCAACAACATTACACTTTCAATTCAAACTTGCAACTAAGGATTAATTCCGTTTTGTTTCATGACCTATTCGACTAATCGAACGTTTGCGAGGTATGATTCGAAAATTTATTTGGAATTGGAACTGAATCGATTATGGGTCCAGTTATTCGGCAACAAATTTCTGATTCCCAAATCGATTTATAGTATTCGTATTGGAATCGATTCTAAAATATATTCAATGGGAATAAATCCCATTTGTCTTACTGGGTTTGCTCATGATTATTTTTTGTATTAAATCTTATGAAGTTGATTAAATAAGCCAATATTCTCCCTTTTATTTTCACTTATATTAACCAAAACTTCAGATTACATACTTTTAACCACTATGAACATCACATTGAAAATGAGAGATTAGTTACTTCGTAAATGAGATCACCCCTTGTTGCATTTTCATCTGCTGGAGTTCATCAAATAATCTTCTATAGAGATTCCAAGCGATGGCTCTAGAAGGACTTGAGTTATTTGCTTGCGCGTTTGCTTATTTTTCATGATAGATCAATGAATATGGTTCAAAAGAGCTGCCAAATGATGACTAGAGAAGCGCTTAAATTGTGCTCCTTTCAGAAGCGCTGGTTTTTCGTTTCAATATATATATACAATGTGTATTTTCGAAACTTGATCAAACGAAATGTGCGGATACTAGACACCTAGGCAAACAAAAAATTGTTTGGCGGGGGTTGTGGGGGGGGGTCCACATCAGCCGTTTGGGAGTTACAGGGTAATTAAGAAAAAAAGCTAGATTTTCACATAACACCCTGTATCTTAAAAACTACAAGGCGTACGGTTATACTTAAGAGCTCGTTGTATGCAGAACTTCATGTTCATGGCCAGTGGCTGCTCAATCAGCCCCGTACCCCTCTCCCCTCGAGAATTATGGTTGTCTAAACTAAAAATTTCCTCTATTATTTTTGCAAAAAGGTCGTTAACATAACTTTTTTTTTATAAAAACTGTAAACTGTAGACTCTTCTCTTTAATTTAACCTATTACACCCTATGTGTTAACTGTAACCGTTAAACAGTTAATAATTCATACCCTATTCAGGTCACACCGAAATTCGACGATATTTATTAAAATGAAGTGCTAAGGGAACAAATTATCGTTGAAAATAGGTTTGGGAATAGGTTAAGAGCTAATAACTCTTAAAGGACTATACTTAGCACATAGGGTGTAATAGGTCAAATTAAAGAGGAAAGTGTACAGTTTACACTTTTTATAAAAAAATATTATGTTAATGATCTTTTTGCAAAAATAATAGAGGTAAAATTAAAAAAAAAAGGTAAGAAAATCCTAAATATTTATTTAAGACCCCTATAACTACTGAGACGAGTGAGGTACGGAGCTGGTTGATCAGTCGTTGAAAAGGCCATGAAGCTCTGCATACAATGAGCTTTTAACTGTGACCGTAAACCCTGTAGTTTTTAAGATACTGGGTGTTATGTGAAAATCTAGATTTTTTTCTTAATCACTCCCAAATGATTTATGTGGAGCCCCCCCTGCCATACAATTTTTTGTTTGGCTAGGTGTCTAATATCCGCACATTTCGTTTGATCAAGTTTCAAAAATACACATTATATATACATACATACATATGAAGAAATCCCGCCGCTATCCAGTTTAAACTTCTCGAGGAAGTCTTGATTGCATAATATACTTCCGCCGGTAAGCAGAAGCATCTATGCAGCCATCCCTTGCTAAAGGGTAATGGTCCTTAAGAAATTTTGATGTATTAGCCTGTCTCCCATTCTGGCAAGACGTCTCGGTACATTTATTATTCTTCATAGAATATATAAAGATAATTCAAATTAATTTTGTTCCCATTATCATAAAATAAATCTAATATATTTGCCTATTTACCTTGGGCATGGACCCCAACACCTGGGTAAACGTACAAATTACATATTTTGGAAGTAAGATCATGTATTCCACAATTATGAAAAAAACAACTCTTGTGCAGGGAATAGACCCTAAGAGCTGCACCCTAGGAGGTGTTGAAAGTATCAAACTTGATTTACTGAAAAATGAATTAAATGATAAAATATTATTTTTTCTTCGCTCATACATAAAAAAAAGTACTTTAAATAAAAATAAGTATTCTTTTTGACTTTTCGGCTAATATTAAATTGAAACTTTTTCGCCGTCAGCACTTTTCTGGAAATTCGCTGAAGTGAACGTTTTCAAGGGAGCTTGGCTTTTCGTTAATAACTTGTCAGCTATTAAAACAAGTTTCTACATCGAACCTTTCAGTAGTTTCGTAAGGACTTACTATTCGATAGGAGCAATACATATAGTTTTGTTTGTTTATTATTTTACAATTTACTACAGGTGCTTCGAATAAAAAAGGTATAAATAAATTGCCTCGACTCCTCCAGCCAGCATATGCACTAACAGCATTTCGCTTCTAGAAATTTGGACTAACATTCAAAATAATTTAAAATTGAATTATTGAAAATACTCGGGCTATATCAATGTTGCTCGAGCATTCAGGCAGTATATTACTGATGTTTAAGCTAATTATTCCACAGTCATCATTCTACTGTGATGCAATTAGAGACTCAAATTTACAACAACAAAAATTACTTATGTACTACGATTGAAGAAATTCAAAAGAAGTTTGGATTAGAAAAGGTAATTTAGAAAACTCATTTTTACTTGGCTTCTTTCAAGCTGTATAATATAGGCTGGTACATCAAGTTTGATCGAAATTGGTTTATGAATAAATTGTGAAGGACGATTAACATAATCCCAGCAAAACACAAATATGTACAGATAAAAAAAATGGAAAACAAAGAAATTGGAGAAAGTATCTCTGCATTGAACATGAACTAAGTAGATGGAGATGTCGATTTACATTTTATTTTGAAATATTTAAGTAAATTTAACTTCACGAGAAAGGACATTTTTGAAATGCAAAAAGATATTGCAAACTTGATAACTTCTAAACTTGGATGTGCGATTGAACATATTTTGAAAAAACCTGCAACAAGTCTACACATTAAAAAGGAATTTTTAATAAACTAATAAGAGTTCTGCAAAAATCCATTTAAAGTTGTTGATTCTGAAGATAAGTGTTTACGTTATTTGGAAGTAAAAGATTTATATAAAGAACCACAAATTGTTCATTTGGGTTCTAAAATTTCGCTTATCCTTCGCAAAATTATAAATACAGTGCATAAACTAATTGCAAAAGCCGTAATTATGCCTTTAGAGTTCCAATTTCAGAAATTTCTGAGATTCCAGGAGTCTTAAACAGTTTATGGGATATCATAACATCTATCGGAAACACACCAAAAATAACTAATTTTATTCAAGGCGACTTGTGAAAAGCCAAAATTAAATCATTGAAATATGAACATGTTATTTCCTACTTTTTCTATTTCGATAATTTTGAACTAAACAACCCGTTGGGTTCAGGTTCTTCATTCATTTTGGGAGCTTACTACTCGTTTCCTACTGCTACTGATTATTTAGTAACAAAACTGAATTCTATATTTCTTACAGCTTTTTTCAAGAGTAAAGATATAAAAGATAGTTGGTACGTCTTCTAGCCGTGGGATCTCTGCTGTCAATAAGCTCAAGTGGCTTCACTTATCACTTCTTGACCCAAATGATACTACTGAAGACAAAACCATCAAATATATATCTTCTAAATTTAATATTGATACTAACATCCTGGTCTGCAAGCGTTTAACTGGAAGGGATATGGATCTGTCTTCATTGAGATTTTTGATATTCAAGCTGGGTGTCCTTGAATACATATTTCCTGATCTCATAAAGGGTGATGTCTGGCCGTGTGCGATAATTGTGCAGAAATTTGTATACATGCCAAAAAACCTAGATGCTCAGCAAGCAGTGCATTTGAACACCTAATTCGTAGCTCCCATTTTCATGAGTATGATGATCCCGTGTCTGGTATTTGCCCTATATTTCAGAAACTTTCATTAAATACTTCATTAAGGACTAACACTTCTATATCCTGCTATTTCCATAATGTGAGCGGTCTCAGGACTAAGGTTAATGACATTTATGTTCCACTCAACATTCGTATGATATTATTGCTATGGTTGAAACTTTCATGCATCAGACATTTTTAATCCTGCATATTTGGTTTTTTTGACGGGAATCGAACCCACACTTTTAGAATCGGTCAAAGAGGGAGAATAGAAGAATTTTAAGAACTTTTATTTTTAACGATTCGAAATCAAATCATAAATACAAGAGAAAAAAACAACCGCCTCGTCCGGGGTTTGAAACCGGCACCTTCGGATTGCCGGGCGACTGCTCTTACCACTGAGCTAACGAGACAGATGATTTTCCCTCTTGCATTTATTAATTTGAAATTAGCCTAATAAGCCATATTTCTGAACAAGTTTTTATACAGGCAATATTTAATTTCTGTTGAAACTGACATTAAGCATAATGCCAAAACATTCTTGTCTTTTCTTAATGGTAAAAAGAACTCTTATGGTATCCCCTCATGCGTTCATTATAACAGTATGATAGCAGACAATACTCTTGATGCTTGTAGACTTTTTGCTGACTACTTTGAGTCTGTTTACGTCGAGAATGATGGTCAAACATTTGATAATGACCTATTGACGAACATACTCTCATCTGGGGACTTTGGGTTATTGCATATATTGGCTGATGATATTATTGATGCCCTTAATAAGCTTGATACATCGTCTTCTTCGGGTCCGGATGGTATTCCAGCTGTCCTTGTATTTTGCTGTCGTGAGCCATTATCTCAACCTCTGTATCACATCTTCAATCTTTCTCTTTCATCTGGAGTGTTTCTCGATCAATGGAAGCTCTCTATGCTGCGTCCTATCCATAAATCTGGTACTAAAAATGATGTCATGACCTACCGACCAATCTGTAAAATCTCTGTTTTTCCTAAGCTATTTGAGAGTATTGTAACTAATAAAATTTCATTCCTTCTCTCCTCTTCAACATGGCTTCATTAAAGGTAGATCTATTGAGAATAATCTTGTATCTTTTGCTAACTTTTCCCTAAGTGTAATGGAGGACTCTGGTCAAGTTGACGTCCTCTATACAGACTTCAGCAAAGCATTTGATAGGGTTAACATTCGCCTGCTACTTGCAAAGCTGCGTATGTTCGGATTTCATTCTTCACTATTCAGAAGGATTTCTGCTTATCTGCTAATCGTAGACAGATGGTTGTGATCAATGATGTGACATCTCGTTTCATTTGTGTACCATATGAAGTGCCGCAGGGCAGTTATTTGGGTCCTATTCTTTTTATAATTTTTATCAATGATGTTTTTAAGATTTTCAAATTTGCTTCATGCCTTGGGTTTGCCGATGATTTAAATATATTCGTCAAGATCGCTAATGATCTTGATGCAGTTAAACTTAAGCTGGATGTTGATAGATTCGCTCGTTGCTGTCTAATTCGTTTATTTGCGAATTTATATAAATTAAGTGTCTTACCTTATCTAGAATGGTTTCGCCGGTTTCATTTGACATATTTATTAACGGATCTCCTGTTTCTAAATTTTGCATCTGATCTCGGTGTTATAGTAGATTTTGGTATGGCATTCTCCCAGCACATTGAATTCTCGTGTTGGCTTTGTCAGGCGCCGTGCTGCGGAATTTTTCTTAAAAGCCTTTATATTTCTTTGGTCAGATCTATTCTTGAGTATTGCTCTGCTCTATGGGATACCTACTATGCTATTCACAGTAACAGAGTCGAAGGTGTTCAGAGGAGATTTACTAGGTTTGCTTTGAGGAAGCTTAACTGCTGATTTGCCCCCGTACCATGGAAGATGTCAATTAATTCACTTGCAAAAGCCTACAAGACGAAAGATCCGTAATGTCGTGTTTATAAAGGATCTGCTGGATTATAGAATTATCTCTGCTTCCCTGCTTGAGAATATTTATTTTTACACTCCCTCTACAAATTTGAGGTTCTTCTTTATCTTATTTGAATCATAAATCAAATTACTGCCTTAATGGTTCAATTTCCCCGTTCTGTCCGACAGTTTAATCTTTCTAGCTGCATGATGGACTTAAAAGAAAGTAGATGCTCAATTAAGAAATCTGTTAGTAGTTCCATCGTTTCACTCTCTTAATTTTTTTTATGATGGTATCATTGCTAGATTTTTATTATTTCTGTTTAGGAATTGAAGAAAACTAAATTTTTAATAATTTGCCATTCTACCATGTTGTTGAGAATTTGGCGATAAACGTGATGCATGATTGTTTTGAGGTCGTGCGCATATATGATTTATGTGAAATAGGAAATATGTCTCCTCCAATAGATATTAAACATTTACGAAAATTGAATCTTAAAATATCTCCCAGGAGGATGATGACCTTCACACAGTTCTTTCCACTTTTTAGGTTGAGTCGCTGTCATAAATAGGACAGCTCGGTGCACAATTCGCAAGATGGGATGGGGCGTTAAGATTTTTGAATAAATCGCAAATTGATTAATGGAATATTTATTTAAAACACAACAACAAAATAGCGTTTTCTAATTTTTAATTTTGTCCCCCAATTTTTATTGAAAATGATTTAAAAATGAAAATTCAATGATTTTTTTTTCTTTTAATTTCTCTGGTTTGCGGAGCGGGGCTGCTACAAATTTGAACTAAATTAAATAAATTTTTAACATATGTTTTTTGCAGTTAATAAGCAGAAAATAACGTTTTCTGATTTTTAAAATTCTACTTATATCCTACGACAATTTGACGCAATAGATTGCTTTACCTGCATTTTACCCATTAAGAAAACAATTTATTGCATCAAATTTTCATAAAAATAAGTAGAATTTTAAAAATCGGAAAACGTTATTTTCTGCATATGTTAAAAATTTATTTAATTTAGTTCAAATTTGTGGCAGCCCCTCTCCGTAAACCAGAGAAATAAAAAAAAAATCATTGAATTTTCATTTTTAAATCATTTTCAATAAAAGAGAGATTTTGTCCCAAGAGATGACAGATTTTGGATATTTCTTATAGATTTATATGAGAAATAGTTTTATAAACAGATTGCATGAAGCAATGGTTTTCAATCACAGTGAATATATAATAATTTTCAATGATACACTCAAACCAAAACATCATATTTTACTCCATCATTGTCCTTTTAAATATTTATGGACATTCAAGTTCGAATTGAAACATACATTATCTAAGACCTATATGAGAAACATAAATTCTATAAAGTTAATGTACCATTTTCATTAGCGATTATGTCAAGCCTTAATTTTACTGAGCAAATTCTTTATTTTAATTAAACAATGGTTCCCAATTGGTGTAGGAATTAAAATTTTGAATTCTAAATACAACGAATTTCAATGCAAAATCTGTATAGGACTTTATTAAAATTGCATTAATAACTGTGGAACAAAATATAAGAGAGGGCATTTGGATTAACAGAAATGAAAATTTTCAAGATATTGGAGATTGTAGCGTATACAAATAATAATAAAATATTTTTACTTTATCAAGAAATTGAAGGTCTTAAATTTGATAAATATTTGGCAAGATACATCTTGGGGGATATATGCTTGTAATTATGTCATACCATCAGGTGTGTTAAGAATCAAGTCGTATTAATAATAAAGTGTTATATGTATTTAGGTTAATATTTCAATATATTATAATCAATTAATTCAATTACAACGGCGAGAGTGGCCGACAGGTGACGGCAAGAGCAGATTCCTATGTATACAGGTTTCATAAAACGTTCCTGGAGAAAATTGTTCCTATTACTGTAATTGTCTGCCGTCACCGTCGCAATTGTGGTTAGGCCTTATATTTTATTCTATATACCTGTTTATGACAGTTTGAGAGTTCTACCAATCCGTATGGCGTAAGAAGTGGAACAAAATGTCATTAAGTTTTTGTTTTTTCTTGCAGAAATAATTTTGCTTGTAATTTTGCCCCTTTCCTCTAGTACAAGTTTGTGCATGCTGAAAATTCTCCTTCTTCTACATTAGATTTACATAGGAATTTTTGTATTAAAAATTGACTAATGTATTAGTTAAAAATTTTGAAAAAAAAAAGTATAATTACATTATAATACTGCATGAATATACTGTAACTAGGCGTACACGCTGCATTATGGGATAGCAAATGCTGCGACGCGATATTGTTGTCGTCAAAAAGTAGAGCAAATTTCTAAAATTGTCATGTCGCAATCCGACATTTGAGGTTGACAGTTCGTGTGTTAGTAAATTTGCATGAACACTCGAAGATTCTAGCCGACCTTCCCCAGAGTTATAGTAGCTTTTTCCACTTATTCCAATTGAATAAATTCTTATGGATTATTATTTCTCGACTTTCGCCCGCGAGTCTCAGTAACTGCCGATGGGATTGCTTTGCACTCCAGGAACTAGTTAATTTTCCGATTTCTTAGGACAGTAGGCTGCACTTTTCATTTGAAATCTCGTCCTTTTCGTTTTCGACAACTCCTTCCCTTTTCTTTTTCGGCGCAATCACTGACTTATAACAATGGACTGAGCGATGTGCTACTTCATGTGGCACAAAAAATATTGTGTTTCTGTACATCACCGATAGAGCACCCTTTAAAACATTTACTACATAAAAATATGTAAAACTCAACCAATCAGATGAAATTTTCACCCGTCAATCGAATTAAATTAAAAAAATTATTTTCTTTTGTTCAAGTGATATTTTAATCGCTTATAAGCACTCTTATAAGAAATTAAACTCATTCCGACTTTAATTTTCAAAAGTTATTCTTAACTGAATCCTGCGTATGGGCAAGAGAGACGGCGCATGGTAAACACTATCTTTACCTTATTCTTTCTGCAGTTATTGCATCTGCAGCCAACATAAAAGCATCAAATGGCATAAGTAAACGTTCAGTAAGCAATATTTTGTGTTGGTAGCTCCAACTCTGCCATAGAGCGAAAGAGAGAACTGTAAAAATTGTGCCATTCTTTCCTATAGGAAAATGGCAATAAAGTCAGTGGGCGCAATTTTAAAAAAACCAGCAATAAACAGACTGGATGTACGTGAATTTTTTTTTCTTTTTTAATCAATCTTTCGACTCGTCCTTTTTCTTTACATTCATAAAAAACAAAAACACTTTTTCTTTTTCTGACAGACACTTCTTGTTGTTTGGTCCCAGCTAGGGCTTAGTTGTGTGGTCCAGTCACATGTACCGATTTTATTTGTACATATTTTGCTGTTCTTGCTGCACTGGTGGGAATTTCGAATTTTCGTTTTTTTTATAGATTACCAAAATCCGGTAAGTTTTAACGGTCTGTTATGTTGCAATTAAATAACAAGTAATAGTATAATATATATATATTTTATAAAATTCGTCAATACTTATTTACATTAACGACTGGATCTAACCGCTTTCCAAATCTACAAATTTTTGTATATACGAACTTGACCTTACTTTTTTCATAAAATTATTTTGTACAAAATTGCAGCTTGTACGAACGAACGAACGAACGAATATGCAAAAAAAAAAAAAAAAACACAATGGTGATGCGTGGGTGTCAAATCCATTTTGCTGTAATATCATTATTTCGATGCGTTACAAACATATGAACAAACTCATCTGGGGGTATAATGATTAAAATTAAAATTGCAGATGTACACTGAATCATTTATTACAGATTAAAATTAATCAAGAGAACCTCAAATAAAAACTATAAAATTTTAATTACTCTCAGTTTATTCATTTTTCATTTTATAGGTTGATAATTAATTTGTCATTAAACATAAGATAAAAAAAAACAGTTTTTTTAACTCATCATAATATCACAAAAAAATAATTTATTCATGTATTAGAATTTACTTCCATATTTATTTCAACATGCATACACATAGCTTTCGAATCGGAAAGTACACGACCCGCTTAACTCCAAAGTCTTTTTAAGTTAACAATTAGTTAATTTTACATTTTCATTTTTACCCATACTAAAAAGTGATTTATAAATAAATTCGAGGGTCATCCATCTACTACTACTACTACTACTACATACTATGGCAGTGAAATGACTTCCATGTGTGTTTCAGCAAAGCTTCTACACGCATTGCGCCAGCTGATCAACCAACACTTGTTGTCATTCTCTCGACTTACTTGATGTCAAGGTTGAGCGACTTTCATAATATACATACATAATGATGACCGGCTTTTTGGTTTTTCAATTGTATTTATAACATGAAAACTCATTTTTGTTAGGTTGGAAAATTTCACCATATTTTCTTAATTCTATGCGGTGAATTTAAATCGCGCTCTTTTTCTCTTTTTGTTGTTTAAAATAAATAATATTGTGAAAATTTAATTAATTTTATAGTAGCAAGAATTAGCTAATAAATTCTGTACATATGTATGTAGGTATGTTGTAATATTACCATATCAATATCAAAAATAGTAGGTATCAATGTAATTTAAGTTGATTACTTTGGCCTATTACTAGATATAGTTGATACATGTGGGCAGGTTATGAGTATGGAAATATTTTTCAATTTTATCTTCTAAATTAGTTTAGTGAATAGATCAAGTTGTTAAAACTGGTTTTTCTCTAATGATGTAAAAAGTATAAAAAGCTTTCTTGTTTTCTATGTGAGAAATAATAATTTTCTAGGCAAAATACTTATAGAATGCAATTAAATTAAGGCAAATATTACCTAATAGGTCTTTTTCAATTCAATTCAATTTGTTATTGAGCACACCATACGATGGTTGCGGTAACAATTTTAAGTATTTACGTATTTTTTCTTTCAACTATTTTTTAAGATTTTGGAAAAATTGCAAATCTCAAGACCAACCTTGGGCAGAAGAATATGAACAATTCTTTCGTGAGAATATTTTGTAGAATTTGATTTGGTGTACGAGGCCGATTATTCGTTAACAAGTGCGAATTCCCAATATTCATTAACGGCAATATTGTGATATCATGCATCTCCCACACGACGATATTTCTTCACTCGGCGAATATTTTGCAATATTCACGAATCGCATGGAGTCGGTTTTAAGCAATTAAAACAATTGACTAGTCACCAGATGCGATGTTACATATTACCAGTTATCAGTTATATGCAAAACAAAAACATCGCTATGATTCAGCTCAAAAAGTTGCAAATACATATTGAGAAGAAACATTTTTTCGGAGCTTGAATTCACACATAATGCTCGGGAAATAATGTCATGTATTTTTTACCACTATATTTGTTCTGTTGAAAAAATCGACAGACCTGTAGAATATCATCTCCAAGAATGATGAGCCATCAAATTTTTTGGCATTAAATTGAAAATTATAAATTAGACTTATTGTTAAAATATTTTATGTAGGTTTATGTAGGTCACATTTAATTGACTATTTTTTACCTAATCGGTTTGTTTATAACTTGTTATTCCACTCTAGCGATGTTCCTAAAAGAAGAAGCTTATACTTTATTGTTGGCACCTAAGTGTATCAGGGACCTAACTATGGTATTGGTATGTAGTACTCGAAAACTGTTTTCATCATTTTTGCGTGACAAATTTTCTCATATTAATTCTCTTGAGAGCAATTTTATAATTTAAGCAATTATTTCAATGCATGCGCGCACGCGAACTAGGTACTTAAACTGAATTTTTTACGAGTAATTTAACATGTGATCGTTTGCTCGTAAAGTAAATTTGCGTGCGTATTTAATTTAAAGTATAATTATATATAATTGGAACATGAGATATTTATGTATTTAAAAAATATATATAATTTAAAGATAATATTTCCGCGGAACTAACCGTCTAATTAACAAAACAAAAAAGTATGTATTTTACACATCTCATAATATTAATGAACATATAAGTATGTTATCCTAGTACATATTTTAACCCTGGAATGCTACCCTTTAGTAAGTTTTACTTACTTTCTTGAAGGCTGCACTGCTCTTCACGACATATGACCACAGCGTCCCCACCTCGCAAGTGGTTTACTTGAAACGTGATTGTTAGTTTAAGGGAGGGAGAGCCTTCCTAACAGGTCAGCCCTCTCATTCCCCATGGTCTTTATTGCCCGGGAACCATTATAAGATTGAAGTTGTTGTATAAAATCCATTCACGAGAAAAAAATGTACAAAATGTGATTACTTTCATTTCTAATTATTTACCTTATTAATTAAATTTTTTTTCTGTGTAAATCTTAAATTATTCTTGCGGAAATCTTATTCTTTATTTTTCTCCTAAAATATTGTTTATAATTTTTTTGTGTGTGAGTAATATTTACTCGATATTATACCAATATGCGAATATTAAAACGGGTTAGCATGCCAGGGTTAATACTCAATGTTGAATAAAAGTTTGCTCATATTAAAATTAAAATAGTTTTTATTGTCTTATTTAACTGGTTAAAAACAAAACAATGTTCTTTAATTCTTCCGTTGATCTAGCTGATAAATATTACCCTAGAATTCAGGAATTTTCCAAAGACTTTCGTGAAGACAAAAACTACTATAGAAACTAAGGCAAGAATCTTAGCACGATGGGCCGCTTTGGCCTCCGCGCTTAGGATTCCTCGTTCCCCTGCCTTAAAATTAAACAAAAGGCTAGAATCTGACCATGGTACTAATAATTCATTAAAAGAAATTATTTTAATAAAATTTAATAAAATAATTTCTTTTAATGAATTATTAGTACCATGGTCAGATTCTCCAAGTAGTCTATTGGAATTACACATGCCTGGCAATGAAATTCCATAAATTTTTATTAAGTTCAAGTGTGGAACTTACGTGGCTCAGTCGAGAACTTCAATATCCTTTTATAGAATACAAAAATGAAAGCCTCTCCTTTAATATTTTACCTATCACACTCTTTAACCAAAATGCAACCATTTAGTTTTCTTTTTCATAATTGTTTTTTTTTTTTATTTTATGCATTTCTAGATAGTTCTTCTAGTCCAGTCAAATAGGGCCTAGTTCTAGATCTCAATTTCAAACATGTATGTATATTTCAAGAATTTTTTTAACTCATGTATTTACATACATATGTACTTCATACATCCATATATAACTACGGCCAGTTACTTTTTTTGTTTTTTTTTTTGTTAAATTTTACATATAACAACTAAGACATTTTCTTGATAAATGGCTTGAATTAAAAAAAAAAAAATCTGGTATTTTTAGAAAAAAATTTAAATTTTGAAATAGATTCGAAAATTTTATTTTTAAAATTTTATACCGCGGCATCACTTCTTAATAAAATTTTAAATTTTGAACACACCTCATGGAAAGCACCAGACAGCAAGTTTAAATCATTAAACATGCAAATTTATACATTAAATAAATGATAAATTTGGCAGAAGCTATCTCATAACTTATACCTAATTGCTATACTATCTGTAACATATATAACTATTTTACTACTATATACATATACATATTATATATTCATAGATGCATTCATTGGTTCTGAGAGAAAGTTTAATATTTACGCGACCACCAAAATTTTCATAAAATTTTATTACCACAATTCTAAAGCTCTGGTAGATAAATAACAAGGACGGGCAAAGTTTATCTGATGTGGTAGACAGCAAATGATCACGTACACAAATTGGGCAACAACCTGAAAAGTTTATAGCTTACATTTAGACTGCTCTTGTTTTAACACTTTAAAATAATGAAATTGAAAATTTATCTTCAACTTATTACTCCACATTTGTTGCCTATACAAAGTTTTATGGCCTATAAAATAACGCAGATAGCTATATGGAATGCTACAATTATTGTTATTATCAGCTGATGATTGTCTGTCTACTGCTGCAAGTGCTAAGTGAAGTGAAGTGGTTGTTTTTGCTAAATAGCCGGATAAAAATTTCTATCAGGAATAACTATGTTTTGTATGTGATATCTATATCACTGAAATATTGTTGCACTTTGAAATTTTTTCCAATATGTAATAACCTTGATGTGACATTTTTTTAATAATTTCACTGAAGTACCTGCCTACAAAGTTGTTGATAAGCTTCAGGTTGATTGTGTAATCGCATCACGTTATATTCTCAGCTTATCTAAGTACATATAAACTTTTTTAACTTATATTAAAATTTTAGATGAAAAGTTACGAGGTTTTCAAGATCATATCTCAGGCTGTCAATAGGATAGTTAGTTAAAATTGCTGTTACGTATGTACATATAATGTGTATGCTTAAAAAGTTGTATTCTACATCCTGAAGTCATTTAACAAAAATCCCTGAAACCAAAGTTGATATCGTTTGACCTTACGAATTATAAAATTCAGCCGATTTTTTTAACATTAATGGAGAATTTTTATAAAAAAATCCCAGTCTAGACGATTCTATTCACAAAATTCTATTTGGTTAATAGATATTCTCTAGGATCCTGTTATTCTATTAATATTTAGTCAGTTACTTGTTTCCTGAATCCCCAAAAAGCTGTAGGGCCGAAACAGATCAGGTAACTGCCGTTTTGGACTCTTCTTCTGTTGAGACTCGATCTGTCCAGTAAATTTTTAGAAATCGATATAAACACCTATTAACAAAAGTTTACAGGTGGGTCTTATCAAAATGTATGACTTTCCACGTCTCGCAAACTATGTATGCAGTAGGATTTATTTTTAAATTAGAGTTGAAAAGTAGCCGTTTGCATTTAACTGAAATCTGAGCTCGTATCTGCTAATTTACACTACTCTCAATCACAATTTTTTTTTTATTGTACATTTACTAAAAATCCACTAATTTTAAGTATTTCTAAAGTTTGTCTCTTAAATTAAATAATTTCAAAGAATCAACAAAATCTGTTCATTTTTGAAAAAAAAAAAAAAATCGTCTCTTGCACAACAACAAGCAATTTCATCCTTGCTTACATATGCTTAACACGTTTATTGAGCTTGCTTAAGTCTTTCACTCGTGAATCACGTGAGTTTTGGGATCAAAGATCACAGATTCTGTGAATTCTTTTTTTTTTTTTGTAAATTTATACACAGAATTAATTGTACAATGAGTGCGGCTTCTGAAAGCTGTAAAGCAAGTGTGGGTGTAGCAGGTTGCTTCACATTTATTGTTTTTTTATCTGTTTATTTTTCTTCTGATGATCATCATCATGGTATATGACGTTTTTACGTGGCACCAGCTGCTGCTGTCGTATGTACTCGAATATTTCTCAATTTGCTTAAAGTCGTTAAGTAGTGATAATTATTGAATCGATTGACATTTATATATCTGAATCGAAGATATTTTATCATGGACACACAATGGGAGACTAATAATGAGAGATAAGTGGAAAAGTATAGGTACTTGAATTGAAAAGTGTCGTATTTTTTTTTTATGCTTCTTTAATTGACAAACAACAACAAAATTTTACAATCAAAAGTGATTGAAGCAATAAAGCAGATGCTGATTACAAAATCAATTCAATTTGGATTATTCAATTGCCCTATTTAATTCTATCTGTAATCTCTGAGTACGATGTATGTAGACACTCAGATGGATCACAGATATGTATCTTGTCATTGTTTTTCGAAATAAATTGAACTCTCTGTTTAATTGGTAATTAGAATTGTTGCGAGTCTATAGTAGAGGATTGTGCATGCGTAATTGAATAATTTTTGGTATACATAGGAACCTACATAATTTTAAAGAAATAATTATAAATTTATGATTTTTCTCTCGGCTAAAAACAAAGAATACCCGCAACGCAAAAATTGAAACTCTTTGTTGATTAAATTAAATGACCCCATGATGCACTCTTAATTTTAAATAAGCGTTCCAAATACATATTGAATATATAAATATGCATATGTATAAACGTACATACCTATGCGTATAAGTAAATTTCAGAGTATGTATTATTTCTTGCGAAGTAAAGCTTTTTATCGTATTGTGCTTGTTGTTATCTTACTTTAGAATTCAATGAACTTGCCGATTTTATGTGTTTTTAAAAGAATAAATTAATCAGAAGCTATGCATGTATGTGTGTACATTCGAACTATAACAATATGTTAATTATAAATAAAATATTTGTCAATTTATTCACTATTTGCGGTTTTGATAATATCAAATAAATTTATGAATAAAAAATAATTGAAAATACGTCAATGTATACTGCAATATGCATTTTAATTTATAACGAACTAAAGAAATTATAGTAGGAAAGTGAAGGAAATATTTTTAAAGGCCAGTGAATTTAATATTAAAATAATATTATTAATTAATATTATAAATTACAACAACAAATACACATGCATACTAAATCAAAATAAAATACATGCAGTCCGCGTTACTTTAGTGATTATGTGTTGAACGTGTCATTACTATAATCTTTGTTCCTTGAATCCTCTTTGGCATTTCTCCAAGTGTCAGTAATGTATAACCTCCTTTGGCATACAGAGGAGAATGTCGGATTTCAACAGAAATCTTATTTTTAGATAATGTAAAATACTGAAATTTGTTCTTTGTTTGAAAGTTAAATATTCAAAAAAAAAAAAAGAAAAACGAAATATTATTATAAAATGCAGGCAGACTGAAGAAAATAATTCTATGGTGATTCTGTAGCGCGTGCTTTGCATAAGTATAAGTATATGTACTGTAAGGGAGCTAGAATATTATAACTACTATTTAACATTTATTGAAAAATGAATAAAATTAATAAAAAATAAAAAAAAAACGGTTTGGTCCTTTTGTTTTTCAAAATATGCCAAAAACTCTAAACTACTTTCGATAACAATGTTTTTAGTATTTTGAATATGAATATTTGTTTTGTAAAATTTTGGTTTTTCATAAATCGTGGACATAAGGATTTTGCAAATATTTTCTAAATGTTAAAAGGTCAGATGAATTTGTTGGCCAGGAAATTGTATGTTTTCCTTTAGGTGAAACGAGTTTTTTCACAATGTGATATAGCATATTATTTTGCATATTACTATAACCGTTATCTTAAATATATGCCTTATATCACAAAAACAAAAAACAACATTTTTAAAATGTCCAGTTGCTATTGCTGGTTTATCATGCTATCTATAAAATACAGAGACAGTTTGACTAAGAGGCAAAAGAAGGTGCGAGTTGATGGGAGAAAAATACAACCAAGGCTTGGAGCAAGTTGTGTATAGGTCTGTCAAAAGTCATAAAAATCAACTACGCTTGACTACTTCTATCCTTCTGACTGTAGTCTAATATGTAGGCGTAGTCAAGCGTATTCGTTAACTGTCAAAATTTGATGGAGTGAACATAAAATAGCTTTTGATGAGTCACTATCATAGTAGTAGGAGCAGAACATTGGAAAAAATGGTTGCTTCATTCTTCGGACGTAAGGATCCATGTTGCCACAATTCCACTGGAATAATATAGTATGGTCAATGCTGAATACCACCATTTGTTTGCCGAATGTTTTTTTCAAAATTTGCTTGAAAAAGACCAAGAAGATGAATTCTTCTTCATCACGACAGTGAACCAATCTCTATCTCGGACTATCGAGTTCTATCCTGTCCGCTTGGATAAAATGCGCAGATTGATATTTAACATCACTTACGCAGTGGTGGAAGCCTACGAAATTCTTATTTCTGAGATGACTGTGAAAAGATCAATACATGCAAAGGGTGTAGAAATGCAAAAAATGTTCAGAAAATGAAAAGGCAAATATTCAGATTTTTTTTCTCACCCGGAAAGCTTAACCCCCATACATGAAAAATCTAAATTTGCCCTTAACAAACCTGAAATGTGCCCTTATTTTTCTCACTCTCTTGCCATGATGTGTACTGTCCAAAGAGAATAGGAAGGCGGAGATTCTATAATTGCATTTAGACTTTATGGGATATAAACGGAAATGTTAATTCATTTAGATTTTATGGTCTATAAACGGAAGTGCTTATATGTTTTAATTTAAAATTCTCGAATACATTTCGCAATTATAGTTTTCTGTTACGTTGAGTGTGTTTCTTATCATATGTACGCTAAACATTTACTGCGTATCTCTGTTATTGAGCAAACCATACTATTCGATGAATGCATCTGTAGAAATATCAATAAATGGAGCATAAATGATAATATGAAATACACAATCGTTTTTGAAATCTATAACTTTAGAACTTAATCGTTATGACCTCGACTCATCGTCATTTCCGCCTTTGTTATGTTATGGATTACTATACCAGCATGAGTTTAGTCAGCGGGTCAAGAATATCGGCGTTATTCTTAACTGTAGAATAACACGTTGTGATAGAATGTGTCATCAGTAGTACATATGTATGTAAAATCTATTGTAACCTTCACAAATTGTGATTATGTTTACTAGTATCTGTACATATTACCGCTTGCAATCAGCTTAGAACGTGTGATTTTCTTTATCGCGGAGAGAATAAACATTTTTATCATTAATCAGTATTTGGTCTTTAAAGGTTTTTGTCTCGTTCTATAGAATTTTGGTCACAGTTAGTTATTTGTTCTTATAATTTCGAATTTTTATTTTGATTTTGATATTTATCTGAATACTTTTTATGAGGCAACCAAACTATCAAGGATAACCCTATGATTTATTTAGATTTCTGTTGATAAAGACAAGTAGGTTTTTTTTTATAGGTAGGGGAAGAGAGATCTCAAGCACGAAGTTCAGGGTGGTCCATTGTGCTAACCTGTTAGAATACCTTTCACTACAACCTTCCAGTCCTTTTCATAAAGCGCAGCAGGTCTTGGTGAGGTAAGTTTTGCAATTCATCCACAGATAGGAGGGCAGACCCAAGCATATTCAGTCTGCTCCGGGAAAAGATCGAACAGACACTCAGGGTTGTTAACAACTCCCATCCTTTTTAAATGAGCGTAAAGCAAGCTATGGACGGTGACGATGCTAACCACACTTCTACATTGTCTACTTCCGAGCCCCAAGAGAAAATCAGAGAAATTCCTATTGGGCCCATCAAAAAAAAAGTGCTCAGGTTCGCCCATTTCTGCTGATGTTTCATATGAAATCCGCTTTGAAGAGAAACTCGATAACCGTGGTGGCAGCGTCTACCGCTGGTTGCGGTGTAAGGAACGGAGACTGAGAGCCAGATCTGTCTAGAAGGTCAGACCTACTAAAGGTCAGACCCACTAAAGGGACAGCTTGTTGTGTCCCCCAGTAATTTAGATGTTATCCGAGGGCCGGTCAGAGCCATCAATTCTGTCTGACTATCTGAAAGGATAGCAGTGTCCTTTCCCTTGATTTCGATGTCAAGGGCTATCTTCGCTGCCGGCGAGGATTTCAGCTTGGAAGACAGTGGTGTTCAAGAAAGTAAACATCAGTGCCGTCTTCCTAATTAGTGAGAGAGCCGTCGTGTCGGTGAAAATTTGTAGATCGAACCAGGGAAGGTTCGATTGGGTTTTGGGAACCTCTCTCAGGCCATGATTTCTTTTCAGGGAAACTCAGAGAGAGCCGAAGCCCAAAATGAAGCTCTAGTACCATCGCACGCCAATGAGCAATAGGAAGAACAAGTCCAGCCGTCCTCCCAATTTCTCCATGAGCGCAATCTACACACAGCCCTTTTGGCATCTGCCTAAATGACAAGATCGTAAGTAGCCTTAAGATGAATGTAGGTAAAATCTATTTAGAGTTGGTCATACTTACGGTCAGTCCCTGTCTCAATATCAAACGACACCGAATTAGGAAGAGTTTTACTGTTTTATAATATTATCTTTCTTTTCTTCTCTTTTACCTTCTTTATTTTCTTTTCTTTTCTTTTGTTTTCTTGTTTTTCCCTTTAGTTTCTTTTATTTTATTTTATTTCCTTTTTATTCTTTTATTTTCTTTTCTTTTCTTATTCTTATCTTATTCTTATGTTATTTTATCTTTTATTTTCTTGTCTTATATTTTCTTTTCTTTACTTTACTCTCCTGTTCTTTTTCTTTTCTATGCTTGTCTCGCTCCATTTTTCTTTTTTTTTTCTTGGCGGAATAATTCGAAAATATTTAGTGAGATAATTACAGGAAAACATATTTGTTTCTGCAGTATGGAGCTGAAGTTCAAAAAGATGCTGCCTCAGTGCATCTGAAAGGAATAATTTCTCGATTGAATTCTCAGATTCTCATTTTCCGCTCGTAATGTAAAACAAAATTCATGGATTCAAAATTATTTTTGTTTTAAATTTTTTTAAATTGTATTTTGTTCAGAATTTATTATAAAATTTACTTTTTACTTAACTGGGGTTAACCGACGGATTTTAGACATTATCTAGAAATCGATTTAATCATTACCCGGTGAGGGTTTATGATGGGCTATTACATCATCCCTGTTTAGAACTGTGTTTTTCCAAAATAAAGATATACATAAGTTTTCATATCGTGTTTCTTTTATATTTTTCCACCTACCTACCTATAGAATTATATGTACATATATATGTAGAAGTTACCTCTTGTCTACCTCTAACTACTTCAATTCCTGTATATTGCATGTATAAAAACCTACAAGGCTTATTCTAGATTATTTTCCATGTTCATACTACATAATTGGGCGTTCATTAATTTTAAATTATGAATCGCAATGAAAATATGACCTTTCACCTACAGAATGTTTTTTTTCTGTTGAAAACCAATCTACTCTGGAATGGAATGACCCCTAATTAATGCTAAATATTAAAATCCAAATCAATTACCCGAAAATGCTTATTATTTTCTAATTTTTTTTTCTTTCTTAATTCGCCCAAATTTGATATTATGTCAAAATCTTTCTTAAAATTCATCTGAAATTTTAATTATTATCAATCTCTTTCCCATTTTATAGCAGAATTGATTCTGAAAGTTCCTTCCTAAGAGATTAAGTGATGTTTGTGCTTTTATTCTCGAAATTATTGTTTTCTGATAAATTTCCTCATTCTTCGTATTTTGGTCGACAGATAATTTTATGTTATCAAAATGTCGTTATTTTTATACATACAAGATAAAAGCATCTCTCAATATACTTACAGTGGAAAAATTTTCACAATAATTACTGGATGCTGTGCTATTTTATTTGCATGCAAGTGATAAAATATACAGAGAAATTGAAAGGCACACAAATATGCAAATGGTAAATGAATAAAAAAAAAAAAACATTGTCGAGAAGGGAGGAGCTGTAAACATATGTATGTAGATAGCAAGCTAAAGTGCACTTACTGAAAACATACTTAATTAAAGCGAAGAAAGACTAGACAACGCATTATTTATCCATTGTTTCTTGCAAGGTTGTACGTCGAACCAAATAAGTATGTTATACGGCTAAAGTTTGTTTTATATAATGGCATCAGTGTGCTTCGAGCCAATTAATCATGTGATCACTTTCCTTCTTCTCGTTTAATCGTAACTAGGCCAATATTCCTGAGTTTTCCCATAATTTATTTATACTGAACCTATTAGAGATGAAGCCATATTGTATGTATATATATAAAGTCAATGTATGTGTATATGTAATTCTAACATTATTGGAAAATGTTTCGATTACATTAATTATCTTAATGAAGAATCTACACCATGATTAATAGTCGCGTCAGCATTTACTTATCTGTTGGAATTGTATATCTATATTATAAGAATTAAGTGTAATTAAAATACGAACTTAAGTAGGTATATAGATATAACATACAAAATACTGATATCTTCTTTTGGTTCAGTGCAGTTTGCTAGTATGTACCTACATATACCTGTATATGTAGGGAAAAGTATTTGGACACCTATTATTACTCAAGTTTGTACTTTTTTGCCCTATTTACTGGACTGCAAGAGTCTTGGCTAATTCTCGTCTTAATCTGATTTTTCATAGAAAATCCACTGCGGCCATCCTGAAATAACGTCTTTCCTCAGATATCCGTCCTTTTCGTCTTTTAAATCTTTAATTGCCGCCGCTGTGAGATTAAACAACATGTGAGATCTTTTCCATCCCGTTTGAGGAGTTCCCATATTGTAGAAATTGGAAAAAAAAAAAATATTTGTCACAAGTGATTGATATTCGAACCTTAAAAGAGTTTCTTTATTTTGATTTTAATAGATGTCTAGAGAAATAATCTGGCAAGGTGCTACTCAATTCCATTGAAACTTTCTTAAAAATAGTTAAAAATAGAAAACATTTTAATTTTTAGCCCCTTGCATTTTTTTTTAATAGGTGTGATTGAGTTGGAATATTGGTAATTTGTGGTTTAGAAGCAACTTTACTGTGTTATGTAAATATAGCTCCTTAAAAAATTCGGTATATTTGTATCTCAATTATGGGCGCCCAAAGCTCTGGAATAATCTGAAAAAGTCTGCTATTTTTGGGAAGGATTATTCAGGTTGCGATATTAATCCCGATGTACTAAACACACATTTCACTTCATTGCAGTCCTCTAATGCTCAGATTTTATCAACCTATGATAAACCTGGTAGTTTTCAGACAGGCTCAGATGGCTTCAGCTTTAGCTTTGTTGATGCTGATGAAATTACGAAGGCATTAAATTCATGCTATCGGGTTGGATGAAATCCCTAAATTCATCAAATATATTCTGCCCTGGATTCTTTCTCCATTCTTATATTTATTCAAAACTTGTCTTATCACATCAGAGTTTCCCTCTCTCTGGAAAATCGCTACTGTGATTCCGATAGCTAAGAAAAGTTCCCCTGCCGATTTGAATGACTTCAGGTCGATTAGCATATTATGCTACCTCTCTTAAGTTCTTGAAAAAATCAAGTCCCTTCAAATAATCAAATATCTACAGAGTAATAATTACTTAGCCAGCTGGCAGTCGGCATTTTCTAAAAGTATCGACTGATATTCGCAGGGCTTTGGACGATAATAAATTGGACCTGTTGGTCTTGCTGGATTTCTCTAAGGCTTTTGACAGTGTTAGCCATGGTAAATTGCTATTTAAATTGTCAGATAAGTTTAATTTGTCTTCGTTTGTCATTAGTTTAATTTATTCTCCCGTGTCGGATAGATCCCAACAGGTTAAGGTCGGTGGCTTTTTATCTAATGCGCTGTCGTTAACATGTGGCATCCGCTACGGATCTATGCTAGGCCTACTATTGTTCTGTAGTTACATTAATGACATCCCAGATGTTATTGAGGATTTCAATATTCACTTGTATGCGGATGATATTCAGTTATATTTGACACGCCCTATAGGTCTCGTGAACGATTGTGTGGATCGCATTAATTCCGATTTAGTTAAGGTTTCAACATGGGCAGTGGAAAATAATTTGCTACTCCTGATAAATCCCAATAGATGGCGATGTTTAGAGGGGCTGTCGATGCTAATGATCTGCTTTCAGTCTTTTTAAATTCCAGAATCTTGCGATGTACTGATGTATATATATAGTGTCTTTCGTCGAATCTACACTGGTCTCCATAGAATTTGGCTATTAGCTAGTATCCTCTGAAGGTCATTACGCTTGAAGCTTGTCAAAACACTTCTCATACCTTATTTTACCAGTGGCAGCGTGATTTTTCCACATCTGGATGCAGCCTGTCGAAGAGAAATATATGATACTTTGTCCCATGCTTTGACCATGTCCAATGCTTTGACCATATTTCTCCGAATCGGCACGTTCTACTGGGCTGCTCTTTGAATGCTCATCTGGTTTGCAAGTATTTAATATTCCTCCATAAACTTATTTATTCGAAAAATCCCTCCTACTTGTACAATCAGCTTGTATTTATGCAATCTTCTGGAAACGTGAACATTCTGATACCTCGACACAAACATTCCATTCTGGAGAGCTCTTTCTTGGTTCGTTCGAACAGTTCGTGTGTGGAACTCACTTCCTGTCTTTCGGAAGCTTATTACCCAATATATTCCTCCTGACTATCTAACCTCATAAACTGCATATAATTTGTATGTAACTTTTCCTCCGATCTCGACTCTACAAATGAAATTTACAATTTTTTTTTTCTCAATTTATAATGTAGGCACATTTTCACTTTATTTTCTTTTTCTTTTTTCTTTTTTTCCTGTTCTCTTTTTAGGGTTCCATATCCAAAGGGTAAAAACGGGAACCCTATTACTAAGACTCCGATGTCCATCCGTCACCGGGCTATATCTCATGAACCCTACTAGGTAGACAGTTGAAATTTTCACAGACTGTGTATTTCTATTGCCGCTATAATAATAAATAATAAAAATAAAATAAAATTACAAATTATAAGAAACGTTTTTTTTTTGCGTATACATAGCGTTAAATTTTGTTAGATGGTACGGAACCCTTCGTTTGCAAGTCCCACTCGCACTTGGCCGGTATTTTTTTCTTAACTTTAATTTTCCATTAGCTATCAAATGCTTCTTTTTACTATATTTTTCTATAATTATAGTATATATTAGCATTAGTATTTAGTTTCTATCTTAGCCTAGGCTTTATAATTTGCATTATGATTAAATTGTTATTATTATTATTTTTTCTTCTTCGAAGTATTGTTCGGTACAGGTAAAAGATTATACACTTAAATTGAAATTGAAATATGTTAGTAAATCAATTTTTTTTTGGAAAAGTCATGTACAAATATTTAGAGGTTAAGAAGATGAAAGTAGAGCTTCATCAAGATTTTAGCTACTAAATAAAGAGTTCCCAGAAGGACTTCATATATCCTTTCCCGTTTTATAGATGTTTCTCCTATTTCGCAATGTCAACTCCTCGGCATGCGGGTATTAGTCGAATTTTTTCTACATTTCAATGACCATAACTCGGTGTTGTATTTTCGGACCGTTAATTGTAGGGTCTGTTAGTCTGGTACTGGCTATAATTTGTGGAAGAAACTTTTTTAGAGATAGCTTAGGGGGAGGTTTGCAGCAGTTCGCGGAGGTAGGCTTCAATGGGACACATACCTTTTCTGTACGATTAACTTGGCAATTGAATTTTAAATCTGAATTGTTCAATTTTTCATCAATGGTTGCATACAACCTGACATTACATTTACTATATGTTGTAGAAGATTCGATCTTTAAAAATCCCGTATTATAATTCCATTATGAAACTTGTTTTTTTTTCGTACAACATAAGTTTGTACAAGTTACCCTTATTTCACAATCGTTTAGTTTTTTACTTTTTAATCCAAAATTCGAATTTGGATTTACCGTTGATGGCATCTGTATATTTGAAAAAATATTAATTCTAAACTATTTATTGTACGATAACATTTTTTTATATATATTTTTAAAGGACAAAACGTAGATGCGCTTTCATCTGGCTTATCTGTCAGGGACAGGCACTGATCAGTGTAGCCGAACAGTCAAGGATGAATACCTATTATTTATATAAATGACTTATACGTCATATACTTTGTTCGAAGCTGACAGTAGACTGCAACTACTGACGACAAATAAACAAGTATGAGTATAATGGGTCAGGTAAAGACGATTATCCCTTTTCTTGGTTCACTACGACTCCAAAAGAAAATATTATAACCTAACTTTTGCTACTTTACATGAAAAAAAAAATTTTTTGTAAGGAAAAATGCTAAAAGGGTTAAAATGAGACTTTTTAATAGATTTTCCCAAAAAAAATTTGCAAAAACTATCTACCTATGGATATTATGTACAATATTTGTTAAGATTGAAATACAATCTTACTGCCTATAAGTACAATATAATCCCCCTAGTTTATTTTCACTTTATATTTCGCCACTGTGCTCTATTTAATGATATATTATGTAACAGGTATGCACTGTATTAAAATTGGCCCATCCGCTCCGTAGTCCCATACACCGCATCACATATTTCATAACCAATTGCAATTTTGACCAATTTAATACAATTGACTATGTAATTTATTAAATCACGCGGTAATAATGCGTTGTTATGTTTTTGGGTATTTTTTCGTTTGTACTTAATTGATCTTAATTGAAATCTATTATGGAATTTTTGGTACAATGAGAGTTGAATTTTTGAATTATCTCTCAATTTGTCCATTTTATCTTATACGTCACAATGAATGTAGATTAGGTAATATATAAGTGGCCGTATGGAACAAAAGCTTTGTTACTCTGTGGTAAAAAAAATATACATATATATATATATTTTTAGTGGATTTAAGATGTTTTCTGAGATTTTTAAATGAAATACTTTTTTTTCTGAATTAATGAGTATTAAAATCCAAAGCACTAAGGCTTAAAAAAAATCTGCACTGCCGCCTTAATTTATGATGAAAATCTGTATAATTGATCAGGAGTTGCGGAGTTGCGGTAGCAACTCACGTTTTCCTCTTGAGGAGTCGTCCGAAGAAACTGCGGTCTCATTTCACGTTTCCTTGTTGAGTGCGCGTGTAAAGCCAAAAGTATATCAAATTAAGGTTCTTTAAAATGAAACAAGTGTTTACTGTTAAAGCCCCATTAATATATTACAACCCTGATCTGATTAAGTCAGTCCGCATTCAATGATCGTATAATCAATAAATGGGGCGCGGTATCTGCCGATCAATCTCTTCAGTATCTGTGCTGGAAGGAGTTCTAGGAAAAACTTGTATTTTCAATGCAAAGCTTAATGCTTGGAACAGAATGCATCGCAGCCACCAAGCACAATACGGTAATGAAGTGTCAAAATCGTAGCCACCAAACATGACTGCGTCAAGATGAAATTTAAATTAATGTTTTTAACTGTATTAATAATAAATTGGGACCACAATATTATTAATTTTAAAAATTTTCAACAGCATAATTAAATTTTCTTTGAAACTTATTATGTTCAGCATACGAAATTTTAAAACAAACAAAATATTAATCAGCTGTGAAATGTCAACGCAGGATAATTGCGCTAAAGTTGAAAGTCGAGCAACTTTTGCGTGGTGGCTACGATGCCTACGTTCATTGCGGCCACTTAATGGCATCGCTTTATAACTTACTTCTGCGTGACATTTTCCTGCGTGGTGGCTACTTTCATTCTGTTCCAAGGGTAATGCCAGATTAAATAAAATAACGGGCACCACATGACTTAGGGCCGTATTCACCAAGCAAAATTAAAAAAAAATTCAATTAAAGCTATTCACCAACCACACTTACCGAGTCGATTTAATGAAAATTTAATTTTAATTTAATTTTAAGTGAGGCCTTACCCTCTCTTAAATAAATTTAATTTAGATATCAGCTGATTGAAGTGTCATGCAGTCAAATGTCATATTTTTAATAGCGCATTTAAAAATTTGAAGAAGCAATTGCTTAATATGGGCTATTTTTAATTAAAATGAATTGTACATATATTATAAAATATTTTTAATAATACATAAAAACTTTCTATTTAAATAATACATAAAAACTTCTTTTAATTTTTTAAATAATATATAATTACATGAACTCTCACGAGAACTGTCACTTGCCAAATTCGGAAATCTTGCAGCTGATAGTCCGAAATGTCCGAAATTATTTATTTTATTAAGGTTGGTGAATAGCTACAAAAATTTAATTGCGGTCTCTCAATAAAAATTAAATTAAAATTAAATTTGTATTAAATGGCTTGGTGAATACGGCCCTTAGAATTTCATTCTTTTACAAAAAAGAAAAAATTAAAGTCAATTTCGAATATGGGCAAAATAAGGCAATACTCTCGTATAGTGTTGCTGTAAAATAATTTTGTTTTTTAATGCCTATTTTAAATACGAGTATTTACTGCTGAAACCTTACAGTGAGCTGAAATTTTGCATATTCATATGTCAATTTCTGCACGACATCTTAAGAACGCATATCTACCTACATATATTTGGATATTACTTGAGATGGTGTTGAGGTAGAGAGCTGACATTTTTTACAAAAAGAAAAAAAAAACGTTGGAGTAAATTCGTAGAGTTAATACGCTGATTTTAAGCACTTGTTGACACCATCACATATAGTGCATAAAGTTTCTGATGATTGCAATGCAAATATTATTGGCTGACTGATACTCTACCTATGGACTTAAACCAGCGAAAATAAGCATGAACTGATTTTTCTATCTTTTTCATTCCGAGCCAATTTCGTATGATAGGGTTGTGAAAAGAAAACTGTCATTATTTGAAACTTCAATTTCAATTATTAATTTATTATGGAAAAACTTCTTTGATAACTCAAAATCTATGAGAAATTGTTCTTGGTAAATGTAAAGTTTCCAAATCACGTTTTGGTACTTCTTTCGTGCTTGCAGGAAAAGAGACAGATTTGCGAAATTGGTTCCAAGCAGTCCATGTTTCCTTCATATCTTTTGGAATATTTAAGGAAGGCTAAAACGCAATCGACGGAGCAAGTGTCATACTACCAGCGAAATGAAAGCATCAAATGCAGTATATAAAAAACTTTGCAACTCTTTTATAGTTGAAGAATAGAAAAGTTTTAAGAACTTTTATTTTTAACGATTCTAAATCAAAGCATAAATACAAGAAAACGTGGTTTAGTAGGCTAGATACATATTAAGAAATCCAAGGGGGAGAATCATCTGTCTCGTTAGCTCAGTTGTAAGAACAGTCGCCCGGCCAGCTGAAGGTTTCAAACCTCGGACGAGGCGGTTGTTTTTTCCTCTTGTATTTATGATTTGATTTATAATCGTTAAAAATAAAAGTTCTTGAAATTCTTTTATTCTCCATCTTTGATCGATTCTAACAAGTGTGGGTTTGATTCCCGTCAGGGAAAAAAATATAATCTTTTATAGTTGCCATTTGTTTACGTAAACATAACACCTTAATACCGAGTATTTTGTTTTGTCTGGGTATAATTTTAATTTACTCGATTTTCTTTAAAAAAAAAATGGATGCGGAGGAAATATGAGAGCTATTTTGTTTACTATGTTGAGCATATATTTCTATTTATTTTTTACTCCATTATGTTGGCAGATCTGTTGCAGCAAGCATCCTCGTAGCAATTATGATGATGCTTCGAAAAAGCCATGATATAAATCCGAGCATCACAGCTGATTGTTACTGCGAATATTCTTGCAGTGTCCATTAAGTTTTCGCCTTTAGACTTAAAAGGACAAACGTGAAAGTCGATTCAATTCTGCTTGTAAGTGAGCAATACTCAACATACTCCATGTAATCTCATATCTGTATAAAAATTAATGTAACAGAAATATTTTAAGTTTAAAAAAAATTCCACCAATTTGTTTAGGATAAAAATACTAAGCACGTGTCAAGGACAGAGCATTGTATTTACTTGGCTAGCAAAATTATTCAAATTTCTGTTAAAAGAAGTGAAATATTTCGATAATTTTTGTGTAAATAAATAAATGATGTCAATTTTAATTAAATAGAATTCCATTTTATCATAAGAATTATAATTTAATCAATTAATGTGTAAAATATATTCTTTACTCAAAAAACAAATGTAAATCTTTTCGATAATATTGATATCTTTTATACAGTGGGTACCTACTTGAATCTTATGGCCTATCGATTTTTAAATAAATTAATCAGAAATTAACACGTAATAATTCGATGCGATGCAGCTTTAAGTCATGTTATCGGTTGGTATTCATAGAAATGACACTGTCTAACTATTTAAACATGAGTTATTTTTTTTTATACTGATATAAAATAAGCTATCGATTAGATACACACAAATTGTCCTTAAAAATTAATAAACTATGTACCTACAGAGTATTATATGTATGGGTTGATGATAGAAACGATTAGATAAATTATAAAGAAAAAAAAATGGAGAAAAACTATTTTCTCTTAAAATATGTTTAAGGAAAAAAAAAGGTTAAATGTAATTAAGACTCCGAAATATAATTCAATTTACCTGACGTCCATAATTACCAGGAAAGTCTGGTCTTTGCATACCATTAAGGAACTTAATATTCATTGTAAGTTTTTATAGATACATCTTACGTGGAAGTAATAAAAGAAAGATTAAATGTCATGTAAAATTTTTATACATAAACGTTGCATAAATAATATGACTTCCCTTTCTAACTAGGAGCAGAAATTCTTCTAAATTCTTCTAAATACTTGACTCTCTGATATTTTTATTTTTGATGAATATATTTAAACATTTTGTTTGCTCTCTGTTAATTTTTTAAGTTTTTGGTAACTTGATTAGATTCCATGAAAATCACAAAATTTTTCGTAAAAATTTAGTGTTTATTTATTTATTTAATATTTTTCTGACTTAATAAATGAGAAACAACATTTTGCAATAAATAAAAAAAAATCAAGTTTCTAACTGCTTTTGTATCAATATAAGCTCTAAATAATTTGAAAATTTGTTGTAAATTCAACACATATTACTGAGGGGCACATAAAATTCATATTTCGTTCGATGACTCTCAATGAAAAGATGATCGCAGTACCTTTAAATTCTATAGGGAGCATTCAACGAAATAGATATAAGAACTTTAGGAGAATCTATTAATCCAGTCAAAATTTTATGAATAAAAACACACAAGATAAACTCTTATGGAGCGACGTCATATTAATTAAAACTAGACGATCAGAATAAGATGGAAGCTCAAACCTATTACTCCATTTAAGGCGACGAAGAGCAAAACCTAAAAACTTTTTCTGTATAGATTCAATCCTGTTAAAATGTACACTGTAATAAGGACTCCACACTTGACAGCAGTATTCCAAAATTGAATCATACAAGGAACGCAATACGTACAGGTCATTAAATTCTTTAGCCCAGCGCCTAACAAACCTAAGCATTGAAAAGGCTCTCCCAATAATATAATCAAGATGGCGAGAAAAAGTAATTTTTGATTCAAAGATAATGCCTAGATCTTTAATCTGGTTTACTACATATATAGGAACATTGTCTATATGATACTGGCACGCAAAGGGAGAAAACTTACGACTAAAGACAATAACATTACATTTGAGAATATTTAGAAATAAATTTAAAGCACATACATCTTTCTGTAGCAGTACACAATCATTCAGTAAATGAACCTGTTTAAAGATCATAATATCATCAGCATATATTAAAATTTCAGAGAATTTTATCACCGATACGAGTTCATTAATAAATAAGACAAATAATAAGGGACTAAGATATAGCTCCCCTGTGGAACTCCAGGCTATGTACAAACAACAATTGAAAGCGCGTTTCTGAAGAGGGCTTATTTCTAGCACTTAAATAAGATGAGATCCAATTAACCAACAATGGAGAAAAGCCTGTTTTTAACAGTTTAAACAGCAGCACTCTGTGGGCAAGCTTGTCAAAGGGTTTGGAGAGGTCGGTATAGACACAGTTAACCTGCATCCGCTTTATTAGCAATAAAGGATGCTAAAAGTGTCAATTTGGTTGATGTTGATCTGCCCTTAATGAAGCCATGTTGTTTTGAGCTAAATAATGGCTTACAATCGAACGTTAGCAATTCATAAACCAAGCTTTCAAAAAGCTTGGGTATAACAGCCAATTTAGCAATTGGTCTATAATTACTAATCAAGTCGCTCTAGAATATCAAAACATTGTTTAAGAACAATGCTACCATCCGGTCCAACAGAACAGGAAAAATCCAATTCATGAACATGCTCAAATAACATATATATTCATTAATACACCGAATATTAATATCTAAGCTACAGCAATTAGACATGCAAGACGATACATAAGAAAAATCGTTCACATTGTTCGTGTTGATGTTGAACTTATAGTATTTTTAAATTGCGATGCAATATTTTGTTGACGTACATATGTACGAAAATCTATTGAAGAGAAATGTGCGTGTTTGTCGTAGATATAATTTCTGCATTGCCTCTTGTATTTTTCTTATAGGTATCAAAAATCAGCAACCGATTAAAATGTATGTAAACCATTCTATTGCCCACACTATCATTCATATGAAAAAATTATCAAAAATTACTAATCTGAGCTTTATTCGATTTCGTAACAGATTTCGAAAATGTATCAGATTAATTGTACCGATCTCTCGGTATATCTTAAAAAATTTGTAATTAAAAACGAACAGCTCCTTGAATGATCTGTTTTTTTTCTTCTTCTTTTTAGTAGTTTTTAATAATTTTCTCTAAAAAAAAAAATTGACATTGTTTTCAAGTGGAATTTCAATCTTAACGTCGTTGTTTTACTCAAACTTCACCTTTGCAGTGTAATTATGACCATTTAAAACAAAAACATCCAGATCTGGTACGCCACCAAATCGGAGCTGCTACATCCAAGCTTACTTTTTATTAAACGAATCAAATAAATTTGTCAACCTAGGATAAAAGTAAACTACTCGCGCCACTCGTTATTGACATCATGAATATTATAAGTTATCCTATCTTGGTAACGCTTACCTATTCGGTCGAATTCAACGATTCAATTTCGAATGAAGTACAAATTCGTACTTAAACTTCAGGACAATAATTGTTTTTCCAATTTTTAAAGATCATTCCACAGATTTATATAAGTATATGTAAAAATGCTGTAGTCCTTATCACTTGACTTTCCAGAATATCCTCTTGATTGAAATTTATAGATATTATCTGGGTACATCCATAGATTCCTGAATACATGTTTCTACTAAACAATGCAAATGTCATATATCCACAGATTAAATAAAACAAAAAGTTAAACACATTTTTGTTTCTCATAAATATAATTTTTTGAATTTTTTTTTTTATCTTTAAACATTTGATTATTTTCTAAATATTTTAATTTTAAAATTTAATAAAAACAAAGCTTAAAAATTACTTCAAAAAATTTCAGGTGAACATTAAAAATATAGTATACATCATGTTTTTAGTTTTCTTAAAAATACTGTCGAAAAAGTATACAACACATTTTGCTTTAATAAAAAAAAAATAAAAAAATAAACTTTTACCAAATTTCAGTGATAACGATAAAAACCCGAATTTTATAAATGTTTTTTTTTTTTGGTTACTAAATGGAGACTTGATATTTGATTAGTTTTTCGGCACTTTTTTTGTTGGCTATTTTTGGGTATTTTAATATAAATTACACAATTATGTAATACGTACAAAAAAGTCTAAATAAAATATTGAAAATATAAAAAATGAACTGGATTTTACACATATACATTACATATAGATATAGTTTTTTTTTTCAACTCACATTGTCTTACATTCAATTATTATTTTTTATTGTGCATTTTACATTTTACTCTTACTATAAATTAAAAGCATGAAACACTCTGGATCCATGTTTAGGTAATTTTTAGAAAAATAAAAAATCTCATCAAAGAACATTACTTTATTCTATTAAGCAAGTTCTAAGGAGAGCATTACAAACACTATATGGATCACAATTTGAGCTTGGACGACGATCTTCTAAATAACCTTTTCCTGCATCAGCAACTCCTCTTGGAATTCTTACACTTACTGCACGATTAGCTACACCCCATGAAAATTCATTGATTGATGATGTCTCTAATCTACCAACTAAACGTCTTTGATTATCTTGACCTTGTTTAGGATCATAGGCGCGAATATGTTTTGCTTGATGTTTAGAAAGTTTATGAATAGCTGCTTCAATTGCTTTTATTCCACCTTCGGCTCTCATAGCTTTTGTTGAGAAATTTGTATGTGCTCCAGCACCGTTCCATTGTCCTTCCATTGGTTTAGGATCGAATGTTACAACAACACCATATTCTTCTGCTATACGTTGTAAGATATATCTATATTAGAAAGAGAGGGAGATATTTATTTATTTATATGTTAAAATTTTTTTAAAGAATATAAAAATTGTCAACATTTTTTCACTAAGGGAAAATAGATTAATTATGAGACACAGGATAGTAATAAAATTTTCAAATCAAAATTCTATTGCACATAATGTCGACGAGTACAGGTAGCGTAATGTAGTTTTATTTTTTTCACTGGAATTTTCATGGAAAACTATTAATATTGAGAGTCTATACTTATACTATAGTGGACTAAATTCATCTATATTTGGACTTACTCTAGTTATCTACAATCTATTAACATACTAAGTTTATACAACTCAAACTACTTTAACTCGAAAATTATAAATCATCTATCAACTTTGAACTTTGAACATTAATATGAATCATTCATTTGGAGATAATAAACTAATAAAACCAACGACTGTGACTGCTTTCATAATTTTATTGTTAATGTACTGAAATGAAAGCATATCCCACCACTTCTGTGCATCTATTGTTTTCTCTGTTTGATTAGGTTCAGTCTGTTTATAAAAGTCCTGAATTCCAAGCCCATTGTATGCCGCGTATCTCTTTTTATTAACAGTTGTTTGCCTTTATAATGTCTTTTTTTTTCATAATCTAACATCGTCGTAGACAAATTTTCGGTACTACCGGGGTTTTTTGAAAACAGAAAATAGGATTTCGAAAAAATACAATGAAATTAAGTAGTCCCAGAGATAAAATTCGATGAAATAAAGAGAAAAATAAATTATCTGAGAAGTACATGCACACAGAAAACCTTGTGCTTATTTATTTTTCTTCTGTACACTGTGTTCCATGTAAAATTATAAAACTGAGTCAAGCGTTCAAGAGTGCATAATTATTACGGTCGATGAAAAATAAAGTAATTCTTAGTATTAAGTTTAAGTTTTAAAGTTGAGATAAATTGATACTTAAACTGTTTTTAATAGAATAGGCTTTGTTTATCCATTAGCCATATTAATGTCTATCTAATTAGTGCGCTATCATTCTGCGCGTAGTGAGTATAAAGATGCCCACATTTTGACGTAGATATATTATACAGGTAAGGAACAATAATTTTTATTTAAGTTCAAAAATATGCTAAATTAGGCAATTTCTTGGTAGGTTCGTCATACGAAAATTTAATTTTTTACTACACTATTTGGACTTAGCTCATAAAATCGCTCGACTTAGGGAACTGAAGTTTTTTTTACATGACCATTTAATAAAATTTGTAGATCTAAGTTCGAAAATAGAAAAAACTCGGGAAACTCTTTTTGCCATTTCATTTTTAACTATATATATGTACATCTCGGTTGAGAATGTAATGTTTAAAAAAGAGTATAGATTAAATAGGACAAAGCTAATTAAAAGATAACATTCTGAATTGCAGAAAATTTCTAAGAATCTAGATCAGGTTAAGCGATGCCGAGACATCATTCATATTCATATTTTAGCTGGATTGTAGCTAGATGTGGATTATACAAAAGAACATCTTAGGATATCTAAACTATTAAAATATTTATCTCTTATATTATATTTATCTCTTATATTAATTGTTGTCACAAATTCATTCACTAACTAACTGAATTATACGTTAATGAAAATAATGGCATCAAAATATAGATTCTCGGAAATATTAAAATTTCAATAACTTTTAAGAAATCCTGTCTAAGGTATAAGCAGTAACAAATAAATAACTAATTAAACATGCCTAGCCAATTACATAAAATTAGAAAAGACCAAAATACTAAACACAAATATTAATGGGCTTATTGGAATAAGGGCCCAAAACCGAGTTCCTCGAAGTATGTGAATTGAAGTGGCTCCCTTGGTTATTTGATATTTTTTTTTTTCAAGATATACAGCTTAATAAATATAAAGTAAAGTTGTTAAAATACAGTTTGACAACTCTAGTTTTGTTTTTTTAAGGACTAAATGCAATTCTTATGACACCTGTTGCTTAATCAGAAATATACACAATTGCAATTTATTTTTACAATATTGACAAATGTACAATTTCAAATCGAACTGCATATGTACTAATCTTGTATCGATCATTCTAAATTTAAAAATTAATTCCGAGCAAAAAACAAAAAGATAATACTAACAAATTCCTCTAAACTCACCTTGAAACCCATAAATCATCGGCAACCTTCATTCCAACGGATGGACCAACTTGATATTCCCATTGTGCTGGCATTACTTCAGCATTTGTACCGCCAAAATCGATTCCAGCATAAAGGCATGCAACAGCATGAGCTTCAACAATATCTCTAGCAAAGACACGATCAGCTCCTACACCACAATAATATGGTCCTTGAGGGGCTGGAAAACCAGTATTTGGCCATCCGAATGGCCTTCCATTAACATCCAACAGAGTATATTCCTGTTCAATTCCAAACATAGGTATATGATCTTTCACCTGATCTACAGCTTCTTGCATTGGATTTCTATGATTTGATGCAGTTGGTTTTCCATCCGGTTGATAAGTATCACACATTAAAAGAACATCATTTTCACCAAACTTAAATGGATCTTTGTACATAGCACGTGGCACAAGTGTTGTATCTGAATTTTCACCTTGTGCCTGATATGTTGAGCTACCATCATACTGCCATTTAGGTAATTCATTAACATCTTTTGGTATAAAATCGACAACACGATCCTTCAGTCTTATATTTTCTCCAGTACCATCTATCCATAAATAGGTAGCTTGCACCTTATTTTTAGGTAGTTGAAGATTCCTATACCGATTTAAGACCGTTTTATCTAAAGATGTATTCGGTGAACCTTCGAGGAATCGATTTCGGGATTGTGTTGTACTGATACATCTAATGGTTGTTCCTGTTGTTACAGAACCTGATAATTCCTTCCGGATGAATAATCCAACACAGCGAAAGGCCATTTTTATTTTGTAAATTATCTCAAGTAAAAATATTTAACAAATTTTAAAATCTAAAATTCTGTTAGTTTTACAAAAAAATAAAACGAAAAACTAGAAAATTTGTATGTTGCGTGTATATTGCAGGCTGGAGAGATGTTGGAGTGCACGAATCAGTCGAGAATTTTCTTCTTTTTTTTTTCTTTTTTTTTTTTGTTTTAATACCACACTATCACTATCACTTCATATTCACGATATTATAAATGCACTTCGAATATTCTTTTCTTTTTTCTTTTTGAAAAATAAGAAACAATTTAAAAATTAAATCAAAAATAATGAACTAATTCTGGTCGATAAATAGCAAATAAATAATTTCTCGTATAATAAAATCTAACAGAGCTCGAAAGCTTAACTTCCATCCTCTATGGAGTTTAAACAGTTTATGAATTCGGATTGCACAAAACAGCTAGTAAGTCTGGCACAGCACAGTCACAGAAACGGAAACATTCACTTTCCTCTTGATGATTAAACAAAGACAAAGTCGCTTGCTGCTAGTGTTCGAATCGAATTGATAATCAGAGGGCAACAAAACAATAAAACTACGAAAAGTTGCCAAACACTCAACTTAACTCAACTCAATTCAACTTAGCTAAGCTCGGCGATATATTGGACAGGTTCTCCTCCTTACATCACTTTTACATATACTCGCCGCGATAAATATGTGCAGGAATCGCTCTAAGAGATAAGCGATTGCCACCAGAAACACATCAGACCAGACCAGACTAAAGACCAGACTCGTGAAAAAGCAATAAAATATTGCTTTGAGTTGGAATGGAAAACTTTAAGAACAGCTGATTTTTACGACCTTTCATTTGAGCATGATTCTCTACATATGCATATCAACTATATATGAAATATTGCGAGTGAAAGCGAGAAGGCAAGAAAACATTGACGAAATTTCTAGCAATAAACATTCCCGGTTGAAAATAGCACTGAGACTCACAACTTGCTTATAAACGGTTGCTTTGCAATGGTAGATGTGCGGAATCCCCGCGAGATTGTAATTACACTTCACAACAATTCACACGCAAGTAGAGCGTCGAATTGAGCGCGTTTTTTTTTTACGGTACGGGGGAGTTAGTATGTATGTGGAGCAAGACTATAGCCCCAATAACTATATAGATCGGATGACAATTAAAAAACTGATACACTATATATATAATACATGCGCGTACTTGGTTCGATATTATGTCAAGGACAGAATATAATGATAACTCTGGTTATATGGATATAGAGCACAGCAGCTCCCCAGCTAGCTTTAACTAGACAAAGAGTGGTATCCCCACCCCATGCGCTTATAATCGCATCGGAAGCTCCACCATGTTATCTATCTCACACGTGTTGGTCGGACCATGCGCTTAACGCGTGAATGCCACTTTACTTTTGTTTGGTGCTCTAGCAAAAACCAGAAGTCATCGTTTTGTGTGCAGAGCAGATATATCGCAATTAAATCTCGTGCGAGCATTTTCTTCCGGACAGTAAAATCTGTTTTTTTCTCCCCCAATTTTGTTTGTCTATACCGACAACAAGGGTGCCAATAAAATTACTATCTCGCACGCGTCATTGTCAGTCTTTTTTAGTTGGTCATTCACTTACTAATACTAGCTTAGTAGGAGACCAGTAAAACATCATAGTTCATATTCGGATACGGATTTATTTGATGCTATATAAGTATGTAGAGATAAGTTCTCTCAGTTTTAGGGGGGCTTCTTAGTTCAGCGACAAAACGCAGTCTTATGGTTATAATGGTACAACAAATATGATGGATGTCCCACTCCCTCCCCTCAAAATCCCACTCCCTCCCCCCAAAAGACTCCCTCCCCCCAAAAGCCCCAACGAAAAGTTGCTTCGAACCACTATCGAATTGATATGATAACAGAATGAGAGCTGGATTACAGTGTCATCCGATGTATGGGTAAATTTCGGTCGTTAAAAATGCTATAGTTGCTCGAGAGGAGCAGTATTCAAGTAGTTTCCTTTTATTTTATTTTGTTTTTGGATGTTGCTTTTGATTTTGATTTTGATTACTGGGTATATAACAAGAAGAACAACGTTGTTTCTTTTTAAAGAATGCTTAAACTCGAGAGATGATTCTTTTCGGATGTTATTCTTATATGCGTCTTTTCCTCGTGATTTTACATAACTATATATGTCTGTATATACCTGAAAGGTTGATATGCTATATAATTTTGGGGTCAATTCCCTATAATTGACAGTGATTTTTTCATGTTTGCGATTCAAGGTTGCACCTTTAAATTGCATTTGAATTTGCACAAATGTAGGTAGATATAACCTGTAGTAATTTGCAGAACTTAATTGTCCGTAACGTGTCAAAATTGAATAAAACTTTTTCCGTAATTATTTAAGAGTTTGCTTAATGGACTTAATAGTGTTTAGCCTATGTACGTACATATATAGTATATAATATACAGTACATATATTTCAACAATTGGTTCAGATTTAATTAAGAGACACCCACCCACGCCTAATTGAGCTCAGCTTTCCTGGAGCAGTCTTTAATGTTTGTCTAAAGCAAATGAAAAAATTTTTACACTTTATCGAATTTGTGTTATTATTGCGCGCTATTCTATCCAAAAATAATCTAATTTTTACATGCGAAAAAATTCCAACATTTTCTGTTCATTTCTACAGTACTTACTTAAAGAAAAGTAATCTAGAAGAAAAATTGTATGTTCAGCTTTTTGAATCAGTAAGCTCCTAAACATAAATTTACTCCTAGGCTAAATTCAATTTTTTTCCTCATTTCAATGAAATAATAGTCTAGAAATGCCATTCAAGAAATCGAATGTGATTGAAATTATTTGTGTACTGTACTGTATTCAAGAAGAAGACATACAATTTTATCGACAAATTACAGTGTTAAGACAGCCAAATCAGGGAGAATAAATTTCCAATACCTATTGAACAAAGCGAGACTCTTAATTGATGATTAGGGTTAGGATGAATCATTTTCATCATCATCAGTTTTTAAAAAAAACATAAAATTAGAAGCACTTCAAGTACTGTCATCGTTTGCCCCAACGTTGGACCACACTTGTATATCTTCATTAAAGAGATTAAGTACAATTTTCTATACTTAATGTGTTTTATGCAGTATATTTAACAAAAGGCGTTGGTACAAAGTTGGGCTCTGAGTTGCCTAGCTATGGACCATTAACAATTTTTGAACCAAATTTCAAAATGGGATGAAAACGGAAATTTTACATTGTTTTTATTAGGTATGTATCTACTGTCTTAATTTTTTAACTACCTAATAAGTACATATACTGTAGATATGTAAGATTTTAATATAAAATTCAGTTTTACATTTTTTGTATTTAAAATTTCATTTATCTTTTATTTTTACTCCAAACATCTTGAATTTACGAAATTTTGAAAATATCCCTTGATGATGATATCCCTGGGTTTTTTGATTTTTAGAATGATATCTAGCATTTTACATTATTCCATTTTTTGTCCATAGTTGGGCACCGACTTTTTCATTTGTTAAAATTTTTAATATACATACCTCGAAAACTAAAAGCGATACTAATATGGATAAAATTTATAACTAAAGTCAAAATATCAGAAAAAAAAAACATGTGTGTGTGATATTATATAATCTCTTATACTTTATTAATGTTGCTATAATTATAATAATTTTCTATCAAAAATAGCACTTCAAGTTCTACTATAAGAACTATACTCACTGTGGAATCGAAATCACTACTAACGAAATGCATATTGTGGCACTAGATGTTTCTAAACAAGTAACAACAAGCACCAGACTGTCAATAGAGTGCGTACACCTGAATTTCCATGAAGCTAAAATGGTATCGGTTCGGTGGTGGTCCATTGTTGGGCACCTGGCCAAAGTTAGAGGAATCGATGGTACTTAAGCTTATTTATTCTTGAAGAACATTCAATGGGTGTGGTAGCTCTCTTTTAGAAGAACAAGTTTCGTGCGACAGATTTTATCTCACTCAATGATCATCTCCCAAGCCCAACCCGTATTGAAGCTGCTTCAGTTCTCCTTCAAGTGAACTTATAGATGTTAACTAACGAGTAATCTCCTGTCGGGAGTACATAATAAACTTTTTCCCTTATCTCAGCTCTGGAATGTTTTCTCAGTAATAAGAATTTGACCTTGTCCTCTCAAAGCTTAAATTATGTTGTAAGGTGGTGGCTGCTGTTCTACCAAGGTATGACTCGCGTTGTTTCTCTACGTTTTGTGCATATGAACACGCAGTACAGTTGGCATTGGGATGAGATCGTGTTTCGCTATTGTTGATATTTCGGAGGGTAGGGTACCTCTATAATCAATCTAGATGTGTGCAATAGAGTGAGGTAAATAACTCGCTTATCTTCCTTCTTTGGTTACCAAGAATGCATAATTCTTGCCTTGTAGGAGAACTATATCGATATTGTAAATCTCTTGTTTACTTGATGTAGCTTTATTTGGAATAATTTAATATGGCTTCTAGAATACATTATATTTGAGCGACCTACTTCTTTTTTGAATCCATGCTTGTTCTTCTTGTATTTTTGGCTATCTGTTCCGGCACCACCACCTTACTTTCATTTTGACTATCAATATTAATACCCAAAAAACTACACATGCTAGTAAATACTCTCCTCTAAATCACTAATACAAATCTATAGTTTCAAAAGATCTTGCTAGTCTAAAGATGTGCTTAAACACAAATTCTAATTATATGTATCCAATATTTCCTATATGATATATTATATTCTGTACAAGGTCGTCAGAAGTACACATATTTGAATTCAAACGAGATTTTTTTTCTCCTTCAATAATTTATGCAAGTCATGAATGGAAACTAGATAGTTCTTCTTACAGCTATGCTCTAGTGAAGCAAAACTTATCGCGCCATCGCATTACAATTGTTTTTCAATTATTTATTTAGCACATGGCAACGTACATATTATGTGTGTGGACTGTAGACGCTTTGAAAGCAAATTAATAGGATGTATCTATTGCCAAAGCTGAAAACAAACTGTCAATCATAATTATTTATAACATTATCACTAGAATTTTGAAAGCAAAATAAAAAATAAAAAAACTTCTCCGGCGGAAACTCTAGACTAATTTCTGTTGATGAGGGTTACATGTATACATACGAATAAAATTTTCTATGTTTTTTTTTTTAAATATTACGTAAGGTAAATTAATTGAACAACTTAATCTGCGTGCTAGCCATCTGTGCAAAGTTTTTACTTAGCTTACAATATATATACGTGTGTCACGTAAATAAATGAGAAATATTTTTAATATTTTGAGTAGGTACTATGGGAAAATCTTACGACTAAAGGATTTCCAGATCAAATGAGACAAAAATGTGTTCATTAAAAATTCGGAAAAATTAATGCATTCTTGAAAGAAATTCGAGTTTATAGACTCATTTCCTCGACATTCAACACTAGGTTTCCTACAATTATAGCAAAATCCAACATTAGACTGAATTACTAAACATAATTTTAGTGTAATTGATGTGGATCCTAAACAATTCTAGAAGAGAGAGGTTTTGGAAATTATTTTTTCGTTTTATTCCTACTTAATATTTTTTCAAAAAACACTATTTTTGAACTCGGTGGATACCGATCTTATTTAAATTTTGCTCACTTTTTCAAAATAGGATTGACTAGTTACTGAACGAAGTTTTCTTTTTCGATTACAAATTAGTTGTACACGATTATACGTAGTGTAAATTGTACCAAAAATTGTACTTTTTTCATACAACTCTGCCAAAAATTCAAATTTCATTTTTTTTTAAAAATCTTTCGTTCAGGTCACGATTTGTACTTATCTATTAACAGAAAAAATTGTTTTTTTTTTTTTTAATTTAATATAAGGCTATCATGAGTTATCCTGACCACCACGAGAACACTTTTTTTAGGGGTTTCCGGAAATCAGGTCCCGCCCGTTGAATTTTTGGAAATTTTTGAATGAAAGTTTTATAAAATATTCATCAAATGTTCTCTTTTATATGCTTAATGCTTAAATAAAATAATTCATTTATTATTAGGGACCGAAAATAACTGGTATTTTGAAAATTTTAAACAAAAAAAGCTGGGATAGATCATGACAGAGCTTGGCAATACTTAAGTAAAAAAAGACTTAAGTACTACTTAAAGTACATTTTCTTTACTTAAGACTTAATACTCAATACTTTTGAAATGCCCTACTTAGTACTTGAACATAAGTACTTGCTTCTATTTATTTGTACTTAAGACTTAGTTTTGTACTTAAGTACCAAGATTTTTACTTAAGTATCTCTGAGTCTATTAAGTATCTACAAATATCTAACTCTTTGTAGAAAAGAAAAGAAAATCTCTAGCGCAACTGCTTTTTTGTTGAGGTTTAAACAACTGTCCATGCATGTGCCGCACTCACGCATCAAGGCAGAACCTTAGACAAACTAATAACAAGACTGGGCAAGTAGAACAAAAACCAGTAACATCTCGCTCGAATATAAAATCGGCGATACCTCGACCTGATGTATGGAAGGCCTCATTTTGTCTTAGAAATTTACTGGAAATATTTTCCTTAGAATTTTTATGCATTATTGGAGGCGAAAATGGTTGCTTGGGCGGACCTCTAATAGTTTTTATGAGTGCAGCAATCAATGAGAGGTGAAAGTTTTACTCTACCTGCAGCTCCGAAAACTATAAAAAACTATAAATAGTAGCCCCTGGTTACTATACATATTATAGTTTTCAAAAGGTATTTAATTATTAATATCTATTAACTGAACTCTATAAACTTCATTATATTATTGCCAACGTACAAATATTCTAAAAAAATATTGTAAAAAGTACTTCAAAAAGTACTCAGTACTTTTTATACACTTAGTACTTAGTTACAAGTACTTTTCATACATACGGTACATGTACTTACGCTGAAGTACTCAGGCCTTCGATACTTGTACTTGTACTTAAGTACTTTTTCTTTGGTACTTGCCCAGCTCTGGATCATGATCGTGGAATTTAGTGGAATATATGTACCAAAAGATATCTCGTGAAACCCGTTTCGATTCCTGTAAAGCTTTTGAAAACTTAGCTTTTTATTAAAAAAAGCTAAAAAAACCAAGCTGGAAAGGCTTTTTATTTTATCTGGCAAAAATAAAAAGCCAGCTTGACTTTTTATTTTTTCGAGTTGTGAAGTCGGTAGTATAAAAAGCCAAGCTGGCTTCTTATTTTCAGGGACCGAATCAGTTATGAATTTTTACGAAAAAAGCTTAGTTTACTTGTTATTCCTGGCCGGTAATACTTTTGAAGTTAGAAAAGCAAGCGCAACGGTTTGATACTTTTTTTCGGTAAAAATATAAAAAGCGAGCCCAGCTTTTTATTTTTTCTAGTCAAGCTGGCTTTTTATTGGTGTCAGATAAAATCAAAGGTCAAGCTGGCTTTATATTTTTGCCAGATAAAATAAAAAGCCAAGCTGGCTTTATATTTTTGCCTGATAAAAAAAAAGCCAAACTGGCTTTTTATTTTTGCCAGATAAAATAAAAAGCCTTTCCAGCTTGGTTTTTTTAGCTGCAAATTATTATCGGTGAGGAATAACAGGTAAAGTTGGCTTTTTTCGTAAAAAGTCATAACTGATTCGATCCTTGTTTATTATACATAAAAAAACTTAAGAAATATGCCTTTTTTAGCCTTCGAAACTCATGTAACCCCTTAAATACACCCAAATGCATTTATTTTCATTCAATTTAATCCCAACGATGCAACGATAAAAATACATATTATTGACTTTAAGTAAAATTATATTTTTACTGAGCAAAAAGTTGTAATTTTACATAATATCTAATGATATGAAAAGTGAATTAAGCAAAACTATTACCGGTCCATAGGTACCATATAGGTCATACTATTCTTTATTTATAGGATGGTTCCTAAAAAATCATGAAAATCATTTTTAACCTCAAAACCGTTTGGAAGTAACGCATGAAATACATACATTCATAAATTTACAGTTGACAACAACGTACTAAAGTGGCCCACACACCTTACAACAACGGTTGGTTCACACTTTTCTCGAATCTATTCCGGTTTTTGAGAGAGTTTACTCCCACATTTTTTTTATGCTCCCAACATTGCACAATATGTGGTCATATTAACATTGCTTTCAACATCTTGTACCTTGTGAGATTGATTGTCGACACTAAATCTAGGTAAAACAATTAAAAAAGCTAGAATTGGTCCTTACGATACCCTAAATGAATGCCAGTATGTAATTTTGTATGGTCATCTCTCTGTGCAAGTACAATCAGTAAAAATGATTATAACCAATTTCATAGGATTATATATTCGTCCAAGACTGATCGTTTTCACAGGATACGTCAAAACCATTTTTTATATGGGAACCACAAGAAGCGGTTGCCGATAAACTAAACAACTAAACAGGTATATGGTAGCTGTCGTGATTTAAAAAATAATTACATATAATTTAGCATCAATTTATTTTCGATTTATTTATTTTTAATCAAATTCACAAGAACTGCATTGATTTGGAGTTAATCCGGTCAGCAACACAATGTGAATCATAAGAAAATCTTTCTCCTTTTAAATTTATTTCCATTAATCCTTATCTCGTTTTCGTATTTATTTGGCTAAATCAACTTTTTACCGATCTTTATTTGGGTGCTGTACGTAAATCAGTGTTTTTATGTTTTGTTTTATCCCAGGCGATGCGTCGGTGGGTATACAAAATTTTAATGAAAATGATGAAAATGTTGACAGAATTAAATAATACTGCCAATGATTATAAGATCTTGAATTCGTTCCCCAAAAATCTCGCAGAATTTGTGTTAATTCCATTTTTTTTGCGAATTTAATTTGATAAAAAGAATCACTTCCCATTAAAGGCTGTTTTTTATGTTACGAGATTGTAAAAAGTTATTTTGATATAGTAGGAACAGACTAAAAATATGTAGAAGGCTGATAACTGGTGGCAACGAGGAAAAAAAAACGAGACATGTCTGGATCGTTTAGCTGATGTTTTATTACTTATTTCGTATGTAGATTACTCAAGTGCAGTTTGCTTGCAAAATTAAAAAAATTTTGAAAGCGATCGACATAACTTTTTTTCCTCTAATGCTTAATATAGAGAACTCCTACAAATAGTAGTAATATTTTTAATGATTTTTGATGATATGCATGCATTATAAAGAATGTACCAGAGAAACGATGAAAACTAGAAAGTTTTTAGTCCCATTTAACTGATGAATTATTTATTTCTTATTTCCTTACTTAACAACTACACAACTAATTAGTTTATTATTATTAAAATTATGGATACTGACAGAGATTCCACTTCCCATTTAGTCACTGTGACCTGAAAGATCTTTTTTGACATCAACTCTAAGTATACCAGGGCGCCCATTCAAAATTAAGGCCTTTTACAAAATCTATAACATTCTTGGGGGGGGGGGGGGGGGGGGGGGGGCATCTTTACAATATCCGCTGGTAGTGGCAATGCGTTTTCTAGATTTTTAGTTGCTGGAAGGCTATCAATATTATTTAAATTTAATTTTAGTTCTTATAATTTAGCACAAAATTTAGACTAAGGCCCTACATGAAACTAAACTAATAATAATAGTTACCAGCTTCAGTATACATTTAGTACTTTTATAGATTTCTATATTGCGTAGCTGAATCGAGCCAATTATGTGTAGTAAAACAAAGTCGGTTTGAGTGGTGGGGAGGTATATAGAGGAAATGAGTGGATGGATATGAAGAAGAGACAAAAAAGACATATAGAGTGAGAGGAATAAATAGTGAAAAAAAAGATAGATAGAGAAGGAGGGTAGTGAAAGAAAGAGAGAGAAAATCTTTGACAGCTTTCATGGTTATTTGTCTTACTGATTAGTCTGATCTTTTGTAGTCTCAGCATGCATAAAGTCTTAATCTGCAAATTGTGTCCATCCCTTCAAACTATTTTCAAGCATTCTACATACATACATATATGTGATCGCATCCAATCACTAGAATTGTTAAATTTGAATTAGAGACCCAAATATTGAGGATAATAGGAACACTAGCTATCTTTCTGATCAAAAATGTACATATCATGAAATTCTGCACACAAAAGATGAATGAAACAAACAAATCTTCCACAAAGGAGAATACCCATTTTAGACCTATTCTACTCTATTTTACACTTGCTTGTCCAAGTTTTCCTTAGCTTCATTTTTCTTTTTTATTATTGATTGCTTTCTCTAATACTAAGACAACTTCCATCTAGATATGAAAATCTCATCAACATCATTAACAGGCGTGAGAGATGTCCTAAATGATTCATTATAATACTCTGAACATATTTTGTTAACAATGTTTATTTCAATTAAGCTGGGAAGGTCTGCTCAAACCTTGATCCAGTACAATATTTAGAAAATCTAGTACAGAATCGAGTTCCTTAGGACCCGAGAAGAAAGCAGGATAGCCTGATGATGTGCCTCAAATCCGACTACCCTGTTGTATAAATGATGTCTCCGCAGCGGGTGCGATATCAACACCTTGCATGTGAAGCACAATATCTTGACAGTCCAGAAGAAAAGCCAGTCGCTTGAGGATGGTGCACCGTAAGGTTCCGGATGTAAACAGGGCATCAAAATAACCTAGAACGGCTTGCTAATCCTATCTGATAAGCTGTAAAATAAATTTATATTTTCCACAAAAACTATGAGCATGAATGGCCCCATTTTCGTATAAGTCTTCAACTTTATTATATTTCTATTACTTTACATATAACATAAAATACGTCTACTTGACTGACAAAGAATTCAATAATTTAATTGTTTTTACTCTAACATAAAAATTAATGCCTACCGACAGAACCTTTTCCAATTCCCATAGTGAACCTCGATTGGAATGTGAAACACTACAAATTCATTAGAAAGTGCCTAAGGGCATTGACAACGTACAGGTCGCTCCTGTGTCGCCATAAGGTTATAGCTGATCGCACCAATCTAGACAGACGATTATAATAGTCAGTGTTGAATTAGTTTGTTGGAAAACCTTTTTATCTGTTCTGTGTCCTTTAATATATATATTGTTTTACATATTAATGTAACAAAGTGTTTCTGTTCATTTGCTTTAATATTATTTTGAGCACATTTCTATTTGAACTTATGAATTGAATTGTCTACAAAATAAATAGATAGAAATTGCGTTAATGGGCCTATAAAATATTAATGTACAAGATTGTTTCTGAATAAAAACGTTATTATTTATTATGATTCGAACTGAGGTACTAGATTTCTATCACCTTAGATCGGCTCTCACTCGGTAGGGATAAGTCCGATCGGAAAACGGATTTCACTGTTCGCCTCAGCTCATTACCAGCTACAATTCTTAGAAGAATTTTTTTCTCTGAATACTTTTAGGCTGAAGGTAGGTAGGAACCCCTGGCGGGATGGGGGGGGGGGGAGGCGTTCCAATACATCATGTTGCAAATCAAATTAAAGGTCTCGCCGAGTATTATCGGGTGGTGTACTTTTTTCCCGATTCAGAAAACTTTCTCGGGACGTTTTTTCCGCCGGAAAACCGATTTCGATGCACTTGGGTCGCACACACCCCAGTTACTATATTTCGCATGTATTTTTTCAGTTCTTTCTTCCATGGACATTAGTGCTCTGTTGCGATCATTTATCTCATAGGAAGTCATTTTTCACTTCGCATTAATTCCGCGCAATCAGTGAAGTAGAAAAGTCAACTTTTTCACCCAAAAAAGTCACTCAAGTTACATCTGAACGCCAAAGCTTTCCCCCGCTTAATTAAAATAAACATTATTAATAAAATATGTTCAGAGTAACATAATCCATCTTGTAAGGGATCTCTCATGTCTGTTGATGTCGGGCCTAAAGTTGTTTGAAAAGTGGGCATTACTCTTTAAAGTTCAAGTTCATCAGGGATTTTCTTTAATTTAGTTTAGTGAAAAAGAACAACTTCTGTATTGCAGCCTCTCCTATACATCATTCGTATATACCTACTTACATGAGCTTTTCGTATTTTTTCAGGAAGGACCTTTCGATTAATTTCGTATTCAAACCAGGGCCGTAGCTAGGGGAGGGCATAGAGGGGCAATGCCCTACCTTGAAATGGCAATGCCCTACCTTAAAAATTGCCAACTTCAGACGATTGGTTGACTACTTGAACAGCTTTCGTCAGGATATTTGGCTGTTATAAGAGTCGTATATGAAAATTATTCTCTGATTTTGAAGAATCCAGATAAAATGGAAAAGGAAAATTCAATGGTGATGATATTGCAAAAAGTGTTGACATCAAAGGCGTTATGTTAAACATGAAAGTTCGCTTAGCAAAGATAGTAGCAAAAAGAATATTATGTGTTCTGCAACCGGCTTTACAGGGTCGAAGCACTGGATTGAAGGATGCCATATCGATAATAAAATGTGTCTAGGAAGAAATTGAGATCAGAAGAGATGTATGAGGCAATTTTGGAAGAATCTGAGAATACCATATTATAGAAATGAATCTCAAAATAGTTCCGAGAAGAGAAGAGACAAGTAAAGGCAAGACATCTGGAGGATTAGTGCTGTATTGTCCGTCACTTTCTCGTCAAAACACAGCAGGCATAGTTTAAACTCCGCCATTTAAAGCGGAATATTATGAAACTGTAAACATAATAACAGTTGAGATAAAAAGAAGGTTTGAAGACAATGATGATCTACATACTAGATTCAATTTTATGTCTTGATGAATTGGACAAAGTTTAAGTCTGTTCAACATTTAAATATATAATTATTGTGAGGAAATTAATGAGAACAATACAAATCTGTAATTGCAATTATTTTTCAAGTATTAAAATTCCTTCTAAAGAGGAGACTATTATTGTGAAAAGGTACTTGAATGAGTTGAATGGTCGAGGAGATCAGACTGAGATGCGTATGAACTATTTGCATCAGTCGTAACAATCGGATGCAGTACTGCTGCGTGCGAATCTACCTTTTCGACACTAATTGCTATCAATAAGCCTAAAAAATGTAAATTAATCATGAGATAATGGAAGGTTTGGTATTTTTTGCATTTGAACGGAAAAGAACAGACAAAACAGATATTAACGAAGTGCTAAGAAAATTCCACAATATGGTAAATCGAAGACTGTAATTATATTGAATAGTATTTTTACCATATTATGTTTCTTGTTTAGTCCATTTATTTCTTTTTATTGTAGATACCTGCTTTAGTTCACGTATAAAAAAATGTAATAAAATGAGGGTTCTAGAAGCTTAGTTTTTCAAAAAAATGTCCCTTCACCTGAACAGATGTATCCCAAACGCACCGAAAATTTGCGCCCTACTTCAAATTACTAATGCCCTACCTTTAATTTGGTTCTAGCTACGGGCCTGATTCAAACTATTGACGTCTTCAAGACAATTTTTAATTAAATAAACTATAAAAACGGGTGCCAACAGGAAGATGGTATTACATGCCACGGCATTACTGATATAAGTAGTTAGTCTCCCATTGACATATTCCTCTACATACCAATTCCACTGAAGACTGAATAGAACATCCGGCGCGTTATAGTTTGTTTCAATTTGTTGAATCCGCTAAGTACAAATTGCTTAAACAATGAAACTAATTGAAAGTTAAGTAATCTAATCGTATGAAGTATATGTATACATATGTGGGTGCTTCTCAGTATACTCTACAAGTGCATATTTACTGGGGAAAAAAAAACTTATGTCTAGAATCTGAAGATGCATTATCTAATTTTTGACTGGGATGATTGATTAATAACTGATTATTTTCCATTGTATGACGCTCGGGATATTCTCGTATAAATTTTTTGCTTTGTCAATTATCTCGCAGTCAGTTATCTTGTATCAATTTTCTCGTGAATCAATTTTCTCTCGTATGCAAATTGGATTACAGAAAAAACTAATTACCAGGTAATGAGATTGAGCCCAGGGTGGAACTATGAATTTTGTTCAGATATGCTAAAATCGAGTTAAATTAACGAAAATATGAAAAATAGACAAGGACTTCTTTCAATCTTCTATTCCGTCTGAGAGTCCTTAAATTCAATTTTATTTTAAATTCAAGTTGTAAATGCTCAATCATTTCATATCCTCGAAAGGGTCCTCCTTGCGGCTTATATAGTATTATATTACGGCTACAACTACATATGCGTAAACAATTGTAAATTTTACAGATTTCATAATAAAAAGTAAAGGTCCTTCGGTAATGTCTCAATGTGATGAATTGAATAAGGAGTTTTAAATCGACCAGTAGGTACATAAAGTCCCCATTCCACTACCCCTTCCCTTATCAATTTAAAAATCTCTGTCTCAAGGAAAAAGTTCAACAACTCTTGTAGAGAAATTTCAATCCTGAAACATTCTCAATGATTCCAATTGAACTAAAGTGGTTTCAGTTTCTATTGTGACTTGTCGACGGCCATATTCTTGGTTCTTTTGCGTCTTTAATTTAACGACAAGAAGACCTACAAGTACTATTATGACTACATAGAGAAGCTATTTTATTTCCATCAGCAGAAGCATGTTTGCTAAAAATAAAAATTGAATAGAGATTGACATGCTGTTACGATAATAAATTGTTTTTTGTAGGTATTCCATGCGATAAGGAAATTATTGTTGTTATGCACTTATTTTATGTTTTCTCTTTGAGCGATCATATAATATATGTTTTTCATAAAACGTCAAATGTAACAATATCCAATTATTTGCAAGGATGCAAGGACGAAAATAGTTACATCCCTATAGGTATTATTCGAGTTAAATTAAATTTGATAACATTTCGCTAATGTCTCTTTAGGTTTGTATGTATGTATGTATACTTATGCAAAAATAAATATATTCTAAGATAAAATATTACGCTATGATGGATTGCAGGATTAGCTCCGTTTTCCATTTATCGCCGAGAGAGATGAAAGGTAATAAAATGAATCGATCGGCTCTATAAGTTCCTATCGTGTTAATCCTCAGACTTCCTTGAAACAAGCTTGTTTGTTTAAGGGGGGTTCATTCGATTCCTAAGCGGATTGTTATTCACTAAGGCATGTAGTAGTCTTATCGTACTTCAGACAGAGTTTTAAGCTGATGAGAATTACGGTTCTGTTCAATATGTGTATATACCTCCAATAAACTCTTGTTGCTCTAAGTTTCAGACGTAATGATATTTATTACCCTATATTATAATCGTACAACGTACTTGAGTTTGTACATATATCAAAGTTAACTTAACAACAAGTTAAGAAGCAGGCGAGATTTCCGAGTGTTTTAAATATGAGGAATTATAGTATCCCTAAGTTTAATTATTAAATTGTAGCTGGTATGGGAAATTAAAACAACTTTTCTTCTTTTCACCAACGTTTCCCGTTGTATTTCAACGCTTCTTCAGGGTTATAAATATACATGACAAAGAATTCATTTACAACAGTAATACATTAAAATTGTCTATCAATTACCTCAAGAAATTATATGTAAGAATTATAAAAATTATTGTTGAAATTATACATTAAAAAAAGATTAAACAAATTGTAAGGAGCATCCAAAAAATCTAAAAAATTTTTTTTACGGCTGTCAGATAGCATCCTATGTAGATAAAAATACAGGAAAACAGATAGTCTAGTACTGGTATAACAAAGTGGGAGTAAGACCTTTTCAAAACTACAATAACATCAATCGATTTTTTTCCTAACTCATTAAAGTGTTTTTGTATGAGTTTAATAGTGTCCTATAGACTGGATTTAGGTTTAAAGTATCAGTCCGAAAATTAATGTTGTTGTCATTGAGTTGTATGTATATCATTTCACTAATATTCCGTTTGTACCAATTATTTTCATAGTCCACGATGTTTGTATTGTCAAAATCAAAGACATGATCTCCCTCTTCGAAATGATGCTTGGCTAGGGCTGTCATCTCTTTTTTGTGACTGTTGGTAGTTCTGCAATCATACAGAATGGCAAATAAATGAGAAGGGGCGTGTTTTCACGTTTTACTCTCATAAAATGTTCCCGCGCTTTTGTGAAGACAGGTTTTCATGAAATATTGCCAATGTTTTGTTACATGTTGTTGCTGTAATGGACACATGTTGTTGCTGTATGCCTATGATAATTGAACAGCACGTGCTTTTGTTTAGATTTGTTTTGCTATGAAGAGATTAAGTGGGAGAACTTATGCTGGATTCTCTTATATTTTCGGGAAAAATAAGAATTTTATTGTGAGGAGCTTTACATTTCCTTTCAAGGGTGAAATAATAATAAAAGTTTAACTGAACTACTACTTTTTCGCTCTTTTCCAAACCCCGACCTTTTATCCATCTCTTCACTCGTTTACACATTTTTATGTTCAGAAGGTCTACAATTTAGCATAATCCCAGATCCATATATTTTTAGAAATAAGTTTGTTCAGTTTCTAATGTTCAAACCATTGATTATTATTTATATTTCGATGTGAATAAAATTTACATTTACGTCTTAGAAAGGAGATGTCGCTACTTGCAAAAAATGTGACAGAAACTTTTATTTAATGTTACAAATAATATTTTTTAAGCATATAAAGGAAAAATTATTAAAACCAAATATTAAAAATTCTTTTATTATAAGTTTTATAGCTGGAAATAACAAACGAAAGATAAGTAGTGACATCTCCTTTCTAACACGTAAATAATTGTGAGCACATCTATATATAGATAAATAATCAATGGTTCAAACTATTTTTCATTGAGCTCATAAAAAAAACATTTTGGTTCAAGTCCCCTTGATGTCACTTTGACTGACGCCTCAAAGTACACTAATGATTTATATTATTTGAGTGATTCGTAACGCCGCGCCGGTATTTATGTTAAAAGTTTAATAAATAGCTTGTTGCAATTTAAATAATGTGTTATAATTACGAAAAAGGTAAATAAAATGCGATTAAATTTATCAAATTTAAGCCTGAAGCACATTCACTGCAGTAATTTCAACTTCCCAGTAGCCGTTGCAGTAAAGTCAACTTCACTGCACTGTGAGCCACATTAATTGCAGCACCTTTCATTTTGACCATCCGCTTTATCGTACAAATACGGATGATCACGCATATATTTATTTATTAATATGATAAGTATGGGCCGAATTCCAGCAAGTTGATATTGCTATTGTTGTTTTGAAGTACACGCAAAGTTTTTGGTTTTCAGGGTAAATTAACGATCATTAAACGACAAATTCTAGTTCGAGCATTTAACATCGCATCAAGTTTTTTTCTTTTTATAGAATTTTTGGTTTTTACGACAAGTTAACAAAAAATAAAAGATAAATTATGAGATAGTGCCGAACTTAATTAGACGATGTTGTGTTGCTAATTTTACGGATGTATTATTTACTTTATGGTGAAAGTTACTTGATTTTAGAAAAAAAAAAACGAGTGAGTGTTGTTTGTAATCAGCACATTCATGTATAAACCAAAAAACAAAATGTTTATTAATTTAAATTAATAAAATAAAAAATATTATAAATCACCCTGTTGTTAAATAACCGGCCAAGTGCGAGTCGGACTCGCGCATGAAGGGTTCCGTACCATCGTACAAAATTTAACACTCTGTACTTTTTATTTATTTTTTAAAATGAGAGTAGGCGTCATGTGAAAAAATAATGCTGTCATTTAAAAAAAAAAATGCCTATTTATGATAATAATAATGAATGAGAATAAAACGAGAAAAAAAACGTCGAAAATCACGTTTCTTGTATGGGGGCCCCCTTTAATTTTTAATTTAATTTTATTTTTATTATTTGTTGTTATAGCGGCAATAGAAGTACACAGTTTGTGAAAATTTCAACTATCTACATATTACGGTTCATGAGATACAACCTGGTGACGGACGGACAGCGAAGTCTCAGTAATAGGGTTCCCGTTGTTACCCTTTGGGTACGGAACCATAAAAAGACAAAATAAAAAGATAAAATTTTCTATTGCTATACATCGTGTATATATCTATAGTTTCTATTTCATTTAAATATCAGAAATTAAAAATTTCAAACAATTACCTCGTGGTTATTAAGGTCAAATAGGTAGGGTAGTTGCTCTTGTTCGCTTATATAATAGATGCCATTACCATTACACAGCTTATCAACATAAAAACGTAATAGTACAGTTATTACATTATACTTCTGATCTAAGTAGTTATTCGAAGGAATGTCAGAAAAATATCTCAAAGCAGAAGTTTATCCTGTCTGCACTTGAATCTTTTCTATTGATTCGCTTATCTGGGTTGGACTTGGTGTTTTCTTAACAATCTACCTAAGAGAAGAAAATATCTTCCCATGATTTTTTTACCTCGAGGATGGACTTAAAGAGGATAGCTATATATACATATTTTTTTTTTTAAATACAATTCTATCGATTGGCATTAATTTAAATGTCATATAAGAGCAATACAGATTCAGTTCAGTTCAGTTTAATTCTCATTTATTAAATTGACTAAGTATACCTACATGATTTAAGTCTTATAAAAATATAATTTTTTAGGGTAAAATATTTCGGTAAACAAAAGCACTTTAAGATACATGTGCCTAAACGTAATAAAGGAAAATTCTAATCTAATCAATAAATAAACAATATTCAGAAAAAAAAAAAAAACGGAAGGAATATACAGAAATTAATTTATACACTCGCAAAATAATATTTTTAACGACTTCCAGAATTGCCGCAGTCTGCGCACTAAGCGGTAGAGTATTTTATATAGGCGGGATGTAAAGTAGGAGCTATCATCTATCCTACCTAAACTCACTCACGATTCTTAGAAATTAATATCTGGTGATGTAAGTTGTATTATAATTAATTAAATATGCAACGGTAAAAAATAAGATAGTATAAGGGTTTTTATTAAATTTATTAATATTCATATAAGAATTGCAAGTTATTCCGTTAAGGGTAATATCTGATTCCCCAAAACAATTTGGCATGTTAGTATAGGTGTTGCTGTCTCTTTTATTTTTTATTTTTATTTTATTATACAAGACGTCCCTTATGTGATGTTACACCTGAAGTTATGGATATAGGTCTTGCTTAGATAAGCAAAAAATTGTATGGCTGATGGTGAGGAGATCCTAACGGTTTCCGAGAAAAGGGGTCCTAAATATATTTGGATATATTTTTATAGATTACACTGTAACTTCTGAACATTACACCTTATGATTATGATTTAAAATTTGTTAGATTAATAATCTTTGGACCTTTCCAATAGTCTATTAATTTTCTCCGTTGGATATTCAAGGAAAAGTGCAAAAAGTGCAGAAAGAGTTACATTTTGGGTTTAGATTGTGGTAGGTTATTTTAATGCTAAGCTTTTAGGCTTCTTAAATCCAATAGGAAAAATTGGTATTGATGACAAAAGAAGAAAATTTATAGACCATTGAAAAGGTCCAACGATTATCAATTTAAGAAATTTTATCAACAACGTAACGTTGAGAAGTTACAAGGTAATCTATAAAAACGTACCCAAATTCTTTAAGTCATGTTATTTCGGAAACCGTTTGGATTTCTCCCCCCACTCATACAATTTTTTGCTTGTCTAAATAAGACCTATATCCATAACCTTCGGGTGTAACATCACATAAGGCACATCCTTTACAATAAAATAAAAATAAAAGAGACAGGGACACCTATAAGCATGACACGTAACACCACATACATGATACCCTGTGTAGAGTTCCATACATTGAGGATTATCTGGATTCATTATTTGTCGACAATCTGATAAAGCTTACCAAAGTATATTTGAATTGAACATCATCTGCATGGAAGGATTCGAGAAAATTGTTGATAAATAAAATAAAAAGAAAAGAAAAACAAGCTGTAAAAGAATTGTAATTGAGTTATACAATTCCACTTAACCTCGTTAGTGTGTATCACTTAAAAAATTCAAAAATCTAAAGTGAATAGCATTTATTACGCAGCTTAGAAGAAATTAATGGAGTTAAAAGCTTTTGAAAAATCAAGCAATTCGATCTCGTAATCTCGAATGTCCGATGTTATTTTCAACAGGGTCCTCGGAAATGAGTTTTGGACTTTTATGTACCAAATACTCATTGAATTCATCATAGGCTTTAATGTAATTTTCAATTTATTTCAATTTATTTATTTACATATACATATAACTAGTATACATATATTAGTGGTAATGCACCAGTAAGACAAGAATCTTTTATTAGGCACATGTTAAGCGAAAAAAAATAAAATTATATGTTCCTATGAACTAGAGAAATCCAGAGCTAACTATAATTAAATACATTGCATTTATCTATGAAATTTAATTAAAACAAAAAAAGAATAACTACCCAATTGCCCTTCGATAATATTCTCTGCAATAACGATCTAATTTCCGAGATTGTTGCACCATACAATTATTACGGCATTTTTTCGGCTCTTTTGCTCCAGTCTAGTCGCACCTACTTTTGGGCCTCAGTCAAATTATGATATATCCAAGAATGACTCGATATCCCTGTAGGGGTTCACTTGTCGTCAAACAGCATGTTGCACAATAGTTTCTAGAAAAACGACAGTGGTAGAACGCCCTTTTCGTACATCATCTTTTAACGAACTATACGCTCAAGTAAGAACCAATTGAAACCACCATTCTACCTTGTCATGTTAGATTTCTCAAAGGCCGTTGATAACGTTAACCATCGAATAATGCTAAATAAAATGTCTTAAATTTTTAGGTTCTCAGCCTCAGCAACTATAATTTGATTGGATACTTTCTTGATGAGACATTTTAGTAGGTTTATGTAAATGATTTGCACTCTGATATGTTACCATTGCGCTATGGGGTACCTCAAGGATCTGTCCTAGGATCCTTATTATTTAGTATGTTCATAAATGACTTACTTAATATCATTCTCGATGTTAACATCCAGATGTATGCCGATGAAATTCGGTTATACTACAGCAGGCCTGTTGGGCTTATGTAGGACTGTATAGCTCGGATAAATGATGATTTGGACAGAGTATATATGTAATTGATCGCTACACAACCAACTTTCGCTATACCGTGGAAAATCTGTATGTCTTGTATTATATTACAGTACTGTATTAACATCTATCCCCGCAGTATACTGCCACCTTAACTCAAAAAATCCGGAAATTCTTGCGCTAAGTGAAACCAAGGTCGTTTCTGATGCTGATATTAATCAGTATCACGTCCCTGGTTACAGCTTCGTGCCTCTTTTTTCTCAGCATAGAGGGATCGCAGTATATGTTCGGAATGATGTGACCTTTACTATTCTTCAAGATTTTCCTTCTGCCAATCCAGAGTTTAACTATATCTGGATTAGGTTCAAACTTCACAAGCACATCATTTACATAAAGGAAACAGACTTTATCGCAGCTCAAATATGTCTGATGACGATACGGTATCCGTATTTGACAATATCTCCAACAATATTGATCATTTGGTTTCTGTCTCCCCCTCTTCCGAAATCGTCTTGGCAGACGATTTTAATGTTCATAATATACCACAAGTCCTGCGGGCCGTTTCGTTGAACTCTTTTGTGAATCATTTAATTTACAACAGCTAGTGGATGCACCAACGCGAATTCCTGGTACAGCTGGAGATAAGGCTAATTTACTCGACTTGTTTCTAACATCTCATTTCGACAAGTATTCCATCTCGGTCGGTTCCCCTCTCGGAAATTCAGACCATAGTTTAATTTACCACCTCAAACCTGTGCCGACCAACTTCTCCACCTACAAGTAGGCTTCTTTGGCACTATAAGAATGCTGATTGGAATTTAGTAACATACTAAATCTTGGCATGTGTGAATATATTCCGTATTCTTACAGCAGATCTCAACAACAGCATGGTCGCTCCTGGTTTAACGATAAGTGCAAACAAGCTATAAAAGCGAAAGAGTCTGCTTTTCGTTCCTATCAATTGCATCTATGTCCGGAAATGAAACAAGTCTACAAGACTGCACGGAACACCTGCAAGTCCATTATCCAGAGAGAAAAATTTCTTTTTGACCAGAATGTTAGACAAAGAATCTTGGCAAGCCTCAGAGGTAGCAAGGGTTTCTGGTCCCTGGTTAAAACCATCAGGAACAACTTCACCTATACCTTCAATACTTAATAATGTTGAAGTGATTGTTGACTCCCTGGATAAAGCTAATATTTTAGCTGCTAGATTCGCTTCAAATTCTTGTCTTCCACCCACTTCACAAACACCTGTTTTGCATCGCCCGTGTGAATGTGTACAAGAGCCAATACACGTTCGTACGAGGGATGTGTTCAGGGTCCTTAAGGGGATCAACGTCTCCAAAGGCGCAAGTACTGATGGTTTTTCGCCCCTGTTAATTAAAAGCTGTGCCTCATCCTTGGCTAAACCTCTGCGCAAACTATTCTACTTGTCTTATTCGACAGGAAAATTCCCAACTGCTTGGAAACTAGCTCACGTTCAGCCTATTCCCAAGAAAGAAGAGGGTAGCGATTCCTCAAATTATCGACTAATTGCGATCACTGCGATTCTTTCAAAGGTTTTTTAACTCCAAATTAATGAAGTATCTAGAAACTAATCATCTCATCAACGATCGCCAATATGGCTTCCGAGCTGGACGCTCTTCTGGAGACTTGCTGACCTTTCTTTTGGAACGTTGGACCCGTAGTCTTCACAATTTTGGTGAGTCTAAAATCGTTGCCCTGGATATTTCAAAGGCATTTGATAGAGTCTGGCATCCAGCCCTTTTAGCCAAACTTAAAGCACTTGGTCTCTCTCCTCCTCTTCTATTATGGATTGAAAGTTTCCTATCTAGTCGCCAAATACGTGTTGTATTAGATGGCGTTACATCTGAACCGCATCCCATAAATGCCGGCGTGCCTCAAGGCTATGTTATTTCTCCAACTCTCTTTTTAATTTTCATTAATGATTCGCTTTCCCTTACTTTCAGTCCCATCCATAGTTTCGCAGATGACGGTAAGTACTCTTGATTTCGCTTACTCCTTTGACACTCTTGCGGACTCCAGGGGGAATGCCGCATGTGTTAAACGAGATTGCATGATTAGATCATTGAATAACGATCTTAACAATATCCTCGCTTGGGGCAAAGCGAATCGCGTCGAATTCAATGCATCTAAGACCCAAAGCTGTCTCATCTCATTAAAACAAGATCATAACTTAACCACATCCGTTTCTTTTGATGTTTCACCGTCACTAAACATTCTTGGTATTAATATTTCCAGTAAGTTAAAGTGGGCAGATCACATCTTCTCTGTTGCCAAAGAAGCATCGAAATGTCTTGGATTTCTGAAAAGGTGTAAGAAATATTTCAGCCCGTCAAATCTAGCGCTCCTCTACAAGTTCTACATTAGACCTAGATATGGAATACAACTCCCATATATGGGCCGGGGATGGTCGCACAGCTTTAGCTTCATTGGATATTGTCCAAAAGAGAGCCTTCAAGCTCATTGGCGATTTAGCAATAACTCGTCATATCGACTCGCTCGAGCACCGTCGCAATGTTGGATGCCTTTCGCTCCTTTATCGCTTTATGCATGGCCAATGTTCTGATGAAATATCTAGTCTGATCCCTTGTAGAATAGTTCCTGCACGCAATACCCGCGCTGCAAACCACGCACATCCTTTAACCCATCAAATTACTTTCGGCCGTACAGTAAAATTCCGTGATGCTTTTTTATCCCGAACAGTGCGAATGTGGAACAACTTACCATCTTCTGTTTTTCCTCCGGCATACAATCTGCGGAAACTTAAGGGCGACATACATCGGCACCTCCGCCACTCTCCTCATATCCCCTAATCTTTCCCTATCTCCCTCCTGCCATGCTGTGCTTTGCATAATAGGGTATCCCCTGAGCTTGGCTTAATAATATAAAAAAAAAAAAGTATTACTTGCAGGACAAGCGCTGCCGATTGTAGAAACTAATTACTAATCTGGATGTAAAGATGAATTCTAGATTGACGTTGAAGTTTACTGAACAGATTCAGTTTCTGCAGTGCCTTTGGAAGTTTTAAAAATTTAGTTAGCTCTGTTATTTATTAGCTATTAGCTTACATGGGATTGCTTCTGCTATTTACTTTTCTATATTTTCTTTATCTTTTTTTTTTTCTATATATACATATTGTATCATTTCAGATCAATGTAGTTACTTATTGAACTGATTTTCCAATTTTTTATTATGTTCTTTTTTGATTGTGTTTTTTATATGGACTCATAGTATTTTCTTTTTGTAATCTTGCGTACATTACCAGCTTGTAAATAATTTGAAATTGAATTTGAATTCTACAGTGACTAGGGATGGTAATTCATCGTTAAATTCAATGGAATGAGTTTTTTTTTTGCCTCGTGGATAAAAACTAAGCCAAACAAATTATATTTTTAAAAGTTAAACCTTACAAGAAACAGCAACGTGGCACGATCTTGTGAATTAAATTATTTGCCTTTATACGGCTAAAATTCCGATAAGAGATGTATAGTTGACAGAATCATCGGTAGAGGGTGTGAAATCATATCTCATAGAAAGTATGTTAAAGACTACATAAAAACTAGGGAATAGGAAAGATTTAGAATTATCCTTGGGATTTAAAAAAAAAAACATAAAACAAAATTCCTGTCGGTTTCCAAATAGATTTCTTTCATAACTCTTTTACAACTGGGCTACGATTAATATGGTACAGTACATACATACATAGTAGAAAAAATGCGATTAGTGTTGGCGTTTCGTTCTTGACCTTTTGTAGAATATTTTCTTATAACTTGGAAAATGAAATAACTCCCTTTTGGGAATTCATTATCAGCATCCTGTATAAATACCTCATCATGGATATCTTTCCTTCTATGTAGGTATAACTAAACTAACCTTGACCAGATTTTGTTGTCCATTGGATATGTACTATGTTCCTTGGAATCTAATCTCTTGTGGTTTATGTTGTTATTTGCCTTTCTTATGACATACATAATTTCTGCCAGCTACTAAATTTCCACCTTTGCGTGAGAGACACACAGAAGATTTATTACTGGAGGGTTTGTAATTAAGAAGAAGTGCAGAGAGATCAAAGCGTGGGAAATTTTAATTATTTTGTTAAAATGTGTTGTTGATGTATGTATGTAATGAAGGTACATGTATAGTAGGTATAGGAAATATTTACTTTTCTTTGTTTCGTACAAATATTTTTGAAACTAGTCATATTTTGTTATAATGAAATTATTACCAAACACTGGAAGAGATGGTTAGATATCAATCCTGGGTTCAAATCTTTGTTGGGATGACTTGAACTTGGATGACATTCTTTGAGGCCCTGAGTTCACATAGCTCTCTCTCTCTCAAGTAGAAAATATTTCATTGAAAAACGGAAAAGGTTAAAATCCTTGGCTGTACGTAATGCTGACAACATTACCTCAAAATGACCTATTGACAAAAAAGCTCATCTTCATGTGTGTTCAAATGTTTTTGAGAGAGATAATGGAAAAAGTTTGCTTTAAGTCAGAACACTAAAATCTATTTCGAATATTTTATCAATTCGAAGGTAGTAGTAAGTGCCCCTAAATAAACTTAAACACTTAATTCCATTTTTGTTTTCTCAATCCTGAATCCAATACCAATCCTCCTACCTACCTACCTAATTTGATTATTGCTCCTTTAACCTCTCGATGAAAATATGTCGAAATCAGTAGTTCTCCATCGGACCCTGTTTTGTATGGTAATATAAAGCTCTCCCAGTTGATATGGGTTCAATTAAAATGATATCTAATTTTCTAAGTGTAGTTCTACGACTCTCTGTACGATGTGTTCCCGACAGGTTTTAATTTAAGGTTTGTCTTGCGATATTAATTATGTAGAAGTATGGGATCAATTTCAGAGCTTAGCGGTAATTGGGACCTCTTCGAATTGGCAATTCTTGATGAAAATGTGCATTAAGATGGTGGAACTAACACAAATTCTAACGTTGTGGTAAAATAGCTTGTCATGGTACCTGTTATTGCCACACATATTTTTTTCTATGTTTTGATTCATTCTATATACATAGGAACCATAGATATTTTTGTGTAGTGTTCTTATACTAGTACTTAAAGATAAACGTATTATAATCTAAAAGAAAATCTGGATTACAAAAAAGGAATCACATGTCTGGATTAGCTTAGATTACACTACGTTTCATTTTCAGGCAATACACTTACTTACTTGGGAGCTAAATTGACAACAGCAATAGTGAATTATGTTTGAGGGAAATTTTTATGATACTCATAATATCACACCTTCTAAAAAAATAGAGAATACATAAAAAACCAATCGTGTAAGGTAAACACTTAACCTGGCTATAAAAATCAGAGTAATGTGCTGATTCAGAATAAAACCATTGTTTTTACCGACAAACCATTTTCAGAGCATTGACCCCATCCGAAAAAAAAATTAATTGTTACGCAAACCATAAATGAGGGGTGGAAAACAAACATTGGCTATAAATTCTTCTATCGCTGGTAATAAATCCTTTTATGACATAATATTGTTATGTGAGCTAGCAGCTACTGGTGCTAATATTTTCCAGGCCATCATATTGATTCGTTCTCAAAATTTTGTTGGCACTTATTTCCGTAAATGGTAATTGCGTAGAACGCAAATTGTTGCCATCCACCATATCCTATATCTTCAGGCATTCGGATGTTTACACTAATCCTGTGAAAATTGAAGTGATTCACTGAGTTTCCTTTTATACATACTTTGAGATTATTTGCGATGTCTTTCTTTAGAGCTTATACCATATAATGCCTAATGCTTATGAAAAAGTATCATGGTGTGATGGTGTCGTCGTACTCGTATATCCGAAATCTACCCTGACCTTGATATAGAGCTTTTCTGCCTTGCTCTTGATTTTAGTCCTCGACGAATACAAAATCTTGTCCTTGGCTATTACCGTATAGGAAAAGATCTATGGGAATCTAAGTTGGTGGAAACTCGGTTAATCCTAGATAATACATGAACAAGAATAGGTATTATATGTAGCAAGCTAGATGGAAGAAATGGTTTCAAGTTTATTGGATTTTTGTTTTGTTGCGAACTTCTTTTTGCTAATTGCTTGCTTTGGTGATCGACTGGACTGTATTGTTGTTGCTGTCGCCACCCGCTATGCTATCTTGTATTTTGAACAAATGCCATGAACATGATGAGTATATATATGTATCTTGTTTTATAATATTATGTGCACACTTTTAGATAGAGCCGTGATACATACATACATATGTCCATGTGTACATCATGATAAATTACAACACCGTGGGAAAATGTACAGCGCCAGCATACATAAATTTGCTATTTTCATTTTGAAAAACATTTTTATGCCGACCCATAACAACAAGCAATATATTATAGGAAAGTAAGTGGATGATGATACAATGTTGTCGCAAAATATACAATAGTTACTGACCTTACTCCCGTCCTTATATTGTATACTCCATTTACTCTTGATTCGCATTGAACTACTTTGGAATATCATAAATTTTCTCATAGTTTTTTTTGATGATATTTTTAGAGTGATGTTTTCGTCGTATGTCAATGATATTATTTATTACATGAAAATCTAGATAAAAGAAAGTGGGAGAGGAGTAGATTTAGTTTAATCGGACAAAAAGTTTACTATAGATAATATCTATCTTCCTACTTTCCTATAGTATTATATATCCTATAGGATGTACGGATTGAATGTCTGCATGGGAGTATTGGAATGCATCCCGCACAGTTCATTTTAACTTGTCAACTGTCTCATATCCCTCTCTCTCTCTCTGTCTCTCTCTCTCTCTCTCTCTCTTAGAAGCTCTAATGGAATTCTGTCGGATACACTTTACATGTAACAAAAGAGACTTTTCTAAATGCTAATTGTGGGTACACCCTTTGTAAATCAAAATGCAACATTGATTTCAATTCGAATATCATCTATAGACAATATGTAGGTTTTAAAAATCGTTCAATGGGATGATTCTATGTGAGACAGTTATAAAACGATTTCAATAGAATAATTTGAGATGAAATTTTCCAAGATGGATCAGTTTTGGAATCTAGGTTTTGTAATCGCAGTTAAAAAAAAACTTAATTCCCACTTAATTTCTTTTTAATCAAAATTTCTTTTTTAATTTCAAAAATTGGCGAACAACCAACAAAACAAAAAACATCCCTGCCAAAACCAAATTTAACATCGAGTCGTCTTTTTCTCTTCTTAAATAAGCCCAAATAGAAACGGCATACTTACGTCTTATTGCAGCTGAAATTAAGGAAGGAAAATTAATATACTACTGTGCCCAAAAAATAAGGTGACATTTGAATTTAAACTGCGCGCGTCAAAGGAATTGGCGAATTGGTTTCTTTTTTAGGTTGGTTTGGTAGGACTGTCTTTGACATCCCTGCAAAATCACACGTCAAAATATTCATTAGTGTTTGAGATATGCTTCGTTTTGTGAGCTGCTAAAAGTGAATTTGTTGAGGAAAGAATTTGCATTAAATTTTGTTAGCGGAATCAATTTTCTGCTGCGCATTCGTTGAGGATGGTGCAGAAAGCCTTTGGTGATGAGGCTATGTCGAAAAAAAATGTTTACAAGTGGTATAGTGAGTTCCAAGCAGGCCGTGAACGTGTCGAAGACGAAGAGCGCCCTGGGCGACCATCAATCTCCCTCAACCGACGAAGCTCACGTTCAAAAAATTAAAGATTTGGTGTTTGAAAACCGTCGATTAACGATTAGAGACCTTGCTTATGATATTGGCATATCGAAAGGCTCAGTCAATACCATTTTGAAGGATGCTTTGGGCCTCAAACGAGTCAAATCTCGACTGGTACCGAAATCATTGAATTTTTTGGAAAAAAGGCGTCGCGTTGAAGTGCTTTCTGACTATATTGACAAGACGAAATGCATGATCACTGGAGATCACTGGAATTGTGGAAAGACAACTCTTGGTTTTTGCACCACGATAATGCGCCGTCTCACACTGCACTCGTTCTTCGTGACCATTTCGCCAAAAACTCGACTCATATCGTTCCACAACCACCGTATTCACTTGATTTGGCGCCGTGAGACTTCTGGCTGTTCAGCAAGCTCAAAAGACCGCTCCGAGGACACCGTTTTGAGACGAAAGAGCAGATTCAAGCCGCCGCGAAGAATGAGCTGAAGGCCATCCCTGAAATCGACTTTTTCAACTGTTTTGAAGATTGGAAAATCCGTTGGCATAAGTGCATTGCATCGGGAGGGGATTAATTTGAAGGCGATGAAATTGATTTGGAAGAATAAATAAAGAATTTTCAATATAAATTCAATGTCACCTTATTTTTTGGACACAGTATACTCCAAGTCTGTTATCGAGCTTATGATCCTTGTTGCCGCGTGTCCACTGATTTTGAGCTACCACATTGGTATAACACCAACACATAACACTAGTGTTACCGGAAAATCCTGTCGTAACAACGTGCATTACAATCGTTATCGGAAAACCCTGTCGTAACTTGTAACAGCGTGCATTAAACCATTACCGTCAAATCCTGACGTAACTAATGCACTCTTCCACCATGATAAAAGGAGAAAACCATCCTATTACCACCAGAGGTGGACGATACCACCGTGATACGTGGAAAACACCTTCCTCCGCACCAGGCTGACTATATCGTAACAGTGGGTACGCGTCAACTAGGCAACTATTTAGTCAAATAGTAACGTACGCATTTCTGCTCCGCTAAGGGGCTTTCATTCATTACCTACGATAAACTGATACGAATCGTTAGTACATTCGTGCCGGTTTAATACTTTGCCAAATTAAATTTTGGTGTTAATTAAAATTTTATTACTTAAAGTTTCTCCATGAAAAAAGGGAACTGAATTCAAGTTCTACAACTGAATTTAAGTTTTACAAAATTTTGAAAAAGGAGATTTTGACAAATGAAATTTTCGATAAGGTATTTAAAAGAAGGGATATCGTTCCCAACCTCTCTCAAGTTTGTTAGAAAAGAGAATTTGAGAGATTTCAAAAATGGTATTTTGAAAATTTAGTTTTTAGGAAATGTTAAAAATGGCTCGTTAAGATATTTAAAAACAGTATTTTGAAAACGGCTTTTCTACAAAATGTAAAAATACGATATTTTAAAATTTTTAAATCTGTTTTTTTATGAAGTGTTAAAAGAGGGATTGGAAAATTGACTACGAAATTTAAAAAAAAAACTCTAATTTTGAGAGATTTAAAAAACTGTATTATTACGAAATGCTAAAGAACGGCATAAGTAAAAGGGTTCCGTACCATCATACAAAATTTAACATTATGTACTTTTTATTTATTTTTTCAAATGAGAGTAGGCGTCATGTGATAAAATAATGCTGTCATTTGGAAAAAATGCCTACTTATGATGATAATAATGAATGAGAGTAAAACGAGGAAAAAAACGCCGAAAAAATCAAGTTTCTTGTATGGGAGCCCCATTTAATTTTTAATTTTATTTTATTTTTATTATTTGTTGTTATAGTGGCAACAGAAATACATAGTATGTGAAAATTTCAACTGTCTATCTATTACGGTTCATAAGATACAACCTGGTGACGGACGGACAGCGAAGTCTTAGTAATAGGGTTCCCGTTGGGTACGGAACCCTAAAAACGATGTTTTGAAAACGGTCTCTTCACGAAAAGTTTAAATGCTGGATTTTGAGAGATTTTAAAATATACAAATCACGTTTTCTATAATATAAAGAGACTGGACTTTGAATAGACGGAATCTTGAAAACTGGATATTAAAAAATGAATGGTAAGTGATCATGGTGTGCGTGTGATCCAACCCTTTGTTATGTGGTTTTTATTTTTGGTTTTTGCTAAATAAAAGTTTTTCATTCCGTTTGTATCACCTTTTAATGATGGTAGAGACAAAATGGAACCGGGGAAATTTTTCGTCTTTTCTTTATTAGACTGAAATTCATTGGAAAAAAAATAAATTTTTTTTCCCAATGAATTTACAAAGTGCATTGAGTGCAGAAAAATTAAAGTTAAAAGTTATTTTGATTTCTGCATGTCCGTCCGTCTGCCCGGCCATCTGTGCGTATGATAACTCGAGAACACGTTTACTTAGAGAGGTGACATTTTGCACACGGGTTTAAAAAAAAAACTATTTAGTTCGGCAATGGGACAAATCGGGTAACTCCTTCGTAGGGTTGCCATACAAACATTTCGTTTTTCATTATATATTTTTTTGGACACTACCTGAGAGCGCGTCAAGTGGAGAGTTGAAATTTTGTACATAATGTTTTCATAAAAATAGTAAATATAATTTTAAAAATGGACTAAATCGGGTAACCCCCTTGGTGTTTTTATATAAAAATTTAAGATTTTTACGTATTACTGTGAAAACGATCAGTCCTATACCGTTTTAATGTACCAAAAAGTTCTTTAGAAAATGAAATCCTATAAAATTCTTTATAATCATTTTTTCTGCCCGACGAAATATAGAAATATATGCGAAAAACCACTTCAAAAATCAAACTAGTACAGGGTGATCATACGAAATGACATACGAGTATTCATCTAGGGTATCATAATAATTGGTCTTAGATCAATTCTAGCTTTTTTACTTGTTTCTTCTAAAGTTAAAATTTATTAATTTTTTCGATTAGAGATTATGACCGAATTGAATAGGTTTGAATATATACGGCACGACACTACCGATCTTCTGACATACCTACGAAATTTTTCAGCATAGTTTCAGAAATTGAACTCGACTCGATACATATATATGTATTTATAGCTAAATTCCTCCCTTCCAGCCAGGATTAAATTACGCGAAGAATCTTTTGCTCATAACAGAGAATAAAAACATTTAATGTATCTCACTCAAAAAGCTGCAAAACTTAAACTTATGTGTATGAGAGCCCTATTCTCTAGACAGTAACTCCATTCAAGTTAATGGCGCAATTTTACACTTTTGCTTGCAAGAGTATAAAACAGCTAAACACTGTGTTAAGTGATGGGTGATGTGACAGATAGTGATAGATATGTATATATAAATTGCCTTTTATTATATCTCCGAGTATTGAATATGTATAAGATAACTTTAACGTAATAAAAAGAAAATTGAGCTAAAATAAGATGTTTTGTAACCATACACGTAAAGGACTTAAAACTCTTAGGAATTTCTGTTTTTCTTTAGGGCTTACACTTCTACCTACAATTACGAAAAATAAAAATTAAGAACGAATCTCTTACTGAAATAGGGATTACATTCAAAAGTAGCATTTTTCCATATTTTTCTGAAAAACACTTTACCTAATAAGATGATGATAATGCCAGTATGACGATAACATTACATTTTTAATATTTTAATAGAGAAAAGTCGTAGTAACAAACTTTTCGAAAAATAGCTTAAATACCTACACCTCCTCAAGTATCAATTTTAAGAATTTTGTTTCTTAGGTTAATTCACTCAAAAGGGTCCTACTTATGTTGCTAGAGAATTTTAAGAATCAAACATTCTACGAAGATGATTTATTTTAGGAAACATGTCTATATCAGCATCTTAATACAGAGTAAGTTCCAAGTATAGGTGTTATAGGAGTTCAAAACAATCCTATTAAACAGGAATCATTGAGTACAGCTGTTGATATCTTGCATTGAAGATATGGTACCCCATTCGAGTATTCTAATAGGCATTCAAATCATTTTATTCCACTTTCCTTTTAATGTCTCTTTTGACATATTGAGTGCAGATCTTAGAATATATATATATATATATAATCCAGATTTTGCGTAATGAATTTATGGTTTTGTTGGTAGTCCATGTTTTACATGTATTGACACGCCATCCCTATTTTAAGCAACTTGTCAATTTGCAAAAAGTAAACAAAGGTTTTGAGCGGAGCATCTGTAGTAAAAAATGTTCTTTTTCGACTTTATTTTGAAATAATTCACATATTTAATTTATATAAATTTTTACTTCTATTAAGAAAAAAGATAATTTGTGTTGAATATAGATATTGCAGTTTTTTATTAAGTTATTCTGGTGTTTTCTTATAAATTAACGTACGCAAGAATATTAATTCGCAACGTGCGCAGTTAGTTTCAAAGAAAATGTCAAGGAATGAAATTGCATACGCATACATTTAAACATTTAATTTTCTTTAACATAGTGAGTCAAGTTTGGCAAATACAAGGATACTGTTACGAGCGTAGCTTTAGTTCTTTATTTAAAACACAATATTTCAACAATTATTCAAAAGTTCTTCTTTTATTTAACTTCACTGTTTACTTTAATAATATTTACAAACAATTATCAAATCAACTCTTTATAGTTATTGCTAGTACTGTACTTCTAATTATCCCAATTCAAATAGCTTACTTCGTTCGCTTCACTGTCTGAAATAAGATAGTGCCACCTAGATGTGAGAAGCGCCATATTTATACTTTACAAATTATACTAGAACCGTCCTGAATATTTCGTTCTCCGAATCCAAAGTTTACTAAGATGTCACTAACCTACGGTTGTTTCCATTTCCAACAGATGACGCTTGTGTCACCTTGTTACGCGTAACAATACCATATGTAAAGTAAGGGAGTACAAGCACTTTTGCTAATTTGTATCTTAAGCCCAACGACAAGCAGCTCGTGGTAATCTACAGTTGTCAAAGACTTCCGTACACTTTACCGAGTAATGCACAATCTCACAACCAATGAAATTGAAGTTCAGATTTTTTACAGAGTTTACTTACGCCAATGACTTATTATTCATTGTTATAGATGCTAAGTCAATTTTTCCAGTATTACTCCTGTATACAGCTAGGCACCTTAAACTTTAAAGGGTTGATTGATAGCATATTAGTTAGTGACCATTCAGTGTATAGATCTTCATTGGTACGTTGCACACAGTTTTCAAGTAGACCAATACTTCGACTTAAATATATCTGTACCTACTACATCAGCATACTCCACAACGCTTGGTAGATCATTAATATACATGCCGAATAGTAAAGGACCAATGATAGAACCTTGGAGAGCCTCTTGATAAACAAGCTTTGTATTAGAAAATGCATTATCTACTTTAACGCTTTAATTTCGTATCAACAGAAAATTACTGATTAATATTAAAGCTGATTACGAGAAAAAAAATTATTCTTAAGTTTAAAAAGTAAAATGGAGTGATTGACACTATCAAATACTTTACTGAAATGAAGAAGAACAAGTACTGTTGGAAGATCACTATCAAGAGCTTAGTTGTAACTTTTAAAAGAACAGTTTCCCAGCTATGTTTTGCTCTGAGTTCAGATTACCGCTTTTACAGCAGATTATTGTATTCGATATATACTCAACCACTTGATTATACATTATTTTCTCTAACCCCTTAACAAGAAAATTTAATAAACTAATTGACCAAAAATCACTGTGACCATTGGGGCGAGCTTTCTTAGAAATGGGAACGATAAGTGCGCACACTTCCACTTATTGGGGAACTGTGATGTTAGAAGACGGTGATTATCAATGTGCATTAATGGGTTTATTATAAATGTATATAACCCAATAAAATATTATACTTATTAATGTCAGCCCGGTATAGTCTTAGTTTACAAAGTTTGGAAAATATAGAGCGCTCTTATAAAAAATTTAAATTGTTGAGTTAATTTTTAAATATGCACATTTCTTAAAACATATGAAAAAATTTGTATTAAGTTTTCACAAAACATAGCATCAAATACCGATTTCAATTATTATTCCCTCTTTTCTGATGAAACTATATCAAGTACCAACATTATATGTACATTGTACATACACATACATATGTACATACATTATACACCTTAATTTGGTACGCCATTATTTGAATACAGTTGTGACATCAAAAATTCCCTTAACTGTGTTGATTTTTATCTAAAATGCGAAGTAAATTTTTTGTCTTCTTCGTAAAACCAAACCTAATCTCAAGGAGAAGGTCTATAAAAGTTGTAAAAATAAGTACTAATTTACTTGAATATTAAAGATTGTTTTACAAGTATTCGCATGTATATTTATGTAGATGTAAGAGATAGTATATCACTGTTTATCTGCAAAATCTTATCAAAGCACAATGTACAAGTACGCACATACCTACGAACATTTATAATATAAATTCCTTACTCGTTATTAATCACCTCAACGGAATTATCTTAAATCATATTCCCTGTGACTTTGAGTATAAAAGATACTCGGTTTATTTGCCAAATATGCGCAGTCTAGCGGAGAAATACTTACTACTAGATTATTATGCCTATTTTTGTTTTTTATTGTTTTCGCTGACATTCCACAGTGCTGTTAATCATTGTTTAAACAAAATAAATTATTTAATAAAACAAGACAAGAAATTCCTCATAATTTTACTTGGGAATCACAGTATTTTAAAGAAATACTTTAGTGTTGAAGAAATCTCCTGCTGATTAAAAGCAACAGGTCCCTTTGTGTGAATATATAGAAAATTCCAATTCAAAAATAAATTTTCTATATCTAATAGTGGTCTGGGTTCGGTGTTGTTCGACAATAACGACGACGACAACGCCACGACGCATGCGTTGTTAAGCTCAGATATTGAATCTATTTTCCGTAAATTTTCTCTATTCTATAGCAACGGAAGCTCCTTACGATTTCTGCAGTGATGTATATATGAATTGGCCGGCATTCGAAATCCTTTCAGTCAGCAAGTAGAGTTCGCCCGGTTAGATCTCATCTATAGAAAATTATTTCCAGTACGAGATAATTTAAAAGGCAAAGAACTCATTTACAATAAATAAATAACAGTATTACAAAAACAAGAAAAAAAACATTTTTTTTTTATGTGGTAAAATTAAAAGTGCTTCTTAATGAAAGCAGTGTTTAGCCTAAGAATATAAATTCATAGTGACCTATCTCTCGTTAAAATATTTTAAAGATTTGCATATAGCACATTACTGGTGAACTTTGAAATAGTCACAAATTTATCTCCTAAAAGTGATTTTAACTCTTAAAAAAAAAAAGTTTCACGAACTTAAAGTAAATTTGTTGCATATCGTGGACCAGTGAATTCTTTATTCTCAACATCAGTGGACAATATAAGGATTTTATTAAAGGTAAATATTCATAAATTATTATCAATTATTCAACGCCCTCTGCACTTTTAATATGAATAGATTAGATAGGTACCTGTACAAGCTTTGACATTTTTAGAAGTTTAAACTCCCACGTACATAGGTTTACTTGTGATAGCTATCATATTAAAAAAACATTTCTTCCAGCACACAGGAGAGTAATATTTTTAATGGACTTGAGTTAAAATTTCAAAAAGGAAAATTTGTTATGTGTAGATCGAGTCTTAGATTGTATGTGGGAAACACAACAAAATGATACAAAAGAAATCTATTCGAATCATTTATATGCATGTTGTAACTTGTAATATTTATCCATTTGAAACAACACCTGATCACAAAATAAAGAAAATCTTTAGCTTCACATACATTATATTATGTATACCCCTTCTGATGTAAATTATTGTTATTCAGGGTTCTAAAAATGTAAGAGAATCCGAAATTTTTTAAATTTTCTACCTATGTCTTGTTGCTCATGTCTCCATCCTTAACAATATTTTCAATTAAAATCCTCAAAACTTTTTGTTAAAATAGAAATGGTATCAAAATATACAAACACACAATAAAAGATAAGGTCTACATAATGAAAAGGTAGAATGAGAAAACTTTTTGTTATCCTAGATTCGTGTTCCATATCCCGAGGGAAAAGAAAAGTTTTGCTTGTTAGACAAGTCAGATATTAAATAATTCCACACAAGGGGCTTATCGTGTTACACTCTCTTTTGAAAGTTGATTTTCTTCCTTTAATAGGAAGAATCTTTTGGTGTTTATGTATTCTTGAATAAGAGTCTTTTGAATTTATTTAATAGAGAAGTCTGTGTATGACTGTCTGTCCCTAAGAAAATTGTAAAAAAAAAAAACATTTTTATGTACCTACCTTTCAGCCTAATTTGATGGAATTAAATTAGCTGATAGCGACTTAAATTAGAAATTTAATGTGAGGATACACTTCTTTTGACTTACTTTGAACTTTGTATAAATGTCAAAAAAGTGATATGAGAAGTGATTGTTGTGACTTTTAAGAGATTAAATAATTGTAAGTAGGTACAAAATGATTTTTCATTTTACATATTAACAAATGAAAATACTTCTATCTATAAATAAGAAAAAATAAAAAGTAAAAATACATCACAGATTTTGATGAAATTTTGTGGAATTGTACTTTTTGATGTCCGAATAAAAGGTGCTGTAAAAGGCTTTTTTTTCCATACAGGGCTACAGAAAAACAGTTTCAAAAAAATCATATTTCCGGACACTCATCATAGATTTTGATGATTTTTTGCATAATAATATTGTCTTATATGCCGAAAGCGAGTCCATATAAAAAAAATGAAATCCTGTTCCGCATATATTTTGATGCGTCTTTGCATAACCGATACCTAAGGAAATCTATAAAAGTAAATCTCTTCTTGTTTTTTTTTTTTGTAAGGATATGCTAAGAGGAAGAAAGGATGTATATTATTATTGTTTATATTTCATTTTTTAATGTTACTTGAATTTTTGATCATATCATTTAAAAATCTAAGAAACGATATAAACAGAACTTTGGAATAAATAAATAAAATAAAAATCAATTGCCGCAGTACACATGTATTTCAAATTTTTATGAGTTTTCCCATCAAGATAATGATTTAAAAGTAAATTCGGTGAAAAATGGCAAAATATTCAGATTTGCTTCGTTTCTTTTTTAAATTTTTGAAAAATATAATTTTATTTTGAATGTTGTATTTTAGATTTTGATAAAACTTTGTATCATTTAACGTTCGAAGATATCCTTCCTGAAAATATTAGAAAAACCTTTTTGTTTTTTTTTTTTAATTAAGTATATTCCTTCATCCGCATCTCGTATTTAGTTGACACTTTAAATAACAGTACATTTATACACGTGAAGGACATATACTTATATAATTTGTCGCTATCTCTAAAGCCATTCAAGATAGAAAAAACTTTTGGTTTTTTTATATGTTTTTCTAGTTTGGGATATAAGTGGGATGGCGGGCTAAACTTTTGTAGAATTTTCACAAGTATTTCAACCGAATGAAATAACCTAAAGAATAAACATCAATAAACACTTAATAATTATACTTTTATTAGACCTTAAGCTGCTAAGATCGTTACACTGCTCTGTAGACTATGCTTTATATGAAATCAGTTGTGTAGACAATCTCTATCGTCTTCATGCCGAATTTGTACGTTTGTTTTGACATTCCATTTTACGTTTATACTTAAAATCAAATAAAATAATTTACAAATATTTACTATGAATATTTAAAAATCATGAAAATATGTCAAAAAACATGTGAAAAGAAATTCCATTAAATTTTTTAAAACTTGTTAATTCCATTTTTTCTTCTCCACCCAGAATTCAACAAACACAAAATTTCGGTATTTTAACTTACTTAAAAAAAAAAAAACAGCATTAAAAATAATCAAATTGCCAAAACTTTTAATTTAAAGTGCGCTCTGTATTTAAAATGCAAGCAATTTTGTTTATTTGTTGGATTTTCGCACTTCACATTTCTTCATCATCAAGTCCAACCAGCCTAGTAACATTTCCGAAATTTCTACTTTTTTAAGCTCAAACTGCAAAACACAGGCGTTAAGGAGAGAATACCTCAAATAATTATCCATGTAAAAATGTTAAATCTTCTCAATAGGGAATTCAGAAGATATAGGTGATTCAAAGAATATGAAAAATGTCTTTAACCACTTCCTCTAAAATCATGCTGTTTTTTGTTTTTTACTTTACGTGCAGGACAGTTTTTAGTTGCGGATCATTTACCATTATCAAGATAAAACCCAAATCATGTCACTTTTACATAAACGACTGTTGTCCAATATAATTGTATTTGATAAAAACTGAGAATACTACGTATCTCAGTACTAAAAATAGAAAGAACCAAAAGAAATGTGTTACTAGTACATTTGTAAAATTTCTACAACTACATAATTCATCCCAGTTCCCATTCAAAGACAAAAAAAAACTGCCTTTAAAAATAAAGCAATTCACTAAAATAAACATAAGAAGACTTATAAAGTTATTAAGTCACAATACCTGTCCTGTCATTATTCAAACACTACGCCGAATTTATTCCGTAAGTATATATGTATATGACATTCACATTTACATACGCATTTTTATATCTACACTTACAAACAGCAACATGACACTTAGTATAGAATTTAAAAAGTACTACAAATTTTGATAATTTTATGAATGATTTATGTAGTACCATAAAGACTACAGCAGGTCCCAAATAGTCAGCACGGAAATGATGTAGAATGCTCTCACAAATGAACATAATGCATATGCACATATGCACTCTCATTTCGATTAAGTAACACAAATTACAACTAGACATCTAAATAGTTTTTAACCATCTTCTTAGCTAGCTAGCATGGCACACATGTTTATGTTGAACTGTTCTATTAAGAAGACTCGTCAGACTCTCAGATATTCCATGCATTTTTGATTTGTCAGGTTAAGTAGATCGCGCAGATGAGTCGGCACGTCTCGGCACTGATGCGCTTATACTTAGGTCTGCTTTCTGAAAATAGATCACCAGACGATGTGTTTTACAACACTTACAAGATTTCGTAATATTGTGTATAGGTAATGCGACTTTTTTTTTGTAGCGTATCTAAAGAGAACACGATTCCGAATAATCCTGTCATTAAAAAAAAAAAAAAAAAAAACAAAAAAAAAGACCACTTCACAAAAATATTTTTATCTTTTCTCAAATTCCACTTCCAATTTTACCCATATTTTCATTCGTTTTTACTACATAATTACACGCTCATGAATATTGCGGTCATTAAAAGAATGCGAAATTTACTCAACGGAATACCTTCGAATCATACATTAATCCACTTTTATTAGATAAATAAATAATTGTCGTTTCAATAGCTAAACTTAGCGTAATGGGAACAATCGAATTGTTCGATATTTTATGAGAGTGTGTTCGAAATTGCAAGCGTGCCAATGTGCGAGGATGTTCTCAGCTATATATGTATGTATGTAGTTTGTTTAAACTTAAACATTTGTTTCGCGGTTGCGAAAATATTTTGTTATTAATGTTTAACCTAATTTAATGTGTGAAGATTTTTTTTGCACAAAAGAATTATTGTTTTATGTTGTACTCATCATCAACTATGTATGTAGTTAAACAAATATTTTTATTCATACACCATATTTTAGTTTTCTTTTTGGTTTTGTAGGCGCCTCGAAAAAAAAAAATCTTCAAGAATGTTGAAAGAAATGGGTTGAGGAATGGATCATTTCATCAAAACGATTATTTTCAAAATCATATTAATATGTTACTTCCGAGATGAGGTGACTAATGGTGATGAAAATGATCGTGTTATTTAGTTCATTCATTGATGTTTGTTTTTTTTTTTGTTTTTTTAATGAAAAAAAAAAATTTTTTTTTCCATCTTAAATTATTTATTAAGTATTATTAATCTCAGTCATCCAGTTTGCATTCGTAAATGTGCCTGTATGAAGATTGGCGAAGTTTTGTGAAGTTATAGCACCGGGGGTGGTGTATTATATTAAATAATAAACGATGAGTGTCATCTTAAAAAACTTCTCAGTTGTTGGATTTAACATACCTAGACTTTTCCTGTAAATTAAGATATTGAATAGGATTTCTTCTAATTTAAATTTCTCAGAAAATCAAATCATGTAGAATCATATGTAAAAATCACATCCACATGGTTTTCGAATTACTCAAGTTATATAAGAGGAGAATAAAAAAGTGGTGGAAGTACACACATAAGTATATTTTCCCATCTTGATCCTTGCTGCCCGTCGAAATACTACAGGTACTATACCGTAATTGAAAAAAAAAAATTGTTTTCTTGGTAAAGACTCATCAATTTAAAAATTGTACCTTTTAATTTCGAATAGAAATTTTCGAAAATTGAGTTTAAATTCAAATATCGAAATTAATTTGAATGTTCAATGAATTTTACAAATATCGTGATTTTTTTCGCATCTCTAACGCTTCAACAATTTATAGCATTATTTCAGACAAAAATCACAAATGAATCAAATATAATATAATTCATAGATCTAATGAAAAGTACTAAAACAAATATAGAACCTTGAGGCACCCCACCAAGAAAAATGAAAAGACTCGATTCATTAGTGATTGATGGTTTATTAAAGAAATGTTTCGCATTTGCATTGCTACATTGGGGGCTTACTTACAGAAGTTTGTTCATACTAAGCGGACTTGAAATTATCATAGGTACATAGTTTCTTAAGTTTCACCAATCAATGGAAATTTTGAGAAATAAATTTTTTGATCAAAGATGAACTAATGCAAAAAAAAATATGACAAATATCAAATAATCGAAGATTATTTCTGTATTCTCCTTCTTTTTTCCAAAGAGTTTAAAAATGGTCAATGAAAATCATCAAATATAATCTTAAACGGAGCTGGATTTTTATACATATTTCTACTGAAATTTAATTGTAATTGATTTGCGATTGTCGCTTTTTGAAGATTAAAAAAAAAAAACATTTTTTTTCGTTAGTCACTGGAACTCGAAAGGAATTTAGAAAAATTAAAGATCAAAGGTTTGCAATTTGTAAGTTGTCTATATTATGTCAATTTTGTCCTCCTAACTATATACAAGATGCACATACATTATTCATTTTCAAATCAACTCAACATTTTCATCATTGAGAGCTAGCTGGCTCGTGTCACCACTCACCACTTATACTGAATTCCAATGTGTTTTTTTTTTGTATTTATTTATGTTCTTTTTATCTTTTACATGTCAATAAAAATAGACTTCGAAGGAATTCCAAAACCCATATGACACTATCTATTTTAGGGTGTACCTATACAAACATTCCACTTAAACTTAAAACGTGCCTATGTAGACCCATTATATTCGTGTAAAACACAACTCCCATGAGCTTAACATATACAAGCACTGTATACAAACTAGAACTGTTTTTCTACCCGGGGAAAGAAGGGCTACACGTAGACATGTTTTTGTGGTAGACATCTATAGATAAAAAATTTACTATGGGGTGAAAAAAGATAATCAAAATAATTTACGATAAAAATATACATGTTTCAAGTTCTATCTATTAGTTTTCACAAACATGCTAATAAATTCTGATTGTGCCCTTGGTGTTAGGTATATGTTGACAAAGAAAATTACCAAATTTCCCTCCGTGATAAGATAATTTTATGAAAATTAAAAATAAAGATTCCAATAATTATGCGGCATTGGATAAAAATTTACTTTGATTTATGCGATATTTTTCTTAAAGTATTAATAAAAAATTGTTAAAAGCAAAGAGTACATATTATGGGATGTATAGGGACAGATATATGTGTATAGGGTGACATATATATGCCTAAGAATCGTTATATTTTTGTAGATTTAGATGGTTAAGGCATATTTCAAGAATGAATAGCAGGAGAGCAGAATCGTCATTCCTTGTTGGATGAAAGTGATCTTAGGTAATTTTAGATTATATTTAAATCCGATGGTTTGTGACAGATCGCTTGAATATTTCACTATAGGGTAAGATATACTCACTGTTAAATGCCAGTCTAAATTTAAATATTTATCAGATATTAGACTTAAGACACTAACTTAATTAACATTAGACTGTAAATGAACTTATGAAGAAAAATACCTACATTTTTTGAACCAGATATTCCTTGTCAATGACTCTGATAAACCAGAACCAGAAAGGAAAATGGAAAACGTAATGGCATATGCGTGGGGTTGTAGGATGTGGCGTGAATTCCGAACAGTCAATATGGGAAAGTACAAATTACAACAGTAGAGGGAGGAAAGAAAAATAACACGTCATTGAATTTCTCGCAAATATAAAATATATATAGTGCAGCTAAGACTAATATAAATAATGAAGAAAATTATTATATAATTATTATAATGATAAATTATTATGAAGGAAAGATATTTTATAAAGAATGAGTTGGAGATTGTTGCCCCGTCAATCGAAACAGTTGGAATGGTATTTGGAGGATGCTTTAGGGTTAACAGACAATACTGAGGAGGAAGAAAAGAACATATGTATATATATATATATATATATAAAAACATATATTAAAAAACTATCATAGGGGTTGGTCATTCAAAAATTATAAGGTGGATCGTTCCTAGATACCCAAACAATGTATTTTAACCATTCCCTCTACTGCAAGTTTTGCCCCTATCATTCCTTTAACAATGTCTACAGTTACCGGAAATACCCTTAATTTAACAAAAGGATGGTATATTTCAAAGTTTAAAATAGAAATTTAACTTAATAATTGTATGTGTACACATATGTATATGGAGGAGTTCATAATAGATACTCGTATAATGGAGATTGCTAACAGCCTACCGTCGATTCTTATAACCTGTGGTGATTATTTCTTCGGGCGTATTTAATATTTGTATCTTAAATCATATTAGATTACTGCATAGATGCATAACATGATGGCTGATTTATCTCAAACCGTCAGAAATATGTTTATGAATTTCAAAAATATTATCAATATCGCTTCTAAAGAAATTGCGTCCCTTTTTTTTTTGAGTTATTTTTTCACTACCTCAATACGCAAATATTAATCTCTGAAGTCTATATCTGGAATAAGGGATAAAAATCGCTTTGAAAATTCGATATCCAATTATTATATTGTTTGCCTTCAGAGTTAACAGGATACGCCTACATACTCACACACACGACCTTCTTGATGCCACTATTGTAGATTTTGACTTATATATGTTGTATGTTTAGGATATATGTGATATGTATAACATTTTCAATTTTTTAAATCACTAAAATTGTTATTATAACTCCTACATGAACTTATACAATATAAAACGTTTGTTCAACTAACATAAACAACCAATGTCATTTTCATAAGAAAAACATTCATGGCAAACGAGTTACATACCTATATTCATATATGTATGATATATTAGAATACAAGTTTCTCATGTTCTTATAAAAGTTGATCCAGGAATATTTATTTTTATACTTTGAGAAAATATTTAACTTCTTCAGTGTTGAATAGAAAGAAGCCGGAAATTTTATAAGTAAACAACTATATACGATGAAAGACCAACCAGTAACATAGCAATGGTTGCGATGACTTCATAAGGAAGAATATTTCTAAGTTGAGCTTTGTACATTTTTTAGCGATATTAAAGCAATAAAATTGACATACAAATGAAACTTCTTGCTTGGTTGGAAGTAAGGAAGGGAATTTAGTACAGTAGGTGCCTATTGAACTTTAGAAAGTGTATTTTAAGCTCAAGATTTCGACACAATAAAGTCGAAATATTATATTTAACTTCCTGGTAATTTTCTCAAAGTCAAACATTATTCTTGTACCTATATGTACATATATATTTATATGTATATATAGCAGCTGTGTTTGTGTAATTTATTTTCATAGGAAATTCCTGTCATATATCAGAGAATGTCTAAAATGTTTTACATTGTATGAGTTTTTAGGTTAAAATGAATGATATTGATTTTAGAAAAATTCAAAAGATAATCAAATCGCTCAATGTCATCATAAGTAACTAAATATGTTGTAACAAAAAAGTTACAAAAAATATGTCCTTTAAAGTCTGTAGTAACTCGCGTTTTACCTGTTGATCAAGATTACATTTTTTAATAAGCAAACAAATGCAACAGCATCCATCAAAAAATTAAATAAACAAAATACGACAGCAAAAAAAGGTAAAATAGTATAATAGTATACAGGTTGATATAATTATTTTAGTTTAAAATAAAATTGACATTTGCATAAAAAGAAGTTAGATTTGTTTTAGGACCAAAATTACTGTTGCTATCTTATAGAATAAATGTATTTACTATAATTATGGTAAGCATAGCCTGCCATTTGATAATCTGCTTGTAAGATAATAAAAACAAGTTTTGCATTCGTTGAGCACAGCGCTGATTCTAGGAAGTTGACGCAGTGGTAAACTTTTTTTGGGCGTCTTACGCCATTTAATTCCAACATATATACGTAAAACAATTTTTTTTTTTGTATGGCACTCCTACAAAAAAATTATCCGAATTTTCAAAAATGGATTTAAAATTTTTACACAAACGGAGTGACAAAAATATCAGCGTCTTAAATTTCAATTAATATTCCAATGAACATGCGTACAAGTATATAAAAGCTCTATACATATATGAAGGAGTTATCCCACTGTAACCATTTTCGAATTTTGATTTCGATTTGCTAAATAGAAACATCTATAAATGAAAACTATACAAATGTATTTCGAATTTTAAGACTTTGAACTTCTCAATTTGTGTATATAAAAAAAAAAAAACAAACAGGATTCTGATGATCACGATTATCTATCTAATAAATTCTAAATAAACATCTTTAGGTGATTCATAAAAATTAAGTGACAATCTTTAACTCCTCAAACTTTTATCATTTACCCCTTACCGCAGTCATAAAATATTTTGTTGTCACACCTAGATCTATCCATAAGCCAACCAGGTTGTTAACTATACCTATAACACACATGTCTTATACAATTTCCCATAGTTAAGTTCACTTTTGATAGAGAAGCCTTGATCTCGCATACGTCTGAACACATATATCTTGTAAATATCCTTAAAATCTTTTATCCAGAAAAAAAAATAAAAGCTGTCGGGAATAAGTCGTGTGACCCCGAAAACTATTAGTGATTTGGTCATGTTAGAGTTTCGTAGGAATATTCCAAAGTAAACACGTGCCACTCACTCGCAGTAGCAATAAAAACTCTAAAGTCATTATAGGTCTAGGCAGAGAAAAAAAAGTCATTACCGGCACGTGCTTATTACCATTCTCTGATTTTATGAGTGTAGCTACTATGTGTATCAGAAGACGTGCTGGGAACGTAAATGTCGATGTCATTTATGGGTTACTTATAGAGAGAGACACCCAACCACAATATTACGGAAATTGTAAACAAAAGTGTTTAAGGACCTTAAAAGATATTTACTTCAGGAAATGAAAGCATTAGGTTACATGGAAAACGTGAGATGAACCTTTGTGGGATCAATAGGAGAGTGTTTTATAGATATAACATTTGTTGGCCTTATTCCAAGGATTATGCATTATATGAATTTACCTGTTGTAATTATGCACTATGTATCATCATAACGAGTTACATCCGTAATCGGTAACGTAGACAATTAGCAAAATCTACAAAATTCAAAGGTCCTTTTCAATACAATACAACCATCAATAACTACGGCTCTCCACGTTTTCTCAATTTGTATATTTTGCAATTTATCATTTTGTAAACGTGACTAGACTACATGTAGCAGACAATTAAAAGTTATAACTTTATACAATCAATCCTTATAAGTTAAACAAACAAAAAATTAACGAATATTAAATATTTTTGGGTTCAATTGAAAACATAAATAAAAATAGAGAAGGGTGCACTTTTCTTAAACGCTACTCCTGATTGGACTTCTCATCTTTCCAATGTGAAATAATCCCGCATTAAGAAATTCTCACTCGAATTTTGGACCAAAGTTTACTTTAGTCTCCACGTCATAAATTTCATCGTCAACGTAGGCGAATGTGTTGTGGGTGGGGGCAGTGATTTTGAAAGATTTTGCTCCAATGCCCATAGTCATTTTCTCATGAAGGGATGAAATTTTCATTCGTCGTGGGTTGATGTTCAACGTAGGTTCACAGTAGGTACTATAGAAAGACATAGTTTGATAGCTTAGTTAAGAAAAACATTAATATGATGCGTGTCATCGTATCCTGCATTCCCTTAAAGGTTGTGTGGTGAGGTGAATAGGTGGGAGTAGTTATGAAAAATTCTTGAATATATTGTCAGAAAACAAGGAAAAAAATTATGATGGAGGAGTATCCGAAGAAAATCATTGTAATTGAGAATATGGATATTCGTGGATTATTTGGTGTGGAGAGGATAGATGATGCATGATCCATATCCCGGTGGTATAAGAAGACATGTATAAAATGGACATTACGACTTCAGATCGCTTTCATTCAGAACGAATGAATATAGTCATCAAAGCTGTAGAATTTACTTTTGTATACATTAATGATATGAATCATCTTGATGAACTACTCAAATTCAAATGCATGCGTGAACATAACATTTTGAGAAAATCACACTGTTGCTTATCAGATGATCCAGTATAATAGCTTAGTCCGAGTCTATGATGTCATTAATGTTAGGCAAAAATAAAAATGAAGGTGTGAAATAATAAGAAATAATAAGAAAAAATCATGTAAAATTTTCCAAAAAATAGAAATCACTTCACAGAAAAATAGAAAAAATATCTATCTATCATCCGAAGCTGTATAGCTACTTAGAAAATTATCTTTTCATTAAACAAATAAGATTTTATCTCTTTCTAACAATATCCAGTTTGTTCCTTATGTTTTCATCTGAATTGAAAAGCAAGTTAAGTATACACAAAGATAAAACGAGAGAATTTTAGATAACAATTTTATCATATTTACATGAAAAATCTGAGGAAATTTTCCTCTCATAATAAACATTTTGAAGTCTTGGTATACTTTTAAAAATTTTTTTTTTTTTTATTTAAATTTTAAACACGAAACCACTTATCATCTCGTATAATTTCACTAAACGGTCTTAATAAGAATCGATCAAAATTTCCTTCATCTCTGCAGCAGTGTGAAAAAAAATATACGAAATATTGTTGTCATAAAAAGTATTCTTTTTTTTTTCATAATTTTGGAAACGCTTCGGTGAAAATAAATATATTTCATAGAAGTATAAATTTGTAAAAAAATAAAATAGATAAATATAAAATAATTAAAGCAGCCAAAAAAATAATTCCATCCTATTTGTAAGAAAAAAAAAAAAAAATCTGCAATTTTTTCTTCAATGGTAGAGAGCGAGAATTTGTTGGGATGGATATAAATTTTCTATGACAACAAAGACGATTTTTTTATTTCTTTTTTTTTCTCATAAAATAATACAATACAACCCCCGGCAGTATTCATTTCATCGGTTTGTAATAGTCCATAAAAAATGGCAATCCACCCAGCCTACACATAAAGTCCTCCACTTTCAAGTTGGCAACAAGCTGTATGTACATATTTTGTTTAGTTAGTGTTACTTAAGACTATTAAAGATACCCCTCTGATGATAATATCCAATTTTGGTCCAGAAGTTTGGGGTGATGGGCAACTAAGAGCATTTCACCTGATTTTCCGAATATAACTTTTTTTACGATGCCATCTGATATATGGATATGGTATCTAAAGACATAGCTAGCAAAAGTATTATATACTCCGATAAGTGTTTATGGCGTAATATCATAGCGCTCCCATTTACCATACAATTTCTATTGATTTTCACTTAAACGGAATTATATAGAATGCTGCCAGAGGCAGACGATCCTTTTTCTACCTCTACGCTGTTATATGTGCTGTGCACAGATAGATAAAAGGAGATGAGAGTAAGTTATAATTAAATTATCGTGATGCTAAGAGGAGAAGAGTATTTTCCATTAGTGTCAATAGTAAGACATATAGTAGTTTATATATAGTAGCTACCCTCCAAGGAATATTTATTAGTATGAAGGAAGCAGAAATGAGAACAAATCTGTTGTACTGTCTATATATGGAATGTTTTGTTTGAAGTGGATATATAACATAATTTAATAATAATAATATTCTCAGTCAAGGTCAGACCAAACATGAAGCCAACATAATATGAGAGAAGATTTGCTGCTCAAAACAGAGGCACGCTTAAGTGAAGCGAAATACAAGAGCGCTTCCGTTGCTTTCTTTACCATCAAGAAAAGATATAGGTTAATTAAAAAAAATGCTTCTTAAAGAGAATAAGAGATATATCGCAGGATACTGATTTGGATGAATCAAAAATTATTGAAGCCGAGATTATAGCTTCATTCTAAAATACCTGTTTAATATTACACAATATATCTACCTATGTAATTCATGGCCATCTTTAGTCAAATGGTGGCCCTGGGCACTTTAGGAAATGACAGCCCCCTAAGAGAAATTATTTTCTAAAATTCTTTGGGTTATCAACAAGACTAATAATGTAAAGTAGACCTATCGCGCACAGGAGACTTTTTGTCACGAAACTATTTTGTCACCACCTTCAATTCTATTAGGCTGCAATGTTAATGCGCGTATGAAATGACATGACAGCAACGTGACTTTTTGGTTCCCCCGGCTAGCAACTTTTGGGTCACGAAACTATCACCGCACCTTCTCATTTATATGAATGTGCATGCACTGGTGAAATTTGTATCACTGCTTGATTGCCATTATTTTGGGGAGACGTTGTAGAGCTAGGAGAAAACTTACGCATTTTTTTTAATGTTTGCTGTAACGATAGTGTGAAAGGAAGATATATATAATGAAGCATTAATACAAGAAGTACAAATTAGATCACCCTTATACAGCAAAAACAACACTTTTAAGGAATACTCTGGTAGCAATTTGAAGATAACAAGTAAAAAAGTTAGAATTGGTCTAAGACCAATTCTTATGATACCGTCTAGATGAATGCCCGTATGAAATTTCGTATTGTCACCCGTCTGTGCAAGTTTGATATTTGAAGTGGTTTTTTGCATATATATCTAGAACGGTTTGTCGGACAGAAAAAATGATTATAACCAATTTTATAGGATTTCGTATTCTGAAGAAGTTGTTAGTACAATAAAAATGTCTTGGACTGATCGTTTTCACAGTATATGTAAAAAACCTAAATTTTTATATGGCAACACCAAGAAGGAGTTGCCCGATTTAGTCCATTTTTTAAACTTTATTTGCTAGTACAATGAAAACACCATGTACCAAATTTCAGCTCTCTATATTGATGTATTCTCAGGCAGTGTCCAAATATATAGTGGAAAACAAAAGTTTTGTATAGCAACCCCACGAAGGAGTTGCCCGATTTGTCTCATTTTCGAACTTAAATTTACTTTTTGTTTGTAAGTCCGTGTACAAAATTTCAGCTCTCTAAGTATACGCGTTCTGGAATTATCGTGCGCACAGACGGACGGACGGACGGACGGACATGCAAATATCAAAATAACTTTTAATATTATACGTGGGTGTCCAATCTATTTTGCTCTACCATCATTATTTCGAGGTGTTACAAACGGAATGAGAAACTTAGTATACCCTATAGATTTCATCTAGGGTATAAAAATGTGGGGAGAAATATCCATGAAAGTGTTTACAGACCTTAGAGTTATAGCAAGTCTCTCTTCGTGTTCAATTAACGATCGCATAATTTTACCTTTGGTAAGTTATAACTGGTCTCAAGATCTGTAGTAAATCATCAAAGCTTTCAACACTCATACGGAAATATCCAGAGGATTTTTCAAGAGAAAATCCCAGTTTATTTCCTTTAAGCACCCCTTCGCTCCAAATTAGAGGAGCGCAATATCGCGTTGATATTTTCTATACTTTGTGACAAGTACATATATCATAGCTGCCTCCTCGAAACTTATGTTGATGAATGATGATATATAAAACATGAGTTTTTTGGGTGACAGTTATCCACTGTGTGCTAGACTAGTCCTCAGCAACAGGACGGTGACAGTGACTAAGAAGTTGTGTGACAAAATGTCTCCAGTACGCGTTAGGCCTAATACGAACCAACAGTATAAAAATTTTCACTGATTACCCAATAAATTGAGTTTTGGCTGCTGAATGTATGGCATGAAAAAATGCCAGTAATTTAAAAAATACTGGGGCTGTAAGCACAGTTACCGTACGTTACTTTGTATGAAAGCTTGTTGCCATGTATAGAAGTTCAAATAAATCTCCCTTTCAGTAGCCAAACTCTAACAGTTAAACTAGATTGTACTTGGTTGTCTTACTGGTTCAGGAATTGATCATCGGTTAGTCTACTATCGTAGTGGCTAGATGGCCCTGGGCCCGGGCCCAGCAGGCCCATGTGTAAAGATTGCATTGATGTAAATGCAGCAAAATTACAAATTCTGAGTTAAAATACAAATCACATAGATGAAAATTTGTATTTTATAAAAAATTGTAAATTTACAACTGACTACTACGTTTTGTTAATTATTTTTTAAATATTGCTTAAAATATGTTTTTCCGAACACCTTAAACTCAAGGGACATACTTGTTAGGACTCTTTTGGAACTAGTGTATGTATTAATGTGAACGTCTGTTTCCCTAGATATGGATAATGGAGTTTACATTAACATCTCATATTTTCAATTAGATTCTTAAATTCAGCTTTTATAGCCTCTTTTCTTGATTCATCTAACATTGGCAAGAGTTTTGGTTATGATCAAATATTTCTTCAATGACCGCTTTTGAAACCAGTGTTCAAATTCAAACATATTACACTGCATGTATTTATTAGAACTAAGGCCTGAAACTTTCGGAATGTTTCTATTCCCTCTTCATAGCATTCCGTTCAAGGACATCCCAAATACCAATCCCTCACATTTTATTGATTTTATTCTCTTGCGGACTCTTATTCAGGGCAATTATAGTAGATGTCGTAACTGAAATTCAATATTTCTACTTATTATATTGAATATGTACTATGCTATACGTCCCACGGATGTTTCTATTCCATCTGAAAACCATCTTACAAAAACACTTTTGTGTGTGTGTGTAGGTGTATGTGTACCTTATCATACAGTGAATATTCATTTCCTTTTCATTGGAAAAATATCTATTAAAACAATTTGCCATGAAAATTTCTTGGTAATCGACTGTTACTTTTCCATGAAAATTTAATATAGGTATAAATGTCGTTCCAGCATGAGTATATATGTATAACTATGTGCATTTATGTACAGATGTAGGTTAGGTTAGCTCGTCCTTGAATATAAGTATAGGATACACGATACAATATCCTTGTTGGTATTTCATTTATTAGCAGCACTTTTGCCATTTTTGTAGGTTAAGTAAAGCTATTAAGGGAAATTATATACATACATCTTGTTTTAATTAAGAATTGTACATTGAAACGCTTTTAGTCCTCATTTTATTCTCATTAGTATTGACCCGAACTGAAATTAGGTTACAACACATAAATATATCCCCCAAATCTCTAAGGAATTTAATATTTTTATTAGTAAGAATCCTATACGTTTTCTTCAGGAATTTGAATTGAAGTTCATGAATTTCAATCAAAAGATTAAAATTTCGGTTTTAAAATGAATGTGGAAAATTACACTTCCGGAATTCATTCGTCCTCCTCCCCCTCCTCCTCTTCAAGAAAGATCATTAAACTTTGAAATAAGTTTCATGCACTCACTCTGTTATAACCCTGTAGGCCTATATTTTGTATATTAATAAATAAATGCCATGCGAACCGTGTGTAAAAAATGAAACAAGTAGGTAGACGGCTATAATACGTTTTGATAAAGAATGTTGAAAATGTCTGTTTAGTGATTTAAGAGATTTTCAGATTTTCAGATTTTCACGACGAAACGGCGGCGACAGGGTCACAAAATGATCTCTTGAAAATTCAAAGATTCTTAGTCATACACAGCAGCATAAAAAAACCAATAAAAATGAATGACAAAATGAGATTCAGCGAGAAATTTACAGTGGCATGAAATTGGCGCCAGTCAGGCCTCTAAACTTTTTTCCTACTGCTCCCGAATAACTTACATACCTATCTATTATATACTTTATACATACTATGTATAAAAGATGAAATTTAAGGTTGAGCAAATATTAAGAAATTTATAGAGGTATCACGGATGAAATCTGTTGTGAATGAGTGTCTGAATGTTTTGTGTTCGCGGGTGTAAAAATCAGAATTTAAAAGACGACGTGTCAGCTGTTTTCGTTACAAATAGGCACATAATAAAAAGATGCAGTCATGCAATAATTTAGTTTATTTAAAACATTCTATCTCCGAATAAGTAATGTTATTAGTACTTATATTTTAGCTAGAACTTCATTTATATAAAATGGAATTCCCCATCAAAGACAAATATAATAATTTGTTGGCTTATATCCAAGGTTCTTTTCATTATGAAATTTTCGAAAATTTATTTAGGAAGTGTGGCGTCGAAATACATACTTTGGCTCGAATTCCTAGATTTTCGGGGCGAACGAATGAGCTTTCAATTTAAACTTTTAAATAATTTATATAATATATGTATGTATGTATGTACATTATCTACTTAGCACCTTGTCTTTAATAATTTGAACGAAATTTTCACTTCATTCAATAGAATGGCGATTTATTCTTGTGCTGACCTTCAGCCGAGAAATTGGAACAAAAACTTTTGAGAGCTCATTGTTAATTGAGTTTTTTTTTTTTTTTTCTTAAACTAAGATGGATTCGTTTTGAAAACCAAAGTAATAAATACAATTATAAACAAAGGTACTTCAGTATACATCGTTTTCATTTTCATTTCATTTATTTAAAAAAACTGTACACAAGATTCGTAATAATATATTTAAGTACAATCTATTATAGGTGCGGTAATCTACGTACAATTATTTAATAAAATAAAATAAAATAAGAGAGTAAAAATTAAATTTAAATATTAAACAAACGAAAAGAAAAAAGTGCAGAGTACTAAATAAAGTAAAAAATAAAAACTTAAAACGCGAAAAGTAATAGTAATAGTTTTAACAGAAATTTAACACAGCTGGATGAGACACATTAGTGTATGCTCATCAAATTTGTAGGAAGTGAGTTTCAAAGGCGAGTAATCTGAAAAAAGCAAGTTTCTTCAAAAATTGATGTATAGAAACGTGGAATTAGGAGGGTACACCCCCTCAGAGATTTCAGAAACTGTATATTATTATAAAGATGCTCAGGCATACCCGTATGAATGATTATGCAAAAACATGAGAGCCGTTCTTTTCAGGTATGTGTCCAAAGAACAGCCAAGAATCGATAATCTATAAATCGTGATATGGGTAGACCTACATATACCGAGAACGAAGCGTATGCAATGGTTGAAGGCAACCTCAAGTTTTCGTTTGCCAGTATCTTCCTAAGCCACCATAGATTTTACGAATCGTAGTTTTAATATGATCACAGTATTTCAGTCTGGTGTTGAATTTTACTCCTAGATTTGACAAACAATCAATAAAAAATAGTCTCACATTATTGAGGATATTAGGGGGAAGATTATGAGTATCAAGGTCCGAGCTATATAAGGCTATATATTGCGATTTACTGGCATTAAGGAGGAGATGAATAACCCTAAATAGAACATACTACAATTAATTAACTCAACTCCAGTTAAAATACAAGAATGTTCTTTGACTATTGCTTAGATTCACTAACTTTCGTTAACTTTTCTGTGTGTTATTCATTTAAAAAAAAAAACTTAAATTTAAAAATACCAATGCATCTGAATCTCGGTTTTTAACAAGGTTGAAAGTGATTTTCTGATAGTTTTTATTTTTTACCTGATTTCAATTTTAATTTTTTGAAAGTTTTTTATATGCAATATTTTTTTTTTTACTTAATTGCATTGCCTATACATCCATTATAACTGCTCCGCTTCAGAAGCAAAACAGTCGTTCGATTTCGGAGAAAATGAAAATTTTATGACTAACTTAAAAAATAAAAAATAACCACTGAACAGTATCATCTTCCAAATTCTATAATTTACAAAATCGACAAAGTCAATAAGAGTATTACACATGTCCAGTAATCGTTATCTTTTGACTGCCATGCTGTTCTTTGCACCCCTGAGAGTTTGGCTTAATAATATGTATATATATATAAAAAAACATACTTTTTGAGACATGTACGTATAACTAGTTTCTATTATATAATATCTCTACTTCAGCTATACAGGAAAACATTAGTGTTTATACTTTGGAAAAACATTAGGCATTTCGTTTCCATTCAACTCAGCAATATAAAAATGCTACAGAAAATCGCAGTCAAAAACTGAATTTCACATATTTTTTGCTTAGCTACTTCTCAACGGCTACTCATCCATATTTCTCTGAACCATGAAAATCACGTCATACTATTTGTTTCCAATAATATTTACAAATTTTGTAAATAATTACAATTCCAACTTTCAATTACTTTTCATTGCCAACTAATACTAATCTATAGGAACTATGTAAAACTCTCTAAAAACACGTGTCTAATATAAAATTTAAGTTATTTATACTAAATATCATTGGAAATCCATTTTCATTTATAATTGATATTATTAATTTCACTTTAGCTTCTATTTATCTTTTACACAACATGAAATTTATTTTCAAACGGAAATCTTTAATTATAATAATAATAGTGTTGTTTAGCCTTGCCTATCCGCATAGTACACGCATCTAATAGATACTTTATGATATTATCCAGTGCGTAAAAATTGTTGCGCAATTTCAAATACTTGAATATGCACGTGTTGTGAGATATTTTCGTTGTTTGACAAACAAAAAAACAAAATTTTCAATTTACCTGTGTTGTGAAATTTAAACATTTCACACGCAGGGGTGTTTGATGTTATAAACTTTATGGCTCTCAGCCACAAAGTGTTGTTATTCTTATTCAGAACAATAAAATTTTCATGTTACTCAAGGAATTGTTTAAAAAATTTCTTCTTCTTGTTCTTTATCAATTTTTACTTCCGCTGTGAGTTGATTTCATTCTCTTCGCTGGTTTTCATACTTCGCTTTTAATTCAACTCACGTCATATTCTGCTAAGCATGGGATAAACAAATTTTTCTAGTAGGGTTTAAAAACAATTAAGGGTTCTTTTACAAATGGACAATTAAGTATGTGCAATTTCCGATAAAAAAAAAAGATATGGGTGGAATGCTCAAAACATTTTTCAATCATTGCATTTATTCAGAACTTGAGTTTCCTTTATTGCCGACACTTCCTACAACTAATTAGTTAGCTTTTCTTCTTCTGTATTGTTTTTTTTTTTTTTGCATTTTTCAAAAAATCGTAAAAGGTAACATAGTTGATAATTATAAGATCTTAATTCATTCTGGAACATTTTCTATAATAGTAAGCACCTAACATAAATCCCATTTATTTTTTTTTTTATTTTTCTTACTTACTCAATAATTTTTTTTACATATTTCTTTCTTTCTTTCTTTCCAGTTACAATGAAGACAGAAGATAAAAACGCGGTACCTCGCGTTCGAATTGCCGTTTTGGGAAATGTAAATGTTGGAAAATCTGGTAAGTCGTACGCATTTTTAGAATTTTTTTTTCCATTCCCGAAAAAAAAAACGAAATTAAGAGCAAAACCATAAACACAAATTCCAATTCATTTAAATTCCATACAAAATGTAAATAAACAAAATTCGAAAAAATATATATTTTTATAAAAATCTTTTTCATTTGAATCAGAGCTGCCAAATGTGAATCGAATCAGTTAATATTCTCCAGATCTCAATTCTTTTTTTTTCTCTCATTGGGAAAACAGATAAGGAAATCTCTCTGGGTATTTTTCTTCATTTTGTTTTTGCCATTAATCTTTTAAATTGTATTTTACTTTGCAATTTTTTCGCCAATGATCTTAAAATTGCGCATAATTCTACCACAAGTAATATATTCATATAAAAATAATTAGGTCATGGTATTTTATGTATACCTATACATGTATATGTAAAATGTATGTAAAAACCTCCACAGGAGAAGTTTATTGTACTCTCGTTTGTTAAAAAAAAAAAATATTTAGTGAAGACGAGATACTCTCAATTCTCTGAGCAAATACATATATTCCAAGGGTTATTTCTGGAAAGGGACCAAAATCCTATCAAAGGTCTTAGAACCTAAAGGACATAGACTCGTTTAAAATGTAGCTAGATTCAAATTTGCACGTATTTCGGATTAATTGGAAAAATCGAATTTTATTTTTCATTTTATTGCAACCTATAAAATATTTTTGCATTAGCAATTGCATAGCATGATCATGAGGCATATTCGTTTTTTAATCGATAATAAATTATTTTTAATGCCCTTCATTTGCATATAAGAAGGCCAATCAGATCGGCTTACTTACAAATGTATACATACAAACATACCAAATTAATCATATTTAAGATAAATCGTATTAACCAATTTGGCTTGCCAACTGCTGTTTTCACTCATTAATTTTTGGGTCTAATTTGAGATGAAAAACACAAAAAAAAACATAAAACGATCAATGGTGCTTAAAATTTAAAAGTGTGTTCCCAGTTCAACAGCGCGCAAATCCTGTTCATTCATTAATTTACGAGGTTTTTTGACCTCAATATCTTTCAATTCTTTGAAGTATATATTTTCAAGAAAGAAAGATTCATGTCTCCTTACAGGCATCTACTAAATTTTGAAATTTCGTATTTTCAATGACTTACAATAAAATGGAATTCCAATCGAATCGTGTCATGCTCACGTGTTGTGTTCGACAAGACGAATTCGGCAATTTTAAAACAAATCTTTTTGGAGCCACAAGAATTTTTTTTTTTTTTAATGTGTGTGTGAAAGAAGAAAAAGATTGCATTTAAATTTTCTCAAAACTGAAATTCAAGAAAGCATTTTTGATAATTTTGAATACTTTATGGTCGAGGTTAACAACTTCGTATATGTATATACTTAAACGATGACGACGACGGGGACGAATCATTTGAAAAATATTTCTGAAATTTCCAATTGAAATTAGGATGACGTGGCCTTTCTTGTCAATATGAATGTGCATACCCTCTATATCCTATAGATTCGGCAAAATCATGAGATTTATTATACTTACTACTTGTGAAGCAAGCAATTTGTTAGAATGTTTCTATACTTCATGTATGAAAAACATATGCTTGCGCTAGATTTATTGCAATTTATCTTGACCTTTCTACATATGTATGTGATGTAATGAATGGAGGTTACCACAATTTATCAGATAAATATATCTACACGTAGGCCTTGTGGCAAAGATTAATGTTATGTTGCGATTTTGGAGGTGTTGTTTTTATATTTTTTCACAAAAATTGCTAGATAGTGGTAGTGCCCCTAATTAGTAAATTGTATTAATTTAATTTTAGTTGTATAATTTGCGTGTGACGAAGTTCATCGAACTTTAATCGATTAATTTAAAGAAAAATCCATGAAATATTTCAAAGTTTTCTTGATGTTGGAATATTTAAATGAAAAGAAATATGTGAATATGTAAACATAAACATTAACGAGATAACAGCACAGTTTTACAGGAAATACCTACATACATTTGGCGGCTGAGACTGATATCAGAGAGTGATATAATTTTTAGATAGAATATGGCTGATGTAAATGCACCAATTCATACTGATGTTGCTTCTTATACTTAAATACAGATTGGTAATTCTATTCATAATAATGACAGGCAGTGAAATTTTCGGAATAAAATTCACTGCACTGCGACTTATTAGCGTATATACATACATATTCCCTCGGATGATACTTAATGTGAGCTACACATGGGGTAAATAAATTTTTACTTCGTCGAAAAACAGATGATGGATATTAATATCAAAACTAAGATTATTAATAAACGAAGTAAAAAGTAATGGACCGATAACATATCGTTCAGGCATACCACAATTAAGTAGAAAAGGGTTTGAAAGTAGTCCATTATCCAGTATGACCCGTTGGCATTTACATATAACAAAGAAAGGTTTTGATTCAAACATGCAACATAAAAGCTCAAGAAAATTCGTAAGGACACTTTTCTATGAAGTAAATTCTAGGTGGATGCAATATTGCAATCTTTGAAAACTAAGCAAACTGAAAACGATGAATAATTTTCATTGTGCTGTATTTGCTACTTCTTAGCCTTTTAGTTATCTATTCTATGATATTATCATTTTTAGGGTTCCGTACCCAAGCGTAAAAACGGGAACCTTATTACTATAGCTCCGATGTCTGTCTGTCCGTCCGTCTATCTTTCTGTCACCGGGCTGAACCGTAATAGGTAGAGAGTTGAAATTTTCACCGAGTGTGTATTTATATTTTCGCTATAACAACAAATAATAAAAATATAATAAAATTAAAAATTAAAGGGGGCCCCCAGTGTTTTTTTCGGTGTTTTTTTCCTCATATTATTCTCATTCATTATTATTATCATAAGTAGGCATAATTTTTTTCAAGTGACAGCATTATTTGTTTTTTTCTTTTTCAAATAATGCCTACTCTCATTTGAAAAAATAAATAAAAAGTACATAGTGTTAGATTTTGTACGATGGTACAAAACCCTTCGTGCGTGAGTCCGACTCGCACTTGGCCGGTTTTTTTGTTTTTTATCCAACAAAACTTTCAATATCAAAATGATCTCATTTATTGCTCTACAATTAAAATCAGATCGGCTCTACCAATCTCCGGCAATACTATAAATTCACCGAGAAAATCTTTAATGATGTGTCACCTTTTTGTTAAATTTTAAATACATATACATACGTAATATTGCGATGATTTATTTTGTATGGGGCCGTGCTAAAAAAAAATTTTGAAATGATTTCTTCATTGGCATTGAAATTTTTAGAATTTTTATATAAAAACTCTAGTATGCGTACCTACACGCAAAAATAAATGTCGAAAACATACAAAAAATCTCTACAAAGTCCTTGACTTTTACTTTTTACTACTCTATAATTCTTATATTATGGTACAATTTTATCATTTTATTATTATTCTGAATACGATTAAAAAAAAAAACAAGTAAAAATAAAAAAATAAAACACCTTCCTCTCATGCATGGCTCATTACAGATGAATCATTTTTACATGAGATAAAAGAAAAAAACGATAAAAAAAAAAGAAATATTGTTATTAACAGATGATTTGTTTTTTTTCTCTTCGTTTCATCAGAAAGGAATGTGACAAAAAAAATGTCACATAGTTTTTTTTTTTCAAGGTAAAACGAAACTTATACATACATTCTCACATTCAAATTCACCAATTTTCAAAAAAAGAAAAAAAGAGAGTGTGAGTCCGCGGATGGAACTCTGTTCATTAAACTTAAAACAAATGTAAACAATTTCGAAACCAATTTATGGCCATTAATAAAATCATTCATTAAAAGAGCTGAAAAACAGTTTATCTCGAGACTTTCGGCTTGGAATTGCGATTCATTATCGCACACACTGCTCAGTAAAACATGGATAGAAATGGAATGTAACCCCAAAAAATACCAAGAGTAATACTCATTTTCACAGATTATAAACATCCACCTACAGGATAAAAATAAATTCCTGAAAAGTTATTTTTGTGATTCGTACAAAAATTGGTTTTTTGTTTTCCTTAAAATAATTCAAAAAACAGACGGGTGATATTTGTTCACACGAAATTATAGAATTACACAAAACCAATTAAGAAACAAAAACAAAACAAAACAAAACTTACAAACGCCCAGCATGGCGTCGACAATCTTGAGTATTTCTTATTATAAAAAAAAAAAAAGAAAAACCAAATACAAACACTGGACATTGTCAAGGCTTCAGACTTTTGATTAATTGAATTTACTACGATATAAAGATGTCATTGAAAAATATTAAAATACAAAAAAAAAAGATGTTTTTTAATATTAAATAAATAAATGTGGTAGTCGTTTTCGTGTGTTTATTTTCAATGAACGTCACTTGAATATATAATAAATTGGCGTTTTTTTAACGAAATTATTTTGAATTTTCTTTTGAGTAGAACGAAAGTCTAAATTTCACGATTTTCACAGTCTTATAAGTTTCTATGTCGGAAGAAGTATAGATATTTTTGGAAACAAAGTCAATTAGTCAATAAATAAGGCAATTGCGTCCACTTTATTAGTTAATTTTTCATTGTCGATAGAAAGCATTTTCAGGAAGAAAATGATGTTTTTAATTATAGATCAAAGTGCATCTTTAAAACATAATTCAACAAATATTAAATGCGTATTTCTACTGTTTGCGGAATTTTACCCTTGTTTTGTTCTATTTGTTTTTATTCTATTAAAAACTTAGAATAAATTAACGTTGATGGAATTAGATAGATATCTACATACTTCCTGATGTGTATTTATTTTTATACGATTTTATTATACATATTTCACTTATCTCCAAATTTAGTAATCGATTTTTTACAATCTATCTGACTAGCATTAGAAACTCTCAGCATTTATGTATTTCCGATGACAATACAATATTCAATTGTTTCCAAACATTATTTGTTTGATAATTTGAGAGATATTTAAATAATTTTAATATTTCAACCCAAAACAAAAAAAAAACAGTATAACGAAAAAGGGTGCTGCTTTTTCAGAAACGTGTCCTCAAATTGTTTAGTTATTTTAATTAAATTAAAATTACACTGTTATATTTGATTTTTTGCTTTTATGTAACTAACTTTTTTACAAAAAGTCTTGAGTTATGAAAATCACCTGCAAAATGTAAGCATTAATCATGAAAAGATGAAGTGCGTATAATCTACTGGAATTATCAGTAAGGAGTGATTCAGGAAAAAATATGCCAATACTCCTCTTTTCATATATATTTTTTTACATATGAATAATCTATTTAATTCTTCGTATACATCTATTAAATAGAAATAACAGCTGTACAATTTGTATATAGGGTTGCTTAGTAGCACGCATTATTTTAATTTTATGTTTTTAATTTCGATAAATAAAGTAATTGAAAAAAGGAAATTAATTGTGAAGAAACACTTGTAAAATCCACAAACTTTGTTCGTTCATCGAACTAATGCCAGAGGTCCTCCAAAGACTTCTAGATAAGAATAAGGTGAATCTGCTAGTGACTAAAAGTATGGCAAACAATTTGTAAAGTAATTAAAAAAGATGCTGTTGCATAATGAATGACAAAACATACCTATTTTGTTGCTGATTTCAACTGAATTCCTGCACAAACGTTTTTTGTAGCTAATGTAAGAGGAACAAAGTTGAAAATCGGGAGAACAATCAAAAAGTACTGGAAAGTAACTCATTTTGTAAAAGTCCTAAATGTCTCTACTTTGTTTTTTTTTACCGGACATGGTCACTATAGCAAAAAAGTCCCCAGGCAAAAGTGGAAAAGTCTCCAAACTATACCTACAGCTGTATCCAATTGAACGCTATTGAGCCTAACATTTAATTTAAATTAATATTAAACAGTTACATTCCATCAAGTGACGTTATGAGGCAAAATCTTTTTCGAAACCTCATGGAATAGGTAGTACTAATGGTAGAAGTAAAATCTAAGGTTCGAGCATTTTTAAAAAAAAAACAAAAAAGGGTGGAGGCTATCATTGTAAAGTATTCTGAAATTCCACCGATTACTTATATAATAAATTTAAAATTATCATCATATCGTGTATGATTCAGAAATTGTATAAAAACAATTGTTATCTTCTTCCAAACTGTGATTTAAGCCCCATCAGTCCTGAACAGTTTTGTTTGTCTCACCTAGACTTATCAATTGTTGATCCCGATTAAGACAGTAGTCCGTCGGCCCGGCATACCCCGGCAAGAAGGTGCATTTGATTTTCGCCATGCATATCGTTACATTTCTTCAATTACGCGATGAAATCCTAATTCTCATTTTCCATTTACTTATGCGTATCAAGAAAGCTATGTTTCTACAAAAATTGTGACGCAATTAAAATTAAAATTAAAGTATTAAATTAAAAACAAAAGAAAGAACCCTAACAACCACCAAAAGTTAAATATTATATGTATTGTTATATGTATATATGTATGTCGGCTACTGAAATTACTTTTCAGGGATGTTTTTGATGCTATTCCTGCGGATTGCGTCCTTGGTACCTTTTTTAAGGTGACACATAGTCTCCCTCTGATTTTATCGAATAGCTAGAAATTTCGTTTTCACAAAGAAAATTCACAAGAAAATCTATTTATTGTAATTTTAATAAGAAAATATAAAAAAAAAAAACTCCCAAAAAATTATCTGAAATTATCAAGAAAAATATACTTCAAATGTGCGACGTACTTTTAGATATGTTCCCTTCCCTCTGAGTTTTGTCTTTGTAGGTATTCTTTAAGTGAGGCGATGGCGATGTCCTTTTTCTTTTATATTTTAAAATTTATTCAAAGATTTGCTTCTATTCAATATTGTATTGAGGGATGAAAATGTAAACCTTTATTGGAAATGTAAACCTTTAGTAATAATTATCTCACAAAAAAACTCGTCTACAGTTTGGAAGTAGGTATATATATAAAAAATGTGTCAAATATATTCATGTTCGCAATACGCCATTAGGGTGCTATATATTTATATATTATGTATATATATTCCCAATATAAGCATCTATATACACGTTCCTACATATTAAAAGGACAGTGAACTTTTTTTTGGTGATGGTCAATTAAATTAATATCTACCCACGGAATGTGCAAATTACAAGAAATTATTGCTATACATTTCACTACATTTTTCAAACTTACTTCATATATAAAAATCAAAAAACTCCATAGAGTCCAATGAACTTGGTCCCATATGAAAAATTTCATAAATAAATTTCATCTGTAATGGGGTTCTGGACCCTTCTCATAGATATTCCACAATATCTCCTTCATCAGTCTCTGATAACGAGTGACTAGGGGTCATGTAATGTTGTTTAGTGAAGTTGATATTTAATTAAAGGATAATTGAGAAATCCTTTGATGAAATTGGAGAGAAATAAATGTATATTTATGTAGTTTTCATATACTACATATACATGGTATTTCAAATTTAAGCGGTAATATTGAAACAATTATAATAGTAGTACGCATTTAGATAAACAAAAATTTGTAGAGCTCTTTAATATAGTGTTCAATAGAGTACCATTCAATAAACAGAATTTATAAATGTAAGAAAAAAGATAGATGTTAATAAACTGTTTTGCGATAAAAATAACGGTTAATTTTGAAAAACAAATATACCGCCGGTACGAACGGTAACGGTATTAAAATTTCAAAATTTATACCTTTCTAAGTTCCGTGGAAAGGGCGAGAATTTCTTTGTTGAACGGCATATCAAAAACGATTGCAGGTATTCTACTAAAGAAAGTTATATATAAGGTATTAAATATTAAACAGCCAATAAATCTTGTATCACCCTGTATAAGCAAAACTGTTATAGCTGGCCTACTCTCAACACCCTGTATGCAAATTATCCTCTCTCCGTATACATAGGCTCTACTTTAATATTTGTAAATAAGTGATTTTCTTCAACTCGAAAATTACAAATTAACTTATCTTAACTGGAAAATCAAAGAACAAGCGTCGTGGGATATATAATTATTATTGAAAGCTCTCCAGAGAAAAGTTTGGCTTTCTTTCAATATATGGGAAGATTTTCACTTGTAACCGTATTCAGAAAAGATGCAAAATCTATTGTATATTTTTTGGGAAAACTGGTGTTGTTAGCCTACTTTATGATAGCAGTAGTTAAATGAATTAAACAAAATCAAAATTCCGAACTTTTGACTTTGTTGAGCCCTAAAAAAAAAAGAGCAGAGGAGAAGGAAAGATGATTGTAGAAAAACTCAAAGGATTATCATTATCATTATCATGATAATGTGAATCTTTCAGTGTAGAATGATTCATAAAATATAAACGCAACATTTTTTAACCTCTCCCACTATATCCAAATGGGGCGCATTGAGTTTGCTTTAAAACTTTGAAAGTTTCATAAGAATCGATGAGAGTTCAGTCCAAAATCAGACTATTTTAATAATTTAAAACAGAAGTTTTACTTCTCCACAAATATTTGGAGACTATCTATACCGCAAATTCTTGTGATATTAAGTAACAAAGTGACCAAAATAGTGTGACCTGAAGTGATTCTTATTTCATTATGGAATAATTCATAGTTTTTATTATATTTACTATGTATGTGTGTATATATGACCCGGCATCAAATTTTTTTTTTTATTAATTATCATTAAAAAAATAAAACATAAAAACATTTCTCTCATACATACATACACTCACAACATATATATATAAGGTATGTACATTCTTTATTATTTAATCTATTTGCGTCATGGAATTTTTGTCAAACGCGCAATGCTCTGTCTCTCTGTTTATAGTTAGTAAATAATTGTATTTTATAAATAAACACATTTTCATCACAATAATAATAATTTTTACAGCTCTGACAGTACGCTATCTAACACGGCGATTCATTGGAGAATATCGATCTAATACTGATCTACTCTATAGACAAACTATCTCACTTGAAAGTGGCCTATTAGAAGTTGAAATTGTTGATATATCGGCAGCAAATGAAAGTGATTTTCCAATGGAACAAGTATGTATCAATAATAATAGCATAATTTTTATCTTGGAGAATTCTATAACTTTTTTACTTAATTCTTCATAGATTCAATGGGCTGATGCTTGTATGATTGTTTACAGTATAACAGATCGGAAAAGTTTCGATTATGCAACTAGATCAATAGTTGAATTAAAGGCACTACAAAATGCTCCATCATCATATTTAGTAGCAAATAAAGCTGATTTGGACCATTTAAGAGAGGTGATTTATTTTTTTTATATATATATTTTATGGAAAGAGTTATATTATAAGGTGGGTACTATATACATATATGGTATAGGAATATTTGCTTCCGAATATGTGGAACCAGAGTAGTCTTAGAAAATTATTAATTCCTCATGGTTGTAGGTATACTAGAATAATTGATAGGAGTTTTTTTTATGTTTTTGCCATAAAACTAAAACAGGAGTAGAAATTAGCTTTGATCTCAAATTCTAGCTTTGTAGATTGAATTACGACAATAACCTAAACAGCTGGATATAAGCCTGCATCTGCCCCCCCCCTTATCATAGTGATTAACTATAATCGACAAGAATAGCTGTACCAATCTAGACAATGTGAATATAAAAAATTAGCCACCCATTAATTATTTAAAATTTGTTAAAAGGGACATTTTACATTAAACTAGCCATTTCAGAAAAGTAAAATAAGTCGGTCCTAATTCTGAATTCTGCGAAACCAATGAAAAGAGCATGTTTGACATAGTTCATAACCGGTAGGTATATTAAATTGCACATAGAAAACTAATCTTGATGAAAGATTCACCGATGAGATTTAGTCTTCTTCTTTTTACTATGATTCCCAACGGGGAAAATCTCTCAAAACAATTTTCCATTAATGCAGACGCCATGTGCTGAAGCCAGATGACTAGTCTTATGCCAACGAAAATTATTGTAAAAAAGAAAGAAATATTTGAAAACTTGTGGGCTTCTTAAAGAATAAGCTGTAGTGAGAGTGCAGCGTGGGAGTAATAAAGGATATTCGAAATGCCAAATGCAATTGGTATATAATGAGAGAAAGTTTCTGTGTGGGAGTCAGAAGTCACAATTGCAAAAAAGAAGCAGATGCGATGTGACTCCCGTATCGTATGTGCTAAAAGACAACTAAACGATTCTCCTTACACCTTCTCGCATTTCTTATCAGTTTTTTTTTTCCTTCTTCTCAATCTAATATTAATAATTTTTTCATGAGAAAAAAGAAAATCTTTTTTGTAGTATATTTTCTTTAAATACTGCAGCTAAAAAGTTCTTCCATTACTTTAAAAAAAAAAGTTAAAACTGAAATAAAACCAAAAAACCCGTAGAATCTTATTGCAATATTATTACATAAAGTTAAGTACAAAGTTAAAATGTTATTTATTCATCAACAAGTTTTATGCTGAAAAAGTTGAACTAGGAAAGATGCTGAGAAATCGAAGCTTACTTAATTAAGATAAATGAGAATTCTTTCAGAAGTTTCGTTTCCTTCTCGATATACTGATAAATGAGAAGCGTGTACAGAATATAATTTTGAACTTTTCCGCACAAAATGTGTCTTGCTATGGAATAATATATATAGCAGGAAAATTATCTAGGATAAAACGTAGACGTATGTACTTAAAGTTGTTTGGAACTTTTATTTTTCATACATACATTTTGAGCTTTAAAAAAATTTATGTACATATATAAAATGTTAAATAAAGTAAATCAAGATTTGCTTTAAGTATTTTCCCATAAATGGGGCAACGAGGATACTCAGAATTCAACTACCTTTAAACATATGGTTTGAGTTTTTTTTGCATTTTCGTCAGTGTATATTGGAAGAATCTTCTAACTATTAATTATATATAAAAGTGGCCAAGTTATTCAAAGTGTGCCAAATTTTATTATCAGTGAAACAATCAATAAAAGTAAATCTAAAAAAATAGAAAAAGAGACTCTAATATGCTGTGGAAAAAAGTTGCGAGAATAGAGCCTTCCGGTACTCTTAAGAATGGCGGAGATATATATTCTGTTTAATATTTTACTAAAACAATCGAATATAAATGGAATCAAATGATTTTTTTTTATTTGATTTCAAATTTTCAAATGCCATCCACTGTTAAAATGTTAGAATTGCCGTAAAAACTGTTCCCAATCCACTCTATTCTCCAGATTTCGAACCTTGCAACATGTTTTTATTTTTTCCAAACATGAATAGATGGCGCGGTAGAGAAAAGTTTGAATCGAACGAGAAGCTCATCGCTGAAATAATCGCATATTTAAAATATTTCGAAAAATGGTATTTTTTAGAAGTTTTAAAGATATTGGAAAATGATATTGTGTGAGATAGTGTTAAAAGAACTGAAAAGAGAGTATGTCGGAATATAAATGAAGTTTTGAGAAAAAAAAATCATTAAAAAACCTTAAAAAACCCTGGCACATTGTCTGAAAAAATCAAACTCATTTTATTGCTAATATATATAAACTATAGTATAAGTAAGTGATTCCCGGCTGCACAATCACTATATAAAGATATATATATGTATGTCTGTATACAGGATTGATACGAAAAAATTAAATTTCTATTCCGTATTTATCTTATTCAAAACATATACTATTGAAAATATAAAAAGTCCTAGAATGGAACCTTGCAGAATATCATATTAGAATTAAAGGTAGCAGTTACAAGCTTCAGAAAAATAATTCAAATCAACGAATAGGTACCTTAATCAATGGAATTAGTATTTCTAAGAATAATCATTTAATTTATAGGTTAACCTTTTCCCTGTAGGTATATTTTACATACTTTGAAATTTGAATATTTCTATTTCTACTTTAACTCATAATTTTCCCCAAAAGTTTATCGTGTTTAATCTGAAAATAAATTTGATAATTACATGGTAAATTTATAGTGTGTATTATGTACATAAATTACGATTTGCAATGAATTTAAATTATCTAAAACAGTATCTTACTTACCTATATTCCATTCTGTTTGTATCTACAAATTCTAAGAATATACAACTGTGTAATACTTTCTTCAAGGCTATACCATGTTGCTAAGCATTCTAAGTTGATGTTTTTTTTTTTCTTCTTTGCTTATCCAACCTACTACAAGGTATCTAATAAAAGTATACGTATATACAACCCCCAACGATAAAGATTTAACACCCCCCTTTAATATATTCGGGATGGATCAAACGCGTCCTATGTAAAATAGATAGAAGAAGATCACAATCGAAACACCCTCTTAGGTAGGTAGGTAGGTAACTGTAAGTGATGTAATATCTATGACAAGAATGCTTGGTTTTATAGGCAGGTAGACTTTAATTTACGTATTCCATTTCCATGGAAGCCATTTCAGTTCATTACGTTTTTCTTAGAAAATCTTTAAACATAATATCGACAAGAGGTAGAAAGTATAGTTTCTGATTCCGATCTGAGATACAATAGAGCTTTATACTAGTTGCTGGTTCTGCATAATACCGACTTCCTTTTTATCTGTTAATAGAAGAAGGTAGATATAGTATAGATGCCTGGAAGTAGATATACATAGTATTATCAAAGTGAGATTTTTCATTGAGGAAATCGTGCAGATAGATAGATAGAAGCAACTGTGTACGTACACGTGCCAATTGAACTCATTTAATTATTGAATTTTTTTTTTTATTTTCTTATAAATTAAATCTTTTCATCTTTTATTTAATTTTTTTATTTTTTTTATTTTATTTTCAGGTTCCAGAAAAAGATGGAATATCATTGGCAGCATCACACAATATTGGATTTTGTGAAGTCTCTGTTGCAGAAAATACACCAAATTTATATAAAGCATTCGAACGACTCATTCTAGATTGCCGAGCTAGACCAGTTAAACAACGAAAATTCTCTGTTAGCAAAATGATAGGCACCCTAATAGGAAATAATAACAATGGTACGAAACAGATTCCAATTAATCAAGGTACAGTAGTACCTTGCCATAAGGGTGAGCTACATAAATCACGAGTACTTAAAAGACGACAAGCATTCACTGCAACAGCATCACTGTGACCATTGGCACCTACCGAAGAAAATCTAGCGACTGATTATGAGAGCAATTAATTTAATTGGATCCAGTTCTAGTACATATAATGGAATGTATGGAATCTATAAATTATGTACAATATACAAATATAGGTACATACATACATACATACATATTACATAGCATTCTCGAACTGAAAAGAGAAAAATTTGTTAGAAGAAAAGGTGACTAATAGGTGATAGATAGCTAACAATATGCTGAGGGTGAGGGGGGGGGGGGGGAGTTCATACCATTATAAAATAAATTTTGATTTATAAGAAGTGGTATTTAAGTGAAAAAGGACAAAACTAAAAATGCCTTTTGTAATGGAGCTCTATTGTGAGCAAAGATGGTTGTTTTTTTTTTTTTTTAGAAAAAAAAAAACGCACTAATTTTGCGTTGAAAGATTTTTTAAATATTTTTATTTTATATTGTAAAATCTTACTCTTGTGTTGTTAGTGTTTCTTATTGGGAAACAAAACATTCATATTTGGGAAGAGTTTTTTTTTTTTTGTTTTTAATAATTTATGCAAGTTGTGATATCGTAAATATTTTATAAAATAATATTATTTTATAGTAAAGCAGTCTTTACTCAGTCTCCACTCATATGGAGATATACACATACTACAAATGTGAACGGTATCCTGTGTTGCACACCTCTTCTTTAAAAGAAAATTAAATCTGCTTTTTACATTCAACCACGGGTCGACTTAATTATATCCATCTAAAAATTGCATCAAAAATTCGTAATCACTAAAATTTTATACAATTACCAAAAACTAATCGTGTGTTCGAATTATCTCTTTGTTTCTAAATGAGAGAGAACAAGAGAAACTATATATCATTCTATCGAACTCATTCAATTGGAGATTTCAACTCAAAACCTATCATATGATAGACTTCTTGACAGTCAAAAGCCACTACATAATTCATCTAAGCTCCAAATTTATATAAGCAGAAGAGTTTAATAAAACTATCGAATATAAAAAAATTGAACAAAGAAAAACTAATAATAGCCCTGCAAAATTTAGATGATTTCTTATTGATTGAATATTTTTGTAAAAATAGTCGAAAGATAGTCATTGAGTCTAGGATATACAGAGTGGCCTAAAAAACTAAACGATTTCAAAGATAGTATAATTTTTTCCAAGGAATTCGCTTTGTGTACTGATCACAGGCCAGTCAATTATTCAACTTTGAATATCTCTGATTGTTAGATCGGAAAGAAAGAAACTGAAAGTTTGCACTTGGAAGAGAATTTCAATAATTGTGATCTCCTTGAGTGTTCAGCTTGTTCCATCTATATACATATAATAGCAAATTACTTTATTTCCTCACATATTATTGTGAAATGTTATTATATAGGTGATATGGTATCCGATCCTCTTCAAACACTATAATTCATCTACCAATCTAGGCATACTTTCGTCGGAATCATTTTACATAAATCGGGACTAATTAGAAAAATTTTAACATTCTTAACATTCTTTCATTTCGTATATGTATTTTTTTTTTCCTACTGGAAAAATTTAATTACACCGGGGAAAAACAAAATTCTGCTTTCTATAAAAATAAACGAACTTAAAATTTTTATAAAAACTCAAAATAAAAAATTATTTAAATTTCTATCACAATAAACTTTTATAAAAACAAGCAACAACCTAACTTACTTCAAAAATCAATCTCCAATTTTATATATTGCTCTATATATACAAAAAAAAAAAAAAACAAAAAATTTCCAAAAATTACTTAATAATATAAATTTCTTAACAATATAAATTTTATAATGAAATGAGAATGAAGAAGTATAATTATGGCTGTGATAATTAATGTATTTTTAAGTATTCGGAAGAAAATATTTTTTTATTAGGTACTAAATTATATTATAAAAAAGTAAAACCGGTTTCGTATTGGATTATACTTAATTATAGTAAAATGTTAGTTTTAGGATAGTAATATCATTAATAATTTATGTTTTCTTTTTGTAATTAAATTGTGTGCTGTTTTCTTTGCTTTTTAGGTAAACAAATTTTTGATAACAATACCAATTTCGTATTCATCTTAGATTTTGTAAAGAATTTTATGGTACTACAGAAAAATTAAATATTTTTGTTATTAAAAATAAATTTAAAAAAAAACCAAGAAGTGTAAAAGTACATCAGAACCTATACTAGCCAAAAATTTCAAAAATGAATAATGTTATAGTTTAATAAGTGTAGAAGAATACATACAATATACCTACAATATAAATTTCTTTGTACAAAAAAAAAAAAAGAATTAAATAATTTGATAAAAAAGGATAATAAAATATAAATTATTTAAATAAACATGTTTTTTTTTCTTTTTTTTATAAGTATGATTTAGAATGAAGAATCCAGTAATATTGATTTTTTTTAAGCACAGGAAATAATAAAACCTATATTCCGAAAAATGCTGCCACTACAATTATAGGATTAACCGTCCCCTAATCCTATCTCTGTTTCTTTCCTGCCATGCTGCGCTTTGCATCATTAGGTTAAGGTTAAGAGCAGCGGGGCGAAGAGACCACTAGGAACATGCTGACACCCTGACTAGAGTTGAACTATTGTGTCCTCCCCTAAAGTGGTTAGGCTAAATCTAGCCTTTTTTTAAAGCTCGATCTTAGAGTTAAATTACAAACCTTGTTTGGAGAGATAAGTGTTTCTCCGGTGATTTTCATCCAAGCTACAAGTGTAGGACACTCACATATAATATGCTTTGAGGTTTCATCTTCCACTTCGCATAGTCGACATAGATCACCGACAGATTTGCCTACCTTCTTCAAGAAGTAACGGAAGGGGCCATATCCAGCCTTAGTAAATATTCTGAGCGTGGACGAGAGATGGGACGAAGAATGTTTTCGCCTGCCTCATACCGAGTGCACTACGCCAGAAAAGTACCAGTGGCCTGTTTTACCATTTTTACAATTTCTCTTTAAAGTGGCTTTTTGGGTAGGGAGCAGTATATGAACTATTGGCTGCGGTTTTATCCAGATCCGCTTTTTCATTACCGTCTACTCCTTCATGTCCAAGAACCGAAAGCAACGTTACTTTGTTGTACCTAGCCAGCTGTTGGACTTTCGAATGACGGCTCCAGATTAGTCGCGATTAAAGTCTGTTTAGGGTTTCCTGAGCTACAGCCTCTATAGCATGGACTTCCGCCTGAAAAATGGAAGGTGGAGAATTCCACTTCTGGACCGACCAGCCCTTATTAGATCCGTCAGTATGTCTGGACATGGATCCGTTGCAGGAATTGGAGGCCTCTAAATGGTTGCTTGATAGTCCCCTTTCGAAAGAAAATCTGTAAGCCATAACATCCGGAGGAGCTTCTAGACCTTTGATATTGACATACTCGAGGATGTTAAGAAGTCCAACATCAAAAATGTGATCATCTGACATTTTACTTCAAAGCATTCTAAGCGCTGCTTCTCTCTGGATAAACAGGTGGTATGGTTGTAAGCCAAGAATGGTTGCAAGTGCTGGTTGAGTACGTGATGTGAAGAAGACACCAGTGTGCCAAACATGCCAACCTTTGCACCTTATCAAGTGTTCTTTTGGTGGCTGTCTGCATCGTTTTAAGTCATCAGACGTTTGACCGGTCAGAAAGCATAGGTATCCCCTGGACTTGGCTTAACAGAGCGATTTGTAATTATTTATCATAAATGAAATAGGAAATAGATTGAAGTATTAGTAATAAAAAAATAATAATAATAATGTATGGGAGGTAGGAGAAATCTTTATATCCAGTTCCTTAACCTTTCACATTTACGGAGCAGTTGACTTCAATAGCGTTATTACCATGTGAATTTTAATGCACATCGGAATAGCCATAATAACATCAACTTCCCGTACAAATTTCAAAAATACGTCTAAGAATAGTTTTGAGGGATTTTTGTATAAAAGGTAAGGTCATATAGTAAAAGGCATAGAATCTCAGTAGGAAACTAAATGAGAGCGTTCCTTAAGAAGGCCTAATATAACTGCTGTCAAACATTTTCAATGTTCATTCTTACATCATTCTGTATATACCGCTTCTAACCCAAACTCTCGAGAATCGAGTGAGTAAGAAATTGATAGATCTTGTTCGATTACCAGATTACCTGTGGCGACAAATATAATATACCATTACGACTGGCAGATCCTTAGGTGAGATTCGTAGGGTTGGATTTCGAAAATCGACGGAAAATTGGATGATTTTCGAAATCGTAAAAAAGTAGTAGGCGTAGTTTTATTGAGGTTAAGAAAAAACAATTGTGAGAATTGTCAGTACTATCTTCCAGGCTGAAGTCTTCGCCATTGTAACGGCAGCACAGATAGCACTTGATATGCAAATCAAGGGGAAGGACATTGCAATGCTTTCGGATAGTCAGTCAGCCTCGATGGCTCGGAGTAGCCCGTGGATAAATTGTCTATCCACAACAAGGTGTCACTTCAGTCGGTTTCTGGTCACATAGGGATCATGGGGAATGAAAGGGCTGACCTTTTAGCCAAGGCTGGCTCTGATTGTCCGTTCCTCGGACCGGAACCCGCCATAGGCGTTGCCACCTCGAGTATTGGATCTCTCATCAAAGCGGATGTTCATAGGAAGCATCAGCAGAGATGGGCGAACCTGAGTACTTGCAGGTGCACAAAACTTTTTTCTTGATGGGCCCAATAGGAATATCTCTGAATTTCGCATGGAACTCGGCAGGAAATAATGTAGAACTGTGGTTGGCATCATCACCGGCCCGGAGAGTTGTTGACAGCCCTGAGTGTCTATCCTGCCCGAGACAGCCGAAAACTTTTTATGTATTTATCCGGCCTTCGCCCGGAGCAAGCTGGATACCCTAGGTTCTGCCCTCCGTAGAGCAGTTGAAAAACATTCCTCACCAAGACCTGTTGCGCTTCATTAATAGGGCAGGCAGGTTTTCGTGAAAGGGCTTCTAGCAGGAGAGCACAATGGGCCGGTCTGGCTTCCATCCTTGGGATGGGATCTCCTGTCCCCCTTCCTAAAAAAAAAAAATAAGTTTTACTCTAACATACTTCGCGTTTTTGAAAGAAAAGCGTTTTTAAAAAAAGCCATAATTTATAAAATAAAATATAGCTACATTAAGAAACCTTTGGGTTTAAATTAAATAGGTTTTGTAGCTGATGAATAGTATAGTTGTAGACGAGTTTAACTTCGTCTAAATTAGTATCGTTTTAACTGGACTACCACGTTAAGTCTATTAAAGATAGTTACGACAGAAAGGATTAAGTGGGCAGCAAGGCTATTCCATTCCCCACATACTTTCAATACAAAAGAGAATGCAATGAGTCATGCCAAAACCCCCAAGAATACTTCACAAGCCATGAAACAGAAACCTATATGTGTGCGTTGGGAGACCGTTCTCTAAAATGTTTTATATTGGTACTTATGGAAAAGTACCAAACATTGATTTTATATTTGCCTAAACTACTATCCATATAGGAAAATAGTCTTCTAGCATAACCTTCTATATATTACAAGCCGTGAAGTGGAGAGAGTCACACACACATTGAAGGGGACTAGTAGTGCTGTTTGCTAGGATATGTGGTGCTTTTGCTCGGTAGAGATTTTTCGCAAGAGATTTTTATAGGTCAATGAAAAAAATAAATAAATAATTATGTCTTAATTTTGACTTATTATTTTTATTTGAGTTTTCAAATCAAAGAGTTTTAATGAATAACATTTAATCGTATAATTTTTTTGTAAAAAGGCTTGTCGACAAAACGTGTGGTGACTATCAGAATCGCAGCCAAAATATTTAAATGAGATTAAAGGCGTCCTTTTGAAAAAAATAATTTTATTACACAGATGCATATAAAAATCAAATATAATTCAAAGTAAAAAATCCGTTTTTGTTTTTTATTTTATTTATTTACATAATATTTAAAGATATTTAATGAATAAAAAAGTCTATAATTGAACAAAAATTTAACATGAAATATAATTCCATAGACAAATAACCAACAATATAATTCAAAATGTGTAAAATAAAAAGAAAGATACTTATAAGTAGGTTATCTATATAAAAAAAAAATATTAAATGTATTCCTTTGGAAATTATGTTATTACAGTCTTCCAGTCCAGAGATTTGGTAATAAGTTTTTTAGTCCAAGTAGTGATGCTTGACAATCTCGCAATAAAGGGCCATGAAAAAACATATAATATAATTAGAATTAGGAATCAAAATAACTGGTATTTTTGTTTATGGAAGAATGGGAGAAATAAAGAAACGGAATTAGCAACTATTTGATATATTTATGGTAAATGAGAAAAAGCAGTGTCAAATCAAGTGAGGGTATAATTCCATAGGCTTCGATGTCAAAAACGATAGTAAAACGTAAGCAAAATATCGTGGATAGCCACGATGAAATTTTTACATATGAACCTGAAGGTCCTCAAAACTAACTTTCTTTATTTCCTTAGTATGAAAATCTGGATACACAAAAGTTATTAAGATTTATCCAGTTATTTCAAACTGTAAGTAAATTAAATCTGAAGGAAAGCTATTCAAACCAAGTTGATTAAAAATACGGAATTTGGCTTGGTTTATTCTGTTGTTATCAGTAATAATAACTACGACTTTAAAACCGATTTCTTGAATAAACGAAAGAACCTCATTAGTTAATTAAAAAAAATATCCGGATGTTGAATTAGAAACTGGAACTAATCTGACTATATCTTTCTAGGATCCAAAAATGGACTTAGTCATAGAAGCCATAATGATACTTGCGGGCTTGAGGGAGGAGTTATCTGCTACTTCTACTATATTATTTGATTTATATTCCACATTCGGATTTATATAAACTTCATCAATAAGCAACGCGACAAACTTATCTTTATCACACATTCCTTTACAAATGTGAACCAAGTATTTTTCGTCATTACTTGGATTTTTATGATTTGGTGAAATGTGCATTGCTGATGAATGGCTTTAAAGATGGCGCTTGAAAGGTTATATTAAGAAATGTTTTAATATTTCGTACGTCGAAGCAGAATGCGAATAAATAAGATAAACCAAAATTATAATCGATGCATCGTACCGTGGTTGCTTAGAGTTCTTAAGCTGAATTTGGTTGATTACAATTTGTAGCAATCCAGGATAATAAGTTTCCTCATCCCATTCATCTGCATACTTTAAATATTTTATAGACTGGACAAGATAAAAATATCTGCTCTCAATATCTTGCAAATGCTCATATTTATAATGAACTACATAAGTTCGACAATTGGGACCATAAAGTAATTTTACCATGTTTGGGTACGATCCAGTCCAAGCTTTTATTCGATACTAAGATATTTTTTTTTAACAACTGTAAGAGACATATCTTTTACTACAGTTACACTTACAGAGAAAGTACACCCAAGTTCCTCATCTTCCTCTAGCATAAAAAAAAAAGCTATAGAGTTTTCGAATTCCTTCACTGAGAAAATATCCGTATTTAATTTTTTTTTTTAAATCGCGCTTAAAACGCTCAAAATGGGGTATATGGTCAGATTGAAGAACGCTTCATTAAGATCCTCGGCTCGTTTAAGGTATTTCTCCCTGCGAAATTCAGGACATTGTCTTTGTGGAATGTTCAAGAAGGAATTTATTTAGAATCTCCGGTATATAGCAAAAACTGAAAATGTTTTTAATTTGTTATTTCATCACCCAACCCATTATATTCTTGGTGACAAGTTTCAAGTCTTGGTTTTGACTCATCAACATATCCCAAACAGCGAAATTGAGTGACTTGAAAAACAAATGAAAAAATAGAATAATGAAAAGCACTGAAAAAATGAAAAAATTTGAAAAAAAAATAAGTATTCTGAGTTTATATGAGAGGAGATCATTTTGATCTATTTCAAGCGTCTACAGCAGGCAGAAAACCAACCTGTACCGATGAGTGTTAGGTTTTCTGCTAACACGAAACGCTTCTTCTTCTTCCTTTTTCTTTTTCTTTTTTCAGCCCACTGCGGGCGTATACAGGTTCGATTCGTTTCGAATGAATCTGGTTTTTTAAAATTTTTTTAATAAAAATTTTTCTTTTTTTTCTATTTTTCTCAAATTTTTTCATTTTTTCATTTTTTTTTTCTATTTTTTCATTTGTTTTTCAAGTCACTCAATTTCGCTGTTTGGGACATGTTGATGAGTCAAAACCAAGACTTGAAACTTGTCACCAAAAATATAATGGGTTGTGTGATGAAATAACAAATTAAAAACATTTTTAGCTTTTGCTATATACCGGAGATTCTAAATAAATTCCTTCTTGAACAAATACTCATCTTAGAGGAAGAACTAAGATTTTGTCTTAAACATCTAAAACTATCGCTTCCACAGAAAAATGAAGTTAAAACAAATTGCAGCCAAATATGTTTTCTTTCTAATGGTTTTAAAAAAAATAGCATTTGGAACAAATTTATGGAAATCTTAGCGTTTGAACAAAATACAAGCAACTTTTATATGAAAAACTCCTAAAGTAAAACAAAGCAAGAAGATTGTAATATTCGCCCGCTAACCGGCCCGCTACTGTCTTTTCGAGACTTTGTTCATACCTTGTATATTCCGGGGCTACGGTCATGCTTATTCTACATCACCCTGTATCTACATACCCATTTCTTTTTTGTTTTAATCCAACCATTCGTGAATTATGCATATATCCTCTAATACACAATGTCAATCAGTTGCATAGTTCTTTTGAATGTCCCCTTTCTAAGATATTGTGGGCTTACTTTCAACCCAATATTCGTTGATTAGTAGTTACATATATCATTCATGCTTCTTGGGCCATATATTTCCTAATGAGATTGAATTATGTTAAACAAAATATATATGTAAGTATCCTTGTTACATACATAATGCACATATATTCGTCTATATTCAAAATATAATCTCCAAGTGCTTAAAAATTTCCAAAACACTAAGTATGTAAATACAAAATCCCAAAATTCAAAGATCTCAAGCACAAAATTCCCAGCCACAATATACAAAAGTCCAAACGTAGACTACATAAGCATCAAGATTGAAATATGATACAATAATAAAACTAAAAAAAAATTATTTAAAATTAAAAAAATATATAATGCATGCTAAAAAAAAATTAAAAAACTAAAAACAATCAAAAAACTAGAAAAAAAAACGGAAAAACTAATTTTTTTTTTTTACGAATTTCATAGGTATTACTTTTAGGTGAAAAAAATTCCTGTAAATACGAAATCGACAATCTCATCCAGCTGTGTTGAAAATATAGATACTGATTTTAAGATTTTTCAACGATACAATTACGAGCTCATTTAATCAAACAAAACAAATTATTATCTCATTCACTTAAATTGCCTCCAGCTCCAGTAGCACGTGCGGCATCATGACAATAAAATTGCTCCTCCGCATTTTCTTTTTTTATTTTCCTTATTACTGTTCAAATTAATTAAACAACGAATATTAACCGTTTGACAAACAATTAATTTCAAATAATCTGTCTTCATGTCAGTTCTTACTTAAACAACCGAAATACTTAAATCAAAAGAATATTCAGTTTCATACACGTGCAACAATTATCTAATCATTATGCGATGCTAACAACAACCGAGGCATACTATGAATTAAATTTTTGCACGTGATGTTTTCTAGAATGATCTAATCATCATAAGTGTCCGACTCCTAAATTATGCCTTACATATGTATCTGTATAGAGTCAGGGTTTAAAGTGGAATTTCGTTTTCAAATACGTACAAACATGTGGACTAAGTAAACACTGTATTTATATAAAGCGTGGAATTATTATAAACCAATAAATCCACCATTAATCTCGTTTCAAACATAGTCGCATGCCAAGCATACGCGCAGCATATATATAAGCACGTGCTTAGAGTAATTTCATTAATATTTGACAAAAAAAAAATACTTCTCCATCGAATTATACATTTTCCCTGTACAAATATTCAAAACTTTCCGATATTTAACTCCCCCACAGAAATTTCATTTGTAAAGATCAAAATCAAAACCGTTCAGAGGTAAGAGCACTTGGCGAGTTATTATAAAAGAGTGCCATGTGAACTGGGCTTTAGTGGACGAAAAAGAAATGAATATATATTTTGTCCATAACAGGTTGTTGACCTTTGATTTAAATGCTATTCTTAATTTTCTAAGTACGTAAGAGGTTTAGACGAGAAAGGAATATAACAGCTTCAAGTATAAAGTAGTAGGTTAATTTTTTTAAGAGGAACATCCATAATTCATGAAGAACTTTCAGAATGTGTGCCATTGACATACATAAAGTTGTTTCTTTACTTTAAGGAATTAGATTTTCTTTTTGCTTTAATTAGATAAGCATACATATTATGTATTCGGGATACCACTTTAAAAAAAAAACTGTTATCAGTTATCATTTTGACAGTAAGCAAAACGTAATGTAGCTTAAAGTTACTGTAAAATTATACCATAAGGTAAAATTACTGTCAGAGTTTGAATACAGGAACAGCTTCGGCTTCCTTAAATCTTCTACGAATGCGTTCTATCTTATAAATAAAAATGAATTATGTGCGTTGGTAATTGCATCACTTGTGAACGGCTGGACCGATTTGGCAAATTTTTTTTCGTAATAGTCCAAATAAGGTTTCTTGGGGAAGAAAAATCATAATCGGCTACCCTTTCTTGGTGGTGCCATGCAAAAATTTCGTTTTTAACTACATATTTATATTTGGGCACTGCCTGAGAACTCGTCGCAATAGTAAATAAAATTTTAAAATTGGTCTAAATCGGGCAATCCCTTCCAGAGGTTTTTCACTATATACTTGGAAAACGCGGCGACGTGGAGAGTTCAAATTTTGTACTCGGCGTTTTAATGAAAATTGCAAATACAGGTTCAAAAATAGACCAAATTGGGCGACCCCTTTTTCATTCGTCGAGGTAGAGAGCTGAAATTTTGTACATGGGCCTTTTTTTAAAAAAAAGGGGCAATTTTAGTTCGAAAATGAGATCAATTGGGCAACTCCTTCATAGGGTTGCCATATGAGTATTTCGTTTTTTATTTATTTGCACTGCTTGAGAACGCGTTGACCTAGAGAGCTACACTGTATGAATGTATGCACACACACACACAGAGGGGCACAGAGTGAAAACCTAGAGTACGAAATCGTGCGATCGAGTCAGATGATAGCTTAGATATTGCACCTCTGACCACCCCACCACTTTCAACCCCCTCCCCCCACCTATCTAGTCTTTTTTTTTGGCGGGGGGATTCGCCGGCGGGTTCGCCCTGGTAATATAATAATAATAAATATGAAGAAAGCCTTGACCTTAGATCATATAACAAACCGGACAGGCTATGCTGTGTAAAATTCGTGTACCTTAAATAAAAATTTTTTTTTTCTCCGCGGGGGGGGGTGACAAGAGGGGTGGGCATTATTGTTCGACAGTTCGACATTTCTGCTTTATTTTTAACATTTCAGATTTTATGAAAACAAGTTCTGGTTTGATTTAGTGATTAGAAGCGATTTATACTTAATAATAGTATATAGTATATATAATATAATAGTGAAATATTGTTTTGTGAACGAAATTTAATATATTTGAGACTCTGCAGTCTTGAATTATGGTGTTGAAGTGCGCTGTGCTGTGCTGCAGAAACAATTGGCGTTATTGTCATGGGAATGCATTTCTCAAGCAAGTTTAATAGTTTTACTAATAAATTATAGTGTTTTAAGTAAAATAAAAGCTAAATATTCATAAAAATAAACAGACATGCCAGAAAATGGAACATTTTCCAATGCCGGTTTGTTTGGTTACAATTAAATTGTCACATATGGGCATTATATTATCTTAGCCAGACGCCAAGAAATATTATCTGAAAATAAATGGCGCGCTAGGCAAATTCTTAACAATTTAAAAAGTTATAAAAAGAATTAAAAATTATAAATTTAAAAATGTTGGGATGTCTTCTGCTAAATTTCTTCAATATACTTAATACAGTTTCAAACAATAAATTATGTGCCCGCTCTGAAAATAGCGTATTTTTACTATTTCCATAACTAAAACGAACACATCGATGCGATTCTACTACATGAAGTAAAATGTTTAAGTTTTTTTCTTTTTTTCTAATAGCCTATCCTTTTTGTCATATGATCTAAGGCCCAGACTCTGCCTGTAATGCGGACGAATCTCAGTATGCTTTTTTTAATGAAAAATATTTTAAAAAATCAAAAAATCAAAAAATTTTGAAAAAATAAAAAATAAGAGAAAATTGAAATTATTAAAATAAATTTAAAAAAAAATAGAAAACATCAAAAAAAATTTACCAACTTAGAAGAAAATCCCGTGTATGAACGGGCAACCTTAGCTAGTATCATATATTTAATGGTGTTGAATGATGTTGCAAATATTGGGTGGTATTGAGTCATTACTCAGCGGCTGTAATACTGGCACAACTCAAAGTTCGAGAAATTTGTGCCAATACCTGAACTAAAGTTAGAATTTGATGCTCTATCTTCCTACAAAACCGACGTAATAATAGGCTGCTTAAATTCCGGAATTAAGACAGCACAAGTGCTAATACTGCATTTTTTTTTTCTTTTCTGAAATATTTTTATTTAAGCTATTGCATTTCAATTCAATTCAAATTATTATATTGGTAGAAGTACAAAAGATCTTAAGATCTTAACCTAGTACATTATATAAGAAGAAGCTAAGAGGAATGAGGAATAGACTTATTTCAAACTAAAAATGTTGAAGATAGAAGTAGTTTAACAATTGAAAAAAATAAAAGGAGAAAAAAAAGAAGAAGAAAATGACAGGTAAAAAAAAATCATTTCTCCAATATGGAAAATTTCACGCCAACTGATGAATATGGTCAAAACATACCATACCATTATAATTTAGATCACTAAAGCCAAGCAATCGTCATTACAAAAAAGCCCAGATCAATACTCATTTTACCTGGAGTTAGTGCCTCTTAAATTATTATCAAAATTTGCTATGTAGATTATCTTGAAACACAGCAGGTAGGCGATATGTACAACAGTTGTAGGGCTTAGAAAACAAATCAGACGCAGCTAAGCCTTCTAATAGAATTCCTGAAAAATAATTTCGCATTAGCTATGAATAGCTTACAAAGTAGCGTCAGAAGATGAGAGAGAAAAATTGAGCGATGTGCTTAAAAGTAATGGACCAGCTGAAAGACCTATAAGGCTTGACAGAATGCTTATACGCTATTATGGAAGCATAACTTGATATGATTTTCAGGTAATGATAGACTACAAGTACAAACTAAAAAACAAGCCGATAAAAAATAAAAAGAGCATGTGTAACATGTGTAAGACTAGCAATGGTCCATATGAAGGCATTCCAGTTTCTTATTTAGAGGAGACAGCAAAATCGACTACTTCCATAGAAGCAAAAGTTGCTGGAGTGCCTAATGCTGATGTATTGGAGCAGTTCTTGGATGATATTCTTCAAGGCTGGACGAAAACATATAAACGGGTTTTCCAATAAGAGGTGTTATTTTGATATTCAAAGAAAAATATTTTGAGATAAATGATCGGATCTTTATTTCATTATAAAGAGGAAGGTATGCCGTTAATAATGGAAAATAACATCATCCAAATGACCACCACGACCACGCCTACAGGACCATATCATATTCATGAAATTTTCCATAACCAAATCGCAAAGTAGCTGCCCTATGTCCTCGATAGCCTCACGAATTCCATCTTTAAGGTCTTGAATCGACGCTGGGCTGTTGACGTAGACCTTCTCTTTCACGTGGCCCCAAAGGAAGAAGTCGCAAGGTGTTAAGTCACAAGATCTCGGTGGCCAATTGTGATCACCTCTTCGAGAGATAACACGGTCCGGAAACTTTTCCCGTAAAAGATCAATGGTTTCGTTGCTTGTATGGCACGTAGCGCCATCTTGTTGAAAGTAAACGTTGTCCAGATCAATACCATCCAATTCCGGCCATAAAAAATTATTAATCATCGATAGCGCAATCCATTCACCGTAACTGTTGCTCCAGCCTCATTTTCGAAAAAGTAAGGTCCAATGACCCCGCGGGACCATAAACCGCACCAAACAGTCACACGTTGAGGATAGAGAGGCTTTTCAATAATAACTCTTGGGTTTTCTGAGCCCCAGATGCGACAATTTTGCTTGTTGACGAAGCCATCGAGGTGGAAATGGGCCTCATCACTCAAGATGAGTTTTCGATGGAATTCCGGATCATTTTCATGCATTTCACGGACCCAATCAGCAAAGACTCGACGTTTTTGATGATCGGCCGGCTTGATTTCTTGTGTTAACTGAACTTTATAAGCCTTAAGACCCAAATCTTTATGCAAAATATGGTGTAATGACGTTTGTGGAATGCCTAATTCCAAAGAACGACGAGGAATGGACAAACCTGGGTTTTCTTCAACACTTTCGGCTACAGCAACAATATTCTCGGCTGTTCTTGAGCGACGTGCACGGGTTTTATTCTTCACATCACTAACTTGTCCCGACAGCTCGAATTTTTCTACCAATTTCTGTATTGCGGTCCGACAAGGTGCTTCACGACGACCCAAATATGTTCGAGTTTTACGAACCGTCTCTGCCACATTTTCACCATTTTTATAGTGAATTTTAATAATTTCAATGCGTTGTTAAATCGTGTATCGTTCCATTTTTATTAATGGCGTAGTTTCTACTTGTCAAATGTCAAAAAATGACAGCTCCAAAAGTGACATCTACCGAAATAGCGGGCTAATTAAAATAACACCTCTTATTGGATAAACCTTTATAATTCGGTTAACTTCGTTACAAACAGCGAAAATAGAAGAGCTCTTGGCCCAATTAGAAGCTCAGCCTGAACCTGAATATTTAAAGCGCAGCACAACTAATAAATGTTTTTAAATAATTGTTAACCGTCACATCGTTATACATGAACCAATATTTTGTTATCGAGCTAACGATATCGTGTTTATATTTCGATCGGACGATTCTCAAGTATCGAGTTACATGATTTGATAATTTGGAGCCATATTGATTAGTAGGACGAGCTGGAACCGCATGTCATGAAGATATATATATACACACCCATTAAAAAGCCACAAGAACTCATGATAACCGAATACGGTAACGAATATCATTTACGATGTTTGCGCATGTAAGGTGGCATTTTCAATTTATGCCATAGTTTCAGAGCCAACAACATTACAGAAACTATGTAAAAGTGGTGTTTAATTTAAATTATTCGCACCTGATGGGACACTCTTTATAAACCATCCCTCCTTAGTGGAGGAGTATAATGTAGCTCTAGAAAGATGATTTTTGAGTGCCCTTAAAATCGCCTAACTGTATAAGTTAATGTATAGATGGTTACACTGCGCAGACCATTTTCATTCATCTTTTGTGCGGAAAAGTTCTTCGATATATTGTATCCACTGAAAGATGATAGTTAAGTTAGTCTGCAGACACTTTTCCGGCCATCTGTTCGAGGTGCGATATTATGTCTATTAGAATTGAAGTCTTGAAAATCTATATGGATCAATTCTTAATGATCATTTATGCCTCCTAAAATTTCTATGAAAAGTCTTGAGATGGCCAACAATATTACCTAGAGCACAATTCACAAACCTGGATGCAAACATTAAAATGTCCGAAAAGGTTGTCATTAATTTCAAAATAAATTTTGATCCAGTTAAAACGTTTTGACATCTGAATCGAGTCTTATGATTTTTCCATTTTATTTCTAGAAACAGAAAAATTTTTGTTCAAGCCAATACGATGACTTACCAGCTTGGAAGGTGAACTCGTTTGAGTGGAGGGGTATCTACGTTAGGACCCAACTTCTTTTTTTTTTTAAGATTAAATACATGACATACTTGTATGAATGGGGGATAAAAATTAGACTGTTCACTTGCAGAATTTTCTCCACAGGGTTCCTACTTTTTTGTTTTTTATTATTTTTTCTATTTTCTTTCCTTAGAAAATTATATTCTGAAATAATAATTTCAAACAAAACAATTCAAGCAATTCCACGTGTGTACTTTAAGTAGCAAATTGCATCACTCTAAAAATATAAAAATTTCTGGAATTAATTATTTTTCTCTCAAATGTTCCCCAATTATATAAATAGCTAATAATTTTTGTCTGAATTTAAAATTCTATATTATTTATAGATTAATTTGATTTATATGAAGTATAGATTTGCCGTCTCGACGTTTCAACGAAGCAATTTATTTGTTGCCTTAGAAAGGTATAACATACCACTGCATCACAGCGCTCCAAAGATCCGGCCAAATAGACGTTTGTTTTGTTGACGCGTTTAATTTATGTCTGCGCCTATATACAATAAATATTTCGTCATGTAATAAATTTTAATTTTAATGGCCTATTTACAGAATGGAAGAAGATTATCGTGGTGTCAATGAAATTTCATAAAAAAAACAAAACAAAAAAACAAAAAACAAAACAACATTGAGAAACTTCTTTGAAGTCCTTCGTCAAAACACAAACAAACAATTCAATTTCCATCAAATAATAAATTTTCCGTGACTTTGTCCTCTAAATGTAGTTCAGGGTTACTGTTGGGAGTGTTTATTGAAAATTCAGAAAGGAAAATAATATTATGATTGAACCAAATGAACGGTATCTATTAGCAATTTACTCGTAGATATGTATATAAATATAAATAAAGCTTTGAAAACGGAAGTAAATTCTTGGAGAATTTTGCACGTGCCATTAAATATAGTTTAGAATTTGTTGTTTTTCTTTTCCTGATGTCTTCATTATATTTAAGTGCGTTCTTTGGATGTCAATAATAATTTTTAATGCACATCCATTTTGAAATATTTGTATTGGTTGGAATTTTGTTAGATCGATAGGATGCAAGATATATGTATGGTCAATATAAACCAAGTTTTACAACCATACAAATAACGTCCCATCGACTAATTATATTCCTATTTCCACCCCCCCCCCCCCCACCCCCATAACATCAATAAAGTTAGCCGGAATGACGTTACAACTTAACTGTCCAAAACTTACTAGGCTATAGGATATGTCTATTTTATATTGCGCTAACCCACCAGTTATCGATCGAATTGAGTTAAAATTCCGTAAATTAGTCTTACGAAAATAGCCTCAAAGGCTGAAGTAAATTACAAAGAAAATATTATTTAATACTTAATTTATTAAATTAGATAATCAGAGTAATCTTAACTTTGTAGTTGATTATTAAAGAAAAATAAAGTAATGATTACTTCTTAATTTTGTTATGAACTTGATTTGCCACAAGCAGCAACTTCAGATCGAAGCTAGCAGCTCACATCGTGGCAGTTGGCAGCCTACCGATTGGTCGTCATTATTGAACGCCCAGCATTATGGAGATTTATCAAAAGAGAAAGAGGGGGGTGGGTTGTTTCAGAAATTCTTTAAAATTGTGGAAACAAAGAATGAGTTTATGTCTATCCTGGGTTTATATATCTATCCTGAATGGACAATTTGGCTACCTGAACTCCTTGAGTAGCTCTTCTTCCATAGCGACTGAAGATTATAAACTCTTGATTTATTTAGTCTCTGCGGTGTTGGTATAGAGGAGCACTAGGAGCACTAAGGCATTTTATGATATAAAATCTGAGGCCATAGGATCTGATGATATACCTCCAAAATTTATAAAGATTCTGTAACCAAATTTTGCACATCATAAAACACATCTTTAACAACTGCCTGACGACATCCGTATTTCCTGGTGTCTGAAAACATGCTGTAGTATTACCTTTTGCAACATTATGCTCTTCCAGTACTCTAGCAGATTTCAGGCCTATTAGTGTACTGTGCTACATCTTCAAGGCACTAAAAAGGCTAATGTGTGATCAATTAGAGCAATACTTCATAAGCCATTCGTTTCTTACGCAATGGCAATCTAGACAGCGGAAAAACCACAGTTGTGAGACCACGAAATTTGCTTCTTGTCTCGGTTGGATTTTTCGAAGACTTTCTATATTCTTCAATATAAGTTACTTTTGGATAAACCCGCTGAGAGATTGAAACTCAGCAGGGTTGCCCTTAAACTGATTCACAGTTTTCTATCGGAACGCATGCAACAAATTAAAGTGCTGAGCTGCTTTATGTACAACTGCCTCTGTAAAATCGGATGTTCCTCATGGCTCTATATTGGGACTACTCTTATTTTGTGCAGTTATCAATGATTTGTCGGAAGTAATTCAAAGTCCGAGCATTCAGATGTATGCATCTGATGATGTCCAATTGGGTATATCTAAGCCGGTCGTTCTTGTTGAGGACTGTGCTTCTATCGTGCATTTACCATTGGTCTATAAGTAACCAGCGTGATTTAAATGTGAAGAAATCAAATTATATGATTGTTGCGTGAACTGGAATCGATACATCTGATTTTCCTACCATGGTTCTCATCAATAACCCTCTGGTTCGAGTATACAAAACTAAGAACTTGGGAATTATACTTAAAAGTTCCATGTCTTGCTGCGATCACACCAACACTGTCTTACCAAAAATTTATGGTATGCTTAGAAGGTACGATTAGAGGCTCTCGATCTTGACTAGGTTTAGATATAATAAAAGCCCTCATCCTACCATTTTTCATGTTTGGTAAGCTTATTTATCCTTCCATATGTTCCTCTTCTTTTAACAAAATTAATGTCACGTTCTATGACTGTATAAAGTTTGTTTACGGCTTGAGACGATATGATCATATCACTCCTATTTAATGCATTTCACTTGTTTCTTACGCTCAACAAGATTTACTAATTCCACGATTCAGTAGTTTAATTCGCGAACGTTTTTTCTTTGTTTAAGCCTTCCGTCTATGGAATTCATTGCCCGCTGATTTTCAGCGTTTGAGTTCGGTTGGTGTGTTCAGGAGACGTTTATTTCAGTATCTCACTTTTAATTACACTTCCTAGGTATGTGCACTCACTCGACTTTTATTTTCTATTTAAGTTCTGCAGACTTTTGTTTTATCTCATTATTATTGTATTTTATTTACTGTTAGCTAATTTTTTGTTTTTTTTTTATTCTGCTTCATTTTATCGTTATTTTTTAATAATTTTACTGAAGTTTTTTAAATAATAGGTATGTAGTTGTTTGTATTTACCAAGAGTTTTGCTATGAAAATTCATAGCGAAATAAGTCAATATGAAATTGACTCAGTTTGCTGCTAAGTCTGCAGCTCGAGAATTAAGTTGAAAAAACTCTTTATGCAAACGAAAAATCTTTAAAAAAGAAATTTCATTGCAAAAAGAGGGCGTTTCATATAAGCAGGAACTGTATAATCGTCAGTACGGCTTGGTTCCTGCTTGCCGTATACGCCAAAGCAAACAGCCAAGCTGACCTCATATATAGACTTAAAATAAATTTTAAGTGTGTATTATATGAGGCGAAATACTACGTATTTACTTGAATGCCTAGCAAGATTTGCAGTTAATGTACTCAATTTGATTATTTCTCTAAAAAGTTGAAGTGAGTTGAACTCGTTTTCGTACTGGCGCAAGTAAACTGGTCGGTATGTCAAGAGAGATGAGGGACTGAAAACGAGGAAGCAGTCCAGATTTCCGAGTGTTTTACATTTAAAATGTATACACGGCAAGAAAAGGAAAATCAAACTCTCTTTAAAACTTTTATGAATAAAGATAAAAAATGGGAGATAGTGTCACCCGAAATACATTATTATGATTAGTTTTATATGATTATGAGCGATTTAATAAGATTTTGTCATTCGGGTAATCCTACGTTCTCTATAAAGTATACGAAATTACTTGTTTTATTCTAAAAAAACACCAAAAATTTCCAATTTTGCTCTACTGTTTCCTATCTTCTTATTAGGTAATCTTTGCTATAGCTTTCATAAATATACGAATTGCACTCTCATCGTCATTTTAATTCCAGGAATTGTTTATCGTTTTCAAAGCCTTTTTGCAGGTATGTACGAAGACAACCGGTTTTAAAACGATTATTAGAGTGAACACAGTGTAGATTTTTCCTTGTTTACGTTCGCTATAATAGGAAGTAAATTTAAACTATCCCACAGATACAGCATTTCGCAAACCCGAAAATCAAGCGCCGAGGTGACTCCACTCATCAGTAAATCAAAACTCAATATGATCGTCTTTTTCTTCCTACCTTCCTCACCAAAATCTATCGTTATACTTTTATCACATCAACCAACTGAAGGTTTTCATACATTTTGGCTATATATTTACAGATGGATATTATCCGACGACATAAATAACTAACTAGGTATTTGGGGGTAGTGCTCAGAATCGACCAAAACAATTTATTTTATAAGAATGAGAAATCATAGGGAAATAAATAAAGTAAATCCTTTAAACATAAAAGTTAATAGATATATGTATATATTTTTTTTAATATAAACTTTTAACAAATTGGTATCACGTTCAGTATATTACATTTTGTCGAAACCTACCCCTATTAAAAAATTTCTGGTGTTCCTCAGGAGTCCATTCTTGGGACATTATTATTCAGCTTTCATCTATAAATAAATTGTATAATAAAACCTTTATGGATTCTCCTTAAAAAAAATAGTCGAGATGAAAAAAAAATGTATGTATATTTACAAAATTTTAATGCTACATTCAAAGTAAGCCATTGTGTTGGTTTTATATGCGACTTACAAGTGAATTTTCAAACAAGTATGTACTTACAAAAAATCAAAGTAATCCAAAAAGATGAAAAAAGCTATTTAAAATTAAAAACAACGTTTCGTAGATTTCAAGAACAGAACGAATTGAATGAACCCAAGATCAAAAGAAATTCTGACGGAAGTAATATTTACGTATATATCCTTGTAGCAATAAGCTTGCCTGTCTCATTACAACAATATCAGCATGAATGAAACAGCAAATACCCTTATAATTTTCACATACATCTATGTGCTTATAGTCTGGCTGGATAAGGATATATTCGCCCTCATTATATTTACCAACAAATCTCAAACCACAATTACCTCTGTATAATCAAAAATATAGAATCTATATTACCACAATATAACTTCAGCAGGCTAGTCTGCCTCCGGTTGGCACATGTTTCAATTTCTATTTAACTACATTGGAGCTTTCCTGGCAACCGGCATTTTGGAAAAAGTTTTCATTTTACATTAGGACATGTGGAACGAATTTATAGCTAGACATCAATATACACAGTGCATATTTAGTTCAATAGAAGATCGACCCCCCATAACTTTATAAATTTCACTCAAGCACACTCGTGTATGCCATGCTTTCTAGTTTTGCAAAGACAAAATTATTTTAAGGATGCCCTTCACAAGTTTTCAATCCCTAGATTACTATGCATTCAGGAATCAGGACGTCTATGCTATGAAAAGTACCTATATATTCATACGATAAGCTTTTTGCGTTCTCCAAAGTCAATCTCAATCTGACTCTAATGTGGCAAACCGAGTCTAGAATTCATTGGAGGATGAATGTGACTGATGTGACAATTTAACCATTCGGAAATCCCTTTAATGTATGTATGTAGACATTCGAGTTTATGGTTTTATTTAAAACTCACAAATTCGTATGTGACTTAATTAGAACTCCCACGATAAAACATTCTTATTCGGCGGGTAGGCAAATAAATCTAGATAAACAAAAACATTGGCAGAGAGATGAATAAATAATTTCCAAGAAAAATTAAATGAAGCGTAAGCAGTATTTCACGTGTAATGAGAAAAAAGGAAATCTTGAACTCCATCTAGATTGGATGTTATATTATCATTTTTTTTTTTTTATCAAAAATAACAACGTGATATGATATCATCAACTATTTTGACTAGCCAGACGAAATTATAGAATTGACAAGCGCTTTGAATTGACTTCTCTGTAATTCTCTAATTCAAATATCGTTTTCATACAGTTATATAACATTTTGTAATAAACCCCAACGAGTAAAGCTCTGTACCAATTCACGTTTTTGTCAGGAAATTTTATTACTTTTTCGAGAATAATGCAGGTGTCCACGACTGTTGTTCTTTTAGTACAGTTTTCTAGCAATAAATTTTCGATGAACATCAGTTTCTGACAAAACTGCAATACCTACTAATGATTCACTAGTATTACAGTTATGAACACTGTTTTTTATTTGAGTATTCACCCTACAGGAATGATATAGATTGGAGTTACTTTTACTGGATGGAACTAAAATACCAAGGACCAGACCAAATCCAAGACATTATCTTGTTAATCCATTGCAACTAATGGCATTACACTCAACTATTATAACAGTTAGATGAAGATGACGCTAACCTCTGCTCAGGGTAGGGCAAAAGGTGAATCTTGACTCGGCTATCAAGCTTGTTTCAAGTGCCAGTAGCTAAGCTTCGACATAAATTTGGATAGAGTTTGACTCTAGCTTTTATAACAAGATGAAGACTTGGATTCGGACATACATACCTTTAATAAGTAAATACTACTAAAACGTAAGTATCCTTGTATAAAATGTTCGATGAACTCTGTGCCTTTTTAATCCTAATCTGAGATGTCTTTTTTTTTTAACTTTCATAACCGTTACGGTCTCTGACTAAAGTATTTTCAGATAAGGGGAAGCTACTTTCTCTGTTTTCTAGCATTGTTCGAGTAATGTAAATTGGCCATTAGATACATATTGTCTATAATAACTATTGATCGAATTAATCCGATAGAGTCAATGTATTCTAAATTTCAATCACTCCATACTAATTAATATCGCCAGATAGAGGGTGCCCCTCCATACCGGAGCAGTTGTCCTGATTTACTATCTTTTTTTATTATATGTACATTCAGCCAAAGTAGCAATCACCAAAATTACCTGATGAAAACACTTTGTTTAATAGCTCAGAGATAAGGACAACCCATTACTAGTATGTACACCTAATAACTTAAAACATAAATAGCTTTTACGAGTCCCTTTTTTTTTACTTGAAGATATAATAATTTTTTGAAAAATATGTAAAGTATCTACCGCTGCCATTCATTATCAGGAGCAAGGAACTCAACAGAATCGAGTAATTTACGTATCAAAAGATCTTAAAAAGTATTTACCCACCCACCCAATGTCTGTGCCTATCATTATAATTTAGAAGGCGTTTTTCATTTTAAGTCACCAGTTCTCACACCTGTCCATGCACTCGAAAACTCTAATATACTTTAGACTAAGTAATTCTCGTCAGCTTACATAAGTATGTCAGCGGTTGATGACCTCTCATGAAGAAAAAACAACAGGGACTGGGAGGCAACTGTGTGCAAAAAAATGTTTCCCACATTATTGCTCTCATGTCAGGACTCATTTTTCAAGTAATTTGTAACGATAAAGCACCCGAAATGAGCTGCCCAAATGTAAAAGGATGTACGTTACGGCGAAATCATTTTCACTTCCTCGTAACTGCCAGTATCTTCACCATATACTGATAAAAGGAAAAAATATTAAGTGCTTGTAGATCCTCCTCCCATTGTGAACTGTGAGGAAATAGGAAAAGTTCAATAACCTAAGGGAGCTTAACTTCATTTCGTGGCACTGGCAGGTCTATTACCTTTTCCGTCTTTAACAATTCAACCAAAGAGCCATTGAAGCTCTTTGCCGGAAATTTCCAATTTTTATAGGGATGTCTATACTTTAGAAAACGTATGTGAATCTGTTGAATGGCAATATAGAATGAAGTGGGCGGCTGGGTTTAATTAAGAGATATTCAGGTTATTTGTTTTGTAGAATGAGAGTTCAACTTAGTTCCATTTAGTAAATTCCCAAACACGATAATTAGTTGTTGTCTTCTTTAAGGTCATTGTAACATAGACATGATTCTCCATACAATTTCATTTTGGCACTCTGCGATTATTTAATTAAACATTAATGGGGAGTGGTAGATAAGGCATTTTTCTGAAATACGTGTGGAAATTAATTTAAATAAAAACTTATTTCCTACATCCAATGTACTGTGAATAGGTACTTTCGTCGAGTTTTAAACATTTCCTGGATCTGTAGAGTAGAGAATTATAGTAAAATCTACAAAAAATCTCGCAAATAGACAAAATTTCAGACTGGAGAGACCCTGGGAGTTTGTGGTATTAATTGAATGTTATCTCACGGAATAAAGTTCAAATGAGAACACAATCAATTGTGCATGAACATGCTCAAAGGACAGCTACTGATATGACCCTTCAGCAGATTATGATATTAAAGGTATTCTACAAGAGTAGTCGGTGTACTCCAACCAGATACTGGCTGTAAGATATAAAAGTTGTTAAAAGCTATTCGTAATCTGTTATCTTGTTAGGTTAAGGAGACTTAAGAATTAATGTCGAATTCTTTTCAACGAGTTCTACACCGGTGTAGTACAGCTTTACGAGTTTTTGTTGTTGCATTACAAAAACAACAACATGTAAAGGTGCACTACACCGGTGTAGAACTCGTTGAAAAGAATTCCATATAAGATTCTATGATGCTCTTCAAGAACTGATACTCTTCGTAGGGAATGATTTCATAGACCTATATGTGACAATTGTTGATAAATACCACAATTAAATTTTAAATTAACGAATAAAAAAGCTAGAATTGGTCTATGATACCCTAAATGAATGCCCGTATGTAATTTTTTACGATCATCCATCTGTGCAAGTTTGATTTTTGAAGTCGTTTTTCGCATATATTATCTAGAACGGTTCGCCTGACAGTAAAAATGATGAAAACCAATTTCATAGGATTTCATATTCTAAAGAGCTTTTCAGTGTAACAAAAACCTCTAGGACTGATAATTTTCACAGTATACGTAAAAACCTAAATTTTTATATGGCAACATCAAGAAAGGGTTGGCCGAATTTTTCCATTTTTGAAATTTTATTTACTATTGCTATGAAAAGATCATGCACCAAATTTCAGCTCTCTACGTAGACGCTTTCTCAGGCAGTGTCTAAATATATAGTGATAAACTAAGTGAACGCGTTCTAAGGCTATTGTGAGGATGCACAGACAGATGGATATGCAAAAATAAAAATAACTTTCAATAATATGCGTGGGTGTCCGACCCATTTTTGCTCTACTAGCATTATATAACTGTGCGATACAAACAGACAAACGGAATGACAAACTTAGTATACCCTGCGACTTCATCTAGAGTAAAAAAACTCTGCCATAAGTTTATACATAGGCAACCTAATTTATACAAGGGGTAGATACCCTGTGCGATTACCGTTAAACCGATTTTTCCGTTCTTTTCATGACGACACATCAAATGAAGTAATAATGATTAGTTTAATGGCTACTGTTTATAATGAAAATCTTTGTCTTTATTATAATTTTCATTAGCGATGCGACTTTATGAGGTAATTAGTGTTTAGGCTCTTGTTTTGTAATAAACTATACCAAATCGACCTTGTCGGAAACAATTTCAGTATTCATATCACTCATACAACACTTCCCTTCCTATCTTCTTCTGCCTCTCCAGATTTTTTTTGTATTCTTACGAGAGTATGTAAAAAGGAGGCTTTCTCCGACATTGCCCTCCATTCATCTCCGGTATCGGTAAGGCCCATATTATTTCTCTAAAAAATTTATCCAATTTCTCATTTGATGGTAGATTTCATATGCCAACGCTGAAATCGTGTTCTTGAAGGAAAACTCAAAAACATTAACAATGAATCTGTTGTGATTTGAAACAATACATCGGGGCTTATAACTTTAAACTTTTTACGAGAAAAGGTACGCGCATTGGAGAATTTAATATTCAATCATGTTATACCGAAAGAGGCATCAAACATGCCGCATTTATATAATAAGCAACTCTTACAGTACTGAGACTTATGAATCGGTATAGAAACGATTGCAACCAAAGCCATCCCTGTCGCCCACTACACTTCGATCTCGTCATGAGGTAGTTATCTTGTTATTATGCTGACCACAACCCATGAAATATATACTTATAAAACTATTATTTCTAGGATTAATAAAACCAAGTTGTTTACTTCTGCGCTTAACACAATCTTAAAATTAATATTTAATATAAGAAAAACAATATTATACACATAAAAAGGAAAAATCAGACTTTAAAACAAATAAACAAAAAACAAAGCAAACTAAAATCCTTATAAGTAAAATTATTTCACTTTGAAAGTACATCTAAAATGTACTTGATTACGCTGTTGTTACTGAGTATTGTCATATGATCAACACCAGGAAAACTGACCATGGATATATTTGGTTGTTGAAACGGTTTCCAATTCGCACAGGCTTCTAATGAACGCAAATTTACAGTGCCATCTCCATCTCCCATAACAAGCTGTGGAGTTTCTCCGGCAATTGCTTCCTTCTTATAAACTAGTCTGAAAAAAGAATAATAATTTGTAATAATCTCTATTTAAAAATGCAAAAATATCTCTCTCTCTCTCTCTCTCTCTCTCTCTCTCTCTCTCTATCTTCCTGTCATACTTACTTTTCCACTGTTGATATATTTGATCCATAAAGGCAATGTAATTCTACATCTGGAGGACCAAATTGTAAAGAATATTTCATTGTGTCCTTTCGCATCTCCCAACCTGTCATGTAGTTAATGTCGCTAAATAAAAATTTGATAATTAATCATGGTAAGAAATAAACACCAAAATGCTTTAAAATACTTAAAGAAATCCTCAAGTTGTGACATGGTATACTGTCTAGTTGGTGATTCAACTAGAATCTCGTCATCTTTCCAAAAATATGGTGATGGAAGAAGCCATGCTAGTGAAGGAGATGAAATCTGTTCCGGTCTCATCGTTTTGGAACTTAAAGCTAATGAACCAAGATCATCACCTATGTAGATTTAAATAAATTATTTTACTAAATGCATGTAAAGTGGTGCATCTACTATTACCCATTGCATAAACTTTAACAGCTTTAACACTTCCTGCCCATGCTCCAGCTAGGCTTATCACTCGGGCAATATGTCTGGTCTTCCAGTCTTTTGATTGATTTTGTAAAAATAATAAAGTCATTGGACTGCCCATACTATGAGTTATCAAGGTAACAGATGTTCTTCCATTCTGCCGATAAGTTTCCTCAACAAGCTCCTTCATATCAATGAACCATTGTTTATTTTCATCTGGAAATTATATAGACATTATGAATCTCAACCATTACGTATTCCCTAGTGATTATATACTTGGTGCTTTTCGGAAGTCATAAGGAGCTCCTCTAATTGATAGCTTCCTTTCATAACCAATATTTACTAAAGCATTTCCAATATCCTTAAAGTAAGCTCCAGTCGAAGCATGACTAGGATCAATCCATTCTACCACTTCTGGATTTCCCCAACCTGGTATACGTAAATCAACACCAGGAGAGTTTTGAGTTGTTCGGGTTACATTATCATAGTATAACTTAACGTTATCAATCCAACAGTCTATAACAAAAGGCACTAGCAGTTCCATGTTTAGCCAAATATTGAACCAATCATCTGTGTGCTTTTGACAAATATAATGCACAACATTAGATTTATTTAATTTCGCTTCGACTTGACTTCCTCCATCTCCAGGTACTGGAATGATTTCAGAATAGAATAGTCAGACAAAGAAATATCATTATGCTCGAGAAATGCTTACCAAAAATTACTGGAGATAAACGTCGGGGCTCCTTATCGATAATTGATTTGCCCTCAGCGGTCACAAATAGGCAGTAGGATAGGAAGAAATATCTTAAAATTCTAAAATTCCTCATTGTAGTGGCTAGACTCGTTTCATAATTATCACAGAAAAATTGATTTGAGATTTTGTAAACCAACTGGGTGGTTTTGAGCGCACTTCCTATTCGCTTTTCTATAACCAAGTGACGGCGTAATTGCCTGTATGGTGTTTCATTTCATTAAGTCATCAACAGTCCGACACTCAGTACAAATCAAAACGAAAACACTGAAATCTTATCAATGCCAGGGCACCAAGAGCGTTGTTGTTGACGCAGCAACCTTGTCTCTTGTTTTTTTTTTTTTTTGCACTTTGTAAACTTTGCCAATTTGAAATCTCTCCTCTTGCTGAGCTTTTGATAATATAATGCGTGTGGTGCTGATAAAGAAACTTCTTTCAAATAAAAATGTGCGGTCTTGCGCTGTGTTGTGGGTGGGAAATGCGAAAACATTTGTTAGATTTGATGATTGTAAACAACAAAAAAGCTCAAGCTCAATGTGGCACTGTTCGGTGAAATTAAGACTGAGGGATCATATGGTACGATTGTTTTACAAACTATTTACGCTTAGTATGGCTTTTGTTCAATGATTGCAACTAAAGCATTGCACGCGAAAAAAATGTTTGACAAAAAGAGCAGTTTCTATTTTGACTTAGTCAATCAAACAATCTGCGTGGGGAATATTAAAGAAATCGTTTGTATACAGAGCATTTAAATTTTAAGTTTGCGTGTGTAATTAAGGCGAAAAATACAGGACCTTCATAGATCCTCCACTCTCTCTGCGACAATTGCCAGAAGGTTAGAACCATCTGTGGCAAGCAACCAAAACGGACAGAATATTTCAAAAGTTAGAGCTGTTATTGCACTTCCTGATAAAAAAAAAAGCTTAGAATTTGGATAGTGCGAATTTTATTAAATTATTATCGCTTGAAATTACACCATCTATAAAAACGGACTTAGAAATTAGGCTACTGACACAGCCACTGAGAGTACTGCATTTCTATTCAATATTTGTTTGAACGAACACATTAAATGCTAACAGAAAAACCACTAACTAAACTGAAAGCTAAATATGGAAATTTGGAACATGATGAGCACTAATCTCCATATGTTTGTTAATGCCCGTTCTCATGCTTGCGAGACAATCCACATTATGCTCCATCTATTTCTTTATTCATCCCCGGTTCGGTATAATGTAGTATGAGTGTTGTTTAAGAATACTCATATGAATCAATCCATTTAACGCATGCCGGTCAACCTTATCAAATAAAACGGAATTAAGATTTCATGTGTGGTTGCGGGAATGAATTTGCTCTTCTGTTGGAATATAAATTAATAATCAACACCCACTAGAAGCAACTGAACTTCATCCAGCCAACAGGATGTTTCCAGTGAATGTACGAAGCGCTTAAGATCATTGCACCACCTTGATCTCCGTTCTTGAGACTCTGCCTGGAAAAAATTCCAAAAAAAATATAAAAACCTTTAAAATAATCCACTTTATCAACCGTTTGACACTTTGACACTTAAAATTTAAATTAGTATTGTGGAATTTGTGTTTCCTAATTCTGGCAGTACTACCTAATTGTCAAAATTTTGAGGTTAAATTTTTAATTTACAATAAAGCCAAAACTTGTCAAAACATTTAAATCTTATTAAATAAAACATAAATATGGAAGAGGAGAGTATAAACTTTCGCCTTCCAGAAATTAAAAGTGATTTATATTATGGAATTATAGAATGCAACAAAAGGTGTTTAATTCACAGTGCAAAGTGGTTAGCTGAATTGAATCATGGTCTCGGAGATGTTGAAAGAACACGCGAAATCTCTCAAGATATTCAATTTGATGGAATTTCTATAAAGGATAGTGATAATTATTATTTAGCTAAAACATATTTCGATACTAGGGAATACGATAGAGCGGCATATTTCACACGAAATTGTGAATCGCCAGTTCCAAAATTTATACATCTTTACTCAATGTATATGGCTAAGGAGAAGAAGCGTTTGGATAACATGACTGACACATCGAATCTAGATGATAGTGGACATGCTAAAGATTTATCGGAGCTGTTGAATATTCTAAAGGCGGAGCATAATCAGAAAAAGCTTGATGGATACGGATTGTACTTGTATGGAGTGGTTTTAAAAAAGCTTGATCTCACACAGACTGCTATTAATATTTTTATTGAATCAATTCATGTAGCCCCACTTTTATGGGGCTCTTGGATTGAATTGGCTCCGTTAATATCGGATAAGGAACAGCTGATGGGATTGAATTTCCCCAATCACTGGATGAAACATATTTTCATGGGACATGCTTATATAGAATTATACTTGAACGATGAAGGTCTTAAGCAATTCGAAGACTTGCGACTTGCTGGCTTTGGTAAATGCATTTATATAACATCTCAGATGGCTATAGGATATCATAATAAAAGAGGTGATTGCTCATGGTTAAGTTGAGTTGTAAGAGCTGCATTAAGTATAAATATGTTTCTTTAATATTTCCAGATGTGGACAAAGCTATAGAAATATTTCAAGAGCTACAAAACATTGATCCTTACCGACTCGATCACTTAGATACATTCTCTAATTTATTGTTTGTGAAAGAACTGAAAACAGAAATAGCTTCATTAGCCCACAAAGCAGTAGAAATTAACAAATATCGGCCAGAGACGTGCTGTGTTATTGGTTGGCTGATTTTTTTATCTTTTCCTTGATATTCAACTAATTCATTTGTAGGAAACTATTACAGTATTAGAAGTGATCACCAAAAGGCGATTATCTATTTTCAACGAGCCCTGAAATTGAATCCTCAGTATTTGTCAGCATGGACACTGATGGGTCATGAGTTCATGGAATTAAAAAATACAAACGCTGCTATTCAAAGCTACAGAAAGGCAGTTGGTAAATTGCCAACATAAAATCCCTGTATGCAAATTAACACATTTACTTTTTTTTTAACAGAAGTGAACAAGCGAGATTATCGGGCATGGTATGGCCTGGGGCAGTCTTATGAGATTTTAAAAATGCACTATTATAGCCTGTACTATTTTAAAATAGCTCACCAGTTGAGACCGTACGATAGTAGAATGTTGGTGGCACTTGGAGAGACATACGAAAAGCTTGATAAGAGCGCAAATGCTATTAAATGTTTTCAGAAGGCGTGTAATGTTGGAGATATTGAGGGAATAGCCCTATTTAAATTAGCTAGTCTCTATGAAAAATTGGGCGATATTGAGAATGCAGTGCCCGCTTATCTATCATATTGCATGGACGAGAAAGCTACAGCGGATAAATCATCGTTATATCACGCATTTATAACTTTAGCAAATTATTACGAAAGTAAAGGAAATTATGATGAAGCTTCACATTTTGCTTACAAATGTTTAGAATCAGATGAGGTAATTACTTTACTTTTTTTCTCCGCTATTATGTGGGTTATTGGTTTTATTTTGTATTTATGTTTACATTTCAGAAAAAATCTGAAGCCAAGTCACTACTGAAAACAATAGAAAATAAAAGAGTTTTAAGATCAACTACCCCACATTCTGTTGGTGAAGATATAGATTGTAATGAAGTTTGGATGGATGAAAGTGATATGGTTGTAGAAAATGTAGGGAATAATTCTTGTACTGATAGCCATACAAGAAATGAAAATATTCAACAGCAGGGTAGCGGAGAGGGAGCAGAATCTAATTCGATGAATGCTTCGACTATATCTATGGACTAAAGTGTGCTGATTCTAGATTAGACCATTAAAAGACTATTTAAAATAAGTTTTTTTTTTTCTTTTTAAATTATGAAATGTACATTTTATGGGCAATTATAAGAGCTATATTGTACAAAAGACAAAATTTCTTGATCAGAGTATATTAATATATTTCCTAAGTATTACTTCGAGACACTTTGTTATTTCTCTCTCATCAATCGCATTTTTAATCTGTGTAGTGCTAGTTCGCTAATTGTGGTATTATGGTGCATCACGCTTTCGTTCCCCCATTGTATGGGGGAGATTTATCCACCGTTGGCGTTACTAAAGAGTTTCTATACTAACAGTTTACTTTTATCATTAAGTTAAACACATTGTTCGCTTTAAGAACACGAAAAATTAAATAAAGATTCTTTTAATGGACTTCTTAAATTTATCGTCCGCTAACGCAAAATTAGAAATAAATTTTTTTCGATATTCAGAAGGAAAGCAGTAAGCAAATATGAAGCTGCTGTTCCTTCTTCTAGCAATATTGTACAACACTTCCTTGTTTAAATGGGGATTAAAATTTCTCTTCATGCCTGTGTAGTTTTCACTCACTTAAAAAACTTTGCATGGTTGAAGTTGTAAATTTTGTGTATCAACTTTTAAACGCTTCCTTGTGATAGTGGACACAACATGAGGTTACCTCTGTTGCATGTTAATTCAAGGTCCAACTTTAGCATGTACGAACCCATTAATCACATGTGCATTACTATTAATATTAAGGCTGAGCATTTTGTCAATGACGTTGTTAACGTGTTTGGTATATGTTTAGTTTAACATACTACTATTAAGACAGACTAAGTTATTAAAAACATTTATTGTTGGCCGTTCATTTATTAAACGTGTCACTACAGCGAGCTTGTGTTTTAAAGATGATTTGATCTTTTTTTATAACTTGATCTTGCGCTAGATTAGCAGTAACATCCTGCAGTGTTTATAATTCACTTTTGTCCTATACGTGCGAAATCATAGTTGATTTGATGCTGCGACTTCTTGATCACTGTTGCCGAGCAGATATTAAATTATGTGGTGATAATAGTGATCCCCTATGAATCGACGTTTATTATTATTACTTGTTTATTAGTCATAAATGAGACTCTTTTATATAACAGCTCAAAATAAATTCCTGATATATGATATATATTGCATACTAAAAATTTGGCTAATTTCAATTCATTAACATTACTTTTTACATCACATAATTTTCTATTAAATGTCAATTTTCAATTCGCTGGGTAAAGCATTAAAAAAATTGTAAACCTTATGCGTGCTCATTCGATTCCATCTCTCTAGCCTAAATTTACTGCCATGACGAAAGTTATAAGGTTGTGACTCTGCAACATAACGCAATTATCCCTCAAGTATACAAGTGATAAATCGTGATGCATTTTAAATATGAAAATCATCGCGTCGTATGTAAGTCTTTGTCGAACATTCATGCACTTTAAGAGTGTTTACCATACTCAAGACTGGCGTGTATACATTGCATCTCAAAATTACGCGCCTAGCTCTATTTTGAAGTAATAATAATAATAATTAAATTTTTTATTAGCATGATTATGATTTACAATATATACTCTGATTTTTGTTTTTTTAGGTCTTGATACGTGTAAATAAATTATTACTTATCAACAAATAAATTCCTATCTTACTTAATATTTACTTTAACATATTCCGATATTCTTCTTTTAAATTCAACTAAACCTTTAATATTTTTAATATCCCTTGACAATTCATTAGATATTTTGAATCCCTTATATATTAGACTATTATGCGAAAAAAACGGGTCATTCTCCGGGGTAATCTAAAATCATTACAATTTCTTAAATAAAAATTATGTACATCTCTTACATAGCTAATATGCTTAACTAAATATTCAGGCATCAACTTATTTTTAATTTTAAATACAAAAACATATACATTAAAATATATTCTTTGTTTCACACTTAACCATCTAAGAACATCCAACATTCTTTAAATGGGTGTATATCTGTTACATCTCAAGATTAATCTCATTGCCTTATTTTGTAGTTTTTGTAACGTTGCATGCATTTGCTGATTTCGAAGGTAGAGTTCAGTGGAACAATATTCAAAATGTGACTTGATGAACACGTTATATATATTAATTGCACTGATCATTGTTATGTGGCTTCTTATTCTACTTAAAAAAGCGATTTTTTTTGCAATTTCTTTAGTCGTGTATTCCACATGTGAGCTAAATTTCAATTTATGGTCTATAATAACATTACTTGTACTTGTATTTGGAGTCTTACCTTAATTTCGCTTGAACACGCATACAGCAGTGTTAAACAATATGAATAATGTGGTAAAAGCAATGTATTGTACAGCAATATTGCAGTTTTTAGAAATAAGCACTGTCTTATCCGTCTCAAAAAACTTATCTTTATAGACAGTTTTTTACATATGTCGTTTGTGTGGTCCTTAAATTTTAACTTATTGTCTAACAACACTCCAAGATATTTAAAAATTTTAACACATTCCAGTTCCGTTCCATTAACCATCAGTTATATTAAACTTCATAAAATTAGATTTAGAAATATTCAATTTTCGCTTGCTTATTATCAACCACTCACTCAAATTTAGTAAATCTTCATTTAACATTCTAACCATCTCATCAATATTCTACCCACTAATATATATCAAAGTATCATCAGCAAATAGGGATATTCTGCAAAACTTCAATACCGATACTATGTATGTAATTAATATACATCACAAAAAGCATAACACCCAAAACAGATCCATGAGGTAATCCCAACATAACATCCACAGCACTTGATAGGACATTGTTGACTTTGGTTCTCTGCTGTCTACCATCGGGATAGACGTATATTCCACTCCCTGAATTCCAAATAAACATTATAACTTTTTCTTCAGCACTTGTTTTGTCCGACGTCTCGAAAGCTCGTTTAAAATAAAGAAAAACATCAATCACTATCTTACCAGCATCTAATTCCCTTTTCCAGTCAAATACAGTCTTGTTTATTGCTGTCTCATATGAGTGACCATGCCTGAATCCTGACTGTTCTTTTGTAAGAAGTTGATTTGATTCAAGATAAAGATGCAATTGGTCTGCTACATATCTCTCAAAAATTTTCTCCATTAACGAAAACATATTATTTGATCTGGACTACTCGCGTTTCGTAGTATTACAAATTTCTCCATTGGAACAACAATTAACTCCTTCCAAATATCAGGAAATTTTTCGTCTCTCAATGAAAAATTAATTATTTTCATCAGGATAGGGCCAATGATTTCTATAGAGTTATAAACTTGATCACAACACAAACCATTTATATCTTTTTTATTCTTATACCTATTCATTACATCACAATGTTTCTTACATTGCAGTAACGGAACTTGAATCTATCAGAGTTATTCAAATGTGGTAAAATGCACTCCACAGCTTGAATAGATGTATGTATATCCTTTACAACACTATTAACGAAATAATTAATTAAAATTAAATTTGTTTGCAATTTGCAACGGTTTTGACACTTGTACATAAAAAAAACTCAACCATACTGAAGTCACTACTTCTTTTAGAATTAACGACTTTTGTCTTTAATACTTTCTATAGGCCTTTCTGATCACCTTCGTTATTTTCTACCTGATTTTCTATGTATGACTTTTTCGCCATTAATATACCACGCTTATATCTACATATTTCTAACAAGTTTGTAATAAATCCAATCAGTCATGTCATTCCCAAAGACCGTACTTCTGTATGCCCTAACCTTCTCTTGCTTTAAGTTTTTCAATTCACATGTATACCACTCACAGGTCTTATCCTTAATTATTTTATATACAGTCATTTGTTTCACGCAACTATCAATAATATTGAATTTAGTGGAGTTCCTCTAAGTTATCACACATACAGAGATTGTCGAGACCCGCACTTACCAATTTGTTATCAAATATTTCTTTACTATATTTAATAATTCTAATTAATTTCTCACAGTTTATAGTTCTTTTTCAGTTAGTATTTAAATTTTAAGTGTCTCATGGTCAAATATCTTAGAACTTATCCACATTTACCTTTACTCTTTCACTACTACATAGTCTATAAGACGCCTTGAGTTCTTCGTTATTCTAATAGGATTAGATATCAATTGTTTCAAGCCTTTATCAGCTATTGCCGCTTTCATATTATCGTTGTTACTATCATTAACTAGTAAATTTATATTAAAATCACATACTAAAAGTAATTTATTTTCAGTTTCTAATAACCTCCCGAACCAATCATTATATAGTGTATAAAAAATTGACTTATATATTTGCTGGGTGATCTATACAACAGTGCTAGTGTCTATTTAATATTGTCCCACCATACATTTACCTTTAGCAACCAAGCACCATTATCATTTATTTCGGCATTTTTAAATTTAAAACGCATTCCTTCTTTTATAAATATAGTAACAGTATGCCGCTAATGTTAATAATTTCTAACTCAGATGCATCAATATCATTAGTTATATGTCTTTCTGGGAGGGCTCTTACATCAGGTTTATATTTTTCAAGTATAAGCTCCAGTTCACCTTTGTTATGCAATAAATAATAAGTAATACACATTTTCCCTCAGTTGCTACAACCATTTCCCTTTTTTCAACACTAAGTTTTCTTTTAAAGACATGACACGCTGGGTCGAAATCGTAGTGGAGTGTATTCAGATTAAGATTCAAGTCTTCGTTTAGCGCAATTCACACGTTTCTTTATATTAGATTTACACTCTAAGCCAATATGATCACCACCAGACTTACAACATGTCTTCTTTTCAATTTTACATTCTGCGCTACCATCATCTTTTCACATGAATACCATCTCTCAGTTCACAGGTATTCCATCCAACGCTAACACTCCGAGCTTTCATGATTTTATTATAACTTTATACATTTACTTCTACAAGTGCTGTGAACGATTCGTAATATTTACTTCTATTCTTATTTTTTCACAGGACTTTAAATTGAACATCCGCACTATTTAAGAATTGATTTTGCTTTTTTAAGCACTTTATTATTTCATCGCCTTCCATTTTGTCCCTTATATACCCTATACTACCCTACACTGTAATTACTACCCATTTTTTCCTCAACATTATCTTTCAATTTTTCTACCGCATCCTTATTTCCACACTCTATTATCACCGCACCACTATTTAATTTTCATATACCAGCTACTTGAATTTCATCCTCAGCCGGCCTTACTTTTAACTTAATTTCGTTTTTAGTTTCATCCGCACGCTGCTTAACTTTAGACTTCACAACTACACCTGTTGATTCTTCTATAACATTAGCATATGTTTGTTTAGTGACCAAACCGTTGTTTATTACCTTCGTAATTTCATAGATCACATTTTTATGCGAGTTAATGCAATTTATTTCTCTTTCTAACACCTCATCTACCTTTTTTCATTGGATTTAACATTACTGATGTTATTTTCTTCACACTTAGAACTTCATCTACCTTTACTTCACAAGATTTTAAATTACTATTGATATCTTGCATACATTTCAAAATATGTTGTAAAGTTTTCAGTTTCACCTGCATAATATTAGTGTAAACTTCTTCTTTGTTAACATTCCGACATCATAATCCCTTAAAGCTTATAATTGTGCATGAAATATTTGGCCCTCCAGCACACAACACAGTTTCTCCTGTACGTATAGCTCGACCACAAATTCAGCATGCTTTGTTCATGACTATGCATGCATTACCGTTTACCTGACCGTTGTAAAATTAAATGAAAATGCATGCAAATAATTTCCGTCCGATGGTCGATTAGTGTTACATAGTATGTTCCACGGTTTAGTCTACGGGTATCGTCAACCTTAATCAAATTATCATTTTTTTAACCCAAGCCATCGTGCGTAGTTGGGTTGATTAAGAGGGAATACCACTGAAAATTGACCCTCGGCTTGCACCCGATATCTCGAGAACAGGTGTGTCTTATTAAGTGTAGCAAATTTCTCAAAATTAATCCAGAAATTATTAAAAACTCATCTCTTGCTGCACCACTTTCCAGCTAAGTGAAAGTAATTTATGACCCGATTTCAATATAAATCAATAGATGTGCCATAAAAGGATGTTTTTTAATTTTTCTTTTTTGCATCTTTATGGCTAATATTTTAGCTAAACAAAATATGAGAAATACCCTGTTTATACATGCAGAGTTAAAAGATTGAGTCGAAATTGAGTTGAGATTTCGACTCGTGTTTTTGAGCATGCAGGGTTGAATATTGAGTTGAGAACGGATCCAAATATAGTTGAAGTGACAGTTCAACATATAATTTTATGTATGGTATTTTCTGTGATGGAGCTATAAAAGTTATAAATTTTGTTTAAATAAACAAAATAAACTCACAATAAATATACAACCTAGCAAAACTTTCGAGTGACGAGCAAACAAAATAAGTCCCAACTGTTAGCTGCCAACACGCTACTCAATCCGCGTCACCATTTCAACTCGACTACGCCAGTCGACCCAATTTGAACTCGAGCCGCGTAAACATAGAATTAAACCATGATGCAATCCTGCATGTAAACATGGTAAAAATGAACACTTTTCGATCAAAGTTTTAACAGCGTTCCAATGTAAATCAAAGTATCTAAAATTAAACATTGTAATGTTATTTACTTGATTTTACCATAAAAATTGCAAAAAAACATGCTTACAGCGTAATAATAAAATAATACAATTGTCAATAAATGATATTATCATGAACACACTTTGGTAAAAAATAGATTGGCGCGCATTTGCCATTGTCTACCATGGTGTTTGGCTGAAGACATTTGTTTTTCATATATAGAATTTTGACGACTTTTTGAAATATTTAATTTTGTTTAAAGCCTTACAGTATGATGTAAGCCATACAAATTTTAGGGAGATTTAATTGCCGTCTGCCGCCATATTCCCGCCAACCAAACTGTCTGCCATTTGTTTACTGTTGAACAAGAAATGTTATTTCCTACTGGCATACCAAAAAGATTTAATGATATCCCATTTTTTAAGATTTCACGGCCATCCCGCATCACCCTCACTGAGACTTCCGAATCAATCAAGTGGACAATTTTGTTTATGAACGTTTGACGTAACTATTTTTGTTGTTAGCCCTCCGTCATTTAAGCTTCATTCAATGAATTTGCATAATAAATTTGAGGTTTATGCAACATAGATGACTTCATGTCGACAATTACATAATCTTTAGTTAACCTGAAAAAACATCGACTGAACCTGCAGCCTAATTATACGTTTTTCAGATATTTCATGCTTTTAGGATTGCACACACATTTTCGAATTTGCTATATGCAATACAATACCTAAAAGTATAAAACATTCTATCGAATGAATTTTCTCTGGTGGAACTCATGACGTGATGTTAAGACCTTTGAATATCTTTCTACATTTTACGGCACTGGTATTACTTTTATTAAATTGTATGTTGCTTTCTATATTTCTGCTACAAATGCGTGCTTTGATTTAAAAGATAACAAAATAAGAGCTGAACTATGGTTACAACGATTCGGCAATTCGCCACATAAACATATTTTGATATTTGAATAATTTTAACTTTTTCAAGTTTGATTTGACGTTCTTATAGGAGATTCTTATAACTGATGCCACTTTTTCCTCACATGTATGTAGTGTATTGTTTCCAAGTCAGTTTATCATACCCAGATATTTTATTGAGTCAACTGTATTAATAAATTCACCTTCTACTTACAGTCCAATGTCAAAATTTTTCTTGTCTTTGGGTATTGTATTAAGTCCTCCTTTATATCCTTCTATAAATCATCATCACCCATTGTACAGGAGCACGGTATCGTCAGAATATATAGCATTCGCAGATTTATTTAAACCAAGAGCAAATAAGTTTAAGCCGAATTTGGGATAAATTTATTTTCTCTTGGGTTAAACTTATTTGTGCTTGGGTTAAACTTATTTGCTCTTGGTTTAAATAAATCTGCGAATGCTACCAATAAATTTTGGATGTACAGAGAGTAGAGGAGCGGACCTAAAATTGAATAATGAGCAGAAATCTTTTTTGATGTACATGAAAAATGTATTCTAAAACGAAATGAAGTGAGCTAGAGCAAGATCTTCTGTTCTCCAACAGACCCTTTTGTCAGCGTTATACCAAACTTTATTTCGTCTATTATTACATTAAATTCGCCAAGAACACAAATTTCTTTCTTTACTCTATCTATTATTTATTTTCAAGCTGACTATTTCCTATATATATATATATATATTACAGGACCCGGCAGCCTAACATTAGACGACAATTTTTTGCAGGTTTTTGAACTAGAAAAATACTAAAAATCTAGTTTGTTTATAACAAACCAAGAAGATGACAAATGGATATAATAAAATCAAATGTTTTTTTTTCAAGTTTTTTTTTCTCTCAATTTGAATTCATTAATTTTCTTACATTCCCTAGAGTACACGTAATGTTTAAAATTAAAAAAGAAAACTATCTAAAAAAAAGAACTAAATAATAGTAAATGAGATAATACATACATATACTTCACTGTACATATCAGTTTTCATCAAAATTAAGAAACCAAAAATAAAAAAATACATAGTTGGTTACAAGCGAAAAAAAAAAAAAAAGTTCAATTCGTGTTGAATCAACTTGTGGGCGCATATCAAACGTTCTGTGAGCAGTTTTTTGATATCACGCTGTATTGAGACCACACTTGGTTTTTTTTTCTCGTTTTTATACATTTTTCTGGTTTACATAGGATCATTTATTTTCATAATTAGTTATTTTATTATATTATTATATATATATAGGATAATTATATGTACTTGTAAATATTCTGCCTGCAAAAATTTAAATTGTTGACTGAAGGAAATCACGTTGCATACCTGCAAAGCAGAAATATTTGTTAATTGGGATTACGATTTTTTTTAGTTTTAATTTAATAGGATTTTCTGTATGGATTAAAGGAAATCAGTGTTCGATAATCCCTTTAAAAACTCCGTGGGGGGTGAGATAGAAGGATACGGGTAATAAATGTATAGAAATATATATTCTACAATAAACTTGATGGCATTCAATTTCCCCCACTTATCGGGATCACTTTAGCAAGTTCGAAAAAAGAAGATTCTTAGAGCTTGCACAAGACTCCATAGAAGAGCCAATGGAAAATACATTCACAACAATGTATTGTACGAAGCAGCGAACATTACCTATCAAGGGGTATCTGTTCGATCCAACGAAAAAACAAACCGAGAAAATTCCTATAACCACTTATAAACAACTTGCCGGATCTGTTTATACCGGCAAATTTCAAATAAATGTCACCCTTGCTTTTAGTATAGCCTGATACTAGAAACATCTATCTCCACGAACGCAGAATAAGTTTCGATGAACTAAAGGGAATTACTACAGGGGGTAATCCCAAATAAACCCATCAAGAATCCGGGAATGTCTCTGATGAAACCTGCCAGCATAGGAACCTTACTTAACTTCCTAAAACTCACTTCCAATCACTCTCAAACTAAATAACAAACTCTTGCGAGAATTTCACTTGTTACAGCTGATGTGGCGCAACAGCTTTAGAAAGAAGAACCAATAACGTGAAGTGAACAACCTCAAATCAAACATCTAAAAGAAAATAGAGCAGACATTGCATCGAACTGAGGGCCAAAGATAAGCCCCAATGCCTTAAATAAGACAATCCGTAGGGTGCAAAAAATCATCAATTATATCCAAAGAAGGAAGAAAGCAAAGCATTTGAAAGGCGCAAACGCAATAAAGTTGACTTGACTACAATAAACATAGATGTTTGTTTCCTCAGCGACTATACAGAGCTTTAGTCAAGCCACATATTACTAAACATTTCTAAAATCAAGGATATCTCAAAGATCTAATCATGTTGGAAATAATATTACAAGATCTATTTAAATATAATCCAAGGAATTAGTTTTTATACTGTCTATTTTAATTACGAACCCAGAAACTTGTGATTTATAAACGCGTTAAATAACAGTAAAACAATTACCTCTTTGTCCATAGTCTTGCGATTCGATCGTGTTCCTCTCTATTTTGTAGATATTGTGTGGCAATGCTGCCAACAAGAGGATCGGCTAAAATAAAATATAAAAAAATATATATATAATTATGAAAAATTTCTAATACTTTTAATAAAAACTTACCAGGATTGCAATCAGTCAAAAGGGAACAAATCGATAATAAAACTTTAGATATGGTCAATGCTGGTGACCAATTATCTTTAAGAATATCCAAGCAAATCACACCTTGACTATTTATATTGCAATGATATATCCTAGTTCTAAATGTAACCTATTTTTATAAAAAGTAAAAAAAAAAAAAAAAAAAAAATCATTATAGTCCATTATTTTTTCATTTTATAAAATGCCTATGAATACAAACCTTTGGAGGTTTAAATGGATATTCCGGTGAAAAATGTATGTCTAAGAAAAAAACTCCGCCTTCATAAACTGATCCAGGTGGACCAAGAATAGTAGAAACCCATTCATATAAGTTATCACCTTTTGGACCAGCACTACAATTTGGAGGTGGATCAAGGGTAATCTCTGCTAATTCCTTCTGGATGCGTTTTGCAGATGTCCCTAAAGCTTTAGAAATTTTCGGATTTGGTTTTGAATCTTTTCCATCTGGTTTAGCTTCATTTGCTGATGGTGCTGTATTGGTTGATCCACTTCCGCTACGTCCTCTACCGCCTCCTCCTCCTCCGCCACTACTTGAGCCCGCACCAGATGACATCTTATAATCTGAAACTGTTATTATTTATTAAGAAAACACAGTGCTCTAAATGATAGAAAATGTAAACTGCAGGAAAGTGATTTGATTGATAATACCCCTTTGGTTCTGATAATATATTGAACCTTTTCTAAGACAACTAAAGTGGTTTTTGCAAATAAAACTATGTAATCCCTTTTCAACTCCCACAATATCTAGTAGCCTTTATATGTATTGTCACTGTTCGCCAGAATAGACCTTGTTTGAGATAAAGGACCGTTTTGATAGATAGTATTACATATATCATTTTAATTTCATGACACCATATTATTTAAAAATTATCTTTGCTGATGCTGCGTTAGTCTTTCTTGACCTAAAAATTGGCGATGATCAAAAGAAATGTGAGAATGGCATGAAGCGAACAAATGTCGCCTATTTTAGATAAACAAATCTAATGAGTGCAATAAAGATAGTAGTGCCATGTTGTGTTTTATAAAATGTTTATCATGGTTGGGGGCAAGAATGAAGCATCACCCTACCGACCGATTTCGTGCGGCAGTCAGCATACTAACAACGACTAGATATTGCAGACAATACCAGAAGTAGACAAATATATTTACATGGCTGGTGGGACGACATTTCGGAATGGACCACATTTGAAATAATGAATACACGCCGAGTGATCAATATTTTCTTACATCTGCCGTGTTGATAAAGTTGATTAAATGTAGGTATACAAAACTTCTGTTAAAGTCACATTTGCTCTTGGCCGTGTTGATGAAGTTGATTAAATATATACAAAGCTTCTGTTAAAGTCACATTTGCTCTTGGTCAGTTTCAAATATGTTGTGGTTCATTCCGGAAGGAATGCACCATCCATTTCGAAATCTGTATACTTTGCTCATGCGATATCTATAGTTCTTGTGCCATTTATGACATTATCCAGTCTGTCCTACGTTTTGCTTTTTTTGAGCACCTAATCTGGAATAATTCATTTTTACTTCTACCGTACGATGATCGATTCAAATTTTTAAATCTCCAATCGGTTGAAAAATGTAGCATTGCAGATATAACATCGGGATATATCTCTCAAACTACAATATTGGTACTCCGATATACCTATTACTTAGATAAATCTGTTATATTATTTATTTATTTATAAGTACCTGTGCCCAAGACCCGCAAAGCGTTGGTACATCTTAGAAAGTTGCATGGTAGGTAGACTTACATTATAGACAAACAAATAATAAAATTGTTTAAATAATTTCATTCTAAGGTGGACATTAGTGTCTTCCAGATCGTTTCCAGTCCACATAATAATGAGGAGATAGGTACGTGGTTCGTTGGTCTAGTCTGAACTCTCAAAGCCAGTTGAGAATATTGATTGGATTTTAGAAGATATTTGGTCATTGTTCCTACTAAAATCTAATAAAATAGACTATCTCCCGAAGAATCTACAATGATTCATCAAAAATTATATGCCGAAAGACAAGGATATTACTTGGCGAGATTTATGGTCATTGCTTCCCATTAGGAAAATATATATATATAAAAAAAATCGTAATGACCGCTGTTATTTAGAGCTTAAATTTCAAATTTCTTGTACGCAATTAGGATTTCGGCATTCTTGATCCTTGCCTAACTTGCCAACGATTGTAAATGACGTAAAAGCCTTTAAGAGCTTTAATTTTATTGTAATATAAGCTAATAAACAGTTATAAAGACCGCTCATATGGTTGGTCATAGCATACCTCTATACTTGAAACAGATAGTACCTACTCGTGACAATTACACAATCTGTTAAATATTACACCATTAGTATATAAATAATTTTCGAATGTGTATATTTAATGATTAATCCATGCAAGAACAGATTTTCATCCTCTTAGGCCTATTACAGAATAAAGGAAAAAAATCCTTCAATAACCTCTCACCTTTAATCAATACATAGGCTCCCAACAATGCTGCAACTCTTTTCATACAATTTTATATTAAGGCAGACAAGAGAATTTTTTAAATTACTTCAAAATTTAATTGCTCACACCATATACTCTTAAAGAATCAAATAAATAAAAAATCATTAATTCTAAAAATGACAAAAAATTATTTACCGAAAATACTACATATAGGATAAGGTTTCTTTGTTTCACTCATCAAAGTAGGAAGCTCGAAAATTATTTATGTGTACTTTATCAGGACAAATTTTATTTCCACAAACTTAATTCTTCAATGTTCGAATAGAGAATATATTTCTGTATTATATTCTGAACTTTTAATGTTAATATAAAAATAAGTGTATTTAAAAGAAAAACTTTTTTACTGAACTAAAAATTAACAAAATTCTTTAAGCAAGCGGCCATTTTGAGGTGAGTGTGAAAGAAGCAAATTGACATTTTTATAAGGAAAATACGACGGGAAAAAACAAATTCAATCGAAATCTAATATCACAATAAACAAATAAAATTATTTCTTAATGTTATTTTGATGCACTTACAGTTTTTACTATCAAATATATACCGTAGTTACAATTCTAAAGTTCTCCTACTTTGCAAGAGTTCAGAAAAATTTGACAGACACAACAAACTGCACCCAACAGAAGAAACGCTTTTATCAGTCACACACCGAACGATGTCACAAGAAATACTCTTCCTTAATCGAGAGACAGTGCAATTTCTCTGTCGTAGGTAGATTGATCACTTAATTGTAAATTGAATGTGCAATTTTTATCGTTGCATGTCTTTTATTTATAAATTATATTGGCCTTTATTTCGATTATACCTTGTGGTTGTTTATAACCAAAAATTTGATAGATCGCCGCTTGATTCACAACACAAACCAACAAACACACACTTGAAAAAAGATGCAACAAAACTATATGCAATTGACTACTCTACTACTTCAACTGGATCTAAAATCGGCTATAGTAAAAACCGGAAAAGACTACTCTATTACTACTATAAGCGGCTTAAAACCGCAATGGGACTTAAAATCGGTTTGAAAAAATGGGCTTTATTTACAGCGGTGAAAGTAAAGAATTTAAAATTTTTTAAACACATAAAAAGTTAAAGTTCATTTATTTAAGACTGTACATGGAAAAATTTTCAAATTTAGCCGACTTACAGATTTGTCTGGCTATATTACAGTATAGTTTGTTGTTATGATTATTAACTAATCAAAAGTGCTTCACGCGTTTTTTTTATTTAGACTACAAAAGGAAGAGTACACTTGCTCCCGACATACTAAATAACACAGCAGAAAGACATCTATTCCTAACTCAAAGTAAAAGGAATAGATATCTTTCCGGTATGAGGCTCTAGTTACTCTATAAGTATTTGAATTTATTTTCTTAGAAAATTAGTTTGCAAATCACAAAATAAGAAGTTTATTAATTATCCAACCGGAAGAACTTTTGAAGCCTTTAGGGTTGGGCAACTCACTTAGATCATAGGAATCTGGAAGATATCGTATTCTATGATCTCTTCTGCATAAAATTAAAACCTAGACAAATATAATTAACTTTTTATATTTTACCATACCACACCAGTGCAAATTTCTACAATTTCTGACAAAATTGTAATTTTTATGTATGGCGCATAACAAATGTTAATTGACGTATGTCATTTTCATAAAATGTGTAAAAATACCTTTAAAATTTGCTGCTTAGGATCTTTTATGTTATCCTCAATAACAAGAAATATTTTATGTTACGATTAATAAAATAAAATAAAATTTCTAGTACAGAATAAGATTTTAGGTAATTATTTTATTTTAAGGCATAAAATAACAAAATGGTAAAATTTTACCAACAGAATAGGACCCATAATGTTTAATATAATTCTTTCCGCACGCAGTTCAGAGTTCATAATTGTTTCTAAAGACTATTTGATCATGAAACTGAAATACTTTGAATATAGGTAAACCCCTCACTGAACCAATTTCCTTCCCTTTAAATGCCACCAAATACATATATATGAAGATCTTTATAAAAGAAGTGGACTTTGAAAATATGGTCTACGGATACCTTAAAAAAACGAATCAATATTCGATACTATAAACAATGGATCAACGCAGCTTTACTTAAGTAAGTACATTAAATAAAAAATCTTATTTATCCTTCTTAGTGCGCAGACTTTCCATTTTTTCAATAAAGAAGAAGGGCAATCGGGAACTACCTACCCTGCAGAGATTTCCAAGTTCTCTTATAAGATAGTTCATTTCTACAATTTCCATTCATCCTAATAGATCCAATCACTTTCAAAGTCCTGGAATTCGGTAAGAATTTCGGCCCACAGGTGAATCTTGCTCAACATGTAAATAGCTCTGAGAAAGTTATTCCAATTCCAGATAATCAGAGCTAGTTTTTCCCTTCTAAGATTATAAAAAAAAAAGACTCCATCATAGAAAGAGTCAAAAAGTATAGTAAAGCGAGCTTTTTCCGGTAATGTTAGAAGCTGAATATCTCTAACTGTTCCATAGATTCTGTCCATAGGGTAAATTAAAAGGGATTGAGAAAGTATATATACACTGCAAACTATTTCTCATAAGGCATAGTATGCTAGTTAATTGAGCTGTGAATTACAATACAATCTATTCGTCCTCTAATATAACCTCTCGAAAATCTGAAAACTTAGAATATAAATAAAAAAAGAAAAAACAATTCACTCCGACTTAACAAAATTCATACAATCGCAGTTTGCTCGTAAATTTCAGTTGACTTTAATGCTGTCCGATTTCTGTGGTTTTGTATTGTCTTCCTTTCATAGTGGTTTATTTGTTAGAAAATTTTATTAAAAACTTAAAGAAAATGTCAGAACGGTCTTATAGGGATATATCAGATACTGGAGGAGAAACAGAACGTGCAATTCGTTTACATGAATGGCTATCATTTCAACAAATTGAAGAGATGCGTCAAGTATTTGACAGAGCACCAAATCAAAAGCTTAACAATGAAGGATTCCGAATCGCCCTTCAAAATTTTAACATTTATTTAACCGATGCCGAATATCAGACTCTATTTTGTAAGATAAATGTAGGCAAAGATACCTACTGTGATTGGGATGAATTTATTTCATTCTTAATATTCGGATTTCAAGAAGATGATCCAAATAATCAGAAGGAAGATCTTACACTTCCAATATCAGATCCAGCATTTTCTCGAAAATCTGGACACAGGCAAATAATCTCTTCTATTTCATTTGCGATTGATACATCTGCTGTAAGTAAATATAATCTAGAAATTTTGGGTAGTTAATTGAGAATGAAATATTTAAATGATCGATTATTAACAGGATCGATCTAATGATGATGAAAGCGGCTCCTATGTAACAGGTAGCAAGGATGGAACTGTAAAGTTTTGGTCATTCGAATTAGAGCCTCTACGAATTGCTAAATCTTTATCACGTAAAGTTTTAATTTTTATTTTAATTGATTATTTAATTTATAATGCGTGGCATTTGGATATATTTTGGATCCGTCTTGCTTTTGTAACACCTCCACCCACAATATTAATGAGATATATTATTTTTCTTTCTATTTTAGCATATTTAAAAACGACAACAACATGGGTCTTATCCGTTGAAGTAATGTCAGATGTTCGAATTATTTGCACCAGTACAACAGAGCGAGAATTACGATTCTATGATATTACAGCGACTAATTTCCATCTACGAATGGTCATTACTAGTGTCCCGTTTGCAATATGTTGTCTTGGCTATACTTTTACCAATATGAACATTACATCTAAGCTTGTTCTTGGAGATCTTGCTGGGAATATTAGATTATTTGAATTTTCACCGAAATTAAGAGGACCGTTTCAAAGTAAGCCCGGGACCGCTCTTATTCAATTGACATGGCAGGAGCTTTTAAAGGTTTGCAAAATCGATTGTATGAAAAAATTGATTTGAGTTTCTGCTGCATTTTATCCTGAATTTATTTATTTTTTGTTCCACATCTAAATTAGATCTTTACGATGAGATCGCTAAGGGGAGCCCTTAAAGCGATTTGGTTGTTGGAGTGGGTCTTCACTTGCAAGTAATTTTTAACGCACATTCCTATAGCTTGGGCTTCGGTTTGAGAAATAGCTTGGATGGGGCCTTATGTAGCATAGATCTGGACACGTGGTATGCATTATTTTCCTGATCCGCTTGTGTATCAACAAGACGAAGTGATCCGCGTGGGAATTGCGGTCAATTGTTATAATATAGACGTTTTAAGTGTCGTCCAAACGAGGATTTTCAGACCTTAGCGATAATTGAGCCTTTTTTTTATAGCTTTTCCAAAAACTGTTTGTGGCTGCTCAGAGATTGTGAAGTTTTAAAGATTTTCCTGGAGCTTTTCTATTATAGTCAACAATATATGGAGTAGTCAGAACGCCCCGTTGTAGCCAGTCCCTTTTGTACTCTGATGGTAATGGATTCGTTTCCTACAGACAGAGATGCAGTTTTATGCAGATATCTATTTTCACTATGTAGTCGAAGAGATTTTTAATCTCAATTTAACTGAAATACCATATATAGGATGATCTAAGATGGGCGTCTGTTATTTCATTTTACAAATAAATAGTAGGAGAGGTGCGTTAAGCTTAATGCAAATATCGCCTAACCATGTCTAACCTTTATTGAAACGTGCTGGCTCTTTTCTGATAACTATCTGTATATATAATTTTTTTTTAATTTCAGGGAAAATTTCCAAAAATTCAAGTTAAAGACTTCCTTAATGTTCATGTTGATGTTGTTCGTCAAGTATTTTTTTGGCAAAAGCATAATCTTATATTCTCAGCAGCAGAATGCCATACTGCATCAACTTCGATTTCTATTTGTCCAGCAGTTGTGGTTACAGATCCAAAGGATGGTTCAAAAACAATTTTCAATACTCCAAAGGTATTAAAAAAAAATTAAGATGACGTAACAGAAATTGAATAAAAAATCACATAAATCGCTTTTTAAGGGCGTTACGACATTTTTTGTAGATGGACAAAATCGCATTCTAGCAACAGGAGGTCCTGATGCATACTTAAGATTGTGGGATCCATTTGTACCTCATAAACCAACTGCAATTATGTCAGGACATCATGCGGGTATTGTTTATGTTTTTATTCAACCAGATGAGAAAAAGGTTTATAGCATCGATCACAGTAAAACAATAAAGGTGTGGAATCTTCAAGAACAAACTTTACTTCAAACGTTCAGCGATTTAATCCTTCTTCTACCACATGAAAGCTCATTTGTATGTTACTATAATTCATTTTCACGTGATTTAATTGTTGGTGCTCGAAATGTGATTCGCATTAAATGCTGTCCAAAATTGCGAATGGATTTAACCGATGGAAATACTCATGCAGGACCAATCTCTGTTGTATTGTACAATAAATTATTCCAGAATATTGTAACATGCGGCCTTGATAGTTACATAATTGTATGGGATCCGTGGACTGGAAAACGGCAAACTCTTATGAAAAAAGCACATGTACTTACTCAACTTGGGCAAATTGTTACTGTGGAAATCACAGCTGCATGCTTTGATCCCAGAGAGCAGCTATTATTAACTGGCGCTAGAGATGGTTCTTTGAAGATATGGAATTTTAATAATGCTGTTTGTATTCGTAATATGACAATTGAATATATGTGCGAAGTAACTAAAGTCTTTTGGGTACCAGAAAGGATTCTGGCTGTAGGCTGGAATCAGCATGTAACAGAATTTGCTGATGTTGAAGGACAAGAATATAGTGATGAAAAACAATGGCCAAGATTACATAATGATGATATTACTAGCGGTGCTATAAGAGCTGGACAAGCCTTAGTGACGGGCAGCCATACAGGACAATTATTCTTTTGGAAATTGGAGACTGGTCAACCATATAGGCAATTTAATGTAGAACATCCAAGACAGTTTATTAAAGTAAGTTTTTATTTATTATAAATTTTATAAAATATCCCTATTAGTTAGTAGTCGGAAGAACGTCATTGCCTACTTTAAGCATTATTTATATAACCTACTACTATAAATTTCTACAGGGATTTCTTCATGTTGTGAAAATATATTTTCAGGGTGCACTTTCTGTGCATATTAATGCCTTATATCTCACCCCACACCTTAGATTATTATTTGATAGTAAAATATTCAAGCCCAGACAACCTTGTCAAAAAGGCTGCAATTTCCAAACCAAAGTTTATCTTATCTATCACGTTATTCCTGCACAAATATTTCATTTTATATTTATCAAAGAACCAGACATGAACGAACTCACCATGAGTAGCAAAATACTTAGGTTAGATTAGTGGAGGGGTGTAAAGGCGTTGGCCTCGCATTCATTACTCGTAAGGTTTCATGAGCATCCCGACAGAACCGGCAGCATGAAGTCTCAGCCAAGCCCATTTTGTATAGGTGATAACTCAATGGGCAATGGCTTGAAAAGACCTCTGTAATCACTTTGAGCTCTGTTCTCCTAAGGAGTAGGAGTTATTTTGTTTTTCCAACAGAGTTGTCGATAAACTTTTTTGCTTGACGAAGTCCTTGTAACCTTTCCTCTTTTCTAGGCTTCTATGGCTTTTTTTAATGGAGGTATTGGCGCTTTCTTCCATGGCTAATAACTCTATTTGGAATACGGTAAGGGTAGAGCCTTTGATATATGGCATCTGGGGCCGTATACACCCAGTCCAACTCCACTGTTCGCTTTAGAACCGTCCGTAAAACACACCATCGATTCTTGTTGGAAGAACCGTTTAGTGGAACGCCATTGTTTTGCAGCGTACTTTCTAGTAAGGATTGTCCAAATTTTTCGAAATTTAGTGTAAACTGGAAATGAAATCCATATTAAATATGCCATAAAATTTCAATTAAATTAAAGTTGTAATGGGGAACACGCCGACTTGGCTATGCATATCAGCCATTAAAGAGGAAAGTCATTAACTGCAAGAATGAATAGAAGGAAAGCTCGTTACAATCGACCACAAATATAACACAAGACGAGAGTGGGAAAACTTCATAGTATCCAATAATCAGCCAGTTTGCTTTCTATAGGTCTTTGCTTATGTAAATTAGGTCTTTTTAAAAAAATCTTGCAGTTCAAAAGCAGAATAAAAGAGGGAGGCCCATCACTCTGGATTGTTCTTTAATTGAACTGGTACTACACATTATGTAATGAGGAGATAATTTTCCATTTATAAATCAGACTCAGCAAAACCAAAGCCTTGGTTATCTACTTAACACACACTTTCCCTTTACGTAAATCAGGAACAAATCTATCCAAACAGTTCGATTTTTTATCACTCGTTTTTGATCTTAATAAGTTCTGGATTGGGCAATTTCACATTTAAACTTAACGAATGTTCTTTACCGATGGCTTTAAGTTATTTTAGGTGCGCCTCTATCATTTAAAGGGTACATTGTACTACTTTACAGTCGTTCTATCGTTCACAAAAATCAATCATCAATTTTTTTTTATGTTTAGCTTAAATATGATCCAACAGAAGTTGAAAAAGACACAAGATTTTCAGAATTTCGACCTCAAAGAGTGACAAGACTTTCAATATCAAAGAGTAGAAGATTTTTTACAGAATCCCAGGCTGATAAAAAAGAATCAAATGAGGCCTTTCAAAATTTAGATAATGTAGGAGAGCGAGTAGAAGTTCCTCTCTCTGTTCAAGCTATTCTATTTTTGGAAACGAGACCAATGAGTAAAAATCATGGTAAAAGTTGTACTAAAATATTTCATAGCGAAAAACACTCGTTAAGTCTTAAGTAGCATTTAATAGATTTCTAATTCAGGCACCCTACTTGTTGCGCTCGATAATGGCATGATTCAAGTTTATTCACACCACCAGAGGGGAGGATTCATTAAAGAATTCTACACTATTCATAAAACGGGCGATTGCGTTATATCAATGACCACTGATGAAAGGAATCATTATTTAATTACGGGAACTGCTTTTGGATACATAAAAATTTGGCTAATGAGAAATTTCTGGTGAGTTGTCGTCGTCGTCATAATTTGTTTAATCGATTTCTAGGTAAAATTTTGTGGGTTCAAAAAAATTTGTTTGAGGTGGGGGAGGGTGGTTGGTTAGGTGGTTGGTGGTTGGAGTTGATTCAATACATTCGTGACTATATTATCTTAATGTCATATTCTATAACTTTCCAGTATTCCAGAAAATGAAAAACGGCATATTTGTATGCCTAAATTACGTCTTCAATTTATTTTCCTGCGCAGAGACAGATTTGCTGGACGAGCTAAAAGAATGGCTGCACTACAAACAGGGGGGCCCTTGCTTTTAAGTTCTTTCAAAGGTCATTTGAAATCGGTTACTTCGATTGTTTACATTGAAAATCCGAAAATCATAGTAACGTACTGCAATTTGTTCTTTTGTTTGTTTATATTTTTTGCTTGTGAACTTCATAATAAATTAATTAAACTTGTAGAGGAAGTCACGATTGCAGTTGCCGATTGTGGACATTGGGTGGTCGATATATAAACACTCTAGGATCTCCCATTCCGTGGGTTAGAATTTCACCATTGGCACAAATCAACGAAGAAGATATATTTAGAATACCACCGGATATACAGAAAGTTGCTAGCTCGACAACACTGAAAGTAATAACGGGTGTGTATAAAGATCGATATAAACAATTAAAAGAAGAAGCCAAAATGCAAGAAATAAAGAAAACTGAAGTCGAAACGTTCAGTAAATGCGTTTATGGAAAATCATTGAAAGAGCCATTGTTGGGAAAACATTTTGAGTTGCCACCACGAACACGGTTTCATCATCAACCAGTTTTGGACAAGAGTTTACCATATATACCTGTATATGCACACTTGCAAGTCCATGAAGCAATACCTTTGGAGCGACCACCGACTCCAACCGCACTCAAGAAAACAAAGAAATTGGAATTTATGGAATACTATAAACCAAACAAGAAATAATATTTCATTCATTCGTTCTCCGTTTCTTATTATTGATTTTATTAACAAAATATTCGTTAAAATTTTTGTCTTAACAATTTGTGAATAACCATACAAACAGTATTTTTTGTGATAAAAGCCTATGTCCCTAGTGCAATACATAATATATACATATTTGTATATATATATAACTTAATCTGATAAATGACCTAATTGAGCTCTTGCTTTTAACATGCAGCAAGCATCATACAATTGACCCACCACACGAAGTTGTCTTGTTTCTTGACCCTTATCTGCTAGACACTCGTATGCTTTAGCAGCTAACATGCATAATCGTTCCAGTTCGACATCTTCAGCTTCACCGGTTATTTGTATACCGTTGGATTTTGTTTTCTGAAATAAGCAGTATGAATCGTTTTCCTTGTTTTTTATTTGTTGCTATTTGCCATAGTATACACTTCCCACACTTACTAAATTATCAAGATAATTCAACACAAGTGGTCCAATACTTGCTACTTGCATGAAGGCGCTTCGACTTTTCGATGTGTACAAATTTAAACGACGTCCAGCTATTTCAAGTAAGAGGCAACCCATATCTTCACTATCAATAATTTCTTCTAAAAGCTCTTCAGCGTATGCGTCCCAACCATGAGAATACATTTCAACAACCTGCGAATAAAAGTTTAATATAATTTTTGTTTATTTCTTTAAAAAGAAGAAAAAAAGTATTTAAAATTATATATAAGGCTAATTTCTTCGGTGGATAACTTAACGAAATGTTAAAGGACCATTTTCATTTTATACATAGTTTTTTTTTTAGGCGTGATATTTATAATCATCTCAAGAATGTGTGTGAATCATATCAAAATATAAAAGTGATCAACGTACATATACCGTTCCACTATACATTGCATACAGTGTGTGATGTTCATGACTATAACTAATGTAAGGTACAAGTAATTCTAACTATGTAATTTGCAAATAGCACATATATTTTGTTCTAACACGATTTTTGGGAAAAACTTGCGACATTATCTCGGTAATGTATCTCTATATAGAAAATACAACTTTCATGAATAATATATAGGAAATACAACCTTCATAGATGATAAATAATCATACCAATGAATTTTAGAGGATACCCGAATGGAGGAATGATGGGAGTCATTGTCATAAAATAATTAGATTCCTACCTTGCAAAATAGGCAGAATTTCATTCCATATATAGTAAAAAATTTGGAACAAATGTTTGCTGAAGCACATAAAAGCAACAAGAGGGGAAAAAATATATAAAATTTGAGTAATGACCTTCGGATAAGACATTACTCCAGCCCTAGAGTTCCACCTTTAAAATACAATATAGTCTTTAGCTTATGCGACGGCATAAATATGATAAACACTACGAATTAAAGTAACACAAGAAAATTCGGCAATTTAGATCACATAGAAAAGAGATGTATGAACTTGTACAACAATAAAGAAAATAAATTTAGGAAACTTGAATGAAATGAATAAACCAGACTGAACATACCACAACAAGAAAATACCCATACACATCATCCACACCTCTTTTTGCAGGAATATCTTTAGTACTATCATTGAAGAACCATGGTGGCTAAAATTTAGTCACGACAGTGGATAATGGTGCACCACTATGTCGCACAACGCTTCGTCATCCTAATCCTGGTTAGATTTCTTGGACACGGGATGACACTGTTCTTTTCTTGCTCAGGACTATTGTAATGAGCGAATAACAATTAAACTCATCTGGCGAGGAGCCATAACTGTATTATAGTGTTCAAGACAGTCATACATTTTCATTGTTATAATCGGGTGGTTGTGCTGAAGTTAGGGTGGAATGCGCTGCTCTAGAGTTCCGCCACCTAAATTTTCAAGATGTTCAGGCCGGCGTTCACATCCACATGGTACCACATTTTGGGCAAAATTGGTACCGATGTGAAGACCTCGACAGCCTCACCGGCTCGTAACAATTGGCGCATAGCTTGGTGGTGCGGAAGTCATTCTCTTCAAGATCGGAGCAATGCATCTTAAATGCCCGCAATAATTTTTGGTTGGGGTTTTTACATAGCCACGAATCGGCGAATTTGCAGCTGTTTTTGTGAGTTTTTGGCGTATTTTGGGTTATTTCCTTAACCAAGCGATGTGCTGCTCGTTCGGTGCATATGTAATGTTTGAACCGTAAGTATGCAACTTTTCGTTGACCATAAACCGCTTGGCATTGCTCATTCCTCTTTGGCTTTTGAGGATAATTTAAAGATTATTTCTAGCTGATATGTTAAAGCGGTCTGTTTGCTAAGGTGGTACATGAAGAGATGGTGGGCCTTAATGCAACCTTTCATACGGCTGTTTATGAGGTAGAAGTATATTTGTAAATTTACACCAAACTTTTAATGCAGAAGTTGCAGGATAATAATACCATAAAAAGTAGAAATGTCGAACTTTATTCATACTTAAATTTACGTGTCATTCTTGCATAGGGGCTGTCTATACCATTCCATTTTTAGTATATATTCTGTTGTTGTTAAGAATACAATTTTACATTTAAATTTTTAAATAGATTAAATCTAGCAACATATACTTATAGTACTTACTTGATGCTTTTTAATAGCTTCCTTGTCTAATTCCCATAATGCAACTAATTCTTCTATTTGTGCCATATACGTAGCATGTTCCAAAACATATAATCTCTCCAGATCTTCTCTAATTAAATCCATTGACGCAGTAACTGCTTGACACAAGAACTCTTGACGTTGCTTTTTTAAAATTAAATCAGCTGCTGGCAGCGTATAAGGCAGTTCTCTATTAATTTCCATAAAGAATGTCTGATTAGACATGGCGTCGAATAGAAATGTAATTGGTTTTGGAATTTTAAGAGAAAAAAATGCTATAAGATGAAGAACTTTGCACAATTGAATATGCAATTCTAGCATTCCTTGAATGGCTTTATTTTGCTGTAAAGTTAATTGAGCCAAAGGTATTTGTCCGTCCAGTAGTACCTCTTCAAATTTCAATACTTTCTTTTCGTATTCTAAACTAGAGGAAAAATGTTTAAAAAATTCTAGACAATATTCTAGGAATTCTGGAACTGCTGAAACCGATAGACCAATATCTTGTTGGCATAGTTTTTCTTTTGGTAAACGACCAACTTTGTGCATGAGTTTTTTTGTAGCTTCCAAAGGAATTTTCAGATGTGCGTTCCAAATCATACAGCAAAGTCCATGCTTTAGAGCAAAATCTTCGCGGCGAAATGAATCAAGACTACTTAACCCGGCTTTAAGGTATTCTAAATTTGGTAAATTTTTACTCCAATGGCACATATACTCCCACGCTAACTGACACAAAAGTATTCCAGAATCTAAACTAAATGGAAAATGTTCACGTAATTGTTCTAAATGTTTAAGGACGGCATCATCATCATCATTGTCTGGAATGGGATTAGCTGAGTCAACCGGTGTTGATTCTTTTTCTTCTGTATTTTCTTTCTCTACAATTTCAGATGGATGTATTCCCGAATTTACCAACCATTTTCCAACATATTCAGCTACAATTCCTTTACCTCCAAGAACAATTGATTTTAGGCTACAATCAAGTTTTGTATATTGTATAATGGGCATTTTGGGATTTTTACATTTTAATGGATAGCTGAAACCTAATGAGTTTAGTACAATGGAGAAATGAAAGTATAGACCTTACTTTAAAATAGCTCCTAATACTGATACATCGTCCAGTTTTCCAATTAAAAGTGACCATTGTGCAGCTTCTTGTGAGACTCTTTCCCAGTTTCCTTCCTCGGAATTTTCATCTGAGCTCTAAAATTTGGAAACACAATAAATTAAAAAAAAATTTTTTTTTGAGTTTTCTATCGAATGTATTTTCTAAGATGAATTGAGCTCTATCTAAGAGAACTGTAGGACGTTGTGACTTAGCAGGGAAAAATTTAGATTGCTTACTTTATTTATTGTGTGCATATTAAAGTATATTTTTCTATACATCGACACAGATGCTGGGTTTGGATGTATAATATAAAGGCACAGATAATTTACAGCCTTAAAATAAAGTCTAAGCGCTAACAGTCGCTTTGCATAGGTCTATTCCGCGATACTCCTCCAGTACACGCTATGATTTCATACGTAAATTTGATTATATCCTTCATTATCATATCTGGAGACAGGCCACATCAACTCTTTGAGCCGGCCGATTATGAAAGGCAATGGATTTAATTGCTGTCTGACTTCTGCGAACTTTTGTATCAGTTTTCTTCAGCTCCCTTTTATTTTTCATCGTTTTATACTCTCGATTCATTACTGGACAAATCATAGCCCCCAGATTTACAAAATTTTCATTGAAGTGGAAATATCTTTTTTATATGTATAACACAGTTTTGCATGCAAATGAACTTATTTACGAAAGTTAATTCACTTACCTCTCTTTTTTGCAATAAATGTGAAACATTCCGACAAACAATTGATGCAAGAAGGCCTCTTAGTGCACAAGGTGTTTCAAGAATCATCTCTCGTATTTGTTGCCACCATGAACATATAGAATTGTATTCATGCTCAATTTTATTACCAGCTAAATCACATATTTTTTGTATTATCAAGGCCAACCTTGTCATGTCCTCTATTACTTCTTCGCTAAAATAGAAATGTTTCACATACAGTAATTGAAATTAATTTCTTATAGTACCTACACTTTTATACTATTACCTTCTTGTATAAGTGAATGGTTTCTCATGCCAATTGTGAAGTATAAGAGATATCATATTTTCACTAGTTATACCGCTTTTTCTCACAGCATCCGTAAACTTTATAAGGCTATGTCCTTTCTCTAAGAAACGTTTAAATAATATCTCCCCGATATGTCCAAACATCTCGCATTTTTGTGAATTTAATGACAATTCTCCACGATCAACGGAGAAAACTCTTAGATAATCTATAAAATCATTTTCTCCGTGTTTATCCTTAAACGTTACTTTACTACTATTAGTTTTCTCTGAATCATGACTAGTTTTTGATAAATCTAGAAATTTTTGGATTGTTTCAATATCACTCTCTGTTAAACAGAGCTTCTCATTTTCATGACTCTGTTCTTCTTCGTCTGTATTTTCTCTCATGTAAATGTAAAATTCAACTAATTTTAGATAATTGTCAAGTAAAAGAGGCAGAGATTTTGTATCTGGAGAACACTCTGAGATATTATCCAGCTGTATTGATTTTTTTATAGAAAGAATTGCTGATTTAAAAAGTACTGGCCTTATACGTTTATCTCCTGCTAGGAATTGAATACATTGCCAACGAATTTCATTAGTTTGTAGATCACCACAATTTGATACAATAATTGTTTGCTCTGAACTGGAACTTGAATCTCCAGCACGCAAATGTAATTTAATTCGACGAAAAAGGTGAACATCTTTAGCTGTCTTTGAATCTTCATTGCTTAGAGCACAATGAAATGGAATTACAATTTCTTTTAATAATTCATCCGATGGATCAATAAATACGCAACTCTTTACGGAATATTTCACATTGGCATTGGGATTAATCCCCAATAAGCCATGAGTATTGTAAATAAGTTGTCCATTTTTACAGACATTAAATGCAGCTACTTTTGGACCATGCTGTAATGCCCATATTTCTAAAACCGATCGTCTTGGTGCATAAATCACCAAGAATAAAGCTTTTCTCTTCTCAGATTTATCTGTTTTCAATGTTTTCTCTTTTGCTTTAACAAATCCACATTGAGCATCTCTGTAACCTTTCCAAATTCTTAAAGCAACTCCACGGATGCAGTCTATTAGTATTATACGACTTAAATTATCTACAACAACTGCTAAATTGTTTCCAGGTGCTAACCAAATATTATAGGCTTGTCGTTGCAAGTCACAAATTCCAAAACGACAAGTCATTGGCTCACCTGGAGGAATTTGTTGTATCTCATCCTGGGTTGCTTGTGAATTAGATTTGAATAGCCAATTTGGTAATGAAGACATAACTTTATTGGCTGCAGCTTTTGCAACAAATGACAAATCTGCTGGAACATAGCCTTCTTTGGCAAGATAAAAACCAACAAATGGTTTAACTCCGACTCCTAATACAAGAGACTGTTGCACAGGTGCACTTCTCGGTTTAGCATAGAAGCCCCTTTCAAGACTATGATCAAGTAAATGATCAAAAGTGCTTAAACTTGGTTGTCCAACAACTGCTGAATCATTTACAGTGGCAATTTTGTTATGATATTCCCATTTTCGGCAAGGAACTGTATCAGGAAATTGTGAAACATTGGTTTTTTTGTCTCCACTAGTTATAAAATTCTTGCTTAGTCGTTGTTTTAATCCTCTTAGTACCGGAAACAGTTGATTACCTTGAATAATACAAACACAAGAAAGATACCCCAAATGAATTTCTTCCCTCAAATTATGGATAAATTGAGTTTTTATGCTCTGAACAGATTCTTCATGCCATCTTTGTGAAAATACTTGAACACCTGAATCAGAATAGAAAAGTACTAGGCCAGATGCTAGACCTATTGCTACACATGTCCAATCTGCTCCTGAACTAACACCAGTTCCATAGAGAGGCAAACAAAGGATTGCTGTAATTATTTCATTTGGATTTTCCAATTCTCCTGTCCATGTTATTGTGTATGTAGGTGTTTCACTGTTGCCTGTCCATTGTGTACTTAGTAATATCAATTTTGAACCATGTCCAAAAGCTAATATTTCACCAGTAGGAGAAATTGAATGATAAACAGATTTTAACCATTCTTCATCTAATAGAAAAATAAATTTTGGATTAATATACACCACGTAGTTTGCCTGGTACACAACTTTACCTTGAGAAAAACCTAATAATTCTTGGACTTTTTTCAAGTCCGTTATAATTCCAAATGGTTTAACTTCACAAGACATATTTGCTGTAGAATTAAACGGATGCTGTAGAAGGATAAGCGGCATACACATACGCCTATACACATTATGTGTAGACCAGTGCTGCCGCAGCTTGATTGTATGAAAACAATAATGGAAATTTTCTAAAAGCAATTGAAATGATAGGAAAATTTGATGATGTTATGGCAGATCACATAAATCGCATTCAACAATCAGTTGCTTTAAAGAACCATATGCCACATTATGCGGGAAATCGCTTCCAAAATGAAATAATTAGTATCCTTGCAGCGCAAATTCAAAAATATATTTTGTCAGCAATAAAAGACGCCAAATATTTTTCAGTAATTTTGGATTGTACGCCGGACATGGGACATGTCGAGCAAATTACAATAATTTTGAGATATGTGCATATTCAAAATGACGAAGTAGAAGTGAGAGAAAATTTCGTTGGTTTTTCTCCAGCTCAAAAAAGTACTGGAGAAGCTTTTTACGACTTTTTAATTGAAAAATTAAGCTCTCTTAAATTAAATGTTAACGATATGAGAGGCCAGGGGTATGATAATGGATCAAATATGGCTGGAAAACATATTGGATTGCAGAAACGAATTTTGGACAATTATCCACGAGCTTTGTTTATGCCATGCAACGCGCATACATTCAATTCAGGGTAACATTATTCGGTATGTCAAAAATAATTTATTGTACTGAGCTTTTTGAGGTCATTCAAAGTCATCAGAAGATAAATTTAATCTTTCTGCAGTCTACGCATTTTTCTCGTATATTAGATTTTGAGTAGAACCAGCTGTGCAAAACAGCAATTTTGATCTGGTGCTCTTAATCGAGCACAAGGACTATGAAATAGTAAAAATATTTCTGTCCATTGTGATGTTTCGCAAATGTGATACATTTTAGTTGAAACTAAGGTGAACATTATTTCTAATTGCCAAGAAAAAATAATTGAAATTTGAATTATCTGATTATGATAAAAATAATGTTCGAAATTGGAACTTCTCAGACTTGAGCCAAATTTATTAATTGAAAATGACATCACCACACCACGCACTTTTGTAAAAAAAAGGGAATAAAAGTAATAATAAAGATTAAAATTAAATAAACAAAAACTTTGCAAGAGATGAAAAGTTATTACTTTACCTCGTAATCCAGAAACAAGTACCCGCCACGGATATTTATGACTGTAAGAAGCTAGATTTCCTCGGATAAGGATGTAAGGCATTGAAGAAGTGTTTCTAGAAATCAATTACACAAGCGATAAATTAATAATTTAAAATTAAACTACACAAGAGTGAGTATTTAGCCAAGCTTTAAACTGTGTGCAATTGCAATGTAAAATCAACTGACTGAACATCGAAACACTAAATTCGAGCTGCTAAGCAGGAAGGAGGTCGAGAAATAATTCCCGACGCAATAGCAGGAGTAGAAATTGAGTTTGGGTGTGTGTGGTGTGGGCTAATCAATAGTCCTCAGGCAAAAACAAAAATCCTTTTAGCGGCAACAACAACACCAAGTAAGCAAACAAACAGTGAAAGTAAAATTTTAATTCTCATTGACACGAACGTGAGAAAAATTCCATTATGCATGATTTCTTTGATTTCATGTTTGCGTAACACAACATTATTAAAATTTCGTGAATAATTATTAGTAGCGGGCTTGTGGTGAGTCTATACTACTACAGTGAAAAATAAAACGCTAAATAAACAAGAAATTTTTGTTTACCTTTGTTGCAATATTATACAGACTGACTGACTGTTATTTTTGGCCTAAGATTTCAATACCTCTTCTATTATTGCAATCAGAAAATTTTGACAGCTTGCCGGATTTCACGGTATACATACTAACAAGGTATGACTATCCGGCCCCATAGATTCGCCATTTTCGGTGTTAATCGATTCGCATGACGCGTTTCTTAAAAAGTAAATAATATAAAGTTTAATATTTATGTAAATTTATTCAACTGGATCCATTTAAAATATTAAAATAAGTACCATTTTACTTTCTAAACAGAACGATAAACTGAAGGAAGATTATTAGAATTGTATTCCACATTTTAATTTGACACTAACCCCACTTTTTACACTTCGTTATAATGCATTGCAAATTTGCCCTCTATTTAAGAAAATTGCGATTACCACTAACTAATTTCACTATATAAATAATAAAAAGATCATAAATAATCAATTAGGTATGCAAATCACAAGTATTTCAGTCTTATTTTGCATTTTTTATCGATAAAACTTTCGTGGCACTTTGTTTAGATCCGCACAGATTTCCCTTAAATGAGCTTTAAACTAACAAATTCAAGGTATATTTATGTTAAGAAACTCATATTATATTTATTCCAACCTTTTTTAATGGATCCAGTGGAATAAATTTACATAAATATTAGCACTTTATTTTTCCCGTTTTAAGAGTCGATTCGTGTGACGTCACACGCACTTGACAGCCCGGACAATCATACCTTGTTACTCTGTATATCGTGGCCGGATTTTATGATGGAGGATCGAGCTACAAAGAATCGATAATTTAGGTTTCGACTTTTCAAAAGTAATAATCCTTTGTCCATACATTTCCAATATAAAATTCGCTATTGTGTACACTTCGTGCATTTTTGGCGTTGTAAACGTAGTATTTCATTACACATACGTGCTGAATTTTAAATTTGTTTGAAAATAAGAAGAAGAAATTTCATAATATTTATTTATTTGCTAATGTTTTCTATGTTGATATAAACCCATTTCGACATATAATTAATTGATTGTGCAGCATACTTCCTGTACGAATTGTAAGTACCTACAATTATAAATCAGGAAAATGTAAAAGAAAAATTATACTAACAAAATTTTAGGTTAATTAGTATTACATTTCCTTTCCGGGTCAGCAGTCAGCAGCATATAAAGAGCGAATAACACATATAATTTTACCAATATGAAAGTTACTTTAATTATTATTCTTGTGAATTTACTGGGAACTCATTATATTAAAGCAGCCGTCACACACAAACATCCTCAAGGAAGTAAAGAACGCAGAGAAGATGGGGTCTACAGTCCTAGAGATGCCCATCATCATGAGGGTGGTGAACACCGAACAGAATTTGATCACGAGGCTATTCTTGGTAATAAAACGATAAATCAGAATATTATATTTTTTCCTCATTTAAATGAAAATATTTGAATATAGGTAGTGTAAAAGAAGCAGAAGAATTTGATTCACTTTCACCAGAAGAATCTAAGAAGCGATTAGCTGTTTTAGTGACGAAAATGGATTTAAATCATGATCAATACATTGATAGACATGAACTAAAAGCATGGATTTTAAGATCATTTAAGTAAGTAAACCTTCATTCCAAATTAATGTAAAAAGTGAATTATTATATTATTAAACGTTTTGTTAAACATATAAATATGTCACAAATGTAAGCGATGGCCGTTATATTCAAACTAAATAAAACACATTTCATGTTTATATAAACGTTTGGACCGCCATAGAACCTGGTACAAAATAGAATTGGGACAACCCATGTATGTATTTGAAATGTTAAATAACCAGTCTGCACTTCTGCAGGCCTTTCTCATAATGTTAACTGCTGGGAGCAGCATTGAACGCGTACACTACCACTTTGCGTAGCGGACCATAGTCATTGCATTCGGCGGGAGTGAACGCATTCTTGCATGCTTTCTACATTGGGCAAAAACAGTTTTTTTTATCATTTGATTAATAATATCACAACTTCAGTAATACATCTACATATTCCCCTCCTAGAGCCATTTTTAAAACAGGCCTGTTTTGTAATTTTTAAAAGAAGCATCGTGATCTAGCTGCCGGATATAGGTAAAAAATTCCAGATGTATCACTAATATACATATGTATAAAAGTTTTAAAGTAACTTGACACCCTCCCTTTTTTTCGCCTTTCGCAGTTGTTTTTTTTTTTAGTATAAAATTCCCACGAAATATTCTATGTTCTCGTCTATAAAAGATAGAAACAAAATGGAGAATGAAGAGACAACGCCATACATACATCATACTTTTTTCTTGACAACCCAAATAGCGATCTATTTTCCCTTTGAACCGTCTACTTACTTCCATATAATAAAATATTAAATCATATCAAGTGTGTAGTGAGATAAATACGTTTTTTAACGAGTAAGCAAAAAAAAATTATTGGACAAATATTGTTTTGTTTCATAGGTAGTTCACATTTATTGAATTATCTCATGTAACAAACTAATAATTAAATAATTACAAATCCCAAAAGCATAATTTAAACAAAAATTTATTTTGTTCTTATTTCTTTCCAGATCGAAATGGCGACATCGATGATGGCCTCCGAAAATGGCGACTAAATTGTAAATAAATGAAGGCAATAAAATAAATCTTTCTATGTTATTATATTTTTCATTTACCCTTAAATTAAAAAAAAAGAAAATCTGCATAAAATTCTTTTTCTCCCATTTTCTTGTTGGAAATCATCTTACTTTTTGAAACGCCTAAAAGTATGCAATCCAAGCTAAAATTGTCCGCATCAGCGCCACCTGTTGCCCGACAGCGGCGTTTCGGGTAGCTCCGGAAAAGTGAAATTTTTGGTGATTTCCCCCCAAAATAGAAATTACCCCCTCGGAATAGCGACCCGGAGGGCACAACAGTGTTACCGTGACATATGAAATATGATCGGGGACAAAGCAGTGTTGCCGTACTGATGAATAAAAATGCTAGATTTTTTAATTTAAATTTAAGAAAAATTCTCGAACTTTTAAGAAAAAATGAACGAAATAGACATCAGAATAAGAGAACATTTTATTTTTTAATGATAAATTTATTTAAAAAAATAACATGTGTACATAAAAAAATGTTGGCTGCATATGTCACCCGTCTATCAAGAAGGGTTAGTCTGAAAATAAAGAAAAGAAAGATTAGTTATTTTTAAGGGAAATATTTATATAATTGCTTGATTGATTTTAAGGTGACGCGGAAATGTGCTAAGCTATGAAAATGTCAGTTTCCCCTACTGTGTGTATGGGTTAGTCATAGCTGATATTTTAATGAACGAAGCAATGCTCGACTTGCCCGCCATTGTTATCTGCTCTCTTTTCGTCAACTTTCAATTTTGTTTTACGTAACTGTACTTTCTGCTGCTCTCACGCATTTAGGGGCAATCGTGATCCAATCAGACGAGTGAATAAACACAGATGGATGATTTTGGCTTGTTTTTTATTTTAAACAAATTTAACTAAGGCTACTGAGGGGGGATTCTTTACTACATTATTTGCCGACGATCGCTTGACTTGAGTTTGCACTTTGGATTGTATACATACATATATTTTCATGTTCGCATGTTATTTGATAGCGGAAAAGATTGATTTTATATGAATCTTCAATTTTAGAAATGAAAAGCTGCTGTAGTCAAGGAAGCAAGGCGAATGTCATGCACCATTTCTTCTTGAAAATTGATAAATTTTGTTGTGCGGTTGGTTGGTTGGTTGGCTGGTGGTTGATTTTAAAATAATTAGGTAATGTAAAAATGCTATTTTTCGGGGTAGGTAGGATAAGGTACACAAATTTTGTATTGTCACTGTCAGTCAAATAGAAGTGATGGAGACAATATATTCAAAATTATGGCTATGTATAGATTTGCTCTGTAGTTTATGCATATGTAATTGAGTGTGGATGGCTGGCTCACGATTTCTTTTTGTTTACAGGTATGTTCCGGGGGTTTCGTATGAGCACCCACTGCTATGCGCCCATATGCACATATAAAATAAATTAATTGAGTGTTCACGTGTAAATTTGCTATCTCCTTTATTTACTCAAAATTCCCCTGGAAGATGCTAAAGCAACCCTGATCTGTAGAGATTGTGTAACGATATCAAAACATCAATTTGCTTCAATTTACCGACGGGAATTTCTTTATAATTTTATTTTGTGATCTCGTATCCAGAGTATCCTGTATCCGTGCTCACATTTTTTTTATATTATTTTTAAAATTTGAGTTAAGAATTTTTGTAGCGAGACAGCGAATAGCTTAATGGACGCGAACTGAATTAAAAAAACAAGATAGGTATGAACATTTTTTGAAAAGCCACCCACAGATACCTGAGTAAATTTAAGGTTCCTGTTTTTCTCATTTTTCGGGAACCGGTGGATCGTTTTTGAAAGTTCCTTCACATTCAATAATAATAAAAAATAAAACGATATTCATGGAAATTTCTTGTTGTCACTTCTCAAAACCACAAGGGGCAGACAAAACTCGGACTGATAAGTGGAACCCATAAGATCAAACTTTGCATAGTATACCTGATGATTTAATTTATGGTGTAAAAATTACTTTTGGTAAGTAGAAGCATGCGCAGTATAATAATTTCGTCCAACTTGCTTATGTTTTTGTGGCGAACTAAACGAAAATTTCAAGTATCTATACCTACATATAATTTTTCAAAAATGAAATATATTTTTTTTTTAAATGTAAAATTAAATTTGATTTTGGCCTTTTTACTAGTTGTTGAATGGAAATGGGTAAATTAAAAAAGGAAAGAAAAACACCTTCGTCAGGCATAAAGTTTTAATTTGGCACGAGTTACGACTAACAAGTGCTTTCAAGATTTTAAACTGAATATATCTACCGCATAATACCGGTGAGAATCGGAGTGACTTAAGTCAAGTTTGCGCATAGTTTAGAGTAAATTGATGTTTCGCACCTCGGCCCATAAAAGTATGGCCATCTTTTGCTGAAAATGACAATGAAACACTGCATCAGTAGCTGTAGCTGCATATTTTGACTTTCTTTATGATGGTGTTTAGCGGGTGATGGCTAAGAAGTAAGAATTTGGTTGAATCATACGCAAATTTATGCATTTCATTTAATCAGAAAACTTTAATCTCAGATTTTCAAATAAAACTAATTTCATAACTTTTAAATAAATACTTCCTTTCCAGTGATAAGTGTTTCTAATTTTAATTTATTTATGTGAAAAACGCTATAAGGGAGCGCTGGACGTTGGAATGGAAAATTTATTCCTTACTAAAGACACACAATAAATCAAAACAAATTTAGTGACAAAACGATGCGAAGAATATATCGCAAGTAGCCATTATAATGAGCATTTGAAATTCAATATATGAAAATTATTTTATAAAGGTTTCGATGTCAAATACATACATACGTAGGTAGGTACGTAACTACTGCTGGAGAAAAATATCGATATGGAAAAATTAAAATAAATATAAAACATAAGTACACCACGTCATATACACGTTTATTTTTCCTTCTATTTCGTGAACTTCAGACAATTCTCTCGGAACTGTAAAGAACTCTAAGAAAAAATCGAGCTTCATACCTTCTGCAACAGCAGCCCGATGAGTTTTCAAAATAACATTCAAAATTTTTTACTGACATGTATGAATATTTTTTAAGGACGTTTAAATTTATGTGGATTCTGCTGATACCTTTTTATATTCAGACAATGATTTTTATTAATGAGCAACTCTCAACCAAATTTATTTTAATGGCTGTAAATAGGTAGGTAGGTATAATGATAACCACGCACATAAAGTAAAAGCTTTCTAAAAGTTTACCTTTGCTAAATTATACACACGTAATTTAGTCAATCTTACCGCATTACAAATTGTAATTAGATAGGTTGGTGTATATGCTGTGACATAAATATGTAGGTAGGTAGGTATTTAATTTAGACCTTCAGATATTACACATAAGAGAAACCCCATATCACAGACTTATTGTACGTAGAGAGACACAACCACAAATATTTCATTCAAAATTATTTTTAGGTAATCTCAGTTTATTTAATCAAATCCTGACAACTTTTATAAAATTTTAATAATTTTGATATGGTATGCAAATTACACCAATAAAGAAAAAAAAGGGATTACGTAGTCCCCGCATAAAAACAACCCTTTTATTATAGTATATTTCGAAGCCAGCAACATTTACCTAGTAATTCTGAACACTTCTATAGCTGTTAATGTCAAATCCGTCCTGCAACTTCCTCATAACCATCAATAAAGCATCTTAAATTTTCTATTTTCAATGTAAATTTCCCCGCAGATTGTCACAGTCATCTTCAATTTTTCTATTTAGCGCATTCACACAGTAAGGTGGCCCAAAAATGTATGGATTTGCAAAAGTCTGAATGCTTCAGAATTTGTTAGCTAATGTAATGTTAAATTTCTATGTAAAATTTCAGTGAAATTCATTAATGTTTAGAGGTCGCTCAAATCGAAAATAATTATTTTTTAGCTGGTTTGGGCTTTCAAGAAAACAGTGTAAACGTTTTCTTTTATAACTTTTTAATTTAACAATGCTTTTTCTTGATCCTTTTTTACAACTTAAGGAAACTTATTTGCAATGCAAGGCGTTTTAGAAAATTAAATTTCTCTATTTTTTATAAACTTTTTAAAACGAAAATTCGGACCCGGAACTCCAATTTTTTGACCTCGTTACAATTTTTTTGTAAATAAGTGGCACGTGGGAATACTTTCTCTACTAGCGTAATCTACAATCGATTACAATGGGTAACAAAAAAAAACAAATTTTTTCTGCGGCATTAGGTTTGGCAGTGATTTTAGTATACACTATCATTGTTAATACCCAAAGTGTAGTTAATTTATTAGGGTTGGCTCTGGTTCTCAAGAAATCCCACCTGGCACGATCATTATGGGATCCTTCGATATCTAGCCTTCTTGACAACTCGACAATAAGCCGACAGTGTAGGTAGCTGCAGCCAAGTTTAGACAAAGGAAAATATCATTTACGATAGAGTAATTAGAAAAGATAGATAAAGCAACAGTTCAAAATAGCTGCAATTCTCGACAAAATGCATTAAGGGCAGTTGTAGGATAGATTACAGATTAGATATGCCAGCTCTAGGTTTAGCTAAGGACAATTAGCAACGGACAGCATTTTTAAGGCCTAGAGTTAACGATAGCCAGGCGGTGATCGCATTCGGGCGGATCGTCACACTGCGGACAATCAGAAAGTGGTAATTATTGTCAACAAATACATCGAAGAAATAAGCTTATCAAGCATATTTTGGAAAACAGCATAGGCAGCAGGATAAATATTGTGTGCCGCATAAAGTATGTAAAGCTTGTGTGGAGTCTCTCCGATATTGGACTTAAATTTGGAGTGTCGATAACGTGGAATGTGCCAAGAAATTATCCTGATGATTGCTACTTTTGTGCAGTAAATGTGAAAGGTATGAACCGGTAGAAAAAGAGCACGTGGATTTATCCTAATATACTATATATATAATCGGCTGATCCACCTTTCAATATCTACAAAAATAACTTCAAATGAGAGCTGACTTTGGTACTATGCGAATTAGGATTATTCCAGTCCATCCAGTCCGCTTTATGTGAACGGCGTAATTGATTGGTGTAAAAAGGAATTAGTTTAAATTGACTTTAAAACAAAAGACTTAGAATTATATTGAAATGAATTGGAAAGTATTACTGTATTTCATATAGATTCAGAAACGCTCACGTTATTTATGTATATTAAATTATTACTTCATTGAAGCTATAGGTGTATAATTGTGATAATTTAGATAATTAGGAAAATCAAATCATTTTAGCCAACATCATCACCTTATAATACAGTTGTTCCGGTTGATCCGAGACTAAATCAAACTTTGTCGTTGGGGACGCAGCTAAAACAATTAAGAAGTAATTCTTGGTCGGATTCATTGGATTGGTTGGACTGGAAAAGTTTAAACTGTGATAATTCTAGGTAAAATTGAATCTTAAATAAAAAATGCATACAAAATTTTTTTTTTTTCTAGGCCAATCATAAATAAATCGAAAACAATACTTTTAGAATTCATTGTACAATTGTACAACGATAATTCTACAAGTGGGAAATTTTGACTTGTACAACTTACTGTAGCAGAAAACTACATTCATTTCCACACATACATATCTGTATTTAGAATTAATTAGTTTTAACATTTAAATTATGATACAAAACATGGTAACTAATAATTAATTTTACGCAAAAATAACATTTGACAACTCAAAAATCCAGGAAGTTTCCGTATTGGTTTCAAAATTATATGTACTTTGCAGTGTTGATCATTAATCGAATTAATCGATTAAATTTTTTAATTAAATTAAAGATTGAAAATTATAATTGAAAAATTTATCTGAAGAAAGTAATCGTAATTAATTTAATCATCAGTCGATAATAATAATAAAGTTTAATCGACAGATCTTAATCGTTATTTACTTCTTAGTTTTTAATCGTTAATCGTATTTTACGATTGATTTGTTATTTTTAAAAATTAAATGAGGTATTCGTAACTTCAGATACGTTTATTAGTTATTAGTAAAAATGTAATCAAATGAAATAACCATGAAAATAGTGTTAGAAATTAAAACCAAAGTTATGAAATTATACATTTTAAATTTCGAACTACCAAATGCAGAATAGAGGCTTATAGAAGATGCTAAAAAAACGATTAAGCGTTTAACAATTGATCAATCACAATCACATGATTTCTTTAAACAATTAAATATTTAAATCATTGTTCCTGATTGAGAGATTGGTACTTTTAATCGTAAGCATTAATCGATAATATAATTAAATTTTGCTGAACACTGTAGTTATAGATCATAAAAAGCCGAAAGAAATAACGGTATCCAATGGAAGAAAAACAGTATATAAGGAGTGGTAGACGTCCTGCAGCTCCCAAATCTATACCACTACGATCCATTTCATCTGCATCTGAAAGTCAACTTTCCAAGAAGTTGATCAAGAGCTTTTTTTGCATCGTCAGCTAAGAAAATTAAAACGGAAAATAAAAAAAAAAATTTTATTAAATTAAAGTAATAGAATGCTTACCGTTTTGAAACCGTATCGTTATACTGAAAGTTAATCCCAAATCTATACCACTACGATCCATTTCATCTGCATCTGAAAGTCAACTTTCCAAGAAGTTGATCAAGAGCTTTTTTTGCATCGTCAGCTAAGAAAATTAAAACGGAAAATAAAAAAAAAAATTTTATTAAATTAAAGTAATAGAATGCTTACCGTTTTGAAACCGTACCGATAATCTCAAAGTTGGTTTTGAGCAATTTGTTGCAAACTGCGGCCGCTGTATTTCTACGGGCCATTTTTTTAGAACTCCCAAACCCCGTAAATTTTGTTTTCTCTAACACACAATAGTATTTAAATGGCGGTATACTATTGCCACAATCTGTTAGCTCGATTCCTGGGTACTTCTATAAAGCAGAACGTCATTTTTAAAACCATACACAATATTGAATGACGATACTTACACGTTGTAGGAGAACGACTGGATGCTGTTGGGTTGGTGTGGGATTTTCTTTACATATTTTCTTCGCGGGTACCTCAATCGGTTTATTGCAATCTTTCCTCTTTTTAGAAGGCGCAACCAATTCTGTTTCTTCGATTGGTGTGGGATTTTCTTTACATATTTTCTTCGCGGGTACTTCAATCGGTTTATTGCAATCTTTCCTCTTTTTAGAAGGCGCAACCAATTCTGTTTCTTCGATTGGTGTGGGATTTTCTTTACATATTTTCTTCGCGGGTACTTCAATCGGATTATTGCAAGCTTTCCTCATTTTAGAAGGCGCAACCAATTCTGTTTCTTCGATTGGTGTGGGATTTTCTTTACATATTTTCTTCGCGTGTACTTCAATCGGATTATTGCAAGCTTTCCTCATTTTAGAAGGCGCAACCAATTCTGTTTCTTCGATTGGTGTGGGATTTTCTTTACATATTTTCTTCGCGGGTACTTCAATCGGATTATTGCAAGCTTTCCTCATTTTAGAAGGCGCAACCAATTCTGTTTCTTCGATTGGTGTGGGATTTTCTTTACATATTTTCTTCGCGGGTACTTCAATCGGATTATTGCAAGCTTTCCTCATTTTAGAAGGCGCAACCAATTCTGTTTCTTCGATTGGTGTGGGATTTTCTTTACATATTTTCTTCGCGGGTACCTCAATCGGTTTATTGCAATCTTTCCTCTTTTTAGAAGGCGCAACCAATTCTGTTTCTTCGATTGGTGTGGGATTTTCTTTACATATTTTCTTCGCGGGTACCTCAATCGGTTTATTGCAATCTTTCCTCTTTTTAGAAGGCGCAACCAATTCTGTTTCTTGGATTTTAGTAGTATTGAAGAAATTTTCCCACGTCTGAGAATCAACTACGACTTCTTCTACTGTTTCTTGGATTTTAGTAGTATTGAAGAAATTTTCCCACGTCTCAGAATCAACTACGACTTCTTCTACTAGCAGAGAAGTACACCAGTGTTCCATTGTAAAACAATATCCTAAACTGAATTGAATAACAGTATTAATTTAACAATCATTTAAGTACACATACTCATTAGAATATTCTAAGTCTTGAAAGTTACTGATTGCCAAAACTACAAAGTAAAAACTAAAATAAAGAGGAGAAATTCTTTGGAACATGTCAATACAAAGAAGCTGGCTGCTATCTGAATTTCTCTGTTCCGTTCCTACAATCCTACGGTTACCTCTGTTAAGGAAGAAGTTAAGATCTAAGTTGTATTGTGTTGCGGGAGTTTTATGCGATGTGATGTGAGTACATTAACGTACCGTTTCTACTGTTTTATTTGTATTCTTAATAGAACTCATCAAATGCCATTTGTAATTTGGATTAGCCGGCTGTCAGGCAAAGTTTTGGTAGACTTTTTATTGAAATGTTAAAGTATTTTAAAAAGGCATCAAGGTATTACAAAAGTGACAGTTTTTTTGCATTGGTCTTAATTTAAGATTACTTTCAGTGTCAGTAGTGATAAGGATGAAAATCTGGAATCGACTCAACATGAATTTCGTGAAAATGGCAACAAAGTAGTGTCCGATATTTGCACTACATTTATTAGCAAGCCAAGGTATATATAAAATTGTACACATAAGTATTGATTGAATAGATTTCATTTTTCAATTAAGTGGATCAAATGATTGCAATAGCAGTTGTGGACTCGATATCTTTAATGAGGGGACGCCGCAGGCGAAATTGTTGCGGGCGCTTCATTCGCATTGCTCTGTCCTTGAAGTGGATGAGTTCCGCACAACGAAGCTGTGCAGCAATTGTTTTCTGCCGGTGACGACGTCTCGGTCTCCACATAGGTACCAGTTTTGTACAAACTGTCGTATCACGTGGAACCGAGACGTTAACGCCGGCAAAAACATTTTGCAAATTGGCCTGGCCCAACTCCGGGGCAGGCCAATGCACGCAAACTTCTCCCGAAGTACCGACCTCCCCTAACATTAAAGGCTGAAACGCAATGTGAGCGCCAGTGTTTTTTACGGCGGTTTTTGTCGTGACGCTCACATTGTGTTTCAGCTGGAATAGCTGCTCAGGCAGTCGGCCGTGCCGAAATGCATTGAGCAGTCATGGCCCCCTTGAGGGGCTTAAACGGACCGCTCTTGGCTGCGGCAGCACTGGTCTACACATAATGTGTATAGGCGTATGTGTATGCCGCTTATCCTTCTACAGCATCCGTTTAATTCTACAGCAAATATGTCTTGTGAAGTTAAACCATTTGGAATTATAACGGACTTGAAAAAAGTCCAAGAATTATTAGGCTTTTCTCAAGGTAAAGTTGTGTACAAGGCAAACTACGTGGTGTATATTAATCCAAAATTTATTTTTCTATTAGATGAAGAATGGTTAAAATCTGTTTATCATTCAATTTCTCCTACTGGTGAAATATTAGCTTTTGGACATGGTTCAAAATTGATATTACTAAGTACACAATGGACAGGCAACAGTGAAACACCTACATATACAATAACATGGACAGGAGAATTGGAAAATCCAAATGAAATAATTACAGCAATCCTTTGTTTGCCTCTCTATGGAACTGGTGTTAGTTCAGGAGTTCAGGAGTTTATGCACTTCCTTTATTAGATCATTTAGATAGATAAATTAGTCGATTTTCTACTGAAAATGAAGTAAAATGAAAATATAAGCAAAGAACAATGCGCAGAATGTCAAAATTGATGGAAAAATTTGACAGAATTGTCATCACGCGCGCGTGTGTGTGTGTGTGCCCCTGCCAGCCTGTGTGTGTGTGTGTGTGCTTCTTTAATAAACATTTTTCTACTCCATTCTAAGTAAATGCTACATCAACTCGTAATGAATAAAAAAACGCAATGCTGGTAACCCGAATGTTCGGAAGGTATGTATATACCTACCACAGCCTCTTTTTAATACTAAAAAGAAGAAGAAGATTTAATTAATTACGGGGGAATGTCAAATTGTATTGTGAAATATAGTGCAAATTTCGCGATTTTTAAAGTCGATTATCTCTGAAACTATAACTTTGCGCAAAATTTTGATTAAATATTTGTGATTTGTGAGTAAAAAGGAACTAGTGTTGAAAGTTTAAAGAAATTCGGGGTTTACATAAAATCTGGTCTTATGCCAAACTAGAATTTCACTGAATTGATTTATTTACCCAAATTGCATTTATACAATAATTATCAATCTTTTTCCATATTTCAATTACATTATTCTGACAATTTAAACATGAAACTGTGAAAAAACTAATAAAGAATAGAATTTCAAGTATTTAAAAAAGAGTATTTGCTCTTTAGATTCAAAATTAACAAATTATCCAACCAATTTTTGTTTAGTTAAGCGAAATTTTACGAAAATCAACTCCAATGAATTACACAATCTCCGATTTTAAATATAAGTCGCATGCACATATCTGTAGAAGTCGATAAAATGTTTGTGTTACATCTCCACCAGCATATCCCACTCTAACTCTAGTATTGGGATGAGATATTCCATCCTTAACACAGGATACAGAAGTTCTTTAAAGAGCTGCGTCAACGACGCATGCGTATCCTGAATCTGCGGCAAAAGTAGCTGCAACATGATCCTATAAAAGGTAATCTTTAGTTTTTTTTTTAATGAAAATTATTTCAACACTATAGTAAAAAGAAATTAAAATTTACAAAATTACTTACTTGAAACAGAACATTAAAGCGCTTGAGTTTTCATTAAAAAAAATTTCTCAAGGTTAAACGCACTGGAAAATTTTTTCGCCTGTAAAAACAGAAGTTGCCCTTGAGGCAACTACTGCTACAGGGGCTTTGCGAAAAGCTTCTTTCAAAGGTGGACACTGCTGCTAAAATTTCGTCCGAAGTAGTTCATTACACGTCTTAGTAGCCGCGTTCAAGGTGGCCCTTTTGCGAGTTTCCAACCCCTCTGAAGTTTTTGTCTGCAATTTGAATTGTAAATTTGAAGGGCGGTTTCGTTTCCAACTTCTTTAAAGTGTATTCCGGGGTACATCTATAAACAAGAAAACGTTATTTTTAAACACCCTAAACAATATTGAACGACAATACTTATGGTATAGCAGCGTGCAGGGATGCATGGTTTTGAAATTATCGGGCAGTTGTTTTGTTCTACTTGATTTTTCGCACATATTGTGACCGCTAAGGTCGATCTTTTCTATAATAGAGGGCGGTTTAGAGATTTCCGGTGCGAGGATAACATGCTCCTCTGTTGATTGTTCTTTCGGCTGCTCTTCAAAAATGTAGTTCCACAATTGAGAATTGTTATTAATACACTCTCCGGGATACATTTTACTAGATTCTGGTATTGCTCTGTCACTCCCGCACGGTGCTGGCATTTCGGTTTCATTCTTATTGATCTTTCTCATTTTTGAGGGGAGATGGTCCTTCCAGATTCCGTTTTGCTTTTCTTTTATATAGTTATCCGGCCGAGAGGACTGTAACCAAGAATGATTTAATAATTTTTTTTTTTTCCCAATTATAAAAGAGCAAAGAAAGGAGAAATTTTTTGTAAAAAAAAACCAATAAAAATCGGTAATAATAATAATTATTGCTTCCCCATACAAGAATCGTCTCAACACTTGCTAGTATATAATCGTACATAATTCTCGCTAAGACTGAAATAGTCAAATTGCTGGAGGATACTAATGACCATGGTTACAACAGTATACAGATGAGCAATTTCGGAAAGTACCTACTATAAAACCCTCCACTTTTTTATGACTACAATAATGAGTATTAACTGAAATAGGAGTTGGGTTACTTAAAAGCACTCCTGGGTGGAACAATTGATTTATGCGATTTTGTAAAATTTTACCTATTGCTAATATGTTGAGATCGTTTGAACTGCAGGTAGGTCCATGTCGAATCCATTTTGATTCCATACTGATAATGAATTCGTTTGAAGCTTCTCAGATTCATAATGATCCAAGGAGAATATTTTAATTAATTGCAGCATATCGCATTTATAAATGAAGAAGGCAATGTCGTCAGAACATTCAAACAGAGACTTTGGTCTTTACAAAAGGAAAATTCTCCTACCTACTGTATATATTGGACCACCGTGTGTAGAATAATCAAAACTATTTCATAGATAAATAGCATCGAGAGTATGGTTAATAGAAAGCCGGCAGACATGAAAGATACAAGTAGATAGAAAAATTTTGTTCAAATATTGAAGCAATATTGTACAAATTATTAAAGACAGTCTATTAAAAGATGTTCTGATTTGATGAGAAAGGAAAAAACATGAGATTCCGTCCATTAGACAAAATCTTCAACTAATTAAAAAGATCTAGCGATATTCTCATAATTTTAGTTATCAATCAATTGAATTGAAAGCGATTATGTAAACTTGTGTAAGTCGTAAGTAACAGAAAGCACTCCTAACTAATACTAAAAGTACTGCTAATAAGTTAAATATGTATATCGTTGCACGTTTAACGTTTGATAAAACTAGGATCATCTCTGGCTAAAGATTTACGCGTTAAACATCGTGTATAGGTTGAGAAAAACTATTAGAAGTATTTGCGGCGATGCTCTTAACAATTTCACTATCCTCTTTGCTCTGGAACTATTTTCGATTCGTTCTAAATATATATGTATATATAATTAAACTTTTTAATAAGACAAAAAAAAAAGAGATAAAATTTTGAGCAGGATTATATTACATTTAGGACGGAATATTAAAAAATTATGAAAATGTATAATTACCAATGTCACCCATGTGAGGCATTCCACACCTATGCTTACTACTTTCAGGTGATCAATGTGTTCCGAAAATTCATTATTGTTTTTCAGATTTTTAATTGTCTCAATTTTTTCTGTAACATGCTCCCACAGTCCCGATACGTTTGACTGTTCTTGATGTTCTATTGCTGCAATGAATTCTAGTTGCGCTCTGAAATTTTTTAGAATTTTTAATTATTTTGATCAAAAAAAAAGTTGCACAGAAAAAAAAAAGAAAACTTACCTGAACGCCAAATCAACAAGTGGATGAGTTCCACACAACGAAGCTGTGCAGCAATTGTTTTATGCCGGTGACGACGTCGAGGTCTCTACATAGATCGTAGTTTTCATATAAAGTATAGATTTCAATGGTTGTATAAGGTCTATATGCATCGGTGGCTTCTCTTTCAAATGATTGGGTTGTCTTTACTAGGGATGGCCTTGTGATCTATGTATATATGTAGTTGCTTACAATATTTAGTAGCTTCTACTTTCGGTGTTGTTTTTCACTGTATTAGCTCCAAAATCAAAGGCAACATATGAATTTTGTGGAAACTTCTTTTAACCGCAAATGCTTTACCCGAATGAAGATTCTATAATTACAACAGAGTAACGGGTTATTTTTTTTTTGCGGGAATAATAAATCGTTTTTGTTTTGAGCTTACATAAAACAATGTGAGCATCCATTCTCAAATTGCATTGACATTTTTATTTTTGCATTATCGTTTCCGGGATCAACTTTTACAGTCTTACAGTTTTTGTAAAAAAAAAAAAAAAAATCTTGCGCCTATCACTTTTTCGTGGTTAAGGTCAAACCTTTTACATCTTATGTTGTGTTATGTTGTTATAAATAATATGATAAAAATGATAAACTGGTTTCACCTTGAGCTCCACATGACTTAATATCTCCAAGTCAATTTGGAAAGCATTTTTTGTTTTGTTTTTAAGATTAGTAGTAGGTCATGATGGTGTTTAGGACTGCAGCTGTGGAAGCGCCACCTTTAAAAAAATGAATGCTAATGTAAACTGTTATGTTATTGCCTGTTTGAATTTTTGATGTTGCGTAAACAATTTTTACATATCTGTTTCTTGCTTTAGAGAGTCGAATACATTATATCTGAATTTTTAAGGACAAATTTCAAAAAGAAATTTTTGGGAGGTTCACAAAATATAGATGTTAGAGCTTACATATCGGAATTTCAATTTTTTCATGTTTGCTTTAGAGGACTTTTCGATGTGAATGTGCTGAAGAGTTATTCGAAAAGTAAAAAATCTATAAAATTCCTCATAACCGTGTGTATCGCTTGTAAAGCTTTTCTGTTGTCATGAAAAGGTATACAAAAGAACTTCAGGAAAAAAAGCAGTGGAGATGATAATTAAATTTCACAAAAAATTGACTTTGAGTTTCGCTACTTTTGAATTACTCTTTTTTTATTTCTTTCATCCTAATTGCTTTCCTCTGAAGATCGCGGAAATTCATTAATACCATATGCTTTGCCTATTCCCTTTTTGAGGCTCCTCCATTTTTTCACTGATGGAGGAGCCTTAATAATATTATGTGGAGAATTAGACAAGGCGCTGGTAACCAGTTCATTTGGTAGGGCAAAAAAATAGAAATACCAATTTTAAAGTTCAAAGTTTCAACTGTGACCAAATATTATTTTAAAACAACACTTTTAAATAATTTATTAACATCAAAAGAATAACAATGACAACAATAACATCAACAACATAAAAAAAAACAATAAAATTAATTTACCTAACCTGGAGGTACTCGAAGAAGGTTTAACCCTTGATTAATTAATCCATTTATTTCTAGGCCTCGATCTTTTAGAGTTGACTGAAGAGTCGTAAATTGTTCTGAGCTACGTACATGTTCAATTAAATTATGAAATTCTGGACTATTGAAACCATCAATAATTGTCTAAAATGTTTTATATATTGCGTTAAAATAAAAACATAAAAAAAAAACAAAAACCAAATTAAAAATATGTGTCTCACCTTAAAAACAGGATCAGTATTAACACGAAAATTAAGACAACGCAAAATTTTTTGAGCTGGCATCATACTAATTACATGCTGAGTTAGTCCACTTATACCGGGAGGAATTGCTCGGGTCGTTTTACCATCACTATCCACTGATGTACTACTTGATGTTGACAAAAGTTGTTGACCAACTCTATCTACAACTTGGCCAACATTCAATCCAATTCCATTTACAAATTGTAGTAATCTTCTAGCGCTTGCAATTTCAAGGACATTTCGAAATAAACTTCCAAATTCTGGACTATTAAGATATGAGCCTAAACTTTGAATTTCGCCATCACTACGTACTGCATTTTGAACAGTGGATACGATTTCTTTAAAGGGAACTATTCGCATAAAATCGAAATCATCGCATTCTGAATCGATTCCTGAATTAGCGTTAGCTTTCTGCGAATAAACTGAAGGTTTTCTTATGGATATTAGAAACATAATAATTATAAGAACAGACGAACGTGTCATTGTGTAAACTAGAACTGACTTGAGTGAACTTGAGGAACTAACTCTGAGATGGGAAATATATTTCAGACATTTATATGTATATGCTCCTAATTGCGTACATATTTCGCACTTATTGTTTTGCGTATGTTTGCATTCATTCAGAATTCCGTCACTTTGAAAAAAGTGTATATTTTGTAGTAATTTTGAGGGACAATTTACAATTCACAATACCTCATCATATCTCAGCTCACTTCTCCATTGTGTTTATAAACAATTTCAAACACATTTCCGTATTCACATAATCCATGATCTTTTGGCGCAACGTTAATTATACACATAAAAAAAAAAAAACATTAACCTCCCACTGCATTTTTTGACCTTACGGTAAATGGCAAGATGATGCAAGTTAAATGAATGAACCTATTCATTGCATTTCAGTTTTAAGACATCAGTGCAGCGCAGCCACTTCAAGAATGCTCTCGTGGAGGTCACCGGGTTCATTGTGCTGACATGAGGTTAACCAGTTTGTTGATGTTTTTACTTTTATGTGTGTAAGGTGTTAAAATATTGTCCTCACTTTTGTCGCCGCATGTAAACTAACTGCATTAAATTTTGTTGAGGTTTTGGTTAGAATTTGAAGGTTTTATTTGGTTAGTAAATTTTAATTATAAAAAGATTTGTGGCCGATATGTAAATCTTTCTAGAAATTTATTTAAATAGTATTCATGGAATTTTATTTAAACATAGATGGAGATAGATAATATATCAGAAACCGGGAGTTTAGTGCATTTCAATTGGTAATAGATTATTTATCCTATGTAAATATAGATATGTGATTGGTGTTTTTAAATCAGATTAGTGAGTAACTGAATATTAAAAGTATCACTTTAGCTAGTAGCATAGATGGCACAAGAACTAGATGTCGCATGACATACTAGAGCAGAGTATACAGATTATGAAATGGGTAGTGCATTCTCGAATGGACCATAACATGTTTTAGAGTGTACCGAAAGCAAATGATTTTATAATAGCAATTTTGTATACATTTGATCGATTTTCTCAAGACTTCAGATACAAAAAAATATGAATCACTCGAAGTATACGTCTATTCCGGAATGGACCACCCAGCCATATAAATTTTGTATAATTTTTTGGTATTGCATGCGACATCTAGCTCTTGTGCCATCTATGTATAATAGTAGGTACATGATTTTCTTAGAATGAGATGTTGTTTATTCATGCAATTTTACTATTTTACAGACATTTAATTCTATAGTTATTTTTTCAGTTGGAGATGATGGTGTTCGAATATTAATTCATAAAGGAAAAAAACTGATGTGGTGGATAGGAAGAAAAGTAAATAAGTCACTACAACGTTTATAATACATAATCACATTGAAAAATAGGTTCTTCACTTGAATTCACAAGGGGCTCCTTATAAAGACGAATTTGCATTAATTGGGCAACTATGGAGCAGATTAAAAGCTACTGAAGGAAACAGGATGCGATAGAGAGCTATTTATATCCGTCGAGATAGAATTAAGAAAGTAAGTAATTCAGATTATTTATAATGTTGAAAGGGAAAGTAAATTAAATTTTTTTAATTATGTCAAGTATTGCAAAACTTTCACATCTATTTTAAAGTAATTCGAAGCTATCCAAGGCGATTCGATCGCGTTAGATTAACTTGATATATTGATATGATTATTGGACATTTGAACATGACCTCTGATTTTTTTCAAATTAATCTGAAAAACGCTTCACAGTCACACACATTGATTGACTTAATACTAAAATACATAATAAATGTAAATCTTGATTAGCAGATGGTTTATCAGAAGCGTTTGTGTATAAGAATTTCAGAACTTAGCTCCTAAGGTTGAATAAGTACTCTCTTCATTATTACTCGATAGTGGATACTATTTTCTCGATGGTCTTCTTAGTTCAAAGAATGAACTGTATAAAACGGGCTGACAGGGCTAGAAGCCCTTTATGAGCTATTCACTTCAGAAGTGTGAACAACGGGTCTCGCAGTGAATTTCTCTAAAAAAAAATAAAAACAGTGTCTTGACCTCAGTCATACGTTAAGTTATTCAAAAGTAGGGTGAATTTCAGCTGGTGCGAAATCTGTGAAGTCTAGGTCACTTAGCCACAGAATATGTATACCTAGAAATGTCTAGACTTAACGAATTTCACTGGCTTTGTTGTCTCGAAAATTATTGTTTTTATACCCTAGATGTAATCATAGGGTATACTACTTAAGTTATTGTCATTCTGTTTGTAACGCACAGAAATAATGCTAGTAGGGAAAAATGGGTTGCACACCTACACATAATATTAAAAGTTATTTTGATTTTTCAATGCCAGTCTGTCTGTCCGTCCTCACGATAACTCGACAACGTGTTCACTTATGACGATTTCGATGGGACTTCAGTGCAACACCAGTATTACACTTTTTCCAGCAGTGCAACACTGAAAATTTTCGATGGGACAATTTTTATAGCAGAAGTGCAACACGAGGTTTTCACTGACTTCCGCTACTTGGACTGAATATTTGGTTGGTGTTGCAAATACATATTCAATTTGAATTGTCATCTGCTCTGTCGAAGTGTACTGTCGCGATTATTTGTGAAATTTTTAAGTTAAATGAATTAAAAGATTTAATTTAATTTATTTGCATAAAGTTTAAGAAGAAATTTGTTTCTATATATCAATAAATAACATTTATTACTTTTGACCGTTCCGTGTATATAATACGTGTGCCCACAAATACAAGGAATATGACAGCAATATGTTCGATGGACTTCAGTGCTCCTAGTTCCCAGCTGGCAGAAAAAGTGCAACACTGAAATGGTCCCATCGAAATCGACATTAGAGAGCTGAAACTTTGCAGGCGGGCTTTTTTTTTTTTAAAGAAATCAATTTACGTTCGATAATGAGACAAATAAGGTAACTCCTTCATAGGGTTGCCATATAAAAATTCTGTTTTTTACTATAGGACAGTGTTTGACAACTCATCGACGTAGAGAGCTGAAATTTTTCAAACGGACTTTTAAAAAAAAAAGTAAATTTAGGTTCGAAAATGGGACAAATGGGATAACTCCTTCGTGGGGTTGCCATACAAAAAAATCGTTTTTCACTATATATTTGAATACTGCCTGAGAACGTGTCGACGTAGAGAGCTGAAATTTTGTACACGATGTTTTCATAGTTTAACAGTAAATAAAGCTTGAAAAATGCACTAAATGACGCAAACCCTTCTTAGTGCTGCCATATGTAAATTTCGGTTTTCTATGTATATGCTGGAAAAACGATCAGTCCTAGATGTTTATATTGTACTGAAAAGTTCTTCAGAATATATAATCCTATGAAATTGGTTATAATAATTTTTACTGTCCGACGAACTTTTCTAGAAATATATGTGAAAAACCACTTCCAAAATCAAACTTACACAGATAGGTGACCATACGAAATTACATACATACGGGCATTCATCTAGGGCGTAAGGTATCATAAAAATTTACCTTAGACCAATTCTAGCTTTTTTACTAGGTTGTTTTAGCTATAGATATTTGTGAATCTGATATAGAATGATAAGAAAATGTAATCACAATTTATTAAAATATTCACAAAAAACAGCTTTAAATCAAAGATAAAAGGTTATTGTACCTACTTCCCAACAATATTGATGAATTTCAGATTATGCCAGCGCGATATTCTTTGTTCTGTTATTCTCAAAATCTTTTGTTTTACATTTTTGAATTTTAGTATAATGCCAGACAGTAAGTGCGCATATATGTATGTGTTTACTTGTGCTTTTATTTTACTGGACTCCTCCAAGCTATTTTTATCGTGCCACTTCAATCAGGCCAATTTTCTGTGCAGCGAAATTTCTTCCCATAATCCTACTACACACGTTAAATTTTAATAGTAATAAATTTACTGTCAAAAAGTTCTTTATCTCATTTAGTGAATGCGAACCTTGAGGTTCTTATGAAACCTTCCCTTTCCCTAGTAGTACTAATAGTAGTACCTAGCTAATGCTGCGTCTCCGTCTATCGTCATCATCGTCATTCATCATTCCCATTTTTGTCCTTCGTGTACATATTAAAAAAAAAAAAAAATCTTAAGTCGTTAAAACTGGAGACTCGATCGAAGTCATCATACTTACTTACTTGGGTAGACTACAGAGTGATTTTGATATACGATACGTTGTCGACGACGACGACGTAACACCGCGAGATTCGCATTCGATTACTAAGTAGTAAGTCTTCAGAGGTCGTATAAGCTGTGCCGCGATTTGGCTGTTAGTGCTAGCTAAGACGAATTCGACTAAAGACGTAATTTGAATGCACTCTTGCGATTTACCACGTAACTGGCAAAAGTTGGTACCAGTAACAAGTTGTTGCGCACGCACTAACTAACTACGGAAATTTAGGAAATAAACAAGTTTATCGGTTTTGTTTGTTGTTTTCGCTGTGATTTAAAACTGTTTGTGTCGCCCATCCATAAAACTGTGGTACCGGTCGATTATTAGCGTGGTTAGTCAGACAGCGTGTGATCATTTCCTTGTGTTTTTACTATCATTTTTCCCTATCGCGATATTCGCCGGGCTTTCAATGCTATTGCAATTGCCGTTAATGGTGCAAATGCTAGAAGAAGGCTTATTAGAGGTGCGCTCGGCACAAATGCATATTTCTGGTTTGTCTTGTTCATCAAAGTGAAATCGAAAGTGATTTGAAATTAGACGGAACATTTTAACAACCTACATATGCACACTTACTTACTTCTTCCGAGTTTATTGCCTGGAGGATTGCGCATTCGCATAATTTAAGAAGAATATTGTTGCACATTCCATTTGCTGTTTTACACATCTATACATATGTGTTAGGATTTTTATTGTTGTGTTTTTGTTGGGATTTAGTTTTATTTCTAATAACATTCTCAAATTTGTTATTTTGTAAACATGGAAGCTGAAATGAGAAGGTACGTAACGCCTACATATGGCTTTAGAGATAACTTGGAAAAAAAACAATTTTAAAATTCCATTCACGGTTAAGTGCTAAATATATACATAATTTTTTACTATGGTTATATACGTATATACATACGTGTAACATATACATATGTATATATGTAAATCACGCTAAACTATCTCAAGTGAATATTAAATTATCTAAGCTATGGTGACTGACGTAACTGTTAGCACCAGAGTGTAAACGAAATATTGAACTTCTGTTTTTGAACAAACAAGGTGTTGACCCTGCCACATAATATTTATCTTTTGCACAATTTGCAATTAGAGTGGTTTCAAGGTCATGATATTTTATTTTATTCGTCATTATGATATAAGTTTTTTTTTGTACCAAATTTTTCCTTTCCATACCTGTTCCATTCTAAGTATATATGAGAACCTAAAAACAGGAAAAACTTGTTTAGTGTTTGGATGTTTTTGGCAAATTTATATTAATAAATGATTTTAAATTTTTAATTGTATTTTATGTATAAGTATATATTAATTTTTTATTTTTTTTAATAGTTCTCTGTCGTCAGAATGGTATTGGCAACAGAAAACCTTTAAAACAAAACTACTTTGTTTATTAGGATTTTTTAAAAATAGCAAGTATATTTCAGTTTTATTTTACATATTTTTACATATGAAGGTGAATGAGGTAAAATTTTCTTCGAGCCAATAATCAATCACTTCTCCACGACAATATATGCGTTTTTGTAATTTTACGCTGCAATTACAATATACCTACGTTGCTCTGCACTTTCTTACTCAGATGAGTTAGAGAGTCTATGAAGTGAAATATAGGTACGTGTTACTATTACACTAGTGCTATGTTGGTCACCATGGTATAACTAGTGTATTATCTCAAGTGTTATACATAAATTTTCTTATATTCATTGGTAATGCAAATACACCAGAATAGTATGATTTAAGCATGACGCAATTTTTCACTTCTTTTATCCTTAACGGATGAAGTAGACAATTCTATCTCTATTAAAAAACCTTTTCGAATATTTGCTACTGGCTCAATAATATAAAGATATATATTTACTCCAGCAGATATCATTCATGATGTCAGGGGTTCATACGCCTGAGGATAATATACATATACATACATACATAAGTGTGACCAGACCCATTAAACTACTACTACCAACTGAAAGTCTGCATTGTATTGGCTTAGATAGAAGAAACACTATGTTTCACACTTAAAAGGTTAAGCAGAGGAAAAAAAATCTAGAAATGTTATAAGCTGTCTATAAAATTCACATGAATGCAGGTTTCAAATCCTTTTCTATATTTTTTATTTATGTACATATACGTTTGTTAGAATTCCGAAAAATGTCGACTGTAAATTATAACTTAAAATGCAAAAAATCAAAGTTCACACTTATTGAAACTGGGTTAAGATTTAAATTCAGAGTTGAACTAAAAAATAATACCGTCCGTGTGTACTTTGTGCAAATTAGATAGATAGGATAGACAAGGAGTGTGGACATTTCAATATTGTTCGGACAATAGACTTCATTGATGATAATGTAGTAGCAGACTCCCAAATTCCTGCCTCAACTTTTAGTAGAGGACTCAATATACTAGAATACTATATACTCAGAATGCTAGAATAGACTGTGATGAATGAGAATGATGGACTTTTTACAGCAGATATGTTCTATTTTTACAGATGAGTCGAAGACAAGTACAGATTCATATATAGATTGAATGGAAAATGTAGGGTTTTTCATTGATGGCAATATTTGGTATTTATGGTATTTATGCGTAGAGAGTCAAATTTAGATATCTGCATATACTATACTGACAACCAAACGACCATTAAGTCGTGACATTCTGTGATGATAAAATCAAATCTGGTGTAGCTTTGCAAAAGACAGTCTAGTAGACATTATTTATATACGACAAAAAGGTGAGCCTATGCTGAAAGCCTGGTCATAGAAATATCGAGGGCAATGAAATATCGAATGAGCTAGCAAAAAGTGTTTCGAAATGGATAAGCTCAGATGCATTATCGTAGGTGACAATCCCGATCACTCTAGTGATAGCTATGTTTAACCAAAAAACAAACAACAGAAAGAATACGCATCTCATATATTGAAAAGTTTTATATGACGGGTCATAATATTACAATCCGCTTTCATAAATCTTACGAAAACTCTCTGCTTTTTGACGACCCGCAAGCGCAACTCAACCCCCCCGTCACCTGTGCTGATATTACGACTTGCTCACACAAATTGTATGAAAATTCTCTGCTTTTTAACGACCCGCCAATCATCGCGGTTGCGAGTAGCGGGCTCGGGTTGTCAAAGCAGTAGAACAGAGGGAGAATAGTAAGATGAGCGGATGGGATAGGAATTGATAGCCGACAAGCATTCAGGTGGCAAAGGGAAACATGAAACCATAATCATACATGAAACTATGTGTGTGTTTACATGTGCAGATATCGGGTGGCGCTCGTCTGTTACCTCCCGATCGGATCCAGAATTAAGCATGCAACTTGTGCATTTTAAAGGCCAGATGAAGCTTCTTGTTAAGTTATATTTTCTTTGTTTTAATCGAGTTATCGGTGAATCAATTGGGACCCCTGTTGTATTGAAAGACAATTATGGCCTGTGTACCATAGGAGGAAAACAGTGGAATTCCTGAGGAGAAGCATAGACAACACTAGAAAACTAGTAAGGCGCTGGGGTAGCTGCAAGGTAAAGAGTGTAAATGCTTTCTGAGTTCTTTAGAGAATCGGGGTGGATCTAGGATTGTTCCTTGATATACAGATTCCGAAGAATCTATGAGGCGAATGGACCTGTTAGTGATCTAAGTGAAGCCTACCCTATCGACTTAGGATTGTAAAAAGGAATTTTTCCAAAATTTCATTGATTCTGTTCAGTTATGTTTTGAACGGAATCAATTTTTTCTCATAAATTATCGGAATCAATGATTTGATTGGAGGAATCACTTTCAATAACTCTAAAAACTTTGAAGCTTAAAAGAAATAATAAGAGAAAGAAGAAAGTAAAACTGTAACGAAAAGCTCCACATCATAAGAGTCGGAAGAGAAAAAGATTTTTCTTATTCCATTCATTCTCTGTGCTCATAATTCGTAAACATTTTTCGTTATCTGAAATCTGATGCGTGCTTGGATTCTTGTTAGTGGATAATTTGGATGATAGTAGAGTTGAGTAGTAGGTACGTCATTATATCCAGGGAAAAAATTTTTTTTTGGATACAAGTATACTACGCATATATACAGTAACATTTAATACTAGCACATTGTGTGTTAAAAGAACAATAAATAATAAATTGTCTTCTGTTTATATTGCCTTAATTGTGAATATAAAGCGAAAGTGACTCCTCTAATTATTTTTTATCGGAATTAATTCGGATATGAAATTCGAATAAAAGTAGCAGGAATTTCTTATTAATTGTTTTTATTGTTGTTACCAATTTTAGCTAACTTCCTTCCAATATTATTGGCTTTTACTTATTTTGGAAGTCTATTTAGATTTAACTCTCTGTGAATATTAAGCGAGAGCGAACAATTGAACAAATTGAAATTCATTAGGCGTAGCTATATGAGAAAAAAAAAAACAAAAACAAAAAATAAAAACGAAATTAATATATTATTATTAGATGCTCATGCTACACTCTTGAGCAGTTTTCTTTGATTTATTATTCTTATTTAAGTGTTAAAAAACATGTTGGAGAGATAAATATAGTAAAATGAATTGAAAAATTAATATAGAATTTTGCTATTTATCTATATTTGAATTCGTGCAGTCTATCGCACCTTACATTGACAGGAGCAGCGACCACCTCTGCGCGACCATGCTGAAAAACAACTTTAAATTGAAAATTCCACTTAGGGCAGAATAGCAATCACATTCTATGCTTCAGCTATTTACAAACCCTATTATCTATACAGACAGCTCCAAATCTAAAGAAAACACCTGAGCAGGCGTCTTCTGCGAGGAGCTTCATATGGAAATCGCCATACAACTTGAAGGCCATCTCACGGTGTTCCAGGCGGAAGTCAAGACATTCTTGAAGCAGGAAGACACATCCTTCACTCAGATATTGAGAATAAAGAGATTGCCATCTGCTCCGACGGCTGTCACAACCCTTCACAACCTCAAAACTGGTGTTGGAATGCAAATTTACCCTGAATTCTCTTTCCTAGAATAACATGCTAATCATTCTCTGGGTCCCAGGTTACACCGATATTAGCGTGAACGAAAAGGCGGACGAGCTTTCTTGGCTTGGTGCAACCTCGGGGGCATCCTCCTTCATAATCGGGATTGCACCAAAACACTTTGCCTCTAATATTTCGATTTGAGCCAAGCGCCAATACTGTTGCCTTTTGTTAGATGACCCTTCAGATTAGAACTGCAAAGGAACTGTGGAGTAGGGCTAACCAAAACCTAACGATAAATCTAAATAAGTCAACCCTGAGAACTCTGGTGTTAATTCTCACTCTCTCTTATCTCAGGGATTATCTACATAGGTTGGAACTTGCTGATGATCTTATATGCAGGAGATGTGGAGAGGAATCCAAGACGGTGACTCAAGTTCTTTGACACTGTCCGGCTCTCTCAGGAAAGCGTTAGAGATTGCTTGCCTCACACCTCCTGGACGAGCAAGGAGGGTTGTGAGTCAATACTGAACTTCGTAAGAGTGTCCGGTTGGAAGCTTCTCTGGAGGGTGAACAATGGGCCTTGCTATGGCCTATATTCCCGAGACCCTGCCAGAACCTTGACCTTTTTTTAATCAATGTTGTATTGAATAAGATTTTGTGTACATAATATTGTATTGAAATAAAAGATCGTTTAAAGTTTGCTAATAGTTAGCATTGAAAGAGTAGTACAGCAGTAGATTGTTTTAGAAAAGAAAAAAAAATATCTTGCATATTACTCAGCTCGCAGTTTGTGTTCTGATCAGCTTTCTATCTGGTCACATTTGAAGTCCCACAAGGATCTACTTAGGATCCTATTTTGTTTAGTTTATTAATAAACGATTACCCTGATAAATTAGAATGTCACACACTGTATGTAGGTATACGTTAATCATAGTTTATGTAATGTGCCCGTTAGAATTTTTAGAAGATTGTGTACGTCACTTTCATTTTTATTTGGCTAGTACGTCAGGTTAATTAGTCCCCCAGCACCCAGCCTTTTTATTTGATTAAAACTCTTGGTAGAGCAAATACAAATTTATGAAGTTCCCAATCAAATAAAATCAATTTCCTTAATTTTTCGAAGTAGTGTCCACTGCCATGATGTGATGTATTGGAATAATATTACATAACATCGACGTAAAAAGAATGAGACCTGATTTGCGTAAACTTGATGATGGAAAGAATGCAGTTATTTTACCTTACGTGCAGCTTTTTTGATAAGAAAATTGCACGTTTGTATCAAATTTATAATTGTCTTTATTTTGTAATTTAAAAGCTGTTAAGCTGTTATGAGCGAATAACACTCTTGTGAATTGATATGCAATTATTTGTTTCCAAATTGCCAGTACGATGAGATGCTAAAGCAAAAGCAAGTCTCATTGTAATTAATGAGAAATTGTTGCATTTATTTCAAACCCCTCATAAGTGATAGCCTAGACTTAATTATGTTATTAGTATAGTAACTTATAGTATATTACTATAGCTCTATTATGAGCAAGTTGATGCAAGTTATATCCAAATGGCTCTCCTTGAAGTAGTTTTGACCTTTTGTGTCCTCCTATGTGACATATTCTTGCCGGTTCTAGTCTAGTAATGTTGAAGTTGTAAAGACGGCGGCGTGTACGTTGCATCTAATTTAATTTTTTTGTTGTTATTCCTACATCGATCTTGGCTTGACTTGCTTCTTATTCATGAATACCTTTGCAAATAAGTTCTTAGGCATTGGGAAAAAACTCAAGACCATCTCGCAATCCATTATCACAGAAGAATTCAAGTACCTATGTATCATATTTTTTTTTTATCTTTCCAGCACACAGAATCTTGGACAACGACTATATGCTATCATAATAAATATTTTGGAATTTTTCATTTTGCTTATCAGAATATTTGTGGAGATAATCTATTCCACAATTAAGCTATTCATAGGAGAAGAAAAGAAGGACGTTAGCGGCGAGATTGTCCTCGTAAGCATTTAAACTTTTTATTTTCTTATTATTATTTATTTATAATCTTTCGTTATCTTCTAGATAACGGGAGCTGGACATGGAATTGGTCGAGAGTTAGCCCTACAGTATACCGATCTTGGATGTACTGTTATATGCGTAGATATAAATGAAGCAGGAAACAAAGAGACTGCAAATGAAGCAAATAGACTTACACAAGGAACAGCAATTCCTTATACGTATGTATTTTATGCATTGTTCTTCTAATTCTAACCTAATAAAGCGTAAGAAATTAGGCTGTTTTACAACAGCTCTCTAAGTTAAACTCGTCTTTCGAGGAGTCATATCTACATTATATGTTTCCATCACCACAGTTATTCATTTTTGTAAAAATGTTTCTTCTTATTCTAAGTTTATGAAGTTTCTTCCATTAATTAAGATTAATCATTTCATTTCCATAGGTGTGATGTTTCAGATCGTGATAAGGTTATGGAATTAGCTGAAAAAGTCTTACAAGAAGTTGGCAATGTTTCTTTGTTAGTCAATAACGTTGGAATAATGCCTACACATCCTGTCGATAAACATAAACATGACGAGATTAAAAGATTATTTGATATCAATATTGTGTCTCAGTTTTGGACACTTGAAGCATTTTTGCCACAAATGAAAGCAAAAAATCGAGGACACATTGTATCTATATCATCGATAGCTGGAATTGTTGGTCTCGCGAATCTTGTACCATATTGTGCAACAAAATTTGCTGTACGCGGATTAATGGAAGCTCTTTCAGAAGAGATTCGTGAAGGACCATATCGAAATTTGGTAGGCGCGAAAAATGTTGTTTAAAGTTTTTTTTTTTAGAATTAGTAATTTTAAATCAGTGGAATAAATATATATATATATTTTCAGATAAAAACAACCACTATTTATCCATATATGGTAAATACTGGATTATGTAAAAAACCAAGGGTTAAATTTCCTATGATACTTGGTCTGTTAGAACCGAAAAGAGTTGCTGCATCGATAATTGCCGCTCAGAGAACCAATATGAAAGAAGCTACAGTTCCAAGAGGTTTATGGCATTTCAACAATTTGTGCAGAATTCTTCCATTAAAATGTGCGCTAATTTTAAAAGACTTTATAGATAGTGGAGTTGATTCTGACCTATAACAGATTCCCAATTTGTTTTTTTTTTTACATATTTCTTAAGAATCTAATAGGTTTAAGTTTGAAATTGCATTTTGTTTAACATTGATTTGTAGAAATAGATGGGTTCCTTTTTTTTAAATTTTATAATTGATCTGGTTTATTCATGCCTACTTGTCCTTAAGTGTACGTTCAACCCATGAAACGTTTACATTAATTTTTATTCGAGATATGATAATATTCTAGTTTTCTAGGTTTTTGATGATAAAAGCCATAAGCTGATACGACGATAAATCTATTAGATTACAAATTCCATAAGGTGACATTTTCATGAGTAGTTAAGTTGATGTAGTATAGAGCTTTCTGTAGATAGCTACGGTTGGAAAACATATAACTCGACTAGATCGAAGCTGACGAACCAAGACAAATATGGACATACGAAATCAGATAAAGTCGTCTTGTATTTTGTGGGACCCAGTTCACGACTCAGATGTAATTTTTTTGTATCTTCCATAAATTAATTTCAGTAGCAGAAGTAGCAGATTGAAGAATTTGGTTTTATACAGTTATTACTGCATCCCCCCCCCCCTCTCCTTAACACATATTACAACGCATAAACTTTGTCAGGATTCCAGAGCATTGGAACTTTGATTTAATCTTAATTTGACCTAAAATAAAACAGTGAATTCTCGCAAAAGATTTACTCTTTTTAACCTACTCTGGTAATGAGATACTTGAATATATTGTGGTAGCCAATGATTTGCTATTACTTCCCAATTAGGATTTCGATTCCATCATTATTGCATTAGCGACCTTCTTAAGGGCACGGATGTTATAGGGATCAGACTGAACTAAGATAAGACTTCCATTCTGCTTTGGACGGGATTTTCGATTCAGTTAATAATAGTTATGCAATTATTTATCATAAAATCTCAATTTATATTAATAATTTCCATCTATCTAGTTATTTAAAATTTAGCTGTATATCCGGGCTGTAAAGGTCAATGAAACATTTTTCTATATAATTTTTGATAACAATTAAAGTTGATTTTCTCTTCTTATTATGTATAAACGATTTACGAATCTGGCTAAAAAATAAGTTCTTTCTCTATCCATATTTAAAAGAAATCGTTTCCATGAACAAAACTTATGATATTTCACCGGGAGCAGTAAAGTAATTTTATTTTATCCATTTCATATCTATAAAAAAAAAGTTCCTAGTTAATTCAGTCATTAAAACTGTTATTGGTAGGTACTGGTATTGCATATACCTAGTCTTAGAAGATGGAGGTTGATTACAAGGATCCTGCTTATATCATTGATTGCATTTTGTAGCGGAGGGTCTAGAGGTGTTTAGATCAAAGGATAGGTTTGACGTAACTAGTAAACGCATGTGATATCCTTCATATAAATCAGACATACTCATAATGTTAGTAATTTTTAACGCTCGTGCTTGCTTTGATAATATCTTTCTACTTATTGATTTATGCAACATTTCTTAAGTATACTGTAATTTAGAGTATAGTTAATTATTATGTGATAGAAAACACTCTAATTTAAAAGCCATAGATTAACGCTATCAAATATATCGAACAATACCCAAATGAAAATTTAGGTACCTTCTTATTTTTTAGAATCTTATAGGTTCCTATAATCCCTGATATTTGAATTTAGCGATAAGCGATTGAAGTCACTTATTGTTACTTAAAAGAAGCTTCCAATTTTTGTTGATTTCAGGTGTGATCAGAGTTTCAGGAAAAGCAGCGAAATCCTTCATTCATAGAGAATTTTACGGGCCTCAAAAAATCTCTCCGTAGTCTGATTATAATTCGAAAGAAAGCGACACTTTTAGTTGTTAGCCAGTCAGCGGTATTGCCTGCTTTTGTTATTATTTGTAAAAATGAGATTTGATCAAAAAACATTAATGATCAGTTTGGAATCGTTGTGTAGGTATAATTTTAAGTAGTAATATGTGCAGATTATTCGATAGATTATATTGCGAATGCAGGGTAGGCCACATATATGTATGTATAGTAAGCATCTTATAAGCAGTTATAAGCAGTTTTTCCGATAGCTTGAACATATACATTTTTTGAAGCTGCATTTCCACTAGATCGCTTGATCTTAGTGATTAATAAATTATTTCCAAAAATTTATCCATTTTATCTGCGGAAAAATTATTAATTGTAATTCCGAACAGTGCTTGTATATATACCTATGTACCTATGTATATTCATACCCATTATTGCTGAAATTTTTCAATAAATAAAATGTATTAAAAATGTGCTTATTTTAACATTTTATAATATCAGTAAATTGTTGCATACTTATATAAATATATACAACCCTCTTTAGGGAGAAAAACTTTCTGCAACATACTGCAGCTTTTTACTGCGTTAGTGTAGAACAGGTGCGAACATGGCTGACGGGTGTGCACTGAAAACGAAGTTTCTATGGAGAAAAACAGAACTATCTCCTGAAGTTAAGATGGCGCTCATACTGTAAATTTGATTAGACATGTACAGTGCCGTGCGGCGTGCTGTGTATAAAGATCGCAGAATTTTAAAAATTATAATTTTATTATTTGAAATCAAAGTTTTATGAAATATTAGTGTTTTTCGTGATTTCTACGAAACAGTTAAAAATAAAATAGTTATAGTCGCAGAAGAAAGCGAAAAACAATCCGATTTCTTCATTATGTTTATTAGTGGAAAACATCCTTTTAAAGTGTTTTAAAAAGATAATAACGGAATATTTTTATGGTGCTATATAATGAATTTTATTAAATAAGTACTGTAAATACGCAGGAAATGTTTTACTAATATATTCAGCCGGTTTTCAGAGGGTAAGTGCCTTTATTAAAAGCAAATTTATTTTCTTTGTACAATATTTGAGGAACGAAGTTTCGAGTCTCGTTTGTCTACACCGTTATTCAATATCCGTTATAATTTCAAATTTAAGGTAAATCTGCATTTAGCATTTTCCAAAGGAATTAATTTATCCCACAAAGAATTTATTTTATTTGTGAAAATGGAAACTGAAAACAGTAAAAGCTTATAAAAGTTGATAAGTCTTGCGAAAGTTGAAGTCTATTAGTTAGAAGAGCTCTATAGGTTATCAAAGCTAGAAGGCGATCAATTTTGTTACATTTAGATTTAGATAGGTTAAGGCTGTTAATAAAGTCTAGTACCATTCTGGGAGATTCCACACGTAGTTTGGTGGAGGTAAAGCATGTTCGAGTTGGAGTAATCTCCGCCTGGCCAATGCTTTGCAGTTGCAGAGCATCATGACAGAAGCTGCAGGATGATGATTTAAGGTATAACCAGAATTTTAACTTACGACTGTTTACCTTGTTGTAGTAATAACAACATCTCATTACATATATCAACATCACGAATTATAGTATTTATTGCAACTAAGATGAAGTGGAAGACAAAAACTGGATGTCACTGCTATATTTACATAATAATCACCTTCTACAAAATGTTAACTGATAACGTCATGAAATTATCTGTTTCGGGCTAGAGTTTCAAGATGATGATAATCATTATGTTCATTGAAGAGCATTGAGTTCGTTTACTGAAGAACATTCAGTAATAATAGCAAGATGTTCTATTAAGCTTACTGTAGAGCCGTCAGAGCTAGAAGTCATCATAGGTAATAGTTGTATAAATTGAAACGAAACGATTTACGTATAGCTTAACAAAACGCTATGCATTCTCTATTCTGGTGCCAGATATGCATTCACATCTCCATGATGAAGTACGTATGTACACAATTTTATTAAAATTAAAATTCTCTTTGTAATTTGAATAAATATCTTATTTTAACTTTATTATAACACCTATAAAAAGATTAAAAGAAAGAAGAATTTGTCCTTAACAACGAATGTTTGCTCTCTTGATTCTCGCGCCATCTTATAAAGTAAGTTTTCGAAATTGAATCAGGTTTAGACTTTATAGTAAACAACTTTCTTAGCCAACTCCAACAACCACATAAATCTAAATTATCTTGCTTAACTTTTATATTAACTCGGGGATTGCTGTCAATCACTTCTACTTCATTTATGGCGCTCCACATTAAAGCAGTAGATTGAATAGCTTTAGGAGTAAGATCACGAATATTACTACTACAAGAAAATGGAGTGTTAACTCCATTTCTGGAACTCTTTTCAGAACGTTCCACTGATAGCTTTAGATATTCTTTTGGTATTATTTTGTCATTCTGTTCAGGTACTTCGTTTGGAAGACTAGTTGACACTTGATCCTCCTCTATCATGGATTTTTTATTTTGAGCCTGTTCCATTTTGTTATATTCATTTTCGAAAATTTTCATTTCTCTATCCCAACATGATCTTCTACTTTCTGGACGTCTACTGTGACAATCTTGAACAGATTGTGATACCCTTTGTAGTGTTTCTTGTAATTCTAATCTATTTTGCCGGCTATTCCAAGATCTGATTGAAGTATTTTCAGAGTTTTCAGATATTTCATCGATCGGAAAAATTCTACGATTTTGACCTAACTTACTAGAACGTGATGGTGTTTCGCGTAAATTCGAGCTTCGAGGACTATTTCCATAACTTTTAAATTTTTTTTCCTTTGGTGTGGAGCTATCATCACTTGAAGTTTGAGTCTCTTTGTCACAACTTCGGTCGTTTCCACTTTGGGTTGAATTTGATGGTGGGCCCATATGAAAACCAAATGGAGGAGCATTTAAGAGAAGAACATAATCATTTCGCAGACACATTTCTGGAGCAACTTGAACAAAAGTTGAACCGAGATCTAATTGAGCTAAGCCGGATAAATTTAACATCACAAATTCCGGTAAATTTATTTCCATAGGACGATATTCCTCGGCTGAAGATGTTGAAGAGTATTCGGTATGTTCTAAATGTACACGAGCTACTCTTGTAGTAGATGGCTCTTCAGTTATTGGTGATGAATCATCATATCTTCTAGTTGTTTCAGCAGAGGCTTCCTCTGTTGTGGTATCTTTGTCAGTTGATTGAGAATGAAATTCAAAATCTTCTAAAATCAATTCATCAATTAGTCTCCGTTTCTCTCCTGTTGAAATGCTTTCTTTAATTGAATTCGATTTTGAACTTTCATTCGATGGTGGAGTATCAGTAGTTGTTTTTCGGGTTGCATCATTCGCACTCAAACACTCACGTTTATAAATGGCAGTTTTTGGGGTATTTTGTTTTTTAAAAACAAACACTTCTGAATCACTCAAAGATAAAAATCGAAATTCAATTCTTCTCGGTATTGCCAAAATGAGACTTCGATTTGTTGAATTCCCTGTGTTTGAAGATGCTGATGTTGAAGGACTGTTTTTTTTTGAAGAAGTCGGGTAGGGGCTTTGCATTTTGTGATGTTAGTTTTTGTGAAAATTCTAAAATTGTTGACCTTTAGCGGCTTGTTTACTTCGATGTAAAGTATTACATAGGAAGTTTCAGTTAAAAATGTGTCTGTCAAATATTATACACAAAGTTTATGTTGCAAAATTGGTTTTGACAAATATTTTGATACATGAAGAAAAGCCTACGAGAAAATAATCGATCACTGAGACATATTCTGAAATTGGCAACATAAAGTCCTTAGAATATAGAGAGGATCTATATTCTAAAATAAAGTGTAAACAGAATTATACAACTGCGACTTCCGACCTCGGACAGCAGTCTTATATAATAAGACGTGGCCTAGTGTTGTTACCAAATATTTATCAATAAATTCCTTCTCAAACAATTGTAAAACATAAGATACTACAACTTGGGCCTAAATGAAAGATAATTCGTTGAAGATTCTGAAATATCTTATCATACCGGCATTTTAATGTAGTGATCCTTTTTGAAAAAAATTTTTATTTTCACAAAAACCGATATAAATCAAATTTTACATATTAAAGGCTTATAATTTTTCAAAGAGGGAGTATAAAAGTGGTCAAGCAATCAATGTAGAAAAACCGTGGTTGAATAAGGCGTCAGATAAAAAAAACCACCTAGGTTTTTTAAAGCATATTACATGAGAAATCTTTGGTATGATTCAAATACGACTTTTAGTAAACAATATAGAGCTAAAGACAAGCAAGCCTTCAACCTTTTGCAAAATTAGTTTTTACTTCAATATATGGTAGATGCTTGCTCGGAAGAAATTTCAATTAGCATCGAAACTAGCATTTAGATTGAACCAAAAGGCCGAGTTAATCTTGTTACATCTTTAGCTTTTATTACTTTACGATGTAACTTGTAAATATTTTGTAATTTTGTAATTATTAAAAACGTTTTATTTATTTTACAGCCGGACATCCTCAAAACTACTGACGACAAATTAAAAAACAAACTAAAAGGAATGGAGATTTCCTGAACAAGACAATGCTGTAGATATCGTGTATGATGAAAGCTACTCAGAAGTATTAATAAATATATTTATATAATGAAAGTCATATTTATTTAAATTTTTTTTTCAGGGAACGGATAATGAATGAAATGTACATAAAATGCACAAAGAGCAATAATTTGAATTTTAGTCGGACGTTGAGAAATGGAAAAATTCGTTTTTAATCGGATAATGTAGATCCTTTTGAAGATACTTGGATACTATGGATGGGTCCCAACTATTCTTTTCTGTCTCCTAAAATTTATCATAAACTGAAATAAATGATCAAACTAAAAAAAAATAGAAGTTAAAGTGAAACATAAAAAATTAACACAACATGAGTAAGGAACAATATGCTTGTGAAAATTACACAAAATGTGTAATCTTCTGAAATCAATTCAGATTACCTGCCATAAATAAATTACGTATAATTTACTTACTATTTCTAAATATTCATCTTCACGTTGTTATAACTGATAATGCCGTCACGCCTAGATAAGCTCTGTACTTAATGTACATCAGTATTTAGGAAGTTGGTTTGACATCGAAGCAGGTTTATTAAAAAAAGTTAGTAACTCTTTAATATTTTTTAATATTTTAAATTTTGATGAAAATATTTTGTTTATTTTCAGTCTAAAAAGAAAAAAAAATTGGTTTACAAACTTATTACTGCTAAAGATTCCAGATCAAGACAAAACGGAGAGAATCGTTGGAAGAAGCATGTACATAGCTATATTATAATAAAAATGAGATCATATTTATTTTACGATGTTTTTTTTTTTAGGAACAACGAACAACAATTTGTAATGTAAGTAGTTTTAATCTGCATTTTCTTAAAAATTTTGATATTTCCGGCAACAACAAAATATATAAATATTGGTAAACATTTTATACAACTGGTACTGATGTATCGTTAAATATGGTTAATTGTAAAAGAGACATAGCCAAGTATAAGTCCTTCAAGTCCCTTTTACATGTAAGGAGTAGTATAGAAACAGAAAAGTTGTATCCACTACGAGTTTGTACTAAGGGCTTGATTGGATTTTCTAAATATTCATAGACCACGCAAAACGGAGATACCATGAATAAATAAAATTATAGTATAATAATAAAAAAAAAATAACCATACATTGTCGGTCAAAACAAAAGAACAAACAACCTATATATCTGCCCTATTATTCTGCAGATAACTTTCTTGCTATAGCCTGCTTTCTGATGTGACCAAGATCAAAAGTCTTCCAGCAGTTTGTCCCTTTTGGTTGGTAGCCACCTTTATTGCAGCAAAATTTTTACCTTGATAGCACATCTCCCTTTTAATGACTCTATTAACCTCAATGTTGTCCAGCGTCTTTTTCTTTTTATTTGGATTGTATTTGTCTGCCAGGTACTGTTCGATGTGGCATGACTGCTGGTATAAAAGATTAAAGATTCAATTTAAGACTCTCTAATATGTACTGCTTTATATATTTAATAATTAGTTACAATTTCTTACAATAGGTCTTAAAATATAGAACTACAAGTAAAATTTACACAATTAAGCTTAAATTAGGAACTATACAATTGTACAAACATTTGAGCCTGGATTTATGTTTGTTGAACTGAATCCTAAAACTTAATACCAGAAGGGTTGTGGTACTCCAAAATTTCTTGCTGCTGGAGAAAATGAACTGAAATTTTGTTGCATAAAAGGAGCAGTATGCGTTGAATTATGATGAAATTGAAGATGGTGATGAATTGGATTACCCAAAGATGTTGTTCCAGCTTGAAGTACTTCAGCTGGTGAATTTGGTGCTATAGGTCGTCCAGTGGCCGTGCTTGAACTAGTATTCCAAGGCGTGTAAGCATTATTTTGGGAAGTCTGTACGGCGCCTGTTTGAGATTGATTATTTTCACTTTCTTGTGAAGTTATACCTTCATTGCTGTTACTATTTCCTGAATTGGGACCCATAATAGTTACAAGACTGTTAGGTGTGGGTGGTAGCTGAATTCCAGTAGCGTAGCTTGAGCCATTAGCATTAGGACTATCATTGCGAAGTAGAGTTTGATGCGGTTCTGAACTAGCTGTAGACGAATAACTAGTATTGATAGTAAGATTTGTCATGGCTGTATGGTGGTGATGATGATGATGAGGATAACTTGGAGTAGGATTATGAATTTGATGAGGCGGTGTAGATGGTCCGTGCGGTGAAACTGCATGAATATGAGACTGATAGAAATCATGAACTTGTGCAGGTGTTGTACCAAACGCACTTGAATCAGACATTGATTGAGGCATTAATGGTGGATAATTAGTTACTGTTGGTGCAGAACCATAATGGATCCCTTGAGATCCTGGCAGAGGAGAAGGATATGATGCAGATGATCCTGAGCTTAATTGTTTCCGTAATCTAGCACGTCGATTGCTGAACCAAACTTGAATTCGTGCTTCTGTTAGCTTAGTCCGTATAGCTAATTCTTCTCTGGTATAGATATCGGGATACTGGGTCCTTTCAAAGGCTCGTTCTAATTCATCCAGTTGTACTGCAGTAAATGTTGTTCGAGAACGTCTTTGTTTCCTCTTTAATGGTATTCCTGGCTCACTGTCACAATCAGACATTTCTCCATCGGAGGGCTTCATTGAATGCTCTGAGCCTAAAATAATAATAAAATGCATAAGAATGAGGGTTAGAAAATTATTATGACGAATAAAGATACGCATCATTACGGATCATTAGGCAATGATTACTTGCGCATCGAATTAAAGTGAGATTAATTCACTTAAATTTTTGGCAAGTCACTACCAGGGTGCGCACTAGCATGTTTTTATTATTATTTGTGTGCGTGAATGTTACATATCGATCATTAATTCTAATTTCGAACAATTTTATGAAAATGGGGCAACAAAACTCACTTGATTTCTTATTGTCATCGTCGCTGCTATCTCGTCCACGTAAAAGTCGGGAAATAGCTGAAACGGACGGTGCAGTTGATCGATCACAAATTCCTTCCTTAACTAAACGATCGCGGATTTCCCATGAAAATATTCCGGGATTTTCTCTTTTATATTCTTCAATACGTGTCTCAACTTCAGGTGTGGCCACACGAGGTTTTGATCCCCCAATAACTCCCGGTCGTATAGAACCAGTTTCCTGTTGAAAGTTAAGTTTTAATGAGTGTTTTTCTAGCACTACCAATACTTAATGTTCGGTTTTTATATACATAAAGTAGATATTGCTTCTGTTTTATTACGTATTAAGTCTGTTTTTTTAATTTTTTGTTGTCTGCCTGTACGCGGATGAATATCTATGTATTTCCACATGAACAGATCTGATCTGTTGTATAAACGTAATGTGCGCTGAAGAAATGGCGACTTATCTTCACATCCGTGACGATCATTCAAAAATGACATGATCATCATGATTGATCAATTATTACGTTTGTATGGTTTTTGTTTTACTATACGCTTACCTGATATCTGTTGAGAATTTTCGAAACACATCCGTGACTGACCCTTAGCTGCCGTGAAATAACACATGGGCGGATTCCACCTGCTGCCATTTCGACGATCTTTAATCGAATGTGATTGGGTAAAGGTCGACCATTTATAAAAACTCCTCCAAGTTGATTTACTCGGCCCTGACCTGCAGACATATCACCTGAAAATGTAGAGAAAGGAATTAATGCCTTTTAAAGAGGAAATTTTCTTGTGGTGGTGTCGTTGGTGTTTGTATGCTGATCAGATTGAGTCGGTATGCATGCGCTACATATGAATGTAAAAGCAATAAAGACATATTATGTTAATATTATTTTCTTTTAAGGAACTTGGTGGCAGGTAAAATACTCAATAGTATATGCTGGGCCTAGTAAAAGGTGACTAAAAAGTCAACCCCATTCCGGCTATATTGGAGCTTAATCGGGACAAGGTTCAGCAGGGTTGGTGACGGGGAAGATCAACACTAGTTCGAAAGGCACAATCTGTTAAAAGTCTACTTCTAAGGTAAGGAAGGCCTTATTAAACTTCATCAGCCTTCTAGAAGGAGCTTTAACAATAAGAGAAAACTGGCGAAAAAAAATATTACGAAAAGGGAAACTATAAAAAGCTTACTAGAAAATTAAAAAATGCACTTCTCTGAAGAACTTGATCTATATCGTGATCTGGCCGTTTAGTTATGAATGCGCTGAATAAACCAAATGGGTTTTAAGAGTTTAAAATTTCTGACTGTGATATATCAGGGCAGATCCTGCGGACACTCTCCAATCGGTTCTATAGCAGGACTTTATATATGGTTCTGGGTCTCGGGGTCGAAGCTGGTGTTTTCACTCTTTAGGCTAGCTTTGAGATCGTGTACTCGTTAGGAGTGTATATAACTGCTTTCTATCTCTTATATAAATATCAAGGATCATCATATTATTACCTGAAAGTATCAGGTAGTCAGACTGCTCTTTAACTCTAATGATTCCAACTCTAGTTTCTGGACATTAAGGAATGTAAAAATCGAACTTTTCGATCCAGCGATCAAAGAAGTCTTATTGGTGTGGTTATCTTTGATCGCCTACGACAGAAGTTCGATGATTGGCGATCAGAGATAACTACACTGATGAGACGTCTCCGATCGCTGGGTCGAACGGTTCGATTTTTTCTGCATTTCACTGCATTTTGCAATTATTTTCAGTGAATTTCAGTCTACTATAGACGAAAAATTTTCAGATTAAGGCATGTCGCATGAGATAGTCTATGTATTTACTCAGTAATGCAATTACTAGTCAGGTCCAGCACTCATTTCCTTGAGCCACAGCCTGCAGTATATATGTCCCCATGTTACTAATCGAGTCTATCATCAAAAGCGATGCTATTATGAGCCACTTTTTAGGTCCGCTGAAATTTTGTAGTTGTATGGACTTTCTTCTAGAAACTACAATGCAGAGTTATTGTCAGTACCATTTTATCATAGAATGTTGTTAATGAATGGGTAATTCGGAATAGTTGTCCTATCTGCCGAAAGTGACTAAGAGGACTGAACACGTTCAGTACAGTAGTCCGGTCTTCTTCAGGATAGATATTTTTGAATTTGCTCATCTGCTTGAAGAACAAAATATTTACAATCTGAATCGATGCGTTTCGTTAAGAGAACAGAAGAGAACGGCAAGTACAGTATATAAGAAGCATCATAGTATCGTGATAATCTGTCCCTATCCGTTTAAAAATAAGAAATTTAAGCTGACTGATTTCCAATCAATCAGCAGCATATCAGATTTTCAAAAGAACACCCTCAATTTTCGTGTACTCTACTCATCTTGGGATATTAAATCACACGGAATTGTTTACTTCCCTCTCGGAATATTTTACTAGGAACAATTTTCAGCCTACAATAACTTTAAGTAAGTACCGAACACCAACCGGTAGCGATCATATTCCTCAAATCCATTGCGAGCTCATTTTCAGCCATTCATACAAACCGCAGTTAAGCAAAGGTATAATAAATTAAACATTTGCAAGCCACCGAAAGAAAATAACAATTCCAATTAGTTACTAGCAATAATGTGCTCTTGAAGTTAAATAATGTCTTTTTCTATGATTGTTTATTGATTTGTAATTCGACGTCCACTGTGAAATGAACGTAAAGAATTCCTTTTGTTGGAAACACTTTACTCAGAACAAAAGACATAGCACGAGTTGCGCATATGGCCCAACCAAGGTTGAAAGAAATGAGGCATGCGCGCATGCTCAGGGATTTCTTTGCATCTACGTGAGTTGAGTGACGTCACATAATTAGTTTATTTCTTATGATTTTATTAATTACTCAAGTTCAATACAAAACGTATAAATCAGTTGGAAAACTTTGTAACAGGAAATTTCTCACAATTGTTGAGATGATGAATTTTAAATTATTCTCATCACTATGATTGTTGGACAGTGCCAACAAATTCAAGGAGAGTGTTTTCGATAAAATGAAATCGTAAAAAGTGTTCGAACTTTTACTACTGACTTTGCTGCAATTATAGTTATAGTTGGAATGTTCTATTTCATATGGCTACAGTCGCGGTCAATCGTTGTAGGACTTAATGATGAACAAACATGAACAACTGATTCGACGAAAAGTGCTGAAAATTACAGTCCACTATTCAACTTATTAATGGATTAGGGTGTAGGATCGAGGTATGGCTCTTTGGAACACTTCTTCTTTTAACTCCTTTAAATCCATCACTGACCATTTCCCTAGATTGAGAAAACCAACTGTTCCTTTTAAACTGTTGTAACATGAGCCCACGACCAATCTGCATTTTTTTTTCTTCTGCTATTTGACATAGAAATGTGAAAATGCAAGAAATTCCCATCAACTAAGTTTTTTGTACCTATGTGAAACTGCGACCCTCATGATTCAATCTCAGCCGCCACTCTTAAATGGCTTCCAATTCTCTCTGCCTGCTTCATGCAGTTCAATGAAGAATATATGAAATCAACATATTTGTGTCTTATTTAATAGATAGTGATGGACAATGGCAAAGTGCATTACTGTTTCGGTCATATTTCCGTATCCCATGTATTTTGGGGTATCAATCATTCCTATCCTGTATAGGTGTCCCCTGATAAAGGAGTTTCTGGCAATAATGGACACAAAGGTTTTTCTTTCTTAAGAACGACTTATTTAGCCTCAAAAGCTTCTTGCAGTCGGTCCAAATCATAAACCTGGAGGCAATGTATTTTGGAGTAAGACCATTTGCGGAGGTGTCAGCCTTTGATTTTGCTACAAGTCGTGTGAGTTCATACGTATTTTCGTCTGTTATTGTGTACACTGAACAGTGCAAGCTATACTGCACAGCGTGTAGCGTAATCGTTTTTTTCATCAAAAGGGGCCGGTTATGTCACTAAAAAAATGTTCTCGTCTCTTTACATGACCAAGCTACCTTTTTCCCTTTCTGATCCTTACTCAAATTAATATTTTTTCTTCTTAATTAACGTTTTAGTATATCAGCCCAAAGAAAATTTTTGACAATTATATGCTATCAAGTTTTAAAAGTGAAGTTCCTTGGTTGTTTGAGGAGTTCTTTTGTGACAGAAGTGCAGTGAACTGGACAACGTGCACAAAAGAACATAGCTAATGTGACGAAAGCTGGAATTGTCATCTTGAAGTTGGCGGTTATTAAAGATCCAAAATGGCGAATTATTGTCGTGCCTGACAAATCACATAAATTCAAAGATGAGTTTATATGGAATTTGTTTCAGGGTGAATCCAGGTCATAATTAGAAGTATAATGTCAAAACTATCGTGACTTTTTTAATTGTAAATTTGTACAAGATATTGATACTAAGTTCAGGTTCTGGTTTAGGCATGTTTTTTTTTTTGTAAATTGGCGCAAATTAGAATTTTGCGGCCCAAAACGAAGTCCATAGCCCAGTTAGGGAATAGTTGGATCCAGTTATGCACAAGTCTGCAGAGTTTCGTCACGAAAATCTTACTAAGATTGCCATAAATAGTCAGCGTAGAAAATTACTTGATATCCTTTTTGATTGAACGTTAGCAATGCCCATAATGAAACTTTTTTAATAAAGTTGATGATGATCCACGCGAACTATTCTCTTTCTGCTGTTTTCGTCAGATCAGCAATATTTTTTTCTTTTGTTTAAGATGTGATCATGTTACTATCTTACCTTCAGATAACTTGAGATATTCGTATCACCGTAGGTCTTGCAAATCAATAGACTCCTCTGGTACATATACAGAGATCTGCGAGTATTGATGAACTTCATATCTCGTCGGACGAAATATTACCCAAACGCTAGGAACATCACCAAAAGTACATGCGATGGAACTTTGCGTACGCAAATTTATTGATGAGGGTCCATGTTTTGCCCAAATCGACATAACGACAAACATCCAGATATGTTTGGAAGAATTAATGCATAGTCTCCAAAGACCAAGATGATATGACATGAACAGTTGACAATAGAAGAGATCCTGAACACTGAAACTCCGTGCTGCAAGTGCATATAGTGCGAAGACCATCTAAACTGTTTCGACCCGTTCTGCAGCGATAGCCTATGTGAGGACCCCGATTGGAGATCATTAGGGGCGCCTATCAAAAGGCAAGCCTCCGGTGGATCAACAGGGAAACCTTCCGTGTTGCGAGACAATTGTGGCCTACATATAACAGAAGGGGACAAGAGAACTGCTTAATGACAGCAGAACAAATACCAGGAATCAAGTAGGGGTCATTACGGGCCACTGAGCCATAGGAGACCTTGCTAGAAGACTGCAAATAGCGGCAAACAATTTCTACAGGATCTTTAAGGATTCGGAGATATTCGAATCCGTTCAACACTTACTTTGCGAGTGCCCCGCTCTGATGAATAAAAGAGGTAGGTAAGCTATTAGGTAGCTACTTCTTTTCAAGTCTGGGGGAAATAGTTTAAATGCATCCTGAGATTCCTAAGTGAAGCAGGATGGATCTAGGGTGGTTTTAAAAGTTATCGCCTGAGGTCAAGGGGCCCAATAGATCCGCTGGAGGTCTAAGTGAAGCACCCTAGGTATTTCTAGCGGCGCCCCTCTTACCTAACCTAACCGACCTTGGAATAATTAATAGAATAAAACCAGCTTTGCGATATATTCCTCTATTCAGGGGACAAGGGTAAATGTGATAATAACACTTTTCTGTAAAATGAATGATAGTAATAGTGAGCAACTCTGAGTTTTGTCAGTTCGAAATGCATTTTTCTCCTGATAAAATCGTGATATTTTGATGCCTTGGTGTTTTGGTAACGTCAACTTATGGGTTTGAACCGTGTTTAGTTTGTTGCAAAAACCGTAGCAAGGGAAAATAAATTTGTCCTGATGTGAATACCAAGGAATACATGCATTGAGAGCATTGTAATTGCAAATCACCTTACAAGGTGGCAAGAATTACTTTCTTCTCTTCTACTATTTCAGATCCATGAAAGCATAGCTGTCAGGCTATGGGAGATATTAAAGTCACCATATTAAGACAATATTCCAGAAAAAAGCCAAGCAAACATTTTTGTTATTCATTCAGAATATAACCTACACCCTAGAGATTATTGCTCCTTCCAAGTAAATCTTTTTATTGTTCTGTGAGATTTATTTATAAGGAAATTTCAAACTATTTCACTAAGTCGTAATGATTACTCAAGTTCAGATGCAACAAAAATGACATTATTCTATGAAACAATTGAACCCTCTCCCTGTAAATATAATCGAGCTCAATTCAAAGGGCATATGAATTGCAACATAAAAATTCCGTTATATAAGTATAATATAAACTGAACATTCTTCAGAATTAGGTTAATGCAAATTTTTCTAACTAAGTACCTACTTAGATTAAGCAGAGCCATCTCGAAGCCTATTCTATTGGTTCAATCGGTTTATTACGTTTTTATTGAGTTCATTCTTTTGTGTACGTATGTAGTTGAATGAATAATTTCTCAGCTTTATTGCATCTAACGCTGACAGGCGTATTTCATATGCCTACATACAAATTTGTAAGAATAAAATTCACATTTAATTCTTGACACTAACAGCATCAGCTGATCTCGGTGTTAAATGATTACAGCCTTTGTGTATAATGTATTATACATTAATCAACTTGTCTACTGCAGACCATCGAATCAGTTCAGATTTGATGAACTTGTTTTCTTTTGAGGACTGAATGATAAATCATAAACTATCGAAGCGTCGATTACATTAGGGCTTCTGAACAGGTCATTAATGTTGTAATATGACTAAATCAGAGGTTATAATAGATAATTATACAGGGAATAAATTATAGTAAAAAGATAGTAAGCAGCAAAGTATATTACTCAATTTGTCTGCTATGATGGTCCCACTGGGGGATGTAGATGGGAGCAAGATTCATATTTTCTTTATTATAATGATAAACAAGTTTGGTGGATTAAATTTTGTTGGGTCCAATGCAGTGACAGGTTTTGAGTGTTGTCAGAATTTTCAGTGATTTAAAAATGGCTCCAAGAAAATCAGCATCTTTACTTTTGTTGATATTTTATCAAATTATAACGTTTTTCCTGTAGTCCGTTAGATTAGTTGGCATAAGGGCGCTTCCCGGTCGTACATATTCGGATTTTTCCTCCCGGTGCACACGGCGCAAGCGGCGAGAGATGGTAACCTTATCATTGCATAGTTACTGCTAATAACGTAGCATAATCAACAAAACTGATTTAAGGAACTGAAGTGTGTAAGCTGTGTAAGATCTTTGTAGTTTGCTCTTAAGAGCAGAAGAAAAGCGGGGGGAAATACATCTCTCCTAATGACGTTCATATCTCTGTAGTTTTATATTTTTAATTTTTCTTTAACTAACTTTAAAATTACCTCTCCACACCTAGGTGGAAGCAAACACTAGTCATAATTATTTCTAAAAAAGGCAAAGCTATCAAAGTAAGTTTACTACAGGTTCTTGAAAAGATTGAGCATAAAGTAAATTATTGGGAATATGTGGAATAGTATAATATTTTATAAAATTGGTAAATTAAACACAGTTAAGAGGCAGAGCTTTTCACTTCAGTCATGAGATTCTCATGATTTTATTTTCTTGTTATCTGATTTTGCTTATGTACGACCACAGAATAAGAGCTTTCGGTAAACACTGTCTCAGTGAGACAACTAAAACAAAATTTTGAATAATATCAAAAATAAGTAAATATTTCTGGTAACCAAGTTATTAGCTACGATGAAAATTGTAGCTAAGAAATGTTGTTATTAACAGAAAATGTTCCTATAATGTTCAGGCACACACTCAATTCTATCTTTTACCAGAGCAAGGCAGAAATGCTTTAATTATAGATAAACTAATCGCATACAAAGGCTGGGGAAGTAGGTAGAACTAAATCATCAACGCTTTTCTCGAATATAAAATCGACGATGCCTTGACTTGCACTTGATGACGTAACCAAAGGATAAGCCAACAATGTCTCGCTCCAATATAAAATCATGCCTCCACCCGATAAACGGAAGACCAAAATGTTTTCTTAGAAATTTACTGCAAATTTCTTCCTTCTAATTTTTTATGGTCGAGGCCGACAGCAATCCCTTGCTCCATTAAAAAATCAACGATGTCTCTTCGATCTGATGTAGGGAAGGCCTTAATTTTTACTTAGGCCGGTGACACACGATGATACACGCTCGATACACCGTACTAAAAACTGGTTTTCTTAGCACTATTTGAGAACATTTTCGTGTATAGCCAGAGGACTAGACTCGGATGATACACGAGTGTTTTATTACATATGTATGCGTGTACAACATTTTTTCTGAGCGTGGACGCGTAAGTTTACAGAAAATATTTCGGGAGAATTTTTATTAATTTGGTGGCCGATTAGAGTTATTTTTAGATACAATAGCTGTGTTCGTTTGTGCCCGCAGAACAGAGCAGAACAAAAATACATAAAAGAATGTCTTATAAATTTTCATATAAAGATTTAAATGCAGCAAACAGTATAAATAGTGCGCTTCAATCAACAGAACAAAACAATTTGTTCTCTCCAGTATATGGGAGTTCTAGAACAAGGTAAACAAAAGAACACAGCTAATATGTACTTTCATTTGTGCCTTTGTCGCCCCAATTGCCAATAAGCATTCATTTCGTCGTGCCACAATCCGCTTTCTTCCTCCGCACATGTGGAGCGTTGATTTTCATTTGCAAGGCAATCATTACCTGATGTGACATTTGTTTTGCTAAAAGTAAACTCAAATACTGTATGAACAAATTCCAAAATTAAAACAGCAAAAGCTAATACGATATTTTATGATATTTCGTCAATGGAAATTTCATCCAGCTATTTAACTGGCTATAGATTTTTCAAAATTTCTGATTTGAGTTTTCGAAAGCTCTTGAACCTTATAAGTACTTGTATTTGTACTTGAAAACTTTTAAGTACCAGTACTGTCCTTGTGCTGGTACTTGGAATAAATACTGGGCATTAGGCAGGCCGTCACTATCATATTAGTTTCGTGTATGGATTCTGATTTATTATGCTTAATACATGAGAGAAGCAAGGAGGGGGTGTAGAAAACAAAGGTCTCTGTTAATTAAACGACACCACTTCTTATTATTTAAGAAAAAATTAAATCGCGTTGGATGTTTGGAGTGGACTGTATGAAATAGATGAGTGTCGCTTAGGTTCATTGGGATTGAAGGAAAGAATGCACTTTTACTCAATTCGCCAATTACATTATGTAGTAATCTATTTTCATAATAATTTAAATGTCCGACTAAAACTATTTCGTAAATACTGGACGCCTTTGGTCTCGATAAGCAATAAATATCCCCCGATCGCCGAATGTTGACTGACTCGTTATCCAAAAATTGATTTAATGCCGATGACTTATACTAACTGATAAGCGATGTACCATGCTTCTCTCTCTTCGGGTGCTCAATAACATTCAACGAGAATCATAACAAAGAATGGGAAACAATTGAAAACTGTTCGTTGTTCTTCTGACCTTAACATCGCAACCTGGACAAAAACTGCCATATCTCAAAAGCTTTTCTTACTAAAATCGCCCCGAATGTACACACGTACCTGCATTTGCAGTAATACATTAAAAGTGCTGATCTATTTTTTTTTTCTTTCTTGGGAACAGAGTTAAGGTTTCACGTACGAAGACTACATATTATAAGAATAGTGACGCAATGTCTGTTTTTTTTTTATGAAAATTATTTAATTTTTTGTGTGCAGAGCTATTTTAGCGGAAGTTATGTTCTAAAATTTACATTATCTTGTGGGTTCTGTAGCTTATAGACTCTGTACTCTCTGTGACTTTAGAAACTTTATGGTTTTTTTTAATCTATGTATGCAATTGGCTTTAGGCATTATATCAACATCTTGTAAGTGCTCAGAACAATGCATAAAAAATGTCGGTCAAAATCTGGGAATACTCATGAGCTGGTATACTTCGCAAACAAAATGTTTGTTAAAATCTATGTACGAAAGTTGGGGGACCTGGCCCACCCCAGAAAATAGTCCTAGTTACGCCACTGGGAAGAAGCAATAGAAAAGCTTTTCTACCGCTTCCTCCAAGCTTCCGTTGGAAGGTCTGACATTTTTTTCCGCCGAGTTCCTTTTCACCAAGCTTAATTGCGACTAACATGGAATTAATTGAGAAAAAGTACTTTGCTTCCACAAGGCTTCCATTGGAAGGCCTGACAATTTTTCCCGCTGGGCAGTTAGGTCAGTGGATGTACATATTTATTTGTGTTATTTAGCTAGCTCAATATGGAACTGAGACATTTCAACGAAAATACTATCTAAGTGAGCCAACAGAGAAAATTTCAGAAAAGTCATGTACATATATTTCGGATCATTCATAATTGTGTAATGAGTCGAGTATCTACTATTATAATATGTCTATGCTTTCACTTTCAACTAACACACGAGTCAAAGTGTAGGAGGAAGAGATTTGATGGAATTCTGCAGTTATACACATTCCCTCTAACGATACAAGAATTGTTATAATCAGGTCATCTCATCTTCATATAAAATATTCACATTAAATAACATGAAACTGCTACATATGCTGAGGGAGCCCGAGCAGGCTAATGCATGTAACCAAAACGTCCAATTATATACACGTCCTGGAAAATGAGAGCCTAAACTATCTACTTCGTGAATACTGCCCTAGACTGTTCATATAAAAATATAGATAAGGCCCACGCTTATTAAAATGTGGTGAACGTATTGCCAAACAGAAAAAAATTAAGTCTTGAAAGATAATTTATGAAGATCTTAAAGTTCTTGATAAGATTTCCAGATAACTATTTCAACCACGACTAATATTAATTGTTGCAATCTACTTATTCACCATTCTTTAATTTTTGTAAAAATTTATGTAAAATTAAGAAAAAGAATTTCTTCTCAAACATTAGAGATCTGGTAATGCTATAAAAGCATCTTTATACTTAAAATTATAATGTCAAGATAAATATTGATTTTAAATTTCTGCGACATATTCATATTAAGCAATTTTATATATCTTTAGATTTATGGGTCTTCAAGTAGCAGCTGCTGAAGAGCTATTTCTAGACGTGTAATTTGTACTCTTGTAAATTTTGCAAAACTGTTATATTTTTAAGCCAAGCTCAGGGGATACCCTATGATGAAAAGCACAACATGGCAGGAAGAAGATAGGGAAAAGATTACGGGAGGTGAGCGGAGGTGCCGATATATAACGCCCTTAAACTTTCGCAGATTGTATGCCGGAGGAAAGACAAAAGATGGTAGACGGTTCCACATTCGCACAGCTCGGGATAAAAAAGCATCACGGAATTTTACTGTACGGCCGAAAGTAATTTAAAGAGTAAAAGGATATGCGCGGTTTGCAGCGCGATTATTGCGTGCAGGAATCATTCTACAAGGGATCAGACTGAGATATTTTATTAGAATATGGACCATGCATATAGCGATAAAGGAACGAAAGGCGTCTCATATTGCGGCGGTAGATTCGACGGTATAAAATATTTCTTACACCTTCTGATAAGTCCAAGATATTTCGATGCTTCTTTGGCAGTAGACAAGATGTGGCATGTTCAGTTCAACTTACTGGAAACATTAATCCCAAGAATGCTTAGTGACGGTGAATGGGAAATTAATGCTCCATCAAAAGAAACGAGAGTGGTTAAGTGATGATCTTGCTTTAAAGGGATGAACAGCTTTGAGTCTTAGATGCATTGAATTCGACGCGATTCGCTTTGTCCCAAGTGAAGATATTATCAAGGTCGTTATTCAATGATCTCGTAATCCTGCCAACTCGTTTAACACATGCGCCATTCTATCTGGAGTCCGCAAGAGTGTGAAAGGAGTAAGTGAAATCAAGGGTACCTACTGACATTAGCAAAACTATGGATGGGATTGAAAGTAAGGGAAAGCAGCTCATTAATGAAAATTAAAAAGAGAGACAGAAACGGCACCTTTTTGAAATATAAAAAAACAAAAAAGTTAATTCTTATTTTTGACGCATAAGTTTTACGAAAAAAGTCAATCGTGAGGTGATAAAATCTAAAGAAATATGAAATACATTCCGGTGAAATTTGTCTTTTTCGGTGACATGAAAAATTCAGTGTTCTCCTTATAATCTTGGTCAAGTCGAGAAATGCCAATGGTAAGCAGAACTATTACTATTGTTTTACAATACAACCTATATTTATATACGAACGAAGACCAGCTTGAGATAGGTAAGTAGTGTAGAAAAGAGCATATGAATATTATTAAGAAATATAATGTATTGGCATGTCGATGAACAGCTGATAGCTACTCCATTTATTTGACAAGCATGCTCCTCTACTTATCAAACGGATATCATCTACTGGTATTCAGTTACAGTATCACTGGCTTTCGAGATGGCTGATGAGTTTGCAAAAGGGCTCTGAAATGAATGGATAACTCCGCAGCGATATCTTATATGAGAATCCCGATCAGAGCTATCAGAGGAGCGCATATCAAAAAGGAAGCCTCCGATAGATCAGCAGAGAAACGTGTCGTATTGCGAGGCAATTGTGGCCTGCATATGACAGGAGGAGGACAAGAGAACTCTTTAATGGCAGTAGAAGAAATACTAGGAATCTTGTAGGGGCCATTACGCGTCACTAGGCCAGAGGAGATCATGCTAGAAGGCTAAGAATAGGGGCGAACTATTTCTGCAAGAGCTGTAAGGATTCGGAGGAAATTGAATTCGTATTTTGCGAATGCCCCGCTCTGATGAAGAAAAGCGGTAGGCTATTAGGCAGCTACTTCTTTTCAAATCTAGGGGAGCTGTAACGTAAAGAGTTCAGATGTATCCTGAGAATTCTGAAGGAAGCAGAATGGATACAGATCCGCTTCAAAGGTTGTCCCATGAAGTCAAGAGGCACAGTGGATACACTGGAGGTCTAAGTGAAGCAGGCTAGTCACTTCTAGCGGCACTTCTACTGAACCTAGCTTACATAGTCGTTGAACGATGTAGAGCCCTTTTGAAAATATAAAACGTTAAAGTCTGGAGAGGATGTCACCAAATTTTAAATTTTTAACAGCAAGGTTAATGTTAATCTGAAAAGTTAATAGGGTTTATTTGAGTAAATCTTTTGAGTCATCTTCTATATAAAAAAAAACATGTTCTAGTGAGCAATGTAATTTGTAGGAAAGGTATTCCGACATGCGAACTGAATTCAGATCATTTGATTTTATACAAATACTTTATAATCTTAATAAATTTTGTAACTCCTCTGAAATCTGATGTTATTAAATGAATTCAAATATTTTAATATTTTTTGGTAACCATTTTGTACCTTATGAAGGAATATGCAAAAAAACTCATACCTATTCATAAGTCTAATGCACCTCTAGCATTGACGAAATTAATTAAAATTTTCATATTTTTTACTTTTTATAGTGATAGCTTTTAATTGAGTTCATACTCTAATTTTAGTCTATGTTGTTGGTACTGGAGATGTCTCTGCCTGCCTTTTGCTTGTTATTTTCAACATTAAAACTTCTAAAAAAAATAATTTTCAATGACTGGGTATTACATTTGATTTAGTTTTTAACCATTTTTACTTTATATGCTGGAAAAATTTGATTTTTACCATTAAATAAAAAATTCCATCACATTTTTTTGCAAATGGCGACATCTCCAATATAATGCAGAAAAGATTCTGGAGATATCTATTACAGTCTATACCTAATCAAAGGTTCATATGAATCCAATATCTGTCATCATATCCTTAAAGCTTGGAAAAGATTGGTTATTTTACAGTTAGGCAATATTGCTCTTCGCTTATTGCTTCAATCTATTTTAGACAAAAAAAAAAAAAAAAATTTGACTTGAATTGAATTATCTCATATTTACATAGTACTTATGTTCAATTTCTCTCATGTCTAATAAAATCAAAACATTGCCAAACTAATCCTATAAAGAAAACGACCGACGACCTACCCATATTTTCGAAGAAAGAATTTGACCACCAAATTTACCCAGGACTAATCCAGCTTATCTATCCTAGGCTAATAAAAGATATACAAACAGAAACACACGCATAAATCCCACTATAATATACATATCTATTATATGACTTCAGTTCAGTCCTTGTGCTAATATTAAGACTACCTTGAATCTTTTCTGGAACATGTGTAGTGATCTGCTCAGCCCTTTTCTCTAAAATCTAACGTCATTCGCACAGATAACCGTAACCCCTTTACTTAGTTTACAATTGTTGACTAATAAAACTTTTCAACCCGAAAACATTACACCCCTAATGTCTCTTTAGTGTTCACAACTGATCGCATGAAGTCAAAAATACATATATTTTTTTCGATTGACGATTGCCACCCGTCGGTTTTATTATCCGACCCAGGTAAGTGACCTTTCGGTACGGAAAAATCTTAGAGCTGCTGAATGCTGGCCCCTACTCCAGAAGCTGGATTTTCAAGAAATAAATAGTTTTTGAATGATTTATGCTGATCATAAAAATAATAGAAAATTTCACGCAGCAATTTTCTTGGTATTTGGAAAAAGGGACAACGTTATTATTGCTTGTTAACACCTATATTATCACTGCAATTTTAGTTAACTAAATTACCTTGAAAGGGGTATCCATTAAAGCAGGGTCGATGCATTGCTCCAAAGTTGGTAACTGTCATTTTTGTTCAACCATCCACTGAATGATCACGTTAAATGTCTGGAATTTGTATATTTTTTTTTCTGCACAATTTCAATTAGAAATTTCGTTTGTTATTGTTTGCCTATAAATAAGGACCGCTTTCTTATTAAAATTACTACACTGAATTGATCGGATAGATTACTTGAGCAAGGACACTTCACTTAATTTTTTCAATGCATATAAAATAGCTCGTATTGAAATCAGTCTTCCTACTTGGAGTACACTAAAAGCCACTAACCACCGACCACCGATCACATTCAAGGAACTTGCTTAACTGATTTGAAAAGTTGATCTCACGTCAAGATCACATCACAAGTGTTTGGCCATCAGTCATTGCTGTCAGTCAACTTGAAAAGACCGAAGACGGTAGACGTTTTTCGACCAATCGTAACTGGCGGCACCTATAGCAGAGGAAGTGGTATCCTATGGTATTTAAGTTGAAATTTATTTCAAGCTCATGGTTATATAGTAAAAACGCATAGACGTTGAAGAAACGCCTTCTTGTATGATTCTATGTTTACAGAGAACCGCCTACATAGTCCCCACTATAGTTTTCGTTCAGCATGAAGCTTGGGTATAGTTCTTTTGTCGCCTCCATTTTTTTTTGTTGATAGCATAGCGTGTACACTATATGATTCGGCCCCTCGAATATGTGGTGGTGGAATTATTGAAAAAACTTCTAGTTCTGAGGTAATCAGTTCGTTGCTACTGTATACTTGAAATGGCTCCTTAATTACGATAGGGTGTAGCCTGTTCGATCGATTTGGATCCAAAGAATTTTTCATGTTAACCGCGCTTGAGTAATATAGGTAGCATATATGGGTGCTTAAATTTCGTTAATAAATTTCATTCATAACTCTATGTAGGTACTATGTATGTATGGACCTATCCAGTATATCGAGTCTGCAACTTTATAGCAAATCTTCAGTAAACGATGCGTATAGCTTTTCGTTTTCATTTGTAAGACGAACTATAATTGGTATGGGATACGGTTAAATTCACCGCAACAAAAAGCGTGCTGTCCAGTTAATATCTGCCTGAAGATGAGCGTTTTATTACTAGCCATTACGAGTTGACTTTTGACACCTTCGGCAATGATTATTGGCAGCTTAATTCGATTTTAGTTTATAATAGAGAGAACTTAATATAGGTATGTATATGTATATATGTTGGTATATTTACGGTTTATTTTTAGGGCTCTCTTAAAATTAAGAAGACGTTGCAATTACTGTGAGTTTGGTTTTTGAGCGTCCCCTCTAAACTTGATGAGTTGTAAATATAACGATATATAACATTTGTTTACTGAAATCCTTTAATTTTTAATATCCTTTAATATCCTTGGAATATAGAATAATTGAAACAGTGGTGCTCTGGATTCCTTTTATGATAGAGACCTATAGAATCTCTAATGCATTAGGACTTCCTATAAAATCGTTCAATTGTGTGTTCCAATTGTTTCAGTTTGAGGTCTGTTTAGCAATTCTGTGGCTTAACTAATTCATTCATGATTCTCTATTAGGTTGAGTCTATTAAGACAGTCTAGATTAGAATGGATTTTTTAGATACTGAAGCAGAATGCTTATTTCTATCTTCAATTAATTAATTCTCAGTTCAATCAGATTCCTCTTTGTTTCAATGTTTTGTAGCTCTTGGTTTCGTTTATCGGTCTAGCAATTCTAAGCGATTTATTATATGTACACTCGGATATTATTAATAGCTCTAGACCAAGCCAGTGGCTAGAACCAAATTAAAGGTAGGGCATCAGAAATATGAAGTAGGGCGAAAGTTTTCGGTGCATTTGGGATACATATTTTCAGGTGAAGGGGCATATTTTTGAAAAAGTCAGCTCCTATAGAGCCCTCATTTTATTACATCTTTTATAAATGAACTAAAACAGGTATCTACAATAAAAAGAAATAAATGGACCAAACAAAAAACACAACATGGTAAAAATGTTCAATATAATTGCAGTCTTCGATTTACCATATTGTGGAATTGTCGTAGCACTTCGTCTATATCTTTTTGTCTGTTGTTTTTCATTCAAATGCAAGAAACACAAAGCCTGAAATTGACATTCTTTGAGGCTTATTGATAGCAATTAGTGTCGAAAAGTTAGATTGTTAGATTGTTGCGACTGATGCAAATATTTTATACGTATCTCTGAAGGATTCCCTTTATCTGTTTAGAACTTCTAATATGTTTTAGCTCTGATCTTCTTGACCATTCAACTCATTAAAGTACCTTTTCAGGAAGGAATTTTAATACCTGAGAAATAATTGCAAATACGCATTTCTTTTTTTCTCATTAATTTCCTCACAATAATTATATATTTAAATTTTGAACAGACTTAAACTTTGTCCAACTCATCAAGTCACAAAATTGAATCTAAATCTAAAATTGAATCTCTTCTGTTCTAGGAACTGTTTTGAGATTCTTTTCTACTCTATGGTGTTCTCACCTTCTTCCAAAATTGTCTCATACATCTCGTCTGACCTCAATTTCTTTCTGAACACAGTTTATTATTGATATGGCATCCTTTAATCCCGTGCTTCGACCGTGTAAAGCCTGTAAAGCCGCATCAGCCGGTTGCAGAACACATAATATTTTTTTTTGATATTATCTTGTCGAATTTCCATGTTTAATATAACGCCTTTGATGTCAATACTTTTTGCAATATCATCACCATTTAATTTTCCATTTAATATTTTATCTGGAGTCTTCAAAATCAGAGAATAATTTTCATATACGACCCTTGTAACAGCTAAATGCCCTGACCAAAGCTGTTGCAGTAGTCGACCTAATCGTCTTACCATCATACAATACATGGCAGGAAGAGGTGGGATGTAAGCAACGCAAAACTAATGGCCGGTTTCACAGTCCAGGCTTAAGCCAGAGCTTAGCTAAGCCACGGGTGTGGCTTAATCCCAGAACTTAAGCCTACTCGGTTTCACAGTACTCGGTAAGCTGAGGCTTAATTAAGCCCCAAATGAAAATTTTTAAGTTGTCAGCACTGCTGTAATTGTGAATTTTTGTAAAGGAAAATTGCCATTGTGCATTAAAAACCAAGCGAAAAGAAGAAGAAAAACTTTTTACTTACCAGTTTGTTGTTACGAGTAAGAAACTAAAGGAGAGGCCCATCAACAACAATTTTCGTGCCAATCTCAACAATGCGTAAGTTTATACACATACTATAAAAAATTCGCATTGCTGGCGGTTGGAAAAAAAAGTTTATGCAAGGGATTCTGGCGCTGTTTTTGAACGTGTGAGCCCAAATAGTAACTAGCAGCAGCATAGTGAGCGCTAGTAATACAAAACAACTTTTTGACATTTCTGGTTCCCCAGTAAGTCTATTTCCATCTTCGGTTGCCCAAAAACTTGCCTTAAAATTTCATTTTTGGTAAATCCATAATAAGAAAATATAATAAAATTCTTTTACTTTTATCAAAATTACAAACATTTACCAATCTTCTAATTCCCAGCTTATTATTAAAAAATAAACAAGTACAGTATTACTAAATTTCCACATAAAAGAATGTGTATTTTTTCTATTTAGTACCCTTGCCATCTTAACCTTACCTACGGCTTTTGTGCTAAGGTAAATTTCTTTACCGAACATAAACAAAAGTGACACCTAGGGTATAGTTAGACAGATGTAACCATATGTTAGAAAGTGAGGAAAACATCACGCTCGCCACGCAAAAATGGCATATATATACACGCAATGGACTCTCTTTAGTTTCTTACTCGTAGGTTTGTTGTGGTTTTTATCTGGAAGGATAAAAAATCCACAAAACATTGTTGTAGAATGTTTCGACAACGTAAACCATAATAGCCGAATATGTTTATAGTCGGAGCCGAGAATAAAAATCAACGTCATCCCATTTATCGAAAAGTTACGGGCGCCTTCTTACAATTTTTCACGGGTCACACCTTGCGACATTATATTATACATTTCTTCGGCGCTTATTTCCTCTGCATCGAATAAATAACTCATTTTTGTCTTAAACTGTTTGGTTTCTGCCTAAAACGTTACATGGAATACTGACACTAGCTGCCAGACAGTACTCAAAACTGCTAACTAGATAACTATTTTTCGGTCGGAAAAGCTCAATTTAATTTTACAGTATAATTTTATGAAATATGTACGTTCGTTTAATAAAAGAAATTATAACATATAGGCAAAATATATATTTAGCAATAATTTTCTATGTGTTTCACAGTAACATCTGAGGCTTAAGCCTTCGAGATGACGGGCTTTAAGCCAGTGATATCACTTAAGCCTACACTGTGAAACCGAAATATTTATTAAGCCTTGGTAAGCCATCGACTGTGAAACCGGCCATAAGTTGAGTGGTGGCTGATTGATCAGTGTTACCGATCATACAGACTCGCCGCGCGGACTTTTATGACGTTGTTGTAGAATACGGAATAAGTTGGCAATTTTTAAAGTGGGGCATGGCCCCTCTATGTCCTCCTGTCAAACTCAGGAGTTCGACGAGTGCGTTGAGGTTATCGGCTTCAAATTTGATTTATCTAATTCCTTACCATGATATAAAGATTAATAAGGTATGGCCGAATTATCTGTCAATTGGTTGCTTGCCTCATTTGGGGACAATTATCAGAAATTTGTTCGTCTCAATTTTAATAGTCCTTATCAAAGTGAAAAAAAAAATTTCTATTTAGAAATTTCTTTGCTTTCCCACTAGCACATAATTACTTTTACCGAGGTGATTTAAACGATGAAACTAATGTTCTGTAAATATTTTAATATATTCAAAGCGTATTTCAGTCAATAAAATACCGAAAACTCAAAACAAATTCGCTGGAAATGACATTGTCACCTCCTGACGTAACAACACAAAAAATTCCTCTTTAATCGGCCATACCTTGTTATCTCTTTTTTGAAGGAAGAATATAAGCGAAACGCGACTAGCTTAGAAATAAGCGAATATCTTATTAATCAATTCCGTGTGCATAGATAGGTATATAAAATTATTAGAAATAAATAAAGAAAACTTATTACCTGACCCCAAGTAATTCGGGGGTAGATGAAAACGTTTGGTCAATTTTTTTCTTTCCTCAGGCATCGGTCCTCTTGTTAGGCTAGGCCGGATGAACAGAACTGAACAGAGATAAAGTTATCAGTACAAACTAAAAAGCAAAAAATACTTTCTATGTAAAGATATTACCACAATTTGGCTAAAACGAAGTTCTATTGCAAAAGTAACGCAATGCAGGCATTCATAGTATGCTAAAGTAACAAATATCACCATCAATTTCAATACTGACCCTCTTTTCGCGATCTTGATATTGGAAAATCCAATAAGTTCTTAAATCTATTAGGTCTCTTATATTTTATTCAGTAAATACATATATAGTATGCGCATGTTTAATTACTTCAATATATCCAGTCCCGTAAAAAACTGCAAATTTGCTTCCCATAACTAGAAAGCCTTCCCATTTAACTTTCATCCCATTATCTTGATGTGCTCTCTTTCGTGAAAATAATCGAAAAACTCATATTCTAGGTAATGAATGGGTTTTTGATCACTCACAAATTATAATTAGTGTTGGTTACAGTTGTGATACTTCACTTTTTATGGTGAGCACTGATATACATATGTATGTTTTGCCATGGATATAATAATACGGAAAATGTTTCTCTTGGACTTCTTCAAAGCATTAGAAAGTGTAAACTGCCCCCTATTACTGGATAAGCAATCATCGTATATTCACGTCTCAAATTCTGCCCATATTTCAATCCTCAATAACCTCAATAACCTCATATCTGACATTGTATATTTTGCGTCAGATGTTCCCAAGTTCCTATTAGTAGTGTGACGGAACGTGGCAATAGATTAGGGCATATGAACTATAAAAATATAATGCTGTTAAAACTAATTGTTATCTGTGTGTGCATTTATACGGGTATCAAGCGTCAGGTACGCTATCTACCGGGATCGGCACAGTGGCACTGACTCTAACTTCACCAGAGTGGAAGAAAAATCTTTTTTACTTCCGTTGGTCTAATAAAACAAGAAGAAGGATTCATTATTGACTCATCGGCAGCGGCACACGTACCAATTTTTATCCAGCGCTTTTATATTTTTGCTTAACGAACAAAAAAAAGAAAAGAATTTAATTGTGTAACGCCACCACTGCCTTTACGACGCCACTGGAGAAGATTCAGCGCCGCTGACTGATTTCTTAATATTAAATATCTTGGCTATGTACATTCTGTACATAGCAATCATTTACTTTTCCCCCACTATGAGATTTGCTATAAAAGAAAGGGAATTCTATTATAAGTTGCTTGTTATTATCTAGCTGTGAAGAAATAAAGTTGAACGTTAGGAAAAGGTTATTTTTTATATTCACCCCAAACTACTTTGTTACAAGTGGCGCCCAACTAGAGGCCAGCAATTAAGTGGAAAAGGCCCACATTATTGTTCAAATTAGTTAAAATTCTGAGCAGTGAGCACTGAAACAGTCTCCAGAATATATAATAAAAAAAAAATAAATAAAAATCTGAGCTCTGAATACAGACTCAATAAAAGTAGTTTGTGAGTGTGAGTTAAGAAGGATTTTTTAAAAAAAAAACAGACTTTAGAGTACAGTCTCAACTAGTTATTCCTGAAAAAAAAAACAATTTAAATAAATATAAAAAACCAATAATTTGAGCACTGTCCGCAGTCTCAAGTTAATAATTTTTGGTTTTGAATCGCACTGTGTACAGTCGAATCAAAGCATCAAACAAGTGAGCACTGAACACAGTCTCAAACCAGCATCCGTTTTGAATCGCACTGTGTACAGTCGAATCAAAGCATCAAACAAGTGAGCACTGAACACAGTCTCAAACCAGCAACCATTTTGAATCGCACTGTGTACACTGTACAGTCGAATCAAAACGCAAATATACAACAACGAGAGCACTGAACACAGTCTCAAAGCAGTAACAGTCTCCACTGCTATTGCACTGGATACAGTCATAGCAAATCAGCATTCAATTAAGAGCACTGAATACAGTCTCAACTTCGCTATATACCTATCATCTGTACATGACATTTGCTATTGCACTGGACAATTAAATCTCGACGTCATAGAAACATCACAAGTATACATCTTCGTGTATATATCTAAACAGTCGAAGTTATCAACATCCAAGCAGAACACTATACATATAGCCTCGTTCTGCATATAACGCACCGTACACTACATACAAAGCACACAGCATATAGCATAGCTCGCAATTTTGTCCCACTGGAACGCTTTCTCTTATATACTCACTATAGGCAACTAATCCTTGGAAATCATCATTTCACAGTAGCTTCTCAAATTAAGCAAATTAGATTTAATCAAAAAGACTAGTGGATTGGATATATATATAATACAATATAATTCAAAATGCCAAGACGCACCACTACACCTGATTTTGGGGTTAGTCCCAACATAGCTTTTACTAAGCATCAATTTCAAGAGCTATTGGGTAGCATTAATAACTCAGGAAATGTACATATTACCGAAGGAAGTTTTTCAACATGCACAGCACGATACAATGGTTCGCGGGATCCTTCAAAAGTGGAAGCATTTATTGAAATGACGAGTGTTTTCAAAGATATAGAACACATTTGTGATAAAAATGCTTTGAGAGGTTTACCACTTCTGTTACAAGACGAAGCTTCTATTTGGTGGCAGGGCATAAAAGATAATACTGCTACATGGAACCAAGCAGTAGATGCATTACGAAAAACATTTGCACCAAGGAAGCAACCTTACAAGATATACCAGGAAATATTTGGCGAAAAACAAAATTCCACAACACCCACCGAAGTGTTCGTTACTCGTAAGAGGGCCCAGATCTCAGAACTTCCGAAACCAGTTCATAGTGAGATGACGCAGATTGACCTCATTTTTGGTCTGCTTCACATCTCGATCAGAGATAGAATGCCCCGTGACAGTGTCACAACGTTCGATGACCTTATAAAAAGAGCAAGAGAGATAGAAGATGGGAAAAAAGAACACTCTAGAGATACTTCCAGAGGAAGAAGCATAAGAAAGCAGTGTTCATTTTGCCGTAATTATGGGCATGAGTTTCAAGAATGCCGAAAACGCCAACAAACAGGAAAACCTCAACAAAAAGGGCTTTCAAGTCAAATTAGACCTGTGCAAACTACAATTGGTGAGCCAGAATACGATAGAAAACCACAAATAACATGTTATGGCTGCGGTAAACCTAATGTGGTAAGAAGCAAGTGTCCGACATGTAGTCCAAAACCTACACTCTCAGCTAATGCATTGGATTTCTGCAGCCTACAAATTGGAAACATCCAAACTGTGGCAGTACGCTTACGTCCTAGATTAACAATCCAAATAGGAAACTATTTAGGTAGTGCGTTTGTGGATACCGGGGCAAAATCTAGTGTGGCATCGAAAGTTCTATACGATTGTTTGTTGAAAAAGGGTTATATCTTTAAAGAAAGCCAGGTCAGGATAATTATGGCAGACGGGATTCCAAGACCTCAAAAAATTCTGACAACTAAGGTTGAAATTCAGATAAAGGGTCGTACCGTTAGCACAGAGCTCATAGTACTGCCGGCCTATAACGATAACAAGACACTACTTGGGGTTGATTTTATAGAAGACGCCGGAATAATTTTAAACCTTCCGCAGAAGGCATGGAGTTTTGTAGATGACCCCAACCGGCACTATGAATTTACCTATGAAAATGTCATCAGTTCTCCAAAAGCACGGAGTCGTATGCCAGCTATGGAACCGGTTAAAAAACCTGCTCCAGTAGAAGAAATTCTCGAATATGGACCCGAACGTAAAAGCAAGGTAGTTATTCCTTCACCCTCGATCGGAAATACAGTAGATACCATACCACTGACACCGGGGAAAAATTTAAATATCTCTTCTGACAGTCAGCCATCTAGGAAAAAGAAGAAGTCTAAGCCAAGAAGATTGTTTGATTACGACGTTAATCTTTCAATGTTGGACGTGGAAATAAACCTGCGAGATGACGAAGCTCAAGAGATGCTGCCTTTGGAACGAGATAAGCTTAATCAGCTGATCTGGAACTCTAATACTGTGTTCCAATCAGGAAACCAACCTACTAATGAAGTAGTTCATCATATTGACACTGGACGCCATCCGCCGGTATCCTCTCCTCCATACCGACTTTCAGTTCAGAAAAGGAAACAATTAGAAAAGGAAATAGAAGAAATGTTGGCAACGGAAATCATTGAACCATGCGAGTCTCCTTGGGCTGCACCTGTCGTACTTGTACCCAAAAAAGGAGGTGGTACTCGAGTATGCATAGATTACAGGAAACTAAACTCCATTACCAAACCAGATAGTTTCCCCTTACCAAGGATGGATGACCTCTTGCATGAGGCAAAGCAGACAAAATACATGACAACATTAGATCTACGTGCAGGATATTGGCAAGTGGCTGTAAGAACCGAAGACCAAGAAAAAACGGCTTTTGTAACGCCACTTGGACTCTATAAATTTAAAAGGATGCCATTTGGACTGCGAAACGCTCCTGCCACATTCCAAAGGCTCATAAATAAATTCAAAAGTAACCTATGTAGTAAAAGTATTATATTAGCCTATTTGGACGACCTTATTATTTTGTCTGACACATTCGAAAATCATATGGATGACCTGCGAAGAGTTTTTGAAAGATTGACAGTCTACAAATTGAATCTTAATAGAAGTAAATGCAGATTTTGCTGCTCTACCATAAAATATCTTGGTCATATCATAAGTAATAAAGGAATTCTACCAGATCCTGAAAAGATATCAGCAATAGCGAAAATGCGAGAACCGACAAACCTTAAACATCTTCAGTCCTTTTTACAAACTTGTTCGTGGTACCGAAGATTTGTTCCTAACTTTGCCCAACACAGCAAACCTTTGAGCGATCTGACAAAAAAAAGCGTAGAATGGTGCTGGGGACCAGAGCAAATCAAATCCTTCCAACATTTGAAAGATGCGTTAGCCAGCTCTCCGATACTAAGGCAAGCTGATGAAAGCAAGCCCTACATCTTAAAAACAGATGCTAGCAACTACGCAATAGGAGCAGTTTTGGTGCAGGGGGAGGGATCAGATGAGCATCCTGTAGAATATGCCAGTCGACTTCTATCATCCCCAGAACGAAATTACTCAACTACAGAGCGAGAGGCTCTAGCAATTGTATGGGCTGTAGTCAAATTCCGTGGGTATATAGAAGGAGCTGAGGTGATTATTACAACGGATCATCAAGCATTGAAGTGGCTGATGAACCTTAAGTCACCAAGTGGTAGATTAGCCAGATGGGCGCTGCAGCTGCAGCCCTATAATATCCAAATAAAATACATAACTGGACGTACAAACGTGGTCGCTGATACCCTATCACGCCCACCTTGTGAGCCAGAAAATACAGACACCTGTGGTATATGCAGTGTAACTATAGATCTCCCCAGACAAAGTGCTAACAAAACACGTGACGAACAACTTAAGGACCCAGAACTAAACAAAATTATCAATTGTTTTGAATCCAAACAACCTTTAGAGAACTGTGAATACTGGAGTAACAAAGGATATCTGCTTAATGGAGGAGTGCTGTATAGATACAATCCTTACATAGAATCTGATGACGCACAACTTGTAGTACCCGAACAGGAAAAAGCGGATATCCTAAAAGCATATCATGATGATGCAACAGCAGGACATTACGGGTTTCAACGTACATACAACCGCATCGCCAGCCGATATTACTGGACAGGTATGAGGAAGTATATAAACAACTATATCAAGAGCTGCCATTACTGTCAGCGCTTCAAGGCTAGCAATAAGAAGCCAGCTGGACTACTGCAAACTACAGTCAGTAGTCAGAGATTTGAAACTCTATCGTTTGACTTGTTTGGACCCCTCCCCACATCCGAGGACAATAAGACATGGATATTCTGCGTGGAGGACAATGCTTCAAGATGGATTGAGCTTTTTGCATTAGAGAAAGCTAGTGCTGACGTTTGTGCACGAGTATTAATAAGCGAAATCTTTTTGAGATACGGTCTACCTCGGCGAGTAGTAAGCGACAATGGGACTCAATTCGTGAGTGCTGTCATGCAAAAGGTTATGTTCTGTCTCGGTGTGCAACATTCTTTTACGCCAGTGTATCACCCAGAAGCTAATCCAGTGGAGCGTAAAAATCGTGATTTGAAGACACATTTATCCATACTAGTAACGGGTAATCATCGAGATTGGCCAAACAAACTTCCAGCGATAAGATTTGCTATGAACTCTGCATTTAATGAGAACATTGGCTGTTCTTCTGCATTTCTAACCTTTGGGCGTGAATTACGAGCTCCTAGAGATGTGTTTGATGACCTGAAGACCATAGTGATGAGCGAAAATTTCGTCCCGGAAATAACTCCATATCTACATCAGCTGTCTGAAGCTATCAGAGATGCAAAAGAAGTCCAGGAGAAGAAAACCGAACGTACGAAGACCATAGCCGACCGAAAAAGACGACCTGATCCATCATATCAGCCTGGAGATTATGTTTGGGTAGCCACCCACCCAATTAGTAGCATTAAAAAGGGGTACAGTTCAAAGTTTTGCCCCAAAAGAGATGGACCTTACATCGTGGTAAGGAAACATGGACCCAGCAGTTATGAGGTAGCAGCAAAGACATCACCAACTAATACCCTTGGGGTATACCATACATCTGCACTTACTCCATATATTGGACCTGGACCGCCTACAATTGAACCGATATCACAATTAAGAAAACGAGGACGTCCCAAGAAGGATGACAACAACCAAAATTCTGGCACCGCGTCGAGACGACCACGGAGCCAGAGGGGGAGCATGTAACGCCACCACTGCCTTTACGACGCCACTGGAGAAGATTCAGCGCCGCTGACTGATTTCTTAATATTAAATATCTTGGCTATGTACATTCTGTACATAGCAATCATTTACTTTTCCCCCACTATGAGATTTGCTATAAAAGAAAGGGAATTCTATTATAAGTTGCTTGTTATTATCTAGCTGTGAAGAAATAAAGTTGAACGTTAGGAAAAGGTTATTTTTTATATTCACCCCAAACTACTTTGTTACAATTGTAAATTATCTTGTAAAATAAGTATTTTTGAATATAACTTGTAAAGACGAAAAAGCTCGTTTTTTCTTTAGATTGTGACTATTTTTATAATTATTTGACTATAATAGTACTTGTTTTCTCTCTCGATATTTCACTGACGAGAATTTCCAATATTTCATTGAAAGTTGTTGAAATACAAAGCAAAATAGTATATTTAACAATTATGTGCAAAAAAATGTAGGAGAGTTAATTCTCGTTAAAAATTTTCAATTTCTTTAAACTGCAAATTTTCATTTTTCGTCTTAAATTTTATAATTTTGTCGCATGTTGGGTTTCTGTCTTTTAAGCTAGATGTCTCTAATGTTGTCTAGGCTAATTTTATATAAATTTTCTCACTTTTTACGTATCGTAGATTTTCTTGCCTACAGGCTCATTTGTATCTAAATTGAAGCTTTTGCTGAGTACTGACTCCTCTTAAGTAATCATCCCTTTACCTATTTTCTATTTAACTTTAATATGTCTATTTCCTCTTTAATATCAAGAACAATTACGATGCCATTATTATCAATTACTATATTAAGGACGTGTTGTTCTAATTGAGTTGTTGTCTCGACTAAAATGTGTTTTGTAAATTTATGACATAAACGAAGCGGAAATGGTCTACCTAATAAATCTGCTCTTTTTTTATATTTTCTGCAGTTTACCCATCAGGATATTATTCACTTACTGCTATACTACTGTAATCCTTCGGCGGAAATAGTGTGGAAAAGGTAGTTTGTCCATCCAATCCTATTCGTGTAACTTATTTAGCTTACTTTATTATCATGCAATTAAATTAAAATCGTTCTTCTGGATACAGTGTTCTTTGCGGGTTGCCTGTAGTCATTCCCAAAATTTGGAGTAAAATTTAATAATATTGGTATTGTACATATAACAACAATTGTAATATTCTGAATATATTAATACGCAATTTTAATAAGCTTTTTATTAAAAAGAAATATATTTTACTGTACAGTTTACTACAATTTAATATTCTCAGCTAATAAATTTCGTATCAACTTTTATTAAAATATAATAGATTAAATATTAAATTCAAATATATATATGAAATAGTAAGAGATTAAGATTAAGTGAGAGGAATGGCAGCCATTCATTGGCTTATTGTACACCGCTTTCTTTACAGTTCATCCAGCAATCCCACTCTTCCTAGGAAGAGTAGTTTTTTTTTTGGGTGAAATTTCTTCAAAGTTGACAGACTTTAAGAAGTGTGAGTCAAAAGCTTGTATTCTACATTGTGCAATGACCTTGCATTCACACAAGAAGTGCTCCGATGTTTCATCTTCTTCGAGACTATATAGCCTATATACATCAGTGAGTGCATGGCCGTCTTTAGCTAAGTGGGGACCCTACCCTGGGCGCTTTAAGATATGGGGACCCCTAGCAAAAATTATTCTCTAAAATGCTTTGGGTTATCAACAGGAATAATAATGTAAAGTATGTTAAGGCCTATTGCGCACTGGAGACTTTTTGTCAGATAAAGGTGAGACCACACGGCGAGAGACTTTGGCCTCTGGAGACCCAGAAGCCCGTGTATACACTTCGGAAACGCAAAATATCTCAAAAGAAATCAAATCTCTTGAGACTTTTTTGGTCTCCGGTTTCCCGTCGTCTCCAGGGTCGGGTTCTGGTCTCCGTAGTTTGCTGATTTTTCATCTTCAGGTTTCCGGAGGTTATTTGTCTATTCTGGTCAGTTAAAGGAAAGGAGAAGGGATTAAGTGGAGTGAGTTTGACAAACTGTTACAAAATAATTAATGAAAAAATTAATAATTAATATAATAGATTTAGGGCAGAAAATTTGTTTCGTCAATAGGGTTTGGTTATTTTTGAAAAAAGATCACACAAATTTCTTGTGTTATCCTTTATTCCGTAAAACTTGGACACCAAGGATATATTTTTTTTTAGATGTTTTACTTTTCGCATAACATAAAACTATTAATAACTTTTGAGATAATTCTCTCTAACAATCTCTTGCTTTACAATTACCAAAGATCTCTGGAAATCTCTAGAGACCAAACTTCAAATTTCGTGTATACGTCGAAGAGTCTCTAGAGACTCTTTTTATTATGGTCTCCATATAGGTACTTGCTGCGTAAACATTTCGGAGATTTTAGTCTCTGTAAACCGTAGAGTGGAGACCAAATGTCTATCATCAGTTATCTTCACCTTAGCTGTTTTGTCACCATCGTCAATTTCATAGGCGCGCAATGAAGTGACGTGACAGCAAGGCGACTTTTTGGTTCCTCCAGCTAGTAACTTTTGGGTGACGAAACTAACACAGCGCCTTGATGTTTATATGGCACGCATTGATAACATTTTTGTCGCCGATTGACTGCCATTATTTTGGGAGACGTTGTAGAGCTTGGAAATAACTTATTTTACTTACTGGATGCTAGAACGATAGTATGAGGGGAAATAATGAAGCACTAATGCAAGAAGTAGGTACAAATGAAACCACCCCTATGCAACACAAATTTGAAGGAATATTCTGATAGCAATTTGAGTATAAAACAAGTAAAAAAACTAGAATTGGTCTAAGACTAATTCTTATGATACTTTAGATATGAATGCCCGTAGAAATTTCGTATTGTCGGACATAAAAAATGATTATAACCAATTTTATAGGATTTCGTATTCTGAAGCAGTTTTTAGTACAATAAAAATGTCTTGGACTGATCATTTTCACAGTATACGTAAAACACCTAAATTTTTATATGGCAACACCAAGAAAGAGTTGCCCAATTTAGTCTATTTTTGAAATATTATTTGCTAGTACAATGAAAACATCACGAAACAGTGCTCTATTTGTCTCTTTTTTTATTTAAGGTCCGTGTACAAAATTTCAGCTCTCTAAGCATACGGACATGCAAAAATCAAAATAACTTTTAATATTATGCGTGCGTGTCCAATTCATTTTGCTCTATCATCATCATTTCGAGGTGTTAGACGGTAGACAGAATTTCGTCGGATCACCTATAGCCACCAATAAGCCACACGAATTCTGAAATTCTTTCCTCCATTGAAAACATTTTTTAAAGGCCTGAGACAAAAATCCGCGCTGTTGTACCTAGATCTAGGCTCATAAAACTTTTTAGCTAACAAGCCCAAGCAACCAAATCAATCTAACTTCCACGAAGTCGAGACTACCCAGACACAACTCACAACTTATTCAAATCGTCTTCAGCAGCACACGAGCTCTGAAGAAATATGGTCGATTTAAATTCTAAGAAAGAAATGAATTTTCACCTATATTGGAAAACATTTTTGGTTCGTGCCCATGATATATTTAGCCGAGATCAGTGAGTTATTGAGGGTTGCTATGAGCTCTTCCATACATCACTTTCTTAGTACTACCGTCGATACCTGGATATTCTTGTCTGTGCTTCGGGTTCAATTGATGATCGCATATTGGTAGATAAGTTATAGCAAGTTTCAAAAGCTGTAGTGGTAAAATCAAATCTTTCAACACTCATACGGAAATATCAAAGGAATTTTTCAGGATAGGATCATACATTCAAACATTAAGGGAAATTTTCCTATCGCTCTAATTTGGAAGGACCTATTGCGTTTCTTTCGTTGATAGTTTCTATGCCATTATGACAAATACACATATCACAGCTGCCTCTTCAAAATTTATATTGAGGAATGGTGATATAAAACATTTTTGGGGTGACAGTTATTCGCTGTATGATTATTAAACTAGCCTACGGGGACAGTGACCAAAACGTTGTGTGACAAAAAGTCTAACATGAACCAACAGTATAAAAAATTTCGCTGATTACCAAATACATTGAGTTTGACTACTGAAAGTATATCATGAAAATATACCGGAAATTTAAGAAATACTGGGGCTGTAAACACGGTCACTACATATAGTACGTTACTTTGTACGAAAATTTGTTGCCATGTATAGAACTTCGAATAAATCCCACGGTCTACTTACTTTCAGTAGTCACACTCTAACAGCTAAACTAACTTATAATAGGTTGTCTTACTGGTTGAAGAATTAATCATCGGTTGGTCAACTATCGCAGGGTCTAGGGGGCCCTATGTATCCCGGGGCCCTGGGCCCGGGCCCATGCATAAAGATGGCACTGAGTGAGTGATATACCTATCCTATGATGCGTTTGTTTGGTTTGCAGTGTCCGGGTGGGACTCCTGTAATCATTCTGAGTTGATTCCTAGACAGCTTCAAATGATCCAGGCTCTTCTTTGGTGAAGGTCCTTTAATGAATCTGCTGGCTTGTTTGGAGCCTATCTTTGAATTCCATCTTTGGTTCATTCGTTTTTAGGACCAATTTTGAATGGAAAGTTTTACGGTATTGTAAGAGAAACCGCAAAATGGTTCCGGTGCTATAAGGAGCATGGATGCTCCGTTTTTGGCCAGTACATACACATTTTCATTCCCATCAATTCCTATGTATCCTGGCACCCATTGAAGTGTTATGTGGTTCTTTGTGTCAAGGTTTGTTAATGCTTGAATACATTCCCACATTAACTTCGTTTTGACCTCAGGTGCGATGAGATGGCTTTCAATGCCCCTTGGCTATCTGATTAGATATATTTGTGTTATATTTTTGTTAGTGTAGAAACGGCTGAGTTTTTCATATGCACATTTAGTGTTGGCATATACTTCTGCATGGAATATCGAGGCGTATTTCCATAGGCTTTGATAGATATAAGCTGTTGGCTTTACACCATATATTCCAGCCTCTACCACTTGCTCGATTTTAGAACCGCTGGTGTACCAGATTAGGGTTTCATTTTCTAGATTTATATCAATTTCCACGCTATTTGGTATCTTTATTTTATGGGAGGCAGACAGTGGTTGTGTTTAGCAACCATCCTGTCTGATATCATGTCCAGTATTTGATTTCCTTCTATTAGTTCGGTTATAGTGTGTAGACTTTTGGAGTCCCATTCACTAAATCCATCTGTCCGGGCTCTGTACACCATTAGCCCAGCCTCTTTTTCAACAATGTTGCTGAGTACTAGTAGGTTCAATAATATTTCTAGAGCGCTAGGAGATGTTGTGCGCATGGCACCAGTTACAATTAGACATCCTTTGGAGCTTGTTTAGCCTCCTGATGGTTGTTTTTTGTGTACATATATTACACCATGCTGCTGCAGCATATAGGTAATCATAGGTATTAGATAGTACTAATTTTTAATGTTTGAATTAATTTAAAACAAGTAATTTCATTTATTTTAAATAGCATATAATACATTCCTATTAAAATAAGAAGTTTTTTTATTCCTTTTTTTATTACTTCATAACATATCATTCCTTCTATTTCTTTTACAATCATGAAACATTTTTTACTTTGGGATAAAACGACTAGCAGATCAATCGAGGCATTGTCTCTGTTCCTTATTGTGAATTCGTCTGATCGATTTTCAGGAGCAACTGTAAAACAACGGATCATAAAAACAAAATTGAGTAAAAGTAATTCAAATATTAAGATAAAAATAAGTAAATTTTCCGTCAAACGCATCGATAGGAATGTACTTACATACTTCAAAGAAAAATTTCTTCCAGGGTTGTACTCCGTATACGTTACTTTTAACCAATTGGGTTGTATTATCCGGAAAATACCGTACTTTCTAAAAAACCCAACACAAATTTGCACCTCCATCTGTTAATAGCTTTGCAAATCACAAAATTTCTTTACATTTTTTATTATTGATTAGGGACGTTATCTTTTATATATATTATTATATGCTTTTCAAATATCCTTATTACACTTTCATTTCTTAACTGTTGCGGTAATTCCTTAAACATTTGTAATCTTTTGTACATATTTTGAATATTCCCGCATCTATACTTATTTAACCAAAATCTATCAATATTTCTTAATGGATATGCGGTTGTGAGTCCATACATCCGCCAACGAAATATTCCGGCAGTAGATTATTTCTAATTTTAAATATAGTTATAAACATATTTAAATAAACTCTGTGCTTCACACTTAACCATTTTAATGACTCCAACATAAGCCTCCTTGGTGTTGTTTTGTTGCATCGTAAAATTATTCTCAATGCGCAATTTTGTTGCTTTTGCAATCTATTCCAATCTTCTCTTGTACTCGTAAATATGTATTATTGGCGCGCAGTATTCAAAAGGTGGTCTGATTATGGTTTTAATTTTTGTAGCCGGGTTTTTATAAAAAAAACAAAAGAACTTTAATTTTTTACACGTTTATTCCTCGACAAAAATTAATTAAAGACTAAATCTAACTTAGCTACCTTATTTCTATCTGGGCTATCGCGTGGAGTAAAAACTGCAGCGTCGGTTAAGTTCCTACGGTGCAGTTGTGAAATATAAAATCAATTCAAGGTCTGGTGCATCCGATGCATAAAAAAAGCTTACTTAGCGTCTAAGATGTTTGATGTGTTAACTTATACTTTTATTGTAGTTTAGGTGGATACTCGTATATTACTACGAATTCTTCTAAAGAATGAAATTTTCTTGCAACTTCCTTTGCAAAGGTATCTAATATGCTCATTAAATCTTACTTTATATACATAATCAATTAACATTCATAAATATTTCATTTCACTAACTATTTCAATAATTTCACTGCCCATAAATACTAGACAATCCATATCAGAATTAATACGCATGCCTTATTTACATTTAACTTCATCTTATTTATTTTTAGCCATTCACAAAGTTGTTTCAAATCCTCATTTAATTGGATAACTCAATTCATAAAGTTCACTTCCGATATATATATTAAGACATCATCAACAAATAGACTTAATTAAGTGTTTTTCAAAACTTTGTCCATATCATTGATATACAATAGAAATAGTAAAGTCCTTTACGGAAAACACAATATTGTCTCTTCCCGTTCAGATAATATTCCATTTATCTTCATCTCTTGATTTCTACAAGACCAAAGTGATGAGAACCACAATAGCTCATTATATTTAATAAGTTTATTAAATAATATTGAACAATCCAACGTCGCAAAGGCTCTTTTTAAATCCAGGAAAACGGCACCAACAAATTTACCTTGGTTGATTTTCTTCTTCCAATCCGTTATCACCCATGGTAGGAATGTTTCGCATGAATGCTTCCTCGTAATTCCTGACTGATACTTGACTAGTAGTTTGTTCGACTCCATAGTGAAAAGTACATATCTCCAAAAATGAGACGTGTTTAAAAAAAAAAATCAGTGTCGTAAACTTCTAATGCGTTCGTTTGGGATTAACTAACGCAATGATCTTCAATAGTTCCTCTATACTTATTTAATACTGTCTAGCAGTCTAGCATTAGATTACGTCTATTGCTGTTTAATATGTATTTAATAAATTTTAATTTATTATGGATTGCAACTTTTTGGCTACTACCTTTGAATTAAATTATATTCTTTTGGATTAAAATTTAATACTACATCAGAATCAAATATATCATGCGTCCGAGCAAATATCAGCTTTCCAATTCCTGCTCACTCTTTGCTTACTTAACTGCAGGGGGGTGGGGCAGATTGTTAGATTTTAAGGAAATAGTTATACCCAATGCTTATCATTTATCATCTAGAATTAGTTGAAAATGGAAGTATCAAATGAATCCTTATGTTTGTTAGGAGAATTGAAGAATTATACAAAATTATTTTTTTATTTGTGTATTTTTTTTTTGAACAAGCATAACAAGATAAATGAAATGTTAAGTACCGATTTCACTACATAATTGTATTAAAAGGCCTTCCATGAACATATCCAGCAGCTAAGAACAAGGAATAATACTGAGTCCTTGACAGCAAAAGAATGAAAAGACACGCACACCGGGAGGCATGCCTCATAAATACCTCTAAGTAGCTCATTTAGTTCTCATGAAGACAAGGCGAGAACACTGCTAGTCTATATAAGATGTTAAAAATTGTGAAAATAATATACTCTCAGTTCAGACGTACCAAGTATGGAGGGGGTGGAAAAAACGAAGTAGAAAACACTAGAAAACATATATTCCTTCTGCCTTGGGTTATTGTCCCCGTAAATCTCTACTTCCTTAACTCGCAGTTTATGACTTTACGGGCTTCGCCTAATTTCGCATGATGACCCTTAAGAATGAAGTTACATTGCCTTCTAGACACAATCGTTTTTTTTTTGCTGTTTTGGCACAGTGTTTTCCTTCGGCCTTTCAATTTGTCACATTTCTGACATGTTTCGCTCCTTGGAATATTTTTTGTGTTTTTTTTTTTCTTCTTTTTTGTGGTAACTTTCAGCAACTTCAGGGTGATGAAAACAAACATTTTGACAAATATTGGTCTCGTTTTTGTCGCTGAATTTTTTGTTGCTTTTTGTTTTTGTTGAGCTATATTTTGGATCGGCCTTTTTTGTTTTTTAAACGATTTGATAAATGATATCCTTGCATTTTGCCGGTCTTTTGTCAGTTTTTTCTTTTAACGGTTTTAATGAAGCGTTAGATTCTGTCAACTTGTGAAAACTGTCTAATCGATGGCACGGGGAGCATTACGAATTAGGTATAAGGAAAAAAGTTTATCGTTAGCAGCTGTATAGGTCAAATACTAAACGGGGGTGTATAGTCTGGAATTATAAATACATATTTATATATATAGCACAAACCATATATATACCAAATATACCTTTATATAAATTACTGTTATATACCAATCACTGCAGTAGGTAACTAAAATTAGTACAATTTAGCTATACAGCTTGAGATTATTATAAGTATCTACATCAATCAATATATTATATGAACAACCCCCAATTAGGATCTTATTATTGAAAGAGGTAATAGATCTGTGTTTGATTAAATTATTGAACTATTGTGAGAATGATTAAATATTTGTGAGTTCTGTAAAAATTTCGCTTCTAGAGAATCAATTTGGCTTTGATCTTTCCCCTAAAAAGTATTAAATATTGAAGGACATTTTTAAAATAAAAAAGTTAATCTCTGCGCTTCAAATTTTGATTTTAAAGGCACAGGATTTTATTGTACAAACGAAAAAGTATTTCTTACCTGCTTTAAGAGCAATTACAGGTTGGCTGTGGACTAAAAAAGTTTTCATTTTAATATTTTTGAAAAACATATAGAAAAAAAAAACTCTAAAACTCAATACTGAAAAAACAAAGAAAACTTAAGCTCCTATAGCTCCCAGAGCGAGGGAGATAGTTATATTTATTGTATGATTAAGCTTCAATACAATATATTATATATGTATGTACATAGAGTGTTATAGATTATTTTAAATTGAAGGCTTTGTACTTCCTCAATTCGGTATGAAAGCCTAATGTTGATGACGTGTTTAAAAAAAAAAAAAACTAAGTAGTTATTTTCTATATATCTGACTTAAAATTCCTTAATTTTTACATCAAACCGCTATAAATTTGGAGGAGGAGAAGCAAGCAGGTAATTATTTCATATGCACCAAGATTAGTTTTAAAAAAAAATAAATATTTTGTATAAAAATCAAATTTTTTTTTTCACACCCTATATACATGTGTACGTACGAGTATATACCATAAAATTCTAGAATATAAAATACATATTTGAATCAATTAAAATTTATAAGGGGGAATTAGAACCAGACGGTTTTTGGCAGCCTATCTCTATACTTTCCCTAGATAAGAATTAATATGTTCAATGCAATTACCTATGAGGTCAACTTGAAGTTTCATATCTTTAGCATGTATACAAATATTACTAGCCTGAAGAGTTTGGGAATGTACTTTTGTATATATGTAGGTGAAACAATAAGGGTCAGCAAATTCAATATTGATGAACTCCATATTATAGCTGGCAACTTCATCGAAAAGTAGATGTTAATTTTCAGACGGCAGGAATTAAGGAAAACTGAGAACTGGGAAATTTGATGCAGGCGTTTATTTTTGTTTTCAGTTTGCTTTTTAAAAGTATCTAAGCTACAGATGTTCGATCGGTTGTTCGGTGGAATCCTTTATGCAGACTAGCTGTAAATCTTCTTCCTCTTGATAGTAGGTTTGTCGTTCTTTTGGGTTACTAGTATCAATGTCGACACGCCATACCATGAAATACTTGCAAAATAAAATAAAAATGACTTTAAAATGCTCCAAAAAATAAAGACTTTATTGAATTGTATAAGATTACTTAGTATACAAATTAGACAAAAAGATCATTGGCCCGTGACCTGTATAATTCATAGGTGTAATAAGTCCTTAAATATGTCCGAAAAAGCAATTTATTTCAATAAAAGTGAAAATAACAAATGTTAATAGAATGACCACATAACCACATTCCATGCTCCCATAGTTACCTGTTAAATGCTAGAAAGAACTGAACTGAACTCTATTAAAGACAAACTGTCTGGCAAAGTAGAGTTGCCTATAGCTACATTGTATATAAGGTGACTGTGCTACAAAATCCAATTTCCAGGTGAAGGTGTAAGAAAGCTTAAAGAAGTCAATTGGTTTCTTTCATAAATTTATTTTTTTGCCTTCATCATCTTACACATGAAAACCATTAGAGGTGCTCCATTCAGACTCTCCACGATTGACTGTACATATGTATACAGTGTGGTGGCTCTTTCTTTACTTTACCACCCATCATACACTTCAGGAGTCATTAACCAGAAACCCTACTAACAATTGCATTCAGATTCCAGAGGTGGAGATACAGAATCCACTTTTTTATGCTCCTACTGGGCTGTTAAGAGTTCTACATAAAAATGAAAAAATACTCGCTAGGTGGACTCTAAGGAAATTTGAATTTTTATTGTGTGTAAGATTCTTACGTGAAATGATGAGAAATGATGAGAAATCGACACTGCTGCTAACATTGCTCTCAAATGCACATTGCTGCTCCAAATGTATTTTTTTTTTATTTCTCCCTAGGTTTTTTTCTTGAAATATGTTTATTCCATGAATTCAACTTCAGAGTGAAAATTTATCGACCGCCTCGGGCAAATTAACTGCGTTCTACAGTAGCTGATTCAAAATTATCCGTGAAGGAATTTTTTTGATATTTTTGATTCAACCTTTTCGGATTCAAGTGATTTTAGGGTCTGTCTGTTGTTGGAAATTTATTTGAAATTGGAAAAGTTTTTTCAAAGCTGTCTCTTTAGATTTTCGTACTCATTAATAAAAAAGATTTCGGTTCACCTTGAAAACATTAAATAATCAAAATTGTATATTTAATTACGGTTTGAGCACACATGTCGGCCATAAGTAGTGCACGAGGGTGGCTATTAGATCTACATTATTGTCACGGAGAATAGTTACAATAGAAGAAGATTCTATCTACTAAGATTATACTGCAATCGGCCATGATTATAGATAAATATAGTATATAGGTTGTCTTGGGCTCATATTTGAGTCACTCTATTCTTCCGAAAGAATATTAAAATCTCAGTTTGTCTACATACTTAGATAAGTTCTATTGATTGCAACTAAAAGAGGTTTGAAATCACAAGAAATTTAGAAAATTAACTTTGTGAAAGAATCCGGAATGATAAGAAAAACCTTGATCTTCAGAAATCAAATATACTTGGCACAAAAAAAAAAAAAAAAATGGAGTATCCAAGATTTCAACAAATACTGAAATACCGGAAATCCAGTTTCTCTTGTTACAAAAAGTACAATAAAATAACTTAGTTTATATATCGAGGGTTTCTTCTAGATGTTTGTTTTCTAGAGTTATATTTTTCAGAATTTCTATACAAAATTTGAGATGGTTAGATTAGGTTAGGTTAGAGTAGCTATGTTTAGGCCGTTGTTTCAGTTTAGTTCTGCATCAATTCAGCTTACCATGTGAATGGAGTTTATACCGAGGATTCGCTTGTAGGACCAAATTTGTGCTGCACTCGTAGCAAAATTTGACAGCATCATTTCCATGGTAATTGTGTGAATAGATAAAAAAAATTTTATTTGTCAGCTAACGGGCTCCGTATTTCCCGAAAAAATTATATATATGATATTTGTTACGCATTTAAAATTTTATATATTCTCTTAATTACAAAAATTTATTTAAATCTTTAAGAGGAAAAATCTAATCGTTTAACTAATTGAGGTTATAAATTGGCATAGCATTTGAAAGGTATTTACATCGCTTTCAAATGTGGTTATACAGTATAGAAAGGGTATTGGATCACTATAAATGTTGAATCAGAACTTCAATTCTGCATAAACCGAAAATCTTATGTTGCATAAGTTACTACGGCCTAAACGTGGCTAGTGGCAGTCATCAAAAGTACCTACGATCAGTCACACTTAGACCATCGATGGTCTATTGTGATGCGACTTCACCTAGAAGGGGGGAGATAAAGTTGGGCACAATATTTAATGAACCTTATTAATTCCCTCAAACCTTTGTGTTCGACTATTCCCGGAAGAAGTAGCTACCAAGCGTATCAAACCTTAACAAAAACATTCATAAAATCAAAACAAAAATGTAATTTCATATTTCCGGATTTTCCAATAAGAGATTGTGTAATCCGGAGTTTTGCATTCAGGATTTTAAGTTCAGGATTACTTACGTACGAAATACCGAAATACTAGAAAACAAAATCCTGGAACATATTATATGTATGTAATTTGCTCTCGACTGTTTGGAAAAACTCCATCGATTCGATTTTATTTAAGGGTCCAAATTGTATACGATTATGCAAACGGGGTTTTGAAGCTCAAGATTGTGTAAATAATTCGTTTAGTTTTCTAAAAATACAAAGATTCCAATTCAAAGTTGTGAATGCGCAGCTAACGTCTGCACACCCCTTTCTGGAATCTAATTCTAAATCTAATTTAAAGTTGAGATGAGCTGAGCCAAAAAGTTATTCAGCAACTTCATTCAAGGTTTTTAATTTAATTGAAACTTACGTAGATAATCAAATATTTAAGGAAAGAATTATGTTTTCAAATTTAAACTATGAGTTTCCAGCCCACAACCGGTATTTCAAACTTCACTTTTCAGCTTGATAGTGCTAAACTCATTAAGTAACAATTGCGATTTGCTTTGATCGTCCAGCGCATCTTTAAACTTTTTTTTTTTTTTTGTCAAATTCGCAGCAGGAGACGTATCCGCGATGATCACTGTGCAGTGAAGTGATCTTCAAAAAAAAAAAAAAACTAAAAGTTATGATCTGATCAAGACATGAGTTCAGCCTTAGAAATCTTCGGATTCTATGTTGTATAGAGGTAACTATAACTGAAGAGATTCCAGTACGTATTCTGGTGTTTCTGGTTAATGATGAAGATGAGTCTTAATGATGGGAGAAAACCTTGATTTTCAAACAATACCGCGAAGATAGATTTGAGGAACGTTTTAAATTCTCTTTCATACCTATACACATTTATCTCTGCGTGTGAGTATCTATACAATTTATATACACATGCATATATTTATTAACCTATACATACATAAATCTACAATAAAGCCACAATCCGTCTGAAGCATACCGGCAGCAAAAGATTCACCGCTAATCATTTTTCTGCCGATTCATTAATTTGCTTCTCTTTGAAGTGTTGCTGCTGCAGGTAAAGATCAAAGGTTGATCTTGTCAAGGTGTTGACTACCATAGACAACAAACTCTTGCAATGCTGCTGTATATAATGTTTAATTCAAGTAGCGATAAATTCCAAGAATGTGTCATGTCATCTGGAGGATTTATTTTGATATAAAGTTTTTTTTTTTTTGGTTTTTTTTTTTGCCTAGAAGATAGAAATTTTCTAAAAATGTTCAATGCTAGAAAATTTTTGAGAATTCTTCTATAAGGGCTTTACATTATAGTGTACACTTAAGATGTAATTGAGATCATTTCATTAGTTATGAAGTAAAATAATCAATGAAATAATATATTTTTTCTAATAAAATTCGGTGGTCGAGTGGATAAGATATTAAGAATGAGAGTCGAATCTCATATAGGTCCCTCCATCAGTGGTCGATACATTCTATAAGGCCATTGGGGTTGTTCAGATTCCATTTAAAATTTAAGGTCTAATTAGAACATATGCCCATGGTTGCCAGTCATTTATGATTGTAACCAGCAAATAAGAGGCTGATTATGTTGATTAATTAAATTTATATACATGCTGTACCGAGCCAAAAGAAAAACTCCTAGGTACATCGGCATCCTTCAACCATCCCGTAACCGTCTCAAGGCTTCTGAAAAATGCATAACAAAGAACCCTGTGGAACTACTCAGATGATAGGCGTCAAGTAGGAAAGAATACCATTTTTAATTACATATTAAGTTTTGTAAGAAAACTGCCTATAAAACCAATGGCAGTAGATGAAAAATTGAATTTTATTGGTATGGTTTTCATAAAAGAACAAAACTTTCAAATGCCTTAGAAAATACCAAAAGATTCAACAGTCAGATTTTCTGTATATATATATATATAGGTACTATTTAAAAGTTCTCAAATATCCCTTTCGACTTATAGAATTGCCGCTGAACAGCTGTGATTGAGTCTTGTATCTTGATTGTATGGGCACTTAATTATAGATGTAAAATTTATCAAGATGTTCTTAAATTCAGCAGTTGATCAATTGTTTTCTAAAGGTATTGCCTGTACTCCTCCGATCCAAATTCATATTCGACTTTTCAAAAATCAAAACACAGCACCGTGGTGGTCATTTGGGAATTGTTGAGAACATCTAAAAAGTTGTGACTCATGACAATAGACCAACTGAAGACCAGACTGGTTTCTGTCGGTGTGTACCTTTCCACCAAAGAAACTACTTTGAAGGTGATAGAAGAGATGATGGACCAGATTACGTTGGCTCAAGCTTATAATCATAGAAGATAATCAGAGTTCGAGGAATTTATTGCAAGGGTAAATAAACTTGTAAGGATTGAGGAACAAATTATTTTCTGTAAAGCAGGTCGATGAGATCAGGTTGTGGAATATTTTACGATTTGATAGTAAGTTGTAAAGAGAAAATTAAGAAGGGTGGGATATATTGAAGAATATATAGAGAGAACAAGCTTAAATTTTCGGTTGAATTTTTCTTCAGAATTATGTGGTGATATTTATGTGCAAAATTCGGTTGATTTTTGATATATAGATATGTATATATTTTTTTTTATCCTCCAGGTAGGTGCGTGTTCTTATTGTAAAATTCTTGATGAGTAGACTTCATATATGTAAAGTATACCCTCATACTATTGTAGTGAATAAGATTTTTTTTTTTACCTTTAAAAAAAATACATTTTTAAATTAAAAGGACATATGTATTACCTACATGGCTATGTTTTCCATGACAACTTAGTATAGTTGCAGGGGACACCACGCTAAATGGCATTTAAAACCAAAGTTTTTTTAATTAATCTGATTATTCAGTAAGTATTTAATGCCTTAAAGCTTAGGTCATTGTGTCTTTAGTATCTTTTCCATTGTATTAGACTGTATTATTTACTGCTACACGCATCTAATATAGATTTTTTTAATTTATTAATTCTTATGCCAGTATACATACACTGATTACCTGTTATAAAACCAAGTAAAACCATTTACTTGATGCAGCAGGAGGTAATACGCCTCGAAATTATTTTTCTGCTCTAAAAATTACTATCAACCCTATTGCGACTATATTTCTTTAAGGAAAAAGTCATTAAAAAAAAATTTTTTTGTTAATTATTTAGATTAACTACTTTCAGAGCGCACAACTCTATATGAACATTGAATAATCGTTTTTCGCACCTCTATAGCTTTTGTTTCCCAATATGTTCGTTAGATACATCGAACCTTCATATCTTTCCCGGCTGGCGGTATTCATCAAAGTTGAATTTTTCTCCAAATCTCATATATCATCGGGGGTTGAGTGCAGCATATTTTTCATTTCACCCTCAATCCTGGTTGTGGCCCTATACATTGCTTGCTTCATATATATGCTTGATGGATTTTCACTAGTTGGCAATGGTAATCATCAGAAGACAAAGTGTACCACATCACACATATGTGGAGCACCATAAGTCGCGGCCCAAACTATCAATAAGCAGTGAGAGAGAGAGCAAAAAAAAAAACCAAAAAACACAAAAACTAAAAAACTATCGAAATGAAAATAAAAAGTAAAAAGTAAAAAGTGGATAAAAACAACAACAAAGCCGGCTCATTTCCTAATTTCGTGTCGAACAAAACATCGGGTCATCTAAAACCCAATTTCTCAGACAACAAAACCACTTTGCACGGAGTCCATTAATCATCGCCACTGTAAGTAAGTTTTGTTATTTTTTGTTGTTGTTTCTTCTTGGTTTTACAGCCGAGCTGCGCCGCCGTTACAGAACGATGTGCTTTGTGATTTCTCAGAGGAGCTTCTGGTGCTCACCTAGATAGATCTATCCAACAGCTACCTACAGTCGAGTACATACTACCCAATAATCAAACGATATACCTTTATTAGTTAGGTCTATCCACAGCCAAGTGATATAGACTTTGGGAATCCAACATGATCCGGACTAGTGAAGCCGCTATCCGCAGCCTCTCCTGTGGTCAACAGAGTGTAAATTCAAAAGTCAACCGTTCGGAACATGCGGCTATGCTATATATGTACATGTACATAGATCTATCCAAAAGAATCAAGAAGTCTAATGTCTGTGGTGTAAGAGGTGTGATCTCCATCACAATATACCCGCGAGCCAAATGATGGATCTCCAGAGTTTACACAAAAGCCGCTACCGAAAATTATCTCGAAAAGTTAGTTTTGCGCCTCCGCCCTAATGAATGGACTTAATTGTGTTTTGGGCCCTAGTTTTTTCTTTTTTCACAGAATGTGCGGCTTTAGAAGAGAACGTCCACCACTATTATAGCATAACGAGATTTCTATAGTAAATTTCAACCGGAAATTGTGTTGTTTATTGGATGTGTTTTCATAGAGCCTCACTTTTTTTTTTTTTTAATTAATACGTGCTCTTAAAAAAAACTTTCGCTACCTATTCATCTCTCTAGATTGAAGGGAATAATCGTCAGAATAAATACATGTATACCTACATAAGTTTGTAAAGGGGTAGGAGAGAGAGAGAAGGGGGTAGGTTGTTTTTGATTGAACTCGATTAATTTGATCATTGCACACAAACTTTATTACACCTGTGAAGTGTTAAGACGATTTATTTATTTTCTATTTTGATGGGATATTACTTTACTCGTTGGGCATGGTTGAATTTTGGCACACTTTGGTGCAAAAATAACTTGAAATTTATCACACGAAATATTCTAGACAACTTTTTACACCGATTATATACTAAGGATAGAATCTGTTTAGCTACTATTAGTATGGTGATGGTGTCTATATAATAGTCTAGTCGTTTTCTATTTTCACTGCCGTTGATAATTGCAATTTCAGAGATTTCACTGGTCGTGCTAATTTGAAATGTTTCGCTCATGAGCGCCTTATGCGACTTTTGCGCCTTTTTTAACGCCTCACTTGACTTCATCTTTTGATTTAGTTTAACAAATTGTCTCAAGAGAGATGTACGGTCTTATCGTTTTTGGAGATATTTCATTTCATTTCATCTCATGAAAAGGTTATTGCACTTTTAATTAAATTAAAAAAAAAAAAAAAAAAATTTGTCACCAAATAAATATGAAAGAAAATTAAATTTTATACAATTACGGCTATAGTGTTTATATATCTACATATAACAAGGTAAGAAAAGTTGGCTCATAAAATGACGTTTCAAATCCTCATCTCTCTCAGTTACCTGGGAAATTAGTTTCATGAATCCGTCATCAATATAAGCAGAGAATTTTTTCATTCCTCTTTGGAGATATTTTTCAGTGAGATAAAATCAAATCAAAAAGTTGCCGGCACGCCGTAGCGAATTTCCAATCAGCTACTGTGCACCCAGTCATGGTGCATTTTCTTACTCTCCACAATGGTCGCGGAACCCCTTTTAAAGAATGTAAGAGGATGACTCTTGATTGTGACGTAGACTGAAATCAGGTTTCGATGTATACAAAGAGAAAAAAAACAAAGAAAAAACCATAAACAAATACATAAATAAATGTAAAAAAAATAAACAAATACAGAAAATAATTAAATTTTCTTATCTATTTAATGGAATGTTGCTATCATTTTGAGCTTTGGAAATTTTCCTTAAAATATTTGTAACTCAATATAGGCATATAATATACACCATGAGCGATATACATATTCATATGGGGTGTACCGATTCGGCCCAGTGTGCCAAATTTAGAATTTTTCTAAACATTTTTATAGAAAAATTAAAAGAAATTTGAAAAAATTTCAGATTCTTTGCGAGCAGAATATGTAAATTTTTACAAAAGCGCCGAAAGTGCCGAATATTTCCCTCATATCGACGCGAAAAGAGTTTGTCTATTCTTATGAATTCCTAATGATTTTCTAAAGAAAACTGTCAGGCTTCTCATCTGAATTCCGGTTGAAATCCTAAGGAATTCATACCAAATTCTCAGAAATATATATCAAAGTGTTTCAAACTGGTAAAAACACAAAAATATTTTGAAAATGTTTTAAATTAAATATGCAGTATTATTTTCAAATTGGATATGTTTAGAAAGTAATAATGACGTTAACCTATTTTTAAGATTTGGGTTTTGCCAGTTCGGAAAATAAATAAATTGTACGTTTTTATTGAATGGAATTTTTTAATGCACTTGTTTTTGGTTAACTAATAAAAAAATGAGCCATCACATTCTGGCGTTGTCGATGATGTTAAAAGCTGTTTTCAACTTTTATTTAATCTGCCTTTTCCATTATAAAATATCGCTTTCATTCGCTTTTCTATGTCGTCCATGCTTGCTGATAGATATAAGGTAAGAGCCGTTTCTGTAATTAAGTAATTAAAGTGCTTGACAACATTTAACTGCTATTTTCAAATACATTTGAAAACAAAGGCAATCGAAACATTTGATATTTTAATATTTTGCCCCGGTCCCATCCACCTTAGCAACTTTGTTCGTCATCATAAGGTCTTGAACGATCTCTTGGTGAATGTGATCAGAGCCCACCCTCCAAGAGTTGAAAAAAAAAATGCTTTCTGCAAAATTATAATAACAGTTTTCATTGTTAAGACAAATTTCATTCATACCAATACTTCGGCAGTTTCCACTTTTATTTTAACTTTATTTGCGAGACTTTGAAGTCTTCTTTTGAAATTGTAGGCAACGAAGAAAGGATATTACTTAAGTTGAAATGTGTCTTTTCTGCTTTGTTCAAAGCCTTCATTTCCTCTTTCAAATAGAAGAGACCTCTCGCCCTAACTTTTGAAAAGCGAACAAGATAGAAAGATATTCGGCTCGAAGTACTGGGTTCATTTGGAACTGGTGAAGTACGGTAGCGCTTATCCGGGGAGTCATATAGATCTTGAACAGCTTGTTTCATCCGCCAATATTTTAACTATCTTGACATGCTCTCTACCACAAACTTATTGTTGTAATTAACAAAAGCATTGAAATATTTATAAATAAAAATTCAACTATAGGTACATTACTCACTTTTTCCACTCTTCAGAAAATCTTCATCCACTTTTAACTAACTCTGATCACAAAATGATAGTGCAACTCAAGCTTAAGAAATGTTTCGGAATTGCCTTCCAAATTCAGCAAGAAAAATCAGAGAAAAATGCGAATTCACATTTCTTTGAAGGCTCTTTTTGAATTTTAATAGTTTTCTGAATACCATTCCGAAACTTGAAAAAGCTCTGAAAAGTTGGAATTTATTTTCGCTCTGGCTCTTTCGCAAGCTTTCCGATTTTGTTCTTACCATTCCGCAGTTTCGAATTTGGCACACTGGGAGGTTGGAGGGATACAGGGTACATTCTGGATTCACTTGGAGCTACTGGTTTTCGTTAATTTTACGAAACTGAAAAAGAACTCTGCTTTTTGAAAATTGCGAAGTTTTATAATTGTTTCTTTTTGTTTTGTTTTATGTATAACCCCTCTGTTTCTTAAAAATAAAATTTATCAAAATCAGATTCTTAGTATAGAGGTTAAGAGGTACAATTAAATTTAAATTTTTACACTTCCGTGTGCAACAAAATGAATGTCAATGCAATATTTTTAGGTGGTACTGCAATAGTTTTAGGTGGTACTGTAAAGAGTACTTGCTTTAGGCTTTTGAGAAGTTGTACTGATTTTTTTTTTTACCTGGCTTAGTTTTTGCAGTGTATTCCAAAATGAGGATAGTAATTCTTTGTCCAAGTTTTTGGGCCAATTTTGAGATGTCATTAGAAACTGTTTAGTAAAATTCTCACGATCATTTTATTACCTCAGTGGGTGGTATTCATGTCACAGCACCCATATGATTATGATTCTATTTCTCATCGTCAATTATTGAAGTTTTTTTTAGACAATCCCAATCGACTCTTGACTTTTCTGACTTTAAAGAACTTCAGAGCCTTTAGAGTGGATTGGCTGTCCAAGAAGATAAAATTATAGAGGAGCCGTACGTTGATGAACAGAGCCATCAGGTAAAGATACATTTTTCTATAGCTAGTACGGATGCTTGACATACGGCTAGAGTAAAACCCATGATTTTTTGTGATGTGACATCTTACGTCATATATCCTCAGAAGAAATCTAATGTTTATAAAATCTATCTTACGTCTGTAACATATTTTTGTAATTTTTTTTTAAGCGTATCTGGTTTAAGATACTTTAGTGAAATATCTGCTACTTTCTAGTCTAATGGAGTTCGTTTCTTTTTGTATGTGCCGATAAAGAGGTGGATGAGCATCGATAGGTGCTTATGGCATCAGTAATTCCAAGACGTGCTCATCTCTCATATCAGGTACAAATAAGATCTTTATAGTATTAACCTCAATAGAACTTCAAGTCTTTATAGAATCTTTAATATTCTCGTGCTTAAATGTTTTAGCTTTATCTGGTGAGAGTTTTCACATCAACATGTTAGCCTGTTTCGACCTGTATGATGCTCTATGATATTTCAGAAAATTGGTTTGTAATGGTCTTTAGTCCGAGCGAGATAACTGTCTTATCCTACAAGGTTTATCTTCGCATGTCTCAGTCCTGGAATATTTACCAAAATAATGATTTTACTTTGTCAAAGCAGAAAAATTCGTTGCAACTCTTTTTTACAAAGCATTCAATAATCTCGCTACCTTCTTCAGCCATAGCATCCCAATCAGCGTGATCTTATTACTTTCATCTAATGACTCGAAAACAGCAAGACAGTTATGTATATACCAATTCTCAGACTGGAAGTATGATGAAACTCAACAAAATTAAGATGAATTTTGAATATTTCTAGGATTGAAAGTTTCAGGATTTCAAAAGTGGTCCTTTAGTATACCAGCTCAAACATATATCGTGGAAAATTTATCCGAACTTTACTTGCTTAAATATAATGAATTAGGAGTGCAGCAGTTTTCTGAATAGTAGCTACGAATAAATTACCAGTTCTGCAAAATTAATTTTCAAAAGGTTAAAAACCAACATTAAGCTCTCTGCCCTGCCCCCTTCAAGTTCTATATAAGTTTATCACAGCAATCTTGTGAACAAACCAAATCCACTCGGAATACCTAAGTGAATCCATTTCACCTTATCAACTTTTGCAGGTTATCAGTTCAGATATAGGTGTTTGTAATAATTAACCGTAAATTATGCCACTCGTAAAGTTAATTGCTCCCTTTGCACGGCTGAACGGAAGGTTGGATTCGTTAATGATAAGAATTTTCTCGCACAACTGTGGCAATGGGTTATCAACTTGGTCGCGCGTTAATTGAATAATTCACGGCGTCCAACCATGGAGGTAGATCGCAATCAGTTTTTCCCCGTCAGCATCAGGTAAAACTCCGTTCACATTATGAGCAATTTTCTTCTCCATCTCACACTCACTATGGCGCGGCGCAGCGACGACAACGAAAAGATTTATTACCATTCAGTCCTTGGATGATGATGATGGCTTCTTCATCTGCTACGGGTTTGATATGGTTTCTTAGTAGCAAGTGACAAGGACATTGGATGGGCACCCCTTGCTGGGCGTAAATGTACCTACAACTTCTAGATATCTGGGACTTGACTGTTTTGAAACATTTTGGGTAATCTGGGTAGGAGAAAAGTTCTTTTCAAATAGGACGCTTCTGGCAGAGAATTTTGATATCTTTTCAAGGATGGAACTGATTGATTTCGTTTCCTTTTGGTTTTCGAAACGATTTTTGAAATTCTAGGGAGCTCGTAATTTTGTTTGCTTGGTGGGTGATCTTTCATTTCTACTCTATTAGCTCCTGCTTTTTCGAAGGCATTTCAAAATTAATGTAACACAATAAAACAAATGTAGAAGAAGGTTAATTTTTTTTCTCTAATATTGTGAAATGTTTTTGTAAACTACAAAGAATTGTTTTTGTCGAAATGTTGGTAACTGCGGGTAAAATAGAACAACTTCCGCAAAACTCTCTTTTGAACGTAAAACAAAATGAAGAAATGTTTTTATGAAATCGGGGACATGTTTTGTCAGTTACCATATGATGAATGTTAATTTATTAATTAAATATTGAGTGAATCCTTAGTGAACTTAAAATAATATATGATGATAGGATATTTTTTTTATATTATTAAGCCAAGCTCGGGGATACCTTATGATGCAAAGCACAGCATGGCAGGAAGGGGATAGGGAAAGGATTAGGGGATATACCACCTTTTACTTTTGGACTTTTCCTCAAATTAAGGCTCTGGAAACGTATCTTCGTGAAATAAACAAATAATATGGCTTGCTTAGAGATGCTTGTGTTTCAATTATTGCTTGATGTATTCATTGCACCACTAAAGCTTTGTATGGTGCAAGACTAAGACTTACAATAATGTACCATGTCTGACCATCTGTCTGGATATCTTTTCAAATATTAGTGCGTCCCGGGAATATTTATAAGTGAGGAGTGTCTTTTCAAAAGGGGATATGTACAATTTTCATTTTTTTAAGTTAAGTATGAGATTATATTCTCTACTCTGAAATTCAAGATGTCGTCACTGTAAACCGAAACAAAATGCGATAAACTCATAGGAAATCTTCTTGATATTTACATTAAAAAATATGACATTATTACTGTTACTTTGGTTTCATTTCAAAAAGGGATATTTACAGTACGATTTCAATAGTCGAATAAATTTTTAAGGGAGAAGTTTCTGTTTTATATTTTTGAGTAAAAATAGAAGTAAGAATTAAAAAATAAAAACTAATAAGAATACTCAAAATATGCTTTAATAATTTTATTCTAGTATAATGTACAAATCAAAAGAGGATATTTACAAAAACGTACAACACAAAAAAGGATATTTACAAAATGGTACAGAACAAAAGGGGACTATTTTAAAGATTTTTATTCAAAAGGGGATATTTCCAAACTTTGCAAGCCAATATTACCGGAAGTAATAGTCAAAGTTTTTTCAAAATAATATATTCTAGATAACTTATCATATCCCTTCCATATATTCTGTAAAGCTGTTGGTATTGCTACAGTCAGTTTTTTCGATTTTATGAAAAAACGATTAGGACGTAAATATCCCTTTTGAAAAGACACTCCTCGAACTACTTTAGTCTATCGTTATAGAATTCAATAAGTTAGTATATCAATTCAGCTGTTTTGCGATAAAAAATTGCTCATTTTATTTTTATTTAAGAATTACGAAGTTTTGATCTGCGAAATATTATACTTCCACTGCAAACCATATATGTACCTGTGTATGCTCAGATTTTCATAGTAAACAATTAGTTTTGGTCTTTTCTAGTATGAAGAATAAATTGACTACAACAAACTAACTGGAATTCTCCAATCTCTTATATCTTCAGTAAAGCTTTTGTTAGGATTACCCATAGAATTCTTATCAAATTGAATCCCTTCTGGAGCCTTTCATTTCTCCTTAAATCGGCCTATATTTGTACATATCTAATTATACTAAACGTTATTCTTTTTCGCTGAGTCCTTTAAGGTATAGTTAACAATTTTTACAGTTGATGTGCCTCATGACAGTCATAGATATTGGACCATTATCAATCAATGATGTATCTTTATTTCTGACATACGATTCTCTGATACAGTTGTGTTTTCTAATGAAAATTACCTTATCTGTTATTCAGGAAAGATTTTTAGTATATTTCTTTTCGCTGTTATTACTTCTTCTTTCATTTTTCCTGCAGGTCGTAATAAGTGCTCACCTTACAGGAAGCTCTTATGCTGCATTCGCAACGCAGAGTATATAGTAGAAGAGTGGAGCAGAGTGAGCATTAAGTCCAGAGCGAAGCTTAGATCATATAACGAAAGGATAGGCTACCTTGTATAAAATTCGTGTACGTGTGATAAGCATTTTTTTTGTGGACACGGGAGGGAAATGACAAGAGGGCTTCGTTTTTAGTTTTTGTCAGTTCGATATTTCTGACTTTTCTCAATTGTCATGTCTTAGGTCGGGTGTTGTTTTAGTGATTTTGCGAGTGTAAACATTAATAAAAGTGATTTGTAATTTTGTAATAGTGAATACCTGCAGAAAATATTTTTTTTTGTGCAAGAGATTTGATATAATCGAGACTCCGGAATCTATAATTATGGTGTTGAAGTGCGCTGTGCTGTGCTGCGGAAACAACCAGAGTTATTGCCGTGGGAAGTCGTTTTTCAGGCGAGTTTATTACTTTCAATAATAAAATATAGTGTTTTAAATAAAATATAAGTGCAATTAGCTATAAAAATAAACAGCCGTGATAAAAAATTTTAACTTTTTCCAATGCCGGATTATTTCTTTACACTTGAATTGTCAGTGGTCACTTAAATGTTGTCTGTATGATATCGGCCATACAAAGGCAACGCCAAGAAATATTATTCGAAAGTAAATGGGACACTAGGAAAATTCGTAAAAATGTAAAAAGATTTAAAAAAATTATAAAATTATAAACTTAAAATGATACGAATCGCGGTGACTTATATGAATTATAAAACTTATTCAATACTTGATAAAGTTTCAACCACTAAATTATGTGCCCGCTCAGAAAATAACGTAGTTTACGACTTCCATGACTAAACAAGCACATCGAAGCGATTCTACTACTTGAAGAAAAATGCTTAAGTTTTTCTTCCTCATAGCCTATCCTTTTCGTTATATGATCTAAGGAGCGATGCTGTTCACAATATAGCGCAGAGTGAAATTCGAACTTTGAAATTAACGTAACAAATCGTCATAACAACGCTAAATCAACATCAAACTTAGAAATTAATACTCAGATCATATAACAAAAAGGATAGGCTATGAGGAAGAAAACCTTAAGCATTTTTCTGCATGTAGTAGAACCGCATCGATGTATTCGATTTAATCATGGAAGTAGTAAACTACGATATTTTCACACCGGGCGAATAATTTATTGGTTGAAACCTTATTAAGTATTGAACAAATTCAATAGAAGAGATCCCATTTTATCACAAAATTTTTAAATTAATTTTTAATTTTATAATATTTGTATTACTTTTTACATTTTTACGAATTTTCCTAGTGCCCCGTTTATTTTCTGATAATATTTTTTGGCGTTGCCTTTGTATGGCTACTGTAACATAAGACGACAATGACTATTCAATTTTAAACAAACAAACCGGCATTGGAAAATGTTAAATTTTTTTTTGCCACTATAATTTATTTTTGAAAGAATTAAGTTGACCTGCAAAATGATTTCCTAAGAGAATATCTCCGGTTGTTTCTGCTGCACAGCACAGCGCACTTCATCGCGATAATTCAAGACTCCGGAGTCTCGATTATATAAAATCCCGTTCACAAAACAATATTTCACTATTGTACCACTATTAAGTAAAAATCACTTTTAATTAGTTATTTACTACAAAATCGCTAAATCAAACCCGAACTTCTTGTCATAAAATCTGAAATGTCAGAAATAAATCAGAATTGTCGAACTGACGAATAACAAGGCGATACCCCTCTTGTCTATTCCCCTCCGTGCTACAAAAAAAATGCTTATTACACGTACATGAATTTTACACAGCATAGTCTATCCTTTTCGTTATATGATCTAAGAATTAATATAACAGAATGCCATAGCAACGCCAAATCAACAAATAAGCAAACAACTGTCGTTGTCAAAATAATAAATTCTAAAATGGAGACACCTGTTGCCATTAGATTGCTTCGAAACTAGGTAAAAATTAACGTACTTCTTTTGGTTTTTAAATCCTAAAGTTAGCAAAGAACACCTCTTGTTTTTTATTAGAATTCATAAAAAATATTAAATCAGACTGTTACATTGAAACATGTTAGTTAGTTATGATAAAAAGAAGTATGGAGCTTTTCCACGCCATCTACATGTTCGAAGTTCCAGTTTGTAAGTTTTCGAAAATGGCAGCGTGAAAATAGAATAGAACCTATTTTCATATAGCTCCACTCAGCGCTAGTCTGAGCCAAACAGAGATCGCCATATGCACTACTGCTTGGGAAAAAAGGATGCTAGTTGCCACTCTACGCTACTCCACTCCACTCTGCATTGTGAATGCAGCATTAATGTAAAACCCAAAACTCCACGATTATTTTTACTTTCGATAAATTTAATTTGTCTTTTCTGAGATACAGGGTACTATGGTCTGGCAGTATATTTAATCATCACGTTAAAGTAAATACAACTACATCCCGTAGACAGTATATTTATTAGAAACTTAAGAACTTGAAGTGCAAGGTTGATACATATCCCACCGGTCTGAGTTTTGTTTTGGGAATATCGAAAACAGTAATTCTACTAGAATCTCCAATCTCTTGAGACTAAAATTGTTACCCTATAGATATTTTAAAAGCATTTGCCAGAACTTGATTTTCTGGCCTTTTACCTAAACTAAAAGTACTAGGTGACTCCTCTTCCCTTATTGCTGCATTACACATTGTACAGATTCCGATCAATTCTCTATATTGATTTCTTGTAGATTAATTCCTGCAAACAAAACTCGCGCTGCAAACCTTCATTCACTCTTCAGAATATTTTCGGTCGTACAGCAAAATTACAAGTTAATTTCTGGACTATGCGAATGTGGAAGTGTTTACAATCCTTCACGAACTTTTAATCTGTGATACTTTTAGAAAGATGTCATACATATACATAGCTTTGCTCATTTTCCTCATGTCCCTTAAATGACCCTCATCTGTCTCACTCACACATCATGGAACGACAGTCCGTCTTACTCAAAATAGAATCTTAAAGTTACGGTCTTACGGCAAGCTTTGGGTACACTAGAATTATTTTTAGTAGGTAAAAAGATATTTTTCGAAAATGGGTTTCTTGAAGCAAAAAAAAATTGTTTTTTTTTCGTAATCTCAAAATTAATGTAGGAAGTGTTATACCATTTTAGAATCCTTATTAAATACGTCAACTCTTACAGTTACTTGCCAAACTGGCGTAGTACATGTTTTTTTTTCAGTACAGTCATTTAAAGTTCGGTGAAGTATTAATTTTCTATTCTTGGTTCGGCAAAATGTGACATTTTCTTCCAAGCTGGAGCAGTTGGCTTAGAATTTAAAGCAACGGGTTACATAAGCTCTATTGGGGATTACATAAGAAAAATAAAATTGAAAAAAAGTAAAGACTTGTAGCAACAGGAGCTAAAACACCATCACAGGGTGTACATTTTCTCGAAAACAAAAGAAATGTCTATAATTTAAAAAATACATGACTTAGATGTTTTTTATTTTTCTGGTAACTATTATGATTTGGTCTATCACTCGATTCCGGCTTGACGTCGACTTACGGAACACCCTATATATATGCAATAATATTCTAAAATTAACCATTAAATCCAACTTTCACTCAAAACGTTCTTTCAATATATCTTCAATCACATCCGCCCTATACCTACAACTGCAACAGTTTTTTCCATTTTTTTGTTTGTTTTTGTTTTACATCCTCTTGTCTTCCATAGGTATACGCCAGGAGTCTTTCCGCGAAACGTTCCTTCGATTGTTTGCAGACATCAATTATCCAATTAGCATGAACGGCAGTAAAAATCAGGAATACATCATGAAGTCAATAGAATTGACAAAACCATCTGAGTTCATGCTATGAGTGACCGTGAAATCGCCATTGGGATCCGGGCAAATTGTTTTATGAGATTATTTACGAGTTTATGACTTGCCATGAATAACGAGCACAAGAAGCCCATAAATCTAGACAAACACCTTGTCAGCAAAGAATTTTTCGTTATTTTAACACGGCGCGGGTGTACATAGCTGCATACATATTGAACTATATATTTGTTAAGAGATTTTTTCAGGTAACAATAAATGGGTAGTAGCGATGTATATGAAATATAAGTTTCTGTGTAAGATGCTTTTAAGGTGGCTTACTGCATCTTGAAATTGCGAAAGAGCTTTATACCACAACCTGTTAAATATGGAACTCATTCAATAATATCTCTGAAAGTTTAGGTGCTATAAAATGATGCTACTAATGAATGAATGAAAGAATTCGAATCCACGAAGCTCCGCCTATTCTCAGTAATAAACATGGCGGATAAAATTTAGGAAGACTCAAATCTCTTCGCAATCGCGGCAATCGTCGAAGCGTTATTATGTTTGTCAGTTGCCGCCTATTTTTATTCTTTTCGTTTTTTGGTTAAATCGATAAAATTAATGTCGGCGTTGATGAATGAGAATAGGAAGGGACTCTGAAACATTCTCCCGACAGGTGTAACTACTATTATACTCGTTTGCTACCGGAGTTGGACCTCTTTTGTTGATGCCTCCGTGGAGGTACAATTATGCGGTCTGGATATTTCGTTCCGCCTCCGATCATGTTAACGCGATAGAAGCGAGTATGCGGCCTTAAGGTATTTTCTCAGACTTCACGCGATAATTTGACATCTTTGCACCTTCGAATTTTTAGAGTATACTAATTTATTTAAAATTATTTTTTTTCTCATCAGTTTGTTCTTCATATAATATGTATATTATATCTGGGTATCTACATATACTGTATACCTACCTATAATTTATATGGTCCATTGCATTTGACATCTAAAATAAGATTTCATGAAACTTGGGTGCTTTCACGGAGGAATACACTCTCCAAGGGTTTCAATAAAACAAAATTTTATAGTGCAGCAGTTGACTGCAGAACATTGAAGGTTGTAAAACTTTTATAGTTCCCGTAAAATAAATAGTCTGGATTGAAATTTATTTGCAAATGTTTACCGAGATAAACCAAAATTTAACAGTTTTAAAATTTAGGAATATTTCAATCTTTCTCTTTGGTAAATTGTCTTTACTTGCATACTTACCACCTTAATCATAAAATTCATGGAAAAAGTTTGCTTAGGATGTGAAAGTTATAATATCAATTAGGTAGGTATAAAGTAGTAGGTATGTTGGTGGTTAATTTATGGTTAAAACGCCACACAGTCGGCCCAACAATTATATATTATATTATTATATATTTTCTCCAATATCGTATAATTTGTTACTACCTAATCTGTTTTAAAAGGATTGAAAACACTCACATATGCAGCTGGTCGCAAGATGTGAGCGCTATTAGGAGACAAAGCATATATATGTAATAATACCGTTATTGTTACAAAATTTATTATAAACTCTATTGTCATATGGGACTTCTTGCCATCAGCTATCTTAAAATAAAATTGATTTTTGAATTTGAGTTTTCTAGATCCACTCATCCAAGTATACTCTTAAATTATGTTTTCACCACCGCGCCCAAATCGACCTAATTCTAAAATGCTAAAGGTCAGTTACTTGGCATGCTGTTCGCTAGATCCTTCCTTCGTTTCCATATTATATGTATGTACCTACCATAAGGTAAATGCACCAATTCCCGTCCAGTACCCAATTCGCGTCCACTTCATTTTATAACATGCTATAAAACGAGATATTTTCCTTAAAATGCAGATATTTCTATATTCGCATGTTCGTGTATATGTCTGCTACCCCTAAAGTGAGCAATGGGATGGTTGAGTTAAATCTGAGTCGTCAGAGCTTAGTTCATTAGGAGTCGGCATGTAAATAATGCGAAAGTGAAAGAAAACATTTTATTTTAAACGTAATGCTATGAGTTTAAAATGTAAGAGACTGCGTTTTTTATGACATTTTTATTTCATAAGAAAATTTTTTAAGTAGTTATATCTCCAATAATATTGTTTGAAATTTAAGTTAATTTCCGGAATAACCACATTAATTTTAGTGGCCGCGAAATGGATCAATGATTACTATATGAGTACACGCGAACTGTGTACTGTTGGCCGCAAATTTGAGCTGCTTTTTTTTACCTTGCTCCAAATTGCGGCCTACAAGGAGCTCGTCATTAATTAGTCTGATTTAATGCATTGCTATAAGGAAATATGGAAGGATATACTACTACAACACTGAATGAAGTATTCGACAAATTTTCTATTAGAACACTACCATCGTACAAGATTTAACACTATGTACTTATTATTTTATTATAATTTGTTTATTTTCATTATTGGTTGTTATAGCAGCTATAGTATTACTCACTCTAATACATCCTTCAAAAATGGGCGACCATAGTATGACCTTTTTCTGAAATGCAATCCAGTGCTAACACATCGAATTCTCGAAAGCCTAATCGATGCCAGAGATACGTTCTCTGAAGAGGTTATTCAAAAATGGTTAGATGAGCTGCAAAATTATATAAAGGATTTAGATAATAGCCATACCAGAAGACTGATTTTCAGTTCGTTTTGAGTCAGGCTGCATGAGTATATGTCGCGAATGGGGCTTAATGGTTACATGGTTAATTACTCAACAAATTCAAAAACATGGGGACTGTTTTATTGAGGGCCACAAGTCCCATTTAACATTGGAGCTATGCAAGTTTCTCAGGCAAAGGGGATAATTTTATACGCACTTCCTGTTAGCACAATACATATACTACAAGGAGCAAATTTTAATGTTTTCAACTAATGCTTCATCAAAACTAACGGGATTGGTTAAGTGATGATCTTGTTTTAAAGAGATGAGTTAGCTTTGGATCTTAGACGCATGGCATTCGACGCGATCACTTTGCACAACCGAGGATATGTCGTTATTCAGTGCTCTAATCATTCAATCTCGTTTAACACATGTGACATTCCCTCGAAGTCCGCAAGAGTGTCAAAGGAATAAGCGAAATCAAGGTACTGTCATCGGTGAAACTACACTGCAAATTTTTTCCCACTAGATTACAGTGAATTTCAACTAGAGTTGGTTTACTACACTTTTCAGTAAAAAATCTAGTGAAAATCAAAACACTAGAATTCTATTATATAGATTTACTGCATTTCTATTTAATTTTGCGATAATTTCCAACGAATGAAACTAGATTGTCAGTTGAACTTTAAACTACCTTAGTAGTAAAATTTACTAGAAATAGGGTAACAAGTAATGTTAATCTAGCGTTGGCTTCTAGTTGTTTTATCTAGAATTTCAGGAAAATGTGCGAAATGAAACTAGATTGTCAGTTGAACTTTAAACTACCTTAGTAGTAAAATTTACTAGAAATAGGGTAACAAGTAATGTTAATCCAGCGTTGGTTTCTAGTTGTTTTATCTAGAATTTCAGGAAAATGTGCGAAATAGCGACGCTTCATACCATTCAAATGATTCTAGCTTGGCCTAAAATCCTAGGAAAGCTACCCATGTCTTCTTGAATGAACCTGGCTGCCTAGATATTTTAGATTCAATTACAAATATCTAAAATATATTCGCATCGCTTGGAGATGGGATGAAAATATAACCAACATTATTAAAAAAGAAACGAATTTATTTTGGGTAATAGATAAATTTTTGTGCTTGAAGTGCATGTCATACAATTACATTGCTGATATCATAAATGACACAAGTCATATCTTAACTTAAAGAGAATTCAATATAAAAAGGTAAATACATTTTATAAAATATTAAAGTTAATAAAAAACATCAAAATAACACTTGTCCTTTCTATCTAAAATAATTTAGTATTCTTTTCTTTTCAATTCTATATATACATATATATGTACATATTTGTATAAACTATTTTTTATCTTTTATTATATTAATATTGCAATTTTTTTTTCCAAAGTTTTGTGATACAAATATACCACTCCAAGAGGGGGCAAATTCTTAATTTTATAAATATAACATTCAAAAAAATTATACAGTTTTCTCAGATGGGTTGAAAACTTTATGTTTAGTACATAATGTAATTTAAATAAAGTGTCAAATGCAGAAAAAAAATCGTTGTCACACTCTAAACAATAGTTATCCCACACAATAAAAAATGTTCCATCCGTGGTAAAAGCATCATTACTTTTGCACAGCAAAAATGGCTGATGCTGATCTTTCTTCTTAATAAATGTCTCCAAGTCATCTTCGAGCTGGAAATAAGAGTTACAAAGTAAATTAAAATATGGATAAAAGTTTTATAATTACGTGGATAATATTCAAAATAAAGCAAGCAGGAGTAGTTTAGGATTTTAATAAGAGAGAAAAAAAATGTTTTTGAGTAGAATACAAGCTGCCAATATATATATATATTGAATGAAATCATGTACAAATGTAGGTACATATTTGTTAGTACTAACCCCAATCCACTGAATTAGTGGTTTAAAATGTTGCTCCAGTATAAGGCTGCTCCATTCAGACTCACTTCCTGCTATCTGACAACTCATTCGTTTGAGTCCTCTATTCCTCAAATTCATCAATAATATCCAGATGATTTTAAGATTTTCTGCGTATTTAATTATATAACAATGTATGCAAAAATATTTTACACCATTTTACGAAATTTTTATATTTATCTAGATTTTTTTTATTTTTATAATATATTATAATATGTATATTTACTCACCATCTTTCAAAACTTCACAATCCGTTGTCGTGTTGAAATCGTATTTCTTTAATTCTTCGATTCCTCCACGATGTATACCCAATTTTTCAAAGTCATAATTTATCTGGAGGACACAATATTGAAATTCAATGTAATTAATGCATCATTTTAACTTACCATGAGGCCTTTGTAATCCAGCAGTCTTGGATATTTGTCAATTATATCACAAGATCGGTTTAAAACATCAGATCTCCTGGCATCGAACGTTCCAGACATCAAGTCTTTAATGTTTTTTAAATTTTCTTGGGATGGGAGAATATTTTTTAATTGCACCACCTTAGAAAATGAAATTGTTATAAAATCTTGAAGCTAAATAATAAGTGACAAATCGCACCGCATTATTATTTTTCGAAATAGGCATATTCAATACCTTCTTCGCAAGTACATTTTTCTTCCGTGAAGGGGAAAGCTTAAGTCTAATATGTTCCAGTCTAAATTCAATCTTTCCAGCAGCTTTTCTGTTATCTCGTGATCCATTTCTGTTGAACCAAAGCGTCTGCAATTTATGTACATTATATTATAGTGAACTTCCGAAAAATATATCTAATTTCCTACATGAGCTGGTATATCTGGACACGTGTATTGACCCAATTGGGGAAAGGTGCGAACTATAGCTTTCGCTAGGTTTTCCTTGTCCGTGTTAACCGGGTAGCTAAAATTTTCCTACATGTATATTCATTTATAGACTTAATCCAAAAGAGATATCTTACTATCCACAAATTTTAATTAGATCATCCACCATAATTCTATTGAACTGACTTTGACATTTTGATGAAAGGTCTTCTTTGTTGAGCAATTTTTCACATAGCTTTTCTCCCTCTTTGGTTAATTTTAAAAGTGCTATTAAGTTTCTATCCTGGGACAATTTAAATCAATAATTAATATAAAATTATTGTTGCTGTGTCTCATTTTTTCATAATTTTTAATAATAATTATTAGGTGTTACCTCACTATAGTGAGCGGAAAAAATGGTAGACTCATCACAGTTGAATTCAGTTGCAACATTTAACTGTGAGGTTACTGAACTTGTTGTGGCTTGTTCATATTGGTTGTTTGCAGCCACATCATCCAGCAGGTAATCAATAATGCCTGGTCCAATTGTTTTTTAAAATTTTTGGAGAACCCTCAAGGTGGTCTTTCTGGGTCCCAATTTTAAATTAAGGAGAATAAGATCATTCTCTGATATGTCTCCAGCAGTACTTTCGTCGACACCTTCATCTATTATACTAAATCTATTAAACTAATTCTATGCTTCTATGCTAAATATAAAAATGTTTATTTCAAAATATTTGTTTTTTAATTCTAGGGCCCATATTCATAAATCAGTCATAATAATTAAATAATAAATCTAATACCTATATTTTATTGCAACATATTTGCCCGGTTTTCCTTTAGCTCGCCAAACTACGTTTGGTCTTCGATCTTTTATTTTATGGAAATCAACTATTATATTGTTTTCTTTTTCAAAACTTACTTCAAATGCGTGCAAGTATTTATCGTATGATATAATATCAAGAATGGAACAATTAAAGTATACACAATGTTCAATTTCAAACATTTCATTTATAAAAGCTAAGGAAGGAAAGCTGCTATTCGAATCAATAACTTCATCGTCGAGCGAAATAATTAGTTTAATACGAAATTCTACATCATCCAAATCTACTGAATTAACTTTTCTGACATAAAAAGCTGCAGGAAAAGTTTTAGCAATATAGTCTGCGCTTAACAGAGATGCGATTTTAACAATTTTGTATGATTTTATATCGACTGTATTAGAATTAAAATGAGCTCGATAGATATAAGTGTTTTGTAAGAGAGACTGTCGTTTAGCAATACTCTTGGGAATATTTTTAAAATTACGAGCACGTATTACCTGTTGTTTTAATAAACTATGCTTACTTTCAAACCTAAGACATGAAGATAAGCTTAATGGACCTTTTTTCAATATGCATTCTGGGTAGTGCATTATGTAGTGATGCTTATTTATCATATTTTTCTCATAAAATAGCTCTTTGAAAAGATCATGATGAAATTGTATAATTTCCGATAATTCACATACCATAAATTTGTTAATATTTTCACAAAACACAATTTCCACAATTTTGGAAAGATGTGTTAGTAAATTTAAATGGTCTTGTTCGCTTTCTGAAATTTTATCGTATATCATAAAAGGTAGTGATCTTAATAGAAGCCAAGTTTGTACAGCTTTTTGTTTTAACTTATTACATGAAGAAGTTAACATTGCAAGAGTAAAGTTTGGACTAGGTTTATTTTTACGCTCAACAAATCCATATTGAAATAAATTTATCCTTTCGTTAAGAAATTCTACGGAGAATAATGACCTTTTCACTATGAAAGAGTGCAGAACAAGTTTGATTTCCATTGGTACAACACCTTCTAAAAGGTCGTGCATAGGATCAAAACAAAAATTGGTAACACAATGAAAAAATCCTTTCTTATTTAAAATACAACTGCCTTTAACTCCAAATAATTTAGCACAGTTTTTATTTTCCTTGACTAATTTAATTTCATTGTTGTGATTTGAAACTGTTCTATTTGGAAAAAGTATTTTGAAATTGTTAAGGAAGTCTGGCCTATTTATTTTGCATTGGCGACAAAACATATTGGCAGCTGGACATGAAAAGCCCAAAAGGTCGTGAAGAGCGAGATTATCACCTAAGCAACTAACAAGTGTAGCGCGAAGTATGTATTGGTGTCCGTTTGGTAGAGATACTTTAATTCCACCAGTTGACTCCAATACTTTCAGATCTTCAACAAAGGGCGCTAAAACTTTATCAAATCCATACTTCTTAATATCTTCAGTAAAAGCTACAGCTAGTAAGAAAATGTTCTTTATTTTCGAATTAAATTTTGGAGGAATATTTTGCACTGTATAGTAAAAGACACCAAGCTTATAAAATGTTGCTCTAGATCCTAGGGGATTTGCAACTTCAAGATCATCGTAATACAAATTTATTCGAATTGCATGCGGAAATTGTCTTAAAAAGGAATTTTCCTGAAAACTCTGAGAATCAATATAAGAGGCAATAACATGCTCTTCACTTCTTGTTTCTTTTTCAAGTAACTGGCGAAAACTATCATTTTTAATAAGGGATGTCAGGATTTTATTTATGGGCAAGTACTGAAAAGTTTCAGCTATGCTTTTGGAAATTATATCTGTGTTTCGTAAATGGACTACATATCTCGCCGATGTTTCTAGATTTTAGAATATATAACACAAACATTTAGGTTAGGTTAAGTTAGATATAATCTTAAAACCGCCCCAGATCCATCCTGCTTCCTTTAGGAATCTCAGGATAAATCTGAACTTTCCAGCTCCCCAGACTTTAAAAGTAGTAGCTACCCAATAGCATATTATTATTATTATAAGTAGGTGGTGGGACAGGAGAGGTGACCTCTAAGCATTGCGGCCTAAAAGATCTTTTGTGGTATGCCCCCGCCATGTTAGGCCCAGTCAATGTTTGTCCTATTTCGGAAAGCTATTATCTCATTACGGTCAGTTTTCCGGACTTTTGATGGGATTACAAAATATAAATGTAGATTCCGCACCATTTCTGGCTAAACTGAATAAATATATATTTATAATAGTAAATATGCTTTTTTCATTTAACTTCTTTTCCCGATAGATCTTTTAGGTAAAATAACTTTAAAAAAATGTATGACTTATGGAGAAAGGAAATAAGTACTTATGGAGAAAGGAAATAATAAGTACCTACATGTAGTGCATATATATACATCGGTAGTAGACATGTGTAGACTTTTGAGATTTTTATGCTTTATATACATATGCAACTTACAAAGTACTAATAAATAAATAAGTGAGTAACATAGAGTTTTTTCACATTATTCATGATAAATTTTATAACGGTTTCGCAAACATTTTTTCAAACTTAATACTCGAAATGTGCTCTTAGTTAGCTAATGTCGTTGGAGATATGTATATATGTATCTCTCTGTCTATATCTTGTATCTAGAACCTAAGATTAAATTCGGAGTGCAAGAAAGTCATACCGCCGATATTTTCTCTAAGAAGGGTGGGGACGGATGTATAAAAGTATTCTTTGTTTTTATACTCTAGATGAAATCGTAGGATAGGTATACGAAGTTTGTCATTCCGTTTGTAACGCATAAAAATAATGCTGCTGGATTGAACACCCACACGCATCTGTCCGTCCAGTCGTTCCTTTGTGTACACAATAACTCGAGAGCGCGTGCACTTAGAGAGCTGAAATTTTGCACACTGGCTTTAAAAAAAGTAAAATTAAGTTCAGAAATGAGACAAATCGGGCAACTCCTTCGTGGGGTTATCATACAAAAATTTCGTTTTTTATTATATATTTGGACACGCGTTAATGTAGAGAATTGAAATTTTGTACACGGTGTTTTCAGAAAAATAGCAAATACAATTTCGAAAATGGGCTAATTCAGGAAACCCCTACTTGGTGTTGCCATATAAAAATTTAGATATTTTTTACGTATGCTGTAAAAATAATCATTCCTAGCCATTTTAATTGTACTGAAAAGTTCTTCAGAATATGAAATTGGTTGTAATCATTTTTACTGTTAGACGACCCGTTCTAGAAATAAATGCGAAAAACCACTTTAACAACCAAACTTGTACAGAGGGGTGAGCATACGAAATTACCACTTTTAGCTTTTTTACTTGTTAGAAAATTAACATGCGTCGATGTCCTAGTGATGACGTAGACTATGTGGATCTTCTTTTCTAATGAAATGGTCATTTTTAGAGGTATTTATGCGAGCTCATAAAATTGACGTGTACATTGTTTATACTGGTTCAGTGTAGTTAAGAGTAAATGTGCGCACCCAATATTTAATTATTTTTTCACGAAAATATCATATTTAAGTCTCACTTTCACTCTAAATGTGATACACCTTCAATTTCAGAGATTTTACTTATGATGGTACCTACCTACCTACGCATAATGAGCACACACAATTTTTTCTTAAAACTTCATCATTTCGACAGAGATATTTACATGTCAAGGCGTAAAATGAGATTTTAAATTGATTTCCAAATTTTTCTTAATTTCCACGCTTTTTTGCAGTTTTGTAGTGTTATTTGAGTGAGAAAAAAAAAAAAAAAACAACGATTGAAAATTTACGTTTCACTAACTTGAGTGCTCTTGGCCTAAACAACAACTGAACTTGGAGCCTTGGTGGTTTTTATCTTTACCCAATTGATTCCAGTGGTTGGGGCTGCATTCCATTGCAATTCAAGAAATTTAATTGATATTTCAGCAATGCAATGACCTTTATCATTGTATGTAGTACCTGATTACCAATTCATAGGGAAAAGTTTGATTAAAAAAAAAAAATGAATGAGTCGAGTTAAGTCATTCTTTTAATATAAAGTAGGTACAGGATTTTGGTGGAAGTTTTATTATCAAGCAAAAAGTTTAGTTCAGAAAAGTTTTTATGTTCCAAAGAGAACAAAAGCGCAAAATGTTCATAGTCTTGTCCTTGATTGTGTCCTATATATCCATTTGCTATGAACTTCTTTATATTTCCTTTCTCTATTTACAAAATACGGGTCTGTAAAAATCTTCAATTTCGTAAGGATGGAATCATTAATCAATTCCTTGTACAATCTCATTTTTAAGGGGCGATTTTTTGTTATATATATGTATGTACGTACATAAATACATTCAACATCGAAGCTACAATAGTGAATAACAAATGGAAGGAGGCCGCCAGGAGGATATAAATCGACGAAAAGTTTTGATGATACCAAATTGAGGAGCCACTGGAATTGAAATTATTTCGGCGTTTCTCTTTGATGAATATATGTTTAAAAGAATTATAGGGCAAAAAAAAATTAAATTAAGAAAAATGAAAGATAGAACAAGAAGTAAAGTTTAATTAGATTTTCAAAGAACTTCGACAACATGATAACACCAGAATAAAACAGAAAAAAAAACACTCGAAAAACGGGACCACATTAAAAATTGCCAACGACAGAGACCGCTTGGCGTCCTCAATTTTTCAGTTCTTCCAGTTCTTGACTGTTGTATGATTCGCCTCATTTCTATACATTCTAGGAATTCTTCATATATACTCATTTCAACATTCGATTTCTTTAAAGATTACAAGCCAGGCCACCCCGAATATGGATGGTGTCAACACGGTGAATTAGTTGCGTCACGAGTAGGCACTTTTCAACTAACTTACTTATGATGTGTAAGATCGTCTCAGTTTTACATTTACAGAGGCGTAACAAATTATCTGGCACTTAATTTCTTCCTAATGACTCATAGTATCTATGTATCTCATCTCATCTGATATCCCTGTAGATCCACACAAGATATTCACACATCGTTTCCAGATAGTTTCATTTGCGAGTTCACCGATTCGCTGCGCTCTTTTTTGTTTTGTATTTTGTTGAGGGCATTTGTTTTTTTATGGTTTCGCTTAGGGATGACAAAATTAATAGAGTTAGGTGAAGCGAATAGTATAGGTAGGTACTTCGGTACCAATCCATGATATCTACATATTAATATTATGATTAAGGATTATATACCTATATACATATATGTATTGTTTTTTTTTTGTTTTTTTTTTTTTGTTTTTTAACTAGTTATTAATACAGATTTTGATTGGTTTCTGTCCTTAATTGACTAGGCAATGAGTTAATTTTTTTTGTCATGTCTTCTTATTTTACGAAAAGTTTCAATCATAGAAAAAGTAATAAAAGAGTTGAAAATTGTAGCAGTAATATTTTATCGATCTTTTAAGCTTCCGTCATTTTTGAAGTGGGTATGAATTGGGTTCTTAAGTGTTAAAAGTCACAGCTATAGCTACTCATACAAAGTAAACAATATCGTTATAAGCAATTCCAATTCCAAAGCCAGATCCTCATTATTCATAAATTCATAAATTATTTATTAAATGGTACAACTGAGAAAAGTCCTGCTGGAACTTGTATTTTGATATCTTGTTGACAGCAAATTTTATTTGCTAGGGATTTGGAAAAACTAAGAACGTTCATCAAATTGTGACCTGCAGCGTGGGAGAAGCAAATTCAGATTTCTATGAGATCGTAAAAATTGCAGTTTGGTGTAAAATTATTCAGGGCATTTATTGTAGATTCATTTGTGAAGAAAATATAGGTCACGATGAGCAAGATGAATATCTAATGGATGTCCCAGAATTAAGTTACGATATATAGACACGCGTTCATTGCGGGTCAATTTGTATACCAAATGAACTGAATCATTGAAAGCGACATTCAGTTTTCGGCAGCAGCTTGAATCCATCTTCGGAAATAATATGGCTCCAAATGTGAAGAGCGATATGATAAGCGTTCGTATCAATTTTAGGCGCATCTCAACCGATAACAAATATGCACTGCTTCGTAATTGTCGAAGGCAGCTGTATACTTTGCGTATGATGTTAGTTATATGGCTACAGCAGGTAAACTTGGAGTTCATTACAACCCGTAGGTTTTTAAAGGAGCTGAGATAAGATAAAATAGTGTTGTTAAGCGAGATAGCAAGCAATTCAGATGATTCAGTGCTGGTTCTATATAGGCATACAGACTAACTTCTTAGGATTTAGCATGAGGTAAATCTCTACATTATCTGCATAAAGATGAATGGATGAATTCTTCACAATAGTGAGAAGATCATTAATGTACAGACTGAATAAAAAAGGTCCGAGAATTGAGTCTTGGGGTACACCACAACTCATATATAAGAATTATGGATATGTTGATTGATGCGATGTGCTGCATAGAATACCTACCTATTGTCTTGGGAAAAGGGAATATTTACATCTCAGCTGGCCATTTGTAATCACTTTGAATTAATTTTTGTATTTTTTTTCTTTGTTTTACAACATCGTGATCATACTACCATTTTGATAAGATTCAAAAAGTAAAATTTTGAAGACATATTAAAACATTTCTACTGACTGCAAAATGAATATGACACAATAAAAAATGGGGTTAAAAACAGCGTGTGAAGCGGTGTAAATTAATTTTTCGATTTTTCCAAGTGAAATCTTGAAGCTTTGAATTGTAAATATTTACGCTTAGATATGAAATTTTCTACAAATTATTAATACAAAAAATTCTTAAAAATGTAAATAAACTATGTAAAATTACATCTTAAAAATGTAATTTTACTCCAAAATTCGATATATTCGTACTCATAGCCGTAAACCAGTTCAGACTTCATTCAGATAGCATAGAGGTATAGCTTTTTATTAAAAAAAAAAAAAACCTTTCCACATTTTCTGACTGATTGACTGCAAGGCGTGAATGGCTGTTGATTTTAATAGTAAAGGATTTTTTGTATTTTAAAGTTCCTTTGAGCATGACCTGCATGAGGGATCATTATCAGGAGGTCCTGATCCGAAATTAGTTCGATTTTCTTCAGATGATGAACATTGGATTGTTCAGTAACAGTATATATAATGGCAAATTATGGTTCCACTGCGTGAGCTTGGAAGACCTTCGTTATATTCGTAGCAGTAAATACAAAAGTCGTTATGGAATAGAGATGGTATATTGGAAATAATCATAGATTTAGCCGCATTTCTTCTGTGCCTAGCATCTTAAACAGTTTAATAATTTTTGAAAACCATCAATTTCGCTCACTGCAATGTGCACGGTTAATCAGCTTATGCTAAAACGGGATATCGAACTTAAGTAAACTCTAACTCTTTTAATCTACTTAGCTTAGTTTAGTTCATTTAAAAAACTAAATACTAAAAATCAAGGGTAATATTTGTAATCGAGAAGATTGTTCAAGAAATATTTTTTTGACGCATCATTTACATGCTTGAATTTTAGGCGCCTACATATAGGTACTAGCACATAACACCAGTTTCAAACACAATATCAATGTTGGTATACCTACTAAAATCATTGATATTATCACTACGCATTCTATGTTTGTTATTTATTTTAAGACTGAAATCCTTATTCGACGTAGTACGAAACAAATAAATTATTTATGAGCACTGTATGTAATCCCACAAGAAGATATCATTTTCCTTTTTCCTGTTACGTGTGGCCTTGAACAAAATCTGTTTTGCTTGAAGGCAAACTTATTTGTTTGAGTGGGTGGTTTTGGGGAAAAATATTTTAAAAGGACTCCTTTTTTATTATTATTCACTGCATAGTTTTTAAGGATAGTGTAAATGAAGTAGAAAAAATTTATCATCATAAATGAAAATTGCCAAACAAATAGGAGCACCTGTAATTGAGGCTTTCTCTGAAGGATGTACTATAAAAAGACATGGCGCATCATATCATTACATCTACATAGATGAATACATCTATACCTTAGAGTGTATATACAAAACACACATTTTCAAAAAAAGGAGTCTATTATTTCAGTTTTTGGTAGATTTGTGGTTGTTGGAATGAAGTTGATAGAAGCCTTCTCGTCTTTTCACACTTTTTACAGGTATGGAACTCGTAAAACCCTGAATTGAGGATGAAATTCGGTATGTTTATGACCATCTGGGAAGGGAAAAGTTTTTCGCGAATACTATTATACAAGAGGGCACAGCAGGCTGCAGTAAAATGATGTACGGCATGGCATGGGACTGAATAAAAATTTAATAATTCGCTATAGGTACCGCCGCTATGAATATTTATGGACTTCCATTTGTCCATGACAGCAGAATAAAGTAGAAGCGAATCAAATAGGCTTTATATATATGTATGTACATAACATAGTACAGCAGTGGAATTATTCTCCGGTATCAGTTTTGGTCGCAATTGTATTATTTTCAACAATAACTCTTTTTTTGTCCAATCATTGGACAAAATTTGATTATAGATTATAAATTTAATGGAGTGCATCTAATATTGTATCACATTGCTTCCTTAAACACCTGTGTTCGTACATATCTCCATTGAAATGCACTGCGCTGCGTTCGTTCAATTAAAAACTTCATATAAAAAAAAATCGAAATTATATTTGAAATATGTACACACACACAGAATGAAATCAATATTCAAAGTAAAATATATATTTACATTTGCACTATACCTACACCTATTATGTATGCACATGATGGATGCTGTGTGCGTGTGTGTGTCTAGAAGAGATCTAGATTAGTTACAATCTACTGAAAAAAATCAAAGTCCAATGGAACCAGGGTTTTTTTTTCTTGTTATAAGCCTTACTACTGATTCTCCTGTATACTTAAGGCTACAACAACTTGCAGTAGGTAGATATATACATTTGCATTTTATATGTACAAGGCAAAGAAGGAATCGATATCGAGAGGCACCAAATATACTGAACTTTACTTTGATAGTGTTCATTTGTGCGAAAAGGGACCACTCTCCGGGGATGACATCCATCGGCGAAATTCAATTTATAAAGCAACCCAGAAACTTTAACTTTACATTCGGGTAAAAGCAATGATCCGTAAGAGCTTTATTAAGACCAATTTTTCTCTAAATGGTGATAGTCACTTCGAATTTTTTGATTGAAGTTGATTGAAGTATCTACACAGTAATTGTGTTCTTTGATAGATAGCCTCTTGATGACAATTATTGAGAGTCGAGATCATAATAGCTCCATAAGGGAGCAATTGAATTAAATCGATTTTACAGAAGAGAACGTTTTCAGAAAATAAAAAATTGAATTTTCTTCATTTTGACTAGTTCAAGTCTTAGAAAAAGGTTGACTATTTTCTGAAATATTTCATTCGCATTTATGAGTTTATTTCATATTATTGAAACTTATAAAAGAGAGCTTAGCGGTCATTGTATACATCTTTGTGCAATATATTAATTTGAATAATTATTTGGAGAAATGTGTATTTTAAGTTGCTATATAAATCTCAATATATAAAAACTATTTATGTAATTCTGCACCATTGTAACCTCCTACACAAGGTCGAGGTTGAACATTGGGAAAATGCAGAAAACTTACCTAAAATCTACAAAGTTTTTGTAATATAATCGAAAAAAATTACAATCTATATGAAACTTGTCATAATTACCTTCATGGGGAGGTAATATTTCATGATATTCAAAATTTTAGTTTAACTTACGTCGTAAGAAATGAGCTATAGCCTGCATCGAGATAGTCTATCTTTGAGTTGTTAAAAGTAAATCCTGTCAAACATCAGACGTTTATGAACCAACCCACAGACATAGTCTTTTACAATAAGAAATAAGGTTTTAGAAGAGGACTCTTCCCTGCGACCCTGCCAATTATTTTCGGAACATTTAGGTAGTTGATGAGCTTTTATTCTCAAGCCAGGTTTTCATTAGATAACATGCTCCGGACTTGTTTCAGCAAAGAAGGTTCATGTATAAGAAAAAAAAAGTCGCACATAAATCATAAACATTTGTAGCGGTCTAGATTAGGCACCCAAACCAATCCATCCTTATCTTTTGGTCTCCTCTCGGCATAAAAGCTCTATAAAGAACTCCTATCGTACTCAACAAAATTTATGTCTTTATGTTTTGTTAACCGTGACATTTGTAATGAAATTTTTGATAGGCTCCGCTAACTGATTGATGGAGCTATTTAAAAATCCATTTTATAATATTTTTATATAATTCCTTTTCAGTGTCAATAAACCAATTTTTTGGAGGAATATTATGATCCGATTGTGGTAAATTTCCCAAAGTAGATATTCAGTGATAATATCGTCGCGCTAGCGCACACTATGAGATCTTTTTCGACTGTATTTTGCGTTGATTTAAGCCCACACTTACACAATAGATCTAGAGTTAGGTGAAAGAAATAAACATAAGCACGCCTAATCTTGTATCAAAGTACGTACTGTAATGATAGGTCTCCCACCAGTAAAAGTTCTCTCGCCTAGTTTCAATTGTTTGAAGGTCCTTTCAGGTCATGTTATTGTGACAAACAAGTGCATGAGCAAGAAGACTTCCAATATTTTACCTAACAGCTGCCTTGAAGTAATTCGATTGGAAAATCGTTTTCATGACTTCTACATTCCAGGTGCATGGTCGGTAATCGAAATTCCGGAACAAGTAATAGAATGCCACGCTCTCAAACTATTACACCTAGTCCTGTTGAACTTCTGCAGACTCCAGCTATTCATATTTTTATACCCTAGATGAAATCTGTAGGTATACTAAGCTTGTCATTCCATTTGTAACGCATAAAAATAATGCAGCTAAATTAAAATGGATTGAAGACCCACGCATAATATTAAAAGTTATTTTGATTTTTGCATTTCCGTCCGTCCGTCCGTCTGTCTGCACGCACGATATCTCGAGAGCGCGTGTACTTAAAGAGCTGAAATTTTGCACACGGACTTTAAAAAAAAAGTAAATTTAAGTTCGGAAATAGGACAAATCACGTAACTCTTTCGTGAAGTTGCCATACAAAAATTTCGTTTCTCATATTTGAACACTGCCTGATAACGCGTCAACGTAGAGAGTTGAAATTTTGTACACGGCTCTTTTATAAAAATATAATAATATTAAATATAATTTCAAAAATGGCCTAAACCGGGCAACCTCTCCTTGGTGTTGCCATATAAAAATTTAGGGTTTTTATGCATACTTTGAAAATGGTCAGTCCTAGATGTTTTCATGGTACTAAAAAGTTCTTCAGAATATGAAATCATCGAAATTGGTTGTAATCATTTTTACTGTCCGACGAAACGTTCTAGAAATGCGAAAAACCACTTCAAAAATAAACTTGCACAGATGGGTGACCGCTCATACATACATTCATCTAGGGTATTATAAGAATTGTCCTTACACCAATTCTAGCTGTTTTTACTTGGTCTTTTTTTTTATTTTAATAAATTCATCACTGCATACTATACTGTAATGAAAATCAAAATGTATTCCCGTATTTAACTGACAGATTTGAAATGGGCACACGGTCCTGTTATGGTTCTAATTTTGAGTGATAGCCATAAGACGTGGAGTCTTATCTGTCGGCCTAAAGCTGACAGCTCACTCCATGGTAGCTATGCTGGTAGGTTGGCACGCTATGACCTCGGCTAATAGCAGAGAGTATGAAGTGGGTAAACTGAGGATACCTACACTACCATATGCCATGAACAAAAACTTTTCGTGCCAAGGGAAGTAAAGACAAAAGGTATATATATCTATATACCTAGCTTACACACTGAGTCGAAAAGGACTGGTCATCATTTACCTTGGAAAGGATGAGGAGGATCCGCTGGTGATGATCCTCGGGTGCCTTTCCCCACCGCCCGTGGCATTGCGGGCACTTGATGACGATACCAAAGTTTACCTAATAATAAGTTAAGAAGCTGTAGAGCAAAATGGGCAAATTTCTGGTGTTTTTTAGAATGAAACAACTAATTTCATATACTTTCGTCTTTTGCATGAATGGGGGAAAAGAACTTGTCTATGCACTACTGTAGTGCAACTGAGACAACGAGTTAAAAACAAAAATCGAGAGAACGGAGGATTACCCGAACGACAAAATCTTATTAAATCCCTCAAAATCCTTTCAACCTATTCATAATAATGTACTTCGGGCCACACTACTTCCCATTTTTGAGAAAAAGATAAATTTCGCTTTGGACCAGATGCTGAAAGGAGATGTAAAATTCCTCTCAAATGAAATTCTCATTTTTCCCGAAAATATCAGAGAATTCAGCATGAGTTCTCCCACTTAATCTCTTCATAGCAAAACGAATGTAAACAGAAACACATGCTGTTCAAATATCATAAGATTACAGCAACAACATGTGTCCTTCTAGTCATTTTACAACAACAACATATGTCCTAACATTATCAATATTTCATGAAAACCTGTTTTCACAAAAGCGCGCGAGCATTTTATGAGAGTAAAACGTGAAAACTCCGCCCCTTCTCATTTATTTACGAAAATGAAACATTTGCCATTCTGTTTCGGTGCATGCAACTTGTGCTTTCACATTTTTTATCTTTATTCATAAAATTTTTAAAGAGAGTTTGATTTTTTTTCGATTTTTTTTTCTTTCTTCCTTTCTTTTCTTGCCGTGTGCATTTTAAATGTAAAACACTCGGATATCTCACCAGCTTCTTAACTTATTATTAGGTAAACTTTGACGATACCCCTTTAACCTGTAAATAGAGGGAGAGAGATCTCTGGGTGAGAGAAAAGAGAGATAGCACTGTATTTAGCATTTCATATCAATTCCTTTTATTTTCCGATAAATTTATTTATAAACATGTTTTTTTTTGTTGCTTAATTTCACCCCTGAAGCTGTATTGATCACATGTAGTTCTGTCTTACTAATACCTAGTATAGGCAGCTCCGTGGACGTCCTTCCTTTTTAGCAATTCTGGGTTTTTGTTTCCTTTTTTTTCTGTTGTTATGGAAATGTACTTCCTTTATAGTAAATGTGAATAAAAATTAATAATAATAATAATGTAAGTGTGAGACGGTATTCCCCTCCTCCAAATCCCCTAGGAGCTTCTGGGAGGGGGTACACAGTATTACGTCTCAGAGTTCGCCACAAAATTGTGGCAAAGCGATTATTTCTGTCTATTTGCCTATACCTTTCAATATAAAGTCAACGTTAATTCAAAAACAAGTAGAGAATAGCTTTGTATGCTTTCAATATAAATTATACGACCTATAATCCAGGCGATCAGATAATAATCTCGTAGGCTTATAAAAAAGATTCCATGATAGTATATTCGATCGCTTAACTAATAACCTGTATGCTTTCAATATAAAGTCTACGGTAATACAAAACCAAGTAGAGAATAGCCTTGTATGCTTTCAGTATAAATTTCAATATTTCTCACCAAATGCGTAGATTTTGAGGATCCTCTGATATATGATGATATAATTTAGCACTGGGATACAGAAGTGTACTTTTATTTTACCGCCGCTTCTCTAACGCAGGGCCCCAGATGTGAGTTCAGGATTATTCGTATACCGCGGGGGCATGTTCGCCACACTGCCGCTAATTATGTTTATCGTTCGTTATAATATAGTCACTGGTATTTATTATTGACCGTAATGCACTATGTTCACACTTCGATGATAAAATGCTTTTATTTGACGGGCGCGTCTCGGACGGATGACTTCGAGCGTATAAGCTCCGGAATGTTTTGTGAAGCCTGGGCTGTTTGCCGATCTTCGCGTCTATTGCCGCTAATTACTGTCTATGTTTTAATATGATAATATAACCTAGTCACATATAATAAAGGCACTTGCTTCAAATTGTAAGGTTTTTAATATATATATATTTTTGCAATGAGACACATGGTTAGTAATTGTATGATTTTCAATATAGTTTTTAGTAATATAATATCATCAAAATTATATGATTTTCAAAATATGTTGTTTTTTGATAATATAATGCCGTCTCTAGAGAATTTCCATGGTTTTCGAAATATTGGTCCCTTTGGATACCAGACTGTAGTCACGAGAATACGAAGCCGCTATTTCAATTTACCGCCGCTTCTCTGACGGATGGCCCCGATTGTGTGAGCTCCAGAATATTTTTGTGAATCCTGCGGTCGAACCACGTTTTTGTTTTTTTTTTTTTCAGATCCTGGTTTTTCCTGGGCTTGAACAACTTGGTTCGCTAAAGCTAACCCTAAAAAGAATAGGTTTCACACATGTACTTATCTTAATCTTTTCTCCTCGCTTTATGTTTTAGTTTTTCTTCGTTATCTCTCTGATAATTTCCGAATTCTCGCCTTTCTCGTGTATTCATTACTAGTTGCACTTCAAAAGAAAAAATCTACCTCAACTTTTCTTTTATCCTTGGATTTTTTTTCTGTCCACACTCCTTCAGTCCAAAATCAAGATGGCCGCCTGTAACCTTTTCCTGCATTTCGCCTTGGTCCAATCTCTCATCCTCTCATTTTGTTCCATGGACCAATCTTAGAACATATATCAAAATAAACATCGAGCAGAAATAGTTAGCACCATAGCCGATTCTTACACGTGCCGTAAGAAGTCATCTCGAGGTACAGTAGAATATATTTCTTACACGTCGTAAGAAGTACTCCCAGAGCGCAACCCCTCTATAACAATTAATATTCAATTGTTTTTGAATACACAATAGATCGTGTATACTAAATTGAAATGTAAAGATTAAAAACATTTCAAATTTTCCCGCCGCGAAGATTTAATGTGCCCCCAGTTATGAGTATGATATTTACCGTCCCCACTGCAGTACAACTATGTACAAAGGAGACATAATCCAACACTTATAGGCCCGGTTTCACTAGACCGAACTTATCAGCATTCCTGTTTGATATATGTTCTAAGGGACCAATACTCGGTCCCAGGTGTCAGTGGGGTGGCATTATGTCTCACTGCTATGTTTATACGTGCGACCATAACAGTCCCACAACTAGTCCCGAGTTGGCCACTTGTTATTAGAAGCTACTATAGTTTGACCCTTCAGGGCTCTGGCGAGTCACTTCGAATACCTAACAGATCCTTTTTAATTTCTTACCCCTCCTCCGCAGTTGCTAAAGATTTATCATCATCAATAGCATATTCATGAATTATATGTTTACTTTACTAATTTACTTTACGAATTAAGCAAAACAAAATTACGAATTCAAATTCAAAAATGCCCCAACTCTCTAAAAAAAAACAAAAAAAAAAACAATGTTTTCGCCATACAAAAATTTATTTCCACTTCAATACATTAGCAAAGTGTAATAATGTTAGTATCGAATAGGAAACAAATGTTCAGACAGAGGAGAAAAGCATCCTTACATCTTACCAAATCCAGTCACATATAAATTAGCCGTAAATAAGAATAGTACTGCTCCTTGAAAATCTAATAAAATCGCCATTATATGGAACATTGCTTTCATTTGGCCGGGTACTTACCCGTAGATTACATTCGCCAAAACGAGAAAATGTGGAGCTGTAAATTTGTAACAGACATTAATGTTGATGCAGTTCGTGAGGAAAATTTAAGTTTTTTTTTTGTTTTTTTAATTTTCCTTACACCAAGGAATTTTGTTGGTATAATCTCTTTATATGATAGAGTTAGTTCCTGGTTTGCACGTGGTATTGGCTTGATTTTCCTGTTTTTTCTTCTTTTCTTGTTGTTGTTTGCGTGATGATATTCTTGTTTTTCTTATCATTAAATAAATTTTATACAAGTTCTCGGAAGGAAGAACTACTTTATTACAGAAACGTGTTATTCTATACGTCTGCGGTTGAACATCGTCGTAGAAATTATTAATGAAAACAGTTCATAATTCATAGAAGAATAAAAAATAACAAAAAAATTGTAGAAGAATCATATCATCCCACCCGACTTTTGCGTGTGTACTTGTAAAAATTATTGTAGTGTAGTCGGTGAAGTTTGAAAAAAAAAAAATTTGTGTTTTTTACTTTCCTTATTCAAAGAGAGATATTACATGCGACCATTGCATTAAGTTACAAAAGATTTGCTTGTTTCTTTTTCATTTATGTACTTATATATGTACAGGATGTCGCATGTAGCATACTACAAAAATTATTAATTATGTTTTAAGCCTTTAAATTTCAAAAATCTTATTTTTTGGGTGCTTTTTTCTCAAGAATAATCACTACACTAAGGTAATATACTGTTATTAATATTTGTTCAACAAGGCATGTTTTTGGATTCTCCGGTATATAGTAAAAACTAAAAAAAAAATTTATTTGTTATTTCATGTTATTAATGTTATTAATGGAAATTTTAGAATTTTAAGTTATTCCAATGATATATAAAAGCATAAAAATAATTTAAAAGTGACGTTATCTCGAGTATGAGTCAGATCAAAAATGTCCAATATTGATTATTTAGTAGTCGTCTAATGATATGGTGTCAAGCATTATAGGTGCAAAGATCTGTAAAAGATAGGATTGATGTGGAAATAAAAATCCAAAAATGTACCACATTGTGATGTGATAACAGCAAAATTGTAAAGTAAGCTCTTGATTTGAACCCACAAGGAACACATCGTATATGGAGATTATCAACCATCAACCAATTTTAGATGACCTATTTTGAAAGAAAATTCATCAATTTAGAGATTATAACGTTAATTTAAGCCTCCCACATAAAATATGATTCCTTTGAAAACTACCATTTCTGCGGTACGTTCCTTGATGCATTAAGGAGAACTATATTGCAAACCTAATTTTTTTTATAACATGTGTAGAGGTCATATTTTGTCAATGATATTTCTAGCCCATTCCTCGCAAGGGAATAATGGCGTAAGGACAAATAGATTAACCTACCTACCAACGTTTCAATTATTGAGAATTATATATGTACAAAGGCAGGGTGAAATTGTTAATTTGACCTTAACAGAAGTCTTGCAGCAAAATGTCTTCGTAGGTAAACATTTAATTCCATGGCCTTTCACTTTATGCACTGCACGTTAAACAAATTACTCGGTATCAATCACACCTCACTAAAATTACCTGTGTATTTGCATGTATTGAAATTAAATTCTGATCGTGTTGTTGTTGCTGCTTCTGTTATTATTAGCGCTTTGAAGTTCTCTTCCTTGCTTACCTCCCCCGCCCCCCTTCCAACCTTCCCACCCCATTTAAATACATACAAGCAAGGTCAACAGTTCGGAATTAATTTGATGAACTAAATGTACTTCACTCGTATCCCTTTGTGACTTAAATTAACATCAAAACCATTGACCGAACTTTGCTTTTCTCTAAAATTACTTCAATATTTGTATACAGCCCACCGACGATGGAAACGACGTCTTGCCTTTTTGAGTTCAATGGGTATACGAAATCTTTTGGAAATTCTGAGGGATTTTAGCGATTAAATCACCTTAAATTGAGATAAATTCGTTTAATTTAAACACTCCCCTCTTAATTTGCACGATTACTTTAATTCATGATCCTTATTGCCAAGGAGGCCGAGATAAACTCTTAACTTGTTGAAAGAAGTTAAGAGAGAACTTATTGGATTCCCTTTTTTGTTATGTAAGTATTTCGCAAAAAAGATACTTGAGATGTTTTTTTGGCATTTTTATTGGTTCCAATAATGTTATTAAGTGTTTTATTATGTATGACATTTGTGAAGATATGACTGAACTTACACGGAATAATCGGAGAGATTTCGGCAAGTAAAAGCTTTAGGGACATGTAAAAATTGTAAAAGGTTTGTATATCGTAATTTTTGAGCATTGTGATGTATGAACAACACTTAATTTAATTAATTAATAAGAAGTCATTTTAACAAACTCTCAAAGTATCTGCCCATTGCAAAGAAATAGATAAAAAACTCAACAGTCTGTGCATTTGGATAGTTTTTCCAAATCGCCGTAATAACGAAGTTCTATTTCTGTTAGTGTATAATAATTATATATATGTATGTTCACTCAGGTATGCTGAGCCTAGATTACTTAAAAAAACAAAGATTAATGCTCTTCATTTCAAAACGACCTCTAAAAAGATGTAAGAGAAAATAAAACACAGTCTATAAAGTTGACATGAAAACAAGTTCGATAGACAGAAATGTGGTATTTAACCAATTTCATACTAGCATACTACAAAAATTGTTCAGGTCGCCATAAAATTTCCGCAGTTTACATTAAATACAAAAAGACAACATAACATTCTTGAAATAAGGAGTATATATGTACATACATTCTTAGGTTTTTGACTTCCGTAGATCTAGACAAACTGAACGATTGCTAAAGATCATCTTTATAAAGTGGAGCTTTTACGGATATAACTGACTCAGATAAGACATTAGTTCATAAATTAAAAAGTTGTGACCCAAAATATCAATCCTTGGAAGGCACCACAAGATAGATAGGCTAGAATGACTTTATCTAAGATGAACTCTTTGACTTCTGTCGAATGGAAAAAATTTGGTAATTAAAACAACAGCAATAGAGAAGAACGGAAATTCAAGGACAATTTACAGGTTGTGTAGTTAGTATAGCGGGGGATTAAAGATGTTTTCTTATTTTTTTTTTAATTACCCCATGACTTTTGAACGATAATACCCTATTGCAATCATTGGAGCTTAAAAATGACCCATCATGTTTTCTCTCTCTATCTCAGTTTCTCTTTCTATCTCCGTCTCTCTCTATTTTGAAGTTGGGACTCAATAAAGTAACAATTTTGGAATTTAAACTCAGTTTTTCCATTTTCCTTTAACCAGTTTAAAAATGTCTATGAATGCAGAGTGTCACTAATTTACACCTTTCCTAAAGCATAATAGCTGGAAAAACTCATTCACGGAATTGCTTACCATGAGTCGTTTAGTGACATTTTTCACTAGATTAATATTAAGAAAGAAAAAATTCAAAAAACATACAAAGGGCTGCATTTCGTGTACAGCATGTGATTAGGTCATTTGAAGGATTTACGCATCTTAACAATATGAAAACAAAAAAATTACAATTTTGTATGATTTTTGTTTGTTTGTAAGTTTTGGCAAATCGTAACTTTAAAGTAGAGAATAGTAGGGATGAAAACATTAAGCATTGAAAGCTCCAAGCTTCTATGTATCTAATTATATTTGAATTATAATTACGAATTATAGCGTGACTCATAAGAAATGAAGAAAAGATTTGCCTCCCGCACTAATTATAAACTGTTAGGTTTTATCAGCTCCCTGCTATAGAATTTTTTGTTTTTCATGTATTTATATAAAGCTGGCCAGTTGTCAAGTTTTCTTAAACACTCTGTATAAGCGAAATTATTAATTAAGGCTAAATTACAATATAATTTGTAACTTATTTACGATACATTAATTTTGAATACTTGAATACTTGGCTGTTTCTAATATTGATTTAATAAATGAATGCATAGGATTTAACAAGTAAAATCACATGATTAGATATGTATGCGCATTGTGTACCAATTTGTATGCATAGTAAATTTTTCCCGACGCCTATGTATATTTTTGTAGTACACAGGGTGTTTCCGTACATAGAACAGGAGGTTATAGTACTCATCTAGACGAACAAAAAATTGTATGGCAGGGGTTCCACATCAACTGTTTAGGAGTTACAGGATGATTAACAAAATATGCTAGCCTTTCACAAAACATCCTGTATCTGAAAAAGTACAGGGTGTGGGGTCACCTTCAAAGGCTAATTATATGTAGAACTTCATGGCCTTTGCAACAAGTTCTCAGTCAACCCCCTACTCCTATCCTCTTGGGAGTTCTGGTTGTCTAAAGTAAAAATTTCGGATTTTCTTACCATTTTTTTAATTTGACTGGTTAACGTAAGTTTTGTTTATAGAAACTATAAACTTTTGACTTTCTAAAGAGGATTCTCTTAAAGAGGAGAGTCCACAGTTTACAGTTTTTATAAAAAAAAGTTATGTTAATCACCGTTTTGCAAAAAAAATAGAGGTCAAATTCGAAAAAATGTTAAGAAAATTCAAAATTTCACTTTAGACCACCAGAACTCCGAGGAGGAGAGAAGGCCATATAATGAGCTCTAGACTGCGACCGTACACCTTGTACTTTTTAAGATGCAGGGGGTTTTGTGAAAAACTAGCAAAATTACTTAATATCGATGTATCTCCCAAACGATTGATGTGGATCCCCACCCCCTGCCATAAATTTTTTTGTTCACCTAGATGAGTACCTACAACGCTACCCTGCATGTGCATATTATGTAAGTTCAATTACTGCTGTAATGAGTTTTTTGTTTTCATGGTCCTTTCCTTCTAGGTCAACTATACAAATATTATTAATGACATCTCAAAAAATAAAAAATAAATAAATATGTATATACACATATATAAGAACCGTTATATTCAATAATCACCTCCACCCACCATTACTTACGATTTCATTTCAATCCAGTTTTTCTATTTCCCACTATCAATTTGTCATTTTGCATGAAATTCTTCAATTCCTCCGTTATTCACCTTCCCTCCAGTGAAATATTTTTCTCCTTTGGGATTTCTGTTTCGGGGCAATTTTGAACGATATGTAACGTGACAAAAGGCAGAAAGAAGCAAAGCTAAATTGTTTGCGAAAATCTTTTTTTTTTTTTTCCATCTTTCTTGAAAGATGGTGGCAAAGTCATTCCCGTCATTCCCTTATGGTTTTATATCATATTATATGTATGTATGTTCGGATGTTAGTATATGACTGACATCTTGTCGAAAACATCTGAAAATTTAATTTTCTTTGGAATTTCAATACAGAAAAAGTTTGATAAAATGATATGACAAGGAACTGAAATGTTATGCTCTAACTGATGTGTTTTATTGTGTATAATATTTATGAGAGTTATCATCATGAGTTTGCATAGGATACGAATGAATGTTTCACCCCTAAAGGTTTTTCTTTATATATCGCTTTTTTTTTAAAATATTTGAATTAAAAGGGTCGAAAATCGCGTGGTATACTATTAAGTTCGTATAAAAAACTGAGCATAACAGTGTAATAATTTGTAGATTTTCGAGGAAGAATTTAATTTTTACTACAATTATACAATAAGATTGTATTAGTTACAACTATATTGTACCATTATCAATTTGCAACTAGCAACAACCAAGATTCTCTAGTAGTTCTGAAAACAGATTTTTTAATTGGATTCATATACATAACAAAAAATTTATATTGGAAAATGCTAAGCTATTTTTATATTTTCATTAATTGTAAGCTTGCTAAAACATTTTTTTTTTGTTTTGTAAGGCTTTGAAGGCAGCTGTTTCTACTTAAGAAATTTTGCGTAATATTTTTCTCCCATCAGTCACATAATCCCAAAGAATATACTCCAACCAACTAATAAAAATAATTTTACCGAAAAAGCGGATCCTATTTTCGAGATGTTTTCATAGCAAAGAAAATTGATATGTCGTTTAAAACACGAAATAATATAAATAAACTCAGCCCGCAATCTAACAATAGGCAAATATATATAACGTCACACACGCATGACTTGTAGCGTAGTAGGTAAGTTAATGTATACATGTTGATTATTATTATGTAGAGACGGAATTAGGTACGAAGGAGAAATTCGAATCGTTACCCTGTTTTCAGTTTTGTTTTTATTATGTATGGGCAGATTTGTTGTACATATCTAAGATATATTCATAACACAAAAAAAAACGAAATGAACAAAAGAGGGTCCAGTAAAGATCCTTGCGGAACACCAATCCAAAAAACTACTACATACATATCTGTATAAATAAGCAACTAGTTTTCTCTCTCACTAGCTGATTTATCTCTATTAACAAAGCACTTATCAAACCAAGACCCGAGGAAGTAAGCTTATCTTTAAATTTTGGACAAAACTTCATAATGTTTGAACTACTGTATATTCATTCTAAAGGGGAGTTAGAAAGCACACCGAAATAATGTGGTTCGTTTCTGCTGTTGACAAGTAACGTTAAAAAAATGTTTTTTTTAAGCTATCACTTTCAGTTATTTATGCTTTAGCCAGAAATTGTGTGGCATAAGAATTTAGTTTTTTCAAATTTGAGGTTGCCTTTATTGATTTTTTTATTATTTTTTATTTATTATTTATATTTAGTTTTTTTCAAATTTGAATTTGAGGTTGTCTTTATTGATTTTTTTTAAAAATCCTTCTTAACCCTTTTCATCGAATTATTAAGATTATCTATACATATACTAGGACACTGGTACCCTGCACACACCACGACCATAGTTGGGACTCAGGCTGATATGTCAAATAAAACCGATTTTTTGTTTTTAATGCCAACATATAAAAAACTATGGCGAAGAATATGATGGTAAAACCTAATATGGTGCTAATGCTCCTAGAAGATGTAAAAAAAATGCGTTATGTTTATTACAATGTCATTGGTCGCTGAAAAACTAACTAACTATATATGGGATTTTTCCTTAGTACCACGTCTATAGTGTCTTCCTGTAAAGTGGTTAGTTAAATCCAGCCTCTTTGCGGACTTAATTATTGCCTTGGAGGTTAGCTTGCAATCTTATTTGTATTGAGTATGCATACTTATAGCTATGTTCGGGTTCTGAGCTTGTTGCAATAACGACATCCCGTCTTTATAGACAATAATACCAGTATGTATTTGAAGCTATCTTGGGATGCTTCCGGCGCAGTACAAATATTAAATGGAAATATCCAAAATTTTTAGCATCCAAATGAAATACTGAACGTGTAAAGCTTTTAAAAATGCTTTTATCTGTCATCTGCATGTCCAGTATAAATATGTATGTATAGGAATGTTTATTACACTGCAATCAGTTCTCTTGGATCGAGACATACTCTGAGCTTCTCTTAGTTAAATCTCTATATGATATCAATGCGGAAAAATCATAATTTTTTTAAAATGTGTGATTCCTTAATTCTTTAATTTTTTATCGTACTTTATTTAGAATAGTTAATGAAATGATAACTCAGCTGCTGTAAGAACGAGGCATTTTAACTGATTACAAAATCTGCGCCTTAAATCCAACTAATTATATGTAAAAAAATAATGCCCATCGGCAGCCTGAATAACTATTCACTATTCTAAATTCATAGTAAGTTAGTTGCAATAAAAAAAAAGTGCATTCGTACATTTTTAAATTGGGGAATGAAAGATGCAGCTTCCAAATATCTCTATTTTTACGTTTTCGTAGGGCTCTATCTCCTCCGAGAATATTTATTTTGCAAACATCTGTGATAAATAGAAATTTGAATTTCGAAAACATTCGGAAATATAAATACCCAAATTTCTAAAAGGTTTGCCTTTTTACTTGTTTCGGTTTCAAATCCAACACAGTTTTTTTTAAACGCAGTAATACAATATCTTTTTAAATTTGTCCTTAAAAGTAAAAACGTTACCCCACTTTTTTAAATGGTTTTTCTTTAGGTATATAACTGCTATATGTAAGGTAGTGGACTGGAATATTTCTATTAAAATAAGAGTTTCGAATTTTCACAGAATAGGATATTTGTTTGAAAATTTTCATAATTCGAAAAGTAAATTAACACAAAACGTCTGGATTTTCAAAAATCGTGATGTTTTTTCTTTCACGTTTTCGTCCCCAAATTTACATATGCATGTATGTTTGAATTTTAATTTCATAATCCTTATTTCCTCAACGAGTATGCCTGTTAGTTTTTTTATTTGCTTAAAGGCACTTTCACATAAAAAACAAGAACCGAAAAAATGTGAAAAGAGAAACTTAATTTATTCCACTTTAATACAAGATTTTTGCTCCAATGATTATTAAAATCATGGAAAATATGATAAGCTAATAACTTTCTTAATAAAATAGTATATTTATCTCAGATTTTTAAGAAAAACATAATTTTTATGTTTTATCAGTCAAACTTTTGACCGAAAAAGTTTTTCGCCCGATAAAATATAAAAGTTGTGTTTTTCTTAAAAATTTTTCAGTAAAATTCTTAGCTTATCCTATTTCTCTGGACCCTATTAACCATTGGAGCAAAAGTCTTATTTTAAAGTGGAATAAATTGAGTTTTTCGGTTTACATTTTTCGGTTCCTGTTTTTGATGTGAAAGTGGCTTAATGGTTTATAAAATGTTTAACAATTCTTATCGAACACCGGATGTCAATGAAATGACATGTTTGTACGAAGCTCTTTTATTTCCATATTTTGGTATCAAGCAATTTCTAATATTCTTTTAAAAAAATTTACGCTGTTCTAAAATAAATGACAAGACTTCCAATTAATAATACAAACTAATGTGATATTTCACTACATACATATGTACACACATATACTACGAATTGTTATAATAAGATGCAAATCGAAAACTAACACTTGGATTCGAATTCATTCTTAAACTCTAATTTGAATTTGCATTACTATATAGTTATTCGTAATAGCTTATGGTCCTACATCCTAAACCACATAAAATCATCTAAAATCTTCAACAATCTATATACCTATGAAGCTCTACTTAATTGCGTGCCATTTCTATTTCTCCATACGATTAGGAGAGTCCTTAAATTTTATGCGATAAAATGTGTCATATATTCCCATCACCTTCATCCTTCCATTCTCTATTCAAATATTCGTTATTGAACAAATACTAAACAAATAACCGAAGTTCATTTATACAATCTTAATTGCTGAATAGATATGATATCAAAAATTATATCATCTTAGTCAGGACTCCAGTTTCCTTTATAGAAACTAAAGAAAGAACAAAAGATATCTGCATAGCTTTCAACGGTACAATTTCGCTCATCTATGTGATCTATGGAAATCGTAAAATTTTATGTTTAGCATGACAATTTTATGGTTATTACTCCGACCGACACAGAGGTGTAATCTTCATCTCTACATGTACACACCATGGGGATGATGTTTTAGCATTTCGAAGCTATCACAATTCGATTCAGGCAGGATGCAGGAACCTATCGTATTACCGCACATAGCAGCAAAGCAGTATAGTAATGCGAGCAGGGAAAATGTCGCATTATCGCCTGTAATGGCTGGCATCCTGGTCCATCCTTTCCTATCCTTAAAATGAGTTATTAATACCTACAGCCATACAGTGATTATCTGCTGTGGAATGAGTTATATCCGGCAACGTATTAGGTACCTATTGCTAATAATGGATTTAGCGATCATTGTAACCATGTTTTTATGGTTTTGGAGATACTTATTTAAGATTTTGAAGAACATTTTTCCTGATGCATTTACATCGATAATGTAAATTGATGTGGTATTGAGGTCTTTCGTAATTTATTGAAATTTATGAAATTGTAATATGATAGAAATATATCTACTTGCGCAGTGAAATAGTTATTACCTATTTTGTCCATATTTTATGTGGTTTTTATTTTGCGTATATTTTATATTGTCAGTTTGATTTTCGACTCAGTTTAGAGAAATTCAAGGATTTTAATGGATATGTCTTAATTTGTAGGTAGGTACACCTTATTTGGTATCAAACGCTGATTACTTCTAATACAGTTAACGAGAGCAAGTATGTAACATACAATCATTAATAAGCATTCCTTTAAGCTTATAAAATCTAGAAACGTTGAAATCAATACTATTAGTACGTATGTTGGATGTTAAGGTTAATGAATCATTCTTAATTGTCCATAGAGAAGAAAATTTTGGCAATGCAGGGTGTTTCCCACTAGGAGGTCAATAGAGCAGGTGGTGATAGTACTTACCTAGACGAACCAAAAATTGTATGACAGGGGGGGGGGGGCATATCAACCGCTTAGGAGTTACAGGGGGTGATTAAGAAAAAAAGCTAGTTTTTCACAAAATACCCTGTATCTTAAAAACTATAGGGCGTACGGTCACAGTTAAGAGCTCATTGTATGCAGAACTTCATGGTCTCAACCAGCTCAACCAGACCCATATCCCTCTCCCATCAAGAATTATGGTTGTCTAAACTAAAATTTTCGGATTTCTCACCTTTTTTTTTTTTTTAATTTAACCTCTATTATTTTTGCAAAAAGGTCGTTAACATAACTTTTTTTATAAAAACTGTTAACCGTAGACTCTCTTTAAGTTGACCTATTACACCATATGTTTTAACTGTAGCCGTTAAGTAGTTATTAACTCATAACCTATTCAGGTCACACCGAAATTAGACGATTTTTTTAAAATGACGTGCTAAGGGAACAAATTATCGTTGAGAATAGGTTTGAGAATAGGTTTAGACCTAATAACTCTTAAAGGGTTTCAGATAGCACATGGGGTGTAATAGGTCACATTAAAGAGGTGAGTCTACAGTTTACAGTTTTTATAAAAAAATAATAGACGTTAAATTAAAAAAAAAAAAGGTAAGAAAATCCGAAATTTTTGGTTTAGACAACCATAATTCGTGATAGGAGAGGGGTATGTGGCTGGTGGAGCAGTTGTTGAAAAAGCCATGAAGTTCTGCATACAATGAGATTTAACTGTGACGTACGCCCTGTAGGTTTTGAGATACAGCGTGTTTTGTTAAAAACTAGTTTTTCTTCTTAATCACCCTGTAACTCCTAAACGGTTGATATGCCCCCCCCCTCACCTATCATACAATTTTTGGTTAGTCTAGGTGAGTACTATCACCTCTTGCTCTATTGATCTCCTAGTGGGAAACATCCTGTATATTGGAATATAACGCAGTGCGCAAACTTGAGAAATTATTAAATTGGTTTGGCAGGCACCTAGAGCTTTTTGGTGAAAGAAAAACTTCCAATATCTTTTCGAATTCAAGTGGTAATCCACAAGGATCGATTTTAGGACCATTATTTTTAATATTTAGTTATTAATAACTTGACACTAATTCCAGTGCGCTTCTGCTTCTATATTTTTATATAAAAGGAATGGGACTCCGCACCTTTTAAATTTAATTTATTTTTAGAATAATTTGAGAATGAGTCACCTACTTTTGAGATCGAATGCAAAAGACTGATGAATTCGATTTCGTAGAATGCATCCTGAATTTTGTATCAATTTAATCTTAATCTTACATAAATTCTTTCTTTTTCATCAACTTTTAAGTTCAGTGTTCCCAAGATTTATGAATTTTTCATTAATTTTTAGTTTTAGATAATTTCTCCTCGTTTCCCTCTAATCTATTTAAAAATATGTGGAAAAAATTTTTGAAAGAAAACTTTTCTGTTACCGAATAATTTCAATGTTATTATTTCTCTTCCGTTTATATTCAAAATATTTTGCATAAGTTTTTTTAGTCCACATCGAGTCCTTCTTTCACACAGATAAAAGGGATTTCTCGCTTCCTTTCAATTTCATAAAATATAATCACATCAAAAGTGGTATCAGCAAGTCACAAATCTGCTCGTAAATCCATCTTTTGAACAAATTGTATCATACTGAATCGTCTGAGCTAACAGGATAGCAGTTAAGCGAAGGACCGGAAAATGATAATTTCCTCATGAAAATCTAAATCGAATTTCCATGTTCTTTAACCAGCGGCATAGTAGCGTGCGGCAGGGAGCAGATTTCTGGAAAGATGCCCACTGAATATTAAATAGACCTCATGGTGGAGATCGGTCGTCGACGGGTGTGGGTTGGTTATATACAGTATTTTCCTCCTAACACCATAAGAATGGGAAAGTGAGGGAGGAGAAGAAGAGAAGAGAAATAGCCGGAAAATCTCAGGATTAAGATAAATAATGAAAATGAGCTTTCAATGAAACTTTTCTTTTCCATATTTTTCATGTCAAATGTTTCAAAAAGAAAAAAAAAGACGTTTTGTTCCAGATTGAATCCGAAGAATAGGTTGAGGTACATATGTGTGTGTATGTATGTATGTATATGAGAAAAGAAAAGTTTCTCTAGCTCCTCTACTCACCTGTCATTGGACCAAATTCTAAAATATTATCAAATGAACTGAAATCAGAATAATACAGTAAATGGTTTCGAAGTCCCGATAAGATAATAGAGGACAAATCTCTGGAAAAATCCTTATACAATCCACCACAACCACAATACCAAATTCACATCGCAATTTGGGTATCTCTTTTAAGGCAGGTAAAGCTCTTGAACTGCATCCAAGGCTCGGTCGATATCTCTATAAATTTTAGATAAAGGTACTTAGCATGTTACCACAAATGTGTTGTTGTTTGCCAAAGTAGTCCTATTTTGAAAGGGATTGAGATGATATAGAACAGAAGATGGTAGGGCAGTAATAAAACGAAATCTGTTTAAATTTGTTTTTGAATAAAATACGTCGTACGGGGTTACTCTTCATGGAACATTGTTAGCATTGTAAGATTCAGGCTATGTTGAGATTTTCAGTTGAATTAAATTTTTATCACCATATTTGGTGAGTTAGCATTATATTTTTTGTTGATTAGTCTACTTGCATAGTTAAACCGATATGTGAATTTGATAACAACATACTGCGTTTATATCACATTCTCTTACTTTTCCAAACATTAATGATCTGCCGGCATTTGGTATTGATATCATGATATTTTATATACCTAAGAAAAAGTAAGAATTATGTAGTGACTTTTATTTTATTAGAATTAAATTTCATATGCAGTTTGTACTCGAGAAATCCGTTTTGTTTGGCGTAGACTGTCCTCCGATAGTACGAAAATGTGCACTCACGTGCGCACACAGAAAATTGCTCACATATAATTTTTGACTCGCGTAGATACATTATACAATTTTCAAAAATTCATGGGTCTGTCCATTTTCCATACTACACAAATCGAGTGACTTATTAGGTCGACGCACTTTTTGACTTCGCGCACAACTATTCAGATTTACAAAAAAAATCACCAGTCTAAACTGAAAAAGGACAGAAAAGAATGAAGCTAGTAATAAGCATCATCATAGGCTATTGCGAGTTTCTAACTATAGCTAACAATACAAAACGAAATAACATTTAATTTCTTAAGTAAATGTTGTTATTACCAATTCGAAAGGCTCCCCACCTTAGTAACGCAAACTGTAATACTAAAACAGTTAGAAGCGAACTATCCTGCCAGACGAAATTAAATTACAAAAATGGCAGAAATTTGTCTTTGAGACAAACTCATGCCTTAGAGGTAACGACATAAGCATTCGCCCTCTCAAAAATCTACGATTACATCACTTGGTCAACAAAACTGAGCCCGCATCCTCTTGGGATGTCTTTAGCTGGGATTAGCTTGAGTGTCGAGCCCTCCCACAAATCTCATTAATTTTATGTCGCTTGCACGAAGGAGTTCCTTAGAGAACCAGTTCTCACATTTGATTACTCGATATTCCCTGAACACCTTGGAGAAGTCAAAACAAAAAAATGGCTTTATGACTAGTATCGACAGAGTTCAAGTGATAGCTTCGCGCTTTGAGAGCATTCCTCCTCTAGAGCAATTTGCTCAACTTGCATATAATCCCGTAAAACATCACTGAGAAAAGTCTTTTCGGCCCGAACTTAGAATTGACTAATACTGTTGATGTTGTCACTTTAGTTATGTGCCTGCTTCTGATTTTCAGATTGTTCCTTTTTTTAGATGCGATAGTCTGTTGAGAACTCTTTCTTTTCTGATAATTTCCTGACAGTCTGTAGAGCATTGAAGCCCTACACCATAGCTTTATATTTTTGTTTGTCTGTACTCTCCACATATCACAATAATTTTCAATAACATTTAATTCATTATGTTCAACCTTACTTAGAACTCACAGGCTATTAAAAAGACAACTGAAGACTGGTTGCTTCCTAAACTTCCTAAGCTGTTTACAAAAAAAAAAAAAAAAAAATACTGGGGAATAATTAAAGACAAACATTCATGTGGAGGGTTAGATAGAGCTCTCCTATAAAAGGGTATATATATATCTCCTTTGGCTTCAGATTTCTTAGAATACAAGCAGAAGCTCGATTAATAAGTAAGTTATGTATCAATTTCTGAAGTGAAAATTTATTATTTAAACAAATAATTACCATCAAAAGTCATTTGACATTTCAAAATAATTTCCCCAATTCTAAACATTTCTTCTTCACATGAAACTGATTCAATTAAAACCCTCTCCCAACTGGCCTAAGTTTTTACAAAGTTAATCCTTAAAGTTTGTATATCTTCTTAACACTTAATAAAGAAATGAAATTTATTTTGTTGCTTATTGTTCAGAGTGCTTTCGATTTAACTTGGAAACTTGTGCAAAGTATACGCTCTCAATTTATACATAGCACTAGTCTATGACTCCTTAAAATTGAAACTTTCTAGACTCGGCCATACTTTCGTTAGCGTTCTTGCTATAGTAATAAATCATGCATAGTGCTGGAAACTTTTCGCGATTATTTCCCATTCTTGGATAATTCTCGGGAATAACTTAAAGACTTTCTTAAAGATAAAATATTATAAAATAAATTTTGTAATGATGTGGAAATTTCTTCGAAATTATTCGCATACCTAATTATGTCAATTTACGCTAGAAAGAATTTTATAACTATACTATTCACTATTATCGTAGAGAGGAAATGAAATTAATAGTCCCAAGTATTGGGAAAATTTGGAAAAGTTGAAATTAATAGGATTGTTCCCTTTTGAGCGGCGGGGATTTAACGAGTTTTCACGAACTTATCCGCTTTGTTTTCCAGTACTTTTTCATCTACACGAAAAATGGTGGCAATTTTTTAAATGTTACAGCTTCAATGTTTTTTGCACAGTATGTTAAACGTCAGAATCAGCTGTGCGAAAGCTGAAGAAAGATGTTTATTCGAATTTCTGATTTTATCTGTTCGCTGATTGGAGGAAAAGCAATAAATTAATATGCAGCATTATCAAAGCATCGATGGGAATGGTGTAATGAATAATACATGTTTGTATCGATCTGGGTTCAAGCCCCCCCCCCCCCCCCACCTTAACCATTGTGAAGCTGTAATGTGTGAGTGATATTTCACTGAGTGGTTCGGATCCTCTCAAGTACGGGTTCCAGTTCTGGTATCTCCCTGAAATAAAACACTCACACTTCTATCTTAATTTATTTAACAACTTGAAAACTGACTAACATAACTGCAAATTAGTAAATTCTGAACGCTCATCTGTAACAACTCAAAACGGAGCAAGACACCAACTGACTACTTGTCACCTCGTATTCGGAAGGAAAGTGACCTTCGATGCGTTATTATTACGACAAAATATAGCAACTACCGCTTGTAAGCAGCTGTGAGATTTTATATTAAACAAAGTGCTTAACGTACTTACAATACGAGATAAAAGTCTTCCAATTATTGTCGTTTGCCTAATCAAGCATACATTTGACTGCAATACAGCTCATTATGTGCAGATTAGTTTCTACTTCTAAAACGGAATGCGATATATCCATATAATTTTTGTGTTCATGCGATCAAAGAATCACCTGGGAATATTACCTACATCAGTATGAAACACCCTGTATATATGTATTGATATATTTAGCAACGATAAAAAAAAAATAAGCACTCCAACTTCTGCTAGATGAAAAACAAATTCCTGTCCTGTACCTATTTCAATGAAAGGAAAATTTCAGTAAACTCGTATTTGGGTCCATGACTTCCATGAATTTAAGGAAAAACTCCTACCTAGAGAATAGTACCTATAACATGGCAAGACATTTTGTGAGTTTCGGAGTAAATTATTGCAGAACAGCATGGATTATTTTAAAATTATAGACAGGCTCAAGGGATTCCAACCAAGGATAAAAGTTGTTTGTAGGAAATTAAATCGACAATTTCGATAAAAATTTACTGTGTCAAAGAAGTCTCAATAAATTTCTGTATATGTAGGTATACTCGAAGAATTGAATTGCAAAGCAATCCTAAAAAGGAGCTCTCACATATTTATCATTTTAAAAATTGGAGCTATAACATTTAAAAATGGCTGCGATGAAAGTTTCACCTTGTTAAGTTTGTTGCATTATAAAATTATGTTTTTTTTTTGTTAATTTTTAAATATTAATACAAAGCTTAGGGAATACTCTATGTGTAATGCCATGGAGCAATCTTTGCAAGAGTGGGAGAAATGCGTACAAAATTTTAGGATTACTAAGTTGAGTTTTAGGATGTAATAGTGGGAGACTTCGATTAGTTTATACAGAGCTAAGCCAACTCAACTCTTTCTAACTTCTGAATTGCGGAAATTATACGAATACTACGTGCACTTCTATCTTTTATCTTTTATATTTATATACCGTTAGATATCCTATAATACTTAGTTAAGGATATTGTTGGTTGTAAGAATTTGGAGCTTCTTCTGTGTTTTATTTTGAAATTTTATCCCTATATCTGTCTACGTTCCTCGTAATCTTCCTCTGAGATCTATGAATAACTTACTTCATCGATTGATAATCTTTCCGATGGGATTCTGCTGTCAGATGGTAATATCGTTCGTGACGATTTTAATCTGCCTGCTGTTGGTTGAGATAGTTTCTTCTGATGAGGAACTGCTGTAAAACTGTTTAATTATGTCCATAATAAATCCTTTAGCTGGCTTAATGCTATTACTGGATTTGATGTTTTTATCTGACAGAAGATGTTTAACTCAATTAAATTGAGAATACGGGCATCATCGAGTTTGCATTTTCTTTTAATACAGTTAAGGTTGTTTAATATAATCTAACTTATTATGTATTCTTTTGATTTCAGAACAGCTGATTTAATTTCAAGCTTGCATTTAAACAAAGGAAAATGCTTTCTAAGCTTTTCCCTTTTTTAACAACCAACCAGTAAGAAGAGCAAATGAATTTGCTAGCACAAAGTTTCATGTCGCTAATGGAAAGTTCTTTAATTACACATTCTCCTGATGTTCGCCGATTCCCTTCTTAATTTTTCCTTCTAACCCAACTATGTAACAATTATACACACATACATACATTTGATATTTTTCGCTTAATACAAATCTTCTGTAATCAATTTCCACCACCCCCGATGAAGAGCATATTAGAAAAACCAAAGGAAGCCCGATATCGACGAAGCATGGCAAAAACTCAAGAACCGACCATACCACCGCCCACACTGTCCACCGGGGCCCAACGACGCCCAACGACGTTGTCCTTCCTCTTTGCTCAATAACGGCAAATCATTGTAAAGTGTTGAGTCATTACGTTCCTTAACCGTAACCTCCCTTTTGAGTGAGTTTTCCCAACTTTTGTTAAATCTAATTGTCTGCTTCTTGGAGCTTAAGGCCTTCACTTTTTACCTTTTTCGTTTCAACTAAACTACTGAAAGTGCATTCCTTGGTGGCAAGTGTTGATGTCCTATGGGATGCACTTTAGTGGAAAATCTTTTGTCAGGATTTTCCCCGAGAAGTAATTTAATAATCTTTACATGAAAACTTTATATACGATGCTTTCACAGCATCTTGCCACTTTACTAGGGAGAACGGTAATGAAAGTGAAGGAAGGAAGGAAGTAACACATCCTTCGTACTTGCTTTGCCAGGTCTTCCGGTAAAACGCAGTTGTCTCTGTTTCTTATTGTTGTGATTGCAAGCCTCTTGTAAAGTGTAAATTTACTTCAGTTTATTATTTCTATACAATTCACTTGTTTTATATGTATGTGTACGTACTGCTAACATTATTATTGTCTATTATTTAGACCAGCGCTATTTTACTGCGTTAGATGGGGTGAGTATGCTTATTATTTCGGAGATCTCATTTATTTAATTCCACTCTCCTCTTCCTCTCACCACTTTGAGCATTCGCCTGGTGATGGGAAGCCCAGAAATGCGTGCGCTCTGCTAATTGAAAGCAGGTACTAATTACTATTAAATCACATCCTAAAAAATAACACCAAACTGGTTTCTGGTCCAATGTCTTCAGTCGTAATACCTGTTCATTCCTCTACGATTTGATGCTTGAGGTACGATTTTCTACTGGCATTAAAGTGATATTGTTCGCAAGAATTTTTATATCTATTTCAATTCGACTTTGGCTGACTTAAGTTGAAGCTATACGGCGAGAGACTTTGTCCCCCAGAGACTACTGTTTTGGTCTCTCGAAACCCAGAGGTCCATGTTCATGTACACACTTCGGAGAGGCAAAAAATCTCTAAAGGGAACAAATCTCTAGAGATTTTTTTGGTCTCCGGTCTCCCGTCGTGTATTTAAAAACAAACAGGTCTCCAGGTTCGGTTTCCGGTCTCCGAAGTTTGCTCATTTTTCATCTCCATGTCTCCGGAGACTATTTGTATGTTCTGGTCAGTTAAGATCAGTTATGTTTAGGTCTACTCGGAAAGGAAAAGGAATAAAGTGGAGTGAGTTTGACAAATTCTTATAAAGAAATTAATAAAAAAATTAATAATCAATATAATGGAATCTGGAGTTCTGGTTAAAAAATAACACAAATTTGTTGTGCTATGCTTTATCCCGTAAAATTTATACACCAAGGATATATTTTTTTAAGCTTTTTCACTTTTCACATAACATAAAAATATTAATAACTTTTAAGATAATTTTTACTTACTATTTCTGGAAATCTCTAGAGAATAAACTTCAAGAGACTTTTTTCTTATAGTCTCCAGAGACTTAATTTTTTTTATTTCCAGAGAAAAACAAAAAATGACTATTTCTCAAGCAGGGAACCCAAGCACGGAGGCCAAAGCGGCCAATTGTGCTAACCTTCTAGAAACACCCTCCCACCAAAACCTTCCTAGTTTTTCAGCTGCTCCACAGATAGAAGGGCAGACCAAAGCATATCCAACCTCCGCGCAAAAGTCATACAAGTTTTGTAGACCTCCAATGTTTACATGTTCGTCCATCTCTGCTTATGTTTCATTCGGACATTTGCTTTCATGACAGACCCGTTAATTGAGGTGGCAGCGCCTATATCGTGTTCCTGTCTAAGGAACGGAGAACCAGATCCAGACGTGGTTTGAAGGTCAGCCCTCTCATTCCCCATGGTCCCCATGTGCCCAGGAACCTACTAAAGGGACACCTTGTTGTGAACACAAAGTTTGTCTTTAGATGGCCTGCACGCCTCCAGTAATTTAGATGTTATCCAAGGACCATTTAGAGCCATCAAGGCTGCCTGAATATCCGTGAGAATAACAATGTCCTTTCCCTTGATCGCCATATCAAGGTCTATCTTCGCTATCATTGCAATGGCGAAATTTCAGCCTGGAAGACAGTGGTGTGCCTTCTAAGTGAGTGCTCCAATCTAATGTCAGGTTCAAGCAAGTAAACACCAACTCCGGCTGCCTCATTAGTGAGAAAGACGTCGGTAAAAATTTTTAAGATATAGGGTTAGTTGTGATTGTCAAACTAAATTAGTTCAGTTTTGTCAAATTTCTGTGATGATTGATTGATTTTATATCCAAACTGAATAAAATAGTTGAAAGGTTTTCATGTTTGGCGGCACCGTTGTCGTAAAAAGTGGTTTTAGGCGCAAATAATAGCTACATTTAGCAGCATCTAACCGTAACCTCGAAGATAGTTTGTTTACCGCCACCAACGCGAAAATCTTCGTTTCTAAAAAATGGGATTGTACAATTTCAAATTCGGACCTAGACGCCTTTCAAAAATGATGCTTCAACAACTTCTCCCTCAATTAATTCTTTGTATTTTATTTACTGGAAGATGTCTTACTTAACACTCATCTGTCCTTTAAATCGCGATAATAAGCGTTGGCTCGTCTTTTCAGCAGCCAATTTAATTATACATAGTTTTTAATTTTTCTAATAATTAAACGAAAAACAAAACAAGGGATTATCTTGTCATTTTCTTTTTCCTTTTGTGAATTAAATAGGTAATAATAATTGGCCTTACTTCGTTCGTTAACTTTCCAATAGTCTAACATTATGCAAATACGACTATTTTACTGAATTTTATTGAGTATGATTACTTACTCCGTTTCAATCGGGTGAAATATCGAGTGACTAACAAGCATCTACATCAGTTCTGTCTAAAGAATCTCCTCTCAATTTAATTTAAATTTTATTTTCTAATTAGATATACGTTAAAAATTTAATTTGGTAAGCGGCATCTATCGAGAAAAACGTTTATATTTATTATGGGCACATTTATATAAAATCGATGTTTTTTAAGTTCCACATCTGGTTGTGATCTTGGGTTATTGGAAGTTGAATGATATGAAATTCCCTGATTTGATCATTTCGTTAGATGGCGCTGTGAGTACCATTTTGAACATTTTTATTTATTTTCTCTTCATATTTACGGGGAAAGCAATGTAGGGTCGGTGGGAGTGCATTCTGCATATATTCTGTAGTAGTTACTTTAGATTTAAAATTTACTATTATTTCAACTTATGAATATATCTAATCATTACAAAATAATACATGAAGAGTTGAAGTCTGATCTCCCAATTGATGTAGCTTCAATATGAATTATTCTTCTATTAGTTCTTCTTAGTTTTACTGCTCAAGGAACTCCTTACGGGTTCAGGTCAAGACACTGCTTCGTAATTTTGTTATTATTGACGTCGATTTGATGGGAACGTCATAACAATTCTTCTCTTGAGAGCCGCTTTTACCAGTGAATTTTTAGGATACGACAAACACTTATTTATTTACAAAAGTTTGCAAAAACAGGTGTATCTGGCAAGAAATACTTCATGATGTATTTATTCGAAAATAATACATCTTCTGTGTCGCTAGATTCGGTAATTATGCTACTGAAGTGACCAGAAGTTGTTCCTACATCCACACACTTTCGGAAATAAAGCTTGAATTAATTCACATTTGTTTCGTTTATGTTGGATTAAATTTCTGCTGGGAGACTTTGAAATATGGTGTTCAAGTCTTAATGTGGTTAGATCAGAAAATATATATCACCAGTATAATCAAAATCATTATATACATATATACATTAGGTAAATGAATGCATGCCTCGGCAATTTATGGTCTCGTGTATTTGTTATTAATATCGGTAAGTAATAAATAATAAATGTTCATCTTCGTGGAACTTTGAAATTTATTTTAAATCTGTCGAATAACTTTTTTGTGTGGAAAACTCTATTCTTTTAATTTCTGTAAAGAGCCTTCATTTTCTGTTCCATAAAAGATCGATAAAATGGAGAGTAAAATTCTGCACATTAAGGTAGTGTTAATGGGATTAACGGAGAAACGGTCGAATTCAGTCTTTTGTTGTTTTTGTTTTATTGTTCGATCGACTGCTGTTTTAATTATCTTCAGCATTACGTAAGTAAACCCACACCTAATTGAAACACATAATTCTTTGGAATTTTTACACAAGGATACGTTCTATCACCAATTCTCTTGGAATATACATAAATAGGTGTTCTAAAGTTATAATGGAATTTTAGATTTCGTGGAATTTTGTTTCATTTTTCATTTGTCTAGATATTTTACACATTCGAAATGCTCTAATCCAATTGAAATCTCCAATGCGACCTTTGAAGATGCTGTCTTAGAGTCGGACCAAGTGGATCAATTCTTTAGTGGATTTCCTCTGCCACACGATGGGTTGAGCAGCGAAAAGAAAAATTATGAAAAAAATTCTTAAAACGGATTAAGATCATTAATGTGATATTGCTACTAAGTATATAATACCATCCGCAAAATTTTCAACAATTTTTAGACAACACTAATTTTCTTTCTCAGTATGAATGCAATAAAAATAATTTTTCCAGATAGCAGAAAACAACAGAGCTTAGAGCTGTCCGAAATACTTTTTTCAATTAAGAGGACGAGAGAGATTAATGCTGTTCAAAATACTTTTTTTTGCAATTAGGAGAAAAACCATTAACTCAAAATTTAAATCAAAATAAGTCAAACTTGAAATACAATCCTCAATGCACTCATCTGCAAGATACATAAATAATTAAGTCTTCAGTATGGAAGAGCGATGAATCTGCATAAAATATGCCCCAACTGGGGCATAACTTGTTCATAACTTTTTATGTATAGTACCTAGATATGCAAGCGTGTGGTATGTATTCAACATAGCCACCATTGAGGAAACTCTTGGAACACAAATTGTTCCTATATATCTACCGAAAAACTTTTAATAACCAGATTTCATAGTTGAGAAAATAAACAACAGCAGCAGCAGAACCAACGTCCATCAAGCCTCTTTCTGTAGGCGCAGTTATGAAAAAGTTCATTTTAGATAGTGGACAACATCCAGAATTTTTTTTTTATAGGACTCCGTACAGCTATTAAGCACAAGAGATAATCACTACTGGTCTGTGCCTGGATAGCAACTTCTATACATATATATGTATATGTATTGTAGATGTAGTGGACTGAAACAAAAAAAATCCATTTGCGTTAGTTAGCAAAAAAATAAAACATTTTCAAGTGATAATTTTATTTGGAATAAAAGTTTTTTTTACCTTTATTAATTTTTTATATTTTGAGAGCTCTCTTAAGTAGTTTAATGTAGGTATGTATGATTTACGACTAATGGGAAATGTTGGGTAGGTATTATTATAGGTAAAAAAAAATTGTAAAATTTTTAGTTGGTACAAAATGGGACTGGTATTAACGACAGACGACAGTAAATATATGGATTAATTCCCATCCTAAGTTAAAAAAAAAAAAAAAAAAAAAATCAGCGAATTTGCTGTAGTAAAATAGTAAGCTAAATGGAGAAATCATTTCAAGAGATTACCTGAACAGAATATTACTTTTGTAAATTTATCCGATTATTTAACTCTAGGCTCTGGGCCCACATATGTACAAGTAGATAAATTCGTATTATCCTAACAGCTGGAATAGAATATAACCAAAGAACATCTAATAAATATATATGTTCTTTGATATAACATAGTAACCTTAAATATTTGTTACGCAAACATAGCGAATTGAACGTAATCTATTCATCTATAACATATAACAAGTGTAAAATTTCATCTGCCCCATTATTTTTTTCGACGAAAAATTAATTTGTGATTTTCTTGTAGAATATTAAAAAAATTTCTGCCTTATTATTAAAAATCATAAATTTGTTCCCATAATTTGGACAACTTATCACAGTATATGTATAAGTATAAGTGTTTATTGAAATGTATATTATTAGACAATACTGGCTTTTTTACCCGAGGCACAATCAGAGGAAAGACTTACAGATCGAAATAATAAATACCGATAAGAATTATGTTATTAAAATAGAGATTTATTTGACTTTTTTATTTTTACACATTTGTCGCTGCATCAGCTCGTTCGCAAACCTTTTTTTTTAAACTAAAAATCTTAATGAGTCATTTGATGATTCCAGACCACCTTCGTCCAAAATGGAAGTGGTGCCAGATAGGTTAGGCGTAGACATTCCGCCCGCCTTGAAGCCTTCTTCAATGTCCAAACTATCCACAGGTAACGCACAGAATTTCAATGTAGGCCTCTATTGACGCGAACTAATCCGTCTTTACCCGGATGAACTCCTTGGATACGACCTAAAGCCCATTTCCCTGGACGCATATTGTCTTCCTTTATGATGACTAAATCACCCGAGGTTAAATTTTCAATTGGAACCCGCAATTTGTAACGTTGCTGTAGGTTATTGACATACTCTTTCTACCACCTTTTCCAGAAACCTTGGTAAAGCTGCTGTAGTAATTGCCATCGGGAAAGTAGACTTATTTTCCCTTGCTCGATTGGTTTTTCTGGTAAACTTGTCATCGGTCCTCCAACTAAAAAATGGCCTGGTGTTAGCGCCTCCACTCCAGCTTTTCAGTGGGACGCGCACAAAGAGGTCTTGAATTCAAACAAAATTTAATCTGACTAAGCAATGTTCAAAACTCTTCCAAGGTAAGTAGAGCTTCTCCAAGTACTCGGCGTAAATGAAACTTGGCCGCCTTGACACCAGCCTCCCACAATCCACCGAAATTCGGGCTAGCAGGGTGTATGAAACTGCATTCTATCTGATGATCACTAAAGAATAGAGACATCTTTTCTTTATACCCAGCTGACTTGAGAAATTCGCATAGTTCAGCCAGATCATGACGAGCACCCAACAAATTCTTACCATTATCGCTGAAAACTCGGCTACAACTACCACGACACAGAATCTTCGGAGGGCTGCCAAAAATGAATCTGTAGATAAATCCGTTGCCAATTCTAAATGGACAGCTCTGGTTGCCGTGCACACGAACAAGACCACATACGACTTATAAACTTTAGCTCCCCGACTCTTCCGAGATCACACACGAAAAAGACCGCATAATCAACGCCTGTATTTTGGAATGCTCGTCCAGGTTTTAGCCTTCGTACAGGCAAATTTTCCATCTACTGATGATTAGTAACGGATCGAAACCGTGTACATATAAGACATATTCGTACAAGCTTTCTTGCTAGCTCTCTACATCTTAGAATCCAGAATTCATGTTGAATAGTGCTGATTAACAAAGATGGTCCCGCATGCCAGTATTTTTTGTGAAAATATCGATGATTAGTTCTGTTAAAAGATGTTTAGAAGGCAGTATAATAGGATCCCGCTGAGAAAATTCCAATTCTGCGTTCTGCAGTCGACCTCCGACCCTAAGTAGATGATCTGAATCCAGAAACGGGTTTAAGTTTTCAAGCTTACTTCGCCTTAACAAGGAATGATGTTTTTTATATGCCTCAATTTCATCAGAGAACTCCCTCTGTTGTGCGTGCCGTATCCAAATATTCCGAGCATTAATTATTTCTTTTAAAGAGAGGTTTCCCATTAATCTAGAAGGTTTCTTAACACGAGAATTCTTCAGAGCTTCAGTTTGTTGATTTTCTTTATACAAGAAGTCCGGTCCGTTCCACCACAATTTATGCTGAAGGAGTTCAGAAGAAGATATATCCCTAGATGTACAATCCGCAGGATTCTGATTAGAACTGACATGAGCCCATTTTACTCTCGATAAAGCATTCATAATCGTAGAAGTCCGGTTTGCCACAAATGTTTTCCATTCTCTAGGTGGTTTTGCGAGCCAGACAACACAATAGTGGAATCCGTCCAAGCCGCACAATTAGAGTTGTTTATTCCCAGAATATGTCGTTTTTGGCCAGCAACTTGGCTAATAGCACCGCCCCACACAACCACACAACACCAAGCTTGGTAAACTAATCTGCTTTAATGGCGCCACCTTTGTTTTCGCTGCTACTAATTGAATACATCGATTTCCAATTGCACCTGTTCTGAGATATACTACGGCAGAATACGCCTTTTCCGATTCGTCGCAGAATCCATGTAGTTCCATTACTCCAATACTGTCCTTCATTAATCGTGGTATTTTGATGTTTTCCAGTACTGTAAGCTGAATTCTAAATTCAATCCATTTTTTTCTAGTTCAGTTGGGAGTTCGTCATCCCAGGACATACTTAACAGCCATAACGATTGGAACCATATTTTTCCCCTACAATACAAGGCGCTAACCATCCCAACGGGTCAAAGACCATTGCAACTTCTGAAAGAAAGGTGCGCTTAGTGTGCTTTTCAATTTTTAACAATTTAACCTTGATCATAAAATAGTCTTGGGCGGGCTGCTAGTGAAACCCTAAGCTTTTCACTGTTATATTCGATTTTGTTGAAAATTGGACGTAATACTCCCGCTCCTCCAATGGTATGTTTCTTAAGACTTTCTCAGAATTTGAAGACCACTTCCTTAACTCAAACCCCCCACGATGTATTAGTTGTATCAGCTGATCGATTAATATGCAAGCTGTTTCCTCATCTTCACTGCCTGATAAGAGATCATCCATGTAAAAGTCTCGTACCAGAATTTTTGCTGCCAGGGGAAATAAGTGACCATCATCTGATGCCAGTTGACATACCGTTCGTGTTGCTTGAAACGAAGCAGGTGCAGTACCATAAGTAACTGTGAGTAGTTCGTATTCATCCATAGACTGAAAGTCATTCCAACGCCATAAAATCCGTTGATATTTTACATCTCCATCATCAATCATCAGTATCACATCAAAGAAAATATCTGCTCCTATTAATATGTCTATCTGAGCGGGTTTGTTAAACTGTGGGTCAGCTAACTCCAGTCCGTCAAACTGTTTAAATTCATTTTCTTCAAGCTGTCATTGTGGCAAATGGCACGTGATATTTGTCAACACTAGAGCCCAGGTATCAACACAGCTTCCTGTTGGACCTGACAACTTAATATTTACCAGACCCTTGCATAGCTTCATCTCTTTAGAGGCAACGCTGTTTACTGATACCCTTGCATATTTCCTCTGCAATCCAAACCGATTTACGCATGCTTCCGTTATCAAAGTAGCTTGGGATCCAGAATTTAACAATGCACGACAAAGATGTGAATCTTGACGCTCTCCTACATAGACCAATGCAGTAGGTAATATAGCTTGCCCATACCCATTACATGCCAAATGAGTATGTACAAGATTTTTAGGCCGTGTTACTACCTGTGAAGAACGAGAAACCTCTTCGGAAGTCGAACTATTATCAATATCTGTCTTTGGAGAAGGCTGGTGTAGCATGGTGTGATGGCGACCTCGGTGACATTTAGAACAAGTTGAAGCTCGACATTTAAAAGCATTGTGACCAGAATTTAAGCACAAAAAACACAGCTTTCTCTCTATAACTAAAGTCTTACGTTCAGGCAAACTCATAACTTTGAATTGCGGACAATGCCTCAGCTCATGGTTCCCATTACACTTCGGGCAAGCATTAACTGAACAAGAATGAACTGCCCTTCTCAGTTCCCTTTAGGTCGTTTTGTTACTACTAACGAGCACTGTCAGCTCACATTGACGATTTGCGATAAATTCAGCTAACTCCTTAAAGGTGGGACTATCCTTTATTGCAGTGTTCCTTGCCCATAATTGCCTTGACTCGGGATCCAACTTTTGGACAACTTCGTAAGTTAACCATGAATTCCATGAATCAACTGGTTCCTTTAACGCCCTTAACGCTCGCACAGACTCTGTTACCGTATTATATAGCATTTTTGGATTAAATGAAACCATTTTCGAATTAAACGAAACTATTTTTGAATTGAATGAAACCACTTCCGAATTAAATGAAACTGTTTTCGAATTAAATGAAACCATTTTCAGATTAAAAGAAACCATTTTCACATTGATTGAAACTATTTTGAACTTAAATGAAACTATTTTCAAATAAAATGAAACCTTATAGAATAAAATATTCAACCCCTGCAAAGATGCCTCCCTAGGTCCCGATTGTTCCATAATTGTTTTGAGGTGCGCGTCAATTATAAATTTCTCCTTATTATATAGTATTTAGCATTAGTTGCTCCCAGACTTTGTTATAGTTTGCATCACTGATCACCAAGTGCCTAATTGCAGAAGCTGCGTCACCCTTTAACACAGATTTCAGATATTGAAGCTTTTGTACTGGTTTTAGGTGCAGATTATCGTGTACAAGTGTGTCAAATAAATCACGAAAGGAAATCCATTCGAGATAATCGCCGTTGAATTGGGGATTCTCGATGCGTGGCAATTTCATGCTATCAGTTGAACTTTCAATGCCGTCTCTAATACTATTAATATTATTCATATTATTTACAGGTGTGGAGTTATTTGAATTTATATTAACCAATTGTTGAACTAAAATACTTAGACTTGCCTGATTTTCTGCTAACTTTTGAAATGACGTTTCCAAAGGATTATTCACATACTTTATATCTGTCGCTTTCCGCTGTCTTTTCATTTATTAAGCGTCGTCACTTTGCCTTCAACAGGATATACCGTTCTTCCACTTCAGATCTACCATCGAATTCCTTTTTTAGCTCTTCCTCGTCATCCACATCTAATTCTATATCACCTTGTACCGCTTCATATTCCGCGAATAACGATTCGATTTTATCTAGACGCGCCTCAATTTACTCCAATTCAGCAGTTTCCGAAGTTGCGTTATTCAATAGAGTCTCTACCCAGGAAAAAAAGCACTTAATCGCCTTTCGTTTTTTCACAATAAATGTTCACGCCAATAAATTTCCGATTATATTTTAACTTTTGACGTTTGAACTCGAAACCAATTCAAAACCTAACCGTAACTAGCGACATCTCGCGTTTAAAATAATGGCTTTCTGGTGGAGACGGATGCACAACAACTACCTTTTACCTTTCAGGTCACCAATGAAGCACAATTTTTGTTCACAAAGTCCGTTCCGCATGGAAAGCACTTATTGTTTGACCAAACAATTTTATTTTTCAAGGCCCGTATCTACTGAGTCCCGCCATTTCTCAATGCACGATACTTATATTTTTTATTCGAACTGCGTTAAACTGTTCCCGACAATTCCGTGTTTTCCTCTGAATCCTACGAACGAGGGACCAAAATGTTTATTGAAATGTATACATATTATTAGACAATGCTGGCGTTTTTTTTACCAAAGGCACAGTCAGAGGAAAGACTTACGGATCGAAATAATAAATACCGATAAGAATTATGTTATTAAAATAGAGATTTATTTGGCTTTTTTATTTTTACACATTTGTCGCTGCATCAGCTCGTTCGCAAGCCTTTTTCTAAACTAAAAACTCTTGATGAGTCATTTGATGATTCCAGACTACCTTCGTCCAAAATGGAAGTGTTGCCAGATAGATTAGTCGTAGACAATAAGTGGAAGATGACTGCATTCAAGACCCTCGAGAAATACTACCCAAGCCACGAAACAGAAATCTATATATGCTAGTCCAATTCTCTAAAATGTTTTATATTAATTCTTATGGACTCGACATTGATTTTATATATGCCATGGAGCTTAAACTACTATCCATACAGGAAAATAGTCTTCTAGTAATTTTAAGCTTGACTCTTAATCTTCCCAAAGGCTACACTTACTATATATCTTACTTAACAAATTAATAAAATAGTTTTGATTAAAATGTAAGCTTACCAATTTATGCTCAATAACTCTCAGCTGAGTAATAGTTGCAATAGTGTATGTGCGGCCGAAATCCGAATCTGTAGGCAGATTGATTCGAATTCATCCCACGGCACATTCACATATGCTTTTTATTTATTATTTATTTATTTTTTACTTTTATTTATTATTACTCAGGTGAGAGTTTTTGATGCATTTTTTTTATAAAATGTTTTTAGGAAAGATAAAAAAATTTGTTACGGTTGGGAATATAGAAAAGTATAAGCTTAAGATTATCATATGAAAATTTTTCTGTATAAATAGTAGCTTAGATTGCAGGACCTATTCAAATCAAACTTTTGTTAGTTTTAGATAAGAACACTGCAAATATTTTAGAATATTAGGACTATGTTGGGGCTCTCATGTAGTAGTGAGAGATTATGTTTCATGGCTTGGGAAGTATTTCTCGAGGGTTTTGTTGCGTTGCAATCAGTTGCTGAGAAAAGGTGTTCACTACCAGACTTCAAGGTTTGCCTCACATAAAGCAAACGAATTGATATCATTGAATTGGTTCTGTAAAGTGTAGCTGTACCTACTAACTTTACAATTATTTTTGTACGCAAATAACTATCATCACCATTTTGAAAAATACAAGTAAATAAGTTTTCAGTTTAGTCTTGCTTTTGGGGGCTCGTCAAGAAGTAACTGGAGAGGGAATGCCATTATGCAGTAGTTAAATGACTCCACCCTGGATCCTTTATTATCTTTAATATCTTTAGTAGCTGTTCACTCACATTGACTTATCTATTATATCTCAAGGCTTGTTTCGCCCATAGATTTATAGATTGACACAAAGTAGATAGCCCGAGAAGTTGTCATTATTTTCCTACTTTCATCTTAGTTTCTTCCTGTCGGGCGGCGGCAAGGTCATGATCGAAAGATTTTTGAATGAAACAACTTGAACACCTTTCTAGTCAGCAACCGCAATACCACCCGAAATTGTTAGATATGACTTTTCGATTTTTGGAACAAAACTGTAACAATATTGTCATCATATAAAGTAAACCTTTCTCAACCTTCTAATTGGTATTGGAGTGTCAAATCCAGGAGAAAACTTGCTCGTTTTGGAGTAATATGGGAGACTTCCCCATCCATAATCGGGATTGCAGTTAAATATTATACTTTGTTGGGCCGCATTATATGAAGCAGTGAGGGTGAACAATAGCTTAACATAGTGAATATGCCTATGCTTATCATACATGTTCTCCAAACATTTTTTTAACCGCATTTCTGATTACTGTTGTGTTTCACATTGATAAATTTGTGCCCCAGCAACCATTTGAACCTTTGGTCCATTTTAAACCTTTTCAAAGATCATAAAACCCTTAAGCTTGACGGGTAAATAAATTGTTCGTAATCTTTCCGGAACGGAGAAACCAAAACTTGGAAGAGATGGGTAGACAGCTTGAAAAATGAAAGTGCAGAAAAAATGTGTCTGAATCTATCGTATACAATTCGCAGGGAATCACTGTACCATAAACGTAAATTTGCAATAAGTACAAAGGGCATTTCTGAATATTTTACCGGAATGGATTATTTCTGACACTTTTCATCAAGAGAACCTTTTTAAGGGGACTTGGGGAAAAATTTACTTCTACAAGTCACCTTCGGGGTGGATTTACGTCACCTTCTATTTCTATTTGACATTGTATTTATATTGCAATAAATTATAGAACTAACAGTAAAATGAATTTTTTGAATGAAATGCATATTCAGGAAATGTCAGATCAGTATTATAGCTCACCCAAATATTATGAAAAGAATCTAAATACGTCGGTCGTAATCATTTTGAAACTAAATTTAATAAAACGTGTTAATATTGATGTCTTGCAAGTTCTATGGAATGTATGTATATAAAATTTAACCAAGCCTCGACAAGTATAAGTCGCTGGCCGCTAGGTGGTCTCCTAGTAAGTCGGGGTTATTGTAATCCTGGAACATAATTGCAATACTCCCGCGAGCTTCTGTAAAATATTGTTTGACATTTTTACATAAGTTCATCTCTGGTGTTTGTTATATGTTATAGATTCGGCACCCTTTGGCTAAGAGCTAGTCTCAAATATTTCAGGGTTGCGTTATGCCTAAGAAACGTGTTGCTGAAAAGGGCAAAGGGAAGCAGGTTATTAGTTGTTGAATAACGATAGTTAAATTATCAACATACTTAAACTTTTTAGATATATTGTCCTCCGGGAGGTCGGAGATGTATGCTTTGATCAATGAAAGTGCTAGAACTGAACCCTGTGGTAGTCCATTATTCAGTTTTCTATCCCGTTTTTTTTAATCGTTTTGTGGCCTTCCACTATAATATCGCAAGCAGTGTTGTATTCAATAGTCAAATCAACAAATGCTGTTTAAGTGTTTAACTGCTCTTGAAATGTAGCCTAATGTGAGGTGAGGCGTGGTATGTGGAGCTCGGGTGTTGTCGAACCTTTTCTGCTTACTGTACAGAAAGATATAATTCCATGTTACTAATTTTGCCTCATAAAACTTCTGACATCAATTATTTAGGAATTATTAGAGATACTGAAGTTGTTGTGGCGAATTAGTTAAGTAAAACTCAGCGTTTATATGTAGTGTTAGCTTATATATAGAAATGCATCCCAATTTCATCACCACATCGGCCAATACTAACTTGTCCACTGTGCGTAAATTTAAGATGGTCAGTAAAATCGAATTGGTTTTGATGGTTTACATCTTAAATTTATTAAAATTATTCTTAAAATAGCTTTTTTTCATAGCATCGAATACTTATTTAATACAGTTAGTTTTAATATTCACTTTTAAGTCAACGTCGATATTTTTTAAAATTATATTAATTGTTAAAAGGGTTTATGTTCACTTTTTATTTTAATATTTTTGTGGTGATTTCATTCTCATATGTAGATATGTTGAAATTTTTGAAACAATTTCGCAATATGAAGGAAAGCATTAAATTCCTCTCTAGTTTGAATGGAGTCTCTCGAGTCTCCATAATGGGTACTCTGATATTTTTAATTTTTAAAATTAATCTACCGTGTAGTTATCTATCCAATTATAAATCTTCTCTGGACTTAGATGCTTATAATTTTGAATACTCTATTTATCGACTTAATAATGATTTACTGAATATGTGCTAAATATGTCTAAGTTTCGTCTCCTTACTTTTTTCTCTAAACAACGAGCTTTTACTTTTTGATTTAATACACATTTTGCAAACGTTACTCAGGTTCTAAATTTTGTATTTATACATCTGCTTTTGTTTTCTCTGAAATGTGATAGTGGTAACAAATCTTAAATTTCAATTTCAAGTTTTCGACTTTGAAATTAGTAATAGGTTTAGACTAACTTTAAAATGGCAATCTTTAAGTGGAAAGCGTCTCCATTATACACCTATATTGCAAGTTTCTATATTTTCATTATCATGAAATGTTCCATATTGTCCAGAATCATACTTGCTTCTTTCAATAGCCTTTACTCAAATAAAAATTCATTCTGAAGTATTCTACCATAAATTTCCATTTCTCCATTAAAATGAGGTGCAATAACTCAGAAAATTTCCCACATAACTGGGCGTTCTTATCGAAGATGAAGTATATAAAAATACTCATGAGGCAATGAATTTTTACGACTTTATCTGCAGCAAAATTCAGATGTACATAGAGTTGTATGTAGAGTTGAGCGTATTGATAATAATTTTTCGTTGAGAACACCTTTTTTATATGACCCAGGTTGTCGAAATATGTACTGTGTACATATAGGAAAGTTATTTAATAAGGGTTCAAGAAGAATTACGATGAATGAAATTCTAAGTGAAGGCTGTTTTTTTTTATGGATCCAACAAAAGGAATTTATTACTTTTATTAAGTGGTATAAAAGTAAACCGCCTATATATATATTGGAAATTTTTATAAGGTACTTCAATGTATGTGTGTATTTGGGATTGAGGTTTTAATGTTACTGAAAAGCGAAATTAAGTGATGAATCGGACAATGATCTGGTGACCTAATGGGTTGGTTATAGAAGTAAAAAGTATCATCGTTCGTTCGAATTACGATAGCTAATGAACAATACTAATTTTTCTTTGATTCCCACAATACGAGGAGCTTATCCAGGATGTAAGACTTCACAAGTCACACAACACTAATCTCACACAGCACAGTTTTTGTTTTTGTATAAAAAAACCTTTAAGAAGTTGATTGAATTTCAGGTAGGAGTACTAAGTAGTACGAAAAGTTACCTATATGGATTCTATCTTAATAAAAGTTTTCCCAATCAAGGATTTCAGTTGTTAAAATAGAGAATCAGGGCTACTTAGTTACTTTACAGAAAAGTTAAGCCTTACGGAACGAACATCGCTCGCGGATATATGTATGTATGTTTTTGTATATTTAGTTGTATATTTGGAAAAAGTAGAATCTTTCAGGCCCAGGAAGTAGGGAGCGACTAATTATGTATTTCCTTAAAATTCGTGGTTGCTCGATATGAGATCTACTAATACATGCTAACTGCTTTTTTTTTTGCTGTGTTGCCAAATTTTTAAGCATATTTTCAGAAATTTTTTCATACTTATTAATTCATTTTTCAAGCACCTTATTTATATTAGCAACGGTAACATTGTAATTATACTCATTTTTGATATTTTTTAAAGCATTTTATACTACCAAGCAAACAAGCAAATACCGAAGTCAAATTCTTTGAAGTCGAGCTCGTATATTTTTTATGTTATCCGATTTTGGGGTATGTTTATCTGGCAAGTTTTATTTCCATGACGCGTTTTTGTCTTGTTCAAGCGTTTCTCATGCTCATCGGTTTTACTTTTTTGAGTAAGTATATGTGATGGCTGACTGTTTTTGAGAAAAAATTGCAATTGGATAATATAAAAAAAAAATATAGCAACGCCCATAAGGGTTGTGTTGCCATATTTCTGGGAGACAGAGCAAGGTAGATAGTACTTATATTATTTGTTTAAGTTTTTTTAAAAATGTTTTGCGAGCAATTAAAATCGAATCCAGAAATAATAATAATTAAAGTATTTAGAACTCATACTAATTATGAACGAATCCTGTCTAAAGCTGTTACACTTAAACATACGCATGTGCTCATATTTAATTACAAGGCGAATATTTTTCCATAATCCTTTTTGTATTAATCCACATGTCTTGTTTCATAAAATACTTTAACGCTTGATGAACATTCTCTCTTCCCCTCCCCAAATTTTAACACTTATCAAATACATTTTAATATCATATTTATATATGTTTGTAGGTTTACATAATAACATCTCAAAATACCTACGTATACCTTACCTATCTAACGTCAAATACATACATAAAGTTAGGTCTGAGAAGGATTCAGTATTTTAATGGGAAAATTATGAAATATTGAAGGAAATTAAATGGAAAAGCATTTCGTTTAAGGAAAACTTGAATGGATTTTAATTAATTCAGAAAAGCTTTTAATAGTAAACCGATTTATACCGCAACGGTTTATGCTAGTTAAAATACACTAAGAAGAAGTTTTAGTTATACCATATTTTGATCACTGCAATGTCAAGACACTATCCTCAAGGGAAGTCGATTTTGAATTCATAAAATTTTAATTTGTTATAAGTCTTGAGAATTATGCTTTAATTCCTTGTGGACGTAACCATTTAGAAATTGGTATCATTTCTCTTTAAGTGAGCTATTAATATTAGAGAGACGTATAACATTAAAAGGATCATGATTGTTTGTGTTCGATAGTTCAGATTGTGAATTATGAAAATATTTACCACCACTACAAGTAAGTAACTTACACAAAGCGCTTTCTAATTTAAGTCTTCGGCTTGGTGGTGTCTTTTGTCAAGTGTAGTTATAAAGCTATTTTTATATGCATATAGTATACGACAGCAAGTTTAGAAATGTAGGATAAGAGTTAAGAGTAGTACAATTAAAAAATATTTTGTAGTTCTCTAATATAATCTATTTCTTTGCACGAAAAGACAAGACAGAAATAGTGAAAAATTATTTAAAATATGGTGATAATATATAGAAAGTTTCTGAACTAAATAAAATAATGTAAAAAAATAAAAATTAATTACGAGCATACTTTTTGAGTACCTATGTACTTCCAAAGAATAACTTTAGTTATATACTATAGTTCCTAGTGCATTTGGTCCATATATATATATATTACAACTAGAACTAGTACTACTTTTTCAGAAAAAGGTGTCTAAGCATAGACGTGTTTCAATATGAGCGTTGGATTCATAATGCCATGGTAAGTGAAAGTATCACTGAAATCCCGAGGAGATCGATTGGGCATTGTCTACTGAAATTGAGATTCCCTTCAGAGAAGACTCATGAATGGACCTTCATCTCTATGCATACGAAATTCAACTGACGTTAAAATTAAAATCTATACAGATCATTCTGAGTAGGTATTGAAAATTGAATTTTGGAGTATCACAAATTGGTTGGTGATTTTTTTTTTCTTGGAAAAAAATCATATTTAGCGATAACGTGCAAATCACAAAATTGCCGTATCTGGAGCTTTGAAAATCCTCTGTGATGCATAAACCGCCATCTCACCCTCAACAAGTTACTGTTTGGTACAGATTTTGGGCAGGTAGAGTAATAGATACATATTCATATATATATATTTTTTAAAGTGGGGCTGGAAATGTGATCACCTTTTATTGCGTTAGTTACCATAACATAATTATCCCAAGGTTTTGTAAGACGGAACTCGATTGCATGAACCTTGAGGAATGTGCTTCTAGCATGACAGCTCGACTGCATAAGTAACGATCAATTTACTGCGGCTGTAGGTTAAAGCATAGAACATTGTAATAATTTCATATTACATTGGAATTTATGACGAAGGTAAGAACAGGAGTGAGATTTTTTCAAATTTTATTATCCCTGAAACGGCTTTTCTGCTTCCAATATTTATACAGAAAAAAGGGTTTTAATGTAGAAAAATTTAAATAAAAAATTATAGTTGTTAGTATTGTATGATTGAAAGAACTTAACTTTGATTGTGTAATATTTTTAATTTTTTTTAATTTAGTTCCTCTCTCGTCCGAGATCTCGTTCAGCTCCTTGAGTTTTCTTCGTTGACTTAGACATTTAATTTTTTTTTTAATTTTCAATAATATTTTTTCATCTTTATTGTTTTTTTGTTGTTTTCCTCTTAGTTTTTTCAAAAAAATATTTAATTTTACTTCAATTCCACTAAAAAAAATTCAAGTTGTAGGTATGTTAACAACCATGTACAAACAGTTACCTACGTCAAGATCGAAATTCGACGTGTTAGTGATGACATTAATTGGACTGTATCTAAAAATGTCATCGAAAATTGTATGAAAAGAGCTAGAACAAGAAAAGACTAAGTAATTAATAAAAATAATAATCATAAAACGAATAAAAAAGAACTTTGCTTTAATTCTGTCGCTATTATTGTAATCTCTTTACTTCCAGTATTATGTACTTAGTCATAGGTGGTCGACTAGGAATAATAAGAAAAGATAAAAAAAAAACAGTAAATACGTAGTACCTATAACAGTTTCTCCAGATTCAATAATTTTAGAATGTTTTCTTTTTGTGTAAGAATATTTTTCATAAAAAAAAAAAAATTAAAAATTAATAAATTTAACGTTCTAAGAACGGGTAACTTTTGCTAGTAACAAATGTTTTAGTTAATTTTGTAAATATATTTCATTATGACTTTATGCAGCGTAAGGAACCGCATACTCACGTGCGCACACGAAAAACTCACGAGTAATCATGTGCGTTCAGTTGTTAAACACTCGTTTGCGGGTGCGTGAGCTGTTGTCAGCATGAGCCCATGAGTGAGTAATACAAAACAAGAAAGCCTACGCTCGCATGCGCACACGAAATATCTCACTGCTCATGCTCATTACTCATGAAACATGCGTAAATAATTTAAAACAAGAAAACGCACATTCAGGTGCGTACAGTAAGGACAAAAATTATAAATATTGAAAGGTTTTTAACTTTTCAGCAGTACGAGCAATAGAACGATAGTTAAAGATTCATATGTCTACTTATACAAGTAATTTAGACGTTTTTGAAGGAAGGCAGGGGCCCCTTTTGAAATTTGTAATGGTGTAGGCTAGCAGTGCAATAACCAAAGGTTAAATTGAATGGGACAGTGAAAGGTAAAATTATAAATGGATAACTCAATATAATTTCACTGTTATAAATTGAAAATAAAGGAACATTTTTCATTTTCAAGAAGATACTGATGAGTAATGAGCATTGAGAAATTTCGTGTAAGCACGTGAGTGTTCGCTTTCATATATATTATTCGTGAGAAATTACGCTTGCGAACGAGTTAAAGTTTCTACTTGCAACTTTAAAAACAAATAAAAAATTTACTTCCAGTAATGATAATTTTTATTTAACATGTCTTCACAACTTGGGTGCGCACGCGAGTGTGCGCTTTCTTATTTTGAATTACTCACTCATATACGTGAAAGGAATGTGCAAGAAATTCGCACTCGACTCATGAGTATGTGCGCTTTGATCGCACATAATTAATTACTCACGTGCGTATGCACACATGAGTTTGGGTTTCCATACTCTGCTTTATATATATTTATTATACGAATGCGCATGTTCATCACGTTAAAGTGTATTTATTTGCATCAATATCTAAGGAAAGTATTCATTCCTAATTTTCCATTGTATTCAATGTTTACTTTCATAATTTAAATGAAACTTACTTCAACTTTCTGGCAACTTCGTATTGCTAATAAAAACAAACTCATTAACATTAGGTATTAAAGCTCTAACAATGAAAAAAAAATCATTAACACAAAGTGCAATTTCATTATAATTACATCACTTTTTCCCTCCGGTTTACAAATATTCTGGGGAAAAAAGTTCACTGACGACGCGGTACTATATAACCACTACACCATCATAGCCCATTTAACCCATTTTTAATAGAATCCAACTCACTAAAACTTTACCAAACCCTTCATAACTTCACCCATTCATTCAAGTTTTTTTTTAAATCATTTGAAATCGATAACAGGATTATTCGAATGAAATGGGTTTTTTTCTTTTTCGCTATCCGTCAGAATATATTTACAAAAATGATTATCTCTTCGGCAGATTTCTACATACCTACAAGCAAAATTGCAAATTGAAAAAGGAAATCGGTTAAATAACCACCCAAAACCAAAAGCACAACACAACGACGCTATTAATGCTCTCCAAGGAGAACTAGTAATATCATCGCGGAGCATTCCCAATTTATGGCATGTTTTCCCCATCTTTGCATTACAAGCAAGTCACGTCCGTAACTAGTGCTGACATGGGACGATTTCAGTTTAATGCTAAAATTTTATTTTGCAATTTAAAAAGGTGCAAATGCATGCACTTCTAGTGGGTGTGAGACAATAGAGGGAATATACGCCTCGTTGCAAGAGCGAAAAGTGTTTGGGGGATTATACATGGAGGATAGGGATTCAGAATTCTGCTTACATGCGGATGTTTTTTTTTTTTTTGCTTTCTTGTTTTTGTGAAATTAATTCTGCGTGGTTTTAGTTATTAAGTGAAATTGCACAAGTTTTTGTAATTAAAATGAAACCACAAGCTCTAATCATATGCCATTGTGGTACGGATACCTTCTTTTTTTATATAGGGATAGGTATTTTAATTTGTTTTGTGACACTCATTAATGTAGGTTATTTAGGTTTCATTTTTATACCCTAGATGTAATCTATAGGGTATACTAAGTTTGTTATCCCGTTTATAACACCTCGAAATAATGATGGTAGAGCTAAATGGATTGGACACCCACGCATAATATTAAAAGTTATTTTGATAAATCGAGAACGCGTATACTTAGAGAACTGAAATTTTGTACACGGACTTTGAAAAAAAAAAGTAAAATTAAGTTCGAAAATGAGACAAATCGGGAAACTCCTGCATGGGGTTGCCATACAAAAATTTCGTTTTCCACTATATATTTGGACACTGCCTGAGAACGCGTTGACATATAAAGCTGAAATTTGGTATATAGTTTTTTCATATTAATAGCAAATAAAATAAAAAAAAATGGAATAAATCGGGCAACCCATTCTTGGTGTTGCCATATAAAAATTTAGTTTTTTTACGGATAGTGTGAAAACGATCAGTCCTAAACATTTCTGTTGTACTAAAAACTTGTTCAGAATATGAAATCCTATAAAATTGGTTATAATTATTTTTTCTGTCCGACGAACCGTTCTAGAAATATATGCAAAAAACCACTGCAAAAATCAAAATTGCTCATACAAAATTTCATACGGACATTCATCTAGGGTATCATAAGAATTGGTCTTAGACCAATATTAGCTGTTTTACTCGTTTATAATAATTTTGGATTGTTTTTGCGATCGAATGATGGTAATTTATTTGATGAAATATTTTACCAGGTATTTATGTAGTGAACAACTGTGAACTGATTTTTTATCATTATTCCGGGTTTTGGGCGAATGTATACTATAAATATTGAGGTAAGTGTATCTTCTTTTTGAAATTCATACAATCTCTATGCAGAATTGCAAATTATGCGTAGAGGAACAACACACTAATTTTTTTTCTCGAAAGATTCATATTATTTTAGCCAACATTTTTGTTTTTCAAGCTATTAAAAATTGTATTAAAATGAGTTTCTTTCCACTTTCTTAGTTATCACTAGAGTTATAGGCATTTTTCTTTTTTCATAAATGTTTCTTTATAATTTGCATGCATTAGTTATGGCATGATCGACATTTTCGGAAACAGAAAATTAAATAGAAATTAAGACTAGAATCGATTTTGCTACTACTAGACAGACTCTCTCTAGAATGATTTAATTTGAAATTCAGTCTTATTTCAAAGAAATGAAGATGTGACCAGACCGTGGGTGAAAATTAGTTCATTTGAAATGTCATTGATTATTTATATTCAGGAAAGATCATGGCAGAGTTTAATAATTTAATTAAATGCTATCAAGAACATTAGTAGTTGCAAATTGCAAAGTATTTAGACATAAGAAAATTGTGGATCAGAAGGAAAGCTAAAAAAAAAAAGATTTCATGATTAGTTGATGGCTTTCTTCCACGTTCCAATAAAATTAATTCATTTTAATTGCGATAGATGACATTTTTACTGTAATTGCACTAATATACATATGGAGTAAAATTTTCTTCATTTAAAATTGAGCCGAAACGTTACAAAACGGTCCCTGATGCACTTAATTAGTGTAACGCACTGCACATTTGATTCCATTTAATTAAAAATTAAGTCATTATTTTATTCAGCAGATAGAAACAATTTCCGTTGACGTTGTCAGTGTTGTCTTTTTTTTTTAATATACTCGCTTACCCAAATGCTTCAACCTAAGTACGCCGCTGTTACAAAATGCGTGGAAGAATAGATCTTCAGATGCTGGGTTGTATTGAAAATGTACTCTTTCAAATGTCCAACATTTTTGTTTAACAAAGTTTGCCCGTTTTGTAAAAATATACGTTTTTTGGATGGGTAGGGATAGCCCCAAGGCTAAACTAAGATAATATTACACGTTAGCCCATTAGACTGTGTTTTTAAATGTGTCCTGAATTACAGAAATCGTAGGTAATGTGTTAACTTAGGAACTTTGAAATTGTTGGTAATTTTTTTCTAGATAAAAATATGTATGTTTTTTATGTTTGAGAAGCTTCCAGGCAATAATGATAGACCCAACTCATTACACCATTTATACTTTTTCCTATATCTTACTCCTCCCCATCAATTAAATAGTTGAATTGAATTTTTCCATAAATTTCGAATTCTCATAATTTTCAAATATTAAAGATATAAAATCAAATCAAAATCCCATACCCATATCGATTTAGTTATAAAAGAAACACGAAAAAAAATGGGAGTATATTATTCATTTTGGAATGCACATAGTATATCTCGAAATCTATAGGCCTATAATTCAGAATAACCTAAATTTGAAATAGACATTTACGAAAGTTATGTTCGAATTCGAGTATTGATGTTTTACAATGAATTTGTTTGTCATTTTTAAGCTTTTCCAAACTTTTGTTTTTTATTTATAAAAACATGCATGGCTTACATATTAAGTAGTCAATTTTGAATTTCACCACAACTACATACATCCCGTGGGAGAGCAAACAATTTCACAAACCAACAGTTTTCATTGACAAATATTCATGAAATATAATTTTCATTACAACTATTTGGCTTGGCAATTTAATTGTTGGCAAATGCGTCGAATTTCAATTCACAGCAAAATTTTAATTTCCCTGCATGTCATGTACTCTTATATGTATGTAGTTCTAGTCTAGTTTTGTATATGCACACGTTTCTAGGATCATATTCCGAAAATGACTGGAAATACTTAGGTGGTACAAGCAATGTTTTGCATACATGACATAGCCATTTCATTTCTGTATGCTTCTGAATTGTAAGTGCGGGATTCGTTGTACCGCGGATTATTCCATTTGTTCTCAACTTCAAACATTTGTGCTGGAATAGGTACATATATATTGTCATATGTGTATGTACATACATTTCCTGTATGTATGCAGTTAAAGATACAGGACATGTTAAAAACGGTAGCATAAATATTCGGCTGGAAGCTTTTATTCCCTTGTCTCATGCAGAATGAAAGCGCGACACTATAAGAACAAATTACAAACCGAGGATCTCATCCTTGCATCCTTTATCTTGTACGCTTCGCACTTTAACTGAATTTAAAATTTATGGGAAGCATATACAGGATGAGTTTATATAGGTATGAATATATCTAGATACTAGTAGGTATACGAGTATATTTGTATAAAAGACTGTCTCTGATATGAAGCGTCAAGTAGGTTATTATATTTTTAGATCTTGGATGCTAGCTAGCTACATATTTAGGTTTGTGTGTGTATTTAGTAATACCCGTGGTGTTATCTTTTCTCTTGGGTAAAAGGCATGAAACCAAAACAAATGGAGATTACATTTGAAAGGAATAATTCTTTTTGTTCCTGAACTTTGTGTTTTCAATTTCGTAATGTGTTTTAGATTATTACAAAACTTAGACTTGTTTACTTACTTATGGGGGGGGGGGGGGGGGTATGGAATATATCAGAAACTATTGTAGGGTCACGTCTCTAGCGTGTGGCACTCCTATCCAATTCCATTTCCTTCTTGTGTTTATTTTCACGTCAATAGTGTTCTATCTTGAGCGTGTCCAAAGTTCTTCGTTGGACACCTGAACCTTTCAGGGATTTTATATATTTCTTTTTATAAAATTGTTCTGTCGTTATATGTACTATATAACTATTTTACTTGTTAATTTATTCAGTCTATATTATTATTTATTTATTTAATTATTTACTTAATTCTAATTTTTATTATTTATTTATTTTTGCATCTTAACTTGTTGGAGTTTTTATTTTTGAAGTATCTAGGAACTATTATACCAAAATAGAAGTACGTGTATGTATATAAGATATTGTAATCTTTGTACATTGGCCGCCAGTAAATTTATTATTATTATTAATTCTTACGATTCCACGAGGAGACCTATTGATAAAAGTTTCCATGTCAGCTCGCAACCAATAAGGAGCACTATTTTTACATTCGAGTTAGCGAGCTGTAACTTTGTGTTATTGGTGAAAAGGATTTTCGGTCTATACAAATAAATTATCTCAAAATACGTTCTACATATGTTTTTTATTACAATTTCTTCATAAATACCTAATAATTGAGTTCTCAAGGACGAATTGGCAAAGCAATTAATAGAAGACAATTTTTGTTGTTGAAATATACCAAAAAGAGAAGAAAGCGGCGAAGACATTCCTTCTATGATCAGCTGCTAACTTGATTGGAAGAAAATTCCACTTTCCAATAAATTCAGCTCATTTTAATGACAGTAGGTGGCACTTTTACTGCAATGTCACTAAATGGAGAAAAATTTGGTCCATTAGAAAATGAAGCGAAATGTTGCAAATGGGTCCTTGATGGACTTCATTTGTGCGACACACTGCACATTTGACTCCATTTAATTAAAAGTTAACTCGTTTATTGCCCTCCACAAAAAGGGACATTCACCTCAGTGGCCAAAATAATTTTTCTTTAATATATTATTATTATTACATTGGTTTTTATGAAGTTATAAACTCCAAGGAATTGTTTTTTTTTTTTAATAGATAACGGAAATTCGAATTATTCCACTTTGCTCAGTTAGTTAGGAAAACCGAAACGATCAGCTGCGTGAGAACAGGGGGCGTATTAATGAATCCGACTCGAATAAAATGAATCGAATATATAAAATCACATAGAGAGTAACATATGAATGATATTTCTGCTAGAAGCCGACCTGTATAGACCTGGAATCGTCAACATAGTTCATATGAAAGTATCGTACTCGTAACTTGAAACGCGCTGTTCTCGAAATGCTATTTTTCAAAATGGTGGAAGCTTTCAAAAGAAGCTATCCGTCTCAAATTTAGCAACATCATTCTTCACGTCCCTCCTTAGAGCGGTATGGAAGCTTTTTTTTTTTTTTTTTCTAAAGTATTTCATCCTCATCCTGAGATTAATAAATATTTTTGTTTTTTCTTCAGAAAATTTCAGAAGAGTACGGCCACCATCACCATTTTTTTTAGCCATCATCTTGAAGTGGTCAAAAACATTATCTAAAAAATTAAAAAAAAAAGATTGAAATGAATAAACAAAAAAAAAATGGATCGATTAGCGAATCCTGTTCATTTGAAAAAGTCATAAATATCAGCAATTGTCAAGACAATCAGTCACACTAGGATAGTCCCTTAATGAAAATGAAAATGAAAATTTTGTACCCCCTAATTGTAATTGTTTTTTCTTAAAACTTTTTCGCATACAAAATTGTAGATTCATCGCCATTCAATATCAAGTTGATACGGGGGTGTTATTAACCCCATAATGAGTTTCTTCTAGATCTAGCTAAATCGTTGCTTTCTCGCGAGAATATAATTTTAATCCTGATGAAATGAACCAATTCTTCACCTCTCCTGTTTCCTCATGAACACAGCTTCTTCACCTCTTCGTTTAGTATACTTGGGCCCCATTCCACAAAACTACAAGTGTACAAGTCTAACAACACTTGTATTAATATTCTTGTTCTATTAGTACTTGTTCTATTAGTACTTCATTTTCTTGTAGGAAATTATGAACATCCCTAAAAATTGTAGATTCAATGTACAAGTGTAAAATATTTTCCAGGTTAAACTTGTTGAATGTAGCAAAACATAAATTCTTCCATATACGATTGTAAAATGAAAATATACTAGGTATATTAGATCAAAAAAAAAAAAAAAAATTTTTTTCAATAGTTCTGATTTTGGAAGTAGCGTAGACTTTGTATGACTCGAACATGCAAAATTTTAACAATCCAAGGAAAAGAACCATAAAAGTATATAGGTTGAAATGAACAGAAAACCGAGAATTTTATGTATTTCAGAGTAAATTTTCGTTAAATCTAATTGCTGCACTACGGTCCAATAAAAAAAATTATTCTCTCTATATATACTTTTGTTATTTCACGGAATACAAGATCATCATTTTCATCTGAACTTGAACTACTACACAATATATGTATCATTTTATTATAAATAATTCTTTTCCCAAAACACTGTTATCACTAGACATCGGATTATATGCACTATCAAACTGCTAAAATATGCATGCAAATATGCACAAAAAAAAGCCAAAATATGCACAAAATATGCACTATCAAAAGAAGGAAAACTTTGTTAGAGATCATTTTTTGAATGTTTAAATCAATATACAAGTTAAATCTAGAAAATAATTTAATCCAATAAATAATAATATTCAAAATCAACAAAGCACACAAGAATTAAAAATTAGTTATAGTTTTTATGGCAGTATATTACAATATACTTCTCTAAATTTTCAATTTGAAATTTGTGACGTTTGCCACTTAATATTAATTTGTAGGCCGAAAATGATCATTCTACGTCTACCGATGTAACAGGGCAAAATTTAAAATTTTGCGCCATGTCCGCAGAAATCACCTCAGGTAAGCTTTGACCTGCTCTATTAATGTAAGCATTTATTTGTTTAATTGGTTCAAAATCCGGATTTTTGGCAAGAACAGTGTCGAACTTATTTTGGAGTTTTAATGTGTTCGGAAGTGCATGCATTAGATCCACCATTTTTTCTATTATTGCAATTGAATTACAAAGAGGAAGATTTTTGGTCACTAGCTTTTCAATTACTTCGGGTATTTCACTGAAGTGCGTTTTAATGACTACTATATTTTTCCTTATTAAAGGGTCTTCAAATGCTTGCTGACATGATGCAATGGCCAGTGCATCGGAACCGTTAAATTGACCGACTACTCCTCTTATGGCCTCAAAATGCTCAGCATAGAACAGTGCTGCGTTCAACCAGGTACCCCATCGCGTTATTACAGGTTCCGGAGGTAGTGGCAAATTCTGAAGTTGTTCTTTGTAAGTCTGTATACGCGACGGTGCTTTTAAAAACACTTTTTTTGTTGACGAAATCAAGGCATAGACATTTACGAAGTCTTTCCTGATTTCTTTTGCAAATCGATGAAGTCCATGTGCCAAGCAGGTTATGTGCAGTAAGTTCGGGTAAAATACTTGAAGAACTTTACCAGCTTTTAGCATATATGGTGCAGCATCACAAAGAAACACACATATTCTTTCGTCCATACAGAAATCGGGAAACAATGATTTTATGGAATCATTTACGAATCGAGCAATAGTTGAATGGTTTGTTTTCTCTAGGATCTTACAGGCAATCAAGTGTGGAGTAGAAGGTTCAGTTGTTAATTTTCCAATTATCAAATTGGCTATACATCGTCCACATGAATCTGTAGTTTCATCAGTTGATATCCACACACAATTGTTTAAAATGTCAGCCCGAATTTCTGCTAAAACGTCTTCATAAATAGCTGGCAATTTTTACGGATCGTTGATTCTTCTGGGATTACTTGATTGAGATAATACTTCTTCAAGAATTTTCTGAATACATCGTTATTGAGTTGATGAAATGGAATATTGCAACCGACAAATAACTCACACAAATCTTTAAAAAATTCAGTTTTCTGTGACGACGGCGAAGTATAAGAAGTGATTTGCGTCAGGAGTAGTTGACGACTGGTCGAGAACTTATTTCTTCCTCCTATATGAGAAAAATTTAATTGCTAAAAATCTTCTCACTTTAATTGATAAAAATTCTTACTTATATGAGAAGCCGTATTTACGTGTTGGTCAATCTGATACTTCTTCGAAGACGTAATACTCTTGCTACAAACTTTACAGTATATTATTGCACCATCAGTTGTAAATTGGCCTGGGTAACCTTTAATCCAACTTTCCATTAATGTCTGACAATTCTTTTTAATGGGTGGCATTTTCGTGAACGAGTACGGGATAGTAAGCGCACAGAACACACAACAGTGAATACAACAAAAACAAGATAGGGAACTTTTTAATTCACGCGATAATGAACGCACAGAACACACTAGTAAATGCAACAAGAAACACGACTAGGTAGTCTTAACCTTATAGACGATGTCGACAAAGCACGGTCGATTACACGTTACGCTGATGGAGCTCCCGCTGCAACTACACCACCGAACAAAACAAACAAACTTCATCTAACATCTTTCTCGCCTACTATCTAACGCATTTGAAATTGATAAACGCAACTTTTTATGCCGAATTATGCACTATAAACGAGAAAGTACAATAATATGCAATAACGTTGCAAAAATGGAATTATATGCAATTGCATATGCAAACATGCAAATGCATATAATCCGATGTCTAGATCACCAATTACGTTAATGAGAAACTTTTGATGTATTCTGTTTCCATTGGATACCGTTATTGCTTTCGGCTGCTTATGATCTATGCTAGTGTTGGGTAAAATTTAATTATATAAACTATTAATGCTTACGATTAAAAGTATCAATCAGCAATCAGGAACAACGATTTAAATATTTAATCATTTAAAGAAATCATGTGAAATGATTAATGATTAATTAATCATAAAAAAGTAATCGCATAACTCTATTAACGATTAATCAATCGTTAATCGCTTAATCGTCTTCAAAAATGAATAATTTCACTAATTATTAGACACTAATCAAAGAAACGAACGTGCCTTAACGTATGATGGGGAAATTTGCGCCAATTGCATTCTCTTGTTCCCCGAATATTTATACTTAAGGGGGTACACTAATGATAGTAACGATTCTTTCCTGCTATGTTAATCTAAGTTCTTATAAAATAAAGAAGGTGTTTTTTAAGCATCTTCTATAAGCCTCTATTCTGTATTTGGTAGTTCAAAATCTAAAATGTTTAATTTCATAGTTTTGGTTTTAATTTCTAACACTGTTTTCTTGGTTATTTCATTTCATTACATTTTTTTACTAATAACTAATAAACGTATCTTGAATTAACATTACCTCGTTCGCTTTTTCAACTCAACAAATCAATCTAAAAATACGATTAACGATTTAAAACTAAGGAGTAAATAACGATTAAGACATGTCCAATGAAATTCATTATTATTATCGACTGACTATTAAATTGATCAATCGATTAAATTAATTACGATTATTTTCTTGAGATTAATTTTTCAATTATAATTTTCAATCGTTAATTTCATTAAAAATTTTAATCGATTAATGCCCAACACTGCATAATACATATAATTTTGAAAGCAATACGGAGATCCTGGATTTTTGAGTTGTCAAATGTTATTTACTGCGTAAAATTAATTAATAGTTACCATGTTTTGTATCCTAATTTAAATGTTAAAACTAAATACTATATAAATACATAAATATATGTGTGGAAATGATTGTAGTTCAATCGAAAAAAAAAAAATAATTTTCAGTACCAAAATTTTACTTTGATCTGATTTGTACGAAAATCTACTAGTCTAAAAAGATAGGTAGAAAATTTACTGAGTTTCTACAAGCCATAATAGGTTTTTCTAGTCGAATTCTAGTTTTTTGGTACAGTAAGTTGTGCTAGTAAAATTTCCCACTTGTAGAATTAACGTTGTACAATTGTTTTGTGGTATACAAATTTTCTAACTTGTTGAATAACACTTGTAGTACAAGTATTTGTAGTTTTGTGGAATGGGGCCTTGGTAATCCAATAGATGACGTGGATGTTGATTGCCATTATCGATATATTTTAGACATATTGCCTGTAAAAAAAATATATGAATTAAAATAAAATAAAATTTATGATTTTGAGCAACGTTGTCGTACACTTAAACCTTAGTGGGTCAGGAACTGGAGAAATAATGCAAAGTTTTGAAAAAAAAAAATTGGATCGTAGACAAGTCGTAGAAGAAAGTATTTTCAACATCCAAATTCAGCCCGCTTAAATGAAAACTGTAAGTTATCGTTCGCCCCAACAAGACATTTCTTATCTCGTTAATTAAGCGGTTAAAAGATAGTCCTAATGTGTAGGTACGTTACAATTGCAATTTTTGGTAATGTAATATCGTTTCTGTCAAGAAGTTTGAATATCTCATAAAAAATTTGCGAGGTAGAAAATGTAAAATTTTCTTTGTAAAAGTTGTCATTGTTTTCTACAAAATCATTTTCTCACAACGTACTGGCTAATTTGTAGTATCTCTGTCTGCATGTCAATTAGTCAATCGTTTAGTAAATTTCAGATTCTTAACTGGAATAAATTAAAGTTTTAATTTATAAAAGAAATATTATAAAAATCTAAACACATTTAACATACCTAGGTATGTTCCCTGTTAATTTCATCAACACGAAATTATGATTTACATCATTACCTTCCATCTCTATATCACTTGAGATTTCCTTTGAAATTCTAAAGCATTCGGAAATTGATGAACATACATAATTACTTAGATGTAAGTATGTATGTACATATATGTTTGAAATTCAAACATATTTTCAGAAATTTCCTATTCCAAATTGATTTGAATTCGGCACACGTTCAAATGATCATTCAACGTAAATTGAAAACTAATGAAATTACCTGAAAGCTCATGAAAGCAGTGCATATAAGCATTTTCATTGCTACATTTGATATGGACGTGTTGCAAATCCTTTTTCTCGATCAATTTTTACTTCTGTAAATTTGTCTACCAATTAATGAAAAATCTTTTGAGTTTAATTAGGGTTCAAGGTATTTCCATTCACACTAAATTATAATTCACAGCTGTAGCTTAGATTAGATGTTTCGTTAACATTTTTCGTGATAAAGAGCAAAACATTAGCAGGAAAAACTGAATTTGTTTGTATATACCTATGTACATAGTTCAGACGATAAAACTCTCAGTAACTAATTTAAACTAAAAGGATATTTTAGCCACAATATTCACCTTATTGTGCTCGGTTAAGAGCAAGAAGTCAGACAACTTGAAGCCAAACACACTTAACGCAGTGTGTACTGTAGTTAGTGTCGGCAAAATTTTGCGTAGGAATATTTGAAGGGATCTTTTCTTATCTGATTTGTCAAGCACTATAAAAGGAAAATTATTGTTTGGATGGTTTTACCCAAATGTTCTTAATTTAGTTTTAGACCGTAATTATCCTTACGTTAATCTCCTCCACTAGTTTGAAATAAATTGGATGATGCAGTAAATTTAAAGTAATAAAGAGAATCGTAAGAGCAGTATAAATTCTTCAATGATTGTTAGTTTAACAATATGAATTTTAGGTATAATATATATTAGGGAGAAGAAAAAGATACTTAGAGAAAATCACTCATATAAATGAAATTATGTTTATTCCATTTGGATTTCTGTGACCACCTGCGAAGAGGAAGAAGGAAAATGCCCAGGGACAGCATTAGTCATCTTCTTAGCTCTTTTCGTTCTCTTCCTCTCTGCTCTACCAACACTCCTTCTTCGGGAAGTCCCGCTTCGGCTGCCACCATCAACGCCTTCCGACTCTGTGGTTACAACATCAGCTAACCTGCCCGAGTTAAGTTGCCCTGACCCATGAGTAACATGAGTGTTCTCCATGGGAGTCACACCGCCCTCATAAGCCGAGCTCCCCTGCAGGAGGAGATTTTCCATACATGTGGAGATCTTAGAGATCCGTGGATTTCTTACTCACATACTAGAAGTGGATATGTTAATATCACAAAAAACCATATTGCGTCCCACGAGACTGTCACCCACGGCAGAGATCCGCATTACCGCAGAAAGGCTAATTAAAACTGGAGGTCGCCTGGTAGCCAAAGTTTGCATACTAGCGACTGATCTCCCCCTCAGCAACGCAGCTCTCGGCTTATGCTGTTCCACCTTGGCTTGGGCTGGGAGCAGCTTTTAGCCTACTAATCAGGGTCAAGTCAACTGAACAACGGTTATCACCTCGCACTACGTGGAAGTAGCTGCACCCAAGACTAACACCTTCACCTCAACCATCTTTGGGCTGACAGAATAGCAGGATCCGTTACTCACAGAGAAGATAGCTCTGTCTGATGTTAGTCGAAGAGAGGCAATAAAAATCCTTAGTGTAATTGCTAATTGAATAATTTTAACCAAGTACATATACATATGTATAGTATGTAGACGTATTTTTCGCAAACTTCCTAGTCCACGCCGACGCTATAGGCTATGAGCTATAGGCCTACTACTTTCAGCGACTGCTATACATAATTAGTGCCCACATTCTGCTAGCACTTTTCGTTGAAAAGAGGTATTCGGGAGCGGAGGAAAATCCCGTGTTTTTAAGCTGCAGCATAGACAGCATACCAATACTACTGCAGGCAAATATTTTCATCTATTTTGAGATTTTGAAATTTCTGATTGGACTGCTGTGCAATTTTTTACCTACGATTTAGGTGATAATATAATAACTAATTTTCATTACTATTATAAATCATACTATTTTACAACGCAACAAAAAATGGATTGACATATGTGCCGTGAACTCATTGCATAAGGGCCGAAATTGTAATGACGATATAACTGCAGACAGATACACATTTTTCAGCAAGACTGCTGATGAACTTTGTAAACCTCATATGTTTCGTCGTCAGAGTAATGAAAGAATTTCACGCGAAGTACGTTCTTCTATCAAGCGATTTTTGAATATAGAAGATATTGAACCAAAGCCTACAACATCCTTGAAGCTTGAAAGACGTGGTACATGTTCCATTTGTCCGGCCAAAAAGAAGAAACGCACTTCTTATGTTTGTCGGAAATGTGGAAAGCCTGCTTGCCTAGATTGCCTGAACAAAATCTGCACGCGATGCTCTTAGAGCGAAAATTTTTGTTTTTCTATAGCTAGATGGTTACAAATACTTTTTTTTTTTTTGCTAATTTGTACTTTAACACAAGAGAACTGTGATTTTGTTTTGATTTAATTTTTAAAAGAAAAAGTTTATCTCAAACAAGTGCTAACGGAAGCCAAAAATGTTAACTTAGTGTTATAAAGAATAAATGCTTTATTTTTCTTACAAGATCCATATAAGTAGTTTTATTTTAAAGAAAAACACATAACAACTAAAAAACAATGGTAACACGTTTCTCTATGTAAGCTAAAACAGAATTTTTAAAAGTACGTCAAATTGACGTCACCACACCAATAGTGTAATCTAAATCCACCTCACCAGTTGAAGGGGCTGAGTAAATTTGCTAACATTTTGTTCCCCCCATTTTTTTCTCGCAATTTTTATGATATTGATTTGAAATCTTCGGCAAAATATTAGGAACTCTTCAGTTCAAATGCTGCCGGCTTTAGATTTTTGAAAAAGTTGCGAAAAACTTTTTCATGTACATAAAAATTTTTATTATTTTTTTCCAAACATATTTATAAATACTACCGGAGCTGTTTTTCCAAATTTGTTATTTGTTTTCCTGTTGTAATTACTTGGCATTAAAATTGAGATCCTTGTAACTTGAATAAAGTTTATTGCTATACGTTTATTTTAACAAGGGAATGAAAATCGAGGTAATTTTATTCACTAGCCCAAAACCGGTTAAATCCCGAAGTAGGGGAGCGAGGGACTAAAAGTTACAGGGGTAAGTTGTTACAACGGCCAAAACCTCCCATATATAAGAGAAAGCACTACGCACGATTGCGTCACCTTTGTTTGCCAGTCAGTTGCGCCTTAGTCGTTCGAGAGTTTAGATGTTTTTGAAGTGCTGCGAAAGCACTCAGTATAGTTTTACATGTAAAGTTTTTTCGGTTTTATTTTCAACCTTTAGATGAAATTAGCAGTATTAAGGTTTGAAGTTACTTGTTAATAGTCTAAGCAAGTTATGTAAATTAGCTGTTAATATCTCAGTACGTGAATAAGGAAACATTAAAAGGTCATCAAATAAATATTGGGGTTCAAAGTTACACTAACATGGGGTATATAGTTATGCTGTAACAACTTGCCACTGCTTAAGAAAAAAAATCAAACACTACTTACTAATACAAAAGAAAGACTGAAAGGGGAACTAAGTCACTGGAAATTATGAAAAAAGCTGCGAAATTAGTGACTGAAGAAGGGCAACCAATACGGTGTGGCTAAATAATTCGAATTGTGTCTGACGCTCTTAAGGTTTGTAAAAAAGCAAACAAAAAAGGATTACAAGTATCAGTAGGATATAAACCTGTGAGGCAGGTTTTTAACATAGAACAGGAAAGATTATTGACCGCCTATATTCTAAAATGTTCAAGTCTCTTTTTTGGTTTACTTCCCATAGAAGTAAGAAAGTTGACTTACGAATGTGTCATATAATATGAGATTGGCAGTTTGCCGAATTCTTGGCATGAACGCGGCATGGCTGGACCAGGTCATTGGAATCAACGAGTCTCAGTCGTGCTACCTCATTTAGTAGAAGCAACTTCGAAACTTTTTTTCTAAGCTTGGAGAGATCATGCTTAAACATGAGCTACCCCCGCCATGAATCTGGAACCTTCACGAAACTGGTATTCTGACAGTTCAGAGGCCTAAAAAAGTGTTGGCTCAAAGGTGTTGGCAGAAAAGGGAACCATGGTCATCGTCGAAATGGCGATAAATGCTGCCGCAACAATATTCCACCAATGTTTGTATTTCCACGTTTGAAGTATAAAGTTTTTTTTTATCAGAGATGGCCCCCCAGAATCAATAGGTGCAGGAAACAGTTCTGGTTGGATGACGGTAACTGAATTCTTGGTTTATATGGACCCTTTTATTAAGTTCGTTAAGCCAACAATTTCTGAACCTATATTGCTATTGTTAGATAACCTTTCGTCTCATATTGATATTAAGGTTATTGAAAAAGCAAAATCGAATGGAATAATCATGCTCTCATTTCCACATCACTGCACACACCGTTTACAACCACTTGACGTAGGGGTGTATGGACCGTTTAAGCACTAGTTGGAAGCTCAAAATAATGAGCTTTATTTTCTGCCATTCACCCTTAACATATTCTTCTTACATAGCTGTTAGCTAATCATCTTTGATCGGAATTTGCTGCAGAATTTTTTTTAAACCATTGAGTTGGATGATTACAGTCCACCCCCCCACACACACATATATATATATATAAATAGCATTACTAAATTTTATTTGATGTGACCCCTATAAATTTCCTCAGGCACTAAATTGCTGAGTGGAGAGCAATATTTTTTTCTCTCCCATTGATTTTATAGAAACGCTCGACGATATTTTGATACTAATGATTTTTATTTTTTTTTTAAGTTTATAAAAATAAAGGGATTTCCAATAAGAGGTGTTATTTTAATTAGCCCGCTATTTCGGTAGATGTCACTTTTGGAGCTGTCATTTTTTGACATTTGACAAGTAGAAACTACGCCATTAATAAAAATGGAACGACACACGATTCAACAGCGCATTGAAATTATTAAAATTCACTATAGAAATGGTGAAAATGTGGCAGAGACGGTTCGTAAAACTCGAACATTTTTGGGTCGTCGTGAAGCACCTTGTCGTGAAGCACCTTGTCGTACCGCAATACAGAAATTGGTAGAAAAATTCGAGCTGTCGGGACAAGTTAGTGATGTGAAGAATAAAACCCGTGCACGTCGCTCAAGAACAGCCGAGAATATTGCTGCTGTAGCCGAAAGTGTTGAAGAAAACCCAGGTTTGTCCATTCCTCGTCGTTCTTTGGAATTAGACATTCCACAAACGTCATTACACCGTATTTTGCATAAAGATTTGGGTCTTAAGGCATATAAAGTTCAGTTAACACAAGAACTCAAGCCGGCCGATCATCAACAACGTCGAGTCTTTGCTGATTGGGTCATCTCATCTTGAGTGATGAGGCCCATTTCCACCTCGATGGCTTCGTCAACAAGCAAAATTGTCGCATCTGGGGCTCGGAAAACCCAAGAGTTATTGTTGAAAAGCCTCTCTATCCTCAACGTGTGACTGTTTGGTGCGGTTTATGGTCCCGCGGGGTCATTGGACCTTACTTTTTCGAAAATGAGGCTGGAGCAACAGTTACGGTGAATGGATTGCGCTATCGACAGATGATTAATGATTTTTTATGGCCGGAATTGGATGGTATTGATCTGGACAACGTTTACTTTCAACAAGACGGCGCTACGTGCCATACAAGCAACGAAACCATTGATCTTTTACGGGAAAAGTTTCCGGACCGTGTTATCTCTCGAAGAGGTGATCACAATTGGCCACCGAGATCTTGTGACTTAACACCTTGGGTCTACGCCAACAGCCCAGCGTCGATTCAAGACCTCAAAGATGGAATTCGTGAGGCTATCGAGGACATAGGGCAGCCACTTTGCGATTTGGTTATGGAAAATTTCATGAAAAGGATATGGTCCTGTAGGCGTGGTCGTGGTGGTCATTTGGCTGATGTTATTTTCCATTATTAACGGCATACCTTTCTCTTTATAATGAAATAAAGATCCGATCATTTATCTCAAAAAGTGGCATTTTTCTTTGAATATCAAAATAACACCTCTTATTGGAAAAGCGTTTATGTTCATGCAGAATCATTAAAGATCTCAAATTTGGAAATTGGAATTAATAATTTTGGGTGGTTTTACCCTGAATAATGTTGATATGAAAATGAAGTACAATACAGGTGTGTCGTGTAGTCATGATTTCAATGACTAAATAAAAAAATTAGAAAATGAAAAAGGATGTAATTTATAGTCAAATTACATCATTTAAGTGGTTATTCAATTGTGTGATGAGTAAATTATGCGTTTTGTTTAATGTAATACCTTAAAAATTGTTACGATCTGTTACAAAAAAGAAATTATTTACAAAAAAAGAACTGAAAATTATTATATTATTATTTACCTGTAACAGATATTGTCGTATACTGCAGTTATGTCATGTGTCTCAAAACATCCCATATTTCTATTAAATTTCTTCAGGCCTTCTTGCTTATATAGTTGGACTATCTAAAAAGAAAATTACTCTAACTATCTGTTTTGAGTTTGCTGACAAACTTTAGAATAAACAAAATATACTCTCAAGCCTCGCAAAAAACATCGACTCAAAAAATCAAAACAAACGTTGAGTTGAAATTGCATTAGGAAACGAAACAGTCATGTAATAAATTAGTATACTTAGTCCGTAGTCTGGGATATAGGCTTAAATTTAGTCCAATTTAAAAATCGGAATAAAGTTTGATACTTTTATATTTATATAGTTTGATTGATTGTGCAGTGGAAGCGCAATATCAATCGACCAGTTTGATTTCAGCAAGAATGAAGGCAGGTAGTTGTAGAAAATATAATAAAGAGGGTCAAGAAGATCTAACCACATGTTGAAGTTTTCCAGCCGAAAATGGGAGCATAATAACATGCAACAGAGATGCATTTTAAAGGAGGTGATGAGTGATCTCTTTTGGCTCCCCCTTCATTGTAATTTAACAACGCGATCTCATTAGAAAGTAGCGGTAAACCTCCTAGGTTTCACATGTTAATGTTGTTTTGTGTGAAATAGAATTAAACTAGTTCTGGTGAGTGAATAAAGATTGCAGTTGCTACCTATTATTTACAAAGTTAGTTAGATTGCAAATATGTTTTTAAATTTCTGATTTAAGTCATCGTGTAAATAAGACATTTGAAAAATCAACTCAAATGCTCAAGCGGAACCGCGTCTTTTATTCACTTATCTCAAGAACACCCGAACCAGACTCTGATCCAGCTCTAGCTCAATAAAACCAAATTTTAATTTCATATATCTAACATTTTCATATATATTTTTTTAATTTAATACAAGAATAGTACAATTTTTGTTAAATTAGTAAGTTGGAATTTAAATAAAGCAAGTAAATTCCAATGACGGAAAACGTTTATATTAAGAATTTCTAAGTTTTAATCTCAAGTTAATAAAACTTTTTCTAAAATATTTTATTGCTAATTCTAATTATGTCATGTTCAGTTTATATGTAATTCATATTTTCCTGTCATCATTTTTTCTCTTTATTTACGACCATTAATAAAGAAAAAAAAAAAAAAAACATACCTGCGCTATGATTTCATTTAGATCCTACAGGATATATCGGTAATAACGTAATAATTCATGATAAAATGATTTTTGTTTAAACTTTAACCTATCATCATCACACGTACACGTTAATTGTTTCCGTAAATATTTATTTAATACTTCCTGAAAAATGACAACTTTTTATATCATAATTCACCCAACGGAGTGCAAATTTATTCAGAGAGCGCAGAATATTTAATTTAATTGCGATATCAACAGAAGCATCATAAATTATTATATTGAGCCCCTTTCGTTCATATGTTGACAAAACACTTTAATTAAAAAATTTTCCTCCCCTTATTTTGTTTTTTTAATTTAATAATTAACACACGTTTCACAAGTCAGGCATAATTCGGTTATAAAATTGAGCCTGGTTGGTATAGGTATTACGTTTTTTTTTTTTTTTGTTGGAGCATGGGTATAGAATTGTGTAATTAAACACACTCTCTTGAAACAGACCGCAAATATGTACATACGTATGTAGATACATTAATATATTGCGGTTTTTATGTAACTATAAATACTGTGGCCCCATGACCTGCTTAAATACATACATACATGTGTATGTACCTAGAGAAATAAATTTTTTTGATGAAAAAAACTCTGCTGAATTTGATTTTAAGGCAATTTGATTGGAATTTGTAAAATGTGAATTTTTTTTCTCTACATATCAAATTGTGGTCCAGGGTAAAAGCAGTTGATCTCTTTATTGCACAAAATTAAGTTTATTCTACTCACCTTATAAAAAAAAATCTGAAAATTTTAATAAAAAAACAAGAAGAACAATTGTTTGCTGGTAACATATTTATGATGGTTGCTTTAAGGAGTTAACATTTAATGAGCCCGTGAAGAATAAAATTCTTTAATTTATTGAATTGATCATCTTTCAATAATGGTCGGGGGCGAACTAAGCGTCTTGACAGATTTTCATCTGAAATTAACACAAACTTCGTAGCTGTTGTTTTGTTGCATATGCCATAGTGGTGAAGGTTTAACGGCGTCCTTGTATGTGCCTTTTCATATGGTTCGCCAATGGTTGCTAATGGCTCATCGAAGAGAAAACAGAAAAAGCCCCAGATGACTTCGTTCTACGGAAGGGGACCATAAGGACCATGAGTTCATTAAACCCTCTATTTTCACTATCAAAATGTACTTATTTCCGTAAAACTAAAGTATTTCGGACTCTCACTTTAATCATCTACCATCTTCGGTTTAATATGGTAAAACCGAATGCAACGGTGAACTACGTATATATTTCCCTCCTATTAAGTGGCCATAGTATTTCCTCATAGAGGGTTGTTTTGCACCATATAATGTAATTTTACTTAAATATGCTTACTGCAAGAAGAAAAGACTTGAGAGTTGGGGTTATCTGCTACCACACAGCATTACGATACTTGGTAGAAAAGCCCTCCACAGCACTTAAGGCTAAAACTAATACCAGAGTGTCCTCCATGTATGCGAGTTTACAAAGAAAAAGTGTATTGCGTCTTATTTGATGAATTTTATGCTGGTTGCTTCTAACGAAAACGTAGATGAACTTACTAAAAATGGCATCACCAAATCTGTAGTATATTCACAGCTTATGGACGCTTCTTTCTTTGCCGATTTGCGGGATCTACTTATTCATAACTCCCAAGAGTACTAAAAGGTATTTTAGAGAGATTTAGAGTTTTTTGAGGTAGAGCGAATGTCAGGCTAGTCTGATTTTAGGACACTATCATCATAGACTCAGTCGGTAGGAGGATCAAATTGCTACACACATCTTGCATTTATAATTCTCAATAACTATGTATATGCCTACAGTTGGCACCATTGGCAAATAACGTCTGGATACAACTTTTTTACACCTCTAATTGAAAGGAAATTAGAGGGTCAGCACAACTAACCCTTGTAGAATCTATTCTCTCATTCCTCTTACTCTTTACTTTTCCGCTTTTTCTCTGCATATCTCACGTTCTCTAACGTAAGACTCAAATTCATGAGAACCTGTTTATGTCGGTTATAAAGGACTTTCTTAATCAGTGATCAATCTAGAGACTTCAGTCATACAAATTTTGTCAGTAATTTAGGAAATCTTTTATTTCAGATAATATTTTCACTACCCGCCTCCTTTTAAAGAATCCTTTCCATAAATGCTCATCAAATCAATGCTAACAATCAAGTTTTATTTTCAAAGGACTTTTGATGAAAATATTACTTCCTACAATAATTGAATATGGGTTAGGGATGTTGTTAATAATGGTATCATTTGCGCCGTACCAGTAATACAAGAACGTGACTCGGAATTAGTTTTCAGAAAAGAGGATGAATAAGGGGATCATTATCCTAAATCCGACGAAAGCCCAAGGCTGTGTATTGTGAACATTGAAAATAGAAACTCGCTATCGCACGTATGCATTTATGTGATAGAAATCGACTGTCAAATATTACGGAATAATTGTTGGAATATATGTACATATCTACATACATGCATACATACATACATACATACATACGTACGTACGTACATAATTCAGAGAATTGAGGAAAACCAAAGAGAGTTTGTGGACATGTTTTGGATTATTGGCTTAATTCCTGATAGCCAATAGTTGTATCGGACTGATTAAAGTATTATAAAAATTTCAGAGGTAGAATATTTTTGTACAATATTTTCGATGAAAAGAATTAAATAAAAATGATATTAACAAGTAATAGCTGAGAGTATTCTAGAAAAAAAGAATACAGTTAGTGGGTTTCGAATTACAAATTTTCATGATAAATTTAGTTATAAAGCAAATATAAATTTAAACGAATTTAAATTTAAGCAATAATAAGTTTTTTGTTATGTATTCGGGAATACAAGATTTCAACTGTTCGAAGATGGTTCACTATATAGAAGCGCATGCAACTTTATGCTGGTTACCCCACAGTGTTGCCACTCCTGCTCATTGAAACAAGGATATATGGAGAGAATATGATGGAGTTGTAGATGCACATATCGGGGCTGATCAACAGAAAAGGATCCTTTTCAAGATAACATCAGACCACATCATGAAAAGTCCTTTGGCGTTGGCACACATTAACTGTATAATGACTGTATAATGGTTGGTACGAAGTATTTCTATATCCTCCGTATTATTTGGTACTCTCACCAACAGATTTCCACCTGCATATCCTTGAGTTTACGATGTGGATCAAAATTATATTTTCATTTTTTAAGCAAATAAAAACTGTTTTTATACGATTGGACAAAAAAAAATGGTATCCTCTTGTCTCTTGGGTGGAATTTACGTTTTTGGGGTTCTTCGGGCATAGTTTCTATTTCAAGAAAATAGGTGCATTCAGTGATAGCGTCTCCAATAGCGAAATAAATTGATATCTGTAGACGGTCATGAAAGTTGAAGTTTGCACTGTAAAAAATATTAGGACTAGGACTTAAAATGTAGGGAATACTCCCTAAAATTTAGAAGAAAAAAAACCTACATTTTAGGGTATATTCCCTAAATGTAGGAAATATTTCCTACATTTTCATTAAAATATAGGGAATAGTCCCTAAGTTTTTGGGAATATGATTACATTTTAGGGAATATTCCCTTATCTTATCGAAAAATACCTAAGCTTTGTGGTAACAATTTGTGCAAATTTTTTACTGTGTGTGTATGCGAGCGAATGTATAAGGATTAGGTCAATTCGTCAACAAGTCTTCAAAACAATATTTCAGTGGTGACTTTTTATTCATTCGAGTAAAATGTCACTTATGTCGAAAGTTTTTTAACGTTTAAGAAGATTTTGGGGAACAATTAAAAATAAAGTTCATAAATTTTTTGTTCTATTATCCTGGACAAATGCGAACAAGTTGTTATTTGGCAATAATTTTGCCGAGATCTGCGACAATAGAAAATAGATGCCTATGGTCGCAGCAAGTTAGCGCGACGGGTGAGCCTTTAGTGATAGTTTTTACTGAGGAAATGGCTAGCAGTTATTTGTCTAGATAATCACCTCTTGAAGGTTAGGATGTCATGAAGTGTTGCGACTTCAAGGCTCGTGAGCAGCGTGGATGAGATGCCTTTCTTTTGCTACAATATCTCGTAATATGAGCTCCGTGTTGCAAGACGATGTTGGAGCGAAGATAGGACGTCTGATGTCAACGCCACTAAATGCGGTTCAGCGTAGGTGGTGCTTGATATCTTGACTTGACTTCGGGCAACTCAATGTTGGCTTGGGAACGTCTGGACACTGCTTAGCGTCGGACACGACCCAGCAATGATGTGGAGGAAGACGAGGGTTTCTTTAGCTATGAGAAAAGTTAATTGAATCGGATATAAGTATACGGCCTTGTGTTAGAAGTCCGATATAGAACACTTAAGAGTGGTCTCTGCTTTCGGTTGTCCCTATGACAATCCGGATAGGTACTAATAGTCAACGGACTATACGATCTTGAGGGTGCTTCAGGAAGAACAGCATTACTGAAACATTAGTGACTAGCGACTTTGACCTTGTTAAATTGGCTGAGTCAACATCACGTCATTGATGATAATCCACCGGGGCTTTATAGAGCTGATGGTATCCAGTTTAAATCTTTCTTTTTTTATAATTATTTGTTATACAGAATTGCTGTGTAATTGTGTTGTTGTTGACATTGAAAACAATAATTTTTTTCGTTCAATTCTGACATAGGAAAGAGCTTCTCTATTTTTTCAAAATTCAAAATAAAAAGTTTAGCCTACCTAGCTAAACTCCCTTGGGTCGTCAGCAAGGTATCTCAAGGTATTTAAAACGGAATTTGTTCGATGCTTATGATCTGTTGAATGTACAGCTCGGAACAAAAGCGTCGCCACAAGCAAACTTAATATCTATGATTTCGAAATACTTATTGCTGGTGTCTATTTCGAGAGTAGTTTTTGTATACTGTATTAGTCATGTTTGAAAATCAGTATTCAATTTTGCTCAAAAGGAAAGATAACATTCTCTTAAAATTTCGTCAATTCTGTAAGGAACAGCTTTCGATATTATATGTTTTTTTTTTTATAATAAGCGTATAATATCTGTGCCGACGATGTCACAGAAAAAATAATTAGTTATCATATGATGCATATGAAGGTTGAAAATAATTTACTTTAATTCAGTATTGTAATGCCATCTATGTTTAATTACGAGAACTACTCCAAGCACATGTATATTTTTGGACGTTTTAAAAGAGGATAACTTAAAAACCCTTATTAAATGAGGTTTTGAACAAAACTTAGAATTACTTCCACATATATTTAATGCCTACTTCATTTATTTTTCGTTTCAGATATTCCTCAAATTTGTTCAAGTAAGTGAGTTATATTTAATCTAAAAAATAAATATTGATAAATTATTTTAAAAATTAGAAACGGATTGATCTAACCAACTATTGTTTTTGTAGAATTGCAATTTAAAAATTGCTGTGTAACTTTCAGATTCAAACATTTTAAATCATTAAGCTTCCATCTTTTTGATTGAAAGGGTTGCCTTCCGAACTAGTATTCCCAAGAAAATCTGTTGTAGCAGAAACTCATTATGGTAAAATAGTGAGAGATGGTTCTCAGTAATTTGTACGTACATCCCTTTAAGGTCGGCGTTATTTTTTCTATTTACGTCTTCTACTCTCTAGCCGCATTTTCGTCTTTTTTTTTTCTTCTAATAATTGTTTTTCTATGTCGTCGAGTTCATATTCACTTAACGAATCACACGGCTAAATCTAAGATGAAGTATAACTCTGAAGCCTGTGGTATTATAAATTGTTTGCGGCCAGATCATAAGAGAACTAGTTTATATGATAGCGGTTGGGGTTTCGAAAATTTAGCACTGCCACAGATGGGTAGATTATAGCTCTTCTTAGTTTACGAAAAAAAAAAATGGTTTAAAATACCAGATTTATATATATTTACTTATACCATTTAGTTAGTGTTATTGTATTGCTTGAAATAAAAATCTGTAAAAATCTCTGGGACGTATTTGTCATGTTTTACAAGCTGCAGAGAGGGCAAGGTTACAATGTAATTCATACATTAATAATGCAACATAACTTTAACCTCTATAACGCTCTTCTCCACACTTTATTTCCTCGTAGAATACGCGAAATGATGATTCTTATGAAGTTGTGATATATATTGAAAATATAAATTGTCAAAAAACTGCGGTCTTTGATAAAAATCCCCTTTAATTCCTATAACAGGTGGAATTTTTCTGAGTTTTTTTTTTATCGTATGTGAAACATTTCCCATAACCCATATGTTGATATTCATCTTTTTGTATAATAGTTAGATGAGATGAGTGCAATAATGGGTCAGGTGTTGTCTTTAGGTGAATTAAGTTTTTTTTTGTAGATTATACCTACCCCGCTATAAAAATTAAAATTATTCTTGTAACCACTTTTCTGTTAATTCAGTTTTATTTAACAGAATTAAAAAAAAAAAATTGAGTTTTTTTGTGAAAGTTGGCAAGATGGTGAACTTATACTCAATATTGATAAAAAACAATCTTTTGTCTCATAGATTAGGCATTTTGTTGAATTTTTTGAAATATAAAAAATAAAAATTTGGGTACATAACAGAAAATGGTTTCACATTAAAATATAATTTAAATGTTATCTTTCCATAGCTGAAATCTATGAAACGGAAAAGTCAAATTCGTAGATATTGCCCTGCGATTAGCCAATTTGGCGAAAATTGGTTTTCCATGAGTTGGGGGAGTCTACGAAGACATTTGTTATATTATTTTTCAACTTACAAACCGCTGTCCAATTTGGTCCGTGTGTGTTATGAGTGGAAATTCGAGAGTAGAGAGTGGAGATTCGAGAGTAGAGAGTCGAGATTAAAGACTAGAGAGCCGAGTTTCGAGAGTCTTGTTTCGAGTGAGTGTAAAAAAATTTATGAGTAAAAAGTAAAAACAAAAATATATTAAAAATACTTTTAAAATATACAACTTTTGTAATTTTTTTCTTTCTCAGTGATATACACAAGAAAAGCGTCATTGCAAAATAAGACATGCTAGAACTCTGATTAAATTTTAAAAGTTTGGGAATGAGTTGCAGAATTGTTATTAGGTATAGTTATGGATGCCCAAACTGTTAAGATTTAATCGAATTCTAGCATTTCTTATTTTGAATGAATGAAACTTTACTTGTATATATCACTGAGAAAGAAAAAAATTTGTTTTAACTTTTTAGTGCATTTTATGTACAAAGTTTTTTTTATTTTAAATGTCTTTTCAATATATTTTATTCTATATCAATCGTATTTCCATCCTGTCAAATTTCGTATTAAAATTCAATTTTTTTTCTGTCAAAACTGACATGATTGACCGAATTGGCAGAAAATTAGTTTGCAATCACTTTTTGGTCATTCAAATATAATGTATCCACTTCTACCATGAACTTCGTATTTTTATAATATTCACAATTTTTAAAACTGACTCCCTCCACCGTCATTTACGTTTGATATGAGCTTTCATTTACAATAATAAATTTTAGAGTGGGGTATAATATATCCTTAATTTATTCATGGATAACACCTGACTTATTATTGCATTCACCTCTCTAACTATAACTTGCTTCAAAGATTTCAATAGCTGAATAGTTGAATACTGATGTTTTTATGAGCAAAAACTTCGCTGTGCTTTCATTTATGCCTTTACTAACGACTGCTTACAGATTATCCTGATGCCATTTCCTTATTGAAGTCGAATTTTAATCGAACTCTATACATACACATGATTGTGTCCATATACTAAAAAATAGTCGTTTTATTAACATATACATACATAATATGTACATGAGTGCTTTTTAAATGTATTGCTTAAAAGGAAATTTCTTTATTTTTTTTTTGCTTTTATCAAAAAGCTTAATGCGTATACTTGAGAAAGATGTTGTTAACTGAAATATACTTGTTCCAAATGGTGTGCTAAACAGCCTCATAACTGTTCTCATTTGCATTCTTACAAAAGTCCTTTTGAATTATTCAGACGTTCTTATCCATGAGTATCGCCCTAATCATGCCGTCTGCCCGCCCGTCATACTATAGCGCACTCTTTACATGAGTCAACTTGAAAGTTGTGTTATTGTGGACATGGTTGCATTGGAAACTATAGTATGTATGTGACTCTCGGTTCTTGTGAGAAACTGCCGTAAATGGAATGTAAATTGCTCCTCTTGTGGCTCCGTAAAGCTTTGGGAAAATAGTCCTCTTTGGGATTCATTGTATTCAATGCTCATAAGTGGCTTCAACATTTTGCTGAGTAACAAAAATATATTGCTATTGGTGGAGCAATTTTTCTTGAAAGGAAAAAAAAAATTGAAATAGAGAACGTGCTTTCCACTCAGTTTTGATGTTAGATTTATGTTTTTTACTGAATTCGTTTGAATCTTTTTAAGAATGAAATTCCAACAGAAAAGGAAAAGTTTTTATATTTTTCGTCAAATAAAGAGAGAATTTTTGTGCAATATTTGAAAGTTATAGGCATTTTTGATAATCATTATTCTGTTTTGTGATGTACTGCCGGAATTTCTTTGACTATAATTTTCGAGTTAACCCTAGAATACTAAACGTGTGCAAAAATACAGTAATACTAAACATTGGCCAATTTGACTCCCTTTAATTCGAAACATGTTTATAGTAATATAAACAACAATATTCTTCCTTTTATTATTGAAAATTAATAATGCATAGAAAACACTAAATTATAAAAAAAATTTGAATTTCTGGAAACAAGTTTTAATAGAACGTTCCCCATATATTTTCTTAGAGCACTTTGAGCAGACCGTTGCTGTATTACGCTGAGTTTTCGAAGGACAGAATAAACGATACGTCTTCTGATGCAGTTTTCGTGATGGTTCTGGATCTTGTGGAGATAATCCAATATTTTTCTCAATCATTTATCGCAATGAATACACTACATGAGAAAATTTAATACCCGCAATATCTACAAGCAACTAAGAGCTCCATATACAGTCGGAGCAGACTCATTATTGAAGGTACTGAGAAGTTGTGGCTACTTCGATATGTAGGCAATGAAATAACGACAATATTATTTGGCGAGGAGTCAATTTGAGTCACGTTTAGCATTCTAGAGTTAAAAGAAGAAAAAAATAAAACGATTTGTGCTGTTTTTTCAAATTTTTTGATTAGACGTTTATGAATTTTGTATTCATAAGTTGTGAAATATGTGGCTATTTATATCCGCCGGAGTATTGACTTAAAATTTTTTTTTTTGAGTACAAGTACAAGTCCCGGTATTGGTACTTATCAGATAATGAAAATTAACAGACGATGGAAAAAGAAGTAGAAGTGGTGAAAACGTTTCAAGAAATGAACGTAAATGTGAGTCAAGAAATGTAGGCAAAGGCGACAATGGATGTGAACATAGCAATCAGAGACGGAGTGCATAATTTAACAAAACATGAAATAGATTAACGAATTCAATTTATTGAAGAACTTAAAAAAAATCACTGTTCAACGACTAATTTAATTGGGAAAAAATCATGACCGTCGCTGTCCGTGCTTCTAAATATCTATTATTATTATTTAAATACGCCTTTTATTTAAATAATTTACAAGAGCTGAAGTCCTTCGTTAAGCTTATATATGGGTCTTATGAGTACCAGTACCTGGACTTGTACTGGACATTTTTTAAGTACCAGTGTTGAAAGTTGTACTTGAAAATTTTTGCGTATACCGGGACTAGTACCTGTACTTACCAAATATTTAGTTCAGGAATGATCATAACCTGGAGCATAAAATCAACGATTTACAGTCCCAAGTTTTAGATAATGTAATATAAAATGTCATAGAAAAAGTCCAAATATACATTAATATAACATCATCTTTCACAACTTATAAATATAAAATTAACAAACGTCTAAATAAAAAATGTGCAACATTTTTTTCTTCTAATTATAGTCAAAGAAAATTCTGTGGTACAACACAAAACAGAATATTGAATATCAAACATGCATATAATTTTGCCGATGTAAAAGTGTCTGATGAATAATGTAAGGATCGTCGGTTTACCATAAAAGCGGGCATTTTGTTTATTAACACATGTTCAGACTGATAAAAATGTACAAATCGTCAATTTCATTATTGAGCTGCAAAAATTCCAAAGATTCGGTATAGTCTATTGGCAGTAGCAGGTGAACTACTGCAACTTTGTATGAAAACATATTTACTAGTCAAAATTCATTGGAGCATAAAAAAGCTCGTGAATCTGTGTGTAGATTCCGCGACATTTTGCTTTATTAAAATAATATTAATTATTTTCGACCGAATAGCCACTTTGAGCTCTTCCAAGGTTTTGTCTATGACGTGTTGTATCAGTCTGTTCAAACTGCTGGGCCGTTAAGCACCGAATTATTCGTGCAATTGGTTTCGGATTATTTCACAACTTTCGACGAAATTCGCGTGGCGTTAAAACCATTGACGAGTTATTACATTGAAAATATAGTCACTATTATTTCACGGTCAAGGCGTATTTCGCTTTATTTGTCAACATTACCAAATAGCGGGTAGAAAATAGAATTTTTCTGATAGACTCATACTTTTTGCCCAGCTATTCTATAATATGATGATACTGTTTCGAACATACTATGAGTGTAATGAAAAATTGCCCATTTTAATTCGCAGAAGCTCTATATTTATATTATTGTTAATGAAATATGTGCCTAATATTCATTGCTTCCGCCATACAGTTGATATCGAGAATGTGTATTTTTTGCGTAGACCTTTTTGGTTTACTCGGTCAATATCAATGACCCTCTCCTAGTATTCGCGCGACTGAGTTTGAAAAATTTCCTCCTTGAATGGAATTAAAAAAAAAATTCCTTCGTTATATCACCCTTACCCCAATCAACATAAATCTTACACGAAATAATCGGCTAAATATTTTTTTCATTTTCTATTACCATGTTTACATGCAGGGTTATGAAATCTCGTAGCACCTGTTCAGCAACTGCGAAGCATTGGCCAGGTCTACTCCACATGGAACATGCTTTTCCTCCACATCAAACTACGTGTGGAAGCTCAATCCCAGAATGGTTCTATACTTTATTTGAACCTAGAAAGGGACTAAATTTAACCGGGACTCACAACAGATCATTCAGGTTGCTGTGATTGCGAGACCAACACCTACACACCCCTTCACATGGTTTAGCCCGGATTCAACTCCATGTATTGGCTGCTCGAGTTGAAATTGGGTCGACTCTACTCAACCATGATTTGTTGGCATAGTCGAGTCGAAATGGTGTCCTATAAACGTGGATTGAGTAGTCGAGTTGGGAGCTTCTAGCTGGAATTTATTTTGTTTGCTCTTCAATCGTGCGTTAATTTTGTTTATTTAAACAATATTTGTAACTTTTATAACTCTTTATCACAAAAAATACCATAAAGAAGATGTTATGTTTAACTGTCACTTCAACTATATTTGGATCCGTTCTCAACTCAATCTCTGCGTGCTAAAAAACTCAACTTAATCTCGAATCAATATTTCAAGTCTGCATGTAAATAAATAATAAATAAATAAATTCTTTCTAAAGATTTTCCCAGTAATATTTCCAAACTTAAGAAAAAGTTCTGTGAATTTTGTAAAACGTCAAACCAAATCTGCCCGTATTACTTAAGAAATATTTCTTATGGATTGCAACATTTACTTTAAAGACTGATACCAAAGAAAAAACCTCCGGGTTTGAACAACATTATAACAATTCTATCATGTTTTCTAAATAGTTGCTACATTATGAAAAACTGAAACTGAAGAAAATCAACCATTGCATATTTAGATTTTTCATTTTTCTAAACTACTTCTAACTTTAATTCTCTAACTTCTAATTTCAAGTAAATACAAACGAGGAAAAAAATCACTTTCAAAATAGTATTTTCTCAAAACTGCTGCTGCTAGTTACACATATGTGGATTGTGGGCACAGCTGTTTTTTTTGTCTTTGTCTACTGGAGAAATCTCGAAATTGCACGTGCTCCTCGGAAATAGAATACTTATTTTCACCATTTCCCCTGCTTAGAAGTAAATTGCTGTGTTGTTTAAATTGGAACAAGATAAAGGACGCACACTCACCCCCACTGTGGAGATATGGAATTTAATTTTACCCCATGCGCATTTAAATATTTCACCTTTCACCATATCTTTTCTCCGCTACCTTTGTCGATTCACCATGTTTCTTACAATTTGAGTTTTATATAAAATACAAACTGAAGGCTGGCAGAGCTTTTCTGCCAGTGTAATAAAATAATGCGCGGGGTGGGTATCGATATAAAGCATTTTCTAGTTTCAGATGAGTTTAAAGAAATCTCTCTGTTCGAAATTTTCAACAATGTTGGGAAAAAAATGTGGGGGTTTTTTTTTGTAAACAATTCTTTTGATTTCAAAATTTATTTTGTTTGGAAGGGGACGGGGGGCTTGTAAAGGAAATTGATATGTTAATGTAGAAATCCGATAAAAGTGGGTATTTTGGGCTCACATATTTTTTTTTTGTGTGTGAAGGGTTTTTAACTTTGCTCATATACCGATAGGGAAATAGGACAATTTTTTTTTTCTCTTTGAGCAATCTTGGTTAGATTGGGTAATTAGTAAGCTGATAATGATCAATTGTAGAATTTCAAAGTATTTTGGAATGTGTTAAAACAAAAATAAAAGTAGGCTCCAAACTAGCAACTTTTCGTTCGAATAGCTCTACAATATTTTCACATTTAATTTTTCTTCAGCTTCGCAGATATTAGACCCAACTATAATGGGTTAGAATGCGAGCATGACTGAATCTGTTAAGTTTCAACAAAATTCATACCTGGCTGTGCATAAGCTTTTGTTTTATTATTCAATAGATGGCGTTCTTATATCCTTGAATTTCAACAGCTATTTTACGTATGTCATTTAAGCTTGCGAAATTTGTTTGTATAGAAACTTAAAATTGTCATTAAGGATATTAAAAGTGGACCTCAGTGAATCTATAGAAATTAATGGGCGTGATGTTTAATATGTTGCGCCAGCTAGAAATATTAAAAAAAATACGATGATAAAAGTATTTCTATATAATGTTCATAAGGTAAATACAAAACGGTATATACCCAGAGTATTTTTGCATCACATTCGAATGAGTGTAAAATTTCCAATATACTTAAACATTGTATTCGAGAGCCTATAAAACTGGAATATCAATTAACTGAAATATTAAATAAGTTTTTACCTACTGTAAAGAGCTAAGTCTAAAGATTTCTTATAGAATTAACTATGCATTAATAATTAGATTTCATATTTATTAAATGGGATTCAAATCATTTTATCCCCATTCAGCTCTCTAGTTGACAATTTAATTAAAGATATATAGGTACTTAGTCCTATAGATAATCACCATTAACAAGGCGTGTAACAAATTATCGGTAAGTTTTATAATGCTGGAGTTACACTAAACTTAACAGAAACGGATGTTTTAAAAGTTAAAACAACAACATCAAACAATAGAATTCCCCCATTTGTGATGTTTTAATAAGGTAAATCCTGACTTTTTTGTTATCCTTCTTCAACCCACATTACAAAAGGATGTTCTACGCCTTTTAGGTGTTAAAACAAAACAAGAGTAAAAAAAATCTATGTGGGTACCTACCGTGTATTTAGTCTTCAGTTTAAATCTTCCTCGTTCATAGAAAATACTTTGAATTTCCACACCAAAACATTTTCTTAAAACAACAACAATAACACATTTTCTGATATTATGTCCACGAGAAGAGATCCTAGCTGTTTCATAGTGGAAGAAACCCATGACGACCTTTTTTTGTTTTGTTTTTAACTTTGTACAATTTTAAGTACTGAAATGGAATGAGAAACTTCGAAGGAAAAACCACAAAGCTAACGTGAAAAAGCATCAAAGCTGGGATTATCTGGATTATGAAGTTCCACCGTACCTACTTATTTAAGAAGGAGTTTTAAAAACAGGAAGTTCAGATAGAAGCAATATTCATTACTAGAGGATAGGAGAGGTTTGATGTAGACGTGTACATACATGACTCCTTTTTGTGTTACATATGTATACATACATATAGTTCATATGTATGTATCCTCTCTTACCTTGGAGAATTTCAGTATAATGTATTTCATTTGTTTTATTTGGCAATGGTTTTTTATGTATAACACGACTAGAAGAATTGTTAAAATATCATTGGTAGGAAAAAAAATTTTTGGAGTCGAATAGCTTTTGCACTAAACCTCAAGTTCCTGAGGGAGCAGGAGATTTTGGAAAGCCTGCAGGAGAAGAACAAGACAATCGTCGAGGTGAAAAAACTGACCCGACAAAAGAACGAGAAAAAAATTCCCACCGGAACACTTCAAATTACATTCGACCGCTTCTCTCCCCCAACAAATATTGTCTGCTGCTTGGAGAGTATGCCAGTACGTAGATGGTATTCCGCCCGACTACGCTGCAGGTCATGCCTCGAATTCGGGCACCATGAGTCGGTATGCAAGGAAATACCAGCATGCGAGTTCTGTGGTCGTGGCAAAGCAAAAGACGGAACTCCTCATGGCAATTGCAACCAAGTGTACTGCATTGGGTGCAAGATCGCAGGGCAACACAGCACGCTTTCCAGAAACTGCCCAACTTTCCTAAAGGAAAAAGAAATCGTAAAGCTCCAGACCGACAACAACCTAACCAGATACGAGGCTAGGAAGAAATGGTATGCTCTGAATGGAAACATTGCCCCGGTGCTAGAGAGCCAAAGCAGGACCATGCCAGGGCTGTATTCGCGGATGCCTTTAAAACATTCCGTCCACATCCGTCCCAGAGACGAAAACAGAAGTAACACTTCCCGAGACAATTATAAAAAACGCGATCAAAACATCCGCCGCTATGACAAATACAAAGACAAACAAAAACACTCCTATCGCAAAACCCCACGCAAACATGAAAAATACAGACAAAAACACACTAGACAACAAAACTTCACAAGAAACTAACAAAACTACCCCCAAAAAATAAAAACAACAGTTACAATACATACAAAACCAGACACCTCCTCCAACAAACACATAGACATCGAACATATCACCATTCTAGACTCCCCTTCTGACAAACAATCTACCGAATACGAACTTATTACAGACCAGATCATTCCAGCTCCAACAGAGTACAACATAATGGCCAACACAGGCCCCCAGCAGAAAGCATCGCTTTCACGGGTGGAACTGACTTCACCTTTGGGTCGAAATAATAATAATAAGAAGCTCTTATCATTAACACCAACAAACTACAAACACATCACGGCTCCTCTCCTGGAGCATACGCAGCAAACCATCCCCACACCAATGACCATACAACGAAACACAGAGACAACCATACTTCCTGTGTCTGACGATGAAATGCTGTAACCCTCTCTCACCCCTTCCCAACCACACCAATAAACAAGTCCAGAGCCATTCGGAGATTGCAAAATCCTCCAATGGAACATCTGTGGCTTTTTCAACAACGTGAGTAGTCTTCAGCTACTCATCACAGAATTTTCACCCTCCATACTTACCATCCAAGAAACCCACCTCCCATCCACATCACCTCCTATACACCTGAGGTGCTATACCCCGTACCTCTACAGCACCGCGAGCAACCGAAGAGGAGGTGCTGTAGTGCTGATTAGAGAAGATATGACCTCCACCCCAATCCCTATAAACACCACTTTAACAGCAGTCGCAGTGAAGGTCTATATGCGTTCTCATTTCAATGTTGTGTCCGTCTACGTGGGGGCCGAGGACGTGGTGTACGGCGGGCTACTCAGCTCCCGTGTGGAGCAGATCTCCCGTCCTACTTTTCTACTGGCTGACTTAAACGCGTCATCTATTATAGGGATCGCCGCGGAGTGACCCAAGGGGAAATAGGATTGTGGGCTGGCTGGACCGCTCCGACCTTGTCCTTATAAACGACGGTTCACCAACGACCTATAACACACGTCACACCTTTTCGCATATAGACCTCTCCTTCGCACCTCCCTCCCTAGCTCAGCTAACAGACTGGAAAGTAGTCGATAACCCCAGGGGAAGTGACCATCTTCCCATAATAATCACCATGTCTACGGCTCGTCCAGGTAGGGTCCACATACCAAGATACATTGAGCGTCGCGCCGATTGGTAGAAATTTCAGGCTGGAGTGATGGAGTACCTCCTCCAACACTCATCAAGCTTGATCGTTGATCAAGAGGCGGCTACACTCACCAAGGCTTTACGCTTTGCAGCAAACAACAGCATTCCTCGCAACAAGCCTGTTACCAAAATACAGCCCCGCGGCTGTATGCGAACGTTAAAAGTTTTATACACCGGCAGAACTCGTCCTGGAAGAGATTTAAAAGGCAGATGCACAGATGAGCAGGGAGATCAAGCTGGCTAAGAAGCAGGCATGGATGGATTTTGCGGATAGCATCAATGCGGACACCCCAATGGAGAAAATTGGCGGAAGGTCCTGGCTATTTGCGGTCACCCCTATAAGGCAGCCATAACGGGCTTTAGAATAGGAGATCAGATAGTCCAAGACCCGAAACAAATAGATGAGAATTTAGCTACATACATTGCAATTTATTTCAATGAACACGATCTTGCCTCTTGGGCCCAGAAAGGACTGTGCGATGAGACCGGCACCAAGCGAAGAGATGTCCACACACCCTGTCTCCTAGAAGATCCTTCTACCGTCTAGGAGATTAAGAATACTTTTAACTCCTTCCATGGAACCACTCCAGGTCTGGACAATATCACCTTTGGTATGCTGAAACAGGCTCCTCAAGCCTGGTTAGAAAGAGCAAGAAGACTATACGACCTAGTCCTCAATCTGGGCACATTTTCACAGGCTTGGAAGCTTGCCGAGATTGGGTCTATACCAAAGAACCTAAAAAAAAATGTCTTGTCCCTCCGAAACCAAACCGATTTCACTCCTTTCCACAACTTCCAAAATACAACAGACTGTCTTGGCTACTGGAAGAGAAGCTGCTGCCACCGGTTACTAGCTATAAGCCTGGAAGGGGAACACAGTACCTCCTCCAGGAGCTGGAGCATAACTTGGCATGCGCACTCTCCAGGGAAGACACTCTGTTGTGCTGTCTATCGACCTCGAAAAAGCGTCCGACAGAACACCCAAACACTCCGTTCTCCGGCTGCTTGAACAATGGAATGTGGGGAAGAGATTTGCAGGAACAATAAACTCCTTTTTAACAAACAGAAGGATAAAAGTAAGAGTCGGAGGACACTTCTCCTCTACACACAATATCCAAAACGGACTACCATAAGGATCCCCTCTTTCGGTCCAACTTTTTAACGCCTACATTCACTCTCTTTCAGAGAGTTTGGACAAAATTCCAAATCTCTTCTTCCACATTTACGCCGACAATATAATCTGTTATGTTTCAGGTGAGGTCCCGTTTGTAAAACACGCGCTCAACAGGGCAATGAGAGCAATCTCAGTTTGGGCCGAAACAAACGGGGCAAAAATCGCCAAGGACAAATTGGAAGCACTACACGCCTGTCGGAGACGGAAATGTGCAGAGAACTCTTTCGAGAGCGATATAGTTTCTGTTCCTCTGCAAAAAAATCTCAAAATCATTGGGGCTGTTCTTTTCGCACAACCTCAACTGGTCAAAACAATCATCAATTGTGGCTGACTCCGTGAAAAGCAGAAATAATCTATTTAAAGTAATCTGCAGAAGGAACTCCGGCCCATCCTTGGAAACGGCAATAAAAATCGCAAAACAGCTGGTCGTAACATTAACATCCGCAAAATCCAGACATTCTTAAATGCTACAGCCAGATTGGCTCTCGGCGCATTGCGCACCACACCTATTCCCAGTCTGTTAGTCGAATCGGGATTCCCAACCAAGAAGAAGAGAAGAGCTGGCACTTCTTTTAGGTAATTGCATAGGTTTGTAATAGGTTTGTATATTGCCCATACTCGCAGTTTGACGTACTCAACCTGCAACAGTGTTGTCTTGGATTTTCTGGCCTTGCTCCCTTCTTCAAGCAGATTTAGTCCTATCTTGCATTATTTATACTCATGCACATCCGACAGGTTATGGAATTTTCCTCTATCAAGTTTAGTTGACTATCCCACTTAGGATAGGCCGATTGGCCTCTCCTCTGCTACAATGCTTTTTTTTTTGTTAAATTAAAAGAACCCATATGCGACGCAACACAGCTTTCTTCCATAGAGCACCATAGAGTACCTATCCTTCTGGAAGTATGGAAATTTATATATAATGGGCTTCGTCGGTGCTTCACGGAGTATATTCTCCACAGTGCTTTAACTACTGCTATCCAGCTGACGATAGCATTCAGTATATTTAGTGTGCATGTTTCTCGGAATATGGGTGGGGTTGAAGATAATAGAACAATGAAAGGAAATTTTTCCTAGGACAAACCATCATGACGGGATTGTCATATGCACTGGAAGGTAGCAACATTTAATCCAGAATGTAATAAAGATCTTTCTGAAATTCTGGATTGGTTAAGGCGCAATATAAACTAGATTTATAAATGTTTTCAAAATCAATTCTGAATTACAGATAGCTTATTTTCTTTAAATTTTACTAGGTAATATAACTACCATGCACAGTAAAAACATAGACTTTATCTTAGACTCCATATAAAACCGTAGGTCCAATCACAGACCATTTTAATGTTGTTCCATCATGTATTAAGGGAGTTGATTCTTATATCTAATCTATCCAAGAATTCTCTATTAAATAAGTTTCCCATTTGAGTTATATGCTGCAGGAAACATAATCAAACACTCACTAAAGATAACAATTAATAATTGTTAGCAATAATTTCCTTTACATAATTCCCTTAAAACGGTTACTCGAAAGTTGTATACATACAAAGCCTATTTATATGTATGAGTTTGTGTACTCACGGGAAAATTCTATTGTCTATACAGTTTATGGGAGGGTAAATATCGATCAAACAATCTATTCCCATCACAACTAAACAGAAATAAAACAACGAAACTTATTCCTGAGGGTTTGTGCATGTCAGGACTTCAGGACTAATAGAGAATAAAACCAAAATTAGGTCTCAAAGGTATTGAATTGTTTGGCGTCTTTGATTGTTATTGAATTTTTTATAAATGAGCGCTGTCATTTCTAATTTGGAGATTTATTCATTTGAAAATTTCTGGATTAAATTTTTTGTTTGCAGATTATTTGCATGCCCTTTAGCCAGCATTGATTCGTGTTGCTTTGTTTGGGATTATGTATTTTTTTAATTAATAATTTGTCATGGAGTTGAAAATTATAGAGAAAATATTATACTTCATATCACATAAACTTTTTATATTGTCGAATTTCCATTGTTGCACATATGTATAACATCGTATCATTTATGAATATTTACACCATTTCCTATTGTCTATAAAAAATATTTACAATAGTCTTGTAATTTTACATCACCGAAATGGTAGTTGAACTTTTTCATAAATATAATTGTTGTGAGTAAATTAGGTCAAGAGAACTGTGAAAATGACTATTTTTGCTATTTTTATACCTTAGACGGTGAATTCATAGGGTATGAATTGGACACCAACGTATAATATTAAAAGTTATTTTGATTTTTGAATTTGAATGTCCGTATGTTCGTCCATCCGTCCGATAACTCGAGAGCGAGTGTACATAGAGAGCTAAAATTTAGTACACGGCGTTTTCATAAAAGTAATGAATATAATTTCACAAATATGCTCCTTCTTCTTGGTGTTTTCATATAAAAATTTAGGATATTTACGTATAATGTAAAAACGAAAAGGCCTAGACGTTTTTATTCTAACTCAAAACTTTTTCAGAATATAAAATCCTATGAAATTGTTATAATAATCACTTTTACAGTCCGACGAACCGTACTACAAATATGTACATACTAAAAACCACTCAAATATAAACTTGCACAGATGGCTGACCGTAAGAAATGACCTCCATACGGGCATTCATCTAGGGTATCATAAGAATTGGTTTTAGATAAATTCCAACTTTTTTACTTGTTCCATATAAAAACTCCGCAAAATACACATGAGGTTTTCACTTTTAAAAATTACTCATTCATCATAGTTGACTTCAAGAGTTAATGCGCTCACTAATCGATGTAAATTTTCATTGTATTTTTACAACAATTTACCAAACTTGCATTATATACTAATAAAGTGAGCAGCCGCAGTTTTTTTGAAATTCGAAAATAAATCAGGGCGTTAAAATAAATGCTGATATTTATACAACCATTTTTTGAAAAAGATTTGTTAATAGCTTTGCAAGATATTCAGAATAGAAACGAATACATATTTCAACAGGATAAGTTATCATGTCATACGTCCCGGAAGACTGAAATCTGGTTTCTAGAGCACAACAATTTTCAACAACTTTCCTGCTCAAAGTCAGGATTGAACTCTTGTCGTAAATCTCTGGGATCACATCATTAGGAAAATTCACAAAACTCATGTTCACAATATTCACAAACTTTGAACAGCTGTTGAAAACGTTTGGAACGAAATTCCATCAAGGTTAATTGAAAATCTAATATCGTCTATTCCAAGGAGACTAGAGGACTTAATAAAAAGTAGAAGAGTAAATATAAAAACTAAAATAATATAATATGTTCTTGTTTTAATTCAAAAGTTTAGGTGACCGGTTATTTTATATTAAAACTTCGTGCCATTTGTTACCATAATCAAACGATTTTTGAAATATAGGGTCCGCCAACTAACTTTTTTTTTTTTAAACAGGGCGCAAAACATCGAGTGTAGCTTCGGCTGTGTGGCACGTAGCGCCGTCCTGTTGAAACCAAATGTTGCCAATATCCTCCTCTTCAATTTTCGTTCAACATGGCCCGATAACGATTGCCATTGACTGTAACGGCCACTTCTTGCTCATTTTCGAAGAAAAATGGCCCAATTATGCCTCTGGACCAAAATCCGCACCAAACAGTGACTCGTTTTGGGTGTATCGGCTTTTCAATGTATGCGTGCGGGTTTTCTGTGCCCCAAATGCGACAATTTTGCTTGTTTACATACCCGCCAAGATCAAAATGAGCTTCATCCGAAAAGATGATTTTTTTGGCAAAATCGGCATCTTCTGTAAGTCGATCGCAGGCAATATTTCCCAGCGTTGTTCAAGCGTATACACAACCATATTCGTTCAGCGGAAGAATAAAACTAATTATCTGTCAAATCAGACATGAGCTAAGTGTTACCATTCACGAAATAAGCACTAGTTGAAAAAAAAAACGTTAGATGGCGGTCCCTATATATTTCTCTAGTCACTTTTATCAGTAGTGTACACAATATTGGTATTAAGAAAAGGTATTATAATTGACGGAACTACAAATATGGTCTTTCAACACTGATTGTCACCAAGAATATCTAAGAACTTTCATCACCTGTAGTAACTCCTCTTTTTGATGTGCTTAAGGCCAATACTAGGTGAAGAGCTTAATACTGAAAAGAGTTAGTTATGTGTTACATATGTTCTGCAGTCGGTACCTGAATTATGCCATCTTTATTGTTTCTTGTTAGTCAATCAACAGTTGACCGATTTTCTTTTATTTTCTATTCAACTAGGAGCTCTCTTGCTGCCCTTCTGGGCAATTTGTAATTTTGTTTTATCATTTGGGTTGTTATTTGCTTCCGTATGGTTTTTTTCGAATGGAAATTATGAAACAAAAAAATATAGAAAAATAAATGATTAATAACCGAGGAATATGTATGCCTTGTTTTTCGTCTGCCTTATTTAACAACAACTAAAGTCGTACAAGATTATTTCAATAAAATTGTTTTTTTTTTTTTTTCAATAAAATTTTGTATACTACATATTTGTTAACTACTATAAGTACAGAGGGTATATGTGCATATAAATCTGCGTTGGCTGTTACATTCGCATGCATATTACCATACTATTTTCTATTTTATTATTTTCAACGAATTTCTGTACCTCATAAGTCATTCAATATTTTTCATTATTTTTTAGATTTGTTTAAACAATGTTAGTTTCCCTCAAAATTACCATACATAATTTGAATTTTACTTAGTTTTGCTCCCGTAAAATAAAGAAGAAATTTCTGTGAGAGGTATAAAAATTATCTGAAAAAACAAATAATTTTTGGATAAAGCTGCCCATACACTTAGTTGACCAACTTTCATTCAATTTAAAGTTGATGCGATAAATTGAAACGTGTGTGTGGCAGTTGAAGAAGTTGAGCTGCAAATTGATAAGTTGATGGGCTTGTACACCTACATATTAATAAGGCCCCAATTGTGATATTCAGGGCAGGATGCTATATGATGTCACTTGGATGCATATAGCCAATAATAACAATTATGCTAACATGAAACAAAAGAAAAAAAAATGCAATCAATCCAGTATTCCAAATTTACTGAATTCGTAATCTTTGTTACCAAGAGTTCACTTAAAAATTAGGACATCTATAAAACGGATTTGCACTTAGACAGTATAACAACATCTACCTCAAACCAAAATTTCAATTCTCTCTAAAGAAGACACTTGGACACTTTCCATTTGCATAGCTAGCATCTATCTATCCTCCGGCTTAAAATTTATCACTCGTCGTAATCTTATCAGCAAAGTTCATGAATACACATATACTGCAACATTTCTGAATTCTCGTTGTCTTTTATCTGCATAAGTCATAGAAACGCGGCAAGTACACTTCATGTCAAAGCTTTAACTTTCTCTCTCGAATAGCAATATTCAAATTCAAGTCACTTTAGAATTTCTCTTCTACACATAGTATGTATTTAGATAGGTAGGTAGGTAGGTAGGTAGGTAGGTAGGTGAGTTCAGCACAACGTCATCGTCTATCAAAACTTTAAAACTTTGCAACATTTCAAAAGAATATTGAAATAAACTCTGAAGTTATAACTACATAGTAGGTATAACTGTTAAATGGTGACAATGTTGGTAAGGTAAGGTAAAGATGCTAAAGTCGAAGATTTCATTACAAATTCTCTAACGACTTTTAATGAATTCAATTCCTCTCTTGAAGTAAAAAAACTGGACATTCTATGTATTGTTTTTCGTTAAGTGTATACGATAAGTGTAGGTTTCTTGTTAAGAAATATATAAATATAGAAAATATATTTGCATCCTTGCAAAAGGTTCAAGAATTTCATCTTGTTTTTAATAATACTAAACATATTATTAATGTACGTTTACAATTAGATACAAGTATCGGGATTTGTATTGGTACGATTCTCAACTAAGTACCTTTGAACACAAAATTACCTAAACAGGAATTTTTGCCCTCAAATTCGAAAATTTTGGCTATTTTGCCTTGCCATCTAGGAAAGTTGTCGTATAAGGAAAAATTTTTAGTCAAACTAACTTTAAGGTCGATAGATGTTATATGCGCCATATTTATTTAACAAAACATGGCTGCCATATATTAAAGGGATGAACATAAAAATTGCATGAGACCTTAATTCAATTTTTTCCATAATTACAAAAGCAACCAAATAAATGAGTTTTTCTTAATTTCAGAACGATTTAAGAATACTAAAATTAATTTCAAGCTTTTAAATGGCAAACCAAAAATTTATTTAAAAAAATTTTAAATTGTTATTTTTAAAGCGCGTTTAAATAACTCAATAATTTCTATATTTTTATTTTACATTACCTACTAGGGAAAATATACACACACAATTCTTATGAAATGAAAATCCTTTTACAATAATATAGACGCTAACATGAGTTAAACTAGGTAGAAAATAGGTCGAAACTAAGGAAAATTTACGTAAATTCGACATGAAATTTCCGTTAAATTTACCAAATCAAGGAAATATGTCCTCTGCCCTATAGGGATATATTCCACAATTTTCCTAATATTTACGTCGATACGACGTCCTCTCATTCTCCACTTACGTAAATCAGAGACGTAAAAATTAGGTAATCTTAACTTAATGACAATTAGTTGCTGCCATAATTTACGTCAAATAGTTGACGTAAATGCGACCTGAAAAAGATGGAAAATGTTGCTTGTGGTCGCAACGTGAATTTTTAAAAAACGTAAAACACATGGGGCATATAAATAAGTTAACTTTGGAAGGCGGTAGCTATTTTAACCGTTTGAGTGCTGAACAATTTTCTTCGACTAAATGCGGAGTTCTTTACATCTCTGATTTGGATGAAACTTTCACAGTTTGTATGAAACGCAAAAATAGCTCACTCGTATTTTTTTGTTTTCCCGTACCACTCTACAGCCCTCCGCTAGGTGGGTTACAAATTACGTTACGCTGTAACGAAAAAATTATATCTCGAGAACAGTACAACCGATATTTCTGATTCAAACGCCAAATGAAGTCTAATACTTTACATTTTTTATAAAAAATATATCAGCACCAAACGAAATAAAAATTTTGTCAAACGGTTAAAAACCATGTAAGAATGAATAGGGTTGGTTGATTTTGAACTTAGTGGCACCATTTATAGGTTTCAGCTACCTGTTACATTAAAATTCAATAGGTGACAGAACTCCTGAGCAATTTTCTCTAAATTATAATAATTTTTTTTTTTGTATTAAAATTTTTATATTCTTTTGATCTGCCATCTCAAATATTACTATCTTTTATTTTCTCTATAAGAAGTAGGGTCTTTTCTTGTAACCATGATGATATGATTTTGAAATTAAGGAACCAACCGCACGATAAACGCACGATAAACTTCACTTCAGAACTAAACGCAAAAGTATCGGCACAAGTCATATCAAAAGCAAAATCAACATATAAAAAATGTATGAGCATTGTGCGAGGCACAACAAAATGTATGAGCATATGTGTGAACAGTTGTATCGCGATTTGTGGAATATACTTGAGCCGCATATAAACCCCGATACAAGTATCTAAGTGCAAGCCTATGCCTAAAATGCTTAGGAGCGTCGAGTTTATGATATACACTCAATTGACGGGAATAGCTTAAAAGGATGTTGAGCTATATTTACATGATATTAGACAATATTAAATTCAAGCGCTTTAAACAAGACGTATTTAGTTATTAGCTTTGCGAGCTTTGTATTTATTTAGCGAACTAAAGATGTGACAAAATTCCTTATCTGCTGCTTTTCCGCGGGAGACCCTTGTAGATACAAACAAGTGTACACTGTTATCTGCAAAATAGCCAATAGAATTGCAAATCACAGTTGGAAAATTATCTATAAAAATGACATAAAGGGAGCCTTGAGGTATACTGACTTTGACTACACATCAATCAAATATAGCCCCATCCAATTAGACTTGAATTGAATGGCATGGAAGAAAAGTTGCAATCCATTTAATGAAGAATATGTGGGCCCAGGGCTATTACCTGAAGTTATAAAGCGTGGGATACCGCAGACTCTGTCGAAGGTCTTCGAAATATTTAGATTTGCACTTACTAAAAGTGTGGAGACATGTCGGATGAGGAATATTTGTAAAGCACTACTGCCTTATCGCCGATGATAATATGTTAACAACCTTTAGAATAAATCGCATCTTCTTCAACTTAGATTAATTTGTATACCAATGGAATGCTCCTATTTAATGTGATGGCGAAATAATAATTGAAGCTTTCTATTACCCTCTAATGACTTGTCCCCTACATCCCCCTCTGTTTCGAAGTTAGTTCCTAACTAACTACCTCATTTATATACTACTTGTTTAAGAACACTTCATTAACAATAGTTTCTTATATTGATTTTGAGAAATCCAAGATCTAAAATATCCTATCATCCTCTGTACCCAAAACGCTATCCTTTTTTGTTATATGTTATAGGGGCTTCGTAAGAATTCATAACTACTTACCATAAAATTTTTTACTGGTCTCACCTAGACCTAGCTGTTATATCTGACCAGTTGAACATTCTTTGTAAGGAGATATAAACCAGATGGGTATCTAAAAAGTCAGCTATAAGCCCGAAATTGAGTTATGAACACGAAACCCAAAAGATTTGCTTAAAAGAGAGCTAAGAGTGCAATAGTGAAATGTGTCCCTTCCCCAAAACACAGCTCAGAAAGGAATATACGCTCAAAAGTGGAATAGTATGACTATTATTCAACTGAAGTTATTTGGAACATTTTGTAGGTGTGTAGAGTCCTTGACTGCAATTTTTATTGAAAACCAAAAGGCACAGGGGTGTAAATCAATCTCCTGAATTAAATTTCTTTTGAAAATTTAAACTGCTTGCATGGTATTACGCGATACTCATACAATATCTAGCTATTTTTGTATATGTGCTTATGTAATGAAATTTCAAAAACAAAAAAAAAAGATCATTCGAAAGTGTGTAAAGTTTTTTTTTTTAACATATCACGAATTCCTGCAGCACGAGCCTTTTTCATTTTAATCACCTACCACCAAATTGATTTGATCAATTTGCAGTGTGAAATAAAATTTGCAGTCCATGTTCTGTCGTAGCTCTTTGTATCAACTGTGTGCTGTCATGCAAATTTCATGTCTCGACAATCAGAATTTCATAAATATTCACAAAAGCGAATATTGGAATGTTTCCAGATATTCATACGTTCGCGTTGCTGTTGTTGTTGCTACTTCTGCTGTTGTCGCTGCTTTACAGTACTACGTTGCCTGCTTGCTGGTTTTTACACAAATATAGGGAGCCATTTTAAAATTGATGTGAGTGCCTTTCACGCCAGATCGATTAGCTGCTATCTGGAAGAATTACCAGATATTTTCCCGTCGTTTATGTCATAGAATTTAGTATGCTTTGGTGAAAAAGATTTTCCGTGATTTTTAGAGAATTAAAAGTGTGGTTATTCAGCATAGATTTTTAATTTTAAAGGTTTATCAATAAAATCCATAGGTAAAGTAATATTTTTGAAAACAGTATTTTATGGTATTTTATCAACACATCACTAGTTATTCTCTTAGCATTTAATGCAGATTTGGATTTGTATGCAAATCCATGATATTGTTGGTTATTGAATCTTTAAAATACCTTTTACATCATCATTCATACCGGAGATTCCTTACCACTATACTTTGTTTACAAAGCTCATCTTAACTACAGTAAAGTCTAACCAGGCACTTAGACTTACTTAGACTGACTTTGGTGCAGTGATAGGAAGAGTTTTCGATTTGAACGTCGTATTTCATACACCTTCCGTCAAAGTCGGAAGTCACAACATAATATATAAAACTATTCATTCTTACAGACTTACACCTGCAAAAGAAATAATTACGATAGTAAAAAGTAAATTACCTTAGAACGATATACTTAATTGTGAAATCACTTGTCATAAAAACCCCCTCCATGTTCCACTTGGGGAATAACATCTCAAAGCTCCTGAAGATTGTGTCATATGAGTGAACATGGAAATAGAAGAAAACAAAAATAATATTAATCGAATTGAATAAAAGCACCCAAGCAACAATTTTTTTTATATAGTAGTAACGGTGAGGTTTCCATTACCAAATTATATAACTTGAGTTATATAGACTAGTACTCGAAACCTCTTTGTAACCACTATAAACCCCTTATAGAGCTTAAATGGAGGATTATATAAAGGTTACCGTGACTTGATTTAGGTAACGTTATATAACTAAAAGTTTTATAAAATGAGTAACCAAAATATTCTGGTTACCTTAATATAACTTCTTATAAAACCCTTATATAACCCAAGGTGCTCTCGATTAATTTATTTTGGTCATAGCAGTGGTTGCGGTAATGTTTCGGTTACCTTTATAAACTTTGTTTATAATGGTGATGGTAACGTTTCCACAACGCTTGGAATTCTCAGGCTGATTACTTTCAGTGATTGAAATGTTAGGGAAATTATTTTTCGTTACCTTTATAAAACAATAATATGCAAATATTTACAAAACTTATCTTGACATAGAATTTCGATTTTTTTTGTATTGCATTTTTATAATGGAAGGGTTTAATATTTTTACATTTCAGAAGTACAATTTTTCGGCATATATGTGGTGAAATTCAGCTGCAATTGAAAATTTACTGTAAATCTCATCATAGATACTTCTAAAAAATACAGACCCCTCCAAAAATAAGCAATTTTTAATAATTTTAATTAAATATGACAAAATTAAAAATTTTCACTAGGTGATATTAATTCATAAAAATAACATAACATAATTTAGAAATGTTATATACCTAAAAAGATCTATTTTCTTCATATAAAAATAAAACGGAAACCATATATCTGCAATATAAAAAATTGATTAATCCGACATTTTCTTTTTTATCTGCAATGCATAGATGAAAAAAATGGCGGCTTGTACTTAAATGAACTAATTACCATTATAAAACTTCAAGTAGTTTTATATAAACTCTGTCTCTATTATATAAACTGAATGAAACTTATAAAACTTCTAGAAATATTATATAAACTGAAGAAACTACCATACCTCGAAAATGATCCTTATATACCCTTTAGTCATAATATGTAACCTTTGGTAATGTTTTATATCTTATAGTGACAAAAATCAGACGTTCGTGATCTTATATACCCTTAGGTTATATTGTGTTACCTTTGGTAATATTATGTATCTTATAGTAACGAAAATCAGTCTACTGTTCTTATATACCCTTTGGTTATATTGTGTTACCTTGGTAACGTTATATATCTTAAAGTAATACCGAAGGATGTGTCAAGTTATTCTTAAAATAAGTTTTGTTGGGCGCGCCGGTAGTGTTATAATGGCTCCATTCGACACTAAAAGTAATTTGTTTTTATAGCGATCACCGTAGTTACTAAAGGGCCACCAAAAAATTTTACGATATTTTATAGTGGGTATATGTATTACTGAAAGTTCCCAATTTTTATTAAAGTCATCGAAATTACTGAAAGTTGTCGAGTTATATAAGGATAACCACGGATACCGCAATAAACCCTTATTACCAATAAGTTATATAACGTGGTGATCAAAACAATTACAAAACTTTTTTATATACCTTCTAGTAATGGTTAGTCTAAGTTATATAGACCGGTGATTGTAACATTTCCATCACCAAGTTATAAAACCTTTAGTAACCTACTTCCACTATAACCATTAGTAACCTTAAAAAACTCTAATATAACTACGTCACCAATTGGTAATATTATAAAACTCTTATATAACCACTGAAATTTTTACATAACCGAGTAACCATTATATACCCCTTATAAAACTACCCATCACCTTCAGTCACCAAAAATTGGGAAAATTGTTACTAGCAAACTATAGAAGGTAACACTTAACATCAAAAGCACCGACCTACAAGGTGTTTCGATAAAAAAAATTACCGTGTTTGGCTCTATAAATTTGGATCTTTTACGCATTTATGAAAAGTAGAATCAGCTTCTGTGATGGTTAAGTCTAGAATACCAGCAACTAGTCGTAATTTACTCATACAAGAATTAGTGTTAAATGGTTATTTATGTCAAACTGTTGGCATCCAAATATTCTGAAACTAGACGATACGTTTTTCAACAAAACTATGCCACTACACACTCTCAAAATGTTAAATTAGTTACTAGTGAAATGGTTTCAATGTTCATTTCTCCCAAAACTTTGGCTGTCTTATTTTCCGCATCTAAATCCGATTTAGGGTATATAGTTAAATGGTTATGTCCAGAAAGTACATAATTTTGGTTGGATTGAACCAAGCTCTTGGACGTCAACATTCACCAATGACATCGTACTAAATCATGTCACAAGAACAACACTTAAAAACCGACTAATGTCTACTGAAACTGTAAACGTCACATAAAAAGAATTACCATTCAATTCTCACACGTGTCAGTTTCCCTTGAACTTGATTGAAATTTGGTAATCATCCGGATAGATTATAATAGACCCTTGACTTATTGGCAGTGACAATTTGTATCAATTTCGTCAAAGCCGTATATTTGCAGAAGAAGAAGAGGACACATAATCGAACTGTATGGTACTCCACGAGAAAATTCCTATAATTAAGAAAAAGAGCACTATTCACAACAACCGATGATTTCCTTGTGGTTAAATTGCTAACAATAACCTTCCCGCTGCTGAACTTCAAAAGTAAAATAGGAGTGCTCACTCATTTTTATCAATTCTGTTATTTAGGATATTATTTTCTACTATGCAAGTATTATATTAAAAATTTTATGATTAAAATGAGACTCGATAAGCAGCAAACTGTTTCACCACATCTGAATATCTTTTTCCTCAAGCTATAAAATGTATTAAATTAGCCTAAAACATCTGGAGTGCTTCAACTTTTGTATTTGCAAAAATTTCACATTAAGGAAACTCGAAATTTCGTAAGTAGGCGTTTGTCTTAAATACATATTATCTACATACATATTTCGTGGTTGTAATATTATTTACAAGGTAAAGAAAAGAGTTCACTTATGTAGGTGCTTGCAAATGAGTTTCTTTACAATATAAAGCACTTATGTAAGATCCCACATTTTACTTTGCTTTAGAAATTACACATAAGCATAAATGTGGGTTTTCTTCAATTGTTCTTAATGGCTTTTAAGAATTTACAAGTAAAAGCACGTCCTGAAATTCCCTTAGGGAACCTTTTAATTATTAAAGGAAAATATGTAGATAATTACGGATTATATACCCACAGATTTATCTTTAAGGCGTTAAAAGAATTTTATTTATTTGAGATTTTTTATATCCTTAAATGTTTAACAATTTTTTGATTGAAATGTTTTTCATAATAATTATGCTTCAGTTAATGTTGTGAAAATTATTCAAGAAGGCACAATTTAAATAGGTAGAAAAAAACATGTGCAAATTTTCATATCAATTTCCTAATTTAAAACTGCCATATGATGCCTGTATGATTGTACATTCACCACATTTGGTTAGTGTTTTGTAAAGATCTTAAACTATCTAACTACTGAACATATAACTGACGAGCTCTTATACCAATGTTGACCTGACTAGAAAGCAAAAATAACGCAAGCATTGTTTCTTTATCGTTTTATTATGGTGTTAAATTTTATCTAATCTAATAATTATCTATCCAGTTAAGGTAATGAGTTCTTGTAGTAGGTCAAAAGTACATAGATACTACGATACGGTAATATTCGTGATACATAGTATACGATTAAGGGAGACCGCACACAACCGAGTCAATTGATTGTCCAGTCAGCGACTGGTCTGTTAACTTATCACCGACTGATTCATTTTTAATCATTGTTAATTGACTATCGTGGCATGTGCGCATACTATATCGTGTCCTGTCAGTTTAGTAATCCAGTCAAAAACGATGAGTTTGAGTGGTGTTTCGATTTTCCTTAAAATTTTCACAGTGTTGTTAAACACAAGGTCACCGATTTAAAAATTGCAATAGCAAACAGTAGTAATTCACTGATGCTCAGGATGGAAGGAGAAAAAGAAGAATTTCAAAAAGGATGTGGAAAAATTCATTCAACCTTTCCGAGCATAAATATGAATGACTATATATAAAATCTAATAAAAATAAACCGAACTTTACTTAAAAGTTAAAAATTTCATAAAAGCTGTAAGATTCGTAAATTGCTGGCGGCTTCGAGGAAATTCACAAATAATACGAATTTTTTCCACTTGTTCTCTTCAGAAAAGCAATAAGATCTCATGCCGTAAATATTATATGTAAATCCTTTTTTAAAATGTTTATACAAATATGTATTCTAGTCAGGCCAAACTTTATTACGATTTAACAAAAGAAAAACCTTTACTTACGGCGGCAGCAATCAACAACAATCAACTGATTGATATTAAGGTTGCTGATGTAGACTAAGCACAACAGTCGATTCGGTTCAGTTAGTTGCCAGGCCAGTCGTCAACTCCCTTCTGATTTTTTAGTTGCTGACTGACGTAAAATAAAGCTAACTGACTTTTTAGTCAGCGACTACAGTCGGTGATTGTGCAGTGTGGCCTGCTTAAGTTTTGCTATGTCGCTACTAGTGTCTCTGGTAGATATTTATCTTAACTTATATCCGATTTGTTGGGTTTCGGAAATGCAATATCGAAAATACCTTGCAGAATATCCGAAGAAATTTTGATTATGCGAATTTAATAAGCAAAACAAAAATGTTGTGACAATTACAGTCTTATGTTTTTATTGAGTCACAGACAAATCAGTTTGTTGTTAGGAATTTTAATATATTAACTGAAATAGTTATTATCTACTAGTAATTTTAAATAATATTTCCCGAATCATTTGTCAAAGAAGTATGGAATAATAAGAGATATCACTGAATAAATAGCCATGCAGCTGCTCAGTCATTAAAGATGCTAATAGGTACTACTCAAACCGGTGTGTAATTATTGAAGTGAATCCTCGTTGGTTGTCTGCCACCTCAACTATCGAAGATTCAAAAAACTATGTATTTTACAATGATCTTGATTTTATATTCCTCTAAAAGTCATTTAATTGTTATTAAACCATCATTTTCGATGGGTGCTCTATATATAGAGTTCTCTCATTCTCATTTTTTCATGATACATGATAATGACTTTATACAAGGTGATCTTGAATTTGTTGGGTAAATAAAACATGAGATAGGTTAAATTTAGAATCAAAAAATTGTATGGTAGGTAGGGGGTAATCTGAACCGCTTCGGAACCTATGAATGTGATTTTTAACGCAGATGTAGTAAACCGTCGTTTTTCTAACGAATGTCGAACCATCACTCCACGCCCTTATATCGCTGGTTATAGGACGTCAAAGTAAAAAAATTGGAAAAATAATAATTTTTTTTATATTTTAACGATTTTTTCACCAAAATGCCTGATTGCAAGATTTGGAAACCTTAAAATGTTACTTTTCATTTAACTCTGCACATTATACCTTGTGTATGTACATGAAACCGTTTTTGAGATAAACCTTTTTTATGATGCTAGTTGTGATCTGAAAAATTCCAAAACCTGTGAATAGTTATCAAAATATCCAACGCAAATAAATGGAAAAATTATTTTGATGCGGTGCAATTGCGCAGCGTAATTGCGTCGGCGCAGTTGCGTTGCGATCAGGAATAAAGAGAAATGGTTTCTAAGGAATAGCGTGACGGAATTGCGATCAGGCTTGACCGCAATTGCGCAGGGATCAAACATATTCTGGCATTTTTCTGTTAGTTTCAGCGTTATCGTGTTTTTTCATGAGTGGAACGTAATTCGTAGAAAACAACAATTAGGGTAAAGAGTGAATGCAATTTTTACGAACGCAATTGTAAGAAACCACACTAAGCACAATTGCGCCGTAATCATCGCAAACGTATTTGCTTCGCGCAATTGCGCCGCCGTATTCTCTTGGACACCGTAGCTTAACCAAAGTTAACTTAATGACAAATTAGGACACAGAAAAGTTTTCCGATTGTTTTACATTTAAAATGCACACGGTAAGAGAAGGAAGAAAGAAGAAAAGAAAATGAAACTCTTTAAAACTTTTATGAATAAAGATAAAAAATGTGAAAGCGCAAATTGCATGCGACGAAACAGAATGACATCTGATTCATTTTCGTAAATAAATGAGATGTGGCAGAATTCCCACGTTTTGTGAAAACCGGTTTTTGCTGATATATTGTGAAAAATATCCAATGTTTTTTATAGCATAACCAATGTTTGTTAGTATAATTTCTATGCTATTTGAGCAGCACGTGCTTCTGTTTACATTCGTTTTGTTCTGAAGGAATTAAGTGGGAGAAACTCATGCTTCATTTTCTGATATTTTCCGCAAAAATGAGAATTTTCTTTCAGTACCTTAGCCAAAGGGAAATTTATCTTTTTCTTAAAAAATATAGGTAGTGTGACCTGATGTACATTATTATGAATAGCTTGAAAGGATTTTGAAGGTATACAAGAAGATTTTATCATTCGGGTAATCCTACTTTATCTCGTTATCTCAGTCGCACTACAATAGTGCATAGCCAAGTTCTTTTCCCCCATTCATGCACAAGACGAAAGTATATGACATCACCTGTTTCGGTCTAAAAGACACGAGAAATTTCCAATTTTTTTCGGTTGTGTCCTATCTTCTTATTAGGTTATCTTTGACTTAACAGTAATTGGGGTGAGAAGGAAAGGCAAATTATTGGTATCTACTTTTGGATGTATTCACGTTTTAGCTTTGGTTCGGCTACATCGACTTTTTGTGAAGTTAGTATGTGTGCTTTGAATGTAAAGCCCACCGGACTTTCAGTAGGTATATCCTAAATGCTTCTTTCTAAGGGTACGTGCACAATGAGGGGTGACAAGGCGAGGCGTGGCAGTTGAGCGAGACTAGGTACTCACAACCGCTGTATACAGACTAACAAGTATGTATGACTATTTGGTACCATAGATTCGCCATTTTCTGTGTTAGTCGAATCGCATGATGCGTTTTTTAAAAAGTGCAAAATATCAAGTTTAATATTTATCTAAATTTATTCTACTGGATCCATTTAAAATCTTAAAACAAGTACCATTTTAGTTGCTAAACATAAAGATAAATTGAAGGAAGATTATTAGAATTGTATTCCACATTTTAATTTTCCACTAACCCCACTTTTTACACTTCGCTATGATGCATTGCAAATTTGCCTTTTATTTAAGAAAATTACCATTACCACTAACTAATTTCACTATAGAAATAATAGAAAGATCTTAAATAATCAATTAAGAGTGCAAATTATAGGTTTTTCAGTCTTAATTTGCATTTTTTTAAATAAAACAATCATGGCTGATTTCCTTGAAATGAACTTTAAACTAACAAATTCAATGTATATTTATGGTAAGAAACTCATATTATATTTATTGCAACATTTTCAATGGATCCAGTGGAAGAAATTTACATAAATATTAGCACTTTATTTTTCCTGTTTTAAGAATCGATTCGGGTGACGTCACACGCACTTGACAGCCCGGACGATCATACCTTGTTGCTCTGCATATCGTGTTCACAACAAAGCGTTCAGTTTCTTGGTAAATCGCGAAGTGAGAGCATAAATTATCTCATCAGATTCTGAAGATGAAATTTTATGTTTATCAAGTAGTGCAATGCAACTATGTATATGGCATTTTTCTCATAAGCAAAGACAAAGTAGTAACATACAAAGACTGGACACGTAGAATAAAAATATGCTACGCTTTTCTAGAATATAAAATTAACGATGCCTCAACTCACTAGATGAGGGGCCCAACGAGTAAACCAGCAATGCCTCACTCCATACAAAATCACCGTTGCCGCGATCCGATGAAATTTACTCGAAATTTCTTCCTTAGAATATTTATGCATTAGCCGAAATTTTATCCTTAGAATTTTTATGTCAGTTAAAGTTGGGCGAAGTATTAATTTTCTATTCTTGGTTCGGCAAAACGGGACATTTTCTTCCAAGCTAGAGCAGTTGGCTTAGAATTTAAAGCAAGAGGTTACATAAGTACTCTTCGGAATTATACAAGAAAAATAAAATTGAAAAACAGTAAAGATTTGTAGCAACAGGAGCTAAAAAAACCATAATAGGGTGTACATTTTCTGGAAAAAAAAGAATTGCCTATAATTTAAAAAGTACATGACTTAGATGTTTTTTATATTTTCTGGTAACTATTATGATTTGGCCTATCACCCGATTCCGGCTTGACGTCGACTTCCGGGTCACCCTGACAAGATATTGTCATTAAAATGGCGGAATTTAAAAGTTGAATATCTCGGAAAGTATAAGTTTCCGCTGAAAATTATTTTGATATTCGTAATTTATGAGTAAATTAGAACTAGTGAGCAAAGTTTGAAGAAAATCGGAGAATAGCCGCGGATGTAAACCAGTTAGATTAATATTTTAACACATTACAGCTGATTGCCTGTGACGTAATTCTGTGACTAATGTATATACATTTTTATAGGAAAGATAGAGAGAGGGGAGAGAGTATTATGCTCTCTGTAGTATACGTAGTATATACGAACGGTCTAAAATTTGTCGAATTGTCATCTATGTGAAGATTTATGGACTGATCCTGAAAGACTCTTCCAATATATAAGAATAAGTAAAGAACCCTTCGATTATATCAAAGATAAAACCTATAAGAATATGCCAGCTATTAAAATTGGCGCGCTGCACCTCGTGAAAAACTGAAAAATTTCGTTCTCGAGCGAAATACCTCGAGGTGTCTCGCCACAATGCACGCCGCTACAGAGTTGCTATGAACACTCTCATAGTACAGCGTGCAATCATTTTATTTCTTCAACTTGTTGTGCTAATTTTCCAATTCTAATAAGACTCCAAATCTCGAATGGATAATCTCAACTTTCCAACATACCTATAGAAACAAAAACCTGACCAAATTGAATATAAACCAACATAACTAATAGTTCCAGTTACTTCTGCATAAATCCGTGATGACGACAATAAATTCCAATGCAGCATATTTTTTTAAAAATTTTCCAAATATATGTATCCAAAAATTTTGTTAACAAAGCCATAGCATAGAGGATAAAAAAAAAACACACAAACTAAACTCTCAAGCTATTCCACTTTATCAGGGAAAAAAGGTATGATCAAGGGAATTGGATATCCGATATAAATTTAACAGAGTGTCCCTAGAATTTATGACTCCCCAACCACAAAAATTCATATCCCTCCCTATAATAACTATGGCTCTGGCCCATCCTCTTTGGCTCCAGGAAACCATCTGTTTGTGAAATTTGGGGTTCTCTTTCTTCTTCCAGTATCAATGCTGACTTCTGCCCGAAAGTATAGTAATTTATTGCACCCAACTCTCACATATTTCAGGATATTAAAAACGAGTATACTTTTAGTGGGTGCAATAAATAAGATATTACAAGGCCACCCTAATATCAGGGCTTTATTAATTTCTTACTCGAACAATTTTTCATTCCGGACCTGAAGTGTGGGTTCTGTTAATGATGGCAGGCAGCAGAGTCCATTCAAAAGTAATATTCATCATGTAAATGTGTGCTTACTTGGAATAAAATTGTTTCGACATCATCGATAAAAAAGAAAAAAATCACATAATAAATATATGAAATTGAACTCAGTGAATTTAATTCATTTAAAGGAGGCGTACATGCAGCATACATCATACATTTTACTCGTATTATGTAAAACATATAAACACTTACGTGGTCACTCACAATATGCTGAATTAATGAGATGGAAGATTTCATTTAACGCTTGATTGCCTTTATTGAAATCTAGGAAATAGACCTACGAATGAACCTGCTGAGCACTCATGTAGAGGAGATTTACGATAAGTGAAAATTTCACTGTAACACAATTTCAGTAAATATTCCCGCAAAAATCAATATCGATAATGTGCTCTATCTACTTAAGGAAAATAAAAATACTGAAGTACCTATATGTGTATAGAAAACAATAAATAATGTAGTCGATCTTAAATGAGTAGAGATTAGCCTACCGGATAACGTCGGCAACCCAAACAACGACTAAGCTCTAGGCCTAAATCAAAGTTATAAAAGCCTGCTTCCTACGATTGATTAAAGAAAATCAAGGAGTCACAAAAGATGCACCTGCCTGGTTAATGCTAATGTCTAATTTGGCTTTTATCTGCTGGTAGTAATTTCCTTTTAATAGATTTAAGAATTTAATCATGGATGGATTGAAAAGAGGTAGAGTCCCCCGCGGGGGGGGGCACTGGAACTTAGACCGCAGCAAGGCGTCTTGTATACCCTCTAGACTTATAAGCTATAGCTCATAGGTCCCAGCCGGACACTTTAACAAAATTCAGAATTGGCTTCATGGAGGTCATTAGCCAAGGAATTTGTAACAGTTTCAGGAGAGAGCCGGACAGTGACACAAGAAGTGAGTCACCGTTTCGGGTTCTTCTCTGCATCCTCTGCTTATAGGATCATCAACAAGTCTTATCTTGTCTAGATGACCCCTAAGAAAAGAGTGTGCAGCGAGAATTGACACAAGTGTGCTCAGAATTGGCTTGCTTAGTCCCAGTGTCTTTTTCACGTCAAATTTGGGTTAGCTTTACCCCAAAGTTCCTTATTAGTTCTGCCCGAGGGATCATTCAGCTAAACGTGACTGTGTTGGGAGCCCAGGCCGAAATTTTAGATGCGAGAATGTTTGCTGAAATCCCGATTGTGGAGGATCATTCCTCTGAGGTTGCACCAATACGAGCGAGCTCGTCCGCCTTTTTGTTCCCGCTCATATCGCTGTGACCTGGCACCCACAAAACGAGTACCCTGTTACCCAGCGAGAGGAAACGTAGGGTGGTTTTACACTCCAGTACCAGCTTGGAGGTTACGAAAGGTTTTGACAAGCCCTTTACAGCTGACTGACTGTCCGAGCATCTGGCAATCTTCTCACCATATCCGCGTTGAAGAGATACCTTCCCGCTTCAAGAATGGCTTTGACATTAACATGGCTTTCAAGGTGTAGGGCGATTTCCATACAAAGCTCCTCACAGAAAATACCTGCTATTAATGGTTGAAGCACACAGAGTATGACGCCAATGTGCCCTAGATAGAATTATTGATTTAAATTCGCTTTTCAGTATAGTCTCTTGAAGGAGTTTGCTGTCCCTGCCGATGTCAGGTGCGATGTGGATTGCACGAATTCAAGAATCTATTCGTGTGGAACTCTTCTTCCTGCGTGAATCCAGCTCTGATTGAGCTGCAACCTCAGCACTGCGATTGATCACCTCTTCTTGATATGTATCTGCACGGAGTGTATGTTGAAGATAACCTTGAGAGCCCGAGTACTGATTGACTTGAGAGCGCCGCTTACGCTAAGAAGGCATAGTCTCTAAATCTTCTCCAATATCTTATTGCGAGATCCAGATATGCATGCCGGTATTGTGACAAGCTTCTTCTGGGTATACATCATCTCAATTCCCACTCGACTCGCAGGTACGCTCAAATGTTTTCAGTAGGAAAGAAGTCAAGCTTATTGGCCTATATGCCTCGGCTGTTGAGTAGTTTATCCGGCCAGAGGTCTAGGTTTCTAATCAATGAGTCGCTCGAGTATTGTAGGAAATATAAATTTTTACCAGTTTCAAAAATTGCTTTCAAAACAAAAAATAAGCAACACACTGAACAAATATTTGAAATTTTCTCGTTTGAAGTTTAAAATTAATTATTTTCATAAACTCGAAACTGATACTGTGCTAAATGCCAGCTGTCGAAGCTGAGGATATCGAGTTATCCCTTGGCATATATCAATGGCCCTAATAAAAATAAAAATCTGAATGAACATTTGATCCCCAGGAAGATTACTGTGGCCACTAGTGAACAAATTATATAACTCCAAAATTGAGATTTTTTTTGATCATATCATTATATATATAATGAAAACTTGAATTTTGGAGTTATCACTAGTTTACTCGTCAATATAAACAGTGGAAATCGCACGATTTGACTGAAGTATAAAAGAGCGCGAGTTGAATGTAGCAAAAGAATATTGGGAGTAAAAGCAGTGCTCGACATTGTGACAGATGATGAAACGTGGATTTATGAGTCAGAAAATAAGCAACAATCATGCCCCACTCGAATATGCTTCTTGTTTAATTTATTAAGTTGCATTTCCTCTACTCATTAAAATTTATAGTGACATTTTCTACACCAAGTGGCAGGCAGTTCAGTGTATATAGTGAAAAGAAAAAATCAAGAACCCACGCCCTCACCCTTATGTGTGAGTAGTAAACAAATATATAAAGTTCGCCATAGAGAGATTTTGATTGGATATATTTGAAACGAATTTTACCATCTTATATAAAAAAAAAAAAACGTTATCATAGCCATGTATGTGTCATATATTTTACTAATTAACAGATTCTGTTATGAGTAAGCCAAATCATGGTAAAACCACAATTGAATATCAGTAAAAGATTTTATAAAATCCTCCAATTAATTAACGATGTGCGATAACTTAAACAAAAGGTTAAAATTAATTAGTGAACTAATGGCCATAGCGCGGAAAAAATAAATAAATACAAAATATTCTATCATTTTATGATCAATTTTCGTTTTATTTTGAATTACTTAGATATTTGCATTCATTTGAGCATAACAATTCAATTATAACAAAATAAATTACAAATTAGAGGTAAATTCCATATGGGAAAATTATTGATGCATTAGAGCGTTAGCAAGTGATTATCGTTCTAAAAATCATTAAAATTTCACGTCCAAAATTATTTGTTACTTATGTAGATATGTACCCGCCGCCCCTATAGAAATATTAATTTAATTGAAATTTTGAGACTGGCATATACACATTATATACTCTCATATATATTTATGTATGTAGGTACGTATGGTGTTGAGTTTTCGATTATAAATATGCCTATTTTAAGAGGCTTATTGTTCATATTTAGAATTAAATTACGAAAAGAACTAAATAACTAGATTCTAAGCTCACATTGTTTTTTACTTCTAATTTTCAAAAATATTAAAAATCTGCGTTTAGGAAATAGTAGGAGTTAAAGAATTTTCCTTCATATTGTATGAATCACCTTATGACTTTTGAATGATAAACCCTATGATCTGTAAGGTCCTTTTAATATAAAGGCTTCGAAGTTCTTAAATTTAAAACGACAAACTGCAGTTGATGACGTGTTTTCAATTAAAATCGAATTAAGATTTCAAAATACATATAACTTCGAGTGGAGATTTTTTATGCGAAAGAAAAAAAACTCATTCATTATTACATTGGTTTATCGTTCAGAATAGGGTGATTCATAAAATATGAAGAAAAAATCTTACTCCTCCTGCCCCTCTAGCCGTTAAAATTTTTTTTTCTTTTATCATCCCTTGCAAAATGTATATGCGGTTAAAAGAAACACCCTGTATGTTAGAAAGAATGATTTGTTATTCACATAGTCATCGATTAAAATGAGTTATGGAAGGATTGGTGTGGGTGTGGGGGGGGGGGGGGGGGGGAAGGTGAACTGAATTTTGAACTTTATTTAGATATCTTCATAGATGCGAATATTTTCGGTAGGGTTTTGGGTAAGAAAATGTATTGTACGGAAGGGGGGGGGGGTGTGATGAAGAGGTTGAGAAGGAATGCAAGACATGGCTCAATTAAAGTTTGTGGGTATATTAAATGACACAAATTGTATGCAACTCTCTCTCTCTCTTTCTCTCTCTCTCTCTTTCTCTCTTTATCTCTTTCTGAACTGAATTTTGAACTTTATTTAGATATCTTCATAGATGTGAATATTTTCGGTAGGGTTTTGGGTGGGAAAATGTGTTGTACGGAAGGGGGGGGGGTGTGATGAAGAGGTTGAGAAGGAATGCAAGACATGGCTCAATTAAAGTTTGTGGGTATATGAAATGGCACAAATTGTATGCATCTCTCTCTCTCTCTCTCTCTCTCTCCAGCTGATATCTTACATTCAACCTGCATACAAAACGTACAGTTCAGTGAAATCATACTATAACCCTGTGCATGTAAAAAATCAAACAGCTATGTATTTATTTAGTCTGGCAGAGAAAACAATTTTGATCAGTGCTAAAACGTCTACTCAGTTGGTTTTTCTTTATGATTCTTAATTTTTAATAAATGCTTCAACCGGAATTTCTGGGCTTCAAGCAATTACTCGCCCCTGGGAAAATTGCCATTTAACCCCTGTCCTATTCTCAAAAGTATATATTAACCACATCATTCATCTGGTACAAGTTTAACGAGTCGTCAAATAGCAATAGTCAATAAAGTAGATTCTGGTGTACATACATCTTGATATTCTTGAAATGCACAAAAGACAATTTTCAGATTATCTGAGATTTTGCCAATATAAAACACTTTTCACAATGATAACTAGCGATGACTCTCAAAAAGACAACAACACTAAAACAGAAAAAAAAAACTTTTATTCAAAATATAAGATTTCAATGGTACTTCTCTTCTCTCAATATGTTGCCACGTGAGCCATAAATGTAAATAAAGTGTATGTTGCTACCACAAGAGTTTGACGCCATGTAAATCCTCCTCTCCGCTGCCACATTTGACCTCAAAACCCAAGAATAATTTATAGTTAATGGTGGTTCGATGAGGATGAGGAGAGGAGGAGGAGGGGATTGCTTGGAACAGATCCACTTAATCTCCATAGGTAGGTAGGTAGGTATATATCCCCTTAGAGGTAAATAGCCTTACCAGGAATGGTGGATCTACATTGAAAAATTACCTGTGAGCCCATGAAAGCTGAAAGCCCCAGATGAAATGCAAAATGCATTCATTACATGGTCCTGTTGTGAACTTTATGCAAATTTCCAGGGAATTTGAATATCTCATGTTTACTCCTCATCCCCTTTGCCCACGAATAAAAGGATAACTATATGTATATATATTGAAATTTAAGTAGTTATAGAATAATGTGTGGTAGTTATGCGATAATACCGATGATACAGTTTTTATCTAAATAATCGTCGAACATTGTTAATGTTTTGCATTCGTTTTCATTTTGATACTGCTCAATTCAGAATTGTAAGGATGCGAAATATTTGATGTGTGAATTCTTTTGTATTCTATTGAGATTTTATGATTTTTTTTTATATACATATGTACAATACATTACTGTGTTTTGGAAGAATTTCATGCGTGTTGTACCCAGCGGGAAATAGAAGCGCTCAAGAACGAATTCAGGAGCGCTTCTTCGGAAACTCTCAGCGCTTACCCACCATATCCTCGTTCATAGTTTTTTAACGTGTGCATTTCCGCAAAGGGAAGCGCTCACATGGAAATTCTAGGCAAGCATTCTTGAATGCATAGGGAATTATGATAGGGTTTTATTGGAAATTTCAGTTTTTTGTGTGTTCTGAATGCGCTCCGTTTGATTATAAACCTAGAGTGGGTTGCCAAATTATTAGGGACTAGGGTTTCTGAAACGGTTTAAACCGAACCCAAAACCGCGGGTTTTCGGCCACAAAACCGTAACCGAAACCGCACAAGTTTTTTTTCGGATCTTCGGTTACTAATTTTTCCTCTTAGCAGCACCAGCAATATAAAATCTTCTTGATATGGTGTTGGTTGCTAAGTTACGTACCAAAAGAAATTGAAAATATTTTAAATTATCTCAGCAATCAAATTTATAAGTTTAGTTTAAATAGTTTTCTCGTCATTAGCACAACAAAGAGGTAAATTCATAACTTTATTAGATTTAAAGATAATATAATTATAGTTCTCAACACAAATATTTTTTTATAGAGTATAATATGTCAGGAAATTATTAGCAATCACCAGTTTGGCAATATTTTTCCAAAATGTCCGAGGATTTAACTAAAATGCAGTGCACAGTTTGTAAAAAACCTTTTACATACTCCGGAAAACTACTAATATTTCCTTATCCCTCCTTTTACCACATTACTCCTCCTAGGCATCGGGGTATGCTCTCAATGCACCATTTCGCATATTCTTTTAATTTTGGAGAGTGTTGCCATACATGTAGCAGCTTTTCGATAAGTTGACGCTTATTAGTAATAAGTTCCTTCGATACATCCCTCTTTGCTATCTCCCACAGGTTCTCTATGGGTTTTATGTCAGAGGAATTGCCTGGCCATGACAAATTTTCTGCTTGGATTGCCGTAGTGCTTCTGGCTTTATGACATCAGGCTGAGTCGTGCATAAATGCACTGTAAAATGTAGTGAATATTCCTTACATTTTAAGGAATTATCCCTACATTTTAGGGGGAAATACCTGAGCTTTGTGGCAAAATTTGTGCATAATTTTTTACAGTGCACGTACTCCTCATCAGCAGTAAAGCATTCAGCGACCGGAGGTAATAGGTGATTTTCGGGGACTCTCTTGTACTGGTTGTGCCTCATTGTCCCCTACACGATGTACAGGCACCCCATACCCTTCGTTAATATTACCGACCACCCCATAACACTTGCTGGTTTCACCTTCTCTACGAGGCACTCAGGGTGAAATATCTCACCAGATCGTCGTCGCACATACGATTTGGAAAGTTGACTCGTCGGAGAAGCAGACCTGTGAAATATTAACAAAATCATGAAAAAGTCATTATTCAGAAATATTACACACATTACACACTAATAAATCATCCTTACTCGACTTTAGTCCTCAACAGTCATATTTCTGTGTGCTTGAGCCCATTCCAGTCTATTTTTCTTTTTTTTATTACATCAGTTAGGCGTGGGCTTTTTTTTCTGGCCGATGAGCAATTAGGTTCTCTTCAGCCCACTGCCTCTGAACTGTCCTCTTAGAGACTTTAATTCCCTTATCATTGATCATGGCGGTTACACGAGCCACACTCTTTCTCCGATGCTCAACACCAAAATCCCTGATTTTACGGTCGTCACGAGCTGTGGTGATCCGTTTTCTACCACATTTTCCCTTACGGCTCGCTTCTAGGGCCAGATTATCGTCGGTTTTTTCTTTATTCTGTTAACCACCGATTTCGAAACATCAGTGTGCAGTAATAGCGCGTATTTCTGCACATATTGTCTGAGAAATGTCTTCACCTTTTCTCATACTGAAAAAACCAACAATGACAGTACTAAAGCATAATTTATTAAAAAAAACTTTATATTGACTTAAAAATTAGCAAAACTAAAACAAACTTACGTTTACATAATTTTTCGCTGTTAAAACTGTCAAAATTTGCTTTTAAGATTAAATTTAAAACTTAACTTGAACACACGTTTTCACCAGAATGACGTCCGTATAGCAAAGTAACCTCAATTTTTGACAGATAACGTACACTACAAGTGTTGCCAGTTTTCAAAACATATTTCTATATCTACCGGCAATAAGAAGAAGTAGGAACAAGTGCATTTGGTAATTAAATACATTTAAACGTAGAAAGTTCGGAAAAATCGAACTGTCGAACTATAAGCCTAAATCCAGGTGAAGATGTCTGTTTCCGGAAAGACTCCTTTGGGTATATTAAGAGAGCGCAACAGAAATATTTTCTGGTTATGGTGTGGAAGCCTTACCCTTTGCAAGTGCTTGTCTAATTTCCCGCTGGGTAGGAATACACACATAAACACACATGAAATTCTCCAAAGTATATGTAATGTATGTATATACAAAAAAAAATATATAAATCTCAATAGAATACAAAATTATATTTACTATTTCTTATTAGCCATCTTTTATGAAATATTGTTTGCTTTGTAATGTTTGATGAACATCAGAAAATCGATTAACCTTAACTGGTGGTGTCTGAAAGAAATCTACCAAGCCTGGGATTGCGAATTCAAACCTTGACGATAATAAGAACGTTCGTAATACATAAATGTATGTATAAATTGTTCCTATCAAACAAACAAACAAACTAACAAAATCAGCAACCGAAGACGCAATTCCGATCAGGAAGCATTTACAGCTTTGAGCTTCTACTTTTTCATCGGAACATAATTCCTGACAGGTCTTTTGACCTGAACTGTAGAATTGAATGGAAGGAACTTTTCTTTTGAGCTTCAAAACAATATTGCTGCTGAACTATAAGTAGATAAAAAAAAAAAGCCAAATATTCCACTTTAAATTCTAAATACATAAATTGCAGATTTTTATTTAGGAGGTTGGCATTCATTATCATCAGTCTTGGCCTGTTTTGATTTCTCTTTCCTTTATAGCTTAATGAAGACATCTATTCTTGGTGAAGTCTAATATTTGTTTTTATTTTAATTTGAGCCTTTTGTGGGCCAGTTCTTCTCGAAATGACATCAGTTTCTTAAAATCTTGTTCAGTTGGCACTTACCTGTTAGCAGCCTCGTTAAGCGCCATATATGATTTCTGTCTAATTTCAGAAATTCGAGCGTCGAAGTGGTTTGTTTAACAATATATTCGATTGCCTTATGGCCCTCAGTTTCTTTTCAATAAAATTTCGCTTGAGTTTCCACCCATTTTGTTAGCATTCCTTTTTCATATGGATATCCAACACAATGGTAGGTACCAATGTCATAAATTTCATCTGATATCATTTGTTACCTTAAGTAGTGTGTTTTTTCATTACCTATGTAATATTTCTATAACGGGATAGTTGGCCTGATTACATATATATCCAGTATTCAATTTTAGACTTCAATCTGCAAGTTTTCGTCTGAAAGATTCTATTAATCTTACACTCCCAGCGTTGTCGAGTGCTCCCATCAACAGAAATATATTTGAAATCGATAGATTTCTACTATTTTTGTTCTATATTTACACAAGTGCTGAAATGCGTAGGTTTTAGATTACTTCGTTGGCATTGTTGTTTTGTTTTAGTAGAATTGTTTTTAGATTAGATGATCATCCAATAAATACGATTTCGACTTGTCACGATATATATTTCCTCACAGCTATTCTGATATTTGTTTCAATTCAAATATTCTCCCAGCTGGGCAATATACCTACTCAGTCGCAAGTATGACTGGCCTTAAATATTGTAATAAATATTTGGAGCAAATGTATAGCAGCCTCCAGCGGTGTTTCGTGGACATGGGGCGAGGGAGCAATCAGATTATAATTTTACAAAAGCGTTTAATTACCAGGCATTCATATGTTATTGCTGCGGTTATAATAAATTATCTATACCCCTCTCGATAGCTGCTTCTTAAGAACTCCAGGAGTTTTTGAAGAAAATAGGCAACTGCAACAGTGAACTGCATCGACTGTTCGAAGAGGAAGATGAAGCTATGAAACATATCATATGTGAGTACGTGTGAGTATTCAGCGCTTGCAACTTTAAGGTTGAAAATCATTGGAGAAACATTTCTCCAAATAAGGTTTGCAAGCTAACCCCAAGGGCAATAATCGAGCTCGTAAAAGTGATAAATTTAACTTAACCACTCTAGGGGAGGACACAATAGTTCAACTCTGGTCGCTGTGTCCACAGGGTCTTAGTGGACTAGTCTCCCCTGCTCTTAACCTTAAGCTTAAGCACCCACAATCGAGGACGTTAGAATAGGCATAAATTGTATTCTATAGTCCTTGCTTTCAAATTAAAATAAAAGCAATTAAAGAAATTATCATAGTCAGTTCGCAATTTACCTACTTGAATATTATATACACTCTGTTTCAATCAAAGCTGTAAACAAATTAAAAATTTTCCGTTTTCTCTTTCGAAGGAAATGATAAATCGTATTTAGAATGTGGAGAGATACTCAAGACTGTACTGGATAAGTTGTCTAGTAATAACGCCATATGAAATGTGGAAAGAATTTGCAAAATACGAAAATGAAAAATTTCAAATTCGTTTACAACACAGTGTATTACGAAACAGAGAGTATTATTCGTCGCCTATATGAAACTGAGAAATTATCTTTTGAGATGTAGCATTGTAAGGAGTATACGTTTTTCCAGTATTTGAGCTCATTCTTGAAAACAAAAACTGGGAATATGTTATACATTCCTAAGGTAATATAGATATTATAGATTTTCACAGAATAACAAAATATAGATTTGATTTTCCTGAGTTACAGATGAATACGGCCGATCAAAATACAAATAAATTCTAAATAAGCTAAATTAAAATATCAATAATTGCTATTTTTTTTTATTTGCCCCCGACTGTACCATTTTGACGTCAATCTCAATATCATATTTCAAGACGTGCCTGCTGTAAAGTAATATTCTCCTATCCAACTTTAAATTCCACTCAAGAATTCACAATTTTGTTTCGCTCGCGCGGCTTGCCAACAAATGAAGTGCTTCCTAATCGACCTACCTACACTATAAAAAATTATATAACAATTACTGAACTAAGACACGTTTTTCCCTAAAAATAAATGTAATTTTCTCTGATATAAAGGGAAAATCAGTTTAATTTCCCCAAATCAATGGAGCATTCAGTGAATTTATGTATTTGGCACCAGACAACCTATAAAGTACGTAAAATTCCGAAATGTTAAGTTCTCTTGGATACAAGGAAGAAAACAATCAATATGTTGGGTATTATGCTACATTTTTATGGAAATATATTTTCGTTTATATAATTCACGCATTGGGTTTGAAAACAAGTCATTTTTTTTTCTCAATATTTTGTTTAAGCGTAACCAGCGCACCAACATAACTTCCGTACTACTTAATAGTATGGGCCATAAAAAATGAGCTATGCAGCTCATTCTTATGCTTTTTAAAGGCGGTGGTGTTTTATAACCTATGGTGGAGTGTGGTGCTATACCTATTCCTTAAATATTAGGGAAAAAAAATTTTAAAATTCCGTACATTTTAGGGAATATTCCCTACATTTTAAGAAAATAATAAAAAAAAAAATTTGAAAATTACCTACATTTTAGGGAATATTTCCTAAATTTTAGGAAGAAAAGAAAAATAGATACATTTTAGGTATAAAAACCTAATCTGCGTTCTCCAAGGTGGAGCTTTCTCTAATCTTATCGCCAAATACACTGTAAAAAATGTGCACAATTGTCGCCACAAAGCTTAGGTATTTGTCCATAAAATGTAGGGAATATTCCTTAAAATGGGGGGAATATTCCAAAAAATTTAGGGAATGTTCACTACATTTTAGGGAATAATCCCTACATTTTAGGGTAAAATACCTAAACTTTGTGGCAACAATTGCGCACATTTTTTACAGTGTATCTAACCTTTGTGGCACAAATTATTGCCACTCACTTTAGGTTATTTTTTTTTTTTTTACTGTGTACATGAAATTGATGGAAGCACAAATAAATCCACCTCTAGTTGAAACAAATATAGTGTTGATCTATCATAACAAAAATTTTATCATATGAATAAAATCAACATAATACATTCTATCGGTATAGCAGTGTTTGTAGGTCCCATAGAAGCAATTTTTGAATGGCATGACTAATGAAAACTGCGGGAAAACAATGCAATTATTCAGGGAATAAAACCAAAACCAAGCAATTTCTCTCATTTTTTACATATGAATTGCTGTCTGGTATTGTGCAGTAAAATATGGCTCGCCGGTCGCGATGGATCTTGTAAAAAGTGCTAAATAGATTATCCAAAGATCTCCGTTTGAAATATTAAAACGCCATAAAACTGGATCCGGAGAACTTCGATGAATGGTCAAGTATAATATTATTTAAATTTTTCTCAAATCATTTTATACGAAGAAGCAAAGAGCCATTAAGAAATTTAAAAAATATTAATGAATTTGGCAAAAGGTGTCGATTATTGAGAAGGAAAAATTCAAAAATGGTTTGTTTGATTAATATACCAACTAAACTTTCGTTATGTCTTCCACACACTTCAGCGACTGTAGAAAGAATATTTTCTATCGTGAATTTAAATATAAGTAAAATTACAAATAAAATGGATACATTAATATCTGAAGGTATATTACATGCTAAACGCAATTTTAAATAATATTATTCTTAAAATTAATAGCTGCGATATTTTGGTTCCGTGCAGTGTTTTACACAACACAGGAAATTGCGAATTGAATTGATTTGTAGATTTGTGCATAGAAGTAGAAACGATTTTGAAAATATAGAGAAAATAATCAAATTGCCATGACTTGAATCCTTGCAAAATGTGAAAATCTTAGTATAGTGTGATAAGCCAAATTTAGCGTAGTCAAATTCTGGTTACATTAGTATCTGTTGCCGCTGTAGTGAAACCTCAGTACAGCCATGCAGTAGCATCAATATAGAGAGCGGCGCAACAAGATATATGGTTGAAAATACTGCAGGTGCTTCCGCCGAAAATGCTCTAGTAGTGCTCATAGTCGCTGCGTCAAGATATCCAGGGAGTTTCTTAGCTGTCACATAAGTAAACAAATCTTCGATATTTCATCGTTTTTGTTATTAATTTACATTTAATTTAATATTAAAATGTGTGTAAAGTACACAAAATAATATTTTATAACTATACTTGCCTAAAAAATGATTTCCAACGTCGTTATTTTTACAAGATTCAAATTCTTTCAAATTAGACAAACTTCGTTTGACAGCTGGAAATACATTTGTCTCTTTCTTCAATATAATTCTGGACTACTTCATGATACTCTGAGAAAAGCTACTCTCCTGCGCACGAATTTTACAGGTATTAACACTTTCTGTTGTCTCTATATTCTATGGTATAAATAGAACTTAATAAATTCGGGACAACGTTTGACAGGTTTAGCGTTTTGTAAGAATTAAAGTCATGGCAACTGGATTATTTTCTGTATAGTTTCAAAACCTTTTCTACTTCTATGCACCCTACAAATTAATTCAATTCACATTTCACAATCTCCTGTATTCTGTAGAACACTGCACGGAACCTTAAGCCTAGTATCGAGTTCGAGTAAAATGTGTGCATTTCCATACAAATTTTAGCGCTGGTAAAATCGAAAGCAAAAATTTTACTGATAATTTTACTAGTGCAGTACGAAGTTCATTGGTAAAAAGTGAATATTGAATATATTTTAAGGTAGATGGAACTTTGCATGTCTCCACTTATTTTACTGAACATTTTAATGCGCGTAGCATTAAAATGCTGGTAAAATTATGACATTTCCTGTTTCTATGAGAATTTTCAGATTGTTTTTTGAACTTATTGAAGAATTTAATTTAATTGAAAAATTTCAGACTTTTTTCTTCATTTATTGAAGGATTTAAGTTCTTTTAACAATTTTCAGATTAATTAAGTCAATTTTTAATTGTAAATTTGTAGAAGCATTTATCTAAACTTTATAAACAATTTGAAGTTTTTCAGCGATAAAATTTTTAGACATCTGTCACTTTGTTTTCTTCAAATTAACATTCCTCAAAACTTTACTAGCGATTTTAATGTGAAAAATTTGGAGACCGCGTTAAATTTTACTTTGCCCGAACTCGATACTAGGCTTTAAGAACACAGCTAATATAAATTCACAACATTTGAAAAGATTTAACCAGAATATGTATGATTTACAAAATGTTAAACAATTGACATTCAAGTCGTTCTTTTAAATTGGGAACAGTGTTATTTCAGAAAAAGTCTGCTAGCTTTTCTTATATTAAGCCTAGTATCTAGTTCGGGCAAAGTAAAATTTAACGCGGTCTCCAAATATTTCACATTAAAATCGCTGGTAAAATTTTGACGTCTATTAATTTTTTAGAAAACAAAGTGACAGATGTCCAAATTGTCAGTTTCTCACGGACCAGATCAGGAAACAGAAGGTCTTTTGATAATTATAGATTACCAATATTTTACACTGCTACAACGCAGAATAGACTTAAATTTAAAAGGTTTGAAAATGTTCAATGAATCGCCCTTAGACATAAAAAAGAAGTAAATTTTAGACCAAGAAACAGATCACCCGTTAGTAATAGATATCTAGATAAGTAAGCCAATAAATAAGCAAATGAATGAATGGATTGAATGAAACTTTTTAATCCTTTAATCAATTAAATAACAATCCGAAATGTGTCATAGAAATTAAATCCTTTAATATTAATAAAAAAAAATGTGAAAGTTGTCATAAAAACAGGCAATGTCAAAATTTTACCAGCATTTTAATGCTCCGCGCATTAAAATGGTCAGTAAAATTAGTGGAGATTTACAAAGCGCTATCTATCTGATAATAGTGAAAATTCACTTTTTACCAGTGAACTCCGTACTGCACTAGTAAAATCATCAGTAAAATATTTGCTTGCGATTTTACCAGCGCTAAAATTTGTATGAAAATGTCACTTTTTGCTCGAACTCGATAACTAGGCTTTAAACTAGAATGTACCTACATATAAAAAGTATAAAAGTTTCAATTTTTCTATTCAGATCCAGATGTATCTATATATCCTTTTGAAAAGTAAATGTAAATAATTTAATATTTTAATGTTTTTCTGTTATATCTTGTTTCAATTAAGTAGAAAAATAAAATTGGTGGTGACAGGGAACTTTTCTGTAAAACGGAAATTTTTATCATATGAAGGGAAATCGGCCCGACTCGAGTTTTCATGTATTTGCATCCCTTAGGCTTATAGCAATTTTTTATTGAGCGTAGCTACACTATAAGTGGCGAACGAGCAACAGAGATATGCGACGTCAAAGGTAGATGCCTGACTAGCTCGAGTGCCATACATTTTGTTGTATGTTATTGCTGATGGAAGCAAAAATAAACCCACCTCCTCCATGAAGTGGTGTCGCTTGTGATATCATAGACAGAGCCCAGACGTGTTCGAATGCTACACTTTTCCTTGCATGTTGCTCGATTGCTTTGTTTTTGATTGTTTTGTTCAGAGGAAGATGATTTTATAATTGCTTCTCTTTGATAGTTTACAGCGAAAGACAAATAAAAAGGCTTTAGAAAAAATATTTTTTAATGAAAATAATTGGAAGAAATTTTTTATCGTAATTTTTTATTTTCTTTTTAGTTTTATTCGTTTTAATTAAATTAAATCGGAAAACCTAAGGGAAGCAATGCTTCGTTTGCTTCCAAAGACGTCACGTCACTGTGTCCTCATTGGGCCATCTCACACGAGTATTCCAGATGTCGTATGCATACCAGTTTTCTAGGGAAGAGATGAGAAGAAGCAAAGAGATATCTCTACACTTTGCTTCTTCTCACCTCTTCCCCAGAAATCCTGTTTGCATACTGCATCAGGAATACTCATGTGGGATAGCCCATCTGCAGAAAACCCAAAAATTAAATCTCCAATTTTTCAAAACATCTCCAAAGTCTTGCGCACAAAATCCAAAGGCGTAATTGCAAAATCTTGCTACACAAATTCTTTGTTTGACTCTCCCTCCATAAGTAGACTTCCGATATTTTAGTCCGGTTTCCGCCTTCCCTCGTCCCGCTTCTGCACGCTGCAGTCTTTATGCCTGAGTTACAACGTAGACATATAAGTATAGAAGTTCTTACTGTGCCGCGAATCTAATTAATTAAATCCATAAAAAGCTTAAAATAATTCGTTCGAATATCCTATTTACAAAAGCAAACTCCTTTCCTCATTGATGGTGGTAACACTCCAATTCATACGAAAAAGAAATTAATTTCTAGTATTCCCTCCTGCTGTCTTTTTCCTAAATTGACCTTTTTTTTTGCCATTTTTATTCTACTCAATAAACGTAAAGAGCAATTTTATTGGTATCTTTAGGTATATCTCTGCACCCACCGGAGTGCCGAGTGCCATAATTGAAAATTATACTCTGCTCGAATTCATTTCTTTTCTGGAATCAGTTGATTGTCATTATTATTTTTAACATTTCCTTTTCAAAGGAATATTTGCGATTGTTTAGGTTACACAATGTCTGGCCAGTTCTTATAATGAGCAATCTATTGTTACAGATACCTGGAGCAGTGATACCTTGGTACCCAATTTAGGGTCGAATTGTTGTCATGCTTTACTACGATATCAAGATAAGGTAAAGTATAAATTGAATTCAAAAAGAAAATTATTTTCTACTCGAATTAATTAATTTAATAAATTAACATAAAAAAGAAATGAAGAGATATTAAATAATTGGCATGCGCACTTAATTTACATATCTTCAAATAAATCGTGAAAAATTCAGAAATTAAATTACCTAAATTTATCAATTTCATACCAGTATCAAAAATGGCATCTAGTTGTCATCAGATTTTCATTGAGAGCGATACGTGTCTATTTATCATTCGTCTCTGAAAATGGAAATCCTTTAAGGGAAATTTTCGTAGAACTTAAACATTGTCGGCTTGCCCTGAATACCCTGAATTCAATAAATCATTTTTGGGGACATGTTTGAAATAGGGAGAAAGGTTATATCTACTTACATATGTACTTACATATGTAGGTGCCTACAATGCGTTGATATAGGTAGAGGATACAATAACCTGCCTCTATATAGACACCTACAGTTCTACTATAGACATCTTTTCAAAGGTTTATTGCAATATTACATTGAGTATCTTAAAATACGAGATTTTTGGTCGATGTTGAAACGACATATAAGAATAAAGGAAGTTCAATACTTGTAGAAGAACATCCTTCTTATTGTTCTTTATCTTTTATTTGGGAACGTGATCTTTTTATCGTTTCGATTTAAAGGATTTGTATTGTTGTAGGTAGGTTATGTAAGTATAGTAGATATCTATATCAAGGTAAAAGATAAATGATTCATTCGAGTACTTTCTTGAAATGGATCTACTTCCAATAAACAAGGTTATTTTTTTTTTGTAGTGTACAAATAGAGAAGATAAAGGGGGGTTGGTAGATATTTTATAGAGAAAAAGAATCTGTTATAAAGCCATTTTCTATAAAAAAATCTTTTGTTTTTATTACGGTATTGATACAATTATCTATACGCGCGGATGTATTTTATAAAAAATGATTGCATTGAAATTAAGTGAAATTGAGAGAATTAAATATTTTATTAATTCTAATATTTCCTTACTTCTATTTGTTTTTTTTTATTTAAATAAGTTCTTTATTTGTTGCCTCTTTCGCTCTTTTCAAAATTCCTTAAAGATAGGTGGCAAAAGACTACAAAGTGTAAAAAAAAAGACGCTAGCTAAACTAAAAGTTATAAAAGATCAATAGGGACAATTAAGCAATTAAAACAAACAAATGACACAAAATGGCAATAAAACAGCGTAATGAAACAAACGCCACAAAATTCTCAAAAGAGACTAAAAAACGGATTACAAGATATTTGAAAAGGATCTAAAAGATAGACAACAGTCAGAATTTTGACAATTCGGTAAATGGCAGTTCCAAGAGGTTCCAAATTCCCAAATTAATCTAATAAAAATAATTACCTAAACGAGCGAATGTTCAACAAAACATTTTGTAATTTAGAACCGAGACCGAAACCGAATTACAAATAAGAGAAATCGAACGAACGGTAAATTTACGCGATACCGTTATAGAGTCCCGCGAGAGCAGCCTGTAGTATCTTAGACCTCTACAAACTGCCCTCATCATCATTACAGCTTAGCATCTCTAACAGAGTGCTTGTCCTTCCACAGCAAGTGCAACGATTCCTAAGCGGGGAGAAGTCCCGTGGACTAGTGTTGCAAATGCTGTGGCCTGCTATCACCAGCGAAAGACAAGAGCTCCGTCCTGCACCGACGATAGTGGCTGCCATGTGCAGTTGAATGTGTCTGCGTTCGTTGCCAGATATTCAAGACGTAAACGTATCTTCAATCTGTCAACGAAGTGGCGCTTAAATGCTTGTGCGTTTGTGGGTCAGTGTTCTGATTCCCATCTTCGATTCTCATGTAGTACAACTGAATTGTAGATTTAGTCAGTGTCAACACGAAGCTAATCAAACAGTTCACACTACTACAGACCTTTGGTCCCCATAGAAACGATGTCCTAGTAATGCCGAAATTCGGGTGAATCAACTAACACATATCGCGCACGAGTCCCATTAGATTTTGCAAAGCTGGGAAAGTGAAGAACCTGTGAAACAGGGTGCCTTCACCAGCAGAAACTGTGCAGATCCTCTGAACTCGCCGTTCAATATGTGACAACTGATTAGGATGCACAAGACTGTGTTGCAGCAATTTGAATGCTACATCAGCATCTTTGTAAGTAGATTACTCTGCAAGTTATCCCTCCCATCACGCCCATATTCACTCCGAGGTGTGTTCGCCATCTGTTGTATCCAGTATACTCCGGAGGTCTTATTGACATAAGCACGTCACGGAGCACACGTGTTGTAAGTGTGCTGAAAGGTGTGTGAGGTGGTCTGTTCAGAACGGAAGCATCTTCCAACTTAGTGCCATGGTCACTGGTCCCAAGTTGGCGAAATCTCTCCCGCGCAGAAGCATCCAGGTCGTGTAGTTGTGGAGTGTTAGTGTTTATTTGACAGTTTCCAGAGATATCAATAATATCTCCGAGAAAGAAGTCGACATAGAATGATATATGAGAAAATCTGGGCAAGCCAAATATAAATTCGTGTCATTGAAAGCTACCGTTAATTTTCGCTGACAGCAAGAATCTAGTTTAGGAAATATTAGACTCTCGAAGATAAAGCTGGGTAGCACGAGAACCTTTCCAAGCTTCATGCGCATGCATTGTGAGAATATATTTGCAGACATTCTTAACATTCGCAGGGAAGAATACACCTTCCCGACTGTATTAGATGTATAATCACAACAAGTATAAGCTTGGTATTTAGCACGACACCTAGGATTTTAACCGAACAAGCATATGGTATGACGATGCCGTTGATCTTAAGTACTGGTAGATTATTTAGGTCATAATCCCTCCTATTCACAAATAGACAGTATCTGGCGGGGATTTAACGTGAGAACCTAGCTATTTAGCCTTAATCTGACGGCAGTCTTAATGCACGGACAAGCGGACAAGCGACGATCAGCGCACTCAAGAAACAGAATATATTATATTCTGTCTCAAGAGTACCATTTTATATCAGTGCATGCTTGACATTGGACTTACTGTATAAAATCTCTTCCGAAGCCAATCTTCTAAGCATATATTAATAAGCGACCATCCTTCAAATCCTCGGACGCAGTATGAAGTTCTACAAAAGGAGCTACTCCTTTGTTCAGAGAAAAATGTCCGCCTAAGTCATGCAGACTCAGACAATCTCTTTTTGCCCGCATATGGGCTACCACAACCACCACGACGCTCCGACAAGGTGGCCTTCTCCATGTTAAGCCAAATCGTACCATTATAGCAGTACTATCCGAGGCTCCTCAACCGCGTGCTACCAAGTTAGCAATGTCGTCTACCCAATTAGTATGGCTTCGTAGCACATGACCATAAGATCATGAGTACTCCCAGTGGTACCTCTTTTTACATGAAGATATCCTTGTAGTAATGGGACTGGTTCTAAGACTGGGCCTAAGATCTTATCAGCAACGTCTAAAAAGATTTGTATATATCCTATAAAGACAAACCTTAATAGGTGCTGTCAGCGTGGACCACGCGAAAGTTAAGATATGCCCGTATTCAAGACTGGAGAGGCTAGAGATTAACAAGAGTAATCTTATATCACACCATGCATACTAAATATGTAAGCACTACTAATATACATACTTGATTTCAATTTTCACCTACTTATCCATCAACAAATTCTCCATGAACAATGAGATTTTATTATTCTGACTTGCACGAGCACTTAAATTCTTTGTACATACCCCACTACAGTACCCACAGAGTCGAAAATCTCATATTTTATTTAACAATCTGATCGCGCATGTGAGTAATTAACTTCTTTGTACGTGACATAGGCCTAACTCCAGGCGATATCATACCCTACTACAGTACCCATGTTGGGTGATCCAACGTCGTCTTCCACAAAAGAAAACTCCAATACTCCGTTCAACAAATTTCTTCCATCAAGTATGCACTCTTTCTCTTATACACCTTTCACCTTGACAGCCTTGCGCTTCACAGTCTTCTTTTCCGCCGCTACAAATAGACAGAAGTCCTTGTGGTTTTACTTGAGCACCTACCATCATGGCTTAATCCCACGGTGTTCTTCACACTCGGATTGATTTTGTGACATCAATCATCGCCCTCCAGAAGCATTTCTGCTTCTAAAGTATCAGTCGACGCCAAGTGCATGTTTGGCACCCTCACTGATGGGAGCTAGACCTAGCTAACATATCTGCCAATTTATGAGTCATGGCACCCGATTGTTTAAGCGCAACTCTACGCCAAGCTCCTACCCAAGTTCAGAGAGAAGATGTCAGTAATAATTCACTTACATGAATCATCACTTAAGCATCCCACACTCACCAGAGTATTTACTCTGACCGCGAAATGGGCGACCACAACCACCACATTAATCCCCGAAGGGCCTCACTAATGTCAGCATGGAAGAGAGTTCCATGGACAACCGACCCCGTGGTACCGTAAGACCTCTGATCAGGTTTTCGTTGCCAAGTCTATTGCATAGCCAAGGCAACTTAAGTTGGACTTCATGCAAGCGCGGGACTAATGTCTCTTTCCTTCCAATGCTGCGTATTACTCTGCTGATGTTATTCCAGGCACTTCCTGCCTAGCATATCTCCTCCTTCTTTATTTAAAGACCTCCTTTGCATATGCAGCAATGCATTGATGCTTATCTCTGCTACTCAGTACATTCCTCAAATCTTTGTATACCCATGTTATCTAAGTCTCTAAATCCTTCGTTATTTTGACACTCGCATAGTACGTGTACCCAGTCTTGGCAATCGTGTCAACACATACATACTTTCAGACAACCCCCTATTACACAAAAATGCATTCAGGGCCACAAATTGACTATTTGATATGTTTGGATTTAGAACTAGGTGATTGCGGCTGGCCCAGTCACAGATCCTATCAAGGTCCTTTTTAACAATTCGCCTATCTAGATAAATTTGTACGTCATCAGCGTAAAGGTGAGCCGAAGTATCTTGCCAAATCGAAGGTAGACTATATATGTATAGACAGAAGAGAAAAGGACCTAGAATAGAACCCTGTGGTATACCACAGTAAAGAGTTAAGGGAGATGAAACTGATTGAGTTTTAACCGATTGGCTAAGGCAGAGCACAATATTTTTGATAAGAGAGATCGAAAAACGCAATTCAAAAAGAAGGATATCATGATTAATGGAATCGAACGCCTTACTGAAATCCAGAAGGGCTAATATTGTTATCCGATCTCTGTCAGGAGCGACACCAATGTCCGACACCACTTTGAGTAATGCCGACTCAGAGCTATGTCGTGGTCTGATATCAGTCTGTCAGTAAGATAGTAAAGATTGTTGATTGAGAAAGAAAGTCATTTGAGAATGCTTTAATTTATCAAGAACTTTGCTGATAAAGCAGAGTATGCTAATCGGCCGAAAATCACCTGGTGCAGACTTAGGAATTGGCAACACAATAGCTTTTTTCCAAAGTGATGGAAACTGCGAGGTAGTTAGCCACATATTAAACACATGCAATGATCAGGTAAATTATCTGGGAATTGAATAGATGTGAAAGCGTTGGTTAGGTCATTGCCGTGTTCCAAAGCAAACCAATAAAGACGAAAACAATAATTAACACCGATAACTCCTCTTCGAATAAAAACAACGATCACATTACTTTAATCATACAACTATTTATTACGCTAAACTGACCTATCTTAATACACGAACACGAATTACTGCAAACAATTCTTTACTAAACGTTAAACTGACCTTTCTTAACAATTGTGGCTTACCGAACCGATCGGAGCTTGACGCCATCTAACAAAAGATACGACTCGACTGCTAACTGAACCGCACTCGCCAGACCAATCATTGGTCTTTTATGCCCCAATATTCGGAAGTACACTTTTACTCACAACGCGGATATAGAAACAAACGACACAACCTTGTCGTTTGTTCTACCGATTGCAGCAGCAGAGTCACTTAGTAGTAAGCAATCGCATTTCATCACAATTACCATGAGAGGTTAATTTCTCCGATTTGTCTACACAAGAACATTTATGCTACCTTGGAGACTTCAATCTTCCGAGTGTAAACTGGATATGGTCTGCAGACGAAAAGATCTTAATGCCTTCAAATGTATCATTACTATGTGAGTGTTTAGTTGTGGATAGTCTTACTGGATGTCAGTTAATTCAAATTTTTGTAATATATTCGGTAAATTTCTGGATCGTGTTTTCATTAGCTATGATTTAAAATTTTGTATTAACGAAGTTTCATATCCTTTTTCAAAAATCGATCTTCATCATAAACCGTTTATTATTAATTTAAATACATATTTGTTTGCTGATTCTGTAGTTACTGACTTCTATACTTATAACTCTCGTAAAGGGGATTTTGTTAAATTTAATGATTACATAAACTCCTTTAATTGGTGTGAAGAGCTAAATCTTGCAAATGATCTCAATCATACTTACAGTAAATTTCTGGAAATTATTCATGCTGGCATTGATAGGTTCATACCCATTAATAAGGTGAAATCGAAAACACACCCTCCTTGGTTCAATAGAGGTTTGCTAAGGCTAAAGAACGCTAAAAATAGGGCACATAAATTGTTGGCTGAGGTTAACAATTCATTCAATGAGGCAAATTATAAGCGTTTAAAACGTGAATATGAGTATCTTCATAGATACCTCTTTAGACTCTACATGTGGTCAACTGGGGATAATATTAAAATCAATACCAAAGCATTTTGGTCGTACATTAACGCTAAGCGATCTTCGTCTGGTATTCCTATTAATATGGAATACAATGGCATCCTTTCTAATAATCTTGATGACAGTTGCGAATTGTTTGCCAATTACTTCGAATCAGTTTATTGCAGTAACTCTGGCACTGTTTCGTTTTCAACATCTAGTAATGCTGAGGCCTTAACGGATCTGGGAAGCATTCACTTAAACGAATGTGATGTGGAACATTCATTGAGTGCTTTAGACTGTGATACCTCTTACGGAAAGGATTTAATTCCGAACATCTTGCTCACATACTGTTGTAGTTCTTTGTCTATTCCACTAGCAATAATCTTTAATCTATCCCTAGGTTTGGGCGATTTTTTAGATGATTGGAAATTCTCTCTTATTAAACCTCTAGTCAAAGCCGGTTCCTGGGATCAAATCAGCAATTATAGACCAATTGCTAAACTCTTACCAATCCCCAAATGTTTTGAGAGTTTGGTAAAAGATAAAATTTATTTTCATATGAAAGAAGGTAAGTGGTAGATCTACTTCGACGAATTTAATTCTCTTCAAACGTAGTGTGTCTATTGCTATTGAGGATGGCTTCCAGGTAGATGTCATTTACGCAGATTTTGTAAAAGCCTTTGTTCGCGTTAATTTAACTCTTCTTATTAAAAAATTTGAAAGGTTTGGTTTTAATTCGTCTTTGCTTGATTGGTTGACTTCGTATCTCACTAATCGTACTCAGTGTGTTAAAGTGGATTGCTTTCAGTCGCGAATTTTCCAGGTTTTGTCTGGTGTTCCGCAGGGAAGCCACTTGGGTCCTTTGTTGTTTGTTATATTTATTAATGATGTGATAAATATTTTCCGCTTCGCGCAACCATAGCTATATGCCGATGATCTTAAGATTATATTACCTATTAAAAATTCATCTGACACTTGCCATCTTCAGTCTGATCTTGATCGTTTATAAGAATGGTGTTTTTCAAACGGATTGGCTCTAAATCCAAGCAAGTGTAAATGTTATACTTTTCACCGTTTACTAAATCCCCTTCATACTGAATATTTTATCGGTAACGTTTCCATTGTGCGGCCGAATTAAATCTTGGACCTTGGTGTCATTTTCGACGTGAAACTGGGAAGTGGTTTGTATATTAATTATATCTGCTGTAGGGCTTTAAGGATGCTTGGTTTTTTTATAAAGCGAAATACTGAAGACTTTAGTGATCCTCACACCTTAAAAGCTTTATACATTGCCTTAGTTAGATCTATAGTGGAGTATGCTTCAGTGATATGGTGTCCGTACACCAAACAACTTAGTGATAGAATTGAGAAAATTCAAAAAAACTTTACTCGCTATGCTTTAAGGAGATTGCATTGGTTGCATGATTGACCCAACTATAAATCTAGATGTATGCTATTGGGGTTACAACTCTTAGATACAAGGAGAAGAATTGCATCTATAATGTTAGTAAGAGATAATCTTTGCTACAAAATTTGTTCACCAGATTTGCTAATCTTATTCAATATTTATGTGCCTGGTTTTGCACTTAGAACAAGATGTTTGTTACAAGTGCCTTATCACCGAACCTCTTATGGTCGTTTTAATGAAATTTATGACAATGACGTGGATCTGGCTCTTGAACGCACCAAGTTTAAGGATTTAGTAATTTTTAAGTGCTTGTAGTCGTGCTTGTTTAATTTAATTTAGTGAGTTCTTGTAATCTAGTAATACTATGTATTACTTGCATTTCATATTTTCAATTTTTTCTGATACTATTGTATTCTTTTTGTTTAAATACAAATGTTATATTAAGTGGTAATTTATATAAATTAGTTAGTTATATTAGCATAGTCTGTACGAGATGATCTCTGCAGACTGAATTACATAAATAAATAAATAAATAATTGTCGATTGCTCCACCAAAGTGCTCATCGCACCCAGCTGTTGGTCTAATTAGCAAGATAATCGAAGGCTGAAGAACAATTCCATGCGAGATAATTGGTTAGCAATCTTTGATTATTTTGCCAGAACGCGCCCTTGGCTGTTGAAAGAGTTCTTCGTACATTGGGCCATAATAGTCATTCGGATCAAGCTCACAAAAGGAGGAGAGCCTTTATAAATACACCTAGCCTGCGCAGGTTACACCTCAAATTTCTAGTGGGCAAAGCAGGATTTAACTTCAAATTGAAGTACTTTCGCTTTGCCGAGCGAATGACAGAAGTCAAAAATCTGATGATACAGCAGATCTCTTCTGCTATGAGATTGCGTTTTTCATATGAAAACCAACTGGATCCACTGGAATGCTGATGGCAAATATAGTTGATGGTAAATAGACTATTTTGTCTGCTGGAGGAGTATAGATAACTATAGTTTACCACAATTTACAAAGAAGTCAAATTGTCAAAGTCTACAATTTTAATGTAGCGGATTCATTTATTTCTCGCTAATTTTTTATCAGCGGGTTAAGCTGAAAACATGACAAATTTAAGCTATTGGTAAAGATATTGACGAGTAAATTAATTAGTTTGTACATGGGCTTTAGATGATTCGCACTCTTCTCAGATTTGTATCTTTAATAAGTGTATATGTGTGCCATACTATATAGAAGCCCTCCAAAGTAGTCCTAAGTTGTATGCCGTGGTTATGACGTATCCTAGTGGGAAATATGTCAAGCGATTGTAAATACAGGGTGGGCCAAAAGTCACCATGGGGTTTAAAAATTAAATTGGTAACATATGGTAGGATGAAAAAAAGGAGTGGTAAGGTGGGGTGGGGAAACATGCTTACTTATGAAGAACAGACAGTTGGCTATCATGCAAAAAAGGAATGAAGAGAAACGGTCAACAGGGTGTGGAGCAATGTACAAACGAAAAAGTTAGTTATTTTTAAACCCCATGGTGACTTTTGGCCCACCCTGTAGAAGCGCTTCCACATCATAAACAGAAAATATCTTTTTCGAATCACTTTCTTAACAAAGGAATCGTTGCGGGAAAAGATCTCTTCACTGATGCAGCTATATGACAAGAATTGACTAATATGCATCTGAAAGCGCGGACGAATTTTCATTTTCGAGTAGTCAGTTGAAGTGTTTATAAATAATTGTTAACAATATTGTTTTTCTTTAGCAACATGCCCTTGCAATTCGTACGGTTTACAATCAAATGAAGCACATTCAGAACGAAAAAAAACTGAAATCTTGAAAAAAGCTTTTTCTTGATTCCCACTGAGCGCTTCCCTCTGCGGACATGCACATATTAAAAAGATATGAACGAGGATGCGATGGAAAAAGTGGGAAAGAGATAAAACGGATATACGGTAATTATCCGGTAAATTATTTAGGCAGCTGGATAGTAACTCAGTATTCGGCCGGATACCGGATATTCGATAAACTACGACAACTCATAAAATGAATTTCAATACATAAATATTTGTAAGGTAAAACAATACGACAGTAACTTTTATTATACAGAGACCGTTTATTTTAAACTAAGGAGAAGTAATATTAGTACTCAGTACTTACTTTATGGTGAATAAAGTCTAAATTCTCTGCATTTGCCGGCAACAAGCCAGCTTCGGAGAAAAGTCTTTGCCTATAGACGCTGCTGCAAGGGACAGAAAGATATAATTTGGCAAATTTTGTCAAATGTGGGTACAGTTTCGAATGAGCTGACCACCAAATGTATAAGGGTCCCGACTGCGATCGATTCAAACTGTCTTCAAGTAATAGTCAATCTCACTTGCAATAGCGTTTTTCTCTTGACCGTGATACTGAATATTGTTTTCATTTGCCACTTTATTGAAACAATCCCAAAAGGTGTCGTGAACTTCGCGAGTGACGTTTGATTCAGTTTCAGCTCCTTTGTTTCTTTTAGAATGCGTTAGAGATAGAGATAACGATGAACTGTCAATGTTAGAGGACTCGTCACAAGACATTTTTATATACTCTAATCAAATTTTTTGTCGGGCTTTTTCAGTTTCAAATGCTCCAAAATAGTTTGTATTGAATCTTGGGTCTAGGAATATTACAATAAGGTAGTTTGGATCTTACCCTAAAAAGTTCTTTCCAATTCAGCTTTTAAGCAGGCTATCATGTGACGTAAGTTAGGTGTTCTTTGGGTAGTCTCATTGTTGTCTAAGTACTTTTTTAATGCAGCAACATGCGGTATTACCTCGGATAGGCAGGCCTGCACTAGTAATTTTTGGTTTTTCCTCAAATGGTTTCAACAGCTTTACATACTGCTCCATTAAGTCGTTAAATTAGGGATTAGTTTGTCGTGATCAGCCATATAAGGAGAGATTAATTCATCGCGACCAGTGTTGTTAACCTTCAAACATAGAAGAATGATTCTTAAATTTTACTAAGATTTTGCTAGGTTTTCATTAATGAATATTTTTATTTTGTTAATTTGGGTTAAATATACCTTTACTATTGCTAAAGATTTTTCAAGATTTTTTGGGCTAAATTTTTATTTTGGTTGACAACTCTGATCACTATATTTAACGCAACATTGACCCGAATACTCGAATCTTCTTCGAATTTTGCCGGATATCCCGCATGCGGTATCCGGCCAAACAACTATCTGTTTCACCTCTACTTTACATTCGTTGCTATTTCCCGCTGGGATAGACAGATGTGTATGTTTTTTTTTTGTTTAATTTTTCTAAATGTTCTTGAATTAATCTTTGCTTTTCAAAAGTGGGCTATTTTTTAAATAAATTTATAACAAAATTTTCGTGTGTGAAAGCTCTTAGCTCATAGTCATAGTTATGGGCGCTGTTTTTTTTTGCGTTTTTACGAGGAAATTTTCGCAATTAAATCTAGACTGAGAATGATTTTCTCGCACTCGAAAAACGACAGATTTACATAATTTCATCAAAATCCTTATCGGCTCGTTTCAAGATAAAATTTACAAATATACCAGAATTGCTTGTTTAATAATATTTATTATCCCCTCTCTCTATACCTACCTCCTCACATCCGCTATTGCTCTTTAAAAGTAAGTTTTTTCAAAGCAATAGCCAAATCACACCTAAACACGGTAAATTCATTCTAATTCATAGTCACGCTTTCAAGATAAAATTTTAAAAGCTTACAATTATGTATACACGATCAATCGTTTGGGAATGGGGGAAATGAGTACTGCGAAGTACTAAGATATATTTCATTACTTCCAAAGGGCCTAATGATCAGCTGTACACTAACTATTGAAAGTGAAATTAGTGAGTTGGTCTTTTTCCTGTCTTTGTTTTTACCCGCCAAATCAAGTATTGGTTATATGAAGTAGCTTGTAACTTGCACATGTATTTTTCTCTACCTGAAGCCATCATCTTAGACTGAAACAATCTGCATATAAGCAATACATGTAAAAACCTCAAGAACATTTCACAGTTGTTAATGTCGAAATACAGGTGGGATGCATACATCGTGAGGCAGCTTATCTGATGATTGTTAATTGAATTACTCCCTTATGCGGACGTGCTAATATTTAAAACAAATAAACTGGAAAACACGACGATGAAGAATTCAAAAGCTTCAAAAGAAGCATCGCGTCCATCATGCATCAAAAAGGGATGCTCCCATACCCATTGCTTGCCTGCTTGCATTTAAAAGTTAAATAAGTTATCGGTAGATTTTCTGTAGGCGGATGAAATCGACCGCAGTGAACTTTATTTATTTATGTCTTTGCTGTGGAGGAATGTTTTGCTTATTTCGTTGACTGTGAAATGTTCGCTTGTTAAAAAGTTTAAACATAAAAGTTTCATATTTGGAGATGGTTTCGATGGTTGTTCGTTCTTGTTTGCATCCAGAAAGTTATAATGCAGTTGGAGGAGAGCTACAGGACTGTCAAGTGTCAAGTGTCGATTGTTTTTTTGTTTTTTTATTTGTTACAGCAGAACAATAAAAATATTTTAATTTCACACAAATTTTCTGCAAAGCAAAAACTTGTTGTAATCATTTTTAAGTATGATTGTTTTTTTTATGCATTTAGTTATGACTTTTTCCGATTTCCAAAATTTGGGAGTTCAATTGAGATGAAGAAATCTCACACCCAGCTTTAGAATAAATGTAAGAAAAATTTCAGAAACGTATATCTGAGGATTGATAAAAGTTCATTTTTAAAAAATTTCTCGTGTCAGTAATATAAAATAATAAATCACAGAAAAATATGAATACACATACTGCGACAATCCTGGTGCGATTACAAAGTATCACGAAATGGTAAACTGCTCTTAAATTAAACGAGTTAAAAAATATATAGGTGAGATATGTTCGCATTCCTCCATACAAACTCTGAGGACGAAAACACATTCATGGCCCGCTTTTGAAGTCAAGTAAGTTACATTCATGGCCATTGGCCTTACAGAGACATGCTTTTTATTACATATGTAAATGTACGTATTTTCATTTGATTTTACAATAGCTGTGTTCCATTGGGCTGTGTAAAGTACTCGCGAACACTTTCTGAATGAAACGCAAGTTTGTGTTGTCAAGAGTAAACAATAACCTAATCAGACATTTCTCTTATGTTTCTGTTATATCAAGTTTCTTATGAAAGGATTATTAACTATATTACTCACATTAATTTCATTAAAGGCAATTGAAAATAAAATTATGAAAAACTGGACCTATGTCCGAGCTACTTTCCTCTGGCAGTACCTAACCTACTCCCTAGAAAATTTAAGGATAAAAATTCGTCGTCTCTGTTCGATATTTATTATATTAAAAGTTAATACCGTATTTATTTTCATATCGATAATATATAAATTTGAATAATTCTCCTGTTCTCGATGAGTTGAATAATTTTATTAGTTTCCTTATAAACATTTTCTCTCAAATTTCATCTATCTGACATTTCAATAACCACTAGCATCCAAATCCACCTAGCGGGAAATTCTTGCGAAACTACTCAGCTCATCTACTCGAGGATAAGAGCATGAGTAGTTGCGAGTAGGTAGAAGTACTTGGGAGTACTTTACACAGTCCAATGGAACACAGCTAATATGAAATAGTTCTCACAGAGGTAAACCACTTTCGAACTGATAAACAAAATTCCGCATAATTACAAATCTCCCGCCATATTGCAAAACTACCAATACCTTCGTCTTCTTATACTTCAATGTTGGTCTAGTACTGGAGAAAAAATTTGACAAATGATCACATTTCGCTACGACCATAGCGTGGCTTGTGGCCTGTGGCCGCTAATGTAATTTTGGTAATAGCAATACTTTTCCATTGCTTCAGACGCGCGGATCCAGTGGCATGTGACTTGTATATTGTATTTTAGTCCTGGGGTGAAAGTTGCACCCAAATCTACGATGGACTGGTTTAAAGGCGATCGGTTTTGTGTGAAATATTCTACAATAACCCATCCCCCCCCCCCACACACACGCAGATATGATTACGGCTTAGGAAAATTTTAGTGCCCCCTAGACATAATTTGAAAGCTAATTAAAAGAATATTCACTGATCTATCCAGAAAAATTAACCCAGGCGCAAGTAAATAAGTAATTCAAGAGCTTCTGCAGCCATCACATGGAAGCTTTATAGAAGATATTTGATGAGCTCCAGCAGAAGTGCGGATTAGGGCTGATTTCATCTAATTTTTCACTATTGTGCGAAGTAAGGCATGTCTCATTTTTATACCTTTGATGAAATCTATAGGGTATACTAAGTTTGCCATTCCGTTTGTAACGCACAGAAATAATGGTGGTAGAGCAACATGGATTGGACACCCACGCATAATATTAAAAGTTATTTTGATTTTTGCATGTCCGTCCTCATTCTGTCTGTCCGTCCTTACGATAACTCGAGAACGAGTTCACTTAGAGAGCTGAGACTTTGCACACGGACCTTTAAAAAAATAGTAAATTTAAGTTCGAAAATGGGACCAATCGGGCAACTCCTTCATGGAGTTGCCATGCAATAATTTCGATTTCCACTATATATTTGGAGATTCCTTGAGAACGCGTCGCCATAGACAGCTGAAATTTGGTACATGATGTTTTATAGAAATAACTAATGAAATTTCGAAAATGGACTAACTCGGGCAAGCCTTTCTTGGTGTTGCCATATAAAACTTAAGGTTTTTTACATATGTGAAAACGATCAGTCCTAGACATTTTTATTGTACTAAAAACTTCTTCAGAATACGAAATCCTGTAATATTGGTTATAATCATTTTTTCTATCCGACGAACCGTTCTAGAAATATATATGCGAAAAACCACTTCAAAAATCAAACCTGCATAGATCGGTGACCATATGAAATTTTATACGGGCATTCATCTTCTAGGGTATCATAAGAATTGTTCTTAGACTAATTCTAGCGTTTTTACTTGTTAATGTGAAATTTAGAATGATTAGTTAGAAGTGTGATCTAAAGTTATCCCAGCTCCTTGCCTCATAGTCATGCTTGCAATGGCAATCCCCTTACTTTCAACTGTTTTCTTGAAGGCCTCTTATGCGATTAATAAAGAACCACAGCGATGATGATTCATAAAGTTCATGAAAGCTTCTGAAACGCCCATAATTTAGCATAACTCCTAGAGTGCTTCTTAAGAACAGCAGTAAAGCACTTGCCTCTGCGGACATGCCTGTGTAAAAAGGAAATGAACTGGGATAGAAAAAAGAAGCGCTGTGAGATTCCAGGAAATTGCTTCAGGAATGTTCTTTGGAGGGTCCTTTTCGCAATGGGGTGTTTTCGTTTTCGATTTTTAATTTGTGTTTATGTACATCCAAATATCTCTTAGCAAAACCCTCTCGAGAAACACTTCTAAGCTATGAAACAGACTTCCCGACTACTAAATGAGGGTCCCAACTAACAAAACAGCTAACAAAAGTTTGATTTGAATAGCTAAAAAAATAAGCTGAAAAATTGTGTTCTGATAACATTAAGTTTGCTTTCTTATCTTCCCAACCGTAACTAAATTTTTATATACCTTTCTTAACATAATTATTTTAAAAATTTGATCTTAACCTAATGACTAAGATTCATCAAATAAAAACACTCACCTGAGTAATAATTGCATATGTAAATGTGCCGTGGTCCAATTAATTTAATTAAACATTAATTAAAACTGCAGATTCGAACTACGGCATCATACGCACATACAAACATGCAACTATTACTCAGGTTGAGCGTGATTGAGCGTAAAATGGTAAGATTACTTTTTAATCAAAACTATTTTGCTGTTTTGTTAAGTAAGGTATACCGTAAGTATAGCCTTTTGGGAAGATAAGGCGGCCCATGCACGGCGAAAATGTTGTCCAACTTGGTGTTTCACACATGAAAGCTCTTTCGCCATACTTGTCAAACATGTTGTCCAACATCAGTACAGGAACACAATATCAAGAGTTGCTAGAACTGTTAACTTTTCTTCAATAGAGTTCTTTCAAGAATGACGAATGCGTAAAGGGGCCCATACACGGTCACGCATGTTGGCCAACTCGAGTAGGACAACGATGTTGTCACGCAGATTTAACAGTGTGTGTGTACCCGTTTGACGGTGTGACACGCAGTCTGTGAAACGGTTGGACGAAAATCAAGTAAGTTTGATTTTTGGGGGCGGGGCTATGTGTTTGACAGTATATTGTACCGTGTAGGGCGATGTTTGTCACCCATTCGTCATTCTTGAGTGAGCTCTATAAAGAAAAGATAATAATTACTTAACATTTCTAGCAAATTTTGATATGTGTTCCTGTCCTAATGTTGACAGTGGGGACAAAGCTTTCATGTGCGCCACACCAAGTTGGACAACATGTTCGCCGTGTATGGGCCGCTTAAAAACCAAACAACGCACTTGATATTCGTCCAACCGCTGACATGCTGCGTGTCATACCGTCAAGCAGCAAACTTGCGTAACAACATGGTCATATGCATGACCGTGTAGGGCCCCTTAAGTAGCCAAGTTTAATATTACTGGACATTTTTTTTTTTCCTGTATGGATAGTAGTTTATGCCTAATCTACAATGCATGGTAAAACCACGTCATCAAAATGACATGGACTTTTGTGTTTGCTTCCCACTCTTGAATTTGAAAATTCATGCATACAAAAATGTCTCTTCGGTTTCATTTATTTGAGGTCATGAGCACGAGTTTTTGTGTAGTAATTAAACAGCGAAAACGGGCGTATTCAGCAACTTGTACTTTCAGTGTTGAAAGCAATATTTTATATTATTCGACTTCTGCCAAACAATTTCTTAGTTCACTATACTATGTATAGTATAAATTATTGAGACCAAATACTTCCTTTGATGTAATTCTGCAATGAAATAGAGAAAGTAATTACATTTATGATAATTGACAGGTCAACGGCTGTTTAATTTGGCAGCTTACCACTACTTACATACTATATTTCGTGTATTTATATGCGTTCTTCAGCAAACTATATCGTTTTGACGACGTGCTTTTACCATCCATCTATGTATGGCATACATATATAAACCAATGTGTAGTCAGTTTTCCATAAGAATCAAGATAAAACATTTTATAGGCTCGGACCAGTACGCACACATGGATTTTTGTTTCATATAGCTTAGAAATGCTGCTAGCCTAGTTTTGCGTGATTTATCGCCGAAAAATATTGATTGCAGACTATCAATGCAGTTGTGCCGTTCTTTATCGTCTAATCAAATCACAGTAATCGCATCTAGTCTGTGCTGTACTGCGGTTATCTGCAATCTGATTTGAAATCAGCGTTAAGTGATTTTTGAAAAATAGAAGATATTTCGATTCTTTTATGCCTTACAGCAAATTTGCTTGATAAAATGTAACAAAATCTACTGCGATATGAAACAGTTTCCGTTACAATTCGTGAAAAGTATTTTTTCTTCATTTGTGTTGCTGTTTTTAAGTGAGTGTTGTTTTTTAGTTTGGTGTGTATTGGTTTTATATATATATATAGTTTTTTTCTATAAAATGACAATAGCAAATTAAAAATTAATTTTTTTAAGGAAAAAAATAAATTCTGGTTATAGGTACATACTAATGTATGTGATAAATTTGACATGTCAAAGATTCTATACAAATTCTATTGTGGATATATACATATATATATATACGTACGTGGCGTTGCGCTTCTCCTTATTCGATTTTTTCAAATTTAGTACTGTTAATACGCTAACGGAGAATATATTGAGGATGTAACGGAATCAAATTAAACCATTTTATTTTATGTAAGGAATTTAACTAGACAGTTGAAATAATATTTTACGGCTTATTATTGTAGTTGCAATCCATCGTTTAAAGGTCATTGACTTTATTTTTGTTCTTTTGTTAATAAATTACAAATTGAAATTTAGAGTACATACATAAACGGCTAGGTGGTATCGATGTTAGCACTAGGTTCAATTCCGCAATTATCATCGCTTATAGGAGTTATAATTATCTCAATATCGCTAATAATGTACTGGCAGCCAGAGGCAAATACTTAAACCACGTTAATCGATCGACTCATACTTGTAAACCCATGTTTAGACTCTTCTTATCTACTCTGCCTAATAATGTAAATTTTTTTATGGCTTGGATAAAAAATTTTCGCAGGCAATAAACTTTGTACACATAAATTTTGCGCTGTTTTGAAGAAATATGGCGGAAATTAAATGTTTGAAAAATAAATGTGAAAATTGTAAGAAGTCTGATATCGCCGCAGGCTATAATTATATGAATTCAATCTATTATTTTTTACGAGCTGCAAATTTTAAAACTAAAACTGCATTTTGTATCAAGTGCCATCCTCATGAACTACAGATAACTTTCATTTTGCCTTTGGCACTTTGATGCCAGCCAATTCAAAAGATTTTTGGTTCCTTTACTTTCATTTTTCAATTACAATTTTTTATTCTGACTTTTCAAATTCAGAGATTTCTTCTTTTATAAAAATGTTCTAATTAATTTGCTTTCAGTATTAAACCAAGGTTGTATCCCTTATTTTCAATCGTTTATTTAATACGGGCCCTTTCAGGGGTTTCCTTTTAATATTTTCTTTGTTTATTATATAATAAATGAAATCCCGTCTCAAAGTCAGTAAATATTTGTTTTTAATTTCGCCAATATGTTAACCCTCCTCCAAAAATCATTATTGAGGCCCAGAAGATTTTTTTTTTTTTATTTACTTGCTCATTTTCATTTATTTCTGTATAATTTTGAAAAGCTGAAAAACGGATGTACATACATACATATTTCGACATCTTATATTTATATCTTATCTTAGAAGATTTTCTAGGGTATACAACAGTACATACATACATACAAATATATGTAGGTATACACGTGCCATGAATTTAATTTACTTCTAGCAAGCAACTCTTTCAGCGAACGAAATCAAATGAATCCTGATCCATGTACTTACATACAAAAGGTATACAGCAAACAAGAGAAAATTGATGCGAATTTACAACTCTACCTTGAGGCACTTAACTTGGAAAACAGAAAATCTATATTTGTAACAAATGTATAGCATAGGTATGTATATATGTCTGTATGTATTACATGTAGATATTTTGGGACTGGTTGGAGTTTTTGATCGCATCTTAATTGTGTATGATACCAATAACCACGAATATTAGAAGAAAATCAATTGATGGTGTGAAATTATTAGAAAGATTGGAGTTTCGAAAGTGCTGACAATTTAGATAGCTGATTTCATCGAGACGGAAGAAAGATTTCTCCTTGCTTTTATAATAAGATTTAAATCAGCAATTTGAGCTGGTTATCTTAGTATGTATGTAGGTACATATATCTACGATTTCCAAGGATGCCAATAAAACTTTGGATGAATTCCAAAAATGAGTTGGCTTCTTCCTCAACTGTTTCAAATATATGTATGTATGTATGGCTGACTGTTTGTATGTAGCTACAGTTGCTTACAAGTGCACTTTTAGTGCTTATCCTTAAAATGGTTCTATTATTTCTCAATTCAGAAGCAATTTAAGTCTCGTTTCTAATATATATGACTTCAATAATATTTTTTGTTTGTTTTAATTTTAGAAAAGGAAATTGTTTTGTTTCTTGTTAAAAGTTTTCCTAAAATCATTAAGGAAAGTATTAATGAAAGATTTCGAACAAGAGTTTCAAATTTGGTGCTGAAAATGGAATGTTTTCAATACGAAATTCTCCCTGAGTGTAAAATATATTATATAAAGAGTTTTTAGGTTTTATTTTCTTTACTTTATTATTAATTAATGCATTGAAATTCTAAGCAAAAATTTTGCGTTTTATTTGAATAGAACAGTTTCTGAAATATCACAGTAAGATTTAGGTTGATATGTTTAAAAAATTTAGGAAAGAAAATGTTGTGAATGAACATTCACCATTAAGTTGCTTTTCTATGTTTTTCTAGAGCGGAATTAAGTATGACTACTCTACAAAAGACTTTCTTGATTTAGTAGATTTTTGAAATTTCACTTGCAATTTTTAACTTCTTTACTCTTTATCTAAGATTTGAGGTATCTATGTCATTCATTGCGTTCTCATCTTAAACAGTACCCAAATATTTGTCTGGGGGAATTCCATGGCGCCCCATACCATACAACACAATGTTTGATTATCTCAGCATTACCTATCCCTATCATATCTCTATCGGAAGCTATACAATACCTTGTGTACCCTGTATGTACAATAGGTATTGCCTAGGTATATTCTCTTCGACTTTGGCGAAAGTATATTCTTGGCAACTATTTGATATTTTACCATCTTACGGGAGTCAATGTGTCACCGATGCTACACCGCATAACTCTTATCTCCTTCTTAAATCAATCGACAACCACACAATCTGTAAGCATACATTGTGTATTTTTATACCCTAAATGAAATGTAAAGGATATACTAAGTTTATCATTCCGTTTGTAACGCACAAAAATAATGATGATAGAGCAAAATGGATTGGACACCCACGCATAATATTAAAAGTTACTTTGATTCTTGCATGTCCGTCCGTCTGTCTGTCCGTCTATCTATAACTCGAGAACGCGTGTTCTTAGAGAGCTGAAATTTTGTACACGGATTTAAAAACAAAAGTAAAATTAAGTTCGAAAATGGGATAAATCGGGCAACCCCTTCATAGGGTTGCCATACAAAAATTTCGTTTCCCAATATATATTTGGAGACTGCCTGAGAACGCGTCGACATAGACAGCTGAAGTTTGGTACATGGTGTTATCATAGTAATAACAAAAAAAAATCAAAAATGGACTAAATTCGCCAACCTCTTCTTAGTGTTGCCATACAAAACGTATACTGTGAAAACGATCAGTCCTAGACATTTTTATTGTATTAAATACTTCTTCAGAATACGAAATCCTATGAAATTGCTCATAATCAGTTTTACAGATGGGCGACTATACGAAATTTCATACAGGCATTCATCTAGGGTATCATAAGAATTGGTCTTAGACCAATTGTAGCTCTTTTTTTCTATACGGTATCAGAAGTATCGAAATGAAAGGTTTTTCTTGAGACGAGAAAATGAAATAAATTTCATCTTTGCCACTGCGTGGATAATTTTAGGACTTATTTTAAATAAAATGTTTACAGCAACTTGAAAATTAAAACATGAATTTGTTAAAAATTTCACTTTTGCTTTTTTCCTTAATTATCCATTCAATACACGAAAGTAGTCAGTTTATTCTAAAATATGCCTGAGTCTTGGAATTAAATTAAATTTTCCAAAAAAATTGATAAATTCGATAGTTCTAGGTTAGGTAAGTAGATAACTCATCATTCATTAGTCTGAAAAATATTTTATAGACGTAGGTAGGTTAGGTAGGTTAGTTAGTTACCTACGTACATGCAGTGCCCGATTAAGAACGATCATTCAGTTGATAGTGTCATCTCAACTGACAAGAGCCAAAATTAAATAAATAAATGGAAAATTTCAGTCCACTAAAGCAGCTTTCGAATATGTTTGCTATAATTACTACACCACATATGTATGTAGGACGTAAAACAGCTTATAGCTGGATCCGTTTCTAATTTTTTTTATGTATCTACTTTAGTTTGACTTGGGAGTGCAAAAATCAGGAAATAGTTTTTTCTTTTGCTTCGTTAGCTTTGGAAATTGCAAAATTAATTAGAGGACAGCGAAGGAAATATGTAGGTATAGGAAACTATGAGAATTCAAAGTACCAATAAGGACTAGCACCTTCATTATTATCATCACAGATATATTTTTGATTTCATTAAGCATGAAAACGTTTTAAAATGATTGTAACGCCGTCGTATGTAGTAGGTACTGATAATTGCACTTTACTTATCAACGCAACTTTATTAGTTTTGAAAACACTGTCAGTGCCTTATACTAAATTAAAGGAATTTAAATAGTAATCTCCTCTTGTATTTCATTCAAAGATATTTTAATATGCCTCAAATCAGATTAATTAATAATGAGTGTTTTATATTTACACGATAAAGCAGAAGAAAAGTTTTATTGAATTAATGGTTAATGATAATTAATGAATAATGTTAAATATGAAAGAAAATATTCATAGGTTTGGCTGGTATAGGTAGGGTACCTACTTGGCAACTTTTTTGTTTAAATGTTTCATTATAGATTTTCATATAAAAAACTTATTGCATTGTTGAAAGACCTATATACATATATACATACACATATACGGAAATTTACAATTTAATATTTTAAAAATTCGAAACGTTTATAGAATCCATGCAATAAGAAGTAGCTAATTCGATAACAATAATTTTTTCCGTCTATAAAATTTATCTCAAGCTTATGCCTATAATTTTTCGAATCATTATCTCACTTTCCATTATGTTGGTAGCAGATACCTACATACCTAACTAAAATTACTCTTCTGATTTGAATTTTGTCGCAACTAGCTAATTACAGAAAATATAAAATTCTTAATCGCTATGAAAACTATCAGTAGAGTGTCTTTATAGTAATTTAGTAGTCATCATTCAAATAAATTTCACACTGCAATTTCATCAATGCAACCGACAAAAAGAGAAAAAAGTAAAAATTATCATCATGATATCATCACGTTTGCCTTCTCCTCTTCCAAAAGTTAAAAAAATGGTTGCTTCATTTCATTGTTTATATATAAAATGTACACACTACTTTACTTAACGAAAGCGATTACGTTTTCATTGCTTCTTTTATTCTCTTCAACAATTCTTTATTTTGGTCATAAAAGAGAGAGAGAGAGAGAGAGAGAGACAAAGAAAATAAAGATTATCTTCACATTGCCTTCTCCTCTTCCAAATGTTGAAATTTCTGCTTCGTTTCATTGGTCAAAAAAACGCTACACGCAAGCATAACTTAACTTAACGAATATTTTGGTCATGCGAAGTAGAACAGAATTTTACATTTTGTTCATAGATGATCTGAAATTTGCTGATCGCCTGGTATTCGCTGTTTCTTCAAAATGAATTAGAGAGAATGGGATGAAATTACAAATTGTAGCAACAGCGTGGCATGCATATTTAGTCTGCACTTGCTTTTTGTTTTTTTTTTCTATCTAAGCTAGTTATACCTCCAACAGATGGCTCCGGGGGTATCGAAATGAAAAATTTTGGAGCTCATTGAAATTAAGTTTTTTGTAATTTAGCAGCTCAAGAAGTTTTCGATTTCATGGTGTGGTTTACATTTAACTTAGTTTTAAAGTTTTGTATTGGTATGGAAATAACGGGTTTTAAATGAAATCAAGCAAAGAACGAAATTTTTGCATGCTCATAATTTTCTTCACGATCGATGATTTAATTCAACCTAAAATTTTCAATTAGAAATTTTAATAAAAACGATATTTTTTAAAAATTTCAAATGGAATCATCATCAAGCAGTCAATATAAAAAATTTATTTTATGGTTTCTTCTATCTGTAGGCCTCTACATGCAACTCAGCAAGAGGAGTGTCACAGTCATATAAATATGTATTAACTGGGCAAATTCATCGCAGTCGCGGTACTTCCCTATTCAATTTTCCGTGTCAGATTTCATATCTGAGACAAAATAAGTAGATCCTGAGCCTAGTTTCTATAGTTAACTCCACACCTTCGTTAAAAATAGAGCTTTTTCGATTTCTCTTTTCGCGGACCATTTACTGAAGTCACATTATAAGAAGAACATTTTCAAAGCACTTAATAGTAATTACCGCATTGTTTAACTATTGTCAAGAGAATCGTGCGTTTTATGCGAGAACAATTAAAGATATTCTTTTGCAAAGTTTTTCAATGTTTTTACCTATCTTATCTTGCCAGTTGGCTGTTATTTAATCTTATATGTACCAACTACGTATTCTGACTCCAACAGTGCCGTGCACTAAATTAAAGGAATTTAAATAGCATCCTCCTTTTGTATGCATGCACCTCCCTCAAAGATATTTTAATATGCCTCAGAATGGTAGACCAGATTAAATAATGATTACTTTTCACTCTTCCATCGGACTTGTTTCTTTATACCTGGAATTATAAATACTAGTTACTAAGAACGGTTTTCATCCGACTTGAATTGAACCAAAATCCAAATGAGTCCCCATCATACTAGTTAAAATTTTCAGTTATTTATATTGTCCGTTTTCCTATTCCTTAGTTTTAAAAATGAGTTGAGAGCGTAAAAAGGTGAGAAAAGAAATGTGCGTGTTTACACGTTCAATCCCAAAACATCAAAAGGTAAAATCAACCAGATGAACAGTTAAAAACACAATTAACAAGTTTATTAGTGATCAGACAATTAAAGTACTGCCCAGAAGTGTCAGGTCAAAAGAACTTAAAAATAAAAAACGAAAAGAAAAACTAATAAACTGCATCGATAAAAAGTGGCGCAAAGTGGCGACTATAAGAAAAATCTTGATTTCTTGGTATAGGCATTCAAAAAGTAAAACAGGCAAACCGCTCAGCAGGGAAATTTTCAGAACCTTGCAAAACTTCTCGGGATAGTCCTTATTATGAAGTTTCTTATTTTGCGCAAAAACTATAATCATTCATCCTAGAATGGAATACAATTCTGGGCCAGAACTGATCGCACACAGCCCTAGCTTCATTAGATATTGTTAAAAGATTTAAGATCATGGGTGATGTGATGGCAATAATATCTACTTAATCGAGCATCGTGCACTTTTATCGCTAAATACATGGTTAATTTTCTGACATAGTTTGATTCCTTTTAAATTAATACCTGAACGCAATACTCGTGCTGTAAGCCGGGCATATCCTTTCACCTTTCAAAATTATTTCGGCCGTGCAGTGAAATTCTGTGATACTATTGCATTTTATTCGTTATTGTGCGAATATTGAACAGTCTACAATTTCTGAAGGTTCAAGAGTAACATACAGCACCTCCACCACTCTTCTCATGTCCCCTAATCATCTGAGCTTGTCTTAATAATATTAAAAACAAAAAAACATCATTAAATTTGGCATATCTTGTTGACGATTAAGAAAGAAACTATTGTGCCCTATATTTAAAATTTAATCTTTTAGTGGAAACATTCAATAAGAAGAGCTTTCGTTTAGTTTAAATTGTGCATTAAAAGTTTTCACCAAACTTTGTAAGATCTTTATAAAAATAAATCTTATAAATCTCTTGTATATCATGCGACTAGATGACACACTCATCTGTTTCTTAATAAAAATGAAAAGTGACATTCAATTCACTCATCCAGACCAACCCATTTTCGAATGCGTGCATTGATGAACGTCGATGTAATGACACCACATGACCAATGGAAGCAAGCTTTAACTATCAAATGAAATGAATTTCTTTTTTCTTGGCGTGATATTCTTTTATAAAAAAAAGAGTGTTATATACGATGGTTGGTATCGAAATGAAAGTTTTTTCGAGTCGAGGGAATAATTTCATTTTTGCGCTTGCATGAAATGTGCGATTTTTTTTTTAATTAAATTAATTAGGTAAAAGTTAAAATATGAATATTTCACAAATTATGATCCTTTTAATATTTACTTTGCTTTTCTTTTTAACGCACCACTCAATGCATGAAAGAAGTCAATTTACCCTAAAATATGCGATGAATATTAAATGACATATTGCAAAGGACACTAACTGAAGTGCTAAACTATGTACTTACTAGTAGGTATCTCTTCATTCAATAATCTAAAAAATATTTTGTTGTAATAGGTATGTTATTTACCTACATACTTGCAGTGTCCGATTAAGAATGATCATCAAATTGACAGTATCATCAAAATTGACAGCCATAATTAAATAAATAAAGGGTAAATTTCAGTCCACTCAAGAAACTTCCGAATATGTTTCCTATAATTACTACAGAACATATTCAGGACGTAAAACAGTTTATAGCTGGATCCATTACTGAAATTTTTTTTTTTTTTATTTATTTTTTAATATTTATGTTGTTAGACTTGGACCTAGTTTCTTCTCTAGTTTCGTTAACTTTGAAAATTGTAGAATTAATTGGAAGACAGTGAAGTAAATATGTAGGAAACTATGAGAATTCAAAGTACCAATAAGGACCATCACCTTCATTATTATCATCACAGATATATTTTTCATTTCATTACGGATGGAAACACTTTAAAATGATTGTATCGCCGTCGTATGTAATAATTGCACTTTACTTATCTACACAACTTTATTAGTTTTGAAAACACAGTGAGTGCCTTATACTAAATTAAAGGAATTTTAATAGTATTTTTCCCTTGTATCATATTCAAAGATATTTTAAGATGCCTCAAATGAGGCCAGATTAATTAATAATGATTGTTTTATATTTACCTACCACGGAAAAAGCTGAAGAAAATAAATTGAAAATGGGTTAAATTTGAAAGAAAATATTCTTAAGTTTGGTTGATATAGTTGGCAACTTTTTTGTTTAAATGTTTCATTCCTTATAGATTTTATTGCATTGTTTTGTCTCTTTGCATTGGTATCTTTCGTTAATGCAATAATTTTCATATAAAAAACTTATTGCATTGTTGAAAGTTCTATATACATATATACATACGCATATACTGAAATTTACAATTTAATATTTTGAAAATTCAAAACGTTTATTGAATCCATGTAATAAGAAGTAGCTAATTCGATAACAATAATATTTTTCCGTCTATAAAATTTATCTCAAGCTTATGCCTATAATTTTTCGAATCATTATCTAATTTTTCTTACTTTGATATAAAATAATTATGTTGGTAGCAGATACCTACAGAAATACCTAATTAAATTTACTGTTCTGAATTGAATTTTGTCGCAATTAGCTAATTACAGAAAATATAAAATTCTTAATCGCTATTATTAATCGCCTTTATAGTATTTTAGTAGTCATCATTCAATTTAATTTCACACTGCAATATCATCAATGCAACCGGCAAAAAGAGACACAAATAAAAATTATCATGATGATATCATCACGTTTGCCTTCTCCTGCTTCATTTCATTGTTTAAATATAAAATGTACACACTACTTTACTTAACGAAAGCTGATTACGTTTGTATTGCTTCTTTTATCCTCTTCTACAATTCTATATTTTGGTCATAAGAGAGAGTGAGGCAAATAGACAAAGAAAATAAAGGTTATCTTCACATTGCCTTCTCCTCTTCCAAATGTTAAAATTTCTGCTTCATTGGATTGGTTAATAAATTACACACACAGATCCTATTTAACTTAACGAATATTTTGGTCATGCGCAGTAGAACAGAATTTTACATTTTGTTCATAGATGATCTAAAATTTGCTGATCGCCTGGTATTCGCTGTTTCTTCAAAATGCACTAGAGTAAATGAGATGAAATTACAAATTGTAGCAAACGATAGCAGCATGGCATGCATTTTTAGTCTGCAATTGCTCTTTATTTTTTTCTCTCCACTGCCAACAGATGGCTCCGGGGGTATCGAAATGAGAAATTTTGGAGCTCATTGAAATTAAGTTTTTTTGTAATTTGGCAGCTCGAGAAGTTTTCGATTTCATAGTTGGGGTTACATTTAACTTAGTTTTAAAGTTTCGTATCGGTATGCAAATAACGCTTTTTAGGTGAAATCAAGAAAAGAATGAAATTTTTGCATGCTCATAATTTTTCTTCACGATCGATGAATTAACTCAACCTAAAATTTTCAATTAGAAATTTTAATAAAAACGAAATTTTTTACAAATTTTAAAATGGAATCATTATCACGCAGTCAAAATAATAAAAATAAATTTGATGGCTTCTGCTATCTATAGGCATCTACATGCATCTCAGCAAGAGCAGTGTCACAGTCCTCTGCAGTTTTAGTTGTTTTGGTACCATAACGTTTGATCGAATGTTTTATAAATAATAAATAAGGATTAACTAGGTAAACTCATCTCATCACAGACTCGTTTGTCCTGCCTGCTGTACTCCGTTACTGTCCTCTTCACTTTTTCGTGTCAGGTTTCATATCTAAGACAAAATTAGTAAATGCTGAGCCTAGTTTCTATAGTTAGAGTATGTCTTCAATTCCTTGTAACTAGCTCCACTCATTCGCTTAAAAATATACCTTATTTCGATTTCTCTTGTCGCGGACTATTTACGGAAATGATATTATAAGAAGCACATTTTCAAAGCGCTTAATAGCAACTACCTCAATGTTTACCATTGTCAAGAAAAACGTGCCTTCTATGCGAGAACAATTCAACTAGTAAACGTTAGAAATACAAGTGAAAATACTCTTTTTCAAAGTTTGTCAATGTTTTGACCTATCTTATCTTGCCAGTTCGCTGTTACTGTAATTTCTCGCATACAGCTACGGCTCAAAAGATATATGTACCTACAACTCACTCCGCCCACCTTCCACTCATGTCATATGCGATCCAGATGTCTACATTCGAAGACAACTACCTCTTCCGCATATGTCCACATCCGTAGGGAACTATCTCCTTATACATATGATCCATATAACCATTAAATCTACAGTGATATCCTTTTAAGCTCACCTCAGTTTTTAAGTAATTCGTGGTCGCTGTGTCCTTTGTTTTCTTTTTCACGTCATAGCCGTTGATTGCTGATCCTATAATGGTCTATAGCTCTGTCAATTGAGCATCTGGTGGGTACTGATGAAGTTTATCTGGTAAAAATTCCTATCATATCGCTTTTCTTGATTCACCTCCCTCAAAGATATTTTAATATGCCTCAGAATCGTAGACCAGATTAAATAATGATTACTTCTCATCGGATTTGGTTCTTTATACCTAGAATTATAAATACTAGGTACTAAGGACTGCTGTCCCGAAAAGTTTTGCGCGGCTTTCATCCGACTTGAACTGATAACCAAAATCAAATTTACCCCCAAAATGTTTAGTTATCTGTATTGTCTAACTATAATAGTACCATAAAGTTTTTCTATTCCTTAGTTTTAAAAATGAGTTCAGCTCGTGGAAATTTAAGAAAAGAGATTTGTTTGTTTATACGTAAAATCCCGAAACATCATATTCGCGCATAGCCAAACAGACAAAAGTAACCAGATGAACAGTTAAAAATACACAAGTTTATTAGTGATCAGACAATTAAAGTACTGCCCAGAAGTGGCAGGTCAAAAGGACTTAAAAAGTAAAAACGAAAAGAAAAATTATTAAACTGCATCCATAAAAATAAAACGATCTCAGTACGCAATGTGGCGACTAAAACAAATCCTGATTTCTCGATAGAGACATTCAAAAAACAAAAGAGACCTAAACGAACCGCTGAGCAGGAAAGTTTTCAAAACCGTGCAAAACTTTTCGGGACAGTTCTTATTATGAAGTTTTTTCATTTGCACAAAAACTATGATCATTCATCCTAGAATGTAATACAATTTCCATATCTGGGACGGGGCTGTAGTAGCACACATCCTTACCTTCACTAGATATTATCATAAGGAGAGCCTTCAAGCTCATTGGCGATTAGATAATAACATGTCATATTGACTCACTCGAGCATCGCTGTATTGTTGATGACTTCCACACCTTTATCGCTATATACATGGTTAATGTTCTGATGAAATAACTAATTTGATCCTTTATAGATCAACTCCTGAACACAATACTCGTGCTTCAAGCCGAGCATATCCTTTCATCCTTCAACATTTTTTCAGCTGTATAACTTGTGAATGTTCAAAAGTGACATAAATCAGCACGTCCATCACTCTCCTCAATTCTCCTAATTTTTTCCGTATCTACTCTATGCCATGCTGTGCTTTACATTATCTCCTAAGCTTGGCTCTTATAATAATACTCTATATGAATAGCTTGCCCGATTAATCCAAGATAATTCTTCTCCTTCAAGTGTAATAGATTATGAACCACTTAACGTACGTCACATTAAGTATGCCAGAATTGATAGGAAAATCCACGAAATTGTTTTTCCAAATGTTAAATGTTAGTGAGGTCCGAAGTAACACATGCACTGTTGGCATATCAAAAAAGCAGAAATTTGCCATCGATTAAAAACCATTGATATGATTTTGGTCCATCACTACATACTTGAGTTCAAAGAATTGTCAAAGCAATGGACAACGAAGAACAAATAAACTTAAAAAAAGGAAAGAGTACAGCAACTGTTTTCTGGGAATTTTAGAGAAGTCATACCTTACATATAAAAATCATATCGTTTGCCGGATAATGCTAACGTCTATTTGGCAGTTGCTTGCGATTCTGATTCCTTATCAGCAGTGTTTAGAAAAGATTTAAGTACGAAACAAAATATTTCAATATTCATCGATATTCAAGCTGCCTATAAACAAACAACTTAACTCGGTCACTAGGCTCTCTGATTTAATAGGACAATGTCAGGATGATCTCGCGTTTTTAGAAATTCAGGCTATGGCCTTAATTGCATTTCTTCATGTTACAGAAAATCTAAAGAGAATGTTTGGGCGTAAGAAAATTGCGAAACATTTTCAATCCAAAGCTAACTTCAGATAGAAAAACCTATAAATAGGTATCTACTACCTGCACCATATTGGAAATAATCTGGTCTGTCTATAAAATAACAGTAAAATAAAGGAGCTGTTTACTGGAATTTACTGCAAGATTGACAGACAAACTGTTGTTAATAAGAGCCATTGGAAGTTTCTCTTAATATACATACATTGGTGCAGGTGCGATAATGATAACAAAAACTGAAATCATTAATCACTTTCTGTGCAAATACCCGGTAGGTGCTTACCAGGACCAGACATTAGACATTATTGATATATTCTTCTTCTTTGGTCACCTTACAAATATCTCTAAAAAGAGAATAAGGAAGATAACCCCCTTTTCAGTTCCTCAGGTTGGATTTAACTTGTATGCTCTAATCTATACTTTCAGCCTTCATTCTCCAGGGAGTGAGAAATAATAATTAACCATGTGGTATGGCTATTGTTAGCTATCTTAGTACCAAAATGGTAGTTCTAAGTTATACCTGAATCTCGGAATGACATTAATGTCAGGGTTTGTTCACTAAAATATCGATTGGACTTATTGGAAACGCATTCGACATTCCAAGGCTATTGGTTCATTAGTTTCGAAGTCATAAAAATTGTAAGCTGCTATGTAGTGAAAGAAGACGAGATTGATCTACCTATATATATTTTGAATATATACGAGTGCATATGTGGTCTACTCTAAATAAGACGTTAAAAGGGAAGAATCTATAAATTCAACTTAACGAATCTAATTTTACTTTCTCTCGAAATGATAACAAATTATGTTTCGAGATTGTCATAAAAATGACCTTCTGCCAGGACGAATGTCTTTCTATCTATCCTTTCACATCTTCCTGAAATATTTTATTTACAAAAATAAGTGTTACTATAGTAAAGAAAAAGAGGACATGTCAACGCGAGCTTAGAAAAAAAAAAAAAAAAAACGCGTCAACCAAATAAATTGCTAAAAAATGACTCTTATCTTATGTCCTATTTTTCATCTTTTCTAGACGACACGACACGACCAACACGATACAACAGAAGTGTGTGTAGCTTGGTAGCTATACTAGTGTAGTTTGTACTGTAGCCCATCTAGACAAATTTTTGGAACACCCTTACCCAAACCGTCCAGCAGCAAGAAACCACCCACCCATCCATCCGTCCATCTATTCTATTCCATTCCATCCATTCTCCCACAGGTTTATCTTCTATTTTGGCACAGGCGACCAATATATCATGCCTGGAAGATATGAATAAAGATGGAAACAAACTTGGCAGGCTTTATCTAAATGGGAACGATAAAAGGGAAAATTTTCCACACTTCTGATAGTTAAAGCTAAGAGCGTTATATTTGGGTAGATACTAGACACTTTCGGAGACATGTATTTGATTTTGACTGTATCGTTCTTGTGGAAGAAAATCAATTATGATAGAAAACTCATCGAATAAACAGAGCATTTTTTTTTACGTTATTTGAAATTTCGAAGGTATGCGTGATAATTCTCAATCTCAATTAAATGGGAGAAAAATATTTATGACTGAACATGGCTATGTTCTTCAATCTTCGGCACATTTTCATATACATATACGTATGCATGTATGTATGATATTCCGTTTGAATTGAAAATAGGCCAGTACATATGTTTCCTATGTAAGTGACAATTATCAGTATTCAAAATATCATCTTTCAAAACTCGCTTACGAGTACGGGAAGTAAGTGAAAAGAGGCGAGAAAGAGGAGGAGACTTACGAAAATATTTGGTAAGCATTTTCCATATCATTATCAGGTTTTAAATATTTTCGATGATCGGAAAATTAGACGAAAATATTACTTATTCTTCGAGCTCCAGAAATGAGGTCGGTTTTCGGCGGAACTTCACCTCACCACAACAACTCTTAAAATTGCTTGTTTCACGTGCTACTGTAGTATGAAATTATAGGCAACCAGACAAACTTTATTTTTGAAATCAGTATAAGGACTTCGAATTCGAGCTTTTAAATGAACGTTCACTGCAGGTTGCTCGGAAATATGTATATTGTACCAGATAGACGGAAGACAGCAATTCTCAAAATTGAAGAAGAAGGAAGGGTCGACGGTGTATGACATTTTGAGATAAAGAAAAATTTTTTTTTTTTATTTAAATGAAAAGAAGTTGGGAAATGTCGTCATGGTTGGCCACCTTTTTGACTTTTGTCCATAACTGAAAAATGAAGAAAATATAGGCATTTAAAAAAGAAAATTAAATGCTGTCAAGGTCGACCAGTGCTGTCTAGGTTGGCCAGTCGCCGAATTTGTTGCATTTCATTATTCACATTCATTATTCGGAATCGCATTTCCGGCAATTGCCTTTATATTGACGCACTTCAAATGCACTTCTCTTTTGCGTTGTCATAAAAGGGCGCGTTTCTGGCTGGCATCTTCCTTTAGCTGGGGTTTTATTGGCGAACTTTGTTATACAAGATTGAATTTGCCTCTTGATTTGTTTTCAAGCATGTGCCACAGGTTTGAATTTGCCTCTTGATTTGTTTTCAAGCATGTGCCACACAACACATTCACAAAGCTTACCTTGATGATTGCGTATTTTCTCCTCACTTTCTGGCCGTATTCACTGCTGCTAAAAAAAAATCTTTTTTTTGGAATTTCAAACCACTGAGTGCACAACACATGCTTTGCGTTCATGCTCCAAATCTGTAATATCACGTAAAGTTCGCTGTTACTGAGAGAAGTTGGTACTGCTAGTGGTCAAAACTAAAAAAATTGCAGGTGGCTGACCTAGACGACATTCCAACCCAGACGACATTGCCCTATTTTTGAGTCATCCTATCGATAAAACTGCCTAGGTGAAGAATCCTTCTTGTATACCTACTCTGGTGGAGATTCAATGGAACAACAGAAGGAGTGTAATTAGATGAGCCCAGCAGTTTTCGCAATTCTATACTTCCGCTAAAGAGAATATTAAGGATGAGCTTTACCATGCGACTAAAAGAAAAGTTCGATTCTATCCCTTGAAGATAAATTCTCTCCATTTTGTTGTTGTTGTTTGTAATTTATTATTTTCTAGCAAGAGCTATAGTTGTTGTTCGGACTGAAAAGGAATAAGGATTGGGGTAGGCTTAAATACTATTGGCAGGCTTAGGACTGAAAATTTCCTAGTTAATGGCATTTTATGACAGTCGTTTCTGAGTAGCTGAAGAAATATTTGAGATTACCCCTTTAATAGAAATTTATTCTTCCATCGCTGAGGTAGATGTTTCTACCTTCAGACCTTGATCTCTCTGAGGGTGGATAGAATCTTCTCCAATTTCTTTATTCGAAAGCTCGCAGTGATGTTGTCTTCTGCATAAACTACTCTATTCCTATTAAGTTTGCTAAAGCGTTGCATATAAGCGGGAATAGATTGTATATATGCCATTATAGGGAAGAGGTACATACATACTCGAATATGATTGTACAACAGACGTTTTGATGAAAGTTAGAATCCGCATCCCTGGCGTTGATTATTGGGCCTACTAAGCAGATGTATAATCCAAATTGGCTTTTTTTAATGGTTTTTCGTAACCAATGAATGTTAAAAGTTTATGGAAACTTAAACCTTTTTCTTTGGGTTTTATTATATTACAGCATCAATTGCTTTGAATTTTGCACCCTGGCGATTTCGCCTGGTGCAAAATTTTCGAATACAGATAAATTCAAGTTTTGGAATGTTAATTTTGATCCCTAATTTTTTGTGTTAGAAGCTTGCTTAGATATAGGTTGACTTTGACTTTGGATTAACAGCCAGATGTGGAGACGAATGTGAGAGAGTCATTGACAAATAAAAGTTGAGGAAGGTGCTGTACCATGGTACCTTTTTTGACAAAACTAATGAGACAAATCTTAATAATTATCGTTTGTCTAATCCATAACCTTTCCAATAGTAGTCGAATATGCAGTTAAAAATTTTTATTTCGGGATATATAAAGGTCCTGCTTTCGGTCCAACGTACATCATGCAGCTGTACCATGGACAGTAGGGTATTGTACCGTGGACATTTGTAATTTACTAAGAAGAAATGATGGTATGTCAACACAGTTTAATTAAATAACATTCTCTATTCAACCAAGAATAACAAATTTGCAAAGCAGGTTACTAAACAAAAAAGTCCTATAGGTATACATTAATTTAATTTATTATTTATCTAAAGGCCGGTCTATGGCTTTTTTTGACATATCTGTGACACAAATGTTTCAAGTGTCCAAGGTACACAATCCTTACAAAAGAAACAAAACTGCCTGTGAAATATGTTAAGACTCACAATTCATCACATCATGCCTTATTTATAACAGCAAATATCAACAAGTTTTACCTTAGCTCGAATCCAAAGATATAGGAAGAATAGAAGCGCAACACTTTTAGTTCTTTATTACTGGAAAATATTTACTTTTTTCTCGACTTTTCTTTAAAGCACAATAACTGTACATTTTGTCCAACAAACTAATTCCCAGAATAACTTAAGTGTCATCTGTTGATTATTAAAATCGGATAAAAGGGCGTTTATATAGGTAGTAAGTGCAGTCCGCGTGGAAAATGTAATTACCAAGGTACACACATGGGCAAAGTACATCATCTTCCCCTATTGAGCCAGTATCATTTTTAGGTTGATTTGAAGCGTAGAGATTAAAAACTATTCAATTCAATATGGAATACCTCAGGGTTCCATATTGAGTTGAGTAATTTTCAATCTCAACATTTGCTTGAAAAATTTTCTAGAAGTGAGAAAATTGTGGATACGTCTTTTTAGGTGTACAAGGAAACTGAATTACCGTTGCTTGAAGATTATCCGTGAATCCGTATGAAAATTAAAGTTTTTTCAAGTTTGAAATGAGAGAGAGAGATTGTCCTGAACTTCTTGACGTCTTTTGACGAAGTTTACTTGACGAGATTTTTCATTTTTCTGGGAAGTAGCAGTTATTTATCATCCGAAGATGAGATAAAAAAACAAATTCTCGATTACAAGTACAAAGTGAACTAAATTTATTGCTCTAATCTCTATCAGCACAAGTATATAAGGTACCCTTGTAAAACTGGGTATATATGTACGTACATACAACAAAAATACAATTCACCTTCGTATGATATGCCTCCAAACTGAACTTCGGTCAACATCCCTTTTCATTATATAAGACAAACCGCAACCACATACTAACCGACTACCTACCACCTAATTCAATAAAAGCCAGTACAACAATAATTGCCATCATCAACTTAACGTTGACTTGACTTTGTTTGTTAAAAGCTTCCTTGAACGTTGACCTCTAAAATCGAAAAGTCAACAGAACTTGGTTCCAAGACTTGGTTTTTTTTTTTTTTTTTTGTGATAACATCTAAGCACATCACAAACCAAAAAACTTACATCATCAACTCACATTGTTTAGGAGCCATTGTACAGCAGTTGTTGCCATCTAAATTCCAAAATCTAGGCTAAATGCTTGCATGTGCTTTTTTAAGGATTTTTATTTTTATTTGTATAATCTCACCCCCCCCCCCCCCCACACTCCCATCATTTTAGATAACACCACCATGCGGAGTTAGTAGAGAAAAGGAATGGATGTGGTCAATGCCTCAATATTTAACCTCGGGGGTACATAAAGATTTATTGTAAGACTCTGTCGAAGGAGAAGTATTATGTACATATATATTAGATTGGTCCATTGATAGTTACTAGATTTTCAAGCGTTTTTTCCTCTTGTTTTTTTTTTACAGTTTCTGTTCCTCTGTACGAGGACAAGTTACAGTAAAAAGAATCTTTTCTTATCTTATATAGTTTATACTAATGTCCTACATAAAGTAGATTTATCTCAGCAATCAGAAAGTCATTAGAATCTTATATACAAACGCGATCAATTTTAAGAAAATTAAGGCCATAAAGACAGGCTACAGATAGAGTGCATTATCGATTTCCTCCATTACATTTTTTATGTTACTAAAATCGGAAATATTTACATAAATTGTTCATATATTTGCACAAAAGAAAACTTGCTCGATAGTAGGTACCATATTGCTAATGGAAAAAAAAAATATAGAGAGATTTCAACTTGTTGTATGGGTTCAAGCATGTCGTATAAAATTTTATTTATTCCCTTTTATATCATTTTAATATTTTGCAACAGAATTTAATCTCATTGCTACAAATCTGATGAATACATAAACTTTGCGCAAAAATTCGTGAAACTCGAGGAGACCTTGTGAGGAGGTCCCAGTATAACAGAAATAAGCTTGCCCTGAATTCGAATGATTTTCCATCCAAAGTGCTCGAAACGTCCAAATAAACACTTGTAGTTTTTATTGATAATACGCGAACTTTTGTGATATACTTTAATTTTGTTGAAATTAATCGATATATCACAGAACGGTAAGGTTATCGAAAATTTGGCTCGTTACATAAGTTTTTATCTCGTCTAGTTCATCTCTTGAGAGACATAGTGCGGTTACTTTTTAGCTTACTGTATTCTACTTGACAGCTTTCAGTTCATTTCAAGACCTGCCAATACATTAACCGACTTTCCTGAGAAAGCTAATCTATAGAATGCTTGGCAATGTTGTTTCCTTACCTATCCTTACCTAAATAATTCCGAGCATCTTCTTTGGACAAATAATCGATCCAGCGATTTTTTAATATTCCATATAGTTAGCTATTCACAAAAGTCTGTAAGCGGCGATTTGGTTGGTCTTCAACGTTTTACAATCATATAGTAAGACGGGGCTTTTGTAGTAGAGTAGAACATCTGTAGTTTTAACTTCATTGAAATCGCTCTGTAGCTCCATATTCTGGTTTACTGAAAAATTTATTTCCCTTTAAATTTGTTTATACGGTATCCGATATGTGTTTCTGTACCGCCAGTTTCAGTAATTACATTATCTGCTCACTTCCTACATCAACTTATCTCAAATCTTAGACATCTTCCAATACTCGCCATATGTATATCTGGCTTAGGGTTCTTCCATTTATATTGATATCCCGCATGCATTTGTACATATTATTCTCTTATTATTGCAATAGGTCTGTTGGGTCTGTCGTGTCCCGAAAATCTGACAGACTGATACATAGCATTTATACTTTTTCCAGGAGAAATTCATTAGTCTACAGATCAAAACGCATGCTTGGGGACAATGAACACTCACTGGTTATTCCATCTTAAAAAGATAATTATCGGGAGCAAACACATGGAAGTATATAATATTGGTGTGGTAGGAAAAGCAGTTACCACACTATAGAATACATCCCATGTGCAATTACATCCGATTTGTGCTCATCCTAATACTACAGAAAAATATAAAATTATTGTAGGTAAACCAAAATTTAAAATTTTTATACTATTGTAATGAATTTATAATTAATTACGAATATAATTAATTTCTACATAGCTACAGTTTCTATTCAATTAGTTCTGTCGAAATCTATTCAAACCTTCTCCCTAATTTCATATAAATCAAATACGAAAAATCTTTTCAAAATCCATTAAATTTCTTTCTTCTTACAACTCCGAAAATTAAGTAGTTTTTTTTCTTGAAGCACACATTATAAGCGGTGCGTTAAACATAGATTCTGTGTAGATAACTTTGCTCGACTTGTTAATAATCCCAAAATGTGAATATTTACTGTAGGTAGACAAAACTATATATGCATCTATGTATATAAACCAATTTATGTGTACTTCAGAATATACATATCTCTAAACCTTATTGCTGCTGCTGTAACTGTACAAAGTCTAATGGAAGCCCTCTGTACCAAATCTTCACTATTCTACAGAGGAGGAGAAACTTTACGAAATTCCTGCATTTTAATCAGCACATACATACATATATGAGGAAACAGTCATTATCCATGCAAATTTCTATTGAAGTGCACAGTTATTAGTTGGAAATGTTCCCTCAAAGTCTTCGATAATATTCGCTTTGCGTGCTTCAACAGCAAGAGCAAAATACGATTATTTTATGATAATTTTGGTAAACAGCGCATTAAATTATACCCGGAATTCCCTCGTTTATATTACTTATGATATTAGTTCTTGACGCTTAATTCTGCACGTAACGAAACTTAGAATGCATTTAGTACTTAAGTTGAGCTTACCTTTAGCTCTAATGATTTCATTTACTGTCTACATACATATATTTTACCAATTTACGTGAGTGCGCGAGTTACATCAACAAAAAATAATAGTAATCCTGAAAACGGTGAAGTTCCAAATACCATGCACTTAACCGAAAAAAGACAAAGCAAAGGATCGTATTACATCTCATACGACGTTTGAGGGAATTCAAAATAAAAATACATAAAAAAAATTAAAAGAAAAACAAGTAATTGCAACTATAAAAATGTAAAATAGAAATTGTTTTTAGATTGAGTTAAACAGAGTTCAAATTTGTTTTTGAATGTCTTAAGATCGTCGTGAACAGTGAATAAATTTGTTTAGAAATTAAAATTTCTGGCATTTTTCATTTCCAATTTTATTATTTTTATAATTTATGTGTTTTTTTCTGAAGAAGTAATATTAAAATTAGAACTGGCGCGATTGATTTTTAGCCGTCAATTTTCTAAGGATTTCTCACATGAATATTCACATGGACGACGACTTACGGATGAACATATTTAGATTTCATGCAGTTGGTTATTGAACATTTAAAATTATTATTTTGTTATAAATAGATAAATTATTGGTGATGGTTTTTATTTTTTGAATCTGACATTCAGATGGCGTTGCTTATTGCAGTGTACATTTGAATTTGGAGATTTTTGTGCACAGGAGTAGTTCTTACATATAGTACGAACCTCAAATCATTAAAATCAATAGACACATAAAATAAAAATATTGTTACATATGTATGTAGCACTGACTGGTCAAATTTGCAGGGTGTTTCAGATAGAAATTGTAAATATTTCGAAGTATGATAGCTGTGGTTGTGGCAAGCATAAGGTAGAAGAAATTTAAGATTTTTACTGAATGGTACTGAATGGTACTATTACAATGGCTTAAAATATACTGAACATTCTGGCATCTCCTGTACAATTTCGATCGTGATATTGCATTCTAGTTATCATTTACTAGATGCTAGTTCTTCTTTTATATGTTAAAACAGCTCAAATATTCTTCTTTTCAAATTTTTTTATAGAAACAGGAAAATGTTTACATGTTTACATACATAAATATATGTATGTATAACTCATAATCTATAATATTTATTTTATCAATCAATCAACTCTCTCTGATACCTCTTGAGACATTGGTCTTGTAATGGAAATTTTCCTCAAATATTGTTCCCTTTGAGTATTCCTTTCTAATCTGAAAGTTGATTAAAATATTATTCATGGATATCTTGAAGCTGATGATTTAAATCCCTCAAGTGAGAATGAGCAAATCCCTTTTGTGTTTACTAATTACAAAGGACTCGCACTTGCTGTGCATTATCTATCCAAATGGAAGAATAATTGCGTAATTAAGTGATGGAGTTGAGCACCACATCTCAAAGGATTTAAATGCAAGATATCCACAAGACATGTATCTATATGTGTATGTATGTAGGCTAGCATAGAATAACAATTGCTGTGCAATTATCGTAGAGACATTGTATAATCTCAGTTGAAGACAATAATCCTCGTTATATTCAATTTCACAACTTTAATTCTATTTAAAGCTTCTTGAGAGCTATTTCAAATTTATGTATGTATGTATAGTATGTGTATATCCTCAGTTCACTATAGGTATGATATTTAATAGAACGAATGGAAGATAAGACGATTCTAGACGATAAGCTTTAAAAATTTCTAAATTTTATAAAATGCTATAAGAGTTTTGGAATTAAGTACTCAAATATGTGAGTGAGTTGAGTAGCTCCCTATTCGATTTAGTTGTAAAATAAAAATATTCTGTATTCAAAGCAAACAGTGATTGATTTTGAAGGATTTCATAATTTTTAATGCTAAAAAGGACTTTTTGAAAGCCTGTCATTCAATTTATAATGGTAAATTCAAGAAATGTAGTAGTGATTGAGTGAAATCTGTAATTGGAGTAAGGAGCTTTTGATGATATGGCATAAGAACTAGATGGCAGTTATCGAATCGATTCAAAAGGAAATGCAGCTCTGTAATATTTGTATCACTTGCTCCAAGAAAGGTAAAGATTTCTCTCAAAGAACCGAAAAGCGTTTTGATCACTAGCATTGTGGTATTGTGAAGGATTGTGAAGACAGTAATCTGATGTGAATTCCCTAGAGTGCATGCCATTACTGGTCTGTCTCTATCGGCTTCGATTAACTCCCAAATGTCCCAATTTTGTTGCTGTCTCTAAAATTCTTTTGCTTCATGTGATTGTATAGATTCGAAATGTTTGACATGTAATTCACTTCCATTTCCTTCTCGTTATTTCATTGCCGATTCTATATTTCTAAAATTTGATACTTGTGCTCGGACTGGCGAGTATACATATATGATTCGCTACTGTTACCTATTTGAAAATGTTTACAAATGGATTGTTGATTCAAATTCTTTGCATGCTCCTATTGTATCCTGTATGGAATTTATTATCTTCTAAATTCTGAAGGAAATCATTAATACTTATAACAGACAGTCATAATCGTCCTTGTCGAACTATTCTCTTGGTATGGAATTAAATAGATCGGTCTTATGTAGAAGTTTTCTTTTATACATTTATACATATGTTATCTACTCCATAGAGAAATATCCCTTTTTGAGCCAGCAGTAATAATTTTTTCAGTAAGTTGAATGGAAGTGGATGGAGTCCCCACATACGTAGAGATGCCTTCTCGCAATCGTTTACTATATGAAGTAGAATTCTTAATTTCCAGGTGGATTCGTAATTACAAGTCTCCAACATGCATACACTGAAAGTCGACATTATATTCAGAAATCCTGTAATCTTAAATAAGAGGTGTCGAAAAGAGGAAAACTATTCTACTAATGTCGGTAACGTTTAAGCTTTATACGAGGTGTGTCTATAAAAAAACTGAACTGATTTCTTTTTGCCAATTATCTGTGTCTTTGGCAATGATGAACAGAGTCAAATGTTAGTTAGTCTTTCTCCTACCGGTTACAATTTGGCAGTAGCATTTGAAGCGGATTGTATATCATATGTATATGTATAAGGGCTTGTTCACGAGCGCGATTTTTCGCATGCGACAGATCTCTGATTGGCTGCAGCAATGTTATTGTCGCTGAACATGTTTACTCTTTCTACGATTCGTGTGATAGCAAAATTTATCGCAGCAATTCTCTTAGTTTGGTGCAATTTTCACCTTATCCTCAACATTTATGCTTGTTTACATTTGTAATCGGATGCCTAAGCTCCGCAGTGATGTCGAAATTTATTATAATATGTAAATGTATAAATATAAAAACATAAATATATGTAAATTTCACACTAATATCTGCTTGCCACTAAAAAACTAAACAAATTAATTTGTTTCCTCTGTCAACTTTGTGAGCGTATCGCACGATAAAAACCAGTCGCAAATAGAGATAGATCTATGGAAAGAACAGGACGTCAGCAAAATATCGCACGTATCGTATCGCGCTCGTGAACAGGGGTTAATATGTAACTCCTCGTAAAATTTCCAATGGATGCAAGTTAGAATCGTATGCTGAAGAGTCTTTACAGTCAGCCGCTTAGAAGGCATAGTTTTTGCACGCCTAGCACTAATCGAGGTACGACAAAATAAAGGACAGGACAGGAATTGCAAATTCAAAGTAATGATGAAGGTTTTTTTTTCGTTCGATATCTGGAGGGAGTTGGTCAATTTGATTGGATCCATGAAGTGTAGACCATTAATCAAGTCTCACTTGATGTAGTCGGTAGTGGTACATCAGGCAAATAATTTTTAAGAGGTCAGAAATGCTAAGGTCCCAAGATTGAACGTTGGGGTACATCATATTTCAATATCTTGAAGATAACAGATTAGATTGACAGTTAATATTACTTTCTAACGGATGTGTAAGTCACATTGAGAAATTTCCCTGAAATTAACAGAAAATATTATTGAGATCTTACAACGTGCAATTATGTTTTATGGCGAAGTATACCTTGTTACATGTTATCGAAGGTCTTCGTGGTAATAGTACCGGGAGAAATTTTGACCTATACAGCTTAAAAATTTATATTACAGTGTAATAGCTCCAAGTAGTCTCGTTTCTACCGGGTGGAAAGAACAATTTAAAAAAATATGTTGGAATAATTCGAAGTTAAACTGGTCGAACAATCACTCATTCAGGTAGATTTTTTTTTTTTTTTTTTGCATTAAATTGACATTTCCAATATTTCTGAAGTAAATATAGATTAGTGTGATCAGAAGTCCTTTTTAGTCCGATTACAATAAGTTTTGATTTTTAATTCGAAATGTGTATACATATATGAAAGGTGACCGGTGCTGCCAACATACTGTAACAAGTCGTACAGTTTCTCCAACCACCGTGGTATACTTTATTTCCTTATTCGCATTAAATAGCATAAATCTTTTTCAACTCTCATTTATATATTTATCTACTAAATTACTATAACGATTACTCAACATATTGTGAAGGAAGGTACCAGTGTATCTGTGCTACCAAATAACAGTCTTAATGATGCTAGAATAGTCTTCCGTAGCAGTGATTACTCAGAAGAAAAGACCTTCCAATAATTTCGAGGGACAGAAATCCTTATTCAGACAATTTGATTAAATTATGAATTATATATTTCGCATTTACCTTAAGAAAATTTTCCGTTAAATTTCTCTTCTATATACCTACATACATATAGTTACTTTTACTAAACATTCTCCTTTTGTCTCACATCTATTTATACAAGAACCAAGGCAACGAAAACTTGTACTTTTGGGATATTGAGCTTAAAGGACACACCTCTTAAAATGTACGATATACTATATACATATATAGGTAAGCTTATACTTATACATAATACAGTAGAATTCGACACGTTTTAAGAAGCTTTCAGTATCCATGATAGATGAGAATTTCGGGTCGAGCTATTGATAGTAAAAAGAAGTGTTGGATATCGCACACAAAGATATCATCACCTTCAGGCAAAAAGCAGTTATAGAGAGAATTCAATGGAATAAGTTGAACCGTTTCTTTGACGATATATAGTGTCTCTAGAAAGAGAAACATAAAATCTCTACGGTAATTGAATCTGCCAGAAGCAATATACTTTGTGAGCAATTTTCTAAATTGCATTACACAATGGATCTTGTTTGCTCCGACAATGATATCTCAACCTTGGAGGAAGGTAAATTTAGTTTGTATCGTCGTAAAGTTCAATTGAAAAGTGTTTTCGATTCTCTACAGTCAATTCAATTTATTTACTTTTTTTTCTGGGAATTTTAAATATATGTAGGTTCGATGTATTACGAAGTATTGGGGTTTACAAAAAGTAAATTTTCATCAAAGAGACTAGGTATACCTACTAACTGTAGTAACAACTAACGAGATAAACTTCTGGAAAGAGATAGGATTGTCTCGGTACTTTTAATTAGACCTAGTGCTTTTGGAATAGTTTAAAAGTTCTTTACTTCATTTTTAATGGATAGATGCGTTGCGTGTCAATACAATGGAGAATCACGGATAGGGTAATCAGTTAGATCTCTCTGTGTCAGTCTCACACACAATAATAAAGAACACTGTTGAATCTCCAATGATTTTTGAAGATTATGAACAATCGAAACGATATAGCGAAATGAGAATGCGAATAATTGCAAATGGAAATGATAAATACTGAACGTTTAATGCTATTTATTCAGTTTATTGCCGAGTTACAAATTTCTTATGCAAATGCTTCAATGGAGTAATGACAAGTAAGGTTAAAATTCTAAGGTAAGAAGACAAGACCTTTTAGTAAGGCATTGCCAATTCAAATTTTCGTTTAATTATTACATACAATGAAGTTGTTTCAGTTTCGAAATATAACAATTTAAGGCTTACAATTCATGAACTTATTTCAATTAAATACATGTCTAATAATGATATTACAAATTAATCAAACACCATCAATTCATGTGGGTGTAGGTACAATGACCCTCTGAAAACACACTGCAATTTTCGAGCAAATCTGCCTCTGATATGTATTCTCCTTTTTTATTTTTTAATAAATTTAAAAAAAACTAAACTTGGGTATAAAAAAACAGATTAAGCCATAGTTTCATATGTTGTTTTTTCGTGTATAAATTAAACTGAGCTACTTCAAGTCTGTGAATAATGTCAAAGTGTTCCGGACTTTGGAAGTTTGTCATAAAATCCCCAAATATCTGCAACATATTTAATTGCAATTAAGCAAATCCCTACCAAAGAGAAACTTCTCTCTGAAATAACTCTTCTTCTTTCATTTTGCTTTAACTTTTTATTAGTTACCGTGATGCAGATGTGCATCTTCATGCATTAAAAAATAATTAATTCCCTAAACGTCGCGTCGTCGCGTCGGTTAGAAATTAAAAAAGTAACTACACTACAAGTATGTACATATTATACATAGTTATCCTTGCTAGATGTTAGTTTAAAATTTTTAAGGGGAACTCTTCCTACACGATGAAGACTTTAATGAAAATTAACTACTTCTGGCATAACCTAATTTATTTACTTCCTAATTTAAGAAAATTAAACCCCTCAAGTGTTGACAAATAAAATTTTCTAACTCCCACCCATCCAGATTCCTTCCCTTCAGACCTCTTTATTATAAACATTATTTTAACTTTTAATTTGTTTAAAAACTTTTCACCTCAAAAGATTAATTTTAATCAAATAAAGCAACGCCAGTGTGGTCTGGGTCTTAAGTCACAAAGGAAAAATAATTTTCAATTCATGCCACGTGAAGTGTTTTCAGCCAGGTAAGTGTAGCCGTCCCAACTTTTCCTATGGATCATAAGCGTCTTCCAATTAGCATTCATGACAAGCCCTGCAGCCCATAGGAAAAGTTATGAATCCTAGTTGTAATTAGTTCAAACCTGTGTTTTAGAGGTTTTTTTTTGTGTTTGTGTGTTCTTATTTTAAGGCAGAGATTGTTAAATCTTAAATTATACCGAAAAACTCATAATGTTTTGTGCTGTAATGGTGGTAGGAGTGGGGTTGTGGGCTTATTATTGCATAATTATTAATTAGTACCTACTTAATGTATATATAGAGACTTATGTTCAATAGAATTTATATCTATTTTTAAAATTTAATTATTAATTAAAATCATTCACGTTTTTTTTTTGTACGTTTTTTTTTGTACAGCATGATGCAATACATATGCCTTTGCCATCCTTGGGTATGAGATGCCCCTGGCAGTACAAATGCCAATACATTGTACCATACTAAAAAAAAACATAATGACAACATGTTGCAAAAAAATATATGTCTTATCAACAATTTATGAATTATGGTAAAACGTGATTAGCGGCCTAGATATGGTTAATCGTTGCGAGAAAAAAAGTTTCAATAATTATCAATTATGCATATGTCTGCTTTTTCCTTGTTGAATTCGGCAAAGTGAGAACTATTGCTCCAATATCTTCAAAACAAAGCCTATCGACGCTTTCCACTCCAGTCAAAGAGGAAAAAGCTTTCCAACCATTTGTTCCCTAGATTGTCGTAATCTGAACCTGTTTGTGGACAAAGACACAGTGTCATATTCTAATGATTCTGCTACAGCTGCCAAAATATGGACTACGTATCTGTCACTGATTTTGCAGGCATCAAATTTTGGAGTGATGATGTTATGTGTTATATAATCTTTGTTTTTTCGGTTATGATGCAGTAGGTTCTTCAACAGTCTTCATTTGGACTCGTCAGTACTACTGGGTGAAGAATAGGTAACTGTTTCCAATAATCTGGATTGTTCTTGAACACTTCACTTCAGTCGCTCGGATACGTTTTCAAATCTATCTCTAGCAGTATTCTTTTGATGAGAAGCAAGGTGGTAATCGATCTCATAGATATAGCTGGACACCTTTTTTTCCTTGGTTAACTAAAATCTGTTTGTCTTCATTTAGAAGGAGTTTTTGAAATCCAAAGCATTTGAATGTGATATCATATAAGTCGTCAAGTCTTTCTACAAAAACATTTTCTTTATCTTTTGAATAAGGCCTTTTAGATGAGTATTGTAGTGCCCTCCACTCTGCATGCAGCTTCTGAAGCTTCTCAATACAATAGCCGTCTCAACATGTCAGAATGTGGCACTTTATTCCAAAAAATATAAACTATTGTCACTTTCGCGTAAACTAACTAAGAACTGACTTCACGCATGTTGTAAAATAGCACTAGTAATGCCTTTCCTAATGGAAGGCAATTTATGCAAACAATTTTCAGAATGCACTCGAATGCTACCAGTTAAAGTACAATTGCAAATTGAAATAAAATTATTTGTCTCTGGATGGAAGATATTACGATAGATATTGCGACAGATAAGACACCGAGTAAGGCATCAAAACATATCCACCGGTTAATTAAACAACAGCGATATACGCCTAATTATGCATAAACTAAAAAATATTTCGATAAAAGTAAAGTTATTAGTACAAAGGGACTAAAAGGATGTTAATTACCCAATGAAACATTCTGAGAAAGGAGGTAAGTGGTCGTGGTTGTGACATTTCAATAAATTTTTGCTGTGCTTTAGGTTAATCTCTTATTTAACATTTTTGACCTGCGTGCGGCACAGGTTACTGTTATCCAATTTATCCCAAATTTTGACACAAATTATTGTTAACATAATGTAACATTTCTATTGGTGTTGTGCTGGTATTTGTTACCGCTATCAACAAAGGATTTGGGAGTGCTTTCTATTAAGAGAAGATCACCAGCCCATGAAAAATCCTGCACTGTATTGTATTTTAGCTTTAATTAATTTTAACTCTTGACTTATTTTGAGCCTGTACAATATATTCGTTACACTGTTAGTCTATTACTTAGAGCAAAAGGCCTGACCGATGGTCTGGGGACTCTCTTGTTCTATATCCTTTTGTTTTTTTTAATTTAAGTACCGGTGTATTTATTTAATGGTTCTCAAAAAGGCACTGAATCCCTTAAGCCTAGTTGACATTATGCTGATTGACCAGCGCTGATGTAAAAGTTAAACTCGTTCGACTTTCTCGATGCTGGTAAAATCAGTACGTGTGCAGTGCTGATACTATCAGCATTAGTGTTGACACTTTGCTTATGGTGCGCTGATTCTAGTTGCTGATGCATCAGCGCTGGTCAATCAGCATAATGTCAACTAGGCTTTAATGTAATATGATCGTATTTTTATTGACATTCAATCGATTTTAGGGGGGAAATGTTTAATAAAATTTAACGTAAAAGTAGAACGCGAATCAGCGATTATTCTTAATTAAATTGAAGACAGTTGAGAGTAAGAAAAAGAAAAAAAGAGGAGGCGCCTATCACTGATCATTTATTGTACGTGCGCCTATGTGTCGATCATTGTTTATCAAAAGCACAATGCAAGAGGCGTACATCATTGATTCTTGCTAGGTATATGCCTGACAGTGTAGAGGAAATCGTTTATTCATTATTTATATACCTGTCATTGCTAAACTGATTAGGCACTTTAGTCTCGTGATGGCGAAATTGTGTTGCCAATATTATTTATGCTAGGTGAAGGTTCAGTAAATTACCGTAGCAACGGCAGCAATTTTAAACCAAGCAACCGGCTTGTAAATTGAGTCATTTATGGAAATTTACTGAATAATAATAACAAAAATTAATGGGTAGGCAAATGTATGAAATTCATTGATATAGGGAAATAAGTAATGAAGTAATGTGGATTTGTTACATGGGGTGAGAGGCAAAAATTTCAAAGAAAGATGGACCACCATAGAGAATGGACCACTGTAGAAAAGATTGCGTTTTATTATCATGTAGGTAGATATATATACGTATAGTTGGGATGGATTGACGATTCACGAAAATCCTAATATATTTATTCAATATCCAATGTATGTAGGGTTCTAATCCGATTTGATCATGTGGCCTTTCGTTGGAAAGAGAAAATTTTGAAATTTATGAATCTCTATCCATTATCCATTAGTATATTGATTGATTTTAACGGACATACTTAGTCCATTTGGCTGGGCAGTATACATTTATGTATGCATCTCACTTTAATTTTTCCACATTCCAATTTTGAGTGTGGTTTATTTGATATTAATAAAAATTTGTCGCCATCAATTCGCCTCACTTGTACATCGTCGCTGTTGTTATGAAACCTCCTATGTGGCAAAAGTATAATTTTATAGGAGAGACAAAAACTGATCATCCTTGTCAATTATAAGTATTGCAATAACACATAGCACCTTTCGTTTTCTGCCGTTTAAGTCATGCTGCCTTGCCTTGTCACTTCCGTTGAGAATTATTTTCCAAAAATCGCTCGATAGTGGTTGTTTCCCGCAGCTATGGAAAAACTCTTATCATACCCATCCACAAAAAAGGTAGTAAAAATTAAATTTCTATGCCTATTGCAAAAATATGCCCAAATGCCCAAATTTTTTGAATCAATCATTTACTGTCAACTATTAACTTCCTGTAAGAATTTGCTCTCTTCAAGTCAACATGGGTTTATTTCGGGCAGGTCTATAACCAGTAACTTGTTGGAATTTGTCTAGGATACCATTGGCGGGTTGGCAAAAGGCTATCAGACAGATTGTATTTATACAGACTTTAGTAAAGCGTTCGACAAGTTATCACACTCCGTGATACTCTTTAAAATGGAAAAGTATGGATTTCCCCCAACATTTCTAAAATGGACAGAGTCTTATTTAGAAAATAGAACATACCAAATTTTATCCCGCCATTCCATCTCTAGAGTCTTGGAGGCTTCGTCTGGTGTACCTCAAGGGAGTCACTTGGGCCTGTTATTCTTTATTCTGTCTATCGACGACATTGTCTCTGTGGTAAGGTACTGTAAGGTCTTGATTTATGCTGACGATGTTAAGCTTTTCGCTCAAATTAAATCTGTTCACTATTGTGAACAGGTACCGAGTGACCTTCACAAATTTTACAATTGTTGCGAGAGCAATAATCTGGTACTCAATATCGATAAATGTGAGGTTATGACTTTCCATCGGAATTAGACACCAATCACTTATGGTTATGAGTTTTCGGAGTCCTCGATTCGCGATGTGGAGTCTGTCTGCGACTTGGGTGTCAAATGTGACCACAGATTGATTTTATCTCCCATATAAACTATATGGTATCAAAGAGTAGCTCTATGCTGGGTTTTGTAAAATGTTGGTCCCGAGAGTTTTCGAATCCTACCATAACATTGCGTTTGCACACTTGCTTTGTGAGACCACTTCTTGAGTACGCTAGCCAGGTCTGGTCTCCATTTTACATGTACACATATCGACCGTATCGAATCTGTTCTTCCACCCTATAAGGATCGCTTGAAGCTTTAAATATGCACTCGCTTAAGAAACGTCGCATGGCTGCCGATCTAACTTTTGTGCATCAACTCTTAAACGGGAGTATTGATTATCCGTTATTACTTAACAATATTTCTTTCCGTGATAGTACGCACAATTTTAAAAGGCTACCTCTGTTGCATGTTAACTCCTTTATGAACCTGTTAATCGCATGTGTATTACTGTTAATAATATGGCTAAGCGTTTTGTTGTTAACGTTTCTAAGCATGTTTTAAAAACAAGTACATATATATAATATATAGTCTTTTTTGTTTAATGTTTTTGTGCATTGCATGTAATTTCATCCGGTGCTTGGTTTATGTTTAGTTTAACATATTAATACTAACACCGACTAAGTGATGAAACGCATGTATTGTTGACCGTTTATTTATTAAACGTGTCCATGCAGCGAGCTTATGTTAAGCTGGTTCTGGTAGTCAATTCATAAAAACAACGACGTAATGTTGGTAAGGAAGTCAACTAAAAATATTTTTCATGAAACTTTTCCCGAAACTTTGTGTAAAACTTTGCACTTCAATTTAAATTATATGCATATAAAAAAACCCATTTTGTTTCTAAATTAATTAATTACCTACTTCAGGCGGAAAAGAATTAATACAATTTTTAGTAATTGACTTTCAATTTTCTTTTATTTCAATCCAAACTAGAATCGACAGCATGCATTAAAATGCAACGTAAAACTCAACACAACTTTATATCTGATAAAATTTGATGAATGATCTAATACATATGCAATACAAAAATCTTTCTAGCAATTTTCCTATAACTGACAGTGATAAATTCCTTTATTTTGTTTTCCATGGCATTGGCATTCGTTGTTGTGGCAACATCTTAACAAACCATACAGAATTTTAGATTTTGAAAAGTTACCAATAGACATATGAATCGAATGGAACCGAATTCAATTTTTCATGAGTTTCGTATAGAACAATGCAAATAAACCCCCGAACTGTACGATAAGAAACTTTTTTTTGACTGATCATATGTATATAGTGTGTCTTAGTTCAAAATGTTTTTTGCCAGTTCCACTGTTCTATGCACTTAAAATTTTTCTTCCATTATAAGTCTTAAGTTTTCTGTAACTCATGTGTAAGAAACTTCCGTTAAAGTTTGAAGTTTCCGTTAACGATTGACATAATTCGGTGCAGTTAGAACGAAGTCACTGTAAATGTGATTCCGTGTATCTTAACTTAACTTAAAAACATTTTTTTTTCGTCTTCTAATTAAAAGGATTTATAAACTCTGGTGCAAATAGAAACCTAGTTTTTATTATGTCTGATTTCAAGGATGAGTTTTGTAATTTATTTGCACACTTAGAGATTTTCTTTGTATATAAATAAATCGAAATTAGAACAATTTCAGTTCGGGTTTTAATAAAAAATCAATTCAAAATAAAGATTTTCTTTCTAGAACTTTCAATTATGTATCCGATGCCAGAAACTTTAAAACAATTTAGCAATAGAAAAGAACGAACATAAACTCATAGAAGCTCTGGACCAACTCATCACTTAAGCAAGTACTGAAGTAGCTTAGTATATACACACTGCAAATGCGTGGAATCTTACGTCACAAATCGCTTAATTTGATAGGGAAAAAAATTGTTTTTGATATCTGCTATAGATTTCGTTTTTATTTTTAAATTAGTTTACCTTTTAGCTGCTTTTTAATTTATTTTATGTTAATTTATTTATTTGTTTATTTATTTATTTATTTCTGTTTGTGTAGATGTGTAATTTGTGTAGAGTAATTGCGTGGAAAATGTGTGCCATTCATTTAAATGACTTTTTGTTTGCCATATACCGTGCTTTCTGCTGGTGCCTGATCTTTGCTGGTGGAGGAGAGTAGTATATCACCGCTGGACAAGGGAAGAGCGTTATGCAACATATTCACCTCATGTGCCATAGGGTTGAATGTAATGTACATGAATGCCAGAAGCTTGAGGAATAAGGTAGATCAAGTTCAAGATATGCTTGCTGATACCAAGATTCAGATTTTGTGTGTAACTGAGATGTGGCTTAATAGTAGTGTGAGCTCTGCATTGGTTTCAATGCCTAACTACAACATCTTTAGAAATGATCTTTTAGACCCTTTAGGTGGTGGGGTTGCCATTTATGTCAACAAATCTTTACGAGCCCAAATTCTGAAGCCTTCGTCTCGTGGACGGGATATTGAGTTTATAGCAGTAGAGGTTAGTTCCGTTTCCGAAAAATGTGTCCTGTTCTGTGTCTATTGTCCACCCAATAGCTTTAACCTAGATAGTTCCTCTGAACTTCTTGATGTAGCGGCCTCTATTGTTCAACAATACCAAGCCGTAATAATCTGTGGCGATTTTAATGTTAATGCTTTCAGTGTTAGTCAGTCACGAGAAAATTTATTTTACCTTTTATAGACACTAGATATTAAAATAATTAACCACCAGCCAACATATTTCATTACTGCCGCTCCATCGCAGCTTGATTATATTCTCACAACGAACATGCATAATGTTCTATTCCACAGTCAAATATCACCGCCAAGTAATTTTGATCATGACTTTCTGTTTATGACTTTCAACTTTAGATTTAACACAACTCGCAATACTACGATCACTTATCGTGATTTTAAAAGCGTTAACATGACTGCGCTCTTTTCTGAGTATGACCAAATATCGTGGAATGACATATATACTTGTAATGAGTTGGACGGTAAGGTCGAGCTTTTAACGAATATTCTTCTGAATCTCTATAATAAGTATGTGCCCCTAAAAACATGTAGAGTCTGCGAAAATCGTTGCCCTTGGATCACCCGAGAGATTCACCACGCCATGGCTGAGCGTGATTTTCTGCTTAAGCAGTACAGAAGATCGCATTGTGTAGCGGCACATAAGAGATACAAAACTATTCGTAATAGGGTAACATCTATGATTCGTTCATCTAAGTGTGCATATCTTTAAAGCAAGCTGGATTAAGACCAGCCTTCTAGGAGGTTGTGGAAAAATATTCGCAGCTTGGGAATATATGGGCAAGAATCCCCACAAGTCATCTGTGATCCCGATACACTGAACACGTTTTTTACTAATTTCACTGGAACTACGGCTCAGCGTTCTCATAATTTAGACTATTCTGTGAAACTCTCTCCACGTTGTACTCTATTAAGTCAAACGCCACTGGGCCTGATTTGCAAAATCCCAAATTCCTCAAACTCATAATGCCATATATATCTTGTCCCCTAGTCCATATCTACAATTGCTGTCTCACCAGATCTCAGTTTCCTACCCAATGGAAACAAGCTACAGTTGTCCCTATTCCTAAGAAAGTGTCTCCGTCTCAACCTAGCGATTATCGTCCCATTAGTCTGCTTAATTTTCTGGCCAAGGGATTGGAAAATATCTTATATAAGCAAATTATGGATTATGTAGAGGTGAATAAAATATTGTCAGTTTGGCAGTCTGGCTTTCGACCGGGGCACAGCTGTGAGACTGCTCTCTTAAAAGTTGCCACAGATATTTATGATGCTCTTGAAAGTGATCATTTGACAATATTGGTTTTACTTGACTATAGTAAAGCATTTGACTCTGTTAATCATTTAAAACTACTCTCTAAACTTGGTAATGGTAATGGGCTTAACTTCTCATCTACAGCTCTTAAGCTGATTACCTGTTTCCTAACGAATCGCAGTCAAATGGTAAGGTAGGAGAAACTATCTCTAATCCGGCGTATCTGTCCTCAGGTGTTCCTCAAGGATCAATCGTTGGTCCACTTTTATTTAGCCTGTACATAAATGACTTACCAAGTGCTATTAAAAATTGCTCTATTCAATTATATGCTGATGAGATGTACCTTAGTAGACCTATAGGATTAATGGAGGATTGTGTCTATCGGATCAATGAGGATATACAGTACCTACATAAGTGGTCTGCAATTAATGAGCTGTCACTGAATCCGTCCAAATCAAACTGCTTAGCAATTTATAGGCGTGCATTAGAGAAATCCGAGCTTCCCTCTGTAGTATTGAACAACACAGTCTTGGAATATGTTGACTCAGTCAAAAATTTGGGAATCACCTGCATTGCGGAAATGATGAGAAAGGTATATGGTGCTCTGCGGCAATTGTGGATTAGCTCAAGCTCCATGTCAGTGGATTTTAAACTGAAGTTGGCTAAATCAGTAATTGTACCACATTTTACATATGGCAGTTTAATATTCGACAAACTTGATTCTGTTTGTCAAAGGAAACTGAAAGTTGCGTTCATTGATGTTACTCGATACATTTACAAGCTCCCTCGTAGCGCTCACATATCAGCGTATGTATCATCGATCCTGGGCACATCCCTTGAGACATATCTAGCTAGACGTCAACTTATTTTCTTACAAAAATTAATAATTCATAAAAGCCCAGCTTACTTATATGAGAAACTGCAGTTCTTGCATTCTACCAGAAATCCTCAGCTTCTTATCCCATTGCACATCTCACAGTATGGTGAGCGTTCTTGCTTTGTCCAGGCTGCTCGTAAGTGGAATTCTCTTCCAAGTAATATTCAAAGTGAAGGCTTTAGCAAAGCTTTTTCAAGGTTAATTAATAATTTAAATTTTTGAGGGTGAAAGGTGCACGCATCTACTAAATAAATTAATTGGATTACTATCTCCATTATTTTTTTAGTACTTAGTTTGTATATTTTTAAGTTTTTAGTTTTATTATTATTATTATACTTTTAGCTTTTTCTTTCTTTTGTTCTCCTCTTGATATTAATACTGTAATAAGATCTTTTAATCTTGGGTACATTGCGAAATAAATTATTATCACGGTGGCTTCCTTGAGTCTTGTCCGAAAAATTTCAAGATAAATTTCTAGATCTAAGAAAAAAGGTCGTTTAGGAGTGAAATGAGTATTAAGACGCAAATTAATCACGAAAGAAAACAAGTAAAAAAGCTAGAATTGGTCTAAGACCAATTCTTAGGATACCCTAGATGAATGCCCGTATTAAATTTCGTATGGTCACCGGCTTTTTCGCATATATTTCTAGAACGGTTTGTCGCACAGACAAAATAATTATAACCAATTTTATAGGATTTCGTATTCTGCAGAAGTTTTTAGTACCATAAAAATGTCTTGGACTGATCGTTTTCAAAGTATACGTAAAAAACCGAAATTTTTATATGGCAACACCAAGAAAGAGTTGCCCGATTTAGTCCATTTTTGACATTTTATTTGCTAATGTAGTAAAAACATCATGTGCGAAATTTCAGCTCTCTACGTCGATGCGTTCTCAGGCAGTGTCCAAATATATAGCGGAAAACGAAATTTTTATATGGCAACCCCACGAAGGAGTTGCCCGATTTGGCTCATTTTCGAACTTAATTTTACTTTTTTTTTAAGGTCTGTGTACAAAATTTCAGCTCTCTAAGTATACGGGTTCTCGAGTTATCGTGCGCACAGACGGACGGACGGACGGACAGACGGACGGACGGACATTCAAAAATCGAAATAACTTTTAATATTATGAATGGGTGTCCAATCCATTTTGCTCTACCATCATTATTTCGAGGTGTTACAAACGGAATGACAAACTTAGTATACCCCTATGATTTCATCTAGGGTATAAAAATGAACTCTTATCTATAAGTTAAGAAAAATATTTAGCAGCGCAGGCATCCAAATCAATCAATAGAACTCAAATGGATTATTGCCGGTATCCACTAATTATTAAATTCTGAAGAAAAATTTTCCAAGAAAATTCCTAAGAAAAAAACTAAAATCGTATCGTTATTTCGTTCGGCTGTGGTTACATTTTCTTTGTAGATATGTTGATTTTTAACTTTTGAGTTGAAGTCGTGTTGTAGATAAATAATAAGCTCAAGTTCAATATAATTGAGATTAGCTCATTAAAAAACTTCATTGAATAAAAATAAGTAAAGGTCGAAATAGCTTTATCCGTCTATTTTATTTTTAGTGTTAGAAGTGTTTATTAGATCAATCACTTCAAAGTATAATTGGAGTGAAGAGCCTGTACATATGTACCTATACCTTTATATGAAAAATCATAAAAATTGGTGTGTTTACACGTGGGAAACAAAAGACCGTTGTTTTGATATTTTTCATTTCTAAAAAATAAATCAATTTCTTTAAAAAAACCGTTTTAATTTGAATTGCACATTTTCAAAAATATTGCCGTAAATTTGAATATACTGTCTTAAAAATTATGAGAAAGCATAATCGGGGAATGAAAACTCATTCACACATTCACATTCATACCCAAGACTCTCCTTCCATGTCACCTCAACCCCTATCAAATCTTGCTTATGCCTACCTAGAGATAATTATAAAGAAACCATTGCTGCTGCTGTGTGGGGAAATTAATCCTCTGAAAGTTGTCTGTAAATTCTCAAACATTGCCTAGGCAAAATCTGATAAACTGTAGGGTTTCATATTAAATAGTGAAAATAATTATTATCTGTTGACCTACTTAACGTGTGTATACATCATAGTATGCATATACCTATGTACTATGTAAACACAAATATATTCTATCCCTCACGTATCTTTATAAGAGAAACGGTTATTTTTAGTAGCAATAGAGATAGTCATGCAAATTTATGTTAGTTTTGTAAGCTGATTAGGTGTTTTCGGTAGATCAGGAACGGGTGTAACCAAAACAAAGGTAAAACAAACCCATGATAATGATGATAAGTAGATCAAGTTTAAGGGTTTCAGAAAGATAGGGATTAACCTTCATAAATTCAATTAATTGTAAGTGGATTTGCTGTTGAATTCATCCAATTTCTATACATGTTTTTACTGCAGAATTAATTGTCCAAGTGGCCAAGGGTTTAAATTTCATATAAAGTTCATAAAACAAGGCATTTTATATCAATATCATGAGGTATCGCACATTAATACTTTTATCTTAAATTCCATAAATTTTAATCATATTTGGGGTGTAGGGTTCAAGAACCTATCATTTCATACCCAACTCAATCATAAAATTTTTATATTTCTAGGGTTTCATATTTTTTCTGACGTGGATCCAAGTTGATGAGTTGATTATTAGGGTTTAGAATTTCTGTTATAATTCTATCCTAAATACATTATTACTATCATCACCTGAATAGTAAATTGTCAATTCCCATAATTGACATATAGTGCGCTCTGTTCGTAAATTGCAACTCACTGGAGGCAATGTTAATTCCAATAATTGACTTCCAATGAGCTGCGTTTACAGATCGTAATTTGCTGCTCGCTGATATGAAAATGGTGGTGAAGTGTGTAGCGATTAAAGGATATCGTCTAGTTATTCATTCATTTTAATTACGCAATAATAAAATTTTAACAACTTCAATCAGTTATTTCCTTAACTTTAATCGTAATTCAATTTTAGATTCAAATTCAGTTAATTTTATTATAATCCTCTTAGTACTACGAAGTTATACTGCAATGTTTACTTACTACTCCAAGAAAATCTAACATGTAATTTTAACTTATTTGTTTAATATTATCACAAGCAATTAATTCAAATTTGAGCTCAACTATGACTATTTTAATTTAACAATTCACAAAAAAAAAACTATTAACTATTAATTCGTACTGAATGTTTGTTTCATGTTTATTAGATTGACATGTCGTGTAAGTTATGGCCATTAAAGGCATATTCGCTTAGGTTACTTAGCATACCATGTATCATAACCTTATGGCATGCACCTACACAATGCACCGTAACCTCAAATTGATCAAAAATGTAGAAAATATACCTTTTTAAATGTTTGATATATTTGTTGACGAAAAATAATTTAATCCTTTAAAAATGTCATGAATCCTTGCGAAGGTAAATTATGACATTAACGATGAGTTGAGTTCTCGATAAAGAGATTTGTCCCAAAATCACTGAATGAAAATGTTTTTTTTACTATTGATGAAAAACGCTAAGAGAATATTATTGCATATAAGATAAACCATGACCTTTTGGCATATTAACCTATGACAACTCGATTGAAAAAGAAGAACGAATGAAGGAGTGACACACACGCCTTTTATAGACAAATTTGTTTCAATTTCATTATCCATAATGTGAAATTATCAAAATATTGGCCCTTTGTGAATAAATTAAGATTTTTAATTATTATTGGTATTTGCCAAAATGAATTTTAGATTTTTTGGTATGTTTACCATAAGGATTTAATGTTTTTGTTGATTTCAATTGATTTTTACGAATTTTTGTTCTATCTTATCGACGCGCCATTTTTTAGTTCATTCCAAATAATTCCTCTCTCGATCTTCGCTGTTCTGTCTTGCTCACACTTTGCCTCTCTTTCGCACTCGTTAGTGCAAATGTAAATTATAAATATCGCGAATTACGCGAAACGCGCGAAAAATATCGCGAAACGAACGCGGCCATTAAAATCGCGCAGTGATTTTACGCCGATGTGACGTTTGAAATATCGTGGAAATATGAAGTTTCGGCATTTTTCCAAATCTCGAAACGTCAAACGCCCGCGATTTGTTTTTTGTTAATTTTATTAATTTTAATCGTGTCTTGTGAGGTGTTTTCTAGTGTTTTGATCGTGACTTTTACGATTGGTGGACACCAGTACAGGTGAGGTTGTTTTGGGTATTTTTCTCACCTGAAATATCCACTAATTACCGTTGTGTTGCATGGTTGCTCAGTTTGTGCGTTTAATTAGATATATGCATTTGATGGCATGGAAATTAATGTTTTGATATGTTTTGCATGTAAATAAAGACACCTTGGATGTGTAATTACTTAGTTTTTTATTTGTTTTCAATGTCTATTTGTTCTTAAGACTGAACATTAATCTGTATTTTAATTCAATTGCTAACAAATTCATTTTTTATTTCAGGCCATATTTTCATTTTGACTGTGGTATATTTTTTCTTTTTTGTTTTTTGTTCGTCGAACATCACCACTATTCACATCGAATCTATGGGCATTAAGCCATTAAGGCGGACGAGCGTTACAATAAGTTAATCAATGAAATAAATTAAATGCTTTTTGGGATTGTCGGGTCGGTTAGGACTTACAGACAGGAAATGAGAGACCATCACCACTGGAAGTAATAATTGTAACTTTAATCCATTTCTAAATTATACTAGTTACGCATCTCGAACAAAACGAAAAACTCCATAAAAATATTTGAACGAATGAAAAAGTGACAGACTCTAGACAGAGAAAAATAGAAGAAAATTATATAAAAGCTTTTCCTTTTATGGTGATTAAAATGTAAATTTGACCGTATTCAACTGAAGAGCTCTGAGCAATATATTTCAGCTGAAAATACATCCGCCGTCATATTAAATAAGTGAACCGAATTTTCGCTTAATATCAATTGCTTCGCTTTTCACATTTACTGTGTTTGTAACTGTATGGGAGCCATGTCTGATGTTACATTCCTAAGGTTCACAAAATGGTTAAAAGCTGTTATATATATAATATATTGTACTAGCTGAAGAATACCTGACCAACCGACCCCATAAAATTACCTCAAGAAAACTTCCGTCTTTCTAAAATTGAACAACTTACTTAACGCCAGCCGAAGAAACATCTAAAAGAATTAATTTTCCAGACATTATGTCGCCGGAATGTATATCACCGTTACCACCCTCTATAATTGTACAATTGAAGTAAATACTTATAGTGAACTCTTTTGTGCGACTCGGTATTAACGCTGCCACCGGATCTGCCATTCTCGTGTTCCTCCTTACTGGCATGGTGGGAGGAAAAAAGCCGGGAAATGACAGATTGGGTGGCGGTGGTTACACCAAGTCGCACAAAAGAATTCACTATTAGTACCTATTTACCTCAATTGCCGTCTTGAAAGGTATTTTATTTGTAACTTACGCCATCTTCATCTCAGAATCGAAAAGTATCTTTGTGTCTGTATTTTCAAGTATTGGGCCTCTTTTTTGTAAACTATAGCTGTGTTCTTTTGTCTCCGCAGAACAGGGCAGAACAAAAGATACACAAAAGAACGCCTCATACATTTTCATAGTAGATTTATAAATGAAGCCAACAGTACAAATAGTTCGCTTCAATCGACAGAACAATTTGTTCTATCCAGTATATGGGAGTTCTAGAACAAGGTAAAGGTACACAAAAGAGCATAGCTTATGTGTTTAGAGCGGTCAAAATAGGCTTTAGTTAGGACATGGCAGACCCGCAACAATTTTAAATAGGCCTCTCTGTATATATTAGTGAATGCCCTGTTATAATCCGAATCTTTGGAAATCAATGATGCGAGGACCGATTGTAACTTACTTAGAACTAAAACTACAAAAAAAAAAAAAAATCATAAGATTTGAATTGCAAATATTATTTGTTTCAAGAAAAAAATTTCAAAATCAAAATAAAACAAACAAAACAAATTAAACCCGACACTTACACATCCAATAAATAGATCCTAAACCCTCCAGAAATCAAGATACGAAAATCAAACATTACGGACAGACAAAAGTAAATGGATTCCCATGGGAAGTATATTTTATCACTTTCAATTAAAAGCAATCCCTGAACCAGAAAGGTAAATTTAAACACCACAAAATCCACTTAGGCGACAGACGAGAAAATGAGAAAATAGGACTGTTCCGAGCAGATGTTTTCTTCTCCCAAATTAAAGCTTTCCGGGGCACGTCTTCTAATAAATTTTCTCAACTTTTCCTCGAATCGTTATATAAGTGGGAGTTTGACCGCATAAGTAAGGTATACTTACTGTGGTATAGTGCTGGGTTGATATAGTCTTATAGTAGTATCCACTATAGCCTCCACCATACTAAACATACATATGGGGTTACCTCTAAATTAAATGAAAGTAATGAGGGAATTTGTATGAGATCTTGTTAACTAAAGAATTTCTAAATAAGATTGTTGGAGGGAATCATCAAGTACAGGCATCTGCAATTCATGGTACGTTTATAGAGACAACATATGTAGACACAATTAGCTTTATTGAAAGCCGTTAGATTATTTGCAAATAGGTATTTCTTTTGAAGGGAATTTAATTACAAATCATAATGTGTGGAAACATATATGCATACATATGTATATGCCTATGTATAGTGCCTACATAAATGCATTAGAATTTTTGAGATTTTTAATGCCTTGTAAAATTCACAACAAAAAGACGTTCTCAATTGAAGGAAGTTGCTCATTTTTTTTAATTTCCTGTTTTCCTATAGAAGATAGAAGAGATTTTCTATATATTTTGCTAAATAACGTACGCGCCTCTTTCAATTTGTGTAGTACATCATCACACAGTGCTCATATCTAGATAGGAATGAGGCCATCGATCGATTGGTAACAGAAACTGAGCGTTTTATAGACCAGAGGATATGGGGTGTCAATTTTCAATTTCTAAACGACTTGGATGGCAACGATGTGCTTTTTTGTTGTTTTTTTTTTATAGAATGTATACCTGTGCTATCTAAACAAGCTGAAAAAACTAAGGTCTATAAAAATCGAATATTCATACATATTGAGGGGAAACAGAATATATAGTTGAAAACTGAAACAACTTCTACCACATGGTGCATTCTATGATGTACTGCTTGTCACTCAAAATATGTAGTGAAATAGAGAATTTTTCCGGCATATAACTGTTTTTATTTCCATAATTGCTTTTCATGGAAAAATAATTTGTTTTTTCTTTTTTGTTCTTAAGAAATAAATTCAAAAAAATCATTAAATTTAACGCATGTAAAATAAAAATAGCACCGCAAAGGTTAATGTCCAGTAAAACATGCAATGAAAGACAAGCTAAACAAAACAATAACAACAATATAAAAATTTAAAATCAAAATGCAACGGTTGATAAGCCAGTTTTCATTTCGTTAATTTTGCTAATGACGATAGAAATCGTGCCTAATTTGATCCAATTCCACCTAAAATTAGCAAACATCTAGGAAGGTGCATGTAGGAAGATACATGTGTAGAATGAAAGGTAACACTTGAGAGTTTCGAAATCTTGCCAGAAAATGTAATGGTTTTGGCGGGAAAATTGCTTAAATAAATGGGTGGGGGGAGGGGGGTATGTGGAATGACTTTTTTATCAGCTCGCCTCAAGGAATCGCGTGGTATATAAGAAGGCATCTTGATCTGAAACACCTTGTATATGCTTACCGTCTTGAATAAAGGTAAAGTTTGTCAAATTTCTGGCACTTATACTATATAATGGTCCCTAACAGTTTTTTTTCATCAAAGCATACAAAAAAAAACCCCTACCCTCGTTGAAAACCCACTTGGTCACAAGACACTGAGTGAGAACGTTAAAAACCTTCTCGGTCCGTTGCTCATAGTTTCACGACTTCACAGATTATTACATCATATCCGGTGCCTACTACATATGCACTTTTCCACCATTCAGGTCATAACATCAAATGATTTCGTGGAAAACATCTCGTAACCACGAAATTACCCATCTATAGGGTCCGCCAAATAACTTTTTTTTTTTTTAAACAGGGCGCAAAACATCGAGTGTAGCTTCGGCTGTGTGGCACGTAGCACCGTCCTGTTGAAACCAAATGTTACCAATATCCTCCTCTTCAATTTTCCTGAACAAAAATTCGTTCAACATGGCCCGATAACGATTGCCATTGACTGTAACGGCCACTCCTTGCTCCCGGCCCAATTATGCCTCTGGACCAAAATCCGCACCAAACAGTGACTCGTTTTGGGTGTATCGGCTTTTCAATGTATGCGTGCGGGTTTTCTGTGCCCCAAATGCGACAATTTTGCTTGTTTACATACCCGCCAAGATCAAAATGAGCTTCATCCGAAAAGATGATTTTTTTGGCAAAATCGGCATCTTCTGTAAGTCGATCGCAGGCAATATTTCCCAGCGTTGTTCAAGCGTATACACAACCATATTCGTTCAGCGGAAGAATAAAACTAATTATCTGTCAAATCAGACATGAGCTAAGTGTTACCATTCACGAAATAAGCACTAGTTGAAAAAAAAACGTTAGATGGCGGACCCTATACATAACTTTACCTACTGTTTTTTTTTTTTCTATAAAATATAATCCGACATTTTCCTGGAGCCGACTCTGTTGGGTCATTCCATACCAAATCGACTAAAAATCACGAAAAGTGTGACATGACCTTCTTTTTGAAATTTTACATACTTGAAGGGTTTGTGAAAACAAAAATACTAATTAAAAATTTTCCTTCTATAGTGCGTACGCGAGTTGTTTCATTTTCAAAATGAAACAAAATTTCTGTCCTTTTCTTCTTAAAGAATTCATACGTATATATTTTTCTATTTATGCTGGGACAGTGAAATGAAGCTCATTTCAAAGATAGGACCTCACGCTATCTAAGAAAAATAAAATCTTAGAAATATACGCGAAGAAGGACATTAAGGATAAGGATTTTATCTTTTATCCTTGAATATCCTCGAAAACGTACTTTTGATTTTGTTAATTTTTTTATATTTTATACCATATATCATCCACTAAAACATATTAAAATTTCAACTTGGGTTCTGAACGGGATCAAGGACTAAAAAATCAAGAAAGTTTCACAAAAATACATTTATAACTACCTACAAATAAAAAAATATTGTTTCTATACAGGGTGGTCCCGTATGTGGTATTGCATCTGAAGGCTATAGATAGGCCAGGTGGGGGAAAATTCTTACAGTTTTCGAGATAAAGGGATTTTGATTTGAGTATGTTTTTATATATCACCCTGTAACTTTGTAGGTTTGAAGCCTATGATAATTATTTAAAATTTTGTAGATTCACAATCGTTAAACCCCTCCAATGGTGTACAAATTTTACTTCTCCACTTCTCCGTTTTGAAGTTATGGTTCAACTATTTTAAGATTTCGTATTTTTAACTCAGTTTTTTAAACTACTATATTTATCAAAAAACACGTCATCAACACCAATTTTTCATATGGGTTTTTTGAAGTATATTTATAAAGTTGCTCTCTATACTTTATTTATCGAAAATTCGGAACTTAATTCGTAACTGTTCTCGTGTCTGTAAATACTAATTGTTTTAGGAGCTAATATAACCAGAAAATCAAAGCACATTGTAGAGCCATGACACATTTAAATTTCTTGTAATAAATATTTCATTTCTTCTAACTACAGCCTTTTTCGAAAACTGTTCCAACTACTGATTACCCTGTCACAGACAATGATTTCTAATAAAATAATACGAGTATCGTAAATAATTTAAATTTAATATGCCTTGCATTGTATTCATGGCAATGGTTGTATAATTTAAAGTCATTTCTCTTGTTCGGAGACCGAGATGCAATTCATTTTTAAAGCAGCTTTCACCAATTTTATCTAGACAGTGGAAATCCTTAGGCAATAATCTTTGAAAAGCACTATATACATAGATATGTACGTAATATTTGGTGCTGTAAATATCTATTTCAATTTGTTCCTGAAAGATTTATTAAAATAAAATATTTCTTACCAGATTTTCGCGATGCAAGCAAGAACTCTGGCTGCAAAAAAAACAAAAACAAAAAAGAACGAAGAAAGTAAACTGGGGTCATATTTACAGTCTTACAATGGAAGTAAGACAAGTGAAAAAAATATTTTAACGAAAATTGCTTTACTTTTAATATTTTTAGTGGAGAATTCACTAATTACGAGTTTATTTATTTTTCCAATTAGTTTGGTTTAAACTATCTGATTCACCCCATCCCCTCCCACTTTCCTGATATCTCATACCAAAGAAAATTAATCATACTCAAAAGATTTATGATTTTGCTATTCCTCTCCACGGAAATCTTATTAATGGAGGGGCTTAGTTCGGTCTGATGAACCTTAAGGCGATTAATTAAAATATTGTTAGAGTTGTTATTCCGACTGTGCTCTCTCTATAATGCACTATCTGGCAATGAAGGAGTTACAGCTTAGTGAGGATTATAGAAATTACTCGTATATTATATTATACAGTTCCGTTATCAACTTTCAGTTTAAATTGTGTAGAGTGGAATTACAGGGCACTATAGAACTCATCGTGAAGAAACGATTATATTAAGTTAAGTTTCCTAGGTTTTATATCATTTCATAAGCAAAGGAATTTTCCAATTTCTTTTTTTTTTTCATTATTTTCACGTTTGTTGAAGTGATAAGATGGAATATAGAATTCAAGAAGTGAATCTTCTCTTTGGATTCGAGTGTAAAAAAAAGTACATTGAATTTCATTGACAGATTTTTTTCAAGACAAGTGATTTATATCTATTGCTATATATATGCTTAGTTGTCTGATATATAATGTGTTCTTCTCTTGAGTCTCCATTTTGACAAGACCGTAAAATACGAGTACGTTAAGCGATACCATGACATCCCTTTGCTCATCTCCAGGCACAGCATGGCTGCTGCCTGTGCCTTCATACAACGAGGCCTTGATATTGTTAAGGAGTATTGTACCCATCATGATATGACAGTGAACTCTACAAAGACCACCTTGGTGCTCTTCTCCGGAAGACGTAAGCTTGCGTACACTCTAAAAAATTGTTATATAAAATTACTAGTTCCGTACAGTAAAATTACATTAATCATGAAAATCAATGGCGAAATCACCGTTTTTAATAGTTTTATTTTATAATTGGTAATTTTACTACTGTTTTAGGTTGATTTGTACTAAATCTCCAGAAAATTTACAAAATGCCATGGTAAAAATATACGGTTACCGCTGTAATATCACTCTAGCATCGGAATAATGCTTTATAAGTATTAATATTAAAACACACACAAAACTGGAGAATACTAATAATGGAGTAATTTTGTGGTCGTAACTGTAGTAATTTTGCTGTGGTAATTGTAGCAACTGCCGAAAATCCACGACACTTGCATGATCTGATGTGTATGCCCGCATTGAAGTTTAGTAATAATCTAACATTATTGAAACAACATTAGAAATGAATAAAGGAATGTGAACAAAATTTCCTCGTTTTTACGTCCACTAAATATTATTATAATTAGATCCACTTGGGCAACGGCTATGTGACAGAGTTTTAATAGATACCTTTCTCCAGTCCTATCTAACTATGCCTCAGGTCTGGTAGATATATGTGCATGGTTTATTACCCATAATAGAAAAAGATTATAAGTGCTATATTAGAAAAATCCTAGTATCAGTGGAACAAGCGATTATTGCTGTGCCGCTCTTGTTCGTTATTTCTTTTTCTCGCTGTTGTTAGTTAAAAGATTGCTTCACGTTTAGTACTAAATCTAGTGAGTGCGAAAAATTGCAGCAAGATGTTTGACTTAACAATAAAACGTCAAAAGCAAGAATATGCTGACCAGGATTTTTTCGCCCTTGTCAACCAAAGTAAAATTTCTACCATTTAGTATAGCTCCCAAACTGCAGTAAAAATAGATAGTTTAATGGAAAAATACGTGTGCAGTAAAATTACGACAGTAGAGGAAAGATAAATTGCTATATTTAGCAAAATTCTTCATGGTTAAGTAATTTTACTTAAAACCAGTAAGGAACGTTTACTCGCTGAAAGTAAACTTACTTTGTGTAGTAGTTTTGCTAGCCAAATAATTGGATCTTACATACTAAAGGTAGTGTACTCCAATTATAGCAGGCAACTGCGATGGCTCTGTATTTTGTAGTAAATTACTTCGAAAATTTTTTTGAGTGTACTTTGTTCTTCCAAAGCTCTTTAAACACACGTTGCAACTGTCTCCCCATGACAAGCACTCCGGTGTCTACCTTGATTCGAACCTGACGTGCGGATTGCGTGTAGAGGAAAAAGTTAATACGGCTATGAGGATTTTCACTCAATGCAGAAGAACCTTTGACTGTACATGGGGCATAAGACCGACTGTTGTGCACTGGATGTACGCCTCTTGTATGTGATGCCCGAGGACGCTAGTAGTGGCTGCAATCCAGAAGCTAGCGGATCTGCAAAGGCTTGCCTGCTATAGGCTTCATGTGCTCTAAGACTACTGCTGCCCTTGAGGTCCTACTTAATCTGCCAGCCATGGATCTTGTCATTCAGGCAGATGTCAAAAGGGCTGTGTGCAAATTACGCTCATGGGGATGTTGGAAAGACGGCTGGACTGGCTCTTATGACGCTTATTGGCGCGTGAGCTGGAGCGTGAAAGCCCTCCGGTCAGCATGCCACATGAAGCGATGGTATTAGAGCTTCGTTTTGAGCGTCGCTTCTTTCTGAGTTTTCAGTAAAGGGAATCATGGACTGAGGGAAGTGCCTTATCGAGCCCTCCTCGGTTCGCACTAAGAATTTTTACCGACGGCTCTCCCAGTAATGAGGAAGCCAGTGCACGGCTCTCCCAGTAATTACGAAGCCAGTGCGACCGTTTACTTTCGTGAACCTGATGTTAGGAAGGAGAGCTCATTTGAAAGGCACACCACTGTTTTCCAGGCCGAAGTCTTCGCCGTTGCAATGGTAGGGAGAATAGCCGTTGATATGGAGATCAAGGCGAAAGATAGTCAGGCAGTCTTGATTGCTCTGAGTGGCTCTCGGATACTAAGTTACTGGGGGACTGCAGGTTGTCTGTGGATATGCTGTATATCCACAACAAGGTGTCCCTATAGTGGGTTCCTGGTCACATTGGGATCATGGAAAATGAAAGGGCTGACCTTGTAGCGATGTCTGGCTCTGGTTCTCCATTCGTTGGACAGGAAGTCAACTTAGGCGTTGCCACCTCAGCTATCGGGTCTCTCTTCAAAGTTGATATTCGTATGAAGCATCAGCAGAGATGAACGAACCTCTCCGACTTTCTCTTGGAGTTCGGAAAGAGACAATTTAGAAGTATGGTTGGCATCATCACCGGCCACAACTCACTTCACGCTCATCCAACAAGGATGGGAGTTGTTGACAGCCCTGAGTATCTGTTCTGTCTGGAGGGAGAGCCTGAGACAACCGAAGCTGGATACGCTAGTGTCTGTCCTCTTATCTGTGGATGAGCTCAAAAACCTTTCTCACTTTGAAGAGAGAACAATACCTATATTTTAGATTATTTTGGCTGCTGTTATAGACCAAAAAAAAGAAGAAAAAGTTTTGATACGAACATAACCAGCTTCTGATCAAATAAATATGGTTCCATCCCGTTTAGTGCATCACAACGAGCATTTTTCCTGCTAGCACTATCAACTACAGTCTGAAACAATTAATATAGTATAATAGTTAATTTTACTATTCGATGTTTAGTAAGTGTGTTTACATTTATGTTGTGTAATTTTACTCGCTATCCGTTTACATTTCACAAAACTCAATTTTTACAATTTCCTTAGGGAATACGTGCAAACATAAGTGGTAATTTTATATCCAATTATATCGATATTATATATGTACATATTTACATACATATAAGTATAACTTTGTAAATTTATTACATTTAATATTACCAAATGAATGTGTATGGATTCAGGTAATTCTATGCAGTTTTTCATAATTTTAAAGCAAATTGGAATTTGGGAAAATTTTCAAGCTTGAAGTTGCTTATATTATTCCAATTCGGTTTGAAAATCTGTGCAATTTCAACTGAACTGGAAGATTTTATTTTAAATTCACTTTGAAGTAAGTACTTCAATGTTGCGTGTATTAGAATCTTTTACAAGATATTGTAAAAATTGTTTTCACTATATTCTTCAGCGGAAAAGGGTATTTTACTAAATGTTAAGCCATCGGTCACACTTTTTTTTTTGTTTTTTAAAATGACAATGCTCGTGAAAATGTATAATAAAAAATTGATAAGTAGTTTTTTTTAATAGTTTTTGACGGTATGTCTCCAACTGGTTGCTGAAAAAAATGCAAAAAATTATCCGAAAAGTTATGATACAATTTCTTATTTTTTTATTTTTCACATCGACAAGTTCCTGTTCACTCTGGCTCATTGACACGACATTTTATTTGAAGAAAAAAAAAATATTACAAACCATGAAAATTTCATAAAATTATCGTGAAATTTTTTTGTAAGGGATTTCGACATCTGGCAAGACTCAAAAATCCAAAACGCTATATTGAAACACTATACGTATTTACAGAGAAGTCTCTTTAAGTAACGGCTGTTGTTATTAGTTGTTCGCTTTTTGATCTGTCACCCATAGTTAAAAAAATTTGAAGCTATGTGCTTATGTCGCCCGGCAACTATAATGTTGCCTATGTTACTCTCCAAATTAGTCAAATTTTGATTTTTCTTTTAATCCAGGTTTTCGTGTTATTCTTTTATTGTTAGAGTTGCGTCAAGTAACGAACCTTTTGCATGAGCATACATATTATTATCATTCAAACATTCCTGTATGTAATCATTTCAGACAATATACTTAAATAAAAACCATTAAACAGAAAATTAGATCCGGTTTTACTAGAAAGTACCTATTAAAGCTGTACCACTTTAGCTTAATTTTTTAAATATTGAAAAACAGTTATTTTCAAAGTATTTCCAACCCGGTCGACTGATTTTTATTTATTTTTTTTAATCAAGAGTAATGATGTCGACACAAGAATACCACCCTCTCTGGGGTGTACGGGGAGGAAAAATCATCAGATGCTTCCCTTATAGTCTGTTAAAAGTCTGCGCTGAGTGAAATGTAGCTTAATTATACCTAAAAAACCACTGATGCACGAATAGAATTGTTTAATTACTTCAATTTTCATAGATTAAGTACTCCGAAAGGAAATTACTAATCATGTTTTTGGTAGATATAGAAGTTACGAAAGTAATGGGAAATGAGAAAGCAATTTTCGAAAGTGTTCGTTAGGCTAATTAACCTCGAAGTATATCCAGGATAAATTACAAAAAAAAAAAAAAAACACCAGCTATGGATGTTTTTCTAGAATCTGTTAAATGAAAAATGAAAGAAAAATCTGGTGTTGAATTTATGACCATTGTTTTATTGGGAATTTTATAATTGGCTGCATTCATTGATTAGTTTTTGGGGACAAAAGATAAGTTTGAAAATATCTAATTATAGTACTCCAGAAAATTATAAAATTAAGATACAAAGTACGACTACATATAAACCCATTCCACCCATCTTCATAAATAAAGTAACAAAAGAGCTAGGGTAAAGGCAGAACATGTTAATTGTATCGCCATCTGCTATTCGGCATTAATATTAATAATCTAAATTCTAAATATTACAACTCAAAATGTTACTGCCCGTCTGCATAAGATACACCGATTTCTTATTCGTCGGTTTTTTTTTTCATTCAAAGAAGTTACGAAACTATTTTTTATTTGTATAAAAAAGCATTTTGAAAACTATACTTGTACTATTAAATGCTAATTTAGTATACTACGCATACGTTAGTAACCCATGAAAGTTTAGTTAGCAGCTAAATTAATCAATCCCTCAATACAACAAGAACACTGATGATATCCTGATAAGACGAAACACGTTGCTGTACGTTGTGAAAAAGAACGAGAACTGTTTTGTTTATATAAAATGGCAGTATACTAGTGACCTACTATAATAGTTTATTTAAACGTATTTTAGAAAATTTGTTTGGACAAATATTTTAAATCTTTGAGTTTTATTTGAACTCTTATCAAATTAAACCATGATACTATGGCTTTTCGAAAGCATCTGTGCTATTTTCTTGATTTGTTTCATCTCTTAGTGAGCAATTTTTGATATCAAATTTTCTTCGTGTTATATTGATGAATTTCGGTGTATCAAATCAGATAAATTACTTTTTTAATTGAAAATTATGTCAATGTGCTTTCAATAAAAATGCCAGCATGTCTGAAAGTACCGCGATTTTCTAGCATGTCGAATTGACTTTAAATGCACCTGCCTCACTGTACAGATAGGGGGACATTTATCAGAAAATCCGGATTATGTATATCCAATTCATTCTTTGATAAATCTGAATTTGAATTTGTAGATTTCTCAAATCCGATTACCTGCAGGTCGTCTACCGGTAATAACAGAAAAATCTTTTTAGTTTCTGTTTGGTCTTAATTTTGTTCTCTTTTTATCTTTTTTTTTTTTTATTAAAAGAAAAAATTATTGTTAAAAAACTTACAGAAGATTAGTTATAACTTGCGTGATAAAATGAAAAACTTTTTCCGACGGAAAAATATCTTTTTTCTTTCTTCTATTTCCTTAAAAGTGGGAAAATGCTCAGAAAATGAGTTAAGTGCTTCAGAATTTCCCTTGTCGAATTATTAAATTACTTTGGGATTGTGTAAGTAGTCAGACAAAAGATTTTCTACTAAGTGCATCCCACTGAGCTTCAATGCTTTTAGCAGACAGAATCTTTTCTGCAAAATGTCTTAAGTTGAAATGTGAAAAACTTGCGATAATCCCTCCTGATGGGCAATATTAGATTTAACTGAATTAAATATGTATAATCAAAAGGAATACTTACTAACTATCTAATATCTAAATTATTCGAAAATCTCATTTTTTTTTTTATAAATATATATAATTTCTTATTTCTACACATTTTATGCAAATTACATTAAAATCCCACAAAGTGGTAAAAATATTTTAATTAAAAATTATTATGATATTTTTTGGTAAGTAAACTGAAATATTAACACAAATCTCTGCTGTCGTGCTGAACTTTAAACGTAAACAAAGTTTTAAATTTTATTTCATGGAAAGGTGTACACTTTTAATGTGGAGACTGAGTTTCAAACTAAACGTGATTAAGACCAACAAAGTTACATCAAACTCCATTACTACCACATTTAAGTTGAAATGTATTCAAAAAATAATGCCGAAAGTTTAGTGTATATCTACAATGGTAAAAGTTTACACCATTTACTCTTTACTGGACCTATTTTATGTAGATTTAAGGGAAAAAACACATTTTCTCTTTGGTTAGATGCTTTTTAATTATTTTTGTGTTTTTTTATTATATTAGGTAGATACTTAGTTACTACTTTTGTTGATTTTCTCTTCATGTTTATGAAGTTTGGGTGATATTTATGTATTTGTTTTGTCTTACCTACCACATTGTATAGGGTGTCCCAGACTAATATGCGACTTATGTGATGTGATTTTTCTTTTTAAGACCAACTGAATATTTTATGTCTGCGATGTAGAAATGATAGCAGATAGAACTCGCATACTAAAAATTTACCTGACAAAAGTGCAATAAAGGTAGATCAGTAATTTAGAGGTCAAAAAACCAGCTTTTGATACGACACATAAAATTCAAGTTATTAATTCTTTATAGATCCAGCACAAACTGAATAACAATTACAATAGGTTTGAATTTTATTTACCGCTGGCGCCATGCTAATACATACCTATAATTTTTAAAAGAAAACCTAGTACGTAATAAACCGGATACTCAAATCTGTTATTTTGTCTATGATAAAATTGAGTACTATAGTGGAGTTCTTTTGCATGAAAAAGTCATAATAACTTTAAGATGGTACAGTCGTGCTCGTTTAAAGACATATGATAAATCTTAGCCTACGCATCTTCAGCGTTGAAAAGAATTCTCGAATAAGCCAAAGATAATCATACATCATTGAGGAGGTAAAATTTGATTAAAAGTATTGTCGAGGATGGCTAGCTTATGGCACACGAAAAGTATTAGTAATTATGTTGAAAAAAATCGACGAATGAAATATGTTGAGTATGGTGAAACAAGAATTAATATAACCAAATTACCGCACTAAAACTAAAGGAAAGTGACGTTACATTTATAGTAGTCCGACACCTCCAGACATGAGAGCTGTCTTAAACGATGCATTATGACACTCTGAACATAGAATCTGGTGTTGAATTTATGACCATTGTTTTATTGGGAATTTTATAATTGGTTGCATTCATTGATTGGTTTTTGAGGACAAAGGATAAGTTTGAAAATATCTATGTATTTATAGTACCTACTCCAGAAAAAAAATTAAGATACAAACTACAACTACATATAAACCCATTTCACCCATCTTCATAAATAAAGTAACAAAAGAGCTAGGGTAAAGGCGGAACATGTTAATTGTTTCGCCATCTGCTATTCGGCATTAACTAAATTCTTTTCTTTTATACGGGAATTCTAAATACTTTCAACTCAAATTGTTACTGCCCGACTGCTGTCTTAAACGATGCATTATGACACTCTGAACATATTTTATTAACAATGTCTATTTCAATTCAGCGGGGAAAGCGTGGTGGTCAAAATTTGATCTAGTACATTTTGGAAAATCTAGTGCAGAATCGAATTCCTTAAGTCCTAAGAAGGAGTTTGAGTACCAACATTCCTATACTCCGAGCCTTAATCAGCTATTTATAACCATCTTCATACTCACTTTTTTAGTATTTCCGTCTATTTAAATCGAACTGAGGTACTAGATTTTTCGCACCTTAGATAGGCTTTAATTCGGTAGGATTATGTCCTTGCTCTTTTTGGGCTTCTTTTTTGGTCCCTCAATTTCGCCCTTATTTGAATATTGTAGTAGAAGTACTCTAATGACAGTGAATTTAGAGAAGAAGCTGTCGATCGGCATTAACTTAAATTGGTTTAGATATCCTTCATTCACGCAATTTATCGGAAAACGGGTTTCACTGTTCCCCTCAGCTCAATACCAACTACAATTCATGGAAGAAAATTTTTCTCTGCATACTTTAAAGATGGGAGGTAGGAGCCCCCAACGGGCGGTTACAATACGGCATATTACAAATGAAATAAAAAATTTCGCCGAGCACTATTGAATGGTGTACTTTTTGCCAATTTAGAAAGGTTTCTCGGGATGTATTTGCCCCCGGAAAACTTATTCTGATGCACTTGGGTCATATACACCTTAGTTACTACATTTTGCATATATTTTTGCAGTTCTTTCTTCCATATCCATTAGTGCTCTGTTATGAACATTTTTCTCATAGAAAGTCATTTTCCACGACGCACCAATCCCACGCAATCACGAGAAAAAGAAAAGTCCAGTTTTTCACCCAAGAAAGTCACTCAAACTCTATCCGATCACCAAAGCTTTCCCCCGCTTAATTGAAATAAACATTCTTAATAAAATCTGTTCAGAGTATCACAATGCATCGTTTAAGTCATCTCTAATCTCTGGAGCTGTCGGGCCTAAAGTTGTATGAAAAGTGGGCATTCCCATTTGATTTTTTTAAATGTATAATTAATATTAATTTTTTTATTATTCAAACTAACTTTTACGGAACAAATGTTTTCCTATACTGCTAATTTAGTGATTTTCTAATTTACTTCTTTTTATTTCTCATTACAGACACTGACAGTATTAAAAAGGTAAGAGAATATTTTCTTATTTTTTCTTACTTTGAAATAAATATAAGCCCTTCATTTGTGAATACATATCTATTCTATATATGAATATAGATAAATAGATAGACATGGTTGCATATATTTCGGTTTCTTGACAAAATAATTAGGCATAAAAGTTCAACGGAACTATAACTACTAATTAACTACATTTAGGCATTGGAAAATATAATTTTGTTTGTTGAAAAACTAAATCAAGTAGGTTTTCACAGGCTTCTCTTGAAGACAGCTTAATTCCATTGAAAGAGCTTTGCAGAAATCGGAAGAAATAATATCCAGAGGGTGCTATGTCTGGACTATAAGGTGGATGCATAAAGCTTACCAATCAAGCTCCCGCACTTTTTGACGGGTTATCAAAGAAGTGTGTGTCTGGGCGTTGTCGTGATGAAGGACAACACCTTTCCTATTTATTCATTTCGGCCGTTTACTTCCAATTACCTGGTGTAATCTCTCTAGTTGTCCACACTAGAGTTCAGAATCAATTGTCGGTTATCAAACGTTTCAGAAATTGCTCGATTTCATTGCGTTTCAGCAGCGCATGTTTGTCGCGTATGTTTTTCGCACTCAACTCATGAGGAACCCATACATCGGAATTCATTTTGTATCCAGCTTTGTGTTAAATGGTTCAAAACAGTTTTGTGGTCAATGTCTAGCTCCATACCAATTTCGACACTACCGATATGCTTATCTTGCTGGAATTTTTCAAGTATTTCATCAGCTTTTCAATGATTTAACGGCCAGAGCGTGACTCATCTTTCACATCAAAATTACCAGAAGATTTTAATAAAGTACCTTCACCATACACAGCATACATTTTTTCACAAGGCTGCGCAGCGTTCTTCCATTTCTCGTAATAATATTGTAAAATATAGCGCAATTTTCATAATTTTTCTCCATTTTCGAAAAGAACAGTACAAGCCCTGAATCAATTTCGATATTTACATATACACTCAAAGTAACGCTAGAAGTGTCACCTGTCAAGCGATCAGTGGTTCGTGAGTTATTTGCATTTGACGCCATCTATCAGGAAACGCTACGAACTTTTTCCCAGACCCAATATATTATTTAAATTGTTATAAATTGTAAATAATTGTAATAATTAATTAATCTTTACGGAGGAAATGATGTACATACATTTTGGATGTAAGGAATGTATAACAAGTGATAAGTGTTTTTTTTAAGTTCCTTTTAGATTAGCTTATTTTAAATATTTTTCAAAATGTTGCGTTTAAAACTAAAAAAATTTAATTTAATGCGCATAAAGCAGTACAGTAGATCGCTGAAAAGGTTTTTAATATTCTTCTTTCGTTCATAAATTCTTTCTTGTAAAAATCCAAATTTTTACATGCAAATTTCCTTATTTTGGAATACGTTATCATGCATGCTAATTTGCAAGCTGATTCGTAATTACTTATTATCAGAAATTATCAAAGAACTCTTGTATCTTCTGTAATTACTATTCCAGATAAATTATGATTTTAATTACAATTATGATTATTCGATAATCATAATGTTAATTTTTAAATATGACTACTAAATTTTCGAAAGGAATTGTTAATTATTTAGATGAATAGATATTAAATGTTCATACATATGTACATATATGACATAACTAACTTCAACTACTCTCAATTACTTGCAATAATTTAGGCCACTATGATATAATGATATATTTGCTTACAGAATAAAAATTAATTCTATAGATGAAAACATAGGATATACTAGGTTTGTCATTCCGTTTGTATCACACAGAAATAATAATAGTAGAGCAATATGGGTTGGACATCCACGCATAATATTAAAAGAGCTGAAATTTTGCACACGGGCTTTTAACACCAAAAGTAGAATTAAGTTCGAAAATGAGACAAATCGGATAACTCCTTCGTGGGGCTGTCATACAAAAATTTCATATTTCACTATATAATAAACACTACCTGAGACGGCATTAACGTAGAGAGCTGAAATTTTCTACACTGTGTTTTCTTAGAAATTCAAATTCAAATTTAATTTATTTGCAACAATTGTACACGTAAGATAAAATATCTTATTAATGTGCACAAGCCAGAATAGATTACCAAAATTGTAATTATTTAAGTATTTAATTAAAGTTATTAATGCGTAATACTAAATATAAAGAAGTGATTACCTAACAAATTTACTAATATTACCAAAAGAAAAATTAATAATTAAGAAAGAAGAGAGATGGAATAAACAATTAGGACACTACATTTGTTTTAACTACTAGGCGTTAATGCCTTAAAAATTCTACTATTTATTATGCTCAATGAGTTGAACTGGACCAAATTTTTAACCGAAACAGGTAAGTTTTTCCAGTTTGTAATAGAATGGATGAAGAACAGGCGTCTTGTTACTGAAAATTGAGATCGTCGTACAATGAGATTCAGTGTCCTACTTGATCTTGAAAATTGGATTTTTTCGTATAGATATAATGGAATACGATTTTTTATTATCTTTTCCAAAAATACCAGCGAACGAAATTTGAAATACGTAAATAAGCCACAACCCAAAATTGAATCCGAGAACAAAGAGACATGATCATATCTTCGAAGACTATTTACATACCTAACCACAGAGTTAAAGGCAATCTCAAGTTTACGGGAATTATCGTAATCGAGTTTGTCAAAGACCTCACAGCCGCCGTAAGTAAATACCGGTATTAAAAGTAGACGTACCATCAGTAACCTTATTGAAACCGGGGTAACATCATTAGATATCCATAGCGTACGTAAACCACCATAAATTTTACTAACAATATTGTTGACGTGTAGTAGGTATATTTAAATATAATTTCAAAAATGAGCTAAATGGGGCAATCCGTTCTTGGCGTTGCTATATAAAAATTTATGAATTTTACGTATATTGTGAAAACGATCAGTCTTAGATATTTTTGTTGTACTAAAAAGTTCTTCAGAATATGAAATCCTATGATATTGGTTATAATAAATTTTACTGTCCAGCAACTCGTTCTAGAAATATATCCTTAAAACTACTTCAAGAATCAAACTTGCACTTGACCATACTATATACATACGGGCATTCTTCTAGGGTATCGTAAGAATTGGTCTTAGACTAATTCTGCTTTTTGTACTTCTTTTTATTGACGGTTCTTGACAATGTCTACACTGAATTATTTTAATAATCGTCAAAGTAATTTTCAATTTCTTTCAAAAATCAAGTAATCATATTTAACATTTTTTAATTGTAATTGTAATTAAAATCTCAATCGAAAAATTTATAGTTCTGTTTAAAATAATATTTGTTTTCTGCTTAAATGCTTTCGATCCAATTGTAGTTAGATTGCATCTTCTTACCCTACCTCCTCCTACCCTCCCGGTCACCTCTCCAATTCTCACCCTTCCAGTTCCCTCCCCTTCCCTTCCCCTCCTCATTAGTCCTTAATTTTATGATAAACAATATTTTTGAATCCTTAAACCACCCACCTCCATGAGATCTCCTTGCAATTTGAAATGTGTTGGTTCTACGAGCGGCAATTTTTGAATAATTAGCTTGTGATAATTTTGTGGATATATTCGTGTCTAAACTAAATAAGCCGCTTGGCATTCCTTTTGGCTCCAGAAAAAATTCAATTAATTAAGAATTCAGTTAATTAATTAAAAATTTGAAATACTTTATTCATTTTTGTCAATTTCATTTAAATAACATTTTGTCAAATTCTTTCCACATCGGCAGCTAGTACTGTATAATACAAATTTTCTATGTGACTATGATATATTGGTCGCTTGTGCCAAACCAGACGAAACTTTTCAGTCGGATGCACATATGAGTTACATTTCACGGTGCTGAGTAGATATACTAAGTATGTATGTATAAATGCGGTCTAGTTTTCTCGGCATGAGGAAAACCCAGCTGTTAGATAAAAGTCATTTTTAACAATTTATTATAAAAGATATATTTCTCGTTACAAATCACCATACTGCCATCATTCTTTGTCTACTAAATGGCTGGGTGCTTCTTTATTTCATAAATGTACGTATGTACATATTTCAACGTTTAGAGATGGATGCAAAAATGCACTGCATACCATATATTCAAAATAGAATTGTGTGTTGAAATAATAAATGTTTGTTGCGACCTATTTAATTTATTTACATTTAAGTATATGTATACAGGCATACATACATTCAGAATCCTGGAAAAACTGTTATTATATGCACGGGAGGGTATATTAATTTTGTTCAGATTTTTGTAACGCTTCGAAATAATGGTATACAAAACAGATGAACTATTTAGATTCTGTCTGTCCGCATCAATAACATAATAACGTGGGTGATCTACCGAGATAATATTTAATTCAAAGTAGTTCTATAAAAAAAAGGTCATGCTTGTAGATAAGTAAGAAATTGGGCAACTTCTTCGTGGAGTTGCCATATAAATATTTTGTTTTTCACTATATTGTTGAATTTCTATATCGTCGTTACAAGAGACTCAGAACGAATGATTAAAGATTGGCTTACAAAAAAGTATGAAACATTCTAAATTCCAAGATCAATACTTCTAACCGCATATATTTTTGACAAATATTTAATAGTAGTTTACCCCCTACGACACTGTGGAAAAATCTTAAAACACACGGTGTTCATCAAAAAGCATACTCTCGCTGTGATTTGGAGCCTGATTCAATTAATCTACACTTTAGTTCGATTCAAAACACAACTCACTCTTCGTTATGCAATTTTAATGAAAATTCTAATGGATTTGCATTTCGCTGAGCTGATCAAAATGATATTCTGGTGGCGTTGTGTAGTGTAAAATCAAATGCTGATGGGATTCCACCCAAATTCATAAAATTACCGAATGTTTTACCAGTCATATCCCACTTACTCAATCATATAATCTTTTCCTTCACTTTCATAGCTATGTGAAAACATGCCCTTGTTATTCCCGTTCCCAAAAAGCCTTGTCCCTCTACTCCCTCTGACTTTAGACCTATCGCATGTTACGTTATTTCAAAAATTTTCGAAAAGCTTATAAGTAATCAACTTCTTTGCTATTTGACTCACCGAAATAATTCGTGCGAGACTGCCTTAGTAAAAGTCACTATAGATTTGAGATTCGCTTTGGACCGAAATGAGGTTTGTTTTCTAGTTCTCCTTAATTTTTCTAAGGCTTTCAATAGTCTTAATCACGAAATGATGCTAGAAATTTGATATGTCATCATCTGGTTCATTCATAGCTTTCTTTCTGGCAGGACATAACAAGTGAAATCTGACGGCCGATTATCTAAGACTGCCAGAATTCTATGCGGAGTTTCCAGGGCTTGATTTAAGGGCCATTGTTATATTGTACATTGATGAAATGCTTTCTTTATGTTAGTGCACCAACTAGCTTTATCAATACATATGTAAATAAACTAAATACTGACTTAGCTCGCATTTACAGGTGGTCAATTGATACTTTTCTTAATCCAGAGCTTGGCGAAAACTTGTATTTACCTACAGTTTGCCTCAATAATTTAACCCTAAGTCGTGTTGATATAGCTAAAAATTTGACTTGCTGTGACCATATCAACTCATCTCTGGCAAAGTTTTATTCAACTTTACAAAGGCTCAGGACAACTGCGCCTCTTCTACCAACAACAACACGTATAAGGTTAATTAAGGCACTCATCTTTACATTTTTCCTGTATGGGCTCGTAATTTTTCCCTGTCTTGACTCTATATGCTAGTAAAAAACTGTTGCTTTTAATGACTGTGTTCCTTTTGTAAATGGCTTACGTCGTCATAATCATGTATCGCCGTAGGTATATGTGCTCCATACTTGTTGCTCCCTTAAAATGTATTTCGATGTTAAATTATTGTGTTTTCTTCATAAAATACTTCATTGTAATGGTCTTGAGTATCTGTCGTCATTTCTCATCCCTTCGTTCACAACGGCGAATTAATATACTTACACCCAAATTTAATACTGTGATTGGTGAACGCTTCTTTTTGGTTCACGTTGTTCGAGTTTAGAACTCACTTCCTACTCATATTCACGCCATTCCTGAAAGCTCCAAGCACAGTCAACCTTTGAATATGAGTAGGAAGTGAGTTCTAAAGTCGAACAACTTGAACCAAAAAGAAGCGTTCCTTTAGGTACAAAACAAAAAGGTGTAATTCTTATTGCACCAAGACTCACCTAGATAGCTGATATTATTTGTGGATTATCGTAATAATTAAAAAAAAAAAAATCTGGATTTTTCACCAAATATTCAAAATGCGAATCACCTTTTTAACGATTTAACATGCATATTTCAAAATAGAGAGCAGAATATATTTACAGGTGATTATTTAGGCCCCAGATTCTAGAATTTCGCTAAAACTGGTCCCAGACCTCTTTTAGCGCTTTAGCATGGGAAGTATTTGTTGGCCGTGCGAAATAAATTTGTACTTGAGCCTGCCTCCGCATCCGATATTGGGCGCACTCTTGTACGATACAATTTCACCTTGATGAAGGATTCCATCTAGTCGATACATCACAGAGGATTCCGTCTGACTGATGACGCTCCCAGGGAAGTTTCTCTGACGTCACATAACTGGATGGGTAATCCACTCAATTCCAGCTGATCGAGGATTCCTTTCACATGTCTGGCTGGTTGAATCTGCTCTCTCTCGGCTGATCGGGGGTGGAAATTGAATTCAATCAAAAATTAATTCGATCGGAATTGAATTTGATCGGAATTGAGTTCGATTGAAATTCAATTCGATTATATTCGTTTATTTCACTAACTTTTTTGCACAAATGGCAGCTACTACTAAAGTTAGCTCAATCCTAAAAATTCTCTGAATAGATCAAGTGTCTTATGAAGTCCTGCAGTGTCATCAAAGTTGTGCCGACCTCACCTAAAAGACAATAGAACAGAAAAAATATTATTGGATTTGTATTTTCTCTACGTCACGTAAACAGCCACATCTACAGACAATCACTCAATTGGAAACCTAAACTTAAATAACTCGTTCAAACATTCTAAATAGGATATCCATCAATGAATGTGGGTCCCGTTCGAATTCAAAACACATGGAAAGCTGCCGTTTCTTCTGGATACCTACTCTTCCTCAAGGGATTATAGGAGATTGATGATGAATGCCTAAAATAATACCTAGACCTCTCTACAATAAAAGCTGGATGCATAATATACCCCAGTAAAAAGAAAAAAGACCTTTGAATTTCTTGACCCAAATTCATTGAGCAAACTATTCTTCTCCTATGATTTTACTCGAAACAATAGAAATCTATGAAATCGTTTAAACTATAGTAAATCCCCACTTGACACATTCCATGGGGTTCGCAATGTAAAAGGAGTAACCAAGAAATTTCTCTTGCTGACCCGACCCTTGAGGAATTTCTTTGAATGAACAAATTGTTTTCGGACTGATCTGATCGAACGAACAACTCACAGTACTCAGAGTTCGCCTATACATAGGAAGTTCTTCATTTATAGTTCTCCGGTAATGATGGTAATAAATCTTGTATTCTTGTAGTATATTAATGAACATTTTACATTTAACTTTACACTTTTCCTCTGTTTTTATCCCATTGTTTTTTCCAATTTCATTTGCTTAGTTTTAAATTTAAACTCGTAACTTTTTTTCTCCTATTTTTTTTTTTTCGTTTTTGTAGCGAATGAAAGCTTATTGTGCATTTTTACAGAGCAGCTTACTTGCAGGAAATGTAATACGGAATACAATTTTAATTTATCTTCCAGTTTCTCTTGGACTGGCGGAATTCTTAAGGCACAGCGCGTGTACACAATTTAAGTAATCAGAATTGCTTGCGGAATAAATCGCTTTTCTAGGGTAGAAGTTAATAAAAGTTTCATTGCAGATTTATTCAAAGTAAAGTATACAAAACCGAAAGAGAGGATGAGAAGGAATTCTCTTTGCTGTTGGCAGTGATGAAATACAATTTGAGTTCAAATTAAAACAAGGATAGAAAATCTGGGTATACTGTTCAATCTTCTTAACGGATAGTTTGAAGAAAGAATTTTTAAATGTCTCGAAAGCTGGATTTAAGCTTATAGTTTTATTCTTTTCAACGGAATATCTTTCGAAATTTGCATGAGTATCAGGCGATTATTTTGTTAAGAATAATTGCAACAATTTGTGCTGTTTCTTATTTGAATCATTACATGAAAACATGATACTAATGACATGGGCAGCACAACTCAATGTTCGTCTTCTATAGAGAGAGAAAGAAATTTCATTTACTTAAAACTTTGTCCTCATAGTAATTTTTAATTATAAAATTAGCCTGAAAACTTCTGTGAAAATTTTTCTGATACATTTGTATTAGTTAGAAAGATATGCGATACATGTCTTGCAGTAAAAGTATTGCGTACGGGCATTAAACTAGATCACAGGATTTTTAAGAAGTACAACTCTCGAGATATCTATGACATTAATTTTGGCAACACTAAAATTATGAAGACTATAATTCCAAAGAACGTTGTCAGTAAGTTTTCAAATGAGCATCTGACTTTCGATAAAATCGAAGCGATTACAATCGTCAATAATTAAAGCGATCGACGCTTTGTCTCGCTTTTTGGGTATAAGAGCTATGTAGTTTCCAAACTGTTGGAAAATATGCCGTCGAATAAAAATAGTAGTTAAAATAGTTTTTGCAGAGGCTGAGGTATAAACAGAGAAGATTTCCAGCTTCTTAAATATAAAAATACCACAATAAATTACAATAAAGAATTTACAGACCCTTGTAAAACTATTGTATAGTAAGACTGTGTCATCCTAAATATACAACGGGTGACTGCAATAAAAGGGTTAATTTTTCATATGAAGATAACTGGGCTGAAAATAAACTGTTATGACATGTAAGAGGGGAGAGTGCGTCGATTTAGAGTTCAGAGTTGATTTTTCCTTCATATATTTAATGTCAGAAGAATTTCTTGAAAATAATTAGTAAGCTCCGCTTGGGCTAGAACTTATACCGATAAAATCATGAACTAACACCTTCCGAAGCCATCCTCTAACATTTCAGAAGAAATCTGAAAATTCTCCTAGATATAGGCACTGAGCTGACACAGTATTAAAATTATCAAGGACTACTTAAATTAAACAAAATGGAAAATTACACTTGAAAATTGTAAACAGTATGTAAAATTAAGGGCATGAATTTGCGACTAAAGTATAGAGTTACATATCTTCAAAGATTAAAAGATTTTTATCTTGATGTACTTTGAATTAAAGTATGAACTGCTTACCTTCATAAAAATTTGTGAAAATCGTGATATAATCTAAACAATTTGAACCCGAGACCCTTTGTTCGGTGGACCTGATGAAGCCACCTCGACCGCTGTCATCATTATATCGGGAGAATGTAAAACATATTTTACGAATAAACTAAATAACATAACACCCAGAATTGAGCATTAAAATTTTCCACTTATCCTTTTTTGAATGAGTTAAGTTTTTTTTAATTAGAACGATAATTTTCCATTCCGTTGATAGTACGCTGATAGCTATGTACAAGTATGTTTCGGGCTTAGTTCCCAGGTCTTTTCCATCTTTATCGCTGCTTTTCTCAAAGCTATGTTACTTCCATATACATTTCGTCTAACAAAACCATTTTTTTTTAATGTAAATAACGTTATTCCACATTATGCTCACATTAAAAAGGTTTTTTTATAAGCTCGTAAAAATATTTTGACTAAAGACTGGTAAATACTAAACAACACTAAATCACTCATAAATTGATCCCTATACATCACGCATTTATCAATATCAATAGCTTCAATAGCAATAAAAGGCTGTCATCGTAACTTTTGTTAAAACGAAATATTTGAACTTATCCTTCATCCTAAACCCTTTTACGGATGACATTTTCTCTTAAGATTTTCAACATTCAATGTGCTATAGGAAACCAAACGAGAACACACAATTCTATAAATCATTTCAGGAAGCATTTGAAACATAAGAATATGGTTCTCCTCGTTGGATAACATTTCTCAAAGCAGCTTTAACAGGATATCAGTCTGGACTCTTAAGTGGAATTTTCTTTATGTAGAGGACGATAAAATTGAAGTAGAAAATGTCACCTCTAAGAAAAAAAAAAAGCTTTTTTTTCCAATTTTTCCCCTATACTTTTATTAGGAATTTGATCTTTTTCGTGTTGTGTAAAGGTATTATACATATGCAGATAAAAATGTAACCGGAGGCAGCTTTGTCTGTCATTTTATAAATGTACGGATGGATCTACAATTTTGAATAGAAAACAGAATTTGTAGAGAATATAGTTACAAATTTGAAATCTTTATGTATTTTATGTATTTTTTTTTTTATTCACACGATTCTGGAATGCATGTGTTTATATCAGAAGATTTTATATTGAAAAGATGGGTGACTTTTTATTTTTATTCTTTAACATGGTATTGGCTCTAGTTTTTTTTATTTTCGACAAAAAATGTGATAATTGGTTTGAGTAAAATCTGTTTAGTGTGGTGTATGAGATAAAGCGGACAAGCCTGGTACTAATAGATTCATTTAAAAAACAGTTTCATGTAAATATGTGTAGCTCATTGAAAGGTAATATTTTGACGTTTCCGAATCTTGTAAAAAAAGACCAAGTTTACAATGTATTTTGGCGGGAGAACCGTCAAAATTTGAAAAATTACTTATAGAATATTAGTGAAGAAACTACCTAATAACAAAAACCCCCTTACCGTACAATCGTTACATCAGCCCTCCTCCACATCTTAATGTAACTTTTTACATAATATCGACCACAGCTATCATCATAGTGCACGGCTCCCCGCAACACCGTGTATATGGTACACCGAGAAAATACTGATTTCACCCTTCATTTGAGTTTTTCATACTAAATCCCGCTTAAGACACCAAAGTTTCTATTACATATTGTCGATTAAGTAAACCAAGATCATAAAAGGTTATTATTGACCAAACTGTATCTCTCTCCCCTCCATTCTATAATTTTTAGGCATACTTTCATCACGAGTTTATAGTGGCTCAATGATCAAGTTGCAGTAGAATTCGAATCCATAATATCTGAAATAATAGTATAATTGCATTCACGCTACTATATGTAAGTACTACAGCTGGTTAAAAAAAAACTTAAGATATCCCCGCTCTATATCTAAATATTCCTTACATTATCTTTAATAAATTAAACTCAAACATGATGTACACATACTTTAGAGTCCTTTACTTGTCAAGTATCCTTAATTTAAGTAATCTTAAAATCATTTGCATAAGTATTTGATATTAAATCTACCTCAACTGGGTTCAATGACACTCCTCTCTAACAAAAGATATATTCACAGATTTTTAACTTTACCATCATTCACTATCATAAAAAAAAATTACGCTACGAAATGGTACGGAAGCTGGTAGCTCTACATAGAAATATCATTTTCGTCTCCTCAGCATTTTGTGGTGGATGGATCGAGATAAAATGCTGCAAAGAGAATACTCTTCAACTATACTCTATACATAGGAAAAGTGCTCTATTTGATTCCCTTCATTTTGCTACTCTGGTCTCAATAAACAGTTCAACTAAGTGACTGTAATTGCAAAGATAGTTAAAAAAAAAAATGGATCAAACAAAACGAAAAAAGTTTTTCGGTTTTGTGTAAGTAACGAAGAGGTGACATAATTAAGGAGAAATGTTACAAGAGAAAGAAAATGGTTGCACCTCTATTCTTTTAATTAGCCAGAGATAAGCAAAGTTCTTAGTCGTCTAGGTGAGGTTGAAATTTATTTCAGGGCACGTCTTCGTTAATTATGTTTATTCAAGTCCGAGGGCGATAACATTATAAGAAGAAGCTGTGGGGTCTAGATGGACTTATTCTTTTTCTCTCTGTGGAAACATTTTTGTAAATATTTGGCTACAATCAACATTGGATAATTACGTACTCGTTGTACTTAAATTTTATAAACTTTTAAACTGAGACATGTAAAGAAAGAATTTTCGCTGTAGGTTACTCTAAGGATGGGATAATCTGTTTCTTTCTAATACATTTTCATCCACAAATTTTATAAATGGCGGGAAATTATGTAAAGATAAACATTTGTACGAAAATTTTCAATTTTGGGACTGGATATTTGCTTTTTATTAAGGCCGGAAAAAAAAAAGAAAATGGGATGGTATCATTCATGAACGATTTTGTTTTTTTTTTTTTGTATGATATTACTAAAGCTCAGGGGATACTCTATGATACTGTAGCACAGCCTTGGAAGGAAAGGAAGCAATGTTAGGGAGATGAGGACTATTGAGTTGAGCCAAGGAGGTGACGGTGTGCATTACGCTTGAATGTTTGCAACTCATAGCTAAGCGGGAGAACAGAGGATGGTGGTAAAGTGTTCCACATGCCGGGATAAAAGGTACCAGAAACGCACAAGTTTTATAAATAGTCAATGGACATAACTTCGACTCATATAAAGGTTTTCGAAACATAAATACTTTGCAAAGCAATTATCTCAATTCAAAATTTATTAATAATTTCCAGTACGATTTCCTCAAGGCTATATGTTCTTTATGTTATACCAGAGACATACATGCAATTTCAATATTTATATTGCTATTAACTCAATTGCAATATAAAATTTCAGACACACACTTGCGGTTTGCGATACTGAGAAATTAATTAGAGAACTTACATTAATGATTTGTCATTTAATTTCTCATTTGACTTAAGAAAGTTCCGCGCACGTCAAAATGCGACCAAATGTTATGAAATTACTTGTCTATATGGAAAATAAAAACGAAATATAGTAGACTCTTCAACTTGAGAAATATCAAATTTAAATGTCAGAAAAGGCTGCAGTCATTGCAGTATTAAATTCGGTTCTAAAAGGTTCGTGTATTAAATGATTATGGTTTCTAACTAGAGCCGTATTCCAATAAACTCGTATACCGTGCACATTTTTCGCAATTTCAATACTTAGTTCCAATGTTCTACATACTGAGTCTACCCGGAGCGTATACTGTTTCTCAGTATGTAGAGACAGACTTGCGGTTTAGCACAAATTGCAATATTTAAATTGCAAGTCTGTCTCCGATATTACTATAGCCGTCTACTTCCTCCAATGTCTATCTGGTAATTTATACACATTTCTTTTGCTTCGACTGTTTCCAGTGGCGTATTGACAGGAGGCATAGGGGTCCCCTATTTACTTCTTATAATAATAATAACACCTATAACATATAGATATCTATAATAATTATTTCAATGTTAATTATATATAAAACTAACATAAAAAAAATATTATAATCACCGCCAAAACCAGACAGATTTTGTTTTTGTATTGACGTGTCTATCGATTTGGCTATTATTATATACCTACACTCTAAATCCCAGGCCCCCTCTAAATGTTATTCCTAAATACGCTGCGTCGCTGGCTATATGAAGTCTCAAGTTATTTACTACTACTTTCTACTGGGAGATTTTCTAACATCTATTGCAAGCGAACAGATATCATGCTACGTGCGTTGTTGTCGGATGTTTTCATACGGATTTCATTAATGACTTCTAGAAATAGACTAAAATATGCATCCTGGACGAACTCCCAAATTTACATCAACGCTGGTGAATAGTCTACCTATCATTATGAGGAGCTTGACACTTCGGGAATTCTTCAACGATGTTGTGCTTTCAATATATGTAAGTACGATTTATTATTCCTGTCTATCGAACCGAATACTTTTTCATAATCAATAAAGGCCAGATATATGGGGGAATTGTTGTCTGGACTTTACTTCACAATGATAGTCAAGGGTTGATGTTATTTGTATACAAGTGCTCTTGCTTAGACTCAAACTGTAATCTTAACTTACATTCTTCTAGAATCAATCAATTCAAGATTATCCTTATAGCGGAGACAGTAAGGAGATTTCCTCTTTAGTTGTTACAATTTGTTAAATCCACTGGAATTTTTACTGTATGAAATCGTACTTTGTGGAGATGCAGGTATTCCATCCTTTTTCAAGTATTGACAGAAATACGCCTGCAGATATGTTTGGATTAACTTTCAAAAATTCGGATGAGAGGTTCTCTATTTTTGCAGGTTTTACAATTTTTCAATGATTTAACAGACTTAAAAATTTAGCCTAACTAAACAGAGGTTATGGTTACATGTGTGAGCAAGCATGCCGAATACTTGATGAACTTTGCAATAAGTAAGGCTTAGAATACGTCCGTATATTCCGTGCAGTTGTACGAAAAGCCAAAGTCGTCATTGTTGAATCAATCCAGTTGTACGACATCATTTGATATGTCGTAGAACCATTTTTTTTTTATGATAGAGGATCGCCTCCCTTCCTGTAGGCTTAGAAATTTAGCCGTACATATACAGGAATTATGGTTGCCAAAACCCACGAGCAAGCATGTCAAAGGCCTTGTGAAGTTAATCTTATTAGAAATTTGTATAATCAACCCCCACCCCCAAACCACTCACCCAAAAATGACCTTCATACGCTGAAATTCAATTTATCTTTAAAGCCAAGCCGTTCAACATTTTGAAAACGGAATAGGAACTATTGTGAATAAGTTCACAAGAGCGAATATCTATTTCATGAACTTTATTATTCTTACTTAGTTGACACAATTTGAAAGATTAGCTGGGACTAGGTTTTTGTAACATATGGGTATCGCGTAGTGAATAACCCAATGGTTAATGGCTCCTTTAAGAGGTATGAGTTCTAGTCCCGTCAGCATCTACAAAGCTCTTTTCATTAAATCTTTTCATCGAAATTCAATAAAAATTCACAAATGTTCCACTGAACGTTGAAGTACTTCCCATGCTTTTGTACTCGCATATATGCCCATATCCTTTCTCCACTCATATCTGGTGAAATGATTTTTCATCCATTTAACTTTAAACGTGCAATGAATGATTCAATAAGAATTATAAAAATGCAAGGATGACTTTTCCTGCATAAATATTCTTCAAGAATCGTATTATTGTAACGTCATTGGTATTCAGAATATCAACCCGGTGAAACTTCATGCTTTTCCGCAAAGTAATTATCCTCTAGCTAATTCTAATTAAGTACTCTGCATGCCAGTTGCTGTTCAAATTAAGAGGCCCTAAGAAGAATACCGAGTAGAATTTCATACCAAGTCGCGCTTCGTAAGTTTTCTCCCACAAAATGGAGGTGTAAGCTTCCTTGTTTATGTATATTGCTGTGCATAGAGTTTGACATCCTTTCAGGGTTTTTGTTGCTCGGGCCTACGACCTACAAATTTTCCCCAAGAGTCTCCAAGGATGAGAGCGTCTCAACTCAGCGTAATTTTACATTTCATTCATATCATGTCTTCCATACTCGGTAAGTGTATCATGCTTCCAGTTTCCAGGAGTGAAGTGTTGCTAGAATGTGAAATGTCTTTTTTTGCTTTTTTTTTTTTTTGAACGAAGAGTGACACGAGAGGGTTTTGGTTTATATATTTTTTTTTTGTAGCATTAACTTTAGATGGTAATTGAAAAGCGAAAAATTTTGAAATGCAAATCAAAGACGTCCTTAGGTGAAATTAAATTATGAGATGTCTTTTATTTTTGGATCAATATTTGTATGAATTTGATATCATGGTGAATTTTTTGTGTATACGATCCATCTTTATCTTTTCGAATCCATCGCGATATAACCTGGTGAAAACTGTAGTTCTGTATCGAACTCTTTTCTGTCTGGCTTTCTTATTGATTTGGGTATATTTGTATTTGTGTAGTTACATTGGCTAAGTGATTCTTGTCTCAAAGTATAGTTCTAGGACTTTGTTGCACACTTAGACCCTTCTCATATCGAGGAAAGCTATGTGAAGGGAATATTCTGAAAAGTGATGATTATTGAAATGTAAAAATCTAATGGGGGCGATTCATACCTAATCATAGGTTTTGTTGTTCTTTGGCTGGAAAAATAAACAATTTGAATCTATTTAATTTTATAAAAATTATTAGTACAAATGATAACAAAAATTTCTACCCCCAACTTTTTGCTTTTATTTCTTTAGATATTTACAACATCACAATACAAAAGGTTTTGCCGAGCGCATATTTTGTAAAAATATCCTGTTCTAATAAAAGCCTATTTTATCTCAGGAAAACTGCCATACCTTACACTGGCCTGTAAACCTCCACGATGTATTTGAGCAGAGTTTAAGAAGAAAACATCTTCAGCACCTGAAATGTTTTAGATAAAAGTTTCTTGGTTTCAAACGGTGTAATAGGTTAGGTTTAGGTTAAGTTAGAGTGGCGGCCATTGTGACAGCATATACGATCAGCCACTTTTAAGCTATCTATGGTCCATGTGATGCCACCTTATTGGAAGCCTACCTGGAAAGATATCTCAGATTCAGGGGGTGCGCTGAAACCAGCCAGAAGAGTTTATGAACCTTACCAAATCCCCTAAATCTTCGCCGCTAATTCCTCCAATTGGCAGAGAAAGTATCTACCAAGTATCTACCCTACCTGGAAAAGATACCTCAGATTTTGGGAGGTGCGCTGAAACCAGATAAAAGAGCTTATGAACCTTATCAGGTCCCTCAATTTCTTGTCTACTAATTCCCCCAATTCGCTGAAAAAATAGCTACCAAACGTATTCCTTCTACGCTTAATAAGGTTAGGACATTTGCACAGCAGGTGCTGAACACTCTCAACCTCTCGTCGTCGTCCATACTGCTTCTGCAGAAGTTATTGCATGCAGCTTGTATTCCCTCTACATGTTTGCCAAAGAGGCAGTGTCTCCTGATAACTGCAGTGAGATTACGTACATCATTCCGGTTCCTTCTCAGCAGAGAATCAGTTTTCCCAGGATATATCTCGGGCCAACGCTGTTTTGAAATCGCGCATGTGGTCAGTTCTCCCCATCTACGAATTGCCAGCTGCAGGCCTGCAAATTTATAATCTTCTTCATTGATTCTAGGGACCGACCTATTCTTCCGCAAGACATGTATTCATAGCGGTATGTCACGGTGGCCAGATACCCAGCAGAGAATAACTCTGTGGTTAGCACCCAATTTCGCGAGCTCACAGCAACACCGTTGCACTTGGCGCGATCTAATGTTGCTCGAGTCCAGAGCTCTGATTGCAGTCTGGTTGTCAATACAAATTCTGATAACTCGATCGTTAGGTACATTGAACATAAGCTATTTCCAGTATACTTACTGCCTTGCTAATAGCCAGAACCTCCGCTTGAAACAGACTAGTAGTTCGGTAGGTGGAACGATACCTGTATTTGAGGATATGCCGAGTACACTCTGGCTGCCATTCCCACATCCATTCTCGAACTATCTGTAAAGACCAATATATCAGAGTCATTTGCCACGCGATTATCATCCTCTCCTCTTCGAATGCTAGTTGAGAATGCTTTCTCAAAGCCTAGTCTAGGGACAATGTAATCAGTACCTCCCCGTATGGGTAATAGTGCAATAAGAAGATTTTATTCATTTTGCCTCATAGATGTCATTTTGAAAATTCATGCTACGTAATTATTTTAAATTAGATGAAGCAGCTAGAAGTTACCCTATAGATAGAAATCAATGAAATAAACAAATTTTGTATCAAGGTATAAACCTCACCGCAACCAACCTCAATCGAAATAAAATTATTCTCAATTGACTAACTACCTACATTGGGTTCCAACTAAATGCTAATTGTAGTTCCTTTCATATATTGCATACATTGTTCTACCAAGTAACGAAATTTATTCTAGCAAACCAAAATTAAGATAGCTCATAAAACTAAGAATAATTTCAGAACTCACAGCTAAAACCTATATAAGTCAAGCTCCGCAACTAAAAACCGGGAAACTTCTGTAATCTATAGTCCCATGTTGGTAGAATATGAAATCATACCTGTGCAAGCTACTTGCAGAACGAAGGATCTGTCGTACATAATATAAACTAGTATTTATTGCCATTATATTGACTAGAACCCTGGTAAAGCATTCTTAAAATGATGATTTTTTGTTTATCTTTTGTTTATTAAGGCCTAAGAAAACCAATTTTTTAAACTATTTAAATGGAGCGCTCTTCTTCATCATGATTGAAATACTGGAAAATTTTATTGCTTACATTTCTTCCATAAATATTTTCTTTTACAATCAAGACATGTCTAGTAGTCCTACCAAATTTGTACTAGTAGTAGTAGTATTTAGTATGGAATCGACATTCCATAAATTTATAGATGTGCTACCTTGCACAGCAATTAAGTGAACTGTCATAAATAATTTATCTTGATTCCTTTAAGCAAAAACTATGTAATGGTAATTCAGCAACTTACTGTCTCAAATGATATTAAATTGCCGTTCATAAATTTAATTCCGTAAATACAGCTTTTTAGTTTGTAACTTATTCATAATTAGTTCGTTAATTTGTCCTGAAAACTAAAACGGAATGCGGTGCTAACATCGTGTAAAGTTTTGTTGCTCAAACTCTTTGAAATTCGAATAAAACTGAAAATCTGATTAAAAGTATTATCCGTTGGAAACTGTCGTTAATTTATCGTAAAAACCAAAATTTGTCATGTCATCCTTGCAAAATTTTTATTCTAGCATATATTTATAATATTTAAAACTAAGAGAATACAAAAATAATTCAAAGTGTTAAAATAAGATTTCTCTATTTTTAGGCATATAATTAACAACTTTACGTACGCTATTAAATGGAATGTTCTGATATAAAATTTATAATTTCAAAGATACCGTATCTATTTTCCTTGTGCCAATATACGAAAAATAGTCGACAAATTTCAATGTAAAATATTCTGCTATCTTATAAGTTCTAGCATAGATGGAACAACAACTAGATGTCGCATAGCATACCGCAGAAATGTATACAGATTTTACATGGCTGGTCCATTCCTCACCGCAACATGTTTCTGATGCACCGAGAACAAATGTTGCTTTGCCAGCAGTTTTGTATAGATTTGGTCGACTGCCTCAACGTGGTAGATGCAGGAAAATATGAATCACTCGACGTATCTCTCATCATTTTTCTTTCATGTCGCTGTACTGATTAAAGTAACGTGGGTGAGGCGTAAACGTTACTTTTTCTTGTCTCGTTTTTAGAAATACATTTTATTTTGGTGTATTTATTAGGATTTAAGGACTTTGTATCTAATTAAATGACCTTCATAAAATCCTTATTTGAATTCATTTCTGCTAGTAGTATCCCATTATAGTTTACGATAATTTAGATTACATTTTCAATTTCAATTTGAAATTTGTTTTAAAATATTTTTTATACAATTTCCAAGGAAGCAAAAGGTAAAGCAAGATGGGATTATGATTGAAAAATTGTCAGGTGATTTTTTGCTTCTTTCCTCGGTAACTAATATTGATTTTTGCAAATATGTTCATGAAAGATACGAGTATATCGTAGAGAAATTCAAGAGTTATCAAATTTTGTAGATTTTGTTACAGCTTAAATTTCCAACTGCGGATTATTTCTATGCATTATGCACATGGAATGACAAACTTGGTATACCTACAAAATATTACTGGTGGAGTTGCTTATTAACTGTTTCGCATACATAATGCTTTCCACGGTTTTAACATTTAAGCAATCTCTTTTTTTACTCTATACAACACTCAAAATACACGTTCAGCTTCAGCACTGCTATGCATCAGACTAGCTAAAATACACATAAAATGCGCCAATTTATTAAACAGCAATGCTTCTAAAACGTCTATTTTTGTGGCTATATTTCTCCAAAATTTAACAACATTTCCATCATATATAGAATTCAATTTCTTTTTGAATAATACTATCAATGATCTCCATTGTGAATTTAATAGTTCGGGGTTCATTAAAAGTGAAAGCTTCGATAATGGGAACAATGGTGGATAGATTTCAGCTTTGAATTATTTTCGGGATTACATATTACAACAATTGTACTTGTTTATCAGAAAAATTAAATCTCTTTTTTTAATTCATCGTACAGCTTTTGTAGTAATCAACTAAGTCATTTTTTAAATTAAATATATCATGTTCTCGCAGGTTTTGCTTCACATGCTCTTCTATTGCAAACCAAAAACATTTGTAACCAGTCTAAATAGTACTCCTTATTTTTATAATCCAGATCAAGACAATTATGCTCACTTTTAATAAAATTTAGCAAAATTTCTTTAAATGTTTCTGATATTATAATTTAAAATAAACGAATAATGGGTTTTTTCGGATTAAAAGCTCTCGTTTAATTTGTTTATAATGCTCAAAATATATGATCAAAAATACAAGTAAGCTAGATGAATATGCGTTAACCATTGAAGAATAAGATCAGCATTTGTATCAACTTTTTTTCGAAATCTAATAATAAAAAATAATGCTTGAGCGGCGTCCACTGCTCAATAGCAAGATTAACAACTTCTTTATAGGAAAGCCATCGTCATTTGGACAAATTTAAAATTTTGGATTTTTAACTCGGTTTTTCAACTACTATATTTATCAAAAATACTCGTCATCAGCATCAATTTTTCATATGAGATTTAAGCTTTAAAATGACCTATCACACTCTGTACCGAAAATGTAACCCTTTCTGCCTTTTTGGCACCTTTTTTTAAGCATATTTATCGACTGGCTCAAAATGCTCATTCTCAATAGATAATTGTTTACTCTTTTGGCATTAATTAATTTTTCGCTGGGTATGCTGAAGAAAAAGTGCCAAAAGATGCAGAAAGGAATACGTTTTAAGTACAGAGTGTGTTTAAAGGCTCATTTTAAAGGGAAACTTTGAGCTTTTTAAATCCAATATGAAAAATTGGTGTTGATGACGTGTTGTTTAATAAATATAGTAGTAAAACAACCGAGTTAAAAATCTGAAATTTTAAATTTCTTGAACCATAACATCAAAAGGGAGAAGAGAAGGGTTAAAATATGTACACCAATGGCAAGGTCCAACAATTATCAATATAGGAAATTTTAAATCATCATCATAGGGTGTAACGTTAAGAAGTTACAGGGTGATATATAAAAACATTCCTAAATATTTTTAAATCTCATTATCTTGAAGCCTGTAAGGATTTTCCCCCACCTCTCATACAATTTTTTGCTTGACTAAGCGTGGCCTATTCATAGCCTTTAGATGCAAAACCACATACGTTTTTTTATTTGTAGGTAATTATAAATGTGTATTTGCAAAACTTTGTTGATTTTTTTACTCCTTAATCTCGTTGAGAGTGAAAATTTTAATATGTTTTAGTGGATAAAATAAGGTATAAAATATAAAAAAATGAACGAAATCAAAAGTACTTCTTCCAGGATATTCAAGGATAAACGATAAAATCCTAATCCTTGATGTCTTTTCTCGCGTATATTTTTAAGATTTTATTTTTCTTACATAGTTTGAAGTACTATCTTTCAAATGAGCTACATTTCACTGTCCTACCATAAATTGAAAAATATATATGAATTTTTAAAAAAGTCCAGAACAGCATTTTTGAGAAATTTTGAAAATGTCATAACTCGCGAGATACGCACTGGAGAAGGAAAATTTTTAATTTTAATTTTTTACAAACCCAACAAGTATGTAAAATTTAAAAAAAAACTTGTGATATGTCACACTTTTTTGGCACTAATGGCAAATAATCATAGTTTTTCCAACAAGGGTCATAGAGTGGTAGATAGAAAATATTGGCTTCAAATAGTGGTAGATCTATGACTATAGTCATAAAGTGGCAACCCTGCCAGTGCTGCCACTTTGCTACAATTGTAGCAAAAATGATACTTTTTTCATGTTATTGCAAAATGCTACTTTGATACTTTTATTCTATTATTCTGTCTAAAATGATACTTTCACATAAATTCAGATAATCGAGTTTATTAGATACTCAAAGTGGAGGAAGTTCGAAATAAATTTTCTAAAAGAATATCGGAGTTTGGAGAATTTCAGGATTATGCTGGTGTAAAGCAGAAAAAAATCCTTGACATATGAAGCTAAAACGAGCTGCCTATCTTTAAAGGAAGTTGTTGACTGAATTTTGGGTGCAATAGCAAGCTCTTCAATAATTTCTTAGATCATCTTCGTTCGAAGACGAAATCCTTTAAATAAAATATACATATTTTTACTTTTTGTCACAAATCTGTCAAGTTGTAACTACTATTAACTTACAGTTTCAAGGAGAAAAATTTAGTTACATAATTATGCAAAACAATTGAGACAAGTTAACTATGATTGCCTGAATGACATTGACCTACAACATCAAGAGAATTATTTGCCCCTTAATGAGATATACATCAGCGCAAATGCTGATTTATTTATTGCAGTAAAGGGTTTAGTGGATTCAGTTTTGACAACTGTAAGGTCAAATATCTTTTCGTTTTATGTTGAATTGTGTAGTCAAATAAGAAAACGCTTCATTTCATAAGCTACATTTTAAAACACTTGTGTTGTCAATATCCCGATAGAACATGCAAATGTAACGATTCTATTTTGCCATTATTAAAATCATTTCCAAATCTTTATAAACATTCTGATGTAGAAAAAATTAGTACACAATGGTGAATCTTAAAGGTTCAATCGCATTTAAATCAGTTTACTGATCCTGAAAATTTTTTGACTTATCTTTTAACTTTTTAAAAACACATTGGGGCAATAACTACTAAACTAACTAAAAGAAATTAGTCAAATAGATTTGACATAAAGACCATTGAATGCATAATGTTTGCAAAAGGTTAAGTAGAAAGTCAAAAAGAAAAATACTTTGTCTGGAGACCGTAATTACGTAAAGCAACTTAAAATCGCGTTTAACAGTCATAAATATCGAGATAAAATATTTAATATACGTATATACTATATGTACTACCTTATTTATTATGTGTTGTAAAATGGAATGAATTTATTAAAGGAAAAAAATCAATATATTTTGTTCAACTAAGCTCTACATATATTTTCTAATTCTACGACTTATTCAGTTTTATTTTGTATGAATTGTCTTAATTTTTTTTTATTATTAACAGAAAGATTTTTACATTTTTTTTTAAATAAAATGTTACTATTAATTTATACTTCTTTTTCTTTAAGATTGCTACTTTTTGCTACTTTTTCCTCGAGTCTTGCTACTTTTATTCCTACCCCTTGTGGCAACACTGTTGCTGGCTTACTCTTTGGGCACGTCATTAAGTGCCATGTCGAGGCATCGTCGAGGCATTGTTAATTTTATATCCTAGAAAAGCGTTGTTTTTTGATCTACGTGTCTAGTCTTTGTATGCATTAGTTTGTCTATGGCCCCCCTGTCGTTTGCTGACGTGTGTGTATACATTTGTATACAGTTAAAATGCTTCATGCACGTACAAGAACTTTGGGGTTCGCTTCCTTCATTTCTCTATTCATAGATTATGCTCATCTCCAGTCGCCACAGCGACCGATGCATTGCCTGCATCTATTGAATGAAGATCGCTCTGAATGCGTATACGCCCCAACCACGGCACCGAATATGTTGCGCTGTGCATCATTCCTTTACTTTAATCAGTACAGCGATATGAAAGAAAAATGATGAGAGATACGTCGATTGATTCATATTTTCCCGCATCTACCATGTTGAGGCAATCGACCAAATCTATACAAAACTGCTGTCAAAGCAACATTTGTTCTCGGTGCCTCAAAAACATGTTGTGGTCTATTCCGGAATGGATCAGCCATGTAAAATCTGTATACTTTTCTGCAGTATGCTATGCCACATCTAGTTCTTGTTCCATCTATGGTTCTAGTCATGGTATTTTTTGAAAAATCCGATAAGATGTATACGATCGATTTCCCGCCAGCTTTTCCGCTAACTGGACATCAACTTAATATTGCATCCATTTTTTTTAAGGGCACCGCAAGCTCTTGTTGTCACAATAAATGATAAACTCCAATATACGATAATATATTTTGCAACCCGATAAGATTTAATGAATTCCGTCAAATTGCTACATTATCTTGGCATCAATTAAGCACTGCATCTAAGTTTTTTTGTTTTATTTTTTTTTAAGGACTCGAAATATTTTTTCCTTTTGATGACAAATTAACGACGAAACAAATGAAAAATTGCAGCATACCCCAGTATACCCCTCAAAATATTATTTTTAGATTTAAATATGTGATCCTGTATTTATTCTGCACTTTGGCAGCAGATAGGTCAGAAATTTTGTAGTAAATTTCTGTCTTATCCTTAGAACATATAACTAAACAAAGCGTAATAACCTAGACAAATTGTGGCATTTCCCTCTATGTGGTAGAACTGTGTTTATGTGTTCGTTATGCTCATGGAAGTAATAAATCTGAAATACTTTTGAAGGGTGGTTTGGCGTAACTATTTAAAATTAAAAAAAATTGCGAACTGCTACTGAAACATAAAAAACTAGTTGGCATTAACAAGGTAAGCTAAGTTAAATTCTTCTTACCTTTCCACCACTTCGCCAAACAGTCGAGATTTCTTCACACCGGTAAGGTGTTTACACGATATTTCGCTTCCTTAAGTTATATATTTTAAGATCTTATCACAAATTTTTTTTTTTTTTAATTTTCTGTTATAGTAGGTATGCATATTTTATATAATTTAACATACCCACACTTCAAAACCATTGACACAACGCAAAATCAAACTAAAAAACTTTAAATTAAATTTCAAGCAAAAAAAAAAAAAAAAGTCTTTAAAGTGGCACTTCACTTGATGATGATGACATTACAAAAGTGAAAAGTTGTGAAAACGATTCGTGCAGAGTATCCAAGGAAACTTTGGTTCCTTTAAATCTGTCAACTCAATTAGATGTTCATTTCTCTCCGAACTTGAGGAGTCTCTTGATACCCATACCGTGTGCACATACATTCCCTGAGTTCTCGTCGTCACCTTGTCACATTCCATGAGCATTTTTGACACTATGACATGAAGTTTTAACAACAACAGCAACAAAACTTTTTCAATCAACGGGAGAAAATAGCGCTACACTTACAATAGCTTAATAAGCCTCCAAGCGGTGCTAAAACTTTCGTATTTTTTTTTTTTACATTCATTTTATCTCTTTCCCAGATATATTTATATGTACATATATATATATGTAGTTAATAGTCCCCCACCTTTATATTATGTGGTTCTGACAAATTTTTCCAATTAAGGCTCAACAAGTTGCCGACATGAGAAGATTAATCAAACTGGATCAACCACACGAGTCACGTTCAATTTTGATCTACAAAAAATAAAAAAAAATAAAAAATAAAAAAAAAATAAAGAAAAGCAGCAAAATGGAATCAAGCTTAATAGCGAGAAAATCCTTTGGGTAGGAAAAGTCAAGAGGCGATAAATATTTGTCTTTTACGGAACGACGCATATCTGTTCAGAATATTTAGCAAGGTAAATGGTGAAAGATTTTCTAAGATTGAGGCGAACATATGTAGTTTTTGTTGGTTATAATTTCAACGTACTATAAATGGATATGAATGCCGTTATGAGCATAAATAATTTGTAATTTGGCATCTAAAATTGAATTCTTTGAAGATGGGTATAAATTTACAAAAAAAAAAAAAATACATAAACACGTAAAATGAGCCTATATGTACTTTTGAACCAAGACGGTAAGGAGACACATTGAGATAGAGAACGTGGAATTTCAGTGGCAGCAACAGTAGATTAATGCAGTTAGATTTCTGAAATAATAATAAAAATATTAAAAACTAAGTAAATTTACAATACCAATAGTGTAATTTTACAGTTTTTGCAGAGTGTATCTGTTACACTGATGATTTTCTCGAAAACGACATGATATACATAGGACTTTGAACTTTGGCAGAATGTTAGGTCTTCATGACGCGCACATATATTGAAAGTCAAAAATTATTTTGTTTTTTTTGTTTTCCTTATTTTTAATGGTTATATTATTTTGTAGTTTATCATGAATATACTTAAATATTAATAAAACTTTGACCCATACATAAGCAACTAGCAGGAAACTGATTTATATAAGCTTTTTTTAATGTTATCGGTTCTTAAAAAATATCAGAAATTATGTCTAAAGCCATAGACTGCAGATTATTTCTCATCACTGTTTATTATGAGCTCTTTGCCTTCTCTATAGGTAAAGATCTCTGTAAACTCATCATCTGGAGATTTGCTGGCGTTATACGTAAGTATACGGAACGTTATTTTTGATATTTTTGCTATAGTTTAAAATCGTCAAAAGTCAGAGTCTAGAATCAGAGTTGGTAGTGTCTGACCATATCACAATAATGAAACAACCTTCCACCACCTTGTAACCACAAACTAGAGTTAGATAGATATGTACATTATGTAGGTATATTTATTTCAAATTAATACTTTTAAATTTTACCTCACCTTCTTAAAATTAGCTCGACGTTATGCATTTATATATTTTCCGAGACGATGAAATAAGTTCGGCTCGAAATCCACGTGATGGATCCTGTTTTCCTTCCAATACTCTCGTCAAATACGAAATGTATGAAATAGCTAGCCTAAGAGTTTTATTTATAAAAAATAAAATTAGTATCATGCCATTCATAACTGTAAATAAGATTATAGGTTTATTTCGCATCCACTTGTTAGCTTTGAGAGCTCTCTGTCTGAAGGAACATTTGCAATTTTGTTTCAAAGACTTGAGCAAGCAGTGTTTAATGTTTTGTGTTCGCCGCCTTTCTTTCTTATTAGCTGTATTCCACCTTTTTACAATTCTCACTACTGTGTGGGGAGAAATGATATTAGTTGATGTCGCTCCATAGAAACCGTCATCGAAGAATTGATCTATTTTGTGAGATAAGTCTATATAGAAACTTGAACACCTCAATAACTTTTGTAAAGTTGGTATACTCACCATATTTATCAGGTTGGGCCTAATAAACTGGTGTATACTGATGAAATGAAGGGGACGACGACATAAAAGTTATGCTTGAGGGAGAACACTCTCTACATTTGGATTCTGGACTATATAATGAATTCCAATCACAATTGTTGCCAACTGAAAATATCCAATGATTTGTTTTTTATTTATTTGTTGTCTATTTTCTTATCTAAACGAAACTGTTTCCGAAAGTTTTGGGCCTCTCAAAAACATTTCTTTTATCTTGGGTATCGTTTGTAAGAGCTAATCTTAAGGATTAAAAAAAAAAACCTTAATCATTTTGAGTGCATTGCTTATAAATATATAGCCCAAAATGTTTGAAAAATATTTTTCCAATTTTAGATCTCTCAAGCTATATTACATATACACTATATCATAGGTAAGAGGAAGCTGCAGCTTTTTACGTCAATCTCATAAATGCTAGAAAAAAAAATGTTTTTTGTGTTAACTTATAAAACAACTTTTATAAAATTACTCTTGCGTCCGTCTGTTTGAATATTATTCAATTATCGTAAGCAAATTTGGATTAGATTTAAATAATCTTAAATTCGGTCGATCGAGTATTGGTGGATAAAGTTCTGGTATGGACCTCTGATTTCGCGAGTCCGACTCGCTTTTAACCGAATTAAATATTTTTAGAGTAAATTCACAGCTTGTAAATTCTACCAATTATTAGGGGAACATATTCACTCTGATATGCCTAAGTGCAAGTTAAACATTACACAGACATGAAATACTCAATATGGTTGCGAAACACAATTTGACTTAGTACATTGTTGTGTTGTAGTAGCGTGGCCATCTTTTTAATATTGAAAAGTCGTACAAACACAACTTTTTGACCGTACAGGTACATTTTGGTCGTACAATCCTAACAATAAATTTAATATTTATAATTACGCAGAGATGAATCAGTACACTCACTTTAAAAGTAACAGCTGAGCATTTATGTTATTTTTCAATTAAAGTAAATAAAACAACAACAAGAAGTAAAAAAATAAAAGTTTCTGCTCGTAACTTTGCAACTTTCAGATTTTGTATGAATTCAATTCAATACAATTTTCTGCACGCACTGATAATTTTTTGAAGAATTGGCCTACATATGACGCCAAAGTTTTTAACATTCTTAAAGGATCGGGAGGACACATACTATCACTTTATTAAAGTACATGAGTTATAGTTGCATGGATTTTTTTTTAATTTTTATTTAATAAGTGTAAAGAAAAGTGACTCGTGAAGTTCCTTCAAGAAAACTAAAAAAAAAATATTTTTTTGTTAAAAAACGTTCGGTGCATTTTATGTTATTCATTTAATTAAATTTATTTTAAAAGCCTTCGTTTTAGGCTTTACAAAAAACCGAAAAAAAAACGAAAATATATTTTCTTTTAACACTTTTAAAATAACTAACTAAAACTAACCTGATATGTCTTTAATTATTAATTTTGGATTTGAATGTGTTTACAATTAATACTATTATTCTTAACTGTACGAAAAACATATGCAACAGTGCAGCTTTAATTCAAAACTTAAAGGCAGTAGTATAAAACTAAACCTTACCAGAAAATTTACTAGTCATTACTAAGTTACTCTATAGCTTCAAGAGTTTCGTAATAAACCTTTTTCAGTTTTTGCATATAATCATAAAGAAGTTTTAGTTTTAGTCTGCTTGGATTTCATTAGAAATGAGTTCGGGCAATTTACTTAAGAAGATATTTCTCCATTCATCGTCTAAACTTTGAATTCTTAAGCATCGTGGAAGTAATTGGTTTAGTTTAATAAGAGAAGGAACATTGGTATGAGTTTACAAGTTTAATATAATGTAAGTTTAGGATTGAGGTAACTCAGGTTAATCATAACTTCGTTTGAGAAATATCATGAGCTAAGTCCTCACACCTTTCCGGTAATTTTTTGGCTGCTTCGCTTGCGCATAAGTGCAAAGAATGGCATACGCACTTCGAGATAGACAATCCTGCTTAAAACGAGACATAAAATAGTTATGCTCTCCCATCACGGAATTACACCCATCTGATCTAATGACGATTACATTAGATAATGGTACATTATGCAATTTAAAATACTTTAGAACTGGTTCATATATTACCTTTGCTGTTGCCTGATCTATATTGTCTTTGAAAACATTGACTAAGTCGTAAAATGAGCTTAGTTTGATATATTTTTTCCGCATTCTTGAGGGTAAAATAAAATGCAACTATAACTATACCTATTTGCTTTTGCAAAATTCTTTACCGGTGCGAAAGTGATTTCTCCGTCCCACGTCTTGTAGTTGATATTATTAAAATTTGCACTTTTGCAGCGAATGTTTAAAAAAAAAAAAACAAAGAAAAGAAAGTAACTTATTTAGCACTAGCAGGTTACAACACAAGAAGTCCAGAAATCAGCATTATGGTGTCGTTGCAGCGCTTTCAGAACGAGAACGAGTCGAGCAGTCGAGAAAACATTAGAAAAAGTAATGAAATGAACTGTACTAAACTCTAATAACCACTTGACTGTACAACAAAATAACTGGCAACACAACAAATCTAAATTGTTCTATGTACTTTTTCTTCGCATTATGCTGTGCTGTAGTTGTGTTAAGGACTCAACTGTGTTGTGGCCTACGTTCAGATTTCTTCCAAGGTTCAATTCGTAAATTACCGTACGTTTTATGCCAAAAGTGAAATAACCGTACATTTTGCGTACAGTCAGAGGTCTTGGTCGTACACCGCACAAGGGCCAGAAAACCCTCTTATTGGAAATTTTTTCCTTAGAACTGTTAAGCATTGGAGGCCGACAACATCACACATTGTATGATTGCATCTGAAAATAACTCCATTCGGCGCCCAGACTGAATAAAAATTCTCCTAAAACATTTTCTGTAAATTTTTAAGAAGAAATGAATGCTATTTGCTCATCTACGAGGCTATGCTAATAAACTGCCCAAGAAACGGTTGTCAGCCTCCAATAATGCATAACAATTCTAAGGTAAAAATTTTCAATAAATTACTAAGAACAAATTGCGGCCTTCCCTACAGCAGGTTCAGCCATCGTGGGTTTTATATTCTATCCAGGCGTGTTGTCTACTTCCCAGCTTTTGTATCTTTTTAGTTTGGCTATACTCTTATGGCTTGACTGATTCAGATTTCTCGACAGCGAGCGACAGCAACAGCAGCAACAACGCAAAAAACAGTTTTCCTGTCGAGTGTATCAGATTGTTTTACAGCAGCACAAGCCAGCGAGCAGAATATTACATTTCTCAGTAACATTACCACTTATTTTTAATTCATTGGAAATTTTTTGTAAGAACTTCTTGACTTCTTGATTTGTCATATAAAAATTGTTTGTTTTTTACTAAGAATATAAGTTTTTCCTCCATTTTCCCTACATGAAAAATTAACTTGACAGCTTGGGATGACAGCAATCGCTGCCTATGAAGACAGCAACAGCAAATTTAGAATTTGAGATGACTCGGCAGCACGACATTTTTGCTGCTTTCTCTCAATCAGCTGATCGCTCTCAACCAATGAAAACGATTTGCTGTCGCTGTTGCTGCCGCTTTCGTGCCAATCTAATTCAGGCTTTAATATTTCAGTTGCACAGCTTTGCTTTTAGCGAAGCGTGAGCAAAACTCAAATAATAAATATTTTATCTACCATGAAAAAACACAAGCGCTTTTAGGCAAACTATCGTTCAGGCAATTTTAAAGGCTCTTACGGCTTATCCCTTGAACCCCTTGTTTAAATATAACAAAAATGTCAATACAATTTTGTAAAACCGTGGTACCCAATCACAGAAGTGTCCTTTTTTTTCTCTAAAAATTGAAAGTATATACAGGGTGGGCTAAAAGTCACCATGGGGTTTAAAAATTAAATTGGTAACATATGGTAGGATGAAAAAAAGGAATGGTAAGGTGGGGTGGGGAAACATGCTTACCTATGAAGAACAGACAGTTGGCTATCATGTAAAAAAGGAATGAAGAGAAACGGTCAACGTGGAGCAAAGTACAAACGAAAAAGTTATTAAATTTTTAAACCCCATGGTGACTTTTGGCCCACCCTGTACTTACACAGGTTGTCTCAGATAAAGCGGCACAGGCTCAGAGTGAAATTTGGAGTCAGTCAAGATAAGTTGTTATTTTTTCAAATATCTGATAAGGGGTGGGGGATAATAATTACTCATAAAAATAGTGTTTCAATTGGGTTGAGGCGGACAAATTTGTGCATAAAATTCAGAAGTAACATATTTATTAGAATGTTTTGATATAGTAATAGGCTGAACTACAATAGACGTATACGTAAGTACATTTACTTACGTAAAGCGAATGCTCCCTTTAAAATTAACTTTAACTTTAACTCGTTTGAGGGGAACTTTCGTTAAGTTTAAAAGTCAAATTGCAGTCAGTAAAGGTGCGGTAAGAATCGCTCATTCCGTAAGAGCACGATGTATCAAACAAATTAATTATTACTAAATGATTAAAGGTGCAATGTAAAAATTAAAATTGAATAAAAATGGTACTGCGAATTAATAGAAGGCACAAATCTTCAATTACATCAACTTCCATTTGTTAATTTTTTCACTTTTACCACTTTTTAAAATTGAAAACATTATAAATATCAAGATAATAACTCTTACGGAATGTGATATACATTTAGGCTAAAAATATAATTTTTTGTAAGTAAACCTCAGTCTCGTTTAATTTAGTAAAGTTATTTACTTCTATTGTAGTTCAGCCTAATTTTAAAAAGTAAGTTCAAGTTCATATTGATGGATAACCAGGGGGTTACACGAGATAGTGCAGCTTGCATGCAAGCCTCCCTTCCAATGCGATTTTAATTTGACATCAGAACGCAGTTCACTTGATGTCTTATCATCTTGCATTTAAGTTTAAAAAATTTCATTGAGACTTAAAGTCTTGTGTATGTCGGAAATTTTATCAATAAAAGAAGTACCAAAATCGAAAATAAAAAAACAGAAGAAAAAAGGAAAGGGAGGTATTGGTAAATGATGTAATGCAAATGATCCCAGAAAATTTCATTTTCCCGGTATAAATTTATTAATTTAAAAAGCTCCGAATAATTTTGCCCGCCATCTTGAAAACTGTATGTATAATGTCAAATTACTATTACCTCAGCTTCCATGGTTTTTCATCATGCAATTTCGCTGAAAGCTGAGCTGCCAGCATGTCAGTAGAGGTTACACGTGCAAGAAGTATGGCAAAGCAGCTTGCATGCAAGCTATACTATTACGTGTAACCCCCGGGTAAAATCGTACATTGGACATTGTTTAAGAAGATTTCCAGCTAGAGAACTAAAATTGTGCACATTTAAAGATATTTTATGTATATATATACTGAGAGAACAGTCAGTCCCACTCCATTGTACGGAAAAGTTCTTCGATATGTAAAACAAACCTATAAAATTGGTTATAACAATTTTTTTACAGTCCGATAAACTGTTCTAGAAAAAGTGAATTTTCTGTATAATTTATATATTTTCTAAAAAAGGTATGGCTACATGTATGAGCATCTACTAGGGTTAAACAATTTATGAGAAACCTTACTGACATCTTAATCACATACTCATGCCATTGATGTCACTTGATGCTTCAAAGTTTATCTATAATTTCAGATCGAATTGCAAGATTTCTCTAATTCTAGTGGATGAATTTCCTCTTAAACTATTTTCACTATTTTTTACTTCTTTCCTTGATAACTCTTCAATGTGAACTCACTTTACCTCAGATCACCTCAATTAACCTCATGAGAGGAAATATTTTATTTTTTATTTTATATAAAACGAATCACTAAAATAAACAAGCAGAATAACGTTTTTTTGTTTTTGTTCTTAATTTTAAATATTGCTCATTATTAAAATATTTTACAGCTATACGAAATGTGTGAGGTGAAATATAAATCATATTTTAAGGTAATTAGTTCGATAAACAGTTCATAAAAACAAAAACAAAAAAAAAATACCCTTTCTCTTCCCTATTCTCGCTCCAATAAAGGAAATTATTCAATCACTCGCTTATTACTGCATATTCAAAATAATGAATACAAACGAATAAAAAATTATAAAATATGCATACATTGCCAATTTCCGATTATAAAGGCAGACAGATTGGCTGTGGTAAATCAATAAAATACTATATTTGTTTAAAATGTTAATTTTTGGCATTATATTATAGACCCACCAACCGCACTTCCTGTATTAATTTATTTTATGATGAAATTGGTGAGGAACACCATTATCGAATTAAAAAAAGAAAAAGCTCATTAATGATGATCAATATCAATAATGCCACAAGTGAAAGGAAAAAATAAAGAAATTTGAAGTTCTTTCATAATTACATATTTATTGAAGAAAATTAAATATATGGGCTGCACATTTTAACGTGATAATTATAATATCCTAGCGGAAGTACTTTGAGGATAACTATTTTAATAGAAGTCGCATTATATCAACTGAAAGTTCACGCAATGATCAACTCTTGAAGGATTAAAAGAAAGACTTTCATTATGTTATATTGATGTTGCCAGATGTAGTCGATATAGACCTTGAGAAGCTCTTGATAATATTCTCAATTGATTAGTTCACAGATTTTATTGACAACAATTAATTTAGGCTTTCTACACTACCTGAATGACACATATCTTAAAGCTTGGGAATATGCTAGAAAGTTTTACGTCTAATAACATTTATAAAGGTTGGGTTTTTACTTTGAATATTGCATGTTACATATGTAGGTACTCATCCCTGACTTTCCTATCTGTACACTACTCCATATCAATAGATGTGTCCTAGTATCACATTCATTCATAAAATGATTTTATCTTCTTCTGCAGTACCTTTAATGATTCGTGTGGGAAGAAATACATCTTCCTTTCATGAAGGAGACGAAGGTGACTTTCACATAGTGGCTATTTCCCGACATCGGTTTTTTGACGCCATGAACTGTGAAAGTAAAATAAAATTTTGTTAAGTTCGAGCGGCAAAGCTGCCATTGGATTTTCATGGTGATTAGAATAACTATCATTATGATGTTTATTTTATCTGTAGAAAAAGTCTCGTCAGTATAAAGAAAGATGTGTTGTTTTTTTTATCCAATTCTCTATTTCTCCCCGGCTCCGCTTAGTACTGGATTGCACTTACTTAGGAAACAATTTATCGGGTATAGACTATAGACCATGGGTGGCCAAACTTTTGAAGTGCGGGGTCTACATTATAATTCAGAATAACGTAGCGGTCTGCCGTCAGCAACGGTTTTAAATAAAACGTAAAAAGTTTTCCTAAAAAAATGTGTAGATGCTTCCGAATAGTCCAAATTTGAAAAATATGTCGGACCAACTATAATTTCTTCCTCTGTCAATTTTAATGCCTTCGTTAAAAGGGAACACTATGAAACTGATGACTTCTAGCCGAGCTCTAAAAACTTCTTTCGAACTTCTCGTGTAAATTCTCCAACTGCTCGGCGAAAATTTAGAATTCCCGAGGCAGGAAAATGCCGGCGATTTACAAAAGAATTTCCTTTTTATTTTTACGATACCAATTTCGCTGTTTTTAATTTTGTGCCTGGCTTCGTAAAAACCGATTGCTGTGTACAGATAAGCCAGTTTTTAACTCATGTTCTTCTATTTTTTAGATTTTAACTTCCAACCGGAAAGTCAGTGACGTATTTTGTGTGTGTAGTTTTAAGATGCCTATTTTTTTGTGCAGTATTACACCTCCTGAGTTACAAATAGAACAAACACATTTATCCTTGAACATAAAAGTAAATAACTCCTCTGATAATGGTAACCTTTTTCCGCACTCGACAACCTTGGCCGCTCATTTGAGTCCCTATTATTATCACTACGTAACAAAACCATCATCAGAGCTAAATACTCGTACTAGGTGAGTATACTAACTGAGAGCACAAAGGCGCATTTTTTATTAATACAGGAGATAAAGAGAGAGAGAGATATCGTGAGAAATAAAGAGCGTGCGATGGGTAAGTGAGGCGAAGACTTAGCACCATGTTGGAGAGGGGTGGGTTATCCGTTACTTACGCCACGTGAGGCGGCGCAATTATCTCAAAATGGCAATTTATTGTAATATTTGTTCAATTGATTTTACTCTCGCGAGCTACCAAAAACGTCTACGCGATCGACCGGTAGACCGCGGTCGACGTCTGGGCCACCCCTGCTATAGACTAATCAACCTAATAAATAACTATATTTGTTCAAGAAGGAACTTTTTTTTTGGATTCTCCTGTATATAGAAAAAGCTAAAAAATGTTTTTAATTTGTTATTTCATCACACAACCCATTATATTTTGGGTGACAAGTTTCAAGTCTTGGTTTGACTCATCAATAGGTCCCAAATAGCGAAATTGAGTGAATTGAAAAACAAATGAAAAAATAGAACAAAGAAAAGACATGAAAAAATTGAGAAAAATAGAAAAAAAAATTTATTAAAAAAATTTAAAAAATTAAAAAAAAAACGAATCGAACATGTATTCGCCCGAAGTGGGCTGAAAAAGAAAATAAAAAGGAGGAAGAAGAAGCGTTTCGTGTTAGCAGAAAACCTTACACTCATCGGTGCAGCTTGGTTTTCTGCCTGCTGCAGACGCTTGAAGCAGATCAAATATAAGCTCAGAATAAATTCTGGGTGTGAATTATATGAGGCAAAAACACTCCTATATTATACCAAGGAGGAAGAAATAATGATAGAGATTACTCTATAGGATTTTTTACCGGGTTAAACTTATATTGTTCAAGAAGGAACTTTTTTTGGATTCTCCGGTATATAGCAAAAGCACGGCAAAAAGTCCTCCTGAAATTACGAATACTTCAACATTCTAGGTGTCGTATCGGCTAGGCTAAGGTGAATTGAAGAGATCCACATTGAACTGAAGGCTAATATGATATCAATGTCCATATTTGGAAAAATTAGAACAATGCGATTATCAATTCAAATAATTTAATGGCTTCACGAACTTGACCTATAATATAATGTCTAAATCCAACTTAACCTAAGACGCTTACGCGTCTAAGTCCGCTATTCCATTGAGAAATGAAGTTCCATTTCATTCCTCGATCTGGTGATCTGGTGATTATACTCAGGAGTTAAACCGCTTTTTTACCTTTATCATTTTCATTATTTATCAGTATGCTAGCTAAATTATTTTTCTGATCCTTAAGTCTCGAGATTAATTAAGTATGCACTTCGGTTTTACTCATTGTCTTCTTTCTTTTAACTTTCTTATGTGATTTTACTTTTTAACCAAGTTTATCTAAAAAAATCTAACAAATCATTAAGACCTACCGATACTATATATAGTTTGAATGAATTACATTTGATGATACCTACCAATGTATGTCATTGTGTAACAATGGAAAAAGCCCTTAAAATCCAATCATTAATTGTGGATAGTCCACAAAAGCTTATAACCATAAAATTTCGTTGCCCAGCTATAAGAGAACTAATAAAAAGGGGTAAACTTGGATCCCTTTTTTGCATTTCAAACAAGTCACGTTCTTCCTTCCTTCTGCTGACAAGAGACAATTTCACTTTAACGTTCGAATTTTATTTTACAATTTAAAAAGGGATGCTGCAAAGGCATGCATTTTTGGTGTGAGCCAGGCTGTGAATAGGAGATATTACCACCTCTGAAAGGGCGAATAATTCAGTTGAAAACGTGAGGCAATAATTTTTGGTTCACTTAGAAAATTTCACTATGTAGGTGAGCACTTTGCAATGAACAGCTAAAGTTAATATAGTTAGGTATATAGTAGGTATAAAATGAAATTATTATTTTTTTTTTATAATGATCTAATAAAATTCAATTCAAATTTACACAGGTTCTGTGCCCACACTATTTGAAATTAAAGCCACGTCCTTTTACTATTATGTTCAGTAAAATTGTGTCATCAACGAACGTGTTTGACTGTATCTTATTTTATTAAAGAAAATTCTTTTGTTACTTAATTTATTATGCAAATACTTGTACTCCCAAGCATCATCAGCATATAAAAATAATTTTTTAATCAACTCTCGAAAAGAATCCCAAAAATGCTTAGTTGTGCTCCAAGCAAAATCATGTGTGTGGCTTTGTACAAATGGGAGAGACATTCATAGAGAGCACACGTTGTATTTAATGGAGGTGGATGGGTCACTTGCAATCAAAATAATTCACTGGAAGTAGAAATCCACCCACTAGCTAACAACAGTAGTAGAAGCAGCAGCAACAGCACATAATATGAGAACATGAATTCGCTTCCGGTTTGAAGCAACCAGAGCAACAGGACAGGAAAAGACTAAAGCCCAAAATAGAAGCCACTGGCTGGCGGCTGTCTGTGGTAGTTAAAGGATATGAAAACCAGGATACTCTATATAGTCTTCGTATACTTTTCGAGCTAATTAGAACTAAATAAGTCATGAGAGCTGTTTGTTGTACCGTTTTGGGGGCTTATCCCGTCGTGGTTTTGTACAGACCAGTTTGCAAACCACACATGGGTTCTTTCATATTGTAGCTCGATCCACTTATGGATGTGGGCAAAGATCAAAACCATCGTTGCATGCAGTTTGTGTTTAAAGGAAACTAAGTAAGGCAATCCAATTTGTATTAAATAATTATGATCCTTCCCTTCTCTGGGCGAGCACAGACGTTCACTGAATAATTAAAGTTAACCTTTTTGGTTTGCTCTGGGATACATTACCAACAATTGCTCAAGTGAAGGGATAATTGGCTTGTATTTAACGGCCAGAGCGAGTAATTGCTTGTAGTTGCAGACGTTCTCTCTATTAAGCCCTTCAACTTTGTTAGTTAGTTGTTGTTATTGTTATTGTTACGAATGGAGAAAATTCGTACTTACCTTGAAAAAGTCTGAAAGGAGTATATTGAATGACCAATTTACAATAATTCAATATTCTGCAAGGATTTAGCATTAAAACCTAGTATATGAGAAGATTGCCAAATGATGAATGGTGAAAATGGTAGAAATTATTATTTAAAAATTTCAGTGGAGCTTGCAGGAAATAAGATCAACAGTGCCTGTGCTCTTCTTATACCAAAAATGGTATTCTAACTAGTCCACTCGTGATCACGTCATTGATTTAAAAATTATGACTACTTCTCATCTATATGTATACAGACTATGAGGTATGCCCATTAATTTAAGTCCTTACGTCACTCATCAATATTATAAAAAAGTGCATATTATATGCTATGGATGTAGCGTGGATTAATTTAAGATCGATCCGCGGTTAACCGGGTCCGATTTTGGCATTGGCGTAACTAAGTCGGGGCCAGGGTGGGCCCGGCTCTCTCCAGAATTCAGGCTGCCCCTCCCCGCAATTCCTAAAAAACATTCGTCAATTCATACAATCATAGGCCTAATTAAATTGAATTGGTTTGCATCGGAATCGAAAAGGCTTTTCTTTAAGAAAATTTATTTAAATCTTTACAAAATTTTTAAAAACTCTTCTGAGATTGCTATGAAAACGCTGAACTTTGATAAAGGCGTGAAAACGTGTATTCCGTAGGAGAAATCATGTGGAAAAATGTTGACAGTTTGTGAGAATATCAATGATATCAATGAAATTTTGAAAATTTCTTAAAACTTTGTTTAATTTTCCTTTAAGCTTTTTCGCTACCGATCCCAACGGAAAACTTATTATCTTTATAAGGAAGAAATATTTAGTGCACCATTAAAAAATTCAATAATCTTCTTATTACGTTACATTATGAAATAAAGCTATATTAGCAATTTTACACAATTGATATTTTGGGAAATCGAGAAGTTCGCATAAAAACATGAAATTTGTCGAGAACATGCTCGAGTCTCCAAAAAGGAGAAAGCAACCAGAGAGAGCAAAAGACATCTTGATAAAGTCCACTGCAGGTAAAAGTAATTTAGTGGACTTGCCATCAAACACAAAGCCTTCCGAATATTGAAAGATACATATTTACAACCTCGTGATAGACAACATTATCGCTAACTTCAAAAATTGGTCTGAAAATCTACCTTTAGCACAGTCAGTTGACTCATTTATTTCTTAGAAAATTATAAAATCTTTTCAATATAGACATTTCCATCTTATGAATCAAAAATAATAAAGAACATGTTCCGAAACAATAGACATCGTAATAAATTTGGAAAAACTGAAAACAGAAATTAATAAAGACTTCTGCCCAAATTTTTACAAGTTGCTGCAAGCAGCTCTTGGTCTTCCCGGCCGGCTGTGAATGGAGCTAGTTTCAATGGGTCGAGTTAAGAGCAACTATGCTTCAGGAGCGGTTTTCGAAAATCATACTCTCAAAGATTGAAAACGAAATAATTAAAACAAAAGTAACAGCGCAACAGGTGCTAAATAAGTTTGAAGAAAAAAAATTATTTATAGGTACCTATTTCTTTATTACTGCTTAATATAAACGTAAATAATTGTTCTAAAATGTGTATAAAACTTTATTTTTCCAAATACATGCACATGGTATAAATCAGACATGTAAAGTATTTAAGTGCATTGGTACAAGTACCAAAACCTGGACTTGAAATTTTTTTAAGTATAAGTACAATTCCAGTACTGGTACTCAAAAAGTTTTCAAGTACAGGTCCGGATACTGATACTTAAAAATGTTCAAATACAAGTCCACGTACTGTTACTCATAAGTCCCATATATAAATTAACATATCCATAACGCGAAGTATTTCAGCTCTTGTAAGTTATTTTGATGCGCGTTTTAATAATAGAGGCTATGTAGATCTCGACGGTACCTCAAGATATCTTACCGCCTTCAGTAAAATAGAAAGAAAATTCGCGGAATATATGAGTGACAGTAAGATAGAAATTGACATGTTGAATTTATATCATTTCTTGAAAAGGTTGGCAATTAATTTCAATACCCCGCTCTCTTCCTCCGATCGTGTGGAGCGTTTCATTTCCAGCTCTTGTAAATGCTCCACATAGGCAATCATTATCTGATGTGACATTTGAAAAGCTTGTTTTGCTAATGCCAAACTCCAATATTGTATAAACAACTTACAAAGTTAGAAATTAAAACATCACAAGTTTATACGTTTATGTGTATTTTTTGTTGCAACATATTTTATGATATTTCGTAAATGAAAACCATATCCAATCATTTATCTGACTATAGATTTTTCAAAATTTCTGATTTAGTTTTCGAAAGCTCTTGAACCTCTGTTATTAAAAAGCGTACTTAATTAGTTAACAAGAGCTTAAGTATATACTTGGCGGTACTTATAAGGTACTTAAAAGCTGATATGTGGGACTAATAAGTACCAGTATTAATATCAGAATTTGTACTAAATTTATAAGTACAAGTACCGGGACTTGTACTTAAAAGATTTTGAGTCCAGGTCCTGGTACTGGTACTTGCACTTGGAATAAATATTGGGCATTTTATTTCGTGTATAGAAATTGAGGTCTCTAATTTATTTTCCTGAATACGTGATAGAAGAAAAGAAGGGGAAGTGGAAAACAAAGGGTTAATAAACGACACCACTTTCTTTTATTCTTTTAAAATCGTATAATTTCTACTTTATTTTTCAAATAAACACTATGCTATTATTTGAAAAATTTGAAATTGCGGCAGATGTTTGGAGTGGACTTTATGACATATATGAGTGCCGCTTGGATCCATTGGGATTAAAGAAAAAAATGCCAATTATGTACTTACCTATTTTCAAAAACATTCAACAAGCATTATTATAAAGAATGCGAAACAATTGAAAACTGTTCGTTGTTCCTCTGGCTTCTAACATCAGAACCTCAACAAAAACGGCCCTATCTCAAAAGCTCTTTTTATTAAATTCGCCCCGAACGTAAACACGCACCTGCATTTGCAGTGGATTAAAAGTGCTAATCTAGCCTTTTTGCTTTCTTGGGAGCGGAATTAAACTTTCACGTGAGAAGACTACAGATGTAGTATCTACGACTTGTAAAGTGTGAATTATTTTATTAAGTTCTTGTGTTCAGAATTACTTTAGCGGAAACTATTTTTTAGAAGTTTCTTTCGGGTTTTGTAACTTATAGACTCTCAGAAACTTTATGGTTTCTTTAATCTATGCAATTTCATTGGCTCTACGTATTATTAGCATTGGATGAAAAGTATCTTTGCAAGCAAAATGTGTGTTAAAATCTATGTACGAAAATTGGGGACCTGGTCCGCCCAAGACAAAAATCGTAGTTACGCCAATGGATTTTGGTCTACCCATAAAATCGACGATTAAGCAAGAAACTATTGTGCGCTATATTTAAAATTTAATCTTTTAGTGGAAACATTCGATCAGAAAAGTTTTCGTTTAGTTTAAATCGTGCATTAAAAGTTTTCACCAAACTTTGTAAGATCTTTATAAAAATAAATCTTATAAATCTCTTGTGGAGCATGCGACTAGATGACACACTCATCTGTTTCTTAATAAAAATGAAAAGTGACATTCAATTCACTCATCCAACCCAACCCATTTTTAAATGCGTGCATTGATGAACGTCGATGTAATGACACCACATGACCAATGGAAGCAAGCTTTAACTATCAAATGAAATGAATTTCTTTTTTCTGAGCGTGATATTCTGTTTAAAAAAAGTGTTATGTACGAATACGGAGCAATGGTTGGCAGTAGGAGTATCGAAATGAAAGTTTTTTCGAGTCGAGTCATTTTTGCGCTTGCATGAAATTTGCGATTTTTTTTAATTAAATTAATTAGGTACAACTTAAAATGTGAATATTACACAAATTATGATCCTTTTAATATTTACTTTGCTTTTCTTCTTAATGCATCATTGAATGCACGAAAGAAGTCAGTTTATCCTAAAATATGCCAAATATTTCAAAGGACACTGACTGAAGTTCTAAACTAGGTACTTACTAGGTAGGCATCTCTTCGTTCAATAATCTAAAAAATATTTTGTCGTTGTAGGTATGTTTTTTACCTACATACTTCCAGTGTCCGATTAAAATCGATCATCAAGTTGATAGTATAATCAAAATTGACAGCCATAATTAAATAAATAAAGGGTGAATTTCAGTCCTCTCTAGAGACTTCCGAATATATTTGCTATAATTACTACACCACATGTAGGAAGTAAAACAGTTTATAGTTGGATTCATTATTAAAGTTTTTTTTTAATTAATATCTAGGTACATAATTACCTACTGTAGTTAGACTTGGGTGTGCAAAAATCAGGAAATAGTCTCTTCTTTTGCTTCGTTAACTTTGGAAATTGCAAAATTAATTAGAAGATATCGAAGTAAATATGTAGGAAACTATGAGAATTCAAAGTACCAATAAAGATCATCACTTTTATTAGTATCTTCACAGATATATTTATGTTACATTTCATTCTGGACTTAAGTGATAGTAACGCCTTCGTATATATGATTGTAACACCTTAATATGTATAGTACTGGTGAATCATGAAGAGATTTCTTCCATATCTACACAACTTGATTAGTTTTGAAAACCCAGTTCAGTGCATTATACTAAATTAAAGGAATTGAAATAGTATTCTCCCTTTATACCTATCTCATTCAAAGATATTTCAATATGACCAAAGGACGTTGATATATTCTTTGATATGACTCAAATCATACCAGATTAATTAGTAATGATATTTACTTACCACGAAAAAGCAGAAGAAAAGTTTTGTTGAATGGAAAATAAATTAAGTTTGAAAGAAAATATTCTTAAGTTTGGTTAATATAGATAGGTCCTACTTGGCAACTTTTTTGTTTAAATGTTTCATTCCTAATAGATTTTATTGCATTTTTTTTCTCTTTGCATTGTTATCAATCGTCAATGCAATAATTTTCATGTAAAAAACTTATTGCATTGACGAAAGACCTATTATATACGTATACTGAAATTTACAATTTAATATGAAAATTCAAAACGTTTATTGAATCCATGCAATAAGAAGTAGCTAATTCGATAACAATAATTTTTTTCCGTCTAGAAAATTTATCTCAAGCTTATGCCTATAATTTTTCGAATCATTATCTCACTTTCCTTATTTTGATATAAAATAATTATGTTGGTAGTAGATACCTACATACCTACTGTTCTGAATTGAATTTTATCGCAGTTAGCTAATTACAGAATATATAAAATTCTTAATCGCTATGAAAACTATTAGTAGAGTGCCTTGATAGTAATTTAGTAGTCATCATTCAATTCAATTTCAAACTGCAATTTCATCAATGCAACCGGCAAAAAGAGAAACAAATATAAATTATCATCATGATATCATCACGTTTGCCTTCTCCTCTTCCAAAAGTTAAAATGGTTGCTTCATTTCATTGTTTATATATAAAATGTACACACTACTTTACTTAACGAAAGCTGATTACCTTTGTATTGCTTCTTTTATACTCTTCTACTATTCTATATTTTGGTCATAAGAGAGAGTGAGGCAGATAGACAAAGAAAATAAAGATTATCTTCACATTGCCTTATCCTCTTCCAAATGTTAAAATTCCTGCTTCATTTCATTGGTCAAAAAAACACTCACACGCAGGTATAACTTAACTTAACGAATATTTTGGTCATGCGCAGTAGAACAACATTTTACATTTTGTTCATAGATAATCTAAAATTTGCTGATCGCCTGGTATTCGCTGTTTCTTCAAAATGAACTAGAGAGAATGGGATGCAATTACAAATTGTAGCAACAGCGTGGCATGCATATTTAGTTTGCAATTGGCCTTTGTTTTTTTTTCTCTAGGCTAGTTATACCTTCTCTGCCAACAGATGGCTCCGGGGGTATCGAAATGAGAAATTTAGGAACTCATTGAAATTAAGTTTTTTGTAATTTAGCAGCTCGAGAAGTTTTCGATTTCATGGTGAGGTTTACATTTAACTTAGTTTTAAAGTTTTGTATTGGCATGGAAATAACGCTTTTTAGATGAAATCAAGAAAAGAAAGATATTTTTACATGCTCATAATTTTCTTTACGATCGATGAATTAACTCAACCTAAAAATTTTAATTAGAATAAAAACGAAATTTTTTAAAAATTTTAAAATGGAATCATCATCAAGCAGTCAATATAAAAAATTTATTTGATGGTTTCTGCTATCTGTAGGCCTCTACATGCAACTCAGCCAGAGCAGTGTCACAGTCATATAAATATGTATTAACTGGGCAAATTCATGGCAATCGCGGTACTTCCGTATTCAATTTTCCGTGTCAGATTTCATATCTGAGACAAAATAAGTAGATCCTGAGCCTAGTTTCTATAGTTAGCTCCACTCATTCATTAAAAATAGACCTTTTTCGATTTCTCTTTTCGAGGACCATTTATGGAAGTCATATTATAAGAAGAACATTTTCAAAGCTATTAATAGTAATTACTCCACTGTTTAACTATTGTCAAGAGAATTGTGCCTTCTATGCGAGAAAAATTCAACTAGTAAACGTTCGAAACGTTCTAACGTTTACTAATTGAACAATTGAAGATACTCTTTTGCAAAGTTTTTCAATGTTTTTACCTATCTTATCTTGCCAGTTGGTTGTTATTTAATCTCTCGTATACAGCTACGGCCCAAAAGATATATGTACCCACTCTCAGTCCACCTTCCACTCATTTCATTTGCGATCCAGATGTCTATATCCGAAAGGAACTATCTCCTTACACATTTGGTCCATATAACCATCAGACCTACAGTGATGTCCTTTCAAGCTCACCTCAGTTCTTAAATGATTCGTGGTCGCTGTGGCCTTTGTTTTCTTTTTGACGTCATAGCCGTTGATTGCTAATCCTATAACAGTATATAGCTCTGCCAATTGGTCATCAGGGGTAAACGGATGTAGTTTAGGTAGTTTGGTAAAAATTTCTATCATATCGCTTTTCTTGCTTTAGTGAGAGCTACCTATTTTGACTCCAACAGTGTCGTACCTATATTAAAGGAATTTAAATAGTATTCTCCATTTGTATGCATGCACTTCCCTCAACGATATTTTAATATGTCTCAGAATCGTAGACCAGATTAAATAATGATTATTTTTCACTCTTCCATCGGACTTGTTTCTTTATACCTGGAATTATAAATACTATTTACTAAGAACGGTTTTCATCCGACTTGCATTGATAACCAAAATCAAAATGCGTCCCCATCATACTAGTTAAAATTTTCAGTTATATCCGTTTTCCTATTCCTTAGTTTTAAAAATGAGTTGAGAGCTTAAAAGGATGAGAAAAGAAATGTGCGTGTTTACACGTTCAATCCCAAAACATCATATTCATGCATAGCCAAAAAGGTAAAATCAACCAGATGAACAGTTAAAAACACAATTAACAAGTTTATTAGTGATCAGACTATTGAAGTACTATCCAGAAGTGGCAGGCAAAAAGGACTTCAAAATAAACAAGTAAAAAAGCTAGAATTGGTCATTTTTAAAATTTTATTTGCTAGTACAATGAAAATACCATGTACCTACCAAATGTCAGCTCTCTATATCGATGCGTTCTCAGGCAGTGTCCAAATATATAGTGGAAAACGAAAGTTTTGTATGGCAACCACGAAGGAGTTGCCCGATTTGTCTCATTTTCGAACTGAATTTTACTTTTTTTTTTAAAGTCCGTGTACAAAATTTCAGCTCTCTAAGTATACGCGTTCTCGAGTTACGTGCGCTCAGACGGACGGACGGACGGACGGACATGCAAAAATCAAACTAACTTTTAATATTATGCGTGGTTGTCCAATCCATTTTGCTCTACGATCATTATTTCGAGGTGTTACAAACGGAATGACAAACTTAGTATACGCTATAGATTTCATCTAATGTATAAAAACGAAAAGAAAAATTATGAAACTGCATTCATAAAAATAAAATGATCTCAGTGCGCAATGTGGCGACTAAGACAAATCTTGATTTCTTGGTATAGGCATTCAAAAAGTAAAACAGGCGAACCGCTGAGCAGGGAAATTTTCAGAACCTTGCAAAACTTCTCGGGATAGTCCTTATTATGAAGTTTCTTCTTTTGCGCAAAAACTATGATCATTCATCCTAGAATGGAATACAAGTCTGGGCCAGAACTGATCGTACACAGCCTTAGCTTCATTAGATATTGTTAAAAGATTTAAGATCATGGGTGATGTGATGGCAATAATATCTACTTAATCGAGCATCGTGCACTTTTATCGCTACATACATGGTTAATTTTCTGACATAGTTTGATTCATTTTAAATTAATACCTGAACGCAGTGCTGTAAGCTGGGCATATCCTTTCACCTTTCAAAATTATTTCGGCCGTGCAGTGCAATTCTGTGATATTGCATTTTATTCCTTATTGGGCGAATATTGAACAGTCTACCATCATCTGTCTTTCCTCTGGTTTTACAATTTCTGAAGGTTCAAGAGTAACCTACAGCACCTCCACCACTTTTCTCATGTCCCCTAATCGCTTATTAATATTAAAAACAAAAAAAAAACCTCATTAAATTTGGCATACATATCTTGTTGACGATTAAGCAAGGAACTAGTGTGCTCTATATTTAAAATGTAATCTTTCAGTGGAAACATTCGATCAGAAAAGTTTTCGTTTAGTTTAATTCGTGCATTAAAAGTTTTCACCAAACTTTGTAAGATCTTTATAAAAATAAATCTTATAAATCTCTTGTAGAGCATGCGACTAGATGACACACTCATCTGTTTCTTAATAAAAATGAAAAGTGACATTCAATTCACTCATCCAGACCAACCCATTTTCGAATGCGTGCATTGATGAACGTCGATGTAATGAAACCACATGACCAATGGAAGCAAGCTTTAACTATCAAATGAAATGAATTTCTTTTTTCTCTGAGCGTGATATTCTGTTAAAAAAAAAGTGTTATATACGAATGCGGCGAAATGGTTGGCAGTAGGAGTATCGAAATGAAAGTTTTTCGAGCCGAGGAAATAATTTAATTTTTGTGCTTGCATGAAATTTGCTATTTTTTTTTTAATTAAATTAATTAGGTAAAACTAAAACTAAACTAGGTACTTACTAGGTAGGCATCTCTTCATTCATTAATCTAAAAAATATTTTGTTGCAGTACGTAAGTTATTTACCTACATACTTGCAGTGTCCGATTAAGAATGATCATCAAAATTGGCAGCCATAATTAAATAAATAAAGGGTGAATTTCAGTCCACTCAAGAAACTTCCGAATATGTTTGATATAATTACTACAGAACATATTCAGAACGTAAAACAGTTTATAGCTGGATCCATTACTGAAGTTTTTTTTTTAAATATTTATGTAGGTACTTACTGTTGTTAGACTTGGACCTAGTTTCTTCTCTAGTTTCGTTAACTTTGAAAATTGCAGAATTAATTGGAAGACAGTGAAGTAAATATGTAGGAAGCTATGAGAATTCAAAGTACCAATAAGGACCATCACCTTCATTATTATCATCACAGATATATTTTTCATTTCATTACGGGTGGAAACGCTTTAAAATGATTGTAACGCCGTCGTATGTAGTAGGTACACTTTACTTATCTACACAACTTTATTAGTTTTGAAAACACAGTGAGTGCCTTATACTAAATTAAAGGAATTTTAATAGAATTTTTCTCTTGTATCTTATACAAAGATATTTCAAGATACCTCAACTCAGGCCTGATTAATTAATAATGATTGTTTTATATTTACCTACCACGGAAAAATCTGAAGAAAATAAATTGAAAATGGGTTAAATTTGAAAGAAAATATTCATAGGTTTGGCTGGAATATAGATAGGTACCTACTTGGCAACTTTTTTGTTAAATGTTTCATTCCTTATAGATTTTATTGCATTGTTTTGTCTCTTTGCATTGGTCTCTTTCGTTAATGCAATAATTTTCATATAAAAAACTTATTGCATTGTTGAAAGGCCTATGTATGTACATATATATATATACATACGCATATACTGAAATTTACAATTTAATATTTTGAAAATTCAAAACGTTTATTGAATCCATGCAATAAGAAGTAGCTAATTCGATAACAATAATTTTTGTCCGTCTATAAAATTTATCTCAAGCTTATGCCTATAATTTTTCGAATCATTATCTCACTTTCCTTATTTTGATATAAAATAATTATGTTGGTAGTAGATACCTACATACCTACTGTTCTGAATTGAATTTTATCGCAGTTAGCTAATTACAGAATATATAAAATTCTTAATCGCTATGAAAACTATTAGTAGAGTGCCTTGATAGTAATTTAGTAGTCATCATTCAATTCAATTTCAAACTGCAATTTCATCAATGCAACCGGCAAAAAGAGAAACAAATATAAATTATCATCATGATATCATCACGTTTGCCTTCTCCTCTTCCAAAAGTTAAAATGGTTGCTTCATTTCATTGTTTATATATAAAATGTACACACTACTTTACTTAACGAAAGCTGATTACCTTTGTATTGCTTCTTTTATACTCTTCTACTATTCTATATTTTGGTCATAAGAGAGAGTGAGGCAGATAGACAAAGAAAATAAAGATTATCTTCACATTGCCTTATCCTCTTCCAAATGTTAAAATTCCTGCTTCATTTCATTGGTCAAAAAAACACTCACACGCAGGTATAACTTAACTTAACGAATATTTTGGTCATGCGCAGTAGAACAGAATTTTACATTTTGTTCATAGATGATCTAAAATTTGCTGATCGCCTGGTATTCGCTGTTTCTTCAAAATGAACTAGAGAGAATGGGATGCAATTACAAATTGTAGCAACAGCGTGGCATGCATATTTAGTTTGCAATTGCTCTTTGTTTTTTTCTCTCTAAGCTAGTTATACCTCGTCTGCCAACAGATGGCTCCGGAGGTATCGAAATGAGAAATTTTGGAGCTCATTGAAATTAAGTTTTTTCTAACTTAGCAGCTCGAGAAGTTTTCGATTTCATGGTGTGGTTTACATTTAACTTAGTTTTAAAGTTTTGTATTGGAATTGAAATAACGCTTTTTAGATGAAATCATGAAAAGAATGAAATTTTTGCATGCTTATAATTTTCTTCACGATCAACCTAAAATTTTCAATTAGAAATTTTAATAAAAACGAAAATTTTTAAAAAATTTTAAATGGAATCATCATCAAGCAATCAATATAAAAAATTTATTTGATGGTTTCTGCTATCTGTAGGTCTCTACATGCAACTCAGCAAGAGCAGTGTTACAATGATATAAATAAGTTAACTGGGCAAATTCATCGCTGTCGCGGTACTTCCCTATTCAATTTTCCGTGTCAGATTTCATATTTGAGACAAAATAAGTAAATCCTGAGCCTAGTTTCTATAGTTATCGTATGTCTTCAAATACTTGTAACTAGCTCCACTCATTCGCTAAAAATAGACCTTTTTTCGGGTTTTTTTTTCACGGAATTCACATTATAAGCAGCACATTTTCAAAGTGCTTAACAGGAAGTACCTCAATGTTTAACCATTGACAAGAGATTCGTGCCTTCTACGCGAGAACAATTCAACTAGTAAACGTTAGGAACGTTCTAACGTTTACTAGTTGAACAATTGAAGATAGTCTGTTGCAAAGTTGTTCAATATTTATTTTACGAAGGAAACTATATCCATACACATTTGGTCCGTATAACCATCAGATCTACAGTGATATCCTTTTAAACTCACCTCAGTTCTTAAATGATTTGTGGTCGCTGTGTCCTTTGTTTTCTTTTTCACGTCATAGCCGTTGATTGCTAATCCTGCAACGGTATATAGCTCTGCCAATTGGACATCAGGCGTGTACGGATGTAGTTTAGCTGGTAAAAATTTGTATCATATCGCTTTTCTTGATTTAGTGAGAGCTACATATTCTGACTCCAACAGTGTCGTACCTAAATTAAAGGAATTTAAATAGCATCCTCCTTTTGAATGCATGCACCTCCCTCACAGATAATTTAATATGCCTCAGAATGGTAGACCAGATTAAATAATGATTACTTTTCACTCTTCCATCGGACTTACATATTTCTTTATACCTGGAATTATAAGTACTATTTACTAAATAAATACTATTTACTAAGGACGATCTTCATCCGACTTGAATTGATAACAAAAATTAAAATGAGTCCCCATCATACTAGTTAAAATTTTCAGTTATTTATATTGTCCGTTTTCCTATTCCTTAGTTTAAAAAACGAGTTCAGAGCGTAAAAAGGTGAGAAAAGAAATTTGCGTGTTTACACGTTCAATCCCAAAACATCATATTCATACATAGCCAAAAGGTTAAAATCAACCAGATGAACAGTTAAAAACACAATTAACAAGTTTATTAGTGATCAGACTATTAAAGTACTACCCAGAAGTGTCAGGCCAAAAGGACTTAAAAATAAAAAACGAAAAGAAAAACTAATAAACTGCATCAATAAAAATAAAACGATCTCAGTGCGCAAAGTGGCGAGTATAAGAAAAATCTTGATTTCTTGGTATAGGCATTCAAAAAGTAAAACAAGCGAACCGCTGAGCAGGGAAATTTTCAGAACCTTGCAAAACTTCTCGGGATAGTCCTTATTATGAAGTTTCTTCTTTTGCGCAAAAACTATAATCATTCATCCTAGAATGGAATACAATTCTGGGCCAGAACTGATCGCACACAGCCCTAGCTTCATTAGATATTGTTAAAAGATTTAAGATCATGGGTGATGTGATGGCAATAATATCTACTTAATCGAGCATCATGCACTTTTATCGCTACATACATGGCTAATTTTCTGACATAGTTTGATTCCTTTTAAATTAATACCTGAACGCAATACTCGTGCTGTAAGCCGGGCATATCCTTTCACCTTTCAAAATTATTTCGGACGTGCAGTGAAATTCCGTGATACTATGCATTTTATTCCTTATTGTGCGAATATTGAACAGTCTACAATTTCTGAAGTTTCAAGAGTAACATACAGCACCTCCACCACTCTTCTCATGTCCCCTAATCATCTGAGCTTGTCTTAATAATATTAAAAACAAAAAAAAATCATTAAATTTCGCATATCTTGTACTCATACGGTATTCAGTGTCTTACACATCATCAGAACGAAATACGATTGGCTTCGAAAATAATATTTCTTTATGAATTACGCAAAAGAGTCCAATTTCTAGAAAGTTCAAATGATGATGAACTAAGAACATCTCTATGGCATCTTGTATCGTCCTGTATTATAGGCTTTAACGTCTCATTTATACTTAATTCTTGCCTTCTAAGAGTATAATATGAGAAACACCAAATGTTTTAGGTGCTAATAGCCAGCCCATGTTATTTTTTGGATAGCTTCAATTGCCTTCTGTGTTGCTACATGGATCCACGATTTGATATTACTTTTCGTTTTATAGTCGTGTGGGTGTTTCAATTTCATCCTTTTGCATCATGTAAAATGTTAATGATAATAGCGCGATACAAGTAGCTATGCTGTACCGAGGGATTATAGCTCATTTAATAGGCAATAGCTTGAGTAACTAAATTCGATGGCTTCAAGAGAGAATTACTGCAGGATACATAGTATCCAGATGCAAGGACCTATTTTATTTCGATAGCATTCATTTTAAGTTAGTCAAAAATCTGTCACACCATATAACTATTGCATTGTTAGCAGACATAATTTAGCGTATAGAAAACTGTCCAATGGCATGACATGCAATACGTTTGAGCCTTTGGATACTTTCCTAATCTACAATGCATGGTAAAACCACGTCGTCAAAACGATATCGTTTGCTGAAGAATGCATATAAATACACGTAATATGTAAGTAGTGGTAAGCTGCCAAATTAAATAGCTTTTGACCTGTAAATTATCATAAATGTAATTGCTTTGTCTATTTCATTGCAGAATTATATCAAAGGAAGTATTTGGTCTCAATACTTTATACTATAGTATAGTAAACTAAGAAATTGTTTGAGACAAGTCGAATAATATAAAATATTGCATTCAAGACTTAAAGTAAAAGTTCCAGGTTATAGCTGTTTTGTTCTAAATTCCCCTACATGGTTCCAAATTATGCTGAATACACCTGAGGTATTACTACATCGTTTTTGCTGATTAACTACTACACATAAGCTCGTGCTCATGTCGTCAAATGAATAAAATAGAAGAAACATTTTTGCACGCATGAATTTTCAAATGCAATATTGGGAAGCAAACAAAAAAATCCATGTCGTTTTGACGAGACGTGGTTTTACCATGCATTGTAGATTAGGCATTACTCAAGAAGCTAATGTCCGAAGTTGGCTTTTAATTTGTACGTAATCTGCACAAAATATAGGTATGTCTAGTTTTTTTCTTCTTGGAATAAGTTTCTTTCAGTTTAGCCCATTCGAATAGCTTTTCCTTTCTAGCCATAACTAATACCTACTTTACTTTTTCGAGTTTTTGCTAGCAATTCTATACCACATTCACAGCTGTAAATATTGTGGGTTAAATATTATCTCCACAGCTATATGAGCAATAGTTCACTTGCCTCACCAGAAAAGTCTAAAATTACCCAGATTGTACTGCTACCAGCTTAGAGCCATTAAAATGCCCCAGTTATCAAAGATGATAGCGTTATTATTCTCCTTGATAGTCATGTTAAATGCTAGATTTTATTAAGCCACAACCTCAGCATGAAAGTCATAGGTATGCATTCCAAGCTAATACCCCATTTCAATGCTATGCTCTAATAATGAAATACCAGCACCCGTACCTATATCATTCTAGTACCAATCCTCAGTCCGCACGGTTTCATTTTTGGAGTACCCACCAAGAAACGATACTCGAAGAAGAGTTCTGTGTTATCACAGAGTCTCATCATGATATCCAGAACGAAGGATTCTTCTCCTCTGACCAACCGTCAATACAATGAAGAGCTACAAGGACGGCAACAGCATTGCTAATATGAACAGTTTTTTTGTTATAATAAATTGATTTAAGGTGAAAGAAAAAAAAAATACTCCTATGGTACCTAGTTTAAACGACAAGGGAGGCAATCCGTAATCTACTTTTTACGGGTTTCGAAATTTTTAAATCCATCCGCAAAAGCATTTTAGCTAACTTTCTTTTTATTGCTGAGATTCTCAGATAGCTTGGAACTTTTATACGTTGATTTGGGGTCGTAATAATGTAACCAGGCATGATATTATCACTCAGTTTTGCTAAAATTTCTATGGTATTAGCTGGAGTTCTAGGCAGAAGCATTAAATCAACATTCAATATTTCACGTGACTCTTGCGTGCCTGGACCAAGTGTAGGCGCAAGCCAGCTATGAAGTTTATTGGTAAATAATCATCCGTCGACCGGAAAAGAATAAATTTTAATAGTTTTATTCCCCGATTAAAAATCTAAACCTGTTTTTTATTTATTATTTTGATAATTTGATTTATTATTTTTTTAGAAAACATTTTCTTCTTTCATAAAATTTCACTTTTCCCGTGCTGCTTTTGCTGCTGCTGCTGCTGCTGCTACTAAACCGATCGTAATTATTCCCTTTTAAATTTAATACAAAAGCAGCAACCATAAGGTACACATAAATTCCCCTTGAAAAACAGCTTAAAAAATGAAACAAGATTGTTTATATATTGTAATTTTTTTTTTTTTTATTTCACATATAAAAAAACACAAAGTTAAAGGCAATCCAATGCCTTAACACTGCGTAAACAATCTCAAATTGCTTTTACCAAGTTGTTTTCGCTATTCAACAACGCAGAAATATTTTCTGCCCTCTTGAAATGTAGCGTAGACTTTGGGGCTCCGGCAAATGCCTTATTTCCTGATATAAGTCATTTTTATTGTTCTACATCTTTTGGTATACAGCTCTCTTGGGAAGGTAAGATTGCAAATTATTTCTTAATTTTTGAAGTTTTCTCTTTGAGGAATATTTTTTCCCCGTGCTCAAAGCTATTGTTGCAAATATTAAGATTTAATGTTGAGTTTTTTCTTGTTGCCACCCCTCATCTCAAAGAGCTATGTTATTCTTTAAAGTGTAATGGATGGATATCTTTAAAAGTTGAGAACCTCTTATGAATTAAGTAATTTTACAGTTTTTTCGAGGAAAATTAAAATTTGTTTATTTTGCGTATATAGCTAGAAGCTTTCTTATATGAAAGAAATAATGTTGGCAACATTTGTGAAAAAACAAAATTATTTTTTAAATGCTGGCTTAAGGCAACAAATATGTTTTCTAAATCATATGGCCTGATGGCTGTTTGTTTTATGTTCTGAATACGTCGATTTGGATTTCAGGTCAAATTTCCTTATAAGATTAGGTACCTACTGGAAGGATTTGAAATGAATCTCTTTTAATGTGCTGCTGCATTTCTGTAATTCGTTGCTCTGAAATACTTTTATTTTATATTATGTATATATTTTATAAAATGCATAATTTAACAACGCTTTTCGCTTATGATCTAAAAATTTTTTTATTGTATTTCGATGTTTCGCAATTATTAAATATAGGCTTTGTCACAGCCCACAGGCTGCATCGTGTTTAATTACTTAACTCCTGCTAGCAGTGTCTGGTGTGGTTTGAATCTTTTATTGTCGTTCAAATTATAAGTTAGGACCGATTGCATTTTCCTATATTAAGTAATTTGGTCCCGTAATCTGGAGCAACTTCAGAGTTGTCAAAATGAAAATGGTGAATCCAAAAAATGTCACATCATACTAAAATGGAAGCAAAATGTGTTTCAGTATTCTATACTAAAATAAATCTGTTTGATAAGTGAAGTCTAATTGTTCTTCTGTAGATTATTATTGCTTTTCAAGCCCTTATAAGATACTAGAAGAATCATTTTATCTTTATACATCATCATACTCGTCTTTTTTTTTTTTTTAATTATAATTAGCCCTTACTGATTTCTTTCTAATCAGAATTTTTGTTGTTGTTTTTCTATTGTAATTTTGACGAAATTATTGATGTGACATGTCGAATTTTTGTACGAGAGTTAATTTAATAAGTCCAAGTGGAGGTGGAGCGATTGAATAATGACGAAACGGAGAAAAAAACTTCTTAGAATATGGAAAATTATATATGAGACTACAGATGGCGGATTTCAAGTAATTTCGACCAAAATCCTACAAATTCCCCAAATTCGCAAATTCCAAAATGCGGGGTTACATTCGAACCCCAAACAAAACGTTGTTGACGGCTCTTAAAGCTCATTGTTCTGTCCTCGAAGTGGACGAGTTCAGGACGACGTAGCTGGGCAGCTATTGTTGCGAGCCGGTGAAGATGTCGACTTCTCCTCACAGGTACCAGTTTTGCGAAAAATGTGGTATTACGTGGAACCGCGACGTTAACGCCGGTATCAACATTTTAAAACTTGGGCTTACCCACGTACATGGCAGCCTAATCCACAAAAATTTTCCTAGCGAAGTTTAGGCTGGAAGGCGGCGGGATCTCCTCATGTTTGGGGGAATTTCCCAAAGCTCAATTTACACCTATAAATTTTCAAAGATAAAAATTGTATTTATGGGTGACTGCAAAAAAGACGAATTCGAAAATTAAGATATGGAAATTTACAGTTCGGTTTCCTTATCAACAATTCTGAAAAAAATGAATTTCATGATTGTAAAATTGAAGAATTTGCCATTTGAAATTCCCACATGAAGTTTGTTAAAAAGTATTTAAGGTTTGAGAATTTGTAATTTTATACGTCTAACAAATAAATGTTAAACACATGTTGAAAGGGTATTTAAGAAAAGTGTAAAAATACAATTATTCAATTTCATATTCTTTATGATTTATTGTTTGCCAATAATCACGATATTCGTATAAGACTCCACAAAATGATGGCAAAAAAAACTTATTAGATGGCCTTTGCATTCATATGTTATAACAGATCTTATAACTTTCATGAAATTAGGCGAAATGGTGTGAAATATCTTACCAAGCAAAAGCTCTAATTCTATGTGCGTGATGTATGGGTTGGAACCATTATATAAAATATTGAATGAAATTGCGTTCCAAGGTGTCCGTGTGCATGGATCAATTATCTTGGAATTTTACTTTCTTTAATGGAAGATTCTGTTTGACTATGTCTATAGCAGAAGTTGTTGTTCATTTGTACGTTGTTTGGCCATAATTTCTACTGCAAGTTAAAAAAACAAAAAAAAACTTTTTTTTTTGTTTCACCAAGTATCCACAAAATTAAAAACAACAACGGCGACAATTAGCAACAAGCTGAATGAAGATGAGTTTGGCTACAGTGCAAATTTTCATGAACCCCCCCCCCCCCCCCTCCTCCCCCACACATAACCCACATAACCCACAACATTATACGCATTTCACATAGTATGAAAAAAAAAACAAAAATATAAAAAAAGAAACATGTCCTCTCTTTTCTATAAAGATTTCTGCTCTCTCTTTCTCAACATATTCTATAACAACAACACGATAGTGTAGAAATTATTGTGATTTCTTCAATCGTCATCTTGAATATCCAAATTTTTGGATACCCTAAATTAAACAGGATCGTCTCAACTTAGCGGATGTAATTACTGAATAAAATTAACGACAAAATTGGTGTATTGGTGAGTTATTTCTTTTGAATACCCTTTTACCTCAAGAAACTTTGTTTCCGTATAAGCACAATAAATATTTGTGCGGTTAATTAAAAATGTACTTAGAAAAGTATGCTACGAAATTAACAGACGCTGCGGTATATACGCCGTTCATAACTACATATTTAAATTATATAAAAAAAACTCTTATTCCTGATATATTTTATTTCAACCCATCGAATCTAGCGATCCTCTTACAAGTCCTATATGAAACCTTGAATGAAATACAATTCCCACATCTGGGTTAAGTTCCTTTGACTCCTTTATCGCTATATGCATAAAGGGTGTTCTGATGAAATATCTAGTCTGATCACGTCAATTAAGCTGGGACCACCATTTCATGGTAGTGAGGGTTTGACTACGTTAAAATTTAGGGCTCATTTCCGAATTTAATTCTCTAATATTTTTAAAAAAATGCTAGAACATTAAATTACTATGCAGATTAATTCCCGCACGCAATACTTGTGCTGGAAAGGGGGCATATTCTTTTACCCTTCAAAATACTTCCAACCGTACGATAATTCCGGGATGCTTTTTTATCCTGAACTACATATGGTAATCTTTCCCATCTGCTCCATCTTTCTTGAGCTTACAATCTGTGCCAAGGTCCAAGAGTGACATACCTCAGCAACTCCGCCATTCCATTTCCTTATCTGCTTCCCGCCATGCTATGCCATTATTATTATTATTATTGTATATGATGTGGGCGAAGCTCCCGACTCATATCTAGTCATCGCAACCTGTAAACTTTGTTGTGGCATTGCCCCCAATGCTCTAGGACGGCCCATTCGAACTTAAGGTCTTTAATAAAGCCTATAATATTCTTGGGGACATCTCTGACAGTGGAAATGCCTTTCCTATGTGCCTTAGCCTTATACGGCACAGGGCTTCACAGTCATAGAGGATATGTTCGGCGGTGTCTTCGTCTTCCATACATAAGCGACAGGTCTCATCATCGACCTTACCTATCTTTTTAAGATGATACCTAAGTGGACAGTGCCCTAAATAGGTCCGTTATGAGGTTTAACTCCTTCGTGCTGAGCGTGACCAATTCTTTTGTCCTCTGTTGCGAATACTTTACAAACTTCTTTGCTTGTCTCAGCCCCCGGGTATTTTCCCAGTGTACCTTTTTAATTCTGTCCTGCCAAAGCCTGATACGAGCTGAGAGGTGACTTTTTGGGTGTCCAAAGATGAGCTCAGGGCCAATAAATAGAGATTTGGCTTCTTCCTTCGTAAGGCGATCCGCAATCTTGTTGCCCTTAAGAGATATCTCTGTGCGTCTTTTCACCTCTTCCCTATACAACCGGTTTGCATACTGCATCAAAAATACTCGTGTGGGATGGCCCAAAGTCCTCATGTCGTGGCACCCAAATCAGTGTCTGCTTCAGCTGCAGTTGCATCAAGACAGTAAGACAGTCCTAAGCAAGCTTAGACTCAACGAGTTTAATGCTTTAAGTGCAGCTTGGCTGTGTGATATTATGTATAATAATTTATGCATATTCTTCTGAATTATTTCGTGAGCGCAGAGTTCTATGACGTGTATTTCTGCCTGAAAAATGGTTGGTGAGGCCCCCACTGCTTTTTTGAGATGGCATTTCGGCCCGTATATGCCCACGCCTTCCCTATCTGTGTACCATTTAAGAGATATTTTTTTCATAGGGTAGGTCCCCAGTGTGCCACCGTTGACGGTTCCCTAAGGCCGGGCGCCCACTGGAGTGGTGTGTGAGCAATGTGGCAGTGGCGTGGCGATTAAATGGTAAGTGAAAAAATTTAGTCCCGTAAAAACAAATAGAATAGCGCACATTGAAATAGAGTGGCGATGGCGTGGCATTTGACAAGTGGCGTGGCACCACTTGATTGCCACTAGTCTCCGACAAGTTTAATTTTCGAGTGGTAAGTGGCAGTGGATGCCACTTCTCCTTAGTTATTACTGTTGAAGTTGAATTACTTAATCGATACGCTGCTTGCCATTTTGATGCGCGCTTAATAATATTAATACCAATCCGTCACCATTCTACTGCCACACCACTTTGTTGCCACATCGCACGCCAAAACCACGCCACTGCCACATTGCTTAAATGGCATTTCAGAGTTATTGCGTTTCGCCATAACGTCTGAAATTGGGTTGGTGATCGGATCCTCTTGAAATTCTTGGAGAACTTCCAGGTGGCCAAGCAAATTATTTGTGTTCAAGAAATTTGTCCTCTGCAGTCTAATTGCAGTGAGGATGGTCTTCTTCCTAACATGCAAATGTGAAGGAAATAAGTCCAACAAAGCCTCTAAGGTGCAATTGGGCAGGTACGCATACCACCAGTTTTTGCAATCTAGATTGAGCTGTCTTTTGCTTTGTCTTTGGCCACCAAATAAGTTAAGCGTATGTGACCATGGGTCTTATAATAGACATATATGACCATAGAGTCATTTTTGGTTTAAAACCCCAAGTTCTGCCAGGAGCCTGCGGCATGTCCATGTTGCCATTATGGCCTTTTCCGTACTCTTTTTAAGTGAGAAATCCAGGTTAATCTATTGTCCAGAGTCATATCTAGATACTTAACGTCCTTCGAGAATTCCAATATTGTTCCCTCAAGTGATGGTGCTTGTAAATAAAGCTTCCTTTTTCTCATGAAAAAAAAACAATTATTATTTTGATAGGATTGGCACCAGTAGCGAACTATATTCAGGGCATTTTTCATTAGATCAGAGATTGTCCAATCATGTTTGCCCCTGATGGTGATGACTAGGTCATCTGCATAGCCTTGATTATCGTAGCCTGAGTTTGGATCATAGGGTATCCACTGATATTGTCGTTGTTTTTATTTATTATTCGAAGGCAAAGAAACCAAAGATCCCAAGCACGGACCCCAAAGTGGTACATTGTGCTAACCTGCTAGATACCCGCTCACCAGAACTTGGGTTAATAATATAAGTAAAAGAAAAAACACTGCCATCCTTCAATTACACTTTTCATATATATTTTTAATACATATTCGATTCGGGAAGTAAAATTACACAGTATTTGTAGGTAATTTCATATTACACTTCAAAACTCTAAGATCCAAATAAAGACTAAATTTACATCTCTTCAAACTGCCATTTCACATTCAGTGCAATCATAGCATGAATTGGGTTGATTTTTTGTACTCTTTTATTTTTTCTAAATATGTGTAATTAAATAAAAGAACAAACAGACTAATTTGTGTTCAACTACGTACTTACTTTGTGCCATAACCATAAACTATTGACAGTAATAAATGCAATAAATGTATCTAGAACTTAAGTGTTCTAAATCGAGACACTATTTTGGTGCACTGTTTTATATTCCAAAACTCTTTTTATGTACTTTGTTTAATTCTATTTAGACGAGAAGCTTATTCTTCTTGAAAGGACATGCAATATTATTTCGATGTCTATAGTATAAACGAACCAGATATAATTTAAGAATAAAAAAAAGTTTTATTACAATGGAAAAAATAGTCTCCTGAAAAATGAAATTTTCGGTTTATTATAAGTTCTATAAATTTCGCACAATTCATCATATTTTTGCTATACTTACTCTTATAATATGCTCTCCAGGATACTAGTATAATAATTCATAACTATTCTCTCTCTACTATACGCAACTGTTTCTCTCTTAAAAAGAAATTCAAAATTTACACCAACTTCAAGTGTAGTAAATTCAAATTTGTGACATTCAAATTATAACAATTCGCTTTTCCAGAACGCTGAAGCATATCCTGTATGAAAGGAATTCCTTCAATTAAGTTGAACAGTGGCACCAACCAACGGACATACGATACGGGGTATTATACTGTATCCAATCTATAGTCTCTATACAACTTGAGTATTATCAGGACCGGATACAAAGTGCTTGTTAGTCCCAATGGATATTTATTTCATGCCCATTGAATCAACTTTGCCACAGTGTAATGGAATCATTGGTTTGGAAGAATTATTTGCTTGCCTGAGGATTTTCCACCACCATTCACCCCACTACGGGATCATTATTTTTATGGACACCGATATTTGAATTCTAAAAGGGTTTACTCACTTGCAAGAAGCTGTTTATTGAAGCAATTTCAATATTTCTTATTGAGAATGGTTATGAAAGAGAATTTTTGTAACAAATATGTATGTAGAATATATATGTTGGATTTAGGGAGGGAGTGATGGGGGGTATTTGCGAAAATAGATACTTGGAATGAATACTTTCGAAATATTAGGATCTGCTGTTCTCCATATGGATAAATTCTTATAGTCTCAACTTATATATTAACTTATTCAAGTAAATATAATAGTTCCATGGGCATATTGACTAGTGTCTCTGCATCATTATTTTTTTAGGTTATATATATTGACGATTGATTATTTCTTTTGTCTTCCATATAACCCCACCCCTCTCTCAAGACAATTCTTTGCTAAGGATTTCAGGACTTTCCTGCAAGTCGTTTGTTAAGCTTTTCTGTTGTGTTACAAAAGTTAAAGAATCCTTATTTTTTTCTGCACACACACAATCTATTTTATAAAACTGTGTAAATTTACACAACTTTTTTTTACAATGCAGCAACAGCTTGAAAAAATGTAAAATAGAAATCCATCGATAGTATTCAGACAAAAAGAAGAAGTTATGTAAACATATGAAATTTAGTAGTTTTAAATACACGCACCTAAAAATCAATAAAACTGATTTATTAAGGACCAATCCAAGTAATCAGACAAAGATGATTCAAGTTTGAAATTATCAATATTGACCTGGCTCGCACAAACACACGCACAACGTAGACTTTTTTCGATAAATCCGGTAGTTACTTTTGGTCATACTCATACTAATTTTTTTTTTTATTTTTTTTTAACAATCTGCCCTTATCTACTTCTTTGAAGTGTTTAGAAATTAGTCAGGAAGCCTGCGATATATCCCCGACTGCTTACTTTTGCAGTCTTCTCTTGTTGGAAAGATCTGCGTTGTTTTTTGAATCGCTCCAAGAAATTGGAATTTAGTTCACAGCTTTCTTACCAATACAAGTGTGGTTGCTGTCCATTGTTTCCAATTCCTATTCCTGGTGGGGATTCTTGACAGGTTGCAATATATTTATTATGTCTTCTTTGTTCTTCCACTTTACGGACGAACTTTTCTTCATATTGTTTATTTATGCAGTGATCTCATCTGGAAAAAGTTCAATTCTTTTAGAGTAGTTGCCATTGTTTTTTTCTTATAACAGCATTATTTTCCTTGACGTAGGTACATATGTTTAAACATCAAATTAAAAAAAAAAAATTTTTAATCGTTAAAAAAAACTTATTCGTTCCATAATCAATTTTCAACAAAAAACTTTAACTTGCATTCTTACTGCAGCTCTTATACTTTTTTTTTCTCTGCGAAAAATTTCGTTAAGTCGTAGGTACGTACATTCTCCTTTAATACATTTTTAAGGAAATCCATTCCGCAACCAACTTTATCATCCAAGGAAATTTGTCCTAAAAAGTTACTCACGAATATTTCCTGGGATATAAATTCCAAACTTTAAACTTCTTGAATTGAATCGACAATGAAAAATTCTTTTGGCTACGGGTTTCTTAGCAGTTAGTCTAGTGGAACGAACCCATAAACAATTTTTCTTGAAATTTTCTATTTGGGGAAAAGTTTCCAAAAAAAGAACATAAATCGAACGAATTCAATTTTCCATAAATTTTTGATAAATCGTGAAAATATTAGAACTACTTCTGAATATAGTAGTATATATACATATATCTATTTATAGAGGTATATGCGATGTTTGTATTTGATGTACATACATACATATGAAGACTTATACAAGTGGATTATTTAAACTTCTTAATCGATTAAAAATATTTTGATGTTGGGAAACCACTTTTGTAAATAGAAATTGAATTCTAAAGAAAAGAGTACTTATATATGGCATGTATACATATATTTATGGATTATATAGCATAATATGTATATCAGTAGATAAAAGCTTTTTATATTATGGAACGACCAAAACTGTTGAGTGCTATAATAGGGCAGAAAATAAAAGTTTTCTATTATATGACATAATAAAAATTTATTTGAAAAATGCATTAATAAAAACAACATATTCGTGGTGCTGATATTCAGCCGGTTCGGCCGAACCAGTTGTTAAAAAATTCCGAGTTCTGGGAACCGGTTGTTAAATAACTAAAATTTTAAAATATTATGAAATATCAGTTTCATCATTTTCTAAGAATTTTGTAAAAAGGAGCAAGAAATCATCCATAAAATAATATTTTATTGTGTATTTGAGTTGTAAATTGCTACAGTTTTCAAAAGAAAAGCTTATCGAACTGTGTATAAAGCGCTTTGAAAAAAACCAACAGTCGAATACAGGGTCACAGTATTTTCATATAATAGAACAGCTCTGTCAAAACTGTCGAATGAGTAGGATGCTTCTATAATTTGACTATACTTTCTCTTTCAATTGCTTTCATTAACATAAGAGTCAATTTTTAATACAAAGGATCCGATTTCAATCGAAAGTGGAAAGAAGAGATCTGATCCCATGCTTTACGTCTGTTAAGTTTCCTCCAGCAAAGCAATAGAAGTTCGGGATCGTCATTACTTTCGTGCAATTATCGTGATATGCAAATGATTTGCAAGTAAAACGTTATCACAATACCGAAACGAAACCAGATTACCAGAGTAGTAAAAGAAACATAATTAACAACTTATTAAGTCGAAGCTCTCGAAACAAGGGTACTATCCGAAAGTCTATATAATAAAAAAAAAATAAATAAAGTCGAAAACATAACAAACAAAAATAAAATAAAAAATAAATGTTTTTGTATTGTAATTTATGATAGACTAGCTACTTCTTAAATTTCACCGGAATTTTAAGTTCTCCTCTACATCTAACTCTCTCATCAAAAAGTGTCTGTTCTGCCGTAGCCTATCAGTTAAAGTCACTCAGTCACTATCATCTCCCCTAACTCTCTACTATGGTATACCTCATGCTTCGGTCCTCTGACGTAAAAATTACATAGATAGGCCAAGAGGAAAGGATCTATGACTAGCCTATTCGCAATTACCTAATTCTAAATCCAACCAATTCGAGTTATCTATTTTGGATATGAGGGATTATGACTTAATTGATATACCACTTTGATTATAGACTGTAGTAGATGTCTCCAGAATCATTTCTCTCTTGTATATGAGATGTCGCTACTTGCCAAAATTGTGATAAAAACTTTTATTTAATTGTACGAATCAAATTTTTCTAGCATATCAAGTAAAAATGGTTAAAAACCAAATCAAAGTTAAGATTCAGTCATTAAAAATTCTTTTATTAGAAGTTTTCAACCTGTAAATGACAAGCAAAAGACAAGTAAACACATCTCCGATACAACACAAAAATTATTCTGGAGTCATCTATTACAATCGATAATAAAAGTATTTTGGATCATTAGCATCGTCATTTAAAAATCTGGGCAAAATCTCTTAAACAACAAAAGCCCTAATAACATACCTGGGGACATATGGATTTAAGGACTCATTTCATTGATTCAAAAATATTCAAATAAATTTGTAAAAATTTTCCAAGCATTTCCATTACTGCAAATTAATTTGACTTTTACGAAAAGTTGAGGGATTTTCTTATTAGAAATATTTTTAGGAGATATGTTATGTATACCACACCTGATTTCTTTAATTCAATTCCACACAATTTTAATATTTTTTATGTAAGAAATACATCAAGCATCGTTCAGGTGCATTACCTTTTTGCTAGTACTAAGTTCCAAAGCCATTTTGTAAATTACAGAAAATCATGCTAAAATTTCGACATGATTGAGTTTTCTATAACTAACAAAAACCTTATAATTGGCCTAAGACGAAGTTTTACGATATACCCCAGATGAACGTCCTTCCTGTTGTTTTGAACATATCCGAATTAAAATAGTTTTTCTCATTTCTCTTTTGAAAGACTCATCTGACAATAATAATGGTTAGATACAATTTCATTGGTTTTTAAATTCCCAAGAACTCTTCCGGCAACTATATGGGGTGTCCGATTTCGTCCATTTTTGAGCATGCAGATCGTGCACAAAGTTTCAGCTCACTAGGTCAACGCGCTCTTAAGTTATCTCATGCGAATAGATCGGAGGAAAAACGAATTGATGGATAAATGGAGGAACATACATAAACTAAAATAACTTTTAAAATTATGCCTCACAAACAAAATTACAAACTCAGTTTACACCATACGATATTATCTAGAATAATTTTATTAGAACTAAGAAATAATGAAAAAAATTCATAATATAAGTTTACTCTAAAAATATGTATCTAATATAAGTTTAAAACTAATTTAAGTTTTAAACTTATCATAAAAAGGACTTATGAAAGAACTCTTGTATTTCATATAGGTACATATTATATATTTTCTTTTTCAGTTAGAAAAAAGGACGATGAAGCTTACTTTGGCCAGTTTTCTGGGGATAAAAACTTGTTTTCATAGTTAAAGAAACATATTTCAACGAACATTGTAAAAATCTGTGTAAATTTACACAGTTTTATTTACATGATCAAACACTAAAAAATTTGACTAAACTCGATGAGTACTTACTTTTTCGTTTCAATAATTTTTAGTTTTTCATTTCGGTAGTAAAATTCAATCAATTTACGTAATAAAAACATTCCAGTACTGAGATGGTTTATATAATTTAATATTGATATAGGTATAATTGAATTCAACTCTTCGCTATTAAAAATTTTATAAATTCACACAAGGAGAGTAATTTTACACATCATGAAAATGCATTACGATAAACGTTGTTGGTTGTTGAAAAATTTCGCTTTTTGCTTGGTTATTTTTTTATACTGTATTTGTGGCTGAAAGCAGTACAAAAGAATTAATTTTTAGTTTCAAAAATTTATTCTGTATTTTAAGTAATTTTCTTTTTTATTAATTTTGGGATTAAATATGCCTACATCAGTAACCTGGTGGCACTCTGAAACTGTTTGGTACACTTAGAGCCCGAGAGCCCGCATACTTCTATAACCTACAATAATAGAGGAACTAATTTAACCCCATCTCGACCGAAAATAGACTTGTCACTGTTTCCTTTTTACCCTTTGAATTGGTAGGTTGAAATATAAACAAATTTTTTATTGCTAACGAAATTACGAATTTTGACATGTTTTTTTAGCTATATCTGATAAGTGAGACTGAATTTCTAAAACGTGGGCATGAGCAGTCCCCGCAAATTAAATGGAATCCAGAATAATTTACATCTATTCATTTTGGCTTACATACTTTAATAAATTCTAAAAATTCTCCGAATATCTGTGTGATCCCTTTTTCGTTCATAAGAATTTCTCCATTATTCTTTCTTGTTATTGACCTCATAAGAATTGTCCCTTTTGTGTGGACTTGGAATTCTAATGAAAATTCTTTTCGGAAATATTTATGCCGCAAATTCTCTTACAAGAAATTCCTATTTAATTGTCTACCATCAGAAGTAAAATTTATTCATTTAATTGATTTTTATATAAATATGTCTGGTCATTGCAAAAATAAGTCCACTCTAGATAAAGAGGCCAGTAGGTAGGTACAAGTCAAGTGAAAAACTCTTGTAAGTAAAACATGAAGATAACAATTCATAAGTGCTAAGATGATTAGTCTGGCTGACGCTGTGTTTCAGGGACCATTGCTCAGGAGGATACCTTTCTACGTTTTTATTTTTATGCTTTTTTTGTTGTTTTATATCCTCGGAACAACATAGAATAATAAGAACATTAAAGAACGATTCAAAAAACAATATTTTTATTTCAAGTATATATAGGTATTATAGATTACAATTCTTTTAATATTTATTTAGCTATTATTTATTATTGACTGACCGTAAAAATATTACTAATCATTTTATTATTTTTTGAACATTTGAATTAGATTAATTTCATCTGGTAATTACTTTCTGCCCATTTTCAAGCAAAAAATTTATAAATAGTAAAATATACATCGTTTTGTAGGTGTCAGAAGATTTAAATGAATTTATCTGAAGATTATATCATTCTTTGTTTTTGCGTTTCCTAGAATCATTATGCTGCTATAAATATACCCAAAATTTAACCCTATAAGATTTTATGAAGATCTCCGATAGAGATGATTCTAGGAATATGTCGATCTTAAGTGCTGCACATTTCAGGTACCCGTCAGACTACAGTAGGTATATGCAAATATTCGAAACATTTTAAAAGAAAAGTGAACTAAATTACAAACACCATAATTCCAAAAAGGAAAAAAGTGCATAAAATGTCTCATTTTGCTAGAATTAGACCACAAGTTGTAGGCGAGAAAACAGAATTTCAACAGAATTTTTGAAATTCTATTTAAAAAAAATGTAAATTTACTAGTTACAACAAGCGCATTGATTTAAGTTTTGTTTATTTTGGTGAACTTTAAATCATGTGCAAAATTACCCCAACCTTGTGTTAACTTATATAATTTACTGCTAGAAAAGGAGGAAAACGTAACTATCAGTGTACTGATTTACAAAAAAACAAAGAACACCAGTAAAACAATCTACCTACTATTTTTGATCTTATTACACAGGGTAGGTGATGTTACACGCGAGGGCATGCGTATGTTTTTATAGATAACCCTGTAACTTCTGAACGTTGCACCCTATGATGATGATTATGTTAGAAATCGTTGGACCTTTCCAATGGTCTATAAATTTTTAACCTACTTCTCTCGGTTCCGACTCAACAAAGCTAATATTTCGAAATTTTTTTATTTAACTACTATTTTTATCAAAATACTGCTGATAACGCACCAATTTTTGATATTGTATTTAGGAAGCCGAAAGGCTTCGCCTTAAAACTCTATATACCCAAAATATAACCCTTTCTGCGTTTTGTGGAACGCTCAGAAGTTACATGGTGATCTATAAAAACATATCCAAATATCTTTAAGTTCCGTTATCTCGGAAACCCTTTGCATTTCCCCCATCACTCATACAACTTTTTGCTTTCTAAGCATGGTTTCGGGTGTAACATTACATATGGCACACCCTGTATAATCAGACAGTAGAAATGTAATCTCATTCAACTTGTATTAATTTCTATTTTCCACAGGTGAAGTATGATACATGCATTATAAAAATAAAACAAGTAAAAAAGCTAGAATTGGTCTAAGGTCAATTGTTATGATTCCCTAGATTAATGACCGTATGTTTAATTTCGTATGCATAGATGTGTGTGGTTTTTCCGTTCGTTGGACTGTAAAAATGATTATAACAAATTTCATGGTATTTTATATTCTGAAGAACTCTTCAGTACAATAAAAACGTCTAGGCCTGATAGTTTTCACAGTAATCGCAAAACAAAACTCAATTTTTGAAATTATTTCTTACTATTTTTATGCAAACGCCGTGTACAAAATTTCACCACTATATATCGACGCGTTCTCAAGCACTGTCCAAATATACAGTGAAAAGCGAAACTTTTGTATGGAAACCGTATGAAATGGTTACCCGATCCGTCCCATTTCCAAACTTGAATATATATTTTTGTTTAAAGGGCCGTTTGTAAAATTTCAGTTCTCTAAGTGAACGCGTTCTTGAGTTATCATTAAGACAGACGAACATGCAAAATTCAAAATAACTTTTAGTATTATGCGTGGGTGTCCAATTTTGCACTACTGGCATTATTTATATGCATTACGAATGGAATAAAAATTTTTAGTATACCCTATAGATTCCATCTAGAATGGATCTAATAACTAATAATTTGAGTAATTTAATGACTTCAAATAGTTATCTTCTCCAGGTAACTGTTTCTGCGCGTTTTTGATTAAATTTTGCTTATTTAGTTTTTCTCAGTCTACGTCTGCGTCTACTGATTTCCCAAATTCAAAATTCGCTTACCCAAAACTCTTTTGCACTAAAAACCAATAAATATTATCTTCAACGCGTTCTTCCACAAAAATTTTGCAAACTTAATTTTGTTATCTATCCGATAGTAGAAAAATGTATTTACAAAGATAGAATAAAATAAATTTGTAAAAAGTCTTTACCTTTAGGTATTTTGCAAAGGTTTTCTTCATTCATTGATTCATATAGAAACGATTATCGACGTATGAGAACTGGCTTGTCCACAACAAGCCTGAAGCCTTTAGTTCACTTAAAGAAGATGATCGAAAAATACTAAAATGAACTGAAAAATGCTGCGGTGAATAGAATTTTATGGAGTACTACCTATACAGTTGCTGCGTTCTGTGCTCATACAAGAAATTCGACGAGATATATCATTGTATATAAGACATGGAACAGATGTGTTTTTTTTTCTTCACAAAAATCATTCAGATCAAGTCTTATATGTATAGGGATATTTTTTATACTAAGTAAATTTAAAAGGTAAAACGATTAAATTAAATTACAAACGAATAATTGATTTTACTTGTTTGCGTTTACATTATTTTGACGGGTTTTTCACTCTGCACTATTCTCTGTGTAGACAACTTAATTTTTTATTTTACTACAGTAAAATTGAAAACGAACTATGCTGCTTCTGTATAAAAATAAATTAAATGTAGAATCACATATTCTGCAATTGCGGATTCATTGTCCAACAAAAGTTTCGATAATTCGCGTTTAGAGGCTCCAATTATGTGTAGTTTACTGGAAAATTCCTAGACTTAATTCAAATTTATAGTGGGAGCAATAATACTTATTCACAAAAATCTGCATCTAACCGTTGAACTAAAATTGGTTTATCTTTATACACGTTATGGTGGCTTAGCACTTGGAGAGTAATAGCCATCGACATTCAGTTACAAACCATATCTGCATATCAAATCTCAGGCTGAATCTTCTTACCAACATAACTCTATCCCTGAAAATTATTGTTTAATAAAACTAACACATTTTTCCTCTTAGTACTCCCAACTTGGTTTTGGCCTAAAATCAAGTCCTGCAATAATCTCAGTTCTCTGATTTTAAGTAAAGGAATTAAAAAATAAATAAATAAAATAAACAGCATCTTGGATATTAAATTTGAGCTCCTTTTCGGAAAATTCAAAAAGTCTCAAATCTGTGCAACCAATTCCTGTAAACTAATATTCAGTAAACAGATGAGGACTACCCATAATATCTATACTATCTTCGTTGCTGGCCATTGTGCACTTACTTAAACCTTCCAGTCCTCTTGATATTGTGCAGTCTTGGTTTTTAATTGAACCAAAAATGTTTATCTTCTACCTGACATAGCCAAAAAAATGCACAGGCATTCCATTACAGGCGACACCCAATTTTCAAACATTTATAAGCATGAAACCCGCTGTAATCAATAATGACGCCAACCATAGCTCTGCATTTTGTCCTTTCTAGCTCCTAAAGAAGTTTGATGAACTTTCTCTTAGCCGCGTTGATGAAGGTTTTTGTCCATCTGAAAAGGCACTGAAGTCCGTTCAACAGTCTTACATTGTCAATCCAATGTTTCTTCATGCTTTGCAAGGGGTTATTTGAGGATGGCTTAAAGTTATTCGAGCAGCTTTGTTATCTGATAAGGTAGCGATAAGGTTTTAGTACTCATATTAAGAGCAACATGCCTACTAGTTCCATTTCTAAGCAATAGTAATAACTAAGTTGGATAATTGATTTGAGTAATATCCGACGATCTCGGATAGAATGTCTACCTATCTACCTTATCACAAAAATAAAACTATCTTAAGTCAATTGCTGAGAAGTCATAAAGTCTTTTAGAAAAATGCAAAGCATAAAAAACTCTATGCGAAAGTTGGAAGGCCTACTTTAGGACGAGATGACAAAGACTGCACCTCAAACGATGATGTACATAGGTATAATAAATATTAATCGAGACACCTTCAACGAAATGAGAATTACTGCAATTACCTACTAAAATGACAAGACATTTTGTATGAAAGAAGATCATCGAAAAACTAAGACCGTAATAAAATAAATGATTTTTTTCAAAACAGCTGGTCATTATTTACTTGGTTAGTTTTTTTTTATTACACCTATTATCATGCGATAAAATGCTTCCAATCAAATTTCCACAATCCAAATTGTGGTGAACGACATCCAAAAATACACGACAAAAGAACATTTCTAACTAAAAAATACCAAGAAATCCGATCCACATAGGTATGTATGTGAAAAATAAGAAATCAACTTCCCAAAATTACAACATTCCGCCATTTGCATGTAAAAAAACAAACATTGAAAAACCTCAATTTTCTCTTCTCATTTATGCATACATGCTGGCTAACGTCGTTTAACAAAAAACAAAAATTAAATAAAAAAAAAAAAAAATTAAAAGGTTAAGTGTGTGACCTAAATTGGTTCCTTGCAATAAAGAAAATTTTTATTTTAACTTCCCCGCTCAGTTTGCTTTCATTCTACCAGGCGCATCAGTTGGCCATACAAATTCTGCAATTCAGTTTTGCAGAATTATGACAAAATAGGCAACAAGGCAAACTTGACGAAATTTAAAAACAGATATTTAAATTTGCAATGAGTGGTGGGGGTAATACAAATTGTCTACAATACTAAAACAATTTACCAATGCTTTTTTTGTAGGAAAAGTTTCGTATGTTCATAGTGAATGAGTGAAGAGTATGTAGGTATTACCCAGAATTGCATTCTATTCTACCAACTATACAAATTCTTAAATGGAATTTGTAGAATTGATTGATGAAACAGGCAACAGGGCAAATTTGAACTACTATACAACTATACAAATTCCACAATGCAGCTTGTAGAATTGATTGATGAAAATAGGCAACAAGGCATATTTAACCAACATTTTTAAACAGCAAAAAATTTGGGATGTGTTGGGGGTAGTAGAAATACCAATACTCTTATCGTACTATTCATATGAGCCATATAAGGCATGACTGGATCGAACATGATTCGTTATCGGCCATTAATAATTTTGAGAGTGAGAACTGATCATTCCGTTTGGACAAAACCCTCGAGAATACTTCCCAAGCCATGAAACAGAAATCTATATGTGTGCGTGCTTAGTCCGTTTTCTAAAATGTTCTATATTGATACTTATGGAAAAGTGACAAACATTGACTTTATGTATGCTATAGAGCCTAAACTACTATCCATACGGGAAAATAGTCTTCTAGTAATTTAAAGCTTGGTTTCTTACCTTCCCAAAGGTTACTCTTCCTATATACCTTACTTAACAAAATAATAAAATAGTTTTGATTACAAAGTAACCTTACCATTTTACGCTCAATACCTCTCAGCTGAGTGATAATTGCATGTGTGTATGTGCAGCCGTAGTCCGAATCTGTAGGCAGCTACATTCGATATCATCAACCCACGGCATGCCATGACGGCACAGCGACATTACAATGATTACTCAGCTGAGCATTTTTGTTTGAGAAATCGTAGTCATTTGGTTAAGATAAATTTTTTTAAATAATTTTGTTAGGAAAGGTATGACAATTTTACTACGGTTCGGAAGATAAGAAAGCAAGCTTAAGATTATCAGAACACCATTTTTTTGTATTAATAATAGTTTAGGGCGGAGGAGCTATTCAAATCAAACTTTTGTCACTTTTACATAAGAACACTGCAAATATTTTAGAATGTAAGGACTACGTTGGGCCTCGCATGTGATAGGGAGGGAGTCTGTTTCATGGCTTGTGAAGTATTCTCGAGGGTTTTGGTTTGGACAATGCAAATGCAATACCACCTTGAAACTAAATACCTACATATAACAAGTTCAAGATGGCGTGTTATTTTTGATTGGTTCAGTTTACATCACCGTATTTAAAGCAGAGCAATTTTTTTTCCTTGCTATTATGCATATACGACTTTATAGAATTAAATTGTGTACACACACAAACATTAATACAGCCAGCATGCATTTTTTTTAATTCTTGCCATTTCTGTCAGTAGATGGTTCTAGGAGTATTAAAATCAAAAATTATTTGAGTTGAAAAGCATTTTTTACTCATCGTGCGGCAAATGAGTATCTATTTGAATCTAAGAGTATCAATGGTTTTTTGTACTATTATCGCATGGAGGCCATTGAAAATTGATTCCAAAATTTCAATATGCAGGATAGGTAGGTAAGTAGGACACATTTCAGTTTAAATTAAAATGATAAAATACAGCAAATTTGTGAAAATATTATGTTTTAAATCCAGGCGAATATATTCATGTCTCATGCTGACAAATGCAAAAATATATAGTATGTATCAAACATTTTTACTTATAACTGTAAGTTTAAAGGTTTAAAAAATTCAAATAAAACTTTCAACTCACATTGGGCTGTGATAAATTTTAGTTTTTCGTATATAACTTAATTTAATTTTCTATGCTTAGATTTTTTACCTTTTTTAATTTAATTCCACAAACTGCATTCCATCAAAAATAAATATCAAATGAATTACGCATGCGGATAATATAATACCTATAATGATTCTTTTATGAATAAATTATGAGTTATTTTTTTAACTAAATATTATGGCGACTATAGCTTAAATTTTTTTTTCCTTCATTAATTTTTTTTAACTTTGTCATTTATACTTATGCTTTCATGCTTACTTTTTACCAACATAAAATATAAATAAAATATAGCAGGTAACTAACATTGAAAAAAATTTAAATAAATAAAAAAAAATACATTTTCTTAAATTTAATATGAAAAAAAAAATATTTCTAATTTCCTATTTAAAAGAAAAATTGGAAAATATCCGACAAATTTGTCAAAACAAAATGTAGAATCCTTCAACTAACTAAACTGACTATGTCGATAGTGTTGCATTGCATTCGTAGAGAACTGTCAAACAATGTGAACTGTAAGTGGGGCGAACAAGTTGTTGGCTGTTGCGGTAATTATATTTTTCGTATTTTGTGTTAATTATAATCGATAATTTTTGTGGAACTGAAGAATTAAGAATTTTCTTTAAATTGGTTCAGTTAACTGTTGGAATTTGATTTGAATTTTTCTAGAATTAAGAATAATGAAACTGTGGCAGTGAATTTAGTGTTTAAAATTCTCGTAAATAAATCAATCAGATACGAAAAAGCAAGGAAATAAAAACGGTTGACTCATTCTATGGTTTATTGCCAAATTACAAGTTTTTCTTACAACGTTTTTCTTTGTATCGTTTTTTTCTTGTAACGGTTTTCTGGGTGTATGTATTTTTGAATTGTTTAGTTTGTTCGAAAATTAGGTTAAGTTTGTGTAGACATTCAATATAAAAATGAGTGAAAGGTAAGGGACGACGCGGATTATCGGTCACGACCTACACAATGATGGCGGCATAAAGCAAAATTGTAAACCAATTTAGTAAAGGGAATTAAGCAGGTGGTAGGTACCGTAAATCAGAAAACGATAGCTTTATTTTTTCGCTAACAATATTTTCTGTTAGTATACATACATATGTATGTAGGTATGTATTCATAATGTAGGTACCCAACATCGAAAAAAAAATTAAATTAAATAAATAAAAATAATTGTTGTTAAATTAATTATGGAAAAATTATTGTTGGTTTCTCCTATTAGAAAAAATATGTTACTTGAATGAACTTCTTCCTGCTCGCCACCATGAAATTGTGTCGTTAGTGTTGCTTTCGTCGAAAAACAGTTGAACAATGTGGAGTTGATCTGTTTCTATGTTGGTGCTAATTAAATTTTTCGCCTTTTTTTTTTTTTTGTTTAAATTATAATCCATAATTTTTGAAACCAAGTAGTAATAAATTAAGAAGTGAGGATTTTCTTTAAATTTGTTCAGTTAACTGTTGATTTTAATTACGGTAATTTATTCTAAAATTTAGATTAAAACTATTTTTTTACTTATTCGGTTTATTGGTTTTAAAAACTGTGGTAGTGAATTTAGTTAAAGTTCTCCGTAAATATATTAATCATAATTGAAGAAGAAAATATTTGACTCATTCTATTATCGCCAATATGCGGTTGTTCTTTAATCAAGATTCCATAGTTTTCTTAAATTTTTTCTTATTTCACGATTCCGGATTCCGGAATTTTGTATGTATAGGATTTCCGGGATTTTGGAATTTGTGATTTTGTTTCAGCCCATGACAATTCTAAAACTAATCAACCTCTTTTAATATGAAAATTTTCTTCTTGGTAAAAAATTTGCCAGAACAGTTTTATAGCAATTTATTTAAAAATTTAATTCACTAAACGATGACACAACATCCAAGGCATAGATATATCGGATAGTTGTCGTAACTATCACAGTTAAAAGGGGGGAAAAGCATGGTTTATGTAACAGAAGATTTTACTTGTCTAATTGGTCAATAAAATGAGATCTGTTTAAATCAAGAATAAAGAGTCTACATACATACGAACAATATATCGAAGGTCCCAGTAACTAACGATGGAAGTTCCACAATATCTGAAATTTCATTAACAAGATATAAAAATATGAATCTTTCCAAATATTTAAATGCACTCAAGATCGAATACAGAATACATTTGTGGAAAAAAATACCTATCGATAACGATAGAAAAAAGGAGGAACAAACGATATTGCTGAAATTAGGATTATCATGAAGACATCCATTTTCTTTTTCATGGTTGATTTGGGAAGTATTTCTTGGAGGTTTTAATCTGGTGCAAGGCAATCCAAATGAATTTTACTGAGTTACACCACACCAGAGAAAGTTCCGAACGCATGCCACTTACTGCAAAGTATAGTCCTTGCTGCTTAATCTAGTTGGATTCCAAAATAAAAAATAAAAGAGAGTCTAATGAAGATTTTTACCTATAAGGATTTTTCTTTTATTCGAATAATCGATCTTTTTTTATGTTATCGGGTTGCATAACTAGCAAGAAATTATTCAACTTTTCCATGGATCATTAAATATTCATTACAGAAAACACCGTAGTAGAAATTTGATCTCTTAAAGAACTATGATTGATACTTTTTGAATATATATACCCGATATTGAATTTCCTAATCTTTTTTCTAAAATTTCTGTCATTATCTCGATATGTATGTAAACGTACACAGTCATTTTTCTTGCAAAAATCATCATAATCAAATTAAATACTAATTCCAGACAATCATTAAAATATTTCTTATTTTCTTTTCAGGATACGAAATATAATTACCCGGCTGAAAAACATTTTATAAAAACTGAAGATGGCTACATTCTTGGCATGCATCGAATACCTAGGCCAGGACGAATACCTACCATTTCTTCTAGTTCATGGTATTCTGGATAGCTCTGCAATATACATATATATATATCATAATGGGATCATCAACAGGATTAGGTAATTAAAAATTGGTTATTTAATTTGTTTTATTAAAAATTGATACGGGATAGGAAAACCTTGCCAATTATTTCATATATTCACATAAAAACCGTTGTATGTAAAAAACAAAATAATTGATCCTGAGTTACGTGAGCTGTAAAATTTCTTTTTATATTTATTCGCGGATTATAAATCATTCCTTTCTATAGCTTTATAAATCTTACACTGAAAATATTTCCTTTGACTATCGTAAAAAATATTTAAAACACAGGACTAAAAACAGTTCGGTGGGTTATGGAAAACAGTGGTACCTCACAGCTTCTAAAGTATTTATATTGTGTTTGTTAAATATCTCTCTCTATTTTTAATAATGGTTATCTGTTTGTAGATTTCAGTGTTTTTTTAATCTATCTATGTTTATACAGATATTGGCAACGCTGGCTGTTACCAACCACGAACACAAATCCGGCAATAATAATCTGCCTTCTGTCTGCATTTTCCCCATTGCCACTCTACTCCAAGAACCCAGAACTTTCACTTTTTCGATTTTCGAATGGCTCAATCTTATATTGCGGTTTTCAAATTAAATCATCAGCATCAATATACATATCATTTCCATATATACACTTAAAACCCGACAATGATACCCACAAATTTACAAATAAAAATAAATTAGTCCTCTTAAAACTTTTACCTGAAATAACTGCCATTGCAAAAAAAAAATTTTTTTTTTTTTAAATATACTCAAAAAGGCAGTAATTTCATCAGCGACATTACAGCCAACAATTTTCGGTGTACGACTATTGAATTCGAATTTTCAATTAGTGCTGTCTGCCAGAGCGTCATATTTAATTAAAAAACTTTTTTGAGTTATAAATTGATGACTTTCAAAACCGACCATGGTATCTCGTACACATCCAGCATATTTATTTCTGATGTCATCAGGATTGATATTGTCGTCGGTCTGTTGCACGTACATAGTAGTTTTTTTTATTTATTCTTTCAACAGGCGGCAACACAGTGTCAGTATATAGATACTACTGTACTGAGGCTAGTCTCATTATGTTCTGTGGTGCTACTACACCCTACAATGTCCGCTAGTCTGGAAATATATATGTATATTTCCAAAGCCCAAACTTCAAAAGCACAAAACCACCGCGCCGAGCCATCCGGGAATTAAATATTTTTCGTACTTCGTCTACTAGATACGAGAGTCGCATTTTCTACCATACAAACGAATTCCATTTAGTTTTTAATCACTTTTATCTCTCGTTTTATTTTTCAGCAGCAATACATAAATTCAAAATTTCACATTTCGAGTAATATGTTTTGTTGAGAGGGGGGGGGGGATGAGGGAGACACTTGTTTAATGTAATTTTGCGTTTGAAAGAGTCCTGTTGGAAGGACTATTCAGAAAATTATTTCCGGATTAAATCATTCCAGCAATTCGATTATAATTACGTTGGTCGGGCTCGGTTTATGTTTTTTTATTTTTTGATCTGCGGCAGGATTCTGTCGGAAATTATCAAAGATTCTTATAAAATAAATTAAATTAATCTGAAGCAGTGCTTTTTTATTTATTGTTTTATTTTTATTTTTTTGTACGTATTTTACTGTATTAATTGAAATATTGCTATTTAAATTGAAATACTGTTATTATTTTTAATGAGTTACTTATCGTTTTACGACAACAGGGATTTTCTATCGAAGCTAACCATACAGCTGAAAATCTTGGTTCGTTTAAGCACCGTCATATCTGATTAAATTTGTTTTCTTAAAATTTTATGAATCATCTTATATCTTCAGAATAATACACCCTATGATAAGGATATAAAATTTGTTCACGTGCTGGTCAGTTTTTGTTACGTGCAGAGCTGGGAAATACTTAAGTAAAAAAAGACTTAAGTACTACTTAAAGTACATTTTCGTTACTTAAGACTTATTACTCAATACTTTTGAAATGCCCCTACTTAGTACTTGAACATAAGTACTTGCTTCTATTTACTTGTACTTAAAACTTAGTTTTGTACGTAAGTACCAAAATTTTTACTTAGCTATTTCTGAGTCTATCAAGTTCCTACAAATATCTAACTCTTCTTAGAAAAGCAAACACAATTTCTAGCGCAACTCTTTTTTTGTTGAGTTTTAAAGCACGCAAAGAACTGTCAAAAAATGTGCCGCACTCAAGCCTCAAGGCAGAACCTTAGACAAACTAATAACATACAAATAAGATTGGGCAAGTAGAACAAAAACCAGTAACGTCTCGCTCGAATATAAAATCAACGATGCCCCGACTTGATGACATAACCACTGACATGTATAATATGGATTGCAAAAATTGGGCTTACTTCTATATTGCTGACTCTTTCGGCCTAAGCACCAAGTACCAAGAGAGCACCAAGAGAGAACTGAAAACAACAAATAAATTAGTGGATTCGTCGAAATAAATGTTCTTAAATTAATCATTTAGGGTTACTACTGACAAAAACTGTTTTATCAAAGATAAGGTATTCATTAGACGCGCAGAAGGATTTCTAAATGTTTTATTAAAATCACTTCTCGAGCTGCGTGCTCACTTTTTCAACTTCTCTCCAATGATTTTTCAATGTTGGCACCGACGTAAGAACTCTTTTTGACACAAACAATTGTGCCCACGCGAAATAGAAATGTAAGCAGTCCATATTATATACGTCAGTGAACATAACCAAGGGTAGCAATGCCTCGCTCCAATATAAAATCAACGATACCTCGACCTGATGTAGGGAAGGCCTCAATTTGTTCTTAGAAATTTACTGGAAATTAAAAAAGTACTTTAAAAAGTATTTCAAAAAGTACTCAGTACTTCTTATAGACTTAGTAGTTAGTTACAAGTTTTCTTCATACACGCAGTACTTGTGCTTACGCCGGAGTACTCAGACCTTCGGTACTTGTACCTGTACTTAAGTACTTTTTCTTTGGTACTTCCCCAACTTTGGTTACGTGTAATTTGACTCCTTTCTAATAGATAGTATAGCTCGATTGATAGACTGCGTGTGTGGTTGAAAGGATAGATGGATTGAGGTATGGATAGGCAGGGGAACATAAGGATGGATAGATTGCATGGATGCAGTGGAATGCTAGATAGGACGGTAGGTTAAATAAAAATATGATTATATGTATGGATAGATGAATGGATGAGATGGAGAGATGAGATGACTAGGTTAAATTAAAACTTTCTTTCAAATGGATATATTTATTAATAAATAAATTGAAAAATGCGATGAGTGGATATGTAACATATCGGATAGGAAAATGGATAAAATAGAAGGATAGATGGAATGCATGGAATGAATACAAAGCATATTAATTTCTATTTGGGATAGGGTGAATTATATGAATGTATAAAAGGATATAAGAGATACTTACATGGAGAAGGCCAATGAAATAAAAAGACGGTTGGATGGATAGATGCAAATACGCATGGGATGGATGGATGAAATTAATAGATGGATGGGTAAGGTATTATGAGCTGATTACGAAGGATGGAATTGTAGCAATTTTAAACTGAAATAACAATCATTCAACGAGGCGCAATACAATTAAAACACGAGAAACTAATCTCGAATGTAATGGAACTGATAGGAAAACTGAAATGAAGAGCTACACGCCTAAGACAGCTCCCTTTAATCCATTGACGGAAGGCGATAAGTATAGTAACTATCCTCGCAACTAAATTTTCTACTACTTTACTGTTCGAGTCTACGGCGGTTGTTCGGGTACGGTGACAGAATATTTTTTGCGCTTGCACTACGACATTGACAAAATTATATTATATTATATTTTCGTAATAAGCATCAAATGTCAGCTCTATCATTAGGATATATCCTGCGGGCTAATCACCTCCGCCCCAATATAAATACCCGATTCAAGAAACTGAAGCAGAACTTGGGGTTAGGATAGGAGAAGCTATATGGAGGTCATATGATTCAATAGGGAGAGTAAAACAAAACAGTTTTAGTTTGTTTTGTAACTTTGTTAGTACTTTCATTCAATGTTAGATGACTTGGTGTCAGTATAGGTATATCATATCGAGGTGATAAAATGAGGAAGGTGGAAAGACTATATTCTCGCATTATTATTATATTACTTCTTTCCGACGGTTATACATCTTGACGACTTCTACATACAAATAACTATAGATGACTTGTATATTTTGAAAGCTCAGAATTAGATTCTTATTGAATTATTTTATTCTTTGTTACCGTAAAACGGGGTGACATTGGCAGGTTTTGAAGGTTTCATCGATCTTTTTCACAAAAAACTTTCGAAAAATTTAATATAGTATATTTTGGTGTCATCACAGCATTTGACATCTTGTTTATGTAAGCTATTAAATAAAAAAACCATATCGCTTAAAATTTTTGAGAAAATACCCGGGTTTGGGGTGACTTTGGCAGGTGTATAAATTAAGATGTTCCCATAATTATTAAAAATAAAAGCAGATGTAACTACGAGAAAATAGTATAAATCAAAGTAATTAAGTAATTTTAGAAGATTTATTAGAAAAACAAATTAGCAAAAATTTAAATGTAGCTATAAAAAAAAAATTAACCGTCATCTTCACATTGTGCACATTCTTAAAACGTATCCTTGCTGTCTTCGTGACAGTATTCGCGTAACCAACCATGACAAGAGACGTATTGTAGCCATTTTATGCCCCTATAAGAGCTTCCTTTTATTTCGCACAATGAGGAGTACAGGTCATCATTGTCATAATTTTCTACCACATAACCACTTGATGCAAAGTATCCGCAGTCAATGTCTCTTCCACAGGGCTTAAAGCAAGCGAACCACCAATTTTCTCCTTTTGTACACTACTTATTGTATTCTGAATCGATTTACGAGACACTTTCCGCTTTTTACTCTCACTGACTTATAACATGCCCTTCTTAATATCTTCTGGTGTTCCTGTGTCGTCATCATCCATACAGTTTCGATATCTACGCGTTCTTAGTGGCCTAATATAATTTCGGGACATTTTAAAGGGTCACACTTTCACCCGCTACCGAATCGTATAACACATTGAACTATTCAGTACTCCTCGCTTCTTTGCCATTACGCCAACCAATCACCTACACTAGGTGCCAACGTCACCCCGCATGCCAAAGTCACCCCGTTTTACGGTGCCAATTATATAAACCAGGCTCTTATGAATTGTGGCAGAATTATTTTCTCAACATTACGTCCTACAAGAGATTAGATAACCTTGAAATAGATTATAAGAAAAATAAATATAACAAACCCAAAAGAGAATTACGAAATCTATCTATGTATATACAATCCTAAGACTGGATACACTATTAAGTGCATATGAATCTAAATCTTATTGGTGCCTATGCACTAAATTTTTACTTTTCCCACATTAGGTATGCACACAGGCACTAATCTCAATGCATTACATGATCCTTTCACTATATTTCGCAATTAATGGGCCCGTAAGGTTTTTTCTTCTAGAAATTTCGTATATGTATAGCGATGAAATTTCATAATAATTCACTAGTACGGTGGGCGTTTACATAGAGTTGCTTGGAATGACCACTACAGGAGCATAAAATGTTCGTTCATAACTGAAAGAAAAACTAAAAACATTATCACAAAGTGGAAGCATACTTGTGGCAATTTAGAAAAATTTCTACATACTTACACGTTTGTTGAAACCACTATCTACGATTATGGTACGCTTTCAGATATGAGATGTGTCTTCAAAATTAATATTTATCATCATCTATATTTTGCGTGATAGTAGAGCTAAAGATTCCTTAAATAGGATTTAACTGAGTATACATATACAATAGTGTTATTATTATGCGTGTAAGTAAATATGTGGTAGTTAGTATGATTGTTTTGGTTGATGTAAAATTTCAATTTCTATTAATATTTATATGATAAGCTCTTCTCCACAGATTATTTATAGAAAATTGTTTTTAGTAAAAACTATAATATTTGATGTTAAAGTATCTATAGATAAATACATTAACTGTAGTATCCGTTAATGTAAGTAAAGTACTTTCAAATGCATCTAATAGTCGGTTTGTAATTTTTTGGTAATAGTTATATAGATTGATAACGTATACACAAGTAATTATGTTGGTATTATAAAGTAGTTCGATCAGATTGTGACTAATTATGACTAATATATTTATATATGCACATCCCAGCTTTCACATTTCCGCAAGAGATGGCGGTACAAGTAGGTATGAAATTTCTAAAGCTATAAATCAGAAACGCATTGGACTACAAAATTATCCACCACGTAAAATAAAATCCAACACGATATTTAACTTAGAGTTATCATACCTACATAAGTCTTTTGTTGATATTAGCGAAACACACACAAGATCATTTTTGAACGTTCTCCAGTTTTCTTAAATTTTAGTTTCTAGAACGGTTCTGACCTTATTTGGAGTACGAGACTTTAATACAGCCTCATATGACTAATTAATATTAGTCAGATATTTATGATTGTTGATGAGTGTATATTTAAAAGAAAATGTTATGATCCACAAATGACTATTTTACACTCTATGCCACTGCAGATTCCTATGTCATATACTCTCCACAAAATATTCCTAGAGAAAATTGTTCCTATGACTGCAATAGTAGTCGGCCATCGGCGGGTTTGGTAATCGTCGCAGCTGTAGTTATGGCATAACGTATATGATTTTAACGATTATCCTCTCTTCACTTCCAATTCTTCGAGAATTTCGAGATGACAAGACGGACTACGTTTCATAGTTTGAATATAGGTGTCCCAAGTCCGAAATAAGCTCTAAAGCTCCGTCTTCTGCACCCATCTGAGCACTTAAGAACTGCTATTATAAAGGGTTTTCCAATAAGAGGTGTTATTTTGATATTCAAAGAAAAATGCCATTTTTTGAGATAAATGATCGGATCTTTATTTCATTATAAAGAGGATAAAGAGGAAGGTATGCCGTTAATACTAAAAAATAACATCAGCCAAATGACCACCACGACCACGCCTACAGGACCATATCCTTTTCATGAAATTTTCCATAACCAAATCGCAAAGTGGCTGCCCTATGTCCTCGATAGCCTCACGAATTCCATCTTTGAGGTCTTGAATCGACGCTGGGCTGTTGGCGTAGACCTTCTCTTTCACGTGGCCCGAAAGGAAGAAGTCGCAAGGTGTTAAGTCACAAGATCTTGGTGGCCAATTGTGATCACCTCTTCGAGAGATAACACGGTCCGGAAACTTTTCCCGTAAAAGATCAATGGTTTCGTTGCTTGTATGGCACGTAGCGCCATCTTGTTGAAAGTAAACGTTGTCCAGATCAATACCATCCAATTCCGGCCATAAAAATCCAATGACCCCGCGGGATCATAAACCGCACCAAACAGTCACACGTTGAGGATAGAGAGGGTTTTCCGAGCCCCAGATGCGACAATTTTGCTTGTTGACGAAGCCATCGAGGTGGAAATGGGCCTCATCACTCAAGATGAGTTTTCGATGGAATTCCGGATCATTTTCATGCATTTCAAGGACCCAATCAGCAAAGACTCGATGTTGTTGATGATCGGCTGGCTTGAGTTCTTGTGTTAACTGAACTTTATAAGCCTTAAGACCCAAATCTTTATGCAAAATACGGTGTAATGACGTTTGTGGAATGCCCAATTCCAAAGAACGACGAGGAATGGACAAACCTGGGTTTTCTTCAACACTTTCGGCTACAGCAGCAATATTCTCGGCTGTTCTTGAGCGACGTGCACGGGTTTTATTCTTCATATCACTAACTTGTCCCGACAGCTCGAATTTTTCTACCAATTTCTGTATTGCGGTCCGACAAGGTGCTTCACGACGACCCAAAAATGTTCGAGTTTTACGAACCGTCTCTGCCACATTTTCACCATTTCTATAGTGAATTTTAATAATTCCAATGCGCTGTTGAATCGTGTATCGTTCCATTTTTATTAATGGCGTAGTTTCTACTTGTCAAATGTCAAAAAATAACTGCTCCAAAAGTGACATCTACCGAAATAGCGGGCTAATTAAAATAACACCTCCTATTGGAAAACCCTTTATATTTAAATGTTTTATTTTTTCAGCACCATTTTTTGTTCTGCTACACTCCCTTGAAAGTCTTCGTAGCCATTGTTTTGATATCTGCCCGCTATATCTTTCCACTTTCATCTATTATTTTATTTATTGTCCATTGAATAATTCTTGATATTTCCACTCTTCAATTTCCCTTGCAGATTTCATTCTAATGCCTATGCGGATCTTCTGAGTGTCTAGCGTGTCCATATTTCCATTTTCTTCATCTTGTCTGGATAGCTATTGACTTTTGGGGCGTAATTAGCCACAGTTCCATGTTCGTGACTCTTATTGGCCAGAATATCTTGAATAAAATTCTGAGGGATTTTTTTTTCAGGTATATGCTTGTATTTTGTTCAAACTGGTTTCTAGACAAGTTTTGTGTCCCTCGCAAGATGTAAGGACTTCCAATCTACCTGTAATATTCCCAACGCCTTTCTATCTTTCCTCATTGACGTCTGCTTCTGCTACTCTATTTGTATTATAGCAATAATAGTACTAAGGTAGTTGAATTCCGACACTTCCTTTATTGGGGTAGTAATTGATGGCGATTCGGCTGGTATTTGAGGTGTTGGTTCTCATGTCCCATACTTACCTACTTTTTTTTTCGTGTGTTTATCTTTAGACGAGCATATTTCTCTAGAAAGCTGATCTTGCACTGATTGTCGCTGAATGAGTAGGCTATAGTCGTATGATGTCGTCTGCGCTTAATCCAGGACTTCTACTTCTAGTCAGTCGAATTATTTTAGGTGCTTCTCATTACTTCATCTAGTGTAGTGTGGTGATGAACAAACAGCAAATGCTATAATGGGCATCTTTGTTTTACACCTAGTTCGAGCCAAATTTTGTTTTGGCACCCTTCCATAGAGTTATAGGTTACTTTAATTAATTTTATATGTTTAGATCTATGTTTTGTTGTTAAATGACATTGATATGTCGACAACTTTTGTTGTCTTTATCTGTACATACACTTTCACTGTATTACATGCATGTTGTACATTCTATGTGACTTTTTTTCTTATTCAACATCACTTTAGATATTTGACTGCTTTGAAATAATTCATTAATGTAGAAAACCTTAATTCTGTGACTGGACACTTACCCGACACTCAAACCATTGTTGTGGGTCTTTTCAAGAAATATTCTTTTCACAATTGTACGATGTAAAAATAATTTCCAAAGGTTCTCTACAGGTGTACTCTTATAACTATCCATATATGTATGTATATAGCTGCTTTAACCCCACTAGCTGTTTATTTAAAAATCTCTCTGCTGTTCGTTGAATACCTACCACAAATGTCTTACATTGCTTGCTCTCAAGAGTCTTCTTTTTTATACTTTAACTTTGGTTTTTTTTTTTTCTTTTTCTTTTTCTTTAAATCAGCCAGGAATACTTCGTAACGCCTTCACTATACATCCTCACGATGGAGTTTCTTGTTTGAGTGCACTAATTAAATTTAAATGAATTTTCCTCGAACTGGAAAAATGTTGATGATGACGAAAAGGTCTTTCAATTCATACAAATAAGAATATTTTCAAAAACAAAAAAAAAACAAAATTATGTAGTCGGACTTAAAAGAAAAGCTCCTCTCCTGTTATGTCAACGTCATCTTCAACACATACATACAAACCTACTTACATACCTGTTTTCAGCTTTTATTTTGCTACATGCAGCACACATATACACACACACGTAATATAAATAAATTTAAAATTCCCTAAAAACAATTTTTCCTTCTGGATGGTGTGGAAAACTTTTTGCTATTCGTCAATTGATTACAATCAACCGGAAGGAATTGAACGCTTGTCTGGAGATTCTTCTACGTGGATATATAACCAAACTTATGTATGCTGATGGGTACATCTAGGTATAGCTATATATATTGACCTACCTTATACCTATTTATATATATATATATATGCATCAACATTAGCATGTGAATGCCAACTCTCCGGTTATCTCCTGCATTTGCATTACATTACAAGGTAAAGATTGGAAATCGAAAAGCAAGATGGTAGCAGTCCAATAAATTTCATTGAATGCTAATATGGTTCAGACGAACAGAGAGGATAGTCTCACCGGGGATGACACCTATCGGTGAAATTCAATTTATATAGCATCGGAAATAAAGTTAAGGGAACCTTATTGGATTTGGTATAGATGCAGTCATCTGTAGTAAGTTACACTTTGCTTTGATCTATCTGTGAAAAGAATATTCTTCGTTTGGATGAAAAAATAAAATAAAGAAAAGGATTTTTTTTTTTTTTTGTAATTCTAGTTGGAGTCCAGGGTGGTATTTTTTTTATTTTGACCAACATGAACTATATGACCTCGGTTATATCAATGTAGTGGTGATAATCATATGCGAGGCTTGTGGATTTGAACTTATTTTGTTTGCACCCTTCCTTAACTATATTTTCATTTAGATTTTCTGGAATCTCACATTGATCTTTTTCAATGTAACACAAAACAGTTCAGATTTTATCTTTTTGGTGAAAAGTGTAATCAATTTATACAGGGTGGGCCATAAATCTTGCGACCATTTTTTTAGTAATTTTATTAATTATAAACACAATTTTATACTTTTTTCAAATACAATGTTTAAAATCAATTATAGTATAAGTAAATTTGAAGACAAATTAAGAAAAAAAAATACAGATATCAGTCCATGAATGGTGTTAGGAGACAGCGCTGATTGAAAATATGCTTCCACCTTCCTTCCCGGGAAGCTGGACACTTTGGACGTTAATCATCTACTTCATAAATGTGTAGCTATCGCAGGAACCTTCTGAACGTCCTTAGACCACCATAACTCCTGAGGGGAGAGGACTATAGGACTGGTCGAGCAGTCGTTGGAAAGGCCATGAAATTCTGCATACAATGAGCTCTGTAAGTGACCGTACAGTCTGTACTTTTTAAAATACAGGATATTTTGTGAAAGACTATGGACCACCATGGACAAAACACCCTGTATAAATGGTACTATATGTATATATTTTTTTTGGAAGAATGTTCATGTATCCGCTACTGTTACTCGTTACAGATCAGACTCACAAAAAAAAGTGTTTATACAAAATAATTAGGGAATTTAGTCTTCTTCAAATTTATGTTTTTTACATTTTTGTCGTAGGATCAACCGTTAAGGAATTATTGGAAAAAACCAGTATGTGGTACCTTTAATCCAAGATAGCGGATCGCGCGGGCGCCCTAACGGGTGAAAACTTGAATTTTTCATCGGGATCCGGAACTAAATAACATATACTACTTATAAAAATCACAACTACCCCATCTTTTGTAGGGAAAAACCCCTACTAACTGGACTATACCCACCAGCTAGAAAAAAGGCATTTTGTAGACAAATGCCTGTACTCATGTAAAGTTTTTGAACTACTCAGAGAAGTCGCAAATGAAATGGAACGAGCCATCGAATTGTTTAGACCAACTTCCCGAAAATCAACTGTTTTCGAGTTTTACAATGGGATTGGAACCTTCAACTACTGCAACTGAAATCAAAGAAAATTATGATTTTGTTGTTTAGTTAATTAACAAAACCACTCAGATCAAAATGCTTCATCCTTCATGCTTTATCCCTCTTTGCATCGTGTGTTGCCGATCTTCTTATTTCTTTGCAACAAAGGACATTGAGTGCTTTTCTTTTTTAGAAGTTCACCTGCCCTGATCAAATGCTTTTTTTTTACTTTGAAAGTCTTTTAATTTTCTTTAAATTGAACTTCTTTATTTAAATTTTTTTTTTATAAAACCCTTTATATAAACTTTCTTTTGAATCCGGAATAAGAGGCCTTATCGTTGGTCGGGGGACTCTCCTATTCACATCTATAACTCTTAAATAGCCACCTGAACTCACGAACTACCAGCTTTTTATCCATTTTAATTTATTTTTTATTTTTTTCTTGATCGAAGCATATCGATCATCATACATTTTAGGAGGGGAACCTCAAATGAAGGGAAACGCCTATTCTTATTATTTACACCATATGCAGCAAGAAGCGCACGCCATTGCATTAGTTCTAGCTTCATACATAGCGATATAGGGGGAAATTTCACCACAATTATTTACGTAGCGGTCATCGCCCGCCGTATTGTTTATGTTTACTTGCGTAAACGGGTTGACCCACAAAAGCTCGTGAACAATGCACAACAAAGCTGAGGTTGCGCTTTTGGTCTCGTGCTAGTGAAATGGTGTTGCAATGCTAACCCCAGCGGGCAGTCAACATAATTCAGCTAGAAATATGACGCTGCACTTTTACTCTGGCGATAATTTGAAGAATGAGTTTTATTTCTTTCAGAATTTCTGATTTAATAAAATTCTAGAGATTATTTATTTTTTCTTTCTTTTTCTACACCTGTCTTATCAAAGTCTATGCAACGTATATTACAGTCATTATTTTAACAACTTCCTTTCCTTTCAATTGTATTAGGAAAGATTTGATGGTTGGTTGGAAATATGTAGAAAACTGAAAGAATTGGAATTTGCCTTGCTTATATTGTCACAACAAATTTCAGGATTACAAATAATATTTCGGAAAAAAAAAACAAAAAATTAATTATTTCTTACCAATCATAATTATAGTTTGCATTTGCCAAAAGATTTACTGCGACTGCGTTCTTTATCAAATAATAATAATATTACAAGTCGATCGAAAGTAAAGTCGAGAGGCATTAATTGTTTCATAAGAATTGTTTTGAAATAATTCTTGTATGATTTTGTTTAAGCATTTTTGTGGGCGAATAATACTCACAGAAATTCCATATATCTAATTTCGATTCTCTTGCATTCTCTGACCCGGCTGTGCTATATGGACTGATTATATAACAAATTAGAAAAGAATTTATTCCTTGATTTTTTACTCCTTGATTCCGTTGAGATCCCAAGTTGAAATTTTTATATATTTTAGTGGATAATATGAAATATAAAAAAAAAATGAAAAATTGAACAAAATCAAAAGTACGTCTTCCAGGATATTCAAGGATAAAGAATAAAATCCTTATTCTTGATGTCCTTTCTCGCATATATTTTTAAGATGATATTTTTCTTAGATAGCCCGAAATTCTTACTTTCAACTGAGCCATATTTCACTGTCCTAGCACGAATAGAAAAATATATATGAATTTTTAAAGAAGACCAGGAGAGCATTTTAGCGAATTTTTGAAAATACCATAACTCGCGAAATACGAATTATAGAAAAAAAAATTTAATTTGTTTTTTTATATTTTCACAAACCCTCCAAGTGTGTAAAATTTCAACAAAATTGGTGATCGTCATATCACACTTTCCGCGATTTTCGGTCGATTTGCTATGGAATGACCCCTGAGACTTATATATATTTTGGTCATGACTCTCATTCATCTAAAAACATATTTATAGCTCCCACTTCATTTTCAAAATATGAAAGTTACGAATATCTTTCTAGAACGGTTCGACAGATGGTAAAAATGGTTACAACCAATTTTAAATTATGAAGAAATCTCCATGGTAATACTAGAAAAGTATGGAACTAACCTTTGTATTAGGATACGTGAAAAATCTTTAAAAATCTTTTAGAACTTATATCTACAAGTATTCAGAGAGCTCTGTATACAAAATTTCAGCAAGTCTAGCCCTATTCACCTTCTCAAGCAGTGCCCGAATACACAAGTAAATAACTAAATTTTTGTATGACAACCCTACGAAGTAGTTGCCTGATTTCTTCTAGTTTCGAACTTAAATTTTAATTTTAACTGAGCTATGAATTTTCTATGGACAAAAAGGCCTTAGCATAAAACCCAATAAGTTATCGTTTCGTTCACGAGAAGAATGAGGTTTTTACTAAGGCTCCACTTCTTGATAATACGGAATTGACATTTTCAGATGAAGTCCAATTTCTGGTGGTTACTCTCAACAAGAAACTCCCCTGGAATTCGCTTCATTTCCTTTCAATTGTATTAGGAAAGATTTAATGGTTGGTTGGAAATATATAGAAATTTCAGGATTACAAATAATATTTCGAAAAAAAAAACAATGTAAAATTTAATTGTTTCTTACCAATCATAATTATAGTTTGCATTTTCCAAAAGATCTACTGCGACTGCGCCTTTATCAAATAATAATAATATTACAAGTCGATCGAAAGTAAATTCGAGAGGCATTAATTGTTTCATAAGAATTGTTTTGAAATAATTCTTGTATGATTTTGCTTAAGCATTTTTGTGGGCAAATAATACTCACAGAAATTCCATATATTTAATTTCGATTCTCTCGCATTCTCTGACCCGGCTATGCTATATGGACTGATTATATAACAAAGTAGAAAAGAATTTATTCCTTGATTTTTAATCCTTGATTCCGTTGAGATCCCAAGTTGAAATTTTAATATATTTTAGTGGATAATATGAAATATAAAAAAATGAAAAATTGAACAAAATCAAAAGTACGTCTTCCAGGATATTCAAGGATAAAGAATAAAATCCTTATTCTTGATGTCCTTTCTCGCATATATTTTTAAGATGATATTTTTTTAAGATAGCCAGAGATCTTATCTTTCAAATGAGCATATTTCACTATCCTAGCACGAATAGAAAAATATATATGAATTTTTAAAGAAGACGGAAGGAGAGCATTTTAGCGAATTTTTGAAAATGCCATAACTCGCGAAATACGAATTATAGAAAAAAAAAATTAATATATTTTTTTTTTATATTTTCACAAACCCTCAAAGTGTGTAAAATTTCAACAAAATTGGTGATCGTCATGTCACACTTTCCGCGATTTTCGGTCGATTTGCTATGGAATGACCCCTGAGACTTATATATATTTTGGTCATGACTCTCATTCATCTAAAAACATATTTATAGCTCCCACTTCATTTTCAAAATATGAAAGTTACGAATATCTTTCTAGAACGGTTCGACAGATGGTAAAAATGGTTACAACCAATTTTAAATTATGAAGAAATCTCCATGGTAATACTAGAAAAGTATGGAACTAACCTTTGTATTAGGATACGTGAAAAATCTTTAAAAATCTTTTAGAACTTATATCTACAAGTATTCAGAGAGCTCTGTATACAAAATTTCAGCAAGTCTAGCCCTATTCACCTTCTCAAGCAGTGCCCGAATACACAAGTAAATAACTAAATTTTTGTATGACAACCACCCTACGAAGTAGTTGCCTGATTTCTTCTAGTTTCGAACTTAAATTTTAATTTTAACTGAGCTATGAATTTTCTATGGACAAAAAGGCCTTAGCATAAAACCCAATAAGTTATCGTTTCGTTCACGAGAAGAATGAGGTTTTTACTAAGGCTCCACTTCTTGATAATACGGAATTGACATTTTCAGATGAAGTCCAATTTGTGGTGGTCACTCTCAACAAGAAACTCCCCTGGAATTCGCAACTATCTAGAGTGATGGAAAGAGCGGTAAGATCTCTCTATACATGTTGTCGCCTTATTGGCAGAATATTGTGTACAGGGATAACTGGTACCATGAGTACTTGTCCTACGGCAGCAATGGAATCCTTACTAAACCTTCCATCCCTGCATTTGCAGGTAAAAAAAGGAAACGATCTCCAGTGATATCAGATTGCGAAAGAAAAAATAGTTCCAGCTAGTAGATCTGGCTTGTTATTTAAGTATCTTAAAACAGATATGCTTCGAGCAAATGACGATAATATCTCATATAATCATACCCGAGGTGGACTTTTTAAGACCATTCGACGTGGTTTTGGAGACCTACAACAATGATGTTCTACTAAAACAGTACTCCCAACAAGGATTGATGGTGTAGTATACAGACGGTTCAAAAACGAACAGTAGATTCTAACTGAGCGTATATACCGCCCCAGATGCCATATCTGAAAGCTCCTGGGCTCTACCCTTACCGTATTCTAAGCTAAGGTATTAACCATAGAAGAATGCGCCAATATCTGCATTAAAAGAGGCATAAATGGTCTCAACTATCAATATATTATCGGATATTTAAGGTGCTCTCAAGTCCTTAAAGTCCTTAACTATATAGTCAAGGACAGTCTGGGAGTATCTGAAGACTTTCAACAATTTTACACAGGAGAAACAAAGTTAACCTCATATGGGTACCAGGACATAAGAGCCATAAAGGCAATGAAATTGCTGACGACCTAACCAAAAGAAGAGCGGAAGCTCCCTTTATCGGACCACAGCCATTTTGTGGCTCTTCGAAGTGTTACGTCAGAGCTACCCGAAATAGCTGAGAGAACGAACAAAAATCCCTTTATTGGGAGGAGCTACAAGGATTTAGTCAGGCAAAAAAGTTTATGGGCACTCCTGGCGGAAAAACAATAGAACTGCTACTCCTTAGGTGAACACAGCTTAATATGATTACAGAGCTCTTCTGAGGCCATTACTCCTTGCTGCAAGTTCAGTTGGTGGTAGTATGCGAACTAATAGATTCGATCTCCGGTGAAGGCCAATGTGTTCTTAACATTAGCGCCGACGAGAAAAATGTAAAGTTGGAAAAAAATTTCAATTACATATATCATAATTTAATTTATGAATGAAGAATCTCCACTGTTCTGAGAAATCGTATGTTATTAACATCTGGATTTATGTTTTTCATAGTTAAGAATTAAATGCGAACTGTGATTCGGCAAATATTGACGAAATTAAATGGAGACTCATACAGGTTATCTGCGCTATAATACGGCCGCTTAAAACCAGCAACTAAGTATGTGTTGGAGTTTGATATATGTACTAAAATTAAAAATAAATAGTCCTCCCTAATTACTTAGTACATGTTAGTTATGCATGTTATTGACATTATCAGCTTCGTGAGATATTTTTTTGTTTTTTAATTTTCAAGCTTATTTAGGCATAACTTGACATAAATTATTCCGAGCCATCAGCCTCTCCTCATTACTACTTAAACCCATGGAAATCCTAGACCCACATATTCGAAGTGAAATTTTGATTAAATCACCACTTCATTCCAAGCAGTTTGCTTATTAAGCTGGCAAGTCTACTGAGATTGTCATTCACACATTAGTCAAAGATCTCGCAAAAGCTCTTTAAGCAAAATAAGTGGACTTATGCAATTAAAGTAGCCGCTGAAGATAAGGACCTTGAGCCCTCCACGATTAACTGAATAGATTCCATCCTTAGAAGTAGGAGGATAACCATAATTATAGGTATCTCTTCAGACACGATAATTGCAGTTAAAGGCTGCCCACATGTAGGAGGAGAAGGACACTGGAGAAAGTCTTGTGATCTATTGTAATTCATGGACCAATTCGGGATTTTAAGGCTACGCGAATGACCTAGTGGTCCCTATACAAGCACGATCAGGTCATATCCGATCTCATGTAAAAAGCCCTCTTCAAAGTCCGCATGTTATGGAACAAAGTCCTCCGCATAAACCGTAGCAAAACGGTTATTGCTCCATTCATAAGAAGGACGAAGCTTTCGACGACGATAATAATGCGGAATTCATATTTTCGGATGAAGTCAAGTTTCTGAGGGTTACCTGGAATTTTCATCTGTTCAGAGTGACAAAAAGAACGGTAGGATTTCTTTACACGTGTCATCAGTTTATTGGCATGGGATCTGAAGCCAAAAATGATGTCTTGGCTGTACACAACGGTGCTTAAACCCGTGGTCACGTATGCGGCCCCTGGCATGGTGGCCAAAAATAATCAAAGAAAACCGAGGGTATTCTGCAAAAAATCCAGCGGGTTTCCTGTGTGGGAATATGTGGTGGCCATGAGTACCTGTCCTACAGCAGCCATGGAAGACTTACTAATCCTTCCACCTCTTCATTTACAGGTGAAAAAAGAAGCGATCTCCTCTGCTATCTGAGTGCAACACGAGAAATATTTCATGCCAGGTGATCTGATTGGTCATTTAAGTATTTTAAAATTGATATGCTTCAAGTAAAATGACGACAATATCTGGACTTTCGGACACCATTCGACGTGGTCCTGAGGACCAACGACAATGACGTTCCACCAAACCGTCCTTTCAACAAGGATCGATGGGGTAGTATACGGATGGTTCAAAAACGAACAGTGGAGTCGAATTGGGCGTATGCGGCTCCAGATGCCATATCTCAAAGGCCCTGGGCTCTACCCTAACCCTATACCAAGCTAATATACGTCAACCCCAATACCTGTATAAAAAGAATCATAAATGGTTCAACCATCAATATCCTCCCTTACAGTCAAGCCGCTCTCAAAGCTTGGGAGTGTTTGAAAACCAATAAAAATGAGGAGCTCATGAGGGCTATAAGGGCAATGGAATTACTGACGGTCTAGCCAAAAGAGGAGCGGAAACTGCTTTTGTCAGACAACAGCCGTTGTAGTTACCTCAAAGCTACCCTAAATAGCTGGGAGAACAAACGAGAATCTCTTTATTGTGAAAAGCTACAAGGACTTCGTCCGCCAAAAAACTTTATTGACACCTCTGGCGGAAAAACTAAAGTACTCCTAGTCTTAGGAGAGCAGAGCGTAAAATGATCACATAGCCCTTCTCAGGTCAATGCTTGTTGTAGTATCACCTAAACAAGATGGGCTTGGCTAAAACGTCATCTTGCCGCTTTTGTCAGAATGTTCATGAAACCTCGAAGTGTCTGCTCTGCAATTGCGAAACATTGGCCAGGCGGAGAGTGCTCCTCCTCGAATATGCTTTTCCTCTATCTAATTACGTGTAGAATCTCAATCTCTGATTTGTTCTGGGCTTTATTAACAGTCTTAACCTAGAAAGGGAGTAAATTTAACGGGGACTTACAATAGATCTGAAATATTGGATTAACTTGCAGCCCAAATATAAAACCAGTCTAGTGAAATCGTGTTTATTTTCAGATTATACAATGCAGTGTAAAAAAAATCAGACAGCTATAATAAGTCTGTCTATATTGCAGAGAAAACTTATTTCCTTAATCCTAAAATACATTTTTGGTGTTTCATCAACAAAAATTTTTTTTGTAAGAAATTGTAAAACTGTGTCCGCGTTGAATGGATTTTGTTATCAGTGGTCACATAATATTTTCGTATGGCGACACTCAAGTCGTGCAGATAATTTAATTTAATTTTTGCTTCGCTTCTTAGCAATGACAAGGCTATGAGAACTTTTCGAGTGTAATGTAATTAATATTTTGTTCGTTCACTCCATTATTCTGATATTTTAGTACATGTCTCGTTTTACATGCCCCCTATAGATTCATTATAAATTATTATTACGATATTATATATATAAGTCTAATAAAATTCGGATTGAACCTTACGTAGAAAAAAGTCACAATTTAAGGCCTTAAAATTCACTAATCTCCACGTAGTACAAAAAAAAAAGAAACGATGGGAAAATGAAACAAAAAAAAAGGTTGCAAATGTTTCATCGATGATTTGTATAATTTTTCCTTGAGTGTTCCATTAATGTTATTCGCATAATTTGAAATGTAAAGTAAAACATAAAACCTATGTACATACCTAGGTACGTAAGCTTGAAGCTCTTAGACGTAATTAAATTTTCCCTCCTCCTTCCCGATGCATATAAAGCTCGCAATACGATGCGCCTCAATTTCATGTGCTCTTCTGCATTTCTAGAATTGGAGGACTCTGGCAATAGAAAGCAACGCCAACGTAATACTCATCGTAATGCACCAGGAGGAATACTTATGATGGCAAAGGTACAATTTACAATGGAAATTACGTTTATTTTTAATGGCGCTCTAATGAAATTAATCAGAATTTTATGGCTGTTATTTGTGTGTTCAATTCTCGAGAGATTTTCATTATGAATTCACTTGAGCTTACTTTTAGCATAATTGTCACAATAATTATAATTAAAAGGCGTTTAATATGCGCTTTAGACGGACTACTACTATAGTCAACAAAAGAAAGCAAGTGCGGAAAATTTTAATGAGCATACAATATTCAATGATGGTCGCACTATAATAGTTAAAAGGGTTTTTATTTCAAATTTGTATGTGCCGGATAAAATTTAGTTCAGTACTATTGTTAAAGCAAACTCTTTTGTTTGCTTGTTAATAATTAGTAGGTTAAAGTGATTCACCTCAACCTTGTTGGTGTGTATTCGGTGGTGCACCGACTACACGAACTTCTTAAACCTGAAAGGCATATTAATGATTAATATCCCGGGCTACTCGGTTCTTGTACCGGCAGCAATAGCGACTAAAAAATATTTAAAATAAAACGCAGCTATTGTTCAAAAACGAATGACAAATTTTATTTTATTTAATATCACTTATATATACAAGATAAAATCTAAAATCATAAAAAGTGCTGACTCAATTTACCTGGGATCATGTTGCGTCTGGGGATCGGTGAGAAAATTATGTGGCGTAACTTGAGTAATGCATTTGCGAATAAATTCTAAATTTTACACCTAAAGAAATTCGGGATTTTTAATTCAATTTTCAGTTTTATACAACTATCATAAACGAAGATTTTATAAAAATGTGAAAAAATTATAATTCATCGCTAGACTGAAATTGTAGGTAGGAATTATTGCAGTTAAAATTTCTGGCTCCTGCAACAGTTCGTAATTAACATTAGCAAATTTTTTTTTATTTTTCGAAATTGGTTGGTTGGCTCATTTTAAACAGTTCTTAAACTACGTGTTTTATTTTTTAAATAATTTTTATACAACCATGTTTTTTATTTTGGCCTTGCTTACTTTTCCTATGCCAAGTGTCCTTTTAATAAAATACATTTAAAATCCTCATGTACAACATTAAGCTGATCCACGTTACTTTTTAATCAGTTTTAAGGGCGTTGGGAAAAGGGTAAATATAAAAAAGGGGATTAGTGCTTAGACCCATGTTTCTGCGTTAGTCTTCCATCACTAATCTGTACCTCTCAGCAATTTTGATATTCTTAAAATTCCTATCAAGTTTATCCTTAAAGACGTATTTCTTTGATAGAAAAAATGGTTTTTAAATCATTTCACCAATTAAGTTTATTACTCTAGGTTCGGGTCCAACAGGTTAAAATGGATGTTCACTTTATTCCGACTTACTGGGTGAATGAGAACCAGGTACAAGCCAAGTTGTAATAAAAATTATGAGATTTAAGTAATAATGGATCTTTTTCATATTGTGTTGAGTTTTCTAAGTTTCGATAGGTAACCTTGGCTCAACTATGCTTTTGATAAAACCTTTATCATATTGTTTTGATAATTGTTTTATTTACACCTAAATGTATTAGATCTCACTTTGCGTTTTATTTAAAATTTGTTTTAAGACAAATTTGAGTTCATTTTTTTTTTTAATTTAACACCTTTTACAATAGGTATGATAGCAATGAAGGTTTTATGATTTTTTTTTCGGACTAGTAAAATGGATTGAAAACATAAATAACTTCAATCCATTGCCTTTAACAATATTAATGAATTGAAAAATTTATCACTTTTTGTACATCAACTGTCGATCAACTGATTAAAGCCAAACACATTTTCTTAATTTTTCATTATTTAAGTCGTACAGTTTCGCTGTTTTGTTTCTTTATTCATTGTAGTAATTCTAATTACCTGCAAAACTGTCTACTCTTACCTGCTTACAATTCTTTTCCAGAAATTTTTTTCCGTATATTTTGGTCTTTTCAAAGCGACAACTTTTTGAGGCCACATCCGAAAACTTCAATATTATTACGGGGAATTTCAAAAAAAAAAAGGAAAACATTCAGAAACAAAGACATATTTTATGGTAATAAGTATTTATTAATAAGATTTCAATAACGAATTTTTTTACCATTTAATCTTATAACTTCATAAAGGTGCCTAGATAAGAAATCATAGATCTTCTTCATATTATTCGATGGGTGCTGTCGCCACATTGCTTTGATTAATTCTGTAAATTCTTCTTTATTATTGTAGATACTGTCGACCATCTTGATAAACTTTCCTAGTAAGCCCTCTTCAAAGGCTTTCAATGATGTTTAAATCAGGAGACAATGACGGCCAATCCAGTACGGTAATGGTTTGCTCCGATAGATACTGAGTAACAACACGCGCTATGTGAAAAGGTGCATGATCATGTTGGAATATGTAATCCTGACTCCCTGTGACTTTGGCAAATCGACTTGCATTTCAAGCAACTCCTTATACTACCTCTCATTAATGATGACGACTTCAATTCGTCTATTGTAAATTATGGCACAGACCCTAATTCTTCCTTACGAAAGTCATAAAAGTAATATTAGGATCCATTAGATCCATTCAAATAGGATCGTTTTTCGTCGGAAAGAAAATACCCTTTTTCCCTTTTGTTGTCCAACTTGTATGATTTTGGAGCATATTGAAGACACGCTTTCTTGTGGCGCTCATTCAGAAGGGTTTCTTCTCCAAACGACGACGCCTCAAAGTTCGAGAGTCAGATATTATTCTCTCAACAGACCTTAGGCTTGCAGAAATGCAGAAATACCAACTTCCGCAGCAATTTGGATTGCAAATGCCGTTGTCGCAGTCAAAATCTGCCGCCGATCGTGTGCTGCTGTTCTTGTTTTGTTTTCTTCCATAATTGTCAGGATCCTTTACACAGTTATCCACTACGCACCGACTTCTATTGATTTTCATTGCGATTTCTCTGTTAGACAATCCTTTTGTTCTTTATAAACCCGAATTTTGCCGATCTCTTCATCATTAAATCATTTACCGCTTCATATTATTATTATACCATAGATGAAATCTATAGGGTATAGGGGATTGGACACCCACGCATAATATTAAAAGTTATTTTGATTTTTGCATGTCTGTCCGTCCGTCCGTCTGTGTGCATTATAACTCGAGAACGCGTATACTTAGAAATCTGAAATTATCTACACGGACTTAAAAAAAAAGTAAAATTAAGTTCGAAAATGAGATAAATCGGGCAACTCCTTCGTGGTTGCCATACAAAACTTCCGTTTTCCAGTATATATTTGGACACTGCCTGAAAACGCATCGATATAGAGAGCTGGAATTTGGTACATGGTGTTTTCATTGTACTAAGAAATGAAATTTCAAAAATGGACTAAATCAGGTAACTCCTTCGTGGTGTTGCCATATAAAAATTTAGGTTTTTTACGTATAATGTGAAAACGATCAGTCCAAGACATTTTTATTGTACTAAAGACTTCTTCAGAATACGAAATCCTATAAAATTGGTTATAATCATTTTTTCTGTTCGACAAACCGTTCTAAAAATATATGTGAAAAACCAATTCAAAAATCAATATACGAAATTTCATACGGGCATTCATCTAGGGTATCATAAGAATTGGTCTTAGACCAATTCTAGCTTTTTTACTTGTTTTTATAAACACTTACTCCTTCTAACTAACTTACGATTCAATACTCCCTGACTTTTCTCTCCGGATGCAAAGCTTGAACTGTAGCCTCAAACCGTTATCCCTTTGAAAAGAACCAAATATTCGGCAAAAAATTCCTAGAAATTACAGATAAGAGCTGAGAATTTTGCAGGTATTTAGAATTCCTTGAATAAATAAATAGACAAAACATCAAAACTGTATGACTTAAATAATCAGAAATATATGAGAAAATGTATGTCGCTTCAAACAGTTGGCCAGCATTCTATATATAGTCAAAGGTTAAAACAACTCTATGGAAATGTTTTGCTATATTCTTCACTTCACTCATAGAAAGAGTTTAAAACGACGATTATTCAAGAAGAAATCGTCATCTTAAGTTTTATCAAATCTAATTAAATAGCATCAGTTTAAAATATAACTTAAGTGGAAAGGCTTTCTTTTGCAAAACAAAAAAAAAAATGATAGTGCAATTATTAATATTTAAAACGAGGCAGTTGATAGAACACGAAAAATACCTAAAATGTCAAACTCACTCTCATTACAATCAATGCAGAAAATTTTGAAATGAGATGTAAATTATAAAAATCATCTAGTGATCTAACGACTACCCTGTGGAAAATCGCAAATATTATTTATTTCTCCAGCAAAAGCTTCAGCACCAATTGACAAAAACAGAAGGAAAACTAAGAATAATCAGCATTTCATTAGAATTCTCTAATTGATTCTGTCGAAAGCTTTAATGGAATTATATCGACTTATTTTCCGTCTTCAATATATTCAATTAGTCGAAGTAGATTTAGCTTTGATGAAACCATCCGAGTATAGGTATTTATCACATTTTCACTTAGAGATCACAACTGATTAAGCTTGTTGTGCAGAGCCGATTTCACTATCGTCATGTACCCTAGATAATCGTTACAAAAGTCAGTCAAATTTACGGCGTATTCATAATATAATAAATTATATATAGGTACTTAATCATCATAAAAGATATTAGATATTGAGGTGCAGCCGAAAATGAGAGCATCATTTTCAGTAGAGTTAGACCACCAAACCAAAGACCTTAATCAAATGTATTAGATTATGAACATGAAAGGATGCAAACTGTAGCGATGTAGGTACACATTCCTTTGTGGAAGTCTGACAAGAACATATATTGAAATATCACATCGCCGAATTCAACACAGTCAACTATAACTAACATTCATAGAAGATCGCGATGAATGGCGCAAAGCCACCCTACCTCCAAAAGGGGGCATCTAGAATCAAACTAAAAAATTCCGGATTAAAACGCTCGATATCCGCTATTTTCTCACACAGCCGAGATTCAATCAGGTCACGCAGACCACGCCTAATTAATAAAAAGAAGAGTCACAGAGTTGTTGTAATTAAAGGTAGGTCCTTATGACCACGATGCAGTTTTTGTCACCTATTATTCCTGTTCACTTATCATAAGAGTCCAAGCAACTGCATTTTTCTTTTACAATTGTACACTTGGATGGTTAAAGGGTTTGGTAGTAGAAATCTATATTAACTACAATGAAATAATTCAAAACTATACTTACATTGCTTACCAAAATTACAAATTATTTTTTTCTTTATTGCACTTTTCCTAAACATGGCGATATCTATATAATAAAGACACAGTCTCACTATAATTCAGCTTGTCGAAAAGCATCTAATTCTAAAAAAAAATTTATTCATATACCAATGAAAAATAAAAATAAAAACCATATGACCGAATTATAGCTTTTAATTCAGATTTTAATTACAGCTTATAGCTAAATTTACCTGCTTATAACTCAATTCATAGCTCACTTTGAGTTGTGGCTCATGCTAATTTTGAGCTAAACTTCAATTCGGCCTATAGCTCAATTTGCTCACAATCAGCTATAGCTCCTCGCCTTAGCTACATAATTGCTATAACTCAATTTGTTCTACACAGTTTTGTGGCTAACTTTCAGATATGAGAATATTTTGTATTGAGGCTGTCACTGCTATCATGAAAAAGTTGGAAAAGCTAAGGATTGGGACAGGCCTACAGCTATTTATCAAAATTAATTTCATTCCAATTCTTTACTATACCTACACATACAAAACAACAACAACAAAATAATTCGGCCGTCACCAACTTCTGAACTTAATGCGTGCTCATTCATAAAAAAGAAGGAGGCGGGGGAGATGTAATAAAATCAGAGGCGTATTTCCATAATTATATTCACGTAATTTCTTATAAGTTGCTACCTACCTCCACCATTTGCCTCTATAAGTCTTAAGACCAGCTTGGACTTACTTAAGTATCTACTTATTGTTTTGTAAGATTTTGGTGAAATCTTGAAAGATGAAGTTTTATTTTTTTCTTCTCATTACTCTACAAATACTTTTATACATACATATCTCTACTTACCCTATAATTTTGTTAGTGTGAAAGTCTCACAGAACTATAACAGAGAAATAATAAATCACGAGTAAAAGACATTTCTTATGTTCATCTTTCAAGCAATTAATCAGTTAAGAAAGTTTCTCTCCGACAAAGCGACAAGAACCGCATGCTTATATTTTCCCATAGCAATTTACTATAAACAATATTTTGTGTGTTCATTGTTTTTAAGAGGATTTAAGATTCCTCTTTTGTTTAGTTTTTGGAAGCTGCAAGAAGGAGATCTTATCTTGAATGGCTTAATTTGCAAACAAGTTATTTTAGAGGGAATTTCACTAACTAAATTTGCCTTGAATTATAATATTATCAGGAAAGTTTGGTGATAATATTCTCTGGTATATTTCAAAAGTGAAAAATCTAAGAAAGAGGAACTGTGCTGTGGTGCATTCTGTCATTAATGATTTTTTTTTATCTGTCTAGTCGTAATCTCAAATGTGCAAAAATATTAATATTTTTACTAAAATTTATTGCTGACGGTGTCCCTCAAGGATCTATTATTGGGCCACTTTTATTCAGTAGTATATTTATTACTTACCAAATGATGTAATTTATATGCGGATGATATACTGATTTTTCTCAGTAAACATATTAAATTGAATTAAGAGTGTATTTTATGAATCCATAAAGATCTTTAAAATGTTTGTTTCAGTTAATAATTATTTTGAAGTTGTAATCAAATTCTGTTGCCACAGTGTTTAAAGGATCATGTGATTTATATAGCACTTTTTGATCTACACATAGCTTCATATCGTGTATTTCTGCTTGGATCCATATCAGTGGTGAGGCGTCAAAGGGTACAAGGCGTTCACTAAACACCCAGCCTAATATATATATATATTTCTCCAGTTGAAAATAAAATATAAATTCATTCTATCTAAATTTGGTCTATTTCCCCAAAACTCCTGCCTTTTTATTACTTATGACTGGTGTTCAATATCATAACTGAACTCTTTGGTGAATATCGATATGTGCGAATGCTAGGAACAGAAATATGCAATCTGACTAAATTAGTAAGTTCCTCAGACTAACAAGGTATTACTGTCCCGCACCATAGATTCTGAGTTTTGTGTGTGTGACGCAGTGGCGGATCCAGGATTCTGGCGATGGGGGGGGCAACTATGGTTTAAAAATGGTATATGCTGAAATCTTAACAAAAGTTTAAAGACACTCGCCACCACTCGCAGCAAATGTCAAATGCACAAAATTTATCATTTAAAAGATACGAGTCGAACAGATTAGCAAGTGGGTACCACACGCAACGAGGACAGTTGCTTAAGGTTCTTTGCCAGTCCCAAAAGTCAAAGGGGATGTTAGATTATTCATTTTGTTTTGGTTTGTAAATGATGGAAGTGTAAAACTTCCCAATCATCCATTTTAGTTAGAAAAACTAGGGAAATGTATTTTATTCAAATTCACGAATCATCACCCTATCTTTGTAAAATACAGGAATTAAAAATTTACATTTATTTAACTTCGCCGGTAAGTTAAGAAAGCGTGACTTGTTTTGTTCTTTATATAATTAAGCCAAGCTCAGGAAATATTCTATGAACTATGATGCAAAGCACAGCATGGCAAAAAAGTGATAAAGAAAGGAATTAGGAAAATGAGGAGGGTGGCGAAGGTGCTGATGTATGTTACCCTTAAACTTTCGCAGATTGCATGGTAGAGGAAAAACAGAAGATTGAAGACTGTTAGTCTGTTACACGTTCGCACACGACCGAAAGTATTTTGAAGGGTAAAAATATTTGCGCGGCTTGCAGTGCGAGTATTACATGGAGAAATCCGGGATCAGACTGGACATTTCATCAGAACATTGATCATGCATGTAGCAATAGAGGAGCGAAAGGCAACCAACATTGCGGCGGTTCTCGTGTAAGTCCATATGACAAGTTTTTGCCACATCGCCAATGAGCTGAAGACTCCTTTTAGACAGTATCCGACGAAGCTACGGCTCTGCGACCAGCCCCGGCCAACATATGGAAATTGTATTCCATTTTAGGTCTGATGTAGGACTTGCAGAGGAGCGCTAGAATCGATGGGCTGAAATATTTCTTACACCTTTTCAGAAATCGAAGATATTTCGTTGCTTATTTGGCAACAGAGAAGTTGTGATCTGTCCAGCTTAACTTACTGCAATTATTAATGCCAAGAATGTTTAGTGACGGTGAATCAGAAATTAATGCTCCATCAAAAGAAACGAGAGTGGAAAAATTATGATCTTGTTTTAAAGAGTTGGGACAGCTTTGGAACTTGGATGTATTGAATTCGATGCGATTCGGTTTGCTCCAAGCGAGGATATTATCAAGGTGGTTATTCAAGGATCTATGTAATCAGGCAATCTAGTTTGACAGATGTGACATTTCCTGTGTAGTCCCCAAAGATATCAAGGGAGTAAGCGAAACCAAGGGTACTGTCATTGGCAAAACAATGGATGGGATTGAAAGTAAGGGAAAGCAGATCATTAATGAAAATTGAGAAGAGAGATGGAGAGATAGCAGAGCTGTGAGGCACCCCAGCATTTATTGGCTGCCATCTAATATAATCCGTATTAAGCGACCAGATAAAACAGGTTTCCATTCAAAATAGAATAGTCAGGAAAAGAAAAGCAATATTGGCGATCGTTGTGGGTTTGATTAGTTTCTAAATACTCCATTAATTTGGAGTTAATGATTGATTCAAAAACCTTTTAAAGAATCAAAGTGATTGTAATTGGTCGAAATTTTGAGGGATCACTATCCTCTCTTTACTTGGGAATAGGCTGAACGTTAAGTAGTTTTCAAGCAATTGGAAATTTTCCTGTCGAATAAGGCAAGTACAATAGTTTGCGCAGAGCTTTAGAAAAGAACGAGGCAGAGATTTTATTTAACGGGGGCTTGAAACAATCAGGACCTGCAGCTTTGGATACGTTGATCAAAGGAGATGTAAAGTGGGTGGAAAACGAGAGTTTAAAGTGAATCGAACAGTAAAAATATCAGTTTTATTCAGGGAGTTAACAATCACTTCATTGTAAACTAGTGAAGGAATAGAAGAACTGTTGAAGCTATTCCTGATGGTTTTGGCCAGGGACCAGAAACCTTTGCAGCCTTTGCGTTTTGCAAAGATTCTACCATTCTGGTCAAAAAGAAATTTTTCTCTTTGGATAGTGTTTCAGTTCTGGACATGGATGCAATTGATAAATGCGAAAAGCAAACTATTTCTCTTTTGTTGCTTGGTTATACACCAAAAGCGATTTTGGTGTTGTTAAGATCTGCTGTGTAAATACCGAATGTATTCACGCATGCCCAAGACTTAGAATTGTACTAAATTCAAATGTGCATTCATCAACATCCCTTGAAGCAAAACAGACCGACCAATCAAATTCTCTAGGATACTCATTGAGACTTTCCCAATCTGTAGATTTATTTACTTTTTATTTATCGTTTGGGCTAAGTATTCTATAAAAACTATGACATTTTACGCAATAATAAAAAAAAAATTATTTAGTTAGTTAAGTTAATGTCTTACTTTAAATGTATTAACACTCACTAAAACAATGCACTATGACTTATTCGCCGTTGTGTAGTTTCGCTGAATATCTCCAATTACGAGGTATAATTGTTTTTTTTTGGTGCAGTAGAATAGATGTGAATCATTTTGTTAGAAAAATTCTACTGCAATTTGTTTTTTTTTGGTCTTCAGGGGGGCGCGCGCCCCCCGCGCCCTTAGCTGGATCCGCCCCTGGTATGACGTCATGCTCATTGAATCACATAGAGTCATTCCATAGAAAATCGACAATAATTGTGTAAATTTGTGCATCAACCATCTCTCTGATTTTAATGAAATTTCACAAGTAGGTTGATTATATTGTTATTGTATTGTATTGTTACTATATTTTGGTGAAATATTTTCTGTTTTTTTCCTTTTTTGACGGAGATACGTTATTTTGAAATTTGAAAGTGACAAACTTTGCTTGGTAAGTGTAATTTCAAAAATTTATATCTCAAACGCTATTTATTTAAGGAAGCTTTGAACTTTCTGGAAAAAGGAGTTGAAATCTTTTTCTGAAAATTTGTTTTCAAGGATAATGGATATGCCCAGTATCCTTGTATATCTCAAAAAGCCCACTGTTGATGAAAGCTGTAGAAACTAGAAAATGAAACTTCTTGAAGTTTGGCTGAAATTATTTTTTAAATATTATATAGTTCAGAAAACTTTGAACGAAAATTGTTGTCAGATTATATGCAGATACATATTGCTGAATCGAACTTGGACACTGGTTCCACAGAAGACCTTTCATCCTTTATTGCGATAGTTAACGTATTACGAATTAAGGTCAAATGTCTCACGTATCAAACCTTAAATTTGAATTCTTAAAAAAAATAAAAATGTCATGTAAATTTGCAGTGTTATGCTTGATCCTGTAAAGTTTTTACAACAAGGACATATTTTTACCTTCTAAAATATGACTCATTGTCAGTCCTTTACAACAAGAACAGAGTTACCTCAAAATATGCTTCCGTTCAAAATTTATTAACATTTTTTTTGTTATGCGAAAAGTGAAAAAGTCTAACACTTATTGTGTTCTGGAAATTAAACTTTTTTCACTGTTCACATAACAGAAAAATATTTATAACTTTTGAATGGAAGCAGATATTTAGGTAATTCTGTTTATATTTTAAATGACTATTAACGGGTCATATGTGAAAAGGGGGAAAAAATTATGTCCTTGGTGTAAAAATTTTACAGGATCAAGAATAAAACTACAAATTTGTATGACATTTTTTTCAACGATTCAAATTTTAGGCTCGATTACGAAGGCATTTGAATTTTTCATTTCTTGCACACTCGGTTAGAAGGATTCAGGCTTTCTACGAGCATGTTCGAATAAAGTTTCAAATACCAGAAATTGAACACTATTTGTCAGTACAGAGAAGGCATTACCGAGATTTTTGAGAAAATAATGTCCGAACCAGAAAAATGAAACAAAGAAACCATTTTATCTTTCGGGGGGTTTCTAAAATAATTTTGATAATCAGTTTCATCTCATTAGTTTTGCTATAACATTTGCTTCCACTGATATTTTATTTAACAACCTGCAAAGTAAAATCATTGATGTTAATTACTGTAACGAAAAAATTCATATTCGAACTATGAGAGGTAATTTTTTACTCGTTTCTGACGAAACCGTAGCATTGGTTGGTCATCTCCAACAATAGGCGTTTATTAAATGCAGATGAATCAAACGCACAATACAAAATTTTATTTTTGGAGATAATTGACACCAAATGGCTATTAGATTTGAAAGTATGAAGAAGCTTGTGTTTATTGAATTGATGAATTACAAGAAATTTGCAAGTAAGTTATTCACAAAGTTTACCATCCAATGCATTTAATTCTACTAAGAGTTCGTATGGACAGTTCCTTGAATTTTAAAAATTTAACAATGATTGTAGTCTATAGTTCGAAAGGATTTAGAAATTTGTCTGTCAGCGAAATTTTAAAACATATTACGCAACATGCGTTTTTCTGAAGTCTGTAAGTTTGCTTGCTTAACATTAACAATTTCTGTTGGCACAGCTAGTGGAAGCTAGCATTAAGAAGAATAAAAACATATTTGCAGAACTCTATGAGACAAGAAAGACTTTCGAGCTTAGGCCTTATTTCAGTTAAAAAACATTTCCTCAAAGAATTAAAGCAAAAAGAAAAATTCTACGAGGAAGTCATACAGGACTTTTGTAAGAAAAGTATACGTATGGAATTTATTTAGAAATCAATTATGATAATGTATGAAATGTTCACAAAAGCTTCTTTATCCGTTCTTGAACAGTAACAAAAGCTGCGCCCCTTCTTTTTCATATATTACTATTTAATGAATTTAAAATTTTTCTCTCTTAAGAGATCCGATTAAGCCATATTTCGTTGTCTTTTAAAAATACTAGCATACTACAGTTTGTTGTTATTTTTAGTTTTTATTTGAGCGAACTAGCGAACTTATATATTTATTTCTCAATATTGGTCGATCCTAAACACTCGGCTTAGATATGCACGTCTCGCCACTGATCTATACAATGGTCTCGTCAAGACTGGCATAATTGCTGATCTTGAGCCTCTGGCTATAGTACTTCAGCTCCGACATCCTCGTTAATTTTGGAGTTCAAATTTTGTTTAATTTGATTCGCAATTTTTATATAAGATCCTCAAATGAGCACTTTGATTAAATGTAAAAATTATATACACTCTTGAGATCAAAATCGGGATAAACTGCTTAGCGAATCGATTGGTCTTTGAACTGAACAACTATTTATTGCACTGCTTTTCCTTATACTTCTTCCACTAGACCTATTCATTCGAGGAACAGCAGTATCTAACCTTTTGAAGGAAATTTTCTCAAGATCGGTATGCTTTAAAAGTGTAAGAATTTGACATTTTTCAATAACTTCGTATTTGTAGCGAATGTTCTTCGATATTTCATCTTCTTTGAGGCGTAGTATGCCTATCTGATGTTGCCGCATCTGATCCTTTTGTGAGGGTCCTCTAATCAACTTTTATCTTTTTTTTTTAAGTCCATAGCTGATCCATTTGTTTCTGGACTGAGTTCTTTGTGGGGTTAGTTTCGTGGTCTTATAGAAGTCGAAGAAGAATCCCGATCGAAAGGGGAAATAGTTCATCTTCTTACTCATTTCATGTGTCCTGGCCAAGGACAGATTAAGACTGTTTTCGCCGCTGGCGATCAAAACCATTTCACCCTTTCGCGGGCCCTCCTTCCAATTTTTTAATATGAAAATACTTGAGGAAAGAAACAAAAACATAGTTTTGTTTATTAGGAAATTCAAGACTAAATTTGTGAGTAATACTGACACAAGGCTATATAACTAGAGACAGGGGCGAGCAAAATTGGAAATTTTACGTGTTTTTTAGACCGAAAGAGGTAATCTCATATACTTTTGTCGTTTGCATGAATGGGAGAAAAGAACTTGGCTATGCATTATTGTAGTGCGACTGAGATAACGAGTTAAAAACAAAAATCGAAGGAACGTAGGATTACCCGCACGACCAAATCTTATTAAATCCCTCAAAATCCTTTCAAACTGTTCATAATAATGTACATTGGTAACCCTACCACCATTTGGCAAGAAATAGATAAATTTCGCAATGAACTAAAAGGAGATGTAAAATTTCTGTCAAATAAAATTCCCCGAATCCAGCATGAGATTCCCCCACTTAATCTTTCGCGCAAAACAAATGTAAACAGAAAAACGTGCTGTTCACATATAGGATTACACTACAAACATTAGAATTACTGCGAAAAACATTGGGACAATTTCCGAAAATCGCGTTTTCATAAAAACGCGGGAGCATTTTATGAGCGTAAAATCAGAAAACTCCGCCCTTTCTCTCTTATTTACGAAAATAAATCATTTGCCATTCCATTTCGTTACATGTAATCTTCGCTTTTTGTCTTATTCGTAAAATGTTCAAAGAGGGTTTGATTTTTTTTTTATTTTTTTCTCTTCCTTCCTTGCTTTTCTCGCCGTGTACATTTAAATGGAAAACAATCGGAACACTCTTCTGTGCCCTTTCTTTTATTTAGTTATTCTTTGACATAGACAAACTAACACAAGAATGGACACGTAGAACAAAAATATGCAACGCTTTTCTAGAATATAAAATTAACGATGCCTCGACTTGGCACTTCATGACGTGCCCAAAGGGTAAAGGCGAAACCCAATGAACGCGGCAGGCGTCGCGTCGCTTTGACAGTTCTCCGCGGCAGACGCGTGTAGGATTTGAGCATAGCCACTGACATATATAGAATGGACTGCTGACGCTACAAAAATTGCTTACATTATTTGACATTATTATGGGATCACTTTTCTATAGTTGTCTCTTTTTGGTTTAACTACTTTTTTTAGCTGAACGATAAATAATAAGTTCTATACAAAATCCACCATAGTCCAGTTTCACTTCAGTGGTTTTCCAAATGAATATATAGAATAGAAATAGATGGCAATACAGTATTTGTAATCTTTTCTCTGTTCCCCATAGCTACTTTTAGGGATAGGCAGACAAAAATTGCTTAATTTTATTTCCTTAAAAATCGAGTTTAAGGAATTCTTGAAGTTGTAGGAGATAAACTTCCAAGAATAGAAATAATTTCGAATCCATCTGTAATTTGCTGAACTTTTAATATGAATATTAAAGCGAAAGTAAAACTTGATATTAAGATAATTGTCACACCCTGCCAACAAAAGTTGACCCATATGAAATAGAAAATCAGGCAGTCCATGTTATATATGTCAGTGAGCATAGCCCAATGGACGCGTCGCGTTGGTACTCTTAAGATTTATTTATAAAAAGAAAAAGTGATAGAAAAGCTTGAATTATTATTTAAAAGTGAAATAATGGATATATCAGAGTTATTAGATGTGGCAGCTCTTGCGTTTGTAGCATACCAAGCATATAAACAGTTTAAAATCATCCCAAAGAACTGTCAAAGCGTCTGCCGCGCGCTAAAAGTAGAACATTGCTCTACTTTCGCGTCGAATCCGGCAAGCGCGGCAGCCATTTGGCCAGCACGAACTTAAACACGTAGGTATATTCTATTGAACTGTCAAAGCGACGCGACGCCTGCCGCGTTCATTGGGTTTCACCTTAAGTCACCAATGCCTCGCTTCATACAAAATCACTTTTGCCACGATCCGATGAAGAGAGGACCACAAGTTTTTCTTAGAAATTTACTGAAAATTTCTTCCTTCGAATTTTTATGCATTGGCCGGGCCGAGAGCAGTGCCTCGCTCGAATATAAAATCTAACAACGATGCCTCGAGCTGATGTTGGGAAGGCCGCAATTGTTTCTTAGAAATTTACTAGAAATTTTTTCCTTAGAATTCAGACGCACTTTTGGAGCGCGACAACAATTTTTATGAGCGTAGACGCTAGACAAGCAATAAGCAATTTTTTTTTTTAGAAATTTACATAAAATGTTTCGGTAGAATTTTTATTCATTTTGGTGGCCGACTAGACTTATTTTCAGGAACAGTATGTACATCGTTGTTAGATTTTATATTCGAGCGAGGCACTGCTCTCGGCTTCAGCCAATGCATTAAAATTCCGAGGAAGAAATTTCCAGTAAATTTCTAAGAAAAACTTGTGGCTTCTCTTCATCGGATCGAGGCAACAGTGATTTTGTATGGAGCGAGGCAGTAGTGGCTTACCTTTTGGGGACATCATCAAGTGCCCTGCCAAGTCGAGGCATCGTTAATTTTATATTCTAGAAAAGTGTTGCATATTTTTGTTCTACGTGTCCAGTCTCTATGTTATTAGTTTGTCATGCTATAGATTTGAACTAGAAGTGAACAATTCCAAAAATGCTTATAGGAGCTTAACAATTTGTTCTTTATTTTAATGATACAAATCTATTTATAATTTCATCTTCAGAAATAGAATTCAAAATCTTATCAGAAACGTTGATTAGTGCCAGGGGTCACTATAGTCCAGTCAAATAAGCCGAAAAAATGCTAAAGATCGCATTTAATTTGTTTCAGGCTGCAATTTTGAGGGTTGGTGTAGGGTGGTCCTGGGAGTATTGTCGCAAAAATGCAGCCTCGCAGGACCAAAAAAAAGGGGTGAAAGACAATAAAAACACCCCCGAACGCGTGACAATCTATTTGCCGTGCATGCGGTTTGGAAGAGGTAAAGTTTTTGAAAAAATTAAAAATGCTATATTATTCAGAATATGATTTTAAATAAAAAAGTCTATGGTGGCCAACCCCTATCTCGTAAGGGCGCGACAGGAAAACCGAAAGAAGCTAAGGGTGGACACTTCGCTATATCCACTAACATGTGTCCGATTACTTCAATTCTGCAACATTTTCGTTCAAGAGCTAGCAACCAATAGAAGCGTGAATTTTTCGATGATAGAATGGAAAATCGAGGGGAGTGAAGAAAGTTATCGGATTATATGTTGAGCAATATTTGCGCTCATGTTTTGCTGTGTTGACGTACTTGGAACATTTTTGATTTTTTCTTAGAATTTTGGCTGGTTGTGCAAAGCGAGCCGAGATATGATGATTTTTGCTTTGAATTTTTTCATTTTAGTTCAATATGTCTGTGGGAAGAAAATAATGTTATGTGATTGTGTGCATTTGTTGTTTGCTTTTAATTGTTGTAAAGGGTAGGATATGGGATTGCAGGCTACACAGGAAGAATGGGATATAATAAATTAATGGTATAGACTAGATGGGTGCGATCTGGGTTGGTTAGATGGTTAAAAATAGAAGCGTTACCTTATTTAAAAATTTATTACTGACAAATCATAGTTATATAAAATTTGCAGGTGCTTTCTTTTTTAAATTTAATTAAAAAAGGGTTTACTAATTCCCAATATGATATAGTGCAATAATTGCCATTTTTGTATTCCAAGGATGACAAGATTTACTTGGAATTACAGTGTCAGAAAATGTTGGTTTTCTAAAAATATTGTAACATAATTTGTTATTGTTAATTTTAAGCGTCAGATCTAAGAAATTGATTTTATTATTGCCTACTTCTACAGTAAATAAAATATTTTGGACTAATTTATTTAGAGTTTTACTAACAAAATTTTCAAGTTGTCGTTCGGTTCCCGTCCAGATGCATAGAATATAGTCTACATATCTATTTATTTATTTATTTATTTATTTATTTATTCAGTCTACCGATTTTAACAATCTTACAGTCAGGAAATATTACATATTTACATATAAGCTATGTATAATATATTTAGGCAAGCATTAGAAACAATCATAGATCATAAATAATTATTAACATAATCATAGACATTATTATACGAGGAATCATTAATTATAGAAATTATTATAGATGCATTAGCTAACATTTTTCCCTTAGAAATATAACATAGACACGTGTCAATTACAAAGTTATATCGAATATATCCTTAGAAAACATAATTAAATGTCGTTTTGAAGAAAATTGCAAGAGACAATTATTGCACTATATCATATTGGGAATTAGTAAACCCTTTTTTAATTAAATTTAAAAAAGAAAGCACCTGCAAATTTTATATAACTATGATTTGTCAGTAATAAATTTTTAAATAAGGTAACGCTTCTATTTTTAACCATCTAACCAACCCAGATCGCACCCATCTAGTCTATACCATTAATTTATTATATCCCATTCTTCCTGTGTAGCCTGCAATCCCATATCCTACCCTTTACAACAATTAAAAGCAAACAACAAATGCACACAATCACATAACATTATTTTCTTCCCACAGACATATTGAACTAAAATGAAAAAATTCAAAGCAAAAATCATCATATCTCGGCTCGCTTTGCACAACCAGCCAAAATTCTAAGAAAAAATCAAAAATGTTCCAAGTACGTCAACACAGCAAAACATGAGCGCAAATATTGCTCAACATATAATCCGATAACTTTCTTCACTCCCCTCGATTTTCCATTCTATCATCGAAAAATTCACGCTTCTATTGGTTGCTAGCTCTTGAACGAAAATGTTGCAGAATTGAAGTAATCGGACACATGTTAGTGGATATAGCGAAGTGTCCACCCTTAGCTTCTTTCGGTTTTCCTGTCGCGCCCTTACGAGATAGGGGTTGGCCACCATAGACTTTTTTATTTAAAATCATATTCTGAATAATATAGCATTTTTAATTTTTTCAAAAACTTTACCTCTTCCAAACCGCATGCACGGCAAATAGATTGTCACGCGTTCGGGGGTGTTTTTATTGTCTTTCACCCCTTTTTTTTGGTCCTGCGAGGCTGCATTTTTGCGACAATACTCCCAGGACCACCCTACACCAACCCTCAAAATTGCAGCCTGAAACAAATTAAATGCGATCTTTAGCATTTTTTCGGCTTATTTGACTGGACTACTAGTGTTCTCATCTGATAGTTTGTTTTTGAGATTAGCTTTAATCCTTCTTTGTGTGGAAAAGGACCTCTCTCCAGAGGCGTTGGTATATGGCAGGCAGAGATAAATTCTCAGTATACTACGATATTAGTAAACGCCGAAATTAGTTTTTTCAGATTTTAAACTTTGTAGAAGTTCTCCTAAATTTAAGCTGCCATCGTGACCACTATGAATCAAAAAATATTTATACTGAACAGATCCAAAATCTTGTCATATGCTATTTTTCTTTTTGTTAGTTCTGTAACAAGTGTACAAAATTGTAATGAAAACATTTACTCGAATATTCTCTTTTCCATCAAATTATATCTCATTTAATCTAGTTTCGTCGTCTAGTAGCTTTATTTTCTTGGCCCTTTGCTTAGAATATAGACTCAACAGGAAGTGTTGATACCTGTGAAATTCGTGCGCAGGAGCGTGGCTTTTTGCAGAGTATCATGAAGTAGGTTTGAATTATATTGAAGAAAGAGACAAATGTATTTTCAGCTGTCAAACGAAGTTTGTCTACTTTGAAAGAATTTGAATCTTGTGAAAATAACGACGTGGGAAATCATTTTTTAGGCAAGTATAGTTAAAAAATATTATTTTATGTACTTTACACATATTTTAATATTAAATTGAATTAATAAGAAATATGATAAAATATCGAGGATTTGTTTACATTTGTGACAGCTGAGAAACTCCCTGGATATCTTGACGCAGTGGGAGTGGCAGCGATCAAGAGCATTTTTGGTGGGAGCAACTGCAGTATTTTCAACCGTATATCTTGTTGACCCAATCTCTATATTGATTCTACTACACGGCTGTACTGAGCTTTCACTACAGCGGCAACAGATACTAACTAAAACAGAATTTGACTACGCTAAATTTGGCTTATCACACTTCCTGTACTCTCTATATTCTAAGGCTTTTTTGGTATTGATTTGATAATCCTGACACCCAGTAATTTTCCACCCATTTTTTTAAATCATGGAAATTATTTCTCAGACTTTTTATAAATCCTAGTGATATTTCATATGATTGTACAACCAAAACGATGTCCATATTTATGTTTTGTAGCGTTTTGCTGGCCTTATCAATGTGCGTATAAGAATGTGATTCCAAAAAGCAAGTAGAACTCCAGTTTCTAAAGTTTCCATAGTTTTTATCATGACTCTTGTTCTCGTGATATGATTTTTTTTTTAATAATTCTTTACTTTCTATTTTCGTTCCGGGCCATCACCCAATCTCGCCTTAGGTTATACTCCTCTGGTCCTGGCACCTATTGAAGTGTTAGATGTTTCCTTGCACCAAGGATTGCTAGTGCCTGGATATTTCCAAGATTAGTTTCATTTTGATCTTGAGAGATAAAATTTCTTTCATTGTCACTTGATTATTTGTTTATAAAATAAATTCCTTTAGTGGATTAGTAATAGCTGAAGTTTTCATATGCACATATACTGATGGCATATATCTCTGCCTGAAATATTGAGACGTGTGTTCCGAGGCTTTGAGAAATGTTAGCTTTTAGGTTTTATACCACGTATTTTTGCCCCTACTCTTTCCTCGATTTTAGAACCTTTACCGACAACTTATAGGTCAATTTCTTAGATTTGTGTCTCTCCTTACTTAGTATATTTATCTTGATAGGTGGTGGACAAATGTTACATTTGGCTACCATGCCCAGAGTTGGATGAGACAAGCAAGCCCTAGGGCATATTGCTAACTTGCATAATATTATACGATTGCGCTTAACCTTTCGAGCCTATAGTAACGTCTCGTAGGATTGAGTTTTCTTGAACCAAGGATATTCAGAAAGTAAAACTTTATGATGCATTTAATTTTCAAACTTGCTTCTGGAACATATACCTTAAATATTTTTGTTTTAAATAGTCACTACGGACTTCAATATGTATTAATTAATATGCCTCTGTACGAGTTTCTTGATTCCGATATCATAGAAATCTCCTGCCTGCTCTCTTAAACAAATCATCAGAATGTTTTAAGTCTAGTCAAACTCTGACATCTTTCAATTAAGGTCTTTAACAAAATTTATAATGTTCTTGAGGGAAGGCCTTTTCTAGATATTATAGAGCTTCACAGGCGCAGAGGACGTGTTCAGCAGCTTCATCATCTTTCATACAAAAGCAACTGGTCTCGCTAACCACTTTACCTATCATTTTACGATAGGTATCCAAGTGCGTAGTGAGACCCTTATGAGCCCTCCAACAAACGTTGTCTGGTCAATAGTACATACAATAGACCGTACTGAAATTGAAAAGTGGTCAAAATCAAAATTTGGTTAAATCAAACATCTTTTTGCCGTCGACCTGTCAGACGGAAATAAGGTCGTAATATTAGCCACCAATTCTTAATACAAAATGATCTCTAGTTGGCACATCGAAAGACAAAAACGCTTAATGAAAAAACTCACTTTTCCACGCTGGAACGACGAATATTTCCAATAGAACTTAAACTAAAAGGTAGGGAAATTCTTATGTTTTTATTATTCGGAAGAAATTATTAATTTTTTACGTTGTTTATCGAGAAAGCATTTTTCAATGTTTTCGTTGAATTTTCGATCACAAAAACATGGAAATAAAACGATGTATCCAAAATGCATATCTTCAAAAATACTTAATATTATTTCAATTAAAAGCGTACAACTTCGCATAGTACTTTTGACTAAACACCATAGAATTGTTGCCCGTACTGCAGCTTGAACAAGACTAATGCAAGTCTTGAATGGCCATCCTTCCACGAATCTATGAAAAATCGAGAATTACGTGAAAATGACGATAAGCAGCGCCACTTTCAAATTAAGTCAAAAACTGAAGAGAAATAGACAGCACGTAAAGTAAGATATCAAAGAGAGTTTAAGAACAATAGAGAAATTTCTAATAGTAGGCTCTAGAGGATTACGTCTAAAAGACGGAAAAACGCTGTTAAATCTAGGATCTATTTTGAGTCATTAAATGACGTTCTTTCAAATATTTCTGTATAATACATGCATGGTCGGTTATTTTGTGATCAAAATCCGATTACATTATTTAAACTTATACCAACTTGAACTCCTGAAAGACGTCATATGTCGACTTAAAAAACGAAGTCTATATTTGACGGAAACTAAACTCAATTGTCTTAAAATTTCAAATATTGACGTAAAAAGGACGTCGCTGGAAAGGGGTCAATAATAAACGAAAATTTGATCAACATGTGCTAGTTTCATAGAAAACTTACATCTAAATGACGTCGAAATGAGCAAGGAATTCATATTCTATTTTCAGTTAAAAAATGACGTTCTATAGATCAGACAAGTCTTAAATTGTTTGTTGGGTTAGTTATGTTCTACTGAGCGTTAAAAATATTTTTTTCCTGTCTTGCAAGAATGTTTGTTTTTTCACTTGTCTCTCAATCCTGGGCTATTTATCCAGTGTGCCAAACTAATTCTGGTCTTATAAAATCTGACTTGTACCGAAAGCTATGGCATTTTGTGTGAGTAAGAACTGGCTTAAGGCCAATAAACTTAGATCTTGCTCTTTCCTTTGTAAGGCGGACCACAATCTAGTTGGTCATCAATTATTCATTTGAAAATGTTCAATAACATATGTGATACGCAAGCAATAATATAATAGGCAGCAGGGCCGGCTGTGGGTTTTGCGGGGCCTCGGGAAAATATTATTCGCGGGGCCCCTTCCTAAAAAGGAAGAAATAATACATGAACATAATTTTATCAATTTATTTAATGAAATATTTATTTCTTCAATATATTCAATAACATATACATAAACATAATATTTTTTATTGCTATTTTGTACAAAGTTTTTTTTACTGCTAATTCCTCGATAATATCATCAAAATTTATCTGTTTTGTTATCTCCTGCTCTATTGACAACAAAGCCACCCCCTCTAACCTATCTTGTTGCATGGTTGATCTTAGATAATTTTTAATTAAATTTAATTTGGAAAAACTGCGTTCGGCGGAAGCTACTGAAACAGGCGTTGTTAGCATAATTCTCAATGTTATATACTATATGTATTGGGATATATGTATATCGTCAATATTATCTTTGCAAATTTGTTTCAGGCAATCTCTTGAATAATTTGTGACAACAATTTTAACTCATGAAATAAATAGTAACCATCAATATCAGCATTTTCGCCATCTTGAAGAAATAGATGAAGATCGTTGCAATATTTTTTTTAAATTCCAATGTTGTGTAAAAAACCAAATACATCATTATAGCGAGTAGACTGTTGAAATCTTTCATCCAGAGCAAAAATAGCACAATCTACAACTTTTAAAAAAATAGTCCACTTTAAATAACTGTTTTGCATTGTTTCCAATGTCGTCACTGTTTTCATATGTATACATTTTTGGTTTTTTAGGGTTTTTAGGGACACTACTACATATTTCACCACTACTAATTATTGCATCTTCAAACCCAGAATTTCTGTAACTTTTAAAAAAGTTTAAAAGTTGTTTTAGGTGCTCTAAAAATACAGAAATTTGTATTCCACATTTTTGAGAAATTTTGCTTGTAATATTGACTTTATTTAGTATTTCATACCAAATCACCAAACTCAATACAAATTCAAATGACATAATGTGTTTAATTATTGACAAAACTTCTACTTTTAAAACACTGGCAACGACAGTAGATACTTCTTCCAATGCAGCTATCACACCGGGGAATTGCAATTCAGATGACAACGTGCAACAATCCCCAAGAATTAAATTTAAATTATGAGAAGTGCACGGCAAATAAAAAGCACGAAGATTTTCTTCCCTAATTAACGCTTGGACACCCCGATTTTTTCCTTTCATTTTGGTACTGTTATCATAAGATTGACCTCGGCAATTTGACAGCAATAAATCCTGTTTCGAAAATTCATTCTTAATAGACTCGGTTAAACCGTTACCAGTTGTATTGTTGACAACTATGAAATTAATAAAATGTTCGACAATTTCAACATTTTCTTCTTTTCTATTTACGATACATTTGTTCCAAGTGACTAATATCAGGGATACAGTCTAGAATGACGGAATAATACTTAGCTCGTTTAATTTTGTTTATTATAGTTTTCTTTACTTTCGAAGCAAGAGCACAAATAATTTCGTTTTAAAATATATGGTTGAGGAAAAGCTATTTTTATTGATAAAACTTTTTATATGTTCATTTAAAACTGCATCAAATTTAGCCAGTAATTCTATCAACCCGAAAGAATTGTCGTTTTGGGGTTCATAAAGTTTATCTGAATTTCCACGACAAGCCAGATTTCTATTTGTTAAGAAAAGAATTATTTCTACTATTCTTTTTAAACATTTTTGTCATTAGGTTAACTTTGGCACAGCGACATTACATTGATTACTCAGTGGAGAATTTTTGTTTGGTCATTTGGTTAAAATAATTTTGTTAAGAAAGGTATGAAAATTTTATTACAGTTCGGAAGATAAGAAAGCAAGCTTAAGATTATCAGAACTCCATTTTTCTGTATGAATAGTAGTTTAGGGTGGAGGAGCTATTCAAATCAAACTTTTGTCAGTTTTACATAAGAACACTGCAAATATTTTAGAATGTAAGGACTCCGTTGGGCCTCGCATGGTATAAAACACATTCGTTTGCATTTGCAACACGTACAAATTTAATCAAAAACAACCTTAACAAGCGAGATGTTAATGCAGGAAAAGACCTGCGTTAACATCCGAAAACTTGTCCTAGCTACTAATAGTTGTTAGAAATATGAAAGCGCGGGGCCTCGGAAAAAATCCCCGAAGTCCCGACCTCTGAGCCGGCCCTGATAGGCAGACTCCTTGCCTCAACATTCCTTATCGTCTATTTTCTATCTTTCAACGTCGTTTTTTTTTTGCATGATCTTTCAGTAAATAGCAGCAGATTTATAGTGTCCACTTCAAACTGAAAGTCGCCGAAAATTGACTGCTTTCTGTCTCAGAAAATTGTTACCATGATTTTCCGTGTTGATAGTGATGATTTCAATTTGATGGCCTTTCACTCTTTTCTTCATCATGAAGGAATTAAATAAATGAGCTAAAGTCACACTTGACGGAGCTTAGAATTAACACAAGCACAACTCAACCTTGTAGTGACCTTGAAGTAATTACTAGATTTAAAAAATCAATTTTATATGACAACTCTTCCTCGAAAATTGCCCGATTTAATCCCTTTTCGATTAGCTCAAAATTGTTATTTTATTTTTATTTATTTTAAGTAGGCTACTTCTTGGGATACTCTGGTACGATTTTTGTCGTTTGGGACCGACTGATGATACTTGCTGCACTAAATCAAATATTGTGTGATAGAATAAGAAATAATTTTTGCTTTTCTGGTGTACTGGAGTATCCGAAGAAGTAACCTAGTTGAAAAATATTCATATATACATTTACCCGGTGATAAATTACAATTTTATTTTTATTTTTAAGTATAGGTACAACCTCTCGACACGACAACCCCAATATTTTCTAATTGCTCACACATTAGAGTCTCTCAATCAAATACTTTGCTGCTTCTATGCACGTTACAAAGATTTACCACAAAATGTTGATGTATTCTATATGAAAACCAACTTACTAGAACAAAAGCATCAAAACTACCTCTAAGCTAGCTACAATAAGATTAAAGTTTTAATAGAAAATTTAATTACCGAATAAAACCTCTTTGGCTGCCATGACTGTGGCATAAAGTAGCTCAAAGAGTAAGAGAAATATTGTGTCGATGATACAAGATTTATCCACCCTGCTAGATACAGAATCCTTTTCTTGCATGCAATCTATCGTGACTTTCAAAAGCACTTCTCAGCTTTGTTAAATTTATTATTGGCTAATGGATGCTTTGTCACGTAAAATGAGTTACTGTCGCTATAGCAAAGGATCTAAGCATTAAGCAGTCTGGTCGTATTGTATCCTTACCATATTTACCTCAAAATAGATTCTCTGTAATAAATCCTCGTTTTATGTAGAACTGAAACTAGAACTGAAACTGCAACTTGGACCGCATTGAATAAAGAGATTCTCATATTATTTCAACACTAACGAGAAGATAGCATTCACATGTTTCGGATGCCACAAATATTTCAGACTTTTGATGGAATTCAAACAATACGTAAGCGTGACCGGAGGAAAATGTTTATATTAGATGTGTGGTGGGGGAGTATTATACTAAAACAACGCGCTCGTATAGGTGTGAATGTATAGTTTAAGTTTTATTAAAGGAATTATTTTACAAGAAAGCTTTGGTGATGTAATGGCTTCGATTTTATTTTTAATTCATTTTGATGTATCCAATCTTATTGGGAATGGGAATGATGAATATCAGGCAATATTTCACAAAAAATACGAATGATGTTAATTTTGAGATCATCGATTGTTTGTGGTCTGTTGGAAGAAATGATAGGACATAATCTGATCACACAAGAAAATGTCTAATGGCGTCAAAACATAAGATCTGTACGGCGAGTTGACGCTGCATTTCTCGAAATAATATTATTATTGAATTTCGATCTATAAAAAAAATTAAAGTTTCAGTAGAAGTGTGACAGGTAAGAACCACATCTCAGACAAATCAAAACCATGAATTAACGTCAAAGAAAATAATTTAATCATCGAGCAGTAGATTAAATTTAGATTTAGGGGATTAAACAGACACAAGACGTCCTCCGATGTTTCATCCTCTTCGAAACATAGTCTACATACATCAGTGGGTGATATACCTATCCGATGCCTGTGTTTATTTAGTTTGCAGCGTCCGGATAGGACTCCTGTAATGATTATGAGTTGATTCCTAGATAGCCTTAAAAGATCCAGGCTCTCCTTTGATGAATCTTTTAGCTTGTCTGGAGCCTATTATTGAAGTCCATCTTTGGTCCATTCGGTTGCGGATCCAGTTTTGCAATGAAAGCTTCACGGTGTTCTAAGAAATACCGCAAAATGTTTCCGGTCCTAAAATGGGCATGGATCCTCCTTTTTTGTTTTTGGCCAGTACGTCGGCCTTATTATTGCCATCGATTTCCCAGTATCCTGACACCCGTTAAAGTGTTATGTGGTTCTTTGTGTCAAGGTTTGTTAATGTTTAACTACATTCCCACATTAATTTCGTTTTGATCTCAGGTGATGAGATGGCTTTCAATGCCGCTTGGCTATCTGTATAGATATATATTTTTCTGTTAGTGTAGGGCCGAATATGCACATCTAGTGATAGCATAAACTTCTGCCTGGAATATCGAGGCGTATTTCCTCCCTAGTCTTTGATAGATATAAGGTCTTGGCTTTGCATCGTATTTTCCTGCTCCTACTCCTTTCTCGGTTTTGGAACCGTCGATGTACCAGATAGATCGAGCAGTAACGCTCCCAGCTACAACTTCATTTTGAAAACAAAAAAATAAGAGCCAATTACTCCAACAGCCCCAAAGCTACACCAAACAGTAACTGCTTGTTGGTGCAATTTTTGTTCGATTTTGCCTGTCATTTGCCAAAATTTGGCAACTTCGCTAATTGAAAAATTCAAAAGTTTTATGCACGAAATTAGTCATACAGGGGTCTGAGGATTGCCTAATTCTTGAAAACGTGTTGTCGTAGAATCGTTAAAATTAGATTTTTAGCAATACTTCTCTTTCTAGGAGAAATTTTATCACTTCGTTGAGATGTTGGAATATGTTGAGGAACAACAGAACCAATGGGGCGGCAGAGCTATGAAATTTTCTATACTAATAAACGACGAATATGGACACGAAACCTTGTTCGGAATGAGCTGGAATTTTTATTTATCATTTTTGAACTCATTATAAAAATTTTTGGCCAGTGCGAAGGATGACGTCAGCCAAATGACCACCTCTCGTATGTACATTAATGCAGCCTTTATGCGCTTATTGCAAAACGCGGTGAAGTATTTCGGCAGAAATTTTCGTAATTTCTTCCTGAATGTTTGCTTTAAGAACTTTGAAAAATAAAAACTGTAGAAGATTGATATAAACTTTAATTTTAAGAAAGTCTCCCCAAAAAAATAGTTCCGACCAATATCAAATCAAGGGATCTCGGTGGCTATAGAGTATTTTCGTTGTTGGATATGATTAAGATTGATTTTGTTCAGTAACTTTGTGAAATGTTGCATTATTTCCTATTGAAAAAAACCATCTACATCAAATTCATTTATTTGTGGTATTCTAATAATTCGCTTGCCTTTGCTTTGTAGCGCGTAGCATTGTCGGTAATCTTATGATCTTTGTAATATTTGGAAAAGTAGGTCGATCCAGTGATCTTCTGCGACGAAATTCCACATAGAACGTAAAGAACTCGAAAATCTTCTTTCCTTTAATTATGTCTGATATCTGCTTTCTTTTTACACATGCTGTTAAAGACAAGACAAAAGTGCACATTGTCGCTCATAATGATTTTGTACCAAAAAATTCAGTTCTCTGTCCAGCAAATCTACAAATATCCAAAGATTTGAACATAGTCCAAACGTTTTTTGCAGATCTAATGATAAAAGCCTGCTATTAATTTGAATTTTGTTCGAGTGCATATTTTCTTCAAAATTCGACACAAACTACGGCGATCTAATTCCAACTGTGCTCTACACGATTTTTTGTTGATGCTCCCCCATGCATTTTTTATACACACATACTCAACATTCTTTCTCACAAGAGACTCGCTATATGCTTCATATCTATTGCAATACCGATATTGAAAAATTCATCCAATAAACAACGCTGCAAGTGCTGGTCACCCACGATATTTCGCTTGAAATGCCCTTTACATCACGACAATTGAAGATTTTTTGTTAAGAAACAATTTTACAATTTGCTCTTGCTCTTTTTCCATTACATGAGTTGTAAATGTCTTTCCTTAACAATAAAACAAAGCTGACTGAGAGGAATAAAAGAAAAAAAGTTAAAGATAAGAAAATATCGACGATTTCCGATAGTGGATTTACTAAAAGCCCCACACATCATTAATCACGTGGGTCTATTCAAATTAAACTACACCAATAAAGTTGAAATTTTTCTTGACTTAGATTTTTTGGTGAAGGTAGGTGGGTACCTACATTGAGCAGCAAATTGAGCTAGGTCGGTACACTTACAACTAACTACAACATAACTACATTAGTGAAATCTCTCTTTCCTTATTCTACGTCAAAACAATTCACTAAAAAATTCCAATGGCCACCCATACACATAAATACAAAATTTAAATAAAAATTTCAATTAAATATTTTTTAACACTACATTTTTCTTCTTATAAATATTTCAGGATGGTAACTAAACTGCCAAAGGGAAAATATCACTTCAGTTAACTTCAGCGGAAGAACAAAAAAAAAAGAGCACCAGAGAAGATCAGAAGGAGACTAATGCCGAGAGCAGAAACATCATCATATACCATCACACAGGAATGACTATAGTAGATACCTAGGTAAAAAATTTAGTTAAAAAAAATACACAAATTTGAAACTACTCTAGTAAAAAAAAAACAAAACACCGCTCGTCTTCAAAGAGATCAAAATTTTTACATCAATTCCACGCGCCACAATTGCTGTTCTATGCAGCGCCCATCGCAAACCTTGACCTTGTAGAGTTAAATATTTTTGGAATACCAGAACAAAAAAATTTTTCTTTACATTTTTCATTCATTTAAAAAATGCATGTTCTTCATGGCAAATCCGTCATCTCATCCCAATTTCCAGTGGACAAAATTGTCTGAATACGAATTTGATTAAATTGATGAAATTGTCATCATTCACCATAGTAAAATATTTCCACTGTTTTATTTTATGGAATAAATTTGTTGTGTTTCTGTGGTTCTACCACTGTAACTCCTCTAAAACAGATGTATATCATCCCATCTGATAGTAGTAGGTAGCTATTTATTAGAGAAATTAATAAAAATTGCATATTTGTGGTTAGGTACATACCTACATAACCTATATTCAACATCAACATCCAAACCCCGAGATCATTTAGTTTAGTTGATAAGGTAAGAAAAAAAAAAATTTCATAAAAGACCCCAACTGATTTCAGAGAAAAAAGTAAAAAATTAGCTCTTAATACCCACCTAGGTACATACCTACGTAAATTCATTAATAAAGAAACGGGGTGTTTTTTTGCATTTTTCTCAGCTACCTGGCTCCTTTTGACAATATTTTATGCCTATATAATCCATAAACTGGTCTGTACCTACCTACATACAAAAAAATTTTACTTTGGATTTTTGAAATTTCCATGAATTTGCCATTTTAATTTACACATATGTATGTATTTTTTTGTATCATGGATCGAGACAAGACAGAAACTTCCAATGAAAACCGTTAGAAGAAAATCTAAATAAAAATTTAATTTCTACTCCCATAATTAATAGCTAATAAAAAAAATCCACGTCCCCAATACGGTTAGACAAAGCAGTTAATATACATATGTATGTATATGTGTGAAGCCATCATCAAAAATTCCAACTGATTCCTAAAAAGCAAAACTAGAGAGATATAGAAAGAGAGAGAAAGGGATCAGCACTGAGGTGAAATCGGAATATTTAACAAAGAATCCTACATAACCTCCAAAAGATTGCAATAAACCTATTAGAAAACTTAAATTATTTTTCTTTAACGACACTTTCTTTTTTATGATTACAGGCCACTAATACCACACCACACGCAATCAACTGATCGAAAAGTATATGAATTACATCAGAGCTGCTCCGAAAACATCAGCAAGCCAGACACCATTCACCAATATTATAGACGTCTACTAAATCTTGTAAGCAAATGGCGGCGGAAAGAAGAAAATCTCACCTAACCCGAACCCGATTATTGAATTATATCTGCCGAACATGGAGATCAACAATGTCGGAAAGGTAAGAAAACTACTCTGAAATTCTAAATATATGAAAAATCACTCTAATCTGACTTTATTTATAGTTTTTCTTCCACCCGACCCGACAGAAGAAATAATTTTTGGTTACTCCATCATTTGAATACATCTATAACTACATCTCATTGCGGACACACCCCTATGTGCACACTATCTTCAGGCAGCATTGAAATATTTATATCTCTTGTCATTACCGTTAACAAAATGTACTAATGTGTATGTATGTACCTCCTCAATAAAAAAAAAAAAATGTTCTCAATTCTCTTTGTTGCATATTTTACATCTCCAATACCACTAATAATCTCCATTCCTTTGTTTCTTCTTGAAAATGGCTTCCCTTGCTATAACAAAAAAAACAAAAAAAAAATTGAAAATATTTAAAAAAACACATTTTTACTATCCCGACAACACTGTTGTCCGGTTATTTCAGATCAATATCTCACGTCAACACTGCTCGATTTGGGAGCAGAAAATCAGATTGGTTTGCTTGCTACGGTTCATCGGTGCCTGGTAGAAATCCTAAAATTTGGTTTAAAATGGTCTCGAAAATGGATGTTTTCCATCTGGAAAAAAAAATTAAATTTGAGACACGAACCTAGACAAAAATATCGAAAAATCTAAGCACAAACCTAAAAGTTTGTGGAATGTATTTGTGTGGGCGATCAAATATTCGGATATTGCATACTTGAAGGCGGCAAATTATTTCGATATGGAAACATCCAAATCCAGGCCGGATTCAGCCAAATTTTTCGGATTTCTACCAGGCACCCATGAACCATAGCAAGCAAACCAATCTGATTTTCTGCTCCCAAATCGAGCAGTGTTGACGTGGGATATTGATCTGAAATAAGTAGACAACAGTGTTGTCGGGGTAGTAAAAATGTCAAAATAAAAGAGTGGGCGTGGCGTAAAAATGAATTTTATTAGATTTTTTTTATTTTGATTTTAATAGAATTGGTTTTTTTTATATATATGAGCCCAGCGACGCCATTTTCGAGTAACTATGCATACATACTAAAGGAGTGAAGTGATATTGATCAGAAATATATGGATTATTACGTTGAGTTTTTTTTCGAATTTATCTCAGCAAGTAGTGGGTCTTGTTGGAAAATTCTTCCAGATTTATGATCTTTGAAGTCATCCATGTTGTTTAAGCTTTCTTTCAGTACATTTCGGATCAAAATTTCGATGACAACATTCTTTTTTTATTACAGTTCAGGACGAGATCATGATTCGAAATGCCGTGGCGTGGTTTTTTCTTCTCGCGGTATTTCGGGAAAGTAGCATCCACGGATAAGTGTGAGTGCGTGTTAAAAACTCAAAACGTTGCATGCATGACACGTTTGGGATAAGTTTGTTTAATTTTTTTTTTGCTTTTCTTTAGGAACGAATGAATAAAATTTCCGAAAACAGAATTATTCGAATATTTAATAATACTTCTGCATGTTTGTATGCATGTACTTATTATATTAGATTTAAGTTGGTAGGTAGGTATGTGACTGCAGTTGACGGTTTTCGTTGAGTTTTTAACACACAAATTTTCACCTTAGCCAAGAATGACGATAATAACAATAAAAACTATTAGAGACACACAATCAAATATTTATATTCAACATACATAGCTAGGTAGGCGCGGTTGCTATTTCTTATTTATTCACGTTTTTTTCTTTTTTCATTTTCTCTATTCTAATTACAATATTGGTTGACAGCTTACTAGCTACTAGAATCTATATAATTAATAACAATTTCAATGAATACCGATTTATTGTAAAATTTGCAATTTGCTAGTGGGGTACCTACAAGTAAATACATATATGTACATACACACAATTACTGTTAAAAGTTGTATTCCTTTTGGAAAACAAATCCATTTCTTAGTAAATTAACGGTTATGAAACTTTAATAAATAATGCACATTTTTGTAAGTAAGTCCGATTACTTCGAAGCCGGAGCATGTGTGGATTCTATGCGACGCGGATGATATCTTCCCGGGGGTGGTGCGGGTATTATATTGTTGTTCTGCAGACCATGCTAGTGGTGTTGTCCTGTAATGATACAAAAGAAAATTGTTATTTTTTTTAAGTTTTTTCATAGACTTCGATTAGCAAAAATGGAAGATGGAAGATGGATTTTTACAAATAAGTTTAATGCCTCGATAATTTTGTCAACTGTATTATGTGTGTGTGTGTGTATTGGCGGAACCTTTTTCTCTCCGGTTAACTATTCTTAGTATTTTCAGAAATTTTGCACTTTAGAGTTTTTAGCTTGATCGTACAAATTCCTCAAAATAGTACTGTTTAGGTATAGATTAAGTCTGTATAGGTATACTCTTTGTCTTTTACATTTTATTTTTATGCAAAATCTACGCTTAAAGCATATCTCAAGTTTAAGCTTGGATTTACGAAAAAAAGGATTTAAATTGACAAAACAGTCTCTTTGATGTAAGTATCAATTGGTTCTGTAAAGTTCAACTCTCCACAGAATATATTGTATTCGTGCTTTTTTTTTCTTTCGCGGACGAATTGAATGCTAGATTTAAAAATTTCCGCAGTTTTTGAAAAAGAAAAGCAAAACTGAGCATATAGGAAAAACAAAGGAAATGTTTGTCCCTTTTTAATAAAAATAGGAGAAATCTTGTGAGAGTATGTTTCTATTTCTGATGACTTTCAAACGCGGAATGATTTACTTTTGAGCCCAACATAAAATTAAAATGCATTTAAGTTTCGACCTCAAATTTCTTATAAGGATAAGGATTTCTGATGTAAAATTTAATATAGATTGGAATGACTAAGAATAGGGCATTTTTTCAAAAATTAAAGAAAAAAAGAAAAATAAACAAGGTCAGTCAGATCAGGTCAGAAATAGTGTTAATAATCGGTTAGTTTAGGTATTCTTCTAATGTTACCAGAAACGCAACGTCGATTGAAGAAACAGATCAATGGTAATTTACAAAGCTTTTCGATATCGTCATGTGGTGATCAAGACAATTGGGATTAATAGAAATGGCTGAACTCAGACAGAAAGAACAGACAGGAAATAACATAACCAAGGCTTACAATTAGCTGTCATGCATACTCTTGGATCATATTTGAACTGCCAGTTTTAACAGAAGTGTAGATGCGAGAAATTAACAGGAAGTAGGTATACCTATACCTTTTCATAAGTGATATTGATTTCTGTTACAAACTTATCATTTGATGGAATATTGAAATAGACCTGGGGATAGACGTATATACATATATGTAATATTGGTGCGGATAAATTATATTCTGTATATGGATGAAATGGATGGATAAGGTATTTTTAACATGGATTAATGTCTCTATGTAGGTAGGTACCTATGCAAAAAGGGATGAAAAGGATAGATGGATGAACATGAGATTAATTTCAAGAGTAGACGAGTGGATGAATTGTTTAAAATATGATTGAAATTGACGAATATAGGATAGGATATGAATGGGTAGGAGAAGAAAAATATTATTTAGTTCGAATAGGGTGATGAGTTTATAAATAGTAAATAACAAGTGTTTTATATTTTAAAATACATTTAAATCGCATTCGATACGTACCCACTTCTTGTATATATCTAGGTACCTACATACCCACACAAAATATTTTACAAGAAGAAAGGCGAAGATTAGGTTTAAGAGAGTTATCTACACTTTCTTACAATGATAATATATAAATTTTGCTTTAAAAAAATATGCAGTTCAAAACGACTAAAAATTGCGCAAACATAACTGTCAACGACAACCAGACTTAATCGTTGTTATAAAAGATTATCAGGATATAAAATTGAGCGCAATTCGGAATGCTTTAGAACAGAAAATACTCATATGTCCCTTAAAAGATTTTGCTATTTAACTAAAATCAACCAAAAAACGATCTACATATATATTTACCATCGATGGGTTTCTCTAACGCATTTAACTGGCAAAGGAAGACCATAAATAAAAGCTGTGGTTTCTATTATCATCGAATACACCTCTCTTAAGGGACACATATCCATAAAAATATATATACTGGAATGGGACTGATTAATGATCCAGAATGCAGTGGATGTGAGCAGGATAGTGACAGAGTGACCAATAAACTTCTTTTGTCAATTTTTCGGGAATCTGTGTTAAGACATATTATATTTATCTAGATTCCCAATTTTTTTTTTTCATATATTATTAAGGCAAGCTCAGGGGATACCCTATGATGCAAAGCACTGCATGTCAGGAAGGAGATGGGGAAAGGCTTAGGACATATGAGGAGAGTGGTGGAAGTGCCGATGTATGTCGCCTTTAAACTTCAGCAGATTGTATGCCGGAGAAAAACAAAAGATGGTAAACTGTTCCACATTCGCACTGTTCGGGATAAAAAAAAAGCATCACAGAATCTTACTGTACGGCCGAAAGTAATTTGAAGGGTAAAAGGATGTGCGCGGTTTGAAGCACGAGTATTGCGTGCAGGAATCACTCTACAAGAGATTAGACTATATTTCATCAGAGCATTGACAATACATTTAGCGATTAAGGAGCGAAAGGCATCCAACATTGCGGCGGTCTCGAGTGAGTCGATATGACAAGTTATTGCAGGCACTCTTTTGAACAATATCCAACGAAACTATGGCTATGCGACCAGTCCCGGCCCAGATATGGGAATTGTATGCCATTCTAGGTCTGGTGTAGGACTTCTAGAGGACACCTATATTCAATGGGCTGAAATATTTCTTACATCTTTTCAGAAATCCAAGACATTTCGATGCTTTTTTGGCAACAGAGAATGATCTGTCCAGTTTAACTTACTGGAAATATTAATGACAAGAATGCTTAGTGACGATGAATCAGAAATTAATGCTCCATCAAAAGAAACGGCAGTGGTTAAGTACTAGTCTTGTTTTAATGAGATGAGACAGCTTTAGGTCTTAGATGCATTGAATTTGACATGATTCAATTTGCCACCCCAGCGAGGATATTGTTAAGATCGTTATTCAATGATTTAATCATGCAATCTCGTTTAACACATGCGGCATCCCCTGGAGTCTGCAAGAGCGCCAAAGGCGTAAGCGAAATCAAGGGTACTGTCATCAGCGAAACTATGGATGGGATTGAAAGTAAGGGAAAGCAGATCATTAATGAAAATTAAAAAAATAGTAGGAGAGAGAACAGAGCCTTGCGGCACAGCGGCATGTATGATATGAGGTTCAGATGTAACGCCAACATGTATTTGGCGACTAGATAGGAAACTTTCAATCCATAATAGAAGAGCAGGAAACAGACCAAGTGCTTTAAGTTTAGCTAAAAGGGCTGGATGCCAGACTCTATCAAAGGCCTTTGAAATATCTAGGACAACGATTTGGACTCACCAAAATTGTGAAGACTACGGTTCCAACGTTCTATAAGAAAAGTCAGAAAGTCTCCAGATGGCGATTGTTGATGAGATGATCAGTTTCTAGATACTGCATTAATTTGGAGTTAATGATAAATTCAGAAACCTTTGAAAGAATCCAAGTGCAATTGGTCGATAATTTGAGGGATCGCTTCCCTCTCATTTATTAGGAATAGACTGAACGTGAGCTAGTTTTCAAGCAGTTGGAAATTTTTCTGTCGAATAAGGCAAGTAGAATAGTTTGTGTAGAAGTTTAGCTAAGGATGAGGCACAACTTTTAATTAATAGGGACGAAAAACCATCAGAGCCTGCGGCTTTGGAGACGTTAATCGCCTTAAGGACCTTGAACACATCTCTCGTACGGATGTGTCTTGGCTCTTGTACACATCCACACGGGAGGCGAAAAACAGAATTTGAAGCGAATCTAGCATCCAAAATATTAGCTTTATCCAGAGAGTCAACAATCACTTCACCATTATTAAGTAATGAAGGTATAGAGGAACTGGTGAAGTTGTTCCTGATGGTTTTGATCAGGGGCCAGAAATTTTTGCTACCTCTGCGGCTTGCCAAGTTTCCGTGTCTAATATTCTGGTCAAAAAGGAATTTTTCTCTCTGGATAATAGACTTACAAACAACGGTCTGAACTATCGAAAGGGGAACCGCCTGAGATGGAATATTTATCAAGATGAGATGTTAAAAACAAATATAATAAATTAGCTCTACCTCCTGTTGCAAATTAAAATATTCACTGAAGAGTTCAACGAAACGACCCGCAGGACTTGGGGCAGGAGAATGTCTGAGCCACGATATGTTATGGACATTAAAATCGCCTGCCAGGACGATTTCGGAAGAGGGGGAGATAGAAAGTAAATGATCAATATTGTTGGAGATATTGTCAAATACGGATAGCGTGCCGTCATTAGACATATTTGGGCTGCGATAAAGGAAACAGAAGTAGATGATGTGCTTGTGTAGTTTGAACCTAATCCTGATGTAATTAAACTCTGGATTAGCAGAAGGATAATCTCAAAGAATGGTAAAGGCGGCATCATTCCGAATATATATTGCGATCCCTCTATGCTGATAAAAAGAGGCACGAAGCTGTAACCAGGGACGTGATACTGATTAATATCAGCATCAGAAACGACCTTGGTTTCACTTAGCGTAAGAATTGCCGGATTTTTTGAGTTAAGGTAGAAGTACACTGAAAATCGATTTGCTCTTAATCCACGACTGTTACAGAAATCAAAAGTGAAATACTGCCTGCTGAAGGCAAAAACAAAAATCAAAACAAAATGCGACACACAACAGCACAAATATTTGGGCGCCAGTCAACGACACAGCGAGGTAAAAAAAAAAAAAAAAACAATAAATAAACTGCATGAATCAGACTGAGTACGTCCATTCTTAATTTCATACGAGTGGTCGACTGGAAGTTATACTACGATGACGACTTGTAAATCTTGAGAGTAAACGATAAGTATAGTACCTACTAATGTCCTAATGCTATGGAGCCCGTTGAGGATCAACTTTTTATCATTTTATCCAATCCATCCATAATTTTCAAATTTCTTTCCGTTTATGAATTTTTGTGTAGAGATGCGTTATTGAGTCGAGTATTAATGCTTCTGTTTTTTACTTATACATATATTTGCTATTTGATTTTGTATTGCAGGAATCTGATAGTCTACAGATCCGGGTATCCAGATATCCCTATATTAAAAAAATCAAATACCAAGATCTGTGATAGATCCCTTATGAGACTTAAATAAACAACAGTCTTCTATAACTAACTAACTGACTGTAAAATAAAAAAGTCCCGATCAGACTGTTATCGAAAAATTAAAAAGATAAAAGTCTTATGAGACTTTTACCATAAAACTTACATGAATAACAGTTATGGACTAACTGAAATTTATAAAAGTCTTCAAAGACTGTTTATCTTCAGACTAAAAAAGTAAAAGTTTTATGGGAGTTTTATGAAGAGACTTTTATTAATAAAAATTTGTGATAACTATTAGCATTGATTTAAAATAATATAATAGTCTACTAAGAATCTTATCGTAAGATTTACTTAAATAAAGTTCTTCGGTAACAGTTATAGTAAATTTTAAAATACAAAATTTAATTGAAACTCTTATTATGAGATTTAAAGGTTTTTTAGCAATTATTAACTAATTGCCATTACGTCTCAAGTATAGTCTTGATGGGACCTTTTTAGCTGATTGCCAATAATTACAGTCTTTTACGGGCCCTGATTTTGAGGGTGTAAATATGAGAAATTTCTTGTACCTACTTCTTCCACTAGACCTACAACCTACACTATGTCTCGTCAAATGTATATCAAGTTTATCTTTTTTTCTAAGTAGTGTAATTATTATCTTCGGCTATCTACATAAATAAAAATGAAATACTGTTTGTTGGTAATCGCATCACTTGAGAACGGTTTGACCGATTTGGCTATTTTCCTTTTTTTTTTAATATTCATAATAGTCCGATTAAGGTTGTTAGGGAAAGAAATATTACAATCGGCAGCCCCTTCTTGGTGTTACCATACAAAACTTTGGTTTTTCACTATAGGTCGACGTGGAAAACTCAAATTTTGTAAACGGTGTTTTTAAAAAAATGTAAATTTAAGTTCAAAACTGGAATCGGGCAACTTCTTCGTAGGATTGCCATACCAAAATTTCGTTTTTAACTATATATTTGGGCACTGCCTGAGTCCACGCCGACGTAGAGAGCTAAAATTTGGTACATGGTGCTTTCATAGCAATGGTAAATAAAATTTAAAAAATCCGTTTCCGTAATTATTTTTTTGTTTTGTTAGTTATGGTCCTGGCAAAGGTTACAGAAAAAAAAAACAATTGCCAGTGATTCCATGGTCAATTTAATGCATGTTTGAAGTCGTCCGTTTTAAGGAATCACATCAAGACACTCAAATTAAATATTAACATGCGTGTCGAGTTGTAGAACAACCAATGCGGAGAATAATTTGCAAAACAATTACTGGACATTGGTTATGGTAAAATCCCCGTTGACATTTCGACTGGATGAATAACATTCCCCGTCGTTTTTTTTTCCAGTACACAGAATCAAAAACACCGAACTCATCCGAAAGTTGTTCCCAAGACATTACTCAAAATTACATAAAAATAATGTTTGGTTGAATCAATATAGCACGGCTACGAAAAACATTGATATCGACGAATTGAATTTCAATATTTAAAGTGAAATTGCTGGCGAATTGATGACTTACAAATCGGTGGATTTCGTTACTAGCCAAGACGGTGTCATCAACTATCAAACAGAATTTTTAAACTCTCTGGAATTGCCCGGATTGCCGCTTCACAATCTCCAATTGAAAGTCGGATCGGTAATCATAATGTTGCGAAATATTAACCAACCACGTCTTTATAATGGCACCTGGGTTGCGGTCAAGAAACTGACGTCATCGGACGTTTTAATACAACGCATCCCAATAATTCCGACCGACATGCCATTCGACTTTAAATGCTTGCGGTTTCCGGTGTGACTTGCATTCAAATCATAACGGCAGTCATTAAGTGTTTGCGGGATTAACCTTGAAAATCCATGCTTCTAGCTGATATGATATGTCGCCTGTTTGTGTGTCGGAAGACCATCAGTTTTGTTTGTTTACGTGCTAGATAGATAATAAAACAAAAAATGTCGTATATCATAAAGCAGGGGTGGCCAAACTTTCGAAGTACGGGGTCTACATTACAATTGAAAATATCGTAGAGGTCTACCGTCAGCAACTGTTTTAAATAAAATGCAAAAACTTCTCCCAAATATCCTTTAGGTACTTTCCAATGTTCCAGATTTCAAAAATGCTTATGTCACACCAACTATAATTTCTTCCTCGGCCACAACAAATTCAGCAGCAATTAATTGGCTGTTTGTAGATACTCTGTAAATGTTAATGCCTTCGTTAAAAGGGAACACCATGAAACTGATGACTTCTTCCCGAGTTCCAAATACTTCGAACTCCTCGTGTAAATTCTCCAACTGTTCGGCGAAACTTTAGAATTCCTGATTTAAATTATGCGTACTTTTGCTCCACGTTTTTGGTAATTCTTCCATTCGCCTATTCTTAGTTAGGATGGATGCACCTGAATCTTTTCTTTGAATGTTTTAACTAAACTTTTCATATCAGTGAACTACCGTTGATTTACAAAAGAATTTTCTCTTTATTTTTACCATACCAATGTCGCTGCTTTTGATTTTGTACCTGGCTTCGTATTGCTGTGCACATAAGTCAGTTTTTAACTCCCGTATCTACTTCTGTTTTATTCTTGAACATAATGGTAAAGAGCTCCTTTGATAATGGTAATCATTTTCTGCACTCGACAACCTTGCCCGCTCATTTTAATCACTATTATTATCACGCAATAAAACAATCGTCAGAGCTAAATACTAGCGGGCTATACTGATTGAAAACACAAAGGCGTGTTTTTTATTAGTACGGGAGATAAAGAGAGAGAGAGAAAGATAGAGAGAGAGAGAGAGAGAGGGAGAGAGAGAGAGAGAGAGAGAGAGAGAGAGATAAAGAAAGTGCGATGGGTAAGTGTGGTGAAGAAATGGCGCCATATTGTAATTGTATTGGAATTTTTGTTCAACTGATTTTACTCTCGCGGGCTACCAAAAACGTCTACGCGATCGACCGGTCGACCGCGGTCGACGTCTTGGCCACCCCTGTCATAAAGCATTCCAATGAGTATCCTCCTCATACATATTGGCCACAATTGTTAATAGATACCATGATTACTCAGAAATACGTTTTTTTCTCATTTTTACTTTGTTTACAAATTTTTAGTACCTTTTCACAAATTCACAAAACGATCACAAACAAATTTATTGAAATTTGGACAGGACAACGTCTGTCGGGTTAGCTAGTAAAAAATAATAAAAATTAAGAATTTTTGCTTAAAATAATAAAGATTAAAAATAATTATTATCTCATGATTTTTTTTTTTTATTATAATAATTATGGTCCCTGGTCCCAGACAATAGAATAGATTTCTCATATTGGTAAACTTTGTGCGGTACCTACTTAATTATGGCACTTCGTGGAGTTGTCAAACAAAAATAAAAAACATTTTTTTTTTTGCTCCTATTGCGAGAACTGTTTAGAACGCTTTATTTAGCAAGTTATAATTCTGGTTATAAATTTGGTTTTAGTGATATTATTATCAGAGTTTTTTTTAGAGAAGTTATACTAGCGTCAAAATTCAGTAATAAAGTATATAAGATGGGATTTTATATAAAGTAACATATCACTTATAAACCATTTACTAAAAAATAACAAAATCTCAAACGGTACTTTCGAAAATTTTGTCATATAAAATGTTGTTTGTAAATTCTGATATAGATTTTTTCAGTGTACGATTTCCTTTTATAGCCTCTCGAACTTTTCCATCCTTTTATATATACCTACATAGTATATGTATTTCATCTTAGGCTGTGCTAATATTAAAAAAAAATAAATAAAATTAGCGATAGTTGCAGTTCTTCTAGTTGCCCCAAAACGAGAAAATATGGACAGAGTAATTGAAATTGAATCAGAAATCATAATGGTCAGGTAGAATACTTACAGTCACCACTCCATTCTGAATAGTTGAGAAAACAAAAATAAAAACAAAAAACAAAATCAATTTTCTTTTTTTCTTACAGAAATAGGCAAAATAAATTGTATCAAAATGTAGCTAAACATTGCCATTTTCATATAACGAAAACTTTCAAAAGTATAGCTAACAAATAAATTCCTCTTTGTAAATTGTTAATACGATTATTAATCGTGTATTAACCATAATTCCGTCCGAATAATAAATAAATTGTAATATTACACTTAAGGAATATACACGAGTATAATGTAGGTACATCATTTATTACATTTACAACTATATCAAATAGAACCCACGTGAGAAGGATGAAGAAGAAGCCCTTCGATTTCCATAAGAGTTTATATTTTAAATGGTGCCACCACTCTACAAATCATATGTTACCCAAAGACTTTTTAAATTCAAAAGCAACTCGCAATGTGATATTCACAGCAATTTTAAAGATCAACCTTGGTCTAGCTAAACCGGAACTGGAGCAGAAGTAATTACATTTCTTTTTCTTGGCTTCTCTTGGACGACCGACGATTGCGGACGTAACTGCTCCAGTGACCGGGATATTAATAAGATACGAAAAAGAAGTATGTACAAACATACAAACATTCAAATACCTAACCTACACTTGCAGACTTTGTGAACTTACATTGAATTACATGCAACCTCGAAGTATATCTAGGCTCTAGTGCCGCCTCATGAAAAAATAACGCTGAGAAATGCATATTCTGTCATATAAGAAGAAAAATAGCGAAGGCAATAAGTCATGATAAATAGTTGCTTAAGCCTTAACGGTCTTTTCAGTGAAAATATTTCTAAGCTTTCAAAGGTTTTAGCTTTATACGTGTATGCACAAATATGCATCATAAGTAACATCATAACTCCAAATAAATACTTTATTGCCTTAGCATCTCTATAGCAGAGCGAGCGAATACACCATTTTCTATTCAATAGAAAATTCGTGTTGAAATATCTACAGCACTTTACAAAAATATTTATATACACATTTTTACGCTGCAAAAATAAATTGGATAAATATGCAACGCGCCAGTATGTATGTCGAGTGTATGTAGAGCAATGTTTTTTTATCAGAATATATCAGATGAAAGATTTTTAACGTCATGAGAAGGGGGGTTTTAAAAATTATTTCGCTTCAGAGAATTTATCAGAGAGAGTTACCTGTTGCCTCGAACTTAGGTAGTTAGGTATGTATGCACGTACAGATATTCCCATATCGCGAAAAGTCAATTTTCTGGCATCAAACTATTTCTATGAAACTCGGATGTGCATTTTGAGAAAGGAATCACATTTAACAGCTTGCGATTAGGGCTGTTGATTTTCGCAGCTTCGACTTTCAAACGGAAGAAATTCGAAACTTCGAAGCGCACATGTGACCGGTATTCAACATTTGTAACACTATATTTAACCACTTTTTGTTGAGCTATTGAGCTAAAATATGGCACACTTATAGACGTTTATGTAATATAAAACCAAAGATGATGGCTACATGAAGGCGGCGAATTTTTCCATTAATGGTCCGATTCAATTCCCGGTGGCGGATTAGGAATTTTTGGTAAAAATTTAGAAATTCAATATTGCAGAAAAATTTAACTATTTTTTGTCTAATTCGGTATATTGGGGATTTGGAGTTGAGATTATGGATTTTCGAACAAAATTTAGAAATTTTTTATTATTTCACTCACTTGTTAGTTAGGGTCTAAACTTGCAATCCGAACTGCTTGAAACTTACATACTATGGTTGTTGATTTTCAAAGTTTTAAATTCTTTTCGAAGCTTAAAATAATATTCGACCTTCGAACTGAAAAATTCGAAACTTCGAAGCTACCATGTGATCGTGATTCAAAATGTGTAGATAATTTTAATTTGACCCACTTCCCGTTGAGCCATTGAGCTAAAATTTGGCACACACTTACTTATATATGACTTGCATGATAATATGATTTAACACTTTAATAAAATATAGTGTCTATAAGATGGCGGCCGAGTATTGTCATTATGCCCCGATTGGATTCAAAATCAATATCTTAAGATTGTCGAAGACGCGGATTACGAATATTTGATCAAATCAAAGCTTTTAAAGATGGCGGTGCCAATATATCTGAAAAATTTTGCCATTTATTGCTCGCTTTAACTTATAATCGATATATGAAATTAATGGAATTGCAAATTGTACTAAAGGAAAAATTAGTTTTGCTTAAGCATGAATTTTCGTTACAAGAAAACACTAAAGCCTTCTGGGCCTTTAGCAAAAATGTCAAGATAGTATATAACGACGTCACCTCATCTTCTCCTAAACGTATTAGTAATTTATTTACCGAATACTTCATGTCAGTTTTTTTCTGACAGAGAATCAAAATTACAACAACTCACCTAATATTAGTTTAAGCTTTGTCTCATCTGAAGAGGTGCATGATGTACTACTAGATAAACTAAATTGTGATAAAAATCCAGGCCATGATGGAATTCCAGGCCATGATGGAATTCCAAACATTGTATATGTATAAGAGATGCTCTAGTAGCTTAGCAAATCTTCTAAGTATTCTGATTAATTTATTCTTCACACATAAAGTATTTCCAACAGAGCTAAAACGCGGATTTCTTACTCAATTAGTTACAAATTATCGTCCTCTATCTATTTCAAATGCATTGGCTTTAATCTTTGAAAGACTTGTCTACAATCAACTTTTTCATCAAACTTTACTTTATAAATGTAATCAGCAGCATGGTTTCCTTCCTGAACGTTCTATAATTACTAACTTAACTCTGTTTACCGACACCATCGCCTCTGCTCTTGATGACAGCAAGCCAGTGGATTCTATTCACACTGATTTTTTGAAGGCGTTTGATAGGATTCGTCACCAACAATGTCCTTTAAAGATGTGGAAAATTGGTTTCAACATCGACATTGTTCTTTGGTTTCTGTCCTATCTAGTCTCGTGGTTTTCAATTGCTTCGAATCAGACCCTTTCGAACAAACTTCGGGCATCCCTCAGGGTACAATACTCGGACCTTTCATATTCCTAATTTATATAAAATGACTTACCAATGGTGTAGAGAAAATTTACTTGAGCTCAATATCGATAAATGTAAAGCTTTAACATTTTCTAGAAAGCGTGATACAATACAATCGAATTCAACTACAAAATTAATAATATTTCGATTTCATGTGTAAAGGGAATAAAGGATTTAGAGGTTACCTTTGATTACAAACTACTTTTGGCTTCCCATGTAAACCTTATTAATAATAAAGCTTATCGCATGCTGGGCTTCATTTTTCGCGTGTGTTGATCTTTCAAGAGAAGTGCTGCTTTCATCTGTATTTTTACCTCCTTGGTGAGAAGCACTCTTGAATATGTTTGTCAAATTTGGAGCCCCCTTCTATTCATACATTGTAGCATGAATCAAGTAGAATTTGTCCAGAGAAAGTTTACCAGGATCCTGTTGTTTAAATTAAACATCAACAAGATTTACTATACCTACTCAGAACAGCGTCGCATGTATCTAGACTGCTAATTTATGTATAAACTTCTAAATGGCTATGTACTTCGTACCCATTTGCTTTTCAAAATCTGCACTATTATCCCAACGAGATACTGAAGACTACATGTTCCGTTTAGAGTCCCCTTCTGTAGAACCAACCTCCGACTTAAGTCACCTTTGGTAAGAATGCACACAATTTTTAACTCTAGGTTTAGCAATACTGATGTCTTTAGTTTTGACCTCCTGACATTTAAGAGATCTGTTATAGCTGAGATAAAGAAATTTCCAAATTCCTGTTAACATATTTGTAATGTAAAAGTGGTTACCGTTAAGTGCTGATCAGTTATTGCAAAATATATAACCCAGAAAAGCAATTGCGAGACAATTGAATTCTTTAGGGTATCGACCTATAAGGCATCGATTATTTACTTTCGCAATAGCTGATTAACTTTAAATTTATAAAATACGCTAATTCCGCTGTTCCTACAATATGAAGCAACAAATGAAAGTAGGTCAGTGCGAAAGCATGAAGAAAGGTTTTGGAAAGAACTGGGGGCGAGTGATTGAAGACGGGCGATCGAAGACGGACCAAGAAAGGTACATCGCGCAAGTGATAAAACGGGCAGCAATTAATTTCAGATCGTAAAGTGTGTAACGGGAATAGATACATATAAATAGTGAATAAAGTTATTGAAAATAGCAATGAATAAATCAAATAAGTGAAAAAGTTGAGTGATTAGAATAAAATAAGTGAACAAAGTCGGCTGATAAATGGATATATGATAAATTGATAAATACACTTATTTAAAATTAAAACCTTTTTGGTTGTTTTTTCTAAAAACCTTCCCATCCTAAAAGAAACAGACCTTCCTCTACAAATTGGCGCAGCCGGTAGGATGGGAAAGTGAAAAAATTAATATTTTATAAATGTGTATTTACCAAGTTTTTCAAATTAATATTTATCATTTCCTTTGGCTTTCTTTACTTTGGTTTCAATCTATCATTTCATTTCCTTATATAATTTTGTATTATTTGAATTTTTAGTAGTTTAAAAATTTTAGTTTATCATTTTTGTATTTTTTTTTTTTTCTGAATTTACTACTCTTTTGTAGTTATAGTTTATTTTTATATGAATTTTTGTATTATTTTGTATTTTTCTTTTTAGTTTATTTTATTTCACATTTATTTTTAATTTTTGTTTATTATATTACTTTTTGGCTTTGGTTCTCATTTTGTAGTCTTAGATTATTTTTCTTCTTTTTATTTTTATTTTTATTTTTTTTATCATTATGATTTACGTATTGCATTATTGGATTCTGTCTGTGTAATATCTTCTTAATTTCTCGAAATAAATAAATAAATAAATTAAGCATTCGATCTCAGAGGATATAAAATAGTCTAGGGTGTGGAAGTTGAAACCCTCGAAGCAACAGAGTATTATTAACGAATTACCGAAGAATTAATAAAGATTAAAAACACCTGTAAAAACTATTTCCAAATTTAGAATGATTTAATAGATGAATTTATTTGAAAATTAATTAAATTGGGCTTTAAATTTTAAAAATGTGTATTTGCAATTTAATAACTGAATTAAAAGTATTACAGCCTGATGAAATTTATTGGGTATTGTTTGTTTGATTCCAAATTTGTAATCTGGGTGTAGGGCTTCTTCTGGCCTGCGAATGACCTTTCGGACTTTGGTTCGTAATAGGGATGCACACGATGTACCAATATATCGATAATATCGATGTTTCTTAAAAAATATACTTTGACATTCTTCCTGATCTTCATATGCGATACATGTGTGTCATCAAAGCATACGTTGCGAGTAGTGGTAAACAAAGCAGAGTGCCGACACATGTCCAGCCCTTCAACTTTTTAAGTGACAATATCAATTGTTCCCACTGGGCTTTTCAATTTTTAGCGAAATTACTGTTGCAAAAGTTGTTTACACTAAGAACATTCTGATTGATTCCAGTGGAATCGTTCCATTGAATAATTTTTACTGCATAAATGGTTCTAAATAGCTCTAAGCATTTATGATAAGATTAATTATGCGAAACACTTCGAAAAGAAATGTACAATGATTACGTCTCTTTTTCAGTTTTACATAAAAAGTTATTGGAAAAGACGTTTCTGTATATTTTTTAGATTTTTTATTTATTTTTTAAAGTATGCACCTATTCCCTTTCATCGAGTAATCCGGTTCTCTTGCGGTAACACCTTTTCTTATGGTTTCTATTACAATCATTATTTTTTATTTTATTTTGTAGGCAATCAACAGTTCGATCTGTGTAGTGATCTTCACTGAATTGTTAAAAACGTTTTACCTTCGTTAGAAGGAGAAGTGGAAGAGCAAATATCAGAGATAACTCGGTAGCTTTAAAGTCCAATAACGGGAAACATGGCAGATATTCCTCTAGTTTTGAGGCAAACTATAAAGGGATACTATACTAAGTTGGCAAAAATAACACCAAAATGTTTGTCAATCGTAACAACCTCCATTCAATTACAAAGACTCTTCTCATGGGCGGGTCAAATACTTTATCAGCAGAATTTGTCCAAACTTTAATTAATGAAAAGTCTTGTTGAAAATTATTGGGAAATTTTTATTTTTATTTTTCTGTAGTATGCTGATTCTGTTTGCTTCTTTTTTTCTAAAATTATGTACTACAATATTATTAGTATTACTATAAAAATTTAAATTTAAACTGAACTTTGCTTTGTCGGATCAATTAAAAAGTTTTTATTCTTAAATAAATTTATTTGGGAAGCATGTTCGCAAATCTATTGTTAATTAGAAATTATATGTTATACTATGTATATGTCTGCAGAAGTGAAATATTTTTTTTCATTTTGGAGAATTTTTACTTTACTTCCATCGATGTATCCAAACATCGTTGTTTTTCTTCCGATGTTTTCACGACATCGAGGTTTGCCTTTCAATGTATCATTTGATTACTACATCGATATTTTTAAAAATTTTGTGCATCCCATACTTCGTGACTATGAAGTGAAGTTCAAATCAAACAAATTCTTAATCTACAAACCCTAAAATACCCCAGATATCGATTTTTAGTCGAATCTGACCATAAATGATAAAATTATACTGCCATTTAGGAGCCGTCATTTTTATTTCTAAACTTCGACCACAAATTTGTAACACTAGCGACCCTAAAATCCCACAGATATCGATTTTTAGTAAAATCTGACCATAAATGTTTACAATTCGTCCACCATTTTGGAGGCACCGTAAAATGTATTTTCATTCGAGATGTGTAAGTGTGACAAATTTCAGCTGAAGCAAAGACAAGTAGAGTGTAGAGTTGGAAATTAGCTATAAAAGTTTTTTACCAATTTGCTTTTCAGATCATACATATCATGAAATATATACATATTCTTATTATAACCAAAATGCATATACATAATATGTCTATTCACCGAAAAACTCAGACACGATTTAAACTATTCAAAAATTATTTCAAGCTACGTCGAATAGTAACGCTGCTGAGCAAACACCAGGAAAAGTTCATGCTTTGAAGCTTCGAAGCATTAATAAAACTATCATGCTTCGAAAAATTCGAAGTTTTGGCAAAACGTTCATGCTTCGAAGGATTCGGCTTCGAAGCTTCGAACTGCCTGCTTCGAATTCAATTATTATAACCTTAACAAAACTGCAGAGGTAGGGAAAAATGTATGCTTTGAAGCATAGGTAAAATATTCATGCTTCGAAGACTTCCAAGTTTCGAAAAAACGTTCGTGCTTCGAAGGATGCGACATCGAAGCTTCGCAACTTCAAATCGCCTATTTCGAGATCTATCAACAACCCTATTGAGTCTGATTTTGAACAACGTTCTGATCATTCCTCAAGATATATAGAATACAAGGTATTCCCATTACGTTCCGCCATTAGTGATGAAATATCGTGAAAATGTATAGGAAAGCACTGTACAGAGAACACAATACTCTCTGCGCTCTCTCTCTGTCTTGCCTATAGAAATGTATATACATACATTGGTCACGAAATTGCGTCACAGAATATGTGGCAAAATTTTAATGGAATTACCTTGTATTCTATATACCTTGATCATTCTTCAAAAATATGTATTGATGGCATTGTTTGCATGCAACAGTGTAGTAAGAAAAAGAAGAATTTAAGGAGAAAATAATTGAATTAAAAATTTTAATATTTTTAATTAATGGAAATATTCACACATATTATTAATTGATCTACCACAGATTCGTATATACATTGAGAAAAAGCAAATCAATCTTTTGGGTGGTTTTTTTTTGTCGAGCCATTTTCATCTTTTGCGTGTTGTTAACATTGAAAACACGGTAGAGAAAAAATTTAGGGTTTTTTTAACCTTTTAGGAGAGATAAATAATAACCGATAAATACATATTTTAGTTAGAGAGATTAGTGCAATAATGTTTCTGGTGTTGCCCTTTTTTTTTTTTTAGGATTATTATATCCCACTCTAAAAATTAATGAAAAAATGAAGGGTCCATATCAATCGTGGAAGGCGTTGGTGGAGCGTATCAGATTTGAAAATTATAAAAATAAAAAATAAAAAACACACAATGCAATGCGATTTGGTCAATACATAGTGGCAGTTGGGACGGAATTTCAAAAATTAAGAAATAAAAATTTAAAAAATCAAAAGGGGGAAAATAGGATTGATTGTAATGCAAAACTTGGCCTGATTGATATAAAAATAATCTTGTGTCTCCAATATCAGTCATTTTGTTGTTGTAATTTTTTGTAAATTTAGAAAAATAAAATTTTCTAATCGTGATAGAAGTATGTAAGAAAAATGTGCCACTATGTCTATTATTTAGTTTTCAGGACTTTTTTTTTGTATTTTTCTTTTGAAGATATAAGCCATATCAATTTATCTACAAAAAATTGCGGTTTTGGCGTATTGCACGTAGGGGATTGTAGCGTTGTTTTTTTCTACTAGAAAGTTGTTTTGATTTTTGCATGACTGTCCGTCTGTCCGTCCCTCCTTTCGTCCTCACGATAACTCGAGAACGCGTTGTCTTAGACAGCTGAAATTTTACACCAGGGCTTATTACAAAAAACAAGTAACTTTAAGTTCGAAAATGGGACCAATCGGGCGTCACCTTCGTTGAGTTACCATACAAAATTTTGCTTTTTACTCTATATATGTGGACACTGCCAGACAACCAGTCGACGTAGAGAGCTGAAATTTGCTACATGGTGTTTTCATAGTAATAGTCAATGAAATTTAAAAAATGGACTACATTGGGCAACACCTTTTTGATGTTGCCATATAAAAAATTTTGTTTTTTTGTTTTTATTGTACTGAAAAGTTCTTCAGAATATGAAATCGTATGAAATTTGTTATAATCATTTTCGCTGTCCGTTCTAGAAATATATGCGAAAAACCACTTCAAGCAGATGGGTCACCATACGAAATTACGTACGGGCATTCATCTAGAGGGTATCATAAGTATTGGTCTTTTAGACGAATTCTAGCTTTTTTACTTGGTTGTATTTTATTTGGAAATTATACGCCTTTCTAAGTCATGTAAACAAAGAATCTAGGGGTGGTCTTGGCTTGCATATAATGGTTAAAGAAATATATTTTTTTGTTTAAAAGATAACAACTAGAACGTACGAGCAAAACAACTTCCTTTTAATTTAGAATCAGATGTACTATTTCACTATTTGAGCCATTCTCTTACATCTCATTACATTAACCCTGTGGCCGTCCTTCTATTACAACTTTAGCTATTTAAATTTAAAAGATATATAAAGAAATAGAAAATCTTAACTATTGAGGTTAGTAGGTTATTATGTGGGGAAGTTTTATCTTTTGTTTCTAATAATTTTAATTCAATTTAAGTATTATTATTGGTTATTAATTTTATTTCAATATTAATGTTATTATCTGTTAAAACTTTCTTAAATACTTGTTTCCGTCCAAGTGTGTAAACTCATAAACTCTGCTGGCTATATCCTCGTTGCTCGTGTACGTTTTCCTTGATGGGTGCTTCCAATTTAATCTATAATTATCCGCTGGATGTTTCTGGTTTTGGTATTTAATCATCCGCTTCCCGGCTTTCTGGCTTTTAATCTTTTCCTCCACAACTCTCTTTCTTGCTCTCGAGTCCAAAAAAAAACTTAATTTATTATTCAAATTTATACTTGTTTAAACTTTTGCTTTTTGCTTCCCTTCTTCTTGTCGGTCAAATCCAAAGTCTCCAGTCCACGTCCGCTGTCAGAAAAAAAGGAGCTCAATCCCGTTCCCCCATTTTACGTCAATTTTTCGGCCGTGCCATACTGTGTTCCACTTGGTTATGGGTTAAGGGTCCGTTCGACAGCCTAGGCTTGGCGCGAGCACCATCGCTGTTGGGTTGGTGTTTACTTAAATATTCGGTGGGAGTTTACTTATTAATCGTTTATTTATATTGTTTTGCTTACTTTATTAAACAAGTTCGTTCTTTATTTATTCATTTGTTTATACTGTTTATTTAAGATTAGGCTTATTATTAACAACAATTTAAAATTAGAGAATTCTTAAATGGCCCAAATAAGCGATATATAATCGAGCAATCGTTCTCCCTGCACTAGTATCAATAAATGATTGTGCTACGGTCGCCCACGTTACAATCAGACTGAACAAATTCCTCGGAATTTCCGTGCTTGTAGAACCTACATTTGATGAGCAAAGAAAATGAACTCCAGGACCAGGCAAACTCAAAGTCACCTCTTGACGGTTGGTTGGCCATACGACTTTCTGGCGGCTGGCTGTATAGTAATATTTTTTTTCTTTGCAATTATTAAGCTAGCAAATACACAATTTTTTAGCAACCCCAACATATTCAGATTCGCGCGATTAACTAAATTGGCAGTAACAATCCGAAATGTGTTACTGCTTTTTTTTGTATAGTTCTATCGCACTACACTTCCACTTCATTTTAATTTTTTTTTTTCTAACACAACAATGTTTTTAGCACTACACTTTTCTTAAACAAACTCGTAGATTTTTAGTTTTCTTTTTTCTTAGAAAATTAGATAAACGATGAACTAAATTGCTACGAATAAGGTATTTCGATCGCTTTACATATTTATTTCACACTTTGGATTGATATTACTCGTTCGGATAAAACATGTAAACTACAAATTACTGAATTGCTAAATTACAGACAGTAATTTAATTACTCAATATGAAAATGTGCACGTAAGTCCAAAATCGGCCCTATAGGCTAGATACATTTAAATCTGCAAGAATTAAAACTTGATCTGTCACTGACATCACAAAGTTCCATTTATTATTACATTAATCCTTAAAGGAAAGGAAATGTATTCTCTTCTTATCCGTAAATTGTAAATCGAAAAACAATTCAGAACACATAAATGTACTTTCCGGAAGAGGTAGGAAAGCAGGTAGACCCTAACATGCAGGAAATGAAAATTAATCGCCTTTTACGTTGGCAATTGTTCTAGCAGATTGCTCAACATTTTTGGTGAGGATGGTCAAATGAATATCTGAGCTGACTCCAACCACGAAACAAATGGCACACATCTTGTAATTGTCAAGGAAGAATCTCTACGCAAAAGTGGACAATAGGAACTTACACCTGGGTAACAAGACTTATAGATAAACTACATAGATAAGTCTATAAAATTTCCGCAACACAAAAATAAATATACGGTGAATTTAATCTCAGCTCAGCACCATCGACATTTTTTTGTACATAGCTAGATAAGGCGTTTAGTTCCAAAATAGAAATACAAAAATAAATTCTAGAGGTACCCAGAAAAAAAAAACAATACATTTCCCTCAGACAACTAAACCGTAGTTGGTAATTTTACATGGATTAAGACTTTGAAATCTGGAGCAAAATTCTTTTCAATTTTTTTTTTTTTTTAAATAATCGATGAGATGTTGCACTTTATACAAACAGTGAGAATTTGAAGGCGTTTTTTCGTTATCGGAAATATATACTATAAATATTGCAAAATTTGTCTAAATCTGTTGCGACTTATGGTTTTAGAAAAAAAAATCGTGTTTCAATGATGGGTTTAGTGGACCACTAGTCGGTAATTCTTACCTTCCTAACTAACCCCATAATTATTACTAATCCGAAAAAAATTTAATTCAGATATTATAACGTAACACGACTTTCACGTTCACGTTCAGTTCAACACAGGAATGGAAAAATGAACTTTGCTGTCAATAATATAAAAACATTTGCAAGAGAAGAAGAATATATTACAGTCAAAATTCTCTAAGTCGAACTTGCTCTTAGTCGAATTTCTCTTTAAATCGAGTCTTTTGCACTTCAGTTTGCACTTAGATTTCACATAGAAAACCCTTCTTTTAACTCGAAATTCATCTCCCAAACCTCCCAAAGTTGAACTAATTGTCAGAAATTGTTGAACTTTTTCTTTACTATTCGCCCTTCTAGCTCGAATCAATTCAGATAAGCCCTACCTACATATTTTTACAGTATGCTATGGCTTTTTTTTTACTTTGTATTATTTTGGATGGATTCATGCTTTTTCATTTTTTATATAGAAATATGTAGTTTTGTTGCGAGTCTATATTTCTGGATCTGCATATTGCAGTCTGTAATCGAAAAAACAACGGGCGATTCAGATAAGGTTCAAATGTTCTTGAACAATATTTAATGTTTTTCAATAATAAACTAAATAAGAGATAATAATTAGTCTAAGACCAATAACATAATGCCCTAGATGAAAATAAAAATTAAATAAAGTGAAAACCCAAAGTTTTGTATGAACAACATCACGAAGGGTTTACCTGATTTAGCTCGTTTTTGAAATATCAATTATTATGTTTATGAAAACGCTCTGTACAAAATTTCAGCTCTCTACGACGACGCGTTCTCAGGCAGTGTCCAAATATATAGTAAGAAACGCAATTTTTGTATGGCAACACTACGAAGGAGTTGCCCGATTTGTCTCATTGTCGAACTTAAATTTACTTGTTTTAGAAGCCCAATGTAAAATATCAGCACTCCATTTGAACGCGTTCTCGAGTAATCGTGAGGACGAACAGACAGACGGTCGAACATACGGACGGACGGCCAGGCAGGCGGACGGACATGCAAAAATCAGAATAACTTCTAATATTATCCGAGGATGTCCAACACATTTTACTCTACCAGCATTATTTCTGTGCGTTACAAATGGAATGACAATCATAGGATATCCTATGATTTCATTTAGGGTATAAAAATGATGTTCAGAAGAAACAATAAAAAATTACCGATTTTTTTTTAGTTCATAATATGTGAAAGAAAAAATGCATAGAAACAACGTGAACATCCCCTTGACACGAATGGTTTTCATTGGCAATTGTGATTTCGATTTAGAGAGGTGTGACTGTATATGTATCATGTTATTCATCTATAGCGTTAAGATAAATCATCACACAGAGAGTGTTTTACCGGCCAATAATTGTCGGCGGTTGCATCACACACATGTTGTGTGATCACTCATTAACAGTTGTTCCGGCTATCAAATACCTGATATTTTCGTAGAACACACACATTCTCCTCATCGAGATGAATGATATGATTCTGTCACTGTCAGGATTGACCGAATTGGCAAAACATGGGTTTCTCATAACTATTCGGTGTTCGTCCAAATGTCATGTAACCTTTTCTGTCATGCACATTTGACTTTTTATTTTTTATAATTTACAAAACTGAGGTTATTTTATTTACAAGAAATTTTTTTATAGCTATATCTAAAAAAACTAAAAAATAACTTAATATAGTCATGCATAACATCAGACTCATTATTGCTCTCATCTCTCTAACTATAGTCGACAATAACATGGAAGTTACCTAACAAAATTATTAAAAAAATTCCACAAACAAAAACTCTCAGCGCTGTGTAAATGTGCCATGGTCCATAAAAACTATAGATTCGGACTACGAAATCATACGCACATACGCACGTGCAACTATTACTCAGGGAACGTAATTTAGCGTAAAATTGCAAGGTTCGTTTTTAATCAAAACTACTTGATTATTTTGTTAAGTAAGATATACCGTAAGTGTAACCTTTGGGAAGGTAAGAAGCTAAGTTTAAAATTACTGAAAAATTATTTTCCTGTATGGATGTGGTTCTCTGATTCATATAGCTGTATTTCTCTTGGATTTGAGTTTCATTAATTTGTTCGTACACATTTCTTCGTAAAATCACTTTATCGTAATTTTTATAATTAAATTTTCTTTATCGTGAACTTTACTGAACTTACAAAATTTTGTTTTATAATGTGCAAATTTTTGGATGAAATTCATAATTTCATGTAAAACTTTCATGAAGAAATATTTTACAAAGAAAAATATGCGCCTTTTACAAAGCTCTTACTTTACGAAGAAAACATACGAAAAAATGTTTCACGAACAAATTATTCTACGAACCGAACCGAAAATAACCATTATTTTAGATTTTTCGAACAAAACAAAAAAATCACATCGAAATAATCTCTAAATGAATATCGTCATAAGGTCAACTTTCAATTTCTGGCTAATTTAAAAAAAAGTATAACCAATAAAATAAAAATTTCACCTTAAAGGGTTTGATTTATTTTTACTGATTACAGGATTCACAAGTTATTTATTTTGGCTGTGCAATAATAAGAGTTATTAATAAACTTTTCTAATTCTTGTCATTAATAAACATTTTTTTTTTCGAGTTTTATTTTATTGGTTATTCATTCTCTCAAATTGAATTTATTTTTTCGGTTGATCAACAAAATGACGACACTGGTCGACACAATTTTTGTCATATAAAATGTACGCTAGTAGAAATTGCTCACAGTTTTACCTTGTCTTCTGCCCCACAAGGGGCAGTTTTTATGTAAATCAATACAAATTTGACTGAAAACTATCAAGATGTTTGCAGTTCATAAAGAAACATATAGAAAATTAAGGCCCGATGAGCTTCCTGATGAGCATTCATTAAATCTCATCGAAGGGCTCATTGGATAGCATGAAACAGCTCCCTAAATATTTATTATTGTCAGATGACATTTCTACTAGGAAAATTTGAATTAATTTTTTGTGATTTATTTATTTTAGTTTTTAAATTATTTATTTTAAATTAATTTTTCGATTTGTTTTCCGCAGAAAGATTGTCGCCGGTATGCTGAACAAAACGTTATGCCCAAATCCTTACGCCTCAGCGTCTTATAGTTTGAATTCAGAAAAAAATATGAAATCAATTGTAAATGCAGATTATCATTTATGAATTCATCATGACAGTCAGTGACATGCTCCTTAATAAACTCATCGTGACACTCAGTGCTACGCTCATTAATAAGTTCATCGTGACACTCATTGACATGATCATTAATAAGTACATCGTGACCCTCATTGACATACTCATTAATAAGCTCATCGTAACGCTCATTATGTACTCATCGAAGTGCTCATCTAATATTGTAAAATGCAAAAAAGAGAAGCACAGCATACATTTCTAAATAAATGAAAGAGATGCAATTCTCATGCACACTATCTGTGATTAAGTAAATAAATGAGTTTTTTCCCGGATTTAATTCAAACGCGAATAAATTTCATTAGTAAGTTCATCTGATTGCTCATGAGGAGCTCATCATGATATGTGTACCAGGGTAGGTACTAGGCAATTCTTATAAATTTTTGAATATTAAAAACGGTATTCAAATTCCCCTAAATCTTATTATTGAGAAGTGTTAATTAATTACTTAATAATTATATTTATTAATTCATAACCAAAACGAATAAATTGTGAGATAATGGTTAAGGCCTAACAAAAAAAAAATTAGTTGAAAGATTATTAACTATTAAAGTGGAATTTTTAACATAGATCTTGTAACAATTAAGGTCCCTGCTATGAATAAATCATTTTACGAGTAAGAGTTTCCGGAATAAAAATTTAAAAAAAATTGGTGAAACAAATCGTAAAAATTTTAAAGAAAAGTGGATGTTAAGAGAATATCGTTAAGGAAGGAATTGAATATCGATAGAGATTCAAATGTATTATGTAAATGCAAACTACTAAATAGCCAAAACTGAAAACAGATTTTGTTGGCGGCCACTCCAAAAATTTGTCGAATCAACTCCTAAGAATAAATAAATTTTAGTTACCCGTTTTAGGCATTCCAATCAATGCAATCCTTCTGGATTATTGTTCGTTGGTGCGAATAGTGTAAGCTGTAAGCGATAGAGAAATTAAGCGCCAATGTGTTGCAAACATCTAAGCCCCTATATAGGACTTATAACTATAGTGATACGTATCTTTAAAATTACAATTAGTATGAAGATAAGATAAGTTAAATTAAGTTAAAATAAGTTGTATCACAAAACTAGAAACATTCTGTATTTTCTTGTACAGTCATATAGTATACACATTTATATACTTTATAATCCAATCTATTAGCAAATTTTAAAAACAGCTTTAATTCCTAAAGTGTATATAGATCATACATACATATATCTATTTCCATTATAAGTTTAACCTTTAAAATTTCTAGCAAAGGCAATAAACACAACATGAAAAAATTCTCCCAGAAGCACAATTACATTATGTTACAAGCGCAAGTTTCATGAAATATGTATAAAAGTGGAACAGAAAATTCCCACAGATGCCAACATACAATATTTTTGCCGTCTGTCTGAACTTTTTGGACGGTAAATCATTTCTAAAGGCCCAAGCAGACACTTTAAACTTGTTTTCAGGCATTCTACACATAAAAGTCTTGCCTCAAGTTCATATATATCTATATATAGGTAATAGATGTATACTAACATCGACAATGTGTATATGTATATATCAAGGCCCGGCCAACAGTTCAGTTAAAAAAAAAATTTAAAAGTTCTTGCAGGACGCATTCATTTTGATATATTTGACTTTTAACCTCTTTCCTGAAGCAAATTTGGAGAATTTTCTTTAGAAAAGTCAGCTAAGTTTTGTACAACACTCTTGCAGTTATTTATTTTTTTTTTAATGGGAGCTCCATTTGTTCAGCAGTGTACACCCCCACAAATCTTATAAAGATTTGATGTAGATATAAATGGAGTAGGTATAGATGCAGATCTAAAAACAAATATTTACTTGTTTGAATATTTGTAATTTAAAGCAAGCAATTATGAATATGAAAATAATAGAATAAGTAAAATAAAACGTAGCTTGAAGAATCCTAAGTATAGAAAACTTTGAACACTTAAAAAAAATTACAGATGAGATTCAAATTCAAATAATATTTATTTCGGCGGTACACTTCTAAGACTAATCTTATAATTATGTGTAGCTAAGACAATAGAAAGAATTAGACTAAAAAAATACTATGTACATGTACTAAATAATAATACGCTTTGCAAACAGATTGCCTTAGTACTAGAGCTCAATCAACTAATAAATTATACAGTTCTTAAATATTTAATTAAATTTCTCTGACCAGATTGCATCGATTCTGTGGGCCGCCTACCTTTATTTTATTAGACTTAGAAATAAGGTTATTCAATAAAGCACTATTTGAATTTGAAATTGCTTCGAAAACTATGATTGGCTCTACTCCTTTTGAGATGAAGACGAAGAGAGTTCCAAAGTCTTATTGAGTTGATTGGATTGAACAAAAAACTGATGACCATTTAAACGACAGGTGAGAATAACTTCTTACAAACTGGGAAAAATCCAAACTAGTATACAAATAGTCAGGTTGCTCAGAAATCATCAAAATATCGAACGAAATTGAAAGAAAGCCTCAAATATGCATTCCAAGATTGAATTTGATTATTCCGAGACAGGGTCGTATCGCCTCAAGCCAAATAAATATCGAACGGCAGAATTAAAGGCCCCATTAAGCTTATGTAATGAAGCTGAATCAAAACCACGGAAATCTTCCCAATCGTAAGTCATGAGAGAGACAATTAACGATTTAACTAACATAATCCCCATGTAAAGGCTGCAGTAGCAGAAAGTTTACGTAGCGTCCAATAAACTTTGCAGACAAACGCATTTATGTAATCGGATCAGTTTAAAGTACAATCCAAAATTCTTTACGGTATTATTATAAGGAACAATTATATTGTTGAGGATAACATCTGATTCACTTTAATAGATTCCGATAAGATTCGATTTTTTTTAAGCTCAAACCATTATTAACAGCCCAATCAAGCACATCATCATTCGTTCATACGGCAAATATTATCGTACAACAATCCCAATGGCTTAGAAATGAAAAACTGAATATCATCAGTACATTTGTGGTAATCACAGTTTCTCAGATCTATTGAAAGATCATTAATGATGATAGTTAATAATAAGGGTCCCAGTGTGGAGCCCTGAGCGATTCCACTCCGCAAAGGTAGAAAGCCAAAAGTAGAAAAGAATAAACAAAAAAATTTTTGAATAAATTATGATCGTGGAATTTAGTAGAATATACCAAAATATTTCTCGTGGGACCCGTTTCGATTTCTGTAAAGTTTTTGAAAACTTAATTTTTTAAGAACATGTTTTCTAAAACTATGATTTCTATCATAAAATAATTTAAAGTAAAAAAAAAAAAAACTAAGCTGAAAAGCTTATTATTTTTTCTGCCAAAAATATAAAGTCAGCTTGACTTCTTATTTTTTCGAGCTGGAAGTAACAGGTTTTGAAGCTGGTTATTTTTTCAAGGAAGTATAAAAAGCCAAGTTGGCTTCTTATTTTTTCAAGCCGAGTTGCATTTCTTGGCTAAAAAAAAATTTTTCCATTAAAATAATTCGGATATGGAAATCCTATTCGCTTTTCAAACATTTTGTGGACACTATACGGCGCAGCAACGGCATAAGGTGAGTCATCAGATGCGTAAATGGCCTCATCATTTCACTGAAGTTATGCGTTGACATCGTGGTATCGACATCGATTCCGATCTTCTGGGGGTCCCAGAAGTATTCATTTCCTGTTCTATGAAATTTGGACATATTGTGCACGCCGCCCATCTTCCCAACACAAGTCACTGTTCAAATTCAAATTCAAATTTATTCATGAAACATTGCACTATTAAGATTTAAGGATCTTTCCAATTTGTACAAGATAGAGTTAGAACATTAAAATTGACAGTATAATTCATATAAAGATATTATATAATAAGAGAGATAGAAAAAGTAAAAACAGAAAAGAAGGATGAAAAAGATATGATACTATAAAAAATGGAATGCTAAGACTTATTACTAACTACTTCAAGTAAGAAATTCAAATATGCTACGACTTATAGAGGTTAGTGTGCCGGCCTGTATAGAGCTTCTGATTTGAGAGGGTAATTGGTTCCATGATTTAATGACATGGCTGAAAAACAGGCGCTTTGTTATTAAGAATTGAGATTTATTTTTCCCGGACGGGAATCGAACCTACACTTGTAAGAATCAGGTAATGATGGATAAAGAAAAATTTTTAAGAACTTTTATTTTTAACGATTCTAAATCAAATTCATAAATACAAGAAGAAAAAACAACCGCCTCGTCCGGGGTTTGAAACCAGGACCTTCCGCTTTCCGGGCATTCCTCTTGCATTTATTGCATTTTTCTTTATCCATCATTGACTGATTCTAACAAGTGTAGGTTCGATTCCCGTCCGGGAAAAAATAAATAAAAAATTTAATTTACAATTTATTTGTGCGCTTTCATCGTTACTGGTTAATGCCAGCTGAAAGCAAACGTGGTTTAGTAGGCTAGTAACAAATTGGTAAATGAAAGAAGGAAAATCATCTGTCTCGTTAGCTCAGTGGTAAGAGCAGTCGCCCGGCAAGCGGAAGGTCCCGGTTTCAAACCCCGGACGAGGCGGTTGTTTTTTCTTCTTGTATTTATGAATTTGATTTAGAATCGTTAAAAATAAAAGTTCTTAAAAATTCTTCTTTATCCATTAAGAATTGAGACCTAGGTAAAATTAGTTGCAATGTTCTATTTGATCTAGAAAAGTTAAAAAGTTCAAAAACATATCTAGGTTTATGATATTTTATAATTCTTACCAAAAGAACTAGCATACGAAAGTTCAAGTACGTTAGCAAATCAGACCCCAAGATTGAGCATCTATATGGTGATACATGATGGTATCTACGAAGTCCATGTTCATACCTGATTATAGAGTTGAAAGCAATGCTAAGTTTCCTTGTATTATTATAGTCTAGTTTGCCAAAAATTTCACAGCCATAGGTTATTACAGGTACTAGTAAAGCACGAACAGGAAGTAATTTGGTAGGCATTGGCGTGAAATAGCTGGATGTCCACAATGTACGAAGTCCACCATAAACTTTTCTGATAATAGAATTAATGTGGTCATCCCAGGTGAATGTGCTATTAAATATAACCCCAAGATTCTTAACGGAGTCGACAAAAGGAATAATAGTATTATTAATAGTCACAGGTGAATATCCATCGGTTTTTAATTTTACTCTATATACAATCATGCTTTTAGATTTAATTGGATTGAGTTTCAATTTATTCGACAAGGACTATAAATGAATTGATTTAAGATCTTCATTAACACGAGATATGTTATCCTCAATCAGACCAATACGATTGGAGATGTACAATTGTACATCATCTGCATAGAGATGTAAATCACAAAACTTAACTTGACGAAATATGTCATTGATAAACATGGAGAACAATAAGGGACCAAGGATCGATCCTTGAGGCACACCACAGGATATCGGTAAAAAGGAGGAATAGGTTCCGTTCATGTAAACTGCCTGTGATCTGTAACTCAAGTAATTGAAAATCAAATAAGCTGCCTGAGATGAAAATTTAAAATATCTACTGAGCTTAAGACAGAGAAGCAAGTGATCCACTGTATCAAAAGCCTTTGAAAAGTCTAAGAAGACTAATACAGTCAATTCATCCTTGTCAATAGCCCGTGAAATATCGTTGCTTACCTTAAGTAAAGCAGTTGTGAAACTATGTCCAGAACGAAACCCTGAATGATTGTCATGTAAGAGTTCATTCAAAATCAAAAAATTAGAGATTTGCAGGTACATAATTTTCTCCACTATTTTAGAAATATATGGTAGCAAACTAATTGGGCGATACTCTATACATTGTGTCTTAGTATCTTTAGGAACAGGAACTATCTTTGAAGATTTCCAAACTCTAGGGAAAATGGAACTTGTAAATCATGAGTTGCAAATGTGTGTAAGGGCAGGAAGAATAGCAGGTGTGTTGAGAGGGCTTTTTCAGCCCTAAAAATAATTTTGCAATTTGTTGCAATTTGTCGGAAGAAAATTTGCGAGATATATTATTTGTTCGGCTAAATTCTTTGTCAAAAAAATAAATAAAGCATTATTTGTCAATCACATTTTTTACGACACCCCTCAATTGTCTAAAAAAATTTAAAGACTTTTTTCAACCAGTTACTAACCACTTCATAAAGTAAAAAGCCAAATTGACTTCTTATATATTTATATTTATATATTTGGTCGAAACAAATAGTCAGCCTTGAAACCTGATATTTTCGCCTAGAAAAATTAAAAGCCACATACTGTTGACACCCACTAAGGTAGGACCAAACTAACTTGCATGCGGAATTTTAAATTAAAGGTAATATGTGGTCAACCATGTTAAGGAGGACGAGTGCTGTAATGAGATTTCATAAAGCAACACAATTAATAAATAGCTTGGAGTGTTAATACTGATAATTATTCAATCTTATTCAGCCTTAATGATTAAGGGACACAAACATTTTCAGTAGATGACGTTCCTTTGTATATTAAATTTTGAATTATGAAACCAAACTTTGCTATTGATAACTGCTGAAATTGTAGGATTACACAGCCTTTAAATACGAGATATTTTTATTATTATTATTAATGGGTCACGAGATAGGGTAAATATCGCAATCAATTAGATTTTTTAAATTGACAGATATTCATACAGCCCGTGCTATTTAGCTTAGGATCTTAATAAAAAAAAAAAGCTCTAGCAAATGGAAACACCATTCCCAAATTTCAATTTATGCGCCCATCAGTTTCACAGTCACAGAAAACATATGTTGAGATGTTTCATCATTCTCCATTAAAAAGCAGAAATTTTCTCTATCTCTTAAAGATGCTATCTTAGAGAATGCCAAAATAATATGCCGTTACGATATTAACCTCAGTCGTTTTGTATAGCGAGAAGAGCATTTTTTCCTGGCTTATTTCACTCCGGGAATGTTTTTTTTTTTCAGTTTGATGATTTTACCATATATCCTCTCAACTCTCTTAACAAACTAGATCTTGCTCCTTTTTTACAATGCGGATTATAAACTTCTTGCTCTCATTAACTCCATTTTCTTGCACCCGCATATTATCATAACCCTGTTTTTTTCAGTTATAATCATTACCAAATAGTATATAGTTAAAAGTATCTCAGATCAGTTTACAGACGTAAAGCTGGTCTAAATAAGCTTTCCCTTTGAGTTTATAGCATTGAGGATTCTTACATGAAATTCTAACGAAAACAGGCTCAGTATAGCTTCTTGAGCTGCAGTCGGCACTACAGGTACTTTATAAAAAGATTCGTTATAATTTTTCTGTCTTGTATTTGATCTTTGGCTACCATACGAGTATAGCTCACCTTACTAAATGAAAAAATACGGCGGGGGTTGAAATTTTCTATAGTAAATTTTTCAATGTCGCAAATTTTTACTACGCCGAGGATTGCCTTTTCTATAGTAAATTTTTCAAAAAATTATTAATACGGCGAGGATTGAAATTTTCTATAGTAAATTTTTCAAAAAATAATTTGTTACTGTCGCAAATTTAAAATACGGCGAGGATTGCCTTTTCTATGGTAAATTTTCCAAAAAATAATTTTTTACTGTCGCAAATTTTAAATACGGCGAGAATTGCCTTTTCTATAGTAAATTTATCAAAAAATAATTTTTTACTGTCGCAAATTTTAAATACGGCGGGGATTGCCTTTTCTATAGTAAATTTTTCAAAAAATAATTTTTTACTTTCGCAAATTTTAAATACGCCGAGTATTGCCTTTCAATAGTAAATTTTTAAAAAAATAATTTTTTACTATCGCAAATTTTAAATACGCCAGGATTTGCCTTTTCTATAGTAAATTTTTCAAAAAATTAATTTTTACTGTCGCAAAATTTAAATACGGCGAGGATTGGCTTAATATAGTAAATTTTTCAAAAAATAATTTTTTACTGTCGCAAATTTTAAATACCCCGAGGATTGCCTTTTGCATAGTAAATTTTTCAATTTTTTTTTTTACTGTCGCAAATTTTAAATACGCCGAGAATTGCCTTTTTTATAGTAAATTTTTCAAAAAAATAGTTTTTTACTGTCGCAAATTTTAAATACGCCAGGGTTTGCCTCTTCTATAGTAAAATTTTCAAAAAATAATTTTTTAATGTCGCAAATTTTAAATACGCCGAGTATTGCCTTTCAATAGTAAATTTTTAAAAAAATAATTATTTACTATCGCAAATTTTAAATACGCCAGGATTTGCCTTTTCTATAGTAAATTTTTCAAAAAATAATTTTTTACTTTCGCAAATTTTAAATACGCCGAGTATTGCCTTTCAATAGTAAATTTTTAAAAAAATAATTTTTTACTATCGCAAATTTTAAATACGCCAGGATTTGCCTTTTCTATAGTAAATTTTTCAAAAAATAATTTTTTACTTTCGCAAATTTTAAATACGCCGAGTATTGCCTTTCAATAGTAAATTTTTAAAAAAATAATTTTTTACTATCGCAAATTTTAAATACGCCAGGATTTGCCTTTTCTATAGTAAATTTTTCAAAAAATTAATTTTTACTGTCGCAAAATTTAAATACGGCGAGGATTGGCTTAATATAGTAAATTTTTCAAAAAATAATTTTTTACTGTCGCAAATTTTAAATACCCCGAGGATTGCCTTTCTATAGTAAATTTTTAAAAAAATAATTTTTTACTATCGCAAATTTTAAATACGCCAGGATTTGCCTTTTCTATAGTAAATTTTTCAAAAAATAATTTTTTACTTTCGCAAATTTTAAATACGCCGAGTATTGCCTTTCAATAGTAAATTTTTAAAAAAATAATTTTTTACTATCGCAAATTTTAAATACGCCAGGATTTGCCTTTTCTATAGTAAATTTTTCAAAAAATTAATTTTTACTGTCGCAAAATTTAAATACGGCGAGGATTGGCTTAATATAGTAAATTTTTCAAAAAATAATTTTTTACTGTCGCAAATTTTAAATACCCCGAGGATTGCCTTTCTATAGTAAATTTTTAAAAAAATAATTTTTTACTATCGCAAATTTTAAATACGCCAGGATTTGCCTTTTCTATAGTAAATTTTTCAAAAATAATTTTTTACTTTCGCAAATTTTAAATACGCCGAGTATTGCCTTTCAATAGTAAATTTTTAAAAAAATTATTTTTTACTATCGCAAATTTTAAATACGCCAGGATTTGCCTTTTCTATAGTAAATTTTTCAAAAAATTAATTTTTACTGTCGCAAATTTTAAATACCCCGAGGATTGCCTTTTGCATAGTAAATTTTTCAATTTTTTTTTTTTTACTGTCGCAAATTTTAAATACGCCGAGAATTGCCTTTTTTATAGTAAATTTTTCAAAAAAATAGTTTTTTACTGTCGCAAATTTTAAATACGCCAGGGTTTGCCTCTTCTATAGTAAAATTTTCAAAAAATAATTTTTTAATGTCGCAAATTTTAAATACGCCGAGTATTGCCTTTCTATAGTAAATTTTTCAAAAAATAATTTTTTACTTTCGCAAATTTTAAATACGCCGAGTATTGCCTTTCAATAGTAAATTTTTAAAAAAATAATTTTTTACTATCGCAAATTTTAAATACGCCAGGATTTGCCTTTTCTATAGTAAATTTTTCAAAAAATTAATTTTTACTGTCGCAAAATTTAAATACGGCGAGGATTGGCTTAATATAGTAAATTTTTCAAAAAATAATTTTTTACTGCCGCAAATTTTAAATACCCCGAGGATTGCCTTTTGCATAGTAAATTTTTCAATTTTTTTTTTTTACTGTCGCAAATTTTAAATACGCCGAGAATTGCCTTTTTTATAGTAAATTTTTCAAAAAAATAGTTTTTTACTGTCGCAAATTTTAAATACGCCAGGGTTTGCCTCTTCTATAGTAAAATTTTCAAAAAATAATTTTTTAATGTCGCAAATTTTAAATACGCCGAGTATTGCCTTTCCATAGTAAATTTTTCAAAAAATAATTTTTACTGTCGCAAATTTTAAATACGCCGAAGATTGCCTTTTCTATAGTAAATTTTTCAAAAAATGGGTGTTTCAGGTGATCTGGGTAGTTATATTTTTTCATTTCCTTAATTTATGACTGTGCACAACTGTTCCAATAAAATATTTTCTGTAACGTTTTCTTGTTGAATAAACATCATAGTTGAAATAAATAAATTTTAAGAGGTTCATACACAATTTATTTCAAGGAGGAAGACATATTATTCCAAACTGATATAAGCTCTATAAACATTTTGATCTGAAAGGGAATTATTTTTCTCATACTGATGCTGTCAAATATGTGATATGTAATTAATAGGAACAGAAAGCAACAACATAAAACCGTACAAATTACGAAAAAAGCCTCGAGATGAAATAAACAAACAAGTAAACGAGATGTTGGATAAAGAAATTATTGGGCTTAGTGGCGTCAATTCTTGCAATTCACCACTTCTTCTCGGGCCGATAAAGATAAATCCTACCGGCAAAAAAAGGCGATGGAAATTGAAGAGTGTAGTGGTAGACTTTCATAAACTTAATGAATTAGCGTTTGGAGCTACATACCTACCTATAGAAAACTATCATACCACTAAAATCAAATGAAATTTGCTTCACTTCTTAAAAAAAACAAAAAAAAAATATATATATTTCCTTATTATTTTTAATTTATTTAAATTTCCATCCAAGGAAAAAAAAACATCTTAAATTCTGGGATTATGTTCCGTCGTTCAAACTTATTGTTAAAAATAATATATTTAATTTTCACATTCGACGGGTAGTATGAGCTGTTAAAATAATAATACATAATAATGCAAAATATATATGAAGGTAAGAAAGAACTTACTTTTACTCCAGTTTTCATCTTTCCAACGAAGGAACTTTTTACTACCCATTTTTCGAAGATCACCTCATCATCAAGTATTAATTGTGGAAGTCAAAAGAAATGGAAACGGTGTGAGCCGACAATCGGGTTTTGAACAACACTTTCCCTAGTAGGTACTGCTAGCTAATTCACAGAGAGAGGATTCTTTAGCCCAAAAATAACACACCCCGGGAACATCATCTACGTACCCTTACAGCATAATAAATGAATTCTGAAATATCTGACGGCAAAGGAAACCTTTCTAAATTTTATATATACATAATTTATCCTACCGAATTATGTATTTCGCGAAAATCACGTGGAAGCTTGCGAACTGCAAATTTTCACACCTTCAACTTTTTCTGCTCAATTTTAGAACAAGAAAAAATCATATGCACTAAATAATTTCCCATATTTTTTATATATTATTTCTAATTCGAACTTTATTAAAATAACGAATACTGCAAATAAAGAAGATTGCCGTCACCCAGATCGTTTGCATTACTTGGCATCTGCACTGCAAATAAAGAAACCGTTGCTCTTGTAAAAATTAGCAGCAAAAGTGATTATGTGTTTTTGCTGCTTGCCCCAATGTATGTATTTACTGTACTTAAGTAAAGCGCATGTATGAGGGAGCGCACTCCAATTTAAAGATTCAATCTGGTTGCAGGGTTGCACGAAACTCGGGCGGGACTGTAGGGTTATTACTAAAATCAATATCAGTGCTTGAATTGGAAAAATAAAATCGAAATCTTTTGACACTTACTTATGAACAAAAATAATTAAAGGGAAGAAATTCTGTTGTGTATTTTTCCTCTGAATGCCCAAGGAACAATGCAAAGTGTTTATTAAGGTAAAAATACCCTTTGAAACTACTTCTATACAGATTTATCGCTAATTTTAATTAGTTGCTACAATGTGACCATTACAGGGCCAAGATGTTCAAATTACAAAATTATAAGTACATTAGTTAATGCTCCCAATATTTACGGGGATATTAAAGATAAATATTTAAAAATAAAGCCAAACAAAGCAAGAAGTCATAAATAGTTAATAATACAATTTTTTTTAATTATTATCCAGTGATCTACTAGTTTTTATGAAAAATATTAGGGGGACCGGAAAGTAATGTCGTTTCTGCGTATGTCAATATTTGTTTATCATTTAAGTGGAAGTGGAAGCAAATCCCTGTCAGACAATCGAAGAATTGTCAAACACTCTTAACTAACCTTGGTCGATCCTCCAAGAACATTTACAGCAGATTGTTAAAGTAACAGATCTAACCAATCCAGCATCGATTGTTCATTTTAAAGTGCTGAAACCTGGATAAAGAGTAAATGCAGACCGATTGACAACAGAAAATGCAAGATTGCACTGCGCAAGAGAAACTGTAGAAAACATTAATGGGGTGGGAGGTACTGCCTCATCCACCATACTCGCCTGACATTGGTCCTAACCTTTAATAAAGTTGGATTATCCATGGAATTTTTTTAAAAGAACTAGAGCATTAAATTCGGGGAAGTGGCATTAAATTAGCCCTAATTAAGCTCTAAAATATTATGCAGTGTACACTATTGTAACAATACTATTCAACCTATTCTCAGTAGGGGTGATCCTAACTTTTAATAAAGTTGGATTATCCATGGATTTTTTTTAAAAGTACTAGAGCATTAAATTCGGGGAAGTGACATTAAATTAGCCCTAATTAAGCTATAAAATATTATGCAGTGTACACTATTGTGACAACACTATTTAACCTATTCTCAGTAGTGGTGGTCCTAACTTTTAATAAAGTTGGATTATCCATGGAATTTTTTTAAGTTACTGCTAAAGCTTCCAAGTCGAGGAAGTGGCATTAAATTAGCCCTAATTGAGCCCTAATTTATTATGCAGTGTACACTATTGTAACAATACTATTTAACCTAGTGGTGGTCCTAACTTTTAATAAAGTTGGATTATCCATGGATTTTTTTTTTAAGTACTAGAGCATTAAATTCAGGGAAGTGGCATTAAATTAGCCCTAATTAAGCTCTAAAATATTATGCAGTGTACACTATTGTAACAATACTATTTAACCTATTCTCAGTAGGGGTGGTCCTAACTTTTAATAAAGTTGGATTATCCATGGAATTTTTTTAAAAGTACTAGAGCATTAAATTCATGGAAGTGGCATTAAATTAGCCCTAATCGAGCCCTAAAATATTATGCAGTGTACACTATTGTAACAATACTACTTAACCTATCCTCAGTAGTGGTGGTCCTAACTTTTAATAAAGTTGTAATATCCATTGATTTTTTTAAAAAGTACTAGAGCATTAAATTCAGGGAAGTGGCATTAAATTAGCCCTAATTAAGCTCTAAAATATTATGCAGTGTACACTATTGCAACAATACTATTTCACCTATCCTCAGTAGTGGTGGTCCTAACTTTTAATAAAGTTGGATTATCCATGGAATTTTTTTAAAAGTACTAGAGCATTAAATTCATGGAAGTGGCATTAAATTAGCCCTAATTGAGCCCTAAATTTTGACGTATTCAAAACTTTTCTACCATGAAATGGTGGTCCCAACTTAATTGACGTTGATAATAATTAATGTTTTGCCATACAACATTTTACTCGCGATACAAACTTTAACATCCCTTTTGACCCCTTGGGGGTTAAATTACGAAAAATCGATTCTAGGTAAGTCTATTCGTGATAAAAGAAATCTGTATTCCGAATTTCATGTTTCTAGTTTTAATAGTTTCGGCTCGGAAAATATGGTCAGTTATGACAAGCCTCTTTATATATTGATTGATTTCATCTGAAATTTAAAAAACCAAAAATAATATATGTTTGGGTAATGAGCAATGAAAAAGCACTTCAATAAAGATAGATAGCAACCTAATTATTACTATTAAATAACTTTTTCTACGCCTATACATATATTATACATATAATAAGCACAAAATTTAACTCACAATAATTTCCTAAAAATCATGGCTGGGTCCTACGAGTATTTAAAAATGTATGAGAGCTATTACGAATTACGAATCCTTCTCTACTCAGTAGATATTTACATACATACACACATATATAGGAGGGGGGGGGGGGGGGATATAGAATTGAATTTCCTTTAAATTCATAAATTTTCCAAAAGCAAATTGAAATGGAAATTTATAGTACTTTTGGCAACAGCCAATAATTTTCTATAAACCTACATACATACATATATGTACAGGAAGAACTTACTATAAAGCTTTCACTGCAACTTTAACTCGAATAAAATTAAATCTCGACACTTGTGTAGTTACGGTTGAGTACTTAAATTAAATTTAACAAGTGAAATCTGTTTCCATAACTTGAAAATTTTCAAAGTTATAGTTAAGAAAGATAGTGAGAGGAAGGAGGGGGGAGGGGGAGATGAAGCTCTAGCAGAGAATTTATTGTATGCCCATTTAAATTATCTTATGAATCTAACAATGACATTGGGAAGAGTTTCGTTGAGATAGAAAACTGAAATGAAATAGTTTTTTTTTTATTGTGTCGTAAAGTCAAACTATCAGAGAATATCTTTCATACATGTCACGGCTCATGGTTTAGGGTAAGAAATTTAGGAAAAAGTCATTGAGTTCTACCGGAACTGAGTACCAGGTGCTTTTCAACACACTGTGTGTGACCAAGTAAAAGATATAGTATTATGAATACTTTACGGCTAATCTCTTTCATTTGTGGATTTAATTAAATAATTTTTCCCATAGCTGCATACTTGTAATAAAAAGAATGGGTTCATGATTCGATTAACCGAAAAATACTCGATTAGGAGTAAATGGTCGATGATGTAAGGTTGCTGTTTATTTTAACGACCGTCTTTATACTACAGTAAGAGAAAGGTAAGGATGGATGAAGCTGTGAGTGGTATATTATATACATTATATACATAGTACCAAACTTTGTAAGAAAATGTGGGTGGCGTAGTCAAAGTTGATTTTTTTAAATGCAGGAAGTAAACATTGAAGGTAAATTTTTATATGGTAAATTTCTCTATTAAAAGCAATTGGCTTAACTGCAGATGCCTGCTGGAATTCTTTAGGTAAATTAATAAATGTCTTACAAAAGAATGCGAGGTTAACTGTCCCACACAAAAGCTGGAATTCATCAAGCTCATATAACTCTCAGAATATCTCAAACTCGAATTAAAGCCGATGTAGTAAGCCCGGTATGACAACGTACATTATTGATTTTTTTTTTATAAACTACACAAATGTTTAGGACTATATTCATCTCTAACGCGCAATGACGTAAGGATATAAGATCAGAAAAAAACTTTTTATTTATTTAAAATTAGACAAATTAATCTTCAACTCGAGGCTACAAAGAACATTAGGAATAAATGGGAATTCTTAGCAGTTCAAAGACTAGGCAGAAAAGTTATTTGGCAGTCCAAAGCCTAGCTAAATTATTATCCTCTCAACTCGAGGCTATAACACAAGGTGAAATTAGAAATATTTGCATGCCATAGGGGAATCCATAACAGATAAAGTAAGTTATTTAGGAAGTATTTGTTTAATTAAAAAAAACATATAATTTTTGAATTAGGTTTGTTGACATTAGAGGTATTTTGTGTATAACTTGATTGTTTGATTTAATATAAGTTTACACTGTGGATGTATGTTTGTTTATCTAAATAAGAGAAATGAAGTTCATTGCGTAAAATTAGTCTTACTTGGACCTTTTTTCGTAGAAACGTCCCAAGCACGGAGACAGTAATGGTAATCTGCTAAGTAGGAGAAGCTACTATAAAACTATAAAAGTGAAAAGAAAACTAGGTAAGAGGAAAAAGCACAGGACCGTGTCGAGGTGGAATTTGGTTTTGGCATAGTAGTCATCACGATAGCCAACACGGTTAGAATTATTGGTATAATAGATAAAACTATTTATACCAATTAATATATAAAAATATTTATAGGATTTCTCATATAAAATTAAGTAAATTACAACGTAAAGACACGTGTAAAATTTGTTTATATCATATTCGTATAAATTTTATACGTAAAATCTTATACACGAAGTTATGATAAGGCTTTGGAATAAATTTTAAACGAATTATAGATAGAATTTATAGTATATCTCATATAGACGAACGATACTACACAGTAGTACAGTTGAGTATGAATTCACTTGGTTCAGTTTTTATATTAAACACTTATAAATATAACTTAACAATTTATATAATTACTATATGAGAAGCCCATCAGCTATCCCTTTCCGTATATAACAAATTTAAATATATAAGTAAAGAGAGTTCAAAACTATTCTGCAACTTAGCTGTACAGTTTATTTCTAAGCCAACAGTTGGAGTGTCCACCTGTGTTTCGGTAATTAAAATCATCTGTTGGTCTGTTGGTAGTCAATAAGTTTAGTTGTATTTAAAAAAAGTTTTCGGGATTGCAGGGTGTTTCCCCTTAGGAGGTCCATAGAGCGGGAGGTGATAGTACTCACCTAGACGAACCAAAAATTTGTTTGTCAGGGGGGGGGGGGGCAATATCAACCGTTTAGGAGTTACAGGGTGATTCATAAAAAAGCTAGGTTTTCACAAAACACTCTGTATCTTCAAAACTACAGGGCGTATGGTCACAGTTAAGGGCTCACTGTATGCAGAACTTCATGGCCTTTCCAACGACAGCTCAACCCCTCTCCCCTCAGAAGTTATGAAGGTCTAAACTAAAAATTTCGGATTTTCTTTCCTTTTTTTTTACTTTGACCTCTATTATTTTTGCAAAAAGGTCGTTAACATAACTTTTTTTTTATAAAAACTGTAAAGTGTAGACTCTCCTCTTTAATTTGACCTATTACACCCCATGTGTTAACTGTAGCCGTTAAACAGTTAATAACTCATAACCTATTCAGGTCACACCGAAATTAGACAATATTTTTTAAAATGACGTGGTAAGGAAACAAATTATCATTGAGAATACGTTTGAAAATAGGTTAAGAGCTAATAACTCTTTAACGGACATAGATAGCACATAGGGTATAATAGGTCAAATTAAAGAGGAGGCTCCACAGTTTACAGTTTTTATAAAAAAAAAGTTATGTTAACGACCTTTTTGCAAAAATAATAGAAGTCAAAATAAAAAAAAGGAAAGAAAATCCGAAATTTTTAGTTTAGACCTTCATAACTTCTGAGGGGAGAGGGGTTGAGCTGTCGTTGGAAAGGCCATGAAGTTCTGCATACAGTCAGCCCTTAACTGTGACCATACGCCCTGTAGTTTTTAAGATACAGGGTGTTTTGTGAAAACCTAGCTTTTTTTATGAATCACCCTGTAACTCCTAAACGGTTGATATTGCCCCCCCCCCCCTGCCCCATACAATTTTTGGTTCATCTAGGTGAGTACTATCACCTCCCGCTCTATGGACCCCCTAAGGGGAAACACCCTGTATATTTGCAAATTCAGTGTGGCGAAAACAAAAAAGCTATTATTAAAGTTTTCTCAAAATTTTCCCCGGACCTTTCGTATGAAGATTTTGTTTCTGCAGGTAAAAATGAATTATTTTTTTTTTCCAAAAAATTTAATTATTTTGAAGTGACTTTCAAATAAAGTGATTAGCATTTTCATCACTCAAGCTTTAACCGCATTTGATATCGGAGAGGAAGTTTTCTATGGTTTTGAAACATGTGTGGACTTCCCCGCGTACGCCCTGAAAACTTCCTGGAATTTGTGGGACAGTATTATATTCATCCATGGATTTTTTCTTAAAATTAAATTAAAAAGTGTTCCGAAAATGCAAAGTAATCAAATAATATATTCATAATTATTCTCGCTCTAATTAGTATTTACAGTTATTGAAAAAGAAATAAACGTAGGTGCAACTTCTTTTCGTACATCTACTCCAGGCTGTCTTAAACGGCAAAATGCTGAATATGGACCAAGTGTTTACATAACGGCAGATGTGTGTATCAATTTTATAAAGTACATGATTTATTTTTCGTGTTTTCTGATATACTAGGCCTTTAATTAATATATAAGTCAAAAGAACAAGAATGTTATTGTTTCAAGAGTTCGAAAATAAGGGCACCCTTTCTGATACGAATAGGCGCAGACTTATAACATTCGCGGCCGCTTATATCGAAGAAAACTTTGGATTCTGTCCTCAAAAGGATATACTGTTTGCGCTATCATCTGTTTGTGTTACTCTCTTTCTATCTTTACAGGCTGAAGGAGAAAATGAGCTGGTGTATTTTACCATTTTGTGCATAAATATTTGAAAAATTTAATATAATTTAATATACTATATATTGTCTCTTTATAAATAGCTCATCAACTGGATTTTTACAAACTAAATTGAAAAATGATCGAACAAAGAAACGAAAATTAGGTAAAGAATTTTCATCAATTGAAAAAGATTCTGCTGAAGTTTTTAAAAAAAAAGAAGTGGCACTAGTGTAGAAACATTTGATGAAAGCAATGAGGAAAGATTTTCATCAGTTAGAGACTGCAGTATTACATGATCAAATTGAATATATAAAATGCATACTGAGGTTAACTCTCATCTTCAGACGGCAATGTACACGGAGTTACAGAAGAGCCTATTAGAAAATTATAAATTCTTTTTTCATTTGTCCGGAGTTGGTAATTTATATACATACATATGTATACATAATATGAATTGATATTATTTAATTAATTTCTGTCTAGATAAATTACGACTTCGATCTCTTCTATTCTGAAAAACCCTCTCTTACGAGCAAATGGTTAGTTTTGATTTTCTTAGTAAAAATTTGGTTCGTTATATTTATTTTTTATTATGCTTTTAAAGACTGGGATCCTGCAACTCTCTCAATTTTGAATATGCTGAAAGTACTTCCTCCTCCAGCAAATGGGAAGAAAACGCTATGCCGTGTTACAGACGAAGAAGCAGTTAATTTAATAGTTATACTAAAAGAGGTAAAGAAGATAAAAAGTTGGTCTATATACTATATACATATTTCAATATCATATATTTTAATTTCAGGCTGGACAAACTACTGCAGAACTTTCGAAGGGAAGCTCCTTTTATTATCGCCGTTGGCAACTGTAAGTCAAATATTTTTTAAATTAGGTATTCTTAAGTTTTTATTTTTTTATTTTTTTTTTATTTTTAAATTAGGTATTCTTAAGTTTTTTATTTTTTCTATTTAACTATGTACACATCTATTATACGATTTTTTTTTCTTTTGTAAAACAGACTGAATATTATACTTTGTTAAATAACAAAAAGAAAACATTTAAAACATAATGTGTTATTTTATTTACTATAAGTACGGCATAATAATATTTAATTTATAATCCTATACAAGTCGATGTAAATATTTTATAGTAAGTATAGTAATTTGGAGTAGGTTTTATAACTTTTCATCATTTATTCATTTATAAGAGTTTCATATTATTTTCATAATTTTGTAGACGTGTGGGGTAGTTTTAAACTTTTAACTATCAATTTCAAGTACACTATCCTAGGGTTAACTTTATAAAAACCTCCTATCAGATTGTATAAGGACTCATTGTATATAACCAATATGAGATTTTAAATGGAGCTGTATACATAGGAAAATTTATATAATTAATACCAACATTTTTAACCGTGAACTGAGCTACCAATGCCACCTGACTTCCTTCCCTTTTTCGTTTTTTAATTATATTGCTCAGACAAGGATATACGTAAAATGAAGAATTGTAGTGGTGTATCAAGAAATAAATACGAGAAATTCAATGTTCACATTTGCCTATCATAACAACGGAATTCTTGACAAAAAAAAGGATCTGGATATATGGGCGACGGCAGTATGGTGCAAGGTGGTGCAGTTGCACCACCTTTGTTTCATAAAAATGTTCATCTATTTATTTAGAGAAGCATTAAAAATCAAAACGATACAACTTTTTTTTTACTATTTTTCCTAATTTTTATTAAATACGTGGCTTGTCTGCGAACTTATACACTACTTCGCTTACGAAATCTTCATGAACAACAGACTTATCATACATAAGCCCGAGAATCGTTGTTCGCACTCTTGTCCAAGTCTTCACTTTTCTTAACCTAAAACCTTTGGTGATTTCTAATAAATTAATGTATTCATTTTTTGATGTATCTAAGTTTTTTGGGCCCAAGTTTCATACCATATTGTGACTTCATCAATAAAGTTTTCAAATAAAGATGTTCCATAAAATTCCTATATTTTTGAAACAATTTTTATTAGCTCTTGTTTTGTTAACAATTTCATTTCACGGGAGTGAAGCTGCGTAGTGCAGAATAACGTTAATTCAATAATATAATAATACTGGATGGAGCTACAACTTCTTTTCTAAATTAGAAAACTAGAACTAGGTTTTTATATATGTATATTTGTGCCATAAAATTTCGTCGCATTAGGATTTAAAGATGATGTCTCTTAAATGGTGACCTCCAGAGTTGATGTACATTTCAGCCCTAAGTCAAGTCGTGAACAAACAAAAATCTCACATTTCGCTTTTATATTTCCAGACGAAATTCTTTCTCACGAATGGCGATGATAAAGAACTTCGTAGAGAAGGTTAGATTTAATTAAGTAAAGGAATAATTAAGTTAGTTGGCAATCTAGTGATACGAATTTACGAATTTTTTCTCTGAGACTTATCGAAACGGAAAACGTAAATCGAAATTGTAAACACGGAGACACAAGTTTCGTGCCTCAAATAAAATCAATGATTCAATTGATTGGATTATAAGTGAATTAAATAAAATTTGTGGAAGAAAATAATTTTCAAGAAGTGTGAAAAAATTTAGCTATTTAATTGTTCGAATTATCATTGAACTAAATAAATTTTTTTATGAAAGAAAATTTTCAAGAAGTGTGTAAAAGTTTTAGTGATTTTAATCTCATATCTAGACAAAAATTTAAAGTATAGGTAGAAATAGGCAAGAACGTTTCGATTCGAACCGTAGAATAACAAATAACGAAATGAAGTTAATCCTCAAATTAGGAATATCATCGAACAACACGAAGCGTAAATCCAGGCTTTACAAGCGAGAGTTGAGCAACTGATTATAAATCCGCCAATACAGGAAGCGCAAATACAGGACCTGCAGGTAAGAGTTGAACAGTTAGCAGCACATCCGCCAGTACAAGAAAAAAACAACGAATTCTCATTAACATCAGAGCAATTTATAAATTACATCAATAGGCTAAGAATATTCAACGGAAGAGATGAATTCACTGTTCAAGAATTCATAAGCTCTGTAGAACGGACATCCCAATTATGCAGAAACACGGACTCTATAACTATTGCATCAGTATCATACTCAACGATAAAATACAATGTGAAGCTAAGACATGTATACATCGCTTAGGAGCAAACGCAGTGAATAAATGGAACGAGGTAAAAAGTGAATTTAAGTTACATTTTCGACCAAGGAAGGATTACGTAGAACTTCTTAATAAAGGTAGAATTTTAAAAGTGAGTACCCTAAGGGAATTGTTTAATAGTATTAGAGAAATAAATTATAACCTGAATGAGTTGTGCGAATTTGATGATGATAAACCAACTACATATCATCCTTCCAATAATGATAGACATTTAGCTGATATTGTTAGAAATAAAATACATAATTTTATTAGAGGTCATATTCCCGAAAATGGTTCAATAATTGAAATATATAATAAATTTGACAAGTTAAAGTTGCTTGACGATGAAGATGCGGTAGATCCAAATAGTAGGAAGAATAAAACCAATCTTCATAAAATATCTAGCAACAATAGTTATAGAAATACACATAATTTCAATAATACCAATTATTCTAACAGAAATAATTTTAATGGTAATAATTACTCAAACAGAAATAATTTCAACGGTATTAACAATTTCAATAGAAATAGCTCTAGTGGTAATAATAATATTTCTAATAGGAACTATAATGTAAACGGTGTAAATAATAACCAAAATATTAATTCAAGTAATAGTCATAATAATAGTTCTGGACTATATAGAAATAATTATAGGAATAACTACAACTCAAACCAGAACAACCCCAACCCTTACCAGTCTAGACAATTAAACAATTCAGTGCAAGTTAGAAGTAACAATCTAGCTGAACCGATGGAAATTGGAAATTTCTATGAAGATATAAAGATAAGATATAGCCTCGGAACTCAGAATCCCAGGAATAGCTATAACAATAGGAACCCAAAAGATTAGATGTTTAATAGACACTGGTTCAGCTACCAGCGTGATAAGACCAAACTTCCTAACAGAATTTTCTGAAGAAAATTAAAATGCGCCCGTCTATTATTCTACCATTAATGGAACAAATAAGATTACGAGTAAAATAGTTACTACAATGTCTAAAGAATTTAGATTCATAGATACCATAACTTGGAAAATCATTAATTTAGTGGGTAGAAATTACGACGCAATTATGGGTCACAATTTCTTGGTACACTTTAAAACCAAAATAAACCTAGAATATAGATATATTGAGATAAATTTTCTAAACACGCCATTAGTCTAAATTTAGAGGTTAGAAATCACATACCCATACTAGAAAAGGTTATGCAAATGATATCAATAAGAGGTCAAATGAAAAATTTTGTGTTCGATAATGAATTCAATTCCCAATACATAAAAGATTTTTGCAACATAGAAAATATAGAATATCACATCACGTATTCTAACAATCATACTGGCAACGCAGATATTGAAAGGCTTAATGGAACGATAAGAAAAAAAATAAGAGCACTAAATTTAGAAAAAAAATCAGCCCATCAGAATACATCTCCTTAAGGCAATAGAAATGTAGAATAGATTTTATCATTCCACAATCAAAACGACACCTATATCGGTTCAAAATAAGGAAATCGATCTCAACATTATTTATGGCAGGCTAGTAAATTTCAAGGAAAAGGTAATTAGAAAAAGAAATAAAAGTAAAGAATATTATGAGGAACATGAGGAACCGGATTCATTAAAAATTACAAATCCCTCAGACATAAGGAGTAACCAAAATTTAGAAAATATAATCTGTCCAATATACACGAAAATAACATTAAACGCCCATTTAAATTTACAGACCAAAGCGATAATCATGGCCATAATATTTCTGATGCTACCAGCATCAACACAACAAACAAACTATGACAATTGAGAAAACTGAATCAAACTCCGGATACGCAGATATCCAGAAGAATTATTAAGTATATAACCAATAATTTAGAAATTAAAAGAAGAATTAAAAACAAAATCAAAACTCTAATACCGTGTAGGCAAAAGAGAGAACTGATTAATTTTGGTGGAACTATAGCTAAATGGTTGTATGGTACAATGGATGATGAAGATAGGCAAAATATTGAAGAACATTTAAATATACATAATTGATTCAAATAATCACAATTTGATCCAAAATATGAACCAACAAAATAAAATTAATGGCAACTTTAACAAAACGTTCATGATGTTAAAAAACATAATAGACAATGATAGAGTAAAAATTTTACAAAAATTTAAGCTGTATGCAGAAAGTCAAGCTTCAGAAAAAATACTCAAATTAGATATTGTCGAAAAAGTGGTAGATCATATCCAGGACAACATAGCATAAGCACGTCTAGGGCTATTACACCCAAACATTCTCACTGACCAAGAAATCAGTTTTCAGAAACTATCAAACATTCATTTAGGTGTAACTAAGTATGTGAATGGATCAATAATATTCGCCATTAAAATTCCTAAAAGTAACATAACAATAGTACCGATTGCAAATTCAGAAAATAGACAAGTGGATTCAGAAATAGAAATAATTGTCAAATCAAATTTATACTTTTGAGGAAGGAAAATCTACGAAAGAATTAAAACTAAGTAAAAATTGTGTTTTAAATGGAAATTTTAAATTTATCAATAAATTTAAAGAAATAGAAAATACTATAATAATTAATAATTTAGAGCCAGGATTCCTAAATAGTAGCTGTGATGAAAGGAAGATAACATTAAAAGGCAGCTATTTGATAAATTTCAATTGTACAAAAAGAATTAATAACAGAGAGTTTAGCAATCGACAAAATGTATTTATCCAAAAGTTTGTAATACCGAAAATCGAAAATAACTCCACAAATAGTACCGAATTATAATTTGAAGAAATTGTTTTTAATCAAGAGAAAAATTTGAAAGAAATTGTCGAACTAAAATTCACTAAACATATAAACTAAACTATAGAATAGGATCATTTACTTTAATAATTGCAATTGTATGTATTTTGGCATTATATTTTTATTGCAAGAAAAAACCGATGTAAAGATAAAACAAACGATTCAGGAGAATCCAAAATTTAAAGATGGTGGAGTTACATCAAGATTTAACCCTGACTCACCAAAAAAAATTAGCTTGGGAAAATATTGAAGCGAAGTACGGAATTACAATATGAGATTTTTGTTTTTCAAGTCAAGTCGTGAACAAACAAAAGTCTCACATTTCGCTTTTATATTTCCAGACGAAATTCTTTCTCACGAAAAACGATGATAAAGAATTTCATAGAGAAGGTTAGTTTTTATTAAGTAAAGGAATAATTAAGTTAGTTGTAAACCAACGATCATCTGGCTGAAGTCAGATCGCAAAATAGAATTTAAAGTTCTGTTAAAATCAATTTTTGTATGAATGAAATTTATTGAAAAGAAGAAGTAATTTCTTTTATTTTAATTTTTTTTTATTCATACTTAAAAACAAAGTGGCGCGCTGTTTGTGCCGTGACGCCGTTTTGTTGGAACCAGATGTGCTCCAGCCCCAATTCTTCCAAACTGCGTATCAAGAACTCACGTAGCATGGTTCTGTAGCGCTCGCCAGTGACAGTTATCGTATTGCCTGCAGCGTCTTCGAAAAAATAGAGTGCGATCATACCTTCAGCACAGACCCCATACCATAAAGTAACTTTTAGTGGGTGTAAAGATGTTTCTTGAATATTGCGCGGATTTTCAGTGCCCCAGAAGCGAGATTCTGCTTATTGACATGCCCCGAGACATGGAAAACTGCTTTGTCTTTCATAAACAATTTTGAAAAAAAAAAATCATCCTATTCAATGTTGAGGTTTATGACGCGCTGGCTGTACTCTTCTAGACGAGCTCGGTGGTCAGTAGGCAGCAGCTAATGAGTCATCTGAGTTTTATACAGAAACATCTTCAAGTCTTTGACCAAAATACGCAGCAAAGCCCGCCTGGAAATGCCCAATTGCGTGTCACGTCGCCTCATTGATGTTTCTGGACACTCTTCCACATCTTCGCGCACAACATCGATATTTTCGGCTGTACGGCCTGTTCTTGGTCTGCCAGACCTAGGTCTATCCAATGTTGCGTCATTGACACGATTATTCCACGTTCTTGGGAAGTATAACGGTCCATGTTTATTTTTACTAATTTTACATTTGTTTACTACACAATTGTCAATATCAGAATGACACAAGACGTAATATAAAAAATGTATAAGTAATTTCTGCCAGTACTTTTGCGCCACCCAGTAGAATCTAAATAAGGATATTGATCTTCTATAATATTCTTCCACAGAATATGCTCGTTGATTTGACTATTGGGTCATTCGCTTCACTAAGCGGGGCAATATCAGGTCAATATTCAATACATCATCGCAACAAGTTGAAATTTGCTGAAGAATTAGGGAAAATTCTTCTTCTAATTTTTACTAAGTTGTCAATTTCTTCATTTAAAGATTGTAGGTTAAGTTGAATATCCTGCAACTGATCAGTGACGAGTTCTAGTATACACAAACTATGTGCGGAGCTACAACAAAAGTACTACTATCTGTTGCAACGTAAAGATGGTGTACCTTTTGTCTTGTTGGCAGTTCATAATTGTGAACAATTTGTAGCGTTGTTTAAAGACCCAGAGAAATATTTTAAGGGAAATCTTTGATAAAGTTTAATCAGGGATTTTGTGTAATTAAAGACCAGACCAAGGATTGTCTGTAGTGTATTTCCAGCGGTACGGTAAGAATATCAGCATATACTATAACTGATTAGAATGAGCAAATTTATTTGTGAAGAAACTCTATAATTTAAATAGCACGACATAAAACATGTTTGCAACGATGAAATTTATCTGACCTTGTAGGAAATCAATAAAATAACTTAATTTAAATGGAAAAATTACAAAATTTTTCTCAGGTTAAATTGGTAAAACGATAACCCCAAACTGATATTACCCTGACCTTGATAGCACATTTTGATGTGAAAACCCTTAATGAAAGTAAAAGATGATTTTAAAAAGTTCTGAGCATCAGCGGATACTACGATAAATTTTTTCATGAATTCAGAATTTTGTTCTGTTTTGCAACAGATTAAAAAGTATAAAAGAGAGCTTTTATGAAATACAAATATTGAAAGGAGCTTTCACGAATATGCATAGTTTTTTTTTCTGTTTCTATGTAGATAAATATTTCTAATATTTTCATTTGGAAAGCAGAAAATTATTACAATTTCCAAAAATCAGGTACCGTATTTTATATATAATTTCTATTTACAGAAAATTATGGTTTTTGTTTCGTCTCTAATAATTTCTTTAGAAAAAGGGCTTACTAAATTATTATTTATTTCAGTTAGTGCTGTATTAAATTTGTAACATTTTTATAACCGTAGTTATACAAATTCTACGAAATCTCGGTAGTTCTAATAATTTAAGTTAAGCATGTTTTTACTTTGCTTTCATTTTTTATTATCAATAGATCTACATATTTGCGATTGGTGTATTTAATTAATTTTTACCAAAACGCTCCAAAAAAGCATAATCTTGTTGAACTGATTTTAAATTTTGTTAACACACAATGTACAAGTTTCTGGTGGAATATTTTTTTGAAAATACCCTGGTGAAATAAATAATTATTTTTACATGCACCATCTTACACAAAATCCTGGCGGCGCCCAAGAGATTTTTTCGTTCTCGGAACATATTCTTTGTAAAAAAATTATAATATCTTGGTAGGCGTACGTAACTGTACGTAAATTCCATGAAAAACATAACATATTTGTCCTACTGTCAAAGTGATAACGATATTTATATTCTTATTGTATCGTGTTCAGGCGAATTTAGGTGTTTTGTTCCTAATTTAGTTTTAAACTAACAGGCGATTATTTGAAATCATATTGTCGTTTACTGTGAATTATTTTTTAAAGAGATTTGAGAGGTTAGACTAAGTGGTTAGTTTTATATACCACCGCGCAAAAAATAAACAGGTAAAATTAAGGTATAAAGAAGGATGTTTTGTTATTAAACTATAATTGAATACAGTCATGAATCGAAAAATTCTGCGCTCCGAGCATATCGCGGCAATTTTATGCTACGATGAAGATGAATCCGTAGAATTGGCAAGTATTCCTTCCGACTCAGAGTCTGAAGATGAGGAAAACACTCTGGAAGAAGATAAGGTACTACCATTTTATGAGGAATCCGGAAACGAAGAACCATCTACTTTCGAAGTATCTCAGCCTTATGTAAGCCACTTTTACCAAAATATAGCATATTTAGTCCTACAAGTGTTGAAACATTATAGATGTCAAGGGATGATTTCGAAACTGATGACGAAATTATTCTGAGCGATTTAAAAAAAGTTTGGAATGCAAAAGCTTTTAATCCACCGAAATGGAGCAGAAATTTCCGTTTAGCTGAACCAGAACAATTCAAGGGAACACACTATGGTCCATCGGAGATCATTGCAAATCTTTCTTCAAACGATCCAAGGGAACTTTTCAGTGCATTACTCACTGATAAGATTGTTGACCATATAGTATTCCAAACTAATTTATTTGCACAGCAATCGGAAAAGTTTTATCTGCCTACCAATAGCGCAGAAATCAAAGTTTTTATTGGAATAAATTTTCTTATGGAAATAAAACCGCAAGCGAGCTACCGCGATTATTGGTCTAGTAGACCTGAATTGAACGACCCATATATATCCAAACTGATGTCAGTCAAAAGGTTTAGTTGGATTTTAGGAAATATTCATTTGAACGATTCGTCATTGATGCCTGGCAGGGATTCTCCAAATTTCAGCAGACTATACAAAGTACAACCCTTACTGGATATGCTTTTGGAAAGATATCAAAAATGTTTTGATCCAGGAGTACTTCTTGCGGTAGACGAATCGATGATTAAGTTTAAAGGTCACAGTTCTCTGAAGCAGTACTTGCCTAAAAAGCCCATAAAAAGAGGATATAAAGTATGGATGCTTTGCGATAAGACTGGTTACATATGTAACTTTGAAATATACACAGGCAAAAAAGGCAATGATATTCAGAAAAACTTAGGCGAAAGCGTCGTTTTGCACATGAGCTCTCCTTTTATTGGTAAAAATCACAAATTGTATTTTGATAATTTTTTTACAACATGTAATTTGATGGTTGAGTTGAAGCGGAATGGAATATACGCATGTGGCACTGTACAAGCCAATCAGAAATTTTTACCATCAGAAATGAAAGAGGACAGGAATCTATCCCGCGGTGAATTCGACTGGAAAACAAGGGACTCTGGATTACTTTATCTAAAGTGGAAAGATAAAAGATCGGTTACTATGCTTTCAAATTTCCATGATGGTACTTCAGAGTTAGTTCCTTGCCCCGAAGTTATTGCTGAATATAATTCAAATATGAATAATGTTGATAAGTTTGACCAGCTCAAAAAATATTACGAGGTTGACCGAAAGAGTCACAAATGGTGGCATAGGATTTTCTTTCATTTTTTTGATGTGTGCGTCGTGAATGCTTATATCTTAGCAAAATTTGTCGACTACAAGCAACCTCTAAAGGAGTTTAAATTGGATATTATCAACTATTTGACAATTATACCATTGCCTCAAAAACGAAAATCTAAACGAGACAAAGTTCAGATAAAAACAACAAGCTTTATGTTGACCCATCCATTCGAGCGGCAGGCTCATCACATCAGCCAATAAGTTGTACATTACGTCGCTGTGCCAAATGCAGTAAAAAGGGACACCAAAGGCGAACACAGTGGATGTGCTGTACGTGCAACGTTCCTTTGTGCCTTAGTAAAACAAAAACGTGTTTTACAGATTTTCACAAAAAGTGATCGTATTATGTGCGGTGGTATAAAATTCATACCATGTCCTTACGCAGGACTCTGCAATTAAACAATATTAATTTACATTTTTTTTGTTCAATAAATGGAATAAACTCAGTTTTTGTAATTTTATCATATCGTGCCCCTGAACTAATTTGGTACGGTTAAAACAATAAATTCTATTGTGACTGAACTTTATTTTTTTTCTACCACTGGCTGATGAAGCGATTTGAAAAAAAAAGGACTATAAGAAAATTTTTTTACACAATTTTCTTACATTCATTTCTATGATTATAAATTATCCAAAACCAAAGTTTAAAAGTTTTTCTTCAACTACAACAAAATTCAGGATTGAAAATGTGAAATAAAATAGTTTTATAATTATATTCAACATTCGAAATAATCCGCACAGTATCATTTAAAATTTCCAATGTAGCATAAGCAAGAACCTATCACCACAGGTTTGAAAACGATCTGCGAAGAAATCTCTGAGAAAAATCTAGTCTAGTGTTGGAAAATCCAATACTATAAAAGTCTTGCACTAAATCCACATCGAAAATGCTATATATAAGTCAAAGATTCGTTTTGAGATAGAACACTGAAAACCCTTTACTCTGCACCTAGTAAGTATATAAAGAGTATAATCTACACGGTCTCGTGCATTCTTTGCATACAAAAATCTCAAATATTTCCTTAAAATGCCTTTTTCTCATTTTTTTGTATAAGTAAAGAAAAGTTAAATTAGCTTTTTAACATTTCTTTGAAAGACTGTTGAATGTGGTAGAGTAGAGAATAGTAGGTCTCTTTGTTAGTGCGATTTCTGGTTATGCTTGTATAGTAAAAAAATGTGCCAGCCTTGAAAGAAAATCCATCATAAAAATCAATTAAAACGAAATCATTGAAAAAGTTTGTTTTGAAGTAATTTTGATTGCATGAATTTTAACTTAAGAAAAAAAAAAAGTTTTTTGTACAAATTTAATCAAACTCCTTCTTGTGAACAGGCTTTTCTTAATAATTTAGTTGAAGGAGATTTCCTTTTATGTTGATTTAAATGAGGGGAATTTCAGTTTTTCTTTAGCAGAAAAACTTTTAATTATTATTATAAATTAAGTTTTTACACAGTTATACCTAGGCAGACGGGAAAAATCAATGATCAATCGTTGGTAATTGAATTTTTCCAAAATCGATTTACCTTTCAATTTTAATTTTAATTATTAAAAATGTGCTGTCAATTACATATAAAAATTGACAGGACTTTCGTTTTAATTCACAAAATCTTGGGGAAACTTGATTTTTGATAAAATCAATTACCAACGAATGGTCATTGATTTTGTCCGTCTGCCTAGCGTATTACTGTTGTATAGGTAATTATACATTTTACCATTCAGTAATCCAATTCTCTTTACGGTTTTACAGTAATTTAATTTTTCGTACGCCTTGTAATGAGACTTTTAATTGATATTATTCAACCACGAATTTTACAAGTCAAACTATATTTTCCTACATGGTGCTATCATTTGATGCTCCTCAAGAGTCAATTATGGGGCCACTACTTCAGTTAACTAAATTATATTCGGTAAATATCAGTTATTTTCTCACTGACATAAATAAGTGAAATTGAATTTATGTTGGAATGAATATAATTTTAATTGATGAAAAGTTTCAGTTGGGCCAAGTGATGGCTTAGCGATCATTACCAGGTTTTCTTAGAAAAAATTATAAATATGGCATTGAATGGTTTTCAAATGCATTTATGTTGACACAGATGATAACTAATTCTGCAGAGGCTACTGTTTTGTTTATGAATGACGTTGATGCTTTCTTCGGCTTATAATTGCTTTAAAACAAAGTTAAAACGGTCTATAGGCACATTATATCTATTGAATTGAGTATGAATTCCATAAACACCAGCCAGATCATCATCAATAATACCCCAATCGAGGAAGTATCATAATTCAAATACCTTGGTTGGATCTTACCACAAACGCAGGAGCAGAAGAAAACGTACTTGAAGGCTGAAAAGGCAAGACTGGTATCCGGAAGACTGGGTAGTTTGCATTTTTGCAAGGCTCCACATATTGCTGGGGGAACAAAACATAGAATGTTAAACTTCTCCGTGAAATCAATCCTGCGGTACAGGAGCAAAATATGGTTTACCAAGAAAAACAGCATAAACGAAATGAAAGTGTTTCTAAATGAATGCCTAATGATTTCCTAATGGCAGAATATTCTGGCCAAGATGAAACACGAATACAGAGTAATGGTTAATTATGCGCACCAAGAGCCAATAGCAACCTAAGCGAAGAAAAAATCGCCCGACAGGAATTAAAATTGAATCCAAAGCAGTTAAAAGGATATTGGAAAAACCGTGAATAACACAGAAGACAACTACGAAATAGACGAAAGTGGGAAACAGAAATCAATGGAATGGTCCAAAATATCAGTTGGAGAGGCTATGTGGAGGCCTTATACTCCCACAGAGAGTGAAAAAAGAAGAACAAAATTTCGATTGAGGTTAAAATCTCCCCGAATATTTGTATTTTTTTGTGTGCGTAACAAAGGTCTTATTTGTCTTCTCATGAAACTTTAGTACCTACATACTAATCTCAGCTTACTTCTCCTATCCGATACACTTTGATGGATATATATTTTTATTTTCATGAGTATATTGATATGCTAATTGGCATAAATGTTATATTCTTACAGCAGCCATTAAAATTTAATCCCATAAGGATCAAGTGTACTCAATTCCTCCCAATTATTAAAAAAACACAAATATTTTTAGATAGAACAAAAATCGACAGAAAATCGTTGATTTTTTTCTTAAATCAAATTAAATATTGGTTATAAAATCCAATATCCAATTTTCCTAGAAAAAATTTCTCAGATATTTCAACAAATGAGTTGAGAGGCAAATATGAAAACATATGTAGGTATGTATTAGATGCTAATAGGAAAACATTAAACGAATTTTTCAAATTCTTACCGTATATTTTCTTACAGAGGAAGCTAACTTAGAGAAGTAGTCGAAGAGAAGCAAGGAATACATACATATCTACAGTTTTCTGAATTAATTAATGAAAATGAACTGAACCAGTAAATCGGACAAGGCGCTATTATCTCAGCTGGTAGGGAACAGAAGTATCTAAAAATCTAAATCAGAATTTTTCAGTTTCAGAGTATCCACTAAGGATAGATTTTAGAACTTCATAAAATGTGAGTGAAATGTAAAAGTCCGAACTTAATGGTATATAATACAAAACTCAACACATTTTTGTAGGACTCTCTCATATTTCCCATTTTCATGTTCAGTACTACTTTTGAAATAAGCCAACTTCATGAAAGTTACAAAAAAGATAAAGCCCAGCTCTTTATGCTTACACAAAGAACAAATTGCCAAAGTTTTAGACGATTATAACCGGTTCTTTGCGTTTACATCATAATGCGGTAGGAAACTTTTTTTGATTCTCCTCCTAGTACGTCCAAAGGCTCTCCATGTGAACTTTCAAGCTCCATACATACACACACATACACATATTGAATGGCTGGGAATATATATATATATTTTTTTTTTCTGAATTATAAGAATTAATGAGCATAAGACTAGAGCGGGAAAAGAATGGAACGCCATTAAAACTAATTACTTCCTTCAAGACATCCCTTGGCTTCTTAGCATTGAATGCCGGCGGTGACCATTTATCATATAATTTGTGTCTTGTTTTCCTTTGCATGGCTTTTAACGGTGAAATAAATTCATTAACTTTACTAAAAGGACATCATGCTGGAATGATGATATTAAGTTTAATGATTATTACTCTTTCCTTATGGAGGGAAAGGTAAAACATACAGTAAGTTGCGATTGTTTAGTGTGAATGCAATTATCGATGTGTGCCAGGCATGCAAGCTCATTTATTAAAACATAATATTCCACTTTATATTGTAAATTGATAAACCGCTTTTATCATGTTCCAGTTTAGATCAATTTACCCTAATTTAAACAATAACCATATATTCAAGATACACAGTGAATTGAACGCCTATTGAAAAAAAAAAATCTAGACATTGACCTTACATGTTTTGCAGAATTTAACTTTTCTGAACTTTACTGAACATTTTCGTTTTATGAAAGTGAACTCCAAATCTGTACTATCACCTCTGATGATCTTATAAAGTCTGAATCTACCAGATTCATCTATTACCTATGTCCGGGAGGCTCCAAACATACCTTCATTACTTAGATGTGAAGTGCTGGATATTATCATTGCATTCAAGAAACTTCTTATTTTTACAGAGACTAGGGAAGAGAATATTCATGTTTAACTTATATGCTCGGTACAGTAATCATAAGGACAGAAACGAAATCAATATGGTTGACCTTCTGGGGCAAGCACTGGAAACAAGCAATACTAGAAAACCCCACAGAACCTTACAGCATTACACCTGTAGGTAAAGGCTACAGCTGCCAATGCTGCGTACCAGGATGAATGTGACGAAACTTGGAAACTTGATCACACTACGATTGGGGAGAAGCTTCAAAGAAATTTCTTAATGTCATCAGAACATATTCCGATAAGACTTTTATCGTTAGGTATCCTAAATATTGCGATGAAGTATTGGAAGCCTTGCAATTTCCCAACAATGCTCATTAGAGAATTAACCTGGTGCACAGGTGGTTCTAGGACTTAAACTGGAGTCGAAGCGGGCTTGTAAGACAATAGTACCATTGTCGAAACATTACTGATCAGTATGCGCTTGTATTCTAAGGAGGAGTTCATATTACATGTGCTTAGGAGAATCTAAGTAGAGCTTATAACAAAAAAATCATCTTAATATCTTCTTGTAGTAAAATAAGAGCGTGTATGGGATTTGCAACGTGAATTGGATAAATTGGATATATCCAATCAGAGCAGCTTGCTCTCGATACCGGAATAGAACTGATGTTTGAGTCTCCTCTGTGTACCAAAAAATAGCGGTCATACTTAAACTAAGGAGAACGTCGTGTACTGAAGAAGCAACCCGTGAAGACCTATTCCAAGCGGATCACGGATATACCATCAATGTAAAGCTCGAGAGAACCTCTGAACTATGGAATGTTTTTATCATCAACCACTACCAAATGAAAAAACACCTTGTCACTATTGGCATGGGGCACTCATCCTACTAACCGGCTTTATCTGAAAGATGATAAGACCATTTAATATTTAACTTGTATGAATTTCTGGTGATATCTATACGAGTCGAATGGTACGCATAGGCAGATAACCCACTTTGTGAGATTCTAAACGAATTCAAGGGGACCGGCATGCTCTAAGAAAATGGAAGGCTTACAATAATAGACCATTTTAGTATTGCTATTCCAATAACTAATAATGTCTATAGAGTAACATAGATTCTAAATATGAAACCCTCAACATATACATATTTTGATATTCTTCTTTTAATAACATTGAAAACATTCAGCCCTAATGTTAATATCTGAGGACCTTCATTTAATTTTAGATAATCAAATATTGACGATCTTCTCTTCTCACGATCTTTAGAATAAACAGAACTGAATTACAGCAATATAAGATTTATGGATAGTTTCGATAGAAATCAACGCAAATGGGATATTATGATTTTAAATCTATCAAATATCACCGATAAAATGGGAAATTCTTGGTAATCAATAATATGAAATCATTATCATATACTGCCTGATGCGATGCTACATATAAGATGAAATTAAAAAACCTTAAGCAAATATATTGAAGTACAAAATCGACTTTGAAAAGAATTTAATTATAAACGAATTGAAACAAACAGTATAAAGTAGGTTTACATCACGTTCCATTTTTTTTTTCTAAAAAACCTCACAGCATGAATTAAAGTAGTAAAAAACAAAAATACATACATTATGTACATAAATAATGTATACAGTAAATATGTTCAAATTAAAGGAATCAAAGCAAGACTCTTCTCGGCAATCCTGTATATTTTCAACAGTAAAACTTTTCAGACTTCAGTTACTTTTGAGAGTCGAAATAAATTCGAAACAAAACAAGCAAAAGTGAATCCTTTTCATCTCATCCAGCACATAACCATCTCTCTATGTATGTGTTACGTATACAACTGTAGATAGGTAGGTAATACCTATATATTTACATAAAACATTCAACTCTGCAGTGGCATTATATTTAAGAACTTTCTTTTATTTTTTGTGGGAATATCTCAAATTCTCTGTAAATTTGAATTTACCTACATACATACATACATAAAAAAACATTTTCATACAGTTAGCTATCCATTCATACTTCAGTTATCCACAACGGAAGTAAGTGATGGATGCACTTTGCATTTTGTAGGAAGCCTCAAAGCTTTCATGAGCTTTCAGGTAATTTTTCAATGTGGATCCATTTTAGAACTGGGCCGCTTACTCAGGTCGCTATGAAGATTAAGTGGATTTACTGTATAGGATAGGACCATTCACGAACACAGTCTCTTCTCTATAACCCACCCCCCCCCTCTCACACTCCTATATATTATTTCTGAGTTTTAGGGTCAACACGAGGTCGAATAAAAAGGATCAAGCTCTGATGGAATTTATATGCGAAGCTCTTCTGGTAACCCATTGAACGATATTGAAGTCCTTTGTTCGAATAAAATAGTCCTGAGCTGGTTAAGGTTACCTCTGTAGAATGATACTGATAAAAATTCCGTTATAATTCTGTTGATTTTTTTTTTTTGTGGAATATTTTTCCTTTTATCATTTTCGAGAAATTTGAGTTGAAGGCTTTTAAATGCATTCACTCAATTTACATTTAAAATTTTTTTATATAAAATCCATTAAATGCAGTTGCCTTTTGTAATAATTCGCAATAAATTTCATGAGGAAGACTAGGAATATATCTGAAAAATCTATTTTGATTTATGTAGCTAGATATTTTTGTTTTGTTTTTGAGAGTTGGTGATTAAACCATGAGAAAATTCAATTCATTTATATAAAAAGATTGAATGGTGCAAATAACTGCAATAGAAATGATTGGTTGAAAATTAATAATTTTTTGATGATAAATAATTCTTGATATTGACATTTAATTTCATAAATTTCTTACGAAATGTACTTAACATCAACCTCTGCTGTTCTTCTAGCCCATTTCTCATCATAGTACTACATCTAAGCAAAGAGTACATATATAGACAAGTAAGCGCGATACAAAATTGTATGCCCTCTTCTTGAATACTGGTAGTTCCACTGGCAAATTTCTTCCTTTAAAAATCATATCATTCCTTGAATCCTACACCCTACCTCCTACTTTATATCAATCAAATATAATAAATAATATTAAGAAAAGTAGAAAGAAAAAAAATCAAATATGTGAAGATTTTTGATAAAATTTTATATTTGAAATCACATCATGCACGAACAGTTCGGGGAAATTGAATTCCAGAAAATTATCTGCATATGACCAAAAAGAACATGAAAAAGTAGAAACGCGGCTGAATCACATACATCCAAGTTGAAATCATCCTAAAGTCTTGAAAAAGGAGATAATTTTGTCAACATCGACCCGATTTCATTTGGCGTTAAGTAATCTAGTTTTCAATTCAGACGAATTTAAATGCCTCGGGTACATGGAGTAATCACCGAGAAAATGATGACTAGTTGGTTGATACATGATGCACCAAAATTTGAAATGCCCCAAACGAAGTTTCACTGACATTCCCATTTTTATACTAAATATTGTAAACATTATGTAGATTGTGGTGGTGGAGTAAGTCCAAGTAAACTCTCGCAAAGCCATAAATTCTGTTGAGCTTTTTAATTCTAAGGATGTTGCATTTAGTATCGAACTTTTCATATTTATGCAAAAGATTTTCAAATTTTTATGTTTACGATAAATCAGAATTTTTTTTACAGTAGATAAGATTGCAGACCATTGCACACCAGGCCTTTGCTCATACTTCTTAAAGTCTGCCGACTTTGAAGAAACTTCATCCATAAAAATACTGTTCTTCCTAGGAAGAGTGCCAATGCCACTTGCCCCGCTAAGTCTTAATCTTAGAGTAGGCAAAGAAAATTACTGAGAAAGAAATAAAAATTAGAAGAAAATTTTTAACTAAAGTTACTAAATTTTCCTTTTATTTCTTTCATTTCCCACACACTTCGGCATCAGCGCAAATATGTTCTAGCGAAAAAGTCCAAATCTCACCACGCGAGCAAAGAAAAAAATCAGGCATGATATCTTATTATTATTATTACTTCTTTATTAGTCAAATATAAGACTCTTACAATAACAGCTCCAAATAAATTCTTGATATATAATAAATATTACATATTAAAAGTTTGGCTAATTTCAATTCATACAATTCATTAAACTTTACTTTTTACATACTCGCATAATTTTCTCTTAAATATGTCAAGTCTTCTTTCATTTCTTAATTCGCTGGGTAAACCATTAAAAAATTGCAAACCCTTATACATAATCGAATTTTGCGTGCTCGTTCGATTCCACCTCTCCAGTCTAAAGTTACTGCCATGACGAAGGTTATAAGGCTGTGACTCAGCAACATAACGTAAGTTTTCTTTTGAGTATACAGGTGATATACCGAGATGCATTTTAAATATGAAAATCATCGCGTTGTATGTAAGTCTTTGTTGAACATTCATCCATTTTAGAGTGTTTAGCATACTCAAGACTGGTGTGTATACACTGCACCTCAAAATTACTCGCATAGCTCTATTTCGAAATATTTGTAGCCTTACCTTAATTTCACTTGAACACGCATACAGCAGTGTTGAACAATATGAATAATGTGGTAAAATCAATGCATTGTAGAGCAATATTGCAGTTTTTAGAGTTAAGTACTGTCTTATCCTTTTCAGAAAACGTATCTTTTTAGACAGTTTCTTACATATGTTATTTGCATGGTCCTTAAATTTTAGCTTATTGTCTAACAACACTCCAAGATATTTAAAATTTTTAACACATTCCAGTTCTGTTCCATCAACCATCAATACTATATCATCACTTATATTATCACTTATATTAAACTTCATAAACTTAGATTTAGAAATATTCAACTTTAGCTTGTTCATTATCAACCACTTACTCAAATGTAGTAAATCTTCATTTAACATTCTAACCATCTCATCAATATTCCGCCCACTAATATATATCAAAGTATCATCAGCAAAACTTCAATACCGATACTATGTCGTTAATATACATCACAAAAAGAATAACACCCAAAACGGATCCCTGAGGTACTCCCAACTCAACCTCCACAGCACTTGATAGGACATTGTTTACTTTGGTTTTTTGCTGTCTACCATCGAGATATGATTCAAACCACGTATGTTCCACTCCCTGAATTCCAAATAACCATAATTTTTTCTTCAGTATTGTTCTGTCCAACGTTTCAAAAGCTCGTTTAAGGTCAAGAAAAACCGCAATCACTGTCTTACCAGCATCTAATTCCCTTTTCCAGTCAAACACAGTCTTGTTTAGTGCTGCCTCACACGAGTGCCCTTGCCTGAATCCTGATTGTTCTTTTGTAAGAAATTGATTTGATTCAAGATAAAGCTGCAATTGGTCTGCTACATATTTCTCCAAAATTTTCTCCATTAGCGGAAGCATATTAATTGGTCTGAATTCCTCGCATTTCGTAGTATTACAAATCTTCAAATCTTTCAATATCGACTAAAATTGCTTTTAATAAACGAGGAGATTCAAGTTACTTATATGTAGTGAACGACCACTGTCTTGTCTTTCTAAAAGGCACAGAAGGTTTCAGACAGAATATTTCTCCACACAAAACGATCCTCGAGAAGAAAGACCATCAACTGCAACTGAAAAAATGTGAACACTATAAAGAAAATAATTGACGAGGATTCCTGAGACACACAGGAGATGCTAGCAGAGAAACTAGGTGCAAATGCCACGATAATATTAAGATGAAAATCTTACGAGATCATCTTGGTTATATTCCAAGAAATCAGCTAGATGCATACTGTGAAAGAAGAAAAATAGGCTTGAGTACATTTCACTCAATTTTTCTGGAAAAAATTCGAACTAAAAACATTTTATGAGTGACGAATCATCGCTTTATAAGTGTGATTCGAAAATAAAGCAGCAATATGAAGCAAAAAAGATCAACAGAACCTTTAAGAGGCTAGACAACAAAAGTTAGCAATAAAAAACATGTTTCCTATTTTCTTATCACAAAGTGAGTTCGCTGGGGTGCTGTGTGCATAGAGAACAATACGACTGTGTTAATGCTAACTAGCACAAGGATTACTGCCAAAAAATTTAAGGCTACTAGTACGAGTATTAGCCCCGTTAATAGGGATTAAATATGGCCTTTGCTATACTATAGTAGTACACTTATACAGGGTGTTTCGTCCATGGTGCCTTAGAACAGGAGGTGACAGTAGTCACCTAGTCAAACAAAAAATTGTATGGCAAGGGGCAGACGGCATCTTAACCGTTTCGGAGTTACAGGGTGACGTTCACAAAATACCCTGTATCTTAAAGAGTATAAGGTGTATGGTCACTTACCGCGCTCATTGTATGCAGAACTTCATGGCCTTTCAACGACTGTTCGTCCAGCCCCGTACTCCTATTCTCTTCGGAGTTATGGTGGTGTAACTCCGAAACGATTGAGATGCCGCCCGCCCCTTGCCATACAATTTTTTGTTTGACTAGGTGACTATTGTCACCTCCTGTTCTAAGGCAACCATCTGTATAAGGGGTACTATTCGTATAAAGTTTTTTTGTTCACGTTTCCGGGGCTGTAACTACTTACACATCAGACTTACAAGAAAGTGTTTTTACAAAAACTGTAGGGAATTTAGTCTTCTTCAAATTTATATTTTTACATTTTTGTCGTAGGATTAACCGTTGGGTAATTATTTTGAAAAAATCAATTTTTGGTACCTTTAAGCTAAGATAAGATATAAACTTGGATTTTTCATCGGGTCTCGGAATCGAATAACATAATATAAAAATCACAACTGTTCCATCGTTTGTAGGGCAAAAAAAAAATTATCCTTGAATATCCTGGAAGACGTATTTTTGATCTTATTAATTTTTTTATATTTTATACCTTATATTATCCACTAAAACACATTAAAATTTTAACTGGGGATATCAACAGGATAATAATAGTATGGAAATTTTGGGCTTCTTAAATCCCATATGAAAAATTGGTGTTGATGACATGTTTTTTGATAAATATAGTAGTTAAAAAAAAACATCTATATAAAAACATACCCAAATATTTTTAAATCCCGTTATCTCGAAAACCGTATGGATTTTCCCCCACCTCAAACAGAACTTTTTGCTTGCATAAGCATGGCCTATCCATAGCATTCAGATGCAAACCCACATACGGGACAGCCTGTATAGAAACAATTTTTTTTTATTTGTAGGTAGTTATAAATGTATTTTTGTGAAACTTCCTTGATTTTTTATTCTTTGATCCCATTGAGATCCCAAGTTGAAATTTTAGTATTTTAGTGGATAATATAAGGTATAAAATATAAAAAAATTAATGAAATCTAAAGCACGTCTTCCAGGATATTCAAGGATAAAAGATAAAATCCTTATCTTTGATGTCCTTTTTCGTGCATATTTTTAAGATTATATTTTAGATAGCCTGAAATCGTATCTTTCAAACGAGCAATATTTCACTGTGCTAGCATGCATAGAAAAATATGTATGATTTTTTAAAGAAGACCAGGACAGCATTTTTGAAAATGCCATAACTCGAGAAATACGTACTGTAGAAGGAAAATTTTTAATTTATATTGTTATTTTTAAAAAACATTGGTGACGGTCATGTCACACTTTTCGTGATTTTTGATCGATTTGCTATAGAATGACCCAGCCCATATTGAACATGGCAGTTATATCAATGTATGGCGCTCCACAGGAAATATTGTGGAAACCTTAACCGCAACCTGCTTTCAGAGACGCATAGCTCATAATCTTTTTCTACTTTTTTTAAAATGGCTTAAATTGAATATTTCAATTTCTAGTTAATGTTGTTAGACAATATTCCAAATTAAATTGAAAAGTAATTTTTTGTTTTTAATTAAAATAATAAATTTGTTTAGTTTTAGTCACATATAAGGATTTTTTTTTTTTGTGATGTTGCCAAAGCTCAGGGGATACCCTATGATGCCGTAGCACAGCCTTGGCAGGAAAAGAAGAAGGGATAGGGAATTGAGGATTATTGAGTTGAGTTGAGCCAAGGAGGTGCCTGTGTACAATAAGCTTGAATACTTGCGGTTCATAGCTAAGGGGAGAAACAGAGGATGGCAAACTGTTCATGATACGGACGAATCTGACTCCAATGGTGTGAGGATGAGCTCGGGTTACAGTTCGTGTGGCGCGCGAAGAAGAATTTTATAAGAGATCAGGCTAGAGATTTCGTCAGAGCTCTAGCCATAGAAGTAGCGATAAAAAAGAGATAGACATTCGACAATACGCCCGTGCTCTAGAGAATCACTAGTTGCTATTGGTCATCGCTAATAGCCGGAAGGCCTTATTTTGGACTTTGTCTAAAACAGACAATGCAGTGCGTCCAGCCAGTGCCAAAATATGGGAATTATATTCTAATCTATGCCCAATATGAGACTTGTAGATTTACGCCAAGTCTGATGGACTAACTAAGATTGTTGGATATTTCAATGCCTAAGATATTAAGAGATGGCGGGTTTGCGATATCTTCTACATCTACGGAAATGGATTGAGTGAACTGAACATGTGGCTTCGTTTCTCAACTACAACATTCCCACGGCAATCAGCTATAGAGTCGAATGAGTACACGAAATTAAGGGTGCTGTCGTCTTCAAAACTATAAATAAGATTGAAAATGAGAGCTAACAGATCATTAATAAAATAAAAATGAGGAAGAGAGTAGGGGAGAGCACAGAGCCTTACGGTACACCGGCATGGATTATAAAACGATCAGAAGTAGCTCAGCCCAATATAACCTAAATTGAAAGGCGGGAGAAAAGAGTGCCTAGACATAATCCTGGAGTTTAGCTAAAAGAACAAGATGCCAGACTCTATCGAAGGCCTTCGAAATATCTAATGCGATGATATCAGATTTACCAAAATTATGGAGACATTGATTCCAATGCTCGGTAAGGAATGTTAGTAAATTTCCAGTAGAGTGGCCAGCACGAAAGCCGCATTGGCGATCGCTAATAAAGTGATTAGTTTTGTGAATTGGGTGTTATTGAGAAAGAAAGAATCTAAGCAATTGGTCTATAATTTGAGGGGTCGCTTGTCTGTCCTTTAGTCGGTATAGGCTGACCATGTGCAAGTTTTCATGCCGAAGAAAAGACCCCTGTCGAATAGGACAGGTGAAATAGTTTGCGTAGAGGTTTAACTAAATAATCCGTAGTCTTGGTAAGACTAGAGTTGGCGACACTAATTTTTTTGAATAACCACTCTAACTGTATAAAAAAGTTTGACAGATGTTAATATATGTATTTACTCAAGAAGGAAAATTTATGGATACAATTTTTAACTTGGAATCCGAGATTCTTATGGGTACATATTTTGTGACAGTATACTTAAGTACATACAAATTGCATGCAAGGTAAACTTGTTCGCTTAATCTCCAGTGTATGTATGTACTTTACAGCTTCTCTGGGATTATATGTATGTTTCTGTGCTCTCTGACACTCTAACTTACTGCAATATAAACTTTTCACTTTTTACTACATCCCACTATTTTATAATTGTATGCACATAATATTTTCCTTTGCATTCCACTACATGCTGGGTATGAGGCAAATTAAACTTTTAATTGATGTAGAAACGATTACATTTCACAATAGCAATTTTCTTTATACGAGTAGGTACATACAATACAAAATATGTATGTAAACACTGCATTTCACAAACAATAGAAAATTGTCTGCCATTTTTCTTGTGACAACATTCTTCAAGCCAAGTTAAACTTTTGAGCTGTTATGTAATTAGAGAAAATGCGCTTTTAAGGCTTAATGGCAAAGGAGGTACGTTTACTATCTCATATGTATGTATGGCTGTGTATGCCTATATAAATATATTTATGTACATCCTCCATATTATTAAATATGTCAGTCAGTTTAAGTACATAACGTATATATATGTACAATATGTATTTACTTTAAAATTTTGTTCTCCTATATATAAAAGTTCCTCAGCTTTTGTATGTTGCTTAAGTAATTTCTCATAATTATAAATTTCTCTTCACTTCAACACTCCTCCATTTTACTAGATATATATTTGCCCACATTCATTGTATTATCTCAAAAGCTTTTTCACCATTTACAGCACACTGCAGCCATATAAAAGACGGCAATCATTTGCGCTCCAATTCTGGCGGGTATTAAATCAAGGTTACTTGTCTCTAGAGAAAAGGCTTTAGTATTATAGTGGATGGCATAGAGGAGTATTGTTGTAGTAACACATCACATGGCCACGCCACCCACCACCCATTATGGCACCAACATCAACCTCTCATGACCCTACTAGCCCTTAGGGAGTGCGCTCGTACAATCACATTGGAGAATAGTGGTGCTAAATGTAACTTGAAAAGGTTTCCGAATGATAGCGCAATGAGTTATGCAAATTTACACACAACAAAAAAAAATAAAAAATAGAACAAAAGAGAAAAAGAAAAGCGATACGCTCGCTTGGTGCGCATAGTAATTTTTAACAAATGCTCGTAATTTAATGAATTTTTTTTAGTCAAATCTAAGCTTCCGGAATGATATGCAACGTATGAATTCATAAAAGAACTCTTTGCCACTGACAAGTGAATAAACAGGTAAAAGGATACTTAATGAACTCGTAACATTTCAAATGCGAGAAAATGTAATTTTACCATGATTTTAACACAATCATTAAGGGCTGATATGGAATAGGGCAATGTCAATATAATATTATATACACATTTTTTTTCTATGCAAGTGGACGATCCCAAGCAAGCACGTAGAACAAGGCGGGCCATTGTGCTAACCTGATAAAAAAAAAAGAAAAGAAAATACCTCTTACCGAGACCTTTCTGTTCTCTTAATGAAGTCCGCGTGAAGTGAGCTTTTCATACATATTTACATCTACATATATGTTTCTAACAAATTCTGAGGGAGCGAACGAAATTGTTTAAAAAGAATTTATATACAGTAGAATTCACTTATAACGACCACTCGTACAAAGACATTTCACTTAATCCGACGAAATTTCACATACTTAAGGACTTAAATGAAAATTAAATTAATTCGCTTACATCGACTTCGGATGTTTAGACGAATAGAAAAATAGATCAGATATAACGACCAAACTTCGAAATTATAAATCAAAAATTCCCATCTCATATTTGGGGAAATTGCCGAGCATTTTGGTTCATACAGTATCAACTAAATTTTTGCAATGCTCAGCTACTTTACTCTTTCAGAACCTACATACAACGATATTAACAAAATGGCAAGCACATCCTCCATCCTCGTCTGGAGCGTGTTAGAAGGAAAGGTTGCAATAGTACGGCGACTTGAAAGTAACACTTCAAATTTTAGAGTTATAGCCAAGGAGAATGGCATTTTACACTCTACGAGTCTACGATAAATACAATTTTCAAAAATAGTGAAATTATTAAAAATGAGTTTCGAATAATAGACAATAAAAAAAAAAGTAAGCATAAAAGCATAGATATTTCGCTGCGACATACTTAGAATAAAATATATTAAAAAATAAAACTTTTAAAATAAATAACTTTTATAAATAAAATGGACTAAAAACTAAAAAGTAATTTTTTTCTTTCTCAGTGATATAAACAAGAAAAGTTTTATTCAAAATAAGAAATGTTACAACTCAGATTAAATCTTAAAAGTTTGGGCACGATTCGCAGTTAGACAATTGTGATTATAGTTATGGATGCCTAAACTTTTAAGATTTAATCTGAGTTGAATTAAACTTTTCTTGTTTATATCACTGAGAAAGAAAAAAAAATATTTTTAACATTTTAGTCCATTTTATTTACAAAAGTTATTTATGTTAAAAGTTTTTTTAATATATTTTATTTTGTACATTTTAGTCATACTCTCGAAACCCGACTCTCGAAAATTGACTTTCGAAACTCGACTCTCGAATCTCGAGGGTGGTAGTTACCACCACCACCCCGAAACCGCTCAACACGTACGAACATTTTACCCCATCGGAAAGCTGCCCATTCACGCATTCTAATTCAAAACACTCCATGTAAATCCATCCACGTTAACTACCCTAGAACTCTTCCGTCACGAACTACACTTTCAAAGGGTGGCAGCTACCACCCCAACCCCAAAAACCCTCAACATGTAAGAACATTTTACCCCATCGGCAAGCTCCCCATTCACCCGTTCTAAATCAAAAAACCCCATGTAAATCCATCCACGTTTAGTACCCTAAAACTCTTCCGTCACGAACGGCACTCTCAGGCGTTCAGGCGCTCAAACACAAACTTTCTGAGTCAGGGAGGGTCTGTAAGTTGATAGAAAGTTATTAAAAAGGCGTATTGAAAGAAAATATAATGTGAAAAGAGCTATGGGGAAAAGCGTGAAAATTCAATGTGGCTAAATATGCGAGGACATAAATATAAGGCTAGTGAAATTTTTAATGTGTACCATAAAACTGGGCTATTTTTCAAGTTAAAATCTGATAAAATTTTTAAATTTTAGAAGGAAAAAGTGCAAATTTTTGGAAGAAAAATAATTGTTTTAGTAGTAGAAAATATGGGAGATTTAGAAAACAAAATTCTCGACGTATTTTAAAACTGTTAAGTCGATATCTATCGAATACAAAGAGATAAAAAAAAGCATAAGTGACATCCGAAATTTTTGAAAGTGCTCTGAGCCCTAGCAATGAAATATGTAGTACACACACAACGCGCGTATGAAGAGTGAAATTTTGCCAAAGAAAATGAGGATTAACACACGCTCCAAGAATCTAAGTAGTGAACAGCTACTCTACTTATCTGTTACCGGATCTGATGATACAGAAGAGGAAGATGTCAGTTCTTAAATAAAAAAATTAAAGAGTGCATTTTGCAGATAAATATCCCGTATGTAAAACTACAATGAAATTAGAGTACAGAATGTTTAACTCCACTGTGAAATTAGTACTATTCTATTGTAGTCAAGTGTGCTTCAATGCATAATACAAACTTTTGAAAATAATTATTTACGTCGCATCCTAAAAATTTGCTGGAAAAACCGATTACGTCTGAAACGAAGAACTTGGAAGACATTCCGATCAGGATAAAATCGACGACGAAATAAACCACAGAGAGACCATACGCTATGATGTGATAACAACAATAACATACGCGAAGCTTTCTCTCGATTGATTTCTGAAGGGAGTAGCTAGACCCAGAGGCAGTATTGGGAGGTTGTAGCGGCAAAAATTCCCTCGAAAATGGGAATTACTGCAAACTTTTCCCACAGATTATTATGCAAATTCCCACAATTTTCTCCTATGTACCAAAAAGTATAAATTTGTAAAGTATTGTATTGGGATTTATATGAGGCTATATGCTCATAAATTTTGTATATGTTAATTTTACTAATGATTTGACTTTTCGCGGTACTTTTTCATTTATTTTATCGTTCGCTAAGTTCTGTAGTGTGGTTAAAAATTATATCATCGTGGCCAAAAGCAGAGACCCTACTTATTATAGAAATAATAAGAAAATGTGATATTTGGCATGTCAGGTCAAAACAAAAAAGACTTCAACAAAAAAATGATAATGTAGATGAAATCGTAGAGGAGTTAAAATAGCCTCAGAGAAATTTCTCAATTATGTCACATATTGCACTTTTAGAAATTCGATGCATATATGTACATCACAGATGCAAAAGAATTTTAATGTTACCATACAGAATTTCTAAACCTTGTATTTGTCTTCACTATCAGTGGCGCGACAATGTTCAAAATCAATTTCAATTCAATTTCAATTTAATTTATTTAGCTGGATTGGTACACAAGATTTACAATCTTTTGTAAGCACTCGCAAATATAATTTTAGAGAAAACAATGTTCAAATAGTTACCACTGACATATATAACATGGACTGCCTGATTTTCTATTTCATATGGGTCCAATTTTGTTGGCAGGGTGTAACAATTATCTTAATTTCAAGTCTTACTTTCGTTTTAATATTCATATAAAAGTTCAGCAAATTACAGCTGAATTCGAAATTATTTCTATTCTTGGAAGCTTATCTTCTACAAATTTGAGTTTTAAAGAAATAAATTTACGCAATTTTTTTCTGCCTGTCCCTAAAAGTAGGTATGGGGGACAGAGAAAGGATTACAAATACTGTATTGCCATCTATTTCTATTCTATATATTCATTTGGAAAACCACTGAACTGAAACTGGACTATGGTGGATTTTGTATAGAACTTATTACTTATAGTTCAACGAAAAAAAGTAGTTAAACCAAAAAGGGAGAACTATAGAAAAGTGATCCCATAATAATGTCAAATAATGTAAGCAATTTTTGCAGCGTCAGCAGTCCATTGTATATATGTCAGTGATAGTTACTAATAGAGTTAATGTCATATGTTGATTAAAATAATAATAAAATCATAACCAAAACTAAATTTAAGTGAAATTATTCAATGCAAAAATACAAAAATATACTAAAGGAAGCGATAAATGATTCCAATGTGTTTAATCACAACTATAAAAAAGAAAAAGAAAAAACTTATTATTTAATTAATTAGCAGCACTCTTGAAACCATTCAGACCTGTATTGAAGATAGCAGCCTCTTAAATTCACCGACAGTAACCGCTCTCTGCTAGGTTGCAGGTAACAAGTTCCAAAGCCGTAGGATCTGAATGAAGAAGGAGCCTTTCTGAACCAAGCGACTGTGACGTGGAATCAGAAGATCCCAACGTCGCTGAGATTGGAGAAGCTGGATCACATCCATTAAGTATTCAGGGTGTTTAGTAGCTTGAAGAGGAATAGAATTGCCTGGCGTCTAAGGTAAATATTCAGTAGGCAGCCCAGTATTCTGGGAATAAAACTAGAGACATGGTCAAATCTGCGTAAATTGAGCGAATACAATCATTATAGGCCAGATTTATTCGACGACAGCAATAATCCAATTTAGGAAAAATTAAATTCCGGTAAGAAAAGTAGGGCAGGATGAGAGTTTTCACCAATCTACATTTGATGTTGACGCTTAATAATTTGACAAAAAGCCAGAGTCGACGCAAACCTCCATACACCTTAATCAGCACTGCATGTACATGATCACAGCATTTCATTCTCCCATTAAGAGCGACACCGGGATTCGTAACTTCGCTTACGAATATTTCACCCCCAAACATGATGTGCGGAATATCAGTTTCCAAGCTTTTATTGGAAAAAATTATATATTTCGATTCATTGGCATTTAACATCAAAAGGTTACGTTGAGACCAATCGTAAATTCTCATTAAGTCATCGTTAATCCTTACATATTCATTCTCACTTAGTTTTTAAAATAACTGTCATCTTCCAAAGTTAACTTATTTATAAACATATTATTCACTTTTTTTTTTTAACTCACGTTCCACCACTTTCTTTTATTATTGTTAATTTTATCTAAAATGACTAACGGTGTACTTTAAAAAATGGATATCTCTCGCATCTGATATCATTTTATTATTGAATAGCTCTGAATTTTTCCCTCCAATGTACTTATATTGATCAATTTTGTAACTACTCTATTGAATTGTACTTTTGTAGTATTTGGTTGTAAGTTTAGTTATGCACTACTAGCTCTTAAGTTATTGTATCACTTGTATTATTTTCTTCTTCTTGATTTAGCTTGTAAAACCATCCACTTGTTTGTATAGCTATGATGGTAGTATAGTAATGGGAGTGTAAAAAGCTCTGTAATCTACCATTTTTAATTGACCGAATAAATAAATAAACGTCAACGGAAATTTTTTCCATCTGCTGTATAAAACATTTCTGGAAATGGTCGGCTTAATACCCTAGAAGATAGACTCAGTACGTTTACATGAATACCTGAGTACCTACTTGATTTGAAATCCACTTCAAATTCAAGTTGGGTTTTTTTTTTTTAATTAAGTCCAATTATTTGACTTGAAATTTACTTGAAGTGACATTTTACCTTTGAATTCTGCATTAGGTTCCATACATAGGTACGGGTTTTTAGATAAATATTTTGAGAAATGCGCTAAAAATCACAACCTGAAATATCAACAAAAAATTTCTTCTTGTTCCTCCGTTTTCATAATTCGCAGAAATGAAAAATGTTCAAGTACTGAAGTTGCGTTTACATGAATTTTTTCAAGTAAATCGAACAAAATTTTGTAATTTACTTCACTCAAGTTAACTTGAAGTCAATGAGCGTTTACATGATATTTTGATTACTTAATCTCTATTTGAAGTATACTTCAGGTATTCATATAAACTACTGACTGTCTTCATATAACTTAATTTTTAATTAAATGGAGTCAAATGCTCATGTGTCATACAAATGAGGTGTATCAAGGACCTTTTGCAACCGAAATGTTGCAATTGAAAATATGGAAAACTTTTCTCCATATTATTGAAATTGCAGTAACAGTGCCACCTACCGCAATTAAAATGAACTGAAGTTTTTGGAAAGTTCAAAGATTTTCTAATATGATCAGCAGTGACTGTTAAGCTGATTATGAAATCTGATTTTTGCCAGCTTTTTTTCTCTTTAGGCCTCTCTCAACAACTAAATTTTTTTCTGTCTAAGTGCTTTACGAAGTGTAACTTAACAAGTACATACCTACATACTCACAAATTTTCTTGATATCATTTAATTAAATTATTCAACCCTGCGATGATCTTTACTCAAAGTGATGAGCTCTATGACATTTCAAATCAATTACAATTTTTGTAAACACTCTATAACATCTTCATTTCCTTGAAATGACTGAATTCCAAATGATGTCATTATGGAGACAGTTTATCTAGTACCCAGCAAACAATTTGGTTAACGTCCCCAACAGCGAAACTTAAGCGACAATAGAGCTGCACAATGCGAAACGTGAGAGTAAATGCAATAGAGTTAAAGTTATTATGTTATCGTAGCGATATAAAGGCGAAACAAACGCAAATATAAATACTCTTCGCTTTTAGGTACTTCTCTTACAAAACCACGTGCATGGCGCTGTTTTGTGCCTGAACTTCTGAAAATTTTACAGTTTCAAGATTTTCGGTTGCATTTCTCCATTTCAGCATGAACAGATCAGAAATTTGTCGTGTTTGTGTTTCAGTGAATTGTAAAAGGTGAGCAATTAAAATTATATTTAATTAACATTAAGGGTAAAATTGGAGGCTACATTTATAGGAGACTGGATAGATAGATATTCATACGTAGATTGGACACTCTGATATCGCTAATGATTGACAAATAATTTCATTTGCGAATCGCTAAATTTATCGTAACTGCAATAGATTAATATTCACTTTGGATACATTTAAATTTATCACAATTTGTCGAAAAAGCAAGGCAAAGTGAATCCGAAGTGATACCACCAATGTGATACAATATTTTGTCAACATTTGCTTCCGCTCGAGGTATCGCTTTCATATCTCATTTGAAAATCACTAGCGAAATTTATATGCCAATTTGTGATATTTTTGCCATTCGCATTAGCTTCGCAATGTTTGCTGGGTAGTAACAAAATCGATTTTACTCCCACCAATTTTTGAAGAAGTTTATGTTTCCGGAAACGTTCTCGAAAACTGGCGCATACAAATTATGATGAACATTTTCCACTGTTCCAAGAAAAGTAAATTACCAATACTCATTAACAGAAAACCGAACAATCCAACTATTTTGGGCTGCTGTTGCCCACCAACAACGCATAAAAATTCTGAAAAATAATATGCAAAAAAGTCGCACGAAAAAATTATTATAAATAAAAGGGTCATAGCATAAGGCTAAACTACAATAGAAGTAAATAACTTTACGAAATTAAACGAGACTGAGGTTTACTTACGAAAAATTGATATTTTTAGCCTAACTATATATCATATTCCGTAAGAGTTATTATCTTGATATTTATAATGTTTTCAATTTTAAAAAGTGGTAAAAGTGAAAAAATTAACAAATGGAAGTTGGTTTGATTGAAGATTTTTGCTTTCTATTAATTCGCAGTACCATTTTTATTTCATTTTAAGTTTTACATTGCACTTTTAATCATTGAGTAATAATTTAATTATTTGGACACATCGGGTTCTTACGGAATGAGCGATTCTTAGCGCACTATACTTACGGAAAATTGGATATTTAAACTTAACGAAAGTTCCCCTCACACGAGTTAAAGTTAATTTGTCTACGCCTGTTAAATTAAAGGACGCGTTCGCTTTACGTAAGTAAATGTATACTTCTATTGTAGTTCAGCCTATAATGACATCTTTCCGATGACGATTTCTTTTCTTCTTCTTTAGAAGAGGTAAACTAAAAACAGTCAACTGTTAACATTTCGTTGTGCTTCACACAAAATCAGGTATTCAGTATATTTATACCAGACGTATCATCCAGCGTTGCCCCCGTCTTGTATGCTTGGGAAGCAGATTACTGGAAAAAATGTGGTAGATATGCTTTTTTGAAAGTCAGCATTGCCAATTCAGCCGAAAATCGGCTAATTTGGCCGATTTTGAACTTCATTAGCAAAAAAAAATTAGCTTAGCCGACAGTCGATTTTGATATTTTTTCAGCCGATTTTGGAATTGACGCAAACTTGGTTTCGTCCATCACGTGACCGACGCTTGCCAAATCAGAGCCAATGGATTATATTTTATTGGTTCAACCAATAAGTATGCTTCTTTCTTATAAGAATGCTTATAAAATTCTACATTACTTGTAAATCGTATGCGAATGCAGCCAGACAGACGCACTCGTATCGGAGTTATTATTTAAGAAGTTAACGTTAATAGTGATAGTGATTACTGATTAGATCTTAAAATAAAATTTAAAATTTAAATAAGTGCAAGCAAATGTCGTGCCATACAGGGAATGGAAGTTGGGAAAATTTGTAATCCTCCGCATTATTCCGCATTGATTTTTGATCTTGATTATGCTACCAAGTATCGTGAGCGCTATAAAACAGTGTTATTAATTCAAAAATAAATAGATTAGTTAGTGATTTAACGAAACGAATTGTTGTAATACATTGTAAATTTGATCGAAAAAGTTTTATTTAAATTGTAAAAACTAGGAATAAGGTCTGAAAAATAGATTTCATTATATACCTGTGGTCGTCAGATATTTCATTTCTCGGCCGTATGGCCGTTCATTTCACCCAGTTTCGCGTTGAAAGTTTTACAAAGTTCCATATTTACACATTAGACTACGCACATTTCATATAATGATAATCAATCTTCAAGTTTTTTCATCGTTTACTGTTGTTATGTTAGTTAGCTAGCAATACATAATGAGCAAAAAATAAAGCAAGCATTGATTTTGATTGATTTATCGCCTGTAAATTTGAAAAATTTATCGTCTGGAAAAAGAAGCGACTGGAAGAATAATAACAATTACGTTAAATTGGTTAGTGGGGCCTAACGCATAAGAAGCATTTAAATTTCAAACGATAAGTACCAGCATTGAAATAGAACAATGAAGGACCTTCCAGCAGCAAAGGTTCGTTTGGTTAAGTTAAGATAAAAAATTGTGCTTTTATATAATATATTTTTCACAGATAAGGGACGACTTATCTAAATCCGCCGTTTTAAACTCATCCTTCCGAAGTCTTGAGAACACCAAGAAAATGCTTACATACGGAGACGAAGAAAGATCGCCACATAAAATTTTACCTCGCAACACAAATTCACCTAGGTCCAATCAAATGGAAAAGATATCGAAAGAATTTTACATCAACTCAGCGATAAAATGTCAGAATATCGATTTACAAAAGAAAAGGAATTGTGATATTCTGTTCCAGTCATGCAAACAGCAAGGCTTTTGAGGAAGTCAGTGTAAACTTTGGTAAGGTTTTATTAAATTTGCTAGCTTTTGGTGAATGGGATCTCAACTTTTATACAAATATTTTTAGAAAAGTATTTAAAAGATATACAACCTCTTTTGTACTATTCGATTGTACCGAAAGTAACAGTGAACATTCCCGCCATTGGTTCTTTAGAAGAAAAAATATTATTGATGGTCAACCCATGATCTTTGATTCAAATGATCATTAATATCCAGGAGACCCCAAAACAAAACAATACAATTAAGTTCAGCGACAACCGCATTGCTATTCGCGGATATAAACATACATCCTTCAGAGACCAGAAAGCTTCATAGGGCTTGGAAATATAAATTTTGTTACAATTGAGTCCGATTTAATATTCACTGCAGAGACTCACAATATGCCAACTGCTGTTGCGCCTTTCAGTGGAGCCTACAATAAGGACCGGTGGCAGGATTAGGTATGTGTATACATATAGATTAATTTTGAATACTACTATTAATGATATTTTTGAATATAACAGGGATGTTCAGGGCGTTGGTTGGGGAGGTTTACCAATAAATAGCTGGGACAGCTGGTTACTGTGTTAATTGCTTAAACATTACAGGATATCATCATCCATATGGGAATGCAAGATTCTTTTGCATCTCCACTGAAAATTATTATAGAAGGAAGTAACGGAGTTTCTGATTATGGCAATAAATTTGGTAAACCAGTTGTTTTGGCCTTTGAATTGAAAATGCTGCTTAGGAGCGAGATGAATATGTGAAACCAATTATGTTTAGAGGAGGTGTAGGAACTAAGGATGCAACTATAAGGAAAAAAGTGGATCCTTCTAAAGTTATAGATTGCAGTGTTTCTAAAAATTTTACCTTTACCAAAACAAAAATTTATTTTTAGGTATGCTCTTAGCAAAAATTGGAAGCTCCGTTTACAGTATTGGTGTTGGAGGAGAAACAGCAAGCTCTGATCGGTGATATGCCTAAAAGGGAATATCATTTAAATCATTCAGAAAACAATTTGATGCCGCTCTGTCTGTCGTCATCGTTCGATTACAACGAAGCGTTGAATCGAGTGCTAAGTATAATGCATGCAGGCAGTAAACTCTTCCTTACTAATAAGGTTGACATATGTGTTGGAGGCTTGATAGCTCAACAGCATTGCGTTGGTCCCCTACACATACTCCTAGCTGATTGTGCGATCGTGGTTGTCTAATTTTGGTTACCAGGGAATTGCATTATACAAGAAACACAAGAAACACTTGTCGAATCACCTAAAACGCCTAAAGGCAAGCACACACCGACGTTGTGACGGTGGCGGTGGGATGCACAATATTGAAATGATTGCGAGCGTTCACACCAAACGCGGTGGCGGTGGTGGTGAGTTGCTGCATGTTGCATTCTCACCGCCACCGCAATAGCAAAATTCATTTCAGTTGAAACAGTGCAGTCATCGCAATGATGAAAAACTGATTTCCGTAGTAAAATTAAGCAAAACTCTGTATTAGAATTATTATTATTATTATTTTTTTCAAAACTAACTTCATTTTATGTGTGTTTCGTCAACCGTGCCACCGCGACGGTGTGTGCTTACATTCACCGCACCGCCATCATCGCAGCTACCCCTACCGCTACCGCTTCCGTCACCGCGTCGTAGTGTGCTTGCCTTAAATCTGTACGATTTTTTTAATGATGATTCTACATAAAATTTTGTAAAAAAAAAATGTACTTTTTACCTACCTATGACTTGTTACACTTAAGGCGCTTTCGGCAAGCACATTCTCAGTGAGACAAGTGAGATATTCTCAGTTGGCTCACTGAGACTGCACTTTCGGGGAACTGTCTCAGTTCCATATTGAGCTACCAATTTCGAACGCAACCACTGAGCAACTGAGACAAGTGAAACTGAATTTTCTTGTCTCAGTTGACTCAGTTTCGTTATTTTGTGATTTTAATTACAAATAAAAGTTTAGTGAGCTGTTTGAATAAACTAACAACACTTTCCTCAATTTATCACTATCCATTTTATGTGTTCAAAATTATTTAAATGTCAAAATTGGCAAATCATCTGATTGGTTTGAACTGAGACAACTGAGACGATTGCTCAAAGTTTTGTCTCAGTTGTCTCAGTGAGACAGTGCTTGCCGAAAGCCCCTTTAAATTAAATATATTGAGCAATTGATCTTTTATGTGAATTTGAATTTATACATCTTCTGGATTCCCATTTCACTATGTGAGTTTTAAATTTAAGATTAACCATTAAACTCCGTATATTTCAGAAGTAATATAAGATAATCTTTGTCTCTTCCTCGAAGGTCTGGTTTGCAATGTTTCATTACATTGGGAAAAATTTGTTCGAACACCTTAATCATTCGCAAAACCTGTTCTTTATTTCATCTGGCTTTATAATACATAATATGGAGCATAGCATATTTTACATATTTATGGTTCATATCACAGCAGTTGATAATTTAATGGTGATAAGAGAAGGGTAATACTCCTACCCATTTTTTTTTATATTATTTTTATTGGTTCAGAAAAAAATACGGATAGTTATAGTTGAATCCGATCAATTCTAAAGGCATCAATTAATTCGATTGCATTTAAAGCTGGTCATGAGGAATCCTTACTTCGCGGGGGTAATTAATTACATCAAACGTTTTTCTAGCCTTCTTCAGCTCCTCGTTCATAGTTAGATGATCTTTAACATGAGCATATTTTCGAGCATCATTCCGTACCAGAAATACAATATCTTCAATCGGAACTCATCCACTGCGATAAATTTATTTAAAAGTTGAAGCTTCTGTTTTCAATATTAGATATCTAAACCAAATTTAAAGGGCCGTTTGTATTTGACATTTACCGATTTTTAGCCGATTTTTAAAATCTGTTTGGCCGATTTTTAAAATCTGTTTGGCCGATTTTAGTCGATTTTCAAAATACATTTAGCAGATTTTAGAAAAATTTATTGGCAACACTGTTGGAAGTAAAACCATTTCAAAATTAGGTTTTCTCCGCTCGTATTTGTATCCTCGCTAAATCGTTTAGATTTTTAGAGCACATAGAATTATTGAAATACATTCATAGCTATGTAATTATTGTTTACTTGTTTATGCTCCTGTCAACAATTTAAAAATATATTTTCATCGCGTAAATTGAAATTTTTTCACAAATAAGGGCTACCAATACCAGTACCAAGTCACCTCACAAGTCAGACACAAACATCAGTAAAGACACAACAAAAGTTGTTTGTTAATTTTGCTGAACTTTCTGATTTTAATTAGTACTACCAGAAAACTATAAATACCTTATTATTGAAATTAGTATTGAATTTGGAGTTGAGATGGGTCATTTCATTGCCCAATATTAAGACATATATATAGATGGCTCATATTTAACAAAAAAGGTAGTATATTAGAAAAGTGCTGTAGTAGATAATTTTAAAGAGAAAAAGTAGCAGATTTACTACTATTGTAGTTAGGTATTAGTTAATATTTAATTAGTCCTGCCGATAATATGAACACCCCCCCCCCCCACCGATTATAACGGTTTTAATAAAATAATAAAACACGCTTCGCAATAAATGTCTTAACTCACCATATACATACACGTATATAATACAATCTCAGATTACAGTATCAGCGCCGTAAACAGAACTAACCAAAAGTACTTTAGCTTGTAATAGCTATAAACTTTTACAGCGTCTCGATGAATTTACCGCTTCAACAGTAAATTTTTCATTTTTACTATACTTAACCAGTGGAGTTTGGGGAGAACGTAATAAAGGGGAAATTTAAAGGAGAGAAAACATCAGAAAATAAAAAGGCAAATTTCGACACTTAAAATCCCATGGGTGTCGTCTTTAAGAAGTTACGGAAGATTCTGAGCAATAAAAATGACTTATGTCACAAATAATACATTTAATGAGGGTTTATAGCTGGTATATTCCGGAAGACAAAACGGTACATAAGTATCTTTTCCAAATTGTTGAACCATGCGACGAACACAGTTTTTCCTAGCAATTTTCTATATATAAAGAAGAAAAAGGACAAATGAAATTTAAATTTTATCTCATATTTATGATGAAAAACATCAAAACAATTTTCCGACAATTTTCTTCATATAAAAATATCCGTTTATTTTTTTCACAACAGAAAATGGCTTTAATTGCTGACAAAATTATTTAAATAGTCGCCGTTATTCCGCTTATCAGTCCCTGTGCCGCGTTATAGTAAAAGTGAAAAAGAAATGGAAACAAAACCTCCAAACATCCTACATAAGTTTTGTTCATACTTAAAGGTAACACAGGAAAAAAAAGAGAAAAAAAAAATATTTACTGGGGAGCAGAAGAAATTCTGTTTTAAAATTGTCCTCATTTCCATTTTTATTGATATGAAACCGAGGAAAATACTTTCAAGAGTTTGTTTTTTTCTTTTTTTTTCGATAGCACGGGCGTACGAATTCTTTTCACGCCACGAAGATCTGAATTATCAGGATTTCGAAAAAAATAAGTCAGAGTGAAAGTGAAGTGGATATCGCGAAATCTCAATTTTATTAAGTTTTAGAAGTTTGTCACGTACAGATAGAATCGGGAGTGAATTTTCGGGTAGACAAACAATATTTTGAAACGTGATACTATTCCAGAAAGAAATATATCGTCGTTTCGGCTGATTGCCTATAGGCGTAATTTTTGTTTTTATATTGAGCTGGTGTTTAATTATAAATATGTAATTATCAAAAGAGGGATTGCAATTAATGCCCTTAAGTAAAAGATTTACAAGATAGGCCCTAAAAGAGATTTAAATTTAAAATTGGAATCCTCACGCATGGGATGTGATGAATCTATTTACCAGTATTTAATATAATCGCGAGGGGGGTAAGCTTGGTTCAGATGATCTTCCATTTCTGTGAATGTATCTTGGGATATGCGAGGCAAATAATTGATACGCATCGCCACCTGTGTCCAGCATCCAAAAAAATTAGACAGTTCTTAACTAAAGTATGAACCGCTTTCGCCCAAGAACAGAGGAACGAATTGAGTTGTAAGTTTGGCTACAATTTTGCGTAGTCAACAATTGTCTAGAGGATCCTTGTGGTTAAAATTTGTAATAACTTAGGTTTTTGACTACCGCCACTTTGGTTTGAATACATAAGTACAGTGGTCGTGATTTATTGAATGATAAATTGACGATCTTCCCAGTTTTCGAAATTTGGCAAGAATCTAATAATTCTATTAATTTTATTATATTTATCTTGTCCCGTTTCTCATTCATGATTGAGATTTTATTATTAAAAAATTCCAAAATGAACACTATCCAATCCACAGCTATTGATAACTGACTGAAAGTACTGTACAAACTTTAACAAACATATGTAATGTTTTCGATTCATCACTGACATTAGTATTTCAAGCAATTGAATTTCTATACATGACAGTCAGTGCATTGAATAAAAGATTTAAAAAAAAAATTGTTAAATACATATTTTAATAAAATACGAATTGTGTACAAAATATGATTTAAGTGTGTGAAAAATTTGGCCAAACATAATATGCCTGATGATGAATATCCAAAAGGATATCGCTGGGAGACAGACTACGAGAAACCATGATAAATAAAAACAAATTACGCCTATCAATTTCATGCAATTTAAAAAGTAATTTTATAAAATTTCATGGAAATAATGAAGGAAGATGACGATGGATTAATCAACAGCACTATTGCTTATATTAGGTATGTTTAATGTACTCGAAAAAAGTTCAGAGCAGAGCAGCTCAACATAGGTTAACTGTCAAATTAAAAATAGTGCAGAAAAAGCGGAAAGGAGCAGGCAGCTCATGAAACACAAAGTTTCTGAGATGTGTTACTAAAAAAACACAATTGCTTTAATTAATGCATGATTAATGTAAAGACGGCTGGACTGGCTCTTCTCATTGCTCTCTGGCATATGGGCTCGACTTAGAAAATCCTTTGGTCAGTAACACGTAATGCGATGGTACCTGAGCTTTGTTTTGGGCGTCGCTTCTCTCTGAACTTTCCTGTAAGGGAATCGTGGACTGAGGGAAGTGCCTTACCGAGCTTTCCCCGGTCCGTTCTAAAAATGTTCACTAATGAGGGAGCTGATGCGGGTGCCTACTTTCCTGAACCAGACATTGGGATGGAGTACTCACTTAGAAGACACATCACTGTCTTCCAGGCCCAAGTCTTTGCCATATAAATAGCAGCGAAGTTAACTCTTGATCAAGAGGAAGGGCAGTGCTATCCTTTCGGATAGTCAGGCAGCCTTGATGGCTCTGAGTTGCGCTCGGACAACATCTGAGTTACTGGGTGATTGCAAGGCGTCTGTAGATAAGTTGTGTATCCACAACAAGGTGTCCCTTCTGTGGGTTCCTGGTCACATGGGGATCATGGGGAATGAAAGAGCTGACCTTTTAGCTAGGGCTGGCTCTGATTCTCCGTTCCTCGGTCCGGAGCCCGCCGTGGGCGTTGCAACCTCGAGTATCACATCTCTCATCAAAGCGGATGTTCATAGAAAGCATTAGAAGAGATGGCCGAGCCTGAATACTTGGAAGCGTACAAAACTGTTTCTTGTTGGGCCCAATGGGAATATTTCCGATTTTCTTATGGGGCTAATGGGAATATCTCTGATTTTGTCATGGGGCCAGAAGGAAATAATGTAGAACTGTGGTTGGCGTCACAGCTCACTTCACGCTCATCTAACAAGGATGGGAGTTGTTGACAGCCCTGAGTGTCTGTCTTGACTGGAGGGAGAGCCTGAGAGACCGTTTTTTACCTGAAGCAGACTGGATACTCTAGGGTCTGCCCTTCTATCTGTGGATGATGCGCTTCATAAAGAGGACAGGAAAGTTTTGGTGAATAGGCTTCTAGAAGGAAAGCACAATGGGCGGCTATGGCCTCCGTGCTTGGGATGAGGTCTCCTGTCCCCCACCTAAAAAAATAATAAAGAAGCCTTTTTTTAGCACACAACCAGTAAAAAAGCTAGAATTGGTCTACGACTAATTCTTATGATACCCTAGATGAATGCCCGTACAAAATTTCGTATGGTCACCGATCTATGCAAGTTTGATTTTTGAAGTGGTTTTTCGAATATATTTCTAGAACGGTTCGTCGGACAGAAAAAATAATTAAAACCAATTTTATAGGATTTTGTATTCTGAAGAAGTCTTTAGTACAATAAAAATGTCTAGGATCGTTTTCACAGTATATGTAAAGAACCTAAATTTTTATATGGCAACACCAAGAAAGGGTTGTGCGATTTAGTCCATTTTTGAAATTTTATTTACTATTATTATGAAAACACCATACCAAATTTTAGCTTTCTATGTCGATGCGTTCTCAGGCAGTGTCCAAATATATAGTGGAAAACGAAAGTTTTGTATGGAAACCCCTCGAAGGAGTTGCCCGATTTGTCTCATTTTCGAATTTAATTTTACTTTTTTTTAAAGTCAGTGTACGAAATTTGAATTCTTTAAGCATACACGTTCTCGAGCTATCGTGCGCACAGACGGACGGACAAATGGACGGACATGCAAAAATCAAAATAACTTTTAATATTATGCGTGGGTGTTCAATCCATTTTGCTCTACCATCATTATTTCGAGGTGTTACAGACGGAATGACAAACTTAGTATACCCTATAGATTTCATTTAGGGTATAAAAACGCAATAATTATTTAAAATATTCCTTTAGAATTGACCAGAAATTTATTTTCCCACAAAAAAACGCAATTATTTGAATTGTTATCAGAACTGTCAACAAATTTACAGTTGTCAAATGCCTGCTCTAAGTTACTCCTTCGAAAAAGGTAGAGCAGAAAATCTTGCTCTAGGTTACTCCAGTTCACTTTAGAGTAGGCTCATTAAACACAGTTCAGTTCACTATAGAGTATTTTAGAGCAATGCTCTGAATTGATTAAACACGATTTTCTGCTCTAGAGTAACCTAGAGCAGCTCATTAAACAGACATATTATTCAAGCGAAAGCATCAAGCCCAGAAAGCAGTACATTGTAAATTGTTCCGAAGATGGGTATTCAAGATTTATGTATGTTATGTACAATACAGGTGCCATACTAATATAATTACTACTTATTACTGATTACAAATTAATATACTCTCTTTATTTTAGTTATTAGAAATTTTCATTCCCAAATATTTTGTTAATAAATCCGGTAAATCCTCTTCCCTAAAAAACTAGTTTGCGTACTGCATCCAGAATACTCTTGTGGAATGGCCCATTGACATGAAATCCTCAAATAATTTAAATTTCGCGCCAGTTTACTACAATTGGTAGCATTGATAGTGAAAGTATACTTTCTGAAATCAAAACTGGTGCCACATGAAACAGGAGATCAGTCAGTCCATTTATATATACATATGTTAGTGGTCCACACCCATCAAACATTCTATAAATACTTCAAAACGATTAACAAATGTTTGTCAAATGCTTGGCAAACATTTGAGGAATTTTTGTTATGTGTGGACACGGCTTGAGATTGCGATTTTGTTTAAGCTTGTATATTCTCACGCAGTCCCTTACGAACTTTTGTAAAGAAAATTATTTAAATTTTCTGTTTAGGAATAGCCCGAAAAAACAGGACTGCTACAAAATCGGACATCCCATGATTGTTGGCTGCTTCTTGGCTGCCTACTTCAGATTATGCTGTGGTGTCGTAATATGAAAGGGGTGGGTGCCTTTCCTTGTTCTTTCATTTCCGTTTTAACGCTGCCTGGGGCGGGATTCATTAACTCGGAGAGTTGTGGAGATGAAAGTTCTTTTGCCACTTAACTCTCCACTCGGAATTCTATAACTCGTGGAATTTGTATTGAGATTTACCAAACTCTCTATTCCACTCGGCTGTGTTAGTTGTGGAGAAGTAAGAAAAATATTTCTTAACTGACAGTATTGTCTACTATTATTGTCCTTGGTGAAGGTACCAATGTACCTAGGATTTTCAAATTGATTTATGGATTCACTTCATACCCTGGCTATGTTTACAAAAACAAATTATGGAAATCCTTGTAATACTTACAGAGAAATAAGGATTTTGGTGTCTCAAGGTACCCGCTAAAAATTGTAATTCACGCGAAAATGGTCAATTTGGTCGTCTTCCAGTACAGAAGAGATGCTATAAAAATTTTAAATATGCACGTTAAAGCTTGTATGTAGGATGAAATCACATCTACATTTTGTCCCCTATGTAATTAGTTTTTGAGTCCGGTAAATAGTTTTGGAGATAACTGCAAAAGAAGTGAATCAGACCTTCTTAAGATGAAAAAATGGGCGTTTTTTTATACAAAAATGAACATATTTTCAACTCATCATTATGAAGAACTGATAAGTCGTGGAAATTCACTTTCCATGAGAAAAATGTTCACAACAGAGTACTTATGGATGTGAAACAAAGAACGGAAGAAATATATGCAAAATGAACACGATAAACTTTGTTTTTATTTATTTTATGTTTCAATTTAATAATTTATAAACGAGAAAAACTTTATATTAAAAAGAATATTGACAATATAATTTGTTATTTGCATTTCTTCTTCTTATCTTTCAAATTAGCAGATGGACAGCGGAGGTCCATATTTAAATTATATGTCAAATCTAGCACATTTTTCCTCATTATAGCTATAATGAAGGAAGAAAACACTTCATTAGTGTACTTCATTATGATCTGATTTTCAAGCCATAATGACGTATACTATGTGACACACGGCATTTCAATGATTAGTTAGTACTAATGATTCATTAGATCGAGCTGTGTGTCTAGAGTATTATGCGATTGAATTTTTACCCAAGCTGGAATGTCTAATGTGAGGAAGGATGAAACTTACGGATATTCCGTGTTTGTGTTTTGCATTTGATAACAGGATTGGAGCAGAAGCATCTACAGATGGTGTCTACCTCAAGCATTAAAGGTGATTTGGACTTAGTTTCTGGATCTTGTCACATGTAGACCCCTTCAGTTCGGTAAGTCTAAGATTGCTCAAGTATTACGATCTTATTTCTCTTCGAAAATTGACCGAATTCGAGTAATTAGTTGTGTGGTTAGCCCTACCTGAAACAACTTACAACTAGATGTGAAAAACTCCATATAAACCCGGATCACTTTTTGACAGCTCTTTAACTTTTTATTCAACCAAAGAAAGCTATCATTTCGAAGAATTTATGTGTCATAATACAGCAAGAGAGAGAGAGAGAATATATAGAGATTTCTATTAGGGGGCCATTAGCTCGCTTTAACTCGACCGCTTTTTTGTGAGTTTTGCACATCTAGATGTAATTTGTCTCAGGCCCTACCAAACAGAAATTTCTTTTTTCCCTATATTATTGGATAGATTGAAAACGTGTTGATACAGAGAGCTGAAATTTACTGAACTGTCCTTTTATAAGAGTTCTCAATTAAAGTGGGCAAAATCTAGCAACTTCTTTGTAGGGTTATCACATTTATATATTGGTTTCGAGCGTGTTGACTTGAAGGTCTTAAACTGCTGATACAGTAATTACATCAAAATCTTGGAATCGTGGAATTTCAAAGATGGCTAAAATTGGGCAGCCTATTCATAAGGTTGTCATACTTTAATTGCAGTTTTGAGCAATATACAAAACAAATTTAACGAAGTAAAACACACATTTTTGGCTTACATATTTATGGATAATATTCATTGAGTATCACCAAAATTAGTCTAAAACCAATTTCCCTAATAAATATACCTTGAATTTTGTAATACTTTAAATTTAGCATATAGCCTTGCTTCTTGAAATATTTTTAGTATTATTTTATTCTTAAGTTATTATACTTCTCAAATATTATTTTATAATTTTTAATAGTTTTAAAAGTTTATAGATTGGCAATTAATTTTATCGATAGCAATTAATTAAATGTATCTGTGTTCTTCCGGTTGATTGTTTTTTTTTTTTTTTCTAAATAAATATGCTTTAAATTTACTTGTGAATTAACTCCCCCCATAAAATATTTCCAGCAAACTCAATTGTCCCCATGTATTTGCATTTATCTAATTTTGATAATTTAACTTTAAGTCACCAACACTGGATGGGGGTGGATACATAGCTGCTAGCTATTTTTACTCATCTTGTTAAGGTAATTAAATCTTCCAAAGTAGGTATAAACAATTTGAACTTGAGGCGATTGTTTGAAATTTATTTTTAACTCAAATGTTGAAAACTTTCTGAAACAAAATTTCCATCTGAAATTTATCCTGAGGCAAATAGCAGTTGTTGTTCTTATTTGAGGGGAAAATAATGTTTGGAAAAATGCGACAACATTTTACGTTTGGCATGTTTTAAAGAGAGAATAAATGATTATTTCGAATTTGACACAATTATATTGTGTAATTTTTTTTTTTTTTAGTCTAATAATGTTTGATAACAAGATGGAGGCAAAATTTCGATTTTCTTACTGGTGTTAAGTCCTCTTGGAGTGTTTAGTAGATATTAAATATAAAATTCCTCCTAATATACAAAGGTTTCTACGATGTTTTCTTAATGATATGTTTTCACTCTTTTCTTCATATATAGCATACGTAGCTAAGAAACTATAACTGATGCTGGATGTTAACTTTCTTAAACCTTTTATAGAGTTTGCAATCACAAGTAGGTATAATATAGCGCTCTGAAAGATCTCTTAGGTCCGTAAACATGGGCATTCCAATATACTCCGGAAGATAGACTGCAGTGATTGCAGGAAAGGAACTAACTATCAAATACCTTTTCCAACCTTTGGTGGGGGTGTCAATGTATTGATGCCCACCTGGAGTGACTGGGATGGGAAGGAGATGGTAGTAACATCCGATGTTTCTATTTTTACCAGGCGGTAATATTGGCATCTGTGTGCAAAGGGTATGCACGGAACATCTGCATATACACGGACAGCCAAGCAGCCATTAAGGCGCTGGATGCTGTGTTGGTTAAATCAAAATTGGTGCAGTAATGGAAGCCTGTCCTTGTGGAACTAACTATACGGCAGAATTTTATCCTATGCTGGGTACCTGGCCACAGGGATATTCCAGGCAACGATATGGCTGATGAGTTGGCTAAAAAGGGCTCTGAAATGCATAGCTCCGCAGCAATAACTTATGTGAGGATCCCGATCGGAAATCATCAAGGACGCCTATCAAAAGGCAAGTCCTCGGTGGATCAACAGGGTAACCTGCCATATCGCAAGGCAATTATGGCCTGAATATGACAGGAAGAGGACAAGAAAACTATTTAATGGGAACAGAGCATATACCAGGAATCTAGTAGGGGTCATTACGGCTCATTGGGCCATAGGAGACCATGCTAACAGGCTGGGTATAGCGGCGAACGATTTCTGCAAGAGCTGTAACCACTCGGAGAAAATCAAATCTGCCCAGCACATACTCTGCGAGTGCCCTGCTCTGATGAAGAAAGGAGGTAGGCTACTGGATAGCTACTTCTTTTCAAGTTTGTGAGAGCTGCAAAATAAGGAGTTCAGATGCATCCTGAGTTTCCTAAGGAAAGCAGGGATCTAGGGCAATTTTTGGGCAAGGGGCACAATGGACCCAGGGCCAAATTAACTATAAAGCAAACTTGCTTAGGGCATCACGGCAACAGAAAGATGGACAATAAAAAATATAAGACATTTTTTAAATAAAAAAAAGAGTACCCGTTTGATTTACCAGATACTTTAAGACTTTGTTTTGCTAATTTCATAAACCAACCACAAAATATTGTAAGATACGATGGGAATTATAAACTAGTTTAAAAAACAGCGTGTAAATGTGATAAGCATTTGCTGATATTATGCACATTTTTCTTGCATACCCCGGTAATCATATTGCTGTGACTCAGGTGCCCAATGCTCCGAATCACAACCATAAGGTCAATACATCAATATATATATAATATATTGATGTACGCCAGTTTGACCCTGAAAACTAAAAATATTTTAATTCAATTTTAATCTCATTCAAATTCACTTTTTAAATTATAATAAAATGTAATTAAGCAAAAATTGCATTTTATTATCAGACTCACATTACACTCACACGGCATGTCTACTTACTTACCATTGCATGTACACAGTACATACATACAATTATTATTGCCGCCTTAAAATTGATATTTTAATACGACGATAACAGGTATTATCATCCGATTACAGGTGCTTGATGCAATTGTACTAAATCAAAACTTTTCGCATTTTCTTACATACGTTTTTTCTACGTTGTGACAAAGCGATAAAAAAAGCAAAAATCTTTTTAAAATATCGTGGGTAGCTGAAGGCAGCGAGCCCAAACCCCGTGGAGTTTGTGTTTCGACCATCGTGCAAGAAAGTTTAAAAAAATCGGGAGCTATTAAGTGGATCGCTGTCTTTGAAAAAAAAACTGAGTAAAGTTTAATATAAAGCTAAGTTTTAGACAAAGTCGGGGGTTATTAAGAGAAACGCTTTTATAAAAAAAAAAAATTGAGAAAAGCTGAATATAAAGCAAGGTGTGAAGGGTTTATTGAAAAAATAAATAAAATAATAAAACAGAAAATAGTGGATTTGTTTTTCTTCTTATACATAAGTCCTATACGCGCGCTCGCTACCTTGAAGCATTTTAGTGCCAACACAACTAAAATTTTGGTAGAAAAAAATCATAGGTTTGTCTGACTAGAAAGTCCCATTGGCCATGAAACCAGCTGATTCCACTCCCATCAGCTTAATATAAAATAAAAGAGAATTTCAGTTTTTGACTGCTTTGCATGGTTAAAACGCGAGTAACATAGCCAGAAATTACTTAATAAATTTGGAGAATAGAGTAAACGCGAACGGCATTATTCTAAAAAAAAAACAAAAGCCAACAAATGACCTGTTATTAAGCTTCATAATATGTCAGAGCAAATTGGGCAATATTTGTTCCCCACTAGGATACTTAGTTTTGAAATTGCTCTTCTCCAAAAGCTCGAATGTGGCAGAGTCGAGTCCACAGTGTGATCTGTTTATATTTCTGATTGGTTCCACGCATTTAAGGGAGCTCTCATTGGTTCCACCAAACTATTCTCGCTGGTAAATTCTTCAAAACGTTTTGATCAATTATACAAATATGCTTTAGTAATTAAATGAACAGTGACTGCTTATCTCTTTCAGTTTTACATTACTAGAATTTTAGCTGATTTCTCTTCAACGCGTAATCTCTTTTAATTGCTTCAAAAGTTTTTTTTTGGGCATGTGACAATAATTATTGGTTGGTTAGGGCTCATCTGATACATAAGCGTATGAGCATACTTTGAATTTTATAATGATTAACCGTGACTCTTTGGTAATATCGGAAACTTTGTTGCTATCCTAGTACGACGTCATTGAAAAACCGGAATTAATGTGCGCACAGATGCAACTATTACTACATAGCTTTGAATATCACAGCAGCCGTAACAGCCATTACAATAAAATTAGATCCAGTTCTCTAATGTCCATTTCATTTGAACATCAGGGTATGCTCTGGGAACAACACCGTTCAATCCTTGTTTAATGAGATGACAGCATTCTTCTGTGTACGTGAGTATATGTATATTGAACACAAGCAAATCGGTGTGCAATTTCCTATCTGTACCTTGCCACCACAGCCAACCAATTTGTTAATATTTTCAATATTAAGATAGATATAATATGGGGGTACCAAAATCGTGTCAGTGCTTAGGGCCTCTAAAGACTTTAATCCGGCCCTGAATGGACATACTGGTGGTTTAAATGCAGCAGGCTAGGTACTTATAGCGGCACCCCTCTTACCTCCTAACCTCGACCGGTAAACATCACGGAGGCTAATCGTATTACCTGTGTAAAGATTATTCCTATCCGAGAATAACACCGCTTGCTGTGGACGTAAACACCAACTCGTGTAAAACCATGTGTTTTTTTGCTTATGTGACATTACTTTTATACCGCAATAAAGGAGTATTATGTTTTAAAAAACGAAATGTTTAATAACCAAAATAATGAATAAAAATCAATTTAATTTTTAATTTGCTTTTGTTACATGATATTAAAAATATTATTTAAGTAGAGAAAAAAGTCAAAATCAGTGCAACTCCAACTCAAAAATTTGGCTCATCTGTCACCTATTCAGAATAATCCTCGAATAGAAATTATATCCCCGGCAAATCTCCAAAAATATTACACCGGTGTAATACGCTGGGACTAAATCTCAAATTATCTTGGTTGGTGTTTGTGCATCACATGTGAATATGGATTATTCTGGTTGGTGTTTATGGCCCTTAAGGTATCGTTTACTAGAGGAGTGAATATTTTTTCTTTGGCTGATTCGTATACTTCGTGCTGTGGCATTATTTATAGGAGGACGAACTCGGCTTTAAGGTTTTAATTAACTTAAGACACATTAAAAGTTGAATCTGAAATCCAAACAAAAGTTAAATAAAAAATTAATTTCAGAGCTTTTTCTTTATTTTTCTTCTCCTTCATTTCAAAACGCTACTGCGATGCTGACGCGACGTTTTCTTAATTTTTATAAAATTTTCAAGAGATAAAATTTTCTGGAACTTAGATTTATTTTAAATCACTAGATTCATTCAGCCTAGACATTTTGGTTTATATAATGCTTCAAGACCTTGTTTTATTCATTCTGCTGTATATGGTCTCTTCACGTAAATATAATTGATAAATTCTGGATCTTTTGAGGCTGTCTAGGAATCAACTCAGAATCATTACAGGAGTAATAACCGCACACCGCCAACTAAACAAACACATGCATCTGATTGGTATATCACCCACTGATGTACATATGTATAGGCTATGTATCGAAGAGGATGAAATATCGGAGCATGTCTTATGCAAATACGAGGTTATTGTACAATGTAGATTCCAGACTTTTCGCTCATACTTCTTAAAGCCTGTCGACTTCGAAGAAACTTCATCCAAAAAAATACTGCATTTCCTAGGAAGTGTGGGATTGTTAAATGAACTATAAAGAAAGCGGTGCACAATAAACCAATAAATGGCTGCAATGCAAAGGCTACTTGCCCCGCTTAATTCCTTAATCATAATCTATCTCCACTATCCTCTATAAAGTCGAACTAAGTTTTATGTTTCATGAAAGGCAATATCTAATATTAATTTTGTGTGTCCTCAGTTGACACTAATGGAGGACTGGAGGATGGCGCTAGATAGCTCTTTGTTTGGAAGATATTGTTTTCATTCTATGTATACCTATGCATGTGTGCACAATGGCCTCCGTGTCCCAATGCCGTTAAAAAAAATGTCTGTGTGTATATGCAAAGAAGACACTTACAACTATATTTTGAACAACACTTTGGACAAGAAAAACTTATATTGTTCGATTATAGGTTTATACACGTTTCGATAACTGGTTTTTATTATTTTATCTTATTTTTGTTATTTTATTTTCGAAATAGTTATGTAATATCTAATTACCTTTTATGGGCTTCAACAATATTTTCTTAAATTCCTGACATTTTTGAAAGCTTCACAGAATAAATTAAAAATTTTAATCGTATTCGATTCGGATAGTTTTTCCATCTCACATATAATAAGGGCTATATATTTTAATCATAATCGTATGTTGTGAAAGCCTTCACGTTTGTTCTTTTTTGTTTTTGCTTACCTTCGAGCATATCGCTTTTAATCGTTTTTTACAAAATAAAATACATTTAAAAAACTATAGTTAAAAGTAAAGGAATTTGAGAAATAGACAGTATAGTTAACCCGAATAAGTCTCAAGGTAGAGGATATTCGTTCGAATTTCAGTAGATGATTTGAAATGGAACACCTCATAGGTACAATCGACCTCCAATCACCTGAGAATTGAGTGAATTAAAAAAGATTATCGCTGTAGATCTGATGGTATGGTTATATCGAGCATATGTGGAAGAGGATAGTGTTCTCTTTGAATGTAGACATCTGGATCGCATATGAAATGAGTTGAAGGTGGACAGAGTGCAGAGCTTACTACAAAAGATTACAGTATCAGCCAACTGGCAAGAAAAGAAAACTATTATAAGTAGCCTAAGAAAAGATTCGAATGGAGAAAAAAGTGAATTGCTAATGGAGCCATGTCATAAAGATTATTATATGCAAATGTATAGACAGGTAAAAGAATTTGAAGAAAATAGCTTCAACCTTATGTTGTTAACGTCTACAAGTTAACATGCTGATAAATAGGTCCATTATAATAAGATAATTAATTTTAGTCCAATTCCGTGAAGAAATTTAATTTAATTTTGACTAAATTACTCACACTCCTACTGATAGTTTTTCAAAGCGATATGAAAGGAGGTTCCCCTCATACCTACCTATATGAAAAGAAATTTTATAAAATTTCTAGGCGAAAATGTTATCTTGAAAGATCACGAGACGAATCCAACAGAAAAACCATAAACTTTTCTGCTATCTTGATTTCATTGAGCCACAAAATTTCTCATTTCGATACCCACGGAGCCATCTATTGGTAGAACACTAGGTTAGGAAAAAAAAAAGAAATTCAAACCAAATATGCCTGCCTGTATCACTTGCGATATTTTGTAATTCCGTCCCATTCACTCTAGTATATTTTGTAGAAACAACGAATAACATCATGAGATCAGATCATGACCAAATGCATTTTTTTCGGTAAAATTTTGTTCTACTGCTGCGCATGACCGAAATATTCGCCAAGTTAAGTAGTAGTGTATGTCTCTTTTCATTGGCTGCTGAAATTTTAACTTTTGGAAGAGGAGAAGGAAAATATGATAATTACTGCTATTTTCTCTATTTCTCTCTTTGCAACCCATACCGAAGCCAGAAATTTTATCTCTCTCAACCTATCGATCGACAAGAAAAAGACGAAACATGCAGTAATTTAAATTATTTTCTATCTCTTTTTTTATATCAACTTTTTAGATGCCATTGTTATTTCCTTCATGCCTATACAAAATTTAAAACCTAAATTTTAAATATAAATCACAGAACGAGGTAGGAAAACTTCTTCAACTGGGTTAAGTTAACAAATTCATGATTTCGTCAAACGAAAATATTTCCCATTTCAATTACTCTGCATCTTTTCAGTATCATTCACTCATTCACTCACTTACCTTGGCCACCACTACAAATTAGAGAAAAAACAATTCTAAGCAAATGTCTGCGCCGTATCGTTTGTTTATATTTCTTAAATTTCATCTCATTCCCTCTTTTATATTTGAAAGAACCAGCAAATACCAGGCGATCAGCAAATTTCAGATAATTTCTACCCGAAATATAAAATCGAGTTCTACTGCGCATGAGCGAAATATTCGTTAAGCGAAATAGTTAAGTTCGTGTATTTTATTAACCAATGAAATGAAGTAGAAACTTTAACTTTTGGAAGAAGACAAGGCATAATTGATAATTATCTATATTTTCTTTAACGCTTTGTCTCTCTCTCTCTTTTCTGACCGATATATGGAATTGTAGAAGAAGATAATAGAAGGATATAACCGTGATCAACTTTCGTTAAGTAAAGTAGTATGTGCATGAATGAAGCAACGATTTTAACTTTTGGAAGGGGAGAAGGTAAATGACTGATGATTATCATTATTTTTATCGTTTCTCTCTTTGCCAGTGCAGACAGCACTACTACGCCAATTGCCATGGTGACAGACAGAATTTGAATGGTCATTTTAAAGGGGCGAAAAACAGTTTCATTTTGTTTTTCAATTTTCATATGATTCATAAGAATTTAATTTTTCTGTAATTTTAGATTATAGTGACAAAATTAAATTCGGAATTAATAAATTTAGCTAGATATACCTACATGTGGATATCTATACTACGTAGTTACATAATTATTTTATATCAAAGCAAGAAAGATTAGATCAAAAACTAGCGTTACAAATAAATATGTATATAGAAAACCAAAGATTTATATTAAAGCGTGGAAAAATGGACCAAGGTACCTACCAAAAATTTTAAACTATAAAGTTTTACTTTCACCCCTTGCTTAGAATATAATTTATCGGAAAAGAAAAAAAAATATATTTTTTCTGCGGGGGATTTTGGGATACTTATGTACATGTATTGTACGACGTATGTATGTAGACATATATTTTCCATAAAATACCATGCACAAGAAATGTGTTTTTTATGATTTCTAAATTATAATTTGAATTAAATTAAACTGAGTATGGTAATATCAGAAGAATATTATACAATCTCTCTGACGGGCTGAACAAGGGCCCAAGACTCTAAATATTTATAGAAAAGTGCCGGAATAGTGATATACTAATACCACAGCAACAGCGCAATGCGTTACGGCAGTCTGGTACCTACTAGTTCAAGTCCTAATATTTTGCTAATTAATATCGCGCAAATCAACTTATTTTTAATATTAATTAAATTATTCTGATTCTATTGACACCGGTTTATTATAATTAAAATATATATATTTTTCTTTTCCGAATGAATAAAAATCTATAGTAGGTAGGTCTAGGCAATAATTTTCTTTAGTCAGTTTAGTTTTCCCAGTGAGAAAATCTATTTATGAATAAAATTTTCACTAGATATATAATGCTAGGTAGTAGTAAAAAAGGAGCAATATGCCCCTCAAAGGACCGGAGCCCATTTTGCGGTGTCTCTTACAACCATTTAACAAAACTTACCATTCAAAACTGGATCCAAAACCGAATGGACCAAAGATGGAATTCAATGATAGGCTCCAGACAATCCAAAAGATTCATTAAAGTACCTTCTCCAAAGAAGAGTCTGAATCTTTTGAGGTTGTCTAGAAATCAACTCAGAATCATTACCTGAGTTCTATCCGGACACTGCGAACTCAATAAACACATGTATCGGAGGATAGGTATATTACTCACTGGTGTATGTAGGCTATGTAATGAAGAAAATGAAATATTGTAGCATGTCCTATGTGAATGCAAGGCCATTGCATACTGTAGATTCCGGACTTTTGGTTCATACTTCTTAAAGCCTGCCGATGCCGACTTCGAAGAAATTTCATCCAAAAAAATACTGCTCTTCCTAGGAAGTGTGGGATTGTTGGATGAACTATATATTGAAAGCGGTGCACAATAAGCCAATAAATGACTGCATTTGCCCCAATTAATGCCATAATTTAATCTAATCTAGTTCAAGTATAAGATTTAACGAAAATGAAATACTTTCTTATTTTTTTTTTTCCTTTTATGAATTCGTGGCAATTTTATCATAAAACATGCACAGAAAACGCTTTTCACTATGATGCTTTTACCGGAAGAACCACACCTTAACGTGAATTTAAATAATGATTTTCGTATAGGTATATCACTCACTCTGCCATCATCACCCTCAATCTAGAAGGAAAATCTATTCGTATATAGCAGTTAGTGGCCACTGGTTTTCTGTATTTGAACCTAACATAAATAACGAATGTAATTTGTGAATCTAGGTAGGTATAATTGTTTTTCCTGTGAATTGGTTTTAATCCTAAATTGCTGATATGTGGGACTTATCTTAAAAAACCAGTACCAATCCAGTACCTGAACTTGTACTTGAAATTTTGTAAGAGTAACGAGACTTGTACTTGAACTTATAAGATCTTAAGTCCACGTCCTAGCACTACTGGTACGTATACTTGGATTTTACAGATCTGCTCTGAATCGAGAACTTGAATCATGTTAACTATATTCACGCTTAATGAACAGCAGCCCGATAGGACGTTGTCCGGTGTTAATTATGAGAAAGCTAGTCGTATATGAGATCTTTTACAAAAAAAAAAAAATTGCACCAAATCGTCTTTTGTGTTGTGCCCTTATAATTTTTGAGCATTTATTTCTAGAATACAGCGCGCAACTGATACAATAAAATTAAAAAAATTATAATCGGGCTACATATTTATGTAGAGCAGCCACTTTATTTTTAATTCTTACAGGACAATCGATACAATGTAACACAATGATAATTATAATTTTACTATAGACAAATAAAATTAACTGTGTTTGGTGTCGTATATATGTATAGATATGTACTCGAAAGTGTTTAAGAGGAGGAAAAATGTATATTATAAAATAAAAGTATAACAGTGGATCCCCAATAGATCCTTGTGGAACTTCACCCAATAGGTAGGTAGTAGTCAGAGATAAAATAAGATAAGCAAATAATATTATGCAGTAACAGGATCCTTGGAACAGAATATTCACAGAAAAATAAAATAAAAATAACATATCTACCGCGTTCTTATAAGCTTCTGTTATATATGTAGCAATCCTTATTATGACCTCAATGAAAAGACTTACAAATTTTTGGATTTAATTTTGAACTCACTCAGGATGAGAATTTTTTTTTTTTATACCTACATACATGTTTTAGCGCTACTTATTAAAAATGTTTAAGATTAGCACCTACATTGGGGAAATCAGAAATAAAAATAGTTAGTTAATTCAAGTGCAGATTATTCTTATACGTTTAGGCATAGAGTGAAGAAATCTAGGATTTCTTTAGTCTATGGCTTAGGTTAGAAAATCAGACTTCAGTTGGTAAATGTGCTGCACCAAAAATTTCTAGAATCGTTGCAGCCATGGATTCAATCCGTAGGTACGACAAGGCCAACTGTGACAAAAAAAATACTTTTTTTTTTAGAAATTTACTAGCTGCAATTAGACATAAAATTATTATTGTTGGTGGTCGGTTTAACCATGCTAAGTTTCGGAGTTTCCCCAGCTTTGAATCTGATATTTCTTCATTTCTCTTACATTTTTCCCTTCCTAAAAACGCGGTGCTTTGGATATTAGGTATATATAAAAGAAAAAAAAAATCAAAAAGAAAACAAAAGTAACGCCTAAACCAAAACTCATATGAACAACCTCTGGAAAACTTAGACTAACATCAATACCTACGTTGTCTAAGTAATATCGTCTTACGACTGTTAAGATATTTTTGCCAATTCAAGTCATTTTTAAGAATTTCAAAATCGCTGAACAATGAAAAATGCCTGGAACGAATTCACACCAAACATTTAAATTTTTCGTGCCAAAGAACTAGACTTAAAGAATTAATCATGAGCGAAATACCTGATTCCTTGTTTAAATATAGGGTCCAATATTATATTATATTTAGTGCCGGTGACTATAACAAATTCTGTCAGATTATGGCGTATTTGTGTTTCGAAGCTTCGAAAACAACAGCCTAATAAGGGCATGGCTACAACAGCGCACCGCACCTTGCATCGCCCCCGCACTAATCATAGCACTGAGCCTAGCACTGCACATAGGAAATGAGTTGATATTTCTTGGTAACATTTATCCCAACTGGGGTGAATTTAATAGTTTTAACGATGTTTTAGTAAATTTTCTCCTATGGAATACTTTGGTAACATTTATAGCTAGTAAATTCAGTAGATTTATATATGACAGTAAAACATGGATCCTTTTGGTCCTGTTTTTAGCAGGGCCGTATCTATGGGGTGGCACGTGGAGGCACTTGCTCCGGGCGCTAGTTTTAAGGGGGCGGTAATACGACGGACCTCTGAACCCATAACAAAGCGAGAAAAATTCTAATTACAAGAATTGGAAATTTTTTTCAGACCATAATTAACACTTCAGTTTTCTTTCCGGAATCTAAAAGCTCCTTTGCTGATATCATTACCTTCAATTGTGCTTATACTTATAAAGTCAATATTAAATTTAATTCTGTGAGCCTCTATAAGCTAATTAAACAACAAATTCCCCTAAATTCTCAAATTGTAACTTTGTATCATATGAAATGAATTCAAAAATTGTACAAATGTGGCTGGCAACCCTATGTTCCCCATCATCCATCAATACTACCTCGAATGTAGATAGAATATAAGACAGTAGGCACAAGCACAGAGTTACCAGAAAATTATTTTTATGCCAGCTAAATTTAACCATTTTAGCCGGAGTTCCTTTGAGTCCAAGTAAAAAATCGGATAAATCCTTTCAACCTGAATTATGCCAGAATTCTAACCGAGAGTATTTTTGAAACCGTCTCAAATTTTAGTAGTTTTAGCCGAGGATATTCATATTGAAAAGCGGCAAAAATAAAAAACTAATCCCTAACATAATTAAATTTTTAATTTGTTATCCTTCTGTTAACAATACCGGAGACAGATTTGCAATTTCAATATTGCATTTTGCGCTCAACCGCAAGTCTGTCTCTATATACTGAGAAACAGCTCGGTATATGCTCGGTGTATACTCAGTATATAGTATATTGGAACTGAATATTGAGTTTATTGCAGTATGACCCTAGTTATAAACCATCAACATTTAATACTTCAATGTTGGCTACAACTTTTTCTGACATTTAATATTTGACACTTGTCAAATTAAAGTGTCTATTTCGTTTTTATTTTTCATATAGACAAGTAATTTCACAATATTTGTTCGCGTTTTGGACGTGCGAGGAATTTTCTTAAGTCAAATGACAAATCAAGTTATAAATCAAATGTAAGTTCTCTAATTAAATTCTTAGTATCGTAAACCGCAAGTGTGTCTCTGAAATTTTATATTGCAATTGACACAATTGCATTATCAATATATCAATATGGAAATTGCATGTCTGTCTCTGGTATAAAATAATCTGTATTTGTAATGATACGATTTTCTAATTTCATTTTATTTTAAAACAGTTTGAGATTCAAACGACATTTAATATCTATAATGGATCTTAATTTTTATTTGAATTTCAAATTCTTTTTATTTAACAATCATTTGTTTCAAATTCAAATTGTTTTTAACAATTCTGATTCTAGTTTCAGGGTATGCAGTATAAATAGGTCATCTATCATATACTTATGATGCCTAATATACCCTGGAACTGTAAAAAAATTTGCCCCAAATAAAGAACATAGTTAGTGGGGGTGGTAACCAACGTCTTTGCCCCCCCCTCCCCCCCGCCGCAACTTCAAAATTTTCCTAGATCCAGCACTGGTTGACAATATCACATTTTTTAATACGATATGGAGCTTAGTAATTTACTGTAATTTACTTTTTTTATTTTTGTAATGCTATATTAAACAATAATCAGGCAAAAAATACTTAGCGTAACGTGACCATTAGTCTTTCTATTATTCCTATTGGTTGATTGTGGAAATTCGTCCACTTTTTCACAATTTGTCCGATAATCTTGTCTAAAATGTAATCAAATGTGTCCGTGCGCATATATTCGTAAAACCATTATCGGTCTCTTCGGATATCATTATAGAAATGATGAAATTCACCGAAATCACTTCTCTTAAAGTTAATTTCATGAATGCGGCTTGCCTTTTTTTAAGAATTTTTAAGAAATTCCATTTACTAACTTTACACAGAATTTCGTCCTCTTCAAAGGAACTGCAACTAGAGTGTTGAATTCTGCTTATAGTCCAGTCAGTAAGGGTTTTTTTCCCTACAAAAGGTGAGGTAGTTGTGATTTTTATATATGTATGTTTTCAGATCCAGGCCCCGATGAAAAATCCAAGTTTAAACTCTTGAGAGGAGAGGAGTACGGGGCTGGTCGAGCAGCCGTTGCAAAGGTCATAAAGTTTTGCATACAATGAACTCTATAAATAGCCGTACACGCTATACATTTTAAAATAGAGAGTATTTTGTGAAAAACTACCGAATTTTCTTAATCACCCTATAACTCCAAAACGGTTGAGATGCCGCTCCCCCCTTGCCGAACAATTTTTTGTTTGACTAGGTAACTACTATCACCTCCTGTACTATGGACCACCGTGGACCACTCTGTATAAATGGTACTATATGTATACATTTTTTTGGAAAAATGTTTACATTTCCGCCCCTGTAACTCGTTACACATCAGACTTACAACAAAAGTGTTTTCACAAAAAATGTGGGGAATTTAGTCTGCTTCAAATTTATATTTATACATTTATGTCGTAGGATCAACCGTTGAGGAATTTTTTTTGTTTTTTTTTTTTAAAAACCAATTTTTGGTACCTTTAATCCAAAATATATGACCGCGAGTTACATCCAACACCGGAAACAATTCAGACACAGTCCTTCAGCAACATTACCCACGAACCCATTTAAATTCATTCCCATAGCTCCATATTCACTTTTCTGGAAATACGAAACTTTTATTTTTCAAGTCAACTCGAAACTTTTGTTTGTCTGAAAATATGACTAGTTGCATTTTTGTAAAAGTTAACAAGTAGAATAATTTTATAACAAAACTTAGTTCTCGATAGAATACGAAATAAAGTCTTTGTTAAAAAATTGAATCTTTTATTTGTTTTAATTTTATTATATAGTAAACTCGCGCGACCCCCATTTGAGATTGCTTTAGGACAATGTGCAGTGTTTCGCTGTGGCCATTAATTTCGCCATGTGAAAGGTGCGATGTACTATGGAATAATTAGTCTTGTGCTGCGCTATGCGCGGTGCTAGATGCGGTGCGGCATTGTGATCATGTACTAAGCATCTATGTACACAGTAACAAAGCTGTTAGGTCAATGGAGCCTTTGCAATATCATTCATGACGGAATAAATAAATGTGGAGATCATCTAACCCAATTAGAATTAGAATCTATTTCTTGTTCTTACAAGTGTATTTACATCAGCACTCACCCTTATTTTGCATTAAGTATATATATCTAAGTGACCCTACATTATGACATCCAATTATGCATGGCACTACTTTCTTCCCAAATTACAATATCCTAAGGTATCGTAAACAAAACAAGTTTCTCATTCATCAGTTTTGTGGGGGCGTAGGGACATATGTCATAACTTAAAAGCATATTTGATCTGATTCAAGCAGTTTAAATCTTCTGTTATTCTTGATAATGCAGGCACAATTTTCAGTAACAGAGTTAAGCATTAAGTCCATCGAGCTCATGCGTATACCCTGACTTAAGTAAGGCTACTGACAAATTTTCCATAAGATTATACTATACTATAATATACGTTCTATCGGCTTTCCTGTATGGTTGCTTAGCTAGTGTTCGTCAGACCTAAAGGATCGTAAGGTAAGCTTAAAAATTGTGTGTGCACAATCCACCGAAATAGCAGCTAATTCTGGTGTACGGCAGAGAAGTCACTTGTGATCGCTTTCGTTCATTTTGTTCATAAATAATGTCTCTCATGTAGTTGTGAACTCGAAGCTATTGATCTTCGCCAATGACGTAAAGCTGTATAAGTCCATGAAGTCTTATTTGGATTTTGTGGAATTGCAGGTTATTAAATGATGCGCGAAGGACTCCAAGTTTTTAAACTACATCCTTTTTCTCTCATGTTGTTGACTATACAATATAAATGGCGTAAGTCCATCAAAGGCTAAAATACTAAAATACTTGACTTGGGTATATTGTTTGACTTCAAACGTGCCTTTAGTTACCAAATTAATCATATTGATATTAGGGCACACTTGATACCTGGTGTTATTAAAAGCTTGCAAGCTTTTTTTTGCAGGGGGACAGGTGATCTCCTCCCTAGTATGGAGGCCATAGTTATAGCCTGCGTGTCGTGCTCCTAGGGGAAAACACACAGCGTTTTAGTATTGATTAAGCTCACAGAATTTGGAATCACGGGAAAATTTAAAAAAACTCGTAACTTGAGTAAAAATATGTTTATTATATTTAGTTTATTGTTTGGTTAATACGCCCGAAAGTTTTTAGAGATCGAAATACAATTACAATGTAAAAATATTATTCTAAATTGAATATAAAGTTTTAGGATAGAGCTCTAACTCGACTCTCCGTTTCGGCGGTAGAAAAACAAACTCCTGGAGGTTTGGGCTTGAACGCCTCAGGTACCCACGATCGCCTTTTTTATTCCTTTTATTGTTTTCTCACGACGTTGAAAAAACGTACGTGAGAAAATGCAGAAAGTTTTGATGCGAGCTATATGCATCAATGAAAACTGTAATCCGATATGCACTTCTGCGCCCGTCTTGAAATATTAATTTTAAGAGGGCGCGAATGATTGTGATAATTGTATATATGTATGTACATACAATTAGATTGGAGGAAGTAAGTAATGTACGTATGTACAATGTACATACGGAAAAAAAGTAAGAAGACACTGTATGTAACGTATGAGTGGAATGTGTGCCTGATAGTCAAATGCAATTTATACTTAATTACTTTTTATTATAATATGAAAGAGTGAGTTTGAATGATTTTTAGATTTGAATTGAAATATATGAAATTATTTTTTTGTTTTCAGGGTCATATAGTGATACATCAATATATTGATATATTGACCTTATGATTGTGATTCGGGGCATTGGGCACCTGAGTCATAACAATGGCGGCATATTGTGCTGTCCTGCTAGAAGCCCATTCACCAAAACCTTCCTGTCCTATTATTGAAGCTCATAAGGTCTTGTTGAGGAAGGATTTTCAGTTCATCTACAGATAGAAGGGCAGACCCTAGAGTATTCAGCCTGTTCCAGGCGAAGGCCTGACAAGTATACTAAAAGTGTTCGGTTGTCTCAGGCTCTCCTTCCAGGCAGGACAGATACTCAGGGCTGTCGACAACTCCCATCATTTTTAGATAAGTGTGAAGCGAACTGTGCCCGGTGATGGTGCCAACCACAGTTCTACATTGTTTCCTTCCGAACCCCATGAGCAGATCAAGGCCCATGATCAAAGATTATTATAAACTGCATCTAGCTCTAATAATTTTCTTTCTACACTTTTTATACTGACTAATTCACATGAGCCTAAAGGTATTAAGGGAAGTTGTTCAAGTCGATATCAAGCCAGAGAGATATCAATCTGGAATTATTTGGGGTAATGTAAAATATCAGAAAGACGATAGCTCATTTTTTTTTATGGTACTGTTATTGTAGAAAAGATTGTTAGAAGTAATTACTATAATTTAATATAAAATATAATTTTTGAAATAATATTGGAAAAGAAGGAACTTATGTGCACAATCGAAAAGGTACTTAGATATATAAAAGATGTCCTTGAAGAATAAAAAAAAAAAACTGCGATTGTGAATAAATGTTCCTTCCTATACAAATATACTTAGTCAAAGTAAAACACTGAAATATTTTAGAAACTTTTATTAATAAAGTTAAAAAAAAAAACAAAAAAAAATGTATACACGCTAGATCCATTCCAAAGATTATCTACTGATTGACTTTAGAGACTTTCTTTAGAGATTTGACATACATACATAAAATTCTGGAAGACACATAATCTTCAGTTTTGATGGTTAATAACTATAGATGGAATTCGTTATGCTTTCTTACTGGTATTAAGTCCTCTTGGAATGTTTAGTAAGTATATAGATATATTAAATTTAAAATTCTTCCTAATATACAAAGGCTTCTACGATGTTTTTTTAAATAAATTTTTCATCGATATTTTTTGACTTTTTCCATCATATATAGCATAGCTACGTAAAACCACAACTGATGCTGGTGATGATTTTCTTAACCCTTTATAGAGATTAGAAATTTGTATTGGATTGCAATCACAAGTATAGGTATATAATGTACGCGCTCTGAAAGATCTCTTAAAGTATCGTTTACTAGAGGAGTGGATATTTTTTCTATTCCTGATACGTATACTGTGTGCTGTGGCAATATTTCTGGGAGGACTACCTCGGTTTTAAGGTTTTAATTAACTTAAGACACATTAAAAGTAAAATCTGATATCCAAACAAAATTTTAATCAATTTTTCACAAGATAAAATTTTCTGGAACTGAGATTTATTTTAAATCACTGGATTCCATTCGGCCTACATATTTTGGTTTATATTATGCTTCAAGACCTTGTTTTATTCATTACGCTATATGTATAATTTATAAAGCTTTTCAAGTTAAAAACAACTCAAGGAATATATGATGTAAATAAAATCTCGGTCAAAGTATCATCCCTTTACCATAGTATATGTATGATATACGTTTTAAATCATAACAGTACCATTCCATGTAAACTATATCTCAAATTTCTTTGGTAATCAGAGCATAGGATTCATTTGCATATATATTTGCATTGCATAAATATTTTAATGTTATTATTACAGAAAGCACAATAAAGAATTTCTTAAAAATAATTTTGATATAAGTACTGAAAGTGGAATCGAAGTTTTCCAATATGTAATATAAAATTAATATAAAAACAATCGACCACTTACCTTAAAAGCAGATTAGCTATAGAGACTTCCTATTCCAATCATTTATCTTCATCATCCAAGATGCCAGTATTTGCAGTCTGAAATTCAGAAAAATTCTGGTTTAAAAATCGATATTCATTAATATTAAGTATTTTTTCAAGAAGGAAGGATAATCCAAATATCCGGTATATAGCAAAAGTTAAAAAATGTTTTTAATTTGTTATTTCATCACACAACCCATTATATTTTTGGTGACAGGTTTCAAGTCATGGTTTTGACTCATCAACAGGTCCCAAATAGCGAAATTGAGTGAATTGAAAAACAAATGAAAAAATAGAGCAAAGAAAAGAAATGAAAAAATGAAAAAAATTGAGAAAAATATAAAACAATTTTTTATTAAAAATTTTTTAAAAAATTTAAAAAACCAGATTCATTTGAAACAAATCGAACCTGTATACGCCCGCAGTAGGCTGAAAAAAGAAAAAAGAAAAAGGAAGAAGAACAAGCGTTTCGTGTTAGCAGAAAACCTTACACTCATCGGTACAGCTTGGTTTTCTGCCTGCTGTACACGTTTGAAACAGATCAAAATGATCTCCTCTCATATAGACTCAGAATAAATTCTGGGTGTGAATTATATGAGGCAAATACTCCTATATTACACCAAGGAGGAAGAACAAATACAAGTTTACCCCGGTCAAAAATCCTAAAGAGTAATCTCTATTTTTATTAATATTAAGGTAAAGATATTACAAAAGAAATAAAAGAAAAGTTATTAATTTCAATGAAAATAATCATTAATTTGAAATTTTATACACGCAACTTTTCTTTTCGAGTAACACTTTTAGGGTTCGTTAATTTTTATGGCTAACCCCTCCTTTATTTGTGGATCTAATTTTAAAGTTATAATTTGTTGTTGTTCATAAAGTAAAAAAAAAGAAAACCCACAAATGTAATGCGTAGTCAAATTTTATATTATTTTTTATTAAGTATATTTAAGATTAACGTTTTTAGAGCTGAAATCGTAAATTTTTTTAGTAAGCACATATAGAGAAGGCAATACCAATAAGAACATCTAGTGTTATTCAATTAACATTAATTGTTCTTAAGTCATCTTAGGAAAATACTGGTAAAATTTATCAAAGGATTCATATACCTATACATATACATCAGCATAAACTCATAAAAAAAGGAAGATTAAGGTCATATGGGCGAAATATCAGTGAGAAGATTTTTTTTGGATTAAGAGTAGCAGAAAATTCTGAAAGACGATATTAGTCAGGTCTCTACATAGGCTCTCTCTATGGCTGCAATTTTCTATTCAATAAATTTGTTTGGATAAATAAATGTCAACATTGACTAGGAATAAAAATGGATATACGCATATGGTATACCCATGTCTTTGAGAATACCAGAAAGATCATGAATAAAGAAAAAAACAAGATAATAAGCAACCCCCCCCCCCTCCCCAAGAGATTCTTGAGGCATGCTACTATTAATATTTAACTAGATCAAGTGTTTCAGGACTAGATCTGATGAGTATAGGCTCGCTTAAAAAATTGCTTATAAATCCACTGGGTGATTTGGAAAAACAAAAATTCATTTACAAGTAGTCTAGTCGGTAACGTTTGTAAGATCGAGAAATACGCTCTTATTGTCCGGTGCTTGACAAATATCTGTAGAGTCCTTTGGTAAGACCGATTCACAAATGCGACCGAAAATGTTTTAGTAATTTCAAAATTTCTTATTGTTAAATTCATGAGAAAGATGCACACAAACTGCCTTATCAAATGACGAAATTTTTAAAATTTTATCATGAATAATGTTGTAGATGAGACGACTCTAGTTCCATACCTTCGATACAAGGAATAGTAAACCTATACGACATCAAATATTAAATATATTGCAAATCCAATAGGGGTTAAAATGTCTACGAAGGCATGCACTTCTTATGTGTATAATTATGTCTAAAATAGTTTTAAATTAACAAAGTTGGTACCTGGAGATGACAGCATTCTGAGTGACTATAACTGAAGATAAAGACCTGGCTCCGCATGAAGCATTAAACCAGAGGTAAGCGAAAAAAAAATCTTGGGGAAGCTTAATGCGTCCTTAGCAGGGGAAGATCTACAACCGACAGAGTTCTTCAACATACTCTAAGTAATTCAGAAATTTTGGAAGTACGTCATTTCAAAGTTACGTCGTTTAACAATTTATACCGAGAACCGCTTAACGTCAAAGCGATTCGAAGTTACGTCGCTTGAAAGAAAAAACTATTTTTTTTTTATTGTTGAAAAATCAATTTAAACGAAAAATAAAGCTATTAAATTCACTAGAAAAAGCTATAGAAAAAAGACATGAGTGAAATGGAATGTATTCGATAGTTTGATACAGACATGAACTTAATTACTAATTTCCCGGAAATAATCACATCCATTGAGCCATTCCACACGAGTATTCTTAATACAGTATGCAAACCAGTTTTCAAGGGAAGAGGTTAAAAGAAGCAATAAGCAAAGAGATATCTTCAAAGTGTTTGACAACAATACGAACTAGGGCGGGTATTGTTGCAGAAATGGAAAAATTATTGATATGTGGATTAACAATCAAACTAGAAAAAAAGTGCCTTTATGTTTAGCGATTATATAAGCTAAAGCATGGAGCTTATTTGAGACTTTAAAAACCCAAGAGACTGATACTGTCAAAGTTAGTAAAGTAAGTTAAAGAGTGCTAGTAAAGGATGGTTCTCGCGTTTTAAAAATAGATTCCCTCCATCATATATCTTTGCAGGGAGAAGCTGCGAGCGTAAATGAGGAAGCGGCAAACAATTTCCCAAAAATATTACAAGGCATAATTGACGAAGGAAATTACGTCCCTCAACAAATATTTAATTTTGACGAAACAGGACTGTTTTGGAAAGAAATGCCCTCAAAAACTCATTTAGCAAAGTTAGAAAAGTCGATGCCTGGAATGAAAATGTCGAAAGATAGACAGGAGATTTCAGAATGATACCCCTTCGCATTTATCACTCTGAAAACCCTAGAGCTTTGAAAGGTTACGACAAAAACTCCTTTCCTGTGATTTGGAAATAAAATAAAAAGGCTTGGGTTACGGCTCCAATTTTTCAAGAATAGTTTGAAAACCACTTTGTCCCCGTAGTAAAGAAGTATTGTGACGAACATAATTTTGGCATTTAGAGCCTTACTTTTATTAGATAATGCACCAGGGCATCCTCAAAGGCTGAAAGTATTAAAAGAAAATGTGCAAGTGGCTTTTTTGCCTCCAAGCACCACGTCGTTACGTCAGCCCAAGACCCAAGGAGTGATTGCCTCATTTAAATCATATTACTTGCGAATGACGTTCGCTGATGCTATCAAGGTTACGGATCGAGAAGATGGTCCTACTCTCAAGCAATATTGGGGAAAATATAAAATTTTAGACGCTGTAAAAATATTGGAAAAGCGTGGTCTGAAGTGAAAAAATCCAGTTTAGAATGGGCATGGAAAAAGCTCTGTCCACAATTTTCTAATCAAACGATCACGAAGGGAACAACACATGTATTTTCTGTAAAGAAGATTTTACACCAGAAATAGTAAGATTGGCTAATCAATCAGAGCTAAATGTAAACAGAAATGATATTATTGAGTTTCTTGCTTCTCATGACGAAGACATAACGGATGAAGAGCTTATGATGACACAAAAATTACTAGAAGAAGAACCTATCAACAAAATTTCCCCTTTACTATCAATTGTAAGGTTGGAGGAGGCATTTGAGAATTTAGAAAAAGCCATGGATATTTTTGAAGAAGTCGACCCAAATTTAGAAAGATGTTCCATGGTGAATAATTTAATGAAAAACGCATACACAAGTTATAGGGAAATATATGTGCTATTTTTCTTTTATTTTATATTATTATTTTGGGGAAGTGAATTTTCAATATTATTCTTACAGAACTTTTCAATAATATTGTTACTGTCACAAAAAGTTGTTGAAAAATAAATACATACATACATTATAAATTTATCTTTGTTTATTATTTAAAACCATAAAAGACGAACAAAAATTAATATTCAAGTACACTTAAACTGTTATTTTATGATTTATTGAGGTAGGAATCGTCTTAAGTCACTTTCCCAGGAACGGAGCCTGACGTAAGTTTGGGGATCACCAGTACTAAATCAATAGCCATTAGAGCTTCTCCTAAATTTTAAACAGGCGTAGAACGTAGAGATTAATTTAATAGCAAAATAGGAGTACTACGAAAAATAGTATCCACGATAATATGTACATCCGCGAACTTTGAAATAACAAAAAAATCTTAGGTAGGAAAAATGTTATAACCCTGAGTGAACCCTGGTCGATTCCAAAATAATGGAAAAATTCGATGATTGCAAAAAAGAAAAAAAATTCCCTGAAACTGTTAAAGATTGACAAAGACCTATGTAAGGAACTGCATATAATGAATAGGTAAACAATGAAAGCACGTAGAAAATCCCATCCATAGATAGTGATGATGATGATGATGCTAGAAATATTTTGAAGCTAAGTATTGAGATGGGTAGTGGAAGTTTCTTGAAATTTCGCCAATTAATAACATTCCTTTAGGACTCTCTTTTGTTCCTATCCTAATCTGAAATATTACAAAATACGATACCTACCTATATACTTACGAATACGGTATAGTGAATAGAATAGAATTTTCTTTAAAGTGACACTTTATGAGGGAACATATGTACCCATGTAGGTATGCTAAGTATGTATTTAATCAATGAAAACTTTAATTTTAATTTAGATAATAATTTTCATCATTTTCATAAACGTTAGATATTATCTTCTTATTTTTAGGACATAAGATAAAAAGGAGATCTCTTTCAACGATTCGTTGTATATTGAAAATAAAATTTTATTTTTATATAAATGTCTGTCCTGTCTACCTGCCTATAACAGTTCAGCCTATTCGTTAATGTTGATAAAATCTGGGTTTTGTAAAAATATTTTCGCCTTATGAGGATCGGTATTGTGATAATAGCAGATAAGTAAATTATATATGATCACTTTTGAAGGGTACTTTCATGGATCGATTTATAAATCTAACTTGCATTAGTAACTATTTAAAATTCAACCGTTAATAATTATTTTGATTGGTGACAATTAACTTCCACCCACGAGCGAGCAACATGTCTACTAAAAGTTGCAAAAACATAAAAAAAAAATTAAATGATTTGAATTTTAGCTACGGCAGTGACAGTTTTCAAAATGAGGAAAAAAACAATTTCGCTTATAAAGCAAGGCAATAAAATATATTCGTTCAGAGCAGATAATTTTCTAATTTTGATACTCTTGGCGCCATCTATTGTTTAACATGACGATACAATTAGAGAATGCTTGCAACCGAATACTCCACGTGGAGCAGTCACGCAATAGCAGCATGTATTTGGTACATTTTTTTTAGAGAGAGAGAGAGAGAGAGAGAGAGAGAGAGAGAGAGAGAGAGAGAGAGAGAGAGAGAGAGAGCTCAATGCAAACACGAAAAACCATAAATCGAAAATAATACAAAGAACAAAAAGAACAGAATATTCTCACTTTGTTTTGTAGGTGTTAGTGATATACAAACCATTTTATTAATAACAATTTGCATCAACAATATACACTTGAGTGCAGTTGCTAAAGGTCCATTGTGTTTGTAATGTACAGCCAATTGGAAAGGAATTGGATATCGATACTTCTCCTCCCAATTTTAAATATTTTAATGGCCGGGGTCAAGTTCAGTTCGGAAATAAATGCCGAATGCAACAAACACTTTAAACGTAACTTGAAGCATTAAACGCGATTATCTCGAAACAAGGTTTTCAAAGTCGGTGACAATAATAACTCGAGAAGGAAATGTCCCAATTAGCTGCAGTTTGTTTTATTATTCTAAACTAGTTTTTCATTGAAATTGAATTGATCGTGATTTTTTTATTTTTAATGCAAATTCGATTTTTCATAACCAATCAAACACCGATTTTTTTGGATAAAAATGAGCACATGAAGTTTACAAAGTTGCCATTTTGTTAATAGCTGGTTTTTCCCGAAAGCTACCATTAAGGACTGCTCTTGGGTAATATTAATGGAATCCCTTTGGATTATTTAATATCAGATGACATCGTCTTCAAAGCGCTGGAACCATGGGCATATATGGTATGTATATAAAAATAGAATTTTGTACTTCATCGAACAATAAATAAATCCCATAAAAAAAGTTTTGAAAAGTCATTTCATGAAAAAGAAAATCTTAAAATACACACTCTTTAGCTTTGCAGGTAGGCCTAAGGGGGTAGGACAGACAGAAATCTAAACTTCGGAAAGCCTTGACACTAAGGCTTAAAATATATCTCCGAAAATAGTGGTAGACTGATCTCTGCACAGAGAAAGAGCAGAAAAACTAAAAAAGAAAAAAGTATTTTGCCTAAGTGGACGCAAAAAATCTTGCCAGTTGACAGTAAATTCTGGAACGGATGCTCCAGATACAGAGCAAAAATATAAAGGCAGAGATACATCAAGTTTAAGATTTTCAATAAATCCTTATATATGTATATATGTATGTAGGACGGTATGTGTAATTTCTTGCGTTCATACATCTCCACTTACTGTCCATACTAGATCCCCTTAAGTCTTCTGAAGTCCTTATTTTAATTGACTTTCTGAGGAGCTCTATTATTTATGAGCAAAAAGTTTAGCTCCACATAGAGCTTAGATTTTATTAGGACATTTAAAAAATCCTGGCATAGTAACGCTCCGGTGTGTGGTAATAAAGCTAATCAATAAGGAGGTCAAAACATAATGCTCCGGAAAGAGTTTTATTTTTAGATCAACACGTCCTATAGTAGGAGCGATATTTCAAGCCCTGCTTGACATGCAACCTTTTTTTCATTTTGAAATGCCAAATGGTTTCATCCCTAGAATGAAATTTTTATGTTTCTAAATTGCATCTATTTAAATATTTAAACGGTGTTTTATTGAGCAATTTAAATGAAAAAAAATAAGTATTCGGAGATTGTAGAAAAAATAACACTGCATCTATTGAAAACGTATTTAATTCTTAATTACTCTGAAATTTCATAGTAACAAATAAAATTTCCAAATTGATATGAGAATTTAGGCAATAATATGTCTCAGGAGTATTAGAAATTTAAATTTATTAAACAATTTGATAAAATCCAATTAATGTTAAATCAGTATAAGCATTAGATTACGATGATTTATAATGCAGGATCTTCATCAGTTTCTAAATAGCTCTAATAAAATCTTCTTTTCGTTTAAAACCCCTTCAACATTTACATGTAAACACATTTCTATGTACCCATTTATCTCTCTTCAAAGCAAAATTTTCACCTTAACGATTAAAATCTTCATATATATCCAACGTATATTATCTTGTAAAGCTTCCAGAACGTTTTTACGTAATCGTTTACTGTATTGCTTGTATATACATATAACTTGGTAAACGTTATACTTCTTCATATGCGAGTTTGGTTTTATATGTTTAACAGGTACAAGTAAAGTGTAAACCACCCATAAATTTTTGGAATTTAAGACGCCAGTGAAAGATAAAAGATGCTAAAGAAGGTACCTATATCCTGAATGCAATTTGTTGTTATAATGTCGTGTTCTCATCTTGCATATAGGCAGCGACGTATAAATACCCTGAACTCTACACCATAGTCAAATAAATCCGTTATACTGCTCTCTTATACCACACCACATACAAACTATACATACATCTTTGAATAAAGGTTTGTAAGTACAAAATATTTCCATGAAAATGCTTAAAGGGGTTAGGTTAAGAAAATGAAATAATCTCAAAAGACTTGAAGATTTCTGTAGCTTCACACCTTGTAAGATATTCCCATGTGTGTAAGTAATTTGTGTTATTTTAATCTCTTTAAGACGTAGGATATTTGCACCTATGTAGTAAACATAGTTGTTTTACTCGTCGACTAATTTTCTTAACTAACGATCAAATTATCGAGTAGTAAAAAATTTATTAACATTCGTTAGTTTAAAGACTTTAAGACATGTGATTAAATATGAATTAACTAAAAGAGACTGTTACTTGTAAACATTTACGTAGGGGTATACTATAAGCATGCATAAAAACGAAGAATTAAATTCTAGAATGTTGAACCCAACAAAGACTAGATGTACACTTACATAAATTTAGCAAGCCATATTTGAGCCAAACGTCACTAAGTCAGAATTGAAACAAGTAAAACAGCTAGAATTTGTCTAAGACCAATTTTTATGATACGCTAAATGAATGCTCGTATGAAATTTCATATGGTCACCCATCTGTGCAAGTTTGATTTTTGAAGTTGTTTTTCACATATTCAGAGTGTTTCCGCCTAGGACGTCAATAGAGCTGGAGGTGATAGTACTCACCATAAACAAAAAACTGTATGGGGAGAGGGGGCATATCAACCGTTTAGGAGTTACAGGGTGATTAAGAAAAAAAGCTAGTTTTTCACAAAAAAACCCTGTATTTACAGGGCGTACAATTACAGTTAAAAGTTCATTGTATGCAGAACTTCATGGCCTTTCCAACAGCTGCTCAACCAGCCCCGTACACTACCCCTCTCAAGAGTTAGTGATCTAAACTAAGATTTCGTTTCTTATTACTTTTTTTTTACTTTAGCCTGTATTTTGTTTTTTTAAAACTGTATAAACTGTTATAAAAACTGTAAACTGTAGACTCTTCTCCTTAATTTGATCTATACACACTGTAAAAAGCCACAAATTGTTGCCACAGAGTTCATGAAAAAAATCCCTAGAAATGTAGGGAATATTGCCTAAAATGTAGGGAATATTCCACAAAATATAGGGAATATTCCTTAAAATGTTGGGAATATTCCTTAAAATGTAGGGAATATTCCATAAAATTTAGAGAATATTCCCTACCTTTTAGGGAATATTTCCTACATTAAAGGGATTTTTCCCTAAACTTTGTGGCAACAATTTGTGCCTTTTTACAGTGCAGTCTATGTCCTAACTGTATCCATTAAACAGTTATTAGCTCATAACCTATTCAGGTCATACCAAATTTGACGATTTTTTTAAAAATTACGATTTTCAGTCACTATGGGAACAAATTACCTTTAAAAATAGGTTTGAGAATAGGTTAAGAGCTAATAACTGTTGAACGGCTACAGTTACGACATAGAGTGTAATAGATCAAATTAAAGAGGAGAGTCTACAGCTTACAGTTTTTATAAAAGAAAGTTATATTAAGGACCTTTTTGCAACAAAATAGAGGCCAAGGTAAATAAAAAAGGTACAGAAAAGAAGTTTTTTTATACCCTTATAACTCCTGAGAGGAATGGGGTACGGGGCTGGTGCTGGTTGAGCAGTTGTTGGAAAGGATGAAGTTCTAGATACAATGAGCTTTAAACTGTGACTATACGCACTGTACTTATACAGGGTGTCCCGTAAGTGATCTGGCACGCGAAGGCGACGGATAGGTCATGCTTAGACAAACAAAAACTTTTATGGGGGTGGGGGGGGGGGGGGATCGTAACGGTTTTCGAGATAACGGGACTTTAAGATATTTGGGTATGTTTTTATAGATCACCCTGTAACTTCTGAACGTTACAACATTTGATGATGATTTAAACTTTGGTAGATAGATAATCGTTGGACCTTTCCAAGGGTCTACATTTTTTTCCTTCACCCATTCCATTTTGAAGCTATGGCTAAACAAAGCTAAAATTTCGGAAGTTTTACTCGTTTTTTTTTTTTTTATTATTTTACTACAATTTTTATCAAAAAACACGTCATCAATATCTATTTTTCATACTGAATTTGAAAATCCCAAATGCTTAGTATTTTGCACTTTTTCCTAAGCATCTCCAGCGAAAATGGCAGAAAAAGGTCATTTCCAAAAGATAATTACCTACTTTCTGGCACTATTGAACTTTTTCAGCCATTTTCGGTGGAGATGCTTAAGAAAATGTTCAAAAAACGTAGAAAGGCTTACTTTTTGGGTACAGCGTGTGATAGGTCGTTTTAAAGCTAAACTTTTGGGCTTTTTATATTCAGTATGAAAAATTCATTTTTATGACGTGCTTTTTGATAAAAAATAGTCGTTAAATAAAAAAATAACTAGTAAAAATTCCGAAATTTTAAATTTGTTGAGCGATAACTTCAAAACCGAAAGGGTGAGGGAAAAAGTTTACAGACCATTGGAAAGGTCCAACGATTATCTATCTAGCAAAGTTTAGTTCACCATCATCATAGGGTGCAACGTTCAGAAGTTACAGGATGATCTATAAAAACATACCCAAATATCTTTAAGTCCCGTTATCTCGGAAACCGTTACGATCCCCCCCCCCCACCCATCCATACAATTTTTAGATTGTCTAAGCATGACCTATCTGTAGCCTGCGGGTGCTAGACCACATACGGGACACCCTGTATAAACTGGGTGTTTTGTTAAAAACTAGCTATTTTTCTTAATCACCCTGTAACTCCTAAACGGTTGATTTGTTCCATTTTCGAACTTGATTTTACTTTTTTTTTTAAAAAAAGTCCGTGCACAAAATTTCAGCTCTGTAAGTACACGCGTTCTGGAGTTATCGTGCGCACAGACAGACAGACAGACAGATAGATGCACTGACGAACGGATATGCAAAAATCAAAATAACTTTTAATATTATGCGTGGATGTCCAATCCAGTTTACTCTACTATCTACCAACTTAGTATACCCTTTAGATTTCATCTGGGGTATAAAAACGATATAAGAAAGGCATTGTATAATTTTTATATCATGGTATGTATACTAACCTCGTTCATTCTCCGTCTGCCCGCACGATAACTTGAGAACGCATTAATCTAGTGAGCTGAAACTGGTAAATTTGTAAAATTGAGCAATTCATTCGTAGGGTTGGCATACAAAAAGTTCCCCGAACTGGAAAAGGTTTTATAAAACTGAATTATATTTTTAAATACTCACTTCAGTTATAGTTTTATTATCAGGGGAAACTTGTTCTTGTAGTTCTATATCACCAAATACTTTATTTATTGCATTTTCAAATTATATTTAAAGTTTCAAGAAATCGATTCAGAGATTTAAGAAAAATCTATAGAGATAAATCGTTCGTCATTATGCCCCGGGCTCCCCTACCTATCGACAATATTATCTTACAGCAGTCATAGCTTCTTTCATAAATATTTTTGCAGTTTCTTATAATGCATGTGCGACAAAATTCGAAGACTTATACATATTTAATTAATTATCTTTAAAGGAATAATGTGAAAATAAAATATTAAAACTATTTCCTATATAAAAATAGCTTTTAAAACAAATCCTCGAATTTTGTCGTAACAGAAATAAAAGAAAATTTTCTAGAATATAAAAAAGAATTATAGAAACTTTGATGTTGGAATTTTTTTTAATATACGCCCACAAAATATATCACACATCACCACTTGATTGATTTAATGAAAATATCTCTATATTCTAAAACACAAGATATCAACCCTAAAAACACATTTTCAGTTCCAAATATATACATATTCTCAGAATAAGAATTGAAGGACTCTTTTTGAAATTGCTTTCTCGAGAGAACTGATTAAATTTCAAGCACCTCTTGCCTTTTCTGGAGAAGCTATTATTTCAGTTGTTTGTACTTTAAGTAAATAAGAGGATTTTAGGTTAGATAACATCAATCCCATCATTAGCATAAATTTCTTATATAAAATTCTCGGCCATTATTTTCAAGAGTAACATCTAACAATCATTTGAATTTAGTAGTAGGTTGATCTCATGAATTTCAAATGTCCTCTATAATAAAATGTCTTTGCAGTTGGTTTTGTTCTCTTTTTAATTTAGAATTTATCAATTGTAAAAATAAAACTAATTTTCAACATAGCACTAGCCTTTAAGTTATCATATATTAAAATGATTCTGGAAATGTTACCTCGGAGGAAGGCTGGCCCAATGTTGTTTGGATTTTAGAATGTTAGAACTCTACGAACGAGCGTTAAAATCAATGACTATTCCCAAAAGAACGGGTCGATATAAGATATAGAACTAAGCACAACTAGATAACATAATGTGGAAGAGCCACTGAAATATATAATATGGACTGCTTAACTTTCTATTTCATGTGCGCACAATTGCTTGTGTTAAAAAAGTGCTCATTGGCGGGAAGTTGACAAAGTTAGTGCGCATTTCGAAAAGTGATTTTAATAAACCTTTGGAATTTCTGCTACGTATCTAATAAATTTATTGCCTTTACTAAATCACTTTTTATAATAGTAATAATCCTAAAGAATTTAAAAACATTTACTTCGACGAACCCACTTATTTATTCGAAGTGAGCAAGATGGAGAATCATTCTCTTCTCATAGGAATTGTATATAAATGTAATAAACTATCAGCCTAGCCTACTCATCGAACTAGCAACGAGTCTTACATGAGATTGAATTAAGTATTCTATGTGTCATGCGAAGAGACATCTTTTTCATAATGGGTGAGTTACATATCCAAATTGGCCTTAAAAACACTGGCCTTGAAGATGTCTTTGAAAGAAAAGGCATCACCTCAGCTACCAATGTCCAATTTAGGAGCCTACTTCAACTATAAAGCGATGCACGAAAAACTATGAGTATTACTACCAAATAGAAGAACGCGATGGGTATTAATTATAAATGAACTAGTATAGTCAAGAAAACACAGTGCAATGAAATTAATCGAAGTACTAGCTGGTTGTCTCAGCAGTGCTTATGTTCAAAAGGACCAACAAGAATCAATGACATAATCTGGATAAAATCGGACGAAGAAGGGGACTCATAAACTCCATCAAGATCGAAAAGCAGAATGAAAATACATAGAAAAATATCGAATACTCTCATTTTCACAAGAAGGTTAAACGGCAAAATACACCATGATAAAACTAGGTAAATATCCGATTATAGGCATCAGAAGCAGAAAATACAGCAAACCGTGGCAATAAGAGAGCGCTCATATACCAAACCATTAAACAGCTCTCGTGGATTTCGAGAAGGCTTTCGAATCGATTTGTAGAATTTATAGATTTGGAAAGCTTCTGCAAAGATGTGAGTATTCCCCAGACAATAAGCGAACTAATGAAGTGTTGATATAGCCGCCCACCCTCTCCATAGTTCTAAATAACAGTAGGCTGGCCATTAGTAGTGGGTTGGTTGATTGGCATACTAGAAGAATTTTTGAGATCACCTTGCTTATGGATACCAAAGTGTCAAATGCATCAACATCGGCTAGTTTAGTATCCAGAAACACATCGGCTAAGTATATTTTGGGTAAGAAAAGCTTGACATTCCCTGTAAAAAAAAAAAAGTTTCAAACTTTTTATGTTTGTCTCTCTCCAGCTGAAATTCAACACTGAACTTGCAGCGAAGCATAATACAGTTCAGTGAAATCGTATTTAATTTCTAATGTTCAGTGGGTTCATTGAAATTGTTGGTACAAACAATATTATAAATTCGACATATGTATATACCTACTTATGTCATGTAAGAGATTTTAGGAAGAACTATTTACGAAAGTATAAAATGCAATATATACAATAATACTACAAACGTGCATAATACTTAACTAACCATAAGTTCTTTTTCCTTTAATGTCATGACTTCCATATAATATGGTACTACTAACCATCAAGTCAAGAAAAACTTAAGTGCCTTTTTGACGTCTCTATACAAAGGTAACTAAGTTAAGTTGGAATATGTATAGTATACACATGTATGTACATATATTTAAGAATATCTTAAAAAGAAACTCCCTCCAACTTACTGTATATATGTATACCATTCATGCTGTACTAAATTATGTTCAATCCATTGAACAAGAAAAACTTTTCGAAAAACTTCCTTACTAGTGTTATGAACTTATGACCTGAGAAAAGTTAAGTCGTTCTCTTGCTAAAGCTGAGTTGGCTAGCCTGCTGCTAGAATTGGTAACCAAAGCTTTTGAATTGTTGTCGTTGTAGTCGTAGTCGTCGTCGTCAACTGGGTAAAAAGTCATGTATGAAGTTTTCACTTTATATCATCGATAACTTAGGTACATATAACATTGCTCAGAAATTTATGAAAAATTCGATTCGTTCGATTTACGTTTTATTTTTTCCAACAATTTTTTTAAATATAAATATGAAAATGCAGAAACTAGTCAACTTTTATTTGCACTCGATTTGGATATACTCAAGCAAATAAAACCAGAAACACAAACTACAGTTAAAATAAACCAAACGGTTCTGAGAAAACAAATTTTATTTAACACCTTCTTAGTACTAAATTATATGAAAATGATCCTTTTTATAGGCGCAATAAATTATAATGTGACAATATGGTCACGTTGAACCATTGTAATTTATTTTATTGCTTAAAAAATACGATTTTGTTCTTTAATAAATTCCTAGAAAAAAAGGATGGGAAAATCTGATTCCTCGCAGGTGTTGTTTTATTTATGTATGTAAGTAAATGCTTATATTTTTCAAATCTTAAAATTAAAATGTTCACTCACCTTTTATATTATGAGAGTTGAAGAAAGGTTCACATCACACTTCCATTCCAGTGAGGGTGGGTGTATTCATCAAATTCTCTCCTTTATGTGAAAACACTTTTATTAACCAAATGATCGATAATTTCTTGAATTCAATTCGACATCTATTCTCTGGTTAACGAGGAAACTTCACTTCCAAGTTCTCCTAATTGACTTGAGAAAACTTCTGCACGTTTAAGATCAATTAGAAAGTTAAATTGAATTTACATTTTACTAGATTCATCTTGTTTGAATGCCTGCCGCTATTGGTTTCTTGTTGTTTGTATAGCACAGCACAAGTGTAGATATTTTTGACGATTCCTTATGGATTTGTTGCTTATTTAAATAGAACAATTTTATTTTTTGTGTATTTTCAATTTGGTACTTTCAGAAGAGGAAACTCATGTAAGCGATGCTCTCTAAATAAGGAAAAATTCTGCAGAATAAAACTACAATTGTGATAATTAATTTTCAACTCTACAGAGCAAGTTTTACAAAATGGGAAATTTAGATAGAATAACAAAATTGTCTAGGCAAATTGAGAAATTGTGAAATCTTTACAAGACAAGTCAGTTCGAAATTAGAACGATTTGAGTTAAGTTATTTGCTGTATTAAATTAAATAGAAATATGTTTTATAACTTTTTTTTTTAATGATGATGGTGGTGCCAAATTGAAAGAAAGGGATTCGCTATGAAAGAAAAGCCGATAGCAGATGGTGCGGAGGAAAAACATTTATTTGTTGTACAATCTAGTTAGGTCGATAACCTCTCGTCTTCAGTAGCTAATTGATGCATTATTATTTTGCACAAATTGATTTTTCAGTTGCGTCTGAACGGCTTTCTCAAAGGCCGAAAATGTAAAAGAAATCGTATTTCTTGCAAAAGGATGTCGAAACTTCTAATTTTAAAATTCGGTTTCACTGGGAATATTTTTAAGCATAAAATGAATATAAAAATTGAGAAAATTTTTATTGTTTAGAAAACATAATTCTTCGATACCTAACATAACACATTAGTTGTAAGCTATACAATAATCCTTTTTCTCAATTTATACGCTACCTTACTTAATTAAAATGAATGGTATTAAAAAACAAAAAAAAAGCACCCACTGAAGGAAAAAAAAACAGTTTTCAAATCCCTACACTAATATGGCATCGAATACAAAGCTAATCGATTTCAGAAAAAAAAAAAATCATCCATTGTATACTACATAGTGTTAATTGCACTACGTCATTGTAAACTTGTCGTTGAAAAGTTAAGCACTCACAAAAATTTTCCACCACCTTTCTTGTGCGAGACTCTGTCTTTTTTTGGGTATTAAGGTTAAAAAGCTGCCAACGTGAAATTCTCTCAGGCATACATAATCATGTTTGAGTTGGGTGGAAAATAGCACCTGAGGTGTAAAGGTAAGGGAAATAAAAGAAAAACATTGACACACTTTCATTAAGGCTTAACTCAAAAGCTACATAGTATAAGCGTTCTTAATAAGTGAAAAAATTCGCTCTAAATTACTATGGTGAGGCGCTAAGCATTCGTCATGATGGTCTAAACAAAATTACTGAAATTATCGACAAAACTTTTCCACATTCTATTATACGCATGGATACATATATATGTTTGTATATGTAATTATATACCCAGACACGATACAATGTAACAACTATGCATGAGAGAAGTTATCTTAGGAGTTTTGCTGAAAGTTTTATATACATATGACGTGAAAAGTAACAAAAAGAAAAGATTTTTGCAAAAAAATCTGTTTGCATAGGGATTCCATGGATGTTCAGTGGCGGGTCCAGCGGGGAGGGAGTCCTGGGCAGTCATGCCCCCCCCCCTCCTCATAAAAAAATTATATTTAATTAATTGAGTTGTTTGAAAAAATACATTATATATATTTTTTTATTTATATAATTCAAGAAATTAGACAAAATATTTTTATTGCAAAACTTAAAAAAACAAAAATTTATTTCAATGAATATTATTGTATGCATGTGATGTATGTGTATAAGTTTTTCTCAAAATTTGAGTTTGGGACCTCAACTTCGAGTGATCCAAAACCCTCGAGAAACACTTTCCAAGCTACGAAACAGCCTCTCTCACTACCACATCAGATCCCTAACTTAGTCCTAAATCCTAACATTCTAAAATATTTGCAGCGTTCTTAAACCACTGACATTTATAATAATGACTGACTACGTAAATAAAAATACACTGCAGAAAGTGGGCTCACTTATATATAGCGTTCTCTTTCGGTCTAAGTACCAAGTACCTACTGAAAGAGAACTGTGAACAACAAATAAATAAGTGATTTCGTCGAAATAAATGTTTTTAAATTAATTATTTGGAATAATTAGTGATAAAAAGTATTTTACCAAAAGCAATATATTGAGAGATACTCAACAGAAATTCGAAATACTTTATTAAAATCACTTTTCAACTTCCCGCCAATGGTAAGAACTATTTTTGACACAAAATATTGTACCCGCATGAAATAGCATATCGAGCAGCCAATATTAGGTATATATGCCAGTGTGTAAAACTGAGAAAAGTTTGATTTGAATGACTCCTGCAGTTTGCACCTTAAACTACTATTCTATTAAAAGCAAAACAATTATATTAAAAAATGACACATCATGCACACCGCTTAATGCGCAAACCTTCCTAGTACCTCACTACAGTAGTGCGTGGCTAAACTAAGCTTACGGCGCTAGACAAGTGGAAGTAGTGCCCCATTGATGAGTTATTTTTTTCTAAATTTAATTGCAGTAATATGACCCCCCTCCCCCCTAATTTCAATGCTAGATCCACCACTGGGGATGTTCTTCAGAAATATACTGGAAAAGTTTAAAGATAAAGATTTTTCAGTACAAAATATAGATAAAAAATCATTATTATTTATATACGAATTTATCTATTAATTTTTGAGCTGTTTTGAATGATTTGGTGTGAATTCAAATTCAAAGCAATTTAAAGCCATGTACAATGTTGGACCGAATTGAAAGTAATATTATAGAAATGTACATAGATAGCAATTATGCATATAATATCAGTTTTAGTAAACTAAATAAAGATATGTATACAAATTATATACGTCTGTCGTTGATTGTTTATCCAGCAAGCACCACGAGGAGGTGGACAGTACGATTTTACTTGCCAAAGTCGAACGTAAATTGCGAAGAATTTGTGAGCTAATATCCTTGAAAAGGAGTTTTTCAAATTTTTTTCTTCAGACATCTAAAGAATAATTGTAAAATATACGCACAAAATATGAGCCTCGCCTTATTAGTATACAGAAATATTTCAAAAAAAAATTATTCTTCATCATATTGCAAGGTCAAAATGTCATGTTCTACAAAAACGCGATGTACCCACTGTATTTGTAGAATCACGGAATATACCGTTACGGAAAGTGTCAACGCGATTGAGGCTTGCACCTTATCGTAAAAACACCTTTAAACAATAAAGCAACAAGATTATATCTTAACCCTTGTGTGACCACGAGAAAAAACGTATCTAAGTGACCACGAATGGTACCCGGGTAACTCACGTAAATTGCATGCATTTTGTCTGAAGAAATGGTATTTTTATACACTGTTTTGCATATAGTGTGCTGTACTATAAGGCAAAGAGCTAAATATTAAGTTTTAATTATAATTAATATAAATAAAACTAGTATTTATTCATAATATCAAATATTAACATTTGACTACTCGTCTTTTAACTTAAAAAACATGTTGGAAATGGCAATGCTGTCTTTACTCATTTCCCGATATACACACAAAAAACAGCACCTTATACGTAATTCAATTTTTTTATTAAAAAAATCTGTGTATTTCATTTGGATACGAGATTTGGCCAACGAACGCGAATAATTTAGTATTGTCGCAAGTTATAATTATTACAGTGAGATTTTGGAGCAATACATATATTTTATTCTTCGTGTTGGGAAAAAGTTAATTCCTAATTAAATTTTAAAAATTGTGAAAATTTTTAAAAAGTATATATTTAGCATAAACTTATATTTATTTAAATGGCTCATAGCATTTCCAAAGTTGATTTTGAGTCTTATGAAGACCAAAATAAGTATTTAGAGGATTTAATTGATATTTCTGATGTGGATTCAAATAATGATTCTGATGGTGATTGCTCTGAAGAAGAATAGCTTCCACCTCCGCCAAAACGAACGATGATGAATTTCACAAGAAGACAAAGAGAGAATAATAGAGACGCTGATGAATATCCAGATGTTGATGACATTTTGTGTGATGAAAGCATAAGGATAAAACTGAATGGAGAACCAACCCTCCTGCACATTCTAGAACAAGCACTCATAACATCCTTCGCCAAAGAGCTGGTCCATCACGATCAATACAGTGTTTAACTATTCGAGACACTTTCAAATGCATTTTTAGTGAACTAATGTGCGATATTATCATACGTTATAAGATTCGACAATACAAATAACCGCGAAGAACGTTTACAAACGGATAAAGCAGGACCTATTTCAAATATATTTACTCTTCTGAATGCGAATTTATCTTCCCACTATGTGGCAACAGATTGTGTCACAATAGCTGAGCAACTATTCGCGTATAGGTGTAGAACAAGATTCACCCAATATATGCCAACGAAACCTGCAAAATATGGCATCAAGCTTTGGTGGGCGTGTAATGCCAGGACTTCCTATCCTTTAGAAGGACAGATTTATACTGGAAAACAGAGTACAGGTCGCGAGGTGAATCAAGGTGAGCGTGTCGTACGAGATTTAAGTGTGAAATTTAAGGGTTCTGGACGAAATATCGTAACCGATAATTTCTTTACCACCCTTCCACTTGCCCGATTTTTGAAGTCTTGGGATTTATCAATCGTAGGAACAATAAAAAAGAACAAACCATATATCCCAAAGCACATGCTGCCTTCCAAATCCCGAGAAGTTTTTTCAACACTCTTTGGATACAATGATCATGTAACCATTTGTTCTTATGTTCCAAAACAAAATGCAGCAGTCGTGTTGTTGTCTACATAACATTACACTAATGCAGTATCAACCAGTTCAAAAAAGATACCTGAAATCTTGAGTACCTACTACAACTGTACCAAAGACGGTGTTAGACAATATGGACAAGATGGTTGGGTCATTTTCTGTAAAACAAAAAACATTGAGGTGGCCGGTCGCCATTTTTTACAACATTATCGACGTCGCAGCTTTGGAAAAAAAACCGATTCTCGCAGAATCTTTCTGAAGGACCTCGGAAGAGAATTAGTAATGCCCGCTATATCTACTAGAGCAGCAATCCCTACTGTTTATAGAAATTTTGCTACCAAACTGGGAATTGAGTCAATGTTGGGCAGACCGATTTCAATTCCAGCAGCAGAGCGAGCAGTTGTTGTTCGAGATTCCACTGGTCGTCTTCCAATTGTTGGCAACTGTTTTGCATGTTTGTTAGAACCTAATAGGAGAAATCGTAAGACCAGAAAATCCTGCGTGATTTGCAATCGACCGATTTGTGATGCTCATACAGTAACAATAAGCAAATGCTTTGGATGTAACTAAAATGTAATTTAATTTCAGTATACATTTCATTTGCAATTTCCAATTGTTGTTTTTTATAGGTATTGCAAGAGCCATCTTGTTATGCACATATATGTATATAAAAACTTTAAAATGCGTAAACAAATATAAATAAAATAATATTCAGAAATTTGAAACTGATGTACATACATACCGAAATTAATATATATGTATTTGAAGTGTTTTGGTAATTTTATTTGAATTAATTTTATTCCAATACATTCGCTTTTAACTTTAATCCATCTAAATTTTTATATAAAAAATACGAGTTACCCAGGAACCACTCGTAGTCGGTGAGCATATAGAAATGTTTAGGACCAAAGATATCGTATTGCAGATATCTTATTTAAGCTCACGTTTGGTAAACATATTTAGAAAACATACCTTTTATATTACCTAGAACAATAACCTTCAAAAATTACATTATCGCACAGAAAATGTAAAAAAATTTCGAAAAGTTACCCGGGTACCTTCGCGGTCACATAAGGGTTAAGTTTGATAGTCAGTCAAGTTAATATCAGCAGTTTTTTTCTTAGTACTGCCAGTAATATTACATTAGTAATAAAATCGGTACAACCTGGGTTAAAATTACTTGAAGGCTAATAAAAACAGACTTATGAAAGTAAGAAAATAATTTTCTTTTTTCGTAGAAAATGGAGAGTTAAAGGGTTACATGGGTTTCGAAGGTTAAAAAAGCATATTCTTTTAATTTTTGATCTTATTGTACAATATGTCTACAGTATTTTCCCAAAGTTTCATGTCAATCGGAGTAAAAGTCTAGGAAAGTGAGGCTTTAGAAATTATCCTCAGCGACGCAAATATATTGAGGTAGCTGCAGCTGTAGCAGGATCTTTGCTTTATGGAAAAACAAATTTTCGTTTTATTCTTACTTAAAACTTTAATCGTGTTTTTTTTTGTTTTTTTTTTTCTAAATACACTATTTTTGAACACAGTGGACGCGTTTTTCACAAAAACTTATGCACCGATCTTATTGAAATAAACGAAGGCTTTCGTTTTTTTGCATACAACTCTGCCGAAAAGTTAAATTTAAATTTTTTTTTTAAAATCCTTCATTAAATTACAAGCCATAAGGTTATCATGAGTTATCCTGACCACCATAAGGACACTTTTTTCCAGAGGTCTCCGGAACCCAGGCACCACCGCCTGAATTTTCGAATGAAAATTTTATAAGATATTCATTAAATGTTTCACTTTTATATGTTTAAAATTCTGAATAAAATAATTTATTTATTATATAAAAAAAAAGCCTTCAAAACCCATGAAATCCCTTAAGTGAAAGTCTTCTTTCTAGTATATGGACTGTATTCTCGCAAAGAATTACTGTTTTATTGTAGAGGAAGTTAAATAACTGTAAAATGTGTACAATAATGTGATGTTCATATCACTGTTCGTAACAGTTACAGAGTTTTTACTGCTTTCGAGAATGATGCAATTGTTACTACTGTATCCTTATATTTTTTTTCTCCCTGGTATACCCTATTTAAAAATTATTTTCACTATAGTTTTAAGTAGAAAGTCAGTTTATGTCCACCAATAGTAATATTTTGCAGACTAATCGAAAATTCATTCTAACACCCAACATTATTTGTAATATTCTTTTCATAAGACACACGGAATAGAAGCCAAATATTTCCCAATAACTAGGTCGGCTTCCAACTAAATTTATGAACTTTGAAATAATCTAAAAAAAAACAACACAGAGTTTTCATCACAAACGATTGTGTATATACATACCTATTCCAAATTGCAAAGAAACTCAATACTCACATTGTATATATGTATGTATATATATATATATAATGACAACCACACTGAATTATAGTCTCAACATTTTTTGCAATAAAACAAAAATCTTTTTAACCATCAAATTTACAAAGTTAGTTTTTTGTATATACAATTTCAGGGAGGAAAACATTTTACAAAGCAAAACCCATTCTCGTCCCTGCAGAATTTTAAATTCAACATCAACACAAAAAAAAGGAAACCCTTCAGATTAAGTATCCACAATGTCTACTTCCGTCAGCCAAGCAAATTCAATAATTCAGCAACACAGAAAAATTCACCGGAAATAAAAAAAAAAAAAATTCAAGAGGTCCTCGAAACAGTTCTCATTAAGTTGAAAACTGCATTAACCAAAACGTTCTGCATAAATAATGTCGGAAGCATAAATTTTCGAATTCATTGCAGTTGAAAAATAAAATGAGATAAAAGTAATTAAAAAAATAAATGCAATTTGCCTCACAACAGTTCTGAATGGAACTAGGACGGAAAGTGTGAAAAATAACACGGCTATAGAGTATAAATTGTGTATTTACCCCCCGCCGCTTATATCAAACCGATGACCAAGGATAATGAGAACAAGCCCCAAATTTGTGTCCATTCAATCAATTCGGAAGAGGCCGACATGCACATTATTGACCAATGCATGCATTAAAAGTCAATATAAAAAATAAAAAGTAATAATAAATATGATAAACATCAGGTTAAACCACTTATTAATTACATATGACATCTGACAGAGAATGCTAATTAAAAATCGAAAATTTAATTACTTTAATGACCATCATTATGGATAAAATTATTACTTTGTTGAAGGTGGAAAAAATCAAAATGGAAGAGTGTTGCACAATCCTTTGCGGCTAAAAAATTTAATATAGAGATTTGAAAGTAAGCATACGAGGGCTGTTGACTTGAAATGAACGAATATATTCTACTTTTAGCTCGATACACTTTGCAAAACGATTTTCCAACTTCTTTAATAAACTTCTAAAAAATACAATTCTCGAAGTCTGCAAAATACACAATTTCTTCATGTATGGAAATAGAAAGAATTCACAAGGAGCCAAGGAGCATTTTGGGAACGGCAAATTACCATTTGAGCACTGTCGTGGTGGAAGAGATTTTTTTCTTCACCACAAATAGACCTGCTTTCCCATCAATTCAGAGTGGAATAGATCCAAACAAAGTTGCATAATACTGTTCTTCTTTTGCTTTTTTTTTCCCCTTGTCCAGGTAGTCAATGAAGATTATTCCATGCAAATTCCAGAATATTTTGTCCGATGTTCAGGCCTTCTTCAGAGCACAATCGCCAAGAGAAATCCACTGGTTTTAAGTTTCTTTAATTTCTGGAGTGTAATGATGGCTCTAGGTTTCATTAAAATGGTTACACAATAAAATTAATAAAAACTCATTTCAGCATGTCCCGGAACACTGTTTCAAAATATTCGCGAGCGACTTACGTATCTTTATTTCTTCGGAAATAAAGATGTAATATAACAAAATAAAATAATGAAGAAAATAAAAGGAAAATTAATAAAAAACACAATCCTTTACTTGAGTAAAGAGATATACTTTTATTTTTCAAATATAAAAAATTCACGAATTCTCAGGCGGAGGAGTTACTTCAAGTCACGTTGTAAATACACATGAAATGTGTAATTTTATATGCTTGACAGTTTTACTTTTTGCCAAGGTGAAATGGTTACTGTTTATACTGTTTTGTGGGATTTTGAGCTTTGGGGATGTAACTAGCGTTCGATATGCAGTAAGCCAGTGGTGAACTATTCCATACGATGGAACTTATACTCCTCATAGTTCATTTTTAACTTTTCTTCAGTTTCCTTAATAGCGTGAACATGACAAAATCCAGAAGGTACAAAATCCAAAAAATTGAAAAAACATAGAAATGAGAAAATTAAGAAGTGACAAAATTCAGAAACGACAAAATACACAAGTATCAAAATCCGGAAACTGTAAAAATTGTTATTATATTCTACAAATATATAAATTATTTAAAACTCACTTGAATGAGACAAGTTCTTGAGCCACGCTTTTCATCATATGCATATAAACTGGGAACAGTTGAGTTGAATCAGAACTTCATCCTGGATGACACAGGATTCTATCAGATGAAAATCTACCAAATCCAAATCCCAATGTACCAGCCATTATGAAGAATACAAACTAAGAGGAAGGTCCAGAAAAATTAAAAAATTTTCTGAATTTCCTCTGACATTTGTCGGTTCTGGATTTTGTCACTTCTGAATTTTGTCTCCTCCGGATTTTGTCACTTCTGGATTTCGTCTTTCCTGGATATTATCTCTTCTGGATTTTGTTTTTCTGGATTTCGTGACTCTGGATTTTGTCTTTCTGGATTTCGTACCCAATCTCTTAATAATTATTCCACACAAAAATTTAGTGCTTTATTGGCACTCGGAATTGAATTGTTTTTTTTTTTTTTATTATAGCAACGAAACAAAAGATATCGACCTTCGAAAGTTGTCAAAATTTATCCATTTAGCAGATATACCTGAAACTTCGTGTGTATGTTTATACACCTAAATAATACCGATCAATAGCGAGTTTTGGCTCACGAAATCGGGGTTCCGTATCAAGAAAATTGGTTAAGTGGAAAAGTAATAAAATTTGATACAAGCCACGTAAGTGCATGAGTCAAGCTCCCACCGAGGAACAGTGCTTGCATCGATGCTCGAGTAAACAAAACTCAATGTGACATGAAAAATTCGTTCACACTTAAAAATATTTATTTTATAATATTTCTAGCTCTATAGCTTCTTCTTAGCTCTATAGTTCATGTGTTTTAAACACTACTACATTGTCAAATTTCAATAATATCCAAACAGACGGACGAGTGATCTCATAAGAATTGGTCTTATTAGTAAGAGTTATCTTATAAGTCTACACAAAGAAGATTTTTTTTTTCAACAACCTTAAGACTAACACAAAAAACGGGCAGTTGTCCTGTTATCTATGACTCGATACCTACTAACCATAATAATATCAAAAATTTTAGCTTTAGAAATCTAGAAGATCGGGGAAATGGGAGAACGGTGATTTTTCGCACATTTTGGGTTGGTATGTCTTAATAACCAATACACCAAGAAATTCCGATTTTTTTTAAAACCTTGAAAGTAGCCCTTTCAAACGGTACAAAAAACCAATGTTGTTTTTTTTTTGGGCCCAACTCACGCTCATTACAAATTTAATAAAAAATATTTAAAAACCTTTTAAAATAAATAACTTTCATACATAAATTGTACTAAAAAATAAAAAATTATTTTTTCTTTCTCTATGATATACACAAGAAAAGTTGCATTGCAAAATAAGAAATGCTAGAACTCAGATTAAACCTTAAAAGTTTTGGCATGAGTTGTAGTTCGACTATTGTGATTATAGTTATGGATGCCCAAACTTTTAAGATTTAATCAGAGTTCTAGCATTTCTTATTTTGAAATTAAATTTTTCTTGTGTATATCACTGAGAAAGAAACAAATTATTGTTTACTTTGTAGTGCATTTTATTTACAAAAGTTATTTATTTTAAAAGTTTTTTTAATATTTTTAATTTTCTACTTTTTATAATCATTACATTTTCGCTAAAAACTCATATAACGGTATATAATCTATTTGACATAATTCTCTTGCGAACGTTGTGGTGAAATTTTTCTTCCTCTGCAGTGAGTACCTAGTTTAGAAGATTATCGCACTTTGATGAAAGTATGTACTTCCATGTAAAAGAATGTGACATGAAGAAACTGGAAAAATTTATTTCACATCAAAACCCAAATAACGGTTAAATATAGAAATTTTAAATGCTCCCATGAAATATGTAAATATTATGCTAAAGCGTTTAAAAGAAAAATCAGCTACCCCGCACCAATCTGCACCCCTCTGTACATAAATTAGAAAATCACGGTTTTTAAAGATATTCAGATGAGAAAAGTCTGTTATAAAGTTTCTTACAAAAGAAAACAAAATATCCCATTTAATAGGACTCAGCAAGAGCTTTTACTTTAATATCACACACGGACTAAATTGGACAACACCAAGGGGTGTAGTTACCACCCCGCACTCCAAAACCCGCAAAGACGTAAATTCTATATTCTTCCTAAAATTTCCCTTACGTCCCGAACGACACTCTCAGACGCTTGTGAGTAGATCAAGGTTATTTATAAACGAAAATGTAATCTTTCACTGTCGAAATAGGTGCGAGTCATTAAGACCTAACATTCTCTTAAATTTTAAAGTCGTACGTCACATATTCTTCAAGAAAAACTTCTGTGACAGACAGACGGACGGACGGACGCAAGAATGAACTTGGGTTCCGTTTTTTCTTTTAATGTACGGAACCGTAAAAAGGCGGAAAACGTAAAGAAACAAAAAAAAAATGTTGTGGAATTTGAGCCCATATATTATCAAAATCTCTGACTTATCAGATATCACCCGTATTATCTGTACATAGTATAGACTAGGCTCAGGGGAAAACTTAAGATGACATAGTCACTTGCCGGACCCTCTTAAATAGAAAATTTATTGAAAAACAAAGTCCACATATTTTTAACCTCTCGGTTCTAGTATTTATCATCCCTCTAGTAACACAAAAAGGCGCGTAACTGATTTTTTTTTGTAAAACTTTAGTTAGAATAGGACCATATTTGAAAATTGAAGATTTTGTAATGATTTCACAGGTCTAAGGCTAATAAGGCTGTGTTCACCCTGGAGATGTTTGAAGCTGTGCTGTTGCACGCGTAACGGTGGCAAAACTCTAGAAATAGAAAGCGTGAAAACGTAGAAGCGGTAATACGCTGATTTCTATTCAATTCGAAGTTATTTCGAGCGGTTATATTTGAGCGTTAAACGTGTCTACGTCAAGGTCAATGCGGATTTTTTTATATGAAAATTCATATTTTAAATTCAAAAAATTTTTAAAAAGGGACAAGTAAAAAAGCTAGAATATTGGTCTAAGACCAGTTTTTATGATAGCCTAGATGACTGCCCGTATGTCATTTCGTATGGTCACCCATCTTTGCAAGTTTGATTTTTGAAGTGGTTTTTCGCATACATTTCTAGAACGGTTCGTCGGACAGAAAAAATGATTTTAACCAATTTTATAGGTTTTCACATTCTAAAGAACTTTTCAGTTAATTAAAACCATATAGAGCTTTTCGTTTTTATAGTATACGTAAAAATCCTAAATTTTTATATGGCAACATCAAGAAGGGGTTGCCCGATTTAGTTCAATTTTAAAATTATATTTACTATTTTTATGAAAATAATATGTACAAAATTTCAGCTCTCGACGTTGACGCGTTCTCAGGTAGTGTCCAAATATGTAGTGAAAAACGAAATTTTTGTATGGAAACTCTACGAAAGAGTTATTCAATTTGTCCCATTTTCGAACTCAATTTAACTTTTTTTTTTTTTAAAAGGTCTTTTGCAAAATTTCAGCTCACTAGGTATACGCGTTCTCGAGTTATCGTGGGGACAGACGTCCGTGCAAAAATCAAAATAACTTTTAAGTTTATGCATGTGTGTCTAATCCATTTTGCTCTACCAACATTATTTCTAGGTGTTACAAACGGAAATACAAACTTAGTATACCCTTTAGATTTCATCTAGGGTATAAAAAGAGAATTGCAGTACATCTAATTAATAAAAGAAGGGAAATTTTGGGTGAATTTCATCACTTGTTTAGTGAACTCAAACAATACCCTGAGAAATTTTAAGTGCTACTTTTGAGTACATTTTATATAATATTGAGAGTAAATAAGAAAACCATTCACCAATGCAGTTATACCTGTTGAGCGTCTTGCCATACTATTATCACGGCTGATTTCAATACTGATTTTCTTACTCTGAATGCTTCTGCTAACTCATTGCACAACCTAATAAATACAAATAGCTTATCCGTTTTTAATTCTGAACTTACGCACTTTACTTCGGCTTCTGCTACTTCGCTAGATCTATTTATCGTTGGAGATATTAATCAGGTACTCTTCTTTAACCAGATCTCCTTACCTGCATTTTCCAAGCATGATCTGATTCTTGGGGTTTATAATTTTTCCTTTTCATCTCAACGTGAGAACACATTTACGTACCATGACTTCAATAATATTAATTATGGCGATTTACTGGCTGAAGCGCAGACCATCGATTGGGCACATGTGAATTCGATGACGTCAATTGACGAACAACTGCAGTATATCATGGAACTTATTAGATATCTTTTCGATAAATATGTACCCTTGAAAACGCGGCGTATTCTGGATCCTCGTTGTCCCTGGTTCACACAGAGGATCAGAGATCTAATCTTACAACGCAATACTGCATATCGCAGATGGAAACGTTATCGAACGTCTGAATGCTGGAATCATTTCCGGTCCCTACGCAACATAGTAGATAGGGAAATCTCAAGATCTAAGAGGCATTTTCACAGCTCTAAGTTTAATACTCAGCTACCTACTAAAAATCTGTGGCGTAACTTGAAAGACATCGGTTTGGGGCATTCTAGAAACTTAACTACAACTTGTAATCCTAATGAGCTAAATATAAAGTTTTCATCCTCTTCAAATCCTACTGAAGTTGTTGGTTCTGATACGACCGATTATTTAGCAACCATTTTTATTGGTCTTGATTCGTCTGAAGGATTTTCTTTTACGTCGGTCAATGATATGGATGTTTATGTAGCACTGATTTCAGTGAAATCAAATGTAGTTGGACTTGACGATGTGCATCCAAAGTTTGTTAAAATTTTACTACCCGTTATAACTACATGCCTTTTAAGATCCTCCATTCCTTCTGTTTGGAAACTCTGCAAAATTATACCAATCCCCAAAAGATCTTGCGGATCTCCTGAATATGGCCCTATCAGCATATTATCCTTATTGTCTAAATTTGAAAAAAATCCTGCATAGTCACATGATCAGCTTCTTAAATAGCAGAAACTTGTTGTCTAGCCTACAATCGGGATCAAAGCGCAGCTGCACCACAGCATTGTTAAAGATCATCAATGACATCAGAACTTTCCTGAACAGTGATAAACTCACTCTGCTCGTTCTTCTAAATTTTTCAAAAGCTCTTGATAAGGTTAACCACAGGCTTCTGTTAAATAAACTGTGTACAATATTTAATTTTTCTTATCCTGCCTGCAAACTTATTGGGTCATACCTAAGCGGACGAATACAAAAGGTGTATTGTGGGGATACTGCCTCTGATTTTCTACCCGTTCTTAGTGGTGGCCTCAAGGATCTATTCTCGGCCCATTATTATTTTCCATTTTTATTAGCGACCTTCCACTTATCTTGCGTGACTGTAATTCTCACATGTATGCAGATGACATTCAACTCTACATACCTACACCTTTAGGGCTTATAGAGAATGCTGTGTACAGAATGAATGAGGATCTTGCAAGAGTCCCCAAATGGGCTATTGATAATTCGCTCCACTTAAACGCTGCCAAAACTGTCGCTATAATTGTATACAAAACCCAGTTAGATACTTCCACATTTTCTAACGTAATGCTTAACAATATTGCTGTTCCATACAGCAAGCGTGTCAAGAATCTTGGGATAATTGTCAATAATACTCTGAACTGGTTCGGTGTATGGAGTTCTACGCAAATTATCCAAATCTGCGGCATTTACATCTGTTGAAACCCGTGTAATGTTAGCGAAATCATTACTAGTCCCCTTATTGACTTACGGCTGTGAGGTGTTTTGCAAACTGGATTCCCACTCCTTGTGTAAGATTAATGTAGCATTCAACTCTGCTTTTGGTCTAGGGCGTTTCAGTCATATCACTGCGTATTCCACATTTATTCTGGGTTGCAAATTGGAATCTTACCTTAAATTCCGAACTGTAATGTTTCTTCGCAATTTAATTGTAACCAAACAGCCAGATTACCTTTTCAGTAAATTGACCTTTGCTCAATCTGCAAGAACATCATCTTTATCTTTGCCACTGTTCCGCACGCGCACTAGTGAGAGCCAATTCTTTGTTCAGTCCACCAGGATGTGGAGCTCTCTTCCAATTCATCTTAGGAGAAACATCAGAAGACGCAGTTTTTTTTTATTTGCATATTTGCGATCTATCCAATAGTTTTTCGTACTTTTTTTTTTCTTTTTTTTTATTTTCTAATATTTATAGAAACTACTACTAACCTTTTATTTCTACAATTATAAACTAAGAATATAAGTTTGTATTGAGGGATTACGGTTTTTTCTTAGGTTAATTTCGTATATGTGCTTGTATATATTATGATTTACTTTTTCTTTATTTTTCTTTCTTTTTTGATATGTAGTTTAAGTGTTACTGTTATTAAGTATATTACTATTAGCTATCCTACACTTACTCATAAGATCGAAATCTTACTAGTGTAGTTATTGTTGAAATAAATTAATTTGAATTTGATTAGCCTCAATAAGGACCAATATCCAAATATATCCTCAAATAACAACTCTCAAAATGTCATTCATCACACAGCAAAATCGGTTTCACCTGATTATCAAAAGTTTTGATGTCTCATTTAACCGCCTCTAAACGCTCTAGAACGAGTCGTAACGCATTGCCTTTAGCCACGTCAATATAAACACTCGCATTGACCCTGTTTAGACGGGTCAGTATGCTGCTTATGCCTCATGAAAACTTGTTGGTAGGACGATGGTTGGGAGCAGGAATGAAGCATCTCTCTACCTACAGATTTCGTGCGGCAGAGTCAGCATACTGACCTGTGTAAACTGCGTCATTGCTTGTGATATAGGTGAGTTTTTCAGGCGGTTGCGCGCGTAACCTCACCGCTTCTTCAAACTTCTCCGGGGTGAATACGGTTTTGTAAGTTTTTAAAATCCGCCATTTATCAATCAGGCGACGAACTTATGTACGTTTAAACTTTTGTTATCTATACTCGCTACTCAAGATATGGGCAAGAGAGATATCGAAAAATTTTGGATGGAAAATTATTCTACATTCGTTCCGTAAAATCATACGGGACACCCTGTACAAAATATGCTCAGCAAATATTAAACATTGAATATATATGTATCTATATAAAAATACTCGGAACAAAATCGACACAATATTAAAGTAGAACTTCAAATAAAAATTAACCTAAAAAGAGAAAGTATTGTATAGACTAGTCCAAACAAGGTGTGTAACACTTGATTTCATTTACCTGAAATGCCTCAACGTTTTATATATCCTTTTGTCTATTCTGTATATATAATGAAATTCTGCCTTGATCCATTATGTGGCATGATGAATAATTCAAACTCACCATAAAAAAGGAAGAATCTTGCAATAACACCCTACTCTTTAGGTCCCAGATAAAAGTATACATTCTCTAGACCTGACTAGTAGCTATGGTGTCATTTCAAAAATCGTTGACCCAATCACTTATAGGCATTGAATTCAATCGGCCTAAGAAACGGGTTACCATCTAACGTTGACAGGACCATAAGGAGATGGAATTTACATTACATTTACAAAAAAAAAATAATAATAAAAATAAAATATATATATATATAAAAACAAAAAATAAAAACCAGTCATATACTATGTATGTATTGAAAACCACATATGTACATAAATAGCTCTATGATCATACGGACATCAAGTGTAACATGTCAAGAGCCTGAACTTCATAGTTCTATGGGGGGTTACCATGTAGATGATGGAAGGAACCTCTGAATAATTCAATAGGATTTCTCTTGGATGAAAACAGATGCAGTTTTGAGCTCGTTTTAGATTCACTATAGAAGTTTCGGACTTTCTTTTGTGTACTTAAAATTCTCATTTAAATGTTCTGATTAGAAATTCCTAACAGAAATATTATACGATATACGTGGGGTAACAAGAATGGACTCCCTGTTGATTTCTATTCGTCAACATTACATGGCATATATGCAGGTAATTTTGTACATATACATATGAATAGACATAGAGAAACTCATTTCAAAATATTTGCTTTGCTTTCTTCCTTAATCCTAAATATTTCTTACCATTTATGCTCCGTTTTAAGGCTGGAACAGAATGTAGTGCTGGCGCTGGTGCTGGCGCTGACGCATAGTCTGCCGCTTGCCTCGTAGCTGAGTATGAATGCAATGCTGCAGCTTAGTTCTGTGAAAACTAGTGTGATATTTTATATTTCATTCCATATTTCCGCTTTTCTTTTTAAATTTTTATAAAGGGGATCCCACAATATATCTTTCCTTTTCATTATTTCGATGATTTTTTCTGTATCAAAATTTTCCATTTTGTTTCACTCGGAAAAACCGCTTCGAAATCACAAATGTCAATCTTGGCGCGTACCAAAAGTTAAAATTTGGCAAAAGTGCGCCACAGCGCCAGCGCCAGATACGCATTGTGTCGCCATCATACGAAAATCGTGCTGTTATATTTTGACAGTTTGCGCTACAGCGCCAGCTACGACCGTCAGCGCCACATTCTGTTTCTCACTTAAATCAATGTGCATGTCAGTATTTGGATTTTTTTTTTATATTAGGCCCAAGCTCAAGAGATGCAAGGCACAGCATGGCTGGAAGGAGGTAGGGAAAGGAATCAGGGAACGTGAAAAACCTTTACAAGTTGAAAGGCCAGAGGAAACACAGAAGATGATAGACTGTTCCATATTCGTACAATACGGAATAAAATGCAATAGTATCACGGATTTCACTGTACGGCCGAAACAATTTGAAGAGTGAAAGGATGTGCCCGGCTTGCAACGCGAGTATGAGTTCAGGAATTAATCTACAAAGGATCATGAGAACTTTAACCATATATGGAGCGATAGATTTGCGAAAGGCATTCAATATTGCGAGGATACTCGATTAAGTCAATATGAGAAGTTATTGCCATCACATCGCCAATGATCTTGAAGGCTCTCTTCTTCACAATATCTATTGAAGCTAAGGATGTGTGCTGCTGCTGCCCAGCCCCAGATATTGGAATTGTATTACATTCTGAATTATGAATTATTATTATTATTGAAGAAACTTCATAATGCAAAACTTTTCGGGACAACAGTCCTTATAGTAGTATTTTTAGTTCTAGGTATAGAGAACCAAGACCGATGCTACATACTAGATATTCTTTTGGAAAAAAGACTGAGAAAGTAATCATTATCTAATCTGAGGCATATTAAAATATCTTTCAAGGAGGTGCATGCATAGAAGAGAAGTGTACTATTTAAACTCTTTCAATTTCGAGTAAGGCACTTTTGAAGTTAGAATATATACGTATAGCTGTCTTTAAATGAAGACATGCGATATGATAAGAAGTTTTACCAGCTAAACTTCATCAGTACACACCTGATGCCCAATTAGCAGAGCTATAAGCCATTACAGGATCAGCAATTTACAATTTCAAAATCAATACAATAAGACATAAGTCTGTACTTAAGTACATTAAACAAGGCAAGCTATAATTCTATAATAGGAGAGTTAGGCACTAGAGAGAACCAATATAAAAAAAATTAAATTATATAAAGAAGGAAAAATAAAAAATTACAATGAAATAAGAAAAATAATAATAAAAAAAAAAGACAATCAGAGATTATTAAAAAGAATGATCAAAGTTAATCAAGGTAATTAAAAACTAAAGCTGAACAAAGAAGAAAAGAAAAATATCCCAAGTCCGTGAGTGTGCGGAATCATTAAGGTGAACGCAGAAAATCACTGATCAAACGCCTAAAAGATGCTACCGATCTTGTACGCTGAATCTCAGGTGGAAGTGTATTCCAAACGCGAGTTATGTGAACAAAGTAAGAACCATCACGTACTAAGTGTTTAAAGCGATGTAAAACTAGATTCAAATGTCTTTCACTATGCATAAAATTAATAAAACCGAACAAGTATGAAGGTACGTCACTGTACAGAATTTTATGGAGTGATAGTAATGTTTTACGCAATAAGTAAATGTCCAGAGAGCAATCCATGATTTTATTCCTAAATGGCGTAATGTCGTCAAATCGCCGCAAACCAAATGAAAATCTAGTGCAATCATTGAAAGCTACTTCCAGTCTCCGCTTGCAGGCGGCATCTAGTCTAGGAAATATCAAAGATCCAAATGAAATGAAAAATGTGGTAATAACAAAGTCTTCACCAGATTTATGCGTGTAGTAGTTGAGAGAATATTGGCGTACAACCACAGCCGTCTAAGGGCTCCGTACACTTTGCTAATTATCGCTTTTACATGATCACAACAAGTCATTTTAGAATTCAAGAATAAGCCTAAATTTTTTACCCGACAAACAAAGGAAATTTGAGAGCCTTCCAGAAGAATATGGGGTAGGTGTGAGGTGTCGATAGTGTGTCCGTACAAGGGTAAGGCCACCGACTTAGTGGGGTTCAATGAGAGGCCATTGACGACAGACCACTCGTGAATTCGTTCCAAATCCTCATTCACCCTGCTAACACAATCTTCAACCAAGCCAATGGGACGACTAAGATATAGTTAGACATCATCAGCATACATATGAACTTTGCTGTGCAAAACAACTGTAGAGCCATGACCACGGTCAAGAAATGTAAACATAAATTGAAATGAAAAATAAATAAAAACAAACAAAGTTTGCTCGACCTCAAGACGAATTTGCAACGCAAGCAAATTCTGCTATGCAAGCATATATTCATACCTGAAGTCATTGCTTTACATACATATCGATACATTTTGACTCATTCAGAAATTGTGTGATCAGAAATGCTGACACTACAATTTCTGATTATTAATTTTGTATATTGCAATTCTGCAATAACCCCCCCTTTAGAATTGTAAAGAAATGTTGATTCCTTTGTAATCATTTTTATATAAATAAGCTGCTACTGTTCAATAAAAATTAGACTTAAACTGACTATCGAAAGGTGTCTTTTTATTTCTCAAAAATTCAACATCGGCATACTCTGCCATCATGCTATTACAGCGGCATACTCTGCCTTAGCAAAATTCAAGATCGGCATACTCTGCCATCCCTCCATAATAGCGGCATATGTTACGACTGATGCGTATTGGACGTCATCCGCAACAGGACTTGGGAGTGCTTTCAACTAAATGAGAAGATCACCAGCCCCTTATTGTTTTCATTGGTTTCAATGGCACATTCACTTTAAAATTCAACTCAAAAGACAATTTGCTTCTCGCACTTATTTCGATGTATATTTAAAAAAAAAATAACAGAGGCACAATCATTTAATAAATATATAAATTCAAATTATATTCCTAGTCAAGAATCACAAAATTTTTACTAACTTCGATAATTTATCTTTCAAGACTTGACCAAAAGCTGCCTAACTTCAAAACTTGACAAAAACTGTATGACTGCCCCGCCAATGCTGTCCATCACCTTCTTTATTTCGCATCAATCGATGTCTCAGCGATAACACCCCCTAATTACCTATCATTGCTGAATATCGCTTAAAGTGATTGGCGCATCATTCATACATAGTAATGTAGGGGAAACGCTTATGTACAAGCGAAGTGCATTCGCCTCAAGTGCAAAAGACCCGGCTGCTGATTAAGCTTTTTGGCTATTTCACATATATAATTTGATGGGGTCAATGAATAATGCGACAGCAATTATTGATTGCAAAATTAATGTAAGTCGCCGCAAAAGCTGGCAATTTGCTTTTGCAATTTTCAATAATGAAAAAAAAACAATTTATTGCGTTTATAGCGAATGAGTGAGGTCTTTGCCCCAAAGTAATGAGTGCATCCAGCGACTCATTACACCATCCCCCTTTGGAAAGAAAATCCACATGTGGATTTTCGCTAAAAACAAGTGAAGCACATAATTTAGTTTTTGTCAAGTCAAAAGTTACGCAGGTTATATGTTTGATATACGTACACTATCGTTACCATCTTACATTTGTATATAAGTTCAGAATTCCTCTAAAATTATAAATTTACTATTTTTCTTTTTGTTTTAGAGCAATCTACCCCGCTATTACATTCTACTTGTCCTATTTAATTAAGTATAATATTACATCTGTTAAAATTGATTGGTAATTACATTGCTTAATTTCAAGCTTACCATTTTACTTCTTTTTACTTGATATATACTTATATACATATGTATATGTTATAATGTAAAATATTATGATAGATTATTTATACTAATATACTAAAAACTAAAATATTTGGAGGTATAAAATAAAACTCTCTTATTTTTTCCTAAGATAAGTTATAAAATTATAAAATGTTGTATTATATTAAATTAGAGTTAGAGTTGAGGGAAAATAGCAAAAAAGGCAATATTCCCTGACTTCCTTGGTTTTCTTCTCTTTTTTTTTTTTTTACATTTACCTACTTAATTATTATATTACAACATGTGTTATATATGTATATATAAAATTCCTCCGTAAATCGTACATTCTCTTTGCTTCAAATAGCTATTACTTTTTTTTTGGAAAATAAAACTGCACAAGACTTAATTGAAAGAGAAGAGAAATTACAATTTTTTTTTTTTTTTTTAGAATTTGTTTTGAGTACTTGTTTTTTTTTTATTGTTTTGTTGTTTTTTTTTTTTTAAGTTTGCACGGTTAACCGATAGTCGGTCGTTGCATCTCGTATTTCATCTGCATTGTTTACGTTTACTTGTTTCTTCGAGGTTCTTTTGAGCTTTTTAAAACAAATGACCGTGACCGTGATTAGTAGTGCTGCGATCAGCAGGTAGAGCAAGGAATAATGGTGAATAATGTGTGGGGATAGGTCAGTGCTTTTTAGCTTTTCTTCTAGTTTTTGTGATTGAATGGCGATATTGAGGTTTTGTAGCTCTTGTTGGTCATGAAACTTTATGACGTGGACTTTAGGGTTGACTAAGTTTTGCTGCTGTGGGTATGCGGGAATGGTATACGTGAGGTTGATTGTGGGTAGATAATGATTATTCAATTTGATATCTTTTACATTGTGGGCCTGGATGATAAGATCTTTTGTTCTTAGATAACAGCCTACCGAGAGCTCCAATATTCCAGTAGCGTTAAGTTCGTGTGGAATTATTTTGTCTTTGCACACAGTATCAATTATCACAGGCTCTTTCATAGAAAACAACCACTTGTTCGGTTGTGACAATTGAATCCAGAAATCTAGTTTTGGTACTATTTGGATTTCGCACTGAGGAGGAACGGTGTTAGAGTGTTTTAATAGGTCTATTTCGCACAGGTTATTTACTGAGTGTACATTGAATATAGGGTGTACTACTCGGCATAAGTAATTAATTAGATCAGTAGTTCCACAGTTTTGCAGTTCGAAATTATTCAGTGAGTAATAGTGTTCTCGATTGTAGTCTATTACTAGATACTCTAGGGATGGTTTGATGTAAGCTATTCTGTCTTGGTGTGGTGTAGGGAGTGGATATACTTTCATTAACTGATAATTTTCTTTAAACGGTAAGGGAATCTTTAGGAGGAAAATTATTTTATTATCTATTACTGCTGTGCGAACATTGCTGATTTGGTAAATTTGCAAGAGGTTGTTCTTGTCCTTATTGATTGGTAAGGTTAGGGAGTTGGGAATTTCTTTCTGGATGGTTTCTAGTACGTGCTTCATTTGTTGGGGTGTTATAATGGAAGGGTGAGGTTTACCGTGACGTACATCTGTTATCAAGTCAATGAGAAGGTTTTGAGTAGTCTGGTATCTTATCATCATCAGAGTGGTCAGGGATACCATAGTCTCTAATTCTATGGTAATATTTTGTTTAAGGTTCTCTAAAGAGAGTCGATTACTCACAATGATTAGAGATTCTAACTTTTTGTCTAAATGAATAAACTGTTCTTTTATGGCGTACCGAGTTTTGTTAAAGATATTAACGGTGGTGTCAACTATTAGTGTTTGATTTTTTATTAAATTCAACAAATGGTCTTGGTTAGTTTTAAGGCTGTCTATGTGGTTATTGAGCTGCAATGCATCATCCTCATCTAAAGTTCCAAAAAGTGTCTTACTAACCGTACCCACAGCATTGAATAGTCCCCTTTTATACCTATTTCCTTTCTCTTTCAGTATTTCTGAGTTTTGTTTCAGTATACGTATGAGGATATGTAATTGGTACGTAATATCGTCACAGAGCGGGAGTTTATTATGGTGGTATTTTATTGAATCACAAAGTTTTTGTGCAGTTTCTGTACAATTTGTAAGCTTATCTAGTTCAAAATTAAATTCTGTGAGATCGTAGTATACTATTACCTGCCATTCGTTGCTATACAACCCAACACGGCCCACCTCCTCAAAATAGATTCCCGGGTTAGAGGTTAATGGGGTAATCTTCAGGTTGCAGGTGACTTCCAATGTATTGGCCCACAATATCAAGGCAGCAACCAGGAACAACTTCCTACGGTTACGGAATTTAGAATTAGTGTTAGTCTCGAAAGAGTTTTAGATTGTTGTTGTGTACAGTCTTAAGCTTGTTGCCTATTCTAATTGTTGAATTTTCTGTTGAGTTTATTTTTTCTATTTCATATGGTCCTGTCCACAGCGGTGACAACTTGTTTCTCCGCGTGTGGTTCTTTAGCAGGACCTTATCTCTGAGACAGAAATTTTTTTCTTTTGTAGCTCTATCATATAAGGCTTTCGATTTATGCTTATTTTTTAACAAGTTTTCCTTTGCAATTATATAACTGTGTTGCATTCGGGCTCTCAACTCGTTACTATAATTGTCATAATTGTAACTAACATTTGGGCTTCTTTTCATTAATGAAGGAATCCTTGGCGGGTAACCATACAATAATTCATACGGCGGATAGTTAGTACTACTATGGATATTGGTGTTGTATACATACATTGCATACGGGATCCATGAATCCCATGTTAGTGGATCTCGATTTACATAATGACGCAAGTACTCAGCCAGTGTGCGATGACTCCTTTCTAAAGCGCCATTCGTTTGAGGATGGTACGGCGTCGTCTGTAATTTCTTAATATGTAGTAACTTGCACATTTGTAAAAACATCTCGCTCAAAAAGTTCGAGCCTTGGTCCGTTAATATGGATTCTGGGATACCGTGCCTACAAACTATATTGGTTACAAAAGCTTCAGCTACAGTTCGAGATTCGGCATTTTGTAAAGGAATAGCTTCCGTGTACTTAGTGAGGTCGTCTTGGAAAGTAAGAAGATATCTGTTACCTTCGTGACTCACTGGCAAAGGGCCGACTATGTCTAGTGAAACCCTCTCGAAGGGTCTCGAACTGGTTGTCGTGATTTTCATAGGTATTTTGGGATTTTTACTAAGCTTATTGGTTTGACAGGAGCTGCAGGTGTTGATGTATTGCTCCACATCTTGAGTTAAACCTGGCCAGTTATACATAGTTTGAATTTTTTTTATAGTTCGTGTGATACCCTGGTGCCCACCTAATGGCGTATTGTGGCACAATTCAATTATATCTTTCTGGGCCTTTTTGTCGGTTACGTTAATTATTTCTGAAAGAAACAGCGTGACTTTGATTTTTCCAAATATAAGTGAGATAAGGGCCTTCAATTCGAAATGGGTTGCATTTTCTGTTTTTGACATATATATATTGATTTCATTTTGACTATATTCTAAACATTTATTTTTGAAATTGTACAACGTTTCTATTATCCGTTTGTAATCCTCTTTTGTGCGCATTGGATACGCTGTTTTCGATATTATAAACGTTTGCTTGTTTCTCTCCTGAACTGTTAGTTGCGGGTTTGAGGTATCCAGCTCTGGAAATATTTCCTTCAAATATACTTCGATTTCGTTTTCCGTACTTGGTAATAGGAAATACTTATGGGTAATACCCTTTTGGTCTATTAAACTTTCCGTTTTTTCGTGGATGAGGTTAATATTAGCATGAGGGGAGGATATAAATTTGTTGTAAATACTCTCTGAATCTATTTGGTTGCTGTCGTTTTGAAGTAGTTTTGCCTGATTACGGGTTACTATATTTATCTGTTTTTGTACCTCTAGGGCAGAGTCGCTTGGTACTAAACGACTTAAAGCGTCGGCATTTGAATTGAGTGATCCGGGTTTATGCATAATCTTATAATCGTATTCCTCCAATTTTATCCTCCAACGCATGAGCCGAGAAGAGGAATCTTTCAAGTTCATTAGCCAGACCAAGGGTTTATGATCTGTGATGATGTTAAATTGTCTACCGTAGAGGTAGGGTCGGAATTGTTCCACCGCATAAACTATGGCTAGGAGCTCTTTCTCTATGGTAGAGTACCTAGTTTCCGCAGGATTTAACGTTCGACTGGCATAACATATTGGTCGATCTTTTCCTATGTCACCTTGGGATAAAATAGCACCTATGGCTAGATCACTTGCGTCTGTGGTGACGTTAAATTCTCTGTCGAACTCAGGATAGGCGAGAATAGGTGCCGTAATCAGTTTTTCTTTTAGGGTCCTAAAAGATTCGTCGCAGAATGAATCCCATTTGAATGGAGCATCCTTTTTTAGTAGGGCTGTGAGAGGCTTTGCCAGCCTCGAGAAATTAGGGATAAAGCGTCTATAATAGCCAACAAAACCCAAGAATGCCTTGATATCTTTGGCTTTCTTAGGAGTTGGATATGTTTTGACGGCTTTTATCTTATTCGGGTCTGGCATGACTCCATTTTCACCTACCACGTGTCCCAGATAGGCTATTTCTTTTTGTAAGAAATGACATTTATCCGGCTGTAGTTTGAGACGGTGGTCCCTTAGTCTTTGTAGTACTTGTATGAGTTTCGAATTATGGTCTTTTAAGTTATAACCATAAATGACTATATCATCCAAGTATACGAAACAGTGCAGACCTTGAAGACCAGTCAGAGCTGTATTCATTAGCCTCTGGAACGTGGCAGGAGCGCCTTTCAAACCAAATGGCATTCGGTTGAAATGAAAGTGGCCAAATGGTGTACTGAATGCTGTTTTGTCTCTATCTCCTGCATCCATAGGAATCTGATGAAACCCGTTTGCTAAGTCGAGAGTAGAGAAGTACTTCGATTTCCCTAGTTGGTCCAATATCTCTGTAATATTTGGAAGAGGATAGGCGTCTCCTACTGTGACTTCGTTCAGTCGTCTGAAGTCAACGACAACTCGCCAACGTTTATTACCTGTTTCATCAGGTTTTTTAGGAACAAGCAATAAGGGAGAATTCCAGGGACTTCGACTTGGACTGATAATGTCCTGGTTCAACATTTCCTTTATTTGTCTGTTTATTTCATCCTTTTGCATTTCGGGGAGACGATATGGTTTTACGTGTATCGGACCTGCATTACTAAGGATTGGTATTTTGTGGCTAGCAGCATCAGTGTAGGTAAGATAGTCACCTTCTAAAAAGAAGAGATCGTTGAAATCACGGCAGATATTGAGAATGGACTGCCGCTCTTCAGAATTGCAATGATCTAAAACCAAATGGTTTTCTAAGTGTTTTAATCGATTCAAGACAGGGTCTCGGTCATATTGGGCGTAAAGGATGTCATAACTACTTAATTTTTCCCAAGTAGGAGTAATTTTTTGGCGATTTATTTTGACAATATCAGAAGTAGAATTCAACATCGAGATTTTTGCTGATTTACCATGTGGGTTTACTAAGGTATCTCCTATGAAAACACCCGGTTGTATTTCCTTTTTTATGCATAATGCTTCTTCGTTAAAGTCTACAGGAATATTTACTATTATTTCCGAACGTGGGGGAAGTTTGATTTGTTCAAGTGAGTGACTGTTTTCTTGTTTTAAATTAGTGCCGGAATGATCACCTCCGTCATCAGCAAATTGTGCTGATGTCATATAGTTTCGATGATATTGGCTTAGGTTTTCATTATTATTTGTAATATGAGCTTTGTTAACTCTTGAAATATTATTATTCATACAAGAGGAAGAGTTTTCGGAATGAATCTCGTAGGCAGTGGGGCTCGCTGGCAATGGCTTAATTGAACTCTCACATACCGATTCATTCACAGTTTCTCTTCTGCTATTTGTTTCTTTATAATAATTTTCCTTTTTATTTTCACCTTCTCGGCTAATTCTGCCGTCATTAATTTTTAAATTTCTGTCGTTTTCATTGTCTTTATCACTCTTTAAATAACTTGGGTTGCTTTCCTGCATATTAGAAATTTTACTTTTTATATTTGTTTCACTTGAACTCGAGTACTGGATACTTGCTTCTAAGTTGAGTTCTAGAAATAGCTTTGAATAATTTATTGTACATTTATATTTTTTGAGGAAATCATTTCCTATTATGCCGTCGCAGGGCAATTTACTTTTTTCTGGAACTATATGGAATGGGTGTTCCATGTGTAATAACTCATTTTGAGTGGTTAATAGAATTAAGCCACAGGTTACACCATATGATGGAAAACTATCGCCTGCTAGAGTAGTTATGAAGCAGCGTTTATCCTCGTTCACTAGTGCATCATCGCGTGTGGATTCAGCTTTTATCAGGCTTATTTCCGCACCTGTATCAAGAATAAAAGTCGCTGGGGCTGATTTGGATATACTTGTTTGAAAGGAAACTGTTAGTGAATGCAGGAAGTTTTTTATTGGTACCCTTACAATTTTGGTACTCTTTATTGGGATTGATGGTGAATGACAGCTTGGGTAGTTACTTGGCGGGAAGGTTCGCCGTCCGATACCTCCCGCATAAAATCGTTTTTCTGGGTCTGGTCTCTTTTATCAGACCACCTAACTTGTCTGAAATTTCGTAGTTGCCCATTATTTGAATTTTGTTTTTGGAAAACCTGCGATTGTAGAAATTGTGGTTGGTGTCTTTGATCTTGAGAACGCTTTAATTGCTCATGGTATATGCGAGTACGACATTCATTTAGGTTGTGATTGGGTTTGTTACAATATCCACAGATTAACCTATTTACTTCTTTTTTGACGTTTGGGTAAGAAGGGAATGTAGGAAACTGTCTTCTTTTAAAACAGGTTTCCTTAGTGTGGCCCTTTTTTCCACAATGATCGCAAGTGGGAGAATGGCTTGAGCGGGGTGTAGTTTGCTGGGCCTCTTCTATTCTATATGAATGCTCTGCTGCAAAGGTGATTAGCTTTTGTAAATTTTTTTCACCTCGAGCTTTCACGATAGTCTTAAGCTGTTCGTTTCTAAGTCCGTCCTCAAATACACGTATAGCGTTTTGTTCATTCTCACTGAGCAAGTACGTTCGGGAAGACGATTCGACAGCTTCACTAGTCGCTGAGTTTAAATCGGACAACTTTTTTGTGAGTCTGTTCGCAAACTCGTTCAAATCTTCGCGAGGACCTTGTTTGAGACGCGTCATTTCACCTTGAATAGCTAATCGCGGTCTCTTATCTTGAAATTGAGCGTTCAGCTCGGTTTTCAATTCATCCCAATCTTGGAAATCTGTGTATTTCAAGATATCATAAGCCGCGCTGATTAGCTTTGTTTTTACTACCATAAGGAAAATTTTTCGATCCGCGGCACCTTTCGCTTGAGAGAACAATAACTCGCAGCATGCAATAAAACGATGCAGATCTCCAGATTTTCCGTCGAATTCTGGGACCATATTTCGTGCATCGGATAGCGATATTTGAAGGCTTACAGCTTTATCAGCTGGATTAGGAGGGGGGTCTGTTGGCGGCATACTTGAAGAATTGTTTAAATGCACAAACCGAGTAGCGCGAATGAAACGAGTAGCTGCAAATCGACGACTACCTGGAGCCGGAGCTGCTCGCTTTCCTGACCGAGTTACAACTATTTTGATAGATTCACCTTTTCCTAATTGTAGCACTTGTCACTTGTCAATATTAGTATATGTAAAAAAAAAATAAATAAATTAGTGCTCAGGATTTGTATCCTCGAGTCAACAAAACAACAAAAAACCAAGTTTTCACGAAAGCATAAAAAAGAAAAAAAGGAATAACTTCCACATAAAAACAAAATTTTAAATTTATCGAGGTATATACATTAAATATATATATTATAATGTATTATATTCTGTATATATTATTGTAAAGAAATTATTTAATAGATAATAAACCAAATATCTTAGTAAAAAAACAAATTTTTACGAGAGCTCACTTACATTGAATTTCCTTTATTCTCTTTTAACAAAAGAAGTCGTCGCTTGTAGCCTATATATTCTTGAAAATCGGATGTCTCCTCGTCAGAATCGGTGGATTTTCCTTCGATATCTGCAATTGCCTGCTCCACCTCCTTTATTTCATTAGTTTTACTGTCCTTACTGTCCATGAGTTGTTGGGTGAGGTCTTCTGGTTAAAGTTTTTTAAGCTGTTTAGCGTTTTTCACTGTTTTACACAATCCCTGAGCACCTGGCTGGGATTGGGTTGTTTTTTTTTTTTTAACAACGTTGGGTACTCCTAAGCGCCTGGCTTAGGTTACCTTTTATAGTTAGCTGATTTAGTTGCACAGGTAGCTGGGAATAAAATCCGCTCCGCTGCCACCAAAATTTTGTTACGACTGATGCGTATTGGACGTCATCCGCAACAGGACTTGGGAGTGCTTTCAACTAAATGAGAAGATCACCAGCCCCTTATTGTTTTCATTGGTTTCAATGGCACATTCACTTTAAAATTCAACTCAAAAGACAATTTGCTTCTCGCACTTATTTCGATGTATATTTAAAAAAAAAATAACAGAGGCACAATCATTTAATAAATATATAAATTCAAATTATATTCCTAGTCAAGAATCACAAAATTTTTACTAACTTCGATAATTTATCTTTCAAGACTTGACCAAAAGCTGCCTAACTTCAAAACTTGACAAAAACTGTATGACTGCCCCGCCAATGCTGTCCATCACCTTCTTTATTTCGCATCAATCGATGTCTCAGCGATAACACCCCCTAATTACCTATCATTGCTGAATATCGCTTAAAGTGATTGGCGCATCATTCATACATAGTAATGTAGGGGAAACGCTTATGTACAAGCGAAGTGCATTCGCCTCAAGTGCAAAAGACCCGGCTGCTGATTAAGCTTTTTGGCTATTTCACATATATAATTTGATGGGGTCAATGAATAATGCGACAGCAATTATTGATTGCAAAATTAATGTAAGTCGCCGCAAAAGCTGGCAATTTGCTTTTGCAATTTTCAATAATGAAAAAAAAACAATTTATTGCGTTTATAGCGAATGAGTGAGGTCTTTGCCCCAAAGTAATGAGTGCATCCAGCGACTCATTACACATACTCTGCCATACATTATAAAGCGGTATACTCTGCCTAAAATATTATAAAGCGGCATACTCTGCCACACAAATTACATTGGCATATTCTGCCTTAAATAATAGAACAAGAGAGGCATATTCTGCCATCAAAAGTAAGTTCGGCAGTCTTCTGCCTTTTCTTGATACAAGTCATGACATGTACAAAACATGGATAGATGCTTGCGTAAAAACCATAATATTATTACAAACAGTTAGTAAATCGTTAATGAACAAACTAAACATGAGAGTACTCAAAATAGATCCCTGAGGAACGCCACATGTCACACCGATTCACGAGGAGACTTGATTAGCGACCTTGACCCGCTGGCAACGGTTAGTTAAGAAGCTATCAATAAGTTTGGCAGCAGGAGAACTAAAATCAAAAAGTAGAAGAAGTTTAGCAAGAAGCTTGGAATGGTCCACGGTGTCGAATGCTTTGGAGAAATCTGAAAGAACTAATAACACGACATGATCATTTTCAAGGGCTGTTCTAATATCAGTCGTTATTTTTAATAGAGCTGTCTCACAGCTATGACCAGCGCGGAAACCAGACTGCCATTGACTGAGAAAGTTATGTTGGAATAGATACTGTTGTATTTGTTTAGACATGATTTTTTACAGCACCTTAGCGAGGAAGCATAATATGCTAATTGGTCTGAAGTCACCTGGCTCCCTTGCAGAGGAGTTTTTAGCAATCACTACAGCTTCCTTCCAAAGTGAGGGAAATTCACTGTAAGTTAAACAGGCATTAAAAATGTGTAGTGTAGATGTAATTATAAAGGGTAACAGCAGCTTAACAAAGTGGGGTGGTAAGATATCCGGACCTATTGCCTCTGAACGAATAGTTAATGGTGTCAATTACTTCATTCGCATCAATATAACGGAAGCTAAATCCAGAGTCAGCAGGGCGTGTGAAAGGGCGCACTATATCCGCGCACGAAGATATGATATTAACGTTACTACTATGCGATACAAAGTATTTATTAAGGTCATCCGGATTTAGCTCGCAATCAAAATTTTTATTGCTGGTTACTCCAAGACTATGTATGCCAAATTTTCTTCGAAGGGATAGTAGTGTCCAATTTGTCAGCATAGAATGCTCGCTTAGCATATCGAACTTTCCTATTAACTAGATTTCGAATCCGTTTGAATGCCAGTAAGCTGCTCTGTGTTTTAGTTATTTTGTACCAGTGATGCAGGAAATCGCGCTCTATAATTAAATATCTTATCGCGGAGGAAAACCGTGGGCAACAACTTGTAGCAAGTCTTCTCGACTGAAGAGAAACATACTTGTCAAGCAGATACAGAATTTTTGCGTTGAGGAAATTGACTTGCAGATCAAGCGGAGAAAGCGAGGAGGACTGACTTCTGCTCTGTACGGTACCCGTATCACGCTCAAGACTGATGTTCCAGTCAATACTCCTACACTCCTCATACAATAGTTCGAGGTTTACCCTTTTATAATCACGAAAGCTAATGTCATTGTTGAAAGATGTAGGTCTAACGATGGGAATGTCATACTTTATATATAAAAAATCATGACAAAAATTGATGGAGGAGTAAGCTGACCGTGACGCAATACAGACTTAGGATCAGTTACAAGTATAAGGTCCAACTGAGAGGCAATCAACGGCTATGACGTGAAAAAGAAAACTTAAAAGGTTATCACTGTGGATCTGATTGTTATATGGACCATATGTGTAAAAGGATAGCTCCCTTTGGATGTAGACATCTGGGTCGCATATCAAATGAGTTGAAGGTGAACGGAGTGAGTTTTGGGCAGTAGCTGTATACGAGATATTACAGTAGCAGCCAAGCAAGTTAAGATAGGTAAAAACATTGAAAAACTTTGAAAAAGAGTATCTTCACTTGTCTAACATTTACTAGTTGAAGTCATCTCGCGTAGAAGGCACGTTTCTAGGTAGGTAATTAGATAATTTCTATTAAGTAAATAGTCCCCGACAAGAGAAATCGAAAAAAGGTATATTTTTACCGAATGAGTCGAGCTAGTTACAAGTAATTGATGACATACCGAAACTATAGAAACTAGGCTCAGGATTTACTAATTTTGTCGCATATATGAAACCTCACACGGAAAATTGAAGAGGACAGTAACGGAGTGCGGCAGGCAGGACAACCGCGACTGTGAAGAGATGAGTTTACCTTGTTAATCTTTATTTATTATTTATAAAACATTCGGTCAAACGTTATGATACCAAAAACAAAATTTTTTTTTTATATTTTTGACTGCCTGATGATGATTCCATTTTAAAATCTTTAAAAATTTGTCGTTTTTATTAAAATTTCTAATTGAAAATTTTATATTGAGTTAATACATCGACCGTGAAGAAGAATTACGACCTTGCAAAAATTTCATTCTTTTCTTGATTTCATCTAAAATGCGTTATTTCCATAACAACACAAAACTTTAAAAATAAGTTCTCATTTCGATACTCCCGGAGCCATCTGTTGACAGAGGAGATATAGCTAGCTTACAGAAAAAAACAAAGAACAATTGCAGCTAAATATGCATGCCACGCTGTTGCTACAATTTGTAATTTCATCCCATTCTCTCTAGTTCATTTTGAAGAAACAGCGAATACCAGGCGATCAGCAAATTTCAGATCATCTATGACCAAAATGTGAAATTCTGTTCTACTGCGCATGGCCAAAATATTCGTTAAGTTATACCTGCGTGTGTGTGATTTTTAATCAATGAAATAAGCAACCATTTTAACTTTTGGAAGAAGAGAAGGCAAAATGTGATAATTATCTTTATTTTTTTCTCTCTCTCTCTCTTCTGACCGAAATATGGAATTGTAGAAGAGGACAAAAGAAGGTTATAAACGTAATCAACTTTCGTTAAGTAAAGTAGGATGTGCATTTTATTTACTAACTAATGAAATGAAGCAAACATTTAATTAATTAATTAATTACTAAGTCTAAAGGCACTCTACTGATAGTTTCTCAAAGTAATTAAGAATTTTATATTTTCTGTAATTAGCTAATAGTGACAAAATATTTCAGAACAGTAAATTTAGCTAGGTATGTAGGTATCTGCTACCAACATAATTATCAAAGTAAGAAACATTAGATACTGATTTGAAAAATTGGTTGAGATAAATTTTATAGACGAAAAAAATTATCGTTATCGAATTAGCTATTTCTCATTGCATGGATTCTATAAACGTTTTGAATTTTCAAAATATTAAATTGTAAATTTCAGTATATGCGTATGTATAATCAGGTAGACTTAATAAGCAACCAGACTGAAGTCGCTCTACCTGGTATAAGCGACCATCATGCCATATTGGCTACTTTTGTAGACTTTCAGGTGACTAGATCCGATATACGTCACTTAACATTTAGAAATCTAAAAGCAGTCAACATGCAAAATTTGAATGAAGCTATAGCCGCGGTGGATTGGGCTTTTATTTATTCCATATCCAATGTCAATGACCAAGTAGAATATTTTAACAATGTAATTTTGAATTTATTTAATGAATACGTTCCAGTTCGTTCTTGTGCAAGCCGTTTTTATTCTCCTTGGTTTAATAATAGAATTAGAGAACTGATTATGGAGCGCGACTTCGCTTATAATACTTGGAAACGATATGGCGGATTGGAACTAAGAAACAATTTCAAAAGACTTCGTAACTTAACTACAGGGGCTATTCGGAGTGCCAAATATAACTTTTATCAGAATAAACTTGACACGTCTCAACCATCGAAAATACTTTGGAAAAACATTAAACAAACGGGTATCATTTCAAAATCTAATGAAACAGCAAATATTAATCCTGACGAGCTCAACACCTATTTTGTTAATAGTATTCCCAATGTTTCCCGTTTTAATTTGAATGACCTTTCGATATTTAATCCCAACGACGGTGATCAATTCACATTTAGAAACGTTTCTATTGATGAAGTTATTCTTGCTATTAAATCTCTTAAATCAAATGCCATTGGAATAGACAATATAGATTTACGTTTTCTTAAACTAATTCTACCATTCATAATAAGACCAATATGGCATATTTTTAACACTGCTATTACTACTTCTTGTTTCCCCTTACAATGGAAGAGTTCTAAAATAGTTCCAATTAAAAAAAATCGAAAACCGACAAGTCCACAAGATTACAGGCCTATTAGTGTTCTTCCTGTCTTATCTAAAATAATGGAGCGTCTTCTTTATAATCAAATTAAAACTTATATTGACACTCATAGTATGATTGCTAAACAACAATCTGGTTTTAGATCTAAGCATAATACAATTTCGTTGCTCTTGTATCTCATTGAGGCTGTTCGTCGTAATATTGAACAACATAATTCCACCATACTATGCTTACTTGACTTTTCAAAAGCTTTTGACTCAGTCGATCATTGTATTCTAACCCAGAAACTGATAAATCAGTTTAACTTTAGTAGCTCTGCAGCTAATCTCATCATTTCATATTTAATAGATCGTACTCAAGTCACTGTATGCGGAACTCGCAGCTCAGCAGTATTAAGAACTTATTCAGGTGTACCACAAGGATCAATATTAGGACCTTTGTTGTTCGTGCTATACATCAATGATATAGTTCTGCTCCCTACACATTGTTCGATTTTACTTTATGCCGATGATGTGCAACTATTTCTCTCCTCTCCCGCTGATAGCATGGCTATCAATATTTTTAAATTTAATCAAGACTTAGCTCGAATCAGTGCTTGGGCGGCTGAGAACAAACTTTCGTTAAACCCTTCTAAGTCCCAGAGTATTGTTCTTTATAATCGATACGTTGACACGTCCTCTTTGCCGTTGTCATTTTTAGATAACATCCCCATTGAATACACGGAAGTAGTGACAAATTTGGGGATGCATGTTGACTCTAGGTTATCCTGGCATAAGCATATTGATATTACGGTTTCAAAAGTTTACCAAGGATTAAGAACACTTTGGCGTCATGCAAGGTACACACCACGCCAACTCCGTCAACGTCTGGTCCGAGTGTTGCTTGTTCCAATAATTACATATGGTGACTGTGTATATTGCAATTTGGATTCCTCATGTAGGAGAAAGCTCAATGTCGCATTTAATGCTTGTGCACAGTATATATTCGGTCTACGGAGGTATGATCACATATCTGTCTTTTCTCGACAAGTTTTGGGTTGTGATTTGAATAGTTATCTTAATCTAAGGATATGCATAATGATATATAAAAGTTTAAATAATATGGCTCCTGACTATCTCAAGGATTACGTTGAACTTCTGTCATCTCGACGAACCCAATTATTACTATTACCAAGGTTTTATAAACTGTTTAGCACTCGTGCCTTTTTCATTCATGGCGTAAGAATTTGGAATACTCTTCCTTTGGGTGTGCGCACCGCACGGAGCTTGAGGGATTTCAGGATAGGGGCTTTGGATTATTTTGCTCAATGCTGACAATAACTAGGTTCACTATTTTTTATAATATCTATAGATGCATAATTTGTTGTTTTTTTTCTCTTTTTCAGTTTTTTTTTTCATATCATTTGTAGTTTAGTACTAGATATATACACTCTCTTCTATTTGATAGTTTATTTTTGCTTTGCCATAATACTTTTATTTATCATGTAATGTTTTTTTTTCATCAGGAGTATGCACACTTCTATGAGCTTTGAATCTCAACTGTGCTTTTTTAAAAAATTGAATAAATAAATAAATAAATATATATACATACATTGGTCTTTCAACAATGCAATAAGTTTTTTATATGAAAATTTTTGCTTTAACGAAAGATACCAATGCAAAGAGACAAAACAGTGCAATAAAATCTATAAGGAATGAAACATTTAAACAAAAACGTTGCCAAGTAGGTACCTATCTATTCCAGCCAAACCTATGAATATTTTCTTTCAAATTTAACCCATTTTCAATTTATTTTCTTCAGATTTTTTCGTGGTAGGTAAATATAAAACAATAATTATTACTTAATCGGGCCTGAGTTGAGGCATCTTGAAATATCTTTGTATAAGATACAAGAGAAAAATACTATTAAAATTCCTTTAATTTAGTATAAGACACTCATTGTGTTTTCAAAACTAATAAAGTTGTGTAGATAAGTAAAGTGCAATTATTACATACGACGGCGATACAATCATTTTAAAGTGTTTCCATCCGTAATGAAATGAAAAATATATCTGTGATGATAATAATGAACGTGATGGTCCTTATTGGTACTTTGAATTCTCATAGTTTCCTACATATTTACTTCACTGTCTTCCAATTAATTCTGCAATTTTCAAAGTTAACGAAACAAGAGAAGAAACTAGGTCCAAGTCTAACAACAGTAAGTACCTACATAAATATTTAAAAAAAAAAACTTCAGTAATGGATCCAGCTATAAACTGTTTTACGTTCTGAATATGTTCTGTAGTAATTATAGCAAACATATTCGGAAGTTTCTTGAGTGGACTGAAATTTACCCTTTATTTATTTAATTATGGCTGCCAATTTTGATGATCGTTCTTAATCGGACACTGCAAGTATGTAGGTAAATAACATACCTACTACGACAAAATATTTTTTAGATTATTGAATGAAGAAATGCCTACCTAGTAAGTACCTAGTTTAAAACTTCAGTCAGTGTCCTTTGCAATATGTCATTTAATATCCATCGCATATTTTAGGATAAATTGACTTCTTTCATGCATTGAGTGGTGCGTTAAGAAGAAAAGCAAAGTAAATATTAAAAGGATCATAATTTGTGAAATATTCATATTTTAAGTTTTACCTAATTAATTTAATTAAAAAAAAAATTGCAAATTTCACGCAAGAGCAAAAATCAAATTATTTCCTCGACTCGAAAAAACTTTCATTTCGATACTCCTGCTGCCATCTATTACTCCGTATTCGTATATAACACTTTTTTTTAACAGAATATCACACTCAGAGAAAAGAAATTCATTTCATTTGATAGTTAAAGCTTGCTTCCATTGGTCATGTGGTGTCATTACATCGACGTTCATCAATGCACGCATTCAAAAATGGGTTGGTATGGATGAGTGAATTGAATGTCACTTTTCATTTTTATTAAGAAGCAGATGAGTGTGTCATCTAGTCGCATGCTCTACAAGAGACTTATAAGATTTATTTTTATAAAGATCTTACAAAGTTTGGTGAAAACTTTTAATGCACGATTTAAACTAAACGAAAACTTTTCTGATCGAATGTTTCCACTGAAAGATTAAATTTTAAATATAGAGCACACTAGTTCCTTGCTTAATCGTCAACAAGATATGCCAAATTTAATGATGTTTTTTTTTTTTTTTTTTTATTATTAATAAGAGAAGCTCAGATGATTAGGGGACATAAGAATAGTGGTGCAGGTGCTGTATGTTACTCTTGAACCTTCAGAAATTGTAGACTGTTCAATATTCGCAAAATAAGGAATAAAATGCATAGTATCACAGAATTTCACTGCACGGCCGAAATAATTTTGAAAGGTGAAAGGATATGCCCGGCTTACAGCACGAGTATTGCGTTCAGGTATTAATTTAAAAGGAATCAAACTATGTCAGAAAATTAACCATGTATTTAGCGATAAAAGTGCACGATGCTCGATTAAGTAGATATTATTTCCATCACATCACCCATGATCTTAAATCTTTTAACAATATCTAATGAAGCTAAGGCTGTGTGCGATCAGTTCTGGCCCAGAATTGTATTCCATTCTAGGATGAATGGTTCTGAAAATTTCCCTGCTCAGCGGTTCGCCTGTTTTACTTTTTGAATGCCTATACCAAGCAATGAGATCGTTTTATTTTTTCGATGCAGTTTATTAGTTTTTCTTTTCGTTTTTTATTTCTAAGTCCCTTTGGCCTGACACTTCTGGGTAGTACTTTAATAGTCTGATCACTAATAAACTTGTTAATTGTGTTTTTAACTGTTCATCTGGTAGATTTTACTTTTTTGGCTATGCATGAATATGATGTTTTGGGATTGAACGTGTAAACACGCAAATTTCTTTTCTCACCTTTTTACGCTCTGAACTCATTTTTAAAACTAAGGAATAGGAAAACAGACGGGGACGCATTTTGATTTTGGTTATCAATTCAAGTCGAATGAAAACCGTTCTTAGTAACTAGTATTTATAATTAAACGTATAAAGAAACAAGTCTGATGGAAGAGTGAAAAGTAATCATTATTTAATCTGGTCTACTATTCTGAGGCATATTAAATTATCTGTGAGGGAGGTGCATGCATACAAAAGGAGAATACTATTTAAATTCTTTTAATTTAGGTACGACACTGTTGGAGTCAGAATATGTAGCTCTCACTAAATCAAGAAAAGCGATATGATACAAATTTTTACCAGCTAAACTACATCCGTACACGCCGGATGTTCAATCGGCAGAGCTATAGACCGTTATAGGATTAGCAATCAACGGCTATGACGTGAAAAAAAAACAAAGGACACATCGACCACAAATCATTTAAGAACAAAGGTGAGCTTAAAAGGATATCACTGCAGATCTGATGGTTATATGGACCATATGTATAAGGAGATAGTTCCCTGCGAATGTGGACATCTGGAACGCATATGAAATAAATGGAAGGTGGACTGAGAGTGGGTACATATATCTTTTGGGCCGTAGCTGTATACGATAGTTTAAATAACAGCCAACTGGCAAGATAAGATAGGTAAAAACATTGAAACACTTTGCAAAAGAGTAGCTTCAAATGTTCAACTAGTAAACGTTAGAACGTTTCGAACGTTTACTAGTTGAATTGTTCTCGCATAGAAGGCACGATTCTATTGACAATAGTTAAACAGTGGGGTAATTACTATTAATCGCTTTCAAAAGTCCGCGAAAAGAGCAATCGAAAAAGGTCTATTTTTAACGAATGAGTGGAGCTAACTATAGAAACTAGGCTCAGGATCTACTTATTTTGTCTCAGATATGAAATCTGACACGGAAAATTGAATAGGGAAATACCACGACTGCGATGAATTTGCCCAGTTAATACTTATTTATATGACTGTGACACTACTCTTGCTGAGTTGCATGTAGAGGCCTACAGATAGCAGAAACCATAAAATAAATTTTTTATATTGACTGCTTGATGATGATTCCATTTTTAAATTTTTAAAAATTTTCGTTTTTATTAAAATTTCTAATTGAAAATTTTAGGTTGAGTTAATTCATCGATCGTGAAGAAAATTATGAGCATGCGAAAAATTCGTTCTTTTCTCGATTTCATTTAAAAACCGTATTTCCATACCAATACAAGACTTTAAAACTAAGTTAAATATAAACCACACCATGAAATCGGAAACTTCTCGAGCTGCTAAGTTACAAAAAACTTAATTTCAATGGGCTCCAAAATTTCTCATTTCGATACCCCCGGAGCCATCTTATTGCATGGATTGAATAAACGTTTTGAATTTTTAAAATATTAAATTGTAAATTTCAGTATATGCGTATATATAGGTCTTTCAACAATGCAATAAGTTTTTTGTATGAAAATTATTGCATTAACTAAAGATACCAATGCAAACAGACAAAACAATGCAATAAAATCTATAAAGAATGAAACATTTAAACAAAAAAGTTGCCAAGTAGGTACCAATCTATATCAACCAAACTTAAGAATATTTTCTTTCAAATTTAACCCATTTTCAATTTATTTTCTTCAGCTTTTTCCGTGGTAGGTAAATATAAAACAATCATTATTAATTAATCGGGCCTGAGTTGAGGCATCTTGAAATATCTTTGTATAAGATACAAGAGAAAAATACTATTAAAATTCCTTTAATTTTGTATAAGGCACTCACTGTGTTTTCAAAACTAATAATTGTGTAGATAAGTAAAGTGTGCAATTATCAGTACCTACTACATACGAAGACGTTACAAAGCATTTCCATCGATAATGAAATGAAAAATATATCTGTGATGATAATAATGAAGGTGATGGTCCTTATTGGTACCTACTTTGAATTCTCATAGTTTCCTACATATTTACTTCACTGTCTTCCAATTAATTCTGCAATTTTCAAAGTTAACGAAACAAGAGAAGAAACTAGGTCCAAGTCTAACAACAGTAAGTACCTACATAAATATTTAAAAAAAAAAAAATTTCAGTAATGGATCCAGCTATAAACTGTTTTACGTCCTGAATATGTTCTTTAGTAATTATAGCAAACATATTCGGAAGTTTTGTGAGTGGACTGAAATTTACCCTTTATTTATTTAATTATGGCTGTCAATTTTGATGATACTATCAACTTGATGATCATTCTTAATCGGACACTGGAAGTATGTAGGTAAAAAACATACCTACAACGACAAAATATTTTTTAGATTATTGAATGAAGAGATGCCTACCTAGTAAGTACTTTGTTTAGTTTTAGTTTTACCTAATTAATTTAATTAAAAAAAAAATAGCAAATTTCATGCAAGCGCAAAAATTAAATTATTTCCTCGACTCGAAAAAACTTTCATTTCGATACTCCTGCTGCCATCTATTACTCCGTATTCGTATATAACACTTTTTTTAAACAGAATATAACGCTCAGAGAAAAGAAATTCATTTCATTTGATAGTTAAAGCTTACTTCCATTGGTCATGTGGTGTCATTACATCGACGTTCATCAATGCACGCATTCAAAAATGGGTTGGTATGGATGAGTGAATTGAATGTCACTTTTCATTTTTATTAAGAAGCAGATGAGTGTGTCATCTAGTCGCATGCTCTACAAGAGATTTATAAGACTTATTTTTATAAAGATCTTACAAAGTTTGGTGAAAACTTTTAATGCACGATTTAAACTAAACGAAAGCTCTTCTTATTGAATGTTTCCACTGAAAGATTAAATTTTAAATATAGAGCACACTAGTTCCTTGCTTAATCGTCAACAAGATATGCTGAATTTGTTTTTTTATTTTTAATATTATTAAGACAAGCTTAGATGATTAGAGGACATGAGAAAAGTGGCGGAGGTGCTACATACAGCTTAATCAAGCATCGTGCACTTTTATCGCTACATACATGGTTAATTTTCTGATATAGTTTGATTCCTTTTAAATTAATACCTGAACGCAATATTCGTGCTGTAAGCCGGGCATACCCTTTCACCTTTCAAAATTATTTCGGCCGTGCAGTGAAATTCCGTGATACTATTGCATTTTATTCCTTATTGTGCGAATATTGAACAGTCTACAATTTCTGAAGGTTCAAGAGTAAAAGTGCACGATGCTTGATTAAGTAGATATTATTGCCATCACATCACCCATGATCTTAAATCTTTTAACAATATCTAATGAAGCTAAGGCTGTGTGCGATCAGTTCTGGCCCAGAATTGTATTCCATTCTAGGATGAATGATCATAGTTTTTGCGCAAAAGAAGAAACTCATAATAAGGACTATCCCGAGAAGTTTTGCAAGGTTCTGAAAATTTCCCTGCTCAGCGGTTCGCCTGTTTTACTTTTTGAATGCCTATACCAAGAAATCAAGATTTGTCTTATAGTCGCCACTTTGCGCACTGAGATCGTTTTATTTTTATCGATGCAGTTTATTAGTTTTTCTCTTCGTTTTTTATTTTTAAGTCCTTTTGACCTGACACTTCTGGGTAGTACTTTAATAGTCTGATCACTAATAAACTTGTTAATTGTGTTTTTAACTGTTCATCTGGTTGATTTTACCTTTTTGGCTATGTGTGAATATGATGTTTTGGGATTGAACGTGTAAAACGCAAATTTCTTTTCTCACCTTTTTACCCTCTTAACTCATTTTTAAAACTAAGGAATAGGAAAACGGACGGGGACGCATTTTGATTTGGGTTATCAATTCAAGTCGGATGAAAACCGTTCTTAGTAACTAGTATTTATAATTCCAGGTATAAAGAAAACAAGTCCGATGGAAGAGTGAAAAGTAATCATTATTTAATCTGGTCTACCATTCTGAGGCATATTATAATATCTGTGAGGGAGGTGCATGCATTCAAAAGGAGGATGCTATTTAAATTCCTTTAATTTAGGTACGACACTGTTGGAATCAGAATATGTACCTCTCACTAAATCAAGAAAAGCGATATGATACAAATTTTTACCATAGCTAAACTATACATCCGCACACGCGGATATTCAATTGGCAGAGCTATAGACCGTTATAGAATTAACAATCAAGATAAGATAGGTAAAAACATTGAAAAACTTTGCAAAAGAGTATCTTCAATTGTTCAACTAGGAAACGTTAGAACGTTTCGAATGTTTACTAGTTGAATTGTTCTCGCATAGAAGGCACGATTCTCTTGACAATAGTTAAACAGTGGGGTAATTACTATTAATCGATTTGAAAATGTTCTTCTTATAATGTGACTTCAGTAAATGGTCCGCGAAAAGAGAAATCGAAAAATGTCTATTTTTAACGAATGAGTGGAGGTAACTATAGAAACTAGGCTCAGGATCTACTTATTTTGTCTCAGATATGAAATCTGACACGGAAAATTGAATAGGGAAGTACCGCGATTGCTATGCATTTGCCCAGTTAAAACATATTTATATGACTGTGACACTGCTCTTGCTGAGTTGCATGCAGAGGTCTACAGATAGCAGAAACCATAAAATAATTTTTTTATATTGACTGCTTGATGATGATTCCATTTTAAAATTTTTAAAAATTTTCGTTTTTATTAAAATTTCTAATTGAAAATTTTAGGTTGAGTTAATTCATCGATCGTGAAGAAAATTATGAGCATGCAAAAATTTCGTTCTTTTCTTGATTTCATTTAAAAACCGTTATTTCCATACCAATACAAATCTTTAAAACTAAGTTAAATGTAAACCACACCATGAAATCGAAAACTTGTCGAGCTGCTAAGTTACAAAAAACTTAATTTCAATGAGCTCCAAAATTTCTCATTTCGATACCCCCGGAGCCATCTGTTGGCAGAGGAGGTATAGCTAGCTTAGAGAGAAAAAAACAAAGAACAATTGCAGACTAAATATGCATGCCACGCTGTTGCTACAATTTGTAATTTCATCTCATTCTCTCTAATTCATTTTGAAGAAACAGCGAATACCAGGCGATCAGCAAATTTTAGATCATCTATGAACAAAATGTAAAATTCTGTTCTACTGCGCATGACCAAAATATTCGTTAAGTTAAGTTATACCTGCGGGTGAGTGTTTTTTGACCAATGAAATGAAGCAGGAATTTTAACATTTGGAAGAGGAGAAGGCAATGTGAAGATAATCTTTATTTTCTTTGTCTATCTGCCTCACTCTCTCTTATGACCAAAATATAGAATTGTAGAAGAGTATAAAAGAAGCAATACAAACGTAATCAGCTTTCGTTAAGTAAAGTAGTGTGTACATTTTATATATAAACAAAGAAATGAAGCAACCATTTTAACTTTTGGAAGAGGAGAAGGCAAACGTGATGATATCATGATGATAATTTTTATTTGTTTCTCTTTTTGCCGGTTGCATTGATGAAATTGCAGTGTGAAATTAAATTGAATGATGACTACTAAATTACTATAAATAAAGGCACTCTACTAATATTTTTAATAGTGATTAAGAATTTTATATTTTCTGTAATTAGCTAATTGCGACAAAATTCAATTCAGAACAGTAAATTTAATTAAATATGTAGGTATCTGCTACCAATATAATTATTTTATATTAAAATAAGGAAAGTGAGATAATGATTCGAAAACTTATAGGCATAAGCCTGAGATAAATTTTATAGACGGAAAAAAATTATTGTTATCGAATTAGCTACTTCTTATTGCATGGATTGAATAAACGTTTTGAATTTTCAAAATATTAAATTGTAAATTTCAGTATATGCGTATGTATATATATAGGCCTTTCAACAATGCAATAAGTTTTTTATATGAAAATTATTGCATTAACGAAAGATACCAATGCAAAGAGACAAAACAATGCAATAAAATCTATAAAGAATGAAACATTTAACAAAAAAGTTGCCAAGTAGGTACCTATCTATTCCAGCCAAACCTATGAATATTTTCTTTCAAATTTAACCCATTTTCACTTTATTTTCTTCAGCTTTTTCCGTGGTAGGTAAATATAAAACAATCATTATTAATTAATTGGGCCTGAGTTGAGGCATCTTGAAATATCTTTGAATAAGATACAAGAGGAAAAGAGATCGGCTTGCAAGCTGTCCACTCAATTAAACTCTCTGATATTGTAAATCTTTACAACATCAACATTAATAAAAACGTTGCAGTACTATAGTATGTTGTGGAGGTCATTAATTAAAAGAAAAAAACCAAATAGGTCCAAAATGGCTACTTTGTGGTACGCCAGAAATTACGATAATACCACCAGAAAGGACAGATTCAAACAAAAATTTCTGCTTATGATCTGTAAGGTAAAGGTTTTGCAAAAATCCATAAGAACACCGATAACACGCTTGAGCACAGAGCGATACAAACGTAAAAACATTTACGCACGTATATTCTTAACAAAGCCACGATGATTTCAGATACAAATAAGCTCACAGTACTAGTAGACTCTATCAGAGACCACTTTGTCAAAGAAAGTGATGTTATAAATACATATCGCACCTTGTAAAAAAAAATAACACATCAAAATTTGACAATTTTCAGAATAGCGCATTAAAGAAATAGCAGAATATTGTTTTTGAAATCGTATGAAGGCCTTATAAGTTATCAAGTTGGCTTTTCATCCTATGTTTTGTTGTTTAAAGATCAACCCTTATTCATTTGCTAACCATTAATTTACACTAATATCACTCTCGTCGAACGTTTTTTGTATTTTCCGGAAAGCGATGCAAGAGATTTTTGAATGAAAAAGAAGTGACATAATGGCATTTCGTGGGAATCGAGCAAGTTACATTTGTGACGGTTATCTCGAACGAAGTTTATAACTTTTTACGTTGAATTGTGAACATAACAGGAAAATTGTGATTTTTGAGTTGTGACTTTTCTTGACAAGCTGCGAGATATAATAGAGAACTTTACCAAACTTATTTCCGGAAATTACAAGAGCACAAGCTGGAACGCCATCTAAATCCGGATGAAAATCTATTTCAAGTTGATTCAAGTACTTGTTTTTTTAATATATTGCGTCAAGTTCAGGGGACACCCTATGATGCAAAGCACAGCATAGCAGCAAAGAGATAGGACTAGGATTAGGAGACATGAGGAGAGTGGCGGAGGTGCTGATGTATGTCGACCTGAAACTTTCGCAGATTGTATGCCGAAGGATAGACAGAAGATGATAGATTGTTCCACATTCGCACAGTTCGGGGTAGAAAATCATCACGAAATTTTACTGTACTGTAATTTGAAGGGTAAAAGACGGCGCGCGATTTGCAACGCGAGTATTGCGTCATTCTATATCATTCTACAAGAGATCAGACTAGATATTTCATCAGAATATTGACCATGTATGTAGCGATAAAGGAGCAAAAGGCATCCGACATTGCGATGGTGCTCGAGCGAGTCAATATGACAAGTTATTGCCACATCGCCAATGTGCTTGAAGCTTAGAAAATATAGCTTAATGAATAAACAAAGATCCAGCATAAATGTCAAACGAAGAACGTCAGTTGATTCAGATAACGCAGAACTATTTAGTAGGTACACATATTGATATATTTGATTATTATAAGATTTGGAAAATTCTGTAAATAAATTTAGTCCTGACTAAAACGAACAAGATGTTACAAAACAGCAGAATATCCATCAGATTTACATCACATGTTAAGAACTTTTATCGACAATTGAAAAATATTATCCAAGATAAAATTAAAAATTTCTTACAGAGCTCAGCAAAATTATTATTGAAGGATTAATTTCCAAAAACTAACTAACTAAGTTTATTTCCAAAAGCCTATATCTGATTTGAAATTTATTTCGAGAACCGTTTATCCTACATTTTTGACATAAAATATCTTGATCTAAAGCAACATTTCCTGTGAATTGGTTGCAATAGTGTTTTAAAGTAGGTACGGGTCGCCGCGTGTTATGGATTTAACGTCCATAAAATAATGCAGAAGCCTCTTGGAGAGTCTGCGAATGCTGTCAATTGCCATTCATCTTTTACCCACTCCACTACATGACCCTGTTCATCTACGATAAACAGAGAATAGGTACTATTGGAAAACTCCAATCTCTTCCCATAGGCTGTATTCTGTTTCTGTTACGTTCTTAGATCCTTCGCCTGACTACTAGTAGAAGACCTATTAGTGACTTAAATCGACAGAATACCTGGCCGATATACAATCTACAATGGTTGTCTTGATGCACTTCGACCGCAAATCCAACATTCAGAGCACAAACTCATAAATGGAAAACTTTTTGTACTTACTTCTCGAAATTATCTTTTACCTCTAAGTGGATTAAACAAAATCGCTGGTTGGTGTGGAGGGGATTGAATCAAAGGCACCATCAATGTTTGGGACTTCCTTTTCTTGCAGAGCTGGTAAGAGCCATCATGGCTTACGGTATGTCCACCAATCATTAGGAAAAGAGGCGAGCATTTGGTGGAATCATAGATAAGACTTCAATTTTCAAATGGCAAACGTAATCTCGCTCAATTATTCATGCCATGGTTCACATCTCTTATCGTTTCTATACTAGTTGCCTAGCTCAGTGGCATTCGATTCAAGAGAATGGACAGGAGAAACCGATGGTTTCAGAGACTATAACAGTGAGGTATACATATAAAGTTATATAGGTATATTATTTCACATTACTCAAAGGTGGCCGATAGTAATATATTTTGACTACTGAATATTGTCGGGCATCAACGCATACTTCATGATAAGCCACAAAATCAAATTAACCAAGCTGTGTGAGGTTTGCCCTTGAAAAACGACGAGAAGACCAATTTTTCGGGTTTGGTAATAACTTTTAAAACGTACAGGGAAAAAAGCTTGAATAATTAAATATTAATTCATAACAAATACTAAAAATATTAAAAAATACAAATCAGAATATACCATTAATGTTTCGCGGGGAGCACATGGAACATTCTATATCCTTGTGAAGAAATTTTTTACCCAACTCAACAACGCGTGAATGCCAGTGACAATAGCTTTCCCCAATTTCCTTACAAGATTACGTTTCAATTTCTATAATACTACTATAAAACACAGAAAAATCGTGAATTTTAATGATATATGGTTATGCCATCAAGGCATATTTCAACCGATGATTTATTAAGCGCCACATACCCTAAGAAGTCCTCCACAAATTCTTATGTAAGAAACTGACAAGAAAACAAAAAAACCTCTAAAAACTAAAAACAGGAAAAATTTGTGAAGCCCTTGTGCGAGTGTTCGACGAAATTCTTCGAATATAGATTAGATCAGCCAACCGAAAAATAACAAGGTAAAAATGTGCCATTTTCCACTCTGTGCTGCAACCAATGGAGTGCAAAAAGAGAATACAGAAGTACAAAAGTAAAGTCAACTTCTTAAGAAAATCATCCAATTAGTTCGAAGCGAGAAGGAATTACCTAGTTTTCCCTTCTTCTGACCCTTTCGTTAAGTGGCGAACAAGTCACAAATGGATTGCCTTTCGTCGACCGCAATGTTAAAAATCAGTTGTACTATATAAAAAAAATCATTTTATTTCAAATAAATTAAAAAAGAGAAAAAATATCGAAAATGTTCTTAATCGATTAAAAACAGCCATGGAATGCGAGGACGGAATGTGTTTCATATGAGTAAAATATCATTCCTGGATTGTTCTTAGTTTACTAATAGGATTTCCTCTAATACTATTCGGCGAAGTATCCTTGATAGGATGGATGTACGCTTTGTGGTCACGTATCTTCCGGTACAAGGATATATACTTCCCAGCAGTTGTAGTTCTTGGGACAATGTACTCCTCACAGAATAACGTCTTACTCTGTGCTGCTTGGCTCAATTTATCATAGCATAGGGCTTGTAGGAATGTTAGGACAAACGTATAACAGTTATACGATTCCTCCTTATAGTGCTCCACTGTCCACTGAGGTTGTTTACAAATCTGTAGATATATATACAATAAATATATTGATTTCTTTACAAGAACATACTTATATGTCAGAAATTACCTGCATCAGCACATTATCCCAGAGTTCATGCCAAGGTTCAGGTACAGTTTCTACCAATAATGATTGTATCCAGGAACTTGCACCGTTTTTATTTGAGTGCTTTTGAAGACCATCCCTGTCGAACTCTACAATAGTTCCCTGAGATGTTGTGACAGCGATATGAAGGTCTGTTGTGTTGTTATAATCACTATATATGTACAACAACAAAAAATCAAAAGTGAAATCATAAAAAAATATAACGACGACGATGATGAAATGGCTCTGAAAAATATCACAAAATCAAGCGAAATATTTTCTTACTTTAGAAAATCTCCTGTTGTTGGACGTAGAACTATAGAGCAAGGATGCTGAGAAACTCTTACAAATGGATACGGTAGTCTAAATGGCAGCAGTTTTAGGTCTTTTTCGTTTAGCTGCAACTGACATGTTGGGCATACTTCCGGTAGAGTGAAGCAGAAAACTTTTGAGGTGCAATGTTGAAAACAAATGATGCCTGGGTCACCAGAGCCGGATGACAGCATGTTCTAAAAGTAGAAGGAAAATTTCCTGGTCTTTAGTTTTTTTTTTTTTGGTAGGTAGCTGCCATACGAACTGAAAAAAATATTATGTATAGCCGTTGGCATGGCAGAATTCCATAACCTTCATGAGCACTTTTAATATTTTATGGGTGATGTAAAAATTTTGTTTGAAACTAATGAAGCAAGAGAAAGTCTTATCTCAATATGAAACTGACAAAACAAAAATAACTATAATGAGTTTCTGAATAATTCTACATGGTGAAGGATGAAACGCATATTTGATATCATAATTGGTGTTAATTTACCGAAATTACATTCTTTGTTTATCCATTTTTAAGGCAGAATGAGCCTTATCAAATTTGATCATGTGTCAATTCAAATTAAAAAAAAAAACGCAAATTGTTCGTCCAGAGAAATTCTATGGGACTAGAAAAGTCGCCGAAATGCGGCTAATCTTCCTATATATAGTATATGAGGGAAGAACAAAATAATATTCTGCGTAGTCTAATGCTTCAAAATAAAAAAGATTGGAAGTATAGTTATTATACATTCGCAGGATTCTGGAAAACGTGTACATACACCAATAAACATAATTGTAATCTAATAACGGTAAGTCTATTTAGAGGATTTTTTTTTATTAATCCAAGTTCAGAGGATACCCTATGATGTAAAGCACAGTACAAAGGAAAGGATTAGAGGATATGACGAGAGTGCCGAAGGTGTTGATGTATATGTTACTCTTAAACCTTCGCAGAGTTTAAGCCAAGGAAAGACAGAAGATGGTAGATTGTTTCATATTCGCACAGTTCAAGATAAAACAAATGACAGACTTTTACTGTACCTGCATTGAAAATATTTTGAAGGATAACAAGATGTATGCGAGTATTGGATGCAGAAATTAATTTACAATGGATCATATATTTCAATGTTGTATGTAGTATATTTCTTTGTGAATTCATCAGCAGGTAAGTATTACCTTCAACGGCGTTACAATCACTTTAAAACACTTCTATCCATAATGGAATCGAAAATATATTTGTGATGATAATATGAAAGTGATGATCTTTATTGGTGCTCTGAATTTTGAAATCTCATCGTTATCATATACCAAATTCTCTAACTTCAATTAATTTTGCAATTTCCAAAGTTAAGGAAACGAAAAAAACTCTTCCCCGATTTTTGCACTGCCAAGTAGTAATTTAAGTGCCTATGTACGTACCCAAGTTATATAAAAAAAAAAAGTTTAATGGATGATGATCCTTCTATAATCTGTTTTTCGTAAATAACTATGTATGTACCTATGTGGAGTAATTACAGCAAACATATTCAGAAGCAGCTTAGTGACTTAAAATTTACCCCGTTTTTATACCCTAGATGAAATCGATAGGGGTATACTAAGTTTGTCATTCCGTTTGTAACACCTCGAAATAATGATGGTAGAGCAAAATGAATTGGACACCCACTCATAATATTAAAAGTTATTTTGATTTTTACATGTCCGTCCATCCGTCTGTCTGTCTGTGCGCACGATAACTCGAGAGCGCGTATACTTAGAGAGCTGAAATTTTGTACACGGACTTTCAAAAAAAAAGTAGAATTAAGTTCGAAAATGAGACAAATCGGGCAACTCCTTCATGGGGTTGCTATACAAAACTTTCGTTTTTCACTATATATTTGGACACTGCCTGAGAACGCGTCGACGTAGAGAGCTGAAATTTCGTACATGATGTTTTTACTACATTAGCAAATAAAATGTTAAAAATTTAGTCGGGCAACTCCCTCTTGGTGTTGCCATATAAAAATTCAGGTTTTTTACGTATACTTTGAAAACGATCAGTCCAAGACATTTTTATTGTACTAAAAACTTCTGCAGAATACGAAATCCTATAAAATTGGTTATGATCATTTTTTCTGTGCGACAAACCGTTCTAGAAATATATGCCAAAAACAACTTCAAAATCAAACTTGAATAGATCGGTGACCATACCATCTAGGGTATCATAAGAATTAGTCTTAGACCAATTCTAGCTTTTTTACTTGTTTTATTTAATTTGGCGCCTGTCAATTGATAATAGTACTATAAACTTATTATGAATGATGAGTTGATACCAAGTAAGTATATACCTAGCCGAAACTTTTATAATTTTTACAAATTTAAATAATCAGTCAGTCTTTGAAAAACCAAAGTGAAAATAATTAAAAGGGACCATAATTTGCATAAAATTCGCGTTTTAAGTTTTAATTTTATTTAATTTTATTAAAAAAAAAATAATCGCAAATTTTCCAGCAGTGTGTAAAAATATATAATTTCCTCGACTCAAAAAAAACTTTCATTTCGATACTCCTGCTGCCATCTATTGCTCCGTGTTCGTATATACCCCATTTTTGTTTATATGAATATTGACAGACTATCATGCTCAGAGAAAGTAGAATAATTCCTCCTTCCTGCTGGTGCTAATGCTCGGTACCAAAGAATTGCCTACAGCTGAGAGACCAGTATCATCAGTTTTTCTTGGAGAGAATTAAATAGCATACAAAGGCATGTGATCTAAGCGAATGCTGTTCAAAAATTTACTATTTTCTACACCGACAGTTGATCGGACATATTTATCAGGAATGGGGGAATACTGTTTTCCAACCAGAAAGAGAAATCCATTCATATAGAAGAAAGAGTTAAAAAAAGTGTGATAATAAAGTTAAGAGTGATGGAAGTACTAAAAGTAGAGGTTAAATATGGGAGGCCTTTTTGACATCTGTTTTTATGGGAGTGTTTTTTGTTTTCATACTATGATTGTGGATTGTAGAAATAATTTTTGTGTAAACGATGAGGGCGGAAGGAGATTCGGTATTGAACCACCACTGAAGCCAAATTTGCACTGACTGAGTTTTCGCCTGTTAATTGTTATTCCTAAATAAGTCTGCCATTAAATTAGGCAGCCATGTATGTATTGTAGTGTGTTCGTAAATAAAATACACAGTAGAAATTATTTAAACACACAAATGTCCGTAGTATATGTAGTATAGTACCTTAACCTACTTTTCTAAGCTTAGATTTAATTGACCGAACAATATTGTACGGAAATAGTTTTTCTTGAGGTATACCTACATATGTTAAGATTAAAAAAAATTACATTCTGGGTAGGATAGAAGTGAAAAGTTCAAAAAAAATTTTTTCAATTATTTAAAACAAATTTTCTACATTGAACCTTCTAAAACTTTTCTACAGTAGTCGCAGAGAGCGTAATAATAATAACTGAAAAATGCCAACAGTACGATATTAAAACAAGATTACAGTCATTGGGAAATAAAAAAAAAGACAGCAAGATCCCACAAGAACAAATTCTAGGTCTTTTTGGAAGATGTAGTAATATCAATTTTTTTTTTGTCATTTAAAAATTGACTAGTAAATTTATATAGGTTTTGACAACATATCATTCGATACTATTTCTGTAGTTTTGTACTGGGTTTTTCAACTCCTCTACAGATAAGAGGGCAAAACTTAGAGTATCCAGCCTACTCCGGGCGAAGGCCCGACAATCACACAAAAAGTGTTCGGTTGTCGCAGGCTCTCATTGCAGGCAGGACAAGAACTCAGGCCTTTCAACAACTCCCATCCTTGTTAGATGAGCATGAAGCGAGCTGTGACTGGTGATGATGCCAACAGAGATATTCTTATTGGGCCCATCAAGAAACAGTTTTGTGCACCTGCAAGTACTCAGGTTCGCCCATCTCTCAGGATGCTTCCTATGAACATCCGCTTTGATGAGAGACCTGATACTCCAGGTGGCAACGCCTACGGTGGATTCTGGTCCTCGGAACGGAAAATCTGAGGCAGCCCTAGATAAAGGGTCAGCCATATCATTCCCCATTATCCCCATGTGACCAGGAACCCACAGAAGGGACACCTTGTTGTGGATATACAGCTTATCCACAGACGACCTGCAATCTCCCAGTAACTTAGGTGTTATCCGAGGGCCACCCAGAGCCATCAAGGCTGCCTGACTATCCGAAAGGATAGCAATATCCTTTCCCTTGATTTGTATATCAAGGGCTATCTTCGCTGTCATTGAGATGGCAAAGACCTCAGCCTGAAAGACAGTGAAGTGTCCTCCAACTGAGAACTCCATCCCATTGTCTGTTTTAGGAAAGTAGACACCCACCCCAGCGCGCTCATTAGTGTGAGAGCTGTCAGTGAAAATTTTTAGAGTGGACCGGGGAAGGCTCGGTAAGACACTTTCCTCAGCCCACGATTCCTTTACAGGAAAGCTCACAGAGAAGCGACGCCCAAAACGAAGCCCCGGTACCATCGCATCAAGTGGCATACTGGCCAGTAGGTTTTCCAAGTCAAGCTCATACGACAGAGAGCAATGAGAAGAGCCAATCCAGCAGTATTCCCAACATCCCCATGAGCGCAATCAATTACAAAATCCAGGGGTGGCAGATTAAGTAAGACTTCAAGAGCAGTAGTACCCGTAGATCGCATGGAGCCCGTAATTCCCAAGAAGAAAAGCCTTTGAATTCCGCCAGCTTCCGGATCGCAGTCCCCACAAGCATCATCGGCCATTACATACAGGTGGCATATGTGAGCATGAGTCGAACGGTCAAGGTGTACATCCAGTGTACAACCCTCGGTCTCATGCCCCATGTGCAACCAAAGGTTCTCCTGCATTGAACGAAGACCCTCATAGCCGCATCAACTTTTTCCTCTACGTACAATCCCCATGTCAGCTTCGAGTCAAGGTAGACTTCAAGGTGCCTGACATGAAGAGAAAGTTCCAGAGTGTGTCCAAAGAGCTTTATAAGAACAAAGTACCCAGGCTTACGTCTTCTGGAGAAGAGCACCAAGCTGGTCTTTGTTGGGTTCACTGTCATATCATAACGGTTGCACCACCTCAACAATATTGACGTCTTGTTGCATGAAGGCACAGGCAGCAGTCATGCTGTGCTTGGAAATGAGCAAAGGGATGTCATTCGAATACGCTTTACATGAGAATCCCACATTTTTCAGCACCGTGATGAGTGAGTCAACCAACATACACCGAGTACTAGGGAAAGCACGCCACCTTGCGCGCAGCCTCTCTCCACCAGCACACTTAGAGGGGTTCGGCCGCCCACCTACAGTTAAATATCGTCGTCTTAACATTTGGTCGATCCATCGCATTACAGTACGGTCAACACCATGGCAACGAGCTGCCTCACATAGCGACTCGGGGTGGCCCTTTAAAAGCCTCCTCGATGTCCAGAAAGGCTACCGAGGTACACAGTTCAAGATCCAGTCCCCGCTCAATGACAGTAACCATTGAATGGAGAGCCGCTTCCGTAGATCTGCCCCTCCGGTAAGCGTGCTATGAGGTATTTAAGAGAGAGGCCTTTAGGGTTACTCCCTTGATGTATTCATCCACAAGTCTCTCCAGGCATTTCAAAAGAAATGAGGAGAGGCTTATGCTTCGAAAACTCTTCAGGTCCATGTAAGAAGCCTTCGGAACGAAGGAAACCCTCACCTTCCTCCACACCTCAGGGACATATCCAAAAGCGATACATGCCCTGAAAACGGAGTCGATGTAAGGAGCCAGCACAACACCTCTGCCTTAAGAAGGACAGGCAGAATACCGTCTGGACCCGGGGCTTTAAAATCCGAGAAGGTTGAAATTGACCACTTCACCTTCTCGACATCAACAGCCTTGGCAGCAATGGACCAATCACCACCAGTGCAGAGATGTTGGGGATGTTCGCCATACAACTGCAGGTGTTCTTCAAGTCTACAGTCTGGAAAATGCGTCGAGAGAAGAAGTCTACAGGCTTCTTCCTTCGATGCCGTAAAGGAACCATCTGGCCTTCTTAGAATACTCAGCCTGGCATACGGGTCAGTCCTAAGAGCCCTGAGCAGCCTAACCGGTTCACGATAGCCGTCGAGCTTCTCGCAGAAGTCTACAAAGGCCTGCATTTTTGATTTCCAGTCTTCCTCCGAGCCAATCCTCCTGGCCTTATTAAAAAGTCTTGGAAGCCTTACGGAGTTCGCTAAGACTGCCGTTACTCCACGGCATAGGTTTCCTTCCAATGTCCGTATTAATGGGACAGGAAGCTTCGAAAGTTTCAGTCACAGCAGACTGTAGCCTTCCTACTTCCTTCTCCAAGGAGGCAATACTTACATATATACTCGTATTCTATGAAATATATACATATGTGGTATGCTTTGTTGCATATGATCGTGAAAGAATGATCGTAGGTAGGGTGACCTCCTATACTCCTTACTTCTGTGATGCGTCGTAATTGCCTCTTAGCAAAAAGCATATGCAGAAAAAAACATTTCCATCGGTACCGGTGATAGTTCTTTTCGAACTTCGCATAAACAACTCTGTATATGGCATATTGAAAGGGTGTCGAAATTTAGAACTATGTCATCTTAGTAAAACTAGTAGGATAATTTTTAATCCATTCCTTTTGCGAATAATGTCAAGTATTTAAGGGTGATTGTATGTATATTAAGGCTCCAATGGTATCAAGACCTACATAAATAAATTGGCAACAATATTTGGCTTTTGCAGACCTGCCGCAGATTGTGCAAATATAAGCATGTCATTAAATAAATAATGACGCATGGAGTCTCAACGATACCAGATATATGTTAAGTAAACTCCAAGAATTGTTTTGCCTGGGTTTGGGTTTAAGTAATCTATTTCTACTATGATGGGCGACGAAAACTATACTAAACTCAGCACCATTACATACATTTTGTAGTGTAAAGAATGGCGGGCCTGGTCTGGTCTATGCTTTAGCTTCACATATGTATAGTAGAGTAGATCTCATCGCATCAAGGATTTAATGGAACTAGAAGGGCGCAAGAGGACTCAGTGTAATTTTAACTACATACCATAGAGAAACTTATAGTGGAAATGTCTCCGTCATAATCCTGAAGGACAGTTCACTGAGCCCCCCCCCTTACCCCCACCACCCCAAAAACGATTGTTAATGTTCTGTTTTTTCCTTTTCAAGATCGCGATTTTTCCAGCCTGAAGCACGAAAGGTTGGAGGACCACCCCCGCCCCGTATAAAACTGATTCGTGAGGGTGATACCCTCCCTCATCGAGCAAAAAGTTGCAAAAAACGGCAAATGAACGATTTCGACTTTTCTTTCATTTGCCCGTTTGGTTGACGGATGACTGACGGAGATCTTGTAAACGACAAGCTGCGTTACTTCTCGCGCGTCATGGCAAACGATCTTTAAATACTTATTTGAGATAGGTAGATACTTAAGTTTATACCAGATACACTTAGCGTTAAAATAGATAATGAAAATAAAATCTCTGATCATGAAACTATACAGGTTATAATCAAAGACAGTGTACAAGAGCATAAACAAAGTAAAACTATAAATAAAATAAGATATACCAAAGAGCATTTCGATGAACTTTTGAGACAAGTAAATTTTGACTCACTATATTACATCGATGATGTAGAAACTCTATCATCTGAATTGGAGGAAAAGCTAACGACATGCGTAAAAGGGCTGAGACAGGAAAAAACTATTAGAGATGATGGATGCAGCTGGTACTCAGCAGACCTAGATAGAATGAGAAGAGAAAAAATCACAGAATATAAGAGAGCAGTGTACGGTGATGAAAGGGATGCATGGAATCATTACAGAAGTATTCGAAATAAGTATAAAGCTGCAATTAATAAAGCAAAGAATGAATACATAAAATTATTAGTATTAAATAAAAGGGAAAACCAAAGAAACGTATGGAAGGCAATAAAAGAGCTTGTCATTGGACCAAAGAATCGAGGGAGTAATAATCTGAATGTAGTACAATTCGGAGACCATGATATAATGCATCCGAGTGAAATTGCACATAACTTTAATACGTACTTTGTCGAAAGCATTAAACATATAAACATCTCTATCCCAGTGGTGGACTTTCTTCAAGTGGACCTTGCAACAGAGAGTACATTCAAATTTAGTTTTTGTAGTGAGAAAACACTGTATGACACATTAAAGAGGTGGAATAATAAAAAGGACGTCATTGGCCTGAGCTGCGACATGATTATTCAATCCATAGAGACAATAGTGCATATATTAATGAAGTTAATAAATCTAAGCCTGCAAAATGGAACATTTCCTTTCTGGAAAGAAACTATCGTTATTCCGATCCAAAAGATTCCCAATACAACGAAATGTGAAGAATTCCGTCCAATTAACATGTTGCCTAGCTATGAAAAGATTCTAGAAAGAATAGTAGCAGATCAGCTGGGAGAATATGTAGAAAAGAATAAGCTATTATTAGAAGAGCAGTCTGGCTTCAGAAATAAACATTCATGCGAAACAGCATTAAATTGGGTAATATTTGAATGGAAAAAGGAATTGGATGCTGGTAAGAAAATAATGGCAGTTTTCCTAGACTTCAAGCGAGCGTTTGAAACTATAGATAGGGATATTTTACTAAAGAAACTTAAGACATACGGAATACGGAATAAGAGGAACTGAACAAAAGTGGTTCAACTCATATCTCTCTAACAGAACACAAAAAACGAGGGTAAATGGTATAATGTCTGATCCAATAGATGTGGAATTGGGAGTTCCGCAAGGTTCAGTACTGGGCGTCAAATTGTTTCTTCTGTACATAAATGATATAAAATCAGTAATAAAATACAGTCAATTGGCGTTATTTGCAGATGACACCTTAATATATATCTGTTGTGACCAAGCAGACGAATGTATTCGTAACATAAAGGAAGACCTTGAGAGCATTGACAACTGGCTTAAAATGAATAAACTTAAAATAAATGTTGAAAAAACTAAGGCAATGTGCTTTAATGTCATTGATCCGGAAGATATGTACCTTGGCAATGAAAAAATTGAATATGTAACAAAATTTAAATACCTTGGTGTAATAGTGGATAACAAATTGAAATTTAATGAGCATACAGACTACATATGTGGGAAAATCGCAAAGAAAATTGGATTCTTAAAAAGAATTAGGCGATATTTAACTGTGGACACTGCTATTATGTTATTCAATTCTCTTGTACTTCCACATTTTAATTATTGTTCTTCGCTATTATTCGCTGGTACTGCAGGAATGAAACACAGGCTTCAACTTCTGCAAAATAGAGCAATGCGGAGTATACTGAGGTGTAAATGGGATACACCCACGCGATACATACTGGAGATTCTCCAGTGGATGAATATTAATCAACGCTTGACGTATAATGCAATGATTCTTGTGTTTAAAATGAAGAATTATGAAGTGCCTGAGTATTTATGCAGAAATATTATATATGTTGGGGACGTTCAGCCATACAACCTGCGAGGCAATCAATGTTTCAGGTTGCAGAAATGGAATAGAGTTAGTACGCAGAATTCTTTATTGTACAAGGGTTTAAAATTTTTTAATGGTTTGCCTGATAAAGTTAAGAATGAAAGAGTGCTAAACTGTTTTAAAAGAAAACTAGTTCAATATATTTTAGAAAATGTTCCTTGAAATGTAGATACAGCAAATTTTAATATTATGTATGTAATTAATGACGTAGAACTGTGAATTTGTTAAATAATCATATTTTTAGTATGCTTTATAGTTACATGAACTAATAAATCAATCTTATCTTATCTTATCTTATCTACTATCACTTAAATATTAGCCTACCCTCACTTTAGAAGAGAATATCGAAAATATGATATGTAATGAAATTACTGAGGCATCTGTGTCAGCGCATAGAAAATCGAAACTTTTCTAATCATAGCCCTACAAATAATTTACCAGATTTTCCTCATTTCGAAATTTAAAATCTAAAATTTTTACAAAAGAACTGAGTGCCAAGTTTGACTTTTCTACCTCAACCCGTTCTCCAATCATTGTTCAAACATATACGTAAATTGAAAAACTATGTTTTCGTATAGCAACTTTACATGGAAGTTTTCCACTTCTGAAAATTTTTTTAACTTATACAGGGTGTCCCGGAGGTTGACGACAAGCTGGAATCGGGTGATAGAACAAATCATAATAGTTACCAGAAAAATATAAAAACAAATCTAAGTCATGTATATTTTAAATTATAGGCATTTCTTTTTTTCGAGAAAATGTACATCCTGTGATGTTTTTTAGCTCCTGTTGCTACAAATCTTTACTTTTTTCAATTTTATTTTTCGTATGTAATCCCGAATAGTGCTTATGTAACCTATTGCTTTAAGTTCTTAGCCGACTAGTCCAGCTTGGAAAAAAATGTCACATTTTGCCGAACCAAGAATAGAAAATTAATACTTCACCCAACTTTAACTGACTGTACTGAAAACAAATGTACGACGCCAGTTTGGCAAGTAACTTTAAAGTACAGTCAGTTAAAGTTGGGTGAAGTATTAATTTTCTATTCTTGGTTCGACATTTTCTTCCAAGCTGGAGCAGTTGGCCTAGAACTTAAAGCAACAGGTTACATAAGCACTATTCGGGATTACATAATAAAAATAAAATTGAAAAAAAGTAAAGATTTGTACAACAGGAGCTAAAACACCATCACAGGGTGTACATTTTCTCGAAAACAAAAGAAATGTCTATAATTTGAAAAATACAAGATTTGGATTTTTTTTATATTTTTCTGGTAACTGTTATGATTTGGTCTATCACCCGATTCCGGCTTGACGTCGACTTCCGGGACACCCTATTTATACAATTTTACAAAAAAGATATGTACAAAATTCGAAGATCTCTATATCCACGCATTCTTGACAGACGAACAAACAAGTAGACAGAAAATCCATTTATAAAAACGAAAAAAAAGAAAATTAAAAAAATCATCATGTACACATATTCACGATCTGCAAATGAATAACGAAATGTACATTATATAAATTTATAAACTCAAAAGTTTCAGAATACTCCTTACAGACTAATACAAAAAGCGTATTTCAATTTAGAAAAAGAAAAAATAAGCAGAATTTTAGGATAGGTACATATAGGAGTATATTAATCGCTGGAGAAATCCTGATAGAACAACTCCAGACCGTAAATGCCTTCATGCATGAGCCCTCACATAAGAATATGAGAAAAATGATATGAAGGGATGAACAGACACCCCAGGGTAAGGTCACCAGATATTACATAAGTATATCAATTATAGCAAAGGGATTGTTCGTGAAAATATGTAAATGTCCTTTTTATTGACAGGAACATAATGATTAGGGATAGATACACCACAACGGATCTAGACGGCTCTATTCAATCAACAAATTAATGTAACTCGTCAAAGGAGTTGATTTGATTTAGTGGGCGTTAAAAGATGGTTTAAAATTATATACCTGTATATCTCCTCCTTCTTACCATTGTCGAGGAGATAATAAACGTGAAAGAGATGTACAGAAATCGTAGCACTCGAAACTGAAAGTTGTCCCCAAGGTCTAGAATAGTGAAGTAAATTTCTGTGCTCTTTATATGTATATTGATAATAATAATAAAATTTTCATAGATGTACTCAATTCTTATCTTCTAATAACTTTAGGGTAGCCAGTTCCATTTACCGTGTAGGTGTACATTTGTGTAATTCTGAGAAAAATTACATAAGATTTAAAAAATGAAAATATTAGTGAAAATGTAATGTCAATACATGTATCTATACTTCCCAAATTTTCAACTGTCATTTGATTTCAATTAAAAGTAGGTTAGTATACAACAATAACAACATAATAATTTTAATAAAATTTTTACAACATTTTTAAATAAAAAGTTTCATAAAAACAAAACCGAAAATAAATAAAATACAGTTCACGAGTATCGCAATTTGTTATAACAACCGCGTAACCACAACAAAATGTTCAAAAGTTTATTCCCCCTATATAGTATATGCATTATAATTGCCGGTTCAGAACAAACAGCTGATTTTACTCATTGTTCAAGGAAGCGGAATAATAAGAGTATATACCTACAAGTCACGCATCCCTTCCTTAGTAGATCCACACAAAATCCCTCTATGTATAATGCTTTGGAATATCCGAAAACAGCTAGTGAATAATCCAAATTACATCATAAGATTGTTACGTTCCACTGAATTATTAAAACGCATACTCACCATAAATGGATGTTGTGGAATTTATCCCTTTCACGACAACCCCCATGCGCAAAACCCTACTTTCACCCTTACATATTATTTCCATGCCGTCAAGCAAGTGGTTATTTTGTTTGGAATCGTTTGCTAGAAACTTTCTAGTAGAGCACGAGCCGCGGATGATTACGGTCGGAAAATATTGTGGTAACCGGATACCGTCGTCTTTCTTGGATTTCAATAATATATTCTTTGTGCAGGACTACAGTATAGATATTGGGTTAGAGATAGACCGATAATTTTTACCGGTTAGAAAAATTATTTGGGACAAACATCTTTTATCTAACAGCTGTGAGATTTTTAACTAAATAGAAAAAGATAACTTTGAAATCTAAAAACCAACTGCCCGGAAAAAAGCTCAAAATTTAGTGAAAAAAAAAACTGCCGAATTTTTAGAAAACGAAAAATTAAAAGAAAAAACTAAAATTATTTCCTTTAGATGTGATTCTTGATGTGTTCTCCATACATATAGTGCTAAATAAAATTTTATCGCGATTTAGTGAAATTTGTCTTGTTTTTTTGTTTTTTTCTTTTCTTTATCTTTTAAATATTACAAAAATCTATCTTGGTGTCTATATATTAAGTTTAGTGTGCTTTGACGTGCAATAAATAATTCCCAGTCTTTATTACTACCGATTGCAACATTAAGAGTTCAGTGTGTTTTCATAAAGATTGTTTTTTTTTTATTTAGAGTGTTGTAATAGAAAAACAAAAAATTAAAAACAAAAGAAAAACATTCTTCAAGTAAAGCAGCAAAAACAAAAACTACAACACCACCACCCAGTGAGTAATTAAAACAACGCACGGAAACGGCGCGACGGTCATATCCTTTTCCACCACGTATAAGTTTGCGGAGCAAGTAAAGGACCCCTGAATAGCATGCACGTTGCGGATTCCGACTAAAAACAAAACTTTTGTTTCTACAAGATATTCTCGTCCTATATACATATATACAGCAATAAGCTAGATACAAAATCATTAAAACACAACGCGGGAGCACGCGGTGGGTACCAGAGGATGAAAAAGTTCTCGTCTTCTAACTAGGGCTTTGGAACTGGATCCTATAGAAACGAGTTACACCACACACATAAAAAGGTAAAGGGATTCAAGATTGCAAATGAGGGGGTAATTTAACTGATAATATTATTACAAAATGTGGAAAGCTAAAGACGTTTTCTGATATTCTCCAGGAAAGAAGGCCGGGCCGACTGTTCTTATCTTTCCATAAGATTGTTAGACACGATGACTCTTGGTCTTAATGTGTTTCTGTAACGTGTAATACTCTTACATTTACATCTCATCAATTATACGCACACCTACCTATATAATTTAAGAATTTAAGCCACCCTTTAAATGGAGGGCAGAAGGAGGCGATAACAGGGCTATTTTTCTTATTTTCTTATTTTTTTTTAACTTGGGAGGATTAAGAAAGTAAACAAAAAATATGCAAGGCTACATGGGCGGCGTATTATTGACATTCGAGTGGCATTAAGTTTCTATAACAACACCGCACACAGGTAGAAATGTATACCTTTGCCGAAAATAAATTGTGTCATGCTGAGCATGCATATAACCTTAAAACGTCACCTGCCATAACAGACACATTTATGATTACTGAAATCCACCCAAAACTCAACCCTCAACTCCCTCTTTGTATACAACTTCTTCTGCCTTGGGCATACCATATTCCCGTATATAAATCATTCCCATTCATGAGGGTCTCACCAAAAGTTCACTAAAAATATCCCACCAACATGCAACCGCACCAAATACCAACCAAAGGTATAAAACTAGGTAGGTTCGCATGTTCACAGTGGTAAAGCACTATAATGTAACCATTTCTGAGGCTTTGTTGTTGTCTTTTTATGGTTAAAGCGACCCTTTTTGAGCTTTGTGGAGTTTTAAGCAGTTTACTTGAAGGAAGGAAAAGATGAAGGAAAAAATGTTGTGAGTAAAAAAAAGCCTCAAAGTAAAACGGCACGGCGTAGCGGGCGCCAATGCTGCCGCCGTTGCCAGACTCTCACAAAGAAGGCATATCAAAGTGCTACAAAGATCTTAGACTTCAAGTGAGAAGCGGGAAATGAAATTTCCTATTTAAGCACGTTTTCTGACTTAAGTAACCTGACTTTGCAAGATTTCCTAAACAAACAGTTCCATTTATAAGCAAACATGTTATGTACAGGAAGTTCTAGATGCAAAAAGGTTTTTCTTAACAGCTTTTTAAAAAAAGTATAGACATACATACATACCTTTGAGATCCTATAAGAGCTTACATACAATATTACATATGTATATAAAGGAGGAAAATTAACACTTCATTTGTTTTGAAATAGGTATGTAAAAATATTTCGGAGCTTTTACCAAATTAAATAGTTTTGTTGAGAGATTTAAGTTTTTTTTGTTTTTTTTTTGTTTGTTAAACAAGTGCCTACGATTTTTATAAGGTTTAAATCAGCGAGAAGATATTAATTAAAGTTTCTTAAGAAAAGATCCATAATGCAGAATGGATCTACATTTTTTAATCTCGGTATTCTGTTACATTTAACCTAATGAAATTTAAGCCAATTACATATGAAAAACGATATTTTCAGAAGTTATCCGATGCTTTACAAAAACCTTCAAAAAACTAAGGTAGGGGAACCCGGGGCATAATTAAGAACGGGGCATAGTGACGAATGAATATTATCTGTAATTAACTTAATTCTAAACTCGCGCTTTGATACCCAGAATGCAGGGTTAAGTATTGCCAACATATGGTCAACATTTTTTTTCACATTAGTCTATGTTTGTTGTAGAAAAGAGCAGACGAATTTTGCAATTAGAACTCGCAAAAGTTTCAGCTTTGCCAAAGATTGTATTTGAGGAAATATTTATGGTGTGCAGTTTGTCAGGATAATGATAGATTTCATGTTAGTGTTCGATAAATTTTGCATAGCATGTCGAAAGAAGACTAATGTGTAGTGGGCCAAAATGACGAGTTTTTGCGGGGCATATTGACTAACTTTTTATGGGAATAACAATTTTTCGATTTTCACACTCTGATAGCCTCAACGAAGAGCGGGTTCAAAGGACATAATTTTACATTACAACGCAACATGTGAATTTTTCGGACGTTGGTTGCTCAAAAACCCAGAAATCAGTATTTCGCAAAAACATTTTTTTTTCGAATTCTATGAATACAAAAGAAATTTTGGAATGTTAACCTATTTATCCTAAATCTTCCGAAATCCAGGAATTGTTTTAAAGGTAAAATATCAGATGTTTTGAGTTTGCATTTTTCGAATTAGAAACTCGAGGTATTTCTCATTTTATAATGTATAATTTCATTGTAAAAATCATATCATATGTTTTGATAAAAAAAGATGTTATTTAATGTATTAAATATAATTCGTTATTATGCCCAGAGCCCTTCGGCATTCTCTACTTAGGTCAGCAGCGCACTTTATAAGGGTGCTAGACGGTAATTATCTATATCACATTTTGTCCCTGATTGACCCTACTTGGTATTGGTATATTTAAGGGTTCAAGAAATCGATTCAGGGTTGTAAAAAAAATCTAGAGAAAAATCGTTTGTCATTATGCCCCGGGTTCCCCTATACATTATACCAAATCACGGACGATAACGCGACGACTACAAAAATTATGTATGAAGTTCCGACTCAAAGCTTATCAAAACATCCCAGCCCGATGATAAAATCATAGGAGGTGTATCTACTAAGTTTGTCATTCCGTAGAAATAATGATGGTAGAGCACAATGGATTGGACACCTCAGCATAATAATAAATGTTAATTTGATTTTTGATTTGAAAGATGAAATTTTGCATTAGGGCTTAAGCAAATAAATTTAAGTTCAAAATTTAAATAAAAATTTCGTTTTACACTATATATTTGGACACTCCCTGAGAACGCGTCAACGTAGAAATCTGAAATTGTGTACATGGCTTATAAAAATGGTAAATATAATTTCCAAAATTAGCTAAATCGGGCAACCCTTCTTGGTGTTGCCATATAAAAATTTATGTTTTTTATGTATAATATGAAAACGATCAATCCTAGACATTTTTATTGTACCGAAAAGTTCTTCAGAATATGAAATTGGTCATAATCATTTTTACTGTCAGATGAACCTTATAGAAATATATCCAAAAAACCACTTGAACAATCAAACTTGCCCAGAGAGGAGACCATGCGAAATTACATCATCTAGGGTATCATAAGAATTGATCTTATGCCAATTCTAGCCTTTTTATTTGTTATACCTATGTAAATCCTGGACAACTTCTATCACCTACCAAATCCTAAGTTGATTTTTGTGGCTGCAGTGCTTTTTGAAAAAGATGCTGGAAAGTCATTTATTGTCAAATACGAAGTCAGCTCCAAGCAGATTCGCTAGTATTTCCAGTGTTACATACCCATGCAGTATGGCATGCCTCCAAGATCGGTATTATGGCCTTTTCTCTTCAGCTTTTCATTAATGATCTTTCTCAGACGCAGGTAATGTAGGTATATTTATACATTTATACTTGCGTATACCTGTCGGATTATATTGAGCATATTAATTGCAATCTGGCCACAATTAGAGTTTGTTATGACTTATTACACAGTCCAATTAAATTACGGTATTTTTTTTTTTTTTTATAAAAATTGTGATTCGAAGCTCACTTTTTGAGTCAGGAGAAATAAAATGGCATAGACATACGGAGGGTATAGTACCTACAGTTAGCCGAAACACATTTTTTAAAAAGACACTTTGCCTAAAGCTACTTAACAAAAAAGCATTTTGCAAAAAAATGTTTCAAAAAAAGGACATTTGGCAAACATACACTTATCAAAAGCACATTTAGCAAACGAAAAATTGGCATTTATATTTATTTTATTTATTTTTTTGAACTGCGCGTGCAGCTTGCAAAAATACATCTAAATGCTAATTATTGTTTTACTAATAATAAGAAATTACTTTTTCTTATAGAAGCGAAATTTGATATTTCGGATAATACAAATTAATAGAAAGATATAGTTACAATCAAAACATGATTTCCAAGGATTTCTGTTCATACAAAAAAGTTGATTCATAAACTGCATCATAGCAATAATAAATGTTGCTTCTAAATATACATAAGCTTTAAAAAAAATCAGAAAACAAATGCTGGTATACCATTCAAAATTGACCTTACGACGATCTTCTAGTAGAATTTTGCCAACATGTGTTATAACATCTTGTCAAAATATCCACTTTCGTTGTTTTATGGTTGCCTAGGAAAATATACTGCGTTTGTTGTCGATTGCTTTCTGATTGCTCATTGAACCATTGCTCTGCAATCTCCAAGGATGGTATTCATCTTACGTGAGAGTTTAATTTATCTGAATAATTATTGCATACATTATTTAGTTAATTAGTTCTCACTTTTATTTGAATTATTAAACAGAATAGAACAAATACCAAAAAGAATGTTCATCTTTGAGAAATGAGTAGGTAAATTATACACTTTGCTTGTATGCTAAATTAAGACTAGAAGCCAGAATATCTTGTAAGTTATACGGCCACTTTATCTCAACTTTTCTCACTACATGAGTTGTTTGTACATTAACAATGCATTTTCATTTTCTTATAATAAATTTAACTGTTGGAACACAATATACATATGTTATTTAAGGTTATTTGAAATTTCGAATATTTGCAATATTTTTTTAGCAATACCTTTTGCCATATTTAAACATGAATTCAAATCGAATGCTTAATGAAATGCGTTGATCCATGCTTGTTGATAACAAAAGCGTGTATTCAAAAAAATTCGCAACCATGAAATTTCATTATAACCAAACCTATTGAAAATTAAAATATGTTTTTACATTTTTTGCCATTTTGACTGTTTTATTTCGTAGCCTGAGTTTTAATTACTTTTCATTATACGGTTACGGCACCAACCATTAAAAGAATAGGCGGTTTCAACCAATTCCAGGTCTCAACTCCCAAACGAACATACATACAATAAAACTTTTGCAAGTAATTCACTGAAACCACAGTTCTCTTTTCACAATCTACTCATTTATACATATTACGTTCCCTGGGGAATGTGTGTGGAAATTTCTGCAAACGATTACATTTTTATTCCAGAATTGAATGAAGGAAGGGAGGAAACTAAAAATTGATCAAACTTTCTACTGCCAGTGAAACTAAAGAGGGATAATTTTAAATATTCTAACATCCTGTGCGTGCTAGAATTCTACACTATAAAAACTAGGTCTTGATGGCACACAGATTGAACGGGGTTATTTTAAGATAATTCATGATTTATTCAAACACTACATTTTATCGATTTTCAATGAGTATTGTTCTACCATGAATTTGGTAATTTTTCATTTTATTCTACCATCACTATCAGTCTGCGGAAAAAATTTAATTTTAATTTTTAGATTTGTTTTTGTTTTGTTGTTTAGTTTTTCAATCAAACCAATAAATGGAAATCCCAGGAGCGTGTTAATCAAATTGCATCACGTAATTTCAAGTGGTAATAAATTATTTTAATTCGATGCGAGTTAAGCACATAAAATAAATTCGGAAAAAGCTAATTTATTTTTCGATTGCTAACACACGAGTATACATAGTACGTATATACATTTATATATTATTTACATAAAATAGTTATTTGACTTTGCTTTAAACAAATATTTCATCTGTGTAAGCATACAACCAGATTTTAATGAAAACAATTTTATTCACATTCTTATGTACCGACCTAATCCCTGAATTACAGCAAACAGTTCAAAATGTGGATAATGAGAATTATGTAAGGAGTGAAGTGTTATTAAAATAACTGAATTAGATTACAATCTAAAAAAAGGCTTTTAGAATTATTTTTAGATTGTGTAAAAAAAAAAATCTTGTATTCACTATAAAATTAATTTCTAATGAACTTATAAATGTAACATTGAAAATAAAGTTGACCATGTAGCGAACAGAGATGACCTTGTTTTTCTTTGGTCTTCATATTCTATTTTCAAAACAATTTCAATGATGGAATCCACACAAAACCCCAAAATGTTTTTTAACTTCGTCTTTCCCTTTAAGGGGCTTTTTTCAAAAATTAGAAAAAAAATTTAAAAAAGAAACTAGATAAATATTCTGTCACTAAGAGATCTTTCTACTACCATTACTATAATGTAATAAAATGTGGAATTTAATTAATTGGGCTGCATTGAAATATCAAATTGCGCAATTCTAACTGAATTTCTCCCCAATTTTAGTATTTTACTTGAATTTAGAATAGAATAATATACAAAAGAACTCGTAAATTTGTAGACATTTGAAGGATTCTTTATTATGTGTTTATGTAGAAACAACGGTAGTCACGGCACAGAAAATAGTTTAAAGGATTACAGGATGTGCGCGAATATTGCGCGCAGGAATTAATTAACAAGAAATCATATAATTTCAAAGTTGTATGTAGTAAATCTCTTCGTGGATTCATCAGTAGGTACTACATAAAACGGGGTTACAGCTTCTATCCGTAATGAAATGGAAAATACATTTGTGATGATAATAATGAAGGCGATTATTTTTATTGGTGCTTTGAATTTTGAAATCTCATTGTTACCATACCAACTTCGCTGTCTTCAATTAATTTTGCAATTTCCATAGTTAAGGAAACGAAAAAAATTATTTCCCAATTTTTGCACTGCCAAGTAGTAATTTAAGTGCCTACGTACCTAAGTTATATAAATAAAAAAAAGTTTAATGATGATCCTGCTATACTATGTTTTTCTAAATAACTATGTATGTACCTACGTGGAGTAATTACAGCAAACATATTCGGAAGCAGCTTAGTGGCCTAAAATTTACCCCGTTTTTTATTTAATTTGGCTCCTGTCAATTGATAATAGTACTATAAACTTATTATGAATGATGAGTTGATACCAAATAAGTATCTACCTAGCCGAAACTTTTATAATTTTTACAAATTTAAATAATCAGTCAGTCTTTGCACACTTCTTTGAAAAACCAAAGTGAAAATTAAAAGGGACATAATTTGCATAATATTCGCGTTTTAAGTTTTAATTTTATTTTATTTAATTAAAACAAAAATTGCAAATTTTCCAGAAGCGTGTAAAAAATAAATTATTTCCTCGACTCAAAACTTTCATTTCGAACTCCTGCTTCCATCTATTGGTTCGTAACCCATTTTTGTTTATATGAATATTGACAGACTATCATGTGCTCAGAGAAAGTAGAAGAATTCCTCCTACCTGCTAGTGCCAATGCTAGGTACCAATAATAATAATAACAAGTTTTTCTTGGAGAGAGTTAAATCGCATTCAAAGGCATGTGATCTAAGCGAATGCTGTTCAAAAATTTACTATTTTCTACACCGACAGTTGATCGGACATTTTTATCGCGAATGGGGGAATACTGTTTTCCAACTAGCACCAGAAAGAAAAACCAATTCTTATAGAAGAAGAGTTAAAAAAATCTGAAAACAAAGCTGGAATTAAAAGTAGGGATTAGAGACGGAAGGCCATTTTGATATTTGTTTTTTGTTTTCATATTTTTACTGTGGATTATAGCCAACAATGCGGACGGGGGGATTCGGAAATTATATAAATCACCACTGTAGCCAAATTTAGCTTCATTCAATTTTCACTGACTGGTTTTCGCCTGTTAATTGTTATTTCCATTATTCCTAAATAAGTCTCACATCAAAATAGACAACCATGTTGAAGTCATATATACACTGTATTGTGTTCGGATATGAAAATATATACATGTAGAAATTTATCAATCACACAAATTTTCGTAGTGTAGAGACTACCTACACGCTACACCTGCTTTTCTAACTATATATTTGAGCACACATTATTGTACGGATATATTTTTTCTTAAGGTAGGAGAAGGTAGCCTTAATGACATAGTCGGGTAAAACGACCCCTTGTCCCTTTCCACGAAATCTAGGGCAAATTGACATACTTTGGCCAAGGGCGAAATGACATACCTGAAGAAATATAATATAAACATACATAAGTTTAAAAACAAAAAGATATATTTTCGTTTATTTTGACAAATAAACCAAAATTCTTTTGAACCATTATTGCGTTTTATTCAAATTACATGGGTGGCCTAAAATGACACAGAGTATGTCGTTTTATATACACCCCGCGAAAATAACACAGTAAGTTTTTTTAAATAAAAAAAAGAATCTTGTCTTTGTTTTAATGCCTAACATTCTTCAAAACATGAAAGAAAACATCTTTAAGCTTCTAAATGTGTATTTAAAGCGTTTTAAATATAAAGGGTTAAGATCCACAAGGTAAAATGTTAATGGTATATCATTATAGGCCGCCTTCACCTACCTAATCTGCGACAAAAGAAATAATCCTACAATGCATAACTGATTTCTTTTCCTTACTTTAATTAAATCGTAAGTATTGCATACTGCAGCCATACATAAATGCACCAAATTTATTGGTTCCGATTTCCATACCAAAATCAGACAATATTAGGCATATCATATTTTTTTATGGAAAATTTTGATATCATAAAATGACGGTTGAAGAAAGCACAGTACATTTGTTACAGAAAAATAATATTAGTTTTTATATAAAAAAAACCCAATTTATCCATGCAACTTCAAATGTTAAGATGAAATTTGCTTCATTTCGATACTCCTATTGCCATCTATTGACCCGTATTTGCATATAATCCTTTTATTTATACAAATATCGATAGAAGAGGAAAGAGTATAGCTCCCCCCCTCCTTGGCAAATAAATCGCATGCAAAGTCATGTGATCTAAAGCGAATGTGTCAAAGACCAAATAAAATTGAATTTGCTATTTTTACACTGTTTGCATATTTATAACAGATGAGAGAAGTGGGGGAGAATACTGTTGTCTTCCAACTAGCATCAGAAAAAGAGAGCAATCTTTATTGGAAAATAATTAAGAACAAATCTGATAGAGCTAGAAAAGTGGAAATCATAGATTAAGGAAAGGCAGACACTTTTTTTTTTCTATTAGTGTTTTTCTTTTCATATGATCACTGATTAAAATTATTTAGGTTTTTGGAGGTAATGGTATTGGTAATTGTAATGTGCATTCATTTGTGTACACATAACATTAAATTACATGCGCTATATAAACTTTTATCATGAATTTGTTGAATTCCGCATGCGCATATGCTTTTAGAACTCAAAATTTGTAAAGCAATTTTCATTGGTCGTGTGGTAAACGGAAGCCTTGGCCTGGAAAGAGTGAATATATCACTCTTAATTTTTATCAAGAAACAGATGAATCTTTCATCTTGTCGATGCTCCACAAGAGATTTCTAAGCGAGTTAATGAAAGGTTAATGTTCATAAATTTTTATAAAGATCTTACAAAATTTGGTGGAAACTGTCAGTGAACGTTTTAAACTAAACGAAAACTTTCCTTTTCGAATGTTTCGCAAAATGAATTCAGTTTTCTACCTGCTCAATGGTCGTGGATAGATCAGATCGGTTCATTAAGATCCATTTGTGTTTGGTAATTTCCGGGCTTAAATTAATCTATGCCAAATCCATAGCTTACAATATATAGGTATATAAGTAGGTACTTTTTGCGATAATGATATTGGTTTTTGGTCCAAAGCCAATTACATATAGGTACCAGGCTAGTTACGTTGCCTTTAATTCTTACCTAAATCAAAAACCAATAGAGAACTACTGTCCAACTTAAGTGTTGGATTTTTCACTAATACGATTGGTTTTATCTGCACATAAGCGACCATTGCCAATTGTAGTGAGTGTGGGACTTCAATGTCATAAGAAAATCGGTTTTTAGTAAGATGTATATTATATGTCATTCCATCGAAAATCGGTCAAAATTCCCCCTTTCCCAACCCAAAATAATTGTGAGGTTGTTATTTGAAAGTGACGCACTCATGCCTGAGTAGGCTTTTTTTACAACACGCGAAGTTTCACGCAAGATTTCCTTGCTGATTTTTTTTTCATAAGCCCTTGATATTTTTAACGGCCTTAAATCTAATAAAACCAAAATTTTAGTGTATTTCCAGGGAATTCCAGTATGATCTTTTAGTTGAATATTTAGTATACTTAATTATATAAAAAACAATGTGAACAAATTTATGCCTAGTAAGATTGCAGCACTCACCCTATACCTAAGGCTTATATTGCGCCCGAAATTCCAGCTTTTAATTTTCTTTTGTAAGAAGGTCAGAAATGGGAACTTACAAGTGCATTGTTAGATGCAACTCAATGCATTAGATCATCTGTTCTAGTGATAAAAAAAGTCTTATTGGGATAAATTGGAAATATTTTTAAGCAGAAAACAAAAGTTTGAAATACGGAGAAAACTTTTCCATAAAAATCGCCTTCTATGTACAAAAAAAAATCGGCCATTCGAATTTCCGCCCCAGCCTTTCCTATAAATTTTTAAAAAAATTCTTAGAACTTTCCACTCAGACGAATTATCGTCTAAATTAATATTTAAAAAAAATTAAAATTACATTACAACCCGGAACTGTAGTATAATATACTTATGCTTATCCCTGAATAATCTCCAATTCCATTTTGGACCTATGATAAAGGAATTTTATGAAACTTTTTTTTTTTATAAAATATTTTGTAAGATATTTTATGCTTTGTTTGTATGATAATAATTATACTAAGTTGCCTCCGGCAAATAAGGCCCACCAAATATTAAAATGCAATAAACCAAGTATTTGGTGATATAGAACTACAAAAGCAAGTTTTGCGTGAAGTTACTTATTTGCACAACTGAAACAATAGATAAACTATAACAGAAGTGAGTATTTTAAAAAATAATTCAGTTTTAGAAAACCTTTTCCAAGGGCCTTATTAAACTATCAGAGTACAATAGGGCCCAAAGCAAAAATTAAATTTTTCAAAATTTTAATCAGCGGAATGATTCCCATTAAACTTGCTATATTTTAAGTAATTTCGAAATAAAAATGGGCCTTTTTACCCCCAGGATAATAAGGTCCCAACAGCTTTAGATATAAATTTCTTAACATACCACAGAGTAAATCCAAACAGTCTTCATTCTTTCGAACAATAATAATGTAACAATCATAATCCAATATAGGGACATTAGCTTCATTGAGAATTTAGGTTAGGTAGGGTAATAACGCCCACGGTCTACTTCAGTGGGCCTTTTAGACCTATGACAAGATTTTACAAAATTACTCATTAATCAAACAAACATAATGGTGGGCGAAAATAAACACCGAAATCATAAACTACATTACCTAACGTTCAAACTAAACAAGTAACTACATGTGAAAATAGCAATTAAATAACAGAACTTATGATTTTATCTAGGCGATAATTATAATTCCAAGCAGCCTTACTCCTCTCGGTGACGTAGGTACCGTTCGCTACTGGCAAGATGGCGTTTCGAGCTGCCGGACTCCCCTCGACGGCATTCGTGTCGACTTAATGCATGTGCGCATAAAGTATGAGGTTGCTGCGATTCATTTTAGTAGGAATTTTTAAATAAGAGCCTTATTATTAGTACCTGAATAGCCATAAGTCAGATGAAAACAAAGCACAATAAATATATTCAAAACTCGTTTGCTTATTAGCACTATAACAGGGTACTTCTGTGAAAAAGTAGGTACATAGCACAATGAGCAGCACGATTCAATTCAAACATTAAATTACTAGGCGCAGGAATTTGAAAATCTTTCGCTCAATTTTTATAAAATATCGATTTATCTTCAAAATCAACAAAAATACAACTATTCTCAAAACGTCGTTAAATATGAGAAATCTCCAATCATTCCAACGAATGTTGTCACCTCCATACCCCTTAAAATAAAAATTTCAAAAGTTTCGTCTCATAGCTAACATATTTTTTTTTTTTTAATATGTCATCAAATGTGTATGTAAGCTATGTCTGAATCAAAAGTAGTTTACAAATTTCCAATAAAGGTACTAAAATCGAAAATGGTATGTTTAGGAAAATGGTATGTTTTATAAACTATCATATCATCCATATATACTTTATTTCCAAGAGCTAATTTTCTTATATTTGCCTCTTTTTTCCGAAGAGTTTTGACAGACGTCAAAGGAAAACACTATTAGTGTGGTGCGCCAATTCATTTGAAAAATGTCTGCGAAGAAGGCCTAATTTACATAAATTTCAAACTGCCGACAGAACAAGAAAATTATCTCGTAAAGAGTGCAAGCAGGGTAAATCAAAGCAATTCCGCAAAACGGTCGAATTGATTAGAACGAAAGAAAAGTATGTGAATAAACTTATTTTTTTCTATAAGTCGCTGGTATGTCGGTGTAATATAAAAATTTGTATCTTCCAAAGCCATTAGGTGTTAACACATTTATTGCCGATCCGTAAATTTGCAGTAAATAAATTGAAAACTGCCTTGCTATATCTTCTATAATCTATGGCCAAACAGCCTATGCGTGATCGCCACATGTGCAAAGTGCGTGATCAGTAGTGAATGTGTTAAAAAATCGTGAAGCAATGTTGAAAAGAATGTAAAATAAAGTAAATAAATACCAATTGTTTAAAAACTCACCAATTTTGGCTAGAATTACAAAAGTTTTAGCTCCTAATAAGCACCCACTATAAATGTTTGTGATTCGAGGTAAAGTTGATAGAAATCTGAAAGTAAATTTTTTTCTTATTAGCTATAAAAATCTATAAAAACCATAAAAATAAAAAGCATAAAGTTCTTTAAAATTCGTCTTATTTTAATTGACTTTTTATCGAAAAGTTTGCGTTGGTTATTTTATTTTTTGGTAGTAGAGTTGTTAGAGTAATTATTAAAGATCCTTTTCACTACACACACAATTCAAGGAAACACATTCTCATAACAAGTGCGAAAAATTGCACTTATTGCACTTGATTTCGGGGTAAACCAAAACGAATTTTCGTTTTCAAGCTGCATAAATCGTCGGAAAGTGTCCAGTAAAGTCACGTATAAACTGTCACTTTGACAGAATTTTCAGAATAAGGCCTAAATTGTAAAAACAGAAGGGTAAAAAATATTGAATTTAAATATTCTTAGGGATTTATCTTATCCTTTAACAATAAAAACGTAGTACGAACCTCATTAAAATAATATTAAAAACCTTAAATAAAGTATACGATTTAATCCGACATTCTTTTTTAATTTTTTAAGAAAGATGTGTTTAAGTACCCAAGGCACTCATTCGAACTTGAGGTCTTTTACAAAACGATCTAGCTGATGGGTCATCTTTGTAATATTCCCCAGCAATTGAAATGCCTGTTCTAGATATTTTACCCTTATGCGGCCGAGAGCTTCGCAGGTGCAGAGGACGTGTTCAGTAATTTCCCCGGCTTCCATACAAAAGTTGACAAATCGCGCTATCGACATTACCCATCTTCTTTATAGGATACATAGGGACAAATGTCCAGTAAATATGAGCCTGAGTTCTTTCCTGCTGACGTAGGGAATAATTTTGTTCTCTACTCGGCGGATACGTAATGAATTTCTTCGCTGTAAGCTGTTTTCCCACTGTATACCAATGCACAAGGATCAGGCTCCTTCCTTTGCAATTGGCCCGCAATCTCGTCTCGTCGCGCTTGATGTCTTCATGTCATGACACCAAAATCAGCGTGATCTTATTTGTTTCGGCTAGGTGCTTTATGACAAATCCAAACCAGCTTAGATTCAAGGGTAACTATACGAATTTGACGCTTTGACGTAGATCGCCTGGAATATTGTAGGTGAAACTCTCAGTATATCTTAACGAGTCGATATTTTAGCCCATATATACTCACGCTTGAAATACACCCTGGGATACTACTACAAAAAAAATTCTAAAAGTAGAAGCAATTTTTGAATAATAGTTTAACTTATTAAAGAAACTCTTGCAATGAGTTTATACTTTTTCTTATGAACGAATAAATATCTCCAAATGAGCTATCTATTTTGATCTTGAACGTAATTCTTAACCACGTAGGTATACGTTCGTCTAAAAGGTGTTATATTTTCATATTATTTAATTGCGGATAGGGGCTATTTACATTTTTATCCTAAAACAATTAATTGAAAAAACAAAAAAACAGTATCTACCCCCTACAAATATTCAGTTTTAGTATATTAGAACTAAGTTTCGTCTTCAAAACGATCCTCTCTAACAGTTTACCATATATTTTGTGCAACACAAATATTCTACGATCCAAGATATAAAGACTAAAAATTTTAATTTTCTCTAACATCACAGATTTGTATACATCCTACTTTTAATCAAATAAATCAATAAAAGTAGTGAGAAATTCTCTGTGAATAGTCTAAATGCACGAAGCTAGGTATAATGAAAACTGCAAGCAAAATTCATTTATTTAAAAACCGACCTCAATTTTACTAAATCAGAGCTCAGTAACTATGTATGAAATTAGCAAAAAAAAATAAAAAATAAACACTTCACAATGGCTTTTCCCAAAACCCCTTTTTAAACAACAAAGGAAAAAACTCCCAACGAAATCTAATTACGAAAATCCATATAAGTAGTAAAAAACTGAAATTTGAATCCAATATGAGTAACATGGAACATATTTTTTTCTTCTTCGAGACAAGTTTGTATCCTCAATGTTGTACTCATTTCTATCGTTTTTGTTTTTTTTTTTTTTTTCTTCTTCTTATACAGAAACGAGCATTATGATGAAAATGGCAAAATAATCTTTGTTTGCTATTCTATGAATATTTTAAAAATAATTTGCCCCCAGTTTTCTAGAACGCTAGAGAGAGAGTATACCGCATGAATATTTAAAAATGTAGACTGACTTATAGCACATATTCCAAATACTCTTCATGTAGGGATGAATAAAAAGCTACTCTAGCGCTTAATATCACTATAAGAAGGCTTTATTTTTATCAAGTGATGGCCTGAATATCATCATGACTCTGTCTGTCCGTCACTGACTAACTATACTATATGTATAAGCAGAACACAAAATCAATGTATTTTACTTGAAATTTGATGACATTGTGGAGTATACATGTATGTATTTTATTAAATAACGTATCTATATACAATCGATGTCATTCGTCCTTCCAAGACTTTCGATAAAGTGATCCAACGCTTATTAAATTTAATTTTGTTAAAAAAATTTTCTTATTGAATATTTTCTCAACATATGTACATAGGTATATTATATATAACCCTTACAAGAAGAGTCCACAATAATCTTTACTATGCTTATACTAAATAGATCATAAAGCTCTGATGCAATGGTATACATTCATATTTACCTATTTCTTATCTCATGAAATAATTCAAAGCTCAAGGATCCATAACAGAATGGTGTTCATTGCCTGCAGATCTGAGCATGCCAAAAAAATTACCCACATGACTGCTCCGAGTAAATACCCAAGGGAATTCTACTACTGTGAAGTAACCACAATAAGACCAAAACTGAAAGAACTTTGATATATCTTTTATCCATGAATGCTGAGTATCCACTTTTGCCCTATATGATGATGTAAAGCTCTTGAGTCAAGCGAACGTTCTTTCTATTATACTTATATATGAGACTTTCCATCGTGTGCCTCTTTCTGGGGAGTTACGATATCACTAGACAAATAGAAAACAGAAAACACCCAACCAACAACCTCCTTGTTGCTCTATTTAACTCTATACATAAATGAAATCTGCAATCACAGGATTACGTTTTCTACTCTTGGTGTACTTAAGGACTGTACAGTGTACATACTATACTAACGATAGAAAAATTTTCCAATTTTCATTTTTCTTTTTTTCTTTCAGAAGGATAAACGAACAAGAAGTAAGTAAACAGCAACAACAACAATAACAACGAACGAACGAACGAACGAAAAAATATTAAGAGAGTTTTGGACTGTGGCAGTAAAGGCTCGGGTGGGTTAAAGATAGTCCCACCAAAGTTGTGCAACAGATCTGACAAAGCGTCACAATACCATCAATCAATGCCACCGAACACAAATAACTGCAACATTGCATTTAAGCTGAATCCATTTATTTGCTGATACAACCAGAAAAACTACAATCAAGATGACTGCCAAAGGGGGTGGTGGTAGTATCGCCAGCCACCCACATAACTCGAAAAGAACCAAAAAATGGGAATGGAGTTTAAGCAGAAGCCTTCCTGTGTGGTTGGGATTGCTCTGGTTATTGGCTATAGCAAAGAGCGGTCAAGCTGGATTCGCTTGCCTCAGCAATCCTTGTGTTTTTGGCGTTTGCATCGATGGATTAAATAGGTAAAGGAGATAACACACAGAACATATGAACATATATATGTACTTACACTACACACACATATGTATATACATATATATCCACATATTATATACATATTTATATATATATATATATATACAGAAAAAAAAATATATTTAGGGCGATTTTATCGGATTTCTTTACCAATTTATTCTCTTTCATTTGGCAATAAATTTAATACTAATGAAGCATTCTTGTCCCTTTTTTTCTGCAATGTTGGATGCTGTATGAAGCTCATATTCATGTTACTGCATAGATGGATACACAGGAGTTATGTGCCAAACTAATTGGGATGAGTGTTGGTCGGCGCCTTGCCAGAATGGTGGATCATGTATAGATGGCGTTGCTTACTACAATTGTACGTGTCCGGATGGATTTACCGGTAAATATAAATTATTATTATTATTATTTTCTTTTTAAATGTTCCATTTTTACATGCTATCCCATTTATATGTGTACGTGCCATAGAGTATACATATATAACATACATAATTATATAAGAACAAAATCTTTCATATCTATACAAATCTATCCTATGCCCACCCGCACAACCTTCAACTGAACATTATAGGTTCGGAAAAAGTTTTTAACAAATCGATTGAAATCAATAACGCCACCAATCTTAAATAGGTTACGAGGTAAATGATTTAATACATTTCTTTTAGCATGAAACTGAAAGGTAAATTGTAAGGCTTCAAAGTGATTTGTTGTGTTCCGATAATGTTGTTACCTACCAAGAAGTTTCAAAGAACTAGTTTAATAGAATTAGAAGAAATGGGCTAACCACCATGGACTTTTAAAGCTTGCTTTTTTTCAAAAAAGAATTAAAAACAAAATTTAAATACGGAAACCATAAAAAATTATATAAAAGGTACTACAGAGAAAAATAATATTTAAAAAGAAGCAAAGTTGTTAGCCTTTGTCACCGATAATGTTTGAATTAACGGCGGTGACAAAGGGTAACTTTATACACAGGAAATTTTAATGAGCATACAGTTCGTGTTCGTTTCTAGCATATTTTTACCATAAATTTTTAATAGGGTTACAGTTGTAGAAGTACACGGTCAAAATAACACTATTTCTACCAAAGGTGTCAAAAGACACATTTTAAAATTTTAATTTAAAATTATTTTCAGAATTTAATCATTTTACCTCAAATCATTTTTCTATAATGATGTTAAATGAATTTAACGGTATCTTCCCAACACCCACCCCCCCCCCCCCCACCACATGGGTCTAAAATACACATATGGTATACATATTTGTATCAGAGATGTCTGCCCCTGCTATTGTAGACCAACCGATGACTAATTCTTCAACCAGTAAGACAACCTCTAACAAGCTAGTTTAGCTGTTAGAGTTTGGCTACTGAAAGTAGACCGTGGGATTTATTCGAACTAATTAAGCTAATTATAGGAATATTACCCAACTTTCTGCCATTCCTAAGCTATTTGAAGCGATTGTATGTGATACTATTTACTTTCACTGCAAACATTTATTAACTAAAAAGCAGAAGCGATCCATTTCCACTAACTTGGTTGAATTTACCTCGGTTTGTCTCAACTATATGAAAAATGAAAACTAAGTTGACTGCATCTTCACCAACTTCAGTAAGGCCTTCGATAAAATTTCACACAAGCTTTTGCTCTTCAAACTTGGTGTCCTCGGATTTCCTTTTTTTTAATTTAATGGCTAGAGTCATATTTATCAAATAGGATCCAACAAGTTCTGTTTCGGTCGGCTGTCACTTGTGAAATACCTGTACCTTCCGATGTTCCAAAGCAGCCATGTTGGTCCGCTGTTTTTTATCTTATATATAAACGATTTGCCAAACGTTATTAATCTACCTGATATTCTGATATTATACTGTAAAATATTTTAAAACGGTCGATAGCTCTATTGGTTGTGGCGCTTCGCAATCAGACATTGACAGTTTCTTTATTTGGTGTAGTAAAAATGTTATGTACCTAAATATTAACAAGTGTAAAGCCACAATGGTATCCCTCTTGACAAAACCAATGAAGTCAAAGACCTTGGTGTACTTTTAGACACCAAACTTAGCTTTTTACCACATATTGACAAGACAATCCATAAAGCTAATGCCGCATTAGGCTTTGTAAGAAAATGGACGCCTGATTTTAATGATCCTCTTACATTAAAGACCTTGTATCTAGCTTTTGTGCAACCTCTTATTGATTATGCTATCTCTGTTTGGTGTCCTTTTTATAATATTCATCTAAGGCGCTTGGAATCTATACAAAGGAGATTTATTCGCTTCGCATTTAGACGTCTCTGATGGAATAATCTTCTCTCGCTCTTCTTAAGCTACTGACGCTCACTAGAAGAAGTGAGGTAACTAAGGTAGTTTTCTTGTTTCAAATAATTACTGGTGCCGTAGACGCTCCTGAGCTCTTATCTAAATTTAATTTCAATATTCTCCCACGAACTTTGAGGAATGACTCGTATACCTTATTACATGTTCCTCATCATCGCACCAACTACGGTTATAATGAGCCTATTTCCTCTACGTGAAAAGACTTCAATGACCACTCAAACCTCATTGATTTTGACTTAAATTCACCAAAGTTGAAAAGACTGACTGCTTTACGAATTAAAGTAATTTTGTTTCTTTTACTTATAGACATTTTGCTGTGTTGTTTTATAATTCTTCTATACATTGCAACAAATTTTCATACAAAGTAACTCACAGCGAGTGCGTTTGTATACTTTCAGTAGTCAAACTCAAAGTATTTCGTAATCATCGAAAATTGTTATACTGTTGGTTCATATTAAGGCCTAACGCGCACTGGAGACTTTTTGTCACACAACTTTTTGGTGACTGTCGCCGCTCTATCGCCGCGGGCTAGTTTAATATGCGCACAATGCACACTCCAAAAATTCATATTTAATATCACCATTCATCAATATACATTTCAAGGAGGCAGGTGTGATATGTGTATTTGTCATAAGGATATTGAAAATATCAAGAAATGAAACGCTATTGGGTCCTTCCAATTTGGAGCCAATGGCTGTTTAAAGGAAAATTTCACTTCATTTTTGTGAACTACGATTCTATCCTGAAAAATTCCTTTTATATTTCCGTAAGAGTGTTGAAATATTTGATGATTTACTTCTACAGATTTTCAACCGGAAGAGAGACTTCCGACTTCCTGTAATTCTAAGGTTTATAAACACTATGGCGTCTACAGCTGTGTTCTTTTGTGTACCTTGCTCTAGAACTCCCATATACTGGAGAGAACAAATTGTTCTCTCGATTGACGCGAACTATTAATACTGTTCGCTTCATTTAAATCTTCTATGAAAATGTATGAAGCGTTCTTTTGTTCTGCTCTATTCTGCGGACACAAAAGGAAATAGCTTTATATTTCTCCCCCATATTTTTATCTTCAAATTGCTATCAGAGTATTCCTTTAAATTTTTGTTGTATATGAGTGGTCTTATTTGTTCTTTTTGTATTAATGATTAATTATGTATATCTTCCTCTCACACTGTTGTTGAAGCACCTATTTTTCATAAAAAGATTCGTAAGCTTCTTCCTAGCTCTACAACGTCTTCCAAAACAATGACATGTCAAGCGACGATAAAACTGTTATCAGTGCGTGTACATTCATCAAAACGTGAAGACGCGGTAATAGCTTCGTCACCCAAAAGTTTCTAGCCGAAAGAACCAAAAGGTCACCTTGCTGTTACGGCACTTCATTCGCGCACTTACATTAGAACCTATGGAATTAATGGTGACAAAACAGTTACGTGACAAAAACTCTCTCTCTTCCATATCCTATAATGCCCATGACCCCCATTTGGCTAACGACGGCCATAGGTTTCTGTAGACACATTACAGATATTATATGATCTTAATTCATAATCCAATAATTCCAATTGGAAAAAATTGGAAAATCCGCGCTATATTCGGCTTCTGTGAATATTACGTGCCAATTTGTATTTCACTGTAGATCATTTATTTATTTATTGAATTCAATTTCATCAATATCTGATTTCTACATAGCCGTAAAATAATTATTAGAAATAACAAACAAAGTATAAAATAAATAAACTGTGAAAAAATCACAAAAACTTTCTTAGCTGACTCTTGATTTGGGCTTTAGTCAAATTACAGTTAATGCATTCGAAATAAGCGTTATTAAAAAGGAAAGACATCGGAGATATCGGCTCATACATACATACCGTAATTGCTGCTGTGATGAGGAACTGGGAAAAAGCCATGATACCTAAAGGAGCGAGAAGTTGAAATACTAAGAGCCACCAGGATCTGAGGGGAGTTAATACCGCCCTGTAAAATATCCAAAGCGAAAGCGAACATCTACGTCTTTGATCTAAGGTATCTAAAGAAAGCAGATTAAGTATGGAGGCAGAAGAATGGGATCGTTCCATAGAAGATTACGACAAGCAAACTATAGGAATCTTCGTTAAACGGCCTCAATATGAATAATATACACCGCGTAAAAAGGAGCCCAAACATGACAAGCGTACTGCAAAATAGGTCTGACAAAGGCACAGTAGAGAGATTTGGCAACGTAAAGATCATCGAATTCCTTCGACAAAACTTAAAATAGCGTTAGCCTTTTTCACGATAGAGTTAATATGATCCTCGAAAGAGAGCCGAGAGTTAAAAACGACACCCAAACCTTTAGTTTTGTCATATCTATTCAATAAATCTTCATCTACAAAATAATCAAAATACAAAGGATACTTTTTTCAAACAACCGAATTCAGAAGAGCAGAGTCATTTCCATCCAAAATTATAGGAAAAATGTTGGCATTATAGGCATAACAAAGTAGGTTAAAGTTGGTCAGAATTTCGCCCACATCATTAAAATAAAAATAATGAATAGAAGCGGAACAAGATAGGTGCCTTGCGGAAAAAAAAACACCACGGAAGATAAATATGACCATAACCATATATAACAAAGAGTGGAGGAAACTCAAGATTGGTGAGCTTAATATACAGAATGCGGTGATTGATTTTGTCAAATGCCTTACTGAAATCGATGTGGACACAGTCAACCTGCTTGCCAGCCTTAATGGTAAGAATGCAGAAGCTAAGAATTCTGCTAAGTTGGCAGTAGTAGATTGACCTATATAGTAAAGCTATGCTGGAAGAACCCTATTAAGGGCTTACAATGAAAATTTAGAATGTCAGAAACTATGGCTTCAAATAGCTTGAGAATATAAAATAAATTGGCGACTGGCCGATAATTAAAAATATCGTTGCTCCTTCCTTTTTTGGGTAAAAGAATAATAACAGAAAGCTGCCATAAACTAGGAAAGACACAACTACGAATAGATAAATCAAATAAATAACACAGAATAGGAAAAAGAGATAGACGGTATTTTTGCAACACAGGTGCAAGAACACCGTGAGTGCCACTAGAAAAGCACTCCGACGAGCCCGAAATGTGCTTCAGAGTAGTTTCCTCGTCAAGTACAAGGTCCCACATCTGAAGAGAGGTAGTTGGAAATTTCGTCAAATGGTTAAAACTACTAAAGCTAAAATCGCAGTCAGTCTTAGAAAAGACAGTTATAAAAAGTCACTGAAAATATTGGCAATCGTAGAGGAATCTTTATTTTCAAAAACTCCAGACTCAGAGTAGTTGGATAACCTTACGATTGAAATTCACAAAATTCCAGAATGCCTTTGGCTCAGGATACAGGTTTTCCAGGCGGAAGGCAAGGCCATCCTAGAGACGGAAGGTATCTCGTTAAATCATCCGCTGAGAACAAGGAGATTGCAATTTGCCTTGTCGAAACCCTTTACAACTTTGAATGCCTGGTCACAACGATATTAGCGGGATAGAAAAGGTGAACGAACTTGCTCGTCTTGGTGCAGTCTCGGAGGTATCCTCCTCCACAATTGAGATCACACCAAAACACCTTGCCCCTAATATATCGGCTTGAGCCGACTGACAATAGAGTCGCCTTTGATTAGATGGCCCTTCGGACTAAACAAGCCAACCCTAAGAACTCTAGTGTTAATTCTCAGGGGGCAATCTCTTCTCAAGAGTCACTTAAACAGGATGGGACTTGTTCACGATCCGGTATGCATAGGATGTAAAGAGGAATCTGAAACAGTGACTCATTTTCTTTTTCATTGTCCGGCTCTCTCAGGAAAACGTTACATATTCCTTGGCTAACAGGTAGAACTGCATGAAGCCGGTAAGGAGAGTTGGGTGCAAATTTTGAATTTTATTAGAGCGTCCGTTTGAGACGTATGACCAATTGCTCTTAAGTCTAAAGGGTGAACGATGGGCCTTGTTGTGGCTTACGTTCTACGGACCCCGCCTAGGTACAACCTCGTCTCAATTCAAGGCTACTATCTTCGTTAACAAAACTATGGATAGATTTAAAAATAAAACAGTAAGACATGAATATAGTCGGAGCATTAACAGATCCTTGAGGCATGTTGAAATTTTAATTATCAGCACTATACGAATTGTGCGAGTGGTCAAAGAAGAAAACTTCAGTCCAGACCAATGACTTTGAATTTGCATAGAAAAGCAGTATGCCAGACTCTGTTAAAGCTTTTCATAAAATCTACAGCAACACTTTAAGTCCCACATGGATACGGGAGGAAAGAGTTCCAGCGTTCCATATAACACGATATAAGATACCTATAAAGCAGTCAGAATGGAAGAAAAATTGGCGATCACTGATGATTTTATTAAGTTTCAAGATGTTTTCTTAATATCGGTATAGGTACTATTAATGATTGTTTCGAAAATCTTCCATTGGATTAAAGTGAGACCCATTAGTCTGTAATTAGAGGGATCACTATTTTTTTAAATATGCTGAACATGAGCGAATATCGATGTACTTGAAAATATGTCTTAGTGAAACTAATATAAAAGAAATAATTTGGGCAAAATTTTAGTCAAGGATAAGGTGCAACACTTTAATAACAGGGGCATGATACTATCAGGTTTTGCAGATATATCGAAACATTGAGCTCTCTAAGCATCTTAAGAACCCCTCCCTGCGTAAGGAAATAAATCGAGCCCAATGAGAAATTTTATGAAGTTAGATATGTCTATGATGAATTTGTTAGTTAACAACAAAAAGATTAGCTTCAGCAATTGAATCAGTGACCGCGTCCCAAAATTATGTCATGATATGTGATGTTAGTGTTGGGAGCACACTAATTAATGTTTTATGTAATCTGGAATAACAAGAGGCGTATATTGCACATTGTACATGCACGTACATATATAGAATCTTAGTAGTATAAAAGATACTAAAATAAAAGATATCAGTGATATTTTTACATTTTTATGCAGGTACCAGACGCTTCCTTCGTGTCACACGACATGATTTCTATTTTTAGAAATTTACCTCTTCATCACACTTTTATTCAAACTACATCATTTCGGGTAATTTATATTTTTATATTGAAAACTTTAAACGTGAAAAGATTCAAAAACTTAAGTTTCTGATAAAACTTCGTTTTTCTCTGTGAACATAAAAAGCATTCGATTTGAAAATGTTGATAAAATCGGCACTTAAATATTCCAGTTTTTTTTTTCTAAACAACTACTGGGGTTTGAGTTACAAGTAAAATCCAACACACATACCTACATAGTAGGTAATTTTATTTTCGTTGAAACCTTAATTACCTCTTGTAATTATTTTATCTGTTAGTTAAAAGTAGCTTAATATCAGAATTTTTAGAAAAACGATTTATTTTTACGATTCAAATAAATAAACCGGAACCTGCTCTTTCCGAGTGACTGCTCTTTGAATCGTAAAAATAAAAAAAAAATAAAAAAAATTCTTCTATTCCATCTGACCGATTCTAAAAACTTCAAATTCGAGTCCACCATTGGACAAGATCAAAAATAGGTTAATATCGTTTTATCATCGGGTTTAAAAAGTGTATTAAGTGTTTACAATGGAATGGCTCGAAGGAGCTTTTCCGACATATTTTTGTATAGTACAAAATCAATCGCAATTTTACAAAGACATCTTAAAACATTTACAGCAACAGATCGAATCGAACGAAGTAAAAGTCAACAGCATATGGGTGTATTGGAAGTATTGTGTTGCCCAAAAATTAAGTAAACAGAGAAATTTTGCTTAATGGATGATTTCGTCGTTATAGATCTACAATCTACAGCACGGAAGAAGTTGTACAGCTTTCTATGTTCCGATATCCACTGAACTTCTATCCAGGAGGTCTAAAGCTTCAACGTGTATCAATGAACTGCATTCTTTTATACGGTTTTGGTCAGAAAAGATTCTGGATACGCAACATAAAAATGTCAAAATTTGAATAAAATCTTTTGAAAAGTAAGATGCTATGGAAATTTTTACAAGTTCTAACTATATTCAAGATCATGTGATCACTTATAGTTTTAAGTGATTTTTATAATAAAACAAAATCATTTTGAAATCTCCAATCGACCAGATCTCAGGTTAAAAGAACGGAACGCAACTAATATAACCAACGAAAATATTTTGCATATTTGCAAAGTAAAAATACCAATTTTAGAAAAAGACCGATACTCATCAAGCGAAATGGTTTCTTGCTTTGATGAATAAAAAAATACAATTGCTATATCATAAAGATGATGGGACAAAATGGTATCAGTTGAAATAAGAATAATAAATTTACAACAGATTTTCCTGCGTTAGACAACTGCAATGCTTCCATCTTTACTGATGATACAGCCATTTTCACCTCAGCTGTAAACTCTGCAGATATTATATCATCGCTACAATCTAGCCTAAATATCCTATCTCAGTATTTCAATAAATGGAAAATTAAAATAAACTGTTTTTCAGTCGTAAAAGGAAACTATGCTATTTACCTACCGCATATCTTACTTTTCACGGACAGGACCCCCTGGTCCAATCAAATTCAATACTAGGGTATTGCGCTAGGCAAACATTTAGTCTTCATGTTTCCCAAACGATCCATAAAATAAAAATCCTTACAAGAATTTTGTATCGATTTATAAACAGAAGCTCATCATTAAGCGTTGACCATAAACTCCTGATATTCAAACTCATATTCCAAGCCATTATAATGCACGGGACTACCTATGTGCTTCAACTCACAAAAAGAAGTTGCAGGTGACCCAAAACCGGTTACTAAAAATGATACTTAACTTTCCATGGTTTATCTTTACCAATCGCCTACACCCATCTAGCGGACGCTGAATCGGTCGAAGTGAAGACTTGTAAACTGGCGTAAGTCTCTACTCCCAATGTTATTACTCCCCAAACCCTTTAATTCGGCAACTCGTGCCTAGTGAGGTATTAATATAGTTTTGAGATAGAGTAAGTTAGAATTAGTGAACTTTATCACGGGGTTTTTGTAAAAAAAAATTCCCCAAAGACGTATGTTTACGAATACAGTTAAGAATAAGTCAATCTTATGTAACCCAGAATGTTTAAGTTGTAAAGAGAAAATGCTGACACTCTAAACTCTTTAATATGTACCGTAGATCTACTCTATAACGAATCATATAGTTAAGAACAGAGCTTTAGGAGGAGGATGTGACAGAAATTGTTGTCATTTAATACATGGATCTGGACATCCTCCTACATGCATACCTAGTTACATAGTATTGTATTTTTCCAAGTGAAATATAAGATTAATTAGATGACCATAGTATAAAGCTATCTCACAAATTTGGTAATTTAGGAGATTTACGATTTGTCGATGCATGACAACCAACTCAGCTTAAAAAAACAATCCTGTCGACCCCATATATACATAAGTCTGCCTTAAATCTCCGAAATGACCCTGCACTCTCAACCTTTCTGTATTCTTTGTCATACGCAATTTGCCATCGAACGCAACATCGATTTTGTATGAACAAGCAAATATGTAATTTTGAAAATTTCGGAAATTTCCAAGTCAACTTTTGAAGCGTCAACTGATTCTGGCTGGTAGTACATGTTCCATCTCTGAAACCCAGCTTATACTCGCGCAGTATTTCTTTTGCAAAAAGAATTTTATGTAGTCGAAATTGTGCTAGTGCACATTGCATCCTTTGGATCCGTGTGTCATTTCTCCCTTTACATTCGTGTCATCTACATCTTTGGGGCTTTTCTTTGGCTCTTATCTCGATGATATCGTCGTTTCCTTCCTCGTTGGTTGTTGTCGTATTAGGACTTTATATAGAAGAATACAGTCCCTTTTATGGAATTATGCTAGCGCCTTGCGAGCAAGAGAAAATCCCACTTCCTTATTTAATTAGTTCACTAGAAATGGTACAAACTCTAGGTTGTTGTTCCTTTTAGTTATGGGCAAAATCGGTCATTTTGGTGACTCAGGTCATACGAGAAGTGACTCATGTAAAAGATTCGGACATTTATGTCATTTGAGTCAGTTGCGAATAATCATCTAATACCCAAAATTACCTACCTCACCGAATCGTTTATATCATAGCAACGCTCAAAGCTAAAAGTGCGCTTAGTTTATCAAGTTTGCAGCCGTTGCGATTGCGTGTTAAGCAATCACAATCAAAATTGTCTCTTTGTAACTACTCAACTGCTGAAATGTGGCATGGCAAGGCAACCCGGTTGGCCTCAAAGCAAGCATTTAAATCAGTCTTCAGTCCTGCAGAAATTTGTAATTGTTTCGATTTATTTCATTCTTTAGTCATAAAAATAACTTTTCCTTAAGAAAAATCGTTGTAAGGAAATGAAAATTACGAATCTATTGGCCTAGACATACAGCACTCTTAATGAAGAAATAACTAATGACTCATTAGTCTATAAACTGCAGACACACAGCCATTTCTTTAATTAAGTTGTTCTGTCAAACTGGTTTTGATAAACTTAACACATTAAAGAAGCAATATGAATCGATTTAAGGCGATAAACTTTGTTTCATTTATTTTATTTTCAATTTAGCAATTTGCAAATGAGAAAAACTTTATATTAAAAAAAATATTGATAATATAATTTTTGATTTGCATTTCTTTGCATTTCTTCTTCTTATTTTTCAAATCGGCAGATACACAGCGGAGCTCCAGATTTACATTATATGCCAAATCTAGCACATTTTCCTCATTATAGCTATAATGAAGGAGGAAAACACTTCATTAGTGTACTTCATTACCATCTGATTTTCGAGCTATAATGACGTATACTATGTGACACACGGCATTTTAATGACTGGTTAGTACAAATGATTCATTAGGTCGTGCTGTGTGTCTAGGGTATATAACACAAATCGAAATTAGTTGGCTTTAAGTACGAATGCGTGCATGACCGTATTTAAAATCCCAAGTCGATCATTGCAGGAAAATATATAATAACACTGTAAACTACAAAGATTATCCATCATGTTGCTTAAAGGCTTGCAATGGCTTGGCACTCCTTTGCACCCTTGTACATGTGCAAAAAGAAGGTAAATACCAAAACTACGATTTGGTAACAGAGTTGGCAGTTGAGGCGGCGAGCGTATACTAATAGAGAAATCTCTTGAATAGCTGTTCAATACACACTTATTTGCCAGTATGTAAAAAACAACAGTGAACCACTACACCCTTATTCACCAGTGTGTAAAAAACAGTGTGCTTGGTTACGGAAAAATCTAAGCATTTCTACTTCAGAAAAGACAAGTATATTCCTCTTTGTCACACACATGCTGAATTTCCTTAAATGCTACATGCAACCTTTCAAAATTTGGATTCATTTTTTTTTCCTTTTTTCAAATGACGCCTACTCTGATTGTAATCTCTTACTATTGAACAGCTGTTCAAGTGAAATTTCTTTAAGTATATACTAGCAGGTTGAGGGACTAATAATTCAGAAAGGATACCTTTCTGGATGCCTAGTAGCAACTTTTTGTTGTTTCTTGCTCTGCCGAAACAGGGTTGTGGGTGGAATATATACAATGTGAACTAGATTCGAAAGTTTTATTTCAATGTGAAAAAATATTAGCTTAAGATTTAGGTTCATGCAAATAAATAAATAAAAAGTTTAAGATCGGTTGAAAATATGGCTTTAACAAATTAGTCAAGAAAGCAGTTTCTTTTCTCCTTAAGTTAAGTGACCGTTTGACCGATGTGATTTTGAAACTCAGATCTTTTGAGTCAGTGTACTGACCAGATCAAAACGGCCGAATCGTTCTCGACCGACCCATCACTAGTGCTGTTTTTGTAATGCAACTCGGCAATGATCGTCAAACCAAGTATTGATTCTTAACATTTTCATTCATTTTCATCATATATGTATATACGGCATTATTAATACGTTATTCCACCGAAGCATTTTGTATCTGAGTCACAGTTGGTTTGCAGATGCATATGAGATGCAACATTTCTATTGAAAGTAAACTCTCACGACACAATTTCATTTGTCAAAAGCTGTTGTTTTTTTTTTTGTTTGAATTGAAAAAACAAAGGCTCAACGACATTGCAGAATCAATAAATGAAATCAAATTTAATCAAAGAAAATGTAAAAACTTCAAATATTTGTTATAACACGATCAATTGTATGCACCAAAGTGGATTTTTTATAAATCTCTATTGCAGAATAGTGTTATATTGTATTACTAAGTGCTTGTTCCTTGGATTCGGCGAAGTGGACGTCCACTTGGACTTTTTCGTTTTGCTGTTCCGAGATAATTGGCAGGCTAACTGTGTTTCTCTGAATGATCTGCGCATTTAATCCACATAAAAATGATTTTGATGTCATGTGAGAAAACTCATATAAAGTTTACTATCAGTTTTCCCTTATATAATATACATATCACTCCCTGTCCTTACTTTGAGGATCCATTAATCACATCTATAATGTTTAAGAGCTAATTTGCTGAAAATATAAGAAAACCATTCCAGCTTTAGCGATTAAAAAAATATGATTTTCCAAAGATGACAGCGTTACCCACAGTCATACGAATAATAAAAAAAAACATCAAATCAAGCACGAAACCAATTATTTTTTACTACTGCCATTTGTTTAGGGACTATTAAGTGACATCTAAATATGATTGAATCTATTTCCCATCCATTTAACCCTTTTCAATGTGCAATATTTCAATATTAATGCCGATTATCGACAGGCACAAATCGAAATAGAAAACGAAATGTCTGTTTAACGTCAATTATACAATCCAATGATCTCATTTTCCATCCAGAACTGAAAAACTGAGGAAAATTGGAAAAACACTGAAGCGTACAAGAAACAAATTTCATAGACCTATTCAGTTGTCCATGAATGGAAACGTAAAAATCCCCTAAAATCGTTTAATTTAGCGTTTTAGAAATTGAATTATTCAAAAAATTGAATTACAGAAGCACACAAAATGTGCGTACGATTTCAGAATTCTGTAGTGGTGGTGCTAGTGGTGGTGGTGGGACTGGTAAAATAAGGGATACAAGGAAATGTCAAAATCGATTTTCCATTTTTAACTCACCACTCAGCAACAAAATTACTGCCTCCCCCTCCCCTACCCACACCATACATTACAACAACACGCGGAAAACCTACAGTTCGTCGGGGTCTTGCTGTCTGCCTGTTTTATAAATTGCTCTCAGAGGCCGGGCGGCACCGGTATGTTCATAAATTTTAATAGCGGGCCCAAACAACTACGTAAGGTTCGTTCGCAGTACATACGAAAGGCGCGGTTTGGATCAATATCGAACCGCTTTTAGTGGTTACAGGTAAGTAACCTTCGGAAATGTTAAGTAACTGAGAAAAAACGGCTGCTTATGTCTTGTGTTTCTTCAAGACGATTTCGGCTGGCATAAAAATTTAGCAATTTTTGAGCTCACATGATAAATTTTTAAGGATGCTGAAGTAAGCGTATAAATGCACGTACACACGCATGTAGAGATCGTCAGTTTAAGCGTAGCTATTTTAAGGTAATTTAAAATTTCCTGTGGATTACGTATTTAATTCAAAATTCTAAATGGAACACTTCTGTTGAGATATAGTTTTTTTTTGTTATTAATATTTCTGCCTCAGGACATATTTATTTATATATTTTATGGAAATGTGATTCTTTTCTTTGATCATTCACGGGAAGAATTTTGACTTGAATGACATCTACGTTTCTAAGGAGTTAATTCCATTATGACAGACACTGCAGCACCTGTTCTTCAACTTAATGAAATAATTTAACAATTTTCCTCAGTTAGGTGAACTAACTACTGTATAGTATAGGTAGGTATGTTCCTTTTCCATTTAATTCGTGAATGTACAATGGCATATATGTATGAACATAGAAAAAACTGTATTCATCTTCCCAGAATCATGTATGCAAATTCTGAGCCAGATAAGTAAAACTTTAACACCTGTGTTCTCCGCGTAGTGAATAGATAGGTAAGCACAAAAGGGGGGGAAAAAATCAAAATTCCAATTTCACCTGAATAAAAGCCTTTTCAGTGGCAGCATGAGAATGTGAACAGGAAACTGGAAATTCTAATTTTGAGCCAAATGTCGCCATAGTTTTGATCTGGTGGAAATTCCAAAAGGCGAACTATAGAACCGTACGAAACAAATTCACTGACACAAAACTCAGGTTGTTCTAATCTAATCTCTCAACCGTAACTTGATTTGTTTTCTCGTCCACCTTTGTTACCCTTGAGGATGGTTCCATTTACACTGTTATGAATTTTACAAGAATTCAAACTATATGGAATTCTATGTACATATGGGTATGGGAACTCAAATTAACCTAATATTGTGTGCCCATGTATGTATGTAAAATTCAAACAAGCTTATATGGGTCCCATGGTCAGGGTATAAATAAAACTTCACAGGACAACGAAAATAGATATGTAGGTAAAATCTTCTACAAATTCAGAGGGGTACATAGGGCGTTTTAAAAGAACGTTACATATAGGAGGAACTTACTTAAATAAAACACATACTTAAAATCAAACTGGGAACATATAACGAAAGTCTAGACTCTAGAGCGTTCGGCACATTTTCGCACGATATTCGACCGACAACTCATAGTCAACAATGCCAGTCCAGTGTTCATGAATTTATGACTGGCTAAAAAAGGTTAGAAATGCGTTTCAAGAGCAGGTACGTCTACTTTGATTCAATGATACATGATAGAATTTTGTAGTCAGAATTCAGCATGGAGATCGCTCAGCTTTCAACTTTCAACTGTTACGATCTAACTCCGCATACTTATATAAGCGTAATTCTTAAAACAGGCTGAGAAGATCTTTGTTCTTTCAGTTAGTTTACAAGAAATGCTATCGGATCCAACTTCGTTATTTTGAAGCTAAATATAAGCAAATTGAATAATCGCTTCAGATTATCGAATCGCATTTAAATTTTTATTATTTACCTCCGAAAAACTACGCAACTATACCAACTGCAATATTGAACTTGGATATTTGTTGAAATATGCTAAGTTCATTTTGTATGACATTTTACTGTCGTTACGACCATCTATTCGTGCATCCCTTCCACATACTTACGTTTTTATCATTCTACTAATTCATTCAGAATTCCATTCATATACCACAGTAACATACACATCAGTAAACCGTTTTTTGTTTTTTCTTTTTACAGGATCGAACTGTGAAGAAAATGTTAATGAATGTTTATCAAATCCTTGCCAAAATGGAGGATATTGTAGGGATCAAGACAATGGATATACCTGTACGTGCCTGCCCGGATATCTGGGGACACACTGCGAAGTTGATGTTGCAGTCTGTGAAACGGGTATGAACAAAGGTAAACGATTTATTTAATAAAAAATTATTCCTACTTAAAAAATTATTGTCTAATACTTAAAGGAATAGGAGCAAGATGTTATAATGGTGGTGAATGTATAGAAGGACCTGGTCTCGAGTTTACATGCGATTGTGCACCCGGTTGGAGGGGGCGTATATGTCAAGAAGAAATTAATGAATGTGAATCATCACCGTGCCAAAATGGTGGAGTATGTGTTGATAAGTTGGCATCATATGTTTGCGCATGCCCAATGGGATATACGGGTACAAATTGTGAAGAAGAGATTTTGATATGTTCAGATAGTCCATGCAAAAATAATGCTCTATGTTTAATGGAAGAAGGTGTGCCCACGTGTTATTGTGTTCCCGATTTTCATGGTGAGAAGTGTGAATTTCAGTATGATGAATGTCAACTGGGTCCGAAATGTACAAATGGAGGTGTTTGTATAGACGGAGTGGACACTTTTACATGTTCATGTCCACCACTATTAACTGGAATGCTCTGTGAATGCTTGATGTTAGGTGCTGACAATCTTGATTGTAACTATACAGCGCCAAGCACGACAGCAGCACCAGAAACGACAACAATCGAATTAACAACAGAAAGTTATGAAGAAAGTGAAGAAACAGAAGAAGTATCTGTTGAAACAGAATCATCAGAGGAATATACAACAGATCAAAGATTTGATATTGAAACTACTACTGCTGATGATATTCCGATTACAATAACGGCACGGCCTACAATAATTAACCGGAAAACTACAATTGTGCCATCGTATACAACTCTTAGAGAACGATGGCCATCAACAACACTGCCGCCAAGACGATATCCTTCCGGAACTGTCTCAGGAGAATATCCTGATTATGAAACCGAGACAACAACTTCAACCTCATACCGAGGAGTAATTGGAATAACAACAACCATTTCACCTTTCTTCACAGAATACCCTGAAATTTACATTTCCACAAAGTTTACAGAGTTCACGAGAGATTATGCAACTGGGGGGACAAGGTTTACCACATATAAACCACCACCTACTGCACCATATGACTACGACACAGGTGAAACTACTATCTCTTCGCGACAAACAACAATTCCACCGATGCCATCGTATTGGCCGTCCCAGCCATCCTTTAGACCAACACCTCCACCGTTCACCCTTCTACCTGAACAGACCACAAAATCTCTTTTCACTGACGACTTGGTTACGTATGGTCCTCCAACTACTACAGAAATAGCAACACAGCCAACCCCTTCGGTCGGGGCTGACAATTTCACAAGCACTCCTGACTGTAACAAAGCAGGCTGTTATAATGGTGGCACCTGTGTCACCACTTCAGAAGGCTCAAGGGTAAGTACTGGCCGCTTTTCAAGAACATGCATATCTTTCAAATGGATGGTGACCCCATTTCTCAAATAGATGGTTGATGGGTGAGATATTGTATCAAATTGCATAAAGAGCAATAATTAACAGAAATGAACTAATTGGGATATTTCAACTAAATTATTGTCTATACTTCGATCGATTATTCATCCATAAATCAGATATACATACAAAAATATATATATATTGTACATATATAAAGTGGGGGAACGATTTTATAGCCACATTTTTTTATTGGACTTTGTCGGTGATATTGACGTGTGGAATAATTTCAATGAAATTAGATTGTGTCCCAAGCGTATATTTAAGGCAGCATGTTAAATGTGTGTCTGGTAATTGAGTGCAGTAGCCAGAGATTAGAGACCAGATAGAAAAACGTGAAAATTAAATCTATGTGTTTAAATCTATGAATATAAAGTTGAAGAATTTTAGGGAATAAATAATATGAATTTTACGTTAATGGAAATATACAAATTCCATGAAGCTTCCGACATAATTTAGATCAGATATGGCACTTTGTTACAACAAGAACACTCAAGCAAAATGAATACCAGGAAAAATTAGGCGAAATTTTACAGCCATGGAAGAATGATGCTAATTACCAGCACTATTTATAAGAAGAGGACCTATAAAATTATTTCAAAATTAATAAAATTAGAGCAATCCTGTACATTTGCTGTTACCAACTCGCTAACTCCAATTTACATTATATTAATGGCTCTTATAAGTATTTCCTTCCGTGTTCGGAGACGCCCAGAAAGATACACGCCTAAAGTTTTATCAATAATCATCAATAATACCTTCCTCAAGGCATGAGCTTGCCTGGTGATGATTAGCAAAATAATAAAAAATAATGTGCAAATAACGTATTCCTCGTTATTGACTCATACTAGGACAATCTTGCCGCTAGCTAAAATCTTTGAAAGCTTCTATATGTAGATCCTGTACTGACAATGCCCAAAGGAGATTGCGATTATATTATTTAAGAGTATACAGACCGCGGGTATTATACATAAGAACTTATCTTATAATTTAATTTGATGCTCTACTAGAAATTACCATCAGCTGGACTAGACAAATATTCTAAACCCCTTCAATCCACTCATGTCTGAAAGGCCAAGGCATTTCATGTAGAGCATTTTAACTGTTTTCTTCAGATAAATATCAACCTGCTTCTGACCAATAGCTATGTCAATGCGGCAAATTATTTGTCTATAGCATAGAGAGGTTCGACTTATGCTATTCAGTATGATATAGTCTGTCGTCACTCGATACAATAAATAATAGCAGAGCATTTATATAAAAGATACCGAAGGCTTTAAATTATTCAATTACCATATGTACATCTGTTATGAGATCCACAGATAAGCGTAATGCAGTTTTCCAGGTAATCTCCCAAAATTGTAAGCCCAAACATAGGCCAATTCTACTAATACAGGTCTGAAACAAAACGATAATTATATCTCTTCTTAAGATAATGATGGTATGAAAATACCCGATGAACTTCTTGTTAACAGGATGATGAAGATGGTATTGAAGTCGTTATAATCCAACACAATAGCAATATCAGGAAAATACACATGAAAACTATGAGGTTTAGAGTTTAGAAGATCAGTGTGGAGCTGGAAAGGAAAAGAAGTGTTAGTTGATAAGTGATTCGCATTTTAAGATAAAGTGTTTAAAATAGGTGTAATAGGTTATTCCTACAAAAAAAAGAGGCATTAACAATTAAAAAGCTTGCAGGAGAGCAAAACTGGAACTCTCAACACCTGAAAATATCAACCGATGTTAACCACTTGAGAACCAGGTGCTTTAATCGTATAAGGTCTACTAGAAATTTATAAAAATTAATTCTATATCTAGGAAAGTAACATTAACAATTTCCCTTAATCCATCTAGAGATATAGGACGACAGCATTAGCTTTCCATTTGTTCGATAGCCCTCAGCTCATTTTTGGATCTCTGAGTTTATGCGGCCTCTATTAAAATTATTCTCCTCCAAATATTTCCCGGTCCTCCAGCTAAACGAATTTCCAGTTGTGAGCCTGCTCCGCAATTTTATTGTTATCATGACGACCCATTGTTGTTGATTAAACAAATAATTTTATATGAGTTCCGAATTACCAAATGTAATAACTCTTGCACATTAGAGCATCCCAATTGTTTTATAGTGAGGTAATATGCTGTAAGCAATCATTGACTCAACTAATGAGGCTCTAACCGAGGCGCATTACATCATCAATCAGCACAGAAGCCTAATATACTATCAATAATACCTATGTCCTTAAACAATTTTAAATATACCCCCCAAAGATAATTTCAGATTTACAGATTCCAGAACACCTAATCCCAGTTAATCACTAAAGGGCTTCATTTTTCCCCTATACCGGTGAAATTGATTCCACCACACGTCACACTTAAATTACATAAGCCCAAGCTGTTAAGTACCTGAATCCGCAAGGAATAACAATTAATTCCGCAGAATTTACATCCAATTAACAGTTAATAGCACTCTTGTAATCGATTCCCATGCTCTTATAACGCTACTTAAGCGTAAAATTTTGGATCGAAAGAACTTAGGCTGTATAGAGCTAACAATAAACCATATACCAACCAGAGATCCCCTCTTCAATATTAAGCCCTAACCACATGATGCGGGTGTATGTTGATTATCACAAGTATAGTAGGCAAGTTATTAGCAACGACAAAATCGATTTTTCATTGGACCTTCCGCCCTATTTCTAGTAGCCCGGTGTCTAATACCTTCCTCCCCCAACTAACACAATTTGTTGTTGTGTGGTTGATTTTTTTTTCCTCCTTGTTTATTTTTACTCTCTTCTATAGAGCGCTCGAATATTTTCCATTTCCCTCGTTAACTTTGAAAAGCTTATTAACAACCGCGTGCATTCAGACTTCAATGAAGTAGAAAAACACCGAGTTGAATAGATTTAATAAAACTACTAGGGACTAGGGATTGGGAGAGAAGGGTTTACTGCCGCAGGCACCTCTAATTTCCATGCGGATAGCAGCATCAATTCCATTTCCACCCAAAACTTGTCTAGAATACCAGAGTATGTATGTACTCGCATTGAGTAAAGTCACTGATAAAGATAAGTAGTTAGGGTTCTTAAGAACATTTGATAATATCATGATGTCGATAGGACACAAACTTTTGCGGCATCTCCAGGACAAGTAAGTACGAATCTTTTGATAGTAATCTTCCCTTAGGAAGGCTGACATTATTCGTTCGCCTTTTATACTACCCTCTCGATGATATCAGAGTACATCAACAAACTTCTGTATTAGTAGACCAACCGACGACGTTGACAACATTTCGTTGCATCTACAAAGTTTAATAAGTTTGTAAGATTGAACTTCATCGTAGTCCGTTTTGGATGTCATCACATTTTCCTTTAGTTTGTTCGTGTTCACTTAGAAAAGTTGTTGATTGGTAAATTCATTGAAGGCAACATCGTACCATCCGTAAAATGTGAAGCGTTCGTCTGTACATATATTAGCGACGAAAGCTTGTAATAAAAGGAAATATGTGTATGCCTCAAGTAAAGAGAATAATTCGCATGACCTATTTTTCCAGTTGATGTAGATTTTTTCAAATGGAATAGCGAAATAAAAATTAAATTGAGACTGAGTCGTACTCAAGTAAGCGCTGCACGCAAAAATATTATTATCAATTTATTACGAGCATGGTGGTTGTCTACACTTTAAAAAAGTTGGAAATAGTTATAAATATTTTGTATAAATCGATAAATTACATTTTTTTAAAGTCTGGCGTCTTTTCACTTCATCCAATTAGATAGAGAAAAGGTTATTAGTAGCTCGTATGGGTTACTTTTTATTGATTGACATCATTATTTTGAGATCGGCTGAAAATCCAAACGAACTTTTTTAATTGTAAATTTTACGGATTCCTTTTTATCCCTAATATCCAGATATCCAATTCTGGTTGTAATAATACAGGAAATTCTTTGATTTACCTTAAATGTTAATTGTCGTTTCTGCAAATATGCTTCAACATAAAAGATGCACACACACAATACCGAATTTGATTTAACGCCTCAAGTATCTGCCTGCCTGTGATATAATTTTGGGAATATTTCTGTTGCTTCGAGTGACCTTCCTACCTGTTTATTTGTTATTTGAAATTCCTGTCTCGCATTTATTTCAAGTCTGACACCATTGTCCATTATACACCCCTCGAAATAGATCGATTTTCTGGTTCGTTAAGCTTACATGAAGAATCTTTTGTAACTTCTAATATATTGTAATTGCCATTTCTTGCTCGGAAATGTCTTCGCTATTCAATATGCCACGCTATGCAGCTTTATACATAAAATGAATAAATGCTCTTTTTTTCCATTTCTGTAAGAGCTGCCAAAAATTTTCTTCTAAAAAGTAGCTTCTTGAAGTTGGCCAAAACAATGTATAGATAACGGTAAAATTATTTAAAATGCCTTGACCGGCAAAACTTACATACGTAATTCTAGGTGATTTTAGGAAATATCTAATTTTTTTTCTGGAATCGGTGCAACATTCTGTAGTAATTCCTGCTTTTCAAAAGTGTTGGTCTTAAAAGTTTATACCTTCTATAGTATTCTAAAGTAGTGTGTACAAACTCCAAACACGCTTTTAACTGTTGAACAATTTTATATAAATTTAGCATGTGTCCCCTTGGATGCTGATGTCTCAATGTCGTAGTTCATCTGTCTCTTGGATGCTAATGTCTTAACTTGCTTGTGTCGATGTTGCTATCAAGCTCTCATATTTGTAACTTCCGCAAAGATTACAATTTTCTTTAACCTTTATAGTTACCAACCAACATTTCTGATAGGTACGTATTTGGTAATCATCAGTCGGTCCATCGGCGCTCTATGGTTTCCTTAATAATCATTATTCTAACAAGAGAATACTCACAGAAACGACAGGATTTTCTGAGTCTATCTAAATTATATCTAAAATAATACATAAGATAATTTTTTGCGATTAAGCCTATGTCCCAAAACAGAATAAACGAAAATGTAAAAATGCCAAAATGCCAAAATACATATACTCGCATTTCTATGATGTATTTCTCCCAAAAAGAAAGTGATGATTGCTCCAATTGAACCTTCTTGTTCCAAGAATGGGAACTAATAGCAAGATGATCGACTTATTTGTAATTACATATTCGGAGATTTCCTTTCCACGAACTTTACGATAAGGCTTTTAGGGACATAAGATCTTGAATCGAACACACACATGACTAGAACCATAGATGGCACAAGAACTAGATGTCGCATGGCATACTAGAATAGAGCATACATATCGTGAAATGGGTAGTGCACTCAGGAATGGACCATAACATGTTTTAGCGCGTGCCGAAAGCAAGTGTTTTTATAATAGCAGTTTTGTATACATATATTTCATCGACTTCCTCAATACTTCAGATAAGTAAAAATATGAAACACTTGACGTATACATTATTTCAAATGCTGTGGTCCATTCCGGAATGCCAGCTATGCTAGAACACATATGTTCTTTAATTTTTTTGAAAATTATGTAATATTATGGAGATACCTTTAAGACAGTACCACTTTGAATTTTAAACCACAAACCAAAAAATTCAAATAAAAATTTCAAAATTTTCTTTCTAGTGTGTTTGCCGTTTCGATCGTCAAGGACCACTTTGTGAACATCCGATAATTATAAAAAATGCAGCATTTTCAGGAGATTCATATGTCAGTCATCGTATACACAAGGATATCCCATACCACGAAAGTTTAGAATCTGTGCTTCCCATGCACGTTCAACTAAAAGTTCGAACACGTGCAACAAATGGACTTATAATGCTAGCAGCAGCCCAAGGTACAAAGGGTGGTCACTATATGGCGCTATTCCTTCAGAAAGGACTCCTTCAGTTCCAGTTCTCTTGTGGTCTACAAACAATGCTGCTCAGTGAACTTGAAACACCAGTGAACACAGGCAATGAAATCGTTATACGAGCAGAGTAAGTTTATGCCTGAAGACTTTTGCGGTTTCTTAATTCCCAGGAGGTGGAAGTTGGTACACATACATATATATAAGAGAGTGTATGGGTATAGATACATATATGTAGTTTAGTTGGCATAGAATTAAAGTCCACCAACCGGCAACTTTCTGCAGGAAAAGTTCGCTTTTAGTTGTTAAGAACAACACTACATTTAATTACAGTCAGGCAATAAATATAATGAAGGGTGGGCTGGAACATGGATGTAAAACACTTAAACAACACATTTCTACCGCATTCATTAGCCATAAAAGCAGCTCCATCTCCGCCTCTATTCATGATCCCAATTTCCACTTGGAAGTTTATTAGAGCTATTACAAGCGCTCCCACACTACTACCATATTTCCATTGCTTGTTTGCCCTCTTTTATTTTGCCCACAATTTATCACGTGAACAGTTTTTGTACATATCCTTTAACTAGCCAACACCACGGATGAGATGAAAAGTGTTATAAATGATGAATACAAAATACGGGAACCAAATCATATACTATAGCATGGTGAAAATAGATAGCGCGTTTGTATTCCACCACCGATTTTATTTATTTTCACCTATATTTTTATTTTTTCAATTTACGTTTCAGATAAAAACAAAAATACAAAAACGATTTCAACCGCTAAAATTTTTCTATTTGCTTTTTTTTCACAGATTGGATTTCAGTCGCAACTTCACTCACTGCAATGCTTCCCTTTTGGTCAACGACACCCTTGCAATGTCCGGTGACCAGCCAACTTGGCTAAAACTTCTGCCACCACGATTACACACCCCCGATATAATACAGAACACTTGGTTACACTTGGGTGGAGCTCCACAAGCTCCAATCGGCCTCATCATAGAATTGCCTCCGGCCCAAAGTGGAACCGGATTTACCGGATGCCTGCACTCGCTACGAATCAATGGCGAGGATAGAGAAATATTTGGGTAAGTACATACATACATATATACCCAAGACCAAAGAAAAAAATGAATAAAATTCCATGGTAAAATAATAGACGTGGATAGAGTACCGCAGAGATCTAGAGAAGCTTAAAAAGGAGGATTCGAAAAATCTCCGAAATCCAGAATTCATTCAAATGTCGTTTCATTTTCCCTTTTTAGACTTGAACAGGGGACAACTATGGCAAGGCATTGTCTTGTCATATGAAAGAGGATTCCGTTGGATTTCATTTCTCTGAGCGAAGATTAACTTTAGCGTTAGGAGCTCACGAAGTTAATTGGTTTAAAATTGAAATTGGATCCCACTTCTTCTTAATTGCCCACTTCATCGAAAATTACTTGGCCTAATTAAGTGAAATTCTCAAGAATTATGGGGTTTGGGCTTAAGGAACTCATCAACAGCAGTCAGAGAAATTTCAAGGAAATAAAATTAGAATCAGTTATCCCCCCTTACAGAAGATTTTCAATAAATTAATGTTACTTTTAATAGGAAAAAACAGTTGTTTTTTGCTTGAACCTTTGGATTGATTTTTAAAGTCCTTCTTTAATGTGTTTTTTTTTAGTTTTTTTTAAGGGCCTGCGCCTATCTCTTTTAATATTTTTTACACAAATCAATAAAACTAAAATTAAATTAAATGAAAATTGAAACACTTGACAAGACTTACTAAATGGACGTGGAAATTTTTCTTCACTGCATACGAACTAGATGGACTCATTAATTAAATATCATCACAGAAATAAAATGATTCACTGATCACAATTTAAAATAAACTCTTAAAAACACAATGACACAAATAGTTTGCATTAAACTACATTCAATCACATTTTAACGGCAGATTGTGATAAAGCAAAGCAATACTCTTGAACGGTTATGTGGTGTAATTTAAAAATGGTGACTAACAATAAACTTGTGATCGAGACTCGAAATTTTAGCAATCAGCAATTGGTACGAAATATCACGATCATGAAGTGCGGATTCTGTATTATTCAAAACGGAATGCAAGCAAATTAAATTTTTTTTTAAGAATTGTTATAGTGTTTATTTTAAAAATATTACTGGATTGCCCATTTTTGAGTAGCAAATTCTATTTACAATAAATTTCAATAATAAGATAGTGTGAGTCATAGAAAGAAAATCCATTTGCAATTACAATTGTCTGTCAGTAGATGGCAAAATGTACCACAACCTGATAGTTTAGGGAAAGTTAAGAAAGAACGTCAAGGACTAATGGCCCTGCCAAGATAGATTTGATATCTTTTAATTCAATTGAATCAATGCCTGCAGAAAAACCGATAAAATCATTAAAAACCACAAACACCATACATCGGAGGTCCAAATATGGATAAAGGATATGGATGATCTATAAACAGACCTTCAACTGGGATAAATCGAATAAAAATTTTCAAGTATTTTATATATATTATAAGCATTGCTCCACTTCTAATGATATAATAAGGTGTTCACGATTAATATTTACTGCGCTCCCCTGAATAATTCGCACAAAACTTAAGGCCGGTTTCAGAGCTCTAGATGTGGCTTAAACTATAAGTTTAACTCTTTTACACAGTTTTACAGTATTAAGTTAAGCTAAGTTTCAAATAACATTCGAGTATCATTGGAAAGAGATATGTATAAAATGCTATAATCTAAAGAAATTCACATTTAATTGTCTTTTCCATCTTTGAACACTTTAGCTTTTCGCGACTATCAATTGCATCCATATCCTGAAGTCTATTATCCGGAGAGAAAAATTTCTTTTTGACAACAATGTTAGACAAAGAATTTTGGCAAGTCGCAAAGGCAGCAAAGTTTTCAAAACCATCAGGAACAACTTCAGCAGTTCCTCTATACCTTCACTACTGAGCAATGGTGAAGTAGTTGTTGACTCCCTGGATAAAGCTAATAGATATTCTGGCTTCTAGATTTGCTTCAAATTCTGGTCTTCCATCCACTTCACCAGCCACGTATTTTGCATCCCGCGTGTAGATGTGTATGCAATACACATCCGTACGAGAGATGTATTCAAAGTTCTTAAGAAGTTCAACGTCTCCAAAGTCGCAGGTCCTGATGGTTTCTTGCCCCTGTTAATAAAAAGCTGCACCACATCCTTGGCTAAGCCTCTGCATAAACTATTCTACTTTATTGCAGTATTGTATGCCCTGAAGATGGCCCAAACAAAGGACCGAAATATAGGCAAAAAACGAAAATGAATAAATAAACATTCACAAGGTCCCCATCTTTTTATTCACTTACATAACAGCAACACGACCAGTATTCAGATTTATATTCTACTTGTCGTCGAATAAGACAAAAATTTCCAACTGCTTGCAAACTAGCTCACATTCAGCCTATATCCAAGAAAGGAGATGGTAGCGATCCGTCAAATCATTGACCAATTACAATCACTTCGATTCTTTCAAGGTTTTTGGATCTATCATTTACTGCAAGTTAATGAAGTATCTAGAAACCAATCAACTCATCAACAATCGCCAATATGGCTCCCAGACTGGACGCTCATTTGGAGACTTATCGAATGTTGGAACCGTAGTGAGTCCAAAATCGTTACCCCAGATATTTTACCAAATATGGATTGCACTAGAAGGTTACATCTGAAACTCATCCTATAAATGCCGGTATGCCCCCGGGCTCTGTTATCTCTCCAATTCTCTTCTTAATTTTCATTAATGACCTGCTTTCCTTTACTTTCAATCCCATCCATGATTTTGCCGATGACAGTACCCTTGATTTCGCTCACTCTTTCGACACTCTTACGGCCTCCAGAGGGTTTTTCGACATCTATCAATCAAGATTGCATGATTAGATTATTGAATAACGACCTTGATAATATCCTCACTTAGGGCAAGGCGAGTCGCGTCGAATTCAATGCATCTAAGAACCGAAGCTGACTCATTTCTTTAAAACATAATCATAATTTTTACACTCCCGTTTCTTTTGATGGAGCACTGATTTACGATACATCGTATTTATGCATTCTTGGCATTAATATTTCCATTAAGTTAAACTGGAGAAATCACATCTTCTCTGTTGCCAAAGAAGCATCGAAATGTCTTGGATTTTTGAAAAGGTGTAAGAAATATTTCAGCCCATTGAATCCAGCGCTCCTCTACAAGTCCTACATTAGACCTAGAATGGCATACAATTCCCATATCTGGGCCGGGGCTGGTCGCATAACCTTATGGTGAATTCTTTTACCTGAAATGAACCGCAACTCGTTGGTTTCCTAAACCCAAAGTGTTTTCTTCATCACACTGACACAGAACTGGCTCCGATTTCTCAGCGGTTCTATGTTCGGTTTTTGCACCGGTTTTGAATTTTCTAGTTTCATGAAAATTTGTGGTTACGGTTCGGAACTAAACGTCAAATCGAAAGTATTTGTAATTAAAGTGGGGACGTATGGACATTTTGTGAAAATATAATTATTTTATTGAAGTGGTTTATTTTTTTATTAAAATCATAAAGGACGAACATTTTCAGATATTCTACTTTCTTGCATTCTTTTAAACTTATCCCCATTCGGGACGCGCACATTCTTTTACTATTCAAATTACTTTCGCGCGTACAATAAAATTCCGAGATGCTTTTTTATCCCGAGCTGTGCAAATGTGGAACAGTCTACCATCTTCTATCTTTCCTTCGGCATACAATCTGCGGAGGCTTTAGAGTGACATACATCGGCACCTCTGCCACTCTCCTCACGTTCCCTAATTCCTTTCCTTATCTCTTTACTGCCATGCTGTGCTTTGCATCATGGGCATACCCTGAGCTTGACTTAATAATATATATATATATATAAAAAATACGAGTGAAACTCAATTTGGATTAAGCTTCACTTGAGCCACGAACTGAGTTTAACTTAACCTGAACTGTGATGCCAGGCATTAAACGGGTACGTCGATATTAGGATTAATATATAGTTGTCGTATGTTAAAAATTGAACACAAAAGAGTTAAAAATATTGCTAAACCGTTCCAAAAAAAAAAAGTAGTAAAAGAGAATACCCTAGAAATATGTGAAGGTGAACATTTATCAGCGAGACAATCAACAAAGCTTGGTACCACATAAAATATACCGTATGAGTCGTATGAAAGGAAATTGTTTTTTGTCTTATATCTCCTTGGAGATTAACTAGACGAATAATGAAAATGACCTATATCATGCAATTCATGGTCCTGATGGTTTTCTCATAAGCTAAAAGAAAAGAATGGTCTCTTAATATTATTGGAAATCTTATATTAAATTAGAACAATATCCTTGAAAATAGAAGCATCCTCAGCGATGCCTTGACAAACAAACAAAGCACTTTCGGGTCTTTGATTAAATTCACCCTTTCCTTACTGTCGTAAAATATTTGATATAATTTCCAACACCTTGCTTAACGGCTTCATTGTATGCTTTTTACTTAAATAATAAAGGACCAACGGGACCGAAAGGCCTAAGTCCATTGCAAATCCTTTTCCTCCTTCTGTTGCCGCAAATAAACTTTCGTTTCCCTATTATTTGCTGGCTGAGAATCTTTTGTAATCTTTTGTTGACTTTCAATTTTTTTTTTTTCACCCATAGCTTTCTTATAATATACACGGCTTAACCGAACAAAATGGGAAATTTTAATGAACCCTTCAGGGACTTGATCATTTTCTGTTGTGTTGATCTAAGGGATTAAGAAGGGAAAGAGAAAAATATAAATTTACACTTAGGAAAATTGTTTTTAATAATTTTTCTTCTTCATTTTATTATAATTACAGAGATGCCTTGGATGGTTTCGGAATAACCGAGTGTGGTTCCTTGGCTTGTTTAAGTAGTCCATGCCGAAATGGTGCTGCTTGTATTAAAATTGAGTCGGATGAAATCGGTGAAAACGGACAAAAACAAGAGAAATGGAAGTGTAAATGTCCTACAGGATATATGGGGCCTACATGTGAGATTTCAGTGTGTGAAGATAATCCTTGTCAATATGGAGGAACTTGTGTACAATTTCCTGGAAGTGGATATCTTTGCCTTTGCCCGCTTGGCAAACATGGACACTATTGTGAACACAGTAAGTTATGCAAAGTTTTTGAGTATATTGTTTTGTTTTATAATCGAATCACGAGTGGGAACTATAAATTTCATTTGATTATTGACGTCTCAGCTCAATATGGCCCACAAACAGACGTTAGATAGATCTAAGAATTTCCATCAGTCTCTCGAAGGAATAGTTCTGTTAATTAATGATAGAGAAATTTGTGACGTTGATAGTATACATCTTATACATCTTAAAGTTAAGAGTAGGGGCTCACCAGGACCAAGTGGACACCAGGCGCTAATGTATTGTAGTTAGGCTAAATCTATTAAAGAACTCCAAATTTTCTGTACCATGTCGTTTCCTTACGCGTGGTGATACTGAATTCTATCTGAATACTTTATGCAAATTATGAGCCACCTGCTGTACAAAATATCCTATAGCAGTAAAGCGTACAATTACAGCTTCGTAGACTGGACTGTGCAGATTGAGGTTAGACTTTGATCAAATAACTTATCTCATCTAGCTATTAACGAGTTTTTAACCCCTCTAACAACCCTATACCTAAAAATTTCTAAGAATATTATGAGGAGCATTTACATCAAATTTACTAGCCTAGTAGGTAACTTCATTTTGATCAAATCTTTTTCTTTATTGTCGTTTCAACTCTCTCATAATATGAAACAACTTTGGCACTTCGTCTTCTTCCTACCATTGGAATGCACTCCACATAAATATCTGCCCATAACTCAGAAGAGTAATGAATCTAAAAAAACTTTCAAAACTGAAGATAACCAATGAAAAATTCAATGAACACCGATTAAATCGATATTACGCTTTAAAAATAGATTTTTGTAGGCTTCATTTACCTAGTTCACTACAATTCTACTAAAAAAAAATTAAATTTCTTAGATCTTGAAGTAGCACTTCCATCATTTTCTGGAAGTGTTAATGGGCTGTCATCATTTGTGGCATATACTGTTCCCATTCCACTGGAATACTCACTAGAACTAAGCTTCAAAATACTTCCACAAACGATGTCACAAATATCGCTGCTCGCCTTTCTTGGACAGTCCGGCTATCATGACGAAAAGAGTGATCATCTTGCAATAAGCTTTATTCAGGGCTATATAATGCTCACATGGAATCTAGGAGGAGGACCGAGAAGAATTTTCACCCAAAAACCAATCGACTTTAGATTAGATGCACCCAGAGTTCCGTATGAGATAAAAGTTGGTCGAATTGGTCGACAAGCATGGCTTTCAGTTGATGGAAAATTCAATATAACCGGACGATCGCCAGGAACTGTAACTAGAATGGATGTGATGCCGATTTTATATCTCGGAGGTCATGAAATTGCCAATTTTAATACTTTGCCACATGATTTACCCCTTCATTCTGGATTTCAAGGATGTATCTATGATGTTCATCTCAAAGCTGGACAGGTTACCGTTCCATTGCAAGAGACTCGTGGTGTAAGAGGTCGTGGAGTAGGCCAATGTGGTACAAGAGAATGTCATCGGCACGCATGTCAACATGATGGAGCCTGTTTACAACATGGGGCCACATTTACGTAAGAAATTGGAAATTCTTTAAAAGTAAAAAAAGAAAAACATTTTTATAAATAAATTTTTTTATTTGAATAATAGATGCATTTGTCAAGAAGGTTGGTATGGACCCCTATGTGCACAATCATCAAATCCATGTGACTCTTTCAATAATAAATGTGCAGAAGGCTCAACATGTGTCCCATTAGTCAATGGATATGAATGTGATTGTCCAGTTGGCCGGACAGGAAAGAATTGTGATGAGGGTAAGTCAACCGAAATTGTATATGAAATCAAATTAAAAAGAAAAAAAATTATTCCACTTTCAGAAATAAGATCCCTCAGTGATGTCTCACTTACTGGCCGACGATCTTATCTAGCTGTTCGTTGGCCATATTTCAACTCTGATCGTGACAAACTTGGATCCAAGCGATCACAAATTGTTCAATATCGAAACTTTACGAAAAAAGTTGTTTTGCCAAAACCAATTTCCTACACAGCAACACCCGGACAACATTTCGTTATGAAACTGCTAAATGAAGTCGAAAAGCAAAGGAAATTTGCCACAGTTCCATTAATGTCTTCCAAAAATCTTGAAGATCACCATCGAGTGCAGTTCTTTTTCATCGAATTTCAAGTTCGGCCACTTTCAGAACGTGGACTTCTACTGTATTTCGGAACTCTGAATAATAATCAAGATCGGAAAATCGGATTTGTTAGTTTATCACTTCAAGGAGGCGTAGTAGAATTCAGAATATCGGGACCAAGTAGTCATGTTACTGTGGTTCGCAGTGTTCGTATGCTAGCCATAGGTGAATGGCACAAAATTAAAATGGCTCAACGTGGACGATGGCTTACACTCTGGGTTGAAGGCAGTGCATCGTCAGCTTTAGCACCTACAGCAGAAGTTCTAGTTGAACCTGATTCACTTCTGTATATTGGTGGTCTTAAGGACTTATCTAAACTTCCGCATAATGCTATATCTGGCTTCCCAATACCATTCAGAGGATGTGTACGTGGACTAGTAGTCAGTGGTACTAGAATTGTTTTGAATGAAACAAATATCATGGGTAAGTTAGTCGTCTAACTTGTCACATACTATTCAATATTCCAAAAATCGGCAAGACTAAGCCTCATTTTATTTAGAATCTCGTAACATCAGGGATTGTGATGGTACTGCTTGTGGAGGAGATTCTTGTGAAGCAGGTGGTCATTGCTGGCTAGATGAAAAATTGCAACCGCATTGTATTTGCCCTGAATATGCCAAAGGAGACCGTTGCGAATATTCAGAGACATGTAAACTTATACCCTGCAAAAATAATGGACGCTGCCTTAGAAGTGGTCGTTGTAGTTGTCCAAATGGATGGGGAGGATTCTATTGCGAAATTAGTATAAAATGAAAATCATAACTAGGTATAAACTGTTAAAAACTTTTGAATTTCAGCAATGAGTAAACCGACAACACCCAGCTTCAGAGGAAATAGCTATTTGGTATTACCGCCACCAAGAATACCAATCAAAGATAAACGAAAAGGACCTTCATTGTATATGCGAGCTAGGGAAGCAGTTCAAGTTTCTCTGAATTTTTCCACCATAGAATCTGATGGACTTCTCATCTGGAGTGAACATGATAAAATCAAATTTCTTGGCTTAGGAATCGAAAATGGTCATATGAAGGTAGCTAGCAATCTACTCGAGAGTGATACATCAAATTCAACCGTAGAAATACCTGCTGGTGGATTTGTATCAGACGGAGGTTGGCACAATGTTCAAATTATCGCAGATCAAGGTCGAATAGAATTAATGGTCGATGGTCAGCTGATATTTACTGAAAAACTAGCTGTGAATCCAACTTTATTGCGGCGAGAAAAAGCTTTGTCTGTAACATATGAGGACTTATTCTATTTAGGTACTTACTTACTTACTTTCTTTGTTCCCTTATTTTGGTAATTCTTTTTTTCTTCTCTTTAACACGTAGCCAATTAATTAATTTTAATATAAAACAAACTTATTTCACCTGAGATGTATTGAGCACAAAGCACGAAATTCGGGCAAATTGCAGAACTGTCATATTTCACGAAAATCAACAGATGGCTTCGAACTCGAAATTGTTACATTTGAGCTTTTAAGCCCAACCCAGCTGAATTTAATAAATCTCGAAACAGTTTGCACCTTAGATAATAGAATACTCAAACCTACTCTTAAAAATGTCCCAACTTCAAATTCAGCGACACTCGCGCCACTCCCTTCAATACTCTCCAACGGCGTTTCCATGTTCTTTTTCGACACTTACGCCACGAGTTCCAAGGCGCTCCATCGTGGTTTCCGCCTGGCGCCCTCTTTCGGGAAAGGTAGTATTTACCTGAAAACAAAGACAAACACCACAATTCAACCAAGTTCCCGCCATGCGGACTCAACAAGAGAGTGATGTGGAAGTCCCAAAAAAAATTGCAAGTTTTGTGGGATTTCTGAATCGCCTGGCTGCATTTTGTTTCTTCAAAATCTTCTCAAAAAGAATTTTTTTTACAACAATTTTACTCGAAAAGTTTGTTTGACACGGCTCGCGAGAAAAAGGCAGAAAAAGAAATGATTTTTTCCAGGATTTCACCTCCAAATTGAATGAAGGCTATAAATTTTTCAAATTTCCAATCGATGCAACCGTTTTTCAAAGGCTCCTCCAGATGTCACGGTTGCTAGTCAAGTCAAGTGCGTTTGGATCTTTCGAATTCTTCACCAAGGTATATAGAAGAAAAGTATTCCCATTAAGATTTTGAATGCAGCTGATAGCTAATGAAATACATTTTTATAAAAGAGACAGAGAGAGGGGATATAGTATTGGTTCGTAATGGGAATAACTTATATTCTATATACCTTGTTCTTCACTGTATTCTTTCTTTGGATATAATTGATGATTCTACGCATCTTACGGATTGTCTTATTTAGGACGTTAGGGCTGATTTTTTGCCCTCAATTCGATTCGATGTCTTCTCTTTCCTTTTGGATCTTTGGTTTGGTGTTTGTTTACTCCATGAGATGTAGTTGGTTTTTTTTCCTACAGCTGTGTGCTACAGAAAAGAAATTTATTTCTACTATCGTAATAATTTTAAACAACTTCCATACCTGTACCCCGAGGTAAATTTTAAATATGTAATTTCATATGGTTAACCATCTGTCCAAGTTTGTTTTTTGAAGTAGTGTTTCGCATTTATTTCTAGATTCGTCGGACAGTAAAAATGATTATAACCAATTTCATATTCTGAAGAACTTTTCAGTACAATAGAAACATCTGGAACTGATCGTTTTCACAGTATATGTAAAAGTCTTAACTTTTTATATGGCAACACCAAAAAAGGAAGTTTGCTAGATTTAGCCCCTTTTTAAAATTGTATTTACTATTTCTATGAAATCGCCGTGTACAAAATTTCAACACCCTACCTTAACGTAACGCGTTCTGAGGCAGTGTTCAAATATATAGTGAAAGAGGACATTTTTGTATGGCAACCCCACGAAGGAGTTGTCCGATTTGTGTCATTTTCAAACTTAATTTTACTTACGGACATGCAAATATCAAAAATATCTTATGCGTGGGTGTTGTTTCCATTTTGTTCTAGCAGCATTATTTCTGTACGTTACAAACGGAATGACAAATTTAGTATACCCTTTAGATTCATCTAGGATATAAAAAGGAAAGGACTTACATACTGACCTTCAGTGCCTCAAGGGAGAGCGAAAAGTTGGAAAGTTATTCGTTGTGAATCGATCACTCTAGGGAATTTTTAGGGTTTGGTTTATTTGAATACGGATTTGTGTATTCAAGCATATCACCTATCACTGCGCGAGTTCTACCAGACACCTAAACACATATGGCACCATAGAAATCGAAACAAAATTCCATTTCTTAAGCGAAAGCCCGCCCTCTTTACCGAACTGTAAGAATTTCGAAAATAGTAAGCTGAGCTAGTAAACCAAATGCTAGGTATAAACCAACCAGGAAGGGACAGATAATTTGTCTTTGAGGCAAGTAAAATGAATCAATCTGAGACATTTATGTTCAGAGGAAACAAAGTCAATATCTGCCTTTCCAGCAAGAAAAATCTTATTATGCTTATTGTGCTGCATGAAGGATTTATGCGTTATGTCAATGTGTTTCTCATTTTACATACTTGCACACCATATCACTAATAACAATTTTATTCTTACAGGTGGTTTCCCTAACGGTGAATCAGTTTCATTGCGAACAAACAATCGTTTTCAACAAGCATTCAAAGGTTGCCTGCAGGACATAAGCTTCGGTACAGAACCGAACTCTGTCATCACAGATTTCTCACCGTATCAAGGTGAAAACATTGGATCCTGTGATCTACATGGGGATGACCCAATTGTATAGGAAAATTACTTAAAAGAACTTTAGTTTGTTATTTTTTTTTTTTAAGTAAAAAGTTAAAAAAATAGAATTGTTTACTTTCTGGAATAACAAAAAAAAATGTTAAAATGTAAAATTAAGCGAATTAAGGGAATAAAGTAAGAAAGTTGAAAAAATAAGAGAAATACAACAAAAGAAGAACAAAATTTTGTAAATTTTCTAGTGAAATATTATATTATGAAACTAAGGTCAGAAACTGAAATATTTACCTTTTTGGAAAACATAAAAAAAAAAATTAAAATGAAGACTCTTGAATAACTGTTTATATTTTAACAGTCGTGTATACTTTTAGGTTCGTTAAATTTAGCAGAAAAAATAAAATAAAAAAAGAAAAACAGGCAAAAACAAAAGTCATTCTTCAGAGATAACTCAAACTGCCCCCACTTTTATTTCTAGCTTTTAAGTTATTTTTAGCAAAATCAAGGAGAAATATAATAAAAATTTACAAAAAAAAAATACAATACTCAACGTGTAAAATTATTTTCTTAACTTATAATGCAACAAAAACCGCCACCAGGAGTCGCCTGAATGAAAATGAACTGAAAAACAGTCCCATAGGTGACGTGACTATCGGGAAGCAGTTTATCTACTAACAGTAAATTGTTTGCGCATAGTGAATTCAAATACTTGGTCAGTTTCTTTCGTTAACCATTTATGCACATCTTTCATTAAACACTGGGCGTAGATTTTTTCCGCTCCATAGATTGAGAGAACAGGTTTTTTAAACCTTCAGAGCACTCTGGAGAAAAGATATGCTCTGAGTGTTCCAGTAGTTTTTCTTTTCATATTGGAAACACTTGTGATTTGTGAAATATCTACTGATAATACAATAAATATATAATAATAATAATAAATTTATAAAAATAAATAAGGGGTGAAATAAAGGAAGGAAAAAGTATCACATTTTCAACAGGATTTTTTCGCGCTCTATTGGTATTATTGCCGGATTGCTCTAAATGCTCAGAGGGCTACCTACGATTTGCTTAAGAACTCTGAGCAATGATAAAGATACACGTCCACTGTTATTTTATTAGTCATATGTTCATCAGCGGACATCATAACAAAAAATACGTTTTTACTTCAGTCTCTTGCACATCGAAAATGTGACATTTTTCTTTTTTTCTGTATAAAACTCTACTTTTGATGAGGAAGAGTTTCTATCAAGAGCTTAATATTATGTATTATCGTTGTAAAAATTACACAATTATGTACAGATAAAACTGTGTAAATTTACACATCATTTCTTCCTCGTTTCCGCACATTTCTGTTGCCCATCACTGGATACAAGATCTATATGCTTTAATATAGGTATGTACGTACTTCTAATACTCGTAGATTACTGATAGATACCGATTTCGAGGTACAGTTTGTTTGTTCAAATTGAATTTTCTCCAGTCACTTGAAAAGTAAAATATAGATGTACCCGAATATTGCAAAAATAGAACGTGAAGAGTGAAAAAAACAACACTCTTAGAACAATAATCGATATTATTTGAAATTTGAACTAAACCACAAAGTAATTAACTTACAAATGACTAGTCATGTAGAACGAAGGCCATAAATGCTTCATTCGAATATAAAATCGAAGAGATGATGGCGTAATCAAAATGTTAAGGTTTCATTAAAATAATTATAATTGCCCACATCAAAGTGTATTGTGCATCTGCATCTATTTTTTACTTTTTTTTACTGTTAATTTCACTCCATAACAAGAAATAGTCTGACTTACTGTTGAAATTCACCCAACAATGTCTCGCTCGAATATAAAATCGGCCAGGCCCCTACTATTCTTTAATAACGAAGGCAGATTATAGTTAAGCTGTCAAAACTATTGGATCTGGATTTGTTAATATCCAGATTCTGCGAACCATCCGATTTTGAAATCCGGATCCAGACTAAGCAAAAAGACTTCAAAATGTCTTCCAGATTGCATTTTTTCATTGGGAAAATGTAAATGGATCTGGATTCGGATTTGAGGAATCGAATCCTAATTATTCCGGATAAACTGGATAGCAAATTATTATTATTTTGAAATTCGTATGCGTTATATTTGTACACAATACGTTAAAACCATACGTAATTCAAGAATGGGGGTACCCAGGGGCTAGGGCCCTTATTACAGAACTCGATTCGATAGAGCTTGTCGATTTGATTTTGTTATTCTTGAATTATTGTAATCGAGTGAATTGTCGATATCGAGCTCTGTATTCTCGATATCGACAAGCTTCTTGATCGAATCGAATTCTGGGGAATAAGCAGGACTCCATATATTGATGTTGTGACCAGAAAATTTTACTCTCCAGCATTAACGATTCGAAACGGTTGGATTCATTTTGGTACACTTTTATGAACTATTTTTTATGAGAACCGGTAATCAGCAGATATCATCTAAATGGACACTAGTTAATGATTCTAAGGGTCTGGAGTCCATGAATTGTTGAGTCAATCAGCAGACAACAGATTCCTGACTATATAACGAATTAGGATACTGTAATGAGGGAGTACTTGAAGGTTTCGAAGTCTCCAATAGGGATTTAAGAGAGTTGAAAGAAAGAATTCAATGCAACTGTATATAACTTGGTACAATGTAAGTTATGATGGTTTACAGCTGATTAGAGGTTTCCAGTTGGTTTTGTTTTTGATCGGGTCTATGATGTAAGGTTTGGGTTGTTTCTTAAGGAAAACTCCGATCTTTATTTCATATTTTTTTATTATTTACTCGAGGTTTCGGGCCTTGTTTAGTACCCTTGTTCAGGAGTTAGCTTTGTTCTCGATATGATGATTTTTAAAAGGATATTATTGAAACATATTTCACAAAAATACACATAAAAAATATAGTAAAAACGTTAACTGAACATATAAATAAATAAATAATTTAAACAAATAAAATTTCATGTGGTCCTTAAAAGAAATCAGTAGTCTAAATTTGACTTATTTATTTGTTTAAATTATTTATGTATGTATATATTCAGTTAACGTTTTTACTATATTTTTAATGTGTATTTTTGTGAAATATCTTTCAATAATATCCTTTTAAAAATCATCATATCGAACAAAGCTAACTCCTGAAGAAGGGCACTAATCAAGGCCCGAAACGTCGAGTAAATAATAAAAAAACATGAAATAAAGATCGGAGTTTTCCTTAAGAAATAACACAAACCTTACAATGTAAGTTATGTAGGTATGCTTCCTTCTGAATCCCAATTGTTGCTGTGTAAGGAGGCAACATTTATATAGAATTTATTCTCATAATTCACGCAAGGCTTCTAAGGTAGAACTATGTATAGTGATCCCAGTACAAGCAATGGGGTTCGTTTTCATGCTGTTATTTGTGGAAAACACAGCAACACCAGAACGAAGTATACTACGCACGCACTGTGTTCACTGTAATTCCGACTTGAGAGAAACAAAGCAGTTCTCTACCCTAGGGATTTCATGGGACTTGGGGGAATAGTAATAATATTGACCCAGTTTGCACGGGAAATGTAAATAAGCAATTCTTTGGTATAATTGTTAAGTTATGTGGGCCTGAATGGTCAGTCCATGCTTTATATGTATATGTTAGTGAAATAACTCTTACGAAATTTTTTTATCACATTCCTTTACAATAGTTTCATCCTCGTATACGCAATCTGAAAAATTTGTAGAAATTGACGATTATTCATGTATTTAACTTCAAAAAAACTTATATACCGCTGAATACTATGCATTCTGAAATTTATGAGCAAGCCCAACATTCAATAAACTCGTATACCTTTGAGTCTAAGCAGGTTTGGGATTGTCTTGCAGCAACTATAGCTGAAAGAAAATAAGATCACGCTGATTTGAGTATCAGGAAGCAAAATTGCGGACCGACTTGCAAAACAAGGAACCAGATTTATTTTTATCGGTTCTAAGTCTTTTTTTTTTTATCAATCCAAAGCGTCCTTTGGGCTCCAGTCAAGCTTTGAGAGAACATAATCAAATAGGTATATTGGGAAAACACCGCAGGACTGAAACAGATGAAGAAATTTGTAACATCATGCTCAGCAAAACAGAATAAAAAATGCATCACGCTCAGCAGAAAAGAGCTAAGGTTCATAACACACTCATTAAGCATTACCCACTTGGAAGAAGATGGGTAATATCCATAGAAAGACTTTTCGCTTTTGCATGAAGAATGTCGAAACTACTGAACATGTCCTCTGCGACTGTGAAGCTCTTGATCGTATAAATCTAAATCTTATAGAAGGGGCTATCCCATCAATAGAGAATGTTAAAAGAACTGCTTTCAAGAACATTGTAGGATTTGTCAAAACTACAGGTTTGTTCGATGAAAACAGCATGTAAATTTTCTTCTTACAATATGGCGGTTTTGTACACTTATCGAGCAAGTAATTTGAAGGTAACCCTAGTGTAACCTCACATTTCTCTGACAGTACGTTTGAGTATAATTAACTGTGAAAAATTATTGATAAAATGAGTTAAGACAAATAAAATATGCTCTTGCTGAACTCTTACCCCAACAAAATTTTAGCGTCAGTTCGGGGTAACCCCACTGACATATATAAAAAGGACTGCTGACACTACTACTGAAATTGCTTACGTTATTTGACATTATTGTGGGATCACTTTTCTATAGTCGTCTATTTTTGGTTTAACTACTTTATTGTGTTGAACTACAAATAATAAGTTCTATACTCTTCCATAGTTCAGTTTCAGTTCAGTGGTTTTCTAATGAATATATAGAATATAAATGGATGGCAATATAATATTTGTAATGCTTTCTCTGTCCCCCATACCTACTTTAAGCGGACAGGCCACTGACATGTATAACATAAGACTGCTTGATCTTCTATTTCATATGGGCCCACTTTTGTTGACAGGGGTGTGAAAACTATCTTAATTTCAAGTTTCATTTTCGCTTTAACAGTCCAAATTCCAAATAACATCAAAAATTCCTTAAACTCAATTTTTAAGGAAATAAAATTAAGCAATTTTTGTCTGCCTATCCTTAAAAGTAGCTATGGGGAGCAGGGGAACAGAGAAGGATTACAAATGTCATATTTCCATCTATTTCTATTCTATACATATATGCATTTAGATAATCCACTGTGTTTAGTTCTTGAATCCCTTCTATAAATGGAATAACTCATTACCCTACGGCCGTCCTAAATTACACTGCTACCTAATGCCACTAAGATTAATTATTCTACATCTAAGTTAGTATTTTTTTTATTACACCACTTGTTTTCTTGTATTATTTAGTGATTAGTTATTCCAGAACTCGGTTACTTAGCTGCTTATGTCCCACGTGGATGAAACTTGTTCCTGGACGAACTCCTTATGGTTGATCCTGGCGTCCATCAACCAAATGAACAAAGGTAGTCCTCAAGCTGTTAGTTGCGAATCTTCCCTTTACTTTACTTTTCTCTCTTCGTCCGTTTCCAGCAAGAAAAAAAGAAAAGAGACCCGGAAACCATCTCCACTTGAGCTCTCGTCTTCTCTCTCCACCATGTTGTTGTGCGGAAGGATCTATCAAATTTCCCAGTATTTTATAAAGTGTGATTTCCTTTTGAACTTGGACCATGGTTACGCGGGAACATATCGACAATAAGCGTCAACGTTTTAATCGCTGCAGCTGGCTATTTAGTTGAGTTAATAAATTTATTTTGTTAATTGTAGGCGTTTTATTTATACATAATTCACACTAATTGTACGTGTTTATTTTATATTTATTATTTGATTTATTGCTTTCATTTAGTGTTAGTCTTATAACTTATTCTTAATCTTATTTATTCTGAGGAATTCAGGAAACTCAATTGTGTTTTCATAATTCATTTACCACTTGAGTAAAGTAAAGTAGATATGGGGCCGGGCGTACATTACAACTGAACTGAAACGGAACTATGGTGAATTTCGTATAGAACTTATTAGTTCAAGTTCAGTGGAATCCAGTCGTTAAACCAAAAAGAGACAACTATAGAAAAGTGATCCCATGATAATGTAAGCGATTTCATGCATCTGTAAATTGTTGAACTTTTAATATGAATATTAAAGCGAAAGTAAGACTTGAAATTATCACACCCCCCCAATAAGTTGACTCATATGAAATAAAAAATCAGGCAGTCCATGTTATATATATTTGTGGGTAACCCCATGTAGCTCTAAAGTAAAATTAGTGTAGCACTAGGGTGCCCTAGGTTTACCCAGTGTTTTCATCGAACAATTTCGAATGAACGCCTTAGAGTACTTTAGTATCAATCATTTAAACCTATTAAGGGATTGTCTTCTCTTGTAATACAATGATTAAAAAAAATGGATTTTTTTCAAGGACAACAATAATAAATAAATTCAAAAATCACAGAATATGTGATAACTTGGTACTGTTAAGAATTTATTTTGATCTTAGAAGAAAAAAATGCAGATTTCATCATTTAATATACACGACGGGTCACAAAATGTAATAATATAGTCCTTGAAAATTGGAAGAAAAAAAAAAGTTTAAATAAACAACTAAAGCGGCTTATTTATAATAATTAATATTTCATCTGAATAAAATCTAAAAATTAACGAGAAATTATGACATTTACAAAAGTAATTTCATCTGGATTTACAACGTGCATTTCGCGAATTTTTGTTTTATTTGTTTCTCCTATTTTTTTCATTCATCTTCTTTTTTTGTGATTTTCTACGTAAGTTATTTTTTTTGTTTACAAATTTCTTATTTCATTATAACTCATTTCTGCTTTTTTTTTTTTAATTTTATTACTCAGATTGTTAGTAAAAGTTAGTTATAGCATGAAAATCAGCTATAAGTTTTTTTCTTCTTTCTTTTTTCTTTTTGTTTGTTTTTTGAACATATTTTTCATAGATTTAACCTAACTCTAACTATAGTCGCTCTGGTAGAAAATGTTTTTTTTTCTCGTTTTGTTTGCATGAAACAAACTTAAACCAATTACACACACAACTCCTAGAAAAATGCTAGAAATTCAATTTTTATAGATTTTTTTTTCTTTTTATTTTTTTTTTTTTAGTTTAGTTTGAAATCATCCAATGAAAAACGTGTTTTGGAATGTTAAACTCATTGACTTATGGTTACGAAATATTAACTGCAGTGGTAGGTAGGAGTAGGATAATGAGGGTTGGTTTTTGTTTTTTTTTTTTTTTATTTAGGTACTTTAATTGTGCAACCCCGAAGGAAGAGGTGTACTAAATAACTAATAAATTGCCACTTGTTTTTCTATATTATAAATTTATGTATTTCCTTGGAAACTAATATCACATCAATTAATTAGTACGCTCGAATAATATGGAAAACCTAGATTGTTGGGATTCCAATAGATTTTTATTTATTTTTATTGTTTTTTTTTTTTTCTCTAGATGGCTTATAAAACGAATGTAACATACAATAGAGGGGGGGGGGGGGGGTGTGAAAATCTCGAGCTTCAGACATTTTATTCTGCAAGGTTTTTCGTCTGTAGAACTTTTGAGATGATTTTCTGGATTTATGGGAAAGAATGGCTAATTAAGGGTTGGTGGAAAAATTAATTTAAAATATAATTTATGTCCTATTCTATTATATCTATTTGCGGAGAAAATTTAGTAAGACTTAGGAATTTCATCGTATCATAAAAGATTTTTGTTTAACTTGTTAAATAATTCATATTCCATCTGTGGACAGACCAATGAAAGCGATTAGACTCGAAAATGCGGGCACGAACAAAAACGTGCCCGAAAGAATAGAAACTGTATTTTGTTAAGCAATTCCTTCAAATTTCGCAGAAAACGTAATGAGTGAATGATAGAACGAACGAACGAGAAGGGAAATAAATTTACTCAAAATGAGAAGCATTACGAAGAATGAAATCTTCAATGCAAAATATTCAAGAGTCGCACAACAAATAATCGACGTGTTACCAACACTTTTCCAGGCATACTCAGTACCTATACTATGTTATTAGGAACTCTATCTGACACAGTACAGAAAAACCCAAAAACAATTTGAAGAAAATTTGGTATTCAAATTATAAAGAATGCGCGAATGCATCTCATAAAATAAAACTGTATAGTCTGTCTGTCTTTCTGTTCGCGATCGCAGTGTTTTTTTTTACCGTTCACATAGTATTGTAATAGTAAATATGCAAAAAATCATTTTTGCGCAGAACGCAAATTTTACAAATACATTCCTGTTGGGAGGTACATAATGTACATAGATGGCTACAATAAATGAAATAGAAGAGAAAACAGACAAGTTCTAAGAATTATTTTAAATACCTATGTATAGTACATATACAGCTGAGAAGTAATATCAACACTCTCAAATCATACATATTCATTTTAATTTGATACGTACGACTATGGACAAAACGACTAATTTACCATATGATGGCTTTCAATTGATATTGTCACCTGTGTGTGATTTTTTTCTTCCACACCCAAGTGTGAATTAAATCTATATCACGTCATTGATTTCAAGCAGAGCTCTTCGTTATATACAAATACATAATCCCACTACGAAGATAGGTATGTATATATGTATAATCCTTTACAAAACAGTACGATATATCACAAAAAGAAAACAATCAGAAAAAAATTAATGAGAAATATTTCAGTTTACGCTTCAAGCAGTACATTTACACTGAGCGTGCAGTGCATCAATTGGCGAAAAAAATAACGAACAATACTCGTGTATTGGTTCCATGAAAATTGCTCTGTCCTCGAAGTGGATGAGTTTCACACAACGAAGCTGTGCAGCATATGTTTTGAGCCGGCGAAACCGTCTCGGTCTCCACATCGGTACCAGTTATGTAAAAACTGTTGTCCAGTTATGTAAAAACTGTTGTATCACTTGGAACCGGCACATCAACGCCGGTAGGAACATTACACAGAAACTTTTCCAGAAGTACCCCCCTTCCCTGACCGGGAATAGCGCGTAAAGGCCATGACCCCCTTACGGGGTTTACTTTTTACGAGTAGTAACCGGTGGTGCAAAATATTGGAAATTGCAAAAAGTTTTCTATACAACAACAGCGCCAAGCATAATCCAAGTTATAGGGTGATTCATGAAATACAAACATAATATTGACAAGCTTCGCTCTATATTGTAATAAATGAGACAGAATGAAGATGATAGTATACGGGAAAGTAGGGACACTGATGCAACCTAAGTTTTATCTTGGTGGCACCCCTATAACCTAGCCATACTGGAAAATATATTTAATGATGGACACAAATACTATTACCAAACGTGAAATAACCTCATGAGGACGGAATTAATTATCCGCTGTATGTTCAATTTATTTAAAAATGTTTTTGAAATAGCATAAGAATTTTTAATAACTTATAAACAATTACGAGTAATGTGAAATTTTGAAAGCTCGTCTCTCAACTCCGTAATAAATACATGGAGGATAAATTGAGAAAATTAATGCATTTATTAATAGGTGCTAGCTACAAATATGTAGACCTGCCATACTATCGGGTCGAATCACTAATTACAAATTGACTTTGACTAATCTCTTGTCAAAGAATATGCCAACCATTTACGAAGTATTTTATGCTCAAATACAGAGCATTAACTGCCGATATGAGCCCGCAGGATACAATTTAAAGAGCAATATAATATCACAAGAAAATAATGGCTGTCCCAATTTCGGATACCTATCAAATTGAAAATTTTGTGGTCAAGTACATAAAGAAGATTCAACGAAAACATAATATGCTGAAACGCCGTGTCGAAACAGATGTGAACGCTTATTATAAAAATTAAGGTAACTATCAGTATACAGCTACGAAATAAGCAACTACATTGTTTCATTAAAGGAAAGAAAATATTTATAAAATATTTTTATTTAGTGCGATTAGTGCTCTAATCAAACAAACGCAGTGTATATGTATATTATATAATAGTCACTATTCTGTCTATTTATTAGAGGATTATGGGCACAGGTATGAACACACGAAACAAAAAATCAGCTCAACTTAAATGCAAAATGCAGTCAACGTAAATGGTCCTTTATTTTATTTGATTTTGCTTAACTGTTATGATCTTTAAAAAGACAAAAAAAAGCTTGTAACCACAAAACTAGCATCCACGCGAATGACCAGAGCAGAGTAGGCAGTTCACCTTAGGCTAACTGTCACATTAAAAGTAGAGCAGAAATCTCATGAAACTTTTCTGAAATTTCTGAAAGATTAATTATAAAAAAAACTTATTTGAATTATTCATCAAAAATGTCAACACATTTACAGTTGTCAAATGCCTGCTCTAAGTTGATACTTCGAAAAAGTTACGAGCAGAAAATCTTGCTCTAGGTCACTCCAGTTCAATGTAGAGCAGACTCATCAAACACAGTTCCATTCATATTAGCTTACTTTAGAGCAGTGCTCTGAGTTTATAAAACACGGTCTTGTGCTTTTATCTGCCCTTTTCTGCTCTAGACTAACCTAGAGCAGCTCATTAAACAGACCTACAGTATTATATCACTAAAAGCAGATTCCACATTTAACACCATAAAAATAAGTTCATGCACTGAGTGTGTTGGAAGTGTAGCAAATTCGAATGCAAGAGTATAGTAAATGGACCGGCGTACACCTTGTCGCATTTTGCTAGACTTTTGTGCCTAGACTTGTTATCACTAATTTTGCACCCCTGCAGTTCCTTAAATGATTACCGAATTTAATTATGTACGTGTTCAATTAAGTTACTTTTTTATATAAACAATTACTGTATCACAAATTTACATGACGTAATGAGAATTTAATTTTTATATTATCCCCTCAAATCGCAGGTAAAGAGCTGCACAGCCCACCGATCAGAAATTTCACAATCTCAAAATGGTCGAAGCTATTTTCTTGCAGTCGTATTGGTATGCTGCTCGTGCTGCAGTTCGAAACTTGGCATTTCGGCACTTTTCCTCCCCCCGATCGGCTCTCATCGTCAACAAGTGCAGCGAGTACGCCGGCCCAATGACTTCATTTAACCTTATTTGAAAATTTTCTGTAGGTAAATACTAAGTACTGTTTTATTAATCATTCTTGCCTGCATCTCCCTCCAAATGAAACAAGAATAACATTTTTTATGAAACATATATATGGAAAAATTTCTTGACTGTTAAGTTTATTTAAATGTTTTTTGTTTATTTTCCTTAAATCTGAAAAGTGTAGTAGAAATTAGTTGGGAGTGTAGTAAACAATTCTAAGAGCTATGGTGTAGTAAATCTACTTTCCGCACTGCAGCATGCCGACACTATCACCAACGTGTATTTTAATGAGGTCTGCACTGCGCGGTTGAGATGCAACCAGTTTCGGTATGCAGCGTTGCGGCATGTCTTGTCAGCCGATAAGAGACATTTACAGAGTTGACTTGTGAATTTTATCTTGAACTTAACAAAATATCTGCTGATTTAGTCCATAGCATGTATGACCGTGAGAGAGCTCCATGCAGTACGACATTGACGGGATAAATGTCGTACCAATACTATGTTGCTACTGTACCGACCCGTGAGCGAGGGACATAAATTGACAGCTCCATTTAAATGCCGTTTATTGAAACCTATACATATAGTCCTCTATAAATAAATGTAACCAAAGAGTATCTTATTCAGTTTCGTCTTCTATCTCAGTAAGTGGAAGGGAATAGAAAACTATAGAAACTTATTTCGAAAATATTGTAACATAAGCACAATGATTCTGTCTATCGTTTCGGGAATTGTTACAGAAAAAAGAAGACAAAAATTCTATGGCAACTTAATTCTAAAAACAAGGAATACTGTGTTTCTTTCCTAAACTTGAATCTTCTAGTTTCATAAAAAACTACATCGTTTACACCAACATATTACGTTTCATTCATACTCATTGTGTTTGTTTTATATAACTTTTTGACGACCCTCAGGACTGTGGTAATATGTAGTTGACTCTTTCATACTTTTAACTATCTGGAATTAGCCGTAATCGTATTTAAAATTTATTCCAATCCATCATGCAATTGACCGCAAAATAATTAATTTGTGTGACTTGTAGTCAAGGAATAATTAACTATTTTTGTCGAGGTTACTCAAACTCTTTAAATTTTTGGCGTTTTATGCTACTGTATTAGCTTAGCTCCAAGCTTAAATCCAAATAGGAAAATTTTTACAAATAAATTTCACACTTCACATTAAACTTTTATACAATTTTACATATTCAGATGGCAGATTATAATATCTAAATGGATAGCACCGTGACCATATTAATTGAGAAATTTGAACTGTCATTGATATTACGGGTGCATTTTATACTCACTCATCATAATGTTAAAAATGCAATTTATTTGCAACGAAAACGTATTGGTGAATACGCATATATTATTGACTTTTTGATTATAATCGTCTCCTTTATTAGTTCTCTTTTATGTTCACTATTCTCAAATAGTACCAAATAATGATTGAAAATGCAAATGCAATTTATAAATATGCTAAATTTATGTTATCTTCATTCTTTATTTTAAGGTTTTTATATACGAAATATATTGCAGCCAAAATTTGATTACTCTCAATTAAATTTCATTTTCTACCTATTTCTATTGTGTATATACTTTCAAAACATAGTGCCTAGACAGGAATGTGTGCCAATACAGTTCGTAACAAAAAATACATGCTTAACATCTTTCATAACATATGCATCAGAGAAATTTCTCATCATTTCGAAGAGTATTTAAAGAGTCCTGCTAAACCATTGCACTAGCACTAATTTATCATTGTTCAAATTTACTTGAAATTTCATTTTTTAAATAATTTAAAGTTTTGTAAGAATTAGTCGCAGAAAATCTTTAGGTCTAACAGAGATGGAAAACATCAACATCAAGGATATAAAACTGTCTAGTAGAGCAATTGATATAAATTCCTTAAGACTTGAGACGGCGAGTTTCTTTAGAGATTATGAGAATTATGGTAAAAATCTGATAGAAAAACAGTAAAAGCTAACAAATAAGAAACCGACAAGTTATCATCAAACTGGAGAGGTATCAATTAAACTCAGCAACTGTAGTGAGGATATTTGTCGAAAGAATGTCGCATTTACAAGTTCAGAGTTTTTTTTCGTGTACATATAACCAAAGCACCATTGAATACCATTTGATGTATTTGCATGGCCTTAGCAGGATCGTGAAGTAATCGAGTCTCTTACATTTGCATTATTTTTTAAGGAAATAAAATCACTTTTTTTTTATTATCTAGGTATTAATACGAACCGAAACGATAATAGAAATTTTAATTAGGTGTGCATTTTTTTAATATCAGATATTTGGTCGATAATAAAGACGAAATACAATTAAAATGTTGTTTCGAACAAAAAGAAAAAATGTAATCTAAACTGATCCGATCGATTCGAAATTATTTTCATGATTTAATTATAGTTGTAGATAAATAATACTATGATGAAAATTTTTATCTTTAAGCCTAGTAGGTACTGAGGTCCGCCATAAACTAAATTTTCATATAAAATTTAGCGCGATAAGAGCTATTAGCGAGACAAGTACTAAGGTCAACACACTAAATTTGGCTTGTTGTTCTTCATTAGAGATGCCCAAACCTGTAAGTCACCAACCAATTTAGCTTGAATTTATCTGCCCGAGCCGTTCTTTAGCACGTTAAAAATATTTCTTGATAGAGTTCTGAGAAATGTCAACAACGAAAAACAAAACAAAAAATTGTAAAAATATAACATATTGGAAAAGAGTGAGTAAAATAATAAAAATGCATCTTCTTCTTATTCTTTTTTGTTATAGATATCTCTTTTCTGAGTCGAAATTGGAGACTCGCTAAAATTTAGTTTAACGTAGACCTCAGTACTAAGCTTTATATTGAAAATAGTTTCAATGAATTTGCCAAATAAAAAAAAATGAACTTTTCGATACAGCGATCAGTATGATTATCTCTGATCGCCTAACATAGAAGTTCAACGATAAATAACACTATGGACGGACGATTTCGTCGTGTCGAAGGCTGTATGAAGCTAAATTCCATAACTTAATGGAAACAGTGCAGCCCCCATCTTGCAGATTTTTTTTTTTTTAGATAGTAATCAAGTGAGAGATATGAAATAAAGCATATATTTTTCGTTGCTAAAAAAAATGGCATATTTGAAACTTCTGCTTAAGCATCTTCATCTTGATTAAGCGTACACATGGATGAGATAGAAAAATAAAATTTGGGTACAGGAGTAATCAAATGTCAAGGAGTGTAAAGTAGTTTTTTGTCGATCAGACACATTCATAGAAAGTACCTATGTACTTTTAATTTCCCTTTCTTTACAATAAATACTAGCGCTATCCAATAAAGATATTAAAATATAAAGGGCTAAAATAAAGATTTATGACCTATTTTTGTGTTAATTTTGTAATTTCACTGCAAATAATATTTCCGCATAGGTCAAATAAAATTCCAGATCGACAACACTGACGATGTTCTATTTTTTTCACAGCGAATAACATGAATCAGGTAGTGACGATGATGAGACAATAAACACAGTACAGTACACAAAGTCGTTACGAAAATATATCATATTATGACGGTTCTTTGATTCTTTTTGTTTACTTTTTTTTTTAGTGAATAATTTTACAATTTGAAATCGATACAATATTATTAATTATTCCTTCTCCATTCTTGCCTATAACGCAGAGTGAAAAGACAATATAGAGGCAAAAAAATAATAATAAAATTCCTTAAAAATTATGTACTTATGTTTCATAGCTCTTACGTCAAAAATAATAATAATAATAATAATAAATTTGGTTTGAATTGTTGATGGTAAGTAAATGGATACATACTTGTTTTTTGTTTTTTTTTGTGTTTTTTTATTTCTGCTATAATATAAATAACGTTTTATCAGTAATAATTTTTCATTATTATTATTTTTATTATTTACCTTGGATTTTCGTTTTCCTAATCTCTATAATATGCAAATACCACTTTTTTTATGAAATCGCTTTTATAGTTCAATTTAATTTTTTCTGTTTCTCTTTTGTTTACTTATTTATTGTTAAATATATACTCGTATGTAATTATGTAAATTTTTTCACCATTTTATTATCGTAAACAGTTTTATTTAATTTTTTTTGTTTGTTTTTTATTTTTATTACTATTATATTGGTTTAAATTTTTACACATTTATATATATTTTATATATATATATATTTTTTTTATACATAATCTTGTTTTATTCCTTCTCAAATTTTTATATTATATATAGACTTCATTATAAAAATACTAACAAAAAAATAATAATTATAATTTTTTACTTTTTTATCAGAGAAAGTTAGCTGCTGCAACTGCTGCCGCTCCTTCCTCTTAATGGATAGTAAAAACCCCAGAATTCCTTCCCATTTATTAGTTGCTGAAAAATTCATTTTTTTTATTATTATATTTTATATATTATGTATAATAAAAGTACTAGAGAAATTAATAAAGTATAGTAAAATTTAATTTTTAATTTTATAAGTTTAGAATGAACTAATAAAATTAAAAATTTAAAGAATACAAGTAGATAAAAAGAATTTTCTCACAGAGAAATATATTGAAGCATGTTTGCCAGTTGTGATGAATCCATGAACCCCCGCATTTGTTGTCAATAAATGGATGTTTGTAGAAAAAATCTATAACTTCTATTTCTTCTTTTTTTAAAGGAAAGTTTTGACAAAATAAATTATTAAACTTTGAAATGCATTGAGGTAATTTAATAAAACTATTCTTAATAGAGACTAAAGAAAAATCTAAGGACAATTCAGAAAAAAAAATCGACAACCTATTACCCTCGATTACTCACCACCAGGCAAACAAAATTAGAGAACACTGTTGCATCTATAAAAAGGTGTGGACTTATAATTGCAGGCAGACATGACCTATGCTTTAAATAAAAGATAATTCACGGTAGGCTGCTTACTAAACATAGAGAAAGCATTCGACTCATTTTAGCAAAACAGACTAACCTACAAATTAATCCAAATCGGATTTCTAACCCACATAAACAAAATAATCTATAGCTTCCTGTCTTCCAGGAAAAACACCAATCACATTCGAAACATATCCTTGCAGTAATATCCCGCAAGGTTAGATCCTCGGACCAATTATCTTTAACCTCTACACCTCGAACTAACCGGCAAACGTAAACTCCACAATTCTTCTCTATGCAGATGACTCCCTAGCCTACGCCAAGTCAATTTGTCCAAAAGCAGCAGCAAGCCAGGCAAACCTTTACCTAAATAAGCTTGATTCCTATTACAAAACGTGCGGAATAAAAATAAACACACAATCTGAATTTATCTGCATCCGGAACCCCTCAAATAAAGCTACCAGAGCCAAAGCAACAGAGCTTGACATAAACGGAGGCAAAATCAAGCCTTGCAATAATACCAAATATCTCGGTGTGAACATCAACCAATCACGCTAAGGTCATCATCCAAAAGTCCAATTATATAATTTCGAAACGGACTATCAATAAACACCAAGCTACTGCTATATAAACAACTTATCAGACGGGTAATCACGTACTCTTTCCCCATCTGGCATTCAATATTCCCCACTTACTTGAAAAGTTTAGAAAGACTTGAAGGGCAAATACTCCGAGCCTGCAAGGGCCTCTTTCAGAAAGTTCTTCACCAATGAAGTGGTTTATGAAGCCGCTAAAGTAACACCTATACAAAAATACCTCTTCAACCAAGCTATTAAACAATTGGAGAAAATCCCAGATCACCCCAACCCCCCGGCATCAATATCTCCCATATCTCATACCTGAAGGTTTTCGATTTCTATCCTAGCTGAGACCCAAATAAAATCTCCAATGATGCAGATGACACGAATATGAAAATTTATTCATCGAAGGAGATTGGACATACCGGATCGAAAGGATACAAAGCACTAGGAGTGCTTCGTCTTCGAGTCGATTGCAAGCCATTAAGTGCAAAGTTCTTATGTAGGGAAAATGGAAATCAGCCAAGCAGTAAGTCACAAATTAATTGATTCCACAAATATGAAAAATCCGAATATGTGTCACAGAGATTTGGATAAAAAGTTGAAAATCCAGAAGACGACCATCCAAAACGTTCTTAATAAATTTTGGGAATCTTATAGTGTCCAGAGAAACTTCGGGTCAGGATCGAAATCAAGCTCTGTAGACCAAAAATTGGCCAAGAAGTGGTAGACAACTCTAAACGAAATCCAAATATGTCGTTGAGAGATATGGCTGGGACATCATCTGCTACGGCTAATCGAATCAAAAATAATAAACACCGACATTATATAATTATTTAAAGTGTGTATAATTTATTTGGGACACCCGGACCTGATATAATGAGAAACGAAATTTTTGTATGGCAACCCAAGATGCGTAAGTTCAGTTCTCTAGTTAATGTCGATTTCGATATTGAATAATCTGAAACAGTAATTAATGTAACCATTTACAATCGCCTTGAAATTCTACTGAAATTCATCATCAAGCGATCGCAAATTGCTGCGCGTAGTTCAAGAATGAGCGCGCAGGATATCAAATACGATTATGTGACAATGGTGAACGCGGACAAATCGGTTCGTGTGAACAGACTAATCACTGTGGACGAGATTACGGTGGAATTGAGTATTTCGCATGAAAGTGAATGTGACGCAGCTGAGCGTCTTCATTCAATTTTTAAAAGTTTGGCTTGATGGGTACCTCGCTTATTGACAAAAGAGCAACATTATTGAGCATTTATCTATTTAGGATCGTTATTACAGGAAAGATAATGAATTTTTGAATCGTATAGTAATCGGAGAGCAAAGTTGGCACCAAAAATTAAAAACCAAAGTTCACTTGAGTGAAAACATGACAATTCTCCACGTCTGAAAAATACCGGAAAGGTGAAGCTGAATCAATCAAGGTGTTTTATATACTGAACTCACGCCCAAGGGCACTACGATTACTGCTGCAGTATATTGTGAAACTATGAAGAGAATGGGGATTAAAGATAGATGGAAAGGAAAACTGACAAATAACATTGTGCTTCTGCATGTAAGGTATACCCTCCTAGAAATGAACTCGGTAATAATGTAGTGCATTATATTTTCACACAAATTAAACATTAGTCCTAAATTTGGAGTGGAGTCAAATGTATTTTCATTTAACTGCCAGAAGTGACTCTAAATCCTGAAGGAAGACTCAGCCGAGAAGGATGAGAGCGGTTTGTTGAATTACGTAGTAGTGCAGAAATTGAAATTCATAATGACGAAAATGAGAAGAGTTTAACTAAATTCAGAAGAACGAAAGTATAGCAAATAATCCAGACTTTTATGTATTTACCTTTGCTGAAGCTAATTATTCTGCATATATCTCGTCGCCAGTGTGAATATTTGAGCCTATATTTTATTTATCCGCTAATAACAGTTTAAAGTAAACTTTATTTTTGGAAATCAGCTGAAGAATTTTTTACTCTCAGTGGAATCAAAAAGCCATTATGAATATCCGAATTTTCTCTCAAAGAATAATTAGGAAGTATGTGGTACCCATCAGTAGGCAGATGAAAGGAATAAGGCCAAACATCCCTGTATAGCCGAGATGTTGAGTCTAGATCCGCAAAACATATCATTAAAAAAAAAATGTTGCACAACTTGCTTTGCCAACCTGAATGGCTTTATATCTTGATTATCAGTCTACATTTGTTACAAAATCTTCTAGTTTAAAAACTCGCTTTTAGGAACAAGCCCAATCGACGCAAATGTTTTATTCCCAATTTGAGATCTGGATCTTTCTACAGACTGAATTTGCATAACAAATATCAATAGTAAAGTGACTATTAAAAAGACATCTTTGATAAGAGCGTTAAATAGTCTCAAAATGTCTTCCGACTAATAAATCAATAATAAGCCACACTTGATCGTTATATGTTTGACGCGACCGCAAAAATAAATACGAGAACGGTTGCCTATTTCGGTGATTCCAAGGTTGATGGAGAACTAGTAACACACAAATTAAACAAGATTATAATCAAAACCACCTTAATTTTTTTTACATATGAGCGATCTTTTGGAGTGAGAAAGGGTGATGAATACAGCATTCAGATCACTATTCCGGGTAAAATATCGCCTCCGATGACGCCCTATATAGTAAACAGTAAAATCTCAAAAAATCTTCATAACAACGTAAATTTTTTCCCGTTATTATTAAATAAACATAACAAACAAGAAATGAAGATAATTAAGCGTAAATAGTATATAATTCAGTGCGAGTACCATTCAATTCGAATTGTAATTTTAACGCTAAGCTAAAGATACGTCTAAAAAGTCTATTGTCGTCTGGAATCTATTATATAGCTTTATATGATAAAAGGCATGCGCGAATACGAGCAGCACTTCATATTTCCAATCACTCTCTACATAAATAACTACTCAACCAGTATGACAAGATTCTTAGAAATAATTTTACATTCTTACACCATCCAATGCGCTCGGTAATTGGCAATAGATAAAACTTCAAAATGATTTCTAATAGATACAATAAAATATTCAACTAACCTAATCAGTCCTAGTATATGCATTTAAATATGTGCACATGTTATTAAATATATCCAGACAAAAAGTACATATTGACATTTAGCATTGAATAATAGTATAAACATAATTCTATACGAAGATCTTAATGCCTAATGAAGCTTACCTACAAAATGACATCACTTGCAGCAGTTATTTGTCTGTCGATTTTGTTCATTTTCATTAAGTCTTCTTCCTTGACCGCTGCCTTGATTAGCAGCTCCATCATTTTTAGGTAATTTCTGAGCTAAAGCACAAAAGAACAACAACAAAACACAAAGGTTAAATTAAAATTCCAACTCTTGCAAAAATATATTCGTATGCAGATAATTTACCGATTGCCACAAATATATCATTAACGTTCATTGCAGTTTTTGCCGAAGTTTCCATAAACAAAAGTCCATTTTCCTCAGCGTATTGTTTCGCCTCTTCATATTCCACTACTCGTTTGTTTGATAAGTCTGCTTTATTACCGGCGAGAGCTATTACAATAGTTGGAGAAGCCTGTAATAGTTCAAAATTGCATATTTATTTGTCTTTCATCCTAACTTTTTCCATATTTGAAATTTACTTGTCTCTGAAGTTCTTTTACCCAAGTTTTTGCCCGTAGAAAGCTGTCTGAATTTTGAATGTCGTAAACAACAATAGCAGCTTGGGCTCCCCGATAATACATTGGAGCTAAACTATGATATCTGCAAAGAATTTTTGAAAATTTTAATATACATAATATTTATATAATATTGTACACTGTGTGTGCTCACCTTTCTTGACCAGCTGTGTCCCATATTTCAAATTTTATGGCTGTATCGTCTATGCAAATTGTTTGTGTTAAAAATGCTGCTCCTATCGTACTCTCCTGATACTCATGGAATTGTCCCTTTACAAAACGTAGCACAAGGGATGATTTTCCAACCGCGGATTCACCCAAAAGTACCAACTTAAATTGACATATTTTACTTTGATTTGTACCGTTTGGTCGTTGAGCAGTTCCTCCTCCCCGCGGTGTGGTTGCCATAGTATATTATGCTGTTTTTGTTTTTGAATCACAAATAGAATGCCTATCTTTGGTGCTTAGCCGATAACAAAATTAACCTAGAAAAAAAAACATTAATATTATAGCTATGAGGATGAGATTAAAAGCATTCAGGGTTCCTTAGCATGCCAGAAAGACTATGAAAATAGCAAGATTGAGTATCAATAACTTGACACCATTTTTACAAGAAGGATTTCGCGGAAGTTTTATAGGGGTTAAGTTATTTAAGAATAGATTATAAGGATTTCTTATTGAGATGATATACGAGGTGTGACGACTGACGCTATATCCGTTTGATTTTTTGAGAAAGTCAGTGTTAAGTTTGAACAAGTTGTGATTTGTCTTGTCAGTCAGTTTCCAGAGTAAGAAGAGTGAGATCATGTTTACCGTGTCTGTCGCACATCATGAATTTACAACAATATGTTAATATTAAGTTTTATTTTAAGTTGGAAGAAAGTGCCTAATAAGCTCATAAATTGTTAAAATCAGTATATAGCGATAAAATGGTGACTCTGAAGACTGTATACAAATGATATGAGCGATTTAAAAGCGAAAATGAGTCGGTTGAAGACGAGCAACGGTCTTTCGAACTCCAAAACACACGAAAACGCAAAGTGACAAAACGGATTCGTTCAAACAGGTGATTGACTATTCGAGAGCTTACGGAAGAATTGAACATCTCGCAAGGATCCGTGAAAAGCCAAAAAAAATGGCGCAATGGCTTCCTCTTTCATCGCGACAACGCTCCCTGCCACACCACGCGAGTTCTTTGCACACAAAAAAAATCCCATATGTCCACATCCACCGTAGTCTTTGGATTTAACACCATGCAACTTCTATCTCTTCCCAAATATAAAAACTGCACTAAAAGGAAAACGTGTTGACACCTTTTTCGACATATAGAGGGCCACGACAGAGCAGCTAAAGGCCCCTCCGAAAGAAGCCTTCCAGAAATGTTGTCAATCACGGAATCAACGTTGGGATAAGTGCATCGCCAGCCTAGGAGAGTATACATATGTATTGAAAGAGAATAATCCAAATTTCATGAAAACTTATTACTCTGTTTGTAATAAAAACATTCATCGTAATATTTGATCACAGTGGTCTTCTTTTTAAAATTGTACATAAAGTAGGTATAGATTGGGGAAATGAGAAAAGGGATGGCGTAAATAACTCGATTCGTGTTTTTCCAGCACCTGTGCATGCTCTGAATCAAACTTGATACTCAGGGATGGTACAATTTTTTTTTTTTATGATAACTGTAACTGTGACCAGCTTGAATCTCCAAAACCTAGTTGAAAACATGTGTAAAGAAGATCTGAGTACAGACGGATTAGATTAGTCGTTTGTTGGTATATTAAGCAAAATTTAGGGCTTAAAATTTGTACCGGAAGATGGACATGCTTCAACTGCATGATTTAAAGCTACAATTTCTATTGTATAAGATTAAGCATGGCGAGTGGCCTTTGCGCTGCAATCATTCATTGGTATAAATCGCATCTTAAATATTCTGTGGACAGATCGAATGTTAAAACTCAGAAATGCTCGAATCAGGAAAGGATCCAGGAGAAATAAAGAAAAAATGGAATTGAATTGACATGAAGACTCGACGCATGCGCAGATCGCAATACCACATAGTGTCAGCTTTGTTTAGTTGTTTGTTTTAGTTTAATAAGTACGCAAGAAGTGAAATGATTATAAGCTAAAGGTTAAAATTAAAAGTAGAGCCACTAGGGTACTAGAATCCTGTAGACACCGCGATCAAAATTGATCTTTGTATCCACCACTAAATTGGTTAGGAAATCTAGCCCCTTCCTGAGCTCGATTATTGCCTTGGGGGTTAGCTTGTAAACCTTATTTGGAGAAAGATAGAAATGTGTCTCCAGTGATTTATAAACTTAAAGCTGCATATGAGAGACATTCGGATATGATATGCTTAGGGGTTTTATATTCCTCCTCGCGGTAGTCCCTACAGTTCCTGTTAGATTTGCCTAAATTTTCAAAAAATGAAATGTTTTTAGAAGGACTTTTTGTAAAGGTCTCAATGACTTATCCATAACATTTTTTCATTAACTGCTAACAATGGGTCTTGTTGTGGCCTACGTTCTCGAGATCCTCCATCCTCAGGAGTCTCAACCTCATTGCAATCAAACTTTTTTTCGAAAATCGGAGTATGTACATTCGTATCAACAAGTTAATGATGGATCTAAACCAGAAGAGATAATTTGTCTTTAAGGTGCTTCAGAGTAATGTTTTTTTCTCATCAGACAGATTAGTTGTGACCAAATTTTCGACACCTTCTAAAATCCCACATGCGAGAGTAATCTGAACAACACACATGAAGATTGTTTTACTAAGCAAGAGTGTCGATATTGAAACTAGTGAAGTAGAAAATCGTTCGACTCCCACAGAAAGGCCCATAATGAATGTCTGTCCTTACAAAATTTTGTTCGAAAAGCAGGAGATCACGAGGCTCTTAAAATGACATTAGGAAAATGTGATTACTTCTAGGAAATATGTAGAAACTAATACTACATAATATGTATCATGCACATAATTTTTGGTGTTTTTATTTTGACTCCCTCACTAACAAACAACCCACTGAATGGACAATATTTCTTGGTCCCATGCCTGCCCGCCTAGGTTTCACTGTATTATTTTACAAAACGTTTAGCTTTTGATGGTCTATTGTTATCTTCCAACATACAGACTACACAGATAAAAACAAGAATTACAAAAAATAATCACTTCCCAACAAATATTACGATAACTAATGACTATGACTTCAATTTCGAGGTCATTTTCGAATGGATAAGTACTGTCGATAAGCGTCTGTCATAAATTTTATCCCTCCTTAATGAGGATCTATATCAAGGGACATTCATATAGGTGGTATTTGTTTATTTAACAGAACAGAATTGAAACTATCTTAAAGAAATCAGTTCGACCCGATATGCTGCAATGGTTTATTAAAGAGAACCGCATCGCTGCGATTGCGCGTTACACAAGTGCAAGAAAAAATTATATGCTAAAACTATTGAAAATAATGAAAATACATTTTTTATCGAGTTATTAAGCAGTTGGCAGAGCCCATCTTTGATATAATTATCAAAAATCAGCAAAACTATGGCCAGGGAATTGAAAATCCCAACCACGTAAGATTGTTAAAGAATATCTTGGAGTTGGTAGCGACTTTTATATTTAAATAAGAGCCACCACAAGAACGAAGAAGTTGTTACAGTGACACGAGAACGGTAGTCAACGGCAAATCATCTTCAATTATGAAGAAATATGTTACCGACCAAATGATAACATTTATCCCCTCAGCTCTCAGCTCATGGGAAACAGCAAAAACACAAATTCAACGTGGAAAGAATACTATGTATTTCTGCCAACATGGAGTTAAAATATGTGCAGCCCATTCTACAAAAGCGACGTTTTATAAAAGGTAGTGGTGAAGCCCTTAAGTGAAGCTTAGTTCGCGGAAAGATAAACTAGTTATCTTCAGCACTGGAAACATAAAGCGAAGTCGACTCAATGACGGTTGGAAGCCAATTTTCCAGAATTTAATGGCGTTAATGATTGGCACTTAGGAAGATCAATCTTTTGGATTACTCTGTTTATGAAATTGTCTAGAAGAAAATTCCTGTTCATAAGGAGTTAAAAATGTGATTTGGTAAGGGCACCATCCTCAACACTAATATGAGTGATACACAAATAACTGCTTTGCTTGAACTAGTGTGTAAAAGGGGTGGAGACATTTTGTGTAGTTTTGTTTATTTTCTAAATTGCTTTTAGTAAGATAAGAATAAATAACGAAGGACAAAACTAATGTTATGTTTATTGAAATTTTGTTTATTTAAAACGAAATTAAATCAATTAGGAGACATCTCTATACAAAAATGTTGTACCGACCATTTATAATCTGGGCACCACATACATATCTATTTACAAATTTATCATGCTGCAGTAAACTGGTTAAAATCTCACGTCAATAAAAGGCACAAATTTGATTATATAAAGATAAACAAAAGATAAAAAAAAATTATGTATAAATAAACAATCCAATTTTTTCAAGTTTTGTACTTCACACATCACATTGTCGGTTGGGTAGAAGTTTTGAATACCTTTTTTTTTATTTATTAAATAAAAATTCTAAGACTTCGCATTTGGGTAAATCATTTTACTTTATATCCTATCTCATACAATAGTTTATTTGAAAAGCAACAACAGACAAAAATAAACACTTAATCGGTTGAAAGCACAAGGTCATGATCATCTAAATTATGTTTTAAGATTTATCAACCAAGCGGATGCACGCTTTCATTTTAAAAGATCAAGCGTTCGTTGAAGATTCGTGCATAGCTCAAAGCAATTTTGCACGAGCACCAAAATTAAACAAAACTAAATAAAATGAGCGATATCGTATCATTTCTTAATGCCATGCGCTTCAAAATTTTCTCATCATAAATGTGTGCATACAGTTTATCAGAAATGGAGAGAAAAATTTAATAGAAAATTTATTTTTATTTTTCAATGTAAATGCCTAGATAAGGGTCTGCTTTGTAAGAAATTGATTTACCTAGTTGAAGTCGTAGCGTGCTTTATCGTGGTTATAAGTATGTTAACGATATAAATATGTAAGTAGTAATTCCATCAACATAAACTTGTGTGCAAATTACAATTTGAGCTGTTTTTATCAATTTTGTGCACAATACAGCAATACACACACACTTACACAAACATAAACATATTCTTTGCAATTCAATTTAAAAGACGAGATAAGGACGGCACCACAACGTAACGCCTCCAAAGTAAAATTTAAATTCAAATTATCAGTTTTGTGGAATTGACTTAAAAATTGTGTTGAACTGCAGCTGTTTATCTGCCATCTGGGCCAGCACTGTTCTTTCAAATGATGTTTGTGTGAAATAATAATAATTAATACTAGATAAATTTATAATTTAATGTATATTTTTTTATATATATTATTAAGCCAATCTCACCATATGATGCAAAGCACAGCATGGTAGGAAGGAGAAGGAAAAAGATTAGGGGACATTTAAGAGAGTGGCGGACGTGCTGATGTATGTCGCTCTTAAACTTTCGCAGATTGTATGCCGGAGGAACTACATAAGATGGTAGGTTGTTCCATATTCGAACAGTTCGGGATAAAAAAAGCATCAGGGAATTTTACTGTATGATCGAAAGTAATTTGAAGGGTAAAAGGATGTGCACGGTTTGCAGCGCGAGTATTGCGTACAGAAATCAATCTATTAGCGATCAGAGTGAACACAAGTAAGTGACAAGTTATTGCTAAATCGCAAATGAGTTTGAAAACTCTTTTGGACAATATCTAATCAAGCTAAGGCTGTGCGACCAGCTCCGACGCAGATATCAGAATTGTATTGTATTATATGTAGATCCAATATAGCACTTGTAGCGGAGCGCAAGATTTGAAGGGCTGAAATACTTTTACACCTTTTCACAAATCCAAGACACTTCGATGCTTGTTTGGCAACAAAGAAGATATGATCTGTCTAGCTTAAACACGGAGGACAAGGCAACCCATTGTGCTAACCTGCTAAAACCTTCTCTCTCTAGCTGGGGTAGATAGATAACTTTGCAAAATAGAAACGGACAACAATGGTAAGAACTTAGTACACTATAATAGACGACATCTTTAAGACGTGTATATCGCAAGAGGTTGTATTAGAATTTCTCCAGATGCCGAGTATACAGATGGTCATAATAAAATGCAGAATATAAAATATTGGAAGATATTTCTACATTGTAAATGTTTTTTAGCCAGGAGGAAGAGATTCCAAGCACGGAGACCAAGGCGGCCCATGGTGCTAATTTGCTATAAAACAAAACCTTCCTGTCCTCTTAATGTAGGCGCAACAGGTCTAGGTGAAGTAAGTTTTTTTTAGCTCATCCACATATAGGACGGCAGACCCAAGCGTATCCAGCCTACTGCGGGCAAAGACTGGACAAACACACAAAAAATGTTCGGTTGTCTCAAGTTCTCCTTCAAGGCAGGACAGACAGGGCTGTCAATAACTCCCATCCTTGTTAGATAAGCAAGAAGCAAGATGTAGCCAGTGATGATGCCCCTCCTCCCCCACAGTTCTGCATTGTTTTCTTCCGAGCCCTAAAAGAAAGTCAGACAAATTACCCTAGACTTGATAGCGTTTGTCATCGAAAGACGAAAGTTGCCTTTAATGATTGTGTCCGCTTCATTTATGGACTTTGTAGGTTCGACCATGTTTCACCTTACCGCACAAAATTGCTTTGGAACGTAATTAGAATGTGATAATATCTCGTTTCCATAAATTAGTAGTGGAAGTCTATTATCTTGTCCAGATAGCGCGTCTCTGGAATAGTCTTCCCCTACTTAGCAGATCGCGCGATCTGTCGGTGTATTTAAGGATCTCATGAGGTTCCATTCTATTGTCTCACGGCGTAGCTCACTTTAATAATTTTCATAATTTTTATCATCTTATAATTTTATAATTTTCAATTATGTTTAATATTTTGTTTTATTGCGTGTATTTATCTATAATTTCTTAATTTGAGTCTCCTTTCTTATTATTAACTTTATATTTAATTTAATTTATTTTCTTTTTATTTCATTTTTTCTGACTCTGTTTTTTAGCAGTATACTTTTTCTGTTATTTCCAATTTTTGCTTAATTTTAGCAGGTTTTTATTTTTAATCTTATTTTAGATTTGTATATTTTCTACATTCTCCTTTATTTTTATAAAATGTACCTAAATGTAGTTCCAAAACTTTTTGTACTAAAAAGATTGTCAAATCTTGTCAGTTCAATAAATAATAATAATACATAATAAATTCCTAGACTCACCAGACTCATCAGAAAAAGTTTTGTACACCTACAAGTGCTCAGATTCGCAGTGTTCTTTTGTGTCCACAGAACAAAAGCCATACAAAAGAACGCCTCATACATTTTCATAGAAGATTTAAATGAAGTGAATAGTACAAATAGTTCGCTTCAATCGACCAACAATTTGTTCTCTCCAGTATATGGGAGTTCTAGAACAAGGTACACAAAAGACCACAGATGAAGTTTCATGCGTACATCCTACAGAGGGTTCCGGTCCAAGAAAAGGAGAACCAGAGCCAAACCCGATTAGAAAGTTAGCTTACCTTTCTGGAAATATTAAAGCCAAGAATGTTTACTGACGGTTAAGTGATGATTTTGTTTAAAGAGATGAGACAGCTTAGATCTTAGATACATTGGATTCGACCCGATTCGCTTTACCCCAAGGTAGGATATTATCAAGATTGATATAATTATACAAATTCGTTTGACACACTCGGCATACCCTCCGGAGTCTGCAAGAGTATAAAAGGAGTAAGCGAAATCGAAGATACTGTCATCGACAAAACTATCGATGGAATTGAAAGTAAGGGAAAGAAAAAGGAGAGTTACAAACAAGGACATATGACAGAGCCCTGGGGCACACCAGCATTTGTAGAGAAACATACAGATGTAATGCCACGTAATACAACCTGTATTACCCAGACCAGATAAAAAACGATCAATCCACAGTAGAAGATGATGGGAGAGGCCAAGTGCTTCAAGTTTGGCTAAAAGAAAAAGAAGAACCTTCTCGTACAAATGTGTATTGGCTCTAGTACGCATCCACACGGGAGATGCAAAACAGGTATCTGTGAAGTGACGGAAGACGAGAATTTGAAGCGAATCTAGCTAGCAGCCTAAATATTATCCCTAGGATAGGTATAGAGAAATTGGTGAAGTTGTTCCTTATGGTTTTGACGAGAAACGGCAGAAGCGGCTGCTACCTTAGTGGCTTCCCAAGATTCTTTGTCTAATACGCTCTGTCTGAATAGTGGACGTGCAGGTATTCCGTGCAGTCTTGTACACTTGTTTCAGCTCTAGACATGGATGCAATTAATTAACGCGAAAAGCAGACTCTTTAGTTCTTATAGCTTGACTGCACTTATCATTGAACCAAGAGCGATTTTGCTGTTGATTAGATCTGCTGTAGGAATATGGAATGTATTCACACTTGCCAAGGCGCTTAGTATATTCTAAACTACAGAGTACATTCATCGACATCCCCCGAAGCTAAACAGATGGTATAATTGTCGGGGCGAAATTATAAAAAAAAAAAATCTAATAAATCAGCTCTATCTCAAAGTTCAACGAACGCCACGCAGGATTGGACTTGTGGTAGAAGAATGTCTGGGTCACGGTATGCTGTAGGCATTGAAATCACCAACTATATGATTTCAGAAGAGGGAGAGACAGTCCTAGTCCGTGATATCAATGATCCTAACCACTGACATTAGTTTTCCTATAGTTCCTAGCCTTTATTTTTTCTATCCACTTTTGTTCTTTTACATTTATATCTAAAAAACAAATATTTGTCGTATAACAGTGATTTTCTATTACGTTATGTAAAGCTGAAATTTAAATTAACTAATCTCTATCTAGGAAGGTATTATTTTTCTATCTAGACAACACTGTACCGAGCTCCAATTACTCCCACGCATTCTTCTTCTTCTTGGTGTAGTTTAGCAATTATGTAAGCCTTTTAGTTCTTGTACATTTTTCCGGATTCCTGGAAAATATTGAATTCAATTAGGTCCGAGTTGATTCGTTATATATGTACATACGTGTGGGCTGGAGTATGTCTCGCTTCTAATTAGATGCACATAAATAGCTATATGTAGTTCTACATCATAACCCTGACCATTTAGGATTTTGAGACGTAAGCAACTTTTTTATGATAGGTTGGCGTGTTGTGGCTGGCAGAATTTTCATTTTGGTTCTGTTTAACCCTTTTAGTGCCGGAGGCCGATATATCGGCTCTTGCTGCACTGGCGAGAAGTGCCAGAGCCGATATATCGGCCCGCACCTTGTAGCGCTTTACCAGTACAGAAGAGATGCTACAAAAATTTTAAATATGCACGTAAAATCTTGTATGTAGGATGAAATCGCATCCACATTTTGTCCCCTAATTAGATATGTAATTAACTCCGGAATCCAATAAGTGGTTTTGGAGATAACTGTAAAAGAAGTGCATCAGTCCTTTTTAAGGTGAAAAAATGGCCGTTTTTTGGTACAAAAATGGACATATTTTCAACTCATCATTGCGAAGAACCGGTAAGTTGTGGAAATTTACTTCCCATGAGAAAAATGTTCGCAACAGCGTACTAATGGATGTGAAACAAAGAAATATATGGAAAATATAGGAACTGGGGTGTATATGACCCAAGTGCAAAAAATCCGTTTTTAGGCGGTAAAAATTCAGTTATGACGTTAAAACGATCAAAAACAAAGTACACCACTCGATTACCCTCTCCTCCCTCTTTAATTTGATAGCAAATATGACGTGTTTGGAAAACCCCCTATTGGGGGTGGTACCACCCCACCCCCTAAGCCCCCTCCCTGCAAAATTGTTCGCCTATCTTTTTGCACTCTAAACCCTCAATCCATCGAAAAAAACCCCAATGCTCTACGGCCCTCCCAGAAAAACTAGTGTCATTGTTTTGTTCTCTATTTCGTCCTTAATATACTGCTTTTTGAATCATGTAAATATTGTTTCTGGTTTGGTTTTTATGAGCATTTTCCCAAACCCTAGTAAAACCGTGAAATTCGGGCGGTTATTCTCGCATAGGCACCTCTTTTTCGCTCGGCACTAAAAGGGTTAACTTTCTTTTCTTGCAAAGCTTATTAAAAGTGTAGGAAAGATACCGCACTATACAGTCTGTCAAAGGTCTGACCTACAATTAGATCATCTACGAGGCGATCACACAAACGACTGATAGCCTTCAGTTCATTGTTGTTTTGTGTTTAAATATCTGCCACAATGGAAAAAGCAGCATTGATGAATGAAATATTGGATTTAATGAAAAAAAAAAAAGTGTTTAGTTGTTTTGATTTATCTCCACGGCACAACCGTTAGAATTTTGATAAAAAGAAAGAAAATAGCCAAGGCGTCTGCGAATTTGTAAAGCAAACTTAAATCTGGCAATTTTCCATTATCTGACGAGGCTGTACGAATCATACTATAACAAAAAATCATTTGTGCTCTCTAACATTTGAATACGGGATCCTTATACCACCGATGACAAGTCACTGACAATCAAATCTGAGTTCGATCGGTGGAATTATAGAGCATGTCCCACCTTTTTACTATGCTAGGTGTGGTGCTCTGTACGAATCAAGTAGGCCTAATTTCAGAAAATGTCGTTTCAGTTGTTTCTTGAATTCATTTTTAATTAACTAGGACGACCGTTTTTGTAGCTTGATGAACTGAGAGCAGCATTGAAAACGTTACCTGCGAACAGTCGTTATTTATAAATTATTGGACAAAAAGTAACCACTTCGACATTCATTAAATTCAGATTTTAATCGCTACAAAATTGATTTATCGTATATAATATTATATTAATATCTTGACAAATAATAAATCAATATTTAGCACAAACCTCTACCTTTATTAGACTAAAATAATGTGATCTAAAGATCATAATAAAAGATGAGAATTGCGATTGCACTACAAACAGTCCCGAACTATTTCTGCCAAGGATAGAACCTGGAAAATAACATGCAGCTACTGAATTGTATTGGACCTCTCACTTTATTACTGATTTCATTGGCAGTTAAGCACTCTCTATTTATTTAGTGGGTGCATGCAGCCGTAGACTTGGAAAACAAATATTTGGGTACATTCTAAACAAATGCACTAGTTTGTATGTCAAAAAATAAATAAAGCATTATTCTGCTAATTAAATTTTGCTTGATGAAGAAATTTTTTTAATTGCACATAATTATCATAATTTTCTTCTAATTCCTCATGGGAATATTACCTGTATTTTATTTGGCGCTTGAATACATTATTACCGAGGATTCAAGCCACTGAAACGAACGAAAGATATTTTGTTTTCCAGAATTACATCAGAAATTTCAATTACTAAAATGGAAATTTTTCACAGATGATTACTTTAGATAAGTCAATTAATATTTTTCTTAACTTTACTTGAAATCATCTCAATTCCGAATTTGAAAAGCCCATTCCGTCAGGATTTTAATTAAGCTTGTTGTCCGGTGAGATTTTTTTTCCTTCTTCCGTTTCCACTTTATCATTGGCGAATTCAGTGAATTTGCACTGTTTTGAATGTTATCAATCAGCATCCACCGCTAAGCTTTTGATTGCTTGTTTGGGTCCAAAGAGCAGTACAGTAGGCAGGCCTGGTACTACTGCTGCCTTGAGCTCATCGAGAGCGATTTGACTGGAAGTTGGATACCGTTGTAAAGTGTCGTTGACTTTGTGAATTTTGTTTTGTCCAGTAGTGCTTATTTCTGTAATGTACAAATTTTATTTATATTTTTTTTTAACATATGTTGATTGCATTGATGTTGGCAATTGTTTCTAAATGTGTTGCCTTTTGAATTCTGTAAACTCGTGTGTCACTTCTACGATTGATATTCGTCATTCTCGCATATGTATGTGCTTCTCCGATTTCTTCAAATGGGAATCGCTGTTTCTATTCGAAATATGTGCATTTCTCTATTTAAGTCCCTAAATTCGCTTTAACGAATTCAAGGTTTAATTACATCTGAATTAGCTTTCAACATTACCGGCACATTATTTATTTTTGTATATCTATATCGCAACACGACTTTGCTAACACTGTTATTCTTTTTTTGTCCTCTAAGACTGAGAGAATTTTAGAAACATCCCCTTCTTCTGAAATCATTCTTGCTTGGGATTTCCATATTCAGAATACAGTGGCTTAATCATTCTTAAATCAAAAGTCCATAGAAGGCCAATATTGTAAATAATTGAATATGTGTCTCACCTGATCCCATCTTTTATCATAACTGGCAGAAATTAATTGATAGCCCAACTCGTTTAACGGATATAATTTGGCAAATTTCCTAACATATAATTCCCTCTGCGCAATTTAAAGCAATCTCGTTTCGGTCCAATTCCCTAATTCGACGCCCACTAGTCAACTTTCTACCTAACGATTTGTGCGCCTTTATTACCCAACTGATGTGACTTGGTTCAAAAACTTGATCAGAGTTGGATTATCTAACTCTTATTCTTCGATTTGATTTTCTTTTTGATTAACATTTTATGGTTTGGAATGTGTACCTTCATTCTACAGACGTAAATCTGTGAAAATACTTACTCTGAGAGTCTACAAATGAAGCATAAAAAAAAACATTGCAAAAGTAGATAGGTAACTTTCCCAGCTAGAAACGAACAACAATGGTGAGAATTTAGTAGTACATTGAAGCAACGCTATAATAGAGGTCTGGTAAAGGAGTGCGTATCGCAAGAGCTAGTATTAGAATTTCTTCAGATGCCGAGTACACAGATGGTCATAATAAAGCAGGCAGGATATAAAATATTGGAGGATATTTCTATTTAATATACATTTTTTTTATTTTATGCAGGGGAAAGAAATTCAAAGCAAGGAGCCCAAGACGGCCCATTGTGCTAATCTGCTAAAAAAAACCAGCTCATCAAAACCTTCTTGTCCTCTTAATCATCAGGTCTAGGTGAGGTAAGTTTTTTAGCTAATCCACAGATAGGAGGGCAGACCCAAGCATATCCAGACTACTCCAGGTTGTCTCAGGTCTTCCTTCCCTACAGGACAGACACTCAGGACTGTCAGTAACTCACATCCTTATTAGATCCGAGTGTAGCGAGCTGTGGCCTGGCCAGTGATGATGCCAACCACAGTTCTGCATTTTTTTCCCCGAGTCCCAAGAAAAAATAAAAGAAATTACTAGTAGGTCCATCAAGAAAAAGTTTTGCACACCTACAATGCTCAAGTTCGCCATTGCTGCTGATGATTCATGCGAACATTCGCTTTGATGAAATCACCTTATCACTCTACAGCGGGTTACGGTCCAAGGAAGGGAAAACCCACCCACGCAGACATGGCTAGAAAGTCCGCCCTTTTATTTCTCATGATCCCCATGTGCCCAGGATCTGAGAACAAGATGATAATCCTGAACGCAGAGGATGCGGGAAAGATACGGAAACTATAATTATATTTCAATCTCACGGTTCAGCGCTCTGACCACTGCTTCAATTAACTTCATAAAGTAGACAAAGATGGTTTGAGGCTATTCTAATTTCATAAGGACGTCCGACTGGAACTAATGAGGGTAGTCTCATAAATCAAAAGTTCATCAACTCTTCTGACTGGTTAAATCTCAAACCAGTCAAACGAACCACCAATGACGTGTTAAAAGTGATCAATCTGTTTTCTAATTGTGACTGACCGGCCGCTCTAATCTAATAAACATTTGTACCCGTATACCTATTCAAAATGTGAGATCTATTGAATACCATCTCTCAATATGATATATGATGACTATGACTGACTGTGTTTTTGTGAGGGTCAGTCATAAACGGTTGTTTGTATCGAATCTTTTGTAATCATATCCAGCAAAAGATTTTGAAAAATTACCGGCAAGATATCTAAATTGTACTCATTAGTTTAAATACTACAAGAATCAACATTCTTAAATTTGAACATATTAGCTTACTAAATTTACCCCACTGTTTAAGACTTTTATGCCCAAAGGGATATTATACATTGTATATGCAAATCCCTCTTTCGAAATGTTTTAACTCAATGGTGATAGCACGTTCTGCAATAGACTTCTGTAATGTTGCTCACTACAACCCCTGATGCAGAAAATCATTTTTTTCATCAACCTGCTTTCTGTATTCTTGCTTGCCTTCTTCAACCTCAGCGGAAGCTGCAATTCTTCCATATACCGTCATCTGTTATGGGCCTCTATCGCACGTCGATATCAACAAATGACTAGACACAAGCAAATTCAAGGTACTGAATATTTAGAATGCTATATAACATTATATATACATGCAAAGTTGCGAAATCAGTAATTATTGTCCACTCGTGAGTAAGTCGATAAGAGGATCAAGCTTAACTGATCTATTGTGGTGGACCTTCATAAATGATGCTGATAAAAAAACTGACACAAAATTTGCAATAACTTCAATCTAAATTGTTAAGTTAAACATTTAAATTCAAACCACTAGAACGGTTGCAACAAGTTAATTGAAAATATTTTATTTCTGATAAGGCTTATTAATCATAAAACAAGTTTATGTAATTAATTAAAAAAAAGAAAAAAAAAATGTGTACCCTGGTCTTCTGTTATCAACGTAAGATGATTTTTTCAAGCTCTAAACGAAATTTTAGGGATTTTTTTAATATCTTCAGAGTTGAAGATGTTAGAAGAGTTTTTCCAGCTCGAAACAAGGAGCTAATATCCTTGAATATCAAAGATATTTTTTAGTTTATGATTTGACTCCTAAATATTAAGCATTTATGTATTTATTATTTCTGCAGTGTGTTAACATAAGAAGAAAAGTGTTAAAATAAAATATAAAAATTATTAAGTTTTTTACGTAAATGTAAGCATGTAAAACTCTAAGAGTAAAGTTCGCCTTTAATTATATCTACCGAGATAAGTAAGATTGGAGCAAAGCTTTTTAGTCAAATTAATTTTGCTGATATCTGTGGGCGTTCCATGTTTAAATTATTGTAGAAAATTTCTCCGTCAATCATGTGATATGTTTTTGCCTCTTGATGGAAATTGTTTAACGCTGAAGGTCAGGTCATGCCAGACTAGAAATGCCCGAGCAATAAAAAACATTTTTATTACTGATGAAATATTCCAAGTCTAACAAAGATAGCAGCGGTTTATTCTTTGTCTGATTGGGAATAATTAAATGAATAAAACACCTCAGTGAAAAGATGACTATGGAGATGACCGATGTTCAGGAGAGTGAATAGAAATCTTATGTTGGTGCTTGCCTGGCGAACAAAAATTTTGATTTACCATCAACTGAATAGATTGGATATTATTTACAATAGGGCAGTGACAGCCATATTAAACTAATTTAAAGACAAAAGGGTGACCGTGAAGAGTTCCTTTAATTAAATAAACGACTAAAAATGGATAAAAACTAGGGAGGCCAAAGGTGGTAACTGGAATATTGTAGTTCTCAAAACAGCTGATACGTCACCGGTGACGCATACTAACATAATACACTCAAAAAAATTCTCATTTTATTAATGGTAAACTTGACAAAATACACACGCATGCAATATCAACATTTTGACAGTCCAAAGAAATCACGAATGGGAAATTTCCCATTTTTCCCAATGCAATTTCTTGCCACTTTCTAAAATATTTATGCACAATTTTTACATACCTACGGAATAATCTCGATGTTTTCCTTATCCACAATAAATACAATTTAATCCAGTTTTACCTAAAAATGCTTCCTTAATTAATTAAATTGCGACGCAACACAGAGGCGAAGGAAACAATGATGAGAACGAAAAATTACAAAACACACAAAAATGAGAGGGGGGGGGGACAAACAGGAACTTCTTTTTTATATTTCTTTCCTCCTTCACTCAAGTGATTTTGTCCGCTTTTTATCTCCGTCACACACGTATTTGGGGGTATTCAGCTTGTTCTCGCCTTTTCTCTGATGGAAAATTGAATAAAATTTCCCAATCAAGGAATTTCCACCCAGAACTTAATTCACAGCAACTAAAATCAATTTTTTCTTTGAATCTTTACACCGTAATTAGCTCTGCAACACTTTTCACTTTTACGTATCGCGAAATTTTTATTAATTTTCACGAAAAACACCTTTTCTTTGCTCTTCATTGACTTTCGGACACATACGACGTGACGGCGGCAGACATATTTGATTATGATGGGATGATTATCCAAAGAACGCAATGGTGTTTGTATCTATTCAAGCTCGCGTCTACTCGCTAGATATACTAAACACTATTGAATGAATACGTATATATATTTATAAAGAAATCACTTACACAAAATTAATTCTCTAAAATCACGGAATGTCATTTCGATTTTTCTAATGCAATACGAAATGTAAACATAGCCTATGGGTTTTTAAATATATCTTCTGAATTAAAAATCACGTTTAATGGATATGTTGTGATATAGAATTATTTTCAATGAAAATAATTATCTTCGTTCTATTCTGGATTGAATTGTTTAAATTATGATACAGTACTGGTCAAAAGTATTAAATATACGTTTTTTATTTTTGATATTTTGTGGAAAGATGTCAAGAATTCATTTAATCACTAATAACAAAATCAAAACGAAGATTTATCACTGATAGTTTTTCTTGAATCTGTTTACTTCTGCGATTACGGTTAACTATTAGTAACAATTTAGTATTAAAATCATATTTTATTTATAGGGTTATAGCATTTACCGACAAAATTACATAACTACATTCTTAAAGCCTAGTATCGAGTTCGAAAAAAATATGATATATTTCCATTAGAATCTTAGGGCTGGTAAAAAGTTTACTGATAATTTTACTAGTGTAGTTCGGATTTCAGCCTATAGTACCTATACGTTGACATGAATACTTGAGTAATTGACTTGATATCCACTTGAAGCTCAGGTAGGGCGGTTGATTGAATTAATTCCAATTACTTGACGTGAATTTTTGTTGGATTTAATTTTCCAATTACTTAAGTTGATATTTACGCGTAGAATGAGTGTTTTCATGATATTTTGATTACTTCAAGTATACTTCAAGTATTCATGTAAACGTACTGCTAGTAAGCTGATCAAGCGAAAATTTCGTTTTCTATACAAAATCTATGAAAAGAAAAAATGTGGGTGAAAAGTGCCACGAGAATTTCGGTTTGGGATTTCGTAAAGTAGTATGCTATTCGTGAAAGAAAAAATCAATGTTTTGGGTGGTGGAATGCAGATGGCGCTAATATGAAGTGGAGATATTTTTTCGTAGCGATTTATGTATCCAGACATATATTTTGTTGTGGAAATATGTTGAGTGATTTGGCTTGGACGTGAAGTCCCGACTGCCTGCATGAGCTGACAGATCACTCGGCGGACAGCGTTGACTGCAGGGCGGCACGCTAGCTCGCTTCGGCTATTGGCGGAGAGTGTGAGGAGGTTCCACGAAAACCTGCCGCTGCCGCCTGCCACATACAAAAAAATTCGTGCCTACATACAAAAAAAAAACGCCCGGCACACATTCGGTCCTGAAGGGACCCTTACTTCACTTACCTACATCCCGTGGGAAGGCGCAGATGTTCTGCCTTCCATCGCCGTTGCCCCAACCAGCCTGCGATACTGCGGGCGATATTGAACAGTATCCCTTTTAGACCTGAAAAGAGAGAGCGTAGTGGACCTAGACGACCTTCATGTGAGAGGGCTCCAGGAAAGTAAAAGGAAGAAATAAAAGCGTTCAGCACTTCATTTTTACGTTATAATATCTCTATTCAAATTGTACTGCAATAGACATAGTATCATGACCCGCCTAGGTACCTACACATATAATTATCTTAATCTCTGTAGCATACAAATTCATACCGTATACACCATTTACTATTAACTTCAAAACCAATTAGGCTAAAGAAACTACTAGAAAGAATGCCACGACAATTGGTTTCAATGTTCAAAATAAATGGTTATAATTTGAAGCAAATCCCAGACAACAATGAATATAATTACCTTATTGACAGCTTTCACTCCATGAAGGCCTTCTGGAGCACTGTGTTCCTGTAAATAAACATTGACAAAAGGTCTCAAAAATAACCAAAAAATTGTCCGGGATTTCCTTTACACAAAGGTACTAAAATTCATTTTTCAGAAAAATCTTATGTATATATATCAAATATAACTCTAAAAGTATTTTTATCTGACCAATCCCTTCAGGATGTATGTATTCAAAAATATTGGTTATATGTATTACTAGTAAACTGAAATACCAATTGTTCTACATAAGTACGTGGTTCCTAACACTAGAGGAGTATAAAAATTCATTAAAAAAAAAAAAATTGTGCGTGTATCAATATCAGATATAACCCTAAAAGTAGCTTTAACCGATCAATCCCTTCAGGATGTATGTATTTTAAAGAATATTAGATACCGATAAATAAAAATTTTCAACGCAAGTATAATATACATAACTAGGAAGTAAATTTAAAAGTAACTTGGAGGTACTGTAGAATAATATGACGACAAACCTAGACCTAAGAAGCTAACACTTAAATAAGCCTTTCTACTCATCTTCACCCCATTTGGAATTATTCTATAATTACATAGTAAGTAAGAAATTTGTAAACTAATCATAATAAAGTTATCTATATTGAAAAAAAATAGAAGCAAAATTAAATCAAATATAGTTCCTGAAATAGTGCATCGCAGAGTTAGTATACCCTGGCGTACAAACACACGGCTAGGATGTATACACTCAGCTGAATGACGGAGCACTTATTTAGTAAGGTTTACTTATAAAGTTATCTCAATTTTGTGGATTTAAATCTAGGGTTATCTTATAACAAAAGCGTTTGTGAATAACAAAGTTTAAAATAGACTATTTATCAACTTACTAATACATAATATAATAATATAGCTAACCTTATATTGGTTGAAACTTTGAGTAGGAAAGCAGGATTAATATTTCTGCTTGTTCAAACGTAAGGTGCCATAGCCTAGCTATACAATGACTGAGTTTTGCCAGCTTTGAATGCCTTTCCCTTTTTCCTTATTCAACTCCCCTTCTCTGAACAAATCCAAGCAATGCAGGATAGTAGTGCTTCCGAACCTTAACGCATGATTTCGCATGATCTCTGAGTAACAGTTTTCAATCAATCATCTCGTAAACGGGAATATTGATTCTTACTTAACAAAATCTCCTTCCGTGATAATAGGCACAATTTGAGAAGGCTACCTCTGTTACCTCTGTTGCATGTTAACTCCTCAAGGTCTAACTTTAGCATGTGTGAACCTGTTAATCGAATGTTTATTACTGTTAATAATATGGCTGAGCATTTTATTGTTGACGTTTGTAAGTATGTTTTAAAAAAACGCCATTTATCTTCGTTCTTTGAGTCTTTTCGAACAAATATGAACAAAACCAATTCAATTCAATTCTCATGTGTCCACAGCTTTAAAAATATTTACACGGAAATAACTTTATTAGGAAAAATAATTACACACAAAAATTATCTATTCCATTATATTCACTTTTTGTTTTTCCGCATACTATAGAAAAATGCTTCGATCGAGACCATATCACCTTTAGATGACCATTCTTTCTTAGCCTCTTCCCAGTATTTTTCAAAATCAATCTCGCTTAAACTATCCGGACCTTTTATAAATAAATTACGAATATACTCCTTATTCCGAGGTAGCAAATAATCTCTATGACTTAGCCCATAATGTGTTGGAATTGCTGGTGATATAATCGCTTTGACGCTAGTCTCATATGGCAAGCTATCCAAATCGGCCATGCAATATTGTGACGGAAGCTGTCCAATAACTGATCCTGCAGGATTTGCTGTACAATTCTTATCATCTTGCTGAAAATTGTTAGTCATTTCCCGATAAGTTGTTAACTTTTCATGATCGATCTGAGGAAAATTATCGAGACTCCCAATCTCTGGCAATGGTATGAATATATCAAGAAAATCCATAAGTTTCATATATTTGACATTGTTCGGATTATTGTCGTCCAATATTTTAAAATGCTTAGCGATAAGTTTAGCTTTGGTTTCGCTCAGAGGAATGTAATATTTCGACATTACTTTAAAGAATCGCTGCCATGTACAGCTTTCGCCTTCACAATCGTCGAAATCGTCTCTAATGTCGAGAAGATGTGTTGTTGTAGGACTAGTTCTTTTTAAATACCGTCTAATTACATTTATATGGGCGATAGCTTTGTACAAAACAAGCCTTTCATTACAAACACTTTTGCCATTTATCAATCCTTTTACATTGAATTTTGGTTTTAAAGTTCTTATTCCATAAGTAAAGTCACGTGGCAATTGAGAGCAGACATGTGTTCTGAAAAAGCGAAAACGTTTAAAATAAGGAGTACAATCCATATATAAAAAAAAATAAGCATGCTAACTTATTTAACGGTTTCCCCAATGTGAATTTCGTTCTTTTATTGACATCATCCTGAGTTGTCCGCAAGAAGCATACGTCGGCAGGTTGATAACAGGACTTCAATATTCGTTTAACTTGTACACCAGATTGATCTAAATCAATTTTCACGCCGAATGCCATGTTTGAATCGAATGAAGATGGGTCATACCTAGAAAGAAATGTGTATATCGGGTAATAACAGTATTTTTATACGGTCAATTTAATTTCTTATACCGTCTATTAATTTTTTCCGAAGGATTATAGTCACCATGACTTCGTATGTAATTTGTATGTCCCGTCTGAGTTTCTTTTAACACTTCTTCATGCTTCTTAGTTGGTAGAACGACTTCATACAAATCATCACTTTTTACGCTTGGCATACCAAACGTTGTGGATTCATTGGTAATATGAGCAGGCTTACAATAGACTGGGCGAGCCTTTCCAAGTGGATGACGCTTTTGAAATAGTGATTCCATCAATCTTTTCTCGAACGTTCTAAAGCTGCTTTCAGTTAGTTCTAAAATACTTTTCATATTTTCTTCATAAACTACACGCTCAATATACGAATCAGCCTCCCTAGCTGCACGCAAGTTCTCATCATCTTTTCGATTAACCAGAAGTTCGGCAAAATTTGCTGGTGAGTAATTTTTTAATAGAGATTGTACTGGTTCGCTTTTTTCTGACTTCTTCCCAGCCTGAAAAATAAAAAAAAAAAACTATTAACGAGATTTTTTAGATAAATCCTCTTTGGGCTGGTTTACCGAACAAATTACAGGAAACCTGTTAATGAAATTATTTTCGTTTGACATTTTTTTATACTCACAAATACGAAATGGCTGACATATAAAAGAAAAATTACAAATAATATAAAAGATCACAAGGAATTTATTAAACGTTTAAAATATAACTGGGTAACTTTGATTATTTAAAGCGCAATGAGGGGCGCACTTCTGTCATCTTTAGCTCCTTATTATCACTGTATATCGCCATCCTTAAATAAAATGTGCAGCTCTATTGATATTTGTCAGCATTCAAAGATCCCTTTTTAAATATTATCTATTCACCTCATCCAGGTCTTTCAGTTTACTGGCTGGATTGCCACTTTGTGAATTCTGCGGCTATTAATTCTTGAACCATTCTCTTATTGGAATTTTATAATATTTGGACTCCTAAAGATCTGATATAGTTCACAGTTCACCATATAAATATACACCATAGGACTCGAGATTTTATTACAGGCCTTAACTTAAAGGGAAACTGTTCACGAGTGGCGCACTTTTCATTTATACGAGCCATAACTTTACTGTTATTCAATATGTCCTAGCCTTGTTTTAATTGTGCGGTAGAAAAATCTGTTTAGTTTCTATAATTTTTTTTAAATAAAAAAGAAATATTACACAGAGAGAAAACAATAAATAAAATACTAGCCCTATCTCAAATGCGCCAGTCATCAACACGCTTGTTTTAGAGTGAGTGGCGCAGCTCATGCTCAAGAGTAGTAAAAACTGTACCAGAAATTGAAATAAAAACAAGTAAAAAAGCTAGAATTGGTCTAAGACCAATTCTTATGATACCCTAGATGAATGCCCGTATTAAATTTCGTATGGTCACCGATCTATTCAAGTATTGATTTTGAAGTTGTTTTTCGCATATATTTCTAGAACAGTTTGTCGCACAGAAAAAATGGTAATATCCAATTTTATAGGATTTCGTATTCTGCAGAAGTTCTTAGTACAATAAAAATGTGTTGGACTGATCGTTTTCAAAGTATACGTAAAAAACCGAAATTTTTATATGGCAACACCAAGAAGGAGTTGCCCGATTTAGTCCATTTTTTAAATTTTATTTGCTAATGTAGTAAAAACATCATGTACGAAATTTCAGCTCTCTACGTCGATGCGTTCTCAGGCAGTGTCCAAATATATAGCGGAAAACGAAATTTTTATATGGCAGCCCCACGAAGGAGTTGCCCGATTTGTCCCATTTTCGAACTTAATTTTACTTTTTTTTTTTAAAGTCCGTGTACAAAATTTCAGCGTTTTACGCGTTCTCGAGTTATCGTGCGCACAGACGGACGGACATGCAAAAATCGAAATAACTTTTAATATTATGAATGGGTGTCCAATCCATTTTGCTCTACCATCATTACTTCGAGGTGTTACAAACGGAATGACAAACTTAGTATACCCCTATGATTTCATCTAGGGTATAATTATTACATCACAAAAATCACTCTCTCCAGTTTTACGTACAAATTACGTGCAATACATGTAAATTCTGGTAGGTAAATGTCCCTCTGAAAATATTGATTTCTCAGAGCTACCGCTCCCTTTCCAGGTCCTGAATTTTATAACTGTAATCTCCCCAAAGATTGGCCTTGCGTCAGCAACAAACCGACTCTGTGCTACAGTACCCTTTCCACCCAGCCTCGCTGCCCTTGTAAACGAAATAGGATAAAAAACAAACACATTTTTGATTTTACAAATTCGATTTATTCAACATTTTTATTGTTTTCCTATTAAAAATATCCATTTTCTTTAAAACATGCAAAAATACTTCGATAGACACCTTATCACCATCTGGTGGATATTCCAATTTCGCATTCTCCCAAATCTGCTTGAAAAGATCATCATTCAAATTGGCAATAATCTTCGAAAAAATTGCCTGAATTTCTTCTTCACTTCGTGGTAGTAGATAATCTCGATGACTTAATCCATAGTATGCTGATATAGGCGGTGATATAATCATTTTTACGCTTGTCTCATTTCCCAGGCTACTCAAATCGATTTTCCTATAATCTGTTGAAAAATTACCATTTACATTCGACGACGACAATCCAGCCGGTACGACATTGCAAAGATCTTCACCATTGTACAAATCATTCGACATTGCCCGATAAGTTGTTAATCTCTGATGATCTAATGGCTCGAATTTGTAAGGATTTATAATTTCTGGGAATGGCTTTGAGAGATCAAATAAATTTACGAATTTTTCATAATTAATATTATTCTTATTGTCGATTAATTTAAAATGATTCGCAACAATTATTGCTTTATTTCGTTTAATAGGAATTTTATAGTGGTCAAGTACTTTCCATAATTCATCCAATGGACAAGTTTCATTTCTGGGATCACCGTTATAATGGTTTTTAACGTCTTCAAACCAAAGATTTCTTCGATTTTTGAAAAACACTCGTATATATTTGATGTGTGCAATTGCAGTGTATAACGTTTCAATTTCAGGACAGTTTTTATATCCAACTAAATCTTTAGCGATATACTTGTCCAGTGTAATTGGTCGTCCAAATAAATAATCTGATGGTAGTTTACGAGGCAATGATGTTCTAGAAAAAACAAATTCATATGAGGTCTGTATTAAAAATAAATAAAACATTCAAATTTACTTTTTTAAAGACTTTCCTAGTGGAGCTTTTCGCCGATCTTGCATAGATTTTTGTAGCGTTCGTAAAAAACATACTTTTCCTGGATTATATGTTGTCATTGCCCGTTTTAATCTCTTACCAGTTCGATCTGAATTCGTATTGATACCAAATGCTGCTTTACAATTAAAAGTTGATGTATCGTAACTAAAAACAACAAACAAACAAAAAAAACAATTTTTATATTTTTACTTTTCTAGTAATTTTCAATCAATTAAAACCAACTTTCTATTAATTTGTTCAGAAGGATTATAATCGCAATGAGTAAAAACATATTGAGCATGCCATTTTTGAGACTCTCTTAAAACCTCTTCACGATTCTTATTAGGGAAGATTACATCATATGAACTTTCATGTTTATCACTTGAAATGCCAAAAGTAGTATTCTCATTTGTAATATGGTCCGGTTTAGAATACGTCGGTTGTATTTTACCCAAGCTACAGTCCTTCGGATGAAAAATTTCCCGGTCTACAATTCGTGGACTAGAAATTCTGAGGCAATCTGTTACGCCCACTTTATTAAATGGGATTCCATAAGGCTGAACTGGATTTTTTATTTTCGCAGTATTATTTATTTCTCTGATCATATATTCCGCAAAATTATCCTTAGAATAATCTTTGAATAAACTTTCGACGGTTGTAACAGCTGGAGTTGCAATTCCAGCCTGACAAAAAAAAAATAAGTTAAACTACGATGAAAAAAATTTATGAAAAACTTATTACCGCACATGTCTCTGGCATTCTATCGATTATTTTTTTTCTTCTGTACATTGAACAAACTTAAAAAGACCTGATAAAACCACAATAAATGAAATCCCTAAAATTTACGATTGATTAATACTTCAAAACATATTTTCTCCTTGCGCCCTTTTTACTGGAGGAAGGAAGAGTAGTGAACTTTGATCAAAATCTTTTTTTTTTATAAATTCTAAATCAGTGGAGCAAAGCAAATTTCTTCTTTAATTTCAAAGGTCAAGCATGTAACATTGACTGTTAGTTATAATTAGTAACTAAGTAGAGCAAATGAGAGTTTGGAAAGCCATTAAACCTTTCATATTTTTAAACGATGCTTTAATTTAGTTTAACAGCTCCTTACACGGGTTATTCTGTAGTTCCAGTGACTCAAGTAAGCATTTCGTGCCAGCTCTGTATAGCTATTGCTGGAGTTTGTATAAAGTATCTAGTTTCATATTTTTCTACAGAGTCTACAACTGACAAACATTTACTGTACTATTCAATACTTATCCTGACCCTACCCCATAGTTGTCCTTTAGTACGCAATGTACATGACTGGATATGCTCCTATGAACACATTACAATAGTGTGACATGCCTATTCATATTCTTGAATATAATGCAGACGATGCGCATCGAAGTTGCAACAACTGTCCTCGGTTTACATCCATCCATGTATCAAATGCTGCCTGGATAAGAAATGGCTGGGAAATTCTATTCTCTAGAGATATATTTTGTACCTGAAACTAATAGATTTGATGCTAATGTTAGTCCAGAAGTTTCTTTATAAATCTGTCGTACCATCTGAGAAAATTCTAGAATCACTGTTCTCTACATTTACTACAGAGCAGAGGTGTCACAGAGAACAATCAAGAGTATCCAATGTCGTTGTAAGGTCCGTGTATATTATGATCTTTATGTGCAGACAATTCTTTGTATGTTTTCCTATATATGCAGATATCATCATAGGCCGTATGTTACTGGTAACTGAGCTCATACCTGTCATGACCGATTTGGAAATTTAAACTATCCAGTAACAAGATGATATCCTCTTCAAATTCTTTGGATGGAGCATAGTATTAAACGATGTCATGTTTTTAGTTTAGTTACATTTGCAGCATTGAGGATAGACCCGTGTGGCATTATATTATATCCGATTAGTGCCTATCTTGTTGCGACCACAATGACATTCCCCAGATCATTTCTTTAAATGCATAGTCAAGTTCATGTGAAAAACAAAGATATGAACCTACGAACCGACGCGACGTGAAACACTAAAAAAAAAAGTTTTAAAAGGACGCACAAAACTGCTATCCAACACATCTATCAATTTCACAGCTTCAAAGCAAGCTGGGAGTATAAAAAAAAACTAAAGCAGCAGCATCTGCTTAAATGAAAATAAAAAATTATTTAACTAAATTTAAGGGCACTCTCATATTTATTCTGACAAACCTTACTTGATAACCTAGACTTAGTTGAAACAACATTATATAAAAGAAAACCACAAAAAATGCTTACGCTACGTCCACAATATTTCAAACTATTAAAACAAAAAAAGAAATTATCCGCGTCCTTTAGATCTTCCTTGTCTGGATTTACCTCTAGAATCACGTTCACGCTTCTTTTTAGTTGGCCGTTTTTTCGTTTTCTTTTTTGTGTTTTGCTTTTTATTTTTCTTCTTGTGCCTTTTATCATCAGAGTCACTACTGGATGAAGATGAAGAATCTGAGTCTGAAGATGATGATGAATCCGATGAACTAGAAGACGATGATGACGATGACGATGATGATGATGATGTCGATGAAGAACTGCCAGAATTAGATGATGAATCTGAACCTTTAACGCCAAGTATTTCTTGATTAATAGCTGGTACAGATTTTGGAGCACTTTTAAGAAATTCACGTAATTCATCAGTCAATCCACCAAGACCGATTGATGTAAAAAAGTTTATAGCAAATCTAGTATTTCTAGGATTATCACGAGGAAAGAGCCCTGAAAATGATTCGGCAAGTGTAATATCCTTTAATCTTTCATTCAACTTTGAAAGTCCCATGTATTCGGCAAGCTCTTGAAATAGAATTTTTATGAAAATTCTACTCGAGCTAGTCGTATCGTCTTCATTTAATTTAATACATTCGAGGACATCCCAACCAATTGCATCGGTAAAGAGTAAATGAGCAAAAAATTTGCTAACATTACGTAATCGATTTGTATCTAGACGATGAGTGGTGTGATATGTATCACGAAAAATATCTTCGAATGGTTGAATGTAAATTTTGTTTATCATGCAAAACCTTTGTGCAAGAAGTCCAAAAAATTTCTCATAGGTTCTTTGTTCAGCACAACAATCGAGAAACATATGACAGAGTTCCATTTCTTGGCCTGGTTTTAATTCCATTTTCATCAGTTTATGAGCACATTCCTCATAGTCTAAACTCGAATGAATTGTAAGATAAATTGTCCTCCGAAGTGCTACTAAATTAGTTTCGGTGTTATCGATGATAACATCATCTTTATCTTTTTGCTCTTCATTGGCTTCATCATCTGAATCTGAATCAGTTCCACTACCAGATGATCCACTTTCTGAATCGCTGGCATCACTTCCTAGAAGTTCTTTGCTAAGACCTTTATATTTATCTTCATTAGTCTCATACATATCATCGAATTTGAAAGCATCTGAAAAAAGGACATATGTATTTTAGAAAAAAAAAAAACCCCCAGGTGAAAAGACATGAGAAATACTTACTTAAACTATCCTGAGGATCCGTTGCTTCATCGAGCATTATTAGATGAGTAAATTGCTCATCTTCCTCTACTAATTCTAGAGCATCAATTACAGACTGATGATCCTTGAAACCGTCTTTTCTTACTTGAAAAACAACTTCAATCATATACTGCACTCGTTTGTCCAATTTACCCTCGTGTAAAATGTTTTTTAGCATTTCAAAAATTGCATTTATACCTTTCGCCGATACTTCCGTGAGTTTCATGCCACATTCTTTTAGGAATGCAATTGCCACCTCAACTGAATCATCAGTTGGTGTTTCTACCAGTAAAGTTAGTATTTCTAGAGCTAGAATTTCGTGTGCTACTCGCTGGTTAACAAGATGAGCTATAAATCTAGATGAAGAGATGCAAACAGCTTTATCATTCCTTCGAAATGCACGTTTGAATTGAATAACTAAACGTTTCAGTAGAAGTTCACCGATATTAGGGAATTTGGAATTAATAATCGACACCAGACCAGCGTAAACATGAGTAAATGTTGGTGATGCTGCCTGAGCTTGAATAATAGATCTACAAAGAAGGCCACGACCTCTAATTATATTTTCTTTTAAAAGTTCACGAGTAATAATTCCTATATTGTCCACATTTACTTTGTTGATATAACCATGTATTGATTTTTTCAATGCTTCCCAAGCGATTCTCTGGTAGGCTGCTGAAGATTTGTCAGTAATCTCAGCTTGCAACATTCGTAATTTTGCAGGTGGTATATAAGCACCTCCGGTTCTTGATGTTAACAGATCAACAGTGCGTCGTTGCCGTTCTGTGATCCTTGGTAATGGGGTTGCATTTCCAGAATTTTCACGTTTCTTATCACTTCCTTCTTTATTATTGTTTTCATTTTTGTCATTTGTGTTGCGTTGTTTGTTGTCTCTTTTCGAAACTTTCTTTGAATTTTCTTCATTTACAGGTGATGATGGCGGCTTATCATCTTTATTTTTAGGTATAGGTTTCATATTTGAATTCTTATCTTTTTGAGGATTATCCTTCATCACATTTTCTATATTTCCAGGCTTGTCCATTTGTTGTTGTTCACTTTTATTTACTGTTTCCATTTCAACTTCTTTTGGGGGTGTGCTGTTTTCTTTAGGTGGATTATCAAGTTTTTGCTTTTTTATTTTCGGTGTAGTTACATTATTATCTTTATCATTAGTCGGGCTGAAATTTGTTGTGTTACTCTTGCGTTTTTTTTTAGGACTACTTTTCGTGTTAGAATAAGAACTGTAATTGGGACTCATAGAAGTTCCAGACTTCGATTCGATTTCATCTGAAGGATGTAATTTACCACGTTTCTTTTCTACCAGTTTCACTTTTTTCTTAGATTTTTCTACATCATGGCTGGAAAATGAAGTAGATGATTCGGATTCAGAGCCACTTGATGATGACGGACCACTGGATTCGGGGCTACTCATTTTATTTTCATTAAAATAAATCCAAAAGTTTTAACAACTCCTTTCCGCTTTTTCAAACGTTTATGTATTTTATTTTGACAAATGACAGTTGATTCTTGTAATAGAAAAACGTCATTGATTTTATGAATTTTTACCAAATCTATTACATTATAGATGTTCGAGATAGTACTAAAAAGTGTTCAGAAAGTTTAATTAAGGATTAAAAACACAAACATTCAACTATTACTTTGTATATATCGAGCAAATTGGCAAACATTTTATATGGCAATACTTAGTGTATGTGACAGCGGTTAGTACTTGAAGAGCCGTTAACTTACTGGTGGTAAGTTTATAAGAAAATGGCTATTAGCGTGGTTTGTGCGTGATTTAATAAATTTTCGGCTGGTTGTGGTAAAGAAGAAAAGTTATATTGAGTTGTTACAATTTAATAAGTTAGTGGATTGTGATATAAAGCTTCATAGTGAATTTGAAATTTATATATACATAATCATGTAAATAATTATGGTGTGGATAACAATCGTATCGTATTTCACAGGCAAGTTCCCAAATCTTTAAATTATAGTTTGTAACATTTTTATGCAACACAAAAACAAAAATCTAAGCAAAAAATTATTTTAATTTAAATCAACCCACAAGTTACGGTAAAACAGTGAGAAATCGTAACGACTTCGTTTAATTTTTCCTTGTATTTCTCATGTGTTTTGAATGTCATCATTGAATGCATGATGATAATGCAATGGAGTGTGTTTATTGTTCTTGATATGAATGGCAATAACTATACAGCTGCCGTGAACCAGCCTCATCCGAATTTATATAACTTACAGTAATGTATTCAATTGTTCTTTCTTTGAATTTAAATCTAAGGGCCTGTTGGAATCCAAGTCTTTTGCTGCGTTCCTTTTCCCGTTCTGAATGAATCTGCTGTGGCGACATGTTATAACTTCGTATCGAAGCGAAGATTTCGCTCTGGCGGTATTTTATAAGATTTTCGTTCGACAGGCGATTTTTGTTGTTTCAAAATTATTTCCGAATTTTTTCCCCTTGCACAAATGACATTTATAAATTCTTTTTCTAGTTGTTGATAAATTTTAATAATAATAAAATTTGAATTTATGTATTTTTCAAGCGCAGTGGCTTTATTTGTGGAGGATAATGAAAATGACGAAGAAATAATTAATTACCGGGACAAAAGAAAATTTTTAAAGTAGTGGTATTATGTTATGGATATGGAGTTCTGAATTCAAGAAATATTCTTACAAGTTTTATAACTTCAAGTTTGAAGAATCTATATAATTAATATATAAAATCATTTATATTGAATAAATTAAAAAAATGTAACATTTAAATCTAATTTCTTAATTTTTATGGGTCTGAATTTCATATAGAAAACGGTGTAAGTGGGGTTAATGACCCGGTGTTCCAGCTGGTTTCGAAGAAAACTCATGCTGCTTTTAATGCATATTTTATTTTATTTCCTCAAAAAAGAATGTAATATTTCGGTCTCGGGTGTAGACCATTATCAAGCCTAAAAAACCATAAATCAAAATTGATGTTACACACGACAGAAAATTTGACCAAATGTTACTTTATACCAGATGATTTGGTATGTCAAAAAGAAGGAAAAACATCAATGGATAGTTGAATATCCTCGTCAAGAAATAATAATTAAAATATTAAAGTTCTTCAGGAAATTTGAAAAAAAACAAAGCACTATAAGTAAATAAAAATAAAAAACTAACAAAAAACACATTCCGAAAAAATGGAAAACTATCACAATAGAAAACAATTAATCGCATTAAAAGATTAAATAAATAAATAAACAAATGAGACTAAATAAAGTAATTAGATTACGAAATAAAACTTGAAAAAACACGGAGCTTAAGCGACTAAGAGACGTATGGAGAAATATGTTTATCCGGCTAATGAAGCCAAAAATTCAGTTTGCGAATGCCTTAATTAAGTTTTTATATGGTGCGTGAATGTACTGCGTGTTAGCCTTAAAATTTGTTGTATTAGGCTTCTTTGACTGTATGTAAAGAGCCTCTAGGTTTTTACCCTCTTTCTCCAATTCAGCTGTTTATGTAGGATTGTGGGGGCTTCGAAATTAAAAATGTGTGCGTTTTTTATTGCATGCGATAGACAGCCTGTACTATAATTACGTTCATCCTTTCGTTGTTGACTGTGATTCTGTGTGAGTTTGGACATTCTATTGTAATCATTCATGTGTTCACGCATGCGTATCTTGTATGTCTCTTCCTGTTTCTCCGAGGTAGATCTGACTGCAGTTATTCGTTTGGAATTTTACTTCATATATAGCACCCTTTATTGGTTTAGCAATTTTCGTTTTTGTGTCTGCATAAAGAGATGATCTTAATTTTTTTTGAGGCTGAAGCCCCAGTCTAATGTTGGTGTTATTATTTTGTAGGGCCGGAATGATTTTGTTGCTAATGTGTGGTATGTATGTGAGTTTTTGTATATAGGAATTTGTGTATTTTGGCTGCGTATGTTATCAGTTCTTGTATTATTGTTGGAAGGGGCGTGCTTAATATGTTTAATGATTTTGTTTATAATGCTGTTAGGGTAGTTGTTCGAGGATAAAACCCGATATATCCGGTTATAATTGTTAATGTGGAACTTGTCATTGCTCAGAGCAATTACCCTTTTTGCAAAAGAAAGCGCTACATTATATTTCATTTTATGGGGGTGTGCTGACAATCGCTGCTCGATGATCTCACTCCCAGTAAAATAGGATCAGAGTGAAGTGAGTGAGTGAATTTAATCGCAGAATCAAGTGAGTCACTTCACTCACTTTTTGCCAATTTCGACTTAGCTGAATCTCGGTACAGATGTCTATACTGTTATACAAACCAGTAAAGCTCGGTGAGATAGACATGGATTCAGCACAGAGCTTGACTCGATGTTACTCCACTAGCTGTTAAGTAACAACAAGAAGAGGACGAAGACTTGCAGTTCGTTTACATGAATACTTGAGTACTTGACTTGAAATCTACTTGAGCGATTTCTGGATATTTTGATTACTTCAAGCATACTTCAAGTATACTTCAAGTATTCATGTACACATACTGTTGGATTCAGACAGGCACTTAGAACATGCAACTAAAAGGATTCACCTATTTTTCTTCGAAAAACTTCTTCGAAAATAAATTTCTTCGAAAAACTTTTCTTCGAAGCGACATTTCTTCGAAAATTTATTTTCAAATTCATGTAATGGCGTCAAAAAATTCAAACCATTTTAAACTACGTTTATTATAGCAACGTTGATTATAGCAAAGTGTAAAAAATATGAAAATAATCTTTCGATTTCAGAAACCGATACCCAGGCTTCGGCTATGAATGAATGAGTGCAGTACAAAATTCAGTGGAAATTGAAACCAACCGGTTATATGTTTATAGTTTATGTAGCTATGCCAGCGAACAATTTTTTATCAATTAAACGAAATTTACGAAGAAAATTTGTCGATGAAAAGTTTTCGAAGAAAAGTTGCGAAAAAAAGTGTTGGTAATAAGCCCGAACCCAGGAAACATTACGACTCGATTTCGAATCGATAGCGAAATTTAGTTGCTTCTCGATTCGAGAACGAAAAAAAATCCAATCCAGATTACGACTCGATATCGAATCACTTTTATGGGACTATTTCAAAGAGTTTGTATGTGTGAGTGTGATACATTAGTAATAAGGACCTTATTTACTAGAGTTTTTCTCGATAAGATGAATCGATTTCGAATTACACAAGCGTATAAACTATGAGAAACAATAAAAAATTGTATGAACAATTTTTTTATAAAAAATTGAAAAAGAAAGCGGGTCAGAAAAACAAATTTAATTTTTTTTTCAGTTAAAGGCGTAAATCAGTAGTATAAAAAACGAAATTTATGCATAGTAATTTGTAATAATGATGTATAGGTTCGAAACTTTTAGTCCTTAACTCTTATTATACATCATTTTTCAAATTTAAATAAAATAATTCATTATGCATAGTAAATCGGTTGAATAAATTCAGGAAAATTATTTTGTTTTGTATTTTGATTCACATAAAAGTATATGCATTTAAGAGCTCTGAATATTGACATTTTAAATACGCATTGAAACCACTGACATATATAAAATGGACTGCTGATACTGCTGAAATTGCTTACATTATTTGACATTATTATGGGATCACTTTTCTATAGTTGTCTCGTTTTGGTTTAACTACTTTATTCCTCGGAACTACAAACAATAAGTTCTATACAAAATACACCATAGTCCAGTTTCAGTTCAGTGGTTTTCCAAACGAATATACAGAATAGAAATAGATGGCAATACAATATTTGTAATCCTTTCTCTGTCCCCCATAACTACTTTTAGGGGCAGGTAGACAAAAATTGCTTAATTTTATTTCTTTAAAAATCAAGTTTAAAAAATATTTGATGTTTTAGGAGATAAGCTTCCAAAAATAGAAATAATTTCGAATGCTTCTGTAATTTGTTGAACTTTTAATATGAATATTAAAACGAAAGTAAAACTTGAAATTAAGATAATTGTCACACCCTGCCGAAAAAAGTTGACCCATATGAAATAGAAAATCAGGTAGTCCATGTTATATATGTCAGTGATTGAAACGACAGCGTTTTAAATTCATTATTAACATAAGTTTATTTTTCTATCTTATTTCTTCGGAAAAAAGTATGTAACGCAAAAAAAAAAGATATAAATAAAAAAATTCCTTAAAATGAAATTAAAATAAAACTAATTAAGAACTTTTTTGTTAAAGAATTTTAGATGATTGTTAAATTTTTAAACTTATTTTGTAATAATTAAACACTTATTTGTCGCGAAATTCCACAAAACAATACTTATCCTTATTAAAACATAGAGCTACACAACACTTGCGGCAAGTCATATACGTTTTGGATGTAAAGGGTTTTCCAATAAGAGGTGTTATTTTAATTAGCCCGCTATTTCGGTAGATCACTTTTGGAGCTGTCATTTTTTGACATTTGACAAGTAGAAACTACGCCATTAATAAAAATGGAACGATACACGATTCAACAACGCATTGAAATTATTAAAATTCACTACAAAAATGGTGAAAATGTGGCAGAGACGGTTCGTAAAACTCGAACATTTTTGGGTCGTCGTTAAGCACCTTGTCGGACCGCAATACAGAAATTGGTAGAAAAATTCGAGCTGTCGGGACAAGTTAGTGATGTGAAGAATAAAACCCATGCACGTCGCTCAAGAACAGCCGAGAATATTGCTGCTGTAGCCGAAAGTGTTGAAGAAAACCCAGGTTTGTCCATTCATCGTCGTTCTTTGGAATTAGGCATTCCACAAACGTCATTACACCGTATTTTCCATAAAGATTTGGGTCTTAAGGCTTATAAAGTTTAGTTAACACAAGAACTCAAGTCGGCCGATCATCAACAACGTCGAGTCTTTGCTGATTGGGTCCTTGAAATGCATGAAAATGATCGGGAATTCCATCGAAAACTCATCTTGAGTGATGAGGCCCATTTCCACCTCGATGGCTTCGCCAACAAGCAAAATTGTCGCATCTGGGGCTCGGAAAACCCAAGAGTTATTGTAGACAAGCCTCTCTATCCTCAACGTGTGCCTGTTTGGTGCGGTTTATGGTCCCGCGGGGTCATTGGACCTTACTTTTTCGAAAATGAGGCTGGAGCAACAGTTACGGTGAAAGGATTGCGCTATCGGCAGATGATTAATGATTTTTGATGATGGATGGTATTGATCTGGACAACGTTTACTTTCAACAAGACGGCGCTACGTGCCATACAAGCAACGAAACCATTGATCTTTTACGGCAAAAGTTTCCGGACCGTGTTATCTCTCGAAGAGGTGATCACAATTGGCCACCGAGATCTTGTGACTTAACACCTTGCGACTTCTTCCTTTGGGGCCACGTGAAAGAGAAGGTCTACGAAAACAGCCCAGCGTTGATTCAAGACCTCAAAGATGGAACTCGTGAGGCTATCGAGGACATAGGGCAGCCACTTTGCGATTTGGTTATGGAAAATTTCATGAAAAGGATATGGTCCTGTAGGCGTGGTCGTGGTGGTCATTTGGCTGATGTTATGTTCCATTATTAACGACATACCTTCCTCTTTATAATGAAATAAACATCCGATCATTTATCTCAAAAAATGGCATTTTTTTTTGAATATCAAAATAATACCTCTTATTGGAAAACCCTTTACATAGAGGTAGCTTTACACCTTAGACGATCTGCATTCCACAGAGGAAGATGATCAATTTGGTCATGTCGCACATCACGTGGTGGTATAGGAGCTGTGGGATCTTTCATTTCTTTTAATTATGCTGTTGAGTAACTGCTGATTCTGCTTAAGGTCTTCCGCGTTTTGCATAATTGATGGTATCAATTTTACACAGGGCAGTAGCTAGGCCAACTCGATATTCATTCGCGGACATGGAGCTTGCTCCTGGAGTTCTTTTAGAAAAAATCCATGAATTGATTACTTACAAGTAAATAAAATGGTAAAACAGCCTCATGTACCATTTCTTGGATTTCATCGATAGTTATTCTGTTTCTTCCAATAAAACTGTTCATCCAAGTGACGATTATATTCACCTACAACTAGGGCATTTTATAATGATGTTTGATTTAGTTTTTCTGTCATATCTTTTCACTGTTCCTTCAGGATCAGTCCCGAAAAAATTAGTTAGCAATGTCACGCATTTGTTATCGCGATCACTATATTTTCGCCACATTGATGTATAAAAATTATCACATTTTATTTAATAGTTGCACCTACGGGGAGCTTCGCGGCACAATCTCACCACAATATTACTACTAACTCCCAAATCTGATTCTTCCGAAAACAGTTTCAGGGGGCTATTTTTCAATCCAGTATAAATTTCAGTTTTGTATGCAAAATCGGATACACCACATAGGACAAAAAGTTTATCCGCATTTATGAGGCCTTAAAGAAAAGTACTGCTTTAAATGATGACTAACTTTGGAAGCAAAAATCTGTTCATCAATTTATAAATGCTCCTTCATACGTATTATCACAAATTTTCGTTGGAGAAAATCGATTACCTGGCGGAGTTTATAAAGCTTGTCAAAATCTCCATCAGTTTTGTCAGTAATAGCTTTGGAATTATCATTAAAATGAAGAACATATTGAGGTTTTTTCGAAATAATTCAAAGCCATCGTGTTTTGACTAGTTCAAGACCTACATTTTGGTGCCAGTAAAGTCTTATATTTGAAAACTTTACTACAAATGACAATATCATAATTCTAATACATTTTAAGAGATTATAATAATGTGTAATTATAAATGGAACTTCAATGTCTTCTGTCACTGAATATAAATTTCTTTCTTCAACATGTCAGTGAATTCTTCTGCTGATCATCAACTTGGATATTTGTCTTTTTCCAAAGTAGATTTCTCTTTAAGTCTACAATATCTGACTCGCTTATATTGTCTACAATAAGGCTGGTTGTGTAGGTACTGAGCAGTTTTCTACACCTACAGTATCCGAAACAGTTTAATCTGAATGAACATTTTCTGTGGAAACTGGAATAAATTCTGTCAAGTCGTCTTCATCACTTTACAAATCCGTCTTCACTGTCACTAGGCATATTCAACAGCAAATTAAATTCATTCATCACCGTCATGTCGCCTTGGAGTTTTTCAAAATATTGTTAACTAATTTTTGACACTTTAATATTTTTTTTTCTATTAATTAGTTTGGAATTAATTTATTTCTAGTGGAAATGAAAAAATTATTCGTTGCCTTAGTCTATTTTTATTACTTAATATATAAGTCTTACACTACACGAAACTATTTTTCCACTCCTCTTTCATTGATAAGAAAGAATAAAGTTAAGTAAAATTTAGTGGTTACACAATAATTAACGTTTCATAATAATTAAAATTTTAACAATAAATGAAGTTTCACAAATTTTAAATTTTACAAAATTTAAAGTCAAGTTTTCACAAAATAAGTTTCACAATAATATTTGAAGCTTCACAAAATTTAAAATTAAAGTTTCACAAAATTTAAAGATGCAAGCAAAATGCAGTATTAATTTTGTGTTAACTCTGGAGATTAGAATCTTTTTTGAACTTATGAATTCAAATCCCCAGTGCAAAGATTCCCATTTACATATAAACTTAACATACAATTAGAAGGCTCCAGAATAATAATTGTGTAGGGGCTCTATCAAAAAGAACAAATCCGGAGGGATACATTCATTGATGGGTCTTTGATCATGACATTAAAGTACTTATTTAATTGGTCAATCATCTCGACATGAGATTGAAGACCTTATTTGATTGGTAAATGCTTAGCCAACTGTTTGAACATACAACATTTTGCATAATACCCGTCCTCTGATTTAATGCAGGGGACCATAACCATATCCACTGAATAAGCGCGAGAAAAAATACATAGCTATGCGCGCAAACAAATAGCTATGCGCGTAAACAAATGGCTCGGCGCGATTTTTATGTTTATGTTTTAAGCTCTCAAAATAAATTTTGAATATCTATAGTTCAATTAGATATTCATGTGTTCGTTTATAATCTTGAGTTATTTTCAATCATCCAAGTATTTATGCTTTTAATCCAAGAATTTGTTTACATTAACGCTTTTAAGCTTCCAATATTAATTTCAAATATTATTCAAGCGATAAACATTCGCGCTAAATTGAAATTTGATACTTGTTGTTTATTGAATAATGGTTATGTTTGACCACTTGGGTTTTTCGCTTAGTGTTTACTTCGTGCATCAGAAATGAACGCTTAAACAGAAATGTTTATATTTACCGTTATGGAATTTTGGATGATTTCACAATGAATCTTAAAATGTGTTTTTACATTTTAAAATGTGCCTTTGTTGTATTTTACTGAACATAAAATACGAAAATTAAATAATTATGGAAATTACATACCATGTAAAATGTGGAATTAGACTAATTGTGAAAATTACATAACAATATCCGAGAAACTGAAAGATAAAATCTAATAAACAATTTTTTTTTTCTGTATGATGTGCCATATATTGCATAAAAGTTAGATTTATAATGATAACATCAATTAAGAAACCCTATAAATTATAAAAAAAAAGTTTCAACCCCTGTATGACCTTTCATGTTTAAAAGAAAAGATCGGGCTGGAAGGTCGAAAAAATTTCCATATCTTCACTGAATATTTTTTATTATTAAAAATAGTACTTTCGGCAATATGATATTTTTAATCAGACACGAAAGGTCTCAGAAAATCATCTGAATTCAATGGGTTACTTATGCCTTCATTGGTACCTATTAAGAAAACGTGTCCGCTATGTACAAGAATTTACAATTTCAATATAATATAGGTGCTGTGATAACCGTTAAAAGTTAAGAAATCTGTTAATCCATCTCTTATGCTATAGGTATTACTACAGATACCATTGGAGTTCGTTTTAAGGTCCTTGGATCCTTTGGCAGATCAGGAATTTTTATCGAAAGAATGTCTAACAAGTCTTTAAAGCAATTATACTCTATTCAGTGTTTGACAGCCCATTAACCTAATTCTGAAGATAATACCTGATTCGATGATGGGGCGACATCTCCATCGGAGACATAAATGAATGAATTATCGCTATACAGGAAAAAATAGGTCCATGGTCATCTGCAGGAAGAGATCAATGTGAAGAGGAAGATATTACGACATTTGAAGCATGTAAAAATGAGGAAGGAGAAGGAAGGTATTACAGGAGATTTGCTGCTTGTATTCATTTGCAGTCAAAATACCTCATGTTTGGTAGCAATGTAAAGAGGGGGGGGGGCGAGGTGGAGGGGGGGGGAAGAGTTATCGAGTGGTTTTTGATTTTAATCGTTCAAATGTCATAAGCCTATTTTTCATCCTAGCTTTACTGTGCATATTTAAAAAATTGTTATCATCTCTTCTGATTTAAAATTTCTAGTGGGTACCTTGAGACACCAAAATCCATGTTTCTCTGTAAGTGTCCTATGGATTTCCATAAATTCTTTGTTTGTTTTTGAATATATAGTATGCGGCGAATCCACAATTTATTTTGAAAATTCCTAGGTACCCAGGTATCTCCTCTCCACAAAATACAATATAAACCGACTATACTTTCAGTTGAGAACGCGTTTTCTTGCTATATTACAACTAAAACAGCCGAGAAACTTGCAAGTGGAAGAGATAGTTTGGTAATTAATTCTTAATACAAATTCCCCGAATTACAGAGTTCCCAGTGAAGAATTAAATGTCAAAAGAACTCTCATCTCTCCAACCCCACAGCCCTCCGCGTTACAGAATCCGGTCTCAGTAACTGTAACTGTTTTGACTTACCCGATGGTGCTTAGCAGAGTGATCTTTCATAAGTAAGAATTTGGTCTTGGAAATTATTGACTTACGCCACTATGGCTCTCACCGGCTCAGGTTCATTATTGAAATATTCACATGTTTATGAACTTAAATCCAAGACTTAATCACTAAATTGTTACTTCAAACGTTTTCATTTAAAACTAACACAATTAAAATTTAACTGTTTTTTTAATTAAAGAAAACACATAATATTAAACATGAATCTGACGTTTTATTCGAATTAACATTAGCAAGTTAAACTAAGTTAATTCTTCTTGTCTTTTCACCTCTTCGCCCAAGCATCGAGATTCTCTCACACCGACAGGGTTTTACATGATATTTCGCTTCCTTTAGTTATATGTTCTAAGATTTGAATACTCTAATATCCAACATCCGTATAGCAATGTATATATTGCTAGATGTACAATTTTCTTCTCATTACTTACGTACATTACATTTGAAGTATTTTTTTTTATATATTATTTGCTAGAAGAAGACCGTCGGCGTTGCTCGGCGATAATATAGATACCTAGATGGGTGGGAGTGGGGTGGTCATAGATGCATAATATCTAAGCGTTTATCTGACTCGATCGACCGATTACGTACTCTAGGATTTCACTGTGTGTGTGTGAGTGTGTGTCTGTGCTTGTATGAGTGTGCGTGTATACATTCATATGTATGGGAGAGTGTTGCTTTCTACGTAGACGCGTTCTCGAGTAGTGTCCAAATATTTAGTAAAACACGAAATTTTTGTATGGCAACCCTACGAAGGAGTTGCCTGATTGGTCCCATTTATGAACTTAGATTTTCCTTTTTTTAAAAAAGCCTTTGTACAACATTTCAGCTCATTACGTCGACGCGGTAGGCAGTGTCCAAATATATAGTGAAAAACTAAAGTTTTGTATAGCAACACCAAGAAAGGGTTGCCCGATTGGCTCCACCATTGAACCTGTATTTGCAATTTTTATGAAAACGCCGTGTACAAAATATGAACTCTTCACCTGGACGCCTTCTAGGGCAGCTTCCAAGTATATAGTGTAAAACCAATGTTTTGTATGGCAACACCAAGAAGGGGTAACCTGATTTAGTCCATTTTTAATATTTTATTTACCATAGATATGGAAACTCCACGTAGCAAATTTTTTGTATGGCAACCATATGAAAGAGTTGCCCAATTCGTCCGATATTTGAACTTAATTTACACTTTTTTAAAAAAGGCCTTGTTCAAAATTTCAGCTCTCTACTTCGATGCGTGAAGCAGTGTTGAAATATATAGTGAAAAACTAAAGTCTTGTATGGCAACATAAAGAAGTGGTCGCCCGATTTCGACAATTTTTGTAATTTTATTTACTATTGCTATCAAAACACCATGTACCAAATTTTAGTTTTCCACGGCGACCCGTTTCCAGACAGTGCCTAAATATATAGTTATAAAAGAAATTTTTGTATGGCAACCCTACCAAAAAATTGCCGGATTTGTCCTATTTTTGAACCTTAATTTAGATTTTTTTTAAAACGCCGTGCATGCAAATTGAGCTATTCACGTCGACGCGTTCTCAGACAGTTTCCAAATATATAGTTAACAACAAAAACTCTATATGGGAACATCAAGTAGGGGTTGCCCGACTTAGTCTGTATTTCAAATTTTATTTGCTATTACAATGAAAACACCGCGTACGAACTTTCATCTCTCTACGTGCACTTGTTGTCAGACAGTGTCCAAATATATACTACAAATCGAAATATTTGTATAGCAACACTACGAAGGAGTTGCTAATTTAGTCCATTTTTGAACATGTATTTTCAATTTGTATGAAAACGCCGTGTACGAAATTTCAACTTTCCACATCTACGCTTTGTCAAGCAGATTTTTACGTCTCGACAACAGCGCCATCTATCGGTTGGGCGGTTTTGGAGATTAGCGTGTACAAACACTGAATTTTTACAAATTAAGATTTCATTAATTTTTGTTTATCGATGTAAAATGACTCCAAAAAAGATTATATCTTGTCGTGTGTAAGAAAAACTGGTTCATGGATTTAAGTATTAGTATATGTATTTTGTAATAACCCATTCATTAAGCTTTCCTTTTATGGACTGCAGCATAGCCATTCATAAAATCTGATTACCGTAAAAGATTTGACTCGCACTGTGAGTTGAAAAGATCATCATGCTTTTTGTCGTTAACTCAATACATAATTTTTTGCTATATCTAAGTCATAATGTCATCACCAAATTTTCCTGGTTACTTGATCGTAGAAAGTTATTGGTGGTGAGCATTTTGTTGAGAGATTTACTTTCAATAATTATTTATCACCTAGATACATATACAATATTTTACTTACATAGTACTACAAAACAAACTACTATTGCGGAATTGTTGGAAGCATAGTAAACTACATATATAAATTCTTACAATTAAATACAATCATCTGCACCATTCCAGAATATGCTGTTCAGTCTTGCATCCACTCCACCTGGGGGTAATTACTCGAAGGTGATCGGATTGGAGCTCGTAAGTTTTATAAATATTTGTTCTAAAATCTTAAGTGGAACGGGTTAGGTAACCTTCAGTGACAAAAAGTTTTCTTTCAACTAATGGGATAATTTTTTCAGAATATGACGCCTAATATCCTTAGGAATTTGTTAGAGTTAAGTTAAGTACACTTTCACTATTTAATAATATTATGCTTGATCAAATTACCCAAAATACAGAGGTAGCAGTGGTACACAGAAAAGTACCTAATCCCATTAAGTCAAATATTGTTATTATTGAGTCATTAAAGTCAAGTAACTACCGAACTATTATGCTACATTTACATTTACATTTATATTTAAGGCAACGTTACGACTAGCTTCTAAATACAATATTTTAAAATAGGTAAAGGTAACGGAAATAAGAAATTAAGTACAAAACTAATCAATTCATCAACGATCGCTAATAGGGTTTCCGAGCTGAGCGCTCATATGGAGACTACACTGTAAAAAATGTGCACAATTATTGCCACAAAGCTTAGGTATTTATGCCTAAAGTGTAGGGAATATTCCCTAAAATGTACTGAATATTCCCTACATTTTGAGGAATATTCCCTACATTTTAGAGAAAAATACCTAAGCTTTGTGGCAACAATTGTGCACATTTTCTTACGGAACGTTGGAACCGTAGTCTTCACAAATTGTAGCCTTGGATATTTCTAAGGCCTTTGATAGAGTCTGGCATCCAGCACTTTTAGCTAAACTTAAAGTACTTGACCTCTCCCCACCTCTTCTATGGATTGAACGTTTCCTATCTAGTTGCCAAATACGTGTTGTATTGATGGAGTTACGTTTGAACCCCAGCTCTCTTTTGAATTTTCATTAATGATCTGTTTTCTCTTACTTTCAAGTGTAAGAAATTTTTCAACTTCATTAGATATTGGCCAGAAGAGAGCCTTCAAGCTCATTGGCGATCTCTCAATAACTTGTCATATCGACTCGCTTAAGCACCGCCATGTTGGATGCCTTTCGATCCTTTATCGCTACATGCATGGCCAATGTTTTGATGAAATATCTAGTCTGATCCCTTGTAGAATCATTTATTGTGCGAATGTGGTCTACCACTCTCCTCATATCCTCTGCTGTTTTCCTATATCCTTCCTGTCATGCTCTGCTTTGCATCAAAGGATATCCCCTGAGCTTAATAACAAGAAGAAACAGGCTTTGGATTTTCGACTGTTTTTCATTCAATTGATGCTTCTAGATCTCATAACAGTTTCTCAATCTTAATACATTTATATGTTAATCGAATCAAAAGCTCTAATATGACAAAAACGGATTGTCATCAGATTTTATTGAATGAGTTTCATTAAAACTCTATAACAGAGAGGCTATATTGTATTTATCCATTCTGTTTGATATTACTCTTAAATTTCAGTCTTCTTCAATAAATAAACCTACAATATTATTAAAATTTCATTTATTACAGAACTACATATTATGTTCTAAACATATTCTCTTAATTATTTACAAAATAATCTCATAAATCTTAATAACTATATCACTTTTTTCCACTCTAAAGTTACAAATAAATATAAAATATTTGTGAGAAAATAAAGAAATATCACACCATATTTACATACATTATATTGAAGGCCTTTTCACATTGTAGGCATATTTTCTAGTTATTATACTAAAAATAAGTACAAAAAAAGTGGCCCTTAGAAGACAAATCTCTCTCTCAATTGTACTATAATATTTTGTTGTTTTTTTGCTGCCTTTCTTAATATTTGTAGGATGAGAAATTCAAATGAGTTTTCACGAATTGTCCAATATACTGTACAGCCATATATTTAGGTGAGGCAAATGAGAGCCGCCGTTTTATTAGAATAAATGCAGCAGTTGAGAAAACAATGTAGTATCCAATCAAAGCAATTACAGATAGAGTATAATTAGTATAGCTGAATCCTATGAAATCCAGGAGATATTGTGGCTTTTTGAAAACACATAATACTTCTTCGTCAGGACAAATACTATCTGTTCGATTATTATATAATGCAGCTAGAAGACCTTCAAGCCCATGCCGTAAATAGCTCATGTACATCATAAATTTCATATAAGATGGTACGTAAACCTCCTTACCAAAACCGAAACCATAAACAGATAATAATATTAGAGGTACTGAAGCTACAGGGCCGACAAACATTGCATTCTAAAAACAAAACAAACAAACAAATTGCAAGGTATAAAATTCAATTTCTTTCTACTTGTTCAATTATTTTACTTACCACAATGTTCATCCTGGAAGCTATTACCATACCAAGGCTATCAGATGTCATCCCAATTAATATTGCTACCGTGAACAACATTACGAATCTTCCTAACTCTAGTGGCTGGCTTGATAGAAGATAAATCATGGAAATATAGATCATTGCTAAGAATACCATAAATGGAAGCTTGGACAACATCATAGCCACGAAATACGAGCTAAATCGATACCATTGATTGAAATATTCTCTCTTTAGTAATCTTACTTCTGTAGGAACTATGGAATTTAATTGATTTATTAGTAAACGAATTTTTTTCCACCTAGAAAATTACGAAGTAATTACTTACATTGCAATAAAACTGGCATCATAGGCAAATATAGGTATGCAATTGGAATCGTAAAAGCAAATCCAAAATTGAATAAAGCTTTTGAGGCATCGTTTCCAATACCTTGGTAAATTCCTCCAACAATAAATCCAAGCATAATATTCATAAAGAATCTTAATTTAATATAAGCCTGGAAAATTCATAAATATAATTGTTGGAAATTTTAGTTATAAAATTATATGTGCTCATTTTACCTTATCTCGCCACATTTGAACCAACATTCGTTGGAAAAGAATTGTAAATTGCTCCCACCATGTAGCCTTTGATTTAAATTGTTTTGGATCAATTTCTTCTTCGAATTGTTCAAAAAGTCTTTCTTTGGATTGATTTGGTTTAATTTCATCACCATATGGTGTCCAATTTATACAGTGTCCATTATCGACGGCTGCTACCATTTTATCATGATATTCGTGGCCGTATTCACCACAAGACACTTCAATTACTGTTGAGAGGTAAGGAGAAAAAAAATTGTTTATTTTATTTATATATTTTTTTTTAAGTAAAAAAAGTCCGGTGAGCAAATATTAATAAAAGAAAAGAACCATGTGAATATTAAAAAAAAAATAGTTAACATCACAAATTTATACTTACTGAAATCGGCAGGATTGTACGTAAGAGGGCAAGGTAATCCAAATGATTGCACAAATGGAACGATATGTGATCCTGAACCTTGATAGACACACTGACCTTGAGCTAGTATAAATGTGTGATCGAACATGTCGAATATCTTAGCCGATGGTGTATGAATCGAACAAACTATAGTTCGTCCGGAATGTGCAATTCTTCTTAGCAAAGATATACACTGTGAACTTGATATGTCGTCGAGACCACTGTTGTAAAGGTAAAATGATATTTTCAATGAAATAAATTTAATTGATAATAATAATTAACATTATTAAATAACTCACGTTGTTGGCTCGTCCAAAAATATTACTGGTGGGTTGTTGACTAGTTCTAAGGCAATTGAGAGTCTTTTCTTTTCACCTCCAGATAATTGGAGTCCTTTTGTATTTTGTGATTTTGTTAAACGTAAAGTTGAAAGTATTTCGTCTATCTAAAAGAAAATAAACAAATTAACATTCATTAAAATCATTCTACAATTACGTATATTTTCACATATATGTATACAAATTTGTAAATATATTTACTAATAATACTTACTACTTCATTTTTCTGTTGTATTGTCAGAGTATTTCCTAGCTTAAGATTAGCCGCTAACATCATTGTTTCACGTATTGTAAAATTTAGATCGAACACTTCATTTTGCATTATGTATCGAGACATTTTTCGAAATAATTTGTTTTTTTTTGGTTTACCATTTACTAATATTTGTCCAGAAGTTTCTGCACATCTGAAAAAATACATAAATACATAGAATAAAATTAAAATAATTAACAATAATGAGTGTAAATTTACTTGTATCCAGCTAGAATATTCAAAAGTGTTGTTTTTCCAGAACCTGAAGGTCCCATAATTGCTGTAATTTCATTTGAACGAAATTTCCCATTGATACTTCGAAGAATGACTTTTCTACCTGGAAATGAGAGAAATAGAAAATAAAAACATTTTTTTTTAGTAATTTTATAATTTTTGTAATTTTCAAAGATATGAAAATATAAAAAAAAATGCTTTATATCAAAACATAAGACACATTCTCGTGGATGGTGTTTTTTTTTGTCTTTTTTTTTGAAGACAGTAGTGTTACAAATGGCTACACCAGAATATTGTTGAATGTTTTTCTTGTTTTGATTTTTTTCTAATCAGTTTGACAGATATAAATTATGGTTAGGGGAGACCTATTGAAATTCCAATTAATTTGAAAACATATTATTGCAGAGATTCATAGAATTTCTCTTAAAAATAATTTTTTTCTTAATTTTACTTTTACAGTATCTTTTGCATGTGAAAATCAGTTTGACCCCATTTTAAAAACTTTGAATGTCAGATTTTTGTGATAACGTGAGAGTTTTGGTCTTCCTATTCTAATTTTCAAATACAAGCTGAAATACATACAATGAGTGCGACACGCAATTGTCGACGCCAAAATTTTTTTCGAATACATGCTGCGACATTAAGGCAAAGCAAATGATGCGATGCGACAAAGTCGTCGTTAAAAAATAGAGCAAATTTCTAAAATTGTTGTTGCGCAATGCGACATTTGAGTTTGACAGTTCGTGTGTTGGTAAATTTCGCGTACCTTTCTTTTAGATCTGGCATAACTGCATATACAAGCTTTATATACTTGCTATTAAAAAATGTAAAAAATTGTCCGTAGACATCACAAAAAAGCAAAACTCAACTCAACTCAACTGTCTTGAAATGACGACGACAATGTCGCATTCATTGTATTACGTCTGGGACAAATAACGACGACAAATGCCGTCGACAATTTCATGTCACATTCATTTAAAATACAAAGAGAGAGATAGAAAACAAGACAAAAACGTCACGTATAAATACACACTAAAACTTTCTTTGGATAAGGGGCTGACATTGTTATAATTTTAAACTTATACAATACAGGGTGTCCTTTATGTGGTCTTGCACCCGAAGGCTATGGATAAGTTATGCTTAGATAAGCAAAAGCTAATTGCCTACTTTCTGGCAATTACCTATTGAACATTTTCGCTGGATATGTTCAAGAAAAAGTGCAAAACACGCAGAATGGTTTACATTTTATGTGACAGGTCATTTTAAGCGAAGGTTCTGAAATGTTCACTTAGTTGTCAAAACGGACAAGAGGAGGGGAAAAGTTTATAGACTATTGGAAAGGTCAAACGATTATCAATCTAACAAGATTTTAAATCATCATCATAGGGTGTAACGATCAGAAGTTACAGGGTTATCTATAAAAGCATACTTACCAAATAAAGTCCCATTATCTCGGAAATCGTTAGGATTTCACCTCATATAATTTTTTGCTTGTTTAAGCATAATCTATACATAACCTTTGGGTGTAAGACCACATACGGGACATCCTATATAATAAAGAACTAAGGGACGAAATTTTATGTAAAAAACACTCCTGATCATAAGCGTAGGATAATTTGGGATATAAGTGAAGGAGCCCATATATGTAAATAACATGAAAGGTGTATAGTTTTTAAAAGCTACCAAGTGAGTATAGACTATATAATTTCCGAAGGATTTTGTTTGGATTGTAAGATCAAAATGGCTCAGTGGGCTTAAGTCTCGTTTGCGATAACTTCAGATTCAGTTCACCAATAGTTCACCTCAAGGGGGAGAAATAAAACTGAGAAAAAAAAATTTTCATCGGTAGAGCATAATACCGACAATATTATGTATTATCTCATTGTTTGCCATATGCCATTGTTGAGAAATAAATGAAACTCATCTTCTTCTGTCTCTAATTTTGCTTTGATTCGATGTATGCAACTAAAGATTTTATCAACTATAGAAAATATTACACATCCATATTTATATGTAATTATTTCAGTAAAATACGATGGTAGAGCTACTCTAATTAAATATGGAATAAGAATGAAAAAGAAAGAAACATATGTATGAACTGGAGGGTAAGCGATTATGAAAAATCATACAGCTTTAAATTGTCGTCAAAAAGTCTGCAATATTTTCATAATAATTATTATGACCTTTGTAACTATGTATATATAATCTTAAACAAAATAGAAATTTATTTCGAATATTTTATGTATTCTATATACGTAGAAATTTTGGGAAATACATAATTTTTTGATGTTATTAACCTTTTTGTCAACTGTTTTTTCTACTAATATTATGTAAGTAGATATAATCTGTTAAGCGTTCTTTTATCCAAAGAAATGCCAAAATAGATTTTTTACATTAATCTTTGCTAAGTAAATTGCGAACATTGAAATATGCACGACGTAAACAAATAACGTGCTTAGGTACAAAACATTTAAATTCCGCAGGTTGAATATTTATTTTAATGATTTGATCTCGTAAAGTTCGTTAAACCCTTCGTTACTGTGCTAGGAAATTTCTTATTCAATATTATATTTCAGAGGTGGAAATATAATTAACGATGAAAAAGATATGAACCACCAGAATTCCTTTTTTTTCTCTTTATATTTTAAACATAAATTATATATGGAATACGGATTAGCTGGGTTTTTTTTCGAGCAAATAAATTTTTTTAGATCAAATCAATCAATTTGGAATTTTTCTCTGATATTAATTAGCGATTAAGAGTTGCTGGATCGATAAAGCCCTTACAGTTCGAGTTACACTTGTAAAGATTATAATCTCATGCTATTTCGTGTATATGTTTTATACTCAAGTTAATTTTAATATAATCAGTTATCCCGTGAGTTATGAAAAGCACAATAATTTTGGGGTCCTAAAACATTAGTTATGTAATAGATAAAACAAGTTTCTGTTTCTATGGTGATCAACTCTTATGGATACCAAAATAGTTGAAAAATTCTATTTTTAGAATAGATTAGAGGAGAATGGGGCAAAGTAGACACTATTACTCTAGACAGACGGGCAAAACCAATGATCATGCGTCCGTAATTTGAATCTTAATTTTTAAAAGTTTTTTGTTAATTATATACAAAAAATAACATGAATTTCATTTTAATTCACAAAATCTTGGATAATTCGATTTTTGAAGAATGAATGAAGAATGAAAGTACTTCACGGTAATAATCTGGATTATACTTATTATTGCAATTTCTGATGTAGATTGTCAACGCAGCAGCAGGAGAAATTAGATTTGTTCTAGTGAAGAATTTAAAGCGCACTAATGATATGTAATTTTTTATTGTCTGTTAATGAATTGCGAAAATTAGCGTAATTTTTTATGTAAAAATTATAGTTTGAAGCACCCGCCTTAATAGCACAAACGTGTCGCCATTTTTGGCAAATATGAAAACTATCCTGGATCATAATCCCTTATTGCTGTATAAAATATTGAATATGGACAAAATAAGTGTCACATCAACGGTCAGCCCGAGGCAGTATACACGCGCAGAGGACACAAGCAATGGATTTTTGATATTTTGATACATATTCTCAAAATAACAAAATTATTGGTTTAACAAGCAGAATCGCCACAGATGGCATACCTAAAAAAAAAAAAAAGGGAACGCCTCTAAAGAATAAATCTAACACGGCTTCCAGTAATACAAAAAAAACAAAATAATGTCATCAGAATCCAAGGATTACCTTAGGAACCTCTGCCCTAACAAACTGTAGATATAATGTAATCGGAAGTTAAACTGCTATAAGATAAGCACTGCATTTAATAAATCCATATTGACATATTATACAAAAATTTTCGCTGACTTTCGCTGACTTTTCTATGTAGCTGCTGTTGAGTTAGACTACAATAATTGCAATATTAAAATTAGCTCATAAGTTTATTATGACTAACAAATTCTGGATGAGTTTTTCGTGAGTTCGCTGAGTTTCATACATACATGCATACATATGTATATACGTATATGAATAGGTAGGGTACCTCTTGTAAAGCTAGAGCTTGGGCGTAATTCAAGTTTAGGTGTACTTCAGGCTTAGAATGTAATGACGTGATAATGCGTGAATGTTATTATTAAATTGCGTTGAATTTTATTTTTGAACAAAAATAACAATAAAAAAAAAAAAATCTTTTCCGGTTTTTGAACGTTTTCTGATTGGCATTATCTACATAAGGCATCATTTTGGAATCCTCTCTATGCGTTTCGTTTAAAGTTTTAAATTAATTAAATTCGTTGTCTATTTTTTGCTACTTTTTATTAATCTGCAAGAGTTTAACATCGGACTATCAGTTATGGAATACAGTTTACAGTTTATAAATAAATTACTAAAAACTAATTCAATAAAACTTCCGAAGATAATATGCAAATATTTTGCACAATTCTCTTTCTTTAGTAGAATTTAATTAGAGGTGTTCTGTAAAACGTTTTTTACTTTTTAATGAGCGCGGTATAATTTTATAAACGTGGACAATGGTTTTATTTACTTCTGTTCTCTCATATATTACTTTAATTCATAATTAATAATAATTAAAATTCTCCTGTACTAATTTGTGACGTAATATAAACACCTTTTGTGCATAATAAACCTTTTCTCTTGTATGCCAATGAACTCGTAAAATACGCTTGTGTTTTGTGTTTCATTATAAAAATGTGAATGCACAATATTTTTTTCAGTTTTTTTTTCTTTCTTTCAACATCTTACCACTGTCAAGGTCTTTCTCTGAAAACTACATAACTAATGAAAGTTATGTAAATTGAAAAGATATTTTTAATCTGAAAGTTGAGAGGAGGATTATTGTGCTGTTGAAATTTTTCCAGACAGTTTTATATTAAGAACTTTGGTCAAGAAATAAAAACTGGTTTGTACACAGAACTAAGTTTTTTTTTGTATTCAGTTAATATTGCATTATTTTTAAAACAAACACGAATAATCCGTTATGAATCAAAATTCGAAAATAGTTTTATTACGTATTTTTAGAAACTAATTTCATATTTATATATTTATGTATGTACATAATATAAAAAAGTACTAAAGCTGAGTTCAGCTAGTCTAATAATTATTATTATTTAACGATTATATACCCAGTTAGTTTAATTAAGACTTGATAATAGCGGTGACTACTTGTCTAACGACCAGTCCGCTTCTAACGTAGATTTGGAAGTGGTTCGTTTTGTAAATATATGTACATATCTAAGGGACTTTACTTGAAATTATAAAAGTGGACTTTGATATTATGAATGACGCACTAGTAGCATGAGGAAAGACGTTATCAGCATAAGCTATTTTTGAATTTACATAACAAGTTCAAAAATCCTCCCAATTTCCGTCACTTCGAGGAAGAATTTCTTGTCTAATGAACCGATTTCAATATGTATTTACAAATTAAATGTTGATGACCTGTACTTTTTGTTCATACAAATAAATATATAAAATGTCGACAACTTATTGTACATAGTGTTCTGAATCAGATCTTGTTTTCTGAATCTATTTAGTTGAGATTATAGGTAACGTTAAGCATTCTGCGTATTATTGCCACATAGTATTGATGTTCTGTAGTACACTTCGGTTTGTTTTTGTGAATTCGTGAGAATAAGGTCAAGCAACCCACTACTCTGTCTCACTACTTGCATTTACTTTAACTGGAGTTTTTCTGTCCTCTTGATGGAGTAGTGTATATTATGTTAAATTTTTCAAATGAACTTTTAGAAGTAGTACAGATCGAATAATGTCCATTTTGTGATAAAGCTTGAACAAGTGCTTAATCATCTTAGTTACTTCTTCTAGATAGGACAGAAATTCCAAATTAATGGAATACTTCTAAAACAGAAAAAAAAACATCGACCACAGTAAAATATCGGTTTTTTTGTATGGCAACCCTACGAAGACTATTTAATCCATTTTTGAAAGATAAGCTGAAATTTTTATAAAATCGCCATATACATCCTTTAATTGAATAGCCATGTACAAAATTGAAGCTTACTAAGTCAACGTGCTCTCAACCATATTAACGGAGTATATTCAACATTGAAGTTTTCAAATATAGTACATAATGAAAATTCACAATTTTTGTATGGCAATCCTGCAAAAGAGTTGCCCGATTCCGATTATTTTCGAATTTAAATGTAAAATTTTTATAATGAAAAACATCATGTACAAAATTTCAACTCTCTAGGACATCGTGTTCTAGATTTAACTAGGAAGACAAAAAGACGGCCTTCCAAACTAAGTGATATTATGCGCTGATTTTTTCGGATACTTATATGGGAAGATTTATTCCTATTTATTTTTTGACTTGTCCATTTGCTTAATATAAATTGAGTCCATTGGTGATTATGAGCACTATGTACCAATGATCAATAAAGTAGTAGTGTTACGATTTATTTAGAAGCGTCAACTCATCTCCATACCCTGCGGTAAACTAACATATCCCGAATTGTACACTACAAGGAACCTTTAACTTAGTATCTATTATCCTACATTAAGTTATTACCAAGAATTTCAAATTAACATAACATAAAATGCATTTTTACATCATTAGGATACAGGCGGAGGACTAGTTTGATCGTACTAATGCACTTTCGAATTTTATTATTTTATTACCTATAGATAAGAGAACACAATGCAGACACTGTTACTTTTCACTACGCATTTGAGTATTCATTTTAGCGCAGCAGTAAGGAACGAAACGTCTGCATTCCCTTATTTTATTATTTGTGTCGCCAATAGGGCTTTCACCAGAATCGAAAAATTGTTACTTCGTTTGATCGCAACAGTAGAATATTCAAAATGTTCGCTGAACTGCTAGAAGTTCCACAAAAATTGTGTAATTTAGAATTTTTGCTTTGCCTACCTTTGTACTATATGTATATAAATGGCTACCGAGTAGATTTGTTCAGGAAACGTAAGCCCACTGCTAAAAACCCTTGATTAAATACTTCTATCAAGTTTATTATTGATGAAACTTATCCGATCTTTAATGGGGGGGATATTAAAAATATTGTACCTAATAAGGAAAATCAATGGGCCTCTAAGTTGAGCCTTGTGAAACTTCAACACTAATTTATAGATTTGAGTAAGTTCTGGGAGATAACTTTAAGTAGTGTATATGTAGCCAAATTTGTCAAAGAAAACTATAATTAAGTAACTGAAAAGACAAGCAATATTTGTAGAACTGTTCAAATTTCGAAAATCAATATAACCACATCCACAATTTGCGATATAGAATTAAGCTGTGATTCTGTCCAACACTAGACTATATGGTGCTAGTGGAAAGAACTGTTGTTGGTGTTTTTTCTTCTTCTAGATCTAGGGAATTATATAAAGAAATATCGGCGACGTTATTATAGTGAAAAACTTATCACAACAGTCTGGTCCTGATTTCTATAATACTTTTTTGTTACATCGTATATATTTTCTCAAGGGTATCGGCAATAACTGCCTATAGACAAATTATTATAACTTTTCTTTTAGTTTATTTTGAGCACTTGTTAAAGATATAAACAGCAATGTTATTTAGATATCTTAGACGAGTAGTAAATTCATAATTAAATTTTGGTTGTTGGCCGCATCGAATAACTTGTTATTTAGGCAATGACGATGGTTGGTTACTTTCCATTGTTTTGATTTTTGTACTTTATCTACATACATAAAAAATTTATTCGTAATAAGCTTTAATTAATATGCGAAAATTGTTTATATGCGCGGATAAGTATTCCAAGTGAATGGAACGAATTGAGGCAAGCACAGCAAATTTTAGTATTCCACTCTGGGATATCATTTCATATTTTTTTGCTTTTTTTTAATACCAAGTTACTTATGTAGTCAATCACCGTTCTTATGTACGTAGATACATATATGCATATATAGTTAGCGCGTTTAATTAAATTTGAATTTTACGTATTTAAAGTTTCACATAAAATGTTAATTGTTTGAACTTTCAACAAAAATAAGAAAAATAATTCTATGCCGTCAGCAAGTAGGCAAGTATTTTAAAGAAGCAATTTACGATCTATTTATGGTATCGGGTGACGATATACGATATGACATAATACTTAATTTCGTATGGATTATATATGTACATAGTGTACATATACCTGGTTGTTATCAGTTCGTAAAGGTAGGATGAACCTCTCCTTCTCCACCCCCAGTATAATTAGCTTGTAGAGAAATGTTTTGAGCTTTGAAGTTAGGATGAGAGCAGTAGGGTAGGCATTGATTGGTTGCAATTCCACATGGATTTATAATAATATCCCAGTGGTGCAATTGTTTTTCGACCTTATAAATGTAATAAACGAAAAATATTGCCTGTTCGTACTATCTAGGTGAGAAGGTTAGCGATATTCTTCCAGATAAAATTAAAATGTTATGAATTGGAAAATGAAAAGCCTCAGACTGATTTAACAATACGACCATAGTCTACCGATTAGGGATATGAATTGGATTTTGAAATATTAAAATTATGTGGACGCGGGATCAAATCGATATAGTACCTACTTTAAAATAACATAGAGATACTAGCTGTGTTCTTTTGTGTACCTTGTTCTAGAACTCCCATATACTGGAGAAAACAAATTGTTCTGTCGATTGAAGCGAACTATTTGTACTGTTCGCTTCTTTTATAAATCTTCTATGAAAATGTATGAGGCGTTCTTTTGTGCATCTTTTGTTCTGCCCTGTTCTGCGGACACAAAAGAACACAACTGATGTTGACTGTGTCGGTACTCTCGGCATTTGATATTATTGTGAAAAAACATCAGTTTTGACAACGCACTAAAAACTGAAAATGTTCGGCTGAGCGGATGTGGAGTATACAGATTGTGAAATGGGTAGTACATTCTGGAATGGATCTTAACATATTTTAGAGCGTGCCGAAAGCAAATGTTTTTATAATAGCAGTTTTGTATTGTATACATTTGATTGACTTCTTCAACACTTCAGATACGAAAAAATATGAATCACTCGACGTAGAGATCATTTCAAATGTTGCGGTCCATTCCGGAATGGACCACTCAGTCATATAAATTTTGTATACTTTTTTGGAACTGCATGCGACATCTAGTTCTCGTGCCATCTATGATAGTAGTCACCATAGAAGTATTCTACAGTAATTTATAAATAATAAAGAAAAATTTTTAACATCCTGCACTTTCCAAACCTTAAATATTTCCTTAATAATAATTGCTCAACTCATCGAGACCTACTAAAACTGCACAACTGTCGCGTAATTTGGAAAATCATCTATATATTTCATCACTTCACATAAATTGTAAAGAAAAAAAAAAAAATGATTTAATTTCTAATGATCTCTGAACTACTCGCCAATTTGTAATCTATATGCGTCGTACGTTTTTTTTTCGTGAACTATTTCACGATCGAATTTTGACGATAATTCATTCACTTTTAATTTTATTTCACGTGTAACTATTTTAAATAAAACAGGCTTAATGTGGCGAGATCTGGTGTAAAGTAGGAACAAACATTTTCTATAAAACCAATAGTATGGAAAGAAGGTGTCAAAAAACTTGTCTTTTCTAATAAATGAGTTCTCAATTTATGTACTGTATATTTATAGTAGTTAAATCCAAGTCTAAAAGTTCTATAAAATCACTGGGATTTAGGTGCAATTTGAAATGCAACACAGCATAGGAGCTTGCAAAATTATACAATTTTGTTGTTATTTTAACTTAGCAATGTTCTGAGGACGTTATTATTATTATCTTTTAGAACTAACTAAATTTGTTGTACCTATCACCAATAAATTGTTTATGAATTAAGTTGATTGAATCCTGTTAGTAAGCAAGCTATGTCAAGGTCAAGCTTGAGTTAAAAGCGAAATTTGTGTTATGAATCACTGCGCAGAGAATGACCAAAAATTTCTAATATTTAGCGCGAGTTTTAGATTATCTTTTGGGATCGAGCTATATCAACTTCATATCTTGTTTTTATAATTCTATATTTGAAAACTAAATTTTGTAAGTTTTGAATTAATTAAGATTTCGATCGATGAGGGGCCACGTGTGACAGGCATATCTTTTATTCGAAATCTTCTTCGTTTAAATTAATATTTATTCTGCAGAATAAAAAATACAAAATTAAGTCTTTGATAATTAATCTAATTGATTTGCATTGATTCTATCTTTTTTTTTGTGTTTTAGAAACAAGTTCATGTTTTTACAATTTCATAAAGTTCTAGCAATTAATCTCAGTCACGGTATTAATGGCTGTGATTGTTCAGTTAAATGAATATAAATTGTTTTTTTTACAGCAATATCATGTATGTATATATTAAAAAACGTTTATGGAAATGATCTAAAATGCTTGTTAATTAATGAACGGTATATGTATGTATACATTTACATATATATTATTTTTGTTATTATTTTTATACCCTATAACTTAGAAATAATGATGGTAGACCAAAATGGATAATATTAAAAGTTCTGATTTGTATGTCCGCCGGTCCTCAGGATAACTCGAGAATGCGTCTACTAAGAAAGCTGCACATAGGCTTTAAAGAAAAATAAATTAAAATTAAGTTCGAAAATGACACATCTCGGGTAACCATACAAAAATTTCGATTTTCACTACATATTTGGACACTGCCTAAAAACGCATCAACGTAGAGCGGTGCAATTGTGTGCACAGTGTTTTCATAAAAATAGCGTATACAGTTTCAAAAATGGGCTAAATTGGGCAATCCCGTTTTGTTGTTACCATATACAAATTTAAGATATATTGTGAAAACGATCAGTCTCAGACGTTTTTATTGTACTGAAAAGCTCTTCAGAATAAGAAATCCTATGAAATTGGTTATAATCATTTGTATTGTCTGACGAACTGCTCTAGAAATATATGCAAAAATCACGAAAAACCATTACTTACAGGTATTCATCTAGGGTATTATAAGAATTAGTCTTAGACCAATTCTAGCTTTTTTCCTATAATCTAAATACTTAGCTTTGTGAAAATTTTTTAATACTTAAAAAAAGCGGTTCGGTAAATGATTTCAACTTATCATAACTTTTAAGTGATGAATTCTACGGACCTTTCAAACTGTTGGAAGCTCCATCTACTGCGCTATTGTCATGACATAGTTAAGAGATCTATATGATAGCCAGGGGTTTTAAGAATATAAAAAATATTTACTATATCATGAAAACATTTCAACAACTCAGAAAAAGATTATTTTAGTGCACTATTAAAAAAGAATCGATATAAAACATAACATTAGTAATTGATTCGAGCATTATTGAAGCAGTTGAAGCAGGGATTGCCCGATTAAGTCCATTTTCGAAATTGTATTTACTATTTTTATGAAAATGCTGTGTAATTTCAGTTCTCTACGTCTACATGTTCTTAGGCAGTTTCCAATAACATGTTATAGTGAAAAACGATTTTTTTATGGCAACCTTATGAATGAATTTAAATCTAATTTTCTTAAGGGCTGTGTACAAAATTTTAGCTCTCTAATTGTAAGTAAATACGTTCTCAAATTATCAAGAGGATGGATGGACAGACGGGCAAACAAAAATCAAGAAATTAATATTATGCGTGGGTGTCTAATCCATTTTGCTCTACCAGCATTTTGACGCCTCTGCCTAATAGTCCAAGTGGAATGAATTAAAACCGATTTTGAATGAATATATATATATATAATATATACCTAAGACCATAGACCATTTCACAATCCTATGATCGAAAATGGAATCATCATGTGACTCAATATAACCAACGTAAAAACATACTGCCTGAAGAGTTGCCTGTAAAAACATGTTGAGCTTTTTCTCCATCCTTAAGTAAACTGCTGTCTACAAGTTTAAAATAAAAAATGTAAATGTCACACAACGATCGCAGCGCCATCTTCCTATCATATAAGATTTAAGTGAAGGGAACAATTCAAATAGTTCCGTTTAATCGGCAAAATAATATGCATATACATATGTAGGTACGTATATCGGTTCTACATATACATATATGTGGCATTTGGAGCATGTCTATCATTCTACACCAGGGTGTTATGATATCACCAGTGAATCGGCAGAGTGACCTAATATAAGTTGAAGTACTTTGATTGGAGAATATCATTTAAATCCTTCCATAAATATGTACTAAATATAATTTGAATTATATTAATATTTAATGGAACTCCTTCCCCTTGCTGCAAATTATTTATCTGGAATATGCGTTTCGGCATTGCCACCCGCTTTGATCAACTCACCGTGAAAGGTAAAATCCGACAATTGACTTTCAATCGAGATTAATCAAATCCGGACTTTTTGCGGATTATTCTAAAATCTGTATTTTTTTTTATCCAAGAGAAATCGTTTTACAATCTTCGCAGTATGTATATACGAACCGCCCCGATACCATCAATATAAGTGACCTTATTTGTATTAGTTTTAAAAAGTTTTTAGTAATTTGGATAAAATAGTCTGCTGTTTCCATTGTTGTTACCTTGATTCGCATAGGTACTTTGCGTTTGTTATAACAATACTTTCAGCCTAAAAATTAAGGGTTTTGGGTTCCATCCGAAAACTCCATCACAATTTTAGAAATAAGAAGGAAAACCCCGCCACCAGCATCTCTAAATATACACTATCTCTGAAGACCTTAAGTTAGAAACCAATAATATTTTATATATGGTATTCATTCAAAATATAGGAACCAATAATATTTTATGTATAGTATTCATTCAAAATATAGGAATAAATAAAACTTTTCGCCTGTACAATATACAATTTTCTCAATTAGATAGTTCTCTTTATTAAATGAATAAAGAATGTGGCTACTGGAAATGAGCTATTACATATTTTTTAAATTTTTGAATAAAGGATCTTACAGCTTTTTTAAATGATCTAATTTTTTTCTTTTGCTTCATGAAAAAACTTTTAAGATAAATATTATTATTATTTAATACTAGTTTTTTTTTACATAAATACTTCATGCATTATTAACCTAGTGACTAGCAATAAATCATCAATGAAATTCTAATTTTCGTGTTTTTTGTTGGCTCACAAGTCTTTTTTTTCTCATCATACTTTCAAGTTCAATGCCAGAAGCTAATCTTAAGCATGAAACCCAGGTATAACAGGTTTTTAAGTTTTTCCATCTAAGATAATCTATGTTTATCCATATCTCTACTTCACGTTTTTGATTTTTTTGAGCTAATCTATAGATATACGTTTGTTGAAGTCACACTATGATTACTAATTATTTTGAGTGTGTGTTGGCGGAAAGCTTTATAATACTTTCTCTATTCAGAGTGATGAGTTGCTTATCTTTGGAAAATTCTATTGTTTTTGTAGCAATAAATTTTATGAATTATAATATCAGAATTTAATTTAGTTCTACTTTTTTTTTTATTGTTATCATGTTGTATTGGACCTTGTATAAGCCCAAAAGTTTGATGTCGTTCTCAATTTGTGTTTTGGTTTTAAATCACCTATTCAATTTTGGTACCAGGTTGACAACTTCGTAATATATATAACACATCGACTTGGCGGCATTGGATAACACAATCCGATGAAGGTTTTTAAGCTGGTAAATTTTAATATATGTATTTCGTTTTTTGTTTTTTGCAAAGTTTTATTCGAAATGTAAGAAATCGTGATTAAAATAAATTTTTATTAATGCTTTAGTAATCTGCAATGGATCTTTTGCCCACATTATGTTTGTATGTAAGTACCTTCCTACCGAAAATGTAGATTATAATCGATTGAAGCACGATATGAATATCAATTTTATGAGTATAAAGTAATCTTTTATTTTATATTTATTTTTCATCAGAAGTTCTTTTGCTATCTTTGCATGTATATGCAGAAGGAGCTATAATTACTAAGAGTCCATTTTAATTGTATCATCGATATACTTTTTTATACATATAAACAAGTTTCTGCTATAAGTAGGTTCTTGTTGTTTTGATTCTTGATCTTTGCAAAATTATTAAATTTTTTTACAAATTTAGACAATTTTATCACTTAATGCTTAAAAATGAACCGGATCTTTTATGTATCATGGCAAAAATTTATCAAGTTTTGCAATGTTATGAAATCTTTTCAGATAAATATTTACAGATTTTTGATAAATTCTATCGATAAAAAAAAATGATTTTTTATATGTCAAGGATAACCTACCACCACTATAACTACTCATATGTATAGTAAAACCTCTCTAAACAAAGAAAATTAACTAAAAATAGAAATATAAAATATGTATATAAGTAGGCATAGATCTATAAGTTAACTTGGATGTAAAAATTTCGTATTCTGAGTAGATTAAAATTGCTCAATTATAAAATATGTTATTGTTATTATAACAAAATAAATGTGATATTTAAATATTACTCATAGAATGAAATATAAAAATTGCCATATGAGAAGTTGCAAAACATACCTGCGATATATAACTATAATATTGTAATAAAATAGTATACTACGTAGCTTGTACTAGTCAAGTCTGGAAATAAGTAGAACGCATCCAGCATGACTAATCGCTTATATGATTTTCTTACCATTTTTAGATCGTGAACACATTTTCCAAACAAACTTTCAACTCGATAATAAATTTGATGAAAATTATGTAAGCCATTAGTCGCGCTTAATGCGTTCAAGAATTCAGTTTTTAAAATGCCGTTCATAGCTCAGCAATCCAAATCATACAAAACTGAATTGCTCTGTGCAACAATTATATACATAACACTGAGCCTGGTGATCAAATACATATTTTGAGAATTTCGAAGTTATAGATTTGAAATACCTACAGATTTTTTTTCGTTTTTTGTGAAGTATTTAATTGTAGCCAAATTCATTTTGCTTTAATTTCTTTGTGAAATTCATTCAGTTTTTCAAAAGTTGCGATGTTACCCTATAGATGAATGTTCATACATAAATACAACCATTACTTTGTTTGGAAATCGTTCTCGTTAGATCGTTAGAAAATTATTTTTCGCAATTTCTTACTACAGAACGATTCCGGTAGATGCTAACAAAATTATAATACACAATTTCAAAGGTGTTTACATTCCGAAGAAGTCTTAAATATACACCTACATGTTGTGTATGTCAAAAACTTCTGGGAACGATTCTTTTTTTAGTATTCTGGTATTTGAAATCTGATTTAGTATGTTCTTGAAATATCACCTGGAATTATAATGGTATTGATCCGAGAGTTATGGTCGAGTTATGGATTCTTCGAAATACAGAACAGTCATACATTATCTCATTAACCAAAACGAAATTGAAAAACATGTAACAATTACGAATAAATCGAACTTTTTTAAAATTTTCTAAAACTAGACTAACTGCCAAAAAATTCGATCGAAATTGGAAGGATATTTAAACAGAGAACTCACTAAATTAGCGAAGATCTGATAATGGGTATATCCGTTTCTTCATAATAACTGCATAATTAGAAGAATAAAAAACTTCATTTTTGAGTATAACCATAATTACAAAATAAACTTAAACATTTTCATACTCTATTATTTCTGTGATGACAGTGGGCAACCAGGGATTTAATTGCAACAAATATGTAAGAACTTGCGCAAATAAGAGTAAAAAAAAGCAATGACAAATCACTTCGGATAAGGAAGTAAGGCCCCAGAAAATAAATAAAATAAGACAAGCCGACTCGGCGCACTGATAAGCATACTACATAGATTGCGCAATTTACTTCTTCTTTATGTGGCATAAACTTTATTTACCAAATTTATTCAAATTCTTTCAAATTATTGACGGGAAAAAGAGCGAATATAACACTCACTAATCATAATACTTATCTTATTTTTTTTCGTGGAAATACTTTGTGGCCATAGCAAAAACTCAGACTACTGACTGAACTTTCCAGTGGTTGTATTGAGGGGAAGGGATCATTGTGCCATTTTTTGGTATAAAAAAATAATTAACACATTGGGAAAAAGCGTGATTTAAGAAACTTCCTCAGCGCTTCCCTAGAAGCTCGCAGCGCTTCTTGTTTCTATCCCAGTTCATTGCCTTTTAACATAGGCATGCCCGCAGAGGCAAGCGCTTCGCTGCTCTTCTTAAGAGGCTCTCTAGGAGGTATGCTAAATGATGGGCGGAGAAGTTTTTTAAAGGTATCTTTTCAAAAGCTTTAATGAGCTATTTGAATAATCATAGCATCGCAGTGGTTCTTCCTTAATCTCATAAGAGCCATTCAAGAAAACTTCCTGAGAACATCAGTAAGCCGCTTTCGCCTGTTCATGATTATTTGAGATACTAAATTGATTATTGATGATTGATTTTGATTAAATATGCCAAAGTTCACCCTTTTATTCTCACTTTTATTAACTAGATCTTTAGCAAATTACTTCTAACCACTCTGAATTTCACAGTGAAAATGAGAAATGCGTTACTTCGGATAATAATGGAAAATTTATAGAAAATTAGATGAAATCAACCCTTGCTGAACTTCTGCTGGAGCTCATCAAATAATCTTCTATAGAGCTTCCAAGTGATGGCTATAGAAGCTCTTGAATTACTTACTTACGCCTTTGCTTATTTTTCTGGTTAGATCAGTGAATATTCCTAAGGAAGCGCTTAAATTGGTTTTCGTCCCAATGGGGTATGTGCGTAGTCCGATAATCCGATTTGATATCAGTATGCAAGAATAGATTTGTAGAGGTAGGCTTAGAGAAGTATATAAATAGAAGATTAAAATATAACATTGCGATAAGTGTAAATATATGTATCAGGTGAGAAATAGAGACATTCAAAAATTTCAATAAATCTTAGATGAAACACGGTTCGAGACGATTCAAAATATCTAAATAGAAGATTGTAGTAAAGAATATCCAGGGAGATTGTGAACATAGAAAAGAATTGTAAAATATTTACTGCTATAAGTCTGTCCATTGTAAAAAAGATCGATTAATAAATAAAATTACGATAATGAGTTGGTAATCAAGATGTCAAAATAATAAGAAAATCAATTCGAATTCATAATTTATGAGAAAGTGCGAATTTAACGATTGTGTTGATTGCATTGAAGTGTTGTTATGTAAAAATATCTTAAGATAAATGCTATACAGATATTATAAAATAAGAATATTTGAAATGGAATTTTAAATATTTATAACAAATCGGATCGACATGTAGATGCGTTCCACTTTTATATAAACGAAACTCAATCTAGTTTCGAGCGGTATTTTTAGATGGTCTCTGCAATATGTTATAGAGAACTTCTTTCTTGAGGGCCTATCATACTTGCATTCTGAGAACTTTGGACAAATCAATGACATCCCTGGTGAATGTAAATGGAAAAGAAAAAATTCAAAAAAGAATTGACGTCATGTTGTTTAAATCAACGTCTTTTATTTATTACATATTTTTTTATAAGAGAAGAAATCAACTGAAGTCTGACCCGAACGGTCAACCTTTATACTCTAATCTTTTGGATTATCTATCCAGCAGCATTGAGAAAAAAAACTCAATGTCGATTCAGGATAGCAAAACACGCTCGAAAGAATTCTATATTTATTCGTGAGTAACAAGAGAAACATAAAAATGCCAATATTTTATAAAACTTCTGGTATATTATATTTTATAATTTTAGTGATAAAAAATCTGTAGTCGTATGAATTATTAGAATGAGAGGTACCTATTCTGGGAATAAACATTGGCTCCTTTTCAGCGTATCTTTTAAAGATAGTTATCTCTACAACATGACAATTCCGTACCTTCACTTGAAGTCATTTCCCTCTGTATATCTTACCATAGATGGCTTTGAATTTGGGAGCAACAAATCCATGGAATTCAAGAAATTAAGAAACTCTACCGGATGGTCAACCGTTTGTTATGATAGTTGGCCAGTACATTGGCTTAAGCGTGCATCACCATTTCTTCTTCAGCATTACAGACTCATGCAGGGCAGTTTGGTAGATATTTTATTTAAAGATTTCTCTAAAATAAAAATATTATCACTCACTCAAAATAAGTTTCCTGGGGTACTGAAAGTAAAATAAAATCCGTTGCTAAACCCTTTCAGATCCTTCCTACCCCGTTTCAGTTGAAATTCTTGAGAAGGTCGGAGATAGGAATCGGAATTATGACATTCTGTTTTTCTCAGTGGTTTATTTAAGGAATCTATCTACAAAGTTTCATGAGAATATATTCGGCTGATTGCAACAAAGACGTATGCGTAGATGTAGGAGAGATTTCATAAAGGGAGCATAAGTTTCATGAAAATTGTTTTAGCCGTTCTTGACAAACAGAAAAACTTTTCTATCAAGAGAAGGTTGGTTAGTGGTTATCTACCACTGATTTATAACACTGGACTGAGCGGTTTGCTATTTCATATGGCGCAAATATTTGGTTTCTGTATATCAGGGTTTGAGCACCATTTAAAACGTTTACTACATAAAAACATGTAAACCAATCAGAAGAAATATTACACCAGAAAATTGAATTAATTTAAAAAAATGTCTTTCTTGTGTACAAGTGATATTTTAATCGCTTTTAAGCACTCTTATAAGAAATTAAACTCATTCCGACTTTAATTTTCAAAAGGTTATTTTTACCTGAATCCTGCGTATGGGCAAGAGAGACGGAGCATGGTAAACACTATCTTTACCTTATTCTTCCTGCGATGATTCCATTTGTAGCCAACATAAAACATCAAATGGCATAATAAAACGTTCAGTAAGCGATATTATGTGTTGGTAGCACCAACTCTGTCATACCGCAAAAGTAAGTTATAAGTCAGTGTTATAAAAGAAAAGTGTCCGTGTACGAAGGGCCGGTAACCCTACCCAGCTAAAGTTACAGTATAGCTATATCAAGGTTCGAGTCTCAATCACTGTTGACTAAATATATTTTCCCATTTCTAAAATTTGGGGGCTCAACCAGAATGGAGAGCATCTACAATGCAACGTTATCAATCTTGATTGCTGGTGACTAAATATTTTTTCCAGATTCCTACATAAATAAGAAGAAGTAAAAGATAGATTGTAATTTATGTAAGAATCATAAGATTAAATAATATTTCTAGTCTATGAAGTGTCCCGAAAAACTTCCCCACTTATAGCCGCTACTGCATCACATTTATGTATAAGTAGGTAATAACAATTTTAAAGATAATATATATATATATTTTTTTCAATAAATTTAACTCACCCGTCAATTCTGGAACAGAATAGACTAAATCTTGAAATTCAATATTAACTGGAGGCCAATCCGGTAGATATTTGAGTCCGGGTTGTTCTAGTTGATGATTATCCATCATATCGACACTAATCTCATTTAAATCGCTTGAATTAAAACTACTGCTACTGACATTATAATTCTGATTTGATTCAGACATTAAACTCCCACTGTTTTCATCCGGAGATATAGACATTTTTGGTTTTTATTTATCGCGCGCAATGTTGCAATATTTGCCGGAAAAAATATATTTATATGCGCGTCGCTGAATGATGTATCTTCCCGAGATTTTTTTCCCAGTTGATTGCTTGGTTAGCAGAGTCTGATAAAGTTGTAGTGATTTTATTTTTTACAGTTTAATTTAATCAGAACAACTTGATGTGTATACTACATCTGAAATAAATAAAAAAAAAAAAAATAGCAATAAAAATATTTTGTATTATTTTTGTGGGCAGTTCACAATATGAATTGATAAATATATTTTTTTTCAAGTATAAATTACTAAGTGCGTTATGAAAATTCTAGAAAATACTTAATCTGGCATTTTTGAAAGCATAAAGAAAATAAAAAATTTGAAGCTTTCAGCAACTGATTGGAGGATGTTTAATGAACTTTTATATTTTTATAAGAATAGAATATAAGAATATAAGTCTTGAATGACATAATTTTAAAATTAATAAAAAAAATAAAAAAAACACGCTCCTGTAAGTTGTTTATAGCAACAAAATATTTTTTTAAATACAAAAACAAACATCCTGATTAATATGCATTATGCATATATACGATTCTACTTCTTTTAAGTAAACAAATTCAAGTTTTCTTAGAGTTCATATTTTTTTTGTTTTTTTTTTTTTTTTATAAATTAAGTATTTAAGTTGTCCAGTGGCATTTGCAAATTTATAAATGAGCCATGTCAGTGTATCAGGGGCGCGGATGATGTTTTTTTATATTGCAATATATATTATTCTATGATTTAATGTGATCATATTAATATGATTATTAGATTCTGTTGACTCTAAATTATTATTTTTATTGTTTTTACTTCAGTGATCAGATGTCTCTATTTATGCTCCCTGAGAATTGATCAAAACACGATTTTAGAGGTGAAAAAAAGGACAAAAGTATACAAAAGTGTTGTGGTTGGTAATAATTATGAAAAATCAATATTGTTTATTATGAATTGTGTGAATCTTAAAAACCGATAGATTTTGAATCATAAATTGTGCAAAGCTCAAAGAACATTTTGGTTGTCCACATGGCAATACATATGGCAAGAAGCAACCATGTAAAATATTTAGTGTCGATTATGAAAACAAAATCAAAAAAGTAAACATAATTGAGAATAAATTAGATGCCGTACTAAAAATAAGTTCAATCAATTGTGACTGATGATTCTCTTAAATCAATATCAAGGAGAGCCGTACTGAGAAAAGTGGTTAGCAGAAAATGCAGTCAATTCCATTGAAAAAGACTGTAACCAGAACAGCGGATGCTTTCCGAAAAGAGCTTCTGGCATCAGTTTTAACAACGACCGCCATTGCATTAGCACCTGTAACTGATGCGATAACATCATTAGGACAGCATTTGAAACTATCGGGTGTTGTTTAGTTATACGAGTTTAGCGTCAGAGCCTTTCGCGGTTACAATGAGGCCAGGGAGGCAAACAATTTGTGCCACTTCCGTTAGCCCACAAAGAATTCATTTTTGTGGATTCCAATGCGAGCGAATAATGAAGATCTTTTAAACTTTTTAAGGAAATTTAGAAAACTTAATATTCTCGTCATTTTCATTAAAATTTTGGTACCAGTTGGAAGCGTCTATTCTACCTTAAATTAGGGGCGTAAGCTCGTATCGGTCTTTTACTTGTGCATATCTGGTTTCAAATTTTGGCTTGATTTGATAGGGCAATTTATTGCTGACTGCCCCCCATTCAACTTCTTGCAGTGACAACCATCACTCTATTCGAATCGACAATCGTATACTGCTGGACTTTCAATAATCATCGGAACACTTCATAAGGAATTATTGAATTTATTGCATTCTGGTAGAACTGCCAGGACATGAAAGAGGATTGTTTTTACGTGGTATTTTGGAAAGCTCAAAATAGGAACTTTTGTCGAAAAAATGTTCAAACAAAGTTGTTATCACGATTCCAGCCTATCGGCCGTAGTATCCTGAGTTGCTATTCTTCCCCTAACTCAACCAGATTTGATTCTATATTTTAGCAGAATTATAACATGTTTGCGTAAACAGATTTTATTATGTATGATTATTGTCCTTATTGATTTTTTATGATTGCGTCTTATTGGGTTTTATGATTGTGTTTTTCAGAGTCATTTTTCCTTTATTATAAGTAACCTCTTATATAAGTCAAAACATAAAATGAAAAAATAAAAAAAAAAAAAATAAAATAATAATAAAATATTACAAGTTGAAGTAATTGCTGGACGAGTCAACGTAACTTCTGAATACGATTAAAATTTTGAGTCATGACCTTTAACTGTCAGTTATTTAATTTTTAATTATTTTTAATTACAAATCTAATTATTAAAAGAAAACACATATGGATCCCTGCTGCCTATGCATACACCTAATTGCTGGTGTCAAATCCTGATATTAATTCTAGAATGGTGACGAAGCTATTTAATGATTTCAAATTGATTGTTGGCAACTGAATAATTTAACTTAAAAAAGAAAAATTTTAATTTCTAACACGCCATTATTCATTGCTTTGAATATCGCACCTTGTACTTGAATGTGTTTCCTTGTTATATGTGTAATGTCATTGTCAGATTGCCATTACATATATACATTAGTCAATAAATTAGATAAATATGTGAATTTTCTTCTTTTCTATACACATGCTCGTAAATAATATATAAAATCCTTCTGATAGTGAAATTAGAAATTAGAAATTTTTTTCTACACTAAACAATAGTTATGCGCTTCTTATATCTATCATCTGACTATATAAGCTCATACATGTATGCATTCATACTATACTCGTCCTAATCTTAAGATTATCTAAAATTCTAGATAATTAAAGAAAATTAAAGTTAAGGTATTTTTCACCACAAGGATCCATTTTGAGTTCATTTTTGTTCCGTTTTTTTTTATTCAATACTTTTCATCAGATGTTTCAGAATAACAAATATTATACATTATCAGAGGTAGAGGAGGAAATCTTACACCTTTAATGTGGCGACAAGCAACATGTTTTGGCAGTAAATTTAGTCATTCCGACAGGAAGAAATTGCAATGTTAGGGATACAGTACCTTTGATACATCTTTTAAATTGTAAGTCATCTAACCAATATATGGAATCATCATGGTATAGATCCCTACTTTTAAGTTAAAAAAAAATTAAAGTCTAAATTCCAAAATCCCAAATTTTTCAAATTCTTTGTATTAGTTAAATGGCTTTCAAACCTTTTTTTATTTTAACTGATACCGGAGATGTATCAATCTATCTGATTGAAAGAGACACAGAATTGAAAGAGACACAGAAAAATTAAGGAAAAATTAAGGAGGTTCGAAATCGAGCACAAGAGATAGGGAAAGAGCTTAAGTATCTAGCTATGTTTCGGGTTCTATCTTGAAATTTCGACGAAAATTTCAAAAATCTAATAAGACCACTTACACATTTCTTCATTTTCGTAAATGATTGATTTCATGAAAAAGATGCAGAAAAACATTAAAGGCAAGTTATTCTCGAACAAGGCACTCACATGTATGTGTAATATGGATTCGGATTGACTATGCTAATAGAATTATTCTGCAGAAAGTGCCCTCACTTCTATATATGTAGCAGTCTCTTTCGGTCTAACCACCAAGTACTAACTGAGAGAGAACTGAAAACACCAAAGAAACAAGTGAGTTCGTCGAAATAAATGTTTTTAAATTAATTCTTTAGAATTATTACTGATAAAAAGTGATGTAGTAAAGGCAATATATATAAACATATGTATATATGTATATAAATCACTTTTCAAGCTGCACGCTCACTTTTTAAGCATCCCGCCAATGATTTTTTTTTCAATACTGTCACCAACATTTTGACACACAAAATTTTGCCTTCATGAAATAGCATATTAAGCAGTCCATATTATATATGTTAGTGGAATAAGGTCAGATCGTTGGACATTGTTATTATAAATAGAATAAATAGAACTGTCATTTTTTGACACATCCCAAACCAGATAATACATACGTAATCTCATGACTAACTCGGAAATTTTTGAGGGGAACCTATGCCATTTCAATAAATCTATTTTAATAACAGATTTGATTAAGACTAAAAACAATTTTTTTTTTTTATATTATTAAGCCAAGCTCAGGGGATACCCTATGATGCAAAGCACAGCGTGGCAGGAAGGAGATAGGGAAAGGATTAAGGGATATGAGGAGAGTGGCGGAGGTGCCGATGTATGTCGCCCTTAAACTTTTGCAGGTTGTATGCCGGAGGAAAGACAGAAGATGGTAGACTGTTCCACATTCGCACAGTTCGGGATAAGAAAGCATCACGGAATTTAAGTGTACGGCCGAAGGTAATTTGAAGGGTAAAAGGATGAGCGCGGGATGCAGCGCGGGTATTGCGTGCAGGAACTATTCTACAAGGGATCAGACTAGATATTTCATCAGAACATTGGCCATGCATATAGCGATAAAGGAGCGAAAGGCTTCCAACATTGCGACGGTGCTCGAGCGAGTCGATATGACGAGTAATTGCCACATCGCCAATGAGCTTGCAGGCTCTCTTTTGGACAATATCCAATGAAGCTAAGGCTGTGCGACCAGCCCCGGCCCAGATATGGGAATTGTATTCCATTCTGGGTCTGATGTAGGACTTGTAGAGGAGCGCTATATTTGATGGGCTGAAATATTTCTTACACCTTTTCAAGAAACCAAGACATTTGGATGCTTCTTTGGCAACCGAGAAGATGTGATCTGTCCAGCTTAACTTACTGGAAATATTAATGCCAAGAATTCTTAGTGACGGTGATTCAGAAATTAATGCACCATCAAACGAAACGGGAGTGGTTAAGTGATGGTCTTGTTTTAATGAGATGAGACAGCTTTGGGTCTTAGATGCATTGAATTCGACGCGATTCACTTTGCCCCAAGCGAGAATATTGTCAAGATCGTTATTCAATGATCTCATCATGCAGTCTCGTTTAACACATGCGGCGTTCCCTCTGGAATCCGCAAGGGTGTCAAATGAGTATGCGAAATCAAGGGTACTGTCGTCAGCAAAGCTATGGATAGGATTGAAAGTAAGGGAAAGCAGATCATTAATGAAGATTAGAAATAGAGTCGGAGAAATAACAGAGCCCTGGGGGACACCGGCATTAATAGGATGAGGATCAGATATAACGCCATCTAATACAACTCGTATTTGGCGACTAGATAAAAAACTTTCAATCCATAATAGAAGAGGAGGGGAAAGACCAAGTGCTTTGAGTTTGGCTAAAAGGGCTGAATGCCAGACTCTATCAAAGGCCTTTGAAATATCTAGAGCAACGATTTTGGACTCACCAAAATTGTGAAGACTACGATTCCAACGTTCCGTAAGAAAAGTCAGCAAGTCTCCAGATGAGCGTCCGTGCCGGAAGCCGTATTGGCGATCGTTGATTAGCTGATTGGTTTCCAGATACTTCATTAATTTGGAGTTAATGATAGATTCAAAAACCTTTGAAAGAATCGAAGTGATTGCAATTGGTCGATAATTTGAGGGATCGCTACCCTCTCCTTTCTTGGGAATAGGCTGAACGTGAGCTAGTTTCCAAGCAGTTGGAAATTTTCCTGTCGAGTAGGACAGGTAGAATAGTTTGCGCAGAGGTTTAGCCAAGGATGAGGCACAGCTTTTAATTAATAGGGGCGAGAAACCATCAGGGCCTGCGGCTTTAGAGACGTTGATTCCTTTAAGGACCTTGAACACATCCCTCGTACGGATGTGTATTGGCTCTTGTACACATCCGCACGGGGGATGCACAACAGGTGCCTGTGAAGTGGGTGGAAGAAAAGAATTTGATGCGAATCTAGCAGCCAAAATATTAGCTTTATCCAGGGAGTCAACAACCACTTCACCATTATTAAGTAGTGAAGGTATAGAGGAACTGCTGAAGTTGTTCCTGATGGTTTTGACCAGGGACCAGAAACCTTTACTACCTTTGCGGCTTGCCAAGATTCTTTGTCTAACATTCTGGTCAAAAAGAAATTTTTCTCTGTGGATAATGGACTTGCAGGTGTTCCGTGCAGTCTTGTAGATTCCTTTCAGTTCTGGACAAGGATGCACTTGATAGGCGCGAAAAGCAGACTCTTTCGCTTTTATAGCTTGGTTGCACTTATCGTTAAACCAAGAGCGATTTTGCTGTTGTTGAGATCTGCTGTAAGAATACGGAATATATTCACGCATGCCTAGACTTAGTATGTTACTAAGTTCTAATGTGCATTCATCAGCATCCCTCGAAGCAAAACAGACCGACCAATCTATATCTCTAAGATACTGATTGAGGCTTTCCCAATCAGCGTTCTTATAGTGCCAGAGAAGCCTACTTGTAGGTGGAGAAGTAGGGCGGCGCAGAGATGAGGTGATAAATTGAGCCGTGATTAGACAGTGGTCTGAATTACCAAGAGGGGAGCCGACTGAGATGGAATATTTGTCAGGGTGAGATGACAGAAACAAATCTAGTAAATTGGCCCTATCTCCAGCTGCATCAGGGATTCTCGTCGGTGCATCCACTAGCTGATGCAAATTAAAAGATTCACAAAAAAGTTCAACGAATCGGCCCGAAGGACTTGTGGTAGAAGAATGTCTGAGCCATGGTATGTTATGGACATTAAAATCGCCTGCCAGGATGATTTCGGAAGAGGGGGAGACAGAAAGCAGATGATCAATATTGTTGGAGATATTGTCAAATGCGGATACCGTGTCGACATCAGACATATTTGGGCTGCGATAAAGGAAGCAAAAGTAGATGATGTGCCTGTGAAGTTTGAACCTAATCCAGATGTAATTAAACTCGGGATTGGCAGAAGGTGGAAAATCTTTTAGAATGGTAAAGGCCACATCATTCCGAATATATATTGCGATCCCCCTATGTGGAGAAAAAAGAGGCACTAAGCTATAACCAGGGACGTGATATTGATTAGAATCAGCATCAGAAACGACCTTGGTTTCACTTAGCGCAAGAATTGCCGGATTTTTTGATTGAAGGTGGCAGTACACCGAAAAACGATTTGCCCCCAATCCGCGAATGTTGCAAAATTCTAAAATATCTACATATATGTATGTGTACATGCATAGTCTAACCTTGATTTATTTTTGTTCTTATTTTTTCTTGTATTATATTAATTAAATCAAATTATAGGTCAAAATTGATAATGCAATGCGGGATGGAAATACTATAAACAACCGTATGTATGTCTCCAACACTATACACTATTTACTATACGCGTAAGATCCTTATCATTTTGTGTAAACATGTAAGAGCAAAAATTCGCGCAATACTATACTCGTATATACATAAACTAGAATATCAATTAACATGCACACAAAAGAACTTGTGTATTCCACTAAACGCATGAACAATTATTATGAGTCATTGTCACAGCTGAAATGTTAATTATACACAAGTATATATGCATATTACAATGTTCTATTAATTAAATGCAGTTCTACTAATATGCTGACAGCTGCTCCAAGGAGTAATACGTAATTTCTAAGAAAAGAAAATAACTTGCAAGGAAGATTAATTAGTGCGAATGTTTCTTACATTGTCCCCGACGGACACGTCATTTCGACACAATTAATTCTTATTTTTTCTATACATGGTTATTTACTGTGTCTCGCGGGGGTCAAGTTAATCGTGATAAATTTGTGCTTATTATTGAAATTGCATAATAAATGAAGATTGTCTGGTTGTGATCGACTTATTTTGTTTAAATCGATATGAAAAAAAAAAAAATCATTGCTAGTTTTTTTGTTTTGTTTTTGGATTTAATTGCTTTTTACTGTCATATGCTATATGGAAGGTTTTTAAGAATTGGAAACTTTAAAAAAATTCTTATTTTCATTGATTTTGTATTTATTTATTTATATCTTTCCTTTGTTGTTTCAAATTCATATTGAATTAGGTAATTAGAATATTTTACTTCCTTTTAAGGATAATGTTCCCTATTGGATTGATATTGTTGTCAGTATTTAAAACAGGCTGACTTTATCATATTCAGATGAGATCAAAGCAGAGAAGTTTTTAAGCTCAATGGACATTTCTTTTTTCTTGGAATAAACAAGTCTAAAGCAGTGAAGTTTTTTAAGTCCAATGGACTATTTGTTTGTTCTTGGAATAAGCAAGTCTAATTAACTTAATTTTTTATATAACACAAAATTTGAGTATTCATATTCATTGATTCATATTTTATGAATCACTCTTTAACCTCTGACTGAACGAGAATGATTTATTAGATGACTTTAGTTGTTTAAGCTTCCTAATAATTCATAAATTATTTTTTCTCCTCCATTTCCTTTCATAGTATGGCTAAAGAAATTCAAAATTTCATAATTTTAACTTAGGTTTTTTTCATGTAAAATGCTGAAGTTTTTAATTTGCTTTGAGCCATAACTATAAAACGAAAGGGACATTAAATATTTTGATATGGAAAATCGATCGTGTTAGTTGTGGCGAAATTCGAAAAAAATATTTTCATGATATGTGAAAGTGTAGTGCTGAGAAACCATTGATTCGTCATCGATCGCAGTCTTTCGTAAACCAATATATACATCTAGACAAAAGTTTTGCATTTACACCCGTACAAAATCTAAATACAAATTTCGAATGGATGTTGGAATAAGGAGTCAATTTTTCAATCTTAAAAACTTCGGCTCTCTGTAATTCGTGAACATAAAAAATAGCTGCATTTAGGAATTAATAAATAGAAAAATAAATTTACGAGAAACAAATGTATTCTCGAAAATGACTGTTTCATTGGCGAGTGTATACTAACAAGAGAAAATTCTTCCTAAACTTCCTAACTTCTATTGATCTTGAAATGAGCACTATTACTTTTAATAAGAATAGCAAAACCAGAGAGCGTAAAATTCATTCTGTCTAACAAAATGAAAGCAATATTATGTGCCATTAGTGCATAAAAAACAGATACGATGATAATTATAAAAATTCTTAAATACAGGGTGGATCACAAATAATATAGGTACATATAAAAAAAGTTCAATATTTTTTTTACATTAATATTTGTAATAACAAGTGTTATATATTATCGTGGAATTATTTTACTGTTACATAAAAGAAGTTTTCCATGTCTATATATTATTAAAAAAAAACCTCAAACCTAAAAATAGCTAATTTACTAAATCTTAATTGAATTTCTAAATACGTAATTTATTTATGGCCCATCCTATAGAATTATCACACACACTTTCACAGTGTTCTAAATAAATTTACGACGATTAAAATAATGACAAAGATTGAAATCAATTATATTTAGTTACTCCCCACTTTCTTTCATTTCACTCTTAAGTTTTCTAATAAGAGGAAATGTATTTGAAAGTTCCCATTTCACAATTGAAATATTTTGTCGTCGTGGACTAGAAATATGTTTTCTGAAAATTGTGGTTATTTTTTTTTTCTTAAATCAAATGAATATGCAATTCCCAATATTTCCTGTGGTAGCTTTAATTAGTTTTGTAACACAAAGTCATTCTAAACAAATACATGCAAAAACAGCATTGTGCAAAATGAACCACTTTCTCGCCATCCTTAATCACCAGTGTATAAAAAGCAGAGCCGTCTTGGCTATTGAAAAATCTAAACATTTCTTCTTCAGAAAAAACCAAGTATATTTATCATGCTCAATTTCCTTAAAGCTACATGCAATTCTTGCTTTTAAAATTTGCACTCAATTTTTATTCTATTTTTTCAAATGACGTCCTATTCTGGTGGTAATCTCTTTCTATTGAACAGTTGTTCAAGTGATTTCTTTTGTTAGTATACGCTCGCCGTTTTTGATATGGGTTGGAGTCTAAACGCGTTGTCTTATAAATTTTTTTAAGGTGATGAGAAAAATGCTGTTAAAGTCAATGGCGTTCCCTTTCTTTTTGTGGGACTAACTGGAAGATATGGATATAGAGGCTCTCTGATTTCAACAAGCCGATGTTTGGGGATCTCTGATTTCAATAAAACGATGTCACCACACTACCCCAGCCACACAAGCAACAATAGAAATAAGAATATTATTATACAGAACATTTCCAGGTCACATTATCTCATGAAACAACAACAATGACCGCTGAGATAAGTCATTTAGATTTTTTCTTCTGTGGAGTGGAGTCTGCGATTACAGTGCTAAAATAGGAAATACGACGGCAAGCTTTTCATTTGTAATTACATGAAATTTTGCGTCTAAATTAATTAAATCACCCGGCAGTATATAATACGATAGTATATGCTCTTAAACAAATCTTTTTGTGTAAAATTTAATATAGGCATGTCTTCCGCACCACTTAACTAAGGTGTAGACAAAAACAAAAAAAAAATACTCAGTTGTCCACATAAAATGCGTGTCCTGTTTGGCCATATTTTAAAAATAAAATAAGTCGGGGTATTTACTTATCTGCAGTCTAATAAAAATTCATATTCAATACAAAAACTGGATATCTCTACATAGGTAGAACCTATCAACCTATCAAGTAAGCACAATTATATGTATTTATAGAATTCCCTAAGTACTGTTGTCCAAGAATATCAGTGCTGAGTCATATCATTTTACAACAGTACAATATACGATACGGGATTGAAGGAATCTTTTTTTGTTTATTTTTATAATAATTTTTCAACGGTTGAAAGCTTGCTGTTCGTTTTTAACAGCTCTAAGAAGACATAACAGATATACGTCGTTGTCATTATTATTATTAACATATATTCTGGATTTTCTTTTTGTATCCTCTTTCTAAAATTAGCACGATTAGCTTTTGTAAAATACGAAAAAAATCTTTAAGACAACCACATCGAAACCGTTTAATATATGAAGTGCCCTGCCCTTGAATACCCTAAGCGATATTTCTGTGTCAAACACCTTAACAAGCAGAAAAATGCACACTCACTTCGTTATACCTAAATCGTACGCTGCTTCGCCTTGCTATCATTGTAGGTATCTTTTCCATTTACCGTCTACAATTTTATTTTCTCAGACTTTTTGTAAACGTAACGTTGTTTCTTTGGTTATTGAAGCATGACATGATTAAATCAACTTTTTATATTTTTTTATATGAAATCTTGGAAAACGTTTGTTGCTGACTGTTACAATATTATTGCAACACTATGCATTTTAGAAAGCAATCTATTTGCCTTCACTAAGCAATTATTGAATTTCGGAATGACATAAAATAAAATACGTATGTAGTCAATTTCGGTCTAAGACCGATTAAATAGTATTATCGATAATCTAGAAATTAAATGCATAATCCCCTCATTAAAATTGTGTTAACTTCTTTGATTTTTTTCGAAAATGTTTTATTGGGCGGTTAAAATTTTGAGGAATTCTTAAAAACTACAGTAGTTGCATGCGGAATTTCTACGAAGGTATTTCTCGAATTAATTCAGCAATTCATTGTGCCCAATAACACCGCCCAAAATTTAACAGTAATCTTCAGCTATTTTTGCCTAGTTGATGTTGTACTCTTTTTCAAAACACCTTTACACGTTTTGGTTGCAGTACTTCAGTTGTTTTAATGAGTGGGAACCTTTAACTGGGATGCCGTCTTTAATGCACGGAATACCTCAAGATGCTTTACTAGATCCAATGTTGTTTAGTTTGTACACCATGAGTCACCAATGGTTGTCTGTCCATGAAGTAAGATTCCCTTTATATGCAGATGTATTGCAACTGGTATTTAAGTAGACTCATTGAGCTTCTTTATAACTGTAAATTACGTATAAAGTGCGATCAAAACAGAATCAAAATATGGCCCAAAATATCTAATCGTTTTTGTTATCAAACTCAAGCAAATAACAATGAAATTTATGTAAAATTAAATACAAAAATTTTTGTTTTGATTATTACTCAAAATAAATGCAATGCTTATAAATTAAAAAAAAAAAAATTATAAGATTTTAACTGAGGCCAATTGTAATGGATTGTGTTGAATAGTATTGATTTTCTACGTTTTCTTTCCTACAAAATTTGAATAATATAAAATAACAGCAAAATAATAAGAAGAAAAAAATGAAATCTTTGATTTATCTGTTAATGCAGGATATTGAAATTTAAATGTTTTTTTAAAGCTTTGATAAGACCGTCAGTATTCTGTGGTCACATTCTTCACCTTTGTATTAAGATAAACTGCGTGAATAATTTTTTATTATAAGTATATGTATTTTTTACAATCCAATTTCTGGTTGAAAGTAATCAAGAAAATTGTTATGACTCTTGAGTATCGTGCAAAATGAAAAAGGCTGTGGTAAGGGCAGTTACCCGGTAAGCGTAAGGTCGTAGCTTTGAATCTTACACGAAATTTCAAATTTATTGAGATTAAAGTAAACGAAAGAATTGAAGTATGCACAGAATACTTAGAAAAAAAAAATTACACGCAGGGTATTATTGCCTCAAATAAAAAAAATATCTTTATTTGTCAACCCTTATCACAAATGATGAATGATGAATTTTAGAATAAAGGGTATTTCAGAATAAATAGGCTAAAGCCTAAGATAGAGATAAATGATTGAGCTTTTCGAATAATTGTAAACTTGTAAACTGCTAAAAACCTAACAGACATAATGTTACAAGAGGAATAAGCTCAGGAATCTAGCATATAAAAAATCTGAAAAACGACACAAAATGAGATAGATATCTAATTCTTATGAAGTCTGTTGAACACCTTATGGGTCTGATATGAATATTATGTATATCACCTTCTTGTATTGGGCAGGAAGTACATATTGTCATGGATAACACTCTATAATCAGAGCAAAAATGATTGCTGATGCCATTAAATTTTGGTTTTTGTACAAAACAAAAAAAAATTTTGAATGCTGTTATTTTAACGATTAAAATTTCGGACGAAAATATATGTGTATGTATCCATGTGAATTCAGGTATAGGTAAAATACATTAGTGTGTCTTTTCACATGTTCTTTGCATCATAAAATCATTCTTTATCTTCAATGATTTCATCCCGATCTGTTTCCAACACGTTTTTATTCCCAATTTTAATTTGTATGTAAAAGAACTAAGCCCAAACAAATTAAAATGATGTCATTTTCAAAACTTATATACTTATAAAGTTTATAAGAGTTTGAATTCAAGGATAAAATACTGTATGTATACACGTAAATATGTAGGGGATGTATATATAGTATATTCTGCAATTACCATGGAGGGTTCATGCAGGGTTGAGCCATGGTTGAACTTGTTTTCAACTCTATGTTCATACGTGTCGGTCAAGTTGACTCGGACTGTGCTTGATGAACTGAGTCAAGCCAAAATGATGGATGCAAATATCATACATAATAAAGCTAGAACTGGTTTTGATTTTAATTTAAATATGGACGAAAGAAATGTATAGGAAAACGAAGAAACATAAGCAATCTCCATCAAGGTTATGTTTATCTTTTATTTCAACTGTACTGCTTGTTCCAGAAAAACATATATTTATATGTTTTTATCCAATTGTTGATGAGTTTAAAAAGTATACCTAATGTGATTAGAAAATAACCTACTATTTTTTCATGAAACACATTATTATCATGAGAAATTCGTGACAAGTGTGAGAGACTACCTCAACAAAACATTCCGTAAAGAAAATGCATCTTGGCATAATCATGTGGAGCATAAAAGGTATCTTATCAATAACGGGTCACTTTTTAGCATAAAAATGTTTTTGTTTTTTTTTTGTACTAGGAAAACAGAGTGTTGTAATTCCGTAGAGTATTTCGTTGATGGGGCAGGGAAGGAAGGGGATGTATGCATATGGGTATGGTTAAATATTCGTTGAAAAGGCTTGCAGAATCTGCATATATAATGACGTCTTAAAAGAGACAATATATACTTAACTTAGGTATATTATAGATGTTACATGAAAAAAGCATAATTGACTTATCACCCTATAAATTTTGAACGATTAACAATTGGATAACCATATATTAATACATTTGCAGTAGATATTATAATTGATGCATTTTTTTTTCATTTTATTTCCATTTTAAAGCAACAATGAATCTATATGGTCCTCAGCAAAAGCAATTTATCCACTTAAAATAAATTTAAAATACACATATGTATATACAATAAAAATATTGTATATACATAGGTGGTTTCCTTACTTATTGTCAGGAGGAGCTACGAAAGAAGCTGAAAATCTTAGACACAATGAAAATCTTGACTAATCTTTTTATTTTGTATCAGGTTCCAATAATTAAAAACTCCAGATATGCAAATTTTTGCAAAATATTCAAATTAGAAGAAGAAGAATTTTTATTATACATCATAAAGCTATATACATGAAACCTTTGAGGATTTCTTATTAGTTAACATATGTAAGTGTATTTGTCTTTGCAGTAAAAACATTTTTTTTGTGAAAAAAGTTTGAATATATCTACCATAAATTGCAACTGTTACAGATGAGATTATGATATTTAGCATTTTGTAAACGGGATTTTTACCGGGGGAATACCAAGAATGAATTGCTCGAATAAAGCTTGTTTTCTTGGATAGTAAAAAATGATTATTACCAATTCCATAGTCTTTTATATTCTGAAGAACTTTCAGTGCAATAAAGACGTCTGGGACTAATCGCTTTCATAGCATACGTAAAAAGCCTGAATTTTTGTATGACAATATCAGGAAGAGGATGCCCGATTTAGTACAATTTTGAAATTGTATTTACGATTTTTATGAAAACAGCTCTCTCTCTCTCTCTCTTTCTCTCTCTTCAGCTGTCTACATCGATGCGTTTTCAGACAGTGACAAAATATATAATGAAAACAGAAATTTTTGTATGGCAATCTTACAAAAAAGTTACTTGATTTATGGAGTTTTCGAACTTATTCTACAATTGTTTTAAATAGGCCATGTGAAAAATTTCAGCTCTCTAAGTAAACGCGTTCTCAGGTTATCGAAACGACGGACAGACCGATGGACAGGACACAGAGGAACATGCAAAATCAAAATAACTTCTTAGATTCGATATTTCATAGAGGATTTCTCCCTTCCCTGCGTTTCGAAATTGAATGTTTGTTATGTGCATCGTTGACGGATCGAATTAAATAACAAATAAAATTTTTATTTTGAAAATATGTGCGAAGGAGGAAAAAACGTTTTTGTTTTAATATTACTTGATGTATAATATCTTTAATAAAGAATTGAATTGAATTGAATTACTCAGTCAAGCTCAGAGGATACCCTATAATGCAAACCACAGCATGGCAGGAAAGAGATAGGAAGAGGATTAGAAGACACGAGGTGCTGATGTATGTTGCCCTTAAACTTTCGCAGATTCTATGTCAGAGGAAAGGCGGAAGATGGCAGACACATTCACACAGTTCGGGATAAAAAAGCATCACAGAATTTTGCTGTACGGCTGAAAGTAATTTGAAGGATAAAAGGATGTGTACGGTTTGCAGCGCGAGTATTGTGTGCAGGAATTATTCTACACAGGATCAAACTAGATATTTCATAAAAACATTGGCTATTCATGTAGCGATAAAGGAGCGAAAGGCATCTTATATTGCGGTGGTGTGTGATAAATCAAATTTGAAAAGAAAACATGATTCAACTGTGATTCGTTATAATAGAATGCCTACTTCCGAATAATTATTTGAATCAGATTGAATTTTGTTATGTATTGCGAATCGGTTTGGAACGGAATATTTCCAGTGTTTCTCTCCCTCTCTCTCTCTCTCTCACTCTGCCTCTCTCTTTCTCTCTCTCTCTATCTTTCTCTCTCACTCACTCTATCTCTTTCTTCTTCATACACTCATGCTTAAAATATTTAATATTTCATGATGAGTTATGAATAAACAAAAAATTATGACCCAACATAACTAAGATGAACTAGACAAACTAACAAAAGTTCAAGATTCCAAGATAATTTCTTTTGATACCACTAAAAGCAGTGATTCATATGTATGTATATAGCACATCCCATATTTAATGGAGCACGCCCAGTACTTATGCATCATTTATATTTCACGCATATGTAAATAATAATTAAGAAGAGAAATAATGTGATAATTACAAGTTGTTAGTACTAGTATAGGAACTAGAAGAAAAAGTCATAAGTCAATCGGAAAATATTTAATAACTAGATACATATTTAAAAATAATTACTCGGAAGAGTTCTAACGAAAAAAAAAAATCGAACAGTCACTGTAGAGCTGATTTATTTTTTTATTATCTATGCAGAAGATGTTTATGTGATAATATATATGCATTAATTTGATTATAAATGCCAAATATGCTATAGAGATTACTTCTAAAAATAAATTGGAATAATAAAAAAAAGATTTAAACTATTTTAAGCAATTTGTCCTTGGTATTGCTGTTAATGTGTTAATATGAAATTTATCGTATAACATTAAGGTAGGATAGTTAAAGCTTTCCAATATCGGTGATATGACATAAGTGTATCAACAAAACTATGACAGCACTCATATTCCTCAAATTTTATAGTACTTATGTATGCATACGCACTTTATGCATAAAACTCTAATCTCGAATAATAATATTGATCAATCATTCGTAAGTATACTTAGATAACAACTAATTTTTTTGACTGAAATTTATTATTTATTTAAGAGAAAAATGTGAACTTTATCTGAATGAAAAACAAATTGATTGCGTAATTAGAGAAAAAAAAATCAAACAAATATGTGGTTATTACTACTAATCCTGTTATCCGATAAGAATTGATTTTGTAAACTTTCGACGGATGGTTACCACACTTTACACTAAAAAAAAAAAAACAAAAAAAAAAAAATAGTGGCGCTGACTTGTGTTACATTTAAGTGCGTCATTAAATACGTAAAATCAATAGGAGGCTTTAGGATGTCCGGACCTTAGACTTGTTTATACAAGTTTTATTTTATTCGTTTCAAATCATCTACGCAACCTCTATTACATGTATTACGCATTTTGTACTTTGTCTAGAATATTATTATAGTCTTGTTGAAAGTACATTCAAATAAAAGTAAAAATATATCAGATTTGTTTAATAAGGGTATATTTCGATCAAATTCTGTTTTGACAGCAGCCCTTTTATGATAAGGGGTAGCTTTTTTGCATATTCTTGCCCATTCTCCCACTTGTATAATTATCAAATTAAGCAAATCTTCGACATGCAAACGGTATTATCAAACCCTGATTTATCGAATCGAACTAATTTTGGAACTATTTTTGTTATACAAATACGTATTTGGATAAAAAGAAATTATAAAAAGCTTCTGCGCAAGGCTTGCTCATCTTCTGTACATTGTGTTTTTTGGAATCCATTCTCCAAAACTCCTTTAAAGCTGAATTTAACATTTTTTTAAGGTATTGCAATCTACAGTTGTATTAGATTTTAGTGCAGTTATGTTAACCGATGGAATGAACATTTATATTCTGCACGACGTAGTCATTCTTCAATAGCACCAAATTTATTGTGCTCAGTAGAGTAAAACCCTTTTTTCATCTTAAAGAGTTTTTGCGTCATTTCATTATTCATAAAAGAACTCTGACCATTACAAAGAAATTTTTACTTTGACAAAATCCATTACAGGTAGCAAATAATTAAACACCTCAAGTTTTGTTATTGCTACGAAATTATTATTATATTTAATTTTGGATTATATTTTACCATGATTAATGCTAATACAATACGAAGAGTGGCAGTTAGATAAAAGTTGTGTCATTCCGGTTTGTGAAATTGTGACCGCTCGCTGTCCATTTATACATTATGTTTACATGTTCAGTAGTTTTGACCTTTAAGCAATTTTCGTTTTTTAAACAGTTTGTAACGCTTTCAGTTTTTATTTGGCTTCTGAAATGGATGGTCGTGCAAAATTATCTTAATTCTCAAGAATGGAAGACCAAAGTAAAAGGAAAAGTAACTAGAATTTTTTTGATAAAAATAGAGCAGCAGTTAAATCAAGAATTAATGAACTTATAACTATATTGTAAAATAAAATATCATAGAAAGTTTAGTTTAATAATAAAAAAAAAGATCTGTTTCATGGATTTTGGTATCAGTGATACACATACGATACACAAAAGAAGCAATACAGTTGAGATACAAAGAAAAGAATAATAAAGTCAGTGGTTATATTATATTTTCCTACGACGTTGTTAGTTAGGACTATTCGAGTAAATACTGCGGATGGGGAAAATTTAAAATTGCACACCTATCACCGACCAAAGAAGAAAAAAATAAAATATAATTCAATAGGTTACCCGAGTGAAAATTTAGCTAATTGTGAACGATATAAAAGAATTCCAAAGGGAACGCTCATTGTTGTCCTGAATGAATCACAAAAATTTTGTGCGCTCTCAACCGTACTAGAATCCAGTCAGTATTACTAAGAGAAAAGTATTCGTTGACAATAAGTAACTTTAGACCAAGGAATTAATTAAAAAAAAATGGAGGTATATACACTTTCAAAATTTTCTTTGAAGCAAAATGATTATAAAGAAAATTTTGAAAGATGTTTTTTAATTAATTTCTTTGATTTGAAGATAAATGATTTTTTTATTGTTAAAATTTCAACCGATACTTTTCTGTTAATAATGGTAAGAATAAAAAAATAAAGCAAATCAAAGATAGTTCAGAGTTTCCCAAAGCCCTACCCATTCTATGACCCTTCTACATCTCATTCTAAGCGATAATTTTCCATTCTAAGCCCAGACGCTATTAAAATGCTTTATGCTTCTATTTCTCATATAATATACAAATACAACAATTGCATGATGATATTCTTATTCAATGCTAAAAATTCAGATGAACTCAGCTGATACTTTGTTTGTAGATGTTCAAACAGAATTGATTTCAGTTAAGAATTCAAGCAAAAACTGATTTTGATAAAATATTTCAAGGAGATTATATCATTTTACGCACATTTTTTTACATCATTTTCTAATTTTGTGTTCTTTATAAAAGCTTTTTTAGGTTAAAGTCCATTATAATGTAGCAACAGACATATAAATTATTCTATTAAATCTTTGTTACACATTTATGTACACTTCTGAAGTTTTTTTTAACATACAATAGAGATAATTAATCACACAGCTACTAATTAAAAAAAATCATCTTGTCACTTCAGGTCACATTTCTAGATTAGTAATTATATTTTAAACAAAGATATGGAGGGGAAAAAATTTAAGAGGCGTAACCTTCAATCCCTATTTGTATAGTGATTATTCTAACAGATGACGGCAATTGGGTTTTGGAAAGAAAAAAATATATATCTAACACAAGTAACGGAAATTTTAATAAATTTTACTAGAGCTGAATTACAAAATAAATATCTTCTGATAAGAAGTAAAACACAAGATACACCTACTCAATTAGTCTATAATAGACGGTAGCTAGTAAAACCATGATCAAATTACTTATATGGAGGATATCTACAGTTCGAATAATTCAGGCTAAGCACAAAGTTTAAATTTAAAAATAAAAAAGAGCATTGGTTAAGTGACATATTATGACTGGCTAAAACTCTCTATCATCAGTCAATGTATAGCTGCATATATAGGAAGCATATTTAATTTTCTTTGGATTGAGTTCCAATGCCATTGAACTGAAGTTCATTCACTTAAATGTCATTTAATTATTTAATTCTATTTACTATCATAGGACCTATGATCTGACCATAATGAATGTGATGTGCCCGATTTACTTGAGAAATGATCACTAGCAGCATAATCCTATACATATATGATTTTTCTTCATTTGGGGTATAAATAGAAAAGTAACCTTAACCAAGCTGCTTTTGTGGTTTTTTTTTAAAGATGAAAATTGTGGTTAAAGAAACAAATCGGTGATGCTTGCGCATATCATAATTTAAATAATAAGAAAAATTCACGGTGATATATTAAAAATATTTAAGTTAAGAGTTCTGGGGAATATTGCCCGCAAAGATTACAAACTGGACTAGCATACTTCAGGATTGGTCTAATGATTGTTTTAAATTTAGAAGAATTTACTTTCGTGATCTTTGTCGCACAAAATTAATAAATAATTCATTATTATCATCTTGAAATAGAAAACAATAGATTCAATTAACAATAGTTTATTTAAATTTTTATCTGCAAACATGTAAAATTGATAGAAAAAACATCATCCTGTCGTCTTAAGGGACCATCTCAGTGTAACCGGTCGATAAAATAGTCAATTTTCGCGATTTTTGTTCCTGATGGATAGGAGGGGATCGGGATGATTTTTCTTACGAATAAGATCACTGTTTAGCAATACAAAAATATTTTTTTCATTTGTTTTTTTTTTTTTAGTTTTACTTGTTGTTACTTATTTTAGAAAGTGAGTTAAAAAAATGAGGGGCAATCGGTGTTCAGGGCTCTAGCCGCAGTTTGCATCAGAAAGAAAAAATTCAAATTGATTATTAATCTGTAGGGAAGCCGCTATGTCCCTATGGAGTTTTTTTTTAAATTTGGCAAAATGGCGACGGCTTGAGGAAAAAGTACGAAATTTAGCCCTGTTTTCAACAGTTTTTCGTATGAAAAAATAGGAAGATTTAAAAAAAGAAAAACTTCCATAGGGATAAAGAATGGAGTAAAAAAAAATCTGTAAAAATTTCAAGTCAATAGCTTGAAAACTCCTCCTCTGAGAGCTTTTTTTACATAAATTGTCTACTTACAATCAATCGGCCAACCTAGCCCCATACAAAATCCATTCTGAATAACAGCATGAAACTGATGAATTTGATCACTCTATTTCGGTTATAGGAGAGCAGGTAAGAACCCTAGGTAGGGGTGTGCCGTTAGGGACGGAACAAAAGAAATGACGGGCGGCGTGGCCCTAAGCTCCAATCTCTTTTTCTAAGAAAGGTTGTAGCGACCGTAATAATGCGAATTTTAATTTGAAAATTTGACAGAACACGCACAACTATATGTACTTCAAAAATTTTACACTGAGATGGTCCCTTAATAGAAATAATAAACTAAAGCAGGAAATACATACATACCTTAAGGTACACGTGATAACTTCTTAAATGCTCTACGGAATTAATCAAAACAAATAACTTACGATCAATTAGGGATAATATCACCTGCGAGGATAGATAAGTTTCTATAAAAGTCTTGATTAAACTCTTCGTTACGTCAAAATTGGTATTGGGGTATTGTAACACCATCCCTAAACTTTGTGAAATAAGGTACTCATTCTATACATCCCAGATAGCAGTAATATCTGCGGAAAACTTGCAAGTCTTAGACGATCTCAGAGACTTCTGTGCCCCTTCACAATCGGGATTGCTACTATAAAATAAATATTTTGGTTTGAGCAGACCGCAAACATAATACATTTTAGGTTGAACAAAGAGAGATAGCCAATCCATAATCAATGAAGAAATTTTTGAGGCTAAATAAAAAAAAAACCCTAGCGGTAATCCCCAATGGGCATTCCTCTTTCACGATTGGCATCCGCAAATATAGGTGACGCGAAGAAGACACTAACGTCGTTACTGAATTTCTCTGTCACTGTCCGGAACTCTACTACTAAACGATGTAGATTTCTTTGGCTTTCCCCTCCTAAACTCTACATGTAACAGATAAGGATAGCTGGGATTAAGTACCCCGTTGTACCCCAAACCTCTCCCATCACATGAAAGAATGTCAAAAACATTAGTGTTATGGCTCATCATGGTTATGGTGTTAAATTTTTGTTTAAAACTATTTTTGGTAAAATCTTTAGTAATTCTACAAACGAAGATCTATACTAAAATAAACAACAAATTTCATCAAAACGCAGAAAATTTTTAATAATAAGTAAAAAAATAAATACCGCGGTGATCACTTTGATGCAATTAAAGTGTATAAATAAATGTGTCAAGTGATACACGCATCTATATACGTACATATAAACATTTTTCAAGTCCATTGCAAAAAGGTTATTTTCCTAATTTATTAGAGCTTCCATAAAAATAATAAAAATCACACGTTCAATATGGAATGTTAATTAAAAAAGAGAAAAAAAAAAGAATGTTGCTATTCGATTAGCTAATTGGATATGAAATTTCATGTTGAAAGCCACTGATTCATAAGCTTCAGTTATTGTAGCTATGATCATGAATGTCATTGCAATGATTCAAATGATTCATGGAGCAGAAAATCGCTGAATACCAATAAATATGGATCATTAATCAATCACGTGCTTTTGGTTGCAATTTTTTTTGTATACTTGAACTTGACATGGTTAGTTGTTTTTTATTTAAACACCAGCTTTCTTTGCTAAGTGTACAAAGTGTACCTAGTACCTATTGTAATTGATGGCCTATAGGCTGTATTAGGCGGTGCTTACTTACATAATATATGTATATAATGTCTGAAATCCTTCCATATATAGGTAATTAGTAATTAAAATTTATTCAAGAAATCTTTAATTTGAACAAGTTGTTGAGGAATATATTAATGAGTGAAAAAAACAAATCCTTCACCATACTCGAAAAAAACAATTATGTAGTTTCGGGATATTCTTTGCGAAATCACTTGAAATTATTTTTACCAAAGTAACGAACCATAAAAAAATTAAAGTCTTATTACGTTACGTCAGATTTCAATACCCCTCGCTTGAGTACGTGGGATATCTCGATCAGAAAATAAAAACAAACTAGGTAAATTGCGATAGATGTTTGCAACACTTGATTGTGCCGCTTTCCTTCTTCTCAGTTAACGCAATCATTTGGCTTTCTTTTCTCTGACGATATATGTACCTACACTACATACGTACATACATAAGAGAATTTACAACATATATCTAGGGCATGATATACCTTTCCAAATGGAAAAACTAACGTTTTTGTTGAACATTAATTTAACACAGCTGGAAATGAAAGCAATTCACTAGACTTATGTTGATGTTAAAAATGTTGATAATAATCTGAGGTTGGAAAATGCACGTGTTTCAATGTAATTTACAGTGTGAACCCTTTGAAAGTATACCGGTTTTAGGTGTCCTATTTTGAATATGATTAATTTTAACCGGTGTTAATATGTGTAATAAAGAGTATGCAAAAGTTGCTTACATCTTTTAAGTTCCATCCACCATTTGTTTTTTGTTTGTTTTATTTTGTATTTTATATTTTTTTCACGTAAATCGAGTTAATGAAAGTGAGTGGTCCAATTTTTTTCTGTTGTTGCTGTCTGTTGTATATTTGCTAATGCGGTAATTACACTTAAACAAATATCTATATTCATAATTATGATATGAGGCAATGGATAATCACGATCACGTAAAACCTGTTTAAAAATTACATATTTATATACATATATGTACCAATGTTACATACTTACGTTCGCTCATTCATTGAATTAAAAAAGTTGTAATATCATCATTAACAAACTGACTCTGAACAACATTGATTATGTATAAAAAGGTATTCGATCGTGAAATGATGCACTTGATATATATATATGTATACAAATATGTAACGGAAGTTGAAAAACTGCCATTTCACGGTGAAATAATCTTCGAAACTGGAACATCTTAATATGCCATTTTTTATTGTTTTTTTTTTTTTTTTTTATATCATCATTATTTCAAGAAAATTATGATGACAGTTTTGATGTCACAACACAGTAGCTATAATTACTGTTGTTTTCTATAAAAGATTTTATCTCAGATTAAAAAGAATAATATAGAATAAAAAAAAGTCAAATATCAATTAACTTAAATTACTATGCTGGTGTTTTTTGTTGGCAATAATATATGTATTTGGAATTTTAATAGTAATTTAAAAACGATGGATGTGTAATTATAATACTAAAAATACAATATATAAATATGAAAGCTCTCATTACTTTATATAATATTTTGAAACTACGAAATTCAGACAACTCTTCTTCGCGATATAAAATCTTGAAGGTGATTTACCGTAAAACCGGCATAAGATTATTGCGCGGTATAAGATTGAATGCGCATGACTTTGTGGACGATGAATATCTTCCAGATGTTCCGACCTAATGCATTTCGGTTTTACGCACTGTTGCGTTCAATGCAATTTGATACAGGCTAATGGATATTGATGAATAAAAAATAGGTGGTACGATTGCAATGTGTTAGGTGTAACAATTTAATATTATTAATTATTATTAATATGTAAGAAGCAGCAGAAATGCAGTCTCTCATCTAGTCACTGCGATCTCTAAAATCTTTTGTGATATTATGTTTGACCATTTATTACTATTTCCCTTTTCTTATTCTTCCATGGATTGCTTCTTTCATTCTTAACATTTTTGACACCTAATTAATAAATTTCTACATCCTAGAAAAATTCAATAGTTTTACCTGTACCTAAATCAAACTTACTGAAGAGCTCAAATGACAATATATAGATTATAAAGTGTCTTTTATAGATAAATGGCCTTCTGCATTTTTAAATTTTGGTATATCTTTAAACCATTATTTCCCTAATTTGGTAACAGTGCGTTTTTGATCTTCCCATAACCCGAAAGCTTCCATTTTTAGGATGACTTCAGATATCCGTAGTTGTCTGGGATAATAATTAATTTTGTTCATTTTATCAGATTTCTATATGTGTGAACCATTATAATGACTTGCGAAACATTCACTTATCAACCATGGTGTGCGTTGATAGCTATTGTCCGCTTACTTCCACTACTTGATTTGATATTGATTTATTTGCACAGATGATGTTCGGTTAATTGTATCTAAGTACTTAAGTCAACCAATATTATTATTCCAATTTGAATGACATCTTCTCAGTCCATGTAATAATTGTAACTTATTAAGGCCTACTCAGTACATGTATTGTTTATATTGGCAGTCAATTATACACATCTGTTAGTTTTAAGAATTAAACGAAAGACTAAAAATACAGAAGAAAATTAAATGCATAGATATATAAAAATAAAACCGAACACTAGTCAAAATACTTATGAAAACTGATTGGAGATACTACATAAATCAATGATAGCATATAGAAATTTTTAAAAAAATAGAGTTTTTCTTGTACACTCTAAAGATTGTGCTTGATAGAAATATAAGCCCGACATGACTAAATTTATCTTATTAGCATTTTTGTTTCTTACATATTGTAATAAGGAAAGTAAAGTCTAGTTAAAGTTCCAAAAAGCTGGCATCACAATCGACCATCGATGTTATAAGTGATGCTGATAGCATGTTTCTCCAATGGGCGCCACTCTAATCTACCCTAATCTAACTTACATATTCTAAGCCTATTGCCTTTCTCCGTATGCCACACAAAATTCAAAATCATTCAATTTTCAATCAATATCAAAAATTAACTGAGATCGGTATTTAGTTGCTAGTTACTACTATGAGAAGTCCAACCTGAGGAGGAGGACGATTGGTAGAAACTATATGCCTACACTAAATACTTTTAACATAAATGGCAGAGAGAGAGAGAAATAGAATTTCAATTTTTTTAGTTTCAATGTCGAACTTATTTCCAAATTTTCTAATTACAAATAAAGCTTCAAATGCAGTGAAGCATGAAAAGCGTAACCATCTTAAGCTTGATTGATTCATGCTGGCGCGCGTAAGCTTATGCGAAATAAATTACGATGTTGAAAACAAAATCGCCATTTGGTTTCAATTGTGTTATCTCAAATTATAGTGTAATTTTTATAGGAAAACAGGAAAGCATAGTAATTTTAATAATTATGGCTGCAAAATATCTGAAATACTGCAAATCATAATGATTTGTGTTTTTATTGACAACTACAAAGAGTAATGTTGAAATGAGTCTAGGAAGCCACAAATTATAAAAAAAAAATACAAAAATAATAATGATGTTGTGTAATAGTTTCTTAGTTAAATAATTAATTATTTATTCATAACGCCATTTTTTAAGCGGTCCACGTATAAGTAATATATGCAAGAGCATGTAAGATTGTAAAAGTTTCTATGACATTAAGATTGCAAAAATCTAATAAGATGTCTTCGATTCCTACATTGTAGGTGTTTATGAGCAAACAATTTATAATAATCAATCTGAGATCAAGTTAACGATACCGTGTTTTGAAAGTGTGCTTGCTATGGATATAAGTACGTACAGAAAAATTAGAATTTGTATATAGCAATTCGACGGAAGGGTTGCCCGTTTAGTCCAGTCTTGAAATTACATTTGAAAACTACACCTGAAATTTACAATTTTTCTATGAAGGAGCTGATTCATTTTGCCTATTTAATTTAAAATTAAAATTTGTTAAATCGTTTATATTAACTTCACCGGCGTGTCCGCAAACTTAGAAAGTGAAAATTGACCCACTAGGTATCCAATCGAGCTGAAATTTTCAACATCGATGACAATGATCTTTGACGCGTGCACACACACACACGCACACACACACACACACGCACGCACGCACACGCACGCACACACACACACACACGCGCGCGCGCGCGCGTATAAATAAGTGTAAATAAGTGTAAAAAATTATAGCGAAAAACTTGGTTTTTACGGGTTGTTTGCTAGTGCACTAGCAGTATTTGACTATGTAGTGAAAAGCCTACGAATAAGCTGCCCACTTCATGCACTGTAGACTGTAGGTAAATACCATTATTATTTCTATTAGTTGCATACAGAACGAGAAATTTAGTATAACATTATATTTTGATATAATATATAGATGGGAAATGCACGCACGCCCTGTATTACGCTCGAAAGAAATATTACTAAAGATTCTTGTGGTTACCATATTTGAAGTCGATATAATCAAGTTGATAAAGGCTTAGCCGCTTACTGGCCAAATCGATTAACTCCATAAAAGAAAAGGTAGAAAATATTTATAGATTTTTATAAATTTCTTATGAAAAAAAAAATATTCATTATTCAACGGCCATAAAAATGTTGTCATGTAATATCTGATGACAAAAATTGTTAGGCCCATTGAATTATAAATATTATTTGGTCCAATAAAAATTATTTTATATCACCTAAACATTTCTAGCTTCCATCATGGTTATAAGGATGAGACTGACAGAACAACAGACAGCCCAGTATAGGCTTATTTATGTGTTTAGTGTGTCAATAATATTGATGAAAATCACCAGTAATAGAACTTGTGCAGTCAGTTAGTCGAATCTAACGTAAGTCCTCCCCTCTACCTATCATTATTTCGATTTTTCTAATATATATTGATTTTTTTCGTTTTTCTTTGGTTCCTCTCTTTCGAAAATAATCGGTATTTCTTGATTTTCAAACGAAAAGTCACATGCAAATTGGGCACTAAAACAAAAAATATTTTAATCCTGTGTAATTTTTGGAAAGCTATTCCAACTCGTGGCATGACCACGAAAAACTGGACCTTTTTTTTATAAAAGTAAAATATATTTTTACATAGAAAGATTGTAATAACCGGTTATTTTTATTGTATATTTTGCAGCCAAATAATATAAATCAACAAATGTCTTTTATTTTTCGAGTCAAGTATTAAAAGTAAAAAAATTACTTTTATTTTTCGCCCAAATGATAAAAGTCATTTCTTTACGATTATTTCTCAGACAAACAATAAAGGAATTTTTTTTAACTCTTATTTTTTCAGTCAAATATATAAAGTTATATTCATTAAAAAAATTCAGTAAAATTCAAGTGGAATATGAAAAAAAAGGTAAATTTACCACTTTTAAATTAGGGAAAAGCTTTTTAAAGTAAAATTCTTCTGGTTTTAGTTTTTGTTTGCTGCATATTTTCAAGGACGGATCAATATGAATTTAATAATTTCCAGACACTTTTTTGTTACTATGCTTCTTCATTGAATGAAATGAAAAATATTATATTAGCCTGAAAACAGAAAAGTCATTTTTTGACTTTTATGACTTGACTTGAAAAATAAAAGTCATTTTTTGATTTTTATTGTTTGACTGAAAAAAATACGTTAGAAATGACCGGTTATTAAAAACTTTTACATTAAAAGTTAAAATAATGAAACGACTATGTAATGACTGATGTTTTTTAGTCGTGCAATTACCGGTTACTTGTGATTTTTACTTTAAAAGTCATAAAAGTTACCAGCTCTGCTTTCAACTTATGATGATATGTACACTTTATCCTACATATAGCCTCTATATTTCATAGAATGATTTAAAGGTGAAATAGCTACTAGTAATTAACTATAGGTGTTACATGTCGGTTATTTTTGCATTTCATTAGAATAATCGGGATTTCCATAAAGCTGACACGACTTGTTTTATTTTACTGCGTCTCTACGTAATATATAGGCCGATGTACCAAAAAATACATATATTACAGAAAGATTATTTTTATTACATGGTGAAATTTGTTACATATATATGGCAGTTCGTCTATCATATTACTACCGGCTGTCAGAATATTATTTGTCTTTTTCGAAAACGACAGGATCTCCAAGGAGCAGGCTTCTGTTTGCAATCTAATTTAAGAACATATGCTGAGGGTTTTATCAAAGAGGTATAAAAAAAAAAAAGATATTCTTATATTGTATCTTTTGGGAGCAGCGAAGAGATGTTTTTCACGCGCTGGGTAATTTTTGTTTGCCTGTGTAAATAGTTAGTCATATGTAATTTTTCTATATAGAATTTCTTTTTATTCGTTATCAGATAGAAAAGCTCAATTTATACGTAGAGGATGTATAGATGTGAGAATATGAAAATGGTTGAGACTGCGGTACCACAATTAACTGCAAAGATAGTTTCAAGTTTTGAAAGTACAGGGAAAGCTTATTGAAAGGTTATAAATTGTCATTCAAAATAAACTGTGTGATAATACGAAATAGAAAATATCTTTAATTACTAATACCTACATATAAATTTTGTTTAAAATTAAAATAATTCGTTATAAGTATAAACTGTAAATCCTGTGCTGCATAAGGTCGATGGCACACCGGATTCATTCGGTTGAAATTTTTTCACAATAAGCAAGTCTATAGTTCAAAAAATTGAACAACCAGAGTCACTTATCTAGTATAAGTTATTGTCAGCTAAACGTTATTAATGAAAAAAAAAAGTCTTGTACATAATTTGTTTGAAATTTAAAGTTCTAAAACTCACATTTTAGTGGCGTTCAACTATATATACATAGTTCATTCGGATTGAAGTCCACTTTTGTTTTTGTTGTCTAAAATTGGAGCTCAACCTAGCTTGACCTAGCAGCATGGAAACTTAGTATTTGACTTTTTTTATGTTTTTTTTACTACCAACATTAATAAGGTGAAAAAAAAATTTTTATTAATCATCATTTTATACTTAAACTCGAGTATAATGGAACAGAAAAAAAAAATTAATACTTTTAATTCATGTGAACAAAACGATTAAGAATTTTTAAGAGTTGACCCTAAAGAACTTCTTCTTAATTTTTGTTTTTTTTTATTAAAAGCGGATAACTTTTGGCTGAGTATAAAATGTTGTGATAAGGTTAATTGTTATAATATAGGTATGTAGGTGTGTAATAAAAGTTTTAAGTGACACTTAATTTCATTCTTAAATATGCTAATGGACTTTCTACCGAATATTTTAGTATCAGCAAGCTATTCAAGTTCATTGCTGTCATTCGAAACCACGATTCATATATGTATTTCCCTGACTCATCTATCACCCACAAAATATATTTTTCACGTTTTTACTCACCAATGCAAAATATACTATAATTTGTGCATATATTTGTGAACAATCTTTATTAATATTCTCAAGTTACATTTAATAAATACAGACTACAATTTAAGATAGAAAAAAAAATTTTTTTTCCAAGCATAGCTGGGTACACGCGGCTCTTGTTTGTGTTACTTTACGCTATTCAGATTACAAAAGATAAAAGCAGTATGCCATAATTTAAAAAAAAAAAATAAATAAAAATATTACGTGACAAATGTTTTGTATTGTAAAAAGAAAAAGGACAGTAGAAACATTCTTAAATTTAATTACTCGTAGACTAATATTATTCTTTGGAAACGATTAACCTGTATCTACAAAGGTAAGAAAGTAAGCATTTATATACATATGTATACATATGTGTTTAGCTTCTCTTGGGTTTTTCTAACTGAAAGATGTGTCACCAGTCCTAAAAGTATATTCATTTAAGAAATAATAAACAAACAAAAAAAAAATTGAATTTATTCAAATTCTATGTGAATAACTTTTAAAAATATTCGGTATTCTTCATTTCGATAAAAGATTTATTAAACTCAACTGAATCCGCATTGATTTCTTATAGACACAGAGAAATGTCTTATTCTAAAACTATTCAAAATGTTTCAAAGTAATAGAAAATTTGGCATGACGACGTCATGAATTGAAAAACACTGAGAAGGAAAGTTATAATTATATCAGTTTTAAGGTTAAAGATCATAAATGAAATTTCACACAAAATAAGCAATAAAAATGAGATGTAAAGAATGTAAACATGAGGTAATCGTGGAGCGGTACTACTGGGAGTCTTATTCTGATAGTTTCGACACCTATATGTGACTGTTGTAACTTGAATTTTACACAACTGTCGAGTGCACTTTTTTAAACTCCAAAGTGAAAATTTGTTTTGTTGATTTAAAAGAAATAAGAGTGATTTTCGTTTTCGTGCCAAAATACAGCATTACAAATTTCAAAGACTTCTAAGGCCTACTGACACTTTGAGAAAATTTCATTCAAAAGTATATTACTCAAAAGAATACGACTGCTGGAAGTAAAAGCGGTGCACAAAAAGTCAGGAAATATGGCTGAATAGACGATCAGATTAAGATCCATACCGTACTCAAGACAAGACACAGCAAATCCTATTCTTTCATCTGCAACCCCGTTCATATGAAACAAATTTATTCAAAATATTTAGTTGTGTTTTGTACCTAAACTTGAAAAACTCCATTGTTAATGTCAGCTTTCTTCTGTCTAAATGAATTTATAGGGGTTTTCCTTAGTATTTATTTGTAACACAGGTATTGTATATAAGCGTAAAAAGTAAGAGTAAAAATATTACGAAGGTATATGAACATAAAGAAGGACAAAAGGACGGAAATATGGAAATTTAAAACAATTATGGAATTCCAAAGGGTTTTTATTTACAAGATAAACACAACTAATAAGTTATCACTGAAGACAAATAAAAGGCAATGTTGAATATCTTTTTCCAAAACACAATATAATATACACAATATAAGAAAAAATTGAAAACAAAGTAAAGTCTTAAAAATTCTGTAAAACAAGTAGAAAAATTTAAGATGCCTCTTGTTTCTTTCTCATAAAACATGCTTGTAGTAGGTACTATATAAGCATAAGCATTCAAATATATAAACGGAAGACACTAATACACCTAGAATTTAGCTACGGTTGTTTCAGATTATCACCATTTTCATTTGTTAAATATTTTTTTAGGCTTTTTGGTAAGTACTATCTAAGAGCATAAGACAAAAAAAACTTTAGCTATATTTCAGTTTTTTCAATTAAAATTTCAAATTGACTAAATAATATTCTGCATTTTTCTTTTATTATTTAATTCAAATTATATCAACTGATACAACTGAGTCATAAAAATGAATGCTTAAATGTTGCTCAGTGATCGTATTCGAATTTTTTATCTCAATATAAAACTGAGACAGTTCACCGAACGTGGAGAAAATCTCACTTAATCTCATAAGTTAAGACGTGTAATCGAAAGGATCTAAGAATCTAATGTCGAATCTGAGAATTTTTTCAGTTTAAACAAATTACGCGTAGAGACTTGAACTCGGCCCCAATGCGCAATAGAATAAAAAATAGAAAAAAAGTTTCTCTTGGACATGTTGTGGTGGATAATATAAAATGGCAATGGTATGGTAAAATATTCTAATCTTGAATGTATCAACTACGCCTCGGTAGCCATTAGTGGTGTATAGGTAGTATTTTATATTTTTGAAAATTTGTACAAAGTGAATGTACAAAAAACAAACAAAAATGTTTTTTTTTCTTGGATCTGGTTTTGTGTGAACATTTTTCTGAAATTCGAACCAATTTTATTGTAAAATTACTTTGCTAATTTGATTCCTTGTAATTGATTTTACGGGTAATGAAAATTTCTTGGATAAGCGTTTTTAGTTCTCCAGTATTAATTTAACTCTTATAAAACTGTTATCGGGAAGGTATATTTATTTATTTAGTAATAATTTTACTAAAAGTCCAAGTAGTTTCTGATCTGAGTTAATAGTAGTAATATAAAGTGCATTTCGATAAGCAGCTCTTGCGGTACTATTCCACCAAGTTAGACCAGTTTTTGGTCTAAAGTAATTAATCATAATTAAAAAATATTAGAATAAGACCTATTTATATCCAGTCTAAAAAACTCATTAAACATTGAGATTAAGAACGATGTTAAAATCATTGTTGTTTTTTATATAGGTTAAAAGAAAAGTCGGTCGGCATATGCTATGTATATCCTATATATTTTTACACTGGATTAGATTAGAATTCAAGTCAGTAAATTAGTTAAATTGCAAAAAAAAGTAATAAAATCAATTACGCAACATATATAAAACTAACAAAATCAAAATGGTACTCAAACTGAACTCTACGAGGAGATGTGAAATCAACAAAGGTAACTACTGCAGTTGCTTACCTTAATAACAATTTTGAAAAATATTATACTTATATGTAGAAATGTAAATATGCATGAGTATATTTATATCAGCCAATAAAAATAAAAATTAAAAAAAAAAAAACTATTGTACATGTATGTATGCATGATTCATTGAATATACTTTTTAGAAATTATCAGACGAATATACATTTGTACATACACATATGTAAAAAAATTACATTGGTTATCTCAGAAATTTTGTTTTAAATCATCTTTTTATTCCACTTGGAGACAATATTCTTGTTAATCGCAAAAAAAAACAATGTATAAAACATCTTTAAAGTAAATTGCCAGAAGCTATTGGTGCGTGATAGTAACTCAACTATTATGCTTTATTACTGTTTTTATCATTGAAGAAAAAGAAAAATGTTCTAAATATTTTGCAAAAAAAAAAATATATATATATATATATACATAGGCATCGGCTGATTGCCGAATTTGAGCTAATAAGCGCGCAAATGTCAAATATACACAACCGCTGTAAAAACCAAAAATTAGTTTCCTTCAATATGAAGTCATTAAAACGAATAAAATTCAATATTCCCTGTTGACCGTTTGTTTTACATGCGATTTGTTAGCTTTTATTAACTATGTTCATTTGGTGCGAAACAGTGCTCTGCAGGATATAGGAGATTGCGAATTGAATTGATTCGTACGTAGGGTGCATAGAAAGTGTAGAGAAAATAATCAAGGTGCCATAGCTTTAGTTCTTACAAAACGCTAAACCTGTCGAATTTATAAAGTTTTATTTTGACATTTTGCAAAGATTCCAGTCATTACAATTTCATTATTTTCTCTGTACTTTCAAAACTTTTTTACTTTTACACACCCTATAAATCAATTAAATTTGCAATCTCCATTGTTCTGCAGAACACTGTTCGACAGCAAAAGGACACAGCTATAATGTTCTACAATAATAAAAACAGTTTGAAAAAAAAAAAAAAAATCACTTCTTGCGCTAAAGTACATATATACATTTTTGATAATTGAATTGAATTTATTTTGAAATAAACTAAAACATGAAATCAAAGCGACAGTAAACATTTCAATTTAGAATAAATTGTTTCGTAGCTTGTTATAGGTAACATGTTTTTGGTCTAAAATTACTTTTAACATTTATAAGTAAACCGTTTAATTTTATTGTTCGTTTAGAAAATCACGTAAATACATGTTCATTCGATATGTCTATGTACTAAATAAACACACGCACCATTAAAAAGATACAGAAAATAACAAAATTTCAAAAACTCAAAAAGGCATGATAACTATATTTTATGTATTATATATTTCGCACAACTAAATTATTCACACGAAAATTAATGAAATTCAAGAGAAAACTTTAATTATTTAAAAAAAAGACATGTATTATTTTAAAGGATAGCAGGTACATATCTAGGTATTCCACCAATCACACAAACAATATTTATATGTTTCCATGAACACTATACGAATTGTAATTTAATTTTCAATTAAAGAGGTCAATGGAATCACTTTACATTCAAAATTTTTCAATTAAAATTGTTCTTTCGCATTGTAACAGTAAAAAAGGAAAGAAAAAACCACTTTGAATATTCAAGACAAGGTTCATAAGGTCTTGAAACTGGGCACAATTTTCTGTATTTTCACTCTCAGGTAGTACAAAACGAAGAAACCAAGGAATTTTCAAGAACTCTTTAATCACTTTAAAATTAACTTATAATAATAATAATTAAAAAAATAATGATAAGTAAATAAATTAAATAAACTTACTACTTATATTATTTTCCAAATAAAAAGTTCTAAATATTACACAAAACCCCACAATAATTAATCATGTCACTTTCACACGGCAACGAAATGAACACACAACTTTCTCCTACGCACTAATATAAATTGTGAATCGCGACCGGAAAGAATGAGTAGAACACTGAACTGAGCATATTTTTATATAAAACTTTAACTTATATATTGCCAGCAACTGAGCAAGCTCTAACTAACCGCGGTTAAATTAAATGAGAGACTTGTCTATCTAAACAAAAAAATGTAAACTTTCCTAGTCAAGCAAGCTAGCATGGTCTAGTGCCTTCTGACTTAAGTATAAATTCTTTATACGATCGATCGCGCAGAACACCAATGAAGAACCCAACAACTGAAGGCAAAAATGCTCATTAGTTTGTGATGATTTTTTATGGAAGTTAGAGGAGGCTTGGAGGAGCTCCAACCAGACCAGAGTTACCATTTAAATTTTTATAAATTCCAATTTCGTAGAATACAAGTATCTCTGTTGTTCCGATCACTTAAAAAATGCCAGTGATCAGATTGGATTTAGTAGTAGAAGAAATATTTTAGCTTGTATTTAAGTCTTTAAGTATTTTTTTTTTTGTATGTCAAATAATTGTAGATATCCTATCCTCTAGTTCAAATGGTGGTATTGTTTGTGTTGCTTGCGTTATCAGATATTTTCTTTGGTGGAAGGCATATTTGAAGCAAATGATAGTAACATGAAAAGCGTGAGGAGAAGAGATTTTAATTTTTTAATACTTCAACGGAATGTTTTTTTTATATTATAGAGCTGAGTTCTGGCGATTATATTTATGTATGAGGGAAGAGAAGACCGGAACTTTGTTGACTTTGACCTAAAATTCTTTTTACCTTATATCCAGTTTTCTGGAAGTCTTTTTTCACCTCATTTAGAGTCACTTATCTGAACGTCTGAGGGTGTTATGAATTCCTTACCTATATATTGGAATATATGGCGAGCATTTCTCGGAGTATAGGTACGTGCTCCGTATATGTACTCTACTTACTTTTCTTTAAAGAATCTGTAGTTATCTTTTCTACCCGTATTTTAAAGCATGTATTTAAGTTGGCAGTAGCCAGTCATTAGTCCAGTGAACTTGATCCATTGTTTGGCACAGTTGATGACTTTATTCTTAGAATTGGGCAGATTTTTAATTCGAAAAAAGACAAATTATGATAGCTTGTTCCATATTCACATATGTCAGGATGAAAATGCATTTCGGAATTTTGCTGCACTATTGACAGTATTTTTAAGGAGGGAAGAGTGAGGGTTGCCGTACAACAGCCGGCGTACACTTGGTTCACATTTTTTTCTTTTAACTAGATTGAGAATTTAAGCCAAGGGTAAACTTCGGTTGTTTTGGCGGTTCATTTTTGTTTAATAAATTGGAAGTTACGCGAGTAGTTAATAACTGAGAACTGAAGGGTCTAGCCATTTAGTCGCCCCCCCCCCCCCCCGCCATTTTTAATCTTAACCTTAGCTGAAAAATGAGTTCTATGTTCATTTATTTATTTATTATTTCATTATCTATATATAAAATATAGATTTAATTCCTTAAACTTCGCCTAATACATATAATGAATGCGGCCCACGACTGCATAGCGATCTGGATGAAAAACCTAAACTTATATTTGAGTTTTGCATCCGTGAGATAGAAATCATTTTTGATGACAAGAATTTCCTTTATCTTGAATCGTTGACTAAATAAACCTATGTGATACAGACTCATGAGGCAAGTGTATGTTGTATAGAAAGGATGAGACTGAATTTCATCAAAACACTGAATTCAATGTGATTCACTCAAGTGAAATCTCACCAAGGACATTATTCAATGATTATGCGTATCTTGAGAAACATTTACACCGTATCTCCATGTTGTTTACTAGAGCGTGTCAAATAAATAAGTGAAATCACGAATATATATTATGTACTGTCATCAGCGAAACTATGGATGATATTGAAAGCAGATCTTTGATGAATTATAATAAAAAAAAATATACAGAGAACAGAGCCCCGAGGCAAACTGCCAATAATAAAGTGAGGCTCAAACGTAACGTCATCTAATATAAACCTTATTAAGTGACAAAAAAAAATTTTCAATTCACAATAGAAGAGGACATGAGAAAGCTGAAAGCCAGTGCTTTAATTCTGGGCGAAAAGGGCAGAATATGAGACTCTTTTAAGGAGCTTTAAAATATCTACAATAACGATTTTGGACTACGATTTCAACGTTACGCCAGAAAAGTTAGCGATTCGCATTCAATGAATTCAACAATTCGAAACAGTTTTTGGTACAATTGTCTGAAGTCATGAAAGACTTGGTGGATTGTTGCCTTCCTTTTAAACCTTTATTCAAGATACCTAGATTAGGCCTTTTATTCGATCAATCATCGAATGCTATATAAAAAGCTAATTAAAAAATTGAATTTCACCAGTTCTTTGAAGAATCGTTACGAAACTGTGTATACTATAATGACTCCTACTCAAGCTTTCAATTGATACTTATCGTTGTGTCGCAAGGATCTATCTTAAGCCCTTTGTTGTTTTCTCTTTATTCTTGTTTTATCATCAAATTGCATCTTTATGATGAGTTGCAACGATATTCATTTCTCAGTTAATTTTTGTATACCCACGTTCAATCTATAGATTATTAACAACTTTCTATAATTCCAAGAAATTAAAATAATCTTAAACAGTGAATAATTCTTAAACCAATTAAATTAAAAAATAATGCGAGTGTCATTATGAATTAAAAACTTTTGAATGCTTAAATTTTTTTTTTTTTAATTTTTTGTGTTTGTGTAAAATAACACGAGTTTAAATAGACACGCGATATTTTCAAGTCTGGACCTCTCTTTTGGTTCTTTCCTCACTCCTAAAATTCTACGGCAGCTCAAAAATAACGAAATAAGCAACTAATTTTCCGGCACAAAAATCCAGTTTATCTGCAGGGTGTAAAGTACCTGCTACGAAACTAGTTACGCATATATAACATTGAATGAAATTCTTGAAAGAACTGATGTGTACCTAAAAAACTTTGATTAATATTATTAAGTTTAAGTGTGCCGAATAAACATGTGACAAGATTAATTATAAAAAGCCAAACGTGGGACACGAAGGAAAATTTAACTGAATTTTGAAACACGTGTTATGGACATACTCGATTTTAGCTTCATAATAATGGTAATGAACTTTTGTTTAATAATAATGGAGAAAAACACAAACATTTGCCACGAACAAAATTATTTCAAAAATTCTAATTCTGTTGATGATTGATTATGACTTAATTATTAAGCTTTGCCTTTACGGAACCGGTTTTATTCCCCGCATTATTCATTGATATAAAAATATATTTTATAGATGCTTTTTTTTTTTAAGATGGGTTTATGTAGCACAAATTTTAATTAAGAATAAAATTTAAGAATTACATATAAAGGCTTATTTGTTTAAATAAAAATAAAGAGTAATCTTTGCGGTTGTTGGTATCACAATTATCTATTATGTGGTGGGTGCTTTTTGCTCTATTATAAATGCTTAAGTATCACTGGATAGAGAGGTTGGTTGGGAATAAAATTTAAAAATTGTTCTAGATGTTCTTCTTACTTTTATAGGTTAAGCATCCGTTTACCTTGTTGCACATAATGGTAGCTCAAAAATATAATATGTTATTCCTCGCTATAAACTGACGAGCCTTTTACTTTGGATTTGGCAGCTAGAATCGCTAACGACTTCTTAGAAATATTGTTGATTTTAGTTCGGTCAACTGACCATTTAAAAACGGTGACAGGTAGCGTATTGCCACGGTATACAGAGTAACAAGTATGCCTGCTATTATAATTACTTTTTCACTTGAGCTGTGACGGCACTGTATCGCACAATTTATATGAAGAATTCCGAAAAATTATTAAAATAAATTATTTGGTAACAGCTTTGACAAATTACAATGGATAATATCACAATAAATAAAAATTACAAAATTTAAAAAAGTTTATACTTACTTTACAGATTAATAAACGAAGGTAATACGCGATCAGATAAAAAATTACAGAAATTTTAATCAGTGCATTAAAGTGTTAATATTTTGTTCATGATTGCTGAAATTAATATACATAAATATAAAATTGAATAATCTAAAATGTATTTAGTACAATCGTATGATGCCATGATGCTCACGAAGCTCCATCGTGGTTCGTAGAAGTCATAGTTTGTTATTGTCAGTATATCGTGGCGTGCTGCAGTTTCTGTTTTGTTTTTGTAGAAAAACACTAAAATTTCTTTATAACTCAATAAAAAAACTCAAGCCAGTAGTGTAGAAAACTAAAAAAAAAGGACTTTGGGCCTGGGGAAACAATCTTTTTCTATCAGCCAAAATTTGAATCACGGAAAGGGGTAACTGTGGCAACAAAACATTTTTTTTTTTTAAATGAGCAGAGCAAACTTAATTAGCAGATATTAAGCAAACACTAATACGTTTCTGTTAAATAATTTTTACCACTCTGCTATCGCCAGTTTATGAATGGCTCTATCTCTCCATTTCCCCTCATCAAGAAGGGATTCCCTGGCCGCCAGGACCTTTAGCAACCTGATATAAATTTTTTTTTCGAAAATTATTTATTAGAATGTTAGTGAAATTTACAATATTTGTGAACGACAGCAGTCCAAAAGTAGGGTAGAGAAGCCTTCATTTTCCTTATCAATACTAGAATATTTATCTTCAGAATTTTTGTACATATTAGTCCTCGCTGGTTGACAACAGTCCAAAATGGTTTTGGTTGTGGGTTGATTGGGGTGCCTGAGCAACTAAAATTCATTTTTATAATCTAGCTGTATAGATGATGACGGTATACTAAGTTTGTCATTCCGTTTGTAACGCATAGAAATAATGATGGCAGAGGAAGATGGATTGGGCACCTTCGCATAAAATTAAAAGTTGCTTTGATTTTTGTATATCCGTCCGTCCGTCTGTCCTCACGATATCTCGAGAACGCGTTCCCTTAGAGAGCAGAAATCTTCAACGTGCTATTTTAGAAAAATATTAGAATTAGGTGCGAAAATGGGGCAAATCGAGGAACTCCTTCCTAGGGTTGCCATATAAAAAATTTATTTTTCACTATATATTTGGACACTGCCTAAGAACATGTGGTCGTAGAGAGTTGAAAATTTGTGGGCAGCGTTTATCATAGAAATATTAAATACAACTTCAAAATTGGACTAAATCGGGCAATCCTTGCAGTATTTTACGTATGCTGTAAAAATGATCAGTCCTAGACGTTTTTATTGTACTGAAAAGTACTTCAGAGAAATTATGAAATTCTATTAATTCTACAGATCTTTTTTACTGTCTGGTCAGGTGAGATATTTTTTTTAGGAATTTATTTAAAATTTTTCTTCAGAATTTTAGTGTATTATTGGTGTGCTCAGCAGGTTGAAAATAATGCAAAAACAAGTGGTACAGAAGTACTGATGATGTCTTGGAAATTTACTTTAAAATTCTTTAAAAGTTTTATGCAATATTGGTGCCAGCCAACAACCGTGCTGGATTGATTTTGTTTGAATGTTTGCCTTCTAAGCATTCCTCCGAAATGTTACTTTGCGATAACAGTAGGAACAAAGTGACGCAATTTCTATTGGCCTAAATGTTATTTTTTGGCAAAAATGGTAATAGGGATGAGTGTTAGGGTGATGGGACATGGGACGGATGAGTATTCTCCACTTAAACTCGAGAAGCTTCCAATAGGGAGGAAAAACATCCAATTACAATTGTTCCACAGTCGTACAGTTTGGGTTATATAAAGGGATTACCAAATGTCATGGTAGCTATGGCCTTATTTTATTTGTCGAGGAGGGGGGAGGGGGGGGGGGGTGAATTTATAGTCAAAGTTAGAAATGCAAGACTTGGAAACAGCCTATAGAAATCTTTCCAGGTAACCTAGGTAGAAGTAGCGACAAGACAAAGAAAGGCTATCAACTCTACACCAATGATCTAAAGGCCTTTCTTTAAACAACATCAAATGAAGCTAATGCAATACGTCCTGTATTCAGTAAAATTGCGTTCCCTCGAGAGTTTGCAACAGAGTCAAAATCAAAAGTCAACCCCTATTCAGATGTTCTAGTCACATTTGCTTTGGGTATACTCACTGACTTATAACAATGGACTGAGCGATTTGCTATTTCATGTGGCACAAAAATAATGTGTTTCTGTATATCAGAGTTTGAGCACCATTTAAACCGTTTACAAAAACATGTAAAATTCAACCAATCAGAGGAAATTTTACACCCGAAAATAGAATTAAATTAAAAAAATATCTTCCTTGTGTTCAAGTGATTGAGAGACGGAGCAGTAAATACAAGTCAGTGGGTATACTACATACCTACGTCTGGGCACCAAAAAAGATTTTGTTTTCTTTCTTGGGAACCTAATCGAATTATTTTTTAACTCTTTGGAGGATCTATACTGTACTGAGTAATTTGATGATTAGTCAGGGCGATATAATCAATAAGATAGCAATGAAAACCCTGGACTGCCTCCAGATACCCAAATAGTCGCTAATTATGTACGAATAATTTTAAGTAAACTTACATACGTTTGTCCGTCCGTTTTTCTGTCCGCAAGATGACTTGAGAATACAACAACTGAAATTATGAACACGGTTGTTCTTTGGTATAAAGATCGTAGTTCGAAAGTGGTCGAAATCCAGAAACTCATTTCTAGGATGGTCATATAAAAATTAAAGTTTTCAATATATGTATGTATGTATATGTGGACAGGGTGCTTGTCAGCTCACATACTTATTTAAGATCTCGCAGGAGAAATTGGTATAGCTGTTCTGAGATTTAATTAAGGAAAAAGAAATGCAGTTTGGATAAAAACAAACTCCATCTCTAAAAACTCACAAAAATAACAAGAAAGTAGAGATATATGTAGATCAGCTTTTGTTAAATCTTATCATACAGAAGTAAATCAGTGCTGCTCTATAGTTGCGAAATGGAAACTTACCTACCTGCCTATTTTATAACGCACCAGCTACTAACATTTTGAAGTAGGTGATTGTGTCATATCCTAAAAATTTACTGGCAAGACTATAGGTTTATTCGTTGAAGACACCGGGTAAATCTAGGGCACCCTAGTGCTACAGTATTTTGTTATTTGAAAAACTTAGAGGAACAAAGCATTCCATGAAAACCCCGTGCTTCTGTTTTTGTACCCCGAACTTAAACGAACAATTTCTTAAGGTAAGAATTTGGCATTCGTGACTTGAAATTTGCTTGTGATTGCAGCATATAAAAAATTTCATAAACAAATATAAGCAAAAATTATAAGAAGAAAAAAAAAATAGAAAAATAGCCAGAAATCATTCTTATTTTTTTTACACATTTAATAAAAAAAATAATGTCACAAATCATAAAACTCGAAGGTAAATTATACTCAGAAGAACTGTCAGAGAAGTCAGAACACTAGGGTTGTTCAAATAACTTCTGTTCGATGCACAAAGCCCAGGATTAATAGCAGCCATGTTGTAAAGTAAAATTTACACTAGGGCTTTATACAATGTTTTTATCGAACAAATCTAATGTTTCGAAAAGAAAAATTCTGACTAGCACAGGATCAACGACAAAATAAGACGAGGAAAGTAGAATTTGATTGGCTATAAGCTGTAAAATGAAAAGCAATAACAACATCGCGAGGCAGACTCTCGACTGAATCCAAGAAGTGAACTGTGGAGGAGGACAGTTTTTAGTGCATTAAGGCAATAGCAAGAAATGGATAGCTTGGTTCGCCGCCTTATATCGGTAGATAGCTTAAAGAATAAAAATTAAAGTTTGAAGCTGTTAGGCAATTTTGCATGTTATGTAATCTGAGGCGTTATCTTGGAAGACAAAAACTGAACGAATTACGAACATCAAGGTTATCTTTCATATAAGTTTAACTGTACCTATCGTAATTAGAAATTCGATTTGATTTCATATTCCGCGAAGAGAAACTAGGAGCAACTATTGTGGTTTTCTTTTATAGGTGTAATATTCAGTAGATACTATAAAGTTGCGACCTTGGTTTTAGCCTTAATTACGTGGTGGAAAAAGCTAGTAAACTTAAACAAAGGCGGTCACATTGGAGCTGCTGCTTTAGTGGTAGCTGTAGCTTATAGTGTAATGGACAATAAAAAGCATGTCACTCATGAAACTCTTACATACATAAGTTGTTTACGTTATGATAATGCATGTGAATATAATGCAATGCAATGACATGAAGCCTAATAAAAGAAAGTTTAAGAATGACGAGAAGGAAACTTCCATAGCAAACAAAGAAAAATTTGAAGAGCTTACATATGGTGTATGTATGTAGTGCATGCATCAAGGTACAATGAATAACTTTATGACTTTTTTACCTGAACAACCAGTTTGATATACGGTTGAATGTCAATGACTCGTAACAGTCTTTGAATTAACGGTAGTGTTACTATTTATATTTTGTTAGAGACATGAATGCGTGTGCATTTGTTATGTTTTCTTGAGGAAAAGTTTTATTGTTTCTGCGGTCTTAATACTTTACATATACATATATGTATTACGGCAGATATTTTCGATATTTGTTTCCTGATTAATAGGTGACGATAATAAAAGTTTATGTGGATTTTGAACTGTTTGTTTATATGTCTCCTTCTAGTTTTGCTGACCTTTGTTATGTTCATATCGATAACATCAAAATTACAACTCTTTCTATGGACATAGGTACTTTCTTCTTTCATTTCCCTTACATCTCTCGTGAGACTAAATTGGGCTAAACACAGTAAATTTCCAGAAAAGTTCTGTAAATTGTCCAATAATCACCCACAATTTGAGATGTGCTTCGAAAGTCTTGTATATGTACTGCACTAGTTTTTGCACTAATGCTTAATTAAATTCCGAAAAAAGAGCATTCCAAATACTTTTTTTTGACAATCATAGATAATAATATAATTCTGATAATAAGTCAAACTAAGCTTAGTTGAATCTTTAATTTTGTTCTAATTCGTTAGTTGTTAGTTATTATATTTGTTAATTTAGTTTTATCACTAGCTCTTATAACAAGATGAAGTTGAAGACGAAGATTTGAATTAGATTGGAATTAGACTCTAAGGAGTCATTTTTTAATTTGTTATATTCTTTCTATACTCATATCATAATTTAATGCCATGTATGTTGTAATGTTGGGATTGCGTTGCTTATGTCATATATCAAGGATAAGCACAAGTAACTTAATTGAAACACATTAGCTTTATCTCCAAATAACTTATATGTATAAAAGCTTATCACCACCAGACTGTCCGTGTGAGAAATAATTCTCTCTCATTTTCAACAACTGCCCCTGGGATTTATCAATCGTGGTTGTGAAGCAAACTTTGAGAAGAAGCACTCAAATACGTACTCTGAACTAGGAGTCAAGCCAACGATGTTCGTGGTCTTTATTGTAGTTTTAACGTTGAACTTAAAATATTTACGTCTTGATTGTAAATTTATTTTTGCAAAATAACAGATTAATAGGCTCGTTAATAATTTTTGTTTTTTCATACATTTTTGACATTCCTTATTCCTGAATTTCCACAATCGGTAAAATATGTGTTTATTTTTTGCTTTAGTAGACCTGTGCAACCTTTCAAGTGTATATGCGTATTATTTATATATGTATTTTCCATACAAAAATTTAACACCCCTTTTTCAATCTCTTAACAGTTGAATTACGAAAAATCTCGTCTTAACAAGTCTATCCGTAAGAAAAGAAAATTATATTCCAAATTTCATATTTCTAGCTGTGTAGCTTCGGCTTGGCGATGATGAATCAGCTAGGATATGTTTTGTTATATATACATTATATGTATATATATATATATATATAGATAACCGGAATTGAATGTCACATGTCACATTTTATAAAAGTTCGTTTTCATCTTTGAACTGAAAAGCCAGAAATTTCAATACATAAATAGACTATTTTTACAACATGCAACGTTAAAAGTTCTCGACTAAACCGGTAATCTAGCAGTTATGTTAATAAGAAGAATGATTCTGTAAATTTTTTATCATAAAATTTGATTAAATTATAAAGAAATCCAGTTTTTAAAAAATTTGCGATTCGCCAAAAATCTCTGCGCAGTATTAAAACATTCCCGAAATGTTCTTTAGTTAACCTTGTTATTTAATCTTAAGAAAACTTACCAAGACGACAATTTTTTGTTGCATTTGGGCTTGAAGTTGTTTTGGGTTATTCTTGTCTTATTGTTTTCCGAAATTATACATTCTGTTGAACGGCTGTACGGCAGTACTAAGTTTTTTAATTTTACTCTGTAAGTTAAGTGTTAAGTTAAAAGGAGCGGGGTATAGGAAAGTACGGATAGAAAAGATTAAGAGATATGGGAAAATTTAAAATATTGTATTTTCTATTTTATCTTCTATTCTTCTATGGTTACCTATAAATGTTCGATGTATTTCTCTTTAATGTGATGGGAGATATTTGTTTTATATAGAGAAACAGTCCACCATTTTTATTGACCGCTATTGGCACTGGTCACTCCTCTAGTAACTTGTTTTGTTGTTATATGTGGAGAGCTTGCATGTGTTTGGATATTCGAATGTTTATTTTGCTTCTCTATGTTTGTTTTTTACTGCAAGTCTAATTTAGTTAAGGGGGGGGGGGGGGTTGCCACTACATCGAAATCATTTAATTTTGATGAAGTGATTTCGAAATCACTGTCAGAGAGATTAGGTGCTACACTTAAATACCAAATTGGCATGCAAAATAATTAATTACATAAACGGGACTTTTGTAATTATTGACTATCAGAACGAGATTAACACAAACTCGCTGCATGGACACGTTTAATAAATAAACGGTCAACAATACATGCGTTTCATCACTTATTCGGTGTTAGTATTAGTATGTTAAACCAAGTATAAACCAAACACCGTAGTAGTGCGACATAGGAACAGAAAACTAATTATCATAGACGTTTTCTTAGAACATGCTTAGAAACGTCAACGACAAAATGCTCAGCCTTAATATTAACAGTAATGCACATGCGATTAATGGGTTCATACATTCAAAAGTTGGATCTTGCGGAGTTAACATGCAATATAGGTAGCCTTCTCAAATTGTGTCCACTATCGCGGAAAGAGATTTTACTAAGTAACAGTGGAGAATTAAAATTCACGTTTAATAGTTGATGCACAAACGTTACATCGGCAACTATGCGACGTTTTTCAAGCGAGTGCATATTCAAAAGTTTCAAGCGATCCTCATAAGGTGAAAGAATTAATGATTTATTCCAGGGTAGGTGCCTGAGAGCAAATCGTAAAAAGTTTTCTGAATAGACTCGATGCGGTCGATGTATGTACCGTAAAATGGAGACCAGACCTGGCTAGCGTATTCAAGAAGTGGTTTCACGAAGCAAGTGTACAAACGCAATGTTATTGTAGGATTCGAAAACTCTCAGGACCAACGTTTTATAAAACCAAGCATATAACTACACTTTGATGCCATATATGTAGTTTATATGGGAGATAAAATTCAATCTGTGGTCACATTTGATACCCAAGTCATAGACCGACTCCACACGGCGAATAGAGGAATCCGAGAACTCATAACCATAGGTGATTGGTCTCTAATTCCTATGGAAAGTCATAATCTCACATTTATCGATATTGAGTACCAAATTATTGCTCTGAGAGAAATGCTTAACATCGTCATCATAAATCAAGACCTTACAGTATCTCACCACAGAGATAATGTCGTCAATAGACAGAATAAAGAACAACAGGCTCAAGTGACTCCTTTGAGGTACGCCAGACGAAGCCTTCGAAACTCTAAGATGGAATGGATGTATAAGATTTGGTATATTATGTTATCTAAATAAGGCTCTGTCCATTTTAGAAATGTTGGGGGAAACCCATACTTTTCCATTTTAAAGAGTATCACGGAGTGAGATAATTTGTGAAGGCTTTACTAAAGTCTGTATAACTGCAAACCCGCGAATGGTATCCGAGACAAATTCCAACAAGTTCGTGGTTGTCGATTTGCCCGAAATGAAGAGAGCAAATTCTTATATAAAACCGATAGCTGAGAGTAAATGATAGATTCGAATAATTTGCAATAGACCTATAGTTGAAAATTTCACTTATACTACCTTTTTTGTGAATAAGGATGACGAAAAATTTTTCCATAGCTGAGAGAAACAACCACTATCGAGCGATTTTTGAAATATTATTTTCAGTGGTGCTGCCAGGGCAAGGCAGCAGGACTTAAAGAAGGCTGGAGTGATCCCATCAGGACCCGTTGCGAAGTCACTTGGAAGCCCATTAAAAGGATATATTGCCACATAAATGTCAGCAACATTAATATAATATTTAAATTTTATTTTAAATTTCTTTCTTAAAAATTTATTGACAAATGTATACAACATATGTCAAATGATACAGTTTGAGAAAAAGTAGTGGAAACCGAAAATGGGCGCGTTCGGACAAATTTTCGTAATTTCCGACGTAATTTCATTGAAATTACGCAAAAATGAGATGGTTTCGGTTAAGTTTCTTGTACTGAAAATTACATGATTTCGAGGATGATTTCGTCGAAATCTTGCTGAAACAACGAAATTACGTGATTTCGATGTAGTGAAAATGCCCTATAAGGTAGAGATATCTGGCTTATTATCAGTTTTGATAAAAGTGATATGTAGTAGGTTAGGGATTCATTTGCGTAGAGAAAAGTTGTGAAATTTTCATTTGCTGGTTAGTTTGAGGTGTATAAGTTAAAGAGAATCGGTACAAAAATGGAACCTTGGGGAACCCCTGCTTTACTAAGTTGTGTGGGTAATTCATGTTCTTCAATATCCACATAAAATTTCCTTACAATCAGGGAACTGCAGATTATTCTGATTGGATGAATTTTTCCATGCTGTGATAAGGAGTCAAAAGCTTTTTCTACGTCGATGACTCAAATTTTTATTTTTGATAAGTCTCTGGTGGTATCTGTGTGGAAATACAGTAATAGATTTATTTAGTAGAATTGAATGCTATACATAGTTTAAACTGAATTGTGAGTCCTGGTCTTGATGGAATTTTTCTCTACGAAAGTTCTTGTTGCATAATGGTCTGTTCTAGAAATTTCCTTTCCTTATTATCGTCAGGAATTGATCTGCAAGAGTTTTTTTATAATTGCATTGGAAATTGGATCCTGATGTTGGCTGTGTAATAAAAGGTTAGCGGAATAGAGTCAATGGCATTTAAAAATGCAGAGACGCTAACATTTCTTTGGCGGAGGAATTATGGATTTTTGTTCTGTGGTAATGGTTCTAGAAAACTTTTGTTTCTTATTGTTTTTCTGGAGAGAAGTATGTGTTTACATACTGTCTATACTTTTCTCCACGACAAAAAAATAAATGGATTATTGCTCCGATAGAAACTAACTTAGTAGAATATGATTTGCTGGGATCTGTTTTGTTGTTAGATAGGCATAAATTGTGCAGTGTCAAATATTAAATGTCAGAAAAGTTGCAGCCAACATTGCAATATAAAATTGGGCTCTAAGAGGTGCGTGTATTAAATGATTGAGGTTTATAAGTAGGGTCGTATTGTAATAAATTCGTACCTATACCGCGTATATTTTTCATAATTTTAATATTAAGCTTTAATGTACTGTATACTGAGTGTGCACCGAGCGTATACCGAGCTATTTCTCAGTATACAGAGACTGACTTGCGGTTTAGTGCAAATTGCTAATGAGTTGAACATCTACGTATAATAATAAAAGTTATTTTGATTTTTGTATGTCCGTCTGTCCGTCCTCACGATAACTCGAGAACGCGTTCGTTTAGAGAGTTGAAATTTTACACACGGGGGTTTTTTAAAAAAAATGATGTAAATTAAAGTTCGAAAATGGGACCAATCGGCCAACTCATTCGTAGGGTTGTCACACAAAATTTTTGTTTTTCACTATATATTTGGGCACTGCCTGAGAAGAGTTGACGTAGAGAGCTGAAATGTGGTACACGGAGTTTTGTTAAAAATAGTAAATATAATTTCGAAAATGGACTAAATCGGGCAATAGCTTTCTGGTGTTGCCATACAAGACTTTGGTTTTTTCTTTCACAATATATTTGGAAATTGCAAGAAATAACCAATTCCACACGAAATTGTACAAGAAATTTTTCCCATAATTATGTAATACAATTTTGTAAATTAACATTTTTAGCCAAATTTTACTTTTTTCCTTAAAACGCATATACTTAAATATTGATTAGGTGCATCTTGCATTCTTCCATCTTTTGTTTAGATCGAGGAGGAGGGGATTAAACACGAACTCGATATAGATTTAAGGGGGTATTCTAGTCTTGAGGCCCGAATTTTAGGTGATTTTTGAAGTGCCGTAAAAAAATGGCAATCAATATCTTTCTATCCATTTTTTTATGAGTTATTTATTAACATTACAAGAATACAGAAAAAAATTAAAAAATTAAAAAGTTGAAAATTAAAAAAATTAGCAGCTGATGAAATGGGGGGCCTCAAAAAATTGGCGCGTGATCATGCCCACGATTCCAACCCGCCTAGCAATCCGAAAAAATAAAAAAAAATAAAAAAGATTATTAGTCTAGAGTAATGTCGCTATGTCTGGAACTAGGGAAAAGTTGAAAAAATTTTTCTTCACAAAATGGCCGCTGCCTGAAAAAAAAGCAATTTTTGTACAACTTTTTTTGACTTTTTCGAATTTTTTAAAAATAGTAAAAATTGATATTTGGGGATGCGGCTAGTTCCGGTCTATAAAGAAGACTTTCAAAAAAATTTCAAGTAAATCGGTCCAGTAGAACTTGAGAAATCGTGGGCTTCGTCTTGAAAAAGGCAGTTTCGAGAAAAACGCGTTTAAGGGGTATCGCCACTGTAAGTTTTTTGAAAAATCGTTTTTTTTTTATTGGCTTAAAAACTAGTTTAAACCTTCTAGAATAAGAAAAAAAAAAGGTCCCGTGCGAGAAAAATTTTTTTTTAATTTGAAAATGGAGGTCGCCACCAAGCGCGTTAAACTTGCTCCGAAACATGACCCGGGAAGATGGCTATGGAGCCGCCATTTTGCCTTTTTTTTCGCTGTAAAAAATTTATCAATAAAGTTCAATGTATGCCCGATAATACCCTTAAAAGGTTTTTTTCAAACACCTTTAATTTCGCGAGAAAAAAAATTCGTGAAAAAACCTTTTTTTTTAGCCGTTACAGTAGCGTTACCCCTTAAAGTCCAAGTGGTTTAGAAGTTAGAATTCAACTGTTAGCAGCTGGATGCAGTTGAACACTAAATATAAAAGATACAAGCCACCATTTTGAAAAATCCTCTTGTAGGCATATTCTTGAATAGTTAAACTTTGAAAATATGAAAACAAAAAAAATATATTTTTTCGAATTTCTAGACTAGAATACCCCCTTAAGCTACTGAAACAAAACGTCTGCAGAGCAGAAATAATAATAATATATTTATTTACTGGCAATATAAAAATGAGTGGAAATATAACTAACTAAGCATGTAGGTAAGTACAAAAAAAAAAATTTAGTATGATAGATACAAATAAAAATAAGAGAAAAAAGAACAACATATAAAAAGAAACATGGAAAGAGAAAAAAAATAAAGCGCGGAAATGAAAAATCGAGATAAGTGATGCGTCATTACACTCACAACACACAGTAAAACAATCGAAGCTATTGCGTCTTAAGGTATGCGAGCCAGAGTTAGAAACCTGCCGAATGCCCCAATGGAACAAGCTCTTTGAGCACTGACTGGTAGACTATTCCATATTGGAATGACCTTGGTAATTAGGTCATAAGAGGTTATGATGACGATCAGATTTGTCGGTTCTTTAAAGTAGAATAGCTTATATAAAAATTTTAGCCTTCTATGCATAAGATACGTTTGTAAATAGCATCCAAAGAAAGGGGCAATGTATAGTGAAACATGAGAAGATCTAGACAAACCATTAATAAATCGGACTGTGTGATTGAAACCGACAGTTTGCTTCCGTTGACAGTGTGAATCAATTTTAGGGAAAATTAAGCTCCCAAAGATAAAGTGGGGTAATATCAGGGCGTTGACAAGTCTCAATCACATGTGACGAGACAACAAGTTGACAGATAATCTGAGATGTCTTATATAGGTAATTGAGTTGGAAACATGATTACAACAAGTTAATTTTCTATTCAGCTCAACGCCCAGATTCCGAACGGAAGTAACATAAGGAATGACGGTAGCCGGCCGGCGGTAGCTCTTCTAGATAGTAGTTCCCTCTATATATAGGCATACTGATCGACTTTTTTGGATTACGACATAAATGGTTATATTTCGCCCATTTTCTAATTCTATTTAAGTTATCATTGATCCGAACAATGCAATCCTCAATCAAACCTTTTGATCTATTCAAATAAACCTGGACATCATCCGTATAGAGATGGATGGACGAATCCTTTACGGACATCGGTAAATCATTTATATATAAAAGAATAGCAGCAGACCAAGCATAGAGCCCTTAAGTATACCACAACTGTGAGTTAAGGGAGTAGAAAGTCCATCGTAGGTCTTCACAGATTGAGGCCGACGCAGCAAACAATTTGCAATAAGGGTGACGGTTGTATTTGAAAAATTAAAATTTCGACGAAGCTAAAGGAAAAGTCAGTCATGGTTGATCGCATCGAACGCCTTGTTATAACTGAAATCAAGGAAGACCACAATGGATATTCGATCACTGTCAACTGCATCTGTCAGGTCGGATACAACTAATTCGCAGCTGTGTCGTGGCCTAAAACCAGACTGAATGGATAAATAAATGGCGCAATGGTTTTAGAAGAGTTGGATGTCTCAATTGCAAGCAAATTCTGATAATGATTTATAAATTCGTTTTGATGGGGGATTTGAGGCAGTTTCAACAGTTCCTTGAAGGTGGAAATTATCTATTCAATATTTTTCCATAGATTTTGAAAGTACTTTCTATAGAACTTTGGCGTAGCATCCGCAGGATTTATTTAAAAATGATTTTTAGAAAATACCGATGTGGTTGTTATAAACTAATTCCATAACTCGGTTGAATATTATCGGATAAAAAATTTAATACATTTTTGTATTAATCTGTATTGGCTTGAAATTTATGCATGATTTTTTTTTTTTTAATTAGGGATAGTCGTCGTAAACTTATTACTTTCGAAATCCTGAATATTTCATTACACCTCGACACTGTTTTTAGTGTATGTTCTTTTAAAATTCGAAATTTTTCATTGTAAAATGTTATTGACAAAAATATTGTGAATTGGTTCAGAATATATACTAATATAGTAGAGTCGCGTTGGAGCAAATATTCGAATCACGATCAATCTAGTAGAGTGAAGAGGAAACATTTTACACTACCTATAGAGTGAACAACCATTTTAGAACACCTGAATGAGTGAACAGTTTTCAGAAAAATTCTCAATATTGAAAAATTCACAGCACGTGTTGCGTCATGCCATATTGATTACTATATTTCTTCTAATGCAAAGTGCGATAAACAATATGCAATAAATTCACTATTTGAAGGAATTAATTTATTTCTCGTTTATAATATATCTCATTTAAATAGTTATGATAATTTTTATTACTATTTATAAGGATTAACTTTTGCTATATGGTAAAAATTGTGTAATATTACACGGTTTTACCTGAATGATAATAATGTAAAACCTTCAACAAATGCAAAATTCGTGTGTAATTTTTTAACCGTTTGACAACGCATATGGACCATTCCACCCCAGATGCGTCGACCACCTCCCGAACAACCAATATTCTAAAGCAATATCATCGATTTTGCTTTATCAGCTTACTTATATAAAATAAAAGAAATAAAGACAAGAGTAAAAAATATATGTAGAATAATAACGTATTTTTTTTCTTCAATATTTTTGTAAAAAATTCCTGAAGCCATCGTTTGAAAATTCAGAAGTCAAACTCCATATTTAATGAAAAATTAACTACAAATAACGTTGAAAAGTTTTGTGTTAGAGATTATGAAATTAATACGATAGATTCGTATAAATCATAAATATAAATCATACAATAAACTATGCATTTTATACGAAAGAATGGATCTAGATCATCTTCATATCAACAATGATAATAATAAATTTCTAATTTTACAAATTCATTCTTTTGCACAATTTCGTTTTCCATCTCTGCTGAATGGGGATCTTCCATTTCTGACTTTTCTAACTATCATCACCTTCATCTATATAAACAGCTATCAACAGATTTATGTAATTCATATTAGTTGGGTTGCTTGATCTATAAATTGAAATTAGATCAATTCGTCGGCTGACCTTAATTTTAATTATATGAGAGCAGAAGGTGATGGCTTAGTTGTTTTATGATTACATACTTGCAAAGCGCTGTATTGATACGGTCCCGTTCAATTGATTATCTCACTTAACTTGTTTCTCTAGAAATAAGCGATATTAAAAAAAATTTGTTATATTCTATAGTCTAAATTTTAATAAACATTTAATAATAAATAATATTCTTTGATAACCATGTTGACAAGAAAGTTTTCTAGGTTGAAATTATCCGTGATTATTTTATGTATGTAGATAATGCGTTTATATAGTCGCTATGGATGTGATAAATAGTCTCTTGACTGGTGGCATTGCAGGTTAATAAAAAAAAAACAAAAATCAAAATAATAACATTGGACTATGGATGTAATCTTTATTTCTCTAAAGAAATGGAAAATATATTTTTAGCACATTTCTTTAATTTTTTAACAGTGTTTAAACTTGATCTTGAGATTTATCAAAAAAGCCTTAAAAATAATTAAGCTCTGATCATTTTGGTGGAAGGGTATTTGAAATATAATAATAATCACTGTCTACTTAGGCAATTAGAATAATCTAGATTTTTTAGAATTTTGCTTTATAAACCATTTCAAAATGTATAGCAGACATAATATGTATCATTGAAATAAATTATAACCAAAACGGAACTGATTGTTCACTTGAACTCATGACAAGTGATAATAATCCATGGAGTCAAAGTTTTAATTGAAGACACGAGACATGGATGAAATCTGGTTCATGGATATTGGATTAGTAGGGTTATCATCGGGCATTAGGGTAACACCATATTTAGTCTTTCAATGACCATGAAGGAGTACATAGATATGTTCTGTAATAAGGTTTAGTCTATCAAGATATGGATTAGGAGAACAAAATTTGTTTCAAGAACAAATATGAAGAGCAAATCTAAAAAACCATGGATGAACGGCCTTAATACGGTTGATTAAGGGAAACTAGATATAACTTGCATGCTCCAAGATTAATGTGAGAGAAGTAGAATAACATAGTTACTTGATATAAGAATTACTAAATTAAATCATCTTATTTAAGAAAAACTCGGAAGGCATAAGACTATCGACTAAATCGAAATGCAGGCAAATAATTTTACATGAAAATAATATAGCTGTGTTCTTGATTATATGTTTTAGGATGTCCAGATAGCACACATTGTAACGTTTTAGTAAAAAAAAAAAAAAAAAAAAACTAGTTACGAGCATTATAACTAGTAATTTCCGAGGATTTTTTTCTATTTAGTCCAAAACAGGCTGTTTATCATAAATTTGTTTTCTCTAGTGCTGCACGCTTAGATTCATAGTTCAACTCTCTGACTAGTATAAACTATGAATCACATGGGGCAATGAAATTTTAATTTTTTGCAATTCAGTTCAACTATAATTATACTATTGAACGCTCACCATGATCTCACGCAAGGCACAATCAACTCGTGTATCAAACTTGTTTTAAATTTCTGTAAAATTTTACACTTTTTTGTTTCAAAAACTTTTGAAACCACGTGTGGAAGCCACACTTTATTTTAATATTAACAATATTTGTTTCTTCGTGCGTGTATGTGGTTTTTATGCGCATGCATGTATGCTGGATGGCATTTAGTTGGTTACCACTGTAATCAATGCTTTATCTGAACTGGAATAAAAACAAAAACCTGGGCTTTCTTTCGCAGTGAGAGCATAATTCGATTGTAAAATTTTTGAGTTATTTATTTTTATATTTTTTGGTTTTTTATATCGAAAACAGTTCATCTTATTTTGGGAGATATGTTGTTCAGTTATTTTTGTTTTGTTGCTTTTTCACATAAAAACGTCGAAAAGGCATTATTAAACTAAAACTATGAAAATATCCAATTGCTTGTTGACCGACCAGTGAGGTACTTTCGAAAACTTTTCCCATATCATTAAACATCCGGTCCCGAGGGTCTTAACATTTCTTAAAATGTTCGATATATTCCGCGAGAAATACTCTTGAAATCCTGCAGTTATACAAAAGCTGTCGTAAGTTTATTGTGCCTAATACGGGGATGTGCGTGCATACATATGAATATCTATAATGTTATACCATTGGCAGAGATCAGTGTGGTCTCAAAATAGAATCTACACGCACATGGCTTTAATCCTAAATTTTAAATTTTGTCTGTTCATCATGTCTAAATCAGGATGTTGCGCATCTTTCGAGTAGTCTCTTTTGTTTTATAGTGATCAGGATTGATCAACCAATTTGCGTAACTGTGTGCCAAGCTTTTGAAAGAGATAGGGTTCTCGAATCTTTTTCAAGGTACTTATTACTAATTTGAATACGGACTTTTTTCTCGATATCTTTTTGTTATAAAAGTTCGTAACGTTATATCGAGTTAAATTTTATGGCAATTCATATCTCTACGGGCAAACTTAGGCCTGTAGTAAACGGAGTGACCTACTTAACTATCCAATGTTATCAAATATAACACGAAGGTAATGAATTGTATTAGGTATTAGCGTTTTCGATGGTACTTTACAGTGGACCCTTGAGTCTATCTAATATTCTCTGAAAGACTACTTATGTAAATATACCTATATGTACATATATGTTGACAAATATTATAAAAAACTATCCACAGCACTATACAAAATTTTAAATCTTAAAATGAATTCTCAATTTATCTACTTATGATATTCGGTATTTGCCTTTCTTACCTAAAATTAACCAATTTTAATTTAGAGCTCTTTTTGAATTCTACACAAACTGCATAAAATACATTATCTCCAAATATTATCTACCAAACCTACTTAACCTAAACCAAAATGAATTACAATAAAATATAAATTAATAAAACTAACAATAATATAATAAAAAAAAAGTGCGAATAAAGTGCCTCACATAAATCAAGTAATCCTAAAAAAATTCTAAGCTAAAAATCATGTGTGAAGCCGGATATCGGAGCAAAAAAAAGCATACACGCTTGCGCGTGCTGCTAAAGAGTAAATGACTCCCCGCAACATTCAGCTTCGTGTTTATGTTTTACTTGGGAATGCCCATGGTGAGAGCTTTTTCGAATAAACATATAAAATAAAATGAAATTCATCTCATCTTGTTCAAATGTTTACATTAAGGCTTGAATATACATAATATGCATAATGGATTCGAAACTGTCCAAGTTTGACGAATTGATGGTTAAGGAGCATATACAATGGCAGAGTAGAGTGGTGTCACCAGTCACGCTCCTTAATGCGTGAACAACGCGTGTCAAATGAAATTTTCATTTCTTCTTTAATTAAAAAAAGAAGGAAAATATATCGTAGGACGGGAGGTTCATTTCACTGTATTAAAAGGGTTAAAAACTTAAGTTGGCCATAAGAATTTTGGAAAAATAAAGAAAGAAAAGAAACAACAATCTCGTTATGTTATTTGTACAAAAAAGAAGAATTAATTGTAATAACAAAATAAATAAATTTTCAATAGTTTTTTATAACTTGCTAACGCAAGGTTAAAAAGTTACAAAGATTCATGCTAGAAGCTTCAAATTATAGGTAATGATGGTGCGTTCTATTAAGATACTACGATGTTCTCTGGACAATTTTTCCATCTTTTTATGTTTCGAAACCCATTTTGGAAATAATTAGGGATTTTCCGTTTATTTTCAAATATGCCTAATTATGCTGGAGAGATTGATGTATGCCATAAAATTCCCCGATAATTCAGGAAGCCAATATTATTGCTGTAAGTCGTTTTATGCAAAGGCTATTTAAACGAGAGCCCGTTACTTCCTACTTCCCCACCCTATCATTCTTCCGGTAGAAATAAAGTGGTGCATCAATATTTTGTAGATAAGATTTGATTTTTATTTAGGTAATAACTTAGTGGAACCTTACCCCAACCAGAAAGTACTCGCAGAAAAGCCAAGTCTTATTGCAAGATTGTCTAAGGCTTATCGCGAGTTACAGAATATACTTTCGGGCTCTTCGGTGAGCCCGAAGGAAAGTTTTTCATTCAACGCCGAAAACTGTTATGTGTGCCATAGAGACGTAGTGGTGTTTTTTTTTTAATCGCCATAATTGCTCTTTGCCATTACTATGTTTATGAGAAGGAGGGGGTGTTGAAAATTATCCTATTAGCTGCTACGGCATATCCACCAGAAAAATTCATGCCGTGATGCTAAAAGGGGAAAAAAGCTGAGCAAATTCATTTGACCTGGTTATTTCTGGAAGGATCTGGTGCTTGTCGTCTTCCATTCAGGCCATACATATCAATCCTGTAGCAATCAACGCCTTATTTCCTGGACGCCCTCCACTGAGATCGATATGACCTGACTATTATACCTTACTGAGTATATTTTATCAGAGTCTTATCCTACGCTATCATCAAGATTGCTATTTTTTTTGCGTGCTGGCAAGTTTGACAACCAAAGGTTACAAATATTGCAAGGTACGAATCCTAGTTTTTTTTGTTTTTGTTTGTTTGTTTTTTAAATTAATCTGACAACGAGAGGACTGTGAACTATCAGTACGTTTACGTGAATATTTGAGTACTTGACTTGAAATCCACTTGAATCTCAGGTAGGGCGGTTGATTGAATTAATTCCAATTACTTGACTTGAATTTTTCTTGAATTTAATTTTTCAATTATTTAAGTTGAAATTTACGTGTTGAAGGAGCCTTTTCATGATATTTTGATTACTTCAAGCATACTTCAAGTATTTATGTAAACGTACTGTATGTGAACATCGGTGCTTGTTGTTTTCATTTTTCAAGCACAATTTTCGGGGATATAATTTGTAAAGCACAATGTTCGCAGTTATCAGTAAACGTTACTGATGTATGGCCTATCCAATCCTAATCAAAATGAGTTAGTATGTGTGTCGGTACTCGCAGCGTTGCATGAACATTAACTCAAACCCTCAGACAATAAACTTTGTGTTCCTTCTTGATGAAGATTCTGAAATCTATGGTATATGAATGGTAATGTTAAGGATATTTATGTTAATGTTAATAAATTTTGAAATATTTGATACAAAACCAAATTGTAAACTAAGATAAAATACAATTCAAATTGTTTAGTTACATTGATCGCTTCATGACCTTGGAAATGAGCTCAATGGTGGCGATCTATGCGTACTAATAGAATTTTACCAGATTAGACTATACAGCTTCAATAACATTTGTGAAAATTAATACTAAAAGTAGACTTGAGATTTAAATTATTAAAGAATTTTAATTTACTGAGAGACATCTAGTGATTACTAGTGAGAGTTTTTGTAAGACAAACGTAATAATGCTTTCCAATTGACTTTAATAAGTTCGAAAATGTAGGCAAAAATTTAGGCAAATACCAAACAAAACGTACTCACATAAGTATGCAATTAAGAGAAATGATGATTTTTGTGAGTAGTTAGATCATAGATGGAACCCCACACGCAGAGTGGTCTCATCTCATCAAAGTTGAGGTCGTCGAATTATTTATTTATAAATAATACAATCAATCTTTTCTTATCAGACTACCTACTTTAAAAATGTTGTAATAAGATTTGCATATCTTGCCTATTCTTATTTTATATGACTGAAAGATGAATTACATAGAAAAAGAAAAAGTCCAAAATATTCCCAGCACTGGACTGTCACGGGTGTTGTCCTGTGACCCATATCATCATACGAGACGCACCATACCAATCCATAACACACAGAGAAAATAAACGGATTGACACATACAAATTTTGAACTTAACTTTTTTAAGTTAGTTTTTTGTTTAGACACTAGTTTTTATTAGATAAAATTGGATCTATATAAAAACATAATTCAATTCAACATTATTTATAAGTGGAGGATATTGTTTGAATTAACAATAAAAGGAGGCATTCGCATTCAATTGCTTTTTGTTGTAACTTGTTTGCTATCAACCTTCGCTCTCCATCTCTAAAGATCTAAGAAGAACTGCGACTTTGTGCAGTGGTAGGAATAATCTTTATTAGGATAGTCTTGCGGAAAGCATTATTATATTAATGACCTTCCTTTAGCAGTAGAGGATGTGAAAGTATGCATGTATGCCAACAATATTCAGATATATCTGAAGCAGGCCTATCAGTCAGCTTAAGGATTTCATTGAGCGTCTTAATTTAACCTATGCTTAATACACAGATGGTCGATTCTCAATGAATTTCTGCTTAATCCTCCAAAAACACAATGCATGGCTTTCTACAACAGCGCTTTCAACGTCATCGATGTACCTCCAGTGATCTTGAATGGTTTTGTTATCCAGGTGGCCACAAGGGTTACTAGTTTCGGAATTGTTCTGAACTCTAACATGGTGTGATGTGCTGCGACAACGTTAGAGTGATTCTCAAAAAGGTATTTTGAGCACAAATAAAGGGTTTTCCAATAAGAGGTGTTATCTTGATATTCAAAGAAAAATACCATTTTTTGAGATAAATGATCGGATCTTTATTTCATTATAAAGAGGAAGGTATGCCGTTAATAATGGAAAATAATGGACCATATTCTTTTCATGAAATTTTCCATAACCAAATCGGAAAGTGGCTGCCCTATGTCCTCGATAGCCTCACGAATTCCATCTTTGAGGTCTTCAATCGACGCTGGGCTGTTGGCGTAGACCTCTTTCACGTGGCCCCAAAGGAAGAAGTCGCAAGGTGTTAAGTCACAAGATATCGGTGGCCAATTGTGATCACCTCTTCGAGAGATAACACGGTCCGGAAACTTTTCCCGTAAAAGATCGTTTCGTTGCTTGTATGGCACGTAGCGCCGTCTTGTTGAAAGTAAACGTTGTCCAGATCAATACCATCCAATTCCGGCCATAAAAAATCATTAATCATCTGTCGATAGCGCAATCCATTCACCGTAACTATTGCTCCAGCCTCATTTTCGAAAAAGTAAGGTCCAATGACCCCGCGCGAACATAAACCGCACCAAATAGTAACACGTTGAGGATAGAGAGGCTTTTCAACAATAACTCTTGGGTTTTCCGAGCCCCAGATGCGACAATTTTGCTTTATGACGAAGCCATCGAGGTGGAAATGTTCCTCATCACTCAAGATGAGTTTTCGATGGAATTCCGGATCATTTTCATGCATTTCAAGGACCCAATCAGCAAAGACTCGACGTTGTTGATGATCGGCCGGCTTGAGTTCTTATGTTAACTGAACTTTATAAGCCTTAAGACGTTTTTGGAATGCCTAATTCCAAAGAACGACGAGGAATGGACAAATCTGGGTTTTCTTCAACACTTTCGGCTACAGCAGCAATATTCTCGGCTGTTCTTGTGCGACGTGCACGGGTTTTATTCATCACATCACTAACTTGTCCCGACAGCTCGAATTTTTCTACCATTTTCTGTATTGCGGTCCGACAAGGAGCTTCACGACGACCCAAAAATGTTCGAGTTTTACGAACCGTCTCTGCCACATTTTCACCATTTTTATAGTAAATTTTAATAATTTCAATGCGTTGTTGAATCGTGTATCGTTCCATTTTTATTAATGGCGTAGTTTCTACTTGTCAAATGTCAAAAAATGACAGCTCCAAAAGTGAAATAGCGGGCTAATTAAAATAACACCTCTTATTGGAAAACCCTTTATTAGGATGAAATTAGCAATTACACTGATTATGCAATATTTCACATTTAGAAGTCAAATTTTTCCTAGCTTGGATAGTGAGTGTAGGTAGGCGTAGGATGGAGGTGGCTTTCAATGATTGCGTGTGATTTGTTTATGGGTATACGAAGATTTGATCATGTTTCCCCGTTTATTAAAACTTACTTGGTTGTTCACTGACTGAAGCGGAGAACTATAGTTTTCCTCTTCAGAATATTAATGAGCAACCAACCAGAATATCTCACAAAATTTTTCTAGTTGTCTTCTTCGCCACTTACTCGATTCAATAAATTAGTTACAGAACGTTCTTTCTCTGCTCGGGCTGTCCGCTTTTTTTTTTTATATTATTAAGCCAAGCTTATTGGATACCCTATGATGCAAAGCACAGCATCGCAGGAAGGAGATATGGAAAAGATTAGAGGATATGAGGAGAGTGGTGGAAGTGCCGATGTATGTCGTCCTTAAATTTCCGCAGATTGAATGCCAGAGGAAAAACAGAAGATGGTAAACCGTTCCACATTCGCACTGTTCGGAATAAAATACTGAACGGCCGAAAGTAATTTGAAGGGTAAAAGGATGTGCGCGGTTTGCAGCGCGAGTATTGCGTGCACGGATCATTCTACAAGGGATTAGACTAGATATTTCATCAGAGCATTGGCCATGGATCTAGCGATAAAGGAGCGAAAGGCATCCAACATAGCGGCGGTGCTCGAGTAAGTCGATATGACAAGTTATTGCCAAATCGTCAATGAGTTTGAAGGCTCTTTTTTGGACAATATCCAATAAAGCTAAAGCTGTGCGACCAGCCCCAGCCCATATATGGGAGTTGCATTCCATTCTAGGTCTAATGTAGGACATGTAGAAAAGCGCTAGATTTGACGGGCTGAAATATTTCTTACACCTTTTCAGAAATCAATCAAAAATTAATGCTCCTTCAAAAGAAATGGGTGTGGTTAAGTTATGATCTTGCTTTAATGAGATGAGACAGATTTGGGTCTTAGATGCATTGAATTCGACGCGATTCGCTTTGCCCCAAGCGAGGATATTGTTAAGATCGTTATTCAATGATTTAATTTAACACATGCGGAATTCCCCCTGGAGTCCGCAAGAGTGTCAAAGGAGTAAGCGAAATCAAGAGTACTGTCATCAGTGAAACTATGGATGGGATTTAAAGTAAGGGAAAGCAGATCAGATAACAGAGCCTTGAGGCACACCGGCATTTATGGGATGCGGTCAGCAAGTCTCCAGATGAGCGTCCAGCTCGGAAGCCATATTGGCAATCGTTGATGAGATGATTAGTTTCTAGATACTTCATTAATTTTGAATTAATGATAGATTCAAAAACCTTTGAAAGAAGCGAAGTGATAGCAATTGGTCGATAATTTGATGGATCGCTACCCTCTCCTTTCTAGGGAATATGCTGAACGTGAGCTAGTTTCCAAGCAGTTGGAAATTTTCCTGTCGAATGAGACAAATAGAATAGTTTGCGCAGAGGTTTAGCCAAGGATGAATCACAGCTTTTAATTAACAGGGGCGAAAAACCATCAGGACCTGCGGCTTTGGAAACGTTGATCCCCTTAAGGACCCTGAACACATCCCTCCTACGGACGTGTATTGGCTCTTGTACACATCCGTACGAGAGATGCGAAACAGGCGTTTGTGAGGTGGGTGGAAGACGAGAATTTGAAGTTAATCTACCAGCTAAAATATTAGCTTTATCCAGGGAGTCAACAATCACTTCACCATTATAAAGTAGTGAAGGTATGGAGGAACTGGTGAACTTGTCCTGATGGTTTTGACTAGGGACCAGCAACCTTTGCTACCTTTGCGGCTTGCCAAGGTTCTTTGTCCGATATTCTGGTTAAAAAGAAATTTTTCTCTCTGGATAATGGACTTATAGATGTTCCGTGCAGTCTTGTTAAGCAAGCGTGGTTGCACTTATCGGTAAATCAAGAGCGATTTTGCTGTTGTTGTGATCTGCTGTAAGAATACGGTATGTATTCACGCAGCAAACAGACCGACCAATCAATTTCTCTAAGATACTGATTGAGACTCTCTTAATCATCATTCTAATAGTGCTAAAGAAGCATAGGTGGAGAAGTACAACGGCACAGGTTTGAGGTGGTAAATTGAGCCGTGATTAAACAATGGTCTGAATTACCGAGAGGGTAACCGACTGAGATGGAATATTTGTCAGGATGAGATGTTAGAAACAAGTCTAGTAAATTATCTTTATTTCCAGCTGCATCAGGAATTCGCGTTGGTGCATCCACTAGCTATTGCAAATTAAATGATTCACAGAAGAGTTCAACGAAACGGCCCGCAGGACTTGTGGTAGAAGAATATCTGAGCCATGGTATGTTATGAACATTAAAATCGCCTGCCAGGACAATTTCGGAAGAGGGGGAGACAGAAAGCAAATGATCAATATTGTTGGAGATATTGTCAAATATTGATATCATGTCGTCATCAAACAGGGCTGCGATAAAGGAAACAAAAGTATATGATGTGCTTGTGACGTTTGAACCTAATCCAGATATAGTTAAATTCTGGATTGGCAGAAGGAGAATCTTGAAGAATGGTAAAAGCCACTTCATTTCGAATATAAACTGCAATCCCTCTATGCTGAGAAAAAAGAGACATGAAGCTGTAACTAGGGACGTGATACTGATTAATATCAGCATCAGAAACGACCTTGGTTTCACTTAGCGCAAGAATTGCCGGATTTTTTTTAGTTAAGGTGGCAGTACACCGATTTGCTCTTAATCCGCGGATGGTGCAGAGATCTAAAATGAAATTCTGCATGGTGAAGGCAAGAACAAAAAAGCAAAAAAAAAAAAAAAAAAGCGACACACAACAACATAAATATATGGGCGCCACCAGCAGAAGTCAACGACACAGACTACGCAGTCCAATGAACACAGCTGGGTGCACCCGGATTGCTGATCAGTGGCAAGTGCTAATGCATTTCCTCCCATTATGTATTACATAAATATTTAATATTTCTTGTATGGCAATATTGCAAATTACTGTTGCTAAGCTACTTTTGATTTCATTTGTTTTGATTTTTGGTTTCTTGTTTTTTTTTTTAGGATTTTTTCTTTAATTTTTTATTCGTACTTTATTTTGTAGTGGTAAAAAATTGTAATCTTATGTACATATCCCAAAGCTAAATATATTATTATTATTGTTATATTATGTGTGTACAACAGCCATCGGAAGTTACAATCGCAATATTCTAATAATGTACATATCGCACCTCCAGTGCAAAATCATCACATCCGAAAACATCAATTTTGAATTTGTTATTGCATTTTAATTAATAACTAAAGTATTCGTGAATGAAAAGTTATACTATGCAAATACCTATTTGCAGACTACTAACTATGGGAAGAACTACACCAGTACTGAAAAATTTTAATTTATAGATTGATTTGAAATGTTTAAACGTCAATTACAATTTTTGAGTTGTGGTGGTCTTGCATTGATGGTGCGACAGACAATTCACAACAAAGCTAAAAGAAAAGATTTAGAAGCAATTAAGAAAGTAAGCACAATATTTTGGAAATCTTTGTATTTGTGTTTTTAATTTTGACGAATTTTGTCTAAATTTACATTATTCATACGTCAATTGGTCGTAGTCGAAGCATATTTTACAAATTAGAAACTACATCTTATTGATTTGAGTCTATACGAAGGAAAATACACACTTAAATAAAAAAAATTATGAAATGTTTCGATGCAAACGATAAAAAAAACATCCACTTCAGAAAATATGAAGCCTGAAATATTAAACGCCAGAATTAAAAATGGTCGGAAAATAATAAAAAATTGTTATTACCCCGAATCTTATGGGAATCAAGGTCACCTAGGAATACCTGAAAATTTAAATAGAAATCAATCATAGTTGATAGAGTTGACGAAATAAAGGCAGTAAAAACTAAAGGGCCATTTCTTCTTCCTACTGTTTTCGTTTTTTCATGTACCTTCCATGTGGCTTCCATGGATCGACTAAGTATAGTCGGTATTAAAATAAAAATAAAAAAATAAATATATGTAGATTTTTTATATTTATTACAATTTTATATACTTTTTTCTTTTGTTCTACTTTTATCACAAATAAATTACAGTAAATATTGAATTGAAGAAAATAGAGGTTTTGGAGAGGGAAAAACTGTCACGACCACCCATTACACTATAAAAAGAGTTCATTTTTGTTTTTTATTTATATATATGTATGTATATAAAAAGGGAAACCTCACATCAATAACATTATTTGTAATAATGTATATATGTATAGACAGCACGGTGATATATGTAAATTAATATATAGTTACAAATCTTTTCTGTATATATATAATATATATATTATGTATATAAAAAAAACTCCACACTAGACACCATCTTTGTAATTATTGTTTGTAATTATTAGTTGTAACTAAGTTCCTTAACCTTAACCTATATTTACCACAATAGATAGTTATTAATCTAAATAACAATAAAAAAAATCTTTTCCTAAACATGTATATTACTATAAAAAAAAACACATTTTTATCGCGCAGTCTTTAGTTTCCATCTGAGGAACATATATGCCGCGATCCTTAGAACGAAGAATATTACAATTAAGGCAATAATGTCCAGCCAAAAATCGGCATTAACCATATCAAGCTCTTCAAGTGTTGTCGCCGGTGACTTGAAGTGACAATAGGTTTGGAAACATTTTAGTTTTTCACGACCATAACCATAGGTGGCAAGAGCTGTTCCTTCGAAACCATATCGGATATATGAGAGATATGTAATCCATCTGAGATAGACTGGTATAGCATCGAACGATACAAAGAATCCTGAGAATAGTAGGAATGGTACAGACATAACTGGAGCTAAAAATACACCATTTTGAACATTCATTGCAGCACCAACTACCAATCCAACACTTTGTGCTACAAATGATATAAGTAGGCAAGCTGACAGGAACATTGAATATCGGAATAGCTCCCATGGTTGCGATGTAAAATAGTATACTATAGTGACATATACTATGCAGAATATAGCCTGTAAAGAAAAATAATAATTTATTATTGTTTGTTAATAATTTTAGATTTTAAAGTATGTGTGGAATGGCCAATGGGATAGGATGAAATCGTCTAAGAAAGAGATTGATGGTTCATATATGTAAGTTAGTTAGAGGCAAGTTAAAAACAAAAATAATAACGCGTGCAAAAGAAATTGAGCTTCGTGGATTGATTTACTCTGAGATATCATAATATCTGCTGCTTTGTCCAAAGCAGTTTTCCAAGTTATATTCCAAACGTTGTGCTTTTGAGCAGTGTCGGATGACATTTTTAGGGGGGGGGGGGCAAAGACGTTAGCTGTCGCCCCCTCGTTACAGCAATATTTTTTTGGGCAAATTTTATTACAGTTCCAGGGTATACTATGCAGCATATATGATAGATCATCTATTATATGTATAATGCATAGCCTGGAGCTAGAACCAGAATTGTTAAAAACAATTTGAATTTGAAACAATAATGATTAGATCTTAATTGTCATTTGAATACGACTATTCGAAGCACCTAAACCTGCAGAATGTAGCTAAAGCGCCTGCTCTACCTTCCATCTCCACATACAGAAAAATCAAGAAGACTTTTCGTACAAAAATGTTATTAATTTAAAAAACTGATAACAAAAAAGATTGTTGCTAAAACAGCAACTGCAATTGATGAAAGTACAAAAGGCATTTCGTAAGAGCAAGAACTTAATACTCTTCAGTACGGCTGGTTCTTTGTTGTGCATATACATAGGTGCATATATTATCTGAGGTCAACTTAGATTTTTTTTCAGGCATATACGTCAAGCAAGAACCAGCCGTACTGAAAAGTGTTAAGTTCTTGCTGATATGAAATGCCTTTTGCACTTTCTCATCTCCACGTCAGGTGGCACATTGTGTAGAGTTGCCATTTTAGCCGCTATTTAGCCGGCAAAGGTTTTTAAAGAATTGCTAAAATAAAAAATTTAGCCGGCAAAAATTTATAAAGAATTGCTAAAATAAAAAACTTAGACGCTTTTAAATATGAATCTTCCCGACTAAAACGACTAAAATTTGAGACTGTTTCAAAAAAACTCTGGGTAGGAATTCTGGCCTACCACCGTTCAGGTTGAAAGGATTTAGCCTGATTCAAACGCGTTAACTCCGACTAAAACGGCTAAATTAAGCTGGCATAAAACTATTTTTCTGGCAACTCTGTGCTTGGGCCTACTGTCTTATATTCTGCCTACACTCGACCTATTACACCATATGTCCTAACTGTAGCCGTCTGTAGCCGTTAAACAGTTATTAGCTCATAACATATTCAGGTAATACCGAAATTAGATGATTTCTATACCCTAGATGAAATCTAAAGGGTATACTAAATTTATCATTCCGTTTGTAACACCTAGAAATAATGATGGTAGAGCAAAATGGATTGGACCATGCATACAATTAAAAGTTATTTTGAATTTTGCATGTCCGTCCATCCGTCTGTCCGCACGATAACTCGAGAATGCGTTCACTGAAAGGGCTGAAATTTTTCACACAGGCTTTGTAGATAAAAATTAAATTTAAGTTCGAAAATGGGCCGAATCGGGCGACTCCTTCGTAAGGTTGCCATACAAAAATTTCTTTTTGCACTATATATTTGGGCACTGCCTGAGAACGCGTCAACGTAGAGAGCTGAAATTTGGTACGTGATGTTTTCATAGGATTAGTAAATAAAGCTTCAAAAATGGACTAAATCGTATAACGCCTTCTTGGTGTGGCCATATAAAAACTCTGGTTTCTTACATATACTATGAAAACGATCAGTCCTTGACGTTTTTAATGTACAGAAAAGTTTTTCAGAGTACGAAATTCTATTTGTTATAACCATTTTTGCTGTCCGACGAACCGTTCTAGATATATATGCGAAAAACCACTTCAGAAATCAAACTTGTACAGATGGGTGACCATACGAAATTACAAACGAACATTCATCTAGGATATTATAAGAATTGGTCTTACACTAATTCTAGCTTTTTTACTTATTTTTTTAAAAATTACTATTATCAGTCTTTTGAAAATAGATTTGAGTATAGCATTGAGAATAGGTTTAGAGCTAATAACTCTTTAACGGCTACAGATAGCATAGTGTTTTGGTGAGGTAAGTCTTTCAGCTCATCTACAGATAGCAAGCCAGATCCAAGCGTCCGGGAAAAGGCCGGACAAGCACACATAAAGTGTTGTTCGGTTGTCTCAGGCTCGTCTTCCAGGCAGGACCTCAAGGCTGTCAATAACTCCCATCCTTGTTAGATGCGTTTGAAGCAAGCTGTGGCCCGTGATGGATGATGCCAACCACAGTTCTGTATTGTTTCCTTCCGAGTCCCAAGAGAAAATTAGAGAAATTCCTATTAGTTTTGTACCCCTACAAGTATTCAGGTTCGCCCATCTCTGCTAATGCTTCATACGAACATCTGCTTTGATAAGACAACGACAACGGTGGGTTCCGGTCCAAGGAATGGAGAACCAGACATAGACCTGGCTGGCAGGTCAGCCTCTTCATTCCCCATGATACCATTGTGATCAGGATCCCCTTGAAGGGATACCCTGTTGTGTATACACAGCTTATTATTGACAATGGGCTACAAAAAACTAAGAATTAGTGAGATTATACTATATGGGAACATAATAGGACTTCGATCTAAGATGAATCGCCTCTTTATTGGCTGTGCAGGAATTTTTTTTTCTGCCTTAATTGTGATATCTATGGTTTGGACGAAGTAGCAGAATACCTTCTATTTGACGCGACATTCTATGCATCCAATGACTTGGAACTTTGATGCGTTACTCTGAAGTTCCAATGTAAAAATTGGTTTTGTTGCTGCATTTTCTACTTCTCCAGAATCACCTTCAGACGTTTATGTATGCCTTGTTGAATTTGGATTTTCCTGACTTGTTTCTCAGCCGCAATATGCTTTGTCTTTTATTGATAATTTCTTCTAGATTATGGCAATGCAGATTTATCATGAATAACTCTGGCAGACTTTTCGAATTAGTATATTCTCTTATTCATTCGTTATTTTGGTGAAGATGTGGCTTTTTGTGGTCCTTTAGCTTTCAACAATCTTCCCTTGTGTGTTGTCTTCTAATTCGATTATTATATCTTATGGTATTTACTAGTTATTATTATACTTAACTTAGGAAAGCTAATTTTTCTCAACGAATCAACTAGATTTCCACGTGCCACTGGCGGAATGTTCGGGAGGAACGTGACATTGATTTAGATTTTCTTCAGATTAATCATATGTTGACTTTGTGCTTTTTTTTAACACGTTCAACTCGAGACACTGGCGGCCCATTACATTATTACAATAAACAAATTTGTTAACGTTGTCTTAATATCTAATTAAAATGCTTAAAGTGTTTAAAAAATAAAGCTTTACTGAGGTTTTGTTCATAAATGTGTGCTGTATATTCTACTTAAATTTCCGTAATCTAGCCTTGGAAATTTATAAAATGATTACATAAACAAGATGAAATCAACTTTGGATAATAAGTTTTGAAAATTTGTAAATTCAAGGCGCAACTCAGATGGATTTCTTTGGAAGTGTATCGATTGTGAAAATTGAGATTTTTGATGACAGCCAACCTTTTTAGCGACTTCTTCAAAATTAATATTGTAGTACTAGTTTTAAGATATTTGATCAATTGATAAGGCGTGACAATTTTAATACATATGTCGACTTTGCATAATTGTTTCGTTTATGGTTGTGATGACATTCTTTCAGTTTTCGTTTCTCACATCTGTTGTTTTGTGTTATTATTTAATTTAATTTAATATTATTTATCTATAGAAGTGGCAGGCTCCACAATCTCTGGAAACTTACTGCTATCGTTCCTCTACATAAGAAATTCAGTAAGTGCAACATATTATAGACCCAGAGACAATTTATTGTATTTTTACGATTTTTGAAACCTTGGTTTCCGACGTTTATCAGCTTCATTACAAAAGTTTTTGTAATATACAAATTCCCTTTATAATTTAATCGAAATTTCTAATTACAAGTATTGAATCTCGTAAGCAAGTCCATTGCATTTATACCGAGACTGCATATATATATATATATATATATAGCTATAATTATGCTACTTATGAACCAAGTTGCAATAAGAATTTCTCAGTGGTATCCCTGTTCGATCAACAAGATATAGGGACCTTTTTTCAGAGTTTATAAGTCATTCAACAGAAGATAATAAGTTTTTAGCACAAATTAAATGAAAAGTTGATGGAAAATCTTCAATTTTATTATTTTCAGATTTCTTAATGGAACAAATAAAAAGACTTACCTGGAATGGAATATCCGAAAAAGTTATTGCTAAATAATACGACTTTAATGAGTACCATCGATTAAAGTTTTCTTTCAATAAAACTGGCAATTCAAGTGGGACTAAAATATACAAAACAAAATAATATATTAAAAAAAAAATCATTTTATAACCAGTATTTTACTCACATGAAAGAATTGTAATTGTCATCGATGTGTACATCAAAAACAGCATGTTAAAGAAAAGGAATCCTAAATTACTAAGCACTTTAGCGCCATCATTTCCAATATCATAGTATAGTGCTCCAATTAGAAAACCGACAAGAATATGAGCAAATAATCGAAGATACATAAGAGTCTGAAATATAAAAAACAAAAACATATGTGTTTAGTATTTAAATATTCTAACAAACACTAATAGTGCGCAACAACAACAACTTACCCAATCTCTGTAGCTGAATAATAATGTTCTTTTCAGTACAGTCCAAAATTGATGAATTTGTGATGTTGGATATCTTTGTGGTGATAAAACTTCTTCAGATAGTAGAGAGGTCGTTACATTATCTTCTTTTTCTACATCGATTACCAATGAATCTCCTTTAGCAGTCGTCTGAACGCCTGAATCTTTTACAATATCATTTACCATATTCGTTGCTAATAAATTATTTCCATTCGCTGTTAAATTATTTCCTTCAAATTTATCACCACCAGTACCATTTTGAAGATTATTTTTATCATATATAGCTTTAATATTGTGAATTTTGACCAAATCATTACGAGTTTTAATACCAGCAAAATCAGCAGCTGTTCGAACATCTCGACTACCATTTTCAATGGCATCCACTAATTTTTTAATATGATCACCATGTTCACCACATGCAACTTCAATAATATAACTGGCAGGATTATGATAGCTAGGACATTGTAATCCTAATTGTGATAAGAAAGGCACTAGTTGTTTTGTATTTCCCTGATATACGCATTGACCATCGGCCAATGTATAAAGTTGATCGAACATTTCAAATAAACGTGCTGATGGTTGATGAATTGTACAAATAATTGTACGTCCACCTTGTGCTAACATTTTTAATAGATGAATACATTGAAAACATGTTGAACTATCCAATCCTGATGTTGGTTCATCGAAGAACATTATTGGAGGATTACTAACCAATTCTAAAGCGATTGAGAGACGTTTTTTCTGACCACCTGATAAGTTTCGTGTTAAAGTATGCCGATGTTCGTTTAAACTTAACATTTCAAGAATTTCCGTGATCTAGAATATAAAAATGAAAATTTATTAGGCATAAATATTTTTGCTATTGTTATTGTAATAGAGTATAGAATGCATATATAAAGCTAGATATATATTTCTATAAACATATTGGGATATCTAATAATATTTGTAAAGAGGTTAACACAGTCATTAAAATAGTAAAAGGCTTAAATTCCTTCCCTCTAATATATAATGTCTAATTGGATAAAAGTAGGAAATTCCTTCCCGTTTACGTTCGCTTACAGGTCATAATTCCAGTTCTTAAATTCGTCCAATTTTGAAAAGTCTGCTGATTCTTATATTCAGGAGCTGTGCTTCTCTGTGCTGAGCTTTTCAAATGCTTGCAAACTTGTGAATGTATAAATTTTACCAAATAGAGTGACTACTTGCCTTCTCTTTAAGTTCTGGCCCTAGTTATCATAATTCAACACACTTAATGAGAAATCGCATAATCACCAAATATGCTAGAAGCGATGCCTCTATAGATAAGGTGCGGCGGACATAGTTGTACTGGATATCTCAAAGATTTAAGATACAATCCGTCAATCTCTTCACAGATTTGTAATTAACAGTATCCAGCAGACTACCGCATACATTCTGAAACTCTTGAATAGAAAGAAAGAATTTAATGCATTGAGTCAATGCTGTCAAGATATCAAGAGATGTTGAGGGGCTAGAAACGAAGTTACTTGGGATAGTAGCTTCGTTTGTGAAAACCATGTTTTACGGCGTAACCCCCGAAATATAATATAAGCCATGAAGTCGACGATGACATTGATACATTAAAAGGCATTAACAGGCCGGCTACATCCATGCAGTAAAACCTCACTTTCATTGTTTTTGTATACTCATCATGGAGGAAGAACTACGATTTCAACTTAAACAGATCTTAAAGCCTAAAACTATCGCTCACACACAAAAATTAAGTTAAAACAAATTGTAACCAAATATGTTTTCTTTTTAATAATTAAAAGAAAATAGCATCTAGAACAAATTTATGGAAATTATAGCGTTTGAACAAAATATAAGAAGCTATATTTATATGAAAAAATCCTGCAGTAAGACAAAGCAAGAATGTGTGTGATGTCGACCGCTACTCTCTTTACGAGACTTATGGTGAATTCTTTTCACCTGAACTGAACCATAACTCGTTCGGTTCCTACACCCAAAGTGTTTTGTTCACCGCACTGACACAGAACTGGTTCAGAACGTATGTTCTTTTCACAGCGGTTCATGTTCGGTTTCTGCTCCGGTTTTGAACTTTCTTGTTCCATGAAAATTTGTAGTTACGGTTCCGAACTAAACGTCAAATCAAAATTATTTGTTATCAGTGTGGATGTGCAAACATTTGGAAGTGAAATTATTTTGTCAAAGTGATTTATTTTTTTATTAAAATTATAATCGACGAACATTTTAAAAAGGCATTACTCGTAAATGCATTATCAAATGAGTTCTTTTCACCACAAAACCGGGCTGGTTCATGTATTTTACTTTCTTGCATTCTTTTCACCTTGTCCCCGCTCAGGACAGGGCTAAGTTCGGTGTAGATCTGACAGGTTCTGGTTCAGTTCAGTGCCTGCTCGGTTTTGGTGAAAAGAATTCACCATTACTTGTACTTTATGGCTTATGCTTATGACAGATATGGGATATCCATATCTAGATACTCCGAATATCTAGATATTAAAGGACAGACAGACATAAAAGGGTCATTTTATTATTATTTTGTTTTTTTTTTTTTATATTATTAAGTCAACCTCAGGGGATATCCTATGATTCAAAGCACAGCATGGCAGGAAGGAGATAGGGAAATGATTAGAGGATATGAGGAGAATGGTGGAAGTGCCAATGTATGTCGCCCTTAAACTTCCGCAGATTGTATACCAGAGGAAGAACAGAAGATGGTAAATTGTTCTACATTCGCACTGTTCGGGTTAAAAAGCATCACGGAATTTTACTGCACGGCCGAATGTAATTTGAAGGGTAAAAGGATGTGCGCGGTTTGCTGCGCGAGTATTGCGTGCAGAAATCACTCTACAAGGGATGATACCAGATATTTCATCAGAGCATTGACCATGGATGTAGCGATAAAGGAGCGAAACGCATTCAACATAGCGGCGGTGCTCGAGTGAGTCGATCTGACAAGTTATTACCAAATCGCCAATGGCTCTCTTTTGGACAATATCCAATATAGCTAAGGCTGTGCGACCAGCCCCAGCCCAATTAATGCTCCTTCAAAAGAAATGGGTGTCGTTAAGCTATGAACTTGCTTTAATGAGATGAGACAGCTTTGGGTCTTAGATGAATAGAATTCGACGCGATTCGCTTCGCCCCAAGCGAGGATATTTTTAAGATCGTTATTCAATGATATAATCATGTAATCTCGTTTAACACATGCGGCATTCCCCTTGGAGTCCTCAAGAGTGTCAAAGGAGTAAGCGAAATCAAGAGTACTGTCATCAGTGAAACTATGGATGGGGATTGAAAGTAAGGGAAAGCAGATCATTAATGAAAATTAAAAAGAGAGTTGGAGAGATAACAGAGCCTTGAGGTATACCGGCATTGCGGTCAGCAAGTCTCCAGATTAGCGTCCAGCTCGGAAGCCATATTGGCGATCGTTGATGAGATGATTAGTTGCTAGATAGCTACTTCATTAATTTGGAGTTAATGATAGATTCAAAAACTTTTGAAAGAATACTTGGAAATTTTCCTGTCGAATAAGGTAAGTAGAATAGTTTGCATAGAGGTTTAGTCAAGGATGAGTCACAGCTTTTAATTAACAGAGGCGGAAAACAGTGTGACAAACAGTACTTTGACATTTCAATTCAGTTGACAGACTTTTAAGCGCAAACAATTTGGAAATAGAAGTGACACATATATTAGCTTTAGAGCAGGCTACACGGCAACAATTAATTGTCGATAAACGACAAATTCAAAATTTGGAGCGAAAAGAGAAAAAAATGCGTTATTTTGCAATAAGATCCTGATTGAGGTGAAAAATGTATCGGCGGATGTGGTGTCTCAATTCACAATTTTGTTCTGGTCCTTTCGTCTCCATGTTGAAAAAAAAATGTTTGGTTCTTCTTCTTTCTTGAGAAAGCACAGACATATTTCTGCTTAATTTGACACATTATCGTAACGTAAGAAGTGCGGATGATCAGGATATACACAGTAATTTTTGATGATTTTGATATCTAGTCTATATACTAACTAGTTTTCTGGATATATTGGGAGTATTTCATAACAAATATGGCGTATAAACAGTGTATTACGAGTATCTAGATAACGATACCCCATGTCTGCATTCTACACTCATTTCATATTTTTTGCTCATTCAGTTCAGTTCTGTGTTGTTTTCCCTGCTTTGCATTTTTGATTTTTGGAAGTGTAAATTGTAGCGTTCGTAGTCTTTATTTTAATTAATGCATTCTTATTGATTAGCAATACTTTTAAATTTATATTATTTGTTTATCTAATCTTTCAGAAATCTGGTGAAAATTGGAAAATTTTATGGTTTTTGCAAGGTGATTTCTGTTAAATATGAATTTTAACATTTTAACTGGAACGTGAAAAGTTTTTATTAGGTAAGTAAGAAAGTTTTTTTATTCTTTTCAATTATAAGATAATGGTTTATTAAATGGGAAAATATCGTTATTAATTTAACAAGTGTTTATGATTGTTGCCATACCACACACTATAAAATCTTCTTCATTCAAAAATAGTTCACAGATTTAACAGACATTCCAAATTTGTTAAGAAAAATGTATAGAATTCGGTTTTTGTTTTTTATATTATTAAGCCAAGCTCAGGGGATACCCTATGATGATGATGCGTATTTCTACAAGCTTAATTTCAGTGAATATGTAAATAAAAAGGAAATATTTTCCCTGTTGGATAGAATTATCGAAATTTACTTTTTATGTACATACTCATATGTACATATGTATATGATCTCACATTGATTCCATCTAAGGCGCAAGCAATTCTGTACTCCATCAAGATGTGTTTATGTTACACATATCCAATTTTTTACCATTTGGCATCCTCAAATTAACCTAATTAGCTGAAAGATTTTTTATAGATTTCCTTGTATGGAATGTCGCATCAGCTCTCCAGTTACTTTTCCGCTTTAGACTGGATGCCGGATAGAGCTCTTAATACCAATTATTTATTTTATTGGTGTAGTGTATTCCATTCAATGCTCTGTATGTTTCAATGTGATTCAGGGCATGCGTAAGGCATGTTAATGTTGCTTTTTTTTTCCAGACATTCTGTTTGAATCTGTACAGGACTTAATCGATTAGCGCAATAATTTTTAAACTTTCGAAAGTCAACTTTCGTTGCTACCGTTAGAAAAGGTCCAAGACTGGATATAGCAAATTATTTGAATTTTTGAAGATTTCGAAATGAAGCTATCTATATTAGTAGAGCTAAGATAGGAAAATTCGTATAAACTGAACATTACTGTTGATATCATTTGGAGATAAATCAATAACCTATACCTACTTATTCTTTGCAAGGCTAGGGCAGAATCTAATATATGGATTTTGATGAATTTAGTAATTATATCCCCTCTTTCATTGTTTTTTTTTCTTATATGTATTTAATAATCATTTCCCGTATATGTATATGCTTCAACAGGATTCCTTTTTATTCGCATATATTCTGATTAGTTTTTCTTTGAGGTGACTTGATTTGATTCTTAGGAAAGATGATTTCGCTTCTTTTTATTAGATTATCCTCAAAATTATTTACATTGATAATTTCATTACCAGAGGACCCAGTATTGTAACATTGCATATCATTATTAAATAACTGAAAAAATCTGTTTCCTGCCTAAAATTTGTTTGTGACGTCAAACCTTCTTGGATGTTACATGTTACCGTGGATACTATACAGACTGCCTTATTTAAGTACAGTTTTTCGAAGTATTCCCATTTTGCAATTAAATTCATCTCTACGTTGTTGGTTATTGATTTATAGTAGGTACCTACTCTCAAAATTACTATATATTTAATATCTGATGACAAATCTTCACGCTGATATTTCGATATATTAACGTATTTGTAGGTATACCAAAGCGTTTTAGCCGATTTCACTTCATATTTTTTAACAATAATATATTGTAAGATATGTAGGTCAAATGAAACAGGAGGAGATTTAGATCGTCAGTAGTGGCGTACCTTCCCTCTATTATTTAATTATCTTATATCAAAACTATTACGCTACTTTTGATATTAACAAAGCTTTGAAATTCACTATTGAAATGTTTACTCTAAATTACTTTTATCTGATATGTAAATGCAACGATTATAATAAAATCAAGTGGTGGAGAAAATATAAAATGTAATTATACTTATTATCTACATTATATAAAAAAAAAGAGGTAAACATTTTGTGTTTAAATCCTATTGCTAATACTCGTTTAGCTTTGAAGTTTTTGTTTTTGAATTTCATATATAATATATGCAGTGTAGATAAAAAAAAATAAATAAATCATACCATTGCCTGTTTAGATGCCTTTCCGAATTTCTTGCTTAATTTAAGATGTGTGGCAACAGTCATGGCTTCTTGCACGGTTAAATTAGCATGAAGCTGATTATCCTGCATAATGTAAGCCGATAGCTTTCGAAATACACTTAGATTTCTTTCACGTCCATTCATCGTTATAGAACCCTCAATGTTTGTTGTCCTAAAAATAAAAAAAAAATGTTTAATGAAAATATGAAATTTTTATTTAATATATTATTTGTAGTTAATCTATACAAAATAAAAAATAACTTTCGATATTAGAATTGCAGTGAATAGAAAAAATTTTTGTTGCTGGTACTGCTAGATTTCTCGAAGGCATTTAACAGTACCGTGTCCTCCAAAAGTTTTCTACCCCTAACTTGTTGCGTGGGTGCTTCCATTAGCCATATTAAGTTCATTGCCTTTTGCTTTATATTATATACTCTATTTCAATGATATAAACGAATTTGAAATATTCGGTGTTCTCGAAATCGAATACACCCATTGATAAACGGTTTTCAAAATATGGAGTGACACTAAGGATTGTTCTATCTAACGCTCTGGGTAAAATGACAAGTTAAATTTGCAGAAATTGGCAAAAATCACAGGTTGTATTCGTCTATAGAGATATCGGAAAATTTCAAACAGAGTTTATATTGATGGCTAATCGAATGTATGGTGCATTTATTTTGCCAATGATTGTGCAATTGTATAATGGTGTATAGCATTTGATGTTACATTTTTTTAGAGGAAGCATCGTAACTAACAAAAAATTGTATGGCACGTGATGAGGGTGAGAGTGAGTGGTTTTAATGGCTTAACACCTAACTATTTTCAAGATACGAGACTTTAAAATTTTTGAGTAAATTTTTATGGAATCCTCTGTAACTCTATAATTGTGTGCTTCTTATGAGTGTGAAAATCGGATTTGAGAAAGAAGTAGTCATTGTCTACCACTGTTCTGGAACGAATGAGATCTATATAGTTTTCTTCTTATCAAGCAATAATCTGGTTCTGAAAACTCAGACATAAAGATTCAGACCCAATTATGAGAAAAATTTCGACAAATTTTATACTGTGCTAGAAAATCATTTTTAACCTGTTTTTATCACTTATATTTGGTTATAACAGATATTGCTAAAACATCAATTATGTGGGTTTCTTTGATTGAGTCCTTCGGAGAATGTTGTTCGTTTTTTATTTCTCTAAAGCCCCAAAACGATGGATCAGAATATACAAAAAATTAGATGTAAGACACATTGGGAGAGTAGAATTTCTAATCTTGTTTCAAATTGTTATCACTACTCTTCATTAGTTTCTTCGTTGAGTTCTAGAAGGGCATCAGAACGCAACGAAGAAACTAAAGATTGACTCAGTTGCTGCAACATTAGAAGCGTATCTACTTCTACATATTGTTTGAAGGTAACATTGTATGTAAGGTTATACTGTGTAGACCTATGGATCGACATTATAATTGTTAAAGAATTACTCGGAATTTATAAAAAAAAAACATTATACAGGAGTTACAACAGCATCAAGGAACTAGATACTCAAATTGCGATGGAGAAAATGAGAAAAGTTTATTCGAATATGTCATATTAAATGAAACTAGCAACAGAACCTTAAGAATTGTTTGAAATAACCATCTTTTTTTCGATGATATGTAATTCAAAATACATTAATGACAGGGTCATTCGATTTGAACAACTATTAAAATTCAATGACACATTGTCATTTTTTATATAATATCAAAGCAATTTTTAAACAATTCAGATTAACATTTTTTTTTTTATGGATTTACAATGCTAAATTGAACGGATCATGAAAAATAAGACCATTTCAGATTCTGAATTAGCTAAAAAACTTTTTAAACTGAATCCGTTTTTAAAAGATCCCCATTCAGTAGAAACATTAAAATCTCCTTAACGTATTAAACAAAATCGTTGGCAGGATATTTTTTCGAACGTGCCTGTCCAGCTATAACTGTACGTATCATTAAAGTATAAACCAAAAATACTATAACATAAAGATAGGGTTGGACGAGAAAATTGTTGTTCGGGTTTTATTAGTAGAACCCAAGGGCCTCCATTTAAAAATTACCACCGCTACTGAACACAGTATTCAGCTTTACCAGCTCTCTAGAATTGTTTTCATTTCTAATCTCTTTTTAAGTCCATATATACCTACAAGATGAACGTGCACATAGAATTTTATAAATTGGGCATTCTGATAGAAAGTGTTTGTAAACTTTCTTGAAACTAAAACCAAGGATGCCACGAGTTGTTCTGAATATTTAAAATAAAAAATAACAGAAGAAACAGCCTAAAGATGCAAAATATATTCTACGATATTATTAGTAGCATAAATATTGCTTCTACTGATAGGCTGAACCAAAATATAGTTTACCTACGGATGATTGACATTTTTGCCCTAAATAAATATCACATTCCATAAGGGAGACATTTAATGTTTTCAATTTTAAAAATGATTTACTTGAAGATTTGTGCCTTTTATGGATATTATATAAAAAATATAAAAATAAATCCGAACAATAATCTGAAGAAAAATCGGCAGCACTTCCAGAAGCAATATATCGCTTTCTTATGGTTCCTTGCAAAACTTTTCTTTTGGAAGGGACCATCTATTTTCATATTCTTCTTCTCTATAATAAAATAAAATAATAATCATAATAATCATTGGATAAACAGACGCGTCTGTACGTAACGAACGACTCTTACTGCACTTTACTTACGGCAATTTAAAATATAAAAAATTCCTTATTCACGATTAATGTTATTTTGGATACGTCTGTTTGATTTAAAGACCGCGTATGTAAGTAACTTTAAATCAAGTTTAATTCAGTCCAGTTGCGTATAGTGGATACAATAGTTTATTATTGTATGTATAATAATATATTCTTACGAATGTGAAATTCAAAAAACAACTTTAAAAATTGAACTTGCACAGGGCATTCATCTAGGCAAATTCTAGGGTATCGTAAGAAATGATTTTAGACCAGTTTTAACTTTTTTTCTGGTTGTTTTCTAGAATTATATTCATTTTGTTTTATCTGTACCTCTGTAGCCACTTTGCTAACTTTTTAGCAACTTTGCTAATTTCATATCCTCAAATTTGCTTGTATAATTTGGCAGGGAAGTCCCAACGGGTTGTACGGGTTCTGTTAACATATTACAGTAAGCAATTTTCTGGTACAACCCAAGCATGGTCCTGCGACATCTTTATATTATATTATAATATTTTTGGTGAAACTCTTTAAAACTTATTTACATTCCATTATGTGGTTATCGTATCTGGCAATTTTGTCCTTTGAATATCGCATTACTATTTGATTTAATCGTAAGTAATGTTTTTTGTTGTGCCTAGAAATAAAATTGTTTTTCTCTCTTAATCAAAATAAATATTAATTATTAATTATCTTAACAATTATAGTGAGCACACAAAATGGATATCTTGAAAAAATTGCTAGGGCTTCCTCTGAGCCCCATGTGTGACATGAGATTCAAAATAGTTGAAAGAACAAGAAAGTTAACTACATAATATCAATAGCCTATATAGATTCTTTGTTGAGTTTATAGATATTATTCTAATCCAGGTATGTAGGTACATACATAAGTAAAGCCGTTACTATTAAAAATTAGTTTTAGTTGCGGAATTGTAGTATCTGCCGGCTTCCATAATTTTAATTGGCTCCATACACTATAGGTAAAACTAATGCTAGTAGAAAAGCGGACATCAGCTGATATAAAAACATAAGTAATTTTGAGCGGAAAATTTTGAAAGAAACGCGTGTAATCGACCGCACGAGTTTTCTATTCTGTCCCGTGCCAATTCAAACGGGTTAGTAAAACATCATATTTTACAGATACAGTCAAAGTCTAACACGTGCTCGAAGAATGTTTCTTCCGAAATAACCAGTTCTGTTGTTATTATTATTTTTTTTTTTTTAAATATTAATTACAATGTTCTAATGGCGGTCGTTTTCACTCAAAAATTACATTATTAATTTTGTTGCTTCCTAAATACATCGTGTTTTCTATGAAAATGGTTTTTTTTTCTTCAATGTTCATAAGAAAGAAAAAAAAAATATATTTAGAGGTCAAAGCTACGCAAGAGCGCGCTAGTTTGAGCACGTAAACTAACCATTTGACCGGTTTTGAAGCTTTCAATTCAACTAACTTCAGTAGCTGTAAAGGTTACAAAAATGTGTATTACCCCAATTATTATTGCAAACCCAAAACATGTTGAAATCATTGAAATACTTTTTACTAAGTAAAAAATTTAATAGATGTGAGATGTAACACTGTGTCTTACAGAAGACCTTGAAATTTGAATTCGTTTAGGAAAATATCATATCAAGCGTAACAGACTTTCGCAGGCAGCTTTTTCTCTTTGAGTAACGAGGCGCTTATCTTGGTATTTATTTATAATTGTTGCAACAAAGTGCGGTTTTTATATATTATTTTTTCCCGTAGCCATGGTTGTACGCAATCTTTTTAAGTACTTACGATATGTACATATAAACATATAGTTTCAATTTGTGATTAGAGAGCACGCAGAGTATTGATAGGATTTGGACTTTATACCAGCCACAGTTGACTTGTTTGTTTCGCGTGACAAATGTTCTGGTTATTTTTCATTAATTCAATGATAAGATGTTTTCGTTCGTCAGAAAAGCAATGGGGTTAAGTTTAAAGGAGTGATATTGATAAGAGTGACATTTTTGTGGTGGAGAAAATATAAATAATATTTTATTAAGCATACAAAATGATGCATTCGATATATTGAAAATTTTAAGTAGGAAGAATTGAAAGCTTTAGTTCAGAAAGGCTTACATATTGGAGATAATTTTACTTAAATGGATTTTAAATGATATATAGAATAATTTTAAAAATGATGATTATTAATTAGCCCATAAAATATGAAGAACGCAATTATTGAATTTCGTTTTTAATCTAAAGCAGATTAATTTTTTGTATGTAGTGTGGAAATTTTAAGCATTTCTTCCACAAACTGTGTATAGGAAGGACTATGTACACAAGTATAAAAATTATATAAAATGTGTTTGTTAAGGGAACCGGAATAGAAACATCTCCAAGCACAGCACATAATCAAAATCAATCGAGATTGCATGAGCAGGTCATTGAATAGCAATTTAATTGAAATTCAAGCTCTTGGGTAGAGTGAATCGTGTCGAATTCAATGCAACTTGAACTCAAAGTTACCTGATAAGATAACATAATCATCTAGTTACTCTCGATTCTATCGATTGGAGCATTGATTTTTGACACAACGTCACATAGCATTTTTGGCAATAACATTTCCAACAAATTAAGGGCGAGCAGTAAAATATTATTGGACGACAGCATGGAAACAAAACATAGCTGATTATATTGGTAAATATGTAGATGACTCATGTCTCCCTATTGAATGAAGGTATTTATTCATATCGCAATTTTTAATCGTTTTTCACAGTAATCACTGCTTTGTGGTTATGTGTATACTTTTGGTATAGGAATATCTTCATTTGTTTTCCATTTACTGTTGTGTTCATTTTTGATCAATCCCAGCAGGAAATGGAATCATACCATCATTCAAATCGGATGCCTTTTTCGGAAGATAATGATACATGCCTCTATATTTAGTAGACAGTTTCATAGAACATTCGTACAGGCATGTCTTAGGGACGAAACGGTTCAAGCTTTTTCGTGTGCTTCCCCTTCTCCTTCCTTCCTTCCTTGGAAGGAACGAGGATGCATGACTCTACATTAGACACTTTACGGAACATTTGTATAGGCATGTCCTTGGGACGAAGCAATTTAAGCTTTGCGTGTGCTTCCTCCTAGCTTCCTTGGAACGAAAAAAGTGGAAGCACAATGGATTAAACATCCACGCATATTTAAAAGAAGTTCCATTTTTGCATATATAAATTATTCGGAAAGTTCTTCTTCAGCTTTTTCATCTTTTTTGCAGTAAGTTTTACTGCTTCCAGATGCCATCACGTGGAGGGCCTGACTTTATTTCTCGCTGGGATGTTTCAATTGTTTGAATAGACGGTTCGAACCTATATATACACATCTTTGTCTGCTGCTTATTTTTCTATCAACCGACTGTATCCTGAAAAGCAGCGGAAAATGGATCGTATTCGGAGTAGAAATCACATTTCAAAATATTTCTGTCTATGGTCATCTGAATCGTTGGGTCTTATTTGAAAAGAATTGAGTTCAACCCCAATGCACCAACCAAGGCACAACAGAATTGGTCAAATATTACTTGCGCAATCAAGAAAATATCTTTGAGCGGCTTACTTAAAACATTTTCGGTATTCCTCAATTGGATATGATTCAATCTGAGACTTAGGGCCTGTCCGGATCCAAGTCTTCGTCTTCGTCTTGTTATTACAGCTAGTGACGCAACATCGAGACAAGCTCTATTCGAATCCATGTCTATGCCACCGAGCTTTGCTAGTTTGTATAACAGTTTTGACATTTGGATAGCTTGATCACCGAGTCAAGGTTCGAGTTGACTTATTTAAATAGACAACGTATTGTGAGGTTATATTTGTTTGCTGTCTGTGAAATCAAGCTGAGTAAACGAATGAATTCGGACAGGTTAGCTTCGTCTTCGTCTAACTATTATAATAGCTGAGCTTGTTGTGTTACGTCACTAGCTGTAATAACAAGACGAAGACGAAGACTTGGATCCGGACAGGCCCTTAGATATTAATAATTTTTATAGTATAACTTCTGAGTATAGTTAATATCTAGATATCAACAGACTTTTGACAGATTTCATTAAATACATACATTATTTTTGGAGCGAGGTACAGAAATGTATGTATATTTGATTTGTATAAGTTTTGTAGATAATAATATAAAATAATAAATGTAATAAAATTCAGGTTATTTTGCTGTTGTTTATTCAACGACCGATTTTATAGTTAAATCGATGATAGAATCGGTCCAAAACTAGAATCTCTAAAGTCCATACAGGCACTCAAGACCGTACGCTACAATAAATGAGCAAAGTTAGCTCTATGATGATGATTTGAATATTTTTTAGGTAGATAATCATTGGGATATTTAAAAAAATCCATAATTTTTTTCTCCTCCTTCCCTCTGTTTAGAAGTTATGGCTCAGCAAATTAAAGAACATTCACTGAGTTGTAGCAGTATAAAATTGAGTAGTACCGCACGTGAATTTCGGTAATTATGTCGTTTTTTATTTATTTTCAATGATATTTCCAAAGCTCAGAGGATAACCTATGATACCGTAGCACAGCCTCAGTAGGAAAGGAAGAAGTGATAAGTTACAGATAATAAATGATATATTTCTCATCTTTGAAAAAACGACAACAAATCAACAAAACAGTAATTAAATGACATGACATATGTTTTTTTTTTAAGGAGGCTTTTATAAATGTTAGTGAAAACATAAAATTTATTGTTTACTTTTCTATACAAACCCGATTTTAACCTTGAGAATAAACTTAAAATTCTTATGAATTTGAAAAGAACTAACAAATCCTCAAGAATTAGGGAATTGTAGCCAAACCTGTCTGAAAAACTTGTTCTTCAATTATTATTATTTTTTCAGTTTTACCATGATACTTAAAAGTTTATGAAAACATGTGTGTTGAAGATAAATGACAATTATATTTTAAATCACGTGAAAAGGTCTTGCATAAAACATAAGTTCGACGGTCTTTAGTTAAGCACCTCAGAAAAAATTCGGAAACAACAAAAACTTGTCGAATGTTAAATAAAAATTAAATAAACAAAAAATTTATTTGCTGGAAATTTGCAATTTACTGGAAGTATCGTCAACCGGACCTCGATTTTGATATCATTAGTAGCAGAACTGAAGAGTGAACAGGTTTTAATTGGATTCATTGTTTTGAAATTTTTTTAATTTTTATCTTTTTCGTGTGTGTGTATGCGCAAAAAACTTCATAAACTTGAGGATTTCTGGCGTTTTGTTTTTTCCTTGAATGTACATGCAGTATATACAGAGAGCCATTGGGAATTTTTCCGTGCAATATTTGCAAACTACTTAAGTAGTTGCGAGGTAATACCGTTTAATATAAGTTTGTGGACTTAAAAAAAAAAAAAACATGTAAGAAACAAATTTCAATGTTATTTATTGACCAATTTGTTGCGTTTATTTTAACTACAATTTTATAATTTTCAGCCTATATTTCCTTAATTATATGATCGATAGAAAAACTACTGGAATCCATATACCATCACTTTGCGATCACTTCTTTATTCCATCCTCGGATAGTTTTTTCTTTTATATTGGTCAAAATTTATCGTTTTCCATTTGATCTAGCCTTATTAGGGATAAAACCCTGTACCTACTCTTCTGGGTGTTATACTCTGGATATTTGGTCTATTTTTGATGACCAATTAATTACTAATTGAATAGTAAGGATGTACTTCTCGCTCCACGTTTCCAAATGCTTCCGAGACGAAAATATACAATCTACCGAGAATGCTTTGGGAAATATCTGCATCTGTGTTTTACTAAGATAGAGTAGAGCGTCAAATGGGTATATATTTAGTCCCCAGTCACCGTAACTAAATGTCACGAAGAAATAAGTTACATGTGATAATTGTAGTGAAATAGTAATATGATCGCAGTGAATGTAGTTAACGCAGCCATCATGCAAATGTTTGCAAAACTCCAACTGAAAGTTATTATTTCATTACATCTATGATTGCAATATTAAACTTAATGAAACGAAGATATAAAGTCTTCAAATGTCATATTGACGCAATTTCGGGACTCATTTTGTTCATTAGTAACTAGGATTTTTGACATTTTATAGCATCATATGTAACTGAAACAAGGCTGTATTGGATTCTGGTTTTCTGCTTTAGAAATAATGTCGATTTTCATAGAACTTACACCCAACATCGAATCCATTCTTACTCCGGTGTGATAGCTAAAATTGCTTAAGTAAATACTTTTACGGAAATTTATTGTTTTAAGCGATTTTTGAATCTAGAAAATCAAAAGAAACTTAAAAACGGGTTTGCTTGGAAGACTGTGGATAGTCAAATAAAAGTGGAGATTTTGGGCTTTCAATTCCAATAAGAAAATTTTGATGAACTTCCAAAAAATTCAAAATTTTATATTCAAAGCACTACTGAAAAGGAGTAGGGATACGACGGTGTTTGTAAGTTTTACGGAATGGTCGATCGAAGGGTTCTCTCTCTATTGAATGTCGTATTAAACACAGCTGTAAATTAAATGTGAACAAATATACCAAAAATATTTCGATGGATTTTAAAAAACTCAGTCAATAATTTGATTTCTATCAATTCCATCATGTACGAGTTAAAGTGTTTAGTCGCAACGATTTGAAAGTATTGACCATTTCGCTATGGTTTGTAACCAGACGGTGTAAAAAAACTAGTAGGTACACTACGATAGGTTGGTCTTCTTCGTTTAAGCTTGCCAACTGTTAACACACTTTTCTTAATCGGTTTTAATGATTTTGTTTATGACTTTTATCAACAGCTCGATTGAATTCTTTGATATGTCTGAGGATAAATGTGTCTCACAGACCCTCCACCATTATTTGTAAAAGTCTGAGCTTTGCAGTTACGTTTAGATAATAAAGCAAACTAATAACATTTACCTTGCAATCAGAGTCACATCACCTTGCAATCAGAGTGCCTCTATTTTAGAAATATCTGGAAGAGGGTGTCCTGAAAGTAGTTTTTTTATTTTGGACATAACCAATATTGGTAAAACGTTTTTAGTTATGCTGACTATGCGGGATTGGATTATTTTAAGGCGATATCGATATCTTATTACTTGCTTATACTACTAGAATAGTACAAACACATGGAAATATATGTAAATTGACAAAATCTATATGTCTGCACTTCCACAGAAGCTATTATTATATAAGATGTACACAAGTTCAATGTATTCACTTTTGTGTGGCTATATTTCCTGTTAAGTTTATTTGCTACGTACCCTAGTTAATTGACAATAAACTAATGATTAATCTGAGAATTCCTGTTCTAAAATAAAGTAGATTTTACTCAGGTAGAATATTTTTATTTTTATGGATAAAAAAAAAATACATCTATTTTTTTTTACAATTGACGGACTATAGGTCAGACGTTAAAATATTTCATTCGTCATCATTTACTTGTAATTATAATAACTGATTACAGAGAAATACCGCACCATTCCTGTATACAAACTAGATTGACAATAAAATTGCAATTGAAATGCAATACAAGTTTTCTTGATGTCTGACGTGGATTTTTTCTAACAATTTAATTTGAATTGTAATTAACTGTAATGGTTATCTTTGCAGCGATGTGATATAAGAATGATTGTTTATAGTTGAATTGAATAATAAATAAATTAATGCAAGAAAATAATTGCGATTTTGCCAGTTCACCTGTAAACAGCAGCAATAAATCGTGAAAAAAATGTAAAGGAAGAAAGTGTTTTCGGTTTTTTACTGTAAGTAGATCATAAACCGTGAAAATTGGAGCCAGTTTTTTCCTCATAAAACACAAAAAAAAAAAACCAACAATCGAATAAAACTTGAAATATTTTATATTTATATATGAAGATGAAAAGAGTGAATTGTTTCGATATTCGTTTCTTAATCAAGGTTATTCATTTTTACATGCATATTGCATACTTTTACTTTTGAAATGAATTTCATTTCAGCTGTTTTTTTTTTATATTGATTGAAATATAACAATGGTGGGAATATATAGTTACTTACTTGTAGCCAGACAAGATGTTCAAAAGCGTACTTTTACCAGCTCCGGATGGTCCCATAATAGCTGTAAGTTCTTTTGAACGGAGCCTTCCACTGACAGTTTTGAGTATTGTTTTGGCATCTAGAAAATCAAGTAACAAAAACATGTTAATAATTTTATCGAAATAATATGTATGTATAATGAATGAGATAGGATTTGGAATGGAAAATTTTCGCATTTTTATTAATTTAATTTAATGCTGGTGTTAACATTAATAATCAAGAATAGCAACGTTAATGGCCTTCACGAATACACATCACCGGTTACTATTATGATGAAGCTCCCACTTTTAAGTATTCTGAAGAATTTGTTATGCACCCTCTAATTAGCACTCGATATACTTTTATATCTTCTAGTAAGCTTAGGTTAATTAAAGTACTGAAGAACATTAAAAAAAATAAAAGATAAATGAAAACAGTATCAAACGGTCTAGTAATAGAAATGTATCTGGTCTAGTTCGTTGGTAGTAAATACCCAGTGATCTTACATCAGATTATCAGTTGTTCTTTTGCGAAATCGGATAGTGTAGAGTAGTATGATCGGTTATCGTCCAGTAGTCCGTATACCTATAAAGTCTTTGTGATTCTGGTAATCCATTGACGGGTCTTGTGTAAAAACTTCTAATTTTTGATTTTCCTATAGCAATGCCATACATTTCTAAAAATAGCCCAAATTGTTAAGCTATTATATATGGAATTATTTTTAGCTAGGAAACGTGAGAAGATCTAAACTGCGTTCAGTATAGAACTAAAATAAGTTCTGTAATGAACCAGTTAAAAGAACTCAGTATTGTTTCGCCAACTCGTTCCGTATCCTAGTATGTATGTTATTTTAGCCAGGACCAGAGTGAGAAATAATTTTGTACTGGGCATTCTAGTAAGGGGAATTCATGCTGGCATTGTTAATGTATCAACTTAGTTTTTTCAAAGAAAGGAGACTAAATGTCAATATAATAATTTAAATCCAAAGTTAGTTCAAGCTGCGCTTAAACTTAACTCGCTTTGAATTTTAATAGGTACCCGCATTCATTAAAATTTAAAGAAATCTCTTGTATTCTATGTATGTTCATATTAAACGTACCGCAAGTTTTAATAAAAAAACCGACGTTATACAAATTTTAAGATTCTGACAGCATAGACTGGGTCAACATTTTTCAACGTTTTCCCCGTCATTGCCTTTTAAAGCCAAATTTTTAAATTCTAAAAGCGTTCAATGAGAATTAATGAGATTAATTCATATGACGTAGAAAATTATTCTCACAGACTTTGTAATCTTTGAGAGAGTATTAAGTAAAAGTATAAGAAATTTTATGTGTAGTTGTTTTTAATATAAAATGTAAAATGTACTTTGACCATCCAAAACTATTTTCGGGCTTAAGTTAGTTTTTTTGCATACATGATTACCTGGGTAAAGTTATTTTCCCAAGGAATGAATAATAATGCCATGAGACTTGTTAAACCTTGGTATAGAAACTTTCCACACGTTTTTTTTTTGTTTTTCATTGATTAGGAACATTAATTCACTAGATAGTCAAGCACCTCCGCATCGCCTAGTCGAGGAGAAATTCGAATTCGACGAAGAAGCACTTGAAAACTGACTAAAAAGAAAATTATACATATTTTAGATCATTCATCCATTGCCAAAAAATTGGCATTTTGATTACAGATTATTCAATTCTTCTGGACTATTTATAATACAATACGCAAAGGAAATTTTGTTTGCAGGAGCTGCAAACTTTCTTGAATTAGTTTTTATAAATTTTCAATATTTCCTGAGCTTTTCAGCCTGTTTTACCAGACAAACACGCGATGGACAGTGTGGATACTCCTTATACACATTGAAAACGCAAAATGTAGTCAAATGGTCCATGGTTATTGTTTTTTTTTTTCCCATCTGCTCTTTCAGAATGAATCCGGTATATTAGTAACAATTAGTGGCTATAATACCGAATGACATACAAGGTGTCCCGTATGTAGTCTTGCACTCGATGGTTATGTATAGGTTATGCTTATACAAGTAAAAAATTGTATAGGCAGGGGACGACAGCGAAAAAATTTAACAAATGCTAGAAAGAAGGCAATTATCTTTTGGGGAGAAAGAACTTTATAAGCCATTTTCGCTGGATATGTTAAATAAAAAAGTAAAAAAAAAAAACGCCGGAATTGTCACATTTTGGGCACAGAGTCTTTTTGGACTTTTTAAATAAAAAACGCAGCTAGAATTCTGAAATATTAACTATTTTTTAGTCATAACTTCAAAACAGAGAAGAGCAGGGGAAAAATTTATAGACCATTTGAAAGGTCCAACGAATGTCGATCAAAATCAAATCATCATAGGGTGTAACGTTCAGAATTTACAGGGCGATCTATAAAAACATACCCGCACATCTTTAAATCTCGTTATCTGTTTGTCTAAGCATGATCCATCCATAGCCTTCGGATGCAAGACTACATACGACGGGACGTCTTGTATATAAATATATGCATGTTACTTCCGGATAAACGAAGAAAAGTAACCCCTATCGGTGCGTTTAAGTATCGACGCTAAGTTAATTTTGATCCATGGGATAATTTTATTTGAATAACACAGCTATGGTGTGTTGGTCGTTATTATCACTTTCAGTCTGATCACGGGTCAAACACTATCCTTCATTAATTGTTATCAGTATTTATTGATAAAAACAAAATAATGAAAATTTTACAGAGTTCAGAAAGTATGAAAATTCATATATAAAAACAAAAGTTTCTTTCATCGTTGAATAAACAGCAATGCATAGAATAGTACAGTATAAAAATAATAAAAATAATGACAGCGCCATCTATCCTAGTATAAAAGCTATGTCCGCTCTCTATTTTCTTGTCTTGATCTTATGAAATATTGTTTTAAAATCAGGTTAGCTTCTGTTATAAAAATTTAATAAAACAGCATCGTATTTTCCTCATCTCATGGTAGATAGATATCAAATCAAGTAATAATTCCGTCTTCATTTTATTTATATAAATAGCTGTGATATCTATAATTTCTATACGAAAATTTTTATCGTCGTTTAGATGGAAATAATTTCAATCAATTTGCCAAATGCAAAAAAAAAAAAAATAAGAAGAAAAAAACAACTTTTCGAGCCAGAGATCAGAGAGATCTCATCAGTATCTTTGATCGCCTACCGTAGAAGTTCAATAATATAGTGATCAATAGGATAGGTGTAATACTTTACATGAGAACGACGTACTTGAAAGCGCACATATATACCTAACAGATAAACTGAACTAGCAGGGCGCGAGATTTTACTTCATTCACCTTGTATTTAGCTCAAACTTTCCATTAAAAAATTTCCATTTGTATAAAAGTAATATACATATAAGAAAATTATGATCCCTTACAGAAATTTAAAATTATTTGCCTTCCTCTAGAATGAATTGTTCATGAATGTAATCATCATATGGGATGCACAATATATTATTAAAACACTTGATTTTTAAAATTAATAATAATTTTTGAAATATCTTGCAAGGTGGGAATTTGTGTGTATATATTGCTCACCAGCTGCAATAGTGGCACAACTCTCAAAATTCGCGAAATTTTTACCAATGCCTGAAACTAAATTAGAATTTGATGCTTTATGCCCTAGACACATAGCGCTCTTAATAAAGAAATAACTAACGACTTATTAGTCTATATTAATGATTCATTATATACTGCAGACACGCAGCCATTTCTTTAATTAAGTTGTTCTGTCAAACTGGTTTAGATATACTTATGACATTAAAGATGCGATATGGAGTTAATCAATGCGATAAACCATGTTGTAATTTATTTTTATTTTATTCAATTTAACGATTTGGAAATGAAGAAAATATTTTATTAAAAAATATTTTGACATAATATTTTGTGCTTTGCATTTCTTCTTCTTATTTTTCAAATGGGCAGGTAAAAAGCGGAGCTCCAGATTTATATTATATGCCAAATCTAGCACATATTTCCTCATTATAGCTGAAATGAAGAAAAAAACACACTTCATTAGTGTACTTCATTATGATCTGATTTTCGAGCCATAATGACGTATACTATGAGACACACGGCATTTTAATGAATAGCTAGTACTAATAATTCATTAGATCGTGCTGTGTGTCCAGGGTATTATGTTCGTACCAAACTGGCGTAATACTAGTCTGGTTAAATTTCGGTGTCAATAATGCATTTTTTCTTTTCTGTAATATATTTATTAAAACTATTGCATTTCTTTTTTCTGATAATGGCACATCTCTAAAAGGGTGGAAAATTTCACTTCATCTTATGAACATAGTCAAAACGTACCATATCATTATAATTTAGATCACTAAAGCCAAACAACCGTTATTATAATCAAATAACAAAACCTGGCTCATTACTTTATCTAGTTAGTGTCCATTAAATTATCAAAACCTTGTTATGTCGATTTTGAATTATGCCATTGTTGCAGCCGGTGAGCAACACCTACGTACATAAAATAAAACATACATACAATTAGCAAAGAGTTAGGAAAGCTATTTGAATAATATATAGCTCTATTACTATTATAATTAGACCAAGATTGTGATTGGGATAGTTAAATTATTATTATTATTTTTATAATTAATTTACTTGATATTTTATTGCAAAATCTGTAGGAAATTATGTTTCAATTTGGATACATTCTCGTCTTTTTCATAGTGAACTGTTGATATTTCTTATGAAATCCAAGTTTACCGACCTGACCTTATACTTTATTAAAAAAAGAAAATCCGTAATCAAAATCACAGGTTAAGGTCCAAGCAAAATGTTATGGAAATTTACAGCTATAACTTACTTCCCTCCAAGAAAACCTTCAGTGAAAACTGGTTTCTGCAGATTTTTTAAATTTTATTTTATTTTTTCGATTCTTATCAATATTTTTGTTGATCAATCAATATGTAAACAAAAAACTCAAATAATAGGAAAATAAAATTGATTTACTGTATTACAATAAGCTTCTTGTACATATACAGTGAACTATATGTATTCGACTGCCACATGTAAATGACGTTAGTCATCAAAATATGTTTAAAAAACAAAAAAATGTTGATGATACCGACAACATTAAAAATGAAGCGTGTGATAAACATAAAATCTTTTTAATGAGATTTAACCTCTGCATAGAGTTTTTTTTTTATTTTCTACACAGATAGATAGGTAGGTACTCAATTATTATTTTGACACCATTGAGTTAGATTTCTTGGTAGATCATAATACATGTACGTATACTCTCCTTGAAGAGTTCATCGCACGGCTTTCGAAATATAATATTCAATGACTCAACATTATTAATACGATTCAGCATGTCCAACATTTTGTCGCAGTAGGCGACTTCGGAATTAGTAGCTTATTATCGCAAAATATTTGCGTTTTCTTTAATGAATTGTGATACTTTGTGTTAAATGGAAAGAGTATAATACTACGCAATGTAATAAGAATATCAATTTAAAAAATGAAATACAAAAATGGCATGACACCGGGAATATTTTAGCTAGTAAATCAAAATATGTTTAAGATGACTAGGTATATATTTGAATAGACATAAAAGTGAACGAAACTTTGTTGTCGTCACGTTTTTGTATTTATCACCTCATCTTATAAAAGGTTTTCCATGACGCAAATGAATGCCAGCGTCTTTTCTCTCTATTAATTATAATAAGAACTTGTTTGGCAACGTGTACGATTTTTTTTTACGGTGACATCGATTACAGAAAAATCAAGTGAAAGGAAACTTGCTTCCTATATATTATGTGGTTTCTGTCTTTCAACTTTGATCTAGACTCAGCCATTGAAAATGTTTAACCGTTGAATTTTACAACAAGTTTTACTTCACTGCTCATAATAACAGCTAGGAAGAAAAGCAATTATTTTTGCCTACTGCAATTAAAAATTATTCACAGTGACTTTCTATAATATACGAATTGAATGAACAACGGTGTGATATTGAATTTGGTTAAGAAACATAAAGCAGTCTTTATGTACAGAATATGATCTAAATGATCTGGGAATTATTATTAGTATTTCTGAAACTATGCTGCCTTAAAAGTCAAAGTTGATTTTAGTAATCTTGATTGTAAAAGATTTGGAGGTTACTTAATTATTGGTAGCATACCATAACAAAAATTTTATTATAAAAATTTGGAAAATAATATAATTACAAAAAAAAATATATATATATATTTAGACCAACAACTATACCTCGAGAACATAGAGCAAAAATCTAATTATCGAATTAAAGGATGAATTGGAGCTTTTGATAATACCACCAAGGTAAAATTGAAAAATTAACTTAAGAAATATTTTTGTTGCTTATTAGGAATTATTGGGTCACTTTAAAATTTAGCAATGCTTATCCGCCCACGTAAAATATCTATCCAAATTTCTAATTAGCTAATTAATAAAAAAAAACTGGAAGTGGAACAATTAAAAATTAAATAAAAGTATTTGAAGGTTATGCAAAACATAAGTTGAATATTATTGTTAATTTGATATCTGTTTTTTTATTACAACTACACATTCAAAAGCTAAAAGTAGTATGTAGCATTGTTTTTTTTTTTTAGTAGTTCAAATACTTAAATTTTTCATTTATACTTTCTTATAAAGAGTAAGGAGGATAATTGATAATATGAAATCGGAATTAAACCAAACATTCTTAAAACCACAGTTAATCTAGAATAATGTACAAAATTTTTAAATGTATTTTACTGTATGTGTAATTATTATTTAAGAAATAATCAATAAAAAAAAAATAATTCTAGAAAGTATGTTTAAGATAATTGCATATAAACTTAGCTTAATATATGGAATTATACTTACTCTCTCTAGAAGATGGACTATTTACATACGTGTAATGTAGGTAGTACTCTTTATGTAATTTATAATTCATATTCGCACGCAACCCGCATGAATTTATTAAAATCCAGGGTAAAAATTAAACAAATATACATATAAGCTTGTAACAGCTGTTTGTGTTGCATTAAATTTGGTTGCGTTTTGTAACCCTTCATGCAAAATATAATTTTTCTCGAAACAATAAAACAATGGATTGATCAGCTAATTTTGTATGTGTATGTCTTGAAAAGGTTTCGAATGATGACATTGAACCCGGAAGAAAAAAGTTCGCATAATTTTAAATTGGGATGGGACATGGAAAAAGTGAGATGCATTAATATTTTGTTTTAAAACATTATATGTTTCTTTTTTCTCTCAGATGAGAATTTGTTTATTTATTTATTTATGTTTTCAACCGAAAATAAGATCGGGATCAACTAGAAATATTATTTTTTCTACCAAGCCATTGCAATAGCTTATTATGCATTTAATGAAAGGAAAAATAGTAGTCTATGTAATTAATTCATATATATATATTTATATATAATATATATGCTGTTTTGGGGAAATAAAATTCATTAGTAAAAAAGTAAACTGGTATTGATAGTTAATATTGCTGAACTTGAACTTCAAGAAAATTTACTTCAAACTTTTATGGTTTATTTGGGAATATAAACTTGAAGGTTGCAAGTGGGAATAGAAAAAAATATTATAGAGAATCAATGATGGATAAAAATTTTGAATTGTAGGTCAATAGGAGTTTGTTTAAAAATATACCCACTATACAAGTAATATGCCGATAATCTGCTCTATACTAACTTGTACTAGCTAGTTATAGACGTGAGGCTGGCTTACGTAAAACTCATTTTTTCCCCTGTTTATAGATTGCATATTATTTCAAGTTTGATTGGTTTGGAATAAAGATCTTGCAAAGTGTTTATACAAGATCGTGAGAAAACTGGAAATTTGGTTTCCTGTTCTAACACCGGATATTCTTCACATTCAATACAAACTGCTTACCGAAAACATTTCAACTGGGATGGCTTTAATTTTAGTATTTCAATTCAAATTGGATGTTCCGGAGATTAAATTTTGAATTAATGTTGCCTTCTGGCTTAAGGGTGTTATCTTACCAGCCTTAAACATTTTTAATCGGAAAAGGACGGGACGGAGCAGTAAAAGTTCATTAAATCAGGCTAGTCAATTGAGAGGAGATAGTTGCGGTGGTTGTTTTAATGATAATTTGTTCTCTACGGCGCGCCAGATGCAATTTATTTAAAGACATCATAACTACATGAAACAATTTTCATTTTGAAATTTTAACGAACTCATTATTATAGTAGCAACAGTTTTGAAAACTATTCGCAAAAATTACTTCATCACAGATGATGTTTCAATTCCAGTCTGTGCATAAATGACGTTATCCAGAGAAAAATATTACAAAAAGTAAAAGTAATTTTCCAATGACATGTCAGAGAGAATTTTGTATGTCTTTACAAGTTCATGCCATTTTGATACTGAAAGCCATGGTTAAACCCGGTTATAATTTTTATACCGTGGATCAAATCTTTTGGGTATATTAAATTTGACATTCCGTTTTAACGCACAGAAATTATGATGGTAAAGCAAAATGGAAAGTTATTTAGATTTTTGCATGTCCAACTATCTGTCCATTTGTCCGTGCGCACGATCACTTGAGAACGCATGTATTAAGAAAGCTGAAATTATGTACGCGGACTTCAAAAAAATAAAATAAAATTAAGTTCGAAAATGAGACAAATCCTTCGTGGGGTTGCCATACAAAAATTTCGTTTTCCACTATATATTTGGAAACTGCCTGAGAACGCGTTGACATAGCGAGCTGAAATTTCGTATACATGTTGTTTTCATAGTATAATAAAAATAAATCGGGCAACCCCTTCTGGGAGGGTCCATATAAAAATTTAGGTTCTTTACGGATACTGTGAAAACGATTAGTCCTAGACATTTTTATTATACTATTCTTCAGAATATGAAATCTTATAAAATTGGTTATAATCATTTTTTCTGTTCAGCGAACCGTTCTAGAAATATATGCGAAAAACCACTGCAAAAATCAAGATTGCTCAATTGGGTGACTATACGAAATTTCATACGGGCATTCGTCTAGGGTATAATATTAATTGGCATTAGACCAATTCTAGCTTTTTTACGGAAGTTTGAATAATTAAAATTTATACTATCACTAATTTCGTTTACTAAACTTCTTCTTTCTAGAACGGTAATACTGTCGGTGAATTAATATAAAACAAAAAAAAACAAAAGTGTATATAAACTGTAAGGTGATGTTGAGAAAATGAATCAAAATGCTTACGAAAGAATATTTAATGAAAACTCGATAATTTCCAATGCAAATGAACATTTCAAAGAAACGACTAATAAAGGAATATTATACTCACTTTGTCGATTGCCCTCTTTCACACGATATGTAAGGTCATGAAAAGCTAAATCCACTGGCGGACGTGTTGGTAAATGTTGTAGAGTTTTATGCTGCTGTTGAGCTGGAACAATTTGCGGCTTCAAAATCTCAATCTTTTTTGTGTCGCTAAGTAAATTATTAGAAATATCTTCTTCAACCATTTTGTCACAGTTTTTATCGTATTTTTCTTTTTGTCGAACTTAAAAATCTTTTAATACAAAACACAAGCTCAAGAATATAAATCATTTACGCTTGTAACACATTTGAAACTTATGTAAAATATTTTGTCTGATTTTAGCACTGTGTTGTTATTACTAAATTTATTAAACACTTTATTTTTTGTTTTACTATCAAGATATTCACAATTTTTTATTTGATTTTTTCTCTCTATCAAACGAGAACAAAGAAAACTTGATGAAAAGACAGAAGACTATGCGAAAAGATATGAATTTTGGGATTTAGCTGTCTTTGCACATAAATTGTACAGCCCGATCCCAACTACTGTACGATCACGACTGACTGTTGTGTTTAAAGTGCTGAACAGCTGAATGGTGTAGAACCGAATGATCGTGCTAGTTTAAAGAAGGGGTACTAAAAACTTAATACTCATATGATGTAGAAATTATAAATATAAAAACCAAGTTATCTTTGTATACAGATACGATGCGAAATATAAATGTTGTAAACTGCGATTATAAATACACACCGGCTTTATATGTATGATAATCTTATGATCTTTGTTGTAATGTGACTGACAAGCGCTGATCATGTTGTATTTGTATCACATCTACTCCATAAAATTACTTATTTTATATAGATATATCTATATGTAGCCATGTTCATTTATTCCAGAGTTCGTTATATTGGTATTGATAAGAGGGAAAAAAATCTCAAGAGTTGTGTATACGATCGCGGTTCGATCGATGAACTTTGTCCCCTCAAATGGCAAAACATGATCAAGGTTTTAAGATCTTAGAACGTGTTTTAGAACAGAAATTTTTTTTAATACTATCTCTACGTAAAATGGCTTTAGGTAAATTGTTTTTAATTTTTGGGGCAGTGTACGCTTACATAACAAAAAGAAAAAAGAAGTCTTGCTTGATCAGCAACACTTTGAAGTGCAGAAATTACGCTGTGTTTTCAAATCATCGCTTACTGCATTTATACTTGCGTATCATTAAAAAACTGCACATGCTAAAAACCGGTCTCTTGAATTTTTTCTACAAATTAACAAGGTTAAACGTTTTTTTTGTGTGAATTTATAGAAAACAATTATGATAATTCATCTATAAAATGTCAAGAGACAAGAGATACTTTCTGTTTAGAAAATTAATAGAGATTTGTCAAACTCTTTATTGGCAGCCAATTTTCAAGTTGATGGAAAGATTTTTTATATTAACTAATAGGTACCTATATGTAATTAACTATGAAGTTAATTAATATGTTTAATAAACTTGATTGAATCATTTTGAATATTGAATATCAGAGCAAGAAACCCCAAATTTTCAAGTATCAAGAAGTAAATGTTATTTCACACCGCTAAAAAAGTTAAATTGTTATAGGTAACTATCGGAAAAAAACCTTTTCTATAATAATCAGTGGGTTTTAAGCTGTGGCATTCACGCCGGCGCCGATATTAATGTTTTTCACTGTGAGATGGCGGACGCCCGATGGGTCATACCAATGATTGCGAGCCACCAGTAGTGGACGCAGGCTGTTGTGACCCTCATGCGTGAGCCACCAGTGGGGGCAAGCCACCGGTCATGCGCGCCGCCTTATGGGACACTCATACGTGAGCTACCGGTGGTACGCGCCGGGATGAACGTGTTAAATAAGCTTTACTCAAAACTAGTGCTGAAAGTTTCCGGATTATCCAGAATAATTAGAATCCGATACCTCAAATCCGGGTATCCGGATAATCCGGATTGAGACAAAGCAACAAATGTTCAAAATTTCTTCCAGATAGCATTGCTTCATTGAAAAACTGCAAATAACATGAAATTTATATTTTCCCGATGAAGCAATTCAATCAATGAAATCTTGAACCTCTTTTGCTTAGTCTGGATCTGGATTCGGATTTCAGGAATTAGTTTACAGATCCGGGTATCCGGATATTAGCTAATTCAGATTCAATTTTGAGCTCTACTCCAAACACCGCACTAATTTTCATTCACTAGATCAATAAACAGTGCGTATGTCATCAATCAAGGAAACTTTCAACATGAGCAAATCAATCAAAGTTATATTTTGATATACCTAACCTAGTTTAATACAGACTGGAACAAAACGAAATTCTAACAAAGTCTTGCGAAATATTTCCCTGCCTAGTAGCGGAAATATTATGAAGAGGAAAAAAGTTTTGACTTTTTAGGAAATTGACTACTAGTCAGGGGCGGATTTGATCACTTGGCCGCCCTAGGCCTATGGAAGATTGCCCCCCCCCCCCTACTCCCTGTAAAACACGAAAAATTGAATGATCTATATCCAGTGAAGGGACCCCAGGCTAGAATTAGCGGAGTAGGCTGCCTCATAAATCGGAGTAGATTTGAAAAAAATGGAGTAGAATTAAAAATAACACTTTCCAACGAATTATTTTATTTAAAAAAACGAAAAAGTATAAAAATGTAAAGAAATACCCACAACTACAAGAAAAAATCGCCGCCCCCTAAATCTGCCGCCCTAGGCCCGGGCCTACTCGGCCTATAGGGAAATCCGCCCCTGCTACTAGTGCTTATTTAAGATTATTAAATCTGTAATTATTCGTCAATAAAAATATTCTATACCTACTAGTACATAATATTATATTGTACACACTTCTTTCGAAATTCAAATAATGTAAAAATATAGTATCAGGTTCAGTCATACATAGTTATGTATGTATATAGATACATCTCACATTGTACAGTATTACATACAAAAGTCCAGCTTTAGGCTATTCATTCTCCTACGTTGCGTGATAACTAAAAAATAAATGTAAAAACTCTGCAGGGATATAATGTTTCAGACAATTACGGAGTAAATTAATGCGGATACTTTTGTTAGCTCGAATTTTTCATATCTGTTTTCATTATAATCATATGCTGATATCCCTGTCCTTTCAAATACTCAATACAGTTGGAGGACAGGGACATTTGAGATTTCGCAACTACATTATCCATCCAGAAGATCAGTCTATTACATGAACGGGTCAAGCAATATAACGGGTTATATTAAGTCCAAGCTATATAATTGAGCATTGGGAGGAATTCTATACCTAGTCTTCCAGGCGGAAGTTCATGCTGCTATACTAATCTATAACCAGGAGAATAGAAAATTCCTTTCTTTAACAGTCATAGCATTTTTAAATTCTCCCACAGTTAGACAGCAATTAAAGCAATTGTATCTTCTACAGCGAAGTTGAATATTGTCGAACAGGGTAAATCCCATTGGGGTAAATTTGGTGTGGATACTGGTGCTTGAATGTTTTGCATTGAAAAAAAAAAAAAAGTGGCTAAATAAGGCTATGATATAATTATACATATCTGGACTGTCTCTTTGTACGGTAATGGGTAACTCATGGTATGCAATATATGGGAAACCATATTGCCTACCATATATTGTCAAGAAAATTGCGTGCAAAAAACATTTGACGCTTATTCATCAAAATGGCTTAAATGAAACTAACGAATTTGGAGATAAGTAAATTAATTAAGTTTAACGAATGGTGAAACCAGAAAAGCAACTGTTTCTTCAATTTGTGCTCTTATAATACTGCAGAAATTTCAGTAATTTTCCTCATCCCATCTTTAAGAAGATATTCTTCAAGGTTATAGTTTTCTCTTTTCGCGAGAAAGGGATTCCATCAACAGCTTTCGATTTCTTAATCTCTTTTATTTCCATGTCGTCGTTGCCATAAAATATATACGTTTCCATGTGGAGTTCAATCTGAATTGAGCTCAAGTTAGTGTTCATGGAAACGAGAATTGAGTTGAGTTTCATTAAATCCATGTTAACTCTATAAAACCAGGAGAGTTGAGTTGGGTTTTGTATAAGTATTTATTAGAAAAGGTCGGTTGAGTGTTTTATCCAACACAAATCCGACTATTTTGTACGAAATATTTCAGCCATAGTATAACTTAACGCTAATTAAGGGGTAAGGGTTATCTTGGTGGCACTACCTTTCTCTTTCAAGGAGGAGATCTTGTCGATTTAAAAGATAACGGAGCTTCTGAAAGACAGCAGGACCAATGTTAGATTGTTAGATTGTCGATCGCCAGTCACTGTCGACTAATAAATTTGCTATTCATAGTTAAGGTTTAATTCTAACTCATTTTTACTCTTTTGTTTCTTTCTTGAAACAATAGGAGAAAGAAGATACTGATTACACCCAAAATCAATCTCTCAAATTAGTCTCAAAGGAGTCAGAGAATTTAATCATTTTTGTCCAGTACTAATAGGGGTAAAATATGAACTTATGGTGAACTAATGCAAGATTCTGGTAATTCGGTGGACACATCACTTAGGAACCTGCTCAAGGCTTGGTTTAGGACAAAAGGTTTTCAGTTCTGTTTTCTTTTTCTAACCATATTCTCAGTATATTTCTTTGACATATATATGTATATGTATATCTATAACTAGGTGGATCTCTAATTTTCATTTAAGTTTGTTAAGTTCTAAATTTGTTTAAAAAAAAAAGTAGTGTTTCTTTTATTTTTGGCTTATGCATATTTACCTATGTATAAGCATCTAATTCTCTATATTCTTATACCTAAAAAAAAAAAATCCTAGTCCAAAACATTACATGCCTTATCACTTGAGAAAATATTTAATAATTTTCTGTGAACTAATCGCAAAGTTTTGGTTTCCTAAAAAACTTCCAGTGATTATTAAAAAACTTATTCAGGGCAAAAAATTGGTCCACAACATCTATGTTCCTATGAATTCAGTAAACATACTTTGATTATGCGTATATGTTTTTTATAATTGTAGACATTTATGTGTGTTAAAATTCCAACGATGAAAGCAATTTGCTCTGACCTTCAAGCCAGGATATATTTTTTTTACATTTACTGACCTTTTAAGTAACCTACACACACGTATGTACTGATGTCATGTATATAAAAACATGAATTTTAATTATTATCTCTTATCATTTTGCAATATATAAAGGCACAATACTGTTCGCATTAAATAATTTGGATTACGTAAACAGTTATCAGTGAATTCCCACTGAAATATATAATAATATTAATCTTTTATGTATTTTTGTCGTAGTTTTAAGGTAGCAACTTATTTAATTTTACCTTCATACATATCAAGAAACAACTAATAAGAGAAAGTATTTCCTTAGTTATTACATTTAGACTTCAATATCAAGTTTTCTTTCATATTTTATGTTTTCTTATTACTTAAAATTCTTACAATGATTAATAAATTTTTACTTCCAATTTCACTTATTTCAATTTGTTTCTATACTAGAGAGTTTCATTTCAATTCAATATTCAATTTCCAAATTTTATGTCAAGATAAAAAGTAGAACATTTTTGTTTTTTTTTTTAAATTATAAAGGTTAACTAAATTTAGTTCAGTATTTTCGATGATATGATGTTTAAAGTAGATGCATTTAGTTCCTATTGTCTCGTAGTTTAAAGAGTTAGTTAACACACACACACACACACACACACACACACACACACACACACACACACACACACACACACACACACACACACACACACACACACACACACATATTAAAAAAGTAAAACTTAATTTTAAAAAGAAGAAAACTATTTTCCATGGTAATGAGTAAACATCTTTTGAATATGATAAGTTAAATAATTGTTTACGCAGTGATTTAGCTTAGAGATGAGGTGCACCATTTAAGTTTCAGAGGTGATATAGCATCAAAACCACCAGTTTTTGACACTTTCTAGAAATGTAACGGACTTTGCTGGTAATTGCACAAAGATGTCTGCGAAGTAGGTGGTAGCAGCAAATAAATTCGTTTTATTCCATGCTTCCATCTACCAAGAGATGTAGTTAAGCTTAACTTTCATTTCTAAATCAAAAAAACAAATATGCTATTATTCAACGGTGCTTATAAACATTTTTAGAAGATCAGGCACTCGAATCAATCCAATTCATGTTGGTCACCACCAATCCCACTCATCTATCTTGCTATTTCCTTTCCATTCTATTGAAACTGAAATTTTTTCGAAGCAAAATAGATACAAAAAAAAAAAAAAAAAACAACTCAACATCCCTCTTTTGAATATGCTTTTTAACTCGTTGTATGTAAGATAGTTAGTATCTTAATGGAAAACTTTCTGTTTACTATCGTTTTTAAACTTTTGAAGTAAATGTAAATAAAAAAAAACAGTCAGATCAGTCCAACTTTATGATAATACTGAAATGAGCCTAATCAGATCGGTTATATGTAGAATATATGTCTAGGGACCAAAATTGCTATTAGTTCAAGGCAGTAGTGAACGGATGGATAGATTGAAGATAGGTTGAGGCCGCGACAGGGTACCTGAAATGCAGGCCACAACAATGTCCATTGCTCACCTTCCAGGCATATGAGAAATCGGTCAGAGGTCTCAACCGGATGCTCATACAAAGTTCAGTATTCGCCCCCCAACCCCCCTTGAGTCAAATAATCTGTAATGTTCTCCTGGGAGAGCCGGATAGTAACAAGGAAAGTGAGTCACCGCTTTGTACTCCTCCCCGCATCTCCTGCATATAGGATCATCCACAGTAACTTTACACCTAATGTGCTACTCTTTGAATCCCAATAAGTAATCTTACCATGTATATCGAATAATAGCATTTAAAATTGTGTGCAAATGTGGATGATGGAATGGAGACTGCAGAGAAAAACATAAAAAAGAAATTACGCTGTGCAATAGAGTTTTTTTTAGCCTAACTGTCAAACTGACAAAAAGATAAGGTTAAAATGGCCTGGCCAGATTATATGTATATACAAAGCGAATACGATTAACTTTATTATATTCAATTTACAATAAGTTTTCGTTTTTTTTGTATAAGTACATACATAAATAAGTTTTTATTATCCATTTCCAAAGTATAATCGCATTATAAACTCTGAACTAAGATTATTTTATGTTTATGGTCACGGTCAAGATGTGCCCAACATAAGTAGGGGATAACCAAACGCTTTCTGTGCGCTTGTCCGGCCATTATCCGGAATAGGCTAGATACGCTTGTATCTGCCCTCCTATCTGCGGATGAGCTGAAAAGCTTACTTTATTTCATCTAGTTCTGATGCGCTTCATTAAGAGGACAAAAAGGTTTTGGTGAGAGGTCTTTTCTTTATTTTTTTAGCAGGTTAGAAGAATGGACCGCCCTGGCCTTTGTGTTAGGAATTTTTCATGCTTCTGGTTGAAAAAAAAAAAATAATCGGGCTCTGTAGAAGTTCTAGAAATCACCATCAAAATAATGTCTGATTTGAATAGGTTATGGAAACAACAATGTTTTATAACAAAAAATTCTATTTTAAATGTCCAGAGCGGATCAATGTTTGAGCTGACTAAGATAAACTAGTGTTGTTGACAGTTTCTAAAACTTTGGATTGGATATAAATGCTGCGAGCAAGAATAATTTTAGAAATTTTTACTCAGCATTAAAAAGTTTTCGGGCATTTAGAAAACCTTTCTTCTCGATTTATGATATCGTAAATAGTAGGTTAGAGGTCAAACAATTTTGGATAACCGTACAAAAAAAATCACAGATATAGTATTTATTCTCATCCTGGTTTTTCTTGAACTTATTATCATACATTTATTTTTGATTCCTAATTTAGGCTATAAGTAAAAAAATATTTTCGAATTTAAAGTTTTAAAACATTTACAAAATTCTTCGAATATTTATAATTTAGATGAATATAGTGATGTAGAAATTTTTAAATAGATATATAAAGTACATTCATACATACATACATGATACCTCAATTATCAAACAATTTCTACAAAAAATAAAAGAAAAACATTTTGCAAACTTGAACAAGCTTTGAAGTACAACTTAATTAAGGTCAGCAGAAAATCGACATATGGGTACAAAAATACATATACATGTATATCTGTAACTATCTATTTACCACACCACATTCCGACAAGTAGTAGAAATATTACGAGCCCACCTTAATCATTTGAAGCTTAAGCAAGATGTGTAAAAGTCTGCAAACCATAGAGAGACATATTACATAAGGCATCAAATCTGCCAGTAGCAATATCGATCTTAGTTATCGATGATTAGTTATTAAAAATCGCGTGTGGATTTGTTTTTTTTTTTTTCTAATCTCAAATTGCATATTTCATCTCAATAATTAGAGAGAGAGAAAGAAAAATTGCTATATTTTGATTATGTGCATACATATGTAATTTTGGATAATATTTGCGGTGATGATGTCTTAAACTTTCCGCGAATGTTAGTAATTTTGAAAGCATTTAATTATTAATTTTGTAGTCTTGAACTTAAGTATGCGCGACATAAATTGTCAAGTGCGCTTAAGCTTTATATAATAAGTCTAAGGTAACTGAAATTAATAACACACACACACACACACACCACACATGCACACAAATATTACATTTGTCTCTATACTTTTATGTTAAAGTTATGTCCAACGTCTAAAGTTCATGTACAAATTATTAAAACAATATTTTATACGTAATCACCACCGTGCGAAGAATAATTTATGAAAATGTTTTACTTAACGTGATTAGAAACGATGATTTTTTCCGTTTTTGTTTTGTTTTTTGTAATAAATTCAACGATAAGCAGAGTAAAAACGTCTTTAATGAATTAAAATACGTTTTAGTCACGAAACATTCTTGTAGTATAGCATTAGCATTAGCTTCGTGTAATTTATTTAATTTTTGTATTTAGAGTAATTTTTAATTATCTATTATTGTAGTTATTTGATTTTTATTCATCCTATGACGTGTGTATATAATGTAAATAAGAAATGTATATATGTAGGTATCAATTAACGCTAGCAGTTAGTGAACTCTAATAAAGTCACTGTCTTCAGTAAAGTCAAAGATAAAAATGAAACTAGCAATTTATTTGTTAGAAAATTTTATACATGTGAATCTGAATCTGAATCTCCCCAAAAATAAAAAAGTTATTTATGGACCATTTAATTTCAAGATAACTGTATGCTGGGAATAGAACTAAATATTAGAATATTTTCAATGAATAATTTACTTTTTATTATGGTCACGGGTTAGTTTTAATAAAACCGACTATTTTATATGGAATGTTTAAAAAAAAACCAAATAGGAACTTAAAAAAGTTATTTAACAAACTTTTTGCATTACATTATATAGTATGTCTGTAGGTACGCGTCAATCAAAGTTCAAATTAAGATGAAATCGAAACTAAAATTGAAACTAAAACCAGAATTAAAATCAAAAAGAAGAGAAAAAATTAAAACAATAAATGATAATAAATGCATGTGTGTCACGAGACAAAAAGAACACTTCCCTAGGAACTCAACAAGAAATCCAAATTCCAGATGAATTTGCCTGCTGAACTTTTCTAGGCAGCTCGTTCTCTGAAAAAATTGCCTCAACACAATTAAGAACTCTCAAGGTTTGTTGTTTGGAATCTAGGTATTAAAAACATACGCCCTCTGGCAGAGGTAAGAGTCCGGATCAAATTAGCTAAAAATAAAGGTGTGGCTGTAGTAACAAGCTTGTACATAAGAATAAGACTTTTGTACATAAAAATAAGACTTGAAAAGAGACACATGGTTAAACGCTCGTAATCCAAAATAAACTGGACGCAATCATTGAATCCAATATTCAATTTTCTTGTGCAGCTGAAATCCAACTTCATAGAAACGTGGCAGAAAGTCCTTGGGGGTTTAAGGTGAATTCCTGCCATCATGGTTTAATCCCACGGTGTTCTTCACACTCGGATTGATTTTGTGACGTCAATCATCGCCCTCCAGTTGCATTTCTGCTTCTGAAGTATTAGTCGACGCCAAGTGCATGCTTGGCGCCCTCATTGATGTGAGCGAGACCTATCTAACATCTCTGCCGATCGGTGGGCCACGGCACCCGGTTGATTAAGCGCAACTCCACGCCAAGCGCATACCCTAGTTCAGCAAGAAGATGTCAGCAATCATTCACTTACATGAATGATCACTGAAAACCTCCCACTCTCGCCCCGTGGTACCAGATAACCTCTGGTCAAGTTTTCGTAGGCTAGGCTATTTCATAACCAAGACTACTTCAGTTGGGCTTCATGCAAGCCCGGGACTGATGGCCCTCTCCATTCTATGCTGCATAACATCCTAGTCCTCTTCTGCTGCTCCGGGCATTTCCTGTCTACCATATCTCATCCTTCTTTGTCTAAAAACTTCCTTTGCATATTCACTTATGCACTGCTGCTGCTCCCTTAGGCTGAGTATATTGCTGACATCGTATCCTTCTCCAGAAGCCCTCATAGGTTGGATACTCAGAAATGTGGCAGTTATACGTAAAATGTTGAAGGACTAAAGTCTTTATTAGATGACATGGCAATTATGGGGCTTCAATAGAAAATTAACTTATATAGCGATAAGCGATGAAGAGTTTCTTAAATTTTGGAAAGACAAACCTGAATATGGTCGCAACATTTCATAATCGAATTAAGTATAACGTCCAAAGTACAGACCTTATTCCCGTATGAAATTACAACACACAGCATAGCTGTTTTTTAAGAATAATTCATCGAACCAGTAGAAAAGGTAATACATTAAAACTTATTAGGATTTATTTTATGATTGTGCGGAAATGCAACCAAATAATTTGCTAAATATAATAGTGATTATGTTTAAAGAAAAGTACAGAAGAAAATCCAATGCTCAAGTAGGGTAGGGTGGGGCTGGAAGTGCCACTTTTTGAATTGTCATCAATATAATATAAGCATTTAGGTCAAATTATATATTAATTTAAACATAAAATCCTTAGGGTTTCATGTACCAATACAAAAAAAAATATATATGTAAAAAATTTAATTATTTCACGTTATTAATTTATTCTAAATGTGCAGGTCGTTCGGTAGTTTTTGCCCCTCTTGCGGGTAAAAAGCTCCACCTGTTGGTAAGAAAGATTAAAGAGTTGTTATCGATATTTATTATTCTTTTCTTCAAAAATAATCCTAAATAATCAACTCAACCGAGCATTCTAATTTAATATGATAGTCTACCCTTATTTTAGTTGCATCATTTTAAAATGTTATTTTTATTTATATTTACTTCTCAGAAAAATCCTTGTAGGTGCATTTCAATTCAAGTTGTTATTAATATTTTAAATAGGTAGCTATAACCTTTAGCCTTTGCTATCTGCCTTATAACTAAAATTTACCCCGCGGCACTTTTTACCCCGAACGGTACAAGAACATGTTTTTAGATAGAAAACAATCACAACAAAACATTTATAGTTTTAAGTAGTATTAGACTACTCACAAAGAAAATAGCAATATAAAGGTCCTTACTTTACTTAACTATGTTAGGAACATTCTGCAAGAATCTCATGTCCGACACGATGTCTTTGTACTTTTTGCCAAATTAATAGCACTATTAAATGTGCGCTCTTACCAATGCCTGGCAGCGACTGGCTATGTGGAGAAAATTTCTTCCTGTCAAGTGCATTTCCTGCATGTACGTTCTTTTTTATTGCACTTTAATACTACGAGATATTAAAGGTGGCACTTCTTACCCGGGGCAATTTTTACCCCACCCAACCCTACATACTGTTTTTAAAGCTTTTAAATTAAATACATACTTAACACTAAATGGTACTTTCACTAACTGAAATAGTGAATAGCAGCAACAGTTATTTTACTTATTGATTAATCTCAAAAGGATCTATGGATAACCGCGGATTATATTGGTGTTTTTTGTTTGTTACGAAGGTTTTAGGGACATTTCTCAACGCGTCCCATTTTGAATCTACCTTAGAGGTGTATTTTACGTTTCGAACATTCAAATGCATACATACATAAGTGTGTGTTATCTATATTTTTCGGTTTTAATAATTACATAAGTACTTTATGTATTTACGATATTGAATAATATTAAAGGTACCCTCTAACTCCCGTGGTGGTGACTTGAGGCTTTAAAAATGTATCAGATGTTTATGGTTGTTATGAAAATATTTTATTGTTACTAAAACTACTTTTAATACATTATTTGATTTACATACATCAATATCTATGTACATGCGCTTACATGTAGAAAACGATATCGTCGAGAGTTAGAATCCTTATCTCTGATGTCAAAAGTTGCTGAATTTTCCGTTATAGAGCTTTTTCCACTGATTTCACACCCCATTGAAGGCAAGTAGAAAATATTTGCTTAGAATTTAGAAGCGATTACTATCCACATGGATAATCAAAACTAATTTATATGTACAAAAAGCTATGAAAACTAATAAATTGCAGGTAATATAAATTAATTATTATCATTCATTATGTTTTCATCCAACCAAATTTAACCTTATTTTTGTCAAATTAACAACTGAGAAGAGATTTCTAGGTATATTTTTTCTGATTCTAAATAGAAAAATACAGACGGCTAGTTTCATCTAGTTAGTAGTATACCTCTGAGATTTTTATTATATGGATGGTACATTTCTGAATCCCTTCATAGAAGTGTACTTAAATCGAATATTTAACAAATTGTATCATAGCGACTGATCTAAAATTCGATATCTGTGCTGTTTCAATACCACGATCATTGAAGATGGAGTTACAAAAAAGTTTAGACCCAGAATAAATAGACTACGATCTGTTTGGAAAAGCTGGAAGTATAAAAAAAAAATAAACATGTTCAATTGCAACTTCAAATCAATGTTGTTATATCGCTGCGAGGCATGAAGAGTAGTCACCAGGAGGACAATTAGTCATCCATCACTGGAAGCCTTATTTTTTTTATCTGGTGACTCAACAACATTTGATGTAGTTTTAGTTTAATGGTTGTATCATGAATGAAATCTTACTAAAGTATCATAATTAGATATAGAGAAAACTTTAAATCTATTGGACACCAATTCGAATGCGGTTACCTCCGTTAACTTTGTGCGCATACGCTTTATGCTCTTTTATTTGAAAGATATAAATTAATTTAAATTTAAAAAATGTTATTTAAATTAATTTTAAATTTGAGCGGCAAAAATAACCTGAACTACCCAGTTTTAAAACTGTTTACGTCAATTAGTATTTTCCTTTTCTTTTTCAACTTCATGAAAATTATATCTTATATACATTTCCTTTTACGTATATGAAATTATAAATCCAATATTTGTATTGTATTTCCTTGGCAAAGTCCACAACAACTCAGTAAATTCCATCAAAGCGCTACGCCTATAGATTCTTATATACTTCGTCTAGCTTTGAAGCTTTAATTCTATGCAAGAATTTAAGTACATGCATATAAGCTTTAATGACTTATCTAAAAGGCCCAAGTATTTATAGATATCCAGCTCTTATAATTTTATAAATACAAACTTTGTTTACCTACTTATTACGAAAATTCACTTCAGATATTGGAATAACTACCGCCAGAATACAAATCTTGTACCTATATTAAAACTTGTAGCAATAATTATTTTACACAGTATGGCGCGTGAATAACTCTTAAAAGACGGTAACACAAACCCTATTGACCTTTACTAACCCCACTAATTGTGTTTATGTTTTAACAAAGAGAGTTCAACCTCTCTATTTGAAGTTATGGAACGCAAATAAAATAAGACGGAATATTATATTTCATAAAATTAATTAATTAACTTATTTAAGTTTCCTTTGAAAATCTAAAAGTATCAGAGCAGTATAACAAACTAAGAATATCTCATTATTTACATCAGATGAACTCACATGGATACTAAATATTATGATTTTCCACATATTTTAATGTAACCAAGCCAACTTGAATAATTATAAAGTGAAAAAAAAAAAACATGCATCAGTAGCAAAGATATCAACAAGTCCTCGATGTAGAGTTTTGTTTTTGGTTTTTTATTATAGACAAATTGCACGTAACACATTAAACTTTATATCAAAAAGTAATATAATTTTCAGAAGAGAAAAGAAAAACGCGTAAAGAAATCATGCAAAAAAGAGAAAAACGAGTTTCCAAAATGGAATATAATGGACATAAAAGTCCTTCCTCAACGCGACAACGTTTTCGTTATACTAACTAACTTTATATATCGATGGTAGTCTGAAATGAAAGAATTTCTGTCGCAATTGCAACTTATTGTGAATGTATGTGTACTACTATCTATCAAATGAAAATATGTTTCAGCTAAATTTCCATTGCGCAGAGTCAAAATTTTTCTTCAGCAGCTTCATAAGAAAAGTCTAGCAAATATGCTGAATATAGCAGTTTTTCTGCTATAGTACAGATGTATCTACATACATAGATTGTGGTGGATTTTCTTTTTCCTGTATATGTAGCTTTTGTTGTTTTTTTAAAGCTGATTTTAAGTAGTCATGAAATATGAATGTCGGCTTTATAATCTATAGAGTCTTACTTATTTCTCTTCTATTTCTAATATGTTGCTAACATAGAAGATATGAATTGTTTTCAATTATTACAATGAGACATATTTTACTCCTTTTTTCTAGTTTTTTTTTTTTGGTTTTAGTGTGATTTAAAAGTAAAACAACACGCAAAGCAATCAGAAAACATCTATAATTTATAGATTGTTGTTGTCGGTCGAGTCGTATGAAATAAATCGATAAATTTTCTGATTGCTACAGATTAATTCACGTAGCTGATGGTTTTCTTTCCAATTCATACAAACGTTTATAATCACGAAAAACATTCGAATTTCCTTTCTAATTTTACTAGATTTATTAGTATAGATAGGTACAACATAGGTATGATGATTTATAAATAAAAAAAGAAAAATATTAAGCCTTATAGGATGAGAGTAATTCATATTTAGATGTTCCAAAAAGCATAATTAAAATTTTCCTTTATAATAGAGCGCTCGAATTTTCTGGAAATGCTCATGTGAGAGAGAGAGAGAGAGAGAGAGAGAGGGAGAGAGAGAGAGAGCGAGAGGGAGAAAGAAAGGGCGAAGTAAAAAATATTCTGGGAGATGGGAGAGAGAAAACATATAAGTTATTTCAAATGAATAACAAATGAAATGACATCGTGAACTATTAAATTTTATTTTTCACATTATATTGATGTATTTAATAGCTTTTTGAACAAACCTTTGGCATCCCTCAGGGTACAATACTCGGTCCTTTCATCTTTCTTATTTATATAAATGACTTGCCTATTGATATTACATGGCCTTCCTTGCTTTATGCTGACGACGCTAAATTTTTTAGGGTAATTTATGATGCAAACGATTGTAAATGCCTACGCGATGATATTGTTAAGCTCGAAGGTTGGTGTAAGGAAAACTATCTTGATCTTAATATAGATAAATATAAAACTATAACCTTATCTAGAAAGCGGGAATCAATCTTCTTTAACTATAAAATTAATAATTCTTCGATTTCACGTGTTTATGAAAGAAAGGATTTGGGAGTCACTTTTGATCACAAACTACTTTTCGCTTCTCATGTTATGTTATGGCCATAACATAAATAAAATGAAAACGTAAGAAAGTAGCCTGTGTTTTCACTGATGATCGGAGATCCCCAATAAGTCACCACATTCTTTATGTATCATTCTCCCGATCAGAAACACGAAAATAGCCAAAAAGTATAGGGTATACGGTCTAATTTAAGACGACATGGTAGGAACCTTGAAGTCTTTCCTATGAATGTTAAACCACCCCCATATCTCTCCCCACTCCAGAGTTATGACGCTTCAAATTCAAAATTTCGGGGTTTTTTAAATATCCTAACTTACATAATTTTTTTTTCAAGATTTCAAAAGCCCAGAGTATCTTCTTTAGTTTAACCTATTACACTAATGCCCTAGACACACAGCGCTCTTATTGGAGAAATAACTAACGACTCATTAATCTATAATGATTCATTATAAACTGCAGACACACAGACATTTATTTAATTAAGTTGTACTGTCAAACTGGTTTTGAGATACTTATGGCATTAAAGAAATGAAACAAACTCTGTTTTTATTTATTTTTCAATTTAAAAATTTAGGAATGAGAAAAACATTATATTAAAAGAATAAGTTTCTGATTTGCATTTCTTACCATTTCTTCTTCTTCTTTTTTAAATTGGCAGATGCACAGCTGAGCGTCAGATTTATATTATATGCCAAATTTAGCACATTTTTCCTCATAATAGCTATATAATGAAGGAAAAAACACTACATTAGTATACTTCATTATGATCTGATTTTCGAGTTGTAATGACGTATACTATGTGACACATGGCGTTTTAATGAATTGTTAGTAATAACGATTCATTAGATCGTGCTGTGTGTCTAGGGTATTATGTTCTATCTATGACGGTTAAGGAGTTATTAGCTTTTAACCTATTTAGGTCAGAGATAATTTGTTAACTCCTTAAAAAAAAAATAGCTGAAAAATAAAAATTTAAAACCGAAATTTTAAATCTGAGGTGTCATAACTCTGGATCTGGAGTGAGGCGGGTTATGGGGGTAGTTTAACATTCATAAGAAATACCCCACGTTTCTGCATGCAACCGTCTTAAAATATACCGTATAGGTACCATGTATTTTTCAAGATATTGGGTGTTTCATGAAAAAGAGTATATTTTTCTAATCACCCTGTTACTCCGTAATGTGACATTTTGCCCCCCCCCCCCTCTGCCATACAATTTTCTACTTATCTGGACTAGAGGAATCATTTGGTAAAATATTATTATATTAGTCTGAGACACCCTGTGTAGTGGAAAACCAAAGTTTTGTATGGCAACACATAAAAAAAGGTTGCCGAATTTCGTCCATATTTGAACTTACATTTCCCTGAAATTATTTATGTCCCTTTTATGATAATAATAACAGAATCGTAAGTTCATCGTGTATGTGATATCTCAGCCAAAAAAGAAATAGGAAACAATGATCAGCATTTCTCCGAAAAGGCTAGTTATGTATAAAGTACAATCAAGACCTTGATAGTATTTGAAAGTATTTTAAGCATTAGAGAATCAGCTAGTAAGCCTGACTATACTGAATCATTTCCAGAGACAAAACAAACAAAAAAAACTTTCAAAATAAAGGTAGGTCTGGTTGAGGAAAAAGCTTGATAAGGCAGGAGGAAACTCTTTAATCACGCCTGGGTTCACAGAAAATCTCTTACCAGCAGATGCAGCAAAGAGAGTATCTTATAAGAGGTTATAGATGACTTACCTATCAGCGCCAATATACACAAGATCCTTTCATAAAAGTACGTACAACTGCTAGAATTGGGTTCATGCAAAGGCCGAGGTAATACAAAACCTTGACAGAATTTGGAAAAGAGTCTCTTGAACGACTTTAAGAATCAAGTTCGGCCTGCTGATAGAACACTGCTACTACTACGTGAACAAGCATTTGAATACAATTAAACTGTCCACAGATAACATGAGTAGGCTGTGCTAACGTTTTTTTTTTTAATTCTACCTTTCTATCCACATTGAAAAATAAGAGAATTTTAATTTTATTCCATTAAAGTACCTTTTTTTATAAATACAGAAAGTGACAACAGGCATTGTTTTTCATGGGAACCCATTTACATAAGCCAAGTACCTCGCCACTTATCATTGTTTTTTTATGTTATTCACACGACATTGTGATAATACTATATATTTCTTGCATTCAATGATAAATAAATGAACAAAAAGTCCTTGAAATATGTACTTATAGAATGCTAACTTTTATATACATATAAGTATTTTCCGATTAAAGTCCAGTAATCAAACTTTTAACGTTGACGTGGAAAACGTTGAAAAATTACACTCTGACGAGTCAGAGAATTGATAACACGCAATTAAGTTCGAAATATGTAATCATGAAATTTAATTGGAACATGATCACTTAATTTTGAAAATGTGAACAATTGCTCATGCGCAAGAGGATGAATGATTTACAATCTCGAGTGAACATATACTCTTCTTGTACTGCGGATAGCAGTTAGAACTAGAATTTAATCTGAAATATACAATTTTTTCACGCGGTCAAAACTTTAATTGTTTCTCTTATATACAGATACTTTAATAAGTCATTTATTAGAAATAACTTATTTACTATAAATTTATCAATTTTTGATGTTATCAATATGTTTTTTTTTTCATCGAACGCAGGTGATGATTATAAAGGTTTTATGATGAGGGCAATTGTACATTATCAAAATTTGATGGGGGTTGGTTCTACGTTTTTTCGTTCAATTGTAAAACCTTTCGACACGTGAAAAATTTTACCAAATTGAGTGATGACGTATTACTATCTCAAGTGGAATGGAATGATAATCTACTGTTACTAACTAATTTTATAAATTACTTAATTCCCCCTAGTACATATCGTTATTAGATAAGAACAAATATTTTAGATATATGTAAAACGATGTTTATGCACATTATATAATTCATGCACTATTATAAATATTCATGCACTATTATTAATATTCATTGCATTATTGAGGAAGTTTTCAACTTGAAATTGCAATATTTGATAAGTGCAACTATTTTATTTAACAGACATTTGCTTAGACCATTACAAAATACCAATAACAAATTCCTTGAAATTTCTTAAATTCCTTGTCTATAATTATACCACTTCAAAGCTCTCTTGCAATTACAAATAAATCGATGATATGTTCATTTCTGTCCTACACAGATTGCAGACTCCATGAGGCTTAAAATGTTCTCAGAATACTAATTTGTCATGTCTAAAGAGACTAGAAAAATTATTACTGCCCATAGTTAGAGCGAACACACAATAATTGCAATAATTAATTATTAATGAACAGGTGTGGTAGAAATTAGAATGCTAGTTTTAAGTTAGTGGTTTATTCTTGGTTTTTTTCCCACTAAATTTACTACACTTAAACTAAAGTTCTAATTCAATAAATTATTATAGAATGTATATGGAAATTTAATAATACATATATATATAAAACATGTAAAAAACCCAAAATTCACTAAATGCTAAAAGAGAAAAGCTAAAAGTAAATTGAAATTATAGAAAGAATTTTGTTACAATTTACTATGTACTCACCAGCTCAATAATGTTTGGCATTTGATTCAATTGGTTCCCTATTTTATTGAGGTTTGGGAAGGGGATATTCTTGTTTCAGTCGATATCGGGAATAAAGTGAGATTAATAATTCTTACTGCATACATAAAGACACATTATTTCAGTCGATACCCAAAATAAAATGTTGGTTAGTAAAATTCTTAATGCAATCAATACCTACAATAACAAAATTACTTTATTTCAGTAGATACCCGAAATAAATTGGTTTTTGTTAGTAATTTTCTTATTGCAGTCGATACTCAAAATAAGAATTTTTATTTCAGTCGATACCTGAAATAAAATCAGTCGATACCTGAAATACGATCTTTATTCCAGTTGATACCCAAAATAAAAATCTTTATTGCAATCGTTAACTAAAATAGAGTGCAATTTGTTAATATGGAGTATATCTCTAAGAAATAGGACTAACCAAGTAAATCGTTGTGCTGCCAAATTGAAAAAGAGATCGAGTAAAGTCAGATTGTGGTTTATACAGCCCATGATTTTCGCACGGCACCAAGAAACGATTTTCAAAGACGCATGGCAACAATAATAATTGGCGCAGCCACAATAAATTGGCATAGAAATTGCACTTCTTTATTTGTTGTTTGAAAATTATTTTTATGTAATTACAAATTTTTTGTCTATACTCGATTTTGTCCAAAATTTATAAAATGCTAAATTTCAAATATTTTAAGCACGTTAATAATTTTTCAACTTAAAAGTAAATATTATGTGCGAATGCACTACCCATGTAGATTAGATTTATACAAGTTCAAGGACCTGGTATCCTATGAATGTCATATCTCTATACCTATTGCAATTGATTTGAGTACGAAATTGTATATTTATAATATCTACTCATACAAGGACGGGATTCTGGCACAGCTCCGTTCGCTTGGCTCAAATTCGTAGTTTTGTACCGATTGTTAGCGATATTAATGTAGCTCGCATGTATAAAGTTTCATCCGTCTATTTTAAATAAAAATGTTTTACCCAATTGGTCTCGCACAGAATCGAATCCGCTACTGCAGCGTTGACAGAAACTTTTTGAGCTGCGTCTTTACTACCAATTGGGCTATGATCGACCTATCTGGTCATACAGATAAATAATAACCGAACTAGTTCTATTTCATCTTGTATGTGGTACCGGTGATCTATTCTACAGATAAACCAACTTAGTCAGTGTGTTTCTTTTTTATGTAGTTATATAGTGCTTGAAATGGGGTGATACATTCGTTTTCAGTTATTACAAAAATTATTAAATATCGATTCTTCTCATTGTAATATTTTCCGAATAGTTTCGGTAACCCGGGCGATATCTACAGAATACAGGGTGTCCCTAATCCAATTCATTTTCCACTAAATATACAATAGAATCTTTCATAGCTGGATTCCTTGTTTTGATTGCACTGCTACGGTTTTACAATTGCTCAATAGAGTTAGAAAATGTTTATGGCGTTTAAAATTGTCTGTACATTTAATAATGAAAGAAGCTGTAATGAAGAGCGCAGTAGGAGTAAGTTAGAGGCTGATCGAAATGAAAATTTACAACGATAAGATAATTTAATGAATCATCTTGCATAAGGGGAACGTATTTATATGGAATTGTACAGCAACAACCCTTAAACATGTAAATACACACTTATATTTTATCAAATAATAATCATTCTCACTATGTAGAATGAAGCAATATTTCAAAAATCATTCTAGAAATTCCCCAATATTAAATTTGTCTATATATAGGTACAAATTATCAATATCCCGCAAATTGTCTTCACATCCATTTGAAAGTGGTTTCTTGGTTGAACAAAGAATGATGATCTTAACGATAAAAGGGAAACTGAAAGTAATATTATATAAAAATAAAATAACACGATCTCTATGTTCAATTAATAATGGATTTTATTATATTAAAAAATGCGTTTTGATATAGTGTTGAAATGGAAACTTATTTCTATTTTTAATAATACAAATTAAATAACTGAAAAAAGAGCTTTTAAATAAACAAAAGTAATAATAATAAAAAAAATTATCGTGCTATTTGAATAATTTAACTTATTTGAGGATTAATTGGTATCACAAAATCTGCTTAAAATTACAAAATTTACATTTTCCTTATTATTTTTATTATCACTACCTTAGCGTTTTATATTACCTTCATTATTAATTATTATTATTAATATTAAATATGTTTTAAAAAACACTTTAAAATTATGTTTTACTGTTACTCATATAAAATGTTTTTCTATTCTACAGGGTTGGTTATGATCTTATAAGATTGAGTTATATTAAACCTATGAAATAATATGCTCTTGTGATGTTGATTTCAATATTAAAGATAATGGCAAGAAACTTTTTTTTTAAAGGAAATGAAAAGAACTAAGCATTGTTATTTATGTAAGGTTAAAATTTTCAATTGTTTCGTTTCGTTACTTATAATAATATTTCGGGTTATTTATTTTATATATTATTATTATTTCTTTTTTTTCGTAATTACAAACCCATATTTAAAAATAACATTACATATTTTGCTCACAATTGAAAATAAATAATCGAATCAATTCGTATGATGACTCTTTTATTTATTTACAGCCATAGAATTTTTTCAAATGCTTTTTTCATGATAAAAATAAATGGAATCAATTTATTTATATTATGTTTTAAAAGAATATACAAAAATATATAAATTTTGTATTTAAATTTTTTCATTAAAATATATAATATTATTATTTCCTTGTTAATTTTTTAAAATTGTATTTACTTTTCGGTAAATGCTAGATTTATATATTAAAGCCAATTTTTACCAATAATTTATTATTAAGAAAAATTTTGTTCGGACAAAATTGTGAAAATGTGAACAGATAGATTTTAAAAATTATTATAACATTTCCTTTAAAAAGAAATGTTTTTCAGAAGTTTTACTTCAGTTAATAACATTTTCAAGATTTTTTTTTTGATACCAATAAAATGTGAAATATACTTTCTGATATGATTTATCAATTCTACGATAGCCAATATTATCAGAAGCCAATTGATTAGGAAATTCATAATGTAGTATTAGTTGGTATATGCCAATTAATTGGAATGGTCATCAAGAGATTGTAGACATTACATAAAGTAAAGTAAATAATAACTCGAAAACTGGACGTTATTAAAGAAAAGATGGTTAAGGGAATGTAAATTAAAAATGTTAGTATGTTATAATAGTAAGGATATCGGTGTTATTAGCTGATTAAAGTCGAGATAGATAGTACATACTTATTATTTAATATCAAATAAGTATCAAATAATATTTACCGTTGGCACTACAAAGAAAAAATATTATGTTTTCAATATTTTATATGTCGGTAGCAGTGTGGTTATTATTTTAATACTGTATGATGTCGCGGGAGTTTTTATGAGTGAAACAATTTTTTTTTCAATTTTTACTTTCAAATCTTTTGAATTGCGTATAATGATTTAAGTGATTTTTAGATGTCACAATTTGATAAGAACTAAAAGATAGAACAATTTTCTCTGCATATTTTCATCAATCAATTCATCAGATTATACCAGTCAACACAAATTATTGGTCTTAAGTACTGAATTATTACCTCATCCGTTTATTTAATTCATCTATTATAACCGAAGTAATACATATATGATTGAACACATTTCAATGATAATTAACTGTGAGCGCAACAATGCACCACTTTTGATTAATAATATAAGGTGACTGGTCTAAGAAGGAGGGTGAGAATAACTGTAGTATTATAAATAATTTAGAAAATGAAAAAAAAATTAGCTATACATTCATACTGAAACGAAAATAACGAAATATTTCGATTTTACTTTTATTGCAATGTGATAAAGTAATGATTGAATTTATTCCTACATTACGAATGTAAACAGATTTCTGTTCAATAATGCTGAATTTGGAAATATTAGATTGTAATAACAACTAAAACTCCGAAAGATAAGCAAGAGAACGGAAGTGTGAAGGAATGCTGCGGAAGCATTTGCAAACAAATTCTAATTATTGTATGCTGTTACGTCACATTTCTACACTCACTGAGGTCGGTTCAATGTAAATATGTTTGCTCGAAGAAAACACTGTATAAAACACTATTTACCTAGGGCTTTGTGGACTCATCATACAAGTTATTTGAAGTTACGGTAACCCTAGTGTAATCTGACATTTATTTAACGAATCTAATTTAGCTTCGGGTTTTTTTTGTGATTTATGAAAATGTATTTATAAAATTGGTGAAGAAATAAACAAGGGTTTTTTTAGCCATTTTTATTTTGCTTAGTTCTCCTTAATAAGTATTCTTATATGCCGCAAATTATAAACAGATTTCAAATGACAGTTCTCAAGTGATAAATGTCAAACTCTTACACCAAGAAATTTTTAGTGTAAGCTTGGGGTACGAAAACAGAAACACGGGGTATTAATCAAACGATCTGTTGTTACCCTAGCTTTATCACAAAAGAAGATAATGTAACACTACGCTACCCTAGATTTCCCCGGTGTTTTTATCGAACAGATCTAATTAAAATATAGTACAATATTGAACTGTCAAATCAAAATTTAGCTTTATTTCTCATATAATATGTAATATTAGGGTTTGTTTTTTATGTAAATATATATCGAACTGCACGCTATAGTTTTTCATGAATTTTTGAACCAGTATTCATAACTTTTAAACAGAGAACTACGTACAAAGTGTAAATTAAAAAACGAAAAATTTTCATAAAATTTTATTGGAATTAAATAAAAATAAATAGGTACAAGATTAAGATTTTAAATTAAAAAAAAAATAATAATTAATAATTATCCGTTATTATAATAATATTTATTTATTTATCACACTTAAATAATTCAAATTCAGAGAAAAGGGTGTAGGTATTTAAAAAAAAAATACTGTTTTATCACAAATTTAGTAACTAAAAGAAATTGGTGTTGGTTGATTTTATAATAATTATCTGGTGTATATCTTTATTCATACAAAACATTCAGATTATTCCATTCCACGTATATTTTTTTTTTTTAACTGCCTCAAATGGTAGAAGAAGAATGGATTAATTTGGATGTGCACATTTGTTAGTAACAGAGACAATAAATCTATTTTACAATGTTTTCGCTTTTAGTATTTCCGTAAAGCAACATTTGTTTGTTTTATATCTAGGTATACATTCTTTAAAATGAGAGTGCAATTTCCGATAATGAAAGTCTTTGAGTTTTGCTTAGGCAATAGAAAATAATATTTTTTGTAATTAACACGCGTTTTGTAATGCTTTCTATTGCAAACCTATGCTATTCTGTTGGTTCAGTCAATTATGTATAAAGATAGTCCTTTATAAATGCCTACAAATATATAAAATTTGAAACAACTGATATTTAAATAGTAAATGAATATTATTTGAATTTTAGTATATTCATATATACCGATTAACATAATCCAAATGTACAAGCCCAATTTTATAAATCATGATTGTTCCTCGAGTTATGATAGTCAGAATAAATTAAATTTTCTGCCTGAATGCTTTTTCTCGAATAATGAAAATTTTTATATCATGTTCATATGAGCCGCAAACCTTTCGATAAGTAAACCGAAATAATAATTTCATTTCGATTGATTAATGGCATTTATCCTACCAACTATTGGACAGGTCTATTCTCACTGCATAAGGGCCGAAATACAATGATGCCGACACAACATTTACGACGCCACTGTCATCGTAAATGTCGCCAAATTAACCCAATGACAGCGACATTCTTATATATGTAGATACTAAAAATATTTGTTGAAGTTTATTAACAAAATAGGAAAAATATATAAAGAAAAAGTTGTAAAAGTGTAATAAACAATGATTAACGCAATTTTTTTTTTCTTTTATATTTGTATTTCGATATTGGAGATTTCTTTTGTCGTAAAAATAATTCGTTTCCCTCGAAAGACATTTTTGCTCAATACTCTGAACTGTCAAAATCAAATTACGACGACAAGGACAACAAAATTCTATTTATTCCCAACTCTGGTTACGGCGACAAAATCTGTCGACGCCATTAGATACAGCAATATGGTATTGCGTAAGGTCAACATTTAATTTGTCGTCGTAAATGTTGTGTCAGCATCATTGTATTTCGGCCTTAATGCATTAAGCTTTATGAGTACAGGTTCCCTTTGGAAAACCTAAAGTGGTCACATGCCAGGTCCATATATATGAAACAGTAATAAGCTGCTATTCTCATAAATATAAGGTTCGTTATTTATTGGCCCCTAAAATTTATACGAGATCATTCCAAATATAATTTCAGGCTACAGAAACAAATGAAACTCAGATGTAAATCTTCAGTAATAGTTTTAGTTCTTTATCACTCTTTTTAAAGTTTTATGTTCTTGTGAAATTCAATAAGAATTTTTCAGCTTTCTACTATATACCTGAAAATAATGTTAAAACCAAAGAATGTGCTCCTTAAAGACAAGCAAGAGATTTTAGTACCGTGATGGACTTCACATTTGTAAAAGCGATTATTACTGAGTTCAGGAGAAGAAATAACTATACATATGATTATAAACTATAAAAGAAGAACCATAAGGTTAATAAATGCTAGTCAAATATTAAATATTGCATAAGTCCAAGCCAATTTTCACATTTGAGCCATTTATTTTGAATATGGGCGGGCAAATCGGGTTTAGTATTATTTTTTTCATCAGACTTCTTTAATAAACATTATTGGTTCATAAATTTACATTATCCTTTAACTTCAAAACACACAAAAGTTCATTGTTAGATCCTCTAAATATTTATTTTTAAAATTATTTAAACTAAATAATTTAAATATTTTATCGTAACAAAAAAATGGACTTGCTTGCCTCACTTTTAAAATAAACGGATTAATTATGAAAAATTAGGAATTAATTCGATGTTTTATCCTTGCAAAAGTTACAGCTGTATTGAACAACATTAAGTATGACAATATTAGTGCCAGGTGTTATAACACACATACCTATATTTTGAATAGAAAAGTATATATACATTGCTGTGGACTCAATTTAAACTAAGTAACTACTGCACTGCTGCTACGTATATATAGTTGATTGAAAACAAAACTGTTTTTATCATTTTAAATACAATATTATTTGATGTGTTTAAAAGTTATATTTAATTTGGGTGAATTAAGTATAGCATAAAAAGCTATTTTATTAGAATAGCCCGCATCTTCAATATAGACTTTTTCACATCCTTAACATGGATATGATAGACATTATGTTTTTTGCACCTAATAGAAAAAAAAATATTCAATGGGCAAATATATTAGATTGTTACTTTTTTTACTCATGTTTTTGATAGGAATATAGGCATATGCTTTTTGTGTATACGTTCTTGGGAACATTGTAGCTATCTACAAGGAGAATGTATAAGCATTGCCATAAATCAACTTCTTATGAATGCTTAATGCACATTTTGATTTAATTATCTTATAAAAGCCTCAACTCAACAACAACAAAAATTTACGATTTCATTTGAAATTATTTAAGTTTCTTAAAATTTTTATCAAAATATATTTTATATGGAGTTGAATATAAAAAAAAAATCAATGGAAAAAAAAATACTTCGTACTATTATTAATATTTAGCACATACAAATACAGTACGCCTTCGTATTGTTTTATTCATCTATGCTAAGATATAACATGTAAGTTTTGTTTGTTTAAATATCTACTTAGAGATTTAGGGGACGGAAGCAGCTTATTACTTATGTATTATATTAGAATTATATATTTACATTAAACTGTTGATATTGATTTGTAATTTATCTCCCACTATTTTTTAATCACAATTATATTGATATTTAATAATTGAAATGCCGTAATAATCTATGGTTAGTTGGAATCAAACATTTTGTTTCCCGTAGATGAAATTATAGGGTATACTAAGTTTGTCATTCTCTTTGTAACGCATAGATATAATGCTGGTAGATGGATTGCACACCTACGAAAAATATTAAAACTTATTTTGATTTTTTGCATAACCGTCTATCTGTCTGTAATTCAAAATACAGTGAAATGCAAAATATATTCAAAAAATTGTAATGGTGTGATCATAATGTAATAGGTATATGTGTACATACATACATGCATACATAATGATGACTAAGATCATTTTGTTAAAGGTGAAGTAAATTAATAATAAACAGAAATTAAAAGCTCTTGCTAGTATTTTATCACACCAATAATTATGCAATTATTTCATGTATAGTACATATTTAGTGAGTTTACATTAATGAACGGTTGCGGAAACTTTATATGGGCGGTGTTGTGTTAATTATAACAATCATGAAAAAGTAATTGTTCATTAAAGTAGCAAGTATTATCGCAACAGTGCAATTTATTATTTTCTTATGCTTTTCTAATAACTCTAAAAGAACTATCGAGATTCTTACTTGAGTATTATGGCGCTTTAATGTAAGTGAAATATGTCAAGCACAACTGGTTTTCCTGTATAATAAGTTTGATCTTGTCTTTAATTTCAAACATGCAAGTAATAACAAAAAGGCTTTGAACCATGGGAAAGAATATACTATTAAAAATGACTTGAAATCAATTGATATTAATCTGACACATGTCACAGTGTTGATATAATATGTATATTATGAGTATGTTATCTTTTTATTGTCTCCCAACCTACGAACGAAATTATAATGGCCATCCATAATTATTGTTTTCCATCATCTTTAAAAAATATTGCATACCTTTAGGAATTTAATGTTAATTTTTAATAAAAATAGTTCATTTAAGATCATGAATTCAACCTTTCATATATAGTTCGTATATCAAATTATAACAAAACTATTTTTACTCTTTATATCACACGATATTGTGTTAGATAGTTGCAGTATTCTGTGTTCAGTATAGCGAAGCCTGTTGGTATAACATTTAGTTTGTACCTAGATTAGATTATATTTGTAGAGGGGTGGGTGTGCAGGCATTAACCTGGCATTCACTGCGACCTGAAAAATTTCTTGTGAGTCCGCGTTCAATTTGCTCCATTTCTAGGTTTAGACTGTTAATAATGTCCAGAATCATTCTGAGATTGATATTCCACACATAATTTTGTGAGGGAAAGGATGCTCGAAGTGGAGGAATCTCCCCCTGGCCAATGTTTCCGAATTACAGAGGATGTGCTCCGAGTTCTCATGAGCATTCTGACAGAAGCGGCAGGATGAAGTCTCAGCCAAGCTCATATTGTTTAAGGTCAAGCTTGAATCTAACTTCAGTGAAAAAATAAATCTCCCTCTCTCTTTATACATATATATACATATTATATAAAAAGTGAGATTTTTTTAGTACGTCAATAAATTTATGTACACATAAAATCCTATCATCGCAAAATTTCAATAAATAATAGTTATTTTCTTTCTGCAAATCATTGCTAGACACAAGTGATTCTGGAAGCTTGCCTATAATAGGAAAATTAATCGTCTATGTAATAATATGAAATAATAATACATGACAATTTGCCTGTATATATCGAGCATAAGGTTCATTGAGAATTTGTCAATGATTATACGTCGATTTTGTAATTTAGTACAGTAATAGATATATTTTGTATATTTTATGGAGAGGATAAACTAGATCATTTTATCTTTCTAATACAAGGTCAACGTGCAAGCAGAATTTTATAAATAGTGGTTTCTGACATCTCCGGTCCTACAGAGGTATAAGGTGTTTATATTTTTCCTTGAAACTAAAAAGCAGGCACGTAGTTGTTCTGAATATTCAAAATAAAGCATATTGTCCTATGGTCACCGGGCCACAGCGATATAAGTGAAAATCTATTGTGAGTTCGATGTTAAATGAATCTACCAACCAAACAAAATTTAACCGACTTAGGACTGTGAATGTAGTCAATTTTAATTCAATCAAGTTGAATACATACCTATATATAGATTATAATTAGCAGAAATCAAATTAACAGTTAATTAATGTCATATCATAGCTGAAGAACAAAATTCATTCAAGACAATTTTAGTCGTGATATACAGCCAGAGGACCATTTGTGTAATATCTTCATAATTTTTGATGAAAATTTTGCTTCTGTTGCAAATAGAAAAGCAATGGCATTGCATCATTCATCATCTCTCATCAATTAGTAAATCAGTAGCCGGTTCACTTTTGATTTTATGCATTATATCGACAATGATTGCAGAATCGCATTAATTTTTAACTGTGATTGCGACTGCTGGGCTAAACTGTGTTTAATTTTTTATTTTTGGTGTTTTACTTCAGTTATTTATTGTGTAAAAGTGTTTATTGGAAAATTCGTGCATCAATTAACATTAAAGAAGAAGGTAAATTTAAATATAGACATTAAATAATAATTTATAAAGGAAGATTAACCGTTATTTCGACAAACATGTAGTAAAAATATGTGAGAGTGTTTTATTAAATCGCTTATGTTGGTGATATCTAACGTAATTTTTTTGTAAGCTATACCGCAAAATTCACTTAAACTAATAAATAGTTTGACATTTCTTTTAAATCCAACTTTCTGTTATTTTTGCTCATATTTGTTTTTTGTTGCTTTTTACATTAAATTATTAAATTTTTCAATAGTTATAAACTAAAACTTGGCACACCCTTGACCGCCCATTTGAATTGTTAAATTCTTTTAATGCTAAAATAAAATTAATGCCATATATTGATTGTATACTACAAATTTTTTTTATTGTGAACTCTTTCAAACAATACTGATGATTTTTACTCTTATCATATTATCTAATAGTAATATCTTGGTAGAATTTTATTTATGTCGATTGATCTAGTACAGAAAATTTATTATATCTTTTTCAGGATTAAATTCAACAGCAGATTTCAAAAGGACTTCAACCATATTTAAAATTAATTCAACAATTTTCACAAATCAATCAGCAAATTTTAAATAAAATTCAACTGGTTTTTCAAAATTAAATCAACAGTTTTTGAGTTTACTTAAAAATTTCTTCCAGATGAAGTACAACGTATCATATAATTAATTACGATATATACATATAATTTGAATTATTTTAAGATAAAATACCAATTTCTGAAATTAAATTTTAGATTTTTCGGTTTATATCTTATCTTGAAGAAATATTGAATTAAATTCAAAAACTGTTGATTTAATTCTGAAAACCCCGTTGAATTTTATTTCAAATTTGCTAATTGATTTGTGAAAATCGTTGAATTATTATTAAGTATTGTTGAAGTCCTTTTGAAAACTGCTTAAACTAAATTAAATCTGTTGAATTTAATCTGAAAAAGGTATAAAAAAGATAGAAAAAAAAAAACTCATCAAATAAGCACCTGCATACATACATCTCATGTTTTTTTTTTTTTTAATTTGACACAACAAAATTGCACATATAAATTGTTTAAAAATTTTTGGTATCCCACGACATCTCCCATCTCAGATTTATCATCAAAAACTGCTTCAGTCTTATGCTTTGTGTTGTAAGCGAATTTATATTATAATATGTAGTACACGAGAAGAGAGGATTATAGATCATCACTTATTTGTTCGTTATCAGCTATTACAGAACCTAATTGTAAAATAGGAGAAAAAAAAATATCTGGAACTGAGTTGAACTTATACTTTAGAGCTATATGCATTTTACATAATATTTCAATGCTTTATTGCTACAACAAAACCAAGGCACCAAACAAATCTATTGATCTTGTCAATCTTATAAAATACTTAATTGTTCTTTCAGCTACTTATTTCTACTATATATTTCATATACACTATACCGATATCCCCCTCCCCCCTTTCCTGTTATTATGAACATGCATGTATTCAGTGATTTGGCCCTCTCTTCTACACTAGTTATGCAATAGAATACATACCACGTTCCAATACTCTCAAATGTTTCTAATTATGGTTAACTGATTTACTTAAATATGGTATGTGAGAACTATAATATAATAATAGGCTAAATTAAATTGTTGCCTACGTAATTTATAATTAAAATTAGCGGATGGAATGTAATTTCCAACGTAGTACAAAATATGCTATTATTCGTAAAGCTATAAAAATTCCTATTAACGCTACAGCATCAATCCAATATTCTGCTTTATCCATTGACATTTCTTCTAAAAATTTTTTTGGACTTCGATAATGACAGTATATTGTAGAGCATTTCATTTTTTCTCTATCCAATCCATAAACAGATACCATTGCACCTGAAATATGTAAATTGTGATATTTAATAAAAAAAAAAAAAAGTGTTTTTCATTATTTATAAATGTGCAGGTATTAATACATACCTTCAAAACCATAACGAACATAACTAATATATGTCACCCATTGAAGATATCCTGGTATTGTATCAAAATTGACAAAAAATCCTGAGAACAAGATCGTTGGTATTGTTGATACTGGTCCTAAAAATACGCCAGCTTCTACATTGAGACCAGCTCCTATTAAAAGTCCCAGACTTTGTGCAACTAGAGATGTTAGAACACATATGAATACGAACATTGCAACCCGTCGAGGTTCCATTGGTTGTGATGTTAAATAATAAACTACTATAACGTACACGCTTGAAAATATTATCTGAAATAAATTTTTGAAAGAATATTAGGATAAGTACGGATAATTAACAGAAACTAAAGTTAAGATAATTTCAAGTAAATCGGGTAAAAGGGAAGATAAAATAACTCTGGAATTCAAATAGATAATAGAAGAATTCTCATATATATGCGTGTGTGTGACGAACTATATCAATTCCAGATGATAATTCATGAATGTGCTGCTTTATTGGATTTATCTAATAATCTAGATTGTATTGACAGAATGAAATTATCAAAATAAGCCAAATATGATGCAGTTACTATGGGAAACTTATGAAATGACTATAAATGAAATTGGGATGATAGAGAACGTCATATAATAAGAGAAAGTAGATGAATCCAGTGGACAGCAGTGCTATCTTTATTTATTCTTATTGCATCCTTCCGACAGGTGCTGTGAGGCTATACTACCAAACTAGGGTCAATTTATTGCAAACGTTACAGACATTTCTTATGTTCATATACATTCCGATAGAATTTTTTATGCTGAAACCAGAGGAGGTGAATGCAAATAGTGGAATGGACCGTACCGGCCTTTTTAGATATCATATAAATACAGGGTGTCCCGAATGTGGTCTCGCACCCGAAGGCTATGAATAGGCCATGTTTAGACAACCTTCTGAATGTTACACCCTATGATGATGATTTAAAGTTTTTTAGATTAATAATCGTTAGAACTTTCAAATGGTCTATAAATTCCACCCCCCGCACTTAAAACATTTGGAATTTTATCTTGTTTTTGTTTTTTATTTAACTATTTTATCAAAACGGAAGCATCAACGTCATCAACATCAATTTTTTAAATTGTATTTAAGAAGCTCAAAAGCTTCGCTATCACACTCTATACCCAAAATATAATCCTTTCTGGGTTCTTTGCACTTTTTCTTAAGCATATCCGCGTTTTTTGATAAAAATATTACTTAATTAGAAATTTCAACTTTATTGAGCCATAACTTCAAGCAAGATATGATGAGAAAAATTCATAGACCATTGGAAAGGCCCATCGAGTATCAATCTAAAAAATTTTAAATCATCATCACAGGGTGTTGCGTTCAGAAGCTTGTCTAAGTATAGTCTTCGGGTGCAAGACCACATACGGGACACCGTACAAGTACAATTTCTTGCATTTAATAAAATGCTGATCAATACAGTACTCTCAGTCTTCAGTAGTTAAGCACTTAGTATAATAGTCTAGTGGACTCTCAATGCTAAAACTAAACTTGAGCTACAGTAGTGCCTAATATTTTTTCGTTCTGGTGTTCTAGATGTCAGTCAATACCATAGTCGTTCGTTACTGTTTGCTTGACGGAAAATATATTTTCGGCTCGATTCAAAGAATTTCGCAGTTTTTTCAATGAGATCTTGGAAAGTGAGACTTAATTTATTCTAATAATTCTATCCATCCACTTACAATTACCGGAACTATAAGATATCTGAGGGTGATTGTATACTAATTATTCAACGGATTTAAAACCTATGTACTATATATATCCAGATCGGCAAAGAATGTCTTCCCTTTGAATAATATTAGGGAACTAAACAGCGCATCAATATAATTTTTGAATATTACATCCACATAATATAACACTATTGTTCAACTTCTTAGTTATACAGAATATGGAATCTAGGTACATCCTTAGATTATATATTAAATCAGGATAGGCTATATTGTGAAAATTTGTATCGGTGTGACAAGCGGTTATACTTGTACACATTGGAGGAAATCACAAGAAAACTTTGCGCTTATTTTGGTCTGTTCGAAATTTTTGCTCCATTTAATTCATGATACAAAGATAAGGTATGGCCGATTCGAGAGGAATTTTTTGTGTTGCTACGTCATAAGGTGCCTACTGTCATTTCCAGCGAATTTGTTTTGAGTTTTTCGTATTTTATTGACTGAAATACGTTTTGAATATATAAAAATATTTAACAAAATATTAGTTTCTTCGTTTAAATCACTTTGGGAAAAGTAATTATGTACTAGTGGGAAAGAAAATAGAAAATTTTTTCACTGTGAAAGGACGATTGAAATTGAGACGAACAAATTTCGACATTTGTCGCCAAAGGAAGCAAGCAATCAATTGACAGATTTTCCGGCCATACCTTGTTAATCTTTGTATCATGCATTTAATTGTCATTATTTGTTTATTTGACCTAAAATAATGTCACGTCATGTAAAGGCAACGCCGAGAAATATTATCTTGGGGCACTAGGGAAATTCTTACAAATTTAAAAAGTTATAAAAACATTTATAAAATTCTGAATTTAAAAATTAACTTAATAATTTTTCGATACAATGGAATCTCTTCTATTAAAGTCCTTCAATATTTGATAAAGTTTCAACCAAGTTTCAACTAAATTATGTGCCCGCTCTGCAATATCGTAGTTTACTACTCCAATGACTAAAACGAACACATCGACGCGGTAAAAAATGTAAAGTTTTTCTACCTTATAGCCTATCCCTCTTATCCTTAGATTATATTAAGGGTACATCACAATTTTGACATAGAAAAACAGGCAAAAAACTCTTGGGCATCTACAGAGGTACCTAGCTTACTGTAATCGGCTGTAATAGAGCTCCTTTAATAGTAAAAGCTTGTATTTATATTACGACCTCCAATGTGAATTAGGAATCAAAAATCGATTTACCGCCATAGCTGCTAGGTTGATGATTGGATTACCGTCCTTTCCCAAGTAACAATTTAAATGCTATTTAGTTTTACTCAGACTTTTTAATTGTTTTGTTAAGGTCTTGAGCTTGCTAAATAGTTTTATGGTGATTGTAAGTCATGTCAATTGATCTTCTAGATCAAATGATTTTATTGAGATGTTTTAAAAACCGCCTGGAGAGTAGTAATAAAATTATTTAGCATTCAAGTCCATTTGTACTTATAGAAGTTTGATCGTTGTCATCAATCCAACTGGCATAAAACAATTAAGCAGCAACATCGATAAAAACCGCTTGATTTTATTATAGTTTTGAAGGAAGGCTGCTTTAAATCCAATTTAAGGGATAATTTTGTCTAGAGAGCTACTGGGCTATGTAGGCATCTGACATAAAACTATTATACACAGAGGTTTTAAGAATGCATTGCAAGATTCTTTCACAAAATCATTTTAAAATTAAGAGGCTTGGTCAAATTCCCTATAAACCTAGTACTTATTTCGAAGTGGCTTCGTCATGTGACATGCTAGATTATTGTATTCCATTCTAGATCTACATCTTTTAAGAAATCCAAGATATTGCTATGCTTCTTTGGCAACAGGGAAGATGTAATCATCCAGCTTAATTTACTACAAATATTAATGTCAAAAATGCTTAGTGACGGTGAATAAGAAATTAATGCTCCATAAAAAGGAACGGAAGTGGTTAAGTGATGATCTTGCTTTAAAGAGATGAGACAGCTTTGGGATGACAGATTATAAATTAGATTATAAATGATTAGACATCAAGAAAAAATAGACAAGTTTTATCTCGGATATATATAAAACTAAATAGATTTACACAAGAGCAAGTATCATCATTTGAGTCTCAATAGGCTTAGAACAGTTTTAACTGAAATCAAATAGATTTGAAAAAGAGCGAACGGTTTTATTAGTAGCTAAATTAAAGTCAAACAAATTTATTTTGCCTTTATAAGTTAAAAAGACTATTTTTAATTTAAAAATTCTCCGAAATGTATTGATTTAAATTAGTAAAAAATCCTTCATACGAACAATCCATATAGGTACTATAAGCCTTGTAAATAGATAAAAGCATGTTAAAGGTCAGAAACAAGATTTATGTGCGATTGCAAATACATAAATCATAAGTTTTATAATGCTTTAATACAAAAATAAATTGTTTCATTTAATAGGGGAACTCAGAAATATTTTACTTAAAAGCAAATGGATTTACAATTGAAGGAGTTGTTTTAATCGCAGCCATCGTAAGATCAAACGGTTTTATTAGGGCCGTACAAGTAGCAAATAGGATTTAATGTAATATCGCTAATTTACGCTTAAAATACATTATTTTTAAATTAATTATTTTCAAGAGTTGAAGACGTTTCAGAACTAGGAGATATTATTTTCAAACATTTTTTCTTTTTCAATTCCGAACGTATTTAAAATAATATCAAAATTAAATACGCTGTAAATAAAAAATTTATTTTAAAAATATTTCTAAACTTTTCCTAATTTTAATTATTTTTGAGGTGCGCTTTTCTATGTGACATAATTAGTAAATTTTCAATCGCCGTAAAATTTGCTACATTAAATTGTTAAAACTATTCTCACATATCTTATATTTATACCTACATATAAAATAAAATTGAATTACATTTCAGCATTTTATTAAATTATTGTAAAGTGGAACTTATAAATCATAAAGCTAATTATGGATTTAAAGATTACTTTTATTTTGAAGTTTCAAGTCTAAAAGGTTTGCTGAAGTAGTATTTCCAATGCCTTTTTATCTTAAAAAAGGATTGAAGAGTAGCTTTATGATGGTTTTGATAACGTTATGTGGATATTTTGATGTATTGAAATTACGCATCAAGTTTTATGAAAGGTTTTATAGAAGACTGCAAATCATCGCAGAGTAATCCAGATAAGACTAATAAGACTTTGTAGGGTTTTAAAAATAGGCCTTGACAGCTTATTGTAGCGTGGGCCCTTTTAGTTTTGCAAGAGGTTTTTTACGGTTATATTATTGTTGGCTTGACTATATAGCTTTATTACAAGTTTTATGAAATAGTATAGACAATGTTATGTAGGCTATATGTTAAAATCAAAATTGTTACTTGGGTTACTACATTGTATTTTAACAGCAATCAATAGTCAGCCATATCCTCATTAAACAATAATATACTCGTACAGCATCCAGTGACTTATATCAAAGTTTTCAATCGTCCTTTGTACTATAGATCATTCTTTTTGCGTAGTGTCTATGTCAAAAGGAGTTTCAAGTCTTAATTTCAAATATTCCATGCAATATTTGCAATCCTTCATTTTCGATAGGCATTTTTTATGTGTTGATTTGGATTTTGGATGTTATATATGTGGAATATATGTTTCGTCGGTCGAACGTTTATTATTTATTTAGTATTATGCCACTTCTATAAAAGTAGAAGAAAGTTTTTTTTCCTTAGCAAGACTTAAGACGGAAATATCTTTTTAAAATCCTAGAAGTCAAGTTAAAATTTATAGAAAAATGATGATGATTAATGAGAACTGTATAGTACACCAAATCTTATCAGTTTTTCCCATTGACTACTTATGCCAACCATATCTCGAAGATTGTTTGCATTTATTCTTAAATATTTCGAATAAATGAATTTATTTCAAAAAGTTTATAATTGTTATGCAAAGGAATACTTGTGTATAGTACCTATGTATATGAACACGCAAATTTACATAATATATACTAGAAGACTTACTTGAAACGGAAGATCGGCCAATGTTTTAGCAAAGTAAAATGCCTTAAGTGAATACCAATAGTTTAGATGTTCTCTTACAAAAACAGCCATTTCCATTGGAACTAAAAAATAAATAAATGAAATTTTGTTTTAAACACAAACAATAGCAACAACAACGTACAAGTAAGAATGGTAGGCATCATAGCTGTGAACATTGTAAAGAGTGTTGTAAAGAAAATGCATCCAGCATTGCTCATAACCTTTGAAGCTTCATATCCAATATCATAGTAAATCATCCCAATTATTGCCCCAACAATAACATGGGACAATAATCGCATTTGCGTTAGCATTTTATCTCTCATAATTGTCAGGAATGTACGTTTCAATAAAATCCAGAATTGAACCCAACCACTTGTAGGGAAGCCAGCCTTACTTGGTAGGGTAACAACACTTTCATTTGAGGCTAACAGGGATGTAGTACATGTAGGACCACCAGGAGTTTGAGGTGGATTTTTTGTGATGACTTCTTCGTTGTTTGGTATACTAATAACAGTACATTCTGGTTGTGATTGATTTGAATTTTGTGATTCTTGATGTTGTAATTTCGGTGGTTGTAATTTTTCTTTAAGTTGAGATTTATTATTTTCACCAATATGATGCGTTGGTGGTTCACCGTTACCTTTAAGTATATCATTTGATATTGTGGTTGCGGTTGTTGTCGTCGTCGCCGTCGCCGTTGTCATTGTATCAACAATTCCATTCGAACTATTATCACCTTGATTAAAGATTTTACACTTACCGCTACTAACAGCCATAACAAGTTTATGAACACATTCACCATATTCACCACATGCAACTTCCATTACATAATCAGCAGGATTATGATAGCTTGGACATTCATATCCTAATGCAGTAAGAAATGGTACAAGACCTCGTACACGACCCTGATAAATACATTGTCCTTCTGCTAACATATACAAATTATCAAATTTCTCAAATAGTCGAGCAGAAGGTTGATGAATTGTACAAACAATTGTTCGTCCACCCCGAGCCAAAGATTTGAGCAATGATATTAATTGAAAACATGTTGAGCTATCCAAACCGGATGTTGGTTCATCAAAAAACATCACAGGAGGATTATTAACTAATTCTAGTGCTATTGAGAGACGTTTACGTTGACCACCCGATAGATTCATGGTTTTTGTATTGCTAGATTCGATAAGACCCAATGTATCTAAAATTTCATCAACGACTATTTTTTTAGCCTGTTTTGTCATATCCTTTCCAAGTTTTAAATTTGCTGATACCATCATTGCCTCACGAACTGTCAAGTATTGTATTAGCTTATCATCTTGCATAATATAGCAGGATAATTTACGAAATCTTCGTAAATTTCTATCTTTTCCATTGATTAAAACTGATCCGCTCAAATGTGATGTTCTATAATATTTAAAAGAAATTCATTAATACAAAAACAAACAAAAATATGCACACACGATAATTTATCGTAACAGAAACTTACTTATAACCTGCTAGGATATTCATTAGGGTACTCTTCCCAGCACCAGATGGTCCCATAATTGCTGTCAATTCACCAGATTTAAATTTCCCACTGACTCCTTTTAGAATCGTCTTGAATCCTCGTTTTCGTCCTTCAGATACCGAGTACGATATATCGCTAAATTCAATATCAACAGGTGGACGTTTCGGTAGATGTGTGAGGGTAACCATCGGTTTTTTCTGTCCATTCGGACTGTTGTTGTGTACCTTTCGTGCAAGAATATGATTGCCCGGTATAGATCCATTACATAAGTTATTTTGGGAACTGAAATTTATAGAGTTGAACAAAAACTGGAATTATTATTTTGCTTAGAATTTGGAGAAGTCATTTATAGTCTAGGTACACAAGAAATATAAATCGATTAAATTTCTTACTTTATCCGTTTTACCCAAATTGGAAAGTCAACTTGATTGTATTTTTGTAGATTGACGTCACTCAATGGATTTTTATAGATATTTACAATTTGACTGCTATCCAAGGAATGAGAAGTTGAGAGTGGTGAGAATTCTAGATTTTCTAAACTGCTACAACCAGAGGACATGATGTGTTTGCCTCAATCTTTTTTATAAACACATATTTAATAAACAAATGAAAAAAACATGTATAAATAAATTTTCCTTTAACTGAGCTTCACTGTTCAACTGTTTTCCACAAAAGCTATCGAAAGACTGACCACAGCAGTTTAAGCTACTTCAGGCCTTTTCTCACGGGCTCTAAACGCTCACTATGACTTGTAATAAAATAACTTTGAGAAGGCCAATGTACGCACTAAGTACATTTCTGTTGTTTTACACAAAGATCAAATTCTTCAGACAAGTTTAATTGATTGAGTTTAAAAGTTCAATCGTATATTTGTGGGATAGGAGAGCTTTAAGGAACTCCAATTATCGTCTCTTTGTTTATGACCACCAAAACATATTAGAGGAGGCACTTAGTTATTCTTGACATCACAGAAAGAAAATGCCGAATGGAATTATATCGATTCAAATTGAGTTTTGTATTAGTGTAATATGGATTGAGGTATAGTGCGTATTGACCTAACTGACTCTTTCTATACTTATATAGCATGTCTGAGATCAGCATGTAATTTGTAAAAAAAAAAGTGCAGAATAACGTTCGTGTATGCTTACTTTGTGGTCACGAGATTTTAACTAGTGTGTGATTATTATTGATTAATTAAAGCATTTTGAGCTACAAAAAGGCAACATGAAAAATTTAAATAGACTAAAAAACCCTCTATCTAGTGTTTGAATTTTATTGTAAAGTTTGTGCAATTTAATATAAATATACTAAAAATATGTATAAGTAAGTTTAGATTATTAGTAGAAAAGTTTATCCATCATCATTAGTTTGGATGTTAGCAGAAAATTCTATAAGATGTAATCAATTTTGATTTCTTCCAAGAAAACTGCGAAACTAGTTGTCCGACCTGTGCTCACCCAAATAATTATGTCATGACCCGTTGTCTTTCACTGGTTGTGAGTGAACGTATCTTGTTGGCAAATGCAAAAGAACGGACTTCCTAGGAATGTGAATGCAATGTGCGAGTGAATTGTGCGTAAGAGTAACTTTATTGCCGGCAATTAGGGATCGTTGTTTGATTGAAGAATTCTTTTTTTTTCCTTTTCCCAAAGCAAAAGTGACCTTGTACATAATCTAATCAGGTGTGAAGTATAAGAAAGGAGCATAAGCTGTGGATGAGCAATTGATATAAATTTAATCTCGGTCTCAATCATTTTAATCAAAATAACTAAGCATCATTCCAGTATAAACAGAAAAAAGTGAGCTATACTTGTATGTAAATATTTAAGCAATAAAAAAAAAATAATGAGATAAGCGACCTTAAGGCAGACTTCGGGACAAGTTTTCTAAGGACAAATTAATTTGTTGAAGATTTTTATCCAGCACACCTTGTATAATACTTAGATTTACACTAGATTATATCAACTGTCTCATAAAAAAAAGAAAGCAAAAAAACTCCATTACTGTTTCTGATCAAATCTAAACCCTTAGAATTTTACTAACATTCAACGCTCCAGCGCTAAATATGTGGACGTAATTTTAGACTCTAAGATAAACTAAAAATTGAACATTTAGTAAATGAGGACCATCCATAGCATTTAAGGAATGATTTAGAAAAACTCGACTACTTTTCTCCTCCCATTACTCATCACCAGGTAAACAAAATTAGGAAGCGCTGGTAAGATTGAATCTATAAAAAGGTGTGCACTTATAATTGCAAGCAAAGTTCTTATGTAGTGAAAATGGAAGTCAAGAATTTGCGGGAATCTTGAAGTGTCCAAAGAAAGTCCGGGTCAGGAAGGAAATGAAATTCAGTAATCCAAAAATTAACCGTAAAAGTGGTGAACAACTTTTTACCTATTGTTGCAAGATGTGGCTGATAAGGTTGGAATATCATCTCTTATGGTTCATCGAATTAAAAGAATAGAAGGCCTACCAAGTTTTTATGTCCAGGTAAAACCGCACAAAACATTAGAAAAGAAGTTGCAGGAGTCGGATTTTCTATAAAAATTTCCGAACGAAATTTGACTACTGCCATTATGGCTAATGAAACTTACGTGAAATCGGACTTCACCAGATTCCAGGCAGGAAGTTTATGTGGCAAAAAAGAGAAGTGACGCATATCCCAAGTTAATGAATCGTCGTTGCTCCGGATTTTCTGTTAAATACTTAATTTGAAATCATTACCTTTTGTTTTTTTCCATTCCTTAGAAGCTTTCTTTTGGCGAGATTTATCGACTTGCCACTACGGCAGAAAAGCGATAGATTTCTACTATGCCCAATGCATACCCTTATTACCCAAGAAAGAGAATCCCCCAATTGTCCGGAACTAGGGTCAATCGAAAAATATTGGGCTAATTAAATAACAAAAACAAAAAACACTCATCTAACATAGACACTTTTAAGAGGCAGGATAAAAGAGTGTCCGATACGTTCGATACTGTCTTTGTGCAAAATTTAATGAAGAACGTAAAGCAAAAAGGACACCAATTTTATAGCACGTAGTAATTGTATCATGTCGGTTGTGTATAATGTAGATCATTAAGTATTATTTGACAACAAACGAAAAAAAAAGGTGATTGGTTTTTTTTTCTGAATCAGTCTTTATACGTTTTGTCAGATGGCAGGATTTAAAGCTTCAATTCCAAATAGTTTTGTAAATGTACCTGTATAGTTTTGATATGCCCAAAAATCACGTATGGCTCATGGTATATGCATCTTCTACATTTATACAGGGTGCTGCAGACTAATATGACTATATTTTGTGAAATGACTCCCCTTGTCCAGGCAAATAAAAAATTGTATGGCAGGGGCGGGAGCAAAATGTCAACCTGTCGAGTTACAATTTTTTTACAAAGCTTCGAAAATCCATAGTCTCCTCTTTAATTTAATCTATAACACTTTATGGGCAAATTTAGCCGTTAAAGAGTTATTAGCTCATAACCTATTCAGGTCATACCGAAATTAGATGATATTTTTCTAAAATGACATGTGTTCAGTTACTAAGGGAACAAATCAAATTATCTGTGACCTGAATAGGTTAAGAGCTAATAACTCCTTAACCGTCACAAATAGACCATAAGGTTAAATTAAAGAGGAGACCCTGGGCTTTCGAAATTTTGTAACAAAAATGTATGTTAGTGGGGGTATTTTAAAAAAAAATTACGGAAAAATTAAAAAAAAATTTTTTTTTTTAATATGAAGCGGGGAGGGGTACGGTGTTATTTGATAAGTTCTGCATTCAATGCCGTCTTAAAATAGACCGTATAGGGTGTACTTTTGAAGATATTGGGTGTTTAATGAAAAAAAGCATATTTTACTAGTCACGCTGTAACTCGACAGGATTATATTTTGCCCCCCCCCCCCCCCAGTCATACGATTTTTTTTCTTGTCGGAATGAGAGTAATCATTTGGGAAAATATAGTCATATTGGTCTGGGACTCCCTGTATAACATACATACGAATTACGTGGGCGCTGCGATCTACATCATCTGTAGCTCCCAGCACAGTGTGCTTCAACTATATCTTCTATCCTTTAATCCTGTCATTAATTACCAGGTATCGTACAGTGTTTAAGGTATCTAGATGTTAGATACCTATAAATCCTACGATTTCAGAAATATTCTTAGCCTGCTGCCAAGAGGGATTACAATCTATAAACTATAGCAAACTATACAAAGATAAAACTACTGGAAAGCCAATGCCTATGTACAATCGGATTAATGTGTGTGGTGTACAAAACGTAGTAACAGTAAAAAACTGATTTAAAGGCTTAAACTTAATCTTCGTCAAATTTATCTGTTCACGTTGTAGCGTCGTTATTATATCTGTTCTAAAGGGTTTTCCAATAAGAGGTGTTATTTTGATATTCAAAGAAAAATGGCATTTTTTGAGATAAATGATCGGATCTTTATTTCATTATAAAGAGGAAGGTATGCCGTTAATAATGGAAAATAACATCATCCAAATGACCACCACGACCACGCCTACAGGACCATATCCTTTTCATGGAGTTTTCCATAAGCAAATCGCAAAGTGGCTGGCCTATGTCCTCGATAGCCTCACGAATTCCATCTTTAAGGTGGTTTCGTTGCTTGTATGGCACGTAGCGCCGTCTTGTTGAAAGTAAACGTTGTCCAGATCAATACCATCCAATTCCGGCCATAAAAAATCATTAATCATCTGTCGATAGCGCAATCCATTCACCGTAACTGTTGCTCCAGCCTCATTTCGAAAAAGTAAGGTCCAATGACCCCCGCGGGACCATAAACCGCACCAAACAGTCACACGTTGAGGATAGAGAGGTTTTTCAACAATAACTCTTGGGTTTTCCGAGCCCCAGATGCGACAATTTTGCTTGTTGACGAAGCCATCGAGGTGGAAATAGGCCTCATCACTCAAGATGAGTTTTCGATGGAATTCCGGATCATTTTCATGCATTTCAAGGACCCAATCAGCAAAGACTCGACGTTGTTGATGATCGGCCGGCTTGAGTTCTTGTGTTAACTGAACTTTATAAGCCTTAAGACCCAAATCTTTATGCAAAATACGGTGTAGTGACGTTTGTGGAATGCCTAATTCCAAAGAACGACGAGGAATGGACAAACCTGGGTTTTCTTCAACACTTTCGGCTACAGCAGCAATATTCTCGGCTGTTCTTGAGCGATATGCACGGGTTTTATTCTTCACATCACCAACTTGTCCCGACAGCTCGAATTTCTCTACCAATTTCTGTATTGCGGTCCGATAGGGTGCTTCACGACCGACCCAAAAATGTTCGAGTTTTACGAACCGTCTCTGCCACATTTTCACCATTTTTATAGTGAATTTTAATAATTTCAATGCGTTGTTGAATCGTGTATCGTTCCATTTTTATTAATGGCGTAGTTTCAAATGTCAAAAAATGACAGCTCCAAAAGTGACATCTACCGAAATAGCGGGCTAATTAAAATAACACCTCTTATTGGAAAACCCTTTATATCTAATTTATGCAATTATAGTATTACAGTAGGTATCTAGTTACTTTTAGAAGTTCAACAATGAGGTTCACGGTCATTTTATCGACGATTGAGGATATGAACATTTTTAGCAGGTTGGAGTAGTAAATATTTTTGCTGAAATTAGAAATATACAATGAAAGTCGGACAGACACATTAGTGATTAGTGTCATATATGTAACTATATAGCTGACCTATGTAAAAACTCTGCTCCCAAATTTCTCTCATTCCGATTCGGAAAAAATATATTTTCATTAAAAAGACACAGATTAGACTCGATTAACAGCACACAGCCAGCAGCCTTCTTTCGACCTACTTTCACTTCTCATTTTCTAACAAATAAATTCGGAAAGTTCTCAGATTCTTTACAATTTGCAGAATATTTTAAGTAGGTGGCACAGCGAATTGGAAAAGTTTTACCAACTTATGTTTTCTAACTATCTAATTTTGATGGTATTTTATAGTTCCTATAGGTTACAGTTCGATATACCAAAAACAATCGTATTATATGATTTGTAGTAAAACAAACAAACAAATATTAGCTGACTGCGCACACCTTAAGGCTGATGGGCATGCACATTTAACTGCACATAATAGACCTACATGAGCAAAAAACTAATAAATAAACTAATGCCGTGTCTATTTTATTCCCGTTTCCTTGTGAAGTGAGCTTTTATTTAGTCTATTCACGTTGCCACTCCGTTGGTTTCATGTGTATCGAACTTTTGTCAACACAACGTAGAACAGATGCCACCATCAATTAAAAATTTGAATAAATTTGAATTATATAATTAATTTTGTACGTTTGTCTTATACTACATGTGCAGCTCGCAGCACTCTGTATGCAATCCGTTTTCCCTTTCACTAAGCCTAATTACATGTGTACATATAGCAGATGGACTTCATTCGGGTCGGCAGGCATTAGTTATTCATTGATTGAGTTAATTGAATACCAATCACATTCAACATATACCTACTTGGTTCTTACTGACGTCTTTATTCATTCAATTAGCAAACAATTTCCATATAGTCGGAATGGATTTAAAGTAATTCTTAAATCATACCGCGATTTTCTTTGTTTATTTCGTGGAACAGTCGAGATGATGACTCTTAAGTGTTAGCATAACCTTAAGGTTGATTCTATAAAATCATTCAAAGATTTCTAAGTGTCGCATAATTTGTTCATTAAAGATAATTGATAATTCATTGATTAAATTAGTCATTTTCTTTATTGGATTTTTCTTAAACATGGTTGTAGTATTCATTGGGTGGAAAATTCTAAATTTTACTCCAGATTACCGTAGTAGTGATGGCTGCATGTTATATCGCTGATATAATCTCTAGGATAATTTATATCTGTAAATGCTAATAATAATTATTTTCCGAAGCATCTACTTCTCCCAAAAAAGTTGATCAACTGCAAGGTCATCGATTATAATTGTTATGTTTGTCTAACAATTATGTTTTAAATTTTATGAGAATATGGAAAAAGTCTACATAAATAAAATCTGTCTAAACTAAACAAGCAAAACTAATAGTCGAGAGAGTTTAAAATAAACTCAGAAATAATAAATGAATGTTGGTGTAACATATTAACCCCTTGACGTACAATAACTTCACTAGACTAACTCAACCTGTAACTCTTCCACGTCAACTAACAAAAATACCCAGTAATGATCACTTTTTATCTTCTTTAGAGTATCATTTTCAATCCTTAACATCCGCCCAATTGGAGTCTAATCAAGTTTTAAGAAAATCTGCCTGATTCAATATTCTCATTTTTCACCTAAACATTATAATTATTTATGATCACCTCTGAAATTGTAAGAAAACAATGCTAATGAATTATTTAATTTTATGATTTTATTAGGTCTCGGTTCCAGAAGGACTTTTCTTGGTTTATTTTCTTACTCCCTCGGACCTTTTTTCTAGTTTTGTAATTCTTGCTAGTCCTGTATCATATCGCTATAATAAACAAAACAAATTTACGCAAGTTAAAGCTTATTAAGTAGCTCCTCAAATCGCATAACTTTTCTTGTACATTTTGGCCTGGGAAACGTATGACGTGCCAGAGAAGAGATATTATTGTACGCCAAGCATAAAGCTTTCTATTATACTGAAGATATCAAGAAAACGTCGAAAAATCCTATATCATCTGATTTTTAACGAAGAATGCTGAATTGCAGTATAATTTGAAATTCCATTCTGCCAAACCCGCATGCAAAGCAATATTTAGTGATCAGAAAATATAAGAAAGCTGCTTGGAGTTTTACTAAAAAGCTGCTCCCGATCAAAAGCATAGAACACAAAATTCAACCGAGATATAATAAAAGTCTTAGAACACATTTAAGATTGCACCTTGAAGAAGTTCAAAATTAAAATTAGTCTGACACAGGCCGACGCAGAATACTATCCTTAATTAAGCAGGTAATTGAGTACGACAATTTGTATCTCGTGATAAAAAGTCCAATCATATGATGGAAAGAATAGTAGTAATTAAAGCCAGGACGAGAAATATTGATATGGTTTTAATATAGGACGACTTAGCATGGATGTTTGTTGCCCTAATTATGGAAGAGTACAATGTGCATATTTAAGACTAAGAGCACATAATGACTTAATTACATCACCAATATAATTAACTTCAGGCTTCCTGAAATTGCCGTGGGTATGGGGAACCACTCAAACCACACCTATAAAGTAAGCTGATATTGAATCCGAAATTATTCCCATTGATATCATATCATACCAGAAAAGATGTTATGAAAGTTGTGGCTAAAGCTCTAAATAGCTAATTGTGTAGCCAATCAAGGTGACAAATATTTGTTTTTTTGTTTACACTTTTCTTTGAATGAAAATTTTATTTGAAAAATTTCCACGACAAATTTAACTTCACAAGCAAAAATGAAGAAATTCGGCTAAAAATATCCGCATGTTAGGTAGATAGGTACTGTATTCGTTAAATGTATCCAAATTTAGATTCCTGCGTGAAATAAACACTTTTTTTTCGATATTTGAATTCATTTACATAGCCGACATATAGCCTATTTGCATTACATTAATGGCCCTCCTATAAGCACATAATGTCTCCCGTCAGTTGAAATTAATTAGGCAAAGAAACGACCTCTAACGACCTACCGCACGTTGAATTTACAAGTAGGTATGTATATAAAAGCGTACAATTTCGCCGTTGATTTTGTATGCTTGGATCAAGGACTCACAAACTCTACAAAACTTTTATCCTTGAAAATATCTTCAAGCTAACAGACACACATATACACCTTTAAACTGACTTATATTCTTCTCTAAATATCTATTTAAAACATACATATGTACATGTATACCTATACAAGTAGGTATATATTGTCTCAGAGGGAAGTTTATTTTTTATTGTTTAAGGACAAGGTCAAGTCTACCTCAAGTGAACAAATAAGGTATTTGTCGTTAGGAAAAAGCTTCATATATATACTTATTGATATAATTCGCATTTTTGTATAATCATTAGACTAAATAACTGTTGTACATACATAAATACCTTTGTTGGTTATATACAGAAAGATATAAGTAGGTATGTACATATTTTATATATTATAGTCATATCCATTAGGTAAATAGTGTGCCAATGATATAATGTTATTTATGTGGGAAGTGTGCTTTGAATTTCTGACACGAACGAATGGGCGAAAATGAAAAAGCGAACGATCTGGCACCGGAGCTGGTCCCTACCCAACATTTGGCCTATCAAAAAACTACTTTATAGGGAAGGTACCAAAATGGGAAAACAGACAACAACAAAATAGGAAAATATGAAGAAAAGCCAAATATGAAATCTCGAAGTATATCATATGTGAGTATTCTGCCCTTATAGCTTTGCTGGAGAAGCATTAACGCACTCCAAATAAGGTTTGCAAGCTAATCGCAAAGACAATAATCGAGCTCGTAAAAAGGCTAAATTTAGCTTAACCACTGGATTGTCGCCGTTTCCGCAGAGCCCCAGGGGTCTAGTTACCTTTATTCTTAACTTTACGACTTCTGATTGAAACACCTAGGTGAAATTTTAATTTGATGCCTAACTCAACGGGGCATACCTTGGTAACTAATTTGTCTTCTAAATTGATGTGATTTAGGCAAGATGAGGTATACAGAGAGTTCCATTGTAAGATTGAAGTCTCTTGTGATTAGAAACCAAACCTGCAAGGAAGCAAAAAGAAACATTCATATTGCGCAAGGTCTACATAAGCTAACAAAGCTAAAAATGGGTACAAAAATGGCCATAACTATATACGGATTTTCAAAGTGAATATGGATAAAAAAAAACACGTTAGTGGAAGTGCGTTATTTTTGTTAACCGAAAACAGTTGTTTCAAGCGTATTCGATGTAGATAGTGCTTGTTAGAATGTTATCGGTGAGGACAAATAATCTAAAAACAAATTTATAGCCCGTAACTGAAAAATTCTTTGAAATTCTACAGCGACCAAGTAAATCATTGTTTTGTTATTGAATTGAAAACAAATTGAAATTAGTTCTCTTCTCCTGCTAAATTTTCTCATAATTCTGGGATGATTTCAATTTTCTGCTACAAATACGGAGTCATGCAATGCTTCCAAAACAAATCGAATTTGACTACCCTTAAATTTAGATTATCACACTTCCTGTTACACTAAAATGCGACAATATGTCGAATATACCTTGCATGAAAATTTGTTATTGCTGTTCCAAGAGAGTTGCAAAAGTAATAAAGGTGATAACTTAACGAAATTAAAATAAAAATAAAATAAAATTATGTCAAAGAAATTAAGTATTATTTAAAAATGTGGTCGTAAAATAAAATATTTTTTTTTATACAAAGATATTACTTTTAAGCTACATGCATACAGATCCAAAGCTCGAAGCAATTCGTCCAGAGCGGTTAAGCATCGAGAAAGTTTACTAAACTTATACTGGCATCTGTCTAAACAAATTCTCAGCTGTTTAGAAAGGCGTGCTATTTTACAAAATATTTTCTAAATTTCCTATATTTACTAATTAAACTGGATGAATTGGAAGCATTGCTGCTATTATTTATTTTGCAGTTGCACTGTGTACAAGAAATCAATCAGTGTTCGTGTTATTGTTGTTGCTATAACGAATTGGATCTGAGCTCTTTGTATTTACAATTTTTCTGTTAATTTAACATAATGTAAAATTTTATATTGTGACGTCATGGAATCATATCATACCGTATTTTCTATGTATCGTGTACATTGCCCATGGCTGTATCTAGTGCCCTTAACAATATGAGTTACATTATATACTCAGTGTTTTTATTTTAATGCTGAATGCTGCCTCAATAAAAGAAAAGTTTTGCAATTACATCTGCAACTTCAATTTCTGCGTTTAATGAGTCACAGCTTAAGGCTCAAAATGACACCCCTAATTTCCTGCTTGCATTATCTACATTGAAGGAAGCTGCATATCGAGTGAAGATTTAAGTCACTCGCTGACAGCAATTTTAAATGTAAACTAAATGAAAATATACACTTCAAGTTTAAGATGCTTAATGCTATTTCAAATTTCTATTGTTTATTAATAATAATAAACTTGAAAAAGTCGATAACTCCCGGAACGTCCAAAATCAGTCTTATTAAGTGAAATCGGAACGTCATTCAGTGGGTTAATCACTCGATATGCCGTTTCCTATTGGCTAATTATATTGTTTGCTAATATTTTTTTTTACTTTTGTACTTTACTTTGTCATTAGTTATCGTTCAGGGAGGGATAAAGTTAAAAGAGAGACTAAAATATTTTTAATCCTAATAAAAAAAAAATGTTAATGTTTTTGTTATGACTATTATATAGCAAGTATGTCTTTCCAGTTGGGAAGTTACATTCTTGATTTCTTCAGTTATCAAAAATTATTGTGAAAACGTGGCCCTATCTAAATTTGGAAATTATATTCCAGTTTAAGGTCTGGCCCAAAATGGACGTAAAGATCTTTACGACACTGTACGAAATTGAGGTTTACTTACGGATGATGGACATTATTACCCTAAATAAACGTCACATTCAAAATTTCCAATTTTTTTTATTGCTGAATTTTAAACTTTAATTAGAGAATGTTGAAAAAAGGTTTTACTAAAATCCCGAGTATATTAGCTGCTTTCTAAAAATAATCCATGTAGATTAAAAAGGTTCTTAGAACTGAGTATTTTAGTTGAATGTCTTTCAAAACTTCTTTTGTGTTTTTGATAAACAATAAAAGTTAAAATAATACACTTTCTCACAACATTTATCGTCATATGTTCCTATATTCACTTGAATCACTTTCTTGATCTATCATCGCTTCACTAATACTGTCAGTGTCTAAAGTGCTACTTTCTAATCTACTAAATTCCATATCAAACTCTTTATCACTGTCCATACCGAAAAACGGAGAGACACACAGGGCAGATTATAATACCGTTACAAAGCGCAAACAAGTGGCAACGAGAATCTCTTCCCACTAACCTTGACTACAGCTGGTCAATAGAGGACTTCAAGTAACTGTGAAACCGACAAAAAAAGCACTCTTGTGCTCTCTTGTGGCCACATTTGTAACTAACTAGACCAAAGAATATCTCCGCGGTTTAAATTTTTAAACAAGTTAATGTAAAAATTAAAATCCCGAGTATTCTCGATCTTTTAAGTTATGAGGTTAATTAGTTGTATGTAAGTAAGCTTGACAAAAATTAACTTAAACAAATGCGTACGTACGTAAATAGCAACCCTATGGCACTTTATTTACTGCAATTTTACATTTTTTACTTAATACAAATTTCCTTATCGACGCTTAAAATTGTATATATTTTGGGTACGTCTGTTTAATTGAAAGGGCGCGTTCACCATACTTAAGGTTGGGTCTCAGACATAAAATAGATAGTTCAGGGCACACGTTGCAAGATGGGGCTAGGCGTCAAGATTTTGAAATAAATTGCAAATTGATTAATGGAATATTTATTTAAACACCTAAGCCAACAAAATGACGTTTTCTAATATTTAATTTTGTCCCCCAATTTTTATTGAAAATCATTTAAAAATGAAAATTCAATAATTTTTTGTAATTTCTCTGGTTTGCGGAACGGTGTGCCACAAATTTGAACAAAATTAAATAAATTTTTAACATAAGCTTTTTAAAGTTGGAGACTCAGCCTTAAGGTGTAACACCACTCTAGCGGCAGAAAATAAGGCCAACTTTGCCAATTTATTTTGGGAGTATAAAAAAGGAATAGGATTTCTTTTGAGACGGTTTATTTAACACATATTAAAGTATATAATAAAAAATATTTTATTATAATATTCATACAAAATGGCGGAGACAAAGCCTATCTTGAAAAACGTGTTTTTTTACAAATAGTTTCACGGCAAACGGCTTTTTAATAAAGTATAGGTAACATCAGGGGGGTGATTCTGATCTCTTTGTAGTAGGCGTATATTTTAGTAACAAATTTAGACATTTCACCACAAATTTGTTGTACTTTTATATTCACCATATTCAAGTAGATTTATCTTTTTCATCAACCATAAAATAAGCTGAAAAGAATTTCCAATGAATTAATGACAGAATACACGCCTAAAATAAAAGTAGTCAACTGTTTCCGATGTTGTGACAATAATTTTATATTGTGATAAATGAATATTCTACACCTAATTAGAGCAATACAAGTGCTTAAATTCGAAATAATATTTTGAATTTGTCATGTGAAGTGACATTTCAGTTCATTCTACATAATGAAAGGCTTGCTGAGCTGAATAAAAACACGAAAAAATCAGTAGAAAAGTATATTTTATTTAGGCGTATATTTTGACATTAAAGAATGACAAAAGATTAGAATCACCCCCTGGGAACACAAAAAATATATATATGTATTATTAGCTATGAGACCAAGTAGGGGTTTTCCTTTTTATCTAATTTTGAAAAAATGGTGTATTTTTGAAGAAATAAATCAATTTTTTGCCCAAAAAATAAGCAGTAATTTATTTATAAAACAAAGTTTACATGTAATTAAAAAACGGCTACATGTTCCTATAGAGAATGTAATTTTGAAGCTATTATTAAAATTTCCGATCGATCTATGTACAAGGTTTCCTCCCAATTTGAAAAAAAATGGTTTCAAGAAAAACGCGTTTAAAGCACTTAAATCCTTGAAAATTTTTACCTGTAATTTGCGATGCCTGCGCCGAGACGCTACGTTTATTATAGCATTTGCTTGCACACTCTGATGAGTGATGGTAAGCTCAACGCGCGCTCGATCCGAGCCGCTACTTACAGGGCCAACTGCATATTGTTTTTACGACCCCGAAGTAAAAAAAAAACAATTTTCCAAAATCCTAGAATGATATTACCCCTTAAGTAACTTTATTTCCATTTTGGTTTAACATTAAGGCCGCTAAGGCCTATTAAGAAAAACGAAAAAGCGAGTTATATCGAAGGGCCAACATTCCCATTCCCCCAAAGCCTAAATAATTTCTATCAGTAATAGCAGGTAAAAAAGAACACAAATAGAAAAACAAATTCAAAATGTCTACCGTTCTCTATCTCTGCCTTTATTTTCTTCCATTCTTTCTAACTTTATTATCATGTTTGTTTTTAGCCACATATTCTATATTCTCTATTTTTCGTGCTGGTGTTCGAAGAATATCGCCCCTCCCACCCGCTAATGAGCAAACAGTGTAGAAATAGAAATATCAATTTCAATTTTATTTCTTCTTTGAACAGCATTCGCTTTAGATTAAACTCGGACCAGCACGTACACATGGATTTGTGTTCAATTGTTTTCGGGGGGGGGGGGGGGGGGGGGAGTATTTCTTAACGAAGGTTTTGCTTCTAGCCTGCTAGATCTGCTGCGCTGCGGCATATATTTATCGCCGAAAAATATTGATTGCGATCGGAGCGGAGCGGACAATCATTGTGTTTGTGTCGTTCTTTATCGTGAGAAATCGCATCTAGTTTTGTGCTGTAGTATTACGGCTATTTGCAGTCTGATCTAACATTGTGAGCGATCTGATTACGCGGGTAAATCAATGCTAAGTGAAAAAAAGATTAATTGTTTGTTTTAGTATTTAATTTATTAAAATAAAATTAGAAAAAATATTTCGATTCTTACAGCCTACCGCGATATGAAACAATTTCCGTTACAATTAGTGAAAAATTTGCTTAACTTTTTTAAGTGAGTTTGATGTGTTGGTTTTGTGTTGCTGTTTGTTTTTTTTCCTATGAAATGGTACAAACAAAAAACGAAATTAAAAAAAAATCAGTGTCATAAGTGCGGCACGGGTTTTTAATGTGTTTAATTCAATATAAATAACTGGGTTTACAATATCGATTATATTATGCCATAACTTAACGGCGAACGTGGTCTGGGGATTTAAATTAAAACTTAAAGGATATGTCAAGTGCTGTACAAATTCTATTGTGGATATATCTATGTATAGGTAAGTGGCGACGCGCTGCTGTTTATTTGATATTTTTGAATTCACTACTGTTAACACGCTAACGGAGAATATATGTATTGCGGATGTGTTAAAGATGAAATCAAATCATTTTATTTTGTACAAGGAATTTAACTTTACAGTTCAAATAATATTTTAGAGCTTATTGTAGTTGCAATCCGTCGTTTAAAGGTCATTGATTTATTTTTGTTCGTTTTCTAATAAATTACAGATTGAAATTTAGAGTACATACATACTTTCTCATCTACGTAAGCGGCTAGGTGGTGTCGATGTTAGAACTTGGTACAATTCCATAAATATAATCGCTAATAATGTACACGCAGTCAGACGTATACGTAAAGCACGTTAATCACTCGATAGCCACACAAAAAACATTGTTATTTGTAAACTTATTCTTATCTACTGTTTTTTTTTTTTTTTTTTGTATGTAAAATGTTTTTTTTTATGGCTTGGGTAAAAAAATTTCTCAGGCAATAATTTTTCTATATATAAATTTTGCATTTTTTTTAAAAATATGGCGGAAATTAAATGTTTGAAAAATAAATGTGCAAATTGTAAGCAGTCTGATTTCGCCGCAGACAATAATTATATGAATTCAATCTATGTATTATTTTTTACGAGCTGAAATTTCTAAAACTAAAACTGCATTTTGTATCAAATGCCATCCTCACGAACAATTGGTAATTTTCATTTTGATGCCATCCAATCTAACAGTTTTTCTTTGTACTGAATTCCTTTCATTTTTCAACTATTATTTTTTATTCAGACACCTATCGAAATCGAAACCAATAGATTTGGGGCATTTATGTATGGCTGCTTGTACGATTTATTTAACATAAGAAAAATATATCAGTGTAAAATTAATTCTCTTGACAAAGGAAGAATTACTAATTTCGTACAATAAAGTGCGGTCAATTAAATCCACTAAGAAAAGTATGTATAGGTACAGATACACTACGGAAATTTGTGTGTTTGAAGAATTTCTATTGTATAGTTTTATTTGCGAGCACAATACAAATATGACTTAAGATGGTTGCCTTATTTAATGAGAGACGAGTTATTTAAGAAAAATTGAATAGCAATTAACAGGCGAAAATCCACTCAGTGCAAATGAGTGAAGTTAAATTTAGCTACAGTGATGATTTCAATAATTCCGAATTCCCATCTCTCCTTTTCTTGGGCACCTCAGAATTATTGCTACAGTTATCCTATCAAGTCAAAGAACTTAAATAGAAAAAAGAAAAGTTCAAAATGCTACTCTTCTCTAGCCCGGTGGTTACACGAGATAGTACAGCTTGCATGTAACTTGCACTACCATACTTCTTGTACGTGTAGTCCCTACTGCCATTATACAGTTCTTAAGATAGCGGAAAAGAAATGCTTGAGAAAAATTAATAAATTAGGTCTGTTCGATTAAAACACCGGGCAAACCTAGGGCTACACCGGGCTACACTATCCTATTTTTTGAAAAACCTTGACTTACACGGGGTTTCACCAACTCGTTCGTTGAAAACCTGGTGTTTCTGATTTCGTGCCCCGAACTTACACTAAAATTTTCTAAGGGTAAATGTTTGACATTTGTCATTTGTGAATTGTAATTTGGAATTTGTACGGTGATTGCGATCAATTAGTCGATTGCGGTAAATAAAAGTGAAAAAATCGTGGAGCTTATAGTAAATTCAGATTATACAAGAGTTAGATAAGAAATTGGATGATAAAATGCCCATCGATAATATACACATAGAAAATTCTATTGAAAATGATTAGGATAATTTCGAGGAGGTGATTAAGGTCGAAGAATATAGATGAAATCTTAAGATCTGCGTTTCTAGTAAGAAATTTGAACGTAAAAATTAACAAGGACTTCACGTTGTCCTCGCAGCTATCAAGCAAATAGGTTTGAGATGTCAGAAAAGGGTTTAATAGTTGTTCGAGAAAAAGCCAACGGGATAGAGAAAGTCATTTCTGTAGATTTTGATCATCCAAACTATTAATTTTATACCAAGTGACAAAACATCTGATGATAAAAGTGAAATATTGCAGCACAACTGTTTCTTGCAGAAATGATGGAGCTATATCTGATCACAGATGAACCAATTGTCATATTTTCAAAGTCAAGTTACAGAAAAGGCGATAATATCGATATAAAAAAGCTAATAAAAGAATATGTAATTAAAAAAAAAACTGAGAAATATTTTTTGTGCATTTTAATATTTATTTATAAATCTTGTTCGATGAGTGCACAAAACCCCGGGTAAATAGCTGCCATATTGTAGGTGAAAAATTTACACGGTGTTTTACACCGTGTTTTCATCGAACAGACCTATTTATACCGGGAAAATGAAATTTCCTGGGAGCATTTGCATTACATCATTTACTAACACCTTCCTCTTCCATTTTCTTCTGTTTTTCTTATTCTGCTTCTTCTTTTATTGCTAAAATTTCCAATGTACACTCAATGAACTTGCATGCAAGATGATAAGACATCAAGCGAACTGCCTTCTGCTGTCAAATTTAAAATCGCGTTGGAAGGGAGGCTTGCATGCCAGCTGTACTATCTCCTGCAATCGCCTACTCTACTTTTAGTTTCTTCCATTATTTCTAGCTTTATTATCATATTTGTTTTTAACTCCTCCAGGATCATCCATTACTTATTTTATTTTGTATATACCTAGTACGTAGATACTTAAGTTACTACGTGGCAGTGCAAACAATTAGGAATAGTTTTCCCGTTTCATTAACATTTATAAATTGAAAAATTAATTTGTAGACAGCGAAGTTACTATTTGGCAGTAGCAAGTAGGTAATAGGTTCTATGACAAATCAAAGCAAGGTTTAAGGCACCAATAACACGCACACAATTATATTTTCCATTTCATTACCGAAAGAAACTTTTCAAAGAGATAGTCACGCTGTTGTATACTACTTAAGTAGTTTTGCAAAAACAATGCCTTATATGAAATTAAAGGAATTTAAATCTAGTATATAACTACGTATGTATGCATGCACCTTCTTCAATGATATTTTAATATTCCTCGGAAACATAGATCTCAGCCTTGTTTTCAAAAATATCTAGTATCTGTCTGTGGTTCTCTATACTTAGAAATAAAAATTCTATTATTATGAAAGTTCTTCTTTTGTGCAAGATCTATGATCATTCATCCTAGAATGGAATACAATTTCCATATCTGGGTATAAGTGGTGTTGTCGCGCACAGGTTTAGCTTTATTAGAGACATATTATCGAAAAGAGAACCTTCAAGCTAATTGGTGATGTGCCGATAACTTTCGATATCAACTAGCGTGAACACCGCCACAACTTTGGATGCCTTTCTCTCCTTTATTGCTACAATACATAGTCAAAGCTCCAATGATCCTCTGCAGAATAATTCCTGCACGCAATACTCACGATGCAAGACGCTTACGTGCTTGCATTCACTCCCAAATTCATTTTCGCCACTGGTCCTTATGTCCCCAAATCCTTTCCCTATCTACATATGCTATTCTTTCCATCATAGGGTATCATCCCCTGAGTTAGGCTTACTAATACGTCATTTAATAAGAAATCCATTGGATTTCAATCTTCTATTTACATAAATTATATAAAAAATGCCTCTCTTAGTTAAAGGACACAACCATAATTCTTAATATCTAGTTTTTTAATATAATTAAAATCTGTAACAAAACATAAGACTTACCCGAAATTAAGTGAACCATTTTTTAAGTTTTCAACAAAGTCCGGTTGAGATTTGGCTGTCGCTGTCGGCTGTTGTAAATTTGTCTGATAAATTACCGGACCTGTTGGTACTATTACTGTAGTGTTGGTGTCATCTTTGCCAACTAGGGGCAAATTAATTTTCCCTTCGTCCATGGTATTAAAGTAGATATCTAGTTACTATTGTCCTTAATTAAACACAGATTTTTTTTCCACATTAAACAACTTTAAGTCACATTTAAACAAATTTAAAAAAATAAATTCCTAACAGAAACGCTTAAACTATTAACACTACCATAGTTGCATTGATTTATGATTTGGAGGTTCATACATATAATATATATGACTATTTTGCATACATTATTATGATAAATATGCACACGTATACTTTATTAGACGTTTTGATTAACCTTGTTGTCAATTTGAAATAGATTTATTTTCATATTTCTAACTCCAGTTACCGGCTTTATTCTCCACATTCGCCTGCAAAGAAAAAAGATAATATTTAGAAAATTCTAGATAAAATTAAATTAATAAGAGTTAAAATATTTAAACAGGATGGGGTTGAGTATAACATAAATAGTTGATTATTAGATAAAAAAAAAACGTAATGAAATAAGACAATAATTGTAGTAATTTTCGTAATATATATTTTAATGCTAGGGGTGTACCAGGCAAGACACATTTTTTCATACCATGAGATTTCTCATGTCTTATGATTAATAAAAATCAAGTAGACATTTCTAGATCTATATTTTGATGGATCTACTAGGAAAATTTAAATGTTTTTATATAAAGATAAAATCTTGTCCACCCACGTTTTATGTAGGTAATGACCCATCTGAAACCTTTCGGTTTCAAAAATTGTTTTAAACCGATTCCGAAGCTAATTATTTTTATTATAATTGTGTTTAGCTACATAGGTATTTATGAGATTAGACAGGAATTCCGCATAACTTTTTTTCATTTTTTTTTTAAATATTCTTTTCAGTACAATAAAATCGTCCAGAACTGATCGTTGTCCAGTATACGTACAAAAAATATATGAATGGTCTCGGTGTTACTGTACATATACTCAATCATTACTGAAATAAATGTGCAATATTCGAATTTTTGAATGGAGGAGTTATTTTGCTAAAGAGACGAAAATAAAATTGACGATTACTACTGGGCAGCACTCACCAAGCAAACAATTCTTTGAGTTTTCTCTGGCAAGCTATACTTTTTCCTTTTGCCTCGATATTCATATAACAAACTGAGTTATGTACAAATACGGGCCAATAGATGGCACCAGGAGTATCGAAATGAAGGCAAGTTTAACATGTATAACCTTTGCAGCTGCGTGGATAAATTTAGTTTCTTTTTTTATGCAAATGTATAAATCAGCAATAGACAGAAACATAATAATAGTATTCCTTTTCTTTAAGAACTACTATGCTTTTCCCTAAAAAGATATCGCATGCTGATAATTTGTTTAATATCAAAATCGAAAGCTATTTGGGGCATTTATAAATGGCTGCATGTATGCCTAACGGAAGAAAAATAAATCAGTATTGCATTATAGAATTATTTTTTCTTGAGCCTCAAGAAAACTCTTTCTATACAATATTGTGCCTTCAATTGAATCCACTTAAAACAGTAGGTATAGGTATAGATCCCTGCAAACATTGCAGCTCAAAATCGAATCGAATTCGAAGTAAATCAATTCGACTAGGTGAAGTTAAGCTTCGAAATTGAGTTCGCTTGCGACGTGCTTCCGAATTGCAGGAGAAAAAAATGGAACACTATATCGGATCGTATTGGCGACCCGACAGTGGTTCGCTAGCTCGACTTTCTTTCGAAGTTCTTGTATATGTTTAATTGATAAAACTGATGTTTTTTTAGGTACTTGGTAGAACACTTTGGTAATCATGTTTTTTTAAAGAATTTTACAAAAATTGAAATAAAAATATTTAAAATAAAAACTCATGCAATACTGTTCTACAACAATTTTATTTTATATGAGTCGCTACGCGTTTCGCCTTCTTAGGGCATTATCAAGCATTAGCATCTGTGTGAAAGATCGGTGGCTCCACAGACCAAGCATCTCTCATTTGAGATTATTTTTTTTTGCTAACAGTATCAGTAATATCTTTATAATGTTCTATTTATTTCTTATAACATGTGTGGTGTACTTATCTACAGTCTGCAGTTCATGAACTGCCGATCTGATTGACAATCAAATCTTACAATTTTTCAACATTCACACGGAGATTTCCTGGACTACAAATCAAATCGTACGATTTGAACTGTTAATGAGTGGGGTAACATCAAATATATCTACAGTTCGGATCTGTAGATAATCTGTAAGTGAATGGGGGCTTTAGGCTGAACTCACTCCGGACACTCTAATCATATTTCAGTATTGATTCAAACAAAGCGCCACATAAATTTCTACACTATCCCTCTTTGCATTCGCATCGATAAAACAATATGATTTAATCAGCAGTTCTGATAAATCAATAAAGCATGATTAAAACGTCCAGTGCGAATGCAGCCGTACTCTTTAAAGGCTAGTAAGAAAACAGTAACCCATCTCCCCCGCTATAAAAATGTGCGTCCAGTGTAGGAATAAAAAATTGAATTTTATTTCTTCTTGAACAGAGTATTTGCTAAAACATATGTCTTCGTATGCGAATTTATTTTATCAAAGGGGTGACTGTGAATAACCGGTCAACACAAGCTTGTGTTCAGGAAATCAAAACTGACGATTGCTGGAGATCAGCAATCTTTGATTTTTGCTATGAGATGCCAGCAAGAGTATCGAAGTGACAGTTTTTGAGTCAATGAAATAATTAAGTTTCCGATTATTTTTTATTTAAAATATATACAGCCAACTTGAAAGCTTAAAACATGAATATTTTGAAAATTATGGCCCTTTTTATATATTTTAGTTTGTTTGTTTCCTTAATTGGCCATTCAATCCAAGAAAGAAATGAGTTTATCCTAAAATACGTGATGGATATTAAATAAAATATTCCAAAGGACATTGACTGACTGACTGTTTGAATTTGTAAAAATTTCAGAACTTTCAGGCTGGGTAGGTATCTCATCTTTCATTAATCTGAAAAATATTTTGTCGAAGTAGTATGTTAGTTACTAGTAGGTACTAGAGGTGCCCTATTAAGAGTGCTCATCAACTGACAAAAGTAAATAAAAAAGGGAAATTTTAGTGCACTAAGAATCAGCTTTCGAATATGTTTGCTACTGAGATTTAGTCCACATATTTACGTCAAACAGTTTATAGCTGGATCCATTACTAATCTTTTTTTAAATATGTGTAAGTACTTAAGTTACGAGTTGACAGTATGTAGTAGGTACTATGAGAATACAAAGCATAGTTCAAAGCACCAATATAGGTCATCACCTTCATAATTATCATCCACGAAGAGATTTACTACAAATATCTACACAACTTAAGTAGTTTTCACAGTGAGTGCCTTATGCGAAATTAAGGGAATTTAAATATAGGATATTTTAAAATGCCTCATAATTGCAGACAAAGTTAAATAATGATTGCTTTCTCACCCTTTATCCAACAATATCTAGTATCCGTCTTCTCTATACCTATAGAAGAACTAAAATTCTAATATTATGAAGATTCTTCTTTTGCGCAAGAAATATTATCATTCATCCTAGAATGGATATTGGCGAATATAGAGTCTGCAAGCTCACTGAAGATGTGGCAATACTTGTCATATAAGTAAATCCAGCCCAAAGCATTGCATTTCCATTTTCGAACAGAAAAAACCTGTTATTAATTGGACCGCCTATGATCTATGTAAATATTAATCTAAGTAGCATTACATCGCAACAAATCCCTGAATGAATAAAGTTGGGGTTTAGCATTAAAATGTATTGTAACTAATCATAATACATTTGACCTGTTCTTGAAATTTTTTCTATTATGGATATATAGCTTTTTGGGCTGGACCTCATAATATCGATTCGCTTGAACTCCATTGCAATGTTGGATGCCTTTCGTTCGCTCATCGCTACATGCATGTTATATTATAATATATCCAATCTGAGCCCTTGCGCAAGACACGTACATTTTTTTCATTTTTAAAAATATTTTTGGTGATACAGTAAAATTCCGTAATGCTTTTCTTTTTATCCTGAACTTTATGAATGTCGAACAATCTACCATATTTTCTGTCTTTCCTCTCAGAAAGAGTTGCCTGAGATAATTGTTAATTATTTTGAACTTGTTTCTGAAGGTTCAGCTTATTGTAAACATGTTCGCAATCAGTGTCCACCTTAAGCTCCGTATTTTGATCACTTGTATGGCCTTTTAAAAGCGAAAGCATTCCATAACTCCAAAATTCCAATAAAATGTGTTCGTATATAATAAAAAATTTTATTGAGTTCCTGTTTTAACGTATTTTATATATATTTATATATACGTATAACTTTGCATTGCTAATAACTCAATAAAAATCGATTGCAAATATTATTAAAGAAATTGGCAAATGGCCAAGAATAATATTTCCAGCCGTCAATTTGTTGCAATTATGTCGGAAATTTATTTTATTCAGGAGGAAGTAACCGCGGTCAATAAATAGAATTATTTGTGAATATACCTCTAAAGAAAGAATCGATAAAATAACTTCCCGGGTCATTTCAGTCTCTAAGGGCAGATATATAATTAATATTTAGGATGGTGTAGTGCATATCATCACATTAAATAAGTATTGTATACTCAAATTGAGCCAAAAATGGTAATAATTTACTATTTTTTTTTTTTCGAAGTTTCGAGAATGATATATTAAATTTATGATTCAACCTTCGAAATTATCTGGCATAATATAGTTACGGTTCTTTTTTTTATATTAAGCCAAACTCAGGGATACTTTATGATACAACTATGATGCACAGCATGGCAGGAAGGAGATAGGGAAGGGAATTAGGGCCCATTTCTGTTATATTCGATTACATTTCTGAATATTATTAATTTTGTTTAAAGTATAATTTAAAAATAAAATAAAAAAAATAAATTTGATATCTTTTTATATTTTCAGGTATGAATTAATCCCATACTTTACTATCGGTAAGCTAATTTTTCAAGCCTTTTTTTCCATTTATTTTCTTTATTATTGATTTGAGTTTTATTTATGGCGAGAGGTGATACATATGCATGTAAAACAAGTGTATTAAAGTTTATATCTAGTCTAAGACCAATAACATTATAGCCTAGATGAAAATAAAAGTTAAAGTGAAACCCGAAAGTTTTATATGGCAACGCTAAAATGAGGTTGCCCGATTTAGTTCATTTTTGAAATTATATTTAATGTTTTTATGAACATGCTGTGTGCAAAATTTCAGCTCTCTACGTTGACACGTTCTCAGGCAGTGTCCAAATTTATAGTGCAATACCAAAGTTTTGTATGACAATACCAAGAACGTGTTGCCCGATTTAGTCCATTTTTGAACTTGTATTTGCAATTCATATGAAAAGCTGTGTGTAAAATTTGAGATTAATAGTGTTTGGTTAAGTCACTGACTTACAACAATGCACTGAAGAATTTGCTATTTGATGTGGCTTAAAAAATTTTCTGTATATCAGAATTTGAGCACCCTTTAAAACGTTTACTACATACACTCGAAAATCGAATTAAATTAAAAAATATCTTTCTTGTATTCAAGTGATATTTTAATCGCTTATAAGCACTCTTATAAGGTATTTAACTCATTCCGACTTTATTTTTCAATAGCTTATTTTTACCTGAATCCTGCGTATGGGAAAGAGAGACGAAGCATGGTAAACACTATCTTTACCTTATTCCTTCTGCGGTGATTGCATCTGTAGTCAATATAAAAACATCAAATGTCATAAGAAAAATTCAGTTAGCGATATTTTGTGTTACTATAAATCTATAAAACTTGTACCATTCTTTCCTATAGGAAAATGAAAATACGATCAGTCCATTGTTATAAGTCAGTGTATTAAGTGATCAACCACGAAAAGCAAATACAACTTCATTTCAAATACATGTGTGCGTATTATCGTGCTCAAAACTACATATAGTTAGAGAAATGGTATAAACTTTGGTAATGATGTGTGTGTTTTGTATGTATGTATTTAGCTTTAGAAAACTCTACACTTAATGAAATTTCCTCAGTTTGGAACATAATACGAAATAATGGTACAACAAGTAGATAAATTTGTATTTGAGTATGGAAGATCTTGATTTGGAAGAGGAAGTGAAGAAAATCAGTAGCAAAGTTTTTGTTATTAATATAATTTTCGTTTGCAAAATGCTATTTTCATAGAGAAATAACTATGAAAAATATGATATTATATTGCAAACAAAGTTCAATTTGTAATAAAGATTAAACCCTTTTTTATTTATTTTCCAAAACTCATATTGTTTGATATAATGACAAAGGAAATAAAGTCAATAATGTTAACCATATAAACGTCAAAAATTCTTGTTTTTATGTATTTTGCATACAATTTGGCGTTTTCAATTCATTTCATCACCGTCAGATGATATGATGTACTTTTGAAAACAGAAATCGTGAATTTTTGTTCGGTGGTCCCCTTTCTTTCCTCAATAAAGTAAAAAAATTTAAGTTTTAAATTTTTTTTTTTGTAATTTGTAGCTAAAATTCTTTTTCTCTCGAAACACATCTCATTAACATACGTTTAAATTTAAACATAAAACTTAATGGAGGTTTTCATAGCCCCCATAGTCCCCAACATTGAGTTGCATTTTTATACCCTAAATGATGAAATCATAGGTAGTTTATTCTAAGTTTGTCATTTCGTTTGTAACGCACAGAAATTAATGCTGATAGAGCATAAAATTACAACGGCGTTTTCATACAAATAGTAAAACCAATTTCAAAAATGGGCTAAATCGGTTGGTGTTGCCAATAAAAATTTAAGTTTTTTACGTATGCTGTGAAAATGATCATTCCTAGACGTTTTTATTGTACTGAAAAGTTCGTTAGAATATAAAATCCTATGAAATTGGTTATAACCATTATTACTATCCGACCAACCGTTTTAAAAATCCAACATACACAGATGGGTGACCATACGAAATTACATGCCGGCATGCATCTAGGGTATTATGAGAATTGGGTTAGACCAATTCTAGCTGTTTTACTTGTTCTACCTAAGTTTGCCTTAAGTTTCCTCTTTTGGGCCTGGTTTTTCAACCACGTACTCATAAGTAAACTTCAAAATAGATTACCAAGTGCCATTTTTATACCCTAGATGAAATCTATAGGGTAGGTATACTAAGTTTGTCATTCCGTTTGTAACACCTCGAAATAATGATGGTAGAGCAAAATGGATTGGACATCCACGCATAATATTAAAAGTTATTTTGATTTTTGCATGTCCGTCCGTCTGTCCGTCCGTCTGTGCGCACGATAACTCGAGAAAGCGTATACTTAGAGAGCTGAAATTTTGTACACGGACTTTAAAAAAAAAGTAAAATTAAGTTCAAAAATGAAACAAATCGGGCAACTCCTTCGTGGGGTTGCCATACAAAACTTTCGTTTTCCACTATATATTTGGACACTACCTGAGAACGCATCGATGTAGAGAGCTGAAATTTGGTACATGATGTTCCTACTATATTAGCAAATAAAATGTCAAAAATGGACTAAATCGGGCAACTCCTTCTTGGTGTTGCCATATAAAAATTTAGGTTTTTTACAAATACTGCGAAAACGATAAGTCCAAGACATTTTTATTGTATTAAAAACTTCTTCAGAATACGAAGTTCTATAAAATTGCTTATAATCATTTTTTCTGTCCGACGAACCGTTCTAGAAATATATACGAAAAACCACTACAAAAATCAAACTTGCACAGAAGGGTGACAATGCGAAATTTCATAAGGGCATTCATCTAGGGTATCATAAGAATTGGTCTTAGACCAATTCTAGCTTTTTTTCTTGTTAAAGATGAAATTAATAAATGGAAGAACTATACTGTATTTATCATCTGGATAGCTCATACATCGCTGATTGGAATGCTGATTGTGCTCTGTAACATTTGTGAAAATATTCGCTAACGTCTAGGCAAATTACGTATAACAAAAAATACAACCCATTTTTTTTTCTATCTAAGTACGTAGTTCGTAAAATACCAATATTTGTTCCAGGGTAAGCATATTTCTACTGCGAATTAGTTTTTCAACCCAATTTCGCTGAAATTGGGAAAGGGTTGTATATTTGTAAATTTTGGTTAATATAGGAACGATAGGAATTTTAATAATGGGAACACGCCAGCTTATAAAAATAATCCATTTTGTAAAATCTCCTGAAAACGTTTTTAGGTTCAATTGTAGTTTACAATAAATTCTAAGTCCAATGGGACATTAATACTTCATATATCGTACCCATCCAAACAACAACTTTATGGGACGGCTCTTTACAATATAATCCACTCTATTGAATGGAGTTGCATTTTTAAGCAATCAACGCTCTAGTTGCTTTCATTGATGTAGAAGGCGAGTTCAATAATATAATGCCCATCATTTGACACGTTATCCAAGCTCTTAAGAGCTGGATCGCAAACACGTAAAACTACATTAAAGTTTTTGTTGATTTTTATGGGAAAAGTAGATAGAGGATGGGTGGATATCCATAAAGATGGTATCATATCACCCATATTATATGGATGCTCATTAGGACCGATGAACGATCTTTTGTTAGTTCTTATCTGGAAGGAATAGAACTTTGTAGATATATGGTAAGAGAACGACATGGTAATTTTAGTAATAATACCTCTACACGATTGGAATTAAAGGACAAAATCAAATAGCTAGGAAACTAGATATTAACCACAACTCTGAGGTGGAGAGCATACTTATATAGCATGCACGAAGGTTATATGTCCCGGGAAATACACAAGTGTCATTTAACCCATCCAATAACTACATAGGTTACGGTGCTTCCTAAGAATATGTGAAGAAGAGACCGAAGCGAAATGGAACACTTTATTTTGTCATTGTCTGACGCTCTGATAAAAGATAAAATTATCTTAGATCTTAAAGGCTGCTCGATTTTGTATGTTTTTAAAATTATACCTGAAATTATAATACATATAATTACTGCACTTAAAATTATTGGTCTCAACCATATTTAAATACAGTGAAAAATTATATTTTTTGTATGGCAACCCTTCAAAATTGCTCTATTTAAACCATTTGCGAATTTAAATCTACAATTATATAAAAAAAAAACTTTTATACAAAATTTTAGCTTTCCAGGTCAACACGTTCTCAAGCTGTTGTGGGCACAAATAGGCAGACTGATGTACAGACAAAAATTTTGTATAGCTACAATTTAATCTGAAGTACAGTATAAAAAAAGAATCATCATAAAACCTGCTCTCTAACTCACAAAAGAATCTCTCGAATAGAAGGATCAAGGACAAGACCACTTAAGACTAAGGAATTAGAGGAATGAGAAATATCTCACTTTTTTACTTGTTCCAACAACACAGTCTCAAATAATGGAGCAATTAAATAACATTTCCTGCATTAACTTTAGAGGTAGAGAGTATCAATTTGAAATAAAAAAAAAAGAAAAAAAACCTTTCGCCCTTAAAATCATCCCTCTACTCCAAATTGCCTTGTGAATCATTAGCAGATTAAAAAGAGCAACCAAAGTAAAATTTGTGAAATAATTTAGAGTGCTAACTGTTGAAATTTTGTATTGTCGATACCTTTGCCCTTTAAAATACATCCCCCATAGAAAGCATCCCCCATTCCAACACACCGTCATTTACCGGCGGATTTCAGTAGGTAGATAGTAAATTGAGGAAGTCCACCCACGTCTTTTAAAGTTCTGATTTTTGTGCTAAAGGGTTACATTATAGCAGTGAGAGAGTAGGCGTGATTCATGATTAATCGCCATCACACGCTTTAATTGCTCGCCTGAGATAAATTCGTAATGAGCTTGAAATAATTTGGTTAAGTACCTACATACATAAATACATATAAATTACAAACTGCTGGACGAGAATAAGAAGTGCAGGAAATGAATTAGCCCTTGCTGTGAATAACATTTAAAACAACAAGTCTCGAAGGGAACATTTCAATTCAAATCTGGACTATAAGGAGAAGTTAACGTGTGAAAATATTCATGTTAAGTATGTACTCGTAGTAGTAGTATAATATAACTTTAAAATTTTCGGCAAACTGTGGGGGGGGGGGAGGGTGAATAAATGCATGTTTCCATCTAAAATTGTGTTTGAACATGCATTCAATAAGGAAACTTCCAAATAAGAAAATTTGAGATATAAAAACCCTACTACAACTTGCCTATAATTGTCCCAGGACGAATTCAGTCATCGTTCACTACGTATGGATGAAGAGCTTTTGTCAAGCGATTTGTTGCAACTTTAAAAGTTCTTAAGAACCTATTTTTGTCAGTCGATAATTTCTTTGTTTTACACTCTGGCAATATTCCAAACTGCATATTTCATGAACTTGCAAGTATTACTTAACTTCTCTCGTCGCATGGTATAATATTCAATAATGCATACTCAAGCAGACTTCTACTTACGTAAGGTTTAGTCTTGAGATTTTTAGCCATGGCAATCATGGTCTTAAAGCCGTTTGGGTTTACGAAGTATACATATGTATATAGAGAGATATGTATAAAGCTTTCCAGTTTCAAGATAAAATTTTGACATCTGAATGCCGTTCTGTCTCAATTAAATAATACCTGCTTATTAAGTGAGCAATTCTTGTATATTCTTTTATCTTGAAAACGAGCCACGGTTCTAAAAGTTTCGATGAAATCAAGCGTAAGTTTACTGTTTTCGGATCGGAATCCTTTTCCCACATTGAGGTTTCGACATAACAAAACTCAGTCTGAGTGTATCTATAAGGGGTAATAACTACTTGCATATGAAGAAATGGGGTTTATTATTATTAAAAGGGGGGATGCAGGCAGAGATGCCGCCTCTCATCTAGTCACTACGACCTGTAAGATCTTTTGTAACATTAGACCTAAGTGCTCAAAGGTACCCATTCAAACTTAAGGTCTCTTATGAAACCCATAACGTTCTTGGGGGCTATCTTTGTAATAGGAATGCTTTTTATAGATGTTATTGGCTTATAAGACCCAGAGCTTCACAGCCACAGAGGACATATTCAGCAGTCTCATCGTCTTCCACACAGAAGCGACAGGTCCTCACTATCGACCTTACCCATCTCATTAAGATAAGATGATATCTAAGTGGGTAATACCCAGTAAATAGGTCCGTTATGAGTCTTAATTCCGTCCTGCTGAGTGTGAGGAATTCTTTGGTTCTCTGTTGCGAATACGTAATGAACTTTTTCATCTGTTTCAGCCCTAGGATTTTTTTCCAGTATGCTATTTTGATTCTGTCCCCCAAAGCCTGACTTGTGCTGAAGGTTAGCTTTTTGAGTGTCCAAAAACCGATTCGTGGCCAATAAATAGAGATATGGCTCCTTCCTTTGCAAGGGGGTCCGCGATATTTCGGTAAGTTATTTCAAGCAGTAAGACAGCTGTAAACCAGCTTAGATTCAAAGGTAAACGAATCTAATGCTACATATGTATATTCTTGCTCCACGCATATCCCGAATGATTTCACGAGCGCAGAGTTCTATGGGGTCGATTTTTGCCTGGAAAATTGTAGGTAAGGCCCCCAGTGCCTTTACGAGATGTTACTTCGGCCCATATATACCTAGTCATGCTCCACCTTCCATTTTGGATCCTTCGGGGTACCATTTAGCAGTTCCTTTTTCAAAGGGTAAGTCCGTAAAAATCACTTTGAATGGTATTTCAAAGTTATAGCAGTTATAGCACCTCGGTATAGCGTCTGAGACTGAGTTTGCCTTCGCAGTCTTATTGCAGTTTGGCCTCCATTCTAACATGCAAGTATTGAGGAAGTAGGTCCAGTATGGCTATACTAAGGCTAAGGCTGCAGATGGGTAGGTATGCATGGTACCGGTTACTCCTAGACATGCAAGCCATTGTAGTTTGCGTAAACTTTTTGGTCACCAAACGAGTGAAGCGTATGACACAATAATAGTTGCATATGACCATAAGATCATTTTTGATTTGAAACTCCAAGTTCTGCCAAAAACACAAGTCTTGTCCATGTTGCAGCTGTACCCTTCTCTATAGTACTCGTGTTAAGAGGGGATTCCAGGTTAGTCTGCTATCTAGGGCAATGCCTAAGTACTTTGCATCCTTCGAGAATTCCACTACTGTTTCCTCAAGAGATGATACTTGTAATTAAAGCTTCTTTTTTCTCGTAAATTACATAATCGTGTTTGCCCCTCATTATTATGACCAGTTCGTCCGCATATCCCTGATTATCATAGCCGAAGTTGGTCAGTTCCTATAGGAGATTATCGACAACCAGCAACCAAACGAAATGGAGTTAATCTACCATTTTCGGATGCTAAAAGGCTATTTACTTAGGTCTCAACTTTTTGAAATGAAAATGGATTGAATCTACCATTTTAGGATGCATGAAAAATTATTTGGAGATGCATTTGAGGATAATATTTGATTTACCAGTTTAAAGTGTCAGTAAGCAATTTACCTAGATTTTTACATGATATAAAATCTAGTGAACAAACGATTATCGTACATCGAATTATACATATTCATAATTCGGTAGGTAGGGTTAAATCTGTGCAAGAGATTAGACATGATTAGCAGCAAGATTGTTTATGTTTCCGACCTCATTGTTCTAAAAAGCCAAAGGTTCCTTTTGCCAATAGTCTTGAACGGTTTTCATATCATTTTCTCAGAGTTATTACCATCCTGTCATAGCCGTGGTACTTAAGCAATCATTAAATAAAAAAAAATCTTTTTCACTTTGTTTTGATTAATCATTTCTAAATCAAACAAGCAGGATGTCTTGGATATCCTGTGCACTGTATACATACGGTAACATTACCAAAAACTTAATACCTGTCGTTGCAAAGTTACCTCTACTTATAGTATAGTAGTTTTGTAGTTTTGTAGACACACTGTTACAACATTGCCTTTGATTGTCTTATCACTACATTCATCAGCGCTGCGCTAATTACTAATTTAGATTCCATGAGAATAGTTGTGCTAACCTGTATTATAGACGAATGAAAAATGAAATCAAATCCCAAAATACTAAGAATCCACAACACAACAGTACTCAAGCTTAGATTAAAATTAAAAAAAACATTATTACTCAAAAATGTGAAAAAATATTTTATTTAAATAATTTTAACATGTTCACCATCCGGAGAATATGAAACATTGCGGTAGGGATCTCCTAAAAAGAAAATCATATAATTAGCAAGAAAAAAATAAGATTTCACTTACGTTCGTCATTCAATACTAAATTTCTGTGGTTAATTCTCTTCTTAATTAAATACACAATACATCTGCTTGCTGCTATAATACCCAATACTGCTAGGATGATGCTTATAGACCAGACTATGGTACGTCGAGAGGTAATACTTTCACTTATACTAAATTCTATTTGGAAGCATTCGAAATTATTCTGTCTTCTTCGTTCAAAACCTTCGTTACATTGGCAAACATCTGGACTAACGCATGAACCATTTATACATCCATCTACTAATCCATTGCACAATGGAACACAGTTGTTTTGTATTGTATCGTTAGAATCTAGCAAATATCCTTCCAAACATTCACAAAAATTCGGATCAATGCAAAAACCATTTGCACAATCTACTTTGCACATAGATATGCATTTAGAGTCATTACGGAAGATATATCCGTAGGAACATGAACAGACATTCTGGTCACAAAATCCAAGTTCACAAGTCGAGTTGTACTTAGTATCGTTGCTTTCATTGTGAAAATTTGTTTCAAATTGACAGTAGCAATTGCTTTCAAAACATGTTGTTTCATTTAAACAAGAAGAATCACAATAGATATCACCAGCTATACCGAATTTGGTTATATTTAAATCTAATATTTCAATTGACATATTTCTTTCCATCTCCGCAATTACTAGTGGTTCGCAGCTACTCGAAAAATTGTTCCATTCATATCGACTCCAGCAGCTACAATTACCGGGATTTGCGCAAAATCCGTAGTCACATCCTTCACAAATAGGTAGACACGTATACGAATCATTTCCATTGATTTCATATCCTTCATGACATACGCAATTTTCTGGTTCGGAGCAATATCCATTTTCACAAGGTTGGCTACAGCTTGGGATACAAGTACCATTTATATCCATTTCATAACCGTCCCAACAATTGCATTTATCGGGCGCTATGCAATCACCATTTTCACATACTTCACAGATTGCTTGACATTCATTTGGGCTGTTCTGGTTAGATGCATATCCTTCAAAACAAGTACAAGTTTGCGGAGATGAACAGTACGAATTCACACATGCACTATCACATGACGGTACACAAGTTTCATTTAAAGTTTTCTTGTTGTATCCTTCCCAGCAATCACATTGTCCCGGAGCATTACAGTCGCCATAGTTACAATTATAGCAAATCGGTAAGCATTCTTTTTCATCTGGTGATTGTTTATATCCATCAGAGCATTTACATATATTTGGCGCGATACACTGACTCGATTTAATTTGTAACTCACATGGTGGCTCACATATTGGCTGACAATCATAAATTGATTCTTGACTTAATTTGTATCCTGGATTACAGGAACATGTATCTGGTTGAGTACAAATTCCATTGTGACATGGCTTTGCACATTTCGGTTTGCAAATTCCGCTTTCATCTTTTTCGTAACCACTGAAACAGTCACACTTGTTCGGAGCCCAACAAAATCCATGAACACACTTATCACAGTAAGGTTTGCATCTTTTTAAATGGCAAGAAAACTTTTATGATCATATAAAAAAGGATAAAGTTCTAATTTTTACCTGGAATTAGTTTCTTTCACATATCCCTTCAGACAGGTACATATCTGTGGAGCTGTACAATTAGCATTTATGCAACCACCGTGACATATTGGAGTACATTCGCCTTCATGTAAACTATATCCTGTGCAACATTCATTAATATTCTTCGTTCTAAACTCTTCCTTTTATTTGTAGTATAAAACATTTAAAAGAATTTATCAAATGTGAAATTAATTCTCGGAACTGCATAGACTTACCACTGTGTAGTGTTGAACTTGGGTACCCCACTTAGTTTGATATCCCCAGAAACCGTCATAACCTACTCTCACATCAATCAATCTTGTCCTTTGCTCTGCTACCGTATAAGCCACTAATCTTGTGCACATATGATTTTGTTGGGAAGATTTCGAAACTATTGTTAAAACTAGGAGCAGCAACGAGAATAACATTTTGACTGGAACTGATAGGCGCTTAGCTGCTTATAATATTTTCATCCAGTAAATGTCGCGCGATATTTATGTATTTCCGCTTACGTAATAGTTGTTTTTATAGGAAATACGTATTTCTCTTGGCTGCGGGAGTTCTTCAGATATTTATGAAGGATTTTGATAAAATGCGTAGATTGCGATCACCAAAAAGTGTATGAGTAACAGAATTATGCCAGGACAGATAAAAGCTAAAATGCATTTGTGTGTGTATACCAGAAACAAAAGTACATAATATGTGGTGTATGTGTGAATTAAGAGTTCTCATTTCCCTCATTTGATTTTAAAGTCATGTCATGCATTCATTATCAAGCAATTCTTTTGAGGTTTCCTATTTTTTTTTATTTTTTACATAGATTCCGGTAGTTTTATATGTACATATGTATGCTTATGGAATCAAGGCTTATCCACGAATGAAGAGTGAACTTAAAAGAAAAATCGGACAAGCCACTGGTGTCTTTGTGGGTAGGGCACAGAAGTACAAATGTAAATATCACGGTTTCAATCGCGATCATCGATTTTCAATTAAATTTCACAATTTCCACAATATGGGAATGGAGAAGACTTCACACGCGACGTTTAATCACATCGACAATTAAAAGACGGACATTTGTGGGCAGAAACATTTGGGAATAGCGTTCTCATCGTCGGATGATGCAGATTAAGGATTACTTCCAAGAAAATTATAGTCTTTATCAGGAGCCTGAGCTCTATTAGTAAAGGTCAATATTAGAAAATAATTCTACATATAATAGACAAGTCGACTCCTGCCGTGTATTGTCGACATATTGACAACCATCGTAAACGAGGGCTTATAGTATATGTAGATACACACATGGCCGTCTTTAGCTAAGTGGGGGCTCTGGGCACTTTGTAATATGGGGGCCCCCTAACAGAAATTCTTTTCTAAAATACTTTGGGTTATCAACAGGAATAATAGTGTAAAGTATGTTAAGGCCTATCGCGGACTGGAGACTTTTTATCACGTAACTGTTTTGTCACAACCGTTAATTCCATAGGCTCTAATTTAAATGCGCACATGAAGTGACGTGACAGCAAGGTGGCTTTTTCCTTCTTCCAGCTAGCAACTTTCTTCCTCCAGCTAGCAACTTTTGGGTGAAGAAACTATCACCGCGCCTTCACGTTTATTTGAATGTGCACGCATTAAAAGCATTTTTGTCGCCGCTTGACTGCGATGCTCTGATAGCAATTTGAAGATCAAAATGTGGTGAGAAATACCCATGAAAGTGTTTATAGATACCTTAGAGTTACAGCAAGTCTCTCTTCGAGTTCAATTTATGATCGCCATATTGGTGCTTTGATAAGTTATACAAGGTCTTAAAATCTTTAGTAGTATATATTCAAATCTTTCAAAACTTAAACGGAAATATCAAAGGAATTTTTCAGGACAGGATTATAGTTCAGCATACATTAAGTGAAATTTTCCTTTAAGCAGCCATTCCCGCCAAATTGACGGATCCAAATTCGTTTCTTTTACTTATATTTTCCATATCCTTATAAAAAATATATAGCTGCCTCCTCAAAATTTATATTGATGAATGGTGATATAAAACATGACATTTTTGGGTGACAGTTAAGCTAGCCCACGGCGTCAGGACGGCGACAGTAACCAAAAAGTTGCGTGACAAAACAGTTCCAGGACGCGTTAGACCGAACATGAACCAACGGTATAAAAATTTTCGCTGATTACAGAATACCTTGAGTTTGGCTACTGAAAGTATACCATTAAAAATGCCGGGAATTTAAAAAATACTGGGTCTTTAAACACTGTCACTATAAGATACTTTGTATGAACATTTTTTGCCATATATATAGAAGTTCGAATCAATAGCCAAACTTCAACAGCTAGACTATCTTGCAATAAGTTGTCTGACTAATTGAAGAATTGGTCATAGGTTGGTCTAATATCTCAGGGCGGAGGGGCCCATGGATGACGGCATGAAGATGGCACTGCATTCACACATACATTTATAATATAATTTCTCTATTTAATCTTGTCTTCAAACTGGTGTCCCACAAGGATCAATCCTTTGTTCGCTTTTGTTTTTTGTTACATCTTTACATATATTTAAATAACTTTCCCTATTATTTTATTTTCACTTATATGCTGACTATATTTATACCTTAGTAGGCCATTGGCTTTATGAAAATTTCTTAACTTAACCTATTCAAAGTGCAAGGATTTTATTATTTAATCACTTAACTTTTCACTTGTCATATTAAACTTAATACTAACTTGAACCGGTGCGATTATTTTTTTTTAAGTGATTTAACAAAATAGTTTCTTACATATTGTTACGTGCAATAGAAAGAGACAACTGGTGACATCTACTGGCAATGTGGCAATGGAGAAGTAAACGACTTTAGGTTCGGAGAATTGATTATGGTATCTACAGGAAGGTTCAGGAATAGAATGAATAGAACAGTCAAGAAGCTTCTGGAAAATAGAACACTCGAGAATAATCTGGAGAGTTTCTAGGGTATAAATATAACAGTTGTCATAGCCAGAATAAGAGTCTTGTCTTAGACGTTGCAGTGTTAACAAGCGAAAGTAATAACGTGCGGAAGTGTTGTAATTAGATTGCGATAATTGAAAGTACAGTATTAAGCGATAATTAGAGTTGAGTTGATTAATAGAAAGTATATGAAGTTTGTGAATTGTTAAGATTAGAGTTAAATAAAGAACTTGTATATTAAATAATTAATATAGTGTTTTAAATAACGAACCAAGAGCCACGCTCGCAACAACTGGTGTCAGAAGTGAAATAAATTCGCGAAATAAAGTGGTGGCAATTAACTTTAAAATTCAAAGTGTGATTAATTTTGTGAAATTGTGTTAAATTTTGAAAGTTCTGGAAAATAATTTATATTCAACTTAAAGTGAATTACTAAAGTAATGGGGCGAAAATTCGAGGAGCTTCGAACCCAGGATTTGAAAGTGGAGTTAGGGAACCGGTCATTACAAACGACAGGTGCAAAGAAAGTTCTAGTCGAGAGACTCAGACAAGCCTTGATAGAGGAAGGAAAGAATCCTGAAACATTTGTTTTCGAAGATAACTTGGAAGAAACCGAAGTTGAAGAAGAGCCTACAATGAAAATGGAACAGCTTTTGAGTGCTTTAATGAACAAAATGGAAGCCCGTTTTGATGAACAAAAGAATTCTCTCGAGGAACACAAGAAATCTATGGAAACCCGTCTGGACGAGCAAAAGGATGCTTTTGAGGAACAAAAGTATTCTCTCGAGGAACAAAAGAATGCTTTCGTTGAACAAAAGAATTCTCTGGAATCCCGCTTAGATGAGCAAACGAATTCTCTAGAATCCCGGTTAGATGAGCAGAAGAAATCTATGGAAACCCGCTTGGACGAACAAAAGAGTTCTCTGGAGAATTGTCTAGAAACTCGTTTGGAGGAACAGAAGACTTTCCTGAAAAACTCGTTAGACGAACAAAATTTAAAAATTGAAGGAATCGAGCAGGAAGTGGCGGAAGCTCAACAAAAAGTCACCGAGCAGCTTGACAGTTTTAAAGCAGATCTAGAAAGAATAAAGCATCGTCAGCCTCTAAACGCAGCAGCTGAAATATCTGGCGCAGGTAGAATGAAACCTCCAATATTTGATGGACAAAATTCATGGCATATCTTCAAGAGACAATTTGAGGCAGCTTCAGAGGTAAATGGATGGAATAATGAAGACAGAGCTATAGCTCTGGTGTTAGCACTTCGAGGTCCTGCTTCAGAACTCTTACAAACTGTACCGATTGAAAATCAACGTGATTACACTTCATTAGTACAGGCGATAGAATTACGTTATGGAGATGAACACATGCAGCAAGTATATCGCCTACAGTTACGCAACAGGATTCAAAAACATGGCGAATCACTACAACAACTGCAGGCAGATGTAGAAAGATTAGCTCATCTTTCATACTCCAGCGTGAATGCGGATTTTCTCAATGAAGTGGCGACGGAGGCATTTGTGAACGCTATTGCAGATCAAAATTTACAACAAGCGCTAAGGTTAGCAGGAAAGAAATCAACAGCAGAAGCACTAGCCTATGCATTAGCGTATGAATCTGCCAGACAAGCTTCACGGAGTGCAGTACGAGTAAGAGAAATTTCAGTGGAAGAATGTACTTGTAACAGAGTGCAATCATCACAGAGCCCGCCTTCACGTGGTGTCCTTCGATGCTGGAATTGTAATAGATCAGGGCACCTTCAAAGAGACTGCAGAAAACGTCGACGAGTGGAATCACCTGAAGAAGGGAAAGAAGAATGCCAAAGATGTCGAGCCAGGGAACAAGCTATTCATGGAGAGACTAGATATCAAGCAGCGACTAGTCGCATCAGCTCTCCTGTGGAGCAGTCGGAAAACTAGTAAAAACCAACTTTGTGGGGCAGAAGTTGGTTGGTGGAATCGGCGGCCCCGAAGTCATCATTCAAGTAGGCCAGTTGCAGAGAAATAATAGCAGTCTTGTTATATATGGAAGTGTAGGAAAAAATGACTGCGCAGTCACTATCGATACTGGAGCTGCAAGATCAATTATTAGAACAGATCTTGTTAAGAACAAATGGCTTCATAATACCACCAAATATCTACTAAGAACAGCAACTGGAGCAGCAGCACGGGTGTTTGGAGAAATAACTTTAGATGTTCAACTAGGCGAACTACTATTTCCTCACACTTTTCTGGTTTCAGACATAATGGATGAATGCATCCTTGGAATAGATTTCATGACCACATACAAAATAAATCTGGATGTCGGAGAGCGAATTCTCAAATATGGGAACATAGAAATTCCTATGAAACTAGGAGAAGGAGCAGATCATCCTGCGAAAGTAAGGACGATGGTCTGCGAAAATATTACTCTTTCGCCATGCTCCGAGACACTAATATGGACAAAGCTTACTGATGACATCGGGACCTGCAGATTCTATCTGGTGGAGCCTAACCCCACAAAAGTCACATCGAGCATCATTGTGGGGAAGACTTTAGTGAAGGCAGAAGGTGCAACATTAATACCAGTCAGAGTGCTTAACACATCCGAAAATGAGGTACAACTAAAAGAAGGTGCTATAATTGGAAATTGTGAACCCGTTTACCAAATCGTCAATTTGGATAATGGTAGTAATATCAGGGAGACAAAACCTATACCAGCTACTACCCAGCAGGTTCAGAAACTTCTTTCGTCCAGTGCCTTAAGTGAACAACAACACAACGATGCCAAAGAGGTGATCGATGAATTTTCGGAATTATTTGCAATGAATGATGATGACTATGGTAAAACAAATCTTGTCCAGCATCGGATCGATACAGGAGATTCCAGGCCCATTCGACAGACACCACGAAGATTGCCATTAGCCAAACAACCAGAAGTTGCAGACATGATGAACTCCATGAAGAAACAAGGCATAATAGAGGAATCTAACAGCCCTTGGACATCGCCGGTTGTTCTGGTTAGGAAAAAGGATGGCAGCACCCGATTCTGCGTAGACTACCGCCAACTAAATAACGTGACGAGAAAAGATAGCTATCCATTACCAAGGATTGATGACACGTTGGATACCCTTTCCGGAGCGCAATGGTTTTCCACATTGGATTTGAAGAGTGGTTACTGGCAAGTGGAAATACATCCCGAGGACCGAGATAAAACTGCTTTCTCAGTTGGCAGTGGCTTATGGCAATTCAAAGTAATGCCATTTGGGTTATGTAATGCTCCAGCCACATTCGAACGACTAATGGAATGTGTTCTACGTGGTTTAACCTGGAAAACATGTCTTGTCTACTTGGATGACATAATAGTTATCGGAAGGACATTCAAGGAACATAAAAACAACTTACGAGACGTACTTCAAAGACTCAAAGATGCAAAATTGAAGCTCAGTGCGAGTAAATGTGCTCTATTCAAAGATGAAGTTAAATATTTAGGGCACATAGTTTCATCACAAGGAGTAAGAACCGATCCAGAGAAGATAGAAGCCGTCAAAAATTGGCCAGTTCCAAAGGACAAACATCAATTACGGAGTTTTCTTGGTTTAGCTACCTACTACAGGCGATTCGTGAAAGGTTTTGCAGATATAGCAAGAAGCCTACATCAACTTACAGAAAAGGGAAGGCCGTTCATATGGTCGGATAAATGCAACGAAAGTTTTGAAAATTTGAAGCAACAGCTCTGTGAAGCTCCAGTACTTCATTATCCAAAGCTGGGAAAAACATTTATATTAGACACTGATGCCAGCAATGAAGGTATTGGTGCAGTGCTTTCGCAGGAGGAGAATGGTCAAGAAGTTCCAGTAGCTTACTATAGCAAAGCACTTTCAAAGCCAGAGAAAAATTATTGTGCTACAAGAAAAGAGCTACTTGCTATTGTAAGTTCAACAAAACATTTTCATAAATATCTCTACGGGCAGAAATTCATCCTTCGCACCGACCATGCAGCACTTAAATGGCTTCTGCAGTTTAAGAACCCTGAGGGACAAGTCGCGAGATGGATAGAGCGACTCCAGACTTATGATCTTGAGATCCAACACCGAAGAGGTCGTATCCATGGAAATGCAGACGCCCTTTCACGACGTCCATGCAAACTTGAATGCAAACATTGCGCACGGGTGGAAGAAAAAGAAACAACAGCAACTATACAGTTGGTAACCGTGGAACCATCTACAGGTTGGGACAACGAGGACCTGAGAACAGCACAACGAGAAGATCCGGACATTTCACCTATTCTCGCTTGGAAAGAAGATATGGAAAGACCAGACTGGAAGGATATTTCGGAACGGAGTGAGAAGCTGAAAAGTTACTGGGCTCAATGGAACTCTCTTCATGTTGAATGTGGTATATTAAAACGCAAATGGGAAGCACCTAACGGCGAATATTTCCGAATGCAGATAGTCGTGCCAGCATCAAACGTCAAAGATGTTCTAGAAGAAATGCACGGTGGAACCTCTGGAGGACATTTGGGAGTGAACAAAACAATTTCCAAAATACGGGAAAGGTTTTATTGGCTACATATGCGAGAAGATGTGGAAGAGTGGTGCCGCAGATGCACTGTCTGCGCTGCTTGCAAAGGACCGCAACACAAAAGCAGAGGTGAAATGCATAAGTATAATGTCGGAGCCCCCTTTGAAAGGATAGCTGTAGACATCGCTGGACCTTTTCCTGAAACGGATGGCGGTAACCGTTATATTTTAGTTGCCATTGACTATTTCAGTAAATGGCCTGAAGCTTATGCAATCCCTAATCAAGAGGCAGCCACAGTTGCGGAACAAATAACAACAAATTGGGTCAGTAGGTTTGGAGTGCCTCACGAACTTCATTCGGACCAAGGACGGAACTTCGAATCGCGGACTTTCCAGGAGATGTGTAAAATGTTGGGAATAAGAAAAACTAGAACAACTCCTCTACATCCACAATCTGATGGCATGGTAGAGCGCTTCAACAGAACATTGATCGAGCATCTAAAGAAAGTAGTTGACTATCATCAACGCGATTGGGATCGACACATTCCTATATTCCTAATGGCTTATAGATCAGCTATTCATAGTACTACCGGACAAACCCCAGCTAAAGTCATATTCGGAAGAGAGATGCGTTTACCTAGCGACCTCAAATTCGGTACCCCCAGAGGTGAACAAAAGCTACCAGAAGACTACGTATCGGAGCTCAAACAACAATTAGCTGATGTGCACGAGGCCACGAGGACGAAATTAGCAACAAATACTGATCGGATGAAGACCCGCTATGACCTACGTGCTAATTCCGCAGGATTTAATGAAGGTGATCTTGTTTGGCTCTACAATCCGAGACGACGTAAGGGACGTTCTCCAAAATTGCAACAACACTGGGAAGGACCGTATTCAGTAGTAACTAGAATTAATGACGTGGTATACAGGATTCAGCGTGGCACAAGAGGCAAGCATAAAATTGTTCATTTGGACCGCTTGTGTCAATACTACGAGCATCAAGACCGTGGACCACCTGTTGTTCGGGACGAACAAACTTAAGAAGGGGGCAGTGTTACGTGCAATAGAAAGAGACAACTGGTGACATCTACTGGCAATGTGGCAATGGAGAAGTAAACGACTTTAGGTTCGGAGAATTGATTATGGTATCTACAGGAAGGTTCAGGAATAGAATGAATAGAACAGTCAAGAAGCTTCTGGAAAATAGAACACTCGAGAATAATCTGGAGAGTTTCTAGGGTATAAATATAACAGTTGTCATAGCCAGAATAAGAGTCTTGTCTTAGACGTTGCAGTGTTAACAAGCGAAAGTAATAACGTGCGGAAGTGTTGTAATTAGATTGCGATAATTGAAAGTACAGTATTAAGCGATAATTAGAGTTGAGTTGATTAATAGAAAGTATATGAAGTTTGTGAATTGTTAAGATTAGAGTTAAATAAAGAACTTGTATATTAAATAATTAATATAGTGTTTTAAATAACGAACCAAGAGCCACGCTCGCAACAATATGTTTATATGATAGTCTGCGATAATAATTAATATTAATATTTATAAAAAGCTAATCTTCTCCTGTCCTTTTTCATCACATTGATTGTACATTCCGCGATGAAAACTATCCGACTTTAGCTGCAGAATTAAGCCGAACATATTCGCACCATAATTGACCCATTTTTCTTTTCGTAGGAATCGATTTTTTCCACAGGCAAACAAACTGATATTATCTTCAATCTCCGTGTATATCTCCATTCCATCCTATGTTCATTAAAATTGCGTGAGAGAATCTCCATCCTCTCAGACTTATATAATAATTTGATTAATTATGTAAAAGCCAAAAGAATATATGTTTGCTTGCCTGATGTGTCTACTAAAAATAGACATTGTCCAACAACGGAGAAATTATTTAATTTCAATTTACACCTCAGTACATTCGTTATATGACCCCCTTGAGGGTAGAAGTAATTTGCTAAGTCCAAGGTCTTTCATTCCAAAAAACAATGTCAAAAAGTCGATAGAACATTTAACCAATAAAATTGATACTGGTAGTTGTTAGTTTGTAATTAGTCCCCTAAGATTAATGTCCGGAGTTCTGTGTAAATGTTAGCTTTTTGAATGTGTCATGAATATGCCTCTTATAGGTTATGTACATTTGAAAACAAGTTATAATTGATAAGGCGATGGAAGATAAAAGGATAAAGTGTGCATGTTATCGTGCAAACGTTAGGAGCTTTTTAATAGAATGCGGAATTTTTAAGGACGTATACTCTTGTGAACACCATTCAACTCTACTGTGGAATTGCTGTTCGTGTTCATAGCTAATTATATAATAAGAATTTGATTTAATTCAGAAAGGTGTAATTAGTGGAAACAGTTCTATATATACAGTACAAGTTTTGAAAATAAATAGTGAACTAGTTCCGTGGAAATCAATTTACTCATTCTGCATTTTCATTCAGTAAAACACGTCTTCAGACTGATTGTTTTCTCAGTATATGGCAAAAATATGGAAATTTTTGTATGGTAATCCTATGAAGGAGCTGCCTGATTTAGCTCATTTTTTAATTTAAATCTGCAATTATTACGAAAATGGCGTGTAAATTAGGATCCAATTCCTTAAATCAAGATATCCAGTAACAAGGATCCCACCTACCCGGCTCCGGGTCCAGAAGACTAAGCAAAAAAAAAAACGTTCAACATTTATTCCAGATGACTTGTTTCTTGAAATTTATATTTTTTTCAATGGAAAAATGTAATCTAGAGGAAATTTTGAGCCTTTTTTGCTAGTCTGGATCCAATTTTCAGTTCTAAATTTAGCACATGCCTTAAACAGTTTCCAAATAAATAACAAAAATCAAAACTTTTGATATGGAAAAACTACAAAGGAGTTGCCCGATTTTTCGTAGTTAAGTAAATTAGGGCAACTTCTTAACAGTTTTACCATACTTTACTTTTTTGTTTTTTCATAAAATTATTATGTAGGTACAGAATCTCGTTTTTTATTTATCGTGCGGATAAGCAGACGAACAGATATTTGAAAATCGAATTGTTTCATGGCTTTGTGGGAGGATTTTTTTTATCGTGGTATACCGGAAGATATCTTGCGCTGGAACACCTTGTATAACATGTTATACAAGGTGTTCTGTTCTTATTTTTCTTATCGACACAAGAAGCAATTTTATAGGTGGGGTAAAATACGACCTTACCGATAAATATTTTATATTTTGTAGGCATCGTTACTACCCTGTCCCTCTTCCTCCTCCTCTTTCACCCCCCCCCCCCCCTCTTGACTATCCTCCCTTCTAATTTTTCTCCTTCCCCGCATCCTCATCGTCCTCGTTCGTCTTATCCTCCACTCTCTCCTATATTCCTTTACCGTATTAACACCATAAAAGAAGTAAGATTTTTGAATGTGAAGGAAAGTGAGGGGGTATTTGCATGACATGCTGTCCATATTTGAATGGAAAGTCTAGATTCTCCTCTTCAATTAATTTATGTTCAAATTAAAGAGCTATTAGCACTTACTATGATCACTATTTACCTCCGAAAAATATATTAGATACTTTTCCCTTGAGATATGTTTTTTTTTTATTATAGCTTTCCTTAGTATGTCAGTTTTCATTCTCATTTAAGCTATATGCATGGCCAATTTTCTGTTGAAATATCTAGTCTCATCCTTTGCAGAATCATTCCTGCACGCAATAATCGCGCTGCAAACCGCGCATATCCCTTCAAATTACTTTCGGCCGTACAGTAAAATTCCGTGATGCTTTTTTATCCCAAACTGTGTGAATGTGGAACAGTCTAACATCTTCTGTCTTTCGTCCGGCATACAATCTGCGAAAGTTTAAGGACGATATACATCGGCACCTCCACCACTCTCCTTATATCCCTTAATTCTTTTCGTATCTCCTTCCTACCATTCTGTACTTTGGATCATAGGGTATCGCGTGAACTTGGCTTAATAATACAAAAAATAAACCGACCAAGTGCGAGTCGGACTCGCACACGAACGGTTCCGTACCATAGTACAAAATTTAACACTATGTATACCCCAAAAGTCACGGACATCAGAGGCTTAGTAATAGGGTTCCCGTTTTTACCCTTTGAGTACAGAATCCTAAATGAATGAATGCCTCTACAGATAGACAACATCACAATATGATTGTAATTTACGCCGCATATAATTTTTGTATCTACGAAATTGTACATCTTCAGTATTTTGTAAAAAAAATTCAAAAATTTCTTAACCACCCTGCCACCGGCCTGGTAAAGTCATATTAGAATAACCCCAACTCGGATAACTAAAGTTTTCTGGAAAATGACAAATTGAATTTTTTATTCATCTGACGCATATCACTGAGTCCACCGATCAGATTAACTTTCATCTTAAAATACTATGGTGATGAAATTTCATGATTCCGTCTTAATTTGGGTTGTAAGGATGCGGAATAATTTTCCAGCTTACAGATTATCCTCATATACGCAAGTGTTTAAGTAGAGCATACATCGGTCATTGACTTAGGATTGTTTCTTTTGTAATGTTTTATTTACAGTAAATATGTATAAATTATAATCTAGCAAAATGCGAAAATACTAGTTTTTAGTATCTCATTAGTTTTGTAATTATCAACTTCTAGAGACAACGTGACGCGACGCAAACGTATACATATATGTAGATCTTGACTGATTTTCAATTCAAATTTATGATAATTCTCATTGCCATTATTGTCAGGTATAGAATCTTAAATTTTAGCTGACACTGGGCCAACTTTGTATTTTTAATGAAAAGTGGAAGTGAAATTTGAATATATTACCGATATCCAGTCAATATTTTTTTCTAGTTTCAATAAATTGGTATAAAATTTTTTTTATCAGTTTAATTGGTCTATGACTAATTTTAGCGGTATCATGTATCACCCGTAGGTTTTGAAAATGCCCAGATTAAATCTAGAAAGGTTTTTCACATTAGTTTTCCTAGATATGGTTCATTTGATAGTGAATGTGACCATAATAAATTTCTTATTTATTCATCAAATACCTACTAATTATTATTTTAAAAAAATTAACAATTTGCTAAGTATAATGAAGTTAGTTTTTTAATTAAAATTAAATTGAAAAAAGAAAATAAAAGACTCGAAATTATACCGTTAAGAATATTTTTTTGTTTATTTTTTATTTTATTTTATTTTTTTTATATTATTAAGCCAAGCTCAGGGGATACCCTATGATGCATAGCACAGCATGGTAGGAAGGAAATAAGGAAAGGATTAGGGGATATGAGGAGAGTGGCGGAGGTGACGATATATGTCGCCCTTAAACTTCCGCATATTGTGTGCCGAAGGAAAAACAGAACCTGGTAAACTGTTCCACATTCGTATTGTTCAGGATAAAAAAGCATCACGGAATTTTATTGTACGGCCGAAAGTAATTTGAAGGGTAAAAGGATGTGCGCGGTGTGCAGTACGAGTATTGCGTGCAGGAATCACTCTACAAGAGATTAGACTAGATATTTCATCAGATCATTGACCATACATGTAGCGACAAAGAAGCGAAAGACAACCAACATTACGGCGGTTCTCGAGTGAGTCGATATGACAAGTTATTGCCATATCACCAATGATCTTGAAGGACAATATCCAATTAAGCTAAGACTGTACGACCAGTGCCAGCCCATATATGGGAATTGTATTCCATTCTAGGTCTAATGTAGGACTTGTAGAGGAGCGCTAGATTTGACGGGCTAAAATATTTCTTACACCTTTTCAGAAATCTAAGACATTTCGATGCTTCTTTGGCAACAGAATATGTGACATTAATTTTATGAGTTTATTATGTACTTACGGTATGGAGGCATATTTTCCTACTAGAACCTACAATTAAATTATGAATTGTAAAGTTGAAGTGCAGAAGATTCCTGATGGAAAAAATAACAAAGCATTTGTTCAATATTCAAATGATGACAATTGATAAATTAATTTAGTACCATGTCAGAGGAGTAAATGTGACTAGGTTTCTAGGCTCCTGTGGATACTGCGACCAGTGTTTATCTGTTGTGTCCTCTTTTAGAGAGGTTGGACTTGATCTAGCCCTTTTACAAGTTTTGTTAAAAACGTTCGCAGTGAAATGATTGCTTGAATTTTGTATGGCAAAACTAAGAAGGTGTTGTCCGACTTTACTTATTTTTGAAATTACGTCGGAAGTTGTAATATAATTATTCTACATCCAACAGTTGAGATGTCTATGTCAATCAACGCGTTCTAGTTTAGTATCCAAATTTACTTAAAAAATCTGAATTTTCGTATGGTAACCCTAAAACTTTACCAATCTTACCAACACACAAACGAAATTTCAGCTCTCTACGTCAAAGTATTCTCTAGTTTTCATACAGACAGACGAACAGCCGAACAAGCATATAACAATCAAAATTCTTTTATTATTATGCGTGGGTGCTCTATGCGTTACAATCGTAGTGATTGACTTTGTATATCCGGTATAATAATGTACATTGATAGAATTCATTCAATTTAAATGGAGTTCTTCGGTAGAAGAAATAAACTACAAATAAAATAAAAAGATTTACTGACAATTCCGCTTACATTTGGAATCAACTGATATCGTCATTACACTCGATCTTGATAGGTGCTTACAAATAATACTTCAAGGGGGGACAAATATGTCCTCTACCTCTATAGAGGAAATGAAATTACAATTATAAAGCCGTGCATATTTTAATAGCTTCCAATCACGTTTTTTTAAACGATTCAATAAGCTGTTCGACCTTGCATGAACAGTATAGGTATGAGGAAAAGTGTGCAGTTGCTTTTAGTCTTCACTCTTACAAATAGAAAATTTCTTAGCAATATTTTTTGTTTGTGTAGCTTTTTTAATTTACTTAATTTTTTTATTGTAGGTATTTATACATTTATGGTTCATAATAAATCCAAATTGTTTGCAAATCATACTTAGCCTTATATTTTAAGTGATTAGTGAAAGGTAATAAGTATAAAATAAGTGATTACACATTACACCTACCAATAATTCCATTAATGTGATTGGTTTCGATTTAAGAACGTGATATTTGCTGTTGGCACCACCACCGAAAATATTAACTATCAATTGACTCTGTCCCATGACGAATTAAAGAGCTTGAGAAAATTGATTTTGTCAAAATAAAGCTGGTGGAATTAATGCCTCACCCATATCTGCAATATACATTGTTTTTTAATATTTGTGACAAATTTGAAGCTTGGAGCTTTTAATAGACTAATTTCCTTGATATCATTTATCACTTTGGTAACTCAGATGTTCAGCAAATTCAATTGAATGTAATAGAGCATTAAAAAGGAAAAAATGGCTTAAGCGGTAAATATATTTACTCCTAAACCGCAGGCCTAGATGGTAAGAGACAGTACATCCATGGTTTGCAGTAGTTTTCAGCAGCTGCATCGGTTCGGCAGACTTGGAGACATGTTAAGGTTTTATTCCCGATTTGTGTAGCGTAGCCTCCTTTATGATGTTTTGAATGAAATTAACAAATTGTCCAATAACTGTATACTTCATGTGAATTTAAGCAGATCCGAAATAGGAAACTTCATCCTTTCCAAAGTTGGCGGTAAAAAATCTCTCTATCCTCCAGTTTAAAGTAACTGAGAGTTATCATCGACCCAAAATTGAGTTTGAATTAAAATATTTTAAGAATAGGTTAAGAAAAAACCTATAGGTACAGGCAGATGGGGCAATACTGGACATCGGGGCAAAAACGGACAGTGACAATGCTACTGAAATATTGCAACTATCAGTTTGCTTTGTGCTTTTAATCGTTCAGGTAATATTAAAAGTTGTTGGCACCTTCTCCAGTTTCTTAAACTATTTTTTGCTTTTTTCAGTATTTAAAGGTAATTGATCTTATTTTATGCTATGTAGGGGGTGTGATGGTAGCGTTCAGTACTTGAATTGTAGGAAATTGACGCACGAAATTTACACTAAATGGAATGAAGCACACTTGGATAATTGCGAGTGTGATAAGTGACTCTGAAAGCAGTTAGGCAAATAAACAATTTCTACAACGCATTATTCTCCATGTGTTGTCCGATTATGCCCCGCATATATAGGTGCATAACCGGACAATTGCCTATCTTTGAATTTTTATTGTTATTTTAAAATTGTTGAAGTGGTTTATTTTCATTAATATTTGTTTTATATTCCTGGCTTATATTTCATTTTTTAATTAATATAAATAACTAATCGGTTAGTTACCTAATTTTCTTAGGTGTCCGGTATTGCTCCGTTCTCCCCTACAATTAAGCTTTGAAAAAAAAAAAAAATGAAATCTCCGACATAGAGTGGGTCTGGATTTAACAGTCGTTTAATATCCAATTCTTACTTAAGGCTTACAACCAAAACAAGCTGGGTGTGTTTTAAAGAATTGATTATGTGTAGGCAGTGCGGGTATTCTAAGAATAACTCCAACAAATGCCGTAAATCTATTCTGCCAACCTACAATCCCAAATATATACACATATAATTTTCCAGGCATCAGAGTCTGAATGCTGAAGTTTTAAGTCTTAAGCCCTATAGGCATAGACTTATTTTCAACTTGCTGTCGAGTAGTAAATCAATAAACTGACTTCTGTGTCGCTTTATATACCATCTAATCGGGTGAAATAATGTCACGACGATTATTCTGAAATAGACACATGATGGCTATCCAGAAATCCAGGTTTCAGATCATACACGTAAATATTAACTAATTATCTGATTAATTGGGGAAACAGGGGTCAGCTTTCCATCATTTTCAAGGGATCAGCTTTCCATCATTCTCAAGCAAAAGGAGTTTCCGTATCGATGAGCCTTGCAATATTTTCTATTTAAAGCGAAATTTTTACGTGCTCTCTTGGGAAAGTAGGAGCACTGAAATAATTGCATAGTTCTTATCGATATTGCGAATCACTATGAGTTATTGGCTAATCTGAAACTATGCAGCTTAAGAAATCTCGAAAAAAGTGTATAACTTATTCACTTAGACTAGATTTAAGATGAATCTACTTTCATTCTCATTTCTATTAGGTTCGCAAATCATCTAACCCCAAAAATTTTCGACACTTACAACCGAATATACATGTAGGTATGACGAATAATGGGTCTTCTAATATCGCTAATTGAAACTCTATTAAGGTAGTCTAGAATGACATCACTTAAACCAAACACGTGAAATAAAATTCCTCAATTCTTTGATTATTATTTACTAACGTAATTAGTAACACAGTTATACTAATTATACCATACTACCATATAATTGGACTATTTTTTTCCGTTTGTTTGGCAATTGATTTACCGATTCTGAAAGAAATCAGATTCTGATTAATTTTTAGTATAGCTAATGCAGAAAGACTTATTCGTATCTCTGGGTGTTTTTGATATCATCATTGAGATCATAATTGAGTTTATCTTTCAATTTCTGCAGATGTAAAACATTTTAAATTGTCAACTCTTCAAGCTAGAGAATAGATTGAATGAATTGAACAATTTTCAGAGTTAAGCAGTGATGCGAAGTACCACTTTTTTCAAATCTTGCGTCTAGACCACTGCAGTGGGTCTAATTCACTTTAGATCAGACTTCTAAAACACAGAGCAGTTCATAGTGGTAGTGTATTTTGAAATCCCTTACCACAGATGCAATATTCAATTTTTTAATTACCGTCCTCTTCCTTAGTAACATTTCTCATAATTTTTAATCAAATTAGAAATCTCTCTGCCTTACTATAGCAACATGTCCTAAGAGGGGCTCATGGGTTTGTTATCTATACGAGAAAGTACTAACTAAAAGGTAAATCACTTGACGACGTGGCACGGCAAAGTATTACAAATGTAATGCTGGTGTAACTAAATATTTTTAATTTTGATTCAATTCAGAATTTGTACCACAATTTTTTTCTTGTTTTTTTTTTATTAGACATTAACTCGTCTCCTGTCATGATTAATCCTTGTTTCGGGTATTAGAAGGGCTTATTTCCAAGCAAGATAGCGGTAGTTTTACGATTTTGTTCGGGTAGTTCAAATTATATATCTGTAGTTAGCGCTAGGGTGCAGACATTAAGTCTGTTAGAGATTATCCATACTTACTTCAAAAATCTTCAGAAATATTTCATCGATCATTTCGTTTCCCCCTAGAAATTTCTGAACTACCTGCAATGCTTTGATTATGATTTAATATTGATAAAAAAACGTTCACTTCACCAATTATTCAACCTAGTTCTCTTTGTCGATATTATTCGCTTATCGTTTTTTGCAAGGCTCTTTCTCGTCTCTGAGAGAGAGCAAGAAGAGAACTGTAACTCTTTTATGCACTCAAATCCAGTTCGCAAAACACTTGGGTCTATCAATTTTCACGTGATCAGATTAAGTCATTATACATGGTGGTATCCCGTGTATGGTCTGAGATTTGAAGTCTGTGGATATCTTTTTATAGATCATCCTGTAACTTCTGAAGATTACACTTCAAAATGATCTAATATACTCTGTACCTAAAATGTAACCCTTTCTGCGTTTTTGCACTTTTTCTTAAGCAAGCAATTAACTTTTGGAAATTAGGTTTTTATGCCTTTTTCACTGAATATGTCCAAGAAAAAGTGCAAAAACGCAGAAAGGGTTACATTTTGGATACAGGGTGTCATAGGTTATTTTAAGCCGAAACTTTTGGGCTTCTTAATCCAATATTAAAAGTTGGTGTTGATGACGTGCTTTTTTTATCAAAATAGTAGTTAAGTAAGAAAAATTGAATTGAAATTTTAAAATTTTAACTTTGTTGAGCCATCCTTAACTTCAAAACGGAAAGAGCAGGAGAAAAATTTATATACAATTGAAAAGGATTATCTACCTAACAAATTTTAGATCATCATCATAGGGTGTAACGCTCAGAAGTTAAAGGGTAATATAAAAAACATACCCATAAATCCCGTGTTCTCAGAAGCCGTTAGTCCCCCACCCCCATACAATATTTTGCATATCGTTCATAGCCTTCGAGTCCCATACCACATACGGGATGCCCTGTATGTTATTTGCGTACGTATTGATTATGTTTTTGCCCTTTTTATATGTTTTACTTGCAGATTAAGGAAATTATGGGAAGCGAACAAGTTTTTCAATTGCTAATATTATGCAAAATTGTCGCAATTCCTTTATGAGTTTGGCAAAAAGCTTTAGTGACTAAAATTCATTTCTTTTCGTACTAGAGGAGTTTATCGAAAAACTAGTTTTACACTCATGGCACTCTGGTATAGGAAATCAACAAAACTATCACTTAAAGCACACTTCAATAATATGGAAGTCAATACGCTTCCGGTATGGTTGGGTATTCTAAGAAAACCTCAATTTTGTTCCCTATTCCACCTTGATCTATCTTGGTATTTCTTACGGCGATCACTCGGTTATCCTTCCAATAATATTTGTTATTTGATATTTTTGTATTGGAAAAAGTAGATAGTATATAATGCCATGACCACGGTAGTATAATCTCTAGCGGCTCGCTTAGTACAAATTTTGCAGAGCTATGCATTTCTTATAGATATTTAGTGGTAAGAGTTGAAGATTATATTTTCGGATGGTGTTGCATGAAGAATTCTAGATTTGGGAACTCCATTAGATCAGAACGTATCGAGTTTTGGTTTCGCTCGCATATTCACATATCAACGATTAAATAGTGTTAGTGATCCGCGGATCATGAAATTTATATTCGGATTTATGAAAGCTGAAATGAACTTTTGAAAACTTACTATGGGAGTATATACATTGAATGTTCAATCCAATCATATACGGCCCATTTTTTTTTCTAAACTTTTCCATATAAGATAATGAACGAAAAATCATTCAATGGAGCAGTCATGTTGAAAATAAGTAAAGTACCAGAGAAAATCACATTAGATACTACAAAGTAGCCCATAAAATATGATAAAGTTTTGGCGAGAGTTGGTATCTACTAGAGAGCTCATAAGCATGAAAATATAGAGGAAGGAACAATATTTTCGGCCTTCCAAAAAAATTACTACATATTAAAGGAGAAAAATAATTATGAGTTTATGAAATATCTTTCTCATTGCAACTAAAATTATATCAAAATTTGTTCAACTCCTTTCTCCTGCGGTCGAATCCAAAGCTTGTGGTATAACTAAAACTAACACACACTAATTCATATACCCTTACTGCTAAAATTTGTTGAAATTCATGTTAAAGGAGGACCCACGTGGTTAAACTTCAGGGTATATTTATGAAAAAGTAAGCAACACAATTTTTCATAGAATTAAAGACAATATTGCTAAATTTTTTTTAGAATTGGTTCAACCGAATAATCCTAGTCAGTGGTACTAAATTGAAATAATTATTTTATAGATGATTACTATATGTTTTCTACATACATATGTATGTACGATATGTACGTATACCTACACAAATCGTGGAGAGTATCCAGACTTGATTGACTTTGATGATTTTCAATTTAAATAATTAATTCGATTAATTTTTAATCAAAAATTCTACTATGGTGGTTGATTTTATAACTGAACGTTGAGGTCATTAACCGATATAATGTGACCATATAGTAGGTACATTTACAGGTAAACCTCCTACCGTAATATACTTAGAGGTGTATGTATTCATACCTACTACAACCTACATTGTTTTAAATGGGGCCGCGACTCAATATTATTATGCACACCAAAACATTATTAGATAACCACCAAAAAAGCACACTGTATAACGGTTCTGTTGCAGCAGTCATTATTTTTGGGAATTTAGGTTAATTTTCTGAGAGTATTTACTCCCTCCCACCCCTCACTCCCCATAAACAAAAATCAACTCCTTTTGAATTACAAGAATAAAACATTCATCATCTCCACCATTGCACTTAATCCTTTCCGTTGAAAAGCTTGTCCCATAAGGAAACCACCTAGATATATACCTACGTTTGGTGTAGGGGAATTGAAGGAATTGCTGACACCAACAAAATACAACCGACCATAAGGAAGAGTATAAGGAAGAGTGTACAGGATTGAAAGGTGGTGCGGATGGGGGGTTATGTTCGTTCCCACATACATAAGCAAAATTTCAAATGATATCCACGATAAAACACAAAAAGGATACATTTTCTTCCCCTCTCTCATCGTGCTCTTGTAGTTTCCTTTGAATGATCACATCATGGTGTCTGACGTAAGGAGTAGGGGGTTTTTTTCACATGTTCATTCTACCAAGCATTTTGCGTGTTAAAAAACTTGAAAAGGGTGGTGGGTTGCAATTCACACTGCTGATGGGCTGAAAAAATAGGTGCCACCACCGCCAGAATGTGCTCTGGTGGGCGGGGGTTTGTTTCTTTTAAATGACCTGGCTGAGTGCATTAAGGAATGGAGGTTGCTTCTGCGTTGATGTATGTTTTTTTTTTTTGTGATTAAAAGTAAAATCCATTCGCATTAAGTGTGTGTTTCATTTCATAAAATATTTTTTCGGCGGTATTGTTTGTGTGTCAATGTTGCCCCATTTTTGTATAATAGAAGGTATAAAGCACAGAATGTTTTATGTTTGACGAATAGCGCTTATACTTATGCAGACGACATAGAATTATGAAACTCACCTCAACTATGTACCGAATTTGATTTTACCGCATTCTCTTCGCCTGTGTATCGCGATATTTTATGGGGAGATTACATAAATCCGTTCTTTCGTTTTTTTTTTATATATTATTATTATTACTTCTGGAAAATATTAATTGAACACGTAAACAATTTTTAGCATCACTTTCAAATAAATTTCTTGAACTTTCTGCGACTGTCTCGAGTTTAGTCACTTTCGCCGGCCCAATCTTGTAAAGCACACAACAAAAAATCTATTTTTAATCTACACTTTTTCTGTTTTTGCACCTTTTATAAAAATTTCATTATAACACGGCCACGAACACTGAATTTTTACGTGCGAATTTTAAATGATTCAAGGTAATTATTAAAACACCATTTCTTGCTCAAGAATTTCAATTAAATGCAAGAATCCCTAAGATTCTGCCAAAGATACATACAAAAGCACTCTGCTACTGCTGCTGTGGAGTATGCGCTCGCCTTTGTTCACTAGACGAATTAGATTTTTTTTATTTGATTTTGTTTTTTTTTTTGCTAAAAAAAACAACTAAATGTGCGATTCACAAAAAGATACATCGCGAATGATGAACTTATTCAATGATTATGTTATCCGAAACAATAGAAACAGTAGACATAGCACCGCCCTAAATCTTCAGAAATTCATAATAATTTACTTAAGAAATCCAAAGAAAAACTGTAGTCCTGCTAAATCTAGACCAGCTGATGGCGTGAAAACAGTTTCTTCACTGGCTTACTAGCCAGTTTCTAGTGGTGGTAGGTACTGGTCGATGAAAGTCAGACAGCAGCAACTCTACGCGACTCGCGTTTAATGTTTTTGTTCACCTCATGATGAGAAAGAGATTCTCTTATTCAGTTTCAGTCTATATGCATGTATATATGATGGTAGTATGGATCGCAACTTCTATGCCGCGTTAACGTATGTATGTTATTCAGTGTGAGTTGGCGCAGTTCATATATGTACATAATGTTTGTGGGCAACATTTCAATTGATGTGAATTAAAATATACAAGTCGCCGTGAGAGAAGAAAAAACATGAAATGTTTCTGGGAGCCAGCTTTGTGGAGACCATAAAAAAGTTTTGATAAGAATGAGTTTGAAAAGCTTTTTAATTTAGATGCTAGAACTTTAAAGAAGTGTAGAAAAAAATGTACGCGCAATGTGAATGCTTGGACTTTGGATTATAATTATTAAAAAAAAAAACTGAAAACAAAAAAAAATGTTTTAAGAAGAGTATTACTGTCTTATAGATTCATTTCTAGCGTGACTAATGACGACTTACATACAAATGACAATAATTTAATTGTCATACCGCCTAGTTAATTCTCTTACTTTTTCAAACATTTCTGAGTTACGTATACCTGTTTGTTCCCTTAAGCTTTTTATGTTAAAAAAATGCATAGTTGAATTGTTACCGCGTAAAAAAGAAAATTTATTACGATAATCAACATTATAGCTATTATTTGAAAATATAATGAATACTTCATTTTTTAGTGCTATCCTTTGTGGTACATCAATATATAACTTTTAATGAGTATGTATACTAACTACTTTAACTACTTATAAATTGTAATCTATAAGCATTGCGCGACACTTACCTTATGAAAAAAACAGCATAAATTAACAAGTATACCTTAACTTTACTAATGAACGAAGGTTTACGATAGCTTAGAAGAACACAAAAGTTTACCAAGGTATGTGGAATTAATCAGTAAATCCATGAAATCCATATTTCTATGAAATCCGCCAAATCCATTTTTCCTTATGTACGCCAAATTCAGATTTCCAAAATAACTGACAGCCAAAGAATAATTTTCCTTAATACATTCAAAGGGGAATGCCCATTTTAGGTCAGACAACTGCCGATATGAGAAATGTCTTAAACAGGAATAATACTCTGAATATATAATTTATTACCAATTTTTATTTCAATTAAGTGTTGGAAGACGGGGAGGGGGTATCGAAGTTTGCTCTAATACATTTTGGAAAATACTGTACAGAATCGAATTCCCTAGGTCGTGAAAAGTAATTTGAGTACCCATACTCCTATACTCGGAGGAATAAGTAGCTATTTATAGTCATCCCCATACTCACTTTTTTAGTATATTTCCCTAATTTTTGTTCGAAGTGAGGTACCTACTAGATTTTTTGCACTTTAGATCCGATCTAACTCGATAAGGTTACGTCCGATCGGACAACGGGTTTCAATGTTCGCCTCAGCTCAATACCAGGTATAATTCGTAAAATACAATTTTGCTAAGCATACTTTTAGGGTTAGAAGTAGGAACCCCCGGCGGGGGGGGGAGGGTGGTTCCAATATGGCATATTGCAAATAAAATTAATGGTCTCCTCGAGTACTATCGGGTGGTATACCCTTTCCCAATTCAAAAAACTTTTTCGAAACTATTTTGCCCCCCCCCCCCCCACCAAACCCATTTTCATGCACTTGGGTCACATACACCTGAGTTACTATATTTCGCATACATTTTTGCAATTCTTTCTTCCATGGCTCTGTTATGAGCATTTTTCTCATAGGAAGCATTTTCCATGACGCATAATGGGCCAACATGATTCTTGGGTGACCGAAAATGGATTTGCGTCATGTCATAGATTTTAAAATTTTAATGCCATTCGATAGTAAACTAAATTAAATTATTACCTTATGGTAACAATTTTTTTTAATATTTACTCCCCTCTTTGTGCTTGGAATAGCTAAAGTCAGAGAAAAATTTGAACAGCTCATTTTTCTTTTTTAAATATTCAAGTTTTCTATAATTTTAAAGTTCTATTGTGGAAATGTTTGTATGGGTTGAATTGTTATTAATGAAATCACTTTTTATATAGGAGGAGGTATTATTAGGCCAAGAAGTTATGATAAAAGTCAAATAGTTTTTTTAATAATAGCATTTTAATTAAAAACAGTGATTTTTAGTTCAAATTTGTATTTATTTTTAACTTTTAAAAAAAGGGCCAGGGATGGCCACGCTCTACAATTGGCATCAAATTAAAGTAGAAACCCTACAGCATCGGTAAAAAACCAATTTGGTTACGACCACCTGGGTTCTTCGGAGTAAATTGTATTGGAAGTAAAGTCTATATTGTTGTCGTGAAGCATATTTTAAGATAATATTCCCAGAAAATGCAGAAAATGCAGGTATTTAATGACTTTTAAGACTCCATAATGTTTTTTTTTTTTGGAAATAAATTACAGTTTTTCTAATAAACGTTTAGGATTATTCACATCATTTATATTTAAAGAACTTATATTATTACGTTTTATGACATTTTTAATTGACTTTGACTTACTCTGTATGTGCACCCTATTCAGTATACGTTTAGTATACTTTTTGACATCCAGGTAAATGCATATGATAATTACTTACTTTGCTTTTTATGACACCTCATTAATATTATTATAATTACATGAGATAAGGGAAAATTGTAATTGTAATTGCTTGTGTGTTTTAAAAGCAAAAGTACAGGTAGGTGAAAGTAACGGAAATCTTAACTACTTAAACTTAAAGGGAAGATATTTTTCGTATTAAACATTCTCTATCTTAATTGAAAAGAGGAAACACAATAGCTTTGATTAATTGGCTAATTCCAATTTGATAATACGATAAGAGTATTTTGAGCCAAGAGAAATTTTAAGTGTACTATATTTATTTTATTTGTGCTTGTTGTTGCTTACATTTATTTGGTATAAAAGCGCTGCGAAGAAATATATGTGCAGATTTTGTATTGTGAAATTTATAAAATAATCCGTAATAACAATGTTATGGAATACCAAGAGTTTGTGCTAGTTCTTTCAAATACGTACAATGTTAAAATTCTGGACGAAGAAAAAGTTTGGCGATTCTTTCGGTCTTTCAAGAAAAAAATTGGCAACTTAGTACTAGAAACGCACAAAAAGTTTGAATAAGGCAATGAGTCGTGGATGAATATATTAATGAAAATCAGTTCTAAAGAGCTAAAATCTTCCGTGCCATCGCAAACATCAACTTCAACATTTGTTATGCCTACATCTTTACCTTCTACATCAACATCGGAATTTTCTCCATTAACATCGGAATGCTCTGTGAGTAGAATTAAGAATAGTATCCCCACCGCAAAAGATCAGTCGCAGAAATTCACTCCAGAGAAAACTTTGTCCTGGTTTTTAGACCTGCGACTTTCTAAAGACAAGTACAATTTTCTGAGAAATGAATTGAAAAAGATAAACCACGATACTTTACCAAACTATAACAAAATTATCGCAGCAAAAAAAGAGTGTTTGTCTGAAATGCTGCATATTACCGAAACTTTCGCTTCGGTGCCTCTTCAAAATTTGTGTGATTCAACCGGGAACAGAATTTTAAAGATAAAATGAGAGGATGAAATCGAGGCCTTAGGTAACATCAGTTTAGTATTAGTGAGTAAATTAGGATGTGATGGATCTTCGGGGTAAAGCGAATACAAGCAACAAATTTCTGGAAATAATGACGAAAATATAACAGACGCAATTTATTTCTAATGTCATTGGTTCCTCATCGTTTAAAATGCAGTACTTCGGAAAACTTAGTGTGGAGAAATTCTAGTCCAACGCTGGGCAAATGTGACTCTCAGAGCTTTTCATTGAGCTAACTGCGGCTTCCATGGTAAATTGAAATCCGGTTTTTTATCATTTTCAGAACTTTTTTCATTGAATCTTCTTAAATGAATTGTAATATGTATTTATTTTGTTTATTTTAGTTTTTATTTATTTTTATTCACACTTTAACTAACAAAGTCAAAAGTCGAACACTCGATTTAAAAAATTTTTATTAATATAAATAAGTTGGGGGGAATAAGTGAAATTTTGAAATTTCTAGAAAAATGTGTCGTTTGTATTTCCTCCAGTGGATATACAATTAGCTTCTAACTCTATTCTAATATATTCGCTGGACGAAACACAAACCACAAATTTTTAAGAAATTTCAAATCTCATAAAATCAGTTAACAATATTGTGGCGCATTTACGATATTTTAATCAAATATAATAATTTTATTATGATTTGTATTATTTAAATCAAAAATAATTATTAAATGTTAATTTCATTGTTTTTGTTTTTATTTTTCAATCTCGTTAAAACAGAGTACCTACGGAAACGCACGCTCGTGTCCGCACATTATCGACAATTACTTCAGATGTTCTATAGATCGTCAACAGAATACTTTATTAGGCGACAATATTACAATTTTTTTAAGAAACGTAAAAATATACTATTAAAAATTCCCTTATTAAACCCTTCAAGTACACCCACACGTATGCGCATACATAAGTCACACACACAAATAAATGAAATTGCTAATAAAGTGGAGACAATAAGAAATTTCGAGCGCGCTCATTAGCTTGCGTTTCTTTGATCCTGTTTTAAAATGACTTTGTGGTGAGCGCGGTTGAACAAGAGAGAGAAGCATACTTTATTTTGAATTTGAATTTCCTTAGTTCTTTTTCGTACTGTTTTTTTGGTTGTGGGTGGAACAATTTTGGTTGGGTGGAACAATATTTCTGTGATAAAGGGTTTTCCAATAAGAGGTGTTATTTTGATATTCACAGTAAACTGCCATTTTTTGAGACAAATGATCGGATCTTTATTTCATTATAAAGAGAAAGGTATGCCGTTAATAATGGAAAACAACATCAGCCAAATGACCACCACGACCACGCCTACAGGACCATATCCTTTTCATGAAATTTTCCATAACCAAATCGCAAAGTGGCTGCTCTATGTCCTCGATAGCCTCACGAATTCCATCTTTGAGGTCTTGAATCGACGCTGGGCTGTTGGCGTAGACCTTCTCTTTCACGTGGCCCCAAAGGAAGAAGTCGCAAGGTGTAAAGTCACAAGATCTCGGTGGCCAATTGTGATCACCTCTTCGAGAGATAACACAGTCCGGAAACTTTTCCCGTAAAAGATCAATGGTTTCGTTGCTTGTATGGCACGTAGCGCCGTCTAGTTGAAAGTAAACGTTGTCCAGATCAATACCATTCAATGCCGGCCATAAAAATCATTAATCATCTGTCGATAGCGCAATCCATTCACCGTAACTGTTGTTCCAGCCTCATTTTCGAAAAAGTAAGGTCCAATGACTCCGCGGGTCCATAAACCGCACCAAACAGTCACACGTTGAGGATAGAGAGACTTTTCAACAATAACTCTTGGGTTTTCCTAGCCCCAGATGCGACAATTTTGCTTGTTGACGAAGCCATCGAGGTGGAAATGGGCCTCATCACTCAAGATGAGTTTTCGATGGAATTCCGGATCATTTTCATGCATTTCAAGGACCCAATCAGCAAAGACTCGACGTTGTTGATGATCGGCCGGCTTGAGTTCTTGTATTAACTGAACTTTATAAGCCTTAAGATCCAAATCTTTATGCAAAATACGGTGTAATGACGTTTGTGGAATGCCTAATTCCAAAGAACGACGAGGAATGGACAAACCTGGGTTTTCTTCAACACTTTCGGCTACAGCAGCAATATTCTTGGCTGTTCTTGAGCGACGTGCACTTGTCCCGAAAGCTCGTAGTTTTCTACCAATTTCTGTATTGTTCGAGTTTTACGAACCGTCTCTACCATATTTTCACCATTTTTATAGTGAATTTTAATAATTTCAATGCGTTGTTGAATCGTGTATCGTTCCATTTTTATTAATGGCGTAATTTCTACTTGTCAAATGTCAAAAAATGACAGCTCCAAAAGTGACATCTACCGAAATAGCGGGCTACTTAAAATAACACCTCTTATTGGAAAGCCCTTTAGTTTCCCTACCAGCTAAATGTCAAAAAATCTGGTAGACTGTCTTATCAAGCAATTTAAGCTTGTTTACGATGTGTAATTTTTCCGCGGTATAAATTTATTAACTTTTTTGTTTCAATATCAAACTTTGGATATAAATTTACTAAATTCTTTTATTAATGTCACCTCAGAAAACATCAAAAACGTATATATTAACTAGAAAATAAAAACCTTGCAAAAAAATTGGGTCATTGTGTGTTATTTGTAAATTTGCAATTGCACACTACACGACATTGTGAAAAAAGTCATCCTCAATTTTAAACTTAATAATCCACTCAGTCATTGCAACAAGGGCTTCGTAAGAATTAAGGACTCTTGTCTTCCTTTAGTCGCGAAGATGACAGACCCCACGAAGCAAATTTTTTGATAGCAAGAAAGAAATAGAAGTAATTCACAGGCTTCACTGAACAATGTGTGATGGCAGAGTAACTCAATTTATAACAGGCACCAAATCATCGGCAACTTGTACTATTTTCCAAAGAAATCCAAAAGATTTTCGAAATACGGAAGAAGAATGCGATGTTGAAGAAAACTATCAATACGGACTTTCGCCTCTTCATGCAAGGATTCGATTTAAGTAATTTTTATTGCACATGAGTTACGACTTGAGTTTCACTGATGACGGTGTTCGAAGTAATAATAAGCAAAAGGGAGTGTAGGAGAAATACAGGATACAACAAGAGTTCAGACGACAACTTGGTTTAATTATTGATACACCTAAGCAAGGATTTCGAAGTACAAATTACGGCAACGCAGCGAGGAGGTTTTTTTGAATACTCGGACATGACATGATAACAGCGGATATTACCAAAGTGGACGTGGAAATTATAAAGAGATTTAAGATCATATTAAATGTTCTTTCTTTTGGCCTTCTATAAATGCCGAATATGCAGAATATATATATATATGCAGAATAAACAAAAATATTACTAAATGAGAAATATGCATGACGAAAATTAACAGCAGCAGTCCACAAAGTGGTAAGGCATTGAAAAAATATAATACTTTTGCCAATTGGCGAATTGTCGGCAGAGGATCACAACACCAGAAAAATTTCAAGGAAAGAGAAAAATATTGATCTCATGAATATGCTGCTTATATCATCAGATCCATACATCTCATCATTTCGGAGAATACGGGACAAACGTTTTAGAAGCAGGGAATATCCAGAGGAAATGGCATATTTACTAGACACAGATGAAAATATAGATAATATGTTTGAAAGTATTCCAGCCAACTGATTAGTATTTTTGTTTTAATTAAATATTGTTATGGAGATAATAAAATAATTAAAGATTGAGTTAAAAATGTTTGTAAAACTTTCTAAATAACATTAATAATTCATTTATTGACTACTTCAAATTCTGTTGATTTATTTTGTGGCAGCCTGTAAGCCAATTGAACTGTTTTTTTTTTTTTTATCAATTAAGGGGTAATAATATCAAAATTTATTTCCCAAAGTTTCATTAAGATAAAAAGTTAGAGATTTTTGATAGCCAACAAGTCGTTTTGCCCCACTGTGCGACGCCCGAAATTCGCGCAATCACGAGAAGTAGAAAAGTCCATTTTTCACCCAATAAAGAAACTTTCCACGCTTAATTGAAATAAACATTGTTCATAAAATATATTCAGAGTATCATAGTGCATCGTGTAAGACATCTTTCGTGTCTGGAGGTGTAGGGCCTAAAGTTGTATGAAAAGTAGTCATTCCCCTTTGGATTGCAGTGGAAATGCGGAAAAATTGATTTTGAAGCTAAAATTATTTCTCGTCAAGTAGGAGAACTTCCTTTTACGCACCCTTATTTTTACTACGTCTCATAATGGATTAAGAATCCATATTGTAGTACATATGTATTATATCTGACACCTTTGGATTTTTTAATAAGTAAGTAGATAAGTAACCTAATTTGGTCAAATAAATATATTACAAGAAGTTACAGATTTTGTAGAAATATACATAGGTGAAGGTATAGTTATGGAAGTATCTAATATATAATATATATATAAGCTATATATACTTATCATTTGTCATTAATTTCTCAGTCGTTAATCCCAATCACAAGTTTTACAACCAAGAAGGCATTCAACCAGCTAAACTGGCTTACGACCGCTTAAGAAAAACCCTTTTAGCGGTTGGTATTCCCTACAATTTGGTATTATTATTTTATTTTTAATTTTCCATTTTCTTTTGCATATTTTTGCTTGAAGAAACAAAAAAAAACATGCGTGCATAAAATCCTTCCCATTCCTCTAAAAATTATTTTATGATTTTTTTTTTTTATTTTTATATATTGTCTTGTGATGTAGTAGCTTTAGATATGAGATGTTCCGGTTAAACACCCTGTTTATTCCAAATACCTTTTTCCTTGTGTTTTAAGTGTTGGGGGCTATGGCTGGACCTGGCCGCTAATTCAAGATCGGTGTAACGCTGGGCCATACTATCAATACATACATACAAAAATGGAGAATAAGTACATAAAGAAAAAATTATCGGAACGACTTACCTGTGAGTTATTATTTTTCTCTTATTATATATATATAGAGCATATGTCTTGAATTATTACTATAGATGGCACCAGAAGTATCGAAATGAAATATTATTTCGGTCGACAAATTAAAGCAATTTTTCATTTTAATATACATGATGAATGAATAATATTTTGTCCCCGAATATTTTCGCTTTCTGGGATTTTTTAGTACAACACGTACGACCTCTTTTCAGGCATTAACAATACGACTGCACACATTGCTCTCTGGTTATAATTTCTCTGAGGATGTTATTTTATTCTCTTTAAAATTTCCTGAAATAAAAAAATAAAAAAAATTTGCTTGACATGGGTGAAAATTAATGCAATTGTATTATTTCCTTATTATCATCAAAGTTCTCAAAGCTTTTCAATTTCAAAAATACACAATATTTGAGTTTCACAGTCATGTGCAATTATTTTAACATTACTTGTGCAGGAAAATTCAATATTTTATGTCTATTTTAAGGAAATATTTTCTGAGCTTTAGATGTATGATTTTTACCCATAATTTTGTACGAGGAGACGAATTTATTTCCTTCTTCCTTTTTAAAATTTGTTCTGCCCAGAAATTTCAACAATATGGGAGAATTCCCACGAAATATTAACACTTGTTTGTTCGCAAGATAACGCATGCACTTAGAGAGCTGAAATTTTGCAGACGACCTTTTTAAGAAAAATTTAAATTTTAGACTATGTTTTTCTTTAACTGTTTCAAAGCTCTCTATTATTCATTCACATACTTTTACGTAAAATATAATAATCAAAGATTCAGCCCACTGTTACTGGCATGAGTGAAAGCTTCTTTTAAATAAAAAAAAAAAAACGAAACATATGCACATATACACATACGTATATGTATTTCCATTTTGAGTAATAACAGAAATTTTAAAGTTTTTTGCGGATAGTAACTTTGAAACCTTTAAATTTTTATTTTTATCTTTTTCATTATACTCGTGTATGTCTTTAAATCTTAGACTGGCGAATATTCATCGTGATTTCTAATTTTTTTTTATTATTGTTGCTTCAAGCTCAAGATTGAAAAATTACAAAAAAATTACGACTTCTTTTGAAACGGTTCCTTGACTTTATGACTATAGTTCATACAAACTAAATATTTCAACCATTATTTCTTTTTGCTAACTTATGAACACAATGTAACCATAATTTCAAGAGATGATGAGTAAGACTTTGAAAGCAGTTTCCCGGTCGCTTGGTCGGTAATCAGAACAGGTTACTGATCGCACAGTCATCTTTGATGATTCTTTCATGATTTTTTAACTGAGATCTTTTTTGTAGTTCGATAGATGATTTTTGATATTTTAACACAAATGATTATACCTTAGGAAGGTAGAAGGAAATTTTAACTACATTTAAATAAAATTAGCGTGAAATTATATGTTGAAAATGTTTCTATTTTAAGGTTTTACTTGTACGTACCTCCTTGCTTTTTTTGTCGCTTGTGTATACTCCCTGGATCCTTCTTTCTGATGATCTGCTGATATATGTATAATCAAAAAGATTGTTTTTTCTTTACTTACAAATTAAATATGTATATGCATGTAGCACTGATGTGTAAATAAACCGAAAAAAATATTATAATTGATATAAAACCAATTTTGATGATACCCTAGATGAATATCCGTAAATATTGCAACCTCACTGGCTGTTGTAGAAATGTTCTAAGTCATTTTATAGCACTTTTTCATACAATGCAAAATATCTTAGCCATATACATATGTTTTTATATTCTAAGTTTTCTGTAGTATCTACTGAAAAGTGTCTGCGTCTCACCGTTTTCTTAGTACATCCATATATGTAGGTATATATATATATATATAGGGTCCGCCAAATAACTTTTTTTTTTTTAAACAGGGCGCAAAACATCGAGAGTAGCTTCGGCTGTGTGGCATGTAGCGCCGTCCTGTTGAAACCAAATGTTGCCAATATCCTCCTCTTCAATTTTCGTTCAACATGGCCCGATAACGATTGCCATTGACTGTAACGGCCACTCCTTGCTCATTTTCGAAGAAAAATGGCCCAATTATGCCTCTGGACCAAAATCCGTACCAAATAGTGACTCGTTTTGGGTGTATCGGCTTTTCAATGTATGCGTGCGGGTTTTCTGTGCCCCAAATGCGACAATTTTGCTTGTTTACATACCCGCCAAGATCAAAATGAGCTTCATCCGAAAAGATGATTTTTTTGGCAAAATCGGCATCTTCTGTAAGTCGATCGCAGGCAATATTTCCCAGCGTTGTTCAAGCGTATACACAACCATATTCGTTCAGCGGAAGAATAAAACTAATTATCTGTCAAATCAGACATGAGCTAAGTGTTACCATTCACGAAATAAGCACTAGTTGAAAAAAAAAGTTAGATGGCGGACCCTATTTAAAAAAATTATGACAACACTAAAAAGGATTTATCTGATTTAGTCCATTTTTAAAATTTTACTAGAAATTTTAATGAAATTACTGCACCAAAAAAATTAAGGATCCTGTGTCAAAGCATTCTCAACCATTACACAAATATTTATGTTCAAATTTGGAATTTTTGCATGACAATCTTATGAAGAAATTGCCCGATTTTAACTATTTTCATTATATAAAAGTTGTCCAAAAAATGTCGGTTGTGTACGTTGATGAATTCACAAGCAGTATTCAAATATAAAAATTTTTGTATGGCAACCCTACGAAGAAGTTTATATAATATAAAGTGGATTACATGAGTCCTCCTTAGTAGCAGGAAATGATACTTATTTTATCTTCTAGGATGTATTCCATGGTGAACTGTTGCGACTTGACTAGTGCTTCCGCACTATTCTTTATGCGTTTGTTTGGATATGGTTTTCATTGTCTTGACGTGGATGTTAACGTTGAATTTCTATATTTGTAATATTAACAAGCTTTATACAGTAACGATCAATATTAACAGTTTTATTTTAGTAGCTTACAGTTAGTGCACGAACAAAATAGACTCTTTTTTTCCCTACTTTTTTGAAAACTTTCGACTTTTCATCTCTAGTTATAAAGCGTTAAATAAAATCTATTCATTAAATTTTTCTCACTCATTTCATGTGATCCAAACAGCTTGAGGATTATTTTTCCGATAATTTTACTTATGGTGTGCCTCAGGGATCTATTCTGGGTCCTTTATTTTTCATTGTATATAGATATCAATAACTTTCTTGATGTTATTGAGGACTGAACATTTTTGTTTTATGTTGTATTTTATTTCATTCGATGTTCGGTTTAATACACTAATACTGACTAAGTGATAAATGTCGAAGACATTGTTGAACGTTTGTCTGTTAAACTATTAACTGCAGCAACTGGAGCTTGTGTTCAGCTGGTTGTAATTAAAAATGACTACACAGCATAAGTGTACAGTACTGCGAAGAAAGTAGTTGATATCATAAAAAGAAAGAAATATTTTTGTCTGTGTAAGTATAGCCTATATAAATAATTACTTTTACATAAATCAACAAATATTTTTTGTCACATTGAGATACGCAAATACGATTGGCAATGACGTTTCTTTTCAATCCATCCATCATTACATATTATCTTCTGCTAGTATACTTACCAGGACAATTACGGCGGGCAGCACATGTTTATGAAATTATTTAACCAAATGTAGAAAAATCTAAATAGCCGCCTCTAGGAATAACACTTTTTTTTCTTTTTCTCATTTAATCAAATCTCTAGTGGCTTACATATACATAAAAAAAATAAAAATAAATAAGAAACTTACTTTTACGTCACAATTCTGGTGTAATTAAATGCAGTGAGTTTGAGTTTTAATGACACATGTATGAATTATTATTTTAGTTGAACTGTCTCACCCTTTTTTTCATTTCATATAAAAAGTCCAGAGTCCAGAGAAGACCATTTATCGGAAAATTATATATTTACATGAAAACAGAAACAATAAAATAAATAAATATGCAAAGTAAACATACAAAGTGAAGTTGATAATCGAGAAATAATTATTGTCAATCGAATAATCTCTGAATGAAGCAATGTTAATGGTTGGTTGGTCGGTCGGTCAGTCATTAGAAAAGAGTGCCCACAAAATGTAATATTTAGGGAACGATTATAGCTAAATTTAGATGCATGGCAAATTAAACCCATAATTTTTGTCTTGTATGTATTTTAAAAGAGGAGCGCTTGGGCTGAGTATCTTGGGCAACTAAAAATAAAAAAAAAATATATTTAAACTATTTTAGGAATTTCTGGGGTGAAGCAAGAATGATTGTGTACGTGTGTCGCTATTGTGCTCTGATTTGATCTTTACGAAATTCAATGGAATTTTATCAAAATTATTTTTATTAACGTTCTTCTTATTTTCTATTTATTTTTTCTCTTTATAATTTTAAGTGATTATTTTCTTTATCGCACAATTACCTATAAACGAGTCACATTAGATATCTCTAGTATTCTTGAGTATGTACTTTAACCCTTTAACCAGATCACGCTTCTTGAACAATCTGCGTTATCTAAAGTCTATTTTTTTTATTCATTGAATATTTTAAATTGAATTTGAATTGTGTAGCACATTATTCTGAGACCGGGGACAATAAAACATCACAATATTATTTATTTTCCACGGAATCGAACCTACACTTGTTAGAATCTGTCAAAGATGAAGAATAGAAGAATTTTAAAGAACTTTTATTTTTAACGATTCCAAATCAGATCATAAATACAAGAGGAATAAACAACCGCCTCGTCCGGGGTTTGAAACCGGGACCTTTCGCTTGCCGGGCGACTGCTCTTACCACTGAGCTAACTAGACAGATGATTTTCCCTCTTGCATTTCATAATTTGTAACTAGCCTACTAAGCCACGTTTTGCTTTCAGCTGTCATTAACCAGTAACGATGAAAACACACAAATAAATTGTAAATTCAATTTTTATTTATTAATATATATAATATTAATTGAAAAAAAAAATGTTTTGATGTTCTGTGTTACATTCTTAAAGCTCTGTGTATATACAAAAATTGAATCCGTTTATGATACATATTTCATTGAAAAGATGAGAGTTAGGTACGAGGAAATGTGAAGAATTTAAACACATGAAGATATTGGAACTCTGTCAATTTCGGATCTTACGTAATACGGTAACTATAGAAATAACTAGGTCAAAGCTTCAATATTATAATTCCAAATTTAACACGTCTTTGCTTCAAAAACAATTATGGCGGAATCTTTCGGTAATTCGGGTTGGTAAATCCAAAAGTAATATTGTCGAAGCTGACGCGAATGAATTAAATCGTGTTTTTATGTCCACAGTTGGATTCCCAATGAAGGATCTTATTTAAAATTCTTAACTGAGCATACAATTTTTGATAGGTTCTCCTTTACTTCGGCTCCTCAAAGGGAAATGTTATTCACAGTAATGTCAATCGGATCGAGTGCTATTGGTCTTGATGGTTTGCATCCCAGAGTAATAAAACTGCTACTGTCCATATTACTTCCTTGTCCTACACATGCCTCTAACACTATCATTATGAGACCAACTCGGTGTGGCAGACTATCGCCCAATATCTCTGTTCTTCCATTTTGAGCCAAAGCTTTTGAAAAAAATGTGCATAAGCAAATTACTAATTATGTGCTTAGAGAATAATAACCTGGACTTTTCAAAGACCTTCAATCGCGTCAACCATACTTTATTAATCCAAAAACTTCGTTCATTTTGTTTTCATTTTCCAGTTCTGCATGTAGATTGATCTGGTCGTACCTGAGTGATGACTTTCAGAGGGTCGTTTGTAATCAAACTGATTGAGATTTCCTTCCTGTGCACAGTGGGGTTCCACAAGGATCCATTCTTGGCCCAATACTTTTTGCCGTATTCATAAATGATCTTCCATTGGTTCTGCGAAATTTTATTTATCATCTATATGCAGACGACGTCCAACCTTATATTTCTAGACATATCGAACTTATTGAAAATATTGTTTGCCGAATGAATGAAGAGCTTGGTCTCATCTAAATGGGCTCAAGATAATGGCTTCCTCTTTCGTATCCAAGGCTATTGCTATTATTATCTATACAACGGAACTTTTCCAAAAGTGATGCTTGATAATGTTATCATACCTTTCAAAGATTCTATGAAAAACCTGGGCCTGATATTTAATAAGACTTTGAATTGGTCTAATCATGTTAATAATTTTGTTAGTAAAGTGTGTGCTACTCTATGTAAACTGCCTTTATCTGCATTCTTTACACAGTAGAAACTCGCATCATGCTTGTAAAAACACTTATTATTGCTTTGTTATTGTACGGGTACGAAGTATTTTGTAAATTAGACTATGTTTCGTTACGAAAATTTATTGTTGCTTAAAATTCTGCAGTACGTTATGTGTTTTCTTTGCGAAGATATGATCATATTACTGTGTATTCAAAATCGATTTGGGGATTTACTTTTGACAATTATATTAAATTTCGTACAACAATTTTTTTTAAGGAACCTTATGATAATTAAGGAACCATACTACTTGTATTGTAAGCTAATACTCTCCCATCTAGCAGCAAGTGTTCCATAATCATGCCACGATTTATTTTTCTTCCGAGTGAGCGCCACTCTTCCACTTGAGCTCAGAAGAATTAGCAGCAATCGCAACTTGCTCATTTGTTGGTTACAGAATTTTTCAGAGCAATTTATGTACATATATATCTGGCTTATTTTATACTCTATTTTTTTTACTTTTTCTTTTCCCTTTTGCGTAATTTTATAATAGTATTGAACTTATTTGCTTTATTTCATCAATCAATTTTCTTAATTATAATTTTTGTTATTATTATTATTTTTCTCTTTTTTTTATTTTGTTAACTCACCTACACCTTAATATAAGATTTATCTTATCAGTATAGAGTTTATGTAATTTGAATTTGAATCCGAGTTGATATGAAAGATATTCAATGTACATTGAAAAAAGTCGGGTTGTAATTCCAAATTCTTTTATAGCATAATGCATAACATCCAGGGCGTGTTCTAAACCATTTTATTAATATTATACATTAAGGTAAAAGACAAACAAAATGGTACCAAGCAACCCCTTAAGAATGACCCTCTTAGGGGTTGGTATCCCTACAATGTTTTTTTTTTTAATTTCCATGTTTTTTTATACAATTTTGCTTGGGAAAAAAATCATGTATGAATTAAAATCCTACTGACCCACTTATTTTACTATCAATATGATTTTATTGTTTTTTTAATTTAATTTTGACTGTGTGTTTCTCATTAGAGAGAGTTGGCTCTCGTTAGTACTAAAACAACAACAGACACCTGTCACAGCAATGAAAGATATCTATTAAAGCACTTCGAATGAAATTACAATTCTTATATCATTTCATATCAAAAATTATTATAATCGTATTATTACACGCCAATTTTTTTACCTAATATCAATTATTTGTAAATTATTGAATTTTTTGAAAGTAAATATTCTCTCCTTCTCTAAAATTAACAAAAACAAAAAATAATTTTACACTTCATCAAGGATCTGGGGCTTGAGATCTACAATCTTTTAGAACCAGCTATGCTGTTAAGAATATGACTGAGGGTCAGATAGTCGTCAGGGAGACTTGGGTTATGTGCATGAATTAACAAAATGCAGAACCTACTGTATATACTGTATATAAAAAACACTTTTAGTTTTTGGGGGCATATAGTGTTTCTCGCTATACTAGATCTGATAATTTCTGCAAAATGACTTGAACTAAGCTTCTTGTAGAAAATGTTTCTAGAAGATTTGTCTAACTATGTATAGGAGAATGATCTCATTCAAATGCTGGCCTATATGATAGATACACGTATTTGTATGTATACACATTTATAACTCTTTAATTCATACATATACCTATACTCATACATACATTGTATAATTTATACCCCCATCAGCAACTCAATTAAAATTTCAAATGATCAAAGATAACGTATATAGATCAGGCAACCACTAACCACAATAATTATAATTTTTTATTTTTTTTATTAGATTATCGTTATCTATATATGAAATTATTAAATCTAATATTACGTCAGTTATCTTAGCCCTTGAAATATTTATCTGTTGCGAACCAATGTTACGTTTATCTGGTTATTGAACTTTTGCAATACATATATTGTTCCAAGTGTACTTTATACTTCAATTGACGCTATCAAAAAAGCATGGAGAGAAAGAACAATCAATTATACGACACTAAAGCAAAAAATATGATCGAGTCAAAAGTCAGAATGCGTTTCATTATCATTACGATAAAACAACGTCAGCAAATCTTGAAGTGACAATTCTTTCTTCCTTCTCGGATGATTCATAATAAAAAAAAATATATATATATGTACAAAATTCTTTGTGTTAATTACAAACAAAGATGCATTGCCTAGAAAATATTGAAAAAAAAGAAAAATCAAATAAATGAGTCTCGTTCTCATAGTGGCGTGGCATCTAATGAGTGACTGTAAATTGAGAATCATACAATTTTTAAAATAACAGCAACAACAACAACAAATCTAACTTCCTACGGTTTGCATTTGCAATAATTTCATGCTGCGAGTATGAGTCATATAATTGAAAACAATTGTGCTTTTCTCACGTACTTATGCACATATAATTAATAATATTGTAAGGTATCCAACCAGCTAGATTGTCTGAAGTCACTTAAGTTGAGTCAAATTGATAAAACCACGAGTCAGTTCCATAATATGCGCAACTTATGTTCCTTTCGAATCACACACACATACACACACACACAACGCCAATGACAACAACGAACCAAGTTGAGGTCAGAGCACTTTTGTCCGCTTTTGGTGCTTTTGCACTCGACAAAAATAGCAGTCGATTGCTCCCCTCGGGCTTTTAGTCATTATTGCAAAAAGACCATTGAAATGGGCTCCAAAGCCCCAGTCCAGTGCTTTGCAAGATGATTACGTTGGACACAATACATTGAAATTGGTAGGAAAAACAGCTCTGAGTTTACATATTGACATAAGTGTGTAAAAGTATACTTGTTTTCGATAATTATAGAAAAAAATACTATGAAATAATAGAATGGGGTTTATGTCAACATGTCAACATTAAGAATTTACGCACAACTTTGTCAGAATGATATCGTTCGAAAGTGTTATATTTTCTTGGGTTCTACTGCGTGTAAGAATATATAATTTTCATTTTTACTGATAACTATTATAACTGAGTATAATCATCACATCACTCACACACGGGGTCTGGTAGTAATTCATTTGTCGGAGCTTAATTGAGCATAATCTAAAGTACTTGGTTGCTAAACAGAATCCATATAAATCCCAAAACTGAACCAATATTCTTGGCCCATTTACTTAATTAATCAAATCGGCAATTTTTTTGACTCGATTTGAATACGTTTTAATATTCTCGAATGAATTTAATTTCTTTGAAAATATTTTTTTAAATAACATGGTGATGCTGATGCAAGAAAATGTAGTAAGTATTATTTCTTCTCATTTTTCAATTTTGATGCATCACATTTTGTCGACAGACTTAAGACTGGTTTAGAAGGTGCCGTGTAATATGAAGCATGTAAAATAGATAAAGTAATGCATGCGATAGCGAATGTATGAAATATAACCGTACGATTAGGTGCAAGCAAGTATATGAGGGTGCACGTTTTCCTATTGCCTGTTGCAACACCATGCAAACCATGCACATTATATTTCAGAAATACATATTTAATTGTTTTTACATAGACATTAAAACTTTCTTTACTTATTTAGTACTTACTGTTATTAATAATAATACAATTTTTTCCTGAGTGTATATAAGAGATAAACATCTTTTAACAGTACATTACAAAAGGAAGATTTAAAATAGATATGAATAATAATAAATAAATAAATAAATAAGTAATAATTTATTCATTGCTCATGTACAAAGATTGCAGTCTTATTACGCACTTCTAATTTGGTAGATTATGTTAGATAATCTTAAAATTAGGCCTGGATACTTAGATAAATTAAAAAGATCAAGCAAATAAATAAATAAACATGGAAAAAAATAAACTACTAAATTTTTGTGAAATAAAAAGAGCGGAAAAAAATTCTAATGCTAAAATAAATATAAATGGGGATATAAATAAATAAATAAGTATAAATAAAAAAAAAAAAGACAATGAAAATAATAAAATAAAATAACATAAAATAATAATACAAAAACAAAACCTACTTAAGCTCTCATTAAAAACTAATAATACATAAAGATAAATGAAATCAAAACACAAATAATAAAGACAGATTAATACATAAAAATATAATATTCCATTATAAAAAAAAAAGTTGCAAAAAAAAAAGGAAAAAATCAAATACACAACAAATTTAAGCTAACAAAAATCAAAGAGAAGAAAACATTTAAAAAAATGAAATTATGAAAAACTCTGTTAATTTGCACGATTGGGGAAATCTGAGAAATCATTCATTTCTGGAGGAGAAATCACGTGGAATATTTTGATTTAAATGATATATTCTTAATCCTTCAATCCGCCAGGTAAAAATCTGTTTCATTTTCATGAAATTTGGGTCCAGAAAATTTGGTCAAAAAATGGTGTGTTTTTTCTTCTCGTGAGCTAAAGGGATTTGATGTGGGCGAATTACAGGAGGCTGTGCCCCAAAAATTTTCAGGAAAAATCCGTGCTTTCTGGCAAAAACGGAAGAAAATAGATTTTCAAATCCCATGAATATTAGCAACATAAAATTGTGCGGAATGCGTATGGAAGTAAAGTTCACTGATAAATTGTGCCTTTTTCTCTATTATAAGATAGGTGTCGCTTTGTAAGTTTCCACTCATGTTACTGACTATTCTAATTAAAGTCTAGTATCGAGTTCGGGCAAAGCAAAATTTAGCGCGGTCTCCAAATATTTCACATTAAAATCAGTGGTAAAATCTTGACGTACCGATGTATTTTAAATTGGAGAAAACAAAGTGACAAATGTTTATAAATGTTATCGCTGAAAAAGTTCAAATTGCTTATGAAGTTTAGATAAACTTATTTACAATTTACAAATCCTGTTGTAGAGACATGAAATGTTTAAATTTTACCAGGATTTTAATATTCCGCGCATTAAAATGTTCAGTAAAATAAATGGAGCCATACAATGCGCCAACTATCTTAAAATAGAGAAATATTCACTTTTTACCCGTGAACTCCGTACTATTACAATATTTTTGCTTGCGATTTCACAAGCGCTATAAGTTTAATGGAAATGTCACATTTTACTCGAATTCGATACCACGCTTAACGCGCGAAACATTAAATTTTTTTTTTGACTGTTCTTGTTGAAAATTAGGAATTTATTTTGTTTTTCCATGGATTTCTTTGACGGCAGGCAGACTTAAATCGCGTCGATTTAATGAATTTATTATCCATTATAAATAAATATCACTTACCATTTTTAAAAACACGGATTCATTAATTCTGACTTTAACAGCTGTGGCACGTTGTTTTCTCCACACAAAACGTATATCATCTTTTTACCATCGTTAAAATGCTATTTTTTGGAGTCCGAGTTAAATTTTAACTCCATCTAGGCTTTTTGTTTCCACCTACAAGTGGAAAAAATATTTTATCATCTATCTCGACAAGATTCAAAGTTGTCACATTTGTAATTTACGACACGTCTGATAGATGATATATTAATTTCTGTGTGATATAGAAGTCAGTTTGCTAAATATCATTCTCCTTCAATTATATCAGTTAAGCTATAGACGTATAAGATGAGAGGCAGTACCTGTTTTGTATAGGTTTGAAGTATTATTCTTTCCTTTGGTGAAATTAATTAACATTCAGGGCCACACCATTTTTTTTTTTAAATATATAATTATGTTAGCGTATACACTACGCATAGCTTTGGTTTGATATCATTCAATTCATATAATATGTAGCTTTGGTAGTTCAGTACCTATCCCAAAAGTCCTACATCAATTTATTCTTGCGCTTTTTTCACGTATACATTCTTTTCGGCTCTGCTTTCAACTTACAGTATTACATAAAATGCCGGTTGAACTAAAATTGCCGAAACTAAAAATTCCAGAAATCTGAATCTTTTAGCCCAAAAACTCTGAATTGTGGACCTCCGTATCACAATTTATTGGAAAAAATATCAGCTAATCATACATTTGTGATTCCTGCGAAAGTCAGACCCACACAATATAGTAGTCACTCTCGATCCCCTGCAGTTCTAGTGTACATACAGATGAACTGAAGAACTTGCAAGATATTTTAGGACCATCACACATAACCATAACATAACGAAAGCAGAACTCTCAATAGTTTCACGCGAAGAATTTAATTAACAACACAGATAACGTACAGAAACCGGAAATTCAAGGACACGTATGCAGCACTCCAATGTCGGTCAGAACAGAGTTAAGTGGAAGGGGATTATAATTATGGCGTACAAATTATTTTAAAGATATGCAGTATTTTTTGGGAAATTGTGTATCCATAATACGCTATGCCGCCGTTAACGCTATCTTCAGTTACCATTATTTGGTGTTTATAGAATTAAAATATTTTAATTACGTTTTCATAGTAATGATAATTGTAATTGAAATAGAGGGAATTACAAAAAGTAATTGAAAGTAATTAAATTTTTGAAATGTATTTTTTTTTTGTCCAGTCCATTATTTTTAATTGATTTTCCATTATAGAAGAATACAATACAATACGTTTATTGAAGGAAAAGTACACAAAATTTTGAAATCTTTTAAGAGTACTAGTTACTATAATTGGCACTAGATAGAACGTACTAAGCAAATCTAATCATATAAGTTTATATTAATATATGAATTTTCATCAAAATTAGAAGAGTTGAATGTAACTAAATTACAGAAATTACAAAAATACAAAATTGAAGAAATCAAAATAAATATTTTCTTTCCTTGTCTATATTAATTCGGCCCGGTTGTTTGCAATTTAATTTCCTCCTAATTGTAATGATAGTGTAATGATAATGAAAAATATATGTACAGAAAATAATGCAAAATTATATTGACTGACTTAATTCAATATCCTGCTCCGGTTGGAAGACTTCTTCGGCGTCTATGTCTCCGTCTAACTCTGTTCCTTAATTTTGCCCTTGAAATATTTATAGAATCTACAGATGGCTAGAAAAGACATGTCTCCGTGAGAAATCAAACGAAAAATTCCATGAGGTCACCTGCCATTTCCATAGCTGAAGGCCAGAGGGAAAGATCAAGAAAGAGTTCAAATCTCAAGACTCGGCAAAATCCAAACAAAACTTCAAACTTAATAAAGTTAACCTTGAAGCCATGCTTTAATTAAACTCAAAATAAATGATAATTGAAAAATTCTAAGAAACTTTATTTCGAAACTCGCATAAACTTTAAACTTGAAAAAGCCTGACATGAAAGATGTCAAAAAACTTGATTTGAAAACTTTAAAACGATAAACACGACAACAAACGTAAGTACTCAAATCAGTTAGATCCAGAACTGTATGCAGTTTCCACTGTATATTAGACTTGATGATCAGATCACAACTAAAGGCCTAACCACAATGCAAAGATACGAGCAATTGCTTTTCATAATAACAACCCACAATAAGAATAAGAAGCCGTTCGTCAAGTTTTAATTCCTTTCGTCAACTTCTGTCTGTACGCTCATGATCGTACTTTGTATAAGCGAATATGACAGGTTGTGTAAATACTATACAAATGTTAATGATGCATAAGAAAGCATTCGTGATATTTTCAAGGCTTGCATATACAAGCTTGTGCACATTGTGGTTAGGCCTTAAGTCTCCGTCCCCAGTACAAGTTACCGTTAGATCACCGAAGTCTTAACTGAGGTGGCCCCACATTGGGCGCCATTTTTGTTATGGTACCATATGAGTGAGTTTGAATGGACGTGAAGTCCCAGCTATCAGCAGAGAGTGTGGTGCGAGTTAAAACGAAAGTACTGTCGCTGCCAAGCGCCATATACAAAAAAATTCGTGCCTACAACAAAATCGCACAAATCCTGCAACCCTGAAGGGACTGCTTCACATCACTTAAGGCTTAAAAACGACGACATATCGCTGTTAAACTTCTAAAAGCACAGCATCTTATGCGAATGCACCAAATTGCGACGAGCGACGGTGAGCGATCGATGAAGTTATCGTCGGGATTGATCAGTTTCTAATTTTGCCGTCATCGCTGCAGTACTACCAACAAAATTAATCGAATGAAATTGTTTTCGCATTCAGTTTTTTGTCTCTTTGAGGTGGTAGCACTCTGTGGTAAATTTCAAATAATGAGCTTTGAGCAAAAATTGATCGAAGAAGTGCGAAATCATAGAATAATTTATGATTTGCAAGACAGGCAGTATAGACAAGTGGAGAAAAAATACATGGATGGATATTTCGTCGCTTGATTTAGTTAATTTCTGTATTTTCAGTTTTTTTCCACACTTTGGTCTATTGCATTTCTTTCAATATAATATAAAATATTCTTGATAAAAATCTCCTTTTAAAACGCTTAAAACTAGTAACAAATGAAATTTCAGTATCTTCTTCTTTCACAATGGTCGCTCATCGCCTGTCGTTGCAATTGTGTTTCCAATTTTTCGACTGCCTGTTTCGCAGCGAATTTTTCGTTGTCGTCTGTTGCTCTGTCGCTCTGTCGTCACAATTGTGTTTAAGCCTTTACTTCGCAGATTGAGTGAGGACCTCCCAATAATATTGCTAGCAATTCGTTCTGCAATGTGGGAAGCAATACTGAGATAAGATCTGAGGAATTTTAAATGTCTCGTCCCAGCTTAGGGCACGCCTTCTTCCTACCTTCAAGCATTCACCGGTGTATTTTCTGCTCGAAAGGCAATGGCTTTTGAACTAGCATTCTTATTCCTTAGGATACAGCTCCTGCATAAGATAGCTATAGCTAATTTATCCTGTGTAAATCTAAATTCCCAGGAATTCCTTGCACCACCTTGCGCATAGCTTCTGGTGCTGTCAATTTTATTTTAACTGCCAACAGGTGAGTGTCGGATTACTAACCCATTGCTATATGACGTTCGCGTAATGTGAGTATAAGACTTCGGTCCTAGCATCGGCAAAGCCTTTTCTTCTGGATAATTTAAAATTGTATTCTACCATACTTTGCTTGGGGGAATTAGCTCTTCTTTTTCCTCTATCTGCCATCTGGGACCTGATGATGGCGAATTATTTTTCGAGCACGCTACTGCGCTTATGATTTCTTTCGTTTTCTGGATTTATTATACCAATCCGTGTCTCTATTGGATTTTTTTCCCTAGCCCCCTTGTTATATGCATTTAGGATGCCTCAACTACTCGTATTCTTTTTACTAGCAACTTACTTTTTCAGTTCGCCGAAGTCACGAAAATGAAAAAAAATACTCAGACTTGTTCTTACCGCTTCTTTTATTTCTGCGTCTAGCGTCCAGTGTCCTTTTTGTATGCTTCTTCTTACTTTTTTTGTCATTGAACTGTTCTCGTCCGCCATCTGTCTAACCCATTGCTATATGACGTTCGCGTAATGTGAGTATAAGACTTCGCTCCTATCATCGGCAAAGCTTCTGGATAATTTAAAATTTTATCCTACGATACCTTGCTTGCGGAGAATTAGCTCTCCTTTTTCCTCTATCTGCCATGTGGGACCTGCTGATGGCGAATTATTCTTCGAGCACGCTACTGCGCTTATGATTTCTTTCGTTTTCTGGATTTATTATAGCAATCCGTGTCTCTGTTGGATTTTTTTCTAGCCCCCTTGTTATATGCATTTAGGATGCCTCAACTACTCGTATTCTTTTTACTAGCAATTTACTTTTTTAGTTCGCCAAAGTCACGAAAATGAAAAAAATACTCAGACTTGTTCTTACAGCTTCTTTCATTTCTGCGTCTAGCGTCCAGTGTCCTTTTTGTATGCTTCTTCTTACTTTTTTTGTCATTGAACTGTTCTCGTCCGCCATCTGTCTAACCCATTGCTAAATGACGTTCGCGTAATGTGAGTATAAGACTTCGCTCCTATCATCGGCAAAGCTTCTGGATAATTTAAAATTTTATCCTGCGATACCTTGCTTGCGGAGAATTAGCTCTCCTTTTTCCTCTATCTGCCATGTGGGACCTGCTGATGGCGAATTATTCTTCGAGCACGCTACTGCGCTTATGATTTCTTTCGTTTTCTGGATTTATTATAGCAATCCGTGTCTCTGTTGGATTTTTTCTAGCCCCCTTGTTATATGCATTTAGGATGCCTCAACTACTCGTATTCTTTTTACTAGCAACTTACTTTTTTAGTTCGCCAAAGTCACGAAAATGAAAAAAATACTCAGACTTGTTCTTACCGCTTCTTTCATTTCTGCGTCTAGCGTCCAGTGTCCTTTTTGTATGCTTCTTCTTAGTTTTTTTGTCATTGAACTGTTCTCGTCCGCCATCTGTCTAACCCATTGCTATATGACGTTCGCGTAATGTGAGTATAAGACTTCGCTCCTATCATCGGCAAAGCTTCTGGATAATTTAAAATTTTATCCTGCGATACCTTGCTTGCGGAGAATTAGCTCTCCTTTTTCCTCTATCTGCCATGTGGGACCTGCTGATGGCGAATTATTCTTCGAGCACGCTACTGCGCTTATGATTTCTTTCGTTTTCTGGATTTATTATAGCAATCCGTGTCTCTGTTGGATTTTTTTCTAGCCCCCTTGTTATATGCATTTAGGATGCCTCAACTACTCGTATTCTTTTTACTAGCAACTTACTTTTTTAGTTCGCCAAAGTCACGAAAATGAAAAAAATACTCAGACTTGTTCTTACAGCTTCTTTCATTTCTGCGTCTAGCGTCCAGTGTCCTTTTTGTATGCTTCTTCTTACTTTTTTTGTCATTGAACTGTTCTCGTCCGCCATCTGTCTAACCCATTGCTATATGACGTTCGCGTAATGTGAGTATAAGACTTCGCTCCTATCATCGGCAAAGCTTCTGGATAATTTAAAATTTTATCCTGCGATACCTTGCTTGCGGAGAATTAGCTCTCCTTTTTCCTCTATCTGCCATGTGGGACCTGCTGATGGCGAATTATTCTTCGAGCACGCTACTGCGCTTATGATTTCTTTCGTTTTCTGGATTTATTATAGCAATCCGTGTCTCTGTTGGATTTTTTCTAGCCCCCTTGTTATATGCATTTAGGATGCCTCAACTACTCGTATTCTTTTTACTAGCAACTTACTTTTTTAGTTCGCCGAAGTCACGAAAATGAAAAAAAATACTCAGACTTGTTCTTACCGCTTCTTTCATTTCTGCGTCTAGCGTCCAGTGTCCTTTTTGTATGCTTCTTCTTACTTTTTTTGTCATTGAACTGTTCTCGTCCTCCATCTGTCTAACCCATTGCTATATGACGTTCGCGTAATGTGAGTATAAGACTTCGCTCCTATCATCGGCAAAGCTTCTGGATAATTTAAAATTTTATCCTACGATACCTTGCTTGCGGAGAATTAGCTCTCCTTTTTCCTCTATCTGCCATGTGGGACCTGCTGATGGCGAATTATTCTTCGAGCACGCTACTGCGCTTATGATTTCTTTCGTTTTCTGGATTTATTATAGCAATCCGTGTCTCTGTTGGATTTTTTTCTAGCCCCCTTGTTATATGCATTTAGGATGCCTCAACTACTCGTATTCTTTTTACTAGCAATTTACTTTTTTAGTTCGCCAAAGTCACGAAAATGAAAAAAATACTCAGACTTGTTCTTACAGCTTCTTTCATTTCTGCGTCTAGCGTCCAGTGTCCTTTTTGTATGCTTCTTCTTACTTTTTTTGTCATTGAACTGTTCTCGTCCGCCATCTGTCTAACCCATTGCTAAATGACGTTCGCGTAATGTGAGTATAAGACTTCGCTCCTATCATCGGCAAAGCTTCTGGATAATTTAAAATTTTATCCTGCGATACCTTGCTTGCGGAGAATTAGCTCTCCTTTTTCCTCTATCTGCCATGTGGGACCTGCTGATGGCGAATTATTCTTCGAGCACGCTACTGCGCTTATGATTTCTTTCGTTTTCTGGATTTATTATAGCAATCCGTGTCTCTGTTGGATTTTTTCTAGCCCCCTTGTTATATGCATTTAGGATGCCTCAACTACTCGTATTCTTTTTACTAGCAACTTACTTTTTTAGTTCGCCAAAGTCACGAAAATGAAAAAAATACTCAGACTTGTTCTTACAGCTTCTTTCATTTCTGCGTCTAGCGTCCAGTGTCCTTTTTGTATGCTTCTTCTTACTTTTTTTGTCATTGAACTGTTCTCGTCCGCCATCTGTCTAACCCATTGCTATATGACGTTCGCGTAATGTGAGTATAAGACTTCGCTCCTATCATCGGCAAAGCTTCTGGATAATTTAAAATTTTATCCTACGATACCTTGCTTGCGGAGAATTAGCTCTCCTTTTTCCTCTATCTGCCATGTGGGACCTGCTGATGGCGAATTATTCTTCGAGCACGCTACTGCGCTTATGATTTCTTTCGTTTTCTGGATTTATTATAGCAATCCGTGTCTCTGTTGGATTTTTTCTAGCCCCCTTGTTATATGCATTTAGGATGCCTCAACTACTCGTATTCTTTTTACTAGCAACTTACTTTTTTAGTTCGCCAAAGTCACGAAAATGAAAAAAATACTCAGACTTGTTCTTACCGCTTCTTTCATTTCTGCGTCTAGCGTCCAGTGTCCTTTTTGTATGCTTCTTCTTACTTTTTTTGTCATTGAACTGTTCTCGTCCGCCATCTGTCTAACCCATTGCTATATGACGTTCGCGTAATGTGAGTATAAGACTTCGCTCCTATCATCGGCAAAGCTTCTGGATAATTTAAAATTTTATCCTACGATACCTTGCTTGCGGAGAATTAGCTCTCCTTTTTCCTCTATCTGCCATGTGGGACCTGCTGATGGCGAATTATTCTTCGAGCACGCTACTGCGCTTATGATTTCTTTCGTTTTCTGGATTTATTATAGCAATCCGTGTCTCTGTTGGATTTTTTTCTAGCCCCCTTGTTATATGCATTTAGGATGCCTCAACTACTCGTATTCTTTTTACTAGCAACTTACTTTTTTAGTTCGCCAAAGTCACGAAAATGAAAAAAAATACTCAGACTTGTTCTTACAGCTTCTTTCATTTCTGCGTCTAGCGTCCAGTGTCCTTTTTGTATGCTTCTTCTTACATTTTTTGTCATTGAACTGTTCTCGTCCGCCATCTGTCTAACCCATTGCTAAATGACGTTCGCGTAATGTGAGTATAAGACTTCGCTCCTATCATCGGCAAAGCTTCTGGATAATTTAAAATTTTATCCTACGATACCTTGCTTGCGGAGAATTAGCTCTCCTTTTTCCTCTATCTGCCATGTGGGACCTGCTGATGGCGAATTATTCTTCGACCACGCTACTGCGCTTATGATTTCTTTCGTTTTCTGGATTTATTATAGCAATCCGTGTCTCTGTTGGATTTTTTCTAGCCCCCTTGTTATATGCATTTAGGATGCCTCAACTACTCGTATTCTTTTTACTAGCAACTTACTTTTTTAGTTCGCCAAAGTCACGAAAATGAAAAAAATACTCAGACTTGTTCTTACAGCTTCTTTCATTTCTGCGTCTAGCGTCCAGTGTCCTTTTTGTATGCTTCTTCTTACTTTTTTTGTCATTGAACTGTTCTCGTCCGCCATCTGTCTAACCCATTGCTATATGACGTTCGCGTAATGTGAGTATAAGACTTCGCTCCTATCATCGGCAAAGCTTCTGGATAATTTAAAATTTTATCCTACGATACCTTGCTTGCGGAGAGTTAGCTCTAATTTTTCCTCTATCTGCCATGTGGGACCTGCTGATGGCGAATTATTCTTCGAGCACGCTACTGCGCTTATGATTTCTTTCGTTTTCTGGATTTATTATAGCAATCCGTGTCTCTGTTGGATTTTTTCTAGCCCCCTTGTTATATGCATTTAGGATGCCTCAACTACTCGTATTCTTTTTACTAGCAACTTACTTTTTTAGTTCGCCAAAGTCACGAAAATGAAAAAAATACTCAGACTTGTTCTTACCGCTTCTTTCATTTCTGCGTCTAGCGTCCAGTGTCCTTTTTGTATGCTTCTTCTTACTTTTTTTGTCATTGAACTGTTCTCGTCCGCCATCTGTCCGCATGGATGGATTAACGAAATTCCTACCCAGCAAGCAGCTCTTCTTATCTCCCTCCGGCCACAATTTTTTGGCCGATTTCTGCTCGCGGAACAGTATTCATTTCCTAACAACTAGGTATCGGTCGTGCAGTAGGGAGAAACTCGTCAGCAGTGAATGCCAGTGAAGCTGCGATCATAATATATTCTCATTTACTTTTATGAAACCATAATATTAAAAAAACATACCTTATATTCCATGACAATGTCCAGCACTCCTTGCTTCCAATTTCTTGGCAAATAAATTTTGTAGGCGTCAAAGTCTCGACCTTTTCTTCCATATCGCTTGTTTCCATCACACACGTTTTAACTTTCATCGAACTAGTAACCACAACAAAGACTTTGTGCAAAACGTCGATTTTCTTAGGAGTTCCCAACCAATCATTCTGTCAAACCGAGTACTTTACAACTTAAAATTAAAATAAATTAATGCTCTGACTATTTTATAAATAAAGCATAATTAGATTGGATTAAGCCTTCCTATCCTTATACCTTGTTCTTTAATGTCAATTTTCTCAGTGCAGTTTTAAACTGCCGAGAGAAACCGATATCTTAGCGTAAGCATATAACTGTAATATGAATCACCCGTAGTTAAAAACCGTAATGTTACTGCTATATGTAGTCTTGTACTGATTGGTATAGCCTCTCTCACGTTGGTATCTTGTTTTATAATCATTGGTCTAATAATTTGTATGGGAGTGCCTGAAAATCACTTTCTGACATCCTATAAAAATTTCTGAACAAAATACCACCATCTGTTCGAACTTCTGCCAAAATACACGAATACCATACTAAAACATTACGGAGCCGTCGCTTCCGGTTTCTTTACTTTTGCACGAAATTAACACGAATTAACAAACTCAGAATATAACGTCGAAGATAACATTTCCAGGCTGATTTAAAGTTGTGCTTCTGGCTCTTGAACGCGGTGCCTTGCTGGTGCTTTGTAGCATGCTTCGTCGCATTTAGCGCTGCATACGTTATTTCACGGAAAAAGGCACCATCTAAATGTACCATAATATCCTAGACCAGGGGTCGGCAACCTTTCTGGAGTTATGAGCCATTTTTTTTCCCGATGTGATAAATAATTTTTTTAAAGAGCCAAATACCTATAAGTATATATACATCGATAATATGTATAATAAAAATTAATATAACCGTTATCTGCTGTGAAACATGTGTTTATTGTGAAATCAAAACATTCTATTTTGCATACGTCAACGTATTTAAGAAAATTGAAAAACTTTTTTTATAACTTAATTTCAGGAGGTTATACATATAGCTTTGCTTAAAATACAAATTAAATGTAAAAAATAATATAAACACAAATATGTAATATTAGTGAGATTTTTGGGATTGCGTACAGATAGAAAGTTTTTGCAAATTTTATGAATATTCAGAAGTTTTTAATTTCATGCAACTTTTTAGGCTTTCGTCATTAAGCGAAGTTCTTAATTTATTTTTAATAATCGTCATATATTTAAATACTATAATTGTTCGCAGTAGTAAGTAGATCCGAAAATTGGCAAGATTGGCAAGAATGCATGTTTTCACTTGATCATAAAGTGAGGAAAGACACTTCCATGTTCAAATATAATGTCTTCCTCCTTCCTGCATTTTGAAAGTTCCGTCCACTGATGTCTGACAGCCAATTTTCATTTCTCTCTAGTTAAATTTTCTAGTTCTGACTGCAAATTCGAGAACTTTTCTGTCCATATTTCTTTGTTTTTCAAATCTAACAACTGTAACTCAAATTGAGCTCTATCAATAGTTGGGAATGGTGCAAAATTCAACTTGCACGCCTTCGCCACTATTGGCTTAGAGTAGGGTTTCTTGCATTTTTACAATGGCGGTTACAAAAAATTCACTGTTAATATTACAACCTGAATACGACGATTAAGAAGATGGAACTGGGCTCTATTATTGAATCCGTTCGAGTCGAAGCAAAAAGAGCTTAAAAAATTTCCCTTGTATACAAACTTTTTTTAGAAGTTACCTAAGATTCTCGCGAATTCGTTTTAGTTCCCTTTGATTTCAGTTAATTTTTTCGCACAAAATTGTTAAAATAATTCGATTGGATTCTTTTATCGGATCATTTGAATCAGTTTGAACGAGAAAATTAATAGAAGTTAAAGGTAATTGACATTAATTTGTTTCAAATTAAGGAATTTTATTAAGAAATTTCAACTTAAAAGGCGTTTTTTAAGGTCTTTTCGATTCGAACAAATTTGAAATGGTAGTAAACAAATATTTCGCTGAAATTCCCCGCATTGCATGATGGGTTTTTTCAGAAAATTTGTAAGGCTCACTACTAAAAGGTGCTGATTTCCAAAGCTCACGAATGTTCTTCCAGTGTCCTGGCAACGCTTTTGTTCCTACTCACTTTGGTTTTGAGTTTGGATAGTAAGGTTAGCTAAACTGAGTTTACAAGCATGCGATCTGCCGCATATTTTGATGTATGAATAGGATTATTATATTTGTTTGGCAATTGCAATATTACAGTTCATTTTTCAATATTAACTATTAAAATATTCAGGAGCCACAAGTATGATTCTACTGAGCCGCAGGTTGCCGACCCCTGTCCTAGACATATTGTTTCCATAATGACTTAATTGCAAATTTAGTCATTTCAAGGAAATGAAGATGTGATAAATTGTGGACGAAAATTATTTTATTTGGAATATCATTGACATTTCCCCACTGTGAGTAAAGGTCATAACAGAGTTCAATATTCAATAGTATTTAAATGATATTAAGAAAATTTTGCTAGTATTTGCTGTATATAGTAATTGAAGAGACAGAAGATTTTTTTTTTACGAGGCCAAAAGATACGAGAAGCTAGAAAGAGATTTCATTCATGATCAGCTGGCTGTCATTGCTGACAACTGACAGTATAAAAACTTTCAACTTTCCAATAAATTCAGCTAATTTTAATGACGATAGTTGGCACTCATACTTCAATTTCACTAAATTAAGTAAAATTTACTCTATTTGAAAATAAAGCTAAACGTTGCAAATGGATCCTTGATGGACTTCATTTGTGTGACACACTACACATTTGACTCCATTTAATTAAAAATCTAGTTATTATGAAAATAGTCCGTCTAGGGTATAATTCTCCGCCAAACTGCATTGTTAGTTGCTACGGAGCCTACCTTTTAGGGCCGCCTTAACAATACAGTGGGGGCCCTGAGAATGTTTTATTAAAATATACATTTTTTTTTGCTCGCTAATGGGATTTGATATGCTCATACGTTAATTCGGCACTGCTATAGCCGATAGTTTTGATGCTCGAAACCTCGATTAGGTCAGTCGACCCGGAGCTAAGTTAACGATGTGAGACCAGGGTCTTTTGTTTTTAACTCAGAGTTTGAGGGTAGGGATTCTTCTAGTAGTAAACTTTTTAAAAACAACTTGGTATACCTACTTACACTACCTACTTGGCAAAATTAAGATAATTTGAACGAAGATGAAACTTTCAATAGCGTATTTATGTAGGAGACCAGGGCGATCGGTCGACCAACGTAGTATTACATACTGCAAAAATAACATGACTTTTATACTAATGGAGGATTGCTTTTTTTTTTACTCATCAATTTTTTGTATCAATCCCTTCTTGACTGTTGTCACTTATTTAGCCCTAAATAGATGAAACTTGAGTCTAAATTTATCTGTGTTGTGTTTACTTTTTGATTAATTGTTCAGTATTCTTGGAACGGAAAGGAAATTTGCGATAATAGAATTATTTAAAGAATGATGATGCTGATGATAGTTATGAGACATCTGATTCCTCAATCAATTCAAGTTGGATGATTTTCTAATTTCATGGGAAATTTCTTACAGCATTTTCCATAATTTATAAATTTTCAAAACGCCAGCGTCTTTTATTCTCTTCCTTCTATGACTTTTAATATTGTTAATTTCTCTTACCCCTTTTCTTCATGGGTTAATGGTTTTTTATAATTCTGATTCATAGTCATGCTACCATTTTGTCATAAATTTATATAAAGGTCCAGAGCGTGTAAAATTCTTTTTATCGCCTCTATTGGCAATCAGGGTAGAAACTAGATGAAAGAGTATTCTACTCCCACCCATACCGCGACAATATTGATCTATATGAGCTCAACAAATTGTTTTTAATTATTTTTAGTGCCATTACAGAAATTACTGTTAATCTGATACCAATCAATTATCTATTCCCAATAGAAAAATAGTAAATAAGGCTTGATAGTTGTCAAGTAAATTACCTACATTAAAGGATAAAACGCATTAGTACCTAATGAGTTTTCAGTAAACAGTGGAATCGAATATAATAATTCCTCTACTTTTGTTCGCACGGATGCTACTGGTAGTACGTAGATGTGCCACTTACAATCAAATTGATAGGAAATAGTCAATTATTTTATTTTTTGTTTGTTTTTTTTTTTTTTTTTATCAACCAACAAGATTTCCTCACTCTCTGCGTAATCAAGTAGATATGTGCACTCGACGCCCTTAATATCACATAAAAGCCAATTCAATCGGTGAAAATGGGTCATATGGACTTATGTATATGTTTTATAAGTATATGCACGTGTGGATATGTACAGATATGTTACAGATGAAGCTTTAAGCTCCTCATACGTCCAACTTTCCAACTGATATCAACTATATATGTAAACTTTTACGGCTTTAATACTTAAACATGGAATTTTAAGCTATTCATCCGAAAGAAACTAGATACTGTCCAAAATATGTATGCCTTGCCTATTTATAAAAAACAAAAAAAAACATAAAAAAAATGAAACTAACTGAACTGGGACTGTTGGGAGTCAAAACGGGACGGTAAAAGAAGAAATTAAGCCAGAGAAATGTGAAAAAGGCATACAGAACGACAAGACTTTGTGGGAATTCAAAATAAAATCCTCTATGAATTTAGCCATGTGGAAAATAGAAAATTTCCAAGAGATGGAAATTCGCTTAAAGTTAAAAAATATTTTTCAAACCAATTCATTTGGACGCAGAAGTCTTTTCTTCTAGCAAATAATGCAATCAAGATTTAAGAAGTTTATACAACTATCTCCCTTTGTCGTTTGTTTACTCCCTTCCTGTGTTTCCTGTTAAGCTGATTCGATTTACTGCATTTCAAATGAAATACACCGGAGGCAGGAGGAGGTGGAGGTCATTGGAGTACATTTGCCAGGTCATTTGCAAATAGGCCAACCATAGTTGCGGTACAACGCAGTGATTTAGTAAGAAAAAAAAATATGTAAAAATAAAATTGAGGATGAGGAAATCTTTGACTGCATGTGATGGGAGTGTTTGGTCTGGTTTTACTTAAGTATTTCAGCCTAAAATTATTTAATCCTTTTAAATTTTGATTTTACAGTTGGTTTGTTTTATTTAATTTAGGTTTTTATGGCGAACATTTTATATGTGATAGATTGAAGTCGCTTTTTTTATTTTTTTTTAATTATATGTTCAGTATCTGAAGTTAGCTGGAAGGAAAAAGAATGAATGAAGTCGTGAGAAAAGCTTCGTTACTCGATTATGTTGAAATTTTGCATTAAGATATGTGGTTGAACACGGTATTAACAAAAACAAAAACAAAAATACTCGATTTTAGTAATGGCGTTATCTTGTAAAAATTAATAATATCTAAGATCTAGGTATAAGACACAGGTCTAAAACAGAAAAGGATATAAGTGGAAGGATTTTCGAAATTGATTCTCGGTTGACCTGAAAAACGCTGTACAGGTTGTTCCATTAAAAGTATGCAATACGGAAACCAATAATAGATGAGGTGATTTTTTTTTTAAATACAAGGAATTATACATTTTTATGAAAATTAGGTCCTTGCAACAGTTTTTTTATTGTAATTCAGTTCGTTTTGCTTACTGAACCGCCATTTTGGTTCTGTTTTATTTGTATTATAACTGCTTTGATTTTTTATTATAACTTGCTTCCAAAACAGTTTATAATTATTTATAAATTCATCAATCTATAAAAGATTAAAGATATAATTTCAAAAATATTTTTCCCTTAGAAAAATTTCCGTACCCACAGAGAAAATCCTTAATCTGTTTACCTTTCAGTTAAATCCAACTTTCTTAGCTTAGCTTGAGCACTCCCTGAGATATAGGAAAATATGTCTTGACCTCGCTCATACTTGAACGAAATTATTTCGAAATAAATTTGTTTTTGTTTTTTTTTATAATGATGGGGAAACTAATCATATAAAATATTAAGTCACCCGAATGGCTGAGGTTTATTGTAGGTACAAACTAGTCCGAACTCTGTGATAAAGTCTCCCAAACGTAAATTTTTTTGGTTAGAAGCTGGATGTTGAACTACATCCAAAAAAGCTGAAGCAGAATATTCGTCACTTGAGTGTATATGGACGCGATTCTCCTAATGTATATCACGATCTAGATAAACTTAATGAGTTCTTTTCCATACGTTCTACGGTTGTATCTCAGTTAATGCGTGCTAATGCTTGTGTTGAAGACTTTCCAGTGGAGGGTTCTGCCTCTCGTTGCATTGATGAGAATCAAGTCCTTCTGGCTAAGAATGCAATTAAATCTGATGGAGTAGGAGCAGGTGGATTTCTTCCTTGGTTTATTAAACTGATTGCACATAATATTATTAAAATCCTACCTCATATTTTTAACCACTGCCTCGCGATGTCTCAATTTCCCAGTCAGTGGAAAAGAGCGCATGTGTTGCCTATCCCAAAAATGTTCTGAGCATATGTTCTAACGGACTACAGACCAATTAGTCTGCTATGTTTTCTTACTAAGGTTTTTGAAAAGATAGTTTATATGCGGGTTGTGTAAATGGATATTTGACTTGTTGGCAATCTGGATTCCGATCGAATCATAGCTGCGAAACTACTATGCTCAAGGTAACATCAGATATAAATGAAGCGCTAGAAGAAGACCAGCTTACAATCATTGCTTTGCTTGATTTCAGCAAGGCATTCTATTCTATCAATCATTGCAATCTGCTGAGAAGACTTTTAAAAGAATTTTTATTTTCTTCGTCTGCAGTAAAACTCGTTAAGAGTTTTTTAAGTAGACGTGTGGCGACGCGTCAATATCCGGTCACCACCGTTCTTAACGCATGGTCAATCCACATGTATATCGGTTAATTTTACATATCTAAAGTCCCAGATATTATTACTTCATTGAGCGTAGAAAGCGTTAGTTAAGTAGCCATGACTTTGTTCGAAATACTTTTAAGAAAATAAAAAAAATAAAATCAAAAATTTAGTCAGTTGTCACTTTGTTAGACACAAGAAGGGACAGAAACCAGAAAAACTTTATAACGTTTGTTGTTCTTGAAAATGGAAATAATCTCTCACTGAAGAGAGAATAAGAAGACTTCCGAATAAAAGGAATATTGAATACCATTCAAGATACGGTGTTTTATTTAGACTGCTGCCGTCGGCACTTATTTAAGTTCATGCCCGCTCGGCTGGCGGATCCTTTGATTTCTTTTCAGATATTCCGTTCAGCTTGACTTGATGCAACCTGGGGTACCGCGCCCTCATTAGCGCACCACAGCAGTTACGGAATACTATCACCTTCAGAAATTTTTACTATAGGTATTGAAGATCTGGACCGCTCTACCACACACCAGGAATAGAGTAGACACTTTCATCCGGTCGACACAGGTCGACTGATGTGTTCTTGTTAAGCTCAATCTGAGATTATAAGTCCTCCACAGTGGGAAAAGTACATATCCCCGCTCGTCGTGGTATGACAACTAAACCAAGACCTATTGTGTTGCACCGAGGAATGCTCGTGTACTAGATGTTATGCCAGCACTTTCTTTTATTTATTTCCTTGCCTTGCTATCTTTATTACAGGACATTCCGACCTTAACCTGTGTTTAAAACGCTTCGGTTAAAATAACCAGTGACTCAGATAGGTCAACCTAAGAGTCACCAGCTCCAAGACATTACACTTGTCTAGTGCCTACAAATTAGGAAAATCTAATTTCTGTACGACTTGTTTTGTCGTACCCCAGTGCAGAACTACGTGTAGTTGAACCATACTGTACTATCTTCTTGCCTCAAAGCTTTCATCTTAAGACGTTCATTTCGCATCAAGAACCGAGGTCTTAGCTCATCCTACTCCAGTTGATACATACGTCACGTTGCAGTGGTGCTGTCAACTAAACATAAAATAGATGGTGATGCCCTAGTATCGCTAACTAGAATATAATATCATCTAAAGACGTAGTCAGTTTGTTAGACTGAATGAGGTGTACTTCGGTAAAACGTCTCTATTATCTGGATCTCCTCAAAGATTCATTCTTGGCCCTTTGCTATTCTGCCTCTACTTGAATGTCATTATTGACGTAGTATCAGATGTTTCCATTCATCTGTACGCTGACTACCGACCTGTAAATGTATCTAAACAGACCAATTGGTTTGAGGTCACTGCTAAATAACCTGTAGCGTTGATTCCCAGTAAGTCAAACTGCTTAATGATTTATAAAAATGGAATTGATCCTAATATTGTCTCACCAATATTCATCAACAACACCGTACTATCCTATGTTGATTCAGCTAAAGCTCTTGACTTTGAACTTAACTCAAATTTCACCTGCTGCAATCATATAAGAGTTACAATAGGTAAAATATATGGATGCCTGCGGCAGAATGATTAGCTCTAGTTTTCTCTCTCATCATATACGGATAAAGCTAGTTAAGACTTTAGTAGTCCCTCACTTCGCATATGGTAGTATATGGTGTTCTCAGATCTTGATTCAATCTGTCGAAGGGGGCTCTTGGTGGCATATAACGATGTAGTCCCGTCATATATCTTCTCAACCTTCTCTACCTAATCCAACGCAGATTAAAATTTCAGCCCGCGTATCTATTTGAAACGCTTAGTTTCCTGCAATCGGCTAGACACGGGAATTTCCTAATCCTTCGTTGTAGTTCTCAATATGGCCAGCATTCTTACTTTTTCCAATTTGCTCGTAAATGGGATCTATTGGCACATGAATTTAGTGCACGCGAAGCAGTAAAACTTTTGTAAAACTTATTAAACCATTAACCCTTGATTAAATCGGATTGTTGTCGTATCTTTGAATGTTGCTCCACTAAATCTAAGTTTATCAAATCTTTCTTTGACTGAATTTTATGTTGTTGTTTTAAATATTTCATATCGCACTTATAGAATATATTTCTCTTTCGTTTTTTTCTCTCAGTCAACACCTTAATATGATCTTTGTACGGTAAATAAAAATATTGTTATTATTAAGCACTTAAGAAAGAAAATCGAGTGAAACCTACTTCATAATTTTAAGATTTATTTTTAAAACTATTAATAACATATTTTGCATAATTAATCTTATTCTGTCGTCATTAAATAAAACAATGTCGAACCTCACGTCTGAATAGCCAATAAATAACTTCTAGAAGCGTGAAATGTGGAAAAGGAAAATTATAATAAAAATATAATAATATATATGAAAATATGATAAAATTGCAAGATATTGTAGTAAACAGTAAACCCAGCTATCGCCTTGTCAACTAGTAAACTAGTCAACTAGTCAACTAAAGATCAGTTGTTAAAGTAAAAAGTTACAAAATATTTATATAAATTAATATTCAGAAGAAACTTATATATCTTTTCCGCCAGATGGACTATAGATAATAACATTAATGTATTAAGTCAGCTGATCGTCATAAAATTATCATACCCACCCCTTCCCCCATCCTTCCCTTTTAAAGTGAAAGTGCATAAAGAAAATGTCAGCTCAATTTTTTTTTATATGTAAATAAAACCGCAGAAAAAATTCGATGTTTTAATTAATAAAAGATCCTATCGGCGACTGATCCTAAATGGAAGAACTCTGTATGCATATATTCTGTCTCAAGTTTATTTTCGTTTAAAGCTCATAATTTTATAAGTTTTAGTTTGAACTCCGAATTAGAACCGATTGAGTCAATCTGCTCATAACAATTTACTCACTAAAAGCCATCTGGGAATTTTGGAATATTATTAGAGTTATATTTCACTCCACTCATTGTTTGAGGGAATTACAAAAAAAAATCGTCATAACAGAAAATACGTACAACTCTAGCTCTAGGGCATTTGTAACATAGCCAGCTCTGTTTAAAACACTTAACAACATCCGTACAAATTTAATCAACACATTTTCTGCTCTAGACAGCAAGTGCAGTACCTATGTGAATTAAACAGATTTTATAATAACTCACGTCACCAGATTATTCTGAAATTTTACATTTATTTAAATTGCCTTCTGCAGATATGCCGGTCTGCTAGAATTATATCTGACGCGATATGATTCTCATTAATTTACACCCGCTATAAAACAAATGTCGCCAATGTCCAAAGGTCGTTCACTAATATAATTCAACCGGAAAAAACTCGATTGCAAAAGAATCGCTTTCAGGGCTGCGGTAATTATTATTTGCGAGCTTTATGTTGTTCTTGTGAAAGTCTGTTTTATAGTGGGAGGGAAGAAAATATAACAAATAAAATGCAAAAATCTATAGCCAATAATTGCCAGTTTCATAATTCGTAATTAATAATGATTTCGACAAGTGCGACAGTCTTAGCAACTTAACAATTTCTCTCTAATCAAACAAGTTTTCTTGATGCTAGAAATTGTATCGAGCAACTTTTTCCTTTAATTGTCTATAATCTTTCATAGTATGACTAATTTTTACTCATTGTCCGCGCGGGTGTGCATCGTACCGGAGTCCACTTCCATGTTCCATTTATATGACTTGAAGTGTGTGGCTCATTCAATTCGCATCGCGGGCATTCACATAACATCTGGGTGCAAGTGTACCGGGCTTCAAAACATTGAGTACATTTTCGGTGCACATGTACTTGAACCAAGATCTGCGCTTGCCCCGCTGATATTCACCATTTGTAAAATTATGCTTCTTTCAACATCCATTACTGGCGTCTCTTGCCTGGCTTGCCATCGTCATCGAAAGCACACTTTGAAATTATGAGAATGTGACGACTTCCCTCTCAGCTGATTTCTTTGTTGCGCAGGTCCAAATACTGAGGCAAACAGAGACAGATCACCACAAACAGTATTATTATGAGAATGATTCAAAAGATTTTTTTTTCTTTTGCTTATAATACAATACAGTTAGCCTAGCAGCATGTTGCTGCTATCATCTCAGAGTAAAAAATTCCTTTTGTAAAGAAATAACTAGGGGGAAACGATGTTCTCATCATGTGCCAGGCCTGTTTTGGTCTGGCTGGTCACTCGTATGGTAGCCATGGCAGCCTGCGTTCAGCCTTATGTGGCTGAGTGTATTCCATAGAGCTTTGAGAGAAAAGAACTTTAGAAACATGAAGTAAGTAAATGGGCTTTTGTGGAGAGTTAAGTAAGGATGCCTACCAGTAAAGTTCTTAATCAAAAGAGCTTTTTTGTTTTTTAATAATTTTACTACATATATTACGACGGGATAAATGAAATGTACGATTCAAAATTCTATCAAATTCAACGACAGTTCCTTAAATTATGTGTAGGAGGAGAGGGAACAATAGAAAGATTTAGAAATTAAAATTTAAACTTTAACTTAAATTTAAACTACACAGTAAATAATAATTCCCTAAAGTGAGTGGCCACAATTTGTGCCACAAAGGTTAGGCATTTGTCGATAAGATTAGGGAAAGCTCCACTTTGGAAATCGTAATTAGCGTTTTTATCCCTCAAATGTAAGTAGGTTTTTCACCCTCTAATGTAGGGAATTTTTGCTTCCCCGTAGGGAATTTTTGCTTCCCCCCTAACAATTGGGGAATATTCCCTGAAATGTAGGGAATTTTAATCCCCCCCCCCCCAATGTAAGAACTATTCCCTAAAATTTAGAGAATATTTGTAGAGAACAAGTGGGGCCCAAAAAATATTCAGGCACAAAATACATTCACGACCACAAGCCACTAGCCACTGGATGTAAGCCTCTGAACCAATGTAAATGAATTTTCAAAGTTAAATTCGCGACCACAGGACACAAGCCACGCTGTGGCCGTGGCCAAGTTTGAGCAAATCTCTTTTTGTGGCTCATGACTCCGGTTCTACCAATATTGAAGTATAATAATGGTAGGTTATTCAATATGGCGGGGGATTTGTAATTAATCGGAATTTTATTTTTTACTCAGAAAAGTTGTTTACCTGTGTGAATTAATCCATATTGTTTTGTAATAATTCTGCAAAAAAATAAAATGGAAGAAAAAATTATTAATTACATGAAAATAGATACATTTATGCATAATCACAAGAATGGCGTCTTGTGGCCAGTGGCCGTTAATGCAACTTACTTGGCTTCAGCAGTCGGCCACAAGCCTCAAATGACTTGTGACCCGTGGCCTGAGGCCGTGAATGTATTTTGGGCCTCACGGCCTCAGGCCACGGACCACAGGCCACTTGAAGCTTGTGGCCAACTGCTGAAGCCAAGTAAGTTACATTCATGGCCCTGGTCTCAAGAAACCATGCTTCTTATTATGCATAAATGTATGTATTTTCATTTAATTAATAATTTTTTCCACCATTTCATTTTCTTGCAGATTTATTACAGCTCAGTATGAAAAAGTTCTCACAGGTAAACAACTTTCTGATTGATAAACAAAATTCCTATTAATTACAAGCCTTCCGCCATATTGAATAACCTAACATTTTTGTACTTCAATGTTGGTAGTACTGGGGCCACGAGCCACAAGATTTTAGATTTGATCAAACTGGGCCACGGCCATAGCGTGGCTTGTCGCCTGTGTCCACGAATGTAACTTTCGCAATATATTTCCATTGCTTCAGAGGCGTGCCCTGTGGCTTGTGATCGTGAATGTATTTTGGGCCTGATAGCACCACACTCTACCATTGATGATAGAACACCACCCCCTGTAGCTGAATAGCTCATTTCTTATGGCCCATACTACTAAGCAGTACGGAAGTTATGTGCGCTGCGCTGGGCACGCTCAAACAAAATATGGAAAAACAATATATCACTTGTTTTCAAAAACAATGTGTGAATTATATAAACGAAAATACATTTCCAAATACCTACATTCATTGAATGTTCCATTGATTTGGGTAAATTAAACTGATTTTCCCTTTATATCAGAGAAAATTACATTTATTTCTAGGGAAGGACGTATTTTAAATTTAGAGAATAGTCCTATTATTTTTTACAGTTTATTCAAAACAAGACATCCAAAAAGATAATTTGTATTAATATAAATTATACTTCATAAGAAACTTTATTCAGCCAAATAGTTCGCAAATATTCCAAAAAATTGCAGTGAAAACTGTGATTGTCTCTGCTCCTTCTGAGCTGAAGAGGAAGAAAGCTCCCAAGTCTTATGTATTGATTGAACAAAAAACTGACGACCACTTGAGCGACAGATGGAACGAGGAATGTTTAGAGAATAAGTTCCTACTGTTTGGGAAAAATCCAATCTAGCCCAGATATCATCAAATAACTGAGGAGTAATATCTGTTTCTAACCTGCATCCCATGATTAAATTTAAATATTCCGAACATTTTCGTAGCGCCTCAAGCCGAACACATACTGCACAGTAGAATTAAAGGCTATATTGACCTTACGCGATGAAGCTCAATCAAAACCACCAAAAACGTCACAACTATAGGTCAGGTTAGGGACAATTAACGATTTGACTAACATAATGCATGTGTCAACAGGAGTAAATACTACAGTAGCAGAACGTTTACGTAGCGTCCTATAAACCTTGCAGGCAAACTCATTTATATGATCGTCCCAGTTCAAAGTACGATCAAAAATAGTTCCAAGATTTCTTGCAGTAGTATACTATAAGGAATAGTCACATTATTAAGAATAATATATAGAAAGCAGGAAGTATCCAATTCACTTTTCTAGATCACGATAGCGATAGATTTACAGGCATGTAAGCTCAAACCATTATTAATAGCCCAATTAAGCACATCAGCAAGATCTTAATTGATACGATTTCTCCAGGAATCCTAGGGGCCTAGAGGTGTAAAGCTGAATATCATCAGCATACATGTGATAGTCACAATTTTCTAAAACCATTGGAAGATCATTACTGAAAATAGTGAATAGCGTCCCAAGATGGAGCCTGAGGAATTCCACTTCGCAAAAATAATGAGCCAGAAGCAGAGACTACACTCTGTTGACGCCCGTTGCGGTAAGACCAAACCAACCAACTTGCATGCAGAGTTTGAAAATTTGAATTTCATGCCAAGTTTACTTAATAACAATTTGTGGTCAACCGTGTCAAAGCAATGTTAAGCAATGCTGAGGTGGAGCTCCGCTTGGATCTAAAGCCCGACTGAGATTAGATAGAAGATTCTCTCTATCTAAAAAATCGGTGATTTGGATGTGAACAATTTTTTCAAAGGCTTTAGAGAGAAAAGGCAAAATGGAAATAGGATATTCCGTTGAACCACGGGATCTCTTGGGGATACGAGGAATCATATCGCATCGTAAATGATGGTGTTAAAAAAATAGGGGATATATGGGAGTTTTACTGGTAGCAGACCTACTATAAATTTTGGGTTGGAGGTCATTCAATTGAACGGCGTTGGATTTGACAGACATTTGCCTCATCAACTTGAATAAAAGCAAACACATAAAAATGATCTAACGAACTTAAAATATCACTAGGTAATCATTGACATTAAGACCTGGACCATTTAAGTTATAAGAAGCAGATACGAACATATTGTTTAATTCGCTAGAGTTTATACATACAGCTGAACTCCTAGTTTGACCAACCCCAAGATTTCTAGGTCTCTGCCAGAGTTTTTTGGATGGAAGAGTGGTATTTAATCCTGAATTATAATATTGACACTTTTTACGAGACATCTCACTAATAACTGCATTACTTGCAGACCGAAAATGCTCCCAGCTATGCAGTATGCGGAAACGACGCCATCTACGATATGCATAATTTCTTCGGAATATCAAAAGTCTAATTCTTGGCGTAAACCAAGGAATTTTGGGATTAATAATGCGTCGATGTCTGAGTGGAGCATATTTATTAAAAAGGTACTTAATAAGCCTCATAATATAGTCAAGTTGTTCGTTAACTGATATCAGTGAACAGATCAATGTCCAATCAATTATTTGGGCCTCCTAAGGAAGTTCGCAGAAGTTAATATTATTCAAATCTCTGCAAGAACCAGATTCAGATTCAGAAGCAAGATTGTAAATGCCCAAAGCTAAGTCATGCTGAAACGCACATCTGATTAAAAAACAGCACTTGATTAGGATCAGCAACAATAAACAAATCCAATAAGTTTACATAAGTTGAAGTAAAGTAAGTTTGTATAGGCTCTGAATTATACACACTCAGACTATATGTGTTCAATATCTCTGTAAAAGATGACGTAGTAGCCTTAATTGTAATATTCACATTAAAATCACCTGTTATAATTATATGTTGATAAATATGTATAACTCAACTCGGATAGGACTCCCTCCAAAGGAAAATAAGTCCGAAATATTGGAGGCCTATATACGACACCAACCAGACCTATCTGCATTAATTTAAATTTAAATAAAAATATACTCTATAGGAAGATGATCTGACTGAGTCTCAATACGACCACGAAATGAATTTTTAATGCAAATAGCAATCTCTCCACCCACGCGGCCGACACGGTCATTTCTGAATAGCTAATAGGAGTAATTGTTTAAAAGTAAAAGCTCATTAGCAATGTGGGATCTCAACAAGTCTCGGAAATGTGGATAATATCTACAGGAGAAATGCTATAAAGATCACGGAACTCATCAATCTTGGATATAGACTTTGAGTAGTCAGACCCCCTGCACATAATAGCCAGTAGAACGCGTGAGTTATTTAATCCACAAAACGCCACTGTATTGACATTATTCATTATCCAAGTAAAAAAGAAGCAGGAAATAAAAAGGAGCAAGCACAATAACAGAGTGCACATATAACTTGGAGGGAAAATAATACAATATAGTAATTAATCAGAAAAATTAAATGTAATAGAAAATTACAAAAGAATAAAGTATCATAAATTATCCTTAAAACGCTAAGAAAACAAAATTTATAAATTTGAACATGCAGAACTTCAGTAATCGTAAAAAACATATTTATAACTTTGAAATAGAGCAATAAAATATCTTCTAATATAAAAATAAACAATATTTAGACTTAATCTGAACTGGAAGAGTAATGAAGGCAATGGGAAGAACATTGCTATTTCTCATCTAGACTAGCTGCAAGTTGTTTAAGTGTAAACAAATTAGGAACGGGTAATGTATCGTTGTTAGATTTCAGCCGCACAATAACAATTTCCATTACGAGATACAACTGAAAATAATTGCTTCTGATTTTTCAAACGTTGAGCCTCACGGTAAACGACTAATTCTTTTTAGTGAGGCTCTCATGAACAAAAATTCTTTTGTCGGAATCAAATCCAATGTCACGAAGTAATTGTCCTTTTTGTGGATGTTTAAATTTAGCACTGACCGCTTTTAATACGTTGGTTTTGTCCTGGATTGAATTAAGTTGAATTTTAATCGAATTATCGAATTATGTTTTTAGTTTTAGCGCGGTGATTCTAATGGACTTGCATAGGCTATTGAAGATATTTAATAAATTTTCGCCATTTGTACTGGGAACAACATTTAATAAGATGGATTTGAAATTAAGCTGTCTTTCAAGGGAATTAATCCTGTCCTCGCAGTTTGAAAAAGTATCAGTGAAATGTGCTATAGATGTGGAGAGATTTTCTTCCACTAGCCGTTCATGCAAGTTGTTTACCAGCCTCTGAAAATCACTTTTGATTTCGTTGAGTTTATCAGTCAGCTCCTTAGTAACTTTATTAATAAGTAACTTAGTCCATCTAATGATGATGCCTTCGTTGTTGCCATTGAAGCACAATCTGTGATGTTGGTAGCTGGACTATTTTGCTTATTAAACTTACTACGAGTGTCCCAAAATGTTACAGTATTGGCTGTGGGTGCAGATGAAGCTGAATTAGTTGTAGCCATATTGATTTGTGAAAATATTGATGTTAAAAAATTTCGGAATTCAAAAAAATTGACAGACCAACAAGGTATAATTATCAATTATGTGTCCCATAAACGAAAAACCTAAGTTTCGGTGAAAACTATGCACGATGTAAATGGAAAAAACTACAAAAACTTGCGAGCAGAAATAACACGTCTAGTTGGATATATTCTTCATCTTGTTCCAACAAATTCTTATATGTATGTCTTTTATGCAGATCCAGAATATAAAACCTACTTTAACTTTGTGTATATGGTTCACAATTTGTGACAATCAAAAATTTCTCATAGATTCCGAAAATTTGAAAAATAATTAGGTAATGGTGTGGAACCTTGGACCAAATTTAAAAAAATCCGTATATTATGTATATATATATAAATCAGGTGTTTAGTCCATATACGTGTTTTAATCATTTCCGGTGATACTACTGCCTCGACGAGTTGTGAATTCGTTGGCTCAAAATAGTTAAGTTGGGATCATTTGATTTGAAAACTGCAATGGATTTTCAGAAGCTGTGCTATGGGCTTGGGGCTATCCGTGACATTTTAGGGTGAATACTTAGTCATCCTCAGGAAATTACGTTTTCATCTAAAGGGCAAATTCTAGTAACTGCAAAGCCTTTCTGTCCTGTAAAATCCCGATGATAAAACTTCCCTATAAACTCAGCAATTTCATATATATTCAGAGCCTTTCCTGTATTACACGTCATGCTGGCTGGTGTTTATGTGAAGTATGTGGGGATAGAGTGAGTAAGACGATATTATCTTTCTTTGCTTCCTTAATGGCTTTAATTGCTCGCAATATAAGGGTACGTACACAACGAGTCTAGGCGTCGCGAGGCAAGGCTAAGCTAGGCACTTGAGCGAGGCGAGGTGAAGATACACCTTGAGGTGTAGTGTTCACAACAAGGCGTTCAGTTTCTTTGGTAAATCGCGAAGTGAGAGCATATAAATTATATCATCAGATTCTGAAGAAAAAATTGTGTGTTTGTCAAGTAGTGCAACTATATTCCACTTTTCCCATAACTGTATTTCCGTAGTTTTGTTTGTGACCCGATAAATAACCAGCGATTAGCGCTGCACCTCGCGAAAAAATTAAAAATTTCATTCTCGAGCGAGATATCTCGAAGTGTCTCGCCATATCGCGCGCTGCCACAGCGTTGTTATGAATACTCCATAGTACAGCGTGCAATCGTTTTATTTCTTTAACTCTTGATATAGCCTCACCTCGCCTCGCCTCGTTGTGCACGTACCCTAACTTTCCTGGTTGTGCAAAATTAATAAAACTTTATTGCTGGTATCTGCTTTAACATCAGAGATGAAATGCTGTAGGTATTTGTGAAACAATACACTATTTGACCAGCCAGAAGGATTTGCACCCCTATTGTTTCAATAGGTGCTCCCCTTTTAGCATGAAGTCTTGACAATGAATGCGGCGGAATATTAGCATGGGCGGTATGTGGTTCCCAATTCCATTAATAGCGCATGTTATAGTGATGTTGATTCATCTTTCTCCAGAGGTTATACTTCCCACCTTTGTGCGCTAGAACTCGAGGGATGTGAACAGTCTTATTACTTGTCTAATCTAAATTGTATATTCTCTCGGGTGTTATTTGCAGTCGGCTTATGTACTCCTTTAAATTAGAAAAGGATACTTTAAATTTATTAAAACTTGTTGCTCTCGATAGGTCTTTATGGCGTTAAAGGAAACACCTCACCTCTTCTTTCCCGGATTATTCTTCCTCTGTACACTTCTGAAGCATCTCTTTTTTATTCCCTTTACCAAATGGGAATGTAAAACTTCTTAGATCATCTCGCGATAGGCCGTAATGGAACTTTGAAGCTTCTTTTAAATAGTCAAGGAGAAGATTTTCATCATCAACAAGCTAACTCTGTTATACCTTGGACCGGTCCAAAGTACACCAAAGCACCTGGTTCAACACTAGAGCTATTCCACCACTATAATAAAAACCGGAAACTCTGGCAAATGGGAAAAATAGGCAACAAGCGTATCAAAATTACATGAAATCTAACATAAGCTATTCACAAAACCTCAAAAGCAACATGCCAAACGGAAGCAATACCTAAATCATCGCTCCTACCAATAGCCCTATAATCAACACCAGCTCTAATAATAACAATAAAAACTCTCTAAACCTCATAATTCAAGAATGTCAAAACCTATTTAATTGCCAAAAGACAAGCAATGCTGCAACTCTTACTAGATCTTACCCTTAATGCAGAGTAACCAATTAAAAATTTACTTATTAAATGTAAATTCCATGTTAGCTAACCACAAAAGACACTTCTTAAGCAGCTTTCTAGGAACCCACAAATCGGAAATAATACTACTAACAGAGACAAAACTAAATAAGAAACACAACCCTCAATTCAAACATTATAAGATAGTCAGAACGGATAGGGTACACCAAGCTGGAGGACGGACTGCTATTTTCATCAAGTACGACATTAAGTATGAAAGGATTACAAGCCCCAGAACTGATGAGATAGAAAACACAATTATAAAGATAAGATTTGCCAACAGGAATCTATATATTGCATCAATTTACAATAGTAAAGGAACTCGAAGCATCAACGTACCAGATTTTGAAAAAATACTGGAAGCAACCAAAGATGGACAAAAGATCTTAGGAGGAGGCTACAACGCAAAACATCACCTCTGGAATAACAACAGGGCAGCCAATAACCAGAACAGAAAAGATTTATATAAGATAGATCATGGACACCTGACTGGACTACAACTTCGGAGTAGAATCATCGCTTTATCCAACATATAACTGCTCGCAAGCCTCATCATATCTAGATATATTCATTATATTTAACCGTCTGAATATCAAATACCACCCTAACTATGTTGATAAATTAAAAACCCTAGATTATGACTCAGATCACAATACAGTAGAACTAATCCTACAATTTAACAATATCACCCGGAAACTACAAAGAACCTTATATAACTACTCCCGAACTAACATTCCCCTATTCAATAAACTACTAAACAATTCCATCACCGATATTAACCTACCAACCAATACAAACACAAGGCTGATGACTCTATAAATAAGAGGCAATAAAAGAAGCTATAAAAAGTAGCGAACCTAAAACGACCCTGAGAACAAGGGGAAATATCCCCCTCCTCACTTCAATAATTAACCTAATCAACTATAAGAACACCCTAAGGAGAAACTGGCAACAGCAGAGATACAACCCCAATCAACAGATACTAAAAGCGTAAATTCGGGACCTCACCAATATTATCAAAATAAGAATAAACATACACCATAAATTATACTGGGAAAGGAAACTTTCAAGCATAAAGATGGAACGAAATACCTTTAAAACCATCGAAAAATTCGCAGGAATAAACAATACATCAGGATTACCGGGATTACATGACCCGAACAATCAGAAGGAACTTCTAACAAATGGAAAGGAAAAAATTGATGCCATTGGAAAGCATCTGGAAAGAACTCACTCGCAGAACCGCAACTTGAGAATGGACATGATACACATAGAGAGGGAAATTGAAGCAGCATTCAACAACACCCAAGATTTAGCGACCTATTCAGAACTAGTAACACCAAAAGACATTCAGGAAATAATCAAACGCACCAAAAACAAAAAAACTGCAGGACCGGACCAAATTCCAAATTACCTTGTTAAGAAAACTATAAAAGATTTTTGGTATTTCCGAGCAGTCCTCTTCAACCAGCTATACAATATAGGATATTTTCCTTAAAATTGGAAAAAGGGGTATATAATACCAATTAAAAAGCCAAACAAACCAGCCAACCAGGTCTCCAGATAGACCTATATCATTGCTTACCACGTTAAGTAAAATATATGAGCGAGTCATCAAAAACAAAATCCAGCAACACAGAGAGGAACACAACATAATCGCCGATTTCCAAATGGGCTTTATGCAGTACTACTCAACAATGGAGGACACCACCAATAATCTTAATAGGAAGAAAGTCACTAATTTGCAGCATTGATACTGAAAAAGCGTTGGACACAACCTGGATTCAAGCATTAATATACAAAATGAGGAACATATTTCAGTTCAACGAGCACCTATGCAGAAACATATACAGCTATCTCACCAACAGGAAATAGACAGCACTTTATTGGAAACATTAAACATCGCAGCAGGAGTGCCCCATGGATGAATACTTGGACTTACTTAATATAATATTTACACAGCAGATATCCCTACTCCTCCGAATCAACTGATGACATCATTCTATACACATCACACAGTAAATTCTTGCCCATGAAAACGGTCATGAATAAATACTTGGACACCGTCCATAATTATTATAAAACGTGGAAACTAAAGATAAATATAGGAAAATGCCAAACCATCGTAATAAAACGAAAAAAGGACACATTTTCCAACATCTCAAGGAATATCACAAAAGGAAACATCACCATCAAAATCAACAACCAGAACGTAGAATACACCAAACAGCTGAAGTATCTGGGAGTCCTTTTTATAGAATACCTGAAATTCAACAAACACATATCGGAAAAACTAAATAAAGCCAGCTATACATTCGGATCACTTGGAAGATACTAAAACCTACGAAATCCATTCAAAACAAGATGAAAGTCATTTGCTACAAACAATTTATCAGGCCGATAATTGCCTATGCATTCCCCGTCTGTTCGGCATCAGCTTAAAACAAATTGAAAGAATAAGGATCTTCGAAGGAAAATGTCTGAGATAGGCTGTAATAAAACACAGAATATCTGAGGAAAACAACTACAAATATATTAAAAACCAGGAGCTCTACGAAAGAATCAACGTCAAGAGCATAGACAACTTCATGTTAAACGCCGCAATAAAATTCCTGGGTGGATTGATAACAATACCTAATCCAGTTATAGATGATCACTCGGAAAACCTTGCCGATAGAAATGTGGAAATTCCCAAATATTAAGCACCTCATATGCTCAAGTGGTTACAAAATAGAAACCTTGTTTACGACAACAATAGAAGACTGATTTACTACCACAAATCAGCACAAGGAAATAGGCTCATTTATAACCCTGCCCAACTAACTTAAACATAACAAAACTGCTCTGAGTGCTTACAGTGTGAATATTTTCTTTTACAGCATTATAACCATCTTCATCTCTTTTCAGCAAATAATGACTCACGCTTCTCTTTCCACATAATAGTTTAGAGTTTAACATATGAAATAGAATAAGTTACTTACTAAACCATTTATTTAACAGCAATATATGTAAGAAATGTAGACCTATAACTACGTCATTGCTGTAGTAGTATTAGTATAAATGTAAAACATTGTATCCTAGTTTTTGGAGTGCCACTTTTCTAGGAATAAGATTATCAATAAATAAAAACATAACATAATTTATGACTCATATTAATAAGCTGGTAAAGACACATTAAAATGGAGTTTCTTGCGACTGGAGTCTCTTGTAGATTTAAGTTTCTTGCGACTGGAGTCTATTAAATTTTCAGTGTAGACTTTCGTACATTTTACACAATCTATCTGTTTAGGAACTGGTTTTACAAAATTATAAAATTGATCTTCTCTTGATAAAATAAAAGTGCTATTGTCAATGTTGGCGAATTGGCGAGAAATTCCCCAATCTAGCAACCCTTCATATCTTGGCAGCACGTTTATTTTAAACAATATTTTCAGAAAGAATGTACTGAAAAAAAAAAGAGATTAGGTGCTTTACGCTTATGAATTTATTGCATCAACAAATAATATCAGTTAATTTTCAACTTACGAATCATATTCGTTAAGAAAACTTATTGGCATTAATTGATTTTTCTAATCTTGTTTAGTCATAACATTTGTGAATTCAACTAATTCTTTAGTTAGTTTTGATAATCTTTCGAAATTTTGTATCCGAGTATGTTTTGTTTTTTCAACTAATCATTTTGTTGAATTAACTAATTTTTATATAATAAATTTCGAAAAAAAATAGAAATATCAGCTAAAACAGTCGTTGTTTAATCCAGTCTTTAGAAACAATTATTAGAACAATTAATATTGTTCTTTCAACAAACTCAATTCTCCGAATTAACTAATTGATTGGTTGATTTTGCATACCGCATTATTTAAAATAACTGAAACAGTAGTAATCAACTAATCGAATTTGTTGAAATATGTAATGAAATTGGAAAGTTCAACTAATTTTTTAGTTGATCATAATAATAAAATGCTATGAATTTAATTATTTTTGTAATTATTATTTTTATATGATTTTATTATCTGCCCACAGTACAATATTTTTAATAAAGAGGAAAAAGAACGTTCTGTATGGGCAAGAACTCTACATGTACTCATTAGTACGACTGAGAGTTCCTGCCTACTGTAGACGCTGAAGAAAATATTAAGCAAACCCCATATACCTATATACTCAGTATAAGTTCTATGTGTGAATTATATGAGGCAATTTCTCAGTACAAGAACAAATTGACCCTAAACGTTTTCCCAGAACACTTACAATATTGTAAATTTTGTATGACAATACCACAGGTTTCAAGATTTCTTGCATTTATGAAATTATATTTATTATTTTTTCGAAAATGCCGTAGACGAACGGATAGACTGACAAACGGACAGATATGCAAAAATTAAAATAACAATTATGCGTGGGTGTCCAATCCATTTTTCCTTTAGCAGTAATATGCGTTACCATCGAAACGATAAACTCAGTATGACCTATGAGGTTTCATCTAGGGTATTTAAAATTTAAAATTACGTATTCGAAAATTATATATTTATTATTCATATCAACTAATGTAATTCGTAATTTAGAAAATTGTGAGATTACATCATATTAAAAAAATCTATCAATTTATTTGTTGAATTTATTAATTGCATAAATTCGCTAATATAACAAATCATATTCTTAAAAATAAACAAACAGTTTCGTTGTTTCTGCGAAAAAAATCATAATTTTATATGTTAATTTTACTAATATGTCTTCTGAAATATGATTAGTTAATTTATCATCAAATATTTGTTAACTGAACTAATTGAATTCGAAGTTACAACTAAAGTATTTTCCAAAACAACTAAGGGCAAACCAACTAATTCCAATTAGAAATTGCAACTAATTAGCACTTACAAGTTTATTGATCACTAATTTTATTAATTTCTAATGTACAATCAACCAATGGTGATTTGTCGTTTTAACTAATAACTTTGTACAAAACTATAATGACTGGAAGTGAGACTGACTTTTGACCATTCGAACACTGTCTGCATAACCATAGTCTGCAATAAAAGAATGGTAAGAGGAGACATAAAAAATCTACCCAACAGGTACCTACATTTTTACTATTTTCCTTCAACAGATTTTTGATTTATAATGGAAACAGAAGAAGCATCTTAAAAAAACTTTTGTGGAGACCTTTAATAAGGTTAAGTTACAGAAGCTGAACAACTTGCATCAAGAAAATAAATTTTGTAACTTAACTTTAAAAAATGATGATGGCTTCGAAATTAAAGTGCTCAGAAAATGTTGTATCTACTGTAAGTAACTACTTTGAAAATTTATTAACAACTACAATGAGAGAGAAGTATCACACTGAAAAAAAAATTATTAGTTAAAACGACAAATCACGATTATTTGATTGTACATTATTAATTCTTGTAAATTGATTTGGAAAAACAATTAAGTAAATAATAAAATTGTAAGTGCTAATTAGTTGCAATTTCTAATTGGAATTAGTTGATTTGCCCTTAGTTGTTTTGGAACATACTTAAGTTGTAGTTTCGAATTCAATTAGTTCAGTTAACAAATATTTGATGATAAATTAACTAATCATATTTCAGAAGACATATTAGTAAAATCAACATATGAAATTATGAATTTTTTCGCAGAAACAACGAAACTGTTTGTTTATTTTTAAGAATATGATTTGTTATATTAGCGAATTTATACAATTAATAAATTCAACAAATAAATTTATAGATTTTTTTTAATATGATGTAACCTCACAATTTTCTAAATTAACGAATTATATTAGTTGATATGAATAATATAGTTTTCGCATAACTTTAAATTTTAAATCACTGCATCATTAATATTTTTTTTATACCCTAGATGAAATTTCATAGGTTATACTGAGATTATTATTTCGCTGGTAACGCATATTACTGATAAAGAAAAAATGGATTGGGAACCCACGCATACTTGTTATTTTGATTTTTGCATGTCTGTCCGTTTGTCCGTTTATCCGTTTATCCGTTCGTCCATTGCATTTTCGAAAAATTTCAAAAATGAAATCTTGAAACCCGTGGTGTTGTCACACAAAAATTACAATATTTAAAGTGTACTGGGAAAACGTTTAGCGCCAATTTCCTCTTGTATTGAGAAATTACCTGCTTCATCGTTTTAGAAACTTATGCGCAAAACCATTAAATTAAACCAATACATTTGTTGAATCTAAAAGTCTGAACCTTTGCTTTGACTCTTCTTTTTTCAATTTGAATTTCGTTTGGACATGTTAAAACCCAATTCGTAATTTCGACTTATAGATTCGATGAATCAACAGATCAGAAATTTTTGCTTCACACTTAGAATTTATACTGAGTGTATATATGGCGTTTGTTAAAATTTTCTTCAGCGTCTACACCAGGCAGAAGCTCTCAGTCGTACTAATGAGTACACATAGAGTTTTTGCCCCAGAACGCTGTTTTTCCTCTTTATTAAAAATTTTGTCAGCCTACTGCGGGCAGATAATAAAATCATATAAAAATAATAATTACAAAAATAATTAAATGCATCGCATTTAATTATTAAGATCAACTAAAAAATTAGTTGAACTTTCCAATTTCATTACATATTTTAACAAATTCGCTTAGTTAATTACTCATGTCTTCAAACTAATGTTTCAGTTATTTTAAATAATGTGGTATGCAAAATCAACCAATCAATTCGTTAATTACGAGAATTGAATTTGTTGAAAGGGCAATATTAATGAGTCGATTATTCTAATAAGTGCTTCTAAAGACTGGATTAAACAACGACTGTTTTAGTTGGTATTTCTAATTTTTCGAAATTTATTATATAAAAATTAGTTAATTCAACAAAATGATTAGTTGAAAAATCCAAAAGATGCTCATATACGAAATTCCGAAAGATTATCAAAACTAACTAAATTAGTTGAATTCAGAAATGTTATGACAAAACAAGATTAGCTATATCAAACTAATGCCAATAAGTTTTCTTAACAAATATGATTCGTAAGCTGAAAATCAACTGATACTATTTGTTGATGAAACAAATTCATTGGCGTAAAGCAACTAATCTTCTTTTTCAGTGCAGAACTGCATTTCATTACCGCATATTACTGGTGCCGTTTTAAAAAAAAAATGTCCTTCATCTACATCAGCGAATTCGAGTAAGAAATGGAGGATGTCGAAACAATTATTCAATATGCAGTGATTTTTCTGCTTCAGGAATTAGTCGAAATCTATTCCAAGCTCAAGTGAATCAATTACGGATTATAACTGCCTGAAATAGTTCGGTAAAAACTATCTAATCTTTAGTTTGGAGGATAAATCTTTGGCTTATATTGCTAGAAAAGCAGATCATCTTTTCGAGATCTCATTAATGACCGACATGACAATCGAAGAGATGAGATTTTTACTTGCTGATAACAGATGACGAATAAAAGATCTTTGAACAAGTCTGGAAATGGGCTGAAAGAAAAAATTCTTAAACCAAAACTTTCAAGTATTTTCGGAAGTTGTCGATTTATTTAACTTCGCTGAAGGAGGGATTTATCCTTTCGAGAATCTTTTTCAACGATGATTTAACAGAGAATGCCGAGCTTTTGCAGAAAATTGTAAAATTAATTAAGCAAAACTATTTGCCGGCCGTTTTATATTTCCTAAGCCCACTCAGAGTAGGTTAATCGGGTTGGTCTACAAAAAGATGTTTATTGGCCTTGGGGAAGAGAGCACCATAGAAAAAAAAGACGACGTTCGACTTGGTTTTGGTTATACAACATTCGACGATGATTTGTTAATTAGTGGAGGAGATACTTCTAATTCCTGTGAATTCTTCAAGCCGAGTACACAGCAGTGGGAAATGTTTCCATCTATGAAAATCCAGAGAAATTGGCATCTATGTTCATATCTTGACAACAAAATCTATGCATGTGGTGGATGTGAAAGCAACACCGTCGAAATATTTGATTTGGGCAAAGGAGAATGGGGTTACGGTCAAGATATGCTATCTAATAATTGTCATTTTAGATTAACTGGAGTAAATGGAGCATTATATGCCATTGGAGGCGAAACTAAAAACGTCGAAATATTAGATCCTCCGTATATAAGTACGTTGTGTTTCGATCGGTCCTTGCATCTATTGTTTTACTGCTAACAGGAAATATATCTTCGATACTCGAGCAATAAAGTTTTCCGAAGAAATCTGTTCTGAAGATTCTGATTATGTAAATTTCTGTGAACTTGACGGTTACATTTATGGCTTTGGATATCGAAAGGATTCTGCCAATTCACTCAAATTCGTTCAAGATGGAAACGAAGGATTCTAAAAAATCGTACGGATTATATAATAAGAATGAGGCATCACATCCTGCTCTACTATCCTTGTGTTACTAATAAATTTCTATTGTATTGTATAATTAATGGGGAAATACATTTTATTCTTTTATTTTAATTTTAAATTATTCGTTTCAATATCGTTGATCTGTTGTTAAGCGTTTGCTTTTTACAATTTGGGATATATGATGAAAATAAATTTGCTGTTGTGAATCGAGATCACTCTTAAATTGTTGAATCGGCTCGGCAGCGGCTATAAAGTTTTTCTTCAAGGTGCGCCATACTTGGGAACCTGATTAGATCAAACATTGAGATGAAACGATATCTTCCAGTTATCATCTTCGAAATATTTGAGCAATACAAATGTATGAAAATTGCTTTTAAGTTGCTTGGATGATGTGAGTGCGGTAGCTCAAAATTTCAGTTTTACTTGGATAACAAAATAAATAATAAATGAAATAGCAAAACTGTTGGAATATGAACTTTAACTTTACCACGATTGCTGGAAACTGTGAGACTATAAAATATAACTAGAAAGTCATTATACTAAACGATGATGTTTATTCTTCGAGAGTTTAACTTAGACTATTATACAGATCTATATGCATTGACTTTAGTATTGGTCTGAGCTGTCTTAATATTGTGAACGCCACCACTACACTATTCTATCACTACAATAAAAACGAATTACGTGGTATTTCTCGAGAAGAAAAGAGGACTATAATCGAGGGCGAACTTTTCTTCTTAGTTTAGTCTGGAAGATGAATTGATGAAAACGCGGTTTATATTTCATGAAGATGATAAAGAATTGATGGCGTTATCTGAAAGTTAAATTGGTGCCATATTTAAAATATTTATCACAAATTTTATATGTACATATCTATGTTTTGTTAAAATCACAAGATTTGTTAATTATTTAAAATATACTACCTTACGCCTCTCATTTTTAAAGCTATATCCACAAAATAATCTTAGATAAGTTATTTTATTGACACTGGCGACATTCTCGGGACGTTTTGGCGATATGACTTTTCTCTCTTCCAAGCAATGCTCATGCGACACTTCATTGTGTTTCCTCGGCGATTTATTTTTCTAATCTTTTACAGGTATATTGCCTTTGTGTTCCCTAGATGGTTCGAAAGCAATTAATTCATCACGAAATTTTGCATTCGTTGCATATTCCTACCTGGAAGACAATAAGATTATGATAATCTTCTAATCTTCCGCGATTAACTATATCTTCGTCAGAATATGATGCGTAAATCATCCGCTCATCATCTTGCATGCTGTGCAAGAGTTTGTACAATTTTCAGAGATATTTAAGTGAAGTAGGTACTATTAACTATAGTATTGGAAAAGAGTTCTACACTAATTACAGTGTAGTAGCAATAATGATTATCTCTAATCCCGAAGCACAAATTTCCGGAATGAAAAATTTTGTACACAAATTCCGCGCGAAATCCTGAGAATATCCTGAAAGCATTATTGTGCTGAAATACAAAATTTTCGAGTATTTTCAGAAGTTCCTTCAGCAATTCTTTATACTTTAATGCACTCATTCGGGAAGGTACCCATGCGATTTGCAATTTTCCATGTGTACAGAAACCGGCCCAAAATCATTATACTTTCCTCTCCAAAGTTTCAGATCATTCTTCCTCTGCCATTCTGGTTTTCCCATTTTTTTGGACCAGCTCATAAATTTAGCTTTGCCAGTTTATGAACTTTAAGCCTGAGTTAGAATGTGACGCTGTCGCGAGAAGAGGTCGCGTATGATGTTGCTGACGCTGACGTGGACGCAGTGCCTGTTGCTTATGCTGTTCCAATGATGACACTCTAACATGTATTAAATTTTCGTTCCATTATTAAATAAAATCATTAAATCGTAAATAAATAAATTAACTATAGTTATTAAATACTGTGGCATTACTTAAAATTTACAATTTTCACTCAAAATTTCAATGTTCTGCAAAAATAAACTGCCTCAACTGGAGCTGTCAAGGTGTTGCGCGTCTCAAATTGAAATATTTTCAACTTTAAACAACGCGACCAGCGTCAGCAACACTATTAGCGACACACTGTATCTGCGCTTGAGTACTTTCATAAATTTTAACTTTTAACAGGTTTAGGGATAGCGTCCGCGACTCGCGACAGGGTCAACCCTTAGTCAGACGAGGTCTGTATTTGAGATTTTTATCTTCGTGTAAAATCTGTCTAATGCGCCTTACTGAAATTTGTAGGGTAAATTTGGCTTTTATTTGTGTCGAAATTCCTTTCTTCCTTTCTTGCCGTAATTTTCTCCTAATTTGAGGAAGTTACTAATTACTTTTCTTGATTTTGTTAATTAAAAACTATTAATCCATGATCATTAAAAAACATGATTTTTTCCATTTCCATTTTCATCACACACATTTTTCTATTTAAATCTGTTTTATATATTCTAAAATAACCAATTTTTACTTCTTAGCATATATCAAATGAGAATTTGAGGTGTATTCCTTGAAAACAATACATTGTGCTAATGAAATTTCCGATTGCAAACACCGGTCACAGTAACTTACAATTTAGAAATGCGAGCAATTTCTAATTTTTTTCTGCTAAGAACATATGAATTATTTTTGCAAGAAAGCCCATTAACGGGAAATATTTGTGGAAGTATCGATATTCTGTCGACAGATTTGCATAAAACTAGACACTTTTTAGTAAAATTTCAGGTAATGTGCTAATGAAATTTTCGCCACTGTATTTATCCTACATGATTGATTGCTTTACGACAGGTCTTAGCCAAATGGTATTCTTTTTTACAGATAGGAGTTTGATCGTGAACTATAGGTATTGAATGGGTTATAGCTCCTGTGAAGGTCATTTTGTTTCCGTTTAGAAAGATCACATCATTATATTTCTAATCGCTTGTATGCTTACATCTTTCCTCATGAATTTGAATTTCATCTAATTCGTTTTAAATTTGAGAAACTGTGCAATTCTCTGTATTTTGTATTGTTATCTTGAACAAATTTGGCCATACAGTTTTAAAGTAATTAATTATTATAATAATCTGATATACATATTTGAAAATTATACAATGCTGTTAATTAAAGCAATTTTTATAGAATATATCAAATAAGGTTGCACTATGAAGCAACAGGGATGATTAAAAGCTTTTAAAAAAGACACATAATTATTATTTTCGGGAGTTTAATATAAATTATTATATTAGAAGTATTTAAGAACAATTAGCTTGCCTCGAAGAAATTTTAAATTATTCCCTTCAACATTAATTGAGTTCTTCTATTTTACATTCATATCAGTGGTGACATACGCCTAAACCAGCCATCTAAAATAAATAGTTAACGCGCCAATTGTGATAGGTACCTCCAAGGAGGAGTGGTGAAACTTGCATATATTTAAAACTCATGCTTTAAAAAATAAATTTCATGATTGTAATGCATTTGATCTTCTTTAAGAATTTGTTTTTAATTAATAAAAACCACTTCCATTTTAAAAATAAATGAAATAAATGGTGAAAACATACAGTTGTTATACCGAAGATGAAATCATAGGGTCTAGCAAAGTTTTTCACTCCGTAAGTTGTAACGCACAGAAAATATGCTGATACAAAATGGATTTGACAACCAAGCATAATATTAAAAGTTATTTTGATTTTTGCATTCATGTTCTTCTGTCGTCCGTCTTTGCGATAGAGCATTCTAGTTCAAGTCCTGAAGAAGTAAATTTGTAAATTTGGTTAGCGGTTTATTTATTTTATTGTAATTAAATGTAACTAAGCTAGTGCAATAAATATTATTTAAAAAAAGGTGGTCACAGTTTCAGGTGCGATAATTGTGTCGTCAATTTTTATAAATAAATAACTACGATGACTGTGTGCTTGAACATTTGATTTATTACCATTCATTAGATTTCAAGTGCGATAATTGTGTAACCAAACATTCAGTTTGCTGCTAAGTCTGCAGCTCGAGAATTGAGTGGAATTGAATATTTGCTTTGGCGTATACGGCAGGCAGGAACCAATCCGTACTAACGACTGTACGGTTCCTGCTTATATGAAACGCCCTCTTTTTTCAATGAAATTTCTTTTTCTAAGCTTTTTCGTTTGCATAAAGAGTTTTTTTCCAATTTAAAAAAAAAATTCAATTTAAAAAAAAAGGTTTTTCTATTATTTGCGGACTACCTGTGCAGAAACAGTTTTGAGTTGATAGAAATTATTATCATCACTGACTCAGTAACAAAGGAAGAATGTTTTTCCAATTCGACCCAAGGTGAGTGGTTTCGTTAGTTTAAACAAAACAAGAAATTTGCCCTGTTCTGAGCTATTCCTCTCACCACATAACAATGTGTCTCCATTTAGGGCCTAAAATACCCGGGTCAGCTTAAAACATTCCATTCCGTTCCATTAAGTCGAATTGCTTTTGGCTTACAAACAGTACTAGGTAACGCGGCTGCAAACGAGATTTTTTTTTTTCAGAAGGATCTAATAAGTGCAGAAAAAATGTAAAAAACTGATCCTTAATTGTTGAAATTTAAGAATCAATGTTATTGCCTTGTCCTCAGAAGTGATAAAAAAACTGGGGAGAGCTGCTATCGAATGGATATACGGGGTGGTGTCGTGTTTCCTAGTAAGAGGTCTATTGTGAAAAAGGTTTCAATACTAACCATGAAAAGTAAAAAATTTGTATTTTTTTATTATAATTTTTCCCCATAATAACGGATTAATACGACACCAACATCAGAAAATAGGTAATAAGTTGCAAGAATGAGAAACAAGTTAATCGTTTATCAGACAGACAAAATTAAATTGCATTTTCTTATAAGAAGTGCGCAAATTGTTAGTTAGACCATTTTTTTCTTTGTATGATTGTAAGGGTTGAAATTTACTGAAATTGTTACCTTGGCTTAACAACGTTGTAAGAAATATTTATTTCCTTCAGATTCTCAACTCAGCTCATATTTACAAGACCCTATAAGAACTAAGTTTGAATATAATCACAAATGTTAAAAAATGTTTGCCTTGTGCTCCAGTTCTTGTTTTTGTACCCACCCCTACCCCCAATTATATAGGGTGTCTCATACTATTATTACTAATATTTGACTGGTTGATTGCATTTTTCACGTTTATATTTGCTTTTATGGTCAACGAGTTGAAATCATATGCGTAGAATCCATTTCTATGCTAATAGCTCTTTGCTATAAAGAATTTTTAACATGGTAAGTCAAAAGTATTAATTATTATTTTTTTATGCCTACTTTTATGTATTAATTTACTTTCTAATTTGATTTTTGTAAAAATATCAGTGAGGAGAAATAACAGTTTCTTAAGTAAATTGAAAACAATTATGATGTAATGTAACACGTATATAACCGGAAACACTCGTACTGATAAATAGTATATGGCTGCTGTTTGTTGAATCCAGAAATTAGAGAAGAAATTAGCATTTAGAAATCATAAAACACAATTCTTCTGCATTATATCCCTCATATAAAAATATATTTTCTTTTTCTTTTTCGATAAAGTCTATTCTTCTAAGCAAGAACTTAAGGTAAAAGTTTTTAATTTAAATTGCCTCTTAGTCCATTTTTCCATGCTTGTGATACCATTTTTTTATTGTTTATCTCTCGCTCTCTAAGAGTTAAATATAAAATTGCAAGAAAATGTGTTTGGGTTTGGTTGTTTATAGATAGAATCATGTACTGAATTATATATTTAATATTTAGAAAATTCAAAACTTTTATCGACTCCATACAATGAGAAGGTACAATTTCAATAGGTTTTTTTTTCTAAGTTTATTATTTTTTTTTACATTTATGCCTAGTGTTTGATTTAATTTTTCTTGCTTTGATATAAAATAATTATGTACCTAAGATATCCGCATGTAGGTATCTACCTAGCAAAATTTACTAGTTCCTAATTGAATTTAGTCGCTGTTAGCTAAAATTACAGAAAAATTAAATTCTTAAAATCATATGAAAAAAAAACAGAGAGATCATCATGAAAATATATTTCACCCCTTTAAAATTACCATTGAAATTCTGTCTGTCAGCATAGCAATGGGCTTACTAGTGCTGTCCATATTTCGGTCAGAAGAGAGAGAGAGAGAGAGACAAAGAGTTAAACAAAATACAGATAATTATCAATTTTGCCTTGTCCTCTTCCAAAAGATAAAATTTCTGCTGCATTTCATTGGTTAATACAATACACGAACTTAACTACTTAACTTAACGAATATTTCGGTCATGCGCAGTAGAACTTCATTTTACATTTCGGTTAGAAATGATCTGAAATTTGCTGATCGCCTGGTAGTTACTGTTTCTTTCTAATATACAAGAGGGAATGAGATGAAATTAAAAAATTATCCCAAGCAAACGATACGGCGCATGTATTTTCGTTACAATTTTTTGTTTTTGAATTTATAGTGGTGGCCATGGTAGTGAGTGAGTGAGTGATACTGAAAAGATGCAGAGGAACTGAAAAAAGAAATATTTTCATTTGACAAAATCATGATTGTTCCATCCAGGCATATTTCTTTTGAGTTTCGTTTTTTTTTTCGTAACCTGGTGATATATTTCTATCAATAGATGGCTCCGGGGGTATTGAAATTAGAAATTTTGTGGCCGAATGAAATCAAGATTTTTGTATAAATTTATTTATATATAGCAGAAAAGTCTTTGGATTTTCTGGTGAATTTGTCTTTTTTTACTCGTGGTCTTTCAAGATAACATTTTCGACTAGAAATTATATAAAATTTCACACCACATAGGTAGGTATGAGGGAAGCATCCGTAATTAGTTATTCATAAATTTTCATATCGCTTTGAAAAACTATCAGTAGGAGTGTACCTTTATAGTAATTTAGTCAACATAAAATGTAATGGAGCTATTTGTCAGCATTTTAACTAGGAGACGTTAACAACATAAAAGGTTGAAGCTACTTGCTTCAATTTTTTTACCTGTCTATGCATTTGTATATAATAATCTTTATGACAGGGCTCCATTAGTAATTCAATTTTAACATTTCTGCAACCAGATTTGCTTTCTTTTCGGCCAGAACGCAGGTTTCTCATCTCTCATTCCCTTCAATATCATTACTCCTGTTTGAATGTGTTGATATGAAATGATACTATCATACATTTGTACTATCTTAAATACAATTGCGACTGCGATGGTTGACCTTTACTGTCTCATATTAAATAAAAAGTTCAATACAATATTTGTAAAGCTACAATTCCATACTCCTTTTTAGACTATACAGCAAAGTCGGCGATTAAAAAATTCAAGAATGAGAGCGGATGTATCATTATCCATATCCATTCAAATTGGCTGTACATTACAAACACAATAGACTTTTAGCAACTGCACTCAAATGCATTATTGTTATTGAAGATGCAAATTGTTATTAATAAAATAGTTTGTATATCACTAACACCTACAAAGCAAAGTGAGAATATTCTGTTCTTTTTGTTCTTTGTGTTATGTTAAATTTATGGTTTTTCATGTTTGCATTGAGTTCTCTCTCACGTTATTGCCACGCGAACCAGCCAACCCTGCCGCAATTTATATAAAGATTCTAACATACTTCTCTAGTTTTTTCTAACATTTATTTATTGTGAATAGTTGCGTGCGAAATTGTATTCCAATAACTTAACATTATTGATTAGTTACATTGAAAAAAATGCTTGTCGTGTTATTACTTGTGGTGGCTATCTTTAGCACAATATTAACTAACATCAGTTTTTAAACCAGAATTTTTCTGAATTTCAGACGTACAAATACTTAAATGGTGTCTAAATGTCTAAAAGGAAAACTGTTTATCCATCATCCTGGATGAAGAAGAGACTGGCAATGGAAATCGCCAGATTAGTTAATTTTAAGGTAAGCGTTAATTTCATGTTTAGTTATACTAAAAAACTACGTTTTTCCGATTTTTTTATATCTATTTTTAAGAAATTTTTTGGTAAGTGCCTTGTGCTTTCTGCAAAGCAATTTCTCCATATATATTTTTATATTATGATTTTACGCAAATGCAAATTAATTGAAGTAGATATATATGGTTTACACGTAATGTTACTGTTATAATTTAAAGCGTATATGTATATCATTTTGTAAAGGTTAGATAGTTTGAGAAAGTTTCATTTACACCATCTATTCCTTGATTTGTTGTTAACTCGTTGATTTTATCAATTAGTATATATGAGAAGGGATCATACGTTATGTAATTTTTTAGAATAAAACAGGTATGGAGGCATATATCAACCAAAATGTTCAGACCTAGTGGAATTCAGTGATATAAAACAAATTTCTGCCCAAGAAAGCATCATCTATAGTGATGACAAATTGATTAAAATTCAAACCACTGATGCTGTGTACAGCGTTTTGCACTGAAAGAGAATATAAGCAAGAAAAAACCTCTTAAATAAATTTTTGATTTAGTTTGAACTTATTATACTCATGTGCTAGAAGTCAGCTGGTAAAATTTTTTCATTTTATTTTTATTTCTAAAACTAAATAAACTTAATAAAATATATTTCATTCTACAAAGAGGTTTGGAATGTAGAATGGGGATTATTTATTTATTATTTGTAGGGGTTGCGGACAAAGCTCTCGCCTCTCATCTAGTCACCGCGACCTATAAGATCTTTTGTGACATTACACCTAAATGTCCTAGGGCGTCCATTGAAACTTAAGGTCTTTTATAAAGCCTATGACATTCTTGGGGGCCATTTTTTCTACATCTTTTGGCAGTGGAATTGTCTTCTCTATATGTCTTAGCCTTATACGGCAAAGAGTTTTACACTCACACAGGATATGCTTAGCAGTTTCCTCGTCTTCCATACAGAACCGGCAGGTCTCATCAGTAAATAGGCCCGTTATGAGCTTTAACTCCCCCCGGGGTATTTTCCCAGTGTGCCGTATGAATTCTGACCTCCCAAACCCTGATCTGAGCTGAGAGGAGATTTTTGGGTGTCCAAACATGCGGTTAGGGTCAATAAACAGAGATCTGACTCCTTCCTCATTGCACTTAATGCCTTCATGCCGTGGCACCAAAATCAGTGTCGGCTTGTTTGCTTCGACCAGTTGCTTCAAGACAGTCAGACAGTCCCAAACAAGCTTATGTAGACTAAAAGGTAAATGACTTTAACGCTTTAAGTGCTGCGTGGCTGTCTCATATTGTGTTTATTTCAGCTCCACGCATATTCTTGTGAATTATTTCACGAGTGCAGAGTTCTATGGCGTGTATTTCTGATTGAAAAATGCTTGGTGAGGCCCGCACTGCCTTTGCGAGGTGGCATTTCAGCTCATATATGCTCATGTCTGCTCTACCTACCATTTTGGACCCATTCGTGTACCATTAAGAAATCCTTTTTCAAAGGGTAGGTCCCAAGTATGGGCCACTGTTGATGGTCCCCTAAGATCACCTTAAATGGTGGTGGTGGTTCAGAGTTATGGCGTTTCGGCATTACGTCTGAAATTGTGTTGGCCATCGAATCGTTTAAGAATTCTTGGAAGACCTTCAGGTGGCCAGCCAAATTGTTTCTGCTTAGGAGATTTGGCCTGTGCACTGAGGATGGCATGCTTCCTAGACATACAAGTCATTGTAGTTTTTGCAAAGTAGCTTCAACTGTCTTTTGTTTTGATTTTGGCCTCCAAACGAGTGAAGCGTATGTGACCATGGCTCTTATAATAGACGTATAGAGTATTTTTTTTTAAATATCCAGAGTTCTGCTAAAAAGCCTGTTGCATATCCATGTTGCCACTGTGGTCTTCTCCAGTACTCTTTTTAAGTGGGAGCATTTATAGTTTTACCAGGACTGGCTCGAAGTCCTATTGCTCGGCACCATGTCGCGAATCAAGTTTAGGATTGAATTAGATCAGAGATAGAATGGGGATTAAATAGAATCAACAGGTTAGAAGCGATAATAACCCTTTACGATTTTACTGTGTGATGACCCTCAGAGGTCTGCTTTGGGTCCTCACCTTTTTTACATGAATTACCAGAAACTATTTGTCAGTTCAAAATGTGTATGTGTTCTTATAATATCCAGATCTACCTGAGCAGATTGCTTGATGTAATCAAGAATTATGTCAAGAGGCTCTATATGGGTTTAAAGATCAAAATATCAAAGTATCAAAATAGGCAAGAAGCAGAAGGTTGTTTTGTTTTCATACCTCGGATTTTACAGCAATAATTGCTTTTACAAAATTGGGTTTATTAAGTAGACTGATGTGGTAATGAATTCCATAACACGATTAAATAGTTCGGTAAAGTCGATAATAAGGTAAAATAAGGTACGGATTTGATGCGTGCTATACGTGACGATCAACAACTAGATACGATTTATGTATGGCCTAAAATTGTATGACCATATCTGTCGTTTTTGTGAGGCCCCACTAGGCTTCTCACTGGATTCGTATTTAGAATCTGAAAGTTGTATTCATTTTTTTTTACAAACATATTTACACTTGGGACTCCTTTGTTTTCCATCATTAATTAGTAACTTAATTTTATTTTTATTTGTAATATTTTAGATTTCCTTTTTCTTTGCTTGATTTAACATTTGTAGTTTGTAATCGCTTTTATATTAGCTTCTATGTTAACTACACCACCCATGGAATATTTTTGAGAAATATTTTGTATTAAAATGGTGGATCCAGTCAATTAGTTTATGTAGCGTATTTTCGATATTCCTAGTTTAATTAAATGAAGCGTGGAAAACTAAAAAATATTTCCTGTTTACTGATCGGACCAACTTGACCCGAATCGGATTTAAATCTGCATCAAATCTACTTAAAGCCTTCAAGTGAACGTTCTTCAGAGGATAGTTGTAATTTCATTTATGTTGAGTGCTAATTATACCTTTTCATTGGGGTCTACTGCGAAGCTCTACTCCCATGCTATTATTACATTTTTTTTTAAATATTTTTTATATAATCCTATCTACTTTGTCTTGAATTTTGTTTATGTACAGAATTTCATGTGTTAATTTGTTTGTTTAGCCTTAACTCATATATTTAAAACGAAGGGATGTGGAAAAGAAAAACGTTTTGTTAAACAGAATAAAGTAAACATAGAAAAAATATTTTTTGCAAATGTACGAGTTGTTTTGCCAAAAAAAGCTATATCCTAAATAAAAATAATTTTTTTTTTTATATATATTATATATATATTCGCATATAACGCTTGATATAAATCAACGAAACAACTAACTAGCTTTTAGTAGAAGTCAAATATTACCTGCAGTTCAATATTAGTTTGTTTTTGCATTTATTCAAAAGCAACCAAAAGGAAAAAACTAATGCTCTTACAATGAGGTTCATACAAACTTTTTGGTTGTTTTAGTATCAATTGTCGCCTTTGCAATTTTGCGATCAAAATTATAAGAAAGAAAACTTCACTCCAGAAGAAAACCCTGCATTACTTACAATACGACATCCACTAGAAGGGCAGTTGATGATTATTGCAAAGATATAGTTTCACTTACGGCCACTGCACATTAGTCGACTTTGTGACATGGATAAGAATGTAAATTGGAATATTTTCTGTAAAGCTTTTCCTAAGCCAATAATAACTGGAGTCTATAGGTATTGTCAGAATAAAACTACTGAAAATTATCAAATTGTAAGAAAATAATTGTCACGCAGTAAAAATTTTGAAGTGCTACTAACAAAAGGAAAATGGAATATACTAATTTCGGCCTAAATTTTTTCAAGCTTTGCTTCAGGGTCCTTGTTTTTAATGACAAGTGATTTCATTCCATAATCCATAGTGGGACAGTTTTTCTAGATATTCTATATACCTTATGCATAGGTATGCAGTATTTGCTTTTTGCTTTGGTTGGTCACCACTGCATATACAATACATGTTTTTTTGTATAATTTGAATATTCAAAACGATGGAAAACTTATATGTAAAATTGGCTGTGTAATATACGTTCATCTTACATACAAGAATCCGACTGCAGTCGTTCTATTGTCTGACTTGACTCAACAAACGTTGAAATAAAGCTTCAGGAGAGTGATCATATTAACACTCCGTGTGAATTTAGACCGTCCGCGAACGTGTTAGTAGCTGGCATTAGATGGATATATTCATTTGTTTAATGATCTAGTAGCCAGATGATCTGATTAGTTTTAATTAGAACATTCTGATAATATAGACTCCTTGTTAAATTAATTATGTGGAAAATTGCCGGCTCATGATCACGTTCAAGAATATAAAATTATTATTATAAAGTGAGAGAAGCCATAGCTTCGATAGGCCTTATAGTCTAACAACGATGGAACTTAATTCATGTTAACCAACAATAGAAAGAATAAATGTCAAATATCGGAAGCGGACATCATAATCAATCTTCTTCAACCACATAGATACATAGTTACCTAATATTATTCATTTTCTAAATTAAAAAGGTTTAAGTTGTGGGTAGTATGTGAGTATATATGTATGTAATAGGAGAATCTCTGCATAAGTAGTATAAACATACGAATACAACCTTCCAAAAATTTCAAATTAGAAGAGCTCGTGATTTGCGTAGGTAACAAAAAATCTGAATTCTAGAAATTCTCAGTTTTTTACTTTCCGTTCTTTTTCATCTAGCATTATTTCCTCCGTTTTTTCTGATTCTCTGCTTTCTGAGCAAACAAACTTAAATAAACTTCTTCCTTAAAAAACCATTTATAACTAAATCTAGTTAAATCTATATAAGTTTGCTTTCGTACTAGGTATAGGTTTAGGCATAGGAGCTTACCTAGGCTTATTGGATACGAGTCCAGCTTGTAGAATTATTGACAATCGGGTGAACTTGAGGAAAAATTCTATAAGCGAAAGTATGGTTGCGTGGTAAAAGTGGCCGGCTCCTTTGCTCTTTTTAACCATTTCATTTCATTTTAATTTCCTTCTCTTTAAAAACTTGTATAAGATAGTTTTGCATAAAGTGCTTTAACGAAAGTATAGTTGCGTAAGCTAGTACTATTGCTTTAATTTTATATGTCTAGCTATTAATAATAATTTGAACGGGTCTTCGGACATCTCAATTGCATCCATATTTTATTGCAATTCAATGCCATCCTTAATGTGTATTCTTAGAGTTTGAACCCGAAAGCAAACCAGAAGAGTGAATTTTTGGTCCATTTTATTTGTGATTTCATCGACTTGCGTATGCTTACAACACATTTTTATCCCTCAAGGAGACACGATAGATACCGATATTTGGTTAGCCAGACCAAAACGATAAATATTTCACTTTCAATTGAAGTTAATTTCTGACCTGCCCAAATAGCAACTAACAAAAATTTTATAATTTTTTCATGTAGAGAGATATCACATTCCTAAAATTACAAAAGTTCCGCAATTTGCATTTAAAAAAAAAAAAAGAAAAAAAACGAAAAAAATATTCTAGCCTAAATGTGTATTGGCAATAGAGAAAATTTATATTATAATTCTGACCAGGTTTAATTTCTTTTCTACCAGGCGCATCGGTTGGCCCATACAAATTTTCCAATTCAGTTAGCAGAATTGTGATAAAATAGGCAACAAGGCAAACTTGACGAAATTTAATAAACAGAAATTTAAATTTGCAATGAGTGGTGGGGGTAATACAAATTGCCTACACACTAATCAATTTACCAATTCTTTTGGGTAGGAAAAGTTTCGTGTGTTTCATAGAGCAGTGAATGAGTGAAGAGTATGTAGGTATTACCCAGAATTGCATTCTATTCTACCAAACTATACAAATTCTTTAATGGAATTTGTAGAACTGATTGATGAAACTAGGCAACAGGGCAACTTTGAACGAAAGTTTATAAACAGCAAAGATTTGTGTGGGTGGTGGGGGTAATAGATTATCCGTCCTACCCGCATAGCATGATTCGGATCGAACATGACTCGTTGTCAGCCATTAATAATTTCGGATAGAAGAGTGAGAGCTGATCATTCATTTTTACAATGTCAATGCGTTTGAACAATGCAAATGCAATATCACTTTGAAACTATATCCCTTCTTATAACAAGTTCAAGATGGCGTATTATTTTTGATTGGTTCAGTTCACATCACTGCATTTAAAATAAGAAGAGCAAAATAATTTTTGGCTTAGTACATGGCCGGCTCTATGGATTTATATTATGCTCACACACAAACTCGAATCAGCTAGCATGCATTCTTTAAGTTCTGCCATTTCTGTCAGTAGATGGCTCTAGGAGTATTAAACTCAGTAATTATTTAAGTCGAAAAGCATTTTTTAATCATCGTGTGGCAAATAGGTTATTGAATTTTTCTGTTTTTTTTTCTTTTTTGTAATTGGTATTATCGCATGGAGGCTATTAAAAATTGATTCCAAAATTTCAGTAGTTAGGGTGTAATTAAAAAAGTAAATATGTAGGTATTTAGGTAGGTAGGTAACATTTAATTTTAAATTCAAATGAGAAAATCCAATAAGACTTACTACTTCACTTTGAGTTATATACTTGTGCCTACATTTTAAACGTATTATAATCGAACGACTCGCTTCGCCACTCGAACAAAATATGGAAGCAATCAATTACAAAAAAAAAAAATATGCGCAAAAATAATAATTATTCATCAACATTACTATAACTTTAAAAGTAAGTAGGTACCTAGGGAGGAATACCCAAAGTAGGCAAATAATGAAAGATCTAGTAAAATTAACTAAAACTAAATTCTATTTCATTAGTACATACCTGCATAGGTGTCTAAACTATTAACTTCTGCTATTTCTCTACAATATAATCGAACTGTCATCTCCGTGACTATTACGTCGCTTACAGTCTCTGGAACATTGTCAACATATATATTTCAGGATGATCTAGAAATTCTTCCATTAGGATTGGATGGAGGATTGTCAGGGAGAAGTATTCTTCTTCGGGCTTTGCTATCAGCTGTCGGAGCCAGAATAAATAACTCGAAAATTTCGAGGTTGCACAGTATATTCTCATCATCATCAACATTTATTGTGTGTGGTGATGGTGGTGCTGCTGTACATGCCTACCTACATATCCCAAGTAACAAGGAAGTGATGTAAATAAATATCGCGCTATGTAGTTAGCTAAAATAAGCCTTATTTTTACGTTTCCCGCATCCCGCTGTTATAGTCATATTAAAACCCCAAAAAACACAATTTTATTGTACGTGATCCACAAAACCATCATATCTAGTAATAACGAGGATTCTTTAATATTTTCCTCATGAGATGAATTTGATCTTGTGCTTGCACATAGATGAATTAGTACCATTTGGAAATGTGACTCACATGCTCTTTGATCGTTTTTCTTCCAGAATATTTGTTTTTTTGCATTGATACGAAGTAAGAATTTATCAGGGAAAAAATTGCAATTTCATCAATTTAAACACCTGTCTTATTTCTTAATACAATTCCGAGTTATATTTTTAAAAGGAGCCGCAGTCCTATTCCATGCACGTGTCTGAATTTTTCGTACTATCTTAAGCTTGAATTAAATTGCCTATTTTTACTGCTAAAATAAATTTGTAAAAATAAGCTTTCTATTTTGAGTTCTATAAGAGGAAAGTACTAAAAGGTAAGGAAACATCGTGCAAGACCTCAGTAGTCTACGTAAGCATAAGATGAACAAGTTTTTTTTATCTTCCTTTTCCATCTCTGTGCGGTGAATTCCTGTGGATGTATTAAGTTCGTATTGCTTTTTATTCTCCAAACGACACATTTAATTTTTTTTTTGATTTTTGTGAATAAATTAATTACTTAAATCCAAAAACATTGCGATATTCTTTAAAATATTATTGGAAATCTTCTGTTTGAAATCCTAGTCTGATTTGTAATGAAAATTGTCTGATTATTGTTTTTTTATTTGAAATATATTTAAATAACGAAATGTATCAGAGCAAAAAAATTCTGCCTTTGAATTTCCCGTTTTAAATCCGTTTAACTCAAACTGGAAAAAAAATGTTTACTTTGTCCTTTTATTTTTATTGATTTTGAGTTAATATAACTTTAAAATAGGGATTCCTGGGTCTGTCCTGTAGTTCTTTACTCAAAGCCAAAGTCTAAAGAATATCCTTTAGTTAAAAACCTTTAGTTTACAGTTTTAGATATTCAGGATCATGCAAGTAATTTAGTCTTTTTTTCACTAACCCAGTTTTTAGTAAAAAACTATAATTTGCCAACTTAGGGGAAGGCACAATGGATCTGATCTGGTCGCGGTGTCTGAATGTTCCTAGAGGTCTAGTCGCCCCTACTTTTAACATTAACATTAACATAATTTCTGATTTTGGATGATTTCATTTTGAACAAAAAGATTATAACTTTTTATTTTCTCTTCTTTCTAATTTCTGATTTTGGATGATTTCATTTTGAACAAAAAGATTATAACTTTTTATTTTCTCTTCTTTCTTTCTCACGTAAAGCGGGTTGAGATGTACAAAAAATTGTATCGGAGGTGAGATAAGGATGCAATATGTTATAACTGTATTCTTGGTAGAATAGAACTTTTATTCTTTCATTCTACTCGACTCATTTTATTGGTTTACTCTGCTCCCTGCCAATTAATGAGGCCAAATAAAATTTTACTTCTCCGTGAATCAAAAAATCAAGAGCAATAACATTTAACAAGCAAAACTAAATTAATTAAAATTAAAATGAAGCGAAGCTCGGATATAGTCTTGATTTCAAGTAATATCCTATATTGCCCCACAAAAAAATAATCAAAAATAATTCTACGTTTCTCATCTGAAAACGAAAAACAGGAATAAATCTCGACTTTACTATAATGATGGAGACCACTAGTCCCTATTAAAAATGCTCACAGAAACACAATCGAGCCACAGTGTGGAAATAATAAATTCATCAAGCCGCTTATGAAAACGCCGTCGACAAAATGTTCAACACACACTGACAATGCGCAGTGCTTATTATTATTATTAACATCATTAGGTTAGATATTATGTGTTTGTATGCTTGCGAATATATTTCTCTGATTGGCCAACGAAAACAACAACACCAAGCAATGGCTTGCAATTCTTTGATTTTTGTTTAGGAGAGCTTATTTTGCTACTGCACGAACATGATATTCTCTCGATATTCATATATAAAAAAATGGGTTCTATGCAGCCATCAACAGATGGCGGGATGTGTATAAAAATGAACTTATTTTGGGTCGATTAAATAAAAGCAAATTGTCATTTTGCGTGGATAGTTTTTTTTTCAAATTAAAATATTCGACGAATTAAAAGCTTAAAACATGAATATTTTCCAAACTATTGTCAAATTAATACTTTAGGATGCTCTTCTTAAACTACCATTAAATACAACAACTCAGTATTTCTTAAAATTTTAAATTTAATTTAATTTATTAAAAGAAGAAAATTCCAAAGAAAAGATTAATTGTTTAAATTTGTATAAATTTCATAAACTTTAGGCTACGTCTTTGCCCATCATTCATTGTTCTAAAAAAATTTTTTCGATGCAGTGCCCTATTAAGAGCTAATCAGCGTCTGAATATATTGGTTACATAATTCCTGGACTTATCTTCGCACATAAAACAGACGTGAAACATGTTCCATAACTCATTTTTTTTTATACTTAAGTTAGATTTGGTGTAGTGTAAGAAAATCGGCAAATAGTCTCTTTCTTTTCCTTTAACTTTGGAAAATACTAAATTAATTTGAAGATAAGAGAATTAAAGCACCAAAAATCATCCATCACCGTCTTTGGTTGATTTAATTACCGACGAAAGTCTTTTAAAGCGAATGTAAAGTCATTGATGCATCACGACGAGAATTAATACAACTTCAGCAGTGTCTTATAGGAAATTATAAGATATTGAAAGACATTAAAAAGTATATAACTGAAATATTCTCATTTTGTACCGTGTTCAAATATATTTCGATATTTTTATAATCAGGGTTCCATTGTTATCCTTATCTCCAAAATACTAAGCATCCTATGTTGTCTTCGATCTTCTAGAACTATTATGTAATTTCTTCTTTTGCAAAAAAACTGGTCTTTCAACCAGAATTCTAATTAGAACCTCGTAAAGGAACAATGTAAGGCAAATAGCGTTCGTTAATTAAAACAATATAAGCCCTCCGATTCTACTTACTATTTTATCTCCGAGTATTTTTTTAGTTTTACGTGAATTGTGAACTTTCCTCACATGATTTTGCACATAAAAAAATGTTCTTTTACATCAACTAGCTTTCTTAAACTGTCATTGACAGATTTCATATAATTTGTTAATTTCATATATATTCTGTTGCGCTTACAATTTATGATCTCTTATTATTATAGAAAAGGTTACGGGGAAATTTCTATTGTGTCTTGCATTGTACGGTGAATTCTGTACTGTGATACTTTATGGTTATTACTTATTATTAAACTTCAGTAGATTACACATCGGACAAACAACTTATAGAATCATTCCATAAAAAATCCTAGTTATGAGATCCCATTCTTTTTTACCTGCGATGCATGCGGATTGAGACTTCGAGATCATGAAAATTGAGCTACATTAAAAAAATTATAACTTTGGTTCTAATTATCACAGAGGCAAGCTGCCTTTTATTAGAACAAAATTATGGAAAATAAAATTAGCTTTTATCCTTGAATATCTCAAAATGCATCCTATTAATTTTTTTTTCTATTTTATTTTTAAATGAATGCTCATAAGTCTGTTGTTAGTAAAGTTCTGAGGTTGGGATCGCAATTAGAGAAGAGATATATTTTCTTCCATAGAGGTCTGGTTATTTTTGGGAAAAAAATTTATACGAATTTATTGTGTTATCCTTTATTCCATAACATTTTTACACCAATGATATGATTTTTTGTTTACTCCTAAAATGTGACCTGTTAACAGTCCTGTAAACAGCTACTTCAGTTCAAAAGTTATTTAATATTTTTATGTTAGGTGAAAAATTTAAATTTTAATTTACAGAATACAAAATACCCTCCTCTTGCAAGATGAACATTTCTGCTCATGTCATCTTGGATGGATATCATGACTCTAAATAAAAAGTCAAAGTATTTTATTAAGCCTATTCACCTTATGGTTACAGGTGGTTTTTTGTTTTACAAGACTTCTTATTTTTAGCATTGATTTAACTGCCTGGATAATATTTGTTTTTTTTTTTTTTTAATTCACATGGCCGTTAATGACCTATCATTATCTTCCCTTTATAACTTGTTTTAATCATGGCTTAAACTTTTACATTCGCATTTATATATTTGCTTCCGGCGCATACTTATTAAGGATTATCTTATTGATACTAAACCTAACTTAGCACTAAATAACAGTTCAAGAACCAGTGGCTCCATTCCTCTCTTAGGAACTTAATTTTGGCAGTGAGTCAAGGCGCTAACTTTGCCAACCGGCTCGAAAGGACAACATTTAAGTTATTTTATTTTGGATTTTGCTATTATTTTACTTACGGAATTAAAATTATTACTATTATAACAACAACGCGTTGTGAAAATTAATAAATTTTTTTGTATTGTTTTTCTTTTTCGCTTACGTTTTCCTGCTTTTGAATTAATTCTTCATGGAAATCGTCTGGTGCAACGCGAATTATCACAACTCATGAACCGTAATGATATGGCAGTTATCCACGTTAAAATAATTTAAAATAATGTATTTAGGTACTAATGTGAGTGTCGGGTGAGCGGGCTTTCACACAAATTATCGTAATTTCGTAATTTTTAGGGTTTCGTACAACGAAAAGGAAAAGACGGAACCCTTATAAAATCGCTTATGCCGTAAGTTTGTCTGCCTGTCACAGACGTTTTTTCTCGAAAAGGATGTGACGTCTGAAATGGCAGACGCCCACATATTTCGACACTCAAAGATTCTGAATTTTTTTTATTTTTATTGCGGCTGGGTTGGGTCCCATAAAAAATTTTTTTTTGCAGTTTGAAAAGGCTACTTGCAAAGATTCGGTGAATTGGTTATAAATATATAGCCCAAAATATGCGGATAAATACCCCCCCCCCCACTCCAGCGGTTGTATGTATATAGTCTTGTATTCGTAGCATTGCGACTAAGGAATAATATATATTATCTTCGATATATTTTTTGTGTGCTCAATTCTTACTACAGTCAAGAAAAGATCCATTCTATATCATCTTTGTTTCTATACATATAAAAGCTAGATGGAACGAAAAATTTCAAAACACGGTGGTGTTGTCCTGTTTAACAAAATCGCTCACAAAAACCTTCCTAAGTATCCTATACAGATAGGAGAGCTAAAATTACACTTCCAATACCTGGCAGAGGCCAGGTAAGCACACATGAAATCTTCGACTGGCTTAAGCTCTCATTCCAGGTAGGACAGATAACCGGGAGGGTTTGCCAAGGACTCCAAATTTTGGTAGGTCATCGTCGAGCCAGTTACCATACCGATCATGGTTCTATATTGTTTTCTCCCGAACGACCCAAGAGAAAGTCCATGAACTTCTTATTTTGTACACCTACAAGCACTCAGCTTCGTCTGTCGCTACTGATGCTTTGCACGAACATATCTGGTTTAATGAAAGAATTCGTAATGTTAACAGCAGTTTCTTATCAGGAAAAGAAAGTGCCTGAGTCGATCAGTGTCATCTCTCCGTTCATTCCCCATAATGCCCGTGTGCCCAGGTACCCACGGTATCTCCCATAACCTTCTTAAAATATTTTCAGGTACGTAGTTATAAAGAATTAATAAAAAAAATTCCGTTTGCCTTTCTTTCACATTTCTTTAGGAGACTTGCTTTCAGACAATTGATTAGAGGTAACCGTTATTCCAAAAATTACATTACATGAAATCCTCAAAATCTTTGTAATGTGCTCCAAAAGGCCAGAATATAACGAGAAAATAATTCTTATGCAAGGATTAGCTCCACCTGTGTATACCAGTCATTCGAAATCTTTAATTATGCTGATTGCCAAGCTTTTTATATAATGTAATCGAGATTTGTGAAGACTATCTAAACTCTTATGAGATTTTTCTATTCGTGTCACAATAGGTTTCCCTATCTCCGCAGTATCAGAAAAATCTGCTTTCAATTCTGATGGGTCTAGTGGTTCAGAAGCCGTTCAAAATTTTGTAATCTAGTCATTTATTTGGAACATTCACCATTTTTTCATTTTGAATATTTATTTATTTTAAAAATTTCGGGTGCGTCTTTTTTTCGTCCTTTATCTGTTGAATGTAGAAGGAAGTGTGTGGTGCTTCGGTCGTTGTATAAGTGATTATAAATTTCTATTAAAATAGCCAAAAATACATATTCCTTTTTAAGTTTTGAACCTGCGTTTCCAGATGTTGTTCCAATATATGATATTTGGTCCAACTTGTGTACTTTCTGCATATTACATCTTTTTTTTTGACAGTATTTTATTTTTCTATTGCCTAATTATTTTTGAAGAATTAAAAATATCCTTTTACGCCATTGAAATCAGTGCACAGTGGTTCATTGGAACCAAAAAGTGCACGGATGCATGGATTGAAATGAGATTTTACACACTTGGTATTGACAGTAAAAGAAAATTTTTGATAGATATTATGTTGGCCAATTAGTTTCCCAAGATCTTTATGTGGGGTATCATCGGCGTCGTCGTCATCTTCTTCTAAAAGTGAAGCATTCTGGTTGCCCAATAATATTTTTTCGCTTTTACTATCTAACCTTGTGTCCTAAAGAAGAAATTATAGGACCTGAGATCCATGGCTGTATGAAACACATCTTAAAGATAGACAATCCGAATATATTTCCTAGCATGGTCAATTCTATCCTTTTTATGATATTTACTACGAGCTTCTAATTTCTAATATGGTCTTTTTCTCAGCTTTTATAAATGGGGTGGTTTTCTTTTGAAACTTCATGCTTACACAGGACTACAGAAGCGAAGAGATTGTGGAGTGTTATTATTCCAAATAATACGATTTGGGTCACCTTCATCATACATAAAGGATTTAGGGCAGTGGCGTAATTATGGATGTATGCCCCCCCCCCTCCCTCCCTCCCTCAAACAAATGCTACTAGCCTCGCGGATAATTTTTTTATATATTTTTTTCTACATTGATAAGTTTATAACTAATGAGTAAAACTTTCGTTCAACACAACTTTCCAAAGCGCCAATCTTTTGATGGCAAGAATTCGTCCATTACTCTGTCAATATTAATATTCCGACTTTCTTCATTGCTCAGTATCGCTAGAGAATTCAGCCGCATCTGTGACATAATACTACGAAGGTAAGTCTTTATAGATCCGTGACAATGCTTCTTATAGCAGAGCTATTTACAATTAAGAGTTCATCTAGTTCTCTAATAGTTGAGATTTCTCGAATTCTTTCCAGCATCACGGATCGAAAACTTAAAAGTTGTTGAGGAAAACTAGGCGATTAATCTTCTGAATAATACTCGCAGAGGCGATTTGTTTTTTCAACAATTTCGTGATCTGTTAAGCCGCTGAGAGCTTCCTGTTGAAACAGCGATAATCGTTCCGGCAAGCTATTCGTACTTTCATAGCGTACTGTGAATTTTTGAATTACGTTATCCAGACAACGGTTAAAAGCAAATATTCCGAATTTTTCTCTAGGATTCTTCACTTCTATATGCAACTCATCAAAAAACTTCTTCACATGGTGCTGGCGTGGTTTTTTGAAACCTGGACTTACTTTCCAAGATGTGACGATTTCTTTAGTTTATTTTAAAATTGTCGGGAAATCCTGCCTGAGTTCCATCATTTTTCTTTAGTTTGCTGCAGGATTGTGGTGGCTTTCAATATATCAATGGCTGACTCTTGTAAATATTCAAAGAAATAACCGAATTTTAATTGAGTGAACCTAACTGCTTATTAATCTAGCGTTGTTTTTTATGTGGTTTCGAGTTTCATCACTTATTAATGCCCCCCCCCCCCCACCTTCAATATCATTTGTCCAATTTTGAATATAATTGGAAAATCCCGAAGATCCCCATGAACTAACCAAAGTTAGTTTTACCTCTTTGTTGTTCATCAAATTGATCAATTATTTCGTTTTGATAAGTCAAGATTCTTTTAGCTGCATAATTTAAAAGATGCTGTATCGGTACTTCAGCGCAAGTGTCCGTAAATATTTCGTTTTTCGGTCGTCTGCAAATAGCTTTCGTTTTAAGAATATATTGATAACAAGGGAAGAATTTGTTTTTAATTAATAAAAACCACTTCCATTTTAAAAATAAATGGTGAAAACATATAGTTTATATACCGAAGATGAAATCATAGGGTATAGATAGTTTTTCACTCCTTAAGTTGTAACGCATAGAAATAATGCTGATGCAAAATGGATTTGACAACCAAGAATAATATTAAAAGTTATCTGTCTTTCTGTCGTCCGTCCTCACGATAGCTCGAGAGCGCGTTACCTAAGAGGGCTGAAATTTTGCATATGGGCTTTTTTAAAAACAAAATAAATTTAAGTTCAAAAATGGGGTCAATCGGGAGTTTCCATAGGGTTGTCATACAAAAATTTCGTTTGGGCAGTCCTGAGGACGCGACTACGTAGAGAGCTGAAATTTGGCACATGGTGTTTTAATAGTAAATAATTAAACAAATAATTAATAGTAAAAAATTAATTAATTCGGGCAACCCCTTCTTGTGGTTGCCATACAAAGCTTTTGGTTTTCACTTCTATTATCACTTTTATTTTCATTTAGGGTATAATGTTATTGGTCTTAGACAAATTATAACTTTTTCTTGTTGTTATTAGCTTGAAATATTATTATAAATTATCAAGCTAATAAAATATCATTGCAATAATGAATTTCCTTTTATGTGTATCAATTTCCCTTCTGTAAATATTTTAATTACTTTGTAGCAGCACTAATCGCTCGCAACAAAAAAAGTATATTTTACGCTGTTTTCACTTTTTGCGAGCTGTTATCAATCTATATATAAATATATACAGGGTGTCCCGTAAGTCGACGTCAAGCCGAAATCGGGTGATAGACCAAATCATAACAGTTACTAGAAAAATATAAAAAAAATCCAAATCATGTATTTTTCAAATTATAGACATTTCTTTTGTTTTCGAGAAAATGTACACCCTGTGATGGTTTTTTAGCTTCTGTTGCTACAAATCTTTACTTTTTTTTCAATTTTATTTTTCTAATGTAATACCGAATAGTGCTTATGTCACCTGTTGCTTTAAATTCTCAGCCAACTGTTCCAGCTTGGAGGAAAATGTCACATTTTGCTAAACCAAGAATAGAAAATTAATATTGCACCCAAATTTAACTGACTGTAATGAAAAAGAAATATACTACGCCCCAGTTTGGCAAGTAACTTTAAAAATTGACGTATTTAATAATGATTTTAAAACGATATAACCCTTGCTACAATATTTCTTAGATTACGGGAAAAAAATTTTTTTCTTCAAGAAACCCAGTTTCGAAAAATTTCTTTTCACCTACTAAAAATGATTCTATAGTACCCAAAGTTTGCCGTAAGACCGTAACTTTAAGACTCTGGTTTGAGTGAGACGGGGAGTCATTGCATGAAATGTGAGTGAGCAAGATAGTGACACTAGCTCGTCAACTCATTGAGTTTTTACAAATGTGCATCGTCTACTCTCCACAGAGGCCCGACTTCCAAACCAAGTACCTACATGGTGAAGGAAGAGTTCCTTACCTTACGAGGACGTAGTACCTACTTCAAGCAGTTGAAGAAGACCTAAGTAGTTCGGTATGTGCAATTCAGGAAAGCACAGGAGTGCCTAAAAGTCTAGCTCACGGAATTTTACAAAAGCATGAGCTCCAGAATTACGGAAGCAGTTGAATTTGTCACCAATGGAAGATTTGCCCGTCTGATAACCCGATCCTTTTTAAGAAGATGTCGAACTTGTATTGCAGCTGAAGGAAGGTAGTTTGAACATCTTTTGCAAATAATAAATCTTAGCATTCAAATAATTTGTGTTTAATAATAAACTTAAAAGATTTGTCCTAAGTTCAACAAAAAGATAGAATCTCTCACTTGAAAGAGTCACTATCTGTCGTACTCACACTTCATGTAATAACTCTCCGTTTCACTCAAACTAGAGTCTTTCAGTTACGGTCTTACGGCAAGCTTTCGGTACACTAGAATCATTTTTAGTAGGTGAAATGAAATTTTTCGAAACTGTGTTTCTTGCATTTTAGAATCCTTATTAAATGCGTCAACTTTTAAAGCAAAACTGACGTAGTATATTTCTTTTTCATTACAGTCAGTTAAATTTGGGTGAAATATTAATTTTCTATTCTTGGTTTAGCAAAATGTGACATTTTCCTCCAAGCTGGAACAGTTGGCTTAGAATTTAAAGCAACAGGTTACAAAAGCACTATTCGGGATTACATAAGAAAAATAAAATTGAAAAAAAGTAAAGATTTGTAGCAAAAGGAGCTAAAAACCATCACAGGATGTACATTTTCTCGAAAACAAAAGAAATGTCCATAATTTGAAAAAATACATGACTTAGATTTTTTTATATTTTTCTAATAACTGTTATGATATGGTCTATCAACCTATTCCGGCTTGACGTCGACACTTACGGGACACCCTGTATATATATATATATATTGGAGTCTGTGGCATAGCCGCACTGGCTCAGCCTAAACTGTTATTTCCTTATGTTTCCGCTGTAAACATTTTTCGGCATTAAGCTAGAGTTAAGAAAACAAAAAACAAAAACCATTTACTTGGTACATGTTTTCCATAAAATTATTTTGTCTCTCGAATAATTAATTAAATAGAGAGTTTTGTTATGAACATTCGTAGCCAAATAAGTCAATCTGAAATTGACTCAGTGTCAACGCCGCACCGGCCTTCGGGCATCAGTCCAGACAATCTAAGCAGACGTACATAGTTACTATATTAACGACAAAGATAAGTAGCAAGAAACTGGAGCAGCTTAAAAACTTTGATTCTCTAAAGTAAATTTTAATCAAACAATCTGTGCATTGTGAAAAAAAAACAGTAGAATTTAATGAATGACATAACAATTGAGCTCAAGGCCTGAAGACGAAAATTTGTAAATTTGGTTAGCGATTTATTTATTTTATTGTAATTAAATGTAACTAAGCTAGTGCAATAAATATTTAAAAAAGGTGGTCAAAGTTTCAGATGCGATAATTGTGTCGGGATTTTTTTTAAATAAACAACTACGATAACTGTGTGCTTGAACATTTGATTTATTACCATTCATTAGATTTCAAGTGCGATAACTCTGTGCTTGAACACTCAATTTGCTGCTAAGTCTGCAGCTCGAGAATTGAGTGGAACTGAGTGTTTGCTTTGGTGTATACTACCTGTGCAGAAACAGTTTTGAGTTGATAGAAATTATTATCATCACTAACTCAGTATGAAAGGAAAAATGTTCTTCCAATTCGACCGAATGTGAGTGGTTTCGTTAGTATAAACAAAACAAGAAATTTGTCCTGTTTTGAGCTGTTCCTCTCACCACATAACAATGTGTCTCCATTTAGGGTCTAAAATAACCGAGTCAGCTTAAAATATTCCATTCAGTTCCAGTAAGTCGAATTGCTTTGGATCACAAACAGTACTAGGTAACGCGGCTGCAAACGATGTTTTTTTTTCAGAAGGATCTAATAATTGCAGAAAAAATGTAAAACACTGATCCTTAATTGTTGAAATTTAAGAATCAATGTTATTGCCTTGTCCTCAGAAGTGATAAAAAAAAAACTGGGTAGAGCTGCTATCGAATGGATATGCGGGGTGGTGTCGTGTTTCCTAGTAAGAGGTCTATTGTGAAAAAGGTTTCAATACTAACCATGAAAAGTAAAAAATTTGTATTTTTTTATTATAATTTTTCCCCAAAATAACGGATTAATACGACACCAATGTCAGAAATTAGGTAATATGTTGCAAGAATGAGAAACAAGTTAATCGTTTATCAGACAGACAAAATTAAATTGCATTTTCTTATAAGAAGTGCGCAAATTATTTGTTTTCTTTTTACAGAAATTGTTACCTTGGCTTAACAACGTTGTAAGAAATATTTATTTCCTTCAGATTCTCAACTCAGCTCATATTTACAGGACCCATTAAGAACTAAGTTTGAATATAATCACAAATGTTAAAAAATGTTTGCCTTGTGCTCCAGTTCTTGTTTTTGTACCCACCCGTACCCCCAATTATATAGGGTGTCTCATATTACTAGTATTTGAGCGGTTGATTGCTAGGTTGATAAAAAGGGATTTTACATTCGAGAACATGTGTAGGTACATCAACTATATAAATCTCTTAAGATGTTTTCAAAAACCTTATAAAAGGTAATGCCGACAATATTTTCAAGAGACAGATCAGGATCGTCTTCATGAAGAAATTGTCGACATTTTCTACTCTTTTGGCACTTTTGGCCTGCTGTATTGGGTACTTCAACAATATCACCATTAGGAAGCTTTGTACTATTTTAGGTTTTAATGCACATGCGCATGTGTGCCGAGCTGTAACTTACAAAAATGTCTGATTATCGGCAAAAGCATTTTTCTTGAAAAATACACTTCAATAAGAAGTAAATACCCTATTCAGCCCTACCTGCTATACAATTGTAGTTGCCGATAAATGCATTTTTCAAGTTTATATTTGTTTTTATGGTCAACGAGTTGAAATCATGTGCGTAGAATCCATTTGTATGCTAATGGCTCTTTGCTATAAAGAATTTTTAACATGGTAAGTCAAAAGTATTAATTATTATTTTTTTATGCCTACTTTTATGTATTAATTTACTTTCTAATTTGATTTTTGTAAAAATATCAGTGAGGAGAAATAACAGTTTCCTAAGTAAATTGAAAACAATTATGATGTAATGTAACACGTATATAACCGGAAACACTCGTACTGATAAATAGTATATGGCTGCAGTTTGTTGAATCCAGAAATTAGAGAAGAAGTTGGCATTTAGAAATCATAAAACACAATTCTTCTGCATGATATCCCTCATATAAAAATATATTTTCTTTTTCTTTTTCGATAAAGTCTATTCTTCTAAGCAAGAACTTAAGGTAAAAGTTTTTACTTTAAATTGCCTCTTAGTCCATTTTTCCATGCTTGTGATACAATTTTTTTTATTGTTGATTCGTCGCTCTCTAAGAGTTAAATATAAATAAAAAAGGTTTTTAAATAAAAATATTGACAAAAATACACAAAAATCTTTAGATTTTCGTCCGTCCGGTGTGGGTAGGAGAGATGAGTAGGTATCAGAAACATTTACTTATTCTGTAAATTGTTAGGAAGAAGAAAAATTTTATAGGTTAGATATTTACCTGCCACGAAGAAAGCAGAAGAAAAGTTCTGTTGAAATGAAAATGGGTTATAAAATTGCAAGAAATTGTTTTTGGGTTTGGTTGGTTATAGATAGAAACTGGATCATCATATTTAGAAAATTCAAAACTTTTATCGACTCCATACAATCAGAAGATACAATTCAATAGGGCTTTTGTGTTTCTAAATTTATTATTTTTTTTTTCACATTTAGGCCTAGTGTTTGATTTAATTTTTCTTGCTTTGATATAAAATAATTATGTATCTCAGATATCCACATGTAGGTATCTACCTAGCAAAATTTACTAGTTTCTAATTGAATTTAGTCGCTGTTAGCTAAAATTACAGAAAAATTAAATTCTTAAAATCATATGAAAAACAAAAACAGAGAGATCATCATGAAAATATATTTCACCCCTTTAAAATTACCATTGAAATTCTGTCTGTCAGCATAGCAATGGGCTTACTAGTGCTGTCCATATTTCGGTCAGAAGAGAGAGAGAGAGAGAGACAAAGAGTTAAACAAAATACAGATAATTATCAATTTTGCCTTGTCCTCTTCCAAAAGATAAAATTTCTGCTGCATTTCATTGGTTAATACAATACACGAACTTAACTACTTAACTTAACGAATATTTCGGTCATGCGCAGTAGAACTTCATTTTACATTTCGGTTAGAAATGATCTGAAATTTGCTGATCGCCTGGTAGTTACTGTTTCTTTCTAATATACAAGAGGGAATGAGATGAAATTAAAAAATTATCCCAAGCAAACGATACGGCGCATGTATTTTCGTTACAATTTTTTGTTTTTGAATTTATAGTGGTGGCCATGGTAGTGAGTGAGTGAGTGATACTGAAAAGATGCAGAGGAACTGAAAAAAGAAATATTTTCATTTGACAAAATCATGATTGTTCCATCCAGGCATATTTCTTTTGAGTTTCGTTTTTTTTTTCGTAACCTAGTGATATATTTCTATCAATAGATGGCTCCGGGGGTATTGAAATTAGAAATTTTGTGGCCGAATGAAATCAAGATTTTTGTATAAATTTATTTATATATAGCAGAAAAGTTTTTGGATTTTCTGGTGAATTTGTCTTTTTTTACTCGTGGTCTTTCAAGATAATATTTTCGACTAAAAATTTTATAAAATTTCACACCACATAGGTAGGTATGAGGGAAGCCTCCGTAATTAGTTATTCATAGATTTTCATATCGCTTTTAAAAACTATCAGTAGGAGTGTACCTTTATAGTAATTTAGTCAACATTAAATGTAGTGGACCTATTTGTCAGCATTTTACCTAGGAGACGCTAACAACATAAAAGGTTGAAGCTACTTGCTTCAATTTTTTTACCTGTCTATGCATTTGTATATAATAATCTTTATGACAGGGCTCCATTAGCAATTCAATTTTAACACTTCTGCAACCAGATTTGCTTTCTTTTCGGCCAGAGCGCGGGTATTGAAGGGTGTGAGAGATGAATCATTCCCTTCAATATCATTACTCCTGTTTGAATGTGTTGATATGAAATGATACTATCATACATTCATACTATCTTAAATACAATTGCGACTGCGATGGCTGACCTTTGCTGTCTCATATTAAATAAAATGTTCAATACAATATTTGTAAAGCTACAATTCCATACTCCTTTCTAGACTATGCAGCAAAGTCGGCGATTAAAAAATTTAAGAATGAGAGCGAATGTATCATTATCCAAATCCATTCCAATTGGCTGTACATTACAAACACAATAGACTTTTAGCAACTGCACTCAAATTCATTATTGTTATTGAAGATGCAAATTGTTATTAATAAAATAGTTTGTATATCACTAACACCTACAAAGCAAAGTGAGAATATTCTGTTCTTTTTATTCTTTGTATTATTTTCAATTTATGGTTTTTAGAAAATTATCTGCTCTGAACGAATATATTTTATTGAATTGCTTTATAAGCGAAAAATTGTTGCTTACTAATTATTTCCGAAAATTCAGAACATTGATTAAAGAAAAAATTAAATTCAGATCCCAGCTATAAAGTGAGCTACCGATAATTACCATCTTATTTTTTGTTAAACCCACCAACCAATTGTTTTCTTTACGGCGCGTATCTGTGAATAGTCATAGTTATTGCCACGCGAACCGGCCAACCCTGCTGCAATTTATTTAAAGATTCTAACATACTTCTCTAGTTTTTTCTAACATTTATTGTGAATAGTTGCGTGCACAAATTGCATTCCAATAACTTAATATTTTTGATTAATTACATTGAAAAAAATGCTTGTCGTGTTATTTCTTGTAGTGGGTATCTTTAGCGCAATATTAACTAACATCAGTTCTTAAACCAGAATTTTTCTGAATTTCAGACGTACAAATACTTAAAGGGTGTCTAATGTCTAAAAGGAAAACTGTTTATTCATCATCCTGGATGAAGAAGAGACTGGCAATGGAAATCTCCAGATTAGTTAATTTTAAGGTAAGCGTTAATTTCATGTTTATACTAAAAAACCATGTTTTTCCGATTTTTTTATATCTATTTTTAAGAAGTTATTTGGTGAGTGCCTTGTGCTTTCTGCAAAGCAATTTCTCCATATATATTTATATTATGATTTTACGCAAATGCAAATTAATTGAAGTAGATATATATGGTTTACACGTAATGTTACTGTTATAATTTAAAACGGATATGTATATCATTTTGTAAAGGTTAGATAGTTTGTGAAAGTTTCGTTTACACCATCTATTCCTTGATTTGTTGTTAACTTGTTGATTTTATCAATTAGTATATGAGAAGGGATTATACGTTTTGTATTTTTTTTAGAAAAAAACAGGTTGGAGGCATATATCAACCAAAATGTCCAGACCTAGTGGAATTCAGTGATATAAAACAATTTCTGCGCAAGAAAGCATCATCTATAGTGGTGAAAAATTGATTAAAATTCAGTCCACTGACATTGATGCCGTGTATAGCGTTTTGCACTGAAAGAGAATATAAGCAAGAAAAAACCTCTTAAATAAATTTTTGATTTAGTTTGAACTTATTATACTCATGTGCTAGAAGTCAGCTGGTAAAATTTTTTCGTTTTATTTTTATTATCTTGCGTTAACTAAAACCGAAATAGTAAATGAGTAAATTATTTCTTTAGAGATTTTTCAGAGTACCTACGTTAATTATAACTTGGTACACTTTCGTATAATCGTAATCCAATAGAATCTTTTCAACTCTATTATAAAGTTAAAAAAAAAAATCATCGTCTAGCTTCAGTAATAGTTTCTAGCTACGTATACCATGATTGAGAGAGTCAAAATATATCAAAGAAAACATCGTAGTAGAATCGTAGAGAATTTTTAAAGCAATACTAAACATTCCAATACAATTTAGTACCAGCTTCTTTATAACTAAAGTAAAAACACACACAAAAATTTACATAAATATGTAATACCTCAACAGAAGATAGTGTATCATCCAGCGTTCATCTGTATGTGCAAATCCATTGCATTATAGGGATATTGTGGTCGGTTTTAAAGGATTGCTCAAAAATAAAGCAACACCACTATTTTAATTGTAAGTCTCTAAAATCACTGACTAGCTATGGATGTTGTCTGTCCTGAAAATAATAAAAGTGTCAGGAAAGACTAGAGTGAAATTTTCTTTTGCGTTTAATTTTATTTATTTTACATTCTTTCTTTATTATCGTTTTTTATTTTTTTCTAAATATCTGTGGTCATATTTATAGCAAGATTATAATTATTATTTACTATAAATAAAAATTGTATGTAATAAAAGTGTCTAAAACAATTTAGTGTTTTACTTTTATTCTATATAAATAATAGGAAGGAAGTTTTTTTTCACAATCGCGGTTTTTTTTTTTTAATTTATATAATTTTCTTCGAGAAGATTTTTATATATCAACTTCCTGATGTGTACTCCTTCCTTTCCTATTACAATAATATTTCAATAATAAATAAATACTATAGAAAATAAGTATGTATATTGTAAACGCCATCTACGTATTATAGTAACAAAGCTTTTCTAAAATAACAGTACCATTACGTGTTACCATAAGCTAACCGAAAATTTTCTATAAAAAGAAGTTATGTTGACACTACCGTTTTTCTGATATTTTATATAAGGGTTGGCTTGGTTGTGTGACTGTAAGAACTTCCTTGAACTCAAAATAATTCCAAATTGATATTTCCGTGGTTTGATATTGACTTGAACAACTTTCTTTAATACTTTTAGGCTCACGTGTTTATGTCAAGCGCTTTAAATGCATGTAATTTTATACCTACGTTTATCTATAGTTTAAAAAGTGAAGAAAAACAAAATTATAATAATTAGAGCCAGATGAAGTTTGTAAACCTTCATTATACTTTGCCTTCATATAGCCCCAAGTCCACAAAACTTGTAAACAAAAAACTTGTTTTATTTTCTGGGGTGCATAGTTGAATGGTTTAATGTAGGGTCGCCGAGATCATAGATTATAGATACCAACTGCAAAATGTAAATGTAAAAGCACAGGTGAAATTTTTAAGGTAAAGAGACTGATTCTAATTCTATCATCGTTCCTGATGAATTATGAAAGTTTTTCACCTCTCCAAAGAAGTGGTTGTTGGTGTTATAGTATTATTAACTCAACGAAATTGTGTTTCCTAATTTGGTTTTTCTTTCTAATGTGTATAGATGTAAGTGAGGTTATAAAATTTGATCTGATTCAGTTGCCCTACCAATCTGTGGTCTTTATAAATTTATTCTACATTTTATTATATTATTAAAAGTCATCTATATATAGTTTTTTCAAAAATTTTCACGGAACAGCTTGTAATTTTACCTGTTGGCATTACAGGTGTTGCTGATTTTTACCCTTTGAGTCTATTCAAATATTTTTGCAGAGGTTAGTGTAGATATACCCACAGGTAATTTTCAGATGAAATTAGCTTCTTACAGAATGGCAGTCTGGTTTTTGCTCCCAACATTGATATGAAATAGTTTTAAAACAAATCTGCTTAATACCGCCGACCATTTCGCCATAGCAATCCTGTTCAAGGACCTGCAAATTTTCCTCTCTCTATGATAACTAGAGTGAAAACTATGAATTAGCGGAGAAACCAGAGAATAGGTATTAAAATAACGACAGCTTCTTTTAAAATCATGTGTAGGTGTCATCTGAGTATATTATGTACTTACGAGGACATATAGATATCTTTCAAAAACGTGCATATTTATTTATTTATTTACTTTTTAAGTTCAAACGATAAAACAGACAGAATCCTTTTACATAACTACCGTTAATCAGGATTCCAACTAATATAAAATTAAAAAGAGAAAAGAAACTCAAAACTAAGCTCTACATTAAATTAAAGTAAATAATAATAAAGGACAAAAATAAATACATGAAGGAAACAAACAGAGGAAAAAGCAAAAGTTCAAAAAGTAATAAAGCAAAAGGTTAAATAAAAAAAAATAATGTAACTAATTCATACAAGAAAAACAAAAAGATTTAAATTGTAAGAATCAGGCAAATTTAAGTAGTGAAAAAAAGTGTAGTGTAGTCGTCTCAGGTCGAATGAAATCATTCTATCTCACTCACTATTAACTGTTTAAATTGATAGAGGCTGTACTGACCGAGCATATATATGTTGTTAAAGAATTCAAACCAAACCAAATGTTGAGAGTTTTGTAATTTATTTCGGCAAGAAGCTGCTCAAGATATCCATGTAAGATCCTGTACAAAAATATTTCATCGATGTATATTCTACGCTTGTCAACAGATGTAATAAAGAATATACTCATCCTTATAACTTGATCATCAAAAACCAGTCCCAGATCTGTAATTTCAGAAATCTGTTCTATTGTTTTGGGTACTATTGTCGCTTTTACGATTGAAAGAAACTTGCTTACATTTATTTATATTTAATAGTAAGTAATTTTCGAAACACGATTTCTCAAACTTACTTATGTTTTCTTGCAGCCGAGTACAATCCTTAAGATTATTAATAACTCGACAAATTTTTACATCGTCTGCGTAGAGTAGGCAAGGTAATTTATGTAAATCACAAAGATAAGTGGGCCGAGGATAGTCACTTGGGGGATACCTAAAGTTTATTCAAAGGTCAGTGATTCGAACTACAATGCTATCTCATCAATATAAAAACGAGGCAAACCATTGAATGGTGATCTTACTGAAGCTTATGAAAGCTATTCTAATATACAAATACCTTATTGTGTTATATCTTATCAAAGGCCTTAGAGAAGTCTGAATAAATATAGTCCACTTTCTTGTCCTCATCCAATGCAACAGCTACGATGTCTGTAATCGTATTCAGGTTTGAGGTTGTAGATCGTCGCGGAATGAAACCGTGTTGATCCTGGTTGATGATTTTTAGATTGAGGGAATAGTTGATTGTACCTATATATTTTTTTTAAATTTTAGTGCCAGGGTATTTGAAATCGATATTGGTTAGAGATTAATTTAGGGTATCCTGATTTGAATATTCGTATATAACAAAACAACCTGTGATTAATAGATATATCGAAGAATATATTTTTATAAAAAAATATTGGGTATCCCATCAAGATCAAGGTTTCTATTAATATCAAGTTGATTGAATACATTTGCTGCATTTTATTTTCATAATTTGCGGATTATTTGTTAGTCAAAAATATGATGTTCGTTCATCTCATCAAAGCGAGCTTTTATCAAAGTTTCCCAAGTTATACTTATATTGCATGAATTATTTTTTCACATTATATCTATACTTTGAGAATTTTTAGAAAAATTAGAAAAAATTAAACATTGCAAAAGTTTTTGCTAAATGTCTCTCTTAGGTCTGCATTGAAAAATTTTTGATTTTGTACATTGCAGTATGAAACAACATGAAAGCAGAAAATTTAAATAATATTTTCTATAATATTGTTCACTTGCTTTAACAATAATTATTGTGCTTTATATCTTTAATCCCCGTAATTAATTCAAAACAAGTAAAAAAGCTAGAATTGCTCTAAGACCAATTCTTATGATACCCTAGATGAATGTCCTTATGAAATTTCGTATTGTCATCCTCTGTGCAAGTTTGATTTTTGAAGTTGTTTTTCGCATATATTTCGGTTTGTCGGACAGAAAAAATGATTATAACCAATTTTATAGAATTTTGTATTCTGAAGTAATTTTTAGTACAATAAAAATGTCTTGGACTGATCGTTTTCACTGTATACGTAAAAAACCTAAATTTGTATATGGCAACACCAAGAAAGAGTTGCCCAATTTAGTTTATTTTTGAAATTTTATTTGTTAGTACAATGAAAATACCATGTATCAAATTTCAGCTGTTTACGTCGACGCGTTCTCAGGCAGTGTCCAAATATACAGTAGAGAACGAAATTTTTGTATGGCAACCCCACGAATGAGAAGCCAGATTTATCTCATTTTTTAATTTAATTTTCCTTTTTTTTTTAAAGTCTGTGCACAAAATTTCAGCTCTTTACGTATACGCGTTCTCGCATACAGATGGACGGACGGACATGCAAAAATCGAAATAACTTTTAATATTATGAATGGGTGTCCAATCCATTTTGCTCTACCATTATTATTTCGAGGTGTTACTAACGAAATGACAAACTTGGTATACCCTATTAATTTCATCTAGGGTATAAATAGAATACTACCGACTCTAGAAGTGGATTTAGTAGAAGTCAAATTTTGCCTGCAGTTCAATATTAATTTGTTTTTTCATTTATTCAAAAGCAACCAAAAGGAAAAAACTAATGCTCTTACAATGAGGTTCATAGAAACTTTTTGGTTGTTTTAGTATCAATTGTCGCCTTTGCACTTTTGCGATCAAAAATATAAGAAAGAAAAACTTTACTCCAGAAGAAAACCCTGCATAACTTACAATACGACATGCACTAGAAGGGCAGTTGATGATTATTGCAAAGATATAGTTTCACTTACGGCCACTGCACATTAGTCGACTTTGTGACATGGATAGGAATGTAAATTGGAATATTTTCTGCAAAACTTTTCGTAAGCCAATAATAACTGGAGTCTTTAGGTATTGTCAGAATAAAACTACTGAAAATTGTCAAATTGTAAGAAAATAATTGTCACGCAGTAAAAATTTTGAAGTATTAATTAAAATTTAAAAAAAGTATACAACGGTATACTAACAAAAGGAAAATGGAATATACTAATTTCGGCCTAAATTTTTTCAAGCTTTGCTTCAGGATCCTTGTATTTAATGACAAGTGATTTCATTCCATAATCCATAGTGGGACAATTTTTCTAGATATTCTATATACCTTATGCATAGGTATGCAGTATTTGCTTTTTGCTTTGGTTGGTCACCACTGCATATACAATACATTTTTTTTTGTATAATTTGAATATTCAAAACGATTCAAAACTTATATGTAAAATTGGCTGTGTAATATACGTTCATCTTACATACAAGAATCCGACTGCAGTCGTTCTATTGTCTGACTTGACTCAACAAACGTTGAAATAAAGCTTCAGGAGAGTGATCGTATTAACACTCCGTGTGAATTTAGACTGTCCGCGAACGTGTTAGTAGCTGGCATTAGATGGATATATTCATTTATTTAATGATCTAGTAGCCAGATGATCTGATTGGTTTTAATTAGAATATTCTGATAATATAGACTCCTTGTTAAATTAATTATGTGGAGAATTGCCGGCTCATGATCACGTTCAAGAATATAAAATTATCATTATAAACTGAGAGAAGCCATAGCTTCGATAGGCCTTATAGTCTAACAACGATGGAACTTAATTCATGGTAACCAACAATAGAAAGAATAAATGTCAAATATCGGAAGCGGACATCATAATCAATCTTCTTCAACCACATAGATACATAGTTACCTAATATTATTCATTTTCTAAATTAAAAAGGTTTAAGTTGTGGGTGGTATGGATATATGTATGTATTAGGAGAATCTTTGCATAAGTAGTATAAAAATACGAATATAACCTTCCAAAAATTTCGCAGAAGCAGAGCACGTGATTTGCGTAGCTAACAAAAAATCTGAATTCTAAAACTTTTCAGTTTTTTACTTTCCTTGTTTTCATTTAGGAATTATATCCTCCGTTTTTTCTGATGCTCTGCGTTCTTAGCAAACAAACCTAAATAAACTTCTTCCTTAAAAAACTCTGAAGTTATTTATAACTAAATCTAGTTAAATCTATATAAGTTTGCTTTCGTACCTAGGCTTATTGGATATGAGTCCAGCTTGTGAAATTATTGACAATCTTTTTAACCATTTCATTTCATTTTAATTTCCTTCTCTTTAAAAACTTGTATAAGATAGTTTTGCATAAAGTGCTTTAACGAAAGTATAGTTGCGTAAGCTACTATTGCTTTAATTTTATATGTCTAGCCATTAATAATAATTTGAACGGGTCTTCGGACATCTCAATTGCATCCATATTTTATTGCAATTCAATACCATCCTTAATGTGAATTCTTAGAGTTTGAACTCGAACGCAAACCAAAAGAGTGAATTTTTGGTCCATTTTATTTGTGATTTCATCGACTTACGTATTCTTAGAACACATTTTTATCCCTCACGGAAACACGATATTTACCTATATTTTGTTAGCTAGACCAGAACGATAAATATGTATTTTGCGTTTGTTTAATTGAAGTTAATTTCTGTCCTACCTAAATAGCACCTAACAAGAATTTTATAATTTTTTCATGTAGAGAGATATCACTTTCCTAAAATTACAAAAGTTCCGCAATTTGCGTTATAAAAAAAAAGAAAAAAAGTATTGTAGCCTAAATGTGTATTGGCAATAGAGAAAATCTATACTTTAATTCTGACCAGGTTTAATTTCTTTTCTACCAGGCGCATCAGTTGGCCCATACAAATTTTCCAATTCAGTTAGCAGAATTGTGATAAAATAGGCAACAAGGCAAACTTGACGAAATTTAATAAACAGAAATTTAAATTTGCAATGAGTGGTGGGGGTAATACAAATTGCCTACACACTAATACAATTTACCAATTCTTTTATTTAGGAAATGTTTCGTGGGTTTCATAGAGCAGCGAATGAGTGAAGAGTATGTAGGTATTACCCAGAATTGCATTCTATTCTACCAAACTATACAAATTCTTTAATGGAATTTGTAGAACTGATTGATGAAACTAGGCAACAGGGCAAATTTTGAACGAAAGTTTATAAACAGCAAAGATTTGTGTTGGAGGTGGGGGTAATAGATTATCCGTCCTACCCGCATAGCATGATTCGGATCGAACATGATTCGTTGTCAGCCATTAATAATTTCGGATAGAAGAGTGAGAGCTGATCATTCATTTAGACAATGTCAATGCGATTGAACAATGCAAATGCAATATCACCTTGAAACTATATCCCTTCTTATAACAAGTTCAAGATGGCGTATTATTTTTGATTGGTTCAGTTCACATGACCACATTTATAATAAGAAGAGCAAAATATAAATTTTTGCCTTTATGGATTTAATATGTTCACACACACACACACACACACACCAACACAGCCAGCATGCATTCTTTGAGTTCTGGCATTTCTGTCAGTAGATGGCTCTAGGATATTAAAATCAGTAATTATTTAAGTTCAAAGGCATTTTATACTCATCGTGTGGCAAATGGGTTATTGAATGTTATTGAATGTTTCTATGGTTTTTTTTTGTAATATTATCCAAAATTTCAATAGGTAGGGTGTAGTTAGAAAAGTAAATATCTAGGTATTTAGGTAGGTAGGTAACATTTCATGTAATATATATTCTTTAAAATATTATTGGAAATATTTTTTGCAATCGTAGGTGATTTGTAAAGAAAATTGTCTGATTGTTTTTTTTTGAAATATATTTAAATAACGAAATGTATCACCGCTAAAAATTCTACGTTTGAATTTCTCGTTTTAAATCAGTTTAATTCAAATTGAAAAAACAAATGTTTACTTTGCCATTTTATTTTTATTGATTTTGAGTTAATATAACTTTAAAATACGGATGCCACCTTGGATTTGGGTCTGTCCTGTAGTTCTTTACTCAAAACCAAAGTCTAAAGAATATCCTTTAGTTAAAAACCTTTAGTTTACACTTTTAGATATTCAGGATCATGCAAGTAATTTAGTCTTTTTTTCACTAACCCAGTTTTTAGTAAAAAACTATAATTTGCCAACTTAGGGGAAGGCACAATGGATCAACTCTGGTCGCAGTGTCCGCCCTACTTTTAACATTAACATAATTTCTCATTTTGGATGATTTCATTTTGAATAAAAAAATTGTAACTTTTTATTTTCTCTTCTTTCTTTCCCACTTACAACGGGTTGAGATGTACAAAACATTGTATCGGAGGTGAGGTAAGGATGCAATATGCGTCGTTTGGACGGTAGGAGTTGGTGATTATAGAATTTTTTTTTCTTGTGGATCTTATGCAATAACAAAAATGTCATGAACTACCTATATAGATGCATATATGTATGAAGGAATAGATTGCATATTGTTAGTGTGCCAAAACTGTATTCTAGGTAGAATAGAACTTTTATTATTTCATTCTACTCGGCTCGTTTTATTGGTTTACTCTGCTCCCTGAAAATAAACCAGGTTAAATATAATTTTACTTTTTCATGAATCAAAAAATCAAGAACAATAACTTTTAACAAGCAAAAAAAAACATTAGTTTTAAATAAAATGAAGCGAAATTCGGATACAGTCCTGATTTCAAGTAATATCCTATATTGCCCCGCAAACAAAAAATCAAAAATAATTCTACGTTTTTCATCTGAAAACAAAAAACAGGAATAGAGAAAAAAAAATCAGAGTGTCTCACCTAATCTCGACTTTTCTATAATGATGCCCTCTCTTTCTGGCCCTACACAAATTGTTGCCACAAAGTTTAAGGAAATAATTCCTAGAAATGTAGGAAATATTTTAGGCAATGTAGGGAATATGTCATAAAATGTAGCGAATATTCCCTATATTTATAGGGATTTTTCCCTAAACTTTGTGGCAACAATTTGTGCCTTTTTACAGTGTAGTTAGGTGGAGACCAGTAGTCCCTACTAAAAATGCTCACAGAAACACAATCGAGCTACAGTGTGGAAATAATAAATTCATCAAGCCGCTTATGAAAACGCCGTCGGCAAAATGTTCAACACACACTGACAATGCGCAGTGCTTATTATTATTATTAACATCATCAGGTTAGATATTATGTGTTTGTATGCTTGCGAATATATTTCTCTGATTGTCCAACGAAAACAGCAACACCAAGCAATGGCTTGCAATTCTTTGATTTTTGCTTCGGAGCTTATTTTTCAACTGAACGAACATGATATTCTCTCGATATTCAAATGTAAAAAATGAGTTCTATGCATCCCTCAACAGATTGGGGGATGCGTATCAAAATGAGCTTATTTTGGGTCGATGAAATAAAAGCAAATTGTCATTTTGCGTGGATATGTATTTTGTTTTTTATTCCAAATTAGAATATTCGACGAATTAAAAGCTTAAAACATGAATATTTTCCAAATTATGGTCAATTTAATATTTTAGGTTGCTCTTCTTAAACCACCATTAAATACAACAACTCAGTATTTCTTAAAATTTTATTTTATTTTATTTATTACCCCATTGCAACACAAAGCCGGCGAATCGCCGGCCAATGTAAATATGTCACTGACTAACAAAGCCGGCGATTCGACAGTTTCTCTTTGAAGTGATTTCTTTACATTAAAACTGAATGACAATAACTTTATTCATAAAACTGACATAAATAAGTATATTTCGGTTAATGATTTCGTAATAAAATGTAATAATCACAATTTATTTCACATTATTTATTACAAAATATTACGATATTTTAACATCTGTCAATACCTCCAAAATGGCCGAACGCACTCGTAAAGAAACTCGTCGCGCTTGTAATAATTCGACAAATGAGGAGGAGGAGGAGGAGTATGCACTTTGCGACTACAAGCATTGCAATGGGCACACTTTCCTAGGCAAATTCCACCAAATCCAGTCAAACAAAACCCATCGAGATTATGCAAAATGTGTTCCTTGAAGAAAAAGAAGAGCGATTCTCGATGGGAATGTGGGAAATGTTTGGTGGCTCTCCAAATGCCAGAATGCATTAAAGCTTATCACTCTCTTCCAAAACTACCTGAGGATGAGCCATAATGATCTAGCTTACGAAAAAAAAAATGCATTTATATTTTACCATTTTTATTTTGTGTGTAATTTAGTCTTAATGTTATTGTAATAAAAAAATGTGTCAAAATTAAATAGTGTGTTGTATGAACAAATTATGTCATCTTTATTAGTGGTGCAATGGGTTAAAAGAAGAAAATTCCAAAGGAATGATTAGTTGTTTAAATTTGTATAAATTTCATAAACTTTAGACTACGTTTTTGCCCATCATTTATTATTCTAAATTTTTTTTTTTTCGATGCAGTACCCTATTAAGAACTAATCAGCATCCGAATATGTTGGTTACATAAATACTTATCTTCGCACATAAAACATACGTGAAACATGTTCCAGAACTAATTTTTTTTGTATACTTAAGTTTGATTTGGTGTAGTGTAAGAAAATCGGCAAATAGTCTTTTTCTTTTTCTTTAACTTTGGAAATTGCTAAATTTATTTAAAGATGAGAGAAATAAAGCACCAAAGATCATCCATCACCGTCATTGATTGATTTAATTACGGACGAAAGTCTTTTAAAGCGAATGTAAAGTCATTGATGAATCACGACGAGAATTCATACAACTTCAGTAGTGTCTTAAAAGAAATTATAAGATATTGAAAGAAATTAAAAAGTATATAACTGAAATACTCACATTTTGTACCGTTTTCAAATATATTTTAATATTTCTTATAATCAGGGTTCCATTTCCCATTAACGTCCCAAGGACATTTTAGAATGTTCAAATGACAATCTACTTCTTAAAGTTGAATGTAGCTAGAATTTAAAAGAAATTTCATGGATAATTTAGGTAATTCTGGATTGTTAAGTTCAGCCATGCAAAATGTTTTCTGTACATACTAATTTAGGAAAATAGGCTTGGAACTTTTCCGGCAATGTTGCCAGTCTTCAATGTCATTGATGTCCACAAAAGGAATTCATTTATGATATCTTGTTAGGCAAAACTTAAGACTTCATTATCACATAACGAATGTATATGGTAATTTGCTACGAATAAGTATACACATTAGGGATTTATTTATTTCGCTAAAAAATACTAGCTACAATGGTCAAAAAACAATATCCAAGTAAAAGCTATAATACAGAACAATTTTAAAAAAATATTCTTAATTGGGACTTATTGATATGAAAGTCAATAGAAAGAAAATTCAAATTAAAAATACAGCACATTCTAGACATTGGCTCAAAGTGTCCATAGTTGGTGCGATGAGAACTCAAGTAAATAAAATCATTCGATCGTAAGTGTCGAGTTCGTGATTTGAATTTAGTTTTATTAAGCATCAAAGGCATGTCGATGCCACCCTCACAAGTTAAAAATTAAAGCTTATATCACATATTTTCCCACGAGTTTCTAGAGTAGGAAGGTGTATTAAATTTAATCTTTCGTTATAAGGAGGAAGATGAAGTCTATCCCTCCATTCGAGACCTCTTAGAGCAAAAAGTAAAAATCTCCTTTGCACGCTCTCAATACGTTCTGAGTGATTTTTGTACGAGGGAGACCAGACAGGATTAGCATGTTCCAAAATGGGTCTAACAAGAATGGTAATAAGAGCTTTAGTAATGTAGACAAAACCTAACATTGAGTTCGCGCTACTAACAATGTGATCAATGTGGAAATTAAAAGTGAGTTTAGTGACTCTATAATACAATATCCCCAAGTCAGATATTTTATCAACTGTCAAAAGCAACAAACCATTCATAACGTATACATCATTCGAAGGAACTCGCTTACGAGAGAAAATGGTTAGCTTACATTTATCAATGTTCAAAAAGAAGGAACTCTTTGTACACCATTCAACAAGTCTGTCCAGGTCCTTCTGCAATTTAAGACAATCAGAATGCGAATCGATACGAGTTATACAGTTTTAAATCATCTGCGTAAATTAGTATATCAGATTTGTTGACTACATACGAAATATCATTTATGAATGAAATGAAGAGCAGGGACCCTACATGGCTACTTTGTGGAACACCAGAGTAAGCCGTTATTTCTTTAAAAAAGCAGAAAGGAACTGTATCCTAAGCTTACGATCCTTAAGATAGGATGATAACCAATTCAACAACCAAATTGGGAAACCTAAGGATTTCAGTTTAAATAACAGAAGAGATGTGGAAGCTTGTCAAAAGCCTTGCTGAAGTCTCTAAAAATACAGTGAGTTTCGCAACCACGCTCAAACGATTCGATACAAGTAGATGTAAACTGAAGTAGATTTGTTGTTGTTGACCTTCCCTTCATAAAACCATGTTGATGAGGATTAACAGCTCCACTACAATGAAAATACAGGAATTTATATAAAGTAGCTTCAAACAGCTTGGGAATACAAGACATTTTAACGATAGAACGATAGTTGGTAACAAGCTTCTTTTTACCGGACTTAAAAATTGTGACAATAAACGACTTTTTCCATAACTCAGGAAATTTACTGAACCGCAGTGATAGGTTAAACAGAAGTGTTAACGGGTAAGAAAGCGTTCCACTGCAGTTCTTTAGGACAATAGGTGGTAACCCATCTGGGTTTAGCTTGGATGGGATGCCCTCGTTTTTCCAGATCATATTTAAATCTTTCTGATAATTCTAATTTTTATGACAATTTTACGAAGTCGGAAATAGAAACATACTAGCTCTGGGAAAAATTAATTAGTTCGCATCACCGGATCGAAAAGTTTAATTAAAAATACTCAATCTACCCTAGAAACTCGCTCGTCGTCGAACAACTATAAAGACATCGTTTGTTTAATTGTTTTGTTTTTAATTTAGTATCAGCATCTATTTGCTTCATTATATCGATTTTTTTAACATGGAAAGCAAAAACAAAAACATCATGATACGAATATAGTTGAATTAGAGCTGCTTCAAAATCTGCTTGCTTAAATTTCCTTAATTATATGTTGTCACATCGTCTTCGCTGATACTTCTATATTTAAAATATATTTTAGTAAAATATTTCCTGTATGGATTTTACAGGTATAGATACTAACAAATCAACAGTCTTTTCTTCCTTTTAACCATAGCTGCTTCAGCGTTGTTGGATACAATACCATACATAATTGCATTAGGGAGGGTATACACCATTGATTGTGGAGAAATAAAATATTGAACCATATATTTTTAAGTATGTATAAGTAAGCTTGAGATTTTGTACTTTTTTCTCCAGTAAAAATAGCTTTTGTCACGAAATAGGACTCAAGCCAGGGGATAATATGTATAATGACGAAAGATGTTAAAAAAAAGGTTATGTGAAAAATTCAACGAAAAAGTACTAAGTACCTGTTTCTCAAAAAAAAATTAATAACTTGTTTCTAAATATTTCTTTAAAAAAAACTTATTCGCATTTTTTATAGCATACATATATGTCTGTGTTGCTTTGTACACATCTCGCCGTTCAAAATCCATAAAAAAAAAATGTTATCTGAAATTTTTTTTTTAATTTTCATATTCTTACCATTTTGTTTTTACTTAATTCTTTTTTTCTCACCCAGCAGGATGAGACAGAATACTTTCAATGAAGGACGTTTAGAGAAATGGATATGTGAAGAAATCCAGAATTTTCAGCGTTTTAAGAATCAGACAGCTTTCTCATATCGTGAACTATTTGAAAATACATTGAGTCCACCATGTAAAAAAAGCATCTAAGGAAATTCAATAGAAGTCAACAAAAATTTCAACGTGTTCTGATTGAGATACGCACGTCGCCCTTTTCTCCAATGTTGGAGATTATACTAATTTATTTTAAAAGTCGCTTTTGATTTTAAATATTTTTTTGATATATTTCGTGGGATTTTATAAGAATTTGCATTATTAAAATTAAACTAAGAATTATTCTTCAAATTATTTATCTTTCGAAACATATGCCATTTTTAATGTCAATTTTTTGCAATTACTGAAATTATAAATTGTTTAGCATATAAGAGATAGCCATAATTCATAATGTCCTGTCAAAAATTTATGTAAAATAAAATTAAAAAAAAAAACAAAAGGCAAATGATCTAAATTAGAAAAAAACCTAAAGCAAATGTTATTTAATTTTCTATGTATAATAAAAATATTGGTTTGATCGGATATCTAGTTTTTGTTATTATTTTATCATAATTTTGTAAAAATAGAAGCTGAAGATAGATAAATAATGAAAACGTAATTGCCTTTTACCTACTCTTAGCAAAATAAACGATTTTTCCATAAAAACTGTATAAAATGTTCTTTTTCTACTCTATCATGAAAAAAAAAAAAAAAAATTTCTTATAAAAATCGTTTCAACCTCACCTACAGGCCAAGTTGTTGTTTCTTTTCTGATCTTAACCGCCTTCTTATACTCCCAACAACACTGCTTGGCTGTGTACATTCACTATAAAATGGCGAAGTTCAAAATAATTTTAATACAAAAAAAAAAAAATACAAACTTATTTTTCTCTTTCGTTAAAAATCTGCATACACTGACCCACTTATTTTTACTTATTTTCTGATTCCGCTGTCATTCCCCACTCTTTTGATATACTGTAGCATAAAATCTGAAAAATTAGAAAATGGCGTCCCTAGTTCAAAATATCTATATAAAAAAAAACTTCGATAAAAATCCATTAAAACTTAACTAACATTGACCCACTTCCTTTGCTTATTCACTGCTTTCGTATTCATACCACGCCCCTTTTCATACGATTATAATCTGTAAAATTAGAAAATGGCGTCCGTAGTTCAAAATATCCATATAAAAAAAATTTCATATAAATTCATAGAAATCGAACTTTTGTACTGAGTGCTGGGAGCAGAAAATCTGATTGAGTTGCTTCCTACTGATTATGGGTACCTGGTAGAAATCTTAAAAATTTGGTTGAATCTGGCCTGGATTTGGACGTTTTCCATATCGACAAAGCGAAAGCACCAACCCAGAAAAGTTTGTGGAACGAATTTTATCAGAGACAATGCCCCCTTACTAATGATTAAATTTTTCAGGATTACATACTTGTAGGCTTAAAAAAAATTTTCGATATGGAAACATTCAAATCCAGGCCAGATTCAACCAAAATTTTCAGCTTTGTACCAGGTACCCATAATCAGTAGCAAGCAACTCAATCAGATTTTCTGCTCCCAGTAGTCAGTACGAAAGTTCGATTTCTATGAATTTATATGAAATTTTTTTTATATGGACATTTCGAACTACGGACGCCATTTTCTAATTTTACACATTATAATCGTATGAAAAGGGGCGTGGTATGAATGCGAAAGCAGAGAATAAGCAAAGGAAGTGTTAGTTGAGTTTTAATGGATTTTATCGAAGTTTTTTTTATATAGACATTTTGAACTAGGGACGCCATTTTAAATTATATTTAACAAGGGATGGAGATGGTATTGGAAATATAAAATGAAACAGAACTTTGATATTTTTTTTTTTTTTATTGAATAATAAACCCATATACAATTTATTTTAAGGCCATTTTGCAAACAAATATATAAATGTTAATTAGGTGTTGGAGTCTCGTTAGAGATTTGAAGAAACTGGCGTGAAGACAGGTGTATAGGTAGATGCACGTATATAAAATTGATGAGTAACATCAGGGAACGTGTTATTTTTCTTCTATTTTGTGGGACAATCCAAACAATGTTTTTTTGTTCTGCGTTTCCACATCTGTTGGACATCAAGACGCCATGTTGTTTTCTCTGGTGACAACAGATTGAGTAGTTTTCGTTATACTGCGGCCATGGTGCAGGTGTCATGTACCTAAAGACAAAAAAAAGAAACTGTTAAAAAAATTTATTATTGAAGATTTTATTTAAAAGTTTTTGGTCTTTTGCGACCGAATTTGTGCGTTAAAATAAAAGAAATTTCCCCTGCCTCCAATTTGAATGCAATTTTTTCAGTTTTCGCGTGAAAAGGAGCAAATTTATGGGATGTATGTAGGTATACAAAAAGGAGCGTAAATTCAGTAGGGAATTAATTTGTTCAGTTTGAACGGAAAAATGTTGGCATTTTAAGCTCAATTTAAGCGCTATACCCAAAACAATTTATTTCTATTGTGATTGTTAAGTGATCTGTAGAAGAAGAAATATCAAATTTGTGCGTAAGTTAAGAGGAAGTCATTATCAGTTATTGAATATTTAATGTTACAAAGCTACAGGTGCCCCAAATGTTCTACATTTGACAATAAATATTTTATTTCTGTCACATCTTAAGCATCGGTGGGGTATCGAATAATTCATCCGATCTTGAATTTTTTAATTGTATCTATAGTGGCGCACTGTTTTTTTTTAAATTTTTATGGAAATTAAGCCGCATTAGCTCAAGCTACTGGGTGCAAAAAAATATGTAACTAGAGTTGGTTATAGTCTAGGCAAAATGTAAAAACAAAATGAATAATCCCTGCGTTTTTATTAATAACGGTGTCCGAGATTGAATGCATTAAAAATGGATTTTTTAACATGTATATCCACTAACTAGAAGGCGAATTTTGTGGGGAAACTGTAAATAATGTTAAATTGAAAAAAACCAAAAAATTTGTATACAATTTCAAGGCCAGTTTTTTTTTCGTCGACTACTCAGTTAATGTCGTTTGCTGATGGCAGTTAAAAAAAAACAAATTATATAAACTTTTATTGAAAAGTTTATACATAGATTGTCAAAACTCCCACTATTAAATATGTATAAAGTCATACCGTATTATTTCGTACACGTAATCAAATTGAATAAAATTTCACTATATTTAGAGGTTAGGTAGTTTTCACAAATGCCCGATTTCACAGTCTGAGTTTATTTTCTCTTTTTGCTCTTTGGAAACGAACCAGTTGGTACTATACTTTTCGCACATCTATTTTTCCTTTAATGTTATTCATTGAAAGTAGGTATATCCTGTCTTATTTTGCTCGATGACATTTTTTTTGCAAACAAAATGGCAAGTCCATGAAAATTACAAAAATCCAACACGAAATTTTTTGTAATATATTTTGACGCCGGATACATAGTTAGCTCAAAAATAAAGTTGAATTAATTCTATTCTATTCAAAAGCATAAATAATTTTTTCGATATAAGCTGGACTTTTAGACCAGACCAGAAGGGGTATTGTATACTCTACAATGCTCAGGAAGTTTTTGCCAAATGGTTTCTCCGCTGAGTGTTAGGTATCCACTATAGGTCAGTCAATAGAGACATTTAAATCCTAAAATTTAATATAAATTCTAAAAGCTTTTACATTTTGATGGAATTTTGAGTGAGGTAAAATATCTATATATTTAATTTTGCAACCATATCATCATCGAGGTCCGGCAAATGCACAAAACTGCAGGAAAACAAAAGTTCTTATAACTTCCATAAAAAAATTCCAAAAAATTGCAACAACATCTTTGTACTTTTTTTTATATCTGCAAATTTAATACATTTTGGAAATATCAGAATAAACATTGCTTTAAGTTTGCAGTACTTTTCGAATTTTTTTATGGACGTTATCAGAAAATTTTTTTTTTTCAATTTTGCGCATGCTCCGGACATCGGTGATGATTGCAAAATTATATTTTTACCTAGTTATTTTACCTCACCCAACATTCAATCATATCTAAAAACAAGACACAAATTATCAGATGTGACGATGTGTGAAGAGAAGCTTCAGCAGTAGACTTTATACCTTATACTAGGTAGGTACTATTACTCAATCCTATACTCTAAAATTCCAGCTTGAAATTTTTCAATTATTAATAACAATTTGTTGTTGACATCTTTAACATTTGCACACCAGAGAAAATCGATATGATTGAATTTCGGTATTGGTGCTCGAAATATTCCGCGCTTATATTATTCAACACTTTATCGAGTTTCTCTACATCCAACGGATCCGCTAAGTAATCATTATTACCGTAATGCTGTACTATAGTAGAAGCTGTAACTGTCGAAATATTATAGTCAGGTGGATAATAAGAGATAAGATAAGAGATAAGAGATGTATATTGTCGTAAGAAATTATATCCAATACATATTATTTTTTTTTTTTCTGGATAAATCCTAAAGCTTTGAATAAAAGATGTATGGAAATCCTTAAATTTCACGTATTTCTGACTTAGGCTGCTTTATATTTTTGCCCGTATCTAGAGAATCTCAGTGAAGGTAAAAAATATTTTGCTCTACGAAAAGTTCCGCTATAAAGTTTTATCGTCAAGTGGCAGGATTTTTTGCTCCAGATAGTGCAAAATACATTTCGTTTTTATTTTTCCGCTCTTACTCGGAGCTATACTTAATGCATCACTATTTTCGAAGCAATATTTCAAGCCTTAGTTTACATGTACAACAAGCCATGTTGCCACATGTCCACTATATAGTTTACCAACATTTTTTTAGGATGTTTTTCAAAAAATTGTGTGCATCTTGGACTTTCGAGTTCCTGAGCATTTTTAAGAATGAAAACATGAAAGATAAAGTAGGAAACATTTTTATACATTTCTTGTAAAAAAAAAAAAATATTTATTATTCAACGGCCAAAAATTGTTGTCATGAGAAACTATATTAACATACAGAACGATCAGAACAAACAAAATAATCGACAAGAAAGAATAAAATTTGTGGATAACATATGGGAAATACACTGAATAACAATGACAAACTGTGTGAGATTCTCTTATAAATGCCAGAGAAGAGGCCCCGTTGGTATGGAGTATATTTCTCCTGGCTGCATTATGAACATCCAAATAGATAGCTTTTGATACAAAAATATCCTAGAAAGTATTAGATATGATTCCATACGTAGAAGAAGATTGATACCTCTCCATTGAAATTTTCAACAGAACCGAGATCCCAAGGGTTCTCAAAAATTCAGACGAATTACGGCTTGAATAGAACCACAATGAAAGGATTGATTAGGTAGGCTGTGTGTAATCATCCAATTTCAAACTATGATCAAATCGATGCCAAAAAGGTTTCGAGCTGTTATAGAATAGAAACGATTCGCTTCTAAAAAATATTACTCCTGAAATTTTTTGAGGGGCCGTGGGAGGTCTAAATTTAAGTTTGCGGGGTGCTCGAGCCTCACCATTGTCCGCCATTTTGTAAAAAGAGTGATTTTTTTTATTTTATCGCTTCCCAAATGAGTTTAGAATAAAATCTAATGAAGACCAATTGTGGAAAAATGTGCGGTTGCTGAAAATTTGGAATGCAGTGTTCGAGCATTGCGTCACCATCTCGGACATCAATACTTTACTTGAAAAGGACGAAATTTGCAATGACGATGAAAATAAAAATTTATAGATAACTTTCCAAATGACCACTAAAATTATCGCCAACTCCGGATCCCTTGCAAGGTCTCAGCAGGTACTAAAAATCGTCTGCAAAGTAGACTATATTGAAACTAACTTTCTATTGAGTAGTTGCTTCCATCCAATTTTCATTTGTTTTCGGTTTTTGTATTATCGCTAAGTTTGAAAATTAGCATACAATTTCTTTCCGGTTTCATATATAAAATGACGGTGGAAGTTAAATCCTAGTTCCTTCAGACATATTAATGCTCTCTTACCCTGTCTCCATTAAAAAAAAATGAATTCAATAAAAATTACAAACAATCGAAAATTTTTGTGTATACATCGCAATGTAATAGGAGTTCCCTTAATAATTTCATATTGCATTACAAAAAATGAAATAAAAAGGAAACTCAAAAATGTAATGCGTAGTGAAATTCTATGTGATCATAACCCATATCGAGACGCATATAAAGTTTTCAAGATCATATAGGAGGAAATATCAGCGAGAAGATTTTTTTTTTTTTTTTTTTTTTTTTTATTAAGTAGCAGCAAATTCAGTATAACGATATTGCTTAGGATCTCTATGAATGCAATCTTCTATTAAATAAATTTCAACATTGTCACGGCATAAACATGGATATACGCATGTCTTTGATGATACCAGTAACATAATTAATAAAAAAGAAAAATAATAAGGGCCCCAAAACAGATTCTTGAGGTATGCCGCTACTAATATTTAACTAGATCAAGTATTTTCAGTATTAGATCTGCTGAGAATAGGCTCGCTTAAGAAATTCATTGTAAATTCAATGGGTGATTTGAAAAAAAAAACAAAAATTCACTTTCAAGTAGTTCAGTTAGAAACGGTTGTAAGATCGAGCAATACACTAAGGGCCGCGCCGTTAAAATCTTATTATCCGGAGCTTGACAAATATCGGTAGAGTCATGTTTAACAAGACCGATTCACAAGTACTACGACCGCAACATTTTATAGTAGTTTTAAGATATCCTATTGTTAGATAAAAAAATTCACGAGAAAGATGCACAAAACCGACGAAATTTTGAAAATTTTGTTGTGAACAATGTTGTAGATAAGAGGATTATAAATCTGTGTCTTCAGTACAAGGAACAGTAAACCTACACATAATCAGATATTAAATACTATACAGGGTGTTTCCCCTTAGGAGGTCCATAGAGCGGGAGGTGATAGTACTCACCTAGACGAACCAAAATTTGTATGGCAGGGGGGGGGGGGGGGGGCAATATCAACCGTTGTTAGGAGTTACATGGTGATTCATAAAAAAGCTAGGTTTTTACAAAACACCCTGTATCTTAAAAACTACAGGGCGTATGGTCACAGTTAAGGGCTCACTGCAGAACTTCATGGCCTTTCCAACGACAGCTCAAACAGCCCCGTACCCCTCTCCCCTAAGAAATTATGAAGATCTAAACTAAAAATTTCGGATTTTCTTTCCTTTTTTTTTTTACTTTGACCTCTATTACTTTTGCAAAAAGGTCATTAACATAACTTTTTTTTATAATAACTGTAAACTAGGGACTCTCCTCTTTAATGTGACCTATTACACCCTATGTGTTAACTGTAGCCGTTAAACAGTTATTAACTCATAACCTATTCAGGTCACACCGAAATTAGACGATATTTTGTAAAATGACGTGCTAAGGGAACAAATTATCGTTGAGAGACGGTTTGAAAATAGGTTTTAGAATAGGTTAAGAGCTAATAACTCTTTAACGGATACAGATAGCACATAGGGTATAATAGATCAAATTAAAGAGGAGGCTCCACAGTTTACAGTTTTTATATAAAAAAGTTATGTTAATGACCTTTTTGCAAAAATAATAGAGGTCAAAGTAAAAAAAAAAAGGAAAGAAAATGCGAAATTTTTAGTTTAGACCTTCATAACTTCTGAGGGAAGAGGGTTACGGCTGGTTGAGCTGTCGTTAGAAAGGCCATGAAGTTCTGCATACAGTGAGCCCTTAACTGTGACCATACGCCCTGTAGTTTTTAAGATACAGGGTGTTTTGTGAAAACCTAGCTTTTTTTATGAATCACCCTGTAACTCCTAAATGGTTGATATTGCCCCCCCCCCCTGCCATACAATTTTTGGTTCGTCTAGGTGAGTACTATCACCTCCCGCTCTATGGACCTCCTAAGGGGAAACACCCTGTATATTATTGTAGATCGAATAATGGTCAATCTACGAAGGTATGTATTTCTTATGTGTATAATTCTGTCTAAAATCGCTTTAAATTAACAAAAGCCTGGCTCCGTTGAAGCATTAAACCATAGGTAAGTGAAAAAAAAAACTTGTAAAATTTAATGCGTCCTTAGCAGTGGAAAAGATCTACAACCTACAGGAATTCGTCAACATGCCCTAAGTAACTCAGAAATTTTGAAAGTACTAAATCAATAACCATCGTAAATGTTAAATAGTTAAATGGAAGTACATCCTCAAACTTTCAAATCACAAAAAGATCTTAGGCAGGAAAAATGTCATAATGTGACTGCAATAGTACTTGACAATAATGAAAACTTGGACATTGTAATAATGTTGAACGATAGGGCTCTAAATAAAAAATTGCAAAATACCTAAATCTGGCTACAGTAAGCCTTTGCCGATTCCAAAATAATGAAAAAAACTGGATGATTGCACAAAAGAAATATTTTTCCATGTAGACTGTTAAAGGTGTACAATGATTGGTAGGCAATGAAGGCACGTAGAAAATCCCATCCAAAATAGTGATAATGATGATGATTCGGGAAATATTTTGAAGCCAAGTATTAAGATGGGTATTGGAAGTATCATGAAATTTTGTCCATTGATAACATTTTGTAAATATTCATGATTCATACCCTTTGGACACTCTTTTACTCCTACCCTAATCTGAAATATTACAAAAGACGATACCTACCTACATACCTATATATATACGAATACGGTATGGTGAATAGAATAGAATTTTCTTTAAAGCGAAACTTCATGAGGGAACATAATGTATACCTATGTAAGGTATAAATAACGTAAAAATGAAAACCTTAATTTTAAAATAAATAATTACATTTTCATAAATTATTAGGTATTAACGTCTTCCTATTATTAGGACACAGGATAAAAAGGAGATCCAATGATTTAATGGCACCGAAATTTACAATGATTCAATTTATACTGAAAATTTCATTTTTACGTACAAATGTCTCTCTACCTGCCCATTAAGTTCAGCCTATTCGTTACTGTTGTTAAAATCTAGATTTTGTAAAAATATTTCCATCTTGCGAGAATCTGAATTGTGATAATTGCAGATAAGTAAATTATACCAATGATCAATTTTGAAGAAGGCTTTTATGGATTTATTTATTTGAAAGCAATTCTATAAAATATATTCGTTCGGAGCAAACAATTTTCTAGTTTTGATACTCTTGGCGCCATCTATTGTTTAATATGACGATACAATAAGTGAATGCTTGCTGCCGAGTACTCCACGTGGAGCAATCACTTAATAGCCGGTAAAATATATTGATAGAGAGAGAGAGAGAGAGAGAGAAAGAGAAGGAGAGAGCTCAATGCAATAAGACAAAGAACAAAAAGAACAGAATATTTTCACTTTGCTTTGTAGGTGTTAGTGATATACAAACCATTTAATTAATAACAATTTGTAACTATAATAACAAAATACATTCGAGTGAAGTTGCTAAAGGTCCATTGTGTTTGTAGTGCACAGCCAATTGGAATGGATTTGGATATCGATACATAAGCTCTCCTTAGATATTTTAATTGCAGCTTTTGGAGTAACTGTAGGTACACTTTACAAATATTGTATTGAACCTTTTATTTAATAAGAGACAGCGAAAGTCAGCCATCACAGATCTCAGTCGCAATTGCATTTAAGATAGTACGATTCTATGATAGTATATTGCATATCAACACATTCAAACAGGAATAACAATATTGAAGGGAATGAGATATGAAAAACCTGCGCTCTGGCCGAAAAGAAAGCAAGTCCTGTCGCAGAAGTGTTAAAATTGAATTCCTAATGGAGTCGTGTCATGAAAGTTATTATATGCAAATGCATAGAGAGGTAAAAGAATTGAAGCAAGTAGGTATGCTGTTGTTAACGTCTCCTAGTTAAAATGCTGAAATAAAGGTCCATTACATTTAATGTTGACTAAATTAATTTAAAGGTATACTCCTACTGATAGTTTTTCAAAGCGATATGAAAATTCATAAATAACTACTAAAGGAGGTTTCCCTCATACCTACCTACCTTAATGAAATAAAATTTCTAGTCGAAAATGTTATCTTAAAAGACAATGAGTAAAAAAGACGATTATGAAATTAAATACAAATTACACCAGAAAATCGTAAAACCTTGATTTCATTGAGCCACAAAATTTTTCATTTCAATACCCCTGGAGCCATCTTTTGGCAGAAGTATATCAGTAGGTTAAAAAAAAACACAAACTAAAACAAAATACTTATGCCTGTCGCTATCAATTGCTACATTTTTCGAAATTCGTCCCATTCACTCTTGAATATTTTGTAGAAATAGCATATGGCAATCATCATGAGATCAGATCGTGACCAATACATTTCTTTCGGTTAAATTCTGTTCTACTGTGCATGATCGAAATATTCATTATATTAAGTATAGAAGTGTATGTGCGTGCGCATTTTATCAGCGTCTTTTTATTGGATGAAATTTTAACTTTTGGAAGAGGAGAAGGCAAAAGTGATAATAACTTCTCTATGGTGTGCATTTGATTAACCAATAAAATAAAGAATTTTTGGGAGAGGAGAAGGCAAACATGATAATTACTGCTACTTTCTCTATTGCTCTCTCAAGTGATTAATATCTCTAAACTCGTACCAATGCCAGAAATTTGATATTGATAGCACAATGCGCTATCCTCAACGTATTGATCAACAAGAAAAGGACGGAACATGCAGTAATTTTAAATTTAATTATTTGCTAATTTTTTTTTTATATCGCCTTTTTAGATGCCTTTATTATTTCTTCCATGCCTATATACAAAATTAAAAACCCACAATTTAAAACGAGGTAGGAAATTGAAAAACTTCTTCAGCTGGGTTAAGTTAAAAAAATCGTGATTTCGTCAAACAAAAATATTTCCCATTTCAATTCCTCTGCATCTTTTCAGTATCACTCACTCACTTACTCCTCACTACTATGGCCATCATCATAAATTAGACAAAAAAAAAAAATTGAAAACGAAAATGCTGCGCCATATCGTTTGTTTGGTAATTTTTTAAAATTTCATCTCATTCCCTCCTGTATATTTGAAAGAAACAGCAAATACCAGGCAATCAGCAAAAGTCAGATCATTTCTAATCGAAATATAAAATCGAGCTCTACTGCGCATGACCGATATATTCGTTAAGTTAAGTAGTTAAGTTCATGTATTTTATTAACCAATGAAATGAAGCAGAAATTTTAACTTTTGGAAGAGGAGAAGGCAAATGTGATGATATAGTTATTTTTATCGTTTCTCCCTTTGCCAGTGCAGACAGCTCTACTAGGCCCGTTGTTATGGTGACAGACAGAATTTTAATGGCAATTTTAAAGGAGGGAAATACATTTTCATGATGATCTCTCTATTTTTTTTTTTTTTCTTTCATATGATTTAAAGAATATAATTTTTCTGTACTTTTGGCTAATAGCGACAAAATTCAATTAGGAACTCGCAAAATTTATCTAGGTACATAATAATTTTATATTAAAGGAAGAATAATTAGATCAAAAACTACGCATAAATGTGAAAAAAAAAATAATAATAAACTTAGAAAAGCAAAGAATGATGCCTTCTCATTGTATGGATTCGATAAAAGTTCTGAATTTTCTTTATAATATTAAATATATATTTCGGTACATGGTCAGTAGAGTCTATGATTTCAAGTTTCTATCTATAACCAACCAAACCTAAAGACATATTCTTTGAATTTTATAATACATTTTCATTTCAACAGAAGATTTCATCTGCTTTTTTCGTACCAATAAAACTTTTCCGCTTCATTATAATTTACGCAATAAGTAAATGTATCTTATACCGGACGGAAAAAAACCTAAAGATTTTTGCGTACATATTTCTGCCAATATTTTTAATTAAAAACTTTTTTATTTATATATAATTCTTAAAGAGCGAGAGAGGAAAGAAATACAGAATCACAAGGTTGGAAAAATGGGCCACGTATGTAGGTACCTACCAAAAATTTTAAAGTAAAAAGTTTTACTTTCAGTTATTGGCACTTACAATAGAATTTATCGAAAAAGTAAAAAAATATATTTTTACACTAGGGATATCATGCAGAAGAATTGTGTATTTTATGATTTCCAAACTCTAATTTCTTCTCTACTTTCTGACTTCATCAACCAGCAGCCATATACTATTTATCAGTATGACTCTTTCCGGTTATATACGTGTTACATACATCCTAATTGTTTCAATTCACTTAAGGAACTGTCATTTATCCTCACTGATCTTTTTACAAAAATCAAATTACAAATTAAATTAATACACAAAAAGAAGAAGAAGGCTTGAACTTAAAAAAAAAAATAATTAATACTTTTGACTTACCATTTTCAAAATTCTTTATAGCTAAGACCCATTAGCAGACAAATGGATTCTACGCACATCATTTTAACTCGTTGACCATAAAAGCAAATATAAACTTGAAAACTGCATTTCTCGGCAGCAGTTCATCATAAATTGACTATAAGAAAAAAAACTACATTAATATAATAGCTCAAAAATAGATTCGAACTTACATTTATAACAAAAAATACAGCGCCTGAATCACGAATCATCTAGACCCATTTCATGGCAGCTAAAGTTCCAAAAAGTTTTCGTACTCTGATCAAATTTTATATGTATGTTTTCGAGAATATTTATTTCCTCTGTCAGTTCCTAGCCAAACATCGTATCCTTGATACCATAAAAAATATTCTAAAAGAGATTATGGGGTAGAATATCCTTGTGAACTGCCCGTGCAAAAGCTCTCTAACAGATTAACTTGTTAGCTAGAAATCTATGTAGAACTGTTCCAATATATTCTTGGGAAATACCATTAAAATCAATGTCGATAATGGAAGATCTCAATAAGTGGTCAACGGCTAACAGAGTAAAATTTTTATAGAAAGATGAAAATTCCGAACAGAAAACCGTTATTAGCAATAGAGAGATACATTTCACAAACAGAAGATAAATACTTTCGAAGCTGCGAGGTACCAATGTTTTCAAGACTTTGGTTAAAAACTCTTCTCCAGAACCAACCAAACTCTTTTTTTCTTTCGTTTTAAATCTTTTTTACGATAGTAAAAGGAAATGTTTTCAGTATGAAATTCATAAAACTATAGAAAGAAATGATTTATGATCCGGGAATAAAAAGAAAAAGAAGAGCATTCACAGCTGACGTTACTCAGGATCAATTATTTTTTTTTTTTTTTTTTTTACATAAATTGGGTATTATGCCCACATATGAAATATTTTTCAAAGTTATTCCTCTCCCGTTTCAAATTTTGATAAATCAATTAAATAACCAGAAAGATCTTCCATAAATTATCTTTGATTACCTAATCCTGATGAAGGTCCCATTATGATATATGTTGCAGTGCTATCCAGAATACCATGAACTAGAAGAAATGGTAGGTACTCGTCCTGGCCTATATTCGATGCATGCCAAGAATGTAGCCATCTTCAGTTATTATAAACGTTTTCAACCGGGTAATTACATTTCGTAATGAGTTAATCCTGAAAAGAAAATGAGAAATTTTTTAATGATTGTCTGGAATTATTCCTTAGTTTGAAAATGATTTTTGTAAGAAAGATGACTGCGTACATTTATTACAGAGATAATGGGAGACATTTTAGATATAACATATGGAAACTAAATATCGCACTTATATCACAAAAGGTATCAATCATGGCGTTTTAAGAGATGAAATTTCTACTACGACGTTTTGTGCAATGAGCATTTAATGATCCATGGAAAAGTATTACAGATGACGATTATATCTAAGAAAGCATCGATTATTATGATGGATAAAAATCGAATAAAAGAAAAATTCATTATAGTTAAAAATCGAGAGTAGATTTAAATTTTTTTCTTTATTTTGGGAATAAATTCGTATTTAAACTAGAATTCGCAAGCACTATACTCTGCGTCTGCAGTAAGTAGCATCCGCTCTGAACTTTCTCTGGTATGATGTAACTCAGTAGATGTCTTCTTGATAATCCTAATTTTAGCAACATCGCTTGTTCTACATTTTTTTCATCTTCATCGGTAGGTGTTTTTTTCCCCACAAAATCTTTCTGCATTCTGATCTTGAGTGCATTTAAATATTTGGCAAAATTTATATTTTTATATTTTGCTAATAAAATTTCGGCGATTGTGGAACTTCCATCATTAGTTTCTGAGACCTTCGATATATTGTTCATATGTATGTAGACTCTTCATTCTTCAATTTTTCAATTAGATTTTTAAACCTTCTGTTACACGAACTAACCTATTTACCCTCTTCTTACTCAGATGGTTCCTGTAACTATAGGATATGCCCTGGATGTTGTATGGTCGTTTAGTGAAATTAATTAACATAAATCCCTATAAAACTGTTTTGGCACCTTTCTTATTAAGAAAATGATAATTTTCAAACTAAGAGAGGTTGATGATTTTTAGAATTGTAATGGGGTTTGGAACAAAATCACAAATTCAAAATACAGACATTTCAAAATCTCGGAATTCTTATATTCCTGAATATCAAAAATTCCGGAAGGCGAATTTTAAATTCTTAGAAACCGAAATAAATACATGTGCATCTCAAAATCATGACATAAGAAAATTCACTGAAACAGTTGTTTTTATTTAAAACCAGGGACTGAAAATAACTGGTATTTTGAAAAATTTTAAACAAAAAAAGCTGGGATAAATCATGATCGTGGAATTTAGTGGAATATACCAAAAGATGTCTCGAGAAACCCGTTTCGATTCCTGTAAAGCTTTTGAAAACTTAACTTTTTATAAGAAAAAAAGCTAAAAAACTAAGCTGGAAAGGCTTTTAGTTTTATCTGGCAAAAATTAAAAACCAGCTTGGCTTTCTATTTTTTCTGGCAAAAATAAAAAGCCAGGTTGTTTTTTTATTTTTTCGAGCTAGAAGTAAAAGGTTTTGAAGCCGGAAGTATAAAAAGCCAAGCTGGCTTCTTATTTTTAAGGACCGAAACAGTTATGATTTTTTACGAAAAAAGCTTAATTTACTTGTTATTCCTGGCCGGTAATATTTTTGAAGCTAGAAAAGCAAGCGCAACGGCTTGATACTTTTTTTTTTTGGTAAAAATATAAAAAGCGATCCCAGCTTTTAATTTTTTCTATCCAAGCTGACTTTTTATTTTTGTCAGATAAAATAGAAAGCCTTTCCAGCTTAGTTTTTCTAGCTTCAAATTACTATCGGTCAGGAATAACAAGTAAAGTTGGCTTTTTTCGTAAAAAGTCATAACTGATTCGGTCCCTGTTTAAAACTAAGAAAAATAAAATTTTTAGGCAGAGAAAGTAAAAAAAAATTTTTTTTGAATAAATCATCCTAATTCAAATCAACATTCAACTGAAAAAAATTAAAGAAAATCCTTACTTCTTAATTTATTACTACTTGGTTTCAAAAATTTTGGATTTTACCTAATATGATATAATTTCAAAATAAGTTTTATACCTATCCAACATTGTTGAGGTTTGTTGTTCCTGGACTGGATGTCCTGTTGTTGTTGTTGTTTTCGGAGGCAGCTGACTAATTTTTGCTTTGCTGATTGTGTTAATGTGTGGCTTGTAATGATAAGAGAAGAAACTGTTAAAAAAATTAATATAAGTTTACATATTAAAATTAAATAGAGTTTAGAATTACTTCCCAAATGTCCGGTTTAACAGGATGAATTTATCCTCTCGATTTTTGGGTTAATCAGACTTATTCTTTCTCTCTCTCCCTCTCTCTCTTTTAATTTTTCAGGAACATTTTTCAATAATTTTTCAATAATTTTTCCACATATCCTTTTATTTTAACATCCTTAATCGAAAGTATCCTCGTATTTGGCCTTGATACATGACAAAAAAATATTCTGTGCAAACAAAATGGCGTAAAGTCAAAATAAAAAAAAAAGTTCAAAATATGTCCTTATAAAGGAATCCACATTATTCAAGTTGATTCGGAAAAAGTACATTTTATTTATTTTATGTTATTTTTAAGTATTTCAAATGTAATATTTGGTCAAAATCTTAGAAATATAGAACAATACTTAGCCCTGAAGGTCACTAAAAAAATAGAAGAATAAGAAATGAAGAAAAGAGAAATAAAAACAAAATGAAGACAACAATTTTCTTAGAACTTATGTACCAACTTTTGGATTATTGGATGACTTAAATTGTCGCAGACAACTTTTCTTAACATAAAAAAATACACTGACTGCGGTAATCAAAAAAATTACTCCCACAGTAGTTCCGATAGCGATAGCTCTCATTTTCCTATGTGAAGGTATTACCACTTCAACAAAACCGCTTGGTACCTGATCATCATTTATTGACAATGAGAAGATTTGAATTTTATATGTGACATCCTCTTTAAGATGACGAATTCCATAATGCGTATATGTAGTTTCAGCTGAACCATGTAAAAGATGTTCTGGCTCTTGCCACCATCGAACAATATATAAGCGAAGTAAGTCTAAGCCATATTTCGGTGGTTCCCAAGATACAAAGAAACCATCTGGTCTCTTTTCCAATGTTAAATTTCTTGGAGGTCCAATTTGTGTAAATGGAGCAATCGATTCAGGGTAATCCTCTGATCCAACTGCTTCTCTGGCTATTGAGAAATATATTAGATAATCATTAATAAGATAAAATTTAATATTATATTAGAAGTGTATGTTTATTTTCTACCTTTTGTGGAATACCGGAATAATTTGCTGAACATACCATCACCGTATCTATCTTGGCTGAGAACCATAAATTCATATTCTCGTGCTGGAATCAAATTGTTAATTGTTGCTTCCATGATATTTTTTGAAAGGATTCGCATTGTTCGCCATTCGGCTGCATCGGATAATCGATACCATATTGTGTATTCTAAATTTGGTCGGATGTAACCTATAGTAAAATAAAAGTAACATTATAAAATGCAGACCAATTTTGTTTTTAAACTGATAGTTCTCTCCTATATTATGCATGCAACTAAATGTGTAAAAATCTATTAATCAAAATATCAAAACTAGTATAATTGATGTTATAGACGAGGACCTGGCGACCAAAATGCTTCCGCCATTTCATAAAGAAAATTTTCAATTTTATCATACTCTCTTGACATCGTTCATAACTTATCCTGAAGTCTGCCTGGCTTCCAGTGATGGAAGACTCTGCAGGATAGCCTCGAAGTCGTAAGAAAAGCCGGTTAATTTACGTGATTTCATTAAGGCTGATTTTTCGTGAGGCAGCAGAGGATTATATCTCATGATCAAAGGTAAAAATGGCAGACACATTGGATGGTGGCAGACGGCAACACTGAAAATGTGTATGACTTACGTCATATCACGAAAACTAGAGAGTGATTATGGAAGGGGAAGAGAATTCCACTTGCGAGTTATATGAGCAAAGTAGGAACGTTGGCCCAATACTGTACGGTAGTGGAGAATCAAAATACCCACATGTCTAGTGGAATGCAAGAATCTGATACCATTGCAGAGATAAGAAGGCTGATTGGTATAAATTAGCCTATGAAGGAAAACTAATGCTTTATGCATAAGATATGTTTTAAGGGAACAGTTCAGAATTACATTTCTATATTGGCTTATATGATCAAAACGTCGAAGTCCAAATACAAATCTTGTGCAGTTATTAAATGCGATCTCTAATTTTCGAGAGCAGCTAGAATCTAGGGCAGTGAAGACTAAACTTCCATAAGTAAAAAAAGGTACTAAAAGTACTCTGGCGATTTTAATTTTAACACTTACAGAAAGTAAATGTGTTGAGAGCCAAAGGCGACGACGTCCGCCATACACTTTTCCCAACACGCTATTTACATAATCACAGCAGTTCATCCGAGAGTTTAGTATTTACTAAGATTCCTTATATGCTCTAAGTGGGGTAGCGGGGTATTTCCAAGAACAATAGGAGAAAAATTCGAAGAATCCAAACCTCTTCGGTGTATTAGCATATATATTTTAGCGTTCAATGCAAGGTCGTTTAATTCTGACCATTCATCAATCCGCACAAGATCACTATTGACCTTGACAATGCACGTCATCCGCGTATATTAGCATGACGTATAACATCCGGTAAGTCATTAATATGAAGGCTGAATAGCAGCAGTCCTAAGATAGAGCTTTGGGGGATTCCACATGTCAAACTTATTGCATTAGAAAAGCAATTATTTATTTTCACTTGCTGTGTTCGTCTACACAGAAAGCTGTTAATAACTGAAAGTGCAGATGAGGTGAAGTTAAAATTCGAAGCTAATTTTTGCAATAATTTAGTGTGATTGACACTGTCAAAAGCTTTAGAAAAGTCCAATAGCACCAGAATTCCCATATCATCCCTATCAAGCGCTTCACGAATATCGGTGGTAACTTTTAGTAAAATTGCTTGCGACGAAAGTCAGATTGAAAAGCAGATAATAAAGAACGTTGCTCAAGATACTCAAACATTTGGATTGATATGAGCTTCTCCAGGGCTTTCGCCAGAAAACATAATATGCTGATAGGTCTGAAGTCAGACATGTTACTTGGGGAAGTATTTTCAGCAATGGCTAAAACAACTGTCTTTTTCCACTTTGCTGGAAACGTTGAGTAGTTAAAGCAGTGTTAAAGATGTGCTTGACAGCAGGTAATATAGTAGGCAAAAGTAATTTCACGAAAAGTGGAGGGATCTTATCCGGCCCACTAGCGTTCGAACTTATCGAGTTAATGGATGCAGATGCCGTTGGGAATACCACTGCTGAAGACGAAGAAAAATGCTCATTTAGATCATTTGGATCAAAATCACAGGTTGGGGCATGTTTGCCATGAATTCCCAAGCTTTTTAAATTAGATCAAAATTTTTTTGAGGTGAGACTAGGATCAAGCTTGTGACCCAAATAATAACGCTTTGTGGACCGTACTTTACGAGTAACCAAATTTCTGTTGTTTATACTGTCGTCCCCAATCTGATATTAGTTTTTTCAGTTCTTTGAGAAAATAACAACTAGAATATTTTCGTAGGTGTTATATGTACATGTAGAATATATTCTAACCTGATTGAAACCGCTAGGCTACTTTTTATTTAATGACCTTGACCTAGACTTTTTGATACAAAGCGAAAAACCTAGGTTTACATTTTTTACTTTACTACAAAATACGCATACACATATTAATACAACAGAAGACATCCTAATATCAGGTAATCAAAGATATCGATAAGGGACAACGTTTCTGTCATTTTCCAAACTGAATTAAATTAATTTATTAAAACCCAAACACATAAAATACATATAATCTGAAACTCATTGAATTTACCTGGCTGCCACCTTACAGTTATTGCTGTATCCGTACTATTTGCTGTTAAATTATATGGTGGACGAGGTGCAATATTTTCTATCATCAACTCTGTGTCCGATGTTATGGTTGCTGCCTCATTAGTTGCTGAACATTGATAGATGCCTCTATCAATCTCTGTAATGCCCTCCAATGTTATATTTCCGCCCGCAATTGAATAACGACCATTTGGAAGCGGTGCACCGTCTTTCTGTAGAGTACAGTTGCAAATCAAAATATTGACAATAACATGAAAAATTAACACAAGAGAGATTTATTAAATTTTGAATTCATTTTGCATACATACTCTACTCCAAATAATCGTTGGACGATGGTTGCCATCTCTTTCAATTGCTTCACATGACAGTTGGGCAGTTTCTCCTAATTTATGAATATAAATTGGTTTCGGTTTTATCGTAAATATCGGAGGACGTTGAACAATTACATTGATTAGGGGTGATGGGCCATCTGTTCCTAAATCATTATATGGTGTACATGTATAACTGCCGGCGTGACTTTCGTCCACTTTAGTAAAGTACAAGCTGCCATTCATTTTATAGAAGACGCCCTGAAATTATAGAATTTTTCTTTTTATTTGAGAATTAAAAAAAAATTAAAAACAAAATTTAAAAAAAAAACCGAAATCTTTTTCCAAACACTTACTGGCACATTATATGAGTCGAACAGGAGGCCATCCTTTTCCCATCTAAGATTCTTCAATGGTGGATTCGCTCTGAAATGACAATCAAGTACTGCTGGCTGTCCATAGGGTAAGTAAATCTCTGGTGGAGAATATATGACCTTAGCTTTATCTGTAAAATTCTAAATTGATTAGCTTTCAACCTGTACTTCTTGACAATGTTCCAACAACACTTACATTGAATATTAAGAAAAGCTCTAGCACTTTGAACTTCTCCATCGTGATTACGTACATTACACTCATATTCTCCTAAATCGCTCATCATTGTCGGATCAATACTAAGACTTCCATCGGGTCCTAAGAAAGATCTGCGATAAAGGTCGGGAAGTTCTTTTAAATCCATTCCGTCCTTATACCAAGTCACTACTGAAGTATCAGGAAATTTCATAACGCAATGAAAGAAAGCAGTTTGACCCTCCATGATTGTTTGATTTACTGGAGGGATTTTAATTAGTGAACCACCTAAAAAAACGAAAAGAAATTAAGAAAAAACAAAACTTTTAAAATCGGAATTATCACCACGTACTACCTACCTTCAACTGTTAAATGATACCACGTTCCATTATTACGTGTGCTTGGAGTTCGATTTGGAAAAATTATTTGGCAGTGATACCATCCTTGATCAGATTCCCGAATTGATGTTAAATTTACAGAGGCTTTGCCAACTTCATCGTTCGTGTCTATTAGGTTTAGACGTCCGTTGAACAATTCTGATGCAACCAGTGATCCATCGTACCAGGTAAAGATTTTTTTCCCCTGAACAACAAATTATAATTTAAGATTATATATATAATATTAAGATAAAAAGAAACTATTTTTAGTATAATTTGAACTGTCATTATCAATGTTCTAAAAGCAAAGATTTCTCTATATTTTGCAGAGTTAATAGGCAGCAATTTTGAATTTTATCTATTCGTCTTGTTATAAAATTAATCAATCATTTATTTTACCTAATAAACTTAAATTCACTAACAGAAGTAGCACTCTGACCATGAGGGGGTAGAGAATTCCAAAGGCGTGCAACCTGGATGAAGTAAGATCCTTCAAGGATGGATGAATTGAAACGTGGAATCAGAAGTTTACGTTCTCTGAGGAACTGCAGCAATTTGACTTTACTAAAAAGATACTCTGGTCCACCTGAACGAATAAGATTACATAGGAAAATCAGCTATTTACCCTTTAGTACGAATCTAGAGTACAACTCAGATTCGATGGTCTCTAAGGTATGATATGAGCAGAACGTCGCAAAACGAAAGCAAACCGTATGCAGTCGTTAAAAGCAACCTCAAGCTTTCGATTGCAAATCGAGTCTAGTCATCATGTATATATTAAACTACCATAAGCAAAAAGAGGCACTAAAAGTGTCCTAACTATTCTCAAATGCAAATTGGCAGGAAGTATATTGAAAAATAGCTACAGTCTCCTAAACCCACCATAAATTTTGCTTACCATTGTTTCGATATGATCACAGCACTTCAAACGATTATAAATTTTCACCCCCAAATCGGTTATACACTTCACATACGGTAGTTTCACTTTATTAGGCAAAATCGGGGGAAGATCCTCAATATTCAGATCAGAATTAGAGAGGGCTATGCATTGTAATTTATTGGGGTTAAGAAGCAGTTGATTATAAATTGACCACCTACAAACTTCTGAGATATTATCATTTATTCTGCAGATACAGTCCCCAATCAGTCCACGAGGACTAAATAAGTACAGCTGCACATCGTCTGTATACAGGTGCAGCTGGACATCATGTACCACATCAAATAAATCATTAATTTAGAGACTAAAGAGGAGAGGTCCTAAGTCTGATTCTTGAGGAACTCCACATATTAAATGCATTCGAGAAGACGGAAGTCCATTTATGACCACCTATTGCGACCTTTAAGAGAAAATTTGCTATCATCTTAACAGCAGAAGATGAGAAATAAAAGTTTGCATACAACTTACGTAGCAGTTTTTTATGTACAACATAATCAAATACCCTTGAGAAGTCTAACAAAACTATCACACCAAGATCTTCCAGATCTAGAGCCGAACGCAAGTCCTAGTGATCTTGAGTAACGCAGCTTCACAACTGTGTCGCGCAGTAAACCAGACTGCCAGGAAATCATTACATGTTACGTAATTTTCAATCTGGGCTCGCATAAGCTTTTCCAAGACTTTGGCAAGGAAACTGAGAATGCTGATGAGATGGTAGTGTGCCAGCTAAGTAGGAGACATTGTTTTCAGCTATAGGAATAACATTAGCTATTTTCCCTACTTCTGGGAAGTAAGATGTAGTTAGACAAGTGTTCATGATGAACATACACAAAAATGTAAGACAGTTATATATTGATAAAACGAAGATTTATTTCATCATAACCAGTAGCATGGGACTTGATAGAGTAGGTATACCCATTGTTGTTGCATTAATAAATTTGTTGCTGGACCTGCAGTAAAGTGCCGGTTAAGTTCCTCAGAATCAAAGAGATATTCAGAGTTGACATCAGAATAAATGAAAGCTCGCCTCAAGTTTCTCCACAAGGTTTTGGAAGGTAAGCTGGGATCAAATTGACAAGAAAAAACCCTTAGTTCTGCTAATTGCAGAAATGACCTTTCTACGAGCTTCTTTATAGAGAGTGTGCGTATTTCCACTGTTTATGTAAAAACTCCCTTTCTACAATTCCATATAGGAAAACCATGGATTGCTATATGGACGGATCCGTTTGACTTTAAGTGGAACATGTTTATTATATAATTAAGAAACCATCTCATTAAATTTCTATAGTTGCTGCTCTGCCGATGGAAGAAGTAATATATCATTCCACGCTAGTGCCATACACTATTTTATCAAGTTAAGATTGTTAACATGTTTTAAATAACGATAGCAGATAGTCTTGCTAAGATTCCCACATTCCGGCGGGAGATTATAAGTCATAAGAACTACATATGTTATGATCAAGTATACTTAGAGTAATGCGAAGCCAGTCTAGAGGACCACCAAGAACAGTAAAGATAATACGGGTAATTATCGTTGAGTTAATCGGGATACCCGCTACATTGCGAGGCAATTATGGAAAACATGGAGCTCCTTATGGGGAGTAGAGCCGATACCAGGACACTAGTAGGCATTGGCATTGAACCATAGGTAATTATTCTAGGAGACTGGGTCTAGAATCAAATGATTTTTGTGGAAGCTGTAAAGGTACTGAGGAAATCGAATCACTTCAACATGTGTTTTGTATGTGTCCTGTTCTAGCGCTTAAAAGAGGTGGGCTAGTTGGTAGCCAGTTCTTCTCGGAACTGGGAGAGCTGCAAGGTAAAAGCTGCCAATATGAACTTTTACAACACATGACTTTATAAACTGTATCTCGATTGCAAACAACTTGATTTTTTCTTTTATTTGATTAGCACTTTTAAGTATTTTTTTTTATAGAAGTTTTTATATTGAAATATCTCTTACAAATTGGGGTAAGACCATGACGGTCTCGCTGACGACTTGAAAATCTTCTACGGGGTTTGCTGGTAGAAGGCCAACGATGCGTAACGACTTTTTCCTCAATGACTTGCATCAAGGTGTTAACTTTTTCGAGCGCTGAATCCCTAGAATTCACAAAAGGGTTTCGTACGGAGCACAATTCTGGAGATGGCCGGACCTCTGCAATTCTGTCTGCGCTCATTGCACAAGCTTGGAGAGGGAACCAAGATTGCAGGAGAGGATAGCTTATACATGTGCGGTGACAAATTGTTGTGGCCACAGAGATTTGAGCACAGAGTTACTTAACTGAACTTGATTTAAGGACTGCAGCTGCAAGGCCTGGAGATCACCGAGACACATTTAGGGGAGCAACTTCTGGATTTTCTGCTCCTTGCTACTGGACAGGCGAGAAATCAACATCTCTTTGAGTACCTATCTATCGACGGCGGCTTTCAGAGCAAGCCACTAACCACGAGAATCACATCCGCACCAAATATACAATATTGTTGTATTGAACTTAGTTTTGTCTTGTGTTATAGCTGCAAGCTTAAACTAAGTTTCCAGCTGACGAAACTATATTTTTGGATACTCTGGAACCACAACACAACAGTTTTAACACTTTAAAAGAGCTCGTGATACTAAAAACGCGGCAATGCTACGTAAACCTTACAATATTTGTTAAATCGCTCAAAAAATCTAAACTAAAAAAAAAACTTAGGAAAGGAGAACAAACAGCGATTTTAAAAATAACAGGATAAACGAAAATATATATATACGAAAATGGCATTTGAAAATACGTAAAAAAAGGGAAATATATCAAAAAAATTTCTTCTTCTTCGAGAGAAGCTCCGAACGCTTATCCTGATAAAGCTCTGTGCAGCGGATTTTTTGTACTTGGGTCATATACACCCCAGTTCCTACATATTGCATATATTTCTTCCGCTCTTTATTTCACATCCAGTAGTACTCTGTTGTGAACAGTTTTCTCATCGAAAGTGAATTTCCACGACTTACCAGTTCTTCATAATGATGAGTTGAAAATTTGTCCATTTTTGTACCAAAAACCGGCCATTTTTTCACCTTAAGAAGGACTGATTCATTTCTTTTGCAGTTATCTCGAAAGCCATTTATCGCACTCAAAAACTAATGACATATCTAATTAGAGGACAAAATGTAGATGTGATTACATCCTACATACAAGCTTTAACGTGCATATTTAAAATTTTTATAGCATCTCTTCTGAACTGGAAAACGACCGAATCGACCATTTTCGCGTGATTTGAAATTTTTAGCGGGTACCTTGAGACACCAAAATCCTTATTTCTCTATAAGTATTGCAAGGATTACCATAATTTGTTTTTGTACACATAGCCAGGATATGCAGTAAGTTCATAATTTTATTTGAAAGTCCTAGGTACCTTTACAAAACACAACAAAATCAGCGAATACTGTCAGTTGAGAAATATTCTTCGTACTTCTCCACAACTAACACAGCTGAGAGTTTTGGTGAGTGGAATAGAGAGTTTCGTAATTCTCAATACAAATTTCCCGAGTTACAGAATTCCGAATGGAGAGTTATGTGTCAAAAGAACTCTCATCTTACAACTCCACAACTCTCCGTGTTAGTGAATTCGGCCCCAGATGTATGATGTTGTAACCTTTGGTTGAAAGTGGGATCAGAGCTGAAAAGCTGTTCCTGGCTCCAGGTATGGTGGTTTTACAGCTTTTGGCAACGCTCTGGTCTCATATCGCTGGATGTAGGAAACCAGAAGTTGTTATCAAAAAATCCGTTGTCACAAATTAAAGGGTGCCAATATAGATTTTTAAAAGATACCACTTAATAAACTGTATCTCGATTGCAAACAACCTGATTTTTTAGTAATTTACCTTTAATTTATTTAGCACTTTTTATTTATTTTTATATGCTAATAGACAATTAGTGCAAATTATGTAACTTTTTTAAAATAAACAGTAGATTTCATTTTAAGCCTTTTTACTTACAATGCAAAATCGAGACTGACATATTAAATATTTACAAAAACAATATCAAAATTTCAGCTTAGATACTCTGAAAACTATTCCGAATACACAACACAGTATTAACGAAAGAGTATAAGAAAAACAATTCCAACGAGAGATAAGTCGCCACAAAGGTATACTGAGCTTAGATTTTTGCAGAGTTCCCTTAGCAAAGCAAGGTGGATCTAGGAATGTCCTCAGAAGGATAGATTAATATAAATCTATGGAACACAATGAACGCGATGTCTAAGTGAAGTATGCTAAATTTTATCTAACCTAGCCAAACTTAATCTAAAAGTAATGCCATCATACCTGACTATATATGCCAGTAAGTTTAACTATTTTTTATAACAGTTAAGATATTTTACTTAGCTTGTGTTGGAAAGCATTCAGGGGATATATCGTCAATATAGTCAATTATATACATTTTTTAATTTCATCTCTCAATCCACTGCACGAGCCCAGTCACTAAACAAGAAATTAAAGCGGTAGCTTATATGAAGATCAGAGCTTTAATAGAGAAGATCTTCTGGGGCGCCTATCAAAAGGCAAGCCTCCGATGGATCAATAAGGAAACCTTCCATATTCCGAGGCAATTGTGACAGGAACAGAACTTTTTTATGACAGTAGAACAAATACCAAGAATAGTAGGGATCATTATGGGTCACTATGCCATAAGGACCCATGCTGGGTATAGAAGCGAACGATTTCTGCAGGAGCTGCAAGGACTCGGAGGAAAATGAATCCGTCAAACTCGTGCCTTGCGAGTGCTTCGCTCTATTGAATAAAATAGGTAGGCTTGTGTCGACACGTCTCTCTCTGATCGCATGACCAATCACCGTGTAAGTCGGGCAATTTATTTTTTCGGAGCTTCTTGCTAGTAATACTTTGCGAGCGTAGAAGTTCATAGATAAGTAGGCTGGATTTTGTAATTATAAAAAAAAAAACAGAATCTTAGTTTACGTCATATCTTAGCAAATGAAGATGATTTTCTTAAAAAGCCTAATTAAAACTGGAAAATTGATAAAGAAGACAATATTCAAGAATAGAGAAACCAGGACTATTAATTCGCAACTTTATTTCAGAAGACATATATACTCATGTCCGTTCAGATAGCGGTCCTTTTTCTCCTTTCTATTTTTCTTCCAGTTCTACAGCTGACTTAAGAATGTATGGCCAGAAGCTGACATCTCCTCGTTTCTGCCCTAAATCTAATTAGGCACAAGAAGTTCAACCTCTGACTGTAGTACGCAAAAGCGCCAGAACAATTACTGGCTAGACTCGACTGACTGACTGAGCAGTCTCCAACTGCCTGGTCGTAAAGGTGCTGGAACTACTACAGGCCAAATTCTAATTAGTTGACCAGTCTCTAACTGCATGTCGCAAAAGACATGGTTTGCTTACGCTTCTTATAGGTGTTCTCAAGCCCGACGATATCTGTCTCCAGAGCCCGCCGTAGTTAGCAGTGACAGCACGTTCGATGCTGTATTGACCTCTCCAAGAAAACACCTGTGTACTGGAACACACCGTATCGTTGTCTTGCATATATTCTTTTACTATCAAATTTCCAGGAATTGATATCTGCCCCCAGATACTAACTGTCCACAGGCGGGTAGCGTTGTAAGTACGCTCGAATTCAATCTGCTAGTTGAAACCTATTAGCAACACTTGCTTCCGGACTATATTTCAAGCTCTCCTTATTAGTCGATGGATTTTACAACTAGATTATGCATCTTCAGCGCTACCGCAAGTGTACCTGTGCTACACTACAAGACACCACCTAACAAGATCTACAACGTCCAATCAACAACTACTATGGATACAAGATTTCTGTGCGAACTCAATGCACACAGTTGTACGGCTACTTACAACACAAGACATCTGGTTGGGACTCAGGTCGCAATATCTGGCATCCCACCAAAGGTTATTGGGTAGCTACTTGTTTTCAAGTTTGTGGGCGATACAAGATGAATAGTTCAGATGTATCCTGAGATTCCTAAGGAAAGTAGGATGGATCTAGGGCGGCTTAGAATGGTGGCCATCGAAATATATGCGATCAGGCACTCTTATCCCATCGATGGTCCATTGTGAGGGACACAACCTAATGCAGTTAACTATTGTCTCCAAAGCACTAATTCGAATGAAGCGATCACCATTAGACTCATCTATATATTAATATGATTATTTTGGTAAGCTCTGACCGATCAGTGTTTTTAATTGTTTACGCAAGTATGTAATTTTATGCTGCTAATTTATCGCAAATTCATATATAATTTTCAAAATTCTTAAACATAATTTCTCTCATTACATACTTGAGAGCAATAAATAAGTAGACAACAAGAAAAACATAATAATAAAAAATTATCACATCCTGTCGCATCATTATAATCATCAGCAGCTGTGTTTGTTTGTAAACAGATTTTTACCCAAATAAATTTACCTAAGCATAGGCACCCTCCTCTGTACATTACACAAACTACCAGTATAGAACAGTGACATCATGAATACACATAGGTTGACAAAGCCGAACAGAATACGGGGAGATGAAAGGGGAAACAAATTATAATCGGCATGATTGCACTAATCTAAATAAATTTAATATTAGCATATGAACGCAGCATAGCGTCTACTGTGGATGCTGAATGCTGTTGTTTCAACCAACCCAAAGTCCGGGAGCTCCGACTTTTACTTTGCTGGACCTGGAAGCTGAAAGCAAGCGGAAGATTAATGCCACGTTTATCCATTTTACTTTATTAGCGGGGTTACGTCAAAAATGCTTTTAAATTTCATTTTATGGGCGTTCAGAAAAAGTTAAATAATTCAATTATGCTCCCGCTATAGTCTGACTAAATTTAAAACTGGTGAATAATAGAAGGGTGAGGGTTGGTTTGCAGCTGTAGGTAAAGGAGTTCATTTTTCACGTGAATATTAAATAATGTGTAAAATGAGGTGTGAGAGATTAATAAAAGATATTAAATTTTCACTTAGAAATTATATTGATAATCAACTCAATTTTTGTTTTATTTTTGTTTTATTTTGTATATTTAAATAGAATTAAATCAATTCAAGTCAGTGTGAATTATAGAGTTTTGATTTAATGGAACTTGCAACTTATGTAGAAATGATTTTCTTATTCCTGAAAGTGAACAACAACAACACTTTCAATTATAAATTCCCAAGCTGTTGCGAGAACATTTTAAAGCAGAAATCTGTTAATTAGTGCGTACATACCCAGCAGGAAATGGAATCATATCATTATTCAAACCGGATGCATTCTTTGGAAGATATTATGCATGCTTCTATATTGGATACTTCATAAGACATTCGTATAGGTTTGTCCTAGGGAGTAAGCAACTCCAGCTTTTTCGTGTGCTTTCCCCTAGCTTCCTTGGAACGCAAATGGAAGGAATATGGATTAGAGACCCGCACAAAATTTAAAAGAAATTCCATTTTTGCATAAGTATATGAATTGTTTAGAAAAGTTCTGCTTTCATTTTATTTCTTGTGTAATGTTGCACATTAATAAAACTCACAACAATTCACAATTAAATTTACGCCTGTGTAAGCGAAAACACATTAGCGTGCACTTAGTTTCATAAACAAAACAAGAACGAACTTGAAAACATGCGTTGCACCTTCCAACGACCTTCTTCCGGGATCAATTTCAAATTTTCAATCTTAGCTTTTTCATCTCTTTGCACTAAGTTTTACTGCTTCGGCAAGCCTTCAAGTGGTAGGGCTGACCAGATTTCCCGCTGGGTACATATATGTATATATACATTATTGTAATATAAAATGTGAAACTGACTTTAGACCATAGTGAATAAAAAGGAGAAATTATTGTTGCGGATCGGAGATCCTACATACAAACAATCTAAGGAAACGCCGGTAAGATCGACGAATATCCAAAAAAGCATTAAGATGAAGGGTAGTAGTGGCACGCATTTGTAACATGCGCAGATCCAGTTATGACTTCTTACGAAAAAAGCTTACTTTACTTGTTATTCTTGACTGATAATAATTTGGAAGCTAGAAAACCAAGCGCCTGAGCTTGAAGTGCCGGAACTTCAGTATGTTTATGGTGTAGTAAATTCGAATACAAAGTGTAGTAAAAATTTAGTAAATTACTTCCACTAAGATTAATTAAAAATTTTCTGTAGGTAGGTATTAAGTACAGTGTTGCTATTTTATAAATTATTCTTAGCTTGATGTGATTATTTCATAAACATGATATGATAAGTACAAATTTTGGTAGAGATAATTCATTAAATTGTTGAAAAATTAAATCACAGTTAACGACTACTGAGAAAACTGAACGAATTGTTAGAGAAGTTTATTAAAATATTTATAGATATATGAAGAGACAGTTTATATTTAAAATTATAAATTTTCATAATAAAAAAATAACAAAATTAAAATTTTTGTTATAAGTAGTTATAAGTTACACGAACTTCACGTATCATGGCTAAATTAACTAATTTCATGAAAATTGAGTAAAAAAAAACTGTTTTTACATCAAAAACTTTTGAAAAAGAAATATCTTTGTAAAAAGAGGGCGTTTCGTATCGGCACGAACCGTATGTACTCATCAGTACGGCTTGGTACCTGCCTGCCGTATAGGCCAAAGTGAACAGCTAAGCTGATCTCATATACATATGTACTAAAAATAATTTTTAACTGTGAATTATATGAGGCGAAATATCTGTTTATTTCATTTTGATGATAATTTTGCAAATTGGTATGACTTACATAAAAAATTTCCATACTAAAACTTTTAATATTTACCCACAAAGCTCGGGATATTTATATGGTGAAACATATATGTACTTATATATTGAAAAATTTCTTGATTAGTAATTAAATTAAATAATTATTGCTTATTTTCCATAATTCTCAAAAGTGTAGTAGAAGTGAGTTGGAGTCTAGTAAACAATTCTAAGAGCTAAAGTGTAGTAAATCTACTTCACATCTAGTAGAAGTTCAAAAAAAAAATATAAAGCCAGCACGGCTTTTTAATAATTTCTAGCCGAAAATGATAGGTTTCAATGATGGCTATTTTTTCGAGTAAATATGAGAAGTCAATTTGCCTGTTTACTTTATGAAGTGATTAGTAACTGGTTGAAAGAACTCTTTTAAATTTTTTAGCAAATTTTGGAGTGTCGTAAAAAACTGTTTGAAAAATAATGTTTTATTTTTTTTTGTAAAGAATTTAGCCGAACTGATAATATATTTCGCAAATTTTCTTCCGACAAATTGTAACAGAAAAAATATTTAGCCTTTCAGTTTAGTTTTTGTTATTTTAAATTATTTTATGATAGTAGCAACAGTTTAAAAAAACTTTTACTTAAAAAAAGTTAAGTTTTCAAAAGCTTTACACGAATCGAAACGGGTCCCACATGAGAAGTTTTTTGCTATATTCCATTATATTGCACGATCATAATTTATCCTAGTATTTTTTTTTTTAATTTTCAAAATAACAGTTATTATCGGTGCCTGATAAGTAATATTGATCGATTAAATATTTTATAATATGTTAAGAAAAGTAGTATAACAACGTTGTTGTTGTACGATTATCTGCATTTTTCATTTTGCATAACGATTTCATATAAAAATTTCATAGAATTTTTTTGAATTTTGCACGGCTGCTCGCAAGAAAAGGTATACCGTTATAAAATGAATAATAGGTGCTATTCTGGAGTAAATTAAAATTCACATGGAAATAATGCTATATTCTGCGTAAAATGGTGCGAAATTTGAATTTTGAGAAGAAAAAAAATCAAAATTTTCAAAAAATTATGTGAAGTAATTTTCGACAAACTCTACAAGTTATTGCCAGAGAAAGGCGCATGGACATTATCGAAAATATCATTAAATCAAGTAGGTTGTGGCAGCATTTCACCGACACTATCACTTATAATAAACATGCGTAGCGAAGGACAGGATGAGCACAACAATTGGGCCATCCCATATGAGTATTATTGATGCAGTATGGGAACAGGTATTCTGAGGAAGAGATGAGAAGAAGCAAAGAGATATCTCTCCAAAGTGTAAAGATACTCTTTGCTTCTTCTCACTTATTTCCCAGGAAATCTGTTTGTATACTGCATCAGGAATACTCGTGTGGGATGGCTTATTGGCTCTTAGATATTGAAATAGGAAACCATTCACTTGTTTCCGAACTAAAATGTAATGACATAATCGAAATAACTCAAGCAATGTGATTAATAGGGGTACACCTTATTGCATCGATCTACAGAGACAACATTCAATAAATGTCTGTTGAGGAGTTAGCGAAACGACTTCCAACAAATGCTCATACGCCGGAAATTAACAGGATAATTATTCCTATGATGTCATGAGATCCGACCATCTACTATAGCGCAGATTCTGTCACCTCCTAAAAATCCCAGCGATGCACTGAACTTTCCAGCAGAGTTTCTTAATAAGCAAACGCCATGGGGTATGCCCCCGTATGTGTTGCTGTTGAAGGAAGGAATTATCATAGGAAAGATTATGCAATGGCACACGTATGATTGTCAGAGAACTTCACGGAAATTCAATAAGGGTAGAGATTATTTCCTAATGTAATCAAGATGAAATAGTTCTAATTCCACAAATCGATTTTGCTATTCATCCTACGACGACGACAATTTCCGGTGATTCCAGCCTATGCGATTACAATCAACAAATGACAAGAAGTACAACCATTCAACCATATAGGAATCGATATAAACACTGCCATTTTATCAAATGGAAAACTTTACGTGGCTTTATCGCCAGAGTATAGTATCAGGTGATAGTAAATGTTCATCAAAATCAATAACATGAAGAGCCGCTGAATGATGGAAGAATCTTTACAAGATATGTTGATTTCCATAAAATTTTTGAGCAGTGATATCTGTAAAAGATTTGATCCCGTTCTAAGAAAGTGTAGCTTTAGCTAATAATATAATAAATGCATAAAAAATATCTGAAAATCATTTAATTATGAATCACCCTGCAGCTGGAAAATCGTTTATATTGAATCCCCCCCCTCTCATACAAAGTTTTCTTTCTAACACTTCAACCTGTATAATTTCTAACCATCAAATTACAAAATATCACCGATATGCGATGAGAATCATATTACTGGCATATTATCCGCCCGCCCTACAACATGAAATAATCCTGCATCAAAGTCAGTTCATCTACCAAATCTGATAATATTTATAATTTTTACCTAATTCCAGTTAAACAGTTTGCCTCCAAAAAAATAAAACAAGAAAACACAAATAATCTCATTATGGATAGGAAGAATAAATTCTATAGTAGAAGCACACATCCAAAAAATCCATATAAGCTTCCTCGTTTGCTGGACTAATTTCATTCATTCATCATTTGCGCGTATAAATTGTTTTGAATGAAAACGAAAAAAAATTGTAGAAATAAAAAATCCATAGTGGTGCGTGACGACAACTGACGAGATAACACAATGCATATATATGTAGTATGGACCGTCGAAGACTTAATTGAATTGAAGGCTGGGTTATGATTGAATCGTGCTACTCGCAATCGAATTTAATTAAATTTCAGTTAAAAAGCAACAGCAGTGACAGCAAAAAGTTCGCGTATGGACCAACATCCCAACAACAATAATACAATGGTATTTAAATGCTGGACATAATGTACTAATAACGCTTCTATATATGTATAGTAGGCATGTAGTACACCAACTACTCAGTACGCATTCCACATATTATAATGTAGAATATAATTGACATCATCTCACTGCACATCGCCCTACAGTCTACAGCCTATGTAGAGACGACGAAGTTAAATAGAATACCTAATCTATGCGCCATCAAAGAGAGCTCTTGGTCTATGATTCTTTGTCCAATGTCCATAGAGAGCTATAATTCGATGTGAGATCGCACTTGATTTTTTCAATGACAATGATGACGTGGCTCAGGTGCAGCCAAACAAATTGATACCCATTGAACCCTTTGTTGTCCGCTCATGTAGAGAAGATATTTGTTTCGCACAGATTATTCCCGTGCAAGTATATTTCGGATACCCGCAGCCCAATTATTCTCGCGATCATCATGAGCCAACAGTTTTAAATTTCTGTTTTGATGTCAAGTGGAGAATGGGACTATTGTATACCCTGGGATGGTTTTTGATTCATTTTTTGGGGATATATGTAAAACCATTAAATCTGGTCTTTTAGAGACTCCTAATGCCCTTGATGTAATTGTTTCTGCTCTCATTTAATTTGATATGTTTTTTATGAAAACTCCCTGGAATGTTTTTTTGTTTGTATAATTTAATTAATTAAAATTTTGGGAAATTAGATTTAATTTAGATTACGATATTCATAATGTACTTCAGTTCATACGTCATTAACCCGTTATACACAGCTTTTATTCGGTTACAAATTTAAATAGAGTCATTTCAATTGTGAAGAGAGACAAATAAAAGGGGCGAAAAAAGAACAGTAAATTTTGTTAATAAGTTTTGAGGTCAGAATAGTTAATTACGAGTTGAAAGATCATACGTCCACTAATTGATAGTTAAGATAGTGTTAAACCTTAACTATAAAATGAGAAATTGGGGCATGACTTTGAAAAGTTTATTGTGAAAAAATTCCCATCAATTTTAAAGAAATTTACTTGCATTTTATAATTATTATTGAGTTATAGTAATTTTTTTGTTTTGTTTGTTTAACAATAGATAATATTTAATTTCTATTGGTTGTAGGAATACGTTGCAAAATCGTAACATCTTCATAATATATTTATAAAAATTCGTAAAAATTATGAATTTTTGACATATTTTGAATGAATATTTCTCCAACCAAATCTGTTTAGCGAGCTGCTCTAGGTTAATCTAGAGCGAAAAAGAACAGAAATATTTTTGCATGAACCTTGAGCATTTTTCTGAAGTGAGTCTGCTCTCAAATTATCTGGAACACTGCCTTTTTTACTTCCAGCTATTGCTTTATATAAATTGTATATGTATTTATTTATTTATTTATTTATTCTGGTCTACAGAGTGCATCTCCTACAGACTATGCTATATATGCCTTAAATATATCAATACCAATCCATTTTACATAACTACTCAAACAATTACTAACATAAATAGTAACTCAATTGTAAGATATAGCGAAACTAGTGAAAGTACTTAATATTCAGGTATCACTAGAAAAGGAAATATTGTCAAAATAAATTCAATTAAGCAAACTACAAACACTTTGAAATAACGATATATTTAAAATTGGAGCGTTCATGAGCTAAATCGACTTCATTGTCATAAATTCATGTTTATGCTGACCATAAAAGTTTCAGTGATAAAATACACGTGATAGACATCTAGTTTTTAGGGTTAAATGTGGCACAAAATTATCAAACTAGGTGAGCAGATTTTCTAGCATAGAATATCTCACACAAACATTATAGATGAAATTCTTCAAGAGCTTCAAAAGCATACATCTCGCTTTATAATTAGGTAAATTATGCTTTCAATGCAATCTTCTTAATGCACATCAAATGAATTTTTGTATTTTTATATTTTCGCATTTCACCGATAAGTTGGTTGGTATAAGAACACCATACCACAGAAACATACTCAATTATTGATCTAACTAGAGCAGTGTATAATGGTATAAAGCTTATCTACACTTGCTTGGACTTAGAGCCAGATCATTTAAAAATACCAATGTTTTAAATGATCCGACGGAAAAAGGTAGATGGCTGCTGGAAAAAGAGATAGCGATACGCATTACTGCCAAGGCAGGAGGGTACCAACAAAGGAAAGGCTGTTATATATGCTTCGTGCTGAAAGAACACACGTACTTTGATTGCTGATGATTATGCTTATTCAGATAGAAGCCTGCACGTTTATAGCCTAGTAGTCTTGTTTTGGAATTAGTACTTTGGTATGCTATAATATTACTGGCTGTACTTTCATGCCTCTCCTAACTTGAAGGGCAGATCACAACTTTCGTAAGATTCACTGGAAGTATCCATGGCTTATGGACTACGAAGCCATACCAATTGGATAGCGGACATTGCTAACCTGGATAGTTCTACTATAGTACTATAGTTCTATTACTCGCCTTTCGCCTATACTATTATACTATTATAGTAGTATAGTATAGTAGTATAGTATTATAGTAGAACTATTCACCTCAGCATGGTAAAGGCCCCTTGATGGGAGCATCGTGGTGGTTGTGCGCATATACAGGCAAAGAGAAAATGTCTGAGTCAACATGACTTAGGTGGACTATCATCTTTTAACATAGAAGTAAGTCTCTTGTATAAATTGCATACTACGACTGAGGATTTGAAGGATGGTCGCTTATTAATGTAGCTTAGATATTTGGCTTTCGGCGTGGAGTTGTGCTAAATCAACCGGATACCGTGACCCAGAGTTCGGCAGAGATTTTAGCTGGGTCTCGCTTCGACCAGTAAGTTAAATGTCAAGCATGCACTGGCATATACTGGTACTCATTGGGAGAGGATATAATCTGTCTCATGAGGGTGCTGATTATCGCATTGATACTAATCCATGCATTAAGACTGCCGTGGAATTAAAACTTCGAGCTAGGTGTCCATGTAAAACCCCGACAGAATCTGAAGAAGACAGATGTCAGATGAATTTTTAAAGACCAATAAAATCTTAAGGCGGTCGGCACATAGTAATAGTTGCGCGAAGCAGCAAATATTTATCGTATCATAAATAAAAATAACAAACAACAAAATGTCTAAGTGGCTGCTTGGGAATACCAGACAAAAGTTGGAAGATCCACTTTAAAATACTGAGTACGATTAGTAAGATATGATGTCAACCAATTAAGTAGAGACGAATTAAAACCGAGCACTTCAAGCTTTTTAATAAGAACTGATAAAGTAACGCGATCAAAAGCTTTTAGAAGATCTGTGTTTATAATATCCACTTGAAACCCATTCTCAATAGCAACAGACATATAAATAGCGATTGAAAAGAATTAAATTAGTGGAAGTAGATCTTCCACTTACAAACCCATTGAGGGAATATCTTCTTTAATGTGAAAATAAATCTCATCTTTAAGTAAGCTTTTAAAACGTTTAGGAATTGGTCTATAATTACTGATTCGATTCCGGGAACCGACTTTGAATACAGGTTTAATGAAGAAAATTTCTAATCGTCTAAAAAATCCCCCTAACCTAAGGATTGATTTAAGGTAAGTGTAGGCGAACTACAACCAAAAACCAAGTATTGAATCATTACGATAATAGTTTGGTAAACGTGTCGCTTGAAAACTTTTTATCATTGCGCCTCATGGGGAATCAATCACGTTTCATGTGTGAAATGTCATACTGAATAAACCACACTTCTGATGACGATAATGCTAAAGAATATTTATAAGTCAAAATGTTTACTGTTAGGAAATTGAAAAAAAATTGTTAATATTTCAGCGAAATTACAAATTGTTTCCGCGTTTTCGCATCTTCTTAAACCCTACCCAATTTCACTGTGTAGTGAAAGTACCTATAGCATTCCCTGTAGTGTGCACATAGTACCTAGATATGAAAGAGAAACAAAGTGGAAAAATTGTTACTAAATTGAAGAATTCCTCGGTTTTTTGTTTTTAGTATAAGTAGCCATAAAATTTCAATATCCACAAATATTCTTATTGATCATAATATGCTCAATTTGAAAAATTCATCGGTGCTGTCTAAACAATTAGCTAGTAAGGTATAGAAAATATTAAAGGTTGAAAATAGAGAAAAATTTATGGTGGAATTAATTACAACTGTTAACTACTAACTAACCTACAGTCGAACTCTCAAAAATATTAATTATAAAATATATATATAAGTAAAAAAATTTAAATAATAAAAATAGTATTCGGAGCTTTTTTGTACCATTGTAAATTGTAGAAGTTTCTACGAATCCATAGCAAGATTTGAAATATCGTTCCGAAAATGGTGAAGCACTGAGTTCTGCTCCGAACAGAAGCGGAAAATTAAAAAAATAAAAGTATTTGGCCCCATTTCGTGCTAGTTGAAGGGGTACAACTCTGGAGTGAAGCTTTTTCAAAGACCAAAGTGTTTTTTAACTCCACCAAAATGCTTCAGATATGGAGCAAAAATATAAAGCGGCCTAGGCCTAATAAAACGTGAAATTTAAGGCTTTCAATAACTCTTTATTTTAATGCTTTAAAATGAGTAAAAAAATAAAAAGAAAAAAATTTAAAAAATTAAAAAGTTTACATATGCACATATGTATATGGGATATAATTTCTTGGGCCAGTACATGTCCTTTAGGTCTCATTAAGTCTCCCTAATTCCTTATTTTAATTTGCATTCTAAGGAGCCTTATTATTTGTGGAGCGCTTATTACAAATCAGTTGGAATTTTGTTCAAGAAGGAGCTAATCAATAAAAAATTTATAATATAACGCTCCAGAAAGAGCGCCTTTTCCGAGTAGAAGCGATATTTCAAGCCCTGATTCATAAAGTTGTAGAAATTTTTAATATTAATTATGAATTGGATTTAAATAACATGTTGACAAGTCTTAAAAAACTGCCGAAGTAAATCAAAAATGATCATCGCCAACAATTACTGTGCTCGCAAGGGTGAGTACTATCGGACCGATTATTCCAACGGTAGGCGCCAAAAAATAAATAGCTTATGCAGGCTGTTCTACGAGTATTTAACCAATCATCAGCTCACCTGTATATACATATGTAGCTCTCAGTGAGCCATAGAAAAATATGTATGAAAAGGGTGAAAGTAAATCCTAACAGCAGAGATGTGAGAATTACAGCATAATTTTAAAAGTCGAATCCACATTATTTTCGAAAGTGCTTTCAGAGAAAACTTTATAGTTCTCTCCATGGAAATATCTACTCTGGGACGGAAAACTAGCCAATACGCTCCTATCTGAAAATACAACCTCAAAACTTTTTTTAATTCGTAAGGCTCAAAATATGAGAGACTTCAAAAATCATAATTTACGAATAGAGTATCGTTAGCTCATTCAAAAATTTATGGATGACATCGCCTTTATTTACGGAATGGTTTCATGGTTAAGCAAGTGTTGCGAATGGCGGGCAAGATAATGAAAAACGTCTTGGATCCAGAATAAGAAGATGCTTAAGCACCTTCCCATATACATGAGCAATAACATCAACATCTCAATTAATTGAATGTTTCAATTACGAACGAGATTAGCTGGGCTCATTGCCGGCATAAATTAGGGTTTAGGTTGCTTGTGACTAAGTATGCCTGTGCATAATGTGTTGCAGTTTATGCTATTGACACGGTACTTAAGTAGTCAATTAGATTGCTGTCGGGCATAGATATTGTTTAATGAATTTCAAAGTGACGCTTTACATTTGGTCATATGTGATTCTTTCCTTTATTATAAAAAAAACAGGATTCTTAGACAAATCACATATCTTTAGAAAGTTTACCACCAAAAAATCTTCTATTGATGATCGATACATATAATGATCCAATTTGTGCAATTGTTCCGTCTACGAATTGCACAGTTTTAATCCAGCCCATGCATCAGAATTTTCTGCGTATTGTTAAGTTCAATCATAAAAGAATTTCTAATGTCACATTTTGGGTACAAAATGTTTAAAAAAAATTATCACTCGCAATGATGCAGCTGATCTATTATTACATATAATTTGTACAACATAAGAAAAAGTCAAAATTTAAGTTGGACAGAATATGGGAGTCGAGAATGACTTACTATACTTACTATCGAAAATTAGGATGTACCTAGTTCATAAAACTCTAGAGCTGCTAGAACATGAATTAGAAGAAATTTTTTATTGCAATTTCTGCAAAATTAAAATTAATGAATTTGTCAAAATTACGTAGAATTAGTGTCTGCTTCGTCATTGAAACAATAAAACAAAAAAATTTAAACATGAAAAATCAGTGCAACATTTCATTTATTTATTGTTTTCAAAGGATGGAAGAAAAGGAATCTTCGTTAGGAGATAACTTAAAGAAAAGGCAATTTTATTTCACTGTATGGAATTGAATTTTTTGTTTTTTAGTTTTAGTTCATTCTGTAGTTGTTATTGAATTTTTATTAACTAAAAATTAATAAAAGTATAATAAATATGGCACAATGAGTATTTCATATCTATAAGATTTTATATAGATGTGTTCCATATAAAAAAGTCGACTTCATAAACCGAATTTTTGGATAATCCAAATTTAAACTAACAATAATTAATTTGGATTATTTGTACTGAATGTTTACCGAATTCCAATATTTCCAGCTGTGATTGAAAGCTTAAGACGTATCAGTAAAGTTTTTACAACATCTATGTTCATATACACTATACGAATACAAATTTAAGAAAAAAAAAAAAAACTCAATAAAATTATCAGAAATTTAAATCCGTTGTCATAATAGCAAGGTATAGGGAACTTGCTGTGATCAAGCAATTATTAAGGCTCCTAAACGTATATGAAATTTAATATGTCAAGAGGTTACAAAAACAAAACTACATTTCAATTTAAACAGCAAGCAATTCAATACAAATTATAGCTATGCATATTCAAAACATCTGCTATTTAACCACATTCAAACGATCCTGACCATAAGAAACTCATCAGCATTTTAATATTGGTTACTAATATATGAAACTCTAGTAGATATGACAAGGTCAAACTCTAAAAATTATTTAATTTCAAACAAATAATAAAAAAGAGAAAAGAAAAAAAAAGCAAACTTACATCTTTACTCCAGTGAATAACATATGGAATATCGTAGTCATATGGAAAGTCAATTCGACAATTGAAAACGACATACGATCCAACCTTGGTTTCTAAATTAATCGGAATCGGTTCATCTAATGTACACACAACACAGGATATTTTAATTAAAACCACTAGAGAAAAAACTGCAAACATTAATTGAAAATTTGATCGCATTTTTACACCATTAGGCACTATAGGCATTTTTATCACTGTAACACTATTTTTGTAATGAATATTGATAATTGGTTGTATTTATGTATATAGGTACATACAATTACACGTGAAACAAGATCTAAAATTAGAAAATTACTTTCACTAGAAATTATCGATCTTCACATTGAATTATCTCAATTATCGATGGTTGTCACTTAAAACATTCTGTATAAGATTTTGTAGTTTTTCACCTCTTCCGTTTGAAATTGATTTCAAAATGCACTTTGCGGGTAATTTTAAATTGGAAAAATATTCAAACATGTGGAATAATTTGTTTTTTAACGATTTCTGATTGTATAGCTGATGTTTTACCGTTTGAATTCTTATGATAAGACACCAGAGTATCACTGTTACAAATATTAAAAATCTTATTTATAATGTCACTCAGTGGTTGTGAGAGAAATGTTTTCTTATTTAATCAATGATTTCATTACAAAAAAAAGACACAATATTAGTCCGCCCGAAACCTGTTTATTTACAAAACAAACAAAAAAGAAAACTACAGTCGTGAAAACCGGATTCCGATTAATTAAAATTTTTGGTTTTATACACAAAAGCTCCGCATATGATTAGTACTTGATTGCTGCCTTATTGTTATCAGTTTTAAAACGGAAATTATGGACTAAGTAAAACTCCATTCAGGCGCGCACACTTTTTAACACTATCCTCTCTGAAGTGATATGATGATACTACCTCACAGTCGTATTTTATGTTTCACACTATATTTTATTTTACGATATTATTACCAAATTGTTACAATGAAAAAAATAAATAAATAAATAAATAAAATAAATACAATTTTACGCGACTACAATAGTCGGTTACTCCTCAGAAAACGAAACAAAACTGCAATTCAGTTCTCGTCAATTTACTGATGTCTAACTAAACGCGCGAATGGTACATGGCTGGGTTGGGGTAGCTAGTTAGTAGCAGCAGCAGCTTAGAACTTGTCATTACTGCAAAAGTTTATATATACTACTTACAATAAAGAGATTTGATCTGTTTGCAGTCAGGGTATTATAGCTTTTAAAAATTATATGTATGTATATGTAGGATGTATGTTCCATCCATGACTTAATGTAGTGAAGCCAAAGATGATTTAGAGACCACCATGGTCACTTTATATCATCCAGTTGGTGTAGTACTTCAATTACTTATGCAATATTCTTTTTGGGATATACATATGCATGTAATTTGCTAAGCATGCTAATAATTGAAGGAGATTAAAATTCCTAATTACTCACCGCTTCAATGGTTTCAAGTATAATTGTAGCAATATGTTAATTTTTTTTTCTTTTATTTTTTTTTGTTGACATCATGAAGCTGATTTTGAGGGTAGAATTGAAATTTTTGAAATTGGTTTAATAAAAAGAACAGAAAAAAGTTAATTGAAATACTTTTTACTAATTCGTTAAAAAAACTCCACGAGCATTGAAAGTTTCTGTCAGGTAGGTAGAATATTATTTATTTATTTATATATACCTACGTACGTTTTTTTTCAATTAAATTAAATAATTGAAACTGCCTACCTTCTTTCGTAATAGAAGATAGACATTACTGCCAAGCAGTAACTTAAGTATACCTTCGAATATAGGTATAGTATGTACACAAAAAAAACTTTAGTAATGGATGATCCTGCTATAAACGGTTTTAGCTACATTTGTGGGGGTAAATTTCAATAATGATAACAGACATATTCGGAAGCTGTTTAAAGAATTGAAATTTAACGTTTTTAATTAATTTAGCTCTTGTCAGTTGATAATAGTACTATCAACTTAATGATCAATCTTAATAGGGCACGTACATAGGTAACTAAACTAACATACCGATTTCGGAAAAATATTTTTCAGATTAATGTACCTACCTGTAGATATACCTACCAGGTAGCTTGAAATTTTTACAAATTTAAAATATGAGTCAGTGTCCTTTGGAATATTTTATTTAAAATATAGGCATATTTTAGAATAAATTGACTTCTATATTGCATTGAATGACGGATTAAAGAAAAAAGAAAAAAATATTGAAAGGACCATAATTTGTAAAATATTCATAAGCTTTCAAGTTGGCTGTATATATTTTAATTAAAAAATAAAAAAAATAAAAAAAGAAAAACAAACAATTGCAAAAGTACAAAATAGTATTCATTTCGATACTCTTGCTTCCATCTATTGGTACGTATATAACCCAGGCATAGTCAAAGATTCCTGATTGCACAGTAATCATCAGTTTTGTTTTCATAAAAACAAGCCTTTGAGAAAATAAATCTGCATACGAAGGTATGTGCTATAACAAATACTCTGTTCAAGAAAATATAAAATTCGACTTGCATTTCTACACTGAAATTTTTTCCGGACATTTTTATAGCCTGGGAAAGGGGGATTACTGTTTTCCAACTACCATCAGAGAGCAATCTTTAAAGAATATTAGAATTAAAAATGAATTGGTATTAATGATTGTTGTAGCAATAATTCTTTCATGTAAGAGAGGGTAATTCGCAAATCAGCACTGTAGCCAAAATTAGCTTCATTCCATTGCATTGACTGGATTTTAGTTTGTTAATTGTTATTCCATTTTTCCTAACTAGTCTCTCATTTAATAAGGCAACCATGTATGAGTCATAGTTGTATTGCGTTCTTATATGCAGCTAAACAGTAAAAATTAATCAAACACGCAAATTTCTGCAATACAGATACTACCTGCACCTACTGGGCTAAGTGAATTTAATTAAACAATAACAATATTGTACGGAAATAGTTTAATCTTGTAGGTATTTCAAGACAAATAATTCTAGAATGAACAACTGATTTTTTTTTACGTTAGGTATGCAGTCGTATAAATATACCAAATTTATAGGATTCTATACCGAATTCAGAAATTATCCGCATGTGATAACTTTTTAGGGAAAGTTTTGACATCTCAAGATGACCGTTGCAGAAAGCATAACAATTGTTAAAGAAAATTAATATTATTTTATGCTTTCATGTTGCTTTATATATCATTGTAAACAAACAAAAGAAATACAAAATTCATCCAGGCAACTACATAGATTATAAATATGAAATTTGTCTTAATTTCGATACTCCTGTTGCCATCTATTGGACTGAATTTGTAAATAGCCCAGTTTTTTTTTTATGAATATCGAGAGAAATGCAAAAAATATTAACTTCCTAGAAACACTCAAAAAACTTTCTTGGTGAATTTCATCCTGTAAATCGTCACTTTTGTTTTCATGTATTCGTATACAGGTGTTTGCAGAGAAGATGCAGTTGCACACATATATGAATATGTAAGCTTGCATAATGAATTTTTTTAGAGCCAAATACGCCTATGCTTTCTGAGCTCAAAATGTGTAAAGCAATTTAATCAGCATTCTTTTTTAATTTGCGATATGTAATCGTTTGATTCAATTGGTCATGCGGTGTCATTTCATCGAAGCTCGCATTCGAAAATGGACGAAGGAGACTGTTAACAAAAGAGCCTTGTTCAATTCATACTTAGGTCTTAGCCTGCATGAGTGAATCACTTTTAATTTTTATTTAGAACTAAATGGTTCTTTCATCTAGCCGCATGATCCAAGAGATTTATAAGCCAGTTAATGAAAGGTTTAAGTAGGTACTACAACATCTGAATATATAAAACTTCCGTGTCACTATGTTCGTACACGCTATCTCCGAAGCCGCTCAACTGACTTCAATGAAATTTTGTGAATGTATTTGGATGGTTCCAGCTTGAAAGATAGGATAGTTTTGGATACGATAGAAGGCGCTGTTGTCAAGGTCTAGCAAACTGCCTGGGAACGCTTCGCCGAGGAAAGCTAAAATTTTGTTCACGGCGTTTTCATAAAAATTGCAAATACAAGCTTAAAGATGGTTTAAAGCGGACATACAAATATTACGTTTTTTAGTATATATTTGGACACTGCCTAACAATGAGTACACGTAGAGAGCTGAAATTTGGTATGTGGTGTTTTCATAGCAATAGTAAATAAAATTTAAAAAATGGGCTAAATCGGGTAACCTCTTCTTGGTGTTAACATACAAAATTTGATTTTTCAAGATATATTTGGAAACTGTCTGAGAACGTGTCGACGTGGAGGGCTGATTTTTTATATACGGTGTTTTCATGAGAATTGCAAATATAAGTTCAAAAATGGGCCAAATAGGGCGACCCCTTTCTGATGTTGCCATGCAAAACTTATGTTTTTTTTTTTCACTATATATTTGGAAACTGCTTGAGAACACTTCTACGTGGAGAGCTCAAATTACGTACACGGCGTTTTTAAAAAAAAATGTAAATTTAAATTCAAAAATGGGACAAATCGGGCAACTGTTTTGTATGGTTGCCATACAAAACATTTGCTACGTCGTGTTTGCATAGCAATGGTAAATAAAATTTCAAAAATGGACTACATTGGGTTACCCTTTCTCAGTGATGCCATGAAAAACTTTTGTTTTTCACTATATACTTGGTAGCTGCCTTCTAGGTGGAGTGCTCATATTTTGCACACGGCGTTTTCATAAAAATTGCAAATACAGTTTGAAAATGGGTTCAATCGGGCAACTCCTTAGTAGGGTTTCCACACCAAAATTTCGTGTTGTACTGTATATTTGAGCACTGCATTAGAATGCGTCGACGTAGAGAACTACACTCTGCCACACATATGAATGTGTACACGCACACTCATACACGCACCCAGTCACACAAATTCAGCCAAAGAGTGAAAACTTATAGTACGGAATCGCGCGATCGAGTCAGATAATAGCTTAGATATTATTTATCTCTAACCACTCCAATCCACCCCCACTCCCTACGGGCTCCCCTTAGTAATATTATAAAGATGCTACAAAGCTTGGTGGACTTAAAAAACGAAAGGTTTTCGTATCGAATTTTTCCACTGAAATATGAGCTCAGTTCAATGGTCGTTTTTATGGGTATACCAAACCAGTTCATTAGGGACTCATTTGGAAATTTTCGATGTTGAATTAATCTATGCTACATCCATAACATACACTATTCGATTTTGGGATTATGATATTGAGATTTGGTTCAAAACTAATTATATATGATTAGTGTATCAAACTGGATTCAATTCTTAAAAAAATCAAGACCAAATAGGACTACAATTCGGTTTTTGCATATCTGCCCATCTGGTTTGATACATATAAACGCGATCATCGATAATTATAGTCGGTGCAGTGTAAAATGTGATTTCAATATCATAAAAAGATTAGTAAAAATTAGGTAAAATGTATTATATAGATTTTGAAAAGGTTAGGTACAGATTTGGTTTCCCCTGGACTTAGACCAGATTGATTACATAAAAAACAAAGATATTTACTATACAATCTCTTTGATATTGTCTCCAATGAGTGGTTTACTAAACATTTTTGGTACGCTTATCGAAGTTTTCTATTTTGGGTAATGTTGAGTATTGAAAAAAAAAAATATTTCCGAGTTACAATTGGTATTGTAAATATCAACAGATAATGTAACGTGACTCTAGCGTATGGTTGTGGACCTAGTATGAATTTTGATAAGTTATTTTATTGCAATTATGTCTGCTTTTGAGCAAAAAAAAAGCATTGTATTAAATCAGGAGGATAAGACTGAAAATATATTTATTTGATTTTGACTTATTACCACTTTTTCGTCGTCAGTTAATGAATCAGAATTATCTACATAAGTATATGATATATATAAACTATAGACAATATTTTAAGAAGATCGCGGATATAAAAAAAATAATAAACTTTTAAATAATCATATTGAAATATACGACTGATTACTATTAGGAAATATTTTTCAACTAAGTAGTAAAGTTCGCAGTCTCCGTTTAGGTCGACCATAGAAAATTTTTGTTGTATAGTTAGTTATTTAATGGTGACATAACAACAATATTTCATTTAAGATAAGTCTGTATATAATTAGAAATGAATACCATCATAATCTACATTTCAATCAGCAATGATACAATTATTGTAATTACGCATTTTCTTTACAAAAGGCATGAAGTCATTCATGGGCAGTATTACGATGATTGGCTTATCTTAAAAAAAAACTACCAAATTTGGACATCATTCAAATAAACGCTCGACCTTATTAGAACAGCTTAACCACTTCCATCTGTCTGTTAACATAAATTTAAAATAAAAAAAAAATCTTATGGCAGCATCTTCTTTTTTAACCGCAATAATGTCTATCACTAAGGAAATATTATCTTTAACTAAATTGCTACAACGCAGTTATAAATTAAGTATAAAACGGAGGAAAATAAATTTAATTAAAAATTCCCAGTTATTGTAGACCAAGACCACCCACACTTAACTATACTACTCTAGTAAATGAACATACATACCTTACTTAATTGAATCTTAAAAGATTACATATAGACCTCGTCCCTTTGAAAACGGCTTAAGAATGAACGTTGTATATACATTTAGTGTGACATTCACTGTTGATGAGTCCTCAGATGTTATGCAAATGAAATTTGTCTGGCGAGCGACAACAAGTTTTTTGTTTATTTTTTTCAGACAATAATTCCGACTTCCTGATCTTTATTATTATTACGACTCACTCTTGCAACTATGTATCTATTCTATCGAGATATAGATGTACTTATGATATATATATGCATGTATGATAAAAGATGGAAACGAATTGTTTGTCGGACTTCAAGAATTTCCATATATACATATATTAAGAGCGAATTCTAGCGTCTGAAGCAACTTATCTTGTGCACTAACAATTTGTTTTACAGCGTGAACCGATTCTGAGCGCGATATACCTACTATGGATGATTGCGCATGTGTACCATAGTAGATTCAATTAGAAGAGGTCAATAATGATGAGGTCGAGGAATCACTTGATTAAGTGGATTAAGTAAGTTGCTTTGCCGGGAAAAATGCCAGAATGTTAAATGGTGTTAAATTCGTATTTCATTTGATATGCTTGAAAGAAAAAGGAAAAAAGAAAATTAATAAAGAGAAATAAAGAAAAAAATTTGAAAATAAAATAAAAGTGTATAGAAAGCATAGGTACCTAGGAGAAAAAATTGGAAATGTCAGTATAGCTGGTTGTTTGTGCATGTGTGTGTGTGTATGTGCGTGTGTGAGTGCGGGATGGAAATCGTTAAATTCATGTTGACTTAAGCCAGAATTTGCTTGAACGAATTCCCCCATAATTCCAACCACCATTGATTTTGATCTTCATCAGTTTAAACATTTTCCCACGATCACTTCATGGTTTAGATCTGAAAGCAAAAAATTTGGGCATTTGCGTTTCACTATTGTTTTTAATTAGATTCCAATAGAGGATCAGAATTGATCCAGGCGACGTTGAATACTAATTATATTCAGTAAAAATATAAATAAAATAACATATTAAAATTTACGTTGAACAAATTTAACTCCTGTAGGGTTATCCATTTCTAACGAGTCCTTTGTTAGCTGAAGAGAAGAGTTTGCATTTTTAAAACTACAAAAACTGATACGGGTCTACAGCGATAGCTATTTGGTTCATTACAGAACTTTTTACTTTAAAAACTTAAGAAAAGCCCAGGCTCTGTCTGTAACATGTTTGAATACAAGCGTGTTTTTTTTTTTAATTAAAAAAACACGTAAAACAAATTCAAAAATTAAAATAAATGAAAAAAATTATAAAGTTAAGAGTTAAAAAATAAAAAGCAATATAAATATAAAAACAAATAAATAAAAAATAAATATTAGAAAATATACAAATATAAATAAAAATAAAACAAAAATTAAAAATTTAAGAGAGATCTAAGATCGGGCAACTTTAGCTAGTTAATAATAAAGTTCCGCTGTCATATAAACTCTGTTGGGCTTTCTTCCATCACCTTTGCATTATCCTGTATTCATTGGTGCATATATGCTAAAACTTTTGCTGAATATATGTATTTATACCGGAATTGCCCCAACGTTATTCTTAACTATAAAAAGAAATATGCCAGCAAAAAATGAAGTTGTAATACTCATATAGAATAATATAAGAGGTAAATGAAGTTCAGTACGATGTCAATAGGGAAATGGGAATGATATAGAATATATGATTCTATGGAACTGAGTTCGAGCTATATCACGTTCCAGGACTTTTTCTGACAGCAATACAATTTCCACATAAAACCTACTAGGGATTTGATGCTTTGTGTATAGATAATATCGAAATCCATTTAAAATATATGTAGGTACAATTTAAAATATTTAACAAGAAAAAGTTGAATTTTTCTTTCTGTTCAATGTCCCAAGCGAGAAGTAGGGAAATTTAAAGAGAAAAAGAGGAAGAAGACTATTTGGGAGAGAAAAAGAGGATGTGGAAGAGAAGAGGAGACTACCTAGAACCTTTTCTACTTTCGACTGCTTGACTTGTATGGGGCGGTAAATGTCTTTCCAAATTTTTGTTGTCTTTCCCTATTTCAATACCATCGCTATCTTTGAGGAACTACAACTTTTTTAAAGCTTCCTCATCACCATACTGGCTATCATTTTTTTTTTAACTATTTCTTCTCTTTTGCGCTGTTTTAATTATTCCTATAAGAATTATTGATTTTCAAAGAATTTTGTGAAACGTCAGTTTATTCAGATTTACTTTTGCAAATCAGGTAGCTCCTTTGAAGGGTTGTCATACTCACAAGAATTATTTGGACATTACCTGAGAGCGCGTCGATGTGGAAAGCTGAAATTGCGTACACCGCGTTTTCATAAAAAGAAACTATTAATTACAATTTCAAAAAATCGAATAAGTTGGGCAACCCCTTCTTGCAGTTGCAATACTTCGGTTATTTATTTAGATATATTCCAAAAATAGATTAAAGTGTTCATAGTGTTGCAATATAAAAATTGAGATTTTTTTTTACGTAGGTATATACTGTGAAAACGATCCTAGACGTTTTTATTGTAGGTATTGAAATGTTCTCTAGAATCCTAAGAAAAAGCTGTTACAATAATCATTTTAATTGTTCGACGAACAGTTCTATACTTCAACAATTAAAATTATATACGAAAATAAATACGGACATTCATCTAGTCCTAGGGTATCATAAGAACATTAGACAAATTCCAACTTTTTTCGTTGTTTATTCATACAAATTAAGACCCCCCGACCAAAATCCGCTTGAATCAAATTATTACAAATTAAACTTCTTACGAAAATTCAATTTCAAATCAAATCGCATTTCATGCTAAATCAATGATAACCACACGGAAATAACTAGTAATGAAATTTTAACTAATCTGTAATATAACTGGCATCTTTAGTAGTAGATAAGTATGTATTGAATTTATACTGTTTCTGTTTCTCACTTGTGACGTTTAGAGGATAGTGATTATAATGATGTATATAAGGAAAAAAAGAAAACAATCAAGTTTTCATCAAATATCACTAACATATATTCGAACGAAATTTTTATAAAACATCATTTCTCTTTCACTTTTATATTATACTTTTTCTTTTTACATACATATATAAAAAAACATTCATGTTTCTTTTACATAAAATTAGCAAATAAATAAAATTTGTTAATAAAAATTTTAACAAAATACTAGAGATATTACTATTATGAAAAGAGACGCTCATCAATCATTTCTTCTTTATAACCTTTCTTTAACATATTCTTCATAAACATTTTTCCAAGAGTATAAAATAAATAATTTTGTTTTTTGTTTTTTTATTTCCTTTAAAAATACTTATATACAATAAATTTTGAAATATATTTAGAATTTCATTTGACTTGTTTTATTCTTAATTTTTTTTTTAACTTTTACTTTCTTTTCCTCGAAATTAAATTGAAATAAAACTTTTATGATAAAAATAACAAAAAATAAAGCAAAAAAAAAAAGAGTCGCAGAAACATAAGAAGTTCTTCAAAAATAGAAATATTTTTCTAAATCCTATGTAAGATTTGATTCGTTTATTTTTTGTGTGAATTTTTTGAATTAATTTTTTTCTTTTTTTTTTATATTTTAATATTAAATTTAAGTTTACTCTATACGTTTTTGTTTTTCTTTTTCTTTCTTTTTTCTTCTTTTATTAATTATGTTATTTTTGCTCTTTGATTGTTTAACTATGTACGAAAGTTATTTTGTGAGTGGATTGACTTAAAAATTTACAGGTGATTTTATGTATTTTTATCGATAATAATAATTTATAGGTATATATATGTGTAGTATATATGTATGTATATTGAAAATCATTATATTCTAGTTTACATTACTTATTTTTTCTTTCGATTCGTTTTCTTTTATATGTTTCCATTATCTAAAATAAATAATTCTACTCAGAAACATAATTTGTATGAGTAGTTGTTTGTTATTCGAGCGCAAATGTTTAAAATTTTAAAAAGTGTTGTTTTTTTTTTTTGAGTGACTTACAGAATTAAAAATTAATCAAAGCAAATTATAACAAAAAATAGTAAATAAATCATCATCATGTTTTATAATTCGTTATTCTTTGCATACTAAATATGAACAGAAAACTATTAATTGTAAAAAATTTTGTGTTTTTATTTTGAAATATAATAATATTCTTCAATGACATTGCTGTGTTTAGTTAATAGTACAAACGTTTTTTTTTATATGTATAATTTATATTGCCTATGTATGTATATATGACATTGTTACGCTTAATTATTTTAATTGTGTACAATTGTCAGCCAGGATTTGAAAGCACAAATTAAAAATCAACACAAAAAATATTTGTAGAAATTAATTTAGATAAATAGCCGAAGATTCCATCAATATGACGGGTAAAAAAAAAAAGCAAAATCTCCGAAAATAGTATTCATGTATTCATTAAATTGAATATTCTCGTAAGTCCAATGCCAACGTTCTAAAATCCTCTACAAACTTTCGTGTACCCTAATATTCTTCACAAAGTTAATATAAATGCCCCCCCCCTCCTCCCTCACACAGCAACACACACACAACTTTATTTTCAAAATATCGCTTGGTAAAATAAATTTTATGCTACAATTTAATCTCTTAAATCAACGAAAGAGATAAACCGCAACGTGAAATTCAAGAAAAGATGCGTTGTGGTACAGTCGCGCATAATCAAATTGTATGCTATGTTGAAAGTAGGAGTTTCTAAAAAGAATTGTTAGCCACCAGTAAAGGAATGTCACAGACTTGCTGCAAGTCAAATATATTAAGATTCTCATTGCTGACTCTTCTATAGCTTTATCAAATCTTTTAATTTTTAGCTCCTAACTTCGTTATATCCTTGTCCTTGTTTACTACGACCTATATGGTCAATTGGTTCTCTTCATTTCATTTAATATGTATGAGCTTATGTCTTCCATCCGCTATTGTCGAAATGCTGACTTGGATAGATGGATTGAAAAGAGGTCAGGGACCCGAAATGTTCCTGGAAAGTAGGCCCATTGTTCACCTTCCAGACTTATGAGCAATTGCTCATAGGTCCTCCTAACCCTCCTTGCCGGCTTTATGTAGCTTATCCATAAGGTGTAAGCCAAGGAATATGTAATACTTTCCTGAGAGTGCCGGACCATGATAAAGAAAGTGAGTCACCATTTCGGATTTTTCTCCGCAACACCTGCATATAGGATTATCAACAAGTCTCATCCTGTAAAGGTGATTCCTGAGAACGAAATGCCCAGTGAGCTGACTTAAGATATAAATACTCAGACGAGGCAATATTTTGAATCACACTATCTTCATCTTATTAATTTCTGTTAGAAATAATTTCCAGATAACTTCAAAGTATCAAAGGGAATGCAAATGCTCTCATAAAAAGTTTCGTTATGCTTTGCACAACATTTTTGACTCTGCTTTGTAGGGGAAAAAGACCACTTCAAAACTTATGGCATTGATTTATATAGAAAAATACTTCACAGACTCAGTCCATGTTTTATGTTTTATCAATGGCAATCCAGAATATTTGACCATAAGTATGCCAAACTATGGTGAAAAGGTTCTAAAAGAGGACTATCATTAAAATAGGTAGATACATCTTACACTTAAAGAAGTCGAGATAACTAATAATTTTTCTCAGACTTAATATCAGAGAAATTTAAAACTGATACAGTTTCTTTCACTAGAAAAATTATTGTGGGAACATACATTAATATCTAGCTAAATATTAATTTTACTAAGCAACACATGTAACAGAAAAATTGAAGATATTATTTTAATGAATATAAAACAAACTCTCCTGGCTGATAAAGCGTTAAAGTTCCTTAACCTTTACAGTTTTTTTTTTTCTTCTTTATTATACCTATAATGTTCCGTTTGGAAATGTTTTTTTATTTATTTATAATTCGCTTAAAAACTAATATCATTAAGATATTATGAATAATTTCAATCCCAAGATTGAGATACTTTTTCATTTAATAATTATACATTTTTCCTCATTCATTTTGAAAATCTAAATTTAATTTTTTACTTCGTGGCTCCGTTCTTGTGTTAACATGATTCTACTTTTTTCTTTTTCTTTTTTTGGATAATTTACATTTCAAAACTTCACGTACTTAATCAGAAGTTTCAATAACAAAACAAAAATTTTTTTGTTTGCCCATTAAAATTTCTAAAACAAGGTAGGTATTTGAAATTGAATTCATTTATGTATAAAATATTTACACAGAAACTTTGTGCTTTTTCTAATATTATTCATAGCGTTCTAGTTTTAGTTTTTTCTCCCTTAGCTTATGTATTATTACGTCAATTCTTGCGTTGAAATAACATTTTTTGAATTAAGTTTTTGAAAAACATTCGCTGCATTTTCGTTAAAAACAGAACAAACAAAAACAAAAAAAAAAAACAAAAACATCGTTTTATACATTTCTTAATTTTTTGTTTCTTGGATATGATTTTGCTTGTTGTTTTTATTTAGAAATAGTAATTTAGGAAATATATTAACAAAAAACACTTCAAGATTGGAAACTATATAAAATTGTATGTAGCTTTTCAATTTTATCTTAACTTTCTCAAAAATAAACTTTTGGGTATTCAACATGAAAAATTGTTTGGCCCAAATGAGGGTGGTCGTCTACATTTTGCTTTGTTTGCCACTATATAATATGGCTTTTGAAATGGTTATGGCGGGCGCACTAACATTTTTTAGTATACGTAGTTCATGAACTGTAGTCTAATTCTGTGTATAGGCGACTGAGAACTAAACTGGAAAAGATGAGTGAACAAATCACCCCGATCTTAGATATTCTATGAAAATAACACAACTAATAAAATCAGGTTTAGAAGTCATCATATCTGGCGAAAGACCCTGGGTCGAAAATCTGAGAAAATTTACTACTACTCAGTCCTAATAAAGCAGGTTCGGGATTCCCGCGTAAATGAAGTCGTCTCAGATGATGTTGTTGTTTACTTAAACCGTTTTTTCTTTTTTTTTACCGAGATGATTATTAATATTCATGTAGTCAGTGCTAAGAGTAAACAGCAATCGTTAATATTCTTCCGAAATATCTGCGTTTTCGTAGTGACACAATCAAGTAGATATATCTAGATGTGATGTTTTCACATCATTTAATGGAAGGGATTTAAGGGAACTAATTTTAATGATCTCTTTATTTAATTCCAACTAGACATCGCTGTAGAAGAAGATCTTAACCTCTTTGTATGTATTTTTCCTTATTGTATGAACATGATTACTATTAATTTGGGACCGTATCTTAACGTGACTCCTTCAAACATTCGAAAAGTAACTAATTTACTAAAATGTGTCAGAAATAATGACAGCATTTCGCTCTTAAAGATAGCCTCGATGAAAACATTTCTTTTATATTTTCCAATTACCATTTCTGCTAAGTTTATTTATTAAAAATTTACTTCAGACTCTAAGTTCTTTAAGAAGCCAGATAAAAATATTAAATACACTTAAATCAGGGGTCTGGCTCCACAGATGCTTACGAAAGTATCTAAGAGAAAAACCTCAGCAAACCAAAGGGGAATTGAGAATAAATCTTCCCATATAAAGTATCTGAAAATGTTGAAGTCTAGATCCAAGATGTAAGGACGGTGACATCTGCTTGTTTGCTTCTGTGTACAAAATTTTTAGCCCAGACAGTTACAGTAAACCAGTATGTAAATTCTTTAAGCGCAGTATTAATGCGAATAAGAACTAGAAACTTGAGTTAAATTAGAACAATAGACCGGTTATACAGTCCAGTTATGGCTTAAATTTGTCTACTGTTTCATATTAAAAGCTTAAGTTACATGAATGGCTTAAGCCAAGCTTAACTTAAGCCCTGCACCTTCGGGGCTTAAGCTTCAGTTATCTAGTTATTTATAGATTGTTGACATTACACAATTGTCAATTGCTACCTTCTGCCAAGTGCAAAAAATACTGTTTTTAATTCCAAGAAGGAAGGAAGTAAGATAAAATGGAATATGTAACTGATGACATGAGTGACGAGGAAATGCATAATTTATTATCCTAAAATATCAGGTGAGAACAAATTATAAGAAGGCGCGTACATTTCGATGCATAAAATGACGTCGTTTTTTATACTCCGTTTAGGTTGTCGAAACATTTTGCAACAATGATTTTGGATTTGATATCTTCCCAGATAAAATCCAAGACAAACAGGTAAATAAAAAAGTGTTTTTTTTCTTTCCTCTTAGTTTTAATCCACAATGGCAATTTTCCTGACAACTTAAAATTTTTCATCTGCGGATTAATTAATCCTCAGCTTACAGAGTATTATGAAATGGATTAGGCTTAAGGAGCTTAAGGCATACCCCTGGCTAAGCTTTAGTAACCGTCCATTACTTAGGTACATATTGCACCTCATCATATTTTTTCCGTTTTATACACTTTCATTAGACTTTAAAATAATGAAGATAAATTTTTAGGCATTCGAGACGAATGTATAGAACATCTATGTAAAAAGGGACAATTTTATTTTCAGCAATCTCTGAGAACCTGCTTAAAAATTAAACAGAGTTAAAAAAAAAACAGGATATGAGTAGTAACTATTATATTGAATTTGGTGAAAGTGTAGAAAGTAAAGACTGCATTGTAATTACTTCTGGGATTAGACATTGTATTTACTATGTGGGTGATAGGTATGCTGGTATGTGCAGTAACTTGAGCAGATTTGATTTTTTTGTTTTTCATACAGCGACAAGTCGATTTTTGAAAAAGTTAAGATTAATATTAATTTAATAATAATGAAAACGTACATATATAATGTAAATTGTCTGATCTATGATGAAAAAAAATATTCGATATTTTTCGAAAATATCATTTTTTTTTGTTCTTTATTTATTTATATTCAAATATGAAGTAAAATTTAATTGAGCCCAATTTTTCGTTCGTAATTTTGTCTAGTCTATTTTTTGATTTTACTTTTTTATAAAATAAATATCTTATAAAATTATTTTGTTTTTTAAGAAACCTTCGGAATTTTTTTTTTTATTTATTTATTTTAATGAGTAGGTATCTTCCGTAAAAATATTTTACATTTTACATTATAAATGCCTATTCTTTTACGATCTCTTACTACTGTATATAAATATGTATGTATATATACAAAGAAATAAAATTTAAAATAAAAAGAATGAACGGAGAATAAAATCTTCAGAGCTGTTGAATTCATTCATAAGCGAATTAGTGCTTGCTTGTATAAAATCTCTTCTTAAAATATTTTTAATATGTCGATATTGGTATGTAGCTCATTTATTTCCTTAAAAATGAAAAAAAAAAATAAATAAAAAAAAATTTACTGAAAAATACAATCAACTGGGGTTGGTTTAATGTCGAATGAAAATTAAGTGAAATGAACACTTATACTTACATATTTAAATTGTTTGTAATCATAGGTCTTGTAAAACTTATCTCACCACCTGCATTAAACTTCTTTTGTTATAGATAGAGCAATATTAAAGCTGCGCACATAAATGCGTATGTTTCTAAGTCATGTCAGTATTTTTAATTGATTCAGTAAAGTGATTTCTGCAGAAATAAAACAAAAAACTATATAGATAGTTAGGTTGATCTATTACCAAAAGCATCTTACTCTTTGAGTATAAATATTTTTCAAATATATCATCCTTTTTGTGGAGTAGGATATAATTTTGAAGAATAAACATTTATTTCATAGAGAAATTCATGGATGTTTGACTTGAACCATCTTTCATCGGGAAAAATTGTCTTCCAGTAATTTTCATCTTTGTTTTTCAGCGATAAAGCAGCAGTTTTTTGAATAATTTTTCTAATCATGGTAGGAATATAAAAATGGGGTCCGTTATTACTGAACTTGAGTCGAGTGTATAGAAAACATATAGATGAGACTAAGGAAAAATTGAAACAAAATTTCAAGAAAACGAATACGAAAAATTCGTAAAACAGTCGATAGAAAGTAAGTAGACGACTGTTTTGCTGATTTTCGCTACCAGATTTCATAGAACTTCGTTTCAATTTTCCTTCGTTCATAAGGTTTTAATTTTAATAAACTCGACTAGAAATCAGTAATATGATTCCTAAATCCTGAGCACCTTTGCAAATCTAAGAGAATTAAGAATTACATACACAGGGTGTTTCCGCCAAGGTGGTCCATAGGACAAGAGGTGATAGTACTCACCTAGATAAAAAAAAATTGTATAGCAGGGGGAAAGGGCATCTCAACAATTTCGGAGTTATAGGGGGATTAAGAAAATATGCTAGTTTTTCACAATACAACCTGTATCTTACAAAGTCCAAGGTATACGGTCACCGTTAAAAACTCATTGTATGAAAAACCTCATGGCCCTTCCAACGACTGTTAATCCAGCTCTGTACTCCTCTTCTCTCTGGAGTTATGGTGGCCTAAAATAAAAGTATCGGATTATCTTCATTCTGTTTACACCATTTTTTTTTAATAAAAGCGGCAAACTGTGGCCTTTCCTATTTGATTTTACCTATTATACCTATGTTCTAGCTGTAGGAGGTGATAGTACTAACTTTGTACAACCTCCTGCTCACCATGGCGGAAACACCTTGTATAGAACAGAGAATATTTTAATCGGTTCTTGCTTTTCAATAAATAAAAAAAAACATACATACATTTATTTCTTGACCAAGAAAGTTAAGATACGGAAAAGGCATAGATTCTTGAAAAAATATTGTTCCAAAAATAAGTTAGTGATTATTTGAATTGTCTAGTCTAATCTATGACCTCTATAATTAAATAAGAGCAAAATATATAATGAATGCCATATCGGACCTCGGCTACCAACCGAGCTACATACATAACCCGTCGAATATACGCTTTTATCAAGTTTTAATTATGTTAAATCCAAAAATTCATATATAACTAAAACTATAAATATAAAATAAAAATGCATCCAATAATATCGCAGATTAAAGATCTTAAAACTTGCGCGATTATAACAAATCCCAAGAATTTCGTGAAAATTCGATTCACAATCGAAAATAACACGAGTTAAAGAAGCAAAAATAAAATAACAAATAATAAATTCACAGGTTTTTGTCATTATATAAAATTTCCCGATGGAAGGGTATCCTTTACTAAAGCTTAAGTTCGATAAAAAATTATTCCCACGAATCACATGAGTCATATTCGGACTTTCTTTCTTTTTATATTTTTTATTTTACTTTCGTTATATGCTCTGTTTACTGCCTTTTCCTTGAAATTTACGAAAATAAAAACAAATTAGCGAGAGAAGGGGATGCGATTTTCGTCACAGTTTTTTCTTCTTACTCACATGAATTTACTGGAAATTTTTATCTTTTTTGATAAGAACCGACACTTTACATATTACTATTATATACCATTCACCCTGACTTGGGCGCTGGGTCGACATTTTATTACTGCCTAAACGGAACTATGCTTTAAAAGTGACAGTGTCCGGCCATTTAGACAATTAAGCGTAAATCGAGAGCTTCAACGAGTAATGAACACCATCCACACGTCCCTAATTTCATCAATAAGCCTAAATCTTGAGTAACTCGTGCAAATATACATTAATTCTATTCCTCTGATGATACAGATTTTCGAAAATTGGTATCATTTTTCCTCATTTGTTCTATAGAGTGTGATCCAAACTCAGCTCTCAACTTTTTTGAAATTTTGAAATTCACATATACATATATTTACTTAGAGGTTGACTTTTTAGATGCTGTTTTGATATAAATTTCTCAATCTGAAGTCAAATATTGGCAAAAACAAGAACAGATATATAACTAAGACAGATGATTTCGGTTGACTACCGTACGACAGTGGGCCTTCAACAGATATATGAGAAGAAAAAACAATCTCTTAGCCTTATGACAGTAAACTGACATACGTTTTTTTTTTTTTTTTGTTATACATTACATCGGACAAAACTGAGTTAGTGAAACGTTGCTTTTCTGGTATTGTAATTACACAACGAAAATAATATTGTTTTCTAATTATTCATTAATTATAAAAGTTCGTCATTATTGCCAGAAAGTTTTACTCTACCATGCAGAAATTTCCCAATATCTAATACAAAATATCAATGAAAATCATCTTTATTGATTCAGTTTTGCTCGTCATTGTATATTTTCTGTACAAATTTTTTTTTAATTAAATAGGTTAATCACTGCCAGCTCTTCACGTTATAGACGTTCTTTGATATTGCCTAATATCCATTGTGACAACTTTAAGAGTACAAAACAAAACTTATAATTTGGGCTTAAGGTCCTCAAGTTACTTTCAATAAAACTCATTAATTCTTCTCTGTAGAACTAGAAAGAGAGAGATCCTTAAAAAAAAGATAAGACAAGAAAAAAAAACGAAAATAAAAAAAAATTTCAGGAGAATTATAACGGAATTGCGATAAAATAAGAAGAATTTTCCCCAAACAAAATCCACATTAAGTTATTATTAAAAACAATTTTATTTATAATTTTTTCTTTTCTTTCGATAAAAATAAAACGGAATGTAAACAAAACAAAAAATTAATTAAAATTTAAAATAGTTGCATTTAAAGCATAAAAGTTGGCAAGTCTTGTTTTTTGTTTTTTTTTCCTGGTAAATGTATATAAATACATACATAACTAAAAATTTAGGATAATCTATTATGTAAATCTTAAACGAGAGATTGTTTAATTAAATTGGTTTTGTTTTTTTTTATTTACCTAAATCGTCGCATTAATATAATTTTAATTACGTCTTATCGCTTTTTTTTTCTTGTTTTAATTGTTTACATTTTATTTAGAACTTGTGATTTCGCTTACTTAGAGTCTAAAATATATTTTAATTATTACATAATATGTATATAATATATATATATAAGTATAAATATTATTTTAAAATGTTTTTTGCTTTTTTCTTCTTCTTTTCTTTACGGATACTACTAGTGTTGTTTTTTAATTATGTACTACAAATTCTATTTAATTGAGATTAACATAAAGAAAACAAAAACAAAAAAGGAGCTTTCATGTTGTCCTCTGCTTTGCTTTTCTCTATAAAAAAAAAGTATCATTTTAACAAATTTAGAAAAAATAAAAAGTAAATTAATAAAAGAAAGAAGAAGAAAACAACTCTGATATATATTTGTTATACACCCACCGATCCCTCAATTTGCACGGGTTATAAATAATCGTTTTTTTTCTTTTGTTTTTTAATTATTTTACTTAGAACGCAAATGAAACAAATTAAAATCTGGGCAAGTTTCAATATCTACAGCACTGGAATGAACTAAGCAACTCTGTAGGAGCTATAAATCGAATGAAAGATTCTATACGAATATACCCCATTTTTTTTAAATATTGAATTATTTTTGATGACATGAAAACTCAGCAGCACAGGAAAATCCACCACCAAAATTGGTTCTTTCTGGGGATAAAAATTAAATTGCCCAAAAGAACCATCTTTTCAAAATTATGAGATATCTGATAGTCAAGGATCGAGTGATTTTTCTTTTTCTTTTCTTTTTTTTACTAACTTATAAATAGAGTGCTGGAAAGTCTCTAGCTCTGCATGAGGTCGATGTTCAAATATTGAACATTTTGCAATGGGACTCACCTAAAGGAAACTTGCTAGAGATTGATGAAGATATATCATTGCCAAATGCTCAGAATCGTCATCTAAACCAAAAAACGAGCAGCACTGATGGCACTGATGGTAAGTAATAAAGAACTTCTAGACCTAGATATTTATAAAATAAAAAAATAGAGGTTTTACAACTTCAGCGGGAGTTGGAACTACACCCATCGAAACTTACTGCAAATATTTCTAATGAAAAGAATACTATGAAGATTGAAGGGGACTATGTAATTTGTGAATCAAATTTATGTGTTTGTGGAATTTACGTACTGGTATTTTGATTTTTCTTTTCACCTAGAAGGGTTCTAGAAAGTTTCAATATATTTTACCTGTTCACTATCTTCGTTCCTCGTCTTCTATTAATAATATACGCAAATGCTCATAGTATTATTACGTAAAATCTCACAAATGTTCACAATTTATAATAATTACATTTAAAGAGTATTAACAGATCCTGCAAGTTATTTACGAGTGGTTTAATATGGATAAGCTTTTTTTAAACATATTTTTTCGTAAGCTCGTATAGGTTTTATTTAATGAGAGTGATGTTGGCTACTCGTGTAATTGTCAAAAGCACCTGTTGAGAAACTAACACAGAAACTCAGATTTTGTGATTGAAGCATTCATCGGCACTTTCATGTCATCGGAAAAGTCAAAAAATTGGATCAATGGATTCAACGCAAACTTTACCGAATCTAGATGTGCGCAGAAAATTAATTTGTACTTTTATTTTCTTTAACGTCTTAAGTATCCGACGCGTTTGATACTGTCTCTGTACATAATTTCACCAATTTTATAGCACGTAGTAATTTTATCATGTCGGTTGTGTATAATGTAGATCATTAAGTATAATTTGACAACAAACAAAAAAAGTGTTTTTTTGTTGATTATATCATTCATAGGTGATCGAAATTTATATTATCCACTCGGATAGTAGACAGAAAAAAAAAGCAAAACGAATCCTGACTTTTGAAAGCCTTAACGAAGAATAAAGATAGTTGTTTTTGTTTTTTTTTAATATTTCTTTGGAAAATTGTTGATTTATGTTGATGTGTTTTTTATTTGAATAAAAAGTCTTTAAATATATACAGATACATATACGCCTGCACTTCCAACTATCAAAGCTTTTAAGACCACAGTTCTTTCATAAAATCCTTCTCTCAATTTTCATGGGTGTTACGAACACGTTTAGGACTTTCTTTATATTTGTAGATTGATCTTAGTTTATATAAACTCCAACAGTCAATCCACGAGATAAAGGCACTTAACGCCAATAACCATTAGATGGCTACTTCAGGGACCTTACAAAAAGGCATCTAACTAGCATGGAAAATAGCGGCCAAAACAGGAAACAGATTGAACAGGTACAATGACAGAATCGTCCTGGATTAAAACACACAAAGAAATTCATTAATTTCCCCTACAAAGACTTTAATCAAAATTCATCAACTGTGGTAAGCACCAAATCAGACTATTCACTGGCATAATAGTTGGACATTGCCCACTTGTGGGTAGGTACATGTTTAAGAAAATGACCAAGACCACACAAACGACAATATTATTGCAAATTTTGCACTGAAGAGATAGAATCTGCAGAGCACGTACTCTGCAAATGCGCAGGACTTGCTACCCAAATAATGTAATGCAATGGACAAGCGCTTTGTCATACCATCAGACGTTCATAATAATCTTTCTAAAAATGGCGAACATGGACTAAAACTATGACGACGGGGGCATAAAAGCAGAAAAGATCTATGAGGTTGTAGTTCTTAGAGGTCGGCTGTCCGATCCCACCTTCCTACTCATAATAATAATCGTCGATTCAATATACACTGTCAATAAAATTTAGTAGACTCTAACCTCACTTCTTGTATGCTGTGTCGTGTTTTATACGATATTTAATGAAACGTAAGTATAAATATATATCGCGTGTAAATAAAGGGGGATGAGTGCGTTATATAAAAAAAAAAAAAAAAAAACAAAAAACAAAATTCCTTGAGCTTCTTCTTCTTCTTTTTTCCGATTTCGTTTTTTTGTTTTTGCAAAATAAATATGTTTGTTTGAATATTATATCACACTATGAATTTTTCCTTTTCTTTTTTTTATATATATATATATATTTTTCTTTAACCTATTTTTTTTGTTTTTACTTCCTTTTGTTTTGCATAATTTGTTTATTAATTACATTTCATCTACTTATGTATATAATTTCCTTTCTGTTTTTATAATTATTTTATTTTATTTTTTAACATTAATTTGTTGCGATCTGAGTTTATATTCCCTCTTGTTTGTTCTTGTTTATTTTAATTAATTTTATCACCGTAAAATTACTTAAATTTAACTTTATATACAATTGTGTTTTGTTGGTTGATCTTTGTTTTTCTTTTTTCTCTCAACTTTTATTCTCATATTTATGTATTTATTTCTGGTTGCTGTTTTTGTTGTTATATTTGTTTTTTTCTTATTTTTATTATTAAATAAATCGTTGATCCACGCGTACACATTACTATTATATTATGTATTCAATGTTGTTTTTTTTTAACTTTTATTTTTTATTATATATTATTCTTTTTTTCTTTTACTATTATTATAAGTCTATTAATTTTCATATATTTTTGGTTTCTCGTAGTAGCAGTGAGAGGAAAGTCGCTTGTTCATAGATCTCTATATAGAAATTTGTTGTTTCTAAATATTTTTATTATTTAAATTTTATTTTGTGTTGTTTTTTTTTTTTCTTGCAATAATATAGATACTCATATTACGTCCCATTGGAATATTCCCTTCAGAGTAGTAGTAGTAGTAAATGTTTTTCCCCTAAACCTTACTTTTTAATTATAAAGTTTCCTAATTGAATTTTTTGTGTTGAAATTTATATTTTTATTAATTTTGTTGTTGTGGTTGTTTTGTGTTTGTGAAAGAAATCTGGTGAAAATATGATGACGACGTGCAGTAGAAAAATTGTAATCGGACTTAAATATTTTGTTAGTTGTTTTTGTTGTCATATTGTGGAGAATATACATAAATTTTTTTAATTTTTTTGTTTTTTTTTTTTTTTGTTTTTGAAAAATTATGAGAATAGTAAGAAAGAAGAAGAAGAATTTTTAATTCGAATACGCAACTAGATTTGTTTTTGTTGTATGTCCATCAAAATTTCAATCCTAGAATTACGCGAGTTATCTCTGTTTATGTTGAGTTTGAAGGGAGGCAGGGCCATAACAGATATTATTTTTTTTTTCTCTCTTAAAAGTTATTATTTACATTTTTTATACTCTTAGAGCTTTTTTTTAATTAAACATAGCCATCAATTAATTCTTTGATTTTTCTCTGTCTTGTTTTGTTCTTTTGCTGTTGCATTATACTTAGCGAAATAAATTAATTTGTTTGTTTTATTAAATTATATAACCTACATTTTATAAGACTTTGAAATAATTCGAATGCTTGCTTTTTTATACTCTGTATCTTCGTCAATTGCATTTTTTTCTTAATTATTTTTAAAGGAGCATTTGTATTTTTATAGCATCACTTTTGGCAGTAGTAGTCATTTCAGCGATATACATATATTTATATATATTTTTTTTAATTTTTGTTTTTTTTTTTTTATTTTATTTTTACCTTAACATGCACTTTCTAATTCAACTCCAGCTCTTTTCATTGCTTGACGTTTACGATAAGCATAAAATTCTTCTTTCATTGCTTGAACTCTTGCCTCGATATTATCATATCTTGATGTTCTTTGTTTACGTAAATTACTAATACCCATATTACTTGTTGCTGTTGTTGTTGTTGCTGTACTACCTATGGCACCTGATAATGATGATGATGATAATAATACACCACCACCAACATTTAATCCATTTGTTGTATGATGATGAAATGTGGCAGCTGAAGAAGAATCAAAGTTGAGATCATCTCTAGTTATTGGTCCACCAGTTGGTGTTGATGCACTTGGTGTTGGTGTTGATGGATCAAATTCATAATGTCCATCAACACTACCAACATCAACAGATTTATGATGAATATTTACAGTTTCTGTTGTGGCAGCATTTAAACGTGAGATCATATCTAACCAATGTCCCATTGTATATGGTGGCGTTGGTGGAGGTCGTTGTGTATAATAATATGGATGATAATGATGAAATGTAGCTGATGGTGCTAATGATGATGATGGAGGTGGTGGAGGAGGTGGACGATACGGCGGTAATAATCGCCATTCACTTGTACTACCTGAATGAGATCCATGAGGTTGATTTGATGTATTTTTACTACCGAAACCACTAGAACTGGAACGGCTTTCGGGTGATGCTTCAACACCACGTAATGTTAAATTTAAATGTGGCAAGGGTGATAGAAGCTCTGAATTACTACGAACTATTCTTGAATGACGTGGATACCATCTCGTTCGTGGTCTATAACTGTGATATGGTGTTTGAGTTTGATAATATCCTCTCCATGATGGTGATGGTATATGTAATGGAATAAAACCTTGATTCATTCGTTGTGTTTCTTCTTGTATTGTCCGTAATGATGGTAATTCTTGTGAATATCTAAGACGACTTAAATTTCCGCTAGACGGTGTCGGAAATGAACGTTCCGCTGAGCTTGGATAAACTGTACTTAAATCACTACTAAATTGATTCGCTGACCATGGAGATGTTATACCACCGATAATTGTACTTGCTGGTGAACTAGAAAATATTCGTGATATACGTGATGGTGTATATAGATTTGGTGTTATTGGTGCTGGAATATTGCCGCTAATTGTATTTATATGTAAATTCTGATTAATTGGATGACGACTATGTGATATTGTTGCTGATGGAAAATTTCTATATAAATTCTGATATCGTGCACCTGACCGTAATAGACCATTGAGATTTTGTAGAAAACTTCGACCAGATGTATCAGATCGAAAACTTAATTGACTTGGTGATGCAACAAGTGGTCGACGCCATGATGCTCGTCCATTTATTGTTCGTCTACCAAGAAATCCACCATCATCACTGCTACTATATTGTGAACCGGTAATACTTTGGGGATGATGTTCTTCAATTTCCAATAATTGATGGTCCTGGCCTCCTGGTTCAGATGTTTCTGATGATAAAACGAAACGTCCATCAACAGTTCGATGAATTTGCTCAACATTTTTGCTACCATCAATTTGATCTGTCATTGATACGCTGTAAATTGATTGGCAGTTTGTACAGCGATCTGGTGGCCATATCCAATGTAATATGGAAATGAGTACTTTTTTTAGACCTGATATTCGGGTTTGTTTGTATCTGTTAAATGCGAAGAAAGAAAAAAGATAGATGGATTTTCGTTAGAATTGTTTTTTTTTTATAATGTGATACTTAAAAAATAACGTAATTTATTAGCATACATAATTATTATTAATTATAATTGGTTTTAAATTGTTATGCAATTAACATGAGTGACATGATGAAATTAAATATTTGCTCATGCAGGAAAAAGAAAACTTTTGAGATATAATGGGCATGCAAGACGAGATTGATTTAAGAGACGTTAAATGAAGGTTAATTGCGTATGATACATAGAGAAACTTTTCAACATAATTCAGATAGATTTATTGAGAGTGGGTCTCATATTGATGTAATTATAACACGTCCCATATGAGACTGTTGTTATTTGATGTTCACGTAAGGCCATATATGTAAAACCATGGAATATGCATAAAAAAACATTTCTAAAAACAGGAGATAAAAAAGTGCAAGTGCAAAATTACATAATATTCTAAATGCAATTGTTTCACTATTAGGAGTCTCTGATTTGGTAGGATAAGGGAATATCTATTATTTTGTTTTTGTTTTTTTACAATAATTTTTCAAAGGAGACAATAAAAACCGATTTGCTAGCATCATTTTAATACAACACCGGCGGCGAGGTGTGAATTGTGTTCCAAGCGGAGGTTTTGCCTATTTGCAGAGGCTGCTGGTGAAAACTTATGCGGTATCTAGCCGTCGAGTTATTAGGATTTGTATTGACAGCCAAGCTGCAATCTAGATTGTGGACTCGAGTATCATTAGATCGTCACAGTGAGCTCGGAAAACTGGGTGCTAACCAAATAGTTATTCTTTGTTGGGTGGTTGGTCAAAGTCAAGTACCTGAACATGAGGCAGCTGATGCTCTGGCCAGAAAGGGCTCCACTATGAATATATGTCTAGTGGAAGAATCCGTTTGTTAGCCTCTAGAATCAGTGAAGAGGATTCTAGATTTAAAGGCTTTTAAGCTGACAAATCAAGACATCTTTAGCCCGAGATATGTCCTGGGCAGACTGAATCTCTGTCGAGAAGGAACCGGAATGAAGTTCAATGCACGAAAACCTCACAACAGAATTGTTTTAGCTGGTTTGAAATTCAATCTAGCTTAAATAAAAGAACAAAATTAAAGGAGTAGTAAAAAAATAAGAAATATTTTTCATATTACAATCAAGCTCTTTGAGGTCCTTTAAAAATTCTTAATGTCTTTGAAACTGGGGATGGGATGCTGGCGTTCTGTCGCTCGCTTGACTAAATCTTGCATGTACATTTTGTGACTGTAGAGTGAATGTGTTCAATCGGTTTAAAAAAAATTGTACTCTAAAATCATGTACAAAATGCATAGTATAACACATGAACTAAGTCCTCAAATTCAAGCGTACATTTTGGAAATTGTGTACACACAAAAAAATACAGAGTGTGAAATACGTAAAATTTGTCAGCACGCTTTTTGCTTTCTATGCGCAAATATTTATCTATAATCAGAACAATTTATGTTAACCGTATCAATACCGCTAAAAATCGGTAAGACATTGCTTTTTCGAGTCAAGCAGAGAACGACAGTATGCCAGAGTCTCGTCCTTGGGATGTATTTAATATTTCTATCCGAACTGCTTCGCTTTGCATTTTTACTCTTTCCTATGCAAAATGCTCAAAGCAACTAATGTCTGTTGAAATTGATTGATGTTTGGAGATGAAATAAAAAAAACAATTCTATCCTGGTAGAAAACTACCAAAAATATTTTTTCCTATAAAATTTTAATTAGGACACTCGACATAATTCAAGAGTGGCATTTTTCAGGAACACTGTATATAAATCTTAATTTTATATATTAGCCCTAGAGGGCATTCTATGTATAGATAATTAACATGCTTTAAGTTATAAAAATGTTGTAAAAGAAAATGTGGAATAAATACTAAATAAATCTAAGAACGGGACGGATTTGAAGATACGTAAATAAATGAATTTTAAAATGAAAAGGTCTCCATATTTTGTATCAAACAGACTAAATATGTATGTGTATCTACATAAAACCATACAAGAGAAAACAGAGTATAAATTTAAATACTATGCTATGTGCATGATAAAAAATAGTCATAGTAAAAAAATAAATAAAAAGAAACCGGAAACAGGCACGTAAATACATAATGAAAAATAATTGTTTTTTTTTTATATATATATTTTTTTCATATTCACCTTTTAGTCTAATATCGATTCAAATAAAGAAAAATGTTGAAATAAATCCAAAAAAGCAGCATGAAATGAGAAATAATTGTTAAGCTAAATCGATATATGATTACATGTGCATAAAGTGATTCAAAATCTGTTTAAGTATACAAAAAATAATACAAAAGTATTAAGATCTCTAATAACGCATTTTCTGTATATTGCAGAGCTTAAGTAAACCTCTCAAGTATTATTAGCAAAACAGTCCAGAATAATACGTGGACTGGGGTATAAAAAACAAATGCAGGTTCGTTCTGATAGCACGACTACATAAACACATAATAGCTGTGTTATTTTGTTTCCGCAGAACAGAGTAGAGCAAAATATACACAAAAGAACGCCTCATACACTTTCATAGACAGATTTAAATGAAGTGAACAGTATAAATAGTTCGCCTTAATCGACAGAACAATTTGTTCTCTCCAGTATATGGAAAGGAGTTCTAGAACAAGGTACACAAAAGAACATAGCCAATGTCGCCGACTGTGGTTTGTGGTTTTCTACGATCTTTAAATATTTAAAAAATATGTATATAAATTTTTCGTGTTATCATACGATACAACTATAGGTACACTTGCAGCTAGTAGAAAATGATGTGCTCGGTCATCACGTAAAATGGAAAAAAACTGATTGCATACAAGCAAATCGTCAAATAAGGCATTTGCTACAAGTGAAATAAATCTTTGAATTCGAGCTGGAACCAACTGAGCGCAAAGTAAAAAAGAAATTTCAACGAGTGAATAAAAAAGTTTACAACAGACTTTTATTAAAAGTCGGCTTATAAATGGCATTTAATCTTGGGACCTATCATAGAACTACTAGTCTTAAGGTCTGTTGTACACAACGCTTTTCTGAGACACGAGTCCATTGGTTTAGTTTATCTCCCTTCCATGAAGATAACTAATGATGCAGCCTCGCCTCGTTGGACATGATTACTTATAACAGTTTGACGTTACTTAAAAATTAGTTAGATAAAAAAAAGTAAACTAACAAATTGTTTTAAAAAATACAAAAATCTTCACAGTAGAAGAAAAATGCAATCATCAAAATAACCGGATGTATGTATACTTACAACTCTCAGGAAATTAAAAGGTGGAATTAGGACATTTTTATGTTCACTGATGGATATAGCGCAAAACGTCAGGCCCTACTCAACTGTATTTCTTCAAGCAAGACATAAAAACAATTAGAGCCAACTACAAAAATTGACATTTTGGAGTAGCTAGTGAATCCCTTAAAAGTTATATCATGTTTACAAGAAGACATTGGATATTCAAGACCAGCAGGATCCAGTACCAGTCGCTGTCTGGAGGTCAATTAATTGGAAACTACCCCTGCTGTAGATTGTAGATTTTGCTATGGCCGTACCTCAATCTACTGGACTATCGTATGTGGAGCGATTTAAAAGAGAATGCTTATTCTAAGCCTCATCGAAATTTTGAGGATTTGAAAGAAGAAAGATGCTAACATCATAGAAACTCTCCATGATCAGAACACAGTGGTGAAATTAACGAGAAAGTATATAAATGACTTACCTACCAATGGCTGGAAAGGAGTTTGAATGAGGACTGTCCAGATAATGCTATATCCCTGAGAGCATATAAGATTATGGTCGCCATAATATTGTGATATTTTCTAAAATAACACCTACATTTATTCCATATGTATGTTAGGTTGGGTTAAGAGTAGAAGCAACTAGACCACTAGAACCATGCAGACAACCGCGACTAAAGTTGATTTATTGTGCATAATCTCAAAGTGGTTAGGCAAAATCTAGTCGTTTTATTGCTCTTGGAGATAGATTGCAAATGTTATTTAGAGAGATAGGTGTTTCTTCAGTGATACCTCAAACCTGCAGGTGCTAGACACATACATATAGATTGAAAAGTGATTTGGGACTCCAACGGATCCCTCGAACGTAGGCCAAAACAAGACACAGGCCGTCACGACACTTACATATAATATGCTTCGAAGGTTCATTTTCTTCTTCGCACAGTCCATGCAGGTCGCTTTCGGATTTGCTACCTTTCTCAAAAAAGGATGTATATTACAGCAATGCTTATTTTAATGAGTTAGTTATCAAGCACTGATCGCGTTAACTATTTATAAGAACGATACAAGAAACATAATGAACTTGTGGCTTTCACAAAGGACATGCTAACTTATTACTTATTGAAGGTATACTAAAACACTTACTAAGACGAGTCAGATTTTAATGGCCATAAAAGATGATATTCAGGTTGGAGAAGATACAGATCAAGATAAATTGAAAGTGAATTGAAATTTATTTGTTATAAGTGTAAAATTACAAATTAAATACATAAGTGTAATTTCATAATAATTTAATAGGATTTACAATCAAAAGATTTATTCATTCTAGATGCAATTTCTTGTAATACTCCGACAAATGTGTAAAATTACTCAAGCAAATTTACGTAAAGGCGTTAAAATCTTATTAAAAATTAGAAATTTCTCTACATATTCATAGATATATATGCCAGCGTAAAAATATGCTTAAATTGCTTAAAATATTCGATCTTTACAGGAATACATTCTATTTTATGAAAACCTTGTAATATTGTGTAAATTTACTACAATAAAAGTTGTACTTTTACTTTTACAGCATTATATGTAAATTCAATTCAATTCAATTTATTTACGTTCCCAACTTTGTTACAGTATGGTAGGTATTACAACGTAGTTAAGAAGAATGGGTGGAATAATGGGCGCATTAAATTCATACCTGTATATTATGGCACAGTTTGACTTCCGGGTATTTAAGACACTCAAATTACTATTATTCAAGTACTGATATTGCAAAGGTTTTCGTAAATTTTGCTAGCAGTTTCTTCAATTAACCCAAGGGGAGACCGTAGATAAACCTGGACATTATAGGCATAGATGTGTGGCGACACTTCTGTGTCAGTTTGCCCATTTTCAAACCCTTGTACCACACCGTGCAAACCGGATTATGTTCATTACAAAATTCACAGCTACCGATATCTTGTCGAATGTAGAAAACCGTAGCTAGGTAGGCGTTTATTTTTATAAGATTTGCAGAAAAAAGAAAAAAGTATCATTGGTCCACTGACAGCACCCAAACGTAAGAGATAGTAGAAAAAAAAAAACAAAAAAGGAAATATAATGAAAAAGTAGGATTTTAAAACCACCCAGAGGTTTTTTTACTGTCTATGTGCACCCTATATGCTTCTTATTATTTCAGCGGTGTTACAAGATAGGACTGGATAAACACCGCAGCGGGGAACTCATAGAGAACCCTTCTAATTCAGAATCATAAGTGGCACAGCACGCAGGAGACGCAAGCAAGCCTCGACCTTCCGACTACCGCTGTACCATCGTGGTGACATAGTGGGTTCCGTCCTGACTGTCATCGGGACAGTCCTCACACTACTACTCACAGTGCCTCGTTTAAATTATTATCTCCCGGTAGTCACAGACGAGACTTGAATCCGTTAATAATTATTTTTCAGTCACTTTCCAAGACTCGAAGTTTTATAGTCTAGCTGGAGGCAAGCCCACATTGGGCGGAAGACATCAAGACTTCTCACCATATTCCGGTTCTATTGCCATGAGAACCATAAGGACTTATCGTATCCTACTGCACTAGTTTCCATACTTCCGACTAGGCAGAAGTAGCCTCAACCAGGAAATATTTTCATATGGACAATAACATCACACCCCAGCATCCTAACGCAACTAAGGGCAGCTCACTCGAATAATTAACCTCCTCAAGATCAGTTCCTTTCAGCTGTCATAGAGACAACCAAACCTACAGGAAAAAACAATTCGCCATCTTCGCTAACTGTCATAGGGACGGTCTGAACAAACCAATGCAAGTAGGTACGCGAAGGAGCAGTTACACTAATTCACACAACAGATTACCCAAAGATGTGTACTTGAGAGTGAGTTACTACAGAAGGTAGATCGTTTATGAAGCAACAGAAAAGTAGTGGATCCATGACAGAGCCCTGAGGAACTCCTGATAATATCAAGAGACATAGTCTGATAAGATATCGTTTACAAACATTTTTTGCGTTCGTCCATATAGATAACTATATATTAGTTTGTACGCAGAGCGAGAAAAATCAAACCTACGTTTCGTTATTAAGATGCCAAAATCAACTGAGTCGAAAGCCTTTCAGAGGTCAAGTAAAGTATAAAAATTAACCTATATTCTTACAAAGATCATTCACAATGTTAACGAGAGCTCCGGTGCAGCTATGGCTTGCCCTGAAACCAGATTGAAATGTGAAAAGCAGGTTTTCGGAAACAAGAACATTAAATGGAATACATTAGAAAAGTAAGTCGGCTGAGCTTGAGCTAACACATGCTGACTGAATTAAAAAATCAATAGCGCAAATGTTAAATAACTTTGGAGAATTCAAAATCAAACATTTTTATACAGTGTAATTTATCAATAATGATATCGCAAAAGAATTACACATGTATACACATGAAACTTTTATGATACACACACAATTTTATTTCATCCTTTTTATTATGGGGTTAGCTTCAAATTATTTTCAAAGTTTTTCCTTAAATATTTTTCCTCTTATCTTATCCTCATATATAAACAAGAGAAGTAGGTACCTATCCTACATTGAGGAAATTCTTTTAAAATGTTTTCCACGTCTTGCTTAATTTACACACATTTACACAGTGTCTCCACATATTTTTAGTTTTCTTTGTTTTTTCCTTTTTCTGTCATGTAATAAATGTAGCTCCCGCAGGACAACATATTTTCTACCGTCTTCGTGTAGAATTCAGAATTTATGAACATCGCGTCGCGGCGGGTGCATTGTCTGCTTGGATAATTCTTATCGTGCTGTGAACAACAACTTTAAAGCGAGCGACAATAAAAGTGAAGTACCTACATACTCTTTGTTGTTGGTCGGCTTTTGAAGGAATATTTCACTTAAAATTATAAAGATAAATAGGTAGTACCTGCATTCATGCATATACCATATGTACATCAGTAGACGCATTTTAATATTAATCTAGACAGACTCCCTTTTACGCATTTTGAAAAAAAAAAAAATATATATATAATAACAATTCAAGACTTCCCTCCTTTTGTGCATACAAATTTAAAAAAAAAAAAATATTTTGTTTTTTGTTATATTTATAAAGTTCATTAAATTCTATAATAGCAAGCATAATTAAGAGACATGACTACTTATACGAGTATGTATGTTCATAGAACTACAAGGACTCGTATACAGGGAACAAATGTGAGATGTAAAATTGCCTGTTCTGGTATTCTAGTGTTCCAGTATTATAAAGAAAATAAAACATGCCTATATGCATGTGCAAAAATCGTCCTTCACTTGCAGTCTAAAAATTTATAAGGAGTGCTAGTTCTTTATAGATATATACTCTTTGACGTAAGACTGTGTAAATACTTGAAAAAGACTTAAGTGACAAAAATCTTGGATTATAAAGTTTAGTTAGATCATTTCTATAATCTCTATAATCTCTATAATCAATATCAACTGCATACAGCTACGCCAATCTTATCTGACTCCAGAGAACTTTCACATTTGCAGTATTAGTCGTTAGGAGATGCGTCGCTAACTATCAGTAGGATCAGCATTCAAAATGGACAATGGGACAGAAGTAAATTTATGTTATAAGTCTATAAGCCTTTTTAGACTTCATGGGTAGAGGTTTGCCTGAAAAATTATAATAAATTGTATTGACATTGGACAACTCGCTTCGAATTAAGGAAGTTATGACAAGTATCTGATAGCATTGTACCGACGCGACCACTTTTTTGCCACAGCATGTACTCGATCATTGGCTTATTTACTACAGGCTGCAACGTTATAAAACGCATATGTATGAGAAACGTGTCATTTGAAAGCTTTTAGCATTGTGCATTATGGAAAAACAAACACGCTTCATGTTTAAAAAATATATAAAATAAACAACGCCAGTTTATAGGTCAAAATGTTTACTATTACGAAAAAAAAAGTAATTGTAAGTATTTCAACAAAATTATGAAGATTTTCTGCATTTTTTAAACTCTACCCAATTCGATGTGAAATGAGAGTATGCAGCTTTCGTTCAAGATTAATGTTATTTTTAAAGCTTGAAGTCTCTTTCCCCTGTAAATCATGACTATGATTTTCTAATGAATGAAAAATTCAACTGCATAATAATTAAACTTATAACTTTAATATAATAATTAAATTTATTTCAATTGCATGACATTTGTTTTTTGGACTTCATAAAACAATCATTTTCACTTTTTTTTACCTCCAATTTGTCATTCTCTAATTTTGAAAAGTTATTAAGAAGCGAAAAGGGAAAGAAAAAAAAAGGTTTCGCTGCAATTCGAGGAGTGCCTACTCTCTTTTATTTTTCAAAATTAGAGAATGTCAAATTGATGGTCAAAAATATAAAATTAATGTTTTTATAAAGTCTAACAAACAAATGAAATGTGATTGAAATCCTGCATTAGGTAGAAAGCTTTCTACTTGATTGACAGCATTAACCTAAGTACGATAAAAATGTTTGCTTTCGTCAATTCTATTTCTTGTTAAAATAAATAACGTATTCGTTAGTACTGTCGATGACACTATGTAAAGAAAAGAAAATTCGAAGTAACACCAGCAGTACCTTACAGTCCATCATTGAGGACAACAACGATAACATAATGGTTGTTCAGAATTTCAATTATCTCAATAACATTACTATAAAAGTTTGTGGCACATAAGATGTCGACACTTGAAATAATTCAAGAAGTGTTATGGAATACTAGAGAAATCTCAATTAAGCCAAAGCTAAAACTCTTTTTCAATTCAAATGTAAAGGCAGTTTCAATACATGGTTATCCCACCCATAACCCTTTGTTTGCAGTCTTTTGTGGACAGCAGCTGTCAATTACGTCATATTCTGACAAAATAAAAACAAACAGATTCTCTCAATTAGAATCCCCAATAAAATGCATCGAAAATCCAAAAACTAGATAGATAAGAATCGTACAAGTAGACTGCGTACCAATTGAGAAATCCATAAACGAAATCAACAGGGTAAGCGCAGTATAGAGTCCGCTGTATATGTACATAGATGTCAGTTTCCACTCTATGACCCTCAAAGGATCAAACAACCAAGATGATGAACTATATATTCAGAAATATCATTCCAATTAACATATTGCTTAAAGGTTTTTCTATAACAGTAGTAATTTATCAATTGTCAGTAAAAATGTAACCACTACCGGTATGAAGATGATGGGGTCACAACTCAGAAAGTCGTTTATTATGTAATAATATAGCCATAATTGTGGTTTTTACATGTGCTGCTTACTGCATCGTATTTCCTGGACAAGGCTCAAATTTTAGGAATTTCAGGATAGCTATAGTTCTTGTTATATGACAAATATTGTTCTTCTTCTTAGGACCATAACATCTTCATCTAAATATTGTTTGGAGCATTATTATTTTTATTTCTGTCATAAGTTAAAGTTGCCATAGTCAATTTCAAAGGAAATAGAGAGAGTCAATAATACGGTAGGCTAGGCTAAGACTAAATTATTCACAATTTTTTTGGATGTTGCAAATTGTTTTCTAAGATTTTGCTACCATTGAACAGGTGCACTCAAGCTGCAGGCGAATTTTTAAAATCCTTTTTTTTCCATTTTTGTGGCTAAAATCAGAAGTCTTCGACTATTCGCCTACACAATTTGTGTATTAACGGATAGACTGTTTCGCTGGCCTAAAAAACTACTCAAGGGAACTGGCTCGCTTTAAGGAGATGGGAGGATGAGCACAAAAGGCTCTCTCAATGGCCGCAGCTTAATGACTTCTCCTCTCTCTCTTTAACCAACCAACCAACCAGCCACCAATGTGCCTCTCGTAATATTATATTAAAAAGAAAAGAAAAAGAAACTAGTTGTCTGGTAAAGTGGGCTGGCAGGGGCATGTGAAATGAAAACTGAGAATGGATAATTAACCTTAAACAATTGCATTCTATCCCAATTCAAACATGCTCAAAAACGAGGACGGGGAACTTTCAACCAACATACAAATTATTCAATCAATTTTCTGGTGATCATATTAAAAAAAATATGTATATTTTTTTTAAGATACTCAAGCTAGATCACCTAACGTTTTTTCTTCTTTCCGGAAATGATTTAATTTTTTGAAAGTTCAACTATATGTAGAATTTTGAAAATAATTTCAATAAACCATCTATGACACACTTGTATTTTATATATGTAATATATATATATCTATAGCATAAGTATAAAAAGAAAAGAAAATGAAACTCAGGGTGTTAAACGCAAATGATAACGGACACACAAATATTAAGTTCACATGAAGATAAAATGGATAAATGTCCTTACTATTTTGGTTATGACTTGGGCCTGGAACTATAAAAACGGTCTGGTAATCCCGGTAAAAATCGGAATCACTCCTGGATGGATGTAATTTTATGAAAAAATTTAATAAAAGAAAAAGATTTCATTATTTACAAAGCTCAATTAGAGTAGAAAGCATAATATTGTACAAAAGTTTTTTTCTTTTTACATTTTTTTTTTTCATTTTAAATTATTATTAAAATTTTACTCACTTTTTCAAAGGCACTTGACTACTGGAAGCAGAGCCCGTACGACTAGCGGCATTACGAGCATCCGTTATCCTACAAGCTACCATGTTGTACTCTGCAATCGAATTATTTCTAAAATTAATTTGGTTATAGCATTTGCCATCCTTTATATATATTTTCGGTCCATACACAGGATGCAGTTACCAAGCAACCATTTTTATCTAAAAAATACATTTCAAGCCACTAATACCAATACAGAGGATAAACTCTAGATAGTTTTTTTTTGTGTATTTTTTTTTCCAAATTCCAATGCATTCCAATTTTACTTTTGTAACTAAAATTAGTTTTTAATTGTGTTTTGTTTTTGTATTATTTTTATATATATGTATACTTTTGTTAGTTAATTCTAAGGATAATGTACATAACTATAGTAAGTACGTCCTTGTCGTGTTTAGGAGCACAAATATATATTAGGACACGGCTTTTCTAAGGTGACAATAAATATTATGATGGTCCAGGGATGCTGACTATTTATATGATTTTTCTTCATCTTTTTGTAAGTTTCAATAAATTGTTTAAGTGGTGATTTGGGTTTGTTATTATATTTGGGAATAATTATTATTATTTTTTTATTTCTAAAGAAATGTAAGGGCATAGTTAGAAAAGTTAAGAAGACAAATTAGTTCAATTAGTTATTTGCTGTAAGACTGCTTAGTTGAAACGAGAGTGCATTAGCCAGAAATGGAAATTTGTTTCCTTTCTTACGTCTAGTAAGGAAACATAATTTTAAAGCTGTCTACTTTCCAGCATCAAAATGCCGTGAAATAGTCGCAGAAAGTACCTACCTATGAATAGAAAAATTCTACAACATATTAAAAAAAAATGGCTCCACCACACAAGACATTTTGCTGCACACCATCTCTTGCGAAAACGCTTAAATTGAATTTTTATTTTTTGCAACGGTACTACATATAACTAACTTAGTATGCAATTAGAAAAGAAAAAAATTGCTATTCAGTTTACGCACTTTAATTATAAGGAAAAGATAAAAAAAAAAATTTAAATTTTTATCAAGAGATGGCATGCAAAAACGATCTCCATTTATTTACTTGCAAAATAATTGCATGGTTGAGCATTGTTTCGCGGCAGAAATTTGATTTTTTTAATTTTTTCTGTGTTTTGGTGATTTTAAAAAATTTTGAAACGATGGTTTAATTTTCAACTTTTATGAAATTCGGAACGAAACAAAATAGGTACTTATCCTGGAATAAGGTGTCTTCGCCTAATTTGTTTATTACATGGTACATACGAACCGTATTGAAGTAGTTAATTCAACACAGATTTCATAGGATTGACATCTACGTGGCTTATGTAGAATAATTATTCTTTTATACCTTCATATTTGAATTAACTGAAATTACTTTGGTTCTTTTTTCTTCTCTATTTCATTTTCTTCTTCCAATTCCTTTAAAACGACAGACCCAATTTTCAGAATAGTTGTAGTTGAAGTGTCCTGGATGAATTTCTAGTAACTGGTGTTAAAAAGCCATTAAAAAGGGAATTTAATTCGTTTCAGGCTCCAATTTTGAGGGTTAGCGTAGGGTGGATCTGGAAGTTTATCACAAAAATGCGGCGGCGCAGGACTGAAATAAAGGGGTGGAAAGAAAGATAAAAACACTTGAGAGTGCAAGGCATTCTCTTTGCCATGCATGCGGTTCGGAAGTGGTGAAATAAAAAAAAAATTTAAGTTGCTATTTTATTGAAAATAGTATTCTAAATAAATAAAACTGTGATCACCAATCTCTATCTCGTAAGGGCTTAAGAATGCATGGCATTCTGTTTCCCATGCGTGCAGCTCGGAAGTGGTAAAAGAAAAATAAAGTTGCTATTTTATTCAAAATAGGATTCTAAATAAAAAAAACTGTGGTCGCCCACCTCTATCTTGTAAGGGCTCGACAGGGCAAGCGTAGAAGCTAAGGGTGGACACAGCGCTATATCTACGAAAATCTGTCCGATTACTTCCAATTCTCCATCATTTTGGTTCACGAGCCAGCAACCCTTTTTTACCTTTTTTTGGCTTATTTCACTGGACTAACCGTGGTGATGAGTTCCTTAGAGTGAGCAGAAAATAAATTTTTCACCCAACTAATAATTTACCACGTCTACGAAAGAATGAAATAAAGATGTTTCAGGCATCTTCGAGTCCAGACAAATGAATTTGAGTTTTTTAAAGGAATATTCTTGCCTTATTTTCAATTGAAAATGGTATTATTTAAATAAACTTGATTACAAATCTATGACGTCACAAAAATACCAGACTTTATATACTAAATATCTGGTCACAGTAACATACCAGGAAACAAATCGGCGGATGAACAAGCCAGGAAAGTAGATTCAGCTATGGATTTAGGTTTAGTGAAAGTATGTATAAATAAGCAGATACCTAGAATTAGGTAAAAAGATTCTAGATTTTTTTATATATATGGCTAACTGAAGGCGAAAAATAATGATCTACTTTACATCAATTAGCTATAGCCAAAAATATATTGTAAGAAAATAGAACTTTACGCTGAAGAGATCTGAGACGTTCGTAAAATCACTGGAAACTGCTGTTCATGTTCAAGACTGCGTATATGAACTTGTTGAATGACATTTTGTATAAGCTTTATGGATGATTATTAAAGGAAAAAAATTACTACTGATTTTATCATTGATCGACGCATAAAATTGAGATTCAGTATAACATTTTGGAATTCACATGAAAGCCCAAAAGCAGGAAGTTATATCCTGAAAGTGGTTTGATTTTGCAACAAAATTCAACAGCACAGCTCATGAAATTAAAGGTCTGCTGTCGAAATAATTATCTTGTATTCACATCATCCACTGAGTGGCCGCTTTCCAGCTTGAATTTAAATTCTTTTTATTATTACATATGGAGAATATTAGCACCTTTTTGAAATCTATGAAGCAACTAGTACTGAATGAAGAAGAGAAATTTATTTATTTAATAAATACTTTTATAAATTTAAATATGAAATTAAGGCAATTTGCGCCAGCAGGGTTATGATCATAAAGGATCAATATAAACCAAAAAGATACTGTCGCATAGTGCCACGATCATTGGCAGGAATTGTCTTAATTGTGATAAACTGGTCCTGTAAATATACTTAAACCTCGACATTATGAGGAAGGTCAAGTGTTTATGATAAGTTAAGGAAAATAGGCACCTAAGAGAATGTTGAAAAAAATAAATCGTAATATAGTTGATTATTTTAGAGTTGTTGCGCCAGAGTAAGAGTTATAGAAGTTGGAACTTGGAAAACCTTTGTTTAATCTTCTAACAAAAAATAGTTATGTTCATCTTTCACTTTTGTTGAATTACATTAAAAATTAGTATCTGAATTCTTTAAGAAAAATATTATTATGAGACACCATGTACAGGAATATTTAGCCAATTATAGACTATATAAAGGAGCAAATAATTCTTTACATTTGACATTTCCATATTGCGATAAGCTACTACAACTTTCCTAAACTGTTAGCATTTTGGAAATATGTAATTATTTATTTTAATTATCTAAACCTAAAAAATTAACTACATAAAGCACAAACCCAACACCACTTTTAGTAAAAATTATTCAAATTTTAGGCGGAAAGTTAATAGGTAGGTAGGTATAGTATAAAAAAACAACAACTAATATCTGCAGCACAAAATATTTTTGGAAGTAGATATACATGTATGTATGTACATATGTAGGAGGGTTTGTTAATAAATCTATCTATAAAAACAAAAAAAAAAACAAAACCAAAAACAATTAATACATAAAAAACAAAAACCAAAAACAAAATTTGTTTGTTTATCTTTTTCTTATACACAGCATCCCATAAAACCATCACAAGTGCTAAATTGTAAACAGGACATTCTCACCTTTTTCTTGTTTTCGTCGCTTTCGCTTATTGCAAATTTTTACGGCACAAATTGATAAAATAATCGCAACTATAAAAAATAATATTCCACCCACAACACCGGCTGTTATTGCTTTATGTTTAACACGTGCCGGAACCGGAAATTTAACTTCATCACTAGATTCATAACTTTTCTCAGAATTAGCTAATACACGGAAGTAATAAGTTCGTCCTCCCACTAAATTTTTAACTAGATACGATGTCTCCTCGGGACGTATCTGTCCACGATTCAATGTTTTCCACTGTGCATCTGTCCGATATTTAATTGTATAAAATTTAACATAGTGTGCACGTTCCAATGGTGATTGCCATGTTATCAGGAATCCATTTGGTATTTCGGTGACGGTTAGATTACGTGGTGGACCTGGTTTTGGTCCTGAAATTAAATTAAAGAGTAAAAAAAAATTGGTTTTGTTTTTTAGCAACAGCAGCAGTAGATAGAGAAGAGATTGAATTTTTCTACCAATTTATTTTAAAAATGAACACAACAACAATAATGTAGGAAAATTCGATTTAAAATGCAAATTTAAATAGGAAAATAAGAGCGCGTACTAATTCTACTACAAGCATTTAATTTATACAAAAAGATAATAATTAATATTAATTACTCTAGTGGCTGTAACTTAATTAAATCATGCGAGCACTATATAGCCATAATAATTCATATAAATTATTAAAAAAAATTCTGATTATAATTTAGTGAGTTAGGCAAATGGGTTGAATGTAAAATAATTAGGTATGAGCTAAATTAAAGGACACCCCTCTTATCAATGAACTAACAAAATTTTGAGAGTTTTTGTATTTCTTTTCATAATTTTCCAAGTTATCTAGTCCTTTTGGAAAGGATATTTACCGAATGCATGGAGAGAAAGGTCTTAAGTGAAGATGGGAAAGGCATTTCAATGTATTGTCCTGCTCTATGTACCTCACGGGCGACTGTTTAAATAAAATTTCAAAAGCGGCTATAACTTAGTTGGGTTATTACTTTATGTGCTTCCAACAGTTCTTCTATACTGGACGAGGAACTAGTACCTAAGTAGCATAGTTTAGTCAATTAAACGGTATTTAATTTGAGGATTGGTTTTAAAGTTGCTACGATGTCGTTGATCGTCATAACTATCCGGTTCCTCTTCCATTCGAAACGAACTAGTCAAAGAAAAAGTTAGTACATAATTGGTTATTTATACAATCTTTCACTTTTTCTAACCAATTAGTTATTTCATGGAACTTTTTCTTTCTTAAGGTATGTGTAGTATACATATATATACATATATATGTAGTATTGTCTTGACCATATTTTTCAGATTAAAAATGGGAAGAGAGAGTCATTGATTTACTTTTTAGTATAAATAGTAAATACAATCGAAAAGTCGCCCAAAAAGAAATTTCTTAATCTTTTTTTCTCACCAGAAAATTTTTCAAATAACATCTAAATAATATTTGTAGCCAAAACGTTGCTCAACTAACTTCTAAGTATAATAATTATTATTATTATGCATAATTCAAAAGTTGCATTAATAATTTCTTAGTCATATTAATAACCATTTAACACTCTGGATAAATTTGTATATTCATATGATCTAACCGATTTAGATTACATGTCTAATTTCTAACGATATATAACGACGATTTGATTATGTTTAGGTTTTTTTTTTTTATGGTGCCATCACGTGATGAATTCCTTAGATAGAATCTTTAATTTGATCTTCTCAACAGATCCTTCCAAAAATGTGAATCATTCGGTCCTGTGGATATTTACTGCTTAGCGCTCTTAATTTATGTTAAATAAATTGGTAAAAGTATTCTATAGGTGATGATAAAGTGCAAATATCTTGTAACTTAAGCAACAAAGCCTGTAAAGGACTTATAATATAATGAAGTCTACTGAGAATCTATTTAATGACTCGTAAGCTGAAAGTCTTGTTTAGATGTGTTCTTTCCCTCATGGTATGGACCTATTTGGGCTATTTTATTTATTAAAGATCTGTCTAATATAGGTACTACAGATGGAAATTAACTAAATTATTTAAATTCAGTAATTACGAAATAACAGAAGTTTTGCACTACCTTTATTTTTACTTTTTACTACAATCTGCTGCAAGATTTTATATTACAGAATTTAGATCCTGGTATCGGTGAACCAGCAAGGAGATGTCATCAGCTTAGTCCAAGCTCGTGAAAAGAAGATCAATAAATTCTCATTACATATCTCGCGGGTTATAGTTAAGTGAATTGGCGATGATATCGTTGATAATATTAATAAAATAAGAGCTGAGATAGTATAAGTAAATATATCGAAATCTGAAATTAATTTTGAAGTTGTATGATAGCTTGCCTTTACATTGGAATAGAGACTCTTTGTTATTTTTAGTGAAATTCCATGTTTATATATCGTGTTCTATATGTGTATCCTCCTATTGATTAAGTTAAATGTCTTTTCATAACCTAGAAAAGCCAGAAAGTAATCTCTATCTAAAACCTGGCGAATAACAGCGGCTACTTTCAACAAGGTACTCTTTTAATTATGCCCCAAGAGATCAACAGATGCGCAAGGGAATGAACAACTTTGGGGCACCTCTTATATTTTATCTATAGTGAAGTAAATTTATCTGCTAACATAATTAAATCTTTCTCTTTCGTTATCAACATCGCCTTAAATATAAAGTAAAAACTAACTAGATGGAATGATCATAATGTTAAGAACTTTAAAACGAGAAAACAAATTTGATATTAAACAATAAAAAAAGGGGGGAAAAAAAAGTTGAAATATTATATAAAAAAAAAACAGTAATATCACATAATTTTTAAAAGCCATTCACAGACAAGGACAGCTCCTAAATATTCCACCGTACAGGTATCATCCAAAAATCTTATCCTATTTTAAATTAACCTTCCACCAAACACCCACTCACTCATTCATTCACACATCATCCACCTTTAAACATTTTAGAAAAAAAAAGTTCATATAAATAACTACATACATGCAGAAGTATTAAAAAGCTCAGGAACGTGCAAAAAGCTGTTATCAAAAAGGTTAAAAGTGCAAATCACTGTTTTTCGTGTTTTTTTTTTTTCGTTTGTAATTTTTTTAAATTTATGTTTTGTGTTAAATGTATTCTTATATGTACAGGTATGTGTTTGATGATTAATTTTGCATATACCTTTAGGTCTGAACACATGTGGAAAGTATGTGGAACCAGTGGAATCAGTCGGAAACAGGATATCATTGAAATTTATTATGTCTGCAAATAAAAACATGAAAAAGAGCGAACTAAACCAGAAATAAGGGAAAATAAAAAAAAACCGAAACGAATTTTTGCAAGAAGGATAAAAGAATATGAAAAACAATGGAAATTCTTAGAGTATGGTGAGAAAGAAGCCCAGGAAATATTTTTAAAATAAATCCAAAAGTAAAGAAAAAGTAAGAGGTAAATGTAAAGCCAGTTTTTCAACAGTAGGTGGTATGTGCAGTGAGTATAATATACAGTTTGAGATGTGTGTAAATCGTTAAAAGTAACTTGGCTGCTTATTTCCGTACGTTATGGAAAAAAGAAATCAACACGCGCATATTATATTTTATAGTAAATATATTTTGTAAACGAAAGCATAATCCCAAGATTGTTACCTTTAGTAGGTAGGGAGCACGTATTTAAAATATATTCTGCAATATCACCCTCATCATTATATAAAATGTAATACACTGCGATTTCGCATGGTTTAGTAACAACCCCGATAATGATATGGACCAAGTGTTGATTCTGCCTAGGTAAGGTCATAGTTTACGCGTTCAATGCAGTCGTCAGTAATCCGGAATAGTCTATTTTAATACGGTTTTACATCACCTTCGTATAATTGATCATTGATAACTTCTACGAAGTAATTAATGAATAAATTAAAATTAATGGACCTAGTACAGAATCCTGGGGTACATCATGCATTACAGGCAGCATCATCAGGAGCTCAACTGAAGTACTAACACAAAATTCTGCTCGTCAAAATAAATTTTCACATCCAAATGCGGCAAATATCCCAATAAAGAGACTTCATTTCGCAGGAAAGGAAAGAGGGAAGCCCAATAACAATCATAATATTTTGTAAGTTAATCTGCATCCTACTACAGCTGCCGCGGATAAGGTAAATAACAGGTTCATCGGAAGACTCGAAGCTCGACATTGACCTCATCCAAGAGTCAGTCACCTTAACCCTTTGAGAATTCTCGAGCCTAATGTGTTCTTCTTGCTCTACATCACTTTTCACAAATTCAGATTGGAGCGAGCCGTCATCTTCACTAGAAGTAGAATTGTGAAGACGAAAAATCCTCATATTTTGACGAAGATTCCTCCAACTGCTGTTTCATACATCGAACATTCTTTGCATAGGATATTTTTTCATGATTTCCCTACAAATGAAGGGACCAAAAAAAGTTGCGATAGGATAAAATAAAAGTGCTATTGGGACATATAAAACTAGTCAAATCGGATTGCGCAAGAAAATGCACAATTATAATTCACTGAATTCAGTCAAATTAACACTTAAACTCACTAACACTTTACAGCCAACTCGATAAAATTATCGAAACTTGCTTGTTGATATCTTCAGCCGCATGGGCACGTGTTCAATCTTTTACAGTAAGGTGTCGACTGAGACAAAACTGATGAGAGGCAAGTATCTCTCACACGTGCACAAGAGACGAAGAACCAGAAGTACTGGAAAGAGGCATTAGCACAACAATAGAAATAGAGTGCATAGTTCTCCCAACAGAGTTTTTTTAAATTTCTTGAGACGTATTATCCCAATGGTCCTCAAAGGGTTAAGGACGTACATTTTTCAACCTGTTGAGAAAACCGTGGCATTTTATTGAATTTAAAGCAATGGAAAATATTTGTAATACATACATATGTCAGTGTATTTTAGATTCAAGAATTTCAACAGGAATCGTTCACATTCGAATCAATAGTTTTGATCATGTTTGAGTGAAATACAACAGTTGTGAGTTTCTTTATAGATGCATTAAACAAAAGGAGAATCGCCCAACCTCAAGTAAGTATTTTGATGGTATCGACACAATCGTGCGTGCCCAATTAATAACAGTTATGGAATTCCAACAATTGTCTGATATAGAGTCAGACGAATAAGAGAAAATGAGGTTACTGTGGCCCTTAAAAGGTACTAGAATAGGATTGGAAATAATAAGTCAGAAGAAAGAGCACAAAACTCTGAGGGATACCGTAATTTATGTGTTCCAGATATAATGTAACACTACCAAATATGTACAACTCGTATAATATTATTATTACGCGCAACAAAGTCACAACAAGCGACATCTGTTGGAAATGGAAACAACTTTAGGTTAGTGATATCTTAGTAAACTTTGGGTTCGGAGAATAGAATTTACGGGAAGTTTCTAGGATAATTTGTAGAGTATAAATACGGCACTTCTCACATCCAGGAGGCGAGTCTTATTTTAGATAGTGAAGTGAACGAAGTAAACTATTTGGATTATGATAATTATAAGTACACTAGCGATAATTAAAGAGTTGATTTGATAATAGTTTGTGAATTGTGAGAGTAAACAGTAAAGTTAAATAAAGAAAGAACTTTTGAATTACATATATCCGAAATATTGTGTTTTAAAAAACGAACTAAGGCCACGTACGTAACAATATGATGAGTCAGAAAATTTTTAATTCATAATATGAGGTTGAGAGGAGTTGAAGCTTAAAGGACAGACAAGAAATACCCAGGTATTGACGGCTAAACTAACAAAGTGATGTAAGTATGACAAAACCTTGGAGCAATCCTCAATAACTCATTGATCTCGGTTAAATATATCATGAATGCGAACCAAAATATGTATTATGTATTTCGATTGATTCGTGTGCTCAGGTTAGTAAATATTTTTTTCAATGTAGGTAAAAATTAATTTGTTTCTTAAAATTTTAATCGACCATATTTCTTCTGCATTATTGGTGGCTGAAGACGATTCGAACAAGTTATGTCTAAGAGCAGATAAACATTAATTTTTTTAATTTTTTCTTAGAAATTTCTTCCGACATTGATTTTAAACTGTAATAAATCTCCAAAATCTTTTTTGTACTAAATAATAGAAAAGCAATAGATATGGAATGTTGCACCTTTGTAATTATATCGCCGTGTTAAATTACAATGGAAGGCGAGTCAAAAGAGAATACGCCTCACCACCTTTAAGAGGCCTATCGGATACATCTAATTATGCTCCTATTTCCTGCTGGGAAGTGGATACTTACACCGAATTCAACATAAATTTAATTTGGTTGTTTTGATACCCCTGTCATATAATAAGAATGGACTGAGCGTTCTTGCTTCCAAAATGGCACAAATTTTAAACAGGCTGTGAAAACCATAAATTGCGTATAATTGTACACCGATTCATAATTTATTATTATTTTTCGATTAGAAATATTAAAGGTGTTGAAAAATAGTATTGGATTACATAAAAATTGTTTAGGAAGTTAATCTTGTTTTAATTAACACAATAATTAATTTTTAATATTAGGTAGGTACTGATAAATGTGCTCCTCTGCAGATTTTATGTCAAACATAATTGAGCTTGAAGAAGATAGACTTATACATATAAGTATTATATTTCTCCGAATTTTTATGTCAATTCCAATACATTCCATTTAATAAGCTCGTACTGTTCCTAAAATTATTTACAGTTCAACGTACCTAAATTTTTAGCTTGAAGGAGACAAACAGATTTTACCCAAAATTTGTGCCATTTTTGACTATAGGAATTAGATTTATAGGAAGGCTCAAGTTCATTCTTATTATATGTCAATGTCAGTGTTTGATACAGTGTAAATATATTTTTCTGCATATTTGGTTAATTAAGAGAACAAAAAAAATTATAAAAATGCTTTTGTGAGTTAACGAACCCCCCAATTTCAAATTTAATTGACATTTTTTGTTTAGAATTTCTTTGCATTACTGGAGGCCGACATAGAATGAAAGTATTGTATATCTGAAACATTTTCTGTAAATTTCTAATAAAAAAAATGTATGCTTATTGCTCATCTACGCGTGTCGCTCATAAAAATTGTTAGTGACATAAAGACCCTTTGTCTGCCTCCAATAATATATAAAAATTCTAGAGAAAAATTTAAAAAAAAATTCAGGGCTTCCCTAAATCCTTATTGTCGGCTACAAGTATGCTGAAGAAAAGGGTTAAGTAAACTCTTAAGGCTGAACTACATTTACTTACGTAAAGCGAACGCGCCCTTTAATTTAACAGGCGTACACAAATTAACTTTAACTCGTGTGAGGGGAACTTTCATTAAGTTTAAAAGTCAAATTCCAGTCAGCAAAGGTGCAGTAAGAATCGCTCATTCCGTAAGAACGCGATATGTCAAACGATTAAATTATTACTAAATTATTAAAAGTACTATGTAAAAATTAAAATGGAATAAAAATGGTACTGCGAATTAATAGAAAGCACAAATCTTCAATTACATCAAATTCCATTTGTTAATTTTTTCACTTTTAGCACTTTTTAAAATTTAAAACATTAAATATAAAATAAATACTCTTGCGGAATGTGATATATATTTAGGCTAAAAATATAAATTTTTCGTAAGTAAACCTCAGTCTCGTTCAATTTCGTAAAGTTATTTACGTCTATTGTATTTCAGCCTTTAGGCTGCTGTCAGGGTGCGCGCGAGAAGCGGAGTCGAGCTGAAAGCTCGCCAGTGCCAAGGTATATAGAAGACAAGGTATTCTCACTGAATTTTTAACACATTCCAGCTGATGTACCTTGACGTCATTCTGTGTTTAAAATGTACTCTATATATAGAAAAATAAGAAAATCTTTGATATTGTAATAAATTTGGCAATAATTTACTGAAATTGTGTATAAATTAAAAGTTTTGAATATTTTAGATGTTTTTTTATAAAACTTTTACTATAATTAAGTTCAATAAGGTAAAAAGATGTACCTTCAAGTTCAAGTGAAAATGTAAACAGAAACAAAAATAGTTCTTTTACGCCATAAATGTAATAATGATTTTGTGGCATTAAAATATTAATTAATTAATCTTTTTGTATTTTTTTTAATTAGTTTTCATGCTATAAAGTAAAATTCAGTACGAATAGTCACAACGTACTTGTGTGAGATGATTTCACTTACTATGATGCAAACTTGTGCATAAGAACTTTCATAAACTAGTCATCGTCAGGTATTTGGATATTAATATGTATGTAAGGCGAATGTGTTTAGAATAAATTGTGTATTTGAAAACAATTTGAATGTTGAACATTTTCATACCTTTGAATTTTATTTAAAAATGAATTTATATAACTAATTGATATGCAAATACCTGACGATGACTAGTTTATGAAAGTTCTTATGCCACAAGTTTGCATCCTGGTAAGTGAAATCATCTCACATAGGTACGTTGTGACTATTCGTACTGAATTTTACTTTATAGCATGAAAATTAAAAAAAAACACAATAAGATTAATTATGGATTAATTAAATATTTTACTGCTAGAAAATCTATATTATGTTAATACATTTATGGCATACATAAAAGAAATATTTTTGTTTCTGTTTACAATTTTTTTTTACTTTACTGAACTTAATTATGATAAAAACATCTAAAATATTCAAAACTTTCAATTTATACACAATTTCAGTAATTTGTTGTCAAATTTATATTTTATATATCAAAGATTTTCTTATTTTTCTATACGGTGGTTCGTACCGAGAATACCTGAATACCTTGGCCAGTGCGAGAGTTCACGCGAGAAAACTATGCACATGCATTTTCATACAAAGTCGCGCGATCATGTCAAAGTGGAAGCAAGCGGAAACTCCGCCCCTCGCGCGCACCCTGACCGCAGCCTTAAGAAAAAATGTATGCCTATCTGCATTCATAAACATATTTAATTGTCCAAAATTTTGGTTCGTATCCATGATATATTTAGCCGAGATCAGTGAGTTTTGAGGTATGCTACGAGCTTTTCACATTCATAAATCACTTTCTTAGTACAGTCAATATCTAGGGTATTTCTTGTCTGTGCTTAAAGTTTCAAGTTTGGCCAGAAGATCAGTGTATCGAAAACAGTGGCGTAGCTATGCCAATGCGGTTGCATGGGGTCCCTGACTCAAGGGGGCTCCAAAGAGCAACAAATTAATCTTTTATTTCGAAACTTTGCTAAATCTCGAAAGAGGACCCTTCTATTACTAATTAAAATTAACTTAATTTCTTTTCTTCCACAGGCTCTATATTGTTTTCAGTATAAATTGTGATTTGAACTTAGTAAAGAATTTCAATTTCAGTTTTAATTCGTTTATAATAAAACCCACCCAGCTTTCAGGTGTCTAGTGACTACCGACTAGCAGACTTCTCGCCCGCAAAGGCTAGCTACGCCACTGATCGAAACCATTTATAAATATACATGAGTCAACGATTTTAGATTCACTAAATTTGTGGACACAATGGCTTCTTCAATGATTCGTAGAAATTTTACAATGTCTCCTATAGAAAGCCATACTGGTGGCATTTTATTAAGTTTCTGTTAATGAGAGATATTTGATTTAGACGCGTTTTCAGCTTCTTATGAATTCTGTTCCAAGTATAAATCAAATATCACACCCTCTTTCAGCACTTTTGTTGCCTTCTATGTCTCAAAATCCAGAATAATTTTAATTACAAAACATAACCTCTCTTTTATCCCTAAGATTAATAACCATTACATAATGGGTATTTGTATTTATTAATGAACGAATTTATTTCGTGGTTTAGTTAAAGCAACCATAACCATATTTGTTTAAAGCCTGTAATTTTAATGAGAATTCCAAGCATATCCATGTCCATTACATTCCAAGGCAGAACAATGGGGAGTGGTTTGTAAAAAACTGATTAAACCGCTTAACATGTAGTTACCAGTTTAACATATTATTTTCGATGTATACAGGAAAAAAAAAAATACCAAAAATAAACCCAATAAAGCCTCGTCAAAAAAAAAACAAATACAAGGAAAACCAAAAACAACTTAAATTACAGCAAATGGGGGAAACAGCGAATGATTCCTGGCCAATAATGAAAAAGTCTTCTCATGTGAAGCGAATGCGAATGTGAAAATGTGGAAATGTTACATGGTGAAAATGTTTGCGTGTAAAAGGAAAGTCTCAATAAAAATAATTATTATATTAGTGACGAGCTGACGCATGACAATTAATAACAACAAAAGTTATCATCTAAACATGTTTTTTTGTTTTTGGATTTTAATTTTTCGAAAATCTTACCAGCCTCATCAGGCATAAGTTTAAACTCATTTTCATTTGGAGCTTTAGTCGGTGACTTAACATTGGCAGGAGCGGCAGCGTCTTTAAATGGATAATAATAACAATTTTTTTTTATCAGTTCGAGTGATTTTGTTATTAAACCCATGTCAATGGTAAGAACAAAAAATAATAAATAAATATTTCTCTATGTACATATATTAATATGAAAATAAATAAAATGATAAAAAAAAAAAAGAAGTTATAGAAAAAAGTGTAAAGATAGAACTTACCTAAAGTGCGAATAGTCACAATTTTACTCTTCATACCTTCACCAAGTGCATTTTTGCCAACAACTTGAAATTCATAAGTAGTACCTGGTGATAGGCGATTTATAGTAACTTGTGTACTTCCAGATGGTGTTACCGGTATTGTTGACCATTCTGATATACCAGCTTCACGATACCAAATCGTATAATCTTGTTTATAATCTGGTCCTCCACTATAACCCGGCATCCATTGTAATGTAACTGAGAATTCTGTTGCTGTTCCTGTAATATTATATGGAGCATGTGGTTGTGTACCTTCGACAACTAATTGTGTTGCTGATACAATTGTGGCAACTTCATTTGATGCAACACATTGATAATATCCAAAATCAGATCTACGTAAACTTTCTATTGTTATATTTCCACCAATAACTTTGACACGATTGCGATTTAATGGTGTACCATCGGTTCGTTGCCATTGTATATTCGGTTTTTGTGTACCTTCAGCTTCAAGGGCATCACAATGCATTTCAACAGATTCACCAACTTTTCGCTGATACAGCGGCTCTGGTTCAATTGTGAAAACTGGCGGTTTTCTAACTAAAACCTCCATTGGTCCAGATGAGCCTTGTGTACCTTGTGCATTATATGGTGTACATGTATATCGTCCTTGATGATTTTGATTGACACGTGTAAATAGCAATGAACCATTATTCATAATGACAATATCTTTTGTTTGATATGGTTCTAGCAAGCGTTTATCTTTGGTCCATGTTACATATTGTAGGGGTGGATTTGACTTAATATAGCACTGAACAACACCAGCTAGACGAAATGGTAGATATTGTACAGTTGGTGTGAAGGTCACTTTGGCAGGATCTAGTAAAAAAAAAAGACAAAAAGAAATAGAAGAAAATTAAATAATTTTTTTTAAAGTTCACTAACAAATTTTTAATTCATAAACACACACAACTTACATTCAACATTTAAATATGCCGAAGCACTTTGAGGGTCTCCGATACCATTCGATACTTCGCATAAATATTGTCCCGAATCATCGGCACTCACTGGATTTATAACTAATGAGCCATCCTTTCGGATTGTAACACGAGTCTCCAAGGATGCAACTTCTTTGACTGGTGAACCCTCACGAAACCATCGTACTGTGACATTTCCAGGCATTGCTTTGGCCTCACATGAAAATATCACCTTTTCGCCTTCCAGTTTTGTTTGATTGGTGGGCGGCACCTAGAGTATGCGTTGATTTTATATATTGTGTTAATACACCACAGAGATTAATGTTGCACGTCAATATATTCCCCCAGGTCATCCGAATCAATTTGTTTGGGTAGTAAACAAATAGTACACATATAGCAAAAAAAAAAAACAATGGAAGAAAGAAAGAAAGAAAAAAAAATTGATGGTCAGTAAAATTTCCAATTTGGATTTTCTATATGTAATACGTGTATGTATGTATGTGTGGGTGGGTCATGAATGTCATGAATGTTTAGTTAATTATATATATTATACAAAAAGAGCCTCTTTCAGGCAAAATTTCGAAGGTCTGTCTAATTACAGCAAAGCAAATATATAGTCCGAACATGAACAGCATAGAAATGGGTTCACTTAGACCTTTTCGATGATGATGATGACTTCAAATTGGAAACCAGCTCCTTGCCTCCCTCTCGAATCTTGTGAGAAGAAAACATCATAGGTACGTACTATTATACAAAGGGGAAAAGTGAGCTATAAAGGTTAATGTACATATTCAAATCATGTTCTCTAATTTGGTGTCACTCGATGGAATTTAGAAGAGACTTTACTGCTGCTATAAAATAATTTTTACTTCCATTTCCATCACTTTTAGAGTGAAACTTTCCTCAGGACCATGAATATGAAAATAATGTTTTACGTGCCCACCGTTACCGTGTTTCGATAGCGTGAACTAGGTAAATTCCACGTGCGTGAGCACTTAACCTTTAATTGATTGGTTAAGGTTGAAGTTTAGACAACTCACTAACTACTAAATTGATGGAACTTTATCAGGGCACACATGAATACATACTTACTGCAAAGAGTAAGTTTTCTATTCAAGGTTTGTAAGGCTAAGCATTGCTTAGTTATTACCTATGAAGTTTATGAAAAATCACTCTGATGCGAAAATTTTGTAACAAAGTTGGTTATGTCAAATCTGTTTCTCGTATTTTTAATTACTGCTTGGTCTTATTATTTAATTTATATGGAAAAGTTAGAGAAGTAGTTCAATCATGAAATTTTTTTTTCCTTGTTTTTTTTTTTTTTAATTTTAATTCTACGACAAATTTTATTTTAAAAAATAAAATCCCATTTCAATGTTTGGTATTTGAGTTGGGGAGTAATAGGGAAAATGTTGAGCGGATACGTTTATACATTCGAAGATGTATGTATATATGTATCTCAATGTCGCAGCTCTTTTTGACATTATGTCTTCTTATTATGAATTCCGAGAGCCAAGTCTAGACGAACAAAGAAATAATACCTGGCTTTGCCTACATGGAAAGAAAAAATTTAGAAAATGTAGTGTGAAAATTCGAAAAATGAATGGGAAATTAGATAAGATCAACATCAAAGTCTTATGATCCTTCTAGATGATCAAAGAAGATCATGTGTGTGGCGACTGCATATCATTCATACTATATGAATCAAATAAATTGATTCGTTTGTATAATTTCCAGAATATTTTGTAATTTTACGGACAGTTGTCTATGAAATTGTGACTCACAAATTAACTCAGCACAGTTTTTCTGCAAATTGTTTGATCAAACGACTGACGAACATTCACAAGATCATCCATCTATCAAAAAATGGAAGCTACGCTGAGATAAAAAAAAAGATCAATCCAAACAAATGGATGAACAATACCCCATTTTATTTTTTTGGGAAAAACGAAGACGACTAAAAAATCGTTATCTACCAGGAAGTTCACAGCTACTAATTTTAGGATGGGTATAAAGTCTACGCTAACAGAATTTATAGCATTTGAAACTACAACCGCTTGGTAAACAACGTACTCCTAATATACCTATAATAATACCCAATAATTTATTTTATATATTATAAAGTCTGTCCACATATGCAAGCACTGCTTCAATATTGTTCCGTTGAGACTTGCTCGAACGACTGTTTCGAAAACATCAATGAGTTATGGAGGGAGCAGTATTAGAGGACTACTATGTTCAGCTATTACGTAACATCATTCTTTGACGTTTTACATACTATTGGAAATCGCACACGTACATATGTTATGTACTTCTTTACATGAAATGATGTTTGCCGTCAACACGATTACTTTCAGCTAGATTTTCCAAAATACATACAGTACGGTGAGAGCAAATTAAAGAGCAGAGAAAATGCGCCATCCATCCAGTCCTATGATAGGACCTTAACCATGAGAAGTCAAACGATTGACAGGGAATTAAAATTTTAACAACGAAATCTTGCATTGTGCAATAAATTTTGTAATGTGAAAGTTTTGTTTTGCAAATTCTTGAAAAATTAAATGACACTGAATGCCAGTTAGCGTTAATTAAAATAAATTTAAAATGCATATGACTGGACTGATTATTCTGACAAATATTAATATAAAAAGGCTCTAGGGAAAATCATCAAAAACAAAAACAAAAAAAAAAGATCCCTTCAATGATGTTAAACTTAAAACTTTTAGAATAGACACAGATTGTTCAAAACCACCATAAATTCTATGCGAGCAAAGTAACCGCATGGAGACATAATCCCGGAGTACCATTAGTTTAGGTGCATTATTCTGTAATTTAGTCTAACTGTTCCTCATCTAGATAAACGCAATATCTACACGTAGTTGTGTACATACATTCTCTAATATAGTTGGAGGCTGCTCCCTAATGGCATGGATGCATCAAAAACATCCCCAACTGTTGTTGCGGCTGAAGTTGAAGTTCGTTACACAAAAATTACTTTAAGTGCCAGTTGTCGTATGTACACTGCGAGCCGTGTATAAAGTATATTAGTATATATATATATAATTTTACAAACTATAGTACATTTTGTATTATCATTAAATAACGTGAACGTAAAGTTTCCGCCAACTTTATGAAAGCACTTAAGTTCTTGGAAAAAATTACCATCGTAGTTGGAGAATGTAACTCTACAATGTCATCGCTAGAACTTATGCTTTTGCTGTAATTACACAAAACCTTTTTTGTTTTTTTTAGTTCTTCGTTTTTCTTAAAATTAATAAAGTACACACACTTGAAGAAAAATGGAATTTTAAGTAAAATAATTGCTCTCTTATTTTTTTTTTATTCTTCTTCTTCATTCATGCTAAGATGTGGATGATCTATTTTAGATGAGAAGTAAAGTGGAAAATTGCATGTAAAAAGGCAATTTCTTTGAGAAACATGAAATGAAAATCTTTTGTGGGAAATATGATGAATTGACAGACAGACAATGGGAGTTAACGAAATACATACTGCAAATGAAAATGATACACTTTAAATGTTCTTTCAAAAATAGCATTGCAATAAATTGTGAGAATGGTACATACAAAAATACATAATATTGAAGAAAAAAAGTGATGCTGACAAGAAAAATCGAGAATAAACTATAATTCCGGGGAAAAAAAAAAACACACTACAAAACCAGGTGATGTGCAACAAGTGCATTTCTTTTAGCACATGATTGGAACAGAGATTAGGAAATCAATTCCATTTGGCATGATTGCACTGACTTCGATTCAAATCTCTGTTTATCATATGGCAAATCAGATAATCAATTTGTTTTCCAATCTGGCTAGTAAAGACACTAAATACCGAAAAGTTGTTAGCATAATATTTAACAAAAAATTAATCGATTTATTACTTCTAGTTTAAGTGACAGAATTAAAGGTAGATACAAAGGATTTTGTTAAAGATAAACTCCACCAAATGATCCTTTTTTTTCTGAGGTCTTTAACTCTCGGTCACAAGAGGCATAATCAGCTACGAAGGAAATGGTGTTTTAGTAATTTTATTGCTCTCGTCGGCTAGTGTAGGCAAACTCTAAGGGCCTGTCCGGATCCAAGTCTTCGTCTTCGTCTTGTTATTACAGCTAGTGACGTAACATCGAGACAAGCTCTATCCGAATCCATGTCTATGCCACCGAGCTTTGCTAGTTTGTATAACAGTTTTGACATTTGGTTAGCTTGATCACCGAGTCAAGGTTCGAGTTGACTTATTTAAATAGACAACGTATTGTGAGGTTATGTCTGTTTGCTGTCTGTGAAATCAAGCTGAGCAAACGAATGAATTCGGACAGGTTAGCTTCGTCTTCGTCTAACTATTATAATAGCTGAGCTTGTTGTGTTACGTCACTAGCTGTAATAACAAGACGAAGACGAAGACGAAGACTTGGATCCGGACAGGCCCTAAGTACTCAAAAAAAAAAAAACACACACACACACAAAGCTACACATATTAGGTGTAGAAATGTTAAAAAAGACCTTCAAAGTTGACGATGGTTCGATATATGGGCAGTGAATTATCACAACATCACAACATCAAAATTTGTTACTTTTAGAAAAATATATAAATCATGTTTCCAGAGATCAATTCATATGAATTATGCGATACCAGATAGAAAATTGCACAAATATATACCAGTCTTCATCGACTATTTACCGAGATGCCAAAAACAACAAAAATAATGCAGAGGATATAAATCGCAATGCGAAACGTCAGATTATAATTAATCCTAATAAATTTCATCAATTCGGACATAAGACTTCCAGTATAGTCCACATGAATTCTCATGCAGGGTGCTTTGAATATATTTCAATATATTCAAATAAAACAGTCGTTGTAGCGTTCACATAAAGAAGAAGAAAAGTTCAGGTTAAAATGCGCCAGTCAGACAAGATATGTTAGAGTGATGCTTGACCAGAGATTCACTTACTACACAATAACATTTTAGATCTGTAGATTAGCCTTCCCTGCCACGTCGTTTCACAATTGCAATGGAGTTCTTCGTTTGTTTTGGGATATGGAAAAATTCTTAAAAATCCGCGAAGTTTATTTACAATTAAGTACAACTAAAATTTGAGTTCAAATTTTTTGCAATGTTTTTTGACGGCAGATGGATCAACGACCCTGGACGAGTCCAAGTATAATATATATAAAATATTTTCCAAAACGACCCACTGGTTGCCGAGAAAAATGCAAAATACCAATTGTAATTAATAAAAAATTCAAGGATCGTCTTTTACATTAATTACATTAAATTTCAGATGGGCCTCTCATCAATAAGCAAAGGGCGAGGGGGGCGGGCAATCGAAAATGGACACTGGAGTTGGAATATTCGTACCAGGATTTCTACTCTTAAAATGCTTAAATTTTAGGAGATATAAGAAGACGAGCTGAAAAATATTATTATACTGGCGAAAAATTTCTAGTCAGAGGCAGGCAAAGAGGCTTATCAGTTATATTAATGAGGAGAGCACAAGTGCTTCTTAAATTAAACAAATCAGAACAGAAACTTCAAATTGACTATACAGTGATCAGGTAATTGTTTATTAGCGCGGTATCTTCTCAACAAGATTGGAAAAGTCGAAAATTATTGATTTTTTTTCTATGCAGCACGTTAATAACTGCTTCATCTTGGACAGATTATTATTACATTCATATATTTCGGAAATGTATTAGACTTTATTAAGAATCTATAACTTCCATAAGGATCGTAAAAATTTATAAAAAGATCTTGCTTGGTCACAATGATGGAATGGCATTAAAAACCTGCACAACCTTTTTAATAACTTCATCAACTGACAGACCCCTGACTCAGAAACTTTGTGTCTGAGAGTGTCGTTCGTGACGAAAGAGTTTTAGGGTAGTAAAATTAGATAGATTTACATGGGTTTTTTTTATATTTAGAATGGATGAATGGGGAGCTTTCCGATGGGATAGAATTTTCTTACGTGTTGGATGTTTTGGGGTGGGGGTGGCAACTACCACACTAGGGGTTGTGCAATTTGAGCCGTGTGTGATATGAGTCGAGTTTCGGGGTTCGACAGCTGAAATTCGATAGTCGAGATTCGAGAGTAGAGTATCGAGATTCAAAAGTCGAGATTCAAGAGCCGAGAATGAAGAGTCGAAATTCGAGAGACGATATTCGACGACCGATATTTTAGAATCTATTTTCGAAATTCGAGAGAGTGTATAGACTAAAAATTAGAAAATAAAATATATTAAAAAAACTTTTAAAATAAATTTGTGTAAATAGATTGAACTAAAAAGCAAGAAATAATGTTTTTCCTTTCTCAGTGATATACAAAAGAAAAGTGTAATTGCAAAATAAGAAATGCTACAACTCAGAATAAAAGTTTGGGCATGAGTTACAGTTAGACAATTGTGATTATAGTTATGGATTGCCAAACTTTTAAGATTTAATCTGAGTTGTAGCATTTCTTATATTACAATTAAATTTTTCTTGTGTACATCACTGAGAATGAAAAAAAATTTTTTTTACTGTTTAGTTCATTTTATTTAAAAAAATTTATTTTAAAAGTTTTTTTAATATATGTAGGAGGAGCGATAACTCTGTATTTGATAAAATTTTTGGAGTTTTTAGAGCGTAAAATGTAATAGTTGTATGCACCAATATCTCAGTATGACCTTAATATAGTATTCGAGCGCCATTAGCTTGTCCAAAGGACTATTCATGGTGAAGAAATTCGTTTTTTTTTTTGTAAACAAACAAATATTTACATTTGAAAGTTGACAAAAATTTTAAGTCGATTATAGTTTGAACTGGGCCATGATCTAAAGTATAAGAAGAAAAGGATCAAAGTGCAAAAGTGTGACAGATAAAATACGTCTAAGATTGTGCCTGTCTCAAGTATATGCATAAACTTTCCAAATATGAACGCAACTGTCTATTGATAAGTTAAAATTCGTGACAAAAAAAATTGTTTATAGTTTATATCTCTTCTCAGCAGAAATGCTATGGTTAAAAAAAATTATTTCTAAATCCTCATGCTTTTCCTAGAAAGTCATATGAAATCAATGAACATGAAAATGATTCTTTTTTTGGTAACATGACATTTTCATTATTTTTGAATGCTTGTTTCTGATGGGCAAAACACAAAACAACAGTTTAAAAGCATTATAAAATAGAGGTTTTGTAGCCATCAACAATTCTGATGTGGCTAATTTAACCCTAATTATCACATTATTTTCCACAATTGAAAAAAAAATATTTTAGTAATTACATTACTTTAAATTAATATTAAAAATTCCATTTTCCTTAATGTTTATAAAATAGTTATCTAATATAATAATTATTAAAACTATGGGAACACGAATCATTCAATAGGGGGCGACAACAACACAAGAACTACCGAAACAATACTTTGCCAATTCTTGCCAATAACAACGAAAACAAATTAAAAAGAAAATCAAACAAAAAAAAAAACATATTAAAAAATTCCAATCTAAATTACAAGGCCCAAACCAAACTTGTAAAACATAAAAGAAACAAACAAATAAAAAAATCATCATCAAATAACGAAATGATTAGCTTTGAGCTAGCTTCGATAGAGCAAATGATCAACATTCACCAATTTTACCATCACCAACACAAAGCTAACGATTTCGTTAAAATATTTCTTCAATTTTTTGTTTGTTGAAGAGAATAAGAAAAATCTTTTCATTTAATTTTTTCTTTTTTCTTTTTTGAAATTTTGCACTTTATGAATGAACTAAGATTTTGTTTTGTAAAAAAAAAAATTTGAAAAAAATTTTCTTTTTTGTTTTGTTGCATTCACATTGAATTTTGCCTTATTGTTTTTTTTACCATGATTACAGCGCCGCCCGCTATTATAACACGGGCCGTATGGGAGACTTGTCCCTCACCATTGCGCGCGATACACGTATATTCTCCAATGTCCTCATGCCGGATTGTTGATATCCGTAATTCGGTACCATCATTAAAGATACCAACAGTAGATGATGGATCAACTGGATTAGCATCTTTGTACCATAAAATTTCTGGTGTTGGTGTGCCATCTGCTTGGCAATTTAGAATAATTGAATCACCTGTAAAACAAAGAAAAGAAAAAAAAGGAAAAATTATTAATGGAAACATAATGTAGATAATATTTTTAAGTAATACCTAAGTCTTTTTTTTTTATTTATTTATTATTTGTCTCAGTGGGTTTATTTCAGTTACTACAATTTGTTCTGAACACTGAAAATGAGCTATCGACGAGCTAGCTACATCTAATAATATTAGAAAAAGGACTCATTTATGCAAAAACGGGAGACTTACGTAAACCACTTCAATATCAATCTTCAGTTTACTATCTATGTTTTTTATTATAACAGCTGACACTTTGATATAACAGTTTGAACAAAATCAAGTACTGACTTGAATCAATAAAATAGTTACCGGACAGACATATATTGACAAATTTCAAGTCAAAGAAAATTGTTCTATCTTTACCTAACTATTGATGTAACTTATTATTATGAGACTGGGTAATGCAATGCCCAAAATTAAAAGATCTCACGCTAAATTAATTTTACCTGAATTTATCTATTTCTTCTTCTATATAACATCGAATGACGTTACACTTAGTACAACAGTATTTCTGTTGATATGCAAAGCCAATGATTAATAAAAATCGTTGTGGGCAAATTTGTATCAACAATATTGACGAACTAGCCAGAGTAAATACTTCTCAACTGGAAAATAAGTTGCGGAGGCTTAATCTCCCGGACTTTTGAGATACAATAAAAATTGCAGCAACAATATAAGATTGCAACTAGATTCGAATATAAAATATATACGTACAGAAACGAATGAAAAAGACTGAATTAGATGTACAAATATACACTTCTATTTTAAGACCTATCCTCACTTGTGTGATAAACCTGGTGGGGTTGAACGATCCAAATAGAACAGATCATCTACAAAAAAAAAATTTTTTTGACTAATAAACAAATCCCGCCAGCTAAATCACCACAGTAGCTTTTTGCATAACACCAACCTGAAGTAGTGGAAACTCCTAAAGTATCGTAAGATAAAAAGAGTCAGAGACCAAAGTCATGACAGGATCGCTGAGGATCAATTCCGCAATCTTATGTGAGAAGCTACAAATGACACTGTCTAACGATTTGATTAGAAAGCTTCTCCACAAGCATTTCTAGTAGATAAGAGTGAAACCGAATTAGTGTGACTAGATAACTGTAATGTCTTTCAATAACTATAAGTGACTACGAGTAATGCTAAAATGCTACTAATAGACTCTATTAATACAAACATCACGTGGCAAGGATATTAGAATTTGTATTAACTGCCAAGATATAATCAAAGCAACGAAATCAAACAGTTATTTTATCGCGTCTAGTCCAATGATTGCCGTATCTATCTCACAAGTTTAGATGCTTCACATAAAGGTAATCTTGGCCATCTCTGGCGTTCACAGTAATGTGTAAGGAGATCAACTAACACATGAATTTACTATGCATTTGATAGAATCTGACATCTTGCTCTTTTAGCTAAACTTTAGGCAAAAGGTCTAGACTGCCTTTGCTTAAAATGAATGGACAGTTTTCTCTCCCGCCGTTCAATACAAGTTATATTGGACGAAGTTACTTCTGACCTTTTTATAATCCACATCGGTGTACCGCAAGGTTCTGTACACTCTCCTACTCTCTTTCTCATTTTTATTAATGATCTGATAGCTCTCAATTTCAATCTTATTCATAGTTTTGCAGACGACAGTACCATTGATATCGTGCACTCATTCGACTCGATAGCTGATTTTCGTGAGAATGCCCGGAGAAAATATCTCGAACTCGCCATCTCTTAATATCTTAAGCATCTTGTTGGCATTGCCAAATATGTGGGCTTCTTATAAAGATGCAAGAAATACTTTACTCAATAGCCTTGGTGAAAGTCTACAAGTCTCATATCAGGCCTAAATTAGAATATAATTTCCATATCTGGGCAGGGGCTGGACGTACTGCATTGTCCTCGTTAGATAAAGTGCAAAAGAAGGCATATCGGCTTATTAGTGATCACTAGCAACTATTGATTCTCTAGAGCACCGGCGTAATGTCAGATGTCTATCTCTAAAAAAAATCTCTACTTCTACGGCTATTGTTCTGACGAAATCTCTAGCTTGATCTCTTGTAGAACTCTTCCTATGCGCACCACACGACCTGTAACCAAGGCTCATCCTCACAACTTGGATGTCAGATTTGGCCGTACCGTAAAATTCCGCGAATTCTTCATAAGCCTGATCAGTACGAATGTGGAACAGTTTGCCATCCTCTTTTTCCATTCTAAGTTATGAGCCGCAAACATTCAAGCAAGCTGACTGTGTATATTAGTCACCTCCTTGGCTAAACCCAGTAATCCTCAATTCTCTACCCCTCCTTCCTGCTACAGCATCATAGGGAATCCGTTGAGCTTTGGCAACATTATTAAAAAAACACACACACACACACAAAAAAGCAATAGTTCGATTGGATTTATTGGTAACAAGAAGATATGTACACACAAAGTGACAATTTATATGAAGCTGATAAATTAATTTTCGTTTTTTCAAATGTTTCAAAACTTAATACGCTAAAATATTTTTTCAACATTTTTATTTATGCATTTCCTACATTTCAGTATTTTGTGTTACCACCCAATCACTTCTAATCTTCGTGGCATGGTTTCGATGTGATTTTTAATAAATTCCACAAGTATTTGATTCCAAACTTGGTTTATTGCTATCCATAATTCCTCTGGATTATTTATAGGCTGCCTGTGGGTTTCTTTATCGATATAATGCCACATGTTTTCTATGGAATTGAGGTCTGAACTTTGAGCTGGCCAATTTTCTAATATTTAAAATTTTTTTTTTTTTTGCATTATCCTGTTGGAACTTATGAAGCTTTGAAATCGACAACAAAAGGATATGTAATAGCTAAATCTCTAAAATTAACTAAGAGAGCTCTGGTACTCTAGAATTACGGAAGAGATTTCTAGAACTACAGAATTTTAGGTTGGGTTATTGAATTGTAGGTATGTGTAGTAATTATACATGATCTCACGGAACCTACATACATATAGCCCAAAATATGAATCGTCGTCATAAAAAAGGTGCAGCTCTGCTAAAAAGGAACCATATATGTACATGTCATTTAACTCAGTTGTCATCATAGGCAAAACGAGGAGGGGATGGAGGGCTCCATTCAATGATATATATATATAAGCTATATATATATACGAAGAAGACAAACACTACGAAGTTACTTTTCAGTTTACTGCCCTTTCAAATAAGCCATTATCTCCACGCGCGTATAGGATAGATACTGGCACATAGCAAGATCACATATAAAAGACCCGCACAAACAAAAGGCGCCACTACTGGATGATATTGAACCTAGGCTATATTCACTAATGACTTCCAAGGATTCATATTACGATATCCTCCCTGCTATTTTTACTCCACTTATCATGTCTTTTTTCATATTTCCTATATCCTAATACAAAAAGAAAAATATTATAAATGCTTCCAATAAGGATACATGATATTCTCCTTCCCCATACCTATCAGTTCTACCAAAATTCATTAAAATAACTCAGCGATCAATTTAAAAATTCTATCAGAATAAAATCAGTGAAACGACAACCATGAACCATCCTTCTTTGATAATACAATTTAAGGAAATGAGCGATCTGATGATAATTCACCTTTTGAATGAAATCTCCTCAAGATGCTACCCGTCTGTCACTATGATGCTATTGTATAGGTTATATATGATATATACAACTTCAACAAGGCATCTCTAATAACAAACTTATCCGTCATTTCTATCCTCCAGTAAACACTGTAATCCACTTCTCTGGCTGTTTTCGTTAATGATAAACGCCAACAAGGGCACAAGGCTTATAAGCCGGTTATATAATGAGGCCATACTTCCTCTCGAAAGTCGCCATCCCATGAATCAGATCCCGTGGCTTTGCAACATGAAAGATGCGCATTAAGATGCCACGTCCTTAATTCTGTCGTTTATTCTGATGCCTTTCCTTATACTACATACATCCATACGTATGTACACTCTAGGATGTTGAACATTGTGACTATGGATAGCTTGAAAGGGACACAACAACAAAACGGATAAAAAAAAAATTTATAAGAAAAGAAAAGCAAAAAAAAAATCTTATCACCCAGATGAGCTTTCTTCTTACAGAGCGATACAGTTCTCAAAAAAAAGGAAATAACTTTCAAGAGGAAAACAGCAGGATATCTGTGGAAGGAAGTGTCATTTCATGCTGTTTCAGGCACGACGACGTTTAACAATTATATTTTTACTCGACAACTATTATTTTGTGTGTGTGTGTGCAGTTTTCTTTAAAGTTTTATTCCTTTTAATATATACATAATTGCGGCGGACAGTTTTTGTACAATTAGTCGCATCATCATCGTCGCGTCGCCAACCGTCGTCGGCGGCCGAGGACCTTTTAACATTTATAAAAATCTCATGGATAAGGAAAATCCTGCAATCTTAATCTATTTCTCAGTTAACAGTACGAAGAGCAGTAAATGTCTCAAATGGCAATTCTCAACAAATTATTCAGGAAGACTAAGCATATAAATATTCGCTTTCCTCAACCGTAGTAATCGTTTCGCCGCAACGGCACACAAGAAGAAAATGTCTTTTTGAAATGTTGTTTGAAATTTGTAATTAGTGATCCGTTCTATACTTAGGAGCAACGATTAGGCCTCGGGCTCTACCCGTTAAAATTTCTATCTCACAAGTTTTAAATTAGTTTCGACTATAGTATAGAAGTAAAGAAAGAAGGAAAATGACTTTCGAGCTTAATTACCATTTTCCATTTTCCTTTTAATTAATATCCACTTAAAATCGCTAAATTCATTTTGAGACTAAGTAAGAAGAAAATATTTTTTGCATAGTATATACTAGGAGGTACTTACCTAAGTTAACGTAAATAATATCCTCTGGCGTTACGCTAAAACGGGGTGGAGCGTGTACATCTAAGTGGAACCATGTACCATTCTTGTGTTGTTTAGGATCACGATTCAGGAAAACCACTTTACACTCGTACCATCCTTGATCCGATTCTTGTATGTTGGTCAAGTTGAGTGATGCAGCACCAAATGGCGAGTCCGGGGATACACGTGATACACGTCCTTCGTATCCTTCACCGCTATGTGTTGGATAATTCTCGTACCAAATATAAATTGGCAAATCCTGTCCCTGTTGCATTTCAGATTTTATCGATTTTATATATACAAAATCGAAATTTCGTTTCGGTATTGGATTTGTATATAGGTAGTAGTTGGTAGTAGTATGACGTTGTGGTTCGAGAGAGGGAGTGGGCCAAAAAGAAGAGAATTGTTTAGTAAATTGTTTTCTTTTTGTTGTTGTTGTCATTATTTATGTAAATATGAATGATTTTTTTTTTTTTTTTGTAAAATTTTTACAAATAGTGATTATAGATTTATATTATATTTAATTTTTTTTTTTACACAATGTTATGTTGTTTTTATTTCTACAAATGATGAGGCAACTAAAATGAAAACACTTTTTTCTATTATAACTACCACAGTCAGCGGCGATTGCATGCTAAAAAAATGTAAATTGCGTGGTTTTCTTTACATGCATTTTAGCTATATTTATTAAAAAAAAAACCAAAGCTACAAAGGTAAAATATTAAATAATACTATAAAATGTGCTACTATACATAGTATTTTGGCTATTAAACTATAAAGTTTTCACGTATTACTAGTAGGGCGCTAAAGTGAGTATATATTGTTTTAATATTGAATTTGGAGTTTCCAGATCGAAATTTTCAAAAAAAGATGTTTTAGGACGTTTCCCGAAGGGAGGATGATTTGAATATAATATAGACTGTGTTAGTTTATTTCTATAAATCTAAAATGAGGGTTTTCGGATCACTCACAGCCATTTTATGTTCGTAGTTTATTTAATAAAAATTTAACAACAGTTTTCAAAAGAAACACTGATTGAAAAAATCGCATAATTTTGACTGTAGGTCGTTGGAACGGACCTTTTAACACCATATCGGTATTTATATATACAAAGGTTATATTTTAGGAGCAGTATTTTTTTTATATCTATTCTCATTAATTTCACCCGTAAACCTCTTTTTAGGGTTCCAAAGGTTCCCAAAGGGTAACAACGGGAACCCTATTACTAAGACTTCCGTCCGTCCGTCACCAGGTTGTATCTCATGAACCGTAATAGGTAGACAATTGAAATTTTCACAGAGTGTGTATTTCTATTGCCGCTATAACAAATAACAAAAATAACATAAAATTCAAGGAGGCCCCTATACAAGAAACGTTATTTTTTCGGCGTTTTTTTCCTCGTTTTATTCGCATTCATTATTATTATTATTATCATAAGTTGGCATTTCTTTTCAAATGATAGCATTTGTATTATTTCTTCAAATGACAGCATTATTTTTTCACATAACGCCTGCTCTCATTTGAAAAAATAAATAAAAAATACATTGGTTGAATTTTGTACGATGGTACGGAAACCTTCGTGCGCGAGTCCGACTCGCACTTGGCACTTGGTTATTTAATATACAAAATTCCAGTCCAGTCCATATTATTGTTTAGTTTGCCAGGACGGAAATCGAGTCCACACCAAAGGATGGAGATTAGAAGAATTTTTAAGAACTTTTATATTTAACGATTATAAATAAAATCATAAATACAAGAGAAAGAAACAACCACCTCGTCCAGGGTTTAACGGCGGGACTTTCCGCTTTTCGGGCGACTACTCTTACTATTGTGACTTGTTTGATATTGAAAAACATTTAAAGACATTGCAGTAAAATTTATAGCGAAAAGCAGGTACATTTTTCCAATTTGTAAATGTACAATTTTGCGAGGTTATTGTTTTTTAGAAATTGGAATAGAGGTGTGCTAAAAATAAGTTTCATACTTTACATGTCTTAATATAACACACTATTGTGACAGTTGGTATTTAGCAGCTACAAAATATAAGTAGGTACACGTAGAGCAGAGCGGTATACAATTAAAAAACGTGTATTTCTTGCAAATTAGTACAAAAGAAAATTAAATATCTGCGGCTGAAAATTTTTGGAAGTTCGGTGCTGTTACCGTCCTTGAACCGAACGTGACATACTATATAGTGTTGAATAGAAAGCAATCACCTTTACTCAACATTACGCTCAACACACTACGCTTATAATATTGCACCACATTTTAATAAAAGACTCTAAATTGTTCCCATATAAAAATTTCGAACCACTTATAAACTTAAAAAAAAAAAAAAAAAAAAAAAATCAACGTAGACGAACGAATAGTGAATTTATGATAAATCAAATCAATATGGATGTCAAATCATAATCATAATGAGTAATCAGATTAATCGCTGATCTCAGTCGCATGGCAAACAAACATAATAGTCATTATTAGGTAGGTACGTATTGAAAATGCTTGTTTAATTCATGAGCAGTCAATATATCTCCGTAAAATGGCAATGTGGTGAATTTGTGTAGAAGGTATCATTTTGTTATGGAAGTATGTTGAAGGCGACTTGACCAGGACGTTAAGTCCAAACTGCCAGCATGGGCTGACAGATCGCCTGATGACAACGATAGCACAGGGCGGCATGCTAGCACCTCGGCTAAGGGTGGCGGAGAGTGTGGGGGAGTTCCCGAAAATACCTGCCGCTGTCATCATCCATAATCAAAAAAATTTCATGCCTGCATACAAAAGAGCCGACACACACTCGGTCCTGAAGGGACCCTTACGTCACTTACCTACTTACTGTGGAAGGCGCAGATGTTCTGCCTTCATGGCCTTGCCCCATCCTCCCTATGACTCTGCTCGGCACGATCTGCAAAGTCCCTTATAAATAATTCAACTTCTGAAAACTATATTTACTCCGTCATTTGATCTTAACAAGTAATGACATCGATTAGCCAACCAAATCTCCAGATCTAACAACACCAGATTTTTTTTTCTCAAGAGAGGCTTATGTTAATAAATCAGCAATAAGTGAACAGAAAATATTTGTAAAGAAAAATGTCAGAATATTTACGACCTATTTATTGCAGCATCTAATTTTATCCATGGTAAAATGGATCCTCTTGACGAATTACTAATAATTGGTGATTTTACTTACCCAATATACAATGGGTACTCAATGAAGATGACGATGACTATCTTCCACTTAATAACTTGCCAATAAGGGAATCACTTTTCCTTGACACTATTTCATCTCTTGGTCTCAGCCAAATCAGTAATGTTAAGAATGACATGGGAAGGCAGTTAGACCTGGTATTTTCTACTGACATAGGTAACTTAATAGTTGAGCCTAGCGCAGTGAGAATGTCTACTCTTGATATCACCCCGTCTACTAATTACATAATGCTATGAAACCGAAAACTTAACAAATTGTGTTGAAACACAATACTTTTTCAATTTTAGAAAGGCTAACTTTTCGGAACTTTCCAGTAGACTTACATCTATTGACTTCAACACATTACTCTCTACCAATAGTGTTGATGAAGATGTTTCTAAATTTTACATAATTTTTTTCGATTTATTTGTCTCTCACGTTCCCCTCGAGCGTCAGCGGTTCTCTCAAACATCTCCATCATGGTTCAATAAAGAACTAAAGCGTCTTTAAAATAGAAAGAATAAATTGTGAAAAAGTTATACGAGGGATAAAGATATTATAAGTCAATCCACTTCATCTCATCGTATAATGAGTTTAATGAGCTTTTCTCTTCTCTTTATGATGAGTAATATTCTAAGCATGCGTGCGAAATTATTTAATGACCCGCGTATCTTTTTTAAGTTTATTAATATGAAGAAGAAAAAAACGGACAAATATCCCAATACCATGAGGTACAAGGATTCTGCTAGTCATGATCCGACTGAAATTTGCAATATGTTTACCTCATTTTTTGAGAATGCATTTTCCTCGTCAAATTTCCAACCTCGAACTAACAGCTTAGTCATTTGAACGACTCCCATGACGTTTCATTCACTATTCCTAAAATTATACATGAGGATATTCTTGATCATATTAATGGGCTTCCAAATGATTTCACAACGGATCCTGATGGGATCCAGGCAGCCTTTTTTAAGTCAGGCTGCCCGGCCCTGACAGCTCCGCTGAGAATTATTTTCCAAAAATGGCACGATAATGATTGTTTCCTTCAGCTATGGAGAAATTCTTTTATCATACCTATCCACAAGAAAGGTAGTAAAAGTGAAATCTCTAACTATAGGCCTATTGCAAAATTATTTTGCATGCCCAAATTATTTGGATCTATCATTTATTCTCAGCTATTAATTTTTCCTGCAAGAATTTGCTCTCTTTAAACTAACATGGTTTTATTTCGGGTAGGTCTACAACCACTTACTTGTTGGAATTTGTCTCGGATACCATTGACGGATTGCAAAGGGCTACCAGAGTAAAGCTATCGTGATTCTGTTTAAAATGGAAGAGTATGGATTTCCCCCAACATTTATAAAATGAACGGAGTCTTATTTAGATAACAGAACATACCAAATCTATTTCCGCCGTTCCATCTCTAGAGTCTTGAAGGTTTCGTCCAGCGTACCTCAAGGAATACATCTGGGCCCTTATCCTTTATTCTATCTATTGACGGCATTGTCTCTGTGGTAAGGCACTGCAAAGTCTTGATTTATGCTGACGACATTAAGAATTCCGCTCAGATTAAATCTGTTAACGATTGGAAACATGTGTAGGCTATGACTTTTCACAGGAATCAGCAATCAATCACCTATGATTATGTGTGAAATGTGACCAAAGATTACATTTTATCTCTCGCATAAGCTACATGATATCAAAGAGTAGTTCTATGCTGGGCTTTATAAAACGTTGCTCCCGAGAGTTCTCGTACATATATATGTATAGTTACTTTGTGGTTCTGATAGTCATAAATTACCGTTTAAGAATCAGCTTAAATTATTGGCATATTTTCGCTAACTTTTTCGCTGACTATTGTTAACTTTTCTATTTTAAATATAAAATGCTTAATATATCAAGCTCATTATTGATAATATTTCATAGCCTTAGAAGTCCACTCAAAAACGATTAGCGCCATTTTGTAAGTGTTCTAAATTTTTGGAAGAATTTTTAATTTTGAAATTTTTTAAGAAACTATGCATATCTCTGCATATATACTTCTTGTTGCGTTTAATTTTTAGTGTATTGAGACACAAAAAATGAAACACCCTTCACTAAGAATAATTAAGAAAGTATCGAAAAATATTGCAAATTTTTTTGCTCAATGTAAATACATATTATGTAGGTATGTATATCGAACACAGAATAAATTATTTTATATATTTTAAAAAAGGTCGGATATATAATATTTATAAAGTTTCACTAAATAATAAATCATGAACATTTTATTTATATGCATTACCTATTTTACTAGATCATAGAGCTATAGTAACATATCCCAGAGAGCAGAAATAAAAGGAAAAAAGAAATAAATCGGGCAAATATTAAAACGAAATTTATTCAAATTTATTCTTTATATTTACATTTTCCATACGCAACGGTGTGAAATTAATGTGTAAAAATTCAGGACAAACTTCAATTTGTAGACATTGTGTGCACAGGTATTTGTCGTTTTATGTATGTTATTTTTCCCAAATATGATAGCCTATATGGGAAAACCTCCCAGCCCTTCCCATATTCTACAAAATGTAAAAAACAAGGGAAAAATAAAAAACAAAAATTGTGAGAGACTGTCACTAAATTTCAAATATATACTCCTCCTCCCCCATAACTCCCTCAATCGTGTACCTAAATATCGAATTGGATTGGCGGCCCCTGTTGCCCTATTATACCAGTTACATTTTCCAATTTTTCCAGCTTTTCTTTTTTTTTTTGCTTTTATTTGCTTGTGAAAATCGGATATTTTTGCTTGTACAATGTTTGCCAAACATAAATTCATTTTAATTTTTCTTTGCTTGTATTTTCCATTCTCGATGGCTTTAGTATCTACAGAATAGCTAGTTGCGTTCTTTTAAATCCATCCCCACCTCTTCATCCCAGAATATGGCTTGATTTTTGTTTAGAGTTTGTTCAAGAGATTTTTCTATTTACTGTTAAAGATTGGATTTTATAATTTATTATAATTATTGTATTGTAATTAGTTATTCTTGGCAAGATGAATGCGGTTTTGTTTTTGATTTGTTATCGAAATTTGTTTGCATTTATTGCCCAAATATTGGGGGAGATTTTAAATAGAATTAGTTTTTTTTCTCTACTTGTTTGATGTAGCTTAATTGAAATGTTGAATTGCAATAACATGTTAGAATGTATGTTTTTATATGGGTAAAACACTGTAAAATGGATGGGATACATTATCGACGGCAGGGAATAGATCTTGCATTCAGATAGACCAAATATTTCTGACCTAACATCATTTTCAATTGGTTTCTCTTCAAAGCTATGGGAAAGATACTATAGGATTAATTCACATAGGACATTGTTCGTAATTGGTTTATGAAATTGTTGAACTAATCACAAAGCCATACAAAGCACTAATCTCGAAAACAATTTTTTTTATGTACATATATTTCCAAATATAGAGAGTTTTAATAACACTTGTTTTGAAACCCGACTAAAAAACAAACCTCCCATGGAAAACGGCTTCGAACCTTCAATTATATTAGAAAAATTACCCTTCAAAGATTTTTACATCTAAAGGCTGTCCCCAAAAATGTGATGCTCTATCTCCACTCGTATAGCCAATCTAAATAAGTCTAATGTACTCACAGAATATTTAGCTAATATCCTTATACTTTGCACCAGTAATGCCTAAACTGTGTATATTTACTCCATTTAATTGGTAAAATAGTTAGTGATATATTCTTTAGAGGTTATACTTATACTTACAGTGGTTTTCCAACTCTTTTTTATTTAATTTCTACAAATTTTATGTAACTACATAGGTTTTCTATGGTTTTTAATTGGGTTTTTTGTACTAATTTGAGTACATTTGGCCAGATGATTTTTCACATCGAGACAAATAAAATGCAATTCTTTACGTGAGATGCGATCGTCCAGTTAGTTATAGATATTGTAAGAAATGTTAAAAATGAAGAGTTACATTCCTCTTACAACCCCTCTCCAAACTATTTAATGCAGCTTTAAAATCAAAATTTCAGCATTTCAACTCCGTTTTATACTAGATTTTCATATTGAACTAAAGATGGGCCATTTCTTCAGTTTCAAAGTGATCTATCAAACTCCGTACACAAGGTTAGGCGGATTTTCTTCTGTGAATAATATTTTTAAGTCCTTTTTTCCGGAATATACTTAAAAAAATTACAAAAAGAAAAAGAAAGGGGGGGGGGGGGGGGAGTTGAATTTGGGCACAGAGTACATGTTAAGTCTATTTAAACTGAAGGCTTTGGGCTTCTTAATTTATATATGAAAACCTGGTGTTGATGAAGTAAAAAAATTCTCAAATAAAGGCACCTACAATTCGTTCAAACTGGTCAAACAATCCGTTATGTTACTATCCAATTTTCGGGGCATCTATGACAGGGCGCAGATTTGAACAATTATTGCGTTGTTTGAATTGTGAACCCGTACCAAATAATGACAGACTATCTAAGATTTCCGAGCTTCTGAAACTTGTAAATAGTTCATTTCAAACCGCATATAAACCTGGAAAAAATTTATCGCTAGATGAATCAATGATGCTTCATCGTGGAATACTAAGTTTTCGGCAATTTATGAAATCAAAAAAACATAAGTATGGGATTAAATTTTATAAGCTTTGTGCACATGATGGCTATGCTCTCAATCTAGATATATATACAGGCAAAGTATCAAGTGAAGCGCCTTCCTTACCTGTAGTGGATTCTGTGGTTATGAGAGTAATGGAACCGTATTTATCGAAGGGTCATTCGTTATTTATGGACAACTACTATAATAGTGTCGGACTGAGCAATCGATTACTTGGTTTCAAAAGTCATTCCACTGGAACTTTACGTACCAATCGCAAAAGGAATCCAAAAATCGTAACGCAAAAAAAAAATTGAAGAGAGGAGAACATATATGGAGAAGACAAGGAAACGTGTATGTTAGTAAGTGGAAGGATAAACGGGAGGCGCTTTGTATTACAACGGAAAATCATCCCAAAATAATTGACGTACAGAATAAATATGGTATCTGGAAAAAAAAGCCGATAGAAATTGCTAATTACAATGCAAATATGTCTGGCATAGATAGATGTGATCAAATGATATCATATTATTCCTCATCCAAAAAATCTATCCGTTGGTACAAAAAGGTACTACTCCACCTACTAGATATTGCTGTATGGAATTCTTATTACATTTATAAGAAGATAAATGCTTCAAGTATTAGTTTTCTCGATTTTAGAGACAATCTAATAAATACGGTTTAAAAATACCACGGAATTAAATTGGGCGTGATTTCGTGCATGACAACTCACAAAGGTATGTTAGATACACTCCGACAACAGATCTTCAAGATGCCCACTATCAGGAAAAAATTCCGGCGCCTTCAAATTACAAACGCAAAACATATTTCCTAAAATGCAAGTACTGCACAAATAAGCCTCCACTATATCCTGGACAGTGCTTCCGACAATGGCATTTACCTCCTGCAGATCACAATAACTCCAATTGTTCGGATGTGGAGTCTTAAAAACATTCAATTATAATGATCAACTTTTTTTTGTTTTTTTTTTTTTTATGTATACTCGTATGTATTTTATGAACTTATTGATTTAATTTAATTTTTTTTTTTTTTTTTTTAATAAATAATGTACTGAAACTATAAATAAATCTCTTTTTCTCATGTATTCTATGAGAGAATGCTATAGCATTCACGTCATGCTAGTTGAAAAATTTGCTCTGTATCGTCATGGATGTTATAGCATTCATTGCAAATAACAGTTAAAATATGATATTCTGACTACTCTTACAAAATGTGTCTAATAAGATTTCGGATATCACAACTAATTTCTAAAAAAAAATTGCCTGTCAATTTTTGCAGCTCACTGAAATTTTTACTGTCCGCGAACGTATTAAATGAAAATAGAGTTAAAAATTCAAAATTTTAGTCAGAGACGGTGACAGCTGTATAACACTGCGAATTTCAAAATTAGTATAAGTAATGCTTAATCTTGAATTCGGTAAAGTCGTCGTGATCGACGAAGTGATTCTCCTACTCAAATATACTCATGTTATTCTATGAAATGAAGTTTATAAAATTGAATATCAAACTAATACTACATGCTCATCGCACTCCTGGATACTCATCCTAGCAATACAAATAGATTGACTTATTAAATTTCACTGTACATGCTATAAAAATAAATACGTACTATTGGCATGAGACCTTTAACACCAGCTATCAATTTTTTTTTAATATTATTAAGCCAAGCCCTATGATGCAAAGTACAACATTACAGGAGGGTGATAGGGGACATGAGGAGAGTGACGCTGATGCTGATGGATATATCGCCCTTAGGCTTTCGCAGATTGTATGCCGAAGGAAAGACAAAGGACGGTGACTGTTCCACATCATCCGCACAGTTCAGAATAAAAAAGCATCATGGAATTTTATTGTACGACCGAAAAGTAATTTTAAGGTAAAAGGATGTGCGCGGTTTGCAGTGCAAATATTGCATGCAGGAATCATTCTACAAGAAATTAGACTAAATGTTTCATCCGGTGCAGGTGCTCGAACGATTTTCAGAAATCCATTTCACGCCATTTATTTTAAACTCTTTACACCGTGAAACCATTCAAGGATAGACCGTCTTTGATATCTTGAACTGGACGATCGAACATGACAATTCTATGGAATTAGTATAGATGATACGTAAATTATCGGTTCTCCTTTCCATGAAAAAATTTCTAAAAGCTTTTTTGATGAGAGGTGTTTTTTAAGAAATCCTCATGAAATTTTGATGAGCAATCGAATGAATTTTGACGTTACTGCTTAAAGTTTCAAAACATATCGACCTGTGAAGAGTTATCGAGAACGGATAGAAAACTTCACACAAAATGAAGGGAAAAAAATAGCAAAAGGATCAGATCGTACTAAACACAATTTGTGAGCAATTCGGAAAAATTCACAAGTCGTTTTTCCATAAATGAAGCTTTCTAAAATCTTATCGGCTAGACTCATTTCGATTTTAATAATAGAGCACCTGACAAAATGTATATTAGTCCAAGGCATGATATAAAGACAACAAGGTATGGCCGATTCGACAGGAACTTTTTGTGTTGCTACGTCATGTGGGGACAATATCATTTCCAGCGAATTTGTTTTTAGTTTTTCGTATTTTATTGACTGAAATACGTTTTGAATATATTAAAATATTTAACAAAATATTAGTATCTTCGTTTAAATCACTTCGGGAAAAGTAATTATGTGCTAGTGGGAAAGCAAAGAGATTTCCAAATAGACATTTTTTTCCGTTTGATAAGGACGATTGAAATTGAGACGAATAAATTTGTGACATTTGTCTCCAAATGAGGCAAGCAACCAATTGACAGATAATTCGGCCACTTCTTGTTAATCTTTGTATTATGAATCCAAGAACCCTGTATATCAAAATTTTTACAATTTAGTTTTCCTATTAACCGCCGAAATTTCGATTTACATACCTCTTGAAAATTAACTTATCTGAACTTAGATCATCCATTTTTCCTAATTACTTACAATTCATAATGTTCATTTCAATGAACCAACACACCAAGAAAAAACTCTGATTTTACCACTCTTTTGAATGTCAACCATGACATTCCCCAGGAGCTTATTCGCGGATATGTATTATACTATCAAAACGAAATTTCAAACCTACATTAGTCAAAATCATAACACAATCATAAAGTACCATATTTAACGGAACCGCGGGGATAAACATATTTATACGATGTCCGAGTACAGATGCATTGAAATGTTTATTTTTTTTTTCATTTTTGCTTAACAACAGGATAAATTGGATAAAATATCTGAAAATAGATACATGCACCCTCCCCCTTCCCCCTTTGACCCGTTCACATTATGTCTGCGTTGTCTGGAGGATAGATACATAATCCTCGGGAAATCAAAACTTTTATGTATGGATATGTAATATTCCTACCTATGTGCGACCACCCTCCCTCCCATAATATTCTACAGGAACACATAAAATTAAAGTGATTTATAATTCAAATTATCCTGTGCCACAACCAGGCATCAGGATACGTGCCAATGGAGTGAGTCATTTGTGGTCTTATTCATATTAATTGACAATTTATAAATTTTAATCCCGACACGCAAACATTATAGGAAGAGATTTAAATGAGTTAAATGGATAATAGAGATCATCCACCTCTCCATCTCGATGGACAAGGAGATACATGTATGTATTTATGTCTATAAATCAATATAAATATATGTACATTATAGGTAAAGAGTAGAAATGTCGTTTAGAAGCTGCTTCCGGCAATGTGGGAATTCCTGAGGTCCAAAGGTTACATTCGTCATGAAGAAAATGTTTGTAATATTAATCAGGGCGCATAACTACGTTGTTATGTATATATATATATATATATATATATATATATATAGTAACGAGGAAGAGATTCTGTATAGAGAATAGCTAAAGCTCAATTAATTCTAATTAAGGCGCTTTTCCGAAATGACTTTTCACCTTTAATTATTCAGTTAATGGATTTTCTGGTGCTTTCATCGATACAATTCGAGAAGAATTCTGTACCTAAAATTGTAGGGGATATGTATGTATGTTTGCATGATAGTAATTTGTACAAATTACACAAGAAATAAATATCGACAGAGGTGTAATGGAATAGATCCGTTCATTATTAGTTCGGTATTTTGTGATATATTGAACAGATTCTGTGGTCATATGGAATTTGTGAAGATATTCGAAGGTTAAAAAGGTTTTCAAGGAAGAGATATTTTTCGGTTGTTTTTGTATATTTATCGATTTTTTCTTACTTAGAGAGAAAACAGCGTTCATGAATTATAAATATATGTTGGGTCTGAAAAAACTAAAGATTTATTTAATATTTATATAAAATAATCCGTATTTAGATGGTTCTTTGCAAGGAGAATTCCGTATCGTAGCAAATGCCTATTTTGGGCAACTTTGTCTACAGGGAGACCCCCTAATATTTTGCCTACGCTAGAGAATTTTTGAATACGTAGCCAAAAAATATTTCCAATAATTTTTATTTATTTTAATTCTCATCTGTAGCAGTGCAAGTGTAGTATCATTATTTGTGCTAATAAATAGTGAATATCTATTTGAAAGTTCCTTACATTTCCGGGCTCATTTATATAATCAAAAAATTGTAAGGAGAGGGGGGATGGGGCTGATTATATGTTTAGGGCAATATTAACTTTGACTTATTCAATGCTTTGGCTTTAAATTAATTATTACAAATTACAAAAAGAACCAAGAACCGATTAAGTTATGAAAGTTATCATCATCAGATTATGATTAATAATTCTACTCCACTTAAACAGTATATGGAAGAAAAAAAAACATAACTACAAATTACAAATTTCGACCCTACTGAAAATTGTTATAGGTATAGATAAATTATGAAAAATAATTTTTTTAACACACATTTTCAATTAATTTATCGGGTTATATTTATGTAAAATTTTAAGTTTGTATAATTTTTTTACCACTTTCGGGCTACGCTAGAAAGATTTCTAATGGCAGAACAGATTCCAAGCAATTATATCAGCCATTTTACATCTCTCCCCGCTCTTCCTCCTTCTTCAATAACAAGCGCAATTTTGTGACAATTCTAACAAAAATCTTTCAAAAATCCCCCTCACTTACAATAAGAGTATAAAAAACAATTGTTTTTATTTTTCTGAGGAATCTTTTTCAAAACTTTTCTTTAAAATTTTAACGCACCTAAATTGGTGACGGAAAATATTCCACAAGAGTTGAAATAATTCGGGTACATTTTCAGAATTATGATTAGTGGTCGGAAAACAAGGCCAATCGGTCCGAAAGGACTGTAGGACTGATTCTATCAAAGGCCTTGTAACTATTCTATTGAATTTTACTTCTGTAGCTCTAGGTTGTAAGTTTAGTTCTACACTACTAGCACTTAAATTTTTGTATCACTAGTATTATTTTCTTCTTTTCTCTGCAATCTACGTTGTTAATTGACCAAATAAATAAATAAATAAAAGTTACGGAACATTTCTTATTAAGTTGTGTAGTTAAATACCTACTAATTTTTTTTTTGAAAAATTTTCTACAGTATTTGCCAAGTAAAGAAAAACTTTAGGCCAGCAGGCCATTTTATGCACTGGTATCATCAGAGCTTCGTTTTAGGCGTCGCTTCTTTGTGAGTTTTCCTAAAAGAGAATCATGGACTGAGGAAGGTGCCTTATCGAGCCATCTCCGGTCCGCTCTAAAAATTTATCCCGACGGCTTACTCACTAATGAGGGAGCCAGAGCGGGGGTTTACCTTCCTGAACCTGACACTGGGATGGAGTATTCACTTGGAAGACACAATTCTGTCTTCCAGGCTGAAGTCTACGCCATCGCAATGGCAGCGAAGATAGCCCTTAATATGGAGATCAAGGGAAAGGGCATTACTATCCTTTTGGATAGTCAAGCAACCCTAATGGTTCTGAGTGGCCCTCGGATAACATCAAGTTACCGGGGGATTGCAGGTCATCTGTGGATAAGTTGTATATCTACAAGAAGGTGTCCCTTCAGTGGGTTTCTAGTCACATGAGGAATGAAAGGGCTGAACTTTAAGCTAGGGCCGGCTCTGACTCTCTGTTCCTCGGACCGGAACCACCTCTAGTATCGGACCTCTCATCAAAGCGGATGTTCATAAGAAGCATCAGCAGAGATGGGTGAACCTGAGTACTTGCAGGTGCACAAAACTTTTCTTGATGGGCCAAATAGGAATATCTCTGATTTTCTCATGGGGCTCGAAAGGAAATAATGTGGAACTGTGGTTGGCATCATCATCGGCAACAGCTCGCATAATGCTCATTTAACAAGGATGAGAGCTGTTGATATCCCTGAGTGTCTGTCCTGCCTGGAAGGAGACCCTGAGAGTACCGAACACAATGATACTATCCACCATGGGATGCAAATATGTATGTCCTGCTAATTCAATATACTTTTGTCCGGCCTTCGCCCGGAGCAGGCAGTATATTCTAGGTTCTACTCTCATATCTGTAGAGGAGTTGAAAAACCTTCCTCACCAATACCTGAAGGGGGTCATTAAGAGCACATGAAGATTTTGGTGATAGGGCTTTGCTTGGGATCTCTCGTCCCCTGACTTAAAAAAAAAAGTCACTACAAATTATATAGGGTCCGCCAAATAACTTTTTTTTTTTTAACAGGGCGCAAAACATCGAGTGTAGCTTCGGCTGTGTGGCACGTAGCGCCATCCTGTTGAAACCAAATGTTGCCAATATCCTCCTCTTAAATTTTCCTGAACAAAAATTCGTTCAACATGGCCCGATAACGATTGCCATTGACTGTAACGGCCACTCCTTGCTCCTGGCCCAATTATGCCTCTGGACCAAAATCCGCACCAAACAGTGACTCGTTTTGGGTGTATCGGCTTTTCAATGTATGCGTGCGGGTTTTCTGTGCCCCAAATGCGACAATTTTGCTTGTTTACATACCCGCCAAGATCAAAATGAGCTTCATCCGAAAAGATGATTTTTTTGGCAAAATCGGCATATTCTGTAAGTCGATCGCAGGCAATATTTCCCAGCGTTGTTCAAGCGTATACACAACCATATTCGTTCAGCAGAAGGATAAAACTAATTATCTGTCAAATCAGACATGAGCTAAGTGTTACCATTCACGAAATAAGCACTAGTTGACAAAAAAAAAACGTTAGATGGCGGACCCATGTGTTCGTGAGATGGAAATTTTTCAGCTCCACTCTTAATACATTAATTTTGATTTTTACATTTGAATCATGCCATTTATGTCCCTCCTAACAATTTTTCTTTTTAGCAATCTTTATCTTAAAATTTTTTCGACTAAGCAAGTAAGCTGATGTGAGCGTTTTATGTTATATCTGATCGCCTATCCTAGAAGTTCGATGATACAGGTCTCCCAATACCCCATATAAATACTTTTTATCAAAAGCAAATATGAATTATATGGTAAAGCACGATTTTTCATTTCAATTTTCAAACTGGATGAATATTCCCTTGTCGCCATCCGACACTCGGGTAAACCAAGTAAACCTTGTAGGTGAACAATTTCTCTTAGATTTAATGGCTTGAGTTCAATTGAAAATTACCTTCGTGAGAGTTAAAAATATGTAATTAAAAGTTTATAATATAAATATAAAAAATAATTATAAATTGTGTTATAAAGGATATCCAAATAAGACGGAGTTGATTAACTTCAAAAATTAAGAAAAACAAAATGTTGGTATTTTTTTATTCCTTTTTGTATTGAAATTATGCTTAAGCTTGTATCAAATAGCCTGGGCAGGCTGGCTTTCGCAAAAACACCAGATTTTCTTTAGAAATGCACAGATTAGCAGCATGACTATAACATTTATCCAGAACCATTACTGGTGTAAATTAAATTTTTCCTCCATATTTTAGATAGTTAGCTAGCGGCCGACTAAAAATTAATTAATTAAAAGTTTTAAAACTAGAAATAACAAGTGCAGATATAAGTAGAGGAGGCGTCTCCTACATATATCACACAGAATTAATTGTTGGTCGGTTTCACCAAGCTGCTTACCCTAAATGCTATTTTCCTTAAAAAACATTAATCGGGTACGTTGGGGGTTGGTGCGATTTCACCAATTAATTTTTCAATCCAGATTTAATGGAAAACAGCGAACAATTTCATTCGTAAACAAACAAAGTTTGATTTTTTTGTTAGCTATGTAATCACTAACTCTCATAACTCGTGATGTTTTGTCAAAATATAGTAGTCGTGATTAAAGTTGAGCAAAAACAAAAGTCTGCATTTTCTTTAATGGTTATGAGGAATCTTAATAATTATAAAATATTTTTATTTTCTATTAAAAATGAAGATACTAATTTAATTGAGCTTCTTCCTCTCAAATACCGAAACTTCTTCGATTCGAATCGATTAAAATTTTGATTCGAAAAAGCATGATGCAAGCAAATCGTTATGCCTATGCTCTCCGGCTAGTATAGTAGTAATATACTAATATGTATTATTGAAACGTATCAGTACAGTTTCTTTCAACACATACCCATAAAAAAAGACAATCGTAATAAGAAACAAAAAAGTTCCATCAGATCAAATTTTATCTAATATTCTCATATTGAGATAAGCTCAACCATAAAACATGACAATGTACGAGAAGTTTTTAAAACATTCACATACATATATATGAGAATAGAATCCTTTTACTCCTCAAACTACACACGGGGAAAGTGTGCACACAATTACATTACTGAACTCATATTACACACAATTCCTCCTTTACGTGTAAAACGTTGATTAATTAAAAAAGTTTTTCTTTACCGTCCTAGTTGCTTTCCTTTTGTTTTTTTTTTTGCTTTAAGAATGAAGAAACTCGCAGAAACATTAAAAGGTTTTCTCGACCATAACGACGACGATGTTGACTACCACTATATGCGACAACCCACGAAGATGAGAATTTTAACGAACATCATCTGAAAGTGCGCCGTCATGTTCATATGTCTTAAGATATAGATATAAATGTGAATTGTAGTAATAGGATAGAAGAAAAAGGGAAAAAAATAGCAACACCAAAATAAAGGGAGAAAAAACACACACAAAAAAAAAACAAATATCTTGACAGCTAAGTGAAATGCAGGTGAAATTTTGTGTAGTAGAGAATAATACGCTAGCGACTTTTTATGTTCCTATGTCAACGGAGAGATAAATTACAGCAATTATGCTGGTGTTCAACTTTAGGATTTTAATGGATACTACCATGTACTATACTCGCATTCCCGGCACGCAGGGTTTTGTTTGGATTGTGATTCATGGAGAAAAATATGCGACTACATAAATAAAATGAGTGGATACATAAGGAATTGAAGACACAAAAATCTTAAAAGATAGTACTTTTCACTTTTACCAGGACTATAATTTTTTATACGAATGCAGATGAAGAATCTAACTGAAATCAAAACAAATGTAATTTTACATCAATTGTAATTTATTTTGTTTTTTGTTTTTTTGTATTGTCAGGTCAAAGTTGTAGACGCAAAAAGGAACGAAAAATATTGAAATTAAGATTCAATTGCCAGTGACAATTGTTTTATATTTTTGTAAGTGTTATTTTCAAAGTTTCCATTTCAAATAAATCAAGCGTTCGAGTGTTGTTCGAGTGTCCTTACAATAGGAATTGCAAACAAAATTACAGAGCTATAAAGTTCATTGTTAGTCACTAATAATGTGCATGGAAAATTGTTCGGAAAAATTTTCAAGTAAAAATTAACCATACAAATTTTTATCGGCACTGGCAATTACTGCGCCCCGTATCAATTCATCTCTTTTTTACCGTCAATTTTGAGTAAAATGCTAAGAAAAACAAAAGGAAAAAAATAAGCGAATACTTTTCTCAACGCTCCCAAACAAATTTTAAATATTCAGATCCAAGCAGCTGCGTATTAATCTAATGAATATTCTTTAGAAATATTTCCAACGAAATTGATAAGAAAAAAACGTGCCTCGAACATAAAATCTCAGAATAAAGAAATACCAAAAGGATTTCATCAGGACTACTTCAGGCCACTTAATTAACCATATATAAAAGCAAAACATAAAACTGTGCATAAGCATTGCTTGTGTACCCTAAAGAATTTCCAATAAGAAAAATTGTGTGATAAAATTTCACACTTGATACTCAACTTCGTGAATGTAATTAAGTAAAGCAACTAACGTCCCTTTCATAAATCCAGGGGATACACTTGATACTAGACAGAGATCTCGTACTAACAACAGATTTCCGTAGTACTCTTTGGTCTTTTAGAATACAAGTGATGGTGAAGATAAAAGACGGTAGCGGAAATCGTGAGTCTAAAGCTCAACACTTGTAATATATAAAATCGGGATTTTCCTGTATCTATAAAGTATCAAGTGTTACTTGTTATGTATCAGCAGGGTACTACATGGATTATAGAGATTTTTTTTTTATTTTTTTATTTAATAAGTGTTATTAATAAGTGTTCCGTGAGTCAATCAAAATAATCGAACTACACTTTTGGATCATATGTAATGTCAAATCAGTTGGAGGAGAAAAACTAAGCAAATGAGACTAAGTGACAATAACTGATTTTCACTGAATTCATGGAAGTTCAGAAAACCTAATTCCATCCACACAAACCACAATTACAATCAAAACGTACAGTGGCAGTTAAGGATCTTTCTCTTACATTTCCACTAGCAAAACATTAGAGAATTTTATCAAATGAAGTAGAGAAGAGAGCTCGGTTAACTCTCAAGTCAAATTCTCCTAGTTATAGAATTCCCAGCCGAGAGTTAAATGTCAAAACTATCATCTTTGAAATTCTCAAATTCTAAATATTACAAAATCAGACCCCAAAAAGTATTTCACCTAATTTAAGAACATTAGTTTTTTTTGTTTTGCTTTTTTTTATTCATGGCAGAGGGACGGGAGCACGGTGGCCAAGGTGGCGCCCCATCATAATTATGTTCTTAGATTATTTCTTGGAAATCGTACTTTCGATTTGAGCTCAATCACAAAAATTTCACAGAAAATATTTTCAATCGATATTGCTGGGAATTTCGGTCGGATTAGGTCCTTCGAAAAGTTGATTTCAATCTTAAACATTTTTAATCTCCGGTAGACTAATATATAGGCTGTTTCAGAACGATCTGACTATCTAGGGGTAGAGGGGTGAGAGTGTCGTCACTTACAAATCTACATATCAAATTCCCACAATGTCTTACGCGGGAGAACAACGCACATTGCGTGCGAGCTTATTTCGAGAGCGATCGGTCGATCATTCGCGTTCGTCAGCTATTTCGATTTCATTATGGATTGCGTAATATTAGACAAATCCCAAGTAACGCCACAGTTCTCGCTTGGATCCAGGCATTCAACGATACTGGAAACACTATATAGGCGAGATTCATCATGGTCCCTAGAAACATCGGGTTGGCTGCGAATTCTGTAAGTCGACAGCCTCTTGTTAGGATAATTAATCGAGAATCCCAATTTGGGCTAACTAGAGCGACGATTTACTGCGTAATGCGATGCGATTTGAAATTGATGGCCTAAAAAATCCAGATTGTGCAGGCTTTGAATGAAACTGTTAATGTTTTAAGCTTTAACTAAGTAAACGTAAAGTGAGAGACATTCGACGATTTCGACAACATTTTCTTCAGCGACGTTTGAATGATTATGTTAATTTTCAAAATTGTCGATCCAACAACGTTGCGTTAACACTCTTTGCAAAGCCCAAAAGTTACATTTTAGAACGTATAATATCGACAAAGTGCAGAAAGACCTTACTTTTTTGAACACCATAGAAGCAGAGCGATTGTGGTGAATTCGGCGCGATACGGAATTTTTTTTGGTCTCAAATTTCAAGAATGTGAGCATTACAATCGGCGCAATCCACTAACAACTCGTTAGAAGCACTACACAAGTTGTTCTACGAAAATATGACATTGGGTGGTAACCACGGAGCCTTGATTTAACCAAACTTGATTTTTTTTTGTGGGGTTTTCTTAAAAGTACTCTCTACGAGAATAATCCACGAAGTTTAGTAGATTTAAGAAGAAATATTGAAGAAAAGATAAGGTTGATTCCTCAACAGCTTTTTTGAAAAGTCTTCGACAATATCCGCAAAAGGTTGGAAGAGTCTTGCAAAAACACGGCAGTAATTTAATCAATGTAATATTCAAAAAGTGAAATTTTGTTCACTATGTACATTTTGATATCACTAAATAAATATTTTCTTTTCTTTTTTTATAATCGCTTAAAATAGTTGATTCGTTCTGAGACACCCAGTACTTTGCATAGTGTTCGAACATTTTAAAGTGTTTTTTTCTTCTTTCAAATCTCTCGTCAATAGAATATATTGTGTGCTTCAGCTCAAGAAGGATGTTCGAGAGTATATTTATCAGTAATATTGTTTAATCATATATATCATTTTGGCACCACACTTTGTAAAAAAAAAAAAAAGAAAAAAAACTACACGTTTAGCTTTTGCCCCATCAGATTTAATAGAACATAAATTTCAAGTGCGGCATTTGAATTACGATCAAAACAAAGCACAAACAATAACATTTTGTGGCAGTGTTATGAAAGCCTTACCATTATCCCTCTTCAAATAATAGCATATCGTATCTGCCTTTGAATGTACCGGAATTCCGCCACTTCAAACAAATATATTTGTAAAAAAAACAATACTCTTTTATCAGTTACATCTCATGGGGAAGAGGAATATTATGTATGTAGTATATAGATGTAGATGAGATACATAGTCTAAATGAAATGCAAATAAACGCCACCATGAATTTGATCATAATACTTGAAAGTATCTGGCCTTTTCCAAAAATAGTAGTAAGCAGAAAACGCGTAAAAGGTGTAATTGGTGAAAAACTACAAACCTCATAGTTCCAAGAATTAGCAGCAACTACATACGTAAATTCTCTACTACCAGTGAAACGAGACGGAGTTGGCTCGAACTGGACAATTTTTAGTCGAAGGATCACAATTTCCAATTATAACAGTTATTTGGCTCAAAACCTTTACTGTGGTATTCCAAATCGGAAAAGATTAAAAAAAAATGCAGATTTTGCACTGATCTCCCCTATCTTTTCTTATTTTAGTAGGTAGCAATAACGGATTTTCTTCCTTTTTATAATAATTTCAAATTCATTTTCCCCTATGTAAGAGTACAATCATAAGATCTTTGACTTCATGTACCTACACTTGAAAAAAATACAATAATATAATAATTATTAATACAATGGTAAGTAAAGCGGCCTCAAACATGGAACTATCACCTTTTTTTTTTGATTTTCTACACTAAATAAAATATTAAAGCTATACCTAAATATAAAATTTAATTAAGTCGGCGAAAGAGAAACAAAATCAAATACCTGCAACTTAAATATAGTTAATTGAGATTATCTATAGTCTCTAAGCCGTCATCTCCCAGAAACACCACCTTACATAATGCCATCTTTAAACTTTTAATTATTTTTTAATATTCATGTGCTCTCTTCAGTCAAGCTGAGCGTGCAGAGTAGTTAGTGTAAGAAGTGAACTGAGATTTGTTTGCTCATTCAATGCAAGGACGATGCTGCATCATCTCACAGTAGTACACCATTAAATACATATTATAAGGACAGTGTTCATGGTATTATACGTACAGTGTTCATGGTGTCACTTTTTTTTTTCTTTTTGTAGGCTGTTGATGGTGATAATAATAATGACTGCAGGAGGTTATCTTCTTGCTTTAGTTTTTTCCCTTCTTGTGAAGTTATATGAAAAGATTTACCCAGTTCATATATATATGTGTGTGTATATACATATATGTACGTCCGGAAATGGAAAGAAGAGATAAAATGGACTTAAATATTGCGACAGAATCGACCTCGTTAATTCCTTATAGAATATGATATCCATCCTTTGCTTGTTGTAACTTTAGAAGAGCCTACGATATATTACCCCCCCCCCCCCCCGGTTTTTGATTTGGGAGCAAAAATGATTTATGCATGAATATATATGTGCCGTTAATCAAAAAGAAAATAGCAAATACATTTTTAATGTATATTAATAAATTAAATTTGACAATATTCTCGAGAAGAGAGCAGATTATTTTTCTTACTTTTTTTACCTAAAATTCGATGCTTTTACGAAGCAAGGCTTGTTTTTTTATAATTTGAAATAGGGAAAGTAGGGCAAAATATGCACATATTGTACAAAATGATAACATTTAATATGGCATTACGAATAAATTGAAAATCGTCTATTAGCGCTTTTAAAAGCACGTATAATTTTATAAGGCGAGTGATATTGTGCAAAGTGGTTTTTACATTTCAAAAATGTAGAACTGAAAACTCAAAAAAATCGCATGGTCGACATGCAGTAAAATTTTTAGAAAGATTGAACTACGTTTGGTAACCAATTGTCAATTCAATCAAGCAACTCTTTGAATGTATACGTAATTCTAAGGAGAAAACTCACTCGAGTGGAGGAACAAGGAATCTACTCACTGTTCACTGTATTATAATTATTCTGAATTATGTGGTTCCATAGAAAAAATGTAAACTGCAAATTCATCAAATAATCAGAAGGCAACAGTAGGCTTGTGTTTGTTTATTGATATTAAAAACTGAGGTTGACGGTCCCATGGGTCTAGGAGACGTAGGCTATAACAAGGCCCATTTTTCACCCTCCAGACTTATGAGCAATTGTTCACAGGTCCCAACTGGACGCTCGTAGGAGTTTAAGGCTGGGGCTTAGCAGGATATAATTATGGATAATTATAATATACATAATTATGAATAAATATAATTCAATAACTTCTGGCTCATTGGTTCAGCAAAGCATAGACTATACAGTTTTGTTAATAATAACAAAAAAAAAAGAGAAAGACTTCCAAAATTGATTAAAACTCTTTAGCAGACTTCTTCGACAACTTTAGAATAAATATCGGTTAAATTTCTTTACAAAAACCTTCAGGTCATTTTAAAAGAGAGCTGGCTGAGTATTTCTCCGAGTGTTGAAGTACATAACTTCACTACACATTATTTTCAGAATACTATACTAAATACTAAAAATTTTGTTAAAAGTGTGCCGACCTTTGAGGATGCTCTGCATATTCGACATATTTTCTTCGCACTCAATTGTGACATTGATTGGAGTAGTATATAGAGTCGTTGAAAAATCTATTTTACCCCCCCCCCCCCCTGTTAGGTTAGGTTAGGTCAGAGGGGTGCTAGCCTGCTACAGTTAAGCCAGACAGTGGGTCCATTGAAATTGCTCTAGATCACTCCTGCTTCCCACCGGAGGCTTGCCTTTTGATCGCTTTTTAAGCTCCAGTTGGGATCCGCACATAAGCCCCACAGAGGCTTTTTTGGTTAACTAATCAGCTATCTCGCTGCCTAGAATATCCCTGCGGTACTCGGGATAGATTCATCTTATGACTTGTAATCAATTTCTCAAGGTTGGTCTTGCATAAATTTTGCATGAATTTTGCATCAATTTGAGCGCCTGAATAGCTGCCTGGTCGTTAGCGTATTTGCAGATATGCCGTGCAGACTCCCGCACATAGGTATCAATATTGCCGCCTGGTAAATCGCTGCGAGCTTTGCCTGAAAGACACTACATTTATCCGGCAGTCTATAGGACTCGTGTCACTGGCAGTCTATGGGGTACACTCCAGCCACACACACTGTGCCCCAACTGTTTTTGAGTCATCCGTAAAGATAAAAATATCGGATATTACAACCATCTCCTTCCCAGTCCAATCACTCTTGGAGGGCATCATTCCATTGACACACCCCCACCAAAAGTTAGGAAAGGTATTTTATATATATATATTTATTCGAACATCCAAAACCCACCCCTTTTCATCCACCAACCCCTTGCTCTAAGCCTGACAGCCGCTAAACTCCTGCAGTAGTATCTATATTATGCTTATAACAGACATTGGGTATCTATATCTAGATATTTGGAATATCCCGTTTATACACCATATGTGTCATCAAATACTCCGAATATACCCAGAAAAAGTAGTGGGTATAGACTAGATATCTAGATATCAATATCCTCAAAAATTACTGAGTATAACCTTATCATCGGCACTTCTTACGTTGCGTAGCGCCATCTAGTTGTTGGTAATAATATGATAATGTGTCTAATTAAGCAAAAATGTGTCTATGCTTACCCGAAAAAGCGAAAAGAAGAAGGAGAACCAAACGTTTTCCAGGATAGGTAACAAAACAAAAAAAATGCAAGTATTAAACTACGCAGAGTTAATAAATTATTTCATTACAATTTTGTTATTTTTAAACAAAACTTCACATAAAATTGTGAATTGAATTGAGACACCACATCCGCAGATACATTTTGCACCTCAACCAGGATCATTTTGCACAATAACGCAATTTTTCCTTTTTTCATTCCAAATCTTGAATTTTTGGTATATTTACAATTAATTGTTGCCGTTTAGCCTGCGTTAAAGCTAATATATTTCTCACTTCCATTTCCAAATTTGTAACGTTTAAAGATCTGTCAACTGAATTGAAATGTTAAAGTACGGTTTGAGACATCAATCCCCTTTTTATGTCTGTCAGGGGTACCTTGATATCTATGTTCGGAGTATCTATATATCGATACCCAATCTATCATAAGCACATTATACATGAATAAAATTAAGCATTTCTTTGACAGTTCATTGGAATAGTGAAACTTTTTTCCACTCATAGATGGCTCTTAGAGTCAATTATCTTTTAGTGACCTACTTACAATCTATATTCATTTTTCCAAAACAGTATATGTATAAAATACCTTCGGTCAACCATAATATTGTCATATGTACATCACGCAGAATGCCTTTAACGAAATGTACTGCAATTTTTATCATTGGTTTTTATATAGTAAAACTTGCAAGTGTTTGTTATAAAAGATCTAAAAAATCTCGAAATTATCTAAAATTATTTTAATATCATTCCATTCACTGTTTAAAGAAATCATACACCTTCTCATCACACGCATTTTTACAGTTCGCACTCACTCACCCAACCAATATTTTGCTATAAGATGCTCAACATTCAATTTACAAATAATTATTTAAATTTACATTTTGTATTGCATTATAACCACCATCACCGCCATCACCACATCTATGAGATCGTGTAAATATAAATTTATACGTTGCCTAAGCCAAAAACCGAAATTAAAACCAAACATGAATTCCTTTTGGCAGAATTTCACTGTGTATATTAATTTTCATATATACAAACTTGCTCACACAAATTCCTTTCTAAGTTATATATTAAGGCAATAGCTTGACTTCATTCATATATGAATGTAGTTAAAGGAAGATAACATCAATCTAGATATATATAACCAAGAATTAATGGAATCTTGAAAGCCGAATTTTAGGAGATTATTATGGGCATATTATGAGAAATTTCCTATGAAAACCTCTCGATTGATTTGAGATCTGCTCTGATGATACAAAAATTTTCCTAATTCCCCTTCTTTGAAGGTATGGATTCTGATTCTATATATATACATATATATATACATACTATACATACATCCATACATATATCGTACAAAAAGTAATCATTTCGTAATTACTCTTTTAGTCGACAAGAATCGTCTTGCTCCTCTCCAACAACTCTGCTGCAATCTAGCCATGCTATAGATTTCCTTACGAGTATAGAAGTCCCTCTATAGATTCCCGACAAGATATAGGAAAACAAAGCAGAAATGATGTCATGTGGAAAATCTTATCGTCAATATATTCTTCAATCTTCATAGAAATGTCAGAAAAGGAATAGTCAAGGATTATAGCCAAATGCACAAATAGGGAAAATATACAGAAATTCATATAAGTATGTATATACAAAGTATATGAGGATTATAAAAGCATGTATAGAAACAGTGCATAATAAAGGTCTTCCTCCAACCAACCTATTCAAGGATAATGTCAACTACAACGGAACGTCTGGTTGTTGTAATAATAATTTTCCATCTATTTGCAATCAGAATAGTTTTGAAGATGTTCAGTCAGTCTGAAATTGTTCCTTTATGTTCGGAGCAATGTTGTTCTACTAACCTCTAACTAAAGTTGATTCTTTGTATGAACAGAGTCTACATTTTACTTCATATTGAAAGAATTTACCGGCGAACTGGTATGTATCTGGAGCTATTTCATCTCATCTTGTTTATATCAATGTCGGTTTTAACGAAAATGACGTGCGCCTAACTTATGCTTGATATGATGGCATCAAAGGTGATGGATATGTCAACAATATCTCTGTTGCTCTTGAAGAGTAAACGAACAGAAAAGTTTTAATCACATTCAGTTCATTAGATCTGTCAGACATGTCAAGCACGTGACGTTAGTATATGAAATTGCCTCCAGAATATTCGAAAGGACTTCTTCCTTAATATATTCGAGTATGTGTATGTATGGATGTTTATAGGTGCATGTACGTGTTAACTAAGTTTGAACATGTTTCCATGAAAATGTCATTTCGTATTGTGTTATGATCAATCTTTGGGATGGAAAAATCTAATATTGGCCAAATTTTCATATACGATTTGCTATATCTAATTAAAGCTATGTGTACCGAAAGACGTTTTTATCAACAATAGAGTAGGTATAACTTCCCAAGTTAGAGTAATTAGTGAATTGGAATAAAAAAGAAAACACTTCTATCTAACAGAAGAAATCCTACGGACCAATGGAGGAATATCTAATCTAAATTCGATTACCATACATCAGAATGAGTATCTCAGGATACAAAGAGTTCATTCGAATTGAAATTTTTGGTTACCATATACATAGACGAGACTGCACAAAACTGAAGCTCGAAATATATATGTACGTGCATACATGCAATGTATTGCATTACATATAGTCTATACAATATTCTAAGTTGTATAGGCTCTGTACAAGTAGAGCATGACGCTTCAAGCAATTGGAAATCCTAGTTCTAACCACTCAGAATACGATTGGAGTTAGAGGAAAGTTTTTTTTTTTTGTCACTAAAATAAATTTCTGTTCTGAAGGATCTAAGGTGAGGGTGGGATTTCAACTAAATATATTTGTTTTTTAAGTGGACCATTTTTACAGAGCAACTTAAATTTTATTCTAGTCAATTTGAATGGTGATGGTGTGACAAATGTTCCGCTGCCTTGTATAGCTGTTAATGAGATTTCGAATTTTCATAGGAGGGAACTTGTGTACTGACAGTGTTGATAATGCTTTTGATATTGAGTTTATTCGGAAAGTAATTTACTTTTTGCCCAACATTGTCATTATATATTTTGACAGCTGATATAATAAGGCATATTTATGAAAAAGTTTGTTTGATTCTGGGCAATAGTTGCCCTATCAAATACAAAAAGTCAAAAGCAGCATTTTCGGCATATTTTTTTCTTTTTTACTATCGAAAAGGTAAAAATGCTGTTCAAGAAAAAAAAAACAATTATTTGATATGTATGGAGAAAATGTGTTGACAGAATACCAGCGACAAAACTGGTTTGCAAAATTGCGTTAAGACAATTTTGATCTTGAAGAATCATACCACGTTCAGGAAGGTCAACTCATTCCGATGAAGACAAAATAAAGGCATTGATCACTTGATCACTTGAAACGCTTTGTTTTAATTTCATATTCCATGTTCCAGATATTTTTACAGAAAATAAATTGCGACGTCGCATTGACGTCTGTGAATTGCTTCCCAAACGTCCATTTTTGAAGCGAATCATCACTGAGGATGAGAAATGGGTTGTATATATGTTAAACGCAAGAGATAACTGAATAAAAAATATGAACGGCTCAAAGCCGATGATGTGATGCTATCTATTTGGTGGGAACTTCAAGACAATCTTTTCATTTTTTCTTAACTTCTACCGGACAATAACACGGTCAATTCTAAAGTGTACTGCCATCAACTGGACAAATGGAAAGATACACTCAACCAAAAAAAGGCCAGAATTGATCAATAGAAAAGGTATAGTGTTCCAACAAGATAATGTGAGACCTTATATAAGTTTGGTAACTCGTCAAAAGCTTTTACAACATGGATGAGATATATTGGCACACCCACCATATTCTCTAGATCTTGCACCTTCGAATTATTATTTGTTCTGGTCTCTATAACATTTTTTTAGATGGCAAATCCCTTAGTTAAAATGAGGACATCAAAAATGACTTGGATCAGTTTTTGCGAGCAAAAATCAAAAGTTTTATGTGCTTGGAATTATGCTACTATCAGACCGGTGGCAAAAGGTATTGGACGAAAATGCGGAATATATAATTAAATTAAATATTTAAACACAATATAAGAAAATCGTCTTTCATTTTCACAAAAAAAATGAAATCACTTTCCGAAAAACCCAATAAATTCTATTAAAGTTTTTACGAAAGTATTAAATCATTCATATCATAATTCATTAAAGAAAAAACTAAACATTACCTATCTTCGTAAATGAAAAATTTAATCGAAGCTTTCCGAATTGAAGAAAAATACAGCCAATTTATATCAACACAACATGAGCTTCAGGGTGCTCAACAAAACATTTTCATTTTTCAGAAAATTTTTCAAAGAATCTTATTCCAATAATAAATATATTGTGAACGTTAAGACATCTGTACAAAGGATTAAAAAAAAGTGCTGGTTTTTTTGGTATGGCTGCATCAAATTCATTTCTACAGAAGATTGAGTAAGAAACGAATACCTCTTCGAAGACAACAGAAACATGTGTGATTTGTTTTCTTTAATTCAGCAAAATTAACAATTTTCAATAGGAATCCCCTGACATAAGTTGACAATAGTTAGCTCCATTTAATTGAATGAAATTACATCAGAAAGAGTTATTAAGTCAAATAGCACAAAAAATAATGTGGTCCCTACAATATCCCTAATATTTTCTTTACATTTTTGCAATTCACAACAAAAATTATATGAAGTTCCCCAGGGATCCATTCTAGATCCGTTGTTGGTGCTATACATTGGCGACCTACTCTTTTCAAGAGCAAATATTAAGGTCGAATCACAACTCCTAGTAGGTATATGTATGAATACCTCCATCTGGGATAATTTCCTCTCAGAGGTTTAATAGAATTGGAGAAGGATGAAGAGCCGATATCTTCATTGATACTAGTTTTCCATTCTTTAAAATATTAACACTAGTAACGCATAGTCTAATTGTTTTGGTTTGTGAACATCAGTATTCTTGCAGATTTTTGTTCTTTGAGATTCCTTTTTTTTCTATGAATTTTGTTGGTATACAGAAATTTCTAATTAAATCTTCTTTTTTTTTTTTTAAATTAACGCAGTTAATGAAGGAGTCTCCAAAGTTCTCATTAACTAAGTCAATTCAAATAGAGACGAGCAGTAGACCTATATGATTACTTTAATGAATAATTATGAATCTTTTCCCAGAAACTCAAGACTCTTCAGGAATCGAGTAAAAACGCATTGAAATAAATTCAGTGGACTTGTGGTATCACCCATACACTAAATCTACCGAGGATAGCATGAATACCATCACAGAAGCTCTTAACATTGATCTACTCGGACGGAAGGTACAAAAGTAATTGAAAAAAGCAAAAAATAGGAAAGGAGTAGTAAAGATTTGGCTACTTTCAAGAAGGATGTAAAGTAGTACAAAATCATTTAAATTATGGAGTATTTTTTTTTGAATCTATAAAAAGTGGAAATGTTAGCGACAGTAGCAATCTCCTTTTTAAAAATAAAACAATAGCTCGTTTACTGAAACTAGTCAGGAAATTCTGAAGCTACTTATTAGTGTACACTTGCCTGGGAATTCAATAGTAGCTAGAGAACTTTAAATTTCATAGAGACTGACATTCTCCAAAAGTCTATTATTACCTAGGACAAGACAGAATGGACCGTCAAACGATTTGATCCTTAAAATTCACCGAAAGTCGATAGATTATGTGTAGATAATGCTGAAAAAATTGTTGAAGCAGTTAATTACATGCCCATCTTGCTTAGAGACAAATTAAGGTAATATTTCTCTCCAAAGCAAGAACAAGAAATATTAGAAAGCATGCGTAAGGAATGTGTAAGCAAATCCCAGCATGCTGCCTATCATTGAAAAATTCGTTGATTTCAAGAAATGTACGATGAGTACCATCCTCGACATTAAAGGTCGGGGCTTTTATTAATGTCAAAATAGAGGTAATGGTGGGTGCTTTAAGCCGGCAGATATATTCAAAACGAGTTATTTAAGACAACTACTCTGGTTAATAACTGTCAATACTATGGGAAATAAGGGCATGAAATCTCCAGTAACTATCCAATCAATATTACTGATACAACCGAAAAAACACTACAATGGGCAAGTGACTATAGCTTATCGGTTAATCAATCCCACAACAAAGACCGAGTTTGCTCTTTTCACGCGAGAAAAGTAGTTATTGTTATGCCAATAGCTTTTGTAACTATTGATATTGCTTTTTCTTAATCTTCCTGTACCATACACAAATTGGAAGCTCTATGGAGAGGGGGCTTAACAGAGGGGAAATAAATACCAAAAACAATGTCTTGTTGAAAATAATCGGTGTGACGCACGGAATGTTTCCGCAGTTTTTGCGGGACAGTTTTCTTTTTAGTATACCATGCTGAACATCCCTCTATACGTGTCTCTCACAAAAACTTTTGTTAAAGCTGTTGGAACCAAGAGAAAGTTGCCCAATCTGTCAATTTTTACCATCTTGCAGAGGTCATGACCTTTTCAAATTTATACATCATTATGGGGTTGATTCTAACACCAAAATTCAATCCGTCCACAAATTCGAAACTATCGCGTTATGCGTTATTTTCGATTTGCGAGCGACGTTTGACAATGATGAGTTTGCAATATTGATATTGCTGCAATTTTACAAAACCTTCGATAGCGTAAACCATTTTAAGCTTCTATCTAAATTTAAAAAAAAAAATATATTTTGAATTTTTCTAGCTCAGTCTATCAAATCGAAAGCAACGAGTGAAAATGGATGGTGAATTTTCTAATTTATTATTTCACAATAGAGGTGTCCCGCAAGGTTCTATTCTTGGACCTATTCTCTTGTCTATATATAAATTATCTGCAAATGAAAATTCAATTCGCTAAAATTCATTTGTATGCGGATGATGTGCAAATTTACCTTAGTAGTTCTATCGGCCTTAAGGAAAACTATTTAGACTACATTAACGAGGATTTGTCAAACATCTGATTTGAGTGGGCTTGTATTAATGATATGATAAAGATAAACCCTGTGAAAAGTTCAGCAATCCCAATACAAAACTCAGACTTTGATCCTGCGCAGCTTTCACTAGTTTCCATCACCCTACCGATCAAGCTAAGAGCCTTTGAGCTATGATCAATTCCAATTTAAAGTGCACAGATTATATCAGTCCACAATTAAGGAAAATGATTTTTGGTCTGCAGATGTTGTGATTGTCAGCTGATATACTACCACTAACTACTCCCGAAAAACTTGTGTCAAGGTTCTCCTCTTGCCTCACTTCTGCTTTGAAAACTTTATCTGTCCTAAGCCAGACACTATAAATTCACATAGAATGGATGTAGGTTTTAATGACTATCCTTAGTTTATCCATGGACATCGACGCTATGATTATACCTTGTTGCCCTATAAATTGCAGACATCTTGCATCGCGACGCGTTGATCTTCCCTTTGAACTTATCACCTCGCATAAACCTAGCTATCACCAGAACACAGAAAAATTATAATTACGGGATTGTCTAAACGAGTCATGGAGGGTTCTTGCCTTGTTCAGTTGATATATCTTTGAAATGATTTACCTGCACGTATCCAGTGGGCGGAAAACTTGCATACTTTTAGAAAGTTACTCCTGTCATATAATCTTAATTATGCCACATTCACAATACAAAGTGGAGCAGAGTGAGCCTTGAGTCCAGAGCGTAGAGTGAAATTCGAACTTTGAAATTAAATGTTACAAATCGCCAGAGCAACGCTAAATCAACAACAAACTTTGAAATTAATATAACAAAAGCCATAGCAACGCCAAATCAACAAACAAACAAAGTACTGTCGTTGCCAAAATAATAAATTCGAAAATGGAGACACCTGGTGCACCATCAGATTTCTTTGAAACTAGCTAAAAATTAACGTACTTTTTTGCAAAAAACACCTCTAGATTTTTATTAGCATTCATAAAAAATATTAAATCAGAAAATAACATTAAAACATGTTAGTTATGATGAAAAGATGTATGGCGCTTTTTCCACGTCTTCTACACGCTGCTAGTACCTCGAAGTTCCTTGTAAGCTCTCGGAAATGTCAGCGTGAAAATAGAATAGAACCTATTTTCATGCAGCTCCACTCTGCGCTACTCTGAGCCAGACCGAGATGGCCATATGCATTACTGCGTGCGAAAAAAAAGATGCAAGTTGCCACTCTACGCTACTCTACTCCACTCTGCATTTGGAATGCGGCCTTAATCTTTTATTATGGTGTATTTCCTTTTTCTTTTTTATTTTTGTATTTAGATAATTCTTTGTTCTGAAAAGTAGTTTCTAGGCTAAATTTCCTTTTTTCACTTACTAAATTACATTTATATTACTCTTGATTATATATTTCCTTATATGATTTCTTTTGGTTCTTCATCTCTTCCCGTTTTAGTTATTTTATTTTTTAATCCTTTTTAATTTAATCTTATAATTATTTTTTGACATAAATAATTTATAAGAATGTACTTTAATAAGATGAATATCTTCTGTACAATTTTAAAATAAATATATGAAAAAAAAAATAGTAGGCATCACAACGTACCGTCCCAATATTTTTGTAAAGCTGGGAGGTCTTGTAACCTACTGTGGCCACTCTAACCTAACCTTATCAGATTTTCTACCAGTGGTAAGTTCTAAAACACCCTGTATAACCAAAATTTTGATTTTATTAATTACATGAACGCTCCTAACTAAAGAGAAAGATTATCACACTCATGAAATAAATACACAACGCGGCTTCAGAGTACGTTCAATACGTTCAACATGTTCAATTAATTACATTAATGAATAGCGAATTACCAGAACGTAACCTATAGAACTGTACATTAGTCGTAGGTATGTACATATGTACACGCAATAAATCAACAAATATAGTATATGTAGTTATGTACAATTACTTACATATATTATGTCGATAAATGAACCACACTATCTACATAATATATCTGTTGAGCTATCGAGCTGTTATATGTAGTGTATAGAATTCAAATATATAATTGAACACAGAACGCCTATGTTTATTGTAGTGAAAAATTAAAATTTGATTTCTTTTTAGTTAAATACATTTGAAGAATTATGACGTACATAATTAGTATCTTATTAATTAAGGCGTACCGATGTTATATCATGGAAGTCATATTTTGCTAAAATTTGCTCATAAACTTTACGTATGTAGAAAATGTTAATTTAGGGATTATGAACCAAATTCAAATTCATTATCGAATAAATCAGATGAAAATAAAATGTCATTTTGGTTTTAATTAAATGAATCGAAGACAGTTTCGAGAAAACCGTATATGCAATATATAATTTCTTACACGCTATTTAAAAGTTGTGCTATTTTTTATAATGTGCTGTTATTGCAAGAACGATATCATCTTTACAGCTTCATTGTGATAATAGAGAAAATTACCTTCCATAAGACTGGATACAGTTCAAATCATATATCGTAACTGTAAAAATCACAGTTTATTTAATTTAATTATAAGTACTATACAACTAACAATCTAATATGAAAACTTTGCTGCAAGAATGTTTTTGTTAATAAACTTTCTTTTTTTATATCATTTTTACAAAACATAAAAGCATGCGTCAACGTGTAATTTAATATTAAATTTATTAAAATTAATCATACCATATTTGTCTAAATTCTAAAAGTTACGCAAGCAAATAGAGTTAAAAATTAATAAAGAGAAGCGTGTGTTGATTTTTTTTTGCGAAAGTGGTGTTTTTTTGTACAGAAAAGGACTCATTAGAAAGGTTTCATTATTTTAAGAACGCTATAATTTTACTTGCGATTATGTCTTTATTTAAATTTTAATTCAAAGGGAAGGTGAATGTTATTATTATTTTATTTATATATTTTTTAATCTGAATTAATAAAAATATTTTAATTTGCTGGTAAGTTAATACAAAACTTATTTTTATCGAATACTTTTATAAGGCAGTTATATTCTTAAGGTGTTGTTTTTTAGACCATCCTAGGAGGTATAAATGCTCTTTTGTATTATTTTGATCATTATTGATGAAAGATGAAATGAAAAAATTTCTCCACTGACTACGGAATCAGCTGATTCCACCAAATTAAAAAAACAAATTTTTCTGGAATGTACGGCAGGCAGGAACTAGCCGCACTGATGAGTATTGGTTCCTTGTGATATGAAACGCCTTATTTATTTACAAAAAAATGTTTGTTTTTTTTTCTGTATGTTCATCCACATAATGTGAAATTTTAAGACTTATATTTTTTTATAAGAGGAACAACATTATGAGGAATTAATATGTAAAAATCAGATGGATTGACAACTATAAAAAATATCCTATAATATTTTCACTCCTTCTGTATCCTCTTGTTAAATTAGGATAGCAGAGTTTTAACAACCGAATTGTGCTAAACATAGCCGACAAATGTTGGGTCCTTAAACTTAAGAAGTAAGAGTAAAGTGAACAATGCGCTATCCCACACGAGTAATCCTGATGTAGTATACAAACAGATTTTCTGAGGAAGAGGTGAGAAGAAACAAAGGGATATCTCTTTGCTTCTTCGCACTTCTTCCCTAAAAAACCGGTATGTATACTACATCAAGAATACTCGTGTGAGATGGCCCAATAATTGCTTTTACAAAACCAGTGTTGCGGGATCATGGAAATTCTCCCATATTGTGGCAATCTCTGAGCTGAAAAAAATTAAAAAGGGAAAAGAGGATAATTTCAATTCCCCGTAAAAAATTCTGGGAAAATCGTACATATAAAGTTCAGAAAATATTTCCTTAAAATTGACGCAAAATATTGAATTTTCCTATGCAAGTATTTTGAATTAATTGCGCATGCCTAGTGAGACAAATGAGATCTATTCCCATTGCATATATTTTAGAATAATCGATTCCAATACGAATTTGATGAATCAATTTGGAATCAAAACTTTGCGGGCACATAACCGGACCCGTAATGAATTCAGTTTCCATTCCAAATAAATTTTTGGATCTTCCCTCGATAATATGTGCGTTTCGATAAGTTGAATAGGTCGTGAAACAAAACAGAATTAATCTTTAGTTGCAAGTTTGTAGTAGAAATGAAATGACGGAGTTTTGTTGAGACAAGTGAAAAGTATTGGTTAGAAGCAAAGAAGGCTAAAACCATTCAGTGAATGAATAATTGCTTGATTTTCATCAAACATTTAAATTGCTCTACATAAAAATCATGTAAGCGAATAGTCAGAGTCATTCAATTTCAATCCACACTAATTTTAAATCGATACATAAATCTATTTAAAAATCGACTCAATACTAATTTCAAATATATTCCAGGTCAAGAATCACTTTTTCATCGTTTATCCGATCAATTTTTTTATTCGATACTGCTGAAAGCAGTCAAAGACCCGAAAAAGTGGACATTGTCCATATAAAATAATCAATTTTGACATAAGAAAGAATCGATCCTTCGATAGCTATGAATTTATTCCGTATCTCAGAAGAATTTATTCCTGTCTTACCAGGTAAACGTGAAACTCAAATATTGAGCATTTTTCAAATAGAAAAGCTTTAAGAGCTTTGATGAGAATAAGAAATAGTTGAAATGACTAGAACTGTGACTAGGGATGAGAATTTGTATTTAATAGCCGATATACTACTACTAATCACATTACTCTTAATTTGGGAATGTACTAGGGTGACCTCTATTCTCTATCAATAAAAACTAATAAGTTTCTAAAAATTACGTAAACTTTTCAATTTGGTGTATTTCTTATACTTTTTGGTACCCAAGAAAAAAATTTTGGGAATTTGCATAATAATTTGTGGGGAAAGTTACCTGTAATCTCCATGTTTGAGAGAATTTTTGGTCGCAACAACCTCCTGAGCGAAATACTGTTTTTGCAAAAATTGTATACATTAAGGCCATTCTGATTGGTTACACCAAACGAATTTTGATACATAAATTGCCTAAATCATTCTAAATACTATGATCAATTATACGAATGATTTGATAACTACTTCTCTCTAAAATTGAATTGAAATACATGTTTCTCTTTAAAAATGTAGATACGTTTTTTTTAGAATTTTATTTGCTTTTAAAAGCATGCATTTATTCCTTTTCAACGACTGGTAATCTCGTTCTCTTGCGGAAAAATCTTCTTTCCTTAGCTTCTGGTAACAATCGTTGCTCGTGGACTATGATACCATTTCTAGAAAATCATAGTAGGAGACGAGACTATTATACGATTCCTGAAGCTCTAGAGCAAAAGTTTATGCACATGAATTCACCAAAGCCATAAGAGACGACCTAGACAATGATGATGCTCTCATTAATATTTATATCAATAGTAGCTAATAATAACAAAGCTTGGTAAAAAGTCGTATACCTTTTAAAATACCCCATCTACACCACCAATCCATCTTGTCTACAGTGCAACAAACAAGCCCTAAAGACTTCCGCTATTAAATCTATTATTTGTGTGAGAAAATAATTATCACATGAGCTCTGCATCCTAATCACAGTACTCCTACGTCTATTCTATTTTTTTTTCTCCTTTTTAATAGTTTCATTGACATTAAATAGAAGGCAGAAAGTGAGGTTAAGTAAGCGAATTGATTGTTTCAACTGAAAAATTGTTGGGGGAGTTACAGTAGGTATTCCAATAAAAAGACACATAATTTTGTCGACATATTTTTTTTTTCTATAGATGACTTCCCTTTTGTATTAACTTCGTAGTTGGTTTTACTTAATTGACGGAACACAGAACTATCTTTCTTACCTATGTATTAATTTGCATCAGTTAGATAGAGATTCATTTACTTGATAATACAGTCGTGGAAGAACTATTATCAAGAAACCTCTTGAAAAACAAAGCAGCTGAATTTTCCATTTTTATACCATAATATTTTGGCAAAATTAGAAGTCGTGTTAGCCGAGTTAACTAACAATCGCGTCGATAAGATTCTCGAAGGAAAAGCCGATATTCAACAAGACATCAAAGTTTTGCCCATTTGTTTGGCATAATAAAATTGAAATTGAAATTTCAGTGTGTATTAGAAATAAAAATACATCAATGATGTAAATAATGAAAAGCAGTGGTCCAATATGGCTGTTTTGAGGCACATCGGAAAAATTTTTAATAAGCGATGACAGATGACAGATGAAAGAGAGCAAGGTTAGTCTGACTAGTTAAATAGTTGCATATTCAAAAAGGATAACTTGTACGAAAATTCTTCTGTGAGTAATTCCATTAGAGGCTATCAGAGAATCACTAATCTCATCTCAAGGAGTTATTTCAACTTAAAAATATAGTTATGATAAGAAACCTCGAAGAACTTATACAAACTGACGATCATCATTGAATTTTGTTCAATACCCTTTTAACTAGGTTGCTTGGAGCTGTAGTAAACAACAATTTAGATGTTTTTCATATATAGTACTATCCTATGCAAATGAAGTAGATACCTATCATTTATATGACATTGTTTAATTGGTAATTGTTGTTAGGACAATTATATTTAGCCCATCTTAAGCAAGTATGTATTAACTTTACCAGCTTTGAAAAACTATATTAAGTTACATAAAAATTAAAAGAAAAAAATGTGCAAAATTGTAATAAAAATTATGGTGACCGCCAATCGAATATTGCAATATAAAAATTCCAAAATAAATTGTTAAAAATTAATAGTAATACAAATCTCATTAACGTAAATTTAAAAATATTGCTACTTAAGTTTTAATTTTCTTTAAAAATAAAAAGAATAAATAAAAAATGGAAAAATGAACGTATGTGCACCTTAGATCAAACAAGAAAAATCAAAATGAAAATATATATAGAGTGAGGACTTAACGAGACAAAAAACTGTATCTCAACTTTGTAGGTTAAGTACCTACTGGAATCAGTAATAATTATCTATTTGCATAAATCCCACAACACACGTGAAAATTAATATAATAAAACACAAAAAAAAAAAATGATTCAAAAATTGTTTTTGGTTTTCTTATACTCTTTGAAATATTCGAAAAAAAAAACAAAATAAATTAAAAATTGTGGCCAATTACGGTGTCAGAGTATATAGCATATTTATAAGGTTAGTTTAGTTAATTATACAAGTGAATGTGTGTTCTAACTATATATATATATATATTATATAAAGGCGATGAATGATAAAAAATGTCAATGATTTTTGTTTTTCTTTTTACAACTAATTATTTATATGTTATCTTATAATTTGATTTTTATCATAATTTTAATTGTCTTCTCTCACTCTCTTTTTAGGTGGGGGTGGGGGGGGGGGGGTACATATTATGTATGTATTTATTACATATCTAAATGCAATATATAAGTATGTAATAAGAAGAAAGTGGGTTGTAAGTGGTATCTAGTAGTACGTGGTTGTTTTTGTTGTCACTTTTCTGTATAAAATCATTTTTTTTAGGCAAAAAGCTTTCGTAATTGGTATAAGTGTGTGTATGTATAAAGCATTATATGAATACATACATGTATGTATGAATGTATAATACATAGAAGCAGTATAATGGTTTAATGTATTTTTGGTTTTTTTCTTTTTAAAGTTCGTGAGTAATGTCAGCTTTTTAATTATTAAATAAGAAAAAAAAAACAAAATTAATTAAAAAAAAAACTGTTAAATTTTTACACTTAGTTGAAAAATTCTTATTAAAAAAGTTTTATTTTTATCAACTAAGCTTTGATGGTTTTGAATATAAAATTTTGACAATAATGAAAGTATAGATAGATACAACTATGTATATATATATTTTTAGATTATCCGTTTTAATTTTTATTTATTATAAAAATTATAAATATTTAATTTGTACCACGCAATTATTACTTTCAAATAAATTAAATAATGATTCTCATAAGAAGCTGATAAAAAGGGCTACTTTTAAATATTATATTGATAATAATTAAAAAATATATAAATAAATATTTATAACGAAAAAAGCCCATTTACGTAAGAACTATTTCATTAATAAATTTAACTTTAATTCAAAATTTAAAAATTTAAAACAAGTTTGTCATTTTTTTTTTTTTTTGTCTTTTTTACTGATCGCAAATTTCAAAACATAAAACATCTATTGTTCCGATTTTTGTTTGGTATCTATTTAATTATTATTATGTTTTTTTTATTCTATATTAAAGAGTTATAGTAGGTATAACTAATAAAAATAAAAATAACAACAATGAAAAATGTTTTTCTTCTTGTTTTGTTAAAAAAAAAAATAACATAAATACTCACGGAGTTATTTATATAAAAGGTATTTTATGTATTTTTATATATGTAGAATATATAAAAAAAAAATTATTTTGATTAAGAGAGTAGAGAAGATTTTGATATCGTACCGTTTCGCTCACCTTCTTGTCCCACTGGAGGACATATGGTACTGGATGATCGTAGGGAAATTCAACGTGACAATTGAATACAACACTTTCTCCAAGTATTGCCGTAATGTGTACAGCATCTTCTGCTAGAACGAAATTGAAAGGAGAAAAGCAAAAAATTCATTAGAAAAATTTGTAATGTGCTTCTTGATAATTAAAAAAAAAAAAATTTAAAACTTATTATAAAGTATTTAAATAAAGATAAAAAAATGCATAAATGTTTTTATATGTATGAGGAATGTAAGTCCGCAGCGGGAAATCTGGTCAGGCTTTCCACGTTAGGATTTGTAGGAAGCAGTAAAACTTAGTGCAAGAAGATGAAAGAGCTGAAAAATTTTTGAACCATTCCAGATTGAACGCAGAAGAAACTTGTTGGAAGGTGCAACGTATGTTTTCAAGCTGATTCTTGTTTCGTTTGTGTAGCCTGCAATTGTGTTTTCGCTTGCACTGAGTAATTAAACGGTTATGATTTATACTAAAGAATCTAGAAGAAAGCACACAAAAATGCTTGAATTACTCCCTCCCAAGGACATGCCTATATGGTCATTTGTGTCCAAAGTGTCCAATGAAGAGGCATGAATCCTCGTTCCTTCAAAGGAACCTAGGGGGAAGCACACGAGCACATTCCTATACGAATGTCCAATGAAGTGTCCATTATAGAGGGATGAGTCATATCTTCCAAAGAAGGCATCCGGTTTTAACACGTTGACTGCCACGGCAATTTTCAGAATTCCGGTCTAAAAAGCCAATTTAATTTAATCATATTATAAAACTACGAGATAACACGTAGTTGGCGTCCTAGGCATTAACGCAAACTACGAGTTATCTCAGTCAACGGACATACGCTAACTATAGGAACTAGGCTCAGCATTTACTTAATTTTGTCACAGATATGAAACCTCACATGGAATATTAAAAAGAAGAGTAACGGAGTACGGCAGGCACAACAAAACAGGACACAGATGAGGAGTTTGCCTTGTTAATACTTATTTCTTATTTATACAACAATCGGACAAAACAAAAAAAAAAAAACTATAGCGGACTGTGACAGCCTTGCAGATAGCAGAGTATACATAAAAAAAATATTTTGTCTACCTGATGATGATTCAAATTTAAACTCTTTAAAAATTTGTGATTTTTATGAAATATCGAATTAAAAATTTTATGTTGAATTATTTAATTCATCGATCGTGAAGAAAAATAACGAATACCTATGTAAAAATTTCATTCTTTTCTTGATTTCATCTAAAAAGAAGCCATCGTTATTTCTATACCAATATAAAACATTAAAATTAAGTTAAATGTAGCTACACCATGAAATTGAAAACTTCTCGAGCTGCGCTAAACTACGGAAAACTTGATTGCATTAAGCTACAAAAGTTCTCATTTTGATACCCCCGGAGCCATCTGTTGACAGAGAAGGTATAACTAGTTTAGAGAGAAAAAAAAACAACAACAATTGCAACCTGCAGCTATCTATCATTTTCAACAATTTATTATTTCCATCCCATTCACTCTTGTGCATTTTCAAGAAACAGCGAATACCAGGCGATCAGCAAAATTCAGATCTACTATGAACAAAATGTAAAATTTTGTTCTACTGCGCATGACCAAAATATTCGTTAAGTGAAGTAGGATCTATGTGTGTGAATTTTAAGAACCAATGGAATGAAACCGAAATTTTAACTTTTGGAAGAGGAGAAGGCAATGTGATGATAATCTTTATTGCTTTGTAACTTTGTGTCTCTATTTCTCTCCCTCTCTTATGACCAAAATATGGAATTGTAAAAGAGGATAAAAGAAGCGATTTTCGTTAAGTAAAATAGTGTGCGCATTTTATTGATTAACCAATGAAATAAATTAACTTTTGGAAGAGGAGAAGGCAAACGCCATGGTAGATCACAAACAATCATTTTCATTGTTTCTCTCTTTTCCAGTGCTGACAGATAGGTACATTGCATTGCTTCTACTGATAGTTTTTCTGTAATTAGGTGTGTTAAAATTCAATTTGGAACTAATAAATTTAGCTAGGTACGTAGGTATTCTACATAATTATTTTATATATAAAATTAGATCACGATTTGAAAAACTCTAGGCATTAAAATTGAAATAAATTCAATTAACTGAACAAATTTTTATCGAATCTTATTGTAAGATTTTATAAACATTTTGAATTTTCCAAAATAATAAATTTCAGTACATAGGTGTCTATGGTTCAAATGTAATCTGTGACAAATCAAATTGAAATGTTGACAAATATGCACTCCATCACATAAAGAAAACTTATTGCATTGACGAAAGACATGAAAAGAAAAAATTTAATAAAATCTCTAAAGAATGAAATATTTAAAGAAAAAAAAAAAAAACAGTTGCCAAGTAGACAGACACCTATACTTATACCAACCAAACTTAAAGAGTATTTTCTTTCAAATTTAACGCATTTTAGATTGAATAAATTCTGCTTTTTTCGTGATAGGTAACCTAAATATAAAACAATCATTATTTTTAATCTGGTCTAATTTGAGGCATATTAAAAAATCCTTGAATGCGGTACAAAAAGAGAATATCTACTATTTAAATTCCTTAAATTTAGTATAAGGCCACTCACTGAGTTTTTGAAACCAATGAAGTTGTGTAGATATACAACAAAAATACATGCAACCAGCGGCGTATTTATTATAAAACATTTGGGAGAGTGAACATTTTTCAAAAAAGCGTCACTACCATTGTCAACGGAAATTTTTTTCATCTGCTGAATAAAAATTTTCTGCAAATGGTCGGATTAATACACTCCAGACAGACCTGTCTCCATATATATATTTTTAAGCAAAGCTCAGGGTATACCCTATGATGCAAACCACAGCTTGGCAGGAAGGAAAAAAGGGATGGTAAAACAACGAGCATAAGGCGGTGGTGCTGATGTATGTCACTGGTAAGAGTTCGCACCTTGTACGTCGGAGGAAAGACCGAAGATGGTAGACTGTTCCACATTCACACAGTTCGAGATAAAAAAGCATCATGAAATATTACAGTACGGCCGAAAGTAATTTTAAGGGTAAAAGGATGTGCGCGGCTTGCAGCGCGAATATTTCGTACAGGAATTATTCTACAGGGGATCAGACTAGATATTTCATCAGAGCATTGACCATGCATGTAGCGATAAAGGAGTGAAAGGCATCCAACATTGTGGCAGTGTTCGAGCGATTCGATATGACAAGTTATTGCCACATCGCCAATGAACTTAAACGCTTTCTTCTGGAAAATATCCAATGAAGCTAAGGCTGTGCGACCAGCCCCAGCCCAAACCCAAGACATTTCGATGTCTCTTTGGCAACAGAGAAGATGTGATCTCTCCAGCTTAACTTACTTGAAATATCCATGGCAAGAATGCATAAAGACGGTGTATCGTAAATCAATGCTCCATCAAATGAAACGGGAATGGAGAAATTATGATCTTGTTTTAAAGAGATGAGACAGCTTTGGGATTTAGATGCATTGAATTTGACGCGACTCGCTATGACCCAAGCGAAGATGTTGGCAAGATCGTTATTCAATGATCTACTCATGCAATTTCGTTTAACAGATGTGGCATTGTAGGGAATATTCACTACATTTCAGGAAATATCCCCTATATTTTAGGGAAAAACACCTAAGCCTTGTGGCAACAATTTTGCACATTTTTTACAGATTAGGATGAGGTTCAGATGTAACGCCATCTAATACGACCAGTATTAGGCTCGTTAAGAAATCCATAATAGGAGCGGATGGGAGAGACAAAGTGTCTTAAGTTTGTCTAACAGGGCAAGATACCAGACTCTATTAAAAGCCTTTGAAATATCCAGTGCAACAATTTTGGAGTCACCAATTTTGTGGAGACTACGGTTTCAACGTTCCGTAAGAAAATTCAGCAAGTCCCCAGATGAGCGTCCCGTCCGAAAGAAATATTGGCGATCGTTGATGAGTTGGTTGGTTTCTAGATACGTCATTAATTTGGAGTTAATGATAGATTCAAAAATCTTTGAAAGAATCGAAGTGATTACAATTGGTAGATAATTTGAGGGATCGCTACCCTCTCCTTTTTTGTGAATAGCCTAAACGTAGACTAGTTTCCAAGCAGTTGGAAATTTTCGTGTCGAATAAGACAAGTAGAATAGTTTGCGCAGAGGTTTAGCCAAGGATGAGGCGTAGATTTTAATTAACAGGAGGCGAGAAACCATCAGGACCGTCGGCTTTAGAGACGTTGAGCTTCTTAAGGTCCTTGAACATATCTCTCGTACGGTTGTGTATTGGCTCTTGTACACAACCACACGGGAGACACGAAACCGGTATCTGTGAAAATATTACCTTTATTCAGGGAGTCAACAACCACTTCACCGTTATTAAGCAATGAGGGTATTGAGGAATTGCTGAAGTCTTTCCTGATGGTTTTGACCAGGGACCAGGAACTCTTGCTGCCTTTGCGGCTCTCCAAGATTATTTGTCTAACATTTTGATCAAAAAGAAAATTCTTTCTCTGGATAATACACCGGCAGGTGTTTCGTGCAGTTTTGTAGACCTGTTTCAATTCTGGACTTAGATAGGTGCGAAAAGCAGACTCTTTCGCTTTTATTGCTTGGTTGCACTTATCATTATACCAAGAGCGATTTTGCTGTTGTTGAGATCTGCTGTAGGAATACGGAATGTATTCATGCATGCCAAGACTTAGAACGTCACTAAGTTCTAATGTGTACTCATCAACATCCCTCGAAACCAAACATACCTACCAATCAATTTCTCTAAGATACTGATTGAGATTTTCCCAATCAGCATTTTACAGTGCCAGAGTTTGACATTGTCTAAATTACCAAGAAGGGTACCGACTGAGATAGAAAATTTGTCGGTTGAAATTTTAGAAACTAATCAAGTAGATTAGCTCTATCTCCAGCAGCATCAGGAATTCGCATTTGTGCATCCACTAGCTGTTGCAAATTAAAAGACACACAGAACAGTTCAACGTGTCGGGCCGCAGAGCTTGTGGTAGAAGAATGTCTGAATATTGACTTAATTTTTAAGTAAAATGAGTCAAATGTGCAATGTGTCACACATATGATGTGCATCAAGGACCCATTTTGAAACATTTCGGTTCAATTACACATGGAGAAAATTTTACTCCGATTAGTGAAATTGCAGTAAAATTGACTCCTACTGCCATTAAAATGAACTGGATTTATTGGATAGTGGAAAGATATTCTAATCAAGTTAGTAGTCATCATCTGATTATGAAATTTTTTTTTTCTACTCCAGGCCAACTTAAACAAAAATGTCTTCTGCAGCATCATATAAGCAGTAAAACTTAGTGCAAGAAGATGAAAGAGCTGAACAATTTTTGAACCATTCCAGATTGAACGCAGAAGAAACTTGTTGGAAGGTGCAACGTATGTTTTCAAGCTGATTCTTGTTTCGTTTGTGTAGCCTGCAATTGTGTTTTCGCTTGCACTGAGTAATTAAACGGTTATGATTTATACTAACGAATCTATAAGTAAGCACACAAAAAAGCTTTAATTACTCCCTCCCAAGGACATGCCTATATAAATGGCCCTTAAAGTGTCCAATGAAGAGGTATGAATCCTCATTCCTTCAAAGGAACCTAGGGGAAGCACACGAAAAAGATTGAACTGTTTCCTCCCTAGCACATTCCTGTACGAATGTCTTACGACGAAGTGTCCATTATAGAGAGATGCATCATATATTCCAAAGAAGGCATCCGGTTTGAATAATTATATGTATGATTCCATTTCCCACTGAGAAGTAATTGAAGACATACGTAAACTATAGAAACTAGGCTCAGAATGTACTCAATTTTGTCTCCGATATGAAACCTCACATGGAAAATTAAAAAGGACAGTAACGGAGTACGGCAGGCACAACAAAACAGGACACAGAAAAACTGCGACTAAGATGAGTTTGCTTTGTTAATACTTATTTATTATTTATAAAACAATCGGACAACCAAAACAACTAAAACTATAGAGGACTGTGCCAGCCTGCAGATAGCAGAGTATACATAAAAAAAAATTATTTTGACTACCTGATGATGATTCAAATTTAAAATCTCTAAAAATTTGTGGTTTTTATGAAATATCGCATTAAAAATTTTATTTTGAATTATTTAATTCATCGATCGTGAAGAGAAATAACGAATACCTATGTAAAAATTTCATTCTTTTCTTGATTTCATCTAAAAAGAAGCCATCGATATTTCTATACCAATATAAAACATTAAAATTAAGTTAAATGTAGCTACACCATGAAATTGAAAACTTCTCGAGCTGCGATAAAATATGGAAAACTTGATTGCATTTAGCAACAAAATTTCTCATTTCGATACCCCCGGAGCCATCTGTTGACAGAGGAGGTATAACTAGTTTAGAGAAAAAAAACAATTCCCACCAGCAGTTATAGTTTGCTACAATTTATGATTTCATCCCATTCACTCTTGTGCATTTTCAAGAAACAGCGAATACCAGGCGATCAGCAAAATTCAGATCTACTATGAACAAAATGTAAAATTTTGTTCTACTGCACATGACCAAAATATTCGTTAAGTGAAGTGGGATCTATGTGCGTGAATTCTATGAACCAATGGAATGAAACCGAAATTTTAACTTTTGGAAGAGGAGAAGGCAATGCTTTGTAACTTTGTCTCTCTATTTCTCTCTCTGTCTCATGACCAAAATATGGAATTGTAAAAGAGGATAAAAGAAGCACTATAAACGGAATCGATTTTCGTTAAATAAAATAGTGTGCGCATTTTATTGATTAACCAATGAAATGAATTAATTTTTGGAAGAGGAGAAGGCAAAAGTCATGATAGATCACAAACAATCATTTTCTTTGTTTCTCTCTTTTCCAGTGCTTACAAATAGGTCCATTGCATTGCTTCTACTGATAGTTTTTCTGTAATTAGGTGTGTTAAAATTCAATTTGGAACTAATAAATTTAGCTAGGTACGTAGGTATTCTACATAATTATTTTTGTATATAAAATTAGATCACGATTCGAAAGACTCTAGGCATTAAAATTGAAATAATTTAATAGAATCTCAAAAGAATGAAATATTAAACAAAAAAAAAAAAAAAAAAACAGTTGCCAAGTAGACACCTCTACTTATACCAACCAAACTTAAAGAGTATTTTCTTTCAAATTTAACGCATTTTAGATTGAATAAATTCTGCTTTTTTCGTGATAGGTAACCTAAATATAAAACAATCATTATTTTCATCTGACACGAAACCGGTATCTGTGAAAATATTACCTTTATCCAGGGAGTCACCACCACTTCACCGTTGTTAAGCAATGAGGTTATTGAGGAATTGCTGAAGTCCTTCCTGATGGTTTTGACCAGGGACCAGAAACTCTTGCTGCCTTTGCGGCTCTCCAAGATTCTTTGTCTAACATTTTGATCAAAAAGAAAATTCTTTCTCTGGATAATACACCGGCAGGTGTTTCGTGCAGTTTTGTAGACCTGTTTCAATTCTGGACTTAGATAGGTGCGAAAAGCAGACTCTTTCGCTTTTATTGCTTGGTTGCACTTATCATTATACCAAGAGCGATTTTGCTGTTGTTGAGATCTGCTGTAGGAATACGGAATGTATTCATGCATGCCAAGACTTAGAACGTCACTAAGTTCTAATGTGCAGTCATCAACATCCCTCGAAACCAAACATACCTACCAATCAATTTCTCTAAGATACTGATTGAGATTTTCCCAATCAGCATTTTTACAGTGCCAGAGTTTGAGGTGGTAAATTGAGCCGTGATTAAACATTGTCTAAATTACCAAGACTAAGATGGAATATTTGTCGGGTGAGATTTTAGAAACAACTCAAGTAGATTAGCTCTATCTCCAGCAGCATCAGGAATTCGCATTTGTGCATCCACTAGCTGTTGCAAATTAAACGACACACAGAAGAGTTCAACGAGTTGGGCCGCAGAGGTTGTGGTAGAAGAATGTCTGAATATTGACTTAATTTTTAAGTAAAAGGTGTGCAATATGTCACACAAATGATGTACATCAAGGACCCCTTTTGCAACATTTCGGTTCAATTTCAAATGGAGAAAATTTTACTCCGTATTAGTGATATTGCAGTAAAATTTACTCCTACTACTATTAAAATGAACTGAATTTATTGGAAAGTGGAAAGATATTCTAATCACTCATCAGCTGATTAAGAAATCTTTTTTTTTTTTTCTACTCCAGGCCAATTTAAAAAAAAATGTCTTCTGCAGAATCATATGACCGTTTTTAACCAAATGAGGGCCCATGTCACTTTAGAATATTGGGCCCTCTAACGGAAATTATATTCTAAAGTACTTTGGATTATTATTAACAGGAATATTATATTTAGAGTTATACTGCTTTTCCTTACCCATGTTTCCAGGTTTACAAATGACCACCACCTGTAACACAGATCGACAAATAGTGGTTAACACAAAAAATAAAAACTTTTAATTGCAAGGCATAAAGAGGCAATCTTTTAGTTAATACTATGCAAAATTCTGAAATATTAATTTTACTGATCCATAGCTTCCAAACGGCAAAGAGGAGGAGACAAGTTATGGACTACTGCAGAGCTTCAAAGGGTAGGTATAAAGTAACATTCAGAAGGTATTCATAAAATATGAATGAAAACTGTTTCATTCTTCTTATCTCCTAAACGAGATATTTTATCTCCTCTCCTTTTTCATTTTTCTTATCTCGACCGTATCAACCACACAGTAAAAAATTTGCACAAATTATTGCCACAAAGCTTAGGTATTTTTCGATAAGATTAGGGAATATTCCATAAAATGTAAGGAATATTCGCTAAAATGTAGTGAGTATTCCCTACATTTAATGGAATATACCCTAAAATGTAGGGTTTTTTCCCTAAATTTAAGGAGTATTCCCTACACTTTAGGGAATAGTCCTAATATTTTTTACAGTGCATAGGTCCTTGCAAAATCTCTACGAATAGTGCTAATTGTAAAATTGTTATTCAATTTTATTTTATATTTAACAGAAGTAATTCATATGCATCCCCTGAAGTAAATTAATTTTAAATTAATTTTTGTATAACAATATAATTAACTGTTATACAAGTGCAGAAGAACTTATACTAAATTTATATTTTCTCGAAAATGTTAAAAAAATAATTGAAATCTGTTTTGTGGTATTTATTTAATTTATTTAATTACAAGACGAACAATAAGTGCGACATTTCTCAGATATTTGAAGTCCTGGTTTGCGATGCTTTGTACTTCCACTTCAAACCTTTCCTGCCGCTCTTTTAACCATGGCTTTATTAAAGATAAATCTACTATGACTAATTTGTTAGAGTTTATTAATTTCTGCATTTCTGCATTGAAATCGAAAGTAAATTGATTGCATTTTTTACGGATTTCAATAAATCTTTCGACCGAATCAATCACAAAATTTTAATTCATGAGTTGACTATTCTTGGTTTTTCTACTGTCTTTCATTCTGGCGTCATTCTTATTTATCTGATAGTACGCAGCGAAACAGATAATACTTCTGACATTCCACAAAGCAGCCATCTTGGACCACTCCTTTTTATTATTTACATCAACGATATGTCTCTGATGTTGACTAATTCAAGAATATTTTGCTATCCTGACGATTCCAATCCGCATTTTTTCTAATGAAAACGAGTGTAGAATTATAAACTAGAACCCAGACAACTTTCATAAATAGTGTCTTCCTCTCAAAATTAGCAAATGTACTGCTATGTCCTTTTCTCGTAAAAGAAGGTTTTGACTTCAGTTATATACTTTAGATAAATTTGACAAAACAAAAGATTTGTACACCTTCCTTAATACTCGTCTTTCCTTTGAAGATCATATTAACACAATCGCTGCTAGGCCTAGTGCTACTCTGGAGTTTGTAAAGAGTTGGTAAAAGAAGTTTAATGATCCATTCATATATAAAAATTCTTTAATGCACATCCGTTAGATCCATTTTGGGGTCTCTCTTCTATGCTGTCTACATAAATCGCATCGAGGCTGTGCAGCTGAGATTTGTTCAATTTGTCATGCGTGGACTTCATTAGAATAATCCTATTATTCTTCCTTCATATGTAGACAGGCTTAAACTCTTTCCATGGGATTCTCTCGAGAATAGACCAAAAGCTTTCCAAATTGTTTTTGCATTTGAATATATACAAGCAGTGAGCCCTTAAATTGATGTCATTAAATGCTCGGATCAGCAGCAACCGTCCAGCTTCAGGCGGCGAATATCACATTACGACAAAAATAGGCTGCCAATATAATTATTGTTACATTTCTCTCGTAGCGTCCGGGATATTTTATTTCCTGAATAGAAACAAATACTTATAGATAAACATTATGTCAGAATTAGAAATAATAATTATCCTAAAAACAGATTGTATTGCTAATATAAAACAAAACCGAGTAAGCCAGAACACGTACATAGGCATGTTTCCTTCTTTAAAATAGGCAAAATTACAATATTGTTATCAAAACGAATGACTCAACTGCATACCAAATAACATACCTATCTATCGGTTTTTAATTTTTTACGATAAATGCTTTAAATACAAAAACTCGCAGCATTATTTGTCACAATATTATTTAAATTGTAAAAAATTATTATACATGGCTATAACACAGTTATGAGTAAACACACACAATTATATATTTCATTATTTATTTACGCACTACTTCTTATTCTATAATCGTAATTTAAAGGTTCAAATAAAATTGCTATATTTTGAGAAGGAATTGACATTTACCTACTTCGAGTAGTCATAGTTATTACTAATAAAATTTATAGTTAACGAATAACGTAATTACATTTAATTACTCAAAATAAGTAGAAGTAATTATTAACTATTTCGGGACTACTTTTTTTTTATGACATAATTTAAAATATCTTCTGCAAAATGTTGCAGTTAAGGGGAACTCCATTAGGTCTAGCCGACATTCTCTAGTCATTTTCTGACCTAGTTATTAAAAAGACAAGAATTAAAAAAAATTGGTCTTAATGAAACCATATTAGCAGTAGATTATTTTAAGATGAAAAAATTGAAAAAATATTGTAATTTCTATAGAATGAAAACTAAAGTAAAATTAACTTATGTAAAACCTAGAAGCAAGGTTACGAAGTAATTGAAAAATTTTTAAAGCAATACAGAACGAATTGAAGATTTTGTACCTACTTTTAATTATTATTTGACATTACTTTAAAAGAAATTGTCATAATAGTCGCGGAGGAGTAATCGATTATTTTCTTTGAGTAATTAAAAGTATTAACTAGATTATTTGTTGGATACTTTTAATTATTTTTAGTAATCTTCAACGTAATTATAAGTTCGTCTAGTAATCCTAATTTTAAAACTTAAGTAACGAATATGTAAGTAATCATTCTCATTCAGGATATTTAGTTGTTGATTTGATATTAAATGTCTCAAATTTACTGTACAATGTTTTGATTTAATGTTATCTACCATGTTGTCGTTATTTAGTTGTTAGCCATGCCGTTTTTCTCTCCAACAATTGCCAATTATAAGTAGATATCATTTTTGACACTAAGAAAAGTCTATTGTTAGAAGCGAATTTTCAACATCAATCAGTCTTTTTTCCAAATTAAGAACGGAACTTTCATGTACATTTGTATATGTCATATGTCTAGCGTGTAGTATGAAAATTCAAACAAAATATATTTACAAAAGCAAAATAGTTCAATTTTCGGCAACTAGATGGCTCTGTACCTCTATTATACTTTTGATAAAATTTCCTTCATCAGCTGTATGAAGAAAGCAAAACCGAAGCTGAGTAAATAGTACTACTACTATTATTTATGGCTCTGATATTATACTTGTATACTTGAATTATATTACTCCCTACTTTCCTTTTTATATCTGATAGTTTAGACTTAGTGGCTTCGTAGACTACAGTAGCTCTCCCTGGTATCTCGGATCACTTCACGGCTCTTGTCTCGTTCGCGATTGAGTTTTTGAAAAACCCCACGAATAATACTTTTTTTTATAGAAGTTATAGAAGACTAAACGTTGACGGTCTTTATGTAGCTTTAGATAGTACCTACTAACTTTGATCATTTATTTCTAACTAATAATGTTGACACGCAAGTATCCATATGTTTATTAATACAATCAATTCACTCTATATCTTCCTTGTTCCACAAAAAAGGATTAAAGTCCGTGCTGAATACCCTTGGATGAGCTCCTGTATACTAAAACTAATCGCGGAACGAAATTTTGGTTACTCGCAATAGGAACGGTTTGGTTGTGACTATCTGTGAATTATTTATAAAAAGCTGCACAATATTACCTCTTTTGTCATTCGTAAGAGTAAGAATGAATTTATGCGAAAGAGACTTGACACTTCTCTTCCAGCTCGTAAATTATGGCAAAATATTCGTAACTTCGGTCTAACCAGTCCAACCAGTCAGGTGATTCTGATCACCTCAACGCACATTTTATTGGAAATTTTTCGTCTTCCTCCTCTAGTACTATATTGCCTTTTTCCATGCCTGAACTAGTTGACTATGATGTGGATTTAGGAAAGCCAACCATTTCTTTTCATTTTTCTTTAGAATTATTTTGCCATTCATTATGAAACCACTCATATTTTAGTACTATTTTTACCACTTCCAATTTTTCTTTGTTATGGAAGTCCAGTCGCATTACTCATATTCCAAAGGTATGTAGACCTCCTGTGCCAGCCGATTATAGACCAATTAGTATTTTACTTTTCTTTTCTAAGGTGTTGGAAAAAATTCTGTCAACAAAGATTACGAGTTTTATTGAAAAGAAAAAGCTTTTGTCAGACCTTCAATCTAGTTTTCGGACAAAACATAGCACCATATACTCCCTTTTATGCCTTGCTAAAAGAATTCACCGTGGTATTGAAAATAAAGAAACAACGATATTTGATTTGCTTGATTTTTGAAAAGCTTTTGACTCCGTAGACTTTTCTATACTCTTAAGAGCTTAATCTTATTTCCCATCATCAATTTAGCTTTGTTGCTGTTAAGGTAATTCGTAATTAATTACTTAAAAAACCGTAAGCAGACAGTAATATTTGAATCTCGTTACTTTGCTGCCCTGAACATCAGGCGTCCCGCAAGGCTCTATTTTTGGGCCCCTCCTTTTGCTCCTTACATGTCAATATCCAACAGACATGTACCTCCACATACCATAACTATCCAGCTTTATGATGATTTCCCTTTCTGTTCCCGTTTTATTTATCTCTATGGGCATTGAGTCATTCTTTTCTCCTCTAAGGTTAAGGATTTGGGTACTGTATTTCATTCTAGGATGGCTTGGGTTGATCATATCTCAAGTATAACTGGTACGGTTTATGCTTCTTAAAAAGCTCTTTAACGTCAAGCAGCATACACGCCTCTCAATGTCCGTCTTAGACTTGTTAAAACGCTTATGCTCCAACTGATTATTTATGATGATTCTATTTATTGTGGTTTTTGAACAGCCATAGTCGTAGACATCTTAGCGTAAGCTTTTAATTCATGTACTCAGTACATATTTCTTTTGAAAAGATATGATCACATATCACAGTTGGTCGGAAAATCTTGGGATGTTCCTTGAATATATATTTACAATATCGTATTTGTTTAATGATCCATAAAGTGATCCACGGACACTGTCCCGATTACTTATTAGATTATTTTCAGTTTTTATCATCTAGTAGAACCAGACAACTATTGATTCCAACCCACAAGTTACTGCTTAGCTCGAGATCTTTCACTGTTCTTGGTATTAGAGTATGGAATACTTTACCTGTTGATATTCGTCTCATTGTGAATGATAGTAACTGCAAATCCAAATGCTACATGTTCTTTCAATCAAATATCATATGATATAATTCTTATCATCTTTGTTTTCTTTTTCTTTTTTTTTTTTGTTTAGATATCTTTCCTTTTCTCATATCATTTATAATTCCTTAATTGTCGCTAATAATTCTTTTACACTGTAAAATTTTGTTCTTATTTATGAATTTGATTAGGCACATAAAAGAGTATTATGTAACTCACATGTGCTTGTTACTAAAGATTATTATTGTTATTATTTAAAAAAAATACTTTCAATATATCCTATACGCTCCTAGCTTCTTCGTTGTTCCTCAACATAGTACAAACTATGGCATATACGAGCTGATTTCATCAATGTCTCGTCTCTTTACCTCCAATTGAATTGCATTGATTTTCACCTTTCAAAAAGTCAAATAAGGGATCACCTTAATTAAGGTTACTTTTCTTTTGCATTCTTATTGTTATGTGTACTTTTTGTAAGCTCAGTAATCAGATCTTTGATGTAGATCTTAAATAAATAAATAGCTTTAAGGCCCATTCACACCGCCCCGATAGCGATTGCGATAACGGAGCGAGAGCGATAACCCAGCGGCGACAGCAACATATCGCTACAGTTTTCAATGTAAACGATAACACCATCGCGATAGATAACAGCGACACAAAGAATATCTGCAGCGTTTGACCAGAGATTCAAATGTCTATCACAGCATGCAAAATTTTAGTCATCTATCGCGAGCTGCTAGATCAAAATGGATAGCGTAAATTAGAGTGGGTGTTGAAAAATGAATTAAAATCATATAAAGGAATACCCAATTTTATATGATATTGCCAAGGAGTTGAATACAGGTTGGGTTAGCTTAAGAGTATTCGTGACTGGGGCCCTGCGGACACCGCGTCCAGAGTTGATTTATTGTGCCTTTCCCTAGAATCTAAATCTAGCCTAGAACACAAATGGGAAGTGTTAATTATAGTGCGAGTACAAAATGTTTATTTTCTTTCATAAACTTGAAAATTTATCAAACCCCCCATTTTTTATTAAGAGGGCTATAAATGTTTAGTGTAATAATTATCGTTCTCATTTGCGGTTTGCACAAAAACATGTAGAGCGTGTGGGGCCTTTTTAATAGTTGTTATACCCTAGATGAAATCATAGGGGTATACTAAGTTTGTCATTCCGTTTGTAATTACCTCGAATTAATGATGGTAGAGCAAATTGGATTGGATACCCATTCATAATATTAAAAGTTATTTCGATTTTTGCATGTCCGTCCATCCGTCCGTGCGCACGATAACTCGAGAACGCGTATACTTAGAAGCTGAAATTTTGTGCACGGACTTAAAAAAAAACGTAAAATTAAGTTCGAAAATGAGACAAATCGGGCAACTCCTTCGTGGGGTTGCCATATAAAAATTTCGTTTTCCGCTATATATTTGGACACTGCTTGAGAACGCATCGACACGTAGAGAGCTGAAATTTCGTACATGATGGTTTTACTACATTAGCAAATCACATGTCAAAAATGGACTAAATCGGGCAACTATTTCTTGGTGTTGCCATATAATAATTTACGTTTTTTACATATACTTTGAAAACGATCAGTCCAAGACATTTTTATTGTACTAAAAACTTCTGCAGAATACGAAATCCTATAAAATTGGTTATTATCATTTTTTCTGTGCGACAAACCGTTCTAGAAATATATGCGAAAAACAACTTCAAAATCAAACTTGAATAGATCGGTGACCATACGAAATTTAATACGGGCATTCATCTAGGGTATCATAAGAATTGGTCTTAGATCTATTCTAGCTTTTTTACTTGTTTCAGGCTGTGTTGCAGTAGGATTGACAAAAATTCTCCATTTTCCGCCAAAATTCCAAACGCGTTTTCAATTATCTACTTATAAGTCTGTGTAAATTTAAGTATTGTACTGATCTTTCTGCGGTTCTTGTAGAGCATACCTTGCTGCGAATGGACGCTTCAATCAAAATTTTAAAGGGAATCCTTAATCGACAATGGAGGTATGAAGTGTTCTTTGATATTGATCAAGCAAACATTTGGTGGTAATCTTCAAACAAACCGTATTCAAATTTCATCTCTATAGCCGAAACATTTAAAACACCTGCGTCACTATATTTTCCATACCTGTCAACGTCGATATATAAAAATTTATATTTGATGTATCAACGATGGTCAGTACGACAAACTTTGTCAAATTGAAAAAATAAGTTGAGCCAGTATAAGTCGATAAGTAGGTACTACACAATGAATTGACACATAAACTCTAATTTGTCCCATGTTCAGAATTTTTCCAAATGTCTTTATTTGGTTCAGGCATATGCATGTATCTATCGTGTTGGTGTGAAAGAAATTGTGTCGCTAGTTTATTTGTATGATTATCGCTGTCGTTATCGCAATCGCTATCGCGGCGGTGTGAATCGGTCTTAATACTGCATCGCATACATACATATACAAAGCCAGTGGGGATTTTGACATTTTAGTCAGCAAAATTTGGCTTGGATGTATTCCAACTTTGTCGAACGTCGAACTAAGGAAATTAAGTCCATTTGGACGTAAAGAAAAACATGGATTTCAATTACATACAAGCAACAAATTTGAATTTCATTCTATTACGTATTCAGCATTTTCTTCAATATTGTTTATAATACGTTAATCCAGACAGTAAATACATAACTAGTATTTTTAATATTATTCTACATCGTATGTTTGCTAATTACTTAATTACTTCTTTCCAAATCTCTCATAAAAGTATAAGAAACTCCTCTTCATTATAATTAAAAGCAAATTTACAAAAACTAGAAGGAATTCTATTTTTCATAGTACATTAAAAAAAAAAACACACACACACACACAAAACAAAATTTTGTTAATATTTAATTATCCAGGCTGGGTATGTACAATTCCCCTGTAGTCTAATAATATAATGTTGGTTATGTTATATGAAGTTAAAAGCGTTTTATGCTTTGATATAAAACGCGAAACTCCATTAGCAAAAACTTTATTCAGAAACATACTGTTGTATACTCTGAAGAGTGTCTGGAAAATCTGAGGCAGCATCTTATCATGTACCAGAATCCCCCTTGAAAACAATTTACAGAGACTACTAGTGTTTGTGAACACCAAACAATAGACAGAGGATGCACAGGGAATGTCTATAGTTACCGGCTACGGAATTAAGTGCACCACCACAAATTTTACACTAAACTTAAGGGTAAACAGGAGCAGCACCAGTAGCTGCAGGAGCAGATGCATAGTTCTTATATAGCTTCGCTAGAGGTAGCAGGCAACTCATTCAGAGAGAATAGCGACAAAGGAACCAAAAGGGTAGTCATAGTCTGAAAAGGTGTTTTGTTTCCAAGTAGTAGAGGTAATCTGTACAAGAACACATCTTCCTTCAACTTTATAACAAGAAGCTTTTTAGAATTTTGTAGATACATCTCAATTCGGAAGATAATGTCAATTCTCTGTAGAAATTTCGATAGAATTAATCTCACAGGGGATAATCCTTGGAATAATCTCAGTAGCGATTTAAGGCTTTTAATCAATGCATAAAATGGTAGGAGAAACAAAGTTAAATATCCTCAGCAATACCCATAGATGTGTACAGGTTTAAATAAACTTCAATCTCATGGGTAAATTGGTGCTATAAAGGAAAAAGAAAACTCAACTTCTTACTATATGCTGCTTCTGGTTGCATTGCATTCTATTAGAGTCTATTTTTAGCTTCCCATGAGAAGGATGATGATGTGCGTTCAAGCGTAAATAGGTAATCCTTGTAAATGTTAATGACAGGATGATAATGCGACATTAATGCGAATACTAAAATACAAACATAAATATATATGTGCACACAGCATTTCTATGATGCATTTGAAGAGATGGTCCAATTTTAGCCATTTCCTGGATAATTTCGATGAGCAATCAATGATGAGAAACCCTCTGCTGTGGAAAATTGCCGCATGAACAATAGGAACTTTGGGTGAATCTGGTAATAGAGTGAAGTGTGGTTTCCCTTTGTTATGTTCTCTTCAGGGTAAGTATAGTAGGTATACATTAGGTAATTACTGATAATCGTTGACTATACTAAAGGAGCAGCCATACTTATTATAATGGAATCCCATTTGAATTGAACGGCGTTAAATTAGAGCACAATCGGTGCGGGATAATGAAGAAATTGCTTTTTATGGTTAATTTCAATGTTCTATTACTTAAATAGTAGTAAATCTGCAGGCAATTATTTTTTATTTCCATTAAAAATTGACGACTCAGACCGACATCGATTGTTTCGAATATTAAGGTAAAAATCTTGGAATATTTCAGTACGTAAAAGGAATGAATTTAACTTTACGGTTACCACTTTCTAAAAAATTACGATCGTTGCATGAATAATATAATTTATTTTTCACGCTAACGTTTCTATGGTTTTCATAACCATCTTCAGGGCGTGAGAGCAATACATTTATTTTTATGGGTGTTGAAAAATTTATTGTGAGTCGCCATTCAATTTACTCCCTTCCTAGGTTTAGAGTGTTAATAAAGTCCAGAACCATTCTGGGATTGAGATTCCACACATAGTTTGATGGAGGAAAAGCATGTTCGAGGTAAAGTAATCTCCGCCTAGATAATACTTCGCAATTGCAGAGCTGGTACTCTGAGGTTTCATAAGCATCCTGACAGAAGCGGCAGGATGAAATCTTAGCCAAGCCCATCTTGTTTAGGTGATACTACACGAAGCAGTAACCTGAGAAGAGCTATGTGATCATTTTAAGCTCTGTTCTCCTAAGAGTAGGAGTACTTTAGTTTTTCCGCCAGAGGTGTCAATAGAGTTTTTTGTCGGACGAAGTTCTTGTAGCTTTTCACAATAAAGAGATTTTCGTTTGTTCTCCCAGCTAGTTAGGGTAGTTTTGAGGTAACATTTTAGTACTACAAAAAGGCTGTTGTCTGACAAAAGGAGTTTTCGCTCCTCTTTTGGCTAGGCCGTCAGCAATTCCATTGCCCTCATGAGCTCCTCATTTTTATTGGTTTGCAAACATTCCCAGACTATCCTTGCTTAATAGTGAAGGACATTAAAACTTTGAGAGCGGCTTGACTCTCCGAGAGGATATTGATGGTTGAACCATTTATGATTCTTTTAATACAGGTATTGTGGCATATAGGTATATTAGCTTGGAATAGGGTTAGGGTAGAGCCCAGGGCCTTTGAGATATGGCATCTGGGGCCGCATATGCCCAGCTCGACTCCACTGTTCATTTTTTAACCATCCGTATACTACTCCATCGATCCTCGTTGAAAGGACGGTTTAGTGGAACGTCATTGTCGTTGGTCCCCCAGGACCACGTCGAATGGTCTCCAAAAGTCCAGATATTGTCGTCATTTGCTTGAAGCATATCAATTTTAAAATACTTAAATGACCAATCAGATCACCTGGCATGCACTATTTCTCGTTTTGCACTCAGATAGCAGTGGAGATCGCTTCTTTTTCACCTTAGTACGTCTTCCATGGCTGCTGTAGGACAGGTACTCATGGCCACCACATATTCCCACACAGGCAACCCGCTGGATTTTTTGCAGAAGAGCCTCGGTTTTCTTTTGATTATTTTTGACCACCATGCCAAGGGCCGCATACGTGACCATGGGTTTAACAACCGTTGTGTACAGCCAATACATCATTCTTGGCTTCAGATCCGATGTTCTGAAAATAAACCGATGACACGTGTAAAGAAATCCTACCGTTCTTTTTGTCACTCTGAACAGATGCAAATTCCAGGTAACCCTCAGAAACTTGACTTCATCCGAAAATATGAATTAGGTATTATTATCGTCGTTGAAAACTTCGTCCTTCTTATGAATGGAGCAGTAACGGTTTTGCTGCGGTTTCTGCGGCGGACTTAATTTCATAACGTGCGGACTTTGGAGAGGGCTTCTTACATGAGATCGGATATGACCTGATCATGTTTGTATAGGAACCACTAGGTCATCTGCGTAGCCTTAAAATCCCGAACTGGTCCATGAATTACAATCGACCACAAGACTTTCTAGAGTGTCCTCCTCCTCCTACATATGGGCAGCTTTTAACTGCAATTATCGTGTCTGAACAGATACCTATAATTATGGTTATCCTCCTACTTCTAAGGATGGAATCTATCCAGTTAATCGTGGAGGGCTCAAGGTCCTTATCTTCAGCGGTTATTTTAATTGAATAAGTCCACTTTTTTTGCTTAAAGAGCTTATGCGAGATCTTTGACTAATGTATGAATGGCAGTCTCAGTAGACTTGCCAGCTTAATAAGCAAACTGCTTGGAATGAAATGGTGATTTGATCAAAATTTCACTTCGAATATGTGGGTCTAGGATTTCCATGGGTTTAAGTAGTAATAAGGAGAGGCTGATGCGTCGGAACAATTTATGTTGTGTTATGTCTAAATAAGCTTGAAAATAAAAAACAAAAAAATATCTCACGAAGCTGATAATGCCAATAACATGCATAACTAACATGTATTAAGTAATTAGGGAGGACTATTCTCTGAATACCTGACTTAAAATACGTATGGAATAAGAAGATTCTCCCTAAAGAGTTTTATACATAAGTAAGTAAACAAAATTCTTTCGTATATGATCGTTGGACATTTTCAACCATATGTCAAAGACATTTTGACCGAGTATAATATTTGCAGCTTCAAAACCAAAAAAATGAATTTGCAAGATTACTTATTTACAAATATTAGTACATATATCAAACTCCAACACATACTTATTTGATGATTTTAAGTGGCCGTATTATAGCGTAGATAATCTGTATGAGTCTCCATTTAATTTCGTCAATATTTGCCGATTCACAGTTCGCATTTAATTCTTAACTATTAAAAACATAAATCCAGACATTAATAACATACAATTTCTCAGAACACTGCAGATTCTTCATTCGTAAATTAAATTATGATGTATGTAATTGAAAAAATATTCCAACTTTACAGTTTTCGCGTCGACGCTAATATTAAGAACACATTGGCCTTCACCGAAGATCGAATCTATAGTTCGCATACTACCACCAACTGCACTTGCAGCGATTCTTCAGTTAAATGCATATTTTCATGGAGAAGCCTCGATTCGATACTGAGGTCAGGATGGTGGTATACTGGAAAATGTGAAATCAGGGTGAGCTAATTCTTCCTTGACATAATCTTCGAAGACTACAGGAAAAAGGGAAATTCTCGTTGGCATGCTTGATATTTTCGAATATTTTGTTTCTGAAAGGACCAAACCATGATTGAAACGATTACAAGGATGCAAGGGTAGGCTTAACCAGTAGTGATGATATTTAAAAAAAACAATACTTGTATCGGTATATAGTACATCCTATGTTCCCCATTTCGATGTTACATTTCTTCAGAAAATGTAAGTAATATGGGCTACTTGTAAAGATGCAAGAAATATTTTACTTCATCAGACTTGGTGTAAATCTACAAATCTACAAATCTCATATCAGGCCTAGATTAGAATATAATTCCCATATTTGGGAAAGGGGTGACATATCAATAGCAACTATTAATTCTCTAGAGCCCCAGCGTAATGTCGGATATCCATCTCTTGATCGCTACTTCTATGGCTATTGGTCTGACGAGTTCTCTAGCCTGATCCCTAGTAGAATTCGTAATATGCACACTACACGAGCTGTAACCTGTAACCCGAGTTCACCCTCACACCCTTGAAGTCAAACAGAACAGTATAGGTACGAATGTGGAACAGTTTGCCATCCTCTGTTTTCCCCCTCAGTTATTAGCCGCAAACATTCAAACATAAGGTACAACTCAGTAATCCTCAATTCCCCACCCCTTCTTTCTTTCCTGCAAAAGCTGTGCTACGGCATCATATGGTATACCCTGAGCTTTGGCAATATCATAAAAAAAAAACTACATCAGAGAATAGTTACAATTTTATAACTAAATTCTTTGTAAATTGTTCATCGTTGGTTCTCACGTCGTTGGAAAAATTCTGAAAGCATCAACAACTTATGCGCTCCATTAATACAGGAAAAAGTGTTAATGGAATGTAATTAAACAAGTAATTCAATTGCAGGCTCATTTATTATAACGTGTGCCCTTAATAATTCTCGCACCTCACTTAATTTCAATGCTATAGCAACAACAATATTCCTTTAGAAATTTCCATGACAGTCCAGTTCAAAACCAGTCCGAACTGACACAACGAAAACTGCAACCAATGTTGATGTTTATCTAATATGCATCCTTTAAAAATGAACAGAAATATTCTCCTTTTTTGTTTTCATTCATTCCTTCCCTTTCACACTCCTTTTCACTCTCTTTCTGGTACATATGTATGTATTTATAATCTATGCATTATAGTTAGTCACATCAAGTAAAATGTTAATCACTGTCCCTTCCTATGTCAGAAGTATGTATGTAAGCATCAAGAGTTCTTGATGCAGTGAATTTTCACTATGGATGTTCACCATGGATGGTTTACAAGTGGATTCAAAGTGCTAGCTGAGCTGGGTGATGCTAATCAGGACCGACGTATGCAAAATCATGTCTTCAGAGCATGCTTTATGTTTTCCAAGTAATGCTCAATGGGGCACAAAATGGCTTGACTATGGCTGCACTTGAAAAGTTACGAGAAAGTGTACCTACTTCACAAAGCTGCCTGGATTAGGAGTAGCAAACATGTTGAAACTGCATGCCTTTGGGCTAGTTAGTTCCGGGTAAACTGTGCAAAGCGGTCAGTAAACTTTCTTAAGTGGAGCATCAGTGCGGGCAGTCATCATAAAAATAATTATTGTACATACTAGTGTCATATATATATGATATAAAAAAAAAATATATATATATATAAAAGGACATTTAGGATAAATATGTATGTATATATGTATTAAGATGAATCTTACCTGGACCATTTGCTTCTGAACTTTTTGTTAGTAGTGCTACAACTATAACAAAAGCAATATTGATGAACTTTTGTAATTGAATTGGTCTAATTGTTGCTATTGTAGAGTTTTGTTTTGTTGTGGCGAACGATCGCGACCGGCTCAATGCCTGACACCACCGGAAAGACCCAGGGTCCGCGCACACGCCCATGCCTCTGCTCCCATAGTCAATGCCGCTAACGGATCGTCGTCATTGCAGCGGCGTCACCTAAAATAGAAAAACAAGATAAGTTCGTGCATTACATAAAATTTTTAAATTAAAAATGAATCCATAAACATAAACAGCACTATAAATTACACAGAATTACACCATAAAAATTCAAGAAACCTATCGAATTTCATCTTAATCGGTCTATGCCTATGATAACAGGTCTTTATTGTTTATTTAATAAAGATTAGAGAATGACATTTCTGGAGTAGAAATTGTAGATCCAAGCTGTCCTCGTTTAGATTTTTTGTGTCTGATTCGGGTGTAAAGGGGGGTTGAACTCTGTAACATACACACCAGCAGAAGCAAGACAATTCTTATAGCTTTTGTAAAGAAGAAAATTGATCCTTTGAGGGATGATTTTTATTACAGTCATAAATTTCCACAAGCCAAATACTTTAACAACCATTCCACAACCAACACAACACCCCCAGATGAATTGATTGGGCTGTAAAAGAGCACCCAACTCAAAGTCTTTCCACCCAATCGCTCTCAGTTTTTCTATTCGATTTTTAATATCTTCCTTTCTTCCATTATCCTTATGCTGAAAATCTCTATATAGTCCAGGGGAAAAAATTAAGCGATTTTCTGCACTTAGAATTTTTCTAGTAGCTACCCAAGATTTTAATGGCTTTACTTTTTTTAAAGGTTTAATGAAGTCTTACAAATTGAAGGGAATTTCGCTTGTTGTGGACGTCAAATATATGTATGTAATAATAACAAAAAAAAAATTTTATTAGTACTTTTTTCTGTCTAGACCACAAACGAGACATGTTTAAGGTAATGATGATTTTGTTTACGTCTAAATCGGACCACACACACACACTATTATTCCCTTTTTCGTTTATTTTCTACATCGTGTTGATCTTAGGAATTTAGAAATAAAACCCATCTCTATACAGACCCGTGAATTAGATGGTCATCCCCTAAATCAAATATGACGTATTTGTCGTAATCTAGACACATCAATCGCCAATCCAATTCTCCTTTTTTTATTACTAAGTATAGTTTCGTCATAAACTTCGTCTCCGAAAGATGTTTACCCTTACCTTGTCTTTCTACAAATTAACACGTGTAAACTAGAAATCTTATTGGCATGTCAGAACAAGTGAAAGAGAAAATAGTTTGATGTTTTTAACAAAATGGTTTGAAACTAAATTTCTAATTTGACCTGCAAAAGTAAAAGTAAGACTGCTTCGACGACATGATAATAATATATAGTATTTTCCTAATCAGATGGATCCCAACAAAGCGGGTTCACAAATGGCAACATTTTCTTTTGTGTTATGATGCCTCCCAAATTTTTAGCAAATGTAGGGTATCCCGTCTGTAATGTAATATTCGGTAACTAAATAGGGTAAATGTTAAGAGAATGAAAAAAATTTAATGGAGATTTATTTGTTGGTGGGCGGGGGGGGGGGGGATAAATTTATTATTGACTCTTCAATTTCTGATAAATCATCATATTACTCCTGACAATTTAAAATTGTTTAGATAGACAATCGCTAGGGATTTTTAATGATCCATAATCCATTTTACCCCCCTCATCCCCTCCGTGAAGTAAGAGCTAAAACTAAATCGAAATTTTGGATTTTTAGCCCAATTTTTTTCATTTATCATTTTATTTATTTTTGTTCAAGAAAGATTTTTTTTTTAGTTATGATTGACGAAACTAGCACAATCCTCATATTCCCTAAATCCCTTCGGCGAACCTCATCAAGGTCAACATTTAATATTTTTTTGTTAAAAAAAAAAACTGATATTTTTCATATCTAATCAAGCATTAAGACTTCTGTCGGCACATTCTGCAACTTGTACTCGAAAAATTGTTGGGTTCTTTTTACGTTTTCTTGAGCACATCCAGCGAAAATGTATTGAAAAGCTTATTAACAAAACAAAACTGCCTATCCTGTAGCATTGTTTTTTTTTTTTTTTTATACAAATGTGATGGTTAATTTTCAATTGTAGGCCCTGGTCTCTTAAATTCAATATGAAAACTGGTATTGATGATGGTTCTCTTTTTTTTTTAAATAGTACTGAGTTAAATGAATAAAACAACAAATAACTAAATATACAGATGAAGAGTGCATATCAGAAAATTTTAAAAAACCTTATCAGCAACCAAGTTAGTTATCTGCGACGGAAATTGTAGCTAGAAATATTGTTATCTACAGAAAATCTTCCTAATATTCTTCAAGACCATTCTTAGCACACAAAATGGAATGTAAGCAACCATAGTTCTCGTAATTCGCAATTTAGTATTTGAAATTTCTATTTTACATGATATTCAAATTTATAAAATCTACAAAGAGTTTGGAGTTTTTTGGTACCAGAGAGCTAGAAATGAATATGAAAAATCCTTACCCCTGCTAAGCGAAGTGGGGGCAGATATATGTAGTACTGAACAGTGTTGGTCGTAATCTTCTTTCAGTGTAATTTGATTAATAATTCCATTATAGTTTAGTCAAATTACCAAGTAATCTAATTAAATTGTATTTTATTACATTTCAATCAGATTACTTATAAGAGAATATGTAATCTATCAAATGTGTAATCTGTTACAATATAATTCGATTATTTTGTAATCTAATTACATTGTAGATTACTTAAAAGTAATTATTAGTATAATGAAATGAATTGAAAGAAAATAGTATTGTTCTCGTACGAAATTAGTTTTAGGGAGTTTTGTGAAGAATTATAATACAAATATCTTAAATATAATCACATTAATTAGACTAACATGTAGTGGAATTAACATGTAATCGATTAATGTGTAATCAAATTCACTTGTAATCAGACTACACGTTAATCGATTACATTATGTAATTATGGAAATGGATTACATTAGTAATCTGTTACAAAGTAATCTGATAAACCAATCGTACAAGGAACTGAAAAAGTCCGAAGCTTTAGAAGCATTATGGAGTTCACCGAAAGCCAGCAATAGAAGATATCATGTATGTTAAAGAGATCAATAACACAATTAATTTTAGTCCAACCTTGGAGCCAGCCAATTGAGGGTACAGCGCTGAAATTTGGAATATAAGCTTTCGACAAAATTTTTAGTTTTAAATTCTTTTAAGTTGTGGAATGGGGTAAATGGCACCAATTCTGCCATATTTAATTTTGTTTTTTTTTTTTTTTTTTGCAAAAATAGGATAGGTCGTACCTCGATAACTAAAACATCATCACATTTTTGAATCTAGTGCACTGGCTCAGTTATTAATTTGAAGACTATATTACCATAGAATAGTATACATATATAGGGTGATTTACAAAAAAAAAAAAACACGACAAAAAAAAAATCTTCAAATTTCGCACCCAAAAAATCGACGTCCATCTGTACATACTACAATTTTTTGCTGTTCTCATAAAGACTTGACCAACTTGTTAGCTATACGTAAACTCCGTTTATACATATATGTACACAATATGTACATTTTTGTTTACCTGCTGTCTCTTTACTTTTATATGAATGCTTTTATGGATCTTGTTGAACCATTGTCCTGCTCTAATAAATAAATTTAATTTGAAATTTATGAAATTCAAATAGATCAATCTATCGGTACCTAACAATTATATGTTAACAGTAAACCATAAACAGTTAAAGGATGGAAAAAGAATTAAATATTGAAATTTTATGTGTAAACAACATAATATTGATTGGCCCTGTTCCAGGTGCAGATATTCGAATTGTACCCGGTTGACTGAAATTTAACTTCCCCACATTCACAAAATGTTCTCTCTATGCAAATATATTGAAATTAATTTTCAAAACATAATAATTTCTAAAAATTCAATCTCGGAAATTAATTATGAAATTAATAATGAAATACTTTACATATATACATATATATAAATACATACACACACATATTCATGTACCTATGTAAAACATCATACAGCACAGGGCAAATTTATTTCAATTATCGGTAGCTTGGTAAAACTTTACACAAAATTCAATGCAAATAGCTAGAAATTTTGCATTCATTAAATTAGCGAATGTACTTATCCAAACCAGGCACAGGGGGCAGACAAATCAAATACCTATATTTAAGCGTCAGGAATGTACCATTAAGGACTGCTTATCAATTTGTTGAAAGCCTACGTTATATGTATGTTTGTACATAGATATAACGAAGGTCTGCTAAATGGAATGTGAAGCTGCATATGAAGCAATTCAAATGAATAATAATTACGGAACCGGGAACAGACAGGGTCTCTGGTAGTGACCTTTTTAATTATGTGCTGGTTAGTATAGAACCACTATAATGACTATCCCATCCCAACAGCAGCCAGCAGGAGCAGCATCAGCATCAATCTACACCGGTCGGTCTGGTCCGTTCATTAACATCCTGGTCTAATTTATGTAGCTGGCTTTGACGAAAATTTTAGCATAAGTTAATTGTATAAGGGAGGAGCTTGGGACCCAAAGTGGATTATTCAATATTATTCTTTATTAGTTTAGCAGAGAGGAGTTGTCATTAGTTGTACATTAGTAAAATTTATCAATAAATATAATTCTAACGAGGAAGTTTAGTGTTAAGCTTTATTGAATTTTTCGTAATATCGGTTGTATACATTATGTGGATACGTGTAGACAGTCTTACTTAAAAAATAAAGGGACCAAGAAATTGTTCACTTGTGGCAGTTGGCAAACTTTTAGTTTTGTGTTTGGTATAAGTTGGCAACAGCTTTCGCCTGACAAAAAAATTACTTTCTTCCAGTCATCAATCGTCGAATTTGTTCGATCCTTGCAACATTAAAGCCGCCTTGCCTTTGTATGTCTCTTCGTAGGGAGGGAGTTTTCTTTTCGATCTTGTTTTATCCATAAAATTCTACCAACGTATCCTGAACTTTCCTAAGAAGATGGAGAAGCATAATGGACTTGGAGATGGTATTTCCATTGCGGAATTTTGATAATTAGAAGCAAAGAGTATTCCTTGCTCCATATTTTTACGTAGAATACCTAAGTCATATTAGAAAAAGTATAGCCGCTTGCCATTTTTTTTTTTTTTATATATAAAAAAAACTTGACGCGAAGTGAAAAAATTGGTGCGCCGTCTCTGAAATTTCGTTTTATAACATTTATAAAAAATAGAAGAATTTAATTTTCTATAAGTCTATAACTAAGCTTCCATTGAGAAAAAAAATAAGAAAAAAGTTATGAAAGAAAAGTTTTTTTGAAAATCCAAAATAAGCAAAAACCACTATTTGAGCTACCTCTTAATGAATTTCACACAAATTTTGGATAGAAGTTTAAAAGTATATTAGCTAACAAATTCTGAATGAGCATTTCAACATTTTACACATAGATACTTTTGCAAATCCATACATTTTTTAGACACCCTAATACCTATCTAAGAAGAAAAAAGTCGATAAAGTAAAAAGATGCTATCACCAAAAATAGAACCCCAACAAAATGTCAATTAAAACAAGACTGCAACTTTTCAACGAGACTTGAAAAGACCATCCAATTCATAGCACATCGTCTGAAAACCTTTGTTATTAGGTATTTAGCTTGATAAAGCTATAACATTTCCAGGTAGGCTCTAGAAGGGAACTGGTAAAAAAATACGATGTACTTATTGGAAAAAATGAAAACTCTTGGAAGAGTACCATTTTTAATTTAATTTAAGTCAACTGGGAGATCATATAATGAGGTAAAAGCTAAGAATTGAATGGAGAGTGTGATTAAAGGAGTAATAGATATGCTTAGAAAGATATACTGGAATGAATATTAAGGAAGATATGGCAACTACAACAAGTATTAGGATAGCTTAACCCATATTAAAAAGCTTTCCTTTTGAGAGGGCTTCTATTAAAGAAAAATCCTGCATCAGCAAACGGAATAAAAAAGCTCAGCTGGAATTAATTTATTTATTTAATTTAATGTATTTGTAGTATAATTATTATTATCGAAAATACAGGACTTTAATATCAATAATTTACGAAAATTTATTAAAAATTCAGGAACAATTGAAAATAGTCTCGTGATTATTATAATTCGTTCTGTAATGAGGAATGTATAACAAGCACCTAGAGCAAACTGCCCTTTCCGAACCATATTACCCCTGTTAATTGATGATAACACTGGGGAACAAAAATGCAAATTTTTTTCTGAGTCATTAGGTTTGGCAGTAATTTTAGTATACACTATCATTGTAAATACCCGAAGTGTAGTTAATTTATTTGGGTTGACTCTGTCTCTCTCAAGAAATCCCACCTGACATGATCATTATGGGACCCTTCGATATCTTCAATGTTGGGAAACCTTCTTGACGACTCGGCGATAAACCGACAGTGTAGGTAGCTACAGCCAAGTATAGGTAAATTAAAGATTAAAGATTATTATTATTCATGAAAAGTACACAAGATTTTACAATCTTTTCAGCACAAAAACTTTTGGGAATACTTATGGGAACATTTTAGAAATCTAAATAAAAATATCCTAACTATACAAAAACTAAAATAAAATTAAAAATTGATAATTAAAAAATTATTAAAAAATTAAAAATAAAGAATAAAAACCTACTGAAATTAAGTAAAAATTTGGGAATAAACATAAAATAAACAGAAAAAGTATAAGTACCTACTGCTAAACAAAAAAAAAAAAAAAAAAAAAAACTAAGAAGAAACTAAGAAAGTAATTGAGAATTGAAAAATATAAATTATAAAATTTTAGGTATGATAAAATTATGAAAATTATGAAAATTTTAAAGAATCTGAAAGTGAGCTACGCCGTGAGAACAAGAGAATAGGAAAACAGAAAAATAGAAAAAGGGGAGGATTAATTGAAAGTGTGGATCCTGATTAGATCCTTAAATGAACCGACAGATCGCGCGTTTTGATGACTAGGGGGAAGACTATTCCAGAGACGGGATAATTGAACAGGATAAGAGGCCTCCATAACTAATCTGTGAAAACGAGGTATTATCACATTCCGATTGCGTTCCGAAGCTGTGTACTGGAAAAATTCACGCAAATAATACGGCTTGTTTGCACGTAATAAGCTATAAAAGTGAATCAGTCCTCTCTGCTTAAGATAATCTCGTATTGAGCAACCTAGTAATTTTGTATGGTAAGGTGAAACATGGTCGAACCTACGAAGTCCATAAATGAAGCGAATACAATCGTTAAAGGCAACTTCCATCTTGCGAAGACAGACGCTATCGAGTCTAGGGTATATCAAACTGCCAAAGGTAAAGTATGGTAGAATTAAGGTTTTAACCAGTTTTGAGCGAATTTCGACCGATAATGAGTCAGCCGAGAGCCAGAAATTATCATTTAAGACAGAGTCATTAGAAAGGATAGATAAGCCAACAGTTCAAAATAGCCGCAATTCTAGAGAAAATGCATTAAGGGCAGATGCAGAATAGATTACAGATTAGATAACAGATATGCTAGCTCCAGAATTAGCTGCAGTATAGTTGGTGCAGAATACCACAGGGTAAGGACAAATAGCAACGGACAGCAGTTTTAAGGCCTAGTTGAGAATAAATAAGGTGTCGAAAGGTAGAAGCAAGGCAGTTTGATTTGCAATCTTGAGTTTCACGATAGCTAGGCGGTAGATCGCATTCGGGCGGGTCGTCAATTTGCGCGCAATAGAAAATTTTTGAATCTTCTTACAATTGTGTTTTTTGATTTTAGAAAACATGAGTTTTTCATGAAAAATTTGTGTTAACGATCCCGACGGCTTTTGCTACATATGTGGTATAAGTATTGTCAACAAAAGCATATTTTGGAAAACAGCTTAACAGGATAAATATTGGTGCCGCATAAAGTATGTAAAGTTTGCGTGTAATCTCTCCGATACTGGATACATGGAGGACGCAAAGAACTTAAATTTGGAGTGCCGACGACGTGGAATGAGCCAAGGAATCATTTTTATGATTGCTACTTTTGTACAGTAAATATGAAAAGTATGAACCGGTACAAAAAGCGCAAGTGGGTTTATCTTAATGTACAATCGGCTAAAGCATCAATATGCCACAGTTATCTACAGATTCCTCTGATGATATTGAAATATTAGTCACTCAAAATGAAAGCAACAGTTAAAGTGAATTTGACGCATGGAGCCCTACACTTCAGGGTTTTTCTTATGGTGAGCTCAATGACTTCGTTCGTGATTTAAATTTATCAAAGAAATAAGCTGAACTTCTTGCCTCCAGACTTAAGAAAAAACGTTGTATTCAGCCAGGCGTAAAAATAAGATCTTACCGCATTAGAGAGGAAAATATTCTTCGTTACTTCAATGAAGAAGATGATCACGTGTATTGTAACAATGTGGCGTCTCTTCATGGATAGCTCAAAAAGAAATAAAAATACTCTTGCTTCCTCTGCCGTACAAAAGAAAAACACTGGAGTAGGAAGCAATGGCCGCTGAGAGAAAGTATGACTATGGGAAAAGCTAACATCATTTATGAACCACTAATAGACCGCGTAAAAATCCTCCTTCCACCACTTCATATTAAGCTTGGGCTAATGAAACAGTTCGCCAAAGCCTTAAATAAGAGTGGTAATTGTTTTAATTATATTTGCCATACATTTCCTGGCCTTAGTATGGAAAAATTAATTTTTGATGGTTCACAAGTCCGTACCCTTATAATGGATTGTAATTTTACAAAGCCACATGACTGAAATAGAATCTGATGCCTGGACAAGTTTTCTACCATTTATCAAAATTTTTTTTGGGGAACTAAAAAGCAACAGAATATTCCGAAATAGTCGCCAAAATTCTTGAAAATTTTGATAAATTCGGAGCTAATATGAGTGTCAAACTACATTTTTTAAATAGATTTTTGACCAAATTCCCTTACAACCTTGGCGATTACAGTGACGAGCAAGCAGAGCTATTCCACCAGGACATGACGGTAATGGAGGAAAGGGCGACCATATGATGGTGAACTATTGCTGGACCTTACAAAGGTACTGTCCTGTCCAAAAACACAGTAGATATTATCATAGAGAAAACAGTTTTCTTAATTATTTTTATATTTTCATGTAATAATTTATGCTATGTAAAATACCATTTATAACGCAATTTTGATTTGAAAATAAATGTCTCAATATATATTTAATACATTTTTTACATCCTTATTAGGTTGTTATTATCTCAAAATCTAGAGCCAATTTAGCAAATCTGGTATTTTTTCCGTATTTAGGGGACTAAAATTACTCTAAATCGGCCCTCAAATCCCGTGCCGCAGAATCACTGTTCCCCAGTGTAATAACAGGGGCGAGTTAATTCTGTAATCCAAAATATCTTTAACAAATATTCCACAGTTAACCTTCCATCGGAGTTCCACTTGAGATAAACCAAACAGTAAACTCTTACAGAATGTGAAGGTAAATTATCATATCGATAGTAGCATTTGTAAAATGCAAATTAAGTGAAGTTTTTCTGTTCATATTCAAAACGATCGACATATGATCCTTGTGATAAGGACATCATAGAGAACGAAGTAGAGAGCTTTAAGGGTATTAACATCTTTGATGTCTTGAGCATTACGCTTAAGAAATCCTAGACATCTAAAAGCCTTTCAAAATAAAAACTCAACGTGAGGAATGTAACTCAATTTAGTATCATGTATAACCCCCAGGTCATTAATTTTTAAAACCCTAGGAATAGTACTGCTATTAATAAGATAATCAAGAACTATTGAATTGGATAAGCTATAAAATTTTATAGTTTTACATGTACCAATGTTTAAGTGAAAATTGTTCAGAGAACACCAATCAGATATTAAGATCACGTTGAAAGAGGGCGCAATCATCAACAGAACCGACTATTAAAAATAATTTCAAGTCGTCTGCAAACATCAAACATTTAGTAAATCTGAAACTTATGACTATATCATTAATAAAAAGCAAGAAGTGCAGAGGACGAAAGTGGCTAGCCTGTGGGACATCAGAATTAACGTTTAACTCTCTGGAGAGGATCCTACCAGTTTTGACATATTGTTTAGGATTCATCAGATAGTGTGAGATCTAGTCTCGATCGTGAGGGAGGAAAGCCGGTATAAAGGACAACTCTGTTTTTTTTTTTAAAATTCAAATATAAAATTTTATTAATACTTCAAGAATTATATAATTCAATATGCTTAACCTAATATCACAAAAATTCAATTCAAAGAAACTTAAAACTACTAACAATAATAAAAATTCAATAAAAATTATAAAAAACAAGTAAAAAAGCTAGAATTGGTCTAAGACCAATTCTTATGATACCCTAGAGAATGCCCGTATTAAATTTTGTATGGTCACCGATCTATGCAAGTATTGATTTTGAAGTTGTTTTTCGCATATATTTCTAGAACAGTTTGTCGCACAGAAAAATGGTAATAACCAATTTTATAGGATTTCGTATTCTGCAGAAGTTTTTAGTACAATAAAAATGTGACTGATCGTTTTCAAAGTATACGTAAAAAACCGAAATTTTTATATGGCAACACCAAGAAGGAGTTGCCCGATTATGTCCATTTTTGACATTTTATTTGCTAATGTAGTAAAAACATCATGTACGAAATTTCAGCTCTCTACGTCGATGCGTTCTCAGGCAGTGTCCAAATATATAGCGGAAAACGAAATTTTTATATGGCAACCCCACGAAGGAGTTGCCCAATTTGTCTCATTTTCGAACTTAATTTTACTTTTTTTTTTAAAGTCCGTGTACAAAATTTCAGCTCTTTAGGTATACGCGTTCTCGAGTTATCGTGCGCACAGACGGACGGACGGACGGACGGACGGACGGACGGACGGACATGCAAAAATCGAAATAACTTTTAATATTATGAATGGGTGTCCAATCCATTTTGCTCTACCACCATTATTTCGAGGTGTTACAAACGGAATGACAAACTTAGTATACCCTATGATTTCATCTAGGGTATAAAAACTAATGCTGGCCACCCAGTCGGCCAGCCTTGTAATATTTGTTCTGAAATAAGAAGAAGAAGAACAGAATTATTATCTGTCAACGGAATAAACTTCAATGCTACTGCTGCGTGAAAACAGAAGGATAGAAAATTGTGCAGTACTAGTGCGTGAGAGCAAAAAGGTAACGAAATGCTCTTTGCTATTGCGTGCAAGCAGAAGGGTAGCAAAATGCTTGTTTAGAAAAAATAGGACACTCAGATTATCTTTGACCAGAATTATCTTCTGTATGAAAGGATAGGAAGCTCAGGTTATCCCTGATCAGAACTATCTTCTGAAAAAAAGGTAGGAAACACGATTCTTTAAACTCAGATGCAAATCAACTCTGGTGCCATCTACTGTATTCTGTCGGCTTTACATAACTGCTGTATCCAGTGACGACATGATATAACTTCGCATTGAAAGCGATCATCGAAGCGAAGATTTCGCTCTGGCGGTATGTTATAAGATTTTCGTTCGACAGGCGATTTTGCTTATTTCGAAATTATTTCCGAATTTCTTCCCCTTGCACAAATGACATTTATAGATTCTTTTTCTAGTTGTTGATAAATTTTAATAATAATAAAATTGGAATTTATGAATTTTTCAAGCGCATTGGCTTTATTTGTGGAGGATAATGAAAGTGACGAAGAAATAATTAATTACTGGGACAAAAGAAAATTTTTAAGGTAGCGGTATTATGTTATGGATATGCCCAACAAAATGTGCTTCTTCAAGTTTGAAGAATCTATATAATTAATATATAAAATCATTTATATTGAATAAATTTAAAAAAAAAATGTAACATTTAAATTAATTAAATTAATTTAAATTAATTTCTTAAACTTTACATACATTTTTTAATCTTCGCTTGTCCTATCACTCTCAGCAAAACTCAGTGATATTCTATCGAAATTATCGCCTGTCGAAAGTGTTACAACATACCGACTATCGATAAATTGTCGAACGTCGAATCTTTCGAAGTTATAACATCTTGCCCCAGTTATGCTTGTCCCGCCACTTGGTGTTGTCCTAGCGGCGGTTTTTGCATTTGTTTGCATTTTATTTGAGGCGAAATCGACTGGCTGACATAATGTCATTTAATGACATTACAAGTAGAAATACATGGTGAGAGTTTGTTAATTCTTTTTATTTATTTGTTGTTGATGAGCCTCTCTTTATTTTTTGTTTTAGAGACGGTGATGCCCAGTATATTGAGGAGGGCTCTGATGGGATAAATTCTAAGATTATTATTAGATAAGAATTTTGTTCACTTTTCTTTAGGAAGACGACACTTTGTGTTTGTTGCTTTTTCAGGAGATTGACATGCTGTCTGAAAAGCGTGAATTACAATTCCGACTGATCTGTCGACTGTGATTTGATTTTAAGTCGAAGTCGACGCTGACGTGAAATTTGTAATTAAATTAAAGCTTCAACTGTTTGAACAAACCAGAAGTCCTGACTTCTGTGATTGAACTGAAGTTGGCCGCAGCAAACTCCTACTTTACACTTTGAGCAAAGTTTAATTTCAGTCGGAGTCGCAGTCGAACTCGAAGTTGCAATTATATCTTGCCACATGCATTTACCATTTGGGCAAAGTCGTAGTCGACTGATCAGTTGTAATTGTAATTCAGGCCTAATGTAACTAGCTTTCAAACACTGAATGTCGGATAGTGGACATACTCAGAAGATACCAAGTGCCATTCATAAATGACTTTTGTTTTTAATAGGCTTTGATTAGCCTAAAACATTATTAGAGAGTATTTGTGCTGCACATAACCTATCGATTGTAGATATATGCAGAAAGAAGATATGAGATCTACAGAGATGTGGGATAGTTTTATTGCATCTTCTATAAGTTACCTTTGCTTTGTTTTGAATTCAGGGAAGAAAACTACTATTGTGGACTGAACAGATAGGATTCTATTCATTTAAAAAAAATATGAGTGAAATACAAGTATACCTACTAAGTTTACATAAAATAAGAGAAATATATTAATCTTAAATGCTTTAGCGACATCCGTGTAAATAACATCAACTTGAAATGAATCTTCCATAGCTAAAGGAAGTTAGATTAGTTACACATGATCGTCCAGAACTAAATCCATGCTGTTCAAGTGTAATAATTTCATAATTCTTTTGCGCAGATTTAAATATCGGTGTAATGAAGGAGACTTTTTAAGTATAAAAAAAATCCCTGTTTGTAAAGATAAATTGAAAATGTGTGAGAATGCGCGAAGGTGTCAGTGCAATTTTTCATTAGAGAAGTACATAAAAAGTCAGTGTCAGTCAGTTCGAAAGGAACCCCAGGCTCTGGAATGCATAATAGAAAATAGTAGTGTCCTTCGATGAGATAAGGTTTTTGCTTAGATGAATCAGTTTGGCTTTCATATTATTTTTGTGACATAAGTAAACCACAAAAAAAAACCCCTAAGTTTCTTTCAATAAGATATAGCCGTTTCTGGTTCTCAATTGATCAGATAATTTAATCATTATAACAGAGAAGCAAACCAGTATTAAATACAAACAATTATTAGCTGTACATGCCGCAAGATTAGCTTCAGACTGGTATAACGAAGGAAACATTAATGTTCTGAGTTTAGCTCTCAATCTTGGCTAGTTTTAATATAAATGAAAGCCTATTTTCAAGGCAAATCAATGGCAGTGGAAAACAGGACTAAAAGGTATTCAATATTGAGATATATTGTTTAGTCGGTATGAGACGTTTTTTTTTTGTTTTTGGGTAATTTTTCAATTAATACCGGAGTATCAGAGTGTGAAGGGGAGTTTACTGCTTCACCTATGCTCTGCCTGTATCTACCTGCTTATGTTTGTGTGAAATATTATTAAATGAACTCCAATATTTCTTTTCACTACAATTCCAACCAATTATTCTGACTATTACTCCTCTCCGGAGCAGATAGGATCGCTCATTCTGACACACGGATTAATATCGTCTAACTATCTTATTATATGTAGACCCAATCAAGTTAGTTTAGGTATTCCATCACCATCATATCATAATTTTTTGTCGGCCTCAGCTATCAAATCCTTGGTAAATATTATAATTTATCACTTTTCGAATACCCTGTATTTATATTATAAGTACCAACATAATTTAAGTTTATCAATCTCTCTCTACTATAATACCATAATAAAATTCGAAATAATATTTAAAACTCGCTTTTAGCTAAAGTCTTAAGGTTGGCTAATCCGCAAAGTCCTCAAAAACCAACAAAGATCAAATCAAAAAAGGTAAAATAAAAAACTATAAAACTATAGGTATTTAAAAGAACTATAGTTAAATAAGTTCACTTCTATAGAGCTTCCTTATAGCCAGACTTAAGTTGAAAACTTTCTCAAGTATCTTTTTAAGTATCGTCCATCGATTCGGTTGACGACAAAACAAGACCAGCGCTTTTTTTTCTTTTTTTCCTTTGCAAACGTATTTCCACAAGAGTTATTATGAAACGCAAGTTGAAGTTAAAAGTTTTATTTAGTCCGGACAACTTGTTTTTGTTTTTCTTATTTCTTAAATTTTTGTTTTTATTTAATTTTTACTTTACAGACGATTTTCATACAGTGAAAAAGAATCTTTCTCTCTCTTAATCCTATATACGTAGCTACATCTGTAGAATAAGCAGAGTAGACTACCCATAAAGAAAAACGAAATAGTAAATCTCTGTCGCGACCACCACGTAATTTTTTTTTCTTATCTGGACAGTGCAGAGTATTTTATAAGAAATTCATAAAATAAAAAAAAAATGCACAAAATCTAAAAAGAACTAAAAAAATTTGCCAAGGACAAAGTATGGATTCTGTTTTTTTTTCACTCTTTGGACTTACGCCAGAAGAACAATAAGCGCACAATTGCAATGGACAGATTCTCCAGAAGAACAAAATTAATTTTATTTCCCTTGTAAAGTGTCACTGTTTCTTTTTATGTCAACAATTAGAAGTTTGAATGAAATTTGAAAATTTTCATATTAAAACCATTTTAGAAAATGAAATTTGAAAATCTTTTGACATATAAATAAATTTATTGTCCCACTCTCACAACGTCAAAGTAATTTTACAAATTAAAGCTTGACAGCGTATGAATGGGATTTTGTAGAGATGATCAAACTCAAGAAAGCAATAAGGACTAGTATGTAGTTTAGTTTAGCTTAGCCACAACATCCTTTCAATATCGATGAATAAATTACAAATCGATTCGAATCTGATTGAAGATATTCTTCTGATAGTTATCCATTATGTTCTCAATTATACAAAACGACTAATATATTGATTATTTCTGAGACCTCTTCCCCGCCCATCCACAATCCACTTAACTATAAGTAGGTACTTGAAAAAATAAAGTTTATTTTCTTCCATAAAATTACATAATATTTTACCTGTTTTCCTTCTCCTCATCGTTCTTTTCCTATTATCACATGGTGACCCTTCTTCTCTAGTAATGGCTAGACTAGCGCGACATTCTATATAAGTGTATATCTGAAACAGCGATGCAGCAGTGCAATTAGGGAAATCTCTCTTGGCCGGAAAAGTTTTTGTTAATTTCGTTAATGGCCAAGATATTGTGAAAGTTTTTGATTCAAGGCGCGGTGAGGCGAGGCAGCGGTAGGTACTTATAAAAATGAAGTAGCAGATTATATTTTTGCGGGGAAACATTTTCCCAAAGTGGAACTACAATGTAATTAGATTCAGCTAATATTCATGAGGATCGTTTTCCAACTTGGTTGTACGAAATATCTAGGAAAAATCCTTTTTAAGAGATTTTCATTTTTCTTTTAAAAGATTATTGTAGTTTTGTTTCGGTATAGGGATAGGGAGTGGTGGCAGGCTCTATTAATACACATTTTTGAAAAAAAAAGGATATTTTGCATATTTTGTCTTAGTTGTTTTTATATTACAATCTTTGAAGTAAAAAAAAAACTGATTAATTCGTGTTACCACAAGACAACGACAGATTTATATTACTTAGAGTGGGGAGTGATATGAACTGGGTAAGCCAAATTGTCACTTAAAAATACGGATCATCAGGATTATCAGAGCAACATATTGCTACGGTTCGTGCCCCTTATTCCATACCACACCATCACAAACATTTATTTATTGATAGATTAAGCTTCTTTATTTCTTTACAGAGACAGATATCCTTCATTCTTAATATATCGGCTTCTAAAATGCATGCACCCTAATTAGGGTGAATGCAAGACACTAGCAGACAAAATTCTCACTTTACAGAAAAAAAAACAAGTCGGATTGCTAATAATGCATGCCATGGTGTTGTATTTTAACCTGTCAGAGTCTAATACTGCCTTTGCTACCCAATTAGAATAAGTATTTTGCAGTTCTCCCACTGGGTCCTTTTTTTTTTTACAAAAAACTCTAGGTGTGTGGTGTGTCTGTAAGTAAATGCATGAATCAATGAATATTATCCAACTTTCACTAGTTATTGAATCTATAAGTTCAGAGCATCTCGAAATCATATTAAGTATCTGCCCTTCATCTGATGACAAGGAAGATTTATAAAGAAATCGAGATTTGAGTGCATCCTGATTTTCACTATTATCAATGATATCAATCCACCTACCACGTTTCCACAATTCGATTATCCAGACTTCAGTCCTTAGAATAACGAAAATCTCTATTTTATATTTGGTTTCTAAATACGAGTACCTACTATAATCAGAGCCTCAAGCATATAGTGTTAAAGAGCCTACAATACTCATACATACTTTCTTTGTTATCATTTTCAGTATATTATAAGACATATGAACTTTTCCACCAGAGCACTCTGATATATAGAATAATGGGTGTTATGACTTCTATCCTCATCCTGTGTACCACAGTTGCCCTATGAGCCACCCCACACATTACACATTTCCAAAAATTCTCCTATTCAGTTCAATAACATCAATGAATTTTTTTTAAATTCGATATTTTGGATAAGATGGGATTTTCCTTTAAAAATAAAAAACAAGGTTGAATTTTTCCACCATGCGGTCACAAAAATTATTTGTCTCAGGGGATTCTATTACTAGGGTCAAATGAAAGTGACGTGACCTTCAAAAACCATGAAACACCGCCATCTATGAGACAAAAGATTCTGCTATCTCCTTATGTCCCCTTTAAAACCAAAACATTTTTTATATGATGCCATATTTGTTTAGTTATTTCCGCCGATTGATTAAAATGGGAATTAAAAAAAAAAAGTCGAATGAAATGCTTCACGACAGCAATTCATTTAAGATTTCACTAAAAAATTTAACTGATAACGGAATATACTTCAAATATAAATCCCCAAATAGAATCTTTCCAATATTTTAATTTCTTCCTAAAATAAAAAATGAACAACGCACAAAAAAATTCATCACTAAGTTCGTATAGGAAAAAATAATCCCCCAAAGTGTTTATTTTTGAAAGGTGTCTGCCTCTAAAAGCAAAAAAAGAGAAGAAAAAAAGTCCCCGGAAACACCCAAATACTCTGACAATTGAATTCATTTGCACGGTATCACCATGGAGTTTCTTTTACCGTTTTTGGCAGCTGTCCCCAACCATCGCTAGGATAACATTTCTAGGCAATTAATCAAATATCCTGGAAAAGAAACAAGAAAAATTAAATTTACACCTAAAACAGAAATTACACCAGTACCTACAAAAAGCAGAAATTCCCTAAAAATAACAAATGAAAAAGGATATACATAGGTAAAGGTAGATAGAGAGGGACAAAAAATGAAGAAGAGAGAACATTGTATGTATAGTTAGTTGGGTTTATGACGTTCCATCCTTCCGACCCGTTGATTACCCATCCGGGATTGAGTTGAGAAGCAACAGCAAGCTGCAGTTATATGAGCTGTTCGTACTTATGCTAACATTTAATGAAATTACGTTCCTTGAATATCATCTGTCTATGGCTTGTCTCTGCTTTTTGTTATTCTTTCCAACTTTGCACACTGCATTTTGTCCACCACTGCTGCCGACGACGCCGCCACCTTCACCATTCACCGCGGACGTCGTAGTCGTATCCTTTTCATATCATACGCCCAGGATCATTTAGAAGACTAACCATACTCGACGTAGCTGTATTAAATAGTCATCGTACTTTCTTTTCTATTTGAAAATCGAAGCGAATTTTTTCGTATACACTTGACTGCACAAAAAGGAAAACAATTTTCCCAAAGACTTTCTGAAGGAAGACGACTCATCGATTCAATTTTCTTTTGATATCACAGTTGACTCATTTCATTGTAACTGGCATGCTGTGCGGGAGGATTTTATGTTTATGCGGAAGGGATGGTAGTCTCTGATGAATCTATGTACATACATACCTACATACATACACATATATAGTGTGGATGGTAAGAAAAGCACATTATTCTCTATACACCTTTTCACATCTTGAATCAATTGAGCTCTAGTACAGAGGTAAAGTACAAAAGTGCAGCATTTTACTGTCACTCTAGATATATTTGGAGAAGAGATAAATCAAAATTGGAGACTGAGAAGAAAAACGACACACAAATGGCTGACAAGATGAAGCGTTGTTGTGTTAAGATTAATTGATATTGAACCTTAAGTGTAACTACAAGAGACATAAACGATTTGTTGCTGTTTCCCATAGAAAAGATAAGGATGTTTGTTTTTGTTGTCGTTGTTCTTGTTGTTTTTGTTGTTATTGAAGCAATTTCTGGTAATAACCCCGCAATAATATTCATCTATTTTGTAAGTTAAATGATACCTACAATTGAATATAGTTAACACACTTTGTTAGACCTGCCTTACAAATAAAACATTTATTACTAAGGAATCCAACTGGAGCAACTTTCAATTTTATCCTTTTTGTTGTGATTTTTCGATACTCCGAGTAAGATATGATTCATGATTGTTCAATAAAAAGAATTATGATTATTCATTCAAACTAAATAATTATGATTGTCCATTACCGCCTCTAATGGAACGTCAATCATTGATTGATTGAGTCAGTAACAATTAACTATTGTGATTCCACTATTAGACAATCACGAGATTATAAGGAAGTTTTGATTTTAATGAATCATAAATCAATAATTTTTTCTCGGTTAAATTATCCAATTTTTAATTCTAAGTTTTTTTTTAACTAAATAATTTCCATTGATCTACATATATACAAGGACTTGCTGCCATCATCATCTCATTAACTATTAAAATATTTCAGTATTAGATTTTGATTGTTGTATAACCGACAGATTATTTTTTTAAATTATTTCGAAAAATTCTCGAATAAGTTCACCACAGTATCCCTAAATTACGTAAATCAGGGTATATCGATCATAATGAACAACAGAAAATAAAAAACAAATTGAAAATTAGGTTGACATATAAAAAAAAAGAAAAGGGCATGCAACACTTTTACAAATTCTTGTGAAGACAATAATGAGCTGTTAGGAGATGCAGAGACTGTCAGTGGCACGAGTCTTATAGACTGCCGGAAAAATCTAGTGTTTTTCAGGCAGACCTCATAGCGATTTACCAGGCAGCAGTACTGGCATCTATGTGCACAAATACATATCTTCATATATACTGACAGCCAAGCAGCCTTTAAGACGCTGGATGCGGTGCTAGTTAAGTCAAAATTGGCGCACAGGACCAGCCTTGAGAAATTGATTATGCAGCATAAAGTGACCCTATGCTGAGTACCTGGCCACGGGGCTGACGACGCCAAAAAGGGCTCTAAAATGGATAGTTCAGCACCAACAGCTTATGTGAGGAACCCGATCGGAGCTGTAAAAGAGAAAATCATCACGGGCGCCTCTCAAAAGATGCATCAATAGGAAAGCTTGCCATATCGCGAGGCAATTGTGCCTGCATATGACAGGAAAAGGATAAGAGAGCTGCTTAATGGCAGAATAACATATACCACGGGGGTCATTACGGGTCATTGGGCCATAGTAGACCATTCTAGAAGACTGGGTATAGTAGCGAACGATCTCTGGAGGAGCTATAAGGATTCGGAGAAAATCGAATTCGTTCAACACGTGCTATGCGAGTGTCCTGCTCTGATGAATAAAAGAGGTAAGCAATTAGGTAGCTACTTTTTTTCAAGTCTATGGGGACCTGCAAAGCTCAGAGCTTAGATGTATCCTGAATTTCCTAAAGGATTGATCTAAGGCGTCTTTGAAGGTTATCCCATGAGGACAAGGGGCACAATGGACCCTCTGGTGGTCTAAATAAAGCAGGCTAGACACCTCAGCGGCACCCCTCTTACTTAACCTAACATAGAAGATGCATGCATGAAGTTCACATCATAGAGCAATATACAACTAGAAAGAGCTCTGTTGTTTCAACAACCTCGTCAGATTCATATTTCGGATCCAAATTACATAAGTGTTCGATGGAAAACATCCAAAACATATTTGATTTGAATCCAGTTCAAAATGTAACAGATTCGCTTTAAGAATTTTCTCAGGTTAGAGTCGAGTCCGGAATTTCAAACGAATTCAAAATAAGTAAAAAAAAAACTGATTTGAAAATTTTTCATGTTGTTATGAGTGCAGCATACTGCTTCATGCAGCACGCTGCGATTATGATTTTAGATCTATGGAAACCAATCAGTTGAGTAAGGTATTTTTCTCCTCGATTTACAAACCATAGTGAACGGCAAGAAAGAAAACACATTTATACCAGAATATCAATTCAAAATACTACAATATAATCAATCGGAATCAAATTCTGTATTACAATAAAACTATCCTAGTGGTGGTATCTCAAATTAGAATCCTAAAAAGATTTTCAGAAATCTTGGTGACAATTAATTTTAAAATATACTATAGAAATGGGAAACTTAGGTTGTGATTTAGATTAGTTAAGTTAAGCGGGAGGAAAATGACTTTTGCACTGCGCCTTATTGTGCACTGCTATAAATTTCAGAAAACCCCAGACTCTGTGTGCAACGCATTCGAAGCCCAGCATGTTAATTTTTTCTATGAAAATAATAATAAAAATTAAAAAAATTAAAAAAAAGAAACTTTAAAATTTTTTAAAATATACAGGAAAATTGAAAATATTCAAAAGAAATTTTAAAAAATGAAAAGAAATTAAAAAAAAAAACAAAAAATGAAAATATAAATTTACAAACTTATAAGATAGAATCCCATGCACATCGAAGAACGAAAACGAAAACGCTGAACCGAAAGAGTCACTTTTCTACCCGGCAACAGCAAATATTTCCAATTAAACTAACCTAAAAGGTCGGAAAATTCTTATTTTTTCATAATTCGCAAGAAATTGTTCACCTTGTTTCTCGATTGTTTTTCTGAATGAAAATTCAACAAAAACATTGAAAAGTGCTTTTCTCAGGCAACTTTAGCTACGTCAATTAAGTTGGGACCGCCATTTCATGGTAGAAAAGTTTTGAATCCGTCAAAATTTAGGGCTCAATTAGGGTTAATTTAATGCCTCTTCCCCGAATTTAATGCTCCAGTACTTTTTAAAAAAATCCATGGATAATCCAACTTTAATTAAATATTAGGACCACCACTACTGAGAAAAGGTTAAATAATATTATCACAATAGTGTACACTGCATCATATTTTAGGGCTCAATTAGGGCTAATTTAATATCACTTCCCCGACTTTGAAGCTTTAGTACTTTTTAAAAAAATCCATGGATAATCCAACAATTTAATCTCCTTGGAAAAACCACAAAGATACTCTTGGAAACAATTCTTAGTAAAAATTCTTGAGCTGATAATACATTTAATTTGTTCATCACCATATTTTTGATAGTTCTCAACAGTTTTTGGAACTCGTATTGAGCTCATGATTCGTACCATATATAACATGTTGGAATAGTTCCAAGTCGATTATTTTACTACTTCACAAATGAGGCTATTTGAAGCAATTTTCCGTATCATCGCTTGGTCAAAATTTCAGGAACAAATTTGATAATTCAAATTCAATTCTTTAAGAATTATTCTCCCCCATCAAAAGTAAATCTGATCTAATGAGAGTTTTCTCATTTAACTCGCAATTCGTGATGTATACAGTCTCAAGGTCAAAAATCCCTTATGCCGGGGATACAGCATGATCTCCATAAGCAGATTTTACTCCACTTATTAAATATTTTTGTCGTGCTGTCCTAAAATCTGATACAGAATTTGATTGGTGCTTTGTGGTCCTTCCGTTCTTCTTACGAGCCACTGATATAAACAGTTATGTGAATGATGATAGAATCACGTGTTAAAAATTTAAAATTTTTATTAAAAGTACAATAGAATTTATGTTATAGCTCTCAGATTTACAGTGTTGCCACATTCTCATTACTTTTGTAAATAGAACTTGTTGTACTTGTTGGTCACTGGCGGATATCGAATCTCCATACTTTTGAATTTCAACTTATTTTCTAATATGATTTCTCTTCTGTTCGAGTATGATCTTTGGAGTCAAATGAAATTATTCGATTTTCATTACCTAACTCAATCTGCTTTTATTGTTGTTAATTTCATGTTTCGTATTTACCTAATTTATGTTTATATATAATTGAATTATATTTTTCGGTAGATTTGACTTTTGCCATCGAGTCTATTGATTTTTACTACACACTAATCATCTATGAGTACAGCTAGGTATGACAGTTGTAAAATATAAGAAAAACAAAAATCCTACAACATTTTCCTAATCCATAATCCGTAATGATAACAATTCAACTATAGCATTATTTTACAAAAGCGATTGCAAGTTTTTAAGCAAAAATTTATAATTTCTCACATTCCATACAAAATTTATCTTTTCACAGAAAATTTCTCAACTTACATCCTGCTTTCTTCACCAACTAAATATGATATTTAACACACAGTATACCAACTTATACCCTCTCTTTCTCTTACCCGCTTTTGCAGGCAGGATACCCATAACTTCCGTAATAACAATTAAGCTTTGGTTTAAAGAAATCTCACAACGAGGAAGGAAGGATCTCAAGACAATTATGCATTCCGTCGCTTTGACCCGAAGAAGTAAAGTGCACAATTGTGGGTTGACTTGACTTACGTTCTTCCCAGTACTGTATAGGTAGATATGTAGATAGGTAGGTATATACAAACAGAAAAAGACTGTAAGTAAAAATATTCAGAAATAAGAAAAAGGCCACGATTATATCCATACATACATACATATGCAAGAGCTTAATTAGAATCTTCCTTGGGTCTTGCTCTAAGTCGTCAGGGATTAAAGCGCTGGTTTCTGACAATTAGTATACGACAAAAGGAACGTTAAATCACATCACTTTGTTACAAAGAATCAAGATTTTTGTGCACCTGTGCTTGCACTTTGCGTTTTACTTCGACTAAATAGCAAGTGCAGCAATTTTCATGGTTCCCACCACCACCACCACCACCACCACCACCACCACCACTTTCTCCTCTTCCTACTGAGTTGTCGTCGTGACCTCGTGGTATAATACCTACAATCAAAAAGTCAAGTGAAATGAATTCTTCACTAGTTGTTATAATCAAAGGCTTTTGTTTTTTATGTCAGCAACATTTTCAAAATCGACATAATTGCACACCACGAATTTGCTGACTATGACTGATATGTGCCACATAATGAAACTCTTAAGGTGATTAGAGAGATGGAAAGAAAGATGAAATGTTAGAGAAATATGGTAACTGTCACAATATTTGGGGGATTTAAGTTTATAACTGGGTATGGAGACTTATTACTACCCCCCCCCCCTCTCAGGAAGTTTTGGTGATAATGAAGTTTAGCCCTAATCGGCTAAAGAATGGCAGGCAGGGCATGTGCCTAATTTCACGCTAGAATGATTTTGTGCTCTTCCAGATTTTCGTCAATTTGCCAATTTATTGATTTTATTCTGTGCTACCTAGAGGATTTTTATCCAGTTTGCGTTTTCATTGTATTATATACATATTTTTTTTTTTTTTTAAGAATTCTTTAACGTGGCACCTGTTAGATTAGTCCTTTGGAATTAAATATTAGGTCAAAATACGGTAAATTTGAAAAGAGAAAAGACTACTCCCATTTGGCCAAAATTCACACGAAATAATTATATAGTATGCTAATCAGAAATTGTATTACTGCTAAATATTGTTGGAGAATATCATGATTCGATGGAATTTTATTATATTTTATTTATTTAAATTTTCTTATTCAAGCTGGCATAATATTATGATTTTTTTTTTATACGCAATCAAGTTAATTAAAAGTTTTCTTTATATGGATATCAATGACATACGTTAATTTTCTCATTGGTCTTAGGGATACCAAAAGGCTCTATTCTCGGCCCAGTAATTCATAGGGGCGTAAGTTAATAATTTTCAAGACCAAAATCTTACATTTTAATCATCACCCGCTAAGCACCATCATGAAGTAAGTCAAAATTTACAGTTACAGCTACTAATGGCAGTGTTTCATAGTCATTTTCAACAAAAGATGTCCATATTTTTTATGGGCCGAAGTGCGAAACATCAATTTATTCTAAACTATGCAAAATTAACTTACGTCACTCTGGTTCTCACCGGTTCATACGGGGATGATATACAAGTGTAAATTACCTATAGAATAGGCCCAATCGAGGATATCATGTGTAAAACTAATGACGTGATTTAGATATTGTACATACACAAAGAGTTTACAACTTTTTACCTTGCCTCCATCCTCTTAGGTGTGAACAGTGTCGTTATTTGTTATGGATGTTTTGTTATTATGGTTATTTAGTAGTTACATTTTTTGTAAAAGCAAAATAAAAGTAGTAATAAAACGAAAGTTACTAACGAACTCACGTCATATATATCTTTTAAGTCTTAATTCTTTGGCTTGCAGCGTTTTGAGGTGCAACTCAGTTTGCCATGTAATTTCGATAGATACATAATGTATGTAAGTCATATTTTTTTCGCTAGGAGGTTAACTTGACGTAAAAGACCAGATCTAATACTAAGACAGATTTCTTAATAGAGGAAAACCTTCAGATAGAAAAACTTTCTAACAGAATAACTCCTGAAACAGGTAATTTTTTACAATTTCTGAAGTGCTAATACCACAATGCTTCCAATCAAATATATCCAATCCGTTTCGTTCATTGTAGTTAACATTCCATTTTCCCATAAGAAAACAATAAATATGTTCTATTTTTCATTTTGTTCTAAATAGAACATCTTCCATATATGTAGGACCTGAACAGAACATTTACATCTGCATTATTAAACATAAACTCTCCTATTATTATTAATTATCATGTTAAATTAGTCTTAAATTTTCAGTAATCTGTTTTGATAATTGTTGACAAATGATCATGAAGATTATAGCCACCCAACTCAAATGAAAACCTTGTTCCATTTAGGTGTCTATTTTTTTCTTGTTCTATCTAATTCATGCAGTGACGAATATAAAAGAACACAACTATAATTTTCGAAATAGCAGTTGCTAAAACAGATTGTAAACATTGTGTTTACTCCATTACTGAAAAGGAAGAAAATCTTTTATAATTAATACCAAAATGTAATCTCTAGCTTTGGTATATTACTCTGGTTTTTCTAGCCCAAGAAAATTTTGAAATGGAACACATTGCTGAGGGTTTGAAAGCCCTTAAAACCAATTTAAAAAATATACTAGTGCTTGAACTTAACGAATTTTACATTGCTAATCATCAATCTCAAAACAATGATCAGTTGTTCTTGGCAGGCTTAGATTCTCTTCATAGCGCTAATGGGTTTAGTTTACGGGGAGTGGCTCCAACCGAAGCCTTGAATGTGACTTTCGCTATTAAATCTAATGCTGTCGACCCTGACACCTCGTTTTGTGAAGCTAATTGCGCCGCTCAGTATGGGCCCACTTTTACATAACTTCTATACCTGCAGTACGAAATCGGTGTTTCCAAAAATATGGAAAAGAGCTGTGGCTACAACTCCTGCTGATTATAGACCCATCAGTTTACTTTGTTTTCTTTCGAAGGCTCTGAAGAAGCTACTATATTGGCAGGTTGAACAGTACACACAAAACAACCTCATAAGTAGCTGTCAATCAGGGTTTCGACCCAAGCATTTGCGCTGTTGTTAAAGTCACAAAAGACATACGCATTGCACTTAATAGAAAAGAGCTTTGTATTCTGGCGCTTTTAGACTTCTTCAAAGCTTTTGACAGTGTTTGCCATGTAAATTTGCTAGATAAATTGTTTAATAAATTCCATTTTTCGTGTTGAGCTGTTCATTTAATCAAGGACTCTTAAATGGGCGATCGCAAAAGGTAACCCTTGGGGACAATAATTACTCAAATTTTCCTCCTCTGTCTTATGGAGTAGCACAAGGTTCCATTGTTGGCCCTCTACTCTTCAGCCTATACATTAATGATCTGCCTGAAATAATACAAGATGTTAACATTCATATTTATGCTGACAGCGTTCAGGTCTATTTCAGTCGTCCTCCAGGTCTTATTGAAGACTCTGTGGCTCGGATGAACTGCGATACTCATAACATATATACCTGGTCGATTGACAATAAACTTAAACTAAATCCAAGTAAGTCAGTGTATCGCTATTTCTTTTGGTACTTTTGACTCTTCATCACTTCCTTCTATTCTTTTGAATGGTTTTCAATTCTCTATGTGGACAAAGTCCGTAACCTCGGGGTCACCTTAAACTATAATATGAAGTGTTGTAATCTCGTCAACTCTAACCTATCAAAGATCTATGCCACCCTCCCCCGCCTAAGGTTTTCTGCTAGAATGTTTTTCCCCAAGGTACGCTGTCATTTGGTTAAGTCTCTAATATTACAGCATTTCACACACGGTTCACTTGTTTTCCCGATGCTAGATTCACACTGCTCCAGAAAATTACATGTCGCATTTAAATATTGTGCAAGGTTTGTTTTCGGGTTACGAAGATTCGATCATGTGTCTGAATTTTGCACTGCTTGGTTGCTCTATTGAAGTATACCTAAGGCGCAGAGAATTACTCTTCCTATTCAACTTACTTCACAACTCTCAGCCTGCTTACTTGAGGACCATGTTTCAACCCTTCAACGTTACCAGAGACTACAAACTGCTAATTGCACGTTTTCAGAACTCAGTTTTTGATAGATCTTATATTGCTCAAATTACTCGAATATGGAATTCATTACCACATAACATCCAGAATGCTAGCTCGATCGACACTTTCAGGCGTCTTCTTGTAATTTTTTTGAAATAAGTAGCTTAGTTGTCTTTTCATACACGCAGATTATTATTATAATTTTATTAATATCGTATTTATTCACTCCCATTTGCTACAATTTTATCGCTTTTTATTTAGTTTTTTATCTTAATTTTACTTATTTATTATTTATTTATTTGTTATTATTGTTTATTCGCTGTTTTCAAATTTTTGTTGTTGTATTTTTTAACATTTAATTTAGATTATGTTTCTAATTTTCCCTTGTATTATTGTATTCCACTCAAATGGGTACTAAGAAAAAGATTGCAAATCTTGTAGTATATCTTCCAAATACACAAATATTCTATTCTATTATATTCTATTGTATCTTTTAACTTACTTTTTTTTTTATTGTAAATACTTTAGAGTCAACCTAAAGAAAAAATATTTAAAAGATGGCACTACTGATTCTGCTATTGAAGTAATGTAATCGCTGGAAAATGTATACTTCTTATTTACTGCTAAGAAAAACGACTCACATTATGCTGTACAAAATATTTTTATAAGACGGAGAGAAGGAGGAGTCCATATAGGCGTTACACAGGGTTGAAGTTTTTTAACTTTGACAATAGTACCAATTCTTATGTATATAATACATATAGTGGTAAGGTAACTTATTTTGATCTCGCCTAATATGATGAGTTTGTTGAACTCGAAATGTATCATAAATTTTTAAAACATAAATCACAGGACTACTTACAATGTTTTTGTGTTTTTTTTTTTTTTTAATTTTCAACTAGCTTTTAGTTTTAAATTATTAATATTATAGTTTACTTTCAATATTACTATTATAGAAGTTTTCAAATTTTCTGTCAAAAATAGTAACAATTCTTATAGGCAACATAAAATTAAAAATACCTCACTTTATTACACCTTATCCCATGACCAAATTATTATTATTATCTCCTTTATTATGCTTACCAGTGTGAATTATTCACATTCAGTTATCATTTCGTATCCTTCCGAGGTTGCCCGGTGATTTTATAAATCTGTATCACTTACCCACACACTTATGGCTTGCAAGAATTTACAGAAAGTTATTTTCGAATTCGATTTCGAATAATCTATAAATACGCACGAATTCTATAGTTTTTTCTTCTTTTTCTTTTTCTTTTATAATACAATATATGTAGGTGTACCAAAAACAAAAAACAAAAATCTTTAAAATTTAAATTAGAGTTTTTGTACAATTTCCTTTTTTTTAATACTTTTATTAACACCCACACATACTTTGTGGTAGAAGGAAACACAAAAAATTTTAGAATACTTTTCACTCGCGCTTACTTTGTAAAGTTTTTCTTTTTTTGGTTGTTGCTAATATTTACAAAAATTGTGTTTTTTTTTTTTTTTACTTTTTAGATTTTTAAACAAAAAGAAAATTTTGAATATAACCAAAATCGACCTGTGCGGTGTTTATTTTAAGGAATAATTCGAAAAAATTTTAAGATACATTTTAAGGTTATGGTATTTGTATGCCATTCCAATTTCCGATTGTGTTTGTGTCAAGAATATATGTATACCCCCGATGAAATGAAATGTTTCCTTTTTCAGAGGGGCACATCTGGGGGGATTGTTATAACATGTGCACGCGCGCGGGTGTGGTCCACAAAAAAGTCATATATTCACTTTTTCTTTTTTATTCGTTATCGAAAAAGAAAAACACTTCACTATGTCAAAATAGCCATGAAAATATCCAAAGCAACGTTTGATGAATTTTTCTAAATTTTCAATAGTCCCATTAATCATGTCACTATAAAACTTTTATATCGTAAATTAAGATTGAATCTCTGTTGTTTGTCTCTATACACCACACAATTTATTTGTTACAACACTTTTCTTTCTAACAAGATTTATAATTTTCTGGACACTATATGATTAGGTATACCTGACCGCTGAACCGTGACAACGACGACGACGACAATGACGACAATTATTACGATGACGACAACGTTAACCTTAATATCGAAATACTTTTGGTGAAACAACAATCTGAAATTCCGAAATTTTATGCCCGGACGAACAGGGTATTGTGTCGAATAAGAATTGACATCGAAAGAAAAATTTTAGGAATTGTAATTTTTGTACACAACAAATATTAAGATGTCCTGGAAACTGGGTGGAACACATACGATTAACACAAGGACACAACACTGCTGGAACTACATGAGCGAGAGTTGAAAATTATTGTATGACGGGAAAGGATATTGCAAGGATACCATTGCCACTTCTGCAAACCTCACGCTCTCCATGCACTACTATACAGGCAAATTATGTTTTCGATACTATTGCATATGTATGCTATATGTATGTATATAGTTTTTGCTGTATTCGAAATTCACTGAACACCGAAACGAATGTAATTCGGCGATAATAATATCTTTTCGAAAATGTCTATGCCTATACTATACATATATGAACATATCCCCACCAAACACATGTAGAAATACAACCACGAATATATCTACTAGTATATGTATAAAATCTCATGTCGAATGATCCAAATACCCCAGTTTTTTGCAATCTACGCATAGACGATACGCCTGTATGGACATTTTCATATAATTTTTCTTCAAGAAATTTTATCCGGCTGGGAGAAAAACAAAAAATATACACCTACAGTAGGTACCTGTAGGAGTGTAGTGTACCGCTCCATATAATAAGATATATGCATGTAGCGATTTTTATAGGGATTTTCCTGCGGATAGATATTTTATACATAGGAATTTTTCGCGTTTCAATCCTTGTTACATATACAAAGACGAATAATAAAGATTTGAAATTTCTAGTATAAAGTCGAACGAGAGACGACACCAACTATTAAGCGAGAGCCACGTTCCATTCAAACATATACAATCCCCTGATCACCTCTAGACCTGAGTTCTATCAAAAAGGAAACTCATGCACATCCGATTCTGCGTAGTTGAACTGATGATATCCTTTTCTTATTAGAAAACACAACAAAAGATGGACTATGGCGAAAGTACTCACAAACACTTCAATTCTTATTTTGGCTATGTATTCTCGGTAATTCTAGTACATTGAAAAAAAAGGAGCATAATTTTCGCACACCTTTCACAATGAAAGAAAGAAAGCAAATAATATTTGCACCTTTATCCCCTATAATATGGTTTGTCATACAAAACAGAAAAAAAAACTTCTGAGCCTGCACACGCATAGTTGAAGTATAGCGCATAGCTAGTAGATATATGACCAGATTTAAAGAGAGAGAAAGAGAGAGTGTCCTTAAGGAATACTATTACCTATACATAATCATAAAGGGATATATATATATGTATTTATATCCATATATACATATTTACAAATCTAGTTACATATAATTCCATATAATTTTTGGTGATGAACGATATATTATGTATTATAAACCATGCCGTTGGGAATGATGAATATGCAGCAGCAGCACACATTATTCTGTACAACGTTTACAATGCAACATTTTTCAAATGTGTAATTATCCTTGCAATTAATTGAGGTTTAAAAATAACAATGAAACTGAAGGCTTTTGTTCGCAGTGTTCGTGTCAAACGCATAATAAAGCGCGCTCGTTCATATTTATTTAACATTTTTTTACTAGGTAGGCATAGGTAGATTATACGTAGATATTTACGTAGTTTGAGAAGAACAGTTGGTAATGTTACATAGGATATGTATGAGGGGTTTTGTTTTGATTTCCAATTTCCTCGTAAATTGCATGCATGATATGAATGTAGGTATACTTACTACCTACATACCTGCATATCTAGAACAAGGTTCTTTTTTTTTTTTAGACCTTGGTCTGATTTGCTTTTTATAAATTTTATCGTGGAGTTATAAGTGATTGATTTACTTTATAAAAATGCAAATATAATTTCAATACGGTTTTATGTAGATTTAGGTACATAGGCACATATTAAGTTTATAAATACTGGGTATTTCCGCCATGGTGGCAGGTGATAGTACTACTCACATAGGCAAACAAAAAATTCTACGGCCGGCAGGGGGTAAGGAACGATCTCAATAGTTTCGAAGTTGCAGAGCGATTATGAAAATATGCTAGTTTTTCAAAGAACACCTTGTATCCTAAAAAGTACAGGATGTATGGTCACTGTTAAGAACTTATTGTGTGGATAACCTCATACCCTATTCAACGCTTGCTCAACGAGCTTCATACTAGGTCTGCACTCCGGATTTATGGCGGGCTAAAATAAAAATTCCTTAGCTTTCCTTTTTTTTTACTTTGACCTCGTTTTCTTTTACAAAAGAGCTTATTAACATAACTTTTTTATTATAAGAACTGCAAACTGTGATTTTTCAGCTTGAAAACAGAACATTTAAAAGAAATATCGTCTAATTTCGTTTCGGTATGAGCTATTATTTATTTTTAATTCCTACAGAGCATAGGTATAATATATCAAATTAAAGAGGAGAGAACACAGTATACCGATTTTTATAAAAAACAAAAAAAAACAAAATCATGTTAAACCGCTTTTTGTAAAAAAAAAAAACACGAGGTCAAAATAAGATAAAATGTAAGAAAAGCCGAAAGTTTTACTTTAAACCGCCATGACGCCGAAAAGGAGTCGTTGGAAATTTTATAAGATTCTTCATATAATGAGGTAACCGTACACCCTGTACTTTTAAATATACAGAGTGTTTTGTGTAAAACTAACATATTTTCTTAATCACCCTATAACTTCACAACTGTTTAGATGCGCCCTCCCCTGCCATACAGTGTTTTTGCTTGCCTACGTGAGTACTATAACCACGTTCCTTATGGATCACCATCGCGGAAACACCCTGTAGACAAAAAGTATTGGCTAAAATCTTTTATTTAAATTCTATGAGAAGATTCTCAAATATTTTTAAGTCTAAGCTTAAAACATTTTTTCTTTTTCTTATTATATCCACACAAACTTTTAGAACTACAAACCAAAAGATGCTAGCCCACCTAAAATCATTTATCCTCTCCTTCTTCACCATCATCTTTTTATTCTTCGGAAAGTATTTTTAATTTTCATTTAATTTTTCCATACGGAAATCGAACTTCCAATTTAAAGTATCGGTCATAGATGGAGAATAGAAGAATTTTAAGAACTTTTATTTTTACCGATTCCAGGATAAATGGTAGTCTAAGGCCGTAGACAAACTAATAACATACGAAGACTGGACACATAGAACAAAACTATGTAACGCTTTTGGCGAATATAAAATCAACGATGCCTCGACGATGCCACGACTTGCACCTAATGACGTAACCAAAGGGTAAGCCAGCAATGCTTCGCTCTAATATAAAATCAATGTTGCCTCGAGCCGATGAAGGAAGGGCAACAATTTCATCCTTCGAATTTTTAAGCATTGGCTGAGGCCGAGAGTAGTGCTTCGCTCCAATATTCAATCAACGATGCCTCGACCTGATGGGTGTTATTAGTTTGTCTATGCTAAGGCATTTGGAAATAATAATTTTCGAATTTTATTCACATTTCGAGGAAGTAATCGATGACTAATAATAACTAATGTGTGGCTAATGCAATAGCGAATGCAATCATTATGTATTTCCCAGAGTAGTCAGTGCAATTGATCGAACGACTGGTAGAATAAATCAGTATGGAAGAACAGCATCATAAAGAGAATTCAATGCTATCCGAACCATGGTATCTATACTAGCTACTCAATGGTATTATACCTGTGACACACAGCTATTACAAATACCATAGTACAATCATAAATTACGTGTATTTGGTTGTATACTAGTATTATATTAGCTGAGCAAACTGGTACTAAATTAGTATCAATACTAGGATTTTTCCGTGCTATACGAACATTTCAATGATTTCAGCGCCATTTTTTGTTGATTACAATATTATCTAATTTATGACATACGCCAAGTTAAAATTTTTTGCATTTTTATTTCTCAAAAATGATGCTTCTGGCACTTGCCTTTAGTAACAATCTTAGGAAAATCTTAATTTTTATTTTTAAATATAAGATTTTAAAATTATTAGAAATGTCTTTACTTAGGAAATTCATGGTTAAATATCCACTTTGCGCACTAAAAATATTTCTGGAATTTTCATGACAAACAAAAGCTGCCAAATGAAACTATGATACAATCTGTAGCATGGTTAAAAGAATACAATGGTATTTGAACCATTACACCTATACTAGCTGTACGTTATACACCGTAACCAATTAAACAATTACCGTAACCAATCAAACAAAATTCTCTGAATACATACTGGCTGTCTAGCATAATTTTATGCTCACTAGAACACTAGAATAAACTGAGAAAATAAGTAAAAACCTCCCAATGAGAAATTCCAAATTTCCACCACAGCGATTGACAAAATTCGTTGACGGGAAATTTTTCACAAATGGCTCAGTGAAATTTAAAATGAAATATGTAGCCAAAAAGTGCTGTCGAGCTCTATTTCTATTTTTTGTACTATATCCACGTCAAATGCTCGGTAAAACAATTTCCTAATTCTCTTCTTTTTATTATGGTTTCATTGGTTGAAATGTTAAAATGGGACATTTAAAATTCTAAAAAGGTGAAACTATACTTTAAAAAGAAGACAGAAGATCTTAAATTAAAGGGAAATGTCCACTTTTCATACATTTTGATACTCTGAACATATTTTATAAACAATGTTTATTTCAATTAAGCGGGGGAAAGCTTTGGCGTTTGAATGTAGCTTGAGCGAGATTCTTGGGTGAAAAAGTGGACATTTTTTTGACTTGGTGAGTCGTGGAAAATGACTTCTTATGAGAAAAATGTTCACAATAGAGCAATAATGGCCATGGAAGAAAGAACTGCAAAAATATATGCGAAATGTAGTAACTGGGGTGTACGTGACTCAAGTACATGAAAATGGGTTTTCCGGCAGCAAAAACGTCCCGAGAAAGTTTTCTGAATCGGGAAAAAAGTACATCACCCGATAGTACTCGGCGGAAACTTTTATTTGATATGCAACATGCCGTATTGGAACCAGGCTTCCTACCCACAACCTAAAAGTACTCAGAGAAAAATTTCTTCTAAGAATTGTAGCTGGTATAAAGCTGAGGCGAACAGTGACATAACTCTACAGAGTTAGAGCTGATCAAAGGTGCGAAAAATCTACTACCCTAGTTCGAATAAAAAAGAGGGAAATACTAAAAAAGTGAGTATGGGGATGGATATTTCAGGGAGTACTCAAACTACTTCTAAGGACCTAAGGAATTCGATTATGTACCAGACTTTCCAAAATGTACTAGATCAAACTTTGACAACTCCAAACCTTCCCAGACTTAATTGAAATAAATATTTTTTGTTCAGAGTATGCATCTGTTATGTCTGGAGGTGACCGGGCCTAAAATGGGCATTACCCTTTATTTTCTAGACTATATTAGTGTATGTAGAAAATATGTTAAAATCTTTGTGAAATTACCAATTTAATTGAGGTCATCAAGTACTGTAACATTTTTTTTATTTATTTTTATCCCCCCTCATACTATAAAAAGCTCCCCTTTTCTTTCTGTAAAGCAATTACTAGCCCTTCATGATGTACCTAGTTAATTTAACACAGAAAGAAGCATACTATATAGTATAACAACTCTTACAGTATTTTATAAAAAACAATCATAAATACAAAAAAAAAAGGTCCTTCAACCTTCCAGGCCAATTTAATATATTCAACGGGGGAAAAAAGAAAAGTATGGCACTCCTTAGAAGTATGGTATAAATAAAAAAAATATCCCTCGTGCACGAAACCATCAGAATAATTCTTCCTGCTGGTAATTAACATCAGTCAAGAACAATAGAAATAATTTCACCAACTGAACAGTTAATGTCGTCGTAATAATACTCAAAGGTGTCCCAAGTAACATGCGTTACAAATTCGCGTCTTTTGTTTTTTTTTTTATTAATTTACACGCGCCTTACATACGCAATTTCGTTGAAACTCAGTAACATTTTCCGAGAGACCGCAATATATTCTTTTCATTCTCTCTTCATGAAAAAACAAAAAAAAAAAATTACATGAATTATGTAAGCTAAATTTAAATATATCCAAGTACCTACCTGTTCAACCACGAATATAGGAGGTGTTTTCTGTTTACATAAAAAAATACACACGGAACTAAACGCGGTGCATGTACATACGTACGAGTATGTAGATTGTACATACATATTTCGTTACTATAAAGAAAATTATTTTTCATGAGAAATTTTAAAAATGTTTAATTAATGTTTTTTTTTGTTTTGTTTTTATATATTATAGGTTATGCTACGAGGTATTCAATATTAAAAAAGAAGAAAACACGCCTCCCCACTTTATCCGATTTTTACTGTAAGCTTGCATGTCCGTTAGCTTAGTGCATATGCAAATGAAATTGCATTTATAAAATACCTTAAATTATACAATCGAACAGAGGCGAATGAAAATGGATTTTTTGTTTTTAGAGAAAATAATGAATTTTGGAAACATATTGAACGAAACAGAGAGCAGAATAGATCCCTGGGGCACACTACCACCAATGTTAATAGGGTGACTTCATTCACCCTTCATAGTTAGTTATGTACCTATGCATTTTTATTACAAGGTACATATTGATTTTTGTTTAGTGGGTTAACAGTTATTTAACTATCAATCATTTCTCTACAATTATTTATTCACGAGCTGTTTTTTTTTACTCCATGAAGTTAGATATGTATTCCACTCATATGGAGAATGAATAATAAATATCTGATATTTCATACAGTGTTCCAGTGTGTTGTGATCATTATATCTCCAAACCGGGTCGTAGTTTTGCTTCTCTACATAGGTCAGAAATGCTAAAAGTAGATATTATTACTCCAAATTGGACGGAAATAACTTAAACTCAGCTCTAGAGCATTATGGAATAACATTTCAAAAAATCTCAATCAAGCAAAGTAATCGCTTATAGTTCTTTCCAACTTTCATCCTTAAGTACATATTTTGTGTTACAGGCTTTCGTCAAGTAGGTAAGTAATAGCTCGCTGCCAATTTGGGAATTGGACTTGGATCCTAAGGCTGACTGGAATGGGAAACAACACTACTGAAAATTATCACATACTGGTTTCTGGAACTTAAAATCGAAAAATTAGGTATTATAATATCGCTTAATCGTCTCTAAATCGTACGACAATTTTTAGCACTCAATACTATTGCCTAAGCTCCCACTGACATTTAATTTTTTTCTGCTAGCTTGTTAACAGTTTTCTGACCAACAGAAAATAGCAAAGGGTTAAAGTAAATTAACCCTTCTCGAATGAACTACTTCTCTATAAATGATCTCTCTAAAGTTCAATTCTTGGTCCTATACTTTTTAGTTTCTATATAATTAAATTGCTTTTAGTACCTATGTCAACATGTAAGTTTCTCGCACGTAACAAATACAGGCAGAAAATTGTCTTTAAGAAGGAAGACTTCTATTAAAAAATTCCTGAAGATAGAAAATTTATAAAAAGCTGTGATAATCGACTAGATGGACCTTTATCGTTTTTCTATGTATTTAGTGTGAAAGTAAAAGGTTAAGCAGGAAATTAATTAAATTTGAATGAGTTGGAACAATATAATAGCTACGAAGCGTTTTTTTTTTTCATTTATACATTGCAATGCAGTCAATTATAGCGAACTCAAGCCTTCAATAAGAAAGCTCCCCATTAAAGACTAAGTACACAATCCAATACAGAGTGAATACAAATCAACAAAGTCTTTTGTCTTCGACTTTATTTTGTTATAACAGTTTATGATAATCTACCGAGGGAAGCTCATCACCATGGAAGGTATATCCTAAAAGTTAGTTCTGTTAGTATAACTGAAAAGCGTGCAGTGAACTGAGTATGTTCAGCTATCAAATGAATCTTAAATCTTCATATTACTACTTCGAAAGATGATAACTGTAAGATCACGAGTGGAATGGTATATACAGTGCGGCCTATAAACTCAGATATTACCAGAAAACCTGTGTCCTGGAAGTAATGGTGATTCGTCTTCCACATTTTTTAGCGTTAACCAGATTACGATAACTTTTATATTTACAATGAATGCAAGATAATTTTCATATCATTTATTGAGGCCGGATCTGTATTAATTTGTAATATCATATACTGTTGAAGGTAATACTATGACAGCATTTACTTATGTCGTACCTACTCGAAGCAAACATAAATTTTAAACGAATTTAACGAGGTATCAAGATATTTAGATTTAGGCAAAGCGAACATGTTGTGATTCTGCTCTTCAAAAATCATACAAAGACTAATTTAATTATAGCTTGAAAAGTTTACACCAAAAAGACAGTATTGTATAAATTTGACATTTGTCTGGACAAGGTAATTTTTTTTCTACCTTGTTATGAAAACTAAAATACATTCAAAACGTATTTCCTTCTTAACGCAAAACGCATAACAGAACTTCTAATACCCTAGCCTAGACAGACTGTCCCCATAATGACTTAATTTTGAATTCAATCATTTCAAGGAAATGAAGATGTGACGGACTGTGAACGAAAATTAGTTCATTTGAAATGTCACTTGATAGTTCCTCAATTTGAGTAAAGATCATTGCAGAGTTCCATAATTTAATTAAATGCTGTCAAGAAAATTTGCGCATATTTGCTGTATGTAATTGCACAGCATTTAGACAGAAGAAAATTTTTTTTTTCTAAGTTTCCAATAAGAGAAGAAAAGCTACAAAATATTTCATGATTAGCTGATGGTTGCCTGACTTTATTGGAAAATCTTTCCACTTTCCAATAAATTCAGTTCATTTTAATAAAAAATTAAAAATTAAATTAAAATTTGTTCCATTTGAAACTGCACCGAAAAATGTTGGAAAAGGTACCTTGATGCACCCCAGTTGTGTGACACATAATAAACAATTGAATCCATTTAATTAAAAATTAAATCATTATAAAGACAGCCTGTATAGGGTATAGCTATTGTTTATATCTTTACATATGTAGATCCTTCAGCAGCTCAATGTAAACAATTTTTTAGACATACATTCATTCACCATATCATTTCTTCTTATTCCTGAAAATTAAATAACAGAAAATGGTACGCAGATCTATTTTATAAAGAAAGTTTTCAAGTCTTTATCCAGAGGAAACAAGAATCCCAATTCCAACCGTTGTTGTGCGGGAGGAGTAGCTATACCTACCTACTATCGCACTATATTCAATAGAAACATTCTAGCTGATGGCTTCTGAAATGTTTGCAAAATCGACAAGCTATGGTAAGTGGTTGATGATGGGTTAAAAGCAGGATTTGGCTTCGACTGAGCTAAGTATAACAACGGAACAGACTCACGGCGCGGTAGAGCAACGGGCGACCGTATACTTTTACTCGAATCAATAAGGAAGTATATTCCCCCATAAATGACGTTATATTCATGTAGCCCTTGAATATGGCTATATCCCGCATAGCATTTCGATATAAATATATAAACAGCAACAACTGTAAAACTTACTATAGGTATATGTATATGTATCGTTTTTAGGTGTATGCATAATAAACCGAAAGAGAAATCCATTCAATAAAAGCATTGAGAACCCCCCAAAAAAGGCGCCATCCTGTTTTTAGGATGTTGGTCTTTTAATTCTAAGATGGAAAAAAAAATTCTTAAGAAAAATATTTAGGGCCAAGGGGATTAAAAAGAAGAAAAAAAAATGAAGGGGGAGATATGAACGGCTTGATGTTAATATTAAACAAATGTTTGCTCTTCTCAGCATGAAAACTGTTTTCTCTGCTAATAGAATGGATATTTTGAGATTGATTGATTGACCAGATGATTGCTTTCTTAAACAAATCATAATTACCGTAGGCGAGCGAATTCATGGGTTTTCTTTAGAGGGGAGAGATTTTAAGGTATCCAAATTTATAATTGCACGGTTTTGCACAAATTTCTAATCATAAATTAAGAGCAACTAGGTCAAGTAGAAAAAATAAAAAAGATTTTTTTTTTCTTTTTTGCTGACCTGAGAAATTAAAATGTACAGGTGAGGTTTTTATATGTATACTTACAATATTAAAAACAAAAACATGTTAACTAAGCAGATCTGTCGACGAATATTGGATAAAAGTTAATTAAATCAGCAAAATATAAGATATTGATCCTAAATTGTGCTGGAATTTGGAAGAAATATACTTGAGGAAGAGAAATCGAATGGATATTATCAGACGACAAGAAGAAATTCCCCAAATTCAAGTAAATCCAAAAATGAGCAAATCTGAGCAACGACATTGAAGCAGTAATTTCATTCATTTGATGAATGGGATAAGAACTTTATTCAACATATTTTCTAAACGTACCAATGGACTAAATGTGTGCTTAGTAAAAACCAGAAGCCTACGCAACAAAATTGACGAGCTCCGTGAAATTTATGTTGGCTTCAATATTCATATTATCCTCGTAGCGGAAAGTTAGCTCCACGCGGGTATACCTTCCAGCCTTGCGTCCACTCCGGGCTATAGCCTTTATAGGAATTACCGTCTAAACCGAGTTGGTGGGGGATTGCTATTTACTTGAAACAGGGACTTAAAGGATATAGGGTAAATTTTTCAAAGTCAAACAGCATTGAATTTTTGTGTTTGGAGGTTGACTGACACAGGGGCAGACAAATGTTTGCTGGCTATTGAGACTGCCCCCAGGTAATTTTGCCACTGGTAGTCCTGATGAATTTGCTGCCTGTATCTCTCGTATTAACCATCGTTATGAAAATGTTATAGTTGCGGGTGACTTCAATGTTAATATTTTAAATCTGTCCAATACTACTGACAACTTTTTGTTTCTAATGCAATTGTTACACTTAAATACTGTTAATTACTCCCCCACCTATTTTAATTGCAGTAACCCGTCCCTTTTAGATCTTTTCCTAACTACCAATACTAATAGAACTCATTTGCATAACCAGATTAGTCCTCTCAGCATAATTGACCGTGACCTACTCTTTTTATGATATGATATTCCCCTTGAAATCCTTTCTAGCAGCAGCTTCTCCTTCCGTGACTACAATAACATTAACTTTGACCTTGGACAGATATCTATAATTATACATCAGTTGATTTCAAAGTGGATAAATTTTATTTCCTAATAAATTATCTATTCGATAAATATGTGCCTATTCGTACAAAGCTCATAACCCCTACCACCTGTCCTTAGTTTACCCTCCAAATCAATTTTCTCATAGCCGAACGGGAATACTTGTACAAGAATTATAAATGACTACGCAGAAATTTTTCTCGAAACTTATTTAAGACTGCACGCAATCGCGTCAAAACTGCTATTCATAATACCAAACGTCTATATTTAAATTCCAAATTTGGTCCGAACTTACCCCCTAAAATAGTTTGGCGCAACTTCAGAAATGCTGGCATTTATTAATCTCAACCCCAATGAACTAGATATTCACTTTACCTCTCCTAATGCAGACAATGGCGTGTCCAATAGCTCCGTTAGTCATATAAACTCATGCATTTTTCATTTCAACTCCCCCTCTCTCCGACATCAAGAAACCAGCTTCTCTTTTCGAGATATTGATCATATGGAGGCAGAGTCCTCCATTATGTCCAATGCTGTTGGTCTTGACGTTTATATCCCCTATTCTTCAAAATGCTATTACCTTACATTTTATTATACATACTTCATATTTTAAACTCCTCGTTCCCTGAAGCTTGGAAAATAGCTAACATTATATCTGTAGTCAAGAGACCTTCCCCTGAATCAGTTGTTGATTTCCGACCAATTAGTATTCTCTGCTACTTTGCTAGAGTACTTGAAAAAAAATTTTCGTCTCAGATTTCATAATTTGTCCATACCAACAACCTTCTAACACAATTTCAGTGTAGTTTTCGACCACAACACAGTTTTGAAACTGTTATATTAAAAGTCTCCAATGATCTTCGCCTGATTCTCGATTCCAAGAACTTTGGCATACTTGTTTTACTGGATTTCTCAAAAGCTTTTGATAGTGTTGACCACTCTAAACTATTAGAAATGCTATAAAATAGTTTTAAGTTCTCTTCCTCTGCGATCTCCTTAATTTATAATTTCTTTACTGACAGGTTTCAAAAAGTATACAAATTAGTGACTCCTCATCTTCCCTACTCCCCCTTTTCTGTGGTATATCCCAAGGATCTGTTTTGAGCCCGTTGTTGATTTCTATGTTTATTAATGACTTGTCAAAGGTAATTCAAGATGTTCAGCTTCATCTTTATGCAGATGATGTACAATTATTCCTAAGTAGACCTATTAGTCTTATAAAAGATTGTGTTACTCTCATTAATGATGACCTTTCACGTATCTAAACTTGGTCGATAAACAACGGGCTTTTACTAAATCGCACTGTCCTACTATCTACAACTCTTTGTATGACGTAAGTGATATCCCATACATTTTTCTTGACAACTCCCGCTGTGTTTTGTGAATTTAGTCACCAATCTTAGGGTGAGACTAAATGGGCAGTTAAGTTGTTGTGATCATGTCAAACTGATATTCTAAAAGATCTATGGGGGATTACGCAGACTATGGCTATCTGCAGGTTTACTATCAACAAATATCCGCCTGCAACTGGTAAAAAGTCTTCTATTACCCTATTTTACTTACGGAAGCGTAAAGCCTTAGTATTCCTCTATAACTGAATTCACTCTGTTTGGTGACATGTTGCGCTCATAAATGAAATGAAGTAAATTAATTAATTAGTTATTTTTGTTATCTTCCGATAATTTTTGGTTTTCTGTTATTTCTTCCTCTCTTATTTTTTCTTTTCTCTTGTTTTCAAATTGTTAAATTACTGCTTTTAATATCTTTAGCTTAAATAAGTTAGCTTTAGTTCATTGTAGTTTTTCTCCCTCTCATATTATTTACTAGGTTAAGATCTCAGACCTTTTGTACCTTCCCTAAATAAATAAATTGAATAGAATAGAATTGAATTGAATTGAACTAAGTAAAGTTCTTAGAACGGAATCCTCTCTTAAATTTATGTTTTTTTTGTTTTGTTTTTATTTTCTTAATTTTTTTTTTATTATTTCATATTTTTTAATAATGTTTATGAATTAAAAAAAAAATCATGCTAGAAATCGAATGTGCTACAGAGTCGGGGCTTAAATTTTTTTTTGTTTGTTTTTTTTTGATTTTTTATATCTTTCTTGCTTTTTATTCATTTATTTTTTTATTTTATTTTTTAATTAAAAAATCATGCCAAAATTCGAATGAAGCACAGAAGAGTCTGGGCTTTTCTTAACTTTACAGTATTAGGCTCTACACACAATAAAGATTATAATATTATCCTCAAACAAACAAAAAAATCGAGTTTTAAAAATAATTTGCAAATCTCTAGTTTTTTTTTTTTTTAATCTAAATAATTAATGGATTTTCCCTCTATTGTGTAATACCAATGGTTACAGCTTTTTAGAAAAAGATGGACTTGATGATATTCTAAGATAAGGATAATGGCTAATTCAAAATCTTTTGCATACGAAATTATACGAAAAAAATTTAGTAGTGTCAGCATAATACAAGATATTAAATTTCATCAAGCTAGTGTGTTTACCTTGGGGAACACCACATATGTTCTTAATTTCGGTAGAAAGAACATCCTGAAAACTAATAACTGAAGTACTCTTTAACGAATTATATTAATTTTATTTTCATTACCTTATCTGAGTTTTTGTGTTGGAAAATTATGTCCCCTTGCCACCATGGTTTAATGATATCATTTTAAAATTTATGTTCCAACCATCGCGATTTGTAAACGTGACAAAACGCCTAATGATAATGAATGCTTTTCAAAGATTAAAAATTCTAAATATATGTGAGACTAAATATAAAACTTTCATACAAACAGCTCTGAAAGTTCGAGAATCTTTTAGAAATCAATGTCCGACAGATATAGTAAAGTAATTGAAATCGTTCTTTCCGACAGAATCAACGTAGCCATCTATCTCTAGACTCTACCCTATAGATGAAGGTTTCAACTTCACACTTTTCCAGTATTGAAGAAACTAATTAACTTTCAAATGATGAATTATTATAGCTACTTTAATTAAATATTCAAAGAGATAAAAATTGAGCTGAAAAATTCACTTCGCAGAAAGAAAAGATGAATAATTTAAAAGAAAATGAAGTACTCTCCTTGCGCAAAACGAAGCGTATGGTAATGTGATATAATTTGTCAATGGATGAACTTAACTCTTCCTTTATGCCAATGAGTGCATTACTTTTTTTAACTCCCCCTTAAATCACTACTTGGAAATAGAGCGAATAGAGAAATAAATAATTTTCTTGATAAATTTAGAATAAAATTGGCGCGAGTGCATCTCGAACCCAGGCACGTTTCATATTTAGCGAAAAAGATAACAGTGATAAATAGAAAAAATAAAAGTAGAAAATTAAAATTTAATTATCAATTATTTAATTAAGCGCTCTTTTTTTTTCAAAATCACTTTAATTATTTATGTTCTTCATGTATTGATGAAATTTTGAAATAAATTCAAGCCAGCGACATTCCATTCTTACGTTATTGTCCTTTTTAGGTTCTCAATGGAATCATATTGATGATTATCCCTGATGGACTAAGATTTCCCTGAGTTTGTCAAATAGGATTGAGGCCATTTCAAAACCTTAATCGAATTGGACACAAGAAAGACTTCGTTTCGCGATTGGCGGGGATATTGACGTTATACTGGTGGAAAATGAACTGCAACCAGATCGAGAAAACGCCCAGGAAAAGCATTATGCTTCTATTTTTTTTTTTTTCACCGGTGAATATCACCTGTACCTTGATGGTAAACTGTAAGTATTGAATCGACATTAAATTAAGAACAATTTTATAGAGATAAAAACGCAACCGAAAGCGAAATTTTCAATTGGTTTCAGTCACTTTGCATTTAATTTAAATTCTTCTGCATGCTTTATTTACTTTCTTTGGTAGATTGATAGATCAATTAAAATCAAACTCCAATTTTGATATGGACAGCATTTTCAACGGGTCTTTTAAGATTTCTAACTAACAGAAAATGGACTGAAAAACTGTAGTTTCATATTTTGATGTTGGCTGCAATTCAACTCTTTTCTAACATGAAAGAATACAGTAGTTTAGTTATTTTTCATAATAGAAAATGTCAGACAAACCGCAATGCAGTGTCACTCTTGTTCACTAAATCGGAAAATAGCACCACAATATTTTTGTCCCATTCTTATGACTTGAGAAAATTTTCGATCTGATTTTATCAATTTCACGACAGTCCTATTACCAGCACAAAAAATATTTAATAAATACATACAGCTTTTGCATCTTAAAATTTCATACTTTTTTGTATAACTTATTAACAAAATTTTTAACCTCATCAATGGTTTTTGTAATAAAATCCTGTCAATAAAATAAAAAAAAAAATAAAAATTTCAAGTTATTGTTATCGATTTAAGGGAAAATAATCAAATTCAGACAGACAGCCTGTTACAGCCATAGATTCAATTTCAAATCACTCATATACCTATATAATTTATGGCTATGCACTATAAGCAAGCACGCACACAACTAGATAGATCTATAAATTTGCAGTAAATATACATACATGCATACATACTTTTATATATACATACATATGTATATATATATATATTTACAAATATTTGTAATTCAAAGGAAAGATGATTGATTTCAATAGCAGAAAGGGATTGAATCACATAAATAACATTACACTTCCGCACATTTCGTTTCAGAAGGATAGTAAATCTCAATAATAAATTCTCTACGAAAGTACCTATATATATGCATGTGTGTAAGTATTATATGATATGTGTATAATTTCAACTCAATATAGATTTATAAGTAAAATTAAAATCGATTTTTGTTTGTTTGTTTTGTTTTTAAAGACTGCACGGAGAATTTTTAAGGAACCATCCTCGAGTTAAATTGTTTGAAAATTGTTTTTTATATTTCGGGATCATCCAAAAGTTTTTTAAATTATCCATAAACATACTGTTAAACTTTTATCGAGAAATTCGAATTATTCCGTCGCTACAGGGTTTCTAAAAAAAAATATTCGAATTATTTTCCTCGAAACGTCATTTTTCAAAACGGTGAAAGCAAGATTTTTCAAGCTATCCGTCTCAAGGCCACATCATTCTTCATGTCTTTCCTTAAAATAGTATGGAAGATTTTTGTTTTCTTTTTGGTATTTAAAAATTTCATATATTTTTGAACGAAAATCTGGCAAAAAAAGCAGAATTCGATACTCAGTTCTAAAATGACCACCATTTTGTTAATTTTCATTGAAACAACAAAAAAATCCTTAATACCTCTCTCGAGATTTTCATCCCAATAACTTTTTTTTCTTCAGACAATTTTCAAAGGAGTAGAACTTTCCACCATCAGGCAGTATTTTCTGTGTCCGGACCAAAAACATAAATCAGAAAAATGACAAAAATAGATCATAAGTGATTTGAATAAACAAAAAAAATCGGACCAATTATCGAATTTTGTTTATTGAAAAAAAAAAAAAAAGTATGAGCATTTTCAAGCCTACTCACTACTGAGGGACCATCCTAAATTAAAGTTTTAAGTATGTAATAAAGTAGGCTTGCTTGTCAGTGCTTTTTTACATGTTATTTACTCAGAACTGGTGCGACTTTAGGCATCGTTTCTATTCTCGTTCTGAATTCGGTTTTAATCGTAGCGTCATTTTTTCTTACAGAATGACAGACATTTTGGGCCGTGTGAAATGATTAGCTTTCTGTGAAAATATAGATCTGACAATCTTTTATAGGAAGAACATGAAAAATGTTTATACTACAGGGTGTTTCCGCCATGGTGGTCCATAGGGCAGAACGTGATAGTACTTACGTAGGCAAACAAGAAATGTTGGCAGGAGGATGCGGGGGGGGGGGGGGGGCATATCATATCAACCATTTCGCAGTTACAGAAAATATACCAGGTTTTCACAAAACACCCTGTTTCTTAAAAAATAAAAAAGTACAGGGGTATGGTCACCTTAAATAACTCAGTTACGAAGGTGTTTTCCTATACATTTTCACGATATTTTGTCACTAATGGCGGAACGTGGTTCATAATGGAAATACCTTGTATTCTATATACCTTGCGTAAAACAATGTTGCCAATATAATAAACATTTTAAGTAAATAATTGTCAAAAAAATTTTGGAAACTGTAAACGGAGAATCAATTTTTAGATTATTGATGTATAAATTTGCTTTAAGAGGGCTGTTGGTTGAAAGGTTTCCACTTGCGTGTAGACTACTGGATGCATTGTAGAATTCAGAATATAAATAAATTTTTGAGTACACCACGATAAATTTATGAATAAAACTGCAATAAAAATTACAATTAAGAGCTTTCAATTCAATTTCATATTGTATTTTCAGGTACTTTTGAAATACTACTAGGGGAAAATTTACTCGAGCTAATTCAGTAGATTCACATTCACTCCTAAAGAAAAGTTGAGGGAAGTCACAAATTTTTGTTTGTTTGTTTGTTCTGAATAATTTTTATTTTTTTTAATTATGTTTTCGTATTACGTCCGAGTAGTATAATAGATATTGAGAAATGTAACGAATGATATTTACACCACCCACCAATAGAATATTTAATTCATTTGGTTTTAAGATAGATTTACTTACTTTTTGCCTTGGAAGATACTTGAGAAACAAATATTTGAGGACAGTGCGATTTACTTAGAATTTGTGGAGCTTAAGACAAAAACGCTTTTAGGCGTTCAAAACGAGGAATAAAAAAAAGAGGCAAAAAAAAAAAACAAAATTTTTTTTTTATCTCATCTTGTAAATAAATAAAACCTAAGTCTCCGGTTCAAGTTAGTTCAACAGAATCCTAGCCGGAAGCTGAAAATTTAAAACTTTTTTTTCTCTCGCTATATGTATATAACCAGAAAAAACTCCAAGCCAGAAAAAAAAGACAAGAAAACCTCCTTTCCTTCCCCCCCACACTACTTTTATTTTTCGTACAGGAAAAAAAAAGTATGTAAAATTAATCCCAAAGGAGTAGAGTAGGTATATACATATATAAGTAGGTAGAAGCATTGAAGTTGAAGTACCAGCAGACAGAGCTTGCAGAAGTCAAAACATAGGAAAAATGCTGGAAGATTCTCTAGATTCTATGATTTTAAGAGAATTCTTTCTTCATGATGTTAGGATAATACTATTCCTGCAACCAGCCAGAAGCTACTATACTATATAGTACTATAGATAGGGCATAGAATGAACTTTGTGGTAGAAAAAAAACACATTTCAAAATTCAAGAACGGGAACGACAACGACACTCTCTTTATCTATTACTCCCAACGGAGGATGAGGAGAGCAAGTATAGTATGTACGTACATCCATATATTTAATGATTCATAGATATCTTTACAGAATGTACATACACATATATATATATTCCTATAGGTACACCATGCAATGCTCTTATAGTTTTATGAAATGTAGTACAGAAATTGAGATAGAAAAGTGGCGAATAACTAGTTGTGAAAGGTGAAGGTAAGTGAATTGAATTGAGACTGAATCTAAATCATGATTTTGTGTCGACTTAATTTTGGGTGAATACGTTTACGGGGAACATTTTACTCATTTACCACAATCTTTTCACTTTTGAAACAATTCGAATTTTCTTAATTTAGTTGGTGATTATGTTTTAAGTACTTTCAGATTATGGCGCAATTATGTAGATGGAATGCTTTTATGAGGTAGGTATTTGGCTTTATTTCTTAATCCGTGAAAGTAAGGTTTAAATTTGTTACTTTCAGAGCTTTAACAAAAATTTTACAAAGAATCTTTTACAATATTTTACATTAGATGTATCATCATAGAGGAAAATAAACAATTGTTAGGTAAAGGATATCCCTATTCCTGCTTGGAAGGAATTGTACCTATTGGGTAATTGTTAATGAAACTCTCTCCTGCATTTTTAAAACTAAATAATTAATTAAAACCAAAAGAATGAGTATAGGTATCATCAACTTCGTTTCACAGTCTTTTTTTTTTTATTACACAGTAACTAAGATCCTTTCTTGCAGAGTTGTTATATAGTGCTTATACAATGTAAATATTCTAACGTTATGAGAAAAAGAAAGTTCTGTTTTCTAATAGATGGTGTAACTTTTGCTGTATGTATTACGTGTGAACCGGCTTAACATTAGAGCTGAAAATTAGATCCGGATTTTTTCGGATTTATTCGGATCTGGATTCGATTAAGCAAAAGAGATTTAAAATTTCTTCCAAATTGCTTTCAGCTCTACTTAACATGTATTTGACAGGTTTTAAGGGGTCAATTTCAGAATGCACTATGTGTCAATTAGTTAAAGAGTTTTCAACATTTATCTTAATTCCTTTGAAAATGAATAGTTTTGTGCCAAGTAATCGGCATTTGCGGGAAGTTTTGTTATACTTTTATAATTTAAAGAAATCCGCTGCTAAAAGACATCGTTTACTTATAGAAGCGTACGGTGAACATACCTTTTCTGATGGTTCAGACAATTTAAAGAAGGTATTTTTAATGTTGAAGACGCTGAACGTGATGGTAGATCGAAAATGTTTAAAGATGAACAATTGGGAAGCCTTACTGGATGAAGCTCCATGCCAAACTCAAGCAAAAGTGGCATCAGTATTAAATGTTGAACGATCAAAACGATGAAAAACGGTTACAAGCAATGGGATTTCTTCAAAAACAAGGGAATTGGGTTCCACATGAATTATGTAACCGAAATATAACAAGAAAAGCGAAGGAACATTTATGAAATACTGCAGCAAGGAAAGGGTTTTTTCATAGAAAAGTCACAGGAGATAAAAATTCACTATGAGAATTCTAAATGTGAATCTGGTCCATCGCAGTCAAAGCGGCATAGTCAGTGTATAACAAGGTTATGATATGTATCTGATTTGATATGATAGTTATTGTATATCATGAGTTGCTAAAATCTTCTGAAATCATTACTGGCGATGTCTACAGACGACAACTTATCCATTTAAAGAAAGATATTTCCGAACAACGACCTGAATTGGAGAATCTACACGACAAAATAATTCTGCAACATAAGAATGCTAGACCATATATTGCTGAATTGGTTAAAAACTACTTAGAAGGGCAGAACTGGGAAGTGTTACAGCAGCCTCCGTATTCACAAGACATTACTCCTTCAAATTACTATCTGTTCCAGTCGATGTACTCAGCTCTTAGTGGAAAATGGTTCCATTTTTATGAAAATATGCGAAATTGGATTCAAAATTGGATCGCGCCTCCATGGACGAGCACTTCTTCAGAGATGGAATCTGTAAATTGCCAGATGAAAGATGGGCAAATATCGTAGTTTCCGATGTAGTATACTGTTATAGGTGCTAAATAAAGGTTTGTTTTTACCAAAAAAATACGGAACTTTCTCTTTCTCATACCTTACATATTAGTGGAAGAAAGTTATTCTAGGGAAAATGATTAGTTAATTACTTTAGGATTGTTTAGTTGTAAATAATTGGTAGTGTCTGCTACTGTCACTTAATCTTTTCGTCCTATTCTCTACATTTTACGAACTGTCGCTATGGCTATAATAAACAGCACTACCACCCCAAAATTACCTTTACCTTGATCACCCGTGAAAGAGAGAATACAGTTTCTTTCGTAATCCCATTTTCTATTCTTTTTATTTTATGTCTTCAATCGACGGAATTTTCTGACTTAGTTTTACAAAGCTATTCAATAAAATTTGAAACCATTTGATATGGTCGAAACAACTTTAAAAGTAGAATTACAACAACAAGTGACAGCCAATGTCATATTGACAGGAACGAAATGCGTGCAAATTAGGGGTTGACACTGTGTATACGCAACTACAAAGGATTTGAATCATTTTTGGAGCACTAATTATTTTTATATTATTACTTAAACAACCCAGATCATCACAATTTATTCTATCAATCACAAACGCAATGTCACTATATCCCGTACTGGTTTCAAAATTTTATTGAAAATGTTCAACATCACATCACTGCCACGCGGATAAAAAAACAAGTTTTATGTTCCTATATTTTGTATGCCGATAATGCTGAGTAATTTCTATTGAAATTTCCCTTCAGGAGGGAGAAAAAAGAAAGCAAAAAAAAAGAAGAAAAAATTACAGCATAGAAAGAATTTTCTTTTTTTCATCACATTACAATCTCTCCAGATAGGGACAGGATGGAATAATGGTGGTTGATTTTCTCTTTGTAAGTTTGCTGATATGGAACGAAAGTATCTACATCAGTCTCTTTGATTTCGCATATCTTTTTTTTTTTTTGTAGCCAAAAAAAGAAGCTGCAGCAGAAGAAGAAGAAGAAAAAGACATTTACACAGGCACAGGCTTAATATTATCTTGTGTCTTTGACGCTGAAAAATCTATGGAAAGTAATCTCCCCTTATGCCACTTCATCGAGTGTAAGAAGAATATATATCTCGAAAAATCTCCTGAAATGAAATGAATGAAAGGAATGAAAAATGGAGAAAGAATTTTTATTTATTTACCTATTTTTTTTTCTTTTCTTTTCTTATTTTTTTGGTTTTTTTTTTTTTTTTTTATAAGAAGAAAAAGAAACAATTAATTACCAAATTCAGTGGAAATTAGGGAGATTAAAAAAAAATACTTGAAAATCACTTGAAATATGGAAATACATGACGTTGCGGTTTGCGTTAAAATTGAAAATTTCAATTTGCATTTTCAATGTTAATAGAAAATAACGTTGAATGAAAATAAAATTTAATTAACATAAATCTTAAAACATAATTAACTGAACATAAAAAAAATCCGTCAATAATCGAAGAACAAGAATATATACCTAATTTTTCTAGGATGAATATACATTAAGGGTTAAGAGCTTCTTCTATGTTTGTAAAATTCCTTTGTTTGATTTTTAATTTTTTTTTTAATTTTCTTTTATATTTTTTATCTTTTAATATTTTTTTTTGCATTTTTCTTTTTTTTTATTAATTTTTTTTTTATTATTATATTTTTCATTCTAAAGAAGCATACTGAGATTCGTCCGCATTACAAAACAGAATCTATATCCTTGTATTATTAAATTGAATGATCACGTCGAATTCGAGTCTAAATAAAGTTAAATTGATAATAGAGTGTTCTGAAAATTTTTTTCACAGCTTTATGCATTGAAATTGGAAGCAGAGAAAAAATAATATGAAGTGCTTGCGCAAGTTCTATTAATTTATCGCATAATGGCAAACGGTCAAAACGACCCCTCAAACCGCGTATACACTTTCATTTCAACTAAACTGGCCTGGAAAAGAGGAGTCTAGTCGAGTAGAGCTGAGCCGGGTCTAATTCAACCCGATCTCGGTATACATTAAGCTGAGCTAGGTTTTAACCTGTACTCAATTCTCCATGTATACGTATTATATGACAATCGACCGTCGAATGTTGGTTTATACATTAAAACATTTTACATCTTCGAAATGGAAAGGTCATTTACGGGAGAGAGTATACCTGTAACTTTTAGAAGGCGTTCAAACTTTTATTTTTAATGATTCCAAATGAAATTCTAATTACAAGAAGAAAAAACAACCGCCTCTTAAAGTTTTTGAAGATAGGACCTTCCGCTTTCCAGACGACTGCTCTTACCTCCAGTGGTTGTTTTTTTTTCATCTTTAAAATAAGAGTTTTTAAAATGCTTCTATTCCCATCTATCACCGATTCTAAAAATCATGAATTCGAATCCTGTATGGGACAAAATAAAAATAAATAAAATTGATTTTAAAGATGACAAAAATTATACTTAATGTCATATAAATTTTATGCCGTTCCTAGCGATCGAAATTTCCATATTTGCATGGAAATTTCCATACTTCTTACAACACTGGTTTGTATGTAAGCAGAAAGGAGTTTCGTATCCCAGTGAAAGAAGCGTTTGCAGTAACATGTTTTCACAGTGTCTCCAATGAGACAATTCCATAAAATTCACATACGTAAGAAAGAGAAACAATTTCTGGCTTGGCGACATCTATTAATGAAGTGAGTAGGAATCTTCCAATTTGTAAAATATTGAAGACGCTTCTTTAGTTCTGAATTTTCGGTGTATTTTAAGGGAAACCACTACAGTCATGTTTTATTTTTATATGAAGAAGAAGTGAGACATCTTGTAGAATTAATTGCGAAGATACGCACAACACACATCTGAAGCCTTTTCTTAAAATTTCATATGGAAGACTTGTCTTAAAGACATTTGAAGACAAATGTTTAGTAAAGGGTTTTCCAATAAGAGGTGTTATTTTAATTAGCCCGCTATTTCTGTATATGTCACTTTTGGAGCTGTCACTTTTTGACATTTGACAAGTAGAAACTACGCCATTAATAAAAATGGAACGATACACGATTCAACAACGCATTGAAATTATTAAAATTCACTATAAAAATGGTGAAAATGTGGCAGAGGCGGTTCGTAAAACTCGAACATTTTTGGGCACCTTGTCGGACCGCAATACAGAAATTGGTAGAAAAATTCGAGCTGTCGCGGGACAAGTTAGTGATGTGAAGAATAAAACCCGTGCACGTCGCTCAAAAACAGCCGAGAATATTGCTGCTGTAGCCGAAAGTGTTGAAGAAAACCTAGGCTTGTCCATTCCTCGTCGTTCTTTGGAATTAGGCATTCCACAAACGTCATTACATCGTATTTTGCATAAAGATTTGGATTTTAAGGCTAATAAAGTTCAGTTAACACAAGAACTCAAGTCGGCCGATCATCAACAACGTCGAGTCTTTGCTGATTGGGTCCTTGAAATGCATGAAAATGATCCGGAATTCCATCGAAAACTCATCTTGAGTGATGAGGCCCATTTTCACCTCGATGGCTTCGTCAACAAGCAAAATTGTCGCATCCGGGGATCGGAAAACCCAAGAGTTATTGTTGAAAAGCCTCTCTATCCTCAACGTGTGACTGTTTGGTGCGATTTATGGTCCCGCGGGGTCATTGGACCTTACTTTTTTGAAAATGAGGCTGGAGCAACAGTTACGGTGAATGGATTGCGCTATCGACAGATGATTAATGATTTGTTATGGCCGGAATTGGATGGTATTGATCTGGACAACGTTTACTTTCAACAAGACGGCGCTACGTGCCATACAACGAAACCATTGATCTTTTACGGGAAAAGTTTCCGGACCGTGTTATCTCTCGAAGAGATGATCACAATTGGCCTCCGAGATCTTGTGACTTAACACCTTGCGACTTCTTCCTTTGGGGCCACGTGAAAGAGAAGGTCTACGCCAACAGCCCAGCGTCGATTCAAGACCTCAAAGATGGAATTCGCGAGGCTATCGAGGACATAGGGCAGCCACTTTGCGATGTAGTTATGGAAAATTCATGAAAAGGATATGGTCCTGTAGGCATGGTCGTGGTGGTTATTTGGCTGATATTATTTTCCATTATTAACGGCATACCTTCCTCTTTATAATGAAATAAAGATCCGATCATTTATCTCAAAAAATGGCATTTTTCTTTGAATATCAAAATAACACCTCTTATTGGAGAACCCTTTACAAACATAGTCAGTGCTATCTATTTTTAACAAAAAAATAACACAAGGAAAACTTAAGACATGTCTTCAAGTGTGGGCAATTCGTCTTTATTGGTAAATCTTTGGTAACACCGTCACTGGGATTATATATGAAGGAAATGTATTCGTTAAGAATTTTTGGAGTACTTTTGAGGTATATGCCACATACTGAAACATCTCCTGTCATATTGCAAAAATGAAAAATATATTATTGTATTTGATTGTGTTGGCATTTATATCTAATACTTGTGTAATTAATTTTGTCAGCAGTATAGAAAAGCTCATGATTACATCCTTAATTCTACAAATAACAAAATAACTATAGTGACGGATTCATATCGTAGTATGACTGCATAAATAGAACATAGTGTATACTGTTATTGAACCATCCTACACCACAAGAGATCTGTATTTTACTGCCTCAAAATCTATAATTATAATTAGATTAAGATAAAGTGAACACATAATTGATTACAAAACGACTAAACTACCTTTTAGTAGATAACTGTTGGCTAACTTCCGCTAACTTTCATGTGGTAGTACGTAAGTTCTCTTTCAAAGCTGACTTAAGTGAATTTTGAAAGCGTTAAGTTCTTCTTATTCTTTTATAATTTACACTTAATTTCATTCATTCACGATTGAATTTGACAACGAAATTTGCTAACTGCAGCCAAATTTTAAAAATCACACCTAATCTCATTAAAGTTGAGTCTTTATTTAATGCCTATAATCAAATTAAGTAACCGGAAGCCAATACAAATTTGATTGCGAAAAGAAAACGTTCTCTTTGCGCAACTACATTTATTCATAAAATTACGTTCAATAGGACTTCCCTAACGTTCAATAGCTTTCATGCGGCACTAAAATTCTCGTAGCTAACTTCAATGAATTTTGTCAGTTAAATTTCTTCTTCATCTCGTTATTAGTCACATAATTTCGCTATAATCTCAGGGAATTTTGCTAGTTGTAGCCTCTAAAAGTCACATAATCTCATTATAGTTGTGCATTTATATCCATATCGTCCACATTCACGCGTAGAATCTCATTTTATAGCTCAAGAAATGTTATTGGATTATTGGCATAGACTTGAGACTTCATACAACAAAAAACATATAATAAGGATATAAATATTAGAATTCATAATACTATTTCTATAACTGTAAAATAGAAATAAGAAAATATAGAAGAAAAAAAAATGAAAATTATATGATAACAAAAATAAAACTAAAAAAGTATGAGAATAAAAATATCTACACAAGCAAATTAAGCAGCCAGAATAATAATAAAGAAAAAGGAGAAAAGAAAATGCAAATGCATGTGTGGTCAACTGACTGTAATTAATTGTATATCATTATCCTAATTATGTGTGCTGCCAGAGTTACTGTTTAAAGTAGGTGGCCGAGCTCACGCGCTCGATCGAAACTGGATGAGCGTTCCAATTCCGAACAGCTTAACAAAGTAAGAACCATTCAATACAGAATATTTACAGCGAGGTCATAGAAAATCACAGCGTCTGTCACAACTCACAAAAAATTAAAAACTCATATAGATATGTCGGTTTACGTGTACTCAGTAAGTTGTATAGAAAAAGTAATGCCTTTCGCTGCAAATGAGTTTCCAAAGAGCAATTCAAAATTCTATTACGAAAAGTAGAGATGGGATCGTATCTACGAAGACTGAAAGCGAACCTAATAGAATCATTGGCAGTATCAGTGTGTTGACCAACCGTATGCGCATGTCGGTGGAGATCATGTCAGCATAAAACCAAAGTCGACGAAGCGCCAGATAAATCTTACCTAGTTTAATTTTAACATGGTCACAACAATCCATTTGAGAGTTTAATATAATGCCTAGGTTTTTAACTTTCTGTACATATGGTATAGTGAAAACATGTAAGGTCATAACTTCCTCTGTAGACCGCTAACGCTTGAAATTTTTTGGGGTTAAGTGTACCATTTTAGAATATTTTGAAGATCTTCATTAATTCTGCAGACACAGTCCTCTAAGAGACCAATTGGACGATCTACGTATATTTGCAGAGAGCTATTTTTGGTAACACTTGGCAAATCAGTAATAAAAATACTGGAGAGCAAAGGTCCTAATATTGATCCTTGCGATACACCGACATTCAAAGAAATCCTGGAAGAAATAACTTCGTCCACTTTAACTCGCTGCGAGCGATTCTCCAAAAAGCTACTAATTAACGTCAGCGCAGGCGAACCGAATCGAAAGAAGTTCTTCAGCTTGTTAAGAAACTTCACGTGATCAATGCTATCAAAAGCTTTCGTAAAGTCAAGAAGGACTAAGAACACAATGCGATCATCATCCAGAGCAGCTCTAATGTCTGTGGTGATTTTTAAGAGTTGTCTCACAGCTATGCCCAGTACGAACACGTGGGTGCCAACGGCACAAGGTATTCGTATTATCTACGTGCTCATATATTTGCTTAGCCATAAGTTTTTCTAGAGCCTTCGCTAGAAAGTATCGTAAGTTTATTGGTCTAAAGTCCATGACGTCATTAGGTGAAGCATTCTTAGCGATTGGCACCACTAGCGCTTCCTTTAATAGGGACAGAAATTCGCTGAATGTTAAGCAGCTTGAATATTCTTGTAATAATCTAATCTAATCAACACAACGAAAAAAAAAATTCATAGCCAGAGTGAGCGATAGGAGCATCCAGAGAGGATGGCGAAGTACTAGTATTTCTCTCATTTCCAGTGTTTGAGGTGAAGAACTCATTGAGTTCATCAGCATCTAGATCACATGTTGAGCCATCACCGCCAATTAATACCTAAGTCACGCAAGGCACTCCAAAGCTTCTTAGGTGGGACATTGCAATCTAACTTGGACGTATTAGTATAAAGAGTTTGCATCTCACTTTTTATTAACGAGACTTCGCGACTTTTTAAATAAAGACCGACTATTAGAAGATTTAAGCCTTCTATACTGCTGGTATAAAAAGTCACGTTCGAAAATTAATTTCTATATGTCTGAAGAGAACCAAGGACAACCTTTTATTTTTACACGTTTAGACTGAAGGGTGGCATATTTATTGAGCAGGTATGAGAGCACATCATTGAAAGTGTGAACCTGTACATCAAGAGAATGTAACGGGGAAACAGCGCTCTGCTGCAATATTATATTCCAGTTTATATTGCTGCATTCCTCAAATAAACAAACAGTATTTATAGATTTGAAGTTGCGGAATTTAACAAGGCGAAAAGGTGTTGATTGATATGGTAGAGGTAAATTATATTTAAGGAATAGCATGTTGTGACCACGAATTGTAGGGGGGGAAGTTGCGAATGGCATATTATACTAATGTCTCTTACAACAACTACACTTTTTCACCCGCAATGTAATAGGTTATGTCGCCGTGGATTGATTTATTTTTCAGATTCACTTGAGAACTTACTACCGTCCACATCTGGCAGTTTTTTTTACGAACTCATCCAGTTGAAAGTATGCCTAAACGTCGAAGATGATTAACTTCAAAAATTAATTGATTGACCTTACTACACAAAATTGTCCGATCATGCGCACATCAACACTTGAATACTTGAATATCAGTCCCGATAAGTTACCGATAATCAAGAATGTTATCGAATCTGTAGAAATTTAGATCGGCTCGTCTTTTTAGTGGTTTCGTCATTTTTAGTTGTTTCGTCATTTTTCGTCAGTTTTTTTCTTTTGTAGATCCTGTTTTTTATCGCTATGTCCACCTTAGTCGGTTATATTCGGTCCGTTGTCCGAATCCATCCTGAATATTTTTACCGACAAAAATTGTTTACTGCCGACTGTCTATCGAGTAGTAACCGACTCTGAGTTTCGTTAGCTCTAATTTCATCAGCCTAGTTCCGTTTTAATATGAACGCCTTGCATTGCTTGTTTCTGATTTCAGGTACGATATATAAATGTAACCGTCAGAACACTTGTCAAAAAACTGATGAATTTCTCCTAGAAAATTCAGCAGTTAAATACATGTTGTTCGTTTCGTTCGATTCAGTTTTAAAACTCAACTAATTAATAATATAATAAAAAACAAACATCTACACTTTAAGTCCATCTGAATTCAAGGACAAAAATAGGAACAAAACTCTTTGCTTCTTGTTTCTATGTTCATTTGTTTTGTTAAATTATCGTCAATTTATCATTACGTCACGTCTGTCGTCATTATGTATACCTAGACCTACCTACATCAAAAATATATCAAATAAAAACTTAATGGATTTTTATGAATATTTATAAAAGAAAAGTTTTTTATGTTTACATTTTATCTTCATAAAACCCCTCAAACACGATAAACCTCTTTTCTATGTCTTACACATCATAAAAAACATGAAAACCTCTATGAATAACTCTGTGAAGGTCCATGTCACTTTAATGAAACTTGGAAAAGGAAATAAAAAAAAAACATGAAGGAGTATAAGGAAGAGGAGTGGGGGCTGGAAGTAAAAAAAAATGTTGTCTTATTCATTCATAAATCACTGAAATAGTCTAGGCTAATGTGTTCACATAATCTTAAAATCTCATAAAATACACATTTCCATATTGTCATAAAACACTCGTTTCAGGAACAATAGACGGAATACAAGCAATTCAAGGGCGGCAACACAAAACTCTCCCTTCCTTATCTCTATCTAACCTCCCCCTCAAAAAACACCTCTTAACATACAGTAAAAATGCACAGAAAAACGTATAAAAAGACATCGTGAAGTAAGGCAATTGGATTTTTGGCAAGTATCCTTTTAAAATATATATAAGACAAGGACCAATGGCAATGGTGTCTGTCGTCGTCGTTCGCAAGGTCTGATAGGATATACATATAAGATTTGTGAGTGCCATTTTCAAAATGATACCACTTCTTATCTACTCGAAATTTGACCTCAAAAATTTGAAATGAATTAGTCAAATATGATAAAACATTCCAGTTGGCGCAGACATAGTCTTTAAAATAGCATCTAGAATTTTAGCTATTTGAAATGAGTGTATATTTCATGCCTTATGTCTGTGGGGGTATTTCTAGAGACTTTATACGATTTATGCTGAAACTGCAGAATATTCAGATCGAGTCAGTCAGTACCATCAGCCAGCATAACTTAACCCCCAAAACCCTCCTGGTGCCACCATAACCATATTGTCGCACTAGGTGCTTCTGCTTTTATACCCAGTTCAAGCGAATATTATTGAAATTGAGCCGACAGGATATAGAGAGTAAAATTGCAGTATAAGAAGTTAACTGCTGGTCTGCTGCAGATGTTAGGGAATAGATCAGCGTTTAATCTAGAATTAATGTTCCTTCGTGTATAATTCATCATTAGAGTTGTGCCTGAAAATGGATATTTTGTTGGGTATCGTGAAATACTACAATTAGATTTGTTTTTAATTATTTTTTTTTTTTTGTATACGGATGCTTCGTTTAATGTTCGTAGAGATGTGTATAGTATAGTAGTATCTTAAAATTAGTGCATATATACCTACAAATAAGGACAGAGATGGAGTGATGGTTGTCGCGAGGTGATATTTGGAAGGTTATTTTTATCAAAAAAGTAAATAATCCAAGGACTATGAATTGAATGTGAATTCAAGTAAAACACACAAGTACAAAATACCCTAAACTTCAACGGTAAATTTGAATGGGATAAACATACTAACTAAATTTCGTCTTAAAACTGAGTTTTAGAAAAAAATGGGTCAAGAAGGATTGCCGAGCATTTAATGTCTGGAAAAAAATCTTCGACAAGAAATTCAGTTTTCGAATATACATATGTACATACAACCATAATACTTCCAATTCTTATCTACAGGTGCGGTTAGTCTATTAACTAGCTGTAGTAAGGGTTATAACCGAATTAAGTCACGGGTAGTAGTACGATGGACTACAAATACTCTTAGAGTAATTCGAACGGAACGATACACAAAATGTAATTGAATATCTCCTCTCTTTTGACGCATCAAATAATAATAATATAAAAATCGTACTTTAATTATGGAATTGTACCTTTTCATTCAGATAAACGAAAAATAAATGTTGCGACTAGATTTAATTATTTTATTACGTTATAATTTTTAATAAATCGTCAATGCCTGTATAGATAGGTTTCTGTTATGAAATCTCTGCGAATCACACATATACAAACTTCAGATCGCCAAACTCGAAAAGTCGCGATGATTAGCATATGGCATCTCATCTGCCAAAAGTCATCTAGAATTTACCGCAGTGGCATATAGAGCCAAACGATGGTGGTTATGATAAAAAACCATGAGTTCGGGATAAAAAGTTGTTATCTTTAATCTTTCCACACAGTCAAGTTTTGGTTAGACAGACCACGTAATTCATCAAAATGATAAAAAAAAAGTATAGTATAGTTATAGTTTACCTATGCAAGTTATATTAGCCTAGTAGAAGCAGTTTTCCTTAAGAAGTTATAATACTCAAAACTTACTTTCGGAATGCACTCTAACAACGCATAATGGAATCGGAACGAATCGGAGTCGGTACTTGTTATAGATTCAACATACACGCACTAGTCATACTATATTTCAAAATTGTAAAACAAGTTTATATTTTACAAGCGCTTGTTATGCTTGTTGTATATACTCGGGCTTGTTACCTGCTCACAGTAGTTATATGAATTTAGCTAAATTTTTGTACGTTTCATAATAATCTTATACGCATTATAAATTTCACTTTTAAGAAGAATTTTCTTATTATCATGAGTTTTTAAGATCTGCTATAAGCATGTCCCATAAAAAATTGTAACAGAATAAAATAAAGTATCTAATGAAATTGGATAAACAGAGCAAGCAAGCAAACATACAGTAAATGTGGACGACTACAGAAGGAATAATATAAACTGAAGCTTAAGCGCGCTAACGCACACCACTAAAATTCTCTTTAAAGGAATTTATGGGAATTGTATTCTTCCCTGTAAAGCTTATAATTTCAAATTATATGAGCATACAAGAATGTGTGGTGGAATAATAGATATATATACATATATGTATGTATGTAGTACATACTATACTGGATATCAGGTATGTTTATATATTAGTATATAATCTTTACATAGAGCTAACTATATATGTCATATCATACACAATTTTATGTTCTTAAAGCTTTATGGCTACACCATTTCAAAGCTGGCAAATTTTATGGTAGGTATATACGCGAAATTTCATGTTTTCACTAGAGATATATCCTCAATAAAACCACGCGGTAGACTGCTGCCATTTGTGAGATAGGAGGAGTAAGCACATTTTACTCTTTTGTAAAATTCCGGATATGATGAAATTGAAGACAAAAAAGAATAGAATATTTTTCACTGGGCTTCTTCTGATAAAAATATATAGCTAGGTACTATTAGGTAGGTACTAGGTAGTTAGCAAAAATCTCTTGAAGTAAAAATTTTCTTTATAGAATTATTTTACGTCAATTTTAAGGCACTCAACTAAAATAACAAACAAAATGGGAGAAACGAAAACACTTTTAGGAGACTATTTCTATTGAGTTTGTTTTTACTTAGTTTGTAGGATATGTATGTGTTAAATAAATTCGCTAGAATAGATAAAAACAACAGCTTAAGGCTTGAATGAAAATAATGCTTAAAGTATGTACGATTATCGAACACATTTTTTTATAGTCAAAGAGTAACAAAAATAAAAATAAATTTGCATGAGACAATCGGGTTTTTGATAAAAGCTTTTATTTTAACAATTAGATTTATTTAGTAACAAAAGTAAATTTGTTTTTAGTTTGGAGTAATATTCATATTTTTCAATTTGCAAATAACAAAAAACAAAAAAATACAAAAAATTGTTACTTTAACATACATTATAGGTGGCAGCACTATCTTGAGGTATTCCGCAAGGATCTATACTAGAACCGCATTTCTTTTTAGTATGTTTATTAATGACCCATTGAAATTATTGAAGTTTTTTTCTAAATTGATTTGAATGCTGATAAAATCGAATTTATTAAGTTAAATAAATGGAGGATTATGTTGACGAGATTAAAAAATACTCACAAAGCCGTGAAAATTTTATTATGTAACTGAAGCTTATAACAATCAATTTAAATATTGGACTATTTCAGAGCTCCCTACAACCCATAACTATTATTATATCTACAACTAGAAAAGTTGCTTACATACATATGATGTATCTACCATATAACTGCCATAATAAATAAAAGTATATTAGATACCATCATATAGAAATAGACGAAACTCCAGAAATGTTCTTCATGCAGAGACGTACAGGCAACTCATCCGATATTTTAACCATACAATTTTTCTTTACCTTGACGACAGGATAATTGCCTTGCGACCAATTGCGATTATAGTCTAGGACACTCTGGTATATAGGTACTAGATATATATACGTATTGTTACGTATACATAGTTTTTGTATAAAATTAAAAGCAAGCTGCTAAAAACCAATCTAATATTACTTTTACAAATGTCATTCACTATATTCACAGTTTCCCCCACCCTCCTCATACTTGTTCTATTCAGTAAAGTTATAATGAGAATTCAGCACAAAACTTTTCTATTTTATGTAATTGTGATATGAATTTTGTAAGAGTATCTCTATCTCTATCTCTCTCTTTTTACCTGTTTGCCTACTTATGTATATATGTTTGTAGTATACCTGTATTCCTCTTCGTCCTAATTAGAATTAAATAATTAATTTGCAGAAAATTGCATACCCACAGATTCTCATGCAATTAGCTTTCTGCTGTGGTGTAAATCTACATTTAAAATGTTTTGAAATGGAAAATATTAAATTTTGGGTCAAGGATATTGTAGAAGATAGCTCTACCTAAGCATGTTAGTATGTATGTATGTTTATACTACAAGCCGCTGCTAGATTCACTGTATGTAAAAGAAGTCAGAATCGTGATATTTTGTAGTTTTGCTTTTGATGATATGTTTAAGAAGAATAAAATGTGCGACATACCGTACGTAATACATGCAATTTTATGAAGAATACTTGACCACGTGTACATAAATAAGTAGAGTAGCAAAGGTTTTTTAGAAAAAAACATTTTATTATATCATTGCACACGTATTCTTGGTAGGTAATTAGCAGGAGAGCAGAAGTTTTACATATAAAATTGCTTTAAATTTATAATTCTATTTGACACAGAAAATATGGCAGTTTTGAGGACTTTACTCGACCCCTACCCTCCCTTCTCGAATATAAGATTTGAGCGAGTATCTACGTTACTATTGCCTTAGCAAGTAAATTTCTAATTCGTGGTGAATACTTCCTGGCAAACATAGATCCCATTCAAAAACTTATTTTCTTATTTCGACCTGTATGCTGGAATTATAGTGAGATGGCGCGTTTAAGAGGCTCCTTTACCGACATTTAACTGATAGCAGATAGCTGCAGGCATCTAATAAACACAATTTCAAATGAAATGATAAACTCAATAGCTTATACTATAAAAACTTCTAAGTTTATTAGTTAGTTATACTTCTTAGTAGGTTATTTTGTCGTTTTGTATTAATTAATTTTTCTAACTAGTCAATAATTGAGAACATTAATTAGAGTTGGGTGGGGTAAACAGTACCGTGGTTTAGAAATGCCATCTTTAATATCTCGTAGTATAAAAGGGAAAAAAAGAACGTACATGCAATGAATGCACTTGGCGTGGGGTAATTTTCGCCACATAGGCAGTCCCTGCCAGACATTAGGTAAAAGCGCACATGTAATAGTGCTATTAATTTGGCAAAAAGTAAAAAAAACATCGTGTCGGACATTTTAGTTTCTTTCTGAGTGTGCTCATCATGGTTAAGTCAAGTAAGGACCTTTATATTGCTATTTTGTGCTATACTAGTTAAAACCAAAAATGTTTTGTTGTCATCGTTTTCTATCTAAAAACATGTTCTTGTACCGTTCGGGGTAAAAAGTACCGTGGGGGTAAATTTTAGGTATTAGGCAGATAACAAAGACTAAAGGTTATAGTTATCTGTTTAAATATTAATAACAACCTGAATTGCAATGCGGCTACAAATATTTTCCAAAAAGTAAATATAAAAATAAAATTTTAAAGTGATGCAACTAAAATAAGGTTAGACTATCACTATCATAAATTGGAATGCTCGTCTGTGTTGAATATTTATGATTATTTTTGAGGTTATGAATATATCGATAATAACGCTATAGATTCCGCTTTTTTATTCGTCCGTACCAGGTTATAACAGGTGGAACTTTTTATCCGCAAGAGGGGTAAAAAGTACCAAACGACTTGCACACTTAAAATCAATTAATAATGTAAAATAATAAAAATTTTTGCATACATATTTTTTGGTATTCGTACATGAAACCCTAAAGATTGTATGTTTAAATTAATATATAATTTGACCTAAAAGTTTATGATATATGGATGACAATTCAAAAAGTGGCACTTGCAGACCCACCCTAATCTACACTGGAAATATTGGCTGTATACATATTGTATCTACACCTTATTTTGTCTCTCAATACTTTCTTCCAAATAACATATTTTGTAATGCTGATGCTTGTAAATTAAGTAATCGTGATGTAGACAATTTAATTGAATTAAATTGAATTGAATTTGAATGACAGGAACAAAATACCAGTGTTATTAATGAATTCCTAAATATATACATAATTATAATAAATGTTGAGGAAGAAATCCTTTCAAAGTGGATCTTTGTGAGTGGAATGAAGATTTTATTATTTGACTGACGCGTACGTATCAGTGTCATCATAATTCATAGGGAATTAGGTTTTGTAGTGCAATGCAATTGACATTTTTGGAGTCGAAAGTTTTTCGCGTTCATCAATGAAATTGTAATGAATTCATTACAGGAATAAAAAATCTATGGGAATAATGTCGTCATTATAATAAGATTTTTGAGACAATCATCCCCACTCAACACAGGAAACATAGGTGCATACAGAAAAAAAAAGAATTTTTAATCACAGAGAGTTGTTAAAGTCATATTTAAAAAATTAGAAAATAAGTCATAGAAGATGTTTTACTCCTCAAAGAGTGACACTGATTAAATATATGTTAAGTAATTCTAATTTCCTTACTTAGTAGATACATTTCAAAGTTTCACAGACTCGTACAGCAAGTAAGTTATAATCATAGAATAAAATCGACTCTGTGCAATAAGTCTAAGTAGTTTTTGAAGTTTGTAAACTCCAAGCACAACTATAATGGATACCCCCATCATCGTTGAAATTTGGCAACAGAATATTTTGTCATTATTACTTTTCACAAAAACAGGCAGCATGTGCAGCTTTTCTAACTACGGACTTTTAGCAAATTTCGTACCTCTATTACTAAGATATTTAAAGTCTTATCTTATGATTTTCATTTTATACTTCCACTGCAAGCCATCCCTTTCAGAATGGCTTTATAAAAGTTAAATCTACTAGGAATAAGTTATATATATTTATATCTCCTATTAAATCCGAAAAATTATATTTTTATGTATTTCATTTCAGTAAATCCTTCAACAGAATTAATTACAGAATTTTAATTCATCATAAATAGACTGTTCTTAGTTATCTTACTGTTCTTTTCATAATTTATTCCATTATATAATATCTCTGATTCTGATTTATTTGTCTGCTCTTTGGTGATGGCAAAAAAAAATGTGAAATTTTAAATTTAGACTTACAACTTATTTTTCTTCAAGAAAGAATTTTTTGGGATATCTCCGGTATATAGCAAAAGCTAAAAAATGTTCTAATTTGTTATTTCATCACACAATCCATTAATTTTTGGTGACAAGTTTCAAGTCTTGGTTTGACTCATCAACAGGTCCAAATAGCGAAATTGGGTGATTAGAAAAACAAATGAAAAAATGAAAAAAGAAGAAAGAAATGAAAAGTTTAAGAAAAATAGAAAAAAACAATTTTTTTTATTTATTAAAAAAAAAAAATTTAAAAAAATTTAAAGAAACAGATTCATTCGAAGCGAATCGAACCTGTATACGCCACGCAGTGGGCTGAAAAATGAAGAAGAAAAAGGAAGAAGAAGAAGCGTTTCGTGTCAGCAGAAAACCTTCCACTCATCGGTGCAGCTTGGTTTTCTGCCTGCTGCAGACGCTTGAAAATAGATCAAACTGATCTCTTCTCATATAAACTCAGAATAAATTCTGGGTGTGAATTATATGAGGAAAAAAACACTCCTATACAAGCCCAGGAGGAAAAATAAGTAAAAAGAGATTACTCTTTTGGACTTTTTACCGGGTTAAACTTAATTTTCTTCAAGAAAGAATTTTTTGGGATATCTCCGGTATATAGCAAAAGCTAAAAAATGTTCTAATTTGTTATTTCATCACACAATCCATTAATTTTTGGTGACAAGTTTCAAGTCTTGGTTTGACTCATCAACAGGTCCAAATAGCGAAATTGGGTGATTAGAAAAACAAATGAAAAAATGAAAAAAGAAGAAAGAAATGAAAAGTTTAAGAAAAATAGAAAAAAACAATTTTTTTTTATTTATTAAAAAAAAAAATTTAAAAAAATTTAAAGAAACAGATTCATTCGAAGCGAATCGAACCTGTATACGCCACGCAGTGGGCTGAAAAATGAAGAAGAAAAAGGAAGAAGAAGAAGCGTTTCGTGTCAGCAGAAAACCTTCCACTCATCGGTGCAGCTTGGTTTTCTGCCTGCTGCAGACGCTTGAAAATAGATCAAACTGATCTCTTCTCATATAAACTCAGAATAAATTCTGGGTGTGAATTATATGAGGAAAAAAACACTCCTATACAAGCCCAGGAGGAAAAATAAGTAAAAAGAGATTACTCTTTTGGACTTTTTACCGGGTTAAACTTAATTTTCTTCAAGAAAGAATTTTTTGGGATATCTCCGGTATATAGCAAAAGCTAAAAAATGTTCTAATTTGTTATTTCATCACACAATCCATTAATTTTTGGTGACAAGTTTCAAGTCTTGGTTTGACTCATCAACAGGTCCAAATAGCGAAATTGGGTTTTCTGCTGACACGAAACGCTTCTTCTTCTTCCTTTTTCTTCTTCATTTTTCAGCCCACTGCGTGGCGTATACAGGTTCGATTCGCTTCGAATGAATCTGTTTCTTTAAATTTTTTTAAATTTTTTTTTTTTTTTTTTTTTTAATAAATAAAAAAAAAATTGTTTTTTTCTATTTTTCTTAAACTTTTCATTTCTTTCTTCTTTTTTCATTTTTTCATTTGTTTTTCTAATCACCCAATTTCGCTATTTGGACCTGTTGATGAGTCAAACCAAGACTTGAAACTTGTCACCAAAAATTAATGGATTGTGTGATGAAATAACAAATTAGAACATTTTTTAGCTTTTGCTATATACCGGAGATATCCCAAAAAATTCTTTCTTGAAGAAAATTAAGTTTAACCCGGTAAAAAGTCCAAAAGAGTAATCTCTTTTTACTTATTTTTCCTCCTGGGCTTGTATAGGAGTGTTTTTTTTCCTCATATAATTCACACCCAGAATTTATTCTGAGTTTATATGAGAAGAGATCAGTTTGATCTATTTTCAAGCGTCTGCAGCAGGCAGAAAACCAAGCTGCACCGATGAGTGGAAGGTTTTCTGCTGACACGAAACGCTTCTTCTTCTTCCTTTTTCTTCTTCATTTTTCAGCCCACTGCGTGGCGTATACAGGTTCGATTCGCTTCGAATGAATCTGTTTCTTTAAATTTTTTTAAATTTTTTTTTTTTAATAAATAAAAAAAAATTGTTTTTTTCTATTTTTCTTAAACTTTTCATTTCTTTCTTCTTTTTTCATTTTTTCATTTGTTTTTCTAATCACCCAATTTCGCTATTTGGACCTGTTGATGAGTCAAACCAAGACTTGAAACTTGTCACCAAAAATTAATGGATTGTGTGATGAAATAACAAATTAGAACATTTTTTAGCTTTTGCTATATACCGGAGATATCCCAAAAAATTCTTTCTTGAAGAAAATTAAGTTTAACCCGGTAAAAAGTCCAAAAGAGTAATCTCTTTTTACTTATTTTTCCTCCTGGGCTTGTATAGGAGTGTTTTTTTTCCTCATATAATTCACACCCAGAATTTATTCTGAGTTTATATGAGAAGAGATCAGTTTGATCTATTTTCAAGCGTCTGCAGCAGGCAGAAAACCAAGCTGCACCGATGAGTGGAAGGTTTTCTGCTGACACGAAACGCTTCTTCTTCTTCCTTTTTCTTCTTCATTTTTCAGCCCACTGCGTGGCGTATACAGGTTCGATTCGCTTCGAATGAATCTGTTTCTTTAAATTTTTTTAAATTTTTTTTTTTTTTTTTTAATAAATAAAAAAAAATTGTTTTTTTCTATTTTTCTTAAACTTTTCATTTCTTTCTTCTTTTTTCATTTTTTCATTTGTTTTTCTAATCACCCAATTTCGCTATTTGGACCTGTTGATGAGTCAAACCAAGACTTGAAACTTGTCACCAAAAATTAATGGATTGTGTGATGAAATAACAAATTAGAACATTTTTTTAGCTTTTGCTATATACCGGAGATATCCCAAAAAATTCTTTCTTGAAGAAAATTAAGTTTAACCCGGTAAAAAGTCCAAAAGAGTAATCTCTTTTTACTTACAACTTATGATGTGCCGTTCACGGAAATATTCCCGAAATGGAATGTGCCGGTTTTGTTCCCCGGGAACCATTTACATTTGAGGAATTTAGAGGACATTTATAGTTATGTGTTTAGATTTCAGTGACAAAATTACTTCTTATTATTACTTTCTAATATCTTTAAATATTATGTTACGTGATTTACGATAAAAATGCAAAATATCACTAATTCCCGAGAAATTCCCTCAATTGGGAATATTTTCGGAAATTTACTTGGTGTATGATGTTCAAGCCTATCATGAGCATATTTATCTTTTTCTTACTCTCTAGTCACAATTTTCCAATTGTTAGCTTTAAGACATATCTTGCCTGCTCTTTCAGCAGTCAGTCAATTCCTCTTTTTAGTATGGATGCTGGAAAATGCTGAAAATGATCTTTCCACCATAGCTGATGTTGAAGGCACTAACAAAACTTTCGCTACCACTTTTCTAAAATCAGTTTTGATAAATAAAGTTACCAACTACGCAATAGAGCTAACCCTGTCCGCCATATCCCAGATAAAGTTCGTACTATAAAGATCATTCCCGCACTTGAAGTCAGACAGATCTCTTACGAATTTTTCCACATAAGTATGTTTATTATCTTCCGTGATCTTTATTAGTATTTCGCACCCGTCGATACTTTCCTCTGTCGATAAAGACGCTCCTCGGTTTTCTGGATCTAATACTGCCGCAGCTAAATGTAATGGATTCAAGCTCGTTGATTTTCTTTCTATAAATTTAATTTTCAGATCTTCTCTTTACAGATGTAGAGATTTTGTTATTGATTCTAATATCTGCTGTTGATTTGTCTAAGCTCGGCAATTAATATTTGAGGCTGTTGAACACAGTTTCTGACATCAGTTACGTTTGCAATTAAAGGTTTATTATAATATATCGCCAAATATTAATTCTAGCATGTACACTAAGTATCCCATCCATTTAATACTTCCGCATTGTCCGCAACGATATTCAACACTTTGCCCAGGGCCGGCTCAGAGGTCGGGACTTCGGGGATTTTTCCCGAGGCCCCGCGCTTTCATATTTCTAACAACTATTAGTAGCTAGGACAAGTTTTCGGATGTTAACGCAGGTCTTTTCCTGCATTAACATCTCCCTTGTTAAGGTTGTTTTTGATTAAATTTGTACGTGTTGCAAATGCAAACGAATGTGTTTTATACCCTGTGCCAAAGCCCTCGAGAATACGTCATAAGCCATGAAACAAACTCCGTCCCTACCACATGCGAGACTCAACGGAGTCCTTACATTCTAAAAGATTTGCAGTGTTCTTATGTAAAACTGACAAAAGTTTGATTTGAATAGCTCCTCCGCCCTAAACTACTATTCATACAGAAAAATGGAGTTCTGATAATCTTACACTTGCTTTCTTATCTTCCGAACTGTAATAAAATTGTCATACCTTTCTTAACAAAATTATTTTAAAAAATTTATCTTAACCAAAAGACCAAACAAAAATTCTCCGCTGAGTAATCAATGTAATATGTCGCTGTGCCAAAGTTAAGCTAATGACAAAAATGTTTAAAAAAGAGTAGTAGAAATAATTCTTTTCTTAACAAATAGAAATCTGGCTTTTCGTGGGAATTCGGATAAACTTTATGAACCCCAAAACGGCAATTCTTTCGGGTTGATAGAATTACTGGCTAAATTTGATGCAGTTTTAAATGAACATATAAAAAGTTTTATCAATAAAAATAATCGTAAGCTTTTCCTCAACCATATATTTTAAAACGAAATTATTTGTGCTCTTGCTTCGAAAGTAAAGAAAACTATAATAAACAAAATTAAACGAGCTAAGTATTATTCCGTCATTCTAAACTGTATCCCTGATATTAGTCACTTGAAACAAATGTCTGTTATAATTCGTATCGTAAATAGAAAAGATGAAAATGTTGAAATTGTCGAACATTTTATTAATTTCATAGTTGTCAACAATACAACTGGTAACGGTTTAACCGAGTCTATTAAGAATGAATTTTCGAAACAAGATTTATTGTTGTCAAATTGCCGAGGTCAATCTTATGATAACGGTACCAAGCGTTAATTAGGGAAGAAAATCCTCGTGCTTTTTATTGGGTTGGGTACGATTGACCGCATATTGTAATCTCGCACACAAAATCTCACATATTAAAATCTCGCAATTTTTAAATCTCGCATTTTTAAATTTCGCATTTTCAGAATCTCGGATGTGAAAATCTTTATGCCAAAATCTCGCTGACTACAAGCTCGCATAATCTCGCATAATCTCGCATTGAACTAAAATATTTTTTAATTCGCGCCGCGAATTAAAAAATATTTTAGTTCAATGCGAGATTAGTATTTCCAACTTAACATTCCCTCCAGCATTCTAAAATGAAACTCCCAATTTTTAGAATTTTAATAAACGCAATACTTCAACATCGTTATAACGGATCAAACAGATTCTAACAGATTATTACGTATTTGTAATGCTATACAATACAAATAATTGCATTCTTTTACATACATACCAAAAAATTGTATTTTCTTCTCGTTCTTATTAACAATACTTTGAATGCAATTGATTGTATTGCATTATATTACAAATACCCAATAATCTGTTCAAAACGAGTTGTTTGAATCTTTGAAATGACCTTTATTTTTTTCTCAGTTAAAATTTGTGAAGACATTTTGTATCAATAAATGAACTTTAGAGAAATATCTTTTTTATTTATGTTAATTTGTCGTAAAAGGAACTTTATTGATTCTTGAAATTTGAAAAATAGTTATTCTCTAAATGCGAGATTTTTATTGCCATTGCGAGATTTTGTAATGCGAAATGCCGGATAACGCGAGATTTTAAAATGCGGTATTTTGTTTTTTGGGATTTATCTGTAAAATGCGAAATTTCGTTATTAGAGATTTTAATTTGCGGTCAATCGTACCGCTCCCCTTTTTATTTGCCGTGCACTTCTCATAATATAAATTTAATTCTTGGGGATTGTTGCACGTGTCGTCTGAATTGTAATTCCCCGGTGTGATAGCTGCATTGGAAGAAGTATCTACTGTCGTTGCCAGTGTTTTAAAAGTAGAAGTTTTGTCAATAATTAAACACATTATGTCATTTGAATTTGTAATGAGTTTGGTGATTTAGTATGAAATACTAAACAAAGTCAATATTGCAAGCAAAATTTCTCAAAAACGTGGAATAGAAATTTCTGTAGTTTTAGAGCACCTAAAACAACTTTTAAACTTTTTTAAAAGTTACAGAAATTCTGGGTTTGAAGATGCAATAATTAGTGATGGTGAAATATGTAGTAGTGTAAATATATCACCATTCTGCAGAATTTAAAACGAAACGTATTTCCAAAAAACCAAAAATGTATACATATGAAAACAGTGACGACATTGGAAACAATGCAAAACAGTTATTTAAAGTGGACTATTTTTTTAAAAATTGTAGATTGTACTATTTTTGCTCTGGATGAAAGATTTCAACAGAACATTGGAATTTAAAAAAATAAAAACGATGATGAGTGAAAAAAATATTGCAACGATCTTCATCTATTTCTTCAAGATGGCGAAAATGCTGTTATTGATGGTTACAATCTATTTCATGAGTTAAAATTGTTGTCACAAATTATTCAAGAGAATACAACTCTATTAGATTGCCTGAAACAAATTTGCAAAGATAATCTAGACGATGTATATCCCAATATATATATAGCATTGAGAATTATGCTAACAACGCCTGTTTCAGTAGCTTCATCCGAACGCAGTTTTTCCAAATTAAATTTAATTAAAAATTACCTAAGATCAACCATGCAACAAGATAGGTTATAGGGGGTGGCTATGTTGTCAATAGAGCAGGAGATAACAAAACAGATAAATTTTGATGATATTATCGAGGAATTATATATATGTTATTGAATATATTGAAGAAATAAATATTTCATTAAATAAATTGATAAAATTATGTTCATGTATTATTTCTTCCTTTTTGGGAAGGGACCCCGCGTATAATATTTTCCCGAGGCCTCGCAAAACCCACAGCCGGCCCTGACTTTGCCACTGCCTATTTGATCTATAATTTGATTTATTTCCTCAAAAAGATAGTCAGTTGTGTGTCTATTACTCGTAGTTTGTATTAACGTACAAAAATACGGTGTAGGTGTAAATATAATTATGTTAATTATAGATTCGTTTCGTATGTTTGACCATCCGTCTGCAGCTAAGTGGAGGACTTCAGCTTGTTAAACTATTTCCTCACTTTCCGATTTGAATTTCAAAATTCAAGCCTCATTTTTTCATTTCATATTTATATTCCTTGAGTAAATGAAATAAAATAATATCACAAACCTCATCGAATTTTGACCAGTATAACTGCTGCTACTACGGCTGGCTGTGTTGTTGACTTCTTCTAGAACCGACATAGAGATGGATACAGTGGTCTCACTGCCAGACTCTCTGGGTGCTTTTTGAAGTGAAAACTTGACAGGAAACAAAAACAACGGACAACGATTTTAACAAGGAACTAAGGAAAGATTTTTTCCGCAAGAGATAAAAGAAAAGATGCATGCTTTAAAAAGAGAAACACAGATTTTCACGTGAAACTGAAAGAGAGAAGGAATAATCATTCATTTCATTTTCAAAGAAAATTCGTATAATTGATCATAATGCCCTTAATCTAAGCAAATTGTACTTTTGTCATTACCACGTCCTCATTTGCATATTTTAGAAAAAGAGTAATTTCGCTCGAAATTAAAAATCATACTGAAAACAATTATTGTCTATTTCACTCTCACTTACTAAAATTTAAGGACCAAACATACGTCCACTTTTTTTATGACAATTCGTTTTTTCTCTCTTGTGTTTACCTAGCCAGTATGGAAGAAGCGAAATGATTGTAGGAAACACTTTATGAAGTTCTTCAGTGTCGAATCTAGAAAAGTTTGGGGGGGGGGGGGACGTTAGTTGCCGCCTCCTCTAAACAATCTTTAATTGGGGCAAATTATACAAATTAAAATGTTATTATGTTGGAGATTAGTTTATTTTTTATTTTATCTGTCTTCCCGGCTGAAACTTTGGGTAGGAATTCTGGTGCACTGAAGTTCAGGTTGAAAGGATTTAGCCTATTTTGCAGCCAGATTCAAAGGCCTTAACTTCGGTTAAATGGGTAAATTTAGCTGGCATAAAAATATTTTTCTGGCAACTCTGTGCTTGTGCCTACTGTCATATATTTTGTCTACAATCGAGATAGGATTGGTGGATGTTGGGGAGCATAGGGTTGCCAACTACCTTAGTACATTTGTACAATTTTTGAATTCATTTCATATATGATACCAAGGTACATAAGAATTTAGCAGAATTTTTAGTTTAATTAGCTTATAGAGGATTGCATACTTAAATTTAATAAACAGTAAATTGTTTGGTTGTATAAGTATAAGCACAATTCAAAGTATGCCAATTTTTATACATTAATTCCTGATATAGGTCCTCACAAAGAAAAAAGCTAATTTTACTTAAATATATTTCAGCTGACCATTGACATGAAAATGGGAGTTTTTCTTTACATGACAAAAAACTTTTTATATTTGTCGAATGCCGACTCAATGTTCACGCCACACCCATGCACCAACCACGTGATACCGAATCGCTTTAAATTTATTTGTTATTGTACGATTTTAAATTAATCTAGGATACTTTATTTTACTTTTTTTTTCACTCTATTTATTTGTCATAGTAATAAGTGAATAGTTTACCAAAACAAGCAATCATATTATATAATTATCTTTTATTTTAAATTCCCAATCTTCCGGGAATATTTCCGATCCTCCGGAACATTTTGCGAATATGTCCCAAACAGGAAGTTTCCGCCTCGGAAATGTTCCCGTGGCGCATCATTACTTACAACACCTTTCTGTAAACGGTGCTCTTTTCTACTAACTTACTTCCTCTCAATAAAAGTAATCAAAAATTTGATAAAGTTTAGAGTAAGTCCGGGTGATATTGCTAATGTCCATAAATCTGTGCCCTGAGCCTGCACTTGCTTGCACAGTTTGCCAGTTTGATCAAAGCGTAGAAAAGGAGCCCACACTTACTTTGTTGTTTATGTGAGCTTTTTGGCCGAAGTAAAAATTGATCTCAAGCATAAAAGCTTATTTTATGTCGAACCAAAATATGTATTGGTAATTTCACCCTGGCATTGGAGGAATTTGCATATTCTGTACAGCCGCGTCGATAAAGTTATAAAATATTCAAATATTCAGGCTTAACTTATTTTAATTCGATAACCAACTAGTTTGTACAAATTTTAATGGCCATCTTATCCGGACTTACACTAAATTAAATTAAATTAAAAATTAAATCTCAGCTGTATTCTCCAATATTAGCCAAGTCTAATGTGACTGGTATTCCATAGGGATCAATCGTTGGTCCGCTATTATTCAATTTATTTTTAATGACTTTCCTAATATTGCTCAATGATATAGTAGTGTTCACCTGTACGTGAGTGATGTTCAGGTTTATTAAAATCATCCGATTGGCTTTTTCGAGGGAGTTTGATGGTAGGCTGATACGAAAAAAAGCGAAAATGACAAAAATTAAGCAAAACTTAGTGAAACCTGTCAGATGTAAATTTAATAACAATTGGATAAAGTGATTGTAGCATATTTTCAAATTAAATGTTCTTGCGTATAGTGAGAGTAAAGTCTATATACAATTGTGCATTTAAGCACTGTGGGCTCAAAAGATTTCTATATAAAAAGAACGGTTTCTATACTGAATAGTAACTTTGCGCATGCATAGTTTTTGACGAAAATTTAGTTGTTTCAAAAGCGGCTCTTTTCATGCAACACTTAAATCGCTTTCATGATATATTTCTTTTATACATCAGTCTATGTATCTCCTTCTGTCTTTATCTCTCTCCCTTTGATAAAAAGAAAATTCGTTTTTTTTACCTCCCACAAATATTCGGTTAGATTTTTGCATATTACATACATGCACATCTCCTGCACATACGGTATATTCACCTCGAGCAGACACAGAAGAATTCGGTCGGTTGAAATTTGGTTAAAATAAACGAAGTTAATTTTATTTCGTTAAAAACTTCTTCAGGCTACCGCCGTATTCATTTCGATCTTTAACTGTATATCCCTTTCCGTAAGTATCATCACACTGCAGGGATTCATTCACGTAACGTTGAATTTTCTGGAAAACTTAACCAACTAAATCTCTTCCATTTCACAGACAGGAAGAATCAGGTTAAGTGCAACTGTAACTTTGCTAAGTAAGTATATATGTGAGAGTATGGCATATATATATAGATATAGGATAGTGCAAAAACTATATGAATACATTATATGTATGTATGCACACATATACATATGTATCTGGGTTTATGGAGTTCCCTAGCCTAGAATCCAAGATAATTTGTTGGTATAAATCTCAAAGGATGAAAACTTTATATCATTGGGGCACCCTGCAGTGTTATTTCGCTAACCGAAAACTTTTATGTGTACATTTATATGTGTGGTATGTATGTACGTATCCTTGATGATCCTGAGAATCAACCTCAACTTTAAAGACTAACATCGACGCAAAGAAAAAGTTGAATTCAAGGAACAACCTTCTTTTTTATTTGCTTCTTTTTTTTTTCTTATTCGTCTTGTTTTTTTTTTTTTTTTTTTTTTTTTTTTTATATAGTTGTTATGTGATTTATGCTAAATAGACTACTTTACATCAAAGGGGATGGACAGTGAGTTAAGTGAGTTGAATTCTGCAGTTCTGCAATTCTATGTGACTTCTTTAACTATGTACCTACATCATAGATATAAGTATCAAGTTAGAAATTTTTAAGTAAAATCCACGACTTATGGCCCTCATACCATATTGACTCCATAAGTCTATACTTCTGTCGCATCGTGTTAAGAGTTCTTAAATCGAAATTTAATGATCAAAGATTGTTGAGTCGATGAATGAGTTTTATGGTCAAGCAATTATGTTATTTGCATGTATTTTGGTTATTTTCGTGTTTATAAGTACTTAAGGACGGCAGTGATGTTTAGTTAGTATGCAAATTTTCTGCATAAAATTACAATTACAATTTTTTACTATTGCATTCGGATTTTATTTTCTACTTATAAATTTTTATTCTAGTTATAAATGCGGTAGAATAGGCATGGGATCATTTTATTTCAAAGAATGCCACGAAGACCAAATCTAAGAAAACCATGTTGAACTGCTTCATTTCGGTTTATGTGAAAGGAGTAAAAGGTGCCCAGCCCAGATCTAAAAAGCCCAGACTAAAATTGGTCTAATGAAAAAGCAATAGTAGGACTTGATAGCATTTTTGTTTACCTGAACACATACACTTAAATGTTTCACATGCAGTAATTTTAAAACCACAGATTGACTTCGTGATTCGCGGAGTTAACAACCTATATAGACCATGGAATATACAAAAGCTCGACGAATAGTACAGAGCTCTTCCATTAACAGCAGTAGGTACTTATGTATGTAGAATTTAGTTGATGATTTTTATTTTATGTCTGCGAAAGACCAATGCCTAGATTTAGATTTGTGAAGGGGTGTGTTGGCGTTAGGCTCGCTATCACTGCGACCTGAAGATCTATTGTGAGTCCTCGTTGCATTTACTCCCTTTCTACGATCAGACTGTTAATAAAGTCTAGAATCATTCTGGGATTGAGTTTCCACACGTAGGTTGGTGGAGGAGTTCGAGGTGGAGTAGTCTCCGCCTAGCCAATGTTTCGCAGTGGCAGAGCAAGTGCTCCGAGGTTTCGTGAACATCCTGAGAGATGAGTATAACTTTGTTTCTCCTTTATAGGTTTTTGAGGGTTTTTAGACATTCCCAGACTATCCCTGACTTGACAGTGTACGGCTTTAAGGCCTTGAGGGCTGCTTGACTGTCCGAGAGAATATTAATGGTTGAGCCATTTATGGCTGTTTTAATGCAGATATTGGCACATTCTATTATGGCCAATACCTCGGCTTGGAATACGGTAGGAGTAGAGCCCAAAGCCTTTGATTTATGGCACTTGGGGCCGTATACGCCCAGTCCGACTCCATTGATCGTTTTTGAGCTGTCTGTATACTACACCATCGATCCTTGTTGGAAGGACGGTGTTGTAAAAGAATAACTATGTGCGACATCTAGATATATTTTCTACAGACAATGATGTTCCTAATTTGTGGGACAAATAACCAACTCTAATTGATATCAAAAATACAATAACCGCAATATGTGCATACTTCAAAAATCTGATGAATTTAGATTTGCTCGAAATTTTATAGCCAAGCCGGGTTAGCATATGACCTCGGAAAACTTCCCGTCAACAATTTCAATTTTATTGTTCTAACCTTTGAGTGAGGGCCCTTCAAGCAAGGCGAAACAAAAACGTAACGAAAATGTAAACATGCTTGCATAGAAGTGTACGCAAAAGAAACGTTTTGGTGTTGTGAATGCGTAACAGAAACGAATCATCAGGCCAAAGAGAAGTGAAACTGAAAAGCGTAGACTGTCAATGTAGTGGTAATTGACATTATATTTCGCAAACTGTACTCTAAAGTGTTACGTTTTCGGAATGAAAATTACGTTTAGCTTACGAAACGTTTTGCATGTGGCTTTTAAAGAAAACAACAGATTTTTCTATTTTAATTTATTTGATAAAAATAGCATCACAAATCTTAATAAGAATAGAACAAAAAAAGTTTATTAAGGAACCTTAGCTTACACTACGTTACAATGTTATTAGGTATATCGAGTAGGGTATAGATAATTGGAATTATCGATAGACTACAAAATAGCTTAGTAAACTGACAAAAGTTCAATAATAATAATATAAGTATACCTATTCAAATTTGTTGACACTCCAAAGTTTTAATAAAATAAAAATTAACGCGGCGTTTTGTTATTCACAAACAAATTAACATGCACAGGTAAATAAATCCAGAAGTACGTTTTCAGTACGTTTTCGTTTCACTTTAGGTGTACACTCTCAAATGCTTAGGAGAGGTACGTTTTCATTACGTTTTTGTTACGCTGTGAATATAGTGTTCATGTACTATAGGGCCGTGGGTGTATTAGTAAAACGCGTTTCGTAAAGTTCACGTTTTCGTTTCACTTTAGGTGTATACTCTCAAATGTTTAGAGGGGGGGGGGGGGGGGGGAATTATGCACAGGTAGTCTAAATTTAAAATGGCGAACAAATTTCGCTTTAGCCGCCATCTTGAATTTAGAGGGGAATAAAATTTTTTGATCAATATCTCGGCCAATTTTAGTCCTTACAATTTTGATCGTGCGATCGATATTTTTCCACTTAAACGGGAAAAAATTGGAAAAGTATAATTATCGAACTATCTCTTTTAGGACATAAATGTACTGGAACAAAGTTGTATAGAATTATACTTCCTACAATTTTGATCTCTACCGTTTTCCTAGAAATAATATTTGAGGTCCTAAGCTTTCGATAAAGGCACAGAGAAACGTAAGAATTGTATTTTGCGAACTTTTTTCCGCCCCACCACAGGGGTAGGGTCCACACACGTTTTTTTTACGTGTTATTCACAGTACGACCAATCCACATGTATTCGCTTGCTAGTTCGTTACAGTTTTTGCAGTCTTCTTCCTCATAAGAGTTTGAAGCTGGAATTTCGAATTTCTCTTACAAGCGTTAAAAATCCCGGCAATGTTTTTTCTATTTTTGTTTTTTCTTATAATCTTCAGACGGCCAGACCTTTTCTTTCGCAGATCTCCTGACATTCAATGATAATGTTCGATGTTACCATGATCTTCGTCGTCATCAAGTAGCTCTTGAAGTTCGACAACATTGTCGCATGTCTCACCACTGCAGCTTTGGCATATAACTGAACATTTTAGTCCTGCTTTACGACATCCGCACATTTTGCCGCAGTTTTTAGCATGTTAACGGGATGTATTTACAAGTGGCTGTAGTACGATATGGATGCCATAAAATGGGATTGGTAAAAAACTACCCGCGAGTATGAACCTATACCCACCATGGCAGAGCCCGCACAGCTATTTTTAATATTGATTTTCCTCGCAAGAAATTCAGGGCAAATAATAAAAGTGCGTAATAGTAATAACGGATTATACCATAGGCACTGATATCCTTCACAATACTTTCAATCTCAATGTCTCCAGCAATTCAGGTAACTTCCTCCCTATTTCTTCTGGTAAATCATATTCTTTCCATCACACTGAAACTTTTAGCTTTATAGGTAGGTAGGCAGTAGTATATAAATTCTACTAGCTCTATAAAATCTGGGGCGGTCGATTCTGATGAAATATTACAAAGTGGATGAACTCTTTCATGTTGTATATTCTTAGCACTTACTTTCTCACAATTCCTAAGATTGTGGAAATGTCCGATATCATTGCTTGTAGCTAAACTTTCGTCTTCAGTAATAGACTAAGTACTATTTCATAACAGTCGAGATTTAGAGCCGAGCAAAACTACGATATCACCATACTATCTAATATATTAAAACATCTTAATATAAAATCGATTGACAGTCTCAATATCATTTTATTTTTTCTAGCCATTGCAATGCCAATCAATCCGCAGATCTTATCATGTATATGCATCAGCAAGATGAAAGTGTTACGTATTATTCCGTGTATTTTCCGATATGAAAAATAGGTAATAGGACGACTTCGTATAATAAATAAAAGTAAGCAACGTGTAGAAGACTGGAAGAGCTTCAATCAAACATCAACACAACGATCTTATTGCGAACATCAAAGGCATTCTTTTAAAAATGGTCGGCATACTTTAAAATTTATTTTTAACAGTATTCTTAACACACTGTGAACAATGTACATTTTCAAACTAATATGGTTATCCAACACATGTCAACATTAAGGTAACATTTCCAAGTAGTTCCTAAAAATCTAAACCCATGAAACGCCTCTGTATTTCATAAAATAAAATAAATAAGATCAATTGATAAACTTTACGAAGATGTTGTCAGGTGTTCTGAAAAAAAAACAGTGGGTAGATCCTTGAATACGGTGTTAATAGATATGTAGTAGGTACAATATGATTTTGGTACACCATGAATGTCTAATACCAACCAAGTAAAAAGGTGAAATAAGCCGCACAAATTAATATAGCATTTGCACTGGTGAGTTCTATATAGGATCCAGTAAGATCTTGAAAAGGCATATAAAATTCAATAAGTGTACTCACATTCTCTAAGGATCTCTTAAGTTCTTTCCATTCGAAAACACTTACCTGAAAATGAAAAAATTACGAATTTAATTATGAAATTATAAAAATGTAAAAAAATTATTTAAAGTAAATTGAAAAGTTTTTATATAAGAAACGCTTCCAATGGATAATAGGTAGGGAAGATTTTAAAGATGACATGATACATGATTTAATTAAAAACCCTACTTAAGAATATCCACAACAAGAAAACACATCGATCTTAGGCATTATTTTGTGTTATTTATTTAATCCAGTCTATGAAAGCCAATTGCATATAAATAGTATAATATGAATTGAATAATTCTGAGCCAAGTATGGATCAATGAAAAAAATCTATGTTCTCTATACAATTAGTATAGTAAGAGTAAAAGCCAGGTCTCATCTCTTGAAAGTCCAATTTTGCAGAAACAATCGGACTCTGGACGATTTTTTACAACAAAAAAAAAACAGTATAAAGGCAATGTGGTGTGCATATGCACTTTTGTATACTAGTGTGGGGTTTCATCATGAGGACTCCAGTAAAAAAATATTTTAAAATAAATAAAAAAAAAATGTGAATTTTATTCGAATGTATTTTTTTTACGAGGAGGCCAGTTTGAAGTTGTTTTCACTCAAAATATTAAAAAATAATAATAAAACAAAAACTGAACCTGTAATTTACCATCGAAACCACTTAGAAAAAACATTTTTCTCCTCCTTTCTTTATCAAGTTAAATTTTATACAGAATGCGCACAATATGAAAATAATAATTTCTTAAGCATTATTTCTTTTTAATAAGTTTCACAGACAGTTTTTGTTTTTTTCTCTTAAGCAAAAAAAAAACATAGTCCTTCTCTTCCTGCTTCTTGCCTATCTCAGTCAATTTTTCTTCACTGTTTTACTCTACCTGACGTTTTAATGGAAAGCAAGTTTTCCAGTGAATTACATTAAGAAAAAAAAAAGGAAAACAAAATAAATAGTCACCTCGTTGTGATTTGCATAATTTTTCCTGATTCAATTTCTTAATGGTTTAATGCATTTACATAATTGCAAGAGAATTCACTTAAAGACTAGGGATAAGAATTTGATGGTAAAAAGCTTCTTTGCGCTCCACCAACATTAGTGTCGCCCTTCTTCCCTTATAATATCTGCAGAAGTTGGGTGCACTTTTTCAGCAAAATCGTTTTTTTGTTCTGTCGGCACTTTTCCTTAAAAAAAAATTTTTTTTTTTTTTTATCTTAAGAACCAATTAAAGAGCAAGAAACTTACAAAAAAAAATCCAAGCATATTTCGTCGTGCTGCTGTCTTGAAAGTTACGTGGAATTTAAGGATGCCTTGTCACAACGTCAGAGGATTAATGAGTCGCCTTGAATGAAATTTATGTGAGCTCGAAAAAAGGAAAGTTTTAAGTTCGTTGTGTAACAGCAAGGAAGCTAATTAGGTGTAGGATCTTTAACTCATGATGTAATGCTTGATAAATGTAGAGAAAATATGCAACTTCAAAACTTTTATGGACGTTACGTTATACTTAGTTACATAAATACTTTGAAGAATGTGTTTTTTTGTTTTTTCAAAAATGACTTGTTAAACTTTAACGAGAAGTTTAAGTTCAGTTCGAAAAGATTTTAAAAAAGAATAAAAGGTGAAAAATTGTTATCTTGCACATAGCGAATGCTGGAAACATTCACAGGAAATGTTTGGTTATCTCAAGCATTTATTTTTTATATGTAAATTTTTAAGTGAAGAGCGTGAAAATCGCTAGTGTAATCAGTAATTACACCAACATAGCTCTACATTGTATTCTTCCTTCCTTCAGGATCTCTGTGTACTTTATATTTGCCCACATACAAGCTCTGATGTTTTCTTATGTATACGTATCGTACGGTATTGTACTTATGAAGCTGATCTAATCTTTCCCTGTAGTTCACACACAACTTGCAATTAGAATTTATCAGAGTCCGAATAGAGTGAACTAGAAAATAGTCGTGTACAGTGAGATCTGCCAAAATAGTCATTATCTGAGCATAGGTTAGCATATATAAAGAAAAAACCAAAGGACCAAGCACTGCGTCTTAATGAACTCCTATTATAATTAACAGAGGACTCAACACTGAGTAGTTATTTGTAACCATTTGTGTTGTACCTGGAAAATCAAGGCTGATTTTGATGTATACAAAGCTTTTTAAAAAAAAAATCAATGCAAAGAAGTTATTTTGGTCCGTCATTACTTTTAATAGAGAACACTCACAATTATAATACTCGTACCTACATGAAAAAGTTTTGAGACAGTAATAACACGAAGGCAAAGAAAATTGTTCTCGTGTAACTAACTCATTATTTTCTTTCCGAATATCAAATTTTCAATAATATACATATATTTGATAGGAAGCAGAGGATAATAATCAACCTTATATTTCGAAACCGCGTCTGACAAATTTACAAAAAGCATTAATTTTTTTGATTTGGCGTCTAGTATCTATTAACCGATCTAGTTACCCTCTTTCGTTAATAATATTAAAAAATTTTTAATATTAAAGTCAAACTGTATAATTGCATGAATTCTTTAAATTGGACTTAATTGCACAGAAAAGCGTGTCCTGAATTTAACTGCGCAGGATTTTTCATCCAGGCTTCCGTTAAAAACTGATTTTAAACAGAAAGCATTGAGTTTTGGTAGAGTGGATAACTTTATTCTTTCCTTGTTTTACACAAAGAGACAATAAGAGAAAAAGGAAATTAAATTGAACAATTCACCTGACGTTCATTTTCAAACACGGATACTATGCTATGCAATGCTCACTGTTGATCCTCCTTTTGTTTTTCAATTCATGGCTTTACTCAACAAAAAATAAAAAGCCAGAGGAGGAAATTTTTGATTTTAATTCAAATTATTTCTGCACCCTTCTCTGCCAACATACTCACCAGCAAGAACGACGACAACTGTAAAAAGGTTCCATATTCGAATTTCTGGTCATGCAAAGCTATGGAAGACAATACAAATCCCATTAAGCAATCCAAACATGGGAGGTTTAACAATGAAAATACCGGAAAATTACGTTCATCCAACAACCTCCGCACAATTACAACAACACCAACAGTACGAAGCTTCGACCAAAAACAGGATTTTCGTCGTCTTCCCTGTCATTAGTCAGAGTAGAGAAGTTGTATCTATATGAAATCCTTCTAGAATTATGTACATAGGTTTGTACGAGTAGGTACATATATATGTACCACCCTCGCTATACTATATATTACGGATGAATATGAGAATTTTATTTAATAATTCAGGAGCTCCTTTTTGTCAGAGAGAGCTATATCATCACCGCATAACAAGAGATGAAATAAACCCGACCCATAACTATACTTAGTTCGTCTTCTCTATATTTGTTCGTCGCATCGCTATGGCTTTTGGAATAGATAGTTGTTCCTGTGTAAGCTCTACACCGCTTTGGAGTGTCCCTATTCATTGTAGATATACTGCACGCCACCGCCGACACCGCCGCGATATATACGGCTCCATATGGAATAACTGGGATATCTTTATACTTATGCCACTGCTCATATGATAAAATTATTTGTTGTCGGATAATAGGATGGGAACTTTTCACATATAGCACTCCAATAGAAGGACATCGAATTGTTGTTTTTTGGAGCCCCCCTCCACCTCCAGTTACCTACGTTCCATGGAATGTTTACGTTCTTATACGGTCAATTCGCACAGAGCGAAAATTTTCATTACAACGAAATGCTTGAATTTTAGTTCGACAGTAATTAAAACTCTAATTCAAAAGTCGGAATGTAACGGAAACTAAAAAGGTTGATTGCAGTTCCAATGAACTATTGAATAGATATGGATCTGTATGTGTGTATGACGGCATACATAGCATTCAAGTAGAAAAAGGAATATCGGATAATTTCAATATTTACCAAGTTAGTTACATACTTGGAGGAGATTGGTTTATTAGGTTTAACCTGATAATGGGACGTCTAAAGAAAATATTCTTCTTACGTCTATTACGTATGTATTATGTACATATGTATTCCCTGTGCGTCAGGAAATGATATTCAAGGAAGTCGAATGACAAGGCCAGATTAAATTTGGAAAGTTACTTGTACAAATCAAAAGAGCTTTTCAGTTTTCTTTAATATGCTACGAAGTTGTCACCAAAATACAATTTTTCTATATGTAGAAGGTAATTCTTTAGTTCCGCAGGCCATAACCCCCTATGAAAGAATTTTTTTATTTTTATAATTTTTTATTTCTTCATTTTCCTTGGGTCATTTCATAGGGCCTCCACATAGCCTCTCCTATCCAAGATTTTACTTCAGGGCCACCGAGGCTACGAAGAATCTTAATATGATGCAACAAGAAACAAATTTTAATGCCAAACTGTCCTTCATCAAGAATATGCCAAAACAGGACAAAAATTTTAATTTCTCATGGTTGTAAACTTGCCAAGCGCGTCAAAGAAAAAAAAAAAACAAAGAATATTTTCGATTAAAAATAAATGTTTGAAAAGCTTGTGGTTGATGAGATTTTTCTATTTGATTTTAAATTTCATTACGCTTACTTGACTTGACGGAAAAGTATGGGAAGGGGGCTTGGCACTCACCGGGAGGAAAGAGGAGGGATTAACCTATATTTTTTTAATAACTTTAGTAGAGCGGGATAGAATTTCTAAAGCTAATAGACCTTTTATACACACTGTAAACAAAGTAGGACTATTCACTAAAATTTAGGGGAAAAAACTTACATTAGGGAAGATTCCCTAGAAAAATACCTAAGCTTTGTGGCAATAATTTCTGCAAATTTGTTACTGTGCATTTTAAAAAAAAAAAATTCGAGATTCAATTTATAATTCATTTTTAGGGAATGATTTATTTATTATTAGATACATGAGAACCTAATTGCCGAAGAGGTTAATTAATGTGGTGAATTTTTGGAAATGCCTCTGAAGAGCCATCGAAACACCTGAGATTTTAATTAACCAAACCAAAATTCTCGCACCTAGAGACAGAACGAAATACGTTTCAATAAAAATCGAGGAAGGAAAAGGTAATCAATAAATAGAGGTACGGTGTGTCCAGATTCCTAATGTAAAACAAAAAAACATAAAAAGAATACATAAAACAAAATAAAAAAAAATAACTCAAATAAAATAGAAGAAAAAAATAATAATAAAAAACAAAGACCCTCAAAAAGTTAATTCAACGTAAAGAGCTTTATCAGAGTTACATTAAAATCAATTAGGGCTGAGTGGTCATTCAAAGTTCTTAACATAGAGCAAATCGGCTCATTGTAATCATAATTGGTATACGATGATAAAAAGGAATATAAGTCAGTCCCCAAATTGCGTGGGAGAATATTAAAATTTATTTTTGATAAGAGATCAGGAGTGGTCTACAGCATCTGTAATTATTTGAAACATGAAGACTACTTTAATCTTTTTGTTGAGTATAAGTAGCTTAAGACGATTAGATGTTTGCTCGTCAGGAGGAAGTAGTATTCAGGGATTATTGCATAAAATACACCAAAGTGTAAATAGAGTAAATCACCTCTGTATAGAAGCTTTTTTAAATATCGTATAAATGGATATCAAATAGAAATATGATTGACAATATTCTAGAAATAACATTGATATGAGCTGTAAGGGGAATTTTTACGAATAAAGATGACGACTTTAAATTTTTCAATATTTAAAAACATCTTATACTAAATGAAGACTCTTTCTTGCAAAGAGGGCAACAATCATAGGATTTACAATAATCTTAAAAATTTTGACATAGTTTACACCTAAATATAAGAACATCAGATATTAGGCTAATATCGTTTGGCAAATTTTTAATATGTAACTATATAAAATAAATAACAGAGGAACAAGATATTTGCTATGAGGAACAGCGGTAGTTAGAAATATTTCACTCGAGACAGCCGACCGAAAACAGAACTTACTGTATCCTTTTTAATAAATATGAAAATAAAATAAAATAAATACAATAATGGGTAACCCATCAAAATATACTTGGTTTCTATTGAGTTGAGACAAACCGATGTAAATTCAATTAAGTTAGTAAAACAATCAGTTCAAATTGATTGTAAATAAATAACAAAAAACTGAGTAATAATTCTGTATTTCAATATTTCATCTTTATACCTATTACCCCTATCGGTCAATAGAGACTAATTAAATAAATGTAACAAAATAGCCACAAAGGTCGAAACTTAGTGAGACATATAACGGGTTTTCCAATAAGAGGTGTTATTTTGATATTCAAAGAAAAATGCCATGTTTTGAGATAAATGATCGGATGTTTACTTCATTATAAAGAGGAAGGTATGCCGTTAATAATGGAAAATAACATCAGCCAAATGACCACCACGACCAAGTCTACAGGACCATATCCTTTTCATGAAATTTTCCATAACCAAATCGCAAAGTGGCTGCCCTATGTCCTCGATAGCCTCACGAATTCCATCTTTGAGGTCTTGAATCGACGCTGGGCTGTTGGCGTAGACCTTCTCTTTCACGTGGCCCCAAAGGAAGAAGTCGCAAGGTGTTAAGTCACAAGTTTCGGTGGCCAATTGTGATCACCTCTTCGAGAGATAACACGGTCCGGAAACTTTTCCCGTAAAAGATCAATGGTTTCGTTGCTTGTATGGCACGTAGCGCCGTCTTGTTGAAAGTAAACGTTGTCCAGATCAATACCATCCAATTCCGGCCATAAAAAATCATTAATCATCTGTCGATAGCGCAATCCATTCACCGTAACTGTTGCTCCAGCCTCATTTTCGAAAATGTAAGGTCCAATAACCCCGCGGGACCATAAACCGCACCAAACAGTCACACGTTGAGGATAGAGAGGCTTTTCAACAATAACTCTTGGGCTTTCCGAGCCCCAGATGCCACAATTTTGCTTGTTGACGAAGCCATCGAGGTGGAAATGGGCCTCATCACTCAAGATGAGTTTTCGATGGAATTCCGGATCATTTTCATGCATTTCAAGGACCCAATCAGCAAAGACTCGACGTTGTTGATGATCGGCCGGCTTGAGTTCTTGTGTTAACTGAACTTTATAAGCCTTAAGACCCAAATCTTTATGCAAAATACGGTGTAATGACGTTTGTGGAATGCCTAATTCCAAAGAACGACGAGGAATGGACAAACCTGGGTTTTCTTCAACACTTTCAGCTACAGCAGCAATATTCTCGGCTGTTCGTGAGCGACGTGCACGGGTTTTATTCTTCACATCACTAACTTGTCCCGACAGCTCGAATTTTTCTACCAATTTCTGTATTGCGGTCCGACAAGGTGCTTCACGACGACCCAAAAATGTTCGAGTTTTACGAACCGTCTCTGCCACATTTTCACCATTTTTATAGTGAATTTTAATAATTTCAATGCGTTGTTGAATCGTGTATCGTTCCATTTTAATCAATGGCGTAGTTTCTACTTGTCAAATGTCAAAAAATGACAGCTCCAAAAGTGACATCTACCGAAATAGTGGGCTAATTAAAATAACACCTCTTATTGGAAAACCCTTTATATATTTTCCTAAATAATCCGCGTAGAAGCCTAATCTGGTAGGTACATGAATGGGTATAAAACTGGGAGCATTCTAGAGTTGAAGAACAGAGATATTCCAATCTGTGATATACGTTATTTGGCCAACCCCAACCCCCAATTGTTGAGCCCCTTCTATTTAATTTTATAATTAATAATTTTCCTTATTCTGTAGAAAGTACAAAAAAAAACAAATAGGTATGCTGACAATCTCCAGATCTTTATTAATTAACCTGTGGAACTTATTGAAAACTGTATGTTGTACGAATCTTAAATTCTTTAGAGAAGAAACAAAATTCATTCTTTAGATATGTACATGAATGGTGTCGCCGTAAAGTATTAGAGGTTAAACACAGTAAAAATTCTCAAAAACCATGTTTTTTTAAAGAAAGACGGATTTAAATTTAATAAAGAATCTTTTTGAACTGCTTTCCATCTATTGTGATGACAAAGTAGAACATCATACATAGAAGTAAATCAGTCAATACGGCACGGAATAAAATTATTTTTAATGACATTTATATAACTCTCCCCACATGGGGTATTTTTAAAATCTTGGAGAAGTTTAGATGCACTACGAAATATTTTAAGCGGCCTTACTAGTTCAGTTGGTAATCATGTTTACAACCGTTCCATATGTCATGGGTTCGAACCACAGTTTGGCACGGTCCTGCTCTATTTCTCATAGCGAGTTTGCTTTCGACTTTTATAGCTTCTTTTGTCCTGTATTATATTCTGCCCTATCTATCAAAATGTTCGTGACGCCCCCCCCCCCCCCTCTTTTTGAAGCAGGACATGTTTGCCGGATCTTAAAACTTTGCGAAGCTTTCATCGTGAATATTCAAAGAATATCTATAAAAACAGCTAAAAAAAATTTATGATTCTCATAATAAATAATAGATGGCAGTTGATAGCTACTACGAACTAATAACTTTGCAGAGCGTATAAAAACAATTAAAACAACTGAAACAGAGCCTTGGATATGGACTGATAAAGGAAAGTCGAAAAATCTAAGATTTAAAAACAGGATGTCCCAAAACAGAGTCATGTGGAGAGGCTTCACGGAGCCCTATGCTCCCAAGAGTAGTGAATAAGGTAAAAAAAAAAAAATCTTTGGTAGAGCGTTTCTATATGTCACTCTGTTTTTGTTTCTTACTCTACCTTCATATGACTGATTAAGAAGTCAGGACAACAGTAAGACTTTGTATAACGCTATGCTTCTGTTCAACTCTTATGGTATATGCAAGAACACGTTTTATTTTAATTGGATTTCCAGGAACGAATGATTTACTCGTAACAAAAATAGTAAAATAGATCCTTGACCCCGAAACTTGTCCATGCTTGTCAAAAGAATTTTAAGTTAAAAATTTCGTAAATTCCTGCGGACAGACCCGTACCAAACTGAAATATACGTTTTGATCCTTTTAATAAACTTCCACATTGCATGTAACAGTAATATATATGTATTGTATATAGAGCCCCTAACTGACTGACTGACTAGTGAACTCATTGCGTAAATATGTACTTCTAACTATTCTCAGAAATGAAGAACCATTGGCTTGGAGGAATAGATGTTGTGAACTACTCTCACATGTACGACGAGTATAATGAAATTCATTTCGCCCTCGACATGCCATGTCAGACTTTCTAATGAGTTGGCTAGCCCCCCATTCGGTTAGTTTCTATGTGTTATTTCTTCTTTAAGAGTGGATTTGCGTGCTGAATGACCATTAATGAACCTATAAGCTTGGAAAAGAGAGTTGGTAAACTAAAGTTGTGGTTGTAAAAGCCCTTCAAAATTTTGTATACAATATATAATCTCGGCCCTTGACTCACCTTTCATGTAAGGATATGCGGTTGTAATTTCACCTGGTAAAATTTCCATCCATTTATATGTATGTACATATGTTTTCATCTATATATGTATATATAAAGATTTGAAGCTTAGGACACGTCGTAGGTACCCATTCGGTTGCATGAAATTATAGTCATGAACTGGAAAGGACTAATGAATTTTAATCAATTTGAATAGGGTTGGTACTGCAGGTGGAATTTATACGATTCTGCTTCAATGAGTCTTTTGCGCGTTCCTAATTACAGCTATAGTGAGGAGATTTCAAAAGGACTTTTTTTATTAAATTTCATTAAATAAGATTTTTTAAGATATTTTCATGAAAATTATGCACTATTACTAATTTTTGTGTTCTCTATTTTTTTAAAAATAGTAGTATAAAGGTGAGGGAGACTTGGGATTTACTGATTAATCATTGACCTGTCTATTGCCCAGATAAGGTACGGCAGAATGGAAATGAAGAGGGGTATTAGGGCTAGGATTTGGAGTGAATGCCAAAATTTTGACCCATTATTAAATATGAAAAAACTTGAAATTCGTGCCACGCAATTTTGTGGGAACATAAGTATATAAAAAAAAACATTCTTGTATTGTAGTGATGTAGATATGAAGAATATAATTTGATAGACCTAAGTGTGTAGGAATATTGTGTTGAAAACGCAAAGTGAAATTCGTAACGGTTAAAGGATTATGAGCCTCTCAAGCAGGTCGTAGGCGAGCTTGTAATTTCTGCCACCAGAGGTAGCATGTGTAGAAGAAAACATGTCGTTTTAAATTCTACAACCTACGACACATATGCTCGTGTTCTATGCGTGTTACAGTTCAACCCTAATGAAATTTAAGAATATTTTAACAATGTGCCATGATAAAAAGAGCGGAACATAGTCCAAAAAGCGTCCTGGCCATCGAAATTCAATATAAATTTTCAATGAATAACATCCGGTCTTTTCCTAATATATATAAAAATATTTGATTTATAGAATAGCCGATTATTATATCGATATCAATAATATTTGCTTTTTTAATAATAAAAACAAGTATTGAAAATTCTTAGTAAAAATTGAAAATTTATTTTGAAAGGTCACTTTCATTCAAATTAATTTTTCATTAGTATATTCCAAAACTACGAGTACATTTATTCTTAATAGAAAAATCGAATGCTTGGCTATATCAGATGATTTGTAAGATCTGGAGGACTAGTCCTTGCAAAATTTTTCTGCGCAGACGTTCCGGGCGCCCTCAATTCCGTGGCAGTAAATTGATAAGATCCCCTGAATCTCCAATATAGTTAAAACTTTAACAAATACAATACAAAAACATTGAGTTTATATTTACTTTTTCCACAAAAATATTCACAAGAATAGTGTTTTTTTTTCTTTTCTTTTTTTTTTGCTGCAAGGTAGAATGGACTCTTACACTCATATTGTAATGAATTCTGAGCTGGTATGGAAAATGAACTCGAGATAAAATTATAAAATTATCGTGATCTAGATATCAGAAAATTAAAAAAAAGAAGTCTAGCTTCTGATAGTCTCCATTCTAACAAAAAATGTTGGTCATATAGATTTCTTGAGGAAAGATCGATTGATTTAAAAAATTATGCATCTGAATGAAAAATAAATGTTTTCTGAAAATCCATTCCTACATATTTACGTTATTTTTACGACCAATATCTATCTGCAAAACTTTATTTTATTAAGTTTATATACGTAATAATCTCGTTTAGTTGTAATTCTCAGGGATAATAATAATAATAATATAAATCATCAATAATTTTGAATATTTTTTCACACGCCTGTTAACATTAATATTTGATGTTCCGCAGAGTTCCATTCTTGTCTTGCAGTTTTTAACTCTGTATCTAGTACCTACCCTGAAATGTTTTCGATAATGTTATCGTGAACTCATTCTTCTATAAATACATACATCTATACCTATGAAGGTACTTACAGAGAGAGAGAGACCTTATAGAGTCCCTCAGTTTTATAAGTAGGTATAGTATATTTTCTTTTACATATTCAGGGCTGTTTCCCATTAATAAAAATAAGCTCACTTAATTTAACGCGCATATGAAAAATTATGACTTTATTATGATTTATGTGTTTTGTTGTTTATGGCTCTTAGAGCCAGGGGGTTCTTATAAATTACCTTTGTTCTATAGTACCTACAGAATATATACACAGGCATAAACAGCGGGAAATTTTTAAATGAGTTTCCTCTAATTTATAATTTTGTTTTCTAATTTCCTTTTCTATAATTAAAACGCTGTGACATTAATTAAAAAAAAAAAAAAAAAAAAAACGAACCCAACATCTAAATTCCATCAAAAACCTAAACAACCAAAACATCATCGAAACCAACAACAAAAACAAATTCTTCTCATCGCAATCATTAAAATTTTCAACAAACTGCATTTAAAAACAAACCACAACGGTTCATAACTTCTTAAACTTTTCTACAGCCGCATTTAATCGATAAAAGCCAATTTATTGTTCAATTTCTGCACCTAGGCGCGAAAATATTCCCCGTGGGAAAAACAATTTAAGGGGGGAGGGGGGAGCAGAGCGAGGAGAGGTGAAAGAGAGTGAAAGAACAAGAAAAAATTAGAAAAAATGAAAATTCTCTAGAATATCCATAAATGAAGACATACGGCTCTTGAAGGAAAGCTTTCTTCATCCGCAATATTCGCTTATAGTATACACCCGGGCGCAATAGACCTAGCAAGCCACCATCTTATCCTGCCCCAGGCACCTACTAGGTATGCAATATGTATTTGTATGTATGTAGCTTTATATACATTCAGATACCTATTCTTCCCCAAGGAATTTCAAAATATATGGAAAAGGCTTCATCTGTGTATGCATACACAATTGGTATATGATAAAAGCTCTTGACTAAAACGGCCCAAGTAAGTTGCCTGAAAATGAGAAAGGAATACGGCGGGAGGAGGGCGGACGAGCGTATGAATATGGTACTTATATGGTACACAAAAGCTCATCTAACATCTTGATACCTTATCCTTGTCCTCTTCGTCTTACTCTTGTTCCTGCCTACTGCTTCATATTACCAGATGCTGGAAACATATATATATATATATATTTTTTTTTTTTCATCTTATTCTCCTCATTTGAGTAGATCTCATATCACCAAGCGAGCTACAATCATCCTTCATTTTACTCCATGAATTCCAGCAGCTATCATCATCAACCAACCAGCCAGCCAGCTAGCTAGCTAGCAAGCGAGCCGGGAATGGGTTTTTTTTCCTTCTTCAAGGAAATATGAAATATTATATCTTGATCCATTATTCTCGATTTTAAGAGATATAATACATTTATGTACTACTGGAGAGATTCAAGGTGTTAAATATGTGTAATAAGTCAGGAATTGGTTATCTGGAGCATGCTAGAACAGAGAAATTTGCTTTCAGAGAATGTATGGACGTATTTTACTGAACCGGATGTACTGTATGTACGTATGGGTATGTCTGTCTAAATTATTTCCAATTAAGAAAGGTGCTTCTTCAATCAGTTTTTTTTTTTTTGCCTAATGGAGAAGAAGGAGAAACATCTTCATATTTGTTTGGAATAAGAGCTTTTGAGAACATCTTTATTTATTTCGAAATCAATACTATACAGTTAATTTTCCTTCGGATTGAGCAATCTTTGTTCAATTGATAAATAAAATATGACATTCTTATGGTGTGAATGTTTTTCAATTAAGGCATAGAAAATTACAAGTGAGCGCTCTTCAATCTAGATTTCAAGTAAAATATGTATTTAGATTGATCGATAATATTAAACCGGAAGTTTTTGGTGGGGTAATGGACTGTAATGGCCTAGGCTCGACGTCGTACGAGCCACGAAAATAGTTAACAACTTAAAAGCTAACTAACGTTATACCCTTGAAAACTTTTGAATTGATACCAAATATCACTTATCAAAGTACTCCTTCCACCTATGAAACTAGCGTGTTTTACACCCCCCCCCCCTTTTTGGAATGCAAGCACATCTTCTAAAAACGGATTTGACCAAAATATACCGAATATCGATATCCATGTATGCGTATCAAGTTTTGATCAAACCGACCAAACAATTTGGCGAGGTCTTGCCAAAAGTAAGGAAGAAATGAGCAATAGTTGTGAAACAGGGACAGCATTATGGCAATAAAGTGTGTATATGATTGCCTCTCTTTCAACTATTGCCTATAACTCGCTTTTAGTAAGCCTCGTGGAAAATGAATTCAAGAAATGGAGAAAAACGTGGAAAACATAAGCTTTATGCAAGTTTTTGTTTCTGTTTCGATTTCTAGGCTTATTCTTGCCCATGGCAAGTAACTTTCAAATTATTTTCGATTCATTTTGTTTGCTGGGAAATCAGGTATTCGAAAATAAAGTGCCCCAGAATTTACGAATACCATATTAGAATTTCAGAAATTAATTTGTTACCTAACATTAGTTACTGTTATTATAGCGATTTTGTACAACAACTAATTCATTTAATCCCAGGCGGCCGCAAAGTGTAGGTCCATTATGATGATGACTAAAATTTCAGCTGCCATCTGATATTATTGCACCAAAAGGAATTTACGAAACGAACTATTATTATTTTTTTTTAGACCGTGAAATTCTTGGACCTTATTCTGTTGAACGCTTTAATTTACGAATGCATTTTTGCTTTAATTTGATAATATAGGTACAAAGAGAGATGATTAACTGCATTTATCCAAAACCAAAAATCAATATAAATTTTTTTTTACCACTTATAGACTAGGACAAAACATGCATATAAATAGATAGATAAATAAATAAATAAATAAATATTAGGCTAAGATGTGGAAGGAAACACGATTACCGTCAATTTTACGCACTCCGGAGCTTAGAACAGGATGGTGCAATACAATCCGTTGACGCAATCGATTTTTGTACCAAATATCTATTTGAGTGTTTTGAGAATGCCCAATGTAACATCGACGTATTTTTTTGTTAGAACCACCACAACTGAAAATAGGTTAAATAGTATTGTCAAAATAATTGAGGGTTCGCCTATACAAGATGGGCTTGGTGGAGACTTCATCCTGATGCCTCTGTCAGGTTGCTCACGAAACTTCGGTGCACCTGCTATGCATCTGCATAACATTCGCCAGGCGGGGATTATTCCACCTGGTTTCCAGGTGGATTTTTGTCTCCTTCGTTTAGTGCGCCTCCTGTGTTTTTAAATTTTTCCGTTTTCCCTTTTTGTTTTTGTTGCTTTTTCCTTTATATATATATATATCAAATTCGTACAGTCGTAGAGGGTTAAAGAATTATCAACCCAATTTATGATAAAGTGGCTGTATTTATGAAATTATATTGAAAATGGAATAGTTTTTTTTTTGTTTTTTATTGAGTGTCTTAAGGTGCATCCACATATAACAAACATTGGAAAAAAACATTTGACAAACAATTTATAGGCAGTTGAAAAATGAATTAATTGAACAGGAAGGTTTTGGTGATAGGGCTTCTAGCAGGCCAGCACAATGGACCGCTCTGACCTCCGTGCTTGAGATCTCCCGTCCCCCTGTCTTTGAAAAAAAAAACAATTATGACAAATGTTTGTCATATGTTTGTCAAATGTTTGTGAAACAATTGTCAAACATCTGATAAGAAATTTGTGTTCTTGCCTTTTACTGCACTATAAAAAATTAAACAAATTTCGAAATAGGTGCAATTTTCTTATCCCGGTTGAGCCACTATTTTTTATTATAATGTTTTCTCCTTTTTTTTTTACTTTATGACAAGTTTATCTAGTCGAGGGCAAGTCGTTAGTCTCTGGGGGATGATGAAATCGGAGGTTACCATGCCCTCTTTAACCTCATAACCTTCTTCTAGCGTAATTATGTTCTTTAATTTTAGATGAATTCTTGTGGATCTTGTACATGCAATTTTCATTTTTATTCTCTTATTCGTTTTGTTTTTTTTTTTTTTTAATTATATATCTACCTATTCTAATTTTACTTAATAAAATCTAAGGCCTACGTATTTATGAGCATATAAACTAGAAGGTATATCTGGTAAGTAGTGAGAATCACTTCATAACTCAAAATATAAAAAAAAAAACATTTTATTAATTAAATAAATAACTAGCAATGTCAATGATTAATAAGTGTTAAACAATTATTTTTTCCACTTATGTTAACACCTGATCAGGTCTCCGGAGTACTCGATGCTGAAGTAACTCCCACGTGATTTCTTTTCTTATAGTTTTGATGCTTAACTTCAGACTTTTTCGCTAAATATTCATTTTATTATTCTATATGCTAATGGGTTTTCTTACAGATTTAGTTACTTACAGCTCGGCACAATCACTAGCTTGTAATTTTAAAATTACTTTTTGTCTTTCCTTTAGTACTTTATTAATTAATTTTGATTTTAAATAAACATTCTATTTTATTTGCAATTAAATTACTTCATCCGTAAACAAGCTAAACAATTATTTTAATTACGCTGATCGGACCACTTTGCAAGAAGGAGCCAGAATTTTCTCGGTCAGAAGTACCCATTCTTCAAATTTGATAAGGTCACACAATTCCTACAGTCACATACATTCGTAATTTTGATCGCGTGTTGTATTGACTAGAAATCGGTCTTGAAATTGGAGGTTATGGATTCGACTGCCATTTGCTGGCATATAATTTGGAACGCTACACAATAAATTGGATTCACAATTAATTTTACATATGATGATGGGGACATTTAAAAAATTCCACAAGAGCAGAAAAATGTTTCGTGCAATCAAAATATTTTGAAAAAATAAACTTACATTAGTATTCTTTGAAGGCTGCAACACATTTGATCTAGCAGTTTTTCAAGGTCTACTAAATACCCGTTTATAGCACGAGATGTTGTTTTTTTTTTATATTTGGTAAGAGGAAAAAGTCGCACAAGGTTAATTTTAGTGTGAGTATGATGCGTAAAAGACCAATTCAAAACTAAATTCAATTTTGACATTTTGATTAGACATATATGAGAAGTCGCGCTGCCTTGGTGGAAGAGCGCTTTTTTCTGTGCTAATTTTATGCACTCATTTTATTGAGATGACTACAGCATCAACAGTCTATATCATACGCATTCGACTGTTATCCGCCACGATATCATAGAATTTTCCAATGATGTCCTCTGCAGTTACCTCAATTGGACGTCCGGAGTGTGATGTATCATATTCTCCATAGTTGACAAATTACAAAAGCGTTAAGAGTTTGATTGAAATTTTGACCTCTCGCTAAAACCATTTTATAGATTGTGCCCCTATTTCATAGCCATTCAAAGCTTACCAAATACCTTTGTGCATATACAAGTAAATTTCGTCACCTCCACAATCCAACAATTTAATTACCGTAGCAGCGATCAGAGAATAGCCATGCTAATTTTGCTCTTTAGGAATGTCATGACTTCTTGTGGATCAGCTTTCCAGATTCTAATAAGATTCCGAAACTGATAGAGAACATATTGAAAGAGATAGAGAGCTATTGAAAGAACGCAAAGACCTTATTTAGCAGATTATCGAGAGTTATAAATAACATCTGGTGGGATCTTGTCAAATTTTTTTAAAGGATACGAATTTGAGTCAATCATTTGATATAGGTTGATCAGGTGCTCAACATAGTTGCCGACGTTTTTGAAATTTTCGTACGGAAAGTACCTACTTAAAATTCTTCATCCTATTTCTCATACCTAACTTTTGTGGATAATAAAAGGCCTTAAACTCATTACACTCTGGACTGCTACAACAACATAGAATTTTAGGACTGCCCCATCAACATAGAATTTCAGGACTGCCACATCAACAGAGAACTTTCTTCAAAAATAGTAGATTTGATACAAACTCAAGGTGTCGAGCTATTCAAAATTAAACACTGTTAGATAGCTTTAATGTTAAATTCTAAAGTTCTTCAAAAATGTATACCACTCTACTTCCATATCTAACAACAATCATTATATATGTAAATATGCAGATGTTTTCTGCGAGGAGCCTCACATGGAAATTGCCATACACTTTGAAAGCCATGTAACAGTTTTCTAGGCTGAGGTCAAGATCATCCTTGCAGCGGGAAGGTATCTCCTAAATTCAGATACTGAGAACAAGGAGATTGCAAACTGCTCCGACAGTCATGTAGTTGTAAGGCCTTGTCAAAACCTTTTACAACCTCCAAGACCAGCCTGAATTCCCTTTCTCGGAACCGCGTGATACTGGTGCTTTGCGTGCCAAGTTACAGCGGCAATAGCGGGAATGAAAAGCCGGACGAACTACTTGCTCGTCTTGCTGCAACCTCGGAGGAAATCTTCTCTACAATCGGGATCGCACCAAAACACCTTGCCTCTACTCTCTCGGCTTGGGCCGACTACTAATAGAGTCGCTTTTGTTTGGATAACCCTTTAGATAGAACCACAAAGTTGCTGTGTAGCTTACCCAACTCAAAGAAACCGAAAAAACTACTGGGACTAAGCAAGCCAACCCTGAGAGCTCTAGTGTCAATTCTCACTGGACACTCTCTTCTCAGGGATCACTTGAAGGGACTTGTTGAAGATCCGGTATGCAGAGGATGCGGAGGATAAGGGTTGGTGGTCAATTTTGAATTCTGTTAGAGCGTCCAGTTGTGGCGGACGTTCCAGGGACCCTTTTCGGATCCTCATCTCAATTCAATCTCCAGTCCAATCCAAATATCTACTTACGTACTTACTTACTTACAATAAGAATTGATTAAACGTTTTACCAATTTTAATTATGTTGAAGATAAACATATTTTCTTCTCTTAATGATAATAAGGCTCGCAATATATAATAAAATCTCGAAGCAGAAAATATCGACATCCACACTTTAAAGGCAAACAAAATCACCACTCTCTCAGGGAAAAGCATAATCCTCTAAAAGGATTATGTATACATTAAGGACATCTAAAAAAATATAATTCAAAGGCAACCTTTTCACCATTTTCATCCAAATAGTTTTTTTTTCTCTCATTCCTTGTTAGCTATATAGCCTATTCCTGAAACCCTCAACATATTAACGGATTAAAAGGCTTTTAATGCTTTTAGATGAGCTAGAATTTAGGGCGGAAAATGTGCTTAGTAACTGGATCATCTTTTGTGACCCTACACCCAACTGGACGAACACTAAACACATCTTCGTGGAAAGTGGAAAAAAAATAATAATAATAATAATAAGAAGAAGAAGAGGACGGAAAAAGGTAAGTTTACTTTTAACAGTCACAAAACCCTTTCAAATAAGATGACCATAGTCAAAGACGTGACGGATTTAAGGAAAATACAAATGAAAAGTATCCATATAGACTCCATTCATTCACTTTCTCTATATGTTGGTATATGTCTAGATTGCCAAAGGAATTAAACCTTCTAGCCACCCTAGTCAGGTCTTCTTAAGCCGCATTTCAAGGATGTCATGTTTGTTCTTTTAAGCTTAAAAGTTTATTTTTATCTTGTTTGTTTTTTCTCATTGCCGGGGTTGCGGGGCGAGGGTTGGGCACACGATGACGTTTAAGTGCCCGATTTGTATGGTGACAAGAGTTTTTTTGTTAGTATCTGGATGTTTGTATATTCTAACCCAAAATATAAAATTTTAACATAATGACGGGGAAGAATATTTCGACCACAATTCGACAACAGACAGTAGAGGATATAAAAATAGTCTAGTCTTCTCGTGTCGATACTTGAAAATGAAACAAATATTCTGTCCACACATATGGTGGTCATGAAATTTGGACGTGACATGTCATCGAAAAATTCAAAAACCAACAGAATTTAGGTCTGTGACGCCTTGTGTTGAAGAGAATTGGAATTGGAATTGAAAATGGGTGACATGAAGCTGCTTTCAATGCTTTCCATTTAATGTTGAGCCGCCCAAAAAAAAATTTTTTTTCAACCCTTTCAAAGCTTTATCCATATTATGGTTTCAGCTCTTTTTTACGATTTTAAACCTTTCCGGAAAGCTTTTATGTATGGGTGCGGTAGGAATTCGAATTTTAAACAGATAAAGGAGAGAACGCCACCTAAATATTATGTGTGGAACACACACGCAGACATACCCACAGCTGAACGTGTGACCATTTTTGTGGACCGTTTTTCTGAATTATTGAAAAAAAAAGGATTTTTTTTTTGTTTTGTTTTTTATACATATACATATATGTACATTTATAAGCGTGGGATTAAATTTTGTGATAAACATAAAAAATTATGTTTGATGAATACCATTCAGGTGTGGATGAAAATTGAATTTTTATTTGGCCTTCTGAATATGTTAACTCCAGGGTCCAATAAAAAAAAAATCGAATGTCAGCATTTTCCAAACCCGCTTAATAGATGTGGGGTAAAATTTGTGTTTTTTTTTGCACGTTTTTGTCAGAAAATTATCAAGATTTCCATAAATTATGACGACCAAAGTCGACGGAACGCGTTTACCAATTAAAAAGTTTTTTTTTATACTCTGACACGCAAAATGTTAATAATTTCCATTCTGAAAATAATATTGTCCTTTTCAAGGAGTGCCACCACAATACTACTACATCAGGGTATCCCAGTGGCATAAAATATACATAATTTTTATTGGCGGAGAAGAGGGGGGGGGGGGTGTTAACAAGAGCGCGAGATTATCAAAAATAAGAGGTGGGGGGTAGAGACACAGGAAATTTTCAACGCAACATAAGGGCTCAATTTGATGATAATGATGATGATGAAATATCATCATCAAACCTTTTCTGCAATCAAACTCAATTCAACCAAGGCAGACAGATAACTTCGTTGTGTTCTGATGTGCACTATACATATATATAAGCTATGTAATATACTATGGGAATACATAAGCGTTGATAATACCTACAAATCCATATATAGGTATACTATAAAGTCACAGCAAATTCTAGACTTCTAGATTAATTTTTTTTTTGTATCTGTAATCCAAAGGAAAAATCGAATTTTTGTTGTCTAGGGAATACAGAAGAGATAAAATCCAACAAATTGAAAGTAAGGAAAAGAATTTCATAATAAATTTTAGATTCTTCTGCACTTATGTACATAACATGGAGGTGATGGCATTCCATCCTACATATATACATATATCTATGAAGGTAAATATAACTAAGTAAAACTAAAGAAAATGTAGAACGAGACAGATGTGGGAGGCTGAGGTAGAGAAGGCACTTTATTTTATAAAGTAAATCACCGCATCGATTTGTATCTAAGTTCGTATATCTACCTTACATATATATATAAGAGCTGTATAGGAGAAGGATAAGATGCCATTCCACCACTTTGTAAAATTAATAAAAAATAAAATCAAAACTAAAATTGCTAGTCTTAAAGTTTTTGGGTAAAAGTTTTCGATAGTTTGAAAATTTCTAATATCACGTCTTCGTCGTCGTCATCATCATCCACATTGTGGTTAAATGAAGGGAAACACTTACATAAGTACTAAACAAAGTATAGTTTAGGGCAGGTGTGATAAAATTGACAAGGATTAATTTTGTATACATTATGTTCAATATTACAAGCAATAGCAATGGGTATAGGATAGGTAAAGTTTGTAAATTTCTATTTTGATTGATTATAAAGTTAGACACATGATAATTTTTGAAGAGAGTTGTTTTTATGTTTTTGATTCGGAAACATTATACCAATGGGATCGTGGGACACATAGACTAATTGAAGCCTATAGAAATATTTTCTTTTTTAATAATCCATTTAACCTGAGGTGATGTAACTCAATCAGAATGGTTAGTGCTTGAAGATCTGGGTATTATTTAAAGCCCGTAGCACTCAGAAATAAATAGATCACTTAACTGTCAGTTTTAAGTGTTAAAAATTCTTTGAGAGAAAGTCCGCACCATCTCATTCTGGCTAGTGTAAATCTAATGATTTCCGTGCAACAAATCAAATACAATTAAACATGTGCGGTTGTGTACAAGCGATTTAGTTAGGTCTCGATTTTGGAAAAACTTATTTAGAGGCTATACTAAAACAGAGCAAATACTAAAATTTTGATTAAATAGGGCGAATCTATCGTTTTCGTGTACGAGAAAGCAATTTAGCTAGGTCTTGATTTTTATAAAATCCATTTAGGCGCACTTAACCTGTACAAAACTCATTTAAGGGGTATTTAGGGGATAATACTGAGAATTCGATGAAATGGGGTAAATTTACTATTTTCGGGTATACGAAAAAAAGAATTTAGCTGGGTGAGAATTTTGGAAAACTCGTTTCACGGGATATTTAAGAGGTAAATGTAGTTAAAAAAAATATATAGGAAGTAATTAAGAAGCAATACTGAGTTTTTATAAATCGAGGAAAACCCATTGTTTTCAGGCAGGAGAAAGCGATTTAACTATGCAAGTCAGGATTTTGGGAAAACCCAATCAAAGGATGAATCTATCGTTTTCAGGTACGATAAATCAACTGAGCTAGAAAGGAAGTATCTGGGGATAATTAGGAGGTATATACTGTATTTTGAAGAAATGGGGTGAATCTACCATTTTTGGTTATATTGAAGCTATTAAGCTAGGTCTGGGTTGTGGGAAAGCTCATTTAAGACATATTTAAGCTTATTTAGGGCCAATTATGGGCGAATATTGGATTTTCATAAATCAGAGGAATCTGTTTATTGTTTTTTTGTTTTTTTTTTTTTTTTGTCCGATAAGGCAATTTAGCTAGATCTAGAGAAATTTTAATATGATAATAAATTAATAAAGAATTAAGTCAATATGTCAATATGAAATTGACTTGAGTGAAAAAAACTCCTTAACAAAAAAAAAATCGTTTAGAAAAAAAAAGTTTCTTTGAAAAAGAGGACCGTAACTGATGTGTATACGGTTCCTGTCGATACGAATCACCTTCTTTTTCAAAGAAATTTCTTTTCCAACAAGTTTTTATTTGTTAAAGAATTTTTTCAGGCCTAGATGTAGATAAAATAACAGTATTTATTGCCACTGATAATATGACAAAGCGATTTGTAGGTCAATCATAATGTTTTCTGGATGCATGTATTTATGAAGTTTTAGAATATTTTGCTTGTATCAGAAAATATAAAAAAAAACAAAACAAAACAAAAACAGACGAAGCTACAAAATATTTATTGTTTTCAATTTGCATCCCCCCTTTCTCAAAGTTTCACATCGGACAGATGTAATTTATCCTCAAGTATTTTATGATAACAGCTATTAATTGTATCTCCACTCAGATTAGAATTCATTTTTCCTATGATTTTTTTTTTTGTAATTTTTCTTCAGAAATTCCGAGTGGCAAAAAAGTCCTGAGTTCAGGACTTGCAATATTTTAAATGTTCAAATAAATTATTTAATTGCAATTCGCACTTTTTTTTTTATCATCTGCACCTAATAATATTGTGTTTGTATTGTAGCTAACTCTATCTCTACTACTAATACTACTACTTGATACATAATGGTCCTAAATAGAAGTATATTTTCCATTCTATTCTATATTTTTATTCTTAATTAAAATTAAAATAATCCAATCGAATTAAAATGTCAAAATTAAACTAAGGTCAGGAAGCTTTAGAATATCCTGACAGTCTTAAAACTCGGAGTATGAGTCAAGAGGGATATGCAATTTTACAAACATCTTACTACCCAGCAAATATTGTCCACTTTCAACTTTACGTATACAATATATGTATGCATGTATGTATATTTATTTATATATACATATATTATAAGTGGCTTGGATGGGAATAGTAGAATCTTAATGAGAAACATATTCTCTATTCTGTGGAGATTAAATACAATCCTAGCTTAACTATAAAAATTATAATAATTGTTATCGCATCAGGAAAGGCAGCAATTTCAAGTTGATTATTTCCAACCTCATTCATCTTCCGATTAGAGCAGTGAGTGTTCATTTTGATTACATGTACGGTCTATGTGGCGTCTAATGTGACCCGACAAGAACGAATAATTGCAGCTCACAAATCCGTCTGAAGAGCGCATTATGACAAACTTAAAATAGAAAACGTTAACTTTTGTCTGTCTCTGTTTTCGTCGGTCGTTTGAAATTCTCATTCCAAATACTACGAGATTTGAGGTATGAAACCATATCATTCATCCACTCACTGCTTCTATGCAGTTTCTGGAAAATTAATGGAAAATGGATTTTTTTTTTGCCTTCTCCTATGTTTTTTTGTTTTTTGTTTTTTTGTTTTGACTATTTAAAATACGCTTTTGTGCAACTTTTGCCGAACAGAATGTGCCTTGCATTCAGATATTCTAAAAAAAAAAAATGAAAACTAGTGAACACAAGTTTGAAATGAATTCTCAGAGGTTTTAATCTGCATCAAGGATGTTATCCATTAGCGTAACTGAGAATTTTCCTTTGATAGTTTTTTCACTAAATATTTATCTCGGTTGAGCAGAGGGAAGTAAATTGCCATCAGCAAATTTCACTTTAAAAAAAAAATAATTGCGCAATTGCGAAGATATTTTAGTGGGTTTTTAGTATCTACGATTAGTTATTAAAGCAAGTTTTATTACGCCAATTATACTTATGTACATTCCAAGTGTATGATTATATTTTTATAAACCCCAGCATTGAACTTGTCATATTAACAATACCTATGGTCAATGTGTGGATATATAATTATTTAAAAAATCTGTGTAATATTACACAATATTTTTGTAATAAACAGAAATTATACAGAAATAGATAAAAAAATATTATGAATCTACATTTTACAAATAAAAACATGTAAAAACTCAACTTATAGAGCAAAAAAAAAATCAAATAGCTACGTCAATGAAAATAAATTGTGCTATTTTTTACGATTATTTTACTTAGGACAGGATGAGCTAGAGAAACAAATTACATTTACCCATCAGTAAAATAAGTTTTGCGCCTCCCATTATCAATATTACAGTACAAAGTCTCAATTTTACATTTGGAACTATTAATATTGTAATACGAAGGTTGATATGTTTGCATATCTGTTGTTTCATATTACTAGTTGAAGTTATGCATATATGATATTTTTACAATCTCACTAGGGAATATTCGCAAGCTTATGTAGTAATTTTACACCCAAATATATCAATATAATATAGCATTGTACATTTAATAGGTACACAGAGAGATAAGTCATCTTATTCTGTTAGATTTAAAGAAGCTTGTAATGTTGTTAACTATATTTTTCATCCTTAGTTGATAATTATCATTTCTTTTGAGATTTTTACCATGTATAGATATATGCCAGCAATATCAATCAGGCAGTATCATAAATGAAGATCAGACCAGTTCCAAAAAAGAGTTTAGTCATTGAACCAAAGAACAGCACTATAACTATCCAAAGAAGGAAGCTATATCAATCACATTGTCATCAGGCAGTGCCGCAAATTGCATACAACAACTAGTAGCAAGAAGTGAACTCTAGACTATAAAAGGTAGCTATTAGTAAATACCTTGGACTCTCAGCAACTCGCACTTATGAGGGGTGAGTGAAAACAGAATCGTAATTTTTACTATACTTTTCTATACTTTAATGATAGCATTGGATGCAATTCTCTATACCTACTCAAATATTTTCATTTCAAAATTATACCTCTGACAGATGACGTTTAGGCCGTCGATTTAGTAACCCTCTCACACATATTTACTATTTTAATGTTAAACGTTAAAAAGGAATATTGACATAAACTTAATATTAAATTTAATCCAACAAAGATTCAAGAGGTTTCTTAAATAGCGTAGCGTTAATGTTAAAAAAAATTTAATTAGAAAATAATAAAATAATTGGAACGTTTCAAATTTGAGTTGAATTTGGAAACAAAAAAAATTGATAAGAGCGTTAAAGTTCGAAATTTCGTTCATACTTAATATGACCAGCTTATTACACTAAATATTCTATTTTCTCAAATTGAAACTCTAACATTCACCACTCTATGTATAGTGGTGGAAACAAAACTCTTAAATTTTTCCAAAATATTAACGTATTTCTTAAAGTATAGCATTAAAATCAGAGCTAAAACACCCCTACAAAAGGACATCATCATTAACTTCTCATAATGTATCTTTTCCCACAGGGTGGTTCTCATTATAAAAAAAAAAAAACGTTTTTTTTTCCAAGAAGACACAGCCCCAAAGCATGGGAATACAAGAACCCGAAAAAAAATCATCTAATTTTGATCAAATGGTCATGCCACGGATGCTGGGTCCAGTATTTCTATCCTCAAGCTATGTGTATCTGTTTTTTTTTTCGCCTTTAGATTATGTGTGTGTGGGTAGGTGTGTGCGTTTGGAAGTTTTTGTATGTTTAGAAGCTTAAGCTGACTGTGTACTTGACATATATGTAAGTAGGTATATATATAAGTATGTACATGCCTATGTACAATAGGACAAGAGCGTATTTCTGTAAACTTTTCTCTTCAGTACTTTTGTAATTTTTATTGCCGTACATACTTACTTTTGTTTTTGCTGATGGACTTGATGGTATTTTTCATTTTATCTCCCGGATCGGGTTCTTTTTCCTTTCTATACGTTTTTTTTTATCCTTCTACTTTATCTGTTACAGAGAAGGGAATAGAATGACAAACATTGAGAAAGTTTAACGGAATTTCCGACAACTGATGCTACTAAGTCTTCGGAACAATCTACCTTCTGGCGAAGTTATTCATCAGCTTTTAGTTTTTGGTCAAAGATCGATGCATTTTTTTTTCTTTTTCGATGCGAATCACGGAAAACGAAAGAAAGTTAAAAAAAACTGTAGAAAATGGGAAAATAATTTATTGAATTCTCAAAGAATTTTTAGGGTACTTTCTATGGATTAGTTCTAGATAAACTATTTTTAAAGACAAGATAGTTTTCAAGTTTTTTGTTTTAATCAAATGAAACAATAGGAAAATATGTTAAGAGAGCAGAAGGGCATGATTGTAAATGAAATTTTTATGTTTGGCTTTATTGCGTACTTTCCTTTTCTTACATTAAGAAATTCTTTTTGTCCCTGGGTGATCATAGTCAGTAAATTTGATAATAGATGGCGCTAAAATCGCAAGAGTAATGTTATTTTTACTATTCGCCATTTTATTTTTAAGTATCCACAGCAAAATTTAAAGTTGATCTGTATAAAAAAGAAAATTCTTGATTGTGTTCGAAGGTGGATAATAAATTTATTTTTCTTAGCTATAATGAAAAAAGGTTACTAATTCCGTGCGTTGATAAAGAAGACTTTTTGCTTGGAAAAACTGTTATTATAAGAACTTTTGCTTCATCTCGTGGAATGTTTAATAAGTGATGAATGAAGACACCCGAGATAGTTAAGATGATCAACAATGAGATAGATAGCAGCAATTGCAAATATAGGCGCCGCGTTTGATAACAGTTGGTCAAATATGAAATTACTAAAAAAAATTTAAACGCAATCTAAGCAACTTTTTTCAATGTTATTTTAACCGTTGATGAAACATCATGATATTCCAGAAATGAAAGGACAATCAAAATAGCATCAGTTAACATGTCTGTAATTGCAAGCACAAAAATTTTCATATTGGAATTACTTACTTACTTTACTTCTCCTATCTACCCTAATCTCCAGATTTGACGGCCTGCAATTTCGTTATCATTTCAGTGAACTACAAATCTGCAGTGGTCAAGGAAAGTGTTTCATCGTCAAATAACGTAAGTAAATTTAACTTTAAAATCATAAATAATCATGGCTTCAAAATTGTTGTGTCTGAATTCCAATCTGTAATTAAATGACGTTTTTTAATCCCGTGTATAAAAATATAGACAACCATTTTTTGTTTTCATCTATCAAAGCTATCAAAATATAAACAACACGTATGATCGTAAAAAACATGCATATTTTTAAATAATGATTCTTTCTAGTCCTTTTCCTATGAAATCAAGGAATTATCCCATAAAGCCACTATTGGTTTTAATATTGATCAACACAATTCATAATTGTTTGCTTTATTGCGTAAAGGGGCCAAAAAGCACTCGAAAATGGATAGCTCCACAGCGATAGCTTATGTGAGGAGACCATGTAGAAGACTGGGAATAGCGGCGAGCGATTTCTGCTTGAGCTGTAAGTATTCGAAGGATATCGAATCCGTTCAACACGTACTTTGTGAATGTCCCACTCATGATGAATAAAAAAGCTAAGCAATTAGGGAGCTACTTCTTTTTAAAACTGCGAGAGCTGCAAAGCAAAATTTTCAGATGCATCATAAGTTTCCTAAGGGAAACAGGATGATTCTACGGCGATTTTATATGTTGTATGAATATTGACAGTATAACAGTTAATCAATCTAGTATTATAATTAAAGTATTAATCAACAACTGTAGAGAAAAGTAGCGATATTACACAGTACTGAATGCCGATCTAGGATTTGATACAACACAAATATTAAACTTCGAAGATAAGGTATGTATTCAAAATTGAAAATATATTGCCGATAAATTTTTGAGGATTTTCTTCATTCAATTCGGTGTGAGTAAATAGAAAAATTGAAGATATAATTGAATAAATTGAAGAACCTATACTTCTCTTACTTTTTTAGTGTAAATATTAACAATTCTTCAGAAATCCACATCACAGAAATGACTTTATTCTTTGATAGCGTTTCTTGTATTTAACTAGTCCTTTTTCTACCGCCATTAACTTTAACTCGGCGGATATCATTATCAACGAGAAAAGGGTCCAATAATGCCGCCGGAATGAAAATCATGCAGTGGCGTCATATGCAGTGCATGTTCTACTGGTTAACAATGCCGTTTAGCCGGAAATGAGCATCATCGCTGAATATGATTTCGCGATGTAAATCCGGATCGACGTTAAACTTTTCCAGGCACAAATATGAAAATTTATGAATTTATTTCATAGCAAAACTCTCAACCGATCTAAGAAGTGTCAGCACTGAAAATTTACAAAATTCACTAAAATGATGTTTGAAAGAGGTCCCAATTACTGCGCTCGGCGTAGAATCAACTGATTTGGGTCATTGTCAACAGACCCCAATTACGGTCACAATTTTTTCAAGACTCCTTGCGTTTCTTTGTATCACGAGTGTCGGAACATTAAGCAGCGAAAATATGGACTCGAACACCAACTCACGAATTGAGAGTCGAGTATGGTGATTATAACGACCAAAAATTGGCTTTAATGTACTTAAAAATTGCGACCACCAACTCCGAATTTTGGTAGTAAATTTTGATTACCAATTTGATTTGTCCATTTCAGGGACCTTTCTTTTTGTTCATTTCCCGTATTTGTTTATAACCGTCAGGTGTATTTGCAGCAGTTGATACTGGTGGTGAAGAAGGAGGATTAGGAACCTGTGGCACTTGAAAGTTTTCATTATTTTCCACGTTTCATCCAGGACTGAAGGAGGAATATTTTCTCCTAAAAAAATTATCCAATTTCTGTTGTTTTTCTTTTCTTTTTTCGCTACATTTTCGTTGGTTTACTTTCCAGGAATTTCTCTGATTTCGTTTCTGTCTGTTTGTCATTTCACTGATCGGCCATACTTGTTTGTTCTCTGAGTTTTCCAAATACAGATCATAGTCCTTTTGCGACTGTTTTTCTCCTAGTTCAGGATTATCCTTCATTTCTTTACGTCGTATCCTCACTGCTTCTCTTTTTTCCTGCAATTTTTCTTCTCGGGATACACTTTTTCTGGAGATTCTCAGAATTAATAAAAAACTAATAACTTTATAGTATAAGAAGTGGAATAATTCTTTTAGTATTTGCATTTACAATAATTGTGAAAAATATATTTTGCTCACTGAAGCATGTAACATTTTTGTGAAAAATTTCATTACCATGGATCCAAGTCATTTACGTGGTACAATTCCGGTACGGGACTGACTGGTTCTTTTAAGCTTTATGATCATCTATATGTAATTCAAACAGTAAAAAATACATCAGACTTTATTAGAGCGAATGGATTTCTCTTAAAAATTTTCGAAATGAAGAGAGTATCAAATTCTAATTCGGATTATAGATATTTGTAGGGTCAGAATGGAAAGTAGGGGAATTTATTTAAATTGGAGAAAAATTTTCTCTAATATATTATTTTAGGATTCTGGAAGAGGTTTTGCTTCATAACAGAGAAAAAATCGTTGATCGTATGGAATTTTCTGAGTTTTGTTTCCGTTGAAATGTTTAAGGACATCCATGGGAATGATATTTTCACCAACTTTTGTCAAAATAATCTTTTGAGAAATCTTCCAAAATTTAAATTTGATGTAGGGATAATGTTCTCTGCGTTTACCTAGACGTTAAAAGTATGTATGTATTATTATTAAGGAATATTTCCATTATTTTAATCAATTAAAGAGTGACAATTATCGTAGAACTACTCATATCATCTCGACAAATAATCTTCTGAATACAAAAATAAGTAAAAAATAAATTGATTAATAATCTGAAGGATATTTCTTTTTGAATCAAATATCTTTGTAAAACTCCAAACTCTATTAAAGAAATTTTTATCGAAAAATTCACTCCTTACTTACCAAAAAATATTGGAAAATAAAAATTTTCATTTTGCAACACACCTATACACCCATTATTACCAAAGTACAAAAACAAAAAACGTTACAAAAAGTATTTCATTACCCTAGGAATAAGCCGCGCCACGGATAGCTCAACTCGAAAACTTCTGAAATACACTTTTCCAAGAATTTTCACCTTATTTAGTGAAACTTTTCACGTATATGTATGCACGTATGTATGTAAGTATATATTCGCCTATTGTAAAACTCTTCCAACTATCAAAACCTTCTGTTCCATCTTATACTTTCTACAGTTATTCCCGTTATTCGATTTTGTAAGAGCAAGCAAGTTTACGTGATAGTTGCATGCTAGGGGCTACATAGGATATCCATGAAAAACGCGAAGAAAATGACGGGGGATATTTGGTATGTAGAAAGAAAGAAAGAAGGAGGGTGGACGGGATATCTCCTGCTGCTGCTGTTCTTGTTGCTTATAATACACGAAAGACGACTACAACGACGACAAATGCTTTTTGAATAAAACATACTCGGAAGGAAATTGATTTCTTTCCGTTTTCTAAAAAGTTTTTAAAATTTCCAATCATGTTCTATATTGCGACTGATCTATAGATTGCCATGGTGGTGGTTATAAACATGGTTTCAATAGAAAATCCATCTTATGCCAAAGGATTCGCATCAGCGAAATAGGCGGGCGGCGCGACGAAGTGTTCTATCAACACCCGAAATCCAGTTGGTGTACCTTACAAGATATACCATCTTCGGCCTATATGTAGGTTTGTATGTATGTACGTCATATTCATTGCAAGTATGGTTTTCTTGAAATATTGTCACAAAATTATTTCCCATCAAAATACTTCACCATATTTCCCTTTCGTGTCTATATACCTCCTACCTACGTTTCGTTTGGGCGTTCACAATCCTTGAAATTTAAATTTTTCATGAATCGTCCTCATATCCATCAATACTCAGCAATGCTTTTTGCATTTGCTGCATAGAGCCTTGACGTTTTTGATCAAATTATTTACCGGAGGTTAAATGCTCCCTATATTCCTCTCTCCCTCAATCTAACTTTTTCTTTCATTCCCATCTCACTCACTCCTATTTTCTATCTCTTTCACTGGCTATATTCGAATCGTGGTAGCAAATTGATTGCATAATCAAATATTCTGGCATAAGTTGTTTCCATGATTAAAACGTATTCCGTATAAACTGTATATATGCAACTGCAATTTCCCTTCACCTCTTTTACTCTACTATCTGCGCTAAGGCCAATCCAGTAAGTATTACGTGCGTTAGCTCCTAGCTTAGAAATTAATCTTTGATTGAAGCCCTTTAGATGATGAGTTCCTCCGCTAGTAGAGCTATAGCTATGGGGACAGTATCATTGGTATGATGGTGGAACATTGCAACGATTTCGATGATTGTAGTAAGTAGAAATGGAGTTGCTTGAATTGAACCAATTTTATTTATGCGAGATTCAATGTAATATTGATAAATGGTGAACATATATACGAAATAATACATATGCATATATGGATATGTACATATGTATTTAGATTGTTCGTATATTTATGAATTCAGAAGCAACCATATAAGATGAAATTTTACGGCAAGAGGTAAGAGCGTGATCTAAAACTGTACGTTTTGTGTTGGTTGGAAGTACCGAAATCATAATATAATTGACATCGATTTTCTTAAGGATTGGATATACATAGGACGGAGATGCTACAAGGAGAATGAATTATGGTGTTGGAGTTTTAGGTATATAAAACTTGTACATATACATATATAATGATAATAGCATTTGTGATGAATACATAAGTATAAGTATACACCTACATGAATTTTGGTTAATTATATTCGATGAAGTGAAAGTTGTACAAATTTCTGACAAGTTATCAAAGGATCGAAACCATCTGTTTGGTTTACCTCTCAATACAAATGAACTCTATCAAAGAAGGAAGCGTATATATTGAAATATCAATGTTGTAGTTATCAATTATAGAGACAGATTATCGAGGAAATAATTTCATCGAATATCAATTTAAGGCTGATTCCATAATTTCATTTTAGAGAAAATTAATTTTAGCCTGGATTATATTAATTTAAATTTGCTATCAAATTGTTCTCTGAGAACTTCTATTCAAAGGGTATCCCGCTCATATGGCATAATCTACGGCTGTTAATTTTTGAATTTTTATCGAAGCTCCTATGCTTCGAAAGAATATTCGAGCAACGAAGTTTCGAGGGTTGGGGCTTCGAAGCTTCAACCTTCGAAAGGTAGAAATTCAAAGCTTCGAAGCTAATTCAAAACTTGTAATGTTAAAATAATGGGAGGTGGCGTTGAGCCATTGAACTAAAATTTGGCACACTTATAGATCTTTCATGGCAATATAATTTGACAATTTTATAAAAGATAAAATCAACATGATGTCAAAAAGATGTCAGCCGAGTCTTGTCATTATGTACCGATTCGACTCAAAATCAATATCTTAGAATTGTCGGGGTCACGGATTACGAAAATTTTGTCAAAACTTAGAATTTAACATTGGTGGCGCCAATATGTCTGAAAATTTTACAATTATTGTTCGATTCAACGTAATAGCCGATATATCGGATATATGGGGTCGCAAATTGTACTAAAGGAAAAATTAGTTTTGCTTAGGTACTCAGAGGATATGAAATCGTCTAGGGGTTGGTTGAATCCTTCGAAGCAAGATAGTTTTACCAACAAAGTGGTGCCGAAGTATGATAAAGATTTCGAGGGAATTCAAATGTACGAAGTTTGGCACAATGTTGGATATAGCTCAGTTATTTTTTTGGGGATATATCAACCCTTGCAGCATTCCTGTGGCACGTTCAATAGAATTAATAACTACTGAAACAGCCTGAAAAAACTGTTTCTAAAGTTACAATAATTTAATGGATAAATTTATTTGAAAATTAATTTAATTGGGCTATAAAATTTAATAATGTATATTTGAAATTTCATAACTCAATTCAGAAGTATCATTTTAGCCTGATGAAATTTGTTGGGTATTATGTGCTTGATTCGTAATTTGTAATCCGAGTGTGGGGTTTCTTCTGGACTGCGAGTAACCCTTCGGCCGCTGGATAGCTACTATGAAGTGAAGTTAAAATCAATAAAATTTGTAATCTGCAAACCCTAAGATCTACCAGATATCAATTTTTAGTCAAATCTGACCATAAGTGATAAAATTCGTCCACCATTTTGGAGCTGCCATAACATCAATATGTTATAAGTATAAAGTTCTAAAAGTTTATTTTCATTCAAAATGAGTAAGTGTGGCAAAGTTTAAAGTCACGTTGTTTTTCAAATCATATATAAGTATGTATGACGAAATATATTTATATATATTTATCATAACCAAAAACTTAGAATATGTCCATTCAACGAAAAACTCAGAAACTCTTTAAACTATATTTCAAAATTATTTCAAGTCTCCTAGGATATTATAATCTTCTTCTTCTACGGAAACTTTTAAGCTTCGACAAAACGTACATGCTTCAAAAGATTGGACTTCGAAGGATACGAATCGAATTCTATCAACAGCCCTAATCCTTCACCGGGTGATAGCGTACATTAATTCAAGCAAAAAATTGTTTTAGAGGAGAGGTCCCTTCCTCGACCCCGCTAAGATACAATAGTTTTATTTACATATATATATATATATAACCTCCAAAACGGGAAAGCTTATAACTCCTGAAATACTTAAACTAAATCAGTACATAAGAAGTACATACATATATTTACTACGACTTCTTCTTTCATACTTATTCAAACTTTTGTTTTATACTTATTAAAATAGTTCATTTGACAGCTCTATGGTCTCCAAGTTTATATACGGCTTCTAATTAAATAATCCTCCTTCATGTGGTTATTGGGTCTTTTTGTGCAGGTTGATAAATTTTTTTAATTTACATCGAAGCTATAAGATAATCTAGCATTGTAAAGACTACAACACTTTTAATTGTTTGTGAAGAGCCTCCGCTTTCAACTTCATCGTTTCAATACATCTTCTAAGATTTAGTCACAAAAACTATCTTAGTAGGTCCTCAAGCTCTAGCTTTAAAGGATATAAAAACATAAATTAGAGTGAATGCCGTGCATGACCTTCATTTTGTAAACTATACATCACTATTCATCTCAAAGATACTGTGCTAGATCGGTATATGACATCCGATGCCAAAAACAAAGTCACCCATTACTACTGCACAGATTCAATTTCGGAAATGAACTGAAATATTGTCTTTTTCACTTCGGGTCTTGGTAAGAGCCACAACGAATCACAAAATCTGAAATACTCCAAATATGACCAATGACGATATGCCAACCATTAGAAAAGCTCTTATATGTACATATTCTATAGAATTGAGATTTGGAGAGTTTATGAAATAAAAGAAATCCTTTTTTACGAACTAAACTTCTAAATTCTCCAAATCCGAAATGGTAAATTTTCCCCAATTGTTAGTTTTTTATATTTTAATATTTTTTAATCAAAATTTAAAATTTTTTGTAACACTGATAGGCCCAGATTCTTTATCGGAGCTATAAGTGCGCTTCATGAAGATTTAAGAAGATCCTCCCGAGCTTGCTTTGTCTTAAAATTTCTTGTTTAAATATGTTGTCCTCAATGGCTTGTTTGAATCCAAAACCATGCAGGAGCAATTTCAATCAAGTCAAGCCTCATTTTGCATTCATTTTTTTAATTAATTTTTCCGCGAAAATTGTTCATGAGAATACTTATGCAGTTATTGGTGGTTGTCGGCCGGACCGATATATTCCACCCACTATATTGGTGATTGACGACGCTCCGATAACTGCTCAAAAATAATCAGATTTATTCGGATTTCTATCCAGGTAAAATTCAATGTTTTTTTTTGGAATTTACTCGAAAGTTTTTCTTCAGAATTTGTATACACTAATCGTGTACGCCGCTGACCACAATCCTAGAGAGTTAGATTGATTGGTTCTGTCAGCTAAAAAGGATTATTCTGGCCGTCGTACTTGATTTCTGAAGTGTAAAAAAAAGGTTAAGAACCTAAACTAGAGGCTAGATAAGAATTCATATTTTCTTTTTATTTATTCTTTAATATTACTTACTTGAAAAAAATTTTTTTAGAGCTTAATGCTCTGGAACAACGATCGATCGATAAAACCTGCCTTGATCTATACAGTTGTCGAAGTACTAAGGATGCTAATAATAAAGGGTTTTCCAATAAGAGGTGTTATTATGATATTCAAAGAAAAATGCCATTTTTTGAGATAAATGTTCGGATCTTTATTTCATTATAAAGAGGAAGGTATGCCGTTAATAATGGAAAATAACATCAGCCAAATGACCACCACGACCACGCCTACAGGACCATATCCTTTTCATGAAATTTTCCATAACCAAATCGCAAAGTGGCTGCCCTATGTCCTCGATAGCCTCACGAATTCCATCTTTGAGGTTTTGAATCAACGCTGGGCTGTTGGCGTAGACCTTCTCTTTCACGTGGCCCCAAAGGAAGAAGTCGCAATGTGTTAAGTCACAAGATCTCGGTGGCCAATTGTGATCACCTCTTCGAGAGATAACACGATCCGGAAACTTTTCCCGTAAAAGATCAATGGTTTCGTTGCTTGTATGGCACGTAGTTCCGTCTTGTTGAAAGTACACGTTGTCCAGATCAATACCATCCAATTCCGGCCATAAAAAATCATTAATCATCTGTCGATAGCGCAATCCATTCACCGTAACTGTTGCTCCAGCCTCATTTTCGAAAAAGTAAGGTCCAATGACCCCGCGGGACTATAAACCGCACCAAACAGTCACACGTTGAGGATAGAGAGGAGGCTTTTCAACAATAACTCTTGGGTTTTCCAAGCCCCAGATGCGACAATTTTGCTTGTTGACGAAGCCATCGAGGTGGAAAAGGGCCTCATCACTCAAGATGAGTTTTCGATGGAATTCCGGATCATTTTCATGCATTTCAAGGACCCAATCAGCAAAGACTCGACGTTGTTGATGATCGGCCGGCTTGAGCTCTTGTGTTAACTGAACTTTATAAGCCTTAAGACCCAAATCTTTATGCAAAATACGGTGTAATGACGTTTGTGGAATGTCTAATTCCAAAGAACTACGAGGAATGGACAAACCTGGGTTTTCTTCTACACTTTTGGCTACAGTAGCAATATTCTAGGCTGTTCTTGAGCGACGTGCACGGGTTTTATTCTTCACATCACTAACTTGTCCCGACAGCTCGAATTTTTCTACCAATTTCTGTATTGCGGTCCGACAAGGTGCTTCACGACGACCCAAAAATGTTCCGAGTTTTACGAACCGTCTCTGCCACATTGTCACCACTTTTATAGTGAATTTTATAATTTCAATGCGTTGTTGAATCGTGTATCTTTCCTTTTTTATTAATGGCGTAGTTTCTACTTGTCAAATGTCAAAAAATGACAGCTCCAAAAGTGACATCTACCGAAATAGCGGGCTAATTAAAATAACACCTCTTATTGCAAAGCCCTTTATAATAGAATCTATGAAATTTACTTGATAAAATTTTCTTCGGATATTTTTTTCTTTTGTACTATAGGAAAGGGCTATTTTGATAACTTGAGAAGTTGAGTAACGACGACAGTATCCATCAGGAAGAAAACTTGTTGATGCATTGTTTTATCTCGGGATACGAACTTTCTATGGTTCATATATTTTTTGATGTCCCACACCTTTTTTTTTATTTTGACGTATTATAATAAACTTATTTTTTACCTTAGGTTTTTTTTGCAAGTGCAAAAATACAAATTCTTACTTCAAGGGTATTTTTGAATATTATCCCACGACAGATTTAAGGGAGTTGAAGAAGAAGAAGAAAAAGAATCACAAATGCTTTTTCCTACTCTCCAATGGAGCCGGTTAGAATCAGAGTGACGTAAGTCAAGCCTATGAGAAAATCGATCCTTCGCACCTCGGCCCATAAAAAGTATGAACAACTTTTTTTGAAAATGACAATGAAACAATGCATCAGTATATGTAACTGTAAATTTTGACTTATGCCCGAGACACACAGCGTTCTTAATGAAGAAATAACTAACGACTCATTAGTCTATAATGGTTCATTATAAACTGCAGACACACAGCCATTTCTTTAATTAAGTTGTACTGTCAAACTGGTTTTGATAGACTTATTACATTAAAGAAGCGATATAGATCGAATTAACGCGATAAACTTTGTTTTAATTTATTTTATTTTTCAATTTAACAATTTACAAATGAGAAAAACATTATTTTAAAAAGAATATGCCAAATCTAGCACATTTTTCCTCATTATAGCTATAATGAACGAAAAAAACACTCCATTAGACTTAGCAGATGATGGTTAAAAAGGAAGAATTTGGTCTTGAAAATTATTGACTTACGCCATTATGGTACTCTCCGGCCGGCTCATATGTATGTGTTGAGTTTATGAAGCACTTGGGAGGTAGTCGTCCTCAAGTACTCTCATAGGTTCACCTTATGAGGATATTCCAAGTCGAATGTTGATGAATGAAGCCGCAGTAGGTTGAAGGGAGCCGCTTATTAGCTTTACTTCCCTTGGTTTGAAGATGGGAGCCGCTTATTAGCTTTACTTCCCTCGGATATTATATGGGAGCCGCTTATTAGCTTTACTTCCCTTGGTTCGAAGATGGGAGCCGCTTATTAGCTTTACTTCCCTTAGTAAGAACAACTTGAGTTGCTTTGAATGTTACTTGAACACTATTCTTTATTGCAATTCAACATCGTATTTATACAAAAAATCTTACATATAAAATTAACCTTACCTATGCTTCCGTAATGTTTCTGGCCTAACATTTGCTTACCAAAAGTGTAATTTGTATAGGCCAGGTGTATTTTCTTAATTTCCTATTTTGTAATATACAAGCTGCGGAAACTACTCGCAGCTTGTTATTCTTACATCACGACACTCGTTGCTTTATGCGTATATACATATTTCCCAGCTTCATTGTTTCTATCATTCATACGTACCTACATACATATCAATTCACCAAATGCTTGTAGCTTATCATATTACATCATGTCAATTTGGTCACCTATGCTTTACCGCCGGCGCAAGGTTATCGTATTGCAATGTGCGAATTCTTGCGCGCAGGGGTATTGCGTCACTCGGTCAACCTTTACTGGTTTCCTCAAATGGAAATTGGCGTAGGTCAGTGATGAGTGCAATGACAATAAAATGATGTAGTTAGGTATGTATGTACATGCAATGCATTATTTTTTCTTGATATGAATTATAACGCAATATAGGTATGTACGTATATGCAATGCATTATTTTTTCTTGATAGGAATTATAATGCAATGTATGTAGGTATGTACGTATATACAATACTTTATCTTTTTATTGATATGAATTGTAATGTAGGTATGTATATTCAATACTTCATCTTACATACATTATAGATGATATGATCTTAATGAATGCATTATAGATGAGTTTATGATATGTAACAAATCTCCCCCTTCTTAAAAAATGTGTTATTCTTGGAAGAGGAATAACGCATTAAAAAAAATTGGGTTTGGGAATTTACAAAAAAAATGTTTACTGTTTTACTTGTTTTTATATTTGTATACGCATAATGCCGAGTGCTGAGATGAGTAGTAATATTAGGAAGAGAGATCAATGGTATATGGTGGTTTGGCTTAATACTAGGTTATTCTAACAATATTTTCTTTAGTTGTATGTTAAATAATAATAATACATTGTAGGTACAGCTAGGTATGTTTAATTTTTAACTTTGGGTTTATTAACTTATTTTAACAGCGGTTCATACATTTATTTCTAGTTTTATTTATAATATACATATGTGTATGTACATATTTTTATTCGTATTAAACCTTGTTGTTTTTTTTTTTATTTGAATTTTGACACATTTGTGTGTTTATTTTTAATCGTACAACTCTGTATAATATAATAATATATGTGTATACATATTTTTTTATACATATTTTTTTTTTTTTTTATTACAATGTTAATTTTTCATGAACCTATAATAATATATGTGTATATACACGAGTAGTAAAATTAGAGTATTAATATTAGAAGAAAAAAAAATCTTATCTATGCCTATAATAATTTTTATCAAGATTATGCATATAATATAAATATTCTTATTTTATTACTATTTTTAATGTTTTTTGGTATAATAGTCTATGTGTATGTATATATTTTTTTTCTTCTAAACATATTTGTTTTGTTCCTTCTACTATTTTTTTTTTTGTAAAATAGGTAGCTATCTCTTGCTGTCTCTGGTTATTTAGGTACTTAATACTGGAGAATAATTAAACTACCTGTAATTGTCGTGGACTGGTAATTGAATCTGGCTTAGGTTGATTTAATGAAGGTGGAAGAGGTGGTGGTGTTGGGGGTTGTATTGACATATTTTGTCGGTTACTTGCCTGTGTAGGCTGGGCAGATCGGGGGTTGATTGATTCTTTTAATCCTGTCCGTTTGGTTTGATAAAGAGTTCTCTCTTTGATCGCTGTCGCTATTTCTTGGGTAGGGGGTTGTGAGATCATTCGGGGTGTGTTTGCTTTCGCAATTTCTGATTGGAAATTTTGGGTGATTTGTTTGACTTTGTTTGTCATCACCGTTTCCTGTGGTAGGGTGAAATTACTAAATTTTACATCCGCTTTAGGCTCATGAGTTAAGGTTTCTGTAGTTTCTATGCGAAGTTGAGGGTTTGCCTCAGTGTCTAACTGAACCTTTTGGTTATTGACGGTAAATATTTTGGGTGTTTTGACTATGATATTCTTTTTCTTGTTCCTGATAAACTTACATAGTTTCAATATTCCGATTATGCTGAGTATAATATTACTACGGAGCTCAGTGATAGGGAGCTTATTTGAACCATTTCTGTTTTGTTTCGCTCTTTTCTTTGTTTGTCTATCTATCTATCTGCTCTTCCAGCTGATCCAAAGAGTATGAATTTTCGTTTAGAATATTATTGGCATCCTCTGCTTTTAGCATGATTATGTGTTTTTGGGTATTCTGAGTGATATTATTAAGGAATTTATGACTGGTTTCATTCATATTAGATTTTAGTGGATGCGGATATTCTGGTTGTGGTTTCTTGAGTACTTGCGTGTGAAGCGCTACTCGAGTGTTCACATACGAGCATCCCCTTCTTGATATTTTGGCGTTTCGCAGAGAGTTTAAATAAAACTAAATCGGCAAGTAGTAGGTAGGCGTGTCAAGTTAGACCGAGATTTGCATTACTTTAGGTTGAGGGCTATTTTGGCCACTGTAAAAGAGGAGCGTGTAAAGTTTGATTGGCTGGCGAAGGAGATAAGAAAATTAATGCTTTAAAAAGGATGAAAATAAAAATATTCTTAAGTAGGTAGTTCTACTCTGAGTAAAAAAAAATTTTTTTTTTTTTTTTTTTAAAAATAAAAGTAAATTATCCAAAGTATGTTTCTCTTTCTCTCCCTTGTCTGGTTTTCAAAGATTAGCCATTATTCGTGAAATGGTTTTAACCTGTTGTTGTGCACTGTTGCTCTTCGTCTGCCGATTTGAATAATAGTATTTACAGGATTGAAAGCTTTTATTACTAGATATGGACCTAGCCATATCTGGGACAACTTGTGTTTCTTAGCCGGATTTTTCAGTAGAACTTTTTCACCTGGCTGGAATGTAACCGGACGTGAATGCTTATCATAGTATAGTTTTGACTTTTCCTTAGCCTTAAACAGATTTTTTCGGGCGATAGCATACGTTTTTTGTAATTTGTATTTAAGGATGTGATAGTAACTTTCGTGGTTGTAAATGGGTTCTGGTTCTCTTCTTAGATTTGATGGTACATCCGCTGTAAACCCAAACAAACAATCCATTGGAGTGAGTTTAGTGCCATCATGTGGACTATTATTGTATACGAAAGCCGCGGTTCTCAGGAATCGATCCCAAGCCTTTGGATTTTCAGACACAATAGATCTTAAATACTCCACTAGAGGTCTGTGGGTACGTTCAAGTGCGCCGTTGGATTGTGGATGATAAGCGGAAGTCTGTAATTTTTTTATTTTCAGGAGTTTACAGACGCGTTTAAAAAGATCGCTTAAGAAGTTAGAACCCTGATCAGTTACTACCTTTTTAGGAATGCGGTAACGAGTAATTATCTCGTCGAAAAATATTCCTGCTACCGTTTCTGCTTCGCCATTCGGCATGGCATAACAATCTACGAATTTCGTCAGATTGTCTTGGAATGTCAAAATGTATTTGTTGCCTGAGTGTGTTTCTTCAAGAGGACCTACTATATCCAAATAAACTTTCTCGAATGGCATTAGAGCGGTATCTGTTATGACCATTGGCATACGATACCCCGGGCTAGCCTTCATTTTCTGGCATTTAGAACATTTTCGAATATATTTCCTGATAGAACTAAGCATGTTTTTCCACTTATATTTCTTTTTTATTCTTTTATAAGTTTTGATTACTCCTTGATGACCACCAAATGCGGAGTCATGGTAGTCCTTTAAAATTATTTGAATTTCTTCAGGGTTGGAAATAATCTCAGGTAATTGATTTTGGGAATTTATTGAATTACTATTCGAAGGTGATTTGTCGTGCTCAAATGTATTGGTTTCAGGTTGGTTGCTTTCAGTTGAGCCAATTTCTACTGAATCATCTTGGAAGTTCTTTGAATATTTTCGAAATTTTCGGGTTTTTTGCTTTTGTGTTACATTTTCAATATTATTTTCTGTCTCCTTCATTTGCGATCTCGTAACAACATGGCATCGTGCTTGCTTATATTTTGATGGTTGCGGAGAGTTAGAATCATCGTTGTCTATATCAGAATCTATACGGTGATGTACCTGAGCTTCCACAATGATTGAATTGGGATTTGTTTGGTTTATTTGGGCAGGTATTCGGCTAAGGGCGTCTGCATTAGTGTTAAATTTTCCAGGCTTATATTCAATTGTGTAGTCAAATTCCGAAAGTTTATGGTGGAACCTGACTAATCTCGAAGTTGGATCTTTTACATTGAATACACCTTTAAGGGGTTTGTGGTCTGTATAAACCGTGAAAGTTCTCCCTTGTAGGTAACACCTGAAGTTCCTGGCGGCCCATACAATAGCGAGCAACTCTTTCTCTATTGTGGAATATTTTTGTTCCGCCTTATTTAAACTTCTACTTGCATACGCTATTGGCCTGTCTGTGCCTATTTTCCCTTGGGATAAAACAGCTCCCAACGCTTCATTGCTAGCATCTGTTGTCAAATTAAAGGGTTTGGTAAAGTCTGGATATATGAGTAAAGGAGGATTTACTAGGGAATTTTTAATTTTATCGAAAGAGTCTTGGCACTTTTGAGTCCAATTAAATTTGACGTCTTTCCGTAATAGATTCGTTAGTGGCCTGGCAATTTTTGAAAAATTCGGAATAAACTTTCGATAGTAGTTGGCCAACCCAAGAAACGATTGAGTTTGTCTCACAGTTCGGGGTTGAGGAAAATTTTGAACGCAGCTTGTTTTACTGGGATCTGGAAGTGCTCCTTCATTCGAGCATTTGTGTCCGAGGTAAATTACTTCTCTGCGAAGGAACTGACACTTTTCGGGTTGTAATTTAAGATTATGGGCTCTAAGTCTGTCGAATACCTTAGCCAATTTCTCGTTATGATCTTGTAAATTTTTTCCATATATTACAATATCATCGAGATAGACAAAGCATTCTAATCCTTGGAGACCCGTTAGAATGTAATTCATTAGGCGCTGAAAGGTCGCAGGTGCGCCTTTCAGCCCAAATGGCATTCTCTTAAATTCATAATGCCCGTAAGCAGTACTGAACGCAGTTTTAGGTCTATCCCTTGGATCAACAAGTACTTGATGATATCCGCTTGCAAGGTCCAGTGTAGTAAAATAGCGCGAGTGCCCAAGTTGGTCTAGTATATCTTCTATCCTGGGTAGTGGAAAGGCATCCCCTATAGATTTTTTGTTTAATTTACGAAAATCTACTACTACCCGCCAACGTTTATTGCCGTCTGGCCCAGCCTTCTTGGGAACTACCAGTAACGGAGAGTTCCACGGGCTTTTACTTAGTTGAATTATGTCATTCTCTAGCATCTCTGTTATTTGCTCATTTATGACTGCCCGATGTGTCTCTGGGAGTCTATACATTTTTTGGTTTATGGGTGGTTGATTATATAATGTGGGTATGGTATGCTTTATAGTGTTAGTGCACGTTAGCCTGTCTCCTTTTAGATAGAAAAGATCATTATATTTATAGCATAGTTCAAGAATTGATTTTTCCTCTTCTTGATTCAAATTTTTATCCAACAGTAATTCTCTACGTAAAGCCGCGAGTCTATCTTGATTATAATGTTTAATGCGGTTTACGTTTACCGAATATGGATTGGAATTTAAATCTGTTTTATTATTTTTGTGTTTGTAGTAGCTACTGTTTTGTGCACGAGAGAAAGATGGACCACCTTCTTTCTGAGAACTTTGGGTATTATTGTCGTCCAAAGATAAATAGAGAGGTTTAAAAGAGGCTTCTTTCTGAAAACTTTGGGTATTGTTGTCGTCCAATGGTAAATAGAGAGGCTTAAGAGAGGCTTTTTTCTGAGAACTTTGGGTATTGTTGTCGTCCAAAGGTAAATATAGAGGTTCTAAATTATAATAATTAATTGGAACTAGAGTAAGCGTTAGGTTCTTTAGGTACACTTGTTGCGTGTTTACGTTTAGAACTGCTATTGGTATAAAACTTCTATGAGGACTAACTAGGCAATTTGCGACAAATACTCCTTCTTTAATCTCCTGAGACAAACAGACCATTTCCTGGTCTAATTGTAAGGGTATACTCAGTACCATTTGAGATCGAGGAGGTATTCTATTGGATCGCCGAAGTACAACTTCATATTGCCTACTTTCGTCTTCATTCTTGTTTTTCAAGGTACTCGAAATTTCTTCTATTTGAAGTAAGGAATTTTTGCTATTGGGTGCCATTGAAGTGGTAGCAGAAGATTTAAATTGCTCCTCTATTTGATCCCTTGGTATTTCCTCCCCATCTTCTGTGGATGTTTCGAGAGGTACCGCGAACTCAATAGGGTTGGTTTCCGTGCGAGGAAACCGGAGTAATTTGTTAGGGCCTTCTATATTGCAATTTTTTGCAAGAAAGTCATTACCTAACAGCCCATCGTGAGAGAGTTGGGCGTTATCTTCTACAACCTGTAGATGGCATGGGATACTGCGGCTTAGTAAAAAGTTGCCTTGGCAGCTACCCAATGTTTCTCCATCTCCAAATGGAGTTTTCAGAGTGACCTTTTGACTCTGTTCTATACGTTCTGGCGTATCAAGTGCTTCCTGTTTTATAAGACTTACTTCAGCTCCAGTGTCCACTATCAGCCGAACGGCTGTGTTTTTGCTTATGTCTAATGGTAAATCTACCACTGGAACGTTTTCTCTAGTATCTTGTTTTTTTGTTTGAAAGGACCCTGAAGTAATTTGCGCCGTTCTATTCAATGTCGAGCCGGGGATTTTTCGGTCGACAGTGTGCCGTTTCCCGAATGTGTGGCCTCCCATCGTTGTTTCTGCTGACAAGTGGACACGATATGTCCTCTTCTGCCACAGAAGTCGCACATATTATGTATGTGATTAATTCTTTGCTCCTGATTTGCAGATCCCCACCGAACATTGTTACTCGTGTTTGCATGTTCGGGTGGTGCCTTAGCATTTTGCTTGCAATGTTGGGCATCATGGCCCTTTATTCTGCAGTTAATGCAGAAAGGCGTATTCTTACGTTTTAGGCACTCGTCATACGTGTGCCCTTTGTAATTGCAGTAGCTACAGGTGATCTTATTTAAGAGTACTTTTTGCTTGTCGTACTTTCTTTCTGCCTGTTGCTGAAAAGATTTCTGGTAGGGAGGTGGGCTTCCGGAAGATTTCCTTGTCACAGAGCGCCAATTATGTTCAGGGATTTCGTCGGTACTAAAGGATACTAAAGTTTCCTTTGGCGGTTCCGGTATTTGAGGTATACTACTTTCAGTTTTTATATTATGTCCTCCGAACTCCTTTGTGTGAGGGTAGGAAGATAAATTTACACTCTCGTGTATGGGATAACCATAAGCATTAGCGAAATTTGGAATATTAGGTCTTAGAAAATTGCCCATTTGGAAAGAGTTTGTGGGGTTAGGAATATAGCTTGTTGGTTGAGGCGTGAAAAAGAGTCCTTGTTGCAACCTTTCCATATCTAATGCCTTTTGAATGAGTTTGTCCACTGAATCCTCATTTAATGTGAGTAGATAGGCTCCTAGATGCGGGTTATATGCACCATTTTTCACTGAAGCCATTGCAAAATCTTCTATTTGTCGCTTCACCATATTGAAATTTTCAGCACCATATTTATTCTGTGCTGCCTCATTACATTGTAACAATAGGCCTTTTAGCCTAGTTGTGAAGGAGTTAAATGACTCGTGCGGGTATTGTCGGCAAGTGATTAATCTATTTATCAGCTCATGGTAAGTCTCACGAGGTAAGTAATTACGATAAAGTAATTGTTCAACCTCTACAAATGTTGTGAGTGAGCTAGATGCGATTAGCTGGTATGCATTTCCTCTCAATCTAGTGGGAAAAATCTGCATAAAAGCTTGCTTTTCCTCCTCTTCTAGGCACTGTTGTACTTGTTTGCAACAGCCTATAAAGGTTTGCAATTCTGTGAGAATTTGGGGACTAAATTCTCCAGAAAACAAGGGCACCATTTGTGCTGTCAGTTTAACTACTTTTTCATAATTCACTGGCATTTTGGCTGGTTGGTTTGGTTGCTTTCTCTGGGGACTATCTGGAGTATCGTTATTAGAAGTAGGCGAGGTTAATGATTTTTCTGTGATTAGGGCGTTTAAGCTATTTCTTCTTACTAGAAAATTAATTAGGCTGTGCCTTCTGAAACGTTTACCTGAGCGATGCTCACGATACCAGTTTACGGAAGGTCGACTTTGGGATGAATTACACTCTACTCTTGGGCTATCTGGAGGACTGGTATTATCAAATGATAATGAATTTATTACCGTCTCAAAGGTAGAGCATGAAGAACTACGGCCAGTTTTAGGCATGAAAGCAAAACCTGCGGATGTTTTTACTCAATATTAGTGAGAGAGATGGAACGAGAGAATAGGTAATTTAACGAGCTTCGATCAATAACCAGAGAAATCAGATTAATTATTTGAAATTTGTTCAATCTTTTTTTTTTATATATATATATATACCGCAGTGACTATTATATATTTTTTTTTTTTTTTTTTATGATTAACAATTTTTATTACTTTAATTTATCTTACTTTAACTTGAAGAGACGAATGGAAGAAAATAAAATTTGTTGCCTTTATCCGCTACGCAGATATGAAGTTGTATATCCAAGCTGGTGGCTTCTTTATTGTTATTGAAGAGAGAAAAGAATGGATATTTTCTGTTGTTGGAAATAAGGTGTTCCTATGCACTCGTAGGGTCGAAGATCAAGGTTTTTCAATGGTTTGAATTTATGTACCTTCCTTGATCCTACCGGCTGCGCCAAATTATTGTTGAGTTTATGAAGCACTTGGGAGGTAGTCGTCCTCAAGTACTCTCATAGGTTCACCTTATGAGGATATTCCAAGTCGAATGTTGATGAATGAAGCCGCAGTAGGTTGAAGGGAGCCGCTTATTAGCTTTACTTCCCTTGGTTTGAAGATGGGAGCCGCTTATTAGCTTTACTTCCCTCGGATATTATATGGGAGCCGCTTATTAGCTTTACTTCCCTTGGTTCGAAGATGGGAGCCGCTTATTAGCTTTACTTCCCTTAGTAAGAACAACTTGAGTTGCTTTGAATGTTACTTGAACACTATTCTTTATTGCAATTCAACATCGTATTTATACAAAAAATCTTACATATAAAATTAACCTTACCTATGCTTCCGTAATGTTTCTGGCCTAACATTTGCTTACCAAAAGTGTAATTTGTATAGGCCAGGTGTATTTTCTTAATTTCCTATTTTGTAATATACAAGCTGCGGAAACTACTCGCAGCTTGTTATTCTTACATCACGACACTCGTTGCTTTATGCGTATATACATATTTCCCAGCTTCATTGTTTCTATCATTCATACGTACCTACATACATATCAATTCACCAAATGCTTGTAGCTTATCATATTACATCATGTCAATTTGGTCACCTATGCTTTACCGCCGGCGCAAGGTTATCGTATTGCAATGTGCGAATTCTTGCGCGCAGGGGTATTGCGTCACTCGGTCAACCTTTACTGGTTTCCTCAAATGGAAATTGGCGTAGGTCAGTGATGAGTGCAATGACAATAAAATGATGTAGTTAGGTATGTATGTACATGCAATGCATTATTTTTTCTTGATATGAATTATAACGCAATATAGGTATGTACGTATATGCAATGCATTATTTTTTCTTGATAGGAATTATAATGCAATGTATGTAGGTATGTACGTATATACAATACTTTATCTTTTTATTGATATGAATTGTAATGTAGGTATGTATATTCAATACTTCATCTTACATACATTATAGATGATATGATCTTAATGAATGCATTATAGATGAGTTTATGATATGTAACATATGTAAGGGCGGGAGAAGATTTCACATGATATTTATAATCTCAGATCGACGATAGTTAAAAGCCTTATGAAGGAATTTATCAACGGTTAAGTTATACGTTATATTACTTAACAATAAAAGCAATCCAAAATTATTATTCACAGAAATGCCTCTTGAACTTTCTTTTTATTATTCATTTAATCTCGTTTAGGGAGTTCTTTCTATGTAGTATGTACGTTTCAACAATCAATTTATCTCTGCTACTGCCTTGGCCTGAGCACAGGATTATTCATTTTCATTTCAGCAAAGTAAAGCAAAACTAATAAAAAGGAAAATTTCCTAACACTTCTTCTTCTAGAAATCTAACAATTCCAAGAATACTCGAGGAAAAGTTGATTTTGCGCTTTTTTTTCGAGAAAAGTTTTTTGACAAACAATCCGTCAGCGGGTCATTGTCTTCTCTATTCTTTGTATATTACCACCCTACGGCAAGAGCTTCTCCATCGAAATTTGGTCGCTGAGGTAACCTTCTTAGCTTAGGTCGCTCGATGGGGAAAAGTTCATATACAAATTAATATTCATGCAACTGAAGTTTGTGTTGGTTGGTTAGTTGGAATCGGAAAAACGAGAACAGAAATAAGCTTAATTATTTCTTCAGCCACCATAACAGAGTCCGAAATCCTACATCCACTCTCTCTATCTCTCTCTCTATAGCCTATCTATCTATCTTCAAGAAATCCACACTTAAGAAATGAAATAAGAAAAGAAATTAACGAGGAAATGAAAAATGAAAGCTGGAAAAGACGGTAGCGAAACTTTTTTATTAGTTTTCACCCCCTGCAGATGGTCATGGTATTAGCTATGTTGTGCTTATACTCCTTCGATTTTCCAACCTAACCCAGACCCATTCTGAAGCAATCTCCATTAAAATCATCGAAGTAATTCGTAACCAATGAAGTCTCACTGAAGTGGGAAGATTTATTTAGAAGGGTTAATTCAGTCTTCTGTTGAGATTATTCCATCCAGTTCGATATCGAACAGTGGTACTCTGATGCCATCCAGATCCAGCTTATGTATATGCAATACAATTACATATCTGTTGTACCTGTGTGTGTGTGTGGGGGGGGGCTGGTTGTATAAGGATAAGGAAAGGAGGAAACATGAACTATACCCACCACTCACCAATCACTGGACTTGGGACTTTATATTAAAATTAATGCTGTCAGCCAGCTTCATGTTCCCCCGGAGAACTTCGTGCCGTACAATCAAACTTTCCGGTAAGGATAATTACTTCTAGTTTCCATTAATTCATAAATTAACCGCTAAGTAAAGGCTAATGGCGTATTCTAATGACTTTTTCGATAAGAAATTTCTTAAGGTCCTTTTTTTATTTTATGCCAAAAAGTCTGGGGGATGAGAAACATTTCAGAAAATACGAAAAAAATGAGTTAATTTTTAAAGTTAAAATTGTTTTTTAAAGATTTGTGATTTCTTTGCTTTCGATTTTTTTTTCCTCGGAAAAAAATTAGGCAACATCTGTGAGCTTTAGTAAAAATAGGAACAAATCAATCGTGCTATGTGCGAGAATAGACTACTGACTAAATCTTATGTGAAAGCCAAGGACATTAATACACTTAGGTGAGTAAATGAAAAAACATGACAGGCAAAGTTTAATTTGAAATTACCGCAAGAGATGGCGGTATTAGTAGCAAATGTAAATTTCGGATCTGACGTCTGTTGTTTGGACTGTTAAAGAGTGTGCATGTAGACAATTTATAATAGCCACCCTACAACAACGTGTTTTGATGATAAAAATGCGATATTTTTAATGTAGCACGTAGCAAAAAAATGATGATGCTGTAAAAGAGAGAGAGGATGACTGAAAAGTCAGGCACCTCAGTTAGACGTCCGTGTGCCCAAAAATATGGCGACTCTGTGGACTCTATATGGAATTTTGTAAGAAAAGATTTCAATTTTTTCCGTACAAAATTCAACTCACACAAAAAGAAAATGACCACGAACGTCATCGTGAATTGAATTCAAAGATGCTAGAATTCCAGATCCAGAATGAATGACGATTCAGAATTTTTTTTAAATTCAGTTATGAATAACGAAGCTCATTTCACGATTTCACAATAGTTGATTTTGGGCAACGGAAAGGCAATGAGCTACATCTGTGGCGGTTTGACAGTCATCTGTATGTCATAAACGGGCAGTCTTTGGGGCTTTCGTAAATCCAATTCGAAAGTCAATTTGAGAATTAGAAAAGGTTATGTAAGTACTTAGTAGACCATGATTTTAATATTCGGAACAAAAAAGAACTAAATTAACTTTATACTGTCAACCAGTGACTCAGACCGTCGTAAATGTTCATTTGTATTGTAATTCTTTGCTGTAAGAAATCAAGTATAAAAAGGTCCAGCCTCTAAATAGGACGGAGATAAGTAAAGAAAAAGTAAAAGAAAAAGATGACCAAACAATTATAATGATTTTCTTATCCAAAATACATAACTTGTTTGTTAGAGTTCCTGTATTTCGTTGCTTCATGATCTTAACAGGGATCTACCACAGAAACGACTGCTGCTTCAGCTATTAAGGCTTACGACAGGTCGACTTCTGCAGTCTAGCACCGCTACCGTAAATGTCTAGATTAGACTGGGATAACCTTCGCCTGTCAGCTCATATCCCACATCTTACTCTTCAGGCCAAGAGCACATCGGTTCAACGGGATGTGGGCTTTCATCTAGGTTTTCATAGGGACAGTATAGACTTAGATACCCAACATATTCGTCGTGCTAAACTGGTGATCAACCTTCAAGAGAGCTTACCTTCGGCTTGGACTTGGAAACTACAACGGATCGGCTTGATCCGAACATCATCCAGACTGCCATTGGGATAGTCTGGGCTTGAAACATAATTTATTTGACAACCCCAGTCTCACATTAGATCGGCTACCTGATTCTATACATTTCAGATAATCTAATAATCTAATCTAATTATTCACTGGATGTTTGATCGCCTAATACCACGGGATCAAGACACATCGAGGCTGTGCTTCAGCTCCACGAGTCTCCAATTCCTCTGCGATAAGCGATACTCCTGCTGTCTCGGTTAAGATTTTCACGTAACTGGCCCCCAGAAATACGGTTGTCTACCTCGGACAGAAGTACTACATTCCTTATGTGTAAGACCCTCGATTCCACTAATAGCTCGGCTACCAAGAATTTGCCCATAACGCCAAACATCCTCCTAGATTTGAGGTCCGTGGATCAATGAGACAATTTTTATTTAAAGAAGCTAGAGAGATCAATGCTGCAGGAGCTTTTTTTGCTCAAAATCGGACAACACGATCTAAAGCAAATTGCGGCGGATAAAATACAGCTCGACGGTCAAACAACGTGCAAATCAGGTGATATCGATTAACCACCATGTCCGATTGATTCAGGTAGAGTTTTTTCAGTTAAATCTTTTGTTGTTTTAGATTAGATAAGAGATGATAATCTGAGAGACTCATATTTCGAAAATGGGTGAAGATAATGTTCAACCAATTCATATCTCAGACTAAGTTTAGCCACCGATATTTTAATTTAAAAGGGGTTAGGGCGGGTGACAGTTTTATGCTTCGACTGTAAATTGCGGTCTATATTGGAGAGGGAGAACAGGATAATAATTATATGTGATGTTCAAGTCCAAGGAATGAATTTATTATTTTGTTAAAAATTTAATATTTTTCAGTATTAACAATTTTTTAAAGGTAACGAAAAAATATTCTCTTAAAAGATTTCTAATAGCAGTATCAAGTATAACATGAAGTGGGTGGGTCATTACAAATTATCCTTTATCACTGGATAAGTCTGGTATGTATGTATGTACGTAAATTGCACATACATCTATATGAAATTGTAACAAGATATGGAAATGATATTTTCTCCCATAACATAGTTGAAACAATGGCATTTGTATGAAATACGTAAAATGCCTGGACTAGTTGTAATCTGAATTATGGCAAAAGTGATAACTCAAAACCAGATGAAGGTTCAGTGGCTACAAAACACTGGGTGGACACACACGTAAAATTATACAATTCAAGGAGCTCTCCAAACTCACACTTTGTGAACATACAATAACTATATGTACATCTACATGACGATATCTAACTAGAATGGCGCGACCGGAAGTTTGACAATATAAACTATGGCATATATATATGGATATAACTGATTTAGGAGTACACAACAAGTTAAACATATACATATATATATATAATGTATATATATGTATTTTGGTAAGTGCATAACATATCTAAATTATAGAGCTCAAGTCATCGGGTGTTGCAATTTATACTATGTGGATGGATGGATGGATGGATGGATGGACGGATGAATGGATACATCTTGTCTATCTACGGTGTGGCGATTTTATGGACTACATCCAGTCAGTATTGACAATTGAATGTGTACCGTCTGGATAATGGTTTCATGTGTCCTCAGCATATCAAAATATTCCACCCAACTACCCAAGTGTTTTGACGAAGATTAATGTTCTGTACTGCATAGAGGATGGACGAACCAACAAGAATATCGTGATGCTGAATTTGATACACATTTCCAGAATTTTGGGATATTATTATACAACGAACGTATATATATATATATATGTATGTATGTATTAAAGTGTATGCTACATATATGCGCCCTTTTGAATACGATACTATATTTTATGTGTGTATGGGTGATCGATCTTGTTGCAGAAACATTTGTTGGTACGACTTTATCGATATTCAGAGAAATGAAGTCATTATTCTTTTTGAGAGATTTTGGAGGTGGTTTTTATTTTGCTTTCTTTCCTTTTTTTTGTCGATTTTTCAATAGAGATAACTACGAATATTTGAAAAAAATAGAAGTGATTTCTCATTATGGTACCGAATGATTTATAACTTTCGAGTAGTAGAAGGATGATGGTGATTTATTTGCTTGTTAATAAAAACGTTTGAGACTTCAGACTTGAAACAAAAAATCGCTTAGAAAATAAATACTGTTATCAATAAATCTAATTCACTGTATGAAAGTTTTCTCAAACTGTTTTTTAATCGGGATCTTTCCGCTACGATTACTTTTAGCTCAATGTCGTTAGGGTTGGCCTGTCTCTCGTTCGACCAACTGCGATTTTTTAAATTTTGACTACTAGCGCCACCAATGTGCGAGCGGGGTAAAACTTCTCTGTGACAGCGAACTTTTCGTGACATTACAAATTTGGAGCATGACTTAAAATTTCAACAACAAAAAGTTTTTTCATCACGTTAAGTATTGTAAATGTGTGTTTGGTTCATGCTTGAAGACATGACAAGAGGAAAGCTCAATGAGGCTTGTCGTTGACCAATTTGTTTTTTTCAGGATAGGTCCACTGTAATTGTATGCTTCGAAGATGCCCAAAAAACATTCAGCACGAATCCCAATGAATTCTGTCAATAAAACACCTGCTAAAGAAAGATGCCCGCCCCCAAAAAAGCGCAGAAAAACTATCTTCGGACAATTCAAGAAAGAAATGCATTTGAAGTGATCCGGTTTGACGACGAGATATTATATTTGCCAGAATTGCGATTCCGAATAACGTGTCATTCAAATTTTGCTAAAAAACAAAAATGCAAGAAATTCGGCTTTTTATTTCATTATTTCATTCAATTAATTTTTCTAGGTCATTTTCAATCAATTCAGCACATATTTCGACGATTTTCGTCGATTGGCCAACGTAGATAGCATTTCACTTTTTTTTAAATGTCTATATTTTTCTCACTTTTCACCCAATCAATTTGCGATATTAAGCAAAAGTGTTCCCTTTTCTTAAATCTTTCCAAAGATCTACATACTTGGATTGACCAAATTCTTTCTTAAATGGGAGTTATGGGTAAAAGTCAAAAGGGTGGCCAACCCTGACGATATTTCCCTACATATATGGCCTTCAAGTTGGACTTACAACTGGTTAATTCAGTATGACAAATATTAATTCCGCATTTCAGTATAGGATCTACTTTACGATGTTGAACTTATGATATGGAATGACAAAATATATTTATATAGTCAATCCAAACTTCGTTTTACTTCTAAGTATGTCAATAGTGTTTCGAGATATTCATCTGTAAAGTTCGCCGTTAAACGTTCGGCAATTACTTCAGCAAATTTTAATCATACGTCATTGATATGTATTTAAAAAAGTTCAGAATCGGCGTTTTATGGAATGTGTAACTTTTTTACAGAAGCTTTTCATATCCGCAACTTTTTGGTTATTTACGTACGTAGATTTCATTTTTTGTGTCCGCAGTTTATTTCTCTTCATTGCATTCAATCTCAAATCACCTGAACTACATACTATTTCTCCTATTTGAGATTATCAGAGAACAGTCGAAATATTCGCTTGAGAGTTCAAAATAGTTTTGCTTTCTTTTTCTTCAAACTTAAAAAGTGATCTCATAGTGGCTCAGAATGTAATCGACAATTTAGACAGAAATCTAAATTGAAGTCCCTTAAACTCGAATTCAAGAGTTGAATTAAGCACGTTTTCGTTACATTGTTCGCACATCCATTAACATCTTGGAAGAAAAATTGTTAACCAGTAAAGAGTATAAAAATAAAACTAATATAATCTGTTTCGCTGTCTGAACATTCTTTCGCTATACCAGACTTAAACTTGAATTAAAGCACTGGTACTTTTAAGCATTGAGCGTTTTAAACCGAATCGAATGTAACGTATACAACGTATACCTACACAAGTGTTCCTGAAAATTTTTAAACAATTCTGTTAAAGTGAATTTTGGGGGCTCAATACTAATGGGGTTGATTTATATATTCACAGTCACCCATTAATAGGATAATATATCCTCAGCAGATGGAATTGAACACCTTGTTCAGTCGCGTAGAGAAATCATCTTTAATTTCATCATGTGTGCTTCTTCCGTATAGGACTGTATCACAGAATGACAATCATATTTCTCAATTTAGTTTTCAATCGGACAGTTATAAAATGCTCTTCAGAATTATGCCATATAGTTTCGCTGTTTTGGTTTTTATTTACAAGAATTTTATCCAACTGTAGTCGGGTTTTACTCTTATACAAAAGAAGCAAAGATCATCATCATAAAGTCAAGCCGATTCCAAGGCTATTTTTACTATGCTGTATAAATCGCAGTTGCTAGTTGCTTTTTAGGGTTCCGCACCCAAAGGATAACAACGGGAACCCTATTACTAAGACTTCGCTGTCCGTCCGTCACCAGGTTGTAGCTCATGAACCGTAATAGGTACACAGTTGAAATTTTCACAGACTGTGTATTTCTCTTGGCGATATTATAACAAATATAAAAAATGAAATAAATTTAAAAATTAAAGGGGGCCCCATAGAAGAAACGTAATTTTTTCGGTGTATTTTTCCTCGTTTCATTCTTAATCTTATTATTATCTGAGCTGTATCTAATTAATCGTAATATGTAGACAGTTGAAATTTTCACAGAGTGTGTACTTCTATTGCCGCTATAACAACAAATAATAAAAATAAAAATAAATTAAAGGGGGGCCCCTTACAAGAAACGTGATTTTTTCGGCGTTCTTTTCCTCTGTTTTATTCTCATTCATTATTAGATATTATCATAAGTTGGCATTTTTTTCCAAATGACCATTATTATTATTTCTTCAAATGACAGCATTATTTTTTCACATAACGCCTACTCTCATTTGAAAAAATGAATAAAAAGTGCATAGTGTTAAATTTTGTACGATGGTACGGAATTTTTCGTGCGCGAGTCCGACTCGCACTTGGCCGGTTATTTTTTATTAGAAAAGGTTGCCAATTCTCGAGGAAGATCAAAGTGCTCTATTTCTACTAACTCTATGCGTTGGTTATCAGGGTTCGCTACAGTTGTCATGTCGAGTACTTGGTGAAATCAACACCGTAAAAAATCATGAACTAACTTTGTGGAAAATTACTATGGTTAAAATAGTCACTACCGCTTAAAATGTATGTATATACACATAATTGTTAAGAAATTAAATACTTTTTACGTAATCTGCAAACTTCCTACTTTTAATTGCAAAAATAAGTAAAGTAAGTAATTTTTTAGATATTTTATGTGATTTTACAATTAATTACATAAACATTTTGTATCGTACTGTCAATTTGTGTAAAATTACATACAGTACTGTGATTTGCATTGAATCGCCCATATTTAAAAAGGATTTATCTCTATTCTTTCCTTCAGTACTCTGCTAATACGTTTATCAGGATTCGTCGCTATGAATCATTATACAGAAAATTATATCAGAATGCGGTAGCCGGTCAGTGTATAGTTTGATTTTGTGGAGTGAGTTGGTGATAGATTAATAATCATAAAATATGTAAAGAAATGTTACTAGTTTCGATCCTACAGTTACCTTAAAAACCATTTTAAAAATCAAAAAATATTTTTAGGTACGCAGTATTTTTATAATTGAGTTTCGCTAAACAAAAACTCAATCATAGAAATACTGCAAACCTACAAATATTTAATGCTTCTTAAAATTATGATTTCTTAGGTAGCTGTTAGCATTAAAACTAGCATTACATGTTGATTTTTAATCTATTATTAAATATTAATGCCATGCTGATAAGAATTGGTCTTAGACCAATTCTAGCGTTTTTACTAGTTTATGTATGTAATTTATCAATTTCTGTACGAAACATTATATTGGCAATTGAAATAAATTACATAACTATTGGTAAATTTACATATTGTCTACTTTACACACGGAATTGAAGAATTCATAAATAATGTAAAATTATATTAAACTTATGTAACTTAGTTCCACAGCATGATGTAAATTTACATATCTCATTTTACATCGGAAATTGAAAAATGCATAAACAATGTAAAATTACATACAGTGCGAAATTGCTTTACATAAGGTTATGCAGTGCGCATAAAGTTGTGTAAATTTCCTCTACCATTGTTGGCAATTTGTTGCCTATTATAGTAGCGGAATTTTCAATAGATATTTTTTACGGTGAAGAACAATTTGTGGCACTGGAATACTAGAGTCATAGATAAATACTTTCTCTGTCATCCACCCAACATTAGGAAACATAACTTCTCCCTTCACAGAGAAGAACTTTAGAATCCTAAACTTATCAACTGAAATATCATCAAATCAACTAAATTATGTGTCATGTACCAGATTTCGATAGAGATTAAAAGAAAGGAAGAGAAGAAATATTGATGATAAATCAAAAGAAACACAATCAAGTTTTTCCGGTACCTTAATCAGTTAATTAAAAAAAAAAAAAACAAAATCCGCCTAGCCAATTTACATTTATTTTAATAAATTTAATAAAAATTGCTTAATATTCCGCCCACCTTATAAGTATACTACTACCTACACACAAATCTTATATCTACTAAATATATATCGGAAAATTCAATTTCCCTTAAATCCCATAAATTCCTAGGAAACTTGTATCCATTTGAATGGAATAATTAAAATTACAGTAGGCCACAGAAGGAAAGGAAAAGAAAAGAAAAGAAAAGAAGAAAATCCAAAAAGAGAGGAAGTCAAGCACATCACGTAGTAAACATAATTTTTTTTTTCTTACTCCACCATTGCCATTGCTATAATACCGCCCAATTCCATTGGAGCCGTTCGGAATGTCCGGATGCGGGCGCAACGAAAAAGAAAGAAAAGTCCTACCACAAAATTCTTGGGGTTTGCCTCCCGTACGTTTTATTTGAACTAATCTTATCCAAGTAATTGCTTCACCAGAAAAAGGGGTTAAACTTTTGGGTTGAACTATAGTATATCTCAAATGATCCAAACAAGGTGAGGGGGAGGGGGGTTCGAGGTTCATAAGAAAAAGTTTCTTTTAACGAAATTTCCCAATTTTGGATCCATTAACCCAAATTTTACACCAATTCAGAGCGTTACTTATTCCTTGCAGTTTCATCTTGTCTGAAAGTGGTTGCTGTGGTTTGTGCGGTATTCGCAAAACTATACTACATACAAATATGCACTTACTATTCAGGCAGGCATACTACTACTACTACTACTAATACTACACAACCATCACTACATACATATATATGAACAGGATTAGGATTTAGGCTCCATTAGGTACAACCAACACCCATTTCTATCTCCCTCGAATTTACATATAAATATGACCCTCATTGACTAGGTAAGTATAAAATGCTCCTGCAACATAATTTGCTCCAAGTGTTAGTAAAGTGCCGGTGGTGACGGGAAGAAGTGGGAGGGACAAAATTCTTTTTCACCAACAATTTTTTTTTTTCTGTCATAAAAATGTAAGTGGTGTAGCAATATAGTGTGGGAGAATTTCAATTATAATTAAGCTCAGCAGACGGGGAGCTAGAGAAATTTTTAAATTAACTATATTCGGTTGCAAAGTTTTATCCACAACTGAAAATATTTTTAGTTGTGTTTTGTTTATGACAGCATTTTGGATTTAGTTTTGGAAAAGACAGTTTTATTTAGTTTTGGCATGTTGTTCACGTATACAAGGTTTTATTTTTTTTTGTTTTTTTTTTGTTTTAGATGAGTTTCACACACAATTAGTAAACCTTCTTCATTCTATATGCTCATGGTAAAATATCCGCAACGAGTTTTGAATTCAGAATTAGAAATATATTTTCAAACAACAGTAGCAACAACAACGACAGCAAGTCCTAAATATACCTATATATATATATTACATATATACATAGGTATACAAAATCATAATTTTAAATAGGTAATAACCCAAAATTTCCCTTGTGTCATATATTATCCAGCGAACGACATGATGTATCCTTTTGCCGGTCCCAAATGTCATCATGCGGAGGCGGTATGTGATATAATCAACAGCAGATCCCTGCGCTCATATTTTAGACTTTCATTTGTGCACATAAATACACATATCAAGTTAGTGCCTCAACAATCCCGGAGACATATTGAAATCTGCAAAGGGATAATAAATCACAAAATTACCGTATAATTCATTAATTCTCCCGCAGAGATGTCGCGCTCCAGGCAGCCAGCATGCCATTCCCATCCCCCCACCCAGAATAGTATTCATAATATTTTAAAATTCCTTTATAAATCTCCTGACATTTTCCATCCATCAGGCTCGAAATGAAAGTTATATGTGAAAAATTTATTTATTTATTTTTTTTTTATGCAGGATTTAGAGGCTCTTTGTATATATGTATACATGATTGTATTATATATGGAAATGTAGATGTTTGTGTGAGTATAAAATGATGACCTAGGATCAGCTGTTTTGAAACTGGAGTAAGTAATTATATGAAAGGATGATGCCGAATCTCACATGAGTTCAACTTCAGTGTGTGACAAAATTAAATTAATTTTTCATAAAGACAAGCGACAGCATGGTAATTTTATCATAAAATAGCACTGATCTTCAATGTTTAATTAATCACAGGGAAATGTTACAATTTAAATTAAGAACTTGATCCTTTTTTAGACAATTAAATTTTTTTTTAGTAAAGTTCGTATTCAGGATTAGTGAACTAACCGAAAAGCTTCGAATTAATTGGTGGTGTAGGATTTAATCCAATAAAGACCGATTTACTCATTTCTACACGCAGAGTGATTCCGATTTATTAACTCGCTAAATTGAATATCATCCGTTTCGAACTAAGAATCGAAGAATTCTAAACTTCATGGATGAACGCAAAAGTTCGTCGTTTTGAGTGCGTGCAAGAAAACGTTTCACCAATAAATGGGTCATGAGCCCATACGGGATTTTGGTATAGTGGAACACTTTTAAAAAATCATAATCTTTATCATCATCATCTATACAGGTTGTCCCGTATGTGGTGTTACACCCGAAAGCTATGGAGTAGTCATGCTTAGTGTATGGCCACAACGCCGCACTGCACCTAGCACCGCACAAAGCACAGCACAAAACCAATCATTCTCTAGCACATCGCGAAATTAATGGCCACAGTGAAGCACTGCACATTGCCTAAAGCAACCTCGAATATTTGAGTTCTGAAGTAAGTTAAGATATTGCGAAAGCGCAGTCCAGTTTTCGTTAACGAGTATAGACAGAATTCAATACTCTAGTTGCAGTTCCTCTAAAGAGGACGACATTTTGTGTGAAGCTAGTAAGTGGAATTCTTTAAATTAACTGTAAGAGAAGTAAGCCTGGAAGGCAGTGGTGTGTCTACCAAGTGAATACTCCATTCCAATGTCAGGTTCAGGAAGTAGATACATGCCCTGCCCCAGCTCCCTCATTAGTAAGAGAGTCGTCGGTGAAAATGTTTAGGGCGGACCTGGGAAGGCTCGATAAGGCACTTCCCTCAATCCACGATTCCCTGATTCCCTTACAGGAAAGTTCGCAGATAAGCGACGCCCAAAACAAAGCTCAGGTACCATCGCATCAAGTGGCACACTGGGTTTTCCAAGTCTAGCCCAAACGTCAAAGAGTAATGAGAAGAGCCAGTCCAGCAGTCCTCCCATCATCCCCATGAGCGCAATCTGCACACGGCCCTTTTGGCATTTGGCTGAAAGGCAAGATCCAGGGGTGGTTACACATACTAGGCTCCATATCGTGATCATGAAATTCTTCCACGAGAAGTTGCAAAACCTTATTTCGAAGTCTTATCTTTAGCCAAGGAGCTAATGATCTAACATGTTAGCAGGCTATTAAAAAATGTGATGTTGTCATCTATATCTTTCTCCATCGGCATCTTGAGAGTATTTTCCTTTCACGTAAGGTGTTGCAGTTTTTCTCTTTCCTCATCCAAGAAAGCAGGACAATGAGGATTCATATTTTACTGTTATATATAAATCTGCTGAATTTACTCGATATAAATGTTACCAAGGTACTCCACAGAAGAAAATTTACTAAAATATCGTTAAATCTATTAAATTCACCTCAGTCGGGATAAATGTTACCAACGCACCGCACAGAAGAAATAACAACTCATTTCCTGTGTGCAGTGCTAGGCTCAGTGCAATGGTTGGTGCGGGGGTTGATGCAAGGTGCGGTGCGCCACTGTGGCCATTTCTATTTGAGATAAGGGCTAAATTTTATCATCACACACCAAGCTCAGAGCGAGGTGATGTGCGGTGCTTGGTGCGGTGCGCTGTTGTGGCCATGCCCTTAGACAAACAACAATTTGTATGGGTGGTGGGTGGGAGATCCTAACAGTTTCCACGATAGCGGAACTTAAAGATATTTGGGTATTTTTTTATAGATCACTCTGTAACTTCTGAACGCTACAAATTGATAGTGATGTCGGTTTTTTTATAACACTGATAGTTAAATAAAAAAAACTGAGTTAGAATTCCGAAATTTTAATTTTATTTAACCATAACTTCAAAACGGAGAAGAGCGGGTACATTAAGCCATTGGAAAGGCATTTATCTAGCAATTTATAAGTCACCATCATAAGATGTAGCGTTCAGAAGTTAAAATATGATCTATAAAAATACACCCAAATATCTTTAAGTGCCGTAATATCGGAAACCGTGAGGATCCCCCTCACCCCAGCCTTAAAAAATTTTTTGTTTGTCTAAGCATAACCTTTCCATAGTTTTCGGATGTAACACAACATTCGTTACGCCCTGTATAGCACCTCTCATTACTTGAACGACCTTGCAATTGTTGGAAGTCCTGACAAGAGTATCTCCATAGATTTTCGTTTCAGTGTTTTCTATTTTGTTATGGTCGTAACATACTGCAGGCAGCAATATGCTACCCGACGGCTAGCAGTAGCACCTAGCGTGAGCACACGACGAACGTGCGGTTGTCGAGACTCGACCACACGTTTCAAGTCTGACTGGGGCGAGTGCCGACGAAAAAGTTGAAAAAAAAAGGTGGAAAGGTCTGTTGGAAAAAAAAGAAGAAGAAAAAAAGGTGGAAAGGTCTGTTGGAAAAAAAAGAAGAAGAAAAAAAGGTGGAAAGGTCTGTCAAGAAAGAAAAAGTTTTTTTGTTGCTGCTGGGAGGTAGAGCGACGTCTGAAATTTTTGGGGTGTCGAAAAGAGAATTGAGCGAGAATTGATAAATCGGTACTACAACCTGATTAATTGAAAGAAACAACACCAGCAGATAATCTATACAATACATAACAGAACAAATTTTCGTCAGGCATATAATTTTTATTGGGATAATTAAATCGCGAAAAGTGCGGGCCCCATTTACCATAAGGACAGCATGTCCCGGATTTCCTGGATGTCACAAGGAAGCAATATCGCCAAAGCAGAAGAATTTACTTCCAGACCAAATTAAACCGAAATTTCTTCAAGCTGTTTGGCTTACATTTTTTAGTTCTCAGGGGGTGACGGCGACGATCCTGTGTTCAATACTGCTGATACAGAGCGTTAGTAGTTCTTGAGATGTATACAGCTGCTTTCTGTAGAAATCCTGACATTAGAGAGACAACGAAGAAATCACGCAAAAGTACTATTGTGTGAAAACAAAAATAAATGGACGTAACCTCTTCAGCCATATTCAATCATTAACCTATCCAGAGCGAGGTATCATAGAGTTGTACTCATATCCGGCTGCAGCGACGATGAAATAGACTATGAGTGGAATATCCTCAAGGATTTTTTTTTTTTGTCAAACTGGTTCTACACATTGGATATGAATCACATGGAAAATTAGCTGTAGGTGCAAAATAGTGTAATTCAGGTTAGGTTCACTAGAATTTATAGGTTCCAAGGAAAACAAACAACAAAAAAACACAAAATAAAATGTGTTTTTAATATTAAAGTAATAGTGACATTGCCGAATACCTCGGAGGCGCCTCTGCGTAGGATCCACATCAACATGATCTATGTAAGTTGTTTTTTTCTTTCTTCTGATTGTTTGATTTGCTAAAATATTTTTATTGATCGGTTTACTTGCTAAAATAACATTTTATTGATTTTCTTTTTTGAAAATAACTTTAGGATCGAAGTACTAATGTACACAAGTACTTTGAAATTCATATTAAGTATTAAATGTAGGTCGCAAATTTGTTGTTGAAAAGGGGAGCTCATGTTTATTAATTATTGATAAAGATCTGACATTAACTTTAGGATTGTAGGCTTACTTCGAATAACTACTTGAAACTGGTACTACTGCTTATATTCCCTAAGCTTGTTTCTTTATAAGAAGAACCTGTAGGATTGAAGAATATTATACATTTTTTTATAACGTAATGACGCTGTAAATGCTTTTTATTCTCCCTTTACTCTGCCTTGAAGCCCTCTCCTGGCGTGATGGTCGAATAAGGTCCGCTCCTCCGCTATTTTCAGGTTAATCTACAAGGGACTCTGACAATATCTACCCTCAGAGTCAGTTGGCTGGTTGGGGCATGCAGGAAGACAGAACATCTGCGCCTTCAATGTGGATGTAGCTGAGTGACGTAAAGGTCCCTTCAGGACCGAATGTGTGCCGGTGTTTTGGTAAATAGGCACGAAATTTTTTTTGATTATGGCAGGCGGCAGCGGCAGGTTTTTCGTGGAACCTCCTCATAGTCTCCGCCAATAGCCGAGGCGAGCTAGCGTGCCACCCTTCAGTCAACGCTGTCCGCCGAGTGATCTGTCAGCTCATGCTGGCAGTCGGGACTTAACGTCCAGTCGTAAATCACTCAACATAGTTTCATAACAATTTCGAGTTTTTAAGTAGACACATATTTATAGAAGTATGAAAACGGCGGGAGGTTATAAATTGGGTGACCTTCCATGTTTGACAACTTGGAATGTAGTAAAACTACGTTTATGTCATTAGAGAGCTGCCATATTTCTTTCTTAATTGAGATCCCTTTGGAATTCCATATACAGACTAATTAAAAAAAAAGGTGTTGCTAGATTTAGTTAAACGGGATGTTCTCGAGAACGATCCAGACGAGGATATGCTCGTGTGTTTTTGTCGCTACAATTATTTTCGACAGCGCTGATGAGTATATATATGTTATATAAGAAAATAAAAGGATCGAGATTAAGCATCCTTCTCGGACCCCGATATTCAAATTAAAGTACAAAAATTTCTTGCAGAGCTTTTCAAAAATACTTTCTGTCGAGCGAATCGATAGCCTTATTGTAATCAATAAAAGCTAGATAGATGGAGATAAATTGCTAGATTGCAGATTACTCTAAAATGAATTTAAAAGTGGTTCGTATTAAGCACAGAACTCTGCATTTATTACAGTTAGTTATACATTGATCCTCATTTTTTTAAGCTTGTCGATGAGGTTTTCCATTTAATCCGCTGGAAATATAAAAGTGTATCCTGATTTTTACAGGATTAGTTGGAGAAGCTGATGAGATATTATCCATTCCTTTCCATTCCATTCCATTACCAAGTTTGAACAAGGTTTCTGTCACCTCTGCAGTTGCTGTTCATTGCTACTTAAAAATACCCATTATCATTTTTTGTCGTATTCACCTTTGAAAAGCGCTTTCCCAAAACCTGTCCAGTGATTTGGTACAATTCTCTACCATCGACGCTCTGTTTACCACATTTTCTGCTACTGATGTAAAGTTAGTGAATCACTGTCTCTGGTCAAATTGATACTATATACTTGAAAACCATTCTGCGATAAATTTTTGAATATAACTGAGAAAATATGTTAGGCAAGACTTATAAAAGTTAATGGTCACAACGATTTCTCTTGATTCAGCCTCTGTATCTTAAGCACTTCTCATAGGCTCTCATACTCTTTGCTAGATAAATAAAGGCGCAGAAACGTAACACGAAATGAACGACTATTAAATTTTCTCAATCTCGCAGACTCAAACTGAGCCAATGTGGAACAATTTAGCATCCCTTCTTTTATAATACCATATATAACAGCATCAGCATCTGCATTTGCCATTATTCATACTGAAATAGCGCATTTAATGTTAAACGAAAAGAACTAAATCAGTTAAGAATAATGGCGGCTACCTCTTTCGGTAAAATTCAAGAGAATTTCAAAGTGAAAGGTAACCCTTATAAGATCATGAACAATTTAAATTTCTCAAAAGTGCATAAGGCAGATATCTTTTATACTTAGATATGTTACCTATAATACTTATATACATATATATATATATATGTTCGGTACATATGTACTTACCATCAAACTTACTGCAGGAATCTTACCATAAAGCATACATTTTTCGAGGCTTACATCGAAATACATTGGCGGCAAATTGTTGGAGTTGGAGAAAAATAGTCAGCAGCCATTTACAACAGGAATTTTATTTTCTGCACAGGAATTTGAATTCTTCTCAGTAAGGAAGAATAAAAATTTCCTCGATTTCCTTCGGTTTGAATTTTATTTACGACATACAAGAATGAAAGAAAAGATATTCTCATCAGAAATGCATCCCTCAGCATCCAGAGGATTTCTGTTCAGGAAATTTATTTTCCTCGATTTTGTGCTTTCGACAGAAATTTCTCTTTATACCATCTTCCACCAGCGTCATACTACATTATATTGCCATTGAGAAAATGGAATTGGGGTTTTGTTGTAGAGTCTAGGGAATAGGCTAGCCAGTAAGCCAAGCAAGTTGGGAAAAAAGAAAAGAAAAGGAAGATAGCGCAAAATTTTCTATAGTGGTCAGTCCAAGTTGTGCTTTCGTGAATTCCTTTAAGTGTTACACAGCATCAGCAGCAGCATCTATTTTCTGTGTTGCTTGTGCATGTGCATGGCATGCAGAATTGCATGCACAAATATTTCCTTCTGTATCCCCTTCCCCCCTCCCCACATCAACATATAGTTTTGGTTGAATTTTCGGACAGAAATTTTGTTTCTCTGCCAAAGAATTTTCTTTTCTTTGACTTTGATGCATATACACCGGACTATAACCGCAAAATATTCTGAATGTGGTTAAGAATAGGAGAGGGGATGATGGGAGGGGGGAGGGGTTTGAAGAGAGGATTAGTTACGATGTGTTAAAAAGAACAAATTTTTTGAAACATTTTTGAACCAGAGCGTTGAATAGGTATAGTTCCAGGACGAGATATGTTTTTTTTTTTTTTTTGTGTAAAGAATAAAATAAAAATAAATTGTTGGGATGTGACATTATGCCTTGGACAACTCTTTATACTTTTCTCAAGTAGCTTAAGTAGTTTGCGGAATCTTTGGGTCTAATTTTATGCATGCATGCTTTGATTATAAAGGACTGAACTGTGTATTGAATAAATGATAGGGCGGATTGAAGTACCCAATTAGGCTGTGGTCAATTTATATGATTATGTCGAGTGTTCATTTAGAAAAGTTTCTAACTTCGTATCATACATAAAGCTAGAGAACATATTCAAATACAAATTGAGGAAAGCGCCAAAAGGAGCTAAAAGGGGGAATCATTTATTTAGGGGACTAGAAATCTGAAACAGCATTTATGATATGTAAATCTAGGAAGTTTAGAAGGGGTTTTATTTTACGCCTTTTAATTTGCCAAATATTTTTTTCTCTAGGAACTTATAGAGGGTGTTTTCTCCATAGTGATCATAGAGCGGGAGATGATAGTACTCACCTAGGCAAACACAAATGGTGATTAAGATATGCCAGGTTTTTACAAAACACCCTGTATCTGCAAAAGTACGGGGTGTTCGGTCACTATCATTGTATGCAAAACTTCATGGCATTTCCAATGACTTCTCAACCAAGCGCATATTCTTCTCCTCTCAGAAGTTATGTTGGTCTAAAATAAAAATTTAAGATTTTCCATTTTTTTTTTTTTGTTCAACATCTTTTGTTTTTTTAACAAAAAGGTGGTTAACATAACCTTTTCTTATAAAAGCTGTAAACTGTGGATTCTCCTCTTTAATTTGAATTATTACACTGTATGTGGTAACTTTAGCTAGCTCTTAACCCATTCTCAAAGCTATTCTCAAATCTATTCTCCAAGATAATTTGTTTCCTTAGTGTCTCAAAACGCGTCATTAAAAAAAAATTGTCTATTTTCGGTATGACCTAAATAGGAATAATTCCTTAATGGCTACAGTTAGCCCATAGGGTATAATGTTTATAGTTTTTATAAAAAAATGTTATGTTAACTATTTTTCGCAAAAAAAATAATAAAGGTCAAAGTAAAAAAAGGTAAGAAAATCCGAAATTTTTTGTTTAGGAGCGGATTATGGGGCTGATTGAGCAGTCGTTGGAATGGCCATGAAGTTCTACATAAAATGTGCTCTTGACGGTCCTTTTTACATAAGATACAGAGTATTTTATGAAAGGCTAGTATATTTTCTTAATCACTGTGTAGCTCTGAAATGGTTGATATGTTTGTTTTTTGTTTGACTAGGTGAGTACTATCATCAGAATAAGGAACGCACACTAACGTGCGCATACCAAATTTCTCACTGCTCATTATTCACGCGTGAGTAATTCAAGGGAAGAAAATGCACAGGAAATTTCTCATTCTCAAAAACATTGCAAAAAAAAAAACAATTTAAATATTACTTATCCACGTTTTCTACAAAATGTAGGTATTTCATAAATGAAATTGCACACACAAGTTTCAAATGAGCAATGAGAAATTTCGTGTTCGTTTTCTTCCCTTGAATTACTCACTCGTGAGTAATTAGCAGTGAAAAATTTCGTGTGCGCACGGAATTGTGCGCTTTGTTATAATGAATTACTCACTCGTGAGTAATGAGCAGTGAGAAATTTCGTGTGCGAACGCGAGTGTGCGCTTTCTTATATTGAGTTACTCACTCATGAGTAATGAGTAGTGAGAAATTTCGTGTGCGCTTTGTTATTATAGATTACTCACTCATGTGCGTGAGTGGAATACGTAAGAAAATCGCACGCGACTCAAGAGTATTTACGCTGCTTTGATCGCACACAATTTATTACTCACTTGTGTATGCGGACGTGATTGTGCGTTTCCATATACTCTGACTATAATCTCCCGCTCTATGGACCACCATAGAGGAAACACCCTGTTTAAGACTCTATATATTCTTCAGAAGTATTTGCATCACAAAAAAAAAAAAAAAATATTTCAACATTGTAAAAAAAAAATGTGTAAATTGACACAGTACAGGTGAGGACTGATAGGAAAAGCTCAGACTGAGGGAAAATACTATATACAGTACTCAGTGATACGTTTCCATTTTAATAGCATTTCTTTATTTCAAATGTAAATCTCAGCAAATTTACATAGTAAAAAATAACTTTCTATTACTGTAAATATGAAAAACATGAGCGGAAAATGCTATGAATTCAGAAAAAAAAATTTGTCACCGTTAAGTGTACATTATCTTAATAATAAGCTGGTCAGTGTGCGATATTCAATATTAATAACAGTCTAAAAATGAAGCTTTCACTGTAATTTTTTTTACTCATTAAAGAGCAATTTTTACAACGAAAAAGTATGTAATACATATAATTTCAATTGAAATTCTTAATAGAATTCTTCCTCACTAAACAGGAATTTTGAATAGAAAAGATAAAAAAGTAAAAATTTTCATAAACAAGTGTGTACAAGAGTTTGGGACAAATCAATTAGGAGGAGAAGGGATTGACTATTTTAATATGTAATCAATTACTCAGATTATTTTCTGTATTAGTAGATCCACTGTTTTAAAAAAGATTTCCAAGATTTTTATTGATTTTTGTAAAGGTATAAAGTACTTAATTTTCTACTCAACACAAACAAAAAAAGAACTTCATTCATTAGAGAACATTCCGTGCAAAAACAAACACATGTGCAACGCAGCAACAGCAATAGAAACGAGAAGAGGAGGTATTCTTATCCCTTCAAGTTATATTAGTTGAAGAAATAAGTTAGTGTAATTTTTTTTTATAACTTTCACACTATCTAAACGGGTAGAATCGTTATTAAGTTTTTTGCACCTTTTTTTGAACATATCTAGGGAAAAATTCAACGTAGAAAATTTTCCTCTGTAAATAAACTTTTTTTTTCTCTCAATTTAAACAGACAATTGCACTTTCCAAATTTGAAAGGTAAAATTTCCTGAATCGCTGAGAACTTTAATCTTCCAGATATTTCTGTTTGTTTTTTTAGTCAATCTATGTAAACACAGACACATACACATATATGCACTCTCTGACAAAATAAATTGTCTCCAACAATGGAATAACTTCACTTCACTCACTTTTTTATTTTCAAAAGATCGCGTTTTTATATTTCATAAAAAAAAACATTTCTTTTCCTAAAAAGAAAAATTAACAAAAAAAAAACACACCATTCTCTCTCTCTCTCTCTCTCCTTTTCTGTCTGCATTTTCTTTTTAACTTTTGCTTGCCATATTTCTTATTTATTTAAGAAATTCTGCGCATAAAATCTTTTCTTTTCCATCTAAATACCATTCTGAAGAAAATTCAGGGTACGTCTCGAGCAGAATGTTTTGTGAAAACGTTGTTGAATTTCTAAGCGGGAGCAATGCACCACCCCCGGAAACCCAACATGGTCGGTCTTTGCGCATTGATTCTTTAAGACTTTTAATAATAAAATTGCTGCGATACTCCTAAGAACCGTGCTGTGAATAGTGCTTAGGGTAATTATAGTTATAAAGCTCCGAACAAAAGTGGTAATGAGCATTTTAATTAATGGTCGTCGTAGATTTTGATAAAATCAAAAGAAAAAGGGAAAGAGGAAGGAGTCTTAAATAATAAAAACTTTACTCCTCTTTTTTTTTTGTTTTCTTTTTTTTTTTTTTTGCATTGAGCCTGACTAATTATCTAGTGGCACAGAAGTATGCAGATTGTTCGAAAATTGAAAAAAGAAATGAATGGAAAGGGTACGACGACTTAAACTGAAGGGTTGAATAGAATAAATTTAATAAAGTTTTGAAATTAAGTTAAATTAAGAAAGATTTTATATCCGAATAGTGACAGTGATAGATATGAAGTGATAAAAGCTTAACCTGTAGTTAAGTCTTATGTCAAAGTCTTCATATTTTTGCAACTCAGCTATTAGCAAATTTAGACCGTAATGATATTTAAAATTTCTGGTAAACAGACTTAACGGTTATACTTGCAGTATACATACGTATGAATTTATAGGTACTCCATACATGCAATAAGATAGAGTCACATCTATAAAAATTTTATAAAAGCTAAAGGGAGTTGTAACATCCATCAAGATGAAAAAGATCCAATACCAGAAAATTGAGCAGTCTACGCTACAGACTAAAATTATAACTGTTACAGACAAATGCAAAAAGAAAAAGGAAAAGATTTGTACTATTGAACTTTTATCCCTCTTTTTATCCAAGGTCCTGAAAAACTTTGACAATCACGTTTTAGACGTTTTTACAGTTGTAAGAATGCAGTGTTAAAGGGTATATTCTAACATAAAAATTGTCCCTGCATTTTTACTACCTTCGTAATGCTTGATTTTATTAAAGATATGATGATTACTGAACTTTCAGATGCTTTTACATCAGTTATTACCATCCTGCGATTTTGGTGGGCTATCACCATTAAACTGGTCAAGGTAAACAATGAATTCTAATAAATATTTTCTTTAATATACGGAGCAAAATAAGATTCTACAGGGTATCCCGTATGTTCAGTATGAAGGACAAGTAAAGCGTCAATCGCTGCTTTAATTCTATCCTTTGTTAGAGAAGTAAATCTTTGATAAATAACCTTAAATAGCTAAGTCCCAATATATAAGGTGTCCCATATATGAGCTTGCATCCGAAGGCTATGGACAGGTGATGCTTAGGAGGCAAGCAAAAAAATGTATTGGTGGAGAGGTGAAATCCTATCGGTTTCCAAGATGGCGGGACTTACACATATTTGAGTATGTTTTTATAGATCACCCTGTAGCTTCTGAACGTTACACCCTATGATGATAATTTAAAATTTGTTAGAATGATAATTGATGGAACTTTCCAATGATCTATAAATTTTTCCCATACCTATAGCCATAGGGAGATTGAAAATGTAACAATTTTAAATCAGTTACAGGGTGATCTATAAAAACATATCCAAATATCTTTAAGTCCAGCTATTTCGGAAACCGATAGGATTTCACCTCCCCCACCAATACATTTCTTTGTTTGCCTAAGCAGCACCATCCAAAGCCCTCGGGGTGCAAGCCCATATACGGAACGCCCTATATATTGGGACTTGGCTATTTAAGGTTATTTATCAGGGATTTACTTCGCTAACAAAGGATAGAATTAAAGCAGTGATTGACGCTTTACTTGCCCTTTTCAATAAGGGTCAATAAGCTGTGGTCAAAGCTCGATCCTTTAAATACCAAACTAGTCCTTTTCAAACGAAGAATAGTAATTCCGGCTTTTGTACCCCCATTCTAAGCGATGTCAGCATTAAAAATTTGCCTGCAAGAAAACCATTGATAAAAAAATAACACATCAAACCCCAGTATCGTACACCTATTAGATATTTGCATATTCTAACCAATGGAATTTTAGTATTGTGGAGCAATATAGAAAGATCAACTCTGAAAAATCGCTATAATTTAACATTTCGAAATTGTTTTAGATAGATAAGAATGCGAAGGACTCCTCTAATTGTGAGGTAAATTGAAATTAATTGGAATTCATTACTCGTACCTGTGATATTAATTTATTTTTCATACATTTGGTGATTTTTACAGATGAGAAAAACAAATGGACCCAGACAACCTTAGCTCATAATGAAAAGATCTGTAAAAGGAACTGCAGTAATATATCTCAAAGAAATAGGTATACACTTCGGCAATGAATTATTGATGGTATGAAACATTTTCAATAGCATCATCGCTGTTTATCTCACATTTCAATCTGGTAATATTGAACAATATCGAATACCAGATATGTAGGGTTAGAATTAAGGATTCTGCGTTTCTTTTTTTTCTACGTTATAACTTTATTAGATACGTCAGCGTTTTGACGAATTCTTGATTATCCAGCTCACCTTCTATAGATGTCAAGGCAATCAAGAGCATTTGGCATGGATTCATCCAAAAAGTTTATTCTGGTAGCCTCCAATAATTCAGCACTGTTGTAGAATTGAATTACTGCCTTCAAGATTACCACATCTTTATTGATGCCGATGTAGTTACTGACAAAATTCGAACCTGTACTCTGCAAACTCAGTCACCTGATGAACTTACCTCTACTCTGCAAACTCAGTCACCTGATGAACTTATCTGATTTTGATTCATTGAGAAGACTCATGTATAAATACATACAGAAGTCTATTCTTGAACTGAATTATGACATAAATTATCACTTAAAATGTGACAAATATAACATTTTATACAAAAAACAGCCTGTTCAAAGTGCCTTTTTCAAATACACCCATTACGAACAGTTGACAATCATTCTCTGGGGGATATTATACATATATATGTACTTAAATACTCAGCACTTAGTAAAGATCAAGACCCATTCTTACGATGAGTTTCAAGTGTATACAATACTTTTCAAAATCTACACCAGTATTTGCCAAGTCTCCAACAAACATTAAGTTTTGTAAGTTTCATTTTTTTTTTTTTAAATACATAAAATAGTGCCATCAAATATACCTACATATATATGGGAAAATCGGATCGGAATATATGTATGTACATATGTACATATATATCTACCTTGTGTATGGCTTTTCGGAAAGGACTCATCCATACCAACATTTTTCCCACAAGAAACGTTCAATATTTGCCATCAAATCACTTTCAAACAAGAAAGTCAAACTCTTTCTGGAGAAGTTTTGTCTAAGGACATACCACAAATGTATAAGCAACCATCCCCCAAAGGATTCCATTTGTTGGGCAACGTAATGCGTACATACATATGGACATATAAAATAATATATGCCACAAGATTACTTATATGACGGCTCTAACTATATATGGATGTACAAACATCAAAACTTCAAATCCTAAAAATACTCATCATAGCATGTTTGAACTAGGTTTTATCCTGGTCGCTGTTACGAAGCGATTTTTCCCTTCTATGAAAGATTTCTCTCAACTTTTTTTTTTTTTTGCTTCTAAAAGAGCCAAGTAGGAAAAACCTTTACCCTATCCCACTATGCCCTTTGACACTGTCAACATTTGAATTGGAAAGAAAGATATAAGCCTTCTCGTAATGCCATCCCCAGAGCCCCTCCCTCACATTTATGGTGCAAGCAAAGTTTTTACAACTATTCAACATGCTTTCAACGTTAATGCAAATGCTGATCGCTAGGTGGAATATGTTATACTCTTTATGACAACTACTACCTCTACGAGTATATATAGAAGATTAGCCCCGAGGTTCTTAATTTACAGATTGTGTCTTCTTTACCTACAAATATATCCTAGAAGAGGTTTTATAAGGCCCGCTATATTGTACACACATATATTCTTCCGGGGTGCATGAAATGACTGCGTTTCTCTCTATTGCCTAGTAATTGTAATAAAATTCTCTCTGAGGTTACTTTTCTATATGTATGGATGTATAAATATCGCACAACCGCTAGAATATTATAAGAAAACTGTGTCACCTTGCCAAAAGGATGTAGGCACATCTATCGTTTTCTCCGGGAACAGTTTCCTTTCACCGTTCGTGTGATGATAATGTCTTTTTTGCTTCCCATTTCGTGCTCCTCCTTAATTCAAGTTGGTTATTATGCCGACCGAAAGTGCACCACCATCAACCACTCTACTACATACCTATATAGATGTGAAGTCAAGGCATTTATACACTTAAATGGAACCATGAATATTATAGTAGGCAATGGAGGCAATTCACTTCTATAAGCTTTCGTTGAGATGTTTTACTACATGCATACATACATACATACATAACACTGTTAACTGTGTCATCCTGTGAAATGTAAACACTTCCCCTATTATAGCCCAGTAGGTCTAAAAACGTTTAAAAATTTATAAAAGATGCCATTTAAGAGAGGCACTGTAAAATTGCCACTTTTACACAATTTCGGTAGATGGAACGTTTATGTAATCTTCGATTGGATCAACACTATGCAGTAGATAGGAAGGACGGACTGACTGAAAACCTTCAGGGTATATCGTGTATGTACAACGATAGTAGGTATAGACGAGTTTTCGGATCGATTTTGAGGTTATATTTATAGTGAAGAGTACTTCTGTTAAGAAGCAAAGAAGCATATATCAACCAGCACCAGTTCTAGTTTAGTAGTCCTTCGTACGACATTTGAATTGTAAACGTGATCCCGATACCGAATTCTATTTTGGATATGAATTTTAGATCATTCTACAAATAGTAGGTATATCGGGCTTCTTGGCGATTTATTGTTTTTGGTGCAATCACTGAAGTACGTAAACGGATGGATTGCTTTTTTTTATTTTTTTGCTCTATGTGCCACACGTTTTACTTGATGTTGTTTTATCTGAAAAGGGGGACAATTGATAAAATCAAAATATCGAAGCGTATTGAGATTTAAGAATTATAAATCTAAGATAAAAAATATATTATAGAAACAGCAACGTTTAAAAAAATTGAAACAGGTTTTACATTTTTTAGATTGTTTTTAATTGCCAGTCATGACGATGAAATGGCCATCGGAGAAGTAGGACATAGGTACAAAATATTCGCATCTCTAAAACAGTGGTGTCAAGAAAGCAATAGTAGCTCATACTTCTTGATTTTTTCTATCTCGTCTTCTCTATATATCTATATACATATATACATGTATATCTATCTATACAAACAAACTATACAACCAAAGTAACGAGAAATTTGATTTTTTTAACTTTCTAGTATCTTCCTAGAGCCAGCTGAACAAGTCTATCACTAGCTAAAACTTTCCGTTCTTAGAACGGGATTCTCTCTTAAGGTTATATTTTTTTTTTTTTTATTATTTTTTTTTATTTTATTTTACTTTTTTTGTGTAAATTTTATTTCTTTAAATTTTTTTAAATTTTTTTCTTTAAAAAAAAACCCTGCTGAGATTCTTCCGCGTAACAGAGTCTGGGCTTTTCTTGAGTAAGTCAGTAAAGTCATTGCATTGTTTCCCGATAGTGTTCAGTGTTCAGCGTTTGTTTATGAGATAGTGTAACATATACGTCAATATTTGCGCGCGTGTGTGTGTGTGGTCTTTCACCACGGCAATGCCAGGCCCAATACAAGTTTGGCCACTTGGCAAAAATTGTTGCAGCTTGGATGTGGCTGAGACAACTTACATCTAGATGTGCAAAACCTCACAAAAACGCGGTCCAACTAAAACGAGCTAATGGCCCTCCAATAGAAAGCTCTACACATTCTCTCTCTCTCTTGCTGTATTATGCCACATAAGTTCTTCGTAATGATAGCTTTCCTTGGTTGAATAAAATGTTAAAGAGCTTTCAGAAAGTGATCCGGGTTTATATGGAGATTTTCTTATCTAGTTGTACGTTGTCTAAGGATGGGGTGTCTTACCACATCCACTGTATACCTTAGACCTTGCGCCATCCCACTTTCATTTGTTTCGTTCATTACAGAACAGCACCTTGACAAGTTCCTCGCTGATGAAGATGGGAAATTCTATGAGCGTTGTATCATGCAGCTACCCGCAAGATGGAAAAAGGTGATTGAACAAAACGGGCAATACATAATTGATTGATGTTCACTCTTCATATAAAATAAACGTACTTGATTATCTCTAGTAAAACACGCAATGACTTTCTGAACGACACCATATAGAGAATAGAGGGTAATTTTTGTTAAGTAAGTCTACCCTAGAGAAGTCAGCTTGGCTGTTCATTTTGGCGTATACAGCAGGCAGGAACTAAGCCATGCTGATGAGTACACGGTTCCTGCTGATACGAAACGCCTGCTTTTGCATAGAAATTTCTTTTTAAAGATTTTTCGTTTGTAAAAGAGTTTTTTCCATTTAAGTCTACTCTGTTTTCGACAGCGAAAAAGTGATTCAGCTTGGTTTTCACTATGAGGAAATTCATTTACATTCTTGATTTTAGGAAGAAAAAGGAGTATATTAATGTTCTGTAAAACCCGGGTTTTCGGGCACACGGTTTTATCCACGTACACATATTTCATGCGTAAGAGTCGAATAACCGGTAGAATCCCATTCTTTAGAATCGGCCCTGTGAGGAATTGATTCTTTTAAATCGAGTAGTAAGGATTCGATGCTTTGGAATCGGGTACTAAGAAATCGATTTATTAATTTTCCGTCATTTTATGGAAAAGTTAATGTCCCTGGCGCTCGCTAAATGTAATGTCTTAATATAAGACAAAACACTTTAAAATTATGTCGTATGTAAAGAAAACTTGAATTTGAACGATATAATAGCACTACACTACTACGTCTATAGCACTACAAAATATTTCTGAATCCTATACATTCACAGACATATTTCGAGTGTGCACATGCACAGGTCTCTTTACAGATAAGAAAAAATACACAAGGCACGGTTCGAGCAGCATTAACGCATAAACTTACTTCGAGGAATTAAATTCTGTTATTATAGTTGTACTCGCGAATTTTGTAGTGAATCGTAGTGCCAAAATATTGAGAACCGATTCAGAATTGAGAATCGATTACATCCCGATACCTGAGGAATCGACAATTGAATATACCCTGGTATCCGAGTGAGCTTAGAATTGAAAATCTTGGAATCGTCTACCCATATACCCGATTTCACTTGAGCTCGGGTAGAAGCCGGAACATTACAGTATATGGGCTAATTTTGAAATTTAAATTGAATGAAGCTAAAGATATGGGATCTGACAAAGAGCTTTAACAAAGTCTCGATTTCCGGAAAACTAATTTAACAGGGGAATGTAATAGAAGGTAATTTTGATGAAATGGGATAAACCTACCATTTTTGGATGAAATAAAGCGATTTAGCTAGTTCTCGACTTTGGGAAAACTCATTTAATTTAAGCGGGCGGTAATGGAAGGTAAGCAATTAATGTATATTTGTAATTTTTTTGTTTAAAAGCTGGCCCTATATATTTTGATTAAATCTAGTGAATCTACAGTTTTTAGCTACGATTAAATAACCAGATTGATTTCACCGAAACAATAATCTATACTAATCATAAAATAAATGTAAGGAGTATAATTCCAACTCGAATATAAAATCGCTTTACAAAGCAGTAATGCATGAAGGAATCTTTGTGTATGTTTAACACCTATACCGCATCCATTTTCTGCAGTCTTCCACATGTCGAATTTTTAAACTAACATCAGTTATCCATTTATTGGACAGATTTTGTTATATTCGCTGTACTTCGTGGGGAAAAATGATATGTTGTGCACGTAACTCAAATATCAAGTAAAAAGATGAAGTAAAAGGGAATAGCTATAAGCATGTATTTAATAACGTTTAAATTATCATCATAGAATTTATCATTATTCATTAAAATTAAGAAAAAAGGTTTAACCACTCGAACTCCTTCCGACCTGTAGGTATACAACTGGGTTTTGTATATGATAAAAGCGTATAATTTTAAAGTATTAAGACCGTTGTCGAAACGTTAATTGATTGAGTCATTGTTGAGTTCACAAAAAGAAATTCTCAACTAACCCCAATGGACTAAAAATATATAGTATAACCGGATGTCATCTACATAAGGATGGAAGTCTTGCAAGGCAAGAGGGAGATCATTAAAAAAAAATGTTTAAAAAAAATATATGCGGAGCTCCATTTAAAATAGGAAGGAATTTAGTTAAAGCGCTACCGCAGACGTCCTCTTAGATACGTATGTATGTATGTATGACCAGTTTAATGTCCATGGCAACTTGGACAAATTAAAGAATAAACCAGAAAGTTTCTTTAATAGAATTTTGTATTTGGCCTTATGGAATACATTTGAAAAGTTATTCTCCATATGGAAACAGATGTAGATAACACCATGAAAGTATGTAGTGTACCTCGTCTTCTGTAGGTATACACCACGCTTCAAATAAAATGTCATTTATTTATGTATAATACTTTCTCGAAACACTTGGTAATAGAAGGTAGGATAGAAAGTATTGATCTATATTTTGAAGGACTGGCGGACGTTTTAGGAATTAGTATAATTTTAGAAGATTTTCATATTGAAAGAAGAACTTTCCCTCTAACCTATGCCTACGCCTTTCATTATTTTTAGGAGGTATAAATGTTTATAAAACCGCAAAAAAAGCCTCATTAGAAAAGCAAAACATAAACCTATTTGGAGATACTCCATTAGGAATTTCCTTCACAGTGCCGTGTAATCAAAATTGACCTCTTGATATATTAAGGACATTTTTTTGTATTTTTTTTTAATTTTTGGAATTTCGGACATGCATGGTTCTCTTTAAATTTCTAAAAAAAAAATTATTTATATATAAGTGGAAACTCGAAATTCGTATAGATAAGCGGCCACGTAGATATTCTGCACTTAAAGTACTACACCCAACATACTCTCATACATACGTATACAATACATATAGCTCAGAACGTATAAAATATACAAAAACGACACGGCAAGGATCAATACTTAAAAAAATCCACCCTGGAGCGGAAAGTTTAAAAGTAAAAAAAAGGACTATATACTGCAAGCGCGAACGAACGTAGATTAAAGTTAACGTTCTTTAGGATAATACCATTTGGATGGATTTCATCTTCTCTGCATCGGGTCGGTCGTCGAGACGCTTTCGGGTGTAGAAATATAGTACACGGTTTTACTGCAACCGGTAATAGCATTCTCGGAATTTTTATGGCTCGGTAAGGTTGCACTTGCACTAAAAGTCATAAAATTTATGAGGTGCTTTATTATAAGCGCAAGCGTTTTACTCTTAATGAAAATTGATGCTACCCCACCCTTCAGGCTAAATATATTGCTCAATAACAACAAAAAAAAAACAATAAAAAATAACTCATTCTTTTTTTTTACGTATTATCGTGGTATATTAACACCTTACGAGATAAACGATGACAAGGAGCAAAAGATTGTTAAAATAATTAATGGACGAATGAAAGGGGTGGAAAAATTTATATTATCTTATTTTTTTTAACTCTTCATGTTTATGTTCACAATGGATAATCACATATTGTTTGACTTAGTGTTTTTTTATTTATCCCGAAACGTGCTGACATATGTATGCCTATATGTATGTAGGTCTTGATCCTAATTAAGTTATATCATATGACAAAAATAAGTTGTTGTTAAGAGGAGAAGAAGAAATATTATGACAAAAACAACAACTATCTACAATACACTATCCACCCGAGGCACTAAAGCAAATATTGATTTTATGCACCTGCACATACTATAAAGAATCTAGAAACTTTAAACAACTTCGCCTTTGGACAATAGCCAAAGAATTCATAGACCGCTCTAAATTTAGTTGCAGCACTTCATTTTCGTATTTATGTACGTATAAATTTCCAGATCAGTAACTTTATCAAAGGTAGGAAGAAAAATCTAGGACCTCTATGAAAATACACTTTTCCAAAAAGTTTTTCATTTTGTTTAAGCCTTTCAAAAATATCGTTCGATATAAATTTAATTGGCCAATTTGAAGAGCAGGATAAATAATGGAGCAGTTTATAGCGTAATTAATTTTGAACATGGAAATTACAGACGTGTCAGCTGGTGCATTTTTATGGGTAAAAGAAGGAGACTTTTCTTCTTCACAAAAACTTCTTCGAAATGGTCCCACAATTCGGTCAACTGTGAGCAAACAAGGCAAGTGGCAATAGCACCCTCATGCCCATTTTTGATGCAAGATATGAAAACCAAGTCCATCACGAGGGGTCAGCATCATAGCAACGACATCAGGAGAGTAGCATAGTTGCTGATGTATGTTCCTCTTTAACTTTTGTAGATTGTATGTTCAAAGAAAGACCATGATCCATATTCGTAGAGTTCACGATAAAAAAAAGGATCACCAAATTTTCCTGTATGGTCGTTCGAAACTGTTTTTCTTATATATATTATTAAACCAAGCTCAGCGGATACCCTATGATGCAAAGCACAGCATGGCATGAAGAAGATAGGGAAATGATTAGGCAATAGGGGAAGAGTGGCGGAGGTGCCGATGTATGTCGCCCTTAAACTTCCGTAGATTGTATGCCAGAGGAAAAACAAAAGATGGTAAACTGTTCCACATTCGCAATATTCGGGATAAAAAAGCATCAATTTGAAGGATAAAAAGATGTGCGCGGTTTGCAGCGCGAGTATTGCGTGCAGGAATCATTCTACAATGGATTAGACTAGATATTTCATCAGAACATTGACCATGCATGTAGCGATAAAGGAATGAAAGGCATCCAACATTGCGGCAGTGCTCGAATGAGTCGATATGACAAGTTATTGCTCTCTTCTGGACCAGCCCCAGTCCATGTATGGGAATTGTATTCCATTCTAGGTCTAATATAGGACTTGTAGAGGAGCGCTAGATTTGACAGGCTGTGCGCAGCTTGCTACGCGAATAAGTACTGCGTGGAGGAATAAATCTACAAAGAATCAGATATAATAACCAATATTGATCAAATCAGATATACTGTTCATTACATACTAACAATACATGCGCATTAAGTTTAAGTTAAGGAAAAAAAGGAAAATGGTTTAATTTCGGTACAGCTAACCAGAAAATGCTTGAAAGAAACTGCACAGTTTTTAGAAATTCGAAACTAAGTTGAAATAATTGCAATGACTTAAAGTCTCAAAAACAACTTGCATATCAATTCATATTAAAATCACAAGAAACTGTGCAGTTTTATTTGAACGGGTTCACGATTTATTTATTATCCAAATATACCACGTAGTTGTCAGATTTTGTCCATTTTTACAACTTTAATCTACAAATTCAAATCAATTAGCTGTGTACAAAATTTCAGATATATGTATATAAACTGGGTCCACATATAAAAAACATTCCCCAAATGATTGACAAACATTTGTCAAACTTTTGTGAAATATTTGATGGGTTTGGAGGCAAATTTTACAGTTATGAATATTTCAAAAAGTTCCAATTTAATGCAAAGGAAATGGAAAACATTAGATGTTTGTTAAAGTTTATACAGTACTTTTAATCAGTTTTCAACAGTTGTGAATAATGAAGGTTCATTTTGGAATTGTTTAGTAATAAGTCTTGAATCATGAGAGATGGTACAAAATAAATATAATAAAATTAATAGAATTTTTAGATTCTTGCTATATTTCGAAAACTGGAAAGATCTTTAATTTATCATTCAATAAATCACGACCACTATACTGTAATCTTCTGTGTTAAAATTTTCTGTTCCCCATCTCCTTTTTCGAAAATTTTCCTTAAAAGTTGGGGCAAGTACAACGAAATATGCTGCAATGCACATTACTTCTGAACATTTGAAAAACTTTTGCACACAACTAAGGCTGATTACATTAACAACGCCGACGCCGGCGTGGTCGTCGTTTTATGTCAAAAATATTTAGATACAGTACTGCATGTATGAAATACATTACATTTCTCACGCCGACGTCGTTGGCGTTGTCGTCGACCCATCTATAATCCTAATTTTAGCGCAGGCGCTTCATTGCTGCCAATATGCAAGACCTAAATCTATTATTAAAAAAAGCGTGAGAAAATAAAATGGAATTTGATTTTATATTCAATAAAAGGAAAAATAGTTATAAAAGTGAGGACTTGAAGGAAAGATGTTCAGTGTAACTTGCCCGGCGTTGTGTTCGGCATTTGACGACGATGACGATCACGCCGGCGTCGGTGTTGTTAATGTAATCCAGCTAATATCCTATCAGATGATTGACAAATGTTTGACAAACATTTGGTAAACATATGACAAATATTTTTCAAACATTTGTCAACTAATTAATTGTTTGCCAAAAGTTTTACAAATGCTTTCTTGCCAAAATGTATTATTTGTGGATGCACGTTAAGTCAATACATTCTCAATCATTAACGAAATTTATAATGACAAACGAGATTTTCGTATGGCTATCCTTACAACCAAGTTGCCAAATTTTGTCAATTTTCGAATTTGATTTCGAAATATTTATGAAATGGCTGTATACAAAATCTCAGCATTCTAAATCAATATATTCTCAAGCACTGTCTAAAAATATAGTAAAACAGTAAAGCACATTTTTCCTTTGTTCTATCACTGCTCACATATTTTTTATGAATGTTGTAAATCCAAGATTGAAAATGGACGAAATTGGGTAACTCCATCGTAGTATTTGTCATACAATTATTTGATTTTGCACTATATATTTGGGCAATGCTTGAGAGCGCTTTGATAAAAAGAGCTAAAATTTTGACCATAAAAATTTATGAAAAATTGTACTTATATAAGTTCAAAAATAGACTAAATCAAGCAAATTTTCATTCGATTGCCATAAAAACACACGATTTTACTGCGAAAATCGATAATTAAGGCATGCATTTTTTCTTTCTTTTCAAACAAATAAAAACTTTGGCAAAACTAGAGCAAAACTGAACTAAAATAGCATTAAAGCGAAATAAGCCAATATATTATAACAAGAGATGCTGGAATGAGAATGAGTGAAATACTTTGAAAATACTGGGATGAGATGAAGAAATTTCATAAAAAACCCACTGGGTTTGTTAGAAAATTAAAGTTTATTAAGAAAAATTTTAATTTTCATTTGCGTTATATGTTTCATTTATTCATTCGAAAGTTACAAGCAAAACAAGTTGGGTCATACCATATATTTGGAACAAACCTACCAACATTTTCTTCCGAACTATCCCACTTAGTTACTTTATGTCTCGCACATTCCAAAACAAGAAATTCAATTTAAATTTAAAAAATATTTCATAGTGTTACAAATAATAATAATAATAATGATTACGAAATACATAAAACATTTTGATAACCTTTAACTAATACAACAATAAGAAAACAACTGAAACACAATAAAACAACCAACAATAAGAAATTTTATTGGTCACAAAATCATCTATGTACGTTTCCTACCAGGAATATAAGGACATAGAAAAATTATACAACGAGCAGTAAAAGATTTTATATTGCCACTCTATGAGTATACAAAGCCAAAAACATGGATATACAATTACATACACGTATACAGTAATATAGTTTATAGCTCATGTCCTCCTGGTTAAATTATCTTTGAATATTTTACGCTGTCTGATAATATTTAATAATGTTTAATGTTGCGTCATGTTTAATATTTAATGTCAGTTGACAGAATTTTGTAAATGTTTCAAATAAATTGAGCGTGGGCTTTCGTTGTCTGCAGATCCATGGAATGAGATTTCTGTTTTATGCATTAAAATTTTAGATAACTTTTAATTAGTTTTTGTACAAGGACCATAAATCTTGTAATCAAATTAACTTTTAAAAAGTTTTGCGATTTTTTTTTTTTCGTTTTCATTTTTCATTTAGATATGTATACGAGTAGGTACTGTACGTGAGAGATATGTAAGTGTGTATGTCCACAAAATATACACAAAAGTCCGTGAGCCGCATGCATTTCCTGTAGTAGGTACTTAGTTACTGTTTACAAAAGTCCATCATTCTTAGTGCACGGAACAAGTTATATCCACTTTTGAACACTTTTGCAAGCTATAAAACCAACCGTAATATCCTTAGTTATGTCTTATCGTGTAATTTTAAATAATGTACCTACAACATGAATAGAAGTATAATTGGAAAGGTTGTAATGGAGTATTTAGGTAAGTACTTACGCATGCGATAGTTACTTTAAGGTGTTTTGTATTTAAATAAATGGGATCCGATAGATTTTATAGGTGTGGTTTTAATACTAAAGAATTTTTTAGAATTTTACTTTGTAAATAATGAGGATGTGTAAGAAAGTTGAAAAAAAAATATCTTCTTTATTGTTGTTTGTTCCGATTTTCAAATAAATATTCATATTTATGATAAAAAAGCGACAAATTATGAGACGGCATGGAAGTTTCTTTAGCATTGCCCAGCAAAAAATTCTAAGCGACAATAGAGCTGCACACTGCGAAACATGGGAGTAAATGCGACAAAGCTAAAAATTATTTATGTTATCGACGCGATATAAAGGCGAAACGAACGCGAATATAAATTCTGTTATCTATCATTTATTTTACATATACAAGTGCATGTGAGCTGTTTTGTGTCCGAACTTCCGAGAATTTTACAGTTTCAAGATTTTCGGTTCTATTTTTCCATTCTGAGTTTGCATTTCGTCGTGAACATATCAGAAATTTGTCGTGTTTCTGTTTCTATCAGTGAAAATTACATTTTTTTCAGAATAAGGGTAGAATGAGAGGCTACATTTATAGGAGACTGGATTAGATAGGTAGGTACCTAGAAGCATAGGTTAATAAATTATATTCATACGTAGATGGGACACGCTGATATCGCTAATGATTGAGAAATAATTTCTTATGCGAATCGCTAAGTTATCGTAACCACAGTATATTAAAATTTACTCTGGAAACATTTAAATTTATCACATTTTGTCGATGTGATACGATGTTCTGTCAACATTTACTTCCGCTCGAGGTTTCGCTCTCATGAATTCACTAGCGAAATATATGTACCACTTTGTGTTATTTTTGCGAATCGCATTGACTTCGCAATGTTTGCTGGGTATTTGTAGATATTTATTTGTGTGTTTTTTTAGTAAAATTATTTTGGTTAGAAATTATTTTGAGCTTGTTAAATATAATTTTTAATTGAATGGCTAAAATCCCAGTATAAAAACCCGGGGCATAATGACGAACAATTTATCTCTAGATTTTTTTAAATCCCTGAATCGATTTCTTGAAACTTAAAATATACCAATAGCAAGTAGGTTCAATCAGGGACAAAATGTAATATAGATAATTACCGGCTAGCATGCTTGTGAAGTACACTGTTGACCAAGTGGAATGACGAGCAGTTTGTCACTATGCCCCACATACGGGGTATAATGACGAAGTACTCGGGCATCATAACGAAATATATTTAATACTTACATGTTCTTTTTTTATCAAAACATATTATTAATTAATGACCATAATGATCCTTGCAGGAATATGATTTTTACAATAACTTCATACCTTCTAAAATGAAGAACACCTCGAGTTTCGAATTCGAAAATGCATACTGTAAACATCTGATATTTTAGCTTTAAAACTATTCCTGAATTTCGGAAGTCTTAAGATTAATAGGTTGACATTCCAAAATTTCTTTTGTATTCTCGGTTTTTGAGCAACCAACGTCTGAACAATTCACAGTTTGCGTTCGTCATTATGCTCTGTAAAAAGCTCATCAGTATGCCCCGTGACAAGTTAGTTATTATGCCCAGCAAAAAAGTCGTCATTATGATCCACCACATATTAGTCTTTTTTCGACATGTTATGCAAAATTTATCGTAAACCAATATGAAATGTATTATTATCCCGACAAACTGCACATCATAAATATCTAGACTTACTCACCATTCAAATCAAAACGTCTAAAATATTCCCTCAAACACAATCTTTGGCAAAACTGAAACTTTGCGTGTTCTAATTTCAAAATTCGTCTGCTCTTTTCGTACAACAAACATAGGCTAATATGAAAAAAATGTTGACCATATCTTGACAATACTTAAGCCCGCATTCTGGGTATCATAGCGCGAGCTTAGAATAAAGCTGATTACAGAAAATATTCATTGGTCACTATGCCCCGTTCGTCATTATGCCCGGGCTCCTCTACTACACTTTTTAAGTTTGGTTAGAACGTGTTACTCTTAACGGACTATGTACGAAATCTTGAAGTAGTATTAAATCTCAACTTGCATGATGAAAAATCATGAAAACTGAAGTGATAGTAATTTGACATTATACAGTTTTCAAAATGGCGGAAAAGAAATCTTTGAGAGAAATTGATAGATTTATTTTGGGAAAATGATATTTTCCGGGATCATATGCATTACATGATTTATCAACACCTTCCTCTTTATTTTTTCTTGCGTTTTTATCATTCCGCTACTTCATTTATTGCTATAATTTTCCAATACCGGGTGTTTCCCACTAGGAAGTCATAATTCTTGCTGGGATAAGAGAGCTGATTTAGCAATCGTTGGAAAGGCCATGAAGCTCTGCATACAATGAGCTCTTAGCTGTGACCATACGCCCTGTACTTTTTAAGATACAGGGTGTTTTGTGAAAAACTAGCTTTTTTTCTTAATCATCCTCTAACTTCTAAACTGTTGATATGGACCTCCCCCCTCTGCCATACAATTTTTGGTTCATCTAGGTGAGTACTATCACCTCCTGCTCTATTGACCTCCTAGTGGGAAAAACCCTGTATAAGTAATACCTTACATCTCAATGCCATTTTTTAAATCAACTTGCATGCCAGATGATAAGACATCAACAAAACTGCCTTCTGAGGTCAAGTATAAAATCGCGTTGGAAGGGAGGCTTGCATGCAAGCTATACTATCTCGTGTAAACCCCGGGTTATGGCAAGAATATTCCTCAAATATAGTTACAATCTTAGATTATATATCAAATAGGCTATGCTATGTAAAGTTCGTGTACGTGTGATAAGCATGTTTTTTTTTTTTTGTGGACCGGGGGGGTTGAATAACAAGAGAGCTTGGTATTTATTTGGTTTGACATTTCTGATTTTATGAAAACCAGTTCGGGGTTGTTTTGTGATTTTATGGTAAATAACTGATAAAAAGTGATTAGGCTATATAATAGTGAGAAACAATAGTGAAAAATTGTCTTACGCAAGAGATTTTATATAATCGAGACTCCGGAGTCTTGAATCATAGCGATAAAGTATGCTATGCTGTGCAGCAGAAACAACTGGAATTGTCATAGGAAACAATTTTCAGGCAAGTTTAATTGTATCAATAATAAATTTAAGTGTTTTAAATAAAATAAAAGTGAAATACTTAGTTATAAAAATAAACAGGATTAAAATAAACAAATCGATGCGGTTCTACTATATGAAGTAAAATATTTAAGTTGTTCTTCCTCATAACCAATCCTTGAATTGGATTAGCATAGAATAAATTGAATTGAAGTAAATTATTAACACAACTCACAAATACAGGGTGTGTCACCTAAGACGGATTTAGTTCATATGCCACAAGATTCATCTTGTATTTCATATATTTTTAAAACTGACTCCCGTGAAGATTTTTGTGTATGTACTGTACATGTATGATATGTTCAGCTCATCTACCCCTTTTCAGAAAATTTGAATTTTTTTTTTAATATGAAGTCTATTATTGTACCGTTATGATGGAAACTTTAGAATTACATTATCTCTTACCATTTTGTTACCAGATTAGCATATATTTGTGTTATAAGAGTAGAGAACAAGCTATCCATTTTCACCTTTAACAGAAATATGTATTAAATAACCACACTACTTTTACCTTATACCCTCCTATTTTAAATTATTGTCTGCCAACTTTAAAGAATAAAAAGGACAAGACAGCTTTAAATAAATTTTACATGGTTTACAATTTTCATTCTGATATACAGGAAAAAGATCACTTCCAAACTTTTACCATTATTTTCTATACACGGTGTTCGGTAAATAAGTAATATGGAGTATTCCAATGGATTTCTTGGAGTGTCCTAATCACACTTTGTTCTAAAAACTCCCATTACCCTCCAAAATTACTCCATTTTTCAAAGAAATGAACATCCTGAAAGAAGAGCGGCACGTAGAACAGTTATTGTTCTCTGGAAATTAAAATTTTTAACTTTTCACATAACATAAAAATATTAATAACTTTTGTATACGTAAGCAGATATTGAGGTACTTAATTCATTTTTTGTATTAAAGGACTGTTGGTGGGTCACAAAAAAAAAATATGTCCTAAGTATACCTAAAAATTTTAAGGGATCAAAGATAACAAAACAAATTTAAATGAAATTCATCTCAAGAATTCAACTTAAAGGCTCGGTAACTGAAGCATTTGAAACATGAAAATAATCAGCTTTTTTTGGAATATATCAAAGCCATTTTATGAGAATACGAAAGAAGTACTCCACAATTCCAATAAGTTCCTTTGTGAATTTGAATTTAGCTAAAATGAAAATTTAAAATTTAAATTTTTTACAAATCTCTATAAGATTGCTCTCCTAAATATACACATATGTCAACTTTATCCGATAGGACAAAAATTCTAAACACATGCTACATAGGTAGGTACCTATCCAAATATAAAGAAATAAGATAATTATCAAAAAAATGTAATATTTATGAAGACTTCCATTCCAATTCTTATCATCATCTACATCAACATCAACTATATGAAGAATTCACAACCTAAACAAATATCCAAAAGTATCCTTTTTGTTGTCAGCATTTCTAAAAATATCTCTCCTGAAAACTGATGGTCGTCGTCACCGAACTGTTTATCTTAAAATTGGAAATTTAAAAGAAGACATCAAACTGGGGGGCCCAATTGCTACATTAACCATTTTTATTGGCTCATTGCAGCCGTTCGTAACAGCATAATTTGTCACAATTCCAATTTATCAGTGTCACGTTGGACGCATGATATGTGTATGTATATATTTATGTATGTTTGTACATCCGTCGCGTCGTCGGTCGGTGAAACCAAAAATTGTTAAAATGTAAAGTCCTTCCAAGTGGTTGACTCTAAGCCATTTCACTTTTACATCCCCCCAAGGAGTCATATGACTCTCTCGAAATGAAATTTTGCTCCTTGCCTTGTATCTGTTATTCCTCTGCCTGTCGAAAATTGTCTTCAGTTCATACAGCCCCCCCCCCCAACCCCAACCCCAACCCCTCTCTAACAAACAACTTCGACAGCTGTACTATACTATACAATATATAGAAAAAGAAAGAAAGAGATAGAGATAAGAATGTACAAGACAGACAGACGTGTATATAAATATTGTGCAGCTTATTCACGCTAAAAGGCATCCGGTTCATTGCCTTCAAATTACCTTCTCATACTCTTCTTTAAGCTGGGTTACAAGGCCAAAAATGAAACAACTGTCCTTAATGGGACCTTCTGGCCTCCATAAGTATTTTCGTTTTCCTTATGAAAATTATTATTTCACTTTGTAAGGACTAAGACAAGGACTAGAACATTCAAATATGGCGACGCATATCGTTAATTATCATGTTTTTAATCATCTTCGAAGCGTGCAAGTTAAATTACTATAGAAAATCTAATGCGGTATTAAAGATAAGAAATGCCATGAAGAAATTTTTAAATGGAGGGATAGGTAGAGGGGAGACGGTGGAAAGTTATGGAATGAATTAATTGAGTTAACAGTACATGTAAGTATATAAAGATGAACAAAAATATTTTCACCAACGACTATGGGGAAATTATTATTAAATGACGAGCAGGAGCACAAGGAAGGAAGATAGAGTTGGCTACCACCTACCATATATATAATACCATTGACGTCATAGAATTTTCATAAAAATGGCTGCGTAAATTACGTAGGCAATTTAAAGTGCTTTGATCTGTTTTAGATGCCTTTAATGACTTTGTTTTTTTTTTTTTCATGTACATTAGAGATGAAAATTATGAATCTCTATAGTACAAAATATTACACAAATACATATATGAGTTCCATAAAATAGGTAATGAGTTCGTGTCTAAAATTCATTTTAAACTGCACAATTTAGGCTTGATTCGAGCATTTTGGCAACTGACAACTGTACCTACATTAAGGAAGTAAAAAAGCTACAATTGGTCTAAAAACAATTCTTATGATATCCTAGATGAATGTAATTTCGTACGGTCACCTCTCCATGCAGGTTTAATTGTTGACTTCGTTTTTGAATATATTTCTAAAACGGTTCGTCAGACAGTAAAAATAGTTATCACTAATTTCATAGGAGCTCATATTCGAAGAACTTTTCAGTACAATAAAAACGTCTAGGAATGATCGTTTTCACAGCATATGTAAAAAACCTATGGCAACACGAAGAAGATTTAGACCATTTTTGAAATTATATTTACGATTTGTATGAAAACGCCATGTACAAAATTTCAGCTATTTACGTTGACACGTTCTCAAGCAGTTAGTGTCCACTATAATATAGTGAAACACGAAAGTTTTTTATGACAACCACACAAAGAAGTTACATTTTTTTTTTTTTTTTTTTTGTAAGCCTGTGTGCTTTAATTAAAGGAATGACAAACTTAGTATACCCTATACATTTCATCTAGGGTATAAAAACTAATTCTGTTAAGAGCGAGTCGTGCTCGCGCAAATGTTATGCGAAAATCGTTTTAGGTAAAAATTGTTTCAGCCAAAAAGCTTTGTAACAGTTATTCACAAAGAGATTCTTGAACTTGGTAGTTGTTAGGTGGCTTAATCATAAAATATACTTAATATAGAAGTAAGTGATAATTCATGCTGTCTAGTCCAGGAACTTTAGGATTTCACTTCGGAAAAAGTCCAACCAAGATAAAAATTGGTGTACAATTTACCTTTCAGCTCTCCAAAGTAGGTGTGAAAAGTCCTCAGAATTCGGTTGTCCGCATAACTTGTGACAGCCCAAAAACGGGGAAAAATCTACCTTTTTTCGTGTTTTGTGAATATCTTTCTTCCTGTCGATCCTACGGCTATAAAGTATACTATATATGAAAAAAAAGAGCTGGAAATTCTCTACAAAAAAGGTGGAATAAAGTTTATTGATAGAACTAGTAATTTTCATCGAAAAAAGAAGTAAAACATCAGATTGAGTTTTGTAGCTCCGTTCCCGGTGTTAACATTTATTGAAGGGTACCTGCGTATAGGAAAATCGTCGATATCGTTACTTTTTTTCTGTCGAATCTTCGATTGGGGCAGCATTCATGCAAGATGTCTCATGACAATTGGCGCCAACTTTCGACAGACGCACAATGCTCCACAGCCTTTCGAACAATGTTTTATTGGCTCCTATATGCCGTTTGAGTACCCATCCGCAATTTTGCTGGTTCAGCTGATTTCCTAACCAATACTGCACCTGGTAGTAAACACGATACAGGTGCTCTTTAGCCACGTCAGCTGTTCGGGGGTAATAAACTCAAAATTACCGACTTGTTTCTGCCTATAACTTTCATAAAGCACAAAAAACGGCATGCGTTCAAGTTATCTTGTTTAACTGGAGCGCCATACATAGCTAGAAAAATTCGAATTCTATCCGAAGAAATTGATTGTCGAGAAACATCACTCTGGTTGAAAATTTGTGCTGCAGCACGTAAGTCTTGACGTTTCGCGAAAAGTTTCAGAACTCCAGTTTTCCCTTTATGAAAAAGAGCAGACGTTATGTCACATCCAGTGAAAGCGTGTAGAAGTAGAAGATGATCCCTGATGTCTTCGAGATCATTAAACTTCGAGAAGAGTAAAGTTTGCGCTCGATTTTTCCCTTGGTCGATTTAAGGAAGAAGACTCCTCCATTAATCGGAGTGCGCGCAACCAAATTTACCAAGAGATATTCCCAAACAACAAAGGATTTTTTCTTGCCTCACAGTGACATTCATCGCCTCGTCGGAATAGGTGTCAGCGGATGAAGATTTTGCTGCTCGACACGTTGTTCCATAGCTTTCACGCTGCTGATGCTATTGTTGTACCCATCAAAAACTATGAAAGCGTTTCTTGAACCGTAATTATAATACCATACATAACCAATATACTTTGAACAAATCGAATCGATTCAATCTGATGTCACACAACCCGATGTTAGATAAATCCTCCGTCGATGACATAAGTATGTAACTTTTGTAAAATCAAGTTCAGCTACCGATAGCTTAAAGACATCAAACAAAGCTGATTTTTTATCCCATACGCAGGTACCCTTCAATAAACATTGACAGCGGGAACGGAGCTAAATAACTCAATCTGATGTTTCACATCTTTCTTTTTTTTTTGTGGAAATCTATCTATCTATCTATCTTTTTTGTAGAGAATTTTCAGCTCTTTCTTTTTCATATATACTTAGTATACCTTATAGCCGCAGGATCGATTGGAACGAAGATATTCGCAAAATACCGAAAAAGGGAAAAAAATTTCCCGTTTTTGGGCTGTCATAAGTTATGCGGACAATCGAATTTCGGAGACTTTTCACACCTACTTTGGAGATGGGAAAGGTAAGTGTACACCAATTTTTAGCTTGGTTGGACTTTTTTCGAAGATTAGCCCATTTTCGCCTAAAGTTCCTGGACTACTATGAAGTGCTTTTAAGTACATAAATGATGGCTAGGCCTAAACTAAATATTGAGTGTTATCCCAAAAAGAATGAAAACTAAGTGCGGGACAAAATTATATCGTTCTCTCTTTAGTCCACTTATAAATCAACGGAAAAACCACAAGAATTTTAAGCCAAAAGGTTAGAAAGTCCAATTTTGTTTTTTTTTTAGCCTTAAGAAGAATTCTTCATTCAACTAGAATTAGTCCGGTAATAAGAATTATTTCATAGTAAAAAACCAGTTTGAAAACAATTTAAAATTATTTTTATTTTTAAGTTATTTTTGTTTCCTTATAATTTATTTTCCCTCATGAAGTCTCAATCTTTAAGCTTAAATAATAAAAATTACTTTTTTAATAATTTTCATAGAATATAACCTCAATTTTCTCCCTTAAATTTTGCCATTAACTTTTGTAAAGTCTCTGACAATATTTATCTACTCGTAAAAATCAACAAATTTTTTAAATTTTTTTTAGATAAAATACTTTGTTTTGATTTTTCTGATTTTTGTGTATGGTAAATGTATTGTCACTTTTTTTTAGGGAAAATAGAGTAATTTTAAAGGTTGAGAGAAGCTTAGTATGACAACCCAAGATGCAAACATATCAAGCAGGGCTGACACTCCTTATAATATCTCGAAAGGATAATAAGGGACAAATGAGATGCCACAGCAAAAAATAAGTAACAAGTGCGAAAATCGGACTTAAAACAATGGCAGTGTGTAGAAGGCAACAAATTTGCACTTTTATTTGAATAACTACTTCTTCATAAATCCATAAATTCTGCTAGTTGTTTATACCTGCACTGTACTCTCAGACTAGAAATCTTGAGCATGAACACAAATATTAGTGAAGGTGGACTTATTTTGGATTATAAGCATTCCTATTTGTTATATATTATAAGGTGCCTTCATAAAAACAAATGTCTGTTCAAACTAGAGTATCGCCTTCCAAAACAATACCTTTTCCCAAATTTTTCATATGGATGGAAATTTTTCTGTATTCTACGCCATATAGCGCACTTTTCTTTCTAAATTTCTGTTAATCGTTCCTTTCAATTTTCCTTTTATTAGTTTCTGTTCAACACCTTAACACCACAATATCTTTTAATCATACTCGGTTGATTGTAGTAAAATTTTGAACTCTTTTGCTCAACTAGAATCACACTTATCTCGATTTTGTAAATATTTTCGGAAAATTGTGTTTTTTTTTCGTACCTTTTGTAGTATGATCTCTGAAATGGGAATGTAACTGACATTTCTTGCAAATAGATGTAGTGCATTGAACTAACACTTAAATATTGATCTTCATATGGTGTACCAGTTCAAATAAAAAAACATGGCAATATTTATTTTATGAAACAGCCCTTAGTCAGGACATTGAAACAGAATGGGGCTACCGTAAGTTCCTCGTTTTATTAAAATCAATCAACGCCTTTATAAAAATGTCCTTTTTTAAGTACGTAACTTTAACAACATTAATTCAGAAAATATATAACAAAAAAAATCTATTGACAAATAAAATTAATAAAATTGAGCAAAGAGTAGAGCCTTGTGGCACACCATTTAAAAATAAACAATTTTTCGATATTCATAAAAATTCACCAAAATAAGTATATGTGTATTGCTAAAAACAAATATTATACATATAAACTCTCATTTTACCCCACTGACCTGTAAGTTGTAAATCTGTCAAGTGGAGATTCCAAACATCCGGGTTGAGAAGTCAAAGGCACTACAAAATGAAAGGGATTTATCACGATGAATGTTGCATTTATAAAAGTCACAGCTGCACATATGTATGTATGTATGTACATAAATATATATGTGTATGTATTCAGCTTAGAATTTATTCTCATAATATGTGGGTTGGTGTTCTTTAGAGTCAACAACGTCGACAACGACGAAGACCAAGCTTTAGCGCAAGCAACCACCTCCAATTTCCTACTTCAATTTATATATCGACTAAACCGAAGGCGGCTTGGAGGAGATAATATAGATATCCCTTATACAGGAGAGAAGCATGCATGAATCCTGATGCAATTTCACTACATGGCGTTCTTTCGTTCATTTTGTCGTCACATCCTTTGGGATATTATAGATGTCGCAGACAACACTTGAGCTTGTAAACATTGTCGACTGTGTGTTTCTCTTCAAGATTTTTGTCATTTATATATGTGTAGCAAAAGCAAATCCATTCCTCTATGTATGCTTTGTGTATAGTCGTATATTTCCTACATTATGCTTTTTTTTTTGCTTCTTTTAAATAATCCGTACCTGTGTATTTGTTGGATACTCTCTCGTATGTGCATTCTCAGTTTTGCTTTTCAACACGTTTCCGCTAAAGTTGTCTATTATTAAAATTCAGAGCATGGTTGAGCGACCCAGAATAAATAGGTAAAAGCTTTTTCACTTTGACGTTACCCATAAAGTATGTATGTGTTACTGGGTGTGTATATTACATATATATATATATAGAGAATATAATTTTGTTTTTACTCTATCTTACAAGTTAATAGATTAACTTACATCAATGCTTTCGCTATTGCTGCTCCTGATATTTGACTTGAGCAACAAATTCTGGCATGATTGTTAGTTCATAAATAAAACAGGAATATCCAACATTATAAGTCCACCCCATAAATGGGAATATTTTGTATCCTCAATGGGGAATTTCGATGGAAACTTTTAATAGGGTCATTTCACTTCTATAATTGTATAGGAAAATGATCATGGTGTATATAGAAGGAGGACTTTGTGAATAAGTAACTTACGAAACATTTACCATAGCTTTTCAATTATTTAACATTTTGTCAAAATTATTTGATGTTCAAAACTTTCTCCTTTAGTTTGACTATGATGATATAAACCAAATGTTATGTTTAAAGTTAAGTTATTAGTTTATTTATGATCATCAAAATTATACTTAGGTAATCAGCTTTACAGAATATTTTTTACTCAGAGTTACACAAGTTTCGAATATTATCAACCTACGTTGTCGTCGTAGTGGTAAGCTTATCGAAAAATTTAAAATAGAAGGAAGGTAAATAGGTATGTAGACGTTAAATATAAGAGCTCGAATCACACAAGCTAACTGCTTCAGTAAGGGCACTTACAAAATCTGGCATCCTTCCAGAAATTAAAATGTTTTCTTACTGCTATATCAATTAATTTCAATATGTTCTCTTCTGGTGTTCTAGAGCAAGATTCACAAAATCTGTGTAATATTCGACAATATTTTAAAAATATATAGTATTGCAGGTAATTTACAAAAAAAAAAAATTGTACATTTACAATTGATTATTTCTTTTATTTGAATATTCCTGATGCATGCAATTTTTTCAAAAATGTCATATAAAAGCAAAACATCGAAAGAAAGATGACTTGATAATCGTAGTGCAAATATTAATTGAAATTATTTTCGCATACATACAGGTGAATGTGTCAGTCAGAATATAAGCAAATAAAGTATGATTTTATCATTACAGAAGTGCCTTTTAAAATAAAACAGATAAGAAGTAATATGCATACGAATAAATTGTCCTGTTTTTAACAAAAGTCATTATTTTCAAGTTAAAATTAAAAATCACCAAGAAGATTTCATTGCAATTCTCTAATTTTACTTTATTATTTCAGAGAGATCGAGTGAAAATGCTTCCAATCTCATTTAGTATAATTTGGAGAGATTTGTTTCCCATTATTTGGAGCATTTATCATCCCCTCAACAATTAATACATATTACATTACAATGCAGCAATACTACACTTAGAAGTATTAATTTTATGCAGTAATTTTACACCCAAATATATAGAAATAATTAATAACTTTATAAATTTACTACGTTTAATGTGTACAAACTTTGTTCCAAAGCTTATCGTCGTAAAATTACCTAATTGTGGACAAGCGCGGATACAGCGGGGGGCGATCGGGGCGATCGCCCCCCTTAGAGCTTGAATAAATCATAATTTATACTCTAATCAAATGAAATAGAAAAAAAAAAAAAAATCTTTTTAAACCTTCTAAATTCGCATTAAAAAAATGGAGAAAAATTTCTCCCTTCACTTAATGAATGTATCATAAAAGTTCTCTAGAGTTTTCCTTTATTTTGCATTTAATTAAACAATAAAATTATATTACAATTGTGTATACATTTTAAAATTTTCAGGGTATACAAAGAAAGCAAGATCTGGGGAACTATGAATTTACGCGTGCACAAAAAATTTTGTGCAGGTACATGACCTTATTCCGATTCCGCAAAAATGGAAATGAATTTTTGTGTCCAAATTTTGTACACTTTAACTAATATTTTCTCCCCGCCATTTTGGCCGTGAATTTTGAAGGGGTACCTGTGAGTTTTTGTCAGCCGGTATTTTCAAAATTATTTGTTATATTATTTATTTTACCTTTTCTAAGCCGTAGTCGCTTCAATACTAGCGAATTCATGTAACTCATTTCTTATAACTGAACTTAACTTCTTCAAAAAAACTATTTTCTCACTCAAACAACGTTCAGCACAGAAAAGTTTTCATTCAGCATTTAAGTGTACACTTTCCCTCACGGTGAGTTTTTTAAATCGTGTGCACTGGCAAATTTTTCACAGTTACGGATTCTATCCCCTGGGCAGTTTTAGTTTTAACACTACAGTGAATAACAATGAAATTTGAAACTCCTAATGCTTATCAAAATACTTAATTAAATTACTTTGCTTTGATTTTGCTTCTTTGTGTACCATGAAAATTTTAAAATTTATACACAAATGTTATTTAATTAAATGGAAAACTCTGGATAGTTTTTTAAAAAGTTATTTGTTATATTTATTATTTTTTCTTTTTTAGTCATCGATTATTCTCAAAAAATTTAAAACTATACCACTAAGGAATTTTCAATATAAGCAAAATTTTTGCACTTTTTTGTGATCGAAAAATGTCTATTTTACGTGAGAGTAAATTTTTGTATGCTTACGGGGTCAAAAACTTATATTATATAAATAAAAGAACTCCTGTGATATCAGAATGCTAATGAAATTTTCATGCTGAAACGAAAAGAGAAAGCTATACAGAGCGGTCCACAACTGATATCAAGTGCGGCTATAGGGGGCGATGGGGGCGATCGCCCCCCCCCCCTAGACCAAATGTCTGGAGCCGCCCTTGATTGTGGAGTTTCACACATATTTATCGATAATATCGGTTATTAATAATCGCATCAACATTTTCTATATAAATGTCTATAAGACCTGTACAAATACAGGGTGTGCTGAATGTGATCTTACACCCACCCGCTAGCTATAAATATGTCATGCTTAGAGTACCAAAAATTTGTGTGTATGGGGGTATGGGGGAGATCCCAACGATTTCCGAGATAGCGGGACTTAAAGATATTTGGGTATGTTTTTATAGATCACCCTGTAACTCTCTGAATGTTGCACCCTATGAAAATCATTTAAAGAGCTCATTCCAAAAATTTCCAAAATTAACTTGTCTACTTTCTGGAATTTATTAATCTGGATATGCTTAAGAAAAAGTACAAAAAACGCAGAAAGGGTTACATTTTGGTTAAAAAGTATGATAGGTCATTTGGTCATTTTAAAGCGAAGCTTTTGGCCTTCTTAAATCCAATATGAAAAATTGGTGTTGATGACATGTTTTTTTTTTAGAAAAAAATTTATAGACAATTGGAAAGGCCCAACGATTATCTATCTAAGAACGAAGGATGTAACATTCAGAAGTTAAGTTAAGTTATCCGTTATCTCCGAAGCCGTTATGCCCCCCCACCCCATCACACAATTTTGCTTGGCTAAATGACCTAACCTATACATAGCCTTCGGGTGCAGACCACTTCCGACACACCCTGTATAAGATGACAACAAACTTCCCGCTAGGACCAAATTACCAATGGGCAAAGTTCTGAAGTTCCGAATAGTGCAATCGGTGTTATATGCGATACGTACTACTTAAGACTATTATCAAACAAATACACAGGAGCAACAAATTTATATTCGGTGATCCGTGAAATGAACTTAATACCTCCATATCTCCTAAAATTAACTCTGAAATTAAAATGTCAGCTAAGTCCAAGTCTTACTTTCTACTCTATAATATTTTTTTTTTGTTTAACAGAAGCACCAGAAACAAATAAAACCAACTATAGGTCCCTACGTACCACGATAATTCATTAAACTACGGACATAACAAAAAGGTCAAATCTGACTACACCTCACCGCGTGCATTGTTTTAATCATAACCAGAAGAAAAAAATCCAAAAAAAAAAGTTTACGTTAAATGCCATCCCTGACAATGAAAATACCGCCTCGGCCACCACTTTAATTACACTCATGTATACTCGTTCGCTTGTCCTCTAATATAAATAAATTGCGTGTGGCTTATGTTGTGTGTCTTCAAACAAGCTGTTTCCGCCATCAGGTAACCAACAAAGTAGACACCTCTTTAGCCAGAAATACCGGGTCTGATTTTTCTCATACTATACCTACCTACCAGAAAAGAAGAAAGACGAAAAAAAAACACTTTCTCTTGCGTAATACCAGTGCCGCTGTGACATAACCGTGATGGTGTTTTCTTTACTCCAGCCAACAACCTTCAACCTTCTTCTCTTGTCAGGATGGATGATTGGGAGGCTCACATGACACCAGGAACACGTTCTTTAATGGGAAATTAATTTTCATTTTAGCATATATATGTACGAGTGTGTACCTACCTGCCTGCTTTGCTAGTGGGGGATGTGATGATTGAACTTTTCACACTCCTTCTCGTGCTTCTTATTTACTTTAACACGGTTTTGATGTTTTGGACTTTTGGAGGAGTGAGGGGGGTGGAACATTTTAGGCACATCGAAATTTTATTTATATTTAAGAAAAGCTTAAACAGCAAAAGGCTCCAGGAAATCTTGTGAGGAAAATTACGAAAGGAAATTAATTAATTAATTATGCACTTGGGAGCAATTTTAACTGAACCATAAAACCTGTTCCCCGTATATTTACCTTTCTGGTGAGGATCAGGTTTTCGCAGTCAATTCTTCTCTGGTTATTGACTTGTGGTGCTCACCATTAAATGACTTCGCCTTCTAATTTTCACTCTTACCTCTTACTTAATATACCGCGTCGCGACAACCCGCCCGCTCTATTGAAGAAGCCGAGAAAATTACTATTGAAGCGAGAGTACCTACTATAAGATGTACGTAATAGACTTTCTACATACAACACTATATATGCATACATATGTACGTCACTATTAGCTCATACATATCTAAAAAGCATCGAAGTAAGTAAAGTGGATGTGGTATATATACATATGTAGATAGAGGTTTTGGTAGATAATTAAATTCTTGAAGGAATTTCAATTATACTATACTATTGAGCTATCAGCTTCCGGTTAAACAGAATTTATTGACTAAATTATTTGTGAATCAATTTCAATTGACTTCAATTTCTATCAAAGTTGGAGAAAAAAAGAAAGAACAGCTCATCCTCAAGGAAGTTTATACATAGTTAAAAGCAATTAGAATTGTATAAACTAGATGCTAGTTACAAACAACTAAGAACAAAAAAATAATAATACAGTAGTATATAATTGGCTTTCAACATAACTGAAAAACTTCATTAATATTTTGAGAGCGCACCGGAAATTGAATTTGTTTGAAACTTGTGCCAATATTTTAAAAACTGTTCAATTAAAATGAATGCAGAATTCATTTTTTTTTTGTATGGATATATTTGTTTTTTATGTGTATCCACCCACCCTCCCCCCACTCCATTCCAAGCTGGACCATATTGCCTATTGATTATTTTGGTGGATTCTTACGAATATCGTAAAATTGTTTATTTTTATACGGTGTGCCACAAGGCTCTACTCTTGGCCCAATTTTATTTATCAATGGATTATTTTTTTTTATGAAAAATGTTGTTTTGTTTTCTCCGTTATCGAAAAACAGATAACATGTTTATGGAATTAAATTGTATGCTTTCTTGAAAATTACTGAAGAAACATTTTACATGAAATGGCGACTAACAGAAAATCTTTCATAAAAAGACGCCAGTTTGGTTGATCATTAAGCTTTGTGGTTAAAATCTACTTATTAAATTGAAAAATACAACAACATTTCTCTGAAAAGGTTAGAAAAAACAAAACGCTAATAAAACTGAAAGTGATCTTCTCAAATTTATTTTATTCTTTGAAAAAGAAACTTTTAATACATTCCTTAAGCGGCCCTTAAACGGAGAACATGTTATGCAGCTTGGTGTGCCACACATCAAAACTTTTTCTCAACACACTGTCAAATATGCTGTTCAATATCAGGACAGGAACACATATCAGAACTAGAGCTGTTATCTTTTCTTCCATAGAGCTCACTCAAAAATGACGAATGAATGACAAATATTTGCCCTACACTGTACAATATGTTGTCAAACACGTAGCTCCGCCCCTAAAAATAAAATTGATTGTCGTCCAACTGTTTGACATACTGCATGTCAAACCGCAAACAGACCCACACACGGTCAAATCTGCGTGACAGCATCGAGTTGGCCAATATGCGTGACCGTATATGGGCCTCTTAACTTGAACCCCTTTAAGGGGCCCAGATGTTGTCACGCAGATTTGAAAGCCTGTTTGCGCTGTGACATGCAGTATGTCAACTGGTTGAACGAAAACCAAATTAATTTGATTTTTAGTGGCGGGGTTACGTGTTTGACAACATAATTAGTTTGATTTTTAGGGGCGTGCCTATGTGTTTGACAACATATTGTACCGTGTAGGGCGATGTTTGTCATGCATTCGTCATTCTTGAATATTGAATGAGCTCTATTGAAGAAAAGATAATAAATAGTTAACAGTTCTAGCAACTCGTAATATGTGTGTCTATTATGATGTTGGAAAGCATGTTTGACAGTGTGTGAAGAAAAACCTTTCATGTGTGACACACCAAGTTGGACAACATATTCGTCGTGTATGGGCCCCTTTAGGAAGACAATTTCATACATCTTTCCTCAACACAAAAACTAATTATTATAGACATGATTTCGATTTCATGCAAATTTGAAATCTTATGATTTTAAACATATTTGGAAATAAAAAAAAAAAAAAACTTTTGATACAGCCAATATTAAGCAGAGACAAGTGCAACCAGCATAATTCTAATTTATCATTCAGTACCTACTACCAAAGAACATATAACTGTTATATTCTTTGGTACTACTACAAGAAGTTAATCAAAATAGTTCTAGTTTTATATAAGTCTGAAATCAGAGTTTCCATAGAATAACAATTTACAAAGAATAATATAGAATCTGAAAGGCGAAAACTTAAAAAAAAAAAACAATTTAGTAATGTAAAAATAAAGAACAGAGATTAAGAAACAAGGGATAGAGATATTGAAGTTTAAAAAACTAGCTAATAACTAAATATAAAAACAAAAAATTGCCAAAGATCACAAAAAATTCCCAAATCTTGTCACAAAAATGGGTCAATTGCAACACTGTAACAAAAATCTCAAAATTTTCAAATAATTACAGACAGCTAAATTGCAGTGAATTTTGTATATGCATGCCCTATGAAACTAAAAACTAATACAAATATGCTTCAGTTCATTCAAATATTAACAGAATAATGTGAGATTGTGGTTAAGCGGAGATGAAATTTCGTAAGCGAGAAAAAAATTCCATAAAAAGGAAAAATGGCATATAATTATGTGAAGGAAATTTAATTTTTATTCATTCTCCTCTCTGAAGTCACTTTATCCTGTTTGTACCCCCATTAAGTCGAGTGTTATTAACCGGAACCATTTTAATAGAAAAACTTAGGGTAAAAGACAAGAATGTCATGAAAACATGTAGGGATTTATAACAATCAAAAAGAGATACATAACTTCACTTTAATTATAGATAGATATTCGACAGCAAAAAAAAAACATCCTAAAATACTTCAGTATAATTACGTAAATAGCATAGAACTCACATTTTGAAAATGCCATCATGGAACTGAAACTCTGTCTCTCCCACTTTTAAAAGAACTCAAGTAAAATTACTTTCTATTGTTCATTGAAAAACCAACCTTGCCTAGACCATTTCCATTCTACTATTACTCCATTAGTAGATATAACATCTATCTAGAAACTGTTCATATAGTAGGTGGGTGGGTTAAATAAATATGTAGTATGTATACATATGTATACTCCCTATATACACATACTATACGTCCTATACTTCATTGTCATCCGCATCCTACAAAATCAGACATTCCCAATGAGTCTCCAAATTATTTTCATTCCAACCAATTTGGTAGGACTGTCATCAAACGTTGTCAACCAGAAACAACGGAACAAGCCCTCAACTACTTCAGACCTGGAATAGTAATTGCGCTCAAGCATTAAACTCAATTAAGCACTTCCTTCTCTGCTGGATGAAATCTTCTCGTGCATTTCTATCTATCTCAACTCAAGTCCTTACAATTGTTTCTTAATAGTACCTATATAGGTACACGAGTAATATGTATGTATATGTGTAATGCTCTGATTTTCGAGAATAAACATACATAATATATCCTCTGGCACTTTAATATATATCTGCATTATATATGTATATAGATAGGTACATGTCCGTTATAAGAAGATGAATATGCCCACTCCCCTAGACTTTATGTTGCAAGAATTCCCCCTGACTTTGATTTGATCAAAATAAAGACAAAAAAAAACTGGCATAGATCTCTTTAAGTAATTCAATACTGTACTTCCGTCTGTCTTCTTCGGTATGGAATCTTAAGAAGCCCTACATCGCCACGTAGTATGGTATATAGGTACTTACATAGATTTGTGAATGTTACATGCTCACTCAGCCGTATTGAAACCGCAAATTTGCCTCATTCTTTGCTGTGATTGTTTTTTCTTTTTTTTTCGAATAAATTCATTTTGCGTGTGACAACAGTATAATACGGGAACAAGAGTTATTCTTAAATGTACAAAGAGTAATTACAAGAACAAAAATTGCTCGAGTGTAGTTTCCTCCATGTGAAATAAATTGTCCTATTTAAAATTGATGTAAAAAACTCCTTCCGATTTCTTCAAACTTTGCGTATTTTAAAATATTTTTAAATATTATATGAAGTCCTTAGACTTTGCTCATGCAATGATAAGAGCATGCTTACAAATTTACAAAGCTCTAGACTAACCTATGTACATAGGTACTATAGCTATACATAGAATACAGAAAAAGCCTTTCAAACTCTGTAGGCAGAGTCCCCTTTAACTATACTACAGTCTACAGCAATCTATAACGATAGTAAGTACTTCTATCTACAAAATGATTGAACTAATAAAGGGCCCTGTATACTATATATACATATATAGTAGGTCCGTATGTATAACAGCTTAAGATGTAAGGTTTACTCTATGGTAGACATTTCCAACGACTTTGATGTGTACTCCTAAGGGATGTTGTCTACTTTACCTTTAGCGGTTGCACTTATATTCTCTAATAGTAATTAATGGTCTCCTTAACAACGCCCTGAAGTTTAGAGCTATAAAGTCGACAAACGACTGTCACATCTTGTCAGTAATCTGAATTACTTCAACAAGCAGAATTTTAATAAAGTTTGATAATTCAATTAAAATAAATTATAAAAAAAAAAATATTTTATGCGACTCCGTTAACATATGTTTTAGGAAGATAAGATAAATGCAACACACTTGGAGGAAATTTAAATCTTCAGTGTCAATTTTGTGCAACCCCTGACACGTCTATTTTCTTAACATCATACACTTGCACTTGCTTTGTGACACCACTGCTCCATTTTATGGTACACACATCGACCGTAACGAGTCTGTTCAGCGGAACTTCCTACGCTTTGCTCTCAGGCACCTATCCTGGAATAATTCTTTGATTCTTCCACTCTATGAGGATCGCTTGAAGCTTCTAAATATGCACTCGCTTGAGAAACGTCTCATGGTTGCCTATGTAACTTTTCTGCATCAACTCTTAAACTCTCCGTTGTTACTTAACAAAATCTTTTTTCGCGATAGTAGGCACAATTTGAGAAAGCTACCTCTGTTGCATGCTAACTCCTCAAGATCTAACTTTAGCATGTACGAACCTATTAATCGCATGTGCATTACTGTTAATAATATTTTGTTGCTGACGTTTCTAAGCATGTTTTGAAAAACCGTCTATATAATATTTAAGTTTTTGTTCTATTTAACTTTTTTAAATTTTTTTGTTCTATGGTGCATGTCATTTTATCCGTTGTTTGGTTTGTGTTTAGTTTAACACACTAATACTAACATCGACTATTGTTGAACGTTTATCTATTAAACGTGTCAGTGCAGCGAGCTTGTGTTAAGCTGATTCTGATAGTAAAAAAAAAAGCGATAATGAAAATAAGCTTAACTTTAAATTTAATGAATTAACCAAGAATTAATAGATTTAATTAATGAATATAAATAGAAAAAAATAAATAAAGTAAAGAAAATTATGATGAAAAAAAAAATAATTAAAAAATTAAAAGTGTACATAGACTTTTGCAGGAAATTTAACGCTATACACGCCATCTGTTGCTCAACAACTACCCCAAACTAATATCTACTTAATATCATTTTAAATTGAGTTTGATATAAACAACAAATTACAGAATTGAGTTTGAAATTGAGAAAACCTACGAAATTCTTAAATTTCATTCATTCGTGTCAGACTAGTGTTAAAGGCTACATATATTTACACAAATCAAAATTTTTAGAGGTTATATTAACTTTTATTTTTGTATACATTTTCATGCACAATTTTGTATTATTTATACTACTTAGAATGAGGTTTTTTTTTTTATATTAAAAGGAAACAAAAACCTTTACTTATCTAATTGTGATTCTAGTTTTACTAAAAAAAAACACTAGATGGCACCAGTAACATACCTAGAACTTTTGACATCTGTGACGTTCCCCAATTTGCCGGCCTTTCTAAGTCAATCAACCTCAAGAGTGTTTATTAAGAATTACTGAACATAAATAAATAAATGAAAAAAACATATTTCTTTTATTTAAACAGATTATATACACATAATTGTTAAAATTTCTATCATCATTAGTTGTTTTTCTATGGAAAGCATCGCTCATTGTGGAATGAAGATAAATTTCAATTAATTTTAATTTGGAAAAGCTCTGTTCACAAGTAGCCACACTGATGGCTATATTGTTAAAAAAATTCTTAACAATATTACTATGTTGAACAGAATTTTTTAAACTAAATTTAGAAGTTCAACAGTCTTGTGCTTGTAGAACACATACAAACATAAAATTCTAAACCTTTTTCCTTCTAATATGGAACTATTTTTCGTCATTGTCAACAACTTTGGTGGCATCTCTCAATAATTCAGTAAAAATGCGCTTTCACAAAAGCGCGGGAACATTATATGAGAGTAAAATCTAAAAATTCCCCTTCTCATTTATTTACAAAAATTAATATAATCGTCAATAGGTCCATGACCGATGGAGGCACTGCTTGCAATAATAACAACGTCACTTAAGAAGGTATTAACAGCTGATGTTTGTTTATATACGTGTTTAGACCAATATTTGTGCTTGAATTTAGTTTTGTATAAAAATTTGAGTTTGGGTACTTTTGTCACGCTTTTACTATACTTTTAAGTGAAACTAATTAAATGTAAATAAAATATTTCAATTATACTTATTAAGTAATGAAATAAATACATGAAGAAATCATTAACGTGATTGACCGATAGGTGACACTACTGTCAATTTTAAATTTATGAGGGACGCGTCTTAAGGAGTAGCATATAATATTATCAATTTTTCCGCTGCCTTAACTATTTCAAGTGCATTTATAAAAAGCAAAACGTCGTTTCATAATATCTTTTCCAGAATAAGCTTTCTGCTTTAACCTCCGAAATAAATTACAAAGTTTTTCAAGTTAACAACACCATTCGAATTAGGTATATAACCAAAATCATCAAAGTCTATAGTAGTTGACTTTTTTACTGAGTAAGGCAGCTGTCAGTAGGTTCATTTAGAGAAAGCGAATATAAGGAGCAAGTTAATAATCATTTAATCACTAAATAATTTGTACGTATATTTTTTGGCAATTTTTCCAATGACGATATGGAGGGCAACAGATTTGGAATGACATGCTTTGTTAAATTTAGTACGTAACAACTTTTCGCCTATTTTAATGAAATACTTTTTTATCGTCACATTATTGCTTTTTCCTTTTATAAAAACTTCAAAGTACATTTTTACTTTGCAAAAATGATAAAACGATTAAGAAACGACGGAAAATGAATAAAATGACGAAGTGTGAAGTTGCAGATCATTTGATGAAAATGTGTGATAAGACGATTACGATTGAAAGATTTGTATTATACCAGCAACTTACGTGCTTTTCTTATTACTGAGCTGATAGGGACAGCAAATTGCGGTAAATACAGATACCAGAAAAATTGATCAAACAATCGATTCGTTTGTTTTTTAGTTTGTAATTGCTATCCGTATGACAGGGAATCAATATCAACGGGGTATGTGGTAATTATTGTAAGTTTTATGGAAGGGGTGAAAAATTGTCTGCACAACATCTTACATACATATGTCGTGGATACATTGAAAAGTGTTAAATATAAAAAGTTAAAAAAAAACTGTATCAGACATCTTCAAATTCGATAAGCTTGGCCAAACTCTCTGCAATACATTTTTTTGTTTGTATGGATATGTATACTATACTATATTACACCCTGTATATTATCATACCTTTTTAATGATACATTTAAAATATGAAGACAAAAAAAAAATGCGCAATAAACCTATCACCCCGTTAAAAAAAAAAAAAATTAAAAAAATGAAGAGCAAGCAAGCAAGATGCAAGCACCCAGGACTCTCTTAAAACTTAATTTTTTAACTCATAATTCAATCCATATTCAGCCGCCCCCCCCGTTCCCCTTAAGTATGTAACTAATTATGAACAAAAGAAGAACAAGAAAATGTAGCAAAAGAAAGTCCATTAACCCAAGTTTTGTAAACATAAACTTTTCTACAGTTTATTTCTCATTAAGAAGAGCATAAAACATTGACCAACAACAACAGAAGCACGCTGTTTACCTCTATGTGTCATTTTACAATTAAAAATTATTTACCTTTTAAACAATAAAAAAAATTGCTCGGCCGGCAATATAGCATGGCAATAAGAGAGTTTGGGAGTAGCAGATAACAGAGGGTGGAAGAAACTGAAAAATCCCTTGAAAAACTGCGCTAATCTTAAAATATTTCTGCTTCGTCTGGAATAACAACGGTCAAAATGACACAGTACCAATGTAATCGCGTAATAAGTGGCGTTTAGTGTTGATCCCAGTAATAAGAACTTTACAAGAAAAGAGTACATGAACGAACAACAACGCGCTATAATATAGCATATTTCATCCGCTTTAATGTAGGGGACACAACCCCTATTCCAGTGTCCTGCCTACTTTTCTTTTCAACTCTGTGAACACTGAACTGAATACACTGAACTGAACACTGAACTGCGAGGCAAAAGACAGTGTTTCGTTCAACATTTTATATTTTCCTGCTTTATAACTTTCTTGACTTTTTCTTTTCTTTTTTTTCCTTTTTTTTTTAGCAGCAACGTTGTTTTCAAGGCAATAATCCCTTCATTTCGCCGTCTTATAGCGCGCTTCATGTTACATTTTGCTGTGTGTGACTTGAACTTAAATAATAATTCGCGTTATTCGCACAGAGAGAACGATTTTGTATTTTTTAAGCTTGAAGTTTTTTGCACTTGTGTGTTAGTTATATCAGTCAGTAAAGCTTAAGAATTAATGCTGAAATTTCATAGGGATATTTTCTCGTATAATGACAGACTTACAAAAACAGGTTACTAGTTAGAGAAGAAACTGTATAATTTGAAGGAAAAAGAACAAAATTTGTGGAAATTGTGGGCGGAAAATTTGTTTCAATTTATCAAATTAGTTTTGTAGATATTTACGAAGTTGTGAAGAAATACAGTACATTTCATAACTAAACAAACCACCTCACAGATTTTTTTAAGAATCAAATGATGAAAATATTTTTAAGTAATTAATTTAGGTTAGCGGAGTGCTGCAAGGTAAAATTCTGCTTTACTTACCACTTTCATGGCTATTATTGTGTCCCATAGACTCACGGGTATATATACACTTCTGATGACATCCCTAGATCCATCCTGTTTCTTAAGGTAACTCAAAATACATCTAAGCCCTTTACATTGAAGCTTTCTCAGCTCGGAGAAAAGTGGCTACCAAACAGTCCTGCACTTTTGATTGCTAAAGCAGGATATTCGCAGAGCATAAGTCGAACTAAATCGATTTACTTTACAGCTTCTACAGAAATTGTTTCAGTCTAGCGATCCATGGTTATCTATGATGGTTAAACGGCCCGTCATCACCCGTGTTAGTTTCTTTTTGGAGTTCCGATCGGAATTCTTACATACTAACTATTCAATTCAGTCCCTTTTATGCTAGATCATCCGCTATCTCATTACCTTCGATATTTCTATGGCGTATAGAATTCTCAGCTGGGCTATCTTTGCATAGTTGCACCAGCTTTGATTTTACCGCCACAGCATCCAACGCCTTAATGGCTGTCTGGTTGTCATAGTTGCAAAACTTTTTTTTTGGTTTAAAAATGCCGCGTGTAAAATACAATGCTTCTCACGAAGAAGGAATTTCTGTTCGTGAAATCTGAAGAAGAAAATCGAGCGCCATTATATAGACAACGATTGCGCTTTTTTTTTTCAACATTAAAGTTCCTAGACGTGGTACTAAAACAACGGGTGGGCAAGGATAAAACTGCAACAACAACCTCTACTGTCGCTAGCAATACTATGAAGCGCTTCACGAAATTAAAAAATTAGTTAACTATGAAACACACACCACAAATAGCAGCGCGCCATAAAATTCTTTTTATTTATTTTTTTATTTTTTTTCATCCCACAAAATATTTCATCCGATGAGAAAAAGTTCAATCTTGATGGTCCACATGGTTTCCAACGTTATTTGAGGGAGAGATCTATGGAAGGGACCATTGTATTTTTCAAAACGAAATTTTGTTGAAGGAAGTCCAATGAAGTTTGGAGAGCTGGTTTATCCTCGAGAACACTTTCATCATTAACTTTTACTTCTACCAAAATTAACAGAACTGAATAAATTGGATTTTTGACTGTAAGGCTTACTACTGTTTTTGGTAGTGTATCAAGACGACAATTAGACTTTTCAAATGCATCTACACAAGCAGGGTGTCAACATCGTGACTTGATCGCCATGCGAATAATGTTCTCGATTGTCTGGGCCTCTGCTTGCTCACTCGACCAAAACCTAATAGAAAATCTGTGGGTCAAAATAGTGCGGCGAATTTACGCAAATAATAAGCAATACGAAAATGAGTAACAAAAGCCTGGCAAATATATAAGTGATGATATCTACATATAGTTATGAACTGGATTGCATAATCATGGAATCATTTCTTTTTTATTTTGATTTTAACGCCACCACATTTATGTACATACATATGTACAAATCCATACATGTCTACTCTGATAATTTGGCAAGTATTTATTGCAAATTGAAAATAATAAATTCACGTTAGAAATTGCCTTTTAAAGAAATAATTTATATCGAAAACGTACAAAAAAAAACATGTTTCTTGTCGATAGCAGCAAGAAACCGCAATACCAGTAGCACCACCAACAACAAACGCTAAGTCCTTTCGGAAAGTGTCGCATATAAGAAAAACCCCATGAGAACGTTGTCGGATTGAACTCTGAATTTTCTACTATGCTTGCACGAGGACAGGACTCAAGAGGATGGTTGCAAACTTGCCTAACATGCAAAAATGCCTACATAAATGTAGTTATGCAAAGGAAATGAAATGCTATTTTATGTCTACAATAGTTCCTACATATGTACATTCATATATACATACATAACTACACTGTGAACTAGTATAGTTCTGTTCCAATGTTTACATTTTAAAGCAAACCATTCAAGAGACCAAAAATTGCTGACTCGTATTATAATTCATATATACAAGCCCAAGGCAATTCTTTAGTTTTCATAGCCTTCATGTTGTTATAGCTACCTATGTACATACATATACTTACATACATGCATATACATTATTAGCCTTGGGAGTTGTGTACAATTTTAAGTAAAATACTTGACTATACAAACTGCAAGCAAGAAAATTGGATATTTTACACATCTTAAGTTTTTAGGTATTCATCGATTTAGTATTGTCATTAATTCAGAACAATTTTTTAAAAAATTGTTCAAGTTATTCTTTTGTCCATAATTTATGGCGAGAATAAAATTCAAAATATTCTAATGTTACAATCAATTATCTGACGGCAGAACAGCGTAATAATAGCAAAAAATAAGTTTTGCGGTTAGGCTATTTCTTGCAAAATGTCGCTTTTGGAAAAGGTATTTTTTGATCATTTCACGCTATGACAGGTCACACAAAAATGGTTATGTTTTAAAAAAAATGGAATAAATGTACGAAAATTTGTCTAGCCATGATTTTTTATCATTTTAATAATGAATTAACTCTAGAGCACTGCTCATAAGCACATTCTCCAATATTCTGAAGAAAAACACCACTGCTAATAATTTATGTCTTGCTATGAGAAAATATACTCGTTAAAAATTTTCTTTTCTTTTCCAGTAGTATACCTAGTTACAATAATCGCAAGCAAGATACTGTATCTGATACTATCCTTTTGATATAGACGCATCAATACAATTTCCAGTGAGGAATTTTTCTTAATTCACTTTTTACTAACCTAGAAGAGTAAATAAAATAACTTCCATCCTACACCTGTTAAGGATTAACCTATAAGAAGTGCGTGATTGACCTCTTTTCAGTCCTTGACCAAGGGAAGGGCTTTCCACATTACTGAGATAGTTAGACTTACATAATGCTCTAACATCGAAGAAAAGGAGTGTTACAGTCTGATGAGATTACAAGATAGTGCCGTTTACTTAACTTACTGCTAGATATACTATTGGTGTTTCTTCTAGCCAAGAGTATCTGGCGACAAGTAAACTTTTCAAAATACAGGGTTTTCCAATAAGAGGTGTTATTTTGATATTCAAAGAAAAATGCCATTTTTTGAGATAAATGATCGGATCTTTATTTCATTATAAAGAGGAAGGTATACCGTTAATAACGGAAAATAAAATCAGCCAAATGACCACCACGACCACGCCTACAGAACCATATCCTTTTCATGAAATTTTCCATAACCAAATCGCAAAGTGTCTGCCCTATGTCCTCGATAGCCTCACTAATTCCATCTTTGAGGTCTTGAATCGACGCTGGGCTGTTGGCGTAGACCTTCTCTTTCACGTGGCCCCACAGGAAGAAGTCGCAAGGTGTTAAGTCACAAGATCTCGGTGGCCAATTGTGATCACCTCTTCGAGAGATAACACGGTCCGTTTGTGGAATGCCTAATTCCAAAGAACGACGAGGAATGGACAAACCTGGGTTTTCTTCAACACTTTCGGCTACAGCAGCAATATTCTCGGCTGTTCTTGAGCGGCGTGCACGGGTTTTATTCTTCACATCACTAACTTGTCCCGACAGCTCGAATTTTTCTACCAATTTCTGTATTGCGGCCCGACAAGGTGCTTCACGACGACCCAAAAATGTTCGAGTTTTACTAACCGTCTCTGGCGTGGTTTCTACTTGTCAAATATCAAAAAATGACAGCTCCAGAAGTGACATCTACCGAAATAGCGGGCTAATTAAAATAACACCTCTTATTGGAAAACCCTTTATAATCTCAAAGGTTCCAGTAGCTACAACACAAAAAAGGTTGTACGTGATTTTGATATTTAAGTTCATCAGGTATTGCCATACTGACAAAATACAGTTTTGAGAATGGATTGGACACAGTTTCAAACTCTGAATACAAACAAAAAATTGTATGCTTCTATATCTACTTAAATATAATATTTTAAGTATACTCTAATTATTTTAAAATGGGTAAAGTAGTTTATTTGTATATTTCAATTACTATATTTTCCAAGTTTTTGTTATTCAAAATATTTATTTTAGATATAATTACTTCATGCATATTATACCTTTTGAACTTTCTGAGCATATAATAAAAAATGTAATAACATTTAATTTAAACTATAAAAACTCACTGTTAAAAAAGAAACTGCTTTTTGCCTTTATAACAAGATTTCCACATTTCTTACCTGGAATAAAAAAGAAATAAATTATCTTTTTTTTTATTAATTTATCGACAAAATTTAATTATTTTATTTTTAAATCTATTTATTACTAGTTTGTGCAGAATAGGGCAGAAAGAAATATACTTAGTATATCTATCTATCTAATAAGCTCGGCATTTTGTTGTGTGAGAATTTTTTTACTAAAACTTAAGTACCTCTGTCATCGTGCGATAAAATTTTCTAAATAGATCCATACAATTTCATCAACATACTTACGATAAAATCACCGGAAGACTACATGACCATTTTGCTTTTTACAATGTTGAAAGTTGTACACCCCCGTCCATGTGATAAATCATAAATGTCAACGAAAGTTACTATAGGAATAGCCAGTTAGGAGGAAATCAAAAGTACATTTAGAAAATTAGATTTAGAAATTTTTGAAAATACTGAAGTTTTATTTAAACAAATTTCGAAATAGGACTGCTAATTCAAAATTTCACTTGTTAACAAATTTTTAAGTCACTCGGATACAAACAACAAACTTATGGATACAAAGGAAAAGTTAAAGAAAAGTCACGATTTTATTTTTGTCTAATTTCCCTTCAACGACAAAAATTTCACTATAATACCTTTCATTTGGAATAAACTTAAAAAACCGAAATATTTCGAAATATGCCCATAAGCAAGTATGTAACTTTAATAAAATCTAAATTATATTCTATACATCGATACATACCACTGCCCCACAGGTTGTGAACCAAAACAAGCTTCCTCATGTTCAAATGATCATGCATAATTTACATATAGGCGATCCCATAAATATCGAAAAGGATCTAACGTAATTTGGTGGAATAGATATGCATGGTGTTTCATAAAAATATACTGGTGCAAAATGATTACATGAAATTAAATGATGCTTATGGTATATACATAGATTTATTTTTTCAAAACTCTTCAAAATTTTGAAACTATTTTTTTAACAGACTTATTATTTCCTTCACAATAAAAAATTGTCAAATTTGCATCTTTTCAAAACTCTTCAAAATTTAGTCGGGGGTTTTTTTTTTTTCAAAATAATAAAAGTTTCCGCTTTTCCAAACTTTTCACAAAACTTAGACGCTGCTTGTTTTACAGACCTTCTATTGTCTTCCAAATAACAAACCTCTCAAAACATTTTTAAAACTTTCTCCCTTTGTTTATATGCAAATATACGTTTTTCAAAGTTTAAATAAAAACAAAAACAAATAACGAACATGAGATCGGCAGGCAAGAGAAATTCCATTTTCCTTTTCCGAATCATCTTCCACAATTTTTAAATTTACCTCTCACTTGCAGGGGAGCTATCTGGATGCGACTACAGAGAAACGGATTCGGTAATGTGGAATATTTTACGGCACGTATCCAAGCTGAGTGCTACAACTTTGTGAAGCTTAGTTCAAAAAATATCTTAAGTTTCATTCATATTGCCCAATTATTTTAATTTATTTTCTAAAATTTGAAACGACTTTATTCGTCTCGTGTTTCACAGTTTCATATTATGTAAACAGTATATAAGTCAAAAGATGTTATAAAGGGAGACTTGCACTTATAATTACTTCTCGAATCTGAATTTAGAAAAAAAAAATATTTAAATTCCCCACATCCCTCCATATACATACAAAAGTAGATACAAGTTGATTCGCACACACCTTTTATATATTATAATCCAACTTAAACTCATTTTTTGAAATTTACTTTTCGTGCATACAATTACATTCTGTAAGCACTTATAATGCTTTCAAAAAAAAAAAAAATATATATAAAACAACCCCAAATCCACATGACAACATTAAGCCCATGAACGAGTATAATCGTTTTCAGTGTTATTTTGGCTTCTTTTATTCTTCCCGTTCCATTTTTAATACTTTTAGTATCAATCCATCATTTTTGTTGCTGCTGTTGTTGCTCATTTTAATGTCATTTTGCGGGGTTCTGGTAGGTACTTGTACGTAAGTAAATATATATATTTTGTAGTAGAAGCTCTCAAAAATCCGATTATAGTATCTTAGGAGGCGTAAATTTTCACCCTCATGCTGATATACTTTCCCTCTATTGTCATAAAGGAACTCATTCCCATGACATTTTTAATGTTCCTGTTTCTTTTTTCTTGCCTCGAGTGTTCGTGTTAAGGTGCTCTTAAAGAAACATAAAATCTTTTTATATTCGACATGAAAACATGCCGAAACAACAAACAAGCAAGCAAATGAAAGAGTTTTTGTTAAAGATTTTTTTTCTTTTTAGAGTATATCGTTGTTGTTGTTATGAACTTATTCATTAGCAAAAGTATTAAGAAACTTTCATGAAATTGAAAAATCATTGAGGATATTTATAAATAAAATATTGAAATTTTATAAATATTAATATTGCCTTGAATTGGTGGATCGTTTTTGAGTGTTTTTTTTTCTAAATACATATTTCAGTAACTATTTGAAACGTCTCGAAGTAGCGCTATGATAGAAAAGGATAAACGGGTTATATGTGGGGCGCTTTTTTTTTTATTTGCCACTCTTGAACTAAATTTTTCATCATGAATAATTTCAAATATCATGCAATTCCGGAGCAAAATATTATTATTATTTTTTTTGTTTTTTTTTTTTTTTTAATTTTCAAAACATAGCCTGGGAGAAATATTAGAAAAAAAATCTTTCTTCTTTTCGATCAAATGTACATTTTATTAAAATGTCCCCAAATACTTCTTTAATTTCGACTTGAAATTATCAAGATGTGGGCTTGATTTTTGCAAAATTATATCAAAGAAACTGGGAAAATGGTTCGAAATGTGGTTTTACTTTTTTGATTAAACCCACATACCTTTGTTTTCCTGCTGTTTCTGGGAGAAGTGCCGGTTTTATTCACCGGTATGCTTCTGGTCCGATTATAGTTAAAAATAACGATGTTTGTTTATCTCCACCTACAGGGCTTATCTCAAAAAAATCTGTCCATTCTTTCTAGATACTCTCCAATATCTTCCCCGATTATGAACTGCTAGCCCCGATTAACGACATTTTATAAATTAATGTAAACGTTTTCCGTTAGCTTTTTTTTTTTGCTCTTCGCCAAATAATATATATTTGTAAAAAGGCAGTGTGCCCAATAAGTACACGTTGGCTGCTGGATTAAGACTAAAATTTATTATCATGAAACTTGTTCCTACACATAGCTTAATCAGTACATTAATGTGTCATTTCTGTGTATTACTTTACAAATATTATTCTCCACCAGTATACATGCGTATATGAATATATATATATATAATTGGAGATGAATGATTCATTCATACATATCAAGTATCGTAAAACTTACTTTAGTCAAAATGGCATAAGTCAAAATTTTGTTTCAATATAATCCCAAAATATTTCCCGATTTGGAGAACACATTTAGTTTGGGAAAAACTATCATAAAAAAAAAAGTCGATTCATCTTTTCGGTCAAAACAAGGCTAAAAATTTACCACATATTTCGCGCCAAATTCGACGTCCAGTTTTGAGGTTAGATTTACACAGTTTTTACGCAAGAAAATTTTATGATAGTCAAAATTTCGATATTGTCTCCCAAATCGATGCGATTATAGCTAAATTGTCTTTAAAGGCAAAATAATATATCTACACTAAATAATTTTCAATCAATTAAGTACGTAACTCTTTAAACTAGCCAACTTAATCTATTTTTCTAGTGGGAATATATAATACATACTATGTAGGGGAATGCTGTAAGGGTTGGCTACCATTTTGATTTTTGTCCATAACTTTTTTTTAAAGAAGAATTTTGTCAATCCAAGCACATCTTTGGAAAAAGGAACACTTTTGCTGAACACCGCATCGATTGGGCGAAAATTAAAAAAAAAAAATATAGGCATTTAAAAAACAAAAATTGAAATGCTTTCAAGGTTGGCCAATCGCTGAAAATCGACGAAATATATGCTCAAATAATTAAAAATGGCCTGGAAAAATTAATTGAATGAAATAAAAAGCCGAATTTGTTGCATTTTCCCGTTTTTTAGTAAAAATTTGAATAGCTCATTTTTCGGAATCGTATTTCTGGCAAATGTAATTGCTCGTCGTTACATTTACGCATTTTAAGTGCGCTTCTCTCTTGCATTGTCCGAAGAGGACTTTTTTGGCACTTTTTTGGGGCAGGCATCTTCATTTAGCTGGTGTTTTATTGGCGAACTTCATTGGTATTGGTGCTGGATTGCAATATAATTACAATGCTTACCTTGACGATTCCATATTTTCGCCCAACTTTTGGCCGTATTCACTGCTGCTAAAAAAAAAACTTTTTTTGGAATTTCAAACGACTGAGTGCAAAATAACTTGTGCTTACGCACCAAATCTATAATGTCACGAAAAGTTTGCAGTCATTGAAAAAATGTTTGCCGCGCTCGCATGTGGTGGCGCTTGGTCGAAACTAAAAAAATCCGAGTTGGCCAATCTAAAGAACAGGCGAACCAAGACAACATTTCCCTATCTATATGACTACTGTAACACTATCTTGGAACTAAAAAATTCGAAAAATATTATAAGTTGATCCATAATTTACCTCGTCTATGGATTATTCTAACCAAGATACAAATTAGTGTAATTAACTAAAACCCCAACTCAGGCAAATTGTCTAACTCAACACTTTTAAATTCAAAATAGCTTAAGGGTTGCATGAATATACAAAACAACTCCAACCTACATTCCTTCGGCAACCATTATCTTACCGCAATAACATCCCTTTACCGAAACTTTAGTTAGTAGATCCATCAAAAATGACTTGTTTTCCTATGGTTTTATAATTCATCTAAGGAGGAAAAAGGATGGCCCAGCCCGGCCCGACCCGGTCCGCCCGTGAATAAATGAAGAAAACAAATTAATCTTCTTGTAGTGCAAGTCGTATAAATTCAAAATTCACCCGTTGAGAAATTTTGCCTTTCTCCATTCTTCGAACTTTATACAAAGTTTTCCTCTATCCCCTGAAGGCGGGCGCATTTAAACCCAACCGTCAGGCTAACTATATAGGGTATTGGGGATACATACATATAAATCTATATATACATATATATATACATATACACCATTATTTCTATGGAAAATTATGAGGGATATTGTGCATAAAAACATGACGTTCAGACTATACTCTACATACCTAAAGGAAAATATGGAATTCCAGGCTAAAGAAAACCATAAACATTGATTCTAGTTGTATGAGTTCATACGAAACAATGTAGGTGGCCTCGATTGAAATTATATAAAGGAAAGACTCAATATCTTCAACTCCTTTCCCTCCTGTACGAAAACGACAACTACGACAACGACTACTAGTTATATTACACGGAGATGGTTGAATGCAAAAATAACCACAAACTTGGCACAACTTTCCAAGGGAACTTTCTGATAATGCCTTTGGACTATAGAAACATGCAATGTCTGCACAAGAAATGCACAAAACAGTCAAACAATATTGAACGAGAGTATAACTATAGGAGAAAATGGGTTTTATGAATATGCGATGAGAGAGATTTTATTGCTATCTACCAGAATGAAATGATATACAAAGAGGAGGACCAATTCGACCGATCCGGTCTACAATAGTCCAGGACACTTGGGACTCATAGTAGAACCATATAGCTTTGTGTGGTTACCACAAACTTTGGATTATTGTCCAATTGGGCCAAGGTAACGAAATGTATATATAGATAAATGAGATTACTCTTTTCTTTTTAGTTAAATTGAAGCTAAAATTCGACATTGTTAATCTAACTTAGTATACCTAAGCAGAGTTGGGAGTAGAGCAGTTGTCTTTTAAATATATTTACAAATGTCCTGTTTTGGATTAAATGAAATTTTAGTCAGGACTAAGAATACAACAAAAGAGCTTGAGAACCTTTTTTTTTTTTGTTTTGTTTTAATATCAGTGTTCGACACTTCTCAAAATTTCGTCATGGTTCTCCAACGAACTCATCCTCTTGAATCACGACAACGAGCTTAGAAGCCAAGGAGGCCGAGTTCGTTGACATAAAATATACATTCTATGATGCATTGAATGATTTTATTGGCAGATGCATATATCAAAGGGCATTCCTATGGTGCCTGACTATAAATCTAATTTATCCTCTTGAGAAAAAATGGTATTTAACCAACGACTCCGATAAGTCCAAGAAAAAATCTTACTCAACTATAAATCTAATTGGCATCGTATTTGAATCCCAAATGAACCAGTTGGCGCTGCTATTGAGAAGGCAAGGGTGCAAATGGTGCAGTCTTTTCTTTATATTTGTGATGATACCAATGCTTAAAGGATAATCTATGATACTATACCATAGCATCAGCAAGAAAGAAAAAAAGAGGTAATATGACTTAGATTTATGTTTTAAGTTTATGAATTGATAAATTGTTCCATATCTTCACTGCTCTAATTACGAATGATTTACCAAAATTTTACTGTGGAGTGGGTGTTGCATTATAGTTCAGTGATATTAGACAGCCTTGAGTTCGATTTACCCTGCTTCAAGCGAGTATTAATGTAATTAATGTAATATCCTTAGGAAAGTAAATGTGTGCAAATGTGCGATTCAATTTTAATAAATATACATAAATAGCTCAGTAATAAATGAGAACAGCCTGAAGGCTATGGGCTTGAAATTCAATGATAATTAAATGGAATAGATATGTCGCCGATATTATAACTTAATTCATGCATAAATTAATACGTTTTGCAACGTTATTTCATTTTTTAAGAAAGAAATGTGCAAAAGTACAAATGTATCAATTGATTAAAAACAGTATCCGTGTATCCAAAATGATAATCCTTCCAAAAATGTATCTAAATGGATCCATTTGATTCTAAGTGGCAGCACTGTTTGTGTGAGAATCCAATATATATATATAGGTATGTAGACACTAACGAGACTACAAAATGGACGGTGATTTCGTCTCCAGAGTTGTGAATTGAATTTAAAATAAGAGCTAAAACAAGAGTAAAATATGTATATAAAATTCAAGATTAAGGTGCTGATTGCATAGCAGTCAACGGCTAGGAAAAAAAATGTTTAATCCATTTATAAAGATTTAGATCCAGTCCTAATGCTTAAACTCAGTTCTAATGCGTGAAAATTACTGTGACAATGGATGCGAGATTAACCTTTGCTATTGCTATCCTCTCACACAGTCAACTTACTCTAATTATCCTAAGTGACCCTCCAATTTTAATTGTCATTATCATTGAAAAAGAGGAAAAATAAAAAAGTTATTTAAAGTAATGTATTTTTAATGTAAATATATTATTTTGACATTATTTTCAATTAAATTCGAAAAGATAAACCAAAAGCAATATTTTACATAAAGAAAAGTTTCTTTGCTACATTGAAATTTATGCCTTAAAGTAGGATTAAACTCAAAGGCATATATATGAAATTGCGAATACTCAACTTTAGTATTAGAAACCGCATGAAAGTAGAATTTTAATTGTGTTATAAACACTTGCAGCTTTCCATCATGTTCTTCTATTCGTATGCTCTTTAGATACATATGTATATATAAACTTAAAAATATCCAAACAATCTTGCTGTTAGTATTACTGAGCTTAGTTCAATAATTTTTTTCTTAAAACTTATTAATTGTAAATTAATATAGAAAAAAATGAATAGCAGTTTTAGATTTCTCATATAGTGAAAACTAAAAAACTAATTAAAAGGTAATAAAAGTAATGCAAAAGTAATGCATTCCAAGAGTTTTATTACTTTCTATTATTTTTTGCAATTCTTTCAAATACTCTTTTAAATACCAAGTAATGGTAGTTATAATGAAAACTTCTAAAATCCCTTGTAATGGTAATGAAATTAATATAATTGAGCGCGGGTCTGTTGTTACCATTTCCTTTCTTGAATCACTTCAATTAATGAACGAACCCATTTAAATTCAGTGTTCCTAAAAAATATCATAACCGGATTGGGTGCACTCCAGAGCTTGTATACGCATAAAACTATTGATTTGATAAAATTTATTTATTCCATTTTGTCATATACGACTACCTGTAGTGATTTATATACCTGCAAAATGCAAATTTTATAACTAAAATTACAATTTATTCCATGGCTATACGTATCACCAATTTCATTTTCTCACTTAAAATTATATTCCTCAATTTAAAGCATATTTTTTTTATGTGGTCGAGAACAATAATATTTCTACACCAGATTTCATGACGAATTTCTTGAAAATTCTTCGCATTTCATCCCCCTCGGTAATGAGCTAAAGTATTTTAATGAACATCATTTGGTGTCATAAGAAAACCCACTTAAAATATCTTTCAAAATGCTCCATTATCAGTCGTCCTTATACTCTTTATGATGACTTGTGCCATGAAGGATTTTGAGGGGTTGAATGATATGAACAAAAAGTACTTCAAGTCGTATAAGTACTGGGAAATTTTGAATGGTCAGTCTTTGCAAGTACTGGAATTATATGTATGTACATATGTACGAGTAATGCGCTAAGTGCTGATGTATAAGAATATTTCAAATGAGGAATCAAAGGAGACATAAAATAGAAACATATTTTGTTAGTTAGTATAAGTGCGTTCAAGCTGTTCTTTGGCGTTTCCTATATGCCGTATCGTTTGTAGACAGAATAATACTTATAATTTTTTAGGAAAGTGATATAAGATTCTAGAATGATAGAGATTGAAAGTATTTCTGATTTTAATTTCGTCTTCCACTTATGACACATCACTTGAAAAATACTTTGGATTTTATTATTGTCGAGACAAAGAAGCTATCAATGCAAATAAACATAAAATTTCCGATACAACTAATTAATTAATATCCTTTGACATATTACATATATTTGTGGTAGATATGAAGAGAAAAAAGAAAAGGAAAAATAATTTCAAAAGCTGTTAGTAACGCCATCTATCTTTCAATGCGCTTATTAGAATTTCAGTGATAATGTTTGAAGGAGTCCCAGAGAAAAGTTTTGAATTTGTAATAAAAAACCCTTGTTTTCTCAAAATTCGCCATGACATTTTAGCAAAAAGTTATAACCCATATTCTGTCAATAACTCCACGAATGTTGTCCTTCAGATCGGAAAATTCCTTTGTAATGTAACCTCATACTTGACATAATGTAGTTATCTCGAAAGAAGAAAGTCTAAGGGTTAAATAACAAGAGCTTGGCGAAATTTATAAAATCCTGGTATTTACCACATTTTTTTCCTTCCCTGACGTTCATGTTTTCCTTTTCTTTTTTTTTCTTTTTTATTTTTTTTTTGTTGTAAGTCGCTCAATGCTCAAAACTAAAAAAAAAATTATCTTCTTTGTAAATTTTTTGAAGCCAGTTCACTTTTCTTCACTTTTTTTTAAATCCCTCCTTACTTTTCAAAATCGATGTTCGACCTTAACATGAGAGTTCTAAGTCGTTTCGCAATCACTGTTTCTCAAATTATCAAACCAGCATCATGCTTTGTGCATTTAGCAGCACTGTTTCATCTCACTAAATATTAAATTCATCTGAGTGTTCGGTGGGAATCTGGAGTTAATGGTTCAACATAATTTCGATCATTTCATACATCATCCGATGAAAGAAAAGTAAAGGACGATCAAATTTCTTCTTATACATTACGTTGGCCCAAAAAAGTGTTAAAATGTATAAATGCTTATTCAGAATTTGTTAGCTAACTTATTCTTAAACTTCTATGCAAAATTTCAGTCAAAATCCATTAATGTTTAGAAGTCGCTCAAATCGAAAATAGCGTTTTTTTTTTCTGTTTTGGACTTTAAGGAAAACTGTTTCAACATGTGAAAGTCGTTTCAGAAAATTAAATTCTTCTATTTTTTATAAATTTTTCTAAACGAGAATTCTGACCCCGAACTCCAATTTTTTGACTTCGCGTAAATTTTTTTATAAGGAAAAGTGCCACGCTGGTATACTTTTTCTACTATAATGTAATCTACAACTGAAGGGGGTCATGTAGTGTATGAACTGTTCTCAAAATGCGATTTTCGAAGGTGAAGCATTTATACAAATTACAAAGAGTATGTGCCGGTCCATAAAAGTATAGACTTTTTCACTGTAACAAAATGATTTATACAAAAACAAAAACAAGAGAACAAGTTACAATTGGTTTTCATACCAATAATATTGTACCCTAGATAAACATAGAAGTTAAATAAAGTGAAAACCAAAAGCTCTATATGGCAACACCAAGAAGGGGTTGCTCGATTTAGTTCATTTTTAAAATTTGATTTACTATTTTTATGAAAACTCTGTCTACAAAATTTCAGATCTTAGGTCGACACGTTTTCAGGCAGTTCCTTACAAAAAAAAACTGACGTGAAGTCAAAAAATTGGAGTTCCAGACCCGAATTTTCGTTTTGAAAAATATAAGAATTTAATTTTTTAAAGCGACTTTAACTGTAATAAGTTCCCTAAATTAAAAAAAAAAAGAACTAAGAAAAAATATTGTCAAATTAAAAAGTTATGACTGTTGAAACAGTTTTCCTGAAAGTCCAAAACGGCCAAAAACACACTATTTTCGATTTGAACGACCTCTAAACATTATTGAATTTCACTGAAATTTTGCATAGAAGTTTAAATTCCATTAGCTAACAAATTCTGAATGAGCATTTAGATATTTTAATACTTTTGCAAATCCATACATTTTTGGGCCACCCTGTTATACTACACACATTACTGAATATAATAGCATATTCTTAGCAAAGGACATAGGAGCAGCTTACAAATAAAAAATGAATAATCACCGAAATACACGCATTTTCTCCAAATGAAGTTGAATATGGCTCTATAATGACAGAATACTTACTCGAGCAAAAAACTCAATTGAATTAATATATTGAAATCAGCAAATTTTCGATTAACATTTATTTATCTCGGAGAGTTATAGTTAAAGCTACCATATCACCTAAGATCTTTTTACTCGCATAACTTGAAAATTAAATAAAAATTCTGGCACAACTCTAAAAACAAATCACTTTTCTTGAAAAATATTCTATACTATCTCAACTAGAAACTACTGACATCTCACGGTATACATACAAACTGCACAGTAGCCTAATAAGTTTTTGGCTATTTAAGTCATGACGACACTCCGGTTAACTTTACATTGTGGCTTATCAGCAAAGCATACGTACTAATTAAAATATAAAGTAAAATTTTTTTTAACAACCTGTTTGGAGAGAAAAAGTTTTCTTTTGGGGTAACTGAATCAACCCACGCAACTGAAGTACTATATAATCCCTATTTTAAACGAATTTCATCGATGACATGATGATCCACTCTGGCAGAATTCTAAACACTTACACTTTTTGTTTATTTATTTTTGTATTCAGTGAAAACAACTTCAGAAATATATATATATTTCTTTTTAAGACGTGCCACATTTCATCTCACATAAAATCTAAAAGATTTTAATTGCAGAAATAAATGCAAATTTCTCATCATCTAAATTTTGTATAACTTTTGAACGAAATTTCTTGGAAAGAGACTTAATTGCATCGAATTTCAAAATAGACAGCCCCTTGAAAGTGAATTGGGTGATTGAACAATTCCAAAATAAATTAAAGCTCTCCTTTAAAAGCTAGACAAATTTAATTTTAATTAACAATAAATTCTTCAATTTCATGACGCAAAGCTAAATATTTTCTTTGAAGATCGTTTAATCATGTCCTTGCCATGTCCAAACAATACCCGTAGGGACATCGAATTTTTGTCAATTAGGACCTACGTTTTATATTTACGTTTATATATGTATATAAAATATGAAAAACAGTATATGTGCTCAACATCAGTGCAATTTTCTTTATATTTCTAGCATAGCACGTGCTTTTCTATATATTTTTCTATTACAATTTCTGATTTGATCTAACATCAACAAAACCGGAAGCCATTGCTGCTTGACTAGATTTGCTACTTCAATAATAAAAAAAAAAGGTGTCCGACAAAATAGCTAACGACGAGTTCTTTTCTTCGGTAATGTGTATGACCTTACAACATAGTTTTTCAGATGAAGTAACATAAACAGAAGAGGCCAGTGCCCTCCGACCGATCGATGAACGGACGTCGTAATAAGTATTCCCACATTGGACTTGGAGGTATAAGACAACCGCAACACACTCTTCGACAACCTCGATTGAGTAAATTTTACTACTCGAAGAGAAGAAAGCTTTTTAGACTTATAGTTAAGGAGATGATCATCAGCAGTATCATACTACCCCAGTTAGAAGCACAGCACAGCACAATATTACTTAGGCTAGAGTCTTCTTGTGCTTTCAGGTCCAGAAGATGCTGCGAGCAGTATATACATAAATGCATATGTTTGTATACCTACATGTCCAAGTACAAATACAAAAAAAAATACGAAAATAATACAAAAATTGTAAATAAAGCGTGGTATCAGTGGCGTACGAGTTTATAAATTAATTATGGTTATGTTGAAATGTTATCAGGGTTTCATCGTTAGGTTTACGATTTTCTGTTTAGTTTTTAACCGTGTTTATTTTTTAATTATGAAATGAAAGATGTGCGTGGGTGATATGATATTTCTGTATAAGACAATGTGGGCGAAGTAATAGAGACTATGGCAGTAATAAATTGAATTTTCTTTTTTTGTATATTTTGTAATTTATTTGAAACTTGATATTTATACATAGCTTATGTAAGTTTTTTTTTTATTTATAATGGAATACTAAATTCCACAAAATTTCTTTCGAAATTTTGTTGTACAGAGCTTGTGAATAATATTTGAAATATTGTGTTTGAATAACGAACTAAGGCCACGGTCGTTAGAGGGACAATATCTTCATAAAGGCGTTACTAAATGTTTAGTTTTATTTCTAAGATCATTGGCAACAACTGACCAGCCAGTTATCATAAATTTTGAACACATGTGTGCCTACTATATGAATTTGAAGTTGGTGTACGCTTTTTGTTTTTGAAATTCTTTTTATTTAAATTCCATAATAATATTCCCCTGAAGAATGTAACCTTACTTTATTGGATCATTATACATAATACACAGTGCGACAGACCCTACCTACGATAACAGGGTACTTATGCAGAACGGTATACTATATAAAATTTTCAATGTAAATTGGAGAGTACCTAAGTGAAGAAATCCACACATCAAATTGGTGTAGATAACCTTTAGCAACTCTACCACTGTTCAAACGTGAACATAAAACAATAAACATAATTTAAGGCATACGTAATTTCAAAAAGTCAAAAAACCTAAAACAAATAAGCAATAATTGCTCGCAATAAATATTGTTTTCGAGACAAATATTGCTTACAGGTAAGCAACTAAGTAGGTAATGTAAGAAGAAATTAAGTTTTATTAAAGAACTTCCCAAGTAAAGAAAGCTGCATTTTCTTTTACTACTTAAGCCTCCACCAGCATTAATCTTAAGTCAACATTCATTTCTATTTGAAGCTCTTGAGCCCAAACAGTAGTTCACTTCGGTATGCCGAATAATAAGCACTCGAGCTAGAAAAATAACCACATTTGGCCAGATTTTGTGTTTGATTTCGTGTCAATTTTTTTCTTAGGATAAGTGGCACGGGGATATACTTTTTCTACTACTATAATGTAATCTACAATCGATTATCTTTCTAACGACTACAACTAAAGGGGATCATGTAGTGTATGAACTGTTCTCAAAATGCGATTTTCGAAGGTAAAGCATTTTTGCAAATTGTACCTGTCATACTTAGTTACTTTGTACATGCTTCAATTGATGAAAACCTCTCGACACTCAGTTAAGTAGGCAACAAAGTGCCCAGTGGTGAAATTAATTTTAAACTACACTTAGTAATACCATGTAAAATAAATTTTAACAAAAAATTATTTAATTTAAAAATTACCTAGTCAAAATGGCATTATTTTGGACTAATGGCATCTTATAATTTTTGCTAAACTGAATTTAAAGAGGCTAATAATTATTTACATTATTAAATTGTTAGGTTTAACGTGAATTATAATAGCTATGAATGTATAAAGAATTTTTTTATCGCGAATTTCTGTAAAAATACCTATCGAAAGATTGGCACCTGTCTGGTCCAGAGTGTATAAATCTATATTTTATGTAAGTAGAGTAAACTTAAAAAATCCCATGGATATCTTTCTCTTAAATATTTAGTTATACAAAAAAAAAATCAATCCGAAGAAGATCTAAGAAAACGCTATTTTACTGTCAACGATAAAAACAATTTGAATTGTTCGCTTTCGCATTTATATAACAAAAAACAAACAAAGAAAAAAACGGGAAATTGCCTTTTGGGTAGAGACATTATATAATTTAATCTTCAGTAAATTTTCCATTCTTTCATTTATCAATGTTACTTTCATCTGGTCGTTATTAAATCTTATTTCCTCAATTTTTCCTATCAATCTTTAGACAATATTTGAACTTGGCATAAATTTGAACCATAATTTTTCACAGAGGAGAAATATTAAGTACTTCACCAAAAGTGTGGGTAAAATTACGTCTATTTGTATTAAACGGTGTGGTTTCGATATTAAATTTCCTAAAACTTAAATAGTGTGTATATTTTGGACTGTAACATACTTGTGTGATTAAATATACTTCCAAATTTACTTACATATGAAATACAAACACACGAACGTTAATCATTGAACATCTTCAAATCTTTTGCTCCACTTCTGACCCAGTTTAATATAATTTTGTTACCCATCTATAGGAATTTCTGATAATGCACTGCCATGCCTGCTACATATACATATATATATATATATATATATATTTGTTCATGTGCACGAGTAGGTACCCTCGATTTATTCCCTTGTTATTAAGATATAGATAGTTCAATGCATTATGTGCTCCTCTTGAATCCCTATAGCCCCAGAGGACATCTCAGGTACAGGTTGTGCAGACATTTCGCACTTTACGCTCCCTTATTTCCAAACATTGTTGGGTTTGAATTTGCCACCTCAGGCGAAATCAACTTACAACGGAACTTAATTCAACAGAATCAGGATGAGATTAGTTACCATGAAAATAGCCATACTATGCTCGGTTGCCTTCAGAGATCACACATTGATCGATGCTAACTAAAAACAAAGGTTGCCTCCGAAACATTGAAGAGACATCATGTAATACACACATGTGTGTATATTAATCTGAAAATGTATGTACATTCGTATTCGATGTATCTGCGGTACTTGAAATTCATATCTCCCGCCTCTCATCTCTTGCTAGTTTCATTAAATCATAGATAAAGATATGCTTTGGGTCATTGTTCAAGTTCAAACTATATCTACTATCTTATTCGTATTCAATTGTGAGACGATATACTCATTCTAGTGTGTCGAACTATGTATGTATGTAGAGTTTTTTTTTTTAACTAAATGACTTCGTGAATTCAATTAAAATTTCCAGTCCATCCCAAGGGGAATTAGTCTATAGAGGAGTAGTGGTCGTAAATTAGCGCAATTACAGTCTCAGATATATTCTCATTTTTTTTTTTCGCTTACTTTCTGAATTGCGTTCTCTCGTTGATTTGTTAGTTACATAGCTTTTTTGTGCCAGTGTTTACAAACAGAACAGTTACAATAAAAGAAATTAAAAAAAAAAAACTAAATTGTAGTATACACAAAAAAGCTTTTAAAAACTTTTCAGATTTTGCATAAAGCTTACTGGTCGGTCAGTCGGTTGGAAGGTAATTTGGAATTGATAAAGAAATGTGTGGGCTCTATTTTAGCTTTATTTATGTAGTTTTTTTACACTTTTACACTCGTTTGTAGTGAATTGATTTTTCGAATGACTAAAATGTTCGAAAGGGTTTAATGTTTACATTTGATCTTATTGTATTTGAATTGAAGCTATATTGCGTGCAAAAACTGTTTTTTTTTCGTTTATTATTATTATATATTGGAAACAACTTTGTTTACATATCCATGAAATAAGTTCTTTTTGTTTATTTAATGAAACAAACGAAGTTAGAATTAAACACTATGATTAGATATCTTTCTCTTACTCTCTGTAGTCACATTTACTATATACAGGGTGTTTCCGCCTAGGAGGTCAATAGAGCAGGTGGTGATAGTATTGTATTGTATGGCAGGGGGGAGGGGGCATATCAACCGTATAGAAGTTACAGGGTGATTAAGAAAAAAGTTAGTTTTTCACAAAACACCCACTATCTTAAAAAGAATGCAGCCCCGTACCCCTCTCCTGTCAAGAGTTTGGTTGCTTAAGCTAAAAATTTCGTATTTTCTTACTTTTGTTTTACTTTGACCTCTATTATTTTTGCAAAAAGGTCATTAACATATCATTATTTTTTTTATAAAATCTGTAAACTGTAGACTCTCTTCTTTAATTTGACCTATTACATGGTACGATCTCTTAACTGTGACCGTAATTGTGAAAAACTAACTTTTTATCTTAATCACCCTATATCAACCGTTTAGAAGTGTTGATATGCCTTCCCCCCTGCCATAAATTTTTTTTGTTTTTCTAGGTGAATATTATCACCTCCTGCTCTATTGACCTCCTAGGTGGAAACACCCTATATAGTAATTTTTATTATTTAATATTATTTAAATAACAATTACAATGACAGGACACTTAAGCGGCGAAAATATATCTTTGAAACAACCCAAAGTTTTTTTTTTTTTTTTGCAAATTTGTTAAGAGTATTTCTGACCCATAAAACTTAATTGAAATCCTTTTTTTTTTTTTACAATTAATATTTTTCGAAAAGACACATACATATTAAAGCATACAGTATCAGGGATCACATATACCTACCTACTACGATCGTTAAAAAGAAAAATTGAATAAATAACCCAAAATTAATTTGGTACAGAAAACCAAAAAGTACAAGTAGAAGGGGGGCAGTTCAATTTCAGTTCCACGTAAATATCACAGATTGCGCGTAGGTCTTAAAAACAACCTGTAGAGTATACATAGGTGAGGGGGTCATCTGATGAAAATTTTAATATAAAAATCTGACAAAGCAAAGTAATTTTACCATGGTTGTTGATTAGCCTGATCTGATAGCTCACCTACACTAGCTGATAGGTGCCCCTTTGTAATGCCGTTGAAGGATTCGGCTCTCGTAAATTGAGTTCCTACTCTTTTTTTTTTAGCTGATATAACAACAAGAAGTTCGTAACGCGACAAAGGGAAACTATCGAAGAAAAAATCAAAAGAATAACTAATCGAAATGAAGGTAAAAGATAAGCCCCAATACCCCAGATGGCAGGCAAGAAAAATGAGGATACATTAAAATAAGTAATCCAAGTAACTTAACTGACTACAGACTCTAGGATTTTTCAAAAGCTTTCGACAGTGTCAACCATCGTAAGTTACTGACAGAATTAGCTTCACGATTCAATTTTTCTACGTCGGCCATTTCTTTAATAGCTGAGTTTTTGGCAAATAGATCCCAACAGGTGATTGCTGATGAGCGTCTCTCATAAGTACTACCATTACATTGCCGAGTACCCCAAGGATCTATTCTTGGACCACTATTGTTTAGTCTGTACATTAACGATCTTCCTAACGTCATCCAGGAGAGGAAGAACAGCTTATATTAGATCCCACTAAATCCCAATCAAAGGTCTTTTATAAACAACATCTTGATATAAGCGAGTTGCCTCCGGTCATTCTTAATGGAACTACCCTGCCTTTTGTGAATAAAGTTAAAAATCTCGGCTTTACTCTGAATACCTCAATGAGCTGCTGTGACCATGTAAATGGAATAATTCGTAAGGTCTATGGTGGCCTTCGGGGGCTGTGGTTATCAGCTAGTATACTAACAAAGCCCTTACGTTTAAAACTAGTTAAAACGCTTTTATTGCCATATTTGATTGGGTCTTGTCTTATTTACCCCCGTTTAGATTCTTCTTTCACTAGAAAATTGGAGGTTGCTTATAATGATTGCACGTGATTTGTCTCTGGGCTGAAGCGATTTGATCACATTTCTCCGTTTCGGTTGCATATACTTGGATGTTCTTTAAACACTTTGCTTGTTCGAAGGCAGTTAATTTTTTTCTCATACAATTATATATCAAAACCGTGTACCTTCTTACTTACATGACGAGTTAGTTTTCCTGGGTTAATCTAGAGATCTTAACATCTTAATTCCGCGACACAGATATTCCATAATGGAGAACTCTTACTTTGTTCAAGTAATACGTTTGTGGTATTCACTTCCTGCCAACTTTCAAATATCCAGCGCGTTGGGGGCTTTCAGGGAACTTTTTTTTTCCTATTTTTTCCTATTTTTTTTTTCTCTCTTTAATCAATGTTCTATTAGTTATTATTGTTGAGTTTATATACTTACATTCTGAATGCTGTTTATATCCTTGTTTAAGTTTTATAATATTATTATTTTCATATTAATTCTCTTTTCCTAATCGTTTAACTTTTTAGCTTTATTTAATTTAATTTTGTTTTTCTCTAAGTAGGTGCAGCTAAAAGATTTTGTAAGTGTTATTGTACCATTAGCCAGGAAATAAAAATTGAATTGAATTGAATTATGGACTTGACTCGACTGTAATTTTATTGATATCATCCCATCCTTCGTCGCAACACATTTTCAAGAACTGAGTACACACTTCCAACACTTGTTCGTGACATACCTACTAACTTGTGACCTTACCAACTAACTGAGAGATGATACAAGCCGCTGCGCTGGAATTAAGCACTTTCAGCAGCTTGAAGATAGACTCGCTGAAAATCTTCTATGGGCTTAATTCATGCGCGCTTATTTACAATGATATCTTAAAACATATCATACACCCTGTAAATATAGGATGGTGCATGAAATAGAGCATAATCTACTAATCAGTCGAAAATTTTTGAACCATGAACATGCTTGGACCATGATTTTCTGGACACCCTGTATAAATCAAATTTTGCTAAATGATTCTTGTTTTATAATTTTATTATCTGAAGCTTTCTTTTCCGAGACTATATATGTGACCACAACTGTACTATATTCCCCATCTATTTAATTAATTAACTAAAAAACATTTCTATAAATCAAAGCTCTTCTCATCATTTTGTAATTGATTAGTCGTCGTCGAAAATAATTCAATCTCTTGCCATAAGTACACCAAAAAAAAAACACACATATTACTTGCTACCTATAACTCGAAAAGTATTTCAATTAATTTTGCAGTGGTATACCAACCAAAGTGACCAGTTTGCATGGTACTTTGTGTCATTAGAGGCTATGAGTATCAAGCAAACTATATTCTCCTTCAGATATTTCCAAATAAATTTCAGTATTTGTCTTGCACTTTAAGTGGTAAACTAAATACATGCTTTCTCATATACATATATGTATGTGCATGCATAACGTAAACTTTATTCACTCATCAGCATGACCATGATGATTTTGCGGTAAGCAACGGAAATGTTTTAGCGAACGGGATACAATTTAATGTCAAAGGTTGTAAGAATATTTTACCCAAATAAATGCGTTTTGGAGTTCTGTGGTTTTTATTTTCTCTCTTAGTTATGTACTTTGTTTGAATCATTAACCGAACAGAATTTTTCACGTTTGTTGATTCAAGAATTTATTTAGAAAAGATGAAAATGTAGTGGAAGAGAAAATTACTGGTGAAAAAAGAGAGTTAAGAAAAAAATGAAGATTGAATTGCTCAAATTATTGTTATCCTTTGGTTTGAGTATTTGCTAAAAACTTTCTTAGACATCAAATGAATTTTGACACTAGAAAAAATTAGCTATGCTCTTTCTGCAAGCAATAAAGTAGCATAAATTTGCGGTTTCATTAAAATAATTCCATAAAAACAACAATAATGTGCATAATAGATAATATAGTGAAAGATGTTATGCACAATTCATGAGTCATCCATCAAAACCAATATTATGCGTCGACATCTTATTTCATTTTGAAGTGTTTTATACGCGTAATCATTTTCAAAAATATTTTGCCTTTTATTAGGATAATTATAAACAAAATCTCAGTCTATGCCTATTTTAATATTTTCCCAGCTAAAATTGATGTCTCAATTTTTATGATTATATTGACTAAAAGAGGAGAGCAACCACTCTAATAAAATATCTATTTTAAATTGAGATTAAACACAGAGCTAATTATATAAGAACGCTCCGCATTCACTTAGGATTAATATCTTTCCTACTAGGAAATTCAGATAATTCCGCTCATGGTATACTAAAAGTCACAGTACGTTACAAAATAACTACAACGCAATTTTCTGAATGCTGTCACCAACAAAAACACTACAATTATCTAATTCAATATGGCAGAATATTGTTTCCAATAGATAGCACACCTTATTTTCTGTATACTGTATCTCCGTCTATCAGGTATAAAAGGTTCTACTTAGATAGATATCGCGTCGATGTAAAATGAGTAACACATACATATCTTTATGATTTAAGAGTCATGGATTCGAGACATACCGATGTCCGCCAATAGTTGAGGTATTATTCTGAAAATAGGATACTCATGAAAAATTTCAAATAAAAGCGTTAAGAAGAGTTAAGATGGTTGAATTGTATACCGGAAAAGCCATCAGAAACTGTCCTTAATAAACAACGTTTAACCGATTAATGAAATTTTTTTTATAGCATGCATTAGGCCTAGATTTACCCCAATCTGAATAATGAAAGTATACAGGAAAGATATCGAAGAGTGTTGCTGTGAAAATAATAAATTGCAACTGTCAACTCAACTCAGAATATCTTGAGCAACACTCGAATTTTTGAAAAGCTATTTGCCCCTCTTTCTGTACTAAATTCATTTGGTGTATGAATTGAAGCCAATCGATTCAAAGCAGGCTCTAGAATATTTATTATTTTTTTTTAGTATTCATCAATGTGAACCATAAACACTACGTTATTATACAGTTTGGTATGATGTTACCGCGGAATGAATTGTTGGTTCTTTGGTTTTTTGTGTTTTCACATAACATTAACCATAACCGATATCCATCAATGATCCATAATTTCTTGAAACCAGCTGTCACATTTCACCGATTAGGTTTCAACAATATAGTGCAGCTGCTCAGATAACTACCCAAATATTAATGGATATTTTATGACCGAACTTGTAGGGCACATAATTTTTAAAAATGCCCTACAGTATGCTTGGCAACCAAGCACATCTGCTTTGAAAACGCCAGGCTTTTTACTTTTGATATATGAAACTGGAAACAGAGGTACAAAATTCCCTTGCTCGAAATTGTCAAACTCTAAATTGGCAAATAAAAATTTTCAAACTTAAATTGCTCAAATCAAAATCTTCAAGTCAAAATTTACAAACTCAAAATTCCAAATCAAGTTCCGTTGTTGAAAAGTTTCAACCACAAAATCAAAAATTTAATATCCCAAGAACGAATCATGCTTAGATCATATTATAACTAAAGGAAGCATGATAAGCTGGAAAAATTACAGCGTTTTCCACTATTTGGTAGAATTTTGTTTATGTATTCGTTATGCTTATGGAAGTAGTAAATCTGAAATATTTTTGAAGGAGAGTTTGGCGTAATTATTTCAAATAAAACAAAATTGTGAACTGCCACTGACACATTGAAGGATAAAAAAAAGTAGGGAACACAAAAAACGTAAACAAAGAAATATTTTGAACACTTATCTTGATATCTTTGTTTCCCTTCCAGTTTTTTTTTTTTCATTTCTTTTGCATATATTTGCGGAAAAGAAACTTTCTAGTTTAACTTGCCTGAAAAATCTCTTTCAGGGATTATTTCGGTGATTATTTATATAGCACCGGGCACGGCACAACTCATTGTTAAAATATTCACACGTTTATGAAGTTTTTAAGGCTTAATCACTAAATGTCACTTCACAAATGCACTAGTTACTCGGACACCTAACGTATCATCTTACTTTTTTGCTCAATCATTTTATCTATTAAGAATATACAATATATTTAATTTTTTTATTATTATTTAAACTGTTTACATTTAGCAAGTAAATATTTTTAGGTCATTTAATAATATTTTGTTATAGTTTTGGGATTTGAAAAAAAAAAGTTCGCTTTTAGCTAGTATTCGGACATTAACCTTTAGTATTCGGACACTACAGTTTCAGTGTCCGGACATAGGCTTTTTGGAAGAAATTTATTACTCATTTTTTGTAGAAAATAAAAACAATTTAGCTTTTTCATAAAACTATATACATTTTATTAATTCAAAGAATTATAAACACATTTTAAGGCACTTTTCTCTTTAAAAAAAAACTGAAGAATTTATACAGGAAAATACTTCAAACTTGGTAATAATGAAAAAAAAATACCTAAGTAGATTACAGTAGATAACTAGAAAAACAATAGTCTCAAAAAAGTTATCGCATATCAGTTTTGTTGTTAATATTTCGAGCACACGAAGTCTTTGCTTGCTCTTCGTAACATAATAAAAGCATTGGAGTGCACTTGGGGTAGTACCACCAACCACCTGGTGCAAGAATCCCAACCAATGTTTTCAATTCGTCATCTTCAACATCGCTTTGTAATTCAATTAAAATATCTCTTGTTCTTCTTTTTGTACTTTTTTTTAGACGTTGTTCCTTTTTCATTAGTCTTTTCTATACGGCATTGAATTGATCCCGCCTGGTTTTTTTTTCTTTTAGAGTGCATATTTTACGCCATCCCTCTGAAGATATAGCACTGTGTGATCTATCACTACCTTTTTTCTTAATTCGGGTTGTATCCAATAATAAACTAGCTTAGGGGAAAGAACGTGCTTACTAATAATTGAGCTGGTGCACGATCTTCTGCTCAAGATCGAAAGTGGAGTTCCTATTGCAAAACGAGAGGGAGCAGTCGTCTGCGACACACAAGAAGGACTAGGTTCTGGAGAAATAGTTTCAACTTCTTTAATTTATTTAACTCTTACCAGTTGCAACTTCCTGCCGTCATTCAAATCATATCTGCCTCCTGTCAGATCTTTGAATGTAAGATCTAGTTCTGGTAACGCTTCTGTCGAAGCTTACCCGGGGATTACACGAGATAGTACAGCTTGCATGCAAGCCTCAGTTCCAATGCGATTTTTAACTTGACAGCAGAAGGCAATTCGGTTGATGTCTTATCATCTTGCATGCAAGTCCATTTAAAAAATGGCATTGAGGCGTAAAGTCATGCGTATATTGGAAAATTATAGCAATAAAAGAAGTAGCAGAATAATAAAAACCCAAGAAAAAGTTAAGAGGAAGGTGTTGATAAATGATGTAATACAAATGATCCCAGAATATCTCATTTTCCCAGAATAAATTTATCAAATTCCCTCAAGCATTTCTTTTCCGCCATCTTGAAAACTGTATAATGTCAAATTACTATCACCTCAGCTACCATGGTTTTTCATCATGCAAGTTCGCTGAAAGCATGGCTGTAGAGGTTACACGTGCAAGAAGTATGGCAGTGCGGCTTGCATGCAAGCTGTACTTGCAGGTATAGCCCCCGGGTTATGCTCCGGCTTCCTTGATGATGTCCAAAGCTTGATTTTCGTGAATATTTCTCGTTCTTAACTTATGATCCAGTAGCTCAATAACCTCAATAGCAGTGTGACACTTCTGTACTGGAATTGATTCTTGTATTGTAGTTGGTATATCAGCATTACGAGTAGCTGCAAAATTTTCAACCACGTCTTTCATACATTCACTGAAAACAACTGTTTTCGGGTCGTAAGGGTAAAGCCCACATTTCCTGAAGTATTTTTTTTTTTGTGTTTCCATTTTTTTAGATTTCGCAAGATTGCAGTTTCCAGCAAAGGGCAGAAAGTTTTTTGTGGTTATAAGTTGGCCAACATTCTTGACTGCCATTCTAGAACGATTTTTTCTAACTGACGTCAGCTGACTGCATCATATAAGTGGTATTTGTTGGCAATGCATATAAAATTATACTTTTTTTCTTGTAATTTTAATTCAGCTCTAACGTCAAGTGTGACTTGTGGCCGTCTATGAAAAGTGTGCCTGCAATCTGGTATTTTCTTACTCCTTTTTCTGTTCCCAAAAACAGTTTCGCTGGGATGCTATTTACAATATCCTGTAGTGACGCAAATACGAAAAGACTACCATTGGGGAACATTTTTCTACCTGCAGAAAATAAAATTCTTTTTCTTCTCCGGTCTAAATTTGATTAACGTTTTTGAATCCCCAGCATGTAATTACTTTACTGGTTTTCGGACAAAGAAAAAAAACTCGTTTTATCCTCATTTAGTATTCGGACAGGATCGTTTAATATGTCGTCCTATCCTATACTTTTTAAATATTGTCCCAGCTCTCGAGCCATTTCAAAATCAGTAATCACTGCTCTGGCTTTGGTAATACTTTCTGCTTGTTTTGTAGCCAATTATGGTTCGGTTAAAGAAGGAATTGAGCCATGTTCTTCCTCATCGACCATCTTCTTAATAATGTTGCACAGTGTTGACCAAGTTATCTTGTTTAAATTAAATTCCACACTTCCAACAACATTCCATTTTTATTTTTCAGCACACATCATAATGCTCAACCATTATCTTGAAAACTATTATGATTATTTACTACCCAGGTATCTTATATTTTTAATTAATCGATTACATATTAAATATTTTTGTCCGGAGACTGAAACTGCCATTTTAGTAGTCGGACAGCAGAAATGGAATTTCTTAAAATGCGTCCGAATACTAAAGGTTTAATAAATAAACATTTTTAATTTTTCCTGCCCTATAAAAAACATATTTTATAATTGTATTATAGAGTAAGCAGGAAACAATCTCTTTTGAAGTATATTGTCAGTGTCCGAACAGCCTGTCCGGAAACTAAACAAAATTGTTGTTTCCTGTTTTAGTTACCGGACATCCAAAAATTTTATGAATTTAATAAAAAATATTTAATACTAATAAAATGCAATATTCCACCACTACAAAGACAGTTAAACTACATAAAGCAATACTTAATAATTTTATCTCACTTTCGCTGATGTCCAATGCACTAATTGCACTTTACATAAAACATGTGTTGAACTTACTGACGTGAAGTACATATACAGACTGATAAGTATTTTCTCAAAAACAACACGTGAGATACCCAAATTTTGGATGTGCATCTAAAAAGATCAAATAAACGAAATTCTAATGAAGTTCTAAGGCTAATGCGTGTCCTTTTCTTATTTTTGTTAAATAAAATGAAAAGTGTCCGAATACTGAAGCTGTCCGGACACTAGGCAGTTACCCTATTTTTGTTTAAAATTAACATCCATCCCTTCGCCCAAAAACCGAGTTTCCATCACTACGACAGAGTTTTTTTTAATGATATTTCGCTTGGAATTGAGAAATGTCATATGTATATTGTTCAATGATGAGAAAAGTGTACATATCTATAGGAATAAACATTACATATTGTTCCAAAATAACTGAATTGAACAATTTCCCACACTTGGCATTATCCAGAACAACGATGAGGATGTGGTGGTACCTAGCTGGCGGTGGTTTAATTGCAATGCTTTCTTTTTCATATTATTTCCTTTTTTCTTGTTCATTTCACTTTTATTATTATTGTATTTCAACCTTACCACAACGGCGCGGATGGGGTCCTAACAGACTTGACATATAAGAAGTTGATTATATATCTAAGTTATCACAGTCTCTTATAACTCACATCATTAAAATAAAAATACTTTCTAAAAACAAACATTTTATCAGAATTACGACCATGTGTAATATATGTATGCATATTTCCTGTGTCCCACAAAAATGCTCCTCATTAAAAAAAATACCTTTCTAGATTATTCATTCCAATTCCCTACCTGCCTTATACCACGGAATATACGTACATGGGAGCATAATTTAAAGATCATCTTAAACTCAAATGGAAGATAAGGGTTAGGGTTCATTCATATCCATGCATTTACATTAAAAACCAAAAAAGCAAAAAAAAACACAACCTCATTGTCGACCCGCAGAACCCATTGCTCCAAATTGTACACTCATGCTTAAAAATTATGCATTATTATCACACAATGGCTAACTGTTCCCACAATTTCTGAGTGACCATAGTATTCAACTCCCCGTGCCTCGTCGTGGTTCATATTCAACCAACAAAGAGATTACAACCGAGGCCAAGAAATGCGTGAGAACATTTTTTGCAAAAATTTGTCGGAACTACGTTTATAGAAAATCTTATAATTTATGTTACTATTACATAAGTATTATGCATGTACAACACAAATAATCTCAAAGATCAGAACCTTGGTGGACATCTGTTGTAATGACATGAGTTGGACATGTCAAAGTGCAGAGAATATACTTCCACTTTTATATATATGCACAAAGGGCTAATTTAAATGGAAGCCAACCACCAGTTACCAAGCAGGTGCATGAATTAGTCTACCGGAAACATGGTAAGGTAAGAAACGCAACTGCAAAAAATATATATATATATCTACCTGTATATTTAGTATGTATGCACGTAGGTATATATAAAATTCTTAAGGCCATGCTGCAAAGTTCTGTCATACCAAAGGGGACTCCGGACATTATAAGTTCTCATGATCCACTTTGACAGTCTTCTGAACCGGTATCTGGGTAAGGTAAAGTGTAAAGTAGTATTTTGACTTCATAACGCGAATGATCACTGTGGTCAGGTCACTCACAGCTTTGACTCTAACCAGAGATCGTTACTTCTTCGTGTATAAAATTAAAACCACAAACTGCAATACCACAACCTCTGCTATAGTTTTTTTTTTTTTTTGTTCATTCATCAGTCCAGGGAGGTATGTACGTACCTACACAACACAGGAAATAATGGTTGAATGCAAGTAAACCTTCATTTCTTGCTCACTCTCCTTTTCGTCCGTTACACCATCAACAAATGATACGGGAAAAAATATTGTTTATTTTTCTTTTTCTTCTTCTTCTTTTTTTGTTATGGATACTTTCCTCTAATGTTAGTAGATCTTAAGTTTTCCAGTGAACCATCATCATCAGCTATGTATAAAATTTTATCAGGCGTTGAAAACCTGTTTTAATTTGCCCGGTAAAAATCGACTATGAAAAAAACGATACTTCTTTTGTACCGGTCAGGACAGTCCAGCAAATGTATATGTAATATATATACTTACATATATACATCCATACAACATGCATTTTAAAGGCACCAGAAACAAGTTCATGTCTGTATGTTTGTTTCCCTCATGAATTCACAGATCGTTCTAAATTGTTTGGTCAGTTATTTTTTGAATAAAATCAACATTTGTAGGCATGTATACATATATGTAGGTACGGATATGTGTACATGGGTAGGAATGTAAAAAAGCCAAATTATCAATGGTTTTGGGCAGTAAGTCACACCTGTTAACGAAAACGAATTAAATAATCTTGATCATTAAGATCAACGAACTTTCAATAGTAATTTAGACTCACTTTACTGACTGACTGACTGACTGAGAAAGAGCGACTTTATGAATTTACGTCAATAATTTTGTTGTTTTTTTTTTCTTTCCTGTTTTAAAATTTATTTATATGTTTGATAACGTTTTGTTAATAACGGTGCCTCTGAGCTGCTTTAAATTTTCTAGAAAATCATAAAATTGCAGTAAAAACGTTTTTAACCTAAATATTTATATATTTATGAAGATTTTTTTTAATTTATTCATTTTTTTTTTAATTATTTTTAAAGGAAATGTTGCAAAGGTTCATGAATAATAGAATGTCTATAACTGTAGCACGATTGAATATTTTCGGATAATTATCTGCAAATATTATTGATTATTATAAAATTAGTAAAAAAATAGGAAAAATTTTATAATTTGGTCTAAGACAATTTTGAAAATATCTTAGATCAATAAACAAAAAAACGATTTGCAATGTACTCATTAAGAGATACATACAAGCTGTGTCTAAAGGCTTAAACGAGGTTTAAATTTAAAGGTACCAAAAGTAGATATAAAAACTGACGAGACAATTCTGAATTTAATAAAAACATATTTTTGTTTTAACTAAATAACAATAAAATTTTTCTTATGTATCTTAAGAAATTTGAAAAATTGAAAGCTTATTACTAAAGTTTAGTTACAAGTGCCTGTGTCGGGATTTGTCTAAAGCACAAGTATATATTTGATAAATCGCGATACAACTGTGCATACAAATGCGCATACATTTTGTTGAGCCTCACTCAAATGTTCATACATTTTGTACAATTATATTCATTTTGCTCTTGATTATTTGACTTGTCGCGATACTTTTGCGTTTCGTTCTGAAGTTCAGTTTATCATTAGTCTAGTTCTTTCTGTACTGCGATTAATTGCTTAAATTAAAAATTATATCATCGTGGTCAAAAGAAACGACCCTACTTCTTATAGAAAAAATAAGAAAAAGTGATATATTTACGATATACAGGGTGTCTCGCAAGTGGTGTGAAACTCGAAGGCTATGGATAGATCATACTTAGACGAGCAAAAGATTGTAGGAATGGGGGGGGGGGGATCCTAACGGTTTCCGAGATAAGGGGACTTAAAGATATTTGAGTATGTTTTCACGATCGCCCTGTAACTTCTCCACGTTACACTCCAATAATTCAAACTTTGGTATATAGACTGTTCAGTCCACCGACGTATTTTAATTCCCTCGATGAGACATATTTCCTAAAATACAAAAATATGAGGAACACAAAGTATCAAGTTTCAAGAATCAATAAGAAAATACTTATCTGATAGTTGGGAACTACCTTCCTTCAGTCCGCCGATGTCCAAGCACTCCACCAAATAGATTCACCACCTAAAAACATACAAAATTATTATTATTCATAACGAAATTTTACAAAATATCATTAACTTACCTAAAGTATACATCCCTCTTATATATATTTACATTTCGTAATGCCATGTAATGGCATTACGTCAAATGTTCTCGCCGCAATCAGTTCAAGCAAATGTTAGGGCAACACCGAGAGGCGAATTCTCATAACTGGATACGGCCGCTATATAAAGCAGACGAGCCGCAGCAGGAAATCATTCTTGGCTCAGAATTCACCTGGTTCGGAGACTAATCCGAGTAACAAGAATATTATTCCCAACCTCATTATAGAAAATTAATTCTATATTTCAGAGACTAATCTGAAAATCCTATCATTTCCAATACTCCTGCCCACACCTAAGCAGAAGAATAATTCTGCGCAGAGATTAATCTGAAACATCTCCTACCCACACCTATGCAGAAGAATAATTCTGCTGCAGAGATTAATCTGCAACTCTCTTGCTCACATTTACAGAAGAATAATTCTGATGCAGAGATTAATCTGCGCTTCCCCTTTACAGTAGCATACTGCGACCCTTCTGCGCACGCACAGAATTATTCTACATTCAGAGGCTAATCTAAATCATTTTTATCATCTACAGTACTTTGCTACCCTCACGCACGAGCAAAGGAATTTTGCTGCCCTTGTGCCCTCACGCACCATCAAAGGGCTATTTCTTTATAGGAACATGTTGATACCACTTTCCGTACAATAAATCTATATTCAGAGACTAATCTGATTTCCCTGCCTACACATACCAGCACCCTTTAATAAATTTCAAAGAATTTTATTCTGTGCATAGAAGACTAAATTTGTTGATGTTCTTCTTCTTTTCAGAAGTAAGGCCACAAATTTGGCAGTCTACGTCATCCAAACCATCGTTATTAATTGAATTTTGAGCTTGTTATTGAATTATTCTACTAGTAGTTTTAAGTTTTCTTTAATTTGAATTATTTGTGATATTAGGTTAAGTAAATTGAATTGTAGAGTACTTGAACTTTAATAAAAATTTTATATTTGAATTGTATGACTGTGTTGTCCTTTTTACCGGCACCCCTCCTCCCACATCCGAGACTGGGTCTCACATAGGCAATCGTTGGACCTTTCCAATGGTCTATAAATTTCCCCCTCCTCCCCTATGTTTTGAATTTATGGTCCTTTTTTTTTTATTTAACTACTATTCGTATAAAAAAAAACGTCATCAAGACCAAATTTCATATTGGATTTAAAAATCTCAAAAGCTTACCTTTAAAATTATCTATTATACTCTGAACCCAAAAAGTATTCCTTTCCGCGGTTTTTTCACTAGCTTTGAAAATCGCTCATATTCATGTTTTTATTTTTTTTTATTTTTTTATTAATTAACAAGATTCGGTAATCTATTCGAATTTTACCAAACAAAAATTCCAATCTAATTTTCTTTTTTAAGTTTTTTTTTTAGATAGGTAATGATTTTGGCCAATGCAAGACGATACCTGAAAAAAATAGGGCCTGATAGTAGAATGTCCTACTCCTGTGAAAATTGTTACACAAAAAAAAAAAATTATTAATCAGGATAAAAAACGTCAGAGCGATATGAAGGTTTTTTTTTCGTTAAAAATTAACAAAATGGCGGCCATTCAGAATTTTTTGTCGAATTTAGCCTTTTCTCGTCAGTTTTTCGGGAAAAAAATATGAAGTTTCCAAATAAAAGATAACTTCCATACCGCTTTAAGGAAGGACATTGAAGAATGATGTGGCCAAATTTGAGACGATTTCGAGGAAAAAAGCTCGTTTTAATTGAGTCAAATTTAGTAATAGGCTCCCTGGTCTCACTCAGTTGGTCGTCGAAACCCTATTTCTAAGAACGACTGTAGCGACCGGAATATTCGAATTTCGCGAACAAAATTAAAATTTTATGGAAATCCATACTTTTGGATAATGCCAAAAAATAAAAAACTATTTTCCAAGATTTTTACACGTGGTCTCTTAATACATAGTATATCAAAAAATGTTTCACTTGTAGCCCACCGGGGGGGAGTTAAGTAAATATGGAACGTTTGCTATTTTAAATAAAAAAAAAATCTTGAAATGTATACTATCTATTGGCCTACTCATTATTTCATAACAGAGTTTTTCAATTTTTATTTTAGAATCAAATAGAGATGTGTCGTTGCGAAGAAATTTTGGAACCGGATCCGGATTATCTAATTTGGACACGATTTCGCAGATCCGTTCCATCGTTCCTTTCGTAATTTAATTCCAAGAATGCAATGCAATGCAATGAAACTTGTCTTGTGTATATCACTGAGAAAATTTACTTTTTAGTGCATTTTATTTACAAAAGTTATTTATTTTAAAAGTTTTTTTAATACATTCGATTTTCTACTTTTAAATCATAAATTCTATACACTCTCTCGACTCTGGAATCTCGACTCTCGAATCTCCACTCATATCACACACGGCCCAAATTGGACAACCTCAAAACCCTCCAAAACGTAAGAAACTTTTACCCCATCGGAAAGTTCCCTATTCACTCATTCTAAATCAAAAAACACCATGTAAATGCATCCACGTTTACTACCTTAAAACTTTTTCGTCAAGAACGAACTCTCAAGCGCTCAAGCACTCAGACACAAAGTTTTTTAGTCAAGGATTTGTAAGTTGATAAAAGTTATTTAAAAAAACAAAGCCAGTCGGCGAAAATTTCTGATTTGGGGATGATAGATGCGATGCGCACTTTTACGTTCCATTATGCACATAAGCTAAATTGAGTAAGACCACACCAATATTTGTGTTGGGCTTGTATTTTCTAGTGTGAAAGCACATTGCAACAGCTAGCAGAATTCATGAAGGAGCAGTCGTTTTATTCTAGGAATGCAAGTCTATCGACATTTCTACACGTTGCCATTCATTTGTCACTTGAGTTTCTACTTGTTACTGCACTGAAAAAACAGTTTGTTTGGTTTAAATAAATTTTATTTGTATGGAATAAAATATATATTTAAATACGGCGAAATAAATATCGTATTTCTTTCAAAGAAAGGATTTATTTGAATGAATTATTTCCACCAAATAGGCGTTTGTTTCTTATGATTTATGATGTTTATTTAGGATATTTGTAATTAGTTTGTTGGAAATAATTGACTTGCTTAATAGACACAAATTTTATTTCGCACAAATCGACTGTGGAATGTAAAATTATTGATACATTTGTATCAAATGATTATTTGTTTCAGTCAAATTAATAATCTTTGATTGAAATATTTTATTTATTTGGAAAAATTAAATATTATTTAGTAACAATAAATCACAATAAAGTATATTTGTTGCAAATAAATATATGTTCCAATGAAATTAATTATATTTCAAACAAACATCATGATAACAACCAAATATCTGACGAAAATCAAACTAGAATTTATACTAAATAAATATTATATGGTAAGAATAAATCTTGATTTACCCTGCGAAGCAGGCCTTTACTTCCCGCAAATAAGTTGTGTATTTGGTATTCCGACGATTACCTGCTTCGTTCAAATGAATAAATAAGTAAATAATATTCATCGCTTGTACATATATACTCGTACATATCGATATGTATATGTCGTAGGCATTTAATAAAAACCGGCATTTAATTAAAAGCCTAGTCATTTAATTAAATGCCGGCATTTAATAAAAATCGTATTGATATCTTTCTTTTACCATTATCTGCCTAGGCATTTACTTAAAAGCCGGCATTTAATTAAATGCCGGCTTTTAAGTAAATGCCTAGGCAGATAATGGTAAAAGAAAGATATCAATACGATTTTTATTAAATGCCGGCATTTAATTAAATGACTAGGCTTTTAATTAAATGCCGGTTTTTATTAAATGCCTACGACATATATACTTGAAATCTCGTGTAATTTATATTTACCTGAAGTTTTTAGCTCACTCCCTGAAACAACTTTTCTTATTATTATAGAATTGAATTAAAAGTCAAAAGACCATTTTTCGGTAATATAAAAATATATTTATTTGCTATTTTTAACAAAAATTAATTCTCTTTCAGAAAAGATTAAGAAAATTATAATAAATAATATATATCACATTGATGAATTCAATTATTGAATATAGATATGGCACATCGTGCATCACCAAGAAAATGTCCTTTTCTTTGGAAATTCATTAAAAGATTTAAGTTTCTTAAAAGCTACTATTAAAATTAACTACATAACTTTTAATATGATTGTCAACGCCAATTGTATGAAGTTTTTTGTATACAAAATAAACTTCTTCATTTTTATCACAAAAAATATATTTTATACACCTAAACACTGTTTCTTTACAAGAATCACAACCGAGTTCTAACCGATTTTATAAAGAATATTGTTAGTCTTAATCCAAGCAAATGACTCAAAATTTATGGAATTCAAGAAGGGGAACAACACAGATACCAGGTCTAATTCCTGAGATGATAAAAGCTTTGGTTTGCTATATTCTTTTATATTTCGTAGATGTGAGGAGGATAGAAGACTGTAATAGAGTTTTAACTGATATTTAAAAGCCAAAGTATACGCTATATTCCTGTGGAACGTTACAATGTGCACATTGCTTTTACCAATTTTATGAAATGCCTCAACAAAAACTCGCACGATGAAGACTTTAAACCGACTGTGACTAAAAAACTTGTACACTATCTGTAATATGAAATTGTTATCTGTATACGAGAAATAAACGTTATTCATACCGAATAACGTTTGTTTCTCTGAAATAAATGTCTATTTGCAACGATTAAATTCAATTTGTTTGACACAAATAAATGTAATCACTTGTAATAAATAAATGGACTTATTAGATCAAAACCAATGTGTTTATTTTCACTGAATAAACTGACTTTTTTCGTTTAAAGAAATATTTATTTGGTTGCAATGAAGATGTTATTTTGGTAAAATAAATTGAAAATACGATGAATAAAGAAATTTCCTTAATTTTTGTGAAATTACGCTTATTTCTACCAAATTAGGCTGTTTCAAATAAACGCTGTATTTATATGAAAAAAATTGGTTTATTTTGGTAGAATTAAGAATATTGATAGCAAATTCGGCATATTTGCGGCAAATATAGTACCTTCAAATAAATGCATTGCTTTGCGACAAATTGCGACAAAAGAAACTTTTTTTTCAGTGTGGTTTTTGCATAAACTGGTTCAAACATAGGAACGAGTGAACGACAAGTCCACTAATTATGGACCCGTTCCATTCATTCCTTGTATGGATCCGTTCCGGATGGATCCATTCGTTCCGGACCGACACATCTCTAGAATCAAATATCCAGTAAAATATTTAATAATATACCAATAAGCAGTATAGACCATATCGTAATTAATTGGTTAAAAAAAATTCGCAAATTTGATAATCATTTTTTACATATTGCTGAAAATTTCTCTTTTTATACAAATGAATGCAGTAGGTACTGATAGATTATAAGACACGAAATAGACACAATTCAAATATGGACATAACAATTCCACATTTTTCATCATTTAGACCATAAATATGTACCTTAATCGTTGTCATATTTATTCCGGTATGTATTATCATTCCATTAAGAAACTTTGTCTTTGAAAAATGCGGAACGCACGCAAACTTCATATGCAATGACATTTGTATATAAGTACTGTGTAGACTAGGAGGAGGTTGCGCGAGTTCAACACATTCATAAAGCCTACCTTGCCAAACATAGAAGGAGTACTCTTGGTATGATAACCACTTTTTACGCGAATTGAGAAAATAGCAGACAAGTAGCTGAGCTGGGGACCTAGTGAGGTCTATTAACTCTTGTAGTTGGTTTTAACGCATCATTCTAAATTAAACAAGAATGTCTAGAAAGAGTCCCGGAGGTGGCATCACAATGATGAACTGACCATCAATGGTGTAACTGGTCGTAGGTATTTCGAAATCCATCATTATAACCTAATCTAACCGAACTACCATCAGCGTAATATTTTATTTTTCAAAGCTCACATCTTTGATATTATTGTTTCTACTACTTACAGTAGTTATATAATCCTTTTTCATTAGAAACATAAAAATATTCTGCCTTATACTCTTTAATATAGTAGCGGTATACATATACTGATAGATATAAGTACATATAGTTGTCAACGTTATTTTGTAATATAGTGCTCATAACATTTAATGAAACCCTTATAGCAGTAAAATACGAGAATAACATGACAAGCTTGACATAATTCTGTCAAGACCCAAAAACATATTTCTTATATTTAGTGTGTATGTATGCATGTATGTGTATGTACATATGAATGTCACATATTTTAGTTATTTTTAGAAATAAAATTTCATGCTTACATGTACATATTATAAGTTAGTAAGTACATCAAGGCTGAAATGTAGGTAGGTTTATGTATTATTTCAAGGCTAAGACATTTTGTAGCCTGAAATAATATTAAAAAAGGAAGGCAGTATGCATTCATTATTTTTACGAATCATTCTCCGAATGTAGGTATAACTACTAAAGTTTGATTTAAACCATAAATTCAAAATATTGAATAACTTTAAGGGAACATAAAAACCCTCACGGCATATGTTTGTAGCTGCTTCTACTTAAAATTTATATATTAATAGTGGCTATAAATGGTAGCTAGCTCTTCCTTCTTATTTTTTTCATTGCTTTAAAAGTATACATTCCCAGCAAGTGAAATAATCAATAAACGTTAGACCTATAAAATTTAAATATTAAAGAACCCTTTTCATATAAAACGCTAAAGGTCCTCAGTAAAAGAAGAACAAAAAAACAATACACTCTTTCCATACAGGTTATTTAAGGTATGCGGTGACTTTAAAAATTCATATTTCAAAAACGAAGTCGAATATCATCCCAATTATTAGTACATAGATAGATAAGGTTTCTAACGTCATAATAAAGATAAGAAGTGCTAGAGGTACGCAATAGTAAATAACACTTTTTTTTTAAATGTTATTATTATCAAAAAATTATGCAAGAGAATCTGTTTTTAAAATTAATATCATAAGAAATGTGATGTGCAATAATTTGCATTTTATGCATTTTATGCTTTTTGCTTCATTTTGATTGTGAATATTTTTTCCACCCAACATGTTAAAGAAAGTAAAAGCTTGACCCATTATTCTTTTGTATCGAAAATAGTAAAAAAAATCAAAATCTTCCCACATAAAAGCGTATAACTTTTGTTAATTTCGATTATTGGCAATAAAATTTTAAATGTATTTTAATAGTGATGTAACCTGTATACCTACTCTCGTTTGTGGAGAAGTAGGATGATTTATCAAAATAAATCATGGAAGTCATTTTAGTGTTAAAAATTAAAAATTCAGCCACATTTTTTGGGCATTGGAATAGCTAAAGGTGTATAAATTCAATCATGAAAACTAGCCAATATCATAATATACTTTTGTATGTATGTATGCATGTATATTTATAATAATTCAATATCGACATTTTTTTTGGTGGCTAACATTTTATTATGTACAAAAATTATTTCATTCGAAATTATTTCAAAAAGATATATTACTCAAGTTTTGTGCGGCTTCTTTTATAATGATTCTCCTTCAAAGGTTAAATCTGGCTTTTTCTATATGACATAACCGATGTGGATTCTGGTATAGAGCCAGTCTTGCTTTAGAGAAGTTATCATGTCAAAGTTTGAGTCTAATTATTAACTTCTTTGTCGATCCTGTCTTGATTTTGCTACAGTATCCAAAAAGTACTCTATTTGAGACTTGGCCACTCCAGCGAATTTAATCGATTTGGAATAAATACTTATAGACAAGTCTGGTAACTGAGTGGTCTTCTACGTTTCGCAAGCATATTACAATACGAAAGTCGCCGATTTTTTTTTTTTTTTAACTGATAATCACATTTAATTTTCATATCCGGGATAATGAGAAAAGGCATTCCTTCAATTGTTAATACCCGGGAAGTATTTATACTGTTAGATTCAGTATATATCGACTAGATGCAGTTTCAAACCTTACACTGCAAGTATTTTTTCTAGTAAAATTTCACTAGGTTGGTTCTAGTGGATAATTTTAATACTTCTTCAGTAGTTTTTTTTTTTTTTCAAAACACTGAAATTTGCATTGAACTGAACTGTATTTTTTGTAAAGTGTTAGTGACGTTGAAAGTCCAGCATTTTTATAACTGTAAACTTAGTGATAATTATATTTAGACATAATTTACTGAAAATGAATTGAACTTAACTGAAATTAACGGCATTACATACATTTCTAGTTAGATCTTGAAGAAATTCTAGAAAACTTTACTGCTACTATATCGTTAGTTCGGTAACTTATCCGATATTTTAAGAAATGTGCGCGCCACTGAAGTTTTGAGTACATTTCTCTGAAATTCTAGGATATTTAACTGCTATATCGGTAAGTGCCAGCAATTCAACATCAGCTAAGTTGAATTTCTATTAAAATTGTTGTATACCACTGAAGCTCTAGTTTTATCTAGCCGAAATCCTACGAAACTGCACACTCACCTAAATAATCCTTCTGTTCCATTTATTAGTCATTCAGTATGGAGAGTGGATGCTTTTAAGCATTTAATGTGAAATAATAGTGGCTTTTTATAATAAATAATTTTGAACAACGGTATGTATTAAATATTGAGTGTTACTGTGTCCTTTATAATGTTTATTAAAAAGGAGCAAATGAGTGAGTTGTCAGATAGCAGGAAGTGAGTCTGAATGGAGCAGCCTTATACTGGAGCAACATTTTAAACCACTAATTCAGTGGACTGGGGTTAGTACATAATTTGGTATATTTTCTTACTAACAAGTATATACCTGCATTTGGTAATTTGTGTTCCTGTTAAAAAAAAAAATTTCCCTCTTGTTAAAATCCTAAACTACTCCTGCTTGTTTTATTTTGAATATTATCCACGTAATTATAAAACTTTTATCCATATTTTACTTTAATTTTTAACTCTTATTTCCAGCTTGAAGATGACTTGAAGACATTTATTAAGAAGAAAGATCAGCATCAGCCATTTTTAAGTTAACATATGACTTGTGTCATTTATGATATCGCCAATTCAATTGTATGACACGCATTTCAAGCACACAAATTAATCTATTACTCAAATTAAATTCGTTTCTTTTTAAATACTGTTTGTTATATTTTCATTCCATCCCCTGGCAATGCGGATATAATATTTTAAATATTTGTAATTGATTCTAAAAGGTCTAGGCAGCCAGGTTCATTCGAAGAAGACATGGGTAGCTTTCCTCCGATTTTAGGCCAAGCTAGAACCAATTGCATGATATGAAGCTTCGCTATTAAGCAAATTTTCCTGAAATTCTAGATAAAAAAAAAAACTAGAAACAAACGCCAGATTAACATTACTTGTTACCCTATTTCTAGTAAATTTGACTAATAAGGTAGTTTAAAGTTCAACTGACAATCTAGTTTCATTCGCTGGAAATTATCGCAAAATTAAATAGAAATGCAGTAAATCAATATAATAGAATTCTAGTGTTTTGATTTTCACTAGATTTTTTACTGAAAAGTATAGTAAACCAACTCTAGTTGAAATTCACTGTAATCTAGTGGGAAAAAATTTGCAGTGTAGACAACTCTCTGTCGTAATAATTTCTGAAGTCCTGCTAAAATCTTCGTTTGGATGGTTCAGCAAATGAATATCATTTCCATATTATGTAAGCTATGTATATGTACTCGAAAGCATTTTTATAATAAATAAAAGCTATGTATTGGAGAAAGCTGTATTCTGTGAATTACAAAGAAATTTTCTTGTCTAATCCCAGATTATACTATCTCGAGTCATAATATTCCCTCCCAGTAGGTTCTTCACCACTTGAATACAATGATATTTACTTGATATTTTATGAATCACCTTATACCTTCTGAAAGATATACCCCATGATGATAACACACTTAAAAATAATAAAAGAATAAAAGTCCAAAATAAAAAACCAAAAACAGTTGAACTTTCTAGTCCACCACTGTATAGAGTTCACTTTGGACTTCCAATAATGGGAGTTTTTTTTTTTTTTTTTGTTATAGACATCTAGGCAGGCGCGCGAATCTAGCATTGAAATTAGGAAATTAGGGGGTCATCTTACAAATTAAATTAAGCAAAAAATAAAAACGCCGTAAGTCGTTTAGTTTATCCACCGCAGTACTGCAGTACTAGGAAGGTCTCCGCATTAAGAGGTGTGGATGATGTGTAGTTTTTTAGTATAGTATACCTACTTTTTTACAGAAAGTCATTTTTATAATAGAATAGTAGTTTCAAACTAAACTTTTCTCAGTTTTACATACTGGCAAAATATGGACTGCTCGATATACTATTTCATGCGGGTACAATTTTTTGTGATAAAAATAGTTCTCATGTCGATGCCAACATTGAGTAAACCATTAGCGGAAAGTTGAAAAATGATTTTAACAAAACCTTTCGAATTTATGTTGACTATCTATGAATATATTGCTTTTGGTAAAATACTTTTTATCACTAATTAACGCAAATAATTAATTTGAAAACATTTATTTCGACGAAATCACTTATTTATTTATTGTTTACAAATCTCTCTCAGTTGGTACTTGGTGCTTAGACCGAAAGAGAACGCTATATAGAAGTGAGCCCACAAAATGCTTCTGAAAGAGCAGGAAATTTTCGACCTTTTAGGTAGGTATTCCAGACATTATTAATTCATTCATAATCATAAGAAACGTACTAAAAATGTACTTCATTTTAAAATATAATGTAAAAAAAAAACAAATAAATTGTTTTAAACAACCTGAAGGGCCAAGGGCCACCACTTGGCTAAAGATGGCACTGGTTCTGTCAGATAAAAACACGTAAAAACTTAACGCAATCTAACTCGACAACGACCACATTGTAATACTGGTTCTTCTGGATTTCAGCAAAGCCTTTGATTCAGTGAATCGCAGTAGGCTACTTAGTAAGCTTAAACAACATTTCGGATTTTCGAGCACAGCAATTAGTTTCATCAAAAGCTTTTTGGGGCGTCGTAGTCAGTCAGTAAAAGTGAATAATACTACATCGACATCACTTTTCCTTAGCTGCGGGATTCCGTAAGGATCAATACTGGGTCCGGTTCTCTTTTCTTCCTACATTAACTATCCCCCAATGATATTACAGGATTCGAAAGTACACTTTCACGCTGATGACTGACAGATCTATCTTGACCGACCAATCGTGCTTGTCGAAGATTACGTTTCTCAATTAAGTGATGATCTTCAAAAAATATCAGACTGGGCCAGTCGTATCTATCTAACACTAAACCCGCATAAATCTAACTGTATAGCAATAGTGTTTCGATTTTAGTGAATTGTCTCCGATAATGAATAACAGCACTGCTATCCGTACACAAACTCCATCAAAACTTTAAGCATAGAGATTATCAGCGGTTAATGTGCTGCAATTACGTTTCTAATGCTTTAGGGAAAGTATATGGATGCTTACTTCAGTTAAGAATGTGGGCTAGCATATTATCGACTCATATGCGAATGAAACTCGCTAAATGTTTGGTGTTACCTCATTTAATTTTTGGCAGCTTAATTTTTCCAAGCTTTGCAAAACGTAATCTGATTGATGATTAATGATTACGATTACAATATAATTTTTAATTTTAACCATAATAACAGATTGATAGTATTAATCATGAAATTAATCATTTTTGATGCTTAATGATTGATTAAATGTACCCGCAACAATGATTACATGATTAAGTTTTTATGATCTATATGAAATTTAAAGGGTGTACTAATGTCGTTTTCGTTTGAACATCAGTTTCGCTCTAGAGGCAACCTAAGCGCTGTCAAAGCGTTCGTTTGAATCAAAAATGACGTCATGGGTTGAGGCAACATAAGCGCTGTCAAAGCGTTCGTTTGAATCAAAAATGACGTCATGAGTTGTCTCTGGTGGCAACCCGAAAAGCATCAGGTTCGCTCTGAAAATTTTCTCGGATACACTACGAGTTCACTCACACAAACAAAGTCTAGTTGCGATTTGATATTAATGTCATTTGAAATTTTTACATTTGACATTATTTTAAAAGCAACAATTATTGTTAACACTACTCTAGTATTATTATATCATATTAACCTTAAAATTATTCCGCAAACAAATTACCAACCACTTTCCGCACAAAATTCATAGCGTACTTTGACGTTAGTATATACATGCACAAACTAACTTTTTCAGGTGCACTTTGAAACCGTTCGATTGAACGGTGTTGCCTCCAGAACGAACGTGGATGTTCAAACGAAAACGACATAAGCTTGGAATTACGTTTGTAGCACCTAGAAACATTTATGGTAGAGCAAAATGGATTAGACACCCATGCATAAAATTAAGCATGCCCATCCATCCGTCTGTCCGTCCGTTCATCCGTCTATCCGTCCGTCTACCCGTCCGTTCTTCTGTCTTCACGATAACTCTCGAGCGCGTGTACTTATAGAGCTGACATTTTGCATATGGGCGTTTAAAAAATTAATTAAATTAAATTCGAAAATGGGACAAATCGGGTAACTCCTTCGTAGGGTTGCCATACAAAAATTTCGCTTTGGACACTACCTGAGAACGCGTGAACGTAGAGAATAGTAAATCGGGCAACCCCTTCTTTGTGTAACCATATAAAAATTTAGGATGTTTACGTATACTGTGAAAACGAAAAGTCCTATAGAGTTTTAATGTACCGAAAAGTTCTTCAGAATATGAAATCCTATAAAATTGGTTATAATCATTTTTTCTGTCCGACGAGCCGTTTAGAGATATATGCGAAAAACCACTTCAAGAATGAAACTTTCACAGATGGGCAGCCATACGAAATGACATACGAGTATTCAACTAGGGTATCATAAGAATTGGTCTTAGACCAATTCTAGCTTTTTTGCTTCTTAGATTATAAATTTGCAAGAGTCTTAAAATTGTAGTTAAAAGAAAACAAACATAAAGTAATGTTTCTAAACACATATTTGTAGTGGGATAATTGAATATCTGATATCTTGGATTGCTAAACGGTATTGTCATCAATTAAGAAAAGGTTCGGTTTCGCTATCAGAATCAGAATCTTTTTTTTTTATCATTTCAAAAACAATACTGTATTGCTTTGTTAGGTAGAAATTAGTGAATCTGATCTTTCACCTTCACTCTTTCTGTTATGTCAGTAGTATAGTATTTAACCATGGCAGCGCTTCGAGCATTCTTCTAACTGCACTGTACTTCAGAATAACTCGCATTGCCATATTCTGCAACAGTTACAGTCTCTCCTTGAAGTCATTTGAACTAGCATATAATAATGTGAAGCAATATGAAAAGTATGGCAAAATCAAACCGTTAAAAAGCCTTACTGCATTTTCCGTACTTCGACTTTTTTATATGCGCTAGAATCTTTTTCGCTATCTTTTTACACACATAATCAGTAAGATCATCGAATTTAAGTATATGATCAGATATGTGTGAGCCTCTATCAATAAAAACACTTACATTCCTCACACTGACTCGAAATAATACATAATCTTGTCTTCGAAGTTTCTATAATAAAAATTCTTACGATCACAGATTGATTGTTTTCTTAGAACTAAATTTTAAAATCTCTTGAAAAGTTTCAATTGTACCTAATAAAAAAAATGTAATCATGTAATCAGGATTACGGTTATATTTTCGTAATATTACTCAATGCAATCATGATTAATGATTAATAATCATTATTGATGTATCTAATCATAATAAATGTAATCAAGATTGATGTAATGATTATTAATCTGATTATAAATATATTGATGTATCTAATCATAATAAATGTAATCAAGATTGATGTAATGATTATTAATCTGATTATAAATATATTTGATTACGCCCAACACTGCTAAAAAAGAGAGCATATTTTCTCAATTTCTTTTATATAATAAATACATTATTTTATTCAAAGTTTTAAGCATATAAAAAAGCAACATTTAATGAATATTTTTCAAAAATTTCGAAAATTCAGTCGGTGGGTCCTGATTTCCGTTGACCCCTCATAAAAAGTGTCCTCATGATAGCCTTATCTCAAATTAAAAACTGGATGAAGGATTTAAAAAAACAAAACACAAATTTGAATTTTTAGCAGAGTTGTATGCAAAACAGTACAATTTTTGTTACAATTTACACTACTACACTACTACTCAATCCTTTTTTAAAGAAGTGTGGAAAATTTCAATAAGATTGGTGCATTAGTTTTTGACAAATCGTGCGTGTCCACGAAATTCAAAAATAGCGTTTTTAGAAAAACCCGATTAAAGTTTTATGTAGGATTTTTTTTTCAACTTACATAGAATTGTCGATTCCAGCTCCATAAAGCAAAGATCCTACAGCAGTTGCAATGTCCAGGGCATATTTAAATTATATATTTAAAAAAGGTGACCCTTAGAAAGTGAGAGAAGCGAGCGAAAGGGACAGACAAGCTAAATAGCTAACCAGTTGCCTCAATATACTTGCGTCGCTGAGGATAAATTCCAAAGCCTTTCTCTTCTAGACTTTTACTCCGATTGTCTTGAAACTTTGGGAAAATATTCTAGACATATTGTACCTACTATTAGATAAAAAAAATTAAAAAAATATGCTTTTTTTAACCTTCGAAACCCAAGCATACTTGGCACGAAGACGGTTACTATTCCTGCATTCTCTAATCCGTACAAAAGAACCAACTTACTTACTTAATCGAATACAGTTTTTAGGGTCGTCCCGAAATCGAAACATCCTATTGTCTAGCTTTAGAACTTTATCAGGTGAATGCTCTTACTTTGCGCAGGTGATCCGTTGTTGGAACTATCTAGCGCCCAGTCTTCAGTGCGCTGCAGGCATTTAGCAGGCTACTGACATCAACTTACATTACGTAATATTCGCAATTTAGTAGTTTTAAATATCTTCTTTGGCAGAATACACTTAAGATCTTATATAATTAGTAATTACTATATATCTCCTTTGATAGATGTATGTATATTGAGTTATTTAAATTTATGTCTATCTATTTTACTTTCCTCAAGCTAATATTCCCTACCGATTAAATATGTACAATTATAAGATTTGTAATCTTTTGAACCAATTAACCAGCAAATAAAATATAAATAAATAATGTGTACCATAGTTAAAAACCCGATGAAGATCATATTTATATCCCTGTCAAGCTCCAATCTATACATGACCCGTTTATTTTGAAAGTGGTGCAAGTACATTTGGGTATAGTATTTCTATTTTCTTCAGAGTTCTTTAATAAATATAATTGCTTACACTATCTTTAACTTTAAAACACACAAAAGTTCACTGTTAGATACTATAAATATTTTTAAAATTTTTTTTTAAATAAATTTAAACTAAAATATTTAAATATTTCGTCGTAAGAAAAATGAACTTGCACCACTTTCAAAATAAACCGGTCAGATGTAAACATTCAAAGGGGATAATATGAAGAGTTTGTTCACAATCAAATGGTGAAAAGTTAAAATTGTTTTCATATCTAAAGCCGTTTCGATTCTCTTAACAATTGTATGGCAGTGGATTCCATAAATGCATGATTTGAAATCCATGGCACGAGTCATACTTAAGTCTAATTTAAAAGCCATTACCATGCTTGAACTCAGTTTGGTTCAGACAGAGGCCACCTAAAAATATGTAGCTCAAATTACAGAATTTTCCGGAATTTGCCAAGTCAGGTATTACATATATGAAGTTATTATTCCCAATCCACTGACATGTTCCACAACAAATATACATAAATAAGCTAATAAATTAAACAAGACACCCATATACATACATATTATATTACCTATCCTATGTACCTTAAAAAAGTAAGTAGAATTAAAATCAAATTATCTAGGTAGGTAAATTTTGTGCCAAACTATAAAACAAAAACAATGAATGAAGGAATATAAAAAAAAACTAGGTTAAACTGTCTTTTATCTTAATTACTAGACAAAAGAAGCAGCAGCTCACCATCAATCTTCGGTATTATTTTTATATATAAAATAAAAGCAAAACAAAAAACTTAACTTTTCATTATTAAAAATATAAAACTCACCGTTTAACACCGTTGCCTCGATGAAATCCAGACCATTGAATCAAAAAGTTGTTGTTGTTGTCTTCTTATAATCCGTTAATCGAAAAACGTGACTGATTTGCTTTGATCCTATATACAGATTCTCACGCTAACCGCACACACTAAAAAAAACTTTTTTTTCTCAATTTTTCAATTTTTGTTTCCGTCAGAAGATTTTTTTTTTCCCAAATTTATATCTTCGCAAGGCGCACTGACACTCTACAAAACTTTACTTTTCTTATTTTCTCTCTCTATTTTATCACACCCAAAAGAAAAAACTACCGTAAGATACGAAAATGAAATTTCTTATATAGGTACGCTAGGCTTATAGCTTAAAAACAAATATATAAATTCTCGTTTTCTATAAAAATCACACACAAATACCAAATACACTTTCAGAATATTTTTGATTGCGTGCAAAAATTCAATCACGAAACGTTAAAAAAATCTGGCCTACACTGCAATATATAGGTAGTACCTACCTAGGTAAAGTATTAGACAAGAAAATCGCGGTTAAGGTTAACACTATTCCCACACAATTTGTAAAAAAAAAGCACAAAACAATAAACCAAAAGAAGCTCTTCTTATTCTTCCATGGTATATTTTAGGATTGGATGCTATACCGCTGCACTGCCGCTGTTGACTGCATAAATAAATTAACAGCAATAATCTCTGTTTCGGCCAAACAACACACACACAAAAAAACAATGATCTTTACGTAAATTGCACTATTCAACAAGGTCTAACGGTTGCGCGTCACTGCATATGTAAGTATATAAAATAGCAAAAAGAAAACAAAGTGCCCAGAAAAACAAGCGCCTTTACTACTTTTTTTTTTCAATTGCTGCTGCTGCTGTTGTTGTTTTTGTTTTTTTCTTTCGTTTTGATCTCAAATATTTCTCGTTGGTACTTAGGTACTTACTACCCACAGACGACGATGTCCAACCCAAGAGTGTTACTATCGATTTTAGATTGAATACAAAAACCAAAAAAAAAAAACACTTTTATTAGCGCTTACACAAAAATCTCACTATGAAATTCCTCTTCGACACGATTCTAGAAGTTCGTTGTTGAGTCTGCTGGAGACTGGAACTGGACCTTAGTTCTTCTCACTCACAACACAGTACAGGGCTCCCGGGGAAAGCACTGACTGTATATATGAAAACAGAAAAATTATATATAGGTACAAAGCCTCTCTTCTATAGCCAGCAACAAAATGTCACCACACACATATAGGTATATAGGACGCTTTTATCAAATTCTTTTTATCAATTTTTTATTTTTTTTTCTCTTCTTGTTCGAATATTACACACATATATATCGATCACCACAATCTTCGATGAACTTCTTAGCACAGCATGGCACTACTAGGGTCTTGTCACTTTTTGCACCATCGGTTGGTTGGTTGGTTGATTGGTTGTCGGTTATTATTATTTTTCCCGTTCCCCGTTCAAATATTTTCGATATACATATATAATTTTTCCGGGGAATTTATGTTCTTTCGAATCGTGAAGATTATAAAATAAACCACCAAAAACGTCTCTTATAACACTCTCTAATAATAAAATCACAGTCTCAGCAAAAGAGCAACCAGACACTAAGCGCCCCTATGGAATGGCTGTTGTGGGTGACTATGAATTCAAGTGCTCCAGGTAACTATGATAACTACCTTTTGTATATATATATATGTATGTATGTATATATACAAAACAGCGATATAGTTATATATTATATACCTATCCTATGATGTGATGCCTGCCGCCAGAGTTCTTCTATAAACGTTTCTTGCATGTATTTGTTCCCGATTTTCTTCTATACATTTTTATCGCAGCACAATAAATTTTGTGCAATAATAACAGCCTTCTGCTGAAAAGGGGACTTTTTCTTCTTCTTTAAAGTTAATCTCCCCTTTTTTTTCTGTAGCAAAATTTAATCAAAAATTCCAAACATTTTTATACAACAAGAAACGTTCGACGAATAAATTTTATCAACCAGCGAGTTAAAGAGTCACCGAGCGTCTGCTGTAGCTGTGCTATGGTGCCTCTCTGAATGAGAATCTTACTTAGCTTAGAAGAGGAGAAGGAGGCTACTTGCTTACTTCTTCGTTGCTGATTTAACAATATTCTTTAAAGCCCCCAATGATAACCACAAAACCAGCGCCAACCTAGTAGAAGCAGTTGAATTTTGGTTAGGTAAGGTAAGGTACACCACTTGGACACTTGGAGAGTAACCGCTGCTGTTACTGGCTGTTGTTATGTTGCTGCTGAGCTGAGATGAGATGAGATGATATTCATTCGAATCGAATCTATAACCAAAAAAGCTACCCTCTACTACCAGTAGTAGAAGTACCATGCGCTCGCTCACAGTTCTGAATATGTAACTGTGAGGCTAACTGATGATAAAGATTCAACGGTATGCATGGGAACTTTTTGGAAACGAAAAGCTTAAAGTCAAGTATACTCCAATCCAACCAACCCAACATGATGTGCAGCATGTTTGTCTGGGACTTTGACTGCAAAGAGCAATGCTTTATGGATTATATGTTGTGGAGCACGAGCACGGCCCCAAAAAAAGCTTAGTGTATATTCTCTGTGCAGAACTTAACATAACATAGCTATCCCTAGCATAGCAGACAGCAGGGGCACTCCTCAAATCCTCAAACACACCTATAGAGGCTCCAGCAGGCTTTTATGGTATAGTCGCACACAGTGAGTGTAGAGCGAGTACTTTAACCGGCTTTGGTGGAGGGATCCGAATTCCGAATTCCCGACCGACCGAACTTGTTTATGCACCACGCATATATAGTTAAGGAGAACATGTTGAGCCCAAAATCTGTGAGAATTTATGTTGGCTGACTGACTGCTGGCTAGCTAGCTAGGTGGTTTGGTTGGCTGGTGCCTGCGCACGCACTTGTTTTTCATATTGCCAACATAGTGCCAACAACAACAGCAAACTTAAAGAGGGAAGCTTTTTCATGATGGACCAAAATTTATTGTATACACATACACTTATATCTTATGCACAAAAGCCACACCACACCACAAATATGCTTACATATTTATATACCTACCTACTCATAAATAACCATTGTACGGTTTCCCAAAGTGCAGAATTTGACTTTTGATGGGATGAATTAACTCGTATCACACAGAAGTGAAGCTAAAGTCTTTTTCGGAAGAGAAGTAACAAGCTTTTTTGTGTGGTGTAAGTGATTTGAATTTCGAATATGAAAACAATTTTTTTTCTATTTTAATTTCAGGATTATTGCTAAAGATTATAGAAATTTTTATATGAAGTTGAGACTTTTAATGGGTATCAGGAGGACAGCTTCAGATCAAAGACAGAAGATCTACGATAAATAATGCAACAAATGTGCTGAAAGAATAACGTCTATTTCTACATACCTATTCATGTTATGTATGTATTTCATCGGTTACAAGTAGTCTGATCTTATCGTCGTTAACTATAAGAAATTTAATCACATTTTATTTATAGATGTCCAACTGATCATATAAAAATTAATTAATCTGGCCATAACAAATCGTTTTGGGAATGTGTAACAGAATTAATGACTATCACAATGAAACCTCAAAAACGATGAAGACCGAATGATATCCCTGAGACTTTTAGTACTAGCCATAGAATCAGCCAAAGTATTTTAAAATTTGGAATTTGTACACTCCTCCAAATATATATGATTTTCAGTTTCGTACGAAATAAATATTTTTATACGTAGAATGATTTTGACAAAACCATAAAAATAAACTAATAACTACATACAGACAGAATCTTGGAATCCTTAAGCTAAATTCAGCTAAACCAAAACAAATACCTACCTAACAAACATGCTTTTGTTGTTGGGATCATATTGTAGATGAATACTAGAAGACAGGAATGAAAATTGTCCAGAAAAATCAATAACAGTCGTTCCTGACCAGCTAAATAGTGTAATGACAAATCGTTGAACTGGTTAGGTACATGTTACAGACTATAATTGATACCGGTGGTGCGTTCCATAGTGAGGCCTCTTGTTCATCATATACGTTTCTTTGCTACAAACTATGTATGTTTCCTTGACAAAATCGGCCTAAATCTGCTATGATGATGACAACTTGCAAATCTCTTAGCGATTTACCAACTGCGGCAAAACAGTCAATCTGGCTTTATAGATAAAATTTAGCACCATTTAGCACCATAAACTCGTATAATTTAGGGGGAAGACCCAATGAATAGATATCAAAGACTGACACGATGTGACGTCCAACCCTCAAAATCACTTCACAATAAAGGCGTTGAGTATACGCTCGACATATTTGTCCACGTAAAAGATTCATAACAATATCTAACACAAATTATATGGTGGATTATAAGAACTATAAGCAATTTGACTGAAACAAGTTACTGAAGGTGTTGAGCTACTGTATATAGACTATAGTAGACTTTTGAGCAAGTGTTATTATCCTGAAGACGCCATGTAAGTTTGAAATCCGTCAGAAGAACAAAAGGCAGATAATGGAGTTTAATTCCAAAAGAGTTTTAGAATGATTTGGAGTAAGACTATTACATTGACACCATTGAGAGAAACTTGTTAGATTTGCATTCAGATAAACTGCTAGAGTGTGAAGATCAAATACCAATCACTTGTCACAATCTGCTTACGTCTCCTTAGGTAATTGGAAATAAGGCAGCTTGCAGTGAAGTGAATCGAAGTATTGATTTATACTAGCAGATGCTTGTGGTACTGAATCAAATATTATGCTAAAATCCAGTTGTAATCTGTATCATATATTTGACTCACATCAGAAGTGTATTCAAGATTCCTATTCCTAAAAATGTTGGCTTACCTGACAAAATTTATTGTTCCAATCTTGAGTATAGCCAGCTCTAGTCAAAGTAGTGTGTACTCTTAAGTGATGCCAATGTGGTGTGTGGTTTGCTGATAATTATGATTTGGACAACCTCATAATTTAGCTAAAGCCACTCAAGCTAATAGTCGATATATCCAGAACTAGACCCGTCATCGGAAATTGACGAGAGCCGTGGAGCTGGTGCGTTTTAGCAGATAGTGGGATTGATAAGTTGAGAGCATGTTGTTTGCACAATTTGACCTTAAAATAATATATTCGAACATCTTAGATATTACTGAGAGCATCGTAGTTTCGCCTACCAGTTATTGACGATAGAAGACCAGTGTTGTGGGGAAAAGGGAAATAGGATTGAGATTCACATTGAGAAAATAAGTAGTTATTGAGACTACATAGACGCAAGAATCATTTTCATAAACTTAATAGATAGGTACACAAATTATAATATAATTAAAAAGAAAATTCCTCTTCAAAGTACAGTATACCATCTGAAAATCAACTGTGCTCTTTATATTTGTTACCAATTGGAAAATTTTCGGAGTAATATGATCGAGGAAGTGTTTTGTAGCAAAGCCAAAATAAAACATTTCCTTTCTTATATAAAACCGCCCATAAGATACAAAGGAGATTTATTTAGAAAATGTAACCGTTACCTGCAATAAATAGCTTCGATATAACCGTACCTACTAAATATTTACAATCTAGGCAGGAACAACATAAACGAAATATACGATTTTTAAGGCAACATTTAAATCGATATTTTGTATACTTTTAACAGTTTTCAATTTATGAAAACCACCTGCACACGCTGTCTGATTGGCTGACATTTGTGAATACATTTTAGGCCTGTAATAATTTATCAACAAGCTGTAAAGGCATTTAAAAACATCGAACACGGAAAAGCTCTACACCGAAAATTCGCTTTTGACACATCAAAAACTGAAAACTTTTTTCCGGATAAATTGCAGTGACATTCAATTTTCTTTTCCCTCCAAATTTTTGTAAGTCCAAAAATGAGGTTAAGACCGAAAAAAATGTTCGCCCCAAAATGTTCCAGTCACTGGTCTCGTCCCAGTATGGAAACCGAAATTTCGTTTTTCGGCGGATAAAACATAAAAGTCGTGTTTTTCTTAAAAATCTGAGATAAATATATTATTTTCTTAATTTATCATATTTCCTTTGATTTTATTAATAATTTTAGCAAAAATCTTGCTTTAAATGGGAATGAGTTTTTCGGGTTTTTTTTTTTTTAAGTAAAAGTCCCCTAAGGCTTTTTCCAAGAAGATTTCACAATATACAGGAATATAGAAACTGGTACTATTTCCTTGATCTAGAATATGTAAATCTCTACAGAAAACGAAAACGAAAAAATAAAAATTTTACTAGCATGCCTGCATACCACGATATAAGGAATCAACAGGAACCTTTACGCGTCTTTTTTTCATACCCTGCGAGCACTAGGGATACATTTATTATATTTTAGCACCTGATCCTCCAACACAAATCACAATACACACACAATACAAATAGAAAATGAAATTTTCATAAACGCGACCGTATTTCACAAAAATTACTATTTTCACCTGAACTCTATGATTTCGTCAACCTAATTAACTGTAAGCGCCGTACCTAATTGGAAACTGGAAATGGCGACATAAATATCCTTTGAGGCCTTATTCTAAACTGCTGCCACCTACATTTCGACTGGAGATTCAGTCCATAAAAGTATTCTTCCGGTTTCCATTTTGTTCGCTTATTTTAACAGTTTTTTAATTTAAAATGTGTAACGGATCTTGAACTCCTTACAAAAGACAAAAATTTCAATTATTCTTCCAGAAAATATTGATTACCTCTGAAAAACAAGCAGACTTACAATGACAGATTTATCATAGATCTTCACCTGAAGTACTACAATTCATAATTCACCTTATTTCTCTTATTTCCTTCCATTCCAACAAGGTTTTTTGTTTATCAACAAAGGAAAACTTTCGACAAAAAACACAATTTCCTGGTTCAAAAGAAATGAAAACTTTTTATTGAAAAATTTGACGATTTTTTACAATACTATTTGCGCTCTGCAAAACATTGTGGAACGATGGTATGAGGCCAGGATAGAAAAAAATATATATTTATAAACCAACGCCACAGTTTACTTCAACTTCTTTTTTGGGCGGAGATTATTTGTATGTCCACACTTCTTTTTGCGGCAATTAGTAGCCCTAGGATGAAGTCTAGCATAGCACTTACGGCAAATCATTTTGTCGCAATTGTACTTTTGGGCCAAAATACGAAGAGATGGTTCAATAATACCACCGCGCAGACGAAGCACCAAGTGAAGTGTTGATTCCTTCTGGATATTATAATCTGACAATGTTCTACCATCTTCCAATTGTTTTCCAGCGAAAATTAAACGTTGTTGATCTGGGGGGATTCCTTCCTTGTCTTGAATTTTCGCCTTAACATTTTCTATTGTGTCAGATGGTTCGACCTCTAATGTGATGGTCTTACCAGTTAAGGTTTTAACGAAGATCTGCATTTTTGTATCAATTTCCTGAAATAGAAAACAAAAAAACGTGTTCACATTCTAATCTTTTCTGAGTAAAATACAATATATAAAAAGTTGAGGTTAAGTCTAACTTTCGTAAATCTTATAGTGATATTAATACTACAGAAACGATATAATTTCATTCTAAGAAACTTTAGAAATCATACTTTTTAATTTCTTAGTATATTAATCAAATTTTAACGTTATTATAATAAAAACTTATAAGAAAACTTACCTTAAATTGACAACGTGTGATAAAATGCTTGGCTAAAAGAAAAAGACCAAGATGGCGATAAATGACATTTAGCCGATATTTCCCATTAGAGATGCCATATCAGAAATCAGAAATACTTTAATCAGCCGTTTACAATAGCGCTTTAAATATTTTTAATTCCGCCACCAATAAATTTTAAACCTAGATTCGGGGGTCCCAGAAAAACGTCTTATTTCTATACAAATTTTAGAGCTGGTGCAAAAACTTTACTGATGATTTTTACTAACTCTGAGTTCACTGATATAAACTGAAAAAATAATTAGTTTTTATATTTTGATAACACAAATGAAAATTTTCATAGAAATAAGAATGTCAAAATTTTACCATCATTTATCATCCACGAAAAATTAAGTATACTTCAAAATGTGGGTTCGACTCATGATACAAAGATTAATAAAGTATGGCTGGAAAATCTGTCAATTTGTTGCTTGCCTCCTTTGGCGACAATTGTCAGAAATTTGGTCTCAATTTCAATCGTCTTTATCACAGTGAAAAATATTTCTATTTGGAAATTTCTTTGCTTTCCAACTAGTACATAATTATTTTTCCCGAAGTGATTTAAACGAAGGAACTAATGTTTGTTTAAATATTTTAATATATTCAAAACGTATTTCAGTCAATAAAATACGAAAAACGCAAAACAATTTTTTTGGAAGTGACTTTAGTCACCTCCTGACGTCGCAACACAAAAAATTGCTCTCGAATCGGCCATACTTGTTATCTGTGTATCATGGTTTCGACTGATTAACAAGGTATGGCTGGAAAATCTGTCAATTGGTTGCTTGCCTCCTTTGGCGACAATTGTCAGAAATTTGTTCGTATCAATTTCAATCGTCGTCTCACAGTGAAAAAAATTTTCTATTTTTAAATTTCTTTGCTTTCCCACTAACACATAATCAATAATCAATAAAATACGAAAAACTCAAAACAAATTCGCTGGAAATGACAGTAGGCACCTCATGACGTCGCAACACAAAAAGTTCCTCTCGAATCGGCCATACTTGTTATCTATGTATCATGGTTTACGACTTTATTTTTCGTCATCTGTGGGAAATTTATTTTTTACATCGACTACTGCCAACTTCATGCAGGATGAACATGTGATTGAAAAATTGACATTTAATTAATGTGTCTTCTATTCTTAAAAAGAAAAGGAATGGTCAAAAAGTGGTTGCGGTCATAAGAGTTATCTTAGTAGATTTTTGAAATTGGAATTTTGCAAATAATTAAGTAATAACCGTGTTTAATTACCTGTGATATTTTCGGACGACATTTTCATGCTCGAATAAGTAGACTTTAATTCAAAAAAACACCAAGAAGTTTTGCAAGTTTTGCAAAAAAAAAAAAGAAAGATGACAGAAGAAGAGGAACAATCCAGTCTTATTCCAAGCACCAATCAAGAAAATGTAAAATATTTTTGAGTGAAATTTTTTAATAATATGTTAATTTAAGTAATTTGAATAAATTTAGACAGAAGAAATTGCACAAAATCCAGAGGAACAACAGCAAAATGAGCAGCAAGCACGGCAACCTAGTAGAACAGAATCATTTTTTGCTGTGACAAAATCATTAATCATTCGAGCAATTATTATTTATTTTATATCGTCATTTATTAGACGACCATCAACGACTCCAACTCCAGAGGAAGCACAAAAAGCACAATTGAGCGCTCAGGGTCAGAATGCTAAATTGCCGGCCTGGAATTACTTCGAGAATGGAACGCTTTTCGATTTGCACGTGTATTTGTCTGATAATTTTGATTACGTTGACTTTAAGCAGCCTAATAGCCTCGTGTGGTTTCACGAAGGGTTAACTTATGGAGATTGGAGCGGTGGTCCGAATGCTGATGGTACATATAGCCATGGTATGAAAATAAAAGCTACTCAACAATTGATGCATAACGGATCTATTTATCTTCATACATTTGTTACACGTACAGGACAAAGTCCTGATTCTGATGCCGGTGGACAATATGCTGGCAAATATATAGGATATGCTAGAAGAATGTTGAATAAATACAAAAAAATTCGACTCAATCGCAATTATAATCTTCTGATGAGTGGCAATGAAAAGATTATCTCCGATCCTAAAAGTGATCTGCAAAAGGATATCATCATTTCCCATTGGCATCCGAATTTGACTATAAATCTTGTAGTAGATCAAACAAATTGGGTACAAGGTTCAATACCGCAACCGTTAGATGAGTACGTTCAATTTGTTGATAGTGGTCGTACCTATTTACCTATAGTCTTCCTTAACGATTACTGGAATATGCTGCGTGAATATCAACCAATTAATGAGACAACTCCTGATCTGGATTTATATCTCACTTTTCAACCTTTAAGTATGTTCAAATGGCAACTATATGCAGCACAAGGTATGAAACAGAAATGGACAAGTAACATTTTCGGTGATTTAATGTCATCAGGAGGCAATGAAGAAACAGACGAAGATCAAGATTCATTAAAGGAGACTCTATTGGAAACAAACCCTTATTTACTGGGATTAACTATTCTCATCTCGATATTGCATTCCGTTTTTGAACTTCTTGCATTCAAAAATGATATCCAATTTTGGAATAATCGTAAGTCCCTGGAGGGACTATCGGTTCGATCAGTATTCTTTGGTGTATTCCAATCATTGATTGTACTCTTGTACGTATTGGATAATGAGACGAACTTTATGATTCGTGTATCTTGCTTTATAGGACTTGGAATTGAAATGTGGAAAATACCAAAAGTTGTCGATATCAAATTGGATTGGTCGCGCAAAATTCTCGGCATTATTCCGCATGTCGATTTAAATGATAAAGGCTCATATGTTGATTCATCTACACGGGTATATGATAATTTAGCTTTTAAATATCTGGGATGGTTATGTTTTCCACTACTTGTTGGATATTCTGTTTACTCACTTGTCTATAATGAGCACAAAGGATGGTATTCGTTTATTTTGAATATGCTTTATGGTTACCTTTTAACATTTGGCTTCATCATGATGACACCACAGTTATTTATTAACTATAAACTAAAATCTGTTGCACATCTTCCATGGCGTATGATGACATATAAATTTTTAAATACCTTCATCGATGATATATTTGCATTTGTCATTAAAATGCCTACAATGTATAGGATCGGTTGCTTTCGTGACGATATAGTCTTCTTTATTTTCTTATACCAACGATGGATTTATAAAGTCGACCATAAACGTGTTAATGAGTTTGGTTTCTCTGGTGAAATGGAACGTGAAGCTAAACTTAAGGTGGCAACAGTTAATGGTACCGATGCAGCTGCAAGCCCAGTTGTAGAAAAATCAGAAGAAGATAAGAAAGAGGATTAGGATCCTTACGGTGATTTGTTGGGAGCAGAGTTCTTGTATTTTTTTTTTTTTTTTTATTTAATTAATTCCTAGTTATATAGAATTCTCTAGATCTAATTATATATTCAATGTGTGTACGTATAATGGTTCAACAAATAAAATGAAAGAAAGATGATTTATCTCTGAGATTTGCCCTTTCTCTTAATTATATTGAAGATCACTTGATACTTTTGACAAAATTTAGAACAGCAAAAATTAGTTTGTGCCGCAATTTGAAAATAAAAATCTTGATTTGGTACGGAATCACATTATTTGCATTTCGTGTTTAGCTTGAGCTTGTAAGATATTTAAGCTAAGCTTAATCGTCTACATTGATATATAGTTTATTGCACTGCGTTTAAGCTAGAGGCAGAAAAATGTGTTAATTGCGACAATTATTAATTACTCGAAATTGATCTCATTCACACAATTTAATTGAACCAGCAGCTGAACATGTTTTGGAAATGGAAGTTGCTGCCTTAATTAGCACAGAGTTGTTTTTTGCTTAGATTTTATTTTACTGTATTAATTATTTATTAAGTGATATTTCATTTGTTTACACTAATTTTAATGCATTAAATATGCTATAATTTTTGAGCCAGATTCATACTGAAAGATAAGGCGGAACGATATACACGTTCAAATGAAATTGATTATAAAAATGGGGGACAGTAGCAAACAGGAAGATCCTGAATGAACTCGATTACTAAAACCGAAAAGAGGTGAGCGCAGATGATTAACATTTAAAAGGGTCTTAGAAAATTTCCAACAAGATTGGCACTCCCAATAAAATCAATTTCAACAAGCATATTGCCTTAAAAGTTTTTCCTAGAGGCGTTATCCATGCAGCTATGCTTTGGTGTAAAACCCGATTAAAACAAGGAGCAAAGAAATGAAATTACTCTCCTGTTGTGTCATTCATATATAATAGGCCATGTGCCAATAAAGTACTTAACTCAGTGAATTCTATAAAGATCACATTATATTACAACTTCCTTCATTTGGATTTAAGACCCAACAATTCAGGCTCACAATCAGAAATTGAAATTTATGTTAGTATTAATGAGGGAGAGCTCTACGTTTTGTATACAAGAAACCATACTGTATCCAAGCCTTTGACCTAAGAATAGACTGGGTTACAAAATATGACTCATCGATATTCTAGGATGAATAGTGACGGCTTTTTAAAATTTATCGTCATGAGTGCCTTTATTATGTTAAAATTTGCTGATGTGGCCGAAATGATGTTGTGAGTAGAGCTAAGAGGCTTCGTGAGTGGATCTAGTCAAGTTTGGATACAGAGTTAGATCATTACACAGATACCAATCTGAGATCTTTAAGCAAGTGTCCGCCGTATATGCCAATTAGTAACTTGCAGCATCTAAATAGGTAACATCCAGGAGCCACATACAACTTCTTGGAATTCCTGAAAATTTTAGTATTTTACTCGAGTACCGCTTTCAGAATCTTGCAGAACTTCAATTTTTAAGTATGTCCCACCCATGCTAAATTGAACGTAGTGAATAATGTTAGGAAGCTCGAAGAACTCGTATAGTTTAGCATTCATGCTTTGCAGATAATCACCATGTAGGGACTCCACCACAGCCCAAAATCATCTGCTCGAAAACATCTCCAAGTTCCCCTTACATCTATTATTGATTCATAAAGGGGTAGAGTTATGGGCCCTTAGTGCTAGAGGTTTAGTTATGAGTGTCCTTCATAAGCAAGAAACCGTTTAAGAATGAGTGACGTAATTCCTAATGCAAAAATCATTTATCACCACAGCGCATGCTGTTTACCAAATGTTGGCAGGTGGAGAGGAGAGATCAGTCTTAGATAAAGAAAATCAACAGATAAAAGGCAGCGAATTTATTAAATTCTATTAAATATGAATCAGCAAATAAATCACCGGCAGCTAATTGCACGATAATTTATGTTAGAACAAATGTTTACATTTACCTAAAACCGACAAACGTGCGTTATCTCTTATCAGCTTGCTTAAAAATTGAGAGTAGAAAAAAATTGTGCAAAAATAAAAAAATATCTTATCGCATCCCCCGATCATGTACCATTTGTGAAAGAAAAATCTGGATTTTTTTTTTGCCAGTTCAAGTCAAAATCGAATTACGTTTTGATGCCGACCATCAAACATTCATTACACTGCAAATTATTTTTTCATAATACTTAGTTGTCAAATAATTTGACAATTCATTCAATTGGAGAATTTTTCTAACTAGCATTTATCAGTTTTCCAGCAGTAAATAGATCATTTTACGTTTAAATCTACTTTTTTATAAAATATTTGTACTTGCGAAAGGTTTCTGTGCAATCAATGTTTTAAACTTTTGTCCTAATTCCACGTTGTTGACGTGTAGTTTTGTCGCAAAGAAATTGGCTTTGTGGTCTAAATCTAATGAGAAAAATGCAAATATCAAAAGTTGAATAAAAAAATAACTTAATTAAAAATGTATTCTGAGTGGGTATCCTTATCCACCACAATAGCAGCAAATAGTTGTGGAGCTCAGTCACAAAGCGTTCTGAACAAGTTTCCAGCATCTGCTGGACGTGAGGTTGCTGTATCAGTTGTAAAACAATTGTCTACAAATTTAGGCATAACACAAAATGCTGAACCGAGTCATCTAGTTAAAGATGAAGAGGTAACTAGGTTAGTTCATGATTAAATATTCATATTTGGCTAAATATTTACATATCTGTAGGTTTTGTGGTGTATGGATGTTATCTGTTTTGGATTGTCTCTTCCCTTACAAGAGCATGAGACCATTAAAGATTGTGTTAACGTTTATTGTGAATGGATGACAGCTTTACATCCTAATCCCAGAATTAGTGTTCCAAAACCTATTTGTGAAGATCCCAACTTATATGCCAGGAAAATGATAAATCATTTTCATAATCTTTTTGTACCTAGACAAGGAGAAAGTAAGTTATGTTTAGCTCCATTTACACTATCATTTTTACTTAGATTCTCATTTTCACTACAAGTCTTACCATTCTTATATCATGAGGAGCTTGGTAAGGTCTTCAGTAACTAATGAGTTCTAAGAAAGAAAAGTGACTTAGTTCACTTGATTGTAATCCATTATTATGCTTTCAGGTGCAGATACTATTAACCGACAGGCTGTTCTCTGTCATCGAGTGCTTAGAACACTCCAACAGACATCTCAAATATCTCAAAATATGGATCGAGATACATGGGAAGCCCTACTATTATTTCTTTTGGCGATTAATGAAATTCTATTAGCGCCACCGACAGTAAAAGATGATGTTGGGGATCAATTGTGCGAGCGAGTATTAAGTGTTCTATTCGAAGTTTGGCTACTCGCATGTGTCCGTTGTTTTCCTTCCCCTTCACTATGGAAAACACTACAGGAGTCTTGTGCAATGTGGCGTCATCGGATTGCATTAATCGAACAGTGGAATAGAGTTAATTTGGCATTAACTGCCCGATTACTTGATTTTACTTATGGATCAGCTTTTCCTGAACTAAAAATTTGTAAGTACTACCTATTCACAATTATTTTTTATGAATCAATTTAAAACATGATCAAATGTTACAGTAGATGAAGATGCTCAACTCATACCATCTGGAATGACTAATGATTGTATTGCACAAACTTGGTACAGATTCTTGCGTACCATAGGTAGCCCAAATGCTCTATGCTCACCTCAACTTATTAGCAAAACACCACATTTCATGCAGTGGGCTATAACTAAAGAAGATGGCTCAGAACCCTATCAACATCCATGTCTACTTCTTTTGCCTCAAATATTTTTGAAAGCTCTCAAAGGAATCTCCAGTCAAGTTGATGCATTTTTAGGTAAGTATCGGATAGTTTGAAATCCTCAAGCTTTTACAAAACTTCTATCAAATTTCTCATACTTACATTTCCATACATAATATAGACTTAGTTTTTATCAATATCTATAGTGAAGATTTTCTAGTATGGCATTAAAAATTTAGGTATTTATCATGCACCACAAAACATCGAAGACTCCCTACAATCAGTAGAAATGCGTACGACTAGTGATTCTTTCAGTAATTATGTAGGATCTAGTGGTAGCAATATTAGAGAGAATTTTGTTGGTGGTGGTTCTGGTGGCGGCGGTACATATCAAACTTCAGGAGCTCCAGGAACTTCGGTATCAGCTAGCGGAACACCTCTAACATCAACAGCTGTTGGAGGTACTTCAGATCATGTTCCGCATTCGCCAACGCCTCCGCTTCAGCGACGACTTGCTAAAAGTTTTAGTGTGGCACCATCAACCTCACAGCAAAAGGGTGTGATTTTGATAAAAAAAAGTTTTACTTAAAAAATGATACCAGAATTTCTGTGATCTTTAGTATTTTTGCTTTGCATGCGCTTATCTACTAAAGTCCCGTTCAATTGTTTTGGTTCTTAAATGTGCATTTTAAAAGAAAGAGACAGAAAGAATTTGTTTTTAATATTTAGAGTTTATTTTGTAATATTGGTAGGCGTCTAATGCTATATTTTATTAACAAAATCATTAAATGAGCTTAAGACTCAATTTTCATTTATGGTTAGAAATTTTTAACTTTTTATGAGATGAAAAGTAGTTTAAATTGTACGCCTTATGACCGCATGAGCTTTATTCTTCACTTAATATCTAGCTATTCTGCGATTGAAAACATTGATCACCGAATAGATAGGTAGACCGTTTAGTAGAACTAGTATAGATCGACATTTAGTCTTCGATATATACTAGCGGTTTTAATTTTGTTGGTTTTGCTAATCATTGAGCCATCTCGACTCCTAATTCATTAGCATCATATAAAAATTAATTTCTTTAAACCAATCGAATTCAATTATAGAAAATCTTTAGGTGATATAACATTTTGAAAGGGCAGTTGAATATGGCTTTATGAATAATGCAAAAGTCTCTTAACGTATTTCCTGATCAAAGATCAAGATGCTCTAGTAAAGGGAAAATTAGCCACAGACGTTAAAATTTGCCGAAAAGTTTCCACTATCCGAACGAAACCTTCATTCATCTATGGCCAAATTAAGACTTAATTGAAATAGTTGAATGTGTAATGCAGTAGTACAGAAATTTCCTTGTGTGATGAACTAGTTCTTAATCTGAGATAAATATGGCACAAGCGAGTTTTAGTCATTGTTTATGCTAAATGTGTGCTCACATCAACTTCAGTGAAGTTAATTCGGAATTGTTAAGTCTAGATTTCTGAAAAGCGTGTGGTCATTTCGAGAAATTTGGACCACTCACTCCTCTCTGCTTTTATATTTTATACTGCTACGACTATGATCACAACTTTTCCAATAATTCGACTTGTTCATTCATTTATTAATCCATTGTGAGACAAAGGGGAGATGGAGAAACATCTATTTCTGTAATTGGATTTACACTCGTAAATTATTATAACATCCAGCCTAGTCCTCAATTGCCACGATTCGTGTTGCTTGTAGAACCCTAGTTATATTCAGACCAGGAGCTTTTTGAATTATGGTTAGTTCATAAGTAAGAATATTCCATTACTATGGTGGTATACATGTAATGGGTGAGTACCCCATTTTCCCTAGACATTTTCTTATCAGCATCTGCAAATAAATTATGTAGTATTTCAGTTAACTACTTGTAGGGATACAAGAATTGCAGCACATAACTGTAAACTTGCTTACGATAGATTTAAATTGCTCGGACATGCTGGAAAAGTTAAATAAATCTAAAAGGTTATGATTTTCAGCAAGTCAGTGGGATTTCCTTAAATTAAACTTTGTTTGGATGCTTTCTGTTTCTATCATCGATCTAAAGTATTTCAAGAGGAATTTTTCACTCTCTTCTGCAATGTTCAAGTAATATAAATCCAGCATGAGGACATCCTTCGACTTACAGCTTGGAGCTACAGTAAACCCTGATGAGAGATTTTCACGAATTAAGGTTTACCTTTGCACAACAGTCTACAGTAGCTTTTATGTGTGTGTATATGAATAAAGTATTGAGCCTCAATTTGGAACACGCTAAATATCACTAAAAATACAATCTTAAACGCATGAATATTGTAGACATTAAATAGAATAAAAAAATTATTAAATATTATTTGCGTATTGCCTTTTGTTTTGTGCACCATATTGATTTCAGAACAAGTAGCTTAGAAAAATTAACAAGTTTTAAGAACCGTCATTAAGATTGCATTAGAAAATAAAACGATGTGACACAAAAATACAAGTAAAAAACACAAAACCACAAGACTTCTTTGTTGTAACTAGTTCTAACTATAACTAACTCAAAAAGAAAGCAAAATATATTTCACAATTAGGTTGTAAATTTTCAATATCTTTGTAGATAATGCTTGAATAATTACTTAAAGGCCAGAGCTCTCTTATCATAACGACGATGCGGGGCCATGTGTTTTATTTTGCTAATCTTTTACATGTATTTATCTCGTATCTCTTAATATATTTTTGGTTTTGCGCACCACTGTTAAGACTGAATTTAAAATTTTGTTGTGCTTATTTTTTTATATTTTATACAGGTCTCAGTAAGGCTGCACTAATTGGATTGACAAGTTCAAGATCAACAGTTCATCAGCAACCATCTACGCCTAATTCAGGTCCACCATCATCGAGTAGTTTAAGTTGTATGAATTTTTTTTTATACTAATAACTATTATTAGATATTTTTGAATTATTGTTTAATTAAATATTTTTTAGCATTACCTTCACTTGGACATGAACAGAGAACATCACCATTAGCTTGTGCCCGTCCGAAATGTAACAGTATTTTACATCTTTTTGGAGAATGGCTATTTGAAGCGGCGCATATTGGAGGTGATGCTTGGCTTCAAAATACTAAAAGTAAGAATCTATGTTTAATGTCAAATTTTCTAGATGTCCTCCATTTTTTAATTTTAGAACAAGCAACGGAAGCAAGCCGGCGTCCTTCATCGATGATAATGGAAAATAGAAAAGGAAGTATTTCTTTGTCGCAACCGAATTCGTTGACAGATAATTCAAATCTTCCGTCAGGATTAACTATAGATAAATATGAATCAGGTCGAGCTGAGGCAATTGGAACGCTCTGTAGAATATTTTGTGCTAAGAAAACTGGTGAAGAAATTATTCCAGTGTATTTGGCACGATTTTATATGGCTCTACAGCAATGTTTAAAAGTTACAGATACAAAAGAATGCGATGAAACACTTGCTAGTATTTTATATAATTCATCTGATATCTTTCGTTTAGATATGGATGGAATTCAAGTTCTTTTGCCTGGTTTTATTGCAGCTTTAGAACTTGTACTTCCAGAAAAAGATTTGAAAATACGTACACAAGCGATTCTATTTAATAAAACTGAATTAAGACGAGCTTCTATTAATATTCTCTTATCAATATTGGCTTTGCCGTTACATTTTCAAACTCTACCGATTCGTGATTTAAATAATAGCTCTACTACTGATAGGTGAGCGAATGTTTTTGAAATAATTTTTGGTCCTTTATATTTAGATTTCAATTTTTTTGTGTTTGTTTTAGGATGACTACTTTTATTCAACTTAAACCGAGGCTTATTAATATTTTAATGAATGCTTTGCAAGTAGAAAGCGATGCGCAGAATACGCATATGCTTCTGGGAGGCTTACTTTTAACAGTTCAAGATGCTGTCACTTTTGAAGAGACTGATTTAGGACATGAAACTATTCAAACATCTCCACCGCCTAGTGATGCAAATCTTCTAAGTTCAGGTTTGATTTTTGTTATATTACGATCTTGGTAGATACATTTTACTTTCATTTTGTTAGCTTTATGTATATATTGTTTTAAATTTATTAGTATTTATGTTTTTTTTTAAAAGAAGAAGTGATGGTTTCTGTGATATGGTATGTTATTCGAAAAGTAGGTAATCGTTTATGGTTGTCAACAGTTAGGTATTATTCTTAAACAACTCTATTGTTACAATGTTCGATGACGCAGAATATTAAGCTTTATATGGCCTCAAGAGGCACCCTCATTCGCTTCGATCATTACCAAATAACTTTAGAAGGTTTTCAATCATAATTCATAAAGAAAACGCTATATGTACTTACTTCTAAGAGCAGAATACCTCATTATAAGTACTTCTTTTTCTAAGAGGCAACTAAAGTATTCACCTTGCAGTATATTCGGAGTAAGGTCCAGAGCAATTATGCATCAATATCACTGACTATAACCTTCAGATCCTGTCTAGTGAATAAAGTGATAGTCTATACCTGGAAGTATTAACACCAATCCCGATGAGTTTAGATGGTGGGAGCTATATTATCTTCTAAGATTTGTTTTCCATGGCGAACCATTAAATCAAAACAAAGATTTCATCATGATATTCATTTTGAAATTCTTGGATGTTTTTGCAGCAGTTAATCTTGCCTAGGTTTGAACTCATTGCTTGTTCTGTTTATTGGTGTTTTAACACGTAAATAAATGTTTTGACGAGCTGGTCGAAACTGTAAAGTAGCAAGAAAAAGAAACTGCATTAAATATCTTGTAGGATTGAATTTCTCTTAAGTTCGTCCATCTACCAATTTAACAGGGTAAAGCAGCCATGCGAGTATTTTTTACTAACCCAAGAAAGGCGAAATTAAACACAATCATAAATGAAAACGAAGAATAAATTTCATGCAAAAATCTAATGTATTCTCGAAATTACTGAAATCTGTTCATAGATTTTACTCAAGAGAAAGTATCTAGACATTTAGATATTTTTAAGTAATTGTAATTCAAAATGAATGGAGTGATTATCGCTAAATATCATGAACCATATGTGCCACTTTTTGCCACCCATATAGCCACTTTTTGATTTAAAATAAAAATAAAAACTTCTATGTCTCTTTGATATTTGGAGGGTAAAAGAAGTTTTTGTTATGATCTTCATTTCTTAATTTCTCTTTATGCCTTGAAGTCACGCGGAGTCTGCTATCATCCAGAGAATCATAAATTAACTGTACCCATTCTAAACTTTGCTTTATTTGCATCATATTAAGTCGTGGGCGTTATTCGTGAATCAAATTAAATTTCTAACTATCTACAAAACATCGAAACCATCACTTATATCACAGAAATTTTTGTTATGCTATTTTCCAAAAACATTTTATCATTTTATTCATTTTTTGTTTGTTTTTTCTTCTTTTCATAAATATTTTGTTCTCGTCCATGTTATACTCCTACGAAATCAAATTCATAACAAAACAAACAATCAAAAATGTTGCTTGCTTCACAATACTATTCGCACTTGATCACCTGTAAAAAGCTTGCTCAGACAAATCTGCATCTTGCTCTATAACTAGTGCAAGTAATTCAAGTTTGGGAGGTCAAAGTACTGCGACCTTGGGCGGTGCTACAGCAGCTAGCAGTACGATTGGAACTGGACGTGATAGCAACACTCATGATTATCCAAGTCTTACAATTTCCGATGATTTTCCTGCAGATTTATTACATGATTTTGAAGTAGCTTCAATTTATGGTAATTTTTTTGTATGATTTTTGTTTATTTTTTATTTTTATATACTCGTAGCTATGTACGCGCATACACATTATTTGTTTGTGTTTGTAAAGATCATGCTTTGGGGTTTTATGATTGATAATTTATATATATATATATATTTTTTTTTACAATTCTTAACCAGTAATAATGGTCTAAATTTTTCATGAATAGATAATGCACACGCTCTTTTCGTGCGTGCAACATATTTGGTTTGTCATCGTCTAATATCATCTTGGAAAACAGATTTAAATGTTTCCCTTGCTGCACTGGAGCTACTCTCGGGACTTGCAAGGTTACATATTCGGGACTCAGGTAAATAACATTACTTTAGTATCATTTTAACTAAAACCTATTATTATTATCACAAATGCATGCAGCAAGGAAACTGACTGGTAATTGCACACTTACTAACCTTCGCTTCAATAAAACTTTTTTCTAGAAAATTTGGTTCAATTTGAGTTTTCATCTTTAACGATACTTTCCACAGACGCTTTAGAATGTAAACGTGCCGTGAAATGGATATGTGACTATATATGCTATCAGTGCTCTCGTCCACCACCAGCTCACAGTAAAGATCTTCATAGTACTATTGTAGCAGCATTTCAATGTACATCAGCATGGTTAATGCAGCATCCATATCTGCTACAGGATAAAGATTGTTTAGCTACTGTTCTTGAAGTTGTTGAATTGGGCATTTCTGGATCGAAAAGTGTTGGAAAAATTGGAGATCCACCAAAACATAAAGATGAAAAAGAATTGAAACCAGCTTCGATGCGCGTTAGAGACGCTGCTGAAAATCTTTTAACAAATATTCTGGAGCAAGTTGGATATTTTCCAAGTGAATGTGGTCCTGAATCGGTTTCGTCACTTCTTGATGAAGTTGCATTAATAAAACATTGCAATTCAACTCCAGTTTCTGATAGTGGGAGTACGATAACAACAGATCAAGCAATTCAGAAATTTAAATATTTTGTTACGGAAAATTCGACTATTTTAGCTCTACTGGAAGAACCGCTTGGAAACGATCAAGATCCACAGCCGACAATTACGTGTGAGTATGTATGAATGATTTAATCGCTTGTATTATTTTATGGATACACTAGACCCTGCTAGTGATTGATCGATTGCAATTTGGTAACAAACCCCTCCTAACTATAAAGAAGATCTTCTTTGAATGTTCTGCCCTCTTTTCGCTCGGCCCAATTATTGATTTTCCGATGTGTTGCTTTTACAACAATTTCCTAGCAATACTAAAAATCAGGTGGAAGTCCTTCTTTAATGTCATTAGTATTAAAATCTAAAAAAAATCATCAGCTATTCCTATAATAGTTCTTTTCTCTCCGTTCCGATTCTAGACCTCTATCTTTTTGTCTTGGCATTCCATCTTTGAATCTTACCTAAGACCCGTTTAATATTGACACAGGAGATATCAGAATCAAGGGCCTCAGTAGATTGTATCAAAATATGTCCCGCTCTTTTTATTTTAGTATCTTCTTCCATTTATTTTCAGTGCTTATTAGAGGTCCATTCGGCCGGCATGCATGGACAATGCAACTTCGTCATCTACCACGCAGTAAATCTGGCACTAAATATCATGCTCCAAATCCTGGCCGGCCAGTTCCAATGAATGATATGCCACAACGTATGGAATTCGATCATAAATTCTTCCCAGATGGAGTGGATAAAGTTACACCTTGTGTAGCAGACTATTCTATACCAACGCTGGACAGTATTCGAGATCAGTACGGAAATGATATTATAAAGCGCCTAGAAAAAATGGTAGAAAATCAGACAATCCATGAAAAATTAGCCTGGGCTGAAACAGATAATTCCGTAGATAGTTTAAGTCATGCACAAGAAGCTGTTCCACCACCAGTTTGTCATGAGTTCCAAGCTGCTCGATTATTTTTATCACACTTTGGATTCTTATCGATAAATGATAAAGAAGATAAAAATTCAACAGACGCCCCAGCGACACCGCCCCATCTTACTGTGCTTGATACTAAGAAAACAAATTTTCCAAGTGATTTGGGAGTTCTAGATAAACTTAGTCCAAGAACTCATGACACTGTCCACATATTCTACGTTAAAGTTGGCCAAACGACACATCAGCAAATCATAGACAACATGAATGAAGACAACATAAGGACATTGAATCCTCATTTTTGGAATATGTTGCCTACTTTAGGATGGTCTGTTGATATTGAAGATCATTCTGGCTGGACTGGATTTCTATCAACAAGTTGGATACTGAAAACATCTTCTCAGAAGCCTACGAGCAGTGGTTTATCACAGCAACATGAAATGAAATTCAATGGTGAAAATCGTGTTCTTTACTGGGCAGATGTTGGTGCTGAAATAGCATTTGTAGTACCGACTGAATGGAATGGGAGAGAAGAGAATACCGATGGAAGTTGTTTATCTCTTAATTCTTCAAACTCTTCTGGTGATAGTATTAGATCTAGTTCTGGAAGTTGGTATGATAAAAGCGTAGGAGATGTCTCACAACATTCAGAAGCTCTAACAAGAGCACCTTTGGGACAAAAGCCAAGAACACTTTCGTTGGAGTTGGATAAATCTAAAGATCCTGTACCGCCGGCAAGACGACGTACAGGGGCAGTGAAACCATCACTTTTAGCTCAATCTACAGCAAAAATATTTCTTGTTTGGCTTGAAAGTTATGAAGATCACTTAACATTTCCCATTGGTAAATTTATTGAGTTTGATGTGATCGGTTATATTTTAATAGTTGCAAAACTACTTTACAGATGAGCTGCTTCCCTACACTCGTACGGGTGAAGAATCCCACACAGGACACATTCCTCGTGCTAGTGAATGTCATGTGATATTTTTACATTCTCTTCAGTCTGGACTATTGCGAGTCAAACTACAGGGTCCGGCTGGCCGGATGAGCTTTGCAACTCCACTTGTTGATGGTATGGTTTTAAGTAGACGAGTTGTTGGTAATTTAGTTCGACAAACTGCCTATAATATGTGTAAAAGACGTCGTTTGGATAATGATTCGTAAGTTTAGTTTTGAAGAGCTTTAACTTTTGTTTAAAAAATTTAAAAATTGGTTTTTTGCTTTTGTAGATACCAACCTCCTCATGTAAGACGTCGACTAAAAGTCCAAGATATTGTTCAAAAGTATAAAATGGATCTTACGGAACCGGAATTATTGGCACAACTTTTTAGGAGTGCCTAGAAGTATGGCGCATTATTTTTCAGTATTAAATTTATTTATTGTTTTTTATTTAAAAAGGATGTGGGGAGTACTTAATGGAAATAAAATATTTATCTTACTTGAAGACGATGTTTAATGCTAAAAGAATAAGTGATCTAACTTGAGAGATTTGCTATGCGGCATGAATGGATGAATCTTGGCTGTTTTTGAGAAAATTTTTCTAAATGTTTACCTCTCGTTCTTCTACAGGTAAAAGTTATTTCACTATGTAATAACTATAGTATACTGCTATTCAAATTGCAACGTCCAATTAAGTTTTTTATTCCTAACTTATATGTACGTGCTTATGTGTTACGTACATACATGGACCTCTCTCCAATCTTAATGAACGCAGCAATTTATTAATCCAAACTATTATAGTAAGACAAGCAGAAAGAAAAATAAATAGAATAAGATGTGAAAATGAAAAAGCTCTTTCCTTCCTTTCGTAACGCTTGAGAATTTTCCATGTACGGTAACCAGTTCAGAAACTATGGGGGAAGAAGTCTTGAGTCTTGAGGATGGCGAATGTATCCAGTATAAAATGTATATTTTAAAATAATTTGAATGACATTTTCATATCTGTGAATTTTAATTAAAAGTGGGTACTCCTGGTAACCGAAATCATCTCCCATGGATACGTTGTGACTATTCGCATTGAATTTTATTATGTAGCAATGAAAACTAATTTAAATGCAGTAAATCGAATAAAAGTGCGAGGAGATTACATTTTCACTTGAACTTCAAAGTACGTTATTGACATAAATTGTGGTAAAAATTTATAAAAAAAAAAACTTCTAAATTATTCAAAATTTTAATTTTACACACATTATTAGTAACTTATTTTCAAATTTATTAATGTATCAGAGATTTTCTTACTTTCCTATAGGATAATACATATATACATTATAGGTCTAAGTGACGTCACCAAAAATATCTTCAGACAAAATGGTGGAACGTGGTTAGTATGTAGTATGCTTGCATACTCTGTACCGTGGTAAGGTATAACAAAATTTACCCGGCAATGGTAACTTTTCTTGTGCTATATCCTGTACCCACTGACATGTATGTAACCTGTACCGCATAAAAGTTTTGTAATTGATGTTTACGCAAAGAATCTTGTTCTAAAGTTACCAGGCAGACTTAAATTATGACGTATATTCATTCCAGATTTTGCTAAAGGGGGTGAATTTCTGTTTCATTTAATATTGATCGATACTCGAATAGATTTCGATATTTTGACAGTTCCATGCCAAGCTCCAACGAATTTGAAGAAGAAAGAAAATTAACGGTGCGGTCGGTGATGTTCTGTTCTTACAGTATTTTCTTAAATATCTATTAAATTTTGGTAAAGGTTTAGTGATTTCCTTCAATAAATTAATTTAACAAACTCCAATTTTCGGCATTTCTTATCCATCGGAAGAAAAAATAGTTGATATTATTACATATGTACAATTATAATGTAAGGTATATTTTTCTTTTGCAATTGAATAATATTTCTTATTCTGGAGTTATTTTTTCAGAATATTTCAATATAATAATAAATATTAATAAATTTAGTTCGTTATTCTCTTCTGAACCACTGACTTTAAGCCTTAGGTACTCTTAAGTAGTAATGTGGTAATCGTACATGTTTTTTGCCATATTTATGATTTCTTTCGACTAATTCTTAGCTGGGTTTGATGCCTATTGTTTTTCGGTCTAACTTTCTTGGCGATATAGCCATTTTCTGTTCAAAATAATGATATTTTTGCTTTTCCCAATTCCTGTTTGCTGTGGGTTGTTCTGAATGAGTTCACCTATAATTATCCTTTCTTAGATATAAGCTGAGCCTCAAAGAATATTCTATACTTTTACACTTTCAACATATAATGTATCTTAAACAAGTATTTAACGTATGTATAATACAATTTGATCGACACGTAACTTTCTTCCAGTTGATACTATTTTCAGATTACTATGGGCTACTTTCCTGGGTTTATGTTTATCCCTAATGCTGCGTAATCTATAGTAAACAGAGTGACTACAGGAGATTTTATGTTGGAGGAGGATGGCATCTGATAGATTTGCAGTCAGGCTATATGTTCGCAAAGTTGTAATACATTTGCGATTACTTGAATACGCTTTGATTAGCTGTAGCCAATACTTACTAAGCATGTCTTCGAGTGCATTGTTCAGATTAAGCATCACGTCTATGTTGAAGTCTGCCCCCTCTCCCTATGATTGCCATGGATGACTGACTTCCAATTGCCACTAGAAAACAACAAAGTGCATACAGTTAGACTGTTTTTTAGAGAAGGTTGCTTTCGTTGGCAGTCGGACAGTCGAACTAAAGTTCCACCCGTTGAATATCAGTATTACCCAATTATTGTCGGTTAGTTGATGTATAATTTGCAATACCGAGTGTTGGCAACATCCCAGCCCTTATTATAGTTAGCCATTTCGCATTTTATCACTGTGAACAAGCTTTGTCCATGTTTCGCAAATTAAAAGTGGATTAGCATTTCCGAAAGCGGCGTTATGCCTAATTTCATCTATATTTTTGGTAGTAGAAGGCACATTGAAATTAAGTAGAGTTAGGAAATTGAAAAGGACTCTCGATTTGATAGTAATGTAGGTTAAGTGGAAGATTAATATGCGTACTCAATCGAATGTTGCCGAACAATTCAGTAAAACATTTTATTTAATTACACCACGTATGTGTCAAATTACCACGACATCTTTTAATGTGCTGCTATTTTCATTGAAGATGCTAGTGAAGCAAGTTTTCAGTAGTTACAACGCGACGTAGCATGTGGTAGTGATTTTTGGTGATTATCCTGTTTCATGGTGTTTTTCAACTCTCAAACAACGAAGAATAGTATAATATAGGCATGTAATTTTTTTTTTTTTGTTACAGATCATGACATGAGGAATCTGATACTAAAATTTGTTGATAATGCTGCAAACAAATATTACGAAACTTTTACTACAAGCTACACTTTCGACTCACGATATGCTTAGTCCGCATATCTCAGGCTTCAGAAAATCAGGACACCATCAATAGATCCATCCTTACATTCATCATTGATAAGGTAATTTTATAATAGTGGTGGTATTCACTTTGACAGAAGAGCTGTAAAACTTTTTTCCTTTTATCAGAGCAAACATTATTTTTTTTTACAGTATTATCTTTATAAAGTATTCCAATGACTCTTCCGACTTTATCTCATATGTCAAGAGTGGTTAATGTTTCTCCTCATTTCTGCATCAGATTTAGCAAATCCCAGATTTCACTTCAACATTCGTATTTCGCATCATCAGAGATAAATAGCAACAGAAATAATCAACCAGAACGTCTAGAGCACAAATTCCATTCATCCATGCTCTTATTCCACTCAAAATAGAAAAAAAAAATGCAAATTCAAACCATCAGAGCTCTGATCATGTTCTCACCCACAGGACTATCCTTAAGCTTGACGCTTAAGGTGTATCAAATATCAAAATCGCTTGGTCACTATCTAAATCTTAGAGATGTTAAGATCCCACAGTTTTTCTATTAATATTCGCTTAGCTAGCTCACATGGAGAGGTGTCTATCTAGTGCTAAAGTTCTATTCTTTGTCATTGCAAAATAACAGCGTTACATGGTTTCAATGGACACCACGCAAAAAAAAAACAAAAGCAACAACAATCACATTTAGTAGTTCATTCGCAGACATCTATTTCGTATACAGTCCAACGCATAACTTACTTAAAGGCATTCATGAGAGAACTGATGGTATGCTGGCATTTGTCTTGTGGTAAAACGTTCCCGTACGCGCACGTATGTTAATTTTGACATCATACACGCACTCAGTGTAGTTTGAAAGAATATAAGACAACGAACAGAGACACGAAACTGAGGAGAACAACAAACTGAGGCATTTCGTGGAGACCAAGGCATTATTTATGGCCTGAGTACCTATCAAATGCAAATAAATGACGCCTAAAAGAGCACTGGACCATACTCTACACTTCAATATATACCCATCCGTACAAGCAGCCATCAAATCTTAAAGGTAAGGAAGAGTTCTTTAGCACACACTTCACCTCATATAACCGACGTGTTTTCTTTCAGTTTTTGTTCCCGTTCATGAGTCTTTTTTGTTGTGAATGAAAATCGAAGATGCTACGAAGTACATATCTACTTCTTGTAATTAAAAGAAAAGGTGGAATAAATTTTTTTTTCTAATCTTTCTAGTTGTACACACAAGAAAAAAGAAAAAATAGAAGGAGTCTATAAAATCTATTTGACATCCAAGTAAACATAATTGTTCCGTAATAGAAGAATATCAGCCAAAGAGAAAGAAGGTAAGCCAAAACCGAGGGGAAAGTGTAAATGTTTTCTTTTAGTTTTTAAATATGTGCAGTATATCAAGCTTTAAACGCCTACATGCATGTGCAATAGGTGTTACTTAAGAAGGTTCCACGCACTTTCTACACATTTACCATCAACCATATCTCTATATACTTAGGTTCGAAGGGTGTTTTGCATTTGAAGGCCGCAAAATATTTAAAATATTTTTGTTGGCTCTCTGGAATCATCCAAGTAATTTGAATGTCTTTTTCCCCATTGGAATAATTTAGGTAACACCGTATAGCAATGCTGGTGCGCTAGGGTATACTGTAGACCATTGTCTGGACGCTCTATAAAATTTGCATATTGTAATTAGTTGATGCTCACCTTTCCAACATTAACTCTAGGAAAACTATAAATGGTAGGACGGATTTATGAGTGCTATTTGAAAATTAAGAAGTATTTAATGATGGCGGCCTTTCAGAGCAGTTTTTGTAATATATTATGTATTCGTGTGTAACATCTAAATTCTTCCAGATTTTGGATTGTGTTTTATTTAAATTACATGAAAGGAATGTTTCAACTGCGTTTGCTTTGGTAAAGTGTTTTAAATATGCGAGAAGTATACGAATGAAAAGACTTGATTGCTATGGGTTTATTTGGACCAATTAAGGTCTGAACAAACAAACATTGGATATCATTGTGCCAACAAACAAGGGAAATCAACATAAAAGAAAACATTTGATAAAATCAAAATCATATTAGTCAAATCGTTTGATTAGGTAATTAAGTATTAAGAAAAGTGTAGAGTGTGTGATACTATGCTGAGCCTTATATGAATTCTTCTAGCTGTTATAATATCTTTATGTAAGTAGGTACATTCATTGTACAGACATTTTAAGAAAGCATGCTCTTTCGATGAATATTTTATGTTAAGAATACTTAATGGCCAAATTTAAGGAGGAGGGAAGAAGTTTTATGTATGCGTACACTGATTTTGTTACTATTTTTGACGCTTACAGAAAAATTTAGCTAAATTTTATAATGATTTGATTTATCTTATCTATAGCTTGTATTTGTATGAAGTCATAGAAATTGAATCTTTCTGAATCTGATAATCTAGAAATGGTTTCTCTGAACTTCAATAGTCCATTTTCAGGTGTATAGAAAGACTTGATCTCACGATAAAACTTCATTTAAGGACCAGGCCGACTGGATTGTATCAAATTTTCCTTTCTTTCATATTCGGCATGAGTCATTTTTGTTTTTCATGAATATTGGGAATGCGAGTCAGTTCGACGAACCATTTTTGGAAAAATACGTAAATACCATGTCTGTTTCTAAAATTCTTGTGGCTTCGATTCATATGCTACCTTATATGTATACTAAGATCAGATTAGCCAGTTTTTCTGTGTAGTGCGGGAATATCTTATTTTTCATGTCAATGGATTTCATTTCTAGTATTGACAATATCATTCATGTCTGTCAGAGCAGACTATCAGCTATCTGTAGAGATAGGCACACTATAGTCCTGTTGGATTGGCCATTGGATGAAATCCTTTGCATATTTGTTCATCGACCTCCTTTGCATTGTCTACTGTCATAATATCTAAGAACACTGGCCGCTCGTTTTTGGATGCATTCATGCAGTGGGCATTCGATTTCATCTATGCATCTGTGTAAAGTTCAGTAGCCCAGTTCCCTTCTCCAGTTGTACTGAGTTTATTCGGTTGTATCAGATCCGAGTTGATTCTTTTGAAGTAGTATTGTATGATGCCATGTTCAAACTCTGGTGTGAAGAAATATCGTACAATTCTAACCTTGATTCTTCTGTTTATATAAAAAAAACGGTTGCTATAGGGCCTGTATATGACAGAGTGTTTTGGTTTTCTATCATAGGCTTCGAGATTGATCATTAGAGCAAAAGTTAATAGGTGCAGAGACAGGGAAAGATAAGTCGAATACATTTCATGATGGTGAATCAAGGTAATGTTGTGCATTTGGCAAGCTTCTGCAAATATGTACTTGAAAAGAAAAATTTTCTGTGTAAGAATCTATATATATTTTTCGTATAGTCAAAAGGCCTTAATTATACTGAATTTAATTGGGTGAACAAGGTTACATTAATTCAATAAAATTCCTGTCGAAATCTCTCTTCGTTGTATAAAAAAGGGTAAGATACAGAAAAGTCGAAATATCACCTGGCGTCAGACATCAGTTTATAATTGAAGCTCGGAATATAGTCAAGTAGTACAACTAGTATAATAGTTTAAGACTATCAAAAACTGGTCGAAATGGTTGTTAGTTGCTTAGCATAGATTCAACATGTGCCAATGTTTAGAATGTAGTAGAACCAAGGAACATATAAATTAACCTTATATGTTGTTTGTTAAAGCCCAATAAAGAGTCGGAATGAAAGGCAAAATCTGTGTGCCTCTAACTAAACAAACCAAATGACAAAATATATAATCTTAAAGATAATATCCATATGAACATAAAAAAAATCAAAAATAATTGCTCAAATTAAAATTATGTTAAATCGTGTTCTATGTAGGTATTATATGGAGATATCTACTCAGTCTCTAATGCTAATCTTTATCTAAACCTAAACCTCTTTTATTACTTTCTCTAATTTGTCCAAAAGTGGACACAATTAAATGTGCGCGTTTCTTGTATTAAGAAATACATTCCATTATTAAAAAAACACAAAATCAAAAAATCTCTATCCATTTTTCCAAACACAAGCAATATTCTATTCCCTGACATGTATGAGAGTACTACTTGAAACCTTTCCTCATCATACCTTTCATGCTCGAACGAAAAATTCTTATCGCTTAAATCGAGTTCGTCGCTTATGCGCTCGCATTTACAAGGAAGTCTTTTGTTTATCGTCCGCTTGTGTTAGGCCTTTTTGAGCAAAGGTAAAAAAAAGAGCACACACAAAAAAACAAAGGAAAAAGAAATAGTTCTTTGCCCCTAAGTTCTATTTTTTACTACCTAGAGGGATTTTTTTTCTTCACAAGGATTTTGATTGACAAGTGTACACTGGCGTGATGGAACGTTTTACGAGGGTTTCTCATTTACCTGAATTTTTACCTTCACGCTGTGGCTGTCTTAATCTTCGACCATCAGAAAAATGAAAGACTGAGCTGCTGACTAATGAAGGGTTCAACAAAAGATCAATTTGGGGTGTTGGATAGTGCAAGTCAGAGGATATTAGGATTTAGGAAAATGTCAATTGGATTATTTGGGTTGCTTGTTGTATGTGTAGATTTTTGTTGTTTTTTAATTTAATTGCTAAAATGTTTTTTTTATCAAGTCAAAGCCTAATATCAGCAATGTATAAAGGAAATTGAATCAGTCAACATACCGCTGCTTACAGTGTATGATATGAATACACGACAATTTCAAAATCCATCTTTATCTTATTCCTGTCAAGTTTTGAAAAATGAACACAACATTGCTAGAGTGACACCCTTTCCGATCAGCTAAATTTATCATCCAAAGGTTTATTTTTCTTCGTCGGTGCTTTTCACGTTTCTTGCTTTGGTAATTCTAAAATTGTTTATCCTGGAAATGTGTAATTTGAAGCTTTAAATTTTAAAAACTTGATTTGATTTAGACCACAAAAAATCTTATGTCTGGTTTATAATACCTCGGCGATGATTCCTTTTTCGTGCCATTTGAGAAGTAACCTCACTGAACCAAAACTTTTATTACACTACTTGACATGAGTTCGTACGCATATCAAAAGTTTAAATGATTCAGTATTATCAGACTTCACTATAAATTTGTTCCTGTTGAAGTTGAGCCCCAGTATTATTATTACTTATTCAAGATAGAGGTTGCAGAATCTGTACTTAATTCTAGGCTTATTCGAAATATATACGATGACAAAAGTCAGAACAGTCAAATGGTATTTTTTTTTTACTGTAATTCAAACATTCTTGGCATCAATATTGTGCTGACTTCTGACATTTTAAGATGAAAGAAAAAATAATTTTGATTTCACCCCTTTGTACATGCGACATCATTACGTGAGCTTAAAAATGCTCTTCGTATAGGTACATATATGTACTCTAGTTCCACAGTAATACCAGTGAGGTGAGCCTTTTTTTATTGTTATTATTTAAGTCTAACTATAATAGTAATTTTCATAATAGGTTCTTAATTTATACAGTCTTCCAAATTCGGAACGCTCTAATTTTTATTATTATTATTAAAATTCATTAGGATAAAACCTAATGTACTTTCCTCTCCTTTTATAAAGCGAAAAGTAAATGCAACTAAGCAGAGTCACCACGTTTTTGACTCAAGTAAAACAAGATAAAACGAGAAAAGATTCGTGGATGGCAAGAAAAAAAAATCTGAAAGAAGTTTTACGATCAAATAAAAATGCCAAGAGTAAAAAAAAACACAAAACAACAATAAAAACAAATCGATCTCACTCTAACTCACCTGTAAAATTGGAAATTTTCTTTTCTTTTAACACAGCTTCAGAGGAGATCTCAACCATATAGCATAAAAGAAAATTGTGCGTTGTGTGTGCTTGTTCTGTTCCAGCTCGTTAAGAATTTTTAGTTTGTCCAAGTACAGCGCGACTTCGACTCACCTGAGATCGTCATAAAGCTGCCTCAAACAAGTGCCTATGCCAAGTAAAGGTACAGACGGACAGAGGAGAGGTTTCTGCTGATGCTGCTGCTAAGAACGAAATTCTTCTTTGGCTTCAGGCACACTTGAATAGAATTCTCTTCTCTCATCCCGTTTTCTGTTTTGCGCAGCATCATGGAAAAATCTAACTGAATGTATGTAGGTACGTTTGCAGGTAGGGCAACGCTATATTTAAGTATATATATTATTATTATAAGTTCGTCAAAAATTGCCTAATCCTCTCAAAATCGTAGTCTATTTCCTTCTTCTGGTTTCGTTGAACAACATGGCGGGCACTCGAAATACTTTTTATGTTAGATATAATCTTTGCCTCAGAGATTCTATGTAGTACCTACATTTTACGAATATTTTGAGTCAATTCATAATCATCCAATTCGATTAATACCTAAGCAATGTAGATTATATAGTTATACAAAAGCTCACAAGCCTAAGGGTTTGTTTTTCTTTTTTATGATAAGATTCCTATGACTTAAGTCTTACGATGGCCATCATTGAGCCAGAATGAAAAGGGATTTTATCAGACTGGGGCATTTTCGAAGAAGACTAAATGCACTTGAAAGAAGGAACGCCATACAACTGTAGCGTCCAAATTCGTAAGGACAGAAACTTCCAACTTTTAGGGCCTGTATATATTATATTATAAACATTCAGTTCGCATTCCTGTTTTTTGTGCATACTCGTGCAGACATTGCGTGCTTGTATAATATATTATTCAAAATAAGAGAAATTATGTGTGCAATCAAACAATTTTCAGAGTACAATATCTGCACGTATAGTATGTTTTATATATACATATACAACAAATGTATCTAACTATTCTGTATATATTTATGCTGCTCTATCGGCCAGCTTTCTATTTGTATTCTATCACGGTGAGGTGTATCGCGCATATCAACTCTCATACACTGCAGAGATTCCACATCACACCAAGAAAAGACCAGATCCAAAAGCGCATGCGCATATTACTTTAAAATTTCGAATCATCGAAGACCTCGCAGCGGGTATACCTAGCTAGCCTGTCCAAATAAGCTACATATACATATGTATGTATATACGTCACCGCAACTCTGTTGTCTTCTTCTTCTAAGGTCTCTGAGTCGTGCAATGATTATGCTCTGCTTCTCTGAGAAATGATCGTGTTTGGTTTAATAAAGAAAAAGCCGCCGCCGGCGGCGGCATGATTCCCTTAAGTATGAGTGTCGATTCAACACGCCTGCATCAGGTAAATTTTTACCTATCTTCGGTAAATTTTAACAGAATAACAGGTATATCAGGAGGGACTGTGCGGATTGCGCCGATAAGAGTGTAGAGTATATAGATTTTATTGATGTATTTGTGGTAGAGAGAGAGAGAGAGAGAGAAAGAAAGAAAAAAAAAAGAACAGTTTTTATTACTTCTTTGATCCTATGCAGTCTTTAAGTTATGATCTCTTCTCAGTTTTGAAACAACCGCGAATTTGTTAAGATCCGTCGCGGATTTCTGTAATTATACGCCGTGGTGAAAAATTATATCGGTTTTGTTTACATCTTTGTTAGCAGAAGGGCTCTCTTGCTAAATTTGAATTGAGGTATCTATCGGTCATTGATTCCGGGGATACACTTTCATCAATTCATAATATTACGTGAGAGAATATTATGTTTATGTTTTACAGTGATAAAACCGAGATTTTTTTCTTCTTTCGTTGAATTTGTGTTCCTAAGTGAGCTGCTGCTGTTGCCATCATTATACTTTGGCCTGTATTAAAATAAAAGTTTCAAAGAATATTGTGAAGGAGTGTTTTCAAGTTATACCTACATACACATATTATGCGACATAAATATTGTTATTGTTAGAAAATTTGGTATGTGCAATGTGATGATTAAAAATGAATAAAGTGCCTATAGTTTCTTGGGTATCACTGCGAGCATTAGATTGGATACACGTTTCTTACGTACCTATCTACAAGGAATTTTTTTCGACTGCAAGTTTTAAACTGGATTTTGTGTCGTAAATATATACATATATACATACATATTTGTGTAGTCTGTTCCGTTTTTAACTAACACAATTAAATGGAATAACATGAATATAGGAGGAGGAAAATGTTTTGTTTTTTTTTTCTCTCAAAATTTTTTTCAAGGATGCATAGTTGGGTGACATATATTGGTTTCAAACTATTCAATATGTCCGTCACACTGAATTAAGGTGATCGACCGACGGATAATTCATACCTGTAAAATAGCATTTAAATTAGTGTAAAAAAGAATCAAGTTTAGTATAGTAAGTAATGCACAAATTTTAAAAAATTGGATCTAAAAAATTTTGTCCTATTACTGGGGCGAAGAAATTAATCGAATACCTGAATCTGAGGAAATCAATTACCAGAACTTCTTGAATGAATATCATTTGAGTCATGAAGATAAATTGGCAAATTCATTTGATTCCTGATAAATGCAGCTTTAAATTGAATCTACAATTTTTATATGGGCTATACCAAGTCAAATATCTTTCACACCCCCAATTTTCAATGATTATCTGATTGTTAGAAAAATAGATTTGTTACGGAATTATAGTGCATTCGTGGTGGTTTTAAGGAGCCTGTTCCAGTTTTCATTATGATAGCATTTTTTGTTCATATTGTCACTCCGGATAGCTTTCTTTCCAGTATAAGTTAAAGGACTTTAGACAATCATATTTCCACCACATAAATACAGAAAATTAAGGGATTATAACTCCTTAAAGTAAATCAACAGAGCGTCCATTAGTGGACATTGTTGAAAGCTGAACCTAGACCCTTACAATTATAAGCCAAATAAGTTATCTAAATTACACTTCTGAAAGCAATTATTCATCATTTGCTTGCATACCTATTCTACTTCAACTAATATAAAGAATAAAAAAAAAATAAAATGAATTCTCAATATGTAGGATCAGCGCTTCAACATGCAAAGTTAACTTCGGAGGAAAATCTGATATGCGCAGGTATGTCAGTAGCTTAGGCACAGAGGTACAAATCAGAGTACCAAGGTTCGAATCCCAATCACTGCCAATCAAAAATATTTTCCGATTTACATTATGTAAAATTATATACCTACATAATCGTACATATTCTCAAACATAACATTATAAAACATTTGTTGAAGCATCGCAGATTCTATGTCAAATGACATAAAATTACATGCCGGTGTAGTAGTTTTCTTCACACAAGAGGCTTTTTCATCTATTAAGCTGGAATTTGGAATTCCTTACATAGTAGAAATTCAACGACTTCGAGCCGATCATAATATCCGTAGGTGGTTATTTGTTTATAGCAAATTCTGATACCACACCTACATTTACTATACTGACACCAATCGCAGAGCTGTGAAATCGGAATTGCCACCTTGGATATATATTTGGTATGATTGTGTAAAGAATGTACGATTTGTTGCCAATTGTCATAATATAATCGTAAATGAAAAATAACATAATTTTGTAACTTATGTACTTTGGTCTGGGTGCCAGGTAACTGCAACATTAGCTGGAATGAAAAGGCGGACGAATTTGCTTGTCTCGGTGCAACCTCGGAGGCATCGTCCTCCACAATTGGGATCGCACCAAAACACCTTGCCTCTACTATCTCGGCTTGTGCTGACTGCCAACACCGTCGCCTTTGGTTGGATGACACTTCAGGTAGAACTATAAAGGAGTTTTGGGGCATACCCAACCGAAATGAAACGAAAAAGCTACTGGGACTAAACAAGCCAACCCCGAGAGCTCTAGTGTCAATTCTCACTGGGCACTCTCCTCTCAGGGGTCACCTACACAGGTTGGGGCTTGTTAACGATCCGGTATGCAGAGGATGCGGAGAGGAATCCGAAACGGTGACTCATTTTTTTTTGTCACTGTCCGGCTCTCTCAGAAAAACGTTATAGATTCCTTGGTTCACACCTCCTGGAAGAACTACATGAAGCCGGAGGAAGGGTTGGGGGCCAATTTTGAATTTTGTTAGAGCGACCGGTTGGGACTCTTGAGCAATTCCTCATAAGTCTGGAGGGTGAGCAATGGGCCTTGTTGTGGCCTATGTTCCAGGGACCCATTTCGGATCCCAACCTCGTTTCAATTCAATCCAACTTTTGGACTCTTAAAACACAGTGTTTATTTGAAGCAAATAATAAGGCGACACAATTTGGATATCAAATCAAACAAGCAGAAAAAAATTTGTTCGAATTACTTTGACGTGACCAACAAAAGCTGGTTGTCATTAGAAACAATCGAGCTGGGTATCTCAAAAAATTTCTACTACAGCTAAAAAGAAAGCAAAAAGGACATAAAATGTAAAGAGAAAAAAGAATATAGTTAATATGGAAAATTTGAACACTGTCCATCTCTGAATTGTTGAAACCCAGCTGTGTCCTATCGCTTATTTGTCTTTAATAGGTTATATAGAAAATCCAAATCCCTTTAGCTTAGGTAGATAGAAAACAAGTCACCCAGCAAATTGGTTCGACTAATTGAATCCTGGTTGAATCTGCATCGCCTAAAAATAAATCGGAAGCAAAATTATTAAAAGCGATTTCTATCTTAAGAGCATTATTCCCGTCATCCAGGTTAAGGGACATGTATATACAAATATATATATGTATAATGTTCCTAAACGTAAAATGAGGTAAAATAAGCGCCTTTTAAAGTTTAGATAGCATGTTTCTTGATAAACTGTGTGCTAAAATTCATACCTTACATAACCCAGTATTTTGCTGCTAATAAAATTGATTGTTACAACTCTTCAGATCTCAGTTTAATAGAGCTCCAAGTTTAGTTATTTTAAAGAAAGCAAGACCATAATCGAGAAGTTCGAATACCTCATTATTTGGCCTAAATGTGGACTTCTTCTAAGTTGTCGTTTAATAGGTATACCTTGGCTGTATGATGCCAAAGCGTAAATCATTCATATATAAATTAAAGAGCTATAGACCTAAAATGGATCCTTGAGGTACATCACGAAGCAAGAGTAGATAGTTTGAAACTTAGAAAACAAGAACATGGTAGAAAATCGGTATGACATTCATTCATGAAGTTTGGCATAAAATATCATGTTCTATAGTTCTCTAAATCTAGGTTAATTTATCACTATTAGTAACAAAAACCAAGTCAAAGATTAAGGTATTGACGGTGTTGAAATTATATTGGAAAGGCGTTAGCAGTATGTACGAAGGTGAAGTGACCGAAGAAATTACGAAATCTGACTTATCTGGGAATCATAGCGAACTGCAAAGCAGATTTACGTTAAATTGGGACACAATTAGCAGCAAAAGATAAGGCTGTTGTTGTTAATATGTTCTGCCAGCTCTATTTCCTTTCCTTCCAAAGTCGCGAAAATATACAAAGAGTATTACCTGCCCCTTACTTATTTTTTATAAGTAAACAAAATAGGCAAACATAACATATATATGCTTTGGTGTTAATTTTATTCCTATATAAAATTAAAGCTAATCATAGAACGTCTTATGACTGAAACTACAATACTTAGGAACATTAGGAACATAATTTTATTTGAGGTCAAACTAAAATTTAAACAAATCTAAATCATAGCTATTTGCTCGAACAACGAAGCTGCTGTCAAAGTCTTGATAAAGGTCCTTTGCCGCCTCTAAACTGGTACTTTAGTGTAAAACCACCATGAATGCGAATGTGGAATAGTCTACCATCTTCTGTTTTTCCTCGGGCTTACAATCTGCGAAGATTCAGGATTGACATAAAATAAGCACCTCCGCCACTTTACTCATGTTCCCTAATCCTTTCCCTATCTCCTATCATAGGTTAGCTTGGCTTAATATATATATAAAAAATGGAATCAAAGTTAGAGCAATATAAGTGGAAATGAAGCGGGATTAAAAAGCCAACCCTGTGAATCTTCGTTTCCATTATCATTGGGAACTCCTTTCGGTGTTACACAAGCACGATTGGACTTGCTGATAACCCTGTGTGCAGAGAATGCCGAGAGGAAACCGAAACGATAACTCACTTTTTCTGTAAATTTTCTGTTCGTCTAAGCAATATGGATTACTTGGCTCGCACTTCCTATATAAACTGCATGAAGTGGGAAGGAAAGGTTGGCTGTCAAGCATGAATTTCATTAGAGCTCATGGCTGGAATTCATTTGCAATGTCTTGTAAATCCTGAAAGTGAACAACGAGCCTGGTAGTGGCTTAAGCTCAAGAGACCCTCAGGGATATATAGTAAACCTCTATTAAATCCATCCATCTAACGAAGGATAGTATGAGTACATCAGGTTTGATCTAAGAGTCCTACTGTTAGTGCATATAGTAGATAGAGTAAAAGATAGAGATGTGGTTATTGGCATATCAAAACAAAAAACGTTGATGTGCCCTAAATGAGGTGACTAACTAGAAGCTGTGGGATGAGAGCTTCTTTGATGATAGAGATTTTTGATTGGCGCGGATATACTAGATATGTATGTCGTGAATGTACATACGTAGTGGTACAGGTGATGATCATTCTACATGGCTGGAATTTAATCAGTGTTTATGATAAGAATATATTATAGAATGTGAATACTATATACCTACCATACTAAATCAGGGACAGCAAGATTTCTTAGAACTTGCAACAGAGCTTGTAAGGCGTCAGTGGTGTTATGGATATTATATTGGGTCTTTGGGTTCGAACCCAATTGAAAAGCACTATTGTTCGTGTCATTATGCTGACAATAGGATGCCACCTAATATCCAGCTAAGTCCAATTAGATCATTTGTCAAGAAACAGATGAATTTCTGTATCCATCCCAACTTGTAAGATTTCTGTTTTTTTTTTAAATTTTTTCTTTGAAATATAGTCTGTCTGACTCAGTTAGTCTAGTTAAAGTAGGGCAGCCTATAGGTAGTATCAGTCTATCGAACGAGTCCTATATGATAATGATTGCGTTAAAAGATCCTTCATTCAAAGATTCGCGAAGCTTTTGTTCGAATATTGTCGATTTCTGGCTATACGCGAATTTGTTTTGATTTTCTAAACACTTGTGAGAAAAAAGGTGTATTCTCTACAAGGATCCTACCCAGTTTCATCTATGGCAAACAAATATGAAAAGCATGAGACATTATAGTATTTAAAATTTCTTCCTACTGTTTTTATGGCTTTTGTTTTTTTTTTTATTTAATTTATTGAAGAAGCTCTTGAATAATGAAGGAATTAAGAAAGCAATCAAATGATAAAACGTTTTAATTATGACTACTAACACCTACGCTTTGTTTTGTTTTTTTACTTTTACACCCAATTGTTGTACAATATAACAAAGTAGTTATTTCGTTCCCACGTTTCGACTTTAAAATGTTTTTTTTTTTTTTCGTCTTTATGTTTACCCTGCTACTGTACGTTGAAATTGTCATATTATTATGCGGTGTAGGTACTCCAGGTGAATATTAAGAGAGAACTTAGCTACTGTCAGTAGCTCAAGTTTTCTATTTTTATAGCCCATTTTGTGGTTGCACAAAATACTTAATTCTACTCTAACCGCATGCATTCAGTTTTAAAGAAAAAAAAAAAAAAAAAAACAAGCAATGGCAGAAGTGCAAAAATTAAGTACATCTCGGTGTGTTGGGTGTCGATCAAAGAATCGCAGAAGGCATCTGAAGACTGTGTTGATAGCTTGATGAATCTTACATGTGATTTATGAGGTTTTAAAGACAATAAAACCCCTTTGTGGATGGATGTAGATATTGGCTGCGGTATGTATGTACTTTACTCTGGCTATTTCAGGCTCAGCTAAGCATGTCATTTGCGCAACGAACCTGAGGCTTTAAATTGGAGTTAATCCAGTTACGCATTATAATTGCCTTATAAATTGTTATACGATTAATATTAAAATTCACACTTGCATTTTTTGTTTTTAATTATAGATTATTTATCAATCTCTGTATTTTCTAAGGTAGATTTTATTAATTGGAAGTCTGTTTGTTTAATGCAAAATGAGAAGAGTTTCCCTGGTGTTTGACTAGTTTGCGTTACCCATTTTTTCTTGTATAATTCGAATATTAATTAAATTAATTGTTTGAAGTTATACCTACATACATAGTGGCCCAAAAAGCAGTAAGCCCACAGTTTTCGTTGTTGAATGCAACTTTTAATGAATGGATTGGTTGACGAGGAATGTGTGAATTGAGGCTTTTGCAAAAATCGTATATTCAACATTACTTAAACTTGAGCATTTAAAACTGTCTTTTTATTTTGTATTTAAAAAAAAAAAATCACCGAATTGTGAGGTAACAAAATATGATTTTATAATTTTTTAAATCATAACCATTTTTTTTATTTTTATTTTTTTACCAACTGAAAAAAAAAATTCAATTTTCCTCAAATTCTTTTTACTTTATTTTTGAAGATTTTAACTAAAAAAAAGGCTACGTTTAACTGAGGCTAGTCTAGCGAGAGCGAGTTACCTTTTGACTAAATTTCAATTTGATTCAATGAAAATTGACTGAGTTACACAAAGAACTAAAAAACTAATAATATTATCATTACCTGAACAATGATTAAAAAAGGATCATAAAACTACATAAAATGATCATAAATTTACTTACAGCTACCGACGCATGCACAGATTCACTACAGTGGGTACCTACACATAACTTTTGGAACTCTTTAAATTTAAACTTAATATTTTATGAGCTCAATTTAAACATCTTATTTACTACGAATAAACGCAAAAACATAATAAAGTTGCTTTTCACCTGCTGAGATTTACTAGAAATAAGTAAAATCTTGTCTTATTTTTCGGTTAGTGTTATAAAAGCTTTACGTAAAATTTAAGTCCGAATTACAATTGTGACTGATCAGCCAACTGCGACTTTGCCCAAATGTTAAATGCATTGCAAGTGCGACTTCGACCTCGGATGCGACTAATTGAACTTTACTCAAAATGCAAAGTAGGTGTCGGTTGGGATCAATTTCAATTCGTCTATATCTATCAAATTAACCAGCACTTCTGGTTTACATAGTTTGTATCGCAGAGCCTTATAAAACTGTGGCTCATCTTTACTTTTCATGAAACTAAATGTCTGGGTACAAAAGCAGTAAAGTTCTCTTTCATGCTTATCAAATATTTCTCGTACTCATATCGTCCTTTGACTTTAGAAATTACACATAAATTTATAGTCGTAATTGTAATTTTCACTTGTTGATTTCCTGTTAACATTACGTCAGCTCCTACAACAATACACTCCCCGTATATCTAGTCTAGCAGGTCCTTATCGAAATGAGTCCCACAGATAAAGTTCTTCATCCTGAACCTAGAACTTAACTTACGTTTTCGTTTCGGAACACTACGAATGTTCTTCGATCTGAGATTCTGGGTGTTATATATGAAGTGACAATATACTTTCCTGTGTTTCTTCTCTTTGCAAAATTCTTGATAAAAGTTCATTTTCGCAGGAAGTACCTAAATATATCAACAGACTTGGGCGCAAACCTAGAAGTATTAAATTTCTCCTTGATGGCTCAAAGATGATTTCATTCTGGGGTGCGTTATTAGACACGGAAGAGCTTCAGTCAATATCATTATTGGTCATTTTATTTATGTTCAAATATCATATACCTAGTATGTGTGACATGAAGGCACTGAAGTTCGCCAATCATCGTGAGATATTGGAAAAGATTATGCTTCTTTAGTTTAACCGGCGCTCTCAAGTCAACTAGTTCTGGGGCTCTTGAGGTCATCCGCAACATACACCCCTTGAATATACACATCAAGAAGGCACCGTAAATCGCTGCGCTGAGGCTGCATATCAATCAGAGTTGGATTCACACACTGTTACAAGAGTTCCACACTGTTACAAGAGTTCCACACGAATCCATCTTTGAATTCATGCAGTCCATCGTACCTGATATGGGTATGGACAGCGATCACCTCCTTGAGACTATGCTGAAGAGCAACTTTAATTCAAAAATTCCAGATATGACAGAATGGAAATCACATTTCGTGTTTCAACCATTGACAAACCCTATCGTTATATATACAAATGGCGCTTCAAATCGGAAGAAAACACTGGAGCAGGCGTTCTTTTGCAAGGAGCCTCATATGGAAATTGTCATATACCTTGAAAGCCATGTCACGGCCTTCCAGACCTAAACTAAACGAAACGAAAAAGCTATGGCACTGTCTTCTCAGGGGTCACCTACATAGGATGGGACTTGTTGACGATCCGGTATGCAGAGGAGGTGAAGAGGAATCCAAAACAGTGACTCATTCTTTTTGTCACTGTCTCGCCCTCTCAGGGAAATGTTACAGATTCCTTGACTCACACCTCCTTGAATAACTGCATGAAGCCGCTAAGGAGGGGGTCCTATTTTGAATTTGGATAGATCGTCCGGTTGGGACTTATAAGCAGTTCCTCATAAGTCTGAAGTGTGAACAATGGGCCTTGTTGTGGCTTGTGCTCTAGGACCCAGTCCGGGTCCCAACCTCGTTTCAATCCATTCATCCATGCGTGTCATTGATAATTCCAAATGTCTGATTTATTTGTAAGGAGGGCCTGAGTGAGACTATTAAACATTTTCTGGTCAGATCCGGCTAAGTTAAAGGTGGATATTTGCGGTTCTGTTCTTCGAACAGCCAGCTTATCAGGTCATACTTCCCTTCATCAAGAGAAGACGAAAGCATAGTAAATTGTTCCGCTACACTTTGTACTCCCAATATTCTCAAAAATTTTCTCGATTTATTTTACTTTTTATTCTCTAAATTTTGATTTTCAACTACTGACACCATACAACGAATAACAATTTCCCACCTTTCCCTAATAAAATCATAATACTGTATAGATTAGAATCAAAAACCGGAATCAAACCAGAATACCTACATACATGTGAATATGCCTTCAATTGGTTAAAAATATTTTATTTACGCATTTCACTTGTAGGTCCAAAAATCTCAAATAAAAAATATAAAAAAACCTAGGAAGAGTCCCAATCACCTCAAGAAAACACAAATATTCATAGCAAAAGGTAAATCTAAAGGCAAAATAAAACCAGAACTAAAAAAACACAAAGTTCTCTTTCTATTTTTATGGTTTTTATTGAAATTTCTTCAAATAACACAACTACACGCATTTATGACATCGAAAGGGAAAAACGGGTTATGGCATGGCATGGCATGGCATGAATGTTATTCTTCTTCGGAACACTTCACCGCATGCTTGGGTCCGGCACGATCACTTCAACTGACATCTGTGTGGTTGTGTAGTTGCGACTATACCCTTAAGAGTCACCATCCTCGATCATTTAGCAGTCGGCCGGTATAGTATACTCTATAATGTGACTGTGCTTTTTGGCCTCTCCAACTCCATCCATAGCACTATACCTGTCCCCGTTCATATATATTCTTTAGGTCGATGAGAAACGTAAAAGGTAAAACAAAAATGGCTTCTAAAGCGGTCGTGATCGTGGATAACACGAACACACCTTTGAGATCGTTTGGAAAATTCAAGAAGAAGCAGAGATTCCTTTATTATGGAATAAGAAAAATGGTAAGGTAAAGTAAGACACCGGTTGTGTTAGTGAGAAACCGTAAAATCTTGCGCTCCGGCTCTTGTAGAGTGCGCGCGCGCAATGGAAATCTTTATAGAAAGACTTGCTGTAAGAGTCGCTTTTTGAAACTTTTTTATACAGTGCGCACTGCAGAGTCTGCAGAGTCGAAAGCTAAAGTGTATATGAAAGCAAAAGAAAGGAAAACACCACACAGCACAAGTGATCTGGCTGGAAGTTCAACACACACCTTATGTGCGAGCACGCCGTCTTCTTCTTGTATTTTTTCTTTTAGTTTATTTATTTTTTTTTTCTTACTTTATTTTCTTTCCATTTTTCAAGAATTCGAATATAAGCGATATGTGCGAGAGTCAAGATCACTTTTTGAGAGTTTTATGCGCTCACTGGGGCCTAAGGCTAGAAATCATAAGAATTTCTTGCTTTTATATGTATGTAGGCACGAATCGGTCTACTCTCGGTCGACTTCTTCTTGGCATATTTCTTCTATTATACGGGGTCTGCGTGACTGATTCCGGACTCTTGGTCTGAGTCTACGTCTTCAACTTCAATACATATTTTATAACTGATGAACTGATCTCTTCAGTGTGGTGGTTCGATGACTCGAATATTTTCATGATTCTCCCTTTATAAACCGATATGAGCTGTTATTATGTTTCTGAAAAGAAGTTAAATTGTTCCTTTGATTGTATGTTGTTGTTGTTGCTCTTTAGATTTGTTTCGTTATGTGATTCCCAGTGTTTAGACCATTTGGAGTTATTTTTCTCTTTTGCTCAAGAGTAGAATCGTGTAACTCGAGATTCAGTCGAACATTGAATCTAGTTTGTTGTTTCATAAATGTTTTATTGTTTGAAAATAAGTTTTTTGGTTAAAATTACTCTAAATAATTCACACGATCCCATCCCTAAGAATAATTGATTTGTCGTTATTTACATTTTGAGAGGTATCCTTCAATGGGAGGTATTTGAGTTGTATACAGGGTGTCCCGTATATGGTCTTGCATCCGAAGGCTATCGATAGGTGATTTGTAGATAATGTGGGGATGGGAAATCGTAAGGGTTTCCGAGATAACGGGACCTAAAGATATTTGAATATGTTTTCATAGATCACCCTGTAGCTTCTGAGCCTTATGAGTTTTTTACTCTTTCGAGACCCGTACAAAATACGAGTCTACAGACAATTCTCAACCTGCTGCATATGAGCACATAAAATTAAAAAGCAAGTACCGAGGTACTGTCAGTTTCTTCGGCTTTTAGGCCAGAAACTGACAGTACCTCGGTACTCGTTTTTAATTTTATTTGTTCATATGCAGCAGGTTGAGAATTGTCTGTAGACTCGTATTTTGTACGGGTCTCGAAAGAGTAAAAAACTCATTACCACTTTCCACTTAAATCTGTTAGATTGATATTCGTTGGACCTTTTTAATGGTCTATAAATTTTTTCACTCTTCTTTCCGTTTTGAAGTTATGGCTCAACAAAGTTAAAATTTCTGAATTTTAAAGGTTTGTTTTTTATTTAACTACTATTATTAAAAAACACGTCATCAACACCAATTTTACATAAATAATCATCATCGCCGTAACGTTAAGAAGTTACTTACAGGGTAAATCTATAAAAACATACCCAATTATCTAAGTCCCGTTATTTCGCCAACCATTAGGATTTCCCCTCCCCACCAATAAGATTTCTTTGCTTGTCTAAGCATCACCTATTCATAGCCTTCGGCTGCAAGACCACATACGGGATACCCTGTATATTTATTGGGAAAAACAAAATGAATTTTTCTCTTATGGCTGAATTTACGTTGAACTTCTTTCAAAACTATTCTTTTGTCATAAGAAGTATGTAACTACCCAGGATCTGACTCAATAAAATTCCAATAAATTCCACGCATGATCTAATTTTAGAACTCAAAGCCGGATGCGTTTCTTCCTGGAGAATGTTTGCCAAAAATATTGCTGCACTTTTTCGTACGCTCTTCTTCCTGACTTCAGTGACGATCTACCGAAGGAACCATTGTTTTTCTGCGAGAGAATTAAGAAGAAAAAAAGAAAAATTTAATTTGTTTTCGAATTGGAAAATTTCTCGTCTAAAAGATTGAAGTTCATTGAAAAAAAGTTTCAATAAATTTGCATTAAAGTGCACAAAAATTTAGCTTTTCAACCCAGCGATCAGAGAGGTCTCATCAGTATAGTTATCTCTGATCGTCTACCATAGTAGTTCAATGATGAAGGTAATTCCCCATATAGGTAATACTTTTAAAAAAAGCAGAATTATAAGGTGATCGGGTGATTTTTCTGCGTTCTCCATACTGAGCTCGATTAAACCAAGTTGAACTTAAGAATTCTAACGGTTTTCCAGATAATGGACTTGAAGATATTTGAGTATGTTTTTCTCAGAAACCGTTAGGATTTTCCCTCCCCTTCACATTCAATTTTTTATTGTCTAAATAAGAAATAAGCCGTCGGGTTCCAGACCACATACAGGACACCCTTTATATACAAGTACATCTCCAATTTTAACCATTTAAGAAAAGTTTTGTTAGACAGTGCATTCTCTTCCAGTCGGCATTTTTTTCTATATGATGTGCCATAGGTTTAAATACTTGGGCGTCTACCTTTCAGTGTACTAAAAATGATTTTGAATAGGTTTCAATATTTAGTGCATTGTTAAAAATAGGGCATTATCATGATTTCTATGTGTAACTTTTCGAAATTACTACAGAAACTAGGGTTCATAATATTCTATCCGACTATAAGAATTAGACAGAAATATAGAGGGGTTGAATTATTTTAGTTTTTTAAGTTTAACTATCCATTATCGTAAAATATACTTTTTTTAATATACTACAAAATGACGTGCCAAATTCCATTTTATTATTACTAAACTTGATTTTATCACTAAAATTAATACTTAGACAAAATTTAAACCAAACAAAATTCGACGGTTATAGCCATTGTGCTTATGTTACAGCACCACCTGAAACTATACGCACTTTAAAAACGCACTGCACATTTATTTCGCGGCAGCTCGCTGGGATTAACACAGTTTCGAAATTTAATCGATATAATAAAATTTGTATTTCTTGTGTTTCAGATACTGGAAACAGATGGTATTTTCTACAAATATGGTTTGATTTAGTGATATTAGTGTTAAAAAAAAAAAGAAAGTATAATTTATGTGAAAAGTGCCAGTAAAAATATAAAAAAGTTTTTTTCTTTTCGTAATAATTAAAGTAATTCTTTCGAAATGGAATCGGGTTTGTGAGTTCGCGTTTTCGAGTGTATATCATAAAAAAAAATAGTAAAAATTATAAAATTTAAATTCTCGTATTATATATTATTATAGAATATTCTTCGTTAACGTATTATTCTCGCAATAATAGTGCCCGCAGATGGAATCGGTACGCGTGAAGACCGCGATATTTTGCCACTAGACACTCATCTAATGGATCAATGCATCAAAGCGATATTAGAATTATATTATAAAAAAATTATTACGTTCTGTACACAATTATGACGTTCTGCTGCCGATCATTGAAATCGGCATTCAGAATGAATGTTATTTTATCATTATATTTGTTAACAATATGCAGTGGCCTTATAATAGTAGTAAGTGGAATACATGTCCCAGGACCAGGACCTGGATCCCAATATACAGCATATCCACGACGTCGATCATCAAGTGATGGTTCACAAATGCAATCACGTGCTGTTGATACTCGTGTACAATTAGAGGTGCTTGAAGGTGAACCACGTGGCACAATTGTTGGTTATATTCCGACAAAACCAGGCTTTACTTATCGTTTTAATGAGCCACCACGAGAATTCACTTTAGATCAAAATACCGGTGAGATTAAGACAAATGTGATTTTAGATCGGGAAGATATACGCGATCGTTATGATCTTGTCGTTCTATCAAGTCAACCAACATATCCGATTGAGGTGCGGATTACCGTATTGGATATTAACGATAATACACCTGAATTTCCAGAGCTTAGCATTGCTGTATCGTTTTCTGAGAGTGCTGCTCCTGGTACAAGATTACTTCTAGATGCGGCTACTGATCGTGATATTGGAATCAATAGTGTTACAGATGATTATAGAATTATCGATGGGAATCATGATGATAAATTTCGATTGGCGGTAACTACAAATCCAAGTGGAGATGTATCGTATTTACATTTAGAAACAACTGGTAAATTAGATCGAGAGACAAGAGGATTTTATACTTTAAACATTTCAGCTAGGGATGGTGGTACACCACCCAAATTTGGTTATTTACAAGTTAATGTAACTATTGTAGATGTAAATGATAATCCACCGATTTTTGATCATAGTGATTATATAGTGTCATTAAATGAAAGTGTTCCACCTGGAACTCCAGTTCTTCAAGTAATGGCATCTGATAATGATCTTGGTGATAATAGTAAAATTACTTACTATTTATCTGAAAGTGAAACACAATTCACTGTTGATCCTGAAACCGGTGTTATATCAACGACAGAACAATTAAATTGTCCTCAACAGAATTGTCCAACTTATACCCGTCCAGGAAGTACATGCCCAAAGAGCTGTGTATTCACTGTATTTGCACGTGATCATGGATCACCACGTCAGGATGGTCGGACATATGTCACTGTTAATCTGGTAGATACAAATGATCATGATCCAATGATAAGATTTCAATATTTTCCGCCGACTGGAAGCTTTGCAACCGTCGATGAGAATGCAGCAAATGGTAGCGTCGTTGCAGCAGTATCTGTTGTCGATATGGATGAAGGTTTAAATGGTGAAACGAACATACAAATAATAACTGGCAATGAAATGCAACACTTTCGTCTTGAGAAGACACCAAGCTTTGATATTGTTCGTGTTAATGGTGTATTAGATCGCGAAGAAATTGGCAAATATAACTTGACTGTTGTTGCAACAGATAAAGGTACACCACAGAGGACAGCGACTGCATATCTGATTATACATGTTAATGATGTTAATGATCATGAACCAGTTTTCGAAAAGTCGGAATATTCAGCTGTGCTAAGTGAATTAGCACCTCCGGGAACATACGTGGCAAGCATAACGGCTACAGATGAAGATACTGGTGTTAATGCACAAATATTCTATGATTTCGTTTCTGGTAATAATAAACAGTGGTTCACTATTGATCCCGTATCAGGTTTAATAACAACACAGGCAGCATTAGATCGTGAGGTTCAGGGGACTGTTGAGCTAAGTATTTCTGCACGAGATGGTGGTCCAAATCCGAAGTGGGCATATACACAGCTAAAGGTGACTATACTTGATGAAAACGACGAAGCACCCGAATTTTCTCAGCAACAAATTAATATCAGTTTAAGTGAAAATACACCACCTCATACGCTAGTAGCGATGCTAACAGCTGCTGATCACGATCAGGGTACTAATGGCAGTGTTACATATACGCTACCGTCGATTGTACAGCAAAAATATCCTGATATGTTTGCCCTTGACTCTCTGACTGGTCAATTAACAACAAAAAGGCAACTTGATCGTGAGACGACCGCACATTATGAGATTTTAGTTGTTGCACGTGATCAAGGTATACCACCGCAATCAGCAACTGCTACCGTATATCTATATGTTGAGGATATTAATGATAACAGTCCGGAATTTTACCCGAAACAATATTTCTTAGCAGTTGCCGATGACACTGCCATGGGCTCATCATTGCTTAAAGTTACAGCAAGTGATCGTGATGATGGAGATAACGCTATAATTACATATAAGCTTGAAAGTGGTGGTGATGGTCTATTTGCGGTCGACAGTTGGAGTGGTGTTGTCAGCTTACGAGGCAATTTAATAACAGCACAGAAGCCAATTTATAAATTAACTATTTCATCGAAAGATCGTGGCGATCGTCGTTCTGAAAAGGATGCAATTGTGGAAATTGTAAAACAAACGAAATTGGAATCATTAGAATTCGATTCATTCGGAGGATATGAATTTCAAATTATGGAAGATCATGATGGAAAAGATCCTGAAATTGGAAGAGAAGTTGGTAAAGTCGAAATTAAGTCACATCAACAGATCGAATATTCTATTGTTTATGGTGATCCCGAAGAAAATTTTATAATCGATCGTCGTACAGGAGTTATAAGCACCGCGAAAAAAATTGATCGTGAGTCAATGATTCAATATTCTTTAACCATTATCGCTCGGGTTGGTTTAGCTTATGGAAAAACCATTGTTAATGTATCCGTCCTTGATCTTAATGATAATGCACCAGTTTTTGCCTATGATCGTGATGAGATTCTCTTACCAGAAAACGCTGCTGTTGGTCAAGAGGTATACTTGTCACGTGCTCGTGATAAAGATTCTGGAATTAATAGCCGTGTTACCTATAGTCTTGCCTATAATCCAGAGGATCAGTTTCGTATTAGCGAGGCTACAGGCGTTTTATATCTTAATCGTCCGATACGTTCTGAACCGGGTACCATTTTACATGTAGAGATAACAGCTACGGATGGTGGATCACCATCGTTGTCATCGAAAAATACTATTACGGTGACTATAGCAGATGTTAACGATCACACACCTGTTTTTGATCATACATCGTATGAGACTTCATTACTTGAATCGACGCCAGTTAATGCGAGATTTTTTGCTTTAGCTGCATCCGATGCTGATCTTGGTATAAATGGTCGGATCTCGTATGAAATAATTGAAGGAAATTCTGAAGGTAAATTCGGTATATTCCCGGATGGTTATCTGTTTGTTAAATCACAATTGGATCGAGAAGAAAGGGATTATTTTTCGCTGACAATAGCATGCCGTGATCATGGTGTACCATCACGATCATCGATCGTACCTGTTATAATACACGTCATTGATGAGAATGACAATGCACCACAGTTCACGAATACAACATTTACATTTAGTATACCAGAAAATGAGCCGGCCGATTCATTTGTTGGTAAATTAACAGCTATTGATCGTGATATTGGACGAAATGCCGAATTGATATTTTCGTTATCATCACGCGAGTTGGATTTTACAATTGATTCACGAAATGGTTTCATTAAAACTTTGCATCCGTTTGATCGAGAGGACTTAGTGCAAATGACAGGACAAAATATTTTGCAATTAGAGGCAATCGTTAGTGATAACGGCATACAGAGATTAAGGGATAAAGTAAAAGTTAAAATTTTCATAACTGATATCAATGATAATGCACCGCATTTTTTGCGTGCTCCATACAAAGTTCAAATTTCTGAAGGAGCTAATATTGGAACACAAGTGATACGCGTATATACTGTAGACGCTGATGAAGGATTGAACGGTGATGTCTTTTATTCAATTATTGATGGTAATCAAGAGGGTCGATTTACAATTGATGATGCTACAGGGCAAATTACGGTTGCAAGGCAACTTGATCGTGAATATAAATCAAATTATAAGTTAACTGTTTTGGCTCGTGATGCTGCTCTTAAAGATCAACTAACCTCAACTACAACAATCAGTATTGAAGTACTTGATGAAAATGATGATGCGCCTGAATTTACGCAAACGAATACAGAAATTTCAGTGAAAGAAACAAGTCCAGTTGGTACTGAACTAATGAAATTTCGTGCAAGTGATAATGATTTAGGAATAAATAGTCAAATAACATTTTCTATAACAGCTGGAAATCGAAAGGATGCATTTCATATTGATCCAAGCACAGGATCATTATACTTGCATAAATCCTTAGACTATGAAGATACAACATGTTATGCCCTAAATATTACAGCTTCAGACGGTGGAACACCAAAACTTTCAACAACAATTATGTTTACGGTAAATGTTGTCGATGAAAATGATAATCCGCCAAGTTTTCCTAATACAGCTATTGTACGACAAATTCGTGAAGGAATTCCAGTTAAGACACCAATTGTAACGGTTACAGCCGAAGATCCTGATTCTGGGGTAAATGGAAAAGTTACATATGCCATAAGTAAACAAGATCCAGAAAATAATGTACGGCATTTTGGTATAAATCCAAATACAGGTGTAATTCATACTCTACGACAAATTGATCGTGAAGCTATCGACACATTTAGACTAACCGTGGTGGCAACAGATCAAGCTGAAAATCCAGCCCTTCGACTTTCCGCAGAAAAACTAGTCACTGTAATAGTGGAAGACATAAATGACAATGCGCCAATTTTCGTTTCAATGAATGCTGCTATTCTACCATTGCATGATGTTAGTGTTACACCTAGACGAGATGGTTTTGTGATTATGTATGTGAATGCCCGTGATGCCGACTCAAGTACAAATGGTCTAGTCACATATGAAATGGTTAGCGGTAATGCAGATCTTTTTAAATTGCATCGAAATACTGGTGCCATATCTTTACGCAAACCAATTCTTAGTCCTGAGGTACGTTATCAGCTAGCTGTTAAGGCCACTGACGAAGCAGTTCAAACTGAACGCAAAAGTTCAGACGCGTATATAACGATTATAGCGGGAAATGCAATTAATAATGGACCCGTTTTTGATCAGCGCGATCAAAGCGGTAGTGTTTACGAAAATGAACCGGCCGGTACTAGTATTTTGACAGTTAGTGCACGTTTAAATTCCGCGGATATCGAGTATTATATAACAAATGTGACAGGTGATGGTCATCAAGTGGATAGACTATTCGATATCGATACAAAACTCGGAATTCTATCTACAGCTGATGAATTGGATCGTGAATCTGGCGTGGAAATGTACGAAATTGAAGTTTATGCCATCGCTCTAGGAGGAACACCACGAACAACAAGCACTAAGGTAAGTGTGATGATTTTCATTATTATTATATTCATAATTATAATTTTCAAAACTTTTATTATCATTATTGCGAGTATGCATGTCCTTGCATATGTATGAAGTCATTTACCTGTTCAGAAACTGTAATGATCGTTTCTAGTTTTTCCTTTAAATTGCGACTTGCTATTTTTGTTGTTATTATTGCCCTGTGTGCATCGTTCTCCCCTCTTCTTTAACTCTCCGCATTGCGATGTGTACCTTCCACAAAAATATACATTTGATTTTAAGCGAGCATTTCCTTTTCAACCGTGGATAATACGCATACGTGCTCGTATATTTATTTTCTAAAATTGTATATGCAAGGTCTATAGTGTTTCGTGTATATATGCAGGTAAAATGGTGATCGCATCTTATTTTTTTCTTTTTCCAATTTTTTCATCTTTATACCTGTACTCGGCTGTCATTTATTTTCATTTGTCATTTTTGTACCTATATAGGAATGCAAATGTACACGATTTTAGTGTTAAGCCATGGTAGTAAAATTACATCCTCGAAGCGTCTGTGTTATTATATATTTTTGAGTACAAATCTATATTTTATGCTATGCAATGATGTCCGTGGGATTTCTGCGGATAATCATAATTTGTTATTTGCGCGCCATTACCATTCATTTAGCAACGAGGCACTTCAGTTTATTTAATTTAAATTTTTTTATAGTTGTGTGCTTATAACAAGGATATCGATTTTGTTGAAACATAAAAATTTCAATTCTGCCGAAGGGCTTCTAAAGATATGCAGAATTTAGAGCATATTAGATGAGAAATTTTTCGCACAGAAACTCGGGTTTGAATTCATGGCGCGCACAACTACAATTACACGAGTTTCAGCTCGTATCAATTATGAGGTATGAAGGCATAGTATTAAGCTATTAAATATGAAATATAAAAAAAATTTCAACTGTTTAGGCATTAATTCATCAGATTAGACCAGTCACCATATAAAATTGGTCTAACTTGAATTTATCCACTCGGGCCGTTCTTTAGCGTGCTAAAAATATTTATTGTCAGAGTTCTGAGTTTGATAAATTTATTGACCGGATTTTTGTAGTTAAAGTAGTTTTGTATGTCTTTGCTGTAAGTACGTATGAATTGGATTTTTTCTCGTGGCCGTATTTTCAATATCATTGTTAATTTTTTTATTGTATACATTATACATATTATTTTTATATTTTTAATTTTTCCAAATAATTTGAATTACCTGCTTTTAGAAATATTATGACCGCGCGTTGTATTTCCGTAAAAACAATTCAAAATTCTCTTTGTTTTTAATATATCTTTCCTCTGAGTCTCCGCTGTCATATTTTAAGCCTAGTACTAAGGTCCGCGCTAAACTAAATTTTAGCGAGTCTCCAATATCGGGCCGTTCTATAGCAGCTAAAATATTAAAGCGGAGACTCAGAGAAGAAACGATGTATTAAAAACAATAAGAAGAAAAATTTTGCAATTTTTTTACGGAAATATAACGCGCGGTCATAATATTTCTAAAAGCAGGTAATTAAAATTATTTGGAAATATTAAAAATATTAAAATAATAAGTATAATGTATACAATAAAAAAAATTAACAATAATATTGAAAATACGGCCACGAGAAAAAATCCAATTCATACGTACTTACAGCAAAGACATACAAAAATCCGGTCAATAAATTTATCAAATCTCAGAACTCTGACAATAAATATTTTTAGCACGCTAAAGAACGGCCCGGGCGGATAAATTCAAGCTAAAGTTTTAGGAGACTTACTGGTGGTGCGATCTTTATTCAAAACCCAAAAGCAAAATTATGCGCGTTGACCTTAGTACTTACCGCTCTCGCTAAAATTCAGGATAAATTTTTGCCAATATCTTTTAGCTAAAGAACGGCCCGATATTGGAGACTCGTTAAAATATAGTTTAGCGCGGAACTTAGTACTAGGCTTTATAGCTATAATGAGGAAAAATGCGCTAAATTTGGCATATAATATAAATCTGACGTTCAGCTGTGCATATGTCATAAGTATATCAAAACCAATTTGACAGTACAACTGAATTAAAGAAATTGCTGTGTGTCTGGAGTTTATAATAAATCAATATAGACTAATGAGTCGTTAGTTATTTATTCATTAAGAGCGCTGTGTGTGACCAGGGCATTAGTCATTCTATTTGTAACGTAAGAAATTATGATGGTAGAGCAAAATGGATTGGACACCCACGCATAATATTAAAAGTTATTTTGATTCTTACATGTCCGTCCGTCCGTCCGTGCATCTGTCAATCCGCATGATAAATCGTGAACGCGTAAACTTAGATAGCTGAAATTTTGCACACGGGCTTTAAAAGAAAAGTTTAAATTTAAATTGGAACAAATCCTTCGTAGGGATGTCATATAAAAAATACGGTTTTTCACTATATATTTGGACACTGCCCTGAGAACGCGATAACGCAGAGAGCAAAATTATGTACATGGCCTTTTCATGAAAATAGTAACTATAATTTCAAAAATGGACTAAATCGGAGAACTTTAGAATATATAGCAAACAGGAATGTTGATAAACCAGATTTTGCGTAATGAATTCTGGTTGTGTTTTGGTAGACCATGTTTTACATGTGTTTACACGCCGTCCCCATTCTAAGCAACTTGTAAATTTTCAAAAAGTAAACAACGTTTTTGTGCGCAGCATCTGCGGTAAAAAAAATGTTCTTTTTCTACTTTATTTTAAAATAATTCATATATTTAATTTATATAAATCTTTGCTTCTATTAACCAAAAAGATAATTTAGATAGTGGACTTGCCTGAAACACGATTTCCCTAGTTTGAAAGTTTTAACAGGAACTAGTGGCACTATAAAACTCTGCACAAAATAAACTTCAAAAATAAATAGTTTTGAAAAGAATTTATTCCATATTTTTTTTAAATTTCACAAAAGAATTTTAAATTGAGTAAATCTGTTCACAAAAAAAAAAAAAATCACATTTGACAATCATGCACTCAGCTTTGACAAATGTTCCTTCCGGCATCTCATATACATAATGTCCTGTTCTCGACAAATTACGCTCGTGTACATGAATTATACACGATTCATCCATTCCTGTGTGCTATATATTCTAAGCGGAGAACCCCTTCTTGGTGTTGCCATATAAAAATTCAGGATTTTTACGTATATTGTGAAAGCAATCAGTCGTAGACGTTTACAGAATATGAAATCCTATGAAATTGGCTAGAATCATTTTTACTGTTAGACAAACCGTTCTAGAAATACTATGCGAAAAACCACTTTAAAAATCACAGATGGCTGACCATACGAAATCATTCATCTATGGTAGCATAGGAATAATTTTTTAGACTAATTCTAGCTTTTTAACTTGCTTAAATTTAAAATTAAGCTTGACTATTTCATAGAAACAATATCATATTTCATAGCTTTTGAGTTTAGGTTTGATTATGGGCAAGCGAGATAGTTTATTGGATTATACATACTAATAATATGTGTACTTATATAATCGAGTGGTCTACTTGGGTGAAAATTTAAATTTAACATGCGTGCGCTTTCTACTTTTTACTTTGTCTGGTTTTTGCGGATAGCTTTGTTGCTTTCGGAGCTCAGACTGCACTGGTGTCGAAAATAGTGACTTAGTTTTAATCCTAATAATTTCTATTCCTTTTATACCAAGTATAATAATTACCGTGTAGAGGACAGTTTCACGTAATGTGGAGGTTATACATATCTAATAAAATCTGCAAAGCTATATAGACTTTGGTGGGATAGAGATTAAATTCTAAGATAATGTTTTAAAAAGACGCTGTTTGTTCAACCTCAGGGACACCAGAAATATAAACAATTTTCAATTCTTTTTGTCGTGCAGCAATGCAAAAATTAATGTAAACGTTGCGAGTCATCTAAATATTTCGCACAAGTTATTTTTCTGTAAACTTTGTGTGTCTAATATATTACATTACGAAAATCTATTATTATTAATATAGTGGATGCAGACAGAGATTCCACCTCTCATTAAGTCACTGTGAATTTTTAATATCTTTTGTGACATTACCCCTAAATGCCTTAGGGTGCCAATTCGAACTTAAGATCCTTTACATGGCGGTGGAAATGTTTTTTTTTTCTCATACGATCAGGAACTTCACAGTCGCAAAGAAAGTATTCAGCAGTTTCATCATCTTCCATACAAAAGTGACAGGCTTACATATCGATCTTGCTCATAATCTTAAAATTTTATCTAAGTGCGCAATGTCCAGTAAGTAGACGCGTTATTGTGCTTAATTCTTTCCTACTGAGTATGAGGACAATTTTTGTCCTTTGTTGCGAATACGTTCTGAATTTTGTCACTTATCTCAACCCCGGGGTATTTTCCCAATGTATTCATTTAATTCTGTCCTCCCAAAGTCTGAGTTGTGCCAAAAGGTATGGTGGTTCCACGTATGGGGGGCAAAAAATAGGCTCAGGGTTCCTGTGATGTAATTGGCAATCATGTTGACTTAACGCCTTTATGTCTTGGAATCAGCCAAATTAGCGTGGCTTTTTGTTTTTTTACTTCAGCTATTTGCTTCAAGAAATTAAAACAGAACAGTTTAGATTTAAAGGTGTACAAAACTTGACGCTTTGAGTGCTGCTTGGCTGTTTGATATTAAGTATATGTATTTTTGCTTCGAGCATGTTCTTATTGAAGATTTCACGAATTCTATGTCATGGATTAGATGAGGTGTCTAAATTACATTTCAAAACTCTCCAATTTTACTATCATTTCTATAATATCAACTTGGTACTTATATTCAAGAGGTGGAAATTGTCAATGGGTAATCCAAGAACATGTTTGAATACTTCATATCCATATACCTCGCGAGAATATTTTGAATTTTTGAAAAGAAATATACCGTTTACATATAAGCTATCTAGTAAACAACGTACTTATGTAATAGTCTAAATTAAAATATTTCAGACTTTCGTGCTAGGGTCTTAGAGCTTCCTGTTTTATATGGTCTTCCTCACAGTCTGCTTCTATGTGAAAAGTGTCTAACCGTCGAGCATAATGGATCATCAAAAGATTTTATCTTTCAAAACAAATTCTGAAAATTTCTATGTTATTCGGTTTACAGTGTAAGTTCGCCACTTCATTCTCACATTAATTTATTTAATTGTTTTTTTTTTCCTTTGAGATTGTGTTGCGATAGATGGGAAACTATCAGTCCATGACGAATATTCGAATTCTTCTTGTACATAAGTCCATCCTTATCCAATAACGTTATAACATTAACTAAAAACTTTTAATTTAATGAAATCAAAACTATAATTTCTACATTGAAGAAAAATTACTTCACTTGGTTGCAATTTATTTTTATTTATTTATTTGTTTTTTTTTTTTTCACTATACTCAACCTTTCCTGATTTCTAATTTCTTTCTTGCAAGTAAGTAAGTAGGTACACCTCTAGTATAGCAGCCCCATAAGTGGACATGACTTCTTGAAACCTGTTTCTTATATATAGAGGTACCTATTTCAGCAGTGTATCTCAATATGTTTATCTAAAACAATCCATCAACATCAAATGACCATTAATATATCATATAGGCTTAGCACATCTTGAAGATATTTGGTTTTTGTTGCTATCTGTATGGAATTCCTTCAATTCGATCTCCTCCTAGTCTAAAGAGCTTGAGAGATGGCAGCCAACACATTCCGGCTAGAGAAAATATCAAAATCGGAAAATGTGGGAGAGGTAGATTGGATTAAATCTAAATCATGGTGGCATGGCAGGCAACTTAAGTGTGCTTCAAATAGGTATGTACGTATATATAGTATATATGTATATATATATTTGTATATACTATGGAAAGTTAACTCCAACACACAATTGTGCCTTTTATCTTCATTCAGGCGTACAAAGAAATTCAAGAAATGGGTTCTAATCTCTAATGTGAACCATTAAAATTATACTTTTTGTAGATGAATGGTTTTAAAACAGGAAAACAATGGGAATATCTTATGAATGATGTTTAGAATATGATTGCCTGTGTGTAGGTGCTTGTACTAAATATTATTCTTATATAGAATTTAGCTTGATATTAATTTGGAACTATTCAATTTGTCACTCTTTTTCATTGTAGATTTGTTGTTAAAAGAAAACTACACTCGCGTTTTATTTAATTATGACAACTAACATTTTACATTAGTCTGCATAGTTTTATTATTTATTTTTTGACACAACCATCCTATTGGCCGCTTTATTGTCGTAAATTTATCGTGAAATAAATTATTAGTTATACAATTAAATGTAAATGAAAACTACCCCATATTCAGGAATACATGAAAAAGCAGATCTCTTTTAAATATCGGCCAATTGCAATCAATTTGATTTATTCAAAACTCTTTGCTTTGTATCAATCAGTAATTAAAAAATATCTTAGCTTAAAACAGGGTGAATGAGCATAAAATTCAATGCATCTAAAATCCAATTCTATCTGATCTCATTAAACAAAAATGATCAAAATTAATTTAATCTATTCTGGTTCTATCAATTGAGTATTGATTTCTAATATACCGTCACTTATAATTTTGCAAATTAGTATTTTCAACAAATTAAGATGGATTGGTCATATTTTCTCCGTTGCAAAGGAAGTGGCGAATTGTCTTAAATTTGTGAAAGAGCGTAAAAAATATTTCAGTCCATCAGAATTAACATTCTTCTGCAATTCTAGAATAAATACAATATATATAATGTGTATTTTCGAAATTTGATCAAACAAAATGTGCGGATACGACAAACAAAAAATTGACAGGGGGGTGGGGTCCACATCAACCGTTTAGGAGTTACAGGGTGATTAAAAAAAAAGCTAGATTTTCACATAACACTCTGTATCTTAAAAACTACAGGGCGTACGGTCACAGTTAAAAGCTCATTGTATGCAGAATTTCATGACCTTTCCAACGACTATGCTCAACCAGGCCCATACCCCTCTCCTATAAAAGAATTATAGTTGTCTAAACTAAAAATTTCGGATTTCCTTAATTTGACCTCTATTATTTTTGCAAAAAGGTCATTAACATAACTTTTTTTTATAAAAAGTGTAAACTGTAGACTTTCCTCTTTAATTTGACCTATTACACCCTATGTGCTAAGTGTAACCCTATAAGAATTATTAGCTCGTAACCTATTCTCCAAACCTATTTTCAAACCTATTCTCAACGATAATCTATTCCCTTAGCATGTCATTTTAAAAAATATCGTCTAATTTCGGTGTGCCCTGAATAGATTATGAGTTATTAACTGTTTAACGGCAACAGTTAACACATAGGGTGTAATAGGTCAAATTAAAGAGAAGAGTCTAGAGTTTACAGTTTTTATAAAAAAAGTTATGTTAACGACCTTTTTACAAAAATAATAGAGGTCAAATTAAAAAAAAAGGAAAGAGAATCCGAAATGTTTAGTTTAGACAACCATAATTCTTGATGGGAGAGGGGTATGGGGCTGGTTGAGCAGTAGTTGGAAAGGCCATGAAGTTCTGCATACAAACTGTGACCGTACACCCTGTAGTTTTTAAGATACAGGGTGTTATGTGAAAATCTACCATTTTTTCTTAATCAACCCATAACTTCCAAAAGGTTGATGTGGACCCCTCCCATTCCATACATTTCATTTGATCAAGTTTCGAAAATACACATTGTAGGTACAACCAAGTTGCTTAGTACTAGCCACATGAAACATTGTTCAACATGGTGCTTCCTAGCTTATTAATATCCCATATTGACTTGATTTTTCTTAATTGGGCATTATTAATATGAAAATCAAACATTCGAGACATATAGTAGGCTCAAAGTGTCCAAAATCATTAGATCGCAGGTGTCTTGTTCGAGAATTGAAATTAATTTTCTCAAGTATCAAAGGCATGTCAATGACACCTTTCACAAGTTCAAATACAAAGTCAAAAGTCATCTGTCTCGTTAGCTCAGTGGTAAGAGCAGTAGCCCGGAAAGCGGAAGGCCCCGGCTTCAAACCCCGGACGAGGCGGTTGTTTTTTCCTCTTGTATTTATGATTTGATTTAGAATCGTTAAAAATAAAAGTTCTTAAAATTCTTCTATTCTCATTCTCTGACCGATTCCCGTTTGGAGAAAAAAAAAAAATCAAATACAAAGCTCATCATATATTTTCCTACGATTTTCAAGACTCGGAAGTGCATCAAATTTAACCTTTCATTATAAGGAGGAAGATGAAGTTTATCCCTTCATGTATCAGAATGGGATACACACTAAAGCTGCGGAAAGAAGTCTGCGTTGTGTTTATTCCCAAGGCAGGCTGGGTGAACTACAGTCCAACTGCCAAAACATATAGGCCAATAAGCTTGACCTCTTTCCTACTCGAAACACTAGAACGCACCTGCGACTGGGAATTGTGGTGCTCCATTTCCATAAACAGATTGTCTCAACATCAGCACGCGTACTTAAAGGGAAGGTCTGTTGAGATCGCCTTCCACGAAATTATCCACTCAATCGAAAATAGCTTCTTCTTTAATCAATCCACTCTAGCTGTTTTTATCGATGTAGAAGGTGCCTTTAATAATGTTCTCCTACATAAGTTTAATAAAACACTAACAAAACATGGAGTGAATCAGTTCCTAAAATACTGGATCGCACACATGTTGAACAATAGAACTGTCATTGCCGAACTGGGTGGGGTAAGCAGAGTAAAAAGAGTCCAGAGTCCTCAAGACGGTATTCTATTACCTTTGTTGTGGATGCTCATTATGGATGACCTGCTTACATTCACTCAGATGGGATACAAAGCCTATGTTACGCAGACGACCTGAAAATCCTAGTCACCGGAAGCTACAAATCTGAACTCTGTGGACTGATGCAGAACGCAATCCGACTGGTCAAAGACTGAGCTACGGATTTCGGGCTTCGCGTCAACCCATTGAAATCAGATCTATATCTCTTCACCAAGAAAAGGAACATTCCCACGTTTGGAACTGAAGGGCAGGGTAAAATATCTATGTATTATATTAAACAGAAAATTACGCTGGAAACTACACCTTGAGGACCGAGCGAATAAAGTTCTTATAGGTTTCGTGATGTGGCGCAGATCTATGGATCTACACATGCGTCATTCGACATATGTTAACCTATGGTTCTGTGGTGTGGTAGAAAGCAATGAATCTCACCAATCATCGCAAGATATTGGAGAAAATTCAAAGATTGTGCCTACTTAGTGTAAGCGTCGGATCTGGGGCTTTTGAGGTTATCCTAACGTACAACCCATGCATATGTATGTCAAGAAGGGGGCGTCAATCGATGCGCTAAGGCTGAATCTCAGAATGGGAGTCATAGTCCATGCTTCAGCCATTAACAAACTCTATCATATATGCAGACGGCTCCAAATCGGAAGAAAACACCGGAGCAGGCGTTTTCTGCAAGGACCTTCATGTGAAAATTGCCATACACCTTGAAAGCCATTTCACGGCCTTCCAGGCGAAAGTCAAGACCATCCTTGAAACAAGAATGCATCTCCTTAACTCAAACACTGAGAACAAGTAGGTAGCAATCTGATCGAACAACCAGGCAGCTGTCAAAGCCTTGTCAAAATCTTTTACAAACTCCAAACTTGTACTGGAATGCAAATCCACCCCGAACTCCCTTTCTTGGAACAACGCGGTACTGGTGCTTTGAGTGCCAGGTCATAGCGATATTAGCGGAAATGAAAAGGTGGACGAACTTGCTCGTCTTGGTGCAACTTCGGAGGCATCGTCCTCTACAATAGGGATCACATCAAATCACCTTCTTTCTAATATCTCGGCCTGGGCCGACCGCCAACACAGTCGCCTTTGGTTAGATGATCGTTCGGGTAGAACTACGAAGGAGCTGTGCGGCAGACCTAACCCAAAAGAAACAATTAAACTACTGGGTTTAAACAAGCCAAACCTGAGAACCCTGATTTCAGTTCTCACTGGGCACTCTCGTCTCAGAGGTCACCTACACAGGATAGAGCTTGTTATATGTGATAACAAGGATGTGCGATTATGTCATGCTAGACTCGGATACTCTCTCTCTGCCCGCGATATCGGCCCCACCATCAGCTACCATGTTGCTCCCATCAAAGGCATCACCTTGTCGGGATGAAAAGCATAAGCTTTCCACGGGTATTGGTATGGCTTCGTAACGCCAGGCCGTTGGCCATGGTTTATTCCCAGTGGATTCTCCAGGAAGAATCGATAAAGGACGAGAATTGTAGCTCCGTCCATGTTTAATCTTATTGGTACCATAAAACTGCTCAGCAGGACCACGTGGAGGTTAAGTTATGCCTTTTGAGTGTGGAGAGCGCCAGGGTACTAGGACAAGCAAGTCTACTCGGTTATGTACCGCGATATTATGAACACGCATTTTCATCAGCTATTGGATTAATTTCCGTGTCAGCAATAATAGTTGCATATAACCTTTCTTTTGCATTCCTCTTCTCTTTGAAGCATTGCGCTTCATAGACGGCCAATTCTTTAGGACAATATTATTGACGTTGAATGCGAACCTAATCCACTTTTCGATAGCAGAAGGAAGGCCAAGAAAAAGGATGACCTTATTAAAAAGAATTATGTTTGTCAAAATCTTCTATTACCAATTCGCTGTAGAAGTCTCGTGTAATCCTCTTCCTAGGTGTGGATTATTACTTTATAGGAGAATTTGAATTGAAATTCATGAAAGTTTTGTAATAGAAGTGTATTTCAGCAATTATGACTGCAGTGGTTTCAACGTACTTACTAAACTAGTAACCTGCCGAACTAGTAACTTTCACATTTAATAAGGAACTACGTGGAATGCTTTAATAGATCTAAATAACCACCAGAGACGTAACTACTTTGGTAATTATAAGTAAGGTACCGAAACATGAATAGGTAGTTCTCGAAATCATTTTCATTATAATCATTTGAAACGACTTTGTGTTCGGTAATTTTTACTTACATATACATACATAGGTCCTATACATATACTTATAAAAGTTTATTCCGAAATATTTTACACATTTCAATCAATCTGGGGAACCCGCAAATTGACAACACCAGACCCAGACATATTGCTTCGTTGAATAAAACGAATGCACTTTTTTTTTTTTGCTTTTTCTAATGTTATCTATCACTTTTGAATGAGCGTATTACTTGCAAGATCATATCGCTTTGAACCGGTGTAAATTCGAGTCTTACACAACCCATGAATAAGCTTGCATCGTGCCGCAACTAACTATACTATTAAGTATGTACAATGTGCATATGTACATATATGTATGTTACAAGTACATCGCGAAACACTTGATGTGAAGCAAACCCAGCCCCGCACGGACCAGACATATTGTATGTATGTATGTATGTATGTACGTGAAACTTATTTCGCATTCAAATCAGATAAAGAGCTGTTAAATTTATATATACGTATAATTAAGATCATTTTATTGGCAATAACTTAATTTGAAATTACCAATTGTTGTCGGGTCTATAGACTACCAACTATATGTGGAACTTCTTGATATTTAGTTCGGAAAGATGTTGGAATAGTTGTTTTTTCTTCTTTAAATACATGCGTATATGAGCGCATGTGCAGAAGAATGAAGTATGAAGAATGAATGAAGAATATATGAAATATCTCGAAACGGAGGTCAATTCTCTACCAAACATCAGCAATCTTGGCGACTATTAAGTACCTATAACAAAATGAACAAACAACATCGTTAAACACCCCCAAGGTATTTTTGATTTAACAAAAAATAATATTAAAAAAAAAATAAAAGATATAATTTCCAACTTTAAAAAAGTCTGGACATCATACATACACGTGTATACAACATACCCCCAGAAAACCCACCTATATGTATCTCAAGTAAGCAACGAGAGTATAGATATGCATTTTGTGTTTATGAACGGGGGGCGGAGAATATATGTAAACCATGAGAAACTGTTCGCAGTGTTCAAGCAAATTTTAACATCATGTCTGTGATTGATGCATTCAATAATTTCATTCTTCCTTTTTACCCAGTTGCATAGTAGTTCGGGAATCGGGAGTGGAGTGTATAATCGCCAGCCCTTTCTTACTGCGCATGCGAACACAGTTTAGCATCTCAATAGTCTCTTATCGACCTCCCTGTGGGTTATTTCTTGGTTTTACCTTTCGCGAAATGGTAGGCATACCATGCTAAATAAAACCTTTATCTCTCCCTCTCTTGTGCTTTCGATTATTATTTATGACCGGTCATTATTTATTGAGATATTGTCCAGTCGAATGCAATTTCTAGCGCCCTGGGCATCCTTTGGCATTCTACCGTGGTCCACCTTGCGCTTCTCTTCGTGCTTGCTTGATGGTTAATGCTGCTATGGCTATTGCTGCTGCTGTTGCTGCTGCCTATACCTTATCCCAACTCGACATGTTTTGAGCTCTTCGCCAAACCACTTACTTATGCAAAAATTCTCGAACTCTTTTTTTTTTATTTTTTTTACCTTTTATTGCATTTTGGCGTCTTTTTTTCATGGCATGGGTCGCCTGAGACAAAAAAAAAAAAGATTGTACCTGCAAACATCAGACAAGAAACTGAGGCGTTGTTGATCGCAGAAAAAAAAAAACAAACGAAAAAGCATCAAAACACCTGATCGAATGCGATTATCGGGTTGAGGGATGAAGTTGCGGACAATAATGCAAATTAACGAATTAATATAAAAAGAAAAAATATATTTCCTGGAAATGTAAAATTTCTGTGAATATATCAACATTATGTACACCTATGTATGTACCTTACTACCCATCTATACAGAGACACACATATATCTTTTATGCACATCAATCTCAGCTTCGGGAGTGGATACATATTGGTAAAATTGAAATGTTATTTTACTCCTTTTTCGATATTAATCAATTAGCAAAAGGCGGCAAACACTTTTTGAATGATTTTCAATTTTCCATTTTTATTTTTTCGAAACACGCTAGTATATATGTATATGTATGTATGTATATATTTACGTAGGTATGTATGATATCATGTTGGATTCAATTAGCCTGACAATTGAGTAATTTACTTAACTGATGTACGGAAATTTAAAAATTTTTAAGCAGTCAATGTAAAGAAGGTATAAGGTCGGAGACAGACGAGAAGTCGTCTACCTATAGGATAAATTCATCCATATCAGAAACTGAAGCCAGAGCGCTAATGCGCTTTCAGTGTTGCTTGCCGATATTAGCTGATATGGCATTCAAGAATCAGTGAATCCTGGAAAAAAGTCCGTTGGAGTTATATCTACATATATATATATATATACTATATATAAGAAGAGGCCCATATAGAGGTATATATAATCGGAATTTTTTCAATACTTTTGTGAAGACACTTTGTGCTATGTGGTGCTCTTAAAAGACATTATAATGATAAGAAATGAAAGTTACTGATTGAACTTGCATATCGAAAGGTATGTTGTCCGCCATTCATTCATTCTCAACTTATCTTGACTTTCTGTTATCATTGCGCGAATTTTTTTTTTTATTTATTTTCTTTTACTTTTTTTTTATATTATACATATATGTAAATTCTTCGCGCCAATGGAACTGTGTTTTTTAATTTTATTTTATAGTGCATCACGAATTTAATTTCTTAAAAGGTTATAGAAAGACAAGTCTGGGGGCGTGATTTTAGTTTTCAATTTATGATTATATGTATATGTTGATTTTATAAAATTATTTGAATTTATAGCCATAATAGGACAGATAAATCCCAATGATTCAAATAGTATAATCAAAATTTACCCCTGTTTTTTCGTTCACTTTTGTTTTTTCTTATTCTTGATTGTTATTTTTTTTTCAATACACCTAAAATTAAAAAATCTAAGGAGACTTTCTCAGCACTCAGTTGGACATACATATATAAATTGATATAAAGTGCGGAGTTCCTCAGGGTTCAATTCACTCCCATCTCTATTTTTTTCTTTCGATATATTTATCAATAATTTATCAGAATAGCTCATTGTTTTTCGTTCTTCCTCTACTGTCGATAATTTCTTCCTATAAAGTCTTAATTTATATGCTTATTACATTGAAAAATTACAGGTAGACAATCATAGACTCTTAAAGTAATAACAATAATTTAGAGCTTAATATCGACTTTCAATAGAAAGGAGAATCGTTGTGTGGGTTCCGTCTATGATGACTTAGGTGTCAAATGTGACCATAAATTGGAATTTATCTCATACATACATAGATTATATGGTATCAAAGAGTGCAGCTCTATGTTGAGTTTTACAGTATGAAAAACCTTGTTTTGGGATCCTTTTATACTATTGCGATTATACAATTGATATGCAAGACAGGTCTGATTATGTCATCCATATTGAGTCTATGAATGGCGCCACTTTCTATGCTTTTCTTTTAAATGCCTATCATGGATTAATTCCGCTCCTTTCTGCTAAGTTATGTACCTTAAGCTTAAAACGATTTTCTTCGAGAATATATTGTGTTAGTCACCAATTCTTTTACCCCTTAAACAAACAAAAAAAAAAACAAAACGAAACAACAAAAACGATTGGAATGCTATTTTTTTATGATATTTGTTCCTGTTTTAAACGATACGTTTTGGTTTTCTTTTTTTCTTTTTTCTTTTAATTTTTAATGCTCTTCGATGACATCTTGTTCAAAAATGTTGACTTAGTCAATTAAAAAGGTATAAACAGGCAATAAGTGCAGAGCAAAGTAGAATAAAAGTTTAATTTAACTGTTTATGGTCATTACTTTGTTTAAGGAGACTCACAAAATACGTGTTTTGTTCAAATGTCAATAACTTTTGAGTATCAAGAAAGGAAGAAATTTGGTGAATTTTTGGTAAATATCTCATCACATCTTAATGTATATACATACATACGTGTATCTATGAATATATAAGACCTGGACCTATTATGACTTGTTATGATCTTGTCAAATATATTTTATATTTTGAATGTTTTGATATCAACTTTCCTGCAGTAAATTTCAGTTTGAAATTAGTTCAACCAATTCAGATGGTATGAAAATATAATTGAACGAATAAGTTGAAAACAGGAACAGATTATGAAATATATTGGTTGTAAAAAGCATGGTGATAAAAAGATCATCAATTGATGTGTTAGTAGTCCTTGATTCAGTATCTAGCAAGCATAAAACTCCTAATTTCATTGACATGCTGTTTTCGGAAATGAAATGCTTACAAATTTTAGGTTCACAAGTCGTAAAACTAATTCTAGAAAATCAATTCTGAAGATGAAGTGATCTGTAAGGTGTGGTCAATAACTATATCATCTAATACTGCTAAATAAATTAACTGTAATTTTTAGTTTCTCAGCTTCAGCAACTAATTTGATTGGATGCTTTCTTGATGGAAGATTTCAATGAGTTTATGTAAATGATTTGCACGATGATATGTTACTATTGCACTATGTGGTATCTCAAGGATCTGTCCTAGGTCTCTTATTGTTTAGTATTCTCATACATGATTTACCCAATATTATTCTCTCCTTATGTATGCCGACGATATTCAGTTATACTACAGCAATTCTCGCCTTATGTATGCCGACGATGTTCATTTATACTACAGCAGGCCTATTGGGCTTATGGAGGATTGTAAGGCTCGGATAAATGATGATTTGGACAGAGTTTATAATTGGTCGCTACACAACCAACTTTCGCTTAACCCTGGAAAATTTCAATGTCTTGTATTATACCACAGTACTGTATTAACATAGTATTACTTGCAGGACAAGCTCTGCCGATTGAAAAAAAAAAATCCATTACTAATCTCGGTGTAAAGATGAAATCTAGATTGACGTGATGCGATCATAATGCAGCTATTGTTTACAAAGTTTAAGGCGGCTTACGGAGACTGTGGGTGTCATTTCAAATCCCCGGTAGAAGCATTAAGATGAAACTAATCCAGACTCTGATTTTACCCAACTCCTCTTATGGTATTCTATTATATGTAGGTATATATATTATCTATTTTGGCGTTTACATGCTTGCGTAGGTTAAATGTTGCATTTAACGACTGTGTCAGATTCATTTTTGTCTTCCTCTTTCACTATATATTTGGAAATGTGTTAAAGTAGGGTGCTGAAATTTTGTGTACGGCGTTTAGTAAATATAATTTTAAAAATGGGCTAAATCGGCCAACCCCTTCTTGGTATTGCCATATACAAATTTAAGATTTTTATGTATACTGTGAAAACGATCAGTCCTAGACATTTCTATGGTACTGAAAAGTTCTTCAGAATATGAAATCCTATGAATTTGGTTATAATCATTTTTACTGTCCGACGAAATAAATGCGAAAAACCACTTCAAAAATCAAAATTGCACAAATAGGGGACCATACGAAATTACATGCGAGCAGTTATCTAGGGTATCATACGAATTGGTCTTAGACCAATTTTAACTTTTTTTTCTTCTCTTTTTGATCGTATTTTTATATCTAAAAGACTGATAGTAAATCTTATAATTTAACATGTCACATTTATAAGATTTTAATCTTGTAATCATTACCAGCTTGTAAATAAATTGAATTGAATTGAATTGACTATTACTCATCACTTTCAAATTAAAATTTATATGCGAAGTTGATTATTGGCATTATTTTATTAGAATTGTTCTTCAAAATATCAAGTCTAAATCTTAATAAGAATAATCCTTGCTTAAAATCTTCTCTTGGTTCGTATGTACCTATCTCATAAAAATCCTAAAGTAAGTCACTTAAGTTTCTTTTTTTTTTTTATGAATCAACCAAGCAGGCTTTTTTTTAACTCCATAAAAGAATGCTGTTAAATGATTTTATTTTATTTTTCATTAGTCATTTTTTTGGCAATATGAATCATAAAAAAAAAATAAAAAACATGGTCTTTAAAAAGGATAGTAGACAAGAGCTAAAGCGCAAGATTATTAATTTTCTGATTGTTTATGGTAATCAGCTAATCTGGAAATTGGTGGGAGAGAGAGCTTGTTCTCTGTTTTTCATCTTCAATAGATTCTTCTTCTTGCCTGTTAACGAAGAAGATAAACGACATATGAAAAATAAATGAAACATATTCGCATCACAAGATGAACTGCGATGAAAAAAAAAAAATATTGAGAAAGAATTATAACGACGAACACGACGATGCCTAATGAGAATCGGGTATACAGCAGGAAGAATGTGGATTCATATATAAGTTATTGTTGATGAGTATTAATGATGTTCATTTTGCGTAAATTATCCATATGTGGCCTCACAGTGCCAAGTATTATATATATCTGTACCTATGTATGTATGGATGTAACAATATAGGCCCTACAGTCTTTGACCGGCACATAAATGCCAGGATAATCAAATCTTAATGGTATTTCGGAAAGAAAGTTCTTAAAACTTTGTGGGTGTCTGATATCATGGGATTATTGCGTGAGTTTGCCATATTTTTAATGTTTTTGCGAGTTCATGATCGCCATGGTTATATAGCTACATTTAGTTCAGTTAGTGATAATCGGCGATATTAATAATCGCAAAAAATATGATTATACCTGCCCCCTTTTATACATTACACATTTATTATTTTAAGCGATTGGGATGAACTGTGATGAAGGTTGTGGTAATTTATTTGAAGAAGAACTGGACATATTACTTTTTTTTATAGTTATCAATTATACTCACGAAATATATTGTACTTTTAAGAATTTTATTAAGTTCTTCTTCTTCTTTTCGGTAGGAATGATTTTTTTCACTTGTGTAATTTATAGAATCTCATAAAGGAAGTTTTTTACTCTTTCAAGACCCGTACAAAATACGAGTCTACAGGCAATTCTCAACCTACATATGAGCAGAGAAAAATCAAAACAAGTACCGAGATACTGTCAGTTTCTGGACTAAAGCCGAAGACCAAAAATTCCATAAAAAAATTTTTGGGAATATAGATACTGTGTGTAAAGTGTTTCGATCAGCAGTGACAGGGAGATCTCATCAGGACAGCAATGAACCCGGAAACTGCCTGCTGTCTACACTACAGTAAACTCAGATGCCAATAAGCTGCTGGTGGATATATGTATATAGAGTTATTTAAAAATCTATATGTGAAATCATTTTAAGGAAAATTGGTTGTCTTCACAATTACATTTATAGAATCTCCTTTTTTTTTTTTTAATTCATGGAGGCCAAGGTGGCCCTTTGGGCTAACTTGCTAAAAACCCTCTCACCAAAACCTTCCTGTCTTCTTAATGAAGCGCATCAGGTCTAGGTGAGGTAAGTTTTTCAGCTCATCCACAGATAGGAGGGCGTATCCAGCCTGTTCCAGGCAAAGGCCGCAAGCACACAGAAAGTGTTCGGTTGTCTCAGGCTCTCGTTCCAGTCAGGACAGACACTCAGGGCTGTCAAGAGCTTCCGTTTCTGTTAGATGAGCGTAAAGCGATGATACCAACCATAGCTCTACATTGTTCCCTTCCGAGCCCCAAAAGAAGGTCAGAGAAATTCCTATTGGGCTCATCAAGAAAAAGTTTTATACACCTGCAAATATTCAGCTTAGCCGATCTATGCTTATGCTTCATGCGAACATCCGCTTTGATGAGAGACTCCATAACTGGCATGGTAGCACCTACAACGGTTTCCATTCCAAGGAAGGAAGAACCTGAATCTCTTTAATGTTCAGATGATATGTAGTGATTAAAAAAAATAGTTATTAATGTTTAAAATAGTTTGTCTTGAATTTAACAAATTTATCAATACTTTTTGAGCAGCAAAACTCCACCAGCAGATTTGCGCTGCAATTAGGAATAAAAAAATCTAGTAAAGATGGTTTCGCAGGAACAGTGTGATGGAAATAGGCTTACGGCCGAAATTGCGTTGGGATCAACCAGGTTTTGATTCCGGTTACAATTCAGTCGGCACAAAATTATAGTTTAGCGTTTTTTATGATAGTGTCATGTGCCCGGTTATATTGTTTTCAATTGAATAGTGAATGGAAACTTTGCGCACGCAATTAAATAGCTAAAGATCATTTCGGTCGTGTAATTACTTTGCACAATTGCGGAAACCATAGCTTTACAAATGCTGTTTGAAGTGTTTGGTATAATATACATACTATTCTTTTGAATAAACTCAGTACATTAAGCATCTTGTTTGCACTTCTTTTACTCCGATATATCTCATTTTTCTACCTTCAGTCCGTAATACCTTTCAATACTTTTTAACGGTACATTAAAAGTACCATCGCAATATAACTTTTTAGGTTTCTCGGTTGTTGACACTGGTAGGACATCCTTCTCGTAGCTTACAATAAAATTTGTTGATCGCTTGGATAAGAACAAGGACAACAGAAAAAGTCAACGAAACAGGAAATAACACCTTACATGAAATAACTCGACCAAAAAAACTGAAGTGAAGTAGCAAACTCTTCCCAGTAAACATTTTTTTGGGTTTTCGCATTTGAGAGAAGTTTTCGAAGAGCAACAATTCGAGAATTTTTCGATTTTATAAATCCTTCAGGCTCAGATTCAGAGTACTTGCATTGCAGTATAATCCGAGAATTTTTCGTTTTTTACGAAGCGTGTTAAATGAGTTATCGGTATCTACATAATTTTCTCAGATTGTGCACGCCAGCGTGGCAGCGATATTCCTTTCCACGTATTCGGCCGAAAAAGAAACTATATAGTGAAGTGAGTGCTGAGAAAATAAAGTTTGCATTTGGTAAATGTTATACGTTTATTCAATTCTTCAATTCGAAATCGAGTAGATTTTACGAAGAAATCTCGGATACGGGTACGTATGACCCTTATGTAGCACCAATACTCGAAAAATCTTTGGAAAACTTCCGAGAAGACGAATTTATATCGAATCATCATTTCGATTGAATCCGTTTCCTTCGTTTTTGATTCGAGATCGAGTCGAGAACGACTTCTAGATCGAAATTAAATTTCAATTGAGCAAGTCACTGCCGATTCGATCTTAAATCGTAATGTTTGCTGGGTTTTATTACATAGGAACTGCAGTGGTTGTTGTTTGCTCTATTCGTTGAAATTATATGTATGTATGTTTGAGGCTAGGATTTTTACCCAAAGATTGGGAGGGAGATGGTATATTGAAATTAAAATGCTGCCAAAGAATCACTTCAATACCTCCCAGACGTGCACTACCATCTAGTTTTTATAGGAAAAATAGCAACCTGGCAAATTAGAATATCTGCATACTTCCAAATTATCTCCATAAGGTTCTGGTTTACCTCCGAAATAACTTCAATCTTTTCTACAAACAAATATTTAAAAACTTTCAATTTCCCAATATTTAATTTTATTAAAATTAAAAACGTATTTCTATTTTCTTTCATTTTTACAGATTTAATTAAGAAAATATTTGACATTTATAAAATTATAGTAAAACGTGTTGCTCAATAGTCAAAACTGACAGATTAGAGTTGTCAGTAACAATGTCTTAGTTCCAGCACCCATAAAAACTTATTATGCTTGAGAACTTTTTACACATTGACAAAACGAGGTCTGCAAAATATGCAGAATATATTTGCTTCTAACGTGACTCATAAATAAATTTCCATATACGAGGTAGTAGTCTCCGTCACAATTTCTAAAAAAAAAATACGTGCCATCATAATGTAAAAATCCTTATTTAATCGTTAAATTCGTGTTTCTCCTTTCTAATTTAGGATTTAGGATTATGTTTCCTGGTTAATCTTAATCAGACTCTGTTAGGATTAGGATTCATATATTAAATAGATACTACATTTAGAACTTATTGCCACTCTTTGAATTTTAAACAAATGTCAACACTCAATTTAGATTTATATTAGCAGATACTCTACATTTCCGTGATTATCTTTACAAATAATGAGTAAATCAAGTCATTTTTAGATTGAATTGCACTTCATATAACCCGATTTAATATGTCAACTGTCAAACTTATTACTCTTATTACCAATTGAATATGTGCACCTACAATATTTTCGTAATTAATAAACCAGATACATAAATACTTATATGTATGTACAGTACATATAAATTACACAATTATACAAGCTCTGATTAAATGACATATGAATTGTATAGAGAAATAACGTTAAAAAATTTTCAATATGAAGTAGGTAATGCAGGTATGTACCTATAGGTAAGTACTGCAGATAAATATGAAATTCCCGTTAGAGCAATTATGGATAATATTTCAATTTTATATTACACCCCCGCGCGTACGCGTAATCCGCGGTAAGCGATATCTCGGGGTAAAATCAACTGAAATGAACCACGTTTTTTTGCATCGTACATTAATCAGTATCTTGAGTGGCTGAACTGTTCAAATATCTCTGGTTAGAATTTAAGAAAACAAATATATATATATGTATGTATGTATCTCTGGCGACACACTCAGATTTATATAAATTTAGTGATCGCAGATAGATAAAACACATGTTGTGCCTTACACTTTTGGCCAGAAGATCTGAACATGACCGCACCCGAATCTCACCTTACTTGCCTTTTAGCACCACAAAATTCATTTTCTGCAGCTCAAATTTCGTTGTTTATTTTTCCTTCACAAAAAGTTTTTTCGCGACCCCCAGTTTTTTTTGTTTTTTTTTTTATAAAGAACATTCGAAGCGATCAACTGGAAGAGTGAATAAAATAAAAAAAAAATAAAAAATAAAAATAATAAACAAAAAAATTTAAAAGAATTCCGTAACAGTGGTGTTCTGCATGGCATGGGTCTTGTTGCAAGAGTGAATGATGGTAACAAAACGACAAAACACAGGCAGCCTGAAATCCGCGCGTTCTGCAAAAATGTTAAAAAAGAAAAATCAGACCGGTTAGCAGCACACCACCACCGGAGCTGTGGAAATCTTGGTCGCACCAAAACACCTACTACAATTGATGCAAATCACAAAACCGAAAGCGACAATAGTTTTACGGAACAATCCTCTATGGCTAGCACAAGGTAAAGTAACCTTCATGAACAGTGCATGGATAGTGAATCCATTTGGGGGAGAGAGCATCATAGTGTCAGGCTTAGAATGGAGGCGATACATTCTAGAGATATTGAAATCGCGTAAAAGTAAGCACAACCTTGCACGCTGTAAACCGATTGAATCAAGAAAAGAGGAGCACACCTTAAGCGCTGTATGAGTACATATGTACATACATAAATATATAAATATATATACTATAATAAGAGTAGAATTTTTGTGCTGGGTTGGAGAAAAATTATTAATCACCTTAGACCCTATCTTTAGCTAAGATCTCGACGGGATAGAATAGACGGCACCGTGTGTCTGGCAAGCAACACATGTCTAATCTTAACTTTAAGAAGAGGTTTTTTTTTTGTTTTTATTTTTATTTTTATTTTTTTTTTCTCTCTTTCAATTTCTTTGGGTTCGTTTTTATTTTTTTATTTTATTTTTATGTAGCATTTTAATGGGCATTCGAGTTTGTTTCGTTCATTTCTCTCTGCTGCGGTTTGAAAAACCAAGGCAACGCCAATAAATTTTTCTTGAAGATTTATTATGCGTCCAACTCAAAACTCACTCAAGATCTGGAATCCTGAGATCCGTCGCATATATGCCCAGGTAATTAACATATTAGAGGTACACACAGAAAATGTGGCGCGGTAACAATTTTTCGTCCCACACACGCATGTCTTACCAGCTGTCGTCGTTGGAGAGTTGAAATTAAACTTTGGATTCATGCAGTGGTGGAACATTATAAACGAGCTTCGTAAACACCACCAACTACCTAGAGAAGAACTGGAACTCAACTGTGGAGTTGAATAGCAAGCACATAACTATAGAGATTTTCTGAAATTGAATACCGCACATAACTAATCTGCTCGCAATGGAATATGCTAGGGTATCAACTGACATAGAATATATAGTATACCTATACCTACCATACGTATCCACTTATATGTACATACTAGTGAAACACTACTAAATTTTTTATTTTTTTGTATAGCCTTGCGCCTAGCCGAAGAACCAAGATCTCGTTGAAGAGCCTCTAAATGAGAGCAACAAAATATTTTTAAAATTTATTAATGTCGCTTTAACATGACTTGAAGGTGCTCGGAATTAACTTTTTAATTTATATACCTGGGTCACAGTTGGGCAATTTAAATATGCTGTGAATATGCGTTTTATTCGCTTATGATGAACAACAAATTGACTTCTTACATTGGTTTGTTATGATTTTAAAATTTCCCATATAATTTGTTGTTATTAGTAAGTTTTAGAGAGATTAGAATAGAGAAAATGTTTAGACTTGCGGTTTTCATAAGTGCACTTATATAATTAGAGTTGGCCGCAGTTAGTTTATTCACTGGTTTTTGAAAAAGTGGATTGAAATTAAAGTTAATCAAAATTTATAGATTAGAGGTGTACTAATGAGAATACATTATATTGCTTTACATTAATTCAAAGTTTAATATATTATTCGATTGGATTGTTTGCGTCAAAACTGAAATATGGAGCCTAACAAGGCTCTATTCTGTGACCTATGTTGTTTTTTGCTGACCAATTTTAATTAAAAAATTCTTTTAACTTGAATATTCATGGGGTTATCCACAATGGCTATAAAAATTGGATTATATTTAAATATAATATTTACCCTGAATCTTGTACCTATATCTGATGGAGTGATCCAGTACTTCTTAAATGAAACCCTAAAAAACTATGCAATTTCTTTATTCAGTTCATATTCGTACCCCCTCCAAATATAAAATAAAAAATTCATTTATATTCATTAATAGCCGTCATTAAAAGTACGGTCCAATCAAGATAATAACAATACGAGCTCAATCAAATCCTACAGAGTTCATCATAATTTCACAGGAAGGTAATATCTTTGAGTTATTAGCTTCAGGTTAGCAAATTGTGACAGGAGTATAATAAAATTGATAATTTGTATCAATTACTGAATTAGAGTTTAACGAAGCGTACCATAATTTTATGGCCCTCAGTTTAAATAAGGGTTACGTGTTACCTCTACATGAAGCTCTTAAGTGCAATTATTTGAACAGTAGTCAAAGGTTATGAGTAATATTGACAAAAAAAAATTTATATTTTTACTTATCAGACTCTTTACTTTGGCTACTCAATTATAATGTGGTATGCTATTACTACTTGCTATAATAAAATTATTTTTTTTTTCGTAAGTTTGAGCAATGAAAGTTTAATTTTATAATATGAAGCGTGAACACTTAATTAATACCTACCCGTTTGCAAAGTATGAGTTTTTATAAAGATAAGGATGATTCTCCATGACAATCTTTTGAAACAACATACATAAGTAATATTGCAACTCTTAATGAAAACGATGAGAATCTGTTTTTTTTTTGAATTCGTTGAATGTTGTTAAATCTTTGTAAACCACAAAATACTCTATCACAAAATTTTTTCTATAAAAAAAAAAAAAAATATTATTTGAAACATTAGTTCTGGTGGGCTGTTAAATATGTGCATACATATGTATCTTCTTATCTATGATTGATGATTATTCTTTCAAAGTATCAAATTCATCAGCAATACTGAAAAAAAAATGTTTCCAACATTTATTATAGTGAATTTTTCATAACGTAGATATAAAATTACTTTCTACTTGTGTAAAATTATGTGACTTTTATTGATAGAAAGGAAATAATATAATTAATTTTCTCAAATGTAATAAAGGGTTTTCCAATAAGAGGTGTTATATTGATATTCAAAGAAAATTGCCATTTTTTGAGATAAATGATCGGATCTTTATTTCATTATAAAGAGGAAGGTATGCCGTTAATAATCCAAAATAACATCAGCCAAGTGACCACCACGACCACGCCTACAGGACCATATCCTTTTCATGAAATTTTCCATAACCAAATCGCAAAGTGGCTGCCCTATGTCCTCGATAGCCTCACGAATTCCATCTTTGAGGTCTTGAATCGACGCTGGGCTGTTGGCGTAGACCTTCTCTTTCACGTTGAGAATAGAGACCCTTTTCAACAATAACTTTTGGGTTTTCCGAGCCCCAGATGCGACAATTTTGCTTGTTGACGAAGTCATCGAGGTGGAAATGGGCCTCATCACTCAAGATGAGTTTTCGGTGGAATTCCGGATCATTTTCATGCATTTCAAGGATCCAATCAGCAAAGACTCGACGTTGTTGATGATCGGCCGGCTTGAGTTCTTGTGTTAACTGAACTTTATAAGCCTTAAGACCCAAATCTTTATGCAAAATACGATGTAATGACGTTTGTGGAATGCCTAATTCAGAACGACGAGGAATGGACAAACCTGGGTTTTCTTCAACACTTTCGGCGACAGCTCGAATTTTTCTACCAATTTCTGTATTGCGGTCCGACAAGGTGCTTCACGACGACTCAAAAATGTTCGAGTTTTACGAACCGTCTCTGCCACATTTTCACCATTTTTATAGTGAATTTTAATAATTTCAATGCGTTGTTGAATCGTGTATCGTTCCATTTTTATTAATCGCGTAGTTTCTACTTGTCAAATGTCAAAAAATAACAGCTCCAAAAGTGACATCTACCGAAATAGCGGGCTAATTAAAATAACACCTCTTATTGGAAAACCCTTTAATTTGCAAGCAAGAAACTGAATTTTACACCGATATCTGTTTTTACTCTGCGTGTAAAGCTCCATTTAGTGATGGAGAATATATCCTAAAAATCTTCATGCACTTACTACTTTTTCGTTGTGAAAACTACTCTTGAATGCATGAAATTATACTGTCAAGAGATAATTGTAGTACAATTTTTATCTTTGCAATATTTATTTACGGTATTATGTAGAGGTTCTATCTATTTTTCTACATGTTAGTTTTACAACTTATAATTATTGGAAAAATACACATTTAAATTAAATTTTTCTGAAAAATACTATGTGAAAGCTAAAATAAACTCAACATTCCACCAATTTTTGTATGTTTTTCCCCAGAGTAAAACGGTGTAAATTTACATTTTTTTTTTCAATGTGTACAAACTTTTTTAATTTCTAAAAATTATTGTTTGGACAAATGCCTATCATATTTGCATTTCATTACGCCTATATAGATATATAATATCATATCGCTGTAAAAATACATTATAATTTCAATAAAGTAAAAACTCATAGCCAATTCTCAAAAGTAATATTGCAATCGACTAATATCTCTATAGGTGTGTAATAATGTGTCTGTAATTTTTCGCAGAATAAAAAGGTTTAAATCATAAAACTGTAGTTAGTTATTAAATGTTGATATTTGTTTTTTTTTTTCAAACGATGATCATAGATCTTTTGATTAGCATGAATTAACGGATATCTCTCCGGTAATACTTAACATTTAATTTTTATCTCTTAATCATATATGTATGATTTCAAGTTCTATACGCCTACGCATTTTTCACGCGCAATTTCCTTGACTTCAATTATCACATTAAACTGTGCAGATATAACAAGGCTTCATATTATCATGGACTTGTATTGCAATTTTCTCTCTTCACTGGTGTGACAACGATCATTGATAGCACCACCTATCTAAGAATTCTTGCAATTATCGTGTTTATAGGAGAATAAAAAATACCAAGCAATGGAAGCTTCAAATCTTCTCATCGATAATGACTTTATATGTGTGTTGTGTTGTTGTAGAATGCCCATCCCTTGTCACACTCTTCTGCCTACGCAGGAATATACAATATGCATCGAAGGAATGGGAACCGTTTTGGTCTAACCGAGAGTAGTAGTCTTATTGGTGGTGGCCTTGCTGCAATTTTTGCAACGTATAGAATCTTGGCAAAGCACCAAATTCTTCGTATGTTATGCCCTAGGTTCAGGATTTGGTGCAAAAATAAAATTCATAATTGTCCCCTTATTTCTTGTTTCTCATCTTCTGCAATTCAGATAATCGCGCAAAGAAGCTACCCTCACCATGGTCAATTACAATTGATATTTATTGGATAGTCTTGCCGGCCGGAGCCGAAAGCAAGCTTCACAAAAAACGTGTTTCCCCCGTGTTTATCATTCAACTTCTTCGAATCGCGAAGTTCGTTGTTTTTCTTTTGTTTTTTATTTTTATATATATATATATATTGTTTTTTTTTTTTTTTGTTCTCTTCTATACAACTCAAAAACAAGACTTTGGTGGTAAGTGGTTTAGTAAAATGCTGAAATTTCCATCATGTTCTAGCTCTTCTGTTCTCATATTTTTGTTTGATGCCATTGTACGAGTAGGTAGGAATATGTCGGCGAATTCTTGAGATTCTCGACTCTGAATGTCTTATTCGTCTATTGTGTGTTGATGTTCTTCACCATTCCTCATAGCAAACATGATCGTTTGAAGATGGTCTAGCTGAAAGTTTTTGCTGGTAATCAGAAATCACCTGTTGAACTAACATTGCATAAGTTGGCGCGCGCGTACGTTAAAAAAGACAATGTAATTCTCTGTAGAAAATGTTAGTTAACGGTATGAAATCCTTTGATCTGGAATGTATATGTACATACATACATAATACAGCAGGAAGGTAGTTTACACACTTCCAAGTGTAATTAATACTTAAATACTTTGAAAAATTTGTGGAAAAACAATTATTTAAATGAAGGTGCTGTTGTTTATTGGAGGAATTGATGAGAAACGATCACATTTGACAAAAAAAAAATTACCGTATATTGTAGATATGAATTCAAGAAGTAGAGCAAGAATATATAGAATTTCTTAAGTGTTAACTTTGAAAAGTCTTTGTATTGTTTTTTTTTTTTACTTAAGTTAAAGTGAAGCTAATTAATTTTATCTGCTTTTCAATTTTCATTCTAAAGGGAAGCTGCATTTTGTTGATCAAGTCTTATCAACAATAAACCTGAAATCTTTTTCTTTATTTTAAAAAGAATACATAAAATAAATGATTAGATTCTTACATACCTACTACTGACCAAAATTATTTGTACTAAAATTCGAATAATGTAGAAATTTTGGGAGTAGGCATAAAACTCCACTACTTTTTCGAAAATTTTAATGAAGTCATCGATAGCGTAGATTTCCTCATTGCATGCTGTGACTGCAAAATCACCTTGTCAATTTGAATGTAGTTATGATTAGCGGAAGCTTTCATGAAACTGAGAATGATAGATAGACAATGAATTGCAAGCGGGGCGCAAGACTATATAGTCGAAATCTGTAAATGATAATGATTATAATTTTAAACATTATTCGCATGGGGATAATACCAGGAATGTTGTGCTGTTTATGAAAAAGGAAACAAAACAAAAATGGAACAAAAGATCTCAAAAAAATATTTTTCATACCGCCATAACGAACCATGTATTTAAAGTCTTAACGGTTTCCACCGCCTAGTCCCTTCATCGACTCGCCTATCAGGTCTATCTCCGCCAATAACTTTCATTTATTTAAGTCATTCTATACTTACTACATATGTATCTATCCTAGTACACTAGATATATTCTGGCAATCTTAACCTGTAGTTCCTCCAAATGCTCAATTCATAATTTTACAGTATTTTTATTGTAAGCAGAAACCTCTAAGCGCTTAAGCATATACAGGGTGTTTAGGAAATAATATCCTACATTTAAGAATTTGAAAGCTGGAGTCGGGATATGGGAAAAATTATATGTAAATCTGTAGGGAAGTGGTAAGATACGTAATTTTGGCGGTAGAACGTCGTTGGTCTCTCTGGGTATTTTCTTCAAAACCTAACACTCTGGAACTTTTGCATCATACAACCTATAAAAAAAAAATACCCTAATAAAGCTCTACATTAAGTTTTCTGGGGTGTTATAGGAAAGAAATGGAATTTAAATTTTGATAATTATACAGCTAAATTGTATACAATGCATAACAAAATTTGGAAACCTCATAATGTTGCCTTTCAATTTGTTCGATACACAAGTGCCTACCGAAGTACATCGGTTTATGAAATAAAAATGTTTATACGATTCATAAGTTCATTAAATTTTTAAATGAAATTTACTGTGTCTGGAGCAAAATAAAAAAAAACAAAAAATCCTGAATAAACAATAAAATTTCAGTTCTCTACTTCTACGCCTTTTCTAATAGGGTCCAAATATAAAGTGAAATTAAGAGATTTTGTATGGCAACATCACGAAGCGTTTGTCCGATTTTACCCATCTACGAACTTCATTTTGGGTTTTTCGTAAAAATAACTATGTAAAAAATTTCTGCTCGCTAGGACAACGTGTCCTCAATAGGTTGGCAAAAAAAATAGAAAGACTTTAATTTTTATATAGCAACTCTATGAAAGAACTTGTCTGATTTTGCCTATATTCGAAGTTGAGTTTACATTTTTAATAATATTAGCATATATACAAAATTCCAGTTGTCTAGTTATCGTCTTATCAAGCAGTATATATCTAAATATATGTATAATGAAAATCCGTGATTACAAAGTGGCATGGATTTCCCAAAATGAATCAGTGCCATTTTCCTTTTTTAGTTGATCTCAAGATGAATCAATCTTAAGTTGCAAATACAAGACTTGATTAAATATTTAATAAAAACAATATTTTCTTCCGCTTCCTAAGTTAAATCAATCTAGAAAAAGTGAATAAGGTGCTTGTACAAAAACAAACAAATTTCCAATTATTAGAAAATCTTTAATTTACATGAACGATGTGCCCATCATATTATGTAGCGCCAGTTCAGGAAGGCCATACCTTCATAATCCTTTATTATTGTGAAAATTACAATTTTTGTATGTACATACGTAGAAGTCCCCCGGTTTTATCCATCTACAAACTTGTTCTTAAATTTTTAAATTTGTATATACGGGGTAGAAAATTTTGGTTCTCGCCAACTTCTAAAACAACAATTCAATTTATAAATCGATTTGGAAGAATTCCACTTTCATTTTTGACAAATCTCAATTGCATACTTAGTGGACAAGATTTAAAAATTTAATTTTGTGTCCCTCTCTCTCATTTTAATTTTAAATGATTCTTGTAATTTACACATTTAAAAACATCAATTTTTCATAACACTTTTATAACTGTTTTGGTATTATGTATATATGGACATGTTTAATGGAAATACTTAAACAAATTCAAAAATTACCACACCCTCCAACAAGTTTTGTACCTTTATTTATCGATGAGTTAATATTCTACTTTTAATATTTCTTTAGTCAAAATTTTATGACACTTTGTTATTCTTGACACCCTAAAACCACATCGTACATTAATTTGTCTGGCGAAAAATATCATTTTTTCGACACATCTTAAATTCAAGTTTTATGATTCGCTCAATCTCTTATGTGTATGCGTGTATGGGCCCCTCTTTTCTGTTCTAAATTATCTTCAAAATTCCTAGTAATATATGATGTCAAATTCTGAAATCATAATATAAAAGAAGATGAATTATTGTTTTTGCGGTTGAGTTTTTTTTTTATTTTATTTATTTTTTGCTTTCTTAAATATAATCTCAACCACCTCAAAATGACTTTCGGAAATGAATGATATTTTCCCTCGACACAAAATCTGTTTGAATAATAAATATTCTTCCACGCTTGTCTGAATAAGTTTCAAGAAGATTATTTAACCTTTTTCACCCTTAAACACCATCTAACGGAGTGTTTTCTATGGGCTCATATTAATTTAAATGTCCGTGAAGTGAAACAATTCTGTCATTCGTATAAGAAAGAAAATTATAAATGAAATCGGTATATTATGTAGATACACATTATACATACTTATATATACATTTGTAGTTACTTGGCACATAAATTCCAGCATCTTAAAAGATTATCTCTTATACTTGAGGCACCGGGCCATATAATTATTATTATTGTTCAGAGATGAAGATTATCGCTATCAATCCTGTGATAACCTGGTGACTGATGCAAACGTTTTCATCTAACAGATTAGTGAAATGCCGACGGGTACAATTTTAGCTCCACCACTAGTTTTTTTTTTTGTATCTTTTATAACCTGCAGCATGATGTATATGTACCAAGGAATCCATCTGTAGAAAAGTATTTTTGCCCAAGGCAATAGTTTTCCGATTCAACTATGTTAAGAGACTAGAGAGGAGACATTAACGGAGTAGGTATGAATGTATATATATATGTAGGGTATGTAGGTACAAAAAGTCACTATATCTGTCGTGAGAGTTAACAGTACAAATGCTATAAGATGAGAGTCCACGATGAAGACGATGACGAAGACAACGACGACGAGCTATACCGTCCCCGATACTATTATTAATTTTCGTTGATGTTTTGTTGTTTTCGTCCTCTCTAATGGTTTGTTTTTGTTTTTATTTTTTATTTTTAAACTAACAAATGTATAATTTGTTATTTGCTATGCATTTAGAATTCTTGTCTGCATTTATTCTATGATGCTCGCCTGTTTTGAACAATCTCGCTAAGTCTAAGTCTGAGGCTGGCTGACTTTGCCAGAAGCATGATTTCTTGGATCTTGGAAGTACCTACTGCTGCCTCTTGGTTTGTCTTCTTTTTATGGCGGGCATACTTGTGTAATCGTCTTCAGCATCAATATTTTCTGTTATGTTGTTTTATGCTGTTATTGTTATTATTTTATTTGCATTTAAGTATTTGCTTGTTTTTTTATTTTTAGTTTTATTATTTGTATTTCAGCAATAATATCATGCCATATTGACACGATCTTTTGTTTCACATTGATTGTCGAAATCTTATTATACAGTCAATAGTATTTGTGGAAGATTTAATTACTGTAATCTATCATGTTTGAAATATATGGCTTTAGGGCTTCTAATTTTTTTATTTTGAGGTACTTTAACAAGTAAGGTACAAGTAATTATGTAGGTAATATTTTTGCACAATATTAACCAATGGAATTTTTGATTAGTTTTTTTAATTTACGGCTTCCGGTTTTTTTTCCATTAACGTTCTCGAAATATTTTATTCAGAATATGAGATTTTTATGGTAGTCATTTTGGAACTGGCATGACGGTTAATAAAACAAATCGAAAGAAGTAATTATAATTAAAATGAAGTAGAATCAAAAGATTGGTGAGTTTTTAAAAAGAAAGGTACCTACATACAAATAATATCCAGATATCGGACGGTATAAGGAATAATTAGAAATGAATATGTTAACTATAAGTAATTTATATTTTGTTTTTATTTAAAATGCATTAATGAATGATTACTAGAAAGTATCAGTAATAATTTTTAAATAAGAAAATGTATTTAATATAATGCAATTACTATAATAATTTCCTAGCAGAAATGGTAGGAAGAGTCTCAATCAAACTAATATTGGCCTATACATGTTCTTGAGCTTTAGTTTCCTATGAAATAGGTAGGAACTTTTTTGTTTTTTCACTAGAAGAACTTTTGATGGCAATTTTTCTTTTACCAGTATTGGGATTTTTGTTTTTCTCTCTCAACTATTTATAAAATAATACGTAAAATGATATTTTGAAGTATCTCATAAAGTAGATCTGGTCCAATAAAGGGAGCCTCCACTCTCCAGAATTTTTATCACTTGTATTTATTTGGCCCTCATATTCCAATACTCACATATTAAAATAATTTTGTTTCTTCTCGTCTAGTGTGTTTGAGATTTGCAGTCACCTCTAGACTGTCATTGACTGAATATATCTGGATTTATTATACCCTTGATTGCAGCTTAGCTATTCAAGAGAAAAGTGATAGTTGAGCTTTTTATAGCTCTCTTAATACAGGTAATCGCATGCGATTTTTCTACAACCCATATATCTTCTTGGAAATTGGAATCATCTACCTATAGCCAGTTCGACTATATTATATGTGCTAGATCCATATTATTTTTTTTTTACTGAAAAACAGTTCGCTGGATTGCTATTATTGCCGATTTGTTCCAAGTTATGCGAGGTTATATCAGATATTTTTGTCCTTTGCTTGAAGCATATCTAATTTGCGCTACTAAGATTATACACCAGTCTTTTCGTTTTAACTGTTTGTTCCTTTCTACCTTAGTGTCATTGGAGATTGCCTCCTATTTAATCTGTAGGTGGAGGATTCCGTAAGGCTTCTATGTCTGCAGTAGAACTTATGGCACCAGTGCTTCCTATACAATGCTGCCGTTGAATTTTAGGCAGTCGAACCTCGGTTATCTCTGCCTCCTTCATAGTTGGCTACCAAAGGAAATCAAAATATTATTTTAATTACTTTACGAAGTTTTTTCGAATTTGTAATTTTTATAGATATCGCAAATGATATTAACATTAGTCAAAAACAGAAAAGGTGAGAAGAATGACAATGTGCATCCGAATTTGGTAGATAAGGACGAAGGTTTTGACTTATGCATTGTTTATATTTGCAAATATATCTAAGGTTATGGTTTTTTACTAGTAATTATATTTTATTGTTCAAATAAAAAATAGGAGAACATTTTTCTATTCAATTTAGACGAAACTCATTTCCATTTTGAGCACATCCAATGGACATTTGCGTTATTAGGATTGGTATACTAGATATAAGATCAAAAAATTCATTTATTAATTGAAATTCATCTAAAATAGGAGAGGTTTCAGGATATTGTTTTCTAATGTTTATAAAGTTTTTTTCTGATTTTTCTTCAAGTCATTAAGCATACCATAAAAGAGGAAACGGGAGAGTTTTATCTACTAATATACTTTGTCCTTTGTAAAATTTACCTACACATTTATTGCAAACTACCAGAAACGATGTTGCAAATTCTCACCTATTCTTTGTTAATTTTAAACGCCTGTGACTTTGGGCACATTGTTTAGGTCTACTATGTATATATTTCCCGGCACTTAACTAACAATTAATCACCATGAAAAGAGTTCAGTGGTCAAGCTATTAATTTCAACTATATAAGACTTTGACTAAGATAAAAAAAATAAAAACAATTGCCTATGATGGCAATCTCCACATATATGTACCTGTGTTATTAGTTATTTATATTTATGCCACCTGGAACTTGTGGAATTTCAATTCTCGCTGTGGTAATATACACTTTTAAAATTTAAGTGTAAAGCAGACATTTTACGATTTGAACGCTTTTATCTTCAACATTTTGTGTAGGAAGGCATTTATGAGTTCCATACCGAATACTTTAACGAATTCATAGTGGGGCAGTATACAATTTGCCGTCAAACAATTTCATGTCAAATAAAATATACATTTTGTGCCTTCAAATAAAATCAGTATCGTACCGCTGCCACTTCGTCTAGTCCAAAGCTTTATAAAGTAATTTCGTCTCAATGTGTGTTATTTTTTTTTAAGCTAAAAAGCAAACATAATAGATATTGACAACGTCGATTCATATACTTACCAACATATAGTATAAAAAAAAAAAAACGGTAAGATGAAACAAAGTAAAATAAAAATAAAAACTCTACCAAGCCTCCTCCAATATCTTTGTATCTATTGTCCATGAATCTATTTATGCACGTCTGTCGGTCTCTCTAAAAGAGCCTGAAACAACACGCAAGAAGTTATTGATCATCAAATTGGAAACACGAATAAAATAGCCCCTCGATTGAGTTGGGTGATATATTTGAAAAGTTTTAGGTTAGAGTTGCATTGCAACACTATCTTATTCGAGTTATGAGGACGGAGAAGAGATCCGCGTGAACAATCTTTGACCGATTTAATTATTATTTGTACTTTTTTTTTTTTTAATTTTTTATTTTTGAATTATTTTGTTGAATCACGATCATTCTCTTGAAGTAGTGAATTATTTCGTGATGGGTTTAAATCAAATTTAGAACTGATCACGAGATATTTTTGGGTGATGGAATTGACATTTAGATACCGATTCATTTCTCTTTTAATTACAGTGAGAAATATACAAGTTATTGATTTTACATTGGTAATTGACGATAAGAACACAATTAATTACAAAAGTAAAATAATATTTTTTGTAAGATCAATTCTTCAATTTTAGCTTGGATAATGGTCAATAGGGCAATAATTGATAATAAAATATCACCACTGTCACTGGTGATGTTTATTGATTCGCCATCGCAAATCAAAACATATTATCCTTGGATGTCTCGGGGAAGGAGAAGAAGGATTACTGATTACTGGATAAGTCGCTAGGAAAAGACAGCATCTTTTCTGGCAACTTGTTTATAAGCAAGGCTCATAATAAAGACTGATGAAATGGTGTGGGCGGGGGGGGGGGGGGGGGGTGTTCGAAACGATAAATCGCTTTTTTCCTGTCTAAGCTTCATTTCAGATTTCAAAATTTCATTTCTAATTTTTTCCTCCGGTTAGTGAGATCTATTATTGATTAAAGGCAATCGAAAGCTTCAAGTTGGTTAGATCTGACAAAAATTCATGTTGATAGCATATTCCTGTAATTTTTTTTTTTGTGTTGCCAAATATATCAAATTTGGTTTTTTCTCTTTCGAGATGATAAGTGCATGGCAAATATAGCGAATATTAAATTTTGTTATAAAAAAGTCATTATTAGCCTTAAGGAAAACACGTCAATTGCTATCACGTAAAATTATCATCCTAAATTTTGAGCTACGTCAAAACAAAAGTGAATACTGTAGGATGTATACCCTCTTGCTGTTAGCGAAAGTATATCTGAAGACCTGACGTCGTTGTTGGCAAAAGTGGAGCCTCGCTCAAACGCAACATGTCTATAAAATTCAGTTCACTCATGAACTGAAGACCAAAGATTATGGTCAGCGCCGTGCATGTGTTGAATGAGTGTTGAGTGGAGGCAAGAAGAAGACAAATCACAATTTCAATCAGAAAATCATGGGACATTTTTTTGACTTGGTATTTATGTCAACAAACAAAACTGCCGCTTTTGTTTTGTGTTTTTTTTTTGAATACGTTTACCTACTATGAGCGGTGATAATATCACACCATGGTAAAACAAATTATGATCCTTTTTTTGGCAAAGGTTAACTGTCTAGATAACATACCAGGACATTTCCTAAAAATAATTTTGCCTGTAGTACTATCTGTTTTGAACCATATCTATAACGGAGCTTTAACATCCTCAACATTTCCAACCAATTGGAAAAGAGCTACTGTAATATAAATCACAGAAAGCTCTGGAGAAAATCTTGACAGATCAAATGTTTAACTATATTGAATATAATGTTTTATTATCAACGTATCAGTCTGAATTTCGACACAGGCACAGATGCGAAATGGCTTTGTTAAGAGTTACTACAGATATTCAGGAAGCACTTGATTGAGATAAAATATTAGACTTCTCAAAGGTCTTTGATAGCATTAATCAAAGTAAATTATTGCAAAAATTTACCGTGAAATTCAGATTTTCCTCTCTCGTTCTATCAGATCCCATATATCTGACTCGTGGAATACCACAAGACTCTATCCTCGGACCATTACTGTTTAGTCTATATATTATTGACTTACCAGATATTATATGCAATGCCAACATACATGTATACAGACGATGTCGAAATTTCCCTGTATTGCCCTGTTGGCCTATTTGAGGATCCTGAAAATCAACAATACATATTACTCCATAGGAGAGTTTTGGATCCATTAAGTTTTTCCCTAGTTATCCTAATTCCTTGGAGCGAGTTAGAAAAAGTAATAATAGTAATGCTGAACTCTCGCATGACCTGTCGCCATTATATTAACAGTATCTTGGGGTACTTAGATGTAAATTTTCTTTCAGTAGCTACAAAAATGAAAATCGTTAAAGCTCTAGTTGTTCCATTTTTTTACCTATGGAAGCTTAGTTTTTCCTAATCTGGATTCTGGACATTCGTGGAAGTTGGAAGGTGGCATTGAACAACTGTATAATATTCGTGTTTGGTTCGACGATTTGATCATATATCCAGCAGCTCAATACGTGGCTGCTCCATTAAAACTTTCCATCTGTAGCAATCACTAACGTTTCTATATCGTCTTATATCCACTAAAAATCCCAGTTCTAGACATGGCCATATTCTGATACAATCATGGGCCAACGTTCCTATTTTATTCACATATCCAGTAAGTGGAATTCACTTCCAGTTCACATATGTACATTGCACAGCATCTGTTATCGCGTTTAACCGACATTTAACTGATAGCAGTTAACTGCACGCTCTAATAATATGTCAAGTATTAGTTAGTTATACTTCTTAGTAAGTTATTTTGTCATTTTGTTTTTCTATCTATAGTCTATAATTGAATGTTAATGACATTGCTAAAATTTTCTATATGAATATTTATTTATTGCTGCTACCAAATATCATATTTTGTACATGAGCTAAAAGATTAAGTAGTCTTGATAAATAAGTTATTTAATTTAATTTAATTGAATATGGATTTCGGAAACATATTAGTTCCCGCAGGAAGATACAACAGGTCACAATATATGCAATACATTTTATTTTCAGCGCACGAAATTTTCAGGTCATGTCAAAATTGCGATTTAAACTGGCCGCAAGGCTCAAGTGATTTGACACCATTGAACCTTTCACCTTTTTTGTTTTTTTTTTTTTAGGTTACGTGCAGGGGAACAGTAATTCACAAACCATTGGTCAGCTCAAATACATCAATGGCCAATTCTGTTGAAATGTACGAAGGTGTCATAAAAAGTTTCATCTAGCGGACTAAGTCCTGAAAAAAAATCGTTATATCTATGTAGAGTTCAGGAGGCATCCTAGAATAAAGTAGTACTTGAGTTGATGTACGTTTACACGCTGTGAAAAATTGCACTACAATTATGGCCGGTATACCCTGTAATTAGAGAAATGTTTAAAAAGGTTAAAAAAAAAAAAAAACAGAAGTCGAAGGATTTTATAGGATTTCTAAATTATTTTCTTCATGCATATAATACTATTTAAGTTTTTGTTGTTGAAAATCTATTTATATATCATCAGCTATGCAAACATATCTTCTTTCATCTAATCTCAAATCAAAGTAGGTATGTGAATTAAATCTGTACGTATGTATGTATGTATGTATATCCAACCCAGTATCTTAAATTATTATTTTACAACTTCTATAATTTTATGGCTTCTACAGTGGTCATAGAAGATTGAATATTTTTAATAGCTATGAAGACATAAAAGTTATCTTCATTTTCATATAAAAATTCGTAAATATGTATTCGTAAAATTTCTACTAAAAACTTAAAATAAAAAGATAATGTTAATGCAAGTACAATTTCATAATCTGAAAATATCTCTTCAATAAATGAAGATATCAAATTGCAGCCGTTTAGAAATAATAAACGTTATTACCAACTATAAAAGGAGCATCCAGCCACATTATTTGCTGGCTCCGGATTCAACATATAAATCCCAGGCTCAAGTAACAGTATGTACATTGTACATATATATATATATAGCTACAATAAAAATAAAACTAACTACAATTAACTTTATCAATTTATCCATTTCGATATCAACTTTTTATTCAAGTTCTGAAGATCGCTGCACTGCAGCAACGCAGCAGCGGCCACATTTCAGCCGTTGAGCTTTTTATCAATGTCATTGTTGTTGTTATTATTGTTGCTGTTATAGCTGCTATTATCGTTGGCAATTCCTATTGATCAATGCGACTTTAAATGCCGGAAAAAAGTTGAAAACTGAAAAGGAATTCATAAAAATATTATCTACTATACTACACTTCTATACATATACTACTAATGTAAATTATATACACGCAACTATAAATATATGTACAAACCAACCAACCAAACAAATAGAATATACATTCATATATATAGGTAAATAAAAGCAAATGACAAGATCTTGTGAAAGCATGTTGTAAGAGGCTAACTATAAGAACTCAAGTTGAAACTTTAGCTTGAACTATAGATGGGCAGACTCAGACAAGAATTGCCAACGAGGGAAAATGATAAAATTATTCTGACTTGAATCTCTAAGAGTATATATATAGTTGAGGTAATGCTAAGAGTAGAAAAAAAAAAAAAACAACAATCACAACAACGATAATAGTACTATGAGGACTGCTGAGATGACCATCGTCCAACGACTAGATATAGCTAACTTCAGCACAGACTCCAGACTCTCTATCTTCTACAATACCTAATGGCTGAAAAGTAAGTATACTTTTTAGTTTTGCAGTATACAAGATACCGAAGAGTATATTTTCGCTAGACTCGCACTTGAGACTTGGATAGATACTTCCATCTTTCTACATATATACCTATATAAATATAGGTGATCGCATATAGGGAGCGCAAATGTTGGCCTGGCTAGCAAGTGCAAAAACAGACTGTCAAATGGACTCGGCCTTTTGAGAAATAGATGATGATAGAGCGCTATAAAAACAAGCCCCCTGGCTAGTATTTACACTGCTGGAGCAACTCCACACTTGATGTTGCCTAAGTGACAACAATTTCCTTTTTTGTACTCTCATTTTGCTCCTCTGTCAATTGCTTTAAAAATTTACGCACCAAAATTGCTTCTCTGGTGTTGGCAGTGCGCGCAATGTATACTGAACCTTTTTATGTTCACCTCTTTTATTTAAAGGCAAATACTATCTCTACATTTTCTAGAGTATTTCTATCTATAGTTATAGTTATATTCATAATATACATATATATGATAGTACGTAACGTATGTACATACCATACGATCTGCAGCTCTTCAAAGTTGTCATAACAGCGTTGGTCAGTTATATTAAGAAAACAACAAAAAACAAAAATAAGTAAACAAAAAAAATGAAAACAAAATTGAGAGAAATATTTGTATCTACAATTCTTGTTGTTCATCTTGAAAGGGAAAAGTTAGTCTGCGGTAGCCAAGTAAAGAAAAAAATTGCCTTAGGTCTTTGGGGATATGAGAGTTGGCTATTTATGAGATAAATCTTTGAGATGTGACAGTGGATGGCGTAATAATTTCATTGCGACTAGAACGCATTTATATTAATAATGAGATTTTCAAATTCAAATTAAATGTCTGACATATATACCTTCGGGCATTTTTAATAGTTGAAGGCAGCTGCTAGGTGGTAGTAGTAGTACTACTACTAGTATGTAATAATAGTAGTAAAAGTAAGTAGTGATATATATTTTGAACAGGTGCTTAGAAAAAAATTTCAAAGGAAGAGAAAAAAAATTGCAAAAATTATTTTCTATAGCATTTCAATTTATCAAAATTAATTGCAACTTTCTAAGAGATCATCAATCGTAATAAGATGATGCAGTTGGATCGAAAGATGGCTATGCAAGCTTGTTGTGTGTGTGTTCCTTGAGTATTACATAAGAAAAGATAAAATCCTCCGTCCCTTCTCTACTCCGTATTCTTCTACATACCTGTTCTCCGAACTTACCCCTATGCATATCCTTGTCTTCACTCTATGTAATACCAATAACCTCAAATTTCTATTTTACCTTACTCAAGCTTCACCTTCCCTCTTTGACCCAATTAAAAAATTTCCCAAATGCACGTCATAAGCCCCCTCCAATTTTTCCTTACCCTACCGACGCCAATGTTTTCCTACATCCTCACCTCTCTCTTCACTGACCGTACTGGCCACTATGCCTATCCTTATTTGTCCCCCATCTTCTATAATACAATATCACCATCATCTTATATTTGGTTTGGATTTGAATGACTAGATTAGTTTATAGATTAAATTAGATTTAAACTAAGCGGGGGCGAGTGCCCTTTGCACTGCAGCTATACATTGGCTTATGTTGCCAAAGGCCTGGAATCTATACATTGTTCAATGGCCTCCCATTCGCATAAAACATTCACCAATATTTCATCCCCTTTGAGACATAGCCTACAACAGTGAGTGATATGCCTATCCGATGCATGTTTTGTGGAGTCTATCTCTGGTCCATTTGGCTCTGGATCCAGTTTTTCAAGGTAAGCTTCAGGGTGTTGTAAAAAATACCGCAAAATGGTTCCGGTCCTGTGAGGGGCATGGATGCTCCTCATTTTTTGGCTAGTGGCCTTGCATTATCACTTCAATCAATTCAAAAGTGTCCGGACACCCATTTAAGAGTTAGGTGGTTCTTTGTGCCGAGGTTTGTTAATACTAGAATGCATTCTCACATCTGAATGACACGATAGAGTTTAGCTAAAGCCCACAACTAGATTCATTCCTTTGATTCTTTAGATTACTTTTATTTTGCTTGATTTCGTCTATAAAATATTGGAATTGGAAAAAGTGTGTTTATGCTGTGTTTACGATAAAATTCAGTTCTTGACTTATCAGAGTTACCTATCACAGCCGTGCCTGACTGTAAATTTGCCTTTGTACAGTTGGCCATCGGACAAATAGACTTTCTTTTAGTAGCTCTAATATCTAATGAAGTTTCAAAACTCTTTAAAGGACTAATAATAATGAAGATCGCATAACAAACACAGAAAATTTTATCATTTTATCGTCAGCGTTATATCAATTAAAAAGTACCAGATAAATCGGAAATTTACTTTTTATTATGTATTTGCTTTCCTTCTTTCCAAGGGGAGCTCTTAAAAGCATGGGGCTTCCACCTAAGACCCTCTTATCAAAGTTCTGCTTTAGTTTCTGAAATCATTTGTGTTTATTATGCAGGTGATTAGCCATCAGTTATTCAATAATAGTACATATCACATTTTTCTGTAGGAAGAAAGGAATGAAGGAATTTTTAATAAATAAGATAAGCTATAAAAGTCGACAGGAAACTAGGTGGAAGGAAAAATGCAAGACCATGTTGAGGTGGGATTTGAACCCACTACCAATTTGAGACGGTACACAGCGCGCTTACCAATTTAGATACCAAGGTCCCTTTCATTATGTATAATATTTATGTGTAAAAAAAATTCAACAGGCCGTGTTTGTATTCTTGTCGATAGAATTTGAAAAATATCCATGAATTTCACACTAATAATATTAGTAGTATAGTTAAAAAAAAACAAAAGAAAAGGTTGACACTATGTCCGTCCTATCCGAAGTACAAATTTATAAAATCTGTAATAGGGTACCACAATATTTAAAAGCTAATAACCTGTCAACTTAAAATAAGAAATTTTTGTGTTGCATTTTTGAAGATTTTGAAGCTTCGAATTTCCGAAAAAATTATATTAGTTCAGTATGATTTGCTTCCTGTTTACTAGCGCCTGTCTGTTTTTCCTTTAGTACTTCCTTCAAATCATCCATTTGTCGCCAATACATTTCTCAATTGAATCTTACTCTGGGTTTGAGCAGTTCATAGTGTATTGGTTCTTTATCGTGACCATATATGTATACAGCATTCTTTTTTTTAGCCTCATGCTCAGTTTTGCCAGTTTCGTGGACGGAGAAGATTTTTCGGGCTCATAGTATGCTCTTTTTCTTCAAATGTTTTCGTACGGAGTTCACTTTTCATCACCAGTTATCATTCGATCTAAGAAAAATTCGTTTTTGTTCCAAACAAGCAGAGATGTGCAAATGACGATTCGGTCATGTAAATATTTTTCACTTGACTCATGAGGCACCCATCTGGAATATTTATACACCAATCCTAGTTTCCGAATATGGTGCGAGATGGTTTGTTGAGTTGAACTTTTCCGCAATCTCCGATGTAGTCAAAAATGGATATTCCTGAATAATGCTCTTAACGATATCGTCATCTATCACGGATGGTCTTCCAGAGCGTACTTGTCATTAATATTGAAATTGCCTGCTTCAAATTTTTCGAATTTGTAGAGACACAATGATAAAAGGAAATAGCCACATATGTTTCAAACGAAACACGTTTATATGTGTTGAAAATTGAATAAGAATAAGAATATCTGCGTGGATCTAGGAGTTATTTTTCGAATGACATACTTGTGTATTTACACAATACAATTCTCGGGGAATGCATATGGAATTTAATCAAACATTAATGTGATCTGAAAAACCCGAAGCTTCCAAGTTTTTTTTTTTGGTATTTTCTTAGACCTATTCTCACTTCACTTGGATATCTAACCAGAATTTTTACATCTGTTTTTTTTTTTTTTTATAGAATTGTCTACCTATTTGGTATTAATCCGTAGTATAAGCTCGGAGCTCATTACCTCTTAGTTGTAAATTACAGTCTCCATCATTATATTCGTCCTTGACTCGAGGACATTTTCATTTTGGAAGTAAGTTAAGACGTTTCACATTTGGCCTTCTGAAATCGATGTGTTTGCTTGGTCTCTTGGCAATTATTTTCCCCTGGTCTTTGTGCCTAGTGGTTAGTAATCGAAAATGTTCTTAAGGCATAATAAAGCTTTTAAAAGAGCAATTTAATTATTGTCTCATTTATGATGTATGTAGAACTACTGGGCTACGAAGCTATACGATAAAAACATGTTTTTTTTTCTTTCGTTAACACCTGAAAACAATATCCTGGGGATTTAACAATATATATTTAACAAGAAGAAAAAAAAAATCCATTCACCTTCTCTATTCATCCAATTCAATCTTCATTAATTCAATTAAATCAGCAAAAGCCACAAAATGGAGATCTTCTTTTAACCAATCTGTGATCTGTGAACCTTTAAAATTTATTGCTAAGTAGAATGTATGTATGTATTAGTATCATCTTCAGGTTAGTTTCTCATTCCGATTCGTGGTCTTTCAGTTCAGTACCATTCGAACTGGCCTCTATCTTTTCTCTCTTACCTTGTACAGTTGTACGGTGTTCTGGTGGTGTGCTTTGGTGCGGCTGGAGCATCATAACAATCTCAAAGTGCGTCCCACAATGATTTCCTATTCACGGTGTTATCTTAGAGTGCGACTAATAACACGATCATTGACTTGTCTGACACCTTAGCTATAAAAATGAAACCACATTTAATCAAAAAAGAAAACAAGAAAAATAAGAAGAAGGACAGATAAAAAAAAACGACACTTTAGAAAGATAAAAGTCCCCCGTCCCTCCGCCTCCCACCCGCACCAGCCATAATACAAATGAAATTTTTAAAATATGCCGCGTTTAATTCTTCTATAAATCTCAAGATGCTCGCTCACATTCAAAAACAGATAAAAGCTTCTTTTTCGATTTATTTTCTTGCGTTTGGTTTTGTTTTTTTTTTTTTTCTTTTTTATCTGTCTCAATATTTTTAGGTATCCCCCCAGAATTGAATTTAACATTTTGAGAACGTCCGATTAAGTGAAAGATTGCCTCATCATCATCGGTGTGATCTGCTGCTAAAAAAGGCGTACCTTTATGTATTGAACTTATTCGTCCGTGGCTTGGCATACGTTCCACACCGCACATATTTGATTCCAACACTAAGAGACGTTCAGGCAATATATTGCATTTTGGTACAGTACTGGATGCGATGATCTGTGGTCGTAATGATACACCAAAAATTCAATCAAATGAAATGAAACATAATTTAAGATAAAAAAATCTGGGCGCGTTCTTCGTTTTATTATCCATTTTGACGATTTTATTATATGAGGCCGCGGCCATGTCTGGAAATCGACATGGTTATCTGGTATGCCATTTATTTAAAGCAGATTAGACCTAAGTAGTTTGGATATGTATCAAAATGGTCTTAAGTCATTCGTGTATCAAGGTGTTTTTTTTTTTTTTAGTTTTTGCTCTTGATATTATTGGTCCGGAATGTGCAGGTACATATGTAGGAATAATGACAGGGAAGCATTTCGTTGATTTTCATGTTTTGTTTCTGTTAATAAGTGGAAAAATGCTTTTTAATGTTAAACTGTAAGGTTAGGAATTTTATTGTTTTTATAATAATGTTTTTTTACGTTATTGAGGAAAAAGATGTGTAAAATTGAACTACCCTTTTTGCAAAGAAATTGAGAGTACCTCAAAAGCATCGCGATTCCAAACACCCTTCTCCAAGAATCATAATAACTGCATTGGCTCCCTCAAACACTTTGATGAAAGATTTTCCGTTAATACCAAGGCAACGCTAGAGATTCTTCTCAAAACGCACTTCCCACTCTGCAACTTTGTGAACGCGGAGCCCGACGTAGACGCCAGATGCTTAGTGATACCTGTGGTGCTCAATATGGATTACTGATCAGCAAAGCTGTCAAGTCCTTGATACCTTTTAAAACTCCTGGTGGCATATTTCCGGCGTTACTGCAAGAATAGCTGGATCACACTAAGCCCCTTATCACTGAGATACTTAGGGCCAGTCTGTGCATGGGTTACATATCCAAGGCATGGAGACTAACCAAGGTTGTTTTTATTCCGAAATCGGGTAAATACTACCCAACGAGGCAAAACCATACAGGCTTATCAGTCTGACATCATTTGTCCTGAAAACTCTAGAGGAAATAATAGACAACCATATTCGGACGACGTCCCTCAAAGGCTGTCCACTCAATACCAATCAATATGCCTAGCAATCCGGAAAATCCACCGAGGATGCTTCCAGCAGTCTGGGACAGACTGTCGAGAAAGCCTCACAGGAAAAGGATGTCCTTATATGTTCCTTTATGGACATACAAGGTGCATTCGAAAACACTCTCTTTGAATCGATCAAGAGGGTATCCGAAGATAGAGGCATAGAAACCTGCATCGTCAGATGGATTGGCAACATGCTTGAGAAACTCTGCATAACTGCTACCATGAACGGCGAATCCACAATAATCATGGCCACTAGATGCTGCCCACAAGGCGGGGTTTTATCGCCACTTCTATGGTTCCCAGTTGTGGATGAACCATTAAATTGACTGCAAGAGGCCAGCTTTAAAGCCCCAGGATACGCTGATGACATTGTCATCTTTGTTAAAGGAAAGTTTGAATCAGCTCTACCTGAGCTAATGCAAACTGCTTTTAACATCGTTAGCAGATGATCCCAGAACATAGAACTATCAATAAATCCAGGTAAAACAGTGCTAGTTCCTTTTACTAGGAAAAGGAGTCTTCAGATCCCATCTCCTAAGTTAAATGGAATTCTAATAGAACATTCCAAAGAAGCAAAATATCTAGGAGTAATTTTAGACAGCAAGCTTACCTGGAATCACCACCTGGAAATGATAACTAACAAAGCCATGTGGGCATTCAGATCTTGCCACAGGCTTTTCGGGAAAAAGTGGAGTCTGAACCCCAAAATGACCTTAAGAAATGTTAAGGCGCCACTGGCGCCTTTACATTATGTCTTCAAAGGGCACTTGAAGCCATTCTTGGCTTATAGCCTCTCTACCTCTTTATTCAGAGGGAAACAGCGGCTAGTATGCTTCGAAAGAAAAGGTCAGATGAGCGCACTTTCTCCAGGGTGGGTCATCTCAGTATCTTCAAGCAGGTCAACATTAACGACATAGAAGCTCCAACAGATACTATGATCAAGTGACTTTTTTTGGAAAGAGGTTACAAGGTAATCATTAAAGGAAGAAGACAGATAATAGACAGAAGACTTCACCTTCCGCAACAGTCGAAAGTCTGGTATACTGACGGATTCCGGAAGGACGGGAAAGCAGGCGCTGGGGCGGTTGGTTCAGAAGTGAAACTATCCACTCACCTTCCATTTTTCAGACGGAAGTCTATGCTATAGAGGTTGGAGCTCAGGAAAGCCCAAATAAGGGCTGCAAGACAGCCAAGCTGCGCTCCTAGCTCTTTCCCTTCTCTTTAGCCATTTTAAGGAGGAATCGCTTAAGTGGGAAAATAGGCAACTGGATCTCCTTTGGCATAGCGCGCCCGGTATGAGGCATGCGAAGAAATTCTTCAACCCCTCTCATCTCCAGACGCACCAGATTATTTGACTTTCCAGACAGTCGCTCAGACTATTTGCTAACGCAGTTACTGGTCTTGGCCCCTTCCATCACTTCCTAAAGAAGATAGGCAAATCCGACAGTGAACTGTGTCAATTGTGCGAAGAGGAAGACTATATCTCGATGCATGCTATATGTGAGTGCCCAGCACTTGCAGGTCTAAAGCTGCAAATCACTGGAAGAGTCCTTGTCTCTCCGGATAATGTCTGCAATCTAATCGCAAAAGCAATAATCGAGCTCGTTAAAAGGCTCGATTTTGTCTAACCACTCTAGACAAAGGCACAATAGATCAACTATGGTCGCGGTGTCCGCGAGGTCCAGGAGGGCTAGTCGCCCCTACTCTTAATATTAACATTAACATTATACTACCCTTATAGGCAATGAAGTACTAATAGCAGACAATGATTCGGTTACATTACCCAGTGTTTTTATCTTAGATATCTTTTCATCTCTGTACTTAGAACAATTCACGATTTTTTTTTTTTGCAATCGCTTATACATAAATTAAAGTGTAATCAAAAATTTAATTATTTTATAGAGAGAAATTATTTCCTCTTTTATTGGCTAGAGCATAACAAGATGGAGAGCATTCCTAAATGAGACCATCAGTTGGAGTAGGTAAAAGAGTAGCTAAAAAAATGTCTCATCATTACCTACTGTAGTTTAGACTAAAGCCTAGTAGATGAAAATTACAGCATAATATGTTTTTTTTTTTTAAATTGCACGCTTCCTCCTACTAGCAGTACCATTTCTGACTCAAATTGCTCCAAGTCGAGTCTCATTTGGAGCAATTTGATTCAGTTTGGCATTCGGATAGGAATACGTGGAATGATGGGTGAATTCATTACAACTTCCCTCAATCTAATCAGCAAATTTACACAGACTAATTCTGATGCTAATGCTAATTCTGGCATCTGATTTTGTTGGATCGAAATTTCCTTTAACTATGACATAAATGTATTTGGGGATACAAAACTATTACTATTATTAACTTTAATTGAAAGTAATTTAGTTTGTAACAATAAGATATCACTTAGATTTGATGGTGCTGTTTATTGAATTCATACTAAACATTTCAGGGGACATTTTTCAATATGCTGTATAGATTAGAATGTTGTGAAGCTGCATACATTCATATACTAAATGCCACCCAAGCGTAATCCTATATTCCATTTCCTATCCCACGTTATTGCCGACCACATAAAATATAGCAATTTTAACGATAATTATGCACCCAACACCTTCAATATCAAATATTCATTGTTTTTATCAGCACATAACAATTTGCATACCTTGAACTTTATATCTTGAGACCAAGGCACAAACGTCAAGAAAATTGTCTCAAAGCTTCAGTTTTCTATCTGATCCCGAAACTTGCGTCTGCAAGCTCCAAAAAGTAGCGTTAATCAAGTAAGCTTATTGCAACTAAAGTTAATCAATAAACAAATTAATATATATTGCAAGATTTGAGTTCCAATTTACTTCTCAACCCAACAAGAGATCAGCTGTGCACTTTAAAGGCCTCTGGGAGGATAGTTCATGGATTGGGCCGTCGAAAATCTCAAAATCTCAGGGCTTGGGCTAAAAAAAAAGCAATTTTATTGGAATTAAAAGTTTTTCAATATCTTGTTCGTTGGTCTTACCTTGTCATATATTAATTAAAAAAAAAAAAATAATAATAAAATTCCACTTTTAATGCTAAAAATGCCCAAATTAGTTTCAATCAATGCCTACCTATTTTAAATCTAAATGTTGATTTATTTCTTTATTTAAATATTTCTATAAATAGAGGCTAACTCCTTATGTGTATGTAATTAAATAATTTTAATACCAAGGTTTACCTATGTGGAATGCATTACGTATAATGGATAGCTTATTCGAAAATATTACTGCAATTCTATATATCCATATATGCAACGATAATTAAACGTGATGGCGTTAATTGAATATAAAACTTGGAAAATGTTTGCGACGTGTTAAACCTATTTACAAGAAAGAGCTGTTTTGCTACGAGAATCATAAAAAGATAATAAACTACAGGAATCGATTTAAATCATATAGTGTCTATTCTATGAGTTGAGTTCTTGCTCTAGACTTTTACGAGTCCATTCAAGTATGGTTCTTAAAAGCGCATACTATATGAATCTTTTAACCTGGAATAGGAGGAGTGACTAAAACATGAAAGATTCCCCCCCCCCCATCTCTTTAATGTTTTTAATTGTAAGCATAATGAAATTGGAAATATAATTTTTTTTTGTTCTTCTTTTAATTTATTTTCTTCTAACCTTTACGCATTGATTCATATTTTATTAGATATTATTTACGAGAATATATTGCGATGTATTATAGAATATAGAACAGTTTTAATGATGTTTCAGAAATATTCAATTGTTAATGAGCATAAAGAGTAGATTTTGATCAAAAAGCAAAATATCTTCAATTGTGGTATCGTAAGCTAGAAGCTTAGTCAATATTCTGAAATATAGTTTCACTAGGGCTGAATGCGAATAGATTTAAATTTTTTTGTTTTTTAGAATTCGATTTAAGTTTTTTAATAAAAGCTTTGTGAAGTAATTCGTTGTTATTGCTCAAGATCATAATAATATATTCTTGATTAAAAGCTCTAACATTCTTCTGAAAATCTACAAGTGACTCAAGGCCACTGTCATCTGTGAAGCTGCAGAATAAAAATCGACATAGAACCATAAATTGGAAGTACTTCGACATTGCATATATAACTTCGACACCATTCGGAGTTATTTCGATACGATTCGGAGTTTCTTCATAAGCATTCGAATGTTGGATTCACTGATAATCCTTGTCTGATACGTGAAGGAGAGATAAAATGATTTCCGTACGATTGGAATAGCATATGATGTATATACTACATATGATGCTGTATTTCTGAAAAAAAAAAAAAAAGTATCCATCATAATGACGATGAAATTGCAATATAAGAATAAGGCCGAATCTGTAAACATTACTAACTTACGTCCAGATAGCGCAACTATTATCTGTACTTCCTCAATGAGCTCAATCATTGAATGTTGTAACTCTATTGCCCGTTAGAATTTGAAAATGATTTTTCATTGCTCCAGTTAATCCTGAAACTATTGAGGACGAGAATACCCCACTGATATTTCGTCGCGTATTTGGTGCGACATGATCTACTATACAATTACCTGTAAAAAGATCTCTTCAAGATACAATTTTGACGGATGCTCCGTTTTTTGTGTATTTTAATGTTCTTATTTTCGGAGATCTATTCCAAGTGATCCTCTTCTTTCAACATACAAAAGTGTGTTACAGATAAAATAATACTAATAAATTTTTTTACCGATTTCAAACGTTTGAATAACGAAATATCACATTATGGCGTTTTTGTCTACAATTTTATGAATTTTTACAAAATATTCTCTCTAAAAAATTTCATCAAATGATTTTGTTGAAAATATTTTCCAACAAATTGCATACATCATAGCTTAGCTGCAGAACATTGAATTTCCCCTAAAAGGATTAATGTTTACATTCAGTAGCTTCTGTTTTCAATAAATTAGTATTCATTAGTTCATTCATAAATTGTCCCTATAAGCTGAAGAACATATTTACAGAAATTGGACAATCTGTAATCTTTCAATCTGGCCGCTATATACATATGTATACTATATATATATATATAACATCTACTAGATCTGTATACATTTCTTTCAATCATTCAACATTTGTTAGCTTTTCAAGCCATAATAGAGCGAATAGCATTGCTAATAGAGCTAAATGTATATTTCCTTTAGTAAAGAAAACCCTAGAGGGCAAATGATCATGGCAGATTGCAAACTATAATCTTGAATATTATGCGCAGCATAGCCTGAAAATATCTGATCCCGCATCGCACTTTTATTCAATCTTCCATGAAGTTGTCTTTTTCAGCACGATAAAACTGCGCAACTACATATGTAGATAGTCTCTAGCATCTAGTATTGTAACCCTCGGGAAATAACAAAATACGGTCAGTTAAATAGTGCATATGTACACGTACCTACATATATTGAAGCGTATAAACGAATGTATTTGCATTCGTTGTTTAATGGACATACCAATCGTACATACTTATATATATGTACATAATACGTACATCTACATATCGATCGCCCGCCATAGAAGAATTTTTCAAAGCAAATCATCCGCAAATTTACCCATCTGATATTCGATCACAATTTAAGATACGAATTCGCCTCGAAACAAGTGAATCAATAATATCTACGCTACCGGGAACGTATGTATTTTTGTTTAATTATTTTAATTGAACCTTTTATAACTTTGATATTCATAAAAATTTATGCAATTTTCGATAATTGGAAAATTAATTTATCAGGCGGGCACAGCAATTGACTGTTTACGACCATGATTTTTATCATGTTTGAATGGTAATTGTTTTTTTTTTATACATCACTTCATAAAAAGGACTTTGGAAATTTTTTGTACTATTCCTTTGTTTTTTTTTTCTTATTTTTCTTATTATTACAGCTATTAGTGTTAAATGCTTAATTCAATTTATTCTTTTTTTTTCCAGGTAAGATGAAGAAAATAATTTTTATTGAAGATACTATTTGCTACTTCATATATGTACATATATATGTAAGCGGTAAGTAATAGTAGTAAGATATCTTAAACTTTGATATACAATTATTTATTGTTTTTTTTTTTTTGTATTATTATAATGTTCAAACTGATAATGATAGTTTCAACAAAGGTAAAACTAAATATTATTCTGAGACTAAATATCCAGAGCTTCTGTATTTTGTGGAATTCATACCGATGTCTACTAGCAATTGATATATGGTGTTGGAGCCCCTGATTTGTTATAAATAGGCTAGCAGACATTGATGTAATAAAAACGGACACCATTAAATTAGTTGTGGATATATAAGTGTTGTTCTTACCTGTGCAAGTATATAAGAAAGTTAGTAGTATCAGACATCACAGATGATTTTATTTTAAATCTAGTCTATCTCACAGACGATTAGGCATTGCTTGTCTTAATTTCGGACGTAGGTGGTAAGTACGCTCTGCAGTACTGAAAAGTGTAAACACCCATTCCCTCCCCCCCACCCCTTCAATGTTCCGAATTCCAAATTGAATTTGTTTAACAAGGTTACTTTAATTCAATGTTATCAGAATTTTCATTGGATCCCACTCTGTGGAAATTCACACTACCACTATTCCCACTCTGTGTAACCAAGAAAGGTTCTTTTAAACTTTAACACCACCGGAATAACTTAAAAAGTTTTCAGAAATGTTAAGTGTAAAATAGGAGACAATTATTAACCTGGACTGTATCCGAGGCAGCAAAAGATCTTATGACCGTCAGAATTCGAATGGCAGCATAGGGAAATATAAATTTATTTATTTATTATTTAGCTAATACGTAGATAGTACCCTTTTGTCTAATTATTTTGATATCAGAGAACAAGCAAATAAATTTTCATTGATTCAGGTCCTGTCGAGTCGAACTTCATAAATTTTTGTTTTTATTTTTTTCAATAGAATCTCAAAGAATAAACTGTTTTTTTTTTTTTTTTTTTTTTTTCTTCAAAAGGCATTATCGAAATGAAAATAACAATTATGAGAGTTCGTCGCTTAAGTCTTTTGTTTAATGTAATATGATGGGCTTTGCAAAATCTAAATTTAACGTAATTCTATATATAATTATATACTATATGCCTTTAATGTAATTTCTCATTGTACTCAGATAATACATACATAGAAAGTACTCCTTCCTTTGGGAATAGAAAAATATTTGCATGCACATAAATTTTAATTGATTTATGGCCTGTCTTAAAATATATACTTTTTCTATCTGAATAGCAATGACAAATGTGAGAGTTCGTCGCTTAAGTCTTTTGTTTCATGTAATATAATGAGCTTTGCTAAATCTGAAATCAACGTAATTCTCGAGAAGAGTTTCATGCATTAGTAAAAAAATATATATATTTTTTCATTTAAAATAAAAAACATAAAAAATTACGACAATCCTTAAATCGTTTACATCAAGTAATACACTTTTACCAAAAACCTTTCTCTCTTTAACATACATACATATACACCTATGTAGTATGGATGCTTTAAATGAAATAGATGAACATATATATCTATCTACATCACATACAAACTAGCTACCTATGCACATATAACTAATTATTATTATCTTTTTTCATTTCCGCATCAGAAGCCATTTTCTACACCAGTTCAATCAATATTGTATTAAAAATTATTAGCTTGCAACAACCACGCTATTGTAGTTGGCGCCTTGCTAGCCAGACATCAAGAGCCAGATGTTCAGTGCTCAGCAAAGTAATTGTAGCGTAGGAAAACTCGTTGCACTTAATTTGTCACAACTTATTATGCATAGTTCTCTATGAATTGTAAATTTGTTCGAAATTAGTAACGCAATTATTATCCGCCGCATAAGTAATGAAAGGCAAACAAAGTACAATGAATTTTTGAACAGAATTTTTTATCCTTCCTGCGGGAGACTCTATTTCGAAGAAGAATTTTAATATATTTATAATATGTGGAGTATCTTAATAAGCAAATAGAAATTGCAATATGGATGTTATTAATGGTGTGATAAAAGATCATTGAACTTCTATTTTTGTTTTCTTTGAATGATGACAGTTTCATATATGCATATTTGGAAGTAATTGTTGAAATCTTTATGAGTTTATGTGATAATGAAATTTGAGATATACGCGTAGTTTTTTTTTTCTTGTGAAGATTTTTCGCAGAAAATTTACAAAAGCCGAATAAAACTCTTGAAAGGCTTTTTTTGTTGTTCTGTTGTGCAAACGAATAATAAATACATAAATCGCGAACATCCTACAATATCACATATACATACATATAGGTACCTATATATATATATAGTAAGTATAGTAATATAATATTCCTCTTTACAAACGTGTCGGCGAAGGAGAGGTTATAAAGAATGATAAACGAGTCTTTTCATAATTTCAAATATATTCAGCGTAACTTCACTCATGGCTCATATTTTTGTGAATGAGTCCATTATCCCTTCTTTTGGGTTTGCTACTTTTCAGTCTAAACAGATCTTTTGTATGCAGTTATTTCTGTCATAATTTATTCATTTCAAAGTATGTTGGGGCGTAATCAAGCAAAATGCAATTTTTTTCGTTATTTTTATTTTTTTTTTTTTTTTTTTTTTGTTGCTGTCTGATTGAAAATTTTCTCTCTTGTGTAAGAAGCATATATGTATGTAGGTAACTTGTTTGTTCTCTTTGAGATTCTTTTTTTTTATTATTATTATTAATTTAAATACATTTTCACACTTAAATGTTGAATGTACCGTTTTATATAGTAGATATGTCGGATAATTATTGTTGTTGTAAATTTCGTACAATTTAAATTTATAAGGTATTTAAATTAGGGCTATTGTAAAAGCTGTCGAAATTTTCATTTGAAATAAATGTCACCTTAAAGATGGGTTTTGGACGCAACCCAAACAGAATCAGGTTAACGATAAAAAACAAAAAATTCAATACGGCTTCATCTACTCTGTAGAAAGCTGCCAGGAAATAAATAAATTTTTATGTTTTTATACAAAACAAGTATCCATTTTTAATTTGATGGATTGCACAGGGTAAATTTAAATTTAAATTGGCCATTTTAATGTCTGAAGAAACAAAAAAACTTTTCTTACACACTAAGCCGATATAACTCGACTAACATAGAATATTCGTTGAATGAAGGCGACAATGCGTTGTATCTGTGTGAGAAATATATAATGATGAAATTTCATTGTCGATTTTGAATTTTTGGTATTCGTACATGTTCCGGCTTGCGTCAGTTTTTTTTTTCCCAAGTCAAAGGGCTAACCAATAATTGCCTATCACACCCACTCAATATTATTTCTTCCTATGCCATATAATACCGCCTTAAGTTTCAACCTTTTTCAGGGGATTTAGTTACGTTATCAGACACAATCAAAAGTTTTTAAACAATCATACCTCTATTTATAATCTACGACCCCATTAACATTAATCCGTCATGAAATCGAAATTTCATTATTTATTTCAACAGTAAATTATTGTACTCTATATTTTCGTTATGCTTTCTACCCTTTTTTCCGTATTTTATATCTTATACTCAACCGTTTTACAAACACATAAAACATCATTAAATTCCTGTTTTGCTTTCAGTTCACAATTTTACATAAACAAGACTGGCATAATCAAGTCATTTGTAATATATCACTGGCTTAGGGATATCAGAAAACAATTTTTCAAAAAATTTATTCATAAAACAACACAAATCTGAAAATATTTTGCACGACTAAACGTTGCCGGAGTATACTACTGGGACTTTACAAAAATAATACAAAAATAAATTAAAAAAAAAACAACAAAGGCAAAAAACTCGCAAAATCAATTCAGAATTCGAAATACTCTGCTTCTCTTAATCCTACGGGGACTCATGACAAGCATTTCACATTAGGAAGTTAAGATATCGCAAGAAAAATAATTTTCTGTAGACTCTTTTATACACTCTCAGGGGATATATGTATGTAGGTATGTGGTTTCCTTATTCTAAGGCTCTCGTACTTTAGTCGTTGAAAGTTTGTTTCAAAATCTACGAAGGTACTTAATTGAAAGTCAACAAAAGATTCATTTGCTGTTCTTAAGGGGTATGAAAAAAAAATGTTTTTGTTTTTTTATTTTTCGAAAAAAAATATATCACGTGGGGTATAAGGAAGAAAAGATAACCTGACCGAATCGAGCCGTTCGGAAACATACATGAAGTAAACGCAAGGATTGAAAAGAACACCGTCGAAAGAAAAAAGAAAGTTTATGCAAATTTCTTAATTGATTTAATTACTTAACACATACAAAAACGTTTATTTTAAGATTAACGTGAAAAAATAAGTATGTTGGTCCAAATTTTTTCATTTTGTTGTTGTTTGCCTTTTTTTGTTACTCTCGTTTTAAATATGTCGTTTCTGTATAATATTATCTGCCTGTAATACAACGTGCAAGTCTGTTTCCACCATTTTGAAATTATGAGTTTAACATATTTTACGATGCGATTACTGAGGTGAAGTTCGAAGGTTCCATTTAGAATAATAAAATCTTTAAATTTGCTGTGAGTGAAAATTGTATCTTTAGAGGCTAAAAGTGCAATGATTGTGGACAATAATTGCAAATATATTTTTCGTTTTATTGCACATAAAAATCACATAATTAAATCTGATGAAAATAAGTAAGCAACCCATAAAAAAATTGTTTTCAGTAGTGATACGATCATTTTGCCTAAATTTTATTTAAAACAAGTAAAAAAGCTAGAATTGGTCTAAGACCAATTCTGATGATACCCTAGATGAATGCCCGTGTTAAATTTCGTATGGTCACCGATCTATTCAAGTATTGATTTTGAAGTTGTTTTTCGCATATATTTCTAGAACGGTTTGTCGCACAGAAAAAATGGTTATAACCAATTTCATAGGATTTCGTATTCTGCAGAAGTTTTTAGTACAATAAAAATGTCTTGGACTGATCGTTTTCAAAGTACACGTAAAAAACCTAAATTTTTATATGGCAACACCAAGAAGGAGTTGCCCGATTTAGTCCATTTTTGACATTTTATTTGCTAATAAAACATCATGTACGAAATTTCAGCTCTCTACGTCAACGCGTTCTCAGGCAGTGTCCAAATATATAGCGGAAAACTGAAACTTTTATATGGCAACCCCACGAAGGAGTTGCCCGATTTGTCTCATTTTCGAACTTAATTTTACTTTTTTCCGTGTACAATATTTTAGTTCTCTAAGTATACGCGTTCTCGAGTTATCGTGCGCACAGACGGACGGACGGACGGACGGACATGCAAAATTCAAAATAACTTTTAATATTATGAATGGGTGTCCAATCCATTTTGCTCTACCATCATTATTTCGAGGTGTTACAAACGGAATGACAAACTTAGTATACCCCTATGATTTTATCTAGGGTATAACAACAAAAAAGATGTTATCAACGACAGAAGTCAGATAGCAGTAATATCGATTTCTCTTGATTTTACCCCAACTTCCTCTATTTTATTTGACTGTGGATTTCACTCAAATAACTTCGGTCGATGTAGGCTTTTCTTGTCTTATTTAGTTTTCAGTCAAATAAAGGCAGATTCAATTCATTAATTGATTATCTAATTTTCCCTTCCATTTTTACTGTCCTTGGCCTCCACATAGCCTCCTTATTTTTCCCTGTGCATTCTACTTTACTAATATCTGTCGGGTGATTGTTTTACACCTGATTTGAATTTTTGCATCTAGAATTTCATTTTTCTCACTACCATGATATTTTGCCTTTCTAATTTATTTATTTCTAAATTTACAAAACATTCGTGTACCCAAATTTTTGACTTTTGTAAAAGACTATTCGAATAAAAATTAATTGCCAGCCCTAAAATTGTGAAAAGGTGTATGGATACATTTTTTTTATCGAAACTGCTGACAGCTCGTGAAAGTCAATGCAAGTTCGCAGCTTAGGGCCAATCCAGACGTGATGATACAGTTTTTGGTATGATTATTATGTTTCAATATGTACGTAGTTTGTTCAATTTTTGCGAGTATTGGCTAATTATTTTGGTTATCTTAGAAAGAAGAGAATGATGTGCGTTAAATACAAAATGCAGTGTTATCATCATCTAATTGTATTGATATGCTACCCACGCTGCAGAATAGACAAGTGTACTATAATACCCTCCTCTATCTACATCTATGTATAATTGAAATTTAAAAATCACAAGGTAAAATTATTAATATATAGTTCACCACTATTCAAAATTTTTTAAGTTAGAATGACGGCCATCGTAAAAGTATGTACGACCAACCACACTTAGTAGACCATTGTGATCCCAATTTATTGGGGCCCTGCCTGGAAAAGATACCTAAGATCTAGGAGGTATGCTGAAACCAGCCACAAGAGTTAATGAACCTCATCAGGTCCCCCAACTCTTTGTCTGCTAATTTCCCCACCTCACGGAAAAAGTAGCTACCAAGTTTCTCTAACATATTTTTTTTTCTTAATTTTTTCCTCTAACACTTGAAGGGATTTATAATAACTTTCATAATTGAATCTTATATAAAATTTTTAGCTCTTAACTAATATTTGCAGGTGTCTATTTTGTTTGCTTCTATGTACTTGAACATATCAATCACAATTGTATCCGGCTGGTATATATGTAGGTACGTTACGTGTATACTTAACAATGAAAGTAACTCAAATCTATCAAGGAAATTAATTTACGTGTTACCAACAAAATTCGATTTCAAAATAGCTATAAAAGAACACACTTCAATAACCGAACTCATATCTCCTGATAACGTCCATAAAATGAAATTAATTCAGCTACGGATATTAAGAAAAAAAAAAAAAAAATGTTTCACTATGTTTTCTCTGGGCAGAGTGGAATAGGTACATAAATTTTACACCTTTTCGAATTTGACTTCACCCTCACGGGGTAATAAAAATGAAAAATTTGAAGGAAAAATCGTTATCAAATCATTGTTGGAGTTAATTTTATAACATTCTTGAGTAAGCTGAGCTTAAGAAAATGTTGGAACCGGTGCGGTGTTGTTGTTGTTGCTGCTGTTGTTGTTGTCTGTCATAGCATGTGTTCCATGTGCATTTTTATCCTAAGGCCATCAAAACGGTCTATGGACTCATTAAAATTGTATTTCAGAAGCAATTTCCCATTAGGTAAAGTATAGCAAGGCAAATTGCCACAACTACAAATAGTAGTTATATGTATATACACTAGCGCACCTCTGCAAATCTTCCCACATCTCTGCTTCATGTCAAGTTTTCTATTCTGTCAGAATTCTGTAAGCCCTCCGGTATGCATATAGTTGAGTAGAGTAAGAGTAGAGTAGTCTCTCTATAGGGTAATTTCTGTTTGAAACATTTCAATTGCATTCGGCTATAATTCGTTCGACATCTAAGATAATTAATGAGATTATTACATACATATATGTATAGTCAGCTAGATTGGTTAATTTTCAAGGAGGCTGCGCAATCGTGCAGATACATACCTATAATTCTTCCTTCTTATACAGCGATACAGATGCCTTTTGATTAGGTTGTAAATTTAAACGAAAATAATAAAGAGAGGTTCAAATGAGCCGATTTCAAAGTACTCTTGGCTAGTTTTTATGTAAATTGCTTACCTTCATTATTGTAGTATTATTAGTGTGCCTAAAGGAAATTTTTGTTAGAATTTAATATGTGGACTCCTAGTTCTACTTACTAATTCCAGCTTCCAGTATTTATTTTGTAATAGTTTGTTTAGGGCTTGAAAATAATATTCTGCTTGTAAGTTACACTACAATGTTGAATTGTGGTGACTATACAAATTAATCTGTGATAGATAGACAACATTTTACATTTTTATGATACTCCTCCGTATAAGCTGGAGATATTATTTATTTTGTAAAATAACAAAATCTACAGAAAATAGATAATTTTAACACACATACATATGTGCATGTGCTGCTAGAAAGCTTTTTATGGTGAATAGAGGAGCAATACTAAGTATTCACTAGGTTTACATCTTAATTGGATTTTTCTACAGATATGGGAAGTTGGTTAGTTGCAGACTTGCTTAATTTTTCATTAAACTCATAGTGAATATCTTGCGCAAAAGCTACAGACATACATGTGTAATTAAATGAGAAATTGATTTTGTGGTAATTTACTCTAATACGAATGATTTCGAAATTTCGATATAAGTATGTAAATTGAATTGCAATAATTCTCAGTAGTTTTGTTTTTATATATGTAAATCCAGTTTAGTCGACATTGTAAAACTAAAGTGCTGCCTTGATTCATAAATAACAACAGTAAGAAGTCAGAACTTTTAGCCTCGATAATTTATTATTATGTTCTGTGTTTTTCTGTGTATTTTACATGTATAAAATTTTTCTTCTTTTTTATTATATTATAGACTTATAAAAAGTTGTGTAAATTCCAAAATAATATTGAGGAACCGAAAAACAATTTTAAAATAATATTTTACAATTCAAACAGTAGCAAGCAAGCAAACAGATGCAGAAGTCAAGATGTTCATTGGACTCTAGTTCTGATTATAAGTAATCAAATATTTCCGGATAGTTAATGTGCAAAGATTTATTTCAAACTTCGATTTGTATTTTTCCAAATATTTTCTGTCAGACACTCATCGAGTTTCTTGATAATTTGTTTTCGTGAGCATATGTATGTTGTACCTATAACTAGTTTAGTTTTAAATCTGCTTCTTAATGAATTTAGAGCCCAAAGTAAGTTTAAAGTAATAAGCACGGCAAGAATTGTAATTTGGATGATATATGCAAATATGCCTACTTGTCATACAACTTTAGGCCCAACACTTGCAGACATGAGAGATGTCTTAAACGATTCATTATGATATTTTGAGCGATTTTCTTGGGTGAAAAAGTGGACCTTTCTATTTCTCGTAATTGCGGGGAATTTCTGAGTCGAGAAAAATGAATTTTTATCAGAAAAATTTTCACAACAGTGTAATAATGGTCATGGAGAAAAGAACTGCAAAAATATATGCGAAATGTTGTAACTGGGGTGCATGTAACACAAGTGCATGAAAATGAGTTTTCCGGCGATAAACATGTCCCGAGAAAGTTTTCTGAATTGAGAAAAAAGTCCACCACCCGATATTACTTGGCAAGACCTTTAATTTGATATGCAACAGGCCGTATTGCAGTCACCCCCCTTCCATCGGGGGTTCCTACCCCGCAATCTAAAATTATACATTGAAAAACTTTCTTCTACGAATTGTAGCTGGTAATAAGCTGAGGTGAACAGTGAAACCCGTTTTCCCAGCGGACATAACCCCACTGAGTTAGAGCCGATCTAAGATGCGAAAAATCCAGTACCTCAGTCAGTGGTTTATCCTGCTAGGGGGCGGGTGGGGGGGGCTCCTTGAAGACCACTAAAAAAAATTCAAAATTTATTCTACTGCCCTTTTTGTTAAAAATATTAAAAATTTTTGGAAGCGTTCAATTTGATAAGAGCGCAGCCCTTGTGGCTAGCCGCTCACTCGCTCCACTTTAAGTCGTGGCTATTGAATCCCGTTGAGGAAACAGGAAGTACTGATACCTGTAAAATTCATATATGTACATGAACGTGGCCTTTCTCGGGGTGTTTGAAGCAGGACAGAACTTATTCGGGTAAAAGCGATGTAAGGTTTGTTTCCTGCCAATTGATGACTCTTCGATGTAAACCAGTTACAACTCTTAATTGGAAAAATTCAGCGAAACTGCACAACGGCAAAGAAATCATTGTATATTGGTGTAGTGAGGAGTTCATTTTGGAATATATTTCTTTTTTATTTCGTAAAATGCAATAGTTTTTCTAGAATAATTACCTCACATATTAAGTTAAAAGAAAATATGAATGCTGATTGGGAAATTTTCAATCAGTAGAAATTGATTGGTCGGTCTGTTTTGCTTGAGATGTTGATGAATGCACATTAGAACCTAGTAACATACTAAGTCTTGGCATGCACGATTACCTTCCTTATTCTTACAGCAAGTCAAAACAATAGCAAAACTACTCTTGGTTTAACGATTAGTGTAACCAAGCAATAAAAGCGAAAGAGTATGCTTTTCGCGCCTTTCAACTGCATCCATGTCCAGAATTGAACAGTCCATTATCCGGAGAGAGAAATTTCTTTTTAAGAGAAATGTTAGACTAAGAATCTTGGAATCAAGCAATAGCAAAGGACCTTGTTCCTGGTCAAAACCATCAGGAAATACTTCATCAATTCCTCTATAGCTTCGCTACATAACAATGGTGAAGGGGTTGTTGACTTCCTGGATAAAGCTAATTTTCTGATTGGTAGATTCGCCTCAAATTCTCATTTCCTATTCACTTCACAGACACCTATGTTGCATCTCCCCGTAAGAGAGGTGTACTCACGATCCTAAACGGGATAAGCGTCTCTAAAGCCGTAGGTCCTTATGAGATCTCACCATTTTAATTAAAAGCTGTACCTCATTCTTAGCTAAGAAACAACAAAACTTCCAACTGGTTGGAAACTAGCTCACGTTCAACCTATTCCCAAGAAAGAAGAGGGTAGCTATCCCCCAAATCATCGAATAACTGCAATCACTTCGATTCTTTCAAAGGTTTTTGAATCTTTTATTAACTCCAAATTAATGAAGTATCTAGAAACCAAAGAGCTCATCAATGATCGCCGATATTGCTTCCAGACTGGACACTCGTCTGGCTTTTTTTACGGAACGTTGAAGCCCTAGTCTTCACAATTGTGGTGGTCCATAATTGTTACCCTAGATATTTCAAAGGTCTTTGGTAGACTCTGGCAGCCAGCACTTTTAGTAAAATTTAAAGCACCTGATCTCTCCCTCTTCTGCTAATATAGTTAAAAAGTTTTTTATCTGATTGCCTAATACCGGTTGTACAAGATAGCATTTCACCAGAACCTCACCGTATAAATGCATATGTTCCCAGGGCTCTGTTATCTCTTCACCCCTCTTCTTAATAGTTTTTAATGATCAGATTTTCCTTACTTTTAAACCTATCCATAGTTTTGCCTATCACAGTACCCTTGATTTCGCTTACTGCTTTAACACTCTTACGGACTCGAAAAGGAATGCCACATCTCTTAATCGAGTTTGCATGTTTAGATCATTGATTAATTAGCTTGATAATATCATCGCTTAAGCTAAAGCGAATCGCGTCGAATTCATGGCATCTAAGTCCCAAGCTGTCTCATGTCTTTAAAACAAAATCATAACTTTAACACTCCTATTTATTTTGATGGTGCACTGACCTACGGTACACCGTCTTAGCATTAATATTTCCTGTAAATTAAGCTGGACAGATCACATCTTCTCTGCTGCCAAAGAAGCATCAAAATGTCTTTAATTTCAGAAAATGTATAAGAAATATTTCATCCCATCGAATCTAGCACATTAAACCTAAAATGGAATACAATTCCCATATCTGAGCCGGGGCTGATCGCACAGTTTTAGCTTTTAGAGCCTTCAAGCTCATTAGCGATTTAGCAATAACTAGTCAGATCGACTCACTAGAGCGCCGCCGCAATTTTGAATGCCTTTCACTCTTTTACCTATGTCCTTCCAACCATGCTGTGCTCTGCATTACAGGGTATCTTCCGAGCTTGGCTTATTAGTCAAACTTTCTTAAGTTTTCCATGAAGTTATATACTTACAAGGTCTACATTACATCTATTCTGTGACTGCTATTTGAAATAGACGTAAAATACGTAGATCTCTAATTCCTGTATTTTGTAAAGTTAAAATTTATGTTGAATTCGTGAATTTGAACAAAATGTATTTCGCTATTTTTACTAATCGAAATGGCTGATTCGGAAGCTTTACACTTCCACTAACTAAAATAAAATAAATAATTTAACACCTCGTTTGACTTTCTAAAGTGGCAAAAGTTGAACGTTGAGCAACTTTCTTCAGTGGTAGCTTATCTGTTCGACCCGGATCTTTTAAATGATAAATTTTTGTGTATTTTATATTTGCGAGTGGGGGCGAGTGTCTTGGAACTTTGACATGTTTCCAGGCTATACCGTTTTTAAACCATAGTTTCGCCCCCTCCTCAGAAGAATCCTGGATCCGCCCCTGAATAAAAAAGAGGGAAACACTAAAAACTGAGTATGGGGATGGCTGCTTAAGTCTCCGACTATAGGAATGTGGGTACTCAAACTTCGTCTCAGGACCTAAGGAATTCTGTACTAGATTTTCCAATATGTACTATATCAAACTTGAACTCCCCCCCCCCCAGCCTTCCACCGCTCAATTGAAATACACATTATTAATAATCAAATATGTTCAGAGTATCATAATGAATCGTTTAAGAGACATCTTTCATTCGAACTGTATACTGCCATTATTTCTGCGATAAAAATTGCTAAGAATTTTGTTTCACACTTTCATTGAAAATTATAATTTAATTATTTAAATGCTTCCTCTCATAATTAAAATTTTAAGTTTTATATTAGGGTCACCTATTAGGAAATATAGTTTGATAGTCAACCTCAATAGCCTACGACAGGATGATTACTTGTGTTCCAATTGAGTTACAGTGACTTCGAATCTGAGATAATTTTCCAAATGAACCTCTATAAATAAGGAAAACATTTTCTTTTCTGAATTTGTAAACTGCCTAATTTATGTCCTACTCTACCCAAAATGTCCCCTTGAAGTGGATGTCTTTCTGGAAACAAAAAAAAAAAAAAAAAACTATGACACAAAATTTCCTAATTTTCTGAGTTGTCGCGTTGCCCCCCCATCCACTGATTTCGGCTAAGAGTAAGTAGTATTATAGATGGAAGGAAGGATGTTAGAAGTGAAATGAATTTCAGAAGAGATTCAAGGTAATCATCAGTATTAAAAATTCTTAGTAATTAGGACCGATATTTTTCAGAAATTTTGTTGAGTAAATTCATAAAATAAAATATATATTTCACCAATCAACACAATTAATCCAACTCTAATACCATACAGACTATCTCCATAATGACTTAATTTTTAATTAAATGAAGTCAATTGAGCAGTGTGCCATTTGCAACATTTCACATCATTTTCAAATGAATCAAATTTTACTCCATTTAGTGAAATGCCATGATCTTTAGGAGGAGGAACTGTCAATGACATTCCAAATAAAATAATTTTCGTCCATATTGTGTCACTTCATTTCCTTGAAAAGACTGAATTTCAAATTAAGTCATTATGAACACATTCTGTCTAGGGTATTAGGGCTTGTAATTTGCGGTAATCATTAATAGCGCATTAAAAATTCTGAAGAAAAAATTTCTAAAACCTACATTGTTAAGAGAGGGAAAAAAAAGGAATTTTAATGTGTTGTTGTTCAACCGGCCCACTAATAGCGCATAAATATTCCGGTGAAATATTAAGGCAAGAAGGTAAGATAAGACTTGACACATTGTTGCATGGTGCCCAACCTCAAACCATTTCAAAAATGTTAATGCATTTGCTATCTTCTCTGATGTTTATTACTGTTACAAGTGCTTAAACCCACAAGCATGCAATATGATTGAACTCTATCTATAAACCGGCAATAAATAGTTATTATTTTTCTCTAGTGTCCTCTATAGTTTGAATCCAAAAACAAATTAAATTGTAAAAATTTCAAAATTCACTTTTGAATGTATTTTTTTTTTCATCTTCTTAGCCTTGATCGCATCATCACGATCATAATAAATTTCATATTTTCCTTCGAACATTTATTGCTCTAAATAAGTAGGTACATATATATCTATCTACTCCGATTGAAGCCTGAATACTTAAATGTTATTTCCAACTTCCATATTTCACTCAACTTCAATAAAATATGTCTGCCAAAATACATTCTGCTTTGTAAAACCTAACGATTTAGAAAATTCGATGACATCATTGTTGTCATACTTCTTCATGCAAATAATCATTATTTTTTTTTTGTTTAAAATTTCGATGAAATTTCACAATCACCTTGTTAGGTATAGGTATCCTCTGATAAAACAACGAAAATGCAACAATTTCTTTACTCGAAGTGTGCACGACAAAGGTGCAATAGAGGGAAACAAAACGACTAAACGAATAAAACCCACCTCTATTGAATAGAAAAACCATTAATCCAGGGTATATACCTATGTACTTTGTACATACATACAAATGCATTTTACGATTCGCGATTTTTCCTTCAATTTTAATTGATCGCATGATTTCATTCATTCCAATCGATCGATCTGTCGGTTTTAGTTTATATTATGCATCGCGACTTGTGGTATTATTATTGTTGCAGCTGCACATGCGCACACCCAAGATGGAATTGGTTATGTTTTGCTAGCTACTACCATTGAGCCTTGAAACAATTGAAATTTCTGCAAAAATGTGCTTTGTTTTTTTAATGGATTTCTCATTTTTGTTTTTACTTTTTCATTGTTTTTTTAGTTTTTCTTTATTTTTTAGTTATGTGGATCTTTTAGGTAGGAGTCAACTAGTCAACTATATGTACATTCATACATATGAATAGTACTGGTTGATTTCATAGGCAACTAAAACGAAATAATATAAAAAAAAAATATCTTTATTATTCGTAATTCATTTCTTTTCTTCTTAGTTGGTTTGAGAAAAGTTTATGCAAAAATATGCAATCTTATAAATTAACATAATTGAGGCAAGGAATAATATTTTTGTCTCGTATAGATGAATTGAGGTTATGCACATGAAACCATACTAAAAGAATCTTTTATTTACAAGCTCAAGAAAGGACCCCAATCTATATGCAGTCCCACCTGAAACTCTTAACAAAGATTTCGTTATTTATTATAAACAATGCAGTGACGTGACAGCTGTTGAGATTTCTAGTTAGGAATTTTGTAATTGCACGATTTGAAACTTATCTTCGTTTCAAGACAATTGACTTGACTGGTGTGGCATAATTCACGACAGCTTCGATGATATCTATAGTATCTCTCATCATTATTATTACAACATCATGCGGTATATAGGTAATATGTATTTTGTCTCCCTATAGAATATGAAAATAAATATAAATAAAAAAATAAAATAAAACATCTGCGTAGGAGAATTAGTATGAATTTTAGTAACATTCAGAATAGGAATTTGCATTTCGCGTTACTCTGACTAACGTAATTATAATGTGTAGATGAATGTATAACGAGACTAAATCTTGAGCATTCATCCACCTTTAAAACGATATATGTTATACATAATTTCCCCTATATCTAGTTATAGGTATTCAACTAACTAACATTATATAGGTATAGTACAGGTATTGCAGTACTGTAACTTTATGAATGCGACCTCGCCCATGTTTGACTGGTTAATAAGCCCATAAAAAAGACAACGTCTACCATTCAGCAATGAAATTACAGTGGATAATGCCAACCAAATGCACGCCTATTCGCGTATATATGCAGAATTCATGTTAAAGAGATGGCGCAGAGAAAGGGACAGTCTCGTTCCATTATTGTAGTTTACTATTTTTGTATTTATTTAGTTATTCTGGGTTATTATTTACCACTGATAGAGCATTCCTCTATGTTTAAGAATTTCTTTTTAGTCTCTTATGGTTTTCTGTTATTGTTTATGTTATTGTTATTTTGTGGGTGTGTGTGTATGTATGTGTGTTGTTCATTGGTCAAATTTTATCTGCTGTCAGAAATGCACTAGTTTTCATGATCACTACACAGGATAGTCAACAGAAGCATACATAAAACTATCATAAGTACATTTGTGTAGAATATTAGCTGAGAATAGTTGGTTGAGGTGGCTCCAGAGCTAATGGATCATAGTAAATATATATTTTAAATATTCATTAACATGTTTTCAGGTCAGGATAGATTGAAATTTTAAAGAATTTAATAAGAGGAAGATCTACAAGTAAAATTTTTACATTGCAACGAAGAGTAAATTTAACAATGATTAGCAAAATTTACTAGAGTTATTTTTTTTTAGAAAACCATGTGGTCTATTATTTTGTCTCGTCTTTAAATGTTTATACATTTGTCTGACCTTTAAATATATGTACATTTGTCTCATACTTAAATTCAACTTAGAATCATTGTTGTAACTCTGGAAAGTACTTAAGGTTCTTTAGGGGGGGCGGAAGTAGCAGTGTCAGAGAAGAAAAATGTGAATTATGCTAGAAATACTCTTAAAAGTTTAAATCAATCAAAAATCTGAAGTTAGAAAAATACTGACGACAATAAATGATTATGATAATGCGAATATCTCAAAATCATGCTAAGCGAAAAAGAAACTACAACTTCAAAGAATTGAGATAAAAAGTTGAAAAAAATATAGGCAAAAGAATGCAAGTGTTAGTCACCTAGGGGAACATTTGAGAAGATTTTGGAAAGTCTTAAGATCAACACATAAGGTATAAGTAAAATATTATAATTGGATCACTCCAACGCACTTCCGATTTCTTGTTTTTTGTCATTATGATTTATAATATTTGTATCTAAATTTTTCTACCATAGGTCTGAGTAAAGAAATTTTCTCATATTCGTTTTTTCTTTGGAGTTCCGCAAAGCTTACTATTTTGGCCTATACTATTTCCTCTTTGTATCAAAAATTTTTCGCAATATATATTTAAACATCTATGCAGATAATATTTAGTTATATTTGTATAGATCTTATGTATGTATATACCTACTTATTTATTGTACACTTTTAAAATAGAACTTCCAGAAACTTGACAAGTTGAAACTTGAGGTTCCTTATAACGATTACATCCGATTCGGTTTTCGATCTCCATAGATTTGTCTCACTTACTCACTTTTACAAGTTTTCGATTTTCGTTTTCTCCTTAGAATTATATGGTCTAAAAAAAACTATAGTACTAAAATGTTGTAATACATAGTATTACAATACACCAGCTGGCTCGTAACTAAGTCTGTCATTTGTCGAAAAATATTGGACAAAATGTAAATAACATCGTTCCTTAATATATGTACCGCATTCAGGTTATCACCTTGGTAGCCACTTATTATGAGCGCAGTGATGAACTCATGATGATTGGTTGTATTAATATAATGCTGATTTTTGTTCTAGCGCTGGGACTAAACTCATTTATATACTTCGCAATTCAATGATTGCTCAACACCTTTTATCTTCCTTTCACTCGTACATTAAATGCACTAGACATGCAGATCAGTATCCATGCCAATTTACTGATTAGCTGATAGATGAGTTGGCGAAGAAACTCATCGAGACGCTCAGTAAATGGCTTATTTGTCGTACAACCACAACTTGACTAAAACGTCCCTGCCGCACCGGTAGTAAAATTTTATAAACTAATGAGCTTTGGCTACCACCCTGGTAACCCAATCATTCTGAGCGCATTGATGAGCTCATGATGATTGGGTGGATGAATGTAATGCTGATTTTTATTCTAGCGCAGGGACTAAACTCATTTACAAACTTCGCAATTTAATGATTGTTCATCACCATTTATGTATCTCCCTTTCACTCGTACATGCACATGTAGATGCACTAGACATACAGATCAGTATCCATACTAATTTATTGATGAGCTGATAGATGAGTTAACGAAGAAACTCATCGAGGCACTCAATATAAATCTCTTGACTAAAAAGTTATGTTAGTGAACATAAAAGCCCCTGCCCGCAGCACCGGTACTAAAATTTTGTAAACTTATGAGCGTTGGCTACCAGGGCAGGGCAGGTGCTCTCGGGCGCTTTAAGTTATCTTCAATATACACCTAGTATAAGTTCATATAAAGAAGGAGGTTGCCACAGTGGTTCTTAAGATTACGCCTAAGTTGTAGCTGGTTCAGCATGGAACATGGGATTTTTATAAACTCATCTTTCTACTTGCAAAATCTCTCGCGCTTGTTATTCACAAGGGTAGTGAACATCTTTTGTAAACTAAGTGTGTAACTAGCTATGAATATGAGTCATGGTATAATGAGTAAGAAGGTATGTTCCATCTCAGTATGAAAAAAAAATTTCTGTTTTCATTGTGTCATTAGTTGAAAAAAATTTGACAGCTGTGAAGAAATCGTAAGCAAATCAATCAAGTTGAGTTTTTAAGTGCATATTTAATAGAAGTTAAGCAAAGGAAATCTTTTAAAATGGTTAATTGTGCAGTAAAAGGTATCAAAAAATGAAAAAAAAAATTCCATACATTTCCTTGGAAATTTTTCAACTAATGACGTTGTGCTCAGATCGAACATACCTGTTACTCCTTATACCATGATTATGAGTTAGTAAATATTTTATTTGTTCGGCAAAGGTGACACGACCTTTCTACATATAGAACCCGCGCAAAACTGTCAATCGAAGCTCTTAATGAGGTTTTAGAAAGATTTAAACGGACTTTAACTCCGGTTAATTTTTCTTATCAGCTTAAACATGTATCATTATACAATTCATAGCTGAAGACAAATCTTTAAGCTTTTGCATATTGAATAATTTTTACTTACTTCACTAATAGATGTAGCTGAAATAGATTTTTTTCTCTTTCTTCGCATATATATATTCTACATAACTGTCTGATTTTAAAACATTTTTCACACACAGTTACCGTAGGCGATTTCTTTGTTCGATACGTTAAAATTTTTATAAAAGAAAAATACAACGAACTTGGAAAAAAGCATCGTGAACTTCTTATCAATATTTTTTTATTCCAGCTCTGGTGTTGGCCTTAAATTGTTCGACATCAAATCAATTTTATTTGAAAATATGTTGTTAGCTCTACATAAGCAATAATATACAATTTTCAACATTCGAATTTCAGTAGAAATTGATATATACACCTCTCTCCCTCGTTGCCCTCCTCCTCCTCCTCCTCCTACATAATAAATGTATATACAGATTGCACATAAAATCGGAAAATTTTCAGCAAATTAACTCCTTAGATCTCACGGCATCACTTAAATCTATTCAAAATTCAAGACGTATTCGGAGCATCTATCGAATAAAATTAATTGAATCTCCTCCGTTATATGTAATTTAGGTATAGAATGAAAAAGAGCAAAATGGCTAAATGCGGGGTAATATCTTTCTACGTCTGGCCGTATTGATTTACAGTGTCAATAAATGCTGGTAATGGAAATACTCTGTTAATTAATCACTAGATTTGCATTCACGCGGTGCAATTTTTAATTAAGTCGCTAAAATGTTTCTCATAAGCATGCGTCCATTTAACAAATCTGTGAATGCCTTAACATGAGCTCTCACCGCAAAGTGGTAGCTGTAAGGACAGTGCCGACAGCTGCTGCTATTTTATCCGCGAGATTCCTTTAATCTGTTTTTTTTTTCTCGTTTTGTTGTGGTTTTTTTTTTCGATACTCTTCATCCACGTCCGCTATGTGAAGTACCTTCCTACCTACCTACCTACCTTACCTTATTCTCAAAAAACGTAATACAATTAATTAAGATAAAATAATTATAGAAATATAAACGTGATACGTGATTCGCGTATTAAAATGAAACTTTAATTTACTCCGATTTCATGTATGTTAAGAAACAGGAAATATTTGGGGCGCTCATTTTACTCTTTTTTGTATTTTCTTTTTATATCCACACACCTCTTTCAGTTCGGTCCCACGTATTTTCCACATTTTCTTGATTAGTATATGGGGAAAGGGGGATTGGATTTGTTATTTTTTAAGTGTATTCAACACCTTTTGATGCATTTTTGTATGCACGACGTAAGACATCACCGGTAATTTTGCGTAAACTTGTTTAATATTTGAATTTATTGTGATTTTCATTTTACAAGCCGTTTTTGGTCGTTTTTCTTTTGTTTTAACATAAATTAATTTTTAATTTTTATATTAAAGAATTTTTGAATTATTTTATGTTACAAGAAAATTTAAGGAATATGGATGTCAGACGCTTCGTTTGGTAGGCAGAAAGGTTTATTGTTTTTAAACTACATACCACCATATAATTCCTAAATGATATGCCGATGGTCAGTGATATTCATTGGTTTTTGGCTTCCATCTTCTTCGGAGTAGATACTCGTATTTGTGGCCGCAAGTTTATAGCTCCCGAGATTGATAGAATCACATCTGTTGGACTTTGTGTTCAGTGTGCCAAGAATCATCTCCTTAGTTGAGCTTTGGAGTCTCCATAGTTTAACCATACTCGTTTTTGTAGTAGCCCCTTATATCATCCATTGGTATAACCTGCACTTCAAAAAATTTGAAGTTCACCTTAAAGGTGTCGTTCTTCAGACTTTTAGTTTAGCAGTGATCTACTAGTGGATGGTTCCTGAGTATTGTTTACGCTGTAATTATAAGGTCATGATTTGGGGCACCAACGAATTTTAATAATTCGTCACCAGTACAGTAAGATCTACACTATAAGGGAAACAAATTTAGAGATTACTCTTTAAGATTTTTTTTTAACGATTTTTTATCAGGGAAAGCTTATATTTGTTCAAGAAGGCATTTTTTTTTATTCTCCGGTATATAGCAAAAGCTCATCAACAGGTCCCAAATAGCGGAATTGAGTGACTTGAAAAACAAATAAAAAATAGAACAAAGAAAAAAAATAAAAAAAAATAAAAAAAAACCAAAAAATTAAGAAAAATAAAAAAATGATTAAAATGTTTTAAAAAAACAGATTCATTCAAAACGAATCGAACCTGTGTACGCCCGCAGTGGGCTGAAAAAAAGAAAAAAGAAGAAGAAGAAGTGTTTTAAATTTTTTTAATAATTTTTTTTCTATTTTTCTCAATTTTTTGGTTTTTTTTTTTCATTTTTTCATTTCTTTTCTTTGTTCTATTTTTTCATTTGTTTTTCAAGTTACTCAATTTCGTTATTTGGGACCTGTTTATGAGTCAAAACGAAGCCTTGAAACTTGTCACCCAAAATCAATTGGGTTGTGTGATGAAATAACAAATAAAAATTTTATAGCTTTTGTTATATACCGGAGAATCTAACAAAATGTCTTCTTGAACAAATACAAATATAAGGGAAGTAGACAAAAAGGAGTTTAAAGTGAGGAGTTTCGGTATCCTTTATGGCCCCTTTCTATCTTCAGTATTTTTTTAGGATCGATTTTTGAATAGATCTTATTTGATCTGTTGTAAGCATTTTCTCCGTGAAGTTGGTCGGAGAAGTGTTCATCTTAATAACTTCTATCGATTACTAATAATAATGAGGTTTTGGTGCCGTCTTCTTTTTTAAGTTTGCCTTTTTCTGTTCACCTTAGTTCTTTTAGGGGCTGAGTTGTCCGTGTGGTTACGTTTGAAACATTTTTTGGTCTATAGTTTGTGAGCTGTAATGCTATGCGCGGCCCACCTTTAGACTTTGTTCACATCTTACCAGCCATTTAAAGCATTTTTTCAGATGACATTATCTGTGTATTAAAGCCCTTTGGGGTACATATCAGACCCCTTCAGAACTGTGGAATCTCCGAACAAATTGGCTAGAGATATAATGTATAGTATAACGTTGATAGCTTATATACGACTTAAATTTTGAAATTAATTTTTACGCTAATTGACAGACAACTGTCAATGTTTTTTACTTGACAAAGTGGTGACAGAATGGTTTGAACAAAAAAAAAAAGAAGAAAAAAACCAACAACAACAACAACATATTCTATAGGTATATCCTTAGGTCCATTCTGGACATGCACTAATTGAAAATCGAGTCACGAGTAATTATAACTTGTTGAAAACAGATCGCCACATTATAACCAGAGGCCGCTGTGATTAATTGGAAGTCTCCGAGGAATGAGCTGACTTTTCACAAATCATTATTTTTGCCTTCGCTAGTTACATACATACATACATACATATATGTATATAATATGAAAATCGAGTTCGATTTTAATTAATTCGTGAACAAGTACATGTGTTACCTCGGATTATCGGGTAACATAATCGCATTCAGCTGTGATATATGTCAGATATCGTCGCCATATTGAGAGCACTTCACCTCTTACTACCACCCTCATCTCTCCCCCCCGCGTCACCTTATGTTGTCACCGTCCGAAGACATGTTTCGCATATACCAGTTTTATAGTTTTACTGAAAATTTTCAGTTATTTTGTCGCCGTAACCAGAAAAGCAGTAATATGATAATTCTCAAGTGATAAGAGAAATATTATAGCGAAGAAATCTCATTACCAGCTATTAAAGGTTGAACTTCCACATTTCCGACAAATCTCATACACCTTTCTGTTAAATCGCCATATGATGCTAATAAATAAATTGAAAAGGTTCTCTCTCCATTTGCGCAGCGCTGTAAATTATAAATAAATTTTGCAGACATGATCTCCGCCTCCTTGCAATTGCAATTATTGTGAAAGATGAAAAATTTGCGAGCTCAGATTTTCTGATTGAATTGTATGCAAGAGTATGATGCGGTATGAGGCGGTAGCGCGGCGGTGGCGGTATGGTGTGGCATAGCACTTGGCGGTCTTAGTTAGAGTACAGTTGGCGAGACAACTTGTTACCAATTGCTGCTGCTGCTGCTGCTATATAGCAAATAAGCCCCCGTATACAGTTTTAAAAATCGACTGCTGATCTGCTGCGCGGCTAAATAATTTTCCTTATTCAAAAAGGAAGGTGTGTGCACTTAGCAGGAGTGTTGTATGGTGCTAACTTGGTATATCTTAAAGCTGTTTATAGAATGAAATAATTAATAGCCTCGATGCCATTTAATTAAGTCATTTGCTTCAAACGGCCAAATATTTCACCTAAATATAGTCAAAGTGAGTCGATACAAGAGTTGAACGAAGCAAGTTACCATCGCGCCTAATAATATCTTCGTAATGATTGCTAGATTTCCTAATTCAATGATTATGCTAATGATATGACTGGTAAATAATATGAGTTGAATTTTTTTTTTTTATTATTATTTTTAATTGTTGGTACATGTTGAGGAAATTACCGAACAGCATTTCAGACGATAAGTGAAGTTGCAGTGAAAGCTGTTTGTTTGTTTGTTAATAAAATTTAGTTGTGTGCCGTTTTTCTGAAAGTATGAATTGATTGAAAATTGAATACCTTTTGAATAGCTTTGAGAGATCTTGAAATGTATAACTACTACGTATGGATATCTCTCTACCTACATAAAAACTAAAAATTAGTCGTTATTCGAAATAAATTTATTATAGAATTGACAAAAAGTAATATTAATGCCCACCACAAGTTCTGTGTTCGGTTATATTCGTATTATTGTAATATTTCGGAATAAATTAAAAATTCGGAAATTGGCAGGGTGAATAAAAAACCTATTTTATGTATTTACATAGAGATTAATAATGACTTAATTCATAGGGGAAATGCAAATTTTAATGAATTTATTTTAATAGTCGTAAAAATAAATGAGGTTTTTACATTAAGCCATGTGGCGCCTTACAATAAAACTTTAATTCGTACTGTTTAAAATATTTAGCGATTAATTTGAGCCATACCGCGTCATTTATTATAATAACCTTCATTTTGATGAATTTTAACTATAGTTAACACAATTTTTTTTAACACCACAAGTCCGGTCCCGTCTGTCTAGTTTTTATATAAAGGGCATCGTTTTGGTTTAGCGCCCTAAATTACGTGCGTAAAGTTAGCACCGCAACTTCGCCTTATTTAGTTCGCAACTATCTTAAAATTTGTCGTTAATTTGTCGCTTTTTTATCGTGAACGCCATAAATTTGTCGTGTCCTTTTTTTTTTTTTTATACAATGTTGTGTTAAATTATCCTGAAAATAATAAATACGTCTCTATTTTCTACTATGTAATTTACCCCGCATATTATCACAAAACAATTTCATATTTTTTCTTCAGCTAAATCTCCAGGAGATGCTAACAAGCCGAGAAGAAGAAATTTTGTCTGCGGATAGATGGTCAAATAATCCATCAGACTGACATGTCTTTTTCTATAAAAACTAATTATCAACCGTTAGGAACAATAATAAAGAGAGTATTTCTTTATTTCAGGATAACTATACACCTCATCCAGTTTTTTTTTTTTTTTTAAAGAGGACACGACAAATTTATAGTTTCCACGAAAATTAACGGTAAATTATAAGATAGGTATAGTTCCGAACTAAATCAGGCGAAGTTGCGATGGTAACTTTACGCACGTCCATAAATTCTTAATGTAGCATCTGTTGCGAGTTGAGTTTTAACTGTCCATTATGTGGTACTGAAAATTCATAATAGCAAGTTTGACACTGATTTCATAAAAATATGGCATAATATTACCTCAAAAGAGTAAATACGGAATGCGATCAAAAATTCCGAGGAACACAGTACGCTACAAGTTTTTCCAAACACTGTGTAAGAGCTGCTGCGATAGTTCCTGGCCAAGGAAATATCGGTCAAGGAGAAGACTGAAGATAGTGACTGAAAGTCCAAGCAAGCACCTCTGTTGAGCCCCCCATTCACTTACAGATTATCTACAGATCCGAACTGTAGATATATTTGAATTCTACCACCCCTGTTTAAATCGTACGATTTGATCTGAAATCTAGATAATCTGCGTGTGTATGTTGAAAATTTGTACGATTTGATTGTCAACATGAAGTACAGACTGTAGATCTGTAGATGAATATAACACACACATAACAGGACTGCAGATTTGTAAACTTTATTATTTTTAGATCAATTTGATATTTTCGTCAGATAATTGTAGTTTCTCATCATTCCTAACATCGATAGAAGTACAACAATCAATAAATTTTGAAGTATACAGGAAATATTGAAAGTAAAATATAATTCAAATTCAGACAGAAAGGTAAAAGAAGAAAGTTATAAGGAATAAATAGAACGTTATAAAGCTACTACTGATTCTGTTCTTAAAAATGAATAACGTCATATGTGAAATGCTTTTTCTGTGAAGCGCAACCAATCTTTCATCCAGAAATGCTTTTTACTCTTCACTGGTACTTCTGATAAAAGAATAATTATTACTAGAGCAACAATTTTCTTTTTTTTTTGACAAAATCATTTTAAAAATTCAACTGAATTGCATGTGAAACGTTAACAAACTTTACGATATGGACTGAATACACAATTGTAGGTGTGTGCTAATCGTCAATTTATCTCAAGTTTTCTGTCTGTCAAATTTTAAACTTAAGACGTGATCTGATATTTGTGAGTGGACGATAACAGATTTGGACTGAAAGTTGCCATCTACAGTCTGAAACTGCAAAAAATCTGTAAGTGAACCTTTATACGTCGTGTTCAGTGAAAATTTCAGCCTTTTGCCATCGGAAACGTAATTGTCCACACACAACGGGGATTTTGAAAAATTGTATGAAAATATTTGTATTTCTTTCCATTTAGATTTTTTTAAGAAGGAATTTATTTAGAATCTCCGGTATATAGCAAAAGCTAAAAATGTTTTTAATTTGTTATTTCATCACTCAACCCATTATATTTTTGGTGACAAGTTTCAAGTCTTGGTTTTGACTCATCAACAAGTTCCCAACAGCGAAAATTGAGTGACTTGAAAAACAAATGAAAAAATAGAATAAAGAAAAGAAATGAAAAAATGAAAAAATTTGAGAAAAATAAAAAAAAAATTTATTAAAAAAATTTAAAAAATTTAAAAAACCAGATAGAAAAAAAAATGTTATTAAAAAAATTTAAAAAACCAGATTCATTCGAAACGAATCGAACCTGTATATGGGCTGAATAATAAATTTTTTTTTCTATTTTTCTCAAATTTTTTCATTTTTTCATTTCTTTTCTTTATTCTATTTTTTCATTTGTTTTTCAAGTCACTCAATTTTCCCTGTTGGGGACTTGTTGATGAGTCAAAACCAAGACTTGAAACTTGTCACCAAAAAATAATGGGTTGAGTGATGAAATAACAAATTAAAAACATTTTTAGCTTTTTGCTATATACCGGAGATTCTAAATAAATTCCTTCTTGAACAAATATAAGTTTACCCCGGTAAAAAATCCGAAAAAGTAACCTCTACTTTTATATCCATTTAGAATTGTTTTAAATAGAGTGCAACGGGAATTCCCAAATTAATCCATGAACAATCTCTGTACACCCTCATAAAATTGCACTATGGTGCACCATTTGGGCTTGATAGGATTAGTAGACCATTTTGTTTGTTTGTTTTGTAAGTTGGACAACAAAGTCTACAGTATATTACATGTGCTTTCAACAGGATAGCCTCATATTCCATACAGTTCGTGAAACGATTGGCACTCTGGAAGATGGATTTTTCGGTCGAATTATGTCCAAATCAACTGGTCACCTCTTTTGCTTGATTTGAGCTCATTAGACTTTTTTCTGTTAATATTACCTGAAGGAAAGAGTATATGTATTCTAATAAATCGACATCAATCTAACAACTAAAGTGCTCTAATATGTTGGAAAATTTATTAATATAGTCAGAGTTTGTGCCACCGCTAAAGGCGATGTCTATTTGGCCCTGAACTGAATGCATATACTTCAAAATCATGAATTAAAGGATCCATGGAAAAACAAACAACAAAATATTTATTCAAAAACAAAATGATATCTTTATATAAAAGAAAACACCTTGTATACCCTCGCTCTATAATGTATTTTCAAATTACTTAAAGACATAACCAAGTTTCGTCTCTATATTTCAAATGCATCTACTGGAAAATTACTCAATCTATTTTAAACATGTCTTCCTAATCAAGGGAGAAAATATACATAGTGAACCCTCTAACTATAATTCAATCAGTAGGAATTACTTCAATTCTGTAGAAAGTTGTTGCACTGCATAGTTTCAATATTTTTGACAACAATGTATAATTATGTACATATATTGCTCTCTGAAATACAACAACAAAAACAAACCAATAAACAAAGGCTATCTTTGATCTCAGAATATTAAAACCGATGTCCCTCAAGGTTCTATTATATCTTCGATCCTTTTATTTAGATTTGCTTATATCAATAAATGCAGCATATGTACATGCTTGGATAATCTGTTGAACCAGTAAAATGCAGGTCACGCTGAATGTAGAAATGTAGTTTTGGCTTATTTAAATTCCAAATTCAATTCGCGCCTGTATTCATTGTACAGAATAGAAATATCCAAATGCTTAAACTAGACAGATCACATATTTCGCGTAAAAGAAAAAAAAATGGAAAAAATAAAAACAAAATGCAATTCTAAAACATCCCTGGTGAATAATATGTATTTTGTTAAAATCTCTTGACACCACTGGGTAGCCCAGAAGTCAACTGACTTGCACTGAAAATGGACTTCTTCAAGGTATTTAATTCTGATAATTATCTTATCTCCAGTTAAATAACAGATCTATTTATAAGTATTCAATCGGTATTGGTACATAGAGATCTTGGGCTTCCTTTTGGTATTTGTTTTTTTTAACAACTTTGGTCACTATTTAATTCCTTTAAATACAATGAACTCGAGCTTTATACTGATGATGCTCAATTGTACATCATCTAAACATCAATTACAATAGCTGAGTAAGGAATTTCTTAAATATAAATATAAATATATTTTTTCAACCAATGGAATTTTATTTCCAATTTCAATATAATTCCATTGAAGTTGTAATTATTTCATTACACCAACCGCTATTTATATTTAATGAAAGCTCCAATTAATTTTTAATGATTACAGCAATAATGAACCCCCAATTATTGCTGCAATCATTGTGTTTGTTGTACATTCATTGTTTCTCTTATAGTAAGGAAGTCAATAATAAAAACAAATTTTCAATTTCATCAAACAAAAATTATAAAATTTAAATTCAATCAAAGAATAAAGCAATTTGAAAGTAAACAAACAAAAAACATAAACCAAAACCGACAAATGTAAGAGGTCTTCTATTAAATAGACAATAGTCGTTCTCCGATCGGTGTAATTCTACAAACAAAATACAAAAAGATACGACGATACACGACACAATAAAAAAATAAAAATAAAATTTGAGAGAAAACAAACTGCTGCAAAATGCCGTCTAAACCAAATGCAATTTTTTGAAACAATGGTCTTCAATGAAATTTAGAAAATATATCTACAGTGCTGATGGAATATGTGGAAATAGTACCTACCTTACCTACCTAACCTACCCAGAGAGAGCCACTTTAAAACTTTCACATCTTTCACATTTTCTTATCTTTTGTTTATTGAAAATGACACGGTTCAGCTCGGAGACATTCAGGCGGAAAGAAACAAATAATATCTAAGTTTCGAGCACGACTACTCATGTGAATTAAATTATGATAGTGAATAAGAAAAAAAAATAAAATAAAATAAAATAAGAAAACTACTATGATATAAAAGATACAAAGAAAAGGGTGTAATGCATTAAAAGCAATAAATCGTTTTTTTATTTGTTTTTATTAATTTACAAAACGATAAGAATATAAAAGCATTAAATTGTGGTGTTGTTACTATTTGCTGCTGCTGTCTTAAAACTATTTAAAGGTCACTTGAGGCTTGCGTAACATTAATTAAGAATCAAAGATTCATATAGAAGTAAACACTGAAAAACTTGAGACCTTATTAAATCCACTTATCTAGTTGGACAGCATAAGTGGCAGTAATCTACCATCCAATTCTATGTACGAGTACATATGTATGTAAGTATCTTGCCTGAAGTTAAACATATTGCAAGTAAACGAAGACAGGTCTAGTCAAGAAGGGTCTCTCTTCTGATAACTCGCTTTTATATATAGAATTACTCGTATAAATGTAGAAAAATCACAACTTAAAAGTTGAAAGGACCGAACGTTAAGCATTCTTTTCCTCATCATCCCGAAAAGGAAGAAATAATAAAACGCGATAAGACAATGAAATTGCAATCCATTTAACTATGTGCTCCTTTTCTCTATGAGGTCCCAACATCACAACCAACCGAATCGTATAATCGTTACAAATATATATATATATATGTACATATATGTATGTAATGTACCTCCGGTGTGCAAGAGATATTACGTTCAAAAACTTGATAATTTCAAATAAGAGTATCAAGTGTATAAGCATTGGCTAGGCTAGTTAAAAACTTTTTAAAGAAGACTCTAAAATAACCAAGAATAGTTCAAAGTGAATAAGAGAACAATAAACAAGGAGCGATCTAAACGTGATGATATTAACGCACAATTGTGCGAGCAATGAAGTTTAAAAACCGTTTTTTTTTGTTTTTTTTTCTATCTGGATTTTCAGATTGTTAGGGTATATATACCAGTTTGAGACGGCATGTGTATAACGATTATGTTATGGTCAAGTTATAGTCCACACTATTGTAGTTTATGTATGTAACATTTCCCTGTAAGTTTTTGCTCTATAGGCATAGGGAAAGATACACATTTTCAGTATGCACACTATTGTAAAATATAATAAGGCGAGATTAAAATTTATAATGTTAGACCCAGTTTAAATTGAAATTAACAAAAAAATTATAATGTTTGTTTAGCCTAGATGAATATCTATATATGTGTAGCAGCACGCTAGATCCTCAGAACCACCAATTCTTCGAACGATCAAAATTTTACAACGTGTGGAACTATAACCGCGTATATAAGATATCGGATTTTATGCATGACAATCCTGCAAAAGGATTGCCCGATTCAGTCCACTATCGCAATTGACGGAGTTTCGCTCATTTTTGGTCTTAGATTTAGAATTTTTGTATATAATAATTCTTAGCCCGCTTAGTCAATGTATATCACATGTATAACCTAAATTTATTAAATTTATACTTCCTATTGTTATTACATATATATCCTTCATATATCTATTTATCTAGACAGGCCAATTGGCTTAATCGAGGACGGCGTCATTCGGCTTAACAATGACCTTGATAGGATCTGTGACTAGGTCACTCGCAATCAACTAATTCTAAATCCAAACAAGTCAAATTGTCATTTTGTGAATAGGTGGGATTATGACCTAAATGATCTACCAGTAGTTAAGATCAACGGCATTGTCATACCATATGCTAGGTCGGTTAAAAACCTGGCGTCGTTCTAATTACTAAGTTTACTTGTTGTGATTATATATCTAAAATACAGTTGGAAAGGTGTATTCTTCCCTGAGAATGTTAAGAATGTCTGCGAATATATTGTCACAATGCTTGCGTATGAGGCTTGCAAAGGCTTTCGTGCTACCGCACTCTATCTTCGGGAGTCTAATATTTCCAAAACTGGATTCTTTCTGTCAGCGGAAATTAACGGTAGCTTTCATTGACACGATTCGATTTATATTCGTCTTGCCCAGATTTTCTCATATTTCATCCTATGTCGACTCCTTTCTTGGATGCTCTCTTGAAACATTCCTCATGAACAGAAGGCTGACATTTTTGTACAACTTGATCTATGCGAAAGAGCCAGCTTATCTCCAGGACCGTATTCAATTCCTGAGCTTCACACGACATCGTCGTCTTCTGTTACCTAGCTTTGTTACACAAATTGGTGAGCGATCTTACTTTGTACAGGTCATTCGTAAGTGGAATGGCTTACCCGTCAGTCTTCAGCGAGCTAGCTCCGTTGGGACATTCGGCCGGCTCTAGGCTTCGACCCTTTTGCCTTAATGCGCACTGACCGATGCTATGCACTGTATTGCGCTGCACCTCTTCGATTTCTCGACTATATTTTTATACACATGATTATTGTTATTATTTACATTTGTTTCTTTTCTTTTCTTTTTCCTTATGCTTTCTTAAATCTTTTTTTGTTCTTTTACTATAATATTATATTATCTCATATATCAATTGTTCTAAACATTTGTATAATGTCTTTCATTGTTATGATTCTTCCCGCGCTTGTATTTTACACACACATTGTTAATATTTAGAGTTCTTCCTACGTTAATTGTACACTTTTAAGATTTCTAAAATCTTATCTACCTTTGCCAGCAATAAAATTTATTATTATTATTATATAATCAATTCATTTCTTACATTTTCGTCATTTCCCACAAGCAGTACAAAAAAACAATCACCAGCTGATTTTCATCCAATCAGTATACAACACAAGGCTGTCCATTGTCAGGTATATGCTTTATGATCTTTCGCTGGAGCCGTCGAATGTTTGGAAATATTCATTTGGTCTACTACTTATGTTGTTGGCATATGCGGATGACTTTTCAATTTTCGAGACAAGAGATGATGCTCTTTGGTGCGGAAGATGATGGGTTGCTGAAAGGACGCTCTGTCTGCCAGTCAAGATATGTAGGTGGATTAGGTGTGCCTAACTTGATTGTGAAATTAAGGTGTCTCCAAGTGCGTGCATTCCGAAGAGTGTTTTACCAACGAGACACCTTGATTTCTCAACTGTGGGTGAATGTACTGGGAGGAATCGGCATGTCTGACCACCTTTTCCTTGTAACTGGCCACAGGATCTAATCTCTACGATTCAGACGAGGGACAGAATCAGATCAGCATTTCACATTATGTGGAATGCTTTACGGTACCAACAATTCGCGTTGATTCTGATTAGGTTCAATCCTGAATAGATTAAGGGTTCGGTAATTCTCGAGATATTATTGATATATCCGGAAACGGTCGAGTTAATACGAATACTCCACAGCTACACGTCCTGGCGGCTTCTGTGCTTTAGAGATTCCGCCAACTTGGGACCAGTGACTCTGGCATGCATGGCATGGCAATATGCTTTCATTCTGTACAGACCATCTCACACACCTTTCAGTACACTAACAACATGTGTGTTCCGTGACGTGTGGAAGACCTCCGGATATTACAGGATACAACAGATGGCGATCACTACCTGGGTTGAATATGGGCGTAATGGGAGTTATAACTTGCAGCTGTGATATACAAATTGTTGCATCACAATCTTATACATCCTAATCAGTTGTCACATATTAACCACCGAATTCAATTGATCTGCATATCTGAAGGCACCTTGTTTTACAGGTTCTTCACTTGTCCGGCTTTGCAACATCTAATGGAGCTCGTGGGCCATATGTGTCAGTTGATCCACCCGAATCTCGACATTACTAGAAGATCGTTTCTATGGTTTCAATCAGGTGAATTGTTTGATTAGCACCGTGTTTACACTGGCCAAATCTACAATTCATTTGTTCTGCATGAGAGTCGAAAATGGGAATCAGAACATGAACAGAGACGTTTACGTCTTGTATATCTGGCAACGAACGTAGATTCATTCAATTGCACATGCCAACCACTATCGTCGGTGCAGGACGGTGCTCTTGTCTTTCGCTGGTCATAACAGGTTACAGCATTTGTAACACTACTCGACGCGGCTTCTCTTCGGTATGGAATAGTTGCAAGCGCTGTAAGAAAGACAAGCGCTTCGTTAGAGATTTTGAACTGAAGGATGATGAGGCAGTTTATAGAAGAAGTGTACGATACTACAGGCCGCTCTCGCGGGACTCTAGATGGTATCGGTGGCATTGGACAAAATTATTTGTTTAAAATTCTAAATTTCTCATTCGGTCGTTTTACAAAAATTCTTGTTCGATATTTTGATCATTTTTTATGAGATACTGTTCTTTGAACTGCCACTTATCTGTAGATGTAAGAACACTACTTAATGTATTTTGGCTTTAAATATTTACTTTCAAAATTAGTATGAAAAATTTTACATTTACATTATTTTACATTTGTTATCTTAATACTTTCTGTTCTTAGTGTGCCATGTCTATAGTATTTAGTATCTATACCTTTTATCTAGTTCCTTGTTTGTATTGTTTAAGCCTTTTGCGACCTTTTAGATTTAATTAGTTATAACCTTTTTGTTTTCAAAGCTATTTCTTTATATGCTTTTAATTATTTTACGAGTCATTTATAACGTTTTATTAAAGAGCCCTATACACATAAAAAAAATATTATTGCAAACAGACGGATATACAAAAATTATAATGTCTTTGGATATTATTCGTGGGTGTTTAATCCATTTTACAGTAGGGGAGACCGGAGCTAATTGGGCATATGGTCATTATCGATAACAGTAATATCATACGAACTCTCCATTTATATATGTATATTGTAATGTCACTTTATGAGCTTCATTAGTATGGTTAAGTTGGAATAAAAGTGCAAAAGGTGTTTCATATCAGCAAGAACGTAATACTCTTCAGTACGGACGGTTCTTGCTTGTCGCATACGCCTGGAAATAAGCTAATTTGACTTCAGATATATGCACTCAGTTAAAGTTCTTTGTATGAATTATGTGCAGCGAAATACTAAGTATTTACTTTGTACTCAGCAGTTTAGCCTTAAGCGGGACTAGACAAAGTCATACAGAAAAACCAAGAAGACTTGTCTTAGGAAAATGTTATCAATTAAAAAAATTGACGACAAAAAAGATTGTTGCTAAAACTGCAACTAATGAAAGTACAAAAGGCGTTTCGTATCAGCAAGAACTTAATACTCTTCAGTACGGCTGGTTCTTGCTTGCCATATACGCCTGTTAAAATAATAGCCCCGTTGTAGTTTTTAGGCGAACATTACGTAATATAGCAGAATGTTTTCGAGTGCACAGATATTTTTTTTTGTTAGAATATTCTTTTTACTTCTATAAATCATTTATTGTTCAGTTAAGTGAAAAAATGAGCTCTGAATACAATTCCAGCGACGAATTCTGGATATTCGCGAAATTTTCTATTTTCTAATTGATGAAAATGAAAATGGATACTGAATTAGCGGTTCGCTGTATAGTCATTGTTGTTAAACAAAGTAGTAGCCTTTTTGTTAGGGTTTGTTTAAACATCAATTGCAGACTATAGAAATGCCAATTTTGCATAAAATCAGATATTACCTGAGTTGGTCACTTTCACTTGGAGGTTATCTGTTATGGTTTTTCCTGCTCCTAAACATGGAATCTATCGTGGAGATCTTAATATCGTTTTTCATAGCATCTAATTACGTTGCATCGAAACATACTGTATATTTAAGTGACCTCTTAAAAATTCTAATCAGTTCAACCAATAATAATACTTATATAAATATTGTCGAACTGTGCATTGAAATTGCTTGCCCAAGAAAACCAACATTTTCAACAATGATTTGTCCATGCACACACGTTAATAAAGATTAAGATTTCAATTGCACCTCAAACCTCATGCAAAAAGTAACTGGTACTGAATATCTATTAAGAAAAACTAACTGCAATAAAGTAGATGAATTTCTAATCTGGTCCCATAAGCCAATTACATAGCTATACGAAACCGCAGAAAGTGCTTTATTTTGTATGATCCGATAAATAAAATTCCAGACAACAAAATAATTCTAATTTGAATAAAATCTTAGATACGAATACAAAACACGATTGATACATTTCAGAGCACTTAAACACAGGTAACAAATCATTCAATAAAGAAACAATCAATATTCGGAACGTTATACACCAAATGTTATGTCTATAGACATTATGTACGTAGGCACATTATATGTACCTAGGTATATATACGAAGCAAAGTTCAGTTACTTTTCTTTACTGCTGTTTTTCTAGAGATAAAAAAAAAAATAAAAGATCTCTGTACATGTTGACATTACTCAAGGCGCATACTCCAACAGTTCAGTGTTAAAATGTGAAATATAATTCTGTTGGTGTAGCAAAATGTTTTGATTAAAAAATCGTAGCAGAGCAGAGAGATCAGTAAGTGAGTGAGTGAATGAACTAAGTTATATAAAACTGTTGCAGAAAGTGAGAAAGAATATGTCATGTCATGTATTATGTGACATCTTGTGCTATATGTACATAAACAGCGTACTAACAGTTACTCCCCAGGGAAATGTATTCCATAGGAAAAGTTTTAATTTGGATTGTAGTACAGAATTCGAATAGATTTTCATTTGCGATTTACAACTTGTGTGACTCTTATGTGATATTCTCCTTAAGAGTTCTCCGCATATGAATTTTGTAGCAGATTGAAAGGTGGTGTTTACAGAATACATATGCTTGACATATATGACAAAATTTGGTTCGATATTTAATGGGTATGTGTTCTTTTTTTCTTCTTAACTGTGGAACAAGCTTCTATAAATGCATAAACCTCCTAATTTGTATATGTATGTATGTTTGGAAACATATATAGTAGATAATATTTTGTGTTTTAATCACCCAATATAGTGGTGAAGGAGTAAGAAGCCTGGAATTTTTCGACTATCTTTAGCTGAGAGCACATCTGCTTTGCTTAGGCTTAGCTTATAAATGGGTGTCGAAGCCGGGATGTGGAGCGTTCCACCAAGGATTGAGGCATCACTAAGCATGGGCAGTTGGTGTTTCTTCCAGGCCGAGATTTATGTCATACTAACGTGTACCTATGACAATCTAAAGAGAGCTCTTGGCAATAAGATTATCTTTGTTTCTTCCGAAAATCAGACAGCAATTAGAGCTATTTTATCTTCTGTGGTGAAATCAAAGTTCGTGTGGGAATGCAAAAACGCTCGTAACAAACTGAATAGAATCGGATTAGCCTGATCTCAATCTAGGGGGCATTAGGGCTTTACTGGCAACAGAAAAGTTAATAAGCTTGTTAGAAAAGGATCAGTTATACCTCTTTGTGTACAACAATGAGGGACATACGCAAACGTGCATAAAACACCCACAATATGTACTGGAAGAACATCGCTGGACAGAACCATATCGTTAGCTGGCGATTCCGTATATGATAAGGGTAAGATAGATTCTAAGGTACAGTAGAACGAATGTGTTAATATCTTAACTGGTCTATTTACCGACCATACCTTGTTAATATTGGTGTAGGCTCTGATATCACCTGCAGACTGTGTCTGAAGTATGATAAAACTTCTTTAAATGTTTTATATGACTGCCTGACGATAGCTAAACGTACAACAGTAAACGTTTGAATACTACAGCTAGAATCTGGTGAATTCAATTGAATTCAATTCAATTCATTTTATTACTGGACATGTACATATCTTTTAAAGCACATTAAAAAAAAAGAATGAGTTCTAAAAATTCAAAAAATTCAATTGACATGACAAAAAAAAAATAATAATACTAATGAAAATTATAAAACAGTCAAACTTATAAACTAATAATATCTACTAAGCAGCTAATTAGCAGAAGCAATTCCATCGTCACTAAGGTATATAGGAGTAGGGCATCGTTCTGAAGTTTCCAACAGCACCCGCACTGTTTATTGTACTTGGAAAATTATTCTAACAACGAGCAATTTATATAAAGTAAGAGCCTTCCAATACTCGCCTATTATACGCAGAATCAAGATGCTACATTGCCGCGATGATTGAAGGAAAGAAATATAGGTAGCCAAATAAATCGGGACGCCCATACGTATTAGCTTACAAAAATAAGACAAATACGTTGCGCCTGAAATGTGAATCCAAGGAAGATCTTTACTAAATGAGAAGATATGATCAAATCTGCGACGGCAAGTAGTGGATAAGTCAAACTTCCGTTGGAAAAATTGAGTTATGATCAGGGCTTTGACGAGTTTAAAATGGAGCTTAAAATCTGATTAGAAAGTCATAACCTCCGCAATCCACCATACATTTTGTCAATCAGGAAGGATATGAGATCACAACAACTCAATCTTGAGTTGATCTTTATCCTCAAATTTGTAGACAAATGTATGTAGCTCAAAATAAGGCAACACATGGCAGTCAAGAAAGACACGAGAAAAAAATTATTCTAAGGAGTCTTGGCCCAACACAAGGCATTGTGAATCATCTGGATTAAGCACAAGGTCGTTATTTACTGACCAGCAATAAACTCTTTCCAAGTCCTCATTTACACGTGCAATACAATCTTCAATGAGACCAATTAGTTTGCTGAAGTACAGATGAACATTATCGGCATATAGGTGAATGTTAGTAGCAGATCATTAATAAATAAGGTAAATAATAGCGGACCCAGAACTGAACTCTGAGGTATACCGAATAACATGGTTAGCATTATGAGTGGTGGACAGATTGTTCTATTCAAGTGGATTGACTTGCTTTAAGGTGATGAAAGGGTGAGTAAAATAAGCGCTCTCAATGGCCATAGCATTTCACAACCTCTTCTTTAACCAATCTATATTTTTTCATGAAATTTCATAGCTATTTAAGTCATTTTAGTTATCAACTAACTACTACTGTGTACAACTAAATTACTATTCAATTTTCAATTGTTTTGATAACTAGCTACCTATTGATTGTAGCAATTAAATAATTATTTTCGCCTAAGATACAATTCTATCGTTTTTTTGTTTTTTAAGTAAGTCACGGTAGATCGTTTAAATACGAAATTTTTACCTCTAAGACAACAGTACCAGTATAACTATATTGTATGTACTTATTTACTTACTTACAATAGGATACCGTCCAAGGCTAAATGATCACGATTTTCTTCTTTAACATTAACCTCTAAACCACGTCGAGTGATGATGTAATTGCACTGAGATTACTAAATTCAATTTACCGCGCGACAAAAAAAAAAACAAAACCCAACGACGATCGGGCGTTTTAAATCATTTTAGTGGCATAATTTTTCATGGACTAACTAACAACAAGAGACATTCACCTTCGCCATTTTCTGGTATGTCTTTCTCATCTTTTCTACTACTATTACTATTCTCTGTGACTAAAAGCGAGACATTGCAAAAAAACGCTTCAGATAACTAGCCTATCTAAAACTAACTGTACTATGTATACCGCGGGCGCTACTCAACCATAACGAAAATTGTAATTTGTACTCAACATATATATATATAGATGTATATATATATATATATTTACAATAGATACATGATAACGAAAAAAAATATACACTTTCTTGCTTGATCATCAGTGTCAGTGCTTTGAACCGTTTGGTCAGTTTCGTTTGTCCATCCAACCATCCATCCATCGTCATCATTCCAAAATGTCGACAGTTAAGAGCTGTTTCATCGTATCCTACATACTTTAAGTTTTATACTATTCTATAAAAGTATGTATGTATAGATGCCCGCATTTTCATTCACTTCTGTTTAACTATAACAGAAATAAAGATAAACTTTAAATTTGACTTGAGAATTTATTTTCTAATTAATCACTTTTTCTGTACTCTCTACTCTTTACGTTTGCTCCTAATAGTTTATCTACTAGTTTAATGATATTTTAGAAATTAGCATACTAACGCGTGCACGTTTATTGATCTACCAATGAATAGATGTCGGATTGCGATGGCGGATGTAGTAATAGAATAAATCGTTGAGTTCAATCTAAGATCAAAGTTCTAGCATTCTTGGAACATTTGGGTAATTAACTTTAGTTTTGTTTCATGCAGTTTTTTTTTGTCTTGTTTTTAATTTATGTACAAACGATTTCACCATTTATAGGCTTTAGCTCCTTATTAAGAAGTAGAGTTTTTTGTACACTACACTTGTACTGCCTATTTAATATATTTTTTTTTATTTTGTACTATCCGACCGTTCTGTTATATGTGAATATTTTAACGTCAACCTTTGTAGTAATGATACCAAGATTTTCTTTTAAATTAGCGAATCTTTTACACCTATGTTTCAATATTTTATAGTTGAATTGATTTCCCGCCTTTTTTCTAATAGGTGGCGCTGTCATATGTCAAAAATCTTTACCGTTTGATCGGGAGTTCATAAAAATTGTCGCTAATTATAATAAATTTAATATTTTAATAATAACGATCTATGCAATTCGCAAACTCTGTTTTCACTGGATCCTATATCATTTAACGAAGGAATAGAAAATTTAATGATTAAAGTGGTACAAAGATGAGCACAAAAATAAGATAAAAAATGGGAACACTCGAAAATGTCATATTGCTACTCAAGATAAATATATAAACAAAGCAGCAATCAAACATTGTGAGTATTCCCTGATTAAGAGCCATCTAGAAAAGTGAACACGATCGAAGAAAAATGGTTTCAATATATTATTGGCAAGCGGTTATGTATGTAGCTACTGTTGTATTAGAAGATCAAAAAACTCTATTGTCATTAAATGACACATTTACTCTCTTGTATTCCCAAGAATGCAACCAGTACGTTTTAGCAAGCGATACTTCGGTGTACCACAAGAGTCAATCCTAGATCCGCTGTTGTTCTATGCGTATCTAAACTATTTTCTTGTGGTGGTTATGGATTATGAAATTATTTTATTCAAACGAACAAAATGATATATTTTGAATTTAGTTCGTTTTAATTTAAGTTTTAACCTAACCCCAACTTTTTTATACGAGCCACTTAATATTGAAGAAACAAAAAAGATTTGCTATTTGTAATAGTTTATTAATAAAAATTGATACCTTAATGTTTAGTAAATCCATCCTTTTTTGCAATCACTTCTTTTAACTTATGAGGCATGCTTACAATAATTTTTTTTTAAATATGCGAAAGCTCAGCAGTGTTATACCAGGCTTTAATAATATTCTCGATGAATTTCTTTTATTAAGTATCACCATCTCTTTAGAAATTTCTTTCTTAACGGCTACCCAAACATTTTTAGATATTTCTTTCTTAAGAGCTATCCAAACAGTTTCCTGGCCACTCTAAAACTGAGATCTTGCTGTCTTGAAGGAACTATGGTACCTTTTTTGTTTTACGACATGGAGCTGAGTCATGCATAAAAATATAATTCTTATTTCCAAACCAATCATGGGTATGCAAAATGAGCCTTATCTCAAGAATTTTCATGTATTGGTCCTACCGCATGGCACACCATTTCCCTTAGAACTGATTATTCAGATCATTATTGAAAGTGAATGCTTCACCTGCTCCACTACACAATCTTCATTGAATTTTTCATGAGGTGCAGGATTTGTATCGAAGATTCGTCCGTAGATGTAATGTCAGCTTGTGAGTTGTTGGATGTTCAGTGGACTTATTAAGATTATGGTGCTGAAAAATACAAAGTAATGAACAAGGAGGGACCTTGTTTTTTTTATAAATAAATACCAGTCATGTCAGTTGCTGTAATCACATAACGGGTAGAGATCTACCTCGATTATCATTCATATTATTTCATTCTCATACTTTTTCAATAAGCCAAGATAGCTATGTTTGATTGGTCAGCAGATATTTTGTAATGTTTATCTTAATAGTCCTTTTTTTTTGTAGTAGGCTCCTCAACTTTTCGTACAGTGCATTTTGACACAATTGTCCGTCCATATTAGTCTAAGTGAGTCATTCACATACTACTGTGCCCAAAAAATAAGGTGACATTTGAATTTAAACTGCGCGCGTCAAAGGAGTTGGCGAATTGGTTTCTTTTTTAGGTTGGTAGGACTGTCCTTGACATCCCTGCGAAATCACACATCAAAATATTCATTAGTGTTTGAGATACGCTTCGTTTTGTGAGCTGCTAAAAGTGAATTTCTCGTTTTTTGCGATGTAGAAATTTGTTGAGCAAAGAATTTGCATTAAATTTTGTTTGCGGACTATTGACTACATTGACAAGACGAAATGCATGATCACTGGAGACGAGACTTGGATCTATACTTACGACCCCGAAACGACCGATCAATCGAGCGAATATCGTGCGGGTGTGCCGAGACCAAAAAAACCGCGCCAAAGTCGCTCAAAAATCAAGATGATGTTGACTGTCTTTTCCGATTATCGTGGTGTTGTGCATTCTGAGTTCCTTCCCCCGGGTCAAACAGTCAACAAGGAATATTATCTGAACGTTATGCGTCGTTTGCGTAACGCTATCCACCAAAAGTGGCCGGAATTGTGGAAAGACAACTCTTGGTTTTTGCACCACGATAATGCGCCGTCTCTCACTGCACTCGTTCTTCGTGACCATTTCGCCTAAAACTCGACTCATATCGTTCCACAACCACCGTATTCACCTGATTTGGCGCCGTGCGACTTCTGGCTGTTCAGCAAGCTCAAAAGACCGCTCCGAGGACACCGTTTTGAGACGATAGAGGAGATTCAAGCCGCCGCGAGGAAGGAGCTGAAGGCCATCCCTTAAATCGACTTTTTCAACTGTTTCGAAGATTGGAAAATCCGTTAGCATAATTGTATTGCATCGGGAGGGGATTACTTTGAAGGCGATGAAATTGATTTGGAAGAATAAATAAAGAATTTTCAATATAAATTCAAATGTCACCTTATTTTTTGGGCACAGTAGTATAGCAGTGAAGTTTAGTTGGTATTAATTAGGTTTTATTTTGACGTATACAGATTGATTGGATCGGGCCAAGAACTTCAAATTGCAAGATTTCTAAGCTCTTAAATTTCACAAGATTGTGTTAGATATAGTAAGAAATGTAATTGCAACATTTTAATGTTGAGGCTATTATGGTCATTATGCGCAACACAGACCTACATACATATAACACAAATATTATGAATAGTTTTTGTGTTTTATTTTACTTCATTAAACCTATCATAGCAGAGGAAATAAAAATTATAAAACAAGGGAAGAATATGAAATATGTATTAGCTAAAGTTGCCCGTTCTTAATTTTTTTTGTTTTTTTGTTTTTTTTTTTTTTTGTAAGAAAATAAGCATGCTAACATTCGACCACGATACAGAGGCTTTTCTTAAATTTCTATAATTTTTCTATTTTTTTTTAATTATTTTAATTGTTTTAGTTTTGATTTTTTTAATTTTTTTTTAATTTATGCTCAATTTAAAAAAAAAGGATTCTGGGCTTCGAACACGTTACAGACAGAGTCTGGGCTTTTCTTAATTATTAATTCCCTGTGGCTATCAAAAATAAAACGTTGTCAGTTAATATCGTTTAAATATGATGAATTTAATTTGTATTAATCATCCATACGAGATCGTTTTGCGACTGCGCAAATCCATACCGCTAATGTTCTTTTTATGTACTTAAAATCATCAAAATTTTGTTTTCTTGTAATATGATCAAGTGCTAATCATTCTTCTCGCATGAAATAAACTTTTAACACTTCTGACCATCTCTCCTTCTACCTACTATATAAGGATAGTACGCGGACACAAGCTCGATTCTTTCAACAGATCTTTGTATAAAAAAAACAACAGAAAAAAAAACAACAACAATATTTCTTTGGTGGCTCAATTCTAACGCACACTGATTGGTATAAAGAAAAAATAAATAAAAAATATTTAAAAAACCACAAAGCACTTATAAATTGGAGTTGTAGTCCTTTTCTGATTAAATTTTATTTAGTAAAATTATTATATAGAAGGCTTGAATGGCTTTGAACTAAGAACCCTAAAGGGTCGGCTGGCCGGTATAGTCCCAAGGTTATGCGTGATATATTCACCATGCTAAAATGATGTTAACCGGAGCATGCACACGTTCTCTTAAGTAAAAATGAAAAATGAAAAAATAATAATAAGAAATGCAAGACAGAATAAAATTGAAAGTTAACGCGCGTTATTATGGCAGAAAATTTTAGCAAGCAAATGGTGTGATTGGTGTGGTGATGAGGTTGACGAAAGATGACAAAAGCGCTGTAAAAAGGACGCACGTTTAATGTATGCCTTGCAAGTTCGGATCTTTCTATATTCTGTGCTGTTGCTGATACTGCTGCTGCTGCTGCTGCTGGTGGTGGTAGTAGAAGTTGTCGAAACCTTGTTTTTCAACATTCCCTCATGTATGAATATCTATAGATGATGTCTTTGAAGCCGAGTTCGAGATGTTTTTATTTTTATTTTTTTTACTTTTGCCTGCATTGTTTGAACCCTTCAGTGCAAAAGAGTTTTGTGTGATGAATTCTTATGAAATTATTTATTATTTTACCTTTGTTAGTTTGTCAGACTGACTGTGAAAAGGGAAAACTGAAAAGAGACAAGCCGGATACAGAAAAATGCGATTTTTATTTTTATAACGTGTGAAATTATTGTCTTCGTCGGGTCTTACAGATTTTCATATAATATAAAGGTGATAATTTAAGGAAACATATGTAGGTATGACGAGAATTGTAAGAAAAGGAAAGGCGGGAAGTATAGGTATACTATAGGTACTCATTCCAGTTTTTTTGTTTTCTTTTTTAACACTTTATTTATTGTACTAACAATCATATCTCTGTTAAATGAACCAGATCTCATTTTAACAAAAATTAATTGAAAAGGTGACGAAGACAATGGTGTTTGTGTGCGTGTAGATTTTATAGAGTCAATAATGGATATGGTGTCAGACAAAGTGTTAACTAGCTTTAACTTCTGTCTACCATTTAAAAGTGACATGAATGTATGAAACGAAACAATAATTTGATATACATACAAACAATTTTAAAACCGAAGAAGGTTTAGGGATAAAAATTTCCTATGGTACCTACTTTTATATGCTGCCTGAGGGAATACATCTCAAAATTTTGGGTAGAAATTAGTTAAAAAGTTAAAAGATTGGTAGATAGATACTTAAGATACACTAGAATTGTAATGTAGAGAACTAAAAGAAAAAAATAATAATAATTTGAGAAAAAAAATACAAAAGTGTATGTGAATCGGTGTCTACATGATTGAAGTGAAACGTAGTGTTGTTGTTTTGTATGCAAATTAAATTGAAATAGTTGAAATTCTTTATTCAGAGACTTGAACTATTTCAGCTTAAGAACGACCTCGTTCTTTTGGTTTCATTTATCATACGGAAACGTTAAAACACTTTGTAGAATAGTGCCATCTATACATAAGACATGAAATTAAAGTGTGATCCTCTTGAGCAAGAATAGTTGTACTATTTATGTAAACAAATAGAACTGACTTGAGAAATGATAAAAAATCACATATTGAAAAAATAGGGACCCCAAAGCTTAACGCTACACTTCCAAAATATATGATTATATATATGGCATCTTTCTTTTATTAATTTTTTTTTTATATATGTTATAGATTGATTAATTGTAAATTGATGTACTTAGTATCTGCAGACTGTATATCTGAACAGTTGATGACTATCTCCCTGACTTCCATAAAACTCGATTCAATTATGCCCCGAAACGCTTCCGATGTGTGGGAAGACTTCCTTGCAGACAGAAGATCGTGACATAGTTTCCTAGGACTATATCGGGGAGACTTCCTAGGATTATAGCCTTTTCTACACTTACACAAAATAGTGTATCGCGATTAGTATAGATTGAATTTTATGATCAAGTATTGGTATTATGAATGCAACAAACTTCATATATGCTACACATTAATTCTTATTAAAATTACATCATGTCGTATACATAGTGTATTGTTGCACGGCGTCCAGGTCGAAAATATTGAAGGCAAATTCAATGAAGGAAATAGCGTAGATTGCTCTTTATCGAATTTTTAATTGATAACTAGTCAAATTATATTTACACAGAATTCCAATTTAAAGCTATTTTTTCGAATAATTGGTAATACAAAAATACATAGCAGATCGCTTTCTATGTAGGTTAGATCAGGTTAGAGTGGCGGCTAGCGGAATAACCTGCGATCAGCTGAACTTAAACCATCGATAGTCCATGAGGTCACCTCATTGGAGCCTTCCCTAAAAATGGTTTTTTAATTGAGGGGGTACTTTTAAACCGGTTAGAGGAGTTAATAAATTTCAAAAGATCTTGTCTGATAATTCCCCCAATTCGCGAAAAAAGTACCTATTAAGCGAATTCCTTCTACATATGTTTGGCAAGGTACACATCAGATGTTGAATACTCTCAACCTCTTCCCCGTCCATACAGCTTCTGCAAAAATCATTGTATGTAGCTTGCATGCGTTCTGCATGTTTGCCTATAAGAAGCAGTGTCCCGTGATAACTGCAGTAAAATTTCTCACGTCATTATGGTTTCACTTTAGCTGAGTTTATATTTTCATAGGATATATCTTGGGCCATAGCTGTCTTCATATCGCGCATATAATCAGTTCTCCCCATTTGCAATTAGCCAACTTAAAGGCCTGTACATCTATATCCTCTTCGTTGATTATAGGGGCCTATCAATGGATCCTTCCTATAAGCATATATTAATATCTGAACTATTCCTGATCAGAGCATCAGTTACCTGGTATATCACAATAGCTAGGCACCCAACAGAGAATAATTCTTTGCTTCCACCATGTTTCCCATAAAGTAGGCGCGATCTCATGATGTTCGACTGTTCAAGTCCCCAGAGCTTTTATTGCATCTGGACTGTCAATGCAAATCCTGATAACTCGATCATTTTTATATACGTTATAAGATGTTTCAAGCAGCCTTACAGCTTTTCTTATAACCAGAACGTCCGCTTGGAACATATTATAGTAGTCCAGTAGGTGGTATAATTTGATGTATTTGAAGGGATGCTGAGCTGAGTATACCCGCTTCCCTCTCCCACATAAATGCTCTAAGTCGAACCATATCTATATCAGAATCATATAGTCCCTTGTAAACAGTCTTCGACACAAATTTTTAGTATTCTGTTGTTATCCAGCTGCCTGATTCTCATAGTCTCAGTTTACTCTTTATAACTATACATTCACCATGGTGGTTGTCCGAACATTTCCGGATGAGTGTCAATAAAATATCAATATTAAGTAGGTACCTACCTTCCTATTGGTAACAAATACCGTTCTGTACTTATCTGATATTTATATACAGCCGAGAAATTTCAAGTTTCATTTCTGGTACTATTAAACTCTTAGAAATTTCTCCGAATATATAATTTCAATGCGAACACAAGTTCTGTAGTCCTCTTTACTTTAATTTAATTTTCTTAAATTCTCATTTGATCTACTTATGTATCTACTTCTCAAATATCTTAAAGATTACAATCTCTCATGTTTGATTGACATGATCTAAAAATATCACCCTATAAGATTCGAAGTAGGTAAGTACCTACCTATCTTATAAATTTTCTCTCTTAAGATGACTTGGTTGAACTTTTCAGGAAATTCTATACATATTTTCAATTTCCCGTTAATGTTTCATATACTATATATAAAATTTCAACACAAAATACAAATCTAAATAGGATGTACACTGTCAATCGACTTCATTCGGGTAACCCAGCTTAATGGTGTAAGATAAAGAGTGTAGGTACCTAGTACCTACCTAACTAATCAACAAACAAAACAACTAATGAAACTGACCGTTCGTTCAAGTATAGAAAAGGCGATTTGCTCTATGGTGACAGATCTCAAACATTCCCAAGGAGTGTCATCAACTTTTCAAGCATATTCAATCTATGTTTTGTCCACACATTCGTATCACAGTTAAAAATTAACTCACATTCCGACTAGATACAAGAATTTTGCAAGCCTAACCACCATCAGCATTCTTTATCGGTCGTTTTAGTCTTTCGCTTGAAAGCCAATCCAATTGATGTTTATGTATATGTAATTCCTTATAAACTGAGACCATATACATATGTTTAAACTGATATTATTGGATTAGTGTCGTAACACACACACACACATCTATCTACTATCGTAGTTATGCCATATAGCAGTCAACAAGCACACGCCGGTAATGTTACAAAATAGCAATTGCTGGTAAAGGCTTGATTGAAAAACTTCCTCTATGGGGTTTTTATGTGTGTATTTTTCTTCTTCTTCTTCTTTTTTAATTAACATTTCCCTAATAGTATAATCTTACCAGGTGTCACATACCTATATCGTATACATTTTCACATTTTAATTTAACTCTGATTTTTCTTGACATCTTTCCGGACAGCTGCGTATCTATCACAAAAACGTTTTCGATTTCATTTGAGTTGAGATATAGGTAGATTACCTATTTGGAAGAATAGTGAAAAGAAGTATATGCACATTGCACATACCCTACATATATCAAATGCCCACATAAGATGCGCGCGCACATACAATTCATTACATCGCACCGTGCGCTAACACCTAAGATGCGCGCGCATACAATAATTCATTGCATTGCATCGTGCGCTAATTTAAAACTTTCCGACAGATATTTCATTGCATTCAGTTTCACAACACTTTTCTTTTCTTTTACTGTTTTCTCTCTTAATCTTTTGTAGGTAGGTACTAGATAGAATTATTCTGTTGTTATACTCTCAATCATAGTTACATAAATATAGAAGAAAGTCAAGATATATCTATATAGGATATTCTATATTTCAATTGTTATAAATTGTATATTATATTTGAAATTTAACGTAATGCGGTTTCACCAAATTTGGTAGGTATAGGTATACAATATAACCGCCATAATAAAGCGCGATTTTATTTCAAAACGTTGTTGTTGTTGTTTAAGTACACTATCGTAATACTCTCTAAGCTATAAGATATCCTTATCTAGATAAAATGTTCCTTTGTATTTTATGTAGAGGATCTGTTAAAAGGTAACATGAAATTCGATATACTAATTGTTCTCATCCAGCAGTGGGTCAACAATGTTACGAAACAGTATTTTAAGTTAAATTTGAAACTTTTGTTTGAATTTTGAAATTTCACACGGAATGAATTTCATTGTGTGCGGTGGGTTTACTATAGAGAGATGATAGGTCATGTCGCTTTTTATAATAATATAATAATGTAAGTTTTGTGTAAATATTTCTGAAGACTTATTGATTTTTTTTTTTCGTCAGTTATGAAAGATGATAGCATTTAAATGTCCGCTTTGAGCATTGATATAAATTCAGGCAATTTTTATGAAATTTTTTTGCATTACATACATACATATATTACATAGATATTAAAGAATTCAAATGACTCTAAGAAAATAAATCTGAAGCTGTTAAATCGGGTGATCTGTGCGGTTATATCATATTACCAAAACACGATATTAAATGAGTTTGGAAAAAACTTCTTTTAAAAGAGTCATTGATTCGCGTGTTGTGTATGTTGTGGCACTATCTCATTGCAACCACATATCCTCTAAGTGTAAGACCAATTCACACTACTATCCATCAGGCTTACGAGAGTCAACTGTCCATCAAAAAATCTCGCACTTGAATCACATTCGCAGTATCCGTTACCGATACATTAAATCATCGCAGTCAACATCAGGAAAACTTTCGGAGAATATATTGATGTCATCAAACTGTAGGTGGTGTAAATGTCTTAGAGGCTATACGGGACATAGTGGAGTGGGCAATTTAATCTTATGTTCCCTATAAGGAATTAGGAATCGAAGGCATCATTCCTATCATATCACGCATCCAGAAAGTGCAAGAAATTGTAATTCCGGGGCTGATGGTGATTTATAGGAGCTGCCTATTCCACTCCTATGTCCCATGCATGTAGGAGCAAAGTAAAGTGTTCTTCATTCCCAAGGCAGGTCGCAGCGGCCATATGACTGGTAAGAACTTCAGACCCATCAGGCTTACATCAAGGTATGTAGAAGATATAGCAATTCTCACTAAATTTTTGACACATCAATCAATCAATCAATCAATAATTTAATTTACTTTATTTGTACACAAGATTAGAGATCTTATTCTAGTACAATGCAAAGTACGGCTAGGTTAGCTAATATACTACAAAATATAATTAAAATAAAAAGAGAGAGAAAAATAAAACGTAATACTTACAATATATTAAAAAAATAGTAAAAATAGAAAGGGAAAGAAAAGAAAAAGAAAGAAAAACATAGTGGAAAGATAAAAAGAAAAGAGTTCGACACAATCAGCTAGTAATTAGTGATAAGTACAACTGTACATCATCTGCATACAGGTGCAATTGAACATCATGCACGACATCACATAAATCGTTACTGTAGAGAGTAAAAAGAAGAGGTCGTAAGACTGAACCTTGAGAAACTCCACATGTTAAATGCATTCGGGAAAACGGAACTCCTTTTATGACCACCTGTTGCGACATATTTGATAGAAAATTGGATATCATTTTAACGGCAGAAGAGGCAAAATAAAAGTTTGCATATAATTTACGCAGCAGTTTTTCATGTACAACACAATCAAATGCCCTTGAGAAATCTAACAAAACCATCACACCAAGATCTCCCTCATCTAGAGCCGATCGCAAGTCCGTAGTGACCTTGACTAACGCAGATTCACAGCTGGGTCGTGTACGAAAGCCAGACTGATATTTCGCCAGGAGATCATTACATGTTACAATATTTTCAATCTGGGTTCGCATAAGGTTTTCCAAGACTTTGGAAAAAAAAAACTGAGAATGCTGATGGGACGGTAGTGTGCCAGCTCAATAGAAGACATTTTTTTAGCAATAAGAATAACATCAGCTATTTTCCATAATTCTGGGAATTGAGATGTAGTTAGACTAGTGTTCATGATGTGGCGAATGTACGGAAAAATGTAAGACAATAAGATCTTGAGAAAACGAGGATTTATTTCATCAAAACCAGTAGCATGGGACTTGATAGAGTATATCGATTTGAAAAGTTCATCATTCTCCACACACCGGAAAGAGAAGCAATTAACACTTTGTTCATGTAAAGTAAGAAAGGACATGCTAGGTTGTTATAGAATTAATAAATTTGATACTGGACCTGAAGTAAAGTGCCGGTTAAGTTCCTCAGAATCAAAAGGAAATTCAGGTGTGACATTACAAGAAATGGAAGCTCGCTTCAAGTTTCCCCACAATGTTTTGGAAGGTAAGCTTGGATCGAATTGAGAAGCAAAATACTCACGCTTAGCTCCTCTAATTGCAGAAGTGACCTTGTTAAGAGCTTGTTTATAGAGTGTGCGCGTGTAATGAGTATTCACCCGTTTCCACTGTTTATGTACTATAAGAGCTCTCTTTCTACAATGAGAGAGCGGATTCCACCAGAAAACCATTGATTGCTTAAAGGACGGATCCGTTTGACAGTTGATGTGCCGTGACGTCACTATGCTCAGCTCCCGGTAAACACTGCTTCTCTGGCAAACATGCAGAGTGCATGCAAGCTCCTTACAAAGGTTTCTGTAGAAGCTGTTTGGACGAGGAAGATATTGGGAGCGTTCATCACCTACTGTGCGAATGTCTTAACCTTGCCAAAGGTAGGAGGAATACGTTTAGATGCTACTTTTCCTGCGAACTGGAGGAGTTAGCAGAAAAAATCTGAAGGATCTGGTAAGGTTCAATAACTTTTGTGTCTTGTTTCAGTGCACCCCTCAGATCTTAGGTATCTTTCCAGGCAAGGTGCCAATAAAGTTGCATCACAATGGACCATAGATGTTTTAAGTATGGCTGGTCGTACATGCTTTTACGATGACCGCCACTCTAACCTAACCTAATCTCAGTGTGAATGTATGTGCCCAATATGTACTCTGCCCTTTGCATGCGATGGACGCATAATGATAGACACAAGACGGTTTACTGTGGAAGCAATGAAAATTGATGGAGCTTTATGGATAGTCTGAATAGACCAATTTCGGCATTTAGAAATTATTTATCATGTACGTCCCACTAACGATCGCCATCGACTGATACCGCGTTACCATAATTTTCTAAGAAAAATATTGTCCAATTATTTATTTTATTTGTTGTCTATACGGAAGTAAATGTAGAAATCGAGTTCAGACTATTTTATCTTATCCTTTTTCCGTCTATTCAGCAAAAAAATACATTTTTAGATAGGGCAGAACTTTCATTAAATTAGCGTCACCAATGCATCTATCTGAACCTATACCCGAATAGTTGCAGTCCATTGCAAGAAAAGTAGCATTATCTTGAACTTATTCCGAAACAACTTGGTGATAGAAGGCATTCATTGCTGAAGACGAGCCCAAATAATCTTATGTTATAGTTACGGCATTACAGCAATACCAGGTTTCGATTGAAAATTGTTTCGACTTAACCAACTAATGTATATCGATTCCATCCTTTCGTGCTCCGAAGAACACATGGGAAAAGACACTTTCAAAGACTTATTCACACTCGATAACTAGACTTCACCATAGGGGAGGGATAATGAAGGCCAGATACCAAAGATCTCTTTAAGAAACCTTTGTCATTTTAACCTGATAAACCTGTAAATCATCTTGCATCTAAAAAATATGTCTTCTCTACCTACATTTAATCCTTCGTAGAACGTAGGGTAAATTGACTGCAGGTTTAGTTAGCCAAAAAATTCCATGAAATTATTTATTATTATTCGTGTAAAATAGATCTATAAGCAAACATGAATTATTGCCCTCTTACGGGAATATTATAAAAGGTGTCTATAAATTCCGAACCGCCCCATGAACAACCATGCTGCCATTTTATCTATTATAACTTTCTTTTTAAAGTGAAGTTTTATCTTCGTGTAGTTTTTTAGTGATAAAAGTTTTTATTTACAGTGAAATTGTCAGATTTGTGAAATTTGTTTATTTGGTAGCTATTTCATTTTAAATTCTATTGAAATATTCATATAATTGTTCCTATTTTTAGGTTATTTCATGTTTTGAAATATTAGAAGTAAAAAGTCTGGAGGAAATTTGTTTTCTAGGGCTCTTTTATTTTTTTCTAGACGAATAAAAATATTTATGATTATAGATTAGGAGGTATGGATCATATTTTAGAGAGAGCAAATATCATTTTCCTTGCATTAATGTGCTATTTTATCGTATAAAAATCACAGGTTGCTACTGTAGATTAACCAAAAAATTCAGCATAATTCTCATTAAGTCAGCATACAATTTATGCAGGAAAATACTCGTGTAAAATAGATCTATTAGATAAGAAAACTTAACATGACGTATGCCCTCTCGCGGAATTATTATATTACTCAAAATGAAAGAAGCCATGAAATACCGAACCATCCCATGAACACTGTCATTTTTTCCGTTATAATTTGCTTTAAGAAATGAGATTGGTTTAGCTTCGTGCAGTTTTTTGGTGATAAAAGTTATTATTTACAGTGAAATTGTTTGCATGGTAGCTATTTTATTTTATATTCTATTGAAATATTTAAATATTAGTTCATATTTTAAAGTAATTATTGGGAGTCGGGGAAAAATTTTTGTTCTTAGGTAAATTAAAATATTTATGCTTGTAGATTTGGTTGAGTAGAGTCAATTTCTTGCATTTTTGCAATGTGAAGTTTAATGTATACTAAAATTTGAAGATATCATCACTTTGTCCCAGAGGCTCGGTGATTAGGACATATTGATGACAAAGATTTACGATTTTTGGGGTACTCTGTCACTTGCCAGCGCAGCCCACAATTCATATTCAAGTCTGTCATATTCACGCAAAGTGAAATTTTTTTCTTTGATTTTGTTGCCCTCACTCAAGCCGCATTCCCATAGAGTTTTGAGGTAGTCAGCAATGATGTATGAAAGGTCTTTGTATTTAGGATTCGGCAAGGTATTCATTGTTATAATAATTGGTGTTTTATTCCTGAATATGGGCAGTTGTGTGTACATCGTTCACACTTACCTTACCTTACACTGCGGGTGGAATCCTTATCGTATGTTTTCGATCAATTATGTAAAGACACTTCTATTTCTATAGCGTCATTTGTAGGCAGCTTTTTAAGTTTTCGTCAATCTTTTCGAGTTTTTTTTTTTTTTTTTGTATTGGCAGATGCGAAGGTGCCCAACAAGCTCGCCGATCTTAAATTAAGTTAAAATATTTGATGCAAGCTTGTTTTTACACACTATCAAAACAGGTGTTATAGATTGTTAATCGGCTATACCGTTACCCTGGAATATACAAGCGATGAAGTAAGTCTTGAAAAGAGCGTAGCGGGCCGGTTAGCCGGGTTAGTAGCTTGTATTTTGTTCAAACGCTATAATTTTCATAAATTTGTTGTACATGCATTTCTTGTAAAACATTTGGCAATAATTTGTTTTAACTTAAAACGAAATTTTAGTAAGAGTGATCTCTTACTTCATGGCTGTAACCTGCCCGCTAATGCCTTTTAATGTGTTGATGGCATCACCATATTCATGGCTTGTATTATATTCCAGGGGTTACGGCTATACACAATAGTCTCAGTCCAGCATTTTTTTTTTTTTGATTAATTTCGGAGTGTTAAATGTTCTTAATCTTGCTATCCTTTGTATAAAATAAGATGCTAATATTGGCGCGACAGTAATACACGCTTCAAAACAAATTCGAATATGAAGAAGACACTAGAAATTTAGTAATGCATCACCAATCCCAAACGGAGTTCTTCTAGTGCATAACGATCACATTTATGTATGGCGACTTACTGAGTCAAAATCATTATCGGGAATGTGCAATGTTTTAATCTTTCCAGTGATTGATTATAAAAATATAAATACCTTGAGATCCAGAATTTAGTCTGCAATGACTAAAACTTACGCCTACTCATTATTTATAGTAATTTCCATTTTCTTGTTGTTAAAAGAAATCAAACAACATCTTAGTTGGATTTTTGCTTTGTTAGTTTTTACGTAATCGGAAAACACAAACTATATACATACCTTATAGAAAATCCTAATCGAGTTTATTGTATTAAAAAAATCCCAACAGTTCTAACTGCTTCAGGCTACATATCTTTATGAATTCACTAGATAATCAAACAGATATCAAACTGTTGACAGAATGATGGCTAGATAATATGCCGGAAATAGCTTTTAAACCGCTACAATAAGAGAAGTTAAAAAAAAAAAAACGTTAATAAAGAATAATACCGCGTACTAGCTGCTATACTTACTGTGTTTGCGTGTACTACTTTTCTCTATGTGAATGGTATTTGCTGGTAGATTTCCAGTACTCATGTGCCACGGTCTGTGTCACTCTCCCATTGCTAATCAATAGAAAATGCGGACAACATCTTAATGATTGCACAAAAATACCAAACTTGGTAAACATTCGAAAGTATTTAGTAAGAACCGTATGTGAATTGATTGCTGATGATTTGTAGTTAAGACATAATTGGTTGTATAGACTTGTTAGGTATTGCTATAGACGATGCAGTACGGGGAAACTAAATGGCGGGGGGTAGTTCTCATATCACAAATCGCCATATCATATAGATAACCACTATAATTGTATTTAAAGAGAAAATTTTCATCGATAAGAGTATAAATGGTTTTGTTACCGTCTTAAGGCAACATCATATACGGCTGGATTGTGAATGGTTTGAAAATTTCAAATGCACAAATATATGCTTGTGTTGCTTTGCCTGAAGGAGATATTTTGAATGTTATTATTTCTCGATCATGAGCGTTGAAATATTGTTTTTTTTTTTTTGCTATACATACATTTCATATATATGTTGGAACAAGTTAATTAGGATTTGTAGGTGCAAAGGTGGTTATTTTGTTAGCACTTGCGGATAAGTTATTATGCTTCAGGTTCTAATTTTCAACTTTTCTTCTGAATTCAAATTGCGATTTTCTTCCTAGTTTCTAATCGAGATTAATGAAGATATTCGAAATTATAACCCTTTTGAACTGAATTGATGCGCATACCTACATATATGCACATAAGTATGTATGCATCTGTGTTTTTGTATAGGTATAGGATACTTTACAGAGGAAAAAAAAACAAACGGGTAAATTATACTGTACACTTTAACTTGAAGAAATTGTTGATAGAAATTCGTAATAGGGGTTATGTAGGTATGTACAATTATTTATTTGTGAGTAGAGTGATTGGAGCTTCAGGTACGTGTAGTAAATATTAAGATTAAGGATTTAAGCAGAGCGAGTGGGCTTTGCATTGTAGTCATTTATTGGCTTATTGTGCACCACTTTCTTTACAGTTCATTCAACAATCCCACACTTCCTAAGAAGAATAGTATCTTTTAGGGTGAATATTCTTCGAAATCGGCAGGCTTTAAAAAGTATGAGCCAAAAGCCCGGAATCTACAATGTGCAATAGACTCGCATTCGTATAGGACGTGCTCCAATGATTCATCCTCTTCGAGACATAGCCTACATACATCCGATGCATGTGTTTGTTTAGTTTCCAGTATCCGGTTAGGACTCGTGTAGTGATTTTGAGTTGAGTTCTAGACAGCCACAAAAGATCCAGGCTCTTCTTTGAAGTTCACCTCTGATCCATTCGGTTTTGGATCCAGTTTTGAATGGTAGGTTTTATAGTGTTGTAAGAGATACCACAAAATGGTTCCGGTCCTATGAGGGGCATGGATGCTCTTTTTTGGCTGGTACGTCTGCATTATCATTCCCATCAATTCCTGAGTATCCTAGGTATTAGATGGTTTTTTGTGCCAAGTTCTATTAATGCTTGAATACATTCCCATATTAATTTCGTTTTGACATCAGGGGCCACATTCTGTAACTCGGAAACATTGGAAGTTTGGGAGATGAGAATTTTCGTGTTCCCCAATTAAAACTCCCTAACTCTCCATTCGCGATTCTCTAAAATACTTGGGAAGTTAAGGAAAAAGTGAGAAGTATCACAATATTGAAAGACGGCTAACTCTGTGTGGGAGCATTGGGGTTTTTTCCTTCGGATTTAGGTTCTAGAGTATAAAAATATAGATGAACAATTTTTAGGGTAAGGGCTTTTGGGGATGGGGGGTTGTACCACCCCTCATTGGGGGTTGTCCAAAATATGTGATGTTTGGTATCAAATTAAAGAGGGAGAAGTGGGTAATCGAGTGATGTAGTGTTTTTTTTTTTTTTTTTTGATAATTTTAACTTCATAACTGACTTTTTACCGCCAAAATATGGGTTCTTTGCACTTGAGTCATATACACCCCAGTTCCTATATTTTGCATACATTTCTTCCGTTCTTTGTTTCACATCCATTAGTACTCTGTTGTGAACATTTTTCTCATGGAAAGTAAATTTCCACGACTTACCAGTTCTTCATAATTATGAGTTGAAAATATTTCAATTTTTGTTCCAAAAAAAAACGACCATTTTTTCATCTTAAGATAGACTGATTCATTTCTTTTGTAGTCATCTCCAAAGCTATTTACCGTACTCAAAAATTATTACATATCTAATTAGAGGACAAAATGTAGATGCAATTAAATCCTACATACAAGCTTTAACGTGCATATTTAACATTTTTATAGCATCTGTTCTGCTGGAAGACGACCAAATTCACAATTTTCACGTAAATTACAATTTTTAGCGGGTACCTTGTACCACCAAAATCCTTATTTCTCTGTAAGTATTCCAAGGATTTCCATAATTTGTTTTTGTAAACATAGCCAGGATATGCAGTGAATCCAGTGATGAGAAGGCTTCCAATGCCGTTTGGCCTATCTGTATAGATATAATATATTTTCCTATTAGTGCAGGTTTGGCTGAGGTTTTCGTGTGCACATCTAGTGATGGCATAAGCTTCTGCCTAGAATATCTAGACGTATTTTCCTTGTCTTCGATAGATAAGCATTATCTTAATTTACTGCGTTTAATATACGGATTGAATTCTTGTTGGGTAACATATTTTTAAAGTTTTTTCCTATATCACATTGAGGAAAGTTAACCTGCAATTGTGTCTTTTTTTTGTATTATTAAAGATTGTCTATATTATTATTAACAAAAAGGACCTGATTTCAAATCTCGTATGTAATGATTGAGCTTTGAACAACTTTCTTCCAAGCGGTAGGTCTCTAGAGTAAAAAAAAAATAGGCATGGAGTTATTTCGACAAAATTCAGTAACATCCGAGGGAGTAACAATGAAGTCCTGTTGCTTTTTTATTTTCTGGGACCCTAAAATGGAACTAGAAAACGAATACAATTGTTTTTTACTCGAAAATTGTAAAAATGTGGCTCCGTTAGAAATTCGTTTCGTTTTTGAATTCCATAATACTGTTCTTGTGTACACCAACACTTTTTAATTACATACATAGAAGGTGGTCTACAGTATCCTGTTTTTTTCTTTTCTTTCTTATTTTGTTTATATGTCGGGCTGTGAAAAAATGTACAAAACTTTGCCAAGCATTTGGTTTTCCGCTTCTCCCCGGCTCTTAGTCTTTATTTGTCAAACTGAGATTATTTTTCCTTTAAAGGAATTTACGTAGTTCATTCGCGTTTCGCTTTTAACTAATTTTTTCAATTTATGGACTTTGTTCACTTTAGCAGCGAACCCGCCATATTGTCTCTAGAGAATTAGATTGCGTGCAGATGCTTATTCAGCCGGCAATGTTTTGACATAATGACCGCGCTTGATGCCGGTTCAATTGTTTAAGTTTAAACGTTCTGTGTAGAAACATTGTGAGCTGGTTAAAGTTGGTAAATTTTGGTCTTCTCTATAATTAATTAGATGATACAACAGACAATTTCCTGTGTAACAATCGCAAGGTGAACCTGCGACATTTCTATACCTTTTTTTCTTTTTACTGCCATAATCGGGATTCCGTAAGATTTATGAATTTCATTTTTGAACTACTTTTTTATATTGCCTTCAGTTTTACATAATCTTTGAACTTCTTTTTTATATTGCCATCAGTTTTACATACATAAATGTCCATTTAGGGAGTGTACTATTGTATTTGGGTCTTGCAGACAATCTCATACCAACTTGGGCTTGAATTGACTTGCGATGAGAGTAAGGTGGCTTTATTATAAGAGAGCACGAATGATTTCTATAAAACTTTCTAATGTTTTCTCTCAATAGCAAATATTTGTACTTGGAAAACAATATCATGTCTAAAAAAAACAAGACTTTGAGATTTTTTTTAACTTTACAGGGTCGATAATAGAAGAATATAAATCTCATAGTGAAGAAGATAAAGGGGGTCGGACAATAGAGGACAAAAAAAATAATTCCATAGTAGTTGATAAAATTCTATTGACAGGATTGGATTGAAACGGATCGGGACCCGGATTAGGTCCTTGTGACGTCGGCCCTAAGAAGGCCCATTGTTCAGCTTTCAACCCTTCTATTCGGATTCTTGCGATTTTAAGTATTGATCCCAGCCCTCCCTGGCGGCTCCATGGAGTTCGTCCAGGAGGGGTATGAGCCAAGCAATCTGTAACGTTTTCCTGAAAAAGCCGGACAGTGACAACGAAAATAGTCACCGATTCGGATTTCTCTCCGCATCCGCATACCGGATCGTCAACAAGTCCCATCCTATGTAGGTGACCGCTGCGAAGAGAGTGACGAGTAACGAATTGACACTAGAGTTCTCAGGGTTGGCTTGTTTAGGCCCAATATCTTTTTCGTTTTGTTTGGATTAGGTCTACCCCACAGGCCACAACTCCTTCGGAGTTCTACCGGAAGGGTCAACTGTGTTGGCATAGTCGGCCCAAGTCGAGATATTAGAGGCAAGGTTTTGGTGCGATCCCAATTGTGGGGATAATGCTTCCGAGGCTGTACCAAAGCGAGGAAGTTCATCCGCCTTTTCGTTTTCGCTAATATCGCTGCAACCTGAAACCCAAAACACTAGTATCCTGTTGTTCCGAGAGAGGGAGTTCAGGGAAGTTATACATTCTAATACAAATACGGAGGTTGTAAAAGGTTTTGACAAGGCCTTGGCAGTTGCTTGGCGGTCCGAGCAGAATGCAATCTCGTTGTTCTCAGTGTCTGAATTAAAGAGATACATACCTACCCTCTTCAAGGTTGACCTTGATTTTCATCTGGTATACCGTGACATGGCTTTCAAGGTGTATGGTAATTTCCATGTTGACAAGGTACGAATTGTATGAAATAATTGGGATAGCTTAGGACTCACCTTAAATTGAAAGTCCACTTATAGCAGTTCATCAAACTCGGAATTTCCTGTAGGAGATTTACGAAAAATGGTACTAATAATAAATTATATTTCTTCATCATTGTTTCAGCTCTATTTAAATTTATTACATGAGACCCTATGCTCTTTGAAAACTCATTTATACCTACATTTATTTCTTACCGTGTACTTCTTACATTATTATATGTTGGTATACATTTGCCCCTCCTATATTACATAACATTTGGATTGATAGTATGAATTTGAAGAAAATCACATTAAAGTTAATGCCATTTTCCGTTGAAAAATGAAAAACTACCAATTCTTGAAATAAAATTTGGCTCTATACATGATGGAAATCTCTATTTCTAACATCAAGCTCGTGGTTTGAGAGTAATTCATTTAAATTCCACATAGAGAAGTAAAATTGATTCGAATAAGAAGCAAGTCTTAAGATGTCATTATGACATTCCCATCGACGAAGTCTAATTTACAAACGATTTAAGTTTATCGTTATAAGTGAATCAACAAAACACGACTGGCCTAATTTTCCCGTAAAGAAAATTTTGTATTATATATATATATATATGTTTATATCAACAACTTGTAAGTATATTTACTTATGTAGGTACTGTACATATAGACAGGTCCGTCGAGATGGTTAACCAGAGACAAGCATAGAGCCTTTCGAATAAGACATTCTTCTTGAAACATGTTTAATTAACATAGATTACTTCCTTTTCCCGAATTTACCAATTTAATGATTCAATTTAACTTTGATGTCATAACATGAGAGCAAGCATTTCACCCAAGACACGATTTTGCAATTCGATTTGTTCGCTTCAGCTGCCAATAGTTAGTTTGTTAGTTAGTTAGTTACCTACACTATCTACTCTAGCTTGAACAGCCAACAAAAGCAGCTGCTGCGCAAAGAGTACATTTCCGAGTTCTTTTTCAATATTGTGTATATGTAGATTTGTATGTCGGTGCATACGAAGAAGAGGGCTCAACCTAACGCGGATGCTGCATTTTTATTCAATAATATATTCTCAAATGTAGTTCAATAGTCGATATAGAAAGTGAGCGTGACCGCGAAATCAAATTCACTTATCAAGTCTTAAAGAGAAAAGTCAATCGTCAAACGCGACATTATATCAACATCAGTTCATGTATGTACTACATATACTATATATACATATATAGTTAAGAAAGAAATCCAGGTTTTGTACACTACACTAAAACTGAACTGATTCAATGGTGAAATGTTTTTCTCTACTGCAATGCTAAGAAAGATACTTTTTGACTTAAGTTTTAAGAGACAATTAAATTTCACCAAAGCTTACAGAGTATAGAGGTATTTTTCGATTCTATCTTTGAATCTGTTTCGTCTCTCTGCAAGAATGATATTCAAAAATATGCACAAACCTGTTTCAATCCCTTTCTAGTCGAGTCGAGACCCCAAAGGAATGTAACGCCAATATAAGAAAGACATGGTAGGCAGACACACCGCATTCATATGTATATACGAGCATGTAAGAGAGTAGCTGCTATACAGTTAGTATGTTGGATTTCGCATGGGTTTTACTTGTATTATAAGCATCCGGAGTCCGGACATATAGAACCAACCATATAGCAGCGGATCTCTGAATCTGAAGAAATGTTTTATTTGGTGCGATTGATCGTGCCTGGAATGACCCAAAAGTGGTCGCGGCCAATTATTCAAAGGTTTATTGATTATCGGCCACCGATATGTTAAGTTGTCTGTTTTGCAAAATGTTTCCAGATAATGATATATAGCTCCTGTAGGGGTAATGTATTTACCTTGGACAGAGTGTTGAGCTATTGCCAAGGGATTTATTTCTCATCTTTAAAAGCTGTACATTATGTACGTATAAGTTGAATGAGTGAGTGAATGAGTGAGTGAGTGAGTGAGTGAGTGAATGAGTGAGTGAGTGACTCAGTGTTTATAGAGTTGTCGGAATATCAAGTAGTTTTGAGGTTTAATCTGTTTTAAGGATTCATGTACGTGGGTTTTTATTATTTTTAGAAAAATTTTGTATTCAAAGGAATATGACTTACACGATAGTCAAGTAACACCCACATTTAATTTCCATGTGAGGAGGGATCTATGGTATCATAATGCAGGTGGATAACTATCATTTGTGAAATTTCACATATTAACGAAAAACCGTTACGCTTAATTGTAATACATAAGTTTTGCGGATGATAAAGAAAATTTCAAAATTTCATTTTTTTTTTTTTTTTCGTAATACAAATTCGGCTTTTACATAATAAAGGGTTTTCCAATAAGAGGTGTTATTTTGATATTCAAATAAAAATGCCATTTTTTGAGATAAATGATCGGATCTTTATTTCATTATAAAGAGGAGGGTATGCCGTTAATAATGGAAAATAACATCAGCCAAATGACCACCACGACTACGCCTACAGGACCATATCCTTTTCATGAAATTTTCCATAACCAAATCGCAAAGTGGCTGCCCTATGTCCTCGATAGCCTCACGAATTCCATCTTTGACGTCTTGAATCGACGCTGGGCTGTTAGCGTAGACCTTCTCTTTCACGTGGCCCCAAAGGAAGAAGTCGCAAGGTGTTAAGTCACAAGATCTCGGTGGCCAATTGTGATCACCTCTTCGAGAGATAACACGGTCCGGAAACTTTTCCCGTAAAAGATCAATGGTTTCGTTGCTTGTATGGCACGTAGCGCCGTCTTGTTGAAAGTAAACGTTGTCCAGATCAATACCATCCAATTCCGGGCATAAAAAATCATTAATCATCTGTCGATAGCGCAATCCATTCACCGTAACTGTTGCTCCAGCCTCATTTTCGAAAAAGTAAGGTCCAATGACCCCGCGGGACCATAAACCGCACCAAACAGTCACACATTGAGGATAGAGAAACTTTTCAACAATAACTCTTGGGTTTTCTGAGCCCCAGATGCGACAATTTTGCTTGTTGACGAAGCCATCGAGGTGGAAATGGGCCTCATCACTCAAGATGAGTTTTCGATGGAATTCCGGATCATTTTCATGCATTTCAAGGACCCAATCAGCAAAGACTCGACGTTGTTGATGATCAGCCGGCTTGAGTTCTTGTGTTAACTGAACTTTATAAGCCTTAAGACCCAAATCTTTATGCAAAATACGGGGTAATGACATTTGTGGAATGCCTAATTCCAAAGAACGACGAGGAATGGACAAACCTGGGTTTTCTTCAACACTTTCGGCTACAGCAGCAATATTCTCGGCTGTTCTTGAGCGACGTGTACGGGTTTTTTTTCTTCACGTCACTAACTTGTCCCGACAGCTCGAATTTTTCTACCAATTTCTGTATTGCGGTCCGACAAGGTGCTTCACGACGACCCAAAAATGTTCGAGTTTTACGAACCGTCTCTGCCACATTTTCACCATTTTTATAGTGAATTTTAATAATTTCAATGCGTTGTTGAATCGTGTATCGTTTCATTTTTATAAATGGCGTAGTTTCTACTTGTCAAATGTTAAAAAATGACAGCTCCAAAAGTGACATCTATCGAAATAGCGGGCTAATTAAAATAACACCTCTTATTGGAAAACCCTGTATAAGCTTGAACCAATCCTGCAAGCATTGAGCATTATTATTAGAGTGTTATCGTGCGTCGCTCTGAAAACTCCTTTTTCATGGGACCGAGCAAACAGAAATCACAAGGCGAATAGTCTAGACTAGACTATATAGGGATGGTTTTTATCACACACCTTTGTGACGCTTTCTAAATGAGGTGTTGCACTGTCAGATAGAAAGATCGTGAATTTTGTCAGTTTTTCCGACCATCGATGTTTAATCACCACTTCTCAGCCGAACTATACTCAAAGAATAGTTCCAAAAGTTTCTAGTATCAAATTATCCTTCTACCCTGATCTGTAACTGCAGCAAAAACATTTTCATAAAAAAATTCTCACAAGAAGCTGGGTTATCAGGAAATAGGCCTAATAGCATTTTTCCAAATAATTTTTGGAAATAAATTACAATGAATAATATCACGTACACAGAATTGGATCACGGTATCACAATTTTCAGATCAATCCAGCAATTTATAATTATATATTTTTAATTAGCACAATAACCTATCTATATGTATTTATGTATGTACCATGCTAATTTACTTTACCTCTTTCTGTGCGGTGCGATACTGTAGTATAATATTATCCAGAAATCTCCAGCAAACAAACTAATGCAAATTATTTCTGCGGGTGATTTATGCGCCGAAGGCTTAGGTAAGTTTGAAATTGAGATTCAGAAATAAAGTACTGTGCTACACACACTTGTCTGTTTTTGATTAAGCTATAAAGTATAAAGGCTATGTAAAAAAAAAACAACAACAACAACAACAAACCTTGCCGCGAACCCAATCAGTTTAATTATAGTTTTTTTTTTATTCTTATTGCTGCTGTTGCTGTTGCTACTACTACTCCTGTCTAAAAAAAAAAATTCAAAAAAAATTTTTTTTTTTTTTTTTTACGGAGATCAATTATTATCCGACCATGTTCAAACTCACGACATTTCAATGGCTCATGTATTTTACCATTATGATATCTTTCAAAAGTTATGGGTGTGACTTCTCGTTTTCTAAATGGGGGCCCCAGAGATATAAGATACATAAGTGCCCAAAGGAAGCAATTAATTCAGATTAGAATTTAACAAATTAAGAATTCTCTCTCCGATTACACGCATAATATATAATAAAGATACAGTCTATTGCCTCGAAATACAAATATTTATGTACAAACAGCGAGAAATCTATCTATTCACTTTTGGGATCCGCTATACTATATGTATGTATATGCAACTAAAGCGCGGCTAGACGACGACAACGACGACGTAATGTTATTATGAAGAATATTCGTTTTGCCAGCTCCTCAAAGCCTGTTTTACTTCATTTGAATTTTGATTCTTTGACAGGCAGGCTATTGTACGGTGTGGTGGCTTCTATTGACCCCATGCTGACTTACTGATGGAAATGCATTGTATATTGGCACTTAACATTCATAAGTTGAAAATTTCCATGAAAATGGTTTTAATTATTTTCGAAAGTTTATTCGAGGAATTCTTCCTATATGTGGAATAAATTCATAGCATGCCTGCTATTTTCATAATACTGGAAATATTTCATATCAAAGTAAATACGACATTATCAAAAAATGTACATCTGACAAATTTTTAGTGGAATGTGATTCTTTCTTGTACCAAATACATATGTACATAGATCCTCTGACATTTGAATAATTTCTTAGTTTTTTTTTTGTCTGTTTTATATAAATTTTCTATTACACACTTATTTTCGCTGAGAAGAGCTAAGAAAATCGTTTTCTTGCACTTGAAAATTGTATATTCTACCCATTTTACCTTACAAATGTTAATTTTCAAATTTATGCAAGAATTGCAGTTTAATAGTAGACACCCCTAATTTAACTCCTAACTACATTTTAAATTAAACTCACAATTATTCTATCTTACGTCTCGAACATCGCATTCATATATTCCAAGCACAACTACTAGTACCAGGACCTGGACTCAAAATCTTTTAAGTAGAAGTTCCGAAACTGGTACTTAAAAATGTTCAATACAAGTCCCACATATCAACTTTTAAATACCTAATAAGTACCGAAGTACGTCATTCATATATATGTATACATATCTAGGGGATTGTCGTAAGAGTTGGCAACCTTTTTGACTTTTGCCCATAACTTCCGTTAAAGCAATATTTGGTCAATCCATGAATATCTTTGGAAAGGTCTGAGAAAAAGGAGCACTTGCTGAACATAGCAGATTGGGTGAAAAATAAAAATAAAACCATTTAATTAAAAGTGAAAAGTGGTTGGCCAGTCGATAAAATGTGTACTTAACCGATTGAAAATGACCTGGAAAAAAAATTGTGCCGAATTTGTTGCAAATTTCTGTTTTTTAGCAAAATTTGAATGGTACATAGTTCGGAATCGCATTTCCGGTAAATTTAATAAATCCTCGTTATATTGACTTCTCTCTTGCGTTTTTTGGGCATCCATGAAGCACACAGTGGGTCAATCCAAACTACACAAACGCCATTGCAGCATCGCGTGTCACCGCAACCAAAGATGTTACAGGATTGAATTTGCCTTTTGGTTTGTTTTCAAGCATGAACCACACAACACATTCCAAATGCTTACCTTAACGATTGAATATTTTCTCCTCATTTTCTGGCAGTATTCACTCCTGCTACTCCTGCTGAAAAAAACAATTCAAGCTGAGTGCGCAACACAGTACGTGAACGCATAACAGTTGCTCCAAATCTGTAATGTCACGAAAAGTTCGCTGTTACTGAGATGAGTTTTTCCGCGCTCGAATATTGATGATGCTAGTGGTCAAAACTAAAAAAATCGCAGATGGCCAACCTAGACGACAGGCCAACCTAGGCGACAAGCTAACCCTGACGACATTACCCTATATATATATAAAACATTAACAAACAAATTCAATTTACTGAAGAACTTAAAAATAAAATGCACAACGACAGTAATATTTTTTTTTTTTTTGAAAAAATCACGACCGTTACTGTCCCTGCTACTAAATCTAATATTATTAAAAGGCATATTTAAATAATTTACACGAGCGAAGGACTTCGCGTTATGACGGGATTTGTAGTAAGTGCTTACTTTGGTACTTATAGGGTACTTAAGCTTATACCTACATATGTATATGGGACCCAGTACCTAGACTTATAATGTAATATATACATATGTATATATATAATATTTAAGTACCAGTATCACGACTTGTACTTGAAAATTATTTGCCTGCAATTACCGGGACTTGTACTTGTACTTAAAAAAAAAGGTCCTGGTATTGGCAATAGTACTTAAGTACCAATGTACTTAAGGGGAAGTAACCGTCGCGAGGCATGAAAAATACATGAACTTTGGAATTTTTTTTTTATATAAAATAAATACTTAAAAAAAAAGGGTTTTAACGTATTTTATTCTTCTATCAATGGAGAGTAAATTCCAGTACCCTTCAAACAAAACCGTGCACGGCGTGTTTTGGTCTGCGCGGGGCGCACCACAGCTCTGCCAATTCATTCGAAACAAATAGGGTTGAAAATGATTAAACTTGATAAAATGTTGGGGGTCTTATCGGTTTTCCTTTTCAAAACTATCTGTGAATAAAAACATGCTAGCCGTTAAAAAAAAAAAAACAGTTTTTGCCCTGTATCAACGGACGAAAAAACTATTTGTAAAAAAAAAATTGACAAAAATCGCTTCCTGATGAATTTCCTTTCAATCGGGCAAAGATTCGTGTGAATCAGTTCATCTGTTGAAGCTGTAGAGCGCCCCGCGTGTTGAAAAATTTTGTTCCCAGAAAAACTCATTTAAAATTTAACATTATAAAAAATCTTTGACAGCTTACTCCAGCTATTCCAGAATCATACAGTGACCCTTCTTCTTCCTTCAAGAACTGATTCTGCTGAATCTGAAGATTAACGGCTTCCCGAAATTTATGAGGATACCTCAGGTAGCAAGAAAAGGTCTCCCCAGCAAGCGCGCTCCGAGCGCCTCAGCTACCTGATTTCTAGCCGGCGGACGGCTCCGCACTCAACAGGCTGTGAATTCTAAAATCCTTCTACCTACGTGTTCTAAAGACTTTAAGGATGATAATTATGTAAAAAGAAAAAAAGAAAAATCGAATTTTTCATCGTCCTGAACGGTAACCTCCCCTTAAGTACTTTACAGATCTGCTATAAATGTATTATATATGTATGTGTGAAGGGGTTGGATTGATATATTTCATATGCGGTAGTATTTGTACTTATATCTAAAAAAATAATCTATACTTTGGACATGTGTAAAAATAGGAAGGCACTTATAATCCATATTTAGCGGCCAGTTTATATTTCTATAGACTTGATTCCTGACACACAAGCTTCTAGTGAAGAAAATATCGAGCCTTTTGTACAATCGAGATCTATATTTTGCACCATGTCCGCAAACGGGAGTAAAAAGCTTTTTTTTTATATACATACATATATATTAGTCAAAGGTTGATGCTTTTATTGAATGATATAATTGACAGATATTCATTAATTTTGTAGAGTTTTTGCCGGCTTTATTTTGGACAGCCTTTTCAAAAAAAAAAAAAAAAAAAGAAAATCCAATTCAAGCTTGTTGTCACAATTTATGTCAAATATTGGATTCTACTAGAACAATGTGAGCATTTATTAGGTATAGTAAGTAGGTGAGTAGACCAAAATAGTTAATTCGAAAATTATTCAAAATATACATTTTTAACTACATAACTAATTTTCACTCCAATAAAATTATTCTGAAGTCCTTAACTTCAAGAAAACTTAATTGGCAACTAATTCATTAAATTAAAGAAAAAAGTCCAAAAAATAATCGCTGAGCAGAAAAATTAAAGATCCGTAACTTCAGTCAAAAAAAGGCCTTGTCATTGACTCCAACCAAGTAATATTAGATGAAAAAATTTCCTTTAGTTAGTTCTAACGTTATGTAAATTTCTATCTATACTACTATACACTATACGAGTATACATAAGGACTACTTTATCATTATTCTTACGGCCTTTTGTTAAACTTATGGGCACATACTCATATCTAGATTTTTCCACTATCGTAAGTCATCACTAAATCCGTATGCCCTTAAGATAGACAATCCAAAGTATAGACGGTCTCGATAGGAGTCTCATGTAACATCGTATATTAATGGAAATGCAAGCAAATTATGTTCGTAAAATTCTTGTAAATAATCTTCATCGCGCTCTTAACATTATATATTATACTGTGTTACATGAACAAACACATGCACATCATACACATACACACCATACAAATGCATATAGTATATATATGTATATCGAGACTTCTCATTCCACATTTTATATGGATTCATATAAAAACTTGTCTTCAACTGACAATAATTTAAAATCTCAATTATCCACCCAACATTTTTGTATAGGTATCCGAGCACAAAATATGAGGCTACATAAAATGGATATCGGGTAACATAAATAAATTGAGACATTATAAGTTTACTATTGGTCAGCTATATAGCTAAGTCAGGCTTGGTGGTATATACATGCATACATACAATTTCATACATATGTATTATAATAGAGGAGATCGTAGGCAGGTACGAAACGTGTAAAATAGTGTAGAACGCACCTCAGGCTTCTTCTTTGGACGTATCTAAAATTCAAGAATCCTTGAAATGGACGTGAAATAAAATGAAATTTATTTTTATCGCTACTACCTACAGCTCTAGTATAGAAGAGAAGAGAGAGAGAGCTTGATGGTTGCGCGATTGGATAACGTGATAACGAGATAAAGTATAATTTTAACTGCTTTAGATGCACAAAATAAATTGAGGATATACTTCCGATGTCAGGTATTAAATTGTAAGGAAGGGAATACACGTTTTTTTTTTTTTTTTTTTTTTGTTCTTAATGAGAATGGAGTTTCAATATATCGAGCGGCTATATTATCGTCTTCCTTCTGAGTTGGCTTTTTTCAATTTTTTTTTTTTTTGTTATTTGAGAAATTCCAGTGCCTTTCATAAGTACTAAATCGTGAGTTATTTAAAATTTAATTATAGAAATGAAATTCTTATCTGAGTTGTTAAATTTATTTTATATATTCAAATTTTATAATTTCTTATCTGTTTTAATGAAATTAGATCTCTCACACCACCGTCGCTTCGATAGAATTTCCGCTTGCCAAAAGGACCTACGAAATTTCATAGTGGGGTCGAATTTGACTTCAAGACCGTACCATATTGAATATATTTGAATTTGGACGGCCAGATAGGAAAATCCTAATATATTTAAGTAGTTGTGGGCCCAACACAATGCAATTAGTTTAAATAAAAGAACAGAATGCTAGGCTCTGTCGAAGATGCTAAAAATATATAGTTCAACTCACCAAAATTATTGAAACACTGTTTATCTAATGTGTTATACCAAAGAACATATAACTTAACTGTTAGATGTTCTTTTATTATACGGAACATTGTGCGGCCAAAATGTAGATAAGCCATATTAGCTATTTGACAGTTCCAATCTATTGTTCAATGTATTCCACCTAAACCAAAACCTTTCTAAATTTACGGTATTTTCATTGGCCAATTTTTGGTTGTGTGCAAACATGGGTATAGAATCTATCAGTGAATACGGGAATTGGACAGAAAAATTGGTTACCGGAGAGACTTGAACCTGCATATTTGTATTTCTATACTTTGTGCTATATCAATAACACCTCTAATTTTCCTTTTAATTTCACTTTTTATAGAGAATTTTTGATTTCACATTAATTTTTACGTATGAAATAGAAAGCAAGATACTTAGTGATATTAGCCCATATTGACATTTATCGATTAATTTATTTTTGTAACTACATCCCTAGTAGAAATTGCTCACAATTTTACCTTGTCTCCTTCCCCACAAGGGGCAGTTATTATTTAAACCAATACTAATTTGACTGAAAAGTATCAAGGTGTTTGCAGTTCATAAAGAAACATATAGAAAATTAAGTCCCGATGAGCCTCCTGATGAGTATTCATTAAATCTCATCGAAGGGCTCATTGAATAGCATGAAACTGCTCCCTATTTACTAAACCAGCAATAAATAAATATTTATTATTGTCATCACCTTATCAGATGACATTTCTATTAGGAAAATTTGAATGGATTTTTGTGATTTATATAAGTTTTAAATTAAATTTTTGATTTGTTTTCCGCGGAAAGACTGTCGCCGCCGGTATGCTGAACAAGACGTTATGCCCAAATCCTTACGCCTCAGCGTCTATATATTTTGAATTCGGAAAAAAATATGAAATTAGTCGTAAATGCAGATTATCAAATTTCAAATTCATCATGACATTCATTGACATGCTCCTTAATAAACTCATCGTGACACTCAGAGCTACGCTCATTAATAAGCTCATCGTGACACTCATTGACATGATCATTAATAAACTCATCGTGACCCTCATTGACGTATTCATTCATAAGCTCATCGTAACGCTCATTATGTACTCATCGAAGTGCTCATCTAATATTGTAAAATGTACAAAAGAGAAGCACAGCATGCATATCTATATAAATGAAAGCGATGCAATTCTCATGCACACTATCTGTGAATAAGTAAATAAATGAGTTTTTTCCCGGATTTGATTCAAACGCGAATAAATTTCATTAGCACGTTCATCTAATTGCTCATGAGGAGCTCATTGATGAGCTCATCATGATATGTCTACCAGGGATGTTCTGTGCATACACGTGTTTATGAATACACTTATTTCCTCTGAAGATGGTATTCATATAAAAAAAAAAGACAGATAGCAGCAGGAGTATCTAAAAATGGAAGCTTTTTGTCGATGAAATGAGATTAAATTTCATATTTTGCTATTTGTAAAATATCCGCAAAAGCATAGATGTACCTACTTACGTAGAAAATTTGCATGTTGCCATAATATTTATTGAAAATTAAAAAAAAAAAAAAATTTGTCGGAGTAGGTACGTTAATTAATCTAGGTATTTGCAGTGATCGATTAGGAACGATCATCTAGTTGATAGTATTATCATACAAGATCCAAATTAAATAAAACAAGTAACGTATGTATGTAGTAGGTATAAGACCAATTCTTCTAGATGAATGCCCGTATGAAATTTCGTATGATCAGCCATCTGTGAAAGGTTGATTTTTGAATTTTTTTTCCCATATATTTCTAGAACGGTTCGTCGGACAGAAAAAATGATTATAACAAATTTTATAGAATTTCGTATTCTGATGAAGTTTTTAGTACAATAAAAATGTCTAGGACTAATCGTTTTCACAATATAGGTAAAAAACTTAAATATTTATATGGCAATACCAAGAAGAGGTTCCCCTATTTAGTCCATTTTTGAAACTTTATTTGTTATTACTATGGAGCCCCATGTACTAAACTTCAGCTCTCTATGTCAACGCGTTCTCAGGCATTGTCCAAATATATAGTGGAAAAAGAAAGTTTTGTATGGCAACTCCACTCAGTAGTTTCCCGATTTGTATCATTTTCGAACTTAATTTTACTTTTTGTTTTTAAGTCCGTGTACAAAATTTCAGCTCTCTTAGTATATGCGTTCTCGGGTTATCGTGCGCACAGCCAGACAGACAGATGGGCAGACAGACAGCAAACGGACGAACATGCAAAAATCAAAATAAATTTTAATATTATGCGTGCGTATCCAAACGATTTTGCTTTACCATAATTATTTCTGTGCGTTACAAATGGACTGACAAACTTAGTATACCCTATAGACTTCATCCAGGGTATAAAATGAGAAATTTTAGTCCACTGAGCAGTTTTCGAAAATTTATATACAATAGATAGATTCATTAATTAATTTTTTTTATACAAGTAGGTACACATCTAGTTACTACTTGGCAGTGCAAAATCACGAAATAGTTTCTCTCGTTTCATTAAATTTAGAAATTGCAAAATTCATTTGAAGACAGCGAAGCAAAGTTCAAAGCATCAATAAAGATCATCACCTTCATTATTATCATCACAAATATATTTTCCATTTCATTATGAACAGAAGCGTTTTAAAGTGATTGTAACGCCGTTGTATATAGTACTGATGAGTAACGAAGCCGTGAAGAGACTTACTACACAAACAATGTTAGTAGTTTTTAAATTACAGTGATTGCTTTCTATGAAATTAAAGAAATTTAAGTATAGTTTATAACAGAAATATTCTTCTCTTGTATGTATGCACCCCCTCCTTCAAAGATATTTCACAAAGATATTTCAATCCAAGAATATCTTGCATCATTGTCTTTGGTTGTCTATACCTAGAAGAATTCTATCCAAAACGTTAATCATTTTACAAAATTTAGTGCCATATCTGCATTTATCAATATTTGTTAACAGAGAGTAACAAGTATATATTATTATTATTCTTTATTATTCTTTTGCACAGGAACTATGATAATTAATCCTAGAATAGAATGCAATTTTCATATCTGGACCACCGGTTGGTTTCACACAGCCTTAGCTATACATTAGATATTGTCCAAAAGGCTTCAGGCTCATTGGCAACGTGATCCATAGCAATAACGATCACAAAGGCAATTCTATGCATATTTGTTGGACCGATTTCACGCTGAATAGATGGAAAGGTTGAACCATTTGGCGTGGAAAAATTTCTTTTCTTCACGACAACTCACAAGAGCACACGTCTGCAATTACAATGCAGAAAATTTTCGAATTGCATTACAAACTGAATTCCCATCCACCTAATGCACCAGATTTGGCCCCTCTCGACTTCTTTCAGAGTTCGAGAAATCTTTTTTTCTTGTTCGTATTTTTGGCTGGTTTAAGGAAGTTAGAAAACTATTAAGCAAAGTGTATCCAGGTAAAGTGAGACTACAAGATATCAGGAAACTCACATTTGTTAAGTTCCTTCTGTTTCCATGTCAGTTTGCCTATTTTGACTTCCATCTTATCACCATATAAATTAATGCTGCCTCCCGACAATTTAGACATTCGCCCATTTTGGTGGATTGTTGATGATTCCGACTCTTTCGTTTATATTTGTTAAATCTAGACAACCTATGCAACCATAGCATGACTATTGTTTTCCTTAGGTGAATTCAAGTTCGTTGCTTAAGTCTTTTGTTTCAATCACTAGTGCATAGATGTTTATCGCTTTCAACTCCTTTAATCCGTTGCGAAAAAAAAAAAACAAACAAATTATCTCACCACTATTACGTTCTCAATTCTTTACTTAAAATAGATAAGCTATTTGCATGGAACTGAAAAACTTCTAAAATTAATAAATGACACACAAAAGATTAATTTTAAAATTAGGTCAGCTATAAATCAACCAGTTTTTGTTGGTGATTCCCTTTGTTGGGGCGCTCATAAAATTATATGCATATAGAGCAAATTCAATACAAATTTAAAATGAAATATAAATAAAAAAAACACAAACAATATCCGCGAAGACAAAACATTGTCCAAAAATAACTTTTGATGTGATGTAAAATGCAGCAATGGAGTATGTATACAGACATTTGTTGGCGGTTGGAGTTCTGGTGGTAGACGGCGGCGTCGTCGGCAACGGGGCATTTATTCAATGCAAGGAAAGACGTGAAAAATCAATCAACTTTCACTTTTCTTGCGTACGAAATAAATGCGACCCTATATGTTTCAAGCATGACCGACCGGTATTTCAAACGCAGAGCCCCATAAATAATAAGACAACTTCAAGAGCATAATATTTTCTGCAGAAATAAAATTCAAAAATGTCAGCGATATTAAGTTTAGTTTGATATGACGGGACACGGTTTGCTTACATACATATCTACTTATATACGCTGTTGTTGTTGTTGTTGTTGTTGTTGTAATAATAATAATCCTGTACAATATGGAAAATGCCAGTCGTTTTGTATGCATTTACGTATTTTATTGTTGCAAGTTGATACTAGACTTTTAGACCTGTCAAGAAGGCGGTCCCAACTGTGGCCAGTCTTTACTTTTAGCATTGAGTACACTTAGGTTATTAATCTCATAAGGTATGATATGTGTGATGTAGTATTATTCAGCAAAAATTTTAGTACAAGCTTATCTGGAAAGACTATAAAGATATGATTATTGGGTAAGTTTTGAAGTTGGACATTTATAAGGTCAGCAATTCTTTGAATGTATACATAAAAACCACCGAGTGATGATGAAATTGAATAACAGAAATAACAGAAAATGCGAGAAAGCTGTAATAAGAAGTAAATATGACTGATACCTAAAAACATCAGAGTCCACTTCATTGTGGTCACAATCGGTCTATTGTGTGATCTCTTGAACTTATAGCTTACTTCAAGTAGTTACTTCTATATTAATATACAGTTCAGAAATAATTACAAGGAATGAAAGACTAATCACTATTCACACAAAAAGATAAAAGGTTTCTCCTTTATCAGTATAGTCACAAACCACTTCTCGAGACATTGTTCTTATCTCCTTAACAAAATTTCCAGGGCCTACCTTCATATCCTTTCCACTAAGAAACTAGAGAGACTAGTGATCATGTTTTAAGGTAGTGTGCATTGGCATTGGTTCGTCATTACATTTTTACTTTATACGAAGAACATTTCTATTTATAAATGTTGCTGTACACGTGAATGTTCGGATACAAGTGAAATTGTTCAAGTTCGTGTACACGTATACAAGATTTCGAATGTTTGGTCTTTGTCCGCGGATAAATTATTAGCAAAGTTTTCATTGCTTTTCTAGAAATATGAGCCAAGGATTAAGAATATCTGTATATGGTAATAAGTCGTTTGATGAAGAAAAAGAGCTCTGTGTGTAAGTGTCAACGCATGGAACTGTTTTGTTATTTTTACTTAAAGTTTACTAAAGCTTTCAATTATCGTTTTTTCATCATTTCCTGCGTGTTCTAGAGTTCTTGTCACTCTTACTGAGCTTTTAAGGGGGATTATTTACTTGGTGGTGCTTCCAAAAAAACCCATTCAACTTTTTTTTAGCCTGAAAATCCCATCATTAAAGCTACTGATTTTTTTTTTTACATTGTATAGAACTTACTCAATAATCTCGGTATACGCCACCACCCACTCCAACGACCAAAGAATCTTCTCCCAACTCAGCCCCCCCCCCCCCCCCCTCATACCCACCATATGAAAAGCGATAAGAAATTCCTTCGAAATGAGTCATATCTATGGCACTTTCATTTTTATTAATTTTTTCAATTATTTCCAAAAAAAATTTCAATTCACATTTATTTTCCAATGTTTCCTCCTAAGTATTGAAATCAGTCCATTTGTAGTAAACGAAAATTCAATACAAGATCCCGAAACATTCATAGAAATTGCAATTTCAATCTGAATAGTCATCCAAAAGGCTATGCATCGATCATGTTTCACTTTCAGTATACCTACTCAGAATCTCAGATATACTGAGCTTCTATCTAATGCCGTTGGCTACATACAGTTAGTAAGAGTAACTCAAATGACATATGCAGATTTACAGATTTGCAGTTGTTGAACGTTTGCATCTATAAGATAGAAGTAAGCCAACCAACCATTCACCCACTGAAACTGATGGTGAAACCTAAGTCGCTACAATGATTACAGCTCAAGAGATCAAATACCCACAGACCTACATACAAGGTGAATATATAAAAGACAGTCAGATACAAGATTTGGATATCTTTGAAGATTGTTTCCGAATGTGGTTTGATTGTGCTATAGCAAAAACCACATGCCAAGAGTATGTTAACCGCGAACTAAAGTATGTTACTAGAGAATTCCATTAGGGGTTATAAGATTATTTGGCAATCTTCAGCTGTATATGTAATAGATATGTTATGGAAGACTATGTGCGCTTGCGCGTTCTCATTACTTTCCCATGCCAATTTCGTTAATTATATTTCTTGTGGAATGGTTAACCGAAGATTGATTTTTCCAATAATCGGTAATGAGGCTGAAGATAACGTGGATTTTAGCGATGCGATTGTTTCAGATTACACTTTCACTGGAAAATGATGATAGTTTATGATTTATTAAGTAGGTATACTTATTCACGATATAATCTTCCATGTATACACATAGGTTAGAGATAGTTTAGTTCATTCCTCACTCATGTGTTTGTATGCGTATATGTATTTTGGAGTCTAATATTAAGATGGAGCTTCTCTTAAAATATTTAAAGGTGCTCCGTCTGTCTATCAGCAAAATTACATAGATTCGTAGGTTACTCAAAAAAATCAGGCTTTTACTTTTAAAACTACTAAGTTCAATATATAATATCAGAGTTGGATTAATATTAAAGCGATTATACAAAAATGGGCGTATTATACAGGTTGTCCCATACGTACCGCGTTTCCTTTATACCCCGGATTACTTACTCAATTTCGAGAAATAAATTGTATGGTATGAGGCCCGAAAATGCACGGTGTGGGCGGTAGGGGGGTTTACGATTTTTAGTACTGTTTACACTTTACACCTTGTAAATTTCTTGATATATGTACACCCTATCAAGGCTAGATTTATCTCAGGTGATAGCAAACCATCTAAGCTTTGCAATGAATGTCCAACCGCCCTACTGTCACCTTCAATCTTAAGTTGTAGTACGTCAAAGTCGAAAAATTGGAAAAAAACATCCTATTTTTTTCCAATTTTAACGATTTTCCCGCCAAAATACATGATAAATATACAGTTTATTTACAAGATTTAGAGACCCCGGAATGTTATCTTTAATTTGATTATGCACACGTACCTACCTAAATGCTACCGTTTTTGAGATATTCCCGTTTCTATGATTCATAAATTCATGAATTTTTTGCTAATTTGCGTGGAATTGCATAAATTAGACGCGATTTCTATTGTTATTAGCAAAATTAATGAAATTATACGGGAATATCTCAAAAACGATATCATTTAGGTAGGTACATATGCAGATTCAAATGAAAGGTAACATTCGGAGGTCTCGAAAGCGTGCAAGAAAGTGCTATCCTTATCTTGCCTTTTAGCGGGAAAATCGTTGAAATTGAAAAACAAATTGCAAAATTTTCTAAGTTTTTGATTTTGACGTCCTATAACTGCCGACGGAAAAGGAATATAGAGGTGGTTGGACTTTGTAGGAAACCGTAGAGGCTTTACTATCACCTGAGATGCAAGTTACCTTCATAGGGTGTATAACAGGAAAGTCACACGAAAGTTACATGGTATTAGGATAGAAAGAACAAAAATCACAAAATCCCCCTACCGCCTTCACCGTGCATTTTCCGACTCTCCTCCCATACAACTTTTCTCTCGAAATTGAGTGAGGAATCCGGTGTATAAAGGAAATGCGGTACGTATGGGACACCCTATATATATACCACGGAAGACGTCATTTATATAAATGGAAACCAGCAACGAACCCAGAATAGAATCCTGTGGTATACCATATTTCATTCTATTGTAAGTGCCATTCAATTGTACACATTACTTCCAATATTCCTTTAAACTTTGAATCTTTTCTTTTTTATGGTAACCCGTTGATGAAAGGTCTAGGCTATAAAATGGTGAGACAAAACCTTTTTTTATGTGTTGCCAAAGTTCAGAGGAAACCCTGGGCTAGCCTTGGCGACAGAAAAGGAAGAAGGGGTAGGATTAGTGGGTTGAACCAATCAGGTGCTTGTGTGTATTACGTTTGAATGTGTGCGACTCATAAGTGAGGTGTGAAACAGAGGATGGCAAACTGTTCCACATTCGTACTTATTATGTTATGAACGATTCACGGAATTTCACGGTTAGGCCGAATCTTACTTCAAGGGTGTGAAGGTGATCTTGCGTTACAGCTCGTATGGTGCGTATTTTAAAAATTCTACAATGGTCGGTAGTCCTTCTTTTGGACTTTGTCTAACGTGGACGATGCAGTGCGTTGAATCACAGGTAATTTGTTAGATGTTAGGACAGGCGGTATCATGTAATTGATTAACACCAGTTCTATTGTAGAATGCTGGCTGCTTTTATTTGAAGTTTTTGTGGACCTATCTTTATTTGGTATGCGAAATAGAAATATTGAAATTACTGAACCGAAATTTAGCAGACCATCTTTTATTGTCTTTTCGATGAGGGAATTCCTTTCATAAACCATAAAATTCTCATCCAACTTAGTTTTACATAAAAGTTTTCAGAGCTGCTTAATATGTTTAAAAAAAAATTATTGAAAAGATCTTAAATTTAAAATTAAACAAATATTCACAACCATAAAAAAAATATTTGTAACCTCAACGCCAATCTCGAAGTAATCTGCATAAAAAAAAATACAAAAAAAAAATCCAAGTCTCAATAGACGGGCAATATTTAACCAAGAAGAAACTGTCGCCTATAACCATTCTATGAAAACTATGAATGGCGCATTATTAGTCACTGTCCTTTAAATTATTGTCAATTTCTCATTTCAATATAATCAAAACATTAATTATCGCCATCTAAATTCCTTGGGGCTCCATTGTCGGATCAACCCCACCTGCAGCCTTTAAATGTGTATATAAGAACACCAGAGTCTTTTAGCCCGTGGAAATTCCATTTGCAGCCTCTTTAAATACCACAGACGCCAACGGCAACGACATAGAGACATAAGAAATCATATAGAAAAAAGGTAAAAATTCATTTCAACTTAAGTCTCCCTAGCTATTTCCTACGTCTAGGTGTTATTTATTTCCGCTAATGAATTTATTTATATATGGTACGAAGCCGAATGCTTTTAAATTGCCTATTTCCATATGTACCTGGTCTAACTGAAGTCTCAGCGACGACGAGTGTGTGTTTAATTAATGAAAATGAACGAGAGAAAAAATGATGTCAGAATTGAAAATGATTTTATCTATCAATCAAGTAAAAGGAACGCAAGCCAGAAAAACTACTATCGGAGAATATTGCTATAAGAAAGAAGGAGGTCGTCCATCCGTCGTCGATCGTCGGCGGACGGTGCTCCGCACTATTGGGGGCATGAATTGAACTTTTGGGGATATTGGATAGAGTCTTACTATTTTTTGGTTTCTTCTTTTACTTCTATTGATTATATCTCACTAGTTTGTGTCTGGCAGTTAGTAATGATGTAACAAGTTTTCTGAATACGTGAAAAATGTTTTGGTTTTTTTTTTTTTTTTTTCGTGGAAGGATGTTGTTAATTACGTTCCATCGTAGAAATAAAAAAGTTTTAATATATGATTTCGTTCTGTTCTTTTTTCGGGATTTTATTCTGAGAGGCATATAGATACTCGCACAGTAGATTGTTATTTCTTTTAATAATAATTCTAGAAGGATCAGATTTTGGTGTTATTACGTACTATTATGAAGTGTTGAAGATATAATTACAAGCGCTGTGATCTTGAATCGAGATATAAGTACTTTTATTGTTATATGAAAATGATGCAGATTTTTCATTGGAAAGCATGGAACAGAATGCACATTTTGCACGTCCCGGCTCTAGCTATGAAATCCTTAAATATAGTGCACAACTGTCTTAACACCCTAAACAAGACTCGTTTGGTAAGACCAACACCCTGCGAAATTCACATTATATGAGGCAACACGGCTTAAGCTTAACTTAAAATTTGACGCTGTCGCGAGACGTGGTCGCTGCCGCCAAGTACGCGAAAGTTAAAATGGATGAAAATCACAAAGCGCAGATACAATGTACTGCTAAGGATGTTGGTTGCTGACGCCTTTCACGTTTATTTCATTCTTATTTGGATCACTGCCCCCCCCCCCCCCCCCCCCCCGACCCGAAATTGCAAAACCTCAAATTCCAATAACCTCTAACCCAATCTTAAAGCTTTTCCATCACAGGACACAAATAGCAAATATCCACAATACAAGCAATAGCACAGCGGTTGGAAATTGTATACGCTCCAGCTGTTAGAAATTAACATAAAGACTGTCCCAGATGAAAAGTGGACGCAGAAAAAATTTAATAATTCGTGACTATTAAAATATTTTAGAAATTTTATTTTACTAATACAAATATGACAATATAGTCTAACTGTAAATCATTATTATTTGCTCAATTTTTCGTAACGGTAAAATTGACGCACTTTTCTTTTTAGGCCTGCCATCAAATTTGTTACATAAGTTGAATTCAGCTGCTGCATAACACGGATGTACCGTTTTCTGAAATCCTCGATGTTTCTGGTCTATTTATTTGTTCTCTTCAATTTCTGCTTCATATGCGCCCAGTATTTTTCAATAGGACGTAACTCCGGGCAATTAGGCGGGTTGGCGTATTTTGGAACAACATTGATTGAATTTGCCTCATAAAATTCCAGGGTCCTTTTGCTGTAGTGGCACGTTGCCAAATCAGGCCAAAATAAAACAGGAACTCCATGTGATCTTATGAAAGGGAGCAGTCTTTTTTCAAGCATTCCTCGATGTAGACATCGCTGTTAATACTCCCTTTTGTAATGAAAGGCTTTGATTTCAAACCGCATGTCCAAATAGCCTGCCAAATTAGAAACTTTGAAGGAAACTTGGACATCCTTCGAACTTTTAACTGCTTAGGGACTCCTCCTCGATGAGTGGAAACGTAAAACGTTTTGTCAGGAAGTTCCTTAAAGTCTCCTTTGCAGTATGTTTCGTTATCGAGAATACAGCAAGAATACTTTGTCAAAAAATCGGAGTAAAGTTTTCTTGCACGCGTTTTACAGATTTTTTTTTCTTCACTTCTGTCAGGCGCACATAAAATTTTAAATGATTTTAAATTTGTTTTTTTTTTCATCCTGTGTGCTGTTGACTTCGATATTCCCACTTTTATGGCCACATCTCTGATGGAAAGGTTGGGGTTCCTCTTGTAGATGTTCTTTACCTTTTTCTCTTTTCCCCTTCGAGCCTTTTTTCGCACCAGTTCCATGTTTCCTCGGACTAGTCATCCTTTCAATATAATTTTTGAAAACCTTGTAAATGGTACTTTTAGCAATTTTAAGCTTTTTAGAAAACTTCCCAATGGACAATTCGGGATTTGCACTTCGTGTGGAAATAAATAATTTTCTTTGAATTTCTTGATTAGATGCAATTGTTCACGTTACGGTGATATGAACAAGATTGATATGTATATCAAAAGAATGAACTGTGACAAACAATTCGTGGCATGTTCGATCATAATCCGTTAGATAGTAGTGAAATAATAAAGGAAAGAGTGCGTTCACTTTTCATCTGAGACAGTCCTTAGTAAGGACAGCAATTCAAATTTGTTTATTTTTCTAAGCATAGCAAATGCTAACTTGACTTAACTTGACTTAACTTAATTTAGCTTAATTTAACTTTACACAAAAGTACAGTAAAAGTGTAACATAATTTTAGTGATTTGCTATCAATCCTTTTTAAAAAGTTAATTTTCATAGCCGACTTACTCGTTTACATGATAGAAATCTGTTTTCAAAAATCTATCAGCACAAGTAGGTACGTATAGCCTATAATAATAATCGAATATACGAGTATAACTATTAAATCTGACTTAATCTTTAACAGTGCAGTTTTACAGTTATATCGTGAGCAAACGTCGACAAGATTATATTTGAGCATTGAGATTCTAGTGTGTACTCTTTATTTTATTAATTTCGATCATTCGAACCGATTTAGTTTCAATTACTAGGTACAGTACGCTGTAATCAAAATAGACTAATGTTGCAGTGCTTAAAAGTAATGACATTTGGACAACCAGATTCCATAAATTGTTTATAGGTGTAACTACACAATAATAAAAATAGGGATTATGTGTATCCTCGGAGCTCTACGGTAATTTACTAATTTTTCCCGCTTTCATGAGTAGATATGTAATTGCAAATCGAAAGCTTTCGAAAATTTGTGTTAACTTTGTGACTAAATTTGATAATCACTTTTACACTCCCAGATTACAGTAAAGTATTACCAAGTGTATGGTCGACTAAAACTGATGTAAAATGGGCTACATAAATTATAAACAAATTGTATTATATGCCGATTCAGTCTGATCTAAACAGGAAATTTTTCATCTATATACCTACAAAAAAACAAAGCCGTTGGAGCATTTTGAATTTTTTCTTAAAAAAAAAAAAATCACAGCCTGGAAACTTTTTTGTGATTTCAAATTTTGAAGCTAGCCTAGACCTCTCAATCATATACCATGCGCTATAGACCCTCCTAGCTGTATTATATTCCCATTCGGAATAAAAATAAAGAAGTAAAAAAGCTTTTCTATGTAAACGCCGCATCACTTGTTCTATTTTGTTCTGTTTTTTTATTATTGCCCATCCATAGAAGACCGTGACGAATTTCTTGTTCTGTTGAACTCTACAATTCTCAAGGAAACAAATTACTTTGGAGGCCCAAGTTAAGTTTTTTTCTCTTGTTGTGTTTCACTTCACTTTTGGAAAGATCTTATTTACATTTTTTAGCCTCAGACAATAATTTCTAACTGGCGATAAATTTTAGATAAATTGGACACGTTTAGACCTCGTTCCTCTCATATAAATTGTAATTCTCTGAACTAGAACTTAAATGAAATGAAAAATGTTCAAGTGACATTCATATACAGTGGAATTACACCACATCACATCACACTACACCACTGTACACACTACAATGAAGATTAAGTTTAAAAATTTAATTAAAAGAAAATATATTTCGCGCGGTTTTTCTTTTTGAATTTTTATTTTGTGGGAAAATTCTTCAACTAACTATTCTTTCTCATACACAATCTCAAATGAGATTGAATTGTAAGGCGCTTTGTTAAAACATAAAAACTTCTTGATAAATGGTATCACATCCACTAAAGTGACATGTAATTTGCTTCCTAATTTTAATATCTTGAAATCTGAATTTGTATGTTAATTAACATCGATTATTCTTTTCGTTTTTTTTCAGGTATGTTGAACTGTTCTATATATACTTACTGACGACCATGAGAAAAAAACAAGGTACAAAAAAAAAATATTTCTTTTTGAGAGCAATATCTAAAAAAAAAAAAACATCTCCAGTTTTAAATATGACAACCGATGCGTCAGCATCCGTTCAATTTCTATTAATAGTGAATTTCTCTAGAATTTTATCAAATATCACACGCATTTACAAGAACACAATTTGTCGCCATTTATACTGCAAAACTATACACAATCTCAGGAGACAATTAAAAATTCAATGCATACAATCCTGTGATGAAAGGCTATCGTGACTAGAAAGTAAACTCTAATTGCCTACCGTCAGTGTCTCTTGTAGCACTCGATTAGGCGCAATAACCTAACACTTAGCAAGAAGTGAATAAAAACACTTAGATCATAAAAGAAATAAATGCATTAATAGACTTGCTAACTCGTGCACAGCCGTATAAAACACAAGTTTATTGGCTGGTCTCGAAACCGGTGTGTAATTATAACCATTATTTAATAATCGTAAATGATTAGGATATGTTATTCAGTTAGGATGCTCGAGCTAGTTACAGTCGGTCTTATACCCAGTCGCGCTATAGTACCATGGCAGACAGACGAACATTGCGGTTTTGAGTTTACACATGTGCGCGCTGGAGCGAGCGGCCAGCTAAGTCAGCCGCCAACTCGCCTGAACGGCCTTCTTCGATTTTTCTGTATCATGATTCGTTTTACACTCTTTATTACATAGAAAATGTCCAACAACAAAAATTATTATTACATTATAAAGTGGTGCCAAATATTACGGAATCATTACTGCTATTATTATTATTGTTTTGCATACATAATGTGTATGGAAATATTGCAACATGACAATAAAATATCAGTTGCATAATTACTTACCTTTTATTAATCTTGTTTGAATTTTCAAAATGAAATCTAAAGGAGCGGTAACAGAATTTCATTTGTTTTTACATAAGTATATTTTTTAGAGACTTTGCATTATGGAATCTCTTATCATCAGCATTTTAGTAATTTAAATGTGATGAAACAAAGTTACCTTGATGTGTATGACAAGTATGAGTATATTGAGGACCAAATAACGTTTGTAATTTTAATTTGTCCGATCTGAGCAATTATTTAAGATCGGACAATTAACTTTATTACTTTTGTAGTTTATAGTTATTAAAAAATGCAATTAATTGTGTTACATTTAAAGACAAGTCGCAAGATAATACAAATCTGTTAATCTTCAATTGTCTTCAATGTCGATTTTTATTACTGCCTCGTCACGTCGTTATATATATTTCTTTAACACGTCACTAACATTATTTGGTAACTTCGTGTTAAAAATTGTTACTGTCATGAAACATTGTTACGGAATTCGTATAACGTAAAAAATTCAATATTTTTTTCGACATTTTTGAAAACATAAATTACTTAGGAACAGAAATAGTTACAAAATGGTGTTATATAAAACTGATATCTGAGTTGATTGATACATTCAGAGATCTTTTAGGTAATTATGTAGGCTATCTGCGATATTTTTAGTTTTGACTACTAGCGCCACTAATGTTCGAGCGCGGAATGTACTTCTCTCAGTAACAGCGAACTTTTCGTAACAACGCAGATTTGGAGCATGAACGTAAAGTATGTCCTGTGCACATAGTGGTTTGAAATTCCATAAATGGGTGTTTTAGCAGCAGTAAATACATCCAGAAACTGAAGAAAAAATATGGCATCATCAACGTAAGCATTGTGAATGTGTTGTGACTTATGCTTGAAAATAAACCAAGAGGAAAACTCAATCCTATAACATGTTTGGTTGTGGTGTCACGTGAGTCGACCATTTTGCCTGTCGTCAAGGTTGGCCACTTTGTGTAGTCAGGGTTGACCCACTGTGTTTGTATGCTTGGTAAACGCTCTAAAAACGTCCAGTACCAATCCCAACGAAATCTGCCAATAAAACACCAGGTAAAGGAAGATGTCCGTCAAAAAAGTGCAGAAAAAGCTCTCTTAGAACAATGCAGGAGAGAAGTACATTTGAAATGTGTCAATATAACGACATTTGCTGGAAATTCGATTTCGAATAATAAGCCATTCAAATTTTGCTAAAAAACAGAAAAATGTAACAAATTCGGCTTTTTATTTCATTCAATTTATTTTTCAAGGTCATATTCAATCAAGATCCCTATATTTTTTTCACTTTTCACCTAATGAATCTAAAATGTTCAGCAAAAGTGTTCGTTTTTTCCAGACCTTTCCAAAGATTTGCTTTGATTGACCAAATTCATCCTTAAACTGAAGTTATGGGCAAAAACCAAAAGGGTGTCCAACCCTGACGACACACGCCTACTTATTTTACAAACTTGGACACTTCCAAAGTTACTTTTATTCGTGCTCTTCAAATCAGTTGATCGCAACTTTTCAATTAAACGGATCAAACTTAATAAATTGAGAGCTCATCGAACATTTCTTCATCCTGCCCGATAATGAAAAATGACTATAAAGACTCGGTGGTTTGCTCTGTTCAGTGTTATAAATAATCTCACATCCAGCTTCCCAAAAGGCCGATATTTGACCGCTACTTACCCAAGACTGCTGCATGGTGCGGATAGCACCCTGTGATTGTATATACGACAAATGAATCTGATATTTGAGGGTTTGTTTGGACAACTATAATCCGGTATTTTTTCGAGGTCGGGTACCTATGGCTTTGACGACGACATCATCTTCCTTCCTTTCATCAATCTCCTTGAATGCTAGTAATGTAATTAGTTTTATCTGCTGGTTTCTTCAGCTGCTGCAAAGACTACCCTCCTCGTCTACGGATAGTAAGTATGAGTGTACTACCAGTTTTGATGCTTTTTTTGGCTCATCAGTATCTATATATTATTTTGCAAATCAAATATCATCATGATATCAGCGGTTTCCTCCCTCTTCCACATGACCATCTTATTGAGCAATATAGGCAGTTCATTTTTCATAATTGTTAAAAAACTGATCCTATGCCACTGAGATAACATGGTTTGACACTTTCGGGACACGTTCTGCTCTCCACTATGGTATAAGTCCTCCTCAATAACCTACCTGCTTCTCAAAACTGTAGAGAAACTCAATTATCTTAAGTAGCATCGATGGCCAGTACACGGTATATATTAGCGCTTCAAGTTATGTCAGTGAAAGAGATCCGTATGAGTTAATCTTTAAAAGCGCAGGCTGCATTCCAACCTTGTTGCTTCTTTAGGAAGGAGGGTAACCGAATAATCCTTAGTTCAAGGATTTTTTTCCAGACACTATAGGTCAAATACATTAGAACCGCCCGATCGCCCAGCATAGTCCCTCATGACCTGAAGGCCCGCCCCCTCTTACCTGAATCCTGAATAAATTGCTTGTCCAGCAATTCCTTCTCCAGGGCTGAAACTCGTTTTAACAACGGAGTTGGGGCTAGATACTACCGGTTGGAGTCAGGAAAAAATGAAATTAGTAACGCCTGATCGCGCAACACAGGTCTTCCCATCCGCATCCCTAAAGTGGGCGGCCGGGGTCAAGTCTATGCCAATGTAGCTCGCTTGCATCTCCTTGTCTTTCTTTTATTCGTTTACTGCAAACTGACAAGTAAGCCTCTTCACGCCTATATTTAAAGTGACATCCTTCATAACGTCTCGACGGGATTTCGATGGAAAAGTATGACATGGATAGTAAAATAATTAATACAATCCCGGAATGTTTTACAAATAAAGTAATTTCCCGTTTTAACTCCGTTGAAGCAACTATTTTTTTTTTTTTATTTTATGAATTCTTATTTCTTCATGTGCCGTCTAAGATGTAATTTAAGGACTGACCAATATTCTTCAGTGATTCGGGGTTTATTTAAAATTATAGATACAATTAAAATAATTTTCAAGTAGTAGATAAATTCATTCATCTATACCCTCATGTTCCATGAGCGTGTGTTGACATATTCACTTTTTAAAATAGGTGTTTAACCAAGCACGGTAGACGACTCCATTTAGGAAAACTAATCGATACTCAGTGTCATCCTGAATAGCAGTTCTCAGCCTTATATCATGGTACAATAGAAAGATTTATGGCGTCTGTGAAAAGCATCACAAACGTTGTAAATGTAGTAGGAATCCTGCACAAACCTACCCTCCACCTCAACATATCAGATGGTTGCGTATAGCTTAGTCACCGAATGAACTGGTTGGTATTAAGGATTTCTCAAGTTATGGGTTGGAATAGAACGAATCAGTTCGCTTGGTGACTAAACTAACACGCGATTGTGGTGACTTCATTGCTATCAATTTATGATAAAAAAATTGGATTAGTACGCAAGGCATAGATTTACTCTTTTGGAATGATCATGATTCGTTCTACTCCAACCCATAACTTGCGAAATCCGTTTTTTTTTTTATTTATTTTAAAGGCAGGGGGACAGGAGACCCTATCCCAGGCACGGAGGCCATATCGGCCCATTGTGCTGTCCTGCTAGAAGGCCATTCACCAAAACCTTCCTGTCCTCTTAATAAAGCACATCAGGTCTTTGTGCGGCAGTTTTTACAGCTCGTCCACAGATAAAAGGGCAGACCCTAGAGTATCCAGGCTGCACCGGGCGAAGGCATACAAAAAGTGTTCGCTTGTTTCGGGCTCTCCCTCCAGGCAGGAAAGACACTCAGGGCTGTAAACAACTCCCATCCTTGTTAGATGAGCGTGAAGTGAGCAGTGGCCGGCGATGATGCCAAACACAGCTCTACAATGTTTTTTCCGAGCCCCATGAGAAAATCGGAGATATTCCCATTGGGCCCATTAAGAAACGTTTTGTTCACCTGCAGGTTCGCCCATCTCTGCTGATGCTTTCTATGAACATCCGCTTTGATGAGAGATCCGATACTCGAGGTGGCAACGCCTACTGCAGGTTCAGGTCCGAGGAACGGAAAATCAGAGCCAGCCCTAGCTAAAAGGTCAGCCCTTTCATTCCCCATGATCCCCATGTGAACAGAAGCCCACAGAAGGGACACCTTATTGTGGATACACAACATGTCCACAGACCTGCAATCCTCCAGTAACTTAGATGTTATCCGAGGGCCACTCACCGCCATCAAGGCTGCCTGACTATCCGAAAGGATAGTAATGTCCTTCCCCTTGATTTGCATATCAATGGCTAACTTCGCTGCCATCGATATGGCGAAGACTTCAGCCTGGAAGACAGTGGTATGTCTTCCAAGTGAGTCTCCATCCCATTATCAGGCTCAGGAAAGTAGACACCTGTTCCAGCTCCCTCATTACTGAGAGAACCGTCGGTGAAAATTTTTAGAGCAGACCGGGGAAGGCTCGATAAGGTACTTCCCTCAGTCCACGATTCCCTTACAGGAAAGCTCACAGCGAAACGACGACCGAAACGAAACTCAGATACCATCCCTTCACGTGGCATACTGGCCAGAGGATATTCCAAGTCCAGCCCATACGCCAGAGAGTAATGAGAAGAACCAGTCCAGCCGTCCTCCCGACATCCCCATGAGCGCAATCTGCACACAGCTCTTTTAGCATCTGCGTGAATGACATGATCCAGACGTGGCAGATTAAGTAAGACCTCAAGATCAGCAGTAGCCGTAGATCGCATGGAGCCCGTGGTTCTCAAGCAGGCAAGCCTTTGTAGGCCCGCCAGCTTCCGGATCGCACAGGAGGCATATATAAGCATGGGTCTAATGGTAGAGGTGTACATCCAGTGCACAACTCTCGGTCTCATGCCCCATGTGCAGCCAAAGGTTCTCCTGCATTGAGCGAAGACCCTCGTAGCCGCATTAACTTTTTCCTCTCCCAATGTCAGCTTCGGGTCGAGGAAGACTCCAAGGTGTTTGACATGAGGAGAGAGTTGTAGAGTGTGTCCACATAGCTTTGGAAGAAACAAAGTACCCAAGCTTACGTCTTTTGGAGAAGAGCACCAAGCTGGTCTTTGTTAGGTTTACTGTCATATCATGACGGGTATACCAGTCCTCAACAATATTGAGGCCTCGTTGCATGAAGGCACAGGCAACAGTCATGCTGTGCCTGGAAATGAGCAGAGGGATGTCATCCGCATACGCTTCACATGAGAATCCCACGTATTTCAGCACCGTGATGAGTGAGTCAACCAACATACACCAGAGTACTGGATAAAGCATACCACCTTGCGCGCAGCACCTCCACCAGCACACTGAGAGAAGTTCGGCCGCCCACCTCCACAGTTAAGTATCGTCGTCTTAACATTTGGTCGATCCATCGCATTACAGTGCGGTCAACACCATGTCGACAAGCTGCCTCAAATAGCGACTCGGAGGTGGCTCTGTCAAAAGCTTCCTCGTTGTCCAGAAAGGCTCCCAAGGTAAACAGTTCACGATCCAATCCCCGCTCAATGACAGTAAGCATTGAATGGAGAGCCGTCTCCGTAGATCTGCCCCTCCGGTAAGTGTGCTGTGAAGTGTTTCAGGGAGAAGTCTTTGATATATTCATCCACAAGTCTCTCCAGGCATTTCAAAAGGAATGAGGAGAGGTTTATGGGCTTTAACAGCAGAGAAGGTTAAAATTGACTATTTCGCCTCGACATTAACTACCTTGGCATCATTGGACCAATCACCACCAGTGCCGAGAGGTAGGGGATGTTCGCCACACTACTGCAGGTCTTCTTTAAGCCTACAGTCTGGGAAATGTGTCGAGAGAAGAAGTCTACAGATTTCTTCCTTCGATGCCGTAAAGGAGCCTGCTGGCCTTCTGAGAACACTCAGCCTGGCCGACAGGTCACTCCTAAGAGCCCTGAGCAGCCTAACCGGTTCACGATAGCCGTCAAGCTCCTCGCAAAAGTCTACAAAGGCCTGCGAAATCCTTAGTACAAAAGGAAATTTGAGCTTAGGTTTTTGGGTTCCTAGCAAGATATTTAGATATTCGTTTGGAAATCATCAAACTATCCCTTATTTCATTTTCCGGCCCAAATTAATAAATTAATTACTTAAAAATAGAAAGGTAAGATATTACCATTTTAAAAATGATTTTAAGGTGTTCTTTTACATGCCAATCCAATTACATAGTTGCTAATGTAGTTACTTATGTATCTATATGTTTACATAAGTGTACTTGATCCATATGTAATCTCTACTCTAGAAATTCATGATGAACAAGTTCTTAAGAAAATCCCTCCTCTAATGTCACAGTTTATAATATTTGTCAACTTAACAAGAAGTTGCCACAATCATGCATGCATGTCAGTCAGTATCACAACACATTTCATAAATGAGCCATTCCTCTCTTTTTTTTCTGTGTATGCGTATTTATTTTTTTTTAATTAGAAATTACATATAGTCCGCTCATAACTTGCAGATTTAAAAGGGAGTGGAAAAAAAGCAAAACACACACTAATATACGCAAACTATAAAGTCGGAAACTATGTAAAATGTTAAAAAAAAAAGTGATCTGTCCAATGGAGTAAACTCTGATCAGGACCGCCCTCTTCTCAGCGTCAGCATTATTCCTATCGCGCCATCCGATAGTCGTCACCGTGATGATCATATCATCTACACTTAAGTCGGCCATTCAATTCTTGAGGCAGTGCCAGTTTTGCCGTCAGATCATCAATGTCATGATCATCATCGCCACATAGAAGAGCCTCACTCTCGTCTCTTGGACTCAGCTGTGGGGCCAAATAGTGCTTGGCGTGTAAAAGAAGCATTGGGGTCTTCATTTTAAGACACTCTAGAGGAAATCGGACAACCATGTTTTAGCCAAACCCGAACGTACTTCAAGTGACTTCCATGTTCAAGGAAGCCTCTCCTTGTTTTAGTTCTTGCTGTTTTTTTTTTGCTTTTTTATTTAATTTTTTTTTTCTTCTTAATTTCTTATTCTTTATTTTTCGCAGTAGGTACGTATACTTCTTAAAGAGCCCCACTACTTTCTTAACCATCATTTTAAAGAAGTCTTCCTTGTTTCGTGGTCTCTTCTGGGTACTTTTTCTGTGTAAAATAACTTTTCATGCTGCTGAAGGTAATGATTCTTGCGTTTGGGTTTATGCCACAGTCTCCTCTTTGAGAGTAGGTACTAAGCCTGCACAGGTTGTCGTTTGACCGTTTTGTGGATGACGATGATGATGATGATGATGACGATGTGATATGCGCAGCAAGCGCGCCCAACCAACCCAGCTTTCATTCTTTCCTTTTCTCTTAGACGGAAGTCTTCTCTTGGTTTGGATACGGTGCGTGTAACACCAGAAGTTCTTATTACTTATTTGTTCTTTTCATACATATTATTATGATTATGATTATAAGTGCACACGTACCCACTATCTTAGAGGATATCTCCTCCTCTTCTGGATATTGTGAGGCCATTTTTATACTTGTATGTACATACATATTGTGTTGCATCTCATCCATACTTATTATTAAATTATGTATATCTCGCATGAAAAATTTACGCCATTATTATCTACTAACAATGTTGCTTGCTTTGGTGGATTTAGATTGAAATTATTTGTTTTTTTTTTTTTTTACAATTAAAACACTTGTCAGGCTTGATTAATGTGAAATCTTACACCTTCAAATTAACACATTTTTTTGTTTGTTAAAATAACACGCTGTAAAAATATAACGGAAATTCTCAATAATTTTTAATACGTTAAGTTTTTGGTAGCATTTGTTGAAGCATTTAATTATTTGTAAATAGTAAATAAAATACTTTAAATATATTTATATAAACAAACAAATTCTTGTAGAATAACATGTCAGGGGTTGCATTTGCTTTGATACCACACTTCTTTACAAAGAGAGATATGTGAAAGATTTTCAATCATATACCTAGGTATTAGATATGCTAAAAAAGTTTAATAATCATTCCACTGCATCATAAGTATTCGATGGAATTGATCATGTCTTCAGTAAGGTTTTATGCGGTGACAGACGGACTAACCAACCTTTGATTGTCGTGTATCTATATGTATGACGATTTTATTTATTGATGAAGAATAGAAGAATTTTAATTTTTAACGATTCCAAATAAAATCATAAATACAAGAGGATAGAAACAATCGCCTTGTCCAGGGTTTGATTGTGGCTTAATAGGCTAGATAAAAATCAAGTAGTACCAGTGTCGGATCCAGGATTCTGGTGAGGGGGGGGGGGGGGGGCGCAACTATGGTTTAAAAATGGTATGTGCTGAAAACTGAATAACATTTTGAAGACACTCGCTACCACTCGCAAATGTCAAATACACAAAATTTATCATTCAAAAGATACGAGTCGAACAGATTAGCAAGTGGCTGCCACTCGCAACGAAGAAAGTTTCTCAAGGTTCTTTGCCACTCCGAAAAGTCAAAGAGGATGTCACATTATTCATTTTGTTTTGGTTTGTAAATGGTGGAAGTGTAAAACTTCCCAATCATCCAGTTTAGTTAGTAAAACTAGGGAAACGTACTCTATTGAAATTCACGAATCATCATAAATTGTAACTTTGTAAAATACAGGAATTAAAAATTTAAAATAGCAGTCACAGATCAGGATCAATACATACCTTGTACGTATATAACTTCGTCGGCAAGTTAAGAAAATGTGATTTCTATTGTTTTTTATATTATTAATCCGAGCTCAGGAGATATCATATGAACTATGATGCAAAGCACAGCATGGCTAGAAGGTGATAAAGAAAGGAATTAGGGAACGTGCGGATAGTGGCAAAACTGCCGATGTATGTCACCCTTAAACTTTCGCAGATTGCATGCCAGTAGAAAGACAGAAGATGGTAGTCTATTCCACGTTCGCACAGTTCAGGATGAAAAATCATCACGGAATTTTACTCTACATCCGAAAGTATTTTGAAGGATGTGCGCGTCTTGCAGTGTGAGTATTACATGCAGAAATCAGCGATCAGACTAGATATTTCATCAGAACATTGACCATGCATCTAGAAATATAGGAGCTAAACGCAACCAACATTGCGGCGGTGCTCGAGTGAGTCCATATGACAAATTTTTGCCACATCGCCAATTATCTCTCTTTTGGACAATATCCAATGAAGCTAAGGCTCTGTGACAAGCACCGGCCTACACATGGAAATTGTATTCCATTCTAGGCCCAATATACGACTTGTAGAAAAGCGCTAGAATTGATGGGCTGCAATCTCGTTGGACAGATGTGGCGTTTTCTCTCTAGTTCGCAAGAGTGTCAAATGAGTAAGCGAAATAAAGGGTATTGCCATCGGAAAAACAATGGATAGGATTGAAAGTAAGGGAAAGCAGATTATTAATGACAATTGAGAAGAGAGGCACACCGGCATTTATTGGCTGAGATTTAGATGTAACGCCATCTGATATAATCCGTATTAAGCGACCAGATAAAACACTTTACATCCATAATAGAAGAGGACGAGAGAGAGGCCAACTGCTTTAACTTTGGCTAAAAGGAAAGGGCTGAATGCCAGACACTATCAAAAGCCCTTTAAATATCTAGGGCAACGATTTTGAACTCACAAAAATTGTGAAAACTACGGCTTCAACGTTCTATTAGAAAAGTCAAAAAAAGAAAAGCCATACTGGCGATCGCTGTGGGTTTGATTAGTTTCTAGATACTTCATTAGTTTGGAGCTAACAATAGATTCACAAATCTTTGAAAGAATCGAAGTGATTGCAATTGATCGATAATTTGAGGGATCTCTACCCTTTCCTTTCTTGGGAATAGGCTGAACGTGAGCTAGTTTTCAAGCAATTGGACTTTTTCCTGTCGAATAAGGCAAGTAGAATGTTTTCACAGTGCTTTAGCCAAGAATGAGACATAGCTTTTATATAACGGTGACTTGAAACCAAAGGATGGATGCTCGGGCTATCGGTCTGTCTTTTGATTTCCTTAAGGACCTTGACCATAACTCTCGTACGGATGTGTATTGGCTCTTGTACACATCCACAAGGGAGATGTAAATTGGGTGAATAAGGAGAATTTGAAGTGAATTTAACAATCTAAATATTAGTTTTATTCAGGGAGTCAACAATCACTTCCTTGTAAATTAGTGAAGCAATAGAGGAACTGCTGAAATTGATCCTAGTTTTGACCTGCGACGAGAAACCTTTGCTGCTCTTGCGTCTTGCCAATATTCTAATGTTCTGGTCAAAAAGAAATTTTTCTCTTTGGATAGTGTTTCAGTTCTGGACATGGATGCAATTGATAGGTGCGAAAAGCAGACTCTTTCGCTTTTATTACTTGGTTGTACCATAGATGGCACAAGAACTAGATGTCGCATGGCATACTAAAACAGAGTATACAGATTGTGAAATGGGTAGTGTATTCTGGAATGGACCATAACATATTGTAGAGCATGCCAAAAGCAAATATTTTTATAATAGCAGTTTTGTATACATTTAACCGACTTCTTCCATACTTCAGATACGAAAAAATATGAATCACTCGACGCATACATCATTTTAAATCTTGTGGTCCATTCCGGAATGGACCACCCCGCCATATAAATTTTGTATACTTTTTTGGTACTGTATGCGACATCTAATACTTTTTTGGTACTGTATGCGACATCTAGTTCTTGTGCCATCTATGGTTGTACTTATCGTTAAATTAAAGCGATTTTCCTGTTGTTGAAATCTGCCGTGTAAATACTGTATGTATTCACGTATGCTCAAGACTTAGAATTGTACTAAATTCAAATGTGCATTCATCAACTTCCCTTAAAGCAAAACAGACCGACCAATAAAATTCTCTAAGTACTCATTAAAACTTTCCCAATCTGAAGATTTATTTTGTTTTTAATTAACATTTGGGCTGTGTCCAAAAAATAAGGTGACATTGAATTTATATTGAAAATTCTTTATTTATTCTTCCAAATCAATTTCATCGCCTTCAAAGTAATCCCCTTCCGATGTAATGCACTTATGCCAACGGATTTTCCAATCTTCGAAACAGTTGAAAAAGTCGATTTCAGGGATGGCCTTCAGCTCCTTCCTCGCGGCGGCTTGAATCTGCTCTATCGTCTCAAAACGGTGTCCTCGGAGCGGTCTTTTGGTTGTGGAACGATATGAGTCGAGTTTTTGGCGAAATGGTCACGAAGAACGAGTGCAGTGTGAGACGGCGCATTTCGTGGTGCAAAAACCAAGAGTTGTCTTTCCACAATTCCGGCCTCTTTTGGCGGATAGCGTTACGCAAACGATGCATAACGTTCAGATAATATTCCTTGTTGACTGTTTGACCCGGGGGAAGGAACTCAGAATGCACAACACTACGATAATCGAAAAAAAACAGGCAACATCACCTTGATTTTTGAGCGACTTTGGCGCGGTTTTTTTTTGGTCTCGGCACACCCTTGGCACGATATTCGCTCGATTGATCGGTCGTTTCGGGGTCGTAGGCATAGATCCAAGTCTCGTCTCCAGTGATCATGCATTTCGTCTTGTCAATGTAGTCAGAAAGCAGGCTTATCAAAGACCTTTTGGCAGCTGTTTTCAATTAAAACAAACCTTCCATCGCGGTAACAAGAATAGGCTCTGTCTTGCTTCAAACACTCCGAGCAAAGCGACGCTCATGTAAAGGTATCCGCGCTTCCTGTTTTGTCTATAGGATTCAACAACCATGACCGAAGGCCAAGGTGCTGGCTAGGGCCTGTGTTCCTAAATGTATCATATTGAACGCTTCCAGAAATTGCTACGTTTTTTACAAAAGGCGCAGTAGAATAGATGTGAATCATTTTGTTAGGAAAAATTCAGAAGATCTACTTCAATTTTTTTCAACGGTCTTCAGGGGGAGGGGGGGCGTGCTGGATCCGCCCCTGAGTAGTACAAGAGGGAAAGCATCTGTCTCGTTAGTTCAGAGGTAAGAGTAGTCGTCCGGAAAGCGGAACGTCCTGGTTTTAAACCCTAGACGAGGTGGTTGTCTTTTTCTCTTGTATTCATGATTTTATTTAGAATCGTCAAAAATAAAAACTCTTAAAAATTCTTCTTCTCTATAATACCCACCTACCTCCAGTTGATACTTACACTAATCTTATAAATAATTTATTGGAGTTAAAATGATTACTTTTGCTATTTTGGAGATTTCAACTTGAGCAACGTTCAGTGGATCTGAGATAATGACAAGATGCTCATACAAAAAAATGTGTCATCAGAATGTGAAAGGATAGTTGTCGAAAAAATATTAGGTGTGGACCTATGCAAACAAATCATGTATCGTATATGTTTGGAAAATTTTTAGATTTAGTGTTTCTAAACAGTGATTTATTATTTAGAGTTATTGAAACTGATTATCCTTTATGTCCAAATGATTTACACCATGAAGCTATTATAGTTGATGTATCATTTTATGACTTGGCTTCACAACTTGAAAAACCGTTTGGTGTTGTTTTTAATTTTAATGGAGCAGATTTTAACAATTTAAATGATTACTTTTTTTAACATAGATTGGTCCTTTATAGATAGTTTTAATCTACAAGAAGCATATAGCAAGTTAATTGACGTATTAAGAGAAGGAATAAATAAATTTATTCCTTTAAAACATTTACAAAGAATGAATCATCCTAAATAGTTCAATAGAGGTCTATTAAGACTTAAGAATGCCAAATCAAATTCAAATTGTCTGAAAGTACAGAAAATTTAACTAACTTCCAAAGATAACGAAGAGAATATGAATTTTTCCATAGGTTTTTGTATAGGCAATATGACCTTCAGAGCAGCAGTAACCTTTTTTGCAGATTATTTTGAATCTATATATGATGGCTTTTTCAATAATGCTACCCACTCTTTTGAAGGTAATTCATTGGAAATCGGTTGTATTTTACTTAATTATGCTGATGTACTAAATGCCCTTAAAGATTTGAAATGTAGTTCTAAGGTTGATGCTGAGGGAATTTGCTCATCTTTACTTATTAATTGCGCTAATTCTTTGTGTTGCGGTCTAATCAAGATTTTTAATTTATCTCTGAGTACTGGTCAAGTTTTAGGTGAATGGAAAGTTTCTTACATAACTACAATTCATAAGTTTGGACCTAAAAATCTGGTATCCATTATGAATAATATTCCGAAAGTGTTAGATTCCTTGGTTAATTCAAAATTATTATTTTTAGTTAAAGAATTTATAGCGCCACAGCAACACGGTTTCGTTTCTGGCAGATCATGTACATCTAATTTAGCCATACACTTTAAATGAAATTGAAGATGGTTATCAGGTTGATGCAGTGTACACTGATTTTACCAAGGCATTTGACAGGGTTTATTTATCAGTCTTCATTTTCAAATTTGAGTTGCTTGGTTTTCATTCATCTATGCTTGACTGGATTTCCTCATATTTAAGTTATCGCAAACAATATGTCAAAATTGATCACCTTAAATCTAGAATAATCAAGTCAACTCAGGTGTTCTCCAGGGTAGCCATTAGGGCCCTTTACTATTTGTATTATTTATTAATGATGTAGTTAATCATATTCATTTTTCCAACTTGCTAATTTTTGCTGATGATCTCAAACTTTATACTAGAATTGATTGATTGAAACAGAGGCCCGAGAGATCCCCCGAACGTAGGCTAAGTCAAGACCTACTGTTCACCCTCCAGACCCATGAGCGATCGCTCATAGGTCCCAACCGGACGCTCCTATAAATTTCAGTATTGGCCCCAGCCCTCCTTGTCGGCATTGTGTAACTCGTCCAGGATATGTGCGTAAAAATTTCTGTAATGTATTCCTAAGAGTGTCGGTCAGTGACAAAGAAAGTGGGTCACTGTTCGGACTCCTCTCCGTAACCCATGCATGTAGGATCATCAACAAATTTCATCCTGTGAAGGTGGCCCCTGAGAAAGGAGTGCCCAGTGAGAATGGACGCCCGAGTTCTCAGGGCTGGCTTGTTAAGTCCTAGGAGCTTATTCGTTTGATTTGGATTTGGTTTACCCCACAGTTCCTTTGTTGTTCTACCCGAGCGATCTTCTAACCAAAGGCGACTGTGCTGGCGGTCGGCCCAGCTTGAAATGATTGAGACAAGGTGTTTTGGTGCAATTCCAACAGTAGAGACAGATCCTTCCGAGGCTGCAACAAGACGGGCAAGCTCGTCCGCCCTTACATTCCCGCTGATGTTTCTGTGCCCCGGCACCCACTGCACTATCAACCTGTTATTCCGAGAAAGGGAGTTCAGGGTGGTTTTGCACTCCATTAATAGTTTGGAGGTTATAAAGGGTTTAGACAAAGCTTGGACAGCTGCTTGACTGTCTGAGCAGATGTGTAATCTCCTTATTTTCTGTATCTGAGCTAAGAAGGTGCCTTCCCGCTTCAAGAATGGCCTTGACTTCTGCCTGGAAAACCGTGGCATGGTTTTCAAGGTGTATGGCAAATTCAATTTCAGGCTCCTCGCAGATTACCCCCGCACCGGTGCCTTCATCGGACTTAGAGCCATCCGTATATATGTATTATAATTGGGCTTGTCAATGGTTGAAGCACGGAATATGATTCCAATCCTGCCCTGGATGGATTCTAGATTCAAAATTGCTTACCAGCATGGCACCGAGGAGGTGGTCGCTATCCCAGATGTCTATCGCACAAACTCATAAATGGATTCATGTGGAATCCTTGTTCCCGTTTGAAGCCTGCTAAGGTCTTAGCGCTGTAGTCGACGCCCTCTGCTTAATATGTATTTGCACTGGGTGTATGTTGAGGATAACCTCCAGAGCCCGAGTGCTAGTTGACTTAAAAGCGCCGCTTGCGCTGAGAAGGTACAGCAATAGCTTGCGATGATTGGAGAAGTCCATTGCTTTCCACCACACTACCGAACCGTAGGTTAACGTGGGTCGGATGACGCTCTAGTATATATCCATAGGATCATCCGCGGTTTTACCACTCTGCGGCACATTGCAAAAACTCAAAGAGCTTTGCTCGCTCTGTCCTCGAGGTGTGGTTTCCGGTATAACTTTTTATCTAATATAATAACTAGGTATTTCACCCTGTCCTTTAACTCCAAGCGCGTGGAGCCAATCAAGGGCAGGTTTAAACTGGGGATATTCTTTTTCATAGTAAAGAGGCATAGGTCAGTTTACCATGGATTGATGCTCAGTCCATAGTCCGTGGCCCAGCGCATGACTAGTCGGATTGCGCTTTACACCATCCACAGAGTACGGGTTCATAGCTCCCGGTGACTACGATTGTCAAGTCGTCCGCGTAACATACTGGTTTGAACCGTTAGCAAGAGATCGTCCATGATGAGCACCCATAAAAGAGGTGATAAGATACCTCCTTGAAGGGTGACATTGTGAACCCTTTTGACTCTGCTATACTAGAATAACATCTACAAATGATTTGATACTGCTCTTCAAAGTGACATTGATAATTTTTTTGTTTGGTGGTAACAAACTTGACCTTAATATTTCAAAATGTAAGATCGTGTCTTTCCATCGGAAGTTAAATCCAGTCATATTTAATTATAAAATCAATAATAATCCTCTTCGAAGAGTTAGTGAGGTGAAGGATTTGGGGTTACATTTGATTGAAAACTATCTTTTGTTCCCCACATTGAAACGATTGTTTCTAGAGCAAACAGAAACCTGAGTTTTTTAAAACGTAATTCTAAGGAATTTAGTGATTTGGGTACTTTGAAAGTCCTTTATTTTTCGTTAGTGAGGTCTGTATCTGAGTATACATCTGCCATTTGGTGTCCATTTTATGATATTTTAGACCGAATTGAATCTGTTCAGAGATCATTTTCTAAATTTGCTTTATTTAAATCTCATTTTCGAACTAATACTCCTCCACAGTATCATACAAGATGCCTGCTTTTGGGTATGTCGACTTTAGAGCTCAGAAGACAAGTAAGCTGTGCCCTTTTTATTAAAGATATTCTCTCATATAAAATAAATGCCCCCAGCTTTTGTCATTAATTTTTATATACTCTCCAGAGAGACTTATACGTCCAAGGAACTTACTTTATGATTTACATCATAGAACTAATTATGGTAGTTATGAAATAATCTCAAATTGTATTTCTCAATTTAATTCGGCGATGTATCATTTTGTTGATTTGACAATGTCTAGTGCAACTTTCAAAAAAGTCATATCTGAGAATTCTAACTCTTGAATTATGTATGTATATTATTATACTCAATTTCTGTTTTTTTTCTTTTCCTTTTTATTTTTACATTGTTATTATTATGTTTCTTTTTTTTTAGGTTTTTACCACTTGTTAAGATTATAGCTAAGTACATGAAATATCTGTAAGATTTATACCTCTGTAGACAAATAAATAAATAAATAATACAAGAATCAAACCGAGTGGTGGTTCAGTAGTAATTTCTTAACTTTAGATGTTGTTGGCTACTCACACAAAACAATGTAGAATCACTATCAATATCCTCTAGATAAAGTCTGTAATTGGTATCAAAGGCTTTGTCAAGCATTTTCTGATCTGAGAAGCGTACCTAGCGATGCTCTTCCATACTCCTTACTTCGATTGAATAGAACAATATTAGCAGCGTACAAAAGTACCTATAGTATGTACATAGGGTTTAAGTGATATCCTTTTATTCAAATCAAGCTAATCTGTTTGATTTTGTACAGTTCATCCAAGAATTCTGGCTAACATTCTTACAGAAGCCTTACAGAAGAGATAAAATACGATTTTTTTCTCCTGGAATAAAAAACGACAATTTAACGATTGTTTGGTTATCTTCACTACTAAAAATTTTAACAATTTTGTCTACTTACAATCACAAATAGTTATATTTGAATATTATTAAATTTGTGCCTATTGTAATGGATATGTGTTTGTAGATTGAAAATAAATAATCAAAGATTCTTCTTTTTGTGTATATTAAGAAGTAAGGTCATTCATACATTTTGCCGTCATTTACGATAAAAAATAAAATGTGAGCTTTTCGCCCAGCTATGTTTTTATAATCAAACTACATCCTCGAAGAAAATTTTCCATAAAAATCATTTCAATGATAGTTTTGAACCAGTGATTTTTTTTTGTATTTCTTTCCCTAATTTTTGTTTTTATACGAAACACATTTTTTCACGATAAAAATGCGACGATTTCGCTACCTGTATTTTTACATTATCAAATTTTCCTTACTCAAATCATCCCAACTATTTGGTTGACCCGGTGATTTTTTGTTTATATTTCTTTCCCTAATTTTTGTATTTAAAGGAAACACATTTTTCACGATAAAAAAGCGACAATTTCACTACTTGCAATTTTACATTATCATTGATAATATATTGTGACTGTTCGCATAACAAGACTTCTAATCCGAGATATTTGTTGTTTTTTAACTGAAATAAATTTCGATATATTTTTTTTTTTTATTAAAAAACGACTATTTAATGATTACATGGTGGTTAATAATTTTAAGCAACAGTTGTAGCTGCTTGCTATCAAAAACAGTTATATTTTAAGACCCATCCGCTTTAGTTTCACGGCAAAAAAAAATGACTGCAATATGATTTGCATAATTTTTTTTTTTTGTACATACATATATACCATTTTTCATTTTAATTCAACTTTTAATCTATTGGATTAAACCTTGCGTCAAGTAAATTCAACTTTAAACCAAGAAAATTCAACCTTAAGTCAACGGAATTTCACTTCACTTCAAATAAAACAGAGGCTTAGTAAATTAAATTAAACTGTAATTCATTTCAAATAAACTCTAGTCCAACAAAAATAATAATTTTTAAATTATATACAAATTATAAATATATTGCACCTGCAACGGTGTCTTAAAATTAAAATGTTCCATATTTTGTCTCTCGTGCTGTAGCTGCTCCAAGTTTCATCAACATATCCATAATATAGTTTGTGCAGTCTTCCTGGGAAATTCAACTCAAGCCTTCGCTAATTACCTCAGAGAGATTGTGATTAATATTAGGATCACTAAGAATTCTTCTTACTGCAATTTTAATTTTGAAAAATACTTTCTCGATTGGATTCATCATTGGCGAGTATAATGGTAAATATTTCAATGTTATACTCGGAAAGGCAGAACAAATTTCTCTTAATTGTAAGGTTTTGTGTATGGCTGCATTGTCCTTAATAAACCCCGATCATTAATTTTATCGATAAGTTGCTTTAAAAATTCACAAAATTTATCTAAATTGCATGTTCCTCTTGTGATAATATTGTGGTGAATAATGTCTTGGTTGTTCATAGCAGCAATTAATGTTGTGTTTTTACCCCGCATATTAGGTACAATAACGTGTGCTCGCTCTATCTAGAACATACTTGTGGTCTTCTTAAATTTAAATTAAATCCACTCTTGTCTATGAAACTTAGACCAGTTAGACTAGAGTTTATTTGAAATGAATTACAGTTTAATTTAATTTTTCTAAAAGTCTGTTTTATTTGAAATAAAGTTGAATTCCTTTAGCTTAAGGTTGAAATTCTTTGGCTGATGATTGAATTTCTCTGGCTTAAGGTTAAATTTTTTTTGTCAAAAATTAAATTTTATTGGCTTACAGTTTAATTTATTTGACGCAAGGTTTAATTTAATTGGTCAAAAGTTGAATTAAAATGAAAAATGGTAGGTATATGTATATATAAGAAAAAGATGATAAAAAAGCGACAAATTATGGTCTGAGTTTAGCATTAATAATGTTATCTAAAGCCTAGTTTATATTTTCCTCAGATATTTTAATTACCCTACATGGGGAGTTTTACTTTGTGCCCTTGATTTTTTTGTTTGATAAATTGTCGATAACCATTTCAACCCAATCCATAGTCTTATTCTATATTAAGTATTAATTTAAAAATTTTTAAAAGTTCATGCAGGTATATTCTATAGAATAGCAATCGTCTGAATTACTTTCTCGCAATTTCTCACACAAAATGTATCTAATTTCATACCTAAACCAAATGTCATCAAAAATACCAACTCAACATACCCCGTCTTAAAAATGAGAAATTTAATCCCAACTTTTTGTCTACCACCGATGTACAAAAAGTTTTTATTCTGTGTTTATTTTTTTCTGTTATACCGCAATTCCACGAAATCTATTTCAGGCTTGCTTGGTTTGGTAGGTACCTACCACCATCATCATCGCCATCATCATCATCATCTCTCTTCCTTTATTATGTGAAATACTCTGAAATTCGTGTGCCATTTTTTCACTCTTTTAATTGCCATCATTTTAAATAGCCCATAGTTGAATCGTTGATGGTGGTCCAACACATAAAAATTATTTAAATTTTAATTTTAAGTACAAAACTTTTAATAGAGTTGTATCTATACTTCCCATACGAGCTTAAGAAGAGATTTTATTTCTTTTCGCCGAATCCATTCAGACCTAAAAAATACGTTTAATAGCAGAGTAATTAAAAATATTTGATCCATCAATTCAACTAGAAAGTTTTTAGGGGATTTAAAAAAAAATTGAATAAAAACAAAAACATATCTTAATACTTTACCCATATTTTTTGTTTGTTTTTGTTTTTTGTTCTCTATCAACTATATACATATGTACATCCAGGGTACATATTCAGTCAGTGGCCCCAATCAAGTCCATTGCTAACATCTTTAAACTGGAAGGCAATAGGGCAGTAAATTCTTAAATTTATTTGACAATAAAAGTGAATCGGGGCTTAAGTTGATATTTTTGTTATATTGCAGCTGAATTCCGCCATTTTGAAAAATAAAAGTGTGAAATATTGTAGCTTCAGTATGTATTAGAAGCAAAACTGGTAAAGTAGAAAAAAGGCAAAAAAAACATCAACGCTTTAAGAAGATACACCTTTGAAATTTAATACTTTTTAACACCATGGGAAAATGTAAAAAAAAAAAAAATACCTAGAAAAGGAGTAAAACTTGTATACACAGACCAATTACAAAAAAAAAGCAGTTCAGAATAAAATCGAAATAAAAAAAATATATACAACAAGGAACCATTTTGTTTCACACTATAACACAATCTTATAGTGTTGAGCCGATATCTCCTTACGGCTGCCGGCTGCATGATTTCTTTTTTTTTTCCCTTCTTGATATCGATCGAAAAAAAAAGGTAAAATGATGTTTTCTTATGAATTCTCACTAGTTGTGTAGAGTTGCGTACACAGTTATTTGTTCTAGTGGCTTCTACATACATAGTTAGATGGATATCAAAACTGACCAACAATTTTTTAACATGAGCAGTAAAGACGATAACAGGAAGTTCAAAGTTCCATAAATATACATACACATACATATGTATACCTAGATAATTAATGTCAAACACATCTGGATTTCAAAACGCTAATTACAACAGTTATAAATTAGAAGTTTACTTTTTTTTTTTAACATTTTCCATAAATCGCTTTATTTATAACTTTTTAATTCTTGTATCCGGCACGTCTACACGCGGCCTGTTACGCTGCATCTTCAAAGTCTATTAATTATCCATTAATGTGAGGATGATATGTTTTTGGACAAATTTCCGCTCATTATAAATGCTTCAGATTTAATTAGCCAATTTTAGTGAATGTTTTTGATAACGAAAACATCTCGAATGGAATTTATAAATTTGAATGATTTTACATACAACAAACATATCTACATATATTGAAATTCGATAGTCTTTTGCAGTGTTGTATATGCCAGTAATTATAGAAGAATATTTAGTTCCCATGACATAGGTTATCTGTTTGCTATGCAACCTATAACTTATCTCTAGAATCAGATACAGCACAAAATTACCCAGGAACATTCGATTCTTTTAATACATATCCCATAACTATCCCGGGATAAACAGGAATTGTTCAGTATGTACTTAGAACTTTATTTCTAGGAGTTATTAGAAATTTTCCATGACTTATTCCTTGGGTGGGATATGCCACACTACTATATATATATGGGAACATTCTTAGTATTTTACGGACACATACATGTGGAATTTAGCCTTAATCTCCATAGCAACTTTAGTGACACCTTGAGTATTTTTCCTTCAAACAATGATGTGCACATCAGATCAGAGATTCCCTGACTGACGACGAGGATAGACGTGCCGCGTGCTTCTTATTTTACAAGCTTAAAACTATTTCTACTTTAAATATTATATATTCAACATTAAAGTGAATTGTCGACTTTGAATTTAAATAATAAATTGTGAAATCTATTCGTGCTATTGTTGATAATTTCTTGCATCCTAACCTGACTGCATTTCCACGCCATTTATTATAATTTTCTACATACCTACGGGATGTATACGAAAATTTTGAGACAAACATGGGAAAATGGTTCCAGAATTTATTTCGGTATATTTTCTGATACTGATAACTTGTCGGTTGGTGTTCTACCGGTTGTTTTTGATTTTTTAAACCAAAAATGGCAAAACAAAATATATATTGAAAGAGAGCATATGGGGATTGCGTTGTTTAAGCCAACATATTGGCTTCTTTTGCAAGGTTGTATGTTTGTAGGCATTTTTGTATTATGTTTTGTGCATGTGGCATATGCTATCCAGCCATTATTTGTTTTTTTTAATGCATACCCATTAAAAAAATATCTACAATCCTAGGAAATATCAGATATTCCCCCGCACATCCTGAAAACAAACTAGGAGATCCGTAAGATCTTATAGGTACGCTTGTAGCAGGAATTTAACATTATTGAATGCGTTAACTGTGCGCCTAAGTACAACCATACTAAATCCTGTGGAAAAGGCATTGGATCTACCATGGAGATCCGAACCCTTGATATTCGTCAATCCCAAGACTGTCCTAAGTTTTTAATTGGAACCAGACGGAATTTCCCACGCACAATTTACACATCACAACAGGATTTTCCATTAATATACCACGGCTCTGTGGGTTAGAGTTCTTTGTAATTTTGATTCCACTCGTATAATAGATTTCTTTTATGTTCTCTGAAAATAAAATCCATCCTGAAATGTCAAATTATGTAAAATGTGATATGAAATTAGAAAGTGTTTATAATTTAATTTTAATTCAGTGTATTTGTCTCAAATAGTCACAATTGTATTATGTAATTTTTCTTAGTAACTGTTAACTCTTTTTTTAAGTTCTATAATTTAAATAATTTTGTTTTGTTCATTTAATTTAGTAAAAAAAAAAAGAACCCCTTTATTAACTACAAGACATACAACATGTTCCAACTATATACCTACTTTACAGCATTACAAAATTCTGCAATATATCTTACGGTGCGAAAAATGCACGGCACGCCATGTCACGAAAACTTTGTAAACGAAGGATATCGAGGGCAAAACCCCAGATCTAGCCGACCGTATATAACATCAAGCAGAGAAAAAAAAACCGCTACAATTGCCAAAGATGAAACAATTTTTCTCTTATTTTCGTAATTTTTTCTTAATAAATAAAAATAGTGAAAAACATCAACGGAAAATAAAATAGAACATAGAAAATAACATGAAAGGAATGTAAAGTACGTACATAGTATATACAAAATGTAATGAGAATGCAAAAAAAAAAAAGGGAAGATGCTAAAGAAAATATGCTTGTCGTCGTCGTCCAATATAGTCGTCTCGTTTGAGAATAGAAGATCTATCTATGTGTGTATGTATGTATGGATGTGTTATGTTTAATCGTGTTCGGTACCTTCTTTTAAGAGTTCTCTTGTATTTAGCGATTGGCTTCTTTGCCCTTAAGCCAAAAGACAAAAGAAGTTCGACCAGAAATTCTTGTCTTCTTCTGATTCTCTATGATAGATTATCAAGTTCGATTATTTATTGGTAGAATGACTCGATCATGAGTAAGTACTTGTTCGGGGTTTTCTAAGGTTAACCTGCGCACCATAAGTTCATGGTATCCGTGCTTTCTGTTGATGCAAAAACAAGGAAATTTGAATATTGATATATAATGCGGGCCTATTGTCTTCTAAGAATTTTATTCATTGTCTTTTAGTTAAAGTCAAAGGTTTAGCAATTACTCATGTTTTTTTTTAACAAAATAAAAATAAATAACAAAGTAAGTCAATTGTTTTTATACTTAGAATACTTATATTTCTTTTAGTTGCCTTTTAGAATTTGTATGATGTAATTTTTGAAAGTAAAATAACAGCTATCGAATTTTATTCACTTCTGAGTTTATCAAGGAATTAATAACTGATTGATTTCTACATTATAGCTAATTTGAGTGCAGTTCTATTATTATGGATTTGAGTAACCGTCAAACATCTTGTTACCTGTTTTTGCCTGGTGATCGGGAGCCAATATAAAACAAATGTGATTGTGTCTTTCGTACGAATTAAGTTTTATCTTATATACAAAATCATAGAGGTTGGGAGACCGTACTATTTGAGAACCACAAACTTCACACCATCAAAAGCAAGTACATTTGTCATAATTTTTGATTAGCCTTTCGAGGGAGAGCTAATTCTTAATCCCATTACAGGCTGACATCACCTTAAATTTGAGAAGTCCTAAATCTGGCATTCCACAAAGTTTTCCCCCAATCTGGACTGTTTGAGCTTTGGAAACTACTTCTATCAAACCTTTACCTTTATTCAATACGCTTATGTACATAGTACCATTGGTTCCAATCGAATGATCTAAATAAAACTAACCCCCTTCGTATCAGTTTCTCCTTAACGTCATCGTATGTCAGGGTTTAGTAATCCAAATTTACATAGGAATCTTAGACTTAAGCTTCGCTTCTTTTGCTTTAACACTATTTTTTTTCATCGCAGATATTTATTTATATATATATATATATATGTATACATTTATTTGTCAATAAAATCTGTGACATATTTAGAGTTGACGACACTAACACTAACTTTACATGACAAACCGAAGATCCACTCAATTTAATACGAATTCAATACAAATGTTCGGTTAGATGTTCACATTAAACGTTAGTAGTCAAATGTATGGATGAATTAATTAATTAATAATTGTTAGAGTAAAAATATAATAAATGTAAACACAAATTAAACAAGTTTATTTTGCTTCTCGTCACAACTTCTTCAAACAGACTGCCTGTACCTTATTTTTCTTTGGTTTGGTCTAACTACCTACCCTAGTCTAACTTATATTTTTCTGCCACACATAATTTGCTAGAAGGGTTGTAATTACATTTAGATCCCTTTTCCTGAGCTCGTAAAGGTACAGACGGATACATTACATCGATATTGTTGTTTATCGCCAGAAGCGCCATAAATGTTTAGCTGCACTTAAAACTAAAATATCCTGCAGAGGTATGCTCCTTTAATTTTTTTCCCGCTTACAACTCGGCCATGCTGCACTTTGCCGCGTCCACGATGCACTCGTTGCTAACTGCGTATATGTATAAGCAATTAATAATCTAATTTTAGTAGAATATAAAATTAATAAAGAATTTTAAAAATAAACTGATCATCAGATTTAAATTGTTTCTTCTTCACTATCATCATTAATTTTATACAACTTAAGCTTATATCCCGACGTGATGGCGCTATACTTCTTCCTTGATCGCGTTCCGCCGGGCAGGTCTTCAATGACGTATCTGTCGTAACCTAAATTTTTGGTAATCACATACGTCTAACTATACGTAGGTAGGAATTTCCTGCTGGCACCATCATTAGTTCCTTTTGTTTTTCTTACCACTACGTATTGTCCAACTTCATACGTGTAACCTTCAGTTCTTTTCTTGCCATAGTTCCTTTTTTGCAACGTTTGCTATCTTTTAATTGAAAAAGAAATTTGAGTTCTTAGCTCTTGTAAATCTTTTTGTTCTCCTACAACTTCAAGTACGAATCGTTGGCACTACGTGGTCTATAACCTAAAAAGATTTCGTAAGGTGGACATTCCCGTGGATTTGTTGTATGTATTATTTATATCCCAACGTATGGAGTTGACAGCTTTGTCCCATTTTCTTACATACTCGATGGATGTCGCCAGCGAGCTTAAAATGGTTCGATTATATCGTTCCGCTTGACCGTTAGCCCTAGGTGTAGCTGTTGCATTAAGTATACGTTTAATACCGAATCCTTCACAATACTCAACGAACGTTTTACTTGTAAAACAGTTTCCTCTGTCGCAAACAAGTCGTTTCGGAACACCAAACATGTCGATTATTTCATTAAACATTTTAATGGCAGGATCTACTTTGGTACTGGGAACGGCTTTCATAAAAAGAAAATTTATGAACCCATTAGGTGAATATTGCCTTGTGAACTTTTCACAAAACGCCCAAGATGGTCCAAATGTAACGTATGCATTGGGACATTCATTTTGCCTATAATGTTCAAAGATTCTGGAGATTTTCCTGCAGGAACTTTATTATAGATGCATTGAAGACAACGATCAATATATTATAGTTTTTGACATATTTTCTCATGCCGGGAAACCAGTACTATGTCGATATATAGGGTGTTGGAAAAGTATAGTTACATACGCTAAACTTAGGTAGTTGAGAGTGAGCTAAGAAAAAAATTCTTATAAAGTTTTGCCCCACATTGCGTTGTTTCCTATTTATGCTAGCAACATTGTTTTGTGTACCGGAAAGTGTAGACTATTGAATTTTGATGCATATCTGAAGAAGGAAATGGCGTAGAGAACTGAAATAAATTTTGTTTAACTTTAAGAAAACATATTGCCCGTTCATTCAGTATCGATACTTTGAAATAAAAAACTGTCAAAGTGGGATTTGTGTCTTTCGTTTTACAAATTTCTTACTTTGGGAGCGATTTATTCAAAATTTCTAATAATTTTTTTTTTAATTATTTTATTGCTACGATTTCTTTTCCAACAATATGTGACCTGTAACTCAATGATGTATCTATAGAGTTTCATAAAATAATATTCAATAATCTTTCAAGCTGGATTCATACCACAAAAATTATTCATTTTAGGGTTTATTTTGGTGGCTTTCATTACGGTCACTTGGAGACATAAAACAAGTTTTCTGATGAGTCATGCTCATTAGCCTATTCAGAGTATACGAAAATTCTCATTTGCTTTCCAGGAATACCCTATTTATGTACCGGTAATAAAATAATATAAAACTTCAACATTAATGTACCTAAGTAAAACAGACTACTAAATTTTTTTGAAATTTATTTGGTCACAACAAATTTTCAATATGTTGCCCATTTTCTATACAACAAACTTGTAATCAATTTCTGTCAATCTTTCTCTTACTTTCAAATACGCTGCCTCAAAATATCCTCGTTGTCAACTACGGCGGAATAAGCTTGTTCCCTCAAATAACCCCATATGAAGTAGTCTATCGGAGTAAGGTGTGGAGATCTCGCTGGCCATGTTATTGGTCCACCTCGGCCTATCTATCTGTCAGGAAAGTTTTGATTCAGCCAATCTTGCATCGTTCGAGTAGAGTGAGGTGGTGCTCCAACAGGTTGAAAAATCATATTCCGCTTATGCTTCGGTAGCACATCCTCCAAGAAATTGATACAAGCATCTCCGGATAAATTATAGCGAAAAATATAAGGCCCAATGAATTTCTGACCCAGAACTCCTGCCCAAACATTCAGCCTAAATCTATGTTGGGAGTGTGATTCCCAGCTTGCGTGAGAGGCGTTAAATGATAGGGATGAAGAGGTTCATTCCTCAAAGTCCGCCACACAATGGTATGGTCTAAATTAAGTTCCACTGCCGAGCACTAGTACTTAAGGAGTCATCTTGCCGAATCCAGTCCATAATGTTTTCGATATCCTCCTGGAAAGACAACGAGAATTTTCGTATACTCTGAATATCAACTACAAGATTATGCTCATTCGAAATGAAATTTCGACTCAATGCATTCACATGAGCCAGTTTTGATCCCGCGCGATATTCAGCCATATAGTTGTACTCTTGTACAGTAAGCCACCACCTACTTATTCGCGGAACCAAGTCACGCTTTGTCATAGTGAATCTTATTGCACTAAAATCTGTTATTATTTTGAATTCGATTCCAAGTAAATACGTTCTAAAATGTTTCAGTGAGCAGATTACAGCCAAAGTCTCCAATTCGTAAGAGTAATATTTTTGTTCTACCTTAGTTGTCATTCTGCTAAAGTACGAAATGAGCTTCAATTGATCTCCGGGCTGTTCCTGTAGTAGAATTCCAGCTATGCCACCCGCCGATGCATTTGTATGCAATTCTGTTCTGGCGTTGGGGTCGTATAATGCTAATATTTGTCGTTCAAATAATTTACTCTAAATTAATTATTGGCTTTGAAATTGCTGCGAAATTATTAATGAATTTTCGAAAGTAACTTGCCAGACCCATAAATTGACGTATTTGATGTATATTAGTTGATTTGGGATATAAAGCGACGGCAAAGATTTTTCTGTTACCCGGCTGAATTCCCTCGAAACTTATATCATAGCCAAGATAGTTTGTTTTGAAGAAAAAATATTTTTCCAATCGTAATGTCAAATTCGCGTTCTGTAATTTAAAACCGAGAAACCTTTTTCGATATCCTCTGTAGAAATTAATATATCGTTCGTATAAGCTAATGTAGTAGTAAATTTTGAGGCTCCTAAAGCAGCATTAATGGTTCGTTGAAAAATTGCGGGAGCATTTGTCAGACCAAAAGGCATAATGCCCATCAGGAGTTATGAATGTGGTTTTTTCCACTGATTCCTCATTTATAGGTATTTGGTGATAGCTATTGGCTAGATATAAGCTAGTGAAGTACTTGCAACCTCTAAATTTTTCCAGTTGGTCGTCAATTCTTGGTAATTTATTTATTTATTTCGCTAAAAATGCAAGCTACAATGATCAAAAAACAATACTCAAACAAAAGCTATAATATACAGAACAATTTTTAAAGATTTTTCTTAATTGGCACTTATTGATATGAAAGTCAACCGAATGAAAATTCAAATTAAAAATACAGCACATTCTAGACATTGGCTCAAAGTGTCCATAGTTGGTGCGATGGGAGCACAAATAAATAAAATCATTAGATCGTAGGTGTCGAGTTCGAGAATTGAAATTAATTTTCTCAAGCATCAAAGGCATGTCGATGTCACATATTTTCCTACGAGTTTCTAGAGTAGGAAGGTATATTAAATTTAATGGATATCGGTCTTTTATTGTATTAGCATTTAGTTTTCGAAAATCAACGTACATCCTATATTCACCTGTCTTTCTTTTAACTAGCAAATTGGGGCTACTGAATGGTGAATTTGATTCTCTTATTATATTGTTTTCTAACAGTTCGTCCATGATGTTTCTCACAGCTTCTCGCTCTGAATGAGCCAAACGGTATGCTTTGTAAACTACTGGGAAACTGTCTTTCAACGTAATTTTCATTTCCGCCAAATTTGTTTTATCAAGTTCTTGAAGACTTTTGTCAAAGCAACTTCGTTATCTATTGAGTAATTCTAGCAATTTTGTTTTAATCGATATATCAATATCTTCATTTATTTAACTTTTAATATCATCAAAACTAAAGCGCTCTAAAAATATTTAGTGCTTATTTTAAGTGTATTCACCGACTCATCAGCAATAGTTTCCTTGCAATGGGTTATTCTCACCACAATTTACTTCTTTTTATACGTTATAGGTGTATCTGAAACATGCAAAACTGCTCCTTGTTTACTCTCCATTATACATCTGGCTACCCAGTACTCGGAACTTGGAATCGGTCGGTGCTGCAGTTCGACTAAAACGCTGCCCTCTGCTGTACCCTCAACTTTGACAAATCCAATACTATTTAAGGGAATTACTTCGGCATTCTTTGCCCGTAGCGCGACTTTCACGGGAGGCAATTCATCTACCTGTGGATGTTCCACATTTTCGCTGCTGAAAACTCGTATTCTATCACCGTGGATAACAATATTGATGTCTTCTGAATTTAAAAATGGTTGTTCAATAAGTACTGATACACTTTACATCACATTTGGAACAACTAAAGCTTCAACTTAAGTTTCCGCGAGATTGACTTTTAACTTTATAGCCACTGAACCAATAACTTCAGTAACACCACCACCATAGCTCGTGCTCATTAATGAGCTAGGTTTTATATCTAACTTTGGACGCATCTTTTTCTTTAATTAAAATGACACTGCAACCGGTATGAATGTATCCACAAAGTTTTTGTCCATTGACTTCGCAATCTACAAAGTAACATTAATTTTTTTCGTTTTTCACATGTTTTACACATTTTACAGTTATATTATGTGGTCTAAAACAATTATTCGTTGCATGTCCTAAACAATTGCAGTTTCTGCACTCCACTTTAGGTTTTCCGCATTTTGTTGAGACATGTCCTTTTTCATTACAATTAAAACACTTAACTGATCTCACTTTTTCGTACTTCCAGAAGTGGTTCAAAACACTTCTTCTCCGAACTTTAAATGGTTTTAGATATTTATCAACCGAAATTACCTTAGCCAAGAATTCACTATAAAGTTCTTCGGGGGTATTATATCGTCCTACCCTTGCACCAGTTTGAATTGTTGGATCCTGTAATCCATCGATTAAACAAGATTCGGGATTTTTACCTGTTACTTCACAAGCTTGGAGAAGACTCATTTTTGCGAAATAATACTCAGTCTTACTTTCACTTTGTTCTTTATAACGATTAACGAGCTTACGCATGGATGTCGCTAAATCGTGGTTCTCGGGAAATGATTTTTTTATCAAACATTTCCATTCATTCCAGGATTAATCATAATCGTTCAGATCATTATACCACTCCTTTGCTAACCCAGCTAACCGATATTGCATGTGGTAAACTTTAACTTTTTCATCCCAATCGTTAATGGCGGCAAGTTGGTCAATCTTATCTAACCATTTACTGGCACTTAAATTGGGGTTTTCTGGTTGAAATTCTGGTATACAATCATTTCTGACATTATACTGTATCTGCTCTTCTTCTTGAACTCGGGTGCTCCTTCTAATGAATGTCTCCATAAGACACTCAAGACGAGTTAATCTATGTACTCAATTCAATATCTTAACCTTCGTTCGCTCGGGATCGAGGTCGTAAGTAAGGACGACGTTCATCTCTACGCAATGTGGTTCTTTATCAACACGAACTAACAGCCTGTCGTGAATGAGGGCGACGTGCATCTCCCCGAAAAAGGCTTCTAACACGCTCTGAACTAGAGCTTTTATCAGCTCTTCGTCTGGCTCGCGAACTTTTCGCTAATTCTAATGACGATGATCGCCTTCTTTTATCACGATATATATTAATAAATAAATACCTTTTGAAAACTTAATATGTATAGTAACCCCGTGGCTACTATTATAGTTTTTTATAGTTTTCGGCGCTGTAGGTAGAGTAAAACTTTCACTTCTCATTGCTACACTCATAAAAACTATTAGAGGTCCACCTAAGCACCTATTATCCTCCAATAATGCATAAGAATTCTAAGGAAAAAATATCGAGGCATCGTTAATTTTGTATTGGAGCGAGGCATTGCTTGCTTACCCTTGGTTATGTCCACTGACGAATATAATATGGACTACTTACTTTTCTATTTCACGTGCGCACAATTGCTTGTGTTAAAAATAGTATAAAAATGTATTTCGACGAATTCACTAATTTATTTGTTGTTTTCAGTTCTCTTTCAGTTAGTACTTGGTGCTTAGACCGAAAGTCAGCAATACAGAAGTGAGCCCACTTTCTGCAGTTCATTTCTATGAACGCAGTCAGTCTATATTATACATGTTAGTGGTTATGCCATCAAGCCGAGGCATCGTCGATTTTCTATTCGAACGAGACGTTACTGGTTTTTGTTCTACCTGGCCAGTCTTATTTGTATGTTATTAGTTTGTCTAAGGTTCTGCCTTAATGCGTGATTGCGGCACATACTTTGACAGTTCTTTGCGTGTGTTTTCTTTTCTACAAAGAGTTAGATATTTATAGGTACTTAATAGACTCAGAAATACTTAAGTAAAAGTCTTGGTACTTAGTAAAAAACTAAGTCTTAAGTACAAGTAAATAGACGCTAGCACTTACATATGTTCAAGTACTAAGTAGGGGCATTTCAAAAGTATTGAGTAATAAGTCTTAGGTAAACGAAAATATACTTTAAGTAGTACTTAAGTCTTTTTTTACTTAAGTATTGCCCAGCTCTGTTTGGTCTAACTACCTATCCTAGTCTACCTTATATTTTTCTGCCACACATAATTTCCTTGAAGGGTCGTAATTACATTTAGATCCCTTTTCCTGAGCTCGTCAAGGTACAGACAGATACATTACATCGATATTGTTGTTTGTCGCCAGAAGGGCCATAAATGTTTAGCTGCACTTAAAACTAAAATATGCTCCTTTCATTTTTTCCTGCTTACATAATCAGTTAATTAATAATTAATTAATTCTTAAACAAAACTTATAAAAATTTGATTACTTTAAGATACCAAAGACAACTAAATGTTTTTAAAGCACTAAGCCCCAATTCGGTTCAGCCTGTAATTGCGGACTCAAAATGTTAAAATCAGTTGTAACTAAATTTGTTATATAACTTCAATATCAGTCATAGTAGGTCGCTTTTTGTTTACTCCGAAGTGACCAATTGACACATTGTTATGACTAAAATCTAGCCCAGAGCAGTAGTTATGATAGTTGCCATATTATTTGATTTCAATTCGACTTTAAGAAGCATGTAGAAGGTACGTTTACTAACTAAGTTTAAAAAAAAATTTGAAAAATACAAATCATATAATGTAATACCGAACACTCTCATAAATTCATCTTTTCTTTAGCAACTGTAGTTACACATGGTCTGTTTTTTTATTCGCCATAGGTATACATATGAATATCAATAATCGTTCCGGATAAATGATCATGATGATCGCCATTTCCCGTATAATACAGTTAAAATTCAGCTGGTTTGGCATAGACAGATCATCGTGATAATAAAAATTAAAATTTCAATCAGTACAGCACATCATCAATCACAAATGCACGGTCATTGGCCATGAAATTTTCTGAAGTATATTTCCCATCATGAGCAGATATATACTGTCCGCCTTTCTCTCCTCAAGTCAAATTAAAAAAAAAAGAAGAAAGACAAAAAAAAACAAATAAATTAAAAAACATAACTGGCATCAAGCAGCAGCACCACCACCAACAACAACAACAACAACAAAATCTTCCTTTAGGTGTATTTAGCGCGCGTGCACTTAATTTAAAAGGAGGCGAAGATCAATTTTAAGTTAATCACGATCTCAAATATTTTGTGTTCATGCGGCAAAAAGATAGAAAAATTCATAAGACAAGAAATTGAAACTCAGCTTTTTATACATAGATAAGTATGTATATATGTATATTTGTATATATATATATATATATCTAACAGTTCACTAACATAAACTATAAGTGACAGATGAAACTTAGCGATCAACCCGACCGCACTAAATTGTTAATTGTCATGTTTTTCAGCTAATTTCCGAACAAAATTGTTCGTGATCGCAGTATTAAACAAAGTAAAAGTATATGCTGCTCTGATCAAGTGAAGGAAAAAATAAAAACAAAAATAAATTAGAGTTCAACAAATAAATAAGAGAAAAAGATGAGTGCATCCATCGAGGCAACGGATGCCGCTGAGTATTTGATCGATGATCAATAATCAAGTCTTTGGGATTCATTCAAGTTCCCCGCATGTAGTATGTATGTAGGTAGATAACTTTGAACGTTACAAATTATCAAAGAGCAGCCCATAGATTTGGAGTTTAAAATTTTAAAGCAAATGTGATTCTGGACTTAGGTTGGGGTTAAGCGAAAATAAGTATAAAATCATATTACCTATATACTGCAAGGAAAAATTTCGAACTTGGAACTTGAGCTTGTTAAACAGCTTAGAACATTTCAAATTTTCAATTTTTTGGCTATTTTTGGAATTCTTTCAAATAAAATTGAAAAAGTAAATAAAAATTAAATTAAATATATAAATTAAAAAAACAAACATAACGCGAGCAATCTCAGATTATGATTGTCAAAGTTGGTAAATGAAAAATAGCATAGAATGATATGAGAAAATATATCTGGCCTAAATACATACCGAACCTATATAGTAGCCTGTAAATATAAAATAAAAAATAATGCTGTCATTTGAAAAAATAATAACATTGCTGTCATTTGACCGAAAAATGCCTACTTATGATAATAATAATGAATGAAAATAAAGCGAGGAAAAATTCACGTTTCTTGTATGGGGACCCCCTTTAATTTTATTTAATTTTTATTATTTGTGCTGTTATAGCGGCAATAGAAATACACACACTGTGAAAATTTCAACTCTCTACCTATTACGGTTCATGCGATACAACCTGGTGACGGACGGACGGACGGACAGCGAAGTCTTTGTAATAAGGTTTCCGTTGTTACACTTTGGGTACGGAAACCTAAAAATGAATAAAAATTAAACTGGCTCCTAAGTCAAATATTGTTCAAAATGTTACCTTAGAGCTACCCTAAATAGCTGGGAGAACAATCAAAAATCCCTTTATTGGGAATGGTTACAAAGATTTCGTCAGACAAAAAAGTTTATCGACACCTCTGGCAGAAAAACAAAAGAACAGAGCTGTTCTCAGGCCATTGCCCATTGAGGTATCACATAAGATGAGCTTGGCTGAGACTTCATTCTGCCGCTTCTATCAGGATGTTCACGAAATTTCGGAACACCTACTCTGCATCTGTGAAGCATTGGCCAGGCGGAGATTACTCCACCTCGAACATACTTTTCCTCCACCACACTACGTATGGAATCTTAATCCCAGAATGATTCTGGACTTTATTAACAGTCTAAACGTCGAAGGGGAGTAAATTGAACGGGGACTCACAATAGATCTTTCAAGTCTTAGTAAATGCGAAGCGAAAATCTGCACACCCACCACAAATCTAATCTAGTCTACATAAGTCAAATATTGCGAAATTATAGCCTTAAATTGATTTAGTCCTCTCGTTCTGTGAAAAGATTGCAAAGTTTATTGCTAAGGTGGATGGAAACCAATGTCAAAATCTCCCGTTAAATGCCTACTTTGGAAAATTGACTGGTGACCAGATTAACTGAGTCGCTAAGTAGGTAACTCAAGATTGGGATTTACCAGCTATTGTTTTTGAACGTAGTGTGGAAACCAAATATATTTACATATGTATATCAGATGATCCCTTTCTCTGTTGTCTCTGTGATCAAGTCTATGCAGTTGGTAGCTGTCTATCTCATTGTCAATTACTCCCGCGATGAGCTGAAGCATGGACCTTGCTCAGAGAGACAACGTGTCTGATATTTGGCAATATTATTAAAGGTAGATGGAGCATTAACGAAAATCATATTCGCGAAAGTATATCTGAGAAATTCCTACGAATCGCACAGCTTGCGGATCACTGCAGACGTATGTATATATACATATTTCCTACTTGACTATCGAGAATTATGTCATCGAGAATGGCAGGCAAACTTCCTTTAATTTTATGGCATGATAATGTAGTATAGGATTCCCGGTGAGGGTTGTTAATATTATTATTATTGCAGCTGAGGTCGTCTGAAATAAATTGAAAATTCAGCCTGTTTTTCGCAATGTTCATAACTCTCTCTGCTATGAGAGAATATTAACTAGAACAACTATCGAAAATACCTCTAGTAACCTATGTCACGGTTTAATTTTCAAACATACATGTTTATAGTATAGCCACCGCTGACGTTCATTTCGAAGTGCGCTTCATGCAGGTCCATCACAAAAATTCCATCGTTCTTAAGTTAACTTGCACTTACAGTTAACTATATTAAATATTAGTAAAAATTCAAAACATGCCAGGTATGTTATCTTAAATTTAAGATTCCAGGCTTAGATGAACTCATAAATTCGCTTCAACAGACTTGTATATATATATCTACTATACTTATATAATTTTATCTTGAAATTAATAATTCAAAAGTAAATTAAATATTCTGTAATTTCCCAAAAAAAACTCCAATAACTGAGAAGTTAAAGAATTCCATAAGTGGGTACTTAACCAGAATAAAATACTCACAGATTTACGATAACTTTTAAGTTCGTCGCTTAAATTTAAGTCTTTCGTTTTCTGGGAGTGAGTCAACTCACCCAACGAAGGCATTTTATTTAAAAATGTCAATAAAGCTCGCAGAAAATGGTGTAGTAAAGAAAATTAAAATTGTCTGAGAAATATATATATATATATAAAAAAAAAAGAACAAAAATGATTCAACTTTTTTTTTTTTTAATAATTTTAAGGTGTTTGACACTGCTAATTCAATGTGTTAACCACTAGAATGTGACCGCTTAACGCTGTCCAACAGCAATCAAAGAGGTTGAATACTCAACATTGAAACGACTTAAAAATGCAAATTTCCTTCCAATCATCATCAATGGAGACACATTCAAAAATTCCATTCCTTCTGGATGATGATGGTATTAACTTGGATGGTGTTCTTCTTTGTGATTCTTTTTCTCTATCGCTGTTACTGCTGCTGGCCAATGAGTTTATTTTTGTCCTTTTCGAGTTGAAGAATTCCGATATAATGTAAAATGCAATTGTGCCTGGTTATATAGGTAGTTGGGTAGATAGGCATCCCCCCACCCTACCGTCTCTCCTCCACATACCCTCCTATCAATTTGATAAGAGATTATTCAATAAATATAAAATATTTTATTATGACTTCCAGAATGGAAAATATTTGCTTAATCTGATTCTGAAAATATTTCCACCAACCATCTATGTATGTTTGAAAGTGCATAGAAATAAATAATAATAAAAAATAAAAATATACTACTCAACGATGAATATACCTAGGCATGTACGTAGGTATGTAGATATTTATTTATCTTATTTTCAGACACTATAGAGTGCGTCAGACTCTTCCTCATTACTACAAACGTTTTACTGGTGTCAAATGGCATTCGATTTAAGCATGAAATATGGATTTTTTGGATTTAAATGTAGTTTAGAGACTTAAACTTTTTGTTGACAATATTCACGTTAGATTCGAGTGCATAGATAGTATAATGTAGGTGGTTTTAACGGTGCTTTCTGAGAAAGAAATAGTGAAGTATAGCTATGAATGAATGAATGAATGAAAGAATGAATGGAAGATTAAACAGTTGATAAATTGCTGCAGCACTCTTTGAATTGCCTTGCTTAAACATGATGAATTGCCAGTTTATACCGAATGGAAATCTAAATAACAAAAGATAATGGTTGGTGTTGAATTTTGAAAGGATTTCTTCATATATGTTATAAAACTTACTTTCAAATACTATAACAAAAAGACCTACATATACACATACATATATATTTTGTAATGTTTTTAAAAAGTTGAATTTGATATATTCTTTTTCTGTATTATTTGAATTTGACTAATCATATCGGGGAACAACTTTTCAGAATTCTTCTAGAAAAAGATATTCTTTGCATCTATTATTCTCAACTCCAATTCCATAGATCACAATTTCAAAGAAAAGACTAAGTAAGTCTAATGACACAAAACTTTGATAACTAAATAAAATCGCAAACAATTATTTAAAATGTTTTTAAGAAATTTTTATCATTGTTTATTAAATAAATTTATAAAATTCGTTCAATGTTTGACTTGAAAATAGAAGGGAAATTTAATGTATATTAAAACTTAAATAAGCGATTAGAAAAAATCACGCTCTATAAGCCTCCTAAACGTATTGAGAGAAGTTGTGTTCTGATAAAGTATGGGAAGATTGATATATGAATGTATAAGAAGAATAGCTAAGGTCTAGTACATATAGTATGTATATATGTAGCTCTGAGGAATTCCACTTATAAAATATAAGAAACTTTTAACAAAAAAATCATAGCTCTATGTGACTAAGTATCTGTATTCAATCTAAGAAATAATCATTTTATAAGAAATATAGCCAAATGAGAAAAGTTAAAGCCAGTTAACTAACAAATTATTCTATAGGATATCAGGAGAACACTATCGAAAGCTTTAGAAAATCACAGTAACAACAACACGCATATGTAACAAACATCTTATATTCGTAGTTATTTTTTTAAGTTTAGCTGATTCATAGTTATGCCAGAAATGCAGTATTCAACTAGTTAGCAAGCTCTTTTTCAATAAATATTCTTGCCATTTCGCTAAAAAATTAACTATTTCAAATCGTTGAACATAAAATTCAGCATTTTGAAGACTAAAAGTCAGATTAGTCTCAATCGATTGTTTTTTTTTAAGATCATCCATACTTGTTGCTAAATTTTTGATCGAGCTTGTATTTTTTGTAGATACACTTCATTCATCAAAGCTATTTATCTCGTAGTTACACTAATTACATTTTGCTGACCACATCATATCTACATTAAATATAAGGAGGAAATCGGACACGATCATGTCTCCGATCATTTATTTACCTCGGAATTGGAAATTCTTCACAAATGTTGTTTTCAATAACTTATTCTAAGGCTAATATGAAATTTAAAAATTATTAAATTGTTATTGGTGGCAATCAAAATCTTTGATAGCTCTACTAGCGTAACAACTCATATATATTCTTACCAAATTGTTTCAGTAACTTATATTTTCTATACACGATTTAATATTTACATGGCAGTGTTCCACTAATTTTCATACCATTACTAAACAGTAACAGTATTGAAAAATCGAAAAAGATCAAATGGTGCTTTATTGTAGTTGTACAGGAGAGAAAATATATATATATGTATATCCTTTTCCCGCAGTTGATTTTTACGTGTCCTTAAATGTTCGTATATGACTGCTGCGATATTTTGAAGTTGTAGTTCATAAATTATATATTTATTTGAATATGTGATGAGGTGGCTTTTGATGATTACACTCAGTTGGTTTTTGGACTATAAGTATTTAACCATTTTTTCGCTCTATAATTCAATATTGATTGGTTCTTGCTTAGTTCTTATTTGAAACATAGATTACTGAATACATGTTTGTGATATACACAGGGAGTCCCAGAAATCAACGTCAAGCCGGAATCGGGCAATAGACCAAGTCGTAACAGTTATCAGAAAAATATGAAAAAAAATCTTAGTCATGTATTTTTCAAATTATAAGGAATCAAAAATAAATCTTAAAAACTGACACCCTGTGATGATCTTTCAAGTCCTGTGACTGCAAATATTAACTTTTCGTCAGTTTTTTTCCTGTAATGTAACCATGAATAATCCTTCTGTAAATTACAGTTAAAAGTAAAACATAACTGCCTCAGTTTCAAATAAAAAGTTAGATTTTTGCCCAACATTGCATTCAAAATAATTACATTACCCAACTTTAACCGACTGTACTGTAAAAAATATGTACTACACTATTTTGGCAAGTAACATTTAATAAGGATTCCAAAATGGTATGACACTTACTAATTGCTACTTCTTAATTGAGGGAAAAACAAATTTTAATGAAGTCGGGTTTCATACAATTTCGATTGAGACGAAGAGTGACGTTATTTTGACGTGTGAGCGAGACAGATGGTGATGCTACGAATAGTGCTTATGTAACCTGTTGCTTTAAATTCTAAACCAACTGCTCCAGCTTGGCAGAAAATGTCACATTTTGCCGAACCAACAATAGAAAATTAATATTTCACCCAACTTTAACTGACTGTACTAAAAAAAAATGTACTACGCCAGTCTGGCAAGTAACTTTAAAAGTTGACGCATTTAATAAGGATTCTAAAATGGTATAACACTTGCTACATTATTTCTTAGATTACGGAAAAAAAATTTTTTTTTCTTCAAGAACCCAGCTTTGAAAAATATATTTTTACCTAATAAAAATGATTTTAGTGTACCCAAAGCTTTCCGTAAGACCGTAACTTTAAGATTCTAGTTTGAGTAAGACGGAGAGTCATTACATGAAGTGTGAGTGAGACAGATAGTGACGCTTTAAAATTAAAGATCCTAACTTTTTATTGAATTTAGAACAAATTTTCCTTAAGTTTAAAATTAAACACCAATTATTTGGATGCTAAGATTTATTATTTACAAAAGATGTTTAAACTGCCTTCCTTCTACTGCAATACAAGTTCGACATCTTCTTAAAAAAGATCGGGTTATCAGACGGGCATATCTTCCATTGTTGACAAATTTAACTGCTTCCGTAATTCTGGAGCTAATGTTTCTGTAAAATTCGGTGAGCTATACTTTTAGGCACTCCTGTACTTTCCTGGATTGCACGTACCGAAGTACTTGGGTCTTCTTCAACTGCTTGAAGTACTACGTCCTCGTAAGGTAAGGAACTCTTCCTTCGCCATGTACTTGGTTTGGAAGTCGGTCCTCTGTGGAGAGTAGACGTTGCATGTTTGTAAAAACTCAATGATTTGACTCGCTAGCTGACTCACTTGCACTTCATGTAATGACTCTTCGTCTCACTCAAACTAGAATCTTAAAGTTACGGTCTTACTGCAAACTTTGGGTATTAGAATCATTTTTGTAGATGAAAAGAAATTTTTCGAAACTGGGTTTCTTGAAGAAAAAAAAAATTTTTTTTCCGTAATCTAAGAAATAATGTAGCAAGTGTTATACCATTTTAGAATCTTTATTAAATGCGTCAACTATTAAAGGTACTTGCCTAACATGCGTAGTACATTTTTTTTTCAGTACAGTCATTTAAAGTTGGGTGAAATATTAATTTTCTATTCTTGGTTCGGCAAAATGTGACATTTTCTTCCAAGCTGGAACAGTTGGCTTAGAATTTAAAGCAACAGGTTACATAAGCACTATTCGGGATTACATAAGAAAAAGAAAATTGAAAAAAAGTAGAGATTTGTAGCAACATGAGCTAAAAAACCATCACAGGGTGTACATTTTCTCGAAAACAAAAGAAATGTCTATAATTTGAAAAATACATGACTTAGACTTTTTATTTATTTTTCTGGTAACTGTTATGATTTGGTCTATCACCCGATTCCTGCTTGACGTCGACTTACGGGACACCCTGTATATGGATATGTAGTAACTAATGAAGGGCCATCATACCTCAGGCAATTTTGTGTCAAAAAATTACTCATGCAGAGTTCCTTCTCTGTTTAAGCAACCCGTCCTTAGAATAGCCATACTACTTGCACATATCCAAAAAGCTCGTACTATCAATACATTTAAAAACTTATCAAGGCACGTGTATACTTGAATAATTTTACTCAACCTAAGTATATATTTTCAGGTTTTTAATTTTCAGCTTTTGTTTTGTTAATAAAATAAATTAATTGGTTTCAATTTCTGTATTTACTACATACAGTAAAAGCTTAAAATCAAAATAATATTTTTCCTTTAATAAGTGGTTGGTAACAACGACAAAATATAATCAACATTTCCAGTTCAATGACTTTTCATAATATTTATCACAATAGATCCTATCAAGCCATATACATACAAAATATATAATATGTATATAAACATACATAAAAAAACAAAAAGCAGCAAAATTGTTGATGTTCGTAAACAAAAACAAAACAGTAGAGCTACTTAATTGAAAGTGATTTACAAGATTTGTGATATCATAAAATCCATTCTATAGCCGTTGTAAATATTTCCCTGCATGGCATTCCGCACCTTTTTATGCACACGCACAGCATCCAACTGCAGTTTTAATTACTGAAAACAATAAACGTAGAAATTGTAACAATATCTCATTCAGGTGAAGCACCATGTCACTCTGCTAACAATGTAATAAAATGCTGAACTTACAACATTTATCTCTATAGTCCTTATTTAGCCGAGGCGCTTTACTCATATCTTTGCTGTCTTGTTTGTTGTTTTTCTTTTTGCCACAAAACATCTTCAAGTTAGCCAGCCACATCACTTTGCATCAGTAAGTTGTGCGTGACCATCTTCGTCTCTGGCCTCGAAACGACCGATCCATGCCAGCCAGTCGGCCAGCTATAGCTTGTTGCCGCTTGCTTAAGGAAGAGTAAGATTTTAACCTGAACTCTGGTTGCCTTGTGCGCTGCGCTGACTGGGTTCGTTTATTTAGTTTCGCGGTATCAATTATATGCACTTTACCTAAGCTGATAACACATGCATCAGCGGCTTTTGCAACAAAGTTTGACTTCAGTGTTGGGGACATAAAAGGAGCAATCGGACAGAAGTAAATTAAGCGCAGTCAGTCAGCCTTGCGATGGCCAAAGAGTAAAAGCCAACGTAGAAAACATTAGTAGGTTGCTCAAGATGTAAAATGATGACCTCCTTGAACGTACTACATAACATATATATAAATATATATATATATATTAACTATTACTGAGATATTACAGTGCTGCGGAAACCTGCGGGATATCAAATCTATGCATTCTCTCTCAGTGGACGGATCAGGGTTTAAAATATCCTAGAAGATTTCATCTTCGTTATATCACTTGCGCCATTTTTCAAGGGCATAAATATAAAAGAAAAGAATCCAAGAACGAAAAACAAAAAACAAAAAACAAAAAACAAAATTAAATGCATAACGTGCGGTTAGAAGTTTGCCGAGAGAAAATGAGAACGGCCCATCATAACGCCATGTGTCAATTAATTTTAAGAAATATGTCACAAAAGTTGGTGTTAAGCCGCTTGTTCGACCGCAGCTAATGAAGAAAACCAACATTAAGTAGCCGACGAGTGAGGTGTTTAATTAAAAAAAAATTCTTCAGCAGCATTCACGATTTTGCTTCACTTTTCTTCTTCAGCTATATACTTTCCCACAATTATTGCAGAGTGAAATGAAAAGGAAAAAATAAAAATCACGATTTTGTGTTAATTTAAAAAAACAAAAAAAAAAAAATACAGAAAAAATAAAAACACTTCTTGCAAAATTGTCTGGCCACCGGCATAGAACAAGGCCCCATTGTTAACCTTAACAAACACATTCGTACCTACTGACAAAATACGAGCGCGCGATTTTTACGTTTTTTTTTTTTTTACATGGATATTCAAGGTGAATGCCATTTTTTGCATAAGTCTTCATTTCTTACCTGTTCAACTCGATCGCGTTGCAGTCTTCCGGTAGATTGACAAATTCAGTTCTCACTTTCTACATTTTGTTTGCTAAATTGATGATCACAGTTTTGTGTGCAAATTCGCAAATCGCTAACCGATGACCGGTCATCAAAGAGTTTTACTGTGAGGATATATCTCCCACCTTAAACACTTGTCATTAAGCCATACACCGACGATGATTCTGTTGCTGCAATAAATATTCTTGCCATGATGTGAGGAAGAATTATGATGCCACCTTGTTTTACAGTGTGGGAAAATTGTGGTTTTAATTATCAGGTTATGAGCGTAAGTTTTCTCGCGTCTATGATTTCTCTATCCTATGTCGCATTCTATAGTCTTTGTAGTTAAAAAGAGTAATTTGTCACATAATTAACGACAATCTTTTAACATTTTGTCATTTTAAATTATCACATAATTTTTCTGTTTCTTATGTATATGATAAGCAATTTGTTTTTAGATTCATTTTACATTTTTGTACTTTTCTGATGTAATTATTACAAAGCCAACCCCTTAGGAATATTGCATTTAATCAAGTCTTTGTTTCTGGCTTATTCTTAACATTTTCCATTCTTGTCTTACTATGTACCTCCAAGTTTCCTGCATCATGGAAAATTGTGAATGTGTTACCTACATTTAGCTAAATCAAAGTCCGCCGAAAGATCAAATCATTATAGATCAATAAGCATCTTTTCTGTTTAAGTGTCTCGAGAAGTTGCTGTACTCCCCAAGACCTGGAGCACTTCGACACCAACAATCTCTTAACCCGAAAGCAGTCAGGTTTCGGACCTTCCACCACTTTGAGACTGTTCTTTTGAAAAGGTTTTCGATAGCCTGCACCACTCTAGGTTTTTGTCGAAACTTTGCACTCATTTCAATTTTGCTTCCTCGACCGTACTTTAAGTTTCCAACTTTCTTACTGAAAGATATGCACAGGTGAATGTTGTTGGCCATCGGTCTAGTTTACCCTCCATTGTCTTGGGGGTACCGCTGGGTTCCATACTTGGTCCCCTTTTATTCAGCCTTTATATAAACGATCTTCCTCAGTTGGCCTACAGGTCTGTTGGAAATTGTGTCGACCGCATAAACTCGGATCTGTATAGACTTGGTAGGTGAGCAGAAGACAAGCTTTTAGTATTAAATCCTAATAAATATGCAATGACAATATATAGGCAGAGCTTGGACACAACCTACATCACCCCTACTGCTCTGAACACTGTCAATCTGACGTATGACAACACAGTTAAGAGTTGGAGTTGTCCTTAACGCTTCAATGAGTTGCTGTGACTAAGTTAATAGTACCGTTGCTAAAATTTACACGAGACTGAGTCAGAGATGTGATTGTCTGCTGATGTACTACACAGATCTATGCTTGTAAAAATTTTACTCCAACTTTTTTTTACAGCGGGTTGTTTAGTATTTCCGCATTTAGGTTCTACATGCGCTCGAGAAGTTAATGTAGCTTTTAACGACTGCATGAGATTTATATTTGGGATGAGACGTTATGACCACATCTCATCTATTCGATATGCTTTGTCTGGCTGCTTCTTAAATACGATGCTCATCAGGAAACAAATTATTTTTTACACAAGCTAATTTACAGCAAAAAGCCATCATATCTCAGTGACGAACTGACATCTGTATTCTGCGTCATTAGATATTTCATCTATGAAAACTCCTATTTTGTTCAAACTGTATGTTTTTGGAACGCAATTCCAGTGATTATTCAGAGGACGAGCGATGCAAGAGTTCTTAAGAGGCTTAGTTTGCAGTCTTTACCACTTGATGGTTGATTTTGTGGTTTTTCGAGTCTGGTTTCCAGCAGTCTTGCTATATATGTGAATGTGATTTAATTTCTTAATTTCTTTTCTTCACTTTTCACTATGTTTGTACATTGTACTATTGGCAGAAGATGGTCGGCGATCTATATACGTATGGAAATATAAAATAACACAACAAATTTCAATTTGAGGAATTTATGTAAAATTTATAGACACTGAAATTTCCTCTCCTACATAAATATTGGAAGGTCAAAGTGAGCGCCTTCACCACTAGCAAATACAAGTTAAAAAATTACATTCTTCAGGTATCCCCATAATCTAACTTCACTTGTAATATACCATCCACTAAGAGAGGTAGGCTGATCTATTTGGAAATATGTATATGGAAAAGAAATAGCAGCAAAATACATCTGGAGAAAGATCCTAGATATTGCAGTCAGAATGGACTCAAGTGTTATTAGCACACAAAGCCTGAAACTTCAAATGATTATCATCAAAAAGTTATATGGTGGGGGTTACGTCAACTGTAAAAGTTTCAGAACTATAGGGGGATAAAAATTTGTTCTTACTTTTTATATTAAACATCTTGTAATAACGAAAGTAGTTTTTATACATTATTCAAAATAAAACTCTTAACCCTTTCCCATGGAACTAACAGCCTTTGCCGTATTCCTTTTCACTCTAAAGTTTTAAACTTTTAACTTGAAAAAAAAATAACAATTATTATCCCAGAGACAATTTGAATGTTTCGACATTTCATATTTAAAGCTCCAAAACTTTAGAGTGAAAATAGTTGCGGGAAGTGGTTTTGAATTTCACCATTAAATTAGATTCTCATTCTCTGCGACCAATTTACTTCCTGTCTAGGTTTAAACTGTTAATAAATTCTCAAAACTATTCTGGGATTGATATTCTGTGGAGGAGGTGGAGTAATGTCCCCTGAGGGAAGTGCCTTCCCCTCTCCGCTCTAAAAATCTTCATCCACGGCTCTTTCACTAATGAGGGAGCTGGGGCGAGTGTCTACTTTCCTTAGCCTGATATTGGGATGGAGTACTCACTTGGAAGGCATACCACTGTCTTCCAGGCTGAAGTCTTCGCCATATCGATCGCAGCGAAGTTAGCCCTTGATATGCAAATCAAGGGGAAGAACATTGCTATCCGTTAGTTACTGGGGGATTGCAGGTCGCTGTAGATAAGTTATGTATCCACAATAAGGTGTACCTGCTGTGGGTTTCTGATCACATGGTTATCATGGGGAATGAAAGGGCTGACCTTTTAGCTAGGGCTGGCTATGATTCTTCGTTCCTCGGACCGGAACCCGCCGTAGGCATTGCCACCTCGAGTATCGGATCTTTCATAAAATCGGATGTTCATAGAAAGCATCAGCAGAGATGGACGAGCCTGCAGGTGTACAAAACTGTTTCTTGATGGGCCCAATGGGAATATCTTCGATTTTCTCATGAAGCTCGGAAGGAAACATTGTAGAGCTGTAGTTGGCATCATCACCGGCCACAGCTCACTTCACGCTCATTTAACAAGGATGGGAGTTGTTGACAGGCCTGAGTGTCTGTCCTGCCTGGAGAGAGAGCCCGAGACAACCGAACATTTTTTGTGTGCGTGTCCGGCTTTCGCCCGATGCAGCCTGGATACTCTACGGTCTGCCGTCCTATCTGTGGATGAGCTGAAAAAACTGCCTAACCAAGACCTGATGCGCTTCATTAAGAGGACAGGAAGGTTTTGGTGAATAGCCTTCTAGCAGGACAGTACAATGGGCCGCTATGGCCTACGTGCTTGGGATAGGGTCTCCAGTCCCTCTGGCTTAAAAAAAATGCTCCTTTTCAATACTTCGCAATTGCAGAGTAGGCGTTCTGAAGTTTCATGAGCATCCTAACAGAAATGACAGAATGAAGTCTCAGCTAAGCCTATCTTGTTTAGGTGATACCACAAGGAGCAGGGGCCGGAGAAGAGCTCTGTAATCATTTTAAGATCTGTTCTCCTAAGGAGACGTGTCGATAGAATTTTTTATTCTGACAAAGTCCTTGTAGCCTTTCCAAATAAAAAGAGTTTTGTTTATTATCCTAGCTATTTACGGTAGCTCTGAGGTAACACTTTGAAGTGCCACAAAATGTCTTTGGTCCGAGAAAGGGAGCTTCCGCTCCTCTTTTGGCTGGGCTGTCAGCAATTTCATTGCTTTTATGGCCCTCCAAGTACCCACATGAGGATAACTTAGCTTTTCGTCGATAAATTTTTATTGATTTGTAGACAGTCCCAGATTATCCTTAGTGAAGAATTTTAAGGCCTTGCGAGCGGATTGATTATCCGAGGGGATATAGACATTTGAGCCATTTATATTTTTATGCAGGTATTGGCGAATTTTTCTATAGCTAATACCTGACCCTGGAATACGGTAGGAGTAGAGCCCAGGAACTTTGAGATATGGTATCCGGGAACGTATACGTCCAGTCCAACTCGTTCGTTTTTGAACCATATGTATACCACATCATCGATCCTTGTTGGAAGGACGATTTAGTGGAACGCCATTGTACTCAGTCTCCCAAAAATTACGTCGAATTGTCTTACAAAAAAAAAAATATAAAAATTGCACCATACATTTTTTTTTGATGATTCCACCAATGAAGTTTTCCGCATACTATACCTATGTAGAATCATCCTGTATCTATTTCCTAAGATGAATTTACATTTTATATTCTAACTAAAGAATTGTATAAATTTTATTTCCCTCCTATACTCTTAAGCTTATGATGATTTCCTCTGTGGGCATTGAATGCAAGTGACATGTATATAATCTAAATTGATTGAATCTTTCCAAGAATTTATTGACCTCCCCCTCGCATAGTAGAAACTATTTACAATAAAATGTTAATTTCTTCTTTGTTAAAAGAAAATTTTACTTTTTATAACGACAATACTATCATAAAAATAGAAACAATTTAATTGAATACATTCGGTATAATTTAAAGATTCGCCGCCTCAATAAAATTAACCAAAGTGAGATTAATTTCCGAAAGTCCCCCTTTAGTTTTATTGTTTATTATACTTCTGCTGTGAGAAACTGAAAACATAAAAGCATCTTAAATGTTGCGGCAATAAAACACAAACTATAAATTCCGGCAATGATTTACATACATTCAAGACGAATCTCATTATACTTATTAGATAGAGACTTTTGGTATAATGAGAATGCATATGGTAAAAAAAAAAATAAAAATAACACAAAAAAAAAAACGAGGAAAAGAGAAAATTAAGCGATAATATTGATGTGTATTATATTTTTTGTCGTTATTCATGTGGAAAATGTTGAAAAAATTTTAAGGTATTTTAGAATAGTAGGCGCATCACGTGGGTCCTATTATATTTAAAAAATCACATTTGACATTTTTCTTCGAAACACCTACTTAAAATCAATCTGGAATATGTGTAACCAGAAAGATAAATAGGACGTCGAGTCAATCGTAAACTTTCTTAATGATTTATGTTTTTTCAACATTTTCATGAAAATTAAAAAACAATGGTTTTGCTTCTTCCAAATAACCTACGGCCGTGAAAATACTGTAAGGGCTTTGGCTAGACTGTGAATTATAATCGGCCTGTTCTATACATTAGAAAACGCACCTTGTTTGTGCAACCACCACCCATTCTTATATATTTTTTTTTTTTTTGTATTATTTTCGCATATATAATTTAAAACCAATCTATGCGACTCTAATACATGGACATTATATGCAAATTGGTGTTTCCTTGAAGGGCACGAAAGCCAAGTATCTACATATGTACGTACATATATATATTTCTAAATCCAGAGAATGCGTTCTTTTTTCTTCTTCTTCTCTTTGTGTTTGTGCATCTTGCTTTATCTAAAAACAACGAACGCTTCCAACTATTACATGATCTGAATAACTAATAGCGCACATTTGTTAGATTGTCCAGATAATTTCGCTTAAGGGCTTGAGCTTGGCTTCCATCCATCGATAAAGGGACGATGAGATGCAAAAGAAGTTCAGCGATGAAATTGCATATTGCGACCTCTTTATCCTTTTTTAGTAGTCGGCGCGTTTTTTACTTAATTTTGTGCTCTGGTGTTCCATGTTATATAGTATAGAAGACATGCGCAGGCTGAAGAAAATTACTCCATGTTTTCGCTTCCTTTCAAATTGCATGCAAAACAGATTATCAATTTATTTCGATTTCACAAGTTTCTCAGTAGTGTGGTAGAGAGAGACAGAATGATTTTACATTATTATATCGTCTAGTTGTTAGAGAGGGGTATAGTATGCGTTTGGAGAAAAAAAAAACCAAAAGTCTCTTTTTTCGTATTTTTATTTTTCAAGATGGAAATGTATGAGTCTTTGAAAGATTTCATATATTTTTTGCTAATTTTATATATGAGACGTTCATTGGTTTTTCATATTCTGTGAATAATTCGTAGGTACCTATACGAATAGTTTTTTGCACAGAAAATTTAATTGTGATTTTAAAATTTGTTTAAAAAAAAACATTAAGATCTTAATAAATTATATGCTTTCAAGTAACAGCTTCAAGGCTTTAAAACTAGCCACAGACGTGCAGTTAATAAATTGTTCAGTTTTTGTTTTACCACTTGGGCATCTTATGAGTTACTTAAATCTGTACAACCTCATGTGCATACTACTACAAGGATAGAATAGCTGACGTTATGTATGCATGATACATCGGAAGTCTTTCCTGTGTCCATTTTCTTATAATTTCCTTAACCGTCGCGTTACTTATATTCAACACTTATCAGATTTTTTTTTTTTTGGTTTTTATTTTTCATATAAGTATTTTCGGTCTTCTCTCAATTTCTTCTCTTTCTTACAACTACTTTAATCCCTTGTGAATATTGGAGCAGATATAGATAAACTTATCGTTTTTTTTTTTTTTTGCAAATACTCTAATTGGTCTTACACCAACTGAAATATCACCTATAGAATAATAAGCTATTTTTTATCCATTACATCACTGATTCTTTACAGATTATCTGCACCGAAGGTTTTATTGTCATACACAATTTTTCTATGCAAATGCAGACAGGCTAATTGCGGTGCATTTATCTTAGCCTATCATCAGCTATTAAACATCAAAAATATATTTAAGAAGAAAAATAATCAAAAAAAATATATGGTCAATTTTATAGTAGGTATATGTAATATTTAGTTATATATATACGGCCAAATACGGTCATTATTCTGATAACCACGTGACCTATATATGACTATTGTCATTTAATTTTTATTGAACTCTTTGGTGAAGTTTTTGTAACCCGAAAATAACAAACACGACCTCAGAAGTCCCATGAAAATAGAGTAACAACACATAAATGACGTGGCTATCAAAATAATAGTAACCAGGATATTGTACTAAAAATTAACAACCGTCCAGCTCGATGAGCCAATTGGAATATTTCGTATTGTAGATTTGAGTATTATACAAAAAGTTAAAAAAATTGTCTTCATATTTTATGAATCACTCTATAACTTCTTAATGATATGAATGTATGATTAGGGCTTTCCAATGCTTTATAATATATCTTCCACATTCCCTTCGTTTGAGGCAACTTTCATAAAGAAATTTTTGCTTATATCTGCACTATATTTTCATTTATTGGTGGTTTACCTTGATGAGCATAAGCTATCCAGCTACAGTTCCAATTAGAGCTATTCTTAATGACAGATCTTATTAAATAAGCATAGGACCTAGAAGTGAGCCTTTAGGTATATCGTATCTGTTTCTGCTTATGATGTTTTTAATTGATAGGTTTTATGTTTTAAAGAAATTAGATGATAATTGATGATACAACAGTGGTATCATTATATGATGAAAGCTCCTTCATATGTGTGTGCTTGCTTAGTGAACCTGAAAATTCGGATGTAGACATGCAGTGAAAAAAGTTTGCTGGCAAGTCCTTGAAACCTAATTAGTGCAAAAACAATTTGTTTGAAGCTGTATGGGTTATTATTAATCTTCATTGATGCATTTAACCTGCAATAATGATGATATTTCATTTTACATCCATCAATACGCAACGATGGCAAGTATCTAATCACTTCAAATACCTACCTACTTGTAAATATATATTTTTTAATGCTTTACACAATTATTCCTTTGTATTATATGGTTTTACATACACACTCAAAACACCCACACTAGTGATCTATTCATAATTTTCCATGGCACTTTAAAAAACGAGTTTACATTTTTTTGAGTACTTTTGTTTTCCTTTCTTTCCCTTTTTTTGTCATACATCAAACGAAATTTTCGTTATACAATCAAATATAGGCAGTCAGTAGTGAGTAGTATACCTACCTATTTACTACAAAAAAAAAAAAAATACGAAATTAGTGAGAAGAAATAAATAGGTACAAAACGGTAAAGAAAAAAGGGGGAAAAAATACCTAGACGTAAAAAATTAAAACTCGAGACTATTTTCAAGCTATCTGTAAATGCGTTCGCGCCATTAAAATAGTCCTCCAACTCATATTTATGACTGCGCAGTAAAATTAAGAAGAAACTATTTCTCGCGGTCTTCATTTGTAACAGTTTTTCTTCCTTTGGATATTAACATACTTATTTCCTTTTTTTCTCTCCTTTTATTTCATTTTTCTTTCCTCCTAACACAAGAAGAGCTCTTCATTTTGTAAATTGACGTATTCATGCAAGATGTACTTTACCTGACACTTTTATTGTTAGGCTCATCCATAAAAGCCATCATGGCAAGGCATGAATTCATGCCTTTGAACACTTACCATCTTATGCTTATAATTCTTCCACACGATCTATTGTGGGTTATAAAGCAATTAACTTTGGACTTTACCTTTGCACACACAAAACAAATTTTTGTTAGTTTCTCTTAATTGGTCATTGAGATTATCTAGGAGAAGATAAAGAAGCGAAAAGAGCGTGTGCTTGCTACAAAAAATAAAATACTGGAATAAAAAATGGGAAATTATACATAGATATTGATTACATGGATGTGTAATGTATGTACATATGTATATTTACACACCTAAAAACAGAAAGAAAAAAATACAACTTCTTGGCCGAATTCACATAAACGTACAAAAGACACTTTGAGTTGATGATGAAGAAAAAGTAGAAGAAGAAGAAGCACAAATTAAACCTCACATGATTATTCAAATTCCACATTAAACATCTTACGCAGTTCACTTCAGGTAACAGGCTCCGCTTCCTCAAAACACTGAACCTGATAAACATATGTAGAAAAATTCTTCACTGTTTAAAGGGGGCATCATCAAGAATGATCTGGCGGAGATGATTTTCTTTTCCCCCTTTCATCCATGATTTCTGCTGTCCGGATGGTTTCATAATTTTTAATTTTTATCATATCGTTGCCACCAACTTAAAACTACATACATAACCTGTGCAGCACAAACAGAAACAAACAATTTAATAAAAAATAAAAGTTTTGTTCGTGCGAAGAAATTAACCTTTTTTCTCCACCGTTCACCGTAAGATGGATCCATCCATCCATCCATGCAACCAAAAACTAACAAAAAGTAAAATATATTCACCTTGATAAAGTTGGTTGTTGGATCCATCATTAAACTGAAATATCCACCTTGACAGGTTATCGGCGCAGCTGTCCAACTGGAAGGCTTATGGTCATTATCCACTAGGGTGAAGAGGGCAAAAAAAAAAAAAAGTGTTTTGAATAAATTAATCATTTGAAATCCATCAAATTTTATTTTTATCGATTGTTCAGCATGCAAATGAATCGCTTGACACATAACCGGGAATAATTCGCAGCTTTTTCAGCTTCCTTGTAGCTTAAGCAGATGGAATTATGAAAGCATGCCTTAGATGGTTATTGCCGAAAGCATATAAGAAGCCTAATTTATGAGCCAGTTTACGTCCCAATATATATGGCGTGAATCTACTGAATGCGAAGCATTTATCAGTTTTAATGTGTACACTGAACTCGTTTGCGTGCCCCATAAAACGACAGTTCTTTGGTTTGTTTTCCTGGGCATAAAAATAGATTTACTGGATTATAGGTATAGTATGTAATTACTGCTTTCTCAAGTACCTACACAGTAGATATATAAGTGACGGATTAAATCATGAAAGGGATGAGCGACAAGCGGTTATTTTTTATTGTGAAAACAAGTAGTATAATAACACATTTTTTTTTTAATTTTTTTCTAATTCTAATTTATTATTTGATCACGTAACAGCATTAAATTGCGTTTAATAAAGTCTCTAATAAATTAGAAATGACAAGGCATTAAATGTAAATTGGGTGGGGGCCCGGTTAAGCTAGGCCTAGGACCCCTTTTCGTTGCTTAACGAAACGACATCACGCCCAGGTTTCTATTACACTTATTATTTCTGTTGTTACTATACTGCTGGTAATATTTATGATCATTGGTGGGCACAGTGAGTATTTAAATAAAAACAAAAATGATGCGCTTTGTTCCACACAAAAATATTCACCAAGAAATCATTCTTTAAATCCGTTTTTTTTTGCGAAGTACGAAATCTTTATTTTCCTAAAATCCGCCAAAAACAAATTTCCCTAATTTCTACTAAACTCGGATTGCATGGAAAAGCGAAAAAAAGTGGATTCCAAAAGGTTAAATAATTTCAGTTAGTTGTATAGCGTATATTAATTGGTAAAAGGTTAACCCGGGGATTACACGAGATAGTACATCTTGCATGCAAGCCTCCCTTCCAACGCGATTTTTAACTTGACAGCAGAAGGCAGTTCGGTTGATGTCTTATCATCTTGCATGCAAGTTCATTTCAAAAATGGCATTGAGGCGTAAAGTCATGCGTATATTGGAAAATTATAGCAATAAATGAAGTAGCAGAATGATAAAAACACAAGAAAAAGTTAAGAGGAAGGTGTTGGTAAATGATGTAATACAAATGATCCAAGAATATCTCATTTTCCCAGAATAAATTTATCAAACTCCCTCAAGCATTTCTTTTCCGCCATCTTGAAGACTGTATAATGTCAAATTACTATCACCCCATGGTTTTTCATCATGCAAGTTCGCTGAAAGCTAAACTTCCAGCACGGCAGTAGAGGTTACACGTGCAAGAAGTATGGCAGTGTGGCTTGCATGCAACCCCCGGGTAAGTCAAAATCAGTTTCTCAGGCGACTCTTTGCTAATAATGTAATCCCTATGTTAGTGGCGTAGCTGGAGCTTTTGCCGCCTGGGGCGGTCCCGAATCATATTGTACACATAACATAGTGATAAAACGTATGTTGACTTATATAGTATATTTATTTTTCTCGTTTTTTTATTACAAAAGTCTTGAATGACATTGTCAAAATTTATATCATGTTAGTTCTCTATCTATGGACAGTATTGCTAGATTTCATAATCTTCAATCACTTATTGTGGAACGAAGATAATTTTATATTAATTTTAATTTGGAAAAGCTCCAACTAGCGCCACTGAAATTGTTCCTCGTCCCTGTCAACAAAGTTATTTACATGACATTCAAAATTTTCATTTAAAAGATTAGATGGTATTAGGCACGATTACTTCGCTGCAAAGACATGTAGTTGTTCAAACCGCACTTTTTTTTATAACTCTGTCCAATGACAAAAATATTTCTCTTTGTATTTCTTCTCCTGAAAATAGCCCCACGTCTCGCGAATTTTCACCACTTATAATTTTTTCCTTCTAACTCGACAGTCAGTGGATTATCCCAACTATTTACAATTTTTTTTGGCTGTTGTAACTGCTTTTTACACTAGGATGCCCCTTTGTCCAATGAAATACATTTGTAAAGAATTCAGTTTTAAATTACATTGATAAGTATTTAATCCCTTTGTTTGCAGATATTGTTGTTAGTTATTAATTTCCAAAATTTCCATAAATGGAGGTAGCACAGAAAACAAAAAATTGCATTAAATTGAGTAATATTCCAGAGTCTGATCTCGTTTTAATATTTTCTTCCTCAGATATCAATTTTTCCAAAGAACTTGAAATGTTTAATAAATGTTTTTTTTTTTTACACAGTCACCGCATCTCCTCTTGTGTTCCAAACGAATTTTTACACTCCGCTTAATACTTTGAACAGTGACAGAAACTATCAAACTTTAAATTTTGCAAAAATAAAAAATTATCAAATTTTGCAAAAATAAAAAATTATCAAATTTCGCAAAATTTGAAGATTATTTTTTTGCAAAATTTAACTGGAAATAACTCCAGTCGACCCCCAAGGTAATTGAAAAATCTGCCGAAATATTTTCTGTAAATTCCTAATAAGAAATAAATGTTTATTGCTCGCCTCATTGAAATTGCAATGCAGGGGTGGACTAGTCATATAACATTTTTTTTCGAAATTCAATAATAGAATTCATTTAATTATATTAAATTACCCAAGTAGTCAAAATGGCTGCTATTGGGCAATATAAGTATAACACATACATATATCAGAAACCAAGAGGGTGGGGGGGGGGGTGTTGAAGGTAAATACAACTATAAATAAATGCATTTATATCATGTCTACAAAGTTTCCAAATTCTAAGAAATTGTATCGTTACAGACATAATTTTTTTTCTAAACGAAATTAAAAAGCAATCTAGTGTTAAGGGAATCTCTTCTTACTTCCTAACTTGTTCTTAAGTTAACTTTGCTTCAACCACCATGAGATAACAAATGCGTTCTTCTTCCATATTGGCTATGTCCATGACCGATGGGGGTTCTGTTTACAAAAACAATAGCTTTAAAGAAATTATTAACAAATTATGTGTGTTTACATACGTGGTTAAGCTTAAAAATCTCAACGTCGATAAGGACTGCCGCGATCAGCAAACATTTTTGTTAAATTAAATACTTATTATAATAACTGATTCTGTGGTACAACATTATTATGATCACTCTTTATACAAACGAACATTTTTTGAAAAAAGAAATTTCATTGCAAAAATAGGGCGTTTCATATAAGCAGGAACTGTATAATCGTCAGTACGGCTTGGTTCCTGCCTGCCGTATACACCAAAGCAAACATCCAAGCTGACCTCATATATAGACTTAAAATAAATTTTAAGTATGAATTATATGAGGCGAAATACTTCGTATTTACTTGAATGCCTATGCCCTATGCGGGACTAGCATTTCATAGCGAAATAAGTCAATCTGAAATTGACTCAGTTTGCTGCAAAACTGATATTAATTTTTATTTTTAAATAATTTACACAGAAATATAAAAAATGCCGCCCCAAAATATGTGCCGCCTACGCTACTGTCCTATGTTAGGATACCTGCTTTTACCGTTATAAATTAATATATTTACATGCTCTGTCTAGTCTGTATAAGGCAGTTATTAGGCTGCGATACAATTTTAACATCATTATGAGAAACCGGAAAATAATAATAGACTTTAACACTTTTCTAGTTTGAGCTTTCACCACTAGATGGCGCTGCATTCTCTCTACTGTTATATAAGCCTGTAAAAGAAAAAGAGTTTTTTTTCCATATTTTAGTTTTCGTTATAATTTAGTATCTATATAAAATCGATTTCTTATTTCTTAGTGTCAAATTTTTAATATTTTTCTTTCGAAATTATACATTTCATAGTTTTTTCGTGATTCATATACCCTTGATAACTGAATCTACATAGGTGTGGACCGCTACTGCAGGAAACATTATTCATTAAAAATACACACATCAGATTCTATTACGAGCAGTTAGATATACTGCGATCTTTTTTTACCATACTCAAAAATAGACAAACCATGCGTTTGCTCAGTTCTGAATAGTTGTTATCTGCGGTTTCTATTATCGTCCTACAAAAATCAATGGTGTAATAATATGCTTTAATCATCGTACAAAAAAAAACGATATTGATTCCATATACATATTTCCTTTTCCATTTCCAGTTTGTGTTTTATTTGGACACATTTTCATTCATTACTGAAGCACCTTTTCTGCTTCTTAATACTTTGATACTGACGACGGTAACCAAAAAGAAAAATTTCTGGATGTAATTTATGTTTTGCGATTATTTCTAATAGGATAGAACAAAACGTGTTCTGTGATACCTCATACGACAATTTATAGAGGATGTTGCGTGTCTCAAGGATTTATTATTGGGCCATTTCTATTTAATATTTATTTTTGTACTTTTTCGCTACGGAAATTTTTATCTTACGACTGTTGAATGATCAATAATCTTCCGAGTAAATTTTGTATAATTGTGTGTTAACTGAATCTAATGTTATCTCAATCTCCAGATTAGGTATATTTGAAGGATTATAACAATGCAATATAAAATACTCTTAGAAATCTGAAGTTTTTTTTTTTTTATTATAACAGTCCTTGATCGATAGGTTGGTAGATTGATTTTTTTTTTAGATCCGCACAATCCGTACATTACAATTTTATAAATGTAATTATAGAAGACTTCTTAATATAATATTAAATCGCAAGATTATGCTGATGATCAAATTATCAGTCAACTCCAACAAAATAACAATTATACCCTTTACCAGAAGAAGGATAATGAAGAAAATAACTAGCTCTATACCCTCTCTAGTAAGGAGGTCCCAATGTCCAAAGATGCTAAATATCCCTTAATGATAAGCTCAATTGGAACAAACATATTGAAAAGAGAGTCCAGAAAAGTACACTAATTCTGTCGATCTGTAGAAAACTGGCTGGCTCAACATGGGAACTCAGGCCAAACATAATGATTTGGCCCATGATTACCTATGCTGCAGTAGCATGGTGGAATAAATCTACACCAAAGACAAACATCAGGCAGCTAAATTAGCTCCAAAGGATGGACTGTCTAAATGTAACTTGTGCCATGCACACAACATCTACCAGTGCTCTGGAGATACTATTGAACATACCAGCAGTCAGCAACGTTGTTGAAAAGGAGGCTGGACTAATGGTATATAGAGCCCGCACAGATAGGTATAGTAAATGGGACTCCAAAGACCTATGCACTATAACTCAACGAATAGAAATAAATGCAATGCTGGAAGTGATTTTAAACACGATGGTCGTTAAAGACAACTTCTGTCTACGTCTCAAAATAAATATATCAAATAGGGAGGAAATAAATACAAATATAGAACTGTAGCCCTAATCTGGTAATCCTACGAGGGATCTAAAACCGAGAAAGGAGTAGGAGCAGGAATATATGCTGTAATCCCAAGCGCTTAGGAAAATACGTCTCGATATTCCACGCAGAACTTTATGTCAGCATAAGATGTGCCTACGAAAACCTCAACCGATTCTGCACTAACAGGAAAATATATGTCTATACAGATAGCCAAGCCTCATTGAAAGTGATCTTCTCAACCGAGGTCAAAACGACAGACTTACTGGCCAAACATCATAGGACCAGAAGCTTACCATTCAACACTAGATCCACAACCGAATGGGCCAGAGATGGACTTCAATGACAAGCTCTATCCAAAAGATTAATTAAAAGATCTTCACCAAAGAAGAGCCTGGATCTTTTGAGGTTGTCTAGGAATCAACTCAGAGTCATTATAGGAGTCCCAATCGGACACTGCAAACAGATGCATCGGATTAGTATATCACTCATTGATGTATGTAGGTTATGTCTCGAAGATGACGACACATCGGAGCACGTCTTAGGCTGTCGGGACAAGTTAGTGATGTGAAGAATAAAACCCGTACACGTCGCTCAAGAACAGCCGAGAATATTGCTGCTGTAGCTGAAAGTGTTGAAGAAAACCCAGGTTTGTCCATTCCTCGTCGTTCTTTGGAATTAGGCATTCCACAAACGTCACTACACCGTATTTTGCATAAATATTTGGGTCTTAAGGCTTATAAAGTTCAGTTAACACAAGAACTCAAGCCGGCCGATCATCAACAACGGCGAGTCTTTGCTGATTGGGTCCTTGAAATGCATGAAAATTATCCGGAATTCCATCGAAAACTCATCTTGAGTGATGAGGCCCATTTCCACCGTGAATAGAATAGAATATGCCAGAAATTAGCTCGCTGCGCACCTCGCGAAAAAATTAAAAATTTCATTCTCGAGCGACATACCTCAAGGTATCTCGTCACAGCGTTGTTATGAACACTCTCATAGTACAGCGCACAATCATAGTTGTGCACGTACCCTTATATGCGAATACGAGGCCTTCTCACATTGTAGATTCCTTCCCTTTCGCTCATACTTCTTAAAGTCTGCCTTCGAAGAAGCTGCACCCTGCTCTTCCTGTTGTTTTGATTGTTGGATGAACTATAGAGAAAGCAGTGCAAAGTAAGCCAATGAATGGCTGCAATGCAAAGGCCACTCGTTCCGCTTAATCCCTTAATCTTAATATAAAATCAAAATTATTTATATTAATTAATATTTTGGTAAAATATTGTACAAGCTGATATCATGGGAAAAACAACAGCGTGCAAATTTATCGTCCCTGAATTTAAGATGCAAATGCATCACAAAAATTACATCCATAAGATTCTAACTAAAAGAACGCATATTGACTTATAATTAAATGTGTAAAAATATCAAACTTTATTCAAAACCATCCATATTATACTATTACACACACCGATTTAAACACCCCGCGCGCAAGGAAAAATCTGCGTTGAATACAAAATCGGTGGGCGGACACGGCATGCCACTTCTTTTACCTGCTGAGCTTTGGTAATTTCTTAAAATTTCTCATTTTATTCAATTTCTGGTTGTGATCATTTGCAGTTCTTTTCCCTCCCCCACTTATTTTATCCCTACCATTCCTCCTCCTCCTCCTCCTCCTCCTCGTCGTCATTCTCCTCCTCGTACTCATCCTCCTCCTACTCCTCCTCCTCGTCCTCCTCGTCCGCATCCTCCTCCTCGTCCTCCTCCTCTTCCTCCTCGTCTACCAACTCCTCGTCCTCCGCCTCTTCCTCTTCCTCGTCTTCCTCTACCACCTGCGCCGGCCGCTACAATATTTGTATTCCGGGAAGATTTTTTTTATTGCTAACCTATATTGTAACATTTCTCGCATTGGGCAATCTGATGATGGTTGGTGGGGAATCATCCATTTCGTTAAGTGGTAGAACGCAAATAGTATTTTTATGATAAACGCTTTACTTGGCCTCAACTTGATTTCTTTCAATAAAAATCTTCTTGGGGCTCCAAAGTACAAGTACCTACCTACCTATGCTATGCTCAACGTATTTATCTTAAAATCCATCACTCATCTGGATGTCTGACTCCGAACTTGGGATATAGCTTTTCAAAATGCATATGCATGTCGCAAATACAGCCATAAAGCCGGCCGGGATGCCCTGCTGGACGGATATTCGACCATGTCTCACACAGAGTTACTTACAAAACTGTACGTTGTCTGGGGAGTAGATTGCAAAATTAATGCCAATTCGGAAATGGACTCATCGTCTCCGCTGAGAGGCATAGTTAGACAATTTTTGTTCAAAACTGTACATATTATATAGATATACAAAAGTAAGGTGGTGGCGGTAAAGCTATTAATCATTTCAAGGTACATAATAATCGATTACGCACTGTTGTGACAGTTCCAGACAGTTAAGTAATTAAGCCAAGACACCACAGCGTCAGAGTATAAAATCTACCTACCATTTTAGAGGAAAATTCTCCATGCGGTGGCAGTTCCTGTTCAATTAATAATAATTTTTTTTTTGTTTCGTTTTTGTAGATAAATGATTTTCAGTTCAGCTACACACAGATAGTCAGTCGTCGTAATTAAACGATCTTCTCTAAAATATGTAATTTAGTGTCCCGTTTAAATTCTCATTGATGACTAACATAATACTCAGACATTAATCACAAAATAATTTCCTGGACTGGATCATTGGTCTCTCTGTCTTAAACTTGTTATGAAATAATTTACAAAAATACAAAAAATAAAGTAAAAACAAATAATCCCAAGAACGTAAAGACACAAATGAATGACCCCATCTCGGAAGAGTTTTCAATTTTTGTTCGGATATATACCGCTTCACTAAAAAGTATGTATGTATACAACCAGCATCCCAATCAAGAGCGATCTTCTGCAATAAAATTAAACAATGAAAAATGTTGCGTGATCACATCTGACATGACACAAATATCGAATGCAATCCTCAGTTGTTCCATAAATGTTGAAGAAGAAGAAGAAGAAGACGATAAAGAATAAAAAGGTATCCCAGCCAGAGTTAAACTAATGGAAAACGAGATCTTAAAAATAAAAAAAAAAAAAAGAGGAAAAAATACGACCAAAAAAGACGTATAGAAGCGATGAGTAAACGAGGAAAATGGATAAAGAGAATGAAAAAAAAAAAACGAAAAAAACCGTAGCAATAAAAAATTCACGATATAAGGGCGATCACGATCAAAATCGATCGATTGGAAAATTGAACCCTATGGGGGTCAAGAAATTTTGTGCAACGATATGAGATTTTATATCTTTTCTTCAAGTAGCTGCTGTAGCTATAGTTTGTGGATAACCCCACCCCATGAGTACCTTACCTACCTACCTACCTACCTTTACGGAGGATAAATGTAAACATTTATCATGAAGTCAAAGAGATGAGTAAATCAAAATTACATACAACAAGTATGCAAACGTATAGGCATTCCGTGCGCAATTCAATTGATTAATTGCGTATTTAAATTAAACTGGGCAAATAATTGTCCTCTTTCTTCGCTTCTCATCTCTACAAAAAGCCACAGGGGAAAAATATGTGCCTAAATATAGTTAGTATACCACATCCAATGTGGACCCATACAATATGCACTGATCTTGGTGAAATTGTTGTTATTTAATTTGTTCGCTTTTAATAAGTTCTCTGCGCAGCATATGTTTTCCACCACTACGCACCTCAAATAAACCATATTTGCCTCCTTTTTCTATCTTGTGCTCTCTCTCACTCTCTCTCTTTAGATTTTTTTTTAATATTTATTCATTCCCTCAAGTGCTTTGAACTGATCACATAAATTCCAAATAATTGAAGCCTTGATGACCGTCAGCAAAGGACAACATTGAACAAATTTCTGGCTAAAATGGAATGGCACAATATTGAAAATTTCCTGTCAATTATTTTGTTTAATATTAAATTGGAAACTGGATAATTTTATATTATGCCCATAAGGTAGCATAAATTCAATCATTTTAACAAGCTTGCATGCACTGGCTTTGGACTGTTTTATTATTACATTTCAAATAATGCTCAGCCAAAGTATCTAATAATTGGAAAATATTTTTTGATGAAATCTGTAATATTTGCCTATCGACGTTTCAGTAGTTATCAATTTACTTCTTCAGGGGGTCTTACAAAACCATTATGACTATAAAAATAAATACGTCAGATTTTAATCACGGAAATTTAGCTAATCTATATTCATACTCACACATACAAATCCGGTGTTCTTAACCGAAGGAAATTTACTTAAAAAATGCCAATCTAAATCTAAGCTTTTGGGCTGAGAATAGTTTGTTAGACTGCAATTCTACCAATCATACATGTTCATCACTTGAAAAATATCGAATCCCAGTCTTAGTTCGATTTGTCTAAATCTGTTGATAGCGTTAATCACCTAAAGGTTTTGGAAAAGCTGGCATAGAATCTTCTTATCTGTGTTTAGTGAAATTCTTATTATCATCAGCTATCACCCCTATAATAGATGCCATACTGCAAGGCTCAATTCTCGGACCATTATTTATTATGACTTTATTATACTTTTATTAATGATTTACTTAATGGAATCTCCCCGACGTACTATATGCGCTGGTAAAATTACTTCAACTGACCTGTATATTGGTGAACCTTGTAATGTGTGCATTCGATGCGACCTTACCAAGGTACAAGATAATTAAATTATTCTTATATATATTCTTTTATACAAGACATCCTATATAAAAATCATAGGGTATACGACTATTTGATTTTATGGCGCTTTAAAAAAAAAATTACCAACCAAAATGACCTCTCTGCATCCAAAATGCAATCCTGTGATAAGGGTAATTTCAACTGAAGTTATGTAGGTAGGTACTTCTCTAATTCGATATAAAAAACTAGTCGTTAATGTTGAAATTAGTTGAAAAAAAAAATAATAAATATCAGAATAGAAGGAGCACCTCACTGCTGTTTTTTTTTTTTTTTTTAAATTTTAAGTGGTTCCATATGTAACGACTTAACTTGTGATAAGTGTACGACCCTGTATATTTTACTGGGCACTTTCAAAAAAAAAAAATTCAATGACCCTGAACTCGATAATGTCCGCATCTGGCCAACCACCCTCACCTTCCTCCATATTCTCTGTACAACAATATTTTATTCCGGACTTCAGGGTCGTCTCTATTACCCAATTCAAAGTTCATTATTATTATGTGACACCCTGTAGTTGTACTGAACGTATTCAAAACGGGAGAATAAAAAACTTCGATTAACCTAATCAGTACGTGATACTCTCAGTATTATTTGACTTTCACAATTTGTTTATGAGCACGCAAAAATTTCTTAAGCCTGTGTCATTAAAAGATGGACGAGAGGAAGACAAGAAGTAGTAGCATGACGAAGGGCAAAACTGCATAAAAATCGTTATATCTTTCGTTCGAATACCATTGTCCATATCACTGGAGATCATTGACACAAGCAAATGCAGTAATTTTTCATTCTATGGGATCTGCTCGATTTCTCATCGCTTCCATTTCATTTCATTTCATTTCATTTCTTTATTACTACGCGCAGCGGGCAAAAGTAAAAGGCTCATAAAAAATTCTACCCTTCTTCGTGTGATTTAAATTTTCAGATTGGCATTCTCGTTTGATTTTGACGTAAATTATAATTTTCGGTGATATTCTGGACTGCTATATACAATCACTATACGTGTATCCTACTTACTCTGATTTATCCTTTTTACTTTTTATTATATCTGTTAAATTGTGATTTTCTGTAAACACCTTTGGTAGGTAGCTCGGTAACATATTAATCAAAGTAGGACGTATGCCATACTGATGTGCGTATGCATTAAAAAAAAAACATCAATTTGAAAGTATAGTTATATAATCTTTTATACAACACTAATATGCGCATAAGACATAAATCAGAACAAAAATTTTTAATAACTTTAATTATTACGTGTCAAATGTGCCCCTTCTGACTTGAATTTTTCGGGAACATCAGAAAAAATATTTTTAATAAAGACATCCATATAAATTGGAACCTAACATTATGAACTACATATATATGTTATGCATAAAAAAGGTAATGCAATAATAATAGCCGTGTCTACAGACTAAAACTCTAAGGGAATACATGTATGTGTACATCGCCTGGGTACTTCAGTAATCTGTCAGTTTCTGTGAGCTTGTGCAAACTTTCTGAAAGGAAATGAAGTATACTATAATTGAACTGCTTCTGGAAACCTGGTGGTATTCACATAGAATCTATGCCAAATGAATTTATTTGGCCTTAAACTGTACTTGTTGGAGAAAAGTATTTACTCCAAAACGATATTGAACTAAGATCTATAAAAATTTAATATTATGTACAAGCCTCTATCAATCCACTCATTATCAAAATAAGCAACTGGTAACCAGCACAGCAGATAGTTTTTAAAAATTTAAAATAAAAGCAATGTTTCTTCGTATCTGCAGGAAAGACTAAAACAAGAAGAATATGAAAAAAAAAAAAAACGCAGCCAGGGAACAAAGTTTTTATTAAACAAATTCAGCAGTATATTTTATGTAACTTTTTATTAATTATTGACTGACCCCATCCTCATCGTCAAATTACTAAAATTTATATAGAAATGTGGATGTTTTATCATATTTTTCACACAAATTAATCTCATCTTCTAACTATTTTCCACCTACATATTTGAAGCACTAACAATCATAGCACCATCTAGTTGCCACAAAAGTAAAGCGAACTTAAAAAATATTTCCCTTCAATCGATGAGTGTTCTAAAATAAAGTACACAAGAATAAAACACACTCAATATCATTTACGAACATCGAAAATAACGATTGCCCAAAGAATGAACCCTGTGGAACACCACTAACATACAGGCGGCAACAAATCAGAATAAATTCATTATATCACACATAAAAAACTGATTCCTGCACCTACTGTGTATTTAATACAACATATTATAGTGTGTAGGTCTATAGTGCTGAGCCCTTTAGGTTAAGAAGTGTCCATACTTTTTACTTTGAGACATCTGTCGTATCGAAGGCATCTACCTTTTCTTCACATTATGCTCTAAATCCTAATCTATGAAGTATGATGTAAAGCTTAGAAATGTTCGGGTGTTCGATCATATATTTCTCTTAAATCTATAGAAATTTTAATAATGTGTTGTCATCATCTCGACAGCTCCTGTTGCAAAAGGAGGCAAGTCTGTTAATTAACAGCTTATTTTGGATATGATGGTTTGGTTATTTAAATTGTCATGCCCTCGGATATTTGAACTACTCAACATCGCTGAAGCCCTCTAGAAATTAATTACGTACGATATTCATGTAAATTAGTAGATCATTCATGATTTTTCAAATACACGGGATATTTTTTTATTTTTATATTATTTAGTATAATAAGAATTAATATATTCGCCAATAATAATCTATAATTTTTGCGATAGTTTTACACCTGTAAATACCATTAATTATTCTTTGTAGGTATAATCAAACAAATCCCCTTAGTCTACATAGCCGAAAATTGACAATAAAATTGTCATTTTCTCAGGCAATTAAGCACACGCAGTTATATTTTACTACCGTATAATGCCGCGGCATGTTAATTTCCGATTAGTTCTAATGGGCCAAAGAGGAATTTATAACTTTTATCTATGTTTTTCCATGAATCGCAGATAGAGGAGAGGAGGTACAATTCCATTGTTAAGTGCCGATTACGGACGGTAGAGAAAAGCACTTCTCTGTTTATATCAACACAAATTCGTCTAATTAAAGAGAAATAAATTGGGAATATTTTTCAAATTTTTTTTTTTTTTTATTATAAGATTTTGTGTTATTTTTATAGAATTTTTCTATGCATACAGTCAGTCAGTAACTGTCTGTATCCCCATATAAACGTGATGTGAAAATTTATTCGTCAAAGGTAATAAAATTTGATTGTAAAGAATCAATCCGCCGGCCGAGCTAGGTAATATAATTCTTTAATGAACCCACTATCCTATCCGTTGTCATTCCTCCAGTTGAATGTGGATTTTTATTTTCTCTTCCAGTTTTACGCGCTTATTGCGTGAGAAATTTCTAACTGTTGTATTATATCAACAAACATTAGGTATGGTATACGAAAAATTCCCATTTATTTTTCCATTATCGCTACTTATGTATGCTCAACGCTCTAAACTTAATTGCGTCATGTTTTGAAAACAAAGCTCATTTTTCCCTGTCAAACAGGCACTTTATCTCTTGCCGGTTTATTAGAAATCCAATTAAAACCTTAACCCGAATACACAATAAATTAAAGTTATTACGCCTGCCATAAGGTACCCAATTCTTCGCAGTCGTCTCTGGATGGATATCAATCAATTTGAACTGTTTCATCACCCTCACGGGGTCTCTTTTGGATAGAATTCAAAAACCTTGCAAAATTGTTAATATTATCGGAGGGGAAGAGAAGCACCTAAGCAAGCACAGACAGGCAGGCATTATGTCTTACGATGGCGATCGTGATCTTACACATCTTCGAGACTTTTTTTTGTCATATCCCGTATGTGATCCTAACACATTTCGAAATTCGTTATGTATATTTGCTGTTCTGGTAAAATTTCAAGATGCGAGCTAAGGTGACAAAGGGTGTTCGGTGTAAAATTTACTGAAGCTGGACATTACATGTTGCCCCCATATTTAGTGATCTTTTCGCATTGGAGGTCCTACAAAAGTGTAATTTCGATCATGAATTACACACGAGTGATTAATAATTTTAGTCACAGTTTTTTTTTTCCTCTTCTTCTTCTAAATTGTACGTTTGTTTGACATTTACTCTTATTTGGACCCGGACCCGTCCATCCTCTGACCATGTCTGCCTGTCGGATCGTGGAATAAACGCGGTAGCCATTTATTGATTCATGTGAAAATTTCACCCGTAGAAAGTGTTTGATTACGAACGCGATCTTTTCATTTCAATGTATAAAGCTAAAGCTACAGCATCGCAATAAATCATATTTCATGAAGATTTTGCAATATATTTTTTGCCATATTTCAATGCAATTAGATTATCGATCACTGAAACCATTAATTTTGTACTACCGGTTATGATATATATGGTGGCCGTAATTTGCTGGGATGTAAAAATTTCCTAAAAAATTCTGGTAATAACTGATTTTATGAAGGTATTGAGGTGAAAAGTTGTAATTTTAACGAGATGATTTTTTGTTATCTTGTTTATCTTGAAACCATTAATACTGGACCCTCCACTGTGGCTTCCATTTGATTATTACTATATATATATGTACGTACATACTTATTTCGTTTACTTGGAAAATTAACAGATCTGATTGATTATGTATTTTTTGATATATAACAGTTTGGTCACATTGAACATATATACTACATATATGCATATAAAGTTGAAAGAAATTCATTAGTTTAGACTAGAGCTGAAAGTATTCGGAAATTTCTCAAATCCGGGTATCCGGATAATCCGAATCCAAACTATACGAGTCCGGATCCAGAGCAAAAAAAGTTCAAAATTTTCTCTAGATTGCATTGTTTCATTGAGAAAATATGAATTTCATGACATTTCCATTTTCCTAATGAAACAATGTAATCTGGAAGATATTTTGAAGTTTTTTTTGCTTAGTTTGGATCCGAAAAGTTGGAATCCGGGTAATATGGATGCGAATAGTACAGATCCAGCTCCGAATTTCAGGAATCAATTTTCAGCTCTAGTTTAGATCAGTAGTGTATAGCAATTGGTATAATTTAGCGGAAGACCATGGTGGCACAACGAGGCATAATATATTGCACCAAACAAATTATGACAGTTGTAATTATATTAAAAGTTTTCGAACATATACTGCCTGCCCAATAGGATAGAGTTGAAATAATTCAAAAATCTGCACACGACATTCTTACATCAGTCATCAAACAAATTATTTCTGTATGCTTGGTATGCCATATTATATCATAAGTATTTAGTATAAATTAATTTCCATACTAAAACACTTACAGATGCTCCAACATCATCCTATTTCGGAAATATTTTAAATTTTTGTCTTGAGAGAACTGACATGTGATTTTATGCAAGTTACACCAAAAACACAAAAAAAAAGCCTTAAAAACATATCATACGTATTTTTTGCTAATTATTAATTTGAAAAGCCTTGTAGATTTCAATCTTAATAAGATTTACGAGGTTAGTTTTTATAGAAATATAACGTAAAACGGACAGGTACATATTATTAAACAGTTATCAACTTAGTGTTCATAACCAAGTTTCGCATCCTTTTTACAATCTTTTTTTTTTTTTAATTGAATTATTTTTTCCCTATCTCTTTGGGGACTTTCATGTTTTACTATTATCTTTATTCTCACAATTAATATGGATTCGTAAAAATTCTCCCATAAAATCTGACAATTTCCTTCAAGTTACCATACTGAGATCAAAAATCGTAAATTTTAATTTCTTCATATCACTAAAATACCAATTGGTTAATAAATTCCAATTTCATAATTAATAAATATCTCAGTTTTCACACAAATTTTAATGATCATCACAGTAAATATATTATTTGCTAATAGCATTTCATGCTATTCCTTTATTTACAAACACATAATATATTAAAACATGTACACAAACAGATAATAAGAATGGAGATTTCGCTAGTATCAATGATTTACTTCAATTACTTTTAGATTAGTAAATATCCACTTTAAAATTTTAGAATCCCATTTGTACACACACACACACACACAATTCAATTACTTTTCAGCTAACTCGATTGCATCAAGTAAGCACTTTCGATAATATCAATAACTACTATCAATTTAACACCAATATTCTTCCCATAAATTTCTCAAATCTTAGCCAACATAATTTTACACAATTTTAATTTCATTTTTGTTGTTTTCTTTACACACTTACATTTTTTTAGCAACAAAATTAATTTGTTCAATTTATCATTCACCACTAAAGTGCTAAGTTTCAACAAGTTACCAACTACTTTATTTCTTGTGAACTATCTCTTCATAACCATCATTTTGTTAGAAAAACAGTTAAGGCAACTAAGAGACTATAGCTTCTGGGTATAGTAAGTACTTATATAAATGTGGTAAACTGTGTATACTATAAGAGTATCAGCACATAATTCGAATATGTGTTTATATTCGTTATATGCGGTAAGTGATGCAAAATCAGCGATATCATTGAAAAAGGCTACTCACTGGCTTGTTCGATGTACACAGAGCGCGTGCGTTGATATATAGAACCGTGTATTGCAATAATTTAATTAATCGACATTACAAGCCGTCATTAAACACTCATTTCAATTAATAAAATCTCACCGATTTAGTCGCCACTGTTATGCATTGCATATATACACGTGTTGAAATGATTTTACAGCAACATTAAAATTGTGTTAATATGACTGACAGGCAGGTGGTCTAGGGTTTATTAAAATATGGAACAGAATTCACGACGTGCACTATGCAACTATGAAACATTTGATTAATCTTGTTTAATTTAATTTTTGTATTAAATTGTCGTGATTCATAGTTTAATTTCCCCCAATCACTTTGTTTTTTTATAAATATTATAAATAAATATTGCCAATTCAATTGATGCAAGTTATATATTCACATAAGAATAAGTTTATATGATTGGCCTAAGTCCCAACTTAATTATCCTAACGACTTCTCCATAATTTTCCTTAGGCGATAGAAGTTTAACTTCATCAGCAAAAAGTTGTTAAATTTATTGGTGGTAACTAAAATCAAATTAATTATTGAGTAAATATTATAGGACCCAATATAGACCTTTAGAGTACTCCAGAGAGAAATACTATTTTGTTTGTAATAAAGCTATACCACTAACACAAAGCGACGGAATACTCACTTGAAAGACACGCCATTGTTTTCCAAGCTGAAATCTTCGTCATCGCAGTTGCAGCGAAGATTGGCATTGATAAGGATTCAAGGGAAAGAACATTGCTACCGTTTCGGATAGTCAGGTAGCCTTGATGGCTCCGAGTGGCGCTCGGATATTATCTAAGTTACGGGGCACTTGTCGTATGTGGATAAGTTGTGTATCCATAACAAAGTGTCTCTTCAGTATGTTTCTGATCAAATGGGAATCATGTGGAATAAAAGGACTGACCTTTTAGCTAGAACTAGCTCTGATTCTCCATTCCGCGGACCGGAACCCGCCGTAGGCGTTTCCTCGAGTATCGGGGTTTCTCATCAAAGCGGATGTTCATAGGAAGCATCAGTAGAGATGGGCGAACCTAAGTATTTGCAGGTGCATAAAACTGTTCCTTGATGGGCCCAAGAAGAATATATCTGATTTTTTCATGAGGCTCGGAAGGAAACAATGTAGAACTGTGGTTGGCATCATCACCGGCTACAGCTCGCTTCACGCACATCTAACAACGATGGGAGTTGTTGACAGCCCTGAGTGTCTGTCCTGCTTGAGACAACCGAACATTTTTTGTGTGCTTGTCCGGCTGTCGTCCGGAGGAGCAATCTGCATACTCTAGGTTCTGTCCTCCTATTTGTAGAGGAGTTGAAAAGCCTTCCTCACCAAGACCTGATGCGCTTCATTAAAAGGACAGGAAGGTTTTGACGGTAGGGATTCTAGCAGGATAGTACAATGGGCTCTGGCTCTGGCCTCCGTGCAAAAACCACATTGCGAATTTCGTAATTCTCTTTTATTCTCCAATTAAAAAATAATAATATGTTATTGTCGATCAAATGGAAAGCAATTTATTAATTTTAGTTTTATAGTTTACGTCTTTTTATAATGATTGAACCGTTTTGTTACGTAGGTTAGTAATAAAATCTAACACATATTACACTTTTCGTATTCACAAATAACTTGGTATGCGTGTATATTTAAATAAAATCATAAATGAAAAAATAAATAAATAACAAAAAATTATACAAAATAAAAGAAACCCATTGTCTTTGCTCTACGTCATATACATTCATATGTACATATATCGCTAAAACATGAAAAATTATTCAATATTAATCTTAAATTTTATTTTTCTTTATTTCAGGTCAAAGTAAAAGTGATGGATAAAAATGACAGCCCTCCGGTATTCCGTGATACTCCGCTTGTTTATAGTGTCAGTGAAGATTTGGGCGCTGGTCACACGGTGGCAAAAATTCGTGCTGTTGATCCTGACACATTGGGAACCTTGACGTATACGATGATAGAAGGTGACGATGGAAAATTTCTTCTTGAACCCGATACCGGTGCATTGCGTCTTAAAGATGCTCTCGATCGTGAATCAAAAGATGTTTATCAGCTTCTTATACGTGTAACGGATGGTGTACAACATACTGAGACTACCGTTACTGTTCAAGTAAGTATATTTTATACATATGTAAATTATATAAACATGTACTACACCCAAGTAAACATATAATTATATATACCTACTAGGAATTTATATAAATTGACCATATTATCCTGATTTGCATATTACTGAGTTTCACCCAAAATTTATTTTCGACGCATTTATGTATACATATTATTTCGGTTGGTCAGTTGTTCACAAAAAAAAAAGAAAAGAAACACCTGAATTTAATATACCTATACTACTCGTAACTATAAAAAATCTACTGTCATTAATGTGCGCGCACAAGAATTACACAAAATCATTTTCACCACTTTTCTGATGTAATTTGATGCTTAAAACCTTTGCACTCTTCAGTGATTTTTTCTCTTTTAGCATTCCTCAACCTCGATTCGGTAAAGCGATAAAGTTTGATAAATATGGACCTGGGCCTAAATACATTTGTTTGTTTTTTTTTTCTGGTTGCTGCAGAAACTTTCATGAAGATTAAATAAATACGAAGTTGGGAGCTTCCTTTTTTCTTCGCTGTATTTTTTTTTTTTTTTTTTGAATAAAATAAAATTAAATTACAGCGACAACGACATAAAATTTACCGCTTCCGAGTTGAAACAGCAGTAAACATCACTTGTAAGGAGCTGGAAGAACAGCATTCGTATGGCATGTTGTCGTTAATTTTTATGGATGAATCATGAATTATTGTTCGAATTCGCTAATTTGGATTTTTCTTTTCCTGTGTATACTCTTACATATAATATACATATTATATACATGTATATATATGTATATATATATGTATAGCATTGCTTTTTCAAAATTATTTAAAGATATTTAATGAGTCTAAGCAGAGAAGAAGTATTTTTGATCGTAATTGGAAAACGAAAATTCCAATGTAATCATCTCTCTCGCATAACCGAAAGCTTTTTGAAAACTGGTTTAAGTGTCATATGTTTTAAATTGAATAATTATAATATCAAATTAAGCATCTATTCAATACTGATTGATGAGTATCATTTATTATTCCAAACTAGAAGTACGGAAGAATGTTTTTGTGATGTTTTTCAAACTAAAGGGTCTTCCAATAAGAGGTGTTATTTTGATATTCAAAGAAAAATGCTATTTTTTGAGATAACGATCGGATCTTTATTTCATTATAAAGAGGAGGGTATGCCATTAATAATGGAAAATAACATCAGCCAAATGACCACCACGATCACGCCTACAGGACAATATCCTTTTCATGAAATTTTCCATAACCAAATCGCAAAGTGGCTGCCCTATGTCCTCAATAGCCTCACGAATTCCATCTTTGAGGTCTTGAATCGACGCTGGGCTGTTGGCGTAGACCTTCTCTTTCACATGGCCCCAAAGGAAGAAGTCGCAAGGTGTTAAGTCACAAGATCTCGATTTCCAATTGTGATCACCTGTTCGAGAGATAACACGGTCCGGAAACTTTTCCCGTAAAAGATCAATGGTTTCGTTGCTTATATGGCACGTAGCGCCGCCTTGTTGAAAGTAAACGTTGTCCAAATCAATACCATCCAATTCCGGCCATAAAAAATCATTAATCATCTGTCGATAGCGCAATCCATTCACCGTGACTGTTGCTCCAGCCACATTTTCGAAAAAGTAAGGTCCAATGACCCCGCGGGACCATAAACCGCACCAAACAGTCACACGTTGAGGATAGAGAGGCTTTTCAACAATACCTCTTGGGTTTTCCGAGCCCCAGATGCGACAATTTTGCTTGTTGACGAAGCCATCGAGGTGGAAATGGGCCTCATTACTCAAGATGAGTTTGCGATGGAATTCCGGATCATTTTCATGCATTTCAAGGACCCAATCAGCAAAGACTCGACGTTATTGATGATCGGCCGGCTTGAGTTCTTATGTTAACTGAACTTTATAAGCCTTAAGACCCAAATCTTTATGCAAAATACGCTGTAATGACGTTTGTGGAATGCCTAATTCCAAAGAACGACGAGGAATGGACAAACCTGGGTTTTCTTCAACACTTTCGGCTACAGCAGCAATATTCTCGGCTGATCTTGAGCGATGTGCACGGGTTTTATTCTTCACATCACTAACTTGTCCCGACAGCTCGAATTTTTCTACCAATTTCTGTATTGCGGTCCGACAAGGTGCTTCACAAGGACCCAAAAATGTTCGAGTTTTACGAACCGTCTCTACCACATTTTCACCATTTTTATAGTGAATTTTAATAATTTCAATGCGTTGTAGAATCATGTATCGTTCCATTTTTATTAATGGCGTAGTTTCTACTTGTCAAGTGTCAAAAAATGACAGCTCCAAAAGTGACATCCACCGAAATAGCGGGCTAATTAAAATAACACCTCTTATTGGAAAACCCTTTATATATGCGCTGTATACTATCCGTTATGTAAGTCATTGATTTGTACTTGACGTGAAAAAGGCTAATGAAATATTCCTAAAACAAGCCAGTTAAAAATGTTTAGAAGCTAACAAAACGAGTTGTCCATCAGCTCACCTGGGCCAATCGTGAAGGGCTGTCATTCTTCCCCTAGCAATCGCCTGGAATTAGCATAAAACGTTTAGCAAGCAGTCGTCTTATCATTCCCAAGGCAAGATCTCCAAGTAGAATTACGGCCACAACAATATTGATAAGTTAACAGTGATCGGTGATTACATCATATAAGAATTCTAACATCCGTCCTCCTATACTTCAAACATCCCGTCATCTTTTCCATTGTAAAAATCAGAATGAAACCCTTGACATTTGTGATCCTCTGGATTGGATTGGATTGAAACGAGGTTGATATCTGGACTGGGTGGGTCCCTTGAACGTAGTCCAAAACGAGGCCCAGTATTAACCCTCCAGACTATGAGCAATTGCTCATAAGTCTCAACCGGATGCTCTAATAAAATTCAAAATTGGCCTTCAACCTTCCTTACTGGCTTCATGGTTCATGTGTTCTTTATAGTTAATTAGATGATGGTGATACAACAACAATTTCCTGTGTAACAATTGCAAACTGAGCCTGCAACATTTCTATACCTTTTTTTCTTTCTTTTTATTGCCATAGTCGGAATTCCGTAAGATTTATGATTGAATCCCGGAACGTAGGACCTAACAAGGCCCATTGTTCAGCTCCCAAACCTCCTATCCTGCTTCATGTAGTTCTTCCAGGAGGTGTGAGCGAAGGAATGTGTAACGTTTTCCTGAGAGAACCAGACAAAGATAATGAATCACCGTTTTCGATTCATCTCCGTATCCTCTGCATACCGGATCGTCAACAAACCCCATCCTGTGTAGGTGACCCCTGATAGGAGAGTGCTCAGTGAGAATTGACACTATAGTTCTCAGGGTTGGCTTGGTCCCAATAGCTTTTTCGTTTCCTTTGGGTTAGGTTTGCCCACTACTCCTTTCTAGTTCTACTTGAAGGGTCATCTAATCAGAGGCAAGTGTATTGGCCCACGCCGAGATGTTAGAAGCAAGGTGTTTTGGTGCAATCCCCATTGTGGAGGAGGATGCCTCGGAGGTTTTACATTCCAATACAAGTTTGTAAGTTGTAAACGGTTTTGACAAGCTCTTGACAACTGCTTAGCTGTTCGAGAAGATTGCAATCTTCCCGTTTCAAGGCTGGACATGACTTTCGCCTGGAAAACCCATGACATGGCCTTCAAAGTGTATGACAATTTCCATATGGGTTCTCGCAAAACATGCCTGCTCCGGTGTTTTCTTCCGATTTGGAGCCGTCTATATATATATAATGATATGGTTTATCAATGGTTGAAGCACGGAATTTTCGTTTTAAAGTTGCTTTTCAGCATAGTTTCGAGGAGGTGATCGCTGTCCCTGTTTATGTTAAGTACGACGAACTGAACGAATTCATGTCGAACTCTTGTACCAGCGATTAACGCCCTCTTTTTAACGTGTATATGCACAGGGTGTATATTGAGAATGATCTCAAGAGCCCCACAGCTGGTTGACTTGAGAGCGCCGCTTACACTAAGGATTCACAATCTTTTAATCTCCTCCAATGTCTTACGATAATTGACGAACTCCATTGCCTTTCATCACACCACAGAACCGTAGGTTAGCATAGTCGGATGACGCTAGTGTAGATCTACACTGATCTTCTAGCAAACACCGTACCGTTTTAATATTGCAATGTATACCATATGTATTAACATATGCAACCCACATATCGGCTCTGAGCGTGCTGGAAGTATAGCGTTAGCTTTCCTAGCAGGCTAATCTACTTTTTCGTTAAGTATTTGGATCGTTGAAAGTCTCGCCGGAAAATGGTGTTCTGCCATTATCAACAGTTTTGAAATACCTTTCAGAACTTCTCAAATAGTAGTATGACATTTTCCGGGGGTTTTCCCTTGAAAACCGTATTCATACTGTACTTAGCACCCACTACTCTTACTCTTACTCCTCCTGGTCTGTTTTATCAGTATTTTCTTAGTTAATGATTTAACACCTCAGCATTAACCCTATTTACCCTTGACTTAATTTATTTAGCTATTCTAACAGAAGAAATGTAAGAAAATTCAATCTAATGAGAACAGATACTTTTCATATTCGAATTTCAAACCCATACCTGTATCCGTCTAGGAGTAGAGATAAATTGGAACCAATTAATTTATCTTCAGATAAACTCATTTGCATTTCATTTAGTCTTAAGCTTAAGAGAAAGTTCTTACTCGAATATAAAATTGTAAACTGAGCTGCAATTAGCTTGGGGAGCTATAATATGTGCTGACCGTATTCTTTGAGAAAATCAGAAGTGTTATGTAAGGTAAAAAGTTACAAAGTCTTAGAGCGTCCCTTTAAAATTGGACTGATCATCTTTTACATTTAAAATTAAGTTTTTTGTGTGGGATCACCAAAACCCATTAATGAGGTTATGTGTATATACCAACTTATCTCTTATAAAATAAATATTTTTCTACTTGAATTTTGATTTCCTGAATAATTTAAAACAATATCCATCGGTTTTAATCCCATAAATATTGAAATGAACACTCGGCTACCAACGATCAAAGATAGATTAACGAAAATATTTCAAAAAAAGCGTATAACTCTTATACAGAAACATTCATTTCTTTTGTTATCTAGTAAAAATCTCCAATATTTATAATCGATTTCTAAGAACATCCAAAAGAGCAAGGACTTAAACTAGTTTGTATTGCATATTCATTAATTTCGTCGTCTTATACATCGGTCGACCGGTATACATATATCCTCTGCTCTTTAAATTTAATTCGTCTTCCTTCCACTAATTTACAGTCATAAAAGGAATTCAATAAGCAACTCCTTGAGGACATAGAATCACAAAAAACAGAAGCCAATTTTTCGTTGAGCATTTGTCCAAAAATGTTTGTCTGTTCTCTTTCATCTCTTCATTGGTTTGGTCCATCCAACTAACCAACCATCCAACCCCGGGTTCATAAAGAAAATCCTTCTATTGCTATACACAGAGAAGACTCATCAAACTTGTTCTTATGTGCCACCGTTAACCGTTTCAACTGTTTGTTCTTACTGTCTTATATGTTGTAAATAGGCTTCGGCAGTAGATCGTTGTCTCTTATCCACTACACTACTGCTATTGCTCCTGCTGAATGCTAAAGAATTGTCGGTAAAATATGAAAGAAGCCAAATACCTTCAAATGAGATATCAATTGGAATTTGAGGAATGGCATTTGATGTTAATTTCATACATTGATCGCGAAGATCACCATCCATAGGGCCTTCAAAAAGATTCAGACAAACTGTTGTGGTATGGATGGATGATGGAAGATACGCGACAAAATTGTCGGTCAAATGGCATCAGAGAACCAGAGTGTCCGCATCCAACAGTTTATATGAGTAGTTAGGTATAGGGTGAAAAATTCATAATGCAACATTTCAATATTTTTCGGTGTGATGATGATGCTGATGATGATGACGATGAAATACACAACCATTATGGGGTTACCATTAAGATGGTTAAGATAACCAATAAGATGGGGACAAGACAGACGATGATTTAAGAGATTTCAGTTTCGATTGTTTCGACTCATAAAGAATTTTAATTTTTTTTTATCTTTTGCTTTTTTTTTCTGCTACCCGTTAATTTAGGAAAGGGAATAATATTTTTCAATGGTTACTTTTTCTTTAACGGAAACTTACTTATATACATACAATGTACATATATATATACACATATATATATTGCTCAGCACTGTTCTCCCGAATTTTTTACTATATAGTAAATACATATCTTGAGAACAGACGTGTAAATATGACAATCCTGTCCAAAAGATTGATGAGAATCGACGTTATTTTGTCCGTAGGTACTTGTGTGTGTGTGTGCGTGTAACGCGATTATCATAAACACGTTTTCTGAAATGTTAACGCAAATTATCGCCTTTAAGTTAGTCTCTTACATGCTGCTGTATATATGCTTTGAATTACAATTAACTTAAAAATAAATAAAAATAAAAATAACATTTTTTTTTTACGTTTCTTATTTACTCTTTTCAGGTTACCGACACCAATGACAATCCGCCAACATTTTCGGAACCAGTCTATTCTTTTGATATTCCTGAGAATGCACCGCGTGGCTATCAGGTCGGTGTCATCTCAGCAACGGATCCGGACTTAGGAGCTAACGCTATGGTATCCTATACTGTCATATCCGACTGGGCTAACGATGTGTTCAGCTTGAATCCTCAGACTGGTGTATTCACTTTGACAGCACGTCTAGATTATGAAGAGGTAATCACTTCTCTTATAAATACAAATTATTCTTTTCAGAGATTTTTACAGGATTTTTCTTTTTTATTTTGTTATGAAATTATGGTGAATCTCTCAACTATAACTTGAGAAACACTTGGGTGTGTCTCCAGCTGCTATTAATCTTATGAGGGGAAGGATTAAAAGCAGCAGGTATGCAACAAAAAAAAAAAAATTGAGATTTTTTTTTTGTGCTGTTTCTGTAATGTTTTCATGTAGAATTGTCTGTCTGGCAATGGTAGAATGTCAATTAACTACTATAGACATAAATGAGTATGCTTACATTACCTACTGTACAAGTTTTGTTAAACATGAGAAGTTAACTCATCTCTCAAGGATACTAAGGGATTTGCATAATCTTTAAGAAAATTTATAATGTTCTTCATCGTACTTAGACAGATGTAAAATATTTAAATCCATTTTGTTGTTAAGATTTTGCATATGGAAATCAAAGTTGTGCGGGAATTTAATTGATTACTAATCGAACCCTGAAGAGTTACATATATAATCTTGATTCAACTTGTTTTTGTATTTAAAGTCAATCCATTTGTGATTCATATCACTTTCTGTGTCATTGGTAATTTTTTTTTTATATACATGTAGAACAGCTACAGGATGCCCATATCAAGTTTAGGTTAATGACTAGATCCTATTGAAAAACAAGGATTAATCATAGTGTTTGATTGAAAACTTCAATTATAATGCTAAGTGCATGAGAAATATGACAATAAAAATAAATTTATAAGGCGAAATGGCGATAATGTAAGCAAAATTTAATTGAAATCTTCTAGGTACATAATGTAATGAAATCTCTATCTCAAGGATACTGATGTAGGTACATAATCATATAGAAAACTTCCGCACTCGTCATTTGCGCACGATGTCCTTTTGCAGGGTAATAAAATTTCTAGAGGATATCTTTGATAGACTTCCGACTCAAATCTAAAAAGGGAAAAACTTTTCGATACGTTAATATGGTTTGATATTACCTTTTTATATTTCAAATTTTTGCGTATTAACCCTATTAGAATCCCTTTTTAAAACTCTACCCGAAATTTTAGTATAATTAACTACTGCATCCAAACATCTACGTTTAGTATATAACGTGTAAAATTGAAATTGTTCGTATGACAAAACTGTGAAGGAGCTACCCGATTTTGATAATTTTGGATTTAAAAGACATAGAATTCTTATGAAAGAGCAGTTTACAAAACTTCAGCTCTGTATATGTATGTCAAAACAATAATATGCTCAATCAATCTGCAAATACATATATTGAGTAGTGAAAAGTGAAATGTTTGTATAGAAAACACTATAAAGAATTTGCTCGATTGCGTCTAATACTGTCTCGTGTTGTACTTTCTGCTTATCACGTAGACACAGTATACATTACAAATACAAATTTTATATGTAAATCTCTAAATATTTCCTTAGACAAGTCTCAAAAAATTATCAGTCTGAGATCACAGGAAATATATATACACCCTACTCTTTCTAACACATGAAAATAATAATTTCGTCTAATGTAGGTCTTTAAAAATCCCATGAAGACTTCTTTATTATTATTATTCTTTTTTTTATCAGAATTGATTTGAAGAACTCAAAATAATCATTGCACACTGTCTGCCACACAAGATTGACAAATTAATGAGAAAATTTTCAAAGAATACATCATCTTTGTCCATTTCCTCCCCCCGCGCAATAAGAAATAAAAAGCAAAAAAAAAAAACAACCGAATAACAGAAAAAAGGATATAAAGTAAAAAGAAAACGCTAACAACATCTCGAACCGGTATTTAATGTAGAGAGACTCCCATTCCCAAAATCGCAGTCATCATTATATATTATGTTTCGGTGTTCACCTCATGGTCGATCTTTAATCGGAATGTTGATTCAGACCGAAATGAAGCCACAAAAGTGTTTTTGCGATCGACCACAATACTCTTAATTGGTTACCATTTACCAAGGAATTAATCGTCAAAACCGTCATCACGGATGCAGTAACAATTAACATTAAACGTTTATTTTAATTACAGGTGCAGCATTACATTCTTGTGGTGCAGGCTCAGGACAATGGTCATCCCAGTCTCTCATCCACGCTAACCGTTTATTGCAATGTACTCGATCTGAATGACAATGCGCCAGTTTTTGATCCCATGAGCTACTCAAACGAGATTTTTGAAAATGTTTCAATTGGAACGCCAGTTGTAACAGTCAGCGCCACAGATATTGATTCTGGTAAGTTTAGTTTATTAATTTTGTTTTTTGTTCAGATTTATCTTGCTTTTTTTTTTACTTTAAATAAATTTTTAACGATTGATCCTTAGATTACCTATACATTAATTTTATGTCGTAATTTTAATTTACGACTAAATGGAAATGATATGGGTAAAAATAATAGGTTTGAGAGATTTCGAGAAAACCTACAGGGTAAAGAAAAAATGTGTAAATTTACATAGTTTTACCAGCATGATAAATGTAGTAAAAATGCATAAATTGTTGAAAAATACACAGAACTCGGTGGAATAATGAGTACTTCTACATTTGCATAGAATTTCTCCATTTCAGTAGTGAAAAAATCCTTTACTGTAATTATTCAAAATGGAATAGTTTTCGACACAGTCAATAAAATGTGTATTTTCCCAGTAATTAAATTAAAAACTCACACTGTACGAATATGAAAAGCAAGCACATACAAATATAATATGTATACATTTATTGACAGTTAGTTTTCCCCCCATTTAAAAGCAGTTTTTTACAATAAAAAACCTAATAACTGCACATTACATCGATGATACATGTATATAAGTATAATTGAAGTTCACGAGGGTACCTAAATCACCAAAGGAGAATTTTACAAAGAAAGTAAAATCACGTGAAATTTCGATGCGATTTTCCTCATCTGTATTTTTCATGTAAAAGAGAGTAAGAGTTCCGAGCAAGCGAATTTTGTGCTGAGATGTCAGTTAAATTAAATTATTATATTTTTAGAAGGTAAATGTTTCCGCCTGCTATCAATTAAAGTCACATAAATTTACACAAGAAGAAAGTAATTTAATTTACTTGGGATGAAAAATATTCCAACGATTATCACAGTTCAAAACCCAAATTCAATTCATGTGTCACTGGTAGTTTTCAAACATTATACAAAATAATGAAAAAAGAAAAGAAGCTAAGCCCCTAATTTATGCGAGACAAGGAGTTAGCCGGAATTTGTTTGTGAAACCTGCTTTACGGATAGTTTTATCTCTGTTTTGACTGGTGGATATCGTGCTATGTGTCCACAAGGTTGGCAGAGGCAAAAAATCATTTATCACGTTAAACAAATACTAAATTTATTAGGACTTATAATAATCGTATAAATATAAACAAACATAAAAGTTTCGGTTTAGACAAAAATTTAAGGTACCGAATTAAAAGAAACTATCTGATAATATTTTGCATCGGGATCATGTCAACTTGAACCGGGAGACGAAGTATTTTTCGATCTCCTCGTTTATACAATTATATTCTGAAAGAATCTTGACAAGCCGTAAAAGCACCAATGGTTTCTACCCCCTGGTCAAAATCATCAGGAATAACTTCAGCAGTTCCTCTATACATACCTTCACTACTTCGTAATGGTGAGGTGATGGTTGACTCCCTGGATAACGTCAATATTTTGTCTGCTTCACCACTGACATATAATAAAAATGGACTGAGCGTTCTTGCTTTAAAATTGAGACAAATTTTGAACAGGCTGTGAAAACCCTTTATTTCGTACCGACTCATAATCTATTATCATTTGCAGATTAGAAACACTAAAGATGTTGAAAACTAGTTTTGAATTAAATGAAAATTGTTTAGGAAGTTAAACTTGCTTTAATTAATACAAAAATTAATTTTTAATATTACTGAAAAATGTGTTCCTCTGCAGATTTGATGTCAAATATTATTGAGCTTGTATGAGATAGACGTACATAAACAATATATTTGTCTGCATTTTTATGTCAATTCCGATGCATTTCAATTAATACAGCCGTAGATATAAAGGGTTTTCCAATAAGAGGTGTTATTTGGATATTCAAAGAAAAATGCCATTTTTTGAGATAAATGATCGGATCTTTATTTCATTATAAAAAGGAAGGTATGCCGTTAATAATGGAAAATAACATCAGCCAAATGACTACCACGACCACGCGTACAGGATCATATCCTTTTCATGAAATTTTCCATAACCAAATCGCAAAGTGGCTGCCCTATGTCCTCGATAGCCTCACGAATTCCATCTTTGAGGTCTTGAATCGACGCTGGGCTGTTGGCGTAGACCTTCTCTTTCACGTGGCCCCAAAGGAAGAAGTCGCAAGGTGTTAAGTCACAAGATCTCGATGGCCAATTGTGATCACCTCTTCGAGAGATAACACGGTCCGGAAACTTTTCCCGTAAAAGATCAATGGTTTCGTTGCTTGTATGGCACGTAGCGCCGTCTTGTTGAAAGTAAACGTTGTCCAGATCAATACCATCCAATTTCGACCATAAAAAATCATTAATCATCTGTCGATAGTGCAATCCATTCACCGTAACTGTTGCTCCAGCCTTATTTTCGAAAAAGTAAGGTCCAATGACCCCGCGGGACCATAAACCGCACCAAACAGTCACACGTTGAGGATAGAGAGGCTTTTCAACAATAACTCTTGGGTTTTCCAAGCCCCAGATGCGACAATTTTGCTTGTTGACGAAGCCATCGAGGTGGAAATGGGCCTCATCAATCAAGATGAGTTTTCGATGGAATTCCGGATCATTTTCATGCATTTCAAGGACCCAATCAGCAAACACTCGACGTTGTTGATGATCGGCCGGCTTGAGTTCTTGTGTTAACTGAACTTTATAAGCCTTAAGACCCAAATCTTTATGCAAAATACGGTGTAATGACGTTTGTGGAATGCCTAATTCCAAAGAACGACGAGGAATGGACAAACCTGGGTATTCTTCAACACTTTCGGCTATAGCAGTAATATTCTCGGTTGTTCTTGAGCGACGTGCACGGGTTTTATTCTTCACATCTTCGAATTTTTCTACCAATTTCTGTATTGCGGTCCGACAAGGTGCTTCACGACGACCCAAAAATTTCCGAGTTTTACGAACCGTCTCTGCCACATTTTCACCATTTTTATAGTGAATTTTAATAACTTCAATGCGTTGTTGAATCGTGTATCCTTCCATTTTTATTAATGGCGTAGTTTCTACTTGTCAAATGTAAAAAAATGACAGCTCCAAAGGTGACATCTACCGAAATAGCAGGCTAATTAAAATAACACCTCTTATTAGGAAACCCTTTACTGTTCCCAAAATTGGTTACAGTTCAGTGTACATTTTGAGCTTGAAAGAGACAAATAGATTTTAGCTAAAATTTGCGCCATTTTTGACTATAGGAATTAATAGTATAGCTCAGTCCATTCTTATTATATGTCAGTGCACTTCACACACACATGCATCTATCGCGTGGAGTGGATGTGTACAAAAGCCAATACATATCCGTACGAGAAATGTGTTCAAGATCATTAAGGAGGTCAACGTCTCCACAGCAACAAGTATTGACGATTTCTCGCCATTGTTAATTAAAAACTGTGCCTCATCCTTGGATAAATCTCTGTGCAAACTATTTATTGGTTTATTTTATTTAATAGGAAAATCTTCAACTGCTAGCTCACGTTTAGCCTATTCCTAAGAAAAGAGAGGGTAGCGATCCCTCAAATTATTGAACATTTGCTATAACTTCGATTCTTTCAAAGGTTTTTGAATCTATCATTAACTGCAATTTAATGAAGTATCTAGAAACTAATCAACTCCTCAACGATCGCTAATATTGGTTTCGTACTGGGCGGTCGTCTGGAGACTTGCTGACTTTTCTTACGGAAAATTGGAACCGTAGTTTTCACAATTTTGGTAAGTGCAAATCCCTAGATATTTCAAAAGCCTTTAATAAAGTCTTGCATCCATTTTAGCCTAACTTAAAGCACTTGATTTCTCCCTATACTGCGATTATGGATTGAAATTTTTTTATCCGGTCGCCTAATACGGGTTGTACTAGATGGCTTTTCATCAGAACCTCACTTTATAAATACCGGTGTTCCCCAGGGCTCTGTTATTTCTCCATTTCTCTTCTTTAGTTTCATTAATGAGCTGATTTCCCTTACTTTAAGTCACATACATAATTTTTCCGATGACAGTACCTTTGATTTTACTTACTCCTTTGACACTCTTGGGGACTCCAGAGGATATGCCATATCTTGATAATATCCTCGCTTGGAGCAAAGCGAATCGCGTCGAATTCAATTCATCTAACACGCAAAGCTATATCATCTCTTTAAAACAACATCATAATTTTTCAACTGCCATTTCTTTTGATAGAGCATTAATTTTCGATTCGCCGTCACTAAGCATTTATGACATTAATATTTCCAGTAATTTAAGCTGGACAGATCACATCTTCTCTGTTGCCAAAGAATCGTCGAAATGTCTGGGATTTTTGAAAAAGTGTAAGAAATATTTCAACCCATAAATATCTGGCGCATTGTCCAAAAGAGAGCCTTCAAACTCATTGGCAATTTGGCAATAACTTGTCATATCGACTCACTCGAGCACCGCCGCAATGTTTGACACCTTTCGCTCCCTTATCTCTATATGCATGTCCCATTTTCTGATGAAATATCTAGTCTGATCTCTTGTAGAATGATTTTTGGACGCAGTACTCGCAAGTACATCCTTTTACCATTCAAATTCTTTCGAACGTACATTAAAATTTTTTTAATCCCTAACTGTGAGAATGTGTCCATCATCTTCTGTCATACCTCTAGCAAATGTTTAAGAGTGACATACATCAACACCTCCGCCACTCTCCACGTTCCCCAATTCCCTTCCATATCTTCATGCTATGTTATGCTTTGCATCATAAGAAGTATCCCCTGAGATAGGCTTAATAATATTTAAAAAATATATAAATTCTGTTAGGCACATAATTTTATCGTGCATCACCTATCGAGAAAAAAAAAACATGCGCACAAAACTCAACGTTATTGCGTAATCGTCTACAATACAAAACAATTTGCAGGAAAAGACAAATAACATAATCATCCATATTAAGTAACAATAACATTCGCACACCCATGTTCACCTATTGACCCAGAAATACTCTAGAACGGGAAATTCAAGATTATACCACTGAACTGAACAGTTCATCACACCTATAATACCGCAAGTTTCAATCTGAATTGAAAATGTTTAAATAATTGTGCACTTTTGATGTCCAATCAAAGAAACCACCACAATCCATTAAAATCTTAGGTCGTAGTGTGAAGAGATTTTTCCGTTTTGTTTTGGTTTCCCATTTTATAGTAATATCGTATCGACTCTAGGTATCTGGTTGCTTCCATGGCATTCGAATGGCAGACAATAATCTTACAATGATAGTCACCGTCGTCGTTACCCAAAGCCCAGAGTAATGTGCATTAAGCAAAGGGCAAATCTTTCCGGCCATACAGAATCATCTGCAATAAATAATAGTACTATAATATGTGTATAAAGAGAGAAAGAGAGAGAGAGAGAGATAGAGGAGCTGGGAAGAAAAAAATATCTTTGAATCTATGATATCTTGTTGGTTGGTGAGCTTCATTTGTTTTTCTTTGGTATTTTTCAGGAGATAACGGTCGTATTGAATACAGTATAACAGCGGGTGACGATAATGATGACTTTGAGATTGCACAGAACGGTACCATCCGTACGAAACGTGAACTTGATCGTGAAACTAAGAACTCCTTTAATCTAGTGGTGACCGCAAGAGATTGTGCCAAAGAACCAGAAAGAAGGCTATCATCAACTGTTCAGGTTAGTATTAAATTATTTATAAGTATTATTACAATATTTCGAATTAATATATGTATACTCTATGAGCTTGATATTATTGTACACAAGAGTCACCCTGTATATTTACAATAAGTTATTGGTATGTAATTGGACTTATTGCTTGTAATCATCATCATCATCATTAGAATCCTTTAATCTAAAAAGAAGGTCATGTGCCATATGCGCATACAATTAAAATTGAAATCCCGGTTTGTGGAGAATGTTTCATTTTATTCTAGAATGATCCTTATCTAAGTGACTCCTGAAATTTTATGTGCGACGATAAGACTTAATTACAGATTCTACTACTGTGGTTGATTTAATTCCTCTTCTAGCTTGGTCTAAAAATATCATAGCGGTTCGATAGATAATTACATACATATTACATATTTATGGGGGGATGCAGACAGGACTCCCGCCTCTCATCTAGTCACCGCGACCTATAATATCTTTTGTGACATTACCCCTAAATGCCCTAAGGCACCCATTCGAACTTAAGGTCCTTCATAAAGCCTCTGATGTTCTTGGGGTCCATTTTTCAATATCTTCTGGCAGTAGGAATGCCTTTTCTAGATGTCGTAGCCTTATGCGGCACAGAGCTTCAGAATCACGCAGGACATGTTCAGCGGTATTATCGTCTTCCATATAGAAGCAACAAGTCTCATCATCGACCTTCCCCATCTTTTTAAGATAATATCTAAGAGGGCAGTGCCCAGTGAATAGACCCGTTATGATCCTTAGTTCCTTTTTGCTAAGTGTAAGGAATGCTTTTGTCCTCTGTTGCGAATGCTTTACAAACTTCTTCGCTGGTCTCAGCCCCGAGGTATTTTCCCAGTGTGCCTTTTTAATTCTGTCCTCCCAAAGTCTGATCTGAGCTGAAAGGTGGCTTTTGGGAGTCCAAAGACAGGCTTAGAGCCAATAAAGAGATATTTGTCTGGTTCTTTTACAAGGCGGTCTGAAGTCTCGTTGCCCTTATTAATGCCTTCATATCTTGGTTCCCAAATCAGCGTCACTCTGTTCGTTTGGGCTAGTTGCTTCAAGACTGTAAGACAGTCCCAAACCAGGTTAGACTCAAACGTAAACGAGTTTAACGCTTTAAATACTGCTTGGATGTCTGATATTATGTATATTTTGCTCCACACATATTCTTGTGAATTAATTCGCGAGCGCAGAGTTCTATCGCGTGTATTTCTGCCTGAAAAATGGTTGGTGAGGCCCACAGTGCCTTTGCGAGATACCATCTTGGCCCATGTATGCCCACGCTTGCTCTACCTTCCATTTTTGACCCATCCCTGTACCATTTAAGAGATTTAAGAAATCATTTTCAAAAGGTAGGTCCTTAGTGTGCCACTACTGACGGTCCCCTAAGATCTCCTTAAATGGTGTTTCAAAATTATAACGTGTCGGTATAACGTCTGAAATTGGGTTGGCCACCGGGTCTGCTATGAAATCTTGGAAGACTTTCAGGTGACCAACCAAATTGTTTGTGCTCAGGAAGTTTGCCCTTTACAGCCTAATTGCACTGAGGATAGCCTCCTTCCTAACATTAAAATGTAAAGGTAGTAGGTCCAGCATAGGCTCTAAGGCTGCAGATGGGCAGGTACGTATGGCACCAGTTACTCCTAGACATGCAAACTAGCTTGAGCCGTCTTTTGTTTGGTTTGTGGTCACCAAACGAGTGAAGCGTATATGACCATGGGTCTTATAATAGATGTGTATGACTACAAAGTCATTTTAGGTTTAAAACCCCAAGTTTTGTCAAAAAACCTGCGGCACATCCATATTGCCACTGTGGCCTTAAATCTAGTACTCTTTTTAAGTGGTAGTTCCAGGTTAGTCTGCTATCTAAGGTAATGCTTAGATATTTGACCTCTTTCGAGAATTCCTCTTTTTCTCGTGAAGGGAACAACTATTGTCTGACCAAGATTGGTTCGAAGTCCCATTGTTTGGCACCAGTCGCGAACTATGCTTAGGGCATTCTGCATTAGATCAGAGATTATCCGATAATGTTTGACTATATTCTCTGTATCTTTCATAAATTTAAGAAGTCCGATGTGTCCATCCCGAATCCTCTACATTTTGGATTACCAGTTAGTTCCATTTCTATGTCATCAGGATTTTAAATGAAGATTTATTTAGCTTCAATAATTTTCGCGTTGATTTTTGGTTGGGTTAACCCTATAGTTCTCCCAATATTCTGTTAGTGGGATCAGTTTACCCAGACTATAATATTAGAAGTTAAATATTTTGGTGCAATACCGAGGAAGAATCTTCAAAGCTTGTTGCATAATTCGCATGAGTTCAGCTGCCTTTTCGTTTTCCGTGTTATCACTGTAACATAACACGTATAGGTCTTGAGCCTCAATATACTGCAAGAGATAGTTCAGAGTGATTCTACATTGAACGTATTGTTTACTTTTCTTCATATAAATGATTATGTTATCATCGTGAGCCACCACTTATTTACATTTCCATTCAATTTTTATTTATTTTTTCCCGGACGGGAATTAAACCCACAAAGATGGAGAATAAAAGAATTTTAAGAACTTTTATTTTTAACGATTCTAAATCAAATTGAATTTACACTTTATTTGTGCGCTTTCATCGTTACTTGTTAATACCAGTTGAAAGCAAAATGGCTTAATAGGCTAGTTACAAATTAAGAAATACAAGAGGGGAAAATCATCTGTCTCGTTAGTTCTGTGCTATAAGGGCAGTCGCCCGGAAAGCGAAAGGTCCCGACTTCAAACCCCGGTCGAGGCGGTTGTTTTTTCCTCTTGTATTTATGATTTGATTTACAATCGTTAAAAATAAAAGTTCTTAAAATTCCTCTATTCTCCATTTCCATTCAGTAATATTAGAATAACATTGATAGAGCACCTCTCTGCGGAGTTGTATTTCAAATGTATCTGTCAGCTTCACTGCAGCTGACCTAAAGTAAGTATTCCGGCTGATTCAGTTGCAGATATGTGGCCTTATTGAAGGCACCCATATTGTATCCCGAAATATATTTTCAATGGTAGCACAGTCTACATCGGCTTTCGCCTGTCTATAGATATGTTGCGATCTAGTTACTCCTTCTCAAAATTCTTGCAAAATTATGCAGCTTACAAACTCTTCCAAATTTTTAGAGAAAACGAGAGAAGCGGTCCTTTTCGCCACAACAAATATTATGAGAATCTGAATCTATGTCCAATCATGAGGGAACATCGTATAAATAAATACATAATTATAAGCAAGCCCGAAAAATTGATACAAGAGCGCAGTGTTAGTAGACAGTTTCTTGAACTTTTTCATCATAATTACATTGACAAATGTTTCCCCTAAAGAATCCAATTATGTAAAGCAACAGATGGCAAGGATTGTTTGGAATTTTTCCCTATAAAATTCAACGAGTTTTATGGTAAGGAATATAAACACTCACAACTTCACCACACTGTTGAAAGAACTTTCAATTAGTTAAGCAAACATAAATAACATACACACAGATATTAATCTGACTCAAGTCAGTTGTCGGCAAAAGAACTTCAGCATGGTGGGTGAGAAATTGCACCGTCATATCATTGCTTCATTGGAAATGTATATAACCTCTCGACCTCGCAGTACACTCAAGACCATATAAGATCAAGACAGAAGGATATATTCAAGGCGCAAGAAAAAAAAATTGTGTGTGTGTGTTGGTTGCATTGACCATCAGAGTAATTTATTCAAACCGTGAAATCTATTGAGAGGTCCATGAGATTTGTTGGTTATTTTTTTTTTTTTCGTCTTGCGCATACATTCATTCTTAAGGGTTCTTCTTCACATTTGATGATCTCGCACATTCTTGAAAATATTCTTTACTCATCCATTTCAGGCAATTTGAATACTTTACACCAAAGATGTTCCCATTTTTAATGCTACTCTACCAAGTACCAACAACATTGCTACATTGCAGGGATTTCTTCTTTGATAAATATATTGAAATCTTTAAACCGCATTAAGTCCCTGTCGAAGAAGTCCCCATCTACAGGTCCACGCAAATGTATCAAATGGAATCGAACCGGTGGTGTTTTGTAGTTTTCTATTTTCTCCAGTGAATTCTATTAAACTTTTATTAGGCGCGCACAAAATGAAGATATCACGCATGCGTGTGTATAGAATAAGAAGATTAAGTTTCGACTTTTAACCAGCTCTGAGACTTAATTATTTTTCTATAGATATGCAATAGTAATGTTGTCTATTCATTTTGTTATAACTGGGAAATGAGAGTCCCATAGCGATAGGCTATGGTATTTACTGTACACTGCCCGCTAATACCTTCCTATATTTATGTATATATATAACTACCCATCCATACATACTATGACCATATACTAAAAGATACAGATAAAATAGAGATGGGTGCTGCTCGCTTTTATAATTTATTGAATTGATGGCGTAATTAATTTAAAGTGAATAAATCTGTCTGAGTCAAATGGTACACATTTCTTGCATTTTCCTCCTTCAATTCGGTACTATTCGTTACCCGGGCAAGTAGCCAACGATGCGGCCAAACCGACCGACACACGGGGTCCACCACAAGTCCAACAACTCTCCAACGGTAATAATAGAAATAACTCTACTCTCATAGGTAACATTGATATTCATTTTATAGTATAAGTACTATATATAAGGGACCAAGTATACTAGGTTAATCTTTGCAAGATGTGTACGATTATTAATGAAGTTGTTGGATAAACATGTCCAGAGATCGATGCTATCTTTTCCGCCAATCCTCGTTTTTCGAGTGCTAGCCAAGAATCATGGAGTGCAATCTTTTAGGTGATTACAAGATTTATCATGTGGCATTAGTGTTGTACTTTTGTGTGATTTTCCGGATACATTTTTGTACACTTTATATGTACATATATATAAATTTATATAGCATTATAATCCGCAATATATGTCGGTAGTCCGGGTGGTATGTGTGTATTCACTTATAGATATTATAAGCCTCCCAATTCAATGGATGTTAATGGATTGATCTAGTTATTTTTATTAGCATAATATGAAACTCTTGGACTTTTCTTTTTCCAAGTAGAACTTAAATTGATTAAAAAATGAACACCAAGTCAAGATACAAAAAAAAAACGAAAAACGCAAAACTAAAATTCATCTTATTGTAGAAAAAAAAAACGCAAAACTAAAATTCATCTTATTGCAGGTTACAGTTGTACTAAAAGACGTTAACGACCAATCGCCGACGTTCACCTCATCTAATGAAACATCAATCATGGAAAACATTCCAGTGAATACAGTCGTTATGGCAGTAAAAGCTGTGGACCGTGATGAGGGTCGCAACGGTTACATAGAGTACCTACTGGCCTCTGATCCACCTGTTCCATTTACGTTAGGATCTGTCGACGGTTTACTTCGTGTTTCTGGACGTTTAGACCGTGAGATTCGTTCATCATATACACTTAATATTACGGCACGTGATCGTGGTGAACCACCTAGATCAACACAAACAAAAATTTCGGTTAAAATTTTAGATGAAAATGACAATAGCCCTGTATTTGATCCGAAACAATATAGTGCATCTGTTGCAGAAAATGCCAGTATTGGAGCGATGGTACTTCAAGTGTCTGCTACAGATATCGATGAAGGTCCAAATGGACGTGTACGATTCTCTATAGCAGCTGGTGATAATAATCGGGATTTTAGTATTAGTGAAGATTCTGGTGTTGTTAGAGTTGCAAAAAATTTAAATTATGAACGAAAATCGCGATATATACTAACCGTACGGGCTGAAGATTGTGCCGCCGATATTGCAGGAAGTGTTAGTGCTGAGACTCGTTTTGATACAGCGGAATTATCTATCATCATTACTGATATTAATGACAATCCACCTACGTTCTTGGACTCACCGTACTTAGCGTATGTAATGGAAAATGTTATTCCACCGAATGGTGGTTATGTGATTACAGTGAAAGCTTATGATGCAGACACGCCACCATTTAATTCACAAGTCCGATACTTTCTGAAAGAAGGTGATGCTGACTTATTTCGAATTAATGCATCAACTGGAGAAATTTCATTGTTACGAGCTCTGGACCGAGAATTACAGGCTGAATATACTTTAACTTTAGTTGCTATGGATACTGGTGAGTAGTTTTTTTTATATGGTTTGCTTTTTTTTTGCTTTTTTACTTCTAGATTTATCAAAGTTGATGGCATATTTTATCTAGGTATATATGCTGCCTATAATTAAACAAAAATAATAAAAAAATTATATAGGTTCGGTCTGAGTCAAGCCAAATATATGTAATTGTACCTAGTCACGTCACATTAACCAAAATTATGTACCAATTCTCATATCTATCTATGCCACATTGAGCTTTATTGCACACATAAGTATGTGTGATTCAGTATATGTACGAAAATGATTTATCATACAGAATCAAAATTACATAGAAGTTGTATCAAAAGGAAATCAGTTATTCCTTAAATATTCAAAATGTTATGAGCATGTTTGAGTTAGAATAGATAATAGCGGCAAAGAATAACAGCGGAAAGTTGCATGGGTTATCTGCTTCTGTGGATTTCCGCTTGAATATCCCAACAGATAAATTTTTATGATTAAATTTCTTACTTTACACGCAAGTTCTGCGGAATTGTATTTGATTCTTTGGTAATAGTGAAGTTTTTGTTAGAATTGTTGAATATGTACAAAGTATCCATACCAACTTGTCCTATCTTAATCCATTAACTCCTTGATTCGCTTTTAAGTTTGAATATCAATTTTATTTTAGGATAGTAGGTCATTTATGGAATTTAGTTTTACGTTGTTACAACTGACATATATATAAATTGACTGCTCGTTGAAACAAAAACGCATAAAAGCAAATGGCATCAATTTCATATTCCTGTCTCTTTCCGTGAGAGCATACTTTCCACTGAACTGTAAGGATTGCGAACGATAAGTTGCTTGAAGTTTAGCGGTATTTTCAGAACTGGCAACTTGGTAATCAAAACTTTCCTACCAAAACAGCCTTGTAAAAAAAACACTTCCTTCGGCTCATAATTAAAATTTAATAATACAAATAGTCCCAAATACTTTTGCTATACAATTTTTTTGATCAGCTTACCTCAAGGAATCGCGTGGTATACCGGAAGGTATCTTGTTCTGAATCACCCTGTATAACCACCCAAAGTTTAAAAGCCTAATTCTGGGTTACTATGTATATTCACAGTTTTTATTCCAAAATTGTATGTAGGAAATAATTATGATTAAGGAATAATTATTTCAAAAGAGTCGAGATAACTTTTATATGGTTGGGTCGAGTGATTCATATTTTCTTGTATCAGCCGTGTTGAAACTGCTGATAAAGAAAGATTTTCTCTCGGCATGCTATAAAACATGTTATGGTCCATTGCGGAATGCACTAGCCATTTCACAATCTATATACTCTATTCTGGTATACCATGCGATATCTAGTTATTATACCATCTATGCTGTTATCCACCTAAAAATTACAGAATCTTTCAGGAATCAGTTAAATTCTATACTTAAATCCTACAAGGGATTTAAAGAAGGCGATGATTGAAATCATTTTTTGTTTCATATACCTACCTACCTATTTATGTATGTAGATAACGTGTAACCATATCTATTTTTCTTTTAACTTTGAAATTTAAGCAACAACAAAAACTCAAAGAACATAAAAATGATAACCCAAATTATAAATTTATTACACTGCAATTTGACAACAAACTTTCCTAAAATATGAACGTGCAGATTATACTGTGGCGCATATCGCTCAAGGAAAAACGACCTCCCTAATTAGATAAATGGGTAGCTAATTTATAAATTACAAACCGCTTACTAAAAACGCGATATCAGTTCTGTGGAAACATCAAGTAAAAGTTGATCATAAATTTCGAAATCACGATTATGCGAATATACCGTATGTACTATGTATAGTAAGTATAGTAAAAGTAAAGGGCAACCTACCCCCTTCAACTAACCGCTGCATCGGTTGCCTCGTTCTCTTATGTCTGATTAAAATGTATCAACAAATAAAAAACAAAAAAATTATGTGTAATAAACAGCTGCTGATATGATTCTTAAATTTCTTATTATTATTTTTTTTTTTTTTCTTAAAACTCTGTACTAAACGTTGTCATGCATATAACACTGGCCTTTTAGTAGTACTTTAACTGTTCTCAGTATACCTCTACATACCATTCTTTCAAAAATATAAGATTTAAGGTGGTTCATCAATGATGAAGACTCATTTTACCACAAAATCATATGAAGTAAGGAAACCAAGCGATTTGCGTGTGCGCACAAGTAGCCACAAAGGAAGCCTTTTTGAAAATTCGAGAAGAAACAACTTACAAGGCGGGGCCAGAACCACCTCTAAATCGTGGGCATTCACTGCATACCAAGAAGCCCCGTTTACATGGTAATTTCATTATAAAAATTACCAGAAAAATTATCTCACCATGTATACAGTACACAGATCAATCTCATATATGAAAAACACGCACACACATACATGTCGCCAGATCAATATAATTTCTATAGGTTGTCCTCGCTTTTTTGTAAAACGGCTTTTATTATGGATTTGCATACAGTAACTCGGTAAGTGCCTTATCATAACATCGATCAAATTACCAGAGGAGTTTTATTCAAAAGGTAGGAAGATTCCAGCGCACCAATACCTATCAGTACTACTCAGTAGTTCCAGTTGGTTCGTGTATGCGCATGTGCAGAAGAGCCCTTCGGTGCAAAATGCAGGAACTTGCGTTTTTCTTCACCAAGAAGTGCGGCATTAATATTTGATGTAAAAGAAAAAAAAACTGTTTTCCTTTTTTCAAAGAAAAATTCCTTATTCTTGCTTGCCTAGAGGCAATGAAGCCCATCGAGAAACATTCAGCGATCGCGCACTGATCAAGTGCATTCACAAGTACATATATATATGTATATACCTCTGTACGTAAACATATCTACATAAATACAAGTTCTTTAATGGTTCGGTATAAATCGATCTACAATCATGACGGAAAATCATTTTCTGTCTGAAAAATTTTCATTACTTGCGACTTTTCTTCGGGTTCAAGTTAAGTTCTTCCTATTGCCGAGGAATATTTAAATAGACATCGCGCGGCGCACATCTTTGACCATTAAGAAGCTATCGAGTTTGACAGGGAAGATTAACTGAAGGTGACTGAAATGATTGCGGTTTCATTCGGGAGTATTTTAGAGTTAGTGACGTGTGCGCGTATTTATAATTTTTCTTCCGGATTAATGGAGTGATGAGTATTTTAATATAATTTTTCGCTGCAATGTAATTAGAGGGATGATTTTAAGATATTTCTGAAATCTTTTGTTATCATCATTATTTTTCATAAGTGGTTACGGCATACGCACTGACAAAACTGTAAAAAAAATTTATTGAAACATTTCATGTGATAATATCATAAAAAATGTATTTTTTGTTTTAATCTAGTACAAGCTCTTATCAACCAATCTATACAAAGGTCCCAAATAATTCAAACCTATTATTGATCTGTAGACATATTTGCATTTGATATACCTATGTATTGTTACTAGTGTTTATGAGATGGTCTGCCTAATACCTATCCTATATTATATAAGTATTTCCATTTATTTCCGTAGAAAAATAAATAAATAAATAGAAATAAAAAATTCCAGTAAAAATTATGATACTAGATAATTGAATTCAACCAAGTACATACCTATCTACTTACTATAATAACAACAAATTTTCCTTTAATAATTTCTACCCATTCCATAAGTTTAAAACCAGAAAACACATGTAAGAACAGACGTAAAAAGGAGTTCATTATAAAGGCGCAGAAAACAGAAAATCTCGTGCATTACTGAGGAATAATCCAGATGCAATAAAGCAAGACGGCGCAAGTACCAAACAAACAAGAATCACCGGACACAAAATCTAATGTTCATCTCACGAGTGTTTTTCTTTGTCCTATTTTTAGCCAATTGAAGAATTGTGAAGAAATGGTTTAGCACAATTGGAACTCTATGTTGTATGTAGGTACATACTAAGAAATATTCCTGAGTTGCCTTATAGTAGAAGGCTCCTCCTTAACAGACAGCACACTCCAGAAGGTATGGATGGAACCATGAAAATAAATAAAGTGTGTCCATATCTTCTCTTGGTTTTAAGATAAACATAGCTTTTCTATAAAAAAAATTTTTAGTTATTTATTTTTATTAACTTTATACTTGAGGTTTTATTTCACTGTTTAGAGAGAACAAATAATGTAAGTTTATTACTTTTTTACAAGCGGTCAATCGTTAATGGTTGAGAGTGAAACTCTTAATGTATTCTACCGCGACGGTCATTCATTGGTAATGTACGAAAAGAGTTAATGTAAAATATTGCTATTAATATGAGAAAATGTTGGAGACAATATTTAATAATTGCCGCTTAAATTGAAAAGTTAATAAATATATCATAGAAAATAATAGTGGGAAACAAAATATCAGATAAGTTGAGATAGACTGAAACGTACTCATACTCGTATCTGGAAAAGTATAATACCGCTAAACTCGATATACTTTTGACGAGACATAGTGTAGATTGTAGGTCTAGTAGAACTAAAAGTAGTGGTATACTAGAAATTTCTCATACACCCTCAAAATCTCATTTTAGACAAAAAAAAACCATGTATATAATAATTTATCAGTCCGCCATTTTTTATTCGATGTCAAATTTTTTTGGTATTTGAAAGAAGAGATATATGCCTTTCTAACCATACTATATATTCCTTATTTCGTTGCGATGAAAAGTCACGAAGTTACAGTCGAAAACATTTCGAAATTTACCATATTTTACACATTTTTTCAACTTTGACAACAATTTGATGGCTTATTTTGCTCTAAAATATTTTTATTCTGTTTATATCACTAATAGTAAATTCGATTCCGCGTCTAATGAGCATTTTTTAACTAAATTCGCTTGAAATTTGACTGAGTTATCGAATTTTTACTCATTAAGCAGCTATACTAATTCCGTATAATATTGAACTACAGAGAAAGTTGAAGAAGCACTGGGCTTTAACCGCGAAAACTGTGAAAACGTAAAAAAATTCAACAAAAAATAACAAAAAATGAATGTTGTTGGTCACTGGACATGTTGTAGCCCATTTCATCGTAGGTACTAAAAAATGCCTGTACAAAATTTACGTAGTCGGAACTTTCTTGTTGGCATGGAAATTATTTCTCAATGAAACAAAACTATTCCAGACTCGTCTTTCCACAGTACTCAGTTTGGTTGCAAAATCATTGCTCCGCATAATTTTCTGAAATTGTGACCCAACGAATATTCCTGAAAATTAGCCGAAATCAATTGAAATAATTAAGTACTCTTTGCCAACAACTGAAGATATAGGGTGCCTTTTTTGATTTTAGTTTCACTGAACCCAAGAAACTTTTTTCTGTGTTGAAGAAATACTTTACTGTCGATGTGGCGGTAGGATGACATCTTCAAGCCGCACCAATGGAATGTTCAAAACATTTTATTTTCCATTTTGAAACTATGTACATGGTGGCCACTCAATCAGTTCATTTATACCTATTTCGCACACGACTATCCTACTCACAATGGTAACAAGGATGGATACTTGGTATTACCACCTTACATTCCAAGCAGAATTGTCATCAAAACTACTGTATCATACGTTTGGGCATGCGTCGTGAAATTTAATTCTAAGTTGATGTTTGTGAGAACGGGTTTTGGATTTGTTGTTGTTGTACTTATTGTCTTTGTTGTTGCTATTTGTTGCATTTTTTCATGTTTTCACAGTTTTCGCGGTTAAAGCTCAGTGCTTCTTCAACTTTCTGTGTAGTTCAATATTATACGGAATTATGCTGCTTAATGAGTAAAAAATCGATAACTCAGTCAAATTTGAACCGAATTTAGTTAGCATATTCTCGTTAGTCGAGAAATAAAATTCGCTATTAGTGACAAGAACAGAATAAAAATATTGTAGAGCAAAATGAGCCATCAAATTGTTCTCAAAGTTGAAAAAATGTGTAAAATATGGTAAATTACGAAATGTTTTCGACTGTAACTTCGTGACTTTTCATCGCAACGAAATAAGGAATATATAGTTAGAAAGGCCTATCTCTCTTCTTTCAAATACCACAAAGAAATTCGACATCGAATAAAAAATGGCGGAATGATAAATACATGGACCTACCGAATAACGGTTTTTTTGGTCTAAAATGAGATTTTGAGGGTGTATGAGAAATTTCTAGTATGCCACTACTTTTAATTCCACTAGACCTACAACCTATGTATACTATGTCTCGTCAAAAGCAATTTTCACTGTAACACAGTGTAATTTATGCAACTGTTAAATTTAATTAATGTTTTAGCTTAAAAAGTCTACGGCTTTTTAAGCATCTTAGAATTTTTGTGACTAAAGGTGGTCGAATGTGACACTTATAGCAAACGGTTTGAGTTTCGCGATGATCTCAATACTTAAAGGAGTGCAACCAATCATAGCTTATACTTAATAAGATTTCGAAATAGGGAAGAAATAGTAACAAATCTAGGAAATGAAGCCCTCATATAGCACGCACCGACAGTAAAACCGAGAAAGAAGTAGGAATATACAGTATAAAACCAAGTGCTTATATCTATCAAAGCCTAGGGAAATACGCTAACAAGAATTTATAATATATCTATACAGATAGCCAATCGGCCGATTTTGAAGAAATTTCACCCAAAAAACTACTAGGGAATGCTCATTTTAGGCCCGACACCTCCTGACATCAGAGATAACTTAATTATTCTACTAACATATTTCATTAACAATGTTTATTTCAATTAAGCGGGGGAAGCTTAGGGGTGCCAAAGTTTAATCTAGTACATTTTGGAAAACATAGTACAGAATCGAGTTCTTTAGGTCCTGAGAAGAAGTTTGGGTACCCACACTCTTATACTCGGAGGCTTACATAGCTTTTTACAGCCATCGCCATATACTCACTTTTTTAGTATTTCCCCCATTTTTATTCGAACTGAGGTACTGATTTTTCGCACCTTAGATCGGCTCTAACTCGGTAAGGTTATGTCCGATCGAAAGAGGAGTTTCACTCAGCTCATTACCAGCTACAATTCGTAGAAGAAAACTTTTCTCTGCATACTGTTAGGGTGGTGGGTAGGAACCCCTGGCGGAGGCGGAGGTGGTTCCAATACAGCATGTTTCATATCGAATTAAGCGTCTATCGGATGGTGTACCTTTTTTCGATTCAGAAAACTTTCTCGAGAAGTTTTTGCTGCCGGAAAACCCATTTTCATGTACTTGGTCACATACATTCCAGTTACTGATATTCACATCTATTTTTACAGTTCTTTCTTTCACGGCCATTAGTGTTCTATTGTGAGCATTTTTCTCATAGGAAATCACTTTCTACGATGCACCAATTCCGCGCAATCACGAGAAGTAGAAAAGTCCACTTTTTCACCCAAGAAAGTCCCTCAAACTACATCCGATCGCCAAAGCTTTCCACCGCTTAATTGGAATAAATATTATTAATAAAATATGTTTAGAGTACCTTAATGCATCGTTTAAGACATCTGTCATGTCTGGAGGTTTCGGCCCTAAAGTTGTATGAAATGTTAACATTCCCATTTCTGTTCTGTCGTATAAGAAATTTGGAATTTCAACTTTGAAGTTTACAATATTGCAAATGTAGGCACTTTCATGGTTATTCCAAACAGAGAACTGGTAAAATAATTATCGAGCGTAGGTACCTCAGATTTATGACATAATTTAAAAGGAGGAAACCTAATGTATGATTCCTGAGCTTATTTTTTATGTTAAGAGGAGAATACTCACTGAAGTTTTTCAGGCCTCGGAATATCTAGAATGAAGCAATGAACAGAAACATAAATAATTTGCTTCTGTATTAGCCTATGAACTTTCCAATCCTCAGGAAATAAGAATACAAAAGAACAACTTAAGTTTCGAAAAGCGAAAAAATCATTACTATGAAATTAGACCATAGATGAAATCTTTTCTCGCTAATAAAAATACGAATATATGTACATAACTATACATATATGTATGCATTCCTACTCGTATAAGTACTAAATATGCAACATTCTATATAGTTCCTCTAACAATAATATAACTTCCTTCGAAGAATGCATATCATTTGGATATCAACGTGAACCTATCATGTAACCGCTACTTGTCCGAGTTAAGCGCAACTAAGTGACACGCACTATACACACAGAGTGCAGCCCATAAACTACAAGATTCTTGTTTTATTCTCGTTACCTGAGGATTCTTTATTTTTCTCCCAACTTTTACATCCAATTTATTTCTCAATTTCTAGCCTGAAACGTATAAAGCAGTTGCAGTGCGAATATAAAGTGTACATCTTGGAAAAATCTTCTTTTAGCTAGCTAGCTAGCTAGTAGCCTCCAAGCTAAAACCTATGTAGTATGAAGTGCCCATGAAAAGTTCACAGACGCAAAAGTAATGAAATGGAAACAACAAACGACGACGATGATGGTATCTCTTCCATTCAATAATAGCCTTCGCCGCATCTTATAGCTTCTTGTTTGTTAGTCAAAATGTATGTACAACACTAGAAACGGTTGCAGTTGAAAACTATCCAGAACAGGAATTGTTACACACAGTCCGAGTCCAATCTTGTGAAATTATATATAAAATTCCTGTGTCAATATGGTAGAAAACATTACCGGCTTTGTAAATAGATGCATAATATGAAAAGAATTCACAATGCTTTTGGACATAGGAAAAAGATGTATTGGCATTCAGATTTGATTGAGTTTTGTATTTTACATCTTAATTCATACAAAAAAAAAACACTTTAATTATTATAAAAAAAGGTCTGTTAGAATTAGCAATATGATCAACGTTGAAATTGATAAGGATCTAAACCTCATGATTAGCCAATTTGAGTTACTCAGTAGTTTCGCACACCTATTAAAATACATATTAAAAATTGAGAATTAGAATCTACAATTTGTGTTGGCCTAGTCGACTATATATGCTGGTCTTGTGTATCAGCTGAAGGCGAGTCAAGGTCAAGGTATAACATTTAGTCTATAAATCTTATTTTGGGTATGTTTCTTGAGGTTGCTTCTTTCCGTGGGATATGTTCTTCCAATTCAACGTAAAAGTATTTCAGGATATCAAGTACAACGAAGTATACAAATTTTTACAGTAAGTAGTAATTAGTAATTGGAATTGTGAGTACCTACGTTGTAAAAATACCACGGAGTTCAATCCAAAATTGTCATTATACCTATTCCGTGGACCTCTTGTTATCTTAAAAACTAATAATTATAAAAAAAAAAAATGGAGTACCAAAAGGATCTCTTCTGTGACCATTTAATTTTTTAACGACCTTCCGTAAGTATTTACTGACTATGCCGATATCCAACTATTTTCTACACAAATCCATAGAAGTAATATTCCAAAGCATCTTCCTTGATTATATTGCTGTTCCTATGAATTTAAGAAGCATTAATATTATACACAACAAATAGAAATTTAAAATATGCGGTATACATTATCTGACAAAAAAAAAAAAAAACTTTTACATGACAATCTCATGTTCGCTAAATGCTTCACTTTAAAACGGGGGGGGGGGAAAAAAAATTTCAACTCAAATCTGAAATGTTTAGAACTCGTGACAATTTTTCTAAAAGCGAAGCAACGACATCAGATAAGATTTTCAGATAAAATTGTTGCACCGTATCATCTCTCTCACATTATAAAAGGTAAAAATTCCTATATCTTGTGTATAGGGGATATTGCGAGGGCGTTACTAGGGAATATCTTATTTTCAGCATGCATCCATCCGAGCGGAGAGCTGTTATACTACTATAGGGAGCTTCGGCATTAATTTTGAAAAACGAAAATTCTTCCTCTTTTCCAACATGTTTTGGATCTAAGAACTGAATTTTATGAAGTCGTGACGCCACGAGAGCCTCAAGGGTACGCGCTGACTCTGTTAATTCTTTGCTATATGCTATGCTTAACTCAGCTACAGCTTTATGGATGCTAAGGTAAAGGTATGAATTGTTCTTTATTTATTTTAACTTTGGGTCGCAATTACACTATGTAGTTTGCCCATGATTCAAAGATGGAGCAGAAAAGGAAAATTTTTACTCAACCTTACGGAAGGAAATATACGTAACCCTCTAGGTTTATTATATGAACACAGTACGCTCTATCCAATAATAAAGCATAACTCAAAGGCCGATTTAATTACTCTGCCGCTATATGGAAGGATTTCAGTATCCCGTATATATATATGACCTCTTTGGATGGTAAAAATTCTACGAGGAATCTATAAGAATCACGCATTGCAGTAAGGACAAAATTCTTCTGATAGTCGTTTAAAAATTGAACAAAACGAGCAACACACAGTGGAAAGATGCTGACTAATCTGAGACAAGATCTCTTTTTACATACATATGTATGTATGTATATATTCATGTGTATTTTTGTCGGATCGCCATAGTATACTATAGTGTGATGTGGTATGGTGAAAATTTTTGCCCTGTGCTGGTTCCACCAGACTGGAAACTCTTATTTAAGTGCTAGAATAGCTTGGGCAATTCTATATTTGTTGAATAATTTATTTCCCTAGCGCTGGACATTCATTGCACAAGTTAGTGTCTGCATGTGGGTGGACAAATAGATATTTTGTTGGATGGAAATTGCTTTTTAAGTGCGATCCACAGAGAATAGTTTTTCCATATTATTCTTATGGGCTAAGGGAAAATGTACTTAACTGTTCGAATGCTAGATTATATGAACATATGTATATATATATCTTTTTATACTTCACTTGGGCCTGAATACTTGCTTGTAATTTCCATTTTATGTACAATTGTCATACATATGATGCTCTAATATACCTACATACATATATATCTATGTACATAATATGTATTTTTACATAGAGTTTCCTGTTGTATATCTAATGGTCCCAAAAACATCTGTGTGGGATAGCTGCACCTTTTCAATTTTACTGACATCCCATAAATTTTAGCTTGAGATGAAGGGTTTTAATGATGTGTGAAATGTCAGAATCAACTGAGTTATTCGTAGGTCATAAAATATCTAAATGTCGCCTCTTCCTAGATACACTATATACATATATAATGTAGGTCCAGGACAGAGGAGTGTTTCTGTTATTATAAAGATCGTAAATTGATGTTACATTAGAGGACATTAACTTGAACATAAACTTTTGCTAGACTTTAATTTTATTCCCTTTTTTAAGCGCTATTTTGAATGATTTTTTTTTTTATTTTGCTTACCCTCTGCCTAAAGTACACTCTCCACATATTGACTGGGTGATGAAAAATGTTCAAATCACGTAATTACCACGCGATTCATGAGTTGAGTTATTTACAATTATAAATTTGCGATCACACTAATTGACTTGCGTTAAATGAGTAAAACGTCCTACCTCACCATAACAAACTAAACCCTCTGATAAGATTTAATTGTTTGCTGAATGAATGAATTTTCAACTATAGGTTACTCTGCACATATTCTCACGACCAGGTTAATAATTCTCCTAAAACTGCATGTTTGCCTTTCATATTCGCAAGATGCTTAGTGTAAACTCCTCGACTCGATTGAATCACTTGACAGATTTCTTTCCCTAGGAAAAGTTGAGTACATATAATGTTTGTAACTACTAGTTATCACATGGATACTTTCGTTCGTGGTTTTAGGTTCGAATACCTCTCACTAAACACCAATATAGTCTCTCTCCTATAAAAATAATAATATCTTATCATTTTGGTAGTCCAGTTTTCTTCCGAGGCATAGCTGTCAAATGGCGCTATACTGGGAGTAGTACCTACATACAACAGATAAACATAATATGTAAAATACTTAACAATCCAAGTATTATTCGATTTTGTTCGGATCGGTAAGCCAGTGAATAGTCCACATGGAACTTAGGACTTATGAACAGATAGAACCTCTCTTCAACTCCTTTAAAGTCAATAAGTGTTTTTTTGTTTAAATGCAGTCAGACGATTGTAGTGCAGAACCAAGTTTCTTGTCCAATTTTTTTCTACTCCAATGTTCCTCAGGAATCGATCCTCGGGCCTCATTTATTTAGCCACTAGATATATAAATCACCTGCATTGTGACCAACTGTTCCAAAACCCTCGAAAAATACTTCCAAGCCATGAAACAGAAATCTATATGTGTGCGTGCTGAATCCGTTCTCTAAAATGTTCTATAGTGATACTTATGGAAAAGTGACAGACATTGATTTTATATATGCTATGGAGAAAAAAGTACTATCCATACAGGAATATAGTCTTCCAGTAATCTTAAGCTTGGCTCCTCTTACTATATACCTACGTTACTTGACAAAATAATAAAATAGTTTTGAATAAAACGTAACTTTACTATTTTACGCTCAATAACTCTCAACTGAGTAATAGTTGCAATAGTATGTGCGGCCAGAGTCCGAATCTGTAGGCAGACTGATTCGATTGTTTTCATCAGATCACGGCACAGCGACCAGACCTGTAAAATTTCAAGGACAAGTACCAGTACAGTACCAGTATCTGGACTAGAAATAATTTTAAGTACAAGTACAAGTCCCGGTACTGGTACTTAAAAACATATCAAGTATAAGTTCCGGTACTGGTACTTTAAAATTCTTCGGTACAAGTCCAGGTACTGGTACTGTTACTAGTACTTAAGTACCAATGTACTTAAGTACTTTACAGGTCTGTACCTGTAAAATTCCAAGTACAAGTACCAGTACAGTACCAGTACCTGGACTTGAAATATTTTAAGTATAAGTACAAGTCCCGGTACTGGTACTTTAAACTTTTTCAAGTACAAGTCCAGGTACTGGTACTGATACTAGTACTTAAGTACCAATGTAGTTAAGTACTTTACAGGTCTGTCAGCGACATATACAATTATTACTCAGCTGAGAGTTTTTGTTTTAGGTATCGTAGTCATTTGATTACGATAATTTTTTTTAAGTAATTTTGTTAGGAAAGGTATAAAAACTTTATTTCCGTTCGGAAGATAAGGAAGCAAGCTTAAAATTATCAAAAGACTATTTTTCTGTATGAATAGTAGTTTAGGGCGGAGGAGCTATTCAAATTAGTCAGTTTTATATAAAAACACTGTAAAAATTTTAAAATGTTTGGACTCAGTTGGGGCTCTCATGTGGTAGTGATGTTAGTAGCGTGTTTCATGGTTAGTATTTCTCGATGTTTTAGACTGTTCCCATCCATTTATGTATATGTTGTTAATGTGCAGATAGAGGACTGTATAGATCATGTCAAAAAGGCCTTAAAAATACACATGGTGGAATCGTAAAAAATATTTGATCGTCGACATTGATTCTTTTATTTGTACTTATATGCCCTATCCATAGTGCCACCATTACCTCTCGCACTTATAGATTCCACAACTCCTTATTCCCGGATATGCATAACTATTTCTCCATCTGTCTAATGGTTCAAGAGATTTAAGGGAGTTGAATAACAAAAATATATCATCCAGCGGCTTGGAATACACCAACTACTTAGGCCAAACGGATTGTTAAAAAGTGATCATAGTAGATGACTAAGGGTAACTTTTATATAACTATAAATTGATTTCCGTCCTTTCTAATAATATACTATCTGTATTATCTGATATTCACTTAGAGATTTTCGAATTTGTTTTAAACAATTCATCTTTGATATGCTTACAATTCTATGAATCCATGTTAGCTCAAAATCAAAAGCAAGCCGAGATCACTGATACGTATGTAGTTATACTCAACAGGTAATTTATCGTCAATAGATTTATGTGAAATAAACAAAGTTCAAATCTAGAAGATATAAAATACGTACATACATAAGTATCTATGTATATATATATAAAGATGCAATGTTCGACCGAAAAATTCCAACCACCATATAGCAACTGTACAATAGCAGCAGCATCACTATCTGTACCATGGAAATATGGAAGATACCGAAAAAGCCATCAGGGGGCTACATGTTTTCGGTTTTGCATTTTTTATTTCTACTGTTTTATTTTGCTTTTAATTTTTCCATCATTCCTACACCATAAACAATAAAATCGTAAAATCTTTAAAAACAATTTTTCGTACTATGTTTGATAGTTATTGTTGCTTTTTGATCTATCGTTTCGCCTAGACGTTGTACACAACTTTCGCGGTCGATGCGCTATTTCTATTGAAGAGGAAAAAGGGGGCATGAAATATTTTGCATCGTCAATAAATAAAATACTCCGAATCTCAAGAGCTACCAGAAGATATTGCTTGTGAGCCACATAAAAGCCATAAGGAGATGATAGAGGCGACCTCAAACCTTAAAAACAAAAAAAAAAAAACTGCTTGCTGCATAACCCAAAGTAGCCTACAGAGATATCGATGCGATGCGATGATCCTCTAGCAAGCAAGCAAGCAAAGTAAGCATTCAACAAACCATGCCGAAGACGCGCTGCTCGAGGATATAGTATTGAGCGGACTCTCTAAAAAAGACCGACTTATGATCTTCTAAGATAGCAGAAGCGCCTATGCCATATACTGCTAATACCGCGCGCACTCATAGTTAGATTGAGTTTAATAAAAACAACAGTGAAAAGGAAAAAAAAAAACATAATCAACATCAGTAGAAAAATGCACAGGAACAAGTAAAACCTATATAGAGAGATGAGGCGGCTCTCAGCCAGGCTGTTGCTATAGTAAATTTTTCTTGCCAGAAAAATGATGATGATACGAGAAATTGCACTTTAGTGGAGAGTACAAATACTCTCCCGATGAGGAAAGGTCAAGCTTGTGATCTGCTATAAAGAAATACTATAGTAAAAAGATTAAGGAAAAATTATGGAAATTCCTTGGCGAATTTTCTATTGAATTATGGACATCGAACTGAGATAAGACTGCTGCTGCTGCTGCTGTCTGTTGATTTAGTAGATGCTGCTGCTGCTGCTGCTCCCCGGATTATATAAAGAATTTTGTTGTTCACTTAACTGGTTACTCCTCTTGTTCGAGATCAACGCGGAAGCCATATGGTGCTACATACGAATACGTTTGCTACTTGAATGGCTATCATCATCAAGATATTCTCATGCTGATTGTAAAGTATTATTATAGATACAAGATGATATCACCTTTTGTTTTCTATGTCTATCTATACACGTTTCCTTTCCTAGAATTATCACAATTGATTAAATATAATTTGAAATTTATATAGATCACCTTTTATCTGATGAGTTTGAAAGAGTATGGAGGTTTTAGGAAATTGTTGAGTTAAATTTTATTAGTTTGTATTTTCGTACGAAACACTATATTGTAATAGTAAAAGATTCATTTCCCATCCCTACTAGAAATGGTTCTTGGCATTCTGATGTCCAAATAGAAGCTAATCTTGTCATCCTACCAACATACGAATTTTTCCTCTCTAACTAAATAGCGAATATTCCTTTTGTTCAACGTCAGTAAGTTTGTATATACCCCATTCCAATTAAATGTCTTCATCTTTCCAAGTCGTATTTTATAATAAGTAATGACTTCACTGTTATACGCTCGACGCCAGTAGGTATGTATATTGGCCCTTGGTATTGACCCTTCACCTATAATCTTCTAGGCTTACAAATTACTGTTAATCCTTTTTCCGAATATTAAAGACGAAAAGCTCTAATAGGTAAAAAAAAAACGGGAATCCCAATGCTGTAATACAAAGTATATGCAATAACTTCTGGTTTCATGGAGCTTATCCATTAGAACTGCATGAGTATGCAAAGGATAATCAAATCTAGAGCTTACCATTAAAATAGAAAAGACCTGTGTGGATAGGCAGTCATGGACCATTTGAGCGAGTAAGTTATTTTAATAGTAACAGAACGAAATAACCAGACACCACCCTCCATCGATCTAGTCCACTAATTAATTTGTCGAAAATTTCTAACAGATGCAGCTAGCTAAATCATTACTTAACTATCACATCGGACCATGATATGTACAATAGAATTTTTTCATTTTCTAGGCTAGACCCCAACTAGTATTCACAAAATCCGACTTTTAGATATTCCAACTCTAGATATATCTCGAAAGATTTCAATTCTAAAAGTAAGACGAATTGTCTATTTAATTTGGAATAAGACCGAGTTCGGTATAATTGTACAATTTTTCATAATTTAGGCAACTTATACCGATAACTGTAAATCTATTATAAAATAAAACAAACAGTTTCTTCTGTGGTATCTTGCAAAATTAGAAATATATTCCACGCAAACGATGTACATTTTCTGTCCTACAAATGATGTGACAAAAGTAACACGACCTAACGCCAATTTCTCTCTGCATACCGATCTACCTACATATATACATACATATATACATAATATGTATGTACCGACGAACATGTACATATTATAAGTATTTCGCTTGAGAACGTTTCCGTGAAGCTGCAACAACAACAACAACAACAACACACATGCAGCTTCAGAAAATCACTTCCTTATCAAAAATGGCAGCTGGGATGTATTGACAAGTAAGATCGAGTGCATACGCAAAAATTTCTAGCTGACATCACAATGCGATATTCCAGCAAGAAGAAGAACCAAAAGACAAGGTATCATCATTCGCGTGGAATCAATGCTGATTGTTGATCGGTTGGTTGGTTGTTGGTGGAAAACAAGCAGAAGAGGCTCCTTGTTACATAACCACTATTAGGAAGTAGCAGCAATATCATAGGAGCATATCCCTCTGCTTCGCCCCTCTTAAGCCGAATTGTTTGCCTCATCGATCGATCGCTAGAATTCTGAGGTTAAAGCAAACAAGAATAATAACAACAATACTTAATTCCGTAACTAGCCTTCTCCACTTGGTTTAGATAAGACGTGATATAAGACGATGTGCTCACATATAGCAACCGCGTGTATAGTACCATCATTGGTACCTACATACTTCTTTGGTATACTGTTATCTGACAAAACGTATCCGCGGTTCTACAAAACTCAACATTCGTTTTCGAGTGAAGAAGAACACAGAATCGCACATGGCTGGAGGGAGATATTGTCAGAGAACAAAATAAAAAATAATAATAAAAAAAAAAGCGAATAGGAAAAATGGGGAGAGTTAGTTTTTTTTATGTTTCCACGCTTACAATCAACTCACAGCTCTTCGTTTTCTTGCAATTGGTACAAATCTATGGGTCGGGGATATTGATTTAGTTGCCGTGAGTGTACAGTATGAATTTGGTAAAGCTACCATATATGGCAGTATGCGATCGATACTCTCGTTAAGTTTGATGAAACACACTCTGGCCTGGCCACTCTTCTAGGTCTGGTCATAGCATCATAGAGCCCTTGGCACTGATCCTATCACGTTTTCGTTGATCGTTAAACAAAATGTTATCTGACTTTTAAATTTAGGTGTCCCCTACATTGTTTGTTTGATCGCTTATTGGAACCTTGATTGGTTTATAATTGGCATTTTATTACACTAAAAACTACTTACTAGTTTTACACTGACTGATCTGGGTATTCTATTAGCGCTATAATGAAGAACGTGGTACTATTAAAATGTAATGATGGTATTCAAAATCAATACTTACGATCTCCATGCTATAAGGAAAGACTGCAAAAGTGGGCTTTAAAAGTTTAAAATGAAAAAAAGGGAAAATTTGCGAGTAAAATGCTTCTGCATGCGCTGCCTTTAAGGTTTAGTATAATTGCTGAAAAACATTCCTGATACCTGTTTTTTACATTCAGTATCGTTTGCGGATTGAAGTTTCAGGCAATATAAACAAGTAACATATAGAAAAATGATAAATAGTTTTAAACTGCATCTTTTGCACTGTAGAAAAAGGTAAATAGCACTAACAAACCTTACCATTTCTATCTTGCAATCCCTCATGAAATATGGACTTCAATGTCATATCCCTATTTCAGTGCGTATGCATAGTGAATGCATGACCTTCCTTCATATGTTAACTCTACAATAGCATTGTTGGTTCTAATTGGATGAGATGGCTTCCTTTCGATTAAAAACTTATATCAGCCCTTTGATCTTGTGCCCATCAAGCAAAGTACTTCACAATTAGAACGAATAGAATGCACTACGGCCGACTACCACTACTGTTCCAATGTAATACAGGCTGCATAAAACATTTCAATAGAAAATTGTTTCTGTGACCCTACAACAGAAGTTGGCTATCGTTCGCTCTATTCTGTACCGTATCTAGTGCATTATGGTCTTACCAGAACAAGAACAAAGCAACTGAACATGTAAAGCCTTCGCAAGGATTACGTATGGTGCCCGATTAGTACGGAACACTGGCTTATTGAGTAGCATACAATATTAGGAGACTTCTTTTTCGACAAATTTCCACAAAGAAAGCGAGGGAAGTATTGCAATTCATTGACTTTACTGGATGGATTTAACATTGCAGTATAATTCCAACCAAACATTCTACGACTCATATAAAATCTGAGTGGGATCTGGATTCAATGAGCCAAGTGGATTCTACAAAAGCTTCTATTATCCCGCTGTGTACGCTGAACTGACTCATTAAGCTTATGCTGTTACATATAAGGCTAAATAAAACGATATTTTTCTTGCATGAATAAAAAAAGTAAGCTTCACATCATGAGGCATACCCGTGCTTGATTCTGTATTTTGTGTACGATCATTTGTTTTATTATCTCTTACCAAGAATATATCAAGATCAATTACTTAAACATATATATAACATATTTCCAACCATTAAACTTGAAAACTATAAATAAAATCTAATCAATTTCATATTTATTCTATTTTTCAGGATCACCACCACTTACTGGAACAGGCACTGTCCGTGTCATTGTTCAAGATATGAACGATCATAGTCCAGTTTTTCAACGACAATCATATCATGCAACAGTTCAAGAAAATCTACCACCTGGTACGAAAGCTCTTCAGCCAGTCGCAACTGATAAAGATGCAGGTTTAAATGCAAAAATTCGATACAGTCTCCTTGGAGAGAAGGTGGAAAAATTCAATGTAAATTCAGAGACCGGGGAGATTAGCACGGCTGTAAGCCTTGATCGGGAAGAAACACCAGTTTACTATTTAACATTAATGGCTCAAGATAGTTCTGCGACGGAACCAAAAGCGTCAGCAGTTAATCTTACGATAACTGTTACTGATGTTAATGACAATTCGCCTACCTTCGAAAGTTCTAGTTTCAATGTAAACGTTCCAGATCGAATAAAGGCTGGAGAATTTGTATTTGGTGCTAAAGCAACTGATATAGATTCTGAAGATAATAGTAAAATTATTTACTCCATAAGCGGAAGGGACGCCGATAAATTCACTATAAATGAGCATACTGGCGTTATAAAAACCAAAGAAGAACTGACTTCAGGCGGACAAGGTTTTGATAAAGTCTATAGCATAGTGATGCAAGCAACAGATCAAGGACAAGAGAAAAGAAGTCAAAATGCCGATCTAACTATCCTCCTAAGACCTGCTCATTTATTTCCAACTTTTTCTTATATGCCGAAAACGTTATTTACACTGCCGGAAGATGTTTCTGAAGGAAAAATGATAACGAAAATTATGGCAACTTCTCCTAAAAAGGGAGCTGTTGCTAATATTAAATATTCGATAGCAGGTGGAAATGTTCATGAGGCAGTTAGAATTGATTCCGGAACTGGTGTTATTTCAGTCGGAAAAGAGGGCCTGGACTATGAAACTGCACGTCAATATGAAATTTGGATTGAAGCATCCGATTCAGATCGACCAAATTTAAGAAGTGTCGTCCTTTTGACAATTAACGTAACCGATGCTAATGACAATCCTCCTGTTATGGAGAAATTAGTCTACAACGCCGAAGTACTTGAAGAAGAATTACCACCACAATTTATAACAAAAGTAAAAGCAACAGATGAAGATTCTGGTGATAATGGAGAAGTGACTTATCGATTACCGAATGATTTTGATGGTACTTTTGAAATTGATTCTGATAGCGGTGAAATTTTTACTATGATGAGATTGGATAGAGAAGAAGTAGCAATGTATGAACTTTTAGTCGAGGCTGTTGATCAGGGAATGCCACAATTAATCGGTACTGCTAGTGTTATAATAACTGTACTAGATAAAAACGATAATCCGCCACGATTTACAAGACTGTTTAGTGTAAATGTAACGGAAAATGCTGAAATCGGAAGTTTTGTTATAAAATTAACTTCATCAGATCTAGATATTGGAGAAAATGCAAACGCCACATATAGTTTTACCGAAAACCCTGGAAGTAAATTCAACATTGATCCAATTACCGGAAATGTCACAGTTGCTGCTCATCTTGATCGAGAACAACAAGATGAATATTTGTTAAAGGTGGCCGCAATTGATGGCTCATGGAGATCAGAGACTCCATTAACAATCACAATACAAGATCAGAATGATAATGCCCCAGAGTTTGAACATAGTTACTATAGTTTCAATTTTCCAGAGCTACAGAGAACTGTAGCCTTTGTTGGACAAGTAATAGCCACTGATCGTGATAAACAAGGACCAAATTCAGTGATTTCTTATTCTCTCCAACAACCATCAGATTTATTTACTATCGATCCAGCAACAGGAGAAATTTTCAGCAAGAGAACAATCAAATATAAACACTCTCAAATTGAAGCATCCCCAGAGAATATGTATTCATTGATTGTATTGGCTACAGATAATGGAAAACCACCGATGTATTCGGAGTGCTTAGTTAATATCAATGTTGTAGATGCTAATAATAATTCGCCGAAGTTCGAACAAGAAAAGTACCTGGCACCAGTTCCTGAAGATGCTAAAGTTGGTCAGAAAGTCTTACAAGTGATTGCCAAAGATGAGCTTGATTTTGGTATTAACGCTGAAATCGACTATTCACTTGTAGGAGGAAATGGGACTGGTACATTCACTATCAATAAATTGGACGGCTGGATATCGGTTTTGAAAACGTTTTCAGTACCACCAAACAGTGCCTATATCCTAAAAGTCAGAGCCATTGACAGAGGTGTTCCACCACAAAATGACGAAGTGACTGTTGTTATTATAGTAACTGGAGAAAATCGGCATAGTCCTGTATTCACAGCGTTAAGCTATCAAGTTATTGTACCAGAAAATGAACCTGTTGGTTCGACAATTCTAACTGTCACTGCTTCTGATAATGACGATGGTCCAAATGGAATGATCAAATACTCCATATCAGGAGGTAATGAACGTAAAGAATTCTCAGTTGATTCAATTACAGGATCTGTTACGATTTTACAATCACTAGACTACGACTTGATTCAAGAGTATCATCTAAATATTACTGCTGAAGATTTGGGATATAAGCCTAGAACAGCTGTTGCAATGCTCACTGTAATTTTGACAGACATAAATGACAATGCACCAGAGTTTAACCAAACCGAATACCATGCTTATGTAGGTGAAAATGAGCCCCCCAATACTTTTGTTTTCAAAGCAAAAGCAATTGACAGGGACTCTCCAAAGAATGCAATTATTCGATACTCAATTACTGGGGGATCTGGGAAGCAATACTTTAGAATTGATCCAAATATGGGAGTAATAAATTCAACAACAGTTTTTGATTATGAAGAGAAAAAGGAGTACTATCTGAATATTTTGGCCGTCAATCCTGACTCTCCAATGCAAGGATTAGCAAAAATAATTGTACATATAACAGGAGTAAATGAATTCTATCCAAGATTTGTTCAACCAGTTTTCCACTTTGATGTATCCGAATCAGCTGAAGTTGGTACAAGTGTTGGTACAATTCAGGCAACAGATAAAGATGCTGGAGATGATGGAAAAGTCTATTATCTTTTGATTGGATCTAGTAATGATAAAGGTTTCGCGATTAGCTCTGAAACTGGAATTGTAACAGTTGCTAGAAATCTGGATCGTGAGACTCAAAGTCGAGTGGTCCTCACTGTGATGGCAAAAAATTTCGGAGGCATTCGCGGGAATGATACCGATGAGGCACAAGTTATTATATCAATTCAAGATGGCAATGATCCTCCAGAATTTTTGCAAGACACCTACGAATCATCAATATCTGAAGGTGCGGATATTGGAACGAAGATCATAACTGTTAAAGCTGTCGACAAGGATGTACGCCCGCAAAATAACCAATTCGGTTATTCCATAATCAGTGGTAATATTAATCAGGCTTTCAAAGTTGATCCTCAAACTGGGCAAATTGAAACATCACGGAGACTCGATCGTGAAACAATTCCAATGTATAACCTAATTATAGGTGCTATTGACATTGGTACACCGCCACAAACTGGAACTGCAATGGTTAAAATAAATCTTTTAGACGTAAATGATAATGGTCCTACGTTTGATCCGACCGATACCGTTGGTTATGTCTCAGAAAATGAGCCTCCTGACACCTCAATTATGACTCTTTCAGCAAGTGATCCTGATCTACCGCCGAATGGTGGTCCATTCTCATATTATCTAATTGGCGGAAAACATAAATCTTTAGTCACCATTGAAAAACATACAGGCCTGATGAAAACTACTCAAAGTATCGATAGAGAAATCACACCCACACTAGAAATTCTCGTTGAAGTCGAAGACAATGGAAAGCCAAAAATGAGATCACAACACATGATTACTGTCAATGTGCTTGATCAAAATGATAGTCCATCAACGCCAAGAACGGCAGACGTTCTAATACAGGTCTTCAATAATCAAATACCTCTAGGTAAAGTCGCTGACATTCACCCCAATGACCCTGACACAACGGGTGATTACAAATGCAAGATCATGGCTGATTCCAACTCGAGCCCCTTGGGCATCTTTACAATTCCGAGCAAGTGTGATCTGCATACAACATCAAAGACAACAGCACGGGATTACTCTTATGTGGTGTCCGGGAATGACGGCAAGCACAATGATGTCACATCAACGATCAGTATTAAATTTTCACACTTCGATAATACGACTGTGGCCAATTCGATTACTATACACGTTGACAACATGACGGCTGAGCAATTTCTATCAAATTACTATCAGAACTTTTTAGATATCCTAAAATCTGCAGCAGAATATGGAGATGAGTTCAGTTTATACAGCTTGCGTGATAGGAATGAGACAAGCTTAGAGATGGCTGTGGCTTACAAGAATTTCAATGGACATCGATCACCGAAGTACGTCATTGATCGATTAAGTAAAAAACACGATGCTATACAGAAACTACTTCAGTCCTCTAGTGATGTGATAATTGGATACACGCCATGCAATGCCAACACATGCGATAATGGCGGTGTCTGCAGTGAAAATATTCGCGTCCATGACAATTTGAGTATCATAGACAGTCAAGGTCTGATCTTTACATCACCACTAGTCACGCACGATTTTACATGCAAGTGTACGGACGGATATACCGGACATCAATGTGAGAAACGTCAGGATCCTTGCTCCCCGAATCCATGTCAGGCAAATGGTCAATGCCGTAGGCAAGGCTATGATTTTCAATGTTCCTGTCCCCCACATAGGGAAGGTAAATTTTGCCAACAGGAACGTGGAGATGTGTGTTCCACAAATCCATGTCGCAATGGGGGTTCATGCCGAGAAAGCCCTGATGGATCATCATTTTTCTGCCTATGTCGTCCTGGCTACAGAGGAAATCATTGTGAACATGTTGCAGACTCATGCCGACCAAATCCCTGCCTTAATGGTGGTCTTTGTGTCAGTCTCAAGCCTGGTTACAAGTGTAGCTGCATAGATGGCCGTTATGGACGGCACTGTGAGAAAACAACGTATGGATTTCAAGAACTTTCATTTATGACATTTCCATCACTGGATGCGGCTACTAATGATATTTCCATTATTTTTGCCACAACAAAACCAGACGCTTTACTTATTTATAATTATGGAATTCAAAGTGGCGGACGATCAGATTTTGTTGCAATTGAAATAGTCAAAGGGAAAGCGATTTTTTCTTTTGGAGGAGCCAGAACTGCAATCACAACTGTGGTAGTTGGAGGTAATCCTGGTGGAAGTTTGACCAATGGAAAATGGCATAAAGTGACTGCAACTAGAAATGGACGAGTTATGTCACTTAGTGTTTCGAAATGTACAGAAAATGGAGATGTGTGTGAAGAATGCCGACCTGGAGATTCTAATTGTTATGCAGATGATGTCGGTCCAACTGGGTGAGTTATTTTATTTATTATTTATTTGATTAAAATTATTATTAGAAGAGTAGTAAAGATATTTAGTGGCATGTTTAATATTTTGCTAGGACATTTATTCATACTATTAATATTAGCATTACGATGAGGTTTTCTTTTCCTCTACTTAGAGAAAATTTTGAGGTTTCCAGGCGCTCCTATACTTTCTTACACTCAAAATTGCGAAAGTTCAAGGCTCTTGAGATCTATTTTGACTGTTGCCATATTACTTAGCTTGCTTAATGTAAGCTATAAAGGCATGATTCTAGTCTAACTTTGACTTCCGCAACCAATTCTAATGAGTAAAGCTCTTTTTTCAGCGTAAGTCTTAACACAAATCTGAGATAGTCGCATAGGGACTGACTTTGTTGGAAAATTAAGACATTTGCTCATTCGTCACTATGGAATCATAGAATCTGTTCTTAAAGATGACCTTTACATCTAAACAGGAGCAAATAGTTCATTTCCCTTATAGTCCATTTAAGGTGATTTTCATTAAGCTTTACTAATCAACTATTTAGTTAGTTTCCCCAGCATCCTGTCTCCTTTCATATTATTTTGAATTACTTTTACAATAGCTTGTAAATATAGCTCCTACCACCTGCAGATTAATGAATCATAAATGTAAATCTAAATCTTTCCCGATATTCTAATCTCTTTGGCAACGTCTTCAAAACTCATTTCTCCATAAAATAGGCATAGATGCATCATTTTTATACCAGACACAACCACGTTGCCATCCATTGAACGAACGAACGAACGTAGCAGCATACTCTCAATTTACGCTGAAAATATGCATAAAAATTCTCAGATGCTGATCGAAATTATTCCGTGCCGCTGTGATCATACCATTCAATTTTGCGATCATTTAGCCTACGGGGGTGAACATTAATTTTGAAAAATGTTTCAAGTGCGCATTCATTGTGCATCGGTGGCGGCGCATAAGCTGCCAGCCACAGCTAATAGGAGTGTGTGTGCACACGTAAATGGCTGAGCTTGAGCAGCTTATAACGAATGTGGCTGGGGCTTATTTGGTTTTAACAAGTTATGTGTATCTCGATCGATGGCTGTAATGATCGAACAATGAATGCCTTAAAGTGGAAAATGGCCAAAGAGGAAACAATGCCAAATTGAATGAATGCTGGAAGTCTTCCCCACCTTATTATTACTTTTGTTGTTACCGTTGTTTCCTGATATCTACTGTTGATACTTAAGGCTCACATTAAGCCTCTTTCTGTTTTTTTTGAGTTTTTTTTTTACCTTTTTCTCTTCATCTTTCTACCTCGAAGCACTAGTAATGAACCGAAAGAGCATAACATGATCGTGTTGATTGGAAAGAAAAACAGCCGGCCATGAATGTAGCGCAGCTTCTTCAGTTCTGGTCAAATGATTTCAATTTTTATTTCTGCTAACTTCAAGTATTTTGTGCAATGGTTATACCACTTGGGGGCTAGTCTGACTATCTTATATATATATATATAGGTGCTGGGGAGTATATTAGATATGCTTAGAAATGCCTTAATTGGAATATTGGTAATTAGTGATCCGAATAAGGCAACAAAAAGATATTAGATATCATCCACACAAGTTGAACATAATTCAATAGAATTTCCTAGAAAAACTTATTATGAGAAACATGACTGTCGACAACAAAGAATGAAATAACGTGAATTTGTGCAAATTTTGATTAATACGAGACGGAAAGAATTTGGCAGTTACTAGCTGAAATAATTACTTCCTAAGCGGGTAGGGACCTTTCTACTATATTTTTTATATATGTATAGCATTGTTGACCCATCAGGGTTATACTCGTATATGTAGTTACATGATTTATCTGGACGTTATACAATTTTTAATTTCGATGATAATAATTTGCATCCCGATGCATAAGATTAATCACGACTGTAAATTTCTATGATTTACCATATTTTATCACAGAATTATCTAGAAAATGGCTTATAAATATTTTGCTTTCTATTTCTTTTTTTTTAGAACTTTAAACTTCAACAAGCAACCTTTGCTGATTGGTGGACTGTCATCAGCTGATCCAGTTTTAGAACGTCCAGGGCAGATACATTCAGATGATCTAGTTGGTTGTATTCATAGCGTTTCAATCAATGGACGAGCTCTAAATTTAAGCAATCCATTAAAATCGTATGGAGTTCTTTCAACTTGCAATCGTAACAATAATGGTGGACCTTGTGCTCAAGGTCTTCCAGATGATCCAGCTCTCTCATTATGTGGAACTTTTGGTATATGCATGGATAGATGGCATATTGCAATGTGTCAATGTGGTGGGCAATTACTTTCACCAGACTGTTACAGTTCTTTAGATCCGATTTCGCTAAGTGATGGAGGATTTGTGGAATTCAAAATATCTGAAAAACATAGGAGAATGCAACTTTTGGATAATCTTTATAGTGGCAGTAGTGTTTGGGCTTATGATATTGCTCGTAAAAGACGTTTTACTGTTTCAACTGACAATATAACAAATGTTGCACAAATTGCAGATTCTCCGAAAAGTTTAGGTTTACTATTTAAAACAGTTCAATTGAACGGTCTCATATTCTTTGCAGCAACAAACAAACACTTCACTTCAGTTGAACTTAGAAATGGAAAATTGTTCTATAGCTCTAGACAGGGATCGTCGGTAAACATGACAATGCAAAATCCTGAAAATCTAGCTGATGGTAAATGGCATAATATTACACTACACACAGCAAATCGAATACTTCATATTTTGCTTGACGGTCGAGGAGTTGGAGATGAACTGGACGCAGCTGGAGTTCACGATTTTCTAGATCCTTATCTCACAGTACTTTCAGTAGGCGGAGTGAGACGTGAATTTTTGATTCAAGATACGATGCCAAGTAGCTTTGAGGGATGTCTTACGAATTTTACTATAAATAATGAGATTCAACCATTCAATGGATCTGGAAGTGTATTCAAGGAAGTTTCAACACGCGGAAAAGTCTACCAAGGATGTCATGGTGTTCTAGGCATCGGTGCAGCTCAAGTTGCAGATCCATTAAGTATTGGAATAACATTAGTCATTGTATTCTTTGTAATTCTTTTGGTCGCGATATTAGTATCATTCGTGGTTTTCCGTTTCCGGAAACAACAAAAAGAAAAAAGTGGCGGTCTTGGTGGTGTTCCAAGTTTACAAAGTAAACAGAATGGCGGATCAACATTACTTGGTGGAAGTGGCTTAGTATCGAACAATTCGGACTGTGTTATGTCTAGAGGACTTCACTCTAGTGATGCTAGTGTAGGCTATCATGCAGATAATGGTGATCTTATCAGAGGTGTTGGTGGTCATCACATAGTCGGGCCAGAATTAATATCGAAGAAATACAAGGAACGAGAAATTGGTGGAGGAGAACATCAACGGCCTCAACGTCCTGACATAATAGAACGAGAAGTTGTTAGTAAAAGTCCACCATTACGAGAAGATCATCATCCACCAATTCCACCCCCACAATCACATCATCCTCATGATCATCCTGGAGGTGTTGATTTAGGTTCTGAGTTCCCTGAACATTATGATTTAGAGAATGCAAGTTCTATAGCACCTTCTGATATTGATATAGTTTATCATTACAAAGGATATAGAGAAGCTGGTGGAGTTCGGAAATATAAAGCAACACCCCCTCCAGTCGCTTCATATACTCATCATAAACATCAAGCATCTCCAGCACAACAACAGCATAGACACTCGCCACATCATGCTGGTCCATATGCACCTCGTGTTCCCCCACAAGCTAGTCAACCTCCACCAACAAATACTCCACGACAGCATCAAAGTACACCACTTGCAAGGCTGTCTCCTAGCTCAGAATTAAGTTCACAACAACCAAGAATATTAACACTTCATGATATCTCAGGTAAACCGTTACAAAGTGCTCTACTAGCTACAACATCGAGTTCTGGAGGTGTAGGTAAAGATGCTCTACACAGTAACAGTGAAAGAAGTCTAAATAGTCCTGTGATGTCACAATTATCTGGACAAAGTTCAAGTGCCAGTAGAAAAAATCCTGGTGCTCCACCTCAAGCACCAAATGTTAGTTCCGTAGGAACCGGTCCAATGGGTCTTACGGCTGAAGAGATTGAAAGATTGAATGCCCGCCCAAGAACATCCAGCTTAGTATCAACATTAGATGCGGTTTCAAGTAGTAGTGAAGCGCCACGTGTTCCTGGTGCTGGACATCACCTTACTCATATGCATCATTCACCAGATGTTGATGCTCACAGTTCTACATCAACGGATGAAAGTGGAAATGATAGTTTCACATGCTCCGAAATTGAATACGATAACAGCAGTATGAACGGTGATAAATATAATAAAAGTGGCGGAGAAGATGATAGGAGAACCAATGAGAATGGCACAAATGCAAGTAAAGTTCCAATGCCACCACCATCTTATGATGGATTTGATTCCTCATTTCGGGGATCACTTAGTACTCTAGTTGCTAGCGACGATGATCTATCAACACATATGGGTGGTATATATAGGCAACCAAATGGTGCATCACCATCAACAACTACCCTCGGCTGGGATTATCTACTCAATTGGGGACCAAATTTTGAAAGTCTGATGGGAGTTTTTAAGGATATCGCTGAACTTCCAGATTCTGTAAATGCGCATGTTCCACCATCACTTAGAATTCCTGCCAGTGTACAAAAACCATCCGAGGAATATGTTTAGTGGGAAATTTTAAGTTAGAAACTCTATAAGAACTCCTCTGTTTTATTATTATTTGTTCTATTTCTGTAAATATTTCTAACCACCTTGTTCATTATTATTAAAACTCATGTTTTTTTTTTTAGTTTTTAGCTAACAATAAGTATTGAAGCACACCTTGTATCAAGGTTCTGTCCTATTACTTTAGAACGTACTGTTGTATCAATATGCAGACTCAAACTGATATTAGTAAGTAGTTTAATGCGCCTATAAATTATGAAATTCTTTAAGATATATATCTGTGAGATGTGGATTGTTCAATTCTCTTCCAGCAAAAATATCTGAAAAGAATTTTTATTTTTATTCAAACCATTTTTTTTTTTAGTTAAACATCTTACATATTTTCCAAAGTTGGTATCTTCCAATTAATTCCTCTTAACACGCCCGTTGTATATTTAGATTTGACCTCCTTGCATAAGAGAGTATTAAATTTGTAAATAGGACTGCCAACTCATAATAAATAGCAAAGAGTTATTGACTTAAAATTTATGCCTAAGTCACCTATAGTCAAATGAGGCGTAATTTTTATGCAAAAATAGTTGGTTTCACGAAAAGTGTTAATTACTAATTGACTACGATTACATGAAGTAAGTATGTCACGTACTCTGAATATTTTTATTGGCTGCGTGAATTTTTTTAATTATAATTTGTAATCTACCAATTTTTTGTTGTCGCTGTTGCTATTTATACATAATACTTGATTAGCTTTTCTTTTTGTAGATACTTATGAGAAGTTGACTATTATTTTTGTTAGAATCTATGCCTCAGTTTAAGGCATCGTCGTCGCGTCGGTTATAATGGATGGCACATTGTTTTATGGCTCGATGAGTTCAAGTCCAACTGAAACTAAGTGTTTGGTTTAAAAGAAGATATTAAAAAACGTGAGTAGATTATATATTTCGCATATTATATAATTTATTTAACTATTTTATCCTATAAATTGCCCTATTCGAAAATTATTAATTAAATTTTTTTGAAATTGAATTAATTTAAAATCTGAATAAAACTTTTTTTAAAAGGTATGTTAAAGAAATCACAAAATAATAAATTAATAGAAAATAATGACAGCAAATCTATGGTAGTGAACACTAATTTTTTTTTTTTATATTATCTAATTCAAATAAAAAATGTTTAAAAATAATTTATTTCACATCAACTCCACAAATTGCAACTATGTTTAATTTGTACGCTATTTTTACGTCTCCTTCAAGTACTGAGCACTTGAAGGAGACTAGTTCCTTGTAAAAAACTGCTTTACATACAAATTTCATGTTACGCTGCCTTGCCATGGGCAAATTTTCAGAATAGTTAAAAATGTGATAGCACTATTTTTATCTCAAGGAAATTTGTTTCTTACAAGTCCATATGTGTAAACGGATTTTGCTAGAGTTGTCGAAATTCTGTCTAACAAATGTGCAATACAAAAAATTTATGATGAGATCAGAGTTTGAACTTGATCTCACTAATGATTGTGCTACAATATATATATATATATTACATTTTCCCTTCTTTCCCTTGCCTAAACTACCCAAACCGTAATTAATGAATCGAAGATATCCAACTTATAACTATTTTTTTCAAAATGATTTGCATCTAATAAACAAATTTCAATATATAATCTTTTTATTACCTATACAAAAACAAAATTAAAGAACTCAACTAATTCCAAATGAAAACATCATTGAATTGATGAAAACATAACTCTAGTGCTATATTAATGTGTAATTATTAAGTATCTTGCCATATATGGATTCAATTTAAACATTTTTAAATTCATCAAGGGAAGAATTATTGAGATTTATTGAAAGCAAAAACAACAAAACCCATGTGAAATATCTAAATACATAATTATGTACATTATATTACAAAAATACGTAGAGATTTATACTAAGTGTGTACATTCAGAAAATAGAATTTTAATACCTCTTAGTTGTTAAGTGAAAAAAATTTAATTATAATTCAAAATTCGACGATTGGAAGGAGCAACTAAATCAATTTTTTTTAGACTAAGAAATTTCTTGTAAAATTCAAAAAATCAATCGTTTTTAGAGTAAATTTTTTTGCCTTAAGTTTTGTAAATTAAAAAAAAAATTATAATAAATTAAGAAATTTTATACAAAGGTTAGACAATAAAACATTTTTTAATAATTTTTTTTTTTGTATCTCCCCTAGGGTGGTGGTGGTCTCCCTGATGAAATCAAGAAAATATAAAATTAAGACTGTGCTGCGCTGTGGATATATGAAAAAGAAATTGAATTGATTATACAATTGTAGAAGGAAGATTCTGATTGAAACTATTACTTCAAGAAAATTATTTGAAAAGTTCTATCATGTCCATAGTGAATTCTAACTCTTAATACCGTCTCTTTCAAGAATTAATGAAGAGAGAGAATTTGTTTCCAATTAACCTTGACGAAAAATATAGTTTCAATGGTAGATGACATGGAAAATATACGGAGTATAAATTTTCATTTTTATATTATACATACATATATGTACTCTAGGTTTATACCAGTAAGTCTATTGATAGATGTCTTTTTTCACGATCTAATTCAGATCATATTACATGATACTACTGCCACTCTCCTAGATGTATGAGCAAAACTATTTTACAAATTTGAAACCAGTACAAATGAACAGAAAAACAACCTGTTCAAAGCAGCATAAACCTAAAATATACCACAGAAAATTGACTTATAGTTGCTTTTAGTGTTAATCATAAAATCTAAAAGCGCTAAAAACATTTGCACTTACATAATTAGTAGTATATAGTACCCATAGAGTGAGTAGGATTTCCAAAACATATTCTGTCACAGATTGTCAGAATTTTGTATTACATATATATTACGATACCCCTAGATACACTACGTTTTCCCAGAGTTCAATTGAATCTCTTAAGCGACCGCGCTTTATATCCCTAAATGTTACAGAAAAATTAAACATTTCTACTAGTTATAATTTATTTGTCACAGAATAATTTTTCTTCCCATCTTATTAGCAAAATCAACAAAATCTGCAAACACAGATTTTGTTAGATCAATTTGAATAGAAATCAATGGAAGCATGTTCAGTTTTTGGTGTCTGAGGAAACATCTATTTTTTTATGAATAATATTGTTTTTTTTTGGTTTTTCTATAACAACCCTGGTAATTTATTTCGTTTAGATAGCAAAAAAACTCATCATGTCGTGGACTAGAACAAACAATCCTCAGATCAAAAAATTTCTTTAAACAAATTAAGAAAACTGTTTGTATTACATTAGTACATCGTCATCCAAGTCTTCCGGTATAGCTAATTGGATATATCTTAACTTTGAAACAGGTGATAAATCCAAAAACTGAAATTGCAACTACATAGTCTCTTCGTCAGCTCTGTCATAAATTTATCGATCACCATGAAGAAGGATTTAAAAAAAGTCAAGTGTCTTATTTTTACAGCTCTTCACTAGTATCATTAACCCGCTCCAAAATTTATCACAATCATCAAAGAATCATCTTTTTTCGTATTAAGTATTATATATATATATGTATATATATATTTTTTTTAAAGAGGATTTTAGTATCTCTGTGAAATTCAGCAGATACTGTGTTATTATTACTATTATTAATTATTTAAGGAACCAAAAAGTGCGTCATTATTTATTCTTTTTATTTTTAAGATTATGCAAGAATGCACGACAAGATCAGATTTGAGCGTTTTTATAAAAAATGCTCGCATTGCTTCGCCGTCATTCAAAAATATGCCATTTTCGAGACAAACTGATGGATAAAAATACGTAATTATAAAGAACTGAAAAAATTTAAATATCTACTAAATTCAAAGAATTACCAACAGAAGGCAATTGAAATTCTTGATCAGCAGTTTTTTTTTCTGATTAATAACTGATCCAACATAAGATCACAACCAGCGACTTTGAATTAATGATCAATGAAAAATATTTGGCCAACTTCATATCTTCTATAATGATAGCTTTTCTCACTCATTAATCCATTACTTTTCGATGTGTGCCTTCAAATATAGATCGAACTAGCAACAAATTTAAGTAATCATAGGAAATTTTCATTTTTTGCTTAATCTTAATCTTCAGCTTCTCTGAAAAAAAAAAATCTTTATTTAACTTCCAAGAATAATTTATGTCTATGAGAAAATTCCTACTGTTCGCTCGGCTCTTTAGGTTATACCTACTTCATATTTTTAAACCCATGGCTCACATACGAACGCAATAACTAGCTGATATGATTAAAGAGTCTATATAAGCCATTTTCGACACCGCCAGACTATACACGATTTTCATACTTTCAAATATGTTAAAAAATATAAAAACGAAAAAAAAACATTTTTAAGTATTATTGAAAGTTAGAAGTACCAAGCGAAAGCCAAATAACATCATCACCAATACAACAAAGAAATTATTCTGGAAAAATCTACATACACAGTCAGTTAATGCCGTATTGCCTTTCGGGGCAGTGAATTAAAGCCAATCTTGAAAATAACATCAAGTAAATTCCATATTATGGTGGCCTTAAATATTATTTTTTTCCGATAATTTGAAACATTTAATTTATTATTTTCGTAAATATTTAATATTCAATATATATTAGTCGTCATTGAACTTGAAGATCGCAAAAATATATAAGCTGATGCAAGGTAGATTCACATGTTGTTGTTGGTAGTGTTTATCGCACTAAAATGATCTATTCCGGATCAGATCATTACAAAAAAAAAATCTCTACTGAACCATATTGAACGTGATAATGAATGCAGTTGAATTGAATAAGAAAATTCTTCTCTCACATTTCCAGTCACAATTTGACAATTGACATTTCATCATCAGTCAGTCAGTCGTTCTATAGTCATCGGACAACGAAGTGGTCAGAGTGCGGACAAATTTTGGATTGATAAAATTTATTTGGTGCGTGAAATAATTTTTACCTAAAATCAGGTCCGCAGCGAAACAGATAGAAATCAACAAGTGTTAAATGTTAAAATAAAACAAAAAATGGACTTCTGGAAATTATAGAACTGGAAGACCCCAAAGGAACTCTGCAATTTTTGGTAAGTACGAAGTCTAAAAATATTTCTAACTATAGTCAAATTATAAAATTAAGAGCGTATTCAAATCCAAAGTCTTTATTATCACAGCTAACGGGATATCAGAAAACAAGCTAAATTATTATAATAATTTGTTTACTTAGCTCGAGTTGGTTGTTGTTTGATATTTGGTATAAATTTCTTGACATTAAATTACGGGTTTATGTGTGCCTGGGCCCACCCGAAAGAAGCATTTTAAGTGCTCTTATTTGACAAGTAATTAAGCATTGATCCGAAATTAAATTTTTTTCAAATGGTGTAGGCAAAATATTTTCGATAGAATGGAATATTTTTCTTTATTGCATAATGATAACGGGAATTAAAAAAAAATTGTAATCAACTGTATGGGGGTTTAGTATCTGTTTAGGTTGGAAGTTAATCATTAAGCAGGGATTATACATGGGATTTTGTATGCATATTGTTAGATTTTTTTTGTCTTAATATATAACAAGTAAATTAATTATAGTAGATTAAACACATACATACATGGGGTAAGTTAAGTACAAATAACAAACAGAGTAGGTATTAGGCCATGCTGATTTATTGAATTTTTTCATTCGAAATTTCTTGTTTGTTGTTGATCGGTTTCTCTATTTTGAAAGCTGCTGAAATCAAAAACAAAGACTTGGATTGGGATTCACTCTAAGTATATACATTTATGATAATATTACTTTAATTTGTATACAGATTTTAACAGTTGTCTAATTTTGGTTGGTGATATCTTATTCAATAATCATTAAATATGTTTACATGTCAAATTAAAAATAAAAACGTAATCAATCCTGAAATCAAATCGATAAGTTTAAAAAGAGAATAGCAAAGTCAATCTGATGAATTCTATTGGTAACATTGGATTGAATTTTGTTTCAATCCCAGTTCAATCCCAACAGCATGTAAACGTGTTAAATAAGCCGAAAAATCATATTTTAGGATAGTTAAATTTTAAATTATATTTAATAACATTTTTTTGTTTTAATATATTTATCAAACCGTATTCAACAATGGTGATTGTTGACTTTCATTACAATCGAAGAAGTGCTTTCTTCTTATGGATAATTTTCTAGAATTTCAATCTTAATTATATTTTGACTCCTCAAAAGAGGAGTTTAATTGAGTGTTATTCGCTCGTTACTCTGGGTGTTCTACATTTCCATGCAAAATATACGAACCAATACGTTTGATTTTATTAAAACATGTTTTATGTAATTTTTATCTATTCATTACTACTATCCCTCATTAGGTAAACGAAGTCGTAACTAATTTATTTCAGTTAACCTTCTAATTAGTAGATTCATTTCATTGCTGAGCAATATTTTTCTCTACCAGGAAAACTATGTACCTAAAAACATTAAAAAAATATTCCATACATCATGGTATCCAAAAATCGTTCATCTAATTAATTTATCAGTAACATTCCACATAGTTGTACATGCAACTTTCATAACGTGGACTGCCTTCCTTGTACCTAAGCTCAAAATATAAGGATATTTGTCATAGGTTTCTCATTTATTGTTATTAATGTATGCGGATCAATAAAATAGTAGAATGACGATTTCTGGATTCGCTTTAAATAAAATATAGGATGAGATATTTCAGGTTGGTGGTGTATTGCATAAGACAATTGCTCATTATTCTATAGGTCGAGCTACACCAATTTCCACCATTGAATTGATCGAAACATTCTACTAACAACAGATTATTCAATATAAAAATAATGGAATGCAATACCTAATGTGCGAATATATTTCACTCATTGGTTCGGATTCTACCTGCGATTGTAGGTTATTATAGGAATATAAAAGTAACCAGGATCTTGGCGGACTATGAAAATGTGCAAACCATATTCAACAATTTGCACCAATAATCAGTTAGACCATTTCCGACGAACTGTTGTGATATAAGATGCATAGGGATTAGATGAGTGGCTAGTGGAGAGGGAATCTGTTGAATACATATTTGCTTGACTTCTAGTTTTTGCATTTACTTACTGAGAAGTTTTCCTACTATGAAAAAAAGCGAAAACCTGTCCTAAATGCAAAAATTTCAACCACAGCTCTATAAACATTGACCAAAATAAACTTTAACCAAACAATAAATTCTTAAATATCGCCGGATCCGGTTTAAAAATATGCGTGTCATTTCAGTACAGTCCAGTAAATAATTGGTTTAATGAATTTTAACTACGCGGTTACAAAAACATTGCCACATCGTCGAAGCCCTTCGCGTTATTTTCCATATAATCACAAACATCGACATCATATTCCAGAAATTTCATATCCATAACCGACAACAAAAATAGGTCACAGTTAAGAGCTCTACGTAATAGTGACAAGCCGCAACGTGGCAATTAAAGCAGACGCTAAAAAGAGGACTTCCCCAAAACATGCATCGCGTGCATATGCCAAATGCCGACCACTGAAACTTGAACCTATATGTGTATATGGAAATAAAGGCCTCCCGAAAATCACTCGTTATATAGTTTAGTTATGCGCATGGTACAACTTTTGACCACATCTGGACGTTTGAGTTTTGGTAAAGCAAAAAGCTTCCACATTGCCTCTTATATCTCAGTGTTAAGTTAAACCTTAGCCGGCTTGGTTGAATCCGTTTAGAATAATATTCAAAATAGTAGTGAAAAGGACATGTGAATAATTTAAAATTGCATGATGTTTTTCCGTCGTATGTTTTCCCGGAAAAGCAATGGCTCATCGGCGCCATCGACAAATAGCAATAATCGGCATAGTGCAAGATTACCCCATTCTCCTAAGAAACTTCAACGGCATTCATCATCGGAAGACAAACGTGGCTTGTCTGTACTGCAATTAACTCCACTTTGGGAGCACATCATACGTACACGTACTTTACCTGAGGACTTGAACCCTGCAGAAATGTTTGAGGAATTTCTGGAGCGGCTTCGTGATCCTGAATGGCAAGTAAGACAACACGCGTTACGGGTACTTGTTGACGTGCTTCTTGTGATTGGGCAGAAAGCAGACAGCTACTTTAGTCCAATTATTCCACAATTAGTGGAGAACTTAGGTCATCCAGCCCCTACGGTGAGGAAGGGTGCTCTAGATTGTCTGCGAGTGTACATATCAAATACAGCGATGCCGGAAACGATTTTATTAGAAATTTTAGACATCGGTTTGAATCAACGAATAACTAATGAACCCTTTGGTGGTCGGTTAACTTGTGGCGTTATGTTGTCACTTCCATCGCTGATTCAAGCTATTTTGCATACATCAAAACGCACTTACATACTTCGCACAACGATTGATATGCTCGTTAGCAAGATGACTCAGATTACACACCAGGAAATTACATTGAAGGTTCTCCTCCGGATTAAAGACTTAATTGGACCACGAGAATTTTCAGAATATATGTCGCATGGCTCATATCGAGAATTTGATCTGCTTTGTAATGTTTATGGTTTGGATAATAAAAAGACACTTGATACCAACAGAGCTGCTTGGACCTTACTCAGTTCTTTTGAATCTGAGGATTCCGATGCAATTTGGCATCTATCGGATGAGGGACAAGTTCTAGAAAGTTCCGATAATGGAAATGATGATGATGATTTCAAGGATAAAGTCATTATGGAAACGCAAATAAAGATCAAAGATGACACTCTGACGATGAGAATTGTAGAAACTGAAGATACACCAACTGAAGATGTCATAACAACTGTAGATGATGCGTGTAGTAGAGATGAAGATGCCGATGATCCGGATAATAGTGTAAATGACGTTCTAGAAAATTCCGGGATTATTCAAGTTCTTACAGACAGTGAAGTTGATGAGAGCAATGGTAATATTGATGATATTAATGATGTAATTCGAAGGACTCCAAAAAGAGTCACTTTTGGTGGTGAGGTGGTGAAAATTCGAACACCTGATAGTGATACGGTTACACATAGTGATATTGATGATGTTTCAAATAAAAGTGCTTCCAATTTTTCTACATTGAATTTCTTAACAGTAGAAATACCCAACGATAATACAAAACCGGTAATACAATCGTCAAAAGTTAACCAACATCATCAGCAATATTCACCGAAAAATGCAAGTACAAAATCATCTCCAGTAACTACCAGTTCTGAAGATATGTCCCCCCAACAAATACCTACAAGGAAATCTTCTGCTGATCAAATGCGTATAAAATCTTCATCACCACCAAAATCACCATTTCGGCGGATAAGTGTCAGCCCTGTAGACGATATAATCAGTCCGAAACCACCGCACAAAGAAATCGAAGTTTTACACAATCTACAAAGGAGTCCGTGTCCTTCTCCCGGAATTCGAGCAAAACGTCAGAATTCTAAGACCGATTCTAGTGATAATGACGACAAGAAAATCACGGAAAAACCTGGAAATATGGAAAATACTCAAGCAAAGTCCTGGGAAGACTTGGGTCTCGTAGACCAGAGCGTTATTAATAACTTAAAATCTGGGGTAAGTCACTATTAATATTCACCGTTGTAATTAAATATTTTGTACATTGTCGTTGGACGGTATGTTAGTACTGTACATATATTCCAAAACTCATGAATGATGATAGCTAGCTAGCCGTCTACTTTGTATTATTCCTCTGGGTATCAGTTGGTCACGTATCAAGAATAAGAGAAGTAGCGGGGATTCGAACTTGGTGACCCCATTTCCTTCGTCTTATCACATAAAAATCACAAAAATCACTTTCTGGGAGCTACCGGTCACCTGAGTTTTTTTGTTTTTTTTTTTTCGTTCAAGCCTTGTCGCCCTCGTCTTTAATTATGGCAAACTGAAGTTCTTTATTAGTTTTAACACGCGATGCCATGTAAAATTTTTACCATAACAATTCAAAGAATGTGTATACGTTGGCTCATGGGTTTTGTTTCCCCCGAAATCTATTATTTTGGCAGACGTATCTATCCATCCATCCTCCACAACAGTCTGCAATTATTAAAAAGAGTTTTTTTTTTTATATACAACTGCTGGAAAGATTTTTCTGAAGTGATTTTAAAGGTAGGAATCCGTGTCCTGTTAATAGGTCAATAGGTGACTATTGCAAGAATTTTAATAATGGCAAATAATTTAATGCTGAAAAATATTGTTCAAGTTGACACGCAGAAATATTAGTATGGTATGCTTGATAAGCTATTAAAAAATAAATAAAATGCATCAAGCACAGATAAGATTTTGATGAAATTTTCAAAAAAATTGTTTACTTCCTATTTATTGGTATGAACTGATTTTTCTCGAATCAATGACCCCAAGTCACCAATATGTTCCATAGATAAACTTAGATCATATGGTCTTAAAGTTTTTCCAACTCCAAGTCCTCTTATCCTTTTTCCTATCTCCTTCCTGCCATATGGTGTGCTCTGCATTAAAGGGTATCCCCTGAGCTTGGTTTACTAATATAAAAAAAAGTCGTCGACACTATGTAGTTATCACCCTGTTTTCCGGTCAAATGATTACAAATAGTTGTTTTCAACAAGAAGAAATCAGGCCGAGATCTTTTATTATTTGATTTCTTACTTGTGGTATTCCACAAGGTTCCCTTTTATGTCTACTATTATTCAAATTGTCTAATAATGGTTTTTCTTACCTGGCTCGCACTGGGTATATATTCATTTATACATTAATAATGTTCGAATCTAGCTTAGTCCTTTGATCCAGTTGAGGACTGCTAGATGTACAAATTGATGAGCAGTTGTGCAGATTGTACCAGTTCTCCATATATAAGAGCCTTTTAAGTATCTAATATCAATAAATGCGTATCACTTTCTGTAAAGATCCGCCAAAATCAGAACGATGCTCGATAAATCAGTTTTTATCATTCTTTACTAATGTCAGCTGCTTAATCTTTATTGCTCTTGATGCCCATTTGTTCCCATTTATTGTAATCTCACTTAAAATATCAATAACGAGAATGTTTATATAATTTAAAGCTTATGTTGGAGTCAAATCTAGGGAGTACAACATGAATACCAGAAGCAGGCCTCCTATGATAAGTCCTTTATTGTAAATAACAAACAAGTTTTTAATGAACAGTAGTATGGATTTCAAACTCTTATCTGGCTTAACTACAGGCCACTAACATCTGTGTAAGCATCTTGTCACTATTGGTAGTGTCATTGATCCCATTGGAAGATTTGTGCACAATCTTTGGTAAATCACAACTAAACTCGCTTTATGAGCTACTAAATTTGTAAAAGGTGACTGGTTTGCTTTAAGGAAATGTTAATGTATGGGAGGCAGAGCTGGGCAATACTTATTACTCAATACTTTTGAAATGCCCCTACTTAGTACTTGAACATAAGTACTAGCGTCTATTTACTTGTACTTAAGACTTAGTTTTGTACTAAGTACCAAGATTTTTACTTAGGTATTTCTGAGTCTATTAAGTACCTACAAATATCTAACTCTTCGTAGAAAAGCAAACACAATCTCTAGAGCAACTCCTTTTTTGTTGAGCTTTAAAGCAAGCAAAGAACTGTCCAAGAATATGCCGCACTCACGCGTTAAGGCAGAACCTTAGACAAACTAATACATAATAATAATAATAATACATACATACACACAAGACTGGGCAAGTAGAACAAAAACCAGTAACATCTCGCTCGAATATAAAATCGACGATGCCTCGACTTGATGACATAACCACTGACATGTATAATATGGATTGCAAAAAGTGGACTTACTTCTATATTGCTGACTCTTTCGGCCTAAGCACCAAGTACCAACTGAGAGAGAACTGAAAACAACAAATAAATAAATGGATTCGTCGAAATAAATGTTTTTAAATGAATCATTTAGGGTTATTACTGACAAAACCTATTTTATCAAAGACAATATATTCATTAAATACACAGAAGAATTTCTAATTGTTTTATTAAAATCACTTCCCGGTCTGCGTGCTCACTTTTTCAACTTCCCGCCAATGATTTTTTCAATATTGGCACCGACGTAAGAAGTCTTTTTGACACAAGCAATTGTGCCCACGTGAAATAGAAACATAAGCAGTCCATATTCTATACGTCAGTGAACATAACCAAGGGTAAGCAAGCAATGTCTCGCTCCAATATAAAATCAACGATGCCTCGACCTGATGTAGGGAAGGCTTCAATTTTTTCTTAGAAATTTACTGGAATTGTTATGCATTATTGGAGGTGATAATGGGTGCTTGGGTGGACCTCTAATAGTTTTTGTGAGTGTAGCAATGAGAGCTGAAAGTTTTACTCTACCTGCAGCGCCGAAAACTATAAAAAACTATAATAGTAGCCACGGGGTTACTACCTATATATATTATAGTTTTCAAAAGGTATTTATTTATTAATATATATTAACTGAACATGATAAACTTCATAATATTACTGCCAACGTACAAAGATTTTAAAAAAGTACTTTAAAAAGTACTTCAAAAAGTAATCAGTACTTTTTATAGACTTAGTACTTAGTTACAAGTACTTTTCATACATGCGGTACTTGTACTTACGCTGAAGTACTCAGGCCTACGGTACTTGTACTTAATTACTTTTTCTTTGGTACTTGCCCAGCTCTGATGGGAGGCAATCACAGATGATGTGATTATTTTCACAAACTCTTGTTAAAAAGTGCTGTTTATATACCCTCGAGAAGAACAATATTGATAAAGTTTAGTTATGGTGAGGGTTGAGCAAAGCCTTCCTATATTGGTTTTTCCTATGAAGAGATATTTCACGATTTGTTTGTAGTTACTAGATTATTCACTCTTTGTTCGTCATTTTCGAATTATTGGTATTAAGGTGTGACAGTCGATATCTAAATTCTTTTCTACAAATGAGCGACTAAAATGATATGGTACATTTTCAAGCTGTTTTGTTTTAATGATAAGCTAATTAGCGTTGATTTTTTTTTTTTCGAAACTACATATTCACATTTGCAGTTCTTTAAATACGAAATAGAATCGACTATCTAGACCTCACATTCTTGAAAGCTATGGAATACAAGTTGTCGCGCCAGAATTACTCTCTAGAATTTAGGCCGTGTCGTCATACACTTTTAATTCATTACCCCTTCACCTTTTTTTCAATATTTTTTTTATTTTTTTTATAGAATAATAAATTTGTGCGTGACAGTTGACTTCCGTTTCTTTATTTAAAAATAAAAAAAGGAAAATCAATTGACATACCCTGTATATGGGGTGCATTAAACCCATTAAACTTTGGACACTTGTTTATGTGGTCTGCTTTAGATATAAAGATTTGATTACGATTTTTCATGTATATTAAATCATATAAACACGCATAGGCATAACTAATCATCGAGCAAGCAATTTGTCGAATAGGAAACTCTTTTGATTAGCTAATTTTTGTTGAGTTTAAGAAGGCAAATCTCATACCATCAAAAGAACATTTATTATATGAATTTCGTTCATAGGAAAACAATTCATAATAAAATCATTATTAAAGCTAATTTACAATTGGGTTAATTTGTCCCGTTCTTTGAAAATGAATAGCTGTCGAATATAACTTCCAGCTACTAAGACTTTAGTCAAACAATCTAAATAAGTCATGACATTCAATAATTTACTACTATACACATTTACGGAATACAATGACCAACAAGAATTAAAGAATACTCAACTTGCAGGATGGAAAACTGAATTAATACTACAAAAATAAAATTATACAAATTTACGAAAGTCATAAAAAAACTCTTCTCCTTTTTACCTGTCCTGCAAATTGAAGATGAAATTGTTCTATTTCTTGTAATCAGGTTAGAAATATTACCTGCTGCACGGTCCTTTATTGGAATAATTAGGTAAAAGAAAAATGGCACCCTGGATGTTATGTTACACATCATAATTTCCAATTTTTACCTTAAAAAAGCTCTCGTGCTCTTTCCAAAATTTACATTAAATGGAAATCACGGTCAAAAGATTCTCATTTGTTATTTAGCAAAAATATATAAGGAATTCAATTATAATTATCATCCTGCAGCTCAAATCGAAAAAGGCGTACAAAAATGTAGTCGTGTGCAGTGTTGTATTTATTATGGGTTGGTATTAAACTCGAATCAGTAGAATTAAATTGAATTTCAATTTGAAAGGTTCTACGAGTTCCTGTTGAGCTGATAGTTTTTCTCCACAAATTGCGGTGTTATATAACTGCGTCTATTACAGTTAATATGAAAGAAAAATTATAAAAACAATAAAACAGATTTTGTAAGCACATGTTTCATTTAGTATCCAAAAACAAAACAAAAAATATATTTTTTTAGTAAAGGAGGAGACCCAATCGGAAATCTGTGATTGGGGTGTGAGGTTGCGACTGGTAGTTTATGGGAACTGCCGGGTTCTCATACGGTTCACCATCATCCATTCCGGTACCCTTTCAGGGAGACGTTCGCGAAAGCTTGCTTCTCTCGGATCTTTTTAGATTCTGGCTTCGAGGCGCAAGTTGTCGGTTAAGACGGCAGCCTCACCGGATCGTTTGACCAGGGGAGGGGTATGGCGGGTGGATGATGCGATCGTAGGGATAGCCGGTCTTTCGGGATCTTACGACGGTTGGGGTCAATTAATCATTGGCCCGTTGGTGCTGGTTTTCCTCAGTTCCGGCAGACGGTAGAATCAAACGGGCTAGTCCGGCCTCGAGGGTAACCAGCCAGCTCTGCGTCGTGTCGTTTCGGTTGCGGCGGCACTGAGGACGAGGTTAGCTAACCCCCCCCCCTCCTCATAAAATGTTTGGGTTACTCGATAAAAACCATTTTTTCCGAGACCTTACTGACGAAGGTGTCGAAAGTAACCGCGGACCCCCAAAACGTAAACGTTCAGAGACTGTAACAGCAGAAACTGAAACATCATATTTATGCGTAAAGACTGGTTTTGCATCGAAATTCATAAATGCAAAACTGGCCGAAGAAATAAAATCGGACGTTCAAGAAATGTCTGCGCTTAACGTAGAAGTATCAATTTATATCCACTATAAATTGAATAAAGAATGGGAAGAGGATAACTTCCCAGCAATAAAATTTTTGGACTATTTCTACGACTTGATGAAGAGCAGTAAGACCAAATATGTGTGGAAAGTATATTAAAACTGGTTTAGCAAATACAAACAGATTAGACTTGTAAGAAGAGTCGTATTCTTACAAGTCAAATCTGTTTGTATTTGCTAGCAGACAATTTTCAATAATAATATTTGGTTGCACGCGTATCCACGAATGAAAAGTTTTTTGAGAAATCTCTCGAAAAATCAGAAAGAAATATACGAAACACTGCATTACTTATTTTATCGAAATAGTGCATATAGACCAAACCAGGAGCTTTTTTACAGCATGAACGAGAAAGAAATTCGAAAACACCGAAAAAACGCCGGAAGACCACCAAGTGTAGCGCACATGATGACAAGACGATGGCCGACATCCAGGAAAAATTTAACTCCGACTATTACAAGTTGGCTGTTGGATTAAATCCTAGATGTCGGTTAATCGTTGGCGGTATGAGAGTACCGAACGAAGACAAATCGATTAGTCTAATAAAAATCAAATCTAAATCATTCCACTATAACACGTCCATATATGCACGGAAAGTTTTACTGACGAAATATACAAAATCCCTTCCGAAAAGTGTAATTACAACCACGCAATCGCCCATGCAATTAGATTATGTGGCGTACACAGAAGAGCGGCTCAAATGGTTTTCCCAACGCCAAGCGGTTTATGATCAACGAAAAGTAGCACGGACGCCAAACCAAAAGTTGTTGCGGGCACTTAAGGTGCATTGCTCCGTTCTAGAAGTGAATGAGTTCCGCACCACAAAACTATGCGCCAATTGTTATGAGCCGGTGAGGCCGTCGAGGTCTCCACATCGGTACCAGTTTTGTCCAAAATGTGGTACCATGTGGAACCGAGATGTGAACGCCGGCCTGATAATCTTGAAAATTGGCGTGGTGGAGCTCCAGGGCAGCGCATTATACCCAAACTTCAGCAGAACGACCCGATTATAACAATGACAATGTATGACTGTGGTGAACACTATAACACAGTTATGACTCCTCTAAAGAGGAGTTTAATTAAGTGTTATTCGTTCGTTAGGTAGAATGTCTTATGGAAAAAAATCTAATAGCTTCGCCATAATAGCTGTGTTCTTTTGTGCTCGCAGAACAGAGCAGAATAAAAGATACACCAAAGAACGCCTCATACATTTTCATAGAAGATTTAAATGAAGCGAACAGTACAAATAGTTCACTTCAATCGGCAGAACAATTAATTCTCTCCAGTATATGGGAGTTCTAGAACAAGGCACAACAAAACAGCACAGCTAATATTTATAATATTTCAAATTCACGCGGCCATGGAACGTTTCAGTTGAGCATCAGAAGATGTCTTTGCAGAATAGTGTTAAGGTGAATACAGAAATACTTACTCAAAATTTCCTATCCAATACACTGTAAAAAAAAATGCACAATTGTTGCCACAAAGCTTAGGCATTTTTTCTTAAAATGTAGGGAAATTCCTTAAAATGGTAGGGAGTAGTCCCAAAAATGTAGGGAATATTCACTAGATTTTAGGGAAAAATACCTAAGCTATGTGGTAACAATTGTGCATATTTTTTACAGTTTATTAACGTTTAAAACCGATATATCATTTTCAAAATTAGGTTTTTATTGAAATGCCATCTGTTTAAAATCACGGTATTGTTTTTATTTCGTTAAACTCGCATGTATTAAAGAGAGCTCCTGAAAATCCCGCCTTTCATTTTCCAGCTCTTTAAAATCCCGCTTTTTCATAACTCTATTTTTTTAAATCGCATTTTTCTTAAAATCCCCACGTTTTTTTTTTATTTCATTGTATTCTTGTGTTTTAAACATGGACCGAAAATAACTGGTATTTTGAAAATTTTAAACAAAAAAAACTGGGATAAATCATGATCGTGGAATTTAGTGGAATATACCAAAAGATGTCTCGTGAAACCCGTTTCGATTCCTGTAAAGCTTTTGAAAAACTTAGCTTTTTATTAAAAAAACGCTAAAAAAACCAAGCTGGAAAGGCTTTTTATTTTATCTGGCCAGCTCGGCTTTTTAATTTTTCTGGCAAAAGTAAAAAGCCAGCTTGACTTTTTATTCTTTCGAGCTGGAAGTAAAAGGCTTTGAGGTCGGAAGTATAAAAATCCAAGCTGGGTTCTTATTTTCAGGGACCGAATCAGTTATGAATTTTTACAGAAAAAGCTTAATTTACTTGTTATTCGTGGCCGATAATAGTTTTGAAGCTAGAACAGCAAGTGCAACGGCTTGATACTTTTTTTCCGTAAAAATATAAAAAGCGAGCCCAGCTTTTTATTTTTCTAATCAAGCTGGCAAAAATAAAAAGCTTTTCCAGCTTGGTTTTTTTAGCTTCAAATTATTATCGGTCAGGAATAACAGGTAAAGTTGGCTTTTTTCGTAAAAAGTCATAACTGATTCGGTCCCTGGTTTTAAAGCGTGAGATCCTGAAAATCCAGCTTTTGATTTTCCAGCTCTTACAAATCCCGTCTTTTCAAACCTTCGTTTTCTCAAAATCCCGCTTTTTATGATCCCACTTTTTTTTTTAAATCCCATCTGTTCAAATAAGCTTGATCCACTCACTGAGATCCCTAAAGATTCACTTTTCCAGCTTTTCAATCTCTCGCCTTTTCATAATACGTTTTTTTTTTTTTGGTTTTCTTTTCAAAATAAAACTTTAAACTTCTTGGCGAAAATTTACTACTATATTTTGGGTTATTCTTCTACAAGATATCGCTGCCCATAATAAATTCTACGCTGCTTATAATTCCACAAAATATGGTGCAATTTTATGTTGTATTTTCCACCATTCTTACATATATAATTTTGCGGCCAATTAAGGTCGGTCGGCAGGAGTCGATATTTCGTATTTCAAGCTACACCGATTCTCGCCCGGAATGTCATCCATATAGACATAAGCTTGGGGCATCTAGTATGGATATTCGGATAATATTCATTTTATGCAGAGTATTCCAGAAAAATATACTTTTCCCTGTAATTAATTCAATTTTTCATTTATAAGCATTTTTATCAAAATTAAGCAATACTTTTTTTTTTTAATATTTCTTTATGCGTGACAAATGGATTTTTATAACCGAAATATGAAAATATGACAAAATATGTGTAGACAAGAAAACTAGAGTAATTTCGAATCAAAATTCCCGCACTTAAAATCATTGAGGTTAATACCACAAGATCATGAAATCAGTAAACTTTAGCCTAGTTAGTTTTTTTTTCTTCTTGCCGAAATATGGCTTTTGTATTTATTCAGTTGTGTATTGTGGCCAGCCAGCCAGCCATATCACGAGAAAATAAACATGCACATTGGTTTGAATAAATTTTAGTCATCGACCTAGACCCCATCCCACTATTTTGATAGCGTTCTGTAAGTAAAACGACTACGTTAATTCGGCATCGTAATGAGCTTTATCGAATTAAATCAGAACAACTCCACATTTTGAATGTTTTAAAAGAAGGAACTGTACCAACGAAAAAGAATTTGAAATTCTTGGAAATTCTTATGCGGTGTCCCTAAATAAATTAATGTAATCCTTCAATTAATATTGATTAATTTATGGGTCGGAAATAATAGATACCTACTATGTCCAGTGAAACACTTGTTTTCGGTCACACTATATTTATTTCTACTTCAACTAGGTAGGAGAATACCAATTTTTCAGGGTTTTTACTTTCTAATCTTTTTCTCGAGCTATATTCTTTGAAATCGATATTCAATGCTTTTTTTATGAGTTCCACCGTGAATGGTTTTCTTAGCGATGTTAGTATTTTCGTCATAATCGGCCTTGTATTTGGCGTGCGGTAAATTCGAATTCTTACATTTAGTAAATGTAGTTTAACAAACTATTTGCAACTACTACATAGTAGGGGTATTCACGCAATGTTCTATCAAAGAGTGTATCGTTGTAAAAGATGTATTTGCTTACAAACCAGTAAAGTCATACAAGGCTTATGCATATAAAATGCAATACAAGGATCTTGTATTTTTACATTCACAAATTGGCAGTGTAAACCGGGTTGTATAGTTGTATTAAGCAGCTGAGATTGAACGTCAAATGTCAGCGGATGCAGCTGCGGAGGGGAGTGTTCTAGGAAAATTTCCAGTGTGCCAAATGAAAGATCCTTTTGAGGACTATCGACTGGTGCACTTGTATTTTTTCTAGGTGGTACTCGGTTAATTTAGCAGGGTGTTCAATTTACATCTACCCGCATCATGGTTTTCCCCCACAAAAAAAGGTATTGCAAATTTGTGAGCTCAAAATATCAGTAATGGCGCATCAAAGAGCATGAAACTTTCTGGAAAACTTAATAAAACATCACCGAAAAACAAATTGGTGCCATCGATTTTCTTTTTCCGCCCTAAACTACTTAATAATAGTATTTGAAGTTCAGAAATTAGCTATAATTATTTTCAAAATTTTAACCTTTCTTGGGGGATGAGGAGGGGACCGTTCAAAATACGGACTTGATATTCGTCTTTAGTTCGGCAAGGCGATTAAATTTATCAAAAAAAAAAAAAGTTTCGAGTGGGGGTATTTTGGAGTGCGGGGTTGTTACCCCACCCTCCACAAACCACAAATATGACATGTGGGGCGCCTATTTAAAGCCCCCGATCAGCTTTATCGAATGGCGTTTTTTAAATTTCAACCAGCTATACTCCATAGTATATTTTTTCCACCCTCTAAAGCTTGATTACGTTTTAACTGAAAACCACTTTTTTACTTTGTTGGACCCTGAATCATAAAGGATGCCCCACGAGAAAAACTTTTGCATCTAAATTAAAGGTAATAAAATTTTCTATCTATTAGAAGGTTTTTATTTTCAATTCGAGATATTTCCACACTGAGCTTTTACTCCCGAGGTTCACTGTTTTTCCCCATCTGGGTCCCATATACGCCATTGCTACATATGTATGAGTTATTTTGCTAATTCCTTTTTCAATCATAGGCATACGTGTTCGATTACGAAACTGTTTCATCTTTACAAAAAAATTCCTCCGAACTACTGTTATTCCGTAAAGGTAAATTGTAAATTTTTACATTTTGTCACGGCAAAAAGCGGCAAAGATTACCGTAAAAGGAGGTTCTTCTGCTATTATTAACATTTCTCATAAACTATTAGCCTGAGCTGAAAACTAATTAGAAATAACTGTTCCCGATAAAACAGGCTTCATTTTATCCGCTGACATTATACTGAAATAGTGTATAATTAAGTAGTAATAGTAAAAATAATAATTTGGGAAACAACCCAAACGGTTAAAAAATTCCATAAAAACCCGGCATTTCCTTAATTTAAGCCGTTCTTTTCATAAATAGTTGAGATACTTTAGTTTTTATCTCAGCTATTTTTAACCGGATCTTCACAATTCTTTCTTTCTAAGATAACTATGAATCATAGGAATTTTGAGGATTTTCTCAATTTTTCCTGGGCCGGGGAGAGCTCCTACGGTCTGCCATTTTATCACCCTGTCCCATAATTACATTTCGAAGTCAGCTAAAGGCTAAAGAGTGTGTTCACTCTTTGTTGTAAATTCTTGTTGTATATTTACATCGGTTACACTGATACATTAAAGAGTGAATACCCCTAGTATGTAGTTAAGTTTTTACCGAAATGTTACAAGTGTTTCATAGTCGAGATACTTGATTTAATTATAGCAAGCCACCCTCTATCCTTGTACAAATATATTCTACGCATGCCTGAACGATTTGGGTTTATCCGCATTCCTTTCATTTTCATCAAATTTTTTCTCATGTTGTTGCTATTGGTGATGTCTTATGAATCTAATTTTTTCTATTCTCTCTCAATGACCGATTGTAAAAGTTGTGAGTTCTATTCTCGGAAGGGAAAAATAAACTAACTTTTCAGTTCTATAGCAATGGAATCCCCTTACAGTGCAACAAAACAGCTATGACAAAATTCAAAAATGCTTGATGGTTTTATATGGTGCTAAAGCACTTTTCTAACTTTTCGGATGAATCCAAAGTAAGTTTGGGCGCAGGTTTGGCGTATATATATTTCAGAGACTGCCATTGACATGATTCGAATAGACTGCTGGACAAATGCAGTAACTTTCAGGCGATTTACCGCATGCGAAACTATTGGTACATATCTAATATGTGCAGAATGTGCGTATGGCACATCTACATATACACTGACAGCCAGGCAGCCATTAACGCGCTGAATTCTGTGCTGGTAAAATTAAAATTGGTGCAGTTATGCCAGACCAGCCTTTATGGATTGACTACTCGGCTCAAGCTAACCGTAGTCTGGGTATCTGGTCACAGGGATATCCAAGGCAACGAGATGGCTTATGAATTGACCAAAAAGTACTCTGAATTGGATAGCTTCGCAGCGATAGCATATTTGAGGATCCCGATCGGAGCTTTAAAAGAGGTGATCATTAGGGGCGCCTATCAAAAGGCAAGCTTCCGGTGGATCAACAAAAAAACCTGCCGTATTTCGAGGTAATTGTGACCTGCATATGACAGAGGACAAGAGAACTTCGTAATGTCAGTAGAACAAATACCAGGAATCTAGTACTGGTTATTACGGATCACTGAGCCATAGAAGACCATGCTAGAGGATTAGGAATAGCGGCGAATTAAAATCGAATCCGTCCCACACGTACCTACTTTGCGAGTGACCCGTTCTGATGAATAAAAGAAGTAGGCTATTAGGTAGCTACTAGTCTGGGGGAGGTGCAAAGTAAAGAGTTCAGATGTATCCTGAGATTCCTAAGGAGAGCAGGATGAATTTATATATATTATTATTTATTTTATTATTCCATGAGGTTAAGGGGCAAAATGGACCCACTGGAGGTCTAGTGAAGCTGGCTAGTCACTTGTAGCGGCACCTCTGTTACTTAAACTATCTTAACACTTCATTCAGAATTTGGTGTATATTGTACGATGGTGAAGGTACGTCGCGCGTCAAGGGCGACGATTTCTAGGAGACTTAGAGTTGATGTATGTTGCAGATGACTGATGAAATTTACACGTCAGATGTCCAGGTCAATGATTCTGAAGTCTTCCTTCTAGAAATCGTCTAGTTGAGACAGAGATGAAGCCTTCTTGGTGATAGTTCTATCCCAAGTAACAATTATTCCAATTTTTGGTGACTGAAAGTGATGGGTAGTTTTATAAGGGGTATATAATGGTTGCTCGGGTATATAAGAATGAAACTTTCAGAGTTTTTAGGGAATACGAAAATAACTCTTCCAAAAATTTTTTTTTTGTTTCCTTCTATCATGTATTGAGAAAAAAGTTTAAATTATAAAAGATAAATGCCGGTCAAATTTTAAAATCTTGCCCTTTCTTCTATTTGGTCCACCTTACCACAAATTCTCCACTTTTTTCCTTTCCAATAGTTTCATAGATAGAACTTGATAAGTAGACCGTACAAGAGATTCTCTGTGTGAACTATACGGTATTGAAAAAAATCACAGAATTTTGTCGTTTTCTTTTTGTTCTTCTTGATGACTTCTGTATTTATTCATGACCTTCACCCAGTTTTTGTTTTCCAATAGTGTAACATACTAAAACTATTGATGGTGACACATTTAACATAAGTAGCATATGTGAAATCAGTAAACGTCTAATTATGAGCAATAAGCATAAATCCCATATCCTCAAGTTTATCGCATGAGGTTTTAATTTTCTTCTATAAGCAGCTTTGTTTATATGTACGCCCACATACTTATATTACACGCAGGTAAAATTTATATCGTTAGTTTTATGTGCAAGTAAATGCGTAATTACTAAAATTGGTTCTATATTATGTATAGTAATTACCTTCTGAATAGTACGTAAGTACACTGAACTAATTACCATTGTAAAATGGGAATTTTCCTTGACACATTTTTCTTGAAATTAGAATTTTCAGTTCTTCCTACAATTTCTTGATTGCTTCTTTATTTTCAATTTACAAAATGAAATTTCAGGCGAAATTGAGAATTAAGTCATTAAATTCTTTTAGATTATTTGAAATTTCGAAAACGGTGGGTATATTATCACTGGGTTACGAGAAATGCCGAGTGTCCTCAACAGAAGGAATATATCTGAGATGGACTGGAAACAAAACTCAATTCTTGATAGACATACATATATAGTAAGCGTAGTTGAGGGTCTTCTGCCAAAGGAATAGACGACTCGTGAAGCTAAAGAACAATCTCGGGTGAGTCTTGATAACTGGTTTTAGTATATCAAACCCTCGGTGAATACGTATGTTGAACGGTTGGTACCTATCTATGAAATAGGATAAAAAAATTGGGCAAGCTACCTTTTTAACCCGAACTGTCCTTATGACAGTCATGGCTGCGCGATCAAGTTGAATTCATGTCCTCTTGCGATGGTCTGATAGATAAGGCTTTCAAACCCAGAGTGGCCCTATAACAGCCAGGATGAGCGCCACAGATAGTCGTGGTGAGTCACTAAGCTGTATGTGTTGCAGATTAGTAGATTTGAGTTATCCAAGTCGACCCTGTATCGACCAAGCGAGAGTATTATCTGCTGTGCAAGCGCCTAGCTCTAGACCATAAAAGGCGCGCCTCACTTCCTCTAGTACTGGACCATGAAATACGGGCCTCGCTTGGGTTGGTGCTGAATAATGAAGAACATAAACTTCGCTTCTGGTGTATGCCTAATGGCCGGTCTCACAGTCAAGGCTTAAGCCGAGGCTTAATAAATATTTCGGTTTCACAGTCAAGGCTTAAGTGATATCACTGGCTTAAAGCAAGCTTAACTTAAGCCCGTTATCTCGAAGGCTTAAGCCTCAGATGTTACTGTGAAACACATAGGAAATTATTGCTAAATATATATTTTGCCTAAATATTAGAATTTCTTTTATTAAACGAACGTGCATATTTCAAAAATTATACTTTAAAACTAAATTGAGCTTTTCCGACCGAAAAATAGTTATCTAGTTAGCAGTTTTGAGTACTGTCTGGCAGATAGTGTCAGTATGTCAATGAGTTATTTATCCGATGCAGAGGATATAAGCGATGAAGAAATGTGTAATATAATATCGCAAGGTGTGACCCGTGACAAAATTGTAAGAAGGCGCCCGTAACATTTCGAGAATTGGGATGACGTTTTGAATTTTTATTCTCGGCTTCGACTATAAACATATTCGGTTATGATGGTTTACGTTGTCGAAACATTCTACAACAATGTTTTGTGGATTTGATATCCTTCCAGATAAAAACCACAACAAACCTACGAGTAAAAAACTAAAGAGAGGCCATTGCATGTATATAAAGGGTTTTCCAATAAGAGGTGTTAAATGATCGGATCTTTATTTCATTATAAAGAGGAAGGTATGCCGTTAATAATGGAAAATAACATCAGCCAAATGACCACCACGACCATGCCTACAGGACCATATCCTTTTCATGAAATTTTCCATAACCAAATCGCAAAGTGGCTGCCCTATGTCCTCGATAGCCTCACGAATTCCATCTTTGAGGTCTTGAATCGACGCTGGGCTGTTGGCGTAGACCTTCTCTTTCACATGGCCCCAAAGGAAGAAGTCGCAAGGTGTTAAGTCACAAGATCTCGGTAGCCAATTGTGATCACCTCTTCGAGAGATAACACGGTCCGGAAACTTTTCCCGTAAAAGATCAATGGTTTCGTTGCTTGTATGGCACGTAGCGCCGTCTTGTTGAAAGTAAACGTTGTCCAGATCAATACCATCCAATTCCGGCCATAAAAAATCATTAATCATCTGTCGATAGCGCAGTCCATTCACCGTAACTGTTGCTCCAGCCTCATTTTCGAAAAAGTAAGGTCCAATGACCCCGCGGGACTATAAACCGCACCAAACAGTCACACGGTGAGGATAGAGAGGCTTTTCAACAATAACTCTTGGGTTTTCCGAGCCCCAGATGCGACAATTTTGCTTGTTACCGAAGCCATCGAGGTGGAAATGGGCCTCATCACTCAAGATGAGTTTTCGATGGAATTCCGGATCATTTTCATGCATTTCAAGGACCCAATCAGCAAAGACTCGACGTTGTTGATGATCGGCCGGCTTGAGTTCTTGTGTTAACTGAACTTTATAAGCATTAAGACCCAAATCTTTATGCAAAATACGGTGTAATAACGTTTGTGGAATGCCTAATTCCAAAGAACGACGAGGAATGGACAAACCTGGGTTTTCTTCAACACTTTCGGCTACAGCAGCAATATTCTCGGCTGTTCTTGAGCGACGTGCACGGGTTTTATTCTTCACATCACTAACTTGTCCCGACAGCTCGAGTTTTTCTACCAATTTCTGTATTGCGGTCCGACAAGGTGCTTCACGACGACCCAAAAATGTTCGAGTTTTACGAACCGTCTCTGCCACATTTTCACCATTTTTATAGTGAATTTTAATAATTTCAATGCAAAATATGACAGCTTCAAAAGTGACATCTACCGAAATAGCGGGCTAATTAAAATAACACCTCTTATTGGAAAACCCTTTATATGCCATTTTTGCGTGGCGAGCGTGATGTTTTTTCTCACTTTCTAACATATGGTTACATCTCTGTCTAACTATACCCTAGGTGTCACTTTTGATTATGTTCGGTAAAGAAATTTACCTTAGCACAAAAGCCGTAGGTAAGGTTAAGATGGGAAGGGTACTAAATAGAAAAAATATACATTCTTTTATGTGGAAATTTAGTAATACTGTACTTGTTTATTTTTTAATAATAAGCTGAGAATTAGAAGATTGGTAAATGTTTGTAATTTTGATAAAAGTACCAAAAATGAAATTTTAAGGCAAGTTTTTGTGCAACCGAAGACGGAAATAGGCTTACTGGAGAACCAGAATGTCAAAAAGTTGTTTTGTATTACTAGCGCTCACTATGCTGCTGCTAGTATACAATTCTGGCTCACACGTTCAAAAACAGCGCCAAAATTCCTTGGATAAACTTTTTTTTCCATCCGCATGTAATGCGAATTTTTATAGTATGTGTATAAATTTACATATTGTTGAGATTGGCTCGAAAATTGTTGTTGATGGGCCTCTCCTTTAGTTTCTTACTCGTAGCAACCAACTGGTAAGTAAAAAGTTCTTCTTCTTTTCGTTTGGTTTTTAATGCAAATTACAGCAGTGCTGACAACTTAAAAATTTTCATCTGCGGCTTAACTAAGCCTCAGCTTACCGAGTACTGCGAAACCGAGTAGGCTTAAGTTCTAGGCTTAAGCCACACCCGTGGCTTAGCTAAGCTCTGGCTTAAGTCTGGACTGTGAAAACGGCCATAAGTATCGGCGCCTTCGGTGAACCTTAGAACAAAATGCCTGGAAATCCGATTAAAAATGCTGATCATCTACGGGTCTTCTTTTTCGTCTTTCCATCCTTATTATAGAATTGAACTTAACAACAATTCCATTTTTTCTTAAAACAGTATTACACTATAAAAAGTATTCAAACTGTCTGAATCAATGACTGTGACAGGATACTACTTAATTTCAATTTTTTTGTTCTGAACATTAACAACAAGGCCTTATACTTACATAACGTTTTCCAATTCTCAAAGTAACTTTCGAATTGGATTTACGAAAACCCTACAAAGGTCAAGGCTGCCCAAGACCGTTTAGACGTACTCTGTCAAGCCTAGCCGCATCGAAATTCCAAACAAACAAAACACAATTAATTTTTGTTAAATTTTGGGTGATATTCATTCATTGCACTCAGTTCTTTGAACGTAACCTAGGGCTTTTTCCAGTAGCCGATACAATGACAAATTTTTCTATAGTGGTTGGAATACAAGTCCAAGGTCTTAGAAATGCTGCATTTAAGGTCATAGGTACATAAACCTGAATCAAAACCATTATCTATTTTTGATTCATCATAATAGAAAATAGGCCTTCACGACTATAGTGTATAGGATAAGGGACCATCTCAGTGTAACCGGCCAAAAAATTGTCAATATTCGCGATTTTTTTTTCCGGATGGCTAGGAGGGGGGATCGGGATGATTTTTTTTTACGAATAAGACCACTCTTTAGAAATACAAAAATATTTTTTTCATTAGTTTTGATTTATTTTTACTTGTTATTAATAATTCACAAGTTTACAAATTCGGGTCAACTTTTGGACCCGAGTAGATGAGAACGATTTTTAACGTTATTTGATGCCCTGAACTCAGATCTTCAATCCGTGTGTCAAGATTTGTTCTAGTTTTTGAGTTCGCGCTAGGTGGCAGTACTGCGCTCTTACAACGGCTATCAGCTGACCACGTTGCATCGAACATCTTTTGGAACTTGTTTTTGTACTGTGATTGTGCTTCGGAACGGGTTAAAATGCAGAGAAAACGTTTCAGAGTCGATTCAAAGTGTTTTGGTTACGTTTGTGGATGTTATATGCTCGGAAAACATGGAAAAATCATGACAAGAGCTAAGTCAAAGCGCTCAATCGCGAAGGACCGGCTTTCCAGTACTTAATCAAGTTATTTCCAAAACTGTCATACGTAAAAATCAAAGAAAGAATACTTGTCGGACCTGATATGCGAAAACTAATGGCTGATGCAAACTTCACAAAATGTTTAGCGCCTGATGAAGCAGCAGCATGGGCATCGTTTAAAAGTCAACTTTCTCGGTAACCACAAATCACCGGATTACAAAGAAGTAATCGACAATTTTATGCAAAATTACCACAAGATTCACATATTGATTTTTTCCCACAAAACTTGGGCGACACGAGCGACGAGCAAGGAGAGCGGCTACATCAAGAAATAGCGAAAATCGAAAGGCGATACCAAGGATTTTGGGACGAAGGCATGATGAGCGACTACTGTTGGACCCTAATGCGTGAAACAGATCCCAAGCAGTATAAAAGACTCAGTTCAACCTCTGTTGATTTCTGAATTATAGTTTTCAATTCAATAAATGGCCGTTAATGGTCAAAAATAGTAAAATAATGAATTTATTGAATATTTCGAAAACTAGAACCAATTTTAAAAAACGGTCTGTTCCCAAATTTACCTTATAAACAGCTTTTGGTTGCTCAGGTCCAAAACCGTGTATAGAAAGTGAGTTAAAAAAATGGGGGAAATCGGTGTCCACGGTTGTGGCCGCAGTTTGCATCTGAAAGAAAAAAATCAAATTGATTATTAATCTATAGCGACGGCTTGAGGAAAAAGTACGAAATTTAGCCCTGTTTTTCAACAGATTTTTTGTGAAAAAATGGGAAGATTTAAAAAAAAACTTCCATAGGGACATAAAGAATGAAGTAAAGAAAATTCCGTAAAAATTGTAAGTCGATAGCTTGAAAACTCTCTCACTGAGAGTTGACATTGACGCTATTTGTAAAAATTTCATTTCGAGAAAAACGCGTTTAAAGTTTGAAGGAGGGTTTTTTTTTGCATAAATTGTCTACTTACAATCAATCGGCCATCTCAGCTCCATACAAAATCCATTCTGAATAACAACACGAAACTAACGAATTTATCCACTCTATTTCGGTTATAGAAGAGCTGATAAGAGCCCTAGGTAGGGATGTGCCGTTAGGGACGCAACAAAAGAAATGACGCGCGTCGCTTTATGCTCCAATCCCTTTTTCTAAGAAAGGTTGTAGCGACCGTAATAATGCAAATTTCAATTTGAAAATTTGACAAAACACGCACAACTATATGTACTTCAAGACGAGACAAAAAAAATCGATTTTTCAAAAATTTCACACTGAGATGGTCCCTTAAGTTGCTTAGAACCTCAGCGATCGTTATACAGAGAAGTCGTTGAATTTTTTGTAATTAAGGCTGAGGACGCCATACATACAGGGTGTTTCCCACTAGGCGGTCAATAGAGCGGGAGGTAATAGTACTCACCTAGACGAACCAAAAATTGTATGTCGGTGGGGGGGGGGGGCATATCAACCGTTTAGGAGTTACAGGGTAATTAATAAAAAAGGCTAGTTTTTCACAAAATACCCTGTATTTCAAGAAATACTTGGTGCATGGTCAGTGTTAAGAGCTCATTGTATGCAGAACTTCATGGCCTTTCCAACGACTGCTTAATCAGTCCCATACCCCTCAAGAATTATGGTTGTCTAAACTAAAAATTTCGAATTGTCTTACCTTTTTTTTAAATTTAACCTCTATTATTTTTGCAAAAAGGTCATTAACATAACTTCTTTTTATAAAAACTGTAAATTGTAGACCCTCCTCTTTAATATGACCTATTACACCCAATGTGCTATCTGAAGCCCTTTAAGAGTTATCAGCTCTACACCTATTCTCAAACCCATTTTCAAATCTATTCTCAACGATAATTAGTTCCCTTAGCACAAAATATCGTCTAATTTCGCTGTGACCTGAATAGGTTATGAGTTAATAACTGTTTAACGGCTACAGTTAACACATAGGGTGTAATAGGTCACATTAAAGAGGAGAGTCTACAGCTTACAGTTTTTATAAAAAAAAGTTATGTTAACGACCTTGTTGCAAAAATAATAGAGGTTAAATTAAAAAAAAGGTAAGAAAATCCTAAATTTTTAGTTTAGACAACCATAACTCTTGATGGGGGAGGGGTATGGGGCTGGAAAGGCCATGAAGTTCTGCATACAATGAGCTCTTAACTGTCACCGTACACCCTTTAGTTTTTAAGATACAGGGTGTTTTGTGAAAAACTAGCCTTTTTTATTAATCACCCTGTAACTCCTAAACGGTTTATATGCCCCCCCCCCCCCTGCTACAATTTTTGGTTCGTCTAGGTGAGTACTATCATCTCCCGCTCTATTGACCTCCTAGTGGGAAACACCCTGTATACATTAAATTTCCACATAGTAACTTAACACTCGTGATGTATATGTATATCCAATTCAACCTATAACTATACAAACTTGACCTCACTTGTTTCGATATTGTCATCAGAGCTGTTTCTTTTTTTTTTTTTAATTTATGTTCAGTTTTTTTTTTAAGGCTCAAGCTGTGGACTATAGAAAGAGACTTACAAAAGTTCAAATCACTTGGATATGTTTGTCTCGAATGATTAGGTAATCCGCTTCCCGTGTAGACTTGTATTACATTAAAACTTAAGCTTAACAATTTCAGATCATCAGATCATTTGTTGATATCGACCATAGGATCGAAGAGTGAGGACTCGTCCTTGTGGTATGGGTAACACTTGGCTACGAAATAATTCTAATGGAGAAGTTATCCAGCTGAAGAATGGGCGAACAAAAGGGCATATGTCCCATTCCTAAAAATTTACAGAAAACGCAAAATACTGTATAAATCAATGGTCTTTCGAAATTATCCCGCTATGATTTTAATAGTTTATGCTACATTTGGTGCCTTTCCCGACATGTAAAGAACATAGAAAAATTAAAAACAAAATTGACCATGTACCCTTTTGACTGCACAAACTGCACGCATTGAGGGGCATGTGCCTTTTTGTTTGCACATTAATGGACATGTTCCCTTTATTGAAAAAATCACTGGATTTTCGTGGACATGTGCCGTTTTGTTCGGAGCAGACCTGTAAAATTTCAAGTACCAGTACAGTACCAGTACCTGGACTTGAAATAATTTTAAGTACAAGTCCCGGTACTAGTACATTAAAGTTTTTCAAATAAAAATCCAGGTACTGGTACTCTTACTAGTACTTAAGTAAAAATATACTTAAGTACTTTACAGGTCTGTACCTGTAAAACTCCAAGTAAAAGTATCAGTACAGTACCAGTACCTGGACTTGAAATATTTTAAGTACAAGTCCCGGTATTTGTACTTAAAAACATTTCAAGTAAAAGTCCCGGTACTGGTATTGATATTAGTACTTAAGTACTTTACAGGTCTGGTTTGGAGAACTAGTTTTATGAGTCGAAAATCTGTAACTTTTTGTTCCTTTTTTTGAAAAAACGGTAATTGAAAATAGAGAAAATTCAGTATACCGAGCACGATTCCGTCAAAAAACGAAAAAGCGGCCGACCCCGGGCATGTGCTCTTCTGTTCGCCCACTCCTCAGTTATACTCCTACTTCTGCTTCTGATCATGGAATTTACCCAGTTTATTGTGAAGGTCCCAAAGCTATAGATAGAGATGTTGGATGTTGCAAAGGTCTCTTTTGCTTCTATAACCTTTACAAGGTCTTGAACTAAAATTTTAAATGGATTTCTGGTTTACTTCCCAATTTGTTTAGCAAACTGCTTAAAATAAAGTATTTTTGGGCAGATGCATGTCTTTCTTTATTAGATGCTAATGATTTTCATTTTTGTCGCATTGAAGATTGCTGGTGATAAATTTCAAAAATTGTCTTTATCGTGCAATTAATAAATGTCTTTTATGTTTCAGTAATTTAAAAAACAAAAAGGACACTGCAGAAAATTAAATTTTATTAAGTATTTTCTACTTTCACAGTGTTTTATAGACCTCTGAAATGTTGCATGCAAATGTCAACTTTAAAATCACTTCATAAATTTTGTTAAATATTTAACGGAAAGAGTCAATTAATCCTAAAGAAAATTTAGCTCTCTCTCTCTCTTGAAGGAGAGTCTATTGATTCGTTTTTCTGAACTATACATATCACACCAAAGTGGATGGGGCTCAGCTTTATGTAAATTAACGCCAACACAATTGTCCTTAAAATTCATTTGAAGTGTCAAGTGGTCGCTTTTCTTAATAAATTTAAAGGATTATCAACGTTCAAGCATGCAAATTCTAATTAAACAAATGTTAAAATGCAGTCTAGAGAAGCCTTGAAACACTCTAGGAGGTTTCTAAGGTGTTACTGTATAATATGTCTGGCTGGTATGTAACATTGGTTGTATGTGGAATCTTGTTCACTTCTTGGATACAATTTCTCGATTTTTAAAGTTTATTTTTTTTTTCTTAATTACTACACGATATATCGATTCTTTTGAAAATTGTGTTTAAATATAGGTCTCATATCGAATATGAATATACCTCCGCAGTTGTTTCTATGTAAGTAGTTAGATATGGTCGTGGAATAGTATGGAAATGAGTGCAGCTACATATGTAGGTAGTCATAGTGCAAGGTTATAACTAGTTGAAGTTTTTATGGGAAAGTATTCATGAGTTGTTGTTGACGTTGAAAACTGAAAAGTGGAGCTTCACTCTACCGTCTTTCTCATACTGTTATGAATTATTAAAAATCAATTGAATTTAAAGCAATTTAAGTAATTGAAGCACATATGTATAATGTATGTATACCTTTGGTTATAGACTGGTTACACTGGTTTCATTTTCATCCTACCAAACGAACGCTATCCACCACGTAACGTTTATTGATTAGTTTTGAAATGATAACTGTGGAATAACTAAAATCAATTGTAGAAGGAAGGCCATCCTTATTAATTAAATAATTTTTATTGAGAGAATTGTACGAAAATTACCTCTAAATTTGTGATATTGAGGCTAAAACAACTACATACATACATAAAAGATCAAACAAAGTACCAGAAATTAGAGCATATATTGGAAAAAAAATATCCTCTAATTTGACTTAATAAGGATCAGCTGTGAGGGAGCTCTAAATGTTTTAATGTTTAAAGTAACCTCTGTAATGATATTACTGAGCTACTTGCAAATATATATAGTCTTCACGATTTTAAATAAATTATGAAATGCAAGAGAAAAAAGCAACCGCCTCGTCCCGGTTTTTGAAGCCGGGACCTTTTTCTTTCCGGGTGATTGCTCTTACGGCCTTATTCCGCTTGTATTTCTTAATCCTTCTAGCCTCTTAAGACACAAATGCTTTCAGCTGGCATTACCCAGTAACGATGAAAACGTTTTACAACAATTTTATTTACATATTTATATCTTGCCCTATAGAGTACTCGAACTCACAATTTTTAGAATCAGTCATGAAGATCCCAGCATTTTTCTTTTTTTTTTTTATTATTATTTCAAAATTTGAAGCACTGATACCAAGGTGGCTCATTACTTATAAATATAAATACAGAAAGTCACAGATATCTCAAATAACATAACATGAGGACGGGCTTTCTATAACGTACTCTGATCAGCGTGTGAAAGCTTTCAGTTTCCTTAAAAATATCCCAGTAATTGCTGCTTTTGCTTTTAAAGATTCCTCTCCATGTGAATCATCTTGTATTGAAGCCTCGACTTTCTTGAGGATTTGTTATTTCCTTCTTGTCATAGAGTGTGATCAATCCAATTTCATATATTTTTTTAAATTTTTTTTATCGCTCTTGTAATGGTCCGAGCTTCTCCATATAGTTCTTGATTTGATGACACTCTGTTTAATAAATTTTTAAAATTGGACACTTTGTTATTTATCAAAGTCTAGAAATGATGTGTTATGGACAGAGCTGGACAAGTACCAAAGAGAAAGTACTTATGTACAAGTACCGAAGGCCTGAGTACTTCAGCGTAAGTACAAGTACCGCATCTATGAAAAGTACTTGTAACTAAGTACTAAGTCTATAAAAAGTACTGAGTACTTTTTGAAGTACTTTTTAAAGTACTTTTTTAGAATCTTTGTACGTTGGCAGTAATATTATGAAGTTTATCGTGTTCAGTTAATAGAGTAAAACTTTCAGCTCTCATTGCTACACTCATAAAAACTATTAGAGGTCCGCCCAAGCACCCATTATCACCTCCAATAATGCATAACAATTCTAAGGAAAAAATGTCCAATAAATTTCTAAGAAAAAATTGAGGCCTTCCCTACATCAGATCGAGGCATGGTTGATTTAAATTGGAGGGAGGCATTGCTTGGTTACCCTTGATTATGTCCACTGACGTACAATATAATATGGATAATTCGCGTGGGTATAATTGCTTGTGTCAAAAAGAGTTCTTACGTCGGTGCCAATATTGAAAAAATCATTGGCGGGTAGTTGAAAAATTGAGCATGCAGCTCGGGAAGTGATTTTAATAAAACATTTAGAAATTCTTCTGTGTATCTAATGAATACATTTTCTTTGATAAAACAGTCAGTAATAACCCTAATTGATTAATTTAAAATCATGCATTTCGAGGAATCCACTAATTTATTTGTTGCTTTCAGTTCTCTCTCAGTTAGTACTTGGTACTTAAACCCAATGAGTCAGCAATATAGAAGTGAGCCCACTTTCTGCAAAGTATTTCTATGAACGTAGTCAGTCTATATTATATATCTCAGTGGTTATGTCATCAAGTCGAGGCATCGTCGATTTTATATTCGAGCGAGACGTTACTTGTTTTTGTTTTACTTGCCCAGTCTTGTTTGTATGTTATTAGTTTTTCTAATGTTCTACCTTGACGCGTGAGTGCGGCACATGCTATGACAACTCTTTGAGTATTTTAAAACTCAACAAAAAAGCAGTTGCGCTAAAGATTGCGTTTTCTTTTCTACGAGGAGTTAGATATTTGTAGGTGCTTAATAGACTCAGAAATAGTTAAGTAAAGATCTTGGTACTTAAGTACAAAACTAAGTCTCAAGTACAAGTAAATAGACGATAGTACTTATGTTCAAGTAGCAAGTACGGGCATTTCAAAAGTATTGAGTAATAAGTCTTAAGTAACGAAAATGTACTTTAAGTAGTACTTAAGTGTGTTTTTACTTAAGTATTGCCCAGCTCTGGTTATGGATTGGATGATATTCCACATTACACAGCACCAAATACATTAAATTTGAATAGCCATAGTTTACTTTTGATTGAGATATTTCGGGTTCCATATCTAGGCTAGTTGAGAAAAGTCTTTTTTCTCTCATTTCTGTTGTTCTCAGTAATGAAATGGGAATCGCTGCTCTTCTTAATTCATATTACTTTTTGTCAGCTTGATTAGTTTCCGCTGTAAGATTTTGAATCAGTGTGTTGAACTTCTATTTTCTACAGACCAAACAGCAAACAGATATTATATATGTGGAAAAAACTCTTTACAAACGAAAAATTTTTGAAAAAGAAATTTCTGTTGCAAAAGAGGGCGTTTCGTATCAGCAAGAATCGTATACTCATCAGTACTGCCTGCCGTAAATGCCATACCATCATCATCAAAGTTATCATATGAATAAACAAAATCTGTAAAACTTTGTAACAGTCTCCTGTCTTCTTGTCATATCTATTGTAGAACTCTGCATCTAGATCCTTTATTAATTCGATCATTTTCTAAAGAATATCGTTTCTTTGCAGAGCATTCTGTCACTCAAATCGAAAAATTTCTTGTAATCCACGAAAGTAAAGGGAGGAATTTTACTCTGTGTACACTGTTCTAAGATGCTCCTCAAAGTTGCTCACTTGAAAATATCGTGCGATCAACTGTGCCAGAATTACATGGATTACAGGTTTTTCCCTGTTAATACAGTCAGTTAGAGCCTTCATTTTTGGAAGCATTTCGGCCAGGTCCAGGTGTTTATCAGTGACAAGCGCAAACGTTGTTATTTTCGTAGTTTTTTTCTTTCGGACACTCTAAAGAATTTTTTTTTTAAATCCAACTACCTTGTATAACTGCGGATTATTTTGTGTCACTACTTTAAGTAGACAACTAAACTTATATTTTTTTTTCTTTTTTTCTTATTTCTGTAATTATTTTGTAAAATGTTCTGCCCAATGAGAACACTCAACAGAAAATATCAATAATGATGTGGACTGTAAATAATAACGCCGGGGAATATTTTATAGTCAGTGGGTGTCCAATAACCAAAAACTTAAGTACAAAATTAGAACTAGAACTAAAATTAACAGAATTCAATTTCACGACACTTAAGAACTAAACTTCAATAGATTTAATAAAGTCGCTTACTCACTACAAAATAATAATTTTAATTTCAATACAATACTGTCAAAGTTGAGACAACTTTGACCAATGGCACTATATATGTATATATATAAATATATTAATCAATATGAACTATAATATATGATTAATCAAAAAATGTACTCACCAGTATAAAACTATGGAATCGACTTTATGGCGTTGGTAATTAAATAGTTAGTGATTATCTTGTTCTAGTCGTTCCCCGGAACAAGATACTTTATCTCAGTCGCTACCCAAGATAAAGTTGTTGAGTTAGTGAAATATTTTCCAGTCGAGACCCAGAATAAATATCTTTATCTCAGTCGTTACCCAAGATAAAGTTGTTATTAGTAAGATTTATTAGAGTCGAGACCCAGAATAAATCGCTTTATCTCAGTCGCTACCCAAGATAAAGTTAATTTGTTAATAATTTTATTTTATTACACTAGCCAAGACGAATTCCAAAATGATGCGCACTCTATGAAAGCTGGATACTAAAAGAGAAAGATTTAAGTTGGCCTGCGACTTATATTGCCTCCAACAAATTATTTTACATTGCGCATAGTAACCAAAGTACGTTGACCTTAGCAGCTGTGCGTAGGTAGCAACAGAAAAGTCCGTTGACCTTAGCAGCTGTGCGTAGGTCTGAAGAGTACATTGACCCTAGCAGCTATGCAAAGCAACTGGAATTTTGAGTATTTTTATTGCCGTTCCTAATTTTGCCTAGCTAATGTTATTAGGCTTATAATTATACAATAAGTTACCTATTAAACTATTGCTAATTTGCTATTTTAACGATACATTTAAATGTACAGATTACTTAATCTAATTCCATTTGATTCGCGCACTGTTATCTAAGACAAGTTACTTTAGTCTTATTGGATTGTGTCCCGGATTTGTTTATGTGGAATGTAGCCATTATGTGTTGATTGTTATCTCCACTAAAAACTACCTTATCGATCTGCTTGTAGGTAGGTATATACGTTTCGTTCCCAACCTATTTCGATTAATTAAAAATACTTGGAATTAGAATCTTTTAAACTATTTTTTTTTTTTAGGTGGCTATTTAATGTTGGTTTGAACACAGAGCTAACCTTCTTTCCACAACTCTCTCTCATCACTCTAATTTGACTATTCATTTTTCTTATATGAACTAATTGGATCTCTTCCTAGACAGCCAGGGGCTGGTATTAGTTAAGATTACTTCTCCTGATATTTTCCAATTTTTTCTTTTTTTCTTCGTTGGTGTGAGCTACTTATGTAAATTAAATATCAACTTTATTGCCTCGTTTAATACTCTATGCATGCAGTTTAGTAAGTTATTGCTGCATTGTGACACCAGTTAATTACAGTAGTTGGCCAATGAATTATACTCAAACTCAATCATTAGCATATTAGCCTTAAAATTTTTCAGTTGACAATAATAAACAGGATATTTTTTTTTCTTTTTTTTAGTTTTTATTGAATATTCGTCATTTCATTTAATGTAGTATTTAAAGAAAAGGACATTCAAATATAAATAATAACTAGTATTTCGTCCAACTACCTCGATTTTTTACTAAAAATATCTTACACGAGTTTCCATACTTTTAATTCTGCTTTATTGCGATTACTTTTATTTTAAACTTGTTTTTTTAATACTGTCCATACATTCTAGATGGGATTCATGTCCGATGAATTCGGTAAAACTTAAATATTATTTTCATTTTGGAATTTTTTCACACATTTAGCAGTGTGGCAGGGTGCGCTGTCCTTCATAAAGATATATTGGTCCTTTTCTTCGAACCAACTTGCCACTTGAGGAAGAAAAACATCCTTGTGAACTCTCAGATACAGGTCGGATTTCATGGTACCTTCGACAAAATATAAAGCTCGGAGTCCTTTCCCAGAAATCACAAACCATATCATCACTGCTATTGGATGCTTTACACTTTGCTCAACACATTCAGGCAACAGTCTTTCACCTGGTCTCCTTCTTACATAAATTGCTTGCTCTTCAGTCACTTCAATCCGGCATTCATCAGAGAAGCAAACCTGTTAGATGTTTCAATTGAAATACCCACAACGGACTTATACCTGTGGTCATTATTGTTTCATTTCGAAAAAAAACTGCTTTGAGTATAATTCATTGGCCAGGTACTGTATATTCTAAGTAATTATTGATGGCATTTATACCATCAATAATTACTTAGAATATATAAATATAATATAAATGCATTGCAGATTAAGATTCTCGTCTGGTGATTAAAAAAGGGTCTCTTCTCCTTATTGCTATAAGTGATGCCACTTTTTTCCTCGCTGTTTTTTCCAAGTCATCAATTTATCATCCATTATCATTCCTAGATATTTTATTGAGTCAACTCCTTTAATGAATTCTCCATCCACTTGCAGTCCAATGTCCGGCTTTTACATGACTCTCTGTTGAAAAACCATGTACTTATTTATTGTAAGTTTATTTCCATATGTTATGTAACTATCTTGAGTGATTGGCTTGGACGTAAAGTCCAGACTGCCAGCATGAGCTGACAGATCACTCGACGGACAGCGTTGACTGCAGGGCGGCACGCTAGCACGCCTCGGCTCATTGGCGGAGAGTGTGGGGAGGTTCCAAAAAAAACCTGCCGCTGCCGTCTTCCATAATCAAAAAAAATCTCGTGCCTATCAATAAAAAAAAAAAAAACCGACACACATTCAGTCCTGAAGGGACCTTGACGTCACTTACCTACATCCAATATTGAAGGCGCAGATGATATGCCTTCACTGCATGCTCCAACCACCCATACGACACTGAGGGCAGCAAATTAGTTTCAGTGTCCCTTTGCTGACCTGAGAACTGAGAGCGTAGTGGACCTAGACGACCTTCATGTGAGAGGGCTCCAGGAAAGTGGAAGGAGAAATAAAATCGTTCAGCACTTCATTTTTACGTTATAATTCTCGCTCAAGACATTTTTGAAAAAATATACATACATAATCCTGGATACATCCTAGGCAAATAAATATTAAATTACAGTTAATTCTAATGAAATTATTATGAATTGAGTGTATATTTTAATATTGAAAGAAAATCTTAAAGGTATATTCGAAATAAGGAAGTTCACAAAGGAAAGAATAGTGCACAAAAAGGAAAAAATCCCTAAAGCGGAGATAAACTAACTAAATCATGTGGTAAGAGAAAGTGATTTGCATACACCCTACCTATAATCGCTGAGTTATTTCTTTAAACACCCTACGTTTGACATAACAGACTGATGTAAATTAAAGTAAGTGCTATTTTAATAAAAAGCTCGATAAAACACGAGTGGAACGTACTAAGCCGTCTATCTATTATACAGGGTGGGCCAAAAGTCACCATGGGGTTTAAAAATAACTAACTTTTTCGTTTGTACATTGCTCCACACCCTGTTGACCGTTTGTTTCTCTTCATTCCTTTTTTACATGATAGCCAACTGTCTGTTCTTCATAGGTAAGCATGTTTCCCCACCCCACCTTACCCCTCCTTTTTTTCATCCTACCATATGTTACCAATTTAATTTTTAAACCCCATGGTGACTTTTGGCCCACCCTGTATATAACTACTGATATATCGATATATCGCCCAGTCATAACTTTAATGGTTCAACAAGAATTGTTTGGGTATTTTTCTTTTTGGCTTTCTCGTAGGGTAACTTTTTATTAAGCGATGAATCTACCACTAACCACATCAATTAATAAAGGAATGCTCAGCATAATTTATCCTAGAATTTAAATGTTTTCTCTTCAAAACTATAAACTTGATCAAAATTCCAAACATTTTAAAACAAAATTATCTCTTAATTTAAATACTTTCGTCAAAATGTATGCTCTCCACAAAATTAACATGAACACAACCTTTAACATGATTGATCCTTTGCACTAAACACTTTCCGAATATGAATATAGTCCACTGATTTCAATAATACTTGCTAAGATCGGTATTTAATTAATTATTGTATGATTTCTTTACTAGTTTCTGTAATATTTCTCCTTTTTTTATACTTAAAATGTTAAATTAAAATCTTAAACAATTGTACTGGATTACGCGATACTTTACTGGCAAGAAGGGAACCAAATGGATTACAAAAAAAAATTGATTTTCCTTTTTTTGGAGAAAATGCTCTAAGAATTGCCTAGTTTCTATGTCCTATTTAAAAATTATTACATAATTAAAATTTATTAGGCTTGAGTTGGTGATAAAATTATCATATGTATATAGGTAGAAATAAATTAAAAATCTTACAGCCTGCAGTGCATTAACAAGTGCACACTCTTGGTGCGGTGATTCCGTTTACTATAATCACCCTTTTTTTCCTTTTTTTGGTGATGCTGGAGTTCCTGATATTGATGATTCTGACTTTTCACATTATTTTCTGACAAAATTTTGTTTGAACTTAGTCGACAATGTTACTTGCCCCACGTAATGTCAATTTGGACCATGAGGACGGGCAGATAAGCTACCACAACGTGGGCGAGTAAATGCACCCCATTCACTGATCCAGCTGCCACTTGGGCTGCTAGCAGGTAGATTACTCGTTTATGAACGCTCTCAGTTTTAAGTGGAAAAGCGCTACCTTTTGTACAGGTGAATGGTGAGCAGGCCGTGGCTGTTAAGATTTTGTTGTTGTGGTTGAAAAATAATCAGGCTGTATTTACTCGCCGATGATCGCGGAAATTTATTTTTATTCACTCCCTGATGTTGCTGCTCGATGATTTTCAAAATGACAGAGAAGATTGTCTTCTTCTTCTTTTCCTTTTCTCGTCAGCATGTCACCTCGACGAGCTCAAGGAAACGCACTTCTCTCGGACTGGGTGCATTCGAATATTCTGATTGCCAGCCGCCGGCATACATGCTGCAGTCTTATCAATGTAGCATATTGCTATATGCAAAACGCTACGACCATAACACATATAGCTATCTTGTGTATATCGTATTAAGTCGTCATCTATTTCCCTTTATATATCATTGCTATTCTTCCCATTGTACAGGAGTAGAGTATCATCAGCATATTACATATAATATTCCGCAGCCAATCCAGCTTCCATTAAATTATTTTGAATATTCAAAGAGTAGCGGAGCAAACCTAGAATTAATCCCGCGGGACTCTAGTACTCATCACTTCATTCTCACTATAGCCGTTTCCTATGATTTCGTACAACACTGTCTTGTTTGCTTATAATTACTTAGTAACTGGTTTACCTTTCCCCCTAATACCCAATTTACTTAATATTTCTATTAATATTGTTTCTCCCTTCCTTCCCCTAGATAGGCTATCTATGGTATGCGATACTTCTACTGTCTTGAGCCACACTAAAAATAATTAAAAGGTGGAAAATCCATATGTGGACATTTGCATGAGCAGATAATTGTTATTTCCTCCCCTTGCAATAATAATAATAATAATTTATCAGATCAAAAATATAATTGATTTCCACTATCAATATTTTAACAATATATTCAGTACCCTAAATTAGTGTGTAGTAGGACGAGGAGTGGGGAGTTCCAATGATGTACAAATTTTAAAAACTAAAATTAATAAATTTAGATTCAAGCTCCTTCAATTGTATATAAAGAAATACAAAGATAATCACCAATAATTTTCCTATGAAATGCTTCCATGCAGGTCATTTGAAGTTCTCCTTGGACTTAACTTCGAATCAAAAGTCGTGTTTACATAATGCCCAGCACATACAACAATCCCCTGTCAACCATCAATGTTTCAATTTCTAAAAGGTTACTCGGTCAACGGCCACCTTAATGTCTGAACTTTTCCTCCATTAAGAACTCGCAACAACTTGACTCGGGCATATGTAGGTATTTGAACTTTTCATGTGTCTCCAGGTTCCCCAGTAGCACCCTCTTCGAAATTTGTCTGAGGCGATAGACGGGAAAGAATGCTTACAATAGGTGGCCGGCCGGTTTATATTATCCCACCTCCCTCCTAAAATTCTATATGTGAAAAATCTATACATTTATTATTTACGTATGCATGTAGTACCTACATATATATACCCAAGGAGCATTTACTACAACATTGTTTTTGTAGAAATAATTGAAATATAATCATTGATCAATCGATTTTCTTCTTTTTCAGGACTGGCGACATCGTTCTAACGCAATTTATTCCATCGAAGAAGTCCTTAGATCATCTGAAAATCTTGCTCGAGTCGTTCCACATTTGGATTCACTATTTCGAGCACTTCTATCATCTGAGCGAAATGCTGAAGTAATTGAAGATAAACGAAATGTAATCATAAATTTGATTTCAAGGATTCCATTGGATAATGTAGAGAATAGAACAAATCAAATAATAACAGGATTATGTCGACAGGGTGGTGCTGGAAGTAATTTAGTTTGTAAAATCTTAATGCAAAGAATTCACCCGGCCGCTGTTGTACTGAAATTATTGTCAGATGAATTTTTACATGCAAGGAGCTCGAAGGTATTTCATTCTGTTTTTTTATTTTTTTAATCTGATATTTTTAGTAGGTCAAGATCTGATTTTTAATTAACTTTTTAGTTTCGTGAAAATGCCTTACAAATGGTTATGTTTGCACTAATGACATTTCCTAGTACATGTTTTGATACTGCTACATGCGTTACACGTGCAACTTTTGCCACACTGAATAGAAAAAAACGTGTCAGACAAGCTTCACTTGATGTACTCGCTATACTTGGACAAATTACTTCACCTAGAAGTGTCATGGATATTGTTCAAAACATTGGGAATACACGAAATGATGGCAATGACTTATGTTCAGCAGTTAAAGCTCGATTAGCTAGGAAGCAACTTCCAATAATAAGTTCAAATGGATTCGTACAATACGCTCTTAGAGTACCATCGCCAAAATTGAATGATCCACAAGCTATAAAAGAATTGGGAGCTGATATTGAATGGATAACTGCTGGAGTTGGATCAGTATCACCAACTTCTATGAAACGTCGCCTACAAAGGTATTCACCGAATGACGGTAGCATAAATGGAAAATCATTTTCCGATAAAAATAGGTATGTAATCAAAAAATAGTATAAAGAAAGTATTAAATTTTGTATGAAAATTGAATGACACCCGCTAACTATTGATTTTAATTCTTGCATATTTTACAATTTTCATTATTATTACCGAAAAAGTTAGCCTTCGACTAGGCTGTGTTAGTTATTGATTTACTTAAGCTTTTCTTTTTTTTTTGTTTTGTTAATAAGTATGCAAATTTTCACATTGCGATTTTAGAATCTATTCTTGTCACATATATGTACATATATATACACAACACGTACATAGATCTAATTTTAAATTTCTTTTTAGAAACATGGAAAGTAGACTGAGAAGTATGAAAGCACCTCATGAAATTCTCGGCATGGGAGTGGGCGTCAAAGCATTCGAGGACTCTGGGAATTCGGTGAGTGTGAAACTTTACTACTGCTTTTCCTTATCAATTACCTATCTTAAGGTCTTGACATTTAAGGGTTGCCACTTAATAAATAAGTTTTTATCATTCTACTTTACACCAAACTCTATAGTTTCTTCCTGTCTTGCAAAAATGTTCTCCTTTTTTATTCCCTTTACTCAAAGTTAGAAGAAAACAGCAGAACATGTTGATTGAAGTCCCAAATTTATGTGATATGAAATCGAATTTATTGTAAAAATCTTTAATTTATTTATTTCTGTTTCTATTGTTATAGTTACGGATGCATGCCTTCATCTCATATTTTGAGAGTCCGCTTTAATTCGTTTTATGAGTGATTCAATTCTATGCACCCTTCTAGGGCAAAACAAATCTTTATAACCAATTAAAATGCAAAACCAGACCCCCCCCCCCCATCCAAGCTTTTTTAATAATTATTTTGTCACAAGTTTTTTAGGTTTTTTAATTTGCATTTAAGGTTAAGGTTGCTGTTAAGAATAGAACGCGACTAGACCCTGCAGATATAACGATCAGTGTTGGTATCATGCCCTCCTTTAAAGTTGTTAGGCAAAGTCTGGCCTCTTTTCAAGCTCCATTATTACCTTGGGGGTTAGATTACAAACTTTATTTCGATTGATTAATGCCTCTTCAGTGATTTGCAATCTAAAATTTGCAACCCCCGCCCCCCTCCCATTATCCCTCTCTAACTACCGTTAACAAAAATAAATTCCAAAAAATGACTCATTAAAACCCCTAGAGCTTTACGGATATGATTTACTTGGAGGTTCCATTTTCCACTTCGCACAGTTGACACAGTTCGCTGTTGGATTTTGCCTATATTCATCAGAAAATAAAGGGAGAGGGGCCATGTCCAGTAAATTCATGAATATAAGCAACCGAATTGTCTGCTATAAGACCAATTAGCTTACGAGTCTGAAAAGGAGAGGGGATAAGAACTCCCTCACTTTCTTCAGTTCCTAAAATGGCTTATTTTTTTTTGGGCCAAATGTTGAGTAGGCACCGGTATACGAACTGTCAGCTGTGATTTTAGCTAGATTATCCGTGTTTTTTTTCCACCACCAGTCCTTCGTGTCCAGGGACCCATAGCAAGATTACCTTGTTGTTCTTAGAGAGCAGCTGATGTTTCATCTTGTAACTCCAGACTAGTTTCAATTTCTTAGAGGACAGAGCCAATAGTACAATGCTTGACTGTCTAAGCAAATATACATGTTGGGGTTGTTCTTGCCGCCCCCCTGTTTAGGCTTTCCTAAGCGCCAACTTGTATAATGTAGACTTCTGCCTGAAAGATGGAAAGTGAATCACCAATTTGTATGGTGGGCTCCACTTCTAGACTTTCACCCTTGCGCTTGTTTATTCTTCCTTGATCCGAAAGTATAGAAAATATGAGCCCCTTGGAGGAATAGCATTCATTTAGTTGATTCTAACTCACATATTTGGGCAAGGACAATTCGTATACAGATTTAGCTAAATTAAACAATGTCAAAAAGAGAACCATCAAAGTAATTGGCGATAATGACTCATCATTGCATTGCTTTGTAATATCAGATGTCTTTATCGTTTATTCTAGCCTAATCCCTTACAGATTAATTCCTGCATGCAATAATAATTCATCCTTCAAAATATTTTCTCTCGAACCTACAATGAAATTCAGAGAACCTTTTGTTTTTTTATTCCGAACTGTACCACCTCTTTCCTTATACCTAAACTCTGTGAAAATTCAATTATGGGGGGGGGGGATACATTGAAACATCCAATAATCTCCAGTCCCCAGATCCAACTTACTTCCTGAGCCTTGCTATGTTAACTTAGAGTTATCGATGCAAATCTTTTATATTTATTCCTCACTTGCTACCTTGACAAATGTACCATGACTAGACTGGACCTGCAGTTTACAACTCTTTCTGCTGTGATTAAAGAGATCTTTTGTCGATACTGAATACGTCTAGTTCATTTTATCATACTTAACTTAAAATCAGTATTGGACTTGCATAGGAATCATCTTCTTGATTATCTTGATATCCTACGGGAATTAGAATTTCTTTTCCATATTCATTTTCATCCTTTGCCTGGTGAGTTGTTGACATTCGCTTATGTTCTGTTCTTTCATCCATTTCCATATAGAACCGACAATCATCAGGTAAACAAATGTTTTTGAGACTGTACCTAATTAAGTGGGCTATGTTCGGGTAGGATGTCAGTTAAAAGCTTTTTGATTCCCTTAGTGGATGATAAACAATTTCTCTTATCTCTCTGTCAATCCACAGAAATTTTGCAGATGCAATGTGAAATGAGATTGCTAGATAGTCGCAGTTTCATTACCATCCTTCATATCCATAATTATTACTTCGTTATGCATTGCTAATCTCTTTAAATTTTCAGCAGATGAAGACGATTGACCAAGAAAAAGCCTTTAATTACTTAAAAATTCCTATACGCTAGAAAAAACGCTGAAAGTTCAAAATTAAGTGAAAGTCTCTGAGAAACATCTCAAATCGAGAGAGAGCTTACTTAAGTACACACGGCAATATTGAAAAAATATGTAATGTCCAAAACCACCACTCCTATATAAATTACGTATTGTTTAAAGATTGTAAGTTCGATTAGATTAAGATTTTGCGGGACGAGTGACCTTTGCACTCTTCCTAGGAAGAGCAGTATTTTTTTCAGATGAAGTTTCTTCAAAGTCGGCAGACTTTAAGAAGTATAACCCAAAGGCCTGGAATCCACATTATGCAATGGCCTCGCATTCACATAAGACATGAACCAATCTTCCCTCCTTTTCGAGACATACTTCTGTAATGATTTTAAGTTGATTCCTAGATTAGCTTAAGAGATCCAGGATCTTCTTTGGTGAAGGTTCTTTAATAAATCTTTTGACTTATCTGGAGCCTATCATTGAAGTCCATCTCGGGTCCATTTAGTTCTGGATCCAGTATTAAATCGTAAGCTTCACGTGTGTTATCAAGCACAACTTCAATGTCCAGAAAATAACAGAGGGGTATTTCTCTATTGGTAATAGCTTTTTCTATACCAGGTATGTCAGGTATAGTAAAGCTAACTCTATTGATTTACCTTTTTGATATGTAAATTGATTCGGACTGAACGCATGCTCCTTGAGTTCTCCGTCTCTAATATGGCTTTCCACTATTTTCTCCATTTAAGAACAATTGATGTCAGGCTTATGGAACGATACGACCTGCGTTGCGCTTCAGATTTGCCTCCTGCCCACATTCATCTGCACGATTACCTTTCTCTCTACGTTTTTTTTTTTTTTAATTACCATTCTATTCTTAATTTTTGATGTAGAAATTGCACTAATTTTACCTATATAATCTTGACTTTAAACTTTTCTAATATATTATCATGAACAATTACAAGAACAATTTTCTTATTTATTTTATTAATTGGTTTAATTGGTTTATACCACGAATGAAATCAAGGGTCTTTAAATTGAACTATTTAATATTTTTTAAGAGTTGTAGTTAAATATAACATTTAATTTGCATTCAAAAGGTATTGAATTTCAATCTACTTTAGAATATGAAGTAACAATTACAATTAGTTTCGACCTAATTTTAGGTATTATTTAATTGAAGCCAAAAAGAGGCATATCATTGTTAATGATATAAATGAAATTAATATTCCAATTAAAGAAGTATGAAGATCAAGAAAAAGCTGCTAACTTTTTTAATTTAATGGTTAAATTCCATTTATACTTCTAATTTATATAAGTTAAATAAACTATTACATTTTCACTGTAAAAATAAATAAATTATTTTGTAAATTACTATTATTAATTATCTATTCAGAAATTTAATTAATTTCCCTAACATCTTCAATGTAATACTCTACATAAGCTATCTGAATAAATATTACTTAATTTAATATTAAAATTGACAAAATAATAAATAATAAAACAAAAATTAACAAATAAATTTTTAATTTGTTATTTTGAATTAATTGATTTAGAATAACGTACTAAGATATTATAAAGATTTTGACCCCGTAAATATTCTGATCATCCATGATCAAAATATTTAGTAAAATATAAACCTATATTTAAAGGAATAAATATAATTTAATAAGTTCTAATAAAAGGTATAAATCATATAGAACCTATAAATAGTCTATATTTGTAAAAATTTAATGATTTATTAAAAAAATATAAACCAACATTAGAAATTAAATACCCAATAATTCCTCCTAAAATACAAACTACCAAAGTCAAAATCTTTAAATAATAAGGTAAACAAATTAAATAAGGAGTTCTAAAAATTAATCAATTTAATAATCTTCCTCCTAAAATAGTTATAATTAATAAACCTATTATACCACGTAATATTACTCATATTTCATCATTTAAAATATTTAAAGAATAATAATTAAGTTCAATAGTTATTGAATAAAATACCAAACGTATAGAATAACTAACTGTTAAAATAAAAAAAAAAACTAAACATATTAATATAAGAACATACGACAAATTCCAAAATCAAATCCTTTGAATAAAATCCAGCTAAAAAAGGTATTCCACATAAAGCTAAATTAGCTACATTTAAATATGAAGCTGTTAAAGGTATATAAAATCTTAACCCTCCTATTAAACGAATATCTTGAGAATCATTTATATTATGAATAATTGCTCCAGCACATATAAATAATAGAGCCTTAAATAAAGCATGAGTTAATAAATTGATAAAATTCTTATTATTAAACCCAATTGTCTTAAAGTTGATAAAGCAATAATTTTTTTTTAAATCAAATTCAAAATTAGCTCCCAATCCCGATATAAATATTGTAAGCCCAGAAATTAATAATAATAAATGACCCAATTCATTATCAAATAAAAGATTATTAAACCGAATTAATAAATAAACCCCAGCAGTTACTAATGTAGATGAATGAACAGGAGCTGATACAGGAGTAGGAGCTGCTATTGCTGCAGGTAACCAAGAAGAAAAAGGAATTTGAGCACTCTTGGTTATAGCAGCTAATATTATTAATGAACCAATAATATACATATTTCATAATCTCTTTTTATTAAATCCAAATAAAAAATATAATTTCAACTATCATAATTAATTATTCAGGCAATTGCTAATAAGAAAGCTACATCCCCAATTCGATTAGATAAAGCAGTTAATATTCCAGCACTATAAGACTTTACATTTTGAAAATAAATAACTAATAAATAAGAAACTAATCCTAATCCATCTCATCCTAATAAAATTCTAATTAAATTTGGTCTAATAATTAGTAATAATAATACTAATATAATAAATCGTTTAATATTATAATCTATAGATAAATATATTCAAACTAATGATGAAATAAATAAAACAAATAATAAACTTATTCAATCAAATAAAAAAGTTATAACTAAACTAGTAGAATTAATAGAAATTATTTCTCATTCAATAAATACTGAATAATTATTAATTAAAAATTTAATACTAAATAAAAATAAACTACAACTAATTACTATTAAACTAATAAATCTAATAAAACAAATAGAAATATATTTCACGAACTAAAAGGAAATTAAATCATATCTTTGACAAATCAAAGTTTTTTATAAACTATTTAGATACTCTAAAGTCATAAAGAACAAACTTCACTTTTAATAATTAATAAATTTAATGGAAATCAATGTAAAAATAAAAGTAAATATTCACGAATTAAACCAGATATATTACAATATAATCCAGAATATATTTTACCATGTTGACTAGAGGAATATAAATATAAAGTATAACAATAACTGAAAAAAGACAAAAAAATAATTATAATTATTGTAATTCATGATCAACTAATAATTCTATTTAATAAAGTAATTTCACCTTTTTATCTTTCCCCATGCTTTGAGGATATATCCTCATACAAAACTTGCTCTAAAATTTTTAATTAGTATTGGTAAAAGTTTATCCAATCCTCTTTGTAGGAAGCGGGGAATATTTCCTCTTCACCGTACGATTTGTATGGTTTAAATGAGTTTATGGACCGACCATTCAAGTGATCGTGGTGTGAAGATATTGGCAGCGGCGTACCAGTATTCTCTCCTGAGATGATAATCGTCTGCTAGGGAGGGACTATTATGTATACCCTGCTTCCGCCCCACTTACTACAGAACCTGGAATATGTTTCTGTGCAATAAGTTCCAGAGTTTCTGTTTCTGTTCTAGTATAGCTACCATTACCTTTTTCTAGAGAGAGTATGTTAGGAGGGGGGTTTAACTAAAAAAAGTTACTCAAGACAGTAATTTTACTTGTAAAAACCTTGATTTACTAAAAGACCAACGAATTGAAGCAATAACAAAGACATTCAGATTAAAAATATCTTTCAGCATACTTTGATTCTCTTTTAGATTATGTCTGTTATGCATATCCACGAAGACGTAAAATCCCACCATACAAAAAACCTAGTAAAAAAATATAAATCTGATCTAAGGTGGAGAGGTCTTTATCTTCACCATGATAATGCACAGCCTTTCAAAAAATTACCTCAATTTTGAATATCACACAAATTCAGTAGCTTTAGCTTGTTACATCCGATATACCTCATACAGAGTAACAATTTAGCACCTTTTAATTTCTTTCTCTTCAACTATTTTGGAAATGTTATAGCAATCCCGATGAAGCTAGAAATGACCTTTATATATTATGTATAGTAGCAGCTATAGAAAAATTCCAAGCTAGAGTAGTGACTTAGTGCTTAAATACTTCAACCAATTTAACAAATTTTGCAAAATATTGTAGACTAGACTGTTGTTACTACCTTCAGACTTAGTATGTAACTCTATCAGGAAGATCGTCTAATCTCAGATTGTATCCATTCCAAAATAGAACCAAAATATCCATATTAAAAAAGAAGCACAAACTTGTGGAAATTTTTTATTTATATTCTCATCAAATACAATAATTATTGTGCCCCCAGGGGGCCGGAATACTGCTTTAACCTTACGATCAAGGTAGTGGTTTATTTTTATATTTTTTTGTAAAACTATTATTTAACGTTTTTTTTTTATTGTTTTTATGATTTATATAATTTTTTCTTTTTCTTTTTTATACAATTTTATATGAAGACGAACAGCTGAGCAGCTGAGAATGCTTTTTAAAACTAAGCTGTTAGAAGAAAAAACTTTAAACGTCGTCATACACTTACCTACCACCTTGGAAAACTGGAAGAAAATGGAGAAAGAAACTTGTTTCCACCGGAGGATTGAAGGCTCCACCACTTTCGCAAGATGATGGATGAGACACACTTTCGCAAGATGATGGATGAGACACACTTGAAAGCTTGATGATTTCGGAATTACAAATGAAAAATTAAATTTAGTTCATATCCTTTTGTTGTTAATATTTTTTTTTTCTTTTTTTAATAATAATTTATTCTTAATTTAATTTAACGTAAAGCCACACTTACCTTTCTGTTAGAGCTTAAATCATCTTAAAGAAAAAATATTGTATTTAAGATAATCAGCAAAAAATATGTTTAATTTTATAAATTAAATTGCAAATTCCATATCCGCGCCCTTGTTTTGAATCTAATCTATAAAATCTTGAAAATAATTAAGACGCAGAAGAAATATATTCAAGATTTACGAATATTTTCCAGAAAGACACACACTGGTTGGTTCTCCAGAAAAAGTAAAAAACCGTTCCTCAATATTTTTTAAATATTTCATTTTCATCTCAGTTGATAAACCAAGCCGGTGGGTGCTTTTTGTAAATTGTTCTTCCTGCCTGCCTGCCTGCGATTGTATGTATACAGATAAGAATAAAATGGCATGACTAATTAATTAAAATAAGTCCATGAAAATGTCTACAATTTAAATTTAAATAGTTTGTAACAGATTTTAGGCATTGTATATGGCTCAAATGTCGCAGAACGATTCAAGGATTGATTATAAATATGAAATGTATTCCAAAAAGAACCCACCTGACTAATGCTGAACTTAATCAAAACTGAAGGATCATTCCTTTTCATTGTTTTTGAAAAACTAATGGGTTTTTTTTAGATAATCTCTTTATATAAATATCCTTTTCTTTTTTCATTCCGCGTCATTTGAGCCTGTCTCATTCTGATCTGTGACAGAAAATTCCTTTGGCATCAAAATCCCATTTTGGCACTTTTTATAATGGGATAGCTATATGATGAAAATGGGGAGGGATTCAAAAGATCCGAGCTTATTGCAAATAATTTGCAACAGATTTTGACGGGGCTTGGTTCCAAACGACACGGGTGGGTGTAAAGATCACGAATATATCGATTAAAAGGCAAAAAATTGCAATTTTCCACGATTTTCTACTCCAAAACAAATTAAATTAGCAAATTTCTCAAATTTCCCCAATTCCCCGTTTGTCAGATTTTTTGAAAATCTAGCATATTTGGCATACAAATCTGGCAGTTTTCATAAATCTGCGAAAATCGAGCCGATTTAGAGTAAAAATTTCAGATTTCTACCAGGCACCCATAAACCGTAGCAAGCAATTCATGAAATTTTTCTGCTCCCAGTCGGCCAGTGTAGCTGTGGTAGACAAAATCGATCAAATCAGAACAACAGTGTTGTCGCAGTGGGTAAAAGTTATATTTATAATTTTTTTTTGTGGAATTTTGTTTTTATATACATACAAGTATTTGTGACCAGGGACGCCATTTTCAAGTAGATGCAAACAAAAGAGTGCAGAAATAAGAAGGTACCTATATTGGGGATATATAAAATGAAACAGACCATTGATTGATTGTTTTTATTGGTTATTAAAATTTATCCTGATTACAATTTGTTATAAAAGAGAAATGTTAATGACAAATAAAAAAAGCTATTTTCCATATGCATTTTCATATTGAGTTTTATTGCCAATCCGACATGTTGGCTTTTGCTGGTTTATTGGAATGCTATAAATTGGGTGGCCGGTGGGATGCCATGTTTTTGTTCTTTCCGTCATTCTACGTTGTTTACAAGGGTTTTTGAACGCCTGTAATCTCTCTCTCTCTCTCTGTGCTGTTGTTTTCTTCGGCGACAACTTGAGGTGGTAGTATAGTGTAGCACATATTTTTTTATGTGTTGATTGGATAATGGCAGCGAAAAATCTGTTAATGAAAAAAAAAGTTTTTTTATGAAAAAGTTTATACAATCTGTTGCAGGTATTAGTGTGCACTGCCATTTTGTATTATTTTGGAAGTAATTCGGCTCTGAATGATGAGGAAATTTTTAACTGTCAGATATTAAAAAAAAAATATTATTTTCAAGCTTTGATCACCTGCTTGCTATATAGGATAAAAAAAAATCACTAATAAGATTTTTCGGAAAAGTTAACATTAATTTGCCGGTTTTAATTAGATCAGTTTAGCTGCGATCTACCGACTGTGTTGTTACAGTTGCTAATGTTGTTTTTTTTTTCTTTTTTTCAAGTTGACTGTATATATCTATATCGACATATACATAAAAATGGGTGATAATCTTATTTTGTTGTCTTTATGAGTGATGTTGTTTGTCTATTCCGTTGTGAGTACCTACTTTGACGAATATCACTACAGTTCTTCGTGTAAGCGTAACAAATTAGAAGAAAAAAACAGTTTTATGTGAAATCAGAAAATTTACCTCTGTTAATTTCGAGATAAATTATGACATCTACTCTTCGTTACCTTTGCGTCTGTAAATATCAAGCAGTATAACAGAATCAGATTGTCTTCTTTTTCCCTGCGGAGGGAAAACAAACACTTATGTATGTGTTTCCTCTGCGGTTTTGAGAATTTTTGTTTTGTGTTTTTTTTTTTCTTTTTATCACCGATGAGCAGAAGAGAAATCTGAAATGGAATGGGAAGAAATATGAATTAGCCAAATTTTGTAAGAGGAAAAAACATTTTACGAACAGAACGTTTATAAATGACAATGAATATATGTAGTTAGGATGTGTTTTTGAAGATCGATTATTTTTTTTTTTAATCTTACTTAGTTTAAATCACCTTTACAGCCAAGTTATCGAAAAGTGTTTTCAGGTCTAATCGGATATATCGTCCAATCCGACTGTCACTTGATTTTAACAGGAAAATGAATTTAATTCTGTTTGTGGTACTTTAAGCACACCCGGCGGCCATTTTACAGTCTAAATCGAATCGATTTATATGCGGCATGAGGGAACATCTCAGTAGAAGGAAATTTCTTGTTTTGTTTATTTTATATTACATACATACATACAAACAAAACTAATTTATTAAGGGCAAGTGACATTTATAGTTAAATGTATGCACACAGTGTAAGTAGAGTAGATCTGAAATAGCGTAGCGCATCCACACCGTGCTTTTCTGTCTAATGAAAACTAATGATTTCTATGGACTGTCGGAGATTACAAAACTAAAAAACTGGTTTCTCTGCGCAGATAAAGAACATTATCAACTCAGTCCAGTCCAGAAATAATAACTAAAAAAAAAAGCATTTTTTGTAAATTGACATTTTCAATTTTTATTATTAGTCCGCTTAATGCCGACTAGGTGCAACGTTTAAAACAGAAATACCTATATCGAAATTAGCAAAAGTTAGATAGGTATTTAGATTGAACCAGTGGCCATGTTAGATCCCGAGGAAAATAAATTATTGGAAGTGTATAAGCACATTTTAACTTGTGTGTAATAATACATGAAAGAGTTTATCTAAAAATGTACAAGTTTAAAAAAATATAGAAACAAATTTGTAATAAAAATAGCGGCACACATAGAAATGAAAAAGAACAAAGATATTGCCATTGCGGTGGTGGATCAACAAATATGAATTACTAAAAAAGCAATCTTGTCTCTTGGTCAATCAAGGAGGAAAGGACTAGACGAATCCTTGATCTTATTAAATTAGTTTTGAAATCGAAATTTAAAAATTGTCTTACCAAAGATACGCCTTTAATTTTCGAGCTTAGGATATATGCACTATATGTCGTCGGATTTTCCTCGTGACTGTGGTCAGAATCAAATCTGTATAATTTAAATCTGAATTTGACGCTAACATACACCGGAAATTATTCGAAAATATGATTTCATTTTGAACTTACCTAATAAACGTTTCAGCATACAGTCTATGCTGACAATTCTTATGTCGTTAAGATCTCCAAAGCTTACAGAACATAACAAGATCTGTATAGGTACCTACCTCAGAGTGAATTTTGTACATAATAAACAATTTATGAATAATTAATTTTTCAATTTTAACGGATAAAACTGGCCACCTTTAAAATTCAATTGAACCAGGGAGAATTTATAAGCAAAGGACAATTAAGGATAATAAATGTATCCTTTATCCTTGAATATCAAAAAATGCATCCTGTTAATTTTTTCTTATTTTATTTTTAAATTAATGCTCGTAATTTTGTTTGTTAAACTGTTAATTTTTCAAACTGAAATCTTATTAGGTTTAGGGAAGACAATTTTTTTTCGTGAATAGAGGTCTGATTTTTTTTTTTGAAAATAATTTCATACAAAGTTGTTGTTGTCTTCTCCCGTAATATTTTTACTCCAGGTTTTTATTTTTTTTCTCCTAACATGTGACCCATTAACAGCACTTTAAAACATAAAAATAATTAACTTAATATGTAGGTAACTACCTACTTATGCGAATAACCAGGCATCTATTGACGAAAAAAATTTCTTTCTCTATGGGTACAAAACTTTAACCAACAACATTATGAGCATTAATTTAAAAATAAAATAAGAAAAAATTAACAGGATGCATTTTGAGATATTCAAGGATAAGGGATGTATTTACTATCTTCAATTTTCTTTCTTGCAAAAGGCATACTTTTTATAATTTTCCCTGAAAGCTTGTACTTTCCTTTTTAAAATAAGCTAAAGATCCACCAAAGTTATGAATTTTTTAATTTAACTTAGCAGACAGAAAATCACCGAATTTTATGGATTTCAAAGTCCTTTAATTCAGGCAGCATGCATCGTAGGACGAAAAAATATGAGTTGTATTGCTATCTCATAACTACACGTATTTTCTTTATAATAATTCTTTTCCTAGATACCCCGCTGCTGGGTTTGTTAGTTTTTTATGTGTAAAATAACGAATTAATGGAGTGGACGAAAAGGACTCAAAATCAATTGTAGAATTTTTTTATCATAATTTTTTTTATGATAATAGATAAATGGATGGAATCATTAGATGATTTTATTGAAAATATTTTAATAGTAGGAGGTTTTAGTATAAAATGCACTATGGGATGTGCCAGATATTGGATAAAGTAACGCGTGTGACTTAGATTGCAAGTTCATTGATTGACTAGGTACTTATAATAACTAGTAATATAATAGGCTTAGGGATAAAAATAAATAAGAATGAAAAATTCAATGAGCACGAGACTCTTGATATAAAATCGGGTATAAAACAGGATAAAAGTCTAAAAGTGGACAATGCATTAAAATATAAGTATGATAAGGTAACATTCCGGAATGACCTTCAGACAAAAAGATTATGACAGAATTATCTATAGGATGTCGAGGAATACGAAAATACATGTGATTTAGTAAATTGGTATTGATTGCGATCAACAAATTCACTAATAATAAAACTAGATATGGATTGATTCGAAAGGTAAAAAAAAATTAACTGCTATGGAAAAGCTAAATTTTCGCAGGAAGAAATGGCAGGGAATTTTGCACAACAGTGAGAAATATTTATAAATAAGTACACGATTAAGAAAAAAAAACGAGAATATAGCTAGAATTGTTAATGTAAAATTTCAAAAATAAATGTGGCGCTCGCATGATAAATATGACTCTCTTAAAAGACATTAAGGAGATTATTTGCGGGATAAGGACATTATAAGTCACAGCAACTTCCTTACATCCTATGATGAGTTCAACGAACTTTGATCTTCACTCTATGATAAGTATATTCAAAGTGGACGTGCGAAATTATTTAGTGACCCACGTAACTTTTTTAGGTTTATTAATATGAAAAAAAAAACCGACAACTACTCCAATCCCATGAGGTACAAAGATTTTGCTAGTGACGTTTCGTCTGAAATTTGCAATATGTTTGCTTCATTTTTTGAAAATGCATTTTCCTTTTCAAATTTCCAACCTCGTAATAACAATTTTAGTTATATGAACGAATCTCATAACGCTTCATTCACTATTCCTACAATTACACATGAGGATATACTTGATCATATTAATGGGCTTCCAAATGACTTCACATGGGATTCCTCCAGCCTTTCTGAAGTCATGTTGCCTCTCCCTAGTAGCCCCGATGAGAATTATTTTCCAAAAATCACTCGATAGTGGTTGTTTTCCGCAGCTGTGGAAAAATTCTTTCATCAGACCTATACACAAAACAGGAAGTAAAAATGATATTTCTAACTATAGGCCTATTGCGAAATTATCTTGCATGCCAAAATTATTTGAATCAATCATTTACTCTCAGCGATCATTTTCCTATAAGAATTTGCTTTCTTCAAATCAACATGGCTTTATTTCGGGCAGGTCTACAACCACCAACTTATTAGAATTCATCTCGGATACTAATGGAGGGTTTGCAAAAAGCTTCCAGACAGATTGTATTTATAATGACTTTAGTAAAGCTTCCGACAAGTTATCTCACTCCGTGATATTGTTTAAAATGGAAAAGTATGGGTTTCCTCTAATATTCCTAAAATGGACGGAGTCATATTTAGATAACAGAACATACTATTTCCGCCATTCCATCTCTAGAGTCTTGAAAGCTTCGTCCGGCGTACCTCAAGGGAGTCACCTGGGCCCGTTGCTCATTATTCTATCTATTGGCGACATTGTATCTGTTGTGAAGTACTACAAAGTCTTGATTTATGCTGACGATATTAAACTTTTCGCTCAGATTAAATCTTTTAACGATTGTGAACATGTACAGGGTGACCTCCACAAATTTTACGACTGGTGCAAAAGCAATAATTTGGTACTCAATATTGACAAATGTTAGGTTATGACTTTCAACAGGAATCAGAAATCAATCACTTCTGATTATGAATTCTCGAATTTCTCGATTCGCCGTGATAGTTCTGTCTTTGACTTGGGTGTCAAATGTGACCACAGATTGAATTTCGTCTCTCATATAAACTTCATGGTATCAAAGAGTAGTTCTTATAAAACGTTGGTCTCGAGAGTTCTCGAATCCCACCATTACATTGCATCTATACACTTGCTTTGTGAGACCCCTTCTTGAATACGCTGGCCAGGTCTGGTCTCCATTTTACGGTATACACATCAACCGTATCGAGTCTGTTCAGCGGCATTTCTTACGATTTGCTCTCAGGTACCTACCCTAGAATAATTTTTTGATTTTTCCACCCTATGAGGATCTCTTGAAGCTTTTAAATATGCACTCGCTTGAGAAAAGTCGTATGGTTGCCGATGTAACGTTTGCGCATCAACTCTTAAACGGGAATATTGATTCTCCATTTTTACTTAACAAAATCTCTTTCCGTGATAGTAGGCACAATTTGAGAAGGCTACCTTTGTTCCATGTTAACTCCTCAAGGTCTAACTTTAGCAAGTATGAACCTGTTAATCGCATGTGTATTATACTGTTAAGCTGAGCATTTTGTTCTCGACGTTTCTAAGCATGTTTTAAAAAAACGTCTATATAATATTTAATCAATTTTTTTTTATGTTTTATGCATGTAATTTCATCTGGTGTTTGGTTTATGTTTAGTGTAACATACTAATACTAACACCTACTAAGTGCTGAAACGCATGTATTGACCATGCATCGAGCTTATGTTAAGCTGGTTCTGATAGTCATATTACTTACGGAAAAATATCAAATTGGTTTAAAGTTGAATGAATTGTACTACTTCATAAAAAGTATAAATCTAGTATAAAACAAAATTGTGATCAGGCGGTTGACTTAAGCTTTTGCTTATTTTGTGCAGACTTAAGCTTGTTTGTTTGCAGATGAGCAAATTACAAAATAAGCTAATATTTGCACGAAATCTTGAATGGATGAAATTAGACTCTGCAGTACCTACATTGACAAAACCTAAATTTTAATAGTGAAAAATTCGTTCAAGAGCAAGTCTGGCTTGCGCGATGAGGAATACGTACCAGAACTGAAAAATGAATGAATTGTGGCACATTGTTCTGGAACATTAGTAAATATATTATCGATTATGTATTGTGCTTCCTCTTTACTTAGCTCTATATTTCATATGTTTTAAATATTAGGTCAAATTTCAATGATATTCAATTAGGCAAACAACGCAAGAGTAATATTATAAGTTGGTTGGTTTTATTAGCAAGAGTTGTCTTATAGAAATAAATACACGTACAAACCCTCATAAGTTCAACATTTTAATTTTAGACACGTAGAAGATCAGGGGCGGCGAGGGTGTTTTTCACACATTTTGGGCAATATCTTTATTGCCAATTCACCAAAAATTATGAAAAACAAAAACTTTTTGAATCCTTGAAAGCAGTAAACCTTTCAAACAATATATACCCACACAATACAAATATTTCATGATCTATGACTACCGAATTATGTGAGCGTAACGAGGACCTAATATTCTACGAAATTCAAATTCCTACATAACGTCGTTTTCGAGAAAAGCATCTGTGACAGACAGACGAACGGACTGCAAGAGTGATTTTGTTACGGATTAGTTTTTTTTTTTTTACTACTTTTTGAGGTACGGACGGAACCCTAAAAGCACACCAAAATGAATTAAAAATATTGTATACATTAAAATTATAAGTTCCATCTCAATATGATCTCTTTTAATACTTAGAGACACTTCAATTTGGAAAATTTATTTGTTTGATAGAAATCAATCCGTATCGAAAGACAGCAGCACTCATCACGTCCAAATCGATATCGCAAATTGAACCATTTTTTTTTTTTGTTCTTGCACCCAATCAGGATGTGTTGGATAAGGGACAAGGGAAGAAATTATAATTGATCTAAGACGAATAATATTATACCCAAGTTAAATAAAGTGAAAAACCTATGTTTTGTATGGCAACAACAGAAATTAGTTTAGTCAATTTTTAAAATTTTCTTTACTAAGGCTATGAAAACACCATGTACCAAAATTTAGCTCTCTACGTCGATGCGTTCTCAGGCAATGCCGAAATAAGGACTGTCCCAGAAAGTGCTGCACGGTTTTGAAATTTTAATACAAACAAAATAAACAGTATTATTTTTTATTTTTACTTATTTAAATGTATACAATTAAATTATATACTCTTTGCTGACAAATACTTGTATTTTCCGTTTTATCGACACCATTACTTTTTGAATAGTACTGACCTCGACTTTTTTGCTGGCCGCTGTCCACATTTTTGCAAAATTTTAAAGCGAAGTGGCACTTTTACCTTCCTTTCGTAGAACATTTTTTTACAAGAGCCCAATAACATTCAATTCGACGAAGCTGTGGCACATTTGGTGGATTGGTCAATTTGTGAAGAAAATTTATTTTGTTCTATTGATACCACGTAATAGTTTTTGTGGAATAGTTACTTGTGGCTAAATCTGGCCAAAATAATATAGGCACTTTGTGTGACTTAATAAAAGGTAGCAAACCTATTTTTAAACATTCATTGATATAAATATCTGTATTTATTCATCCTTAAAAAAAAGGCTTGCTTCTGCGTCCACATTGACAGATGTCTTGCGAAACTAGAACCTTTTTGTCGTATTTTTCTACGAATAGGTATTTTTCAGCATTAGACATCTCTTTTTTGTTTTTTGCACTACAATTTTGAGGTCCGGGTAGGGTCGAAAAATCATATTTGAAATACTAGTCCGAGAGCCTAATAACGTCACAAAAAAAAAGAATTTTAGTACAGCTGATTCATTGCCATCTCCCCTCTTTCATCATTTCAATATGCATACAGTCCATGTGGTTCGAATTTTGGTTTTTTCATCTGTTTTCATAAACATCGAAAAATATAAATTCACTATTCCCTCGTTGCTAGTACTTTGCCAGACTTTTTTTTTTCGTTACAAAAAAAAATTATTAATATTTATTCGAGCTAGTTTAATTATCGAACCACATGAAATTAATTTGCCAGGCGATAATTTGGTTGATTATTAATAGCCAGATCGATTCGAGTGTGATAGGGAATGGGCCAACCCAGACGAGTATTCTTGATGCAGTATGCAAGCAAGCTAGGGAAGAGGTAAAAGAAGCAAAGAAATATCTCTCTCTAATATGTACAGATATTACTTTGCTTCTTTTACCTCTTCCTCAAGCAAACCTGTATGCAGGGGAGTAAATTTAGCGGCTATTCATAATTATTAATTGAAATGTTAAACAGAAAATTGGGGAAAGCTTTTAAATTAAATTATATCTCAACTGAAAGCAACTGGCATTGATGTTTTACACCATAAATCAACGATGGTCAACATAAACGTCGAGATGAATCGGCTGGCCAGGTTTCAATCGGATCAAATCAAATTCGTCCTCATAATTTCACTGCTCAACTGAAAAATGTTCAGTTCAAGGAAGCATTAGTTAAATTTTTTATCAACCACTGGTCAACTGATGTATGGCGTCTTATATTGGTGATAAAATAATTCACTTAAAATTCAACGAATGCACATTTGGTTTTCCAATAAGAGGTGTTATTTTGATATTCAATGAAAAATGCCATTTTTTGAGATAAATGATCGGATCTTTATTTCATTATAAAGAGGAAGGTATGCCGTTAGTAATGGAAATTAACATCAGCCAAATGACCACCACGACCACGCCTACAGGATCATATCCTTTTCATGAAATTTTCCATAACCAAATCGCTAAGTGGCTGCCCTATGTCCTCGATAGCCTCACGAATTCCATCTTTGAGGTCTTGAATCGACGCTAGGCTGTTGGCGTAGATCTTCTCTTTCACGTGGCCACAAAGGAAGAAGTCGCAAGGTGTTAAGTCACAAGATCTCGGTGGCCAATTGTGATCACCTCTTCGAGAGATAACACGGTCCGGAAACTTTTCCCGTAAAAGATCAATGGTGTCGTTGCTTGTATGGCACGTAGCGCCGTCTTGTTGAAAGTAAACGTTGTCCAGATCAATACCATCCAATTCCGGCCGTAACTGTTGCTCCAGCCTCATTTTCGAAAAAGTAAGGTCCAATGACCCCGCGGGACCATAAACCGCACCAAACAGTCACACGTTGAGGATAGAGAGGCTTTTCAACAATAACTCTTGGATTCTCCGAGCCCCAGATGCGACAATTTTGCTTTTTGACGAAGCTATCGAGGTGGAAATGGGCCTCATCACTCAAGATGAGTTTTCGATGGAATTCCGGATCATTTTCATGCATTTCAAGGACCCAATCAGCAAAGACTCGACGTTGTTGATGATCGGCCGGCTTGAGTTCTTGTGTTAACTGAACTTTATAAGCCTTAAGACCCAAATCTTTATTCAAAATACGGTGTAATGACGTTTGTGGAATGCCTAATTCCAAACAACGACGAGGAATGGACAAACCTGGGTTTTCTTCAACACTTTCGGCTACAGCAGCAATATTCTCGGCTGTTCTTGAGCGACGTGCACGGGTTTTATTCTTCACATCACTAACTTGTCCCGACAGCTCGAATTTTTCTACCAATTTCTGTATTGCGGTCCGACAAGGTGCTTCACGACGACCCAAAAATGTTCGAGTTTTACGAACCGTCTCTGCCACATTTTCACCATTTTTATAGTGAATTTTAATAATTTCAATGCGTTGTTGAATCGTGTATCGTTCCATTTTTATTTCTGGGGTAGTTTCTACTTGTCAAATGTCAAAAAATGACAGCTCCAAAAGTGACATCTACCGAAACATGAAGAAGCAGATTATAGGATTATCTACCATGCCAAATTGATATCAACGCAGAAGTTGTAATAAGATGCTCAGATTCTGATATTCTTATTATATTCCTTGGTAACATAGACGATTTTAATGTTTCCTTAAAACTTTGGATCAACATGGGCGTGGATAACGCTACATCAACGTCAATGAATTGTACAAAACTCTGGATCATTCCGTCCATATCTAGAGCTTTAGTAGGCTTCCACGAAATGACATGTTGTGATTACACTGCAACTTTTTTCGCAAAGGAAAATTGAAGCCTTTTTAAATTACTGGAAGAATCGGAAGATTATCAGCTTGCATTTCAAAATATTGCCACCGATGATGAAGAATTACTGAAGAAGTTCATTTGTCACCTTGGAAGGATTTATTTGTCATTTATATATGGAGTTCGGCAGATTAACAACGTCAACGATGTCAGATTTGATTTATTTTCTAATACGAAATTTCGATCCATCAACCTTACCAGCGTGCAGAGCTGAATTATGGCAACATTTATTGAAAGTTCAATACACATTTTGGAAAAATGCTCACTCTAAGGTCCTGTCCAAATCCAAGTCTTCGTCTTCGTCTTCGTGTTCGTCTTCGTCTTGTTATTACAGCTAGTGACGTAACATCGAGTCAAGCTCTATCCGAATCCATGTCTATGCCACCGAGCTTTGCTACTTTGTATAACAGTTTAGATATCTGATTAGCTTGATCATCGAGTCAAGGTTCGAGATGACTATTTTAAATAGACAACATATTTTGCGGTTATATTTATTCGTTGGATGTCGAGATCAAGCTAAGCAAACGAATTCGGATAGGTTAGCTTAGTCTTAAGCTTGATGGAAAAATGGCGAACGCTGATAAAGTGAAGCATAAATATTGCGCAGGCTTTTTACTGTTTCAAATTCCTTTAAAAACAAAATTATTAATGGAAATGAGCGTTTATAAAGCAGTAATTTTTTCTGGCTAATAAAATGAATCATGATTTTTTTAATTATAGCTTATCGCAGTAAGTAGATAAATCATGTCGCCATTGTGAATTTGATTGTATTTATGAAGGTCAAGAAATATATGACTGCCTTATAAATATAACTTTAACTTATTTAGCATTTCATAGACAAGAGAACTTGTTTTCAAGTTGATTAATGTACGGCAGGAGGTATAAGTACAAGCATCAAGTAAAACAGCACATGCTTTTAACAAAACGCCAAACATCGAGCTAAGCACACGAATTCGGACGGGTTAGCTTCGTCTTCGTCTATCTATTATAATAGCTGAGCTTGTTGTGTTACGTCATTAGCTGTAATAATAAGACGAAGACCATGGATTCAGACAGGCCCTAAATCTCCTACTTCTCCAGAAGTCAATGTATTCAAAATAAAACTTGTTATTTTTTATATACTAAATAATTGCTTTTATTAATTTTCCCATGGAAATCTGTCCAAGTTCCAATTAAATAGCGGAGCTGTATAATAGTGGATTTTTTTTCCAGCATTTTATCAAGAATGTCCTCAAATCTGAGCCAGATAACTCAATTATAACTCTCTAAAAAAATAATTAATATAACAAAATTGTGCGATTTCGCTGAGTTCATCAAATATTCTCAAAACATCATCGTGAAAAAAAAAACCACTTTACCATGGTCCAGTCAGTCCAGTTCCTAATGCGCAACCGAATTATCGCCTGGCAAATTAATTTCATATGGTTCGATAATTAAACTAGTTCGTATGTTCGTATAAAAATGACAACCGTAACAAAATGATGATGAAATTGTTTGGGAATAGCGAATTTACATTGTCCGATGTTTATGAAAACAGATGAAAAAAACAAAAATCGAACTAAAATTATTTTGAAAACTGCGTTTTTTACCTCTTAGACCATACGTTTCGTCGTCTAAAATTAAACAGACACAATTTTCTTCACACAACATCGCGTATAGTTTTCTTACGCGTGTTTTTGCTGTATGTATTTTCCTGTTTCACTGTCCCCGTTTTGCACTTGTTTGTTTCCTAGAAGTTTTTTTTTTTTATATCTTTTCTTAATTTTGTCCAAGGCAGATTTCGAAATATTATTTTTTTTTTGCTACATCCCGCACAGACACGGACTTATTCTTTTCAATGAACTTAAACACCTTATTTGCTACAGTTTTATCTGTTGTCCCTTTCGGCCTCTACCACATTTTGGGTTTATCGCAATTGTTTCCGTTTCCAACAATCTTTTAATTGCTCTGCTAACTGTCCAACGCGTTGTTTTAACTTCTCTTGCAATCTGGGAAAATGATTTTTCTTTATTTTTCAACCATTTCACGGCACCACATCTTCTTCACATTTCGAACTCATTTTGAATACTTCCTGATCAGAGCTGGGCAAGTACCAAAGAAAAAGTACTTAAGTACAAGTACAAGTACCGAAGGTCTGAGTACTTCAGCGAAGTACAAGTACCGCATGTATGAAAAGTACTTGTAACTAAGTACTAAGTCTATAAAAAGTACTGAGTACTTTTTGAAGTACTTTTTTAGAATCTTTGTACGTTGCTACCTTGCTACACTCACAAAAACTATTAGAGGTCCGCCCAAGCATCCATTATCGACTCCAATAATGCATAACAATTGTAAGGAAAAAATTTCCAGTAAATTTCTAAGAAAAAATTGAGGCTTTCCCTACATCAGGCATCGTTGATTTCATATAAGAGCGAGGCATTACTTTCTTACCCTTGGTTATGTCCACTGACGTATATAATATGAACTGCTTACGTTTCTATATAACGTGGGCATAATTGCTTGTGTCAAAAAAGTTCTTACGTCGGTGCCAACATTGAAAAAATCATTGACTGGAAGTTGAAAAAGTGAGCACGCCGCTCGGGAAGTGATTTTAATAAAACATTTAGAAATTCTTCTGCGTATCTTGATAAAACAGTTTTTGTCAGTAATAATCCTAAATGATTAATTTAAAAACATTTATTTCGACGAATCCATTAATTTATTTGTTGTTTTCAGTTCTCTCTCAGTTGGTACTTGTTGCTTAGGCCGAAAGAGTCAGCAATATAGAAGTAAGCCCACTTTTTGCAATCCATATTATACATGTCAGTGGTTATGTCATAAAGTCGAGGCATCGTCGATTTTATATTCGAGCGAGACGTTACGGTTTTTGTTCTATTTGCCCAGTCTTGTCTGTATGTTATTAGTTTGTACAAAATTAAGTCTTAAGTACAAGTAAATAGAAGCAAGTACTTATGTTCAAGTACTAAGTAGGGGCATATTTCAAAAGTATTGAGTAATAAGTCTTAAGTAACGAAAATGTGCTTTAAGTAGTACTTAAGTCTTTTTTTACTTAGGTATTGCCCAGCTCTGTCCGATGTTTATGAAAACAGATGAAAAAAACAAAACTCGAACTAAAATTATTTTGAAAACTGCGTTTTTTACCTGTGGAATGGAGTGCGCACTGGTAAAAGCAATCACTCTCACCAGCCAGATTGGCCGCATGACTATTGAGTACTATAAAGAAAGGCATATTAAAAATCTCCGAACTAATGTAATTTCTCGAAAACGTTACATGCTCTTACACCATACGTTTCGTCGTCTAAAATTAAACAGGCACAATTTTCTTCACGCAACGTCGCGTATAGTCATAATCATAGTCAGAGACGTTCTTGCGCATTTAAATAAATTGTCCTTTTGTGTAGTCCTAACTTGCCTGTTAGGGTTTATGGTGGGGTAAATTTAACACTCAGGCTTTTTATTTTGGCCTTGATTTCACAATTGTCTTGATTTTGTCTGCTTTTGATACAATATTTGATTGAAAAACTTTTATGTTAGATATGTCTTTGTTAGTTTACAGCTTCGTGCGCGACACTAAGCTGTTTCCGTGGCGGTTGTCGGTTGTTTGTTGATTAGGAGGGTGAGACGAGAAACTTGGGATGGGTATGATTAAAAGGAGGATGAGGTACTCTGGAGCTTGGACTAGATATGCTTGTGGGGTCTTTCTTCTCTAGGCAGTTCCTATGTGGGGGATCCTGCTATGATGACGGTGGCTGTTGTTCCGGAGTTCTATCCTCGATGATGGGTACCTTTGCTGCAAAAGAAGGTAAATCTTTCGCCAGTATAGTAAATGCCCCTTCTCTCAGGGTCAACAAGTTGAAGAGGTGAGATGTACCTGAATTCTGCAGGTGGAGTGTGTGCAGGCAGGTTGAAAATGAGAGGGTTTGGATGATGAGGAAGTTTTTCCATCTGCTGTTGGGCTTGTGAGACAAGGTATTCGTCGATATGGAGGATTTTTGCTGCCTCGTACAGTTTTTTGTTTGGGTAGTACCTATTGTCTGACCTTCTGCGAAGGCCGTTGCAGGAACGGAGTATTTTCCTCTCCAGATTTCCGAGGTTTTTCATGTAGGTTGGCGAAATCGTGTGCCATATTGGGAAACAGTATGTGATGGTTGGTCGATTTAGTTGCTTATAAAGCAGGAGCTTGTTCGGGACGGACAGCCCATTTGGGGTGTTGAGTAGTGGGCTCAGAAGGCTATAGGCAGCTTTTGATTTTCTCAAAGCATATTGCGCGTGACGGTTAAACTTGTGCAGGTCAGAGAAAGATATACCGAGGTATTTGGTTGTTGTGGAGGGTGTTATTTCTTGACGTCCAGTTTGACAATATGCTACTCCACTTTCATCGCAGCGAATTTTGGCGATATTGAGCGTGCATATGTGAGCGAGTCGTTTGCGTAATGCAGTGAGGTGGAATTGTGATCATTTGGCGGTTGATCTGACGTATAGAGGTTGAAAAGGGTTGGACCGAGTGCTGAGCCCTGAAGGACTCCCGCTTCTAGGGATAGGGTAGCCGTCGCGTATAGTTTTCTTATGCGTGTTTTTGTTGTATTTTCCTGTTTCACTTTCTGTTTTGCACTTGTTTGTTTCCTAGAAGTTTTTATATAATATCTTTTATTAATTCTGTTCACAGTAGATTTCGAAATATTAAATTTTTTTGCTACAACCCGCACAGACACCGGCTTATTCTTTTCAATGAACTTCAGCACCTTTTTATACCCCAGATGAAATCATAGGGGTATACTAAGTTTGTCATTCCGTTTGTAACACCTCGAAATAATGATGGTAGAGCAAAATGGATTGGACACCCATTCATAATATTAAAAGTTATTTCGATTTTTGCATGTCCGTCCGTCCGTCCGTGCGCACGATAACTCGAGAACGCGTATACTTAGAGAGCTGGACTTTTAAAAAAAACAAGTAAAATTAAGTTCGAAAATGAGACAAATCGGGCAACTCCTTCGTGGGGTTGCCATATAAAAATTTCGTTTTCCGCTATATATTTGGACACTGACTGAGAACGCGTCGACGTAGAGAGCTGAAATTTCGTACATGATATTTTTACTACATTATCAAATAAAATTTCAAAAATGGACTAAATCGGGCAACTCCTTCTTGGTGTTGCCATATGAGAATTTCTTTTTTTTACGTATACTTTGAAAACGATCAGTCCAAGACATTTTTATTGTACTAAAAACTTCTGCAGAATACGAAATCCTATAAAATTGGTTATAATCATTTTTCCTGTGCGACAAACAGTTCTAGAAATATATGCGAAAAACAACTTCAAAATCAATACTTGAATAGATCGGTGACCATACGAAATTTAATATGGGCATTCATCTAGGGTATCATCAGAATTGGTCTTAGACCAATTCTAGCTTTTTTACTTGTTTTGAACAGTTTTATCTTCGGCTTACCACATTTTGGTTTTCCCGCAATTGTCTCCATTTCCAAGAATATTTTAATTGCCATGCTAACTGTCCAACTGTGCAAATTTCACGGCGCACGTCTTCTTCACATTCCGAACTCATTTTGAATACTTGCCGATGAAGGCTAATGAATGCATTTTCTATTGAAAGTAAGTAGCTGATATATTAGTCAAGTTTTAGTTTCAAGAATTCAGGTAGCAAAAATGAAATTTTATGATTTATTAAAAACCGTGCAGTACTTTCTGGGACAGTCCTTATATAGTGAAAAATTAAATTTTTGTATAGCAACCATACGAGGGAGATGCTTGATTTTCGAACTTAAATTTACTTTTTTTTTTAAAAAAGCCCATGTACCAAATTTCAGTGAACGCGTTCTCGAGTTATAGTAAGGAGGGATAGACGGACGAACGGGCATGCAAAAATCAAAATAATTTTTAATATTACGTTTGGGTATCGAATCTATTTTGCTTTACTAGTATTGTTCTATGTGTTACAAACGGAATGATAAACTTAGTATACTCTATGAATCCACTAGGGTATAAATTCACCCATGGGCGCCGCCAGGATTTTGTGTGAGATGGTGCACGTGGAAATAATTATTTATTTCAACAATGTTCCCAAAAGTTTTTCAATGTTTCGTGTTTTTGTGAATGAGCATACTCGAATATCATTTTCAAAAACTATCCCTCTTACAAATCTTACATGACTGCACGCAACATTTGTTTCCAGATCTTATCTTATTTGCTAATCGTGGAGCGCTTAATTAGTGGCATTTTTGTTCTGAAAAATATTTTAACCCCCTAAAATTAGCCGTGGAATATGTTTTCTACTATAAAATTGCCTATCAGATATTCTAATTCAAACTCCGATCTTTTTATTATGCTTTTTTATTTATTTTTATTTATTAGATTACCAACACATACTTAGAAAACTGAAACTAGACATCACAACATGACAAAGAAATCCGCACGCCATTCATCTGTGATCCCTTAAACAAAACAGTCATTTAAATTTTCACCTATTTATTTGTTTAAACTATTTTATTTATTTATTTATTTTTGTTTAAATTATTTATTTATTTATATGTTCAGTTAACGTTTTTATATTGTATTGTAAATTTTTTTGTGAAATATGTTTCAATAATATTTTTAAAAATTTTTCATCGTACCAAGAATAAAGGTGAGAACATCAAATATTTTAATTGTACACATTACCATTTTATATTCTAATGTAGCTAACTCCTGAAGAAGGGTACTAATCAAGACCCGAAACGTCGAGTGAACAATAAAAAAAGCATAATAAAAAGATCGGAGTTTCCTTAAAAAATATCCCAAACCTTACATCATAGACCCGATCAAAAACATAACCAGCTGGAAAACTCCAATCAGCTGTAAACCATCTAATTCTAACATAAACTTGATTTCCAAACCTTTAATTTTTCAGTAATATCTTAATAATTAACTACAAGCAATTAATCACATATGCAGGGTGTTTCCCACTAGGAGGTCAATAGAGTAGGAGGAGATAGTACTCACCTAGACGAATCAAATATTGTATGGCAGGGGGGGGGGGCAATATCAACCGTTTAGGAGGTACAGGGTGATAAAGAAAATGAGCTAGTTTTTCACAAAACACCCTGTATCTTAAAAACTACAGGGCGCATGGTCACAGTTAAGAGCTCATTGTATGCAGAGCTTCATAGTCTTTTCCAATGATTGCTCAACCAGCCCCATACCACTATCCCACCAAGAATTAAAGTTGTCTACACTAAAAAATTTTGATTTTCTTACTTTTTTTTTTTAATTTAACCTCTACTAATTTTGCAAAATGGTCATTAACATAATTTCCTTTTATAAAAACTGTAAACTGTAGACTCCCTTTTTTAAGTTAACTTATTACACCCTATGTGTTAATTGTAGCCGTTAGACATAGTCTATTCAGGACACACCGAAATTAGATGATATTTTTTAAAATGACGTGCTAAGGGAACAAATTATCGTTGAGAATAGGTTTGAAAATAGGTTTGAGAATAGTTTTAGACCTAATAATTCTTAAAGGGCTTCAGATAGCCATTGTGTGTAATAGGTCACATTAAAGAGGAGAGTCTAAAGTGCACAGCTTTTTATAAAAAAAAGTTATGTTATGTTAGGTTAAATTAAAAACAAGTAAAAAGCTACAATTGGTCTAAGACCAATTACTATGATACGCTAGATGAATGCCCGTATGAAATTTGTTTTGATTTTGTTTGATTTTTGAAGTGGTTTTTCGCATATATTTCTAGAACGGTTTGTCGGACAGAAAAAATGATTATGACCAATTTATAGGATTTCATATTCTGAAGAAGTTTTTAGTACAATAAAAATGTCTTGGACTGATCGTTTTCACAGTATACGTTAAAAACCTAAATTTTTATATGGCAACACCAAGAAGGAGTTGCCCGATTTAAACCATTTTTGAAATTTTATTTGCTAGTACAATGAAAACACCATGTACCAGATCTCTATATCAATGCGTTCTCAGGCAGTGTCCAAATATATAGTGGAAAACGAAAGTTTTGTATGGCAATCCCACGAAGGAGTTGCCCGATTTGTCGTATTTTATTTTATTTTTTAAGTCCGTGCACAAAAGTTCAGCTCTTTAAATATACGCGTTCTCGAGTTATCGTGCGCACAGACGGACGGATGGACGGACATGCAAAACTCAAAATAACTTTTACTATTATTCATGGGTGTCCAATCCATTTTGCTCTACCATCATTATTTCGAGGTGTTACAAACGGAATGATAAACTTAGTATACCCCTATGATTTCATCTAGGGTATAAAAAGGTAAGAAAATCCAAAATTTTTAGTTTAGACAACCATAATTCTAGATGAGAGAGGGGTATGGGGTAAGATACAGGGTGTTTTGTGAAAAACTAGCTTTTTTTCTTAACCACCCTGTAATTCCTAAACGGTTGATATGCCCTCTACCCCTCGTTCCATACAATTTTGATTCGTCTAGGTGAGTACTATCACCTCCTGCTCTATTGACCTCCTAGTGGGAGACACCCTGTATTATTATGTGGAAATACCACAAAGACTATTATCAAAAAATATTCCACTAGACCCTATTGTACATTGTGTGTTAATAAAATTTAAAATCATTTCAACAAAAATTAATTACATACACCAATTGCAAATATGTACATATATCAATTGATAATGAAAAATGAAAGCGAAGTAAAAACACGCTAAGTGTATGCTTAACTCAACTTATATTATTAGAACTACCGAGATTTCGTAGAATTTGTATATCTACGATTATAAAAATGTTTTTATTTAAAATAAATTAAAATATACTTACAAATTTAATACACAACTAACTGAAATAAATAATAATTTACTCAGCCGTTTTCCTAAAGAAATTATTAGAGACGAAACAAAAACCATAATCTTCTGTAAATAGAAATTATATATAAAATACACAGTACCTGATTCTTGGGAATTGTAATAATTTTCTGCTTTCTAAATGAAAATATTTGAAAATATTTATGTACATAGAAACAGGAAAAAAAACTATGCATATTCATGAAAGCTCTTTTCAATATTTGTATGCATTTCATAAAAGCTCTCTCTCATTCATACTTTTCAATCCGTTGCAAAACAGAATAAAATTCTGATTTCACGAAAAAATTTATCACAGTTTCCGCTGATGCTCAGAAATAGCTTTTTGAAATCATCTTTTACTTTCATTAAGCGTATTCACATCGAATTTATAATCCGCGCAACGAAAAATGTGCTATCAAGGTCAAGGAAATTTCAGTTTGGCATCGTCGTTTTACCGATTTAATCTGAGAAAAATTTTGTAATTTTTCCATTTAAATTAAATTATTTTATTGATTTCATTCAAGGTCAGATAAATTGCATCCTTGCAAACATGTTTTATGTCGTGCTATTTAAGTTTATTTAAAAATAAATTTGCTCATTCTACTCAGTTATATGCCGATATTCTTACTGTACCGCTGAAAATATGCTACATATATATCTTGGTCGGGTCTTTGATTACACGAAATCCCTGATTAAACTCTATCTTATAACCTCTTGGGATATTATTAATGAAGTTGATTTATTAAATTTTTTTTTTTTTTGAGAAATCATAAAGATTTCCCTTAAAATATTTCTCTAGGTCTTTAAGCAACTCCACAAATTGTATGAACTCCCAAAAATAGAAAAGGTACACCATCTTTACGTTGCAACAGATAGTGGTATTTTTATTGTAGTTCCGCACATAGTTCGTTTATACTAGAACTCGTTACTAATCAGTTGCAGGGTATTCAATTTAACCTACAATCTTTAAATGAAGAAATTGGCAACTTAGTAAAAATTTTAAATTACCACAGGGAAAAGTTAGAAGAAGAATTTTCACTAATACTTCAACAAATTTCAACTTGTTGCGACGTATGGAATATTGACTTGGTACTGCCCTGCTTAGTGAAGCGAATGACACACAAATCAACGAGTATATTCTGTGGAAGAATATTATAGAAGATTTATATTTATTCCTTATTTAGATTCTATGATAATATCATTGGATGAACGTTTTTCTGCATTCCTGCGGCTTCACTTCCGCGAAATGAAATTGTTAACAAAGCAAGAGTTCATAAAAATTGTTTCAAAAATTGAGGACTTCTATGGGACATCTTTGTTGGAAAACTTTATTGATGAAGTCACAATATGATATGAAACTTGAGCCAACAATAATTTAGATGCATCAAAAATTAAATACATTCACTTATTAGAAAACGCCAAAGGTTTTAGTATATTGAGAAGAGTGAAGACTTCGACAAGATCAACTATATTCGAACAACGATTCTCAGGCTTATGTATGATAAGTCTGTTGTTAATGAAGATTTCGTAAGCGAAGTAGTGTATAAGTTTTCAGAGAAGCCACATATTTAATAAAAATTAAAGAAAAAAAGTTGTATCGTTTTAATTTTTAATGCTTCTCTAAATAAATTGATGAACATTTTTATGAAACAAAGGTGGTGCAACTGCACCACCTTGCACCATACTGCCGGCGCCTATGAATTCACCTGAATCGTCCTTGAACAATATAAGGATAACAAAATCCTGTATCTATTAATGGATAAATAATCATTATGCAGCTTCCTCAATGCTTTAATTTTATAATTTGTCTTATTTTTTATATAGTAGAAGTGGATGTTGTCAATTTCTTTTAGAGTTAAAGTAGGTATACAATACATGTTATGATCAATCATTGAATTTGGCACCAGACAAGAATTTGTTCTGCCGAAGAATTTGTTTTCGAGAAAAAATCAAAAAAATCCCTCCAGATATTAATATGACTCTGCTCGCTTACATGTAATGTATACCTACTTTAACGCTAAATAAAGAAATAGACAATGGACAAGATCCATTTTTACTAAATAAAAAATAAGACAAATTATAAAATTAAAGTACTGATGAAGGTGCATAATGATTATTTAGCCTGATAGATATAGGATCTTGCTAAGACATTGTTATCCTTATATTCTTCAAGGACAATTCAGGTCAATTTGAAACGCAATATCCTCTATCTAGATAAAGGCAAGGCTGTTTATACATCTAAATAATTGTCAACTATATTTTAACACGTTTGGTTCTCGTTATTACAGTGAAAAACCAAAAATGCAACACGAAGTTGATATTGATTGTATCGTCAACCCCTCTCTCTCAATATAGCTAAAGCAAATATTCCTGAGGGTAATTTAGTGTTTCACAACTTGATGTGCATTCATAGTTAGTCTGTTATACCCATTCAAAGGATAAACAACTCCTCCATTAGTAGCAGCTCTAGTAACTCTAATAAGTTAACGAACCTAAAAGTATTTTGATATGGTTGAATTATTAGTGGGATACCGTGTTGTTGGATATTTTCCTATCAAGTGGCATTGGGTAATAATAGTACTTAGTTATTTTCTCTAAAGTGATTGCGGGATTTGGACGTTGTCTTGAATTTATTACTTTATGTGAAAAAAAATTAAAAAAGCCAAAATGGCAAAATCTAATTTTAAAATTACAAAAAATTCTCTCAAAATATTCCTAAAAAGAAATCATATTAGAAGCACTTTTATTAATAAGAAAAAACAAAACTTCTGTTTATTCCATAGGATGAAAAAGGCAATATACAAAATTCCTTAGCAACAGGAGGAGTGCCTATGCAAATGAGGCCTATAAACACAGGTATGTCGATAACTACATAGATTATTTATTTTCCAGATTTCTATAGCAACTTGTGTTCAATTTTGTAAATTTGTATGAACAAAAAAAAACAACAAACACGTGATTGTTTACTGTTACATTCTACAGGTGATATCATTGGAATTCATGGAAAAAGAATTGCAACAAAATCGTGCTCAGATTCTTCACAAGATGGAAGAAGTTCAGATAGCACTGGAGACAGCAGTATACGACAGCTTCGATCCAGTGTTACTTCAAGGTAAAAAAAAGAAAGAAAAAAAAACAGCAACAACAACAATTAAATTCAAAAATTTAAATTTAATTAAGTACATAAAAATAATTCTTAAAAATGCTTTGAAGAAGTTTCAAAGCATATACAACTATTTAGCCACATTTTATGGCTATATAATATCAGATTCGTTTGATATTCGTTTCGAATCTTATACTCAGAGTAAATCCGGAAATATTTTCTATTGTTTTTATATGAACATAAAAAATTTATTTTGTTTTTAAATCAATTCTTGATTAAATGATCAAATTCATTTTGTACCTGAGAAAGCGTCAGGACGAATGTTCTGCTTTTTGGATTAGATTCATATCTTAAACGGACATTTGGCAACACTTATAAGTGTAAATTCCAAATTAGGAGTGAAAAACTGGAAAAAAAACTCTTACTTCGTTGTTTGTATTCAGATGAAGTGTAAATGTCCTTCGAAACATACAAATGTAATGCTACATTAAGGATTCGACTGGAATAACATTCGAAAAATATGGGAAAAGGCCAGAGATACATATCTACATATATCACTCCAAATTGAAGAGACAGAAATAGGGCTGCTGATTTTCGAAGCTTTGGAATATCGAAGCCGTGACCGTTGTTCAACATTTGTAACGCAATTTTTACTCATTTTACGTTGAGCTATTGAGCTAAAATATGGCAAACTTTAGATTTTGCATGGCTATGTACATAATGATGAACGAATTTTGCCATTAATGGTCCCATTCGGCTCAAAATCAATATCTGAGTGTTATCGGGGTCGAGGATTATGAATTTTTGGTACACAAATTTAGAAATTTAATAGGGCAGACATAAGTAACTTTTTATTTTTTTTTTTTTGCTACAAATAAAATTTTAAAAGTTTATTTTCATCCAAGTAGTAAGCCAACTTCTTGATCAATAGTTCAACGACAAGAGAATGAAATTAGCGTTAAAAATGTTGGGCTTCAAAACTTATAACGAAATATATTTATACAGGGTGTTTCCGCCTAGGAGGTCAGCTTTCCTTGCACATAACTATGTATAACACTTTGGTTAGATCTATACTAGAGTACGCTTCCCCAATTTGGAACCCTTTCTATACGACGACGTACAGAAACAAAATTGAGAGTGTACAACGCAGATTCACTCGGCACTTGCTCTTTAAACTTACTGGTTCATACATGGATTACGAAGCCCGATTGTCCAAATATTCTATGAATCCTTAGAAGCGCGTCGCTCCTATCTCCATGAAACGTTCCTGTTTAAAATCTTGCATGGGTCTATTGATTCAGCCCACTTATTATCCCTAATAAAAATCTGCTTTCCTAATCGCCTCACCCGCCACACATTCACGTTTCTTATTGATGCTCCCCGCACTAACTTGCGCTTTAAATCCCCCGCCGTTCGAATTCAAAAGGCTCACAATGTCTTATATAATGATTTGGACATATTTGGTGATAGTTTTTCGAGTTTTAAACGCAACCTTTTGATTGTAATAAATCGACTGAACAATTTTGCAATTGTAAATTAAAGTGATTTGTTTCACTCTTATTCTTTCCGCTTACTTTCTCCTATTTCTTATATATTCAACTTGCTTCACCCTCAGGCCTATTTGTTATTCTTTGTTATCCTTTCCCTGTGTCTTAAAAAGTACAGAGCTTACGGTTATAGTTAAGAGCTCATTGTATGCAAAACTTCATGGCCTTTCTAACGACTGCTCAATCAGCTCAGCATCCTTTCCTCTCAAGAGTTATGGTTGTCTAAACTAAAAATTGCGGATTTCCTTACCTTTTTTTTTACTTTGACCTCTATTTTTTTTTTTTTTTTTGAAAAATCGTCTGTAAACTTAGACTTTCCTCTTTAATTTCACCTATTACATTCTATACGCTATCTGTGAGCTAATAACTCTTTAACGCATACAGATAGCACATATGGTGTAATAGGTCAAATTAAAGAGGAGAGTCTACAGTTTATAGACGATTTTGCAAAAAAAATATAGAAGTCAAAGTAAAAAAAAGGTAAGGAAATCCGAAATTTTTAGATTAGACCATAATAACTTTTAAGATGAGAGGAGTACCGGGATGGTTGAGCGGAAAAGGCATGATGTTATACATACAATGAGCTCTTAACTCTGACCGTACGCTTTGCACTTTTTAAGATACAGAGTGTTTTGTGATAAACTAACTCTTTTTCTTAACCACCCTGTAACCCCTAAACGGTTGATATGCCCCCCCCCTGCCATCTCCTAGGCAAAAACACTCTGTATACACTTATCGTAGCCAAGAGTCATAATACGCCTAATTCCTGAACTTTTTAAACTATTCAAAAATAATTCATGTTTCAAAGGATTCAACTTCTAATCGCCTGCTGCGAAGTCTATCAGCAGCGCTAGACGAAACCATTAATATTTTACTGATCAATTTTTTGCGGTCCTCTAATTTAACTTGTAAAACTTCATACCATCGTCAAGAAGGAAAATCCAAAATAAAATTGTAATAGAGTTACAAAACCCAGATGAACAAAGCTTAATCGATAAAGGGGTATCTCTAAAAATATCGACAATCTCCAGATACTTGGATCGATCTGTGACATAAATAGCTCTGGAAAATATAATTTAATTGAAAACACAGAAGAAGTTGAGACTAAATTGGTAGCGAATATTGAATTATAGATAGATCTCACCGTTTGTAAAAAAAAAAAGAAAAAGTGACTAACATTGAATTTCGCAAGCTTTGAATGGATCATTCCATTTCCATTTTACTATACCAAAGCTAGGTTATATCATTCAATTATATTTTACACTTATAAAATAAAAGACTCTCATTATCAACGAAAAATAAAACAAAACTGTAGTTGACACACAGGCGGAGGTAGGCAACTATCAAAGAAAAAGTACTGAAGTACAAGTACAAATGCAAATACCGAAGGCCTGAGTACTTCAGCGTAAGTATAAAGTACCGCATGTATAAAAAGTACTTGTAACTAAGTACTGAGACTACTAAAATGTATTGAGTTCTTTTTTACAATCTTTGTACGGGATGGCAGTAATATAATGAAGATTATAGTTTTTAGTTAGTATTTATATAAGATTAGGATAAATATACTTATTGAAAACTATAATATAGTATAACCACCGGCGCTGCACGTAAAGTATAAAAGGCATAACAACTAAACATAACTAATTTTGTACACTTCCAAATCCAAACGATTCTGGACACTTGGACGTGGATCATCCTTCGAAGGAAAATTTACCACATTTTTGCCATAGATCGCATTATTTTAGTCATACTAACTAAATTAGTTTAGTAAAAGTTCTGTCTAAGGAAAGGCAGTGAAAACTAACACTTTGATTTTCAATAAAATTGTGTATACTTGGCTCACGATGTTGAAGCTTAACTAACACGTTTATTTTAATTAGTCCTTTCTACAGCTTATCATAGGAATTTTTGAATATTGGTTTTCGTTCTCATGTTATCTTATTTTTTACTTAAAAATTTAAATTTTATTTTTGCTCTAAATATTCAATTTCTAATTTTTAAAATAATATGGTTTTCAAAAACTGCGGTGATAATTTTTAGCTGCTTTTGTAAGAAATTTAACACAGTTCTCTTCCCAATTTTGAGAAAACCTGCGCAAAAACTGATGAAAAAATTTTTTTCCAGTTATCCTGTGATACAAATAATGGAAAAATTATTTATCATTTGAAAAAGATTCAACCTTGATCAGAAATGAAAAATGAAAAATACACATTTTTGATGTTTGAAACCATAGAGGAATTTTTTTCATTTCGACAACACTTTTGAAAATCCCTTAAAAAGAGCCCATTAGTTCACTTACCATTCACCACGGGGGAGGGAGTCTTGATCTCACAAGAAACACATTATTTTCAATAAGATCCTCTAATTCACCGAAAACTCCAGACCATAGACAAAATTAAAATACAAATTATTTTGTCTTTTCAGTTTTTATCTGATTCTTGCAGTATTAATTTACCAACATTATTTTTATACAAAATTTGTATCAATAGTCCCTTTCCCATTCTTTTCGCTTAAGTGTGAAGCCAGACTATATACTTAATTAGTAATATGACCACATACATAAACATATTATCATTGATCCTAAGCAGGTTTAATACAAAAATAACTATTTTTATTACAGGTTTCCAGCTATGGAACGTTTGGATGTGACTGGAATTTATGTAGATAGACAATCATATCGAAATCCATATTCTGATTTTGGTTCACAGCGATTAAATTCAACATACCCCAAATCAAATTATTCAATTCATCAGAAAAGGGTACCGAAAAATTATTACAACCACCAAGGTAAATAATAAATATGTATAATTAAAAAAATATATTAATTGAAAAACCTAAGAAAAAAAAATAAACAAAATGTTACTCGCCTCATTCTTTATTCATTTTTCTTTTAGAAACTTTCACCACTGAAAGCTCTTTTGATGACTCTTCATTTGGAATCAATTCCTCCCAAAACTCCAAAAGATTTACGAATGTTGAAAAGTTCATAATGCAGAGGTAATTAATTTGATTCGTAGATAAATTACATACATAATCCTTAATTATTGTACTCTTTTGACTGTGAATTTCATTTGTTTCATGCAATTTGCTGTAATATGAAGTTGTTGCACTATGCGTGCAAGCAATCCTTATTGTAAACTGAAAATTAAACTTTTGGAAAGCCCTAACAGGTATATGTAAAAGTAGGACCTGTAGATATTGTAGTAGGTGGATGAGAATAATTTTGTTAATGGATGCTTTTCGGCTAAATTTTCCCCCGTCTACAAAGTTCTATTGAAGCACCTATCGTGATATCATTTCCGAGAAAGTTTCATTTCAGTCTAGTCTGGTTGGGAAGTTTAAGGTTAATTGCGGTATTTAAAGGGCATTTCTCATATCATAAACATTACGTCTAGGTCTACAACTCTGTATATAGGAAAATGTGAAATAAGGAAAAACTTAAATATTTTAAAATAAAGAAGAAAACTATCATGATAAAAAATATAAAAATAAAAAGACCAAAAAAAAGAGCATAAATCAAAATTGAAATTGAAAAATTATGGAATCGTCTATCCATCTGGACATCTGAGTTAATTTACATATCTGCGAAAATTTAGGCTGATCTTGAAATATCCAAGTTTGTAAGCTCACCAATTTTTGGGCTTCATATAATGACTCTCCGTCTCACTCAAACTAAAATCTTAAAGTTACGGTCTTACGGCAAGCTTTGGGTACACTAAAATCATTTTTGTTAGGTAAAAAGATATTTTTCAAAGCTGGGTTTCTTGAAGAAAAAAATTTTTTTTTTCGCGTAATCTAAGAAATATTGTAGCGAGTGTTGTACCATTTTAGAATCCTTATTAAATGCGTCAACTTTTAAAGTTACTTTCCACATTGGCTTTTTTTCAGTACAGTCAGTTAAAGTTGGGTGAAATATTAATTTTCTATTCTTGGTTCGGCAAAATGTGACATTTTCTTCCAAGCTGGAACAGTTGGCTTAGAATTTAAAGCAACAGATTACATAAGCACTATTCGGGATTAAATAGGATAAATAAAATTGAAAAAAAAGTAAAGATTTGTAGCAACAGGAGCTAAAAAACCATCACAAGGTGTACATTTGCTCGAAAACAAAATAAATGTCTATAATTTAAAAAATACTTGACTTAGATTTTTTTTATATTTTTCTGTCAATTATTATGATTTGGTCTATCACCCGACTCCGGCTTAACGTCAACTTACGGGACAGCCTGTATATGTAAATTTAAGAAAGAATCCCGTTCTAAGAATGGACAATTTTAACTATCAAGTATATTTGATTGTGATTGATTGAAACAGAGGCCAAATGAGGCACGTCCATTGTTCACCCTCCAGACCCATGAGCGACCGGACACTCCTATAAATTTCAGTTTTGGCCCCCAGCTATCCTTGCCAGCATCGTGTAACTCGTCCAGGAGGTGTGAGCCAAGGAATTTCTAATGTATTCCTGAGAGTGCCGGACAGTGACAAAGAAAGTGGGTCACTGTTTCGAACTTCTCTTCACAACCCCTGCATGTAGGATCATCAACAAGTCTCATCCTGTGAAGATGAGGAGTGCCCAGTGAGAATGGACACCAGAGTTCTCAGGGTTTGGCTTGTTAAGTCCTAGAAGCTTATTCGTTTGATTTAGTTTTGGTTTAGCCCACAGTTCCTTTGTTGTTCTACTCAAGGGGCCTTCTAATCAAAGGCGACTGTGTTGCCGGTCAGCCCAGCTCGAAATGATTGAGACAAGGTGTTTTGGTGCTATCCCGACTGTAGAGGCAGGTGGTCACTGCCCCTGTCGATACCAGATACGATAGACTGCATGAACTCACAAGTGGATTCATGTGGAACTCTTGTTCCCGTATAAAGCCAAACAAAATTAAGATGCACTCTTAACGCTGTAGTCTACGTCCCGTGCTTAATATGTATTTGCACCGGGTGTATGTGGAGGATAACCTCCAGAGCAGTGCTAGTTGACTTTAAAGTGACGCTTCCGCTGATAAGGCACAGTCTTTAAATCTTCTCCAATATCTTGCGAAGATTGGCGAAGTCCATTGCTTTCCACCACACCACCGAACCGTAGGTTAACATGGGTCGAATGATGCTAGTGTATATCCATAGGATCATGCGCGGTTTAAGTCCCCACTTCTTCCCTACCACTCTGCGGCACATAACGAAAACTCTAAGAGCTTTTAACTTTTTTTCTAATATAATACCTAGGTATTTCACTCTGTCCTTTAACTCCAGACGCGTGGAACCAATGGAGGGCAGGTTTAAACTGGGGATATTCCTTTTCATGGTGAAGAGACATAGATCAGTTTTCCGTGGATCGCCGTGTCGCATAAATTGATGTAGGTAGGTACCTACGTTTGTTAAAAATCTTTTTTCTTCCCAATTCCACTTGAGAATTTGGAAACAACCAAGAAAATTATATATATTAAAAATACATAAAAGTAACTAGATATAAGATAAGAAAATCTCAAATCTGGCTGAAGGCAGACAAAGCCTGAAGCTCCTTCATTTGTTGAGGACCAAAGCTATAATGTGAATTTAAAAACACATTTCTCGAGTTGAATATTTCGGTACCCTCATCTGAATTTGCAGAGAATTAATTAACATTTCTTCACAAATCCAAAAATTAATTTGATCAGCTGACAATTCTAACTGTATATACAGGGTGTTTCATAATTGGTGCACCCAGCTCAAGGGTTTGATAGCTGAGGTGGAGACAAGCAAAAAATTATAAGGTGAAGAAGAGCGGGTGTAAGATGCGTCGTTTTGGCGGTAAGAGGGATTAAGATTTTTAGAACTTCTTCCACTTTACACCCTGTAACTTTCTTGATATACACCCTATCAAGGGATTTTGCTAATTTTGCGTGGAATTGTATAATAGTAGGCGCGATTACATCGTCAGTAGCAAAGTTAATGAAATTATGAATCATAGAAACGGGAATATCTGAAAAACGGTTGCATTTAGGCAGGTTCATGCACATAGTCAAATTAAAGGTAACATTCCGGAATTTCTAAATCTTGTAAAAAAACAGTATAGTTATCATGCATTTTGGCGGGAAAATTGTTGAAATTTGAAAAAATTAAGAGTTTTTTTTCCAATTTTTTTACTTTGACATCCCACAACCTCCGACGGAAGGTGACAGGAAGGCTGGTTGGGATCAAGAAAGTTACAGGGTGTAAAGTGGAAGAAGTACTAAAAATCTTAAACCCTCCCCCTATCGCCGAAACGACACATCTTACCCACCGCGCCTTCACCTTTTGCTTGTCTGCATCTCAGTATCAACCCCTTGATCTAGGTGCACCAATTATAAAACACCCTATATATTTTCTAGTTAGAATCAGTTTTTGATGGTGCCTTGCCTTAAACAAATCGACTAGCATTTGATTAAATAGAAAAATGAGCGAAACTAATAACATATCAAGTCAATGAATATATTCACAGATATCAATAGACTCGGATACAAATATATTCTAAAATAATACCAAGGTTAGTTTCTCTGTGCGAGTCATCTCGTGAGACTATTGGGTACAGATTGAGGCACTCACTTGCCAAATTGATTAACTCCATAAAAGAAAAGGTAGGAAACATTGATATATTTTTATTAATTTTTTGTGAAAAAGAAAAAAAAACATTTTTTATTCGATGGCCATAAAAATGTCGTCATATAGTCTATCATGTCAACAATTTTTATAGCCGTTGAATAATAAATATATTTTTTTTTCACAAGAAATTTATATCTTTTACACGGAAAGAAAATATTGGAATAGGGCCTATAACTTATACTGCTAATCATATAACTATATGACCATTTTAGTGACAGCGATAGATTACTGGATTTTTCCCTGTAACTATTAGTAAGTAACAAATCCTGTTAAAAATAGTAAATTCAGCCATGGATATATTGTACAATATGACAAATATTTAGCGTGTGCTACTACATATAGTATATAAGGTTGTGGAATTTCCAAAAATATATGGGAATTTTACTAGTTTTTAATCTGCATATTGGCATTATCATAGCACAATGTCCTAGACATTCTGGATATACATATAGCTGTGTATTTTTGGGAAGCATATTTCACTATCCAAGAAGCATTTTGTGCCTAGCTGTTTCTTAATGTTTCATTCTGCACCCCATGACGTTATGATAACGTCGAGGGCTTAAAACTGGTGTGTAAAAATTTGGTAACTATTCCTTTTAAATAACAATTACCAATTGGGCATATAATAGGCACATTTAAATAGAAATGTGGGTACGTAAATTAAAACAATTCTTAACTTAGCAACTATTCCTAATATGTAAGTAGTAATTATTACGTTCCATTATTGGAAATGTATCCCTTTTTCGACTAAATAGTTTCTTGTTTGGAACTAGTACTCTTAAAGGAACTGTGACTAAAATGTTTCAAATATTATAGGAGTCATTTTGGGAACAAAAGGCACGAGCTTACTAAAACTGTTTCTATTTGGGAATACACAAATATTAATTGCGTGCTTGAAAATTTAAACGTCAAATAAGAATTAAAAGTGTTGTTTATAGAATTTTTAATCAAAAAGTGTAAAAAGACCGTTCAAAACCACAACCACTTTTTACAGAAGATTAAAAGCATTAAATAAAATTAAAGGAATATGCAGCTACAAGCAAGAGCAGCCCCAGTCGCAGCGGCATTCGGAAGATATTAGCATCTTTAATGATCACAATTACAGTCAATCCGTTGAAGATAATACAGTTAAATTTATTAAAGAGACAGACGGTGATATAAATCACCTAAATCAAGATTATGATCAATATTCTATAAATTGTGGGAATGATAATGATGAAACTGGATTTGATGAATATAGAGCAAGCAGAATAAAAGCTAAGTTTCCTTGAGGAGCTTAAATCTTGGGTGTTGACGCATAATATAACACATCGGGCCTTAAATGATCTTCTGTCGTTGCTACGCTTAAATAAAATGGGATTCTTACCAACAGATAGCAGAACGTTATTAAGTACTCCTGGTATAATAGAAAATGTTTTTGAAATAGGTAGTGGGAAGTATTGGCGTGCTGGATTAAAAAAAGTTTGACAAGAATGTTTTCAAAAATAACAAATTCAACAAGCATATCGTTAATTGTAAATGTTGACGGCTTGCCAATAAATGGAAGCTCAAAAGTTGAATTTTGGCCAATATTATGTGCAGCAGTGGAAATGACAGGTTTACCTATAATAATTGCAGGGTTGCAGGAATATACTGTGGTGATACAAAACCATTATTGCAACCATTTTTAAAAGGCTTTGTTACAGAGATGCTATCAATTTATAAACATGGTGTGAATGTAAATGGACATAAAATCAGTGTAAAAGTTAAATGCTTTGTATGAGATGCTTCTGCTCGGCGGCCGGAGTTTGGTTTGACATGTTGACAGAAAGAAAGAAACAAACAAGGAAAAATTTCTATTCGGGAACTTATTGAACACAACACAGTAATCGTGTCATATTAGGCACCTGCAAAGAAACAGACGGGGAAATATTCTCATTTTGAAACTTCTGGCTAAAACATTTTTCTAACATGGCGGTGTCTTAAAATGATTTATATTGAAAAGTTAAGAATTGATTTTCTACGAAATTAGCTAGAAATTCTCCAAAAGGAGATTAGATTCTTTCATTTCAAATTACGGGAAAAATACGAAGAGAACTTGTCATGTCATATGGAAGATAATAAATTTTTTAAATAAATATTCATTAAATTTAAATGTTGTTAAAAGTTCTCACAGGGAGTAGCATTTTTTATCGAGCTAATATATGAATATTGACGAAGAATTTTTCTGCGTTCAAATTTTTGATCTGAAGAAATAAACAAATTTTTTTAAGAAATTCCCATGAAATAACTATAAAAGAATTTGATAATTTACATTTTGAGTTACTTACTAACGAAAACATATATAATCCACACACGCTCAATTATATTATATTTTTTGATTCATATACATATTAAATATCATCTGTATTTGATCAACATACCTATATATATAAGAAAATGTAATGCGAATACACACATGCCAATTATGCATGAGTTTTATCCAAGGGGCAAATTTAGGCATATTAACGTAAATGTTTCTTTATTATGTTACGTCATAGTTTTCGAAACAATAACTCCCTTATTTTCCTAAAAGCTATCTTTTTAGTATTTGCGTTGCTCCACTTCCTTATCGTAGATGTCACATTAACGTAGTTGTTTCGGAACACTTGTTTCCAAATGAAAACATGTTTCGAAACAACGACGTCTCTACGTTAAATCAATGCTCCTTGGGTAGTTACATAAAAAAATACAAATTTCTAGTACTTACTGAGCCTGGTGAAAATAAGCTCCAAATTTGTTTTCAAAATCAGGGCTTATATTTGAAGTATATCATCTACAAACTAACTTTATGGAAATACAAATATATGTAAAACATATTCGAAACGAACGGTTGAATAATGGCAGAACTTTATTAGAAGCTCTAATATTTTCATTTTTGGTAAGTAAAGCATTAAAAGTCCTCTTAAATCGGAAAAAAATTATATAAAATTTCTCTATGTTTCTCTATGTTTCTGTACTTGAACCTTACTATCACCTTAACTCCAAATCAAACCAGCAAATTCTTACCTTTTTTCTCTGGCTTGATGGGGTGTAATAAACGATTTGCGGACAATTTCCCTAAAACCAATTTCCCTAAAACAATTTCCCTAAAATCAGTTTCCCTAAAAGCAATTTCTCTAATTTTCCCTAAATAACAATTTCACGCACCTCTATAAGCTTATGCTTAATTTAGTTCGTTTCACTTTTTGCTTTACCCCAGGATCAACGACGAGGAAGTATCGAAACCCTGATCTCATTTTTTTTCTAGGTTTTTAATTTTTGTTCATTCATCAGTTTTTTCCATTTTTTCTTATTTTTCTTGTTTTTTTCTGTCTTTTTTATAAATTTTAACATTTCTTACTTTAATTAAACACATTCCATTTGAAAAAGAAAGAAAAAGAGGTATTCAGAATATAAAAGGTAGGTACATAATTAATAATTTATTTCGTAAAATTAAAATTTAGTATTGCTGGCAAGTGCCCTTAAATAATCAAGGTAACAAATATTTACCAAACAAAATTTATTTTCGATTCTTGGAATTGAAAAGACAGGAGCGAATGTGCTACACGTGCGAATGCTTCGTAAATAAAAGGAAGTTCTTTTTATGGCTTAAACACAATTTTGATGAAGACCAAGACATTAGGGAAAATTAAGGAAATTGTTTTTAGGGAAATTTCTTTTAGGGAAATTGCTTATTAGGGTAATTGCTATTAGGGAAATTTATTTGGGGTAATTGGTTTTAGGGAAATTACTTTAGGGAAACTCTACGGATACCGTAATAAACAGTTCAAGTAATTTTCCTGTTAGAGCCAGAGAATACAGACACTTTGTATAGCAATTTGAGTCCTCTTCGTATGATATTTATTTGCTAAGTATTTTAATTTACCAAAAATAAGGAGAAAGAAATATCTCCATTTTAAGGAAAATACGTCGATTTATGGCATGTTATAAACTGAAGTGGACGCGAATTGGGTAGTGGACGCGAATTGGTGCATTTACCCTATTAGACTCGTTTAATTCTACCTTTTTTTTTCTCATAGTCTATCTAATTTTAACTTGATTTATTCATAATGAATCTGAATACGTTATTATTTTCGTTTTCTTATACTTACAATTCATTGTTCTATTATCTTTATTATCTATAATAAGCTTTCCATTACATTTTTGTGACCATATACAATCGAAATTATTGTAGATATGTAACATACATAAAAAAATTTCTTATTTGTTCGAATTTTAACCAAATAAATTGAATTTGAATTTGATATCACAGTCTGTATCCAAAGTGTAACCCTTTTTGCGTTTTTGCACTTTTTCTTAAGCATATCTAGCGGAGCATTGAAAAATTCCAAAGATAATCAATCTAAGAAATTTTAAATCATCATTATAAGGTATAATCATAACCAAACTAATAACACAGTATATATCATACAGTAGAATAGCTTAGAACTAACTACTGAAAAGTGAATTTTAGAATTTCAATTAAAAAAACATAACCTTAAAATTTCTCCCACAAGAGGGAACTATTAAGTATGATACGGACATAAATGGGCGAACAGTAGCTAGCTGCACGACCGTTGACGGAAGTATTAGTTTTATGTATGTACACATATCGGCAATCGGCGACAAATGTATTGTTCCATTACTAAACAGCTGTTTGATGGTAAAGTGGTGTCATTTTGCCTCTTTCCCTCTAGTAAAAGTTTAAGAATGCCATCAGTTCTCTTTCTTCCACTTTAGATTTACATAGGAATCCATGTATTAAAAATTGACTAGTGTGTTAGTTAAAACTGTTGAAAGAGAAAGTATAGTCTCTTTATAGAAGCATCCTACTCACTTGACAGTTTTGACAGAGCTGGGCTACTGTATGATATAAACTGTGCTAATAACATACAAAGACTGAATACGTAAAAGAAAAATATGCAACGCTTTTCTAAAATATAAAATTAACGATGTCTCGACGATGCCTCGATTTGGCACTTGATGACGTGCCCAAAGGGTAAGCCACCAATGCAATGCCTCGCTCCATACAAAATCACTGTTAGCTTGATCCGATGAAGAGGAGGCCACAAGTTTTTCTTAGAAATTTACTGGAAATTTCTTCCTTCGAATTTTTATTCATTGGCCGGGCCGAGAGTAGTGCCTCGCTCGAATATAAAATCTAACAACGACTGTACCTGAAAATAAGGCTAGTCGAACAAAAATTCTACCGAAACATTTTGTGTAAATTTCTAAAAAAAAAATATTGTTTATTGCTTTTCTAGCGTTTATGCTCATAAAAATTGTTGTCGCCCTCCAAAAATGCGTATGAATTCTAAGGAAAAAATTTCCAGTAAATTTCTAAGAAAAACTTGTGGCCTTCTTTTCATCGGATCGAGGCAATAGTGATTTTTTTTCTATGGAGCGACGCATTGGTGGCTTTTCCTTTGGGCACGTCATCAAGTGCCAAGTCGAGGCATCGTCGAGACATCGTTAAATTTATATTCTAGAAAAGCGTTGCATATTTTTGTTCTACGTGTCCAGTCTTTGTATGTTATTAATTTGTATATGGTATAATGTTTAAGGTGATCTATAAAAACACACCCAGCCCAAATTAAAAATATATATAGGATCTCACAACCACTTAAAAAGTTAGTAATAGACATTAAAGACAACTATATTCACATCACAGCCAGAAGAGGTATTACTTATCCTCAGAATATCTGCAGTCAACTGGCGCTGATATATGACTTTTTTATACAGTTGGGGATGCAATTAATATATAAAATTAATTAAAAGAAAATCAAGAAGACTATCCTATATATGGAACCCCTAACATTAAGCCGTAGATTCTCTTAAGCACTACATTTTGGGCTCAAACTTATCCAGGTTAACAATGTTCTCTGAAAAAAAAAGGCATTTACTTACAAGAAGTTTGTGAATGACCAAATCAACAACTTATCAAAATTTAGGAAAGGCAAAGTTAGTTGGACTGAAACAAAGAAGATAAAAAAATAAATCAATTTGCTTGGTAGATTTTTTCTCCCTCTAATTAAAAAATTTAAAAAAAAACAGATTGCTACCCTCTTGGCTACATAGCTAAATTTCTACTCATATCTAAATAGTGACTAGAATGCATAAGTTTTCTGTTTCAAATTTTAATTAACTATTAAATCATTATCAGCACTCTAAAATCAATTTTTAGTGCATAAATTCGTAACATTATGAAATGCTATTTATAGTGTTGTCCTCTGGATATGCTTAGACGAAGCTCAACCATAGCAATATTCACTTTACATTATTTTGCTTCGTGGTAGGGGAATAAAAGATCCCGAACACGGAGGTCAAGGCGGCCCATTGTGCTAACCTTTTCGGTAGGAGAAGCTAAGTATAAAGCTATAAAAGTTAAAAAGGAACTATAGATAAGAGGAAAAAGCGCAGGACCGTGTTTTAGGTGAAATTCAAATTCGAACCCATGACCCCTAGGATGACTTGACTTGTTCGTTAATATGTCTATGTTAAACCATATCAGGGTAAAGGGTAAGGTCAAATAGGCTCTTGAATTTTTAACATATCTAACTACGAAAAATTCTTCGAATTCAAAATCTTCGTAATCTATGCAGGTATGTATTTTTCCACAGACAATTTTCTATTCATATTTATAAATTTATACATTTGTTCGCATTTCTCTCTTTTAAAAAATTGTATTCCTCGCACATGAACACCTAAAATCGACTGACCTAAAACTGAAACCGCAATTCTTGAATATCTTTTTAGTTTTCCATAAGTAAATTATGAAATAAATATTTAATTTTTATCGGTCAATAGTCTTTATATTTCTCTTGACACATTTTCGCTTTTCATGTTGAAATATCATTAAAAATGCCATAAATGCCACCACAAAACCACAGCCGCTATATACGCAAAAGCCAAATAAATCAAAATTATCTGGAATCAAACAAAACCAACCGTTGTTGTTGTTGCAGTATTTTACGTGCTAATTATAACGATTTTTTTTTTTTTGTACATTATTTTAACCTGTTTTCTTTCAAAACAGCCTATATCCTTTTGACCTCTTACTCACGTAAATAGTAAATTCCTTAACTGTGTTGTAACTGACTTTGCGGTCAACTGACTTTAACTTTTAAGCTCCATAAAAGTCAACACCTTACAACCTTTTTCTTCTAGAAAATGCGTACAACAAATCACAAATTCTGATGACCAGCGAGTGAGTGGTAGACACTCTCAAACACAATTCCTTCTACTAGTACCCACCTCTATTAAAGCTCTTTAAGTTTCAATATTTTACTGGTTTTACCTACCACCCACAGAGTCCTGCTGTAATTCGTCTTCGTGGAAAAACGCGATGACCAGCCGATTGGATTTTCTCTAGTGGTCACCAGCACTTTAGTTAGGCGGTCAGCTCCTTGAAAACTTTGAAGCGCGTGTCCAGTCTCTATTGTTAGGTAGGCCTAGAAAAACGTCCTTTTTGCGGTGGTTAAGTTTGTGAATAGAGCTACTAGGCTAGACTACTCAATCGTTGGGGGGGAAAAAACAATCAAAAGTAATTCGCAGTTTTTTTTTTTTTAATATCTAAATGTAAATTGCGATTTAACAAAAATGAATTCATTTCGTGAAATCAAAATGCGCTATTTAAACGAAACTAATTTGCAGTTCAAAAAAGCTCAGGATTTTATGAATGGAACAGTGTTTGCAGTGAAAAAAATTCCGCAATATTTTCAGTGGTGTTGCTGTTTTTATTGCTATCGAAAACGTAAATCGATCGGAGTTGTTCAAGAAAATAATAATTCCAACAGTAAAGGAACTCCAGTAATTCCGATAACGATTGCACCTGAAGTGTAAGTAAACATTATAGGTATAGATATATAGACTTGGCTGCACAAAATATTATTCGTCTTCATGTTAGTGTTGGTTTTGTTTACCAAACTTGGCGTGATTAGAAAGAAGTCTACAGAAGAAAATGTCTGTTGACTTTTTCAATGTTTTTCCTGAATCACCCTTTAAGAAAATGTGTGCATTTACACTTTCATAAAAATAATATTCTTTTGACACGAACACTTTACCTTGTTGTCGATTTTTGTGTACCTATATCTACTATCGATAAAGTATTATGATAGGCTTGATTATAAGCAACGAATTTAATACTATAAACACGCGGTAATATAAAGACATGATTTTCAAGACTTACACTGACACTGATATGTCTGTACTTGATAAGTTTTAGAAGCGAATTTTTCAATAAAATAATAAATGATTTTAACATAAATTACATACGGCAGAAATCAACCAGTGCATAATCCATAATTCAAACTCGAAACCCATTTAAATGAGACTACTTTAGCCAATGCCCTGATCTAATGATAGATCCCGAGCTCGAGTTTCAGGTGATGTACCTACATATACCTAGTAGTCTAATTTTAACTTTTTAACTTTCTTTCAATTTAATAATTAAAATTTGAATCAAAATCATAATAACTAAATTCAATTATATTATGTATACTCAACCTCGCTCTTAGTAGAAGGAAACTTGGTAATGCATTTTTAATATTTATTATTAATTTTTTATTTATTAACCACAATTGCGACAACCGATGAAAACGATTTAAAAATTTCGTTTTAAAGGCACACCATTTTATGGGAACTCGTATAATTAGAGTAATAGGATCGCACTATAGACTATTTTCTTGAATTGTATTGATATAAAAACTCGTTAAGCATATAATAATATATGTATGAAACTGAAAGACTAGGTATATAATCTGAAAAGCTGCCAGTCCTAGTCCTGTTTTCTTAAGAATGGTTAAGGAATTTGTGACTCTGGCATAGCTAATACTATCCAAAATAAACCATCATTAATTCTCAATTACGGCGACGTTCCTTACGACTTTTTTGATAACTACGGGAATTTTTAATGAATTGTTCTAAAAAGATAATCTAATAATTATAATTGGAGTTTAATAAAGTATCGGTTACGTTCTTGCTTCAATAGATGTTAAACTAAAATTATGAAGTGTTCCATAAATTTTCACAATTTTAGCCGATAATTACTCCTCTACCTTGAACTGAATTTAAAAACAAAAAGCAAAAAACAAGGCCACGACAGGAAGTGACTCTGAGGGGGCTCGTTATAGAAAAATTCAGGCAGAGTTTCCGGCTGGCCTTTTTACATATCCAAAACAATTAACATGGGCAATGAAAAATAATTCTAAGTAGGTATATTACGAAAATGATTGATCATTCTTATTTCCATGACTATACAAATCAAGAACGAAATTAAGTATATCACACCTACCTACCTAGAAAATCGAAAAATTTCTCTAGCTATTAAATTACAAAATCTTAATTAAGCCAAGAAATATCTCATTTCGGTACCCCCGGAGCCATCTATTGGCAGAGGTATCTTAACTAGATTAGAGGAAAAAACAAACAATCCCGAGCGAAACATGCCTGCCGCTATCGTTTGCTTTTTTGGTATTTTATAATTTCGTCTCATTCACTCTTGTACATTTTACAGAGATAGCGAGTACCAGGCGATCAGCAAAATTCAGATCATTTATATGGAAAAATGCACTTCTTTGGTAAAAATCTGTTCTACTGCGCATGCCCGAAATATAGAATTATAGGAAAGAGAGCGGATAGTGAAGTAGTGTTAGTGTGTTTGGGTATTTTATTAACCAATGAAATGAAGAATTTTTGGAAGAGGAGAAGGCAAACTTGATAATTACCGTTATTTTCTTTACTTCTCTCTTCAGACCGAAATATTGAATTGCAAAAGAGTAATAAAAAAAAACATTAGTTATCGGTACGCACAATATTAGTGTGTGCATTTTATTAACGAATGTAGCAGTCATTCTCACTTTTAAAAAAAGAGCAGAGGAGAAGGCAAATGTGGTAACTAACTCGGCTATCTCTATCATCATAATCAGCTGATAGATTTTAGTGCATTGGCAGACATTTAATCTAGGACATGCGAAAACTTTAAAATTTTGTAATTTGAAAGAAATTTTTTTTTATATTTAAGAAGCCATCGTCATTTCTATGCATGAAATAAGTTAAAATCAAATTAAATATCTACATATGTAGGTATAAAAATCACACCATGAAATCGAAAACTTTTCCAGCTAATTACAAAATCTTAATTTCATCATTCCACTAGGTTAAAGAAAAAGAAACTACGGTAGTGACTGAGGGTGTTCATTATAGAAAAATTCATTCCGGCTGGCCTCTTTACCTACATATCAAAACAACTGACATTGGCATGAGAAAATAGTTCCACCTAGGGAAAAACAACGCGTTCTCAAGTTATGGATCGTCAATAAAAAGATGAACATGCAAAAATTAAATATTATGGAACGTTTGTCAAAAATACTGATTTCAACTGGGTGAGGGGTGGCTACAATACCTCTGCAATAGAATCGTCTCATAAGATTCACTACCAGCAACGAGTACGTACCTGCAACAAACAAACATGACAAAATATGTAATATTCCAAATTTACATTGGATTCAGGAGTGGAGCGCGCATATTGATTCAAAGGACAAAATAAGGGCTTTTTTTTATAATTCTTCAATGGATAAAGCTGTTCAGTGTCAATAGTTTGGACATCTATCCATCAGACTAGACAGATAATATAAACTGATAGGTATTGGTCCAGTATAGTTAATCGGTCTTTCAACACCTATATAATGGTCATTTGGCCTTTAATAATTTTAATTACCCTACAACTTAAAAACAAAAAGTTTATCTACACTCAAAGCTTATTTTCATTTTGAATGTCAAATTCAATATATATAATTTTCACTCATCGATACTGTCCACAATTAGTAGTGCCAACCACAATAAAAAATTTGCGAAGCTACTGACGTTTTTTTTGTTTTTTTTTCATTAGAAGTAGTCTTCCCAAAATTCATAATAACAATGTTGTTTTCAACGGGATATAAAATATCACATACTTTTCAAAGGACCTCAATCATCATCAACCTATTGCTCAATACATATATTAGATTTAGGGCAGTAAACCTACGGAAGCTATATTAATTATGGGTTCAGTGATGATAAATATCAGTATCACGATTGAACGATAGTTGAAAACGACGTTAAGATCTCTAGTATTTTCAAATCGCATCAGTGAATGTCTGTTTGTAAGAACATTATAAACAAAATAAAAGGGCTAGACGCACTCAATTGGACCTAAAGGATTAATATAAATATCATATCATTTAATATTAAAGCGAAATTCATTTTGTTTTGCAATTATCGGCATAAATAGTCAACAATGAACTTACATCATTAACATAATTGATGAAAAAAAGCGGGCCGGAAACCCAGTCTGTTTCCTACACTTATAGCTGTATTTTCATGAAATAATTTTTTTATGATTTTTGTCCATTCTTAGTAATTTTAATGTTCTCATATTTTTTTTATTATTAAATCGCCGTAGTAGTTTCGGTATAAGTCAAGGTTCACACCTACATTGCTGAAATAGGATAATGTCGCTACTAAATTCATACAATGCTGTCGAGGGATCTCGATTTGATTAGTTTAAAGACGAAGATGAGAAGTTATAAAGTGCTACACGGCCATTGAGAGGATCTATTGTTCTCACCCTCTCATCTCCTTAAAGAAAAAAAAAGTGTCTCATTCTCTATTCAGATACTCTAGTGAATTTTCAAAATAAATTTAAAAGTTTTTGGGTAAAGCCATTACATGGCCACTTCTTTTTAGTGCAAGCCCTCCTCAAATGCTTTATAGAAGGAAGAGAAATGCCGAAAATGGGAATATTTCGGGATGAGTTTAAATAAAGAAGCAGTATTATTGCTTAAAATCATATTCATAGTTAGAAAATGGGGGGAAGAGGTTAATGCTCGTTCACATTTTTATGAACCAAGGCCATGTTAAATGCATTCAACGTGAGCTTTAAATATCTAAAACTAATAAATCGCATCTATCGAGTGGATTCCTGACATTATTAAGCATAACAATGGAAAAAATTAGTCCGAAAATAAATTTTGTTAAAATCAAATGGGTCAATGGAAATTCGCCTATACTATAGGAATAAACCAGAAGAGCAGAATGATGATTATAGAACAATCTTTAATAGACCTCGAATGAATTGGATGCATTAATTTTAGAACTATAAAAAAAATGGAATAACCGAGCTTGAGCTAAAAATTGTCCTTAAAAAAGCTGAATGATTGCAAGTAACAATATTTGGAATGATTACACTTTTCATAATTAGCTGAAACAATCTCATAACTATAAACAAAAAGTTGACTTCGAGAATAAATCGTAGAAAGTGGGTAACAGCCTTAGAGACAGAAGGTTTTAAAGATTTTGTCATTCTAGGTGACTTAAATAAGATGAAAATTCATCCACCTATTGAACGGTTACTACTCTTATTTGAATTCCAAGATTGAGGAAACCATGAAAAATGTGTTATAATTAGAGAATGAATGCCTATACAAGATAAATTGTAGCATTGGCAATATTTTCTTAATATACAGGTTGTTTCCCCTTAGGAGGTCCATAGAGCGGAACGTGATAGTACTCACCTGGACTAACAAAAAATTGTATGGCAGTGTTACGTACCTTTTGGGGGACTGGCAGGGGAGTTATCCAAAACACTGTTATTTTATTTTCACTTTTTATTATTTCTCTTAATTTCTTTGGGTACACTTTCACTCATGAATATTCCGGGTACAATCCTTCTTTCCCGTTTTAATTTCTTTTACCTTTTTAAAACTGGCCCCGAACCAACCGTTATCAAGTTTTGTTTTTTGTTCTTGAAACCAACTGTAATTCTTTTTTCAATCGCCGAGTACCAAATCTAAAAATACAACTCTGTAAGTTTGACTACCTTTCGCGCAACCGCCGCGGATAAAATTTTAATCACAACTTTCTTTTCCGTTTTTCAAAAATCGACTGCCCGTTCTTCGGTTAAAAATCCAACTCGGCTCTTGATCATTTTTGTCGCGATCAAGAGCCTTCGTTCAGGGTAGAAAATGCATAGTTGCATTTTCACCCTGAGAAAATTTTCATTTATTCTGGACTTGATTAAACAAGTCCAGAATATTTTTCGTTGGACGGAGGCTTGAAATTTGACGCTTTCATAAACATCAGCCACCGTCACGACGATTAGAATAGCCGCGCGCGTATACATCCAATGTATCTTCGCGGCGCGCGATTCTGAGCGTGAAAGCTTTTTTTGTGATATGTATGTACGTTCGTACATACATATCGCAATCTCCACGACAAATCGTACTGAAGGTACGATTTGTCTTTTATTTTATTTTTCAACTTAAATATTTCTACTGGCAAATTTTGCTGAAGGCAAAATTGGCCATGGGAATAATTTTGTTTCAACTCTATGGAATGTGAAGAAAATTGCTGACGCAATTTTCTTCACTGATTGTACTGATAAGCTAACCATGTTTTGGGCATGTTAGCTTATGTGAAAATTTATGGATGAATTCTTAATTGTTATAGAAATTTTTAGATATCCCTTTATTTTGAATAATTTTTGGGTATCCAGGCTTTGGTACATAACAGCAGGGGGATGGACAATATCAACCGTTTAGGAGTTTCAGGGTGATTAAGAAAAAAAGCTAGTTTTTCATAAAACACCCTGTATTTTAAAAACTACTGGACGCACGGTCAGAGTTAGGAGCTCATTGTATGCAGAACTTCATTGCCTTTCCACCGACTGCACAACCAGCCCATACCCCCTCTCAGGAGATACGGTGGTCTAAACAAAATATTTCGTATGAAGGAGAGATTTCTCGTCTAACAGACTGAAATTTATTGAAAATAATTTCAATAAATTTACAAAATGCATTTTAAGTGCAAAAAAAATTATTGAACTTTTCGACCCAGCGATCAGAGAGGTCTCATCGGTATGGTTATCTCTGATCGCCTACCATAGAATATTTCGTATTTCGTAAAAATTATAAACTGTAGAATCTCCTCTTTAATTTGCATAACTCCTGAAAGGAGAGAGGTACGGGGGCGGGTTAAGCAGTCGTTAAAAAGGCCATAAAATTCTGCATAGAATGAACATAAGCTCTGTACTTTTTAAGATACAGGGTGTTTTATGAAAAACTAGCTTTTTTTCTTAATCACCCTGTAACTCCTAAACGGTTGATATTGCCTCCTCCCCCCCGCTGACATACAATTTTTGTTAGCCTAGGTGAGTACTATCATCTCCTGCTCTATTGACCTCCTAAGAGGAAACACCCCGTATATATAGGTATGAAATTGATATAAGAAAATCGATTAGTGAAATTAACAAAATTACAGAAGAACTACGATTTTCAACAATTTATAAATGAAATATTTCAGGTCTTCAGTAAAAACTGCATGGGCTTAATTTCGGATTTTGTTGTTGGTATGTTGATGAAGATAGTCAACTAATAACCAAATCTTTATTATACACTCAATTTGATTATCGAATATAGATTTATTCCTTCAAAGCAGCATTGGGTCTAGTAGGTATATACATGTGTATTAAGCAGGGGCGGATCCTTGATTCTTGCGAGGGGGGGACGCAACTTTAAAGTTCGAAGACACTCGCCACCACTCACAAATATTAAATGCACAAAATTTATCATTTAAAAGAAACGGATCGAACAGATAAGCGAGTTCCTATCACTCTCAAGGAAGAAAGTTTCTCAACGTTCAACTTATGCCACTCTCGAAAGTCAAACGAGGCGTTAAATTATTTATTTGTTTTGGTTTGTAAATAACGGAAGTGTAAAACTTCCAAATCAGCCATTTTAGTTAGTAAAAATAAGGAAACACATTTTGCTCAAATTGACGAATTCATCATAAATTGTAACTCTGAAAAATACAGGAATTAAAGCGCTACGTATTTTACCTCTACTAAAGTCAAGAATGTTTTTTTTTTTTTATTATTTTTTTTATAAATTATTAAGGCAAGTTCAGGACCTTATGATGCAAAGCCCAGCATGGCGGCAGGAAGGAAGGTGATAGGGAAAGGAATAAGGGAGCGTGAGGACAGCGGCAGAGGTGCTGTTTTATGTCACCCTTAAACTTTCGCAGATTGTATGTCGGAGTAAAGACAGGAGATGGTAGACTGTTCCACATTCGAACAGTTCGGGATAAAAAGCATCGCGGAATTTTGCTGTATGGCCGAAAGTAATTTGATGGGTAAAAGGATGTTCGCGATTTACTGCGCGAGTGTTGCATGCAGGAATTATTCTACTAGAGATCAGGCTAGATATTTCATCAGAACATATAGCGATAAAGGAATGAAAGGCATCCATCATTGCGGTGGTGTTCAAGAATAGAATAGAAGAGGAGAGGAAGACCAAGTGCTATAAGTTTAACTAAAAGAACTGGATGCCAGACTCTATCAAAGATCATTTAAATATCTAGATCGACGATTTTGTAATCACCAAAATTGTGAAGACTACGGTTCGAATGTTCCGTGAGAAAAGTCAGCAAGTCTCCAGATGAAGGTAAAGTCCGGAAGCTATAATGGCGACCATTGATGAGTTTTTTGGTTCCTAGATACTTCATTAATTTGGGTTTAATAATAGATTCAAAAAACTTTGAAAAAATCGAAGTGATTGCAGTTGGTCAATAATTTGAGGGATCGCTACCCCCTTCTTTCTTGGGAATAGGCTTATTGTAAGCTAGTTTCCAACCAGTTGAACATATTTCTGTCGAATAAGACAAGTATAATAGTTTTCGCAAAGGTTTAGCCAAAAATGAGGTACAGCTTTAAATTAACAGGGGTGAGAAACCATCAGGAACTACGGATTTGGAAACGTTTACCCCCTTAAGGACCTTGAACACATCTCTCTTAGGGATGAGTATTGGCTCTTATATAGAGAATTTGAAGCGAATTTACTAGTCAAAATATTGTCTTGGTGCAGGGAGTCAAGAACAACTTCATCATTGTTAAGTAGTGAAGGTATAGAGGAATTGCTGAAGTTGTTCTTGGTGATTTTTACCAGGAATCAGAAGCTTTTGCTATATTTCCGGCTTACCAAGATTCTTTGTCTAGCATTGTGATCAAAAGGAAAATTTTCTCTCCGTATAATGGACTTGCAGGTGTTCTGTGCGGTCTTGTAGATTGTTAAACCAAGAGCGATTTTGCTGTTGTTGAGACCTGCGGTAAGAATAAGGAATGTATTCATGCATTTCAAGACTTAGAATGTCACTAAGTTGTAATGTGCATTCATCAACATCACTCGCAGCAAAACAGACCGACCAATCAATTTCTCTACGATACTGATTGAGACTTTCCCAATCAGCATTTAGATTGTATTTTATTTGACGTTTTCGCTAATTATTCTACAACAATATACAATGATTAAACTTTTTTTTTGTCTTCAGGGGGTGGGGGCGACCCCAGCTCCCCTTAGCTGGATCTGCCACTGGTAATAAGTACCCGCTTGTATAAAATATAATGGAAAGGCTAGGAATATTAAGGTTAGAACAGGTATATTGAGCTCGTAATGATCGTCGTTATTAAATTGTGGAAGTTTAAGAACAGCAACATAAGTAGAGCAGTTTTATAAAGTATATTTCTTGCGATAAAAGAAGGCTTTTTAAAAGATACGAGGTCATGAGAATAAAAATCGGATAGGGCGACGATTATATGATTCCAAAAACATCCTAAAGTAAAACAGAAAATATCGAAAAAAAACTAACTATCAACAACCGCTGTTTATAAGTTGAAGATGAACATGTACACCTCTGCTCTTCTTTAATATAAGCCATATATAAGTCGTATGTAATTATAGTAGGTAGAAGAAGTTAGTTAGAGTAAGAATCTTTAGCTGTACCGAATACTAATTCTACTAACATTTAGATATGAATCCGAAACGCGGCTGATTGATTGATGTTATATAAATTTACAAAACAGTAAAATTTATTAAAATAAATAAGGTACCTCAGATGGGGTATGAAAATTGAAGAGGACACTGGTACGGAGAAGTACAGGATAAACTCGATTGGAATGGCTTACTCTCGGTAAGCCTTTCAAAAGTTGCTACAAAACTAAAATTAGAAGACTGTAACATCTGAACAAATCCCGAAATTGCAGGTAGAGAATACACAAGTCCATCTGTATAATTATCACATAGATGCCTATGCCTCCTAATTTTAAAATCCATTTGAAAATCTTTAAAAATTTGATTTTTTTATAATTAATACTTCTAACAAAAATGTTATCTTGAAAGACAAATGCGTTCTCAAGTTATCGGTCGTTAAGAAAAATTACGAAAAAAAGTACAAAAATTTAATTATTTTCAAATTTGATATTTATTGCTATTTTAGACATGCCTAAGCAATTCTTAATAACAAAAAAATAAAGGAAAAATCACACTAGGAAATCGGAAAACTTCTTTTTTCATAGTATGTTATATCAAAACAGCTGACATTGGGCATGTGAAAACATTTCTTTTGCGAAAATGAATCAATAGGGTAATTAATTAAATCACACTATCTACAAAAATATCTATCGAAAAATTTCACTAGCTATTAAATTACAAAATGTTATTCAAGCTAGAAAAATTCTCGTTTCGGTACCCCCAGAGCCATCTATTGGCAGAGCTATCATAACTAGATTAGAGAAAAAAACAAACAATTCCAAGCGAAACATGCCTGCCGCTATCGTTTGCTTTTTTGGTATTTTATAATTTCGTCTCATTCACTCTTGTACATTTTAAAGAGATAGCGAGTACCAGGCGATCAGCAAAATTCAGATCATTTATATGGAAAAATCCACTTCTTTGGTAAAATTCTGTTCTACTGCGCATGCTCGAAATATAGAATTATAGGAAAGAGAGCGGATAGTGAAGTAGTGTTAGTGTGTTTGGGTATTTTATTAACCAATGAAATGAAGAATTTTTGGAAGAGGAGAAGGCAAACTTGATAATTACCGTTATTTTCTTTACTTCTCTCTTCTGACCGAAATATTGAATTGCAAAAGAGTAATAAAGAAAACATTAGTTATCGGTACGTAAAATATTAGTGTGTAAATTTTATTAACGAAAGTGGCAATAATTTTCACTTTTGGAAGAGCAGAGGAGAGAGCAAATGTGGTAGCTACATATCTCTATCATCATCATCATGTTCAATGCTGATAGATTTTGGCGCATTGGCAGGCATTTTATCTGGGACTCACCACTCGTTCTCGAGTTATCGATCGTCAGGAAAAAGACGAACGTGCAAAAATTTTAAAATATTCTAATTTGAAAGAATTTATTTATATATATTTAGGAAGCCATCGTCATTTCTATGCATGAAAAATTTTAAAACCAAATTAAATATCTATATATATAGGTACAAAAAATCACACCATGAAATCTGAAAACTTTTCCAGCTAATTATAAAATCTTAATCTCATCAAACCACTAGATTAAAGAAAAAGAAACTCGGTAGTGACTGAGGGTGTTCATTTTAGAAAAATTTATTCCAGCTGGCCTCTTTACCTAGATATCAAAACAACTGACATTGGCATGAGAAAATAGTTCCACCTATTCCAAAAATAATTCGGCGGCCATTATTATTTCCAAATCAACAACGAAAACACATCACACCACCGAGAAATTGGAAAAATTTCTCTAGCTATTTAATTACGAAATTTTAATTTCGGAAAACCAAAAATTTTTTCCTTTCGATACCCCCCTGGTGCATTTTTTGGCACAAATATCAGAGGTATTTCAGAGAAAAAAAAAACAATTGCAAACGAAATATTTATATCGCTTGTTGCTCATATTTTGTAATTTCATCCCATTCACTCTTGTACATTTTGAAGAAACAGCGAATAACAGATCATTTATAACAAAATGCATTTCTTTTGTAAAATTCTGTTCTACTGCGCGTGATCGACCGATATAATAATTATACAAGAGACACGATAAAAGAAGAGGTAGGTAATCGGGTAAACTAATCAACATTAGCTACGTGAATAAGTAGTGTGTGTATTTTATTAGCCAATATGAAATCATTTTACTTGTTGCGAAGAGGAGAGGCCAAATATGGTTATCAGCATTTAGTTCCTCTATGTCTCTCATGTGCAATGCTTCTTGATAGCTTTTGCCAGAAATTTTATCTTGGGAAAAACAACGCGTTCTCAAGTTATGGATCGTCAATAAAAAGATGAACATGCAAAAATTAAATATTAAGGAAAGTTTGTCAAAAATACTGACTTCAACTGGGTGGGGGTGGCTACAATACCTCTGCAATAAAATCGTCTCATAAGATTCCCTACCAACAACGAGTACATACCTACATCAAACAATTGGATTCAGGAGTGGAGCGCGCATATTGATTCAAAGGACAAAACAAGAGGTTTTTTTTTATAATTCTTCAATGGATAAAACTGTTCAGTGTCAATAGTTTTGACATCTATCCATCAGACTAGACAGAAATTCATTATGTTTTGCAATTATCGGCATAAATAGTCAGCACTGAACTTACATCATTAACATAATTGATGAAAAAAAAAGCGGGCCGGAAACCCAGTCTGTTTCCTACATGAAAAAATTTTGTTGGATTTGTATATCTCCGTCTCCACTTTTATTATGATTTTTGTCATTCTTAGTAATTTTAATGTTCTCATATTTTTTTTATTATTAAATCGCCGTAGTAGTTTCGGTATAAGTCAAGGTTCACACCTACATTGCTGAAATAGGATAATGTCGCTACTAAATTCATACAATGCTGTCGAGGGATCTCGATTTGATTAGTTTAAAGACGAAGATGAGAAGTTATAAAGTGCTACACGGCCATTGAGAGGATCTATTGTTCTCACCCTCTCATCTCCTTAAAGAAAAAAAAAGTGTCTCATTCTCTATTCAGATACTCTAGTGAATTTTCAAAATAAATTTAAAAGTTTTTGGGTAAAGCCATTACATGGCCACTTCTTTTTAGTGCAAGCCCTCCTCAAATGCTTTATAGAAGGAAGAGAAATGCCGAAAATGGGAATATTTCGGGATGAGTTTAAATAAAGAAGCAGTATTATTGCTTAAAATCATATTCATAGTTAGAGAATGGGGGGAAGAGGTTAATGCTCGTTCACATTTTTATGAACCAAGGAGATGTTAAATAGATTCAACGTGCGCTTTAAATATCTAAAACTAATAAATCGCATCTATCGAGTGGATTCCTGACATTATTAAGCATAACAATGGAAAAAATTAGTCCGAAAATAAATTTTGTTAAAATCAAATGGGTCAATGGAAATTCGCCTATACTATAGGAATAAACCAGAAGAGCAGAATGATGATTATAGAACAATCTTTAATAGACCTCGAATGAATTGGATGCATTAATTTTAGAACTATAAAAAAAATGGAATAACCGAGCTTGAGCTAAAAATTGTCCTTAAAAAAGCTGAATGATTGCAAGTAACAATATTTGGAATGATTACACTTTTCATAATTAGCTGAAACAATCTCATAACTATAAACAAAAAGTTGACTTCGAGAATAAATCGTAGAAAGTGGGTAACAGCCTTAGAGACAGAAGGTTTTAAAGATTTTGTCATTCTAGGTGACTTAAATAAGATGAAAATTCATCCACCTATTGAACGGTTACTACTCTTATTTGAATTCCAAGATTGAGGAAACCATGAAAAATGTGTTATAATTAGAGAATGAATGCCTATACAAGATAAATTGTAGCATTGGCAATATTTTCTTAATATACAGGTTGTTTCCCCTTAGGAGGTCCATAGAGCGGAACGTGATAGTACTCACCTGGACTAACAAAAAATTGTATGGCAGTGTTACGTACCTTTTGGGGGACTGGCAGGGGAGTTATCCAAAACACTGTTATTTTATTTTCACTTTTTATTATTTCTCTTAATTTCTTTGGGTACACTTTCACTCATGAATATTCCGGGTACAATCCTTCTTTCCCGTTTTAATTTCTTTTACCTTTTTAAAACTGGCCCCGAACCAACCGTTATCAAGTTTTGTTTTTTGTTCTTGAAACCAACTGTAATTCTTTTTTCAATCGCCGAGTACCAAATCTAAAAATACAACTCTGTAAGTTTGACTACCTTTCGCGCAACCGCCGCGGATAAAATTTTAATCACAACTTTCTTTTCCGTTTTTCAAAAATCGACTGCCCGTTCTTCGGTTAAAAATCCAACTCGGCTCTTGATCATTTTTGTCGCGATCAAGAGCCTTCGTTCAGGGTAGAAAATGCATAGTTGCATTTTCACCCTGAGAAAATTTTCATTTATTCTGGACTTGATTAAACAAGTCCAGAATATTTTTCGTTGGACGGAGGCTTGAAATTTGACGCTTTCATAAACATCAGCCACCGTCACGACGATTAGAATAGCCGCGCGCGTATACATCCAATGTATCTTCGCGGCGCGCGATTCTGAGCGTGAAAGCTTTTTTTGTGATATGTATGTACGTTCGTACATACATATCGCAATCTCCACGACAAATCGTACTGAAGGTACGATTTGTCTTTTATTTTATTTTTCAACTTAAATATTTCTACTGGCAAATTTTGCTGAAGGCAAAATTGGCCATGGGAATAATTTTGTTTCAACTCTATGGAATGTGAAGAAAATTGCTGACGCAATTTTCTTCACTGATTGTACTGATAAGCTAACCATGTTTTGGGCATGTTAGCTTATGTGAAAATTTATGGATGAATTCTTAATTGTTATAGAAATTTTTAGATATCCCTTTATTTTGAATAATTTTTGGGTATCCAGGCTTTGGTACATAACAGCAGGGGGATGGACAATATCAACCGTTTAGGAGTTTCAGGGTGATTAAGAAAAAAAGCTAGTTTTTCATAAAACACCCTGTATTTTAAAAACTACTGGACGCACGGTCAGAGTTAGGAGCTCATTGTATGCAGAACTTCATTGCCTTTCCACCGACTGCACAACCAGCCCATACCCCCTCTCAGGAGATACGGTGGTCTAAACAAAATATTTCGTATGAAGGAGAGATTTCTCGTCTAACAGACTGAAATTTATTGAAAATAATTTCAATAAATTTACAAAATGCATTTTAAGTGCAAAAAAAATTATTGAACTTTTCGACCCAGCGATCAGAGAGGTCTCATCGGTATGGTTATCTCTGATCGCCTACCATAGAATATTTCGTATTTCGTAAAAATTATAAACTGTAGAATCTCCTCTTTAATTTGCATAACTCCTGAAAGGAGAGAGGTACGGGGGCGGGTTAAGCAGTCGTTAAAAAGGCCATAAAATTCTGCATAGAATGAACATAAGCTCTGTACTTTTTAAGATACAGGGTGTTTTATGAAAAACTAGCTTTTTTTCTTAATCACCCTGTAACTCCTAAACGGTTGATATTGCCTCCTCCCCCCCGCTGACATACAATTTTTGTTAGCCTAGGTGAGTACTATCATCTCCTGCTCTATTGACCTCCTAAGAGGAAACACCCCGTATATATAGGTATGAAATTGATATAAGAAAATCGATTAGTGAAATTAACAAAATTACAGAAGAACTACGATTTTCAACAATTTATAAATGAAATATTTCAGGTCTTCAGTAAAAACTGCATGGGCTTAATTTCGGATTTTGTTGTTGGTATGTTGATGAAGATAGTCAACTAATAACCAAATCTTTATTATACACTCAATTTGATTATCGAATATAGATTTATTCCTTCAAAGCAGCATTGGGTCTAGTAGGTATATACATGTGTATTAAGCAGGGGCGGATCCTTGATTCTTGCGAGGGGGGGACGCAACTTTAAAGTTCGAAGACACTCGCCACCACTCACAAATATTAAATGCACAAAATTTATCATTTAAAAGAAACGGATCGAACAGATAAGCGAGTTCCTATCACTCTCAAGGAAGAAAGTTTCTCAACGTTCAACTTATGCCACTCTCGAAAGTCAAACGAGGCGTTAAATTATTTATTTGTTTTGGTTTGTAAATAACGGAAGTGTAAAACTTCCAAATCAGCCATTTTAGTTAGTAAAAATAAGGAAACACATTTTGCTCAAATTGACGAATTCATCATAAATTGTAACTCTGAAAAATACAGGAATTAAAGCGCTACGTATTTTACCTCTACTAAAGTCAAGAATGTTTTTTTTTTTTTATTATTTTTTTTATAAATTATTAAGGCAAGTTCAGGACCTTATGATGCAAAGCCCAGCATGGCGGCAGGAAGGAAGGTGATAGGGAAAGGAATAAGGGAGCGTGAGGACAGCGGCAGAGGTGCTGTTTTATGTCACCCTTAAACTTTCGCAGATTGTATGTCGGAGTAAAGACAGGAGATGGTAGACTGTTCCACATTCGAACAGTTCGGGATAAAAAGCATCGCGGAATTTTGCTGTATGGCCGAAAGTAATTTGATGGGTAAAAGGATGTTCGCGATTTACTGCGCGAGTGTTGCATGCAGGAATTATTCTACTAGAGATCAGGCTAGATATTTCATCAGAACATATAGCGATAAAGGAATGAAAGGCATCCATCATTGCGGTGGTGTTCAAGAATAGAATAGAAGAGGAGAGGAAGACCAAGTGCTATAAGTTTAACTAAAAGAACTGGATGCCAGACTCTATCAAAGATCATTTAAATATCTAGATCGACGATTTTGTAATCACCAAAATTGTGAAGACTACGGTTCGAATGTTCCGTGAGAAAAGTCAGCAAGTCTCCAGATGAAGGTAAAGTCCGGAAGCTATAATGGCGACCATTGATGAGTTTTTTGGTTCCTAGATACTTCATTAATTTGGGTTTAATAATAGATTCAAAAAACTTTGAAAAAATCGAAGTGATTGCAGTTGGTCAATAATTTGAGGGATCGCTACCCCCTTCTTTCTTGGGAATAGGCTTATTGTAAGCTAGTTTCCAACCAGTTGAACATATTTCTGTCGAATAAGACAAGTATAATAGTTTTCGCAAAGGTTTAGCCAAAAATGAGGTACAGCTTTAAATTAACAGGGGTGAGAAACCATCAGGAACTACGGATTTGGAAACGTTTACCCCCTTAAGGACCTTGAACACATCTCTCTTAGGGATGAGTATTGGCTCTTATATAGAGAATTTGAAGCGAATTTACTAGTCAAAATATTGTCTTGGTGCAGGGAGTCAAGAACAACTTCATCATTGTTAAGTAGTGAAGGTATAGAGGAATTGCTGAAGTTGTTCTTGGTGATTTTTACCAGGAATCAGAAGCTTTTGCTATATTTCCGGCTTACCAAGATTCTTTGTCTAGCATTGTGATCAAAAGGAAAATTTTCTCTCCGTATAATGGACTTGCAGGTGTTCTGTGCGGTCTTGTAGATTGTTAAACCAAGAGCGATTTTGCTGTTGTTGAGACCTGCGGTAAGAATAAGGAATGTATTCATGCATTTCAAGACTTAGAATGTCACTAAGTTGTAATGTGCATTCATCAACATCACTCGCAGCAAAACAGACCGACCAATCAATTTCTCTACGATACTGATTGAGACTTTCCCAATCAGCATTTAGATTGTATTTTATTTGACGTTTTCGCTAATTATTCTACAACAATATACAATGATTAAACTTTTTTTTTGTCTTCAGGGGGTGGGGGCGACCCCAGCTCCCCTTAGCTGGATCTGCCACTGGTAATAAGTACCCGCTTGTATAAAATATAATGGAAAGGCTAGGAATATTAAGGTTAGAACAGGTATATTGAGCTCGTAATGATCGTCGTTATTAAATTGTGGAAGTTTAAGAACAGCAACATAAGTAGAGCAGTTTTATAAAGTATATTTCTTGCGATAAAAGAAGGCTTTTTAAAAGATACGAGGTCATGAGAATAAAAATCGGATAGGGCGACGATTATATGATTCCAAAAACATCCTAAAGTAAAACAGAAAATATCGAAAAAAAACTAACTATCAACAACCGCTGTTTATAAGTTGAAGATGAACATGTACACCTCTGCTCTTCTTTAATATAAGCCATATATAAGTCGTATGTAATTATAGTAGGTAGAAGAAGTTAGTTAGAGTAAGAATCTTTAGCTGTACCGAATACTAATTCTACTAACATTTAGATATGAATCCGAAACGCGGCTGATTGATTGATGTTATATAAATTTACAAAACAGTAAAATTTATTAAAATAAATAAGGTACCTCAGATGGGGTATGAAAATTGAAGAGGACACTGGTACGGAGAAGTACAGGATAAACTCGATTGGAATGGCTTACTCTCGGTAAGCCTTTCAAAAGTTGCTACAAAACTAAAATTAGAAGACTGTAACATCTGAACAAATCCCGAAATTGCAGGTAGAGAATACACAAGTCCATCTGTATAATTATCACATAGATGCCTATGCCTCCTAATTTTAAAATCCATTTGAAAATCTTTAAAAATTTGATTTTTTTATAATTAATACTTCTAACAAAAATGTTATCTTGAAAGACAAATGCGTTCTCAAGTTATCGGTCGTTAAGAAAAATTACGAAAAAAAGTACAAAAATTTAATTATTTTCAAATTTGATATTTATTGCTATTTTAGACATGCCTAAGCAATTCTTAATAACAAAAAAATAAAGGAAAAATCACACTAGGAAATCGGAAAACTTCTTTTTTCATAGTATGTTATATCAAAACAGCTGACATTGGGCATGTGAAAACATTTCTTTTGCGAAAATGAATCAATAGGGTAATTAATTAAATCACACTATCTACAAAAATATCTATCGAAAAATTTCACTAGCTATTAAATTACAAAATGTTATTCAAGCTAGAAAAATTCTCGTTTCGGTACCCCCAGAGCCATCTATTGGCAGAGCTATCATAACTAGATTAGAGAAAAAAACAAACAATTCCAAGCGAAACATGCCTGCCGCTATCGTTTGCTTTTTTGGTATTTTATAATTTCGTCTCATTCACTCTTGTACATTTTAAAGAGATAGCGAGTACCAGGCGATCAGCAAAATTCAGATCATTTATATGGAAAAATCCACTTCTTTGGTAAAATTCTGTTCTACTGCGCATGCTCGAAATATAGAATTATAGGAAAGAGAGCGGATAGTGAAGTAGTGTTAGTGTGTTTGGGTATTTTATTAACCAATGAAATGAAGAATTTTTGGAAGAGGAGAAGGCAAACTTGATAATTACCGTTATTTTCTTTACTTCTCTCTTCTGACCGAAATATTGAATTGCAAAAGAGTAATAAAGAAAACATTAGTTATCGGTACGTAAAATATTAGTGTGTAAATTTTATTAACGAAAGTGGCAATAATTTTCACTTTTGGAAGAGCAGAGGAGAGAGCAAATGTGGTAGCTACATATCTCTATCATCATCATCATGTTCAATGCTGATAGATTTTGGCGCATTGGCAGGCATTTTATCTGGGACTCACCACTCGTTCTCGAGTTATCGATCGTCAGGAAAAAGACGAACGTGCAAAAATTTTAAAATATTCTAATTTGAAAGAATTTATTTATATATATTTAGGAAGCCATCGTCATTTCTATGCATGAAAAATTTTAAAACCAAATTAAATATCTATATATATAGGTACAAAAAATCACACCATGAAATCTGAAAACTTTTCCAGCTAATTATAAAATCTTAATCTCATCAAACCACTAGATTAAAGAAAAAGAAACTCGGTAGTGACTGAGGGTGTTCATTTTAGAAAAATTTATTCCAGCTGGCCTCTTTACCTAGATATCAAAACAACTGACATTGGCATGAGAAAATAGTTCCACCTATTCCAAAAATAATTCGGCGGCCATTATTATTTCCAAATCAACAACGAAAACACATCACACCACCGAGAAATTGGAAAAATTTCTCTAGCTATTTAATTACGAAATTTTAATTTCGGAAAACCAAAAATTTTTTCCTTTCGATACCCCCCTGGTGCATTTTTTGGCACAAATATCAGAGGTATTTCAGAGAAAAAAAAAACAATTGCAAACGAAATATTTATATCGCTTGTTGCTCATATTTTGTAATTTCATCCCATTCACTCTTGTACATTTTGAAGAAACAGCGAATAACAGATCATTTATAACAAAATGCATTTCTTTTGTAAAATTCTGTTCTACTGCGCGTGATCGACCGATATAATAATTATACAAGAGACACGATAAAAGAAGAGGTAGGTAATCGGGTAAACTAATCAACATTAGCTACGTGAATAAGTAGTGTGTGTATTTTATTAGCCAATATGAAATCATTTTACTTGTTGCGAAGAGGAGAGGCCAAATATGGTTATCAGCATTTAGTTCCTCTATGTCTCTCATGTGCAATGCTTCTTGATAGCTTTTGCCAGAAATTTTATCTTGGGAAAAACAACGCGTTCTCAAGTTATGGATCGTCAATAAAAAGATGAACATGCAAAAATTAAATATTAAGGAAAGTTTGTCAAAAATACTGACTTCAACTGGGTGGGGGTGGCTACAATACCTCTGCAATAAAATCGTCTCATAAGATTCCCTACCAACAACGAGTACATACCTACATCAAACAATTGGATTCAGGAGTGGAGCGCGCATATTGATTCAAAGGACAAAACAAGAGGTTTTTTTTTATAATTCTTCAATGGATAAAACTGTTCAGTGTCAATAGTTTTGACATCTATCCATCAGACTAGACAGAAATTCATTATGTTTTGCAATTATCGGCATAAATAGTCAGCACTGAACTTACATCATTAACATAATTGATGAAAAAAAAAGCGGGCCGGAAACCCAGTCTGTTTCCTACATGAAAAAATTTTGTTGGATTTGTATATCTCCGTCTCCACTTTTATTATGATTTTTGTCATTCTTAGTAATTTTAATGTTCTCATATTTTTTTTATTATTAAATCGCCGTAGTAGTTTCGGTATAAGTCAAGGTTCACACCTACATTGCTGAAATAGGATAATGTCGCTACTAAATTCATACAATGCTGTCGAGGGATCTCGATTTGATTAGTTTAAAGACGAAGATGAGAAGTTATAAAGTGCTACACGGCCATTGAGAGGATCTATTGTTCTCACCCTCTCATCTCCTTAAAGAAAAAAAAAGTGTCTCATTCTCTATTCAGATACTCTAGTGAATTTTCAAAATAAATTTAAAAGTTTTTGGGTAAAGCCATTACATGGCCACTTCTTTTTAGTGCAAGCCCTCCTCAAATGCTTTATAGAAGGAAGAGAAATGCCGAAAATGGGAATATTTCGGGATGAGTTTAAATAAAGAAGCAGTATTATTGCTTAAAATCATATTCATAGTTAGAGAATGGGGGGAAGAGGTTAATGCTCGTTCACATTTTTATGAACCAAGGAGATGTTAAATAGATTCAACGTGCGCTTTAAATATCTAAAACTAATAAATCGCATCTATCGAGTGGATTCCTGACATTATTAAGCATAACAATGGAAAAAATTAGTCCGAAAATAAATTTTGTTAAAATCAAATGGGTCAATGGAAATTCGCCTATACTATAGGAATAAACCAGAAGAGCAGAATGATGATTATAGAACAATCTTTAATAGACCTCGAATGAATTGGATGCATTAATTTTAGAACTATAAAAAAAATGGAATAACCGAGCTTGAGCTAAAAATTGTCCTTAAAAAAGCTGAATGATTGCAAGTAACAATATTTGGAATGATTACACTTTTCATAATTAGCTGAAACAATCTCATAACTATAAACAAAAAGTTGACTTCGAGAATAAATCGTAGAAAGTGGGTAACAGCCTTAGAGACAGAAGGTTTTAAAGATTTTGTCATTCTAGGTGACTTAAATAAGATGAAAATTCATCCACCTATTGAACGGTTACTACTCTTATTTGAATTCCAAGATTGAGGAAACCATGAAAAATGTGTTATAATTAGAGAATGAATGCCTATACAAGATAAATTGTAGCATTGGCAATATTTTCTTAATATACAGGGTGTTTCCCCTTAGGAGGTCCATAGAGCGGAACGTGATAGTACTCACCTAGACTAACAAAAAATTGTATGGAAGGGGAGGGGGGCAATATCAACCGTTTAGGAGTTACAGTGTGATTAAGAAAAAAGCTAGTTTTTCATAAAACATCCTGTATTTTAAAAACTATTGGACGCACGGTCAGAGTTAGGAGCTCATTGTATGTAGAACTTCATAGCCTTTCCAACGACTGCACAACCAGCCCATTTTCTCTCCTCTCAGGAGATACGGGGGTCTAAACAAAATATTTAGTATTTCGTATAAACTATAATCTGTAGTTTCTCCTCTTTAATTTGACCTATAACACCCTATGTGCTATCTGCAGCTGTTAGAGTTATTAGCTCAAAACCATTCATGTCATACCGAAATATTTTTTTTAATGACGTTTTAGTCGGTAAGGGAACAAATTTAGGTATGAGAATAGCTTTCAGAATATGTTTTGAGCTAAAAGCTCTTTAACGGCTGCAGATTTTTTGCACAAGGCTCTATTTCTCAAACGCAATAAATTGGTAATACAAGTGGCCACCAGAAATCGTAAGATACATATAACCAGGCTATCTGCGGACTGCTCACCCGATTCTCGGCGGGAACGCCTCACATCCGATCTATACCAGCTATTAATTAATTAATTACTAGTCCACGGCTCCGTTCAAGTACTTCTAATGCATCATATTCTTCCCCTCGTTCTACGCATCCCAGCTTTCTGCAACCCACGAACTGCAACATCTTCTCGCTGAATGCACGATCTACTCTCAAGAACTTAGCGGATATTAGGCAGGTCGCATCCTTTGGAAACGCCAGTGCTCTTTTAATCTGTGAAACATGGACAAAATCATTTCATACCTCCAAGATGGTTGAAATTGTCGATTATAGAGTGCATAGATTAGATCGAACTGATAATAGGGGTGGAGGGGTGGCCATTTACATATCCAACTCGTTCAATTCTAATGTTGTCCAAACAATAGCTGGGAAGTGCTCGCAGTGAAAATGTGGAATAATAGCTCATATTTAACCCCCATTGCTCTCATAGTGGTCTATAGAAGGGAGTTGACGTTCTCTGACTATCCGCTCTGAACCGGAAACTAGACTCGGTCATTGAACAATTCTCTCGAATTGTCATTGGGGGAGATTTCAATATTGACTTGGGTGGTAATTTCTTTCTTAAGACAAATTTGGAAGGGTTACTGGTTGGCTGCAATTAATTAATTGCGAACCTACTCGGCACGGGTCCTCTTCTGCCACTAAGCTGGATCTTCTTATCACTTAACTTTCCTCCTCAGTTCTCTGGCCAATGTCCGGGTGTTTCTGACCACGAGATAATCTTCGCCTCATTTGATCTTCCATGCCAACCTCCTAGTTCCTGGATCACCTTCCGCAATTTCTCTGGTCTACAACCTGATGCTCTTTCAACTGATATTAATAGAATGGACTGGTCGGCTTTGCATTCTCTACCTGACCCGGAGGATGCGGTTCTGAATTTCTCAAATAAAGTTAGATCCCTTTTTCAGAGAAATGTTCCTCTCAAAACCGTTCAGATTAAAAACATTAGCTCGAGAGTTATTAGCAGACCGGATGTTGCTCTACTTTGTGAACTTCGTGACATTGCATATGTACAATGGAAGAGATCCAAGTCCGAAATTAGCCGCTCTGAATTTCGTTGAATGCGTAGAAAAGCTGATTACCTGATACGTTCCAAAACCAGGGAACTCATTCAAAGCAGTTTCGAGGGTGAGCTTAACTGGAAGAAGATTCGAAACCTGGGAGTCACTTCTACAGATCTAAGATCCACACTGTTCCCCCTCTTCTCCGCTTCCCTCACGACATCCTACCCCTGGAAGCGAACTTTCTGCCTCTTAGGTCATCTATGACCTCCTCGCCTGGTCCTCAAGCCTTTTTCTCCAAGCTTCTCCTTCAGAAACTGTTACGAAATGGAAGTTATAGATGCACTTCATCAATGCTCGGCTCTGATCAAATTACAGCGTGCTTTTAAGGCCTGTTTACGTTATTTGTTTGGTATGAGGCGTCATTCTCATGTTGCACCGCTGACCCAGTTCCTTCTTCCAGGATCGCTCCAGACAATATATGAACTGAACACTCTTTGCTTCATTTATAGACATTTATAGACAATCCAGCTCCCTCATTAAGTTTAAGAACCTTATCCTGGAGCATTTTACTAAGGGTTAATAAGCGTTAAATTTATATAAAAAAAAACAAGAACTGTGATTGATGGTTGACCTTACTTAACTTGATCGCTGGTATTAATTTTGGTTTGTAGTTTGGGACTACCCATATATGAAGTGCAATGATAAACAAAAAAAAAAAACATTGAAATTTGAAACGCGTGAGTCTGAACTACATGTGATTTCCATGTTTTATTGTAATTAATATATATTTCATGCTTATTACTACGTATATGTTGTATTAATTTTAATAATAGTTGATGTATACAAAAACAGTCTAGCTCTTAGTATTAACACTAAACTGTACGCCAGCATTAACGTTTACTTTTGTTACTCTAGCTCTCTAAACTATGTCCACCAGCTCTAACCTCTTAATTCTTCTATATACTTCTAATTCTTTTATATACTTTTTATCCTGCTAATTTTATATATTCAATCGCTAACCCATATGTTAGTAATAAGCTTAATCCTGTAAATTTTCGATTCGTCCACCGTTGTTTCACGTGGCTGTGGCCGGGGCATTTAATAAATTTATCTATGACTATGACTAAGATAGCACATAGGGTATAATAGGTCAAATGAAAGAGGATAGTCTACAGTTTATAGTTTTTATAAAAAAAAACGTTATGTCAACGACCGTTTTGCAAAAAAATAGAGGTCAAAGTAAAAAAAGGTAAGGAAATAGGAAAGTTTTAGTTTAGACAAGCATAACTCTTGAGAAGAGAGAGAGTACGGGGGCGGGTTTAGCAGTCGTTAAAAGGCCATAAAGTTCTGCATAGAATGAGCTCTTAACTGTGCCCGTAAGTCCTGTACTTTTTAGGATACAGGATATTTTGTGAAAAACTAGCTTTTTTCTTAATCACCCTGTAACTCCTAAATGGTTGATATTGCCCCCCACCGCTGCCATGCAATTTTCGTTAACTAAGTGTGTACTAACACCTCCTTTATTGGGTCTGTTGACCTCCTAAGGGGAAACACCCTGTGATTAGTGAAAATAATTTTGCATTTTGTTGTAGGTATTTTGATTAAGATAGTCAGCTAATAACCAAATCTTTATTATGCACTCAATTTAATTACCGAATATAGATTTATTCCTTCAAACCAGCATTGGGTCAAGTAGGTATATACATTGTGTAATAAGCAGGGGTGGATCCATGGTTCTTGCGAGGGGGGGGGGGCGCAACTTTGGTTTGAAAAAACGGTATAAGTTGGAAACAGATCAAAAGTTCGAAGACACTCGCCACCACTCACAAATGTCAAATGCACAAAATTTATCATTTAAAAGATACGGGTCGAACAGATAAGCGAGTTCCTATCACTCTCAATGAAGAAAGCTGCTGAACGTTCAACTTTTGCCACTCTCGAAAGTCAAACGAGGCGTTAAATTATTTATTTGTTTTGGTTTGTAAATAACGGAAGTGTAAAACTTCCAAATCAGCCACTTTAGTTAGTAAAAATAAGGAAACACATTTTGCTCAAATTGACAAATTCATCATAAATTGTAACTCTGAAAAATACAGGACTTAAAGCGCTACGTATTTTACCTCTACTAAAGTCAAGAATGTTTTTTTTTTATTATTTTTTTTATAAATTATTAAGGCAAGTTCAGGACCTTATGATGCAAAGCCCAGCATGGCGGCAGGAAGGAAGGTGATAGGGAAAGGAATAAGGGAACGTGAGGACAGCGGCAGAGGTGCTGTTTTATGTCACCCTTAAACTTTCGCAGATTGTATGTCGGAGTAAAGACAGGAGATGGTAGACTGTTCCACATTCGAACAGTTCGGGATAAAAAGCATCGCGGAATTTTGCTGTATGGCCGAAAGTAATTTGATGGGTAAAAGGATGTTCGCGATTTACTGCGCGAGTGTTGCATGCAGGAACTATTTTACCAGGGATCAGGCTAGATATTTCATCAGAACATATAGCGATAAAAGAATGAAAGGCATCTGTGATTGCGGTTGGGTTCGAGAATAGAATAGAAGAGGAGGGGAGAGACCAAGTGCGTTAAGTTTAACTAAAAGGACTGGATGCCAGACTCTATCAAAGATCATTTAAATATCTAGATTGACGATTTTGTAATCACCAAAATTGTGAAGACTACGGTTCGAATGTTCCGTGAGAAAAGTCAGCAAGTCTCCAGATGAAGGTAAAGTCCGGAAGCTATAATGGCGACCATTGATGAGTTTTTTGGTTCCTAGATACTTCATTAATTTGGGTTTAATAATAGATTCAAAAAACTTTGAAAAAATCGAAGTGGTTGCAGTTGGTCGATAATTTGAGGGATCTCTACCCTCTTCTTTCTTGGAAATAGGCTGAATGTGTGCTAGTTTCCAACCAGTTGAAAATTTTCTTGTCGAATAAGACAAGTATAATAGTCTGCGTAGAAGTTTAGCCAAGGATGAGGCAAATCTTTTAATTAACAGGGGTGAGAAACCATCAGGAACTACGGATTTGGAAACGTTTATACCCTTAAGGACCTTGAACACATTTCTCTTATGGATGTGTATTGGCTCTTATACAGGGGCCCATACGTACCGCATTTCCTTTATACACCGGATTCCTCACTCAATTTCGAGAAAAAAGTTGTATAGGAGGAGAGTCGCAAAATGAACGGTGAGGGCGGTAGGGGGGTTTTGTGATTTTTGTTCTTTCTATCCTAATACCATGTAATTTTCGTGTAACTTTCTTGTTATACACCTTAAGAAGGTGACTTGCATCTCAGGTGATAGTAAACCCTCTACGGTTTCCAACAAATGTCCAACCACCTCTCTATTCCTTTTCCGTCGGCAGTTATAGGACGTCAAAATAAAAAAAAATTAGAAAATTTTGCAATTTGTTTTTCAATTTCAACGATTTTCCCGCTAAAATGCAAGATAACGATAGCACTTTCTGCCACGATTTCGAGACCTCCGAATGTTACCTTTCATTTGATCCTACATATGTACCTACCTAAATGCTACCGTTTTTGGGATATTTCCGTTTTTATGATGCATAATTTCATTAATTTTGCTAATAACAATAGAAATCGCGTCTAATTTATGCAATCCACGCAAATTAGCAAAAAATTCATGAATTTATGAATCATAGAAACGGGAATATCTCAAAAACGGTTGCATTTAGGTAGGTACGTGTGCATGGTCAAATTAAAGATAACATTCCGGGGTCTCTAAATCTTGTAAATAAACTGTATATTTATCATGTATTTTGGCGGGAAAATCGTTAAAATTTGAAAAAAATAGGATGTTTTTTTCCAATTTTTGAATTTTGACGTACTACAACTTAAGATTGAAGGTGACAGTAGGGCTGGTTGGACATTCATTGCAAAGCTTAGATGGTTTGCTATCACCTGAGATAAATCTCGCCCTGATAGGGTGTATATCAAAAATTTACAAGGTGTAAAGTGGAAACAGTACTAAAAATCGTAAACCCCATACCGCCCACACCGTGCATTTTCCGGCTCTCCTACCATACAATTTATTTCTCGAAATTGAGTGAGTAATCCGGGGTATAAAGGAAATGCGGTACGTATGGGACACCCTGTTAAGAGAATTTGAAGTTAATCTACTAGTCAAAATACTATTTTGATCCAGGGAGTCAAGAACCACTTCATAATTGTTAAGTAGTGAAGGTATAGAGGAATTGCTGAAGTTGTTCTTGGTGGTTTTTACCAGGAATTAGAAGATTTTGCTATATTTGCGGCTTGCCAAGATCCTTTGTCTGACATTCTGATCAAAAGGAAATTTTTCTCTCCAGATAATGGACTTACGGGTATTCTGTGCGGTCTTGTAGACTGTTAAACCAAGAGCGATTTTGCTGTTGTTGAGACCTGCGGTAAGAATAAGGAATGTATTCATGCATTCCAAGACTTAGAATGTCACTAAGTTCTAATGTACATTCATCAACATCGCTCGCAGCAAAACAGACCGACCAATCAATTTCTCTACGATGCTGATTGAAAATTTCCCAATCAGCATTTATATTTTCTTTTTAGTTAACGTGTGAGCTAAGTATTCTTGTAAAACTATTGCATTTTACGAAATAATAAAACATCTTTTCCAAAATAAATGTCTTCTTTAAATATAATAGCTCACTACAACAATATACAATGATGAAACTTTTTTTTTGATCTTCAGAGGGGCGTGCGCCCCTCCCGCACCCCTTGTTGGATCCGCCACTGGTAATAAGTACCTAAAATATAATGCAAAGGCTAGGAATCTTAAGGTTAGTATAAGTACATTGAGATCGTAATGATGATCGTTATTAAAGTGTGAAAGTTTAAAAACAGCAACATAAGTAGAGCAGTTTTATAAAGTATATTTCTTGCGATAAAAGAAGGTTTTTTAAGAGATACGAGGTCATGAGAATAGAAATTGGATAGGGGGACGATTATATCACTTCAAAAACATCTGAAGTTGAACAGGAAATATCGACAAAAAAACTAACTATCAACAACCGCTGTTTATAAGTTGAAGATGAACATGTACACCTCTGCTCCTCTTTAATATAAGCCATATATAAGTCGTATGTAATTATAGTAGGTAGAGAAAGTTAGTTAGAGTGAGAATCTTTAGCTGTACGAATATTAATTCTACTAACATTTAGATATGAATCCGAAACGCGGCTGATTGATTGATGTAATATAAATTTACAAAACAATAAAATTGATTAAAATAAATAAGGTACCTCAGATGGGGTATGAAAATTGAAGAGGACACTGGTACGGAGAAGCACAGGATAAACTCGATTGGAATGGCTTACTCTCGGTAAGCCTTTCAAAAGTTGCTACAAAACTAAAATTAGAAGACTGTAACATCTGAACAAATCCCGAAATTGCAGGTAGAGTATACACTAAGTCCATCTGTATAATTATCACATAGATGCCTATGCAAACACCAGAGCCCAGTATATTTCTTTTATTTTTACTGCATGATAATTTTAGAATCCATTTTAAAATCTTTAAAAATTTGAATTTTTTATAATTAATACTTCTAACAAAAATGTTATATTGAAAGACAAATGCGTTCTCAAGTTATCGGTCGTTAAGGAAAATTACGAAAAAAAGTACACAAATTTAATTATTTTCAAATTTGATATTTATTGCTATTTTAGACATGCCTAAGCAATTCTTAATAACAAAAAAAAAAAGTAAAAATCAATATAAATCACACTAGGAAATCGAAAACTTCTGTAATGATTATCCCGTGGATGGATGTGGTGCAACGTTTCTCCTTGTCTATGAGTGGCTATTGGTGTCAGAGACCGCCTTTCGTAGTGGGCGAGATTGCTCAGCCGAAATTAATTCTGGAGTGCAGGCGAGAAAGCTCAGCCGATATTAATACTGAAGTGCAGGCGAGAATGCTCAGCCGATATTCGCACGATTTATGGCGTCAAAGACTGCCGAAGTTATTAGAGAGAGGAATTGATATTAAAACACTGTTCTTCTCTAAAACGTACTGTCTTTATTTCGAATCAAGTTCTATATATATATATTTAATCGCTACCCCTACCTAGTGTATAAATCTACCAATTAGTTAATTTATTGCAATACATTGCAATATAGATTATTCACCCGGAGTAGCGCAATCAATATTTCCAAATCAATATTAAAATTTGGCCATGTTGCACATTCACAACATTTCCCACATTCGAGTTCACTGAGGTCAGTGTAATGCATGAATGGTGTGAAATGCCGTGTCAGCAAACTGGCGTGTGTCGCACTGAGGTGCATTGCCCTTGTCATTACAATAATTTTCATGAATGGAAATTATGCATGAATCATAATAAATGTGATTATGTTTTTGCATGCTTGTTCTCATTCTTTTGATTTCAAAGTTTTTTTGTTGTTTTTAGAGCGTGTGAATTTGATGAAAATATTTTATTGAAAATATTTGATTGATTTATTTGATGCGCTACATCCCTCCTCTTATGGAAAAAAAATTTTGCTTTATTAAAGGAAAATTTTTGTTTTAATCTTATAGTGTAGTTTTCTATCTAATGCTCCTAATGAAATGATTCGTATATTTTATCTAATTCTTATCTATACAGCCAATTCGATTGTTACATGCTACTTATGGTGAACCTTAAATTTTTTTTAGCCGATTATTATGTACTTCTTTTATTATTTTATCTATCTTTATCTTAGTGTTAACGTTATTCGTATCAATTACAATGTATGGCCCTTTATATGGGGGTTCATTCTTTCTCTTATTTCCTACTTTTAACAATACTTTATCTCCTATCTTAATTTTTAGTGGGTTAGTAATTATGCTAAGATTTTCGCTTCTTTTCTTTTTAGAATTCTCCAATAGTGCTTTGGCTATTCTTTGACTTTCTTGTAGTCGGAACTTTAGTTCTTTTGAATAGTCTTCTAGATTGTAGATCGGATCTGTCCTGTTTTGATCTAATGTGTCTGGAAGCGATGCTAATTTGCCGAATATTAGTTCGTGTGGTGAAATTTTGGTTTCGGAGTGAGGTGTGATATTGTAGCAGAATGTGTAATAGGGTAACCATTCATCCCATTCGCCATTCTGAGCTATTGATAATATGTATTCGTTCAGTACACGATGATTCCTTTCAATTGCACCCAGAGTTTCGTGGTGAAACGGAGTTGAGGTGACTTGGTCTATTTTGAAAATTTTGCATACCTCTGAGATTAATTGGTTGACAAATTCGGTGCCTAGGTCCGTTTTTAGGATTTTGAAGGTTCCATATTTCAAGATTATTCTTTCGACTAATATCTTTGCGACTGTTTTGGCCTCTTTATTCTCCATGGGGAATGCTTCTACATATTTTGTTAGTTGACATTGACATGTCAGGATGTATCTGTAGAATTTACTTTGTTTAATGGGTCCTACTGTGTCAACTTCTAATATTTCGAAACTTTGACTTGGTGTGTTAGTTTCTATCATTCTTTCTTTGGTGTTCCTTATTATTTTATTGCACTTACATTTCTCACAGTTATTTACGTAAGTTTTGACCATTTTGCTGAGATTTTTCCAACAGAATCTTTGTTTAATCTTATTAATTGTGCGTTTGACTCCTGAATGTCCACCTGTGTATGGAGTGTCATGAAATTGTTTGATTATGCTTAATTGTTCTTCCTTGTTTAGTATCCTTCTTGGTGGTTTAAATATTATCATGCGCAAACTTTTCTTTTCTTTTATTTTAATTCCCTTCTGCAGATCATTAAACTTCTTCTTAAATTCTTCTATGTCGACTTTTTTAAATATTTCTTCTTCTTTTGAGATTGCTAGCGTTTGAATTCCGTTGTCAATCATCGCGTGAGTAAGCTTCTCCAATATCGATCCTAAGTTCAGATTCAGATTATCGCAGTACTCGATCGCAACTTCATTTTTTGATATGAGTATACTCTTCTTTTTATTATACTTTCTTCTTTGGACGTCCTCCTTTATCTTTATGAATTTTAATTGTTTTACGTTTCTTATTTCGGAGATTGAAGTGCATTCGTAGATGAAAAGTTGGCCTGACGATTCATCGACACTTTTAATATCTCCAAGTTTTTCGCATGCTTCTGATTCTTTTGCTTCCTTTGATCTATTCCTCGTTGTTATTTTAATTTGCGCTGTTGGTATCATTTCTTTAAGCATATCCGAGTTAAGTTTTATCCTGGATAGTGCGTCTGCATTTGTATTCAGTAAACCCTTTTTGTATATTATGTCGAAGTCATATTCAGATAGTTCTAAACGGATTCTTGTCATCTTTGATGATGGATCTTTGTGTGTAAACAAACTTACTAGAGGTCTGTGATCAGTCACGACTGTGAATCTTCTTCCATAAAGGTATGGTCTGAAGTGTTTTATTGCCCAGTAGATTCCGAGAAGTTCTTTTTCTATGATTGGTTTCTTAAGTTCGTGTTTATCTAGGGTTCTGCTTGCGTAGGAAATGGGTAGGTCTTTGCCTATTTCTCCTTGAGATAAAATTGCGCCTAATGCAAAATTTGATGCGTCTGTCGTTAAGACAAATTGTTTTGAAAAGTCTGGATATTGTAATATGGGTGGTTTGGTTAATTTCTGTTTCAAGGTGTCAAAAGCTTTTTGACATTCCTCTGTCCAGATGAAGGGTGTGTCCTTGCGGGCTAAAAGATTTAAGGGTTTGGCTATGGATGCAAAGTTTGGTACGAATCTTCTGTAGTAGTTACAGAAGGCCGTAAATCTTTTTGCTTCATCTGCATTTGTGGGTTTTGGATAATTGGTCACCGTATCGAATTTTGCGGGGTCTGTTTTTACTCCCATGTTAGTGATTAGGTGGCCTAAGTAAATCACTTCTGTTTGCAAGAAGTTGCATTTTTGTGGGTTTAATTTTAGGTTATATTGACGCAATCGGTCGAAAGTTCTGCATAAGTTTCTGTTGTGGTGTTGCAAGCTGCATCCAAAGATTATTATGTCGTCGACATATAAAAATGTCTCGGCATCTAAACCTGCTAGAGCTACTGTAAGCATTCTTTGGAAGCTGTTAGTGGAGATCTTTAATCCAAAAGGTAATCTTTTGAATTGATAGTGACCTTTGTTGGTCGAAAAGGCAGTTACAGGTCGTGATTGTGGGTGTAATCCGATCTGGTGAAAAGAACTTGTTAGGTCTAGGGTTGAGAAGTATTTTGCTCTCCCCAGATTGTCTAGGATGTCTTCGAGTCTGGTTAACGGGAATTTGTCATCCATTATCTTTTTGTTTAATTGTCGAAAATCGACTACCATCCTCCATTTATTTTCATCTTTAGTTCCCTTTTTTGGAACTACTAGTAAAGGGGCGTTGTATGGGCTTGTCGAGGGTTCTATGATGTCCTCTTCCAGTAACTGATCTACCTGTTTGTTTATTTCATCGCTCTGCACTTGTGGCAAGCGGTACTTCTTTATGTAGATTGGGATGTGATCTGTCATACTTATCCTTTGCGTGTAGAAATTATTCATTGTTAGTGTATCACCCGTTAGATGGAATATATCTGAATAGTTTCTGCATATTTCAAACAGTGAGTCTTTTGCTCTTTCATCTAGGTTATTTATATTCAATTCCTTTTTTAATTTTTCGAAACGTGTCTCGTTGTCGTTTTCTATTGATTTCACCTTCCTTATGAAATGGTATTCTGTTAGAGGCACAATTTTCAGTTGTGGTGGTTCGATACTGATGTCCTGCTCCAGTGTATTGAGCAGTTTAACGTGAACGATCCCTTTTGTTGGTATAATGGCATTTGCAATAAAAATTCCATGCTGGAGTTCTTGGCTCAAAACTATGCTGTCTTCGTTTACTTTTATATCCATTGCTTGATATATTTGCGATCTTGCTGGAATTGTGATGGTTTTTACTTCTGGGATCCTAGTCATGATTGGTATCTCAATGTTGTTATTTTCTGTGCAAATTGTTAGAATGAATTGTTCATAGTCGAGTTTGCATCCGAATTTGGTCAAAAAGTCTAGTCCAATTAATCCATCCGTAGAGATTGGGAAATTATCTTCTACGACATGTAATTTGTGTTCTATTATGTCTCCTTCGACCTCAAATTTCATGTTTAATGTTCCAATTGTTTTAATTTCACCTTCTGTTACTCCTGTTATTCTGCAGGATTCTTCTCTTAATTCTAAGTGATCTATTAAGCTATTTTTCTTAATTACTGATATATCCGCTCCCGTATCTATGAACCATGATGCATTCCTTGATGTTGCATCGCCTTTTATATTTACATAGTTGGTCAGGTTTTTGACCATGAATTTATGCATCTTTATGCATTGTTCGTTTGATATTCGTTGTCCCCTGAAAGCTGTGTTTCGGGGACTCCTTGTCCGTTTCCCGAATTCAATACATTTATTCGTCTAAAAAATGGACGATTCTGATTCCGTGTTTCTGGAATTCTATTTTGTGTGCGTACATTGTTAAAATGTGTTGTATTTTGATTGTGGTTTTGTCTTGATGGGATGTAGATGTTCCTTCTTGCTTGATTTTGGTGATTATATCTATCACTGTATTGGTTCCCTTGCGTGTTTCTGTATGCTTGGAAGTTGTGTCCTCTTCTGTTGTTGTTCTGGTGAAAGTTTCGATTGCGATTGTAGTCTGTGAATCGTGTTGGGTGTGAAGAGAATCTTAGGATGTTTCCTGATTGTCTGTTGTCAGTGTCAATCTCTGTCGCAAGTTGTACAGCGGCTGATAAGGTTTTGGGTTGTGCGGCAAATACTGTGGTTTTAAATGGTTCTCTTAAGCCTGACTTAAAAGCATTTAGTGCTAGCTGATCATTTAATTTAGCAATTATTTGCCGGTTCTCTTCTCCTTGTTCGATTATTTGGATGTTGTTTAGTTCTGCTGCCAGCGATTCAATCTTGTTAGCAAAGTCTTGCACTGGTCTTTCACCTTGGTAGCTCTTGGCTAGTTCAGTTTGAATTTTGAGAGGATTCCTGTTAGTTCTGCATATCTTTTGGAACAATGTTTTAAGTTCTGACAGTGATGTTGGTGTCGGTTCGTTGCAGATTTTGTTACGTACCTTTTGTGAAATTTTTGTTTTAATCACGAAGTTGATTAGCTTTTTCTTTTCATCTGCACTTTCTATTGAATCATGAAGGAATTCTATGAGATTAATGAAGTTTGTTAGATTCTTTGGATCTCCATCGAACTCAGTTACCACTTTCATTGTTAATGGCATGTCAAACAAAGCCATTTTGTCAAATTTTGCACTTTCAGAGTTTTTTGTATTTTTATCCCTTAAATCACTAGTGTTTCTCTCGTCGTTGTCTCCTTCTTCTGTTAAGATTTCTTTTGTCTTGTTCTTGATATGTGTCTCTACTTCTTCGTATATCACCTGAAATTTATCTTTTATTGGTTGGCTGATCTGTTTATCTTCTTTTGACAGTCCACCGTATATCTCTCTGAATTCAACTTTTAGCTCATCTGTTTTATTTCTTTTCATTAACAGATTTTCTGCACTATATTCTCTGTATGGAGTTTTCTTAAAATTGTCTAATATTCTTTCTAATTCTTTTATTGTGGTTTTCAATTTATTCATTATACAACTACGACTTAATGTGCATTATACTTGTTTATTTATTTATTTATTTATGTACATATCATCTTATACCTGTATTGTTTTGCTGACCTTTTTATTTATTATTGAATTAATTTTCTTTTTCATATAATTGTAAATAATGACTACAACAATAATTGAAATAATGGTACTTAATAAGTATTTGATGTCTGAGATGTGGTCCTCAAAGGTGCTGACAAATAAATTTGTGGTCGTTGCTGTTGCTGCGTTGTTTGCCACGATATTCGTTGGTTTGGACTCCTTTCCTCCCATTATTTATCTTCTTGTATTCTTGATTGTTCAAGCGTATCGTCTCGAGGAAGTAATTTTTTTCCTTTTTTGTTACTGACAGGCTTGCCAGCCGATATAGGTCCGCGATATTCCGTCTATGTTTGACTGCTTTTCCTGCCCTCGTTCTCTTTGGTCGCTGTTTTCGCTGTTGTCTTTCTTGTTCTTCTTGCTGATTTTGCTTCTCCTGCTGCTTGGCTCTTCTTGCTCTGTATTCCTCGATTGTTAGCGGTTTTGGTCCAGACTTAGGGTTTCTTTCCAATTCTTCTTTCAGTTGGTCTCGTATGCTTCTTGGTTCGTGGTGCAGGGTCGCCATGTAATGATTATCCCGTGGATGGATGTGGTGCAACGTTTCTCCTTGTCTATGAGTGGCTATTGGTGTCAGAGACCGCCTTTCGTAGTGGGCGAGATTGCTCAGCCGAAATTAATTCTGGAGTGCAGGCGAGAAAGCTCAGCCGATATTAATACTGAAGTGCAGGCGAGAATGCTCAGCCGATATTCGCACGATTTATGGCGTCAAAGACTGCCGAAGTTATTAGAGAGAGGAATTGATATTAAAACACTGTTCTTCTCTAAAACGTACTGTCTTTATTTCGAATCAAGTTCTATATATATATATTTAATCGCTACCCCTACCTAGTGTATAAATCTACCAATTAGTTAATTTATTGCAATACATTGCAATATAGATTATTCACCCGGAGTAGCGCAATCAATATTTCCAAATCAATATTAAAATTTGGCCATGTTGCACATTCACAACATTTCCCACATTCGAGTTCACTGAGGTCAGTGTAATGCATGAATGGTGTGAAATGCCGTGTCAGCAAACTGGCGTGTGTCGCACTGAGGTGCATTGCCCTTGTCATTACAATAATTTTCATGAATGGAAATTATGCATGAATCATAATAAATGTGATTATGTTTTTGCATGCTTGTTCTCATTCTTTTGATTTCAAAGTTTTTTTGTTGTTTTTAGAGCGTGTGAATTTGATGAAAATATTTTATTGAAAATATTTGATTGATTTATTTGATGCGCTACACTTCTCTTTTCATATGTTATATCAAAACAGCTGACATTGGGCATGCGAAAACATTTCTTTTCCGAAAATGAATCAATACCCTATATAACGAAATAAAATCACATTACCTACATACATATCTATCGAAAAATTTCACTAGCTATTAAATTACAAAATCTTAATCAAGCTAGAAAAATTCTCGGTTCGGTACCCCCGGAGCCATCTATTGGCAGAAGTATCATAACTAGTTTAGAGAAAAAAACAAACAATTCCAAGCAAAACATGCTTTGCTTTTTTGGTATTTTATAATTTCGTCTCATTCACTCTTGTACATTTTACAGAGATAGCGAGTACCAGGCGATCAGCAAAATTCAGATCATTTATATGGAAAAATGCACTTCTTTGGTAAAAATCTGTTCTACTGCGCATGCCCGAAATATAGAATTATAGAAAGAGAGCGGATAGTGAAGTAGTGTTAGTGTGTTTGGGTATTTTATTAACCAATGAAATGAAGAATTTTTGGAAGAGGAGAAGGCAAACTTGATAATTACCGTTATTTTCTTTACTTCTCTCTTCAGACCGAAATATTGAATTGCAAAAGAGTAATAAAGAAAACATTAGTTATCGGTACGCACAATATTAGTGTGTAAATTTTATTAACGAATGTGGGTGGCAGTCATTTTCACTTTTGGAAGAGCAGAGGAGAGGGCAAATGTGGTAGTTATCTCTATCATCATCATAATGTTCAATGCTGATAGATTTTGGCGCATTGGCAGACATATCTGGGACTGGACACGCGTTCTGGAGTTATCGATCGTCAGGAATTTTTTTTTATATTTAGGAAGCCATCGTCATTTCTATGTATGAAAAAATTTAAAACCAAATTAAATACCTACATATGTAGGTATAAAAATCACACCATGAAATCGGAAAACTTTTCCAGGTAATTACAAAATCTCAATTTCATCATTCCACTAGGTTAAAGAAAAAGAAACTACGGTAGTGACTGAGGGTGTTCATTATAGAAAAATTCATTCCGGCTGGCCTCTACCTACATCTCAAAATAACTGACATTGGCATGGGCAAATAATTCCACCTATTCCAAAAATAAATCGGCGGCCATTATTATTTCCAAATCAACAACGAAAACACATCACACCACCGAGAAATTGGAAAAATTTCTCTAGCTATTTAATTACGAAATTTAAATTTCGGAAAACCAAAAATTTTTTCCTTTCGATACCCCCCTGGTGCATTTTTTGGCACAAATATCAGAGGTATTTCAGAGAAAAAAAAACAATTGCAAACGAAATATTTATATCGCTTGTTGCTCATATTTTGTAATTTCATCTCATTCACTCTTACCCATTTTAAAGAAACAGCAAATAAGAGATTATAGGTCTGTCTGTTTACTCGAAAGTTTTTACTCGGTGTAAAAACTTTTACGCATTTTTACTCACAAACCGTCTGTTTACTTTTAACTAGTAAAAATCGAGTAAATTTATACGTTTCCCCTCTTGCACAAAGTTGCACATTTTTACTCATGATCAAGAGGATGTGTAACTTTGATATGCAATTAGCTGACTGTCAAAAGTATTAAATTTGAGGTTAAGCCGTTTGCTGGGTTATCGAAAGAATGTAAAATGATAATCTAAAGAGTCGAAATTAAAAAAAAAATATTAAAAAGGGTGGGTTTTTTAAAACGTATTTCAAATTAATTAATTGTTTTCTGTTTCAGACGGAAAGGTAGCAGCCAAATTTTTGACACTTGACAAGCTAAACAAAACTTACTCGAAAAGTGTCTGGTAACTTTTCTTGATTTATCCCCTCTACCGCATAAAAGTTTTTACTTGATTTTTACGCAAAGATTTTTACTCAAAAGTAAACAGACAGACCTTATTTATAACAAAATGCATTTCATTTGTAAAATTCTGTTCTACTGCGCATGATCGACCGATATAATAATTATACAAGAGAGACTATAAAACAATCAACATTAGTTAGTAGTAGTAGTGCGCCTGGGTAATTTTATTAACCAATGAAATAAAAAATCTATTTCAATTTTCAGAAGGGGAGAAGGCAAACGTAATAATTATCGCTATTTTATTTGTTTCTCTCTTCGCCAGCCAGACAGCTGAAGCTGGACCCATTGCTTTACTTCTTTTTTCAAAATCATTTTCATATGACTTTAACAACTTTAATTTTGTCTGTATAATTAACTAATTTAGACTCTGATGTTGCTACATAAATTAAATTTTTTTGAACATAAAACTTGCGGATAAATTTGGCCAGTAAATTTAGCTAAGTACAACCTACCTACATGAGACAACTTACATCTTACATACTCTTGTATGTTGTCGGTTGTACTACCTAAGTATATCTACCTAATTTTTTTTTTAAGCAAATTTCTAGTCATTTAACCAGTCCTTCTCGGTTCATAAGTCCCTATCTCGCCTAGGCTGACAAATTGGTTTTTACCTTCTATCAAGAACTTCATAGCTATTTGTATGATACGGAGTTCCGCCAAAATGCAGCCTTGATGATTCCAAAAGAGACCATCAAGCATGAAATTCAACGAATAAAATTACACGAGTTGACAAGAATGGATAAACGCGATGAGACTTGAAGAAGGGTGGACAGTTGACGGATTTTTAAAATTAGGCAGCATCAAAGAACGGTTTCCCAAATATCCAGCAAACTAATGCCTCACTTAAAGCTCTTATTCTAAAACTCTCGAGCCTACGATTCTCTAAATTCCTTAATAGCATTACTCCCATTTGGAAGATATGTATGCAGGTACACCAGGAATAGAGTGATAAAACACTGAAAGCACTAGATGCATGCTTAGAAGGCATATACTATTATTAACAACGGCAATAAATACAAGAAAAGCCCAGACTCTGTCTTTAACGCGTTATAATCCAAATTTCTTTTTTTTTAATAAAAAAAAAGAAACCGAAAGACAAATAAAAAAATTTCAAAAATTTAAGAAATTTTAAAATTAAAAAACAATTAAAAAACTTTAAAAAACAAAAAGAATAAACCAAAAATAAATTAGGGGAGAAATTTAACGGAGATGCCAGCTCTAAGAACGGACAACTTCAGCTAGTTTACATAGTTGAAAATCAAAATTATATTATTATTATAGAATATAGTCACACCTCAGCCCCAGTATTTTTTAAATTTCCGGCATTTTTTCATGGTATACTTTTAGTAGGCAAATTTAAGGTATTTGGTTACCATCGAAGTTTTCTATATTTTTGGTTCATGTTAGGCCTAACGCGCACTGGAGACTTTTTGTCACGCAATTTTTTGGTTACTGTCGCCGTCCTGCCGTTGCAAGCTAGTTTAATACGCATACTCGTATAGTGGGGTGATACCCCACAAATTCATGTCATGTTTTATATCACCATGTATCAATATAAATTTTCAAGTAGGCAGCTGTGAGATGAGCATTTGTCATAAGGATATATAGAATATCAATGAAAGAACCGCTATTGGGGGGCTCTTCCAATTTGGAGCGAGAGGTTTAAGGAAAATTTCACTAAATGTTTAATGAACTTCTATCCTATCCTGAAAAATTCCTTTGATATTTCCGTATGAGTGTTGAAATATTTGATGATTTACTACTACAGATTTTGAGGCTTTCTTTAATTTATTAAAGTACCAATATGCGATCATAAATTTAATCCGAAGAGAGACTTGCTGTAACTCTAAGGTCTATAAATATTTTTATGGATATTTCTCCCGAGAATTTTATCTTCGAATCACTATCAGAGTATTCCTTAAATTTGCACTTGTTGTATTCATGTTTCATAATTTATATTTCCCTCTTACACTATCGATGTAGCAGCCATAGCTAGCCTAGCTCTACAACTCCCAAAACAGTGGCAGTCAACCGGCGACAAAAATGTTAGCAGTGCGTGTATATACATTAATATAAATGTGAAGGCGCGGTGATAGCCTCGTCACCAAAAATTTGCTAGTGTAATATGCGGGGTGTATACAATAATCAAAACTAACCTTCTTTCAGTTGGGAGGTTGTCTCTGTCGTCATTTAACAACCATATTTTATTGATGGTCTATTTCTTTGCTGTTCTGACTTAATTAGAGTAGCCTGACGGCATTAACTCTATATAGGAGCAGAACTCCCTATTTAAAACGCTGGTGTATATTAGGATGTTACTAGATCGGACTTGCAACTAAAACTCTCTTCTTTTATTCCGTTATTAATTCTATACTTATACAGGGTGTCCCACGTAACGTGTTCCCTGCGCATTTTTCTCAAAAATGTGTGGAGTTATCGAAAAAGTCCTAATAATAAAAGCTTGACTAATGATATCAAGGTATCCTTTGGCGTAGCCAAAGTTCTTTAAAACTGATTTGGAAAAGGATATATTAAAAAAATGTCTTTTTCGTCCTTATTAAGGATATATTTAGATCACATTTTTTAATTCCGCGAATAAAACTAAAACGAAAGTGTTATATTGAAAATTTCAGTTTAACCCTTTATTATCGAGATATATAGTAAGGTCTCAAATTGTTCCTTTCTCGAAAATGCACATAGATATCATCGAAGTGCTAGTAACAAAAGTTACCCATCATAAGCCGGGCTATCTTTTGGTATGGTAAACATTTAAAAAAAAAAGCCACACGAAAAAAGGATATCTTCGGTTTGGTCCTTTTCGTCCTTTCTGAGGATACATTTTTGACATATTGAATAATTGCAAATCAGATTAGAAAAAAAGTGTTATACCTACTGAAAATTCTTCGCAAATAGAAGGTGAATCATTTACAGGTATGAATTTGTGTTATTATGAGTAGCTTTCGTTACTAGAACTTCGATGATATCTGTGAGCATTTTCGAGAAAAATGGCAAAGGAACACGTATAGAGTACAATTTGAGACCTTATATCTCGATAATAAAGGGTTAAACTGGAATTTTCAATATAACATTTTCGTTTTAGTTTTATTTGCGGAATTCAAAAATGTAATCTAAATATATCCTTAATAAGGACGAAAAGGACATTTTTTAAATATATCCTTTCACAAATCCTTTTTCAAGGACTTTGGCTATGCAAGAGGATACTTTGACTAATTATACGACACTTTTATTATTAGGACTTTTCCCATAACTCCCGCACATTTTCGAGAAAAATGCCCAAGGAACACGTTACATGGGACACCCTATACAGGGTGTCTCATACGTACCGCATTTCCTTTATACCCCGGATTACTGACTCAATTTCGATAAATAAATTGTACGGTAGGAGAGCCGAAAAATGCACGGTGTGGGTGGTAGGGGGGTTTACGATTTTTAGTACTGTTTCCACTTTACACCTTGTAAATTTCTTGATATACACCCTATCAAGGCGAGATTTATCTCAGGTGATAGCAAACCATCTAAGCTTTGCAATGAATGTCCAACCAGGCCTCTGTCACCTTCAATCTTAAGTTGTAGTACGTCAAAGTCCAAAATTGGAAAAAAACATCCTATTTTTTTCAAATTTTAACGATTTTCCCGCCAAAATACATGATAAATATACAGTTTATTTACAAGATTTAGAGACCCCGGAATGTTATCTTTAATTTGACTATGCACACGTACCTACCTAAATGCAACCGTTGTGAGATATTCCCGTTTCTATGATTCATAAATTCATGAACTTTTTGTTAATTTCCGTGGAATTGCATAAATTAGACGCGATTTCTATTGTTATTAGCAAAATTAATGAAATTATGCACCATAAACACGGGAATATCTTAAAAACGGTAGCATTTAGGTAGGTACATATGCAGGATCAAATGAAAGGTAACATTCAGAGGTCTCGAAATCGTGGAAGAAAGTGCTATGAAATTGAAAAACAAATTGCAAAATTTTCTAATTTTTTGATTTTGACGTCCTATAACTGCCTACGAAAACGGAATATACAGGTGGTTGGACATTTGTTGGAAACCATAGAGAGTTTACTATCACCTGAGATACAAGTCACCTTCATAGGGTGTATAACAAGAAAGTTACACGAAAGTTACATGGTATTAGGATAGAAAGAACAAAAATCACAAAACCCCCCTACCACCCTCACCATGCATTTTCCGACTCTCCTCCCATACAAACTTTTTCTCGAAATTGAGTGAGGAATCCGGTGTATAAAGAAAATGCGGTACGTATGGGACACCCTGTATATACACAAAGGTTTGTGCTTATTCTATATGATTATTGATTATTAATATAATTTACTTACATAGCATTATAATTTCGTGATCGCAGTGTTATTTCATCATAAAACTGCGATCAAGGTGTAATATACTTTACCTTGCATTCTTGCTTTCATATTCACGCGTGACCCATTTCGGTGCTCTGTTTATGCGAGCTTAATGTCGCTAACCGCACTTACATCGGTCGAATTTAATTAGTTGCTCATTCTTATGATTTTTGGGTTTTGCGTTACTTTAGGGTATTGTATGATATTGCACCGATTGGAAATGCTTCACCCATATTATGGTTTGAAATGTAGAAATGGTGCGTTGCAACTTTGTATGTTGCAAGATATTGCTAGGAATATTACACTAGCCAGAGGAACCAAAAATTCCTTTCTGTCACGTAACTTCAGGGGCGCATTTACATTAGAGCCTATGGAATTGACGGTAATGACAAATGAGTTACGTGATAAAATGTCTGCAGTGCGCGATAGGCCGTAACATACTTTACACTACTATTCCTGTTGATAACCCAAAGTATTTTAGAAAATCTTTTCCGTTAGGGGGTCCCATATCCTAAAGGGCTCAGGGCCCCCACTTGGGTAAAGACGGCCATGGAATATGGCACATCGCGCACGAAACTTTACGCTTTTTCGTAGCTGGCGCATAAGCAAATCCAGTAGAATAAAGCTAATTTACCTACATAAGTTACAATAAAATATTAAAAATTTCCAACTTAGTAGACAGACCGAAGAACATCATACCGAAAGAATAATGGGTCAATTCTGCAAGTCAAAGGAACACTTTAATTATATAAATATCATGTTCCTATGCATGGATAACAGCTGATAAAATCCATTTAGCGACGAGTATTCGCGAATCAACGAATGATTGTTAAGCAAGGCAACTCTACCATTCAAATTGGAATAGCGGTAGTAAACCATTAATTTTTATACGATATGACAGAAAGCCCATATTAGTCTAATTAAAGGCTTTATTAGTACACATATATCAAGATTTTTTAGTGGTTCAGATGATACGGCCTTAAACATAATGGCTTCTTTAAGTTCTTTAACTTACAGGAACCATATATGAAAAATTCAGGAATAGCTATAAATACTGAAACGAAATTATCTAAACACTCCGTAATTCCCGGGTATAGTAACCTGTCCTACAGCTCTCGCATATGACATTGATAGGAGACTCTCATTGCGCCACAGGGGCTGATCCAGGATTCTTGTGAGAAGGGGCCGCAAGCATGGTTTAAAAACGGTAGGTATAGCCTGGAAACATGTCAAAGTTCCAAGACACTCGCCACCACTCACAAATATTAAATGCACAAAATTTATCATTTAAAAGATCCGGGTCGAACAGATAAGCTACCACTCTCAACGAAGAAAGCTGCTGGACGTTCAACTTTTGCCACTCTCGAAAGTCAAACGACGCGTTAAATTATTTATTTTGTTTTGGTTTGTAAATGGTGGAAATGCAAAGCTTCCGAATCATCCATTTCGATTAGTAAAAATAAAAATAAAAATAAAAATGCATTCATCATAAATTATAACTTGAAAAATACAAGAATTAAAGCGATACGTACATACTTTGCGTCTATTTAAAATAGCAGTCACAGAATAGATGCAATGTAGACCTTGTAAGTATATAACTTAATGGAAAAGTTAAGAAAGTTTCACAAATAAGCCAAGCTCAGAAGGTGTACAAGGCACAGCATGGTAGGAATGACATAGGGAAAAGAGCGGAAGGCATCCAACATTGCGGCGGTGCTCGAGTGGGTCGATCTGACAAGTTATTGCCAAATCGCCAATGGGCTTGAAGGCTCTAAAAGCTAAAACTTTGAGACCAGCTCCGGCGCAGATATGGGAATTGTATTTCATTCTAGGTCTGATGTACGACTTGTAGAGGAGCGTTAGATTCTATGGGAGGAAATATCTCTTATACATTTTCAGAAATCCAAGACATTTCGATGCTTCTTTGGCAACAGACATGATGTGATCTGTCCAGCTTAATTCACAGAAAATATTAATGCCAAAGACGGTATACCGTAAATCAGTGCTCCATCAAAATAAAAAGCAGTTTTTAAGTTATGATTTTGTTTTAAAGACATGAGACAGCTTTGGGACTTACAAGGGCCCTACTTGTCATCACAGATTTCGTCCAAATTCACAGTATATGTAGGGTTTGACTAGAAATTAAAGTGATGGAGATGGGAGCTTCAGATGGCCAAGCGAAATCAGAATAATGCATAATGTAGGGTAGTCCGGATATTTGTAGGCTACCCCCTTGTAAAATGCTTAAATTTGCAAATTTTCGCGGGAGATATCACGGATAAATTCCAACAGAATTTGAATGAAAGCGCCAAATTCACTCGGGTAAAATTTCAACTATAAAGAAGGTATGTAGATTGCTGATTCTATAAGTACCACTTCCGTTAGTTCTCAAAGAGCGTCGGCAGATGGCGAAAAGTGGAAATGCAAAGTTTTATTAGATTTAATTATTTTTACGTAGGTAAATGACATCCGATCTTCCTAAGATTTTGTACAGATAATCTCTTGATAACGCCGCATCCATAAAAAAATAAAAAATTTAATTAATCGATAAGTCGTATAAAAACATTTCGAAATTAATTTTCAGGACAGAAATTTTGGCCGTCGAAAATTAAACTTCGCGAATTAATCGGAAAGGGAGGAAAAATGTACTCAAAAAATCAGAAAAAAATCACCCTACCTCTCTCAGAACACCCCCGAGTTCGTGAAATTAGAAATCTTTTTCGTGTGGAATTTATTAACTGTTTTTGGTGAAATTTTGTACGAATACACTACACAGATGCGGGAATATAAAATAAATACCCCCCATCCCCCAGCCCTAATAGTCCTAGTTCCTAATAGTCTCAAAACATCACAATAAATTTAGCAATAAGAATTATAAAAATCGGTTGGAATTTGGCCGAGATAAGGGGTGGTGGCTTTTTAGTAGCACACCTACTATACATGTGCAGCTAATTGAAAGTAATTTTATTTCGAAAACTGCTCCTAAACTAATTGGGATAATGACCTCTGGTTTTTTGTGGATGAAAGATAACAGATTATAGATAATTGTAACGCAAAGATATATTGCGAATATACCCACAAGATAATAATTATCAAGGTTTTCCCCAAAAGTGTTAATTTTAACTCCGGGCTGCACTACATTATGCATCATTTCAGTTTGGCTCGGTTATTTGGCGATGATGAATAGGGACCCTCTCATCGTTAGATGCCTTGAATTCGACGCGACTCGCTTTACCTTAAGCGATGATCTAATCATTGCATTCCCTCTGGAGTCCCTAAGAGTGTTAAAGCAGTAAACGAAATCAAGGGTCCTGTGATAAGCAAAACTATGGATAGGCTTAAAAGTAAGGAAAATCAGATCATTAAAGAAAACTAAAAAGAGGGATGGAGAAATAACCGAGTCCTAGGGACATCGGCATTTATAGGGTGAGGTTGTGGTGAAACGCCACATACTACAACCGGTATTAGGTGATCAGATAAAAAACTTTCAATATAAAATAGAAGAGGGGGCAGAGACCAGGTGCGTTTAGTTAAACTAAAAGGACTGGATGCCAGACTCTATCAAAGACCTTCGAAATATTTAGGGTAACGATTTTGGACCACAACAATTGTGGAGACTAGGGTTCCAATGTTCCATAAGAGAAGTCGGGTAGTTCCTAGACGAGCATCCAGTCCGAAAGCCATATCGCCGACCATTGATCAGTCGTTGGGTTTCTAAATACTTCATTAATTTGGAGTTAATAAAACATTCAAAAACCTTTGAAAGAATCGAAGTGATTGCAGTTGGTCGATAATTTGAGGGATCTCTACCCTCTTCTTTCTTGGAAATAGGCTGATTGTGTGCTAATTTCCAACAGTTGGAACTTTTCTTGTCGAATAAGACAAGTACAATAGTCTGCGTAGAGGTTTAGCCAAGGATGAGGTAAACCCTTTAATTAACAGGGGTGAGAGCCATCAGGAACTGCGGATTTGGAAACGTTTATCCCCTTAAGGCCCTTGAACACATCTCTCTTACGGATGTGTATTGGCTCTTATATACAGTATTTGAAGCGAATTTACTAGTCAAACTATTGTCTTGATCCAGGGAGTCAAGGACCATTTCACCATTGTTAAGTGGTGAAGGTATAGAGGAATTGGATCAGAAGCTTTTGCTATATTTGCGGCTTGCCAAGATTCTTTATGATCAAAAGGAAATTTTTCTCTCCGGATAATGGACTTGCAGATGTTCTGTGCGGTCTTGTAGACTGTTAAACCAAGAGCGATTTTGCTGTTGTTGAGACCTGCTGTAGGACTAAGGAATGTATTCATGCATGCCAAGACTTAGAATGTCACTAAGTTGTAAAGTGCAAAGTGTAAATTTTCCAATCAGCATTTATATTTGCTTCTTAGTTAACGTGTGAGCTAAGTATTCTTGTAAAACTATTGCATTTTATGAAATAATAAAACATTTTTTCCAAAATAAATGTCTTGCTTTAAATGTAATAGCTCACTACAAAAATATGCAATGAAGAAACTTTTTTTTTTTAATCTTCAGGGGGCGTGCGCCCGCCGTGCCACATGTTGGATCCGCCACTGGTAATAAATACCCGCTTGCATAAAATATAATGGAAAGGCTAGGAATCTTAATGTTAGTACAGGTATTTTTAGCTAGTACTGATCGTCGTTATTAAAGTACGTTGATACATGTGAAAGTTTAAAACAGCAACATAAGTACAGCAGTTTTAAAAAGTATATTTCTTGCGATAAAAGAAGGCTTTTTAAGAGATACGAGATCATAAGAATAGAAATCGGAGAGGGGGACGAAGTCGAACAGAAATATCGACAAAAAAACTAACTATCAACAACCGCTGTTTATAAGTTGAAGATGAACATGTACACCTCTGCTCTTCTTTAATATAAGCCATATATAAGTCGTATGTAATTATAGTAGGTAGAAGAAGTTAGTTAGAGTAAGAATCTTTAGCTGTACCGAATACTAATTCTACTAACATTTAGATATGAATCCGAAACGCGGCTGATTGATTGATGTTATATAAATTTACAAAACAGTAAAATTGATTAAAATAAATAAGGTACCTCAGATGGGGTATGAAAATTGAAGAGGTCACTGGTACGGAGAAGCACAGGATATGCTCGATTGGGATGGTTTACTCTCGTTAACCCTTTCAAAAGTTGCTACAAAACTAAAATTAGAAGACTGTAGCATCTGAACAAATCCCGAAATCGCAGGTAGAGTATACACTAAGTCCATCTGTATAATTATCACATAGATACCTATGCAAACACCAGAGCCCAGTATATTTCTTTTATTTTAACTGCCTGATAATTTTAAAATCCAATTTAAAATCTTTAAAAATTTGAATTTTTTATAATTAATAATTCTAACAAAAATGTTATCTTGACAGACAAATGCGTTCTCAAGTTATCGGTCGTTAAGAAAAATTACGAAAAAAAGTGCAAAAATTTAATTATTTTCAAATTTGATACTTTTTGCCATTTTAGACATGCCTAAGCAATTCTTAATAACAAAAAAAAGTAAAAATCAATATAAATCACATTAGGAAATCGGAAAACTTCTCTTTTCATATGTTATATCAAAACAGCTGACATTGGGCATGTGAAGACATTTCTTTTCCGAAAATGAATCAATAGGGTAATTAATTAAATCACACTATCTACAAACATATCTATCGAAAAATTTCACTAGCTACTAAATTACAAAATCTTAATCAAGCTAGAAAAATTCTCGTTTCGGTACCCCCGGAGCCATCTATTGACATAGGTATCATAACTAGATTAGAGAAAAAAACAAACAATTCCAAGCGAAACATGCCTGCCGTTATCGTTTGCTTTTTTGGTATTTTATAATTTCGTCCCATTCACTCTTGTACATTTTACAGAGATAGCGAGTACCAGGCGATCAGCAAAATTCAGATCATTTATATGGAAAAATGCACTTCTTTGGTAAAACTGAGTTCTACTGCGCATGCCTGAAATATGGAATTATAGAAAGAGAGAGGATAGTGAAGTAGTGTTAGTGTGTTTGGCTATTTTATTAACCAATGAAATGAAGAATTTTTGGAAGAGGAGAAGGCAAACTTGATAATTACCGTTATTTTCTTTACTTCTCTCTTCTGACCGAAATATTGAATTGCAAAAGAGTAATAAAGAAAACACTAGTTATCGGTACGTAAAATATTAGTGTGTAAATTTTATTAACGAATGTGGCACTTTTGGAAGAGCAGAGGAGAGGGCAAATGTGGTAGCTATCTCTATCATAATCATCATGTTCAATGCTGATAGATTTTGGCGCATTGGCAGACATTTTATCTGGGACTCAATACTCGTTCTCGAGTTATCGATCGTCAGGAAAAAGACGAACGTGCAAAAATTTTAAAATTTTCTAATTTGAAAGAATTTATTTTTATATTTAGGAAGCCATCGTCATTTCTATGCATGAAAAAATTTAAATCCAAATTAAATATCTACATAGGTACAAAAAATCACACCATGAAATCGGAAAACTTTTCCAGGTAATGACAAAATCTTAATTTCATCAAACCACTAGATTAAAAAAACAAGAAACCACGGTAGTGACTGAGGGTGTTCATTATAGAAAAATTTATTCCGGCTGGCCTCTTTACCTACATCTCAAACTGACATTGGCATGGGCAAATAATTCCACCTATTCCAAAAATATATCGGCGGCCATTATTAATTCCAAATCAACAACGAAATTTTATCACACCACCTAGAAATTGGAAAAATTTCTCTAGCTATTTAATTACGAAATTTTAATTTCGGAAAACCAAAAATTTTTTCCTTTCGATACCCCTGGTGCATTTTTTGCCACAAATATCAGAGGTATTTCAGAGAGAAAAAAAACAATTGCAAACGAAATATTCATATCGCTTGTTGCTCATATTTTGTAAATTCATCCCATTCACTCTTACGCATTTTAAAGAAACAGCAAATAACAGATCATTTATAACAAAATGCATTTCTTTTGTAAAATTCTGTTCTACTGCGCGTGATCGACCGATATAATAATTATACAAGAGAGACGATAAAAGAATAGGTAGGTAATGTCAAATTCAATATATATAATTTTCACTCATCGATACTGTCCACAATTAGTAGTGCCAACCACAATACAAAATTTGCGAAGCTACTGACGCTTTTTTTGTTTTTTTCATTAGAAGCAGTCTTCCCAAAATTCAACAATGTTGATATCAACGGGAAATAAAATATCACATACTTTTCAAAGGACCTCAATCATCATCAACAGTAAACCTACGGAACCTATATTAGTTATGGGTTCAGGTATGATAAATTAATATCAGTATCACGATTGAACGATAGTTGAAAACGACGTTAAGATCTCTAGTATTTTCAAATCTCATCGTGAATGACTGTTTGTGAACATTATAAACCAAATAAAAGGGCTAGACGCATTCAATTGGACCTAAAGGATTAATATAAATATCATATCATTTAAAATTAAAGCGAAATTAATTTTGTTTTGCAATTATCGGCATAAATAGTCAACACTGATCTCACATCATTAACATAATTTATGAAAAAAAAGCGGGCCGGAAGCCCAGTCTGTTTCCTACACTTATAGCTGTATTTTCATGAAAAAATTTTGTGGAATTAGTATATCCCCGTCTCCACTTTTATTATGATTTTTGTCAATTCTTAGTCATTTTATTGTTCTTATAATTTTTTTATTATTAAATCGCAGTAGTAGTTTCGGTATAAGTCAAGGTTCATACTTACATTGGTGAAATAGGATAATGTAGGTACTAAATTCATACAATGCTGTCGAGGGATCTCGATTTGGTTGGTTTAAAGACGAAGATGAAAAGGTTTAAAGTGCTACACGGCCATTGAGAGGATCTGTTGTTCTCACCCTCTCATCTCCTTAAAAAAAAAAGTGTCTCATTCTCTATTCAGATACTCTAGTGAATTTTCGTAATAAATTAAAAAGTTTTTGGGTAAAGCCATTAAATTTAAACTTCTTTTTAGTGCAAGCCCTCCTCAACTGCTTTATAGAAGGAAGAGAAATGCTGAAAATGGAAATATTTCGGGATGAGTTTAAATAAAGCAGTATTATTGCTTAAAATCATATTTTTATTTTTATGAACCAAGGCCATGTTAAATGGATTCAACGTGCGCTTTAAATATCTAAAACTAATAAATCGCATCTATCGAGTGGATTCCTGACATTATTAAGCATAACAATGGAAAAAATTAGTCCGAAAATAAATTTTGTTAAAATTAAATGGGTCAATGGAAATTCGTCCATACTATAGGAACCAAGCAGAAGAGCACAATGATGATTATATAACAATCTTTAAAAGACCGCTAATGAATTGGATGCATTAATTTTAGAACTATAAAAAAAAATAGAATAATCGAGCTTGAGTTAAACTTTGTCCTTAAAAAAGCTGAATGATTGCAAGTAACAATATTTGGAATGATTACACTTTTCATAATTAGCTGAAACAATCTCATAACTGTAAACAAAAAGTTGACTTCGAGAATAAATCGTAATAAAATAAGTAAAAAACGAGTTTTCAAACAAAACTGAGGCCAAGCCGCATGAAAAAGTAGAAAATAAACTTTTCTTCACACACAGAGGTGGACTCAGATTTTGTGATTGGGACATTTCTCTTGAATATTCTTTCTCTTCATGAATCAAATCACTTATTACCTCTGATTGATCATATTGAAATATATCGGTAATTGTCAGCGATTTGATTTGATTCATGAAGAGAAAGAATATTCAAGAGAAATGTCCCAATCAAAAAATCTGAGTCCACCTCTGTGTGTGAAGAAAAGTTTATTTTCTACTTTTCCATGCGGCTTGGCCTCAGTTTTGTTTGAAAACTCGTTTTTACTTATTTTATTTTCTACCTTTGCTACGTTAACTAAATTGTTATTACGTGCTGCATGCAGATATTTTAAAACAATTGTATGACGGCTGAAAAGACACTGATTTACCAGTTTTTCAAAAAATTTATTCGAGTATCAAATCGCTGAAGTACTGAAATTCAAATTATGTTTTAAACAGAGCTTTTTTGCTGTATTCCAACTTGATCCCATATAACATGAATTTTCCCGATTTTTCATGTTTTCCACAGACTTTTCCTATTACTATGAATTTCTTTATAAAAATTTACATGAATTTTCCTCGATTTTTCATGCAAGTTTTCATGATTGTTGAAGAGAAAGTATTGATGCCAGTAGGACGGAAAAAAAATGATTCTGCATAGCTTATAAAACTTTTTTGTTGGAAAAATTTCCGGAAAAGTCGGAAAATTCTGCATTTTTCCTGAAGCAGATTTATCACTAATCATATCGATGAAAATTTTTCCGATGATTTTCCCACTTTTCCGGGTTTTCCATGGAGTTTTCCACAAAAGCAACTTTCGCTCTACAACTTTGCCTTAGGTTGCAAAACGCTCAAACGCTTCCTTGGTCGGGAAAAATCCGGAAAAGCGTTTTACATGAACTTTCCTCGATTTTTTCTGCAAGTTTTCACCATTGTCGGAGAGAAAGTAATGATGCCAGTTGATAGGAAACTTGATCCTGCATAATTTAGAAAACTTTTTTACCGGGAAATTTTGCGGAAAAGTCTGAAAATTCCGGAAAATATTTTCGGAAAAATCGAAAAACTCTGCATTTTTCCTGAAACGGATTTATCACTAATCAAATTTGTACCAAATTTTAAAATGTTTTTTCCCGATTTTCCGGGTTTTCCATGGAAATTTCCGGTTCAAATTTTGACAGATTCAATTTTCACGCGACATGAACCTGTGTGCCAAATTTCAGCTCGCTGTGATGACGAAAAGTGGGTCTACGAGAGTGTCGAAAATAGTAAAAAAAGATATATATAAATAGACAGACAAATTCGTGTACGAGTTAAAGGGAATGGCTGGCCTCAAAAAGTAGGTAACAGCCTTAGCGACAGAAAGTTTCAAAGATTTTATAAGAGTTTTCTAGGTATAGATACAAAATAAATTATAGCATTGGCAATATTTTCTTAATATACAGGGTGTTTCCTCTTAAGAGGTCAATAGAGCAGGAGGTGATAGTACTCACCTGGACTAACAAAAAATTGTATGGCAGGGGGAGGGGTAATATCAACCGTTTAGGAGTTACAGGGTGATTAAGAAAAAAGCTAGTTTTTCATAAAACACCCTGTATTTTAAAAACTACTGGGCGCACGGTCAAAGAGGAGAGAACTTCATTGCCTTTCCAACGACTGCACAACCAGCCCATACCCCCTCTCAGGAGATACGGGTGTCTAAACAAAATATTTCGTAGTTCATAAAAACTATATACTGCAGAATCTCCTCTTTAATTTGACCTATTATACCCTATGTGCTATCTGAAACTGTTAGAGCTATTAGCTCAAAACCTATTCGTGGTACCGAAATATTTTTTAAAATGACGTTTTAGTCAGTAAGGGAACAAATTTAGGTATGAAAATAGCTTTCAGAATAGGTTTTAACGGCTGCAGATTGCACACAGGTATAATGAGCTCGTAATGATTGTCATTATTAAAGTATGTCGATACATGTGAAAGTTTAAAACAGCAACATAAGTACAGCAGTTTTAAAAAGTATATTTCTTGCGATAAAAGAACGCTTTTTAAGAGATACGAGATCATGAGAATAGAAATTGGATAGGGGGACGATTATATCACTTCAAAAACATCCGAAGTCGAACAGAAATATCGACAAAAAAACTAACTATCAACAACCGCTGTTTATAAGTTGAAGATGAACATGTACACCTCTGGTCTTCTTTGAATAATATAAGCCGTATATAAGTCGTATATAATTATAGTAGGTAGAAGAAGTTAGTTAGAGTGAGAAACTTTAGCTGTACCGAATACTAATTCTACTAAAATTTAGATATAAATCCGAAACGCGGCTGATTGATTGATGTTATCTAAATTTACAAAACAGTAAAATTGATTAAAATAAATAAGGTACCTCAGATGGGGTATGAAAATTGAAGAGGACACTGGTACGGAGAAGCACAGGATAAACTCGATTGGAATGGCTTACTCTCGGTAAGCCTTTCAAAAGTTAGAGACGAAAATTAGAAGACTGTAACATCTGAACAAATCCCGAAATTGCAGGTAGAGAATACACAAGTCCATCTGTATAATTATCACATAGATGCCTATGCCTCCTAATTTTAAAATCCATTTTAAAATCTTTAAAAATTTGATTTTTTTATAATTAATACTTCGAACAAAAATGTTATCTTGAAAGACAATTGCGTTCTCAAGTTATCGGTCGTTAAGAAAAATTACGAAAAAAGTACAAAAATTTAATTATTTTCAAATTTGATATTTATTGCTATTTTAGACATGCCTAAGCAGTTCTTAATAACAAAATAATAAAGGAAAAATCAATATAAATCACACTAGGAAATAAGAAAACTTCTCTTTTCATATGTTATATCAAAACAGCTGACATTGGGCATGCGAAAACATTTCTTTTTCGAAAATGAATCAATACCCTATACAACGAAATAAAATCACACTATCTACATACATATCTATCGAAAAATTTCACTAACTATTAAATTACAAAATCTTAATCAAGCTAGAAAAATTCTCGTTTCGGTACCCCCGGAGCCATCTATTGGCACAACTAGATTAGAGAAAAAAACAAACAATTCCAATCGAAACATGCCTGCCGCTATCGTTTGATTTTTTGATATTTTGTAATTTCGTCTCATTCACTCTTGTACATTTTACAGAGATAGCGAGTACCAGGCGATCAGCAAAATTCAGAACATTTATATGGAAAAATGCACTTCTTTGGTAAAAATCTGTTCTACTGCGCATGCCCGAAATATAGAATTATAGAAAGAGAGAGGATAGTGAAGTAGGGTTAGTGTGTTTGGCTATTTATTAACCAATGAAATGAAGAACTTTTGAAGAGGAGAAGGTAAACGTGATAATTACTGTTATATTTTTTGCTTCCCTCTTCTGACCGAAATATTTAATTGCAAAAGAGTAATAAAGAAAACATTAGTTATCGGTGCGTAAAATATTAGTGTGTCAATTTTATTAACGAAAGTGGCAGTCATTTTCACTTTTGGAAGAGCAGAGGAGAGGGCAAATGTGGTAGCTACATATCTCTATCATCATCATCATGTTCAATGCTGATAGATTTTGGCGCATTGGCAGACATTTTATCTGGGACTCAACACTCGTTCTCGAGTTATCGATCGTCAGGAAAAAGACGAACGTGCAAAAATTTTAAAATTTTCTAATTTGAAAGAATTTATTTTTATATTTAGGAATCCATCGTCATTTCTGTGCATGAAAAAATTTAAAACCAAATTAAATATCTACATAGGTACAAAAAATCACACCATGAAATCTGAAAACTTTTCCAGCTAATTACAAAATCTTAATGTCATCATACCACTAGATTAAAGAAAAAGAAACTCGGTAGTGACTGAGGGTGTTCATTATAGAAAAATTCATTCCGGCTGGCCTCTTTACCTACATATTAAAACAACTGACATTGGCACGGGAAAATAGTTCTACCTATTCCAAAAATAAATCAGCAGCCATTATTATTCCCATGACTATAAAAATCAACAACGAAATCATATCACACCACCTAGAAATTGGAAAAATTTCTCTAGCTATTTAATTACAAAATTTTAATTTCGGAAAACCAAAAATTTTCTCATTTCGATACCCCTGGTGTCATCTATTGCCACAAATATCAGAGGTATTTCATAGAAAAAAAAAACAATTGCAAACGAAATATTCATATCGCTTCTTGCTCATATTTTGTAAATTCATCCCATTCACTCTTACGCATTTTAAAGAAACAGCAAATAAGAGATTATTTATAACAATATGCATTTCTTTTGTAAAATTCTGTTCTACTGCGCATGATCGACCGATATAATAATTATACAAGAGAGACTATAAAACAATCAACATTAGAGTAGTAGCAGTGCGCCTGGGTAATTTTATTAACCAATGAAATAAAAAATCTATTTCAATTTTCGGAAGAGGAGAAGGCAAACGTAAAATTATCGCTATTTTCTTTGTTTCTCTCTTCGCCAGCCAGACAGCTGAAACTGGACCCATTGCTTTACTTCTTTTTTCAAAATCATTTTCATATGACTTTAACAACTTTAATTTTGTCTGTATAATTAACTAATTTTGACTCTGATGTTGCTACATAAATTAAATTTTTTTGAACATAAAACTGGCGGATAAATTTGGCCAGTAAATTTAGCTAAGTACAACCTACCTACATGAGACAACTTACATCTTACATACTTGTGTTGTTGTCGGTTGTACTACCTAAGTATACCTACCTAATTTTTTTATAAAGCAAATTTCTAGTTATTTTAACCAGTCCTTCTGTTAATAAGTCCCTATCTCGCCTAGGCTGACAAATTAGTTTTTACCTTCTATCAAGAACTTCATAGCTATTTGTATGATACGGAGTTCCGCCAAAATGCAGCCTTGATGATTCCAAAAGAGACCATCAAGCATGAAATTCAACGAATAAAATTACACGAGTTGACAAGAATGGATAAACGCGATGAGACTTGAAGAAGGGTGGACAGTTGACGGATTTTTAAAATTAGGCAGCATCAAAGAACGGTTTCCCAAATATCCAGCAAACTAATGCCTCACTTAAAGCTCTTATTCTAAAACTCTCGAGCCTACGATTCTCTAAATTCCTTAATAGCATTACTCCCATTTGGAAGATACATATGTATGTTGGTACACTACGAATAGAGTGTTAAAAGACTGAAAGCACCAGATGCATGCTTAGAAGGCATACTATATACTATTATTAACAACAGCAATAAATACAAGAAAAGCCCAGACTCTGTCTGTAACGCGTTCCAAACCAAATATTTGTTTTTTTTTAATAAAAAAAAACCGAAAAACAAATAAAAAAATTTAAAAAATTTAAGAAATTTTAAAATCAAAAAACAATTAAAAAACTTTAAAAAAACAAAATGTATAAACCAAAAATAAATTAGGAGAGAAATTTAAGGGAGATGCCAGCTCTAAGAACGGACAAATTCAGCTAGTTTACATAGTTGAAAATCTGGGCAAGTAACAGCAGTGTGGATAGAGGAATTTCTGAAGTTGTTCTTGATGGTTTTGACCAGGGATCAGAAGCCTTTACTATCTGTGCGGCTTGCCAAGATTATTTGCCTAACATTATGATCAAATAAATAAAAAGATTACTCTTTCTGGACTTTTTACCGGATTAAACTTAATTTTGTTCATTTGTTTTTCAAATCACCCAATTTCGCTATTTGGGACCTGTTGATGAGTCAAACCAAGACTTGTCACCAAAAATTAATGGGTTGTGTGATGAAATAACAAATTAGAACATTTTTTAGCTTTTGCTATATACCGGAGATATCCCAAAAAATTCTTTCTTGAACAAAATTATGATCAAAAGGAAGTTATTCTCTCCGGATAATGGACTTGGAGGTGTTCGGTGCAGTCTTGTCGACTTGTTTGAATTCTGGACATGAATGCAATTGATACGGATACAGCATTTATATTTTTTCTTTTTTGTTAACGTGTGAGGTAAGTATTGTAGTAAAACTATTGCATTTTACGAAATAAAACAAATACATATTCCAAAATAAATCGTTTGCTTTAAATGTAATAACTCACTACACCAATATGCAATGGTTTGTTTACCTACCGTTGTGTAGTTTCGCTGAATTTCTCCAACTAAGAGTTGTAATTGTTTTACATCGAAGACTCATCAATTGGCAGCTCTTTTCAATTGAAACAAACCTTACATCGTTTTTACCCGAATAAGCTCTTCTGTCTTGCTTCAAACACCCCGAGAAAGTCCACCCTCATGAACTTAGATGAAATTTACAGGTATCAGCATATCCTGTTTTCTCTATAGGATTCAACAACCACGACGTAAAGTGGAGCGAGGGCTGAGCCTCTAGCCATAAGAGTTCCGCTTTCAAAATTTAATATTTTTAACAAAAAGGGCAGTAGAATAGGTTTCGTTAAAAGAACTTCAGAAGATCTATTGCAATTTATTTTTTAGTAGTCTTTAGCTGGAACCGCCACTGTTGTGCCACACCCACTTTATATGTATATGGTGCTCTAACGTTCCCTTAACAAATGGAGCTTTTAGTACTAACGTTAAGGCCGCTGTTCACTTGAAAACAAATTTGCCAAGTTAGATTATGAAAATCTATTTTCTTTTTTGTTGTTCCTATTTGTCCGATATTTGAAACAACAAGAAAACATAAAGTAAAAAATATGTTTTCAGAAAACAACAAATTTATTTTCAAGTGGATGCTGCCCTATGAGATTCAGATTTATTTACGCGACATAATTGGAATATTATTAATACCTCAATTCAACGCGACCACTGTGCTCATTGTGCTCATGTATAAATCACATTGGTTTGGTAATTTCTGGCCATGAATTTACATATGTGCACTTTACGTGTGTACCGATCACGATCCTTTTAGAACAAGGGCGGATCGCCCCCCCCCCCCCCCAAATTCATACATCATCAAATGAAATGGAAAATACAAAACAAAATATTTTCAAATCTTCTAAATCCCAATTGAAAAAATAGAAAATAATTTCTCCCTTCACTTAATGAATACATCACAAGAGTTCTCTAGAGTTTCCGTTCATTTTGCATTTAATTAAATATTAAAATTATATTACATTTGTGTATAAATTTTAAAATTTTCAAGAAAGCAAGATCTGAACCGGAGTCCGCAACTATTAGTTTACGCGTGCACACAAAATTTTGTGTCACCACCTTGTTTCGATTCCACAAAAATGTAAATGAGTTTTTCTGTCAAAATTTTCTACACTTTAGTTGACATCTTCTCTCCGCCATTTAGGTCGTGAATTTTGAAAAGGTACCTGTGAGTTTTTGTGAAGCGTTATTTTCAAAAATATTTGTTATATTATTTATTTTACCTTTTTCTAAGCCGTAGTCGCCTTAATACTAGTGAATTCATGTAACTCATTTCTTATAACTAAACTTAACTTCTTCAAAAAGACTATTTGCTCAATCAAACAACATTCAGCACAGAAAAATTTTCATTCAGCATTGAAGTGTACCTACACTTTCTCTCACGGTGAAAGTTTTTTAAATCGGGTGCACTGACATATTTTTCATAATTGCGGAATCTAGCCCCTAGGCAGTTTTAGTTTTAACACTACAGTGAATTAAAATGAAATTTCGAACTCCTAATGTTTATCAAAATACTTAATTAAATTACTTTGCTTTGACTTTGCTTTCTTTGTGTACCATGAAAATTTTAAAATTTATACACAATTATAATATAATTTTAATATTTAATTAAATGGAAAACTCTAGATAGTTTTATTAAAAAGTTGTTTGTTATATTTATTATTTTTTCTTTTTTAGTCATAAATTATTCTCAAAAAAAATTAAAATTATACCCCTAAGGAATTTTCAGTACAAGCAAAATTTTTGCACTTTTATGTGATCGAAAGCTCACAAAAGCCGGGTATTTTGATGAAAAGTAGTATGTTGAGAAAATTATCATAGCCAGGGTAATTAATCTCAGATTTAGTTTTCCTGCAAATATTTAATTTTATACATAATATGTATTAACCCTACCTCATTAGCATTCTCCGAAAATTTCTTTAACCATTTAATTTGCAAGAAATTGCTGTCCAGCCCAGGAAATCACGGTGTTTGAACGAAATGCAAACGACCTTTATATGAAAAACACCAGTAAAACAAGCAAGAAGTGTATAATGTCTATTTTATGTGAGACTAAATTTTACTATGCTTACGGGATCAAGAACTTATATTATATAAAAAAAAAGGAACTCCGGCGATATCTGAATGCTAATGAAACTTTTCATGCTGAAACGAAAAGAGAAAGCTATACAGAGTGGCCCACAACTGATGGCAAGTGCGGTTATAGGGGGCGATCGCCCTCTCCCCCCTAGAGGAAATGTCTGGATTCGCCCTTGTTTTAGGACTACATAATTTAGTCTTTGTTTATATGTGCGACGAGCTAATTGAACATGTAAACGACCACAATCATAAGGAACTCATACATTATCCAAAAACTTGAACTTTGAAATACTTTTCTATAGCCGTACACTGCATGCACACATTAATGACTAACTTTGAATTTTTGCGTTATTATAGTGACTAATCTTACTATATAGAATTACTAGGTATACTGTACGGATTACGGAAGTTGAAAAAAGAGTTTGAAAGTCCAAAAACACGTTTTTTTTTTTTTAATCATAAAAAACACATAAAACAAAATCTCACAAATATAGTCTTAAAATATTAAGGACTAACTCCTATAAAAATGATGAAGCTTTGACCACTTTTATGGAGTTAAATCAGGTTTTTAAGGAATAGCAGAATAGAGCGATGATGAACAGTCGAACCTGGTATAAAGCTTTAGACAATTACCAGATGTTAAATATAGACCAAAAGCTCGCTGTAAATTTTTGGTGTGAAATATAACCAAAAAATTTATGCATACGTATTAAGTTAAAAGAAAAGCAATGTCAAAAACAATCGTTTGGCAGGAAATCTCCGCGGCCCAAGTGAGTAATAAAGGGTTTTCCAATAAGAGGTGTTATTTTGATATTCAAAGAAAAATGCCATTTTTTGAGATAAATGACCGGATCTTTATTTCATTATAAAGAGGAAGGTATGCCGTTAATAATAGAAAATAGCATCAGCCAAATGACCACCACGACCACGCCTACAGGACCATATCCTTTTCATGAAATTTTCCATAACCAAATCGCAAAGTGGCTGCCCTATGTCCTCGATAGCCTAATGAATTCCATCTTTGACGTCTTGAATCGACGGTGGGCTGTTGGCGTAGACCTTCTCTTTCACGTGGCCCCAAAGGAAGAAGTCGCAAGGTGTTAAGTCACAAGATCTCGGTGGCCAATTGTGATCACCTCTTCGAGAGATAACACGGTCCGGAAACTTTTCCCGTAAAAGATCAATGGTTTCGTTGGTTGTATGGCACGTAGCGTCGTCTTGTTGAAAGTAAACGTTGTCCAGATCAATCCATTCACCGTAACTGTTACTCCAGCCTCATTTTCGAAAAAGTAAGGTCCAATGACCCCGCGGGACCATAAACCGCACCAAACAGTCACACGTTGAGGATAGAGAGGCTTTTCAACAATAACTCTTGGGTTTTCCGAGCCCCAGATGCGACAATTTTGCTTGTTGACGAAGCCATCGAGGTGGAAATGGGCCTCATCACTCAAGATGAGTTTTCGATGGAATTCCGGATCATTTTCATGCATTTCAAGGACCCAATCAGCAAAGACTCGACGTTGTTGATGATCGGCCGGCTTGAGTTCTTGTGTTAACTGAACTTTATAAGCCTTAAGACCCAAATATTTATGCAAAATACGGTGTAATGACGTTTGTGGAATGCCTAATTCCAAAGAAAGACGAGGAATGGACAAACCTGGGTTTACTTCAACACTTTCGGCTACAGCAGCAATATTCTCGGCTGTTCTTGAGCGACGTTCAGGGGTTTTATTCTTCACATCACTAACTTGTCCCGACAACTCGAATTTTTCTACCAATTTCTGTATTGCGGTCCGACAAGGTGCTTCACGACGACCCAAAAATGTTCGAGTTTTACGAACCGTCTCTGCCAGATTTTCACCATTTTTATAGTGAATTTTAATAATTTCAATGCGTTGTTGAATCGTGTATCGTTCCATTTTTATTTATGGCGTAGTTTCTACTTGTCAAATGTCAAAAAATGACAACTTCAAAAGTGACATCTACCGAAATAGCGGGCTAATTAAAATAACACCTCTTATTGGAAAACCCTTTAGTATGTTGAAAACACCCTTTTTTTCAAAATTGAAATACTTATTATAACCACTTAATGCACGTCTTAAAAAACACAGAGGTTTTTCCTTAGCATAAATATGCAGATTCAAGACATTTTGCACGCGACTAACCCCTTGCCCGACGAAGTTAAACTACTGAAAATTTCAGATTTTCCAAAAAAAAAAAAAATTACGTCACAAATGAGGCTAAGTGCTTTCTTTTTAAGACTAACCGGCGATAATATGATTCGAGAAGACGTTGAAGAGCTAAAAAATTCTCAAGAAGAGGCAGATACTCATATAATGTTGCATTTATCCTTTTTACAGAGAGACAGCTCAGTTGTCATTAAGTCTACGGATACAGATGTACTCATAATAGTGCTTTACAATCTGCCTAACCTTAAAAACAATATAAAAGTATGGATCGAAAAGTAGGAACTCTGTCTAAAAACATTCTTAGGTATATTTGATGTTAATTTAATTTACCAAGAATTGGGACAAACACTTTGCGCAGCTCTACCTGCATTTCACAGCTTTACAGGATGTGACTATACTCCACCTTTTTTCAAGTAGACAAGAATTGCATTTGACATTTTCTAAATTTGGAAACGAAGTAGATCTTTTAAAGAAGAAGATTATACATTATTAGAAAATTTCGTCTGTAGTATATACCGGACAAGAGCTGTAATGGTTGACGAAGCCCGATATAAAATTATTTACAAATCCTGCAAGCCTACATTAGAAAGAGGTTTAGAAATATCCGAAGTAAGTCATATTTTTTACAAAAGGTTCGTGAGATTCACTGCTACATTCACACTAATATATCTTGTCACTTTACTGTCTCACAAGCACAATCTCTACTTTACCTCTATACATATAGTGAATTCTCTGTGAACCTTTAGAAATGTCAGGAAACTGCTTATAATTTTGTCTATTATAGGTTTCGAAGGAAGTCTTCTACCTCTAAACAAAGCAGTTCTGTTGCAACAAATATACAGAAGCAAATTTATATGTTGTATATGGAAGAATGCGATGAAAAATGAAGAAATTAAATTATCACCAAAAGAAAGTGGCTGGGTGTTACCAGAAAATAAATTAAAATTAAATGGTTCGAGGGAAATGCCACACCGGAAAGACTGCAAGATATCCTTAAAGTTAATGTAAATGAAGAAAACGAAAATGATGTAATCCCTTGTGATTCATCAGATGACAGTGAATCTGAAAGTGATACTTGAATTGAAAGTATAAATTAAAAAAAAAAAAAAAAACGATTTCTAAAAGTAAAAAACGAATGCTGGAAATTGTAAGATTTGTTTGATAATTTGTCAGTACTTCAACTAAGTCTGGCAAGGGGTTAGTCGCGTACAAAATGTCTTGAACCTGCATATTTGTGCTCAGGAAAAACCTCTCTGTTTTTTAAGACGTGCATTAAGTGGTTATAATAAGTATTTCAATTTTCAAAAAAAAAAAAGGTGTTTTCAACATACTATTACTCATTTAGGCCGCTGAGATTCCCTGCCAGACGATTGTTTTTGACATTGCCTTTCCTTTAACTTAATACGTATGCATAAATTTTTTGGTTATATTTCACACCAAAAATTTACTGCGGGCTCTTAGACTAATAGTGTCGTTAATGATTGAGTACCACAATATAAAGATATTTGGGTATGTTTTTAGAGATAACCCTGTAACAGCTGAAGATTACAACCTATGATGATGATTTAAAATTTTGTTATATTGATAATGGTTGGACCCTTCCAATGGTCCATAAATTTGTGACCTCCTCTTCACTATTTTGAAGTTATAGCTAAACAAAGTTGAAATTTCGGTGGATTTAAAAAGCCCAAAAGCTTCGCTTCAAAATAGCCATATCCGACTCTGTACGCAAAATGTAATCCTTTTTTCGCGTTTTTTGCACTTTTTTCTTAAGTAGTAGGTATGTCTAGCAAAAAGGTTCAATATATGCCAGGAAGTAAGTAATTAACTATTCGAAATGAGTATTATAAGCCATTTTTCCTGGATATGTTCATCATAATAGGGTCTACCGTTCAGAAGTTACAAGATGATCTATAAAAACATAACCAAATATCTTTAAGCTCTGTTATTTCGAAGATCATTAGGATTCCTTTACCCCTCCCAAATATGCATTTTTTGCTTTTCTAAGTATGATTTATCCATAGCCTTTGGGTGCAAAACCATACGGGGCACCATGTATGTAGATACCTTGAAAGTTATTCAAAAGCTTTAAACGTGTTTTTGTCGAAACCACATTTTTGAAATTGGTCTGCAGGATAATTAAAAATATATAGTCGCCCGATCAATTTAAACTAAATTCCCTTCAGTAGGTATATTTATACGAATATTTTCATAGATATAATCGGAAACCATTTTTTTTTTTTTTTATTTTTATAAACCTTTATAAACATTTAAAAACCGATTTAAAAAAAAATTTTTTTCAAAATATATCATTTTCAAAATTTGTTTTTTTCTCTTTTATAAGTCGGTTCAATCTCAGCATAAACTATGCACACAATAATATTAGTCATTTTTTACCATCAGATTACTCTGACAGGAGCTAGCCTGCACACCGAAAAAAGTACCTATAGATATAGGTACATCGTCGGCAATACTAATTTAAAATATGTATTCCTTGTTTAATATGATTATTAATAAATTATCTTGATAAAAAGTGCTTGTATAACTTAAAAATAGGCCAAATGTGAGTCGGACTCGCGCGCGAAGGGTTCCGTACCATCGTACAAAATGTAACACTATGTACTTTTTGTTTATTTTTTCAATTGAGAGTATAGACATCATTTGAAAAAATAATGCCTACTTATGATAATAATAATGAATGAGAATAAAACGAGGAAAAAATTACGTTTCTTATATGGAGCCCCCTTTAGTTTATATTAGAAATAGAAATACACACTCTGTGAAAATTTCAACTGTGTACCTATTACGGTTCATGAGATACAGCCCGGTGACAGGCAGACGGACGGACATCAGAGGCTTAGTAATAGGGTTCCCGTTTTTATCCTTTGGGTACGTAACCCTAAAAATGTCCTTTATTCTTACCACAAAAAAAAAACAAATATTACGATGAGTTTACGGGTTTGGAAAAAAAATCAAAACTCACTTATTTTCGGGCTTGAAAACTATACTCATCCCTTAATATTATAAATATTTAAATTACATTTAAATAACAACTTTTCCTGAAATTCTGTAAGCAAAAATGCATACATATTGAAAGAATTTAATCGCCTTCTATCGTATGAATTCTAATCACCCTCTACGTACATTTATAGGTAGGTACCTAGCTGACCCTTTCTCCTTAAATTAATGTGCTGACCTACTTTTACTAGGTATATTCATCTTAGTATAAGTTATGACGGACATACACATATTCAATCATTCTATCAAAACGCCTCCATTAATTATACCGTTAATTATTATTTAAATCGTTAATAGCTCTATACATGATTCTTACCAAATACCTACTTAACAAGGCAGGGAAAAAATAAAATCTAGATTATATCGAACCCTTCTCACAGCTAACTCTAAAATTTTTACAAAGAAAGAAACGAAAACGATTAGAGGTACTTTCCGAGTAACAACGACCTTCAAATGACTTTTTTCCGCAGAAAGTAAAAGAAAACCAACAAAGAAAATCAATAAAATTAGAATTTCAAATAACATCCATGACTATGTACATGCGGCCCCAACGATTCTAAGACACCATCATGCAAACACTCGTATTTATAAAAATCGAGAAAAATTTCTTCTCTATAGAAACCCAATTAATTTCACATTTATAACTTATACGTTTTTTTTTTTTTTACAGCAATAAACCACCACAGCAACAGCAGCAGCAGCAAATATACAATTCGCCGTCCGATAGTATCCATCACCATGAACAATTAAATGGTAGGAGTAGGGAAGCCGAGGAAATTAAAAAAATCGAAACCCTTTCAAAGACAGCACCCGAACAACACGAAACACCCACCAATGATAATCAAATGAGACTACAAAATTCACTCAACTCATTACATAAAGATAAAGACCCGCTTTCAAATGGGGATGGTGGTGGTGGTGGTGGCGATGGTGGCTATATTATTGAGTCCAGTGAATTATCATCGGAAGATAGATTAAGTTCAGGTCATTCAACTCCAACACGGGTATTAGGAGAAATGGTGACACCGACTAGTGTTAAAAGTGATTTAGGTCGCATTTCTAGAACATTTTCCAGTAAAAGTGTACAAAACATATCAGCTCCACCTAGCAGATCTCAATCTTTTTCTAATGTTGACTATGAAAGTGAGATAATATCTACCCCTCCGATGGTTAATAAAAATCAATTAGAATCTAACGAGGATAACCTATCACATAATAATAAGGAGGAAGGTAATAATAAATGTAAAGAAGAAGAAATTTATATTGTTGAGGAAATACCTAAAAATATTGCGAAAGATGCAAACAACTTGATTGACATGCAAGAAATATTGAATACTAATAGTAAAAGTGCGGAGAATGATATTCAAGATCAATCAATAATCGAAGAAATGATAACTAAAGCAACAGATTACAAAGAAGAAAATACAGTAACTATTGCAGAAAAATCTATTGAGGAAACTATTGCTACAGTTGTAGATCAACAAAATGAGACAACACTTCTAGAAGTACAAGCTTCGAATGACATAGTTGACTTTATTTCTTCTTCTAAAGAAGATATTGTAAAACAAAATGCTGAAAGTAAAGAAGAAGACAAAGAACAAGAAGATAACGAAGAACTACAAACAGTATATGAATCAAAAGATATTAATAAATCAATTCAGCCAACAAGCTCATCATCATCTCCAATTCCTACAATGGAAGTAAAACCAATTACACGAGAATTTTCAATAGCGAAAAGTTCTGATTTAATATTTGAACCAACACCCGTTAAACCTGAATTAGATACAAAAAGTATCACTAGCACAGAGGCTAGTTCAGATTATCAGCCTAGCCACACAACTAGTCTAGATGATGGATTACCCAATGATTTTACGCTAAACAAGCCTCGACATATTCCATTAATGCGAAAATCAAAAACAACACTATTCGGAAGAAATCGAAGAATTTCACCTGTAAAACAATCTATAAAACTCAGCAAAGCTGAAGTATTTCCGCAGACTTTAACAAAATACGATAGACCCAAGGAAGCTTTTAATCAATCAATTGCTCAACTGGACTCTCCTGATTGGGAAACTGTTATACAAGGTCTACGTTCATTTGTTCGTCTAATGAGATACCATCCAGAGCTATTAGATCTTCATATGCACATGGTTTGTATCCAATTGGCAAAAACTGCAAGAAATCTAAGATCTCAAGTTGCAAGAGCAGCATGTCAAGCATCAACAGAACTTTTCACAATTCGTAGTAAACACTTAGAGCAGGAATGTGATGATTTGGTTGGAAGTCTTCTACATCGAACAGCAGATACAAACCGTTTTCTGCGAGCAGATGCAACACGTGCATTAGAATCGATGTGTGATAATTTGATGCCGTCGAAAATACTTCATATTTTAACGAATCGAGGTGCTGTTCATCAAAATGCAATGGTTCGTACGAGTACAGCAAAACTTCTAAATCGTTTGGCTGATCGAATTGGCTGTGATCGAATATACAGCATGAATCGGGAAAATCGAGATAAATTTATAATTACTGGAGCTAATCTTTTGCTCGAAGGTAGTCTGGAGACGAGAAGTTATGCTAAGGCGCTATTTCGACTTTTATCAAATCATCATAGCTACAGCAGATTGCTGTTAGAAGTGATTCCATCAAAAACATATAGAAATATCGAAAAAACACTTAAAAGTATTCAGTAAGCAGGCGCCGCGTTTTGCTTTAATCATGTGTTTTCATTTTTGTACAAAATATAATATTTTTTTTTTTCAATATTTAACGATTTATTTAAAGTATAAATGGAAATTCATTGGAAAATATATTGTTACAGAAAATTGATCTTTCATTAATATCTATCATCTACATTAGTCTACTCTAATTTTATCTGGGCCCACTATTTTCTTCGTTTTTTCTTGTTTAATTCTGATAGTAACTAAATTATTTGCACAAATTTTATCAAATTATCGACCGTCGAGAAAAGGATGAACATACAAAAATTTTAATATTTTCTATGTAATTTTATTGTAGGTACCTACCTATTTTTTCCTTTTTTATAGGTATATATTTTTACTTTTTTAGGAACCATCGTTGTTTCCATCTCTAAACAAAACTTAAAAACCAAGTTAAATATAAAAATCACACCATGAAACCGCAATACGGGTCCAGCTAATTAGAAAATCTTAATTTCGTCAAGCCAAAAAATATCTCATTTCGGTACCCCCGGAGCCATCTATTGACAGAGGTATCACAAATAGTTTAAAGAAGAAGAAAAAAAAAACAATTTATAATTTCGTCCCATTCACTCTTGTACATTTTGCAGAGATAGCGAGTAACAGGCGATCAGATCAGCAAAATTCAGATTATTTATATGACAAAATATACTTCTTTGACAAAATTGTTCTACTGCGCATGCCCGAAATATAGAATTATAGAAAGAGCGAGGATAGTAAAATAATGTTAGTGGTGTGTTGGGGTATTTTATTAACCAATGAAATCATGCAATTTTTGGAAGAGGAGAAGGCAAACGTGATAATTACCATTATTTTCGTTGCTTCTCTCTTATCACCGAAATATTGAATTTCAAAATAGTAATAAAGAAAACATTTGTTATACGTAAAATATTAATGTGTGTATTTTATTAACCAATGGTAATAAGCTGTCATTTTAACTTTTCTATGAGGAGAGGAGATGGCAACAAATGTGGTAGCTATCATCACATCACATCATCATCAGGTGGTCCAATGCTGATAGATTTTGGCGCATTGCCAGAAATTTTATCTTGTATTAACATCGCTTTCTCAACTCAAGTTGGAATAGTCAAGAAAAAGACGAATGTGCGAAAATTTTAATATTTTCTAATTTGACAAAATTTTTTTGATATTTAGAAACTTTTTAGGAATCGTTATTTCCATGCATAAAAAAGCATAAAACTAAATTAAATCCTATAAAAATGATACCCTAAAATCGGAAAACTTTTCCAGCTAATTACACAATCTTATGTCGAATTCTTTTCAACGAGCTCTACGCCGGCCGGTGCATTGCAGCTTAACGTGCTTTTGTTTTTGTAATGCACCGGTGTAGAACTCGTTGAAAAGAATTCGACATTAATTTCATCAAACCGCTAGATTAGAGAAAAACCCCGTTCACGGTAGTGATTGAGGTCATTATAGAAAAACTACTCATTCCGGCTGGCACAATCAAAACAACGGACATGGGCATGGGAGAATAGTTCTACCTATTCCGAAAACCAATCAGCAGCCATTGTTATTTCCATAACTATATAAATCAACAACAAAATTATATCACACACACCACCTAGAAAATCGAAAAAAAAAAAATTCTCGAGCTATTAAATTACGAAATTTTAATTTCGGCAACTCAAATTTTCTAATTTTTATACCCCTAGGTATTGATTGATATTTGGTATCAGAGGAATTTCAGAGAGAGAAAAAACAATTGCAGTCGAAATATGGCTGTCGCTTCGATATATTATTATAAATATTTTGTCCCATTTACAAATAATACCAAATAATAGGTGATCAACAGAGAGATCATTTGCAAATTCTGTTCTACTTCTACTGCGCATGCCCGAGATATAGAATTATACTAGAGAGAGGATAGTGGAGTGGTGTTAGTGTGTTTGAGTATTTTATTAACTAATGAAATGTAAAAGCTTTGGAAGAGGAGAAGGCAATCGTGATAACCGCCATTTTCTTTGTGTCTCTCTTTATAATCCCGACATGGAATTGTAAAAGAGAATAACAGATAATATTAATTAGATAAAATATTAGAGTGCGTATTTTATTAACAGTATTTCAATATGGCAAATGTGGTTGTTATCATTATTTTCTTCGTTTATAGGCACATTGCCACAAATTTTATTTTGGAAAAACAACACGCTCTCAAGTTATCAAGTTTTATATGGACCCATTTTCAGCTAAATTCTTATTGTAATTTTATTAAGAAAAATAGGTATATAAATTTTACAATAGTTTCGAACATAAAGAATCACTCTTAAGACTATTGGAAGGACTAATTTTGTCATATATAAACGACAGTTTAGGTCCACAAAACGCGTCTTGCATAAAATCCTATTTAATACCTATGTATGAATAACCAACTCATATTCATTGTTCCCGATTATCTAGTGTTGTGCTTAACAAGAAAAACTTCCTGTAGGTATATTTTTATAATCTTCTCCGATACTGAATTTTTCAAAATTTTGAAATTAATCTATATGTAAAAATTGCGAAAGGCAGCAATGATTCCACACTGAACGGTATTTTACTCTTTTAATAACATAAAATTGTTACGTTTATAATTGATTATAGGAATATATTTTAAAAACAAAATTAACACTTACTATATGTCCTTTTAAGAGAAAAAATATTTGTTGGTGTTTTTTAGGTAGGTAACTATATACCATATCCAAGGTTCTTGTTAACAGTCGTTGCTCTTGGCTGAAAAATTAGACCACCACTTTCCTCTTACCTTTCTTTTTCATGTAAAATCCATGATAAATTATTCTGGTTGATTCCATTCCTGAGATTCTACAAAATATCCTTACTACATTTGTTTTTTTCTTTCGTCAGTTTAGAATTTGGACCCGATAATTCGATGATAAACCAGTTGCAAAACTCTGTAGACCTGTTCATGAAATTTATTTTATTAATTATATTATATTTATAAAATCAACAAGATTTCAATATGAGATTTATTTAAAAAGAAATGTTTTGTAAAGATAAATATTTAAAATAAAAAAGTTTTGAACCATATCTATCTAAATTCAAATTCAAAGTTTATTTATTACAAACCCCTGCATATGCGTCACGCAAACTAGCGTTGGGTATAGCGACTTAGTAACCTAGTAACCTAGACATATTTACAGAGTAGCATCTAGGAAGATATTCAAAACATTTCGAGGAGACCATAAATATATTTTAAATAATATATACATAAATACATAGATATATCATGACTTATTTACGAAATTCAAATTCATTTAGGTATTAATAAAACATACGAAACGCGAGTCTTTCTTTTTATTCAAATAATAAGTATACCAATTTTAAAACGCAAAATCAATAAAAGTAGGTAAATATAATTACCTGAGCTGAGCTAGATGAAAATGAAAAAATTTTCCTTAGTCTTCGCAATTTTTTCAAACTTTGAGGTTAGGATCTTGTGATCTAATTTGCATTTCGCAATAAATAAAAGTCTAAACATATTATCCAATATTTTAACTATTGAAGCAGAATATTAATTAAAAATAAGTCAAACGAAACCACTAAATTATTTATAGAATTGGTTTACCATCCAAAGTTTTGTATGACCCAGTTTAGACAGGTCAGTATGCTGACTCTGCCGCACGAAATCTGTAGGTCTGTATGTAGGGCGATCGGTCGTAAAATAATGTTCCGTTACAAGAAAATTAAATTCCAATTCGAATGTCATGGCGTCATACATCGACAGATCTAACCCCCAGAAAAAAATTCTATAATTTATAAATAATTTTTTCTTAGAATTTCGTAAAACTAATTATAAGCGGAAATAATATTATATTCCATTTCTCAGTTATTATATTCTAATAAACCTACAATCTCGGGTGGAAAAAGTCAATAATATTGTTTTTTAAAAACAATAATCTTATCGAAACTGTGGCCATCTATTTGTGAACATTTATGAAATACAAATATAAATCGCAAACCTTGCAATTATAGCTTCATCTCTTTTCTTAGGACGCCATTTTGTAGATAAATATAAAAGAATACGTAGTGTCAAAAAATATCTTGTCAGAAAATTATATTCCAAACAAAACAAGAAAATCACATCACATTTGGTTGCAATAGACAAAAAAATATTAAATTTAAGTTCTACATATCGAAATTAATATTTATTTTGGACAACAAATATTATAAAGAACGATGTATATTGATAAGAAACAACAACCTGAAACGGGAAACAACAATGACGATGATGAAGACGATGAAGATAAAAGGATTATTTTTTGTGCAAATCTTAACGAAAGATGTACAGAAGAAATTCTTTATGAATTATTTATCCAGGTAATTAATATATTTATTATAATCTCATTATTACCTAATATGATTTTTTGTTTTGTTCCTTTTTTGTTTATAATCTTAGGGAGGACCTATTGAATCTGTTCGCATACCCAAAGATAAGGATGGTCGGCAAAAAACTTTTGGATTTGTTCATTTTCGTCACAGGTGCTCGGTACCGTATGTATTGGAACTTTTTGATGGGGTGAAATTATTCAATCAACGTTTGGTTCTAAAACCAAAGCAAAACAGTAATAATAATCCTGCAGGAAAATCTTTTGCATATCCTCCTGTTCCGAGATTTCATATAGAAAATAATGATACACGTAATAGAGGTGATGGCAAAAATTTCTTGGACAATAATTCCCTCCGTTTTGGTGGTGGTCCACGAAATATAAATCCAACAATTGATGCTAGCCTCATACCAAAAGAATCTGAACCGAAAATGGACAGAAATAGAAATAATCCATTCAATGTTGAACTTCTATCACGTCTTGGGGCAGATTTCTTACTAAATATCGACTTGAAAAATACAAGAAACGATTATTCATCGTCGAGAAATAATGATCAAAGCCATATATCTAAATATGCTTCACGTAATAATAAACAACAACAACAACACAGTCATAATAATAATCCGTATAAAAGACCCCAATCATCAAAGGATGGTAACAGGAAACGAGGACATTCAAATAGAGGTGACAATCGACGAAGATAACGGTTTTTTGGTTATTTATTTGCTCGGATCATTCTATCGAATTAATTTTAGTTCATTTCTTGTACAAACTTTGATTATAATTTTTACAAATGTAAATAAATTATAGAAATCTGAACTTTTAATGAATTTAATGTAATAATTATTAATCTTGACCAATTTATTTTTATATGCTTGTTTTTTTCATCTTGATCCTTATTATTTAAGACTATTATTATTCATCTTAGCAGTATAAGCCATACCTATTCAAAAAATGGATAGACCGACAAAAAAATAGTCGGATATAAGAAATGTAACTTATAAAAGCGGTGAAAAATAACACGTGCAATTTTCTCTTAAGTTATGAATTATTTAAAAAGGTCATCTTATTGTATGGGGCCCATGTGTTTTACTTCTAGCGAGGTTTGCTCCATTTAATGCCTGGCGATCTCAATTTTGTAGATTCATGCGAAGCAATTATTATAGCATCCATGTGGGTCAAATCTTAACTAGACTACAATCTACATAAACATCAGAACATAAGAAGCAGGGAAATTTGCACTCCTATTAGAATAACTTGACTGCTTCTTCATAAATTCTAGCTGTTTTCATCTGGAATGTGTTCTCATACTGGAAAACTTGAGCTCAACACAAATATTGGTTTGGCTTCACCTAATTTAACTTGATCAGCATTCCTGTTTGTCTTAAACCTATTTAATCATTTGTGTTCATGTATTTATTGGTCTTTCTATTCTTCTATCTCTTATAGTTGGTTCTCTGTGAACTATATCCGAGTCTACGTTATAAATGAATAAAACTATTCAAAATAAGGAAAGTCAACCAGGCCTACCGGGAAATTCGATTTTTTCAAGGAGCACTTTCTATTGTACAATTGAATCGAAGATTTTCCAAATTCAATAGGAAGCAATTGCCTGTTTTTTTTTATTGACGCTAAAGAATATTCGATGCGATTAATTTTACTAGTAAAAGATTGATGTTGGAATCTAGATCGAATTAAATTCCCCGGTAGACCTGAATGTATTTTATAGAGAAATCATGATTTCAGTTAGAGGCAATGGAATTTCACTCACTAAACGTTTAGTGGGAAAGCAAGTTCGATTTCATGACCACATTTAATAATTTAGTGGCATTGGAATGATTTACATTGGCATTGTGTAAAATGGTTTATGCTTGGGATCTAGTTATTCACAAAGTGAATTTTCAGAAAGGTAGGAAAATAAAATTGGAATAGGAAAAAATTTCAACTAAATACTGTAACAAATTGCCGAAATAAAGATATTTATAGCAGACAGGCTTTCCAACTGAAGTGTAAACGAAGTAAGAGATATTGTGGAAGAAGCTAACCTTCAGCCACGTGTAGTGGCGTAGTGTTTCTAAGAAATCAAAGTATGACACTACTTATAATATGTGCAGCTCCTCTACAGTATGGGATATCCAGCGCCTATGGGGTAAAATGCTGTTCTGCAGTATTCAAGAAGAAGGGCTCTAATTTCGTTTGCCAGAGTCTTTGCTACGAAATAAAAAAAATTGTGTTGCTCCAATATAAAATCAACGATGCCTCAACATGATGCAGGGAAGCCCTAATTTTTTTTTTAATTTACTGGAAATTTTTATGCATTATAATGGAGACCGACAGACGCATAGATCCAAAAATAACTCCTACTGATCTACCAAGTGAGAAAAAACATTATCTGTAAATTTCTAAGAAAATATCTACGCGTTTAATATCATAAAAATTTGTAGAGACCAAGCAGTAAAGTTCTAAGAAAAAAATTAGGGCTTCACTACAACAGGTCGAGGCATCCACATCCATTGCATAGACATAAAGTCTATCCAACCAATCCATCCAAACTTGTTAGGATTGAAAAGAGTGCGAGTTCCCCGGAGGAGGACGCTGGAACTGAGACCACACAAGGCGACCCATTGTTCGCAAGACTTGTTAGGTAATCTTGCCGGTTAATATGAATTGAGTGGCATTGCTTATCTCTTATTATTTGTCTTTGGTATGGGTTTCAGCTAGAAGAGTGCTTCCACTGAAGAAGTACCTAATCTGCATTGAAACCAGGAACAGCAGAGAGCACTTGGAATTAGTCAAAACTTATTTGGGTTGATCTATAGAGTGGAAGTGTTATTTATTTTGATGGAAATATATTTTCTTTATGTGGTCGTCCTGTAGCTTTAGGCATTATTTTCATGATCACAGTAAGGAATCCGATTATCTTCCACAGTGCTACAGCACACTTCATTCTATAATCGTATCGGAGCCATTTCTTATTGTACGTTGATTTGCATTGTGGTGTTAACTGTGCTGTGCAGTGTTTTGCAGAGTAAGGGAGATTGCGAATTGAATTAATTTATAAGGTGCATAGAAGTAGAAAAAGTTTTGAAAATATGGAGAAAATAATCAAATCGCAATGACTTTAATTCTTACAAAACCCTAAGCCTGCCAAATTTTACCCCGAAGTTTATAAAGTTCTATTTTAACCTTTTGCAGGGATGGAAGTCATGGCAATTCGATTATTTTCTATATTACTTTCAAAACTTTTACCATTTCTATGCACTCTACAAATCAATTTAATTTGCAATTTCCTGTGTTCTGTAGAACACTGAACGGATCCAAAAGAATACAACTACTGGACGTTTATTCGAAACAACAGATATCATGGGGTCTTAAATTTCGAAGGAACACTATTCATCGATCTACGCCCCTAGGGTGTTTTTTTTAATAATCTCTAGTGGGCTTTCCCAAAATTATTCTAAGAACGATTATATTTCCATAAAAAATCCACTTTTTCTAATTTCCTTAAAAAGTTTATTTTCGAAAGAAAATATAAAAAAAAATTAAGATAAAATTTTCTCAAGCTTAAACAATAAATGGAAGAAGTATAAATAATTTCTCGTTAAAATGTTAATACCAAATGTAAGCACTTAATATTAAGTTGAATGCAGCAGCGCTATACAAATCCATCAGTAACATTTGACCTATATAATTTCCGATAACTGAAACGGTCTTAAAGGAAATATAATGGAGAATGAACTTGAATTACCGCAGTAAATTTCTACATTTATTTACAATCGGACAAAATTCTTTACAGAAAATTAAAAGAAAAACAAAAATATGATTAATGCTAAAAAAAGAAAAATGCAAACAATTCTTTCGAGGGAATGTGGTTAACCACCCTATTTGAAGCCCATTGTTATGATGTCTCTGTACATACTCTATGCTACCGATTCGTGTAAGGCAAAAATATTTAATTTAATGTAATTTAAATACAAATTTAATTTAAATTTAAACTGAGATAGAGAGAAAGATAGCGAGAGGATGATTTTTTTAACTTTCATAAAAATTAAATGTTACTCTCGAGAAAATCCTATCTCAATTACTATCGGGCTTAACATTTCGTCTAAGGATGGCAGCTGCAAGATCTTGTTTCATGGCAGCTTGTTGCCGCTGATCGGATATAGTCTGGAAACTTCTGAGCCCATTAACAATATCTTTAGTTTTTCCAAAATAGATTTCGTTTAATGTATTTCTAATTTTATTTTCCATGTCCTCAACCATTCGACCAATATTTGCGATATGCGGTGAGGACTCACTCACATTTGCATCTTGTTCCACTTGCCGAGTTAATGAACCACCCAAATTCATTGTTCCAGAACCTTGTTTATTCGTCTGAAGCCATAACATTGCAGTCGATGTTAGCTTGTAGTGTGCTGTACGTCCGGTACTTTTTTCTTGTACCTCAACCACATGTATAGAATCCCAACACCCACGAATCTTCTTACTGCCATCGCCAGCTTTCTTAATTAATATTACACCAGCAAATCCATGATCTAAGTCCCATAGATAGACAGAAGATACTCCCCCTTCATAATACATTTCTCGGTATTGATCAAATGCATAATTAGCTTCGATTTCCAATTTTCGTAATCTTTCTGAGGGCATTTGTCCATCTTCTAATTGCGGATCATATGTATTCGACCATGGCGAACGATATGAATCTCCATCGCGATTGTAATCACATAACAGATAATCTTTACCTGTTTCCTTATCCTTGGCTATTTTCAATGGTTGATCTACAGAAGATAGAAGATCTTCACATAAATCAGGCGCCAGATCGATCAAATCAATTAAATTTTTCTCAATTTGTTGGGGAGGAAGTCTCCTCATAAGATCAAGAGCACAATCCATTTGAAGTTCGGTCTGAAATGATGGGAAATTATAAATTTTTATAAAATACATTTATGGTTGAAATGGTTTTCATTTATAAAAAAAAAATTCCAAATGAAGACCTATAAATGTATGGACATACTTATATTCTTAGGTAAAAGGCTCTATTGAAATACGTTTTGGCACCTACCTCTAAGTTATCTGATTTATTAAATTTTCTAGGTCGGAGAAACTCTCGCACTGACCAAAGGGCAACAACCGTGCTATCCATATCAGTCTAAATGATATGATACCATTTAATGTGATATGGCCAAATGGGAAAATAATAAGCGTTTCTATTCTATTCTATTTAACTGTTCATTTCAAAATGTCTTTATATAAAATTGAAAATAGCAAATATATAAAGTTAAGATAATTTTTGCCACACATTTTTTAATTTTATCTTTTATCGCAATTTTGGGTGTGACAGACGTGAGCTTTTCTTACCATTATATTTATCACAGATTTATATCAATGTTCTTTGAGCAATACCAAAACACCAAGCTAACAAATCGTGTTAATTATAACTTAAAATTTGGCTAAGAAATCTTTTTTAAATGATTAATTCCCTCACAATTGAGGAAGTAAATTAGAAATTGCTGTCAATGTGCAAAATGATTTTTGGAAAAATGACAGCTTGAAAACAATGGTCGCATAAAAATGTTCTTTCTCGTATGTTGGTAAGATTGGCTGGTCAAATATATTCCTTCAGTTAGTACAGGATCGAACCCGCGACAAGCACCATTAACTTCGGACAATTCGGAAACTCGAAGTTCAAAGCTTCCATCCCCGGAGTGTCTCGAATCAATGAAACAACTTAAAGGGCCGCCCAAATGAGATCTTTTTAAGGAAGGAAGGAATTTGGCTTAGAAGTGCCAAACAATAATGATCCTTCGCGTACTTCCTTATATGATTACCGAAATTAATTGTATGCGTGCTCAGTCAAGTTACCGTTTTTGATGTAAACAATAATTGTATCACAAATTAACAGCAGGTAATGATAATTAAATTATTATATTATCATGTCAAATTGCAGGTAAAAACTGTACAGCCGTCCGATCAAGTTTCGCAATTTTAAAATGGCCGAATCAATTACCTTTCAGTAGTATTCGTGTGATGTCATTCCTCCCGATCGAAACTTAACATTTCAGTTATTTTTCTACCTCCGAATACCCTACACATGTCTCTCATCTTTGAAAAGTGTAGCTTCTGCAGCGTGGAGGCTTAGCAAATAACTTCAATTGAAATATTTGAATTTAAACGAGTCAGTGTGCTGCCTTTGCCACACGAAACTTATCGGTAAGGTAACGGTTGGGGCCGTGAATGAACCAATACCCTACCTACAGATTCCGTTCAGAGAGGTAGCATATTGACCCGTCTAAACCTTTGTGGAGAGAACTAAAGGAGACGACATCCCATAGTAAAGTATATGTATGGCAGCGTAGCCAAAATTTTCGCCATCTTGATTTTGGCAGGTTGTTTGACTGTCAGTTTTTGTAAACAAAGAGCCGCGAAGTGTGTTTGACGCAGAGACGTAGTTACAAAAGGGATAACTTACTTTTTATTGGAAATGGTTAATGGCTATTGAACTAAGTGATAGTAATATAAAAAGGAGTTATATATGCTCGAAGATTTAGATACAACAAGCCGTGTTGAGGAAAATACTTTTAAAATACTTTTGTGGTAAATTCGGTAAATCCCACTGACATGCATATATAAGTAAATTCGCAAATAATTTAAATATATCGTCGTTGCTGACATCAAAACTGATGCCACATAAAACAGGATATCAGTCAGTCCATTTATATACATGTCAGTGTGTGGTGCGGAAGACTGTGCGGAGTTTCTAAGAAATGTGTTTGAATTTTCGCGCCATTAATTTGTTGTGATCTTTAAAGCATCAACAATTTTTAACGCCGCCTCTGGCACCTCGAAAAACAAGAAGAAGAACGATAGTTGCTACGCTTTTTTCATCACATGTCGCCTCCTTTATTTCCCTCCACGAAGGTCTAAACTGGGTTATTGATTAACAGAAAAGGTAATTCTCAGAAACTTTCAATACAGCGTTTCTGTTTTCAGATTTGCAAACGCCTAGGCGTACACGTTGCCGCATACTTCAACGTTACGTCACTTTTTGTGGATGAGAGACTCTCGTGGGAGCAAAATTTTCTCCCATTGAGTGTCTCCCGTTAGCAACAAGTGCAGCGTGTACGCCTATGTAACTGCCTACTACTCCCTGTGATCCGTAGGACTTAGATGTCGTATGGCATACTAGAGCAGAGTATACAGATTGTGAAATGGGTAGTGCATTCTCCATTGGACCATAACATGTTTTAGAGCGTGTCGAAAGCAAATGTTTTTATAATAGTTCTTTTCTATACATTTGATCGATTTCTTCAACACTTCAGATACGAAAAAATATGAATAACTCGACGTATATATCATTTCAAATGATGTAGTCTACTCCGGAATGGACCACCGAGCCATAGCCATATAAATTGTGTATAATTTTTTGGTACTGCATGTGACATCTAGTTTTTGTGCCATCTATGGTATCACGTAGCAAAATCATAAAAAATTTGATTACTTAAATCCTTCATATAAACGTAATATATAGCCATAATGTCAACTTTTTCTCGTATTGAACACAAGTTGTCGCTGCAGTCGCATCATTTATAGTTCATTATATCTTGACATTTCCAGGTAAGGTATATATTCAGTAAATATTTTTCAATGGTTTTTTGATAATTTAGCATAAATATTAAAACAAAATGATTGTGATTCATTAAAACAAAGTGTCAAAAATTGTATTGAATACTCCAACTTGTTAAAGTAAAGCTTTTTGTTTATCGAAATCGAAATTTACTATTAATTTTGACAGCTTCTTTGGACGTCACAAATAAGTTACCCTTTCAGAGAAAACATTAGTTTTTTTTTAATTCTGTAGAAATTTAATTAATTTTTAAAAGTGTTATGTACTAAATTCTTTTAAACATCATTAAATATTTCAGTTATTGTACGTTGTCTTCTATTGTGTCGTGAAAGCAGTACATTGCCACGAAGTCTATTCTGCTGTCGACGACAATAATGTTGCGTTATTTGGGAGAAAAGTGAATCAATTGTGGAATACAATTTCCTCATCGAAATAATAAAATTTAAATAAAATTTGCAAATGTCTAAATAATAGGTGAGTTCTAAAATTTCTGAAGATATCAATTTTTTAACAAATGTAATTCTGTAATTGCTCTAATAAGATTTCTTGTTTGCCTATTCCTGTTAATTGGTGCATGAAAAAGAGAAATTCGTATTAGTTTTAATGTTTGCTAATGAGATAATTAATTGACTATAGCCAATTTAAAATGTAAAAATCATTGAATTAAAGTTTTTACAGTAAATAGTAGATAACGGTGATATTTTCTAAAACATACTTTTTGTAAACATTATTGTAAAATGTATTTTCACTCACATGCTTTTGCTTATAAATTCATTTGTACATCTAGCCTACATTTGGATTAGTTATAAATCTATTTGTTTATTTATTTAAATTTCAATACTTAACTATGAAACATCTCATTACATATTTATAATTAAGTACAATTATCAAAGACTATTTCATGACATAAATGCCCTCTTTCAGTCACATTGCCTGGTATAAGAAAGGTTGAATGTGTTGTAAATTCTACTACAGTACATTATTCATTAAAAAAAAAATAGAAAAACTAGGTACAATTAAACACCACTCAGAAATTTACAATTTATCATGCTGCTAAGATACTTAGTATTCTAATGTCTGAATCTAGTCAGTATACTAATGTCTAAATCTAACTAAAAGTTATCTGCTATTTACATAGACCCTACTAGAACAAGCTCTTTGCAAGTACAACACTACCACTACAAACTAACACTTATAGAGAATCAGTACTACATACATACCTTTTGACTTTGCTTGTATAAATGCCTAAGTACCTTAGATTTTTGATGTTCTCTGGAAGGCCATTGTATATATCACTCGCTGTTGACAGGATTCCTGTGCGTAACCTCTCTGTTCCAGCTGCTATGTTTATGTATTAATTTGTAAATGAACTTAGCTTTCTCCACAAAGAAAATTTGCTTAGGATTGAGCTTGTTGGTTCTACTAAATACATCTATTGTGGGTGTGAGTCGAGGCATATTATACTATGTTTTCAGAGCTCTGTTCTGTAATTAGTGCATTGGGACCATGTAAGATGTTATACCTAATGTGAGACGGTACATGGGCATTATATATTAGATTAGCCGTTTCTAGACTTAATGCAATTTTTATTTTTTAATAGCTGCTAGCATCGGAATAATCTTGCTGATTTTAGAATTAATATGTTCGCACCATTTTAATTGTTCATCTAAGATGAACCATAGGTATCTGATTTGCTAAATTCTGTATACTCAGTGTTCCGATTGTAATTTGAGGACTTATTTCCATTTTATTTTGTTGCCTAAATAGAATATGTTTTGTTTTATCCACATTCATTGATTGTTTACTTCCATCCGTCCAGCTCTTAAATCTCCCCAGATCATCATTCATGGTACTCTGGAGCTCTTCCTCCGTTTTCGCTCCGTAAATGATGTTTGTATCATCAGCAAAGATATGATACACTCCTTTGATATTTATTAGCTATTCCCCTTATTCCTAGTTCTTCAAGGAATGCTTTTTGGAGATCTATAAAGATTGCAACTACATAAAGTCCTTGGTCCAGTTTTTCGTTGATAAGATTCATTGTCTCTGTTGTAGCTGATTCCGTGTTACTACCTTCCTGGAATTCAAACTGTTTCAGATCTTACTCTCCGGATTTGTTTATAAATTTTCTTAGTCTTTTTTCAATTATCTTTCCAAATATCTTTCCCACCGAGCTGAGTACAGCTATTGGTCTATAGTTGTTGACTTCTCCTGGATCACCACCTTTAAATATCGGCAGTATTTCCGTCTTTTTCAAGATGTCAGGGTATTCGCCTGTTGAAAATGTTTGATTAATTAGGAAGGATAGTGTAGGACTAATGATGTCCGCAGCGATAGCGGGATCCTCTGAATAGGTTCCATCAAGGCGAGATGAAGAATATTTTCTAAGTGTTTTTATTGTGGATTCTATTTCTGTCAGCGACGTAGGTTCAATTTCTCTATTATCATTTGGTATTGGTTCTCTTACCGGCAGCTTTTCTCTAAGCACTTTTCCAATGTAGGCAAAGTATTGGTTAAATGGATTGGTAATTTTTTAAAGATCTGTTTCTGTTTTCCCCAAGTAAGTTATTTCTGTGATAATATCTTTGTTCACCTGTTCCTTTTTTGTGATAATTTCTTTAATTACTTTCCAGGTTTTTCTAGCGTCATACCTTGCTTTTTGGAACTTTCTCTCTACATATTCTTGTTTTGTTTTCTTAACTAGCTTGTTGACATTATTATTTGCTTGTATGTATTCTTGCTTTGCCGCAGTATTTCAGGGTATTCTTCTTCTTTTTATACAATCTTTCCCTTTTCCTCATTTCTGCGATATTTAGTACTGTGATCCATTCATTTTTTCTAGTTCTCATCCTCTTGAAAGTTGTACTATATTTCTTGTTTTCCTGATATACGCGTAAAAAGTTTTGTAGGCTCTCCCTTATTTCTATATAATTCTAGTGCTCATACTCTTTTTATGTAATGATCTTTCAGTAAGCGTGACATTGATTACGTTATGATCAGATATCGATGTAATTTCCATATTCATATCCATCTACACTGTCTCGGATAGATCTGTAAAAACATGGTAAATTATCGTAGCTTGCGTTTCCGTGGCCCTAGTTGGGTGTTCTTTATCAATTAGATTGAGGATCTTAAAGTTATAATTGGTAAGAAAGTCCAGATACTGATTAGCAGTATTATTTTCAGTCAGCAAGTCAATGTTGATATCACTCAAAAATAGGAGCCTGCTTTGATGTGACCACAAGTTCTCTACGTAATCTATGAATTCTAATTGGGATTCGTTCCGAGGTTTATACATAGTCATGATCATAAATCTCTTGCCGCTGTTTACCGTTACCTCAATAAGAAACATATTATACTTGTCATCCTTCATTATTTTTTTAAACTGAATTTCCTGGCTGATATACATATATCGCAGTTCCACCACCTCGACTCTCCCTCTGTAGCCACTTAGATTATAATAATTCATCTCATTCATATGAAGCCAAATTTCATTAAGGACTATAATATTTATCGTATGGTTTTTTGCAACCATTAGATCAATTTCATTAAATTTATTTCTTATGCTCCTGATGTTTAAAAATAGCAGGTTAAACATGTTAGGAGTTTCTATAGGGATTTGACAGAATAATCTGTTTTGTTCATGATTATCTCTACTCGCTTAAGATATTTTGGGCATTTTTTGCTGTCTGCTGAGTGATTGCAATCGTCTGTTAGGGTTGTCATTTTTTACTCTCATTTGGCAATTTATACATGAAGCTTGTGCAACTTGAAGTTTCATTTTTTCGCCGCAGTTTTTACAACTTTCATGGTTTACACAAATTTTAGTCACATGTCCATATCTATGATATTTAAAACATCTCACAAAATTGAAATCCTCACGGACATAGTGGGAGTTCCATTCTACATTAACATACTGTCCAACCATACGGTAGTATGTAGATGCACAAACCTGAAAAAAGATTGTCCATTTATTTAAGTTGCTTTAAGTTGCTATTGAGCATTGAAAGAGCAATTTAGCTCACCTAGTTCTGTGAGTAGCTCATTCGATGTATAATATGTATCTAGATTTGTAATGAATAAAACAGGAACTCTTCTCTTGCTGATCGTAACACTATACCTCTCACCCAGTACTTTGCTAGCATCCTGAAGAAGTGTCATATTATTTGTTATTGAATTTGTTTTAATTAAAACCCCACCCTTGGTGAGGGGTTTCACTTCAGTGATGGGAACCTTTAGTGCACTAGGCTTTTTTTTTCTTTGACGTGTTTTTTTAGTGACTTCCAACGTCCTGATCGCTGTTATTGGGTTTAATTATTATACCCTGGGCCGGTAGGGCTTGGCATCGCCTATTTACTACTTCCAGATATATTTTTTTTATTACTATTGATGAATTGTTTCTGCTTACCTCAATATCCATTTTAGTAATTGTTTGATGAATCTCTTTAATTATTGCCCCCTGTTTGTTCAGGTCATCGCTGTGTCTTTGAGTCATCTTAAGTATATCATCAAACTTCATAACGATGATGCTAGTAGGTTTTTTTTATAGGCAGGCATCTCCATACATTTATCATGAAAGACACTGCCACAAAACCCTTTATATGTGAAAATAGGCCCATTTCTTATAGGCTTTTGGCACTTTTTACTGTCCATTTTCTCACATCAATTTTATGAGGTTGAGTTCCTCTATATTAAATTAAGATGCCACAAGGTTCTAATTCACTTCTCTCAATATTAAATTTACGCGGCGTTCTTTACAGTACGATTTTGTAATGATTATCTTGACATGTATCAAAAATTACATTTTTATAATTTTCGTTTGCACACAAACGGCTTTTAGAGGAATGAATAAAACAATTACCACTCTCACGTAATTATAAAATTATAACAACAAACGGATGATTAAATATTATTTTCCGGTATATATATATATTTTTTTTGCAAGACTAAACTTTTGTTGTTCATTTATACCAAGTTTACATGTTTTCTTAAATGCAATATTAAGAGCAGCAAAGAAATACTTTTTAATTGTTGCCAAATGGCAATACTAGAACATTACATAATTGTAAAGGATGTCTAAACAAATAGTCCACGAGCTAGTTATTGAGCGCTTTATGGTGCTTAGATTAGGATTAAACCATGAATAACTTGAAATGAATAGTAAAACATTCTGTTAATTAATTGCCGATGAAGTTGGTGGCAACAACATTGCTAGACAATTCTGTACTTGTTGTTTATTTGTTTTTTGATCAAACCTTCAAAACCTTAATTTTATCATTAAAGTAAAGTCCTTATCAAGAAGTTATGTAGATATTGTAAGTGGCCCAATTGGCATCTGAATGCTCTAAGTATACCATTTCTGTACCTTTGGAAAGCCAATTTAATTCTATATCATCTCCTTATTTTCTACCTATACTAATCCTGGAAATAAGTTGTCAAGCTTGCTTTCCACAGTCCGATGTTTCACCGTACAGGCCAGTGCGCGCCGCGCCTATCCACTTCCCACAGCATGTGTTTGCCCGAGATGATTTCAGGCACTGTGCCTAGTTTTGATTAAATTTCCATTCTAAAATGTCGCGTGAAGAAATTATCGTTATTTCTGCAGCCGCTTTTAAATGAAGAAGTCTTGCTCGGACTTCCCACGGTGCATTGGCCCGTGCTTCGCGGCGTGTACTGTGAAATCAGGGGCGGTGGGAAGCCAGCTTTATATTAATTTTAAGCCTAGAATCTATTCTTCTCTGCAAAATAATAAAAACCTTGTGCTAAAAATAGTATACCCCAATTTTTTTTGCAAATAAGCCTATTTTACTATCGTAGACTTAAAATTAGTTGAAATAGATATCTGCAATTAGTTTAGATCATAAATGGATGAAGAAGTAAATTAAAAAATTCCAATGTAAATTCATTGATTGTAATTTTACAAGGATACACGAATTTATTGGACGGCGAATTGTAGCGATTCAGTAGAAATATGAATATGGGATTGATTAGACGACTACTAGAGGACCATTCAAAGTCCAAGAACGCATTTTGATTCAGACAATAGCCTGTTCTCTACTCAAGACTCATAACACTACTCCATCGATATTAAGAACGTCCAGTAAAAATGAGGTAGGCAGCCTATCAAAGACTTTTTGATAGGCTATACATATATGTAAGTGACGTGTTTCAACATGCCCTCAGTCTGGGGTCCAGTCCGAGGCGTGAATCGCCTTATTTAAATTAAGCATGGTAATTCTGCTTAAAGAGCGTAATCAAGTTAATAGGTCTGTTTGATGAAAACCCCGGGTAAACTTAGGGCTAAACCGGGCTAGACTATCTTGTTTTTTGAAAAACCTGTGCTACCCCGAGCTTACACTAAAAATTTCTCGGGGTAATGGTTTGACAGTTGTCACTTGAAAACTGTCACTTGGAATTTGTTGCTGATTGGGACCACTGACTTATAACAATGGACTGAGCGTATTGCCATTTTCCTATAGGAAAGAATAGCACAAGGTTTACAGTTCTCTCTTTCGCCCTATGGCAGAGTTGGAGCTACCAACCAAAAATATTGCTTACTGAACGTTTACTTATGCCATTTGATGTTTTTATGTTGGCTGCAGATGCACTCACCGCAGAAAGAATAAGGTAAAATAGTGTTTACTATGCTCCGTCTCTCTTGCCCATACGCAGGATTCAGGTAAAAATAACTTGAAAATTAAAGTCGGAATTAGTTTAATTTCTTATAAGGGTGCTTAACGGCGATATACAGAAACACAATATTTTTTTGTGCCACATGAAATAGCAAATCACTCAGTCCCATTGTCATAAGTTAGTGATTGGGACGTATAAATTACTTCTTGAGCAGAAATAAACAAAAATTAGAAGAAAAGAAATAGAAAAATAGCTAGAGCACATTTTATTTGTCTTCACCCATTTTATAAATAACTTTTTACAATTAATTAAACTCAGGAGAACTGTCAGCGAAATGTCATTACATTAGGTTTACCCGATGTTTTAAAAACTTGTTCGATGAGTGCACCAAACCCCGGGTAAATTTGGGGAAAATTTACACGGTGTTTTCATCGAACATACCAATAGCCTCTACACTGAAGCCAGATGCAAACATGAATGCCTCGTCTTTATGAAAGTAAACGCACTTGAATTGGAAATAAGATCACGCTTTTATATGATGACGTCAGCACGCCACGTCTTTAAGTGCCAAATACAATTCCGACGCTTCGATCCGATTTGATCCCACCCATTTCAATCTAACGGACGCATGAGCACAATTCTTCAGTTCGGTTTCAAACACTTCCCAATAAGCAATTCGAATAGAATTCCAGTCGTTCCTTGTCATTTTTGACGAGTTTCTTGTCTCTAGCATACTACTTCAAGGAATCGTAAAAAAAAAAATTCCTTGAGCATTCCATGATTTTTTTTTTACATAGTTTACAGAGTTCATCAGCTCAGTTTTCAATTTATTCCTATATCTGATAATAGAATAGAATGAAATCTGAGCTGATGAACGCTGATGACCGTCGCATTGTGTTTCCCGCTTAAGGTTTAGGAACCGAACGAGTTACGGTTCAGTTTAGGTGAAAAGAATTCACCATAAAATGCCAGCTCTCGAGTATTCAAACGCTCCTGATGTGTGACTTATCTACATGTTAGCAGCCTTCTTTGATACTCATTATAATAATTAGAATAACTCTAGTGTTTTTTTTTATTTAATTGCCACTTTATGGTTACGCATAATTTTGTATTCTTTTTTTCTTTTGAGAAAGCCTGGACATATTATGCAATGGCTTCAGGAGATCTTTCATTAACCAGTAACAGCAGTCAAGAGGGTATGTGAAATTTAATTAATACCATTTATTTTTTATTTTGATTATTTCTTTATTTTACAACTAATTTTAGAAAGCTCTGAATATGTTGGATACGGTGGTGATAGAACAATTCGACCATCATCGAATAGTAGCGGAAGTACTACAACCAACTTGAATAACAATAATCCAGCCAAAAAATATGATATGGTGAAACAACAGTATGATCAAGCAATGATAGAATTGAGTAATCTTCGCCGGCAGCATGGTGATACTATTCGGAGATGCGAAGAAATGGCATCCCAGTTGGGATTTTATCAAGAACAGTATATGGCGGCTATGAATCAGTTAGAAAGTTCTGCTAAAGATAGAACAAAGTACACAGATGTAACAAATGAAAATGCTCGACTGCAGCAGCAAAATATGCTCTTAGAGCGTAAACTGAGACGTTTTATAGAATCTGTAAAACAACAGGAAAAAGAAAACGGCAACAATCAGGCTGCATTTCAATTTTATAGTGAACACTATGGTGAATTAAATAGTAAAAAATGTGACGGCAGTTGTATGGAAAGTGAAAAACTCATCGAGGAAGTACAGCTTTGTAAAAAGTTATATTCAGATTTATCGAAGGAGCGTAACGGTCTTGCTGTTGAAAGAGATAAGCTTCGTATTCAACTTTCTGCTGCTTATTCAGACTTAGAGAATGCAAAACGAGAGAAAAATATTTTTCGAGATGCCCGTGATCGATTAATCCTTCAACAGGACAAGGAAATGGAAGAAATGAAAGCTTTGATGGCAGCAAGAGCAAATGAATTGCTAATGACAAAAATCGATAGAAATCGTGTTGAGGAAGAATTAAATCAAATTCTTTCAGAAAAGGATAATGTTTTGCAAGAAACACAAAAGATGAGTGATGATCTATCTGCTGTTAAGAAAGAACTCGATCAGAAGAAAAAGGATGAACTTAAATTGAAGAATGAAATGAAAAATTTCCAACAAACTAATCATGATTTACTGCAGAAATTGGAGCAATTAAAAGTTCAGTTAGAGAAACGTGAACTGCTGAAATCTCGTGAGAGTAATTGGAGTAAAGAGTTTTCTGAGAGCAAAGATGATTTTAAAGAAATCGAAAAGCTAAGAAAGGCTTTGGAAAAGGCAAGAAGTGAAGCTGAAAAGGCTCTTCAAGAAACAGAGATAGCAAAAAGTCGTCGCGATTGGGCGATATCTGAAAGAGAGAAAATTGTTCAAGAACGTGATTCAGTAAAGACACTTTGCGATAATTTGAGGAAAGAACGTGATAAAGCGATATCTGATCTTTTATCAGCAATCCGTGATAGTGAAAAAATTAAAAAACAAAAAGATGAAGCAATCAAAGAAATCGACACTTTAAAGGAACAATTGGAAAATCAACAAGCCAGCTCAAGACGCAGTTTCAGATGGAGCTCGTATGATACCGATGATGTTTTAGAAATAACACTTGATAGCTACTTTGAAAACGATGATATTGGTATTATTCTGGATGATACAAATAATCGCCAGTTGGTTTGTGGAGTGACAAATACTTCTTCGGCGTTTGGAAAACTGAAAATTAATGATGTGATTATTAAAGTCAATGATTTGGACTGTCAATCAATGTCGAAACGAATTGTGCTGGAAGCAATAAGAACCAGTGCTCCAAGATGTACTCTTTTAGTGTCCAGAACTAAACAAAGTAAGCGTCATCTGTATACGGTACATTTAAACCTTCAAGAAAATCACAGTCATGGATTGACTTTAGATACTGGCGTATTCATTTCAAAAATAGAACAGAATTCATTGGCCAGTTTTGAACCAGAGCTCGATGTCGGTGACCGGGTTTTAAGTATTAATAGCAAATCGATGGAAGGAGTTCAATCAATTAAAGAAGTTATGAAAATTTTAGATGACCATCGTAATGATTCCATAACGATTTTTGCTTTGAAAAATATTCAAGATGTCAGTTATGGCGAAACCAATCGTCGCATGACAAACACCTCAGCCCAAACAGATTCTAGTGATTCAGTTCATAAAGTTCAAAGCAATTCAAAGCAACCTTCGAAAATTTCCGAAATGATAAATAAATTTCGTGAAAAGATTCACATTACGAAATCCGGTACGGATGCTGACAATTTAAGTCAAGAGAATGATGCGTTAGCTGCTCTTGACTCAGTGTTAAGTGAAAATTCTGAAAAAAGTAAAGAAAATTTATTCAAACGATCGAAACGAAATAAAAAGGAGAGTAAAGAAGCCAGTAAAAGTATGGGTACATGGCCACGGGCTGCAATTTTAAATACATCACAAGAGAATCCCACTGGAACCATTGTTCAACACAGAAAGAAAGAACGAGCAACTCTGTCACTGTTCACTGGTCCAATAAATGTTGATAAACAGGATGCTGATCAGTCAATGAATCAGCAAACAGGCACAATTAAGCAAAATCAAAATAGAAATTCAAATCCCGTCCCAACAAATCTGTTTCAAAGTAATCCATCTAATGCATATCTACATCGTCATTCACTTTATGCTACTGCATTAGAATCAGAGCCTGTTCTTTTGGAGCAATCAAAGCCAGTCCAGATAAGTAATAATCGAAACTCGCATCTAAATCCTAATTCAAGGTTGAAAATGACGGAAATCAGTAATAAGTACGCTACCAATCATCGACATCATCCGAATCACTTTCAAAACAGATTAAGTTTAAATCTAACACCTTCCGATAATAGTTTATTGTACAAAAGTAGCGGTCAAACTGCGCAACAACAGCAGCATGTTCACCAGCAGAATTCGTTAGATTTTATACCGAAAAAACCTTTGATGGATTCGTTTGTAAATCCTAAAATGCCGTTTACAACAACAACAAATCTTGATTACAGAGGAAATACTTCGAATATTTTTTCGAACAATCAACAAAACTCTCTAGACGTAATATCGTTGAAATCACAGAACTCAATAGATTCTTTCTTATCTCCAAAGAGTCCTCCGATGCCGGACTATCACGTAAATTATACAAAACGAACGGCACACAAAAATGTATCAAAATATCCGAGTGATAGTGAAAGCATTGGCATGGAAACTATGTTATCTCCAACTCATATCCCCACAACAAGTACGCTTCCTCCAACATCGTTATTTTTCGCACCGAACATTACTTCATCATCGTCCCATAGACATGCACCTCTATTTCCTACATTCGCTGGTCATATACATCCGCATCCACATAAAATAAGACATTCAAGTCCATTAACATTGCCCACCAGTACACACTCTATTGAGCATCAAACATCCAGTCCCAGTGGGCCAGTGAATTCTTCAGATAAATTTGATATTGACTATCCACCATCCCATCATGCTTATAATGTGTCAGTGGATTATCCTTATAATAGAAATAGAGCCCTTCCTACCAGGGATCATGACGATGTTCCGACAAGTTTTCAACATGTTTATGAAGGCGGTACATTTCCTAGAAAAAAAGAACACCAGCGATTTCGAATTCCCTCTAATCCGAGTGTTACGAGCAAAGGAAGTGGAGTGAAAAATAGTACTGGATCAATTGAACATCACGGTAGTGAACGGGGATCACCTATGCCACCTGTTCATGTCGAAATTTTAAGTCATGGAGCCAACAAACGTAATTCCAATATACCAGATTTACTGTGTCCCGGAGATTTAAGGAGGGTTACTATTGATAAAAGTGATAAACCTTTGGGAATAACAATTCAATGTAATAATAATGGTGGAGGTATATTTGTATCTACGGTAGCTGAGAAAAGTATAGCTAGCAGAGCTGGCTTGCAAGTTGGAGATCAACTTTTAGAAGTTTGTGGGATAAATATGCGTTCAGCTACAAATGATATTGCAGCTAATGTGCTGAGGCAATGTGGAAATTCTATTACAATGCTTGTCCAATACAATCCAGAAAGTAAGTTTATTTATTTATTATTTTTTTTTGTTACTATACTATATACAAAATTAATTGCAGTTTTTCGAATCTGTCATCGAGGAGTAACTTTTCTCGCCTCCATATAGTTAATTTTCGAACCATACCAAAACAAAAGACAGCTCATCTTAGCTTAAAACACTGAACTGAAGGCTTGCTCAGTTATACCTGCATATTATGAGGCTACAAAGGGCAATTAATCAGAAAATTTGGCTGATCACTTATCCTTGTGGCATATACAAGATTCATTTAATTCGTCGGTCAATTTCAGGTGATCCTTGAATTCCTGTATTTTCAAAACCGATTTCTTTAATATTGTATAGATGACAAAACAGGCGTGAGCCTGTAGAATTATTTACTCGCTAATCATTTTCCAAGCAGAGATTCTCTCTTGTAGAACTTTGCGTTGTTCAGCATTTGTTATGCAAACATTAGCCAATCAATCAGAACTCAAATTTTGGGCTTTGAGTGTAAGCCGACTTAGAATTGTCTGAGTCTTTTATCTGGGAACCTGGGCATCAAGAAGGTGTTCAGAACAATGAGACTGAATCTATAATATCCGAGTGTGCAGGATTCAGGGATATACTATAGATGAATTCTTACACTGGAAACTTCACCTAGAGTTAAGACAGATGACAAAAACATTCCTTATTTTCAATTTTCTACCATTCTGTTTCATCACCGCCACATATACATTTACATAGATTTACAGTGCGCCAACGTTAATGATTATTAATTTAATATTTCTTTTTTTTCTTATTTCAGAATATGATGGATATAATTTGGAAGCAGAAAACGGTAATCACTCTGGCTCACCAACGCCACGTAATTCACCACGAACAGCACGATCTCTTATTCCATCTCCGCCACCATCACAAGGTTCTATAAATCATCCTGCGAAACCTTTGCCGAAAAAGAGTGCTGCCCTCATTTCATCTCTTATAAAAAAACAGAAATTCTCCGACAGTTTAGAGAATCAGTCAGATTCCAGTCATCATGAATCATCTGGAAGTATTTATGATGAAGAACCAAGGTTCATAAATCTTCATACGGATAAATGTAAAAATTTAGGAATAAAATTGTTTGGTGGCAATAAAGTTGGAATTTTTGTCCATGATGTACAACCGGATTCTCCGGCTGACATGGCTGGTATTAGAAAGGGTGATCAAATCCTCGAGTATAATGGAGTCGATTTAAGATGTGTTACTGCTGAACAAGCTGCCAATGAGATATCAAAATTGACTGAGAATGTTACAATGTTGGTTCAAAATAATCTTCAAAGTAAGAATAAGTGTTTGGTCTCGTAAAATTTTATTAATTTGTTTTGTTTTGTCATGGTAGAACTTAATCAGATTCAAGATAAGACTGGTGATTCGTTTTATATTCGAGTTGGATTTGATAGAACTGGAGATTTAGGAGAAGGAGAATTAAGATTTATAAAGGATGAAGTTCTTTACGTCGACAATACAATATTTCGTGGAGCTTTTGGTCAATGGAGAGCATGGAAATTGGATGCGTGTGGTCATAGAAAAGAATGCGGTATAATTCCGAGTCAATCAAAGTAAGTAGGATACCTACCTGCCAGCTGTTGTATGAAGAGAGTTTTTAGTCTGCAATTAAAAAAATAAATAAATAAAAATCTGTTATTTTCAGAGTTGAAGAGGAACTTCGATTACTAGGTGATAGCGCCGACTGTGATGGTGGAACAACCCGAAGGGGCAGTACTTCAGCCCGTCGTTCATTTTTTCGTCGAAAAAAGCATCAACGAAGCTCATCACGAGATTCTAAAGAACTGGCTAGTTTCAGTAATACACAATTGAGCTATTTCTCAGATTCAGGGATGTTAAACGATGAAGGAACTATTCTTAGCTATCAACGGGTTGAACGTTTAGATTGTAAGTAATTGAGATTGTTAATTAAAAAAAAAACTAGCAAGTGGAATATTCACCTTTAGATCCAATGTGTCGACCAGTATTAGTGTTAGGACCACTATCAGAATGTGTTACAGATCGACTAACCATTGATTTTCCATTATTATTTCAACATTGTATTATGACACAGATGGATTGCTCACAGGAAGCTATGGATGAAGGACTACAAAAAAATATATTCGTTGATTATCGTCGAAAGGGTAATAAATTTGAATGCACTACAGTTGAATCGATTCGAAATATTTGTAAAAATGTAAGTACAATTATAATTCTGTTTGTGTTTTCTATTATTCAATTTTTATAGAATCGTCATTGTATTCTCGATATATGCATATCAGCTGTTGAACGTCTTCAGCGGCTACAAATTTATCCAATTGTTTTGTTACTGAGATTCAAATCAGCTAAGCAAATCAAAGAAATAAAAGATTCCCGATATTCAACTGATAAAATTTCTGCTAAGGCAGCTAAAGAAATGTATGAAAGAGCACTGAAATTAGAGTCAGACTACAAGCAGTATATATCAGGTAAGCAAAATTGATTAGTGGCAGTTGATTATTATAGGAGTCACGAACATTCATGCCACCAGAGTTTTTAAACGTTATAGAAACATGTAAAGAAAAATCCGCAATTTGTTTTCAGCAAAAGTCAATAGTGGCGCATACATATGATGTTCAATTCTCAGTTAAGTTTTCAGATAAAGACGCCAAACAAAATATCTGATCTAGGAAAAGATGAATATCTTTATAAATAAACCTTACGGTAACTGTACTACGTATGTATGCAACATTTATGCTGTATGTTGCTGCTGGCTGTTTTATATGTTTTTCCTTGGTTTCTATGATTTTTCTTACACTCTTTTCAAATGAATCGGCTCGACTTTCATAATCAGCATTGTCAATTCAAATTTCAAAATTTTTTCGATATTTATACCAATATGTATTTATTTTATAGCTGTTATACCTGCTGGAGTCAACATTACTCACATGAGCACTCAAATTAAAGCTTCAGTCGTTGAAGAACAATCGCGGGTTTTATGGGTTCCTGCTTCAACTGCTTAAGATCTCGTTAACATATCAGGTATTTCCTCTACACGTTGCAAAAACTTTACATTGGATCAACTTCTTACATTGATATGCTTGCCATACATTTTCAATGGTCAGTGCATATTAAATAGAAAAGGATTCAATGCAAAAATGATAATATTTGTATTCGATTTTTTTTTTAAATATTTAAATTATCTTACTGCTGGTGCTTACACATAGAAAAATATCGACGAAAAATTTAAAGAGTGCCTTCGACAACGACAGTAACAATAAAATTAAATATGGCTTACATGCGACGGTGAAATGAGAAGCCAAGTAAGTAGTCCAAATGCAAAGAAATCGGGAGATTTTATTTTTTTCACGTATATGGCACATGTATTTTTTTGTAATATATATGGTGTCCTGGAATTTGTAGTACAATTTCTAAGGGTTGAATATCAAAAAAACCAAATATGGAAAAATGTCGATTTCGATCTCCACAATTAAGAAAAAGTCTGTCAAACGAAAAGAAATCAGACATTGATGGACTCAACCTTCTCTGCGATAAAAAACTAAATTGCTTAATATGAGCTCAACCTGGGGCCGAGCTGTGGAGATGAGTGTTCTTTTGATACTTAACTCTTCACTCGAAATTCTGTTGCTCGACAAAACTCGCGGCTGTTTTAGTTGTGGAGAAGTAAGAAGAATATTTCTCTAATGCCTGTAATGTCTCTTTTTGTTGTGTTTTGTGAAGGTACCTAGGATTTTAAATTAAATTATGGACTCACCGCAATCCTGGTTATATTTACAAAATCAAATTATGGAAATCCTTGCAATACTTACGTAGAAATATGGATTTTGGTGTCTCAAGGTACCTACTAAAAATTTTAAATCACGCGAAAATGGTCAATTTGGTCGTCTTACAGTACAGAAGAGATGCTATAAAAATTTGAAATATGCACGTTAAAGCTTGTATGTACATTTTGTCCCCTAATGAGATATATAATTAGTTTTTGAGTCCGAATAATGGTTTTGGAGGTAACGGCAAAAGAAGTGAATCAGTTCTTCTTGCCGTGTTACAGAATCCGGCCCCTGTTGTTGTATTTAAAAATGGAAATCGAGTAAATCAGGTTACTCGAGCAAAAAAGTAAGAGAACTTATGTATAAATCATATATCATACAACCACAGGAATATTTTGAAGTAATAAATTTCAGGTATATATTTTTTTTTTTCAAAAGCAAACAAAATAAGAATATTCTTATTCTGTTATTTCACCATCAAACCGGCTGAGATCCTGTACAAAATAAAATAAAATAAAGATTACAAATTATGTGGCATCCTTACAGTATTCCTTCAGGAGCCTTGATATTACTATTTTCTTTGTTATTCCACCCGATCTTTCATAAAACTTTTTTTCAAATTCTGTTCCAACTTCCGTCGAATTTATAATATGAGCTCATTGCTGCGGGCTCATTTCCTACAATAATAATAAAGTTTTCCCTCATAAAAACTTAGAGTAAATCTTTGGAGCATAAAATTTACCACCTAAAGTTTTCCTATATTTGGTCCAGGAGTTTTTTCCTCCTCACACTCCACACCATGTGCTTCGAAAATACGCTTTATAAGCAATACGTTTTTATCTCTACTACAGTCATTTTGTATCCTAAAAAATATTAATTTTTTTGGTGAAATCACCTTTAACCTGTCTTAATGTTGTTGAGTTACATACAGTATCCAATTTTTTTATAAATTTAACTTTTATTACAAGTATAAATACAATTTACCTTTAACTCTTTCAGGGGCACGATATGATCAAATGTAAAAAATTAACGAAATTCAGTCAAACTGAGTTTATTCCATTTATTGACAAAAAAAAAAAAAAATCTTAAATTAATATTGTTAATTATAGAGTCCTACGTCCTGGTATGCATTTTATACCACTACACATAATACGATGAGTTTTTGTGAAAATCTGTAAAACACGTTTTTGTTTTACTAAGGCACAAAGGAACTATGTTCGCACAAAGGAACGTTGCACGTAGAGCACATTCACTGTGTTCGCCTTTGGTCTCCCTTTTTACTGCATTTGGCACAGCGCCGTAATGTACATCTTATCGGTTGATGTGATGAGCCTGCCGATCGAATGAATGGATCAACATAAGCTTGTTTTTTTATCTGAACTTTTTCTCTTTTAGATTTTTGTTTTTGAGGCAAAATGGTATAGTTGTCAAATAGTTGATAATATCCAATTTAATCTCATTTAGAGGTTGCTTGTAGTCGACAAATCCTATGACACCATTTGTGACTCTTTCGGTCAACCTCGTAATATTTTTCGAGCTGCTATATTTTGGTAAAATTGGCTTACATAAGGCTTAGATACTTCGAAAGTAGATGCTTCTTCGTTTTCGGATTTCTCATAAAATGGTAGTATCTTCTTCCAGAGTGTGTTCCTCATCTTCAGACTCAGAGTCGGAAGGAATATTTTCCAATTCTACGGATTCATTTTCATCATAGCATAAAACTACTGTGATATGCTCGGAGCCCAGAGTTTTTCGATTCATGACTGTATTCAATTATAGTTTAATATCAAAACGTCCTATATACTTTTTAAAAAAATTTTACCTGTTTTCACAAAATTATTTTTTGCGCTGTGGTATATAAAACTAACCATAACTGTAGAAACTCGCAATGAAGTTATAAAAAAAATTCAGGAAATGAGAAAATTATGTATATCGAATAATTCAAAAATAATTAATTAATATAATAATTAACTGATGAGATTTAGAACGTGAGATGTTTAAGTTATTACAGGATCCAAATTTATGGCAGACATTTTGAGATTTACGAAATATTTTTGTTTGAGAATTTTGAATATTCATGAGCTAGTATTTTTGAAACATTAAGTTGTTATGTATCCTTCTTGAATGGTACACTAATGTTGAGGACTGATAGTCGCAGCAGTTAACAAATGCGAAAATTTGTTCAGCCTATGCTCGAAATTTTGCCTTAATTATTTTTTTACAGTCCCTAGTAGACTCAAATGTTTAGCTTTTTTTTTAATTGAAATTCCTGCAAGAGAAAATTAGATTAGAATTTGTCGGAGAACTATTCACTACAGAATCCCTCAGCAATAAAACATTGCCACGTTAACATCTTGTGCGTAAAGTGTTTGTAATTATTTCAAAATTATCATTATTATTAGCTAAATAAAATATCAGGTATGTAAAATATAGTCCCTTTTAATGATTGTATAAATTTTAAAAGCGTAATTTATTAGTTATATTTTATAACAAATTATAAACGTTCACATATATGTGTACAGTTATCGTTTCAAGTAGTATGTTTTCCCAGAATCGTTTAAACTTATATTTCTTTTAGAATCTCGTATTTGTTTGTTTGTGAAATTACTTTTCTAACGGGATAAATTTATTACCCAGATTACGATAAGAGTAAAAAGAGGATAGTCCAGTACTCTCTAAAAAGGAGAATAAATTCATTCTATTCTACATCAAATTAGCTCTACTCCTATGGCTGTAAGTAAGAAGAGTTAAGTTAATTAATTAAAAATGGAAGCGAGGTCCTATTGTGCTAATCCTCACATTATCTCGTTAAAATACATTGGTCGTTTTAAAGATGTCTAAGAGCTTTTCAAACGAATTTCCCTCCAGTTCACCGGGGTTCAATAGTTACACCAACCAACTTGTAATTTACAGTGTTTCAGGCAGGGGCCGTAGCACCGCTAGTATTCACAAACGTCTTAGTCGGTTTACAGTATTCCATAATCAGACTAGGTAGACGTTGCCGTTAAATATATATTATGATTCTACCCCTTGCGAACAAAAATAAGTGGGTATACTAAATGCACTATCCCATATCATAGTAAATGTATTTGAATTTTCATAGTAATGAAAACCTTGGTGTTCTTATATCATTCAAGGTCCGCTGAAGTTCCTACACCAGCGTTCATTAGATAAATTCCAGCAGCTCTCAATTTAAACTCATCTTTCGAAGAGAAGAGTCATAACTGTGTTATATGTTGTCATCAATACAGTCATTCATTGTTATAAACGGGTGGTTCTACTGAAGTTTGGGGGCAATGTGCTGCCCTGAAGTTGGGCCAGGCCAGGCCAATGTATCGATGTGGAGACCTCGACGTCCTCACCGGCTCAGAATATTTTCTGCACAGCTTCGTTGTTCTGAGCTCGTTTATTTCGAGGACAGAACAATGTACTTTAAGTACCCGCAACAACTTCTGTTTTGGGGTTCGTATGTAACCCTGCATTGGCGAATTTGCGACTGTTTTTGTCGAGCCAATGTATACTAGAGTTTTTGGAGTATTTTCAGTGATTTCCTTTACTAAGCGATGAATTGCTGGTTCTGTGTATATATGTATTTCTTAAAACGTAAGCGTGCAACTTTCCGTTGCCCATAAACGCCTTGGTGTTGGGAAAATCATTTGAGCCGTTTTCTTGTGTACGCCACATAATCTAATTGCATCGGGGATTGTGTGGTTGTTATTGCAATTTTCTTAAGGGCAGGGTAAGGTATTAAAAATTTTTTTATTGCTTTTTTTTTTATATTTTTAACTGAATGCATAATATCTCAAGAATATTGTGTCAAAATTTCAAGTCGATTGGAGCAAAATTGACGAAATTGTGAGTATTTTTATACCTGACGGATTTTTATACCTACCCGACCCGAGCGCGCTATTGTAACCTGGCAGATGGTTCGCTCTCTATACAATACCCTATCTTACCCTCCAGTTTTATTTCTAGAAATTTCAACACAAGTACAAACGTGCTTATACCTGTACTGTATATTTTGTCAGCGAAGAGTATAAAATTGAGTCTAGCAGTGAATGTTCTATCGAGCAGACGTACACGCGCGTTTTTATACCAGATTTTTTAGTGTTGGAAACTTTAAAGCGATTTCCCCACAACTCACGTTTTCAAAGTCGGTGCCCCTCATAACTGCAAAACTACTGCACCGATCCTTTTGAAATTTTGAACACTATTTCTGTACATAATTTACGAGGTAACGCTGGAGAGTTTTTTTCAAATTTGTTAATAATTTTTAAACAACAAATTAGACGATTTTTTCGCAAAAAATCGCGTTTTTCCCTTCAAAGTGTTCCAAAAAAGTGAAAAATTGAAATTTCGAAAAACCCTCCCAGCGTTACCTGGAGAAAACTATTATCTAACGAAAGAACTTTGATTTTTTGAGTTCATATGATCCAGCACCAAGTTATGAGGGGCACCGCAATTCTACTTTTTTTCGAGACACGTCCAAACAATTGCTGCCATTGCCGTATTTTTAAATATTTCTTCGTGAAAATTTTATACAATATTCTTCGAATGTCATACTTTAATGTACCATTAATTTTAATAATAAGATTTTAACTGTGTGGTCACAAAAAATTCACAAAAACATGCCTTTTTTTGTACGAATTAACCTTACCCTGCCCTTAAGGGATTTCGTGTACTTTGTAAGTAAAACTTTGCGTGCATACATGGATGTCTTGTAATGGAATGATTTCGATTTGATTTTTATTTAAGTAACGAGTTTGGCTTCATTTGGTACACGCACACCTCCAACGATTAACCAATATCCAGGATCTAATCCAACAACCAACTTATAATAGTCGGAGTCGAATTTTTCCTGGATGTTGGTCATCGTATTGTCATCATGCGCTATACAGTTGGTTGTCCTCCGGCGTTTTATAGGTGTTTGCGACGGTGCTATTGGCCCTTCCTTTTTCATGGAAAACGTAATCGCTACGCCATCTGTGAAAATGGACCCATCGAATTTTTTCGGCCCACCGATGTCGGTAGTTTAAAATATATCACCCATTGCTCGTCTTTTTCTTCCCGGAATTTTTCCCAACTGCCTTTGAACAATTTCAGTCTGCATAGACGTTGCCAGAGCGCGCGTGAATCGTAGTGTACATGATGAAGCCTATGTGATGTAAAAATGCCCGCTTGGTGCATATTCACTATTTCGTTTAAATAGGTAATGCAACGTTTCGTATATTTCTCGCGCACTTTCGGAGAAATTTCTCAAGAATCTTCTGAGTCTTGAGTAGCCGTGGATCCAAATATTGTTTCATACTGTTTGGCGGCAAACACAAACAGATTCGACTTGTAAGATTTGCCGTGCAAACCATTTTTAAGATACGCACCACGCAAACTTTTGTAAGCCGAGTCAATGTTATACTTGGACCTACTGCCCTTCATCAATTCTTAAAAATAGTCCAATTTATAATGCATGTAAATTAACGCTTCTACGGAAAGCGCAGAAATCTCTCTAACATCTCTCTGAAATAGTGCCGGAATGGATGATAGTTAAAACCGCACGGGAACCCGGGTGTTACCATAAACTACCAATAATCGCAATCTCACACCCCAATCCCGGATTTCCGATTGGGTCTCTTCCTAATAGACTTTACTCAAAAAAATTATTGCTTCTTTCCTTTGGTTTTAGATACTTGAGGAAATATGTGTTTGGAAAATATTGCAATACAAGTCGATCACTTTCTTCCTCCCATCCAAAATCACCCACAATTTGATTACTATCGTCACTCTCAGAAGACATACCAACGGGTCGTCTCCGTTTTGTAGGCCTAACACCTCTTCACCACTATTAGAATCACAACTCTCCACTTCAACCAGCCTACAATCATCATCTCTTACCAATAGCACACATGCGCCTCGGCTTAACGCACGCTCCCATATCATAATAAACTCTACACTTACTTGTATTCCGGCGAGAAATTTCTCAAGAATCTTTTGAGTCTTGAGGTGGCGTGCATCCAAATATTGTTATTAAAACGGTTTCATACTGTTTGGCCTCTTTGTGTAATTCACGTTTTTCACTTTGATTTGCTGGTATCAACCTCTTGAGCAATTGCCTTTAGAACGAATTCAAATTATTCTCTCTACTACCGTTCACGTGACTTTCATAATATTATTTACCTGCCTTACTCGGGTGTTTGTGATAGGACGGGCTATTAGCATGTTGCAACAATCATTTGCCAAAAAAATATATATATAAAACAAATTCAAATAATCCAATTAATTTATTGCAGGTGATGAATCGCAATCGACGGCGTAGCGAATTGTTTCCTGCACTATAAGTCCAAAGATTTCGTCGGTAAATAAATGGCTGAAATATGCGATTGGAGTTGCGCCAGTTATTTTAATTTGAAAACATTTTATAAAAGGTGGTGGCGTTCCAGCAAATTCGCACGGTCCCCGAGGTGTTGTCTAATATCTAAGAGGTCTTCCTCGTCATTGGTCTCACTTTCCAAAACACGTCTCCATTTTTTTTAATTGCGGTAATAAGTACTTGCATCTACTTATTTTGTCTATCTAAAGGTACCTTAGATAGAAAAACACCATAAGTCTCGTCCCCGGATCGATGCAGTCTGTCTATGACGATGAGTCCTGTTAAGCAGACACAGAGGTCAATACAAGCGACTGCCTGTTTGTAAAGCATGCAGAGAGATTGATGGCTCTTTTTTTTTTTTATCAAATATAGCCATAGCTCCGATAATCCTAACGTAAAGAAAATCTTAATTCTCTTTCGCTGCATATGACCGGCACTTGCCAGGACATGAAATCAGACAGAAATCGCTATAATGAAGGTTGCAAAGAAGATAATCCACTTCTTTTTATTATTTATATTAGCAATGTGCTTTCAGAGTAGAAAATTTGCGTCCAACACAAATATAAGTACGGATTTACTTAATTTAGTTTATCAGTGCAATCCCGTTTCGTTTTATGTTCCAATTTCTTTGGAAAGTCCCATTTAATATCATTAATTTGTGATATCTTACAAAATAATCGAATAACCTGATCCCAAGTAATCAGTAAATTAAAAAAACCCGGCAAAGTGGCGAGTCGGACTCGCACACGAAGGGTTCCGTAACATCGTACAAAATTTTATTTTATTTTTATTATTTGTTGTTATAGCGGCAATAGAAATACACAGTCTGTGAAAATTTCAACTGTCTACCTATTACTGTTCATGAGATACAGCCCGGTGACAGGCAGACGAACGGACATCAGAGGCTTAGTAATAGGGTTCCCGTTTTTATCCTTTGGATACGGAACCCTAAAAATATGTCTACAGTGAAAACATTAAAATTTGAGTCACGCTGTAGCCAAGACCTGAGCTCGCAGGTTAAAAAAAAATACGGGTCCAATATTTTTTAGTACTTAACTAATTCGAGGGGGTGGGGTCTGAAAATTGACAATTTTGATCGTTTTGGTATGGAATTAAACATTTTATAGAAAAGCGCGTCAAAAAATACTCACTGCTCTACTTTCTCTTTGACAACAGACCCAAAATCGACACTTTTCCATATAAAGCTTTTGATAAGATGACGCAACTTAAAATTTATTAAAAATGTGTACTTGGTCCACTTGGTTTCTCAGCCGGGCTCACATTTCTAAAACGAAAAGTTTAAGTAATTTTTGAAGAATATACAGATTTACATGTTTGTTTTTGTTTTATTTTTACCAAAAGTGATTAATTTTTTTCTATTTAAATTAAAAAAATGAAATGAAAATGCAATGTTAAACGCATAAAACTGATTTTATTTACACACAAAATTGTTAACTCTCGACAATTAAATTAAAAAAAATATATATGTATTTTGATTTTGTTGGTTTTTACAATCAAATTTCTTTTTATCACTAGCCTTATTATGTGTTAATTATAAATATCTAATAAGAGAAAAACTTTATATATATATACATACATAAATATATTTAAAATTTTGTTACAAGATTATACTTAAAATTTTTATGCACTTACATATTAAAACGTTTATAAGAGCTATGATTAATTTTTTTAATTACAATTAAGTAAATTGTAATTGAAATATTTTTTTAATTATCCTAGGCTGCTGTGCATATACTACTCTACTACTAGTCCGGTGGAATAGAAATTGAATTATAAACTTTCTGATAAAGTAGTGTGCGCTCTTGTATAGATATATCTATGGATTCTTACAGTCATATCCGATGCCATCGAATTCAATGTAGCAACGGCAAAATTTCATTTTAAAATCTACTTTCACTGTGCAATTTGTAATAAATTATGGATCTCTCAGAATATTATCAGATTCTCTAAAATCAGAGATACTCCAGTCAGTTCGCCGTGGCAGATATTTGTCTGTATGTCATAAATGTATTTATTAATAAACCAATAAAATTAGAGCTACGAGTAAGAATCTAAAGCAAATGTCCGATAAGATAGCCGTGCTAATTCATAAGAAAGAAATCTTGGCTTTTTTTTTATCAACTTCCTATTAGTGGCAAAATGTTTAGGCCTGTCTTAAAATAAAATTATATAAGATTTTCAGTTGAAATAGATACCATATGATTTCCCATTCAAACCTCCTCTACTATACAGCAGTATAGAAATAATAATAGTACTGATGATCTGCGCTATCTGTCAGTAGAGAACTCTTGTCTAGGAAACTACAGTATATATTTTTAGCTTAAACTTAATTGTATTGAGTAAGGTATAAGCATTTTAACATTATAAAGAAGTTCTAATAGTCACTAATATGGTATAGTGGTGTCAATCTGATGTTTCACGATTCAAAATTTTCTCAAATAAATTTTGAGGAATCTAACTAAGCTCAAAATAGTATATATATTATGTGCGTGGGGGTCAAAGAAGATTTTATGAACCATAAAAAGTGGATCTGCCTTTGACGGCTGTGTCGTGGCAACATAATTTTCAGAGTTTGAAAAACCACCGTGAGGTGTGTTAGACAGACACAAGCACTCGAACATAATATCTTGCCCTGGGCTGTTGAGAACTATATATATACAATATTTTCGTGATTTATTACAATTTTGCTAGAAAATTGTTGTCTAATCTAGATAAATGTGAAATATGACGGTTCAATTTCTCAGTCTGGTTTTATATTCCAAAATTAAGTCCCAGTTTTGGTAATTTGACTGTAAACATTGAAAGACATTATATAAATTTGCGCTAAACCTATATGGCTTATATATTCCTAAAAATAGAATATTTACAGATAACTTAAACTCTTCTAGGTCATTATGTTTCTCAGTTTCATTAAAAATATTCAACTAAAAATTTTCAACAACAACAATTTCACTGGATATTGCTCTAAAATAACAGAAATTCACGCACAATACGACTAGGTTAGTTTTTTTTTTATTCTGTTGTATTCTTAATAACTGTGACCTCAGTTCTTATCTAATCGTAGTATAAATCAAGTTCATCCCTGGGGCGATACCAATCCTTGATTGCATGATCATAAATTGCTTTTCGAACATCTTCTTCAGCTTTGTCTAAGTGATATTTACCTTTTTTCTCGTCATCATCAGCGGTGCGCGGACTTCTTGAAGTGGCCCTGAACTCTAGAGGAATATCATAACATTTGCATATGCAACATGATGGAAATCGAAACCAATCAGAAAATATTCCGCGACATTCGTTATGTGGATCATACGCTAATAGACGATGAAGACGATATTGTTGCTCACATCGACATCCATCTCGGCAATACATTTGTTTGTGTTCCTGTGTGCATTTCTCCCAATGAACGTACTGCTCAAAGGGGTAAAGATTGAGAAGTGCCAGAACTTCACCACGTGTATTATTTGCCCAAAATGGTGCTACTACTTCTTCTTTTACTGGGCATGCATTTCTGAAAGATATCTATTGAAATTTTTGTTTTCTTACTTGATTTTATTGATAAAAAACACTTACACTCCCCGCAAATTAATTATTGGGGTTTCTTTTTGAATGGTATCCTGAAAGAGCTGCCCTTCTATAGTATTCGGTTTGGGGGCAGTCTTTTTCTTTTCACTGAAAAAATCATTTCCTTTATTTCCTCCTATATCAGCTTGTTCTAATTTGTCTGTAGTCTTGCTGTTTTGTTGGTTTTGCTGAGTTGTGGTCTCTCTCTCCTTGTCGCTTGTCACTTGTTCATCACTTCTAGTGTTTTCATTATTTCTTTTTTCCGTCAAAGGAACTATATCAGCTTCAGGAATAACATGTCTTTCTGCCTGTTCAGATTCTATTTCAGATTTAATTATTTGCTGTACAACCTTTAGCGTTGTAGAAATCGTTGCTGATTCCGTTCTATTCACACTTAGATTAGGAGCTTGAACAACTTTAATATTTTCCATGGTAGAGGTATGAGTACTTGTTTCAAGGATAATATTGTTAGATTCTAAATTATTGTCGGGGCTAATTTTCGGATTGACATCATTCAATTCTTCGTGTTCCAATTGCGATGAAGTAGTTGTTTGTGTTGTTGTTGTCGTAGTTGCAGCTGCTGCTGTTGCCGCTTTCGGTGTTACACTTGTTGTGGTTGAAGTTGGCCTAAAATGTGGCTCTGTTAGAATTTCATTTACTTTTGGATTTTGATAATCTGTATGAAGATATTTTGTCTTTCTAAGACCATCTCTAGAATATCTAGCTGCAGTTTCTTCTATATCTTCCACATCGATTTCATTATTTTGAATTTCACTTCGAAGTATCGATATATGTCGAACATCTCCATACATGCGTTTCATTAGACCTTGATTTTCATGAACGAATCGACGCACTGCATGCCATGGATATAATGAACCAGGTAGATTACAGTATGCTTGTTGAGTCAAATCACATGGAATTGATGCCAAAAGCTGTGCTCTTCCTTTTCGGGACATTTTTGGACTGCAAGATGATGCTGAATCATATCCTAAGCTTAGGACTGGTAGTAAACAGCATAGAATGCATAGAGAGAAGTTCTGAAAATAGAATGGAAAACGTTTTTTTTTTTTAGAAGGACTATTGAAATATATATTTATTGATACATTTTAAACGGGGGTATAATGAATTGTGCGAGTAGAGTATAGAGTAGAGATGATGAATATAATTTTCCGTTAGCTGTTTCTTTTTACTCGAAATTTTAAATTCCATTCGAATGATTCATGTGCTCTTTAATGATCGTTCAAATACGATCTACAATTTTGGATGAGTTCCGAGCAGCCGGTGTACCAACAGTACAATGGCATCAGACTTATTACTAGATATAGATGTCTTTACCTTTACTAGGCGGCATTGTGACATGAAGCTGTGGGCAAAATTTGCCTTATACCATAAAAACTAAAACATTTTGGCTCACTTTGATCTACTAAATTACATAGAAGGTTCTTCTAAGAAGCTAGGACTGCCAATAGACTCAGCTTTTTAGATGTGTGCAATAATCTTGAATGAAATCATAAATGAGTAAAGCTCATTCAATTGCACTGGTGAAATACGATAGCTTTTTCAAGGACTGAAAGCAGGTGTCTAGCAATTAGTTAGTTTGCATAAATTTAATTCGGTTATAAGAATTAGTCTTGAGTTAATGTTGGCCGCATTTTGATATCGACGATCTTCCCAGGTTATTAGAAGGAATTCAGTTCAAAGATAAATGAATTTTAATTGATACAGAGACCACTCTGCATAGTGGTGATTAGTCCAAGCTGGTTTTACGATTAAAAAATGTTGAGAAAATGAAATTGGCTTTATCAAACTTTCAGCTTGCAAACGTCAATCTAAAAAAAAAAAAAAATCGACTTAGCGACTTATATCAGTACTACCTAAAGGGTGTCGTGGAGAGCGGTGACTGCTAATTTCCATCGCAAAGTCTGATAAAGAGCTTTCCTGCTGTATGTCTGATATAAAACTTGTCTAATGTGAAGACTAGGAGGTATAATCTTGGATCTGGGAATTTAATTTCTTATCATATTGCTGAAAAATATTGGGAATTTTCATGTAAATCGTTTTTAGATGTATTCTTTTTATCATACAGCCAGTATGGTTGTTGGTTAGCTTTTCATATAGCCAACATAGCTTAAAATTGCTGAGGATTGATATGCTTACAATGAAGTAATGGTGGATATGACAAAAATCAAATTAACAGTCACTAGAAAAAAAAAGCTTGCTCGTACTAAACCCAGTTATCTACTTGAAGGAGTAGTTAGTAACCTTGAAAGATTCATGTGGGTCTAATACTGTGTGCCCTTATTTGTGTGTTCGATCAATGCATAAACCGAAGATAACACACACTGGATATACCTCGATACTAAGGCTAATATTCAATTATTATACTCTAGATGTAAAAAAAGGTAAAATTAAGTTCGAAAATGAGACAAATAGGGTAACTCCTTCTTAATATTTGGACACTACCTGAGAGCGCGTCAACGTAGAGAGCTGAAATTCTGTACATAGTGTTTTCATAAAAATGGATTAATTCGGGCAATCTTTTCTTGGTGTTGCCATATAAAATTTTTGGATTTTTACGTATACTGTCCGAAACCCCTTCAAAAATCAAACTTGCACAGATGGGTGATCATACGAAATGACATACGAGTATTCATCTAGGGTATGATAAGAATTGGTTTAAGATCAATTCTAGCTTTTTTACTCGTTTTTGTTGTGTTTCGCAACGGAGAATGTCATTTGTTATCTCGAACCAAAGGTTTTGTCTTGAGGTTTTATATTTAACGAGCCGCCACTAGATCTGAATAGACACAAGTTAAGTGAGTTGTTGTTAGTATGTACTGAGCACTACGAAAAGAGAATTAGGTTTAAATAGATTTCATTATTAGATCGATAGCTTATAAGATAGAAACTGCCATGTATGACATGGTTCATTTGGTAATTTGATATTACAAAGGCGATTAAGTATGAAGTATTTAGTATCACAGTATTATATATAATTCCTTGGGATGCTTCAAATTTTGTCGTTCCTTTTATCAAACTGAACGATTTATTTTCAATTTTTTCATCATTTTTCGGCCTTCGAATGGTTCTATTCTAAATGTTCCGAATTTTTCCTGGAAGCAAGAAGACCAATTTTCATTTGTAATCATATGTGAATATTTATTATTTACATTTTGTGTAATAGTGTGAGTTACGCTCTCTAAATTTTTGAAATACTACAATTATTGGAAAATTTGGAATTATCTTTAATAAACTTGAAATTAAAATGGTTCTGCCTCGGTTTTATACGCCAGATGAAATCATACGGTATACTAAGTTTGCCATTCTGTTTGTAACGCATAGAAATAATGATGGTAGAGCAAAATGGATTGGACACCCATGCATAATGTTAAAATTTATTTTGATTTGTGCCTGTCCGTCTGTCCGTCGAGAAAACGTGTACTTAGAGAGCTGAAATTTTGCACATGAGATTTAAAAAAAAAGTAAACTTAAGTTCGAAAATTGGAGAAATCGGGTAACTCTTTCGTGAGGTTGCCATACAAAAATTTCGTTTTTCACTATTATAACGAGTATATTTGGACACTGCCTGAGATCTCGTCTAATTCTAATTTCTAATTTCGAAAATGGGCTAAATCGGGCATCCCCTCCATGGTGTTGCAATATAAAAAATAATGTCTTACGTATACTTTACGATCAGTGCTAGACGTTTTTATTGTACTGATAAGTTCTTCAGAATATGCAATCCTATGAAATTGACCATAATTATTTTTACTGTCCGACGAATCGTTCTAGAAATATATGCGAAAAACTACTTCAACAATAAAACTTGCCGAGAGTGATGACCATACGTAAATTACATGCGGGCATTCGTCTAGCTAGGGTATCATAAGAATTGGCCTTAGACTAATTCTAGCTTTTTGTTTTTTTTTCTGTACGCAGAACAGAACAGCGGGATAATCAGGCTGCTTTTATGATTCTATATCGCCATTGCATACACTCTTTCGAATAGATTCTGTGTACATCTTAGAACAGTAATTAAAGGAAGTGAAATATCGTGTAAAAGCCCTGTCGGTGTGAGGGAATCTCGTTCTTATGCGAAGGCTTTCCACCCCTTCGCCTTAACTTAACTTATGTTAGCTTTCTAATGTCAATTAGAAATAAACGTCAGATTGCTTTTTTTTTGTAGGTTCTTGGATTTTGTGAGTTTTTTTAAATAAAAATTGTTCATTTTGTTAAGTAAGGTTATAGTAAATGTATATATATAACAGTTTAGGCTTTATGGCATATATAAAATCAATGTCTAGGCACTTTTCCATAAGAATCAATATAAAACATTTTAGAGAATTAGACTAGCATGCACACTTACAGATTTGTGTTTCATGGCTTGGGAAGTATTTCTCCAGGGTTTTGGCTTATTGTGCTTCCCTTAGCTACGCATATGTTTCTAAGGTATGCATACACAACACCGTATCACATTGATTGGTTGCTAGTTTCTAAATAATTATGAGAAACATAATAATTTGATTGATCTGTGGGTATAACAACCTTCCCTAAGATAAAGTTTTTGTATTGTGACCAGTGATTAGTGAATGCCACTAATCATACTGGCATTCAAATTTCTATGACGGTAACTAGTTTCAACAATTGAGAAAATTTTACAAATTTTTATTTTTTTTTAAAAATTTTTAAGATTTACGAATAATGTAGGCAGGAATTTAATCACTGCATTGAAATCATCTACTTCGCATTTGTATTTTAGGGTAAATAACAGCTTTTACTGAAGAAATTTAACAGATAAACAAAAAAAGTAGTCAATTTGAAAAACAGTTTCCATTAAGTTATGTAATTTCTAGAATAGTCAACAATCCAAGCACTAAAATCCTCTCTGTTGAATTTATTTACCACTCATCATGTCTCAACTAAATCAAATCAATTTGATAGCCACTTTCTATAATAAATTTATTCTTTCGTCTATCCCCTTGATATTATAGTCACTATGAGCCTGTTATCTACCCACTTTAAAACAGGTTTAAGAAAAAAAAAATCGAAGAAATGGCAATAGAAACAGCAACAAAAAACAAAACAAAAGATTTATGTACATTTGTGCCTCCACAATATCGGGCTTCAAGGCGCTTCAACTGTGGATGCTTATAATCGAATCTCTATAGTAACATGAAAAATCTCTCGCCATGATCAAGTTCATATTTTCATGGTACTTAATAAATTATGTATAACCTGATTCATTCATAATTTTTCTTGTGTATACCTATGTATGTACATATAGGAAAACGATAAATTTGATTTACGATCAGCTGTTGAACGCGGTAAAAGTAAGTCATACACCTTTCGTGTCGACACTATAATTGCTGCAGAAATGGCGGGAAAACCGGTCGTAAAGAGTGAAAGGTATGCACGAATGCGTAATTATATTATTTTTACTTCTTAAAATGATTGATACAAAATATAAATTGCATTCTTCGTTCTAGTGGTAGTTTAGAGTGATTTAATTGGATTCGAATGAGTGTTAGTTAGGTTTACCATTTTCTTTTATAGGCAGGGGGACGAGATATCCCAATCATGGAGGCCAACGTGGCCCATTGTGCTAATCTGCTAGAAACCCCCTCACACAGACCTTTATGTCCTCTTAATGAAGTGCATCAGGTCTAAGTGCGGTACGTTTTTCAGCTCATCCACAGATAGGAGGGCAGACTCAAGCGTATCCAGCCTACTGTTCGGTTGTCTCGGGCTCAGCTTTTAGGCAGGACAGACACTAAGGGCTGTCAACTCCCATCCTTGTTAGATGAGTGTGAAGCTAGCTGTGGCTAGTGATGATGCCAACCACAGTTCTCCATTGTTTCCCACCGAGTTCAAAGAGAAAGTCAAAGAAATTCCTATTAGGCCCATCAAGAAAAAGTTTTGTACACCTGCAAGTGCTCAGGTTCGCGCCCATCGCTGCTGATGTTTCATGCGAACATCCGCTTTGATGAGATCCCTGTTCACCGAGGCAGCAACTCCTACAGCGGGTTCCACTCCAAGGAGGGGGAAACCAGAGCTACACCTGGATAAAAGGTCAGCCCTTTCATTTACCATGATACTCATGTTCGTAGGAATCTACTGAAGGGACACCTTGTTGTGGATACACAGTTTATCACAGCCGTCCTACAGTCCCACACTAACTTAGATGTTATCCGAGGGTCACTCAAGCCATTAAGGCTGTCTGACTATCCGAGAGGATAGCAATGGCCTTTCCTTTGGTTTCCATATCAAGGGCTGTGCTCGCTGGAAGACAGTGGTGAGAGAGTCCTTGGTGAAAATTTTTAAAGCGGACCGCGGAAGGCTCAATAAGTTACTTCCCTCAGTCCACGATTCATTTAAAGGAAAACTTATAGAGAAGCTACGCTCAAAATGAACATTCTCATCAGCGCAATCTACACACGGCCCTTTCGGCATCTGCCCGAATGACAAGATTCAGAAGTAGCAGATTAAGTAAGATATCAAGACCAGCAGTAGCCGTGGATCGCATAAAGCCTGTAATTCCCAAGCAAGCATGCTTTTGCAGGCCCACCAGCTTCTGGATTACAGTTCCCACTTGCGTCCTCGGCCACCATACATATTAAGCATATGTGAGCATGGGTCTTACAATGGAAGTGTATATCCAGTGCACAACACTTGGTTTCATTCTCCATGTGCAGCGAAAGGTTCTTCTGCATTGAGCAAAGACACTAATAGCCACACTAATTTCTTCATCTAGATGAATTGCCCCACGTCAGCTTCAAGTCAAGGTAGACACCGAGGTGCTTGAGATGGGAAGACAGTTGCAGAGTGTGTCTAAAGAGCTTTGGAGGAGAAAACTAGTCAAGGTTACGTCTGCTGGAGAAGAGCACCAAGCTGGTCTTCGTAAGATTCACCATCATATTATGACGGGTGTACTAAAGTTATTATTAATGTGATACCTAACGTAGGCTTTCTGTAAGTTAGGTATTCCGTGAAAATCGCAACGGAGCGCCTTGTTTACCTTATCCACTTTGAATCCATTCGTAAGAACTAAATATTTCTAATCAGTTGGTTATCTCCCCACTCCTATCTATTTGCAATTTCAGTAGAGAAGTCTTTTGGAAAATCTTGCATTTGGACAATGTATGTTATTGTCATTTGCAGATATGTAGTTTTCCGGATAGGACAACATCGGTACACTGTTGTTGGAATTTTCTAATAGTTTGTCTCTCAGGGCACTTTTTCAAATATATGGAGCAAAGTTTCCATTATCGTGGCTGACGTTATTTGCAGATTAGATTTCTATTGATATACCCTTGCACACAGCTCGTTTGATAAGACTTTTGAGATTTTTTTCTAGGACGCTCCATAAGAATATTAAAATATCTTACGAAAAGATTGGCCTTCCTATAGTGTTATACATCCAGTGTACAATACAGGGGTGTGGATCCTATATTTTTCCAAACGATTTCTTGCTGGTATAGAGCGCTATGGTTGCTTTTTAACGTGTTCCGCGTACAACCATAGGAAAATGCTATATGTGTGAGAGAAGTAGCAACAAGTTTTCTCGATCTAACAGATTTTCTTCAAAGTTTGAAATTACTGTGTGCATGTAATCCTCGCTTAAATTATTCAAAATTAATAAATTCTTTTCTGTGCAACAATTTTAAGCCTTTCGCTCCAAAAATAGTGATGTACAAAAATTAAACAAACACAGTACTTTGCTCCAGTTAAAAGCTTTAAGATTTATTAAAATATGTAAGTAAAAACATATCGGACATAATTTCCTGTGCCACTTGTCCACTTACTGTCCACTAGATCTCCTTAAGTCGTTATTTTAATTAACTTTTCCAGGACCTATATTATTTGTGAGCAAAAAGTGAAGCTTAGAATTTTCTGGAGAGTTTTAATATAACTCCAGGCAGAGTAACGCTCCGGTGTTGAGTTTTTAGTTCAAATCAGATATTATTTTCACCAAGAAGAAGCTAATCAATAAGGAGTTTAAAATATAACGCTCCGGAAGAGGTTTTATATTCAGATTTACATGTCCGAGCAGGAGCGATATTTCAAGCACTGGTGTTTCCTTTTTTCTATTCATGTATGCGTAATGCATCTACCTATGTATATAATATTGTATAAAGAATGTTTTCCTTAACGGTAAGGATAACGCATTTCTAACAATATCTTATCGCTCACTTAGTAAATATAATGTCTGTTAGGTCTTTTTTTCTTAGCGCTACATACGTAGGAAGATTTCCTAATGACCGGTTTGACAGTCCAGCCTTAAGCCAAAGCTTAAATTTATCTACTGTTTCACACTCAAGGCTTAAGTTAAGCTTAGCTTAAGCAAGTCCTATAACTAGCCATAGCTATGGCTTAAGCCAAAGCTTAAATTTTTTACTGTTTCATAACCAATGCTTAAGTTATATGACTTGCTTAATCCAAGCTTAACTTAACCCATGCATCTTGACTTAAGTTTCCCTTATCTAATTATCGGTTGTTGGTATTACAAAATTGTCAATTGTTGCCGTCTGTCAAGTGTTTGTTTTTAATTTCAAGATTTTAAGATGAAAGTGACATAAAATGAAATATTTATCTGATGCAGTAGACATAGGTGACGGGGAAATGCTCAATTTAATATCCCAAAGTGTCAGGCGAGAGAAAAAATGTAAGAAGGCGCCCACAACATTTCGATGCATGCGATGACGTCGATTTTTATACCCGGTTTAGGTTTGATATCCTCCCAGATAAAAACCATTGCAAAGTGCTAAATAAAAGGAGTTCCTCTGCTTTTCGCTTTATTTTTAATCCACAATGGCAATTTTCCTTTAATGTATTAATGAATTAAAAAACTCATTTCCAAAAGATAATTGCTTAATTAATGGGATTTATTAACTTTTTCGCTGAGTACGTTTAAGAAAAAGTGCAAAAAAACGCAAAATGCATTTTGGGTACAGAATGGAATATGCCATTCTAGACCTAAGCTTTTGAGCTCCTTAAATCCAGTATGAAAATTTGGTGTTGAAAACGTGTTTTCTATAATTAAAAAAAAACTGAGTTAAAATACAGAAATTTCAACTTTATTTAGGCATACCTTCAAAACGGAGGTCAGGAGGGCAAAAATTTATAAACCACTGGAAAAGCCCATAGGGTGTAACATTCAGAAGTTACAGGGTGATCTATAAACATATACTCAAATATCTTTAAGGCCCGTTATCTCGGAAGACGTTTGAATTTCCCTTTTCCAACTATACAATTTTTTGATTGTCGACTAAGCATGACCTATCTATAGCCTTCGAGTGCAAGACCAAATACGGGACACCCTGTATAATACGTGTGAATTAATCGAAATTTATTGCCAAAATGCAAAAGTACTACAGGTCAATGCAAAAGTACTCACCAATTTCATTGACCTCAGTGTATTTTTTTAGAGTTTATGAATTTTTACAATAAACTATGTAAATTTACACATTTTCTTTTACAGTGCAATATGTACTTATATATCCGTGAAAAAATAAAACTTATTAACATGACGAATGCAACTCATACATACAGAGATGTGTTATACCTCGTTATACCTCGCTATGTATGACGAGATTAAGAAAAAAAAAAAAAAATCGAAAACCACCAAAGAAAACTTATGTATAAACAAGAAAGTCGAGAAAGACTTTTACTTAACCCAGTTTTTTAGTAGAATGCTAATGAGCAACTTATAGGCACACATGGTTGTAGGCTGTTGTTGTTGTTGTTTTTTATTTACTTGTTCCCTAGTGTTTCGAAGTACCTACATACATCTATATATATATGTACATCTATGTATTTGATACATACTTTAAGGTCGTTTAGAATAACCTATAAAATTATATGCACTCTTATATCTGATCATGACATACTAAATAATGCAGATGATTGATTTTATGCGATTGATGGACATCTTTTGAGGAAATACATACATCCAAACTTGTTCGACATCAACAGCTTGACCATCAACAGCTTGAAAACTTATTAAATACAGGTTTTCATGTCTTGCTATAGATTTGCCACAGTTTTTAATTAGTTTTCTGATGAATTTTCCAATCATCTAGAAAGAGGAGGTAGTAGGTATGTTATATTCTGATTAAAAATGAAGGGTGCTCGTTAATGTACCATAGTCTACTAAATGTATATATATAAAAAACATTGATCATTAAGTTCACCTTCTGAAATTCCATTCATAAAAGTGTGCCATCATAATTAGGAAAATTGGCCTGAATTTCTCTTAAAACTCAATTATTATTTCATTACCAAAATTGATCGTGCGCCACCGCCTTCGGTTGATTTGAGACGACTTACAGGCGCTCTCATAATAATTAACAAGTGTCGAAAACCATCTTGTAAAAAAAAAAACTTTCAATTGATAAATGGAAAAGAGAGAAAATAATAAAAAAAAGCACACACAAAAGGCCGGAAGCAAGCAATGGAAGCAACAACTATATTGCTGTAAATTTTTAAATGCAGTCCAATGACGATATGGAGGACTTGCAGTGAAATTGATCTTTTCTAATATAAATGAAACTTTCACTTTCACATTTTTCGTGAACACACGTTTTCACTCATCATTGGATATACAATGTCTCTATAGGCGGGGTGTGTTGTGTTGTTATCATGTAATTTCGCTTTTATTCAAAGAATGTGGGAAATAACATTTTTGAATATTTGTTGTTTTTTTTTTCTTGTTTTTTTTTCGGTGGCAATTGAAATATTTTTGGTATTTAATAAAAAATTATTTCGTAGGTATTTAGGTAAACAAAAAAGTCTTCTTATTTAAATTACCTTCCCCGTCAATTACCACAAGTGTGAAGCTTTTACACTATGCCATAGATGGCACTCCTTATTTTAACTGACCTGGATTGGGTCAATGCCGTACGTGTACTCTTATAGAAGAAAAAAAAAAAAGAAGAAAAACTAAGCGTGAACAGCAAAAAAAAAAAAACAGCGCCATTTCGATTATGTATTTTGCGGTTTTAGAGTTGAAAATTTGTTTTTATTCTGTTCATGATCAAGGTAATTTCATGCATGTTTACTTCGACATGAGCTGATGCGTTTGCAGTTGGTTTCATTTTGAGTTCATTACCGTTTTTTAAACTCGGAAGAAACTCAATGTATTAAAGAGAAATGGATTAGCTTTCGGTAGAAATTGTAGCTGTACTTATGCGATTTTTTTTTTGGTTCAGAGCTTTCTTTTTTTTTGAGTTTTTAAAGATATTATTTATAATTTTATGGTAATATTTTTTTTTACCTATTATAGGAGGAATTTTTGATTAGTTTGTGTTTCCAAAGGATAATATGACTTAGATGATTAGTTTAAGGTCTCTCTTAATTAATGCACTATAAGCCAGTGAATGGCTGCAGAGCAAAGGCCAATTGCCCAGCTTAATCGCCTAATCTAATATAATTTAATTTAAATTAATTAATTTCATGTCATATAATGTATCAAACAAAAACTAGATCTCATCTAAAGACAAAAATAGAAAAAAAATCACAATTTTTTCTTCTTTGGGGTGGGTCTTGGCCTGGCGACCCCAAGATAGTATAAACACATATAGATTGCTAAGAGCATATCGCATATTATAATACATACAAATTCTAAAGGGAAAAAACTCGAATAAATTTTTAAGATCATTTAGATAGAGCAGGCCCGAATGTGAAGACCCAGGGCCCTAGGCGATTAACAGAATTAGGGCTCAGTTAAATAATAATTTAAATAATTTAATAAAACAAAAATGTTACCGTTATTTTTTATTATTTTATTATATTATATTAGAAAATCAGAATACGAAATTATATGCAAAGAAAGTTCGCTGAGTATAAACCTACGCTTAGATTGTCATACGAGGAACTTTCTTCTCTGCGAAGGAACGGATTAGCGCACTATTGTCCACATACTGCATTATTTCTGACTCTATGTATAGCACAGAGAGTGAATTAAGCCTGACCTCCTCTGTGGTGGATCTTAAATAGTTCTTCACACGTTTTAGCGCTGAAAGCGACCGTTCTGCCGAGTAGTTTGGCCCTGGTGTACATAATATCCGTACCGCTATTTCCACATTTGGATATATGTCCATAAAGCCTTTTTACAGGTAGTATACTTCTATAACTCCAGGGCTGATAATATTTTTCCCCGCGAACGACAAATGAGCACGCAGGTGCAGACACTCGTTTCCCAAAGTCCCGTCTAAATTTCTTAGATAGTAGGTAATTAAGCTCAGTGCGCCCTTGCGAATATCTTGAGATATGTATGCAGGAACATTAAAGTGTTCAGAGTCGTTTGTCCTCCATACCATTTCGGCCCCTGGAAAAGCCTCCCTACAATTTTGGGTTCCTAGGCAACTGCCTAGTTTGGCTAGGCAAACGTTCGCCGTTGGGATAGAGTATTATATCCCAGAAATAATGACAGAAAAAGCACGAAGTGTGTGTGTTTGTGTGAGACTTTGTTGATATTTTTGAGGAAAATTTTCAACATTTTAGTTAAACATTTAAAAAGTGATTCAAAGAGGAAAGAGAAGAGCGTACCTATGTATACTCTTCGACTTCATATTGTCATCTATTTCTAGTTGGTATGATTTTCCTCTTCGTGTTATTTGTATCAAAAGTAAGTAGGTAGTTATACTAGCCGAAATTGGTCCTATATTGCTGTACAGATTTGTAGTGATGAGTAGCTCATATTATGTATGTATGAATTTTTTCAAGGTAGTCAAAAAATTGTTCTCATTCTGTTATTTCGAGTAAAGTGAAATTAACGCAAAATATATTTACTGTTTTGATTGAAGCCAACATGATGATTTATAATATTATTTCGGAGGCATTCAACGAACTTCATGTGTATCTGGTTTTGTATTAATTCATACAGCAAGTAAAATATATTCGTTCAAGTATAGGAAAAGCTTATCGTTTTCTTTAACATTCACACATTCATATCAGTGAGAGTTCTTTGTTTTTCAAATCGCAAATAAACATTTGGAATACTTATAATATAAATATTATTTGCACTGTTGTTCAATGACGACCATCAATTTCCAATCACGTCTCATGGTGTTCTCTGTGTTTTAATCCGTTCGAATAAAAAAATATCGTCATTGTTGTTGCTTGTACATTCGTTGATTATATATATACCGAAATATACTACATATATTTGCAGGTTATTAGTATAATGGTAATATACTTATAACGGTACTTTGGTGGATGACCAATACAGAACGAACACGCTAGTATTTTTTTGACGGAATATCATTTCAAAATCAAGAATGATGGTTTCTAGATTTCGTAAAAAATCCAAGTTTTCCCAATTATCTATAAATAAGTTTACCGTTAGGGAGATAAAAATTGGTAGACATTCGGTATCCAAATTTTTCTTTTGTTTAACTCCTTCCAATTTGAGTTTTTAGTAAGTCAATATCAACAGCTTCGTACTTCTAATATAGTCTTCTATGAATTTAATACAGATGCTTCTAAGATCAAAATTAGTATAACATAGTTTGAAAAAAGTTACAATATCGAAAAATTGTGTAAAGACAAAGTCCTCTCGTCCTTGTGTGAAATGCTTTTTTGAACTTTTTTTATGGTCCTTGAGAAATTCTTAAAAACCTAAATTTGTATCAGATGGAATATGTTATTTGGAGAATTGGAGGAACAACTAGATATTTTAAGAATTTAACAAAATGGCATTAATGCCAAAAATATCACCTTGATCGCTGTGATGTCAACTCTTTATGGACCCTACGTCACCAACCACAGTCTCCTAGTCATTTGACTGCTATTTCTTTCAATTCGTTTGGCAAAGATACCAATTTGGACATTCAATCAATAATTTTTGGATGTTCTGCACTTCTTTTTCATTCATACAGAAATCTTTAAATGGGGGCCTGTAAGAGTTATGAATGAATGTTTCCCAAAGAGGCAGTGCCCTGTGATAATGCAGTGAGCTTTGTGCATATTATTATACTGCTCCTCTTTGGCAAAGTTTCTGTTTTTCCATGACATATTTCTGGCCATAGCACAATCTTGAGATCGCTCAGTTTTATTCATTTAGAAATTAAAAAAGAAAAAACAAAATATCATCAACATCAGTTTTGGGTGTCCAATCCAGTTTTCTCTACCATCATCATTTCTGTGCGTTACTAACGGAATGAGAAACTTAGTATAGGTACTCTATAGATTTCATCTAGGGTATAAAAAGGTTGTATTTTAGGAGCACAATGTAAAATGAGCAAATAGGTCATTATAAACCAAAAGCTTTGGGCGTCTTAATTAGTTATTGTTTAATGAAATTTTGACTTTTTGAAGCTACATACAACTTTGAAATAGAGAAGGGAAGGAGAATAAATACGAGTATATTAGAGTCTTTGGAAAGCTTCAATGGTGATCTATCTAATAATTGTTAAATAATTATCATCATATGTCATTCAGATGATATAGAGTGACTCATAAAATATAAAGGGAAAATATTCTATCCCAAGCGACATAATTGACCCGTTCTAGACCATTTTTGTTTTCATATCTAGATCGTAACTACTACTCAACATTGAAAAATGTCTCTCAATCTGGGACACATTTAATATAATTAAAGTGTTATAGCAGTCATAAACACAAGCAGTCACATGCTGCGTTCCTTTTCTCGTTCTGAATGAATCTGTATGAATCGAGAGAACGATGTCATAATTTAATTCTGTGCTCATAGAAAATGTACGAAACAGAACCATTTCAAGTGTTTGACGTTTCTTCCATTTAATAAAAGCAAGTATAAATTCGTAAAAATTGTTGTTTTTGAATAATAAAGCCATTTTCCAATAAAGGCAACTTAAACTCAACTATTACCACCTCGTCCAAATTTTAAACAACACATTCACGAATACAAATTAAAATCGTTCTGCTTGAATCCAGGAAAAACTCAGGTGCATTCAGAACGATTCGGAGTCCGAAAAAAGCGATGACAGATTGAAACTAAATCGTTCGGTCCGAGAAAAAGAACGACATGGATTGAAAAAAATCATTCTGAACGAGAAAAGGAACGCAGCAATATTCAAGCACAAGAATGACAGATAAAAGCCTGTCACTATTGTATATAGATTAACCAGGGATCTAAAAAAATAATTAATTTATTTTATAAAAGGTATGTATTCATCGTTCATATCATCTAAAGATCATACATTTTGCAATCACAATGCTATCATTATATATTTTTTTAACCCTTAGTAACCTGAAGCACGGTCCCAGGGACGGCTAAAAGTCCAATTAATCTTCCATCATTGTCAACGTAAGCAATTCAGCTTTTACTTATACAGTGGCTTCCTTGTAGCTCTCTCTACCGACTGCTGATGTGGAAAGTAAGTACGATTATTTCTTTTGTTTTCTGTAGCCAACATTAATGGGCTTTCTGAATTTCAGGCTCGTTATATTTTTTATGAATTTTTGAGGTATAATAGTATTATATGAAAAGTTCCTAAATTAAACCCGAAAAATTACAACAAGTTAAATGAATTTATGATATTTAGTTCCCGTTTGGTAAAAAAACACATTTAAATTTCAATTTTTTTGTTTATACAGGGTGTTTCTAGATAGATCAGGAGGTGATAGTACTCACCTGGATAAACAAAAAATTGTATAGCGGGGGCTATCAATTACGGAGTTACAGAGTGATTAAGAAAAAAATTAAGTTTTTCACAAAACACCCTGTATCTTAAAAAGTACAGGATGTACGGTCACTGTAACTTTCTTACAAAAAGGTGGTTAATATTACTTTCTTTTTTTATAAAAACTGTAAACTGTGGAGAGTCCAATTTGTAATTAGTTATTATTTCATAACCTATTCATTTTCAGTCATTAAGGGAAAAAATATCTTTGAGAATAAGTTTAAGAATTGGTTAAGATCTAATAACTCTTTAATAGCTATAGTTAGCACATCGGTGTAATAGGTCAAACAAATTAAAGAGGAGAGTCCACAGTTTACAAATAAAAAAAATGATGAAAATACGAAATTTTTAGTTTTTAGACCACCATAGCTCCTGAATACTAGGGGCTGGTTTAGCATCCGTTGGAAAATCCATGAAGTTCTGCATACAATGAGCTCTGGATCGTACATCCTGTACTTTTTAAGATACAGGGTGTTTTGTGAAAAACTAGTAATTGTTTTAATCACTCTATAACTAAATTTTTTGTTTGCCTATGTACCACCTAGGTAGAAACACCCTGTATTATTCATTTTTAAGCCAATTTAAATCGCGGTCCATGGGACTGCTCCTCTAAGTTGTTAATGTGACAGATTTATGCGTTTCTTGAGACAACACTACACCCACACGCAGGAAAAAATCTATGTATTTAACATAAAAAGAGAAGTTTGTTGATAACTAAAATCATGTCGTGCTTTATATTTGGTAAAAAAGAAAAGAATCTAGCCAAATGTAATGTGCCGACGATAATTATATCTAGGAAAACAATAAGGTAGTTGAGAATGTAACTGAATCAGAGTTAATTTGAATTACTTTAAAAAATCTTTAACTAATAAAAAATACGCGGTTATTTATAAGATGTCAAAAATAAATTTGCATTCAAAAGTTATAAAATCAATCCGCAACCAATAAAGTCTCCAGAAAATATACAAATTTTTTCGGGTGACACAATTTTCAACATTTTTTTTTTTTTTTGCAATAAGTCAACTATAAAAGTAAACAGATTTTTTTTATTTTTTAGATGTGAATGATAAATTTCTTCTTTAGGTTTGTTGGTTGGTTCAGCAAAAGATAATTTAGTGAATTGGTATATAAACACAAAAAACTGATAAAAAAAAAACAAAGAAAAACAAAATCTGCGCGTTTTTGGTTCGATACTTACAAAGAAAGTTGTTAATCCTTTATCCATTTTTAGTGATTTAACATAAAATGACGTTTTTTTTTTCTTCTGTTAAAATGACACAATTTCGTTAAACTTTTTCACAAATTTTCGGCGTATATTACTTCTTGATGTTGGGAGTAGAGGCAGGTGACCAAAATCAATAGTAAATAAAAGTAGATTGAAAGATTTCTCACAAACAATAAATTTCATCAAAACACACTTGTCACTCGATAATTAATTGCGCACTTGTCATTAATTAATTAAAGTGTCACACAACTCACAAATTCACGACACTTAACGAAATCAATTTGAAATTTTCATTAAAATGTTGTAAACTTCTTAAAGAGGTGAAACAAAACGCGCGTACAAAGAGCAAGAAATTAACGCACATTAGCGACATGTCTCGTCTCGCCAACTGCTAAGCGCTTAACTGTTGTATAAGAAAAAGTGAGGCTGCTTAGTAGGTCAGTAGTGGCCTCCTCTGGAACGTTTGCATTTCTTTTTTGCTTTACACATTTGGAACTTCACTTGGCAGCTGGTATCCATACTTCTGCCTTCTTGAGACAACAACGACTACGGCGACTACGACGACGATGATGATGATGATGATCTTTTCCCATCTAATTTACCTTGGTTGGCGGTATCAATTCTCTACTGCTTTTGTAGGTATCCACATAAGCCGTCGCGCCGTGAAGTAACAGGTATCCTATAGGCTGCAGCAGTTACCATAGGTAGATAAAGGTAGAAAGATGTATATAACAGACTGAAGATGGCGCAGCGATGATTGTATTTTATGATGAGTTTCATATCTATGTAAAGTTGTTGGACGATATCAAGAGTTTTAGCCATAACCTAGCAAAGCAAATATCAGGAGTCCATAGAGACCATGGGAAATATGCGAAATATATAGTTGTTGTTCGTATACTCTATTGAGTTGGACATGTTTAGTTAGATCATTTCTCTTTACTCTTTTTTTTTTCTATCTCTCTCTCTCTCTCTCTCTCTATCGCTTCCTCTGTAGGTCTTTTCTTCTACTGTTTAGTAAAGTTCACAACATATATTTTTCTATACAACATAATATATATAGTAATCGCGAGTTCTTGATGCGCTTTTCGCGATTGATGATATTTAACTAGTATTTGTGTGCAAAAGATGATCATCGCGGTGATTTGTGAGATTTGCAGAATTTATCGTCTTCGGCAAAAGAAGATGTACGAAGTCAAATAGATAGATTAGGAGAAATTCATTACGAGGTAATAAATGTCGTCTGGTTCGTGCGAAGCTTATACTTCCTTACTGAGATGATGATCGAGTCTATCTATTACTTTGTATACAAAGTGTGTGAAGATTCACTTGGTTCATGGATGCGCCAATATCTGATATGGCTTGACTGTCTCAGTTATGTTTTCTTGATAGAATAAATCATAGTTGGTATAATTTCATATATTTATGTATATAGTAGTTGCGTTTAAATTTAGCATTTGATTTAACTTTTTTTCTTATTTTTTATTATAAATTTTCTGAATTATTCATTTCTATGACATACATTAAGTGTGCATTTTGTATTATCATTAGTTGTTTCGATGGTTTGTACCTGTAGGTATTTTTTTTTTATATTTATATTTGTTTTGCTAAGTGGGGATAGTTAAAGAAGATTCAAAATTTTTGTAATTTTGAGAATTTTATTTGAAAAGATCTCTTGATGCACGCGCCCTTAACTACATAATTATTATTAAGTATTTATTTATTTATTTATTCTTAGTCTACAGATTACAAATCAATACACCATGCATGCAAAATAAGACAAATATAACTACCTACATAAATCGAAGAAAACGAACTTAAAACTAATACCCTCGGCAGACGGGCAAAATCAATGATCATTCGTTCGTAATTGATTTTTTTAAAAATCGCTTTACCTTTGAATTTGAACTTTAATTATTAAAAATGTGCTGTCAACTACATATAAAAATTGACAGGACTTTCGTTTTAATTCACAAAATCTTGGGTAACTGGATTTTTGAAAAAAAAAAACCAATTACGAATGAATGATCATTGATTTTGTCCGTCTGCCTAGGGTAGCTGTGTTCTTTTGGTTCCGTGCAGTGCACTGCAGAACACAGGAGATTGCGAATTGAATTGACTTGTAGGGTGCATGGAAGTAGAAAAGGCTTTGAAAGTATAGAGAAAATGATCAAATTGCCATGACTTGAATCCTTGCAAATTATCAAAATAGAACTTGATAAACTTCGGGGCAAAATTGGACAGGTTTAACGTTTTGTAAGAATTAAAGTCATGACACCTAGATTATTCTCTCTATGCTTTCACAAAATTTTCTACTTCTATGCACCCTACAAGTCAATTCAATTCGCAATCTCCTGAGTTCTACAGTGCACTGCACGGAACCAAAAGAACACAGCTACTATGTAATATAAAAATATGTATAATATTACAATCATAGTAAGCATGCAGAGGCTTTAAAAGAAACTCGTATATCTATTAATTGAAGACAATTATGCTGCTACACGAATTAAACTGCCAAATACAATGGCTTATAGGACCGCGCTAAGACTATAATTTGTTCTATCAAAAGCTTTAAAATATCAGGAGAAATAATCCTGTATTCAATAATAATATCCCTAATAAACATAATATTATAAATTTCCCGTCTGAGAGACTGTCTCTGTAAGCCAATCAACTAAGATCTGGCATAGTGAGAGAGTAAATCAACGGATCAATTAAGTCTTCTAAGAGCAAACCTAGTAAATCTCCACAGTATTCCAATACAGGCCAAACTAATGCTAAAAATAATGACTTGAGTGTGTATGGATCAGGGATTTCACTAGCACGACGTTTAGAAAAACCAAGCCGAGAATTAGTTTGACTTATTTATTATATAATAATGCATAATACAAGTAAGGCAGAATGGAATCCGAACGTCCCAAGTTTAGGATTTTACAAAAGTTAACGGCTTATAAGTTATTCGTTATTTTAATATTTTTTGAGATACTATTACTTCAAAAATCACCACTGAACTAAAACTATGTGTTCACAATGGTTTACGCTGAAATTTGGTACAGTATACTTTAGTAATATAGCTATAAAATTAAATTTTTATTTATGACTAATGTAAATAATACATTAAAAAAATATTTTATCTATTAAAATTAGTAGGTTGTAAAAAAATTTCAAATTCCAGAGTTCCAAGAAATCCACAAGATGGTCCCTTGAGCAGGTTTTCTATGTCGATTACTCCCCCTTAGTAATAGTATCCAACTTAAAATTCCTTCACATTCCTATTCTTGTGGAATCGCACAATTATATAATTATCATATTCTATATATGCTACCTACTAATAACTTTCAAAAACATGTTTAACAATTTATATTTCATAATTAGAGACAGGCAACACGCTCAAACCACAATATGTGACCAGCTTTTAAAATGAAACATGTCTGTTGTAAAGGTAAAATATAAATATCTCCCATACTTTTTCTGATCGTTTAACAAGGAATTAACAATGGTGGCAATACGGTTGAAAAAATGTTGTACAGTAGCTAAATTTGCTCGTTCTTAGAACACATTTCTCTATTAAAAGTGGAGGTTACCGTCGAGAGGCATGAGAAATGCATGAACTTTGGAATTTTTTTTTACATAAAATAATTTTTTTTGGAAATGGGTTTTAACGTATTTTATTCTTCTATCAATGGGGAGTAAATTACACTTTTATTTATAAAAAAAATCCAAAATAGTGGCTCCAGCTCCCATTGTTACCGGTTTTCGTTTTTAAAAAAATCTCCGAATAACAAAATACCAGAAGTTTGAAAAAAAAACCCATTTTTTTGTTTTTTTGCTTCAACGGACGGAAACACTATTTCCAAATCAATTTTTGACAAAAATCGCTTCTTGATGGCTCTACAAATTGAATTTTCTTTCAATTGCGCAGAGATTGATGGAATCGGTTCATCTACTGAAGCTGTAGGACACCCCACGCGCTGAAACATGTGTTTTCAGAAAAACTTATATAAAGTTTAACGTTATAAAAAATATTTGACAGCTTAGTGCAGCTATTCCAGTACCATACAGAAGGCCCTTCTTCTTCCTCCAAGAACTGATTGTGCTGAATCTCAAGGTTAACGGTTTCCCGAGCGCTTCAATTACCTGTTTTCCAGCCGGCGGACGGTTCCACTCTCTACACAGGCTGTGAATTCTAAAATACTTGAGATATGAAAATATCCTTTTACCCATGTGCTCTAAACACTTCAAGGATGATAACTGTGTAAAAAAAACATCGAATTTTTAATCGTCATAAACGGTAACATCCCCTTTTAAGTTAAAAAAAAGTTTTTCTTTAAATTTTAATTTTTTTTTTAATATTTTTGTAATTTTTTTTTTTTTTAATTAAAAAAAAACATGCTGGGATTCGAACAAGTTATTTTTTTTACAATTGTAAATTTCAAATTTTTAAATAATATAAAATTAAATGAATGAGTTGAAAAATCACCTTCAAAAAAGCTGTAAAAAGTGAAAAGCAATATTTTTTTACACAAAATTTGGAATTTTGTAACGTTGCGTTGGTGTCAAAATTAATTTAAAATTATTATTATGCGAATTTAATGTTAACAAAATACGATTGCTGTATAATAGCTAATATATTGTAGCCATATTTTGCACAGAATATTGACGTACCATCGGTTGTACCGACTCTTATATGTATCTTCTGCAACTTCTGTCGTCAATGGTTCGTACAGACATTGTGATTGCTACTTGTGATGGTGGTAATTCGTGAAGAACGGGTTATTGAATTTAAGGGCTCTGTTCTCTAAGAAATTTTGATTTGAACTGGTACTATAAACAACATCATATGTCTCTAATTTCTTTTATTAATTATTATCCACTATTCGCTATGATTTTTATGTACATAGCTGTCACAATCTTCTATTGTTCCTATAGATGTTTCTGAGGAGGTTCTTCCATTACCGAAAGTCTTCAGCCACCATATTGACTTTTATATACAATGCACATTTTCAGAACCCGAAATTCTTTCTGTAAAGGAGGAGGAGTAATCTTTTGGTTAAATTATATATCGCTGAGACTTCATCTTTTGCAGATATATGGCGACTCAAATTTATCCGTAGAGGATCATTGCTTCATTTATTTGATATTTTGTTTGTTATTGCCGGTTTTTACAATTACAAACTGGTATTTATCTCCGGAATGCATAAAGAAAAAAAATTAAAAAAATTCACAGAGTCCATTACACATTTACGCACCAAGGTCTAATACTTGAACTTTCTACGCTCCAAAGTCCCTAATAATTTTAAAATGGATAAGGCCTATACTAACAATGTTATAGATTTAAAATTAATTACTATCAAGATGCACAAATCTCTATATATAAACTATGCATATACTCCGAACATGTATCCTTACCTGCGAAAAATCTTAATCGCTTTTGCATTCAGTTTTGTGTGGTCGACATAGTAGAAAGCCCAAAGCAGTACAAGCAAAAACCGCATCACCTGTTTCTATATGCAACTGGCAGAGAAGTGAATGAAAATCTTTTTAACGCTTTTTTGTTTTTGCTTTGCTCAGCAAACACCTTCAGGCTAAGGTGAAAGTAGAACGTTGGAGGTTGGAAGCATTTCTTTTTGCGGTTGCGTTACGTCTGCTTGCTCAGTGGGCTGGGTATCACTTCACTTCACTATACTATGTATGTTTGTATGTACGTACAATCACTGATGATGAAGAGCGTAGGCACTTTTCTGAGTTTCGGCGCCTCCGGGCGGTCTCCAATTACCTGACGAAATTTAAAAGAACCGATTAAATTACAGAGGCAATGCAGAGGCGATCTCACATGGAACTTTAATGGAATTAATCACTTAATTGGATCACCTGTCCATCAATATGAAGTATATAGTGCACGTTTTGATGTAGGCAGGTTATACGTATGCTGCTGGAGGCAAAATAAATTTTCCTGCGCAAATAGCCTAATTAGGATGATACTTTGTACGGGAGGTGATTTTTATTTTTAGGAAATTCTAAGGTCATTTTGTTATTTGATCGTGAAAATCTGGAATTTTATAAGTTGGTATTTTCAAATATTTTAAAGAATTGGAAAAAAATTTCAGAACAGTATACTATCTGAAAGGGTTTTATCTCTCAATACAAACATCGCTTGACGCTCACTTTTGTGCTTCTTAATATTTAATTATTGAGCCCTTGTGTATAAGAATCACGTTTGCTAAAACAGATGCGTTTCTTTTACGCTACCATTGATGGAATAAGGTGCTGCGCTCAATAGCAAAGTGAATGTTTTCCTGCTTTTTACAACGGTGATTTTTTATATATTTTTTTTTTTTGTGAAAGGTAATTTTTTTCAGAGGTACGAAACAGGCTCTAAAAGGTGGAAAAGTAGACACTGCATATCTCAAAAGAAGATTTGTAAAAGGGTAATAAAGGACTCTACAAAGAATGCACAAAAAACAAAAATGGTAAATTAGGTGGGAAATGGACAATAAACAACTACTTTGAAATGACAAAATTTTTGAAAATCAATGTGTAAAAATCCTTACAATATAGAGTTTCGCAAAGTCATAGCTATAAAAACTGGCCCCATCCCATCATCCATATACAACTTATGATTTCTAACGGGTTGATTGTCCTTCCAGCAGCACTTGAAATGTACCCAAACCAGGAAGTAGGATTGTGGACTAGTTTTGCTAATTCGTTGGTCTGGTCTCATCAGTGAGAGTGGTTGCCAAGTGTAGTTCAATATGTGTCCGAATTCATTGCCAGATATCAAGATGTAAACGTTTCTTCAACTTGGCATCGAATTAGCCAAATAGGGTGGCAAAATACTCTGGAATGCATACGCAGAAAATAGCTGGATTTCATAACAGAGCCAGTAAAATTTAATCTGGTATGGCAATCTGGTAAGTATTCCAATGAATATCACCATATTATTGTTTGGTCGTATTATTTCTATTTGCTCTATTAATGGACGACGTAGATGGAACAAATAGAAATAATTCGAAAAAAATGAAAGCCTATCTGTTAGCCTAGTAGCATAATCTATTATCGAATCAGGATTTACGGTAGACTTATGTAAAAACAAGTTGAGGAGTATCTTTTATTTGAGGAAATCCAAGAAGATGTTTAATCCAATTCATAACGAACCTAGTGCAAATAGTGTTTACGGCGAATATTAAACATTCATAAACACATGAAGTCGAGTATGCCCAGGAAAGAATCTTATAGACTCTCAGGCTGAGACAAGGTCGATGTGCAAAATAATATTACAATTGTAAGTATTGGTCACACCATGCAACAATGCGGCTATAATAATATTGAGAAAAAAAAGGACCTCGAGAGTAATTCAGAAAGATCTAACATATTGGGGTAAAAATCTTCGCTGCAGAAACCTAAGTAAGTCCCAATCACAAAGAATTATATCCTACTGTATTGCTGGCGTCAACTGTGAGCAAAAATACGGAGCAACATGTGCCAATTGAATGCAGATATTTGTCCAATAATCCTTGAGATATTGTAGGAGACTAATGATGTTGTTGTTCCCTTACCGTAATTGTTTTCATTTTATGTTTTAACATAGAGCTTCTACCCTACCTAGTACTGCGATCCTCTGCTTACATTCCCTGTCACATCACTTAATGAATAAAGAATTAAATTAGATGAATTACATACATGAGTAAAATCAATTCGAGTAGAAAATTAAAGTAAGTAGCCGTAAACTAATTTTTTTAGTTTATTACCTGTTGATATTCCTTTTAGCTCTTTATTCGATGTTTAAAAATATCTGCTTGTGCCATTTATTTTCATATTTATTTGAATTTGTAGTTCCTACTTTTTCCAATAGGAGCGTCTGGGTTTAAAAGCTCTTTTTCCCTTCAAAAATATAAATTTACTTTGTTCGTTTCACAGTGAACGCAAGGAGAAGAAGAAGCATGAAACGTCAACAAAGCTGAAAGTAAATTGTGTAGAAGATTGTCCTCGCTGCTGTCTTTTTGGTAATTAACCAAGCAATGTCGCTTCATTATAATAAGTAAATTATATTTGTAAATAAAGTTGTACTGAATACAGTTAAAAACAATAATTACACACGATGGATATTGAAAACGAAAGGGTTTTAAAATTAATATTCCCCGATGGAGTACCAGGTAAACTTATCAGGTTTTTACTGTTAGAGAACACTTTCTATCTATCTATCTATCTTTCTATCTTTTAGATAATTTAAAAGAAAACCCAGAGCTCTCTAAATACCTTCAAAAGTTAGGAACTTATAAAGTTGATCAGCTTAAAAAAGAAGAGACTAGATTGAATGAAGAAAACAAATCTGTTGTTGAGCAAACTCAAGATTTGGCTATATCCAATTATAAAACATTCATTCAAACTGCAGAGTGCTCCCGATCAATTTTTACGGAATTTGAAAAAACCGAATCTCGAATAGATTCATTAGTTGAAAAGCTACCAGAATTCACTGATAAATGTCAGGCATTCCTTAATGCAACAAGTGAAATTAATTCAAATCGTCGATTGAATTCCATCACTCTTAAGCGAAATGCTCAGCTTCTTGGAATATTGGAGCTGCCACAATTGATGGAACGTTGTATTCTAGAAAACCGATATGAGGAGGCCTTAGAATTGGCATCATATGTTCAAAAAATGGGACAAAAGCATGGAGATATACCTGTTATTAAGGTTAAATAGAATAAGTTTATAATTGGTTTGATAATAATATTCAATGTTGACTTTTTTAGAGTATGGTATCTTCAATAGAATCGTCTTGGCATACAATGCTTATGCAATTGTTAGCTCAGTTGAAAACAGATCTCCAACTTCCAAAATGTCTTCAAGTGGTTGGTTACCTCCGTAGAATGCAGGCGTTCGGAAATAATGAACTAAAATTAAAATTTCTACAAGCACGAGACGCTTGGCTGAATGAATTGTTAAATTCCATTCCTAGAGATGATGGTAAGTAGTTGTAGGAATATTTTTTTGTTTATATGCATGCAAAAATATTTAAGTTATATGAGTTTTTATAGAAATGCACTGAAAGAGACTTATTATTCCATATTGGCCTACTAATTACATTCCTGCCGAATTGCATGAACTGCATTGTTTGGTGTTTTGACTAAAGCATAGAAAAGATAAGGAAAACATTAACTCTGCTTCCGATAATACGGCTCTCTTTAATAAGCCACTAAACAGATTGTTTAATTTACTATCTCAATAGATAGAAAAAAAAATGGTGCAGGTCCTGCCCCATAAGCTAAAAATAGTAAATGTCTCCAGTTAGAGGAATTGTTCACTATTTCCAATATTTCTCTTATTTGTTATTTATCAAAGTAAATATAACATTTTTGTTGGAGTATACAAGCGTATGATTGTACTTGATTCTTTAGTAGAATTGTTTTCACGTTTAACTGATGTAGGCATATATTTCATCTCGTTCATTTAGAAAGTTCGTTCAGCTACAATTCCTGATATCAGCCAAACTTGTACGAACTTTAGATCACTTGCTCAACCAAGAACCTGGTCTTTATTTTCACTGGCGCAGACTACAATAAATGCTTGTTAAAAGTGAGTGTGAGTGTTATAAATGTTGTAGGGTAGATAAACTCAGCAAATGATAATTATTTCTTGAAAACAATTATCAGATTAAGTTTATTGGACTTCTTGATCTTTTCAATATCCTCCTCCCTCTCAACTGCAAGCTTGTTAACTAAAGACTAAATACCTCCAATAGGTGTACTGAACGATGAGAACTGTAGTGGAGATTTTACAAAAAATTTGTTTCTTCAATAAATTCTTACTATTAAGTTAGCGGGCATATTGTTTTCTAAGTCGGAGTAAAATTCGGTCGAACACTGTTCTTACTATTGTTGATGACAGTTTTCACGAGAAGCAAACAACAAGGAAATACAGAAGCTTTGCGGCTGCTCTTCCCGATTCCAATAATAATGCCTTAGCTAATCGCTATTCCACAACGTATTTGCGAATGAATCAACATCGAGTAGTTTCCATTTTCTAATAAGAGTTTAAATGTGGTTTGTACTGCTGTTGGTGAGTCGCTTTGACTTGTATAAATGCGTAGGACCTTTTTATGTCATACTTTATTTAGTTTGTGGCTAGGAGAAGATCAATTTGAAAACAGGTTAAGGAATTCAGGAGTCTGTAAGTAATACTGGTAGGCTTTGGAAATATTTCGTCTTTTATTTTATATTAGTCTAGTTGTTCTTGTTCTTGTTGTTACTACCCAGCTGGTTACATACCGTTGCACTCATTGCATACTGTCATAATACAAATTCAACTTCTACTTGTATTTGGGCTAGTTATTATGATTATTTTGGTTTTGATTATTTTTCATTTGAAAGATTTGACTATTATTGGGCCTACTGTTGGAAAGTTAAGCCTGCAAGTTTAGTGCATTTGTATGCAACCCTATTTTATACACGTTTTAACTTAGGTTAGCATTAATTAAAGCTTTAATATTTTTTTTTTTTATTTTATAAGAACTTTTTTTAAGTTGCTTTTAGACTATAGACTAGGACTAAGTCATACATATTTACTCTTATTTTTTGGATATTATTCCTCAGTCCAACAGCATTTGACGAAGGTGATAGAGTTAACACGGATTAATCTTTTTAATATTATAACACAATACAAAGCTATATTTTCTGAAGTGGACGCCTCATGTACACCAAAGCGAGATACAATATCCAGTGATGGTAGACGTTTATTTCAGGCTTGGCTGCACAGAAAAGTTAGTGAAAACAATAATATCAAATCTAAAATCATAACTTACTTGTTTAATTGATAGATCGATCAATTCTTAAAAACACTGGAAAATGATCTTCAACAAGGAGTGGGTTCTTTGGATACAATTCTAGGACAATGCATGTACTTCGGATTATCGTTTAGTCGTGTAGGAGCTGACTTTAGAGCTCTTATGATTCCAATTTTCGTCCGTATAATATTACAAAATTTTACAACACAAGTTAAAAAAATTACTCAAAAATTTGAGGTGGATTTGGAAAAGTATACACTCATCAACAAAGTGAATACTGGACTACGTCGACGATCAGATTTCACATCATCGGACTCTTTATCTCCACCAGAAACTTTACTTGATTTTCATCCGTTGGCAATTTTATGTAATGGATACCTCGGTAGTTTGAATGAACTACGGCTATGTGCTCCAATATCTTTAGCTGATGATGTTACAAAATGTTTGCAATCATCTTTTGAGATAGTAGCAACAAATATTCTTCGCTTCTATCGTCAAGAGAAGCAAGCATTTACGGGTAGTGAACGTGATAGTTTTATAAAGTTTTGCTCTTGTTTTGCATATGATTTAATTCCTTACATTCAGAAATGTTTACATGCGATATTCCCTCAATCTACGCTAACTAGCCACTTAGGTATAAATTTAATTACCTTACAGAATGAGGGGATTACATATTTAGATCATAAGAAAATTTTAGAGCCATTAAAGCATCTTCTACCTGATAAGATTGATGCTTTGCTAATGCATGCGCAAGATCAGTCCCAAAAAATACAAGTTGGAAGTATTGTATAGGTTAATTAATTTTATTTTGAATAATAAAGTATTGTTATCAGATTAAAATGACTTTTATCAGATATTACTACCTTTCGTTCTTTTATGTTGCACAATTTTCTATTTTATACACTGGTTGGGTTTCCAACTGAGAATTCTATCTACATTTAATGTGATATTACTATTTAAGTTATACTAATAATTTTCGCGATCTTCTATTGTAACAAACTAGCCGTACACGGTAGATTAAAGAAAATAATTAGAAATAATTTTATTTTCCAATCTGGCTTCTATTTGTACAGTGCTCAGTATACAGTTTATGTTCAGAGTTTCGGAGTTTTATTTCGTATGTAGTCTTTAAATTGCTAGGAAACTAGATAGGTTTGTAATTTATTCTCTATAGGTACTATCTAGGCACCCTCATTTCTCTTCTAGAAATTCGAAATGCTAGGATCTTTCGATAGATCTACTTTAGTGTGGCGCAGATACACATGTATTTCCTTCGTATTTAGAGTAGTTCCAGCATAAAGTTGTTTTTAGCTTTCTCCTCCTTGTTTTTGTCTGTTTTTTTAATAAATAATTTCCGCAGTATCTGCCTATTCAAGTTCTTATTCCGAAAGTTGTAATACTTAAGATACACTCAGCAACAACGGAAATATAGTTACAAAATAGTAAATTTTGGTAAATAAATAAAAAAAAACCGTAGTAAGCCATTCAGATATACGACATTAAGGAGATAGCAGATTTTTCGGTTTTAAAGTAAGCACATTGGGTCACTAAAACTAAGTGCTTGTATGGATCGAGAGAATGGCCCAGCCATATCCTCCAACACTGAACACATAAGGAAAACGGTATTTGGAATAGGTTGGGTGTTTAACCGCAACAACAGCTCATATCTAAGGATACTACATCACAAGACAACACATAAAAATCATAAAGTAATTTTGAGAAGATTAAACCAGGTGGAAGGTTTTGAATTCATGCAGGTTTTTTTTTACAAGCTAAAATATGCAAAAAAATATTGAAAATTAAAAAAAAAGTTGTGGAAATAGCAACCGCTAAGAGGGTTTCTCTTAAGCGGTTTCCTGGTACCCTGTCGTTGACCAGTTAAGCTAGTTGAATGCCTTCTTGAGGCTACCTTAAGGCCATTAAAGCTTAAATGTACAGGAAATAAGGACTTTGACATTACAAAATAAACCTCAACTACATAATATATATCATTAAAAGTATAAACGCATATAAATATCTCAAATTTATGTGTGCACCGATTGCATTTGCAAGATCAATCCCTGAAATCCAATTCGTTTTCAACACAGAAAACTCAATCAAATCAAACTCATTTCCCTATTCAAATATACTTAAAAAAAAAAACAACCAACAACAAAGAGGATTTTTTTTAAACATTGAAACAAAACGATTCGAAGTCAGTTTCCTATTAAAGAAATTTTAATTTCCTTGCTACTACACTCCACGCCCTGATTTTTTCTCGTTCTTCTCCGATTTTCAGAATTTTTCGCTATTCTTTTGCATAAAATTTGCTTTCCTTTGAGACTGCAATTTTTTCGCGATTTTTCCGGAAGCCATATAGATGGCAGATATCCACCCGAGCAGCGGGGATGTGGAGGCAACAAGAAAGAAGATAGCCAGATTTTGTAATTCTCTTTTGGTCAGTTGATTTTTATCTTCCTTTTATCGCGAAGTAATGAGTTTTTTAATTAAAATTCGTTGAGTCTATCTTTGTCTTGTTTGGTGCTATTCATTTTTGTTGCATTAAGAGGAATACTTGTTTTTTTGTTAAATTGAGCTTATGCGAACACTGTCTGGCTTGAAGGGTAAAGACGCCCATGTCTTGGGCTGCTGCAATACTTCAAAATATGTATGCAATATTTATATAGTATGCGAAAAAGTGGCAGTAAGCTATTTTTTCTTATAACTATAAACGTTTCCTTAGCTTTTTATAAAGAAAGAATTTTTACGTAAGTAAGAGAATAGAAATGAAAAAGAGATTTTTTTTCTATATAGATTTTATTAATGGAATACCCTACGGTATGGTATGGTATGTTAGGAAGTAGTTTCGGTGGAACCGCATTTAGAATGCTATGAATGCAAAAATTACATACTAGATAACGTCGATCGATAATAAATATGTGCCAATTACTGAGAGAATACAACATGAAGCATAACACGAATTGGTGGCCAATAGTGTATATTATATACACCGAGCAGAACACAAGATTTGTTTCTACAAACAGTCACAGGAAGTTCTCTGAAAATTTTAGCTCTTAAACATTGCCTAAAAAAACATGGAACAACATTCCCACAATCCCATCGTTCGAAGTGAAAGTCTATCACCAAGTCATCCAGATTCTTCTATTAGTGTCTAGAGATGCGACTCAGCTGGACATATTGTCAGTTTTGGCAACTGTTATCTAGATGTATGTATATATGCTACAGTTTGAATTACAAGCAATCGATGGAATATAAAAAAGGCTTGCACTAACTTAAAACCCTCGAGAATACTTCACAAGCCATGAAACAGATTCACTCACTACCACATGAGAGGACCAACAGAGTCCTAACATTCCAAAATATTTGCAGTGGTCTTATGTAAAACTGACGAAAGTTTGATTAGAATAGCTCCTCCGCCCTAAACTACTATTCATACAGAAAAATGGTGTTCCGATAATCTTAAGTTTGCTTTCTTATCTTCCGAAATAAAATGTTTATACCTTTTCTAAGAAAATTATTTAAAAAAATTATCTGAACCAAATGACTACGATTCCTCAAATAAAAACTCTCAGCTGAGTAATCATTGTATATGTCGCTGTGCCATTGTGACATGTCGTGGTTTGATGAAATCAAATGTAGCTGCCTACAGATTTGGACTCCGGCTGCACATACACACATGCAATTATTACTCAGTTGCGAGTTAATGAGCGGAAAATTGTAATCAAAACTATTTTATTATTTTGTTAAGTAAGGTATATAGTAAGTGTAGCCTTTGGGAAGTTAAGGAAGCAAGCTGTAAATTACTTGAAGACTATTTTCCTGTATGCACAGTAGTTTAGGCTCTATAGCATATATTAAGTCAATGTTTGGCAGTTTTCCATAAGTATCAATATAGAACATTTTAGAGAACAGACTATCAACGCACACATAAATTTCTGTTTCATGGCTTGGGAAGTATTCTCGAGGGTTTTGACTAATTACAGCAACCTTCAGTACATGTACATGAATACCTGAGTACTTGACTTGAAATCCACTTCAAACTCAATTAGGGCTTTTGGTTGAATTAATTCCAATTACTTGACATGAAATTTTCTTGAAATTTACAAAAATCACAACCGGTATTGTCAACAATAATCTGCTTTTTGTTCCTCTTTACAATTTTCATAACTTGCAGGCATGAAAAATGTTCAAGTATATGAATTTGTTCAAGTAAATTGAACAACAATTTTGTGATTTACTTGACTCAAGTATACTGGAAGTCAATGCGCGTTACATAATATTTTGATTACTTGATCTCTGCTTGAAGTATACTGTTAGTTAGGTTAATCCGGCCAAAACGGCAGTGTTAAAACAAACTGCAAATCAGTATCAGTTTAGGAATTGCCACACGAAATTTCAACAACACAAAAATTTTTCAACGAACTTGAATTAAAATATGACGCAAATATCTATTTCCAATAGTTTGTAGATGTCGACAGAGATGAACGGATTTCTGTTTTACGTAATAATGCAGTAGCATTCTACTGAGCCTTATTTATTGATTGGCTACGTAAGAGTATCAATTCTGTATTAGCAAATTTTACTAATTGTTTTTGTTATGCTGTAGCAGCTCAATGAAATCCATTCCAAAAATGTTCAGGGTTTTCCATTTAGCACGAGAACCGCAAATTCAACTTGTCACTGTTAGTTTTGTTTTGTCTCTCTGTTAAAATGTGTATATGTATGTATGTATGAATGTTTATCTCTCTGTCTGTTTGTCTGTTTGGATATATATAAATTTATACAATTAGGACCTTTTAGTATTAAAAATACTTTCCCATCTAATATATGTATAATATTTATGTAAATAAGTAGATAGAACTTTTCCATAAAAAAAAAACCCTGTAAAAGCAATATTACAAAAACAACAAAGCTAAATACTGGGCTAACTCTAAAAATATCCATTTTCTTGATAACTATTCGCATACTATTAGATTGTGCCATAAACTTTTTCTCTAGCTCACATATTGCTTTCACATTCACCATTGAGTGACCCATTCCAAAAACTTCTGCACTCGAACGCCAATTAGATGAACGGGATTAGTTTACTACAAATGTGTAACATTTTATAACAGTGTCCTCTCTCTACTACACCATATATATGGATGTATATATGTATAATGGGAATGGTGGAGAACATCCAGAGATCCTTAGTCCAGTTGATTCGCTGGTTGGGTCGCCCCAAACCAAACCACTGTCCATCTGCTAATTTATCTGGATAATTGCCAAATGGGGAGTTTTATTGCGATCCATGGTTTATCTCTTTGGGGGCGATTCTAATGTTCTCCTTTAATTATAATTCATAAATTATTATTTACCTCCTCTTTCCCACTCTTGTGTGGTGCTTTTATGTAAGTTATATCCTTCATCCTACATATATATGTATATATCCCATCATGACTTAGGGATATTGGGGGTTCCTGTTTTTCCTGTGCAGTGCTTAGCTTATATTCGACAGAGAATTTGATATTTTCGTGTTGCGTTTTCGTATGGATTTTCTTTCGTCATTATGGTGGTGGTTAATGTGTGGCAGTATTTCATGGAAAATTTCTATACTATACAGAGCAAATTGAACAGCTTTATCTTTACAGTTGATTGGGTTACGATGGGTTTGGATGCTTATTCGACAAAAAAAATTGTTATTTTGGTTACTGAAGAAAGTAGAACTATTGATGAGTGTTAATGATTTATAAAAGGTTCAATTTATTAAGATTTCTTTCTTTATTTGATTGTTGTAATTTTCAACAGTCGTTTTATAACTTCTTTATTTAGCCAATGAAACACAGACTCGTATATAAAAAAAATTTACGGAACAATTATATAATCATGGTTAATCAGTTCCTAACGATAGAATAAAGGCACTAGGAGCGTTTGAATATACAATATCACAATATACATAAATGTAATGTGTTAGAATCTGAGTTATAGTTAATCAGAGTGACTCTCAATGAAAGTTATAGGAGTTTGGTTTCCATGAATAGCAAAAAGTAAATGATGTAGATAGGTCAGATCGCTCCCCACACTATAATCCTTGGGAAAGAATGTCCAAACAATACAAAAATGAATGTTCTAGAGATAGCGACACACCCACTGACATGTATAATATGGACTGAATACGTTCATTAGAAATACATTGCAGAAAGTGGGCTCACTTCTATATTGCTGACTCTTTCGGTTTTAGAACCCAGTACCAACTGAGAGAGAACTGTAAACAACAAGTAAAGAAGTGGGTTCGTCGAAATAAATGTTTTTAAATCAATTATTTAGGGTTATTACATATAAAGAGTGTTTTATTAAACCCAATATATTCATTAGATACGCAGCAGATATTCGATAGGTTTTATTAAAATAACTTTTCTTGCGCGCTCATAATTAAAATTTCCCACCAATGATTTTTTCAATGTTGGCACCAACGTAAGAACTCTTTTTGATAGACAAAATCGTGCCCACTTGAAATAGAAAGTTAAGCAGTCCATATTATATATGTCAGTGGACATGCCTGAAAACTCTTACTAAAATATTACATGTGCTCTTCGAACAACACCAACGGCAGCGATGGTGATTATACTCCGGCTCTTGCCCATTGATATCTATGGGAAATGTATGTATAGTTGCAAAAAGTGCGGTAAGACTTGGAGAGTCAGGCTGCTGGATAACAGCAGACCTTGGTCACAGTAGAATACTAAAGATCTATGTTGAAGACTATACGGGGTGCGATTACATTGTCCCTAGGCTAGACTTTGACAAAACATTCTCAACTAGCATTCCTCGTAGAGAGGAGTGGGAAGATAATCACATGGCAAATGACTTGATATCTGTACCTAAACGGATGGCTCGAGAATGGATGTGGGAGTAGGAGCCAGGGTGCACCCGGAATTCAATTTATAATGTACCTAATGATCGAGTGATCAGGATTGACAGTATTGAGCACAATTAGATCGCGTCTAGTTCGACCGTCTCGCATTGAGCTTGGAAAACTTGGTGCTATGAATATATATATATATATATGCCTTGCGAGAATCAGTAAAGAGAATTATAGACTTGCAGGCCTGTAAGCTGGCTAATTGCAGGTGGGTAGAGCTAATAACATGCGCGATATCGAGACAGCTATGCAAGCTTCATAAAATGATTTCTACATAAGCCGTATGGACGAGGAAGAGGTTCAGCACTTGCTGTGTGAATGCCCTAAGCTTACTAAGAGTAGATGGAATACCCTTGGCAGCTACTTTTTCTGCGATTGGGGGAATTAACAGACAAGCAGTTGGGATACCTGTTGAGGTTCATTAACTTTTGTGGTTGGTTTCAATGCACTCCGTAAATTTGAAGAATATTTTCCAGGTACACACAATATACCATCGATTGGCTGATAGCACGTTTTTCCGATGGCCACAACTGTAACCTAATCTATAGATATCCAAACTGTACTCTTAGCTACTGTTATTATTTCTATTAGTTACAAATAGAATGATAAACTTAGTATAACATTATATGTAGTATATATATTTGTTAGATGGGAAAAGGATGGACTGTATTACGCCACATCTCGAATCTGCTCGAAACAAATACTACTATAGGTAACTACAGATTCCTGCAGTTTCAACATTTGCAGTCTGTAGCCATAGCCAAGTCGATAAAGGCATACATAGTTCCATTAACTTCCTATCATCTTTAGAGTCTGGGCTCGATTCTTCTTGAGCAGGGTAGCTCTGAAAAATATAATTTAATTACCGAATAAAAGTACAGATGTGACTTTATTAGTAGGAAATTAACCTTAGTATCTTTAGTCTCACTGTATTGAAAAAAATGATTAGATACTTCCAATGGCTCTTTACCCCAATTATTCCCTTTAGAAAATTTCATCAATATGGTGCTTTGAGTACCATGTACAAAAACAAAAACAAACAAACAAATATCCTCGTAGCTAATTAATTTATAAATTAGTATGTAGAAGAGACAAAGTTTATTATTATATCGCCGTTAGACCAATTTCTTTATGTAGAGTAGCAACAACACTGCAAAAACAATTGCACATCGTATAAATGAGCTAAATGCCGACGCAAACAACAACAACAACTTTACACTTCTGAGCAGCAAAGCATATAATAGAGGGAAGTTGTTAAATGTGTGATTTTTGTGTATCGTGTTAGCCCTACATATTTATAAAAAAAAAAAAAAATTGAAAATCAGTCGCTATCGAAAAATAATAGCCGGCACACAGAAATCAAGATGACACACACTGAAAAATCTCCCGCTATTGCATTGTGGTGCACCAAAAAAAAAAAAAAATGTACTGTTGTGTTGTGTGAGAAGGTGGCGTATAGACTTTATCTTCTTTATACTGTCAAATAGCATTGATAAACTTCTCTCCTAACTAGGCAGTCATTAATTCGATCGTACTGAAGTGTCCATAGATTATGAGATCAAAAGACTAATTTTAAAATAATTAAGTGTATAACTTTAACATTAAAAGCTGCTTTGTAAGTTTTATTAAACTTTACCGTTTGTTTTCGAAAAGTGAAGTGAACAATAACAAAAATCCTAATGATGAATTCTGTGGGAGCGACAATATTCGGTCCAATAAAAATTATTTTCTTAATTCCCCTAAACGCTGCCGGCTCCTCTTGCGGTGATAACGATGAGACTAAATTCTAAACGGACTAACAGGACAAAGGCATCTCAGTGTAAGCATGTATGTATATGCATGCGTCCAGTCTTCAGTGTGTCAATTCTTAGACAATAATCGATGAAATTCATCAGCAAAGTAATTTAGCTTGAGCAGTCAGTTCAAATTATTTAGGAAAAGCTGCGTGCAATTTTCTTTTTGATATCGCGCATTTGAAGTTTGAATCGATAATAATTGTTTACAGTTTTCGTTATGTGTGAAATCTTAAAATTAAAAGTGTATATGCATGCGTCCAGTCTTCAGTGTGTCAATTCTTAGACAATAATCGATGAAATTCATCGGCAAAGTAATTTAGCTTGAGCAGTCAGTTCAAATTTTTTAGGAAAAGCTGCGTGCAATTTCCTTTTTGATATCGCGCATTTGAAGTTTGAATCGATAATAATTGTTTACAGTTTTGGTTGTGTGTGAAATCTTAAAATTAAAAGTGGAGTGGACACTGCGTTGTGTAATTGTACGGTTGTTTTAAATGTCAACGGCTTTGATATAGTGCTTTCCAGAAGCTCTCAATCTGTATTCCGGGGTCTCTAAATCTTGTGATTTTTCTGGATTTTTGAAAACCTTGCATCAATTTATGTAAATAAAATTTTAATAGAGGTGATAAATATTGAAAATAAACAAGAGAAATATGGATCAATGCGGATGTACATAGAAATATAACTATATCTACCTACAATTTAATAATTATTATTATAGAAATATTTTCGCAATATATGATCTAATTATGTGTGTGTATGTGTGCTATTTATTACAGATTATATGTACTTTTCGTGAAGTTCGTGGTAAAATTATATAAGCCAGCTACGCCGCTGGGAGTCTATATTACTTTTCGTGAAGTTCGTGGTAGAATTATATAAGCCAGCTACGCCGCTGCGAGTCGTCATTACAAAAGATTAATTGGAGAAAAAAGAAAAGAATTTCAACCGAAATGCCATTAGCCTATTTACAGGCGCAGAAGAGGAAACTATAAAAGTATGCTATTAGATAATTCGTATAGTGTTTGTGTTCAGTGAGTGTGTGGTTCATCATTTTGTCAGGTGAAATTTTCTTGGAAGTCTTTTTGTTTTTGTTTTGTTTTTCAAATAATTAGTAAATATTATAAAGTGTATGTGAAATTTTGTGGAACAAGAACATGTTGACGAGATGCAATGGGATTTTTATTCTTGTAAGGTAAGTCAAATAACAATTGCTTTTTTAATATTTTTTATTCAATTTTAATAAGGCTTTAAAACCAATGAGTTGGTGACGATTACGATTGAAAACTCACGTTGTTCTTTTGATTGTTCCTTCCTTTTTTAAGTCTATCTTCTTTACTCAGCTGGATATCTTCAGCAATTTTCTTCTTTTCATTATGTTTTTTTTAAATGTAGGACCCTCCAATTCAACGAAGATATTGCACTTGGTGCCTTGCCTTTCGCGTGGAAAATATATGGTCAGTCTTTGGAAACTTTCGTTGTCTATCAAAGCAATTGGTATGATTTTGTGACATGTATGTTTGGAGTCGATGTAGAGGGTTGAAACTATGAATTTTAGCATTTGGCTATGATGTTTCTGTCGAGTTGGGAGCAACAAAACTTTGAATGAAATTTTCCTCAGAAAAAAAAATATTTCTCGAACTACACATCTATCTAAATCGAGGTCATAGATTCCAGGATTAAGTCCAGCTAAGACGACAACTAGAGCAATGGGATTGTACGGGTATACAGCAGACCACACCTGCGCAATCCGTTTTTAATATTGCCGGGTATTCATTCGGAAAACAGAGTCAAGTAAAGGACAAAACGTATTTCTGGTATTTGGTAATGTTGTTTTACGGCAGTCGATCTTTGCCCGTTTGATGTCACCTTCTTCCATGCAGAATACAGCTAATTAGGTAGGATGCATCATGTGGGTCGTATTAGGAAGAAGAGCATATAGAATGATTATATATGATTAAAATCGTATTCGCCCAGTTCTACTGTTGTATCAGACTTTTGTGCCTGTCCACAAAAAATATCACAGGTCTTTGTCCTTCAACCATTTATGTATCTCATTATATATAGCCACGTATTCATAGCAGACATCGATATTCATATATCCTGTTTCGGATTGTCAAAGGTATCAAGGAGGCATACTTGCTACAGTTGTTCTAGGTGGACGCAAATATGGAAAAAGCTACAAGACGTGTCACCATTTCTCCGCTAGCTGTAAATACCAGTAGAACGGTTATTGTGTCCTTCTCACTACCCGTTACAATTTTATATAGATACCATACATCGCAATATCCTTTTTGAGCCAACGCTTTTCCAGTTTTTGGAAACATCCAGTTTCATCCCTATTTAATACGTGTTCGGCTGGGGTCTTTGATTTGTCCGACATTTATATCTTTAAGGTAGCTTTCCAAAATTTCAAACTAATTGCGGATCATTCCTTGGTTAAGTTTTCCGACGCACGTTGAACTAATTATCAGTAGCGGTAAGCTATTTTATCTACCTATTGCATGAAAGCACAACAACGTATTTGGATCGCTTACTCTTTCCCTTCTAAATTCACATCTGGATTGTGTATACTTTTCCCAGCGAGAAATAGAAGAAAGCACAGACGAATGCAAGGGTGCTTTCCCACTGTTTCCTCGTTCATATTTGTTCGATGTGTGCATGTCCGCAGAGGGAAGCGCTCCCTTAGAGATTCTATGGAAGCAGAGGGAATCAAGAAAGAGTTTTATTCAAGATTGTTTTTGGGTGTGTTCTGAATGCGCTCCGCTTGATTGTATAAAACTATACGAATTGCAAGGGCATGTTGGCAAACAATATTGTTAATAATTTATTAACCAAACGAAATCACAAACTTCAACTGACTACTCAACAATGAAAATTCTTTTATAAGTCATCTTTTCATGAATAAGCCTAAAGAGGTCCGCTTCCGGAAAGATTCCTTTGGGTATGTTAAGAGAAAAAGATGAAATGGTGATATGGTGTGGAAGCGATTTGATATAGAGAGTCCCTCATGAATTTAACTTGAAAGCCAAAAATTACCTTATCCATCTGGGAGTGAGTTCATTTTTTCCTGCAAATGTACGTGAATTTTAATGCAAGGAAAAAGTTTTGTCTTAGCAATTATTTTCAAAGTTTTACTTCAGAATTTTAATGGACTAATTTGCGACAATAGTCCAAAAGTAGTTGAATGTCTACGACATCGAAGGTTTTTATTTTTACAGTGATAAGACGTTATTTTTATACCCTAGATGAAATTTAAAGGGTATACTAAGTTTGTCATTCGCACCTAGAAATAATGATGGTAGAGCAAAATGGATTAGACGCTCATGCACAAAATTAAAAGTTATTTTGATTTTTGCATGTCCGTCCGTCCGTTCGTCCGTCCGTCCTCACGATAATTCGAGAGCGCGTGTACTTAGAGAGCTGACATTTTGCACATGGGCTTTAAAAAAAAAGTAAAATTAAGTTCAGAAATGGGACAAATTACTTAACTCCTTCGTAGGGTTGCCATACAAAAATTTCGCTTTTCACTACATATTTGGACACTAGCTGAGAACACTTGTTGTTGCAAAAATATTAAATATAATTTTACAAATAGACTGAATTTTGCAATCCCTTTTTAGTGTTGCCATATAAAAATTTAGGATTTTTAGGTATACTGTGAAAACGATTAGTCCTATATGATTATAATGTATCGAAAAGTTCTTCAGAATATGAAATCCTATAAAATTGGTTATAATCATTTTTTCTGTTCGTCGAACCGTTATTGAAATATTAGCGAAAAACCACTTCCAAAAATCAAACAGATGGGTGACCAGACGAAATTACATACAAGTACTCATCTAGGGTATCATAAGAATACAAAGAGGAATATTTTTCATTCGTACGCTTTAGCCAAAGTTTGTAATGCGCCCTTAAAGCGTACGAATGAAAAATATTCCTCTTTGTAGCTCATACACACCTCCTCAAATCAGACGCATGCCAAATATTTGACAAATGCACGCATTGTGTGGGACCGGCTTAAGTATATTATTACATTGCGTTTGTTTTTTTTAGGCTAAAAATTTATCTGTTCCTTTATTTAATAATAACTTGGTATTTGGTTTCCTAACTCATTTCATTTAATAATAAAAGAGGATGGTTTTGCAAAGCAATATATGTTTACCCGTTGGGAAAATGAGCGCTTTTCAGAGTTTATGCATTTATTTTGAAACTTTTTTGACTAGACAAGGAGCCCGCTGCGAGCTTCGCTTTATACATTGTTATTGAATTATTTCATATTTTGAGGTGTGAAATGAAATAATACTAAGTATATAGTATAATTGAAAGTTGTCGAAAACATATGGAAAGTTTTGAAAGCTCCAATTTCAGAGCTTTCTAAAATTCAGTCTGAATATTTTTCTCTGCATAAAAAAAGGGAAAGAAAATAGGAAATATAAATCATAATTGAAATAATCCAAACTTATCAACTCAAAAATTCGCCGCAAGATGCCATTTCGAACTCCAATCATAATACCTCGTCGTCTTGAAGAGAACATTTACACTTAATGCAAAAATACTCACAATTTCACTGAGCTCTCAATTGTTTATGGATTTTTACTATATTTACCATGCAGGTAAAATTCTTTATATATTTATAATTTTGTTTACGGCATTTTTTCGTATTCGAGTGGCACATATGTACATACGATACCTATACCACATTATAACAGATAATAATGGTGTTATACCAATTATAAAATTTAGATTCAGATATCCTGTTCTAAAATGTTTCCTAAGCTCAGTTTTCTCAATCCACAGTCAAAAATGTAATCGAAAGACGACGCAATTTTTTTTATAATTATCAATATAAAAAAAAAAAACTGTAATACTGGTGTACAGATTATTTGTATTGTATAATTTATTGTCTTTTATATTCAGGCCATATAGAAGACAAAGCGTGGACTCAGAGAAGCTCAAATTGTTTGATGGCTGAGCATAATATGTCAATATATAACGACGGTGATCACTTTTAAGGGCGGTATGTGCTAGAGTCAAGGAATTCATGTTCCTATACAAAAACTATGTAAAAAAAAAAGGTCAAGGAATGCTGAAGGAAAAGGAAACATTTTCTGTGCCGATTTCTTCAAAGTATAGGTCTGTTCGCGTACTTTTTCAACTAAAAACATGAAAAACGTCAAAATATGTGATAAAGAGAGAAATTGAGAGTGACACTCACAAAGTAGGCGAACGGCTACGAGTAAAAACTTGAAAATATGCGGGATCTGTAATAACGAAGTGAAATTTTCCTAGCTCATAGTACAATAAACAAATTTAATTTACCACTTTGAATACGTTAAAATGTTCTTGGAGAACATTTTACTTCTACTGGAGGAGGAGTAACTGGTTTTTCCATTTTTTTAAAACTAAAAACTTCAAAAATAACTGAAAACCGGCGACGATCTGTCAAAAGTGACACTTTCGAAGTTTTACTCGACGATTTTTCTCGAGCTAAATCCAGTAATAAATTGCACGGAGGGGAAAGATGACGTAAGCAATTTCTCTCTCATTTTTCGAGTACGCGAACGCCTTCGAGTAAAATCTTACAAAAAGTTTTACAAGTTTGTATTTTCAAGCTAGTACGCGAACAGACCTTATTATGTTAGTGAAAAGAAATTCGAACAGAAAAACTCTAACTCTAGATTGACTAATAGATGGCGTTCGTTTTCTAGAAATCCATTTACATATGTCAATATTTCTTGGAAAAATAATTACCGATACACTTAATTTCTGTTAGGAATTTTGACGTTTGTGGAATAATTAGAAAAATTGAAGGAAGAAATGGTTCATCTCGTAATTATAGTGGGAATTTAGTATCTTATAAAATTATTTAAGAAACGAAAACAAAATTGTTGACGGTAGAAAATTTGTTTCACAAAATTCATTTTCGAAACAACGTCAAGTGAAAAGGGTATAGAGCTCGAGACTAATAACGAATCAAACTATCTTTTTGTTTTATTTCTAGACCCGTCCATACACATCATCCTTTCAAAAGGAACACAGCGCACTGTTAAAAACTTATCAATCGGCCAGCTTGTAGATCTACACAAGACCTTCGATCCAACTCAATAAAATGATGCACCACTGGTGTTTAAGATAGAGTTAGCCAATATCGACAAGTTGTTTCAGAAGCTACTGCCGACTATTATTCAATATGTTTGCTATGGCTTGTATACATATCTTAGTTTATAGAAAAGGGAAAATGATTATGAAAAATTATTTGCTTAGACATTTTTTTCCTTTATTCTCCTTGAAAGATATTGCCCTGGCTGAGAATTATCAATTTCTTTAAATGTATTCTGACATATCACACAATTGTCAAATCAAAATTGTCAAAAATCTCTTGACCTAATGTGAATTTTTCTTAAGAAAATTCTTTAAAAATTCCTTGATCGAATTCTTTGGCTCTAGCATACCGCTCTTCAGTAAATTTTCAACAATAGTAGACCAACTTATCATTTTATTTGTTAAAATAAAGGGTGTACTGTACACATCTACCGAAGTTCCTTTCCCACATTACTGCTCGAAGTTCGTTGCAAAACTTCTTTAGTGTGTGTGTTTTTAAATAAATATTGCATCGTTGCACGCGTAGCATCAAATAAAAATTTTGTATCGATTTATGTGAATTAAGGATTTATTGGACAAGTCTTGCTGGCGTCATTGAATCGTTAAATCTTAAAAAGTATGTTAAATCACTTGTCCTTAATGATTTTTTAAGCATATACATCTACATATATAAATACATAAGTACATACATAAAGAAGATTGGATAGTCCGCCCGCCCGCCCGCACCACATATTGATTACTACTTGTTGCACGGTTTAGAGTCGCTCTGCTGGATTCAACCACCAAAGTCTCCTTTTTTCCTGCTATAGAGGTGGGCTACGCAGCACCAGCAGCAGCAGCAGCAGCAGCAGCAAGTGTTGGGGCCGGGCGGTAGGGTGGCAATTTATCCATTTTTTTTTCAACTTTTCTGTCATCTTAAATGTGCTTTCGAGCTGGGAAATGCGATTGTGGTCAAGCTTTTTACGTGACTTTGTATAAGTCTGTATGCCGGATATAAAATAGGGGGATGTTCCACCATCGTCATCATCCTATTTGAGGCTTTGTGAACAGTCGTTGGGTGGAATCAGGCGCTTTCTCTTTTATAAGGGTGGAAAATTTATTTTTTTTTCTTTCCCTTGATATTTTTCACAATGTGAAAGAAGATAAAGAATGAGAAAAGTTTTTTTTCCTCTGACCATATTATGGGTTACGATATATATATAGGTATACTATATAGATGTAGATATATTCTGGAACGTATGTATATCCTATGAACGATATAGAGGTGTTCTGCTCACCTCGCCATACTGGCCTCTTGTGACCAATGGCGACGAACACGATAGATATGTAACGATTGTCTTCTATATCAAACTCGATGGTTATTGGTCCGCACCGCGCTGTTCCCCGTGTTTAAATTGGGTCGAGGAACGAAGTTTTTGTCTGGGTCTGGGTGCCTGCAGGATATGCCTGTATGATACACTATAGATATACTATATTAGATAGGTATAGGAATCTCTTGCGGTAAAATTGCTTACTGAATGGATATTTTTGCCCCTTTCTCTGATAATTGCTATAGGAAGAAGAATGATATCAACGTGAGTGAATCAGGTGGGAAGATTTTTCTCCTTTCCAACGTCTATAATATCTGGTGGATGTTGTCCTTGGATTTAACTTTACCCGACGACCGATATTATTCAGCTCCATATATGCATATACATATGTATACACCTACATATACCTACGTTTTAATGGTTTTTGGGGGTGCATGATATATGTATATAATCCATCTCTAACGTATACCTGTAAAGTTGCAATTTTACCTAAGTATATATCTACTATCGGTACAAAGTGAAGAGATCTATAAAGGATTTTGATAGCTACTAAATTCATCTGATTTTGCATAACTCTTAACTCATAGAATATAACGTAGAGAATTTAATCCTTTAGTTATCTATGTATGTACATTAGCTGTCATTATTTGAAAATGAATTTAGGTTACGAATCCGATTTCAATAGAATTGACGACGAAAGTTTAAAAGCTTTTTAAATTAGAGATTCTCTCATTTTTATCACTAACAAGATAAATATCCCGCTGTTGCCACCGTGCGCCGCACTATACCGCGCCCTCTCTGTTCAAGTACAATTGTCAAAAAACCAATTTCACAATTTATTCTATGGATGATGATTGCTCATCCCCAAATAACAATCAAACCATCATGACAGTCGTTTGTAGGAAATAGAGTGCACACATACATACATACATGTAGACGACGACTACATATCCATGCATATGTACAAACATACATACATATCTATATAAAGTCGTATTCATGGGTGTTACATGAATATATCCTATACGGAAACGTTTGAGTAAACATACTGAGAGTTCGAATTTCATAGTAAAGATAGATGAAAATCAGGCAATTTTCGTGGTGGCATAGAAATAGAGTTGGAATCAGAGAATTATTAGCCCATGAAATAGCACTAATTCAAAGCGGGCATTTGCTTTGCCGAGAGTCCGAGAATAGTAGGTATATTCTGTATGTACTTACGTGAGTGCGCGCTAGACAACAAGATACGTAAAATGAGAAAAAGCTTATGAAGATATAAAATGATTGAAATTACATTTATAGCTGACTGCTTTCTTCCTTTTATACCTATATGTATGTTGCTTTAAGATTTGAGTGATAATGGGAATGTATGTATGTTTGTATGCACATTGTAGGTAAGCTCCAAAGGTATAAAATTACAGAAATACGTATTGCCGAACCGAACAAATGGAGCATGTAAGTTTTGAATGTATTTCTTCGGATGAGTTCTGCATTTTGAGTTAAACCATGCTACCAAAAGTTTTCAATGAGCTCGTTCCGAAACTAGAGTTGAATTTTTTCTATCCACTCTAGTTTTTGAGAAAATTTGAGCGTCCATTTTGCTTTATATCCTTAATTTTTAATAATGATAACTTCTTTTTTTTTTCAATAACCATATTGACGAAAGTATAGAACGAAATCGGTATGGAAAATTTAAGCCTCGACGGAATCGTTCTTTTTTACTCGAAAAGTGTATAATCAGTAGCAAAACATGATCATATCGCCGTAACCCATAAATAAAACGAATACAACAGTTAAAAGCAACATTCAATTTTTGAGAGCAATTATGGTCTAATGCCGGGAAAACATTGCTTCCATAAGTGAAAAGCGGTATAAGCAGAGTTTTTACTATCCTAGGTTTAGCACTGGTTTAGAGGAGATATCCCGAAAGCCAGAGTCTTCTCAAGACACCATAAACATTATATAATATTTTCTTAACATTGTCGTAGCATGACATATGTGAGTTAAGCATAACACCAAGATTCCTAACACATTTAGAGTGTGGTATATCAGATGAATTCATAACAACCGGGCGAAAGTAAGTAGGCTCCAATTCCCTCCTGTATATGATTGTATAACTACATTTCCCGGTATTTAATAATAGATTGTTAGCAACAGACTATTCACGTATACGTTCAAGGTCCATATTTAATGGACAAAAACCATCCTCCGGCATAACAGTGGGGCAACTCAGGTAAATCTGCACATCATCGGCATACAGATGCATTTAGCATCATGTATAACATTATGTAGGTCATTTATGTACAGGCTGAATAATAACGGACCTAAGATTGATCCTTGCGGTATACCGCATCTAAGCTGTATCGGCTTAGAAACTCGATTTCCAAGTTTAACCTGCTGGGAAAGTCCCATCAGGAAGCTATTTAAAGTGTTGATAGCAGAGGTAGAGAAGCCAAATTCATTAGCCAACTTAGATTTTAGATTATTATGACTTACACTATCAAATGCTTTGGAGAAATCTAGTAGAACAAGAATACTCATATCATCAAGCGCCATACGTACTCGTATATCTGAGCTCACTTTTAATAAAGCAGTTTCACAACTGTGATTTCGGCGAACACCTGATTGCAAAGGGGATAGTAATGAATATTCTTCAATAAAGTTAAGCATTTGAGAAGCCATAGTGTCTCCTACTCCTTATTATAGCTCAGCAAAATCAAAATTTCGGAATTTTAAATCGTTTTTTTTTTATTTAACTACTATTTTTATCAAAAAAACTGGCCATCAGCACCAATTTTTTATACTGGATTTAAGAACGCAAAAAGCTTAGCTTTAAAATGACCTATCACACTCTGTACCCAAGATGTAACCGTTTCTGCGTTTTTAAACTTTTTCTTAAGCATATCCAGCGAAAATGGCTCAAAAAGTTCATTCCCAGAAGATATTTGCCTACTTTCTGGCACTAATTTAACTTTTTGAGCAGTGCCGAGACGGAAGTTTCTGATGACATGAAGATATTTATTGGAAAAGATGGAACAAATTGGAAAAGTTCACCTTCCAATAATGAGCATACTATCCTAATATTCGACAGTTAAACTACCTCCTGGTAAGTATTTACATAGCCTCAGCAATACGTTCATTCTCGACTTTGATGACAGGGCAATTGAAATGATTGTAAGGTTTACAAACTAAGAAGCTAATCTGATTATTGAAAACAAATTGAAGCAAACAGATGCAATATCGAAATTCGTGCATTCATAGGATTACTAATAACTGCTGGAATATATAAGCAAGGAATTATTGACTATAATGAATTTTGGGATCCATTATTCGGTAGTCCAATTTTTCGTACTTGCAGGTATATTAAGAAATGGGCTCTCTGCGCATTGCGTAGTTTCTTACGCTTTGATGATAAATCAACCCGATCTGCTCGCAGTCAGTAGTCGTAAAAAGTTTGCACCAATTACAGATTTTTGGGAGATTATAAACAAAAATTTGATCCAGGTAAGAATTTGACTATTGATGAGCAGTTAGTTCCATTTCCAGGTAGAGTCTGTTTTCGTCAATACATTCCATCCAAAGATTTGGTGGATTTGTGATAGTACGTCACGTTATCCCCTTTGTGATATACCATATTTTGGAGAAGAACTACATCAAAGAGATAAAATTTGGCTCAAAGAGTTGTGGAAGAGTTATATACATAATTTCAATGAACAAATCGAAATATAACCTTTGACAATTATTTTACAAGATTTAAATTAGCACAAAATTTATTGTCAACCAAAGAACAAAACATCAGAGATGGCCGTTAAAATGATCGACAGTAAATGTCACATATTTGAAAACCAAACACATATTGATAACAATTTTTTTAAAAACATAATTAACTTCTGTGTCGTAGACTGCAATTATACATACAAACAGAAGTTCGGTTTGGCCATGGGTAATCCATCGCAAACTTACCACTGGACTATATGATTGATGAAGCGTTAAAACTCACCACACACAAATCTACTTTTATCAGGAAATATATAGATGACATCATTTGTACAACGCACAAGAACATGGAAATGACCTAATAGATTCTTTTAACAGCATCAACTCAAAACTACAATTCGCGCTTGAGATGGAAAACAGCAACAATACCTTACCATTCTCGACATGCTCCTAATTAGGACAAAACAACAAACAGGATTCTAAGCTTAAGTAATATAACATTTCACGCGAAAAACAAACTCTTAATCAATACAATCCTCAGAAAAAATAACTATTCATCTTCATATACGAAACAAGGTTATAAAAAGCGCCATAAGAAAAAAATTCAACACGTTCACCAACAGCTATTTACAACCAGCTATTTTAGAATTGGAAGATTCCCATAGTAAGGTCTTCAATTCAATCTCTTACGTACATCCAGTAGCTCATGAAATAAGACGAAATATACATACAGTTGACAACCGAATAAATATAACCTTTAAACCTATCAATAGGCTCAGCAACATTTACACTAAAATGAAGGACAAAATAAAAACTCCTGAGAAAAATAGCATTGTGTACAATTGTGACAACTGTTAAACAGCATACATAGGGCAAACATCGAAAAAATTAAAAACCTGCCTATCGCAACATGCAAAATATATTGAAAAACAGGCCCCGCACTCAGAATTGGTAGCACATTCCCTTGAAACAGGGCATATATTCAAATTTGATGATGCCATGATCATTTCCAATAAAAAAAAAAATAGAGCTAAAACAGAAACCAAAGAAGCCTGCCTTATATAAATAAATACAACTTAATTAATATTAGGCTAGACAAAGAGACCATCCATAATGAATATCACCATATTCTTAATTCTATAAACAGATGAAATACTCACATCAATACCGCACACACTCAGCGCTTTTCACATCATAAAATATACACATCCAAAAATAACATCCTTTAAGAATATCATAATACTGATACTGATTGATGCACCCACAACCCATAATCTTCTTAGTCTAGTCAATAGCTTAAGAATGTCCTGTCATTAGTCAGTTTTCTCATGTAACTTGGTCTCATTTTAACTTTATTTGTAAAAATATTTAGTACAATATTTTATTTTATTTGATGTTGCTAATATGTGTTATTTAAAATTTAATTTATTAAGATCTTAAGGTAAATTTTTTGTAGTTTTCAAAAGTGTCTCGATATGACTGTACACATTTTTTATAGTCCCAAGAAGTGGTCTCGAAACGCCCGCGGGTCGAAACGTTGGGAGTATATATTTTAATAAAAGACATCCTAAAATTCACTCCTTTTTTTTTAATTTTTCAACTGGACATAGATCAGAGATAATCAAAAAAATAATCGCCAATAAAACTATAACTCAACGAAAAGAGGGATTGACAATCTGAATTAAATGGCTCATGCGTATTGGGTTAGAAGTAAGCTAAATAGTTGGGCCTGTTGCATAGTTTTATAATCTAATTGACGTTTCTGGTATAGCTGCGAGTGTAATTTGAATTTGTATTCCAATTGGAATAACTCGAGACCACTGTTGCGCTTAAGTTATGGTACTATCCAATATACGTCGCAAAAATCTAAAATATCTATCCAAAATAACATTGCCGTAATAAAGATTTTGGGTAACTCGTCGAGCTATGCAGGAGCTGGTCCACAATCGACAAAAGAAATAATAAAAACTCATCGTCGGTGCCACATGTGCCCATCGAAAAAAAATCGAGTTTCTATGAAATGCTGTAATCAGTGTAAAAAAATATTTGCAATGAGCATTCGCAAAAAAGTTACTTGCAACACATACATAAACAAATAGGGTAGGTTCTTATACTAATTATAAGTTTGTCAGTTAATTTAATGAATACATTTTTGTTTGTTATTGCTTTCAATAACTTTTGTTTCTCTATTTAATAATAAATGAGTTTCTATAAATATTCTTCTTTGATTCTTAAAATAAATAAATGTATTTCTCATATGTGACTAAAAGTGGTCTGATTAGGGTTAAAGAGAATAGTCTCAAAACTGTGTCAATGTCGAATGAACCACATAAGAATTAAAAAAACTCGTAATGTAGAAAAACTAAAAAAATATACAAAAAGGACTCAGAAGATTTGCTATGTTTAGGTCACGTCGTTTGTTTCGTCATTTGGATAGTAAGTCTAAAAAGAGAAAAAAAAAACTTTCTGAACATTAGTGCAGTTACCAAAACTATTTTTATATTAAACAAAACAAAAATACAACTAGAGTTTGTCTAAGACCAATTCTTATGATAGCCTAGATAATAATAATACTTTTATTTTGGGAAAAAAAAATGTACACAAGATTATAAATCTTTTGGCTGTTCTTAACTAGAAAGGTGTGTTATTTAGTGAAGTCCAGACTGCCAGCCTGAACTGACAGATCATTCGGTGGACAGCGTTGACTGCAGGGAGGCACGCTAGCTCGCCTCGGCTATTGGCGGAGAGTGTGGGGAGGTTCCACGAAAACCTGCCGCTGTGCTACCAGCCATATACAAAAAAAAATCGTGCCTGTTAATTCAAAGGCCGTCACACACACCCAGTCCTGAAGGGACCTTTACACTACTTACCACTGTTCTGCCACCACCGCCGTTGCCCCAACCACCCTGCGATACTGTGGGCGACTTGATACAGTATCACTTTTGACCTGACATGAAAAGTTAGCGGAGGAGCGGACCTAGTCGACCATCTCAGTTGAGGGCTTCGGGAGAGTGAGGAAATTACAAGTCTAGCTGTCCATTACGTTATAATTTATTTTGCACTATAGTGTCTTATATACAGGGTTTTCCAATAAGAGGTGTTATTTTGATATTCAAAGAAAAATGCCATTTTTTGAGATAAATGATCGGATCTTTTTTCATTATAAAGAGGAAGGTATGCCGTTAATAATGGAAACTAACATCAGCCAAATGACCACCACGACCACGCCTACAGGACCATATCCTTTTCATGAAATTTTCCATAACCAAATCGCAAGGTGGCTGCCCTATGTCCTCGATAGCCTCACGAATTCCATATTTGAGGTCTTGAATCGACGCTGGGCTGTTGGCGTAGACCTTCTCTTTCACGTGGCCCCAAAGGAAGAAGTCGCAAGGTGCTAAGTCACAAGATCTCGGTGGCCAATTGTGATCACCTCTTCGAGAGATAACAAGGTCCGGAAACCTTTCCCGTAAAAGATCAATGGTTTCGTTGCTTGTATGGCACGTAGCGCCGTCTTGTTGAAAGTAAATGTTGTCCAGATCAATACCATCCAATTCCGGTCATAAAAAATCATTAATCATCTGTCGATAGCGCAATCCATTCACCGTAACTGTTGCTCCAGCCTCATTTTCGAAAAAGTAAGGTCCAATGACCCCGCGGGACCATAAATCGCACCAAACAGTCACACGTTGAGGATAGAGAGGCTTTTCAACAATAACTCTTGGGTTTTTCGAGCCCCAGATGTGACAATTTTGCTTGTTGACGAAGCCATCGAGGTGGAAATGGGCCTCATCACTCAAGATGAGTTTTCGATGGAATTCCGGATCATTTTCATGCATTTCAAGGACCCAATCAGCAAAGACTCGACGTTGTGTAATGACGTTTGTGGAATGCCTAATTCCAAAGAACGACGAGGAATGGACAAACCTGGGTTTTCTTCAACACTTTCGGCTACAGCAGCAATATTCTCGGCTGTTCTTGAGCGACGTGCACGGGTTTTATTCTTCACACACATCACTAACTTGTCCCGACAGCTCGAATTTTTCTACCAATTTCTGTATTGCGGTCCGACAAGGTGCTTCACGACGACCCAAAAATGTTCGAGTTTTACGAACCGTCTCTGCCACATTTTCACCATATTTATAGTGAATTTTAATAATTTCAATGCGTTGTTGAATCGTGTATCGTTCCATTTTTATTAATGGCGTAGTTTCTACTTGTCAAATGTCAAAAAATGACAGCTCCAAAAGTGAAATCTACAGAAATAGCGGGCTAATTAAAATAACACCTCTTATTGGAAAACCCTTTACATAGGGAGATTCAGAATCTAACTTAACTACAACTACTTAAATTCCTGGAACTATTTCTTTAATTCATCGAAACTTTAATCGTGGGCATATAAAGATTTTAAAATTCATTAATGGTAAGTCTATATCATTGGCTTATATCTGCTTCTATAACTGTGCTAGTCTCGAAAAGTCAGCTCAATGAAATGAATACCAATTTCTATAAGAGACAAAACTATAACTACTAGATAAATCATTGCAAATCTTATGAAATTATGTACAGGTGGTCACCAAGATAGAATCTTACGAACTATAATTAACTGTATTAATTCTTTGATTACGTATGAAGTGTATCCAAAAATTTCATATTATTTCCGAAAAAAATAAACTCTCAACTTTAATACTATGTTAAATACTATTTTTTTTTTATGTAAATATGTCTCTTTGGCTCTTTTAAAAATCCTTAAAATAGGTGGCAAAGGCTCTACAATGTGTAAAAAAAAAATCAGACAATAACTAATCTAAAAATAAGACAAAATGGGTCAAAAGGGACAATGAAAACAAACTAGACACTAACAATTAAACGAGAAGAAAAAGATGAAACATTAAATTCTCAAAAAAGACTGTATATATAATGGATACAAAAAATTTTGAAAAATGCCTAAAAGATGAAAATACAAAAAATTTATTACTTGTCCCAATTTTGACAATTGGGTAAGTGGCAGTTCCAAGAAGTTTCAAATTTTCAAAATAATCTAATAGAAATAATTACCTAAACGAACGAATTTTCAACATAAAGTTTTGAAATTTAGCACCAAAACCGAATTAAGAACTAAATAGCCAAACGAATGAAAAAATTTACTCGATACCGTTATAGAAACCCGCGAGAGCACCCTGTAGTATCATAGACTTCTACAAACTGCCCTCATCATCCCTCCATCTTATCATCTCTAACAGAATGCTTATCCTTCCCACAGCACTTGCAACAATTCCTAAGTGGGGAGAAGCCCCGTGGAATAGTGTTGCAAATGCTGTGGCCTGCTATCACCAGCGAAAGACAAGAGCTCCGTCCTGCACCGACGATTATGTGCAATTGAATAATAATAATATTATGCTCTAGTGAATTTATACACATTTACTGTATACATATATCAAAAATCTAATGTCAGGTCAGAGGAAATATAGATAATATTAAACCCTTGTACAATGCTATAGGGGATGTATAGTACATGCCTCAAACAAAGGAGCCTTCTATAAAAGGTATCGGCTCCCTTTCTGTAACCGAATGAATCAGTCTTCATATGACATATTTAAGTGGCTAAACTGGAACATTAAATTTACATACTATTGGCACTAGGATTCCATAACTTTTCTAGAAATATTGTCTGTTACAAAGAAATTCAACAATTTAATAATGTGCTCGTTTTCTGTCTGGCTTGACTAGGTATTGTCTACAGGTGCGGAAATGAATACTGTTAACGTCGACCAAGAAAACCGTACATGCATATGCACCGTTTAGGCTAGCCCAAACAGCTAATTCATTTAAGCATCCAAAAAAAATGTTGGAAAAAGATAAAAAATTTTCTTGACTTACAGTTTTGACCGCTGTGGTTCCCCGTAGAGGCGTCTCCTCGGAACTTTAGCTCCATCACTGTCAGGAAAGATAAAATTTATATAAATTTAGTTTCTGCTCGATGGAATCTCTGCGCTAAACTGACTATTGGGATATTCCTACAAGTACAACGCTTCCAAAACACTATGATTAAAAATAACTCCAATGTAGGCTGACTCGTCGAACAATGTATCTCAGTAGTCTGCGTGGCTACGCCAATGTAACGTTGTTATTCTAGATTATATGGGGCCTCAGAACGTGTATCTATGGGTGTTTTTGTTTTTGATTCGGTGTTAACCCTCAAGTCCATTTGGTGTTAGATTTGCCAGAGTCATGGCACTCGTGACTCTCGAAGCTGTCACTTTCTGTTTTTGTTTGCTACTTGGGTTAACCCCGGGTTAACCCTAGCTGCTCCTGCTCTTGACTAGGAGCACCGCGGTTCTTGTTTTGAAATGTCAAAGAAAGAAGAAGAGGTTAGGTAAAAGCATGATTGGTACTTTTGACGTTTATTGCTTCCTTTGCACAAAAAAACGAACCTGGCCCTTCAGAGGTAACAGCTTTTTGACATGGTTCTGACATGTCCCCGGATGAACCAGGAGTCACGTCCCGGAAGCAAAAACAAAAATCCTCTATGATGTAGAAGCCTTAAAGGCTTATAGATGTGGCCGCAATGAACAGATGGAACACCAAAACGTATATATGTGATGTCGCCAATAATTGAAGAAAATGTGCTATTTCCTTCATCCAGATTTTATCCTTTTCTTCTGGTTTTCCTTTTTCTTTCGTGTAATCGATGTACCCGATATCGTTGGATTTTCGCTTTGGACTTCCACATTCACTAATCTACCGAGTTTTAAAAAAAAAAAGATTTTCTTTTCTCTTCTTAACCAAAGACTCTTGCACACCTCTCAAAAAATCTTCTTCTTCTCCCCCTTAAAAAGAACTCTTTTTTTATCTGGAAGCTCTGCCCTCTCAATTAGGAGGCGTTCGGTGCGTACAGCTCATCCATACAAGCAGCAGTCCAAGCTTACATGACGCAGCTAGTCTCAGTGTAGCACACTGCTACCTGCAATATGCTACGACCATAACAGGTGCTAGTGTATTATATCAATTATTATAGAAAGCAGTTCAACAACAAAAGAAATAAAAATATATAAAAAAATTAAACTACAAAAATAGAAAGTAAACTATAAAAAGCAAACATACTACAATAAAAAAAAATAATAAGAAAACTATATTAAACCAATTCAACCAATAGTTATTAGCTATCTACATCAAGATAACAACTAAAACTGAGAAAATTCAAATTAAAAAGAAAATGTGTAGAGTGTTTGAAGTAAGTGTCTATACTCGTATACGAATTAATTTCTGATTAGTTAGGTAAAAGTAAAAGAAAATAAAAAATAAAAAGAGAAAAGAAAAAATAAAAAGAGAAAAGAAAGAAAGAACAGTCTTATTTCCGCTGTGTAGAGAAAATGTAATAAATTATAAAGTTTGTATTCACAATATGTGAACCCTAATGAGTTTTTCAAAAGTATTAATGGCGCCAACACACTGAGTGCTATATGGAATCGAATTCCACAATCGTGCGACCTGGACCGGAAAAGAACCCTCTATTATAAGTCTCCTAAACTTTGGAATTGTAGTATTTAGATTGCGTGGAAATATCGACGTTCGGAAAAGATCTGGAAGGTATTCTGGTTTGCCCTTGTGAAGTAAGCTGTATAAGAAAATCAGAGCTCTTTGCTTTAGATATGCGGATAGAGAGCACCCAAGAGGCAGATTTTTATATGCTGAGATATGATCAAACCTTCTGAGACCAAAAATAAAACGGACACAATCATTAAATGCAACTTCGACTCTTCGGAGACAGCTGCTATCCAATTTAGGATATATCATACTTCCAAAAGGAAAGTGGGGTAAAATTAACGCTTTAACTAATTTCATTCTGATGTCTGTAAATAAAATTTTTGCGCAAAGCCACAATCTTCTCAATCCAGCATGTATTTTACGAATAATCGAGCTTACATTATCGCAGCAGCTCATGTCTTCGTTCATGACAATACCAAAATTTAAAACTTTTCTTAAGTATAGCGACCCCGTTTAAAAACACTGGAGGTATGTCATCTATATCATAGTAACTAGTATAGAAGGCGATAGATTTTGATTTTTCAAGGTTGAGCAGAAACTCATTTCGTGATGCCAATTCAGTTATTCTGCGGAGATCGCAATTGATACGCTCAATACAATCCTCTGAGAGTCCTATAGGTCTGCTTAGGTACACTTGCACATCATCAGCGTATATGTGCACAGTAACATCATGTTCTAAATTGGAAAGTTCGTTGATGTAGAGACTGAACAATAATGGGCCGAGAATTGAGCCTTGGGGCACACCACGTAGAGTGGGCAGCAAACTCGATACCGTTTGCGCAGTTCTGACATACTTATCAGATCAGGGCTTCTTAAACTTTTTTCCCAACCTAAAAATATAAAATAAAGATTTACAAATATTTTGAGATGATTTATTGATTAGGTAACAAATATATACATATAAAAAAATATAGTTTTAGAATAAAAAATTACAATAAAAATAGAATAAATATACAAAAAGTTGTAAAATTGTATTTATTAAACCTCCCAAGATTTCGCTAAGCACCCCATTTGGGATCGCTAGCCATAGTTTAAGAAGCCCTGCCCTAGATGAATGCGCGTATGTAATTTCGTATTATCACCCATCTGTACATATTGGATTTTTGAAGTGGTTTTTCGCACATATTTCTAAAACGGCTCGGCAGACAGTAAAAATGATTCGAACCAATTTCATAGGATTTCATATTCTGAAGGTCTGTTCAGTACAATAAAAATGTCTAGGACTAGTCGATTTCACAGTATAAGTAAAAAACTTAAATTTTTATATGGCAACATTAAGAAGGGATTCTTCGATTTAGCCCATTTGTGAAATTATCCACATTGCTCTACCAGCATTACAAACTGAGTGACAATAGTACCTAATCTCTCTCACTTCTATTTCGAAAGCCACGCCTGAAAGTTAAAATATAAGTCAAGCAATTTTTATTCCATTACAAATTCACATAATTCATGTAATTCAGTAAGTATACTGCCAGTTGTACGTAGATAAAAATTGTCCAACATAAATCTAAGTAAACGAGATCTTTCACTGAAAATGTGAACAATTTGAAAATATTCCGCTCCCCCTTCCTCATCCTCGTTGCTTTCTATTTTGCCTCTTTTTTTCCCTTTTAAAAATATGGTGGACGATGTCCACTCAAGAGCAGACCAAAATATTTCAGAGAACGACAAGAAAGGATGGTTGCTGCTGCTGCTGCTACTGCTACTGCTCCTATAGGACTCCCAATGTTCCCAGCTTTTTGGTAGTCTCTATCAAAGAAGACGACCACCCGCTCGTCTGGGCAAAAATAGTTTTTCTTTCTAGAATGGGTGATTCTTTGGGCAGGATACCAAGCTTTAAGTATGCACTTCGCAGGGAGCATAGAGAAAATATTTTATCGATTTTCGGTCGAAGAGGAATGGGTTTTTTTTTTGTTTGTTGTTGTTCAACATTCTTCTATGTCTCCTTTATCTACACTTTTATTTCTCTATATGTCGGTGGCTACTGGCTGCTTCATCTTAATTTTAGTAAGTTGCGTTCAAGTGTTGCACTCTCATCACATCCATTAGTTGTATTAAATCTGAACTAGAGTAGGTACTACATCAGAAGGGATGTCACCATCTGGGATTGGGAATATGGTGTTGAGGAAATGTATACAGATACACATATCTATGTAGGTATGTATCTCTTTGACCGCACTATAAGTTCATCATCGCAACCTTCTTCCTATATAACATATCGTCGCATTTTATGAGAGAAAAGGGACATATCTACCACCCACATCCGCTAAAACCCCCCTGTAATCACTACCTACCTACCTATACCTGCAAGAGAAAAATTCGTCTGACTGTTGCTGGCTTCGGATATATTTTTTTTTCTAAGCTTCTTTCTTCTTCGGCTACCCATCGATTCATGATAAATTGTTGTAGGAAATTTTATGAGGGTTGTAAAATAGTTAAAGGATCCACATAAAAGGACAATGGACGAAAGGACAGAAGAAAAGTTCATCTATTAAATTTGCAATATTGAAGACAATTTATTAAGGCAGACAGAGAGCATCCCCATGTCAATGGGGTGCCCGTCGACTCGACATCCTCCTGTTCTGACACAACCCTCTACTCTATGTCATTCCGGGATGACTTATATATCCTCGCGGGTGAGGGTCAGTTGGGTGTTTTTTTTCTTTCTTTCTTCTCTGAGTTTTATTAATATCCAAAAAGCACAAAGTGGGTGTGTTTCAGATGTATTTGTACCGTAATATGAGTGAAAGCTATACTTACTTACCCGGTGAGAGGACAACGGAATATTATTGGTCGAATCCCGCGTGATATCTTGCATTGCGCAATCCCCTGGTCTTATGCGATTTTCCTTAGATATTGTTGCTGTTGTTGTTATTTATATTCCTCCCCCGCACTCCTACCCATCACATTGCATATCCGTGAAAATATGATATCATTTTTATGATTGTATTCTCTAGACTTTTTCTACATCTTTCTGTGTAGATGTGTGAGTGTTTATCTATTGTGATGGATTTTCTGCACATCATATATCCCTCTTGCCCCCATCGTATTATTAAAAAAAAGGAGCTATTTTGGGTACAGAGAAGGGTTGGTTATATGATAGATGCTGGTGGGATGCTGTTATAGGTTTAGGATACTATGATGAGATGATTAATATTTGTCAAGTTACAGGGGGATTAAATAATATGTATAACATTGAAAACAGAATGTGTGCGTTATGATATTTCATAAATTTATTGGGCGTGGCTTCTGTTAGTATCAGTATCAGATTAGCATATTTTCCTATTCAAGATGAGCGTTAGGCTGGGTTCATTGCATAGTATCAAAACCGCCGTCTGTATGAGTTCTGCTTTTCATTTTTTTCTTCAGTTCTGTTTTTCAGTTAATCCTTGAAATTTTTTTTTTGGTTTTACTCCATACTTCATACCTATTTGGCTTATTTAGTAGAGTTTGACAGTAATCCCCCCGCGAATTGTGTTGTCATTCAGTTAAAAGCTCTACCTCTTCTAAGTAATGAAGACACTTTTGCATATGTAGTTAAAAAAAATACATCCTGCCGAAAAATTCTTTATCCTGATTATTAGCAATACTTCGTACATCTTCGAGATTCTCAACCTCTATAGAAGATGAAAGACCGGGTAACTTATAGATTTCTAATCGGCACTGCGAGCATATTTCCCATAGCTGTAAATTTTGAAGATGCTCTATCATTGGTAACATTTCTTAAATTTTGGTGTTTATAATTACACCTGTCTGAATCTAACTTATAACACTTGACAGACTAACTTATTTATAGGCTAACTATCTTATGCCAACTTTTTACCAGTCCCGTCCGGTAGAAGGCGATACCCTCCGTTGTGCTCCTGAATAAATATCTTTGCTCCTGATGGGATATTATAAGTGGGGATAAATATTCATTTGCTGCGGGAGTTACCTCACTTTTATTCTTATCAATTTCTGATAGAACACAACTGAAACACATTTTTCCTTTAAATAATATATAGGAACATGTATATCATTTACTTCACTCAGATTGGCTTGTTTTGAATGTAATAAAAACATCTTTGGTTACCTGCAACCCCATTCCACCACGTCAACGAGTGTAGAAAATATAGATATTTAACATATCACCGATTTTACTATATTTCCAAACTTAAATTTCGTTAGAATCTCAAATATTGTTATACATATATATATATAGCAATTCTAGATATGTATATTAGGTTCGATCAAGTAAAAGAAAAGCTGTTGCTATGATACAAGCGATTAATGAAAAACAGGTAAAAAGGATGCTTTGAGTAGATTTATAAAAGGTTTTTGTTATTGATAACCAGAAATTTAAAAGATTGTTTTAATGTGTAAACATTCCAAATTATAAATAAACAATGAGCTCTTTAGTTGTGCCTTCTGATATAACTATATATGTATAATATGACATCAATCTAAAAGTCGTAGTATATGTATGTAATTTTCTTAATTTTTCTGTATCACTGACATTTTAAAACGAACTGCATATACTAGTATTTGATAGCTCAGCACATCTCAACAATGTTCGTTCAAAGTTGTATGAATTTACGTGTAAAAAATAACTCCATTCAAACTGTGGCAAGTTGCATTTTCTCCTTTCTACAACTTCCTCAAAACCCATTAAGAATAAAAAAAAAAAAAAAATCGGGACTAGACTTTTTGAGATATTCAAAGATAACAGACACTTTCATTATCCTTGAAAACAAATTTTCAAAAAAAGATCGCGACTTCAAAGCTTCCTTAAATAAATAACGCTTGTTTCACGGACTTGCGATGTGTACATCTTGAGTTATAAGTTTTTGAAGTTACACTTACCAAGCGAAATTTGCCATTTTTTTTCAAATTTCAAAATACCGTATTTCCGTCAAAATTAACAGTAACAAAAAACATTTCAGCAAGGTAACAATAAAACGAGTCATTGCATATCAAATAGGCAACAGGTGTGACATAACCATCACCAAGTTTTTTAAAATTTTACATACTTGGAGGGTTTGTGAAAACAAAAATACGAATTAAAAATTTTCCTGTGTATTTCGCGAGTTATGGCATTTTCAAAATTTCGCAAAATGCTGTCCTGGTCTTCTTTAAAAATTCATAAATATTTTTCTACTTATGCTATTACAGTGAAATATGCCTCATTTGAAAGATAAGATCCCAAGCTATCTAAAAAAAATTAAATCTTAAAAATATACGCGGAAAAGGACCTTAAGGATAAGGATTTTATTCTTTATCCTTGAATATCCTACAAGACATACTTTTAGTTTTGTTCATTTTTTTATATTTTATACCTCATATTATCCACTAAAATATATTAAAATTTTAACTTGGGATATCAACGGGATCAAGCAGTAAAAACTCAAGAAAGCATCACCAAAATACATCTATAACTACTTACAAATAAAAAAAACTTGTTTTTTACAGGGTGTCCCGTATGTGGTCTTGCATCTGAAGGCTATCCCAAGAAACAATTTATTTTATATAGTAGTAACTGTAAGTTTTCCATTACCAAATTATATAACTTAGGTTATATAGACTAGTACTCGAAACCTCTTCGTAACCACTATAAACCCCTTATAGAGCTTAAATGTAGGATTATATAAATACTGTGACTTGATTTAGGTAACGTTATATAACTAAAAGTTTTATAAAATGAGTAATAAAAATATTCTGGTTACATTAATATTATATAACCCTTATATAACCTGGGGTACTCTCGATTAATTTACTTTGGTCACAGCAGTGGTTGCGGTAATGTTTCGGTTACCTTTATAAACTTTGTTTATAATGGTGTTGGTAACGTTTCCACAACGCTTGGAATTTTTTCAGACTGATTACTTTTAGTGTTTGAATGGTTAGGGAAATTGCTTTTCGTTACCTTTATAAAACAATATAAGGCAAATATTTATCCAACCTATCTTGAAATAGAATTTCGATATTTTTTTATATTGCATTTTTATAATGTAAGGGTTTAATATTTTTACGTCTTAGAATTACAATTTATCGGCATGTACGTGGTGAAATTCAGCTGCAATTAAAATTTTACTGTGAATATTAAAAAATTTTAAATTTTCATTTAGGTGATATCAATTGATAAAAGTAACATAATATAATTTAGAAAAATGATGTATTTTCTTCATATAAAATTAAAACGAAAGCCATATATCAGCAATTTAAATAATTGGCTTAACCGACATTTTCTTTTTTATCTGCAATGCACAGATGAAAAAATGGCGGCTTGTACTTAAATGAACAAATTACCATTATAAAACTTCAACTACTTTTATATAAACTCTGGCTCTGTTATATAAACTCAATTACCCTTATAAAACTTCTAGAAATATTGTTTATACTACCATATACCCTTTAGTCATAATATGTTACCTTTGGTAATGTTATATATCTTATAGTAACAAAAAACAGACGTAAGTGATCTTATATACCTTTGGTTATATTGTGTTACCTTTAGTAATCTTATATATCTTAAAGTAATGACAAAATGTCTGTGTCACGTTCTCAAAATAATGTTTGTTGTACGCTCCTCGGTAGTGTAGTGAATAATTTTAGTTACGAAAAAAAAAATCATATAAAATCGTGCAAATTAAAGGGGCAGGTCAAGAAGACCTACTTTGTGCATTGTCCCAACAGCTCGGGAAAATGTATATTGAAATGGCCAAATACGAAAAAATTTACGTTACTAAAAGTTTCCAATTTTTATACCAGTCACTTTCGTTACTAAAACGCCATAAATAAATGAAAATAGTTTTATAATGGCTCCATTCGATACTAAAAGTCATTTGTGTATATAACGGTCACCATAGTACAAGGCCACCAAAAAATGTTACGATATTTTATAGTATAATATATTATATATATATAGTATTACCGAGTTATATAAGGGTAACCACGGATACCGCAATAAACACTTATTACCAATCAGTTATATAACGTTGTGATGAAAACAATTATAAAACTTTCTTATATAATTTCTTGTAATGGTTCCTCTAAGTTATATAGACCAGTGATTGAAACATTTCCATCACCAACTTTTAAAACCTTTAGTAACTTACTTCCACGAGAACCATTAGTAATCTTAAAAAATTCTAATATAACTACGTCACCAACTGGTAATATTATAAAGCTCTTATATAACTACTCAAATTCTTAACTCTTACCCCTCATCTTGTCTTGTCCGTTTTGAAGTTATGGCTCAACAAATTTAAGATTTCGGATTTTTAACTTGGTTTTTTTAACTACTATATTTATCAAAAAACACGTCATCAACACCAATTTTTCATATGGGATTTAAAAAGCCCAAAAGTTTCTCTTTAAAACGACCTATCACACTCTGTACCCAAAGCGTAGGCCTTTCTGCGTTTTTTGCACTTTTTCTGAAGCATACCAAGCAAAAAAATTCAATAAATGCCAGAAAGTAGGCAATCATCTCTTGGGAATCAGCTTTCGAGTCAGTCGGTGGATATGAATAAAAAAAAGGCAAAAAATGCAGAAAGGGTTACGTTTTAAGTACAGATTGTGATAAATTATCCCATATAAAAAATTAGTGTTGATGACGTGTTTTTTGATAAATATAGTAGTTAAAAAAAACGAGTTAAAAAACCGAAGTTTTAAATTTGTTGAGCCGTAACTTCAAAACGGGCAAGACAAGATGAGTGGTAAAATTTGTACACCATTGGAGAGGTCGAACGATTAGCAATCTACGACATTTGAAATCATCATCACAGGCTGCAACGTTAAGAAGTTACAGGCCGATATATAAAAACATACCCAAATATTTTTAAATCCCGTTATCTTGAAAAGCATAAGGATTTTCCCCCACCTGCCATACAATGTTTTTCTTGTCCAAGAGGCATGGAGTATCCATAGCCTTCAGATGCAAGATCACATACGGGACACTGTGTAAAAAAGTTTTCTTGAGTTTTTACTGCTTGATCCCGTTGAAATCCCAAGTTAAAATTTTAATATATTTTAGTGGATAATATGAGGTATAAAATATAAAAAAATGAACAAAACTAAAAGTATGTCTTCTAGGATATTCAAGGATAAAGAATAAAATCCTTATCCTTAAGGTCCTTTTCCGCGTATATTTTCAAGATTCTATTTTTCTTAGATAGCTTGAGATCTTATCTTTCAAATGAGGCATATTTCACTGTAATAGCATAAGTAGAAAAATATTTATGAATTTTTAAAGAAGACCAGGACAACATTTTTGCGAAATTTTGAAAATACCATAACTCGCGAAATACACACTGTAGAAGGAAAATTTTTAATCAGTATTTTTATTTTCACAAACCCTCCAAGTATGTATAATTTTAAAAAAATTGGTGATGGTCAGTCACACCTTTCGTGATTTTTGGTCGATTTGCTATGGAATGACCTGTCTTTAAAATTTTATCAAAATCAGAGATTTTCTGTGGAATGACCACTAAGTTGAACAAGTATATTGAATTGGAATTGGTAGCCTAGATGGCACTGGCAAATAGAGGAATCTTTTTTTTTTTTTTTATAGAATGACTATCAGAACCAGCTTAAAGTCAGATTCATACCGCCGCGATAGCGATTGCGATAATGATAGCGATAATCATAGCGATAAACAAGCGATATAATTCCTTTCGCACCAACGCGATAGATCGCAAGAATAGGTACATGCATATGCCTGAACCAAATAAAGACATTTGGGAAAAATCTGAATATGAGACAAATTAGAGTTTCCCAATTGTATTGGCTAGTATCTATGGTGGACATGCTACGATTAGTGTTAATTCAATGTGTACTAGCTCGACTTATACTGGATCGATTAATTTTTATTAAGTTGAAACAGTTTGTTTTACTGACCATCGTTGATATCGAATATAAATTTTTATATATCGACGTTGAAAGATATGGAAAATGTAGTGACGGAAGTATTTTAATTGTTTCAGCTATAGAGATGAAATTTGAATATGGTTTGTTCGAAGAATACCACCAAATGTTTGCTTGATCAAAAACACCTTATACCTTGATTGTCGATTAAGGAATTCCTTTAAAATTTTGCTTGATTCGTGCCTTCGCAGTAAGCTGTGCTCGACAAGAACCTCAGAAAGATCAGTACAATACCTAAATTTACAAATCCTTATAAGTAGCAAACGCGTTTGGAATTTCGGCACAAAATGGAGAATTTTTTTTAATCCTACTGCAACACAGCGTGAAACAACTATTAACAAAGCCCCCAAACGCTCTTCATATTTTTTTAATAACCTCAAATGAGAACGATAATTATTACACTCAACATTTAGAGTCCTCTTAATCAAAAATGGGGGGTTTGATAAATTTTGAAGTTAATGGAAAAGATCAACGGAAGAAATTTTCCAAATCCAACAACGTTTTTGTACTTGCACTATAACCTACGTACGTAAAGTTAGCACCGCAACTTCGCCTTATTTAACTCTGAACTATCTCATAATTTGTCGTGTCCTTTTTTCTAAAGGAAACTGTATGTGGTGCTAAGTTGACGTCAAGTTAGCAGTACATCTAGTTTCCTTTAGAAAAAAGGATACGACAAATTTATGTTTTTCACGACAAATTAACGAGAAATTATAAGATGTGAAATTTTCTAATCCGATAAGGTTTGGCCGAGTTCTAGTGAGTTGCGGTGCTAACTTGACGTCAACTTAGCACCACATCCAGCTTCCTTGAGAAAAGAGAATACGACAACTTATGGTTTTCATGACAAATACTCGACAAATTAACGACAAATTATGAGATAGTTCGAGTTAAATCGGGCGGGTTGCGGTACGTACGTCTATAACCTCACTTCGTTTAACACTTTCCACATGTATTCTAGGCTAGATTTAGCCTCTAGGGAAGGACACAATAAATCAACTCTGGTCGCGGTGTCCGCAAGGTTGCACTGGCCAAGTCATCAATACTCTTAAGCTAACCCAATCTGTATTCAAATCCTTGGAAATATCAGCCCCCCAATTTGTCCTTTATTCTACTATTTTTAAAATGTTTTAAATACAGATAATATAAAATTGGGTATTCCTTTATATGATTTTAATTTAATTTTCAACACCCACTTGAATTTGCACTATCCACTTTGATCTTACAGCTCACGCTAGATGACTAAAATTGTACATGCTGCGATAGGCATTTGAATCGCTGGTCAAACGCTGCAGAAATTCTTTGTATCGCTGTAATCTTCGCGTTGGTGTGAGCGTTTACATTCAAAACTATATGTAGCGATCTATCGATGTCGCTTCGTTATCGCAATCGCTAACGTGTCGGTGTAAATCGGTCTTAACACAAGCTCGCTGTAGTGACATGTTTAATAAATAAACCGTCAGTAATACAAGCGTTTCATCATTTAGTCGGTGTTAGTATTAGTGTTAAACTAAACACAAACCAAACACTGGATAAAATGACATGTAACATAGAACAAAAAAAAATAAAAATAAATAGAATGACAAACTTAAATATTATATAGAGAGTTTTTTAAAACATGCCTAGTAACGTCAGCTCAGCCATATTATTAACAGTAACGCACATGCGATCAATAGGTTCATACATGCTAAAGTGAGATTTTGAGGAGTTTACATGCAACAGAGGTAGCATTCTCAAATTGTTCCTACTATCGCGAAAGGAGATTTTCTCCCGTAACAACGGAGAGTCAACATTTGCGCTATAGAGTTGATGCACAAAAGTAACATCGGCAACCATGCGACGTTTCTCAAGCGAGTGCATATTCAAAGCTTTAAGCGATCCTCATAGGGTGGAAGAATCAATGAGTTATTCCAGGGTAGGTCCCTTAGAGCAAAGTGCAGGAAGTTTCGCTGAACAGACTCGATACGGTTGATGTGTGTACCGTAAAAAGGAGACCAAACCAGACTAGCGTATTCAAGAAGTCGTCTCACAAAGCAAGTGTTCACATCGTTAACAGATTTAATCTGAGCGAAAACTTTAATGGTCAGCATAAATCTAGACTTTGCAGTACTTCACAACAGAGACGATCTTGTCAATAGAGAGAACAAAGAACAACGGGCCGAAGTGACTGCCTTGAGGTATTCCAGACGAAGTCTTCAAGACTCTAGAGATGGAACGGCGGAAAAAGATTTGGTATGTTCTGTTATCTAAATAAAACTCTGTTCATTTAAGAAATGTTAGAGGAAATCCATACTTTTCCATTTTAAACAATATCACGGATTCAGATAACTTGTCGAAAACTTTACTAAAGTCTGTATAAATACACTGGTAGCCCTTTGCAAACCCGCCAAGGGTATCCACGACAAATTCCAACAAGTTATTGTTAATGTCAGAGTTTAGGTGGCATATCAACTACCAGTTTTAGAAATATAAATTACATTTTGATTACGTATATTGTCTTGCTGGTTTCAATTTTATAGTGTAGAGTTTGCAGTGATTGTCTTTCATAGTTGAAATTTCCTGGAAGTTTACATATATAATATGTATGTATACATCGGTAGTAAAGCTTGTGTGGATAGCCTCTCTACTTTAGCTTCTTTATATCAGTTGGCATTAAATAACTTTTTTCTTTGAATTAAATAATTTTCGCATTATATTGTTTGGCATTACGACAGTTTTGTTATATTAATTGGGGTATTAAATAATTTCTTAATTTGCTTTATAATTTTTAAATACTTTTCTAACTTTCCGTTATATTTTTTGTTTTTACCATTTTATATATATGGGGAAAAATATTTTCTATTGGATGTCTTAATAAAATTGTTCAAAATACTATACTTAAATTTGTCTTTTATTCTATTTAACTACTGGGTGGCGTAAAAGTAATGACCCTATATGGTTCAACTACAACTTCTTTTTTAAATTAGAAAACTAGAATTAGTTTTTTATATATGAAATTTCGTTGCATTAGGATTTGAAGATGATGTCTCTTAAATGGTGACCTAAACAGTTGATGTACATTTCAGCCCTATTTATGATATTTTCCATAACTTGCCGTAACACTTCCTGCGATATGTTCCTTATTTTCTTGATGAATTTTTTCTTTTAGGGCTGCGAGAGTCTATGATTTCAAATAACCCCAAAGAAAGAAGTCTGGACAGGTCAGATCGGGTAATCTTGCAGGCCAAGGCAAATCGCCAAAACGAAAGATAACACGGTTTGGAAAAGCGTCCCTCACTAAGTCCATAGTGTCACGCGCTGTGTGTGCCGTGGCACAGTCTTGTTGGAACCAGAATTGCTCCAGCGCCAATTCATCCAAACTGGTTATCAAGAACTCACGTAACATGGTTCTGCTCGCCAGTGACAATTATCGCATTGCCTGTAGCGTCTTCGAAAAAAAAGTGTCCGATTACTCTTTCATCACAGACGCCACACGATAAAGTAACTTTTAGTGGGTGTAAAGGTGTTTCTTGAATAACGCGCCGATTTTCAGTACCCCAAAAGCAAGTATTCTGCTTATTGACATGCCCCGAGAGATTGAAATGCGCTTCGTCACTCATAACCAATTTTGAAAAAAAAATCATCCTCTTCAAGGTTGAGGTTTATGACGCGCTGGTTGTAATCTAGACGAACTCGGTGGTCAGTAGACAGCAACTAATGAGTCATCTGAGTTTTATACGCAAACATCTTTAAGTCTTTGACCAAAATACTCTGTAGAGTCCGCCTGGAAATGCCCAAGTGCGTGCCACGTCGCTTCATTGATGTTTCTGGACACTCTTTCACATCTTCGCGCACAGTATTGATATTTTCGGCTGAACGGCCTGTTCTTTCCTTGCCAGACTTTTGTACGGCTATCCAATGTTGCGCCAGTTGCTTCGAGGCGTGTGGCAAAGCGTCGCATTGTGCGACCAACCGGTGCCGGACAGTGGGGAAATCGTCGACGATATTCATGTTGTGTTTTTATCACTGACGAATTATCCCGAAAAAACATTGACTCGACTATTCCACGCTCTTGGGCAGTATAACGGTCGATGTTTATTTTAGTAATTTTACATTTGTTTACTATACAATTTTCAATATCAGAATGACAGGAGATGTCGCATAAAAAAAAAATATAAGTAATTTCTATAGTTTCAGTACTTTTGCGCCACCCAGTACTTCAAAGACATTACTTAGTATTAGTTAATTATTTCTTTAATTTTTTCATAAATTTCGTTTTTAAATATTCACACAGAATTTTTCAAACACTTTCACCACCACCTACCCTTCACCTCAATTCGCATATTGGAAAAAATTGTTCTCTATTTCTCTCTCCCTCTTCCTCTCTCTCTCCCTCTCTCTCTCCCTCTCTCTCTCTCTATGTTTACCTTATTTTTATTTATATAAAATGTTCAAATAAAAAAGTGCCTAAAATTTCATAAAAAAAACAAGTTTTCTTTACATTAAATTCTAAATTTGTAACAAAAGAATTCACAGATAATTTGGTAGTTTACCAATCCCTCCATATCTCCTATAATTATACGTTATTCAACAAAGCGATACCCTTTCACCGTACATTGTAAATGAGGAGTAAGGATTTAACTACATAGTTACATCACAAAATGAGCAAGTTCTGAATCGACCGTTATAAATTTAACTAAGTGTTCTGTTACGACCCATAAAATCTTCTGAAAATAGTAATTATGTTCCAAAATTTTCAATTTCTTAATAATGTTATTTCTTTAATATCTATAGGTATGTAGATATTAAGAGGAGTTCCACAAGGATCGGTCTTAGGTCTGTTGTATTTTTGATCCACTATACTAATGATTTCTTGTATATTAAATTCAATTCAAATAATTGTACATGTTTACAGGATAAATTTAACTCATTTAAGAGTTTTAGTGGCTAATATCTTTTCTTTGCAACATTTCTTCCGATTTCTTTCTTTGTTTTCATTTGTAGTTACTACTAGAACAGCATGAGTTATTTAAGAAAGAATTATACCTTAATCTTAACTTATACCGGAGACAGACTTGGAGTATCGATATTGAGATACTGATATTGTAATTATGTCATATTGAAATATAGAATTTCAGAGACACACTTGCGGTTTACGATACTGAGGAATTAATTAGAGAACTGACATTTGATTTGTCACTTGATTTATCATTTGACTTAAGAGAGTTATGCGCACTTACAAAATGTGAGCAAATATTGTGAAATTACTTGTCTATACGGAAAATAAAAACGAAATAGACACTTCAACTTTACAAGTGTGGAATTATAATATCAGCCAATATTGCAATATTCAATTCGACTCTAAAACGTTCGTGTATTAAATGGTTGATGGTTTATAACTAGGGTCATATTGAGATAAACTCTGTATACCACGAAATTTTTCGCAGTTCTAATATTGAGTTTTAATGTTCTACATAGTGAGTGTATACTGAACTGTTTTTCAGTATATAGAGTCATATCTGCGGTTTAGAATAATACAACTTGCATAACACATTTATATATTATTAATTTGTTGTCTATATTTAAGCTAAACTTCTTGTTTATAAATTTATATAGTCTGTTTTGAAATAATTCTTAAAAATTCCTTTCATATAATTCATGAGGATATTGTGAGTACTACTCGGACAAGTTTTATAGTTATTAGATTGGGTAACCATATTGCCTTATATATACATTATAACTACTTAATGACCATACTGTATCTTATTAAAGGTCCCTGAACAACATATATCCTTACTATGACTCCATTATCCTTTCAATTATTGCTAGAATTCTTAAAAAGTTAAGAAGTAAGGTCGTTAATAGACATATTTTTTTTAATTGCATAAAATAATTATATGTGGATCCCCAAGAGCCCCAAGCTAATTACTTAAATATTAATTACTTAAATATTAATTACTTAATGACGTTGCTTTAAAATGAAATCCTTAAAATGTGTCGTTGTCTTAATCTCCGTAAAATTATGAAGGTTCCATTTTATTGCCATCCCACTGGAATATTTCTTTCTTTCTTCCTTTTTTTTGTTAAGTAAAAATCCGTGAGTGCCGCGTTCATCAAGAAGACAAGCAAAGCAAAAAAAAGCCTATATAGACTAGAGGTACTTATAGCATGAAAAGGAGGAGCCATAACAAATTAATTAGCTCATCCCAAGCAGAAAATGCAATTAAAAAAAGATTTTCCTTACTTTTCATTTCCATTTTCTCTTTTGTTTATATATATGTACATAGATACCTACATACTGTACCCTGGAGACTCGGTGAAAATGTCTTGGCTTGGAAAAAAGTAAATAAATAAATAAAAAACAGTAGGGAAAAAATTAAATTGAAATTAAAAAAAGAAAACAAAAATAAAAGAGAAATGTAAGAATAAAAAAAAAAACCAAAAAAAAGGTTTTTTTTTATCTCTACAGCGAAAAAATTGTAATGTCAGCTGCGGGGTGGGGAGGAGGTGAGAAAATGACCGAGGGTGGTTGCAGCCAAAGTTCCTGTGTCCAGTCCTGTTCACATCTGTATTGTCCTTAGAGTGTGCTCCACTCAACAGAGGGTGAAACATAAAAAAAAGATGTTTCCATTTTCCTTCATTTTGTTTCCATTTTAAATTTTTTCTTTTTTTTTTCTTTCAATTTTTCTTCCTTTCAAGGAAAATTTAATTAAAAGAAAAAACAACAGAACAGAAACAAATGGAAAATGTGAAAGCCGATGGAATGAGGGGTAAAACTAAATTATAAGCAATGACTTTGTAAGAGGAAGGAGGGTGGGTCGTCGGTGCTGGCCCATGGAATGGGATGATATACAACACCCTGCGAGGAGATGGTATCGCCCCAACAGTAATGAAAAGAAAAAATTCCGAACAGTAAAATTTTGTGGTTTCCCATTCTTTCTAGCCCCCCCGCCTCCACTCTACCATACTGGCATTAAGAGAGACTATACTTTTCTGTTCTGGTGCGCATAACCTCACATTTTTCTCATTATCATCTTAACACGAGTTTCTAATTAAAATTATATTTGTGAGACGCCCTCTATGAAGAGGTGAAGAATAGAGATAATGCGAACCATGTACCTACCTTCCCACCCCCATTCTTATACCATGAGCCCAAAAGATGTGAAAAGTAAATTTTCCATGGTGAAAATTTTCCATTTTATTTGACTCTTCGGGAGCACGTGTAAATTTATTTGCGACAATATAATAACTCGTTGGTGAAAATTTAATTATCCATTTCATCTGGGAAAATTTTCATTGTGTTTCTGTGAAAATTTGCTCGTTAAACATTTATAGTCACATACAGCCGCATTTGTAATTTGTGTGACATTTATATTAGTATGGTTTAGTGCGTATGCTCCCTTGAGTAATTATTTCTACTTCAACTGGGGCTTAATTAAGATGAGGGAAGGATCCCTTAGTAGATTTACTATGTGTGATATATGTAGATTGTGTATGTATATATATATATATAGTTTTGGTAGATGTATAACAATTTTATGGTCAACTTTAGTCATACATATAAAAGTATTGGTTAGAAGTTAAATATCTACTGATCATATGGACTGTTTTCATTCTTGCATGCATATTTGGATTTAAAAGACAACAATAAGGCTTGTTACTATTTTGTAATTCTTGTTACTGAGTTTTGCGGTTAGGGTATTTTCTACAAGTTACTGCTTTTGGAAATGTCATATGTCGATTCTTTGACGTTTTTCATATTTTGACAGCTGGTCAAAATAAAAGGTTCTGTTTATTTTTATCCACACATTGGCCACGATTTTTATGATTTTAAAAAACTATTGGAGTTAAACGTCCAACTATCGCGTGTGGGAAAATTAATACACCTATATGCAGGGAATTGAGTCATCTCTGGGCATATTCAAGACCTTAATAAAAATAAACCTTCATGACCATTTGACCGTCAGGAAAATTTGTGCCCAGTGGATAATGCACAATTTGCCTGAGGATTAAAAGAAGGCGCATGTTGGCTGAAGGAAAAAAAGTGTTCAATAAATTTAACCAAGGCCGTGCAAAAGCTAGTGTAAATAGTGATCCAGTGACTCTTCAGACAGTATTCTATTGAAGTTCTGCAAAATATGGTTTTCTAAGTACTATAAACTTTCGCTTCTTCAACAAAATTTTGGAGAAGAGGCGAATGTCGTATGGACGATAAATCAATTGCTTTAGACACTCTTACAGAAGAATGTTTCGTTGACGATTTGATATGGAATAATCGGTTCAATCAACAATGACTTTACATCTGTTGTAATTAACTTGCTCGGATTGAAAATGTACTCCTTCACCTCAACAATTATTGTATTTTTTGAGGTCGTATTCATAAATTAAACTTTCATCATTAGTTACGATCATAGAAAAGTGGTTTTTCTTATAAACATAATGTACACAAATTTCAATTATAATTTCTTATCAATTGATATGGCAAAGCTTCATTGGAAGTACAGGCAGAGCTATCTAGCAGTAATAGTGTAAACTAAATTTGAATTGCTCTGTATTGAAATAGTAAGAGAGAATTTTATAAATAATTTTCACAATTTTTTTTTGGATTTGCTTAATTTAAAGATGATTAAAATTTCACAAAATTATTTTGAATATGGTAATTATTTGACTTTCAAATCCATTCACTTCCTACATTATACACGGTGCCAGTTTTTCGACAGTAGAATATATGCGAAAGAAAATCGTGCTGTAATTTTTATTTGTCATTGAATTATATATGTAAACCCAATCTAGAATCTGTGTTGAAAGTTGGGGTTTTTAAAGATAAAACCTCTTCTAGTGAAAACTGTAAGATTTTATTTTATTTAATAAAATAAAAAAAAAAGGTGATTTTATTACATTTTCCTAAAATACCTAAAGAAGCATACTTACATATATAGGTATAGTTCAAAAAAATCTTATATCTAAACATTCTGTTGTCGATTGTATTAACATAAACATATATAAAAAAAAAAAACTTTTCTCAATAGCAATAGAAAAAAAAGGGAAGAAATTCACTCATCACTTGATAACTAGGAGAAGGGAGAATCTTTTTCGCTATTGAAAAGTAGCACTACCGGAACGACAAAATGTATCGTTGACGACACGAAGACGTTTTTATTTTTTTTTTTTTCTTCAATAAAGCATATCGAATCTGAAATTGAATATAAATCCCTTGAGATGGTAAAGCAGTTCGTTCACAGGATATGATACACATTTGCAAAAGCTGAGCTGAATAATGAAATTCAACGTTTTGTTTACAGTATCTGGCAAGGGATCCTCTTTTATGTCTGTTCAATACGTGAATGTATTTACATATATACAATGTATGTGTACATACATACATTCATATATGCAACAATCTATTTAGATATATCCTATACATAATTTGAAATATATGTATCCACGCAGGCATTATAGTGAAAATTGCATAAATACCATACGCGCTTGATGCGTATGAACTACCTACTGAAAATGGAAATGAGAAGAGGAAATAGAACATTAGACATCCCTATCATCATCATCATCATCATCATCATCAGTATTAACTTCAGCCTAGCCCTAGTCTAGCTTCAGCTTTCTAAACTTTTCTCTCTATATAGAATTTGTGAGTGAGAAGGTTAGATAGAGTGTGAGGAATGCACGGGGAGACTATAGAGAATACATATTTGAATGTTATGCTCCTTTGGATTGAATCATTTTGGTACAGTTTGCAATTTTCGTAAATTGCTTCTCTATATATATATATATATATATATATATATATATATATCAACATATCTGTAAGTATACATATATCTATATCTACCCTTCACCGAAAACTTTCAAAAGCCCACTTTGAATAATTCATCTCTAGCCACATCTCGCAGAGGAATCCACCAATCCCCATGAACACTTCAATCTCATAAATTCTTTATCTAAAGTGCACCCCGTACTACACGCGCTGATATAAGTCATGCTGAGGCTATGGCTATTGCTACAGTACAAATGTATAGTATACCTTATATGATGGTGGATGGTCAATGGTCAATGTGAAAGTATATTCATTCCTTCTATAGCAAAAAGCAGGTAGAAATCCTTGGGTCTAACTATACACATGAATTCCACATCTCAAACCAATCATCAAACGTAGTTATATTCCAGGCTCATCCAGTTCCATTTCTGTTTCATTGTTGTTGCTTTTATATCCCGTTTGTTGTGTTCTGCATACTATATAGTAGATACTATGACTATACTACTATATATGTTTTCTGTTTTGGGTATAGTAGAGTAGGTAGGTAGATACGATATTGTAGCTGTTATTATACCTTCTCAAATTGTTTATACCCAAAGGAGAAAGGTTTGTTCATTCCACCCTTTTGGTCGTCACCCTGCCTGATATGCTTCCACTCTCTTACTCAATTACGTATTCAATATATGAATTTTGTAGAGAAATAGACATGCTGAGATTACAGAGAATAATATATGAAAGTCCAAACTAGAATTTCAATAGGGAACCCCCTTTTAGCTAACCCAACCCGTCCCTTTCCCTATCCTTCATATCCTTTACAATACAACATACACATTTCATCTAGCCGAAAAGAGAAGGGAATATACTGGACACATAGTTAAGGATATCCAATATACCATCCTAGGACTCCGTTTCCCCCTCTCCTTTACTGCATACCTATATGTGGAGTATTATACACAATACTAGATGTAAATATGTATATGCGTTCGTAGATGACTCCTTATTAAATATTCATTGGGAAAATGTCCTTTTATTGAATGTACCGTTAAGTTCATGTTATTTCCAAAGTTGAAATCAGAGAGTCAGCCAGCTTATTGTCATGTCATGTCATGTCAATTTATCCATAGCATACACCCGAACATGTATTGAATAGGAATATCATCTACACATAATTCAATTCGGACTGACTGAGAATGAGACTGAATGAAAGTCACTAGTATGCTTCACTCCTCATTGCATATAACCTAGTAAGTTGGCCACCTTCCTCTGCAAAGTGACCGTCGATATATGTATGATAAAAAATTGATTCCATGGTCCCTTGATCGAAGAAAACAGGACAACTTACTTGTTACAATGTGTCGAACATTTGGTTTAGGGGCAAGCTTATAGGCAAAGAGGTATAAACCCATATATATGTATATATATATATAACTTTGTATACTAGAGGTTACAAAAAGGGCAACAAAAATGAATACCTTATATATATGTAGGAAAATGGAATGAAGATAGTGTGACCCCAAAAAAAAAAAAAAACTTATTTCAGAAGTTTTCGACAAGTTTTAAGTAACCCCTGGGACACCATTAAAGCCAGATCCTGTATCCTCCTTCCTTCATTTCTGTTATATATATTCAATAAAATTCAATGGACGGACGGACGGACGAACGGATATCGTCTTTTTGTTTTGAAGCTATATTAAATCAAACTTTTCTTCTTCATCTTTAGGTTGTTGTTTTTTCTGTCTGAATTTGGTATTCTTTCAAAGTTCTAGCATAATTTAAATAAATTAAATATTATGTTGGATGGATGTGATAAGATAATATCTTGGTGCTAGTATGATAACACTCTTCACTTATGTCACTTCTAAATTGTATACATTAGATGACTCTATTCCATTTTTAGTAGAAATTAAATTAAAGTTTGCAGATTTTCAAAAATTTAATCTTTTTTTATCTTTAGATGTTTTTGTAAAGATGAATAAATAAAAATACAAAAGTTGTCTATTCCCAAAATTATTTAACGTTGAATTTTGTTTGTGTATTTGTAAATTGCGTCCTTTCTATAAATGTCTTATTTTCAAAATGCTCTTATTTTCCTGTCTCTAAAAAATGGCGGGAAAAATTGACAGAGGCTGTGAAGTATAACTAACTATATAACATATGTTTTATTATACTGCTAAATTTTCAATAATTCATTGGATTTCAGTTCAGTTTTTCAATTTTGACTTTGAGAAAATTTTAAATATACAACGGTGTCCATTATGTCTGAATACAAAAAGATATTGAGATATAAGAACAAGTACTTATTTAATATTTTGCAAAGTTTTTTATTGAAATTTAATGCAACATGATTAGTTAAAAACCTACAATAATTTTTTTTTTGATAATACCTCCTTTTGCTTTTTTTACCAATATTAATCTCTTTACGAAAGAGTTACAGGCGGCACGAATGTTTTCAATGGGCATTTCCTCCCAAATTTTGAAGATAACTTGCTTGAACTGCTCTAAACGATTGATTTTTCTATGCTTGAGTTTCACTATCATATAGCCTCAAGAAAAAAAATCCAAAGGATTTAAATATGGGCTACTTGGAGGCCAGTCATCCTTCGGTAAAAAGTCAGTAAAGTTATCAGCACACCACCTCTGAACTACATTCGCGGTGTGCGAAGGCGCTCCGTCCTGTTGAAAGCAGTAATAATCATCTCCAAATATGTTTTTGCAGCTTGGCAGGACAACTGCTTCAAGAACTTGTTTCTGGTAATATTCAGCGTTTACCTTCACACCTATTTCAATAAAAACAAGATGAAGTTTGCCTATTCTACAAAAATCGCCCCAAACCATGACTGAGGATGAATTGTGATATCTGGGCACATAAAGTTTATTTTCGGAAATGTCCTCCATTTTCATTGCCCACACACGATCATTTTATGGATTGTGTGGTTGCTCCAGAATGAATAGTTTCTCATCGGAAAACACGAACTCATCACCACCGTGCCAAGCAAATATGATTTCAACTCTTGCAGCTCTTTTTTCCTCGGATCAGACTGAAACTCTGTGAATTTTTTGTTTTTTGTAAGGGTTTGCTCCTAGATTCTTGGCGAGTATTAATTGTGCTGAAGACTTTGAGATTCCCAATTTCGCAGCTATTTTTCTCTCCGAACGATTTTTTTTTCTGCGAATCTGCTCTCTTACGATTTTAATGCGTTGCCTAGTACGCGCAGTGCTTGGACGTCCACTTCTCTTACGATCCTTAACAGAGGATGTTTCCTTATACCGTTTAATTATTTTATATATGAAGTCCCGCTTTATGTCTTCCATTCGTAGGTCCCGAAAAATTTCACAAGGCTTGATTCCTTTAATAAATTTTAAACAATTAGTTCACGTATGGATTCCATCGCACTCCGCTATCTAAATAAGACTGATACAAATTGTATTTTTTGTTTTAGTATGTGGACTGAAGACTTTTGTAGGAACAAAACATTTTTGGTTCATATTTAAACAGTAAATCATTTTCGTATTCGAATTTATAGGACACCGTGTATACTGTTGAAATTGCAAAGAAGGCAAAAACCAAGACAAAAAGTTATAATTGGTTCAAAACTAATAGTATTATACTCTAGATGAAAATAAAAGTTAATTAAAGTGAAGACTAAAAGTTTTGTATGACAATACCAAGAAGGGTTTGCCTGATTTAGTTCATTTTTGAACTCGTGTACAAAATTTGAGGTCTCCACATTGACGCCTTCTCAGGTAGTTTCCAAATACATGAACAGTTTTGTATGGCATGTTTACCCGATTTAGTCCATTAATGAAATATTAATATTTTTTTACCATTGCTATGAAAACACCATGTACCAAATTTTAGTTTTATACTTCGACGCGATAGACAGACAGACGAACGGGCGGACATGCATCAAAATAACTTTTAATATTATGCATTTGCTCTACCAGCATTTTTTTGTGCGTTACAAAGGGAATGACAAACTTAGCATACCTACCCTATGAATCCATCTGGGGTATAAACAGCGGCGCAGCTTTATAGAAGACCTCAAGATTCTGCGCGAAAAAATTAAAGGTTTAACGTTAAGTGTAGGTAGTGTCCACATGTGTGTTATTGTAATTTTGAGCCTAATCTATACAGAAAAACAAGATATGATATATTTGATTTTCAAAATTTTTCGTTTATATTTCTCAAATTATTCTAAGGAAGCAATTTTCAAAACATCTCCCTATTTTTTGCAGGCGCATTTTATTTATCTTGTGTTTTGCAAGTATCGACATAATGATGGATGACCCATAAATTCACTGTTTTGCTCGTTCAAATATATTAATGTTCGAGCAGATATCGTGTTGTAGGATGACTCCTCTTGGTTGATTATCATGAATTTTTTGAAGGACTTCCCATAAGCACACCGAGTATATCATACAAAATTGACATTACTATCATCATCCAAGGCCATAGTTGTAACATGGCCAGTAATTCTTGTTACGGTTTATTTTTTTTACGAACAATTTTTATTTAAGCGAAATCATTTTGGAAGACCCAAATATCTAATTGCTCCTAATTTTTTCGGGATCATAGCCATAAATACAATTGATATGATCTGCATTTTGAGCCGTGTTTTAAATTATGGGGAATCCAGTGAACACATAGTTTCCATACCTACACACAAATTTTTGTGCAAGATGGATATTGATTGCTTTCACGCCAATGCCCAAGGTTGCTTGAATCTAACAAACAATAACACGGTGGTGTTACTGTATCATGTTGCATACAATCGAAATGTTTTTATCAGCAACATTTGCTTTTGATCGCCCGCCCCGCCCGAAGCTCATTATCATTGGTGTAACTAGGACTTTTTTCTGGGGTGGGCCAGGTCCCCCAATTTTCGTACATAGGTTTTAACAAACATTTTGTTTGCGAAGTATACCAGCTCATGAGTATTCCGAGCTATTGACCGACATTTTTTATGCATTGTTCTAAGTACTTGCAAAACAGCATGTTGATATAATGCCTGGAGCCAATGAAATTGCATAGATTAAAATTTCTAAAGGTACAGAGAGTACAGAGGGTCTGTAAGTTACAGAACCCACAAGAAACATAACCTAAAATCTGATACATAACTTACGCTAAAATGACTCTGCACACAAAAAACTTCATAAAATAATTCTCATTTTACAAGTCGTCACTATTTTTTTAATATGTAGTCTTCCTACGTGGAACCTTAACTCCGCTCTCAAGAAAGCTAAAAGGCTAGACCAGCCCACACTTTTAATCTACTGCAAATGCAAGAATGTATGCCCATTTGGGGCGATTTTTATAAGAAAAGCTTTTAAGATATGGATCTCTCAATATTAAGGATTAAGGAAAATAAATCAAAATCCTCAAGTTCTATACACGAAACTGATATTATAGCGAAACTCAGCCTAATGCCCGTATTTATTTCAAGTACCAGGATCCATACTTCAAAGTTCCGGTATTGATACTTAAAAATTTTCAAGTACAAGTCCAGGTACTGGTACTGGTACTTCTAAGGTTCAAGAGTTTTCGAAAACTCAAATCAGAAATTATGAAAAATCTATAGCTAACTAAATAACTGGATGAGATTTCATTTATGAATGTTGCAAAAACATGTAAAATGAAACGTATAATCTCTTGCTGTTTTAATTTTTAATTTTGGAAGTTGTTCATACAGTATTTGAGTTTGCTTTTAGCAAAACAAAGGTCAATCAGATTAAGATTGCCTTTGTGTAACATTTCCAAGACCTGCAAATGATAATCAATGCTCAACAGGTGCGGAGGAATAGAGCGGGGTGTTGCACTTGATTGCCAACCTTCTCAACAAAAGATATCGATTCGGAATGTCAATTTCTGTCCTACTATTACTCACATATTCCGTGAATTTTCATTCTATTTTACTGAAGGCGGTAAGATTTCTTGAGGCACTGTCGAGATGCACATAACCTCTATTATTAGAAGGCGTATTTAAATAATTTACAAGAGTTAAAGTACTTCGCGTTATTGCGGTATTTGTAGTAAGTGCGTTAAGTACTAGTACTACCGGGACTTATACTTGCACTTAAAAAAATTTTAAGTTCAGGTCCTGGTACTGGTACAAATGCTTAAGTACCAATGTACTGAAGTACTTTACTGGTCTAAACTTAGATACACATTTTAGAACAATTATTTAAGTTTTTATTAAGCACTAATGTTAAAGTCTGTATACGGTTTAGTTTACGGTTTTTTACTACAAACTTATTCAGCACCTATTGCGCTGTTAGTTTGTTTTTAATTATCTCGTTTTCAATATTTAGGAGGTTGAAAACCTCTCCGAGCTGACAGGAAGATCCAGTCCGCATTCTTGGGTGGAGGGGGGGGGGACCCTGGACCCTACCTATTTACGCCAATGTTCATTATTCAAATATTTATAGCCAAATCAATTGTATAGCTAACTAACTCAAAAACGCCTTCTTCAATTATCAAAACATTCTTGCAGGCTTAAATCATGCTTGAAAATTTTAGACAATTTTAGCACGAACATTCTCTGTGTTACGTACGTAGGTTATTTGTGTGAAAATTGACGTTTTATCTATTCCAAAATATTTAAAAAAAATATTTTATATATTTGTCAATAATCAATTTTACAACAAAACTGGGAATTTCGCTTAGTCAATTTTCTTCTCTTTCTCATTAGCTGATAACTTTAAAATAAAATTCGGGAATATCTTGTAATTTTACTTAATCCAATAATCGTGTATTTCGTTAAATATTCCGCGTTAATTTATGCCGAAAAACTGGTTTGTGTCCCGGAAGAAACTGAAATTTCGTGCTTTTATCGCAAAAATGCAACTTTTCCTTCACCGCTCCCCTTGAGAGCATAATAATTCAACACGGCCTCTTCACCAGACTCTGTGATCAGTCCGTATTCGAGGTTCTGCTTCAGTTTCCTTATATTAATTTTAAAGTGTATGTACCTACATAATTGTGGTGCTGCTGGAAGAAATGGGTGAGGGAATATTTGATAGCCAGGGTAGCAGGTAGTATAATATGGGAGAGGAAAACCTATAAAAGAAACTAAATATGAGGAAACTAAAATAACTAAATATGAGGAAACTAAAATAAATATGAAGAAACTAAATATGAAAAAAAAAACGACCGCGCCGAGGTGGGATTCGGAACCATGACCCTGGCATGGCAATCATCGCGTTTATACCATGTTTTTTACTAATGCACGTTAGCTGGCGAATATTTGCAGGAAATTGCACTTCACCTATCATTACGCAGGTACCAATTATGGAATAAAGAAAACCCGAAAATAAAAAGTCTACGGAGTGCAAATCTAAGAAATCTACGTTGAATCTCTTTTATGCGATAACTATTCACTTGGTCGGTCCTTCTCCATGGCTTGAAGAAAGAGCTTCCGTGCAGGATATACAATCAATTAAATAAACAATAAAGTACAGTTATATCGTAAAATAAAAAACTGAAAAGGTTAATAGTAGGTACGTAGGTACTATTTAATACCATAATTGGACTCACAGAACGTGATACTGAAAAGTCCAAGTGTCACATATGGATAAGTATCTACTGTACAAGCATAAGCCGCAACAACTAAGACATCCGGGAGGAACTGAAAGCTATAGTCCAGAATATACTTCACTAGAGAGCATCCTTTTCCACCCTATTTCCCCTCTCGAGATGAATGGAAACAAACACTTTGAAGTATTTATTCAAATTGTGCTTTTAAAGTTGAAAGTATTGAACATGCAATTAAAATAAAAATCTCCTTTTTCTTATGAGGTAATTTACAGAATCCAACAAAACCTTATCTATGTATATAATTACTCGTGCAATATTGTGCGAACAAATTACCTCTCATGAATCTTCATGGTCGAACGCTGCCAGATTATATAAAAAAAACAAAAATCCTACAATAAGAGATATAGTTAGAGGTCCCGTTCCAAAATTAAAAGAAATAACAGGAAACGTAATCACAATTAGCTAACAAATACTCCCTCCTGTGTCCGCATCATACCAAAGATCCTAAAACGGCTGTGGAAAGCTTCAGCTAAATCTTTTTGTATTTCGAAAAAACGTTTCGCGATTAAAAATTCACCCTTTAAAAAAATAAACGGAATAATTAAGAGAAAGAAGGCTCATCCAGCTGTGGGGAAGATGAACAAGAAAAGGACAATGGATGACAAGTATAGTCAAAAGAAATACGCAAAACATCCGACCGGAATAAATAACACAGGACTAACCCCCGGATTTTTGGCTATTAAGTCTTCCATGTTCCATGTCGCAGTTCGTAAGATTCTGATGAAGGGTGGTGGAAATAAAATCCATGTCCTAAAACAAATCACCAATTTATATTCTGAGTGCACAAAAAATATGGATATTCGAACCAGGATACAGCCGCTCCTATCCTCCCCCCTCCATTCTTCATCCCCTCTACCTAGTCATCCGCACCTACTCACCCGGAGGATGACAAAATGAACGAATTCTTATAACGTTTTACCGCGCCATCCACCCGGTATCGTGGAGTTCCAGCACAGCGGGTAACGCTCAATAGCCATCCAAGATGATTTTATGGAGCATTCTGGACGCCGTCGCCGCCGCCGCCAGGATACACAAGGTACACAGTGGTCGAGGGCAATTTCTTTCATTTTATTCTCATCTTCAATGCTTTGTCACGATCCTTTATGAATACTGAGTAGGTGAATTCGCTATAACTTGCACGGGGCCAGCCTCCTGTCTGAGATGGACTTTTCTCATAGCAGCGACATAATGTTGGAAGACATGTAGCCAGGCATGAACCAATGGCATAGCATAAAAATGAATAAAAAAAAAAACAAACTTCAATCTCGCTCCATCACACCCCGTCCATCCAGGGTACTGCGGGTTGGGTCATGGAGCCTGAACACGAAAGCTGGGAAGAAAAAAATATGGGAGCATAAAATTTTCCATCTAAACAGGAATCGGAGAGTGTGGTGGGGAAAAGGCAGAATATGGGATTGGGGGGAGGCGGCAAGCAAGTATGGAGAACCTTGGAACAGTGGGAGGTCGGTCGGTGTCGCCCATCCAGGGGAGGGCGAGTTTAATTTGTTTCCAAAGCAATTTAAGGGATTTTAGCAATTTATGTTGTTTGTCAATTTTAATGAAAATTTTATTGCGCTTATATCAGATAGATGGGATCCAAAGCGTTCCCGATACCCCGTCGGGTGTTGTCTTGTCTTTGGTACATATTTATACGTTACACGGATCTATTTCTGATATCCTGGCCCCAGTTGTTGTTATTCTTGTCTCCAGATAACGTTTCACAGCTTATACACCACCATCACCATCACCACCACCACCCTATGTTACATGGAGAAGAGTCGAAGTATAATATACAACAGCAGAGTTATATTGGCTTTTACCGAGATTTATTGGATCTAACAGTGGGTGGCGTTAGGTACAAATCTATCAATAGTATTCAATATTTCTTGTTTCGGTAGATAAATTTATACCTGCAGTAAATAACACTGTTTCAATCTTAATGCGAATTGAATCAATCCGAGCAAAACCCGTGTTGTGTTAAATGAGATTCGGGGGAATTACCTAATTCTTGAATAAATATCACAGAACTTAATGAAAGTTATAGCATTATTTTGTTGCTGTTTATTTTTTTTTATGCTCTGCACGTGCTGACTGTGGAAACAATGAAATAGAATTAACTAACGAATGAGTCATAAAATGCCCTTTTGTTTTAATCATGCATGAGTGCATAGTATTCAATTGGTAATAGGTGGTATAATTTCTTCCTGAATAACTTTAACGAGAGAATTTTATTTTTTATTCAAATTCAATGTAACAAAAATTAACAAAAATGATGTCGACATTCTTGGTAGGTACATATCATGTTTGTACGCATTGATTGATCAACTGATGAACGCCAGCAGGGCTTAATTCCAGACTCATAGAAAGCTGTCGGGGTTTTGCGTGAGCATCTAGCTTTAAGCCTTAATCTCACGGCAGACTTAATTCATGGATTAGTAGACAAATGACAATCAGCGCCCTCAAGAGCCAGAATATATTATATTCTGTCTCAAGAGTACCAGTTTATGTCAGTGCATGCTTGACATTGGACTTACTGGTCGAGGCGAAACCTATCTAAATTTCTTTACGATCTCTGGGTCACAGAACCCGGTTAGTTTAGCGCAACTCCATGCCGAAGGCCTATCCTCTAAGCATATATTAATAAGCCACCATCCTTTAAATGCTCGGACGCTGTATACAGTTATACAAAAAGACATAATCTTCTGTTGAAAGAAGAATGTCCGCCTACGTCATGTAGACTTAGCCAATCTCTCTCTGTCCGCTTATGGGCTACCACAACCACCAAAATGCTCTCACAAAGGGGGCTTCTTCATGTTGAGGTGAATAGCACTACTATAGCAACATTAATCGCGGCTCCTCAACTCCGTAGCACCAAGTTAGCAATGTCGGCTACCCAATTGGTATGGCTTCGTAGCACATGACGATAAGGTCATGAGTAGGTACTCCCAGTGGTATCTTTACATGAAGATATCCTTGTAGTAATGAGACTGGTTATTCCATTCGGGCCTAAGATCTTATTAGCAACGTCTAAAAAGATTTGTATATATGCTATACAGGCAAACACAAACCTTAATAGGCGCTATCAGCGGAGACCACGCGAAGGTTAAGATATGTCCGTATTCAAGACTGGCAAGGCTAAGAGATTAACATCAGTAATCTCTAGCATACCATGCATACTAAGTATATAATAAGCACAACTAACATATTTACTCGATTTTCATCAGCCTTCATAACTTCGTATCTTCGTTTTTCATCTCGTGCTATTGCGACTATGTTTAGGATTTTATTTTTCTGACTATCATGGGCACTTAACTTCTTTGTACAATGACCTCTTTGCCATTCATACCCTACTACTACCCTACACAGAGTCAAAAATCTAAATTTTTATGTACCTAAGGCATAGTTATCTCGTCGTGAGAGATACCAATTCGTGTATATGATATTTTTCAAATTTGCATCTTACTGTAGTACCTTCGTCGGAGATGCCAAAGGATCATCTGTACTTCTAAAACTCCAATATTTCAGCCCTGCGTTTCACAGTCTTCTTTTCCGCCGCCACCAGACTAATCGAATCATGAGGCAATCAATCCATGCACTATCGACATTTTCTTCAGGCAATAAATATTGGCACCCCAGCATTAAGGATTGAAAGCCTGTCGTTATTAACGAGGACAATGCCAAGATAATTTTGAGTCTACAATTACTAACTTAACTGCCTGTCGTTTTTTTCTTTTTTAACCTGCTTCGTCTGCTCACTTGACACCTGATCATATCACACTTATTGCAATTACCGAATTTCTATGTAAAAATGAATACCTACGTAAATAATGTGGTATATGTACATATATTGGGAATTGATGAAGCATTTCAACATCGACATCTTTTTATTGGTCAACCAATCCCAATTCATAATTCAAAATCTCGCAGCAGAAAATGGTATAGCTGGTTTCAGTCTAAATAAAAAAAAAAAAAGTAAATGAGATTAATACAAGCTTCATCTCCGACAGTCATATCAATTGTGGGAGACGTAACAACAACAAAATTGTAAATTAGTCTCTCGACTGGAACCCGTCGAGCAGAAAGTCCGAGAAGTACCTACTTTAAGAAGAGTAATTTCGATATAGGCCGTATCAACGATCCTGAAGTAAGCTGTTAGACTATTTCCTACAAAGTGTCGCTTCTGGAAAAGTTATTTTTGTGTTTTCACATTTAACACTTATGAGTTCGAGTCATGATGTTTTTTGATTTTGAAGACTAGATTTGACTAGATAATGCTCACACAAGCTAAAACGATTATATAACGATCAAATAGGCTACTATAAAACAGTGGTACAATGAATTAACGGGAGCAACGTGGGCAACGTGGACGTATATCGATTAGAGCTGGACAATACTTAAGTACTACTTAAAGTACATTTTCGTTATTTAAGATTTATTACTCAATACCTTTGAAATGCTCCTACTTAGTACTTGAACATAAGTACTTGCTTCTATTTACTTGTACTTCAGACTTAGTTTTGTACTTAAGTACCAAGATTTTTACTTAGGTATTTCTGAGTCTATTAAATACCTACAAACATCTAACTCTTCGTAGAAAAGCAAACACAATCTCTAGCGCAACTCCTTTTTTGTTGAGTTTTAAAGCACGCAAAGAACTGTCAATGCATGTGCCGCACTAAGACGTCAAGCAGAACCTTAGACAAGCTAATAACATACAAACAAGACTGGGAAAGTAGAACAAAAACCAGTAACGTCTCGCTCGAATATAAAATCAACGATGCCTCGACCTGATGTAGAGAAGGCCTCAATTTTTTCTTAGAAATTTACTGGAAATTTTTTCCTTAGAATCTTTATGCATTATTGGAGGCGACAATGGATGCTAGGCCGGACGTCTATACTTTTTATGAGTGTAGCAATGAGAGATGAAAGTTTTACTCTACGTGCAGCACCAAAAACTATAAAGAACTATAAATAGTAGCCACTGATTACTATACATATCTTAGTTTTCAAAAGGTAGGTATTTATTAATATCTATTAACTGAACTCTATAAACTTCATTATATTACTGCCAACGTACAAAGATTTTAAAAAAGTACTGTAAAAAGTACTCAGTACTTTTTATAGACTTGGTACTTAGTTATAAGTACTTTTCATACATACGGTACTTGTACTTACGCGGAAGTACTCAGGCCTTCGGTACTTGTACTTAAGTACTTTTTCTTTGGTACATGCCCAGCTCTGATATCGATCAAGGATATCTCGTTAGTAACGTTGTCCCAAAACAACCATCGTAGCTGTATCGAAAATACTGGTTGAGAACAGCCCGTGCATCTAGAGACATATTCAGTCATCCGTGGATATATTGATAACGACCTAAATAAAAACAATCCTGTATAAATATTTGATTCAGGCAGCAAAATTTGTACTTGATGGATATACCGCAATATTTATTTGTCTGTGAGGTCAAAAAGAAGGTGACCATTGAATGAGGCAAAAAAAAAAATGCACCATCACAGCCCACGCAATCTCAGACTATCGAGTTTCTCTCAGTTTATAGAGGGGAAATGATGACTCATCTGACCTACAGTCCGGACATGGTATAATGAGACTTCCTTTTATTGACTTTAATAAAAATGATAAAATGTGCAGATTGACAGCTGTCAATCGGTTCTCTCCGGTAAGCCTTACAGATTCCTTGGCTCACACCTCCTAGATGTACTGCATAGAATGGGTAGGGAGGATAGGGGTTTAATACTAAAGTTTGTATGAGCGCCCGGATGGAATCTATGAGCAATTGTGGATAACTCTGGAGGGTGAACAATGGGCCTTGGTGTGGCTACGTTCTAGGGACTCCTTAGGTTTTGTAAGCTCTCTTAAATCCATCTATCTATTGGCGGTAAAATAAAAACCTATGAAAATATCAGGTGTGTAGCTGTAGAATATATAATGGCAAAATTTCGAAAAATAAAATAAAATAATTCTAAAATTTTCTTTGTTATCCGCAAAACTTAAGTAGCACCTCCAAAGCTTCAATGACTAATTTATACCTTACATTTGTTACAATAAAATTAAATGAAACAAGGCCATTATATTGCATTTCCGAACTGATCAATGAACGGGTATTTGATATATAATTGGCAACACCATGATTAGTCCTTGGATCACCTGGGGCAAGCTGAGAGAACCCGCCTTTTCCGATACTTATTCTAATACAGCTCCGGTTAAATATTTTAATATAGAAGTAAAAAAAAAAACAAATAATTGACAATGGACCCGATGGTTCGTAACTTTCATTGTAGGTACTTATTGACTCCAAACCACTATAATTTTCATTTGATCAAAAATTAATTTTTCCTGCTTTTAATTTTGCAAAGTTTCCAATTAGTTCCTGATAGTCGATGCGATCACATAATTCGTTTTCAATAGATATGGGGGCCAATCTGACTAAGCGTTTCTGGCTCGTTGTAGATAGCAGATAATTTTTAATAATGTTCAGTTTTGAGAAACTCCGGTCTCCTGACGCCACTGAAACGGGTAAACTTAACAATATTGGGTACGTTGGGTACAATCGACAGAATACAATTTTTTATAATGAAATTCAAAATTAGCTTCAATTGGGGATTGATCAGCAGGCAAGATCACGGATTCATAATCTCGTCACACAGATCAATGCCATCAATATCTATGTTTTCCCCATCTATATATATTCTAGGCAAATCTTTGCAACTCTTCATTAATTCTTCTTTCGTTGAAGACTTGAGAGCATGAATATCATACAAACATTTGAAGTCATTGCTGTGCGCCTGTAGTGGTTAAAATCTCTCTTCCATTGATACTACTGCTGTATCAACGACGTGGTAAAAGAATTCTGTTATGAATTGTTCTTTCAGATCTACATATAGGTACTGCCTCAGAAGGTCTGTGCTTCTGTTTAGAATGTTACGGCATTCAACTATATTTAAAGCAGGACTTTGTAATAATTTTCAAACGACATTAAATTTGCTTAGAATATCGAACCAAATGATCACGCTACAAATGAATTTAAAATTCACGATGGATTGCGTTAAGCCCCGAGCCTCTTTTCACCGAGCGAAATTTCCACAAGTTCATCATAGATCTGTCTAAGCTGGTAGCGCACGGGCTTGGTGATATTAACCCTACACTCCCAACAATCACTGACAGCTTTAAGAGTCAGAGTCAGTGAGTCATTGCATTCGTATGAAATATTGAGGCGAAATTCAATGGGTCTTTTAGAACCTACTGGTGCGAAAACTAGGAACCGGATCACTTGACTCACTTTAGAGATCCGGATCTTTGAGTCGGAGTTACTCATCTCTATAATTGCTCTTACTTTATTTACCAGAGTAGACTGCACATAGTGACATCCATACTCTAACCTCGCGATAGTAATGATAGTTCCAACATAAAACTATCGATACTATCAAATATATCGATAGTATAATCGTATAATAAGACTCATAGAGCACTATCGTCGTATACAGGGTGTTTCCGCATAGGAGGTCAATAGAACAGGAGGTGATAGTATTCACCTAGACAAACAAAAATAGAATGGCAGGGGGGCATATCAACCGTTTAAGAGTTATAGGATGATTAACAATAAAAGCCAGTGTTTCAAAAACACCCTGTATCTTAAAAAGTACGGGGCGCACGAGTTAAGAGCTCGTTGTATGTAGAACTTCATGGCCTTTGGAACGACTGCTCAACCAACCAACGCGTAACCCTCTCCTCGTAAGAGACATGGTTGTCTAAACTGAAAATTTCGAATTTTCTTACATTTTTCTTTACTTTGACCTCTATTTTTTTTGCAAAAAGGTCATTAGCATAACTTTTTACAAAAACTGATAACTATGGACTCTCTTCTTTAATTTGACCTAGTACACCCTATATGCTATCTGTAGCCGTTAAGGAGTTATTTGGTCTTAACCTATTCTCAAAGCCATTCTCAAACAGATTTTCAAAGATAATTTGTTCCCTTGGTTACTGCAAATACGTCATTTTAAAAAAATATCGGCTAATTTGTAATTTGTAATAATAAAATAGGTCAAATTAAAGAATCTACAATTTACAGTTTTTGTAAATCCGAAATTTTTAGTTTAGACAACCATAGTTTTTGAGAGTAGGTGTGCGGGGCTAGTTGAGCAGTCGTTGCAAAGGCAAAGGAAGTTCTGCATACAATAAGCTCTTAACTGTGATCGTGCGCTCTGTAGTTTTTAAGATACAGGGTGTTTTGTGAAACACTAGCTTTTTGTCTTAATCATTCTGTAATTCCTAAACGGTTTTTATGACCCCCCCCCCCCCCCCTCCTAGACCATAACATTTTTTGTTTACCTAGGGTGAGAACTATCACTTCCTGCTCTATTGACCTCCTACCTGTAGACGTCATTAATACGTTAGGTTGGGTTTTGTTGGGTTGTGTCGAATAGATTTTTCGACGTATCATTATGCAATTCAAATTTTATTAAAAAAAAAAAATTTACGCAAGTCCGCAGGCCGCCTTCACTGCACGGCGCCTGGGGCAGCTTTGCCCTTTGCCTAGGCTTTTCGCTGCATATAAGTTCAGAAATCTCGGTATCTTATTGAATATTGTATGTAACTGAAAGTATGTGGGTGACTAATTATTTTAGTTTTTATATTTTAAGTGAAACATTTTGTAATGACAGGTGAAGGAACTACTAATAAATTTCTCTCTCACACATTTATTTATTATGGGTTTAGAAAACCTTACGGCCCTATGGGAGCAACAACTTTTCACTTATAGAAATAATTGATAATTAAAATCATTTAGGATTCCGCTAACAAACAGTTAAATCCTTTCATATATTTCTCATTATTTAAATCTGAATGTCGAACTTTTTCTATGAGACTACTGGTAAACCTTGGCGTAACAAGGTAGGGGCCCGGGTGTTCCTCCCAGAATGCGTACTCGACCCCAGGAAGTTATGAAAATTCGTCAATTCGTACAAAATTAGGCCTAATTAAATTGAATCCTTCAGATCAGAATCAAAAGGGCTTTAACGAGTTCTGTTCTTCAAGAAAACCTATTAAAATCTTTTTGAAATGTTAAAAAACTATTCTGAGATTGTTCTGATTTCACTGAATTTTGCCAAAGGTGTGATCCATAGGAGAAATCATGCACAGCTATTTTGATAGTTTGTGCGGAAATTTTAATTGATAACCTTTGATATCAATGAAATTATGAAAATTTCGAAACCTTTGTTCAATTTTCCGGATAAAGGCTTTTTTAAGCTTTTTCGCTTCCGATCCCAATGGATTCAGTATTAAGGGTGACTATCTTTATAAGGAAGAAATATTAAAAAATTCAATAATATTCTTATTGCGTTACATTATGGAATACAACTATATTAGCACTCTAGACAACAAATACTTCGGGAAACCAAGAAACACATAGAAAAATTATAAATTTGTCTAGAACCTACTCGAATCTTGAAAAGGAGAAGGCAATCAACTGGAGAGAGCAAAAGACTTCATGATAGAGTCCACTCTAGGTAAAAGTAATTAAGAAGGCTTTCCATCAGATACAAAGCCTTCCGATTATTAGAAGATACATATTTACAACAAGTGATGGACTACATTATCAATAACTTCAAAAATAGGTTTGAAAATCTACCTTTGGCATAGTCAGTTGACTCATTTATAAAGTTGTACCTGAAACTTGGACAGGCATTTGTAGAAAATTATAAAAATGTTTTCAATGCTGACATTTCCACCTCACAGGATAAACAAAAATAATAAATAATATGTTCCAAAACAAGAACATTATAGTAAATTTGGAAGGACTGAAAACAGAAATTAACTTCTGTTCAAATTTATACTAGTTGCTGCAAGCAGCTCTGGGTCTTCCTGTCAGCTCGGCCGGCTGTGAACGGAGCTTTTTCATCGAGTTAAAACTTGGTTAAGATCAACTGCTTCAGGAAAGGTTTTCGAACATGGCAGTCAGAAACATTGAATTCGAGATAATTAAAAACAAACTAACAGCGCAACAGGTGCTAAATAAGTTTGTAGAAAAAAAAAAAAACAAACGTAAACTAAAGCGTATACAGACTTTAACTATTTCTTTATTAGTGCTTAATAAAAACGTAAATAATTGTTCTATAATGTGTATCTAATTTCAGACTTGTAAAGTACTTAAGTATTAGTACCAGTACCAGGATCTGGACTTAAATGTTTTTTAAGTACAAGTACAAGTCCCATTACTTAAAAAAATCTCAAGTACAAGTCCCGGTACTGGTACTCAAAAAACTCTCAAGTACAAGTCCGGATACTTGTACGCGCCGCTTATTTAAATACATCATCTAATAATAGGGGTTATGTGCACCTCGACAATGCCTTAAGGAATCTTATCGTCTTCAGTAAAATAGAAAGACAATTAGCGCAATTATTGTTGAGAAGGGTGGCAATCAAGTACAACACCCCGCTCTATTCCTCCGCACCTGTTGAGCGTTGATTTTCATTTGCAGGTCTTGTAAATGTTACACAAAGGCAATCATTATCTGATTGACCTTTGTTTTGCTAAAAGTAAACTCAAATACTGTATGAACAACTTCCAAAATTAAAAATTAAAACAGCAAGAGCTTATACGATCCTATTTCATTTTATATGTTTTTGCGACATTCGCAAATGAAATCTCATCCAGTTATTTAGTTGGCTATAGATTTTTCATAATTTCTGATTTGAGTTTTCGAAAACTCTTGAACCTTAGAAGTACCAGTACCAGTACCTGGACTTGTACTTGAAAATTTTTAAGTACCAATACCGGAATTTGTACTTAAAAGATTTGAAGTAAGGGTCCTGGTACTTGGAATAAATACGGGCATTAGGCAGGGCGTCACTATAATATCAGTTTCGTGTATAGAACTTGAGGATTTTGATTTGTCTTCCTTAATACGTGAGAGAAGGAAAGTAGGGGATGTGGAAAACAAAGGTCTCTGTTAATTAAACGACATCACTTTCTTTTATTTTTCTTTTTAATTTTATTTTATTTTTCAAATAAGCACTACTTCCTATGATTTAAGAAAAATTTAAATCGCGTCGGATGTTTGGAGTGGACTGTAGGGAATAGATGAGTGTCGCTTGGGTTCATTGTTATTAAAGAAAAGAATGCATTTCACTCAATTCGCCAATTACATTATGTAAGTATACCTACTAATCTATTTTCACAATAATTTAAATGTCCGACTAAAACTATTTTGTAAATTCTAGACGCCGTTGGTTTCGATAAGCAATAAATATCGCCCAATCGCCGAATGTTAACTGACTAGTTATCCAAAAATTGATTGAATGCTGATGACTTATACTAACTGATAAGCGATGTACCACAGTCTGTACCGAGTGCTCAATAGCATTCAACAAGAATTATAATAAAGAATGGTAAAAAATTGAAAACTGTTCGTTGTTCCTTTGGTCTCTAAAATCGGAACCGGAACGACAAAGACTGCCCTATCTCAAAAGATTTTCTTATTAAAATCGCCTCGAATGCACACTGCAGTGGATTAAATGTGTGAATACTCATTAGCTAGTATGTTTCGCAAACAAAATGTTTTTTAAAACATATATACGAAAGTTGGGGTTCTTCGCTCAATGCAGGAGAAATCTTTGGCTGCACATGGGGCATGAAACCGAGTGTTGTCCATTGGATGTATACATCGATTGTAAGACCCATGCTCACATATCGTCGGTGATACTGTATAATCGGGTGACTAGCAACATTATAACCGCGTAACTGCGTAGAGTAGAAAAATTCAGTTTCGAAGTTAATGGTAACGCAGCTAAGAAACTACCTACAACTTGTTTTATCAATTTTGTTTCTGAAATCAAAAAATATAATATTTCTCGTCCTATCCTAGAGTTCAGTGACAATTATTTTGTCATTATAATAAAAAAAACAAAAATATTTAAATGTCTGCCGAAAATTTAATTATGACTTTATCGTACGCGGTAGTGACATTAGTACTCTCGCAGTTATGCAGTATCACCGACGATATGCCTTTTATGTAAGGTAACGGAGGCCGCAAGTGAGGACTGCGGTACGGAAGCTGACGGGTCTACAAAAGTTTGCTAGCCTAGGAATTACAGGCTCCATGCGATCTACGGCTACTGCTGCCTTTGAGGTGTTAAGTACTTAAGCTGTCACCCCTGGATCTTGTCGTTCAGGTAGATACCAATAGCGCTCATGGGGATGTTGGAAGGACTGCTGGACTGGTTTTTCCCATTACTTATTGGCATGTAGGCTGGAAAGGAAAATCTCTTTGCCCCGCATGCCGCAGGATGCGATGGTATCAGAACTTCATTTTGGGCGTCGGTTCTCTTTGATTTTTCCTGAATGAGAATCGTGGGCTGAAGAAGGTGCTGTATCGAGCCCTCCCCGGTCCGCTCTACAAATTTTCACCCACGGCTCTCTCACTCATGAGAAAGCCAGTGCGGGTGTTTACTTTCTTAAATCCGACATTGGGTTGGAATACTATCAACTTGGAAGGCACACCACTGTCTTTCAGGCTGAAGTCTTCGCCATCGTAATGGTAGCGAAGATAGCCCTCTGACTATCCTATTGGCTAGTCAGGCTGCCTTGATGTCTCTGAGTTGCCCTCGGATAACTTCTAAGTTACTGAGGGAGTATAGGTCGTTCGTGGATGATAATCTGTGTATCCAGAACAAGATGTCTCTTAAGTGGGTGCCTGGTCACTTGGGGATCATGGGGGATGAAAGGGCTGACCTTTTAACCAGGTCTGCTTCTGGTTCGCTGTTCCTTGGACTGGCGTTGCCACCTCAGTTACCGGATCTCTCATCAAAGCGAATATTCACAAAAAACCTAAAAAGCAAATAATTTTCTTTACCGTTTTTGGGCTGTCACAAGTTATGCGGACAACCGTATTGCGGGGACTTTTCACACCTTATTTGGAGAGCTGAAAGGTAGGTGTATACCAAGTTTTAGCTTGGTTTCACTTCTTCTGAAATGAAATCCTGAACTGGACTATGAAGAGTTCTTCGAAATGTAACGACCTATGAAATTGGTTATAACTATTTTTAGTATCCAATGAACCGTTATAGAAAGAAATGTGAAAAAACAATTTAACGATCTAATTTATTTATATTCTAAACATAGATTGGGGGACAATCATCTGGGTTATCACCAAAATCAGTCTGAGTTCAATATATTATAAGTTTTTCTTATTGTTTTTTTTTTTTTTTTGTAGTTTTATTAATTAAGTTATTAAGTTATTTACATATTATACCTATCATATGTATGTAATGACAGCTTTACCTTTCTATATGATATTTGACTGAATCCTTTACTGGCCATGACGAACTATAAATTAAGTTTATTTCCAACAACAAATCAAGACTATTTCAAACCTTTGTTCGATTCTATACTGCGATCTTATCACCAGGGGGATTCCTTTTGTTTGAGTTTCAAAACGTTACGGCTACGCATGAAATTTATAAGTGAATTATAGCAGTAATTTGAAAAATTAGCATAGAAATTATCATAATTAAAGAAGCACATTCCAAATATAATCTTATTTAAATAATGAACAAATTCCAAAAGCAAACCAGTGTAACTTACTGAAGATTGTTGAAATTCGATTGTGTTTTAAAAAAATTATTCTTTACAAATAAAAAAATTAATGCGGTCACAACCATGTATGTATGTAGCCATATTGTATCGATGAGAAATAATTTTCTTAATTATTATGACAGCAATTTTCATGTCTGAAGAATAAAATGAAAAAATTGATTGCGATTTATGTTTTGACATGTTTATTACCCTTCGAATCCAATCAATACCTATACTGTCCATCGCGTCTTCGAATATTTACCTACTTTACACCCCGCACAGCCCTCTGCATAATAGTGATCAGCTTGAGCTCTGTTATGTTAATTTTTTCGATAGATTCGAGCATCTCTAGCTTGTTTACAGGAATCTATCGAGCACAAAGTATATAATTTATAGAGATATCAATTTTTAGTAAATGACTTTATTTAAATGATTTTTCTTCGCGCCGCATCCAATTATTAATAATAATTTTTCGCTTTTATTTATATGCAGATTTTATCCCGTGAGAATAAACATCGACAACGAAAAAAAAAAAAAAAACACCACGGTGTGCGGTGTTGCGGACAATATGATGAAAAGTTCTTGATTTGGATCTTTGAAACTCATGTTGGTTTTTTGTTTTTGTTTCTGCTATTTAACAAGGTCAAAGCGATGTCTATAACTCCTGAAACTTATAATAGTATGATTGTATAATTTGCTTAATCTTAAGTTATGATATGGAGTTAGTAATCTTGATTGGATGTATGTAGGTACTTTGTCTATATCTGATCTGCTTAATCATATTCAAAAAGTCGAGCAAAATTTATGGATTTATTAAAAATGCAAGCAAATGTATGCGGTGGATGTTAATATAATTAATTAGCAACTGGTGAATTTCTAGATCAGTTTGTTGACCTTCTCCGCGTTTTACAAAACGATCGTTTTTTGAGTTGATCTGTCAAAATTTGTGTAAATTTTATTTTACATTATTTAGCCATTTGATTTGAATGTATTTGTGAGGAAAGAATTAATTATAAATTAATTTATTATTAATTAAATCAAATTCTACTATATTCAATTTAATTAGCATTTAATATACGAGAATAAATAATTAATAAAAAAAAATCTAATAAAATTTAAACAAAATAATGATCAAAGTTAAGTGACGTTAATTTGATCTTGAAAAAAAAAAAAGGTTAAACACAAAGAATAACACCGTCCCTTCAATTTAAAACACTTTATTCCTCCTTCTTTTATTAATTACACTAACTTGAATTACTATTTACTAAATTGGCCGGGATAACTGAACTTAATACAAAATTTTTCTTGGGCGTAAAGGCAGACACAGATCCAAGCAAGTCAGGCCTGGCCTCTCTCAGGCTTCCTCGCAGCTCGCCTAAAGGCTTGCTGTCATTGTATTAATGCTCGCGTCTCTGTCAACGATCAGATTCAAATTTTTTTATGAAGTAATAAATTATCTCCATGATCGCTTTGTTCCTGTACATGTTGCCCATGGTTCACAGCTGAAATTAGATCCCTTATTGTAGAACGAGATTTTTTGTTTCGCAGATTTCGGCGTTTAAGAACCATTGAAAGTCGATTACACTATAAGGTTATGCGAAATAAGGTCAATACTAAAATTCGTGCAGCCAAGAAGCAGTACTACGGAGCAAAATTTTCACCAAATCTGTGTACCAGAAATCTATGGACTAACCTACATAAGGCAGGTGTATACGGCAGAGACATATCCGTCAGCGATATTGATCCTGAATTATTCAACCATCATTTCTCATCTTTGCAAACTTCTTCCACACAAAACGCATCTTCAAGCCATCGACGTACTTTGGATTCGGGTAATGATAATGACGATGATTTTAGTTTTAGATGTGTGGATGAATTTGAAGTTATAAATGCTATTTTGGCTATTAGATCCAATGCCACAGGACCTGACGAAATCTCCCCCAGATTTGTGAAAATTCCTCTCCCATGGATTATCGAGCCATTGCTACGGATTTTTAACACATGTCTAACCACCTCTCAGTTCCCCTCTATATGGAAAACTGCAATAGTTTTACCGGTTCCTAAGATTAATAAAGCAAAGGAACCAGCTGATTACCGCCCTATAAGTATTCTCTGTTTCTTAGCCAAAGTATTTGAAAAGCTATTGTATCTTCAAATAATTGAATATTTGGATTGCCGTAACCTCATCAGTCCTTACCAATCTGGTTTTCGTCGTTTGCATAGTTGGGAAACGGCACTGATTGAAGTCACGTCAAATATCAGAAAATCACTTGACATGAATCATTTACGTGTCTTAACATTACTCGACTGGCTTTAGAGAAGTTAATTGATTCAGTTAATCATCCAAAATTACTGTCTAAACTAATGCTTAACTTTAATTTCTCAAATCCGTCTGTCGCCCTCATCGGTAGTTTTCTATCAGAAAGATCTCAACGTGTGAAAGTCGGTGATCTTGTATCAAGTGCTTGTCCTCTAAGTTGCGGTGTACCACAAGGGTCCATACTGGGTCCGTTATTGTTCAGTATGTTTATAAATGATTTGCCGAATTCTATTGACAATTGCAATATTCATTTATATGCTGATGACGTGCAGCTTAAAATTAGCAGACCTATCGGCCTCTTAGAAGATTGCTTAGATCGCATGAATTCCGACCTGGAAAATGTTTCTCGTTGGGCTACTAATAATAATTTAAAATTGAATCCACTCAAGTCACAGTCTATTGCCTTTTATCGGAATGATATTATGCTCTCTGATCTCCAACCTGTCACTTTAAATGATTTTACTCTGCCTTTTTCTAAACATGTCAAGAATCTTGGTGTATTAATTGGTACGAATATGAAATGCTGTGACCATATCGACAATATGATAGGTAAAATCTATGGTGGCCTTCGGCGGCTGTGGTTATCGGCCAGTATTCTGCCAATTGGCACCAGATTATTGCTGGTCAGATCACTTCTAATACCTTATTTTACGAATGGTAGCTTAGTTTTTCCACATTTGGACTCCATTTGCTTAAGAAGGTTGAATATAGCTTTTAATGACTGTGTAAGATTTGTGTATGGACTTAGATGGTTTGATTACATCTCGTCTCTTAGTAACAACTTGCTGGGTTGTTTTCTCAATGAGCACCGTCAGAGAAGGCTATTATTCTCTCTCCATAAAATTATCTATACAGGCAAGCCAGAGTACCTTAGCAATCAACTGCGATTCTTGAATTCTGAACGGCATTTTAACCTACTTATTCCTGACTTCCATTATTCTGTTCAAAGTGACTCTTACTTCGTTCAAGCTTCGCGTTTGTGGAATCGTCTGCCGACAAATGTTCAGCGCACTAGCTCGAAGTTGTAATTTGTAAACTGAAGTATGTCCGGGATTGGTTCGGTAGTTCGGTAGTAGAAGGACAGGGTCTTCATGGGTAAAACAGTAAATCAAGTGAACATTTTTACAATTTTTGGTTCAAAATTCACAATTAATTTCATTAGTCTTTTTTATCGCTGTTTCGTTTCTTTAAATTCCTTAAATTTTTTTTTCTCTTCTTAATCTTTTACTTTTATTTTTATATTATCTTATTTTTATATTCTTTCATAATTTTCTTTCTTTCTTTATTATTTTCTTTGTTTTATAGGTTTACTTTTAGTTATTAGTTAATTTGTCTTATTTTATATTATATTATTTTATATGTTGGCTATTACTCTTTTTGTGTACTAGTAATAAGAAGTAAAAATACTCTAGTGTACACCTGAATTAATTAAATAAATTGAGTTGTAATTTTGTTAGTACATCTGTTGACAGAAGTATGCCTGAGAGAGAAAAATTTCAACATTAAGCAAAGCGCGCTTTGCGGCAAGGCCTTGAGGCTAGCTGCTGGCTTGGTTTTGTGTTGTATCATTTAAAAACTCGTGTTGGAAATTTTGACAACACCTCGAGGAAGCGTTGATCCTGGATGTGTGTTCTGACATAAGTTTATCGCGATGAAATCTCAGCTAAGACAAGACTGACTCTTTTCTCATAGCGGGAAAGAACGTGACTTTATTAATACGGATGGGAAAATACTGACGCGATGACTACGCTAAACGGAAATATTCGAAGCAGTATTTGGACATGTTTAATGGCAATCAATTGAGATTTTGCGATACTACATATGTAATCTTCGATGAAATATGGATTCATCTTAATATAGTCTAGAAATAAAAAAAAAATTGTCAAGACAGTGGATTATTCTGGTGAGCGGGGCTGTGAAGCAAGTAAAAACGGTTCCATTGGTCGAAAAGGTCATGTGGTCTGAGATACGCATGCAATAATATACATTAAGTATTAATTAAGTATTAAAGTATCTCTGTTGGATTAATTTCACACCCTATTTAGTAAAAAAAAAAAAAAAATCACTTCCAACGTGACAATGCCCCAGCTCTGCACACGTCTGCAAAAGACATGACCAAAATTGTTGAATTATGCGAACTGCCCTCCCCATTCACTTTATTTTTCATATTTGATCTCTTGTGACTTTTTACACTTTCCAAACATGACAAGAAATGGCTCGCATCGAATGAGGCGGTCAACGCTGAAAACAACGCATATTTTGAAGAGTTCTCAAGCTATACCTATTTTTGAGAACATACAGAAAAGGTTAACACCCATAGGCCTACAAGAATACTTACTACATTAGGAAATATATCTAATTTTGTTGTAAAAAAATTGTTTTTTTCATTACTCATTGACTTGTCAAAGAGCCTAATCATTCTCCATGCTTTAGGAATGTATCCCCAGGTATGACTGGGTTTTATAAAGATTTTGATCATTGTAGGAAGTAGCTAAGCATAAAAACATAAAGATCCTGGATTGAGCAATGCGAGTAGAAACTAGAAAGTTCCATCTCATATAGAACGCTCTATTATAATATTCCACATATAATCCCACTGACACTTATCATTACAATTATAAATTACATCAAGTAATCTACTTAATTATTGCTTATGATCATAAATATCTCCACTAAATATCCCTCCTAAAAATAGCTTCTATAAATTAATTCAATTTGCTTTTTTATAAACTACCTTCGATTTTACATTTAAATTAAGTTATCTACTACTATAGTGGGCTTTAGGATAATCCATTAAAGCCAGCAAACCTCCACATAATGCAGACGACTCTCGGTCTGAAATATATTTTTATTCACTCTAAAATTAAAATTAATTGAAAAATTGCTCATACATGCCTTGGATATTCACATTAAAGAAATTAAATCAACACACCCTCACTATTCATACATCCCGTACAGGGTAGCTCTAGAGCTTCGCGAATGTTTCGGGATACTTAAATTACGAGAATTATTCAATTTTACAATAAAACGAGGGCGCACAAATCATCACAAAAGAAAAAAACCTACATACTTCATCACAACATTTCCATGTGCATAGGGGTGGCCGGGCGGGCGGTGAGCATATTATATTCCCCAAAGAGCACCGATCACGATGAGAAAATAAATGCACTCAATGGTAATCCGTGTCAAATAATGTGGCACAAAATTGAATTTTCATATTGTACACCGCACCCACCCTTAAACTACCCAACCCTTAGGATAAATCTTTTGCAATATACACTTCGGCGTTGTTCTTAAAACACTGTGCTCTATCTGTCACCTAACCCGATTCACGTGTGTCATTCAAATACAACATAATCGGCAGAGAATCGGGATAATTTTCTGGTCCACTAATACTATCAAATATATTTTTCAACCCTTCGTATAAAGTAATAATTCTTGAATATTGTGAGTGCGGCTCCCGGTTGCATTACCTATATGTATTGTATTACTAGAATTTCAAAAATTGTGTATGTATTTAATACGGTTTCGGACTGATTCGCACGTGGAACAAGTGATTCTTAAAAAATCATCACGAAACGGCAAATACTTATATAATTTGGGGAATGAATGAGGCGCAAAGGTTGACACATCTGGGGTTGCTGTGTGACCACCCCAGGCAGGAAGAAGGGAGCCGGAAGGGCAAGTTATAGTCAACATAAACAAGTGGCATCTGTCAAATGAACTAAGTGTGAAATTATCCTTACAAGTTATTATTGTTGAATATTTGCTCAAATTTCGGGGAGGAGAGTTAAGTGCATGCCTATTCCTGCTGGGTATTTTATTAAGGGTGCGTAATGCGCATCAATAGTGTGGAGTGGGTCCCTTTCTATTTTCCCGTGTCCCGCCGCGACTCCCCGGCCGATGAGAAGATAAAAGGTTAATTCATTCCGTTTGAGGTTTTAAATGTTTTTTTTTTGTTTTATATAGAAAGATAAAAAAATTTTGGTATAAAGGCGAAAAGTGATTGATTCTTTTTGCTTAATAAGTTAAACACAAAATTTACTACAAGCTTCGCATGATTAGAATCTTTATTTGTTATACATACATTGAATCTTGGGTTTGGATTTAAGACATCTTACAATTAACTTTCCTTTAGACCGCAGCATATGGGGTGTACTGTCCATGTGGTATAATCTTTCATAAGGTGTTAGCGTATATTAATTAAAAGCCAGAAGGGAGTCCCCCGTTCAACACGTGATATATATGTTTACAGTTTACCTACACGCTACAGATAAAAATACATAATCCGTTCTGAATTTATGAAGAAAAATAATAAAGCTTTATAGCAGAGCTGTAAAATACTCAGTATTTAATGGATTTAATACCTGTTAATTACCAATATTTAAGAATTTGATAATTCCCAGTACTAATACTTTTCTATTGAAATTAAAATTTTACAGTCCCATTCCCGAAATAGCAAATAATAATTAATATCCCGGTAAGTAATTGAATTTGCGGTTCCATTACAAGATACTTAGAAATATTCAAAAGTATTTAAATACTTTCAATTACTTTTAATTACTTCAAAAACTTCAGTACTAACGAGATATTGTACTTAATTATGAAATGAACTAGATCAATTGTCTCTTTAATTTTATTGTCAAAAAAACTTTTTCATGTTTGCGAGGTGCAATAAAATTAAGTAGTCTAAACAAGTACATTTGCTTGCAAAAAAAAAAAATCGTAGGCCAAGAGGTTAAAAATACAAAGTCACACTCTAGGAAAATATTTATTATTTACTATGTTTTCATATTTTAATTTGCAATTTCATAAAAAACAATAGTTAAATGCACTTTATTTTAGTATAAATGGCACACCAAATAGTAAAATATGTTTATTACTGAAGATTTCGAAGTAATTAAAAGTAATAGAAAGTATTTGAAAAGAATTGAGAGGAATTACACAGTAATACCAAAATACTTTTTAAATACTTTTGTATATTTGTAAGTATTTTTGTAATGGAACCGTAAATTCAATTACTTTCCGGTATTTTAATGTATTATTTGCAATTTAGGGAATGGGACTGTAAAATTTTAATTCCAATACAGCAGTATTAGTACTGGGAATTATAAATTCTTAAATACTTGGTATTGGTAATGATAATGGTAATGGTACTTGAATTTTACAGCTCTGCTCTATAGAATATTTTTATTTATAGTATGAAATGTAAGAAACAAAAAAATTTTATGATTATGGGATAAGGACTAGATGATAGAAGGTTAAAATGTATGGGAAGACTTAGTATTGGGAGGACGCATACGTAGATAAGAGAAGGAACATTTTACGCGAAAAGTAAAAGGTATTTGGGGAACATAAAACGTAGTTTGTAGTTCATGAAACTTTCCCTCTCTTCATAAAAATATGCATTTAAAGTAAACAAATATAAATATAAGGTGTCAGTCTAGTGATCCCTCCTCATTGGAAGTTGCACAGAACAATTTGAAGCAGGCATAATTCTATAGAGAACCTTTCCAGGGTTTAAATATTTTTGTTTTAGGTATGTTATACATAGAAATGACCTGAGGATTCCATTTATTTTCGAGAAAATTCAAAAAAAAAAAACCTAACTTCACTTATGCAAAACAATTTGAACTCTTAGCAAATATGGTAAGTAATATTTCCATTTGCTGAATGAGAAATGCTGCATTGATGGATGATATACTGTTTATTGCCGAGTCCTCCCAGTTTTTATTGACACCTTTTACTCAGTAGTTTTAAGATCCAGAATTTTAATACAAGTTAAAGAAATCTATCGTCCAGAATTTTGTCTTACAAGTTTTTTTAATCAGAGATTTTGTCGTCATTGTTGACGTAATTCTTCCATAATTTAGTACCTGAAGGTGATAATCTGTGAGCTTACTTCTAGGTTTTGACTATAACATCTTCATCTTGATAGAGAAGCACATAGCCCTAGCGAGTACACATTTATCACGTTATATTAATAAATCAGTTACATTTCTTCCAATTAACTTACATTTTTTGTAATTATATCTCAATATTGTTCTCCTTAAAAAATCTATCTGAATATCTTTCTAATAAAAATTGTGTTCACGGTAATTCTTAGTTAATTCTCGACTGTCTAGTGGAGGGTATTATCGCTAATTGCACTAAACTAATATATCAAATTTCTAGTTGCTAATTAAACTTTCTAACAATAATCATGTCGCAACTTGTTATATCTAAGTAATAGAAAAAGTGTGATCATATATCTAAACGCTTTATAGTCATTAAAAAAAATTTCTTTTCAAACGAATGGATACGATATCGTCGTGCATATAAAAAAAAAAACACAAAATACACAAAAGAAACTGCAGTTATTAGATGTAACAGGATAATGATATGAAATCGTAAATTTTGTTAAAGGAATTTTCGATATTCGTTATTCGAAATACCAAAATATATGGAAACCTAAATTTATATTTAAACACACGAAATTTCATCAACATTGGATAAAAAAAATACCGGACATATCTACATTTAAGTTTGTACACCGTCTTTGCAGCTTTGATCAATTAGCCTATCAAATAGGGCATCAAATGTGCATAACTAGTCTCGGAGGAAAAAATTAACAAAAAAATCTGTTTTTAGTTGCTTAGATTTTTTTTTTTTTTATAAACTCGGAACGCACTTTCTCAGTTATTTTTTCAATGAATTTAATTTAGAAATTTAGAATTTTGGACATATTATACCGAAATTATGGTTAAAAAAATTATAGCTTGGAGGTAAATGCTAAATATAATATTGGAAATGGTGGAGGAAGTATGGACTGTAAAATAATAAAAGCCGTACTGATTTAGTCAGGATCCATAAACCAAAGTTTTCCCTTTTTAGAGCTATATCTCCATAGAATGGAAGAAGGTACCTCATTGTAGAACTACTTTTTGCTTGAATTAATTTACGTTATCACCCTGTGAAAGATTATTATAGGAGGAGAAGGAGATGCTCGGTATATATACAGGGTGATTCAGATCAAGATACCTTCCGGTATATCACGCGATTCCTTGAGGTAAGCTGATCAAAAAATTGTTCCACATACCCCCCTAGAAACCGTCCTTTAGGAGTTGTGGCCAGTTGAAGATTTCGCCAATATTCGTGAACCCTGATGGGAATAAATGAGTATAACTTTTGAACCACCCTATAGATTTTGGTTATTGTTCGCTTATTAAATAGCCAAGAATAGTAGCTGTCGAAAAGTGTATTACCCTGTATTTTTTAAATAAGCGTCTTTAAATTATTCTCAAATAATTCCGAAATTTTGATTTTTTACACACAAATTTCATAAATATCGTTTTTTATTTCAAAAAATTTCTTCCATGTAACCTAAATTTATTGCTTCTTATTAATGCCCCTACTACCCTCTATCACTGGAAAAAACCGAATGCCAATACCTGTATCAGTTTCAGCAGTGGAGGTTTATTGGAACATTTAAGTCAGATCATAAAATTGCATACAAGCAATAATCACAGGTAGATACGTAGGATCTTTTATGACTGGACCCACAATTGCTTTGGTTATAATTTTCTTATAATTTTTACTTTATAAAATATGCTGAAAGTGGTGGTCTCCCTAGTCTATACATAATTGTGCCCTACGAAGTAATTATGAAACTCCAAGATGCTGCTTAAATACTAAATAAGAGTACCACTACCTTCAGAAAAAGATCCTACGTACCTACCTGTGATTATTGCTTGTATGCATTTTATGATCTAGCTTGAATGTGCCAATAAACCTTCACTGCTGAAACTGATACAGATATTGGCATGTGGTTTTTTTTTCCCAGTGATAGAAGGTAGTAGAGGCATTAATAAGAAGTAATACATTTGGGTTACGTGGAAAAAAGTTTTTGAAATAAATAACGGTATTTATGAAATTTGTGTGTACAAAAATCAAAATTTTGGAACTATTTGAGAATAATTTAAAGATGCTTAATTAAAAAATACAGAGTAATACACTTTTCGACAGCTACTATTCTTGGCTATTTAATAATCCAACAATAACCAAAATCTATAGGGTGGTTCAAAAGTTATACTCATTTATTATATATTATATGACACAAATCGGGCAACTCCTACGTGAAGTTGCCAAAGAAAAATTTCGGTTTCTACTATATATTTGTACACTCCTGAGAACGCGTCGACATAGAGAGCTGAAATTTGGTACATGATGTTTTTATAGTAATAAAAAATAAAATTTCAAAAACGGAATAAATTGGGCAACACCTTCTTGGTGCTGCCATATAAAAATTTAGGTTTTTTACATATACTGTGAAAACGATCAATCCTAGACATTTTTATTGTACTAAAAACTTACTTCTTCAGAATACGAAATCCTATAAAATTGGTTATAATCATTTTTTCTGTCCGACGAACCGTTCTAGAAATATATGCGAAGAACCACTTCAAAAATCAAACTTGCATAAATCGGTGACCATACGAAATTTTATACGGGCATTCATCTTGGTTATCATACGAATTGCTCTTACAAGGGGAGGGTTCCTACTCGTCCGAAATAATGCATAATGTAGGTGAACCCGGGGTTAAAATTTACACTTTCCGGAAAACTTTGATAATTTCCATCTTGTGAGTTATCTTTCATATACAGAAAACTAGAAGTCATTACCTCAATTAGTGGAGGAGCGTTATCCAAAATAAGATTGCGAGGTTTGCTAAATTACTTTCAACTTACATTAATTATCAGCATAAACTGTAAAGCTACCACCTGTATCTCTCGGTCAAATTTCAACCGATTTTCAAAATTGTTTTTGCAAAGTTCATTGTGGGTTTTTTATGATTTTTTGAAACTATTACGAGATTCGTACAGCAGCGGACTATAGAGTGGTAACCCGTGGTGGGTTACTTATATATTATTATAATAAAACAAAATAAATAAAACAAAAAAAATTATTTTTACAGGGATGGGAGTATTTATTTTATATTCTACCATCTGTGTAGAATATTTGTACACAATCTGGTCAAAATCGGATGATAAATTCAATATCAAAAGTTCTCATTTCCCGAATTCTTGTGTTCTGAGGGAGGTGGGGTAAATTTTATGCGATTTGCAAAAATTTTTTGTCTGTTTTTTTTTTTGAACATATTTTCCCTCCCCTTCTGATTAAGTTGCCAAATTTAATTTTCGACGGCCAAAATTTGTCTGAACAATTAATTTCAAAATGGTTTTTTACAACTTATCGATTAATCCAATTTTTTGGTTTTTTGTAGCACTTTTACTAAGAGATTATCTGTACAAAATTTCAGGAAGATTGGATGTCATTTACCTATTTAAAAAAATTAAATCTATAAAAATTTTGCGTACGCACTTTTCGCCATCTATTGGCGAACTTTGGAAACGCACGGAAAAGTCACACTTTCGTTCAAATTCTGTTGCAATTTAACCGCGACAACTCCAGCGAAAGTTTGGAAATTTCGGCGTTTTCCAAGTGGTAAACCTACAAAACCCCGGGCTCCCCTACATTACATTATTTCGGTTTCGTTTGGTCATCTGGAGCTCCCACTTGAGTGACTTTTATTTCTAGTCAAGCCCTAATTATACTGTGAATTTGGACGAAATCGATGATGACGAGTAGAGGGTCCTTCTTGTTAGACCAATTCTAACTTTTTTACTTGTATTGTATAGGTACGATTTATATCGTTTAGGTATTTTTATTTGGACCTAGATAACATTTGGATGAACCATTTTATTGTCAATATGTCAATTTGGTACACATATGAACTCATACATAGGTCTTTAGACACTGTGTTAAGTTTTTGTGCTAAGACGTTCACAACATTTCGTAATTTTATTACCATTAATAACATTTTACTGTTCCAATAAACAAAAAGTCTATTTATAAATTTAAACTAATCAAAAACTTAACATTGTATCTTGTTTGGGAAAATTGGTTATCTACTTACATAAAATAGAAAAATTACGTAATAGAACAAGTAACAATTAGAGAAATGCAAACATTGTGTCTATGTGGTATTCATTCTTCCTAAATTTTGTCCAAAGAATTATCTAGAAGTTACTAAACTATAAACTACTTCCTGTAGTTAATAAAGAATAGAATTTGATATTAATTCAATTAGAAATTTCCTTGTTAATAAACATAAACAGATACAACAATTATCCTGCTAAAAATGTGTTATTTATGAAAATATAATTCATTCTCCTTTACGCATCTATAACGCAAATAAAAACCATTAAATCTAAAGAATGACCAAATATGCGAAAAAGGATGCTCACTTAGGGTTAACGTGTCCCACAACATCCCAGCATCCGTTACGCACTTCAGCAAGCCACATCTGGCTGATGTACAGATTTTCATTTTCACAAGGCCCCACCATATCCTCATAAGTGTATGTATATATACATACATGTCATATATGGGATACATTGTCTGGTGGGTGGCCTAAAGAGATATTTATGGGACACATATATGTAGTTACCTCTATATATATAGTATCCTTATATTTCGGTATAAGTCGTCTCGCCAAAAGGATGGAGCCCATCCGATGCCATGAGCATGAAAGGCTGTTAGCTTAAAAACAGAAAACGATTGTGTGCTAACCAAATAGAGAAAATCATACACAGAGAGATGACCAGTAGGTGACCTCTCTACAGAAAACCGAGCAGCATTCAGTAGCGTGTCGGTGTTTGTATCTATCTATCTATCTATCTAACTATAGTTGGGATCGTTGTAACCATTTCATAGGAACGTATATGAGATTATTATTGGTATCCTAGCAACTCCCTATGGTTCTGGTTATATAAAAGGAATTCGTCTGTCTTCTGAGTTTCAAAATGCACGACTAGCTAGTAATATAATGCTATCTAGTTACATACATAGCTATGTATTTATGTACATATAAGAATGACAAATATTAATACAGGGATAACTTTATCCCTCGACCACGCAATTCTATGTTGCATATACTATCTATGGGTATATATTTCAGGACATACATTTTTAGGAATAGAAGTCATATAATATTGGAGCAGGAAGCTCCCCCTTTTTTTATTGGATTCCAACCAACTGACCATTCTTTATAATAAGCTACGTTAAGGGACGCGCTTTATTTAATTTCTTGGATAGCTTTTGTTATTGTTTATATTTTGTGTATTGTAAAGAACAACAACAATACAAAACAAAAATATATTAAAAAATAATTGTTATATGTATTTCGTATTTTGCCGTCATGAATTTACTTCAAAGCTTACACATAGATGGCGCTGATATACATCAGATTCTGATATTTAGCTTCGTAATACACTTCGTTGCAAAGTTATAGATGCACCATACAATAGTGCGGTAGTAGCCCATTTCTGTAGCAAAAAAGAGCAAAATGTGTGATGGCAAAACACATCTGCCTTCTTGTTATCACTGATACCAAGAAAAGATTTGCCGCTAGAACGGCATTTGTGAGTAATTCGATAAAAAGTTGTCGGAATGAGCAAAATGAATGTTGCTTTATTATAGACACACTTAACTTTATTTAATTTAACAATAATGAGATTGCACAAAAATTAATAAATATTTGTTATTAATAATCAGTAGCTCCACCTTTATTCGCCACGATGTTCAGAAATCATTTTGGCATTGATTCCACGAAAGAAGGATTTACACATTTTGGCGTCAAGATTAGTCAAGCAGCTTCAACGGAATCTTTATGCTCACTGATAGTGTTAAATTCCTTAAAATCTTTATAAACTGTTGGAACTAACCATCCTCATAGGGTTTGCATGAGGACAACGGGTCGAAGAGCCGAGAAGGTTGATAGGATACCTCAAGAACCAATTTTTGTGTTTCTTATGTGGATCGTAGCGTCATTCTGTTGATAAATTAAATGATCGGCTTGATATTGCTCAAGATACTGAAGGAGTTTTTGTCTGAGGATTTTCCGGTAATCCAGGCTATTCATATGATAGGAAGAAAAGGAAAATTGTACGGTTCCCTTATCCTAAAAGCGTCCCATGCGATCAATAACATGCCTCAAAAATGTCCATATTAGAAAATTCCGGACATCTCTCTGCAGATCCCTCCACTATCCGCATAGACCAAGGGGACCGTCAGTTCAGATGACAAAAAATTTAGTCTTAATGATCCAAATCGGCAAATCATTTCTAGGTGTCAGCGATAAAAAGAGAAGGCAGATGTGTTTTGCCATCACACATTTCTATATTTCTACACAGATGGGCTACCGTATTATTCCATGGTGCATCTATAACTTTGCAACGCACTGTATTTGATGAATTTCGACTAAGGATTTTTGGGATAGTAAGCAAAGTTTTGAATTTCCATAGGATAATATCCTTTGAAGCCAGCCCTAACCCCTAAATTCACCTATGTACATATATATTTTTTAATTAAACAAAAAACTTTGTACTAGGAGTAATAAAGATACGCAACATCTTGACACAGCCTAAGTGTATGGCCACAACGACGCACCTAGCACCGGACATAGCACAGCACAAGACGAATCATTCTCTAGCACATCGCGGAATTAATGGCCACAGTGAAGAACTGCACATTGCGACCTCGAAGATTTGACTTCTGAAGTAAGTTAAGATATTGCGAAGTCGCAGTCCAGTTTTCATTAAAGAGTATAGACAGAATTCAACACTCTATGTACAGGGTGGGCCAAAAGTCACCATGGGGTTTAAAAATTAAATTGGTAACATATGGGTGTATTTGCGAAGCGTACAAGCCATAAAAAAACACTTCTCCTAGCGCACAAGCAGGAGTTTGCGAGGCGCACACCTATTGTTAAGGGATTACGCATTGTTTTGGAAACGCGCGGCTATGGTTAAGGTCAACGCATTGTTATATCACGTATCTTTACCTGATCTATGAATTTTGCCTGATCTATGTAAGTTAAGTTAAGTTTTTAAACCACTAATATCAATATAAGGAGTACGCTCTGCGCCAAGCGCAAAGGCACACACACAGGCAGGCAGGCACACACACACACACACAGAGGCAGGCTGGCAGGGGCTCCGCTTCGCTCCGCGCGCGTGTGTGTGCCCCTGCCAGCCTGCCTCTGTGTGTGTGTGTGTGCCTGCCTGCCTGCATGTGTGTGTGTGTGTGCCTGCCTGGGTGTGTATTTCTTTGCTCTTGGCAAATATACCCTACGGGGGTATATTACTAAGGGCAGGTAAAGATATGTGCTAGAACAATGCGTAATCCCTTAACAATAGGTGCGCGCTTCGCAAAGTATTTTTGACTAGATTAATTTTGGGTTGTGCGCTTCGCAAATATACCCTAACATATGGTAGGATGAAAAAAAGGAGGGGTAAGGTGGGGTGGGGAAACATGCTTACCTATGAAGAACAGACAGTTGGCTATCATGTAAAAAAGGAATGAAGAGAAACGGTCAACAGGGTGTGGAGCAATGTACAAACGAAAAAGTTAGTTATTTTTAAACCCCATGGTGACTTTTGGCCCACCCTGTAGTTGCAGTTCATCTGAAGACGACGACATTTTGTGTGAAGTTAGTAAATGGAATTCCTTAAAATTTTTTTTAAAAAAGTCAAGCCGCATTCATGAAATTAACTTTAAGAGAAGTAATTTGGCTGAATTTCATAATTTCTATTAAGATCTCCGAAGAGACCGATAACAGTTTTACAAATACATATATGCGCATGGCCGTATCTACATTTGATTACAAGATTCACGGACAAATTGTGAAAGATTGGAAGAATTTCCACAATCAACCAATAGGAATAATAGAAAGACTAATAATCACGTTATGCTAAGAATTTTTTTTTTATTATTGTATAGTATAGCATTACAAAAAATAAAAAAAAATTAGTTATTGGATGTTCGGATCCATATTCAGACTTTTCCATGCAGACATGGAAAAATCTCTGAAAATTCTTTTCGATAAATAAATGGGTGATTACCCTTTTTGTTTTTTGTAACGCAGGGTACAAGAGACCCCATCCCAAACACGGAGACAATGGCGGCCCATTGTGCTGTCCTGCTAGAAGCCCATTTTACAAAATCTTCCTGTCCTTTTAATGAAGCACATCAGGTCATGGTGAGGAAGGTTTTTCAGCTCATCTATAGATAGAAGGGCAGAGAGTAGAGTATCTAACATACTCCGGGCGAAGGCCGGACAAGCACACAAAAAGTGCTTGGTTGTCATAGGCTCGACTTCTAGACAGGACAGACACTCATTGCTGTACAACTCCCATCCTTGTTACATGAGCGTGCAGTGACCTGTGGCTGGTGATGACGCCAAGCACAGTTCTACATTATTTCGCTCCAAGCCCCATAAGAAAATCGGAGATATTCCTACTGGTCCCATGCAGAAACAGGTTTGTTCACCTACAAGTACTCAGATTCTCCCATATCTTCTGATGCTTCCTATAAATCAGCTTTGATGAGAGACCTTCATTCCCCATTATTCTCATGTGACCAGGAACCCACAGAAGGGATACCTTGTTGTGGATATACAACTTTTCTACAGACGACCTGCAATCCCCCAGTAACATAGATATTATACGAGGGCCACTCAGTTCCATACAGGCTGCCTGACTATTCGAAAGGATTAGCAATGTCCTTTCCCTTGATCTCCATATCAAGGACCATCTTCGCTGGCATTGAGATGTTGAAGGCTTCCGCCTGGAAGGCAGTGGTTTGTCTTCCAAGTGAGTAGTCCATCCCAATGTCAGGCTCAGGAAAGTAGACATCTTCCCCAGCTCCCTTATTAGTGAGAGAGTCGTCAGTGAAAATTTTTAGAGCGGCCCGACGAAGGCTCGATAAGGCACTTCGCGCAGTCCACAATTCCCTTACAGGAAAGTTCACAGATAAGCGACGCCCAAAATGAAGCTCAGATACAGAGGGTTTTCCAAGTCCAGCCCATACGTCAGAGAGCAATGAGAAAAGCCAGTACAGCAGTCCTCCCAACATCCCCATGAGCGCAATCTGCATACGGTTCTTTTGGCATTTGCCTGAATGACAAGATCCAGGGATGGTTACCCTTACTAGGCTCCAGATCGTGATCATGAAATTCTTCCTCGAGAAGTTGCATAACTTTAGTTCCAAGTCTTATCTTTTGCCAAGCAGCTAATGATCTAACATGTTAGCAAGCTATTAAGAAATGTGATGTTGTCGTCTATATTTTTCTCCGTCCGCATATTGAAAGCATTTTCCTTTCTCGTAAGGTATTGCAGATTTTCTCTTTCTGCATCCAAGAAAGCAGGACCAAGAGGATCCAAATTTTACTGTCATATATAAATCTGCTGAATTTACTCGATATAAATGTACTCCACAGAAGAAAATTTACTAAAATATCGTTAAATCTATTAAATTCACCCCAGTCGGGGTAAATGTTACCAACGCACCGCACAAAATAAATAACAACTCATTTCCTGTGTGCAGTGCTAGGCTCAGTACAATGGTTGGTGCGGGGGGCGATGCAAGGTGCGGTGCGCCACTGTGGCCATTTCTATTTGAGATAAGGGATAAATTTTATCATCGCACACTAAGCTCAGGGCGATGCGATGTGCGGTGCTTGGTGTGGTGCGTTGTTGTGGCCATGCCCTAAGGCTTGAAGCCATAGCGCAAGGTAATGAAAAGAGTTTTCTAATTTTCCCTGGGTGATTCAGTTAAAGCGATCACTGGGTGTCCAGTTATACTTTTCGATGGGCTGCGCATACTGAAATACTAATTATTTATGCGTGGAGGCGCTGCGATCGTCCTAATGTTAAGCTCTTAAAAAATATGCTATATATCTCCTGAATTCTTTAGTTTGTGCTATTCGATAAGCTCAGGTTGGAAAGAGAACACTCCTCTTCCCCATTCATTGATGTGAAAATATTAAGAAAACATTAGACATATGTGCAAATTTTGGAACTATTTTTTATTCTATACCGACTAAACTGGGATTCGTCTATGAATTCTATAATTTCCTTATAATTTCCATGTGTATACGTGAACTTCTTAAATTCTCAGTGTTGCTTGAATCCAAACTATTGTCGTAACGATATGCCGCTTTTAGTAATGTATGTGAATTTTACGAACATTTAAAGTTTGATCAATTTTGACAAAAAGTAGTAGATGCTGGTAACAAAGTTATAAATTTATATCTATATTTCTTAAGAAATAAATAACAGGAAATAAATTTTCTTTTCAGTTGAATACATAAATAAAAATTGCGAAAAATGGTGCAAATTTACATAAAAACAACGTAAATATCTTCTTTAAAAATATAAAACAGATGCTATAAAAATAGTTTTTACTTTTTAGTAACCAGTAGAAGCTCTTTTCTCTTTAATTAACTGGAAAATGCGCCGCAACATTGACTGATTCTCTAATTCATTTTGTGGAACCGACGACCATGTTTCTTTTATTGCATTTTTCAATTCGTTAATGTTGCGAAATTGACGTTCATTGGTATAAACACGCCTTGCGATAATCCTCCAGAGATTCTCAATTGGATTAAGATCTGGACTCCTTGAAGGCCAGTCGAGTTTCGTGATTTGTTTTTGAGCGAGCCACAGGCTAACTTTCTTCGCAGTGTGAATAGTGGCATTGTCTTGCTGAAAAATGAAGTCCGTGCCGCAAATTTCCTCAACGCGCTCAACTATTACATCTCGATGTACGCTTCTGCGTTGATTTTTCGGGGAACAAATGCAATTTCGGTTTTTCCATTAGCAGAAAATCCAGCCCAAATCATAACACTGCCCCCACCGAAATTGCGACTCATGCTCACCTTTTCCTGAAGGCTCTTATCATGTCAATAATATATTCAATATAGTCAATAAACTTCTTTTCGTCTGTGAAAAGAACTTTTCGCCATTCTGCTGTTGTCCAGCTCATATGGCTTTCAGCAAATTTTAACCTGGTTTCCTTATGTAGGTACTGCAGTTAGAGGGGGCTTTCTAACTTTTTTCTTGAATTAAATATTAAGATTTTCATTTAAAATTTGCCGCATCCGTGTCGGCCTGTTACTGGCAAGTTTAATTTATTCATTATTTGTGATTAAAATAATTTATTTATTGCTGCTTCACGAACTTGACGCGCTGTCAATATTTTGTTCCGTTCGTGTTTCGAAGGTTTGCCATAATTACTGCCCAACTTAAGAAAGTTGTGTATGACAGTGTTGGATCTTTCGATCTTCCTTGCACTTTCCCGAGCCGAAATTCCACAATCCTTATATTGCGGCTTGTTCTTCCTCGCTTAAAACTTTACCACGCGGCATATCTGTATTTTTCGAAAGAAAAATTAAATAACTGAGGGCCTGTCCGGATCCAAGTCTTCGTCTTCGTCTTGTTATTACAGTTAGTGACGTAACATCGAGACAAGCTCTATCCGAATCCATGTCTATGCCACCGAGCTTTGCTAGTTTGTATAACAGTTTTGACATTTGGTTAGCTTGATCACCGAGTCAAGGTTTTAGTTGACTTATTTAAATAGACAACGTATTGTGAGGTTATGTTTGTTTGCTGTCTGTGAAATCAAGCTGAGCAAACGAATGAATTCGGACAGGTTAGCTTCGTCTTCGTCTAACTATAATAAAAGCTGAGCTTGTTGTGTTACGTCACTACCTGTAATAACAAGACGAAGACGAACACGAAGACTTGTATCCGGACATGCCCTGAATATAATCACTGTTTTTATATAAATTTCCACCAAAATTATGCAAATATTCACTAGCGCATTCAAACAGTAAATGTGGAGATGAACAATGATATGAGAGAGATAAAAAATCATACCGAAATTCTTGGTAAGAGTCTGATGGATGATCTAAATAAGTAAAAAAACTTGCGCTGTTGCCAAGAATAATGCACCATTAACCATTATATCCACTGACTTATAACAATGGACTGAGCGATTTGCTATTTCATGTGGCACAAAAAATATTGTGTTTCTGTATATCACCGTTAGAGCACCCTTTAAAACGATTACATAAAAAACATGTAAGAACATGTAAAAATTTTACACCCGAAAAACGAATTAAATTAAAAAAATGTATTTTCTTGTGTCCAAGTGATATTTTAATCGTTTATAAGGAATTAAACTCATTCCGACTTTAATTTTCAAAATTTATTCTTAACTGAATCCTGCTTATGGGCAAAAGAGACGGAGCATGGTAAACACAATCTTTACCTTATTCCTTCTGAAGTGATTGCATCTGTAGCCAACATAAAAACATCAAATGGCATAAGCAAATGTTCCCGAATGCAATATTTTGTGTTGGTAGCTCCAACTCTGCCATAGGGCGAAAGAGAGAACTATAAAGCTTGTGCCATGCTTTCCTATAGGAAAATGGTAATACGCTCAGTCCATTGTTATAAGTCAGTGATTATATCAAAATGTTACGTCTTGTCACATTGTTACTGACTTCGTAAAAATGCCATCTTGACATCACTAAACTTATAAATTCAGATTATAAACTGTAACCATTAAATATAAATATAAATGAAATGAAATGAACTGAAATTCAGACCTCTTGTTGATTCAATTGGATTTATCATCATTTCGAAGTGTTATTATTTTCAAAATTGTTTTGACGAAATTTCTACACCTGACGGCTTAAAATTGATTTTTTTTTTTATGAATAAAAATTGAAGAGTTTTGAATTGAAGTGATAACAGGTTGAATGAATCTTCAAGTTTTTTTATTACAATACCTAAAACAAAGATAATCCAAATAAAATCTATAAAATCTAAGAATTGATATAAAAATAAAATTTTCATCTATGCTACTAAAATCTTCTTCACTCCAAAGTGTAATATAGATTAAATTTCATTCAATTTAAGTGGCTAGCCAGCCTAGTCAGCCATTAAAACTGCCGGTCACCGCAACTTCAGCATTGTAACTGAATAAAATTTCAGCATAATTCTCTGCCGCATAAAATTGTCACGAATTTCGGCTTATCAGTATCCCAGAAAAGTGTGTAAACTTCTACAGAACTATGAAGGATAGAATAACTGGTTAAGTATCGGCGGCGCTCGCTCAACGAATACATATATACATACATCCATCCTCCATCCATAAACTAATTAATGTTCACGTCATCTGGCCCCCATTTCCTTGTTAATATTCCATAAAACAAAATTCCAGGAAATCTTTTATCTTTACCCAAAATAGTTAGTACCTAACTTACCTAGTTATTGTCGTGCTCATAAAAATGCTATTTAACTCATATTTTGATGGTTTCGTGCCTTTTAGGAATTATTATGATCGAGGTGAAGTGCTACAAAACGTGTCGGCCTTCTGCTATAGGTTGGATAAGACCATTAAAATATTACAAAAAAAATCATGCCTGAAATCCCAGGGAAACCAAGGCACGTTACTGAAACTCTTGGAAAACCAACAAGAGTCGAACCATTAAAGTGAATGAAGCCCAAACCAAAATATCTTAAGAACTCTAGAAAAATTGACTGAGCAGAAAATTTCTTTGGATTGCGTTTTGGGTCTTTTTTTTCCTCTTTTTTTTTTACTTTAGGGATAATTTTATGTCGGAATTAAGTGGGTGGGATAAAAAGATTTATCTTCAATCCAGCCACTACACTTATGTAGCCTGGTGATAACCGCACTAACAGCAATTTTTAGATTACTAGAAAGAGGTGCTGAAGTACATACTTCTCAGAATTTGATGAGTCAATGAACTTAACTTTTTAATTTGGTGACAGCATGTCGTACAATTGGCTGCTGCAATCACCCGTCTAGTATTGCTACATTACTGGTTGCATCTTCTTGCAGCAGTCGGAGGACTTAAGTGCAAATTTTCACACCAGTTGCACTTGCATTTGGCTTGCAGTGAAAATATGCACTTGAAATATGGCTAAGTGGGAAATCACAAATTGGCGGACGTGGTAAAAATTTACGATTTGTTCATGTATAATGGTCCTCGAATGTAGGCATAAAGTGCTCTTATTTGTGCATCTCATCATAATATTGCTGCTGCAATGACTGTTTTCTATTGAATATTTAAACCGTTATTCAAAACAGGAGTTTAGAGAGGGAGATGACATATTTTTTTGGGGGGTTGTACATAACATGGGTGCCAACAGAGTTTTTATTAGTTTTAATAATTTTAACATTTCGAGATTCTTACTTTATTTACACATCCCAAACTGAGATAGACATTATTGCAGATTTGGATGGATTTCTTGCTTCCCAGTTCAAGTGGATTCTGCTAATACCATCTTCTACTAAAAGACCAATCAGCCTAAAATACCCATAAAATTATCAACTTTTTCAGTAAGATAATGAATAATATTAAGATAAAAGACTGTGGTTCAAGAAATGACCCCTGCGGCACCCCAAAGTGTACACGCCTAAAATTTTTGATTTTTTTTTTTTTTTGTCTTTATGAATATTTTATCCCTAACCTGTTCTAGATAAATAGATAAATAAGCGTTACTCAAACTACGAAAAAAAAAGTAAAAGTATTTAATTAAAAAAAAAAGAAGGTAAGTCGTGGTTGAAAACGTGATAAGCCTTATTAAAGTTAAACAATTTCATTTCTGTGAGTAGTAGCAGAGTAGTAAAAAACAGAACTGCTAGTTACAATCGCCTTGCTGTGTTAGTATAACTATATTTTCATATGTGTGTGCTAACGGAGGACGCTAGTTGGGGCCTTTAGAATAGGGTAGCTTAGCTATCATGGGTTTCATACGCTTTACATATTTGCTCTGGAAGCCTTACTAAGCCACTTTTAGATCTATACCTACATTAATTTAGCCACAAATCAAAGGTGCTTTTTGTAGTATCGTTATTCGTTTATAGAGACGTAGAGAGGTGTCTGAAGTGAGTTTGACCACAAGTTTTTATTGTATAAGCTGGAAGAGCAATTCTCTTGTTTGCATGCTTTATACGAAAATGTGGTACCAGTAATGCATTTCGGCCGTCAATTGTCTAAGGGGACTTCCAACAGAGAAACGAGATCTGAAAATGTAAATAATTCGGATGACTTTTAGTCATCTGGTCAGCTGGTTGAACCTATCAAAAACAAGGAAGCAAATGTACTGTACACTGTACTGAGGCTTTCGCGATTTTAATGGCGTCGGAGTTAACTCTTAACATAAAAATCTGATTAATCTGTTAAATAGGAAGATGCAAGGCAATAACATATGTATTGTGTCCACTAAGCAGGTCTACTCCGCTGCTTTATGTCTTGTCTTGGATATGTGAACTGGTTTAGTAGCTATATATGTGATTGCTACCTGGATAATCTCTAAGATTCTGGATTAGGGAGGCATTGAATCGACTTTAAAGCAGGGCTCGAAAATAACCGGTATTTTCTAATTTTCAAACGAAAAAGTCACATACAAAATAGGCAATACAACAAAAAACATTTTAAAGGTGTGTATATTTTTGAAAGGTCTTTCAACTCGTGGCATGACCATGAAAACTTTGACTTTTTTAATAAAAGTAAATAAATATGAGTAAAAATAAACTTTTACAATAAAAGTTTTTAATACCCGGCAATTTTTAATGTATATTTTTCAGTCAAGAAATGACTCTTGATGTACATATTTCTGAACAAACACGATGTAATCTTAAATGTTTTCTATTTGTGCTCGATCACATTCTGCTTGCAAAAGCAAACTATCTTACCTTGATAATGTTTTCGAAGATCTACTATATCCAGTTGCAGTACCTATAAGTAAATGTCATATTTTCAATTAATTTACGCGCTGTATAAGGTGGTTCCATATTGTTTCTGTTTTTGACCTAAAAGGTGATATATAGATTTTTGAGCGCGCTATTTCGGTTTTTTGTTAATAATAATGAGCAACCCACTTTTTGCACATTCCTAAAAATCAGTACTTGTAACTATCGATTTGTCGTAAATGCCATTTTATAGAACATACGACAAGAGTTTCTTGCAAATTGAATTTTGGTTGTTTTTTTTTGCAGTCGCCAGAGTTTTTAAAGAATGCAGTTGATTTTGGATTTAATTCAAAGGAATGAAGACTACGTACTTTCCATTCTTTCAATTCTTTGCAATATTATGAATTAGGAAATACAACGCCACATTCCTCAAAAAATATTGCCCAATGCATTCTTTTTCCTGATAGAAAGAGAATGCATTACTTGGACTGCATATGAATTCACTTGCATTCACTTTTTTTTTTTTTTTGAAAAAAACAGGGGGAACAGGAGAAATCCATCCCAAGCACGGAGGCCATAGCGGCCCATTGTACTATCCTGTATCCCATTCACCAAAACCTTCCTGTCCTCTTAATGAAGCGCATCAGGTTTTGGTGAGAAAGGTTTTTCAGCTCATCCACAGATATGCATTCACTTGAATTCAATGAAATTATTTTGTGTTTAAGAATTTAAAGAACAAATAAAACACTTTTAATTATTTTTTTTTGAAGAAATTCATATCAAATAATTATTATTTTTCATTTTTTATGTGAAAAAAATCATTTAGCGACAATTATATGCCCATAATAAATGTACTTTCATTATGTGATAGAATTCGAAAATTTAATTAATAAAAAAAAAGTCAATAATAATTATTTTCAAGTTTTGATTTTTAAATCAATAATAATCATTAAATATAAATTTCACTCAAGAAAAGGACTCACATCTAATTGTTTCTTCTTAAAATAATCAATAATCATCACACCTGATTTTTATTTTTTTCGGTCAAAAATAAAACTCATGTCTGATTTTTATAATTTGGAATCAGAAATGGATAAGGATTGAGCCTAATTTATTCGATCAAAAAGAAAACTCAAAATAGTATTTTAGGTCTAATTAACTTATTACCTTATTGTCATTAAATTGGTTTTTTGTAATTTTTGAGTAGTAGAATTTACTCATAATTTTCATTATTTATGTTAGCTCTTAAACCAATTGTAACTTTCTTCAGAAAACAAACTTCCCTACTTTCAAATCTATTCACACTTTCATTCGAAGCTCAATACAAAAGGGTAAAGAATGGTCGTTTGACTTTTGTTTTGTTCATATCGTGACCGTACTTCAAATTTCACGACAGGCAGTATTGAGGAAAAAAAACATGCTCAAATTTACTCGGGTATATCCAGATTCTTTAATTTAAATGGCACGCAGATATACTGGAAATAAGTAGTGTCGAATTTCGTATTCCCCTGTCTTTAGTGCTTGTTTTCTACTTATTTTCGCATAACATAACGTATAATACTTTTTTAACAATATTTCTTCCATATTCCAATAAATTTTACTGTGAGTTTCTGCTTTCAGTACCCAAAAATGAAAAATTCTTTAACAAGTGAAGTCAAAGAAAATGCTTTTATTGTTTGATTAAAAAATAAAAGTAAAGGAATATGACTTTTATTATTTGACCGAAAAATAAAAGTCATTTTTTGACTTTTATTTTTTGATTGAAAAGTATACTTTAAAAATTACCTGTTATTAAAAACTTTTATAATAAAAGTTAAAATGGAACAGTTATGTAATGACTGTTTTTGTTTTAAGTCAAACAATTATCGGTTACTTGTGACTTTTAATTTAAAAGTCATAAAAGTTACCTGCCCTGCTTAAAGGTACAATTCAGTTTTTTCGCGATAAGTAGGTACTAGAGAATAGGGTAGCTAACCCGGAATTACACGAGTAAGTTGAACTGTCACTGACACTGATACAGACACGTATAAATCCCTACTGACTAGTGTTTTCTACTGTGTGGCAAGAAATCTAGTCAGTAAATTGTCCAACGTAAAATTAAAATGACGGAAACTGAAAATGAAAGCGACATGCTAGTGGAAATTTGTGTTTATATTTCTAATCTTCTCTCTTTTGACTGTGAATAACTGAAAAGTCTTTAGTAGGTACCTATACATTGTAATCAGGAAGAAATCATTGAAATAAAGAGAATAATGACGGCATAAGGAAGATATAATGAGCAATGCATACAGAAGAGGAACGTCTGCACAGCTTAACGACATTTTTATAATGAACTGACTAGTCAGATCATCGAACGCAAAGCGTTTGTAGTCAGTAAAATTGGCAGACGAAGTGAGTACAGACTGTCAGTTGTACTGATCCGTGTAAACGCCGAGTATGGAAGTTTCGTAAAACTCTTCTTCAACGGCCGAAAAGAGAGATTTTACGAATTATTCTATTTCTAGAACTTGTAGGAGACAATCTAGAAAAGTAGTTGGCGTCATTTGACTTGTCACAGCAACTTATACACTCATACTTATCTCTTATTTCTTGAATATAGTTGCCTTTTATAATCCAGGTGAACTAAAAAGAGGATAAGAAGGTTACTTTAGTAGATAGTTAAAACTTTGTTTCCAATGCATTAAAGAAAACTTACCAATCGTCCAAGAAATTACTTATCTGTAATGCGTTTAGTTTACTTCTGTGTATTACATTTCATATACGAGGATTACGAACTTAAAAACAGTATCAATAAAACCATTACAGTGCTCACAAAATTGTAACCAATACTGTATTTGATTGTGACCATTTATAAAATTGTTTTCAAAAATCATCGGAAGCGGCGGGTATATTTCACATTCTTCCTCTTCTTCTACTGAGATTAGAAAAGTGTGTTCCAACCTTACTATTCTCAAATTTCAAGTAAATATATCTTGTTCATGGATTCCTTGTCCACCTCGACGCGGTCATCCTACTTAGTTTGTTTTTGAATTTTATAGCTCTTCTTACTTTAATGGGCCGCCTTGGCTTCCATGAAATATAATCCAAAATTTCCATGAAACATAATCCAAATTATATCTGTTCCCTCTTTTCAATTATGTATGTTTAGCTAACATTACCTCCACACATATATATCTATTTAGCTAAGTGGAAGGACAATAACCACATCATTTTCTTAACACCAAATTGAATACCATACCTTAAAAGTAAAAAATTTCAAAGGATCATTCTAGCAATTAATCACGCTCCAAAAAGTCCTCTAAACCTCATACGTCATAGGCATATATCCACACTTTCGGGTCAAAAGCAAAAAACAAAAAACAAAAACAAAACATAAATGTGGAAAAAAAAACATGCTTAAAATTTCGTGGGCTATTTTTTATTCATATACGTGTGGACATTTAATCGGCAGTGGTTGGAGCCCCTCAATGAGGTTTCCAGGCCGCCACTTCCATTCATAGATGAAACCACTTAGCCAAAGGCCTGTTTAATGGGCAAATGGATGTGTGGCCTCCGTCCGATATATTCAAAATGAGAGAGAGACCTTACGAACACGAACATACAAGTAACTGTATAATTTTGTAGATATATCGACATACATATGTATGTACAGAAAAGCATATAGGAAGCACAATTTAGTCGTATGGAAATGAAGAAACCTTTAAATTATTTGAAAATTTATTTTGTCCATTTTTTATCCTTTTTGTTTTTTTTTTTTTTAATTCATACAAACTGGACTGGTTACGACATTACACACGAAGTCCATTTTCTTCCTTGCAATTCTGTAATCAGCAGCAATGTCTTTCAAATCGGTAGAAATGTTTTGTAGGTATAGGCGCAATGTATAACCCTGCGAATTTCTTCCACAACGATTTGTCGTAGATGTAATAAAGTGGAATAGACTTGAGAGTAATTAATCACTCCCGGTAAGTACTGCTTATAATTAATTTACATTTGATATGTTTGCCGTCCCGACTCCCCGAGTCTTTTAGACTCCAGAGAGTGTAGTGGTTGAGTATGGGTGGTTATCGCATCGCTAATTACTGCTATTATTAATTTGTCACCGTATTTATGTGCATTATATAGAAATTTTATTATAATCACAGAGCGAAAAAATTTCCGTTAATTTCGTAAATTGTATCCTTATCCACTTATTTTTAAGGAACAAGGACGGCACAAGTCGACATTTCCATTGTGGACATCTCATTCCAAAATGTACGAAACTGAAATAAATTGAAATGAAAAAAAACAACGAGTCTAATGAAAATCATGACTTAAGGAAAATTGCCCTTTTGAATTTTTTTTTTTTTTACTTTTTAATTAGCCCAGCAAGGGAAAGCTGTCTCTCAAACCAGTAGCGCGCGTATATTTTTTTTGCTTCTTTTTGGTAGGTGTAGATACATCCCCAGTAAAGTTATACATATATATATATATGTATATACCATCATCCCGATCCTCCTACTTTTTAGCTTAGAATTCAATTGTAAGGGCAACCAACCCCGCTGATGGCTGGTGCGAAACAAAAACTGACGTCCATAATTCATTCTGTTCATTTCATTTAATACGCGCTATAATGACAGGCGAATTTTTCGCATCCAGTTTCAACTTCATGATGCGATGATGGAGAATGAGATGAAAAAAAAACGAAAAACAAAAACAAAAAAAAAAAACGGGAAAACCCAGAGCCCCCTGATAAATTGGGGTCGAATTTTTCTTGAGTTGAAAAGAAGACAAGAGTATTATCGCCAGCGTAAAAGCATAAAAAAATTTCGAGCTAAGTTAAGGGATAAAAAAAATGAAAAATAAAATAAAAAAAAATCTAAATAACCAGTAGCGCAGTGGTGGGGGTAGAAGAAAAAAAATTCACAGCAAATTAAATTATGCCGACAGGTTACAGTCAATTTAAAGGGAATAAGCCAAATGTTTGTTATGTTTCGAGTTTTTGGTATTTTTGTAATTTTTTTTTTATTTTTTGGGAGGAATAAGGATGTATGTACTATAGTGGGGGTTGGGGGTGGGGGTTGTTACTTTTAAATTATTTTAAACTTAATTTTTGAGCAATTCAAACTGTCAATTACTCTGGAAATGTAGGCAAATGGCACCGAAATAAAATAGTTGCCATGGACCTTTGCCAATAAAAGAATTGAAATCCGAAATTGAAGGTCCACCAGAGTTCTGTCCATATATCACCATAGTTCTTCGAAAAGCATAACTTATTCATTTTTTGGGTTCCGTACAACAAACGGAAAAAAACTAAACCCTTGTAGGATCGCTCGTGCATCCGCCCGTCCGTCCGTATGTTTGTCACAGCCATTTTTCTCGTAAATGACGTCACGTAGGAATTTGAAATTTGGCAGAATGCTATGTCGTTGTGACGCGTACATTTCGATAGTCAGAGGTTATTAAATATTTTTTTCTTCTAATTTTTAATGGGATTGGTTGGGACTCCTCAAAAAAATCTTTTTTGTTTTGTATCGATACCCCCATCGTTAACGGAGATACTTTCAAGGATTAAAAAAAAAAAAAAGCTACTTTTTCAAAAAAATATATTTAAAAATTGTTGGTAGATTGGGGTATAGCCCAAAATGTACGAAGAAATACCGCCACCTCTGATCATCTAGGTTTGTAAAGATAAAATTTTGAAATTATCAGGGTTACTAAGCATTGAGCCATAGATAACAGGAAAACTGCCGCTTTTTTCGTCAGTCTCATAGTTGCTAGTTCTGGTTTGCAGATCGCATCGTCGAGCAAGACAGATCTTCCAGAATCTTCTTCTATGTTGCAGTTTCCGGTTCGGATTATCTGGAACCATCTCGAACTTATTGTCTGATCTTCATAAATATACCTCGCACTTTCCGTTGCGTTGTTGCCTCTATTATTATTGAACTCTTATAGAATTTATAAGGATAAGATCAAATCAAGCAAGTTCTTTCCTACACCTTTCATTTTTCTATTGTCATCCTTGTCAATTATAAATCCTCATCTTCTTTGATCCTTTAGGTAGGGTATTGAGAGTACTCTTTGTCCATCAATTCAATTGCCTGTCTTCTTTTGGATAGTTTTCTTTATCTTTATTAACTTCTCGTTGCTTTAACTTCTTTTCATATATAGCTGTTGTGCTATATCAGCCGTAAAGTCTGACTTTCAGGGAACTGAGAGGGAGTAAGGATTGGATAGGTTTAAGGATTTTAAAGAGACTGGCAAGTTCTTTCCTAAAAGCTTCTTTCAAAAACTGAAAAATTAGTGGGCTTATTTATGTGATTAAACTAGGTAGTAATCACCTATGTGGTCGCAGAAACTTATTACATATTATGGAGGTAGATGTTTCTAGTCTCGAGCTTTGCCAAGACAAGTGGTAAGAGGCTTTTATAGGTTACTGGTAAATGCTGGGTTGGTTAGAAATTTTTGTATTTTGATTTTCAGCAAGTTCGGATAGATACTCCTGGATTGGAGTGCTGTTGGCTGACTCGTAAAATACTTTTTTAGAATAGTTTTTACCATTTGAGATAAGGATAAGGTGAGTTTCATACCTGCCTTTATATTAATCTGATGCAAGTAGCTTATCCCCACCTACTATGACTTTTAGTGCATGTAATTGGAAAATATCCGCATTATTTATGGGCTGATCAAATTTCATAGATACGAATCCATTTCTTATCAGTTTTTGAACGTTAATAAGAAAAAAAGCTCATTTCTATTTTCCGTACATTTTTTGGGAATTACAGTTAATTACAACTAACATATAAGTAAATAATAAATACATCGACACGTAAATTAGCACGAAACCAAATTATGATCATAAATATTTCTTGCGCTTACAATTCTCTTATTACAAATCTGGTAACATGGACATAATATGTTATTCATGGCAATTGCGCGCGCGATTCATTTCATCATCGATTATGTTCCATATTTAATAAAATTGTTTCCAGTTACATGAATTATAATATATACACGTCTATACATATATGTACCTTAACATATGTATTATAAAAAAAAAATTGGAATTCACTCAAAGCGAAAGGTACGAGCTATGAAAATTCTTACGAGAAAATGTTGAATGGAACGTGCCATAAATTTATAGGTATATGATCCGAATTCGGTTGATTTTCTCATTGAATTTCATCCATAAATGGATCAGAAGCATTTGCCTTTTATGTTTCTGACAGGTTTTATGCTCACGAGACATATTTTCATTTTTATTTCTTTTTTATTTTACATTTTTGTGTTACAATTAATCGGTAAGCGACAAGTATGCACACGTATTTACTTCACGTTTATTTATGCAATTCTTCTTAATTTTAACCATTTTTGGTAAAGTAATAATTTTCAAATGAATGAAAGACTTCAAATGTGCAGAACATACGCGCATACACATAATACGGGACCCCGGAGAGTGAATAACATTGCTGCTTCTGGTTTTAATCAATTTTCATAAGAAACGAGATACATTACGACGAATTAAATTCATCAATTTAATCAGTCAAATGTAAGTTAAATGACACAAAAAATATGTCTTTGTCGCGTTTTATGCAATTGGTATTCACATATCCCTCGCAATGACACTAGGGGGTCTTTGCTTTAAAATATTCACCCCTTCCTTTTATAGTGTAAGCATGTCGAACGTGAGTGCTGCTTAGAGTACTTCTCATTCAGTAAGTATAACTGAATTGATGCAATATGAAGAAATGAGGGGGGAAGACTAGATATATTACACTTTACCATATGTTAGCGACACAATAATATAAGAAGAAAGCTGGTTGCATGTATATTGAACGTGATGCTTTTGAGATGGATTTCAATAGGTGAATGAATAATTTAAAGATAAGCTAAAGATTTTTTATCTTCAGTGTTGCAATCACCTGAGCTAGATTAGTTAGAAATTTAGATTTAATCTTCAGCATTGAGCATCATTCTTTTTGTGATTCCCTGCTATGGCCGGGTATGCGGATAGAATCTGCTATATCAGCATAATGTAAAATACCAAATATTATAAATAAGTAAGTACTTCTTAAAAATAATTGAAATTCTAAGTACCAATCATAATCCATGCAATGAAAATATCTACCTACACTAAAATAGACCTCAATTTGGGTTGTTTCTTTCCAAGTTGCATCTTGTCAGAGCTAGGCAAGTACCAAAGAAAAAGTACTTAAGTACAAGTACACTACCGAAGGCCTGAGTACTTCAGCGTAAGTACAAGTACTTGTAACCAAGTACTAAGTCTATAAAAAGTACTGAGTACTTTTTAAAGTACTTTTTTAAAATCTTTGTACGTTGGCAGTAATATAATGAAGTTTATCGAGTTCAGTTAATAGATATTATTAAATCAATACCTTTTGAAAACTAGAGTGTGTATAGTAACCAGTGGCTACTATATATAGTTTTTCGTAGTTTTCGGTGCTGCAAGTAGAGTAAAACTTTCACCTCTCCTTGCTACACTCACAAAAACTATTAGAGCAAGCACCCATTATCGCCTCCAATAATGCATAAATTTCTAAGAAAAATTGAGGTCTTGCCTACATCAGGTTGAGGCATCGTTGATTTTATATTGGGGCGAGAAATTGCTTGCTTACCCTTGGCTATGTGCACTGACGAATATAATATGGACTGCTTACTTTTCAATTTCACGTGGGCACACCTGCTTGTGCCAAAAAGAGTTCTTACGTCGGTGCCAACATTGAAAAATCATTGGCGGGAAGTTGAAAAAGTGAGCTCGCAGCTCAGAAAGTGATTTTAATAAAAAAATAAAATGTATTTCGACGAATCCACTAATTTATTTGGTGTTTTCAGTTCTCTCTGAGTTGGTATTTGGTGCTTAGACCGAAAGTCAGCAATACAGAAGTGAGCTCACTTTCTGCAGTGTATTTCTATGAACGCAGTCAGTCCATATTATACATGTCAGTGGTTATGTCATCAAGCCGAGGCATCGTCGATTTTGTATTCGAGCGAGACGTTACTGGGTTTTGTTCTACCTGCCCAGTCTTATTTGTATGTTATTAGTTTGTCTAAGGTTCTGCCTTAACGCGTGAGTGCGGCATATTCTTGGACAGTTCTTTGCTTGCTTTAAAACTCAACAAAAATGAAGTTGCGCTAGAGATTGTGTTTGATTTTCTACGAAGAGTTAGATATTTGTAGGTACTTAATAGACTCAGAAATTCCTAAGTAAAAATCTTGGTACTTAAGTACAAAACTAAGTCTTAAGTACAAGTAAATAGAAGCAAGTACTTATGTTCAAGTACTAAGTAGGGACATTTCAAAAGTATTGAGTAATAAGTCTTAAGTAACGAATATGTACTTTAGGTAGTACTTAAGTCTTCTTATACTTAAGTATTGCCCAGCTCTGCGTCTTGTATTGTTAAAATTTTTATTTGCGTTGTCAAATTTCGATTTTGCGTTCTTTTATAGTCGTCTAATTTTTGATTAGAGAGAGGGACATTCGCCAACCATCACAGTTCCTATGTAATCGATCCATAAAAATTATTTAGAGAATATTCTTCCTATGTCTGCAATTGTAGTCAGTCGCCCGTCCGTCGCGTCGTTTACTTAAGTCACCGTAATAATAATGTTTGAGGCTTACATTTCAATTTTTAATTACTATTTAAAATTAAATTATAGAAAATAGTAAATTTAATTGAGCTTGATTTTAAATTCTTATAAAATTTAAATTTTAACCCTGACTTAAATTCAAAAGCATAAAAATATGTTTAAGTTTAAAGTAAAATTTGGAAATTTTAAAGCGCAGACAATCTAGAGAAAGAGATGTTCACATTGAAAGAATAAAAACAATTTGCAATCAAGATCCTAACCAAATCAAAGAATTTACTAAAATTGCTATTTGTTTTGCAATAAAAAAAAAAAAAAAAAAAATAGTATCTAATTATCATTTAGATAGAAAACAAAATCACTAGAAGATGTCATTGATGAAAATGATAGCAGAAACTGTTTTGTGTATGATCCTCAAAAAGATTCGTTATCATCTAATGCAGCAAAATTGAAAAACTTTGGAACTAGTTAGAGTTGGTTTGAGTTTTTTCAAATTTGAGGGAATTTCAAGAACGATATTGGCGCCCTACTCAGGACATGCACTGACGTATAAAGGCGTTGCAGAATGCTATGCATTTTTAGATGAAGTATCATTGATGTTGTTGCTACAATACTTCTCATTCACATATACAGAATTGTAATGCCATTCGTAATACGTGTCAAATACACTATGGAATAATATGCAGTAGTACACTGCGACTTGTCAGGCGTAAATATAGAGATTAATATTTATATTCGCCCAATCACATATACCGTCCAAATCATAGTAGTTAATACAAGCTACACAATCTTCAGTAAGGCCAATGATGGAGCGACAAAGATAAATTCTTCACATCGTCTAAATATAGATTTATATTAATATTACTAGTCACATTCCTATCATCATTAATAAATAGACTAAAACATATTGAGCCCAGAATAGAACCTTGAGGAACACCACAGTTATTTCTGTATGTAGAAGTAGATTTTAAAGAACCTATTTCATCACCGATCACACTTGGTGGCATCTATTATTTAGAAAGTATTAGATTAATAAAGTGGCGCAGCGAAAGAAGTCAAAGCATCCAATATGTAGGGATTCTTATCATTGTTCCGTGGCGCATGGGCTGGACTTAGAAAACCCTCTGGTCAGTATGCTACGTGATGCGATGGTTTTGGGCGTCGCTTCTCTGTGAGCTTTCCTGTAAGGCAACCGTGGACTGAGGGAAGTGCCTTATCGAGCCTTCCCCGGTCCGCTCTAAAAATTTTCACCGACACTAATGAGGAAGCTGGGGCGGGTGTCTACTTTCCTGAGCCTGATATTGGGATGGAGTACTCACTTGGAAGACACACCACTGTCTTCCAGGCTGAAGTTTTCGCCATTTAATGGCAGTGAAGTTAGCCATTGATATGCATATCAATGGGAAGGACATTGCTATCCTTTCGGATAATCAGGCAGCCTTGATGGCTCTGAGTGGCCCTCGGATAACATCTAAGTTACAGGGGGATTGCAAGTCGTCTGTGGATAAGTTGTGTATCCACAAAAAGGTGTCCCTTCTGTAGGTTCCTGGTCACATGGGGATCATGAGGAATGAAAGGGCTGCCATTTTAGCTAGGGCTGGCTTTGATTCTCCGTTCTTCGGACTAGAGCCCGTTATAGGCGTTTCTACCTCGAGTATCGGGTTTCTCATCAAAGCGGATGTCCATAGGAAGTATCAGCAGAGATGGGCGAACCTGAGTATCTGCAGGTTCACAAAACATGTTTCTTGATGGGGCCAATGGGAATATCTCCGACATTTCATGGGGCTCGGAAGGAAACAATGTAGAACTATGGTTGGCATCATCACTGGCCACAGCTCACTTCACGCTCATCTAACAAGGATGGGAGTTGTTGACAGCCCTGAGTGTCTGTCCTGCCTGGAGGGAGAGCCTGAGAAAACCGGCCTTCACCCGCTGCAGACTGGATACTCTAGGTCTGCCCTTCTATCTGTGGATGAGCTGAAAAACCCTCCTCACCAAGACCTGATGCGCTTCATTAAAAGAACAGGAAGGTTTTGGTGAATGAGCCTCTAGCAGGACAGCAGCTATGGCCTCCGTGCTTGGAATGGGGTTTCCTGTGCCTCTGCCTCTAATTAATAAAAAACATAATTCAATATGTAGATTATCAAACGATTTCTCATGCGAGACATTATCATATGGTTTAAACAAATCAATCAGTAATAAAATGAATTTGGTTACATACAAATATTGTTTCGGGCATTTCTTAATAAGAGTTAAGTAAACCAAAAGAATAATAATCATCAAAAGCTTCGGGTAATTGTCGTTAGGTGAACACTTTCATATCAACACATGTCAGAAACTGCAGCTGGAGAAATCACCGTGATTTTCGGAAGATAACAGAAGTAAGGAAATAAAACCATAATCCTTTTCGTACAAAAATTAGAATTTAATTAATTGCAGTTAAGGTTATATTTTAGCGGTTCATGTTGAGAAAGTATTGAAGTACGCACAATCGTACCACAACTTTTTGAGGATAAATTAGGATTAAATATTCAGGATTATTACCATCACTGATTTCGATGAAACTTTCTGTGGAGAATAGTTCACCCACATTATTTCTTATTTAATGTGAAGCAAAAATTTATTTGCAAGGAGGGGCAAAAAGTACAGGATGTGGGTGGTGGGAGGAATTTGTAATGTTGGGTACTTTTCTCCTAACAACTTGTAACTACCTTGTTATACACAATCTATGGAGGTGATAAATGTAAATAGTCTAGCTTTCCAACGAATGTCGAACCATCACTACACCCTCTAAAGTCGATAGTTATAGGATCAGTCGGATTTTTTCAGATAGTTTTCAAATTTCCGGCGTCTAATATTTTGAACTTTTTCTTTTCGTTGGTTTAAAAAAGGAGAATCGTGGTTAAATTCGAAATAGGAAATTCATAATTTTGACTTTAAAGCGCCGTATTTCTGGAGTGTGGCAGTGCACAAGTGGGATAGGAGGATGTAAAATAATAAAGCAATAGTGAAGAGTTCTACATCCAATGAATTATCAGTTGTAGGACTCTTCTCATCAAGTCATATTGCTTAGTGCCCTGGGTGGACTATCTTATGTAGAACAGCCTGTATACACGTAGCATACTATTACAATTTCTATGTCCAACGATATTCCAAAAGTATTTGTATGAATTTTTGTAGTAACTCTTAATTTTATTTTTAACAATTCCCATATGTTTTTGTTTTAATTTTGAAACCTTTAAAACTTGGTTAAATGAAATTTTCAATTAAATTTCTTTCTTCTTTCTCCCCTTTTTTATTATAAATTTCAAATTGAAATTTTTCTACAGCACTCTAAATTTTTACCACCTCGTTCATCTGAAGAAATACGTGCGGTGCGGGTATGTTTTACTGAACTCAACCCTTTCGCGCCAATATCTTTTAAAAAGCACAAGAAGCGACGAATTCCATGGTAGCAAACAATACACAAACACAATTTCATTTCTTTAAATCGTTTCATAAAATATAAAGTGTGAGTAATAAACTTCTTACGAAATGGGTTCTTAGGGATTATATAATTATGAGATGAAGATGGCGAACGTTGTCGTCGACACGTTGTTGACGGGTTTTCTCGACCCGGGTGGTATACGAGTACCTTAAGACGGGGTAGTATAAACGAATATCTACGTAGGTCTGTCTGGCTGGTAGTGTTGGGTATGCCTAATAAATGTGATAGAAAATGGTTTCACCCTGCAAAACTCGATTTTCGTAGTCGCTTCCTTGAAATCTTCCATACAATGTAGATATATCTTGTCAAATGCACGTGAAAGGGTTCCAACATAAAATTATGTCCTTAATGTGAAAATTGTAATTTTGTGCACTAATACACACATACACACACACATACACACACATAAAACGATTATAAGAAGGAAAAGATGTGAAGAAAATGACGACGTCGTCGTAAAGATCTTTTCTTTCATTTTAATATCTGTCTAGTTTGCTTGCTTGCTTTCCTGCTTGCTGAGGAGGGTTTCATCCAATCCTCTATTCTCTTCATGGTTTGGGGAGGTTTCTTCATTTAAACCCTTTAAGTTTCCTTAATTTCTTGTATTTGAATCATCATATCTGCGTGTGGCTTTGACTTGACACTTTCTCGGGTGACACGGATTTGGGTGGGATGGGATTAAGTTTAATACCTACGGGCTTCATTAATAACTTTTCTTGTAGTATGTATGTGTTGTTGACTGTCTAAAATTGACTTTTTGTTTGCTCACATTTTGGCATACCTATATACTAGTATATATTTAAGTGAGTTGATGAACATATAGGTAGGTAGTCCTCAATAGGATCTGACTGCCATAAGTTTCATTAATTAAATTCAGATTTAAATTAATCGATCCCGTTTTCGTATGATGTGTGAAATTATACATTTTAGGGATACCATTTTGTTGCAAGATGAATTTAAAGGGAATCACTGCATGTCGGATTATTCGATGTAGGTTTTTACATCTTTCTGTTCCAGTAAGACTCACTGTGTTTTCAGGTGATTCATTATAGTGGTAAAATAAGGTTTTTTCTTTTAATAAACATGGAAAAGTGCATTGATTAAAAGGACCAAGTGTTCGTTGGTACCAAAGAGAGTTATAGGATCCATATGTATCTACAAATATGGATTGGAAGATGTTGTAGTAGGTACTAGAGTTGGTATATCATCGAACGAGCTAAGAATTATATTCAGTTTTGATATGTTATCCGTATTTTTAACGGAAATCTACTTGGTTGAATCAATGATATTGTAAGAGTCCGGCATCAATACATGTAACGAGAATGCTAGTTTGCAGTCAACTATAGCACTATATTATATATAGGGTGTGTAGGGGTGTCCCGTAAGTCGACGTCAAGCCGGAACCGGGTGATAGACCAAATCGTAACAGTTAACAGAAAAATAAAAAAAAAATCTAAGTCATGTATTTTTAAAATTATAGGCATTTCTTTTGTTTTCGAGAAAATGTACACCTTGTGATGGTTTTTTAGCTCCTGTTGCTACAAATCTTTACTTTTTTTCAATTTTATTTTTCTTATGTAATGCCGAATAAGTGCTTATGTAACCTGTTGCTTTAAGTTCTAAACCAATTGCTCCAGCTTGGAAGAAAATGTCACATTTTGTCGAACCAACAATATAAAATTAATAATTCGTTGAACTTTAACTGACTGTACTGAAAAAAAAAATGTATTACGCCAGTCTGGCAAGTAACTTTATAAATTGACGCATTTAATAAGGATTCTAAAATGGTACAACACTTGCTACATTATTTCTTATTTCACATAAGAACTTACTGAGTAAAATTCACAACAATTTTCATTTTTCAAATGGGTTGACTCTTTTAATTAATAACTTTATGTGCGATATATTACGGCATGTATGCTTGGGTGAGAATTTTTTTCCCTAAATCTGTGGATTTCCACAGGGATCAATTCTTGGACCTATACTCTTTATCTTATATATCAACGACTTGCCCCTTGTACCTCGTGACGTTAATATTCATATTAATGGTGATGGCGTTCAACTTTATCTTAGTCGCCTCATAGGTTTGATGGAAGACTGTGTGGAGAGGATCAACCAACAGCAGCGATTTATTCGAAATTAGTAAGTGGGCATTTGCACCCAATCTTAAAATAAATCCTAATAAGTTTCAGTGCATTGTCTTTTCTACTGGTTCGATGGACTTTTCGGACTTTTTGGTACTTGCATAAGGTCCGTAATTTGGGCGTTACATTTAATTCGAATATGAAATGTTGCGGTCATATTCAAATCTGCCTTTCCAAAATTTACGCAACTCTGGTTGATATATTTTTACGAAGCTGAATTCAAGCTACGGTAGAGAATTAAATTTCGTATTCAATGACTGCGTCAGGTTTAGTTTTGGATTACAAAGGTTTGACCAATCGTCCAGGTGAGGATCCAGTTTCTGGTGAGGGGGGGGGGGGGGGGGGGTGTGCGCAACTATGCAAAAATGGTATCTGCTAAAAAATGAACAAATGTTTGGAGACACTAGCCACTACTCGGAAATGTTAAATGCCCAAAATTTATCATTTAAGAGATACGAGTCGAATAGATTAGCAAGTGGCTACCACTCGCAAAGAAGAAATTTGTTCAACGTTCTTTGCCAGTCTCGAAAGTCGTAAGAGATGTTAGATTATTCATTTTGTTTTGGATAGTAAATGGTGGTAGTGTAAAACTTCCCAATCATCAATTTTAGTTAGTAAAACTAGGGAAATGTATTTTATTCAAATTCACGAATCATAAATTGTATCTTTGTAAAATAGAGGAATTAAAAATTTACATTTTTGTAAAATAGCAGTCACAGAATAGATGCAATGCATACCTTGTACGTATATAACTTCATTGGCAAGCTAAGAAAGTGTGACTTCTTTTGTTTTTTATATTATTAAGCTCAGGAGATATCATATGAACTAAGATGCAAAGCACAGCATAGCAAGAAGTTGATAAAAAAAGCAATTAGGGAACGTGAGGGGGGTGGCGAAGGTGCTGATGTATGTCACCCTTAAACTTTCACAGATTGCATGCCAGAGAAAAGACAGAAGATTGGAGACTGTTCCACGTTCGCACACGACCGAAAGTATTTTGATGGGTAAATGGATGTGCGCGGCTTGCAGTGCGAGTATTATATGGAGGAATCCGGGATCAGACTAGACATTTCATCAGAACATTGATCATGGATATAGCAATATTGGAGCGAAGGGCAACCAACATTGCGGGTGCTCGTGTAAGTCCATATGACAAGTTTTTGCCACATCGCCAATGAGCTTAAGGCTTTCGTTTTGACAATATCCAACGAAGCTGCGGCTCTGCGACCAGCCCCGGCCAACATATGGAAATTGTATTCCATTCTAGGTCTGATGTAGGACTTGTAGAGGAGCGCTAGAATCGATGGGCTGAAATATTTCTTACACCTTTTCAGAAATCCAAGATATTTCGTTGCTTAGAAAAGTTGTGATCTGTCCAGCTTAACTTACTGGAACTATTAATGCAAAGAATGCATAAAGACGGTGTATCGTAAGTCAGTGCTCCATCAAAAGAAATGAGAGTGAAAAAATTATGATCTTGTTTTAAAGAGATGGGACAGCTTTGGATCTTGGATGTATTGAATTCGATACAATTCGGTTTGTTCCAAGCGAGGATATTATCAAGGATCTAATCAGGCAATCTAGTTTGACAGATGTGACATTTCCTCTGTAGTCCCCAAATGTGTCAAGGGAGTAAGCGAAATCAAGGGTACTGTTATCGGCAAAGCAATGGATGGGATTGGAAGTAAGGGAAAGCAGATCATTAATGAAAATTGAGAAGAGAGATGGAGAGATAGCAGAGCCGTGAGGTACCCCGCCATTTTATGGCTGAGATTGAGATGTAAAGCCATCTAATATAACCCGTATTAAGCGTCCAGATAAAACACTTTACATTCATAATAGAAGAGGACGAGAGACGCCAAGTGCTTTAAAGGGCTGAGCTCCAGACACTATGATAGGCCTTTAAAATATCTAGGGAACCGTTTTTGGACTCACCAAAATTGCGAGGACTACGGCTTTAACGTTCCATAAGAAAAGTCAGAAAAAGAAAAGCCATATTGGCGATCGTTGTGGTTTTGATTAGTTTATAAATACTTCATTAATTTGGAGTTAATGATAGATTCAATAACCTTTTAAAGAATCAAAGTGATTGTAATTGGTCGAAATTTTGAGGGATCACTACTCTCTCCTTTCTTGGGAATAGGCTGAACGTGAGGTAGTTTCCAAGCAATTGGAAATTTTGAAATGTGGAAATTTTCCTATCGAATAAAACAAGTAGAATAGTTTTCGGAGAGCTTTAGCCAAGGACGCGGCACAGATTTTATTTAACGGGGGTTTGAAACTATCAGGACCTACAGCTATGGATACGTTGATGATCTACTTAAGGACCTTGAACATATATTTCGTACGGATGTGTATTGCACACATCCACAAGGGAGATGTAAAATGGGTGGAAAAGGAGAATTTGAAGTGAATCGAATAGTCAAAATATTAGTTTTATTCAGGGAGTCAACAATCATTTCATTGTAAATTAGTGAAGGAATAGAGGAACTGCTGAAGCTGCTCCTGATGATTTTGACCAGGGACCAGAAACCATTGCTGCCTTTGCATTTTGCGAAGCTTCTACCATTCTGGTCAAAAAGAAATTTTTCTCTTTGGATAGTGTTTCAGTTCTGGACATGGATGCAATTGATAGGTGCGAAAAGCAGACTATTCCTCTTTTATTGCTTGGTTATACTTATCGTTAAACCAAAAGCGATATTGGTGTTGTTAAGATCTGCTGTGTAAATACCGAATGTATTCACGCATGCCCAAGACTTAGAATTGTACTAAATTCAAATGTGTATTCATCAATATCCCTTGAAGCAAAACAGACCGACCAATCAAATTCTCTAGGATACTCATTGGGACTTTCCCAATCTGCAGATTTATTTATTTTATCATTTGGGCTAAATATTCTATAAAAACTATGACATTGTCCGCAAGAATAAAAAAAACATTATTTAAAAATTAATCCCCTACTTTAAATGTATTAACACTCACTAAAACAATGCCAATGACTTGTTCGCCGTTGTGTAGTTGCGCTGAATATCTCCAATTACGAGTTATAATTGTTTTTTTTTTTTTAATGTTTGTTTTGCCACGCCGCGGTGATAATATTCTAAGAAGCCGTCTTTACATAGAAGGCTTATCAAAGACCCTTTGGCATATGGTTTTCAATTAAAACAAATCTTCCATCGCATTAACATGAATAGGCTTTGTCCTGCTTCAAACAACCCGAGCAAAGCAACGCTCATGTACAGGAATCCGCACATCCTGTTTTCTCTATAGGCTTCAACAACCATGAGCGAAGGCCAAGGTGCTACCTAGGGCCTGCATTCCTAAATGTATTATATTGAACGCTTCCAGAAATTGTTACGTTTTTTACAAAAAGTGCAGAAGAATAGATGTGAATAATTTTGTTAGGAAAAATTCAGAAGATCTACCGAATTTTTCTTTTGTGGACTTCATGGTGGCGTCTGTATCTAACTACTTAGCTTGGTCCAGTCTCTGAACTCTGCCAGAGGGTGCAAGTTTTTAATACCTACCTAGATTTCAAACTTCAGTCCTTGATTGTTCTTACATTGTTCAGGCAATTCGTTCTTGGAACGAGCTGCCTAGTTATATTCAGTGGGCAAATTTATTTGGAACATTCAGACGGATTCTTGTTGGGTTTCTCTCTTCTGTTCTTGGAATTTTAATTTCGACTTGGTCTTGATTTTTTGATTTTGTTTTTAATTTTAATTTGATTATTTAGGGTTGTACCCAAAGTGTAACAACGGGAACCCTATATTACTAAGACTTCGCTGTCCCTCCGTCCGTCACCAGGTTGTATCTCATGAAAATTGAAATTTTCACGTAGCGTGTATTTCTATTGCCGCTATAACAACAAATAATAAAAATTAAAGGGGCTCCATACAAGAAACGTAATGTTTTTCCTCGTTTTATTCTCATTCATTATTATTATCATAAATAGGCATAATTTTTTTAAAAGACAGCATTATTAAAAAAAAAAAAAAAAATAGAAAAATAAATGAAAAGTACATAGTGTTAAATTTTGTACGATGGTACGGAACCCTTCGTGCGTGAGGTCGACTCGCACTTGGCCGGTTTTTTTTTATTGTAATTTGAATTTTCATTTGCGCACAGAGGGGCAATAGATGCTAATATAAAAGATTGTCAATCTTGTAGTGTCATTTACGATGAAATATATATTATTATTATTATTGTTGTCCTCAAAAAATACAATCAAGCTTAACCATATGTCAAAATACTTCTTGTTGTCTGCATAGTGATGTTCTGGATTGTTCTTTATTTTCACTAATTCATTTAGGTATTGCGGTTATCCCTTGTTTATAATTTTAATAGACGCAAGTTTTTGAAAGAATTTAGGTTTATATAATTCCGATTCTCTTCAAAAGATTTCTTAATGTTTTGGTATTTTCTTACTTAAGCTGTTTAGTTTTAGAGAATCTAAATCTGGAAGTGCTGGAAAAAGCGAAAAAAAATTAAACTGTCCTGTATTTCCATTGGAGGTTCAAAATTTTGAAATTTTAAATTATAGCAGTCAAAATGAGGGTTTCCACTGGGGATTTTTCTCGCATTTAATAAAATAAAATTAATTCGAAGTATATATGTAGATATGTCCAACATATTGATAAAAATCTGAAATGAATAGATCTATACTTCACGGTTATTTAATTTTTTAATTTGTTGTGTTCATCTGTCTTAATCTTATGAAATTTTTGAAGAGTTCTTACTAAATAATAATTTTGACAAATCGTTAAATGTAAAAAGTTTTCTATTATCATACAATATTTTGAATGAAATAAAACTTTTCTTAGGTCTTTTACTAGGCGTTGCTCTTGATTTTTCTTAGTTGATCCTCTAGAAGGCATTCCTGTGCTAAGCTGCATACTATAATAGATCTGAGGTCTTCACGTGTATGGCTGCCCCTAAATTTTAATGCCGTGTTACCCCAATTTGGATTTTATATGAGGGTTACTATTGAAGTTTTGTGGTTAGTCTATTTCCCACTAGGTGACGCTTTTGTAAATATTATTTTCTGATTCTTACTGATTTTTATATTTTGACAGATCAAGAAAAAAATATTCGTCCTATCCATGCTGTAAAAAACAAGTCATTTTATTAAAAAAAAAAAAAAACTTAATTAACGCGAAATAATTTTCGAGCAATGTTTTTAATGCCTGGAATGATTCGATAACATTGCTCGCAATACCTAGAAAGGTTATTTCATGTCGAATTACAATTCTTTCCTTAGCTGTTGTAAAATATTGCAGACTGTTTTTTTCTTCTATTTTTTATCGATTTTTTTTTTCAAAATGTTCATGAAAATCTACCAAGTGATCATTTTCAGAATCGAATTGATGACTTATCCGCCCTACAGTCTGGGATTGATACCTTTTGACGTTTGTTTTTTTATTTATTTTTAATTTCCGTTAATAAAATGATTGAAATGAGCTGATTGATATTTTTTATGTGATTGCAGAACAATGGGCTCAATGCATTTAAAATTAATTCAAGCATATGGAAAAGTGTGTGCAACATAAATGTGAATAAAAAAATAATATATAAAATAATAAAAAATAAAATTTAAATAGAAATATACTAAACTCCTGATTTAAGGAAACATCATCCTTCAAAATCAATCAATTTAACAGAGAGAAAATAAATTCTACATACATATATGTACATATGTATGTATATATTCATAGATGTATAAACACAATGTGGCATAACCCTATCCTGTAGTCAAATATCCATTTTCACTTATGGCACTATGCGCACATATAGCCGTAAGATTTTTTCACCATTATCCCTTTAGCGAAAAGTCGAAATCAAGTAAAAGGGAAAACCATGTCATCTGACAATATCTGTAAATTTGAGATCTCATCTGAATCCTAGATAACACATAAATGTCAGATTGATGTTACATATGAATTCACTTTGTTATAATCTCCCTTCAGCTTTCACATCTTATATGTCATATATGTATGTAGATTGTAGCTGTATATAAATGAAGATATACTCACTATTTACGAATATTGGGGAACATAGTACGTACCTATAAATATGCCCAGGGAGGTGAATATAAATTCGCATTGTTTTGAATCGCATCCCCATAGATATTGTATATATACGTAAATATAGTTTTTATCTAGATATATTTTGTCAAATCATCCTGAAGATTGCTGATGCATTTTTTATATCATTTTAAGTGGATCCTGGCAAACTGCTTTAATTGAGGCTTTTTGAATTCTAAATACTAAATATGTGCAGTATGAATTGAAAGGTAGAAGGTTTTTATGTGACGTTTTGATAAATTGATTTTCAATATATAAAGGGTGGATATGGTGTGGTGTATTTTATTCTATATTTATGTTTGGATGAAAATAATATGAGAATAATAATAAAAAAAAAAAGTTCACTTGAATTAGTAATGTACATAGCTGTGTTTAGGTACTTACCGAAAAACCTATTCACTGCATTTTGTTAGGCTTATATGAATAATCCTAGTTTCTTATTCTGATCTTGAACCAAGGCTTAGGGAGCATTCTATTTAGTCAGACCTGGGCAAGTACCAAAGAAGAAGGTACAAGTACAAGTACCGAAGGCATGTGTACTTCAGCATAAGTACAAGTATGTATGAAAAGTACTTGTAATTAAGTACTAAGTCTATAAAAAGTACTGAGTACTTTTTGAAGTACTTTTTAAAGTACTTTTTTAGAATCTTTGTTGGCAATAATATAATGAAGTTTATCGAGTTCAGTTAATATATATTAATAAATCAATACCTTTTGAAGACTATAATATGTATAGTAACGAGTGGCTACCATTTATTGTTTTTTATAGTTTCCGGCACTGCAGGTAGAGTTAAACAGTCACCTCTCATTGTTACACGCATAAAAACTATTAGAGGTCCGCCCAAGCACCTATTATCCTCCACTAATGCATAACAATTCTAAGGAAAAATTTCCAGTAAATTTCTAAGAAAATTTGAGGCCTTGCCTACATCAGGTCGAGGCATCGTTGATTTTATATTGGGGCGACACATTGCTTGCTTACCCTTGGTTATGTCCACTGACGAATATAATATGGACTGCTTACATTTCAATTTCACGTGGGCACAACTGCTTGTGCCAAAAAGAAGTTCTTACGTCGGTGCCAACATTGAAAAAATCATTGGCGGGAAGTTGAAAAAGTGAGCACGCAGCTCGAAAAATGATTTTAATAAAACATTTAGATTTTCTTCTGCGTATCTAATGAATATATTGTCTTTGGTAAACCAGTTTTTATCGCAGTATTATCCCTAAATGATTAATTAACAAGTAGAAAAGCTAGAATTGGTCTAGGACTAATTCTTATGATACCCTAGATGAATGCCTTAATAAAATTTCATAAGGTCACCGATCTATGCAAGTTGAATTTTTGAAGTAGTTTTTCGCATATATTTCTAGAACGGTTTGCCGCACAGAACAAATGATTACAACCAATTTTATAGGATTTCGTATTCTGAAGTACAATATGAATGTCTTGGACTGATCGTTTTCAAAGTATACGTAAAAAACCTAAATTTTGTTATGGCAACACTGCTAGTATAATGAAAACACCATGTACCAAATTTCAGTTCTCTATGTCGACGCGCTCTCAGGCAGTGTCCAAATATATAGTGGAAAACGAAATTTTTGTATGACAACCCTACGAAGGAGTTGCCCGATTTGTCTCATTTTCGAACTTAATTTTACTTTTGTTTGTTTTAAGTCTGTGTAAAAAATTTAAGATCTCTAAGTATACGCGTTCTCGAGTTATCGTGCTCACAGACGGACGGACATGCAAAAATCAAAATAACTTTTAATATTATGCGTGGGTGTCCAATCCATTTTGCTCTACGATCATTATTTCGAGGTGTTACAAACGGAATGACAAACTTAGTATACCCCTATAGATTTCATCTAGGGTATAAAAATCATGTATTTCGACGAATCCACTAATTTATTTGTTGTCTTCAGTTCTCTCTCAGTTTTCACTTGATGCCTATACCGAAAGTCAGCAATATAGAAGTGAGCCCACTTTCCGCAGCGTATTTCTATGAACGCAGTCAGTCCATATTGTACATGTCAGTGGTTATGTCATCAAGTCTAGGCATCGTCGATTTTATATTCGAGCGAGACGTTACTGGTTTTTGTTCTACTTGCCCAGTCTTATTTGTATGTTATTAGTTTGTCTAGGATTATGCCTTGTTGCGTGATTGCGGCACATGCTTTCACAGAGATTGTATTTTCATTTCTACGAAGAGTTAGATATTTGTAGGTATTTAATAGACTCAGAAATACTTAAGTAAAAATCTTGGTACTTAAGTACAAAACTAAGTCTTAAGTACAAGTAAATAGAAGCAAATACTTATGTTCAAGTACTAAGTACGGGCATTTCAAAAGTATTGAGTAATAAATCTTAAGTAATGAAAATATATTTTAAGTAGTACTTAAGTCTTTTTTTACTTAAGTATTTTCCAGCTCTGTATTTAGTAATGATTTTTTGAAATCTACAGACCGATTAGTCTTTCATTTGTCTGTTGTGTAGACTTTTCGTCTATCTGTATCCAGGACTTTCCATTCAGTTAGTGGCATGCTATTTACATCCGCTTCTCCTACATATTATATATAGTAACCTGCGAACAGAATAGCTTATTATAAGCACCATCAAGTATGTTAGTTTTCAATAGCTTTTCGAAACAGCACATTTATGACATATGAGAAAAGATACGTAGTCAGAATAGACCCTGCGGTACTTCATTATAAAACCTAAAAATTTATTTTGAATGGATAATTAGAGTAATTTAGTAATTTTGAGTAATTTTTTTTTTATGATATCGGGTATGCTGTGTATTTTTAGTTAACTTAAGACCAAGTTATTGTGATATTTGAAAAAAATTAAATGTTAAATATTTAAAATAAGGTGAAGAAAAAAATTTCAGAAAGGAGGCTAAGTCAATATTATTTGTCATTTGTTTTAACTCAGTGGGAGTAGAGCATCAGGCATATAATCCACACACGGAGCTACTCAGTTGTAATGGACTGGTTCGTGATCGAAGTCGCAACCTGGTTATTAACTGTAAGCAAAGAAGATTTTGGATTCATCCCTACATTTTGAAAGGAATAGAAACTGTAGACTATTCGTCGCGGTAAATAAATTGCATCAAACAGATACAAAGTTTTTAGCATTCTAGAATTACTTTTATTTGGTGCAAATCTTTGCTCAGCGCCTTCAAAGGACGAATAAAAATACGAGAGAGTGCTGAGGAAACCGGATTGTTTGTAACTGATAGCCTGTAGATCAGCACGACGTGTTGAATGTGTCCAATCACAAATGCGTTTCATATTGATTACCAACTAGTAGTGCCATCTGTGAACTTTCATTGACATACATAGGCAGTGACGCACCAAGTTGCTAATTGGAAAAATAAAATAAATTTTCATCACTTCATAGTATTTGTTGAGTTTTCTTCCCTATCCTCTAATATTACACAGTTGAAGGGCGATGGAGAAAATTTTCGATTTTTTTTCACAAATTACGTTATATTTTCATAACTACAAGGATTACAGCTTTTATTAGTAAATTAAGGACCTACCTTCGATATGCATACCCACCCCCCTTCCCCCTCCCATCTGTAGTGCTTGAATGTAAAAATTTCGGAATTTTAACGCACTTTTTTTTTCAATTTAAATGCTATTTTTATTTTCACTTCTCATTTTTAATTTTTTTCTTTCCTTCATTTCTTTTCATTTTCTTTTTTTCCTTCTTCATCTAAATTCAGCAAAAAATGAATGTGAATTAGATTTTCAAGCCATTTTTGTTGATAATGCTAAGGAAAATGTCCAAAAGCTAAGATATGCATATACTGAGGGTAGAATTTTAGGTACAGGGTGTGCGGAGTCATTTCAAATTGAAGACTTTGGGCGTCTTACATTCGATAAGAAAACCTGATAATAGTAGTTGTTAAGAAAACAATATTTAAAATTTTCGAAATTTTTGACTTTAAAGCAACGAAAATTCAGTGGAGAAATGTGGAGAGAGAAAACTACTATTCGTTTTTAATAAATGCAATGATTAGCTAATAAGACTGTAATAATTAAAATACAAAATAATTACTCTATAATAAGTTGGGTAAGCTCGCATCTGATAGGTATCCCCTTTTTTGTTTTATTTCTTTCATTTTCGGTCTACTTTTGTGTTATTTAAGATTAATTAAGCTTTTGACTGGACACTTTGTATAGTCAATATTTAAAATAAATATTTTAAAAGAGTATACAAGCAGCTGTCTAATATGCAAAAAACTTCAAGCCCTACAAATGCGTATATTAAGGCTGATATCCACAGAAAAAGTAGGTAAAAGTTAGAAATGATATGGAGTTATAAGATCTCATTAACTTTTTGGTTTAATCTATTCAGTGTATTCTTAATAAATATTCTATATGCCTTCAACTATATGCACAAAACAATATTTTTGCAAACTTCTTCCTTCAATTCTGACCAATTCAAAAGTAACAAGTCTCAGTATTTCATTGTGTTTGTAATTTTTTTTTTCATATTAATTTAACTGGACAGCTATAATTTGTCACAATTTGTATTCTCCAAAAAGATAATTGCATCTTACTATTTCCTTCATTCATATAACATTGTATTCCGGATTGTCTTCAACTCATCATCATCATTATGACCACCGCAGTGATCATAAGACTTAATATAAAAAAAAACTAAAAAAGAAAAAAAAGAAAAAACAAAGCTCTTTCTTTCATCAGAAATAAATCAATCAATTAACTCTTCATCTTTTGCACATTTTATTGTCATTGTTCTGGAATTCACCTTGTCCTAAGGCAGGATACGAACAGGACTGAGCAATTAAAAATGTTTTCCTATCAAAATTCTAAATGAAGTCTCAACATATGTGGAATTCCTTATGGAAACAAAAAAAAACACCGCAGACAAGGAACATAAGTCATATTGACGAAATTCAATTTGTGGCATGATTTCTTGTTTGGTGGGCGCCATTCACCATTCCATAATAAATTCGTCAAAATTCCTGAGACATCAACTTGTGATATAGCCTTAAAAATATAAATGAAGAAAGAAAAGTTTAAATTCTTTTTCATCTCGTACATAAAGTTTAGGTGATTTCTGATTGCTTCCATAAGAATTAGTATAGGTGTACCTACTGACATTGAAGTCTCTTTTTAAATCATGTTATGCGGTCAATATAAATGTTTTGAAGTTTTTTACATAATGGCTGTATATTATAGATACATGATAAGCCTCAGGGAATTGAATGGAGCGTTTGGATATGTATCTGAAAGTTTTATAAGATTACTGAAATGATTACGTTACAGCATTCCGCTGAAGAAATCTATGAAGGGCCTCTAAACGTTTTCTTCATTTAAAGGTGTTATTATTGACTAAATTTTAGTTGATGTTTGCTCTAAATAATAAATCTATGCTTTTTATTTCAATTCCTGTAATCATTTATGGGACCAAGAGGTCTTGGGTTCAAATCACAGTGGATAGGCACTTGGCAACTTTGATACCTTTCTTTGTGACCTTAAGTTCTCCCAAAAAAATATGTATTCAGCCTAAGCACTGAGGATAGCAAAACCTTGCGGTGCACAATATAATTCCCTAACAACATGTGATAGTGTTTTCGACAGGCCAAATATAAATAGTAACTGTTCTTTTTTTTTGTTCTTTGAAGTGGTCAGCATTAATACTGACAAGGTTCGGTCTTCGTTATGCGCAGTATAAATAATTTTTAATCAAAGTATACTATGCTTCATTAATAGAATAGGAAGATTTTGGATAGGTCGTGAATCAAAACACTAAACATTAGTGGGCTTCGACATGCTTGAGACTCTGCTGCTGTATTAAAAAAAAAAGTATATTTCCATTTCTATTAAAAAAATGCAAAAAAAGATGAATATAAAAAAAAAAACGATGATAATATTGATAGAAGGGGAAGAGAAGGAGTACCCTTTTATGCACCCTTTTTTCATATTTGCAAATCTCTCTATGCCACATAAAAATTCAAAAATCAATCAGACCGAGGCATACATTATTTTACCTCAGCTTTATAACTTAATGCGTGTCGTTTCCAAGTCTCGGAGTCCCCCAACCGCATCGTTTACAGTAAGAGTAATAAATTTTTTTGTAACTCAATCGACAGGTCATAAATAGCGCACATTTTATACCCACCTTCTTCAATAATCCTCTGACCATCGATCAATCACCACATCGGGGGTACTAGATATACCAAACCTCCTTCTTCCCGATAAGATGATGATACAGGGGGAGACCTTCGAGGCTGATTTTATATTTCCCTGTTTCTTTCAGTTCTTTCAGTTTTTTACACTTTTTGACACAATGACGTAATATATTCATCCCTTGAGAGTCACCTTTCCTGGTCGTGTGTCATTTATATTTCATGATTTCAGGCTTTTCTTTCGTTCCCCATAGAATCTCACATCGTAGGTATAGGTGTGTGTCAGTAGTAGTCCCCAACCCCCCGATGTGTGTTTTTTTGTGACAGTTTTTTTTTTTGCTTCCAAAGCATATCCGCTCTTTGTATACTATAGTTCCCAATATTATGTTACAGCACACGAGGCTTTGATTTTGACACTGTCGCATATCCTAAGTAGGTTTGAAGTATCAACCATGATTGCGTTTGCCAGAAATGGAGATTTTTTTTTCTTCTCCTGAAGTAAAGCTCTCTCGTGGTGTAAATTTGGTCATCGGTTGGATGGAGAAGCCACCACATATAACATGTGACATTCAAAAAAGAAATAAAAAAAAAATGTGAACAAAAATGGGAAAATGATTGCAAACAGAAGGAAATAACAGGAACTGAAGTATACTTAGATTGATGACTTTGATTGAATTTGTATGTTGAATAATATTTCTCGTTCCTTTTATTTTGTTTATGGATTTTTTTTTAGAAATGGTTCCTATTATTCTTGTCAGAAAGTTTTGACACTTCTTCGTTTTTAACTTACATATTTCTCGTATTATGTAATGAGACTCCCTCTCTCCTAGTATTCCACATGAATTGATGATATGTTCTGTTGAAAAAAAATTCTATTCCGCAATACCCCCATGGAGGAATTAAAAAATCTTTAAGAAAAAATTAATGATTATAAAATCCCGTTGAAGGGTATTTAAGCTTTTGACTTATTGAAATTCAATTTCGCCACCCCCATTGCATTGACACAGCAACTTTTCTGGGACACAAGAAAAGTCTTCATTGGACTAGATAAATTTCCTCAATTAATCCGATGAGTATTCATATATGCATGTATAGTTGTGTCTATACAAATACGTATAAATATGTAGATGAAAACACATCATTTGCGAATAAATAAAATCGAGATGATTTAACTAGAGATTGCAAATCATTTATAAAAATTGGGAACAATAAAGGACCTATGATAGAATTCTGGGGCACATCAGTTTCAAGAGTCACAAAGCTAGAATCAATGTTGTTGAAAACAATTTTTTTTCTCTTTTTTACAAACAAGCCCCTTTCATTGAAATTCTAATTTGATAAAAGCTTCACAAGTAGCAGAATATGTTAAACTGTAACGAAAGTAACCCAGAATAGCTAACGGAAGCCTGTAGTTTTATCATAAATGTTGTTTTTTTTTATATACTTACATATGTATATATTTTCGACGAGTTTACCTACTGATAGAAATTTTTGTGTTAGATGTTTTCGGAATTTGATCTGTCCTGAGGATTATAAATAATTCGTCTACATATTTTAAACGCGGTAGTCCCCCGTGATGTTGAATTTGCTACTCACTTAACTTTCATGTCAATTCGATTTCTTCTGTACCTTCAGATTGTTTTTGTATAATTTCATCAGGTTTGATTTTATTAACACAGTTTCCGGGGCCTTATTAGCCGCTTAGCTGTCAGTATATGTTTAGGTATGTGTGCAGATGTCAGCCTTGGACCACCTATGCACAGATGCTAGCGGTGCTACTTATTTTGCCTGAAAACGACTTCATTTGACTGACTGACAATTTATTTGATTCGCGCTTCTATCAGTTTCTGGACTATATATTCTCCCGCTCCTGCTCCTAAAGGGTTTTAGAATAATTTGTGAATATATTAATTACATAATGTTCTACCTTATTCCCATCTCAATTACTTCTCTTTGGTACCATTGTATTAGTATCCTCTAAACGTTAGGACAGCGAATTTGTGGTCTATTAATGTATTGCCAGTCAATGTAAATTCTACTATCTAAGGAATGCTGGAATGACAAACTCTCACTCTCTCCACTATAGTACATAGCTTTAATTTCACTGCTATAATAACTCTACAATAGAGGCCAATTGGAAAGAGATCCAGCATGAGTTCCAATGCTAACGTGTGTATATTGCACAGACATGGGTCCCTAGATCGGCAGCCCATTCATGTTGTATTGTAGTAGAAAATTGGCTTTACTTTGGCTGTACTTTTGCACAATTTCTTTTATTTTTAACCCCCCCCCCCCCCCCCGGAAGTGTAACCAAAGATGTCCTTGTATGTATAGAAGATCACACTGGCTTTCGTTTGACGTTTTCCTATGTTGGCCGATTTTCTTAGTTTGGAGTCTAATCTAACACCCAAATACTTGGTTTGGTTGCGCAGAGTTAAGCTTCTTCCCTTCCGCATTGGGAATATGAATGCCTATATTTGACGTTTCGTAGTGAAATAGTTGACAGGAATTTGCTGAATATCAATAATAAATAGATCAAACTGCATAGTCGGAAGCTTCGAAAGCCTTCTCTAATACTTCAAGGATTTTATCCATTACCAATAACTATAAAATTGTGGCTATACTAATGAATGTAAGATGAATGTGTCAATCAAATTCATGCCTTGACGAAGAATATTTTGATATTCTTGTCCTACTTCTTCAAGGACTTTGATGCATGATTTCAAATTTCAAAAGTGGAGCGTCAATATATGTATTTGCGTCGGAGGGTTTATTGTTAATTCAAAAGAAATCAGTAAGTGAGGGTAATAAAAAAACGTTTACTTTTCAACCAATTATGTGGTGGTGCTTCTCAGGAATAAGGCTTGGGTCTTTTAATTTTTATCCTCTTCATAAATGATTTACCAGAGATATTTAATCAAGTGAAAATATATATGTAGGTACGCCGATAATTTTTGGGTTTAGTGCTGATGGACAAGTATGTAGCAAAAATTAATTTGGAGATTCTTATATGATAGGAGAATGGTCTAGAATCTATCGAATTCTTATTAATCTAAGCACGTCTGTGTCCCTTCTAGTCTTGAGTGTTCAAATGGATCCTATTCAACTACCCTCTATGTATCTTGCAGCCTATGTATTTTTTTGAGTCTTCAATGATATTCAGTAGGTTCATCTTATTATATCATATAGGCTCGTAATATTTTCCCTAAAGAAATAAAACAGTAAATCCTTCCCTCCGCGAATAAAGACAAAAAACATTCCTTTTGACTACGATTACCAGCTTTGTGTATTTCTTTTTGTTTTTGTTTCATTACTTAATGTTATATTTCTGTTTTTGTATATATAATATCCGCTCAATTCAAGGTTTAAAAAACATCACCCAAGAAATTTCATAAGCAAAATTTCTTAATCGGTATTTTATAAATTTCACAGAATATTGTCAACATTCAATTATATACAGGAAAGCATTTTTAACTCATAAATATTTATCAGATTCATCAGGCTACACACCTGAACTTGACATACGTATAATATGTAGGTAGATGTACATAGGTATTGTATAATATTATGCACCCCTGTTGACGATTACGACAAAATATGAGAGAAGGCATGCGCAAATAACTTTAGTTTTTGGATAATCAAGCGCAAGCATTTGCGCATAATTGAATCAACGGAGTGAGTTCTTGTTATACTGTTTACATTATTTCTGAGAATTTATACATTTTCGTGAAATTTTGACCTTGTTTTCTTGTGGATAGCACGATTAGTCGTCTCATCACACAGTGTGATAGTGTGAATTACTTAGCAGGGATAGTTTTGTTTTCGCGTCCTTTTGACATAATTTTTATGGTGGTGAATGAAGGTGAATCTGACTAAAGTTATTTACTTTTGTGAATGCATTTATTCAGTTTTACCTTTTTTTTTTTGTTTATTAGATAACATATATTCCCTCGCAAATATCTGATATTCCGCAAGGATCTATTCTAGGTCTGCTAATTTTCAAATTATTTATTAAAGATTAGTAGTTAAGTATCTGTTGTAAAATTTATCGTGATCTGCATAGTCTTTGGTTGTCGGCCAAAATATTGACATTGTCTACTAAAACACAATTAATAAAAGATTCTCTCCTTCCTTAACTTATTGACCAGATTCACTTTTTCCGCTCCTGCGATTTATCGAAATATCTTAATTTCTCGTCAATAGAGATTGTTTTTTAAATTTTCGGACACCAAACTGTCTGATAATAGTAGTTCTGTTCACGTACTCGAATTTGAGGGAATGCATTACAACATTTCCACCCAAAAACACCCAAACTCTGATCACTTACTCAGAAAATTGGAGAAAATATGTACACGTCACACTTCCCCTTCAATAAAGTTTTAGCCCAAATCCATCCAAGAAAAAACTCGGGGTAACCACATATGTAAAAACTGTCAAACACATTAAAATTGGAAATCGAGAATTGTCAAAGGAAAAATGGAAAAGGCGGCAGAATTTGCAAATGATGTGCACTGTTTGCCCAGGTCGTATAAAAATCTACAAAATAGTAAGTAAAATGAATAGATACGTTTGGCATTTTATTTTCAAATTAAAGTTGTTAGCTTGACAGTTTGTAGTTGTCACTTTCGCTTTTTGCCCAAGAACACTCAAAAGTTGTTCATGTACTTTTCAAATTTGATAGCTTCCCCTCCTGCACATTTTCACACAAAAAAGCCCAAGAACAAAAACACCCGAAAAGTACGTGAACAGACCTAGTACTAGTAGTGCTTTGTGGGACTGTTGGCTTTACTTTTTTGAATTAGAATTTCAGTTTCATGTAGAGTGCTTTCAAATTTGAAGGTCTGGAAAAATTTACCCTAACCGCGAATCAAAACGAAAAATATAGTATTTACATAAATCTGATTATCCTCCTTTTATTGGAAATACTAGCAAACTTTTCCGTGGATTTCTTAAAATCTGGATTGAGCTCTTCTCTAATCACTGTCTTATGCTCCTGTTTTGAGAATAGATTTGACCGATTACAAGGTGTTCGATTTCAACTGGGTGTCCAGTTTTGAGGATGAGCTGAACTAAAACTTTTATTGAAGAGAAGGGCGACATAATGACCGCTTCTGCATAGTGACGCTGTAAGCGTTTGTTTTAATAGGTTTTCATAAAATACTTCATATCTCATAAACTAATTATTTTGTTGCACTATCCGATAAACTGGGACTAGGAAAAGGCTAATCCTCACTATACATTGAGTTTTGGATTGTCTCTGTGTATCTTAATATATAAAAATCACGTGTCACTGTATTCGTACACGCTAATCTCTCTGTGAATGTGTTAAGTTGGTTCCAGGTTAAAATATAGGATAGTTTTGGACCCGATAGATGGCGCTGTCGTCGAGATCTAAAAAATTGCCTGAAAGCGCGTTGACGTAGAAAGCTGAAATTTTGCACACGGCGTTTTCATAAAAATTGCAAATACAGATTCAGAAATGGACTAAATCGGGCAACTCCTGCGTAGGATTGTATACAAATAATTCATTTTTTGGTATTTATTTGGATACTGCCTGGCAAATAGTACACGTAGAGAGCTGAAATTTGGTACGTGATGTTCTCGTAGCAACAATAAATAAAATTTAAAAAATGGACTAATTCGGGTAACCCATTCTTGATGTTGCCATACAAAATTTTAGTTTTTCATTATATATTTGGACACTGCGTCGACGTAGAGAGCAGAAATTTTGTACACGGGCCTTATTAAAAAAATGTAAATTAAGTTCGAAGTTGGGACCAATCGAGCAACTCCTTCACAGGGTTGCCATAGAAAAAAATTGGTACATGGAGTTTTCATAGCAATAATAAATGAAATTTGAAAAATGGACTAAATCGGGTTACCTGTTCTTGGTGTTGCCATATAAAACTTTTGTTTTCACTATGTACTTAGATGCCTTATAACGTGTCGACGTGGAGAGCTCAAATTTTGTATACGGCGCTTTCGTGAAAATTGCAAAGACAAGCTCATAATGCAGCAAATCGGTCGAGTCCTTTTTGGTATTGTCATACAAAATTTTAGGTTTTCACTATATATTTGGACACATGCGTCGACGCAAAGAGCTAACATTTTGTGCACGGGCCTTTTACAAAACAAATCTAAACTAAGTTCAAAAATTGGACCAATCGGGCGACTCCTTCGTAGGGTTGCCATACAAAATATTTGGGACGTGGTATTTTCATAGCAATCGTAAAAAAAATTGGACTAAATCGGGTTCCTCCTGAGAGGGCGTCGAGGTGCAGAGGTCATATTTTGTACACGGCGTTTTCATAAAAATTGCAAATACAGTTTGAAAATCGGACCAATCGGGCGACTCTTTCGTATGGTTGCCATACAAAAATTTCGTGTTTTACTACATATATATTTGGGCACTGCCTGAGAACCGCGTCGACGTAGAGAGCTAAACTCTTCGTCGCATGAATGTATGCACACACACTCATAGATGTACGCACAAAAACACACACACACACGCATACACACACCTACAGACACAGAGTGAAACCCTAGAATACGGAATCGCGTGATCGAATCAGATAATAGCTTAGATATTATGCATCTCTAACCACCCTATCTCCACCTCTATCCATCTAGGTATCTATATTATCGCCGGACAACGCTGATGGGCTCCCACTAGCATATATATTACGATATGTACGAGGAGAGATCGGAAAAGTTCTGAGCTTAATACATAGATGGCACCAGAAGTATCAAACTCCTTTATAGACCTATTGGCTGAGAAGCTGTAATATGTATAGGGGGCTCTTCTTTAATTGCTTCCATTCTCTGTACAAGTTACTCCACGCAAAATTCATTCGACTGAGATATACATATAAAGTAACTATATGCATGTGGTGATAGTTCGAAAAGTGAAGCGTGAAGAAAGATGGTGCCATAGTAGTATCAAACTGCTATAAGTTTTGACAAATGTAATCTTGAAGAGATAGGGTCACTAGAAAGATTTCTGACAGATTTATTTCTTAGTTTTTTGTTTCGGTTAGCAATATTTGTTGTTGTCTTAAATAATTCTGTATTATACACTAGCGAAGAAAGAACACTCAAAACAATAGGTAGAAGCGTTCGGAAGTCGTTTTAAAATGGCGAGAACAGATATAAGGAACATATGGAGTCGCATAAAAAGAAAATTATAATATCGTATTGAAGTAAATGTATTGATGGAGAACAGAAGAATTTTAAGAACTTTTTTTATTTTTAACGATTCTAAATAAAATCATAAATACAAGAGGAAAAAACAATCGCCTCGTCCGGGGTTTGAAACCGGGGCCTTCCGCTTGCCGGGCGACTGCTCTAACCACTGAGCTAACGAAACAGAAGATTTTCTCTCTTGCATTTATTAAAATTCAGATTGTGTTTCTAGAAACATTGACAAAAATACCAACTCGGATTAAATTCTATTTCCGTCTACAGACATATCCCGACTGACCTACATTGCTCTAACACTTCCATTTATTTAACTGTTATTGAAAACTTATTTAAGAAAACTATCAATTAAAATAAAAGTAATTTTAAATCATAAAATTTGCCTTAATATTGAATTTAAGTTTTTATATGCATATTTTATATTTTCAGATTTACTAAATAAAACTCCTTCATCAGCATTTCTGGTAAGTAGTTTTATGATTTATACATCAAAGGCTCTCTAGTTATGGAAACGATTGAAATTGTTTTCTATCTATACTTATTTAGGCCAGTAATCTTTATATTTATATTTATTCAATAAACCTTCAATATTAATTCGTTTGCATATAATCACATATTTACCATGAAAACTTCTAAAATAATAACATGCAAATAAATTTAGTCGTATGTTTTGTGGCCATATTGTGTTGGAATTTAAATTGCATTCAATCTATCAATCTAATGCTAGTAAGTAACTAATCATATCGAAGATTATAAACTCGCTACTCGCCCAACTTGAAAATAAATATACAATCGGAAGTCAAACAAGACTTGTGCTATAAGCATATCTCTACATTACAATACATTATGTAAATTTATACATATTAGCTACATAGATATACATACATATGACTTTAGTGCATTTTTGTTACTTTGATGGTCACTTTAGCCTACATAACTAACTATATTTAAGTTACATACATACATACATATACACAATAATGGAGCTGTGCTATTCCTGGCTTTATCTGATTGTGAGATCAACAAAATCATTTTGTATTGAATAATTGTTACATAAATTCATACATACATACATATGTATATGACTGAGTGGGCCTATTGAATTGATTCGATCTTATTCAATATCTGTCACATATTTATATACGCAGCGCACGTTAATAGGAAGGAAATGCATAGTACACTCCTTCAAATTGATCAATTACATCGAGACTAATTGAAGAATTCAAAGCAGCTACAATGGTCGCGGTATTGGCAATAGACGACACAAAAGATAAAACATCTCCGTAATTTTAGACTTTGATGGCATTTTAATATTAATGTGGTGCAATAGCAATCGCAATGGATAGAGGAATATGTACTTATCCTTATATTTATATGTTGTATATTGGTGCATGTATATACGTATATAATACAGGAAATTTTCCATGAGTTTTCATGAAGTTGGAAAAGAATTAAATCAAGATATTTACAGTTCAGTGGTGATTTGGATTGGATCTACTAGTACGGTTGGAATAGATCTACCTACTACCTTTTTACTAGAAAATAATTTAAGTAGGTAGCGAATGAAATTTACTATATTTTTGTTTTCTACTTATAAATATAATTATTATCCTGATTTCAAGAATTGGTTGGTGATTACATTAAAAGTAGGAAGCAACGACAGAGGCAGAAGTAAAGGGTTTTCCATTAAGAGAGCTCGAACTTTGAACTGAAATAAAACAACAGTTATATACAATTTGAATGAGTTTTTTAATTCAATGTAAAGTATGCTAATTGTGGAATATAACATCATCGGCTCCGTTTCGTAGCATGGATTCTTTGGACCCAATTTTCGATGACTCACATAAATCAGGCTATATTTTATAGCGATAACAAGTTCAATATTGTCTTACAAAGCATTAAATGTTTATGGTTTGTTGGCATAATACATTGACTTTACTTAACCTCATAAGAAAAACTCCAGAGGTGCTAAGTCGTATGATAATGTGGGCCAATTGACTGGTCCTTTTTTCGAAATAATGGATTCACAAAACTTTTCCTTAACAAATTGATTATTTCATTAGCTGTGTGATATGTGGCAACCTTTTGTTGAAACCACTTGTCGTCTGCGTCAATTTTTGGAAACATAACAGTAACTGTGGCTCCTGCATCATTTTTGAAGAAAAATGGACCAATGTTGCCCCTAGACCATAAACCAAATAGTAAATTTTTCTGGTTGCATTGCCAATTATTGAATTTGTTGTAGATTACTTTCACCCAAAATTCTGCAATTTTGATTGTTAACAAAGCAATTCTATCAGAAATGTGCTTCGTCACTGAAGATGATCTTTTTGCCAAAATGAGCATCGATTTCAAGTTGCTCTAAAGCCCAATTAGCGAAACTGGGACGCAATACATGATCATTAGGCTTTAGTTCTTGAGATCATTGTGCTTTAGTTCTTGAGTAAACTGAATTCTATATAGATGTAATCCAAATCCTTACTCAAAATACGCCATGATGATGTTTAAGAAATGCCTAATTCCAGAAATCGGTGAGGAATCGACAAATTTGAATTCTCATGTACGCTTTCACTAACAGCAGCAATATTGTCTTCACTACGTACATTTCTTATCCTCACTGACACTTTGGAATCAGTAACAACTTTATTCACTAGACGACGAATTGTGCTTTCTGCAAGAGGATTATTTCGACCATAAGATTCACGAAGTGCTCGTAACGTTCCTCGCACCGATTAATTATTTTGATAATAATTTTCAATAATTTGTACGCATTCTTCAATCGTGATGATATATTTTTAGTATTGCCACAGCTGAATGTCAAGATCGAGCATCCCTATTGGAAAACCCTATAGAAGCAAAAAATCTATAAAAATTATAAATACATTGCTAATAGACATAGCCAGATGTCCTCTACTCCTGCATGGTTTATCAAGTTTTGAATGATAGTAGTAAAGAAGATACAGGATGTTTCACTACAAGGTGAATTTCAGTTATACAATTTGATTTCTTCAAGAGAGTTGAAATGCATTACACTAAAAAATAAAAAAAATTATTAGTTAAAACGATAAATCACGATTAGTTGATTGCACATTAGTAATTTCTGTAAATTGATTTAAAAAAACAATTAAGTAATTAATAAAATTGTAAGTGCTAATTATTTGGAATTTCTTATTGGAATTAGTTGATTTGCCCTTAGTATTGTTTTGGAAAATACTTTAGATGTAGTTTCTAATTCAAATAGTTCACTTAACAAATGTTTGATGATAAATTAACTAATAATATTTCAGAAGACGTATTAGTAAAATCAACATATGAAATTATTATTATTATTATTTCACTGGAACAAAGAAATTGTTTGTTTGTTTTTAAGAATATGATTTGTTATATTAGCGAATTTATGCAATTAATAAATTCAACAAATAAATTGATAGATTTTTTTAATATGATGTAATCTCACAATTTACTAAATTAACGAATTACATTAGTTGATATGAATAATATAATTCGCCCATAAGTCCTACTGAGCTTATAATTTCCCCACACATAATATTTATGTATTAATGGTTATTTTGATTTTTTCCGTCTGTCGATAACTCGAGAACTCCTTGACTTAAAGAGTTAAAATTCTGTATATGGTATTTTCAAAAAATAATAAATATAATTTTAAAAATGGAATAAATCTTGAAACCCGTGGTGTTGCCATTTTTACTATCATTTACCATAATGTACTTTATCGTTCTAAAAACTTATTCGTAAAACGATTAATTTAAACTAATATACTTGTTGAATCGACAAATATGAGCTTTTACTTTGACAAATCTTTTTTCAATATCAATTTCGCTTGGACATTTTAAAACTCAATTCGTAATTTCGACTTATACATTCGTGAAATTAACAAATCAGAAAACTTTGCCTCATATAATTCACACTCAGAACTAATACTGAGTGTATAATGTGGTTTGCTTAATATTTTCTTCAGCATCTACAGCAGGCAGAAACTCTCAAGCTGGAATCAGATTGCACGACAGCGACAGTAACGTAAAAAATAGTTTTGCTGTCTGCTGTATCACAGCTGTATCAGATTGCACTACACCAGCACCAGCACAAGGCAGTAAGCAGAATATTCTGATATTTATTTCTATGTGCGTATGATAGCATATCCACGCTGCCTATGGAGACAGCGGCAGCAAATTTAGAATTTGGAATGACTCGGCAGTATGCACGTTCGTCCTGCTTTCTACTAATCAGCTGACCGCTTTCAACCAATGAAAACAATTTGCTACACTGCCGCTGTCGGTGCTGCTGCTTTGGTAATCTAATTCAGTCTTAAGTCGTACTGATGAGTACCTATACCTACATAGAGCTGCTGGCCATACGGAACGCTGTTTTTTTTGCCTTTTTAAAAATATTATTAGCCTACTGCGAGCAGGTAAATCATATAAAAATAAAAATAATTAAATTCATAGCATTTTATTATTATGATCAACTAAAATATTAATATAATAATATTAATTAGTCGATTGTTCTAATAGTTGCTTCTAAAGACTGGAATAAAAAACGACTTTTTTAGTTGATATCATTATGTAAAAAATAGTTAATTCAACAAAAAAATTAGTTAGATTCGATACGCAATTCCTAAAGATTATCAAAGCTAACTAAACAAATAGTTAACTTCACATATGTTATGACTAAACAAGATTAGCTACATCAAGTAATGCCAATAAGTTTTCTTAACGAATATGATTCGTAAGCTGGAAATCAGCTGATATTATTTGTTGGTGAAACAAATTGATTGGCGTAAAGCAACTAATCTTTTTTTTTTTTCAGTGTACCTTTGGATCTTCGCAATAATTCACGGCCCCCTTCCTTCCCGTGTTTAGAATCTATGACCCAACAAAATCAAAATTTCGAAATTTTAAACAAACTTTTTCATTGTTTTCATGTTTTTTTTTTTTAAACTCCTCATAAAACCAATGTATTTTTTTTATATCGAACTGAAAATATCCCGTCCAAATCCTTCAATTAAAATTACCTATCTTTACCAAAAATGTAATGTTTTTTGTATCTTTTCTACATTTTAAAACCCAAATGGATTGCATTTTGGGTAAAGAGTGTAATGGAATTATTTTTTTAAACTGAAAATTTTCGACTTCTTAAACTTAATATGAACAACTGGCGTTGATGATGAAATTTTTGAAAGCAAAATATATTGAAGTTAAATGAAAACAGTCAGTTTAAAATGTCTGAAAGTTTGATTTTATGGAGCCATAACTACGAACCATTAGGTGAGAAAAGCCAGGGACTATTAGACCCAAAGACTATTTAACTAACAAATTTTAATATGTCATAATTTTTGTTTTTTATGCATACGTTTTATGTTGATAAAAGAACACAAACAAAGGAATTTTGAAAAAGAATGTGTTAATCACGATGGCTATGTTTTTATACTTATCATAGTTCCGATTTTGAAATACTTTTAAGTATGCAAGTCGATGGATAAAATGTGGAAAATCATACAGAAAAATCTAAAAAAAAAATCTAAGTCATGTATTTTTTAAATTATAGGATTTCTTTTTTTTTCGAGAAAATGCACACTCTGTAATGGTTTTTTAGCTCCTATTACTTTTTTCAATTTCATTTTTCTTATGTAATCCTGAATAGTACTTGTGTAACGCGTTGCTTTAAATTCTATTTCACATTTTGCTGAACCAAGAATAGAAAATTAATACTTCACCCAACTTTACCTGACTGTACTGGGAAAAAATGTACTACGCCAGTTTGGCAAGTAAATTTAGAAGTTGACGCATTTAATAAGGATTCTAAAATGGTATAACACTTGTTACATTATTTCTTAGATTACGAGAAAAAAAAAATTTTCTTCAAGAAACCCAATTTCTTTTTACCTACTAAAAATCATTCTAGTGTACCCAAATCTTGCTTTAAGCCCGTAACTTTAAGATTCCAGTTTGACTGAGACGGAGAGTCATTACATAAAGTGTGATAGTGACAATAATGAGTCAGATACGAAGAAAGTCATTTTATGAAGTGTGAGCGAGACAGATAGTGACATCCCGTTTTGAGGATTGGCATACGTAATACAGATCAATACGTTACGCTCCTTCGTTTACTACGCATCTTTTCGTATTCGTTGATATTATTTCGTACTTACGACTTTTAGCTTAATTTAATGGACTTATTTGCTTGTGATTTGGGTTTGGACAGTTTCGATCTCTTTACGACGACCTTTGCTTTCTCCTGGACTATCGTTTGGTTGTGTAGTGCCACCACACACGCAAATGCCAGCATGCACTTCATTTATGGGGAATGCATCCAAATAATTGGTGTTTAATTTTAAACTTAAGGAAAATTTGTCCTAAATTTATCACAAAGCTAGCATCTCTGACTCAAATGCGTCACTATCTGTCTCACTCACACTTCATGGATTGACTCTCCGTCTCAGTCAAACTGGAATCTTAAAGCTACGGTCTTAAAACAAGATTTTGGTACACTAGAATCATTTTTAGTAGGTAAAAAGAAATTTTTCGAAACTGGGTTTCTTGAAGAAACATTTTTTTCTCGTAATCTAAGAAATAATGTAACAAGTGTTATACCATTTTAGAATCCTTATTAAATGCGTCAACTTCTAAATTTACTTGCCAAACTGGCGTAGTACATTTTTTCCCAGGTAAAGTTGGGTGTAATTTTCTATTCTTGGTTCAGCAAAATGGGACATTTTCTTTCAAGCTGGAGCAGTTGGCTTAGAATTTAAAGCGACAGGTTACACAAGTACTATTCGGGATTACATAAGAAAAATAAAATTGAAAAAAAGTAAAGATTTGTAGCAAGAGGAGCTAAAAAACCATCACAGAGTGTACACTTTTTCGAAAAAAAAAAGAAATGCGTATAATTTAAAATATGAATGACTAAGATTTTGTTTTTATATTTGTCTGGTAACTATTATGATTTGGTCTATCACCCGATTCTGGCTTGACGTCGACTTCCAGGACATCCTGTGTATACGTAAAAAAATGGAATGTTTTATATGGCAATCCAAGAGAGTTGCCCTATTTAATTTTTTCAAATTTCTACCTTAAATTGAAATGTAATTCCTGGATTCAATGATGTGTCGAAACGCTCTCAACTAGTACGTAAATAAAAATACACAATTGAAACTTCGGTTACACTACGAAGGAGTTGGGCAATTATGTTCACTTCTGAATTTATCTCTACAATTTCAAATTTGAATACAGAATGCATATACAAAATTTATTCAATCTAGGTCAGTGTGTCCTCCTCTCAACCACTGATAAAATATATAACTTGTTCAAGAGCACATTTTTTTTTGGATTTCCCGGTATAATAGCAAAATCGAAATTTTTTTGTTTTTTTGTTTTTTTTTAATCGCAAAAAAATATACAGGGTGTCCCGTATGTGGTCTGGTACCCGAAGGCTACGGATAGGTCATACTTAGACTTATTTATGACGTGTTTTTTGATAAAAATAGTAGTTAAATAAAAAAAAAAACCAGTAAAAATTCCGAAATTTTAACTTTGTTGAGCCATAACTTTAAAACGGAAAGGCTGAGGAAAAAACTTTATAGATCATTCGAAAGGTCCGACGATTATCTATCTATTATCTATCTATCAAATTTCAAATCATCATCATAGGGTTCAACTTTCAGAAGTTATAGGGTGATCTATACGCAAATATCTTAAAGTCCCGTTATCTCGGTCGGAAACCGTTACGATTTCCTCCCACCCACCCATACAAATTTTATGTTTGTCTAAGCATGACCTATCTGTAGCCTTCGGGTGCCAGACCACATACGGGACACCGTGTATAACAAAAAAATTTAATTTTTGGATGGTAACTTTACGACGGAGTTGCCTAATTTCGTGGATTTTCAAACTAAGATCTTCAATTTTTAATTTAAAAGCAAAGCACACAATTTCAAGGTATTTTCTATCGTCCGCACTATATGACGATCAGACTTACGAACCTTAGTCTACCCTCGACTCCTCTTCTGCGTTCAAATTAAAATTTATATCCATGCAAAATATTATGATTCTTCGTTATTGTAGAATAGAATACTTATCCCTGTAGGTGTGAGTATGTAGATTTGTAATGGAGAGAACCAAAAGATCTCGTTTGAGTGAGTTTCAAAAGAATTATGCAACAAGAAAAATTTTCGTGATGGTAATGATATGTTACTGAAAGTAATCCATATTGTTCATCAAATGTTAGATAATGTTTTAAGTAGGTACAAAGGGGTGTTGTATTTATTTATTTTTATGACAGTACCATATACTTACTAAATGACATCAGTGGATACATTTGGGCGTATTATTAAAAGAAGATGGCTGACTTATAAATTTTTCATAGATTTTATGAGATATTTCCCTTATTTGATTCATAATAAAAATTCATTAAAATTTCTCATGTTTTTACGTGCTGAAGTCGTAAAAGGAATTTTAATGCTGAAAAATTTCTCAAAATTATATAATGTGGCTTTCTAAAAATTTAAATAATAATTAAGTTTTTTTTTTTTTTTTTGCATATACACATATATAATAAAATTTATGACAGATATAAACACGATAAAATGCCTTTCGTCTGACCTCAAAGCATCCACATCCATCAAAAATTTCTTCCAAAAAACAAGAGTCCCCTCCCCCCGCGCCCCAATCACCACATCCATTTAGTCGTGTCCATTAACAAAATAAAAATTATAAATAAAAAAAATTCAAATTATTCATACAAATGAGATAGTCGAAAAATTATGGACTTCATATAATTATTTTATTACACGTTCCCGCTGAAATGCATCTCGTACGAGTAATATCCATTATCTGACTCTACACTTTGTGGGAACGAATGGGTTTTTGGCATATATGGTTATACCTACATATGTATACCTGTCTCTACTGTAGCCAGTTTTTAATTTCCGTCATATAAAAATAATTTTATTCGTCTTGTAGAGATTATATGCGCCATAAAAATGTGTTTATGATAAAAACGACTGCTGCAGCAATTACGAAAAAATATGCAATTTAATAGGCGAGTTTTAGTCCGTGTGCCATTAATATGCGGTATTGGAGTCCCACGTTGTAGACCAAACGGGTGGAGGGATAAGGATCAACTGGATCAACACTTCATGGATCAATGTTATGAATATTTTTTGATTATTTTGAAATGGGGGGATATATACACGCACATCCTGTGCTATAAAGGGTTCAAGCTCAATAGATCATTATCTCTATAAAGATATCTATATAAAAGGAATTTTATAAGAGGCGACGACGAGACGACAACGACGACCACATTTGATTTAACTTTCAAGATGTTTTTATGCTATTAATTTTATTACTTAATTACTTATATTGGTTGTATCTTGTATACCTAATCAATAAATTAGAAACAATGTGGCAATTTGAAATCGTTTGATTTTGCTACAAATTCATTACAGACTTTGTTCATTATAAATTGTACTTCCTTGTCATGAAATACATTGCCAAATAATGTAAGTGATTTCGATCCATTAAAATATTCTGTTATCCATTTAAATTCTCTGTTAAAAATAAAACTCCCATATGCTGGGTAAAATACAGAAAGAGTTCCTGTCTCAGAGCTTCTTACTAAGTAAGATACTGGGCATATAAATACCGATAAAAAATTAATAGCAATGGGCCTACTATAGATCTCTGAAGAACTCCAGAAAGTAGTGGGCATGTTGACTATTCTAAGTTCATAACACTACCTACTTTCTGGAGTTCCTCACGGATCCGTTGTAGGACCGTTGCTATTAAATATTCATGTATCAATTGTTTACGAACCTACGTAGACCAGCAAAGTAAGGAAATTCTTAACCACAAGATGAAGACTAAAGACCAGTTTTTAGACATCACTATAATCCTGTATATTGTCATTTCATATTGCTGGCATTCCATTATTCAAAATTGACGATTATTTCGTGGATGTTTTTTTTTTTTCTATAAAAATCTTGGACCCAGATGTCTTCAAACCTAATATATTTTAAATAGATTCGGTGTCTGCACTAACTAGGGTAATTGATACAGGGTAGTAGATATTGGCAGTCGTGCTCTCAAGGGGAAGCACCAAAGCTAGTCAAATTCAAATCTTCAAACTGATATTTTCGTATACAATAATTTTATGAAAAAAGTAAAGCCAAATGGTTAAAATTGAACTATTCGGGCTTAGTGTTGCCATTAAAAAAAAAAATTTCCATTCAGTTTCGAATATGTGATATTCATTTTAGTAATTTTGTGAGAAAAATTAAGTCAAGTTCGTAGATGGGCGAAATTGGGTAGCTCCTTCATTGTCTTTCCGTACAAAAGATTTAATTTTCATTGTATATCTGGATATTGATTTAAATTTCGTATACGGCGCACGTTCGCCACTTTTTACTAGCATCCTAGCGTCGTGTCCTGAAAAGATTTTTTATTCATTTTTTTTTTTTAATAAAAATACGTAAGTCAGTAACTTTCAAATGAAAGGATTTCTTCTTCCTTTCTTTTTTTTTTTAAGCCAAAATTCAATTTATTTTTCGTAATAGTCTCCTTGTCTTTTGTTTAGTTTAGAGCACTTGCTTAACGGCTAACCAACACTTCTTTAAGCCTTCTAAAAAAAAATATGATTTCTCGAACTCAATAAAAAATAGGCGTTTGTTTCATCCTATTTAGACTTACTCGTTCACAATGTGATATGTGGAGAGCAGTTCGTATGGTAATTCGACAATTTTGATCATGCAAATTATAGTCGTGTGAGCTGATTCATTGTCGTAGTGGAAGAGAATTGAGAAGAGTGAAAAAAAAAACTTTCTTGGATTTCGTTGAAATATGTCCAAACACTGCTTCGAAATGGTTTCGAGATACCAATATTTCATGATAGCTTTCTCTTAGCCAAATTTTGATGCAGGACATGTTTAGTATCAATCTTAGCTCATGTGTCTTCACTCGATATAGACGTCCAATACAAATGGATTTGGATTGACCATCTTTTCAGTCAGTTGTAATATGATTCGGACATCCCGGTGCTTGTACGATTACAACGAATTTCAATGAATCATTTTATTATCTGACAGCAAAGTCCAATTAGTACTTTTTTGTTTTTATTAAAAGTAGAGCTACATAAATAAGATAGAAAGTGTTAAAAATAAAAATAGTTTTACGATGGGAGTGCCATCTATTATCAAAGTTATTGACTTATCAGAAAGCAGCTTCCGTATATTCCGCATTAAGATGTGACAAAAAAGGTTTCAATCTATGCCAATGTTACATTAATACATGGAAAATCTTTAATTTACCTTCAATGGAGGCGAGATACAATTTTGGAAATAATTTGTAGGCCGTTATCAGTATAATAGTATTCATATGCCAAGTTCAAAACTTTTCGCATTATTTTCTACATTGATCTAATAAATAATTTCTGAAATATAAATTTCTTGAAAATCGCACATTCAAAGAAGTGGGGCTCAGTATCAGCATAGTTGGCACAAGAATTAGATGTCGCATGGCATACTAGAGTAGAGTATACAGACTGTGAAATGGGTACTGCATTCTGGAATGGACCATAACATATTTTAGAGCGTGCCAAATATTTTTATAATAGACTTTCTCAACACTTCAGATACGAAAAAAATATGAATCACTCGACGTATACATCATTTCAAATGTTGTGCTCCATTCCGGAATGGCCTACCCAGCCATATAAATTTTGTATACTTTTTTTGGTACTGCATGCGATATCTAGTTCTTGTGTCATCTATGGTATCAGTCACAGTTCACAGCATAGAAAACAATAAAAAACTGCAACACTTCCTAACATCTTTAAAATTCCTAAACCAAGGGAGATCTGCCTGCAGTAAGTCTTCTAATGGGTCTTAAATGATGACACGTGCTCTATATGTGACAATAATAGTCCCATGTCCATGTCGACTTATCGGCTAGGATTAGAGGAAATTTATGGAGAATAATTTCATAATTCGAGGGGTTGGATCATATTGAAGGAAAACATACGTCACGGTGCAATGTGTTGTGTTAACATCATCTCATTTTATGACACACTGAGATTATTCAAATGTAATGGAGGAGTTAGCTTCTTTGGCACGTGCCGGAAGGCGTTATGTTTATTTGTCAAATTTTTATGATAATTTCTGTATCACATAATGGGAAACAATGTTTTGTGTGTGTGTATGTGTGTGTATTTGTTTCATTCAATTTGAATGAATGAATTCCATCGGAAGATTTATTTCTATTTTGCTTGGTACTTTATACATATGTATGTACCTACATAATTGGCAACATACTCAGATACATAAAAGCTGGCTGATGAAAAATTTCAAAATTACTATTGTAAGTATTGAAAATAAACAGTAATTAGAGTGCATGTGTAAGTAGCAAATAGCAAGTGAAACATTTTATTGTGGCAGTTACCATGGAAAACCAAATGGCAAATTGCAATATTCAACTCCATTCTCACAAGCAATTGAACAACAAAACGAGATAAGTGTCTCTTTGTACAACTTTTATATAGATAGAGAGTCAAGGGATTAAGCTATGCTGTTTAACCTGAGCAACAAACCAGAGGCAAATTCCTTAGTATATATGTAAGTATATGTATGTACAAATCCAACTGAGCTACATATATATGTATATTTATGTAGGTATACTTAACCACTGTGTAGAACATCTCGTAAAATTGCAACAATAAAGATATTAGATATCTCTAGATTTTTTGGTTAGAAGAAAAAAAAAAAAATACGAAAAGTATTATCATCATTGCTGAATATCGTAGTCATTGGTATCATTGTTGTTGTCCTGCTCCTCATAGTCATCCTAAAATCTCGCCAGTTGTCGTCGGTGGAATCATCTTAGCTTAACTTCATGATATTATATAGAAGCAGTTGTATATATAGCATAAAGGCGTTGGCAGCATATATGTATAGCTTCATCTTTACGAATGATTCCTTTTTCTTTACTAGTTAGCTCATGACTGTCTTAGGACTATTCGGTTGCTTTCGCTTTTGTTTTGCTGCCATTCTATTGCTATACTACTTGTGCCATAATCTTATATTTGCGATGTTTGGTTTTTAGGTTGTCGTAACCACTCCAAACGGGATCAACCAAGCAGCAATATAGTTAGTTACAGTATATGTATATGCACCCCCCCCCCTCCTCTCCTATTCCTTTCAGAAATCTGTACTACATTGTATTCCACATTAACAATGAAGGGTATGGGTCTGGTAAACCAACTAGAAAGCAAGATCTGAGGATTAACGCTGGTAATTGTGATGTACCCTATTCAAATGATAGCGTTATTATATCAGAGAGGGGGAGGATATGTTGTTATCTTATACAGCTTTAATGGTAGTTTTATTCATCAATTTGACGTCCGGGCACAGGATACGCTGAAATATACTTATTTGCTGTAGTTAGATTTCTGTTATACACAAACAAACATACATTCTCATATGCCTTTTATTTGAGCGGAATTATACATACATATGCGATTCGTTTAGCTTTGGGAGTTATTAGGGATCATTGTTTGGAGTGAAGATATTTAACATTTCGGAGATTTCAGTTGGGATTATATGGAAGAAATACTTAAAATCCTGTAATCAAATAATGTTTTATTTGCATTGTAATCGAGGCGAAAATTTATATAAAGAGCATTTGTGAAGTTGAATACTGAAAGCAAAATGTGATTTGGTCCTTAATCCAAATGGGGGTATATAGTGCCACAATTATCATATAGTAATTACTCTAGAAATGAATAGAATAAATTCTTCATCTCTCACCTCAATTAAATTAAGTTGGGGTTTGATGAGTTTATCTTACTATGTAGTTATTGTAAAATCCTTTGAGGAAAGCATGTATCTCTCTTGTTGGTTTCCTATTGTTCCTCCTCAAACCATTCCCTATACATACATTACAATTGTGTAAATTTTTTCATATGACGAAATACGAGCACTCTATATGGTCATTTTTGGATTTCAGACGTGTGTAGCTTATGCAAGTGTCTTTCAAGATATGACGAAACCACTAAATACTGATTTGGTTAGACGTCCGTCCTTAGTAGACTACTTAACGTTTCGCCTTAAGTTTTCATTGAAGATACGATTCCTTCAGCATGGAGTATAAAATGTTCGACGGAAACAGCTCACAGGATCTCAGTATAATCTGAAGATTCTCTGCCTTGTTGATCGTAGTCTTAATAAGTAAGTAGTAGTAGTCTTTCTCAGTGTTTCTGTGAAAGCTGAGTAAAATTTGAAATATCGAAGCCAAAGCGACACATTTTGTTCACTTATTAGAATCTTTATATCATTTTGATGAATCCAGAGTAAAGTCTGTTGAAGGGCTGTTTATGAATTTATATATTAGTACAGAAGGGCAAAAGTGAAAATATTCAGCTTATACGTGATGAAGATGGGCCAATCAAACAGGATTGTGAACGAAATGAATTTTAAGAGTATGAGTTTGAAGCCAACTCAGTGATGCCTTCCACAGCTCTGTGTTCATGTTTCCTGAAAATATTATTTGAATGAAGGACCCAATGACTGAGATTGCAAAGTCTACAACAGCCTCTTTCCTAAATAAGACTATGTTAGAACCGATATAGAAAGCAGATCTCTTAAGGACTATTTGACATTCATTGTATAAAGCGGCTCAGTTAACTGAGAGTCTACTGATATGCGTCTTCTTGATACTCAAGTTAAGAACTATTCTGACTGTTATTGTAGTATTGTGCAAATTTTAGCCTATAAGATAATAATGGTATGAGTTCACAATACACACTCAAAAATGGAACTACAATTGTTGGGCAATTTCTCAGTTACGGAATTATCCATGAAAATACGTAGAATAGTCCAAAATAGTTAAGTTCTCAGACCCTGTTTCTCTTTTTGGGACAATAAAAAAAATAATTGGAAGTCTGATATTTAGGTGTGGGTAGCACGGTGTCGCATGGTATGTAGACCAGAAGATTGTCCTCATCTAACCAAGCCTGCATATATTACATAGACAAGCTAATATTTGTAAGCTCATCTTCCTTTGGTTTGATCAATGATCAACCAATTTGTATACTTTACTTGTCTATAGACAAGACTAATACGTTAGAATGGGTCCTGTCAATTAGAACAACTGCTGGAATACACCTCCACCACCCTTTCTTAAATATACCATTAGCAGCCAAAGGCTTTCTGACACTAGCCGAAAACTCTATTAGCCGCGTTGATCTCTTCATCCGAATATATCTGTTGTATATATTTTATGGCCAGGAGCCGGATTCTGTAATTCGGAGAGTTTGAGAGTTTGGGAGATGAGAATGTTCGTTTTCCCAGATTAAAACTCCCTAACTCTCCATTTGCGATTCTCTAACATACTTGGGGAGATAGGGAACACGTGAGAAGTGTCGCGATATTGAAGGATGGCTAACTCTGTGTGGAAGGGACGTAGAGCATTGGAGTTCCATCGGATTTAGGGTTTAGAGTTTTTGGTGGAGGGGCTTTTGGGGGGTCGTACCACTCCTCATTGGGGGTTGACCAAAACACGTCATGTTTGGTATCAAATTAAAGATGGAGAAACGGGTAATCGAGTGGTGTACTTTTTTTTGATTCATAGCTGACATTTTACCGCCGAAAGCCGGTTTTTGCACTTGGGTCATACACACCCCAGTTCCTATATTTTGCATATATTTCTTCCGTTTTTTGTTTCACATTCATTAGTACTCTGTTGCGAACATTTTTCTCCTGAAAAATGAATTTCCACGACTTACCAGTTCTTCATAATGATGAGTTGAAAATATATCCAGATTTGTACCAAAAACGCAAATTTTTTCATCTTAAGAAGGACTGATTCACTTCTTTTGCAGTTATCCCATTTATCGGACTCAAAAAACTAATTAAATATCTAATCAGGGAACAAAATGTAGATACGATTTAATCCTACATACAAGCTTTAACATGCATATTTAAAATTTTTATAGCATCTCTTCTGTACTGGAAGACGACCATTTTCGCGTAATTTAAAATTTTTAGCGGGTACCTTGAGACATCAAAATCCTTATTTCTCTGTAAGTATTGCAAGGATTTCCATAATTTGTAAACATAGCCAGGATATGCCGTGAGCCCATAATTTAATTTGAAAATCCTAGTTACCTAGATACCTTCACAAAACACAACAAAAGTAGACAGTACTGGCATTTGAGAAATATTCTTCTTACTTCTCCACAACTAACACAGCCGAGAGTTTTGTCGAGTGGAATAGAGAGTTTGGTAATTCTTAATACAAATTCCGCGAGTTACAGAATTCCGAGTGGAGAGTTAAACGTCAAAAGAACTCTCATCCCCACAATTCCACAACTCTCCGAGTTAGTGAATCCGGCCCCAGGTAGACATCACAAGCACAACCCTACAATATTGTTTGGATTGGATTGAAGAGAGGTTGAGAAACTTGAGGAGTATATTGAACTTAGGCCACAACAAGGCCCATTGCGCACCATCCAGCTTTATACAAAAATTGCTTATAAATCCCAGTCGAGCGCTCTTACAAAATTTAATATTGGTTCCCAACCTTTCTTGCTTTATGCAGTTCATCTAGGAGGTGTGAGCCAAGGAATCTTTAACGCTTCGGATTCCTCTCTGCTTCCTCCCTTTGTATAAGGGATTGTTAGGGTTGTGTAGGTGTCCCCTGCCGTTCTTCTTGGTGGTAGAATAATAATGTAAGTTGTACAACACAGAAACCATTTTTTTAAATCTCAGGTAGTATTTTAAAAAGTAGTTTTTGCAATTTATTAAAATTTTATGACTGCCGACTAATTTTGCTTAGTAGTGTTGGGGCAATAAAATCAAGAAGATGAATAATATCAATTAATGTTTTTATGTATGTAAATTAGTTTGCCTCACTTTTAAGTGATTGGAGTGGGCTGTTTATATCACTGGTCTCATCTCATTTCGTTTTGTGAGAAAAGGTTATGCTTAATCTATCAATCTTATAATGAAAACCAATTTTTTATTTCTAAATTTTATATGCTTTGCAGCAAGTTTTTTCAATGGTACATATACATACATTCTTTGGCACCAATACAAATAGTCTTCACTCGTTATCAAATTCAAGTTAGACTTGATGCTACAAAAGATAATATTAAAGAAAGAAATTTAAAAAAAAAAATTATATTCGTGAAGCATACATACAGCAGCAGCAGCAGCAGCAGCAGCAGCATCATATAATATAATTAACGTTCCAATTTTTATATTGTATTACAATGAAACTATATACTCCATTTACCGATAGACATCTTTTCTAGTTCTAGAAACTTCATTTTCTTTTCCTCGAAAGCGATAAAATTACTTTTGAAGAAAATTAAATTCTGGTGCGCAACCATAGGAAACCAATAAAATGATTTTAACAGCACTAAAACATACGAGACTGAGGCTCTGGAAACAAGTTCTTTAAAACTAATTTCTTAAGACACCAAAACGCTTCACCGCACAATTTAACTTTTCCCGAAAAACGAAGAAGAGTTTTACTGCTTTGCATCGGCAGAAAAGGAGATCTCTTCTTCAATATGGTGAAAACACTGGAAAGCAAAAGAAAAGAGCGGTAAGCATCACGGATCGAAAACTTAACACAGAAAAGCTAAGAAATCCGCAGGAAGCATAGAGTCTGGATTGCTTTAGCACTCCCCCCCCCCCCTCATAACTCCACCACTATATGTACACAGAGTCTGCAGATGACTGAGGGGGTATAGAAACCATGGCGAATAATATCTATGTATATACAAGACAGAGTTTTTCGGGAGCCTTCTCAATGCCTCAGGGCGGAGATTGTTGTCGTGGCAGAAAGTTTCTGCAAATTCTTACCGCACGCAAAGTAATTTTAATCGAAAATTGATTTATAATTGGAAAATGTTTTTGCAGAATTGACTTACCACTTCCTGGATTAGAGGGGTTGTGCAGCAATCCGGGAATACAGAGAGTGCCGCCTCCCTACCCCCTTCATCTGCTGTGCTGTATGTATATAAAGGAATGCCGGGAAAAGTTTTTCAATTCGACAGAAAATGAACGGCTGAGTTCGTCTTGTAATTGAATTATTTCATTGAGGGATTATCACCTTAAGGGGATGCCGATGTCGTCGTTGTCGTCATCGTTGCTGCCGCCGCCGTCGGCCACACTTCGAAAGAGATCCTTTTCTTTCTATCTTTGAGACTCTTTTTTGCTATTAAGTATTATTTGGTGAAGGATATTGGATAGGGGGGGGGGGAGGAGGAGGCAACAAGGACGAATATGCTAGCAAGCAATGGACCACCAGTATACAGCTCGTTAATAACTTCATGTCTGTTCTGTTGTGACATTATCTGGGAATCGATTGGTGAAAATCGGTAAATTCTATGCAAGAGGAACGAGAAAAGGGTTTAATCTGCTGGATAATTGTTGGTAATTCGGTGTGTCAACATAGATGGGATTAATAATGAGCAGGAGCGTAGCAGCAGCAGCAGCAGTAGCAGTAGTCCTTCCACTATAGTCGGCACTCTTGGGCCTATCTATCAAATCAAATCATGATGGTGGTGCGGTATGATGGGCGATTGGAATTAAGTCTAACCAAATTAAACTGTGAATTTATGTACAGTGAACAGTGTATATATGTATCATAGATCATTTCGTGCTCTGTATATATAAAGAGTTAAGCTAAATCTCTATTTCAGCCCACCCGCACCCACCAAACGAATTGGATTCAACTTGGCACGGAAACACAACGAAATATTCTCTCCATCAGAATTCCGTGAATATTCGAAATGTCATTAAATGCACGATGTACAATCAAAATCTAAAATTTGTCCGGGATTACTATGACCTAGCACAAAAGGCATAGCTAAGGACGGTAAAGCTTTGTGCTAAACTGCAAGCAGGCAAGCGCAAGCAAGCAGGCAAGCATACCTACATATAAAGCGTAGACAAGCTCTGTGGTACAGCAGATTTGGTATATCACTCAATTGCTAGGTATTTACTGATTGCTGAAGGAGGTTAAGCTGTTTCCCATATATTGTAGCTGGGGTTGCAAAGGATGAGTTTAAATCAACGCATTTCTATGCACATCAATGAATTCATCGTTAGCTTGTGCATATTTGTATATATGTAGATATGTGCAAGGTTGAAGGTAAAAGTACAGTCAGTTGCATTAAAAGCGATTCCTAAAATTACATTGAACCTTGATGCTTTCAACTAAAAAGTATGAGTACAAGTTTGAAAATACAATGAAAATGCAAAATCTTAAATTTGAGGTTAGAAAACAAAGTACCAATGACTGACCAGGTTATCATCTTACACTCAATAATATTTTTTTACATTTTAAAAGAAGTAAATGTAAGTGTACATAAATCCCTATTAGCTGGAAGACAAGTTTTTCAACACAAATGTCTCTCCGTGGTTTTCTTTACAAATTCAGCTCACGATCGAAGAACCTGATCTTCTCAAAGGACTTGCGAACAATTTTTTACAAGAAAAACTTCTATAGTTTATGAGAAATTCGTAAAATCAACTCTAATAGGGTTGGGTGGGGTAAAAAGTGCCGCAGGTAAGAAGTGCCATCTTTAATATCTCGTAGTATAAAAGGGGGGGGGGGAAAGAACGTACATGCAAGGAATGTACTTGGTGTGGGGTAATTTTCACCACATAGCCAGTCGCTGCAAGGCATTAGGTAAACTATCATATTAAGGTAGGTAGACTATCATATTAAATGGAATGCTCGTCAGTGTTGAATATTTATGATTATTTTTGAGGTTTTGAATAAATATCGACAACAACGTTATAGATTCCGCTTTTTTATTCTTCCTTACCAGGTTGCAACAGGTGGAACTTTTTATCCACAAGAGGGGTAAAAAGTACCAATCGACTTGCACACTTTAAATCAATTAATAACGTAAAAAAATAAAAGTTTTTGCATATATATTTTTTTGGTATTGGTACCTAAACCCTAAGATTGTATGGTAAAATTATCATATAATATGACCTAAAAGTTCATGATATATGGATGACAATTCAAAAAGTGGCACTTGCAGCCACACCCTACCCTACTTCGTTTGGTTTAGTTTGGAATTATATCACAACATTGCTCGATTTTTTGTCGTTAATTTATCGTGCCCTTATACAAAAGAATAAATAAAAAAAAAAAATATTTGAATGCGATGTTAACTAAGTTCTCGTCAAGTTAGTACAACAATTCTCTGGCGCATATAATATTGCATAACAATTTTTGTTGAAATTTATCGTTTATTGGTCGTTAATTTATCTTGAAAACCAAAACTTTGTTGTGTTCTTAAAAAAATAAAAAAAAACAAAAACAAATTTGGATTCGGTCCCAAGTTCATATTAAGTTATCGCAGAAGCCCACTATAACCCGACCGAAACTCATAGGATTGCAAAACAATGTATCTTGGAATTTATCATTTATTTGTCGTTAATTTATCGTAAACACAAAAAATTTCTTGTGTCTTTAAAAAAAAAAATTTTTTTTTTCATATGATACTAAGCTGGAAGTCATCTTGATTTGATAACGAATTTCTTAATTTCCTGAATGTTGAAAAATTGCCTACCAGAGTCATGCCACTTATGAAAAACGTTTGTCTAAAAAGTTTGATTTTTTGGTCAATAAGCATTTTACGTTATTCTAGAAAAAAAAAAAATTGTGTATCACCAAATTCTTCATAAAATGGAAACTAATTAGATAAGATTACCTCAATTACAATCAAGTATCTACGAAATCTTCCATCTCTACTAAGCGTTCTTCAATTTCAGTTGACAATATTATTTTAACAATTCTAAGTTACTAAATCTGTTGGCTGCACAACTTATACATTTTTACTACACTTATTAAAAACTTCCTCACATGATGTTGTTATAATTCAGAACGGATCTTATTCTTCAACTTTGAGGCTCCACAAGGATTGATTCTAGGTGGACCTTTGTTTACCATTTGAATGATCTTTTTTGAAATGATATACATATGCCGTCAATGTCCAAAACTATTTATCAAATACATAACAGACTGCAGTTCTAGAATTAACTTGGATTTGAGCAGGATCTTAACCAATTGGTTGCAACAATTCAATACTTTGACTTATCCTGAATGACTCATCAGACGTCATGCAAACAACGTTTTATAATATTAATTTCCTAATTATTAAATCAATGAGTTGCTGCGACCATACAAGATTGCTAATCTAAATGATTTATGGAAAGCTGCATCTATTCTAACTACACCAATGCTCGAAATAAGTAAAATCCATTTTCTTACCTTATTTTGCCACTAGTGATACCATTGTTTTCTTTAACTTTCATGCAGTTTTGTCGGACTAAAACACATGTACATATCTCCCTACTGCCACCATCCGTTTTTAAGATTTTCATTGGATTTGCAGGACTTTAATTTTCCTCCATAACCTAATATATGTACAGCAAAACACGATTTCACATTTTTGCTGTCAACCAATATCTAAATTCATGGATACCATGTTATCGTTAGATGTCATTGAAATAGTCTTCTAGCTGCGTGTAACACATAAAATCAAAAAGCCTCTCTAAAGCTATCATTTAACATCATATGGAAGCTCGTTTGCTTGAGGCAACGGCGAACTTCTGCCTATGCAAACTAGGCAGTCGCTTAGGGGCCCCTCTAGGGGCCGAAATGGTGTACATGGAGACATACGATATCGGACATTAAAAACAATTTAATTCACTTTATTGCTCCTGTATACAGGGGCGGAGATATACCAATAAACAGAGCAAGGCGGCAAATTATCAACTGATGAAGTAAAAGTACTTTCTCATGAATGTATTAATATTTTGGAATCTCAAGTAATCTACGAGGGTCCACGGAACTTCAAAGCTTTCTATCTAGGATATTTAGAAGAGATTTTGAAAATTGAGTGTCTGCATCTGCGAGCTATTTTGTTATCCGCAGATGTTGCAGGGGGAAAAGAATGGTCGGCTCTGGAGTTATAAAAGTACATTCTGGCTTTTTTGACATTTATCCAAATATGTAAATAACACTCCAGATGTTGTTGTGTATACCAGAGTCAAGCTGCTAGGGAGAACAGTCGTTCTCAGCGCTAAAACGAGTAAAGAACTATTTCAGATCCACTACAGAGGCTATCAAGCTCAGTTCACTCTCTGTTCTGTACATAGAGTCAGGAATAATGCAGTCTGTGAACTCTAGTGAGGTAATCCGTTCCTTTGCAGAGAAGAAAGTTTATCGCATGGCAATTTAGGTTAAATAAATAAAAAATAACGGTAACATGTTTGTGTTATTCAATTATTTAAAAAAAAAAGGGGCCATGACTTGGTTAACCGCCTAGGGGACCTGGTTCGATGCAATTGTCTAGGTATGTTTAAATTTCAATAGAACTTAGAACCCTTGTTCAAGGCTTTTTATAACCTAGATGAAATCTATAGGCTATACTAGGTTTGTCATTCCATTTGTATCGCACAGAAATAGTGCTGGTGAAGTATAATGGGTTGGACACCCACCCATAATATTAAAAGTTATTTTGATAGTCCGTCTGTCCATCTATCCGTCCTCACAATAACTGGAGAACGCGTTCACTAAGAGTGTTGAAATATTGAACACGGGCTATTTAAAAAACAAAAAAAAACAAAAAGTAAATTTTCCATACAAAAATTGCGTTTTTCGCTATATATTTGGACATTTCCTGAGAACGCATCGATGTGGAAAGTTGAAATGTTGTACACAATGTTTTTATACAATTGGTAAATAAAATTTCAAAAATGAATTAAATCGGGCAATCCCTTTTTGGTTTTTCCATACAAAACTATTGGTTTTCACTTTGATCTTAGATCAATTAGAACTTTTGTTATTGTTATTTTTTAAATTCGAATATGAAAGCTATGAAAGCCTGGTGTTGATGATTTAATTTTTGAAAACTATTATAGTTAAATTAAAAAAATAAACTTAGTTAAAATTTCGAAATTTAAAACTTTAAAGCGCCATAAATTCTTTAGGGGTAGGTGCATGAAGATAATTATTCGTTTTTAAAATGATTCATATCCGATGACGTTTATTCAGCTAGTATTAACCGCAAACTCTGTGGTTTTCAAAATTCAAGGAATTTAGTTAAAAAAAAAAAAATAGTGTGCTAAAATTTTCCCGATCCATACAAAGCCAATTGAAGGAAACTCTGTATATTCCGCAAGTCTTTTTTTTTTTTTTTTTTTTTTTTATTATATCGTATTAAACCAAAATCAAAAGTTTCAACAAATCTACGCCCCTCATTGCGTAAATTAAATTTTTAAATTTTAGAAGGTCGTAAGAAAAGTTATCAAAAATAATTCAAATTAAGCAATAAATAACATACTGCAGATATAATTGACAAGTTCTTTTTATTACACTCTCTACTGTTTACTTTTATAAAATAAACAACTAATCACCAATCAACTATACAATAATTCGCTAGTATCTATTGTACCTCAAATTATCGCAATCCAAATAGTTTACTAAGTTCACTTCAATGTCTGAGACTAGACTCTCCCCTGGCAGTGACAAGAGTTGTATTTATACTCTACAAATAGTTCCCGAATATTCCATTCTACAAACATCGCTTAAAGTGGTTTATGTCCGTACTTTATACATGTCGCTTATCTTTTTCGAATGTGGTTTATGTCCGTACTTAATTAGTCATTTCACGTAACAATACATATCGCAAGCAGCGATAACAGCGGGCGATCTCTTCTCTCTCATAGCGTTATTGAATTTATCGAGGTTCTATTAATAATAATAATCCCCCGCCCTTCCTTCAACACCATTGTTATTGAAAATGAACAGCTGATACTGTTTTTTAAGCTGTCGTTTTTTTTTATAGAAAAATTAAGTATTATTTTGAAAAATTGAAAATTTTTGTAGCCTGCTTTAATCAAAACAAATAGAAAATGCTAGGCAAATTTGGAATGGAAATGAATGGGTATGAAGTGAAAATCAGTTGGAATTCGAATCTTATAGAGATTTTGGCTCTATGCATGGCTTGAATATGACCTTCAATGGTTATAAATAATAATAATAAAAAAAAAAAAAAAAAAGAAAAAAACAGGGAAACTTACGAAACATTTCTCCTTTTGAAATTTAGAAACACCTGTGAGCATGCGTTACAGAAAAATTCAACTCTCAGAATAAAACTCATTTGAAAATTTTGATAAACAATCGAAAAACTGGAAACTATATTGAAACATCTCAATTTTTTTTTGTCAGCATTATCTAAACGTGATGACTGCCAACTCATAAAGCATTCATCATCATACCACGCAGATAAAACCTCGGCAATTTTATGGCGGCAATAAAAAACCCGATGAAAATATTGAATTTCATGATATTCATCCATTCGGTGTTCCATTGAAATCATTAAAAAATTAATATTTCGTGTTTCGTCTCGAAAATCTTTTTTTATCTATTATGGGGAGAGCTAAGCTAATTAATTTAGATATTTTTCTATACTTTCTGTGTTTTAACAAACTTCTGTTTTTGATGTTTGTTGTGCATACACTAACATTAATTTCTAATATAGCTTGACCTTTAGATTTTTTTTCATTCTACAAAAGCAAAAAAAAAAAAAAACAAATATTCAAACAAACGAAGTCGTACATCATTTTGGATATAATTTTTCTAATTTTTATGAGAAAATTTTATGACTCCTTTTTTTTTTGTTTTTGTGGTGCGCTGGTTATCTTTTGAACCCCTGAATTTCGATGGCAGATAAGTTTTTGTTTTAAGGAAACTGCGACTTCTTGTTGGATTATATAGCAACGAAATGTATATTTCCCTCGAACCATCATTATCATACATATGTATGTATATATGTACATACGATGGGAATGTATATGTTCATATGAACTGCTGTGTTGTTTCTTTAAAACTTTACAGTGATTTTAATTAGGACGTAAAATGTGGAATGTTTATTGATATCGGATTTACTTTTATATAGAGAAAAATTACATGTTTTTTTTTTTATTATGTAAATTTTGTAATATTTATGATTTCATGGAAGTCTTTAGATGTAATTAGTAAGTGCAATCGTATGACATAACGAATACATAAATATAACTATAAAATAAAACACCACAGGTGAAAACGATTTGGTTTTGAGATTTACTGATATCATTTACTATGCCTACCTAGACCTACCCACATATTACACATTATACATATTATATACACATACACACTCTCAAAAAATGTTAATTTTTTTCTTTTTTATGGGGCATTAAGATTATTATCGGCTAAAGACTCTTCTCTCGCCAACAAATGAGATTTTAAATACTAATAAAAAAAAATTCAGTTTTTCGATGGTAGATATACGTATAGGTACATCTAAAATGCCAAATATAGAAGTGCATTAAAAAAAAATTATAATTAATTTGCTTAACAACACGCCTCCAAAAATTCCTAATGGGTATATGTTTTTTTTTTTAAATATGTATTTGCAAATTATAGTATTATGATCGATTTCAGAGTGCAGACACCGTTGGCCGCTTTCTGAACTCAACGAACTTAACTTAACTTCAAGGTAATCCTGTCGCTTAATGTGGAATTAACTGGTAAACTTTTTTAAGTTTTCAGTTATTTTTTTTTTTTGTTTATTTAAATTTAAAAACAGAATTATAAACAATTATTAATTTTGAGCCATAACGCAATGTAAAGTTGCATCAATGATATGTAGTGTTGTAGTCTTAATAAAGAAACTTGTATAGGTCCTCAAATGGAAATTACACTTCCAACGTGCATTGCTCAGCATTTCTCATAAGGTGATAATTTGACACTAGTCAAAATATAAAATTCTTATCACGTTAAAATTGAAGTAATTTGTAACTTAAAAAAAAAAAAAAAATGAAATGAAAAATTGCACCACCAAGAAACGTAGTGTTTTTGTTGGAGAGAATTTCGTTTGCCATTAAATAAAAAAGCATCTCTTTTATTAGAAAATTTTTAATTAAATATTCAAGATAGTGTATACCCTCGGCAGACGGACAAAATCAATGATCATTCGTTCGTAATTGAATTTTTCAAAAATCGCTTTACCTTTGAATTTGTACTTTAATTATTAAAAATGTGCTGTCAATTACATATAAAAATTGACAGGACTTTCGTTTTAATTCACAAAATCTTGGGTAACTGGATTTTTGAAAAAACCACTTACGAATGAATGATCATTGATTTTGTCCGTCTGCCTATAGGGTATAAGTTTACACAAATTCAAAATTGAAATTTCTCCGCTGTTATTTATTTAAAAATTAGTTTTGCTTATAAATTTAAAATTAATCGCAACAAAGTAAACTTTCACAATTTTTTTTACTACTTCAAATTGAGACTAAACATTCAAATTGGGACTAAACAAATTCAAATTGAAACTAAACAATTTCAAATTGGGACTAAATAATAAATAATTTATTACAGTTAATTTAAAGTAGATTTATTAAAAATATCTTAATTAATTAAAAATTGATAATTCCGTAATATTTTCTAGCCATAGTAGACGCAACTTGGTTAGAAAATATAATTCGCGAAAATATAACCAAGATGATTACAGTTCCGAATTACTGTATTAATTAAAAAGTCATATCATTCATATTTATCGCGTTCGGTATAAATTTTTGAATATGAGCGACGTGTCGGTTACAATTAGGAACCGTAATCATCGTCGTTATATTTGCGTAAATTATATTTTCTAGCCGTAGTAGACGGAACTAGGTCTGCGTCAAATTTGATCTGCCTTCACCAGCTAGGATTTGCGGCATTTGAATAGTTAAATCGCTTTCGACTCCAGATTTTGGGTTTGACCAAGCATATTTAATTGCATTTAACATTGGGCTATATGATGCGAGCCTTAGTAGGTGATTATTAAGAAATTCATCTTCTTGGAGTACTTCTTCAATGAATTGATGTTCGGTACATATTTTCAGCATTTCGAAGACAATGACGCATAAATTCTTTTGCTTCTGGTTTCTTAAATGCTCCTCTTCTAATTTCATTATGAATTAAGCCCATATTTCCTATACACCCAATTACATGTATATTAGGATCCTCGACTGCCTGCTGCAATGTGAGTGCAACGAGTTCCTTTTTTGGAACGACTTTTGGTTCTCGATATATAGGTATAAGTTAAAATTAGTTTCGTCCATGTAAAGTATCGGTGCATTGTTAGATTGATGTTCTAAAAGTTTATGTTCAAAAACTTCACATCGTTTTCTTTTATTACTTTCAATGTTTGCTCTTTCAGGCTCTCTCTTCGATTGCCTTTCAACGTATATAGTAATCCATCTAAATGTTTTCTCAGACATTCCGCAGAAACAACAATTTGATAATTATTTTGAAATTTATCTCTCAGTTATTTTAAAGTTATTCTAGGATTTTCTTCAATACATCTTTCCATAAACAGTCGATGTTCGTTAGTAATTTTTATTTTTCGCTTCCCACCACGTTGTTGTTCACAGATTTGCTTCCTTATATTATCTGCTTGAACTTTCTTGATGTAAGACATTTTTAAGAATGAATTAATTAGAGATAAACTAATTAATAATGACACTATATTAATAAAAGATACTTTCTTTTATTTTTCAAAAGCCTACTCAAATTTAAAATTGTTATATTTTTTGGAATAAATTATTTATTTTTTATTCCCAATTTGAAATTGTTTAGTCCCATTTTGAAATGTAGTCTCAATTTGAAATTGTTTAGTCTAAATTTGAAGTTGAAAAGGATAATTTATGAATTGTTGTTTTTTTGTTGTAAACTTGTGGTGTTTTTCTTTATTATTTTTTTTTTTATTTATCTTAGAAAATTGTCAGTTTTGCTAAATTAAAATAAACCTGATTCACCTATGTACTATACATCAATAGATAGAATTATTAATTTTAAGAAATATTACTTGTTGCTTTTCTATTAAAAAATGTACTGTGGCTTTCATTTTCATATAAGTATCCCAAGCAACATTTCCCCTCGTTTTCAGGTCGAATTTACATTTATTCGACGTAAATTAGGGCAGCGAGTAATTGTAGTTAAGTTGAGCTTACCTATTATTTACGTCCGATTTACGTAAGTTAACGTATGTGTTAACGTAGAAGGAATTTCATTTTATAACTCAAACTTGAATGATGATGAGAAGTATTGCTTTGATGAAATATATAGATATTATGGGCTTATTATAAATTAATTCTCGCAGCTTCTAAGCGTTCATTTTAAAACGGGAAATTGATAAATATGGAAATAATTTTTCGAAAAACACCAATGCGCTTTAAAAATATTGTATAAGTTATATGAATACAATATGCGCATGTTGGTAATATGTCCACTGGCCGTAGTTTGGTTATTTCACGAAAGATGACGGAAAATGTCATACGCAGAGATTATCATTAGGCCACTGTAATACATGAATTGTAAATCGGGTTAGTAGGTGACGCCAAGCGAGTAGTGTCAGCAAAAATTGTTTTTTTTTTAAGACGTGGTCCTAATATTTACGAGTTAAGTATTTTATTAAAAAAGTAAGAAATAAAGTGTTATTGTCCTGCAATGTCTTGTATTCAATACATCCGTATTGAAGCTTAGATTGTATTTATTTGCAGTAAAACATTAGATAAAAACAAAGCCTTCTTGAATTCTATTTCATATACAACAATATGCCCACCATGCGGAGTTGGCAATAGCCCATGGGCATATTGCTAGTACGTTATGCTCCTATTGTCAGCATATAAATTCTTCACTTTCTTATTCTTACCTAATGTGGTACTTATATTCAAAATAAATATTTCACTTGCAAGAGATAATTTTTTTATAATTTCAACCCTTTTCATATTATGGCCATATTACCAATACCGTGATGGCAATATGGCCATTTACACATTCTTTTCAAAATTAGGTAAAACATATTTCAAAATAATTTTCCGTGACAATTATTATTTTTTTGGTTCTAAAACTGTTATACTTTATTATGACATATCATTGGCGTTTCTTATATCTTCATTATCTTGTTAAAAAAAAACAATATCCCTTAGGGTGGGCATATTGTATTCACTTACCTTATTTAAAAAATAGTAATTTAATTTTTTTTTTAATTATTCTTTGGTTTGCGATTTAGAGCCTTGAAATTAATTTAAATATTTTTTAATCGTTCTGAAATTAAGAAAAAATCATTTATTTGGGTGTTTCTTGCAGTAACTATGGAAAATATTAAATTATAAAATAATGCAATTTTTCTATTCATTACTTTAATATATGGCAGCCATGTTTTGTTAAATAAATATGGCACATATTACATTTCTCGACCTAAAAATTAGTTTGACTTAAAGTTTTTCCTTATACGACGAATTTCCTGGATGGCAAGGCTAAATAAACAAATTTTTCGACTTGAGGGCAAAAATTCCTGTTTAGGTAATTTTGTATTCAAAGGTAATGATAAATTTTTCCTATAAAGAAATTTCGACTTATAATAGGGCATTTTGCTCTAAATTATGGAATTTCGCCTTAAATAAGTAAAAGAGATTTGATAATTGCAAGAATTGATTTATTTACATTTGGATACAAGATTTGTTAAAAAATGCGTGAATGCAAGCGTAGTTCTATATATGTGTATTCCGCATTGTTTAGAAGCATATAATCAAGTGTATTGGCCCAAATCAAGTGTAGCACCTTTGAGAAAAGATACGAATGGTATTCCAGAGCTAAAAATTTGTCGTAAAAAGGAGTAACATTTGTAATTTTGATGAAGCGATTCAATGGGAGGAGCAGTTCATTAATTCCAGTAATACTAAAGCCAAACAAAAGTCAATGAACTTTAATTTTTGGTTGTATTTATACGTAATTTCAACTAGGGAATTATTTAGGGAATATTTACGTAATCTTGCCTTGAACTTGGGAATAGATATAACAACAAAGTCCATACATTTCCTTAAATTTGACCTCAGAGTTAATTAAAATTTAGGTAAAAAGTAAGGAAATTTTCCTCAGATTTAGGGAATTTTCCTTATTTATTTCCCTATTGTTCCTAAATCCTATGAGATAAATTAAAAAGGAATTATTACCTTAATTTTGCCCTAATAATTAAATACAAAGTCAAGATTCCTTTGAAGGCTTAATTTAAGTAATTATTAAGTAAAATTTCCTTCCTAATTAATCTTAAAGGAGAGTGGCCTCTCAACACTGGCGTAACTAACGCCCCCGCAGACCCCGCCACGCGGGGGGGTCCAAGATTTCTTAGGGCCCACGAAGGCCCACAAAATTAATATTTTCGTATGAAGTGATGAAACTTGAAACCACATAAAATAACAACGCTGGATTAATAAGGAGTTAGATTCACTCAATTAAAAATCGGTTTCTGAATAAAACTTAAATTAACTCTGTAATGATTTCTTATTTCAGCAACTGCAAAAACGCTCGCTAGACAATAATGACGATACAACAATAAAATGGTGGAGAAGTCTTCTATTTATTCTTTGTATTTAAACGGAGAAAAAAAGGTACGCCTGAAACTGAAATGCTGTAAATTTTTTTCTGCGAAATATTTGGCTAATTTCCTTAGGCTAGGCGTATCGAGAGTTCGTAGATGAGAGAAGGGTATTACTTTAACTTTAGAATAAAATATGTATAAGATCAAATTTTTTAAGTTGAAAATTTTTTAAAGCCCCTCAACCTCACAACACTCTTGTACGCTGCGGTGATCAGTGGACTCAGGCCCTTTAAGTAATCAGGTATTTCCGGCTTCCTATGTGGGAAGATTTTTCTCCTTTTGCTTTGGCTTGCTTAAGCGTTTCTCAGAGATACTCATGGGTTTTCCTTTTTATCTGCTTTCGTGAGCGCATGCTAGAACTGCCAGTGGTTTTTTAACGGGTTTAATGATGAATGTAAAGCATGAAATAAATCTAAACAAATTACTTTGGCAACCTAGATCTTGCAAACACTGCTCGTAGTACCCACGAAACCCTTTTATTTTTTTGCTCAACACTGGCTTGGAGTGAGTGGAGTGAAGGCGCTGTTGGGAGATCGTGGCAATTCTCTAATACATAAATTTCAGTAAATATTTCCTTATAATTCGCACAAAATATTAAATTGTCCTGCGCAAGTATGTTAATTTGCGGGGGGCCCCATATATCCTTAGTTACGCCACTGCCTCTTAAGTTAAATGTTTAAGTCTTATTTACGTAATTTTAACCAAAATAGGTCGATCGGCCCTCAAAGATAGGAAATTCAACCTCCAATGTTACTTGGGATATATGCAATTTCCATAAATTAATTATGACGATCTCAGTTATTTTTACAATACAGTTTTGACTGGTCAATGGTTCTTCTTCATGATTTTCAACTAGCATATGATTCATTTCCCTTATTTTTTGTTGGAAGGCATCTTGCACTGTGTTTCATCTAAAATATTTATAACTTGGACCCAACTGCCTAATTATAGTAAAAATTAGTAAATCGTAATATCGGATTCGATAAATTGAAATCAATCAACTAATTTATATCGAACAATAAGGAAACTAACTTATTTGATATGGTGAAAGCTTTCGATCAAGTAGACCATTATGTTGACACATTTTAAATTGAAAAAGTTGCGAACCTGCTCCTCCTTTAACTGGCTTTGATTTTTATCATATTTAAATATTAGTATGTTAAGGTGATACTAGATACCTAGTAGTGAAATATATTAAGAAAATATATATGTAAATATATAAGAGCAAGACTTTGTGAGTGAAATTTAATTGCACGTTGTAACCGAAGTTCCTCAAGAGAGTCGTCTAAGTCCGTTTTTTTTTATTTTTTTTTTTCATTTTACCTATTTTATCTTCACAATTTTAAATCCAAATGTATATTATCGTAAAGTTTTTGTTATTCAAAAGTTGCGGTATTTTATTTCAATACAAAAAAGAAGAAAAAACATGTAGGTAATAAGTATGTATTAACATGATTTCACCAGAACAATAATTATAAATATTAGATAAAATTGTCACTTTTTGGTCGTAAATTCATCGGCAAACAAATTTTATCTCGTTGTATTTTTGTTTTCTAACATCCTTAGATTCCAGAGGTATCTTCTCTGCTGGCATACGTAGGCAACACAACAAGGAAGCTATCAGTTCGGTTGGAGTTTTATGTCTGAGATCATTTCTTTTATCTCTTCTGACAGTTCTTCAGTCGGATACCCAAAGCTCCAAAGCTGTTCAATTTTTCTTGAAGTTCACGTTTTAATGACACGCTTCTGAAAAGTTCTATCTCTCGTTTCTTTCACGACAGTCTTCCGTCGATATTAAATCTGTTGCAATTGCATGTATGATGGTGAACGTTGCTTTTAAGATCATATTTATACGTAGGCAATGTACTTTGTTTCACTATACGCCTTTGAAAATTGAAAAATGTTTGCGACGAACTAATTTCAACCTATATAAAATATATTTTTAACGGTATTTATATTTAGATATAATAAAAATTTGCTACTTGATCTTGTAACTATTTACATACGCCTGTGCCAAACTCCATATCTATAGTGAATAGTTTGAGCACAGTTGTTAATTTTTGTAAGTAAAAGTAGGAAATTTCTCAAAAATCATAAATGTGGGATAACTTCTAAGAATTAAACTTTCGTATAACCCTACACAGTAGAAAATTTGCACAAAGCTTAGGTATTTTTCGATAAGATTAGGGAATTTTCCCTACATTTTAGGGAATAGTCCCAATATTTTTTACAGTGTATATGACATGTGATGTCACATACATTTAGGCTACTATAAATGGAACACCTTGTATATACTCCAAGTTGCAGGCCCCCACTAGGTGTTATTCCGAAATACGGCACTGGTTATTATTATATGTGCATGACCTTTTCCAGCTCATTTAATCTTTTGCTGTTCATTTGTAAATTGATAAAGGTGAAGTGCGGCCATGTTAAATTTCTATGATAAATTGGTTTAGTGTTAAATTCATTCATTTTATTATATAAAGTCACATCCTCAAAACATAACTGCTACTCTGTAGTTATTGTGAACAACCACTTCTATCCCTTCTTCTAGGTATAATTATATTTTCCTGCTTATGCTTATGACAGACATTGATTATCGACATTTGGAATATCCCGTTTATACACCATGTGTGTCATCAAATACTCCCAATATAACCAGAAAAATTAGTGGGTATAGACTATATATCAATATTTTCAAACATTACTGGGTATAGCCTGATCATGGACACATCTTACGTTGCCCAGCGCCATCTAGTTGTTGATAATAATATGATAATGTGTCTACATAAATAAGTAAAAATGTGTGAAAAATCAAACATTTCTGGGAAAAGTAATAAAAAAGGCAAATATTAAACTCAGCAGACTTAATAAATTATTCCATTACAATTTTGTTATTTTTAAACAAATCTCCGACCAACCACACTTTTCTTCGTTTTATACAAAATTGTAAAGTGAGACACCACATCCGTCAATAAATTTTGCTCCTCAACCAGGACCTTATTACAAAATAACGCAATTTTTTCTTTTTTCGTTCCAAACCTTAAATTTCTCGTATATTTACAATTAATTGTTCCCGTTTAGCTTGCGTTAAAGTTAATATATTTGTTACTTCCATTTCCAAATTTGTTACGCTTAAAGAACTGAATTGAAATGTCCAAATAAGGTTTGCACATCAATTCCCTTTTTATGTTTGTCAGGCGTACTTTAAAATCTAGATATGAATATCTAGATATCGATTCCCCATGTCTGTCATAAGCATTACATAAATAATCACTTAAAAGCAGTGCTTATTGCAGATTTTGCGAACAACTACTTCTATACCTACTTCTACTAAGTAGAAGGCCTTGCTTATAATCCGATCGTGGGAAAAAATAAACAAGAAGAAAGAAATCGGACTGGGAAGGACCTCTTCTTTCTTGCAAAGTAAGTAGTTATATAACTGCTTCTACTATCTTCTTTTTACTACTGGGTTATTTTTTAAAATTAAAAAATGTACAGACTACGTGAATTTCACATGTATTTAAAAAACAAAGGCTCTGTGACGTGCATCTGTAATAGTTTTTCAGGGTTGTAAATGAGCGGACTCATTTGTCATATCAACTCATCGCTCAACTAAGGCTTGAGTCCGCTCAATCATTGAGTCCGCTCAACAATTGAGCGATGGTTTATCGCTCGAAACTTGAGCGGACTCACTGGTTGAGCGGACTCACTGCTTGATCGGCTTGAGCGGACTCAATGCTTGAGCGGACTCAATGCTTGAGCAGACTCACTGCTTGACCGACTTGAGCGGACTCATCATTTGAGTTGAGCGGACTCAAATCATGTTTTAAATAACATAAGGAAAATCTGATTTAATTTAAATTGATACTCAAACTGAAATTTTAATTAAATAAGAAAAGCACACAAAAAAGTCATTCATTATATTATATTGATTTAGGTTTTGCTATTTTTCTTAGCCAGCATTTCTTCTTCTTCTCAATATAATGCACAACTATACTTATTCAATAATGTGTAAAGACCGTATAGTATTTTCCCATACTTGAAAATGATATGATTCAATTTATGGCGATTCTACTTACAATTATGTGAAATATGAAGAGAAAGAAATATGCACATGAGGAAACTCATTTAAGTTTTATAGCCGAAAATAAGTCTTAACTTCAGATTTGAAAAGTTTTGTTATGAACATTATAATTGTCATTGTCTGATTTTTAGATCCTAGATAAAATCTATAGGGTCTGTCTTCTTCGAAAAGAATGGAAATAATGCTTCAGATTTGGCTACAATTTTAAAATAAAGTCTTAAGATTAGGTATACTTATTTTTTCTAAAATAAAATATGGACTATTTACCAGCTGATCAACTCTTACAGGTTTTCCAATGCCTGCGAAAATCTCGATTTTCTAATAGCCACAACTCTTCACCCCCAATTTAAAATGTCTTTCGTCAGAAAGAATTTTCCCGAAAAAGGTCATATGGTTGAGTTTATTATTTCCAAAATAACAATCAATCTACGCCATTTTGGGGATTCAGATTGTGAAGATGATCAAAATTCAATGGAGGGTCAGAAATTGTTCTTGTAGTATAATTTTTCCACAGACAAAACCTCGAGCGTATTTGAAAACAAACGTTTGTCAGTGATAAAAAGTCTTTTAATCGAATACAACACAGCACTGCCTAGTAGTGCTTCGGTAGAAACATTATTTAGCATAGGAAAATTAACGTTAACTCCTAATAGATGTCGTCTAAATGACGACAATTTTGAAATGCAAGTGATGCTACATATCAATGGGAAAAATATAAAGTAAGACGCCGTTCTATGGAAAAATGTAACTACAATTTCCTTGAATTCAATTATAACATTTTCAAGTATGGTATTTTCCTTACAGGTTCTACAATTTGTTGAATTTGTACATTATATTGACATGTCGGCTAAAAAAAATAGCAAAACCTAAAATAAGATAATATAATGAATGACCTTTTGTGAGCTTTTTTTATTTGAGTTTCAGTTTCAATTTTAATTAAATCAGATTTTCCTTATGTTATTTAAAACATGATTTGAGTCCGCTCAACTCAAATGATGAGTCCGCTCAAGTCGGTCAAGCAGTGAGTCTGCTCAAGCATTGAGTCCGCTCAAGACTTGAGTCCGCTCAAGCCGATCAAGCAGTGAGTCCGCTCAACCAGTGAGTCCGCTCAAGTCCATTCAAGAATTGAGTCCGCTCAATATTGAGTCCGCTCAACCAGTGAGTCCGCTCAAATTTCGAGCGATGAACCACCGCTCAACAGTTGAGCGGACTCAATGATTGAGCGGACTCACTGCTTGAGTTGAGCGCTGAGTTGAGTCAAAATTTGAGTCCTTTACATCCCTGCTAAATTTTATGCATCTCCATGTGTTATGTCTACACCAATATCGACAGTTTGATCCTTTAGAATCGAGGAAGATGTTTGTAGAGTTTTCGCTCGAATTTTTCTCTGTGTTTAAGTTTGCAATACTGTTGGTAATAGTGAGGAGGTGTGAGCCTAGTGATCGCAGAAATTAATTGTATGAGTTTTTGTTACGTTCCTATCTTAGTTTTCATCAAGAAAAAAAATAAATAAAAATTATTTTTAATAGTGCAATTTGTACAGCTGTATGGTTATAAGCAAATATGGTATATATGTGTACAGAAATTCCAACATAAAATACTTAGAATAAAACTCAGCGGGTGGTAATAAATCACAATCACAATACTATTTAAGAAATTGTAAAAAAAAAAATATTAAAACATCACAAAATTTCTTCTGAGTAACATCTGAGTAACACAATTTGTGTCTCGTCTTGGTAATAAATTAATTCAACGAAGCTTTTAAAATAGTCGATTATGACACGCATATAAAATTTTCTCTCTACGCGTTTATAATATTTATAAGAATTCCTTAAAATTTCTGAGATTTATCATCTTCTGAATTAGACAAGAATGAATAATATTTGTGTTAAAAAAAACCTCTGTGTTTTCAGGGATAACAGAAGACAAATTCGGTTTCAATGTGGAATTTTATTGCTATATTTATGCATTCATATATACGTTGACATACTGGCAAGAAAATGGGTTCTATCAAATACAAGTAATATGTATAACTTGACTTGGTGCATATCATAGGGGCTACAGTAGGTGTATCTAAATATATTATTGCATCTAAAAAAATATTTTTCATGCCAGTAACTTTAACCTAGATTTCTCAGCAATTTTTAGATTATAGAATAAGAAATCAGAGAGTGAATTTCAAGAATACACCAATATACCAGTATTTTTGTGATTTATATTAGCCAGCAGCCTTGATGCGAAAAATCGTTAATAAAAATTTTATTAATCGAAAATTATTCTTCCTTACTACTTGTGGTATTTTTTTTTTTGTTCTACTGCACACGCGCAGCTCGATACTCGCCCTTACTAAAATCATACTTTAAAATTTTCAGGAAATTTCTCAAGTTCTATTTGTCTATAGTATGACTTAAAACAGCAGCAGCAGCAGTCTGTATGCTAGCAACACATGCGCGTTTTAACATTATTATGTATGATGACGATAGTGAAAGCATCCAACAACAACAATTTATTCTTAATTTTATTGGTCATGCCCAAGACAATTGCTGAAGTTTTTGAATTGTCGCCAAAGTGCAATCTTCAAGTCAAATCAAAAGATACGCGCGCAGTGAGAAAACGTCTTTTCTATATTAAATGTAAGTAGGTAGGTATAGGTAGGTATATAGATTGTATAAGCAAGGGAGAATGTGATTACAACGAGATGCTCTTAACTATCACTTTCTACTGGCAGCCATTAAAACCTACTAATTGACTTTAATTGTCGATTATAATTCGCCCCGGAGAAATAAACGTCGGGGAAATGAGTCTCGTGTATTTGATTTATGTGGAAAATCACATTACTAAAATTCTGCTTAGAGATAGAAACTGTGCTGTTCATGGAGCAACACTCTGGTAGGTATATATATGTATGTAGATAGGCTATAGGCATCATATAAAAAGTTAATGTTATCCTTATAAGATTTATTGCATTCACACTTTTTATTGCACAACTATTTATTTATTTATGAATATTTATTGATCTAATTGGAAATTTGTCAGAAATGGATATACAAATGCGATAATTTGGGGAACTACACTAGGCATGTCATATTTGAATTGAGTTTTAGATGTAGTATTACATTATAGATGTGTTCGTTTGTGTTCGCAGAACAGAGCAGAACAAAAGATACACAAAAGAACGCCTAATAGATTTTCATAGAAATATTTAAATGAAGCGAGCAGTAGAATTGGATGGGGTAAAAAGTGCCGTGGGTAAGAAGTGCCACCTTTAATATCTCGTAGTATAAAAGGGCAATAAAAAAAGAACATATATGCAAGGAAATCACTTGGCGTAGGATAATTTTCGCCACATTACCAGTCGCTGCCAGGCATTAGGTAAGAGCGCACATTTAATAGTGCTATTAATTTAGCAAAAAGTAAAAAAAAACATCGTGTCGGACATTTTAGTTTCTTGCTAAATGTGCTTATCATGTTTTGTTGTCATTGTTCTATCTAAAAACATGTTCTTGTACCGTTCGGGGTAAAAAATGCCGTGGGGGTAAATTTTAGGTTTAAGGCAGATAAGAATGCGGCTACAAAGATTTTTCCAAAAAAAATATATATAAAAAAAATATTTTAAAGTGATGCAACCAAAATAAGGGTAGACTATCATATTAAATTAGAATGCTCGTTTGTGTTGAATATTTATGATTATTTTTGAGGTTATGAATAAATATCGATAACAATGTTGTAGATTACGCTTTTTCATTCTTTCTTACCAGGTTGCAACAGGTGGAAATTTTTACCCGCAAGAGGGGTAAAAAGTACCAAACGACTTGCACAATTAAAATCAATTAATAATGTAAAATAATTAAATTTTTTACATATATTTTTCTGTTGTATTTGTACATGAAACCTTAAAGATGTATGTTTAAATTTTCATATAATTTGACCTAATATTGTATGATATATTGATGATAATTCAAAAAGTGAGACTTCCAGCCCCACCGTACCCTACAAATAGTTCGCTTCAATCGACAGAACAATTTGTTCTCTGCAGTATATGGGAGTTCTAGAACAAGGTACACAAAAGAACACAGCTAATGGGTTGCTTATTTCCATAACAAGGTGGAAGGTGGATTTTTTGTGATTTTGTATATACATATATGTATTTGGTTCCAGAGATTTAAATGGTTTCTTTTGGAAAATGTTAAATAAAACAAATAAGTTAGTGAAGGAGTACTCTGTAAGAAGTAAAATAATATGAATATGGCTGGTTGTGGAATACATCATTGGACAATGCCTATTTTGGAACAGATCAAAGAGAACAAGACTATTTGTGGCACGGATATTAAGACAAAGATAAATAAAAATATAAAATTTAGTTTGTACAAATATTATTAACCAATCGACGATTGATAATGTATATACTTTGCTCTAGCTGAGGATTTTAAATTCCATGACATATTGCTGGAAACGCATATCATCCAAATCCATCTCAACATCTTTGGCTACAACTTTGCTATTTATGTATATTACTCACTTTTTACTGAAGCCGTTTTCATAAAAAAAAGGGTTATTCACGCTATCCATATATTGCACCACACAATGACACGTTGCGTTCCCTTAAATTATTGCAGTCCCAGCTATGGGACAATTTGACTTAATACCTACCTACGTTCATTAAGATGAAAATGTTGTTCCTTGGTGAAAACTATATTCTTACGAAAATCGTAATTAACTCACGACTTAAATCAAGATTGAGAGATAGTCACTCTTCCCCGAGTGAGAGGAGAATAATTTCTATACAAATCACTGGGAAATCGTGAAATTAGTTGAAAGTTATTGGGGAAGAAAAAACTTGTGATGATTTTTCAAAATTGAGTACAATCTAAATTTTTTAGACATTTTTATATACAAAAATGATACAACAATACAAATGGGTGTGAAATCTCTTCTGACTTCTACCTTGCTCTTTTCAGTGGTAGGTAGGTACCTACTACAGTAGTAGGTTTAACCATGGGAAATTTAGAATAAGTTAATAATTTTATCAAAAGCACACAAACTAGAAGGTATAGTCCAATACAATACAAATACAAATATGAGAAAAATAAGCGAAACATTATCTGGTCGAACGTCCCAAGATTATATATGCATATGATATCTGTTACCACCTCAGTTTCATCTTATTGTTTCTAGAATTAAAATAAAACTGAAAGCAGAAAGACAAGGAGAAATTATGGTGATTGCAGAGTAAATTTTCAGCAAGTGTTACCACATACGGTGGTATCCCAAAGATTCCTCGAATGCTATTTAGTGGAAAATCATTATCCAATTGTGACTCTACCGCCGGTTTTCTTTTCTTCGATTTCGTAGATCTTCGTTGAAACTAGCCTCTGTAAGTCTTGAACAGATATGTGCTTATGGATTTCGTTTGAAAACTATGCACAGAAATCTGAGTAGCACGCTCGAGAGGCTAGAGAATGTCAATTTGACACAAAAATACCGTTCTATCTTTACGGACACCTAAGAAAATAATCCACATTCTATAATGACAATGGTAAATGAATTATGAAATGTTAAAATTATACCTATAATTAAGCATGAAAATCCTGGATAAATAATTGGCAATCTGAAAAATCCACCGATCTCAAATCAGTTTTGTATTTCTATTTTACTCTTAGTCTTAATTTAGGTTTAGTCACTTTTTCTTCTAATTACATTTCTTTTGCAGATCTATTTTTTCAAATTATATGAGTAATAAGTAATTGGCTGTTTACTATCGAAAAATCTGCTTAATAAAAGTAAAATAAAATAAGCCTAAGAGGAATTACAGTGGTACCGACAAATTTTGAAGATAAATTATAGAAGCGAGGGGAAATTAATACCACGAGAGCAGATTGAAAACACAAGCGCAAACCGGAAAAAATTGCTACATATTATCAAAAAACATTCTCACGAAAAAACTTTATTTTAGCTACCCAGGCAGACGAAGTAATGTAACGATCCAACTCCTTGCACTATGTAAATTCTGAAGAAAAATTAAGGAGTAAATTAACAAAAAAAAAAAAAAAATTGTTTTTTGAATTAAATTTCCGAAGAAAATTTCTCATGTAAATTCTTAAGAAAATAATTAATATAATTTTTAACTGATTACTGATTGATGCCCTGTTTCGGCTGTCTCAGCTGCTGTAGACGGCCACCAAAATAATGCATAAATTTTTGAAGAATTTTTTTTCGAATAAATCCATTATAAATGACGAGCAGTGTCTTTGTATGTTATTAATTCGTCTATAATCCAACTCTTCTAGGACGAAATTCTCTGCTATGATAAATCTTATAATTGGGAAACTTAATTGAACTCTGTCCATTACCCCTCAAATATCTGGCTATATTTACATATATGTATGCTAGGCTAGGTAGGAGTCTAGAATTCGAGCTGAGGGGAAGTTTGAATTCTCTACTAATTACTGCAGCCCCAAATTTTTTAATGACTTTAAATGTCAAAAATATTCAACCAAAAATGACTCGGTGTCACGTTCCTTTGAATACTTTTATGTTGAATATCAGTGACAGTACAGGCGTAGACACTTAGCCACCGAATTGAGGAGCATTTAAATCACATTTTCCCCTGTCTCTCCTTGTACAAAAGTATCAACCCTCCGGGTCATTTCTTTCATTTTCCATAGAATGACAAATTACACGCAACAATTTTCCTTCTAAAACTGTCCGGAAAAGTGGAAAAATCTAAATTTAACTTAAAATGAAAGAAAAGACAAAAAAAAAATTATTTTAATTCATTCAAAAGGACGCGGAATTCAGATCAAGGAGAACGTGAAAATTTCGTTTCACGTCTCTTATATGTTTGAGTTGTCAACGTTTTGAGCCAACCAGATGCACTTCAATGATCGCATTGGGCACAATATGGAATATGGCATCGCACCAAAACTAAGGAATGTCTTTAATTTGAAGCGCGTTTTCCCTAACAATAACCAGCAACAACAGAAGCAACAACAACATAGCTAGAAACAAGAGAAAAACCCAAAATTTCACATTCAAGGCCTTGACATTTACTTATTTCAGGAATTTTCTTGTCTTGACTAGTTTTTAAAAGTTTTGCCGAACTGAAAATTTTTCCAAAAATAGCTTTTCCACTTTGTCTTCAACCTTTGAGGGTCGGAGAAAGTGTCTTCGGTTGACATAAATCCATCGAAGATGATAGCGCGAGCTCATTTACTGAAATCTAGACAATATTAAGTATAGAATGAATAGGGTAGCCCTAATCGACCCGAATACCCGATACGCGGGTATAGGAATAAAATATACGAGCGGGTGGTTTTCATAAACTTCTTTCGCTGCAACCTCATTTTAAAATTTTCTTGATTTATTGCCATTGACTTGAGTCCATGTATGTACGTACGTACACAGCTGCTTTTTTTTCTTTCTATCCCTATTTTAGATTTATTCCAACTAATTTATCTGCACACAATTTCCTTCTTCCTTTCTTATAGCTATTCCCAAATTGGGATGATGGTAATTGGCGCCAGTTCCGAAACTATACATATAAATTCCTTACGCCATGTCCGATCCTCCATATCTCTATCATCTGAGAAATTGAAAAACTGCCAAAAATAATTTTTTTTTACAAGCCATCTTCCTGAATCTAGGTATGTAGTTAGGTACATATGTATGTATTTATCTCCATCAAGTTGATATTTATTATTAACATATCGTCGACGCATAAATAAAATTTTATCAGCGTTATCCTGACAATGGCGCCTTGGAAGATGTGTGAAGCGAATTTTTCCGGGATTGTTTGTTATTTTTTTCTAGACTTAATTTCTGTCGGATATTTGACGCCGCACTGGACATTTTTGCCTCTAGAAGATCCTGTGATATGTTTATGAGTAATTTCTATAAATCAACCCTTAAGGTAGTAGGGAAAAAGGGAATGGAAGGAACCTTGATAAGCTTAGAACTAAAGGACATTCATGATATGAATTTATTGCTGGTCCTTACCTGTTTGACATTTTGTTTTCTTGTTTTTATAAATTTCTTTTAAGTGCTAGGTAATGGCTAAGGAGAATAAATGTGGAGGGATAAGTGATTGAAATTGGGTCAAATCGATAGGGATATTATAGGAGTATACCTGTGAGTTTTAAATTGTATTGGTCGTTTGACTTTTTTTTTTTTATTTCATGGATAATTATTCATTTAACACGTCAAGCCTGGTAAATAAATAGGCAGAGATATACTTTAGAGATATATTACTGTGTTGGCCATACACGATTGCAAGGTAAACATGGTCAAAAGAAAAGCATTAATAATCTTTCATAAAGGATATTCATATTCATAAGGAAAGAAAAACGAAAGGGAATTTAATTTATGGACAAAAACATAAGATGCGTAAACTAAACAACAGGATAATGTTTTCTGCTGGAGTGGACAGAATCTACGTATATACTTACTGTTCAAAAACAGAATGACAATTTCAATTCTAACCTTATTTTATTGCCAAATTTGCGATTACTGTAGGAATATCATATTCAAAACACAAAATATAAAATCAGAGATAGTAGAAATCAAAATTCCGAAAAATTTCAGAATTCTGAGATATATGTAAGTAGGGGAATAATGTTGTCAGGGTTGGCCACCCTTTTGACTTTTGTCCAAAAACTTCCGTTTAAAGAAAAAATTGGTCAATCCAAGCATATCTTTGGAAAGATCTGGGAAAATGGAACATTTTTGTTGTACATCGCAGATTGATTGGGTGAAAAATAAAAAAAAAAGTTATTTAAAAAAAAAAGTGAAATGCTGTCTAAGTTGGCCAGTGCTGTCTAGATTGGCCAGTGCTGTCTAGGTTGGCCAGTCGACGAAAAATGTACTGAAATGATTGAAAATGACCTGGAAAAATTAATTGAATGAAATAAAAAGCCGAATTTGTTGTATTTTTATGTTTTTAGCAAGATTTAAATGATAGAGAATTATTTGGAATCTTCAAATACTTGCATTGTCCTAAAATTGCTTTCTCTGGGTTTTTTTGGGCGGGCATCTTCCTTTAGCTGGTGTTTTATTGGAGTCACATTCACAATGTTTATCGTGACGATTGCATATTTTCTCCTCACTTTCTGATGTAATTCACTGCTGCTAAAAAAAAACTTTTTTTAATTAATTTCAAACCACTGAGTATAAAACATGTGCTAAGTTCATGTTCCAAGTCTGTAATATCACAAAAAGTTCGCTGTTGCCGAGAAAAGTTCTTCCGCGCTCGAACATTGGTCGCGCTAGTGGTCAAAATTAAAAAACCTCGCAGATGTCGACCTATATGACAGGCCAACTTTGACGACATTCCCTTTTAAACCTATTTTCCGTCTTTTCCAGCACTTTAAGAAATTTGGGAGTTAGGTACAAAATTTCATTTCAAAATCCTGATCATAAGATCCTGGGAATCATATAGTCACAGAAAATAAAAACTGCGGAAAATTAAATGTACAAACATGAAATTCTGCAATAAATATGAAAAAAATTACATTTTTCTGATTTTTTGGGAAAACTCAAAGCATTTTTTGGGATTTTGCATTTTCAAATTTTCATTTTCAAGACTTTCAAAAATTTTTTTTTTACTTACTCTCTATTCTAAAATCGTTATGCCACGGAAAGAGCTTCTCTGATTATTGGGTCGAAAATGGATTTTGTTTTGCAATTTTATATTTTATAAATTTATTGAAATTTATTTACAGCTAACTTTCAATCGAAAAGACGACGTATGTATTTTTCCAGCATATTGGTTTAAGTATATTGAGTTGAGAATTCAGAATGTAAAATGCCGAAATAATAAATTGCGAAAATGTGAAATACCTTGAATTTACGAGATTGTCTATGTAACTCTAATTGCAGGATCCTGGAACACGTGATCCTGAAAATGGAATTCCAAAAAACAAAATCTCGAAACACAACAAAAACATATGTACATAGAGTGCTCAGCAATTTGTGAATTATTTTTAAGGATTTCATCATAGCTGGTGTTAAGATCAGGCACGTATCCTGATCTGTAGCCTGGGGGGGGGGGGGTGGGGGTCACAACTAAAATGTTCGAGGAGGAGGAAGAAGTAGCTTTTAAATTTTTTTTAAATCATATTTACGTTATATCATAAAATCCAATTTTCAGTTTTATTTGGAAAACTTATCGAAAATATTATCCACATCAATGTCGATCTCAAGGTGGACATTAAGGACTCATAACCAGATGCGCCTTCTCGTGTAGAGATTGATTGTAGAAATAGATGCTGACGCAAGCGATTCTGTGAAGTACTTGACTGAGAGTGAGCTTGCACCTTAAGTCACATTTAAAGGAATGGGAGAACTAGTGCATGATACGTTACTGACTATTTCTTCTGATGGGAACTTAACAACTGATCTTGCTTTCTTCTGAAAAAAGTTGTCAATGGTGTTATTAGTCTTCCGCTTTACACTTTTGCTACTATTTCTGCTTCCATCGAAATCTGATATATTAAGTTTATCCTTATCTTACAAATTAAAGGTTAACATGAAGTTAAATTAAACAACACGATTTGAATTAATACGTACAAGCAAAGCAACGCCAACTTCCGCAAAGGAAAGCGAATGGATTTTATTTTTATAGTTTTGCAGTAAAACTTCTGTATAAAAATTTGAAAAAAAAAAATTTCCAAGTAAATTTCCAACAACAAAATGTATGATAGCCAACGCTCACAAATAGCTTTCGCGATCAAGAACAGCCAAGACACCTGAATCAGTACAACTCTTTGGAATCATGGTCGGCCACCAGTAGTGCATGAAAAATCTAAAGAAAAATCTCTCTGCCCCTGTCCGAAAAATGGAACCAACAGAATCAATGCGCCAATTCGTTTGAACCGTTGTCGGTGAATAGTTATTCATTCAAATTCTTAAGAACAATTTGCAAATGTATTTCTAAGAAAACTTTAATGCTGTGATACGTGTGATAAATGACCTTTCGACACTACATAAAACACAAGAAAATTCTAAGAAAATCGTGCACGTTTCAAAAACGAAGAGCTACAAGCGAATGACTATTATACCCGCTCCACCTTCCACTATTACTATTCAAAAGAAGAAAAACAAACGTCCAACCCAGCGCTACCCTGTCGTCGCAGATTAGAAAAGTGCGTTACAGCACCAGCATTAATCGCTGGTGACAACTCCACATTGTGTCCGTACCATACGAAAATCGTCCTGTTAAACTTTTAAAACTCACTCTACAGTTCAGTACCACATTCAATTCATCGCGAAGGTGAGGTGGCGCTTTGGGGGAGGTCATGACCCCCGTGACCCTCCCCCTGTATTCGCGCCAGCAAGTTGTTATATGCACAAAAATATGTATGTTGGAAGCGAGAAATAGTTCGTTTAGGTTGTAGTTGTGTAGTGGTTTTGGGCATACCATTGTAACTTTCTTATTATCGGTAGTAGGTTTTAAAATAAATTATGAAAAAAAAATTGATATCAAATTGGAGTAAATCGTCTAAGCTTTCCAAGGAATAGCCCACCTTTGTTTTGTCCGTTTTTATTTCCTAGGACGTTAAAGTAAACATAATTTGGAAAAAAATCCGCAAATTTTTCAAACCCGCAGCACAAAGAGGGGTCCCCATCACGAAAAATCTATTTGAAAATTTTTATTTTTAAAATTTTACTCGTTAAGGAAAGAACATGATTTTTTACATTTATTTAATGTATTTGATTAATTGAGACTAATATAAAAAATAACAACATTTGTCCGGGTTTGTTTTTTCAATCAATTTATACTGATGATATTTATAATGGCAATTTCGATTTCCTTGCTTTACTTTATCGAGATTCCATTCCAACAGCATTAAAAGGTCTTCAAAACAACGACACCGTGGATGCAGATGGTCTTTGTTCTTTCTTGTTAATGAGATGAACTAGTAGTTTATTTATTCCTCTTACTGATATTTTTAATCTTTCTTTAAAAACTGGCACTTTATGGATGAATGGAAAATTTCAATTCTTACTCCTATCTTTAAAACTGACTCAAAAAATTTAGCTACTATAATTATTGTAGTATTTATTTAATGAAGCTAAAATTTTGAATTCTTTAGTTATCTTTAAGATTTCCTTTTTTGCAAAAAATTTCGTAAATCCAAAGTGATATGACTTTACATACACAAAATATTCCTATTCCATTGATTCATTTAAGGGAGGCTCTCCAGTTGATTCTCCAAGGCTTTTGATCGTATCAACAATTCCATTTTAATTAATAAGCTAAAATTTTTCAGGTTTTGTTCAACATTTCTTCAGTGGATATCATCCTACTTAAGCAAATATCAATATGTACCTTCTATGTAAAGATTGATAATACTATGTACCTACGTATTTAAAAACTTTTGGTGCCAAATCCGGAGTTCATAAAGGTAGCCACTTGGGTCCATTATTGTTTTAATTTTTGAATGATATATCAGATAATTTTAAATTTGGAAATTATTTGATTTTTGCTGATGGTGTAAAAGCTGTTTACTGAGGTTAGGAATTTGAATGATTGCATTTCTTCCTTTCTTCTGAATGGTTCAAAATGCAAAATAGTGGCATTTAGTGGAACTCATGCATTAATTTAGAGTATAAAATTGGTGAGATTTATATTGTATTTAAAGTTTTCAGAAACTAGGGCCTTTTTAAGTGTAATTGTACCGATTTCAGAGATATTGCAACAATAAAAACCATTTATTTTGCACTGGCGCGGCTAATTCTTGAGTATGCATCTATAATATTGGACTCTTGGAATCCATTCAAAAGTCATTCACTAGATATGCTTTATATGAAGCGAATTTTCCTCGTAATCTAATTTCCACCTATAATGCAAGATGTTTGCTTTTAGATTTAACTACTCTAAAACTAAGGCGAGTGAGTTATGCTACTTTTATCAAGGACTTATTACGATTTATAAACTGCTTAGAATTATTATTACATATTAATTTATATACTGGAGATAGACCTAACCGGGCTTTGCTATATGCTATTTATCAAAGAACTAATTATGGACAACGAGAAACTCTGTCTCTTTGCCACAACTCTTTTTGCTTGTTTATATCAGGTCCAGTCAGTAGGGGTCTTTGCCCTACAAATGGTGGGGCAGTTATGGTTGAGAAGCCGCTAACCTGTTGCTATACAATTTTTTGTTTGACTAGGTGACTACTATCACCTTCTGTTCTATGGACCACCATGGACGAAAAACCCTGTAAGGGATACCTACTATACGTATACATTTTTTTGGAAGAATGTTCACGTTTCCGCCGCTTTAACTCGCTGCACATCAGACTTATAAAACAAAAATATTTATACAAATAATGTAGGGAATATAGTCTTCTTGAAATTTTTGTCGTAAGATCAACCGTTGAGGAATTATTTAATAAAAAAAAAGAAAAAGAAAAAAAAACAACAATTTTTTGTACTTTTAATCCAAGTGGACAGGCCGCGCAGACCCCTCCAAGGGTGAAAACTTGTATTTTTCCGGAACTAAAGGGTCTTCCAATAAGAGGTGTTATTTTGATATTCAAAGCAAAATGCCTTTTTTTGAGATAAATGATCGGATCTTTATTTCATTATAAAGAGGAAGGTATGCCGTTAATAATGGAGAATAACATCAGCCAAATGACCACCACGACCACGCCTACAGGACCATATCCTTTTCATGAAATTTTCCATAACGAAATCGCAAAGTGGCTGGCCTATGTCCTCGATAGCCTCACGAATTCCATCTTTGAGGTCTTGAATCGACGCTGGGCTGTTGGCGTAGACCTTCTCTTTCACGTGGCCCCAAAGGAAGAAGTCGCATGGTGTTAAGTCACAAGATCTCGGTGGCCAATTGTGATCACCTCTTCGAGAGATAACAACGTCCGGAAACTTTTCCCGTAAAAGATCAATGGTTTCGTTGCTTGTATGGCACGTAGCGCCGTCCTGTTGAAAGTAAACGTTGTCCAGATCAATACCATCCAATTCTGGCCATAAAAAATCATTAATCATCTGTCGATAGCGCAATCCATTCACCGTAACTGTTGCTCCAGCCTCATTTTCGAAAAAGTAAGGACCAATGACCCCGCGGGACCATAAACCGCACCAAACAGTCACACGTTGAGGATAGAGAGGCTTTTCAACAATAACTCTTGGGTTTTCTGTGCCCCAGATGCGACAATTTTGCTTGTTGACGAAGCCATCTAGGTGGAAATGGGCCTCATCACTCAAGATGAGTTTTCGATAGAATTCCGGATCATTTTCATTCATTTCAAGGACCCAATCAGCAAAGACTCGACGTTGTTGATGATCGGCCGGCTTGAGTTCTTGTGTTAACTGAACTTTATAAGCCTTAAGACCCAAATCTTTATGCAAAATACGGTGTAATGACGTTTGTGGAATGCCTAATTCCAAAGAACGACGAGGAATGGACAAACCTGGGTTTTCTTCAACACTTTCGGCTACAGCAGCAATATTCTCGGCTGTTCTTGAGCGACGTGCACAGGTTTTACTCTTCACATCACTAACTTGTCCCGACAGCTCGAATTTTTATACCAATTTCTGTATTGCGGTCCGACAAAGTGCTTCACGACGACCCAAAAATGTTCGAGTTTTACGAACCGTCTCTGCCACATTTTCACCATTTTTATAGTGAATTGTAATAATTTCAATGCGTTGTTGAATCGTGTATCGTTCCAGTTTTATTAATGGCGTAGTTTCTACTTGTCAAATGTCAAAAAATGACAGCTCCAAAAGTCACATCTACCGAAATACCGGGCTAATTAAAATAACACCTCTTATTGGAAAACCCTTTAAATAACATAAAAAAAAATCACAACTACTCCAGATTTTCTAGGGCAAAGGCTTTATTTAGTCCCTACTGACTGGACTATATGAATAGAAATGAATTTAAAAGTTCAATTTATCAGCACGCTTTTTTGCTAAATAGATTTATACTGAATTAATTAGATTTAGGTTATTATCTCTGTTAGTTTTTTGTATAAATAAATAAATAAAACTCTAGAATTTAATAATAAACTTCAAATATTTCTTTTTAGGTTTTTAGTTAGAAAATTGCTCCAAGATGCGATTTTAGCAGGTTAATTTTTGAAAAAATCCTCTGATAGGGCCCGCATAATAGATTCAACCCAGGAGTTTACAGATCCTAAATACGGTCTTGCAAACAACATATTTTCAACAAATAATGCAGATTAAATATTCTTTTTAATATGCTTTACTACTTCGTCTCGTAAATATTTGCAATTGTGTGGTGAATCAGTGTATATAGGTATAAACATTTGAAAATTTTGGAAGATTTACATGCAGCTTCTAAGAAAGACATCCTTCCTTCAAACAACTCAAATACAAAACTGTTTGCGTATAAATCCAGTTTATTCTTGTTACTACCAACAACTACTGCTACTGCCCCAAAAGGTGTTTAATTAGTTCTCAAAATATTTGCAAAACGACTTGACCATTCTGTGTCTGTTCATTCTGTTGTCTGTCATTCATCGTGAACCTTGAAGTGTGTATTTGTTGTTTTAAAATAAAATTATCTAAAAATATATATATATAGTATAGCTCCGTGTAAATATGAATGTATAACAAACTGAATACATACATACATTTATACAACATACAAACATACAGACAGATAGAGCAACATAGAGAGAAGAAATTACCTTTTATGCCTACTTTAGGTATTTTGTGTGCGGTAGGAAGCCTGAGACGAATTAGGGCAATAACTCGACCATAAATTATGCTGAAGACAAATGAGTCTTCTAGAGAAAAGGAAAAAGAGGTTAAATAGCACAATTTCGTTCAAAATCCTTCTCCAACCAACCCTTAAAAACCAAACTATCCCTGTGAAAAAGGTTCGCATGTGTTTTATTGTTTCGACTAGCGTTCAGTATTGTCGGTTTGTTTGTTTATTTTTTGCATTATGCATAAATTGTTTTCTGTAAAATTTTTGCGAAAATAAATATATTTGAAAATGTTTTATTTTTATATTATAGCAATTTGCATATATGCATGTATGTATGTATGTATGTATGTATTGTAATGTAAATAGATTTTGAAAATGTATTTTTGTTTGTTTGTTTTGTCATGAAATATGACTTTGCTACTAATAAATGTTTATATTCTGTCAAAGGGATTCTTTTGATTTAAAATTAGAAAATGACCTTGACTTGATGACTTCAGTTAATATGATTTAATATAATGAGAATTAGTTAGAGTCCATTTTATTTAGGTACCTACCCGTAGATTCAGTTCGGCCGCCTTGGACAAAATTTTAGCATTAGGGAAAAGGAGGAAGTAAAAAGAGTTCAAGATATTATATACCAATTGTTGAAACTATCATTTCTACTGTCACTAATGTGCCACATTCTGCCAAAGTTATGTTTCCTTCTAAACGTCTCGCCCAATCAGGCGCGTATCCAGACCTGTACTCGGGTGGAGGTGAGATCGGAAGAAGTTGCTTTTAAAATTTTGTTAAATGTATGCGTGCCAACTCTCATAAATATCTTTAGTGACCCATACCAGCCATGGCACCTGATTCAATATAACCCTTTGGAATCATGGTCGGCCGCCAATAGTGTATGAAAAATCTAAGGAAAAATTGTCAAATCATTCTAAGAAAACTGAATAGTTGTGCCCGTGTGTGGCCGAAAGAGTGAACCACAAGAATAAATTCACCAATTCACCGTTGTCGGTGAATAGTTACTCATTACAAATTCCTAAGAGCAATTCGCAATTAATTATCTAAGAAAAATTTAATGCTTCTCTACAATCGTAAAAATTTTGAACAACTCAGACTTGAATCAATATCGCTATGAAAAATTAACGTTGATTGCATGGAATTAAGGTTCTAGTACAAAATTTGTTAAGTCAGTTTGTTTGCTTCTGTTGCGAGATCCCCACCAAGTTGTCCTGCCATCTATTTTATGTCGGAAAATCAGATAGGTAAAGAACATTTATGATCGCTGATCAATTTCTTTGAAACAATAGCTGTGTTTCTTTCTCATTGCGGGTCCGCGGGTCAGGATCAGAAGTAATTTCCACATTAAATTAATTCAATAGAGTTATGATTTAAAATATTTTGGGCAAAATACATATTTTCAGATTGCATTGGAATAATGGAAAATGTCGATAATAAAGTGTTAAATTTTGAACCTAGAACCCATATGGATCAATGGTTGGCATAAGAATTTTCCATTTTTCCAAAAATATTTTAAATCATAGTTCTCTATCGAAATAATTTAATGCGGAAATTACTACTGATCCTGCCCGGACCGATATGCGAAAAAAACACAGTTAATAATACTGGTTTTTCATTTATAAGAGTAATCCACGCAACAAAAATATAAAAGCATCATAATAACCGGCTTGCTATACATTATAAGCATTGCATGTCTTTTTCTAAACAATCAAACATTCAATTTTCAAATATGTATGTACATATTCCAAAATTACTTATCATTCCTGTGATAGGTAGATATGAAATGACTTTTCGACACTATATAAAACATGAAAAATTTCTAAAAAATTCTTACACGTTTCAAAGACGAAAAGCTACGAGCGAATGACTAATAGGTCTAATCCACATTAAGAACCACACGAAGCTCTATTTCACCTTCAAGAAGGGCAATCTGCTTCAATGAGCACTACAAACTTCACATTCGAACTGACAACTTAACATGAATAAAGTGAAATTTTCTTTAAGAGTTTTTCAAGGTTGTAGTGCCATTATATCGTATTTGCTTGCATAAAATTAATTATTTTTTCCACTATACTCTTTATCCGCATTGACTAATCGTAACCACAGAATGTTTTTGATATGAAACATGATTTCTACTTCACTATCATACTGGTGTTATTGCTAGCTACAGTTATAAAATTGGAAATTTGCCTAAAATCAGCTACAGCTTCATGTATTGCTAGCTACACCATATTTCTTGAAGCACTCTATGTACCAGTTTCTATGGTACGCTATATGTGCAAACTGACATTTGTAGCTTGAAGCGTGTAGCTCTCGATGTAGATTGGTCCTTACATCCACTATTACTACTCATAAGAAGACAAACAAATGTCCAGTCGTCGCCGTAGATTGGCTCTCTTGACGCAGCAGCGCTAAAGTTAAAAACTGGGAAAAGTACGCAGTCAGCATAAGCATTAAACGCCGGCCTCAGCTACACATTGTGCACATACAATACGAAAATCGTCCTGTTAAACTTTCACATCTCGCTCTACAGTCCAGTACCATTTTGTGTTTCCCAGTTCTATGCACCGCATAGATGAGGTGGCGCTTTGGGGGTCATGACCCTCCGTGATCTTATTAGAATTCATCTCGGATACTACTGGCGGGTTTGCAAAAAGCTTCCAGACAGATTACTTTAGTAAAGCTTTCGACAAGCTATCTCACTCCGTGATACTGTTTAAAATGGAAAAGTATGGGTTTCCCACAACGTTCCTAAAATGGACAGAGTCATATCTATCTAGATAACAGAACATACCAAATCTATTTCCGCCACTCCATCTCTAGAGTCTTGAAAGCTTCGTCTGGCGTACCTCAAGGGAGTCATTTAGGCCCGTTGCTATTTATTCTATCTATTGACGACATTGTTTCCTTAGTGAAGCACTGCAAAGTCTTAATTTATGCTGATGACATTAAACTTTTCGCTCAGATTAATTCTTTTAATGATTGTCAACTGATACAGGATGACCTTCACAAATTTTACCATTGGTGCAAAAGCAATAATTTGGTACTCAATATCGACAAATTTAAGGTTATGACTTTCCACAGGAATCAAAAGCCAATCACTTATGATTATGAGTTCTTGGATTCCTCGATTCGTTGTGTGCGTTCTGTCTGTGACTTGGGTGTCAAATGTGACCAAAGATTGAATTTTATCTCACACATAAACTACATGGTATCAAAGAGTAGTTCTATGCTAGGATTTATAAAACGTTGGTCCCGAGAGTTCTCGAATCCCTCCATAACATTACGTTTGTACACTTGTTTTGTGAGACCACTTCTTGAATACGCTAGCTAGGTCTGGTCTCCTTTTTACGGTACACACATCGTCCGTATCCAGTCTGTTCAGCGAAACTTCCTGCGCTTTGCTCTTAGGGACCTACCCTGGAATAACTTATTGATTCTTCCACCCTATGAGGATCGCTTGCAGCTTTTGAATGTGCACTCGCTTGAAAAACGTCGCATGGTTGCCGATGTAACTTTTGTTCACCAACTCTTAAACACGAATGTTTATTCCCCGTTGTTACTTGACAAAATCTCTTTGCGTGATAATAGGCACAATTTGAGAGGGCTACCTCTGTTGCGTGTCAACTCCTAAGTTCTAACTTTGGCATGTATGAGCCTATTAATCGTATGTGCATTACTGTTAATAATTTGGCTGAGTATTTTGTTGTTGACGACTCTAAGCATGTCTTAAAAAACGTCTATATAATATTTAATCTTTTGTTAGATTTAATTTAGTTTTTTATTTTTGTTCTATGTCGCATTGCATGACATTTGATCTGGTGTTTGACCTATGTTTAGTGTAACATACTAATACTACCACCGGCTAAGTGATGAAACGCATGTATTGTTGACCGTTTATTTATTCAACGTGTCCATGCAGCGAGCTTGTGTTAAGCTGGTTCTGATATTAAAATTTTTGTTTGATGGGTACCGAAGCCGCCATTTTGGATTTAAAAAAAAAAAATGGAATTTACTCTCCACTGATAGAAGAATAAAATTCGTTAAAACCATTTCCAAAAGGATTTATTTTATGTAAAAATTTTTTTCCAAAGTTCATGCATTTTTCATGCCTGTCGGCGGTAACCTCCCCTTTATAGATGAACATATTAATTATTAAGTATTAGGTGTAATTGATTAGTAGATTTTTTTTATTAATTGTGTAATTGCCTTCACTTGCTCTTATTATACCCTAGATGAAATCATAGGGGTATACTAAGTTTGTCATTCCGTTTGTAACACCTCGAAATAATGATGGTAGAGCAAAATGGATTGGACACCCACGAATAATATTAAAAGTTATTTCGATTTTTGCATGTCCGTCCGTCCGTCCGTCTGTCCGTCCGTCCGTCCGTCCGTCCGTAGGTCCGTCTGTGCGCACGATAACTCGAGAACGCGTATACTTAAAGAGCTGAAATTTTGTACACGGACTTTAAAAAAGAAGTAAAATTAAGTTCTAAAATGAGACAAATCGGGCAACTCCTTCGTGGGGTTGCCATATAAAAATTTCGTTTTCCGCTATATATTTGGACACTGCCTGAGAACGCATCGACATAGAGAGCTGAAATTTCGTACATGATGTTTTTACTACATTAGCAAATAAAATTTCAAAAATGGACTGAATCGGGCAACTCCTTCTTGGTGTTGCCATATAAAAATTTCGGTTTTTTACGTATACTTTGAAAACGATCAGTCCAAGACATTTTTATTGTACTAAGAACTTCTGCAGAATACGAAATCCTATGAAATTGGTTATTACCATTTTTTCTGTGCGACAAACTGTTCTAGAAATATATGCGAAAAACAACTTCAAAATAAATACTTGAATAGATCGGTGACATTACGAAATTTAATACGGGCATTCATCTAGGGTATCATAAGAATTGGTCTTAGACCAATTCTAGCTTTTTTACTTGTTTTATTTCATTTTATGTTAATTTATTTTATCTCTTTCTTCCGCTCTTGTCTTATTATTTTGTAATCTTAGTTACTTTTTAGCACTTTCCTTTCTTTTTATTTTTTGTTTTTATTTTTTTTATTTGATTATTCTTTTAGTATAATTCATATTTAGTAGCCCTTGTTCTCTTACTTAATTCTTTTATATACCTGAACTTATATTATCTATTTTTTAATTTTACTCTGTAAGATTGTAAATCTTGTGTACTCTCCATTTTTTATAAACTGATTCGTTTTAATTTCTCGGGTGTAGCAGTCAATGATTAATAAAAAACAAATTAATCATGTGTAGTCCTTTTATTGGCCTAACTTTTCGGCAAATATCGTTGCCGTCCTCGGAAGCACCTTCATAAATCTAGACAAGTATATTAGCTTTGCTATTACAATAAAAATTCTATGTCTATTGTTTACTTACGGGCTGTTTTAGCTTACATCTGTTGAAACATTAATGTTTTTAACACAAAGATAAATATAAATCACAAAACATAACACTACTATTAAATTAACAAGAAATATTAGGCTTAGTGAATTGCCCTAGTCGAGTTTTAAAATTCAACTAGTAGGTAAATACCTGATCAAAAGAGACTCATAACGGCCAGTTTCCTTTTCATTTTTCTATGTATTTAAGAGTTTATGGGATTTTCTAAGAGACTGCAGTAAATGGTACGTATGAAGTCTGTGTCTGTTCGTCTGTTCATTGTATTTTTTGTGCTTTGAATATGCAAGGCCTCAAGAGTAAGGCGTTTTACTGTAGTTATGCTCAGTGCATAAAATTTTTACATTAGTACAGGGTGTCTCAGAACGATCCAACTATTTCAAACGATTATAAAAAAAAGGAACTTATTTGAAATGTTTATTTATAAATACCAAAATGTACACAGTGAATGAAATTTTACTTTTTAAATATTACATTGGTTAAATGACGGCCGTTTTTTGGCGACACTCTTCAAAACCTTTTGCGCACATTATCGAAGACTTTTTGAAGAAGTTTTTGAGGAATCAACTTTATCTTTTCTTCAATATTTTTTTCTTAAATCTGCCAAACTGAGTGGATTATTGTAGTAAACAGTACTCTTAAGATAATTCTACAGGAAAAAATCAAGTGGAGTTAAATCATGACTCCGTGGTGGCCACTCAATGTCACATCTTCGCGAAGTCACCTTTTCGGGGAACAATTCGTGCAGTGCTGCCAACGAGTTGTTAGTGATATATGCGCCGTGGCTCCATCTTGCTGGAACAATGAGAGGCGATTGTAATGCTCACATTCTTAAAGTTTTGGACCAAAAAAATTCCGTATCATCTCGATATAGCACAACGAATTCACAGTAATCGCTCTGCCTCTATGCTCTTCAAAAAAGTAAGGTCCAATAATGAACTTTGCCGACATTACGGTCCAAACTGTAACTTTGGGGCTGTGTAAAGGACGTTGATGGCTCTCTGCTCAAAATCGGGAATTTTGACGATTCACATAACCATTCAAATCAAAATGGGTTTCATTGCTGAAGAAAATATTGTCAAAATATGGTCGAATTGCTCTAACATTACGTTCACGTAATTAAGTCTTAAAACATAATCACTTTCGTTCAAAGCCTGTACTATCTTAGTTTTGTAGGGCTTATGTTTCAAATCGCATCGCATTATACCGGGAATCGGCATTCTAGATAGCCCCAATTACGATTTTCGCTTCCTAATGCTAACACGGGGCTGTCGACTTACAGAATTCACAACCAACTCGATGTTTCCAGGGGTTCTTGCTATTCTTCGACGACCATGATGAATCTCGCCTATTATGTTTCCAGTATCGTTGAATGCCTGGATCCAAATGAGAATAGTGGCGTTACTTGGGTTTTCTCAAATATTGCGCAATCCATAATGTAGTCGAAATAGCCGCCGAACGCGAATGAGTGACCGATCGTTCTTGAAATATGCGCGCATGCAAAACGAGCATGGCTCTACCGTGTAAGACATGGTGGCAACTAAAAATGTAAAGACAGATCTTGTAAGAGACGCCACTCTCACACCCCCCCCCCCACCCAGCTTTGTTTGCGTATAGTTCACTCTTGAAATAGTCTGGTCGTTCTGAGACACCCTGTATAATCCGGCTGATGATCATTGGATAAACAGTGGTTTGACAAAGCAGTCTTCCCTTTGTTTTTTGACTTTATATTCGATTTGTGGTTGATTATTCTATTTTTAAGATAATGCCCTATTGTTCCAACAAAGGACATGTTGCATGTACTGTCCCCACAGGATTTTAGCGCTATTCTAGTATGTGGATTACTGGATTGAACTATTCTATTAAGTTTTTCTGAAAGGACCGGGATATAGGTTGCTGATCTGTAAGTTTTGGGAGGGATATTATTTGAGGAATTGATTTGGCAATTTGTATATATGTTGGAACACCAGGGAATTAATTATCTTTTTTTGGGAATCCATTTTGCGAAAGAATTGTATGTATACTAGAGATATTTTTGTGGTGGAACTCTGGATGACTTATGTTTAATACTCTATCTATGAAATTTCTAGGAGTGTTTATTTTTTGGTAATGTGGATGATTGGATTTAAAATGTAATATCCTACCCGATGATGTGGGTTTTTGATACCAATCAGTGATGAGCTCTTTGTTTCTTTTTATGATTTTGACGTCCAGGAAAGGTAAGCAACCATTCATTTCCATTTCTACTGTGAACTGTAGTTTAAGGTGAAAATTGTTTAATTCATTGAGAAAATTATTAATTTATTTTTCCGCGGACGGGAATCGAACCTACACTTGTTAGAATCGGTTAATGATGGAGAAAGAAGAACTTTAAGAACTTTTTTTTTTAATGATTCTAAATCAAATTTACAAATGCAAGAAGAAAAAACAACCGCCTCGTCCGGGGTTTGGAACCGGGACCTTCCACTTGCCGGGCGACTGCTCTTACCACTGAGCTAACGAGACGATGATTTTCCCTCTTGCATTTTTTTCTTCTTGCATTTGTAAGTTTGATTTAGAATCGTTAAAAATAAAAAGTTCTTGTGGTACAATTGAAAATAGATCATCCACATATTTCTTTAATAATCTGGGTTTTCTTTCAACTTTGCTTAAAGTGTTATTGAGTAGTTCCTCCATAACAAAATCTGCTAATATCGGTGAGAGTGGACTTCCCATGGATAAACCAGAGATTTGTTTATAAATATCTTTATTAAACACGAAATAATTGGCTTCTACAATGCAAAATTCTAACATTTCAAGGAACTTTTTCTTTGCTAAATTAGTGAATGGCTCAACGGTATTCCATTTTTCTTTTATTATTTCCAAACACAGTCTCGTTGGAATGTTAGTAAACAAAGATACAACGTCGAACGATACCATTGATTCGTTAGGCTCAATTTGAGTCTTAGAAATAATTTCTTTGAAAACTATGGAATTTACAACATTGTACTCTGACTGTGATGATAAATTCTTTAAAATGTCTGCAAGATATTTCGATAACAAGAATCTCCATTTTTAGCATAAAATAAATTGAATTGAATTGAATTATAAAATTTGTTAGCATATTCCAAATAATCGGGTCTTGTCATGTTATTAAATCAAGACAGTCTTAAGTTTCAAATCCTTTTTTAATGATTCTGTTATTAAGCCTTATTCCATTTTACCATTAAATTCTAGTACCTTTTGTCTAGTATCTTTATGTTCATATGTTGGGGTCTACATATACATAGATATATACATACCTACATACATTCATTTATATATACCTACCTATGTACATACATTTCCCGCTTTAATACCAACATATTATAGAATTTTCCAATAACTTCCAAAACTTAACTTCTTCATTTCAACAGCCAAAAATTAACCACCATCAAAACCATCGCCTATCCACCCGAATAGTTCCGTCATCCCTCAAAGGGTCCTGGTCGCTTTTAATAAGTTAAATAAACTTCTCATCTTCTGCCTCAAGTAAATTTCATCGTCTCATCATAGCAGTCATCATTTTCGTCGTCATCGTCATCATCATCATTATCATCATCTTTGTTGGAATCGACATCAGCATTGGCATTGGCATTCCGGCTCCAGGACGCTGTTAAATTTGATTACGCGTTACACATAACTCTTGGCGCGGGGAAGTTAAGCTAAACTGAACTAAACCATCAGCAGCCATCTAAATAATACTATCTACCTACTCATCCCCATAAACATCTCCGGTACAGTACCTGCTATATATCTATATCTATATAACTCTCTTATAACCCTAACTCGATTACCCTTACGAGCCCTGATGTATGCCTTTCTATCTGGCGAGGGGGATGGGATGGTGGGGGGGGGGGGGGTGACAACGGGTATATTTAACATGATAAATTTGCTTTTGGGCTCCGATATTATTCCTTCTTCAATGTTGGCATCAATAATATACACAGTTCGACGAACTAGATGGAGGGCATCAGGGTGTTATATGGTAACGCGTTCTTTTCTATCGTCAATCTACCTCCCCCATCTTCATCATCATCATCAACTCTATACACCACTACGAGACTCCTTCGCAAGACTGCCCGAGTTGGATTTGATCATCATGATGATGATGATGACGACGACGACGACGACGACGACTACGACGATGATTAAATGAATTGAAAATTTTGGGAGTTTCCTTTAAACGAGACCAGAAATCTTTAGAGGGTGGTTTCCGCCATGAATTTTTTATATTTACTCGAATTCAAGTGGGTGCCATAGTCAGCTATGGAATGCCATGCTTTCCCAGCCTCAAATGAGACGAACAGAAAAGCTTCATGTTTTTTTTTCTTTTTCTTTTTAAAAAGGGGAATTAAGAGATTTTTAATTTTCCGGAAACAATTTAATTTTTAATTTTTTTTGCATACCTAGGTAAGTAAATGCCTTCTGGAAATTTAATGTTGCATTTGTAATAAGATTATTTACCAGCAATTTCCTTGCAATTATCTGAAAAGATCTAAAGAGCGCCGACCGACTATCATATGTAGGTAACAAGTCCTGTTCTCTCCTGTTTAGTTGAGTAGGCCTGAATAAACATCATCAAAAGTTATTGGCAGTTTCACTAAAAACAGATGGGTGGTGTCATAAAAATTAATAAATGCAGCAAAAAAATTAAAATGACTACACGTCAATGCGGGTAAAATGTTATAACATCTTGTATAGACTGCAGTTTAAGGGAAAAAAACTTCCACTGATTTAAAGGATAAGATTAAAAAAAAAAAAAAACTGGAAAGATTACCATTTCTTGCCCATTTGTAAGAATGTAGTATATCTAAAGCGCCATTTATTTTAGTGCAGTTCAAGATAGTTTCGTTATTTTTATTGTTTTTCGGTATGGATTTTATGGTTTGTCGGCAACTTTGGTCCAGTCTTAGTTTATTATTGATTTTTCTCTTTCATATTGCATAATTTTGGTATCTAATTCAACAAAATCGGTATTTATGTAAGAAAATGCATATTTAATGAGTAGGCGGATATATAGAAACGGGATTTTCTAGAATTTTAACACCTTTTTTGTTTTTTATTAATTTACGGTAATGATAATGTCTAGATTTTTTTACTTACTTGTTTTTGCACAGGGGGAGAGAAGAATTTTTATACCTAGGTATACATATACTTTCTGTCTCAGAAATAATGGCAGTATTACACTCTAAAAAATTTTTATGTAAAATTACTATAGTTCCGTACAGTAAAATTACATTAATCATGGAAATCAATGGTGAAATTGCCTTTTTTAATAATTTTCTATTATAATTGGTAATTTTACTAATGTTTTCGGTTGATTTTTACTAATTTACTTTGAGTCAGTAAATTTACAAAATGTCATGGTAAAAATACGCGGTTACCGCTGTAATATCATTCTAACATCCGAAAATGCTTTATAAGTAATTAATATTAAAACACACAAAAAACTGGAGAATATTAATAATGCAGTAATTTTGTTGTGGCAACTATAGTAATTTTGCTGTGGTAACTGTGGCAACTGGCCAAAACCCACGCCACTGCATGATCTGCTGTGTATGTACGCAGGGTTGCCACCATTGAATAAAATTATAGTGGTAGATGTAACGTTTAGAGGGTCATAGATTTCCTGATAGGGTGGTAGATTTAAAAAAAAAAATTTTTTTGTACCTCTATACCTTTCAGCTAAGTAAATGCATAACAATTTTTATTCAGAAAAAAAAATTCAAATTTTTATTTATTACTAATACTTTTCTTCCTTCAATGGAAAAGAAAAGATTGAATTTGTCGTTATTACTAATAACTTTCTTCCTGTAATGGAAAATCACAAAGATTATATATTCCATTATTACTAATAGCTTCCGTCAATAACTGAAAACTAAACTCAAAGGTCATTTGATATTATAGATTCAATAAAATTTCTTATTTCACATATTTTCCAGTTATGAACTTAAAGCTTGCAAAATATTTAATAATATTTGCGAAGGGCTCAAAAATATTACTGGTGGAGTTGCTTATTAACTGTTTCGTATACATAATGCTTTCCACGGTTTTAATATTTAAGCGATTTCTTTTTTCACTCTATGCAACATTCATAATTGAAAATACACGTTCAGCAGCAGCACTGCTATGCATCAGACTAGCTAAAATACACATAAAATCCGCCAAATCTTTAAACAGCAATGCTTCTAAAACGTCTATTTTTGTGGCTATATTTCTCTAAAATTTAACATTTCCATCATATATAGAATTCAATTTCTCTTTGAATAATACTGTCAATGATCTCCATTGTGAATTTAAAACTTCTGTAGGGGGTTCATTAAAAGTGAAAGCTTCGACAATAGGAACAATGGTAGATAGATTTCCACTTTGAATTATTTTCGGAATCACATATTACAACAATTGTACTTTTTTTATCAGAAATATTAAATCTTTTTGTTTTTTTAATTCATCGCACAACTTTATGTAGTAATCAACTAAGTCATTTTTTAAATTAAAAATTTTATGTTCTTGCAGGTTTTGCTTCACATGCTCTTCTATTGCAAACCAAAAACATTTGTAACCAGTCTAAATAGTACTCCTTATTTTTATAATCCAGATCAAGACAAATATTCTAATTTTTAATAAAATTTAGCAAAATTTCTTTAAATGTTTCAGATGTTAAAATTTAAAATAAACGAATCATGGTTTTTTTTTCGGATTAAAAGCTCTCGTTTAATTTGTTTATAATGCTCAGAATATATGATCAAAAATACAAGTAAGTTAGATGAATATGCGTTAACCATTAAAGAATAAAATCAGCATATGTATCAACTTTTTTTTCGAAATTTAATAATAAAAAATAATGCGTGAGCGGCGTCCACTGCTCAATAGCAAGATTAAAAACTTCCTTATAGGAAAGCCATTGTAATTTGGACAAATTTAAAATTTCGGATTTTTAACTCGGTTTTTGAACTACTATATTTATCAAAAATACTCGTCATCAGCATCAATTTTTCATATGGGATTTAAGCTTTAAAATGACCTATCACACTCTGCCCCCTATTTTTAAGCATATCCATCGACTAGCTCAAAATGCCCATTCTCAATAGATAATTGCTTACTTTCTGGCATTTATTGAATTTTTTCGCTGGGTATGCTGAAGAAAAAGTGCAAAAAACACACAAAGGACTACGTTTTAGGTACAGAGTGCGTTTAAAGGCTCATTTTAAAGGGAAAGTTTGAGCTTTTAAATCTCATATGAAAAATTTTAAATTTTTTGAACCATAACATCAAAAGGGAGAAGAGGAGGGTTAAAATTTGTACACCATTGGCAAGGTCCAACAATTATCAATCCACGAAATTTTCAATCATAATCACAGGGTGTAACGTTAAGAAGTTACAGGGTGATATATTAAAACATTCCTAAATATTTTTAAATCCCATTATCTTCAATTCAATTCAATTCAATTCAATTTTTATTTGCTGGCATATGGTACAATAAGACTTACAAAATCTTTTACCTGCACCGACTGATACTGAATGTATAATATTTGAAAATGAAAAGCTAATGAACTTAAGAGAAAAACAAAATGAAATTAAATAAAGCTAAAAAGTTAGAAGATTAAGAATAAAAGAATTAATTGAAACAATAATATAATAAAAATTAAACAAGAATAATAGCAGAATTCAGAATGAAGTGTATAAATTCAGTAAAAGCAATTAAAATAACATAGTTATATTGATTAAAGAAAAAACAAAAAAGCAAAGAAGAAAAAAAAAACAAAAAAAAGAATTTAAAAATTAAGATCTATGAGTGAGTGCAAAAATAAAGTTATGCAATCATAAGTTGTTAATAGGCGAGTATTGGTATAAAAGTTCCCTGAAAGCCCCCAACGCGCTGGATCTTTGAAAGTTGGCAGGAAGTGAATTCCACAAACGTATTGCTCGAACAAAGTAAGAGTTCTCCATTATGGAATATCTGTATCGCGGAATTAGAATGTTAAGATTTCTAGATGAACCCAGGAAAACTAACTCGTCATTTAAGTAAGAAGGTACACGGTTTCGATATGTAATTCTATGAAGAAAAATTAACTGCCTTCGTACAAGAAAAGTGTTTAAAGAACATCCAAGAATATGCAATCGAAACGGAGAAATGTGATCAAATCGTTTCAGCCCAAAGACAAATCTCGTGCAATCATTAAAAGCAACTTCCAATTTTCTAGCGCAAGAAGAATCTAAACGGGGGAAAATTAGACAAGACCCAATAAAATATGGCAATAAGAGCGTTTTAACTAATTTTAAACGTAAGGGCTCTGTTAGTATACTAGCTGATAACCACAGTCTCCGAAGGCCACCATAGACATTACGTATTATTCCATTTACATGGTCACAGCAGCTCATTGAGGTGTTCAGAGTAAAGCCGAGATTTTTAACTTTATTCACAAAAGGCAGGGTAACTCCATCAAGGATGACCGGAGGCAACTCGCTTATATCAAGCTGTTGTCTATAAAAAACCATTGATTGGGATTTAGTGGGATTTAATATAAGCTGATTTTCGGACGCCCATCTTGATACTCGCTCCAAGTCAGAGTTGAGGCGGTCTACGCAGTCTTCCATTAGACCAATCGGCCTATTTAGGTATAGTTGTACATCGTCTGCGTACAAATGGATGTTACAGTCCTGGATGACATTAGGAAGATCGTTAATGTACAGACTAAACAATAGTGGTCCAAGAATAGATCCTTGGGGTACTCCGCAATGTAAAGGTAGTACTAGAGACGTTCATCAGCAATCACCTGTTGGGATCTATTTGCCAAAAAATCAGCTATTAAAGAAATGGCCGACGTAGAAAAATTGAATTGTGAAGCTAATTTTGTAAGTAACTTAGGATGACTGACACCGTCAAAAGCTTTTGAAAAATCCAGTAGGGTCAACACTGCAAGGTCATTGCTATCTAAAAATTTACGAATATTACTGGTGACCTTTAAGAGAGCGGTTTCACAACTATGGAAAGCACGGAAGCCCGATTGCCAGGGAGTTAGGAGTTTTTTGCTTTCCAAGTGTTCACTTATTTGGGAATAAATTATCTTCTCAAGGGCCTTTGAAAGATAGCATAATACACTTATTGGCCTGTAGTCAGTTAAGTTACTTGGGTTACTAATTTTAGCTATTGGCCGCACAATTGCGACCTTCCAACAGGTGGGAAATTCAGAAGTTGTCAAGCAAGCATTAAAGATATGCATGATAGAATGAATTATATAAGGTAGAATTATCTTGAGAAATTGGGGAGGAACTCTATCTGGACCCACTGCATCAGATTTTATTGAATGGAGAGCTTTACTGACTTCTTCGATATCAACACAACGGAAACTAAGACCGTCCGTATGAGCTTCACCTGCATTTCCGTTAACAGAATCTTCAGAATTCAGAGCAACAGAAGGTGTTGATGTAAAATGAACATTTAAGGTATTAGGATCTAGTTCACATGTATCTGTATCTTTCCGAAAAATACCTGAGCGTTTTAAATTGTTCCACAGTCTTTTTGGAGGCAGGTTAATATCAAACCTGCGTTTAAAATAGCAAAATTTAGCTGCACGAATCTTGGAATTTACTTTATTTCTAACTGTCTTGTAACGATTACGGCTTTCATTAGTTCTTAGTCGCAAAAATCGACGATGCAGAAAATCGCGCTCAACAATCAACGAATGAACCTCTTGGGAAAACCACGGACAACCGTTTACTTTGACCGACCTTGTTCTGAGAGGTGCATATTTGTCGTGTAGATGGTAAATCAGGTTGTATAAAATATTCAATTTATCATTTATTGATGGGGTAAGATAAAACTCATTCCAAGGCAGTGCGGCACATTCTTGAGCTAACTCAGCCACATCAATATTTCTGTAATTTCTAAAAGAAATGGTATTATATAAATTATCCGGTTGTATTAAGAAATTGTATGTTAAGAATAAAATATCATGATCAAATATAGCAGGAGGATCAATCTGGTTATGAAATAAGACGGCATTAATATCAGAAACAAGGAGTAGGTCTAGCATTGATGGATTAGACGTATTAAAATACGTTGGTTGATTATTTACAAGACTTAAGTGTAATGATTGCATTAAGAATTCGAAGGTATTAGCAGAGTTGTTCGCACAAAGCATATTAACGTTGAAATCGCCACCGATCATAACATTGGGGTAGCTCTGAGTGTACCTAGAAATCACTGACTCAAATTCAATAGCAAGCTCAACATTAAAAAGTGCAGGTGGGCAATAAACAGCTGTAAGTAAGCATTTTTCACTATTGGAACTAACTTCTACACACAAGAATTCAAGGTCACGTAAGTGAGACTGGTACATTGATTTCGACTTAAGGTCAGTTCGAACATAAATAGCTACACCTCCGCCGACTCGATTTTTCCTATCATTGCGATGCAATTTATAACCTGGTAACGAAATCAACGAAGATGGAATTCCTGCATGCAACCATGATTCGCTTATCAATATACCATGAACACTCGACCCTACGAAAATTTCCTGCAGTTCATCAATTTTTGGTTTCAGGCTCCTAGCATTAATGGAAACGACATTCAGCCCACAAGTGCGTTGGCACAGAATATCAATCATCACTCTTACCTTGTTCAAGCTGCCACCATTGTTAATCATGAAGAGAAACACTGCAGCCGCGACAGAAGCTTTCAGAGAAGTTCGCCATACAGAAATTTACAAAGCCAAAAACACATATTGCACTGGACTGAGAGATCTTAACTTGCACAAAATAAATGGTAGGAAAAAGAGAAAAAAATAAGATTAGTAAAAGAGAAATATGAATATTGAAGAAAAATTCTACTAAAACATCTAAAGTAACACAAGCACTAATTCGGTGCGTCTGCATACTAATTACGGTTTCGTGATGCTATCATGAAGAGATGCCTGCTCCCGAGTTGTTGATAGCGGGCCCGCACATATTTGTTAGCTGAACCCGTAAGGATCCGTAAGGATCTTCCCCCACCTCTCATATAATTTTTTACCTGTCTAAGCGTGGCCTATCCATAGCCTTCAGATGCAAAACCACATACGTTTTTTTATTTGTAGGTAGTTAAAAATGTATATTTGTAAAACTTTCTTGATTTTTTTACTCCTTAATCCCGTTGAGATGCTACGTTAAAATTTTAATATGTTTTAGTGGATAAAATAAGGTATAAAATATAAAAAAATGAACAAAATCAAAAGTACGTCTTCCAGGATATTCAAGGATAAACGATAAAATCCTTATCCTTGATTCCTTTCTCGCGTATATTTTTAAGATTTTAGTTTTCTTAGATAGTTTGAAGTACTATCTTTCAAATGAGCTACATTTCACTGTCCTAGCATAAATAGAAAAATATATATGAATTTTTAACAAGTCCAGGACAGCATTTTTGAGAAATTTTGAAAATGTCATAACTCGCGAAATACACACTGTAGAAGGAAAATTTTTAATATTAATTTTTCACAAACCCATTAAGTATTCGTAAAATTTCAAAAAAAAATTGTTATATGTCACACTTTTCGTGATATTTGGTCGATTTACTATGAAATGACCCTGATGTTGATTCGCTGTGGTGATCACATTCACATCGAACCAAAATGAACAGCAGGGATTTAAGCGAAACAATAAACACCGGCACAGACATTCCCCCGATGCACAAAATCATATAAAATAAAATACGGAGTAGGTAAAGCAAAGTAACAACATCAATATCAATCACCGTTCACCGACCAGTAACATAAAAGACAAAACATTAAACATGTACAAGTACAATGTCGTTGCGTTACCGCGTCGTTGTCAGCGCCACGCCAATTGTCAAATGAAATGAAGTCAACTCACCTTCTTCTTTAGATAATTTCGCATGTGTTTAAATTACTGCACAAATTACTAAACCTGGTATCTGTTCGTAAAAAGCTAACTAATTGTGAAGTGTGAAATTTGTTGCAGTAATGGCAAATAGTCAAAGTTTTTCCAACAAGGGTCATAGAGTGGTAGATAGAAAATATTGGCTTCAAATAGTGGTAGATCGATGACTATAGTCATAAAGTGGCAAGTTTAGTAATATTCCGACATTATTAAAAACAATACTAGAAGTGAAAAAAGGAATTTCCTCGTTTTTAAGTCCACCAAATATTATTATACTGAGATCCACTTGTGCAACAGCTACATATGTGTCAGAGTTTTAATAGATACCTTTCTCTAGCCCCATCTAACTATGTCTCAGATCTGGGAAAAATATGTGCATGGTTTATTACTCATAATATTAGAAAAAGATTAAAAGTGCTATATGAGAAAAATCCTAGCATCGGTGGAACAAGCGATTATTGCTGTGCAGCTTTTGGTCGTTATTTATTTTTCTCGCTGTTGTTAGTTAAAAGTTTGCTGTACGTTTAGTACCAAATCTAGTGCTTACGAAAAATTGCGCAGCAAGATGTTTGACTTAACAACAAAAGGTCAAAAGCAAGAATATGCTGAACAGAATTTATTTTGCCCTTGTGAACCGAAGTAAAATTTCTATCATTTAGTATAGTTCCCAAATTCCAGTAAAAATAGATGGTTTAATGGAAAAATTACGTAAATTACAAAAGTAGAGGAAAGATAAATTGCTATATTTAGCAAAATTCTTCATTGTTACGTAATTTTACTTAAAACTAGTAAGTAGTTTACTCTCTGAAAGTAAACTTTGTATAGTTGTTTTACTAGCCAAATAATTGAATTTTACATACTTAAGGTAGTGTACTCCGAATATAGCAGGCAACGGCGATGGCTCTGTATTTTGTAGTAAATTTCTTCGAAAATTTTTTTGAGTGTATAGGGTAAGTGTCTTATTACCAGTATCAGATTTTTACAAAACACATTATAACTTCCTTGTTCATCTTATGAAGGTGATGATGGTAAACCATGTAAGCTTTTCAACAAATGTCGAGCTATCACTACACCCCGGCCTAAGGTCGATATTTATAGTAGGTACATCAAAGTCAAAAGATTACAATTTTGTTTTTTTGAATGTTAACAATTTTTCCGTCAAAATATCTTGCAACATTTGGAAACCTCAAAATTTTTCCTTTCATTTGATCCTACACATATCGTTGGTTGAGTATTGGTTTGCCGTATACGCCAAATTGTAAGTTTTTTTACCTAAAAGGTGATTTATAGATTTTTGATTGCATTCTTTCCGAATCTATGATCGGTTTTTTCTTGACTCTGAAGGTTGCTAAGATAATGAGAAGCACTTTTGTCACATATCCGTAAAGATCATAGCAAATGTAAATATTGGTATGTCGTAAACGCCAATTTTTAGAACGTACGACAATATTTTCTTGCAGATTGCAATTATTTTTGGCTGAAAAGATCATATTGATTTATCGTACGTATGCGACAAACATACGTTAAAGCAAAAAAAAAAAATTATTCAATTTTGTTATGTCGTACGTGCATAGAAAAGTAGGAAAAGACAATCAACATACGATAATAAAATAAAAAAAAAATACTTTACACTTGGTTTGTGGTACGTGTGTGTGCTTATAATTTTCCTTAGTAAACACAAAAAGTATAAAAACATTGGCGACAGTACATTTATCTTTGGAGTGACTCCTGCATCGAGCAAAACAAATACAAAAAATAACAACGGCTCTGCTGTATTTTCATCATAATCAGACTAATCCGAAAACTATTGAGCAAAAATTCTCGACGAAATGCTTAATTCAAGAAGATGACTGCGTCTATAGTGTTATAGATAGAAACCGTAAAAATCTAGAAATCTATAGCCCGTTATCACTACTAAGATATCTTAAAAATATTTCCTATAAAAATGTAACGCTTAAATTGATTCAAAGGCAACCATCAGACTTTCAAAGGTACTGTAACAAATCTTGCAATGTGCATTTTGCACAAATACCTTTTACAAAAATAAATTTTTTAAGATAGGAAAGATCTGATTTAATCTCACTTTAATTTAAAACCATAATGGAAGAGACCTTGGATATATAAACCACATCTTTACTAAAACAAAAAAAAACCAACAAAGAAAACTTTGGGAACAGCGAAAAATTTGATTAATTAGAAATTAAATATAATTCAAAATAAAAGTAAGTCTATTTAAAAAAATATATATTACCGATATTAACAGCTTATTTAACTTTAGCAGTAGACCAAGAGTATTATAGAGGTCTTTTACAAAAAGAATAAATAAATCGCCATCTTTAACTAATTTCAACAAATTTAATTTTAAGAGTTAAGTTTATTATTTTTCTTGTTTCATTCTCCATGAGGAATTTGTTTTCGTTATGTTTTCATCATAAATCAATTTCTTCATTTGATCCTTATTATTAGTATCTGGTAATGATTATTACAAAGTACAAACAGTATTACAAAACAAATTAAAGTGATTCCACTTAATCAAAAATAATATAATAAGCTTGATATGTTTTGACGAATTTATATCCCCAGCTTGATGATGAAATCATAGGGTATATAGGTACAGTATGTTATTCCGTTTGTAACGCACAGAAATAATAGCAGAGCAAAATAGATTTGAAACCCATACATAAAAAAGAAATTTATTTTGACTTTTGCATGTCCGTGTGTTCGTCCGCATGATAGCTCGTGAACGTTACTAAGGGTGCTGAAATTTTGTATACATGGGATTTTTTAAAAAACAAATAAATTAAGCAGGATTTACATTATGATGACATCCAATTTTTACAGGCAAAACTCTCAAACTGTCTAATTGGAAATTGTCAAGTTTTTAATCGTTTTTTCGTAGATATTCAAAGACGGATCATGAAAAGAAGTATAATTTTACAATTTCTAAAATATTGCGTGAAAGCACGCAGGTGTTCAAAGCAAAGGATGAGATTATATCGAAAAAATTTGTCGCAAAATATCAGGTGGTACTGTAATTCAGTTCTACAATCATCATTTTGTACGATAACGAAATATTTATTTAATAATTACTTCATATAGTAAACAAAAAGTTCAGTAACTAATTTGCTAATATGTAAACGTCAATCCATTTCATCCACTCAAGTGCTCACATGAAAATAATCTCACTCCACTACTATACCGAACCTACCAGTCCGGTTCGTGTTCACATGACTGATTATCTCAAAGGCGGAATAATTCTAGCAAATTATAAAGAAAAAGCACCACTGTAGTCAATCTGTGAACACACTACTCTCTGCTTGTGGACAAAAAACTACCTCCGAAATAATTTCAATATTTTCTATAAAGCAATATTTAATAACTTTCAATTTCGCAATATTTATTTACAAACTCAAAACTTACTTTTGTTTATTTCGACAAATAATTTTACTTGGCAGATATGTATATGCCATAAAATTATAGTAACAAAACAGCAATATGGCAGCTCCAGTAGTCGAAATTGACAAATTAGGGTTGCCAATAAATATGTTTTAGTTTCAGTAACAATAAAAATTCCCTATGCTTGAGGTCTTTTTATGGTTCCGGACACGCACACAGTGACAAGTCGACGTCCGGAAAAAATTCAGGACGCGTTTGCTTCTCTCGTCACTCATAAATAAATTTCCGTATACGATGCACTATCTCCCTCACAATTTCTTTAAAATTTGCATGTCATCATAATGTAAATCCTGCTTAAGGTTCGAAAATGGGACAAATCGGGCAACGCCTACTTCGTATTGCCATACAAAATTTTGGGGTTTCTTATATATTTGGAGACGACGTAGAAGATGAAATTTTTTGCACAGCGTTTTCATAAAAATAGTAAATGAAATTTTAAAAATGAACTAAATTGGGCAACCCCTGCTTAGTGTTGCCATACAGAACTTTTTGTATTCACTTTATTCAACTTTTATGGTCATATAACATACCAATTGTATTTTTTCTCGAGATAATTTTCATAAAATTATGTAAATCTTTTGTGGTATAAATATACAATTTCAAACTTTATTCAATATTGGAGTGGCGTACATGCTGTTATTTTGTCGTATGTATATGGAGAAAAAATAACCTTTGATAAGTTGGCATATACGACAAACTCATACTGAATTTAATTAATTATAACCCCTAAACTACTTTAGTAGGAAGCCTAATTCAAGCACTTTTAGTAATCTAATAAATCGGAGTAACAATGGTACAAAAATAAATTAATCCTATCGGACAGATATTTTTTAATTGTTTTTTAATTGATGGTAAAACATTAAAATGTGTTTTCCAGAATTATGACCAGATGGCAACGACAAACCAATATTCGTCCGACGATATTACCTACTTACATACAACTGTCAGTTTTTGAGATAAACTTGTTTTTATGATGAATAATATCAAAAAACTAATCAGCCTGTAACTATGAAATGGTTATTATCCCCCCCCCCCCGCCCTTCACAATGTTTTTTTTGTTCCTAACAGTTCAACTTATCCCCTGCAACACTGCAACATTTATGACCACTAATTCACAATCACCCTGCATAATATGATATAACATGTCAACCAAGCTCCGAAATAAACGCGCTTTCTCTATAATTTTCCGTACAACCACATACATGTAAATTCAGCTATTTAATAATTTTCCTTTGAGATTTCTTCAAAAATAGAAAGTGCTATGGAAAAGCGTTTTGAACTTGTTACAAGAACCATTCCATTTCGGGATATTTCCAATTTATTCTTAATACATTTACCAAAATTGACCTCATCTGGCCGAAGGCAACATTTTCTAAATTCGTGTTTTATGGTTGATGACAAGTTTCCTTCTGTTTTTTTTTTTTTTTTTTTCAAATAAAGGGCTTCAGGGACTTTCTGTAAGCATTTTTCTTTTTTCAAAATTTGTCATAAAAAACACATCAAGTGAGTAATCAGGCGTCCCAAGGGTCGTGCGTTTGAATCTCATTTCGACATGGTCCTGCGCTTGTGCTCAAGTATGTAGTTTCACTTAAACTTTGATAGACTCCCTTCTATCATATTTATCTTATACCATACCTTCCTTCACTTCTCTTTGCAGCAGCACAATAAGTATTTCATAATTGTGTGTATCTACTCCACAGGAGGGGAGTAACATTTGTAGGTTTTAAAAATTTAGATATAAGTAGGTACTTTTGTATATGTAAAGACTTTAACCAAGGCCGAGCGGGCAATAGTGGTGTAACTAGGACTTTTTTCTGTGGTGGGCCAGGTCCATCAACTTTCGTACATAGGTTTTAACAAACATTTTGTTTGCGAAGTATACAAGCTTGTTATGGAATTATGTTGAGTGATTGGCTTGGACGTAAAGTCCAGATTGTCAGCATGAGCTGACAGATCACTCGACGGACACCGTTGACTGCAGGGCGGCACGCTAGTACGCCTCGGCTCATTGGCGGAAAGTGTGGGGAGGTTCCACGAAAAACCTGCCGCTACCGTCTGCCATAATAAAAAAAAGTATTCGTGCCTACAAACAACTAAAAAGTCGGCACACATTCGGTCCTGAAGGGACCCTTACGTCACTTACCTATATCCATCGTCGAAGGCGCAGATAATCTGCCTTCTTGCATGCCCCAGCTACCCATCTGACTCTGAGGGTAAGATTTTTCAGAATCCCTAATTGACCTGTAACGAGAAGAGTAAACGAGCGAGCCTAGACGACCCTCATTTCATGTGAGAGGGTTCCAGGATGTGGAAGGAGAAATAAAAACTCTCAGCAACTCATCATTACGTTATAAAAGTTTCTTATTTTAATTATGATGTACAGTATACGTTCTCGGCATTTTACAAGTGCTATAGACTTTCTACATTTCGCGTTTGCTGTTCAGAATTAATTAAATTCGTCGCGAGATTTAATGGCAATCATAATAATAACAGTAATCATATTACTTGTATCTACATATGTACTAAATTTAAGTAGTGTGCTATAGGAGAAGGTAATCCTAACAATAGTAACAATATTTCTTGTATCTATATGTAATAAATCTCTGTAGTTAGTTCAATATAGGAGAAGAGTTGAAGAAACGGAAATTCTACGTCAACTAATTAAGTTCAACTCGTTTTGGTTCCACGGTACTAGAGCTATATATATGCATATATATATATGTATATTTATAATATATTTCTTATGATCAAAACAAAAACCACGTCATGTTATTCAATTGCAGTACAATTCTACCTGTAATCCCTGCCTGGCTTTCCTGTAAAATTCCCTTGTACGATACATTTCTCTTCTTTGCGATATGCCCGAGGTCGACACTATCTACCGTTTCCAGACACGGATATAATCCATTTATGAGTTCATTCGCTGGAGGGGTTATCGTTAACCAAGAAAATTAAACACTTATGTTCCTACTATTCGCAACGTACTGACTAAACTATACTGCATAGACATAAATTTAGGTTACCATCACATTTCTACTGTTTTAGAACTTATGTATGACCTTAGTACTGTAGAGGTAGGTATATTTCTTTTAGGATGGGAATGGTTTTAGAAAAAACAACCGAAAAGTTTTTAATTTTATATACATGTATTTATTAGGCTTTTTCACTTATTTTATTAACAAACGACTTTTCTATCTTATCACTTTATTTTCCTATAAGTTTTTTTCCATTTAATTAATATCTTCTACAACTTTTTTCACTTATTTGTTTTATTCATTAATATTTTCCATAACTTTACGCACTTATTTGATCTATTCCCGTTACAAGCTTTCGATCTCAAATTAAATCCTTTCCGTTTTATCACTTGCCCGATGTATCTTTTTTCGTCCGTCTTCAATCGCCCGTATTCAATCACTCGCCCTCAGTTCTTTCAAAAACCTTTCTTCAAGCTTTCGGACTGACCTACTTGCATTTGTTGCTTCATATTGTAGGATCAGCGGAGTTAGCGTATTTTTAGAAATTTAAAGTTGATCAGCTATTGCGAAAGTAAATAATCGATACCTTATAGGTCGATACCCTAAAGAATTCAATTGCCTTGCAATTGCTTTTCTGGGTTACATATTTTGCAATAACTGATCAGCACTTAACGGTAACCACTTTCACATTACAGTACACTAACAGAAACACAAATAACCGTTACCGGGATTATTATTATTATTACTTATCACGAAATTCATTAATGTCATCGTAGAAGCGCTGCTTATTGCATATTTTAAAGACACTTTTCATTTGTCTCATAATTGATTATAGCAATTAGTAACTGTGTCCTCATTACTTGAAAATTTTGCCGTAGTGCAGTACCTATGTGCTCAATATGTCAAAATAGTAATTTCATATAGAATCTCTAAGGAAATTTTAGAGGATCTACAAATTCACGCAGTCAGACTCAATCTACTTTGACAGCACTATTTCCTTTTGATTGCCATTCGTTCATCCTATATATCTTATATACTACTAGTATTATTAATAATTATAGAAAATTAACTCATAGAAAAACCATCAACACTCTTACTCCGTATAGATTGATGTATCCGGCTGGAGGACAAGCTGGTTGAGTGGAGACCTAGCACTATTTCTGGCGTGGAATTGCTAAGGCTCCCTGTCGAAGGACGCTGATTTGCTTTGTGGTTGTTAGTGGAGTCTCTGATCTCCATGGGCCATCAATTGAGGCCACTTTTAACTATTATTCATCCTGTTGTTCTCGATCAAGATGAGCAGCAACTATAACATTTCTAGTAATTGGACTAAGTCGGAATTTAGTTTCTGAACTTCCAATAGAATTATACATGGCATACGTATTTTCTCCAATATCCCAATTCTAATGAAATTAATTTTATAACAAAATTTCAGATTTCAGCATTTTTCATTACCTTTACTCTAAACAATCTGGTAAAGCGTGGAGGATTTTCCAGTACTCTTTCTGGAGTATTAGGACGATCTAATACGACAATAAGTCCTTTTCCTTTAACACAAATTATGTGTACGGCCTGATTTCTTCCTCATGCAGGTGGCGGATTTTCACCTGGTACTGAAGGGAAAAAATTTTTTCTTTCTTTCTCAATTAGAATTTCAATGCTAGTATGGATAGAAACTTTCAGACTTACGTGCTGGATTGAACTTCCTCCGATGCTTTCAAAAACTTATGATTTATCTTGATTCTTCCGACTTCGCACAATATTGAACTTCACCTTCATTTCCGACACAATTAACAAGACAGACGATTGTCTTCTTCTTTATTTCTTCTCTCAGCATGTCACATCGAGCTCGAGGAAACGCACTTCTCTCGGTCTGGGTGCATTCGACCATTCGATTTGACAGCCGCCGGCACACACGCTGCAGTATCTCGTGTAGCATATTGCTATATGCAATACGCTACGATCATAACAAGCTCAGTATTCCCAACATTTTTTATGCATTGCTCTGAGCACTTACAAGATGTTGATTTAATGTCTAGAGCCAATGAAATTGCATAGATTAAAAAAACCATAAAGTTTCTAAAGTTACAGAGAGTACAGAGAGTCTATATAAGTTACAGAACCCACAAGAAACATAATCTAAATTCTAGAACGTAGTTTCTGCTAAAATAACTCAGCACACAAAAAATAAAATAATCTCATTTTACAAGGCGTGAAACTTTAACTTTGCTACCAAGAAAGCAAAAAAAAAACTAGATCAGCACTTTTAATCTACTGCAAATGTGGAGGAAGAAAGCGAATTGTGGCATTTCAATTTCTGTCCTACAACTGTACTCATATATTGCGCTAATTTTCTTTCTATTTTACTGAAGGCGGTAAGATTTCTTGAGGCACTGTCGATCAGATGCAAATCACCTCTAAGGCGTATTTAAATAATTTACAAGAGCTGAAGTACTTCGTGTTATGGCGGTATTTGTAGTAAGTGCGTTAAGTACCAGTATCAGGACTTGTACTTGAGAAATTTTTAAATACAAGTACCGGGACTTCTACTTGTACTAATACTTAAGTACCAATGTACTTAAGTACTTTACAAGTCTGAAATTAGATACGCATTATAGAACAATTATTTACGTTTTTATTAGGCACTAATAAAGAAATAGTTAAAGTCCTGTAGGTATACGCTTTAGTATACGTTTTTTTTCCTCCAATCTTATTTAACATCCCTTGCGCTGTTAGTTTGTTTTTAATTATCTCGAATTCAATGTTTGTGACTGCCATGTTCGAAAACCTTTCCTGAAGCAGTTGCTCTTCACCAAGTTTTAACTCGATGAAAAAGCTCCGTTCACAGCCGGCTGAGCTGACAGGAAGACCCAGAGCTGCTTGCAGCAACTAGTATAAATTTGAACAGAAGTTAATTTCTGTTTTCAGCCCTTCCAAATTTACTATAAATTTCTTGTTTTGGAAAATATTATTTATTATTTTTGTTTATCCTGTAAGGGGGAAATGTCAGCATTGAAAACATTTTTATAATTTTCTACAAATGCCTCTCCATCTTTCAGGTACAACTTTATAAATGAGTCAACTGACTGTGCCAAAGTTTCAAACCTATTTTTGAAGTTACTGATAATGTTGTCCATCACTTGTTGTAAATATGTGTCTTCTATAAAGGCTTTGTATCTGATGGAAAGTCTTCTTAATTACTTTTACCTAGAGTGGACTCTATCAGAAAGTCTTTTGCTCTATCCGGTTGATTGCCTTCTCCTTTTCGAGACTCGAGTAGGTTCTAGACAAATTTAATATTTTTCTATGTGTTTCTTCCGTGCGGATCGGAAGGGAAAAAGCTTTAAAAAGAAAGACTTTTTCAGGAGAATTGAACAAAGTTTTACGAAATTTTCATAATTTTATTGATATCAAAGGTTATCAATTAAAATTTCCGCACAAACTGTCAAAATAACTCTTCATGATTTCTCCTACGGATCACGCCTTTGTCCAAATTCAGTGGAATGAGAACAATCTCAGTATAGTTTTTTTTTTTTAATTTAACTGGTCTTAAGCATAGATCTGCACCGACTTCTGGCAGTCGTTGCCTTTCATTCTTTCAGTATTTTTCGTCAGTTAACAGTCATCGGATTAAAATCTACAGCGTCCAACGGCTTCAGGAGATGTGTAACATTTGGCAGAAGCGCTATGAACTTTAATTGCTTCTATCACAGATCCGCAAAACTTCGCCCGATGATAATGTGGAAGCTTAGGAATATCACGAATAATTGCATTTGGTCCTTCCTTTCACCTCAGTATCGGCCAATCCTCGAAGATGTTACCATCGAACCAACCGGATTTGGTTTTGCTGTACCGAATTTCCAGGGGATCCGTTTTCTGTCCACGTTGTCTAAATTTTTTCTCATAATTGGACACGGCAACAATGTTAGTCATTAATTGCAGCTTCTCATTTGTCAAAACGGAAGTCGGGCCTACAAGATTGCAGTGCTTTTTCTGCCTTTTTATGTGAAAAATGTTTTTAGGAATGCTAAATTTTCATGTTAGGTACTTGACGATTCGACAAAGTTTTGTTTTTGATTGTATAGGTACAAGGCCGCGTTCATATTTTCTTCAGTATAATTTCTGTAGGTTCGTGTCCCGAGAATTCGTTTGGGATTCCTCGGGATCGTTCTTTAACTATAATTTAAAAAAAAAAATTATAAAAACACACACGCACACACACACACACACATACACATAGCGTATGTGGTTACACCTTCAGATTAACTTTGGGACAGTCCCAAAGTTACCCCGCACAGAGCTAACTAATTATAATTTTTTTAAGGTTGGAAAGTAATGTAGTAAACGGATTAAGAAAGTTATACCTATTAAAGAAAACTGTTGTCACAGCACATCTAGTGGGTATATTCAAAATACGTATACCTTTCACTATCGGTGTTTTCTGTGCTTACGAAAGTTTCTGGATCAACAAAGAAACTTGAATAAGTGCTATTTGAAATAATATATGCAAAAGTGCAGACTGTGATGATTGTTGAGCAAAAAACTTCGAAGTAGTGCCGCCAAATAGGTGCTTAATTGGGCGGTGATTGCGCGCTAAATTGAAACGTCCAGCGTTGGAGGGATATTCAAAAGTGGTAAATTATACTCTGTCCAAAATTTGCACCAAATGTCCCAAAGCTACCCCGTTTTACGGTAGTCTAGTTTAACGTGAAATTTATAGTATGTATGTATACCTATTAAATGTTCACTTGAAAAAATCTCACGATTTTTTTTTTTGTGTTCTTACCCTGTTGACTCCCCTTAATCTATTTAAAGGTGGAAATACATAAATCAGTTTGTAAAAGTCAAAGCAATCTTGAATGCACTATAAAATTACAAGATTTTGGTAGATATATAACCTATCATCAAGCTATCTATACTATACCTAGTCATTGTAGGTAGGTACATGGTGAATATATAAAAGGTAATTAGAAGCAGCATTCTGCATCATGTAGGTACGTGTAGTGTAGGTGTGTATATATTGAAATAAAATCCAACACTGTAGGTACAAGCAGATAAACAAACAGACAGACAGACAAAACTTTTTGTTCACCTGACACAAGAAATTGAAATCATGAATATTACCTATAGGTAAAAAGCTTCATTTTGTTGTAAACACAAAAACTAACTTATATATACATATAATCTCCTACCCTTCCATAGGTACATACCTAACTCTACCAATCTACCATTTCCAATCGTATCGCCATCTATAGATTATTTTTTGATATGCCAATGCCAAAAACATATCATAAGTGGGTGTGCACTTTCTATATAGGTAGATAAACTTGTGCTGCCTGGCCAAGCCCAGACCACAAAGCATACAGAATAATCTCTCACAATTCAAAAAAGAATATAGATACTGGCTAAAGGAGAAGAAAAAAAAAACAATACAACAAAAACAACAACAACAACAACACAAGAAAGATTGCCAATCCACCAAGCGAACGACATTGCTCCCTCCTAACACACATATCAAAATCAGAAAGAAAAAAAAATAAATATATATATATAGAAAAGAGTATCCACGGACCGACTTAACCACATAAAACTAATATTCATACAGCGAAGTATTGGATAAAAATTTATGACTCCGCCTCCAAAAAGGTGAAACTGCTGCACAGTCAGCAGTACAACAACAGCAGGAGCAGCAGCAGCAGCACAGCACAGTAAGCAACGTAACAGAAGCATGCCACGGAATAGCATGAAACTAACCCGGTCTCCTTCCTCTATTTTTATATATACATATATACCTACGTATATAAATTTCTTTTTGTGGCTGCTATATTGTGTTATTTTGTGTCGCGCTATGCATTGTGTGTGTCATGCTATATAGTATCAACTATACTAAAAGCTAGCAGCTAAAAAAGCTAAGTAGCTGCTAGTAGCAGTTAGAATAGCATACACACATTATTATTGTTATTATTACATATTCGAAATATCTTTTTAGCTTTTATATTATAAGAACCATATAGTGCCCCCCCTCCACCACTACCAAAGCCCACTCCAGTATAATATCTTTCTGCTATATGCATGCAATGTTCTTCAGCAGTACACCCCCCAGCCGTGTATAAAATCTTTTAGATTCATATACAGAAAATTTATAAGAATAAAAGCTTCGCCTCAAAATGTCAAAATTCTCTATGCAATGAAAAGAGATGGGCATATAAAATTGGTTGGTGTTCATCGAATAAGGAAAAGAAAATTTCATCAAAATTTCATATAAAGTTTTTGTTGGAATATAGGAGAGGGTGATAAGGAATAAAATTTTTGTCTTTCTCTCTCTCTCACACACACACTCTGTCTCTCTTTATTTGTGGTTTTCAGTACTATTTTTTTTTTCCTACCACCATTTGTTCTGCTTCTATTTTCTTTATTCTTATAAAATTAAAGGTGGTGGGGGATTTTCGATAAGATTATTATATTGCTCCGCCTAACCTTGTCATAACCTTATGAAAATTCATCTCTCTGCTCTACACACCAACTTGCCAGCCCTAAAATAGAATGAGATAGAAAGTCAGAAAGTTTGAAATTTGTTATGTATATGCGCTCTAGACAAGTCATCAAGATGAAATTTTCTCTTATACGATTTTCGAAAATTGGTTTTGTTCATTCCATATATACCGCTACTTCTCTCAGCTATGGTTGTTGAATCTGTATTTGATGATTCTTCTGCTGATTCTGATCTGCCTATGCATTGCACTCTGCTTTGCAGTAAAGTTGAGTGAATTTTATTTATTGTAATACATACATCTATATATATATGTATGAAATAAAGAGAGAAAGAGTGAGAGAAGAATTTTGAAGAGATGTGGCCAGCCAGAAATATGGAATGGAAGATGAAAACTGGTTTATGATATGTTTTGCATTTAGAGTAGCTTTTTATATAAGTTTGTGCATATACATATCTATATTTACTCACATACATGTTTATATAAAGGGGAATGAAGTTATGAAGGTGCTGCTGTTTCTTAAGCACCTTTTGGCTTGTTTCATACACACAGCAGCAACAGCAGCAGCAGCAGCAACTGAACAGAAGTAGCAAGAGAAGTAGAAGTAGCAGCCAGCCAACCAATAACTTTGTGTCCAATTGGAATGGGTGGTGAGAAGATATGACACAGAGCGTATGGAGTGGTATAGAAATTTATGATAGATTGATTCTATATAGGCGGGGGATAACTTGGTACTTATACTGTATACCAATTTTTTTTTTTTTTTATAACTGTAGATTATTAATTATTATATGTACAACAACAAGTGTTCTTATACTATATAATACATAATAATATTATAAAATAAAATTATAATTTCGAAAATGCATTATATATAATTTTCGATATCTATTCATATGAAAAAGATAAGAAGAAGAAGAAGGGGGTGTCATAAAGTTGATATTATTTATTTAGTTTTATGTATTATACACATAGATCCGTATAATACATATAAGTAGTATAACATAACAACAAGAATAACTGTTGTAAAGAGTGCGAGAGCCGAGAGACTGAGAATTGAATGTGTGCTTTCTGCTATGCTCTAGAAGAGCTTATAGAGTCGGATCGGTTCATTCGGTGTTTGTTGGGAGGATTTGGAGAATAGGATGGTTTCGTATAATATCGAATAGGAAATATAGTATAACAGTGTAACATACATATATATATACATTCACACTATTATCCCAATGATTCAGTGGGGAGTGTTGAGTGTTGAACGTTTTTTTTCTTCTTTTTCCGTTCCTTCCTTAGTTTAGTGCTTGCTTGCTTGCTTGCTTTGCTTGCTGTATAAACCAGATTTTTCGTTTTCGAGCGATTTTTCTTGCCGTCGTTGTTATTATTGTGTCAGTGCTATTTTGACGCGCGTTGTGAACATATCTGCGGTGCGGAATTTTTATATATTTTTTTCCCTCCGACTCTTGTAAAAGATATACAATGATTTTGATTTGTTACTTTTTTGTAATTTTTCTTTACTAATGTTGTGTAAAACAAAAAGAAAAAATATATATATATAAAATTTTGAATTATTTGTGACTTAATTAAATGAGAGAAGATATGCATAATTGTGTTTGAGAAAAATAAAAAAAAAAAAGTAAAAATGGTGCAAATATTAAATTTATAAATACAAAAGTAATAAAGAATAATAATTAATAATAATAATAATGAAAATTAAAAAAATGTGTCTAGTGAGGTGTGAAGATATGAATTAAAGTTTTTCTCTTTTTTTATGTTATATTATAAACGAAAGTATAAGAGAATAATATAAGATTTAAAAAAAAATTTTGATAGATATACACAACAATCGAATATATATGTAGGTATATACCTAAATGAGTATATAAAAATTACCTATATACACATATATAGATATGTAGGAGTGTATGTATGTTTTTGTGTAACTTAAACAAATCGCTATATATAATAAAAGTATAAGAAAATTGGTGTTATATGTATTACATACATATGTATGTATATACTATATACATATATTTCATAAAAACAAAACCCGTATAAACGCACTTGTATTTGAGACATAAAATATCTGGAAAAATAAGGAGAAAAAGGAAAAAAAAAAGTATAAATTTTTTTTTTTCGTTAAAGTTGTTGGTTTCTTGTTTTTTTTATATGTTATAGAAATAAATGTTAACATCAAACAACTCATCACTAGATATGACTTTGGTCAGCTGAGCGCGCGGCAAGTGTTTTATGTTATTCAATTCTCGAATTCGATGACAGTTGATGACGGTATCGTGTGCAGGAAACATGTGTTATAATCGGAGATTCTTCTACGGGAATAAATATGAAAAAGATAATATTATAAGAATTAAAGTAAAAAGTTTATTTATATAAAAAAATTCATACCTAAATTAAAATAATATACCTAATAGTTTTATGTGATAGATATTTATATATACATATAACAAAAAGATAATTTATATTAAATAAAAATATTTTTTATTATTATTATCTATCTGTAATACTTTTATTTATTTATTTATATTTCTTTTAAATCATCGAACATTATCGGTATTAAGTATGTGAAAGAAGTGCACATGGATGGAAAAATATGAATTCTATTGTTTGTACCTATAATAAAATAAAAATAAAATAAATAAAATTAAAGAAAAACATAACAAAAAGATAAATTATTTGCAATAACAAAAGAAAATGTTATTTTTCTTAATAACTGATGAAACATAATTTTTGTGAGCTATACAAGTTACAAGACCTGCGAATGTACTAAATGAAAAAATATTCGGAATGTGACGATTTTAATAAATTTTATAATAATAATAATATAATCGATTAAAAAAAGAAAAAAAGTTATCAAATAATTTGAGGCAGTACCAGTACCTACCTACCTAGCTACATTACATATAATATTTTATAATAATAGTTTGCTGCTCAAATTTTCTACGTTTTTTTTTTGCTTATACTTTGAGAGAATTTGGAAGTGATGTGTTGTTATTAAATTTTTTTTTGAAAGTATTTTTTTTTTTTTGGTTTTTTGTTTTGTTTTGAGAATCAACTTGTTTTTTTTTTGTTGGTGTGAAATGCGAAGTGATTTAAAAGATAATACAGATACTATCAATAAAATGATACAATTTGGAACTGTTAAATATGGAATTGTTAAGCAGCTTAAGGATCGCAATAGATCTGAAAGGGGTAAGTACAATCAGTACCCATCCATCTATTCATTATCTATATATAATTTTTTTGTTTTTTTTGTTTAATAATTATTATTTTTGGTATAATGAAGGCCGTGTTTTTGTCATATATGTACATATACTAGTAAGTAGGTAATTTACAGGTAGTACGACATTTCTTATTTTTATATACATATATTTCTTGAAATGATTTAATTGTTTAATTATACTGACAAGAATTTTTGTTTGAGAAATATGTAAGGTACCTACGTATATCAAAAATATTTTTAAACCTATAGGCTTGAAGGCAATTACCTACATAGATCTTGATAGACAAATCAATCAATATTCAAATTTCATATTTAAATTCAAATTTATTTAACAAAAGTTACAGTAAAGATTTAATTTCTGAAGCAAGTAGAGTTAGGAGGTAGTTTGTAGGTTGGTAGAAAATCAAATAAGATATTTTTATTATGATGTATAAGGCATAATAAAATAGATAAGGTAAATAAAATAAAATAATATTAAATATAAACGTAGCTTGCACTACTTATGAGAATGAGTAAATTCAGTAAAATTTTAACCTTAATAGGTATAGATTTCGTTTGATAAAACCAAATTTTCTTAACTCAATAAATGTTTTATATTCACCAAGCCATTTAAATTTAAATTGAATTTAAATTGTGTTTTAGTTACTCCGGTTAGAGAGGGTTGGGGTTTACTTGAATTAAAATTAAAGTTATGCATATATCGTCGGTGATACCTACTGCATAAACGCGAGACAACTAATGTCACTACCGAGTAAGTTAAAGTCAAATTCAAATATTCAACGGACACTAAACTTTTTGATTTTTATTTTTATTAGGTATAATGACAAAAATATTGCCACTGAATTCTAGGATAGGACGAGAAATATCATATTTTTGGATTTTAGACATGAAATTGATACCTACCTAAAACAAATTTTAGTTTATTAGCTATGTTACCCCATTAACTTAGAAATTGGATTTTCTTACTCTATGCAATTACGCGGTTATGATATTTCTATAGTCTCGCGGTTATCACCGACTATATGCGTTATTATAAAATAAAATAAGATAAATTAAATTTTAATTTAGGTAATTTAAAGTGTGCCCTAACCATCTCTTACAGGAGTCCTAGTAAAACAGAAAAATTAAATTAAATTATTGCAATTAAATAGCTTGGTGAATACGAATATAGGAGGGTAAGGAAGTTTTGACAGCATAACTGGAAGAACGGGATTTAGTAATTAATAAATGTGAGATCTAGGTAGAATAATGTTATTTCTCTAATTAGGAAGATCTAGTGAATTAGTAATGCATTGTAGATATAATTTAGGCAATATATATTATCAGATTCAGCGATAGATTGAAAGTGGGGGGCTCCCTTAAATCTATAGGCCCATTGTTCACCTTATAAATTGGATAGATAGTTGAAATTATATTAAAAGATTACAATGAATAATAGAATCTGGAAGTACTTATATGGATGAAATATGTACAGTTGTTGACGTAAATGCAATGTGTATAGTTAGCTTATGAAAATATTTCACAGGCATAGGTTAGTAGAAATAAGAAGTGATTGAGATGAAATAATGCGAGTATATTTATAGTAGTGAATGAAGTCCATTCATATCTTACGTACCTACTTATAATTTACTAAATATGGTCATTTCATGAAAGTGTTTAAATCCGTCTATATGTCTGTCCGTCTGTCCTCTCGATAACTCGAGAACGTGTTATAGAAATTTTACACACGTCATTTTTAAAAAAATTCTTAGATTTGAACTTTTATAGCGACTACACACTCAATTCATTGTATACACTGTCCTAATAGTCTAGGACTATTCCCTAAATTTAAGATACGTTTTTCCCTAAACATTAATGTAATTTTCTCTGATAGAAAGGGACAATCAGTTTAATTTCCTCAAATCAATGGGAATTTAGGTATTTGGCACTAGAAAATCTATAAAGTATGTAAAATTCCCGAAATGTTAAGCTCTTTTGGATATGAGGAAGAGAACATTCAATAAATTAGGTACATATTATGCTGCATTTTTAATGGAAAAATATTTTAGTTTATATAATTCACACATTGCTTTTGAAAAGAAGTCATAAATTGCTTTTCAAAATTTTATTTAAGCGTGCCCAGTGCACCAATATAACTTTCATACTTCTTAGTAGTATGGACCATAAGAAATGAGGTATACAGACTAATTTTTATGTTTTTTAAAAGGGGTGGTCTTCTATTACTTTCGCCTATGGCGGAGAGTGGTGCGGTGCCATCACCTATTTCCTACATTTTAGGGAATGTTATCTAAATTTTAGGGGGGAAAAATCAAAATTCCCTACATTTGAGGGAGAAAAACCTACCTACATTTTAGGGATAAAAACCTAATCTTAGTTTTCTAAGGTGGAGCTTTCCCTAATCTTATCGACAAATGCCTAACCTGTGTGACTCAAATTGTTGCCACTTTCGGGAATTATTTTTTACTGTGTAGGCATGCCATTAAGAATAATTAGCGAATTGTATCAACGTCTGTTCGATATATGTAGATATAATTTAATTTCTGAGGTTCAGTGATATATGGAATTATTAATCAAATTAAATTTATCTTTAAATAACTCTAGAGAACGTCTAGAATGCTATAACTGACGTGTTGTATGTAGGCAAATGCATAGAAGCGGATTTTTGCACAAGCTGATTAGGCTGAAGCCTAGCGCGGAAAATTTGTTATAATAGAAAAAATAGTATCTACCTGCCTAACATAAAATATAACAATAAAAAGTTGCTATAACTATTTTCATAATCATGATGATGGTAGTTACAGGGAAAATCCTCTGCGGAACGTATACAGTGACAGCTTTTAGATCCTCTTCCACTTATGCCTAAAACCCCCCTAATAAACCATGATTCGAGATCTGACGAAAAATTGAATGAAATTGTTGCTTAGATATAACAATTTTCAGCTTAGAGATGGCAAACAGCCAAATCCGTCTCTGATGCAGTTGTTGTTCACAATGTAAGTAATTCTGTCAAATAAATAATACCAGTGACAACTCTCTCTCTCTATAATAAAACTTAAGGGGAAATAAAATAGAAATTGTTTTTATTGGTTGAAAATGATAAACGAATTTGAAAATCTTATTTGTAATTATTCTGATCCATTCTTAAAGTACCGAGTCACGGCTGAACCTACGACTATACTTTATGCATTTTAACGAGATTGAAGTTTACTTATGAATTTTTAACATTCTTGCCCTAAATCGTAATCACATTCCGTAAGGGTTATTATTTTCATATTAAATGTTTTCATTTTTAAAAAGTGGTAAAAGAAAAAAAAAATTAACAAATGGAAATTTATTTATAGTTGAAGATTTGTGCCTTTTATTAATTCTTGTTCCATTTCAGTTTTTATATTGCACTTTTAATTCATTTAATAATAATTTAATTGTGTCTGTAAATAATAAGCGATTCTAATGCACTATACTTACGGACTATTTCACATTTTTAAATTTAACGAAACTTCCCCTCCGACGAGTTAAATTTAATTTGAGTATGTCTATTCGTTCGCAACACTTAAGTAGGCCTGCATGTCTATTGTGGTTTAGCTTTTAGTCAGTAGTAAATAAAGGCTATAATATGTATCAATAAACAAAAGAAGGGCACTTATTCACAAAACTTATATTCCTGAAAGTTGGAACACTTACACTCCCGAAATGTTGGTAACTTTGTGAGCATCTGTCCACCAGTTATAAACATGCGTATTTTTCCGCTACAGTTAGTGATTAACTTATGTGTATATCGGTTCTTCGAAAATCAACCAAATTCAACTAGTATTAACTTTATTGAGAGTATTTCGTTATAGAATTTATAAACAGATAGAAGAGTAGCGATCCAAGGATTGAACCTTGCGGAACTAGTTTGGAGAATTCACTATTGAAAAATATAAACTAAATTGCATATGAGGGAAGAAATTGAATATATGAAATAACATCTTTTGCAGAAGGATATGATTTAACGTATCCAAGTAGTATGTGTAGTATGTGCTATTTGAAGCCCTTTAAGAGTTATTAGGTCTAAACCTATTCTCAAACCTATTTTCAAACTTATTCTCAGCGATAATTTGTTCCCTTAGCACGTCATTTAAAAGAAATATCGTCTAATTTCGGTGTGACCTGAATAGGTTAAGAGTTAATAACTGTTTAACGGCTACAGTTAACACATATGTATGGTGTAATAGGTCGACTTAAAGAGGAGACTATACAGTTTACAGTTGTTATAAAAAAAAAGTTATGTTAACGACCGTTTTGAAAAAATAATAGATGTTAAATTAAAAAAAAAAGGTAAGAAAATCCAAAATTTTTAGTTTAGATAACCATAATTCTTGTGGGGAGAGGGATATGGGGCTGGTTGAATAATCGTTGGAAAGGCCATGTAGTTCTGCATACACTACTACGTACGCACTGTAGTTTTTAAGATACAGGGTACTTTGTGAAAAACTAGCTTTTTTTTCTTAATCACGCTGTAACTCCTAAACGGTTGATATGCCCCCCCCCCCTTCCATGCCATACAATTTTTGGTTCATCTAGATGAGTACTATCACCTCCTGCTCTATGGTCAATATGGTCCTAGTGGGAAACATCCTTATCTCTTATAGGATAAAAGTTAAGTTCGATTCAGATTTCTTAAGTAGGTATAGAAGCTATTTTCGTTTGCTATTTCCAATCTTGTATAAAGATGGACGCTATAAAATGTAAGAATAAATATATTAATAATACGTGCAAAAGGAGATAAGCACAAGTTTCGGGGAAATTCCATAAATTCCAACCGAGCGAATTTCTGTTTCAACTAATCAAAATTAAAAATGCATCTAGATTTATCTAGGGATCCATCCATTTCTAGCCGTTAAAAGATATTTCCATATAGAGCACCTACCTTAGACTGTAGTGGATAGCTGAAAAGTGTTTGTATTTTTTTTTTTAGCTTGACGATTAATTCTATATCTTTCCTCAAAAATAGAGATTATCCCCACACAGCACAAAAGTGTCCGCTGGTATGTTACTGGGAAATCCTGTTAAGATTTATAAATTGTCCGTGTCAGTTAATAACATAGGATAACCCTGGGAGTGACGCGACTGTCCGAGGTTGGGATGTCCCTCGTAGATCCCATGATGCCCTTTCTACAGGGTTTCCTATGGTTGTCCTTAGGAACAGTTAACACATTTAATGTAATTTAATGTAAAATTCCCGCTGCAAGCGTACCTAGGACGTCTCTTAGCATGTACGAGGGAATATCTGAGGATATTGTTTAAGGTTTTCTGGGATTGTAGAATTTTTTTTTTTTTTTACAAAAAATAAAAACAAATTATGGTTGGAAAGTACGATATGCCAGAGGTGTATGCACTTGCACAAAACATAAATCGAATATTTTTAATACAAACAAAATTACTAAAAAATCAAGTTCCGAAATAGACAACTGAAAAACTTTGCCAAAACAAGACGAAATTGCAGAAGCGAATAGATTCTAGTATAGCTTGACGCATGTAGCTGGCTTAAAAAACGCAGTTCCCATATGGCTTCTTTCCATATTTTTTGTTATATATTTGTACCTCCAAAAACGACAAACGGAAGCGCACCAAGCAACATATTAGTGCTTTCACCTGAGAGCCACGCATGCCACGAGATTCAGAAAACATACCGAAATAATTTCTGGAAGGGGAAAAACGACTTTCCCATATTTGTCCGAAAATTGTCCTGCACATCCCGTAAAATACTGAGAATGTTCCCACAGAGAGTAGTTGTGGGACATTCCAGGGAATAACTAATGGGAAATTTCTAATAACTGCTAGAAATAAGGTCCTAAGTAACACTTCATGTTTATCCCGGGGCAGCTATGGGATCTATGGGACAAGGATGAAATGTCCCTGGGTAATTTTGTACTATATGGATAAAGCGCTTCGATTTAGCGATCAATAAAAACACCAGGTACATTTTTTACCGCTGTTAAATGGTAGTTCAATAAGTTCCCAGATGGGTGTATAGTTCCCCTGTCATTATTTAACATCTCTCAAGCGGTGGTGGAGGCCTACGAAAATCTGAGGTGACTGCGAAGGTTTGAACAGAATATTTTTTGGATTGGTTCAAAAGCTGACGAACGTCACATTATATAGGAAAATAATAACGTCTGTAATACTGGGACCAGTTTTTCCAAAGGTACACAGATACATGTTAAGAAGAGCATTATCCGCTAGCAGATTTCAGGACAACAACTCGATCCGCAGTTATAAATGAAAAATTGGTTGATGATTTTACCGCTTTTTAGATCAAGAGCTCTCTTCTTATAATTTTATAATTTGATGATGTTAGGACACTCTAATTAGTGTAACTAGGACTAGCTGAATCCATAAGAGGGACCTATTTCAACAGCATATATACAACGACAATGTTTTAGCATTGCAATTGCGTTTTGATTTAATCTTGGTAGGCATGCGCATTCGATAATTAGAGATTTTCTTGTCTTTGACTCATCATGAAATTTCACAATTACATTGATGACTTAGCAATTCAATGGGTCTGTAAATTTAGTATGTGCATAATTTTGTAGGCAAGCTGGACTTATGTCCATAACTATCTACTATTATGGAGTATTCCACCTGTCAGCACAACATCATTAGCCATAAAGGCAGTTACTCGTAACACAATTGTGTTCTAATAAACATTTTTCGATTATCTTCTTGCAGATTTGATTGAAGTTTATAATTATGTCTGCTTGTGTTTTGTATCAAAAAAGCTACTTTCGTTCAAAGTTTTCAAGTGCTAGGTACGTTTCTAAATCAGCTAGCAAAGTCTGTATAGAATTTCTCATATAGAAAATTTGGATTTCAGCTCAGTTTAGACAATTGTGGTCAGTTTTTGTTTCACGAAGATTTGTACATTTTTTTTTTTAATTTGACAATGACGGAAAAAGAAGTGGGAAGCGGAGATTATATTGAAACTGTTTTCTCTGTCAGTCATGACACTGTTGATTTTCAAGTTAAAAAAAATAATCTTAGAAAAACTTCTTTTAAAAATTTAGTTTAAAAAAAAAAATAATTACCGCTAAATAATTTCGTGTTGGGCACTACTCATTGCCACATGAATAAAAGATGAGTACAAAGCAAACTAAATAACTTTCTACCGATAAAACTATAGGTTAAAAGTTAATCGATAGACACAAGCGCACAAAATACTTTTTTTTTTTTGAAAATTGAAAAGTTATTTTCTTTATTAGCACCTTGTAGTCATAAAGGCGGCATCTCTATTTTTGCTTTTTTTTGTAGATATTTAATAGAGGAAAGGTTACTCTGAAAAAAAAGGCGTGTTGTCGTAGAAGAGTTTCTGTTGAAAGTTCAAGCTTCTATTAAATTTTCGCTTTAACCTGTTCTATTTTTCCTTACACTTATCTCGCTTGGTGGTTCAATTTTATGCCTGCTTTCTGGTATTTGTATATATTTGTGGTATTGTCCAATTTATTTTTGGTATTTAATATAATTTGTTTTTTGAACAGCTAAAAATTTTTTCACCCTTAGACCATAATTTTCTAATAAAGTTTCGCATTTCATCAATGTAGTTGTTGCCCCCTACACATTTTAGCTAATGAAATTATTTATTCTATTAAAGTAATTTTTGTCATAATTTAAGTAAATTTTTCTTACACTTTTAATAAAGTTGTGAAAATAACACAAAATCAAGAGATTTTTATACAAAACTCTGTTGTCGTCAAACAGAATGTGCCATTTTGAAATTAGATTATAAGATTCCGGCATCTACTGCTATTATTTTGCATAAACATAGTTGTAACTGATGGAGAAAGAAGAACTATAAGAACTTTTATTTTTAATGATTCTAAATCAAATTTATAAATGCAAGAAGAAAAAACAACCGCCTCGTCTGGGGTTTGAAACCGGGACATTCCGCTTGCCGGGCGACTGCTCTTACCACTGAGCTAACGAGACAGATGATTTTCCCTCTTGCGGTTGTTTTTTATTCTTGCATTTATAAATTTGATTTAGAATCATTAAAAATAAAAGTTCTTAAAAGTTCTTCTTTCTCCATCATTGACCGATTCTAACAAGTGTAGGTTCGATTCCCGTCCGCGGGAAAAATAAATAGTTGTAACTACCTACTTATAATAGATTTCCATTGAAATCATCTTCATCTAATAGGATAGCAAAGGTCTTTGAATCTATTAATAAATCTTAAATTAATGAAGTATCTATGTAGAAACCAATCAACAATCGCCAATATTCTTTCTGGGTTGAACGCTCATTTGGAAACTTGCTGACTTTTCTTAAGGAACGTTGGAACTATAGTCTTCACAATTTTGATAAGTCTAAAATCGTTGCCCAGATATTTCAAAGGACTTTAATAGAGTCTGGCATCCATTTTAGCCACTTGGTCTGTTTGCTCCTCATCGATTATGGATTGAAAACTTTTTATCCGGTCGCCTAGTAAGGGCTGTACTACATATAGATGGCGTTTCATAAGAAGTTCACCTTATAAATGCCGGTGTGCCCCAGGGCTCTGTTATATGTCCATCTTTTCTTAATTTTCATTAATGACCTGTTTTTTTTTATTATTTTCAATTAAATCCATAGTTTTGCCGATGATAATATTCTTGATTTCGTTTACTCTTTTGACTGTTCGTTATTCAATGATCTAAACATACAATCTCGCTTTACATTCGATATGGCATTCCTTCTGCGGAGTGTCAAAAGAGTAAACGAAACCAAGAATATTATCATCGGCAAAACTATGGATGTGATTGAAAATAGGGAAAAGCAGGATATTAATCTTCGCTTGGGGCAAAGTGAATTGCATTGAATTCAATGTATTTAAACTCCAAAGCTGTGTTATCTCTTTAAAACATAATCATAGTTTTTAAATTCCTGTTTCTTTTGATATGGATCGTTAATATCCCATTCACCATCAGTAAGCATTCTTGACATCAATAAATTCAGTTGGACAGACCACATCTTCTCTGTTGCCAAAGAAGCGCATCGAAATCTCTTGGATTTCTGAAAAGGTGTAAGAAATATTTCAGCCCATCCAATCTAGGGCTCCTCTATAAGTCCTACATCAGACCTAGAATGGAATGCAATTCCCATATCGGGGCCAAGGTTAGTCGCACAGCATTAGCTTCATTGAATATTGTCCAAAAGAGAGCCTTCAAACTCATATTGGCGATTTGGCAATAACTCGTCATATCGACTTACTCGAGTATACCACCGCAATGTCTTTCGCTGCTTTATCGCTACTTGCATAATCAATGTTCTAATAAAATATCTAGTCTGTTCCCTTGTAGAATGATTCCTGCAAGCAATATTCAAGTTGCAAACCGCGCATATGCTTTTACCATAGACTAACTAATAACACACAAAGTCTCGAAACGTAGAACAAAAATTTGCAGGGCTTTTCTAGAATATAAAATTAAGGATGCCTCGATAATGCCTCGGCTTGGGACTTGATGACGTGCCCAAAAGGTAAGTCAGCAATGCCTCCATCCATACAAAATCACTATTGCGTCGACCCGATAAAGGGAAAGACACAATTTTTTCTTAGAAATTTACTGGAAATGTTTTCCGTATAATTGAAACGTACTTTTGGAGGGCGACAACAATTTTTATGAGCGTAGACAAGACGTATAGACACAAAATGTTTCGGTAGAATTTTTATTCATTTTGATGGCTGACTTGTTATTTTGCGGTCTTCCCTACATCAGGTCGAGGCATTGTTGGTTTTATATTGGAGCGAGGCACTGCTCCCGGCCTCGGTCAATGCATAAAAATTCGAAGGAAGCAATATCCAATAAATTTCTAAGAAAAAATTGTGGGCTTCCCTTCATCGGGTGGAGGCAATGGTGATTTTGTATGGATCGAGGCATTGCTGACTTACCTTTTGGGCACAACATCAAGTGCCAAATGGAGGCATCGTCGAGGCATCGTTAATTTTATATTCTAGAAAAGCGTTGCATTTGTTTGTTCTACGTTTCCAGTCTTTGTGTATTATTAGTTTGTCTATGCTTTTACCCTTCAAATTACTTTCATCCGTACATTGAAATTCCATGATGCTTTTTTAGTTCAACTATGCGAATTTGGAACTATCTACCATCTTCTTTCTTTTCTCCGGCACACAATCTGTGAATATTTAAAGTACATCAGCACCTCCGCCACTCTCCTCATGTTCTTTAATCCTCTCCCTATATCCTTACTGGCATGCTGTACTGCTTTGAGCTTTAGGGTATCCCCTGAGCTTGGGTTAGTAATATAAAAAAAAAACGCCACAATTACATATAGTTCACAGCAAAGGCGCACCGACAAGGTGAACAAACAGGACCGGAGATCCATTCCTTTCAACCGAATACAGGGGAACTGACGCGACGTGTCTTTATAACCCAGATATGTTTTCTAGGTGTTCTAGGGCTGCGTTAGATAGGAAATTTGTTAGATTTACGCTTTATTAATCTTTTCATTTATAGCTATAGAATGTAAAATATTAGTGCAAGCATTTATTTAAGTGAAATGCCGACCCTTTCTAGTATAGCCGTTTTTATAAAAAATTAAATATAATTTTGATTCTCTTTGGCAACATTTTAAAAATCATCACGTTTTTTTAAAGACTTTAGTTTTGTTTTATTAAATAATCCTGACAATGTGTAACAGTCTGAAAATGCATGTAGATGAAAAAAATTATTATACTTTTTGAAGGACCTTTCATTTTTATTGTTTCAGTAAATTCTATACTACTTCACTTCCATGTCAGTTTTAAAGCAATAAAAAATAACAATATGATAAATCGATTATATACTGGATAGGCTGCTGTATTTGCATAAAAAATTCTAAACACTTATAAAGAGAAATGCAATTTGACATGTCATCTAGACTTTGCAAATTTTCACAATTTTTACATCCATCTTGGCCTTTCTCACTGACATATTGTAACATGGACTGCCTAATTTTCTATTTCATATGGGTCAACTTTTGTTGGCAGAGGGTATGACAATTATCTTAATTTCAAGTTTTATGTTCGTTTTAATATTTATATTAAAAGTTTAACAAATTACAGATGCATTCGAAATTATTTCTATTCTTGTGAAAGCTTATCCCCTGCAACATCAAATATTTTTTAAACTTGTTTTAAATAGATGAAAAGATTTTTTACTTTATAAAAATGCACTTTTACTTTGTCAACGTACAACTAAAATTGTTCAAGATTTCCTTCTAGAATTTCCTTCCTTCTTCCTTCCTGACTTGCTGACCTGTCTCCTCTGAAAAGGGAAATAAAGGCAAGGTTTGAGTAATTAAAACTCAGTGAGCACCGTACGGGTGGTACATTCACACTTGCATTCACACTTACGCCGTGTATAGAAAACCCGAATACCAAATATCGCTTGCGTTGTTGATGGCAGTGAATTGGTAAGGGATTATCCAGATCGAATTATCGCCGTGTTAAACGCACCGTCGTTATAATCAACCTTTGGCGTAATTGGGGGCTTGATGACATAAGAATATGACGCCGTGTCTAACACCGCCGCGCATTATCTAGGAATAAATGCTCAAGCATCTCACCGACGTGAGACTTTTCCCCCACATCTCGCCGTGATAAGCGCACCGGCGGCGGCGCGAGATTTCTCTAATCATATTTCACATAAAAACACTCAAAACAGTCTACAAATAAATTTAAGCCTAGCACTCACCAAATATTTACTTCACTACACTTTCTGTTTTTATTTAATTGTTTTATACTCTAGAATCCACGAGATCACTACTTAGAATGAATTCATGTACTTTTTACTGGGCATGCATTACTCTATTTATCCCTTCCAACCTTTTATTATTCTACAACTACCTACAATCCCAGGGTGTTGGGTCTCTTTTCATTTTACCTGTGGTTATTTTTACCTTTTCTATTCAATTTCTGTTTTTCGGTAACACTTGATTTTTAAGGAAATCAAATTAAGCATTTTTTGTCTACCTGTGCCTAAATGTAGGTATGGGGGACAGAGAAAGGATTATAAATATTGTATTTCCCTCTATTTCTATTCTATATATTCATTTGAAAATTCCACTGAACTGAAACTGGACTATGGTGGATTTTGTATGGAACTTATTATTTGTAGTTCAGCGGAACAAAGTAGTTAAACCAAAAAGAGACAACTATAGAAAGTGATCCCATAATAATGTCAAATAATGTAAGCAATTTCAATAGTAGTGTCAGCAGTCCATTTTATATGTGTCAGTGGCCTTTCCGAATTATGAATATCAATATTAGTTGTGGCCGGATTACATTAACAACGCCTACGTCGGCGTAGTCGTCGTTTTATGGCAAAAATATTTAGAGACAGTACTGCATGTATGATATGCATTACATTACCCACGCCGGCGTCGTCGTCGACCCATCTCTAATCCTAATTTTAACACTGGCGCTCCATTGCTGCCAATATGGAAGATCTAAATCTATTATGAAAAAAAAAAACATGAAAAAATTAAACGATATTTGAATTTCTGAAAATAAATGATTTTATATTAAAAAAAATGTGGATTTGAAGGAAAAGAAAATATCTTTTTTTATTATTATTATTTAAAATTTTATTGCAAACCGGCAGAGATTACAAGGAAATAACTCAACTTTAAAATGTAAGGGAAATTAAGGTATGGCGCTGCCGCCCAGTATTAATGTAACTTCCCCGGCGTTTTGTTCGGCGTTTGACGACGACGATAACACTGTCGGTCGTCAGCGTTGTTAATGTAATCCAGTCATACGAAAGCGTGGACATGGCATATATGGACATATATGACACAAGTTTTACGTCATATTTCAATGAATAGCTCTAGAAAATTGAATTTTGAAGTAATGTAAAAAATTCAAAATCTGAATGCAGTGTTATGTGATACCAACCGGTAGTACTTATTTGTTTGTATCAAATGCTTAACTTACGCTGAACACAGTTTATTTAAACTTCATTCTAATTCATTTTAGATTCCTATAATTGAATAATAAAATAAACATTAAAAATTGGCAGTAATATTTATAAAAAAGTTCATACTGACTAATGTGTAACTAAGCACAAAAAACAATAAACAAAATATTTAGCTTAGTCTAAGATCAGAATTCATTAATGATTAATCCATATTCATTCAAGTCCTAAAACCTCAGTAAAATCTAGTTAAACAAAAAAAAACAAAAAAATTATTCTAATTTCCATAAGTGACCATGTAAATATTTTTGTTAGTCGTAATTGTACTCTTCTATCAGCATTTGTACAATATTTCCAGGCTAGTTTGGCGTATTGGAAAATACCTTCAAAATTTTTCTGTAAGACATGTTTTATAAAATGCTTTGATTCGAAATTTTTGCAGAATAGGACAAACAGCTAGGTAGTGCAGCAAGTCTTCATCCTTTTCTAAATTTTAAGTTGAGCATGTGCGCCATGGACTGGTATTTAGATATACCAATTTTATACATTAAAATTAGTCGTGTTTTCATAGTACAGAAGCTATCCTTGAAGCTAATTTATCATAAGGTCCGTACCGTACATATACAATCTGTCTAGCCCAATCATTTTTCTTGATTTTCCAAAATATCACACAAAAGTGGTGACAGAGTTTTTGTGCTCTGTAAGTATGAGTAGAACTGCATTTCATGCTTTTCGGCGAGATCTAACCAGTACAAATCGTTATCTACTGCTTTATTTGCCCAAATGTACGGCAATCTATTTTCCTTTTAAGAGCCCAAGATTTAAAGCATTTTTTAAGAAATTTTGCATATTTCAATGAATACAGATTGCGTAAGATTATATCTAACGTAAGCACGTATAGTTGGGAGTTTTATTAGGTAAAAACAACAATTTTTTTTAAATAAAAATACGTTGCAATTTTTCAACCTTTTCATATTCCGTAAATCCCCAAGGTTAGGTTAGAACTGCATTTGATACGGGTACAACTTTAAGTGGAACCGCAACATCAGAATATGTACCAATTGGTTTAGTTTGTGAAGGTTTAAATAAACAATTTTATGGAAGAAATAAAGAATGTATACAGTTGATGCTACAAATCCTATGAAACCAATAATAGATGTTAAATCTATAAACGTCAAAGAAAATGCTAATAAATATTACACACATGTAAGTAGTAATGCATTATGTGTACCACAATCAATCGAATAATATTTTGTTCACGAATCGAACCGTTCTGAAAATCCAGACAGAATACACAAATACATGGTTCATAATTATGGTGTAGCTCGTATGGTAGAGAAGTTTCATAAATTTTTAATAAATCCAGCTGTAGGCCAGGAAATCGTACATTACACATACAAACCTAAAAATGGTCTTATAAAAGCTGCAAATGATCATTTTGTACCCTGGAATAGAAATACAAATGCAGTAGAAACAACTTTTACTCGTTCAAGATCAATGATGCTACAATTTTTTTCCGATGCAACTAATAAACCTGCAATTGGTGATGTTGGCTTAGGCAAAGATAAGGAAGGTTATATATGTATTAATTAATCAATGTGTAGAAGAGAATGTGAGAAAAATAAAAAAATACGGCGCATTTCATCCAGCACGTGGAGCAACAAGTTTTGAGGCACAACCACAATTACATATCGGATTAGTTGCTACACTTAGATCATCTATTGTACATTGTGATCCCATTATATTGGAATCCTGCCTGTAAAAAAATATTTAAAAGTTACGGGGTTCAATGAATCCCCAAACTTGTGCTCTAGAACACATCAATTATGTTGAAACTGATGAGTACATCTTAAATTTTCTTTATGAAACTATTCCCTGTTCTGTTGAACGTTCCTTTTCCTTCAGCTAGACGTACGTTCCCTTAGATGGTTCCTCATTGATAATTTTGGTCTTATGATTACCCCCCAAGTATTAAGTACTTTTAAATTTTTTTAACAATAACAACTTCAATTAATGCTCCTGTTTTTAATATCATAATTTTGGACTTCTCTAGATTGAGTTGGTATATGTATATAAGTATTCCACAATCAATTATTATTATTTAAGTCAAGTTGTTGAAATCGTTGACGTCTTTTTGACGATTCTATGGATAAATTGTAAAATGTTGACTTTTACGTTTGTTCTCTATAACACGAGTAAATGTTTCATTCTAATTTTACTATTAATGCCAAGCAAAGAAACAATTTTTGTATATTTTTAATAATGACTTTTAGAAAAATTCGTCAACAATATTGCAATACGCATAATTGCATCAAAGTTGTGAGTAATTAATTTACACAACCAATTATAATTACAAGTAATTGTAATTAAGAATAATTGTAATTAAAAATAACGAAAAACTCCATTCATATTATACAAATTTTTAGTTTAACACGGTTACAAAAATTGTTGAAAAATGTTTTTTTTATAACAATCGCGCAAATTTAGAATTCAAAAAACTAAAAAAAAAACAACTATATACTATTATCTCGCCTACTCAGTTCGAATAGGATGTATTACAATGAAATATTAAAGGGTTGCTTGTGCGTTCATGCGTTTATTTAAATGAACTTGAAAATATTTATGCCAAGAACTCTAAGCTTTCAAAAGAGGAGAACAAGGCCCACAATGCAACAGAACAGAATGAAGCAAGAAATATGATTGGAATTAAGGGCTAAAAACAGTTGCGATGGCAGACGGCAGACTTTTGAAGCAACAGGAACAATTTTCTCCAGGAACGTTTTATGGAGCGTGTATTAGTGTATTACATATTGATGGATTGGGATTGGATTGAAATAAGATTCTCAAAGTTAGCATGCTTAGTCCCACTAGCTCTTTCGTTTCATTTGGGTTGGGTAAGTCGCACAGCTTCTTTGTGGTGCTACCTGAAGGGTGTTCTAAGCAAAGTCGACGGTTTTGGGAGTCAGCCCAAGTCAAGATAGTAGATGCAAAGGTGTTTTGGTGCGATTCTAATTGTGGAGGAGATTTTCTCCGTGGTTGCACCAAGACGATCAAGTTTGTCTGCTTTTACATTCCGCTAATGCCGCTGTGACCTGGCATCCAAAGCACCAGCATCCCGTTGTTTCGAAAAGGGGTATTCAGGGTAGTTTTACATTCAAATACAAGTTTGGCAATTGTAAAAGGTTTTGACAAGGCCTTGATAGCTGCCTGGCTGTCCGAGCAGATTGCAATCTCCTAGTTCTTAGTATCTGAGTTTAGAAGATACCGTCCCGCTTCAAAGATTGCTTTGACTTCCGCCTGGAAAAAACTAAAAATTTCAGATTTTCTTACCTTTTTTTTAAATTTAACCTCTATTATTTTGCAACAAGGTCGTTAACATAACTTACGGATGATATCCCCCCCCCCCCCCGCCATACAATTTTTGGTTCGTCTAGGTGAGTAATATCACGTCCCGCTCGATTGACCTCCTAGTGGGAAGCACCCTGTATAAACCAACAAACATAATTTAGAAATTTAGATTTATTTGCGATGCAGATTCTTAATATTTTTACTAATAATCGTTACCATCTATATATTCTAAAATATATCGTCCAATTCACTTCCTCAGTGTCGCTGCTCCATTCTTGCTGTACTCTTGCCATTAATATTGTCGTCTATTCTTTGGCATCAGATGTATAAAGACATTCTCTTGAAGTCTTAGTCTAAACGTGTGTTCGATTGGGTTAAGGTCAGGAGATTTTCTAGGCCAATTTTCCCAAACAGTTGAAAACAAAGTTGTCAATGTTGTGTTTGTTGTATGCGCTTGTCCTCCATCCTGCATAAACATGACCAAATTTTTGTCTGAAAATTGTCAACCATCATCATTGATATTCTGCGTAAGCGTAGGTAAAATGCTGTTCCGGTAATTGGATCCATCGACGGTTGTGTTATTTTGTATGGATTCAATAGTGCTTGGATCATTTATTCTTACCCTCATGTTTTGCCTATTCGGCATTGGGTGCAAAACAGATGGGGATTCATCCGTAAAAGTACGTTAGGTATCTTAGACCTTCCAAGAACATTATCATTGCAGAATCCTTCGCTTTGCAAGATTTAGCAGAAATTAAGTTTATCTGTGATATTCTTTGTAGTAAAAAGCGGTTTTACTTGTTTCACGTAAGGTGTGTCTTCCCCAATTCGTCGTTGATCGAGATGTTGTCTTTCGCCATTGTTGGTAATTTTCGGATTGATTTATCGTTTGGATAGTTGTCCTCGTTCCAATGTTTGGCATGTTTTCCATAATTTTCCTTATTATCATTTTTATTGTTAGCGAAACAGTTGTCGGTCGTATAACGAAGCTATAATCGTACAGTCTTCCTGTTCACACCTAGTGTACTTGATATTTCGGAAATGGGTTTTTCCATTTCGACAAGAGTTTTGATTTGAATCCTTGTTTGTATACTCTTCGAAGCCATAATGAAGAAACGGAGAAGTCATCTAACAGGCTTTAAAAAAATAATGGTTTTACTATAAAACCCGTATAAAATGTACTGAGAATACGAATTCAAATTAGCTTTATAAGGAGTTTGTCTCTTTTCCTGGACTGTAGGGATAAGTGATCTTTTATTCCCCCCCCCCCCCCCCCCCGGAAGTTGACTATATCGCTTTGCACTGTATGCTGTCGTTATTTTAATAGATTGGGAGGGGATAAATTTTGGCAACGGTTATTGAATAATGTGTTTATTTAAATAGGTGGGGAGAAACTTTTTTGGCACCCTATATTCTATATATATAGGGTGCTTTTTTTGCTGTTTGTTTGTTTTGTTTTTCAGCGCTCAATTTCTGACAGCTCACTCGTGATTCGTGACACGTGTCAAAGTAAAAGTTGTTCGGTTTGCATTGCCATTTCATCATGGAAAGACTTTCACCCGAACAACGCTTACAAATTATTGAATTTTATTATCAAAATTCATGTGCTCTGTGAAAAATGTGTTTCGGCAACTTCGACCATTTTATGGTCGTCATAATCGCCCTACAGAGCAGGCTATTTAAGCCATTGTGACAAAATTTCGTACCAATTTCACGTTATTGAACATCAAGCCACCCACCCGTGTGCGTAGAGTGCGTACAGAAGAAAATATTGCTGCTGCAGTAGCCGCCAGTGTTGGTGAAGATCTTGATGTGTCCATTCGTTCGCAGCAACCGGGATTGTGTTATTCCACTACGTGGACGATTTTACTCAAGGATCTTGGTTTAAAAGCGTATAAACTACAGCTCGTTCAAGAAAACTGAATCCAGGCGATCTGCCAAATCGTCGTGTTTTCGGTGAATGGGCCTCGTAAAAGCTGGAGGAAGACCCGCTTTTTTACCAAAAAATTGTCTTCAGCGATGAAGCACATTTCTGTTTGAACGGGATACGTAAATAAACAAAATTGCCGTATTTGGTCCGATGAGCAGTCACAAGCAATACAAGAGCTGCAAATGCATCCTGAAAAATGTACTGTTTGATGGGGTGGAATAATTGATCCATACTTTTTCAAAGATGACGATGAGAACGACATTACCGTCAATGGTGCTCGCTATCGTGCAATGATTTCAAACTTTTTATTGCTCAAAATACACGAGCTGAATCTGGTTGACATACACACAGCATGCGCAACAATAGGAACTTTTGCGAAATGAATTTGGTGAGCAATTCATCTCTCATTTTGGACCAGTGAATTGGCCGTCTAGTTCGTGCGACTTGACACCGTTGGACTACCTTTTGTGGGGATACGTCAAATCTGTTATTTATGCCGATAAATTAGCATCGATTCAAGCACTAGAAGACAACATCATACCTGTTATCGGTGAGATACCAGCGGCTATGCTCGAAAAAGTCACTCAAAATTGGACTTCCCGTAACCTGGAACGTAGTCGTGGCCAGCATTTATATGAAATAATCTTTAAAAAGTAAATCAATTTTAGACCTTTTTCCAATTTTTCTGTGTTTTTTTTTGGAAAATTAATAACCAAACGCTTAAAAAATCCCCAGATATGTAATTTTCACTTCAATATCTAGATGGCGAAGCATTCAGAATCGGGGAAAACGTATAATTTCATAATGGCATTCAACATTTTGTCGGTTCATTATAATCAACGTAAGAATTTAGAATACATAAAACTTGAACAACCAAAACGTATTCTGAAAATGTTATACCGTTACTATCCAAAAAAATAATAATTCTTTCAACTTTTAGTTCTATTACAATTTGACATGTAACCGATTATCTAACCATTTTAGTTAATTTCCTGTCTAACTTTACTTACAAAGGTCTACTTAAATCTAAAATTAAAAAGCCATTTAAAGCATTCAAACATACACACACACACACATAAATATACCTGCAAAAAAGATTTGTGTAACATAAATGTTGAAAATAATCCGTACAATAAATCTGCACAACTAATTTAAGAAATCTTGTTTCGAAATGCGAACACTTTAATTATACATAGATATGGTATATACCTAGGTGTATATATATATATGCCAAAACTGTTATAATAAATTTAATCAAAGAAAAATGAATGAAATTACGAAAAATAAAAAAAAACTTCCAGCTTCAATCATGGTGCTTTAAAACTCCAAAGCTCAGTCACTGTGAAATAAGATAGACCCGATTTGGCTTAGAAGATTAGAAAGTTAATTGATTTCTTAAGTTTACTATAATAACCGTGTAATAAGATGTGGTTAGCTATATATATATATATGTACATGTATATACCGTTCATCTACTCTTGTTGTTGGAAAAATGGAATTGACAGTTATTTATATTTCATTTTTATTATTTTTATTCACAAAAAGAGATTTAAATTTTAATGCGAACTAATAAAGGACATATGACATTTCCTTGTGGTATACCAATTAATTTTTCTTCTCAAATAAACCTTTTATTGAACAAATCATAATAATAAAAAAAAAAAAAAAAAAAATTCGGTCATGCTTTAAAATATAATCACACAATCATTAATAAAATTGTGTAAAAATGAAAATCCAATAAATAATAAACAAAATCAATTGATAAAAAGCACATTGTATCGCGCTTTTATCTATAAATAGCTAAAAATAGATAGGTATAGATACCTACTAAATTCAATCCAGTATTTCACAATTTCATTCTCTTGTTGTTCATCATAGATTAACCTTAAAAAAGCACACATCTCTCGCAGATACGGTGACAACTTTTGTTTGTATGTCCATCCCCCCCGCATCTGTTTTATATTCATCTGCACAATATATTTTGACTTCACATAATTCATAACAAATCGTCTACAGTTAAATACTAAATTTATGCAAATGTTTAGCTTTTGCATAAAATTTTAGTTTTGATTTATGAAAATTATGGCGACTTACCTTTTCTGATCATGCTAGTCTAGCGGCTATGTAAATTCTAATGTTGAGCTGTCAGTTTTCAGTTTTGTTTCTTATTATCGCGCTTTAAATATGTAGACAAAGCGCGCGTATATCAAAATTGTCAGAAAAGGAAATATTGCTAGAAAAATGTTGTTCGGGTTTGCTTTTTTTTGTTTTTTTTTTTTTTTTTTATTAAAGGGGAATTTTGTATTTATATTTAAATACTGATCTTTTCTCCCCTATTCAAAAATGTCTATTGCTGAATAGGCAAGCAAAAGACAATAAAGCAAAATAGAGAAAAAAGAAAAAAACGGTAAAGAGCATCCGCAAAAGACTAAAAACGATCATTTCAATGATGGACATCTTCTCCTGTGTAATAAATTTTAACAGCTCTAAATTGGATAATTTTTTACCTCAGATTTGTTGGGCTCTTTTTTTTTTATTTATTTACTTAATGGTTGCCAATTAAAAATCTCATCTCTTTAAGGGTCATTAGCCCATCACCATCACCAACCCTTTTTTTTTTTATTATTTATTTATTTTGCTGTTGGTTTAGTTTAATTCATTTTTATTAATACGAAAATATAAATTTTCTCCAGTTTTGTTGTTGGGGGGGTTTTTTTTTTGTTTTTTTTTTGGACCGGAAAATATATATGAAATGACACATTTTGGCTAGCGGTCGATATTTCAACCCACGCATTTTATTCCTACTTTACGTTGCGGTCGTTCGCGCGCGTTTTCAATTCTTCAAGAAAAACCACTTTACACACTCACACTGTTATCGGGAACAACTACATATATGTTCATATGTACTACATATACACTTAAGTGGATTTAAGGGGAGAACAACGAACTGTGCCGGTACTTTCAGGGTGGTGGGGGAGGGGGCAGAGAGGACATACTAGAGGAAAAAAATTTAAATTAATGATAATGAATTTAACTTAAATAATTCTCAGTATGAACTTGCGCGAAATGAGGTTTAATTTTATGTAAATATTTAATAATTTTTGTTCCATAATATATATGCTGCTACTGTTGCTGCTTTTATAGTTGCGCGCGCATATGTATGGTATTTGTGGTGTGCACGAAATTCATTTGCTTAGTCAACAGTTTTTTGGCAAAATTGAAATATATTCAATTTAAATGGTTTTTTGTTTTTTATTTTTGCACTTCATTAATTAAATTAAATTAAATCAAATTAAATTGAATTAAATTTTGTTTTGAATTTATTTTCTGACAAAAAGGTTGAATTAAAAAAGTGACTTTGAGAATAATGCTGTAGGTATAGGTAAGCGCAGAGTTTAGATGCTTAAAATTTTTTATTGTGAATTCTAATTTACTTAATTTGGAGATCGTCTTTCAGTTAAAATTTTTATTTAACTATTTGGACTTAAAATCGACTACTATAGAAGTTAGATATACTTCATATAAAATTTTTGGAGATCAGTCAGATAACTCCTTTCAACTTATAGAACCCGTTCAAACTCTTTTAAAGTTCTAGTTTTCCATGAAATATTGGTCCTAGCAGTTTGACCTGGCCACTTGATTCTGTAAGAAGTTAAGTTAATTTTATGTTTCCCCTTCAAATTCTTTAATTCTCCAATTATTTCTAATTAATAGATTTTTCTTTCCAAAACTAGAGTAACCTTAAGAGATATATTTTTCTTTTTTTTTAAATAGGAGTGTAGAGTGTAGGACGACTAACCTTACAAAGAATTACAGAATAGGTATGTAGGTACGTGTTATATATACTACCAGCGAATATAGAACTATAAAACTAGCTTCTTGGGTAACATTTTTCAGTTGTAATGGGAATGGGTGGAAAAAGATATTATATATTTTTGTTTTTTTTTTCATCTGATTCTATTTTAAATTCTTTTCATTTGTGTACAGGTTTTTATACCTTTGTCTCTATTTTTATTAGGTATTCTGGACTTCACTCTAATGTTTATCGGGTGATTGTTAGTAGAGGTGTTCTAAGTCAAATCCATTCATAATCCATTTTCATTTTTTAGCTGCTTCACTTAGACCACCAGTGGGTCCATTCTGCCCCTTGTCCTCATGGTATAACTTTAAAAATCACCTTAGATCCATCCTGCTTGTCTTAGGAAACTCAGGATGCATCTGAAGTATATTTTTTTGCAGCTCCTCCAGACTAGAAAAGAAGTAGCCACCTAATAGCCTACCTCTTTTTTTATCAGAGTGGGGCACTCACGAAATATACGTGTTGGACGGATATGGGGTCCTGCAGAAATCGTTCTTTATATTCAATCTTCTAGCATGGTCTTCCTATAGCCCAATGATCCGTAATGACCTATACTAGATACCTGATATATCCTCTGCTGCCATTTAGCAGTTCTTTTGTCTGTTCTTCCTGTCATATGCAGGGCAAATTTGATTCGCGATACGGCAGTCTTCCCTGTTGATTCCTCGGAGGCTTGCCTTTTGATAGATGCCTCCGATGATCTCCTATTTTAAAGCTTCGATCGGGATCCTCATATAAGCCATAGCTGCCAAGCTATGAATTTTGGAGCCCTTTTTCTTCTTGCCCGGGATATCCGTGCCCAGGTACCCAGTATAGGGTCACCTTACGCCATCTAGTCAGTTTCTCAAGGCTTGATTTTACTAATACAGCTTCCAGCGCCTTAATGGCTGCCTGGCTATCAGTACATATGCAGATATATCGTGTAGCCTCTCTGCACGTAGATGCCAATATTGCCGCCTGGTAAATCGCCACATATCTGTCTGAAAACACTACATTTGTTATGCAGGCTCGTGACACTGGCAGTCTCTGCAGTAGACTCCAGCCCCTGTGTCCGCACTCGTCTTGGATACAACTGCGTGATTTCGCTTAGTATAATTATTCTGCATTATAATCGTTAGGCATTGCTTTAGAAATACTTGGATTACTTTTCATTTTGTTTGGCTATTGTGCGAGAGGGTTACTAATTAAGTTTTATCTCTGTCTCTTTTTCCCCCTCTCTATCTCTCTCTCCCCTTCAAAAAGTAGATAACGTAGGCCTTTTCTAGTCTGCTTCCTCAGTTAACAGTCGCTAACAGTCGTCAGTGCCAACAAAGCCTTATTGTCACTGTATTGAAGGTAAAGATTAGGCTGATTCGACCGGATTTGCATAGTTTGTGAAGAACGCTGTGATCTTTTCCAGTCTTCTTGGATTCATTTGTGTAGGTACTACAAGACAAGTTCTTCCCTGGGGAAACTCGGAAAATTTCAGTGGTCATAATTCTTCATCCACTCATTTAATATCAATTTTGGAATATTCTCTAGAACTTTTTTTTCCTAAAAGATATGTCATGTTTGTTTATCATGTACGCAGCACTCATTATCGTACTCTCCACCTATAGTTGTATGTTTGTTTCTTAGCAAAATTTCCACCCACTAGACGATTATGATTCTGATATTTTGCCATAGAAAGACCTTTTGGCTGGATACAGATTTAAGTATAATTGAGTTTCTAGTATTAATCCTAATTATTTTCCATATTCATTGACGTCTATAGTTGTTCTTAAGAAGTTCTCCAGGGTACGGAATGTTCACTTATGAGCAGCTTAATTGAAAATATTTGGCTCATTCATGAGTCGCGAGTTCAATTAAAAGTTAAATTTTTTAGCTTATTTCTCAAGAGTGAAGATTTCAAGTGCATTCACTTCGTATGAGTCTCTGATTCAGTGAGCTGTTAATAATGTTACTCATTCTTAGAGTCGTGAGTGTCTAACAACTGATGAGTTCTACCGCCCATGTTTGAGTTATTTTTTTTATTTTTGTTTTTTTTTTTAGTTTGAATTTAAATAGAAAATTTTTTATGTGTTCAAATATGAATGTTCACTCATTTTAGAGTAACATGAGGAAAAGTTTGAGTTGACCGAACAATTCCGTAGTTATTACCTTTTATTAATCTTTAATCTTGATTTGTTTCGCGATTTGCGAATTGAGACTGTACTGCAATCCGAAATTTTAAGTTAATTTGGTGGTGCTCGAGACCAAATCATTTGATATTTCGATACAAAATCTTACATTTATAATGCTTAATTTAGCTGTTTCGATTTCATAGTTCTCTTTCTATTTTTCAGTGATTATTATTATTATTTTATTATTTATTTAATCCATTATAACATTTCAGGGTACCTATACATACATAGGATGGGAAATATTTAAAGTGTTAAGTTCTTTGCAACTTGAACATTTAGGTAGACTATAAAGTGAGTGCATATAATAAGACGATAACAGTACCATGTCGAGGAAAACTTTTTCAAAAAAACCTCATTAAGAAAGCCCAATATAAACTAACTTAATCCTACTTAACCTATCTTAATATCTAACAAGGCTGTTACCGCTCAATAAGAGGATTGTGTTTAATCTTTCTGGGATTAGTTGGACATGCGCGGTAATCTATACCTGTCTGGTAGGACAGTGCCATGGCAATTTCCATATAATCTTAAACAATTTATTTTGTGTGATCTGCAATTTACGTTTATGAGTCTGTGAGCATTTATACCAACTCGAAGCACCGTAGGTAAGAATAAATTAAAAAAATTGTTTTAAAAATGATAAGTTTATTTTCGATGCTTAAGAATGATCTTCTGTTTATGAAAAGGTATAAGATTTTCTTTAATATGCTGATCTTATGTACTGCCAAATTTAAGGTTTTGTCGAGATATATGTATGCCTAGGTACTTAATACTCCATTCACGGAGAGGTTCATGTGAGGTAGATGGCATTGTTTACGTTTCCTAGTAAAAAGAATTGCTTGTGTTTTTGTCCCGTTGAGTTTGATCTTTTACTTATTGAAATATTCAACTATTGTAGGTAGACCATTTTGAAGACTACGAATTGGCATGTTTTCTGAAGATGAAAATATAGCTGTGTCGTCCGCAAATGTTTTGATTGAACAGTTGGGTAATGTTAGTAGATCGGCAGTAAATATAATATAAAGTAGAGTACCCAATACCGAACCTTGAGGAACGCCAGCTGCTATGATTGGATAAGGTGCAGATATTTCCTGTCCATCGTGAACTATTGAAAACTCTGAAACTCAGCCTCATGCCAAACTGTATCAGAAGCAGCCTGAATGTCTGAGAGAACAAGTCCAATAGATTGTTTTTCGTTAAGCTTATTCTTGATAAACTGCATTAGTCTGACAATGACTTGGTTCGTACAATGCTCAGTACGAAAGCAAAACTGTTCGTTGGGTAGAATATTATTATCAGTCACGAAGCCCTCTATTGTTGTCTTAATGGTTTTTTCCAATATTTTGCCAAGACTCCTAAGCAGACTTATCGGCCTGTAGGACTGATTGGCCTGCGGGACTAATCGGCCTGTAGTTTATAGCATTGTCGGACGGGTCGCCGGATTTTAAAATTGGTATAACTTTAGCTTTCCTCCATTTAACGGGGAAGTAACATAATTTAAGGCATGTATTTATTATGTGCGTTAATTAAATTAGGCTGGTCCTAGGCAAGGCTTTTATGCAACAATTAGGTACCATGACAAAGCCAGGCGAACGGAATAAAAACTCGATTGTTCCTATCAGAAGGTAGAATTCCCTTTTGTACCAGAATATATTCTATTATTTGTTGCAAAGAAGTCTCTTTTACTTCAGAAGGATATGGAAATAATCACTAGTGATATAGTCACACAACTTAAGCTTGTACTTATTAAGCTGATTGTGATTATTAACATGAGCTGCAATTATTGTATAACTCACTCTTAATAAGAGAATACCAACAAATCAACAATAATTTATAATGCTCATTTTGGTGAGACGACTCATTAGCGGCGATCTTATACTATCAATATAAATCTCTTTACTCTATCGGAGCTGAGAAATAGAAAAAGATTCAATTTTTAATGAAGGTTTACATAAGTTTACACGCCGCGTAGATTATATGTACATACAATGCAAAATAGGGGCAAATTATTTATTGAAACCACTCTGTGGCCGTGGCCAAATTTGGTCAATACTGAAATTTTGTGGTTCGTGGCCTTAATACTAACAACATTGAAGTAGAGGAAGACGAAAGTGTTTTTTCAATATGCCAGGAGATTTGTAATTATTCGGAATTTTGTTTATCAGTGCGAAAATTGTTCACCTGTGAGAGCTATTTCGGATTGTAATAATTCTGCAAAAAAAAGTAAATTGTAAGAAAAAATTATTAATTACATGAGAATACATAGTTAGATTTATGCATAATAAGAAGCATGGCTTCTTGAAGCCTGTGGCCATGTAAATGTAACTTCTTGGCTTCAGCAGTCGACGACAAGTTTCAAGTGGCATTTAGCCTGTAGCATGAGAATGTCTTTTGGGCCTCAGTAATACACTAAATACGGCTCTTATGAGCGCAAACCGAAAATTTTTGAAGACATTTCTTCCTTTACTAGTCTGAGCATATTTTTAACAAGCAGATCTTAAGCCCTCACTCACCATCTGATTTCATAAGTGACTATTTGTACCCATTTCAGAGGCTTTTTCAGGCTTTTTGTATTGGATTAAAATCTTAATAATCATTATTCGATGCAAATAAGTCTCTTTTTATACCCTAGATGAAATCATAGGGGTATACTAAGTTTGTCATTCCGTTTGTAACACCTCGAAATAATGATGGTAGAGCAAAATGGATTGGACACCCATTCATAATATTAAAAGTTATTTCGATTTTTGCATGTCCGTCCGTCCGTCCGTCCGTCCGTCTGTGCGCACGATAACTTGAGAACGCGTACACTTAGAGAGCTGAAATTTTGTACACAGACTTTAAAAAAAAAAGTAAAATTAAGTTCGAAAATGAGCCAAATCGGGCAACTCCTTCGTGGGGTTGCCATATAAAAATTTCGTTTTCCGCTATATATTTGGTCACTGCCTGAGAACGCGTCGACGTAGAGAGCTGAAATTTCGCACATGATGTTTTTACTACATTAGCAAATAAAATATCAAAAATGGACTAAATCGGGCAACTCTTTCTTGGTGTTGCCATATAAAAATTTCGGTTTTTTACGTATACTTTGAAAACGATCAGTCCAAGACATTTTTATGGTACTAAAAACGTCTGCAGAATACGAAATCCTATAAAATTGGTTATAATCATTTTGTCTGTGCGACAAACCGTTCTAGAAATATATGCGAAAAACAACTTCAAAATCAATACTTGAATAGATCGGTGACCATCCGAAATTTAATACGGGCATTCATCTAGGGTATCCTAAGAATTGGTCTTAGACCAATTCTAGCTTTTTTACTTGTTCTATTTATACTTGTAAGTCAATCAGTAATTAGCTCCCCATCTCTCTTCACAGAAAATACTTCCAATAAGATTAGTCGATCTATCAGTATCGAATCGAAACTACTACAATCTACCCAACAACAATAGACTTTTTCACTTGTTGTAATCATATCGAAGAATATGTTTTCAAAAAAGGTTGCTAGCGCCATTTTTTTTTTATCCGTAAAGAATTTTAAATCATAAATTTGGTCGCTTGGTATTGGCGTATGCTAATAAGGTTTGAAGATGAAATGAACGAGATTTATGCAAGTGCCACACCAGACTATTGATATGCTGATGTGGTGTTGTGTTGGTGAAGTTTAAAATAATCACCAGCTGATATATTGCAAGGACATTACATCAGAAGGTAATGCTACATTTACTTAAAGTGATCTGATTTTTATTTCAAAATTTCAAGCACTTAAAATGAAATTCAGCAAGGACGAAGAGCTTTTGCTGCTATTATTATATTAAAGAATGGCAGAAAAAGCAAAATAAACGCAAACTGTATGATGGCTTATATATTAATATAGTCGGGATTCTTTTAAGGCATTTACAGCTGACGGAAACTAACTATCATTCATGATTAATAATAAAATTCAGCCATCATTCATGATAAACGATAAAGTCCAACTATCATTCATGATAGCATTCAGTAAGTCCAACGCCTCCTGGAAGGTGAGTTACATATATTCCGTGTATGGAGGAAAGAAGCTATCCCACTATAAATTACAAAAACTGAACATAAAGAAATTGATTGGAAAAAGCGTTTCGTATTGGCAGAAACCATTAATACTCTTCAGTACGGAGTAAAATTTAATAAAAAAAATTCCGCAAGAAAACTTATCATCTTTTTCAATTTACGACGAAATTTCTTTCCAAGTTTTTTCAAATTTATCCCTTTTGTAGTATTCTGTAGATGTTGATTTCCACAGGCACATTCGGTTTTTCAACACTTTGCACTAATTTTGAAACAAAATTTCGTTCACTCATTTTTAATATTTTAAACTAGTCCGACTTAATTAGTTTGATAGTTTGATAAAATATCGACTGATGTCAGTAAAAATTCGCAACATGTAAATCACTTATTGATTATCACCAGATCAGTATCACATGAATACATCACTACCTTTTACAATGTAGCATGCCCCATTAAGATATTAATGCTGCTGATAATCAGCACATCAGCTCATCAGCATTTGCCTTAAATCTGTAATTTCAATAATTAAATAAAGTAGGTAAAAGACATGGCGGTCTTAAGCTTGAAGTCAAGATGCGTAGGAAAGAACGATGAGATTACTCAGAATTAATTTACTGAAAAGCTACATACACATATATTTTGAGAGATATTAAAGCTGTTGTCAGTCACTTTCATTTTTGAGGTTATTGACAAACAATTTTGTAATTTTAATGCCATAATTAATTGGATTTTTTCTTTTTACATCTAAAAAACGAACATTTTTTTTTAATTATCCGTTGTCATCACATATCTTTTCCTGTTTATTATGTAAAGTTCAACTACAATTTTCTGTGTAAGACATTTCCTCTGCTCCTCCATGTTTGCAACATTAATTAAAAAAATAATAATAAAATTAAAATCTTGTTCAGCTGAAAGATCAATGTTCTCAATAAAACAACGTAAATATTACTAACAAACTTCTTACTTTCCCATAAAGCTGTAAATTTTATTATTTAACTTAAAAAGGAAAATGAGAAAAAAAAACAAAGAAATCACAAAAAATTTCTGATTCAGGAAATTTCATTAACGAAAAAAAAAAGAGTTCTTTTCCCATAGAATGAACAAAATCACATTTCACATCTCACACTGACAACTGCTGCTCTTATATGATTATGCAGCAGCATCCATCCAAAAATCCATAGTAGGCATATACTTCGTGGGGCTCTGAAACAGCATCCACATTTTATAAACGCAGCAGTATCTCCACCATAATATGTGTAGGTACCTTCCTCCTCACCTCAGTTTTGTTATAATTCTTGTTTCTCTTTTCATCGTTTTATCTCCTTTACAAGGGCCACATCCAATATAAATTTTTCAAAATGATGAAGAAAACTGCCAAGGATTTTAGGTGGTCTTCCGTGTGTTCTTCTTCAATGTCTTGTTTTTGTAGGTGTATATCACAAAATAAATTGTCCGGCTCCTCTCTGTAGGTGTGTTATCACCATTTACCATAACAGGTGCTTTGTGCATTTCCGAAAAATTTATATTCTATATCTATAGTTAGGTACCTATCTAAATACCTGGTTGGAAATATAATTTATATGAAAATGACTAAAATCACTGAATTACAAAACAAACAAATAAAAAAAAAAAAAGGAATTTTAATGTGGAGGAGATGGAGTTTGGTAAAGGAAATGGGGATGCTGTTTTGGAAACTCCGCTTAAGATGAGCGCAGTTGTTATGTGTTTTCTGTGTGTGTGTGTGTTTTTTTTTAATTAACACCAGAGCACCAGTATGGAAATGAATTTCTTTTATTAGGCGTGAAATTTAAATGACTTGATTAATAATGTTTGATATGTAGAAGAAAGTGGATAATTTTTCTCTTCTCTTCATACCTACCTATAATTACTCTATTCGATTGGAGATTTGCCGCCGGTAAAAATGAAGTTCTGAGAAAATTTAAGAGGAGCACGCGTTGCATATACATTCTACACATACATATTTATATCGAAATGAAGAGCTACTGAATTGTAAGTATACATACTTAAGTTGCTAATGAGTAAATGAAAAGAAAAAACAAAGAAAACAATTACAAAAACGAGAAGAAAAAAAATCTCTACAAAATCTCACATTCATAAGAGATAAATTGTACCTACTCTGAGTTCAATTTCACACTCTAACGCGTTCTATTCAAATATTGCATATTGTACATAGTCGGGGTGCCATCATAGCACCCAAGGAGAAACTATTTTACCTATATAACATAAAAGGTGGTCTCCCGCAAGAAATCTCACCTGTGCCAAGACGACGATCCGCGAGACGTACTTGCATCACCATCGCATACAAATAGCCTCGATCGAAGTCCAAGTTTTGTATCTATCTATGTACCTTAACTCGATTGAGTTGAAGTTGCAGCCATTGAAGACAGATCAAGTCAGATTGTGTGCAGTTTTTCAACTTGCTGGAGTTGTTTTGTTTGTTTGTTTTTTATTTATCTTCATTTTTGTTATCTGAAATGGTTGCATGCTGCTGCTGCTGCTGCTGCCTAGTGGACAGTGGACTTTATACACCTTCCCCCGTTTCTTCTACAATCTCGCCTGTACCAAAATCAATTGCCCGAATCAAATAATGTAGTATGTACGTGCAGCTATGGTGTTGCATCATATTATGCTCCTCTGTATGAGGAGTAAACTTGTAAATCTTTCTCTAGTTAGTAGGTAAACTGAAGAAGATCATTAGAGATCGATGGTGAATGAAGATCTCAACTCTATATGTACATTGTGAATGTGTGGTCAGTTAGATTTCGTTATATTGTTAAACACGTGCCATTATACCTTTTTTGTTTTGTTTTGTATTTTGGTTTGGTATTATACATTTCTATATACAAGTGATCCTCCTAATCAGATTATTTTTTTATTTTATTTATTTTTTTATATATATTCCTCAGATGTTAGCAGTGATCATGAAGAGAACGGATCATCAGTACCATGTTCACCGATAGTTGATTGTAAATCATCTAGTCCGGAAATAGAAAAAACTACAATTTTTGATCATCAAAAACATAAAATTGATGATGATAATGATGATGAAGAAGATCACAATCATCATAACCATCATCATAATCATCATCACCTCCTTCATCACCACCACTCCCATCACAATCATGATGATCATTTGACTAATCATCCGACTAATCATCAGCATCACAACAACAATATTAGTGCAGATCATGAAAATCATTATGCAAATAGTCCAATAAAAGCAGATGATTTTAAAGAAACATATCCTGAAATTGAATTAAATCATAAAATACCATCACCAATAGTGGCACCAATTCAACCTTTATCTGCTGTTGCTCTTTGTAATAATCAAGAACAAGAAGAAGAAAATGTAGTAGAAGAAAATGTAGAAGAAGTAGAAGATGAAGATCATAATATGTCTGAAGATGATGATAATCATGATCATGACAGCAATAACCGATCGATAAATAATCAATCACATATTGACGAACAAAGTCAATGTAAAACAGACGAACAGAATACAGAAAATACAATCAGAAATGAACAAAATAATACACCGCCGATTATGCCTCAATTTCCTGCTGCACCGGTAACATTAGAAGCTATACAAAATATGCAGATGGCTATAGCTCAATTTGCAGCAAAGACACTTGCTAATGGCGGTGCAGATAATGAAGCTGCAATGAAGCAATTAGCATTTTTGCAACAAACTCTATTCAATTTACAGCAACAGCAACTTTTTCAAATTCAATTGATACAACAATTGCAATCACAGTTAGCAATGAATCAAATGAAAGATGATGATCCTGAACAGGATAATAATGATGAAGATGAAATTGATGAAGATGAAGAGGAGGAGGAGGGAGAGGAGGAGGAGGGGCTATTGGATCAACAACAAAATGACGGAGCTGAAAATCTATCGAATAATCAAAAATTTGATAATATACAAAAAGATTCATGTGAAAATATGGAAGTGGAACAAAATAAAGATGATATAATTGTGCGCGAAAATAGTAAACTGGAATCTATAGAAGAGAAAAAAATCACCGATGAAACGAATAGAATAATACAAAAAGACTTGCCGCTGCTATCAATGCCAAAGCAAGATGAAAATACACCTTTACCATATGGATCGGATTTAGCATCTAGTATAATTACAAATCATGATCATCCTCCATCATTGGATGAACCAAATTCTCTAGAGATGTTACAAAAGCGAGCACAAGAAGTACTTGAATCAGCATCACAAGGCATCTTGGCTGGTAATTTGGCAGATGAATTTGCTTTTGGTAAAGATAAATCAGGTGATGGAAAAAATCGTAATGAACCATTTTTCAAACATCGTTGTCGATATTGTGGAAAAGTATTTGGATCAGATTCAGCTTTACAAATTCATATCAGATCTCATACAGGAGAAAGACCATTCAAATGTAATGTATGCGGTAGTCGTTTCACTACAAAAGGCAATCTAAAAGTTCATTTTCAAAGGCATGCACAAAAATTTCCACATGTTCCAATGAATTCAACACCAATTCCTGAACATTTGGATAAATTTCATCCGCCACTTTTGGAACAGATGTCACCTGAAGATTCTCCACAACATCAATCACAAATGCCACATCCAAATGTTCCAGTATCGCTTCCATTACCATTCCCACCTGGTGCTGCTTTTCCAGGATTACCACTTTATCGTCCACCACTTGATATTCTTAAATCATTGGGACCATATCCGAATCCATTTTTTCCTGCTTTACCACCATCAATGCAACAATCACAGCCACAACCACAGCCGCTACCACCGCAACAACAACCTAAACGTGATCAAGAAATGCCGACTGATTTACGAAAACCTTCTGCACCACCGTCGACTTCTCCTCGAATAAACGATGATATTAAGGAGGAGCCCTTAAGTCTTAGAATTAAGGAAGAACGTGAGGCTGAAATAGAAACTTCTCGATCTAAAAGTACAACGCCGCCTCAGCTGCCACAACAACAACAACAACAGCAGCAGCAGCAGCAACAACAACAGCAACAGCAGTCGCAACATCAGTCGCAACAGCAGTCTCAGCAACAGCATCATCATCATCAACATCATCATCTACATCATCCACAACCGCAGTCAGTATCATTATCGCTACCGCAATCAATTGTAGAATTACCACCAACTTCGGCACCGCTTCAATCATCGATAAATAGAGATGATTTTCATGAAAGATTACCACTAAACTATGCTAAAACATCACCTGAACGAAGATCGCCAATTTGTAGTCCGGCGAGTATTCCACGATCTCCATTCCTAGGCCCAATTAAGCATGAAATGACACTTTTACCCCGCCCTCATAGTAACGATAACTCTTGGGAGAATTTCATTGAAGTTTCAAATACTTCAGAAACTGTCAAACTGAAAGAACTTATGAAGAACAAGAAGTTGACAGATCCAAATCAATGTGTAGTTTGTGATCGTGTATTATCTTGTAAGAGTGCACTTCAAATGCACTATAGAACTCATACGGGCGAAAGACCGTTCAAATGTAGAATATGTGGGCGAGCATTTACTACCAAAGGTAATCTAAAAACTCATATGGCAGTACATAAGATTCGACCACCAATGAGAAATTTCCATCAATGTCCGGTTTGTCATAAAAAATATTCAAATGCTCTAGTTCTACAGCAACATATACGACTTCATACTGGCGAACCAACAGATCTAACACCTGAACAAATTCAAGCTGCTGAAATTCGTGATTTCCCACCATCTATGGTACCTGGATCTTTTCTAAATCCATTTGCATTCAATTTTGGAATGAATCGTCAAAACGGTGCTTTAGGTTCTGAATCATCACAAGGAGAGAATGACGAAAATATGGACTGCAGTGATGATTTCGATGATGATGTTTCTGATCATCTATCGAACGGTGGTGATTCTGATCGACCAAAATCTCGAGATGATATCAAAGGAATGCTTTTCGATCAGAAACTTAAAATTGAAAATAATCGACCAAAATCTGAAGCAAGCAATAGTTCGGCACCGACAAGTCCAATTAGTGCACTCAATAAATTATCACCAGATCCATCGGATACATCACAAGGTGCTTTAGATTTGACTCCTCGTGCAGTTGGTGGTATTCCACCACCACCACCACCACAACAACATAATCCAGCATTTCTACCAACACGGCCACCGTTCGGAATGTTTCCGAATTTACCATTATTTCCACCAGTTAGTACAACAACGCATAACATGTGTAACGCTATGAATACTATAGCACAATCCGTCATGCCTTCAGCACCGTTCAATCCTCTTGCACTATCCGGTTAGTATCAAAGCCCAGCGTCAGTTTGAATAGTGGCGTTTTCTCTACTCTATGGATCTTGTCAGTTTTGAAACTTATGTAGATCTCTTTTTGCGTTCACCACAGGTGTCCGAGGAAGCACTACATGCGGCATTTGCTTTAAGACATTCCCATGCCATTCGGCACTTGAAATTCATTACAGATCGCATACCAAGGAGAGACCTTTCAAGTGTTCCATATGTGATCGGGGATTCACAACGAAGGTGAGTGAGTGTTTTTCGATTATTTTTTTTTTATTTTTTTATTAGATTAAACTAATTGCGAATTTCCTGACACCTTTCCATTTACGATGTCTATGAAGTTATGCGTAATAGTTAGGAAATTTCCTTGTTCGGATGTGTGTATGTTTGTGTTTGGATAGTATCCAACTGCCAACAAAAGTATGATGTGTGTTTGCTTCTTGATTTGTATTATTCTGGTCTGTCGAATTGAACTGAATGAAACATTACGGCACTGTCGAAGAGGATAGTTGTCTTTGGTCACGTAAATTGTATTAAGGTAGTCATGGATAACGTCTTGATTTTAGTCATGGCTGTGAATCATCATCAAACATTTGTCGAAAAGGAATTTTTACATGATGATGATAATTGCTTTCCAGCATCAATTAGAATTGTGTAGGTAATTTTCGTCATCTCGATCTGAGTAGTTTTTGTTTGTAGATACCTCGGGCTGTTCTTTATACTTGAGTTGGATTAGTTGGTTGGTTTAAGCTAACACGTAAATTAGCACCAAGTGTCGTTTTTATATCACAGCTTCACATACTTCTCAGTGCTGGCATAGATATAGATAGTCAGCCCTGAATCTACAAACTGGTCAACTTTCTGCAGTCGAAGGTTAAGGTTTATAATACCATGTTAAATCGATCTCGTGAAATTGGTCGAATTCGTCATACCTCCTTTATCTTCTTTGTATAAGGAAGAAGAAGTCTTCTATGTATTGCCCGGTATCCGAGTCTGGGCCGAACAATTATAAAACAAATTTTATATAGGAAATATCTATTTAGATAAGGCACAGGTAGTTAGGCTATTCCACCTGGAATTTACCACGAATAAGAAGCTTAAAATAATGGAGGGCTAGTCTTCTATTGTCCAGCGCTTATTGGCAGGATTATTCCCTTTTCTGTTCCTATGTTGTGGGATGAACTAGATAAGTATATTTATCTAAGACAACTTGCACAAAGTAGATGTTCCGGAACATCATCCATCTCTGTACGTTCCTGCTTTTTTATAGTCACTATTCAGGTAGTGTTCCATCTCTTGTGTTCTGTAACCACCAGAATTTCTCTGTTGAGTAACTCTTGATATGACTCTAGAACAATTCAAATTTTATAGACTGTGTGCATTTCTTCGTCTTGTTTTGGTGTGTACAGGACTTGTGAGTGTGCAAGCGTTAGCCTCGCATTAACTGCGACATGAAAGATCCATTTCAATTTACTCCTTTTCTACGTTTAGACTGTTAATGAAGTCCAGAACCATGTAATCATTTTAAGCTCTGTTCTCCCAAGGAGTACGAGTTCTTTTATTTTCCCGCTAGAGGCGTCGATAAACTTTTTTATCTGACGACATTCTTGTAACATTTCCCATTAAAGAGATTTTTGATTATTCTCCCAGCTATTTAGGCTAGTTTTGAGGTAACACTTTGAAATGCTTCAAAATTGCTCTGTTTCGACAAAGGGAGTTTCCTGTCCTCTTTTGGTTACGTCGTCAACAATTTCATTGTCTTTATGACCCTTATAACCCACCTATGGAAAAGTTTGTTTCTCCTCGATAAATTTTTAAGGATTTGCAGATACTCCCAGACTATCTTTGACTTAATAGTGAAGGATTTTAAGACCTTGAGAGCCTGGGTTTAGTATCCGAGAGGATATTGATGGTTGAGCCATTTATGGTTCTTTTAATGCAGGTATTGGCGCATACTATTAAGGCTACGTTAGGGATATACGCCAACGCCTTTGAGATATAGCATTTGGGGCCGTATACGCCCAGTCTGACTTAGAACAATTTTGCTATTGCTTGCCATGTTTGGAGGGTAATCGAACAATTTGGCTTGATTTTTTTGTTAATCTTTACAACATTCGTATGGCTTGCATGGATTATTTTATTTCCATTTAATTTCCGTGAGCTACTATTTTGGATTTGACAAGTTCAGTGGAGAGGCACGCTGAACTATTTACAAATTTCTCTAACTTACAGTAATTAGTTGATAGCTCAACTCCTTTGCTAATCATATCATATAGCGCTAACCTCTTAGATTTGTTTATAATAATTCATCTTCAAAAGTACTTGATGTAACAAAAAATCCTAGCTAAGGGAAGTCTTGAAAGTATTCTTCACGAATTTCATGTAACTGTTAAGGATACCTCTTTGGCGAAGTTTCGCCGCAAACTATTTTACTTGTCCTATTCGACAGAGGTTTTCTCATCTAAAAAAAAAAAAACCAGAAGCAAGCCAACCTCATTCTATTTACATTGCTTGGATATTTTCTAAAGTGCTTTCGGAAATGCACTACTAATTGTCCAATTAATTAAATATCTATAGATGTTAACGAATTTATTAGCGACCGCCAACATTCTTTACCTAGCGTTGGAACCAGTAATGTCTCCAATGATTTTGTGTAATCGTCGAGTTAAATATTTTGAATATTTTCACCAGAGTCTGGGTAATGATTTGGAATTATTTTTAGTCATTCAAATCAATTCATTTGATTTTGAGCAAAGCTGTACTTGACCGCTATGTAATTAACGCCCCCCGTAGAGTCATTCAACTCAATCACTCTTCACGTAAATCGAATTGCGTTTTGCTTAATGCATTTACGGTCAAATATTGCCTAATATCAATTCGAACGAATTTTCATCGATGGAGGTGTGAATATTATGAAATTACTGTCCCTAAACATTTTAGATATTGAAATATCTAATAACTTCAACTGATCACATTTTTAGTGCTGTATGCCTGCTTAAAACCTACAAATGCTTGGCGGTTCAAGAAGTTAAGTCCCCCACCCTATAATTAGTTCCGCGTTATCTTTGGGATCTTCATTATTTTACATATGTCACATGTTCATCAAAATTTGATTATGTTTGTTGAAGTTTTGTTAGAATGTGTCGTACAAATCTTAGAGGATAACTTTATTCCTCATCATAAGCCTTCCAGTCTCATCTAACTTGATCCTCTCAACAATTTTTCTCTTAATGAATCGATAGAATAGTGTAGGCGAACTTTTACTTGATGTTGTGGATCTTTTAATTCGGCATACCTTGTTAATAGTCTCACGAGATCTACTATTAATCGTATGTACATTCACTATTTGCCCCACTAATGTGTAAAATGCCAAAAGTTGTATTTGAATTCGTGTTGTAGTTTGTTGCCTCTTCCAATAAAGTAAGAAGATCATTCAGCTTCCTTCATTTAGTTATATATAAGTTAGCATCACAATTGTTTCTTAGCCAGTTCCAAGTTTTAAAATAATAATTCGGTTATCGGGCTTGCATAATTATGATTCCGTACCAGAACTATATCGAACAGTCTATCGACCGAATTTAAGTATATTTAAATCTAATTCAAATTTTCCTATCATAACTGAAAAATAATCAAACAGACGGACGCGGTAGCTTTGCTCTTATCTATGACTCAATGTCTAAAAACCCCGATAGAGATAGATAATATCAAAATGTTAAAATTTTAGCTTGAGAAACCTAGAAGATCAGGATCAGGGGATACCATCCCCCCGTACCTATTTCTTCGTACACTTTGGGTTGTTGTTTATAACCAATCCACTAAAAATTTGAAATTTTTTTTTTGAATTTTTAATAGGAGCTCTTTCAAACGATACCCCACCTGATACAAAAAAAATTGTTTTTTAAACGGGCCCAACCAACTCCCATTAAAAATTAAAACAAAAAAAAAAAAACAAAAAAATATTTCACAACCTTTGACTGTTGAAATCTGTGTGTGTCACAAAAACCTAACATTCTGCCAAATTAAAAATTATTACGTACGTTTTGGAGAAAACGTCTGTGACAGACAGACGCATCAACGATCTTGTACTGGTTCCGTTTTTTCCTTTTAGGCTATCCGTCGAACCTCTTACATAGAGGTAAAAATTATTATACGCAAAATAGACATTTACTTTTCCTGCTTACTAGTTTTAAAATGAATACAAAAAAAAAAAAAAAATATTGGTTCAATTCGTTTACTAAATTTCCATTGTTTTTGGTTTTTTTTTGCGGTTTATTTCATATTCATCGTCCTGTGCTGATAAAACAGGGGAACTTGAAGCAGCATATGTTAACGCATAAAATACGAGATATGGAGCAGGATGCATTCAGGAATAGAGCTGTGAAGTATGTAAGTGTTGTGTTTAAAGTAGTTTAGTTGTTAGAATGTAGCATATATGATTTTTTTGATTTTTTTTTTAGTTAGTTAACATATTATGTAGTACATAAGTATGTGTAACTGGCGAACTTCACATAGCTAACACTATATTCTAATCCTTTTTATTACAGATGAACAATTGGAAAGATGAATTTGAATAATGCATTATTTTGCATTCATATCTCCTATTCAGTGTCTCAATTTATAGACATAAATGTTTCATCAACATTTTGGCACTTTGATTTGATAATCAAAACTAGATACAATATTTTATGCAGAACAAAAAAAAAATTTTTTTTTTTTAAATTTTTGTATCAAAACATCAACAACGATCACAGTGTTTACAACAATGCGAAATTTTTTTTATTGTGGTGGGGTTAAATTATAACAATGAAAATTTTTTTTTGTGGTGTAAGAACAATTAAAAAAGTAAAAAAAAAAAAACAAACAAACAATAACTCAAATATTTACAAAAGATGCTGATCGTTGTTTTAAGGATTATTATCAATGCATTACGTCACTATAATCATTATCGTCATCATAATCATCATCATGATCGTCTTATTTTCAACTGGAAATGTCATTTAATCACTACATAAAAAAAAAAAAAATAAGTAAATAAAAAAATTACAAAAAAAAAAGAACACAAATAATTTATATACGCGCATCACATCACTTTAAAATGTTCTCTAATCAATCGCTAGAATGCAGTATGACATATGTATGGATTTATATGTATGTTGGTAGCTGAAAGAGACTTAGTAAAAAAAAAAACAAAAAACAAAAAAGAAATCCCCACACAGAAGAACTTAATGAAACTTATCCAAAGATAACGAAAAGCGCATGTGATCACGCGAGATAAGAGACTGACTTCGTTTCATTTAAAGAATAAAAATTTAAAAAATTTAAACATGATGAAAAAAAAACACACAAACACACAAGAGAAAAAGAGAAGAGGAAAATAAAAAAAAAGGAAAAACATAAATCAAAATAAATTTTATTAACCAAACTAAATAAAATTCTGTCAAAAAATGCTTTAAGATGGTTGATGGGAAAAATATTCATACACAGACACACAAAAAAGAACAAAATATCTGACTAAGTTTTATTTTATTTTATTTTTTTGTTTGTTTTGGGATAGCTATGCATATTTATTGTAAGAATGTTTTTTTTTTATATATCTTTTATTTTTATTTTCATTTTTCTACTAACGGAAAGAAAAGGTAGTGCAATATATTATAAAAGAGAAAAGAAAATACACTTAAATAAAATTGTGTATGATCAATCCACCATCCTTAAAGCAATACCAAAAAATTGTAAATAAAAGAAAAAATAAACAAAAAAAAAACAAAATGAGAACAAAATATATCTTAAAAATGTATAAATAAAAATATAAGACAAAATATCACTCTATTTCTCTTTCTATCCATAAAATAATTAAATAGATTTGTGTAAATACGTAAAATTATTTTAGGCTATAAGAATTGAAAAGAAAAAAAACAACAAAAACACAATATTAAATCCTAATTTAATATGAAGTGAAGAGTATAAACATAAATGAAAAAAAATTTGTGATACTATCCATTATAAAAAAAAAAATTAAAAAAAAAATCTAAATCAATTAAAATATTTAATTTATTTATAAAAAAAAAGAACAAAAAACAAGAAAAAAAAATAAAAACGCTGAAGTGAAAAATTTACTATCTACACTAAGTTTGAATCAAGGTAAAAAATTAAATTGAAAATTAATATTAAAAAAAACAAAACAAAAAAAGAAAAATGAAAGCTTATTTTAAGACCTAAGATATAAGTTGTGTATAATAAATGTAATAAATGTGTAATTGTATTATAAAATTGTAGTAGTAAAACAAAAAAAAATACCCTGAGTAAAAAGAAAAACAACAACAACAAAAATGACAAAAAATAAGGAAAATGTATATAAAATATAAAAGTAAAATAAAAACAAAAACACAGCGGAAAAAATTTTATTCGATATATTGTCTTTGTGATGTTATTTAATTCTATTATTATTATTCTCTTTATTCTACTGATTATCCTTCTATTATTTACCTTGACACTGTCCTCGGAGAAAATAATAATTCTTTCCGCATTTTGTATAAGTCATCTTATGCCCTTATGCCCCCTCTTTTTATTTAGTCTTTTCCTTTTTGTTTTAGTGATAAGTAAATGAAATTTTCATTTTAGATTATTATTTTCTTATTTTTTGTTTAATTTTTGTGTATAAATCAGAGATTTTTTTCTTGTTTTTGTTTTTTTTTATAAGAAAATTATTTTAATGTGAAAATATTGTAAAACAAAAAAACAAAACAAAAAAATAGAAGAAGAAAGAAAAAAAAACAAAAAGTATAAGAAATGTAATGATAATTATTAATATTATTATTACGAATAAAAAAAATAAAAAAAAAATAATAAAAACAATTTTACGAAATATTTGTTGTATTCTTTCTCATTATCCTTCTTAGTCCTGAAAAGTTTTTGAGTAAACAATTTCTTCTCGTACTGTAAGCATTTTGCAGCTTAGCTAGAAGTCTACACTAAATAAAATAAACAGCAGTAAAAGATTTGGTTGAGACTTGTAGTGGAGTGAGTGTGTAGGCGATACACTAAGCAAAAAAAAAATTTTTTTTTTATATATTTAGCATGCATTTCAAATTAATTTATCTATTTTTTCATGAATTTTCTGCAACCAATTTCTATTGTGATATAAGGCAAAAATAAAATTTACAATCTGAACATAAAAGTGAACTAATTATTGCAGAACTTGATTTTATTGTACCTACATATAACATTCTATTCAACCTTTGTTGCTATTTTATTGTTATCATTTTTCGCATATACTGCATCTTCTGATAAGTATACAACACTAGTAGCAAACATGATTTTGGTAATTTCTGCTAATTTTCCTGGTAGTAAGAGGTTGTCATAGAAGTATAGTACTTATTAGCTCTAAAAAGTTAATGTTTTTTATTCTTTTATTCGAAATTTAGGCACATATCCTGTAGAATTTATTAAAAATTTAAGCGGCTCTCACCGCATCGAACTCCATTCAAACGGTCAGCAAATATTCATTTACTATATTTTATGGAAATATAAAAATTTCCCTTTTTCATTTGTTTTAGGTATATATGTTCATATAATATATAAATTTGGGAAATTTTTCAGAGCGTACCTGATTTGAATTTGTGCTAAACTTATGACATAATTTTTAGTTATAATTAACACTTTAACAATGCACTTAAGATTCAGGAAAAAATCGAACTTTTCGAACCAGCGATCAGAGCGATCTCATCAGTATGGTTATCTCTGAAATTCATTGAAATTATTTTTTTAGTGAATTTCAGTATATAGAGACGAGAAATTGTCCACCTTAAGAAGCAGAACAAGGCTAATGATGTCCACCAAATGAATTGCACCTATAAATTTGTACTTCGTCTATAGGCGTGTTGGTAATTGTCATCTAGATTTTTCACTGGTTCAAAAAGATCGCTCCACTTATTGAAAATGTTATCGCTTTCATTCGAAATTAAATTAAAGATTTTTTGCATCGTTTTGTGGGATAATAGAGAGAATCGTTAAAATAGTCAGAATTAAGCCCACATGGTCAAATCATTGATGTAAATGATAAAGAAGAATGGACAGAGATGACTATTTTCTATAGAACTGCAGAATTGTTTTTAATTTTGATGAAAAAAGAAAACTCCTAACAAAGAAAAGCGTCAAACAACGATTTTGATTAGCTTGTTTTCTATTATTTTAAATTCCTCACTTAAATGTACCAAATTTCTACTAGACGAACGATTCACTACACAACAAAATTTCTCTACTCGTTTCAGTGCAGTACTGTTGCCAGTCCATAGAGTACCCCTGATAAATGTGATGATGATCGAAAAAATAGGTCATTAAATTTTGATTCTGAGTAGAAATGTGTTTTGCACGAACCAGTTAAAAATTTGATTGTATTGGTTGAGTTCACAAATTTTTTTCTAGGCTTGATAACTGTGATGTAATTTAGTGATAACGAATTTGTCGGACTCTTTAGCCATCTGCAGTTGATTTCAGTTCATATTTAGCTCTTGTACTGTGTGGTCACCAATTTGGGATAGCAGGCATAATTGAAAGTTTTATTTTCAATTTTTGTTTTTTTGCATTGATCGGAGGTGAATTTCTATATTTTTAAAAACAAATACTGAAATTAGAGCTACAAAAAAAAATTTTTTATTTTATTTGTGCAATGAAGAGAATATCAACAATTTGATGAGAAATGTAAAAGGTAAGGGAGATAAATCTGAAAAAATCTCATTAAGTTAAATTTAAAGTTTTGGTGTTACTTATTTCTTATCATTACACTTTGCCTTAAAAAAAAATTTCATCGGATATAGGGAGCGTTTTGTTGGAAGTCTCTTTCGTCTAACTGTGCATTTTATAATCTCAAAGTTGATATTGGATTATTATTTTCTCTTTCTTTTTAACACAATTGTAACTCGTAAATAAGTGCTCTCTAGCACAATTATAGCACTTGGTAACTCTTTACCACAATTAGGAGCTACCTACAAACGGTATCTGATGATTTTGACTGCCGTGCAGGTATAGATATAGAATCTATCTCTGCGATTTCATTGATCGACGACAAAAAGCTAAATGGCAATTTTCTAGTTTATCCCAATTTATTCATTAATATTTTAACATTTCATTTTATTCTAAATTATTTTCTAATATTTAAAATTTTAAATAATTTTTTATTTTATTTTTTATATTTTAATTACTCTGCTGAGTGTAAAGTGTCTCTTTTCGCCATTTTAATCATTTTAATTTGTTCAATATCGTCGAAATTTTTGACTTGTCAACACCAAAAGAGAAACCATGATTGCTTACAAGTGAGAAAAACGATGCCAAATCTGTACGCTCTGAGTGCATTCTAGAGATTTGTTTTATATCAAAATCATGTTCCACTCTACTTCCACACCATCTATATTTGCATTCTCCCAAAATTTTCTCTCTGCAGTTAAGACTCAACAATATATGATTTATCTAAGAGATTTTATAATTATTTGTCATCAAATCTATATCTCGGTCACTCTATCTTGCTCTGTTCCAAAGAATTACTTATTGATGAAAACCACCATTCGATTCGGCTGCAGAAATGCTTGCAATAATTGATTGCCTTTAAAAACCGAAAAATACAAAATTTGAAGAGAAGCAGAAAATTCATCACAATGTGACGCTCTTACAACTTTACTGCACTCTGCATTGAAGAGTACTGACAGACACTGTCCCTAGCCTAGCCTAGCCAAGTTGATCATAAAAAAAAATTCAAAAACAGTTAGAAATTGAAATTGGATTAGTTGAGTGCACGAATTTCTGGCAGTTGCAGACTTAATAATTGCGATGCAATGCGATAAGCGACTAATAAAAAAAATTGTCGTACTCTGCAGGCGTTTGCAATTGATTTCATCCAGTTGTTTTTTGGCATTTGTGTAGTGCGGTAACCTTCAATTTTAGTGATAAATAAAAATTTTTGATTTCAAGTTTTTTTTTTTGCATTTTAAATAATAATTGAATTAGGTACAACGTGCGTGTGATCTTTATAAATTGAAATTTCTGCATATGGTGGTTAAATTCATGAATAATTCAGCCGTAATGGGGGGAATGAGCTGTTGGACTTTGTTTGGAGAACATGTTCAGACATAAATAAAAGGTAATAGATAAATTTTACAGAACTGTACATTTGGGAGTGAATTTTTACTGCTATATATTTCTTATCATCTCACTTTGCTTCGCTTTAAAAAAAAAATGTGTTATCTGTAAAATCTGTGAAAAAAAAATGCATCGAGAGAGTCTCTTAGGTCTAACTGTTAAATTTATAATCTCCTCCAACTAAGTTGATGAGGGATTTTTATTGTCTCTTTTTTTGCAAACAATTGCAGCTCCTAATTTTGATAGAGAGTTACTTACAATTGTGCGCTCTACCACAATTAATAGTGACATTCGGTGTTTGATGTTTTTGGTTGCTGCAATAGGCCGGCATTGGCGATGCAGAGATAAACTAGAATTTCGTTTATCGACGCCATCATAAAGCTGAAGTTTTATTGTTGTCACTGTAGTAGTGCTGCGTATTTATTAACTCGTTGGTGAATAATATTTTAACCAACTATTTTCTAAAGCTTTTCATTTAATATAATTTTTATTTTAATTACTCTTTTGGAGGGTGAAGGCATTTTAAATTTATTTGAACATGCAAACTGTTATAAAAAAAAAATTTATCGTTCTCTTTGGATTTAAGCAATTGATTTTCAGTACATTTTTGATAACATTTTATTTAATTCCTTATTTTTTAATTAATCTGTGGATTTTGAAGCGTGTAACATTTTTAGTCGTTTCGATTTTTTTTTAAAAACATTGAGATTTTTGACTTTACGTTTCTAGAAAAAAAGAAAAAAGACAATTGTTACTAACAATGTCAAAGTTGTTGGCAAAATATAAATGTCGAGTTGTTGGGATTTTATTCCAATTTCATATTCGATACCACCACTTCAGTTCAGGTTCAAATTTTAACTCATTTAAGAAATGTCTCAATTTTTAATTCTCACATTTTAAAATCTTTCACTCTTCCAAGTATTATTTATGGCTCTCTCCTACAAAATCTATTGCACTGTGCTTTGTAGAGCCGTAGAGGTCTGTCACTAGTGATAATGAAGAGAATCGATAAACAAATTTTTGATCTGCATGATTTCGCAATTTATTTCCTGTAATTCATTTTTGGAATTTGTGTAGTGGGGTGATATTTGTGTGATACTCATATAAAAAATTTTCACTTAACCAAATTTTTTTGCATTGTCTATTTTGTTTCACACTTTAAAAATCAATTTCGATTGATCTTATAAATTATATATTAAAATATTTTCTCTAAAGTGGCTTTTCATTTGTGTGTGTGAATAATTTCAGAAGCAATTTAGTTGCAATGTTTTAAGAAAATGTGAAGACATAAAAGATAATGAGATAAATTTGAGGAAAACTTATCAAATTTGTTGAATTGTGCGTTTGGGAGTGAATTTTGAAATTGAATTATTATTAGAAATTTGAAGTTTACTCTTTTTGAAACGCCTGTGGTGTAGAATATTGCTCTGTTGGAGTCTCTTTTATCTAACTTTTCACTTTATAATTTCTAATTTGATGTAAATACATTTTTTTTCGATTTTTATTAACATTATTAATTGAGGTTTGAACACACAATTGCATTTCTCTGCCACAATTAGGAGCTACATTTTTGGTCGTCTATAAAATGTTTTTCGATTGTGGTTAGTGCGTTCATCGACGCGTAGAGCTAAATAAATAATAGTTTTATTTATGTCACCGTAGCTGTTGTAGGTATTGCGTATATAATAATATAAATGAAATATAAATAATATTTTTACATAGCGATTATTATTTTTATTTTTTTTTTGTATATTTACGTCAGCTAATTTATAAATTAAATTTTAAACCAAAATAGTGAAATTAAAGAGTCGTTAACAAAAATGTCTTTTGTGTCTTCATAACTGTGCCGTTATATTTAATTGTAATTCATAGCGAGTGCAGGATAATATTGACTGCAACTTTATAGTTGCAATATTTGTAAAAAAATTTCTTCTGATATAACACTTTGTGGGTTCCTGTAAAGTGCATGTTTCGCAATTTTATTATTGCCGCGTCATCAATATTGATACAGTGGATAAAAGTCGATAAAAGTGCTTAACTGCAACAATTGCCAAGCTGTTTATATAGGGAAGGCAAAAAGATCTCTTAAGACAAGATTTCCTGAATTATGGCTTTGCAAAACATCTACGCGATAATAAACATTTAGCTAATTTAAACGACATGGAACTGGTGGAAAAATATTAGACAAGTACGAAAACTATAAAATCAGAAAGCAACAAAAGAATGGTACTTTTCTAGTTAATGACCAAATTGATTTCACTAACAGAGGCCTAGACCCTGTTATAGTTAAAATTAGCTTTCAGAGCACAATCACAATTGATAATTAGTAGGTAGTCGTTTAGCCTTGATAATGTTCTGATCGAACGATACGCGTCGGCTTTAATTTTTTGTTTTTCGTTTTTTAATAAAATGACAAATATATTTATAAAGTGGAACATAAAGTGTTTTTTTAAATTATTTAAAATTAAAATTTATAATACCTTACATCATGTAAACGTGGATGTACTTTTTCTACTACAGCGTAATCTACAATCGATTATCTTCCAAATAGCTATAACGTAAGGGGGTTATGCAGTGTATGAACAATTCTTAAAATGCGATTTTCGAATGCGAAGCATTTTTGCAAATTACAAAAATGTGCCGGCCCATAAATGTAACGACTTTGTACTAATGACATCTCCTTTTTCAATTATTGGATTGGAAACCTACGCATAATATTAAAAGCTAATTTGATTTTTATTTTTGCATGTCCGCCTGTGCGTTTGTTTGTCTGTCTGTCTGCCTGTCTTACACACGGACTATTTTAAAAAGAATATGAATTTAATTTTGAAAATGGGACAAATCGGAAAACTCCTTCGTTTTTAACGGTATATTTGGGCACTGTCCGAGAACGCCTTGACGTAGAGAGCTGAAATTTGATATATAGTGTTTTCATAATAATAGTAAATAAAATTTGAAAAATGTCCTAAATTTGGTAACCTCTTGTTGGTGTTGCCATACAAAACTGTGGTTTTTCCTTATATATTTTGACACTGCCTAAAAACGCGACGACGTGGAGAGCTCAAATTTTGTACGCGGTGTTTTCTTAAGAATCTTAAATGTCGAAAATGAATTAAATCGGGTAACCCTTTCTTGGTGTTGCCATACCAAACTTTGGGTATTCACTATATATTTGGACACTGTCTGAGAACGCGCCCACCTAGAGAGCTGAAATTTTGTAGACAACGTTTTTATAAAAAATAGTAAATCAAATTTCAAAAATGAATTAAATCGCGCAACCCTTTCTTGGTGTTGCCATACAGAGCTTTTGGTTTTCACTTTGTTTAACTTTCATGTTTATCTAGTATCGAAGGTATAATATTATTGGGCTTTGTAACTCGTTCTCTGGCTTTGTTTTTGTATAAATCATTTTGTTACAGTGAATAAATCTATACTTTTATTTTATCTTTTATATTCTTTGTCATTTGTAAAAATGCTTCTCCTTGGAAAATCGCATTTTGAGAACAGTTCAACCACTTCATGACCCCCTTAAGTTATAGTTATTCGGAAGATAATCGATTGTAGATTACATTGTAGTAGAAAAAGCACACCCGCGTGTCAGTTTTCCTTACAAAAAAAAAAAAAAAAAAAAATAGACTTGACTCGAAATCTAAAAATTGGAGTTCCGGGTGCGAATTTTCGTTTTGAAAAATTTATAAAAAATAGATGAATTTAATTTTTTTAAAACGACTTTCACTGCAATAAGTTCATAACTAAGTTCCTTTTAATTTAAAAGAAGAATCAAGAAAAAATATTCTCAAATTAAAAAGTTACGACCGAAAATGTTGAAGCAGTTTTCTTGAAAGTCCAAAACAGCGAAAAAAAAAAAAACACTATTTTCGATTTGAGCGCCCTCTAAGCATTAATGAATTTCACTGAAATTTTGCATAGAATCTTAAAATTACATTAGCTAACAAATTCTGAATGAGCATTTAGACATTTTAACACTTTTGCAAAGCCATACAATTTTGGGCCACCCTATTATAGGTACATAGATGATAGTTCAATTCTCCAGTTGACTAATATCATTGTTTTTTTTTTTTCTGAAGCATGGAAATACTTGATTCCTTTATACCAATATACTTTATTCCAATATGTACCAACCAACCAAAGTCTGTATCATTAACGGCTCTAGATCAGGCATCTATGTATAAATATGTAGAAGATATTTATTAATCCTATACATGCATTTCAGCAGCATTTAAAATCATGTCTTCTTCCGATCATTATGGAAGATTTATGATCGAATTACTTTTATGTCTGAAAGGTAGGTCTTTCATCTATTTTTTCATCTTCTTATATTTCATCACTTATTCACTATTGCCGTCCATCTGCACATATATATGTATACCTATGTATATAAACGAACACTACGCAGTATATATATTGACATATTTGAAACAGGGAAGAAATTATTATTTTTTGTTATTCCAATATCTATTCATCTAGAAATCGCTTAAAATCATTCTCTGGCTGCGATTAATAGCTGAGCTATCTCTATTTGGATTCTTCCATTAAATGCAAATTTATTTCTATAGTTTTTTTTTTAGAATTAAGGTAAGTGCGACCCAAAGCAGTGTGATGAAACCTAAATGTCTTATTCACGATGGTCAAATGTAGTTTAGTATAGAATGATGTGGGATTTTTTGGTGAAGATCTCCACGATCCGTATATTTTGGCTCATATACCCAATTATAAGAACATTTTTCCATGAGGATATTTGTTCCCTAAAATAAAATCACACTCTATTTGCTTCCACTATGTCCTAATACCGTGATTTTGTATTATTTCATTGCCTTACAGACTATATTTGATTTTTTGCTCCGTAGAAAATTTACCATTTTTTTTTTTTTGTGTCTTTATATGAAAAATCAAGGTCAACATTTACTTTTCGTGAAAGATCCAATTTTATGCTTTAGCTCAAATAACAGATTTAAATTTTGATTTATATACAGGGTGTCCCACGTAACGTGTTCCCTGGGCATTTTTCTCGAGATAGTCCTAATAATAAAAGTTACGTATCATTAGTCAAGGTATCTTCTGGCATAGCCAAAGTCCTTGAAAAAGGACTTCGGAAAGGCTATATTTAAAAAATGTCTTTTACGTCCTCATTAAGGATACATTTAGATTACATTTTTGAATTCCGCGAATAAAACTAAAACGAAAGTGTTATATTGAAAATTCCAGTTTAATCCTTTGTTATCGAGATATAAGGTCTCAAATTGTACTCTATGTACCGCGCTCCTTTGCCGTTTTTCTCGAAAATGCACATAGATTATCATCGAAGTGCTAGTAACAAAAGTTACTCATCATAAGCCGGGCAATCTTTTCGTATGGTAAACATTTAAAAAAAAACCACACGAAAAAAGGATATCTTCGGTTTGGTCCTTATCGTCCTTTCTGAGTATACATATTGGCTACATTGAATAACTGCAAATCAAATTAGAAAAAAAGTGGTATGCCTACTGAAAATTCTTCGCAAAAAGAAGGTGAATCATTTACAATTATGTAAAATGTTGTCATAATTCCTGACATAAAAGGACCGAAATTTCGTCCCCATTCAATTCCTAGGTAAATTATCATTATCTTATTTTTATTGTTAATATAAACTGCTGAGGCAGAAGCAAATAGATACAGATTAAAAGTAGAAAATTCATATCCAACTTTGGCCTAGTACACGCTTAAAATAGGATAAATTGGTGATATGCAGTATGAAAATTTTATTCTAAATTTGATCTTTGATATAAATATTCTTGTAATGTCGCACCTTGCAAATGGTGAATTGGTAGAGCTGCTGATTATATACGGGGAATGTAACCGTAATACCGCATAAACTGTAAGGAGTTATGCTGAACGTTTTCCAGAAAGATGGTGTGCAACTAGGCAACACTTACTGCGAATAATAGAATAATAGAACGAGAGCAAGATCCAGGACCAGCATTATTCGGCAACATATTGCTAGAAATCCTGACGTCAGCATTAGCAAAATATCGCGAGATTCTGGAGGCTCATAAAGTACCATACAAAGGACGCTGAGAGGATTAAAAATGCAGCCCTATCTCTTATACCTTTCTCAGAAAATAGAGGAAAGGGATTTCAGTAGTAAAACAGAATTTTACAACTGGGCTCAACAGAAGCTACGCGAAGATACAAATTTCTTCAGTAATGTATTATTTACCGATGAAGCTACATTTAGGAATTCGAATGTGCCCAATAGACATAGCAACATATTACAGACCTGTAAATGAATGAACTTCTCTTCACGCAGACCATATACCACTTTCTTTCTAATTTGATTTGCAGTTATTCATTGAAGCCAAAATGTATCCTCTGTAAGGACGAAAAGGACCAAACCGAAAATATCCAAATATGCATTTTCGAGAAAAATGGCAAAGGAACACGGTGCATAGAGTACAATTTGAGGTCTTATATCTCGATAATAAAGGGTTAAACTGGAATTTTCAATATAACATTTTCGTTTTAGTTTTATTCGCGGAATTCAAAAATGTAATCTAAATGTATCCTTAATAAGGATGAAAAGGACATTTTTTAAATATAACATTTCCCAAGTCCTTTTAGAAGGACTTTGGCTATGCTAGAGTATACCTTGACTAATGATACGTCACTTTTATTATTAGGACTTTTTCCATATCTCCACACATTTTCGAGAAAAATGCCCAGGGAACACGTTACACACCCTGTATACAGGGTGTTTCTTAATTGGTGCACCTAGCTCAAGGGTTTGATAGCTGTGGTGGAGATAAGCAAAAAATTATAAGGTGAAGGGGGTGATAAGACGCGACATTTCGGCGGAAGGGGGGGGGGATTTAAGATTTTTAGTACTTCTTCCACTTTACACCCTGTAACTATCTTGATATACACCCTATCAAGGTGGGATTCATCTCATTAGTGAAATTATGAATAATGAAAACGGGAATATCTCAAAACCGGTTGCATTTAGGTAGGTACATGTGCTTAGTCTAATTAAAGGTAACATTCCGATGTTTCTAAATCTTGTAATAAAACTGTATAGTTATCATGCATTTTGGCGGGAAAATCGTTAAAATTTTAAAAAATTAAGAATTTTTTTCCAATTTTTTTACTTTGACGTCCTACTACTTTTAACGATAGGTGACAGGAAGGCTGATTGGGCATTCATTGGAAAGCTGAGATGAATCCCACCTTGATAGGGTGTATATCAAGATAGTTATGGGGTGTAAAGTGGAAGAAGTACTAAAAATCTTAAACCCCTCCTACCGCCGCAACGTCGCGTCTTATCCCCCCCTTCACCTTATAATTTTTTGCTTGTCTCCACCACAGCTATCAAACCCTTGTGCTAGGTGCATCAATTATGAAACACCCTGTATAGCGGGGCGAGTGGCCTTTGCACTGCAGCCATTATTGGCTTATTATGCACCGCTTGCTTTACAGTTCCTCGAGCAAGCCCAATCTTCCCAGGAAGAGCCGTATTTTTTTGGAAGACATTTTCCTCGAAGTCGGCAGGCTTTAAGAAGTATGAGCCAAAAGTCTGGAATCTACATTGCGCAATGGATTCGCATTAACATAGCACGTGCTTCGAAGTTTCATCCTCTTCGAGAAATAGTCTACATTTATCAGAGGGTGAGATGTCTATCCGATGCATGTGTTTGTTGAGTTTACAGCGTCCCGTTAGGACTCCTGTAATGACTCTGAGTTGATTTCTAGATAGTCCTAAAAGATCTAGGCTCTTGTTTGTGCAAGGTCTTTTTATAAATCTTTTGGCTTTTCTGGATCCTGTTAATGAAGTCCATTTCTGGTCCATCTGGTTCTGGATCGAGTTTTGCATGGTAAGCTTCACGGTATTGTAGGAAATACCGCAAAAGGGTTCTGGTCTTATAAAGGGCATGGATGCTTTTTTTTTTTGCCAGTCATTTTCATTCCCATCAATTCCCGAGTATCCTGACACCCACTGAAGTGTTAGGTGGTTGCATGCACCAAGGTACGTTAATGCTTGGATGCATTCCCACATTAATTTAGTTTTGATCTCAGGTGATGTGATGGCTTTCAGAGCCGTTTGGCTATCTGTAAAGATATAAATATTTTTATTCGAGTAGGATCGACTGAGGTGTTCGGGTGCACATCTAGTGATGGCATAAACCTCTTCCTGAAATATTAAGGCGTATTTTCCTAGGCTATGTTATATGTTAGCTCTGTTAGTCTAACGCCATATATTCCTGCTCCTACTCTTTTCTCGGTTTTAGACCCATCGGTGTACCAGATCAGGTCTTGATTTGCTAGATTTGTATCTATTTCTTCGTTATCTGGTATTATGATCTTGAAGGGCAGACGGAGATTGTGCTCAAATAACTATTCTGTCAGAATTTCATTCACTATATCCATCTGTCTGGGCTCTGTACACCAGCAGTCCAGACTCTTTTGCAACAACGTCGCCGAGTGCCGGTAGATTCAATAGTGCCTCTAGAGCGCTGGTAGATATTGTGCGCATGGCACCAGTTACACTAAGACAGGCAATCCTTTGGAGAGCTTGTACAGCTTCCTGGTGGCTATCTTTTGTGTACATTTATTCCTCATGCTGCTACAGCATAGAGGTGACCATGGGTCTGACTATCGATTTGTAAAGCCAAAACATGATATTTGGCTTAAGTCCAAATGTTGTGCCGGCTAGTTTCCTGCAGTTCCACAGCATTAGTGTACCTTTCTGGACTGTCTTATCAATTGGAGCTTATCATCAAGAGTTATCCCGAGATATTTAGTTTATTTGGACATTGAAACCTCTCTACCAAAGAGAATAGGGCTTTCTTTCGGTAAAGGGTATAATTGTTGTTTTGTTAGGATTGACTGATAGCCTGTGTACAGCAGACCAGTCTTAAACAAAACTTAGAACTTCTTGAAGCTTTCTAGAAAGGAAGCGCTCATATTTACCTCTGATAATGATCACAAGGTCATCGGCGTAACCTTCAGATTCAATACCTTGGTTGTTTAGTTGAACTAAAAGATAGTCAACCACCATGAACCACAGCAGAGGAGATAGATAGTACTCCTCCTTGCGGACACCTCCTGGTGTTGCGAACCTCCAGTATCTCACCAGATAGCTGCGTCCTTATTATCATGTTGGAAAGAATAGCCTGCATCCATCTGTTATAATATTGGATTTACTCCGTGCCTAACCAATGCAGGCATTATTGACTTAACAGAGGTGTTATCAAACGCGCCTTCATTGTCCAAGAATGAACAGAGGGCTATTTCTCTGTTCCTATACCATCTGTCAGTTTTAGTAAAGCTAGTTCTGTTGATTTTCCTTTTTGGTAGGCAAATTGGTTCGGACTTAGTGGATGCTCCTTGAGCGCTCCGTCTCTGATGTGCCTTTTCACTATTTTCTCCATTGCTTTAAAAACAAATGAAATCAGGCTTATGGGCCGATATGACCTGGACTGGGCTTCAGATTTACCTCCTGCCTTCGGTACTATATATATTTCACCTGTGTGTTTTGAGCTCAAATACTAACTATTAAGGCCAAAATCATTAACATCTATCCGAACTGCACAACACAAATTTGTTTGGGTCCACTACGTAGATAGAGGAATTTATGTGATAATTCCCACAAAGACTGACTATTTTTAATTACTTAATTGTAATCTGTGCTCTTGTGCTAATTTTTATTTAATCAAAAGTTTTCCATCTAATATCAACACTTAACACAAGTTTTATTTTGACAAATAATTTAACTGTTTTTGTTTTTGTTTTACAGAATCACCAAAATCATTCAAGAAGAGTTCGTCGATGCCAACTGCTAATTGGATTATAGTGGTAAGTGAATTTCGATATTCTAGACTAAATTATAAATTAGAGCTTAATTACAACTCGTAACTTTTGAATACATACAGATATTAGTTAGTTAGTTAGATCCAGCTATAGATTATGTCAGAATGTCAGCTACTTTAATACAAAGAACATTCTCAAATCTATAAATTCACCTATTAAAATCGTAAAAAAATCAAAGCAAATCAAATTAATTATTCTAATCAAATCTTCATCTTAAACTAATTTTCTTGGGGGCGGATTGCATAAAATTATTTTTTTTTGCTGCTGTTGTTGTTGTCATGAATTATGTAAGCACCCGGCAGCAATGGCAGCAGAAAGTATTGCACACAATTAGACTGAAATTTATGTTTCTCTCACCTAGACGACCGCAGTAGTCCGAAGAGAACCATAAACTATATCCCGATAGGAATCTATTCAAGTTAAAGGAACAAAAGTCGGTCGTACGCTGAAGCATGCAATTTTATCCTTAGGATTCGACCATAAATACAAATTGCATAATATTTCCATTTGTCTTTTGCCATCCCCGTTTTGTAACACCCTTGTGCAGCAATCCAGACAGAAAGTCCTTAAGTCCTGATGTGTGTTGCATTTATATATTCTATCTATTTCCTAAATACATAGAGTAGTTTAGATGTGATACCTTTGCTGCTTGTTTGGCTGATGATGACGACGACAACGACGACGACGACGACTTACCACTGTCTCTCACAGAAACGATTGGACAAGCAGAGGATTAGAGGCAATTTAAGGATTTAATCAAAGCTTATCATCCTCATCATACCCACATACTTTCCATTGCTTGGCTTTCTTTCTTGTTTTTTTTTTTTTTTGGCTATCTTCAATTTGGAAAAATCTTGTATTATTTATACATATGACGACGATATCCACTACTATGTTATGAAGTTAGATCTTCCTGGTGGCGGTGCGTCATATCAATGACAATCAAAATTTTTGGGGGATGCCCACCCGGATGATGGCACGTGCCCGCATTTATACAAACGAAATTAGTCATTGTAGTCCTATCACAATATTTTGACGCGTTTCAGTTATGATTTAAGCACTGATGACGGGGAGTGATGAACGCAAGGATATCCGGTGCAAACGATGGTGTACTTAATCTTGTCCTGGACGACGGTTAAGGCTTTCTAAGAGGCGTGTCTAGAAATTGGGGTAGCGCGTTTTGTTATTTCGATATTTAAGATTCGAGATGTGTTCTCACTGCTGTAGCCTCTATGTTGATTTGTGTACTAGTAAAAATCTAAAATTATAAGTTGCCAGATATTCGTCTTGCTATTTCTTTGCTTTGAATTATCTATGATTGTTGAAAAGTACTTTTTTATAGTCCAAAAACGTCCTCTGCATCCAGAGCTGGGCAAGTTCCAAAGAAAAAGTACTTAAGTACAAGCAGGGCCTGTTAGAGCCACTTGGAGGAGGACCAGGTCTGACATCATTTATGTGACCCCCTATGTAATGAAAAATATAAAATGAATTGTACTTTTTACTGATAAAAAATTTCTTATTTCAAAAGTAAAAAACGTAATATTAAAAAAATTTTAAAAATTCGCTTTTCGAGCCTTTAGAGCTGCAAAAGAATTTATTAATTCCGAATAGTCCACATTTCTTGCAATATCCCAATTAATATTTAGCGTCACCAGACCATTTACACACGATCCTGGAGCATGGTTGATCTTAAATAATTCTTTATGCGTTTGAATACACTAAAACTCCTCTCTGCCTCTGCTACGCTAACTGGCAAGGTTAAAAATATTCTGAACACAATAGCAGAAAACCCATTTCAATTATTTCTTTTAAAAGCTCGCTGGATTTATATACTCTTTCAAGAAATTTAAATTCTGCTACAATTTCTTCACTTACACCTGACCCTCGATTTACACGGTGGTTTCGTTCTCCAAAAGTAGCGTGTAAACCGAAACCGTGTAAACCGAAATCGTGTAAATTGAAATAGAGCAATTAAATTCATGTTTCATATTGAAAAGGTATACATCTAAAATAAAACCATATTACATATTTCTTTTTTATTATATTAATATATTTTGATATGTAGTTTTTCATAAATTCAGGAAAAAAATTAAATCGGTAAAACAAAGTATTAATTAGTATCACATAGGAATCTGCAGTTAGAGGTTATCCACTCTATTAAAAAATGTTTCCTCTTTAAACAGTTTACCCTGGCTGTTTTATTGATGTAGAAGGTGCCTTTAACAAAAAACACTGGGTCGCACATATATTAAACAATAGAACTGTCTCTGTCGAACTGGGCGGAGTAAGCAGAGTAGAAAGAGTCCAGAGAGACACCCCTCAAGGAGATATTTTATCACTTTTGTTGTGGGTGCTCAATATGGGTGATCTGTAATACTCTACCACTCACCTGGATGGGGTACAAAGCAGTATGTTACGCCGACGACCTGGTATATTGGTAACCGGTAACTACGAGTCTAAACTCTGCGGACTGGTGCGAACACGATCCGAACGGACTGGGCTATGGATTTCGGACTTTGCAATAATACATTGAAAACAAATTTATGCCTCTTTATCAAGAAAAAGAACACCTCCAGATTAAATCTGCCCTCTATCGGCTCCACACGTTTGGAACTGAAGGACAGCATAAAATATGTAGGTATCATATTAAATAGAAAATTAAGTTGCAAACCACACCTTGAGGACAAAGCGAATAGAGCTCTCCAAGGCTTCGCGATGTGCTGGAGATCTATTGGGAAAAATTGGCGACTTAAACCAACGGATGATCCTTTGGATCTACACTAGTCCCATGCTCACAAGTCAACCAGCTCAAGGGCTCTTGAGGTCATCCTCAACATACACCCCGCACATATACACGTCAAGAATAGGGCGTCAATCGCTGCGCTGAGTCTTGATCTGGATTCACACTGGTACAAGAGTTCCACATAAATCCATCTTTGAACTCGTGCAATCCATCGTAACTGTCATAGACAGGGGCAGCGATCACCTCCCCGAGACTATGCTGAAAACCAACTTTAAATCGACAATTCCAGATAGGCCAGAATGGGAATCACATTCCGTGCTTCAACGATTGACAAACATACAGAAATATATACAGACGGCTCCAAATCGGAAGAGAGGACCGGAGCAGACGTTTGCTGCGAGGAGCCTCACATGGAAATTGCCATACACCTTGAAAGCCATGTAACGGCTTTCTAGGCGGAAATAAGGCCATTCTTGAAGTTGGAAGTTATTCCTTGGTTGAATGACCCTTCAGGTAGAGCCACAAGGGAGCTGTAGGGCTTACCCAACCCAAGTGAAACAAGCTACTGGGACAGGCAACCCCGAAAACTCTAGTGTCAATTCTCACTGGACACTATTTTCTCAGGGGTCACTTGCATAGGATGGGACTTGTTGAAGATCCGGTATGAAAAGGATGCCGAGAGGAGTCTGAAACAGTGACTCATTTTCTTTCACTGTGCGGATTTCTCAGGAAAACGTTACAGATTCCTTGGCTCACAACTCCTGAAAGAACTGCATGAGGCCGAAAAGAGAAGTTGGAGGCTAATTTTGAATTTTATTAGAGGTTCCGGTTGGGACTTATGAGCAATTTCTCATAAGTCTGGAGGGTAAACAATGGGCCTTGTTGTGGCTTACGTTCTAGGGACCTTTTTCGGATGCCAACCTCGTTTTAATCAAATCCCAATTAATCCCCATATAATACACTAATACACGCTCCATAAAACGATCTTAGAGGAGATCATTCCTATTGCAGTAGTCTGTCGTCTGCCGTCGCAACTGTGTTTATGCCTTAATTCTTATTCTATTTTTTTATTCATTCTGTGTTGTTGAATTATGGGCCTTGTTCTCCTCTTTTCTTTGAGAGCTCAGAGCTCAAGAATAAACATTTTCAAGCTCATTCAAATGAATAATAAGCGCATGCTATTCAAACTGAGTAGGCGAGATATCTGCGTACTACATAGTAGTTTTTTCAATTTTTTTATTTTTTATTTGTTTTATTTTAAATTTATTTAGTTTTTTTCAAAAATTTTTGTGACCGTGTTAAACTGAAAATTAGTATAATACATATAAGTGAAAATTTTCCTCATTTTTTCAGTCGTGTTAAATCGAAACCGTGCAAATCGAGTACCATGCAAATCGAGGGTTAGGTGTATGTGATTTTTATATTTTGTCTGTAAAATACTTGTTGCTTCAATTAAGCTCTTCTCTTCCATCTCATCAAAATTTCATAAAATTTCAAATAAGTTTCATATAGAGGAAACAGCTTAAAATCTTCGCGTAAGTCCATTAATTATAGAATCAATGAACTCGTTAAATATGTGGTTGTAAAAATATACTTCTGCAGATACTTGATGATTTATTCGGCAATTTGTCGCAAATTCTGTAACAATGTCATTAGCTGCTGCAAATTTCTTTGACTCTGAAAGAATCGAAGCCCATGAATTTTTAATTTGATTAATATCTTCAATAAGTTTATGAATATTAATTTTTTCTGTTGTCAATGTTGATTTTTCATAAAAATTCTAAGAAAACAGTTTCCAGTAAATTTGTAAGAAAAAAATAGAGAGCTTCCCTACATCAGCTCGAGGCATTGTTGATTTTATATTAGAGCGAGGCATTGCTGGCTTACCTTTGGTTACATCAGCAAATCGAGGCATCGGTCGATTTTATATTCAAACGAGACGTTACAGGCTTTTGTTCTATTTGCTCAGTCTTGTTTGATGTTATTAGTTTATCTAAATATCAACAAAAAACGAGTTACGCAAGAGATTGTGTTTGGTTTTCCTACGAAGAATTAGATATTTTTTATATGTAGGTACTTGATAGACTCAGAAATGCTTAAGTAAAAATCTTGGTACTTAAGTACAAAACTAAGTCTTAAGTACAAGTAAATAGCAGCAAGTACTTATGTTCAAGTACTAAGTAGAGCATTTCAAAAGTATTAAGTAACGAAAATGTACTTTAAGTCATTTTTTTACTTAAGTATTGCCCATCTCTGTCTACATCTAAGCTTATAGTCTATCAAAGTGTGAGATAATTGGTTACCTATAGGATAAATACCGTTCTTTTCTAATCTCGCACAAAGCACACGGAGTGGAAACAGGAATTCATTCTGGGTGAAATTAAATATTTTATTTCAGGTCCATTCATATGTTGGGGTTACCTGTAATATCGTTCTCCTTCAAGTGATCCGTTATTCAATTGGACACAGTTTCGATGAGTTGCTTAAACATTTTTGTAGTTATTTCATTGGAGGGTGTACCAATGTAGCGAACTTTGTTTCATTTTATTTTACTATTGTCCATTCTGTTCTTTTCTGAGCATCTCCAAAGGTCTTCATTTGACACGTGTTTCTTTAGCGTATCCTTATAGTAGTAGTATTCGATTATCATGGAATCATCTATTTATAAATGTTTGCCACTCCTGAGTTATGAAATGATTAACCATGCACAAGTAGCCATATATTGGAACGAACTTTTTGAACAGAATAGCTGAAGTTTCACACCTACGTGCGGTAATTATTTTATCAAGGTATCAGGTTACAATGATTGACGGAAGGACATCTGTAGCTATATTAGCTTGGATCTGTTTCGAAAAACTGTGACTGAGGCTACTTTTCAATAAGTCTCTGTAATTCATGCATTTTTCAAGAACATTCTATTCAAAACAAACAAATGCTTCCTCCATTTTACTAGCTGTTGCTCATGGGCCATGGCTTGTCTTAGTTTCGCCTTTCCGAGCTAGTCCTGAAATCTTCCGTATAAATGGTTTCGTCCAACACTACTAATCCGGGAGGCGACCATCATAAATCGTATCTCATCGAAAAAATGAAAAATTCATATAACATTAGTTAGTACTTAGATAGTTGAAGACAGCGCCCCTTGGTTGCCTGCGCTGGGTGCTTCACTTTCGGTTAGTTTTTTTATGCATTTTCATCTCAACCAAGAAATAGAAAATAAATATACCTCGGCGAGTACCACTCGAAAAATATAGGTTGCCTCATGGAAAATCGCCACAACCCCCCGCAGCCTACTTTAAAAAAAATGTTTTTAATTTATTTATCAATGAAATGGAAATTTTTGGAATGGAATTAAATACAAAAAACTTTCTCACATCAAATTTATAGGGCTGCCAACCTCTTACCTGGCCACAACCAGGCAAGGCAGTCTCACCTTAAAGGTATGTGCATTGTGATGTCCCATTATCCCATGGCATGACATTATAAATCAGAATCCAAGTTATATCATATTTTTTCTTCATTTCTTAACTTACTACATAATTTAGTCTTAATTATTTTTTATTTATTCCGGATTGTTTTGTTTATGTATGTACACAACGAAAATGCATACGGGTCGAATTGACAACTGCCTATTTTTTATAGTAGGTTAAAAACAACTAAGGAAGAATAGTTATACTAAATGTATTCGCTTGGTCCCAGGTATTAAGTACACATAAGTAAAAATGCTAAGGAAATATCTAGAAACAGGGTTTTATATTAAAGGTATAGCAGGTATACACATATCTTAATTTGAATAGATGCCCACTGAGTAAGACTGTTTACACAAACGACGGCAGAGCCGGTGCCAGGTCACTACATTGCTATATTTTTATATTGCCGTGCCGGTGCCGGTGCCGTCATAAGTGCAATCGGCTGATTTGTTTCTACATATTTTATATGCACTACGGTACGACAACGACATCACCGTCCTTACTTATGAACACGTGAATGGCTCGTATTTTTCCATCCGGTGATACCAAAGTTTCTTTATGAATCGTTTTGTGTGAACAACGAGTAACACGAGTAACAACGAGTAACACGAGTAACAACGAGTAACACGAGTAACAACGAGTAACACCAATACCAATGAATAATTCCATTAGAAAGTCACAGTTTCCATTGGTGGTGATGCTCATGATATGTCATTCATATGTAATCTGTTCAAGGTCGGTGTTATTGTGGTCCAACTTAAGCATTCATATAATCAATTAGTAAAAAAATGTCTCTTTTTGGAATCGAATTGAATACCTTATAAAATAGACTGGTCCTAGTATGCTTGATTTAATCGTGCCAATCCCTTCTTTTGGCGTTACTGTTGTTGATTTTACCGAGTATAAAAAAGACTTATTCGTTCCGTTGGTTGTGAAGTAAAGATTGCCATCCTTGTATCAGTCCTGTTTTTCGACAGTGTATTGTTGATTCATAACCCAATCGACAATAAAGGTTGGTTTTCTGCCGTATTGTGTTCGACATTTCATGTATTTCAATCGAAGATAAGGTGGAAATTTTACAACAAATTGTACATTACCTTCATGATGGGTATGCCCCTATTCAAACACGACGTTTTAGAGATAGCGGTTGTCCATGGTTCTCGCCTGAAATCAAAAAACTTATCATAGCTGAGCGTGACTACTTATACGGAGTCTTTCAAATTGAGTTTTCAAAAGCAAGCGCCTGTGTAACACACTTCAAACATCGAACGCACCCATATTATATGTCACTTTGACAGCTGAAGGCTTGCCATTTATAAAAATGGAGTCGTATACATTACAACAACGTATTGAGATTATTGAATTATTTTATGAAAATGGTCGTTCTGTGAGAAATGTATTTCGCAAACTACGCGATGTTTATGGTCGACACAACCGTCCAACTGAGCAAAAAATTGGTAATATTGTGCATAAATTTCAAGAAACTGGTGCAGTACAAGAACGAGAAGGACGTCAGTATGCTCGCGCCGGTTGTTCAGAAGAAAATATTGGTGCTGTGAGTGATAGTGTTGCAGATGACTTCAACACGTCAATTTCCCAACGTTCACAACAATTGGGAGTTTCTGAGTTAACTGTATGGCGTATTATGCAAAAAGATTTAGCGTTGAAGGGCTACAAAGTTCAATTGACACAAGAATTGCTGCCACAAGATCATTCCATGCGTCATACTGGAACAAAACGACGATTTGAAAAAAAATGTCTTTTCGAACGAAACACACTTCGAGTTCGGTGGCTACGTTAATAAATAGAACTGCCGTATTTGGGGAGAGGAATATCCTCGCGCGATCCAAGAGAGGCGAACGCATCCACAAAGAGTCACTGTTTGGTGTCCATTGTGGTCTGGTGGTGGGATTGGTCCGTAGTTTTTCAAAAATTATGCTAGAAGAGTTATAACCGTTAACGATACCAGATATGGCGACATGATCACATCTTTTTTATGGCCAAAACTTGAAAGTATTAATACTGAAGACATGTGGTTTCAACAAGATGGGGCTACGTGTCTTACAGCCAGAAAAACTTCGCAATTACTGCATACAAAGTTTCCAGACTGTGTTATTTCCAGATTCGGTGACGTGAATTGACCTTCAAGATCCTGTGATTTGACACCGTTAGACTTCTTTCTCTGGGGCCATGTGAAAGTACAGGTCGACAAGGATAATCCTCGAAACGTTGAAGCATTGCAAGCAGAAATTATTCGAGTTATTGGTGAGATACAGCCAGAATGTGATTGAAAATTTTGATAAAAGAATCAGGTACTGTAGAGACGCAAGAGGTGATCACATGGGAGATATCATTTTTAGAGTATAAATGGCAAACATTGTACTTCAAAAATATATAAAAACTTTTTCAGTTTCAATTCAAATTCTATGTCTTTTAACTATTTACTTTTGAAAACTCAATTTGAAAGACCCTGTATTACAGATGTCGTAGATTAAGATCTACTGATATCTACAATCAATATAAAATTGTACGTAATAGGATCAATTTGAGGATACGTTCAGCTAAGAGGAAATATTATGAATCGAGATTAAATAATTCTTTACCTTTGAGAAAATTATGGGATAACCTGCGTATGGCTGGTGCCTGTGACAAAGACAAGTTCAATTCAAACATTGATCCAATGTAATGAATATGCACTTCTCTAATATATATTCCTTCTTTGCCAGTGGTTCCCCACTTCAAGGCGCTGTGCCAGATACTAGTGCTACTAATGATCTGCCTACTTTCTGTTTTAGATGTGTTGATGCTGAGGAAGTTTTTGCTGCGGTCAGAGCTATTAAGTCAGAAGCAACCGGCCCTGATGGCATTCCTCCTAAATTTATAAGAATTCTTTTATCTTGGATACTCCACCCTATAATTAATATTATCAATACTTCCATCACTACTTCCCAGATCCTGGGGACTTTCGACCAATCAGCCTGTTATGTTTTCTAGCCAAAGTGATGGCAAACCTGGCAAATCGTTCAATATATTGATACCAATAATATGCTAAAGTCATGTCAATCTGGTTTCCGCAAATCGCATAGTTGCGAAACGGCTCTACTAAGAGTTACAACCGATATACGCAGCTCGTTAGATAAGAATGAGCTATTTGTCCTAGCTCTACTTGATTTTTCTAAAGCGTTCGACTCGGTAGCTGCTACTCTAAATTATTATCTAAGTTGTCCACTAACTTTCAATTTCATTCAACTGCAGTTTCCCTTATCGGCAGTTTTCTGTCTGGGAGGTTTCAGCGTGTAAGAATAGGGAACAGTTTTTTCTGATGCCTTGCCTCTTACTAGTGGTGTGCCTCAAGGATCTATTTTGGGCCCTTTGCTTTTCAGCATGTATATTAATGATCTTCCTGGATGTGTAGTTATATATTGGTCGTCCCATTGGTCTAATGGAGGATTGTATTGACCGTTTAAATTCTGACTTGACGAATCTCTCGAGTTGGGCGACTAGTAATGGTTTACAACTGAACCTTCAAAAATGCCAATGCATTCCATTTTATCGACGACCGATAGCAGTTTCTGATTTACCGCCTATATTTCTGGATAATCAAGTATTAAAATTTACTGATCGTGTGCGAAATCTAGGCGTTTTTCTCAACTCCCGGATGAAGTTCTGTGATCAGATTATTCATATTTTGGGAAAAGTTTATGGTTGTCTTCGACGGTTGTGGTTGTCTTCTGCAATTTTATCTTTTAATATTCGTTCAATGCTGGTTAAGTCCCTGCTTCTACCCCTACCTTACAGCTAGCTGTCTAATATTCCCACACTTGGATTCTGTATGCTCAATGAAATTAACTGTTGAATTCAATGACTGTACGAGGTTTGTGTTTGGCCTAAGAAGATTTGATCATGTTTCACCACATAGTAGCCATCTGCTTGGTTGTCCCTTGATGGAATATTTAAGGCGTATAGGCTTCTTGCATCCCTTCACAAAATTATACACTCCAAAAAGCTTCGGTACCTTTTTAACCAACTTGAATTTCTAAACTCTGGCAGACATTTCAACTTATTGATAAATAGGTTTCAACATTCCATAATGGAGGACTCTTACTTTGTTCGAGCTATTCGGGCCTGGAATAATTTACCAACTGATGCTCAGCGTGTGGGCTCGACTGATAGGTTCCGGAGGTTGGTTGATGGCACAGAATTATACTGCCACCACTTAAAATGTTTCCGTGCATTTTACATCTTATTTAAAGTATTTAGTTTAAGTTTTTAGTAAGCTAGTTAGTTCAACATTCTTTGTACTAAAAAGATGTATAATCTTATTACACGTTAAACCTTTAATAAATCTAATCTAAATCTAAATTTGTAACCTTATCCCCCCATTCCTGCTGCCGAAGAAATGGTAGATATGCTGCGACTTGTTCAACTACCGTGACTTTTCTCGGTGTCAATTAGAAAATAAATGGAGGGCAAATGGAAACCATTTAACATGAAAAATCCTTGTAATTCATTGAAAAGAAATTTTGTTAATATTCGTTCCCTAACGTCTTCAAACGCATTTCCTTTCCATCCTCCCGACAGCTCTATCTATTAGTCTGCTGACCTGTTCATTGTATAAATATCTCAATGCCTATATGGAATTTCATGTCAATCGGTTTCACTAGAATCCTCTGATCTCAGTGGAGTAGCGAATTTAACTCGCCCGGGGCACAATACCTTTTTAGCGCCCCCCCCCCATTCGAAAACCATATAGTAATATATGTAAAATATACTCGCAAAATAATAAATAAATAAAGTCATAGGCTCAAGCTAGGCTGTAGTTGAGAAAACAAGACTAGATTTTGAAATGTATATGATCATCTAGAGTTAGTTCAAAAGATAACTATTATTTATTTTACATATTTATAAAGAAATATTTTAAAAACACGCAGTTTTAAAACAATAAATAAGTAAATATTTATTACCTCTAAGGAGATACATATATTTAATAATAATATGATTATAATACATTAATAAAACTAATTACTATGTATGTAATTTCCTTGCTTTTGATGAAGGAAATTTATCAATAATAACATAAAAGTTGATCATTTTAAATTTTTCTCTTTCCACACTTAAAAATGCTAGATCTCTTAGGGGGGATCGTGTCCCATCGTTGATCGTAGATATATCAAAATTAATTTTAATTTGTTGAATGAACGTTCGCAGCTAGAAATTTATACTGAGATAGTAAGTAGTATTTGAAGTGCCAGTCTCAGGTTTTGAAAAACATCTTCTCCGTACGAGATTATAAAAGTAAGAAAATTTAATGGAGTTTTAAGTTCAATTTCTTTTATACTGCGGAGTCACATATTTCGATGAAGAGTTCTATTCCATCTGTATTATAAAATTCACCCAAATTTTTACAATTCTTTTCAAGGCCATTATCAACATTATTCTTGTTTAATAAATTTTCAACGTCTAGTAGAAATCAAAATTTGAAATTAAGGTCACTTAATCGTGTAAATCGTGTACATAATTCTTATTGGAGACGATCAAGAACGCTTTTCATAATGCAAGAAATTTCACTTTCTGTGGAAAGACCAACAGCATCTCTAGCTAATTCTCCGGCCATTTTGCGGGATCTTCTTACACGTATTGGTGTATCAATATCCCATTTTTCACAAAGAGACTTCGCTTTTTCTATTGCCTCTTCACAGAGCTTGTTTCGAATTTCGGCTAGTTCAGTGGCTAATAATTCAAGATCATGGAACGCTTCTCTAAAATTCTTTCTAGGATCTTGTAATTTGAGCACACGATCAATCCTCCTTAAGATTTCATATCAGAAATGAACTAAAGTTATGAAACTAAAAGTTAGTATATTTTGCAAAAGAATTGTAGCTTCACTTCTGGTGTCACTTGTAGTGGTAGTGTCCTCTGCTAATTTTTCTAATAGTTATACTATATTCTCTAGCCTACCCAACGAACAATTTTTGTCCTATATAAAGCTCGGAGCTCTGCTACGGAATAAATCTTGTGAGCTTAAGGTGCTATAAGAAGCCAGATTATTGTCTGGCCGAGTTCCCAGGGAATTGCACTAGACTCTTATAGCGCTAAAGAGGAGAATCCCTTATCATGCTCGGGGAATAAAATTTAATGTTGATATAGGAATAATAGCTCCTATAATGTACTTATATCGTAATCTCATATTGATGCTCAAAGCTTATATAAGACATTATATATACCCTACTGTAGAAATTTAGTGTTATAACGTTTTTGTAGGATTTCCTAAATTGGTCTACGTCACTTATATAGGAATTAAATATATTCCTATGTACAAACTTATTTAGGAACAAATTACCCTATACAGGAAAAGTGATTCTAATGTAAAATCATTTAAAGACAATAGATCCTAGTTGAGTCTACACATTTATTATTCATGTGGAACTTATTATGCATGCGTGACTTAGAGTCCTATAGAAAGTTTTCACTTAACACAAAAGCTGGTATTATAAAATATGATTGAGGAACATATTTCGTAATATTAAAATTTTTTTTTCGCATTAGTCTGTATTTGAATTTATCAACGATTTAAATTTTACTGTTAGTAGATCGAAAAATAACAAAGCGCCTCAAAATAAATAAATAAATAGAATGTTTATTTAATTATGGTTAAAAACAGTTATGTTCATTTGGTTCTCCAAATAAGGAGTGACAACAAAAGTTCTGCAAAAAGTAAAAAGCCCACGATTTTGAGAAACGAGGAGTAAAATTTTATTTCATCTGTTAATATTGATTAAACATAACTTAAATTAAAATAAAAAAAAAACCTTTTCTACTGAGGCATTTTTTGGCGTCCGTACAGCCGACTTTTTCTTGCAACACCCTCCATCAAGTTTTCACAATTGTATTTGAAACGTTTTTTGTTGCATTTTTTCATAAAATTTTCACATCTTTTAATGTTTTTGCCTCTTTACCCATTTTTCTTAATTTGCTTCTTATTATTGCCCAGTATGGTTCTATTGGGCGAAGCTCTGGCACATTCGGAGGATTTACTAATTTCAATACGAAATGTATCCTTTTGTCCTCATATCCACTTACGGTTTTCTTGGAATAGTGAGCTGGTGCTAAATCTGGCCAAAATAATGTTGGCCCATCGTGTTGCCGCAAAAAAGGTAATAGTCGCTATTTCTTGTACCTTTACAGAAAAAGGGCGTACTTCTATTACCACACTGCCATATCAAAATTTTTCACCGATTTTTTTTATTTTAATAATTTTTTCTGAATAGCAGATAACCTCTCCAAGCACAATTGAATAAAACTGAGGGCCTGCTGTAGTTGAAAATTCCATTTTCAAATATGTTTCATCATCCATAACAACCCACTGCTTCTTGTTTGAAAATTTTTTCTCGTAGAACTTCCTGGCTAAGGATATGCTTTTCACTGTCTGTTTTTGGGTTCGTTTTGGTGCTTTCTGCTTCTTAAATGTCTGGAAGTTGTTTTTATTTGTAATTTTTTAATTTTTCACAATAATCTGTTGAGAAGTTCCAGCTTTTTTCACAACATCTTGGGTAAACATACATTTTTCAGCCTTTACTATGTTGACCACTCTTTTTTCCAGTTCCTCATCCGCACCACCTTTTGGACGTCCCTTCTTTGGCTTGTACTTTATCCGCTGATAAGCCTTGAAGTTCCATATTGCCCTTCGAACCGTGTCATAACTCGTTCCAGCTTGTTTTGCCAATATTTTATATGGCAGTGATGGGTTTTCACTCCACTTGTGCAAAACTTCAGTGCGCGCAATTTCGTTTTTATTCATTTTCTCCCGAAATTGGTTTAATACTTAAAATATAACTGGACCCGTGCAAAGCGTAAATTCGACTGACAACGAATATTGCAACGCATACTTTTTCTGTGGAATTTCGTAAAGTTATCAAATACGAACATTATTTGCAGAACTTTTGTTGTCACTCCTTAAATGAAACAAATTTGCATTTATCTAGTTTTCAATAAATTTACCAATATGTTATTATTTTCATGTTCTAAGCTAATTTACACCTAAATAAAAATGCGTCTTTTTTTTTATTACAAATATGGCCGTCCAAATAATCAGAAAACATGGCTACTGAGTAGGGGTACATAAGAAAGAGATGATATAGGACTTCAGTTCTCCATTAAAGATTATAAATGTTGATATAACACACAAAATTTCCTACCATGACTTCAACACCTATATAAGCAAGATTAAACGTTTATAAGGTTACAAATTCCTATATAAAGATGCAAATTGCTGTGTTGAGAATAGATATTTTGATATGGCATTTGTAGTGCTATATAAGCATAGTAGAGCAAATACCGAAACAAAAACTTTCATATAGCACTTATGTTCCTATATGAGAATTCCGATCGGCCAGCGTAGTGTGCTTTTAAAAGATTCTTGACAGTTGAAAGAAAAAGTTGCAATAAATTTTTGTGAACGTGCGCACAGTAGCATACGGTAATATTTTTGATTTAAAACACTCAACTCGGACTATCAGAATTGAGTTGAGTGTATAAAATCATATAGACGAAGGAAAAGTGAAACAAAAATCCAAGAAATCGAATAGTAAAAGCAGACGATAAATTTTATGGATCTAATGGCGTAATGATGTAACTCATCAACTCTGATTCGAAATTCTTCGTCAGTTCTCTTAGGGCAGCATGTTTTCGGAAAAATGTTGCAATTCGAGGTATACGAATACTCACCAACTGTAGAATACTTCTGACATCCGTGCTGACCATTATAATAAGCGACACCTGTAAGGAAAGTTAAAAGCAAATTTTCACTCGAAATGCGACATATATTATCTAATGCTTCACTTATTTTACCCTTAATAAATTCTCTAGCGGGTGAATCACAAATAAAACAGCGTATCTGCACAGTAATACGATATTCATCATTTATCATAATTCCTTCTTTCAAAATTTTGGTTGCTTCTTCTACAAAAGGTGTTATAAATAATGAAAGATCTTTTCGCTTTTTATTACCACTATATATTCCGAAAACCATTGGGGAAACATCAGCAAACTCGTGAATATTAAATAATATAGGCCAAAATTATTCATTCGAACTTTTAAAAATTTACAAACCGTCTATGTTTATGTTAAGCGAAATTTGTGTTGGCTGATTAATGTTTCGAAAACATTGTTTTAAACAAAACTCGTGCTTACAAATTTTGAACAGCTCTCTCATTGCTTTTTTGATATATTATTTTGCAAAGCCCACACCTTCAGAGCAATTCTAAATGTTTCCTTTTTCATCACATCATCAATAATTTTTTCATTTTCTTCATCATCAGAATCATATTCATCATCATACTGCTCATCATCATTAGGAACAATTTTTGGAGCATCGTCTATTATAGAAGGTGATTTTTCGAATTGAACATCTAAAATTTATTAGTTGTGTTATAAAATTAGGTAAAGGTCAACCGATTATATATTAACAATATTTATGCATCCCTGGTAGTATAGTAGATAGTAGTAATAATAATTGGTGAAAGTTTTGATATTCTGTAAATTAATGGCTTCATAGCAGATAATGTATTGCAAGTCATGTCAGATGGTCAGATGATGTTATTTTTGGAACATTTTTTCTTACTTTCCTATGATAAGTACCGGATTTTTTTATTTTTTTTTCACTCATCCATTAAATTTGTTATTGCAATTCTAATTTCACTGTTTTTAACAAACTGCACATGATCCTATATAAAACTTCACAAAATACTGATTGCTTATATGAGTGTTGATATCGAAAACGAATTCTTATTGAAATTACTTATTCCTTGCAGTCTTTTATAAGGGTTAATTTAAGATTGATTTTTGATATGAAGCTTGATATATGAACATACTTCCCAAGAGCTGTACTCCCATACTTAAATTCCCCAATACTGATATAGGAATCTTATATAGGATTACAATTCTCTGGGAATTATAGTCCCATATACTCACGTTTATAACACTTATATTCAGGTAGTAAATTCTTCATATAGGACTTATAGTCCTTAGACTCATATAAAACAACAAATGTTGATATAACACTCTAGTTATTCCTTTAAGAATTACAAGGTGTATGTAAGAACTTAAATATTGATTGAGATTTATATAGGAGTCATATAGGAAACATTACAAATTTTTAGCACTTGAAGTCCTAACGATGTTCCTTGGGCATCGATGATAACACTAATTGCTTGTTTTCTGGCGCTCCATCGTATTTGAGATTCACGTTTGACAGTTTTTGTTAAAGCATTTTTTAATAATTCCCATCGTAATGTTGAACGTGAGAAAAAGAGATGTATGTTTTCAATTATTCCAAAACATGTCACAACGATTGGATCCTGTTTAGCTGCAGTAACTCTTACTAAATTCAATAAATGGGGTTATCACAATTTACTAATAATGCTTTATGATTTTTTCCCATTATTCTTTGTTGAACGCCAGATGTGTGACCTGCCATCACGGCAGCATTATCGTAACATTGTGATCTGCAATTAGTTAATGAAATTTCATCGGAATTTAATTTCTCTAAAATTATATTTTCGATCGAGGCTGCATCTTTAGCATGTATTTCAATAAAACTCAAAAAATTTTCTTTAATGGAATCTTTTTTATTGATAAAATCAACATCTACATACCTAACGACTTGGGACAATAGACACGTACCTTTAAGAAGAAAAATACTGAGTGCTAAATCCTGCCCATGGTTCTCTGCGGAGATCGAAAGTATGATTGCTGAGCGGGAATATTTATATTCTAGGTTTCGAAGACTTAAAACTACTGAAAGTCGCCAATTATATAACGTTTCAAGAAATAAGGTGAATTTAAAGGTTCGAGCGGCTAAGCGATCCTACTACAGACGTAAATTGTACCCTACCATGCCCCCAAAAATGCTTTGGCGTAATCTGCGAAGCGCTGGTGTATGCGGTAGTGAGACTACAAGACCCACTCTCTGTCCCAACGTGTTGAATAGGTACTTTGTTGGTAATCAGCAGTATACGCCAATGTTGGACATATCCGATGATAACATGACAGATTTCAGTTTTCATAGTGTGGATAGAAGTGAGCTACTTAATGCTATTTTTGCCATCAAATCAAATGCTATTGGTCCTGATGGTATGTCCCCCAAATTTTTGAAGATAATCGCTCCAACTATTAGCGGCCCTCTGCTGCATGTATTTAATATCTGTATCTCTAAGTCTGTTTTTCCTATCTCCTGGAAGACTTCTAATGTAGTTCCCATTCCAAAAGCAGGGACGTGTACCCGTCCTGAGGATTATAGGCCTATCAGCCTACTTTGTTTTCTTTTCAAATTGCTGGAAAAGTTGCTGTATTGGCAAGTTCAAAGGTTCATATTAAGGAATAACCTCATTAGCGAATGGCAGTCTGGTTTTCGTCCTGGGCTTAGTTGTGAAAGTGCCGTCTTGAAGGTTACAACTGACATTCGGTCATCGCTCGATAACAGAGAAATCGCTATTTTGACTCTCCTTGATTTTTCAAAGGCATTTGACAGCGTCTCACATAATAAATTGCTGAGTAAACTTCAGAACCATTTTCATTTTTCATATTGGGCGACTCTTTTAATTAATAACTTCCTGTCTAATAGATTACAGCTTGTGTGTCTGAGTAAGGAAAATTTTTCGCATTTTCTTCCCTTAGTCAGTGGAGTTCCACAGGCATCCATTCTTGGTCCTCTACTCTTTACCCTATATATCAACGACTTGCCGCTTGTAACTCGTGACGTTAATATTCATATTTATGCCGATGACGTTCAAATTTATCTTAGTCGCCCCATAGGTTTGATGGAAGACTGTGTGGATAGAATCAACAGCGATTTACTCGAAATTAGTAAGTGGGCATTTGCACATAATCTTAAAATAAATCCTAATAAGTCTCAGTGTATTGCCTTTTCAACTACTTCGATGGATTCTTCGGATCTACCAGCTGTCACTGTGGATGGAGTTGTGATTCCGTACGTGAACAAGGTCCGTAATTTTGGCGTTACACTTAGTTCGAATATGAAATGTTGCGACCATATTCAGGCCTCCCTTTCCAAAATTTACGTAACTCTTCGTCGCTTATGGCTATCGGCTAGTGTTCTGTCGCCCCAATTGCGTTGCCATCTAATCAAGACTTTAGTCCTTCAACACTTTACTTATGGTTGCCTTGTTTTTATGAAATTGGATTCAAGCTGCACTGCGTTCAATGACTGCGTCAGGTTTATTTTTGGATTACGAAGGTTTGACCATGTGTCTCATCTTAGATTTGCTCTACTTAGATGTCCGCTTGAAGTGTATCTGAAGCGGAGAGTTTTATTTTTTATGTACAAGCTTATTACTACAACCAAACCTGCGTATCTGGCTAGCTTGCTCCGACCTCTTAACTCTGCCAGAGGGCGTAAGTTTCTAATACCTCGATTCCTAACATCAGTCTTTGAAGGTTCTTACATTGTTCAGGCAGTTCGTTCTTGGAACGAGCTGCCCGGTCACATTCAGCGGGCAGATTCATTCGGAACATTCAGACGGCTCCTTGTTGATTTTCTAGAGTAACCCCAATTTTATGTCGCGACACACACGCATTTGTTATGTTATTGTTTTTTATTTTTTTTCTCTTCCCTTTTTTTATTGAATTTTGATTTGGTTTTTAAATTTTTGATTCTGTTTTTAAATTAAATTTAAATTTGTTAATTCTCATTTTGATCTGAATTTCGTTAATTTTCAATTTGTTTTTAATTTTGATTTGTTGATTTTAATTTGATCTTAATTTTAAGTTTTTATTTTAATTTTGATTTCAATTTTATTTTTAATGTTAATTTTGATTCTAGTTCTAATTAATTTTTTAATTTTTTATTTTATATTATTTTTATTTTTATTTTGGTTTTGATGTTAGTCTTTGAATTTTTATTTGCCCGTCTGTTCAATAGATACTAATTTAAAAGATTGTCAATCTTGTAGTATCGTTTACCAGAAAATATATATTATTATTATTATTATTTGTTCTCGATGTGAGATATCAGGAGTTGAATCAAACAAAAGTCCATAAAAATATTTAGTGTTCTAGAGGAAAGAATGTTTGTACTTTGTAGACTGCAAATATTTATTATCAGACAAATCAAGAAAGGAGATAATTTATATTCCCACACAGCCCAGATGGCATAAGGAAGTGCTGACAGACACATGTCGAGTCAGCCCTGCCAGTAGAAAAGACATACAATTTCTATTAAAAAATAAAAATTTTCCAGCAATTTTTTGTTTTGTGGACCATTTGGCGCCCCTTTGTAAGTAGCGCCCGGGACATGATGCCCCCTTGCCCATCCCTCGCTACGCTAATAGTAAAATACTAACAGAAAAATAAAATAAAAATAAAATGAACAATCTAACAAATTAAAGTAATAACAAAAGTCAAGAGAATTACGTAAACTACACCTCGTTACATTTCCGGTGCATTGTATTTACGCTATATGTGTGCTTACTCAATCTAGCAAAACATTGAAGAAAATACAAAAACAAAAAGATATTTCGCGACCAATTATCCACCCACCTCTGATCGCATGAAGTGTAAACATATAAATGCTGCGCCTTGACTTGTCATTATAAGACAGGTGCGCCTGCGTGTCTTAGGTTCTTTCATATAACACAGTAGCTAAGTAAATTGTGTTCATGGAACCGTAACCAGGTGTTCACCTTTTGACTTCTTTTGTTTACCCATAAATGCGTTTTATCGATTTTAAATAAGTTTTTGACAATTTGATGACATATTCGACGAGCAAAAGATGAATCTATAGCTGGGTCAAGTCAAACAAATTCCGGGGCTATAATTGTCCTCGGGGATATGATCAGCAAAAATAGGGAAGACACGCATGCAGTCAGAGAAAAAAAAAGCAGGATAGAAATGACAAATTGTCATTTTATTGCGTGTGCATCAAAAGTATGCTTCTTTGACACCCCTTTAGATGTGTGGCTCTCGTGTTGACAGGAGCGTGAAATCCACGTACGGTTTTTTCCGTCTGTGGTATGCGATACGCATTCTTCCTTTAGTTAAATTCTTAAGAATGATACTTTGCTGGGAACAGATGGTTTGTTTTTTTTAGCTTGATTATACATTTTTTTTTAATGTTATTTAAGGGAATGCCTATTTAGGTTACATTAAAGATCACGCATCATGCAATATTTTTGTTACGCTTAGGGTGAGAGCTACAAAGCGCTTTTGATATGGAATCTTTAGTCCAATCGTTTATAGTGAATGATGATAAGATCTTCTGATCAGTAGGCAAATAAAGTGATTAGTATTAGTAACAGAATATGATCAGATCTATAGAGTCATGAAGCATTATGTTTTTCATTACATCTCGCAACACAGATCTGTAAGTCCTCAGAGATTACTTTCTGAATTTTTATTAGTCTAGATGTTATTACTTTAGAAACTCTGCTTCTTTAACTAGTATATCCTGGTCCAGGGGAGATCTTAAAAACAAAAGTATTGAAAATTAAAATATCTAAATTATATAGTAAATATGCAACTGATAGTAAACATATTTACCCGTGTTAATTATTACAAACTTGAAACCATTCATTTTCATTTTTGTTCAGTCAGCATAACTAGTAGCAAGTAAGTCTCAAATTTCAGAAAAAAAAAAAAATCAACGAAACTAATCACCTTTTATCTCTCTATCAATCGGTATTTCAGTTTAGCTTTAATTATGGAGAAAAAAATATCCAAACCCGTCTAGGATATCCATTAAGCGATTATCTCTAAAATTATGAGTTGAATTTCTTATTCTTAATTTGATGTAGATGCTTCTAGATTTCTTCAAGGCGTTTGATTAAGTTAATTTGATTTAATTCAGATATTAAGATTACACAAGATTGTTATTATTATTTCTTCCTTGCTAGGCGTATAGTAATAAATATTGTAGAACACATATGACAGGTTATATGGTATACCGCAAGGTTCACTCCTAGTTCCAGCTTTCTTTTTTTTTTTTTTTAGTCTTTATCTGTACGGGTTTAAAAGGCATCTTTCAAGAAAAATTACACTTTTTTTTCCTTTTTGTTGCTACTGCTCAATGCTTTTGGAGAATAAAAATGTCTGGCCTCGGTGATTTAACTTTTTGAAGTATAGTTCCTTGCAATCGTAAATCATATTCTATAATCACTGGAAAATAGTACCAGATATAGACGGCAGTGTCATGACAGTAAGCTACAAGCAGTCTGTTAGTCAATCTTAAATAGCCCACTGATCTCGGCTAAGAGGAATTATAGACGCAAAATCCAAAAATTTTGAAGATTCAATTCAATTCAGTGTATGCATTTTTTTTTCGGAAGCTGTAGAAAAAGATAAGAAAGGAGAGACTTAAGACTCGGGAGTAGTGAGAAAATTTCCTTCTAGTCTAGATCAATACATTTTTCACATCTTTTGTAAAGCACTTTTATGGCATCAAAGAAATAAGCTACATCTTGACCTGCAAAATGATTTTCTATGGCGCCTTTATATCGCTTTCGCCGATAGATTGTTGTCCCCTTAAGACGTTCTTCAAATTATTGAAGAGGAAATAATTACTGGGTGCAAGGTATGGAGTGTGTGTAGGGTGGATGACCGATTTCCTTGAAATTTCTTAATCAGTATGAAATGGCGTGTTGTTATTAAAAAACAGGACTCTTTTCTCGATTTTGCTTCTTCCTTCCAAATGCATTGTTACATTTCCTTGTAAAGGTCATCGCAATATTGTTCATTGATGGTAGAATCTCTGGAAAGGTAGTCGATTAGAAGAAATTCTTGGAAATTGCAATAAAGAACGGCCATTAACTTTGAAGCCGATCTATAGATATTGAATTCCTCTAGAGCTTCTTCTCCTTTGTTTCCATATTCTGGATCATACAGTCGAATCAATGTTACATTGGCACCTACAATGCGCGAAGGAATTTAGTATACATCTACAAACTGTCATTACAGAGGTTCTTAAAGGTGAAAGCCCAGTTGAAACGGCAGGCGTCGCGTCGCTTTAACAATTCTCCGCGGCAGACGCGTGTAGGATTTGAGCAAGACCCAATGGACGCGTCGCGTTGATACTATTAAGATTTATTTATAAAAGGAAAAAGTGATAGAAAAGCTTGAGTTATTATTTAAAAGTGAAATAGTGGATCTTATCAGAGTTATTAGAAGTGGAAGCTCTTGCATTTACAGCTTACCAAGCATATGCAGTTTAAAATCAATCAAAAGAAGCGTCTGCCGCGCGTTAAAAGTAGAACATTGCTCTACTTTCGCATCGAATCCGGCAAGCGAGACATCTATTTGGCCAGCACGAACTTAAACACATGTATTCTATTGAACTGTCAAAGCGACGCGACGCTTGCCGCGTTCACTGGGTTTTCTCCTTAACTTCTCTGTTGACCTTTTTCATTTGCAAAAGTGTGTGCGTGTGGCTGTGTGTGTGGGTGCGTGCGCGCGCTCCTGCGTGAATTCGCGTGTGTGTGTGTGGGGATGTGTGTTTGGCTGCGCGTGCGCGTATGTGTGCGTATGTATTAAGACGCGTGTCCTTTCAGCTATCTGACAAATTTCTCTTTTGCGGTCTGCCAGTATTTTTTCCATATTTTCTCTGGCTGCTGCGCCTCCGGTTTTGGACGTCCCAATCAGGAATTGTGTGGAATTGTCTATTCACTGGAATAAGACTAGTCTACCGTAAGGAGGAAGAAGTACCTAAATCAATTCAGAGTAGATCCCAAATAATTCTGGGTTTTCGTCAAAATTAAATGAAAATCTAAGATCTTCCAACTGTCCTTAGTTTATAGCGATTCTTCTATAGTCAAGATCCATTTGTGATACGTAATTTTGTTATTGTTAGGCTTAAATTTTTTCATGTCTACTTGATTTTTTAATTGTCTTTAATTTGATTAATTATTTGAAATTATATACGAAACTGAAAACTAAGCAGCGAAATTAGATGTATCACATATTTGTAAATCGGAAAGCAAGTGTCGTTTAAGAAAAAAAAAATCTTATTGAACGTAGTAGGTACCGCAAGGCTCAATTTTCGGTCCTTTATTTTTTAGTTTATTCATAAAAATGATCTCTCTATAATCCTCCGAGATTGTGTTCTATTCATGTCTATCTTTATGATTGTGTTGACGCTAGTTAAATTAGCGGAAAGTATCAATCAAAGTTTGGTTCTGAAGCGTATTACTTTGCAACTCAGAAAAAAAGCCCAAGCTAGGTATTTGAAGTTTATAATCGTCTTATTGAATTTACAGCTTTTTTAGGATTGACTTTGGATGATTTGTTTGGCTAAAACTGTTTGTAATCTTGGAATTATTTTTGTTTAAGTGTAATAAAATCAAGCATTGGAATAGTTAATACTTTTATTGTGATTTACAAGGCTTATGGTGTCAATATACTCTATCCAACCCCCGAAATTGTATTTCTACCTACTTAAATAAAGATCTTATGCCCTCTATGGCAATTTCAATAGTAGGTGTTTTTATGACATTCTTCCTTTATTATTTGGAAGCCTTGCTATGTCACTCTTTTTATTTTATTGAAACCCTTCATAAAGGATTAGTAAGATTTTTCTTTGTTCCGATATACTGAACAACTTTAGATTTGACTTTACGACACTAATCTCTTTTTGATGTTGTGTATATAGAAGATTTCTATTTCTTTTTTTTTTTTAACAAATAATCCAGGAATTTTTAAATTTTCAAGTATTTTTCTTTTCTTTTAATTTTATGCAATAAGTTTGTATTATTTCTTTTAAAAAATATAAAAAAAAAAATATTTCCATTATTCTTATATACCAAGGCGCATTCGTTAATTAGAATTCGTTGAATTTTCAAGCGAAAGTTTTAGACTTAACCAAAATTTATTACATCTGATTTTGGATTTATTAAAGGCATCCCTTTCGGATAATTCTGACAACCACCACCCACCCATTCATTCTGTACGGAATTCCATTAATTTAGCGCGCAAGCAAAACTTTTGTGCCACCAATAAATCACTGCACTCAGCCCAAATTATAAGAGAGTAAAGTTTTGCGAGTCTAGTACATTACCGTCAATATGTGAAGATATAATTCTGTTCGATAACTTTGGTTGGCTTGTCTTGTACCCTCCCCGTACCCAAAACTCTTAATACCAAACACCTCTATGGCACCCGATCCCGATAGCCACAAGTACGCCCTACTTTTCTGTCCTTCCGGTTTGTAGAAGTATAATATACCAGTTTTGTTACTTTTACTAGAGTATGCTTTCCCTCTCCTCTCCTCGAGTAGGTCGTTACACATATGACTTTAGAGTTGGAGCTGTAAGAAATGGTGAAATTCTTAGATATATATATTCGTACACGATGTATGTATATCTTGTAAGAACTGTAAGGAAGTTGATAGCTATTGCAAAGAAACACGAAGAATATAGTAATTACAAGCTTGGGAGTAATAAAATTTCCAATATGGAATTCATGATCTCCGTTGTGGTTCCACCATAATATATGTATATACTTGGAAGAGATAAGAGTTAAGTTTTGTTTTTTGTTTTTTTTTTGCCTCAAAAGGAAAATTCATCATGCAGTCTCACAAGACCACGTATATAATCTATGGCAAAACTCCAGACTTGGTTAAGGGTAATTAATCCTGATATAGTGTAGCCAAAAATGTCACCAGTATACACGGTATCTGCGCCTGCAGTCGAATCCAATAATGAAAGTATTTTTCTGTAGAAATCGGCAAAATCCCAATCGAGAAAATATTATCTTGGGGCAAACATCTGAACAATGTCGCTGACTGGGTTGGGATTCAATGATTCTGCATCATCATCATCATCATCATCTACGTTTTGCTACCGAACCACATCACCACTTCCTTCAGTAGATCGAGCATCTTTGTTGCTGTTCTCGCTGATCGCGCTTCTACCTTTCCATTATGGAAAAACATTTTTATTCATCGTCTCATATAAATTAAGACTGATACGGCAGTAAATCAAATTCCATGATGACATGATGTCATATCTTGTCGGCAACCCCTCACTCTTGTCGGCGGCACATCTATAGATCGCGCGCACCATTCAAGAGATACGATCAGAGAAGAGAATATTATCGTAACACAGTCGAAGCAGTTAGCCACACAGAGCCATATGAGATCGAGTAAATTTCATATTATGGGGGAATGTGTGTGATGCTGTTGCTGCTGTTTGATGCTGCTATTATGGTGATGATAGACATTGAAAAGGTTTACCAAGTGACCATTTAGTAGTAGCCAGGTAGCTAGTACTGGGTGCTGTGGAATGTTTTATGCTCCCCTGATATTATCAAAGACTTTGAATTGATACTTTAGCAAAGATTATAAAAATTATGGAGAACTGATCATATAATCTTGGTTTCGACCTTCACGATCACGACAAGAAGAATATTAAAAGCCACACACACGTAAAGAAGATATATGCAGTCTATAATAGCGCGCTATCGATCGGTTGGTGCAAAGATCTTTAGAGTTGATATATAAAAATTTATTGAAAATACAAAATCATCGTCCCTGTTCCTGTCTCTAATAGAAACATTAAAATTAGCTGCTGGAATACACAAAAGATACGTGCCGTGAAATTAGCAAATAATGATTTTGATGGTAGAAAAATAAATTGGATTTTTTTTTCTGCTTATATTTTGTCACTTTTGGAGGCTTTTGTCTTCTATTTTTGATTTTTTTTTTAAGTGTTGAGAAAAACTGGAAAAAAATTTTAATAGATATTTTAAAAATCCATAAAGATACTTCCTTATAGCATAATAGCTATGTGGCTATCAAAAATTTAGGCTATTTATAAATAAAAGCATTTATGTTTATAAATTGTCAGATGTTTATGTATATATTTTTTTAAATTAATTAGACTACCTACTACAAATTATGCATTTCAAGATAAATTTTCAATACTTAAAACGGGCTTGGAAAAGTTCAAATATGTTCATTAGGTGGATAATTTGAAAGATTCCACAAAGGTCAATTTAGATTTTTTATGGATCGATAATTAAACTTAAATCTTTTAATAATATCAATGTTTATGAAATATTTTAATTTATTTAATTTAACATGAAACTGCAATTTAAAATTTGTAGTAAAATATGAATATTATAATTAGTTAAATGTTATGAAGAATATTTGTTTTTATAGTTTTGAAATAAATAATATTTTGGTTTCGATTAAACTGATAGTGTAGATGAACGTGGAACTAGGGGTAAAAAAATACGAAGAGGTAGGAGTTATAAGAAGGATATAGAAATATAGACTACGTAAGAGTAAGTGACATGGAACAATTAAGAGAAGTCAGTACTCAACAAAACTTTTAATTTAGATACCAGCGAACCTGTAGGTAATAAAATTGACTATACCTAGGTTTGTGTCCTGAAAGTGAGAAAATTCATAAAAAGTTAGCCTAGACCTAGACCACAGAGCACATTAGAGACATCTACCGCAAAAGATAGAAACCCAACATCCGACAAAACCATACCAAAAATAATATAACACACGTTATATTATTTTTGAAAATACAATTTAAGACGAAAAATGAAAATTTGCAGTTCACATAAATTGAAAATTTTTAACGAGAATTAACTCTCCTAAATTTGTTGCCTATAATTGTTAAATATGCTATTTTTCTTTGTATTTGAACAACTTTTAAATAAATATTGAAATTTCTCGTCGGTGAAATGTCGGGAGAAAAAACAAGTACTATTAGAGTCAAATAATTATAAAAAGCGACACTAAAAATGGAAAAACTCGACGTTATTTGCTAGATCTAGGCCTTATCTTTCTAAAACAGTCACAATTTAAAGAAATGTGAATACCTACCCACAGAAATTTGATTTAAAAGACCTCAATTTTTACCATTTTTTACAAGTTTCCGAGCTAATATCTCCATTCCAATACACTTTTTTTTAATTTTTGCCGACGTTATTTACTAGACTTCTTTATTACCATAAATCATTTCTGCTACAAATAGTTTGCCAGAAATTTGCATTGAAAATAATATGAAACTTGCAAATATTGGTACTGACTCATCTTAATAAAGGGTTTTCCAATAAGAGGTGTAATTTTGATATTCAAAGAAAAATGCAATTTTTTTATATAAATGATCGGATCTTTATTTCATTATAAAGAGGAAGGTATGCCGTTAATAATGGAAAATAACATCAGACAAATGACCACCACGAACACGCCTACAGGACCATATCCTTTTCAGGAAATTTTCCATAACCAAATCGCAAAGTGACTGCCCTATGACCTCGATAGCCTCACGAATTCCATCTTTGAGGTCTTCAATCAACGCTGGGCTGTTGGCGTAGACCTTCTCTTTCACGTGGCCCCAAAGGAAGAAGTCGCAAGGTGTTAAGTCACAAGATCTCGGTGGCCAATTGTGATCACCTCTTCGAGAGATAACACGATCCGGAAACTTTTCCCGTAAAAGATCAATGGTTTCGTTGCTTGTATGGCACGTAGCGCCGTCTTGTTGAAAGTAAACGTTGTCCAGATCAATACCATCCAATTCCGGCCATAAAATATCATTAATCATCTGTCGATAGCGCAATCCATTCACCGTAACTGCTGCTCCAGCCTCATTTTCGAAAAAGTAAGGTCCAATGACCCCGCGGGACCATAAACCGCACCAAACAGTCACACGTTGAGGATAGAGAGGCTTTTCAACAATAATTCTTGGGTTTTCCGAGCCCCAGATGCGACAATTTTGCTTGTTGACGAAGCCATCGAGGTGGAAATGGGCCTCATCACTCAAGATGAGTTTTCGATGGAATTCCGGATCATTTTCATGCATTTCAAGGACCCAATCAGCAAAGACTCGACGTTGTTGATGATCGGCCGGCTTGAGTTCTTGTGTTAACTGAACTTTATAAGCCTTAAGACAAAAATCTTTATGCAAAATACGGTGTAATGACGTTTGTGGAATGTCTAATTCCAAAGAACGACGAGGAATGGACAAACCTGGATTTTCTTCAACACTTTCGGCTACAGCAGCAATATTCTCGGCTGTTCTTGAGCGACGTGCACGGGTTTTATTCTTCACGTCACTAACTTGTCCCGACAGCTCGAATTTTTCTACCAATTTCTGTATTGCGGTCCGACAAGCTGCTTCACGACGACCCAAAAATGTTCGAGTTTTACGAACCGTCTCTGCGCGTTGTTGAATCGTGTATCGTTCCATTTTTATTAACGGCGTAGTTTCTGCTTGTCAAATGTAAAAATATGACAGCTCCAAAAGTGACATCTACCGAAATAGCGGGCTAATTAAAATAACACCTCTTATTGGAAAACCCTTTATATACATATGTATTAATTTCTTATACTAATTTTTGTTAATAGTCGTCGGTTAATGCACCCTTAATTTCGAATTTCCAGATTACACGAAACGGCTTCTATATCATTCCTCACGAACGACGACTGTTTTTTTTTTGTGAAAATTCCCTCAATAATTTATATTAGGACTTTGACGGCCACAAAAAAAATGTGATGTGGAATATTTTTCCAAATTTGATAAAACGTCCTAAATCATAAAACAGGATTTGAACCCCTTCGATTTTATAGTAATAGAAGTGAGTTGTGAGATTGGTCTTCCATGAGTCTCATTATCAATTAGTAGGCTTAAGTGGAGAGGTTTTATGTCTGTATCTGTAATTCTAGTAGATCTGAGATATAAGTGAAATTGGTTGGGTGTAACTTTACGCCTTTCTTATATATAAGAAATGACACCTATCGCATTGGTTTCTCAATATTTACTGTATCTACAGTGTCTGATATAAAATAGATATCAGGATTCCCATTTCTAAAGGCATATACGTTCTATTTTCTGTTTTACCTTGCATATCTGCTCACTAAGCATTGCATTTACTCTTCACTGCCACTATTCACCTGCATTGTCTTTTTTTCGAATGCAATCTTGCAAGAATAAGGATTGTCTAGAGGAGTTGTAAGAGGGCTAGAATGTTCAGGTCCAGACTTTCATATTCTTATGAGGGCTGATTGTGTTGATCTTTCACTTTATGCAGACGTTTATAATATTTATAATCGATTCATTGGACTCCAATCACACTATGTTCTTATCACAAATGACCTCATTTGTGACACTTTCGAGATCGTTATAAGATAAAAGAAAAACATTCATCTGATAAGGAAATATGTAATTGAACCCTTCCCAACTCCAAGTTAAAAGAACGAAATTTATAAGAAATATTTAATGCAAATCTCAACACTTAATATCCATTCATCGTTTGCGTCTTAATTCCTCTATAAAATATTACAAAATAATTCCTCTCAAAGCTATATTAAAACACCCATATTGAATCGATATCAGATCGTTTACATCTCGACAGTAGACCCCTCCGTTGTACATATAAGTGACACTCTACCGTGAAAGATTTATTTGCTCTGGAGTGGAATTTTACTTGTCTCGAGATCCATTCAAATTGTCCGATATCATGGGTTCAGTCTCCACTCTTTCCATCTGGGGGCATATACGAAATGTAGACAAACACGCACACAAATACCCATATTTCGTATCCAACATCAACTTCTTTATATTCAGCCTGTGATGCTGTCTAACTGGACTGAACTGACTATGCCCATCAGCCGTGCGCCAATTCATATCCTATCTAAAGATATATAAGTATGTACGTTCTAATGGTGCTGTCCAGTTCCCTTAAGCTATAATTTCTGGTATAGTTCCACAGTGCATCAGTTAATTTCCTTATCAAACAATTTCGAAAGTCAGTCAATCAGTGAACGTCCATCAGCCATCAACCGTGAGGAGAATAATGCTGGTGAGATGGTGGTGGCCTATCCCCATCTGGCCGCCCCGAAACCTATCATTACTGCCGGAACATTAGACGAAAATTCGTTGAACATTTTGTGCTTCTTATAAGTGACATGAAAATATTTTGCAAAAGAGCACAAGGGGTCTTGAGTTTAGTAGCATAAGGCAGAGATAGAGAGTTATCATGGTTGGCTATACACAATCATAGGGGCCAGAGTGCACTTATATTAAAAGTTTTATTTTTTTCTTTCTGTTATTGTTGTTGCGAAATTTGTATTTCGTGCCGACACTGGACAACTTAATGATGATCATCAATTACCGATTTGTTTTTTTTTTTGCACTTTCATTATAATAATTCGTATCCGCGCTTCATAGCTGCTTTTAGATAATTTCCTATTACCTGTACCCTGATATTTTATGAATACAATTCCTTGAGGCTTTTGTTATTATAAGTATATATGTAGATGCTAATGCACATCCGGTTAAATTGTTTAAAATTAAAAGTGTTTTAAAAATATAAAATGATTTTTTCTTCATTTCAGATAAATGCTGTAATTCAGAATCACCCTGTAAGTACCAATCTTTCTTTAATTTGAATTTTATCAAAAATGAAAAATCGATTTATCAATAAAAAATTAATTTAGACTTGAAGTTATTAGAATTAATGAAACGTACGCATCGTTAAATATTTCATAATTTAAGATATAAACTCAGAACATTAATGGTCCTAAACTAGTACCCTGTGGTAATCGTTTGTATTACTCTACATGAATGGTTTCCTGTATATAAGTTCTTGCATCACAATATTAGAAATATTAAAGAAAAAAAATTTGATTATGGTGATGTTATTATATTAGCATGGTTGCAGGATTGCTTGCTATTCCTTTCATCTGGGCTGGGGGGCATAGGCGTGATCCTTGGTAACTACCAAGCAAAAAAATTTACACTCTACGTAATGCTGGTGTTTTAGAAATTTTAAATCTTAATATAAGCCGAGGATAAATATATCCTTTCTTAGCTTACAGCTGGGTGGTGCCTTTTGAATTCAAAGTATGTACATACGTTTTTTCATTTTTTATTTTAAAGGCAGGTGGACGAGAGATCCCAAGCACGGAGGCCAGAACGGCCCATTGTACTTTCCTGATATAAGCCCTATCACCAAAACCTTCCTGCCTTCTTAATCAATCGTATCAGATATTGGTGAGAAAGGGTTTTCAACTCCTCTACGGATAGGAGGGCAGAACCTAGAGTATCCATCCTGCTCCGAGCGAAGGTCGTATAAGTACACAAAAAGTGTTCGGTTGTCTCCGGCTCTCCTTCCAGGTAAGACAGACACTCATGGCTGTTAAAATCTCCCATCCTTGTTAGATGAGCGTAAAGCGAGCTGTGGCCAGTGATGATGCAAAGAACAGTTCTACATTGTTTACTTCCGAGCCCCATGAGAAAATCAAAGATATTTCCATTTGGCGCACGAAGAAACAGTTTTGTGCACCTGAAAGTACTCAGGTTCACCCATCTCTGCTGATGCTTCATATGATCATCCGCTTTGATGAGAGGCCCAATAATCGAGATGGCAATGCCTACAGTGGGTTCCGGTCCAAAGAGTGGAGAATCAGAGCCAGCCTTAGCTAAAAGGTCAGCTCTTTCATTCCCCATTATCTTCATATGACCAGGAACGCACTGAAAGGACACCTTGTTGTGGATACATAACTTATTCACAGACGATCTGCAGTCCTCCAGTAACGTACATGTTATCCGAGGGCCACTTATAGCTATCAAGGCTGCCTGACTATCAGAAAGGATAGCAATGTCCTTTCCCTTGATCTCCATATCAAGAGCTGTATTTGCTGCCATTGTGATGGCGACGACTTTAGCCTGGAAGACAGTGGTCTGTCTTCCAAGTAAATCCCAATGTCAGGTTCAGGGAAATAAACGCGCGCCCCGGCTCCCTCATCTATTTTTTTTTCTAGAGCGAACCGAGGAAGGCTCGATAAGGCACTTCCGCCAGTTCACGATTCCCTTACAGGAAAACTAACCTAGAAGGACGCCTGAAAGGAAGTTCTGGCACCATCGCATCAAATGGCATGCTGGCCAGAGTGTTTTACATATCGTACATGGCTCAGCAGTTTTATCTGACTCTATAGAGTAGTGACAGTCTTTCTCTTCGTCTATAAGATAAGTTTGATTGGTTGGTTGAAAATGGTGATGAGAAAGGTTATAATACGCACAATATGAGCAGACTGTCCACCCACTATTACTGAATATTCGGTCAATATGTGTATCATTCAGCATTGATTGCAGATAGAATTTTCCTAATCTTGCTAATAATGGCATATGCTTCCACAGTTGACAGTGGCCAGTGATTAGACGGACTAGGTCTAGTATTCTCTGTTTAGAAGATGTTCGTTTAAGTAGGATCCTGAAGTAATGCACACATTGGTCACACTAGAGTTCTAGTTGAGTTCTGCTTAACAAGTATCATATTGATCAGAGTTAGTTAAGAACCCTTTGATACTCTTAACATTTTCTACGGGTTATTTGAACAGGATAAGAACACTCCATTACTGACCTATTGAGGAGAGGTATTATAAGATTTCGACCTCTTTGGGACGCGGTCCATTGGAAAAATTCTCTAAGATAACGCGGCTCTGTAGTACGACATATAGGAAAATTACGACCCTTTGCTTTAGGTAGCTGGACAGAGAGAACAGGTTAGTCCTGAAGAGCGAAACATGGTCGAATCGCCTCAAGCCAAATATAAATCGTATGCAATCGTTAAATGCAGCCTCTGAAATGTTGTAAAATAAGTGCCTTTATAAGCTTAGAACGCAACCTCTGGAAATGATGTGGGCTGAAGGCCGTAGTCGCCGCAAGCCTGCACATATCTAGCTGACAGTAAAACTGACATAATTGCAGCACTTCATATCCTGCTTTATTACAATTCCTAGGTTGGTTACTCTGCTTAAAATAAGGAACGAGTATCCATTTAAGACCACGGGAGGGACATCGGATAATACTTCGTTATTGTCATAGAAAATGGTGCATTGCGTATTTGAGGATTCAATAGCAGTCTGTAGTTTAAGGTCCAAAAGTGGATTCTTTCTAAGTCGCCATTTAAGCGAGCTAAGCAGTCCTCAATAAGTCCAATAGGCCGACATATGTACAGTTGTACATCATATGATATTCATATAGGTCAGGCGCATATCCAGAGCAGCAGTCTAGGGGGGGTCACAACTAAAATGTTCGAGGAGGAGGAAAAAGTCGGAAGAAGCTGCTTTTAATTTTTTTTTTTTGATCATATTTACGTTATATCACAAAATCCAATTTTAAGTTTGATTTGGAAAAGCTATTGATAATATTATCCATATCAATGCCGATCTCAGGGTGGACATTAAGGACTCATAACGAGATACGCCTTCTAGTGCAGAGATTGTAGAAATAGATGCTGACCCAAGCGATTCTGTCACGGGTGAAGTAATTGACTGAGAGTGAGCTTGCAGCTTGAGTAACATTTAAAGGAATGGGAGTAAGAGTGCATGATTTGTTACTAATTAATTTCTTCTGATGGGAACTTAACTGATCCTGCTTTCTTCTGAATGTCAATTGTCTTATCAGTCTTCCACTATACACTTTCACTACTATTTCTGCTTCCATTGCTAACTGATATTTCAAGTTTATCCTTCTCTTACAAATTAAAAGTTAACGTGAAGTTAAATTAAACAACACTACTTGAATTAATACGAAAGTACAAGCAAAGCAACGCCAACTACCGCAGAGGAAAGTGAATGAATTTTATTTTTATAGTTTTGCCGTAATTCTGTATAAAAATTTGAAAGAAAAATTTAAAAGCAAAATTTTCAACAAGAAAATGTATGAAAGCCAACGCTCGTAAATAGCTTTCGACACCAAGACCAGCCAAGACACCTGAATCAGTACAACTCTTTGGAACCATGGTCAGCCACCAGTAGTGCATGAAAAATCTAAAGAAAAAATGTCAAATCTTTCTAAGAAAACTGAATGCTTATGCCATTGTCCGAAAAAAGTTAACCACCAGAATTAATCCACCAATTCGTTTGAACTGTTGTCGGTGAATAGTAATTCATTAAAACTCTTAAGAAAAATTTGCAAGTATATTTCTAAGAAAATTTTAATGCTTTCCTACGAACGTAAAATGTTTGAACAACTCAGCCTTGAATTTGTGTCGCCATGGAAAATTAACAGGTGGCTAGAAGTTGATTGCATTGAACTTGGTTTCTCCCTGGAAGAGCCCTAATTTAAAAAACGTTAAGTCAGTTTTTATGCTTCTGTTGCGAGCTCTTCACCAAGTTGTCCTGTTACCGATTTTATGTCGGAAAATTAGATAGGTTAAAAAAATTTTATGATCGCTGACCAATTTATTCGAAACAAGAACACATTTTAGTCTCGAAATTGTGTGTTTTTTTATCTATAGGAGTAATCGGTGCAACAAAAATATAAAAGCACCATAATAATCGGGCTGCTAAGCATTGCGTGCCTTTTTCTAAATAATCAAACACTAAAGTAAATATGCATTACAAAATTACTTTGCATCCTGAGATAGGTATGATTGATGACTTTTTGACACTATATAAAACAAAAGAAAATTCTAAAAAAATCGTACACGTTGCAAAGACGAGGAGCTACGAACGAATGACTATTATACCCAATTCAGAATCCACAATTACTAATCAAAAGAAGAAAATCAAACGCCCAACCCAACGCTAACTGTAGCCACAGATTGGAAAAGTGGATTACAGCACCAGCATTAATCGCCGGGGCGTCAGCTACGCATTGTGTCCGTACCACACGAAAATCGTCCTGTTAAACTTTTAAAACTCACACTACAGTCCAGAACCACATTTAATTCAGCGCGAAGGCTAGGTGACCCTTTGGGGGAGGTCATGACCCCCATGACCCTATCCCTGTATACGCACCTGACATAGGTAGGGTGCTGCCAAAATTGGTCTTAAACCAATTTTTTCTTAGTTTTGATTAAGTTTTCTGAACTTCCCCGAAAAAAATGTTCTTGGCTAGAATTGGAAAAATTTCATGTTCTAACAGGGGCGCACCGAGAGGGGTGACGAACGGGACCGGCCCCCCTCCAGAATGTCAGTTTTCTGAACATAATTTACAAAGTCCGATAAAATCAAATAAAACCTTTTAATCTACAATACCAGTCCTTAAGTGCTCAGATGGGTGCAGGATGCGACTTTAAAGCCCTATTTTTCTGACTTGTTAGGGACACCTATGGTTCCTCCCCAAAGCCAAATCCTGGGTGCGTTACTGTGTTCTAATGTTATCAAATAAATATTGTGATATATATAAGAAGTACAAGCAGGGCAGTGATGTCGGTTTATTGTAGCTTTGAATTGTCACTATAAGCACCAAACAAATATAAATGTCGCTTAAGAGATGTGTTTAAGAAGAAATTAAAGAAAAACAGTTTTCAGAAATTTTTAAAAAATCAAATGATATTTTTTCCTTGATATGGTAAATGTTAGTGAATGGGGGGGGGGGGGGGGGGGTACATCAATCAACCAAGCGATATTTACACAAGTGGCTTAAAGTGAAATTTCACAACTGAAAATTTACATCCAAAAAGTTAGAGTAAATTTTGGTGTCTTTGCAGCTCCATCTATCAGCAACTATCAAAATCAGAATGATAGCTGACGAGAACATAACACATAAAAACGTTTTTTTAACATAATGCCTCAAATAAATATGTATGCATTTGATAATATCAACGATATAGATATGTATGTGAACATATGACTTAGAAAATGTTGTGTTTTATAGAGTGCACATATATCGCCCATAAATCATCTTATAACCTTCAATGACTCTAAAGAATTTATGTAAATTAACTGTAGCCAATCTAAAGTGTATATGTTCCGTTATTAGACCGATATTCTACATAAAATCAAGTTATTTGTTATCACAAGACTCGTCAGCCAGTCATACCTACATGTGGTTTACTGGAATTTATCATAATCACAGATCATTTTACTCATGCTGGAGACGATCTACTAGCTTCAAGTTGAACGCCGTTCATTTTGTTAAGAATATTGATCTGCGCGCATGTTTACTGAACTGATCCCATAATCATCAATTAATCTATACCTAAACCAACCACCAATACATATACAATCCGTTTTATAATTAAAATTCATGTAATCATATGCAAAATTAAGACGCTTAGCTGTTGGTGGTTCATTTGTGATAATATGGAGAGACCTAAAACATGAGGAAAATCAATCAGAATTGTTTGCACTCTATGGTAATAGAAGTAGAGGGGAGGAGAAAAAAAAAAAAAGAAAAAAATCGAAATCGTCGAGAAACATTGAAAGAAGACATAATGGTCGCGCTCATGTTCAATTGATCGCGGTTTTAAGGTGTTTTCGAGACATCGCAACGATCGATCTTGTCTGTCTATGGTACGCGCAACTTGCGCAAATTTTTTTCTCCCCGCACAATTGGTGAAATTTTTCTCTTTTCCCGCTATTCAAATGAAGATTTCACGTGGAATTTTAATGCTTTTGAGTTGGTTAAAATTAGATACATTCTTGCGATATCATAAAGGTTTCGTGTAAACAGTTAATTTTGATATATAAATGTTAAGTGGCTGAGGATCGATCATGCTGTGGTAGGTAGTAGATATCAGACATCAGGTATAAATCATCGTAGTTGGACAATCTATAAAAAGGTCGCCTGGAATGAGGAGGGGAGGTGGGATATTATAATTCGTGATTATGGGTGGTCAATTACTCAGAAATTATCACTTATTTTGCTTGTTCTGTAAAAATTATGAGACTACAGGAACACACACGGTTTTTATACACATACATATGTAATTATGTCAATGACTTAACAGACTGATGTATTTTACATACAAATTATTTATGTACCTAATGGACACGGTAGCTTATCTCTTATCTATTTAGCTGTTAAGCACAATTACTGTCCTTGGTAGGTAGGTAGGTAGGTGTTAATATGGTGAGAACTTTAATTTCTTTGAATTTCGTCTGGGTCTCCTTCTTGTGTTGAATTTTGATAGTTTTTTGTAAGTAGTTTACACATGCGTACATGATATGTTTCCAAATTTATTATCATCTTAATCTGGTTTTTGAGTTTATGTTTCTTTCTCTTTGCCTTGATTCCATCAATCGGATGAGTGTGACTTTCTATTAGGTAAACATGTTTCAGTTTTTAGAGCTCTTATAATTCAATTGCAAAACACCTCTGGTTTACAAGTGCTAATGCCCTTAATCTGTTACTAAATGGTATCGTTAGCTGTGCTCAAAACTCTACTTTACCGTTGTATACTCGCATTGTTTATAAGATTAATTTCTTTTTGAAGAATCTTCATAAAAGCCACAAAATAATTTTAGAGGCTCTTTAATGAATTAATTAATTGGTATAATCTCGTTAGACCTTATTCTAGCAAGTATTTGATAGTCCAAATGATAATTAATTCGGACAACACAGATGTGTCATTTGCTGACCATAATTCATAGAGGATCTATTTGTGATATGGAAAGATCCAAATCTGGAATAGATGTTGCAACTGAGGATTGAGGAAACTTCAATATGTTCGGGTAGCATGGAATAGATCTGCCCTGCAGATATACTTTAAATTGAATTTATATTAGAAAATAGAGTTTATTTTCTCTGATAGTTAGGAATAATGTAAAGCTAATATCTTTTCCATATCTAACCGAAGTCGGGGCTGACCTTCAAAGATAAGAAAAATCTAATGAACAGGTATAAGTAATAAGGCTAGCCTGATTTGGATATGAGAAAACTAGGACCGATGTGAGGTATGTTTATGTGCATCTGTTTAAATCTAATATACGAATATATATAGCCTTATCATCATATCTCTGCACAGAGAAAAATTTGGGAGGAAATTTTAATATTTTTTACATTATATATTATGACCAAATCTTTTTTCTATTAAAATATAAGCATTCTCAAAACTTAAAACTTTATGTCCGATGTTAATCCTGTTTGGTATTAAAAAATTTCAATATTTTTTTGTATTAAATTGTAATAAATCTTAAATTACTTTTCTAGTATGGAAAAGATTAAAAATTATTACACTATTTTATTAAAAGTTAATTATTAAATCATTAACTTCTACTACTTTAAATAATTAGTTCCTAATATGGGTTAAGATTAAATTCCAATCGTATGTGAAGGATTCTGCATTACAGAGTAATATCTCCAAACATTGAAATATAACCTGGGAACTAAAAATGCTATGGGTATTAATTACAATAAAATAACATTTCTGAAAATGTAAGGGATTTATTAGTACTTCGTTAAAAATTACAAAATTATATTCACTTTTTTCTACATTTTTCCATTCTTTCGTGATATTTTTTTTATAAATTTCATATAAACTGTGAAATTGTCATGATTAACCAAAAATATAATATTTTCCTCCTTTTGTAGTATTTGATGTATTTAAAAAAAAATTTGTTAGTAAAATAAACAAATAAGCCGGGTTTATAAAAATACTTTGTTTTCACTCATTTTACACTAAAAAAATCAGTCTGTTCATTTATATCATATTTCGATATGTTTTCAGTTAATTTTTTTCTTTTTTCCAATCAATAAGGGAAATTCTAAGAAAGTATTTTGATTGAAATTGCTTTCTTGGTGACGAAAGGCCATAGTTTTACAAATGTTTTTAAAATTTTTAGTTTGAGTGCAGATTGCCTTAAACACTTTATGTTTAGCTTCATATCGTATGGCGCTAAAATAAACAGAGGGCCTCATTTTCCTAATTATTCCAAGGTAGTGCGTCAAAAAGTGATACTTTGAAATTAACTCTACTTTAAAAAATTTCATTACACTTTTTAAGTGCAGCGAGATTAAGTTACTCAAAGTGACTATATCTTCATTCCGAATTTCATAAGAGAAAACTATTTCCATTATATTTACTTAAAATATTTTCAATACATTGCCATCAAATTAAGTGATCTTTTAAGAAAATATTACCGAATAACAAAGGAAAATGAATCATACATTACATTGGGAAGTATTTTGTCGAATATCTGACTTTTCAAAGTTTATTGTAGAAGGTTGATTTGTACTTTCTAGTATACCAAAATAATAAAATTTTATTCGACAATGTATTTACTCTAAGCTTAAGAATTTATGTTAAATGAAAAAAGAAAAACCCGCTTCAAAAGAAATGGTACGACATCTTCCACAAAATGTTGTGCATTGGGTCTACTGAACAATTATGTGCTGTCTTACTTGAAAAAAAAAAAAAAATCGGAATATAATAGCCCGTTTTCCGATGCACCACTCACTTTTATGTATTTTTTCACATTTCCACTTTCCAGTTTAATATAAAAAGACATTGGTACTTTTTAGATGGTTTTACTTCAAGTATATGCAACGAATTGTCGCTTCGAGAAATTGTACAATGTAGAAAGCAATTACGAAACCTAATCCTCAGAGATATTAAAGTGTAATTTCGACTTAGGTTAAAATACAAGCTTTAATGCAGCTACGAATTATATTTCAATTCACACGTGGCGCTCGCAATGGTTACAAAGATTTAAATTCAATTCTAATGCAATTACGAAACCTAATCCTCAGAGATATTAAAGTGTAATTTCGACTTAGGTTAAAATACAAGCTTTAATGCAGCTACGAATTATATTTCAATTCACACGTGGCGCTCGCAATGGTTACAAAGATTTAAATTCAATTCTAATGCTCAAGTTGCTTAAATTGTAACTCTAAATGTAATTAAACACTTGTTTCTAATTACAAAAGAGTAAATTTTAATCTCCGTCCAAAACAAATTAGTGTATATTAATATCCAAATGAAATTACATTCCAATGCCAAAGTAATATTACAAAAAGTTGTAAGTTTTTCAAAGATTAGATTATTATGCCCAGATTTTTCTGTGTGTGAAGAGTATTAGGCGACTAAGCTAAATATGTCATGACAACTCTTTTCTAAAACTAAAGAGGTACTTTTGAAATATGTAGCAAAAATTATGTCAGACTAATTGTCACTTTGTGAAAATTCTGACATTTGAGCGACCACTGCTTAACTTTAGGAAAATCTATTTGCAGCTACTGAGCCTTCTTGTAGGTGCCAGATTATTTTAAATTTTATAGAGTTTGTAACAAGCAACTACCAAGCCTTAATCTACCTTATTGGAACTATGTATATAGTTTAGGCACTTTCTGTGTTCTTGTCCGGCCTTTGCCCGGAGGAAGGTTTTGGTAAGATGGTTTCGAGCAGATTAGCATAATGTGTCGCCCTGGCCTCCGTGCTTGGGATCGCTCGTCCCTCTGCATTTAAAAATATATATATCCTTTGGGAGAAGACTCACTTTAAAAAAATCTTCACATTTTGGTAGCATCTAATTTATGCACATATGTATGTATATGTATGTATTTGTGTATTTCCTACGAGTATAACTATATTAATTCATCGATGCTTCATGCATTTATGCCCATAATCTTCCTCTTACTTTGCTTTCGCAGGTTGCGCAATATATGCCCAGGTTAGGTTAGGTTAGGTTAGAGTGGCGGCCATCGCGCGGGGATCTCTGCGATCAGCCTCACTTAGACCATTTGTGGTCCATTGTGATACCACCATGATGGGAACCTACCTGGGAATGATATCCCAGTTTTAGGGGTTGCGGTGAAGCTAGCCACAGGATTTAATGAACCTTACCAGGTCCCCCAACTCCCTGCCTGCTAGCTCCCCAATTCGCCGAAGAAGTACCTTCCGAGCGCAGTCTTCCTACGCACGGCAAGGTTAAGGCATTCACACAGCAGGTGCGCTGAACGCTCTCCTCCTCCTCCTCATCCATATGCCCAATATGATTCAATCTTTCTGTGCGAATTAAAGTATTTTAATAGAGATGAAAAACCCTTCCACCGGTGTATAGCTATACATGTGTATAGACGTCGTTGATAACGTATCAAAAATAATATTAGGAAGAGAATAGAGTCCTGTGTGGAATAAATTTTGATTTTAATATTTTAAATAAATCAAGCTTTATTTTACAAATTATGCACAACTCTAAGCCTTTATAAAGTAATTAATAATTTCTGAAAAATCACAAAATAAATGTTTTTCTCTAAATGAAAATAAAATTTTCCTACAATCAACTGAGAGAAAATTTTTCTCGAAGTTAAAGGGAGGTTGAAAATTGCATGCAGCTCTACTTTAGCTTAGATTTTTCTTTTAGCATACACGTAAGGTTTGAAATATTAGCCCTCGTGTCTTTGTTCTCTTTTAAATATGCATTTAATATAGTTAGACAAAATTTTATCTAACAATCACATTGACCATCTTTTAATCTTTAAGACGAAAGGATTTGAAATGCTTCTAAATTTATTACACCGGAAGGGTCTTTGTAATTTTTCTACTTATTATTAATGGAGTCATATGGGCCGTAATTACTGGCCATTATCCATATACTATATGTACCTAGTCACAAATTAAGTTTACAAAAGGGAAATTTTAATAATAGGTAGAAGCTGTTATAAATAATTCCTGCCTGCAAATAAAAGAAATCTTATTATGAACATTTCTAAAACATTTCTAAAAGTATAACGTTGCTTTATACTGAATTATTGAACCCTTCATTTCAACAAATATACTTGAAATGAAATAAGACATTACGAAAAATCTCGTATAGTTCTTGATTAAGTCGATCCCTTCTTTTCAAAAAAATATTGTCATCCCTCTTTCGGTTAAAATTCCCATCTGGTCAAATATTGGATAAATGTAAAAAAAAAAACAAATTGAAAAAAAAAAATCATTTCATTTTTAGTTACTTGTTGACAACTGACAAAACTCTGTGCTAATACAACGACTATACATCATATGTATATATGAGTACAATTCACATTTCGGGTGGGTTATGTATGTCATTCATAACAATCCAAGAGGATAGTACCTAAACGAAAGTGTGACAATTCAAACAAAAAAAGAAGGGAAGGATGCTCACTCAGAGGGTTATATTTCATCGAACATCATCTACAACAAGATAAATCTGAGATTCCCGCAAATATATCCAGTCCAAATCAGATAGGGTTTACTGCGCTCCACTATCATTTTATCTATAGGATGATGACAAATATGAGAAATGGCATATGTGCAAACATAGTGGTGGTAATTGAAACGGATATTGTCGGTTCGTTGATTAGTCATAAAAGAAGGGAGCTGGTGTTAATATAGGGTGGACATGGTGAAAGTGTTTGATATTCTGGTTCTTTATGAAATTGTCTGTTTTTTTTTTTTGTCTTTATGTAAAATATGAGATAAAGGTCATGGTTCTAGGATGGAAATAGAGCAGTTAATGTGGGGATGTCATAATTGAGATTAGTTTACTCCTTATTTTGTAATGAAGAAAAATGTTTAAAAAAATAGCAATAAACATATTTGTAGCTTCATTTTTCATAAAGCTTTCACAATGTGAAAAATTTCATCAATTTCTTGCCACTACTTCAGGTAGGTTTGAAATCATGGAAGCAAATTTATATCATTTCTCAACATATGTAATTATTATTATTAATTTGTATTATATCAAATATTACTAAAAATATGTCAAGTGTTAGTGAGAAATGTTGGAGACTCATAATCTGTTCAAAAATATTTTAACTTTCTACAATTAAGCCTTGTTGATATTGTGTTAATTGACTAGCTCTCGTGCATCAGTAACTGGAATCAGCGCAACATAATCATAGTGTTAATATCAATGCTAATAGTATCAGGACTTCACACGTGCTAATTTTACCAGCATCGAGAACATCAAAGAAGTTAACTTTTACATCAGTGCTTGGTCAGTCGGCATAATGTCAACTAAACTTTGGGAACTAAAGCTAGAAAATTTAGTTGGCTACATTGTTATGACAGCGAAAAATCTAGTAAAAATATAAAACTTGTATTTGTATTCTCTCTCCATCCTTTTCTCTCTGTTTATCTTTTCCTCTCTCTCCGTCTTTCTTTCTCTCTCTCTATTTTGTCTTCTTATTATGTTCTCTCTCTCCTACATTCATTCTTCCTCTATCACTCCCTAGCAGTGATGCGACTTTGGTACAATTGTAGCAAAAATGATACTTTTTTTCATGTCATTCAAAAATTGCTACTTTGATACTTTTTTTTCTATTATTCTGTCTAAAATGCTACTTTTATATAAATTCAGACAATCGAGTTTATTAGATACTCAATGTAGAGGAAATTGGAAATAATTTTTTTAAAATAATATCGGAGTTTGGAGAATTCCAGGATTATGCTGATGTAAAGCAAAAAAAAAAAAAATCCTTAACAAAGCTCCAACGTAATGGCTATCTTTAAAGGAAGTTGTTGACAGAATTTTGGAGCAATGTTAAGCTCCTCAATTATTTTTTATATCATCTTCGTTAGAAGACGATCTAATAATTGCAAGAAAAATTGCTGAACAAATGGGAAATCCTTTAAGTAAAATATATTTTTACTTTTTGTCATAAATCCTTCAAGTTGTAACTACTATTAAGTTAGAGTTTCAAGCAGAATTTAGGTTACATACATTATGTAAAACAATTGAGACAGCCTACGAGTTAATTTGGTTGTTTTTTAATAAATAACTCAGATTGCCTGAATTGACCTGCAACATCAAGAGAATTATTTACTGCTTAATGAGATATACATCAGTGCAAATGCTTGATTTATTTATTGCAGAAAAGGGTTTAGTGGATTCCGTTTTGACTACTGTAAGGTCACTTATCCTTTCGTTTTATGAATTGGGTATTCAAATAAGAGAACACTTCGATTTCAAAAGAGACTTTTTAAAATAATTGTATTGTCTAGATCTCGATAGAGGATGCAAATATAACAATACTATTTTCTATTATTAAAAGCATTTCCAAATCTTTATTAGCATTCTGATGTAGAAAAAATTAGTACACAATGGCGAATCTTAAATCAGTTGACTGATCCTGAAAGTTTTTGGACTTATCTTTCTACTTTCAAAAACTGATTGGGGCAATATTTATTTAAAGAACTCTGTAATTTCGTAATGAATTTAATGTGTCTATCATACAGTTCTGCTGCCGTTAAATGAGTCTTCTCAGACCTCCAACTAACTAAAACAAATAAGCCAAATAGATTTGACCTAAAGAGCATTGAATTCATAATGTTTGCAAAAGGGCAAGTGAAAGTCTAAATAAAAAATACTTTGTCCAGACACCGTAATTACATAAAGCAACTTAAAATCGCGTTTATTAGTCAGAAATATCGACATAAAACGTTTAACATACAGGGTGATTAGATCAAGATACCACGCGATTCCTTGAGGTAATCTTACTATTAATTTATATTTCTTTTTCTTTAAGATTGCTACTTCTTCCTACTTTTTTTTGACAAAATTTTGCTACTTTGCTCTTATGGCAACACTGCTCCCTAGCTTTCTATCCCCTCATATATCACTGTCTCTCTCTCTCTCTCTCTCTTTCTCTTTCCCTTCAATCTAATCTCACATCTCTCTCTCTCTCTCTCTCTCTCTCTCTCTCTCCTCACTCTAACCCCTCATATTCCCCCACCCCCCACCCAATACCATTCAAGATTCTATTTTCTACATTATTTCTGTGTTGTCTCTCTCCATTTATTGCCCTCTCCATCTACATATATATGTCCCTTTCTTTCCTCGGTGCTTAATGAATACTGTTTATATTAATGCCTTAGGGTGTAATATACAGCTGTCAGCAGTGGGGCTCATTTGGTTCCCAATCTTCTTAATTGACAGTCGCTGACCATCCTATTGGGTACACTGTAATAGGGTTGTCTTGTCATATTTAAGGCAAAGAGGATCTTCTGATTTTGTTTTTTCATATTTCCAGTGATGTACTCGTTCCCCACTTGTTAGCGCAACCCTATAAATAAACTGGTATTGTGTACATGCATGTAAATCTGAAGCAAGGTATCAATATTTAAAATTCTGAGATTGATAAATCATATTTAGCTTTTCTTGTTTCTTATCTTTAACGTCCAGTGATGGATGTTGCTGATTGCCCATTACCTCTATTACCCATATTTTCAAAAATTCGTAAATTCGATGCGAAGATGCTGTCAAATAAAGAATAATACAGATAGAGGGTAAAATATGATAAAATAATACAAGAGAATGTCGAACTAGATTGGCAAGCCATAGCTAGGCAACTAGGACCAAGGTATATACAGGGTGGGCCAAAAGTCACCATGGGGTTTAGAAATAACTAACTTTTTCGTTTGTACATTGCTCCACACCCTGTTGACCGTTTCTCTTAATTCCTTTTTTACATGATAGCCAACTGTCTGTTCTTCATAGGTAAGCATGTTTCCCCACCCCACCTTACCCCTCCTTTTTTTCATCCTACCATATGTTACCAATTTAATTTTTAAACCCCATGGTGACTTTTGGCCCACCCTGTAGAAGATAAGGTATTCCCATTAAAATTTTGGCAAATTGCAGATGATAGCCTGTGACTAATGTATTTACATTTTTATAGAAAAAATAGAGAGAGGAGAGAGAGTATCGTGTTCTCTGTACAGTACTTTTCTATACATTGTCACAATATTTCGTCACTAATGGCGGAACGTGGTTCATAATGGGAATACCTTGACTAGGGTATTATTTTGAAGCAGGATCTCCATTGAAATCTCAAAGGAACTTATTAAGTGAAACTTCTTTGAGAATAACATACAATAATTAAGTCATTCTAAAGTGAACCAAAATCAACGGTGACCTTCAGTTACCTCCTAATATCCAATAAAAGACTAAGATTACTTTAATGATGTTTAGTTAAGATGGAAAACTCACAGTATAAATCATTTCGAATCATTAGAATCATTTGCCAATCATTAAAACGCATCAAATTTGTCTTTCACTTGAATTATAGTAAAACAGGAAAAACGCTTTCCGTGAGAATCTCTCATTTCAGCAAAAATTAAAGTTAGGGCGACTAAAGTATACTTGATGACGTCTTCAGGGAATTCTCACATCTTAGATTGTTCATTAAAGGACTCATGATCATTAGGTTGGAGAAAATTACATTAAGTTCATTAGAAGAAATGAGCAACGACCATCATGTTCGTCTGATGTATAGAACAAGTGAAGTAGGTATGTCTATGTATGGCATCATCGTCATCATGTAAATATGTATGTACATACAAATAGTCGAGTCTAAAGAGTAGCTGACCCCATTTATTTATAAGCCAGGAAAACTGGATTAGGGGATACTATTATAGTCTGGATAGTGTGTTATTATCCCCAATACCTACCATCACCGAATATTTTACCTCCTGATGCCAAATAAATGGATCAAACTTTGAATAATTACCCTGCATGTGGGCGTCTGTATAATAGGTCTCTATTATATAGATATATACGTGGGTATGAGTATTAGGGCGATATTATTTATGATATGGTCTAGTTAACCCCCAAAAATTCATTGACTAGATATATACTATACATAATATGATTTTCTATAAAACATTTCGAGTTAAGGAAGAGCATCAAGACTCGTGTAGCCTCAGCAGAGACATTATAAGCTCATAAATAACATTAAGCCCAGTCGGACAAGATGAACACAGGAAAAGAAAAATTATGGGACAGGTACCACATGGCAAAGTCCGAACTATTTCCTCTTGGCTGGACAATTTTTATGCTCCGAATATGCTAATAACATCACTTGATGCCTGTCAAAATATTAGTAAGTGACATCGGTGTTTCTCGTATACTGCGCTTCGACCTCTTTCTTTATAATATTGGGGACCCCGATAAGTGCCCATTGTTCAATTATTGACCATTTTTGTCATATTTGGATAAAATTATGACCAACGTCACGCTGATATGATTTCTTCGTCTTTTGAATAGAAACGCGTTTTTTTCGCTTTTATCTTGTTTTTTTTTTTGATTTATGAATGTTTTGTGACATTTTTCTCGTTCAAATTCAAAACAAGCAACAACTAGGGCGCTCACTGGAACTGGAAATTATTTTTACGGGGGAACACACCTGTTTTTCTGTCATCTTTCGATTTTATAATATATTTTCCGAGTGTATACGAGTGTATTATATGGGTAACCGGAAATATGTATATATGTATATTTGGACTGTTATGACGAGATATTATATGAAAGATATTTTCTTCTTTATTAAGTTATTCAGAGCAATTTTGTAGGGAGAATGAAATTTTACAATTTTCTTGTATTAAATATTCATTTTTGCTTAGTAAACCTACTCAAAAAGAGACCTGTGGGAGTATTACCCACTTGTTTTTATAAAAAGATAATAATATCGTAGAAGTTAGGAAATATATCAAATGGTTTAAATTAGTTTAAAGACTTCAATATCATAGTCAGTCACAACCACTGCCAATTATTATATTTATATTGGAAAATGATGAATTACAAAGCCCCGTGGAAAAACCCTTAAAATTTTTTTATGTGAATGTTTATAGATATGTGAGTAAAGAAATCTCAAACGGCAGATAATCATTGTAGTGAGTCAGTGTCTAACGAAAAATTGTTTACTTCTTACCCCCATCTCCTACATTAAAGCGGCCAATGGCGAGTCAACAGACGATTAGTGACTTTATTTATATTTTTTTTTGTGTGCAGTTAATGAACTTCTGTGGGTTTCTTTTTCTGAAAAGACTATCCAGTATAATTGGTGAGCCTTTTTTAATTTCTTGCACTATCTATTTTTCTAAGTTACTTTTTGTAGCCTTAATTAGTAATGTCATTACCTGCATGCCACTAGTATCTAGGTATCCTTCTAAGAATTACTTAAGAGATAAATAGATCTAGGATATTTGTATATTTGTATAGTCTCAAACCACCTTTGAAGTGGAAGGAATTGATTTTAATGGCTTTGTGACGACATGTTTGTCGGAGGAATACAGGGTGGTTCATTGGGGACGTCATTGGCAAATATTTCGAACAACAAAAACAAAAAAACGTTAATATTGAAATTATTTATTATTAGAGGGATCGCAAGGTGGTATTATCTATCCCATAGTAATCAAGCCTTAGGACATTCAACAGATATTCTTAGGAAATTTTCCTGTCCGAAGAATCAATTCCATGGAATATTTCCAAGAATGTCAAAAGAATTTTATGGGATTATCACGGAGCAAAAGTTACGCTGTCCGAGGAAAGTATGCTGTTATTATTCCAAGGAATTTTTTTCAGAAATCATAAGAACAATTTCTTTGGAAACTTAGCGGATGTATTCCACGGATACTCTATGGAGGGTTTGTTCGGATATTCTGCAGAATTATTCAACAGCAATTCTTCAGAATTTCTCTCTACTACAATAAATAAAAAGCATTTTCAATATAGTACTGTTAACAAAATAAGATTTATTTTTAAGAAATTAATTGAAACAAAACAAAAAAACAATTCAATTACATATAAAAAGAAAAAAAAGGAAAATCTTAAATTTATTCAGAGCTGGGTGGTTTTCCTTCGAAAAAGTTATTAGTCTTAGAAATAATAAAATAACTAAATTTATGTCTTACTTTATTATTCTTCTGTTTGCTTTTTTCCTTCCGGAGTCTCTTTTAATCTACATAGGGTTTTGCGAAATATATCTTGTGCATCTATCCCTTGTTGCACACAAAATCTCTCCACTCAAAATTCTAAAAGTAAATAGAAAATGCTACTTTACTAGAGTTATTTATTAATAAAAAAAAAAATATTGTTACCTTCAATGCATTGGGTAAATTTAGTTCTTCTTAAACCAAGTTTTTTCCACCTTCCATCTTATTCCATGTAAGGTTGGATATCATTTCGGTTGAGAAAATTTTCAAGATGGGTTTCTTAAATATAAAGAAACTTTCTTACCTTTGTTTTTATCTATTTCATACATTTGTTCCCAATACGAAACTCACTTCACTGACAAAAACACAACACTAAATGCATGTGATTTCACGACACCATTCAGTTCTATAGCAAAACTCTAAACAGTTTTCTCCTAGAAACGCAAATTTATTCTGAAGAATATCCGTAGCATGTCCAGATTTTTCAGTTCCATTCTTAATCCACATTATTTAAAACAAATTAAAAGGAAAAAGTTGATAAATTAAAAAGAACTGTAAATTTACCAAAAATTTTGTCCGGTGGTTGTCCGCTGTTCTTCCAATTAAGGAAAGACGATGAGATTTTTTTTTAGGCAAAGTGAAGTTTTTAATTTCTACTTTTTCTGCAGTATATCCACACTTTCTCCATATGTTTTCATATACGGAATTCTTCAGAAAAATAATGGACAATTCAAAGAACAGTTTTAAATATTGTCGAAAAATGTCCACTGCTTTTCCAATGTTTATCTCATATATAATTCCTATGGAAATTCGCTAGATTTTCCTAAGAATGGCAAAATAGATCAGATCAGATCAGAAACTTCGGAACAAGTAAAGACATCGTTCTGTGTTGGAATTTCTTGAATAATAATTAGAATTCAATCCAATATTTTTGTAGTATAGTTTGGAAAATGTGAAAACATCGGAATTGTGGTTACTAGAGTTATAGCTGGCGCCTTTAAAGGTGACTTGAAGTTTTAAATCCGATATTATAAATCACTACGAGAAAGACAAAGTTTCTATAATTCGTTTTCGATAACTTCACCAATTTCTGTAAATTTTGATGCAAATGTGATGTTCTTCTTATTAGGTATATTTTCAAAATACAGGGCGGGACAGAATGTAATTCCTGATTTGGTGGATGAGCTGTGAAAAAAACAGTTCAAGATAAAATATCTTGGTGAAATTCCAAAGGCAGCGGCGTATTTCCCTGCAGAACGCGTTGCAGAATGTTCAATAGACGCCCTAACTGCCTCGATGTTTTCAGGAGTTCTCACACTTTTAGGTCGCCCGGTTGGATTTTTAGGAACTTCAGACCCCATCGGCCTTACATAACTGATCCATTTCCGAATGGTTTTAGGGTAAACAACACTGTCCTTACGATTTAAATTGACACACCTGCGAAAGGCCCTCTGCGTTGATACTAAACTTTCCTCGTTTTTAAAAAAGATCTCCACAACAAAGTTACATTGCTCACCTGTCTGCCGCACGATGACTACTGAAAACGGTGTTGTTACCTCAACCTATCGGCGCTTGTTCTATCTCTCTACCTGCTCTGGAGCCCCTACGTTGAATTTGTGGAGCTAGGGAATGCATTCAGTCCCACCCTGTAAAAGCAAAGAATATAGCCTTATTCGGGCTATACTCGGCAATGTTAAAACTAGTTACCTCTGAACCAAATTAAAGTGACCTTTTAGTAGCATTCAAGAGAGCCATTTTTATATATAATATGATGAAATAGATAGTGCCATCCACAAGGACGCGACGATTTCTGTAAAAGACTTTGTATCCATACTAAAAGAGCGTGAAATTTTTAACTCTACTTCACAATTTCAGTTAAGGTGGGCATAAGAACCTACCTAAGTTGTTAAAACATTTTGCCAACAAGCATGTCCGCTTCTAAATTTCTTATCATCCCATTATGTCCGCAGTATCCCATCATATTGTAAGTAGAAATCATGTTCAGATTATTACAAATTTAGATGCGAGTCAAAGGTCTCTGAAGATCTCAATTCGAACAAACATTCCTATGCTATATGTAGATCATTTGGGTTTGCAGTGATCTATCAGCGTATATTGAAAATCATCTTTAGTTCTTCTATATTACGTATTGTTCTGTTTAAGAAGGATTCGCAGAATTTCACGGTACGGTCGAATTATACTTCAAGTATGTGGAGGTAAGCTCGGCAGTAGTAGCGATGAAATAAAAATAGACTTCCGACCTAGAAATTTAAGAATTGTTTTTCTTTATATTTTTTGATATTGTTCCCATTTAAAAACTTTAATTTGCCAAAGTTCAAATTGTCAGTTAGTAATTTTCACTCGGGATACCTTACTTACTTACTTGATAGAATTGATTCCTAATCCCTCAGCAATTTGCGTTCAAACGCTATTTGTCTACTGACATGTAGTGGATTTTGACAATTCACGTTCTACTAAGTGGGAACTAAAATTGTTTCGAAGTCGGATCTAATTGTTATATAGACTAGACCAGCTGGTCTTTTGACTACTAGATTAAATCAAATAAAATGAGAATGACCAACCAACAGTATTTTCCAGATTTTTTTTATCCCTGAATTTTAATTGGACAGACAATATCAAAACAGAGAAATTCTAAAAAAAAAAAAAAACAGAATCACATTGAAATTAATTGAATCCCGGCCCTGACACCAGCTGGCTTTCAATAACCAATTTTTATTCATTCATTCATTTACAATTTAATATTGCCCAGATGAGTCTCATCAGATTCTCGTAAATATTCAACAGCCACACTATTCTGCTTTCATGTAGGTGCATACCTATCTATATTGTATGTACGCATTCATTCTGCATAACTGACCAACGCCTACACACATTCACACACACATGCATAACACAATCCTACGAAACGTCGTTCAATATACGTGCAACCTCAGGAGCAGCATTCCCGGTGTCCTATTCAACGCTCCAATATGACATTGTTAAATAAATGAAAATAATTTATTGCTGGCAATGCTTTAATTGACGTCTCATATATGAAATTGGGTTTTATTTATGTGAACGAGTGCTCCTTTTGAAAAATTATATTCTCCCCTCGGGCATTACAATATGTATATATGTATGTAGCTTCTGGACGAGCCCGCCGCCACCAACAAAACTCGCTGAATGGACAAACCTATACACTATTCGTGTGCGAGTCCGATGTCCTGACCATTGTCCATCTGGGTCCCCGGTTTTGACCATTATGCTTCCGTATGACGACTGTTCGAATTTATAGGAAAGTGTCGTTGTTGCAATTTTAATAAAATGTTACAATTTACTTTAAATGGATTTCATTGTTCTTGCTAGGGAGATAAAAGATCCAAATGAACGAAGGATTGATATCCTGGGAAGGGCATTAATGGTGCCATATCTGCAATTCAGAGTTTGAGCTATGGTCAAGTGGGTTGGCTGCTCTGCTCGTGTGTGCCTGACGTTGGCCGGGTCATATCTATAGATATAAATGTACATAAAAACTTGCTAGATTTGACAACTTTCAGCGCATAGTAGCTGATAGTTCCCTATACCTACAATAAAGGATCCCCAAGTTTCCGCCACCGCAATATCAGATATACGTAGATTGGTATGTATGTATGTACTAAATCGACCAAAGATTGGTACCCAAAAGTCGTGGCCACTGAGAAGGAAAAGGTAAACCTAAGCACACAAATCTAAAAGTATCAACAAGAGATACATAATTAATTACAGCGTTTTAATTTCTGTAATTAGTCACGACTTGCATTCGTGTGCGTCTATCCGTGTGGGGACCGGGCTACGGAAAGTGTTGCACTCGACTTAATTTATTTCCATCAAACGATGTTAGTTCCTTCATCAGTCTCAGTTACCCCGTAACTCTTTTGTGAATTACGGCAGTCGCCGTTCATACACAGTGTGTCCGTTTTAGAGATTTGACATCAATAAGTCGCCCCACATTGCCGTTGTTGTTGTTGCTGTTGTTGTTTTTATTGTTGATGGTTGTAATGGTAGTATAGTGGCGATATTGTTGCTGTTACTATCTTATGTGCCTCTATCCTATGCTCTTGTTATAGATGTTGGTCCAGCCGAGCTTAGCTTAACGGCATGCATATAGTATATGACTAGTTTGCCCTATCTATCAATATAATCTTGATATGGGGCTCATATGAAGTGAAATTAACAAATTTCTTATGCGGAGATAACGACTCGAAGGAATATAAATGGTGAACCTGGACGTGTTTTGGAATTTATTTATTTTATTTTTTCATTTTTTTTTAAATAGAAACTGGAGATAAAAGTGAATATGTCACGTGGGGTAAAGGTTGTATTTGGTATTTTAATTAATAATTTTTGTAGGAGTTTTGGTATAATGTAGTTTTGCCATTGTTTAGGTTGATTTGGAATGCCGAATACAATTTACCATTATTGGTGATCAGTTGTTTAGTGAGGCAAGGAAAGCATTGGTGGGACAGTTAGTTAAGGAAAGCATTGGTGAGACTGTGAGACAAGGAAAGATTGGATAAGATTTCACAGAGAGCTATTAAAGTGGTTAATCAAACATTCGACAAGTGTCTTCCAGTTAATTAGCTCATGTAATTGAGCTAAATGTCGAATGACCTTCTGGAAGGAATGAAATATACCCATGCCTGCAGCTATAGCAAATTTCTTCTTAACACCTGTTTATCTATTAAATTATAACTTTTCAGAAGCAGTAAATACTTTTGGTTACCAATGAAAAATGGAAAGAGAAATTTGACGTGTTTTTTTTTTAAAGTTTTCTTATAATTCTCAATCAACTTCAATTAACTATTTTTTATATCACATACCGCTACAACACCAGTAGAAGTTGTCGTGTAATTTATCTTTAATTTATTTTCATACGAGAGGAGTTCTCTTCAGTTACTTAACTCTTAGCTGCCACACTTCTGGTGAATAACATCGTCGTTTCGTACCCCAGCGTTAAAAAAATAGATTGCGAAGCATATATCGATTTTTTTTTCTTAACAAAAATTTTCTGATATTTTTAGTATTAAAAAAAAATGTTGAATGCAAAAAAATGGTGAAAATGCCTATTTTCACTAAAAAAATTGTTTTTGTTTTTTTATTTTTTCATATTAAGAACTAAAAATTAAGTGGACTACTCTTGGAATATGTATCTTTAAGGAAAGAAATAGCTTGATAGTCGGCGTTTAAAAAAAAGGTATTTATTTAAAAGTTTGAAATTGTAGTATGAGTCAAAATTCAATTTCCAACGCTAGAGTGACAAATAGTAAGACGTTGCTCCTCGCATATTGGTGCTTGACAGCTACTGATGGGACGTTTGTTTTTCTATCTTCTTTTCGAGGGCACAAACACATTGTTGTCTTGTTGGCAGCTTGATTCTTTCATAAGTTTCTTTTTAAGGATCAATATTTAATATTGCTGCTATGTAGCTGCCACACTGAGGTCTTTTACGGCACAACTCAACTTTGTACAGCTGCCAGAGCTACACTAACGCTTTCTAAAACTTGATTTGGGCTCAAAGGGTCGGAGCACCCTTCAACTAACGACAGGTGGCGTTTATATTCCATATTTGTAAAAGCGGGAGTTTTAAATTCGACTTGAATACGGCTGCGGTCAGTCTGACCCCAGTGTGGCAGCTAAGGGTTAAGGGAGAATAATTTTTTCAATCGGAATTTTTCCAAGTATGCATATGAAACTTTGCTAATTTTAAATTAGTTCCTTCCACTAAGAAACCAATATAGCTCTCTCTTCGGTTAACCGAAGATAATAGTAAATATAATCAATAGTACATGTAGTAGGCGTTTACAAAATACCTTGAAACACCCTGTCTTGGCAGATTACCAGAAGTCCTTATATCGTCGTGTCTTACTGAATGCTCTAGAATTCATATAACTTTTGGGAATCACAGATTGTTTCTCTATGTAAACCTTTGATAAGATCTAGCATCAGCATGACTTTTTTCTAGCTAGAGTCAGAGCCATTGGTCTGAACTCTGTGTTACTCTCTTTGATTGGAATTTTTGTTTTATTTTAATCAAACATACGATTTGTGTAGGCTTACATGTCATTACCTTTGATCCATACAATATAGTATTATAAGTAAATGCTAGCATACCTCAAAGCTCACTTCTATCTATAGTTTTTCAGACTACAGCGAACTTTGGTTTCACTTGTTGAAAGTGTTGCCAGACTCTTGCGGAAATACTGTAATTCTCGAATCGTGTTAGGTTTACTGCTTCTACTAAGACAGAGTGTTGTTTGCTATCCTAAGGTACTACCAAAATCTCATATAACTAGTTTAAAACGTTCTCGGTATTGTCATTTTTAGCTGGATTGATCACATCTGTTCTTTCTTTTTTTTGCAAAAAACTAAAGTGTCTCGGATTCCTTCAAGTATGCGCGAAATAGTTCTTTCCTTTAGTTCAGATGCTCATTTATACGACTCACATCATGCCAAGACTTGAGACTCTATACTAATTACGTGAATTACGAATTATGTTGCCACAATACTGTGCACTGCATAATATTTTAGAGCTCAATTAGCAGTATCCATGGACGTTCTTAAAAAATACTAGAGCATTAAATTCGGGGAAGTGGCCGTAATCAGCCCTAATTGACCCCTAAATTTTCACTTATTTAAAAGTTTTCTACAATGAAATGGCGGTTCCAACTTTGACTTGCACTAATTGCATTAAGTAACATTACAAAAACTTTATATATAAACTTACGAAAAGCCCAGACTCTGGTTTGTAACGCATTCGCTTCTAAGCATCCTTTTTATGGTTCCGTACCCAAAGGGTAACAACGGGAACCCTATTACTAAGACTTCGCTGTCCGTCCGTCCGTCACAAGATTGTATTTCATGAACCGTAATAGGTAGACAGTTGAAATTTTCACAGAGTGTGTATTTCTATTGGTGATATAAAAAATATAATAAAAATAAAATAAAATTAAAAATTAAAGGGGGCCCCCATACAAGAAACGTTACTTTTTCGGCACTTTTTTCCTCGTTTTATTCTCATTCATTATTATTATCATATTTAAGTAGGCATTTCTTTTTTTCAAATGACAGCCACTGACATATATAAAATTGACTGTTGATACTACTGAAATTGCTTACATTATTTGACATTATTATGGGATCACTTCTCTATAGTTGTCTCTTTTTGGTTTAACTACTTTATTCCGCTGAACTACAAATAATAAGTTCTGTACAAAATCCACCATAGTCCAGTTACAGTTCAGTGGTTTTCCAAACGAATATATAGAATAGAAATAGATGGCAATACAGTATTTGTAATCCTTTCTATGTCCCCATACCTACTTTTAGGGACAGGCAGACAAAAATTGCGAAAATTTATTTCTTTAAAACTCAAGTTTTAAAAATATTTGATGTTGTAGGAGATAAGATTCCAAGAATAGAAATAATTTCGAATTCATCTGTAATTTGCTGAACTTTTAATATGAATATTAAAACGAAAGTAAAACTTGAAATTAAGATAATTGTTACACCCTGCCAACAAAAGTTGACCCATATGAAACAGAAAATCAGGCAGTCCATGTTATATATGTCAGTGATGACAGTGATGTATAATTTTTTTAGATGACGCCCACTCTGATTTGAAAAAATAAATAAAAAGTACGAAACCCTTCGTGCGCGAGTCCGACTCCCACTTGGCCGGTTATTTTTTTTTAATAAAAAAAATATTTAAAAAATTTAGAAAAAGTCAGATGGTCTGTAACGCATTCCAGTCCAGCACTTTTTTTTTATAAAAAAAAATTAAGACAGAATCTGGTTCTAAGAACGGACAACTTTAGCTAATGACTTAATACTTTGTGCCATTAACACTTAGTCTTGAAATTATCATTTTGAACAGTTTCCGTTTGAGACACGATTGCTCTGGCGAATTTGAAGGATTTGGTGTAAACAGTTTTTAACAAAGGTCAACTCAAAAAATTTGTGCAGGAAGCATCAGAATTATCCTGCCAGGTTTTATGAATTCAAAAACTTTAAAGGACACCCAGTCAATCATGAGGTGCTTTCATGTATTTATTAACAGATGTCTCGAACCCTAGATACAATGAGCGCCACGCGCGTTTTACGCACCGCAAAATGAGTTTGAATTAATGGTTTTCATATATAGCTAGAGCCAATGCAGTGGTGTAGCTAGAGCTTTTGCTACCTGGGGTGGTCCCGAAATTTGCCGCCTTTTCTAAGTCAATCAAAATGAGAAGTGGTTATTGACAATTACGGAACATAAATAAATAAATAAAAAAATATATTTCTTTTGTTTAAAAACAGATTGTATAAAATGTAAGCGTGTTTATATATTTATTTTGCTGACTTTTTTATTAGAAAAGCCTTGAATGACATTGTCAAAATTTATATCATCTCTTAGTTGCTTTTCTATGGAGAGTATCGCTAGATTTCGCAATCTTAAATCACTCAAAGAAGATAATTTTTAATTAATTTTAATTTGGAAAAACTCTGTTCACTACTAGCTACCCTGATGGGTATTGTTAATAAAATACTTAACAATATTACTATGTTGGGAACAAAGACTTTCTACCTATATTTTTATACCCTAGATGAAAATGAAATACTAAGTTTGGTCATTCCGTTTGTAACACCTAGAAATAATGATGGTAGAGCAAAATGAATTGGACACCCACGAATAATATTGAAAGTTATTTTGATTTTTGCATGGCTGTGCGTCCATCCGTCCTTCTGTTTGTATGTCTATCCTCACAATAACTCAAAAACGCGTTTACTTAGAGAGCTGAAAGACTTAAAAAAAATGTAAAACGGAGTTCGAAAATGGGACAAATCGGGTAACTCCTTCGTAGGGTTGCCATACCAAATTTTGTTTTTCACTATATATTTGGACTCTGCCCGAAAACGCGATAACGTAGAGTGCTGAAATTTCGTATGTTTTTATAAAAATTGTAATTATAATTTAAAAGATTGGCTAAATCGGGCAACCCCTTCTTGATGCTGCCATATAAAATTTTTTGATTTTTACATATATTGTGAAAACGATCAGTCAGTTCTAGATGTTTTTATAAAAATATGCTGTCAGATTGAACGCTTTGACATTTGAGATTCGGCAAATTTGTTATAAATTAATTCACATTTTTCCACTTTCTCAATTAACTTTTTACGAATTTACTTTTTTGCCTGGAAAAACAAAACAAAAAACAAAATCTTAGCAAACCCAGCATCGCAATGGGTACAATATCCCAAATGTGCGGTTAAATTCATCGCGTTTGCTATGAAAAGTAGAAATTCGCCTAATTTTTGCGTCACACAGTGGTCCCAAACCGCGAAAAGCTGGCCAAAGGTCATAAACGTATTCAATTCGGGTGAACGTCTGTACTCGGGGGTTTTCGGAGTCGCTGAATACGAATTCGAAGTCAAAATGTAGAAAAACAAAATAGCGGATCCAATATGGCGGAAAATTTCTTCAAAAACGTATTCAATTCGGGTGAAAGTCTGTACTCGGGAATTTTAGGAATTATAATTGTGAATAAATGAAATAGAAAATGTAATGATAGTTGACATTTGAAGATTTGCGAAGAAGAGGATTGGAATACAGTAATTAATCATTATTACAATGACAATGAATATTTATAATATATATTTCTTTCATTACTTTATTTTTAATCGATAAAATTTGAGCACTTCTTACAATTAATCGCTGTCCTGCGAACTGTCATTATCGTCCGATATATCGCTCGTGTTATTTGAAAAAATCTGACTTGATTCTGGAACTGAAGGTGGTTCAACCGCGTATGGATATAACGATCTTAGTTTCTTCGGAGGAAGTTTTCGCAAACTGGATATTATTGGATCTGACGTTACTAAAAGTCTGCAAAAAATGTCTTACATGTTTTTGATGCGGTTACATTTTCGTGAAAAATCTTCTCGGAATCTTTTAATATACTTGTTTCATGATTCCTGAGCTTCTTTAGACATTTGTCCGATAGGAAGTAACGAAGATTCCACGATTCCGTGACGACGGTCAAGGTCACACAAAATTCTTATTGACTGTACTGTTGTTGGCATGAAGTACCACGAATACAGTTCGACAAATTTTCGTGCAGTATCGTCAGTGTATTTGCGAAATTTGGGTATATTGATTTCGAAACCACAAGAAATTACCTGCAATACAACATGGAATCGCTTTATCAATTCTTCATCGATTCCCGTTATCGAAGCGGAAATTTCAGAATTTTCGAAAAAACTCCTAGCTGTATTTCCGTCATTAGAACTTCCATAGCCTGGTTTTGGTTGATCAACAAGAAGCCCTAATCTTTCACGAAAACCTTGTTGTATATATTTTTTCTTCTATTAACATTTTCTTTATCCTTTTTGCGCCCTTGCCATTTTTTTATTTCTAATTTGTAAGCTAAATGTAAGCAACATTCAAAAAACCGTATCCAAGCATGCAGCGACGATATTCCGAATTCTAAGTGATCTTTATTAATTGGTCTTTGCAACATCTTGTCAATATCATTAAATTTTTTGGACGTAGAATCACAAAGGTAACACCGCATACTTGATGAAGTATTTGTGATAGAATTACCAACTTTACCATCTATCTTCGTCAACCCTAGTGCACACATCATCGCATAAAAATTATACCTAAAACCGAAGTCGCAACCAGATGCAGCTAATTTTTGGATATGTTTTGAAGAAATGTCTTTAGCAACAGTTTCCATTTAGTTTCAGAGCAGGATTCGATGAGGGTTTCAGAACATAACCAGGAAAAATACCACTACTTTTATTAATGACTTACTAATCCATTTTAGATAATCAAAATTCGTTCACTTTTCGCAATTCTACACGTGTCTCAACTTTGTCATATTTTCGACGCGCGACGAGTAAACGATGCAGCTGCTCTAACGCCCTGGAACGGAATGCGTTCCCAAGCCAGGTAGGGACGCTCCCCCTTTCTCAACGGTCATAATACATACTAGGGGTACCACTACAACTATTCCAACCATTGAAAGTCCCTAGAAAAAATAATTTTTTTCGACTTTTGGCCAGCTTTTCGGGGTTTGGGACCACTGTGCGTCGTGAACGTCGCATGCGGTTGTAATCTAACACTCCCTATACAACAGGTATACATTCGATATTAAATATCAACGCACGCTACGCGGGTTACGCGTTTGAAATTTTTAATCTGACTGCCGTTTTAAAAAAATAATTCCTTGGCACGTCTAATTTCTAGCACTAAGCGATGTATCTTTATGTGGTTATCGCCAATTCAAAATTTACGACGCAATTCTTATAATTATTTATTTTTGTTTTTATAAAAGTAATTTAGACAGAAATATATAAAATGCGGCCGGCGGGAGCGCTCCCAATGCCCCACGCTAAAGGCGCTACTGAGCCAATATAAGCAACGCCAAACTTTAAACTTTGCGGTGCGTTGTTTTCTTCTAAGTTTCCTCCTTGTTTCATTTTAAGAGAACAAATGAAGTTACTGACAAGTTTGAAATAAAAAATTTAATTTTTTTGGTAATAGTTTTTTAATAAACTTTTAGGGTAATAATACTTGCTTTAATTATCATACTTAATTTTTTTTTTTATTCATTTTTAAATACTTTTCACAATTTCACAGAAATAATAAACACACCTCAGATAGTTCGAACTGTCAAGTGTAAAAAAAACGCGTTGCTCTCATTGTATCATAAACGCCATAAAGCGGCGCCGCAAATAAAACGCGTGGCACTCATTGCATCTAGGGTTTAAGTCTATACTATGTAAAATCTTTAAAATTCAGAGAGATAAGATAGAATTTTTAGTGAATAATTAATGACATAAACAAAAAAAAATTAATTATCTTCACGCACATACTGCATTCCGTAGTGGGCAATAACAGCATAGTAGACGACTGAAGTGAAAGTTGTTGCACAGAACAGAGTCAATTGGAAGGGAATTATTTACATCATATACATATGTATATGTATTACAAGAAAGGTTAAAAAGACTAAGATGTAATAAAATATGAAAATAAAATAAGTAGGAACTCTGTTGTTAATCATTATACAGTCCAAGACATTTAACCATTACATAAAACTGCTGTCAGTTGTAGGTATGTTGTGTTCCTAAGTGCTGTTCCTTGAATCAGATTTTTTTTTTCTATATCCATTCTAAGCTATTACGTACCAGTGCACTTGCCAATGTTCAAAGAGCTATGTATACTGATATCGACTCCTAACATAGGAACATTTATTACAAATTATTCTTCAAAGAGAACATACACAAGCACTCAACTCGTGTCTTAATATATATACGAAATGCCAGAAACAATGTTTTTTTTTTTTATTTTTCTTCTTCTTATTTTTAAATTTTTATTTACATTTAAGTTAATAACGTCTACTGTCTGCATACTCGTTCCTCATCGCACTAAACATTTCCTCCTTGCGATATCAATCTTCTCGATATATAATTTTTCTCGCCTCGACTGTTATTATTTACAAATTTAGTGAACTTAAACATCGACTAACTGACAGTGGAATAGTACAATTTCCGACTTAATGATCTAATTAACGATATGATTTCAGAATTAAGTTAACCAGGTGCCTGGGTGCGGTCATAAATCAACGCATTCATATTTTATGTGTTTAGAGTTTATGAACGAAAACAGAAGAAACAGCTGTAAACAGATCATCCTGGGCCTGCCTGATACCCCTGACACATACGGTAGTACGTATGTATACGTAAGAATTGATCTTCTTGCGCGAGCTCTTAGCAATCTTTGTACGTTCATGTAAGTATGTATACTTTTGTATGTACTTTTACATGAGTAGGTCTAGATCACACCAAATCTTGAGTTGGCGGGCTGTTTATAAATTCTGTCTGCACATCTTTCCGTTTGATGTAGCTAGATAACATTACCCAGAAGAGATGATATTAGAGATGAAATTTTATGTATGTTTGCGTGTGTGTATGTTAATTTGACTGTTGTGCATTGCCTCGAAGGAACGGGTTCAATTTGTTTCGGGTGTTGTAAAAATAACATTCGGTTTGAAAAATGGATTGATGAAACCTATACGTATAAAATGGAAAGATTAACTAAATGACAAGCTGTCAAATTTAAGATTTGGTAGTTAAATGTTTCATGGTTTAAGGTATGCCTGTAATATTCTCTCGGGATCATATGTCATCTATCGGGTAGAGTCGTTTGTGAGACCCTTCTTTATTGTCGAAATGATAAATTTACAAAGAAGACGAGTTCATTTCGGATAAAGAATTGACCTAAATTAACTAATTTGTCTTGAAATTTGACATCATTAATCATATCAATGTCATTTCAGTGAGTAAATAATAAATGATATGTCCCTGAAGTCAACAGGATAATTATTCTTGTCGTGTGTGTAAATGTATGCTTAAATTTTGTGTCATTTGATATCCGGGGAAGAATTTTTCAATTATTTTTTCAATGGTATTTGTATATAAGTATATGATTCAAAAGGAGGGTGTTTTTCTTAAAAAATCATTAATATCCTGTATATCTCTGCAATTGTCAAAGTTTTTTTTTTTTATCAGGGTTGAGGACTATTCTTTTTAATATTGCCATTCTGTACATTTTTGGTGGTATGGGGGTGCCACGCTGTTTATTATACGACCTGTGTGGCAGGTCAGCCAGGTGCGTCAAGGGAGTATCCTTAACCGCAGTAGACAGTGCCTCCAGTGGTGACCGACGTGTGTCGTTTGCTTTCTAAATCATTCTCAATAGCTGAATCTTCGGATTGAATCCTAAGGTGGACTGTAGAAGATTCCATCAACGCTTAAGAGATTTTGGTAATTTGTGTACCAATGACAACGCTTGTGCGTGGAGATCTAAAGTCCTCTGAATTTGAAACGAAGATGAGAGTAACCGGAGAAACAGAGGTGACGTGAAGTCAATATGGACCGTCCCAATGACAGCCCGTAGAACACTTCCGTAGATTAATTTATGTTCCTTTCGGTCTGTATTGTTATGGTAGATAAATGCTCCGGGTTATCCCTATGACAGCCTGAGTGATACCTTTGTGCTGGATAAAAGTTGGTCTTTATGGATGGTAGACCAGTGCAGTTTGGTTATGCTCGATACATTGGTGTTATATCGACAGGCCGAGTCGTTGACTAAACTGTATTATATCCAGCATTAGAATTTCAGGATTTGATACCTTTTCTCCTGATGGTCTGTGTTGTCTCAGGGCGTACCTTGGCTTAGACCTGTCAGCGGAGCCTATAAAGCAGAACGCTGAAAGAAATATAATTTCTAATCATACGAAAGGGGGGCAGCAATTAAAGCAGTGACATCCAGTTGAAACTTCTTTATTGATTGATAACTGGTGCCCTTTATTGGAGGGAGTTCCGCCGAACTTTATCATTTAGTTTTCTTTTTCTTAATTATATCTATAAGTCTTGATAATATTTTTGATGTAATCATACTAACTTCTGACGGAACAATCAATCTTTTGTATTTTTGTTTTCTTAATCCTATTTCGCAGCCTACTTTCACATACCGTTTTCTAGTTCACAAAGTGACCTTAGATGAGTTTCACGAAAAAGCGAACAGATTTAATTCGGCTGCCCCAGCTCGTAAACGCCACACCTGACGTCGTCAAGTCGCCACACATTCATCATTGCACTCAAATCTCTTTTTGGAGAAGTTTTTTTTTTTGATTTTACTTCCTAACCACATAATTTAACTACTTTTCGGTATATTTGACGGTTTTTGATGACATTCTCTGCAGTTATTTTTCCCGGAAATATGCCCAGATTGTATAAAATTAACTATGTTGGAAGCTTTGAAAATCTAAAATTATTTGGATTAAAGGGGAGCAACCGTATTTCAAGGCCACTAAAAAGAAATCCTTATTGTTGTTGGATAGTATCGGAAAGCTCTAAACATTATCGTTAAAATAAATTTTGAAATATTACCTATCTCATGGGGTGTATCATTTAGGAGTTATAGAGTGGACAATATAATTATAATGGGACATTTACCTGTATTAAATACTGGATGGTAATTTTTACCATCTTGAATTAAAATTTGTATAGTTACTGAAAAATTGAAGTGTTTAAATGGCTGCTACCATTAGGGAAAAATTTCGAAAAAATTTGCAAACTTTATTGTCGTTTTCTGAGCAGTATTCTTTTATTCATTGCTTAAATTTCGATGTATGTCGCCCTTGAACTGTTCCACAGTCGCACTGTTCGCGATAAAAAAGCATCAACGAGTGTTATTGTGCGGCCGAAAGTAATTTGAAGGGTAAAAGCTTGAGCGCGGTTTGCAGCGCGGGTATTACGTGCAGGAAGCATTCTACAAGGGATTAGACTAGATATTTCATCAGAACATTGAAGCTAAAGCTGTGCGACCAGCCCTAGTCCATATATGGGAATTGTATTCTATTCTAGGTCTAATGTAGGACTTGTAGACATTTCGACGTTTCTTTGGCAACAGAGTAGATGTGATCTGTCCCGTTTAACTTACTGGAAATATTAATGCCAAGAATGCTTAGTGACGGTAAATCAAAAATTAATGCTCTATCAAAAGAAACGGGAGTGGTTAAGTTATGGTCTTGTTTTAATGAGATGAGACAGCTTTGGGTCTTATTGTTAAATGCATTGAATTTGACGAGATCCGCTTTGCCCCAAGCGGGTATATTGTTAAAATCGCCAAAACTATGAATGGGATTGAAAGTATGGGAAAGCAGATCATTAATAAAAATTAAAAAGAAAGTTGGAGAGATAACAGAGCCTTGAGGCACACCGGCATTTACGGGATGAGGTTCATATGTAACGCCATCTAATATAGGGTCCGCCATCTAACGTTTTTTTTTCAACTAGTGCTTATTTCGTGAATGGTAACACTTAGCTCATGTCTGATTTGACAGATAATTAGTTTTATTCTTCCGCTGAACGAATATGGTTGTGTATAGGCTTGAACAACGCTGGGAAATATTGCGACATTACTTTGAAAATCATGGTAATGTTGCAGAATGTGTGCGAAAATTGCGTACGGATTTTGGAAGAAGAGAAGCACCGTTAGCTCCGTATGTTCGTTATCTTGTGAAAAAGGTGAAAGAAACTGGCATCCTCATCGATAAACCAAAGCGTGAAAAGCCAAAAACAGTGCGTACACCCGAGAATATTGATTGTGTGGCAGAAAGTGTGCGTGAAGCGCCATCAACATCAATTCACCGTCGTTCTCAACAATTGAACATTTCGGAGACATCATTGAGACGAATTTTGCATAAAGATCTTGGTATGACGCCATACAAAGTCCAATTGGTTCAGGAGTTGAAGCCAACTGACCATCCAATGCGTTTTCGCTTCGCTGAGTGGGCCTGCGATCGACTTACAGAAGATGCCGATTTTGCCAAAAAAATCATCTTTTCGGATGAAGCTCATTTTGATCTTGGCGGGTATGTAAACAAGCAAAATTGTCGCATTTGGGGCACAGAAAACCCGCACGCATACATTGAAAAGCCGATACACCCAAAACGAGTCACTGTTTGGTGCGGATTTTGGTCCAGAGGCATAATTGGGCCATTTTTCTTCGAAAATGAGCAAGGAGTGGCCGTTACAGTCAATGGCAATCGTTATCGGGCCATGTTGAACGAATTTTTGTTCAGGAAAATTGAAGAGGAGGATATTGGCAACATTTGGTTTCAACAGGACGGCGCTACGTGCCACACAGCCGAAGCTACACTCGATGTTTTGCGCCCTGTTTAAAAAAAAAAGAAAGTTATTTGGCGGACCCTTTAGAACACGTATTTGGCGACTAGATAGGAAACTTGCAATCCATAATAGAAGAGGATGGGAGTGACCATGTGCTTTTACTTTGGTAAAAAGGGCTGAATGCCAGACTCTATCAAAGGTCTTTGAAATATCTAGGGAAACGACTTGGACCCGTCAGAATTTTGAAGACAAAGGTTCCAACATTCCGTAAGAAAAGTCAGCAAGTTTCCAGATGAGCATCCAACTCGGAAACCATATTGGCGATCATTGATGAGATGCTTAGTTTCCAGATACTTCATTAATTTGGAGTTAATAATAGATTCAGAAACCTTTGAAATAATCGAAGTGATTGCAATTGGTCGATAGTTTGAGGGATCGCTACCCTCTTCTTTCTTGGGAAGGGCTGAACGTGAGCTAGTTTCAAGCAGTTGAAAATTTTCCTGTCAAATAAAACATGTAAAATAGTTTGCGAAGAGGCTTAGCCAAGGATGAGGCACAGCTTTTAATTAACAGGGTCGAGAAAACATCAGGACTTGCGTCTTTGGAGACGTTGGCCACATTAAGGACCCTAAACACATCTCTCCTACGGATGTGTAGTGGCTCATGTACACATCCACACGGGGGATATGATGTGAAGTAGGTGGAAGACGAGAATTTGAAGCGAATCTAGCAGCCAAAATATTAACTTTATCCACGAAGTCAACAATAATTTCATCATTATTAAGTAGTGAAGGTATAGAGGAACTGGTGAAGTTGTTTCTGATGGTTTTCAAATTCAAATTCAAATTTAATCAAAAGCAACAATTTGTACAAAATAAGGCATAACCTTTTAAAAAGTACTTAGCATGAAATTTTGAAAATAAAAATAACCGCAAGAAAAATAAGAATAAAAGGAATTCATATATAAAGACTGTTGAATATCCTTATAATTCCGGAATCGTATTGAAATTAAAATTCCCTTGATATTCAGCTTGAGTTTAGGAGTACCTACATAGTTTTTGAGATCAAAATGAGATGAATCGAATACGTTAAGTATTCTTTTTCTGCTATAGACATTTTAGTTTTGTATCCCGGTAGCAATGATGTTCCTTACTCGCAGGAGAAGCATCTGAATCTTATCCCAAAATTTATTGAAAACTCAGAAATAAACGATGTAGATGGGCAACAACGTACATAATACAACTACTATACAAAAGATGTGGCTACAGGAAAAATAAATTGAAAAAAAAGGTTCTAAAGCAAAGCTATACACAATTTTCCCCGACCATACGAGAATGTTCGGCTCATTTTAAAATTAGCAAAACTTTGCATTTATTTTAAATTTTAGTCAAGGACTTATTGCACTATTAACTAATTTCGAAATAGTATAGATAACAAATCGTTATTTGTATATACTATGTATAAAAAGCAATACAAAAACCTAGGAAAAAAATTAGAGACAAAAGTCACTTTAATTCATCGAAGGTTCACAAAGTGCATTTCTAATGACTTCATAACAGCTTTGAATTGTAAACTAATTGAAATCAATCCTCGCGAATAGGTTTCCACCTACACTAATAGAAAAACAAAAGCAAAATAGAATTTTACGATCAGTAGCGATAACACGGCATAATGATGATACCCACGCCGTCAGCTGTCTACCTCAAGGAAAATGATGTGATAATTATTTTAAATTGTGAAATTTGAAAGCAACCTGTAATGCAGCCATAAAATAAAATTTATTTTTGTCCCTCATTAGAAATTCACCTGATGGTCCGGAGTAACTGTATCTATGAATTAAATACTGTTGCACAGTGTATTAATTTCCAATAATAAGTACTGGGAAGAGCAAACCAAAACTATCAATCGATGAGAGAGGAAAGAGAGACATATTCGATGAAATAACTTGATGCATCTCAGGTCTCTAACTAGCTAATGTTACTCTAGTAATAGTTTTGAAGCATTGCAATTCCTTCTAGCAGCAAACACACGAATGATAAAAGTTAGTAAAGAACTAATAGCAAAACAAGACGAAAATGACATTTTAAAAATCTGTACACGAGGTGCATTAACACCATTCATCAACATATCGATTCGCACATGCGCATTGAAGGTAAGTTCCATATGAGCTCATGAATATTATGAGTCCGTACAGAAACATGAGCAGTCTGTTATATAGGAGATATATGCGCTGGCATTTCTTCTTTCACTATTAGTAAATTCCATTGAAATGAAATAAATTGCAATAAAGAATGGCGCAAACATAACATACCTACGTACAAAAATTGTAGATAGCGCTACTGCTTTTCTAGATCGAATGTCTGTAAAAGCTGCGCGCCATTCTAAACAGATCAATTCTCAATACAAACGCAAATAACTGTCATGTTCTGTGGGAATAAATTACAATTATGCTGTGAACATGTGAATGTGCATACTAAAGTCTTGCCTATGCATGAAACGCGCTGCGATCGATTGAACATCACTAAGTGCCGGGTTCTCTGTCGAACATGCCGAGCTCCAGTTTGGTAGAGTAGTGAGTGATGACAGTATAAAGGCCGTCCGTGATATGACCTTGAGTGTAATGCCCTCTTTGTTTTCATGTCAATATTTCTATACTTATTTATGATTCGAGCATATTGTCCACAGATGTGACGTGATCATGATCACAATATTGCTCATAACTGGACTGGGTACGTGTGCATGATTTGACCCTTATTCGATTTTATTATAAGTGGATACTTTTGAATATGCTCGCTCACCTAGCGATCGATCAGAAAAAAGAAGAAAATAATTTTTGTAAATGCAAAAAGAGAAATGAGGTTAAGTGAAATTTTTATTAAGGCACGTTCGAATATTGACTTATGATTGCGGAGATTGGAATTGGTATGTACGTAACATTTAAAAATACCACCACTCAATTGATCTAGAATAAATTATTATGTTTGTTATTAATGTTTGTATTAAACTAATTATTATGGATTGAAAAAATGTGGGCTATTGGTAAATTATTTTCAATTTAGAGATTTACAATTCGATCGTATACATAGTCAAAAATTTAACGGACCGAAATTGAATTCCCCAGAAATGAAAATAGGCTAGCTTCTTACTTGAATAGCTGGTGACATGAGTACCTGTCCTACAGCAGCCATGGGAGCCTTATTAAATCTTCCACATCAGCATTTGCAGGTAAACAATTCTTATGATACCCTAGATGAATGCCTGTATAAAATTTCGTAAGATCACCGATCTATGCAAGTTGAATTTTTGAAGTGGTTTTTCGTATATATTTCTAGAACGGTTTGTAGCACAGAAAAAATGATTATAACCAATTTTATAGGATTTTGTATTTTGAAGAAGTTTTTAGTACAATAAAAATGTTTTGGACTGATTGTTTTCAAAGTATACGTTGAAAACCTAAATTTTTATATGGTAACACCAAGAAGAAGTTGCCCGATTTAGTCCATTTTTGAAAATTTTTTTGCTAGTACAATGAAACCACCATGTACCAAATTTCAGCTCTCTACGTCAACGCGTTCTCAGGCAGTGTCCAAATATATAGTGGAAAGCGGAATTTTTGTATGGCAACAACACGAAGAAGTTGCCTGATTTGTCTCATTTTCGAAATTAATTATACTTTTTTTTTTGTAAGTCTGTGTACAAAATTTCAGCTATCTAAGTATACGCGTTCTCGAGTTATCGTGCGCATAGACGGACGGACAGACAGACGGCCGGACATGCAAAAATCAAAATAACTTTTAATATTATGAATGGGTGTTCAATCTATTTTGCTCTACGATCATTATTTCGAGGTGTTACAAACGGAATGTACCCTATAGATTTCATCTAGGGTATAAAAAGGAACCGATATCCAGTACTATCAGATTGCAAAACGAGAAACAGTTCAAGCCAGATTGGTCATTTAAGTATCTTAAAATAGATAGCTTCGAGGAAATGACGATAATATCTGATATAATCACACCCAAGGTGGATTTTGTAAGATCATTCGACATAGTTTTGGGAGACCGACAACAGCGGTGGAATGCCGTACCTTCCAACAAATTATCGATTGTGTGGTATACAGACGGGTGTTAAAAACGAATAGTGGAATCAGACGGCGTGTATACCATCCCGGATGCCGTATACCAAAAGCCTTGGGCTCTACCCCTACCGTATTCCAGGTTGAGGTATTAGCCTCATCTATGGCCAATAATCCTATTAATGCCGGTGTCCCCAGGGCTCTGTTATTTCTCCGACTCTATTTCTAATCTTCATTAATGATCTGCTTTCCCTTACTTTCAATCCTATCCATAGCTTTGCTGATGACAGTACCCTTGATTTCGCATACTCCTTTGACACCCTTGCGGATTCCAGAGGGAACGCCGCATGTGTTAAACGAGACTGCATGATTAGATCATTGAATAACGATATTGACAATATTCTCGCTTGGGGCAAAGTGAATCGCGTCGAATTCAATGCATCTAAGACCCAAAGCTGTCTCATCTCATTAAAACAAGACCATCACTTAACCACTCCCGTTTCGTTTGATGGTGCATTAATTTCTGAATCACCGTCACTAAGAATTCTTGGCATTAATATTTCCAGTAAGTTAAGCTGGACAGATCACATCTTCTCGGTTGCCAAAGAAGCATCCAAATGTCTTGGTTTCTTGAAAAGGTGTAAGAAATATTTCAGCCCATCAAATATAGCGCTCCTCTACAAGTCCTACATCAGACCCAGAATGGAATACAATTCCCATATCTGGGCCGGGGCTGGTCGCACAGCCTTAGCTTCATTGGATATTGTCCAAAAGAGAGCCTGCAAGCTCATTGGCGATGTGGCAATTACTCGTCATATCGACTCGCTCGAGCACCGTCGCAATGTTGGATGCCTTTCGCTCCTTTATCGCTATATGCATGGCCAATGTTCTGATGAAATATCTAGTCTGATCCCTTGTAGAATAGTTCCTGCACGCAATACCCGCGCTGCATCCCGCGCTCATCCTTTTACCCTTCAAATTACCTTCGGCCGTACACTTAAATTCCGTGATGCTTTCTTATCCCGAACTGTGCGAATGTGGAACAGTCTACCATCTTCTGTCTTTCCTCCGGCATACAACCTGCAAAAGTTTAAGGGCGCCACACTCCTCATATCCCTTAATCCTTTCCCTATCTCCTTCCTGCCACGCTGTGCTTTGCATCATAGGGTATCCCCTGAGCTTGGCTTAATAATATAAAAAAAAAAATACCTAGATTAAAAGAAGCATAAATGGCTCAACCATCAATATTTTCTTAGATTGTCAAGGCCTTAAACTCCTTCACGATTAAGTCAAAAATAGTCTGGGAGTGTCTGGAAGCCCTTAAGAATTAATCAAAGAGAAACAAAGTTTTCCTTATGTGGATACCTGAATATGAGGGCTATAAAGGCAATAAAATTGCTAATGGCTTTAACTAAAGGAGGATCGGAAACTCCTTTTGTCGGACTATTTTGTGGTTCCAAAATGTTACCTGAAAGTTATCCTAAGTAGCTGGGAGGACATACAAAAATATCTTTATTGAGAAAGGCTACAAAGACATCATTAGGCAAAAACGTTTATCGACACCTCTGACGGAAAAACCAAAGAATTCTACTACTTGGGAGTACAGAGGTCTTCTCAGCCCACTGTTTCTTGCAGTATTACCTAAACAAGATGGGGTTGGCCGAGATTTCATCCTGCCGGTTCTGTCAGGATGCTCATGAAACTTTAGAAAACCTGCTCTGGAATTGCGAAGCATTGGCCAACCGGAGATTACTCCACCTGGAATATGATTTTCCTCTACCGAACTACGTGTGGAATCTCAATCCTAAAATGATTCTGAACTCTATTAAGAGCCTAAACCTAGAAAGGGAGTAAATTCAACAGGAACTCATAATAGATCTTTCAGGTCGCAGTGGATGCGAGGCTAAAGCCTTTTCAAATCTATCAGGCGTTAATTCTGAATATTTTAGTGGTACATTAAATCGATCTTAGTAAACAATAAATATCGGACATAATCATTCAATCAAGATTTTTGAAAATTTAAATTTTTACCATATGCGGTACAATTATGTAGGATGATTCTCTAGAGGTGTCAAATGCGTTTATACGGTGATAGATGATGGGATGGGATTCATTATTTCTCTTAATAAATAAATAATCCTAAAAGTTATTTGTTGATGAGAAAAATAGCTAATTTGGTGGTTTTATTACTTAATTTTTTTTTTATTAAACTGAACAACCTAAAGGTTCTCAAGAAGAATAAAAATAATTCTTAAAACGCAAATTGAATTTTAATCGAAAATTTTGTGATAATTAAAGTGTAAAAAAAAAATTTTAATTTGGATGCCCTTAAATCATTATTTTTCAAAATCGAAGTGGTTTTTATGGAAATGTCGAATTTAAAATTAAAATCTTTTTTTCATCCAAGATCAACAATTTTGTCGTTTTTAAAGTTTTGTTAATGCGTCCAATCAACTCATACACTCTACACATGTATGTACTTATGTATATTACCTACGTATTTGGGAAAACCCTTTGATGCCGTAAATGCATTCGATAAATTATAGTGAAATATGCCTAAAATTTCATCTCAATTTCAATATATCTCAAGTATATTTTTGGTATTATCATAATATTTTTTCGTTCCTTTGATGCTAAATCAATGTAATTAAAAATTTTTTTTACGACACTTGCGATACTTTTTTCCATATGTCTTTACTAGGCCTCATCTCTTGTTTTAATTATTATTATTATTATTCAATTTATGCTTACCCTATTTCATAGATTTATAAAATTGTATTTTTGTGCAGGGTATGATTATTATGACAATATGGCATCGTTTCAAGTCCTATACCCCTTAAATTTGATATAATCGCTTTATATTTGTTTGATCTTTCAAACAAGGTACTCCTCCTGTTTTTACTATTGCCCTTAATGTAGCAAACCATTTCTGTTTAAAAATGAAATATTATTATTGGTAGCTAATTGTAAAGCTGCTGAAAAAGCGGTTAATTTAAAGACAAAAATCCTACTAAAAAAAAAAAATTCAAGGACAACCAGTTTGCACACTCTAAAGAAGCTTTTTACTTTTTATCTACCTGGGAAAAGCGTTCCAGAAAATACTTTAATAAATAATCGATTAGAAATTTTAGTCGCGGAATATTTTTTTTTGCTCAAAATGTCCAGGAGAAAACTGCCTGTGTCCTCATCCTCACTCCAGTAAGTAAGTGATGTGGTAAGCTCAAAGTATATGATTCTAGGGATCTAGATTCAAAGAACCCTTATTAATACCGATCCCAATGGTTTGATAATTCATCGCTTCTAAACTTCACCCACAAATTGATACCTCAAGCAAGCTCTTTTTATGCGTAAATAATCCCTACAGTTGAAAATAAGGACTCATTGCTTCATGCATCATATCCGAATCAGCGAAACATTTTTAGGAGACGTCCCTCGTCCCTAATCCATGGGATATTACAAAAAATACCTTCGTGAGTACTTTGTAAGATAGTAAGACGGTGATGGTTAAGGACGTCCAATTAGACAATGACTCTTGTGCAAAAAGAGTGAGATTTCTACAACGATAATTCATTCGAATTTCTTACTGACCCGCAAGCATCTCACTTCTATCCATTCAACTTCTTAAAACGATTGGTATTAGCTCAAAAATACTAGGTTAGGTTAGATTAGGTGAGAGATGTGCTGCTAAAAGTGGCTAGCCTGCCTTACTTCTCCAGTGAATCCATTGTGCCCCTTGACCTCTAGAAGTAACCTTCGAAATGGCCCTAGATCAGTCTTGATTCCCTTACACATCTCAGGATACATCTGAGCTCTTTAATTTGCAGCTCCCCCCCATACTTGAAAAGAAGTAATAGTAGACTCAACTCTTTTTTTACACGGTAGATACGTTCCACCGAAAACCGTGCAAAAAAAAATCGTATAAAAAAATACGTGCTGCACATATTAATATTGAGGATGTGTTCCAAAACTTTAAAAAACCGCGTAAGACGAAAAAAAGGGCTATATGTTGTCCTAAAAATCGTGCAAAAAAAGTATATGTAATATTAAAAACCAACAACTACACAAATTATAATTAAAAACAAAATGTAATTAATATGTATTATTATTTAAAAAAATAAAAAACAAATAACAAAAACGTAATAGAATTCATACATATTATTATTCAAAAAAATATTTAAAATAAGTACATAATAAAGAGGAACTTTAGTCCATATGTAATTATAAAAAATCCAAATTAGAATAGAAAAAAAAAATTTGACATATTTAGACTATTCATCGTTCCTTGATTATAAGTGCGACTGGACAAAAGCGCTTTCATCACTATAGAAATGTCTAACACATCTGATGAGTCTAAATCCAGTGAAGAGTCTGTTTCATTATTAACGTTTTCTGATGTTGGCGTTTTTTTTAATTAGGGAATCTGTTATCAGCTTCTGTGTTTTTGGTTTGTCAAGTTGCTTATACAGTTCTTGATACCCAGCCGTACAGATCTGCAGGTTACGTTGAAATTTTAATGCACGTTCCATGTCAGGATCATAAGTGAGAAAATGATGTGCCATACTTGCAGCAAATTTCAAGCCCTCGCGAATTAAATCAGATGTTAATTGATGAATTTCAACTTCGTCTTTATCATCATGGTCCTCAACCGTTGTAGCTTCAATTAGATCCTCCTCATCCAAAAGTTTATCAATCATCAATTCATCGATGTCCGCAAATTTAAAGTTTTCAAAGCCTTCATCACCAATTGCGTGTGATAGATTAATAATTTCAGAACACACAATTCATGCTTCTATTACAGAATTGCCACTTTTGATGCATTTTGGCCAAATTTTTCTCCAACAAGCATTTAGAGTAGATGTCCACAATTGTTTTATGGCAAGAAAAGCATGTGTAATACAATTCATAATTGTATAATTTTTCCATGCTTGTACGACCGTCAAATCCCTTTGTTTGACTGAATCCAAAATATATTTAAATGCTTGTTTTATGTAATGAATTTTAAATGTTGCTATTATATCCTGATCCAATTGCTGAATTAGTGTAGTGGTATTAGGCGGCAAAAACAACAACTGAAATTTTTAATAATCTATCATAGGATGGCTGGGCGCATTATCAACGAGCAAAAGTACTTTGAATTCAAGCCACTTTTGTTCCATATATTTTTTTACATCAGCAGCGAAGCACTCGTGGAACCATTTTTTAAATAAAGCTGACGTCATCCATGCCTTATTATTCACCATCCAATGAACTGGAAGTTGTTTATTGTTTTTTTTCTTTCAAAGCTCGCGGCATGAGTGATCGGTTGATTAACAGAGGCTTTAAAACCTTATCACCAGATGCGTTGCTGCACAATAAGAACATCACGCGATCATTAGCCGCTTTGAAACCACCAGCAGATTTTTCTGATTTTGATATGTAGGTTCGTTCTGGTAGGCATTTCTGTTTCCAAAATAATCCCGTTTCGTCTGCATTAAATACTTGATCCGGCGTATAACTCCCGTCTTGAATTATTTTTACTAGCTTCCCGGGAAAGTTTTTTGCAGCATTTTTGTCGCCTGACAGCTATTTCACCATTTATTTTTACATTGTGAAATGCGTGTCTTTTTAGAAATCCTGTCAGCCATCCCTCACTTGCATTAAATATCAATTTCCTGATTGTTTGGAGACTTGTTCATGACTCCGATTCCTAAAGTCGTTCGTATATTCTAAGTCCCTTCTCTTTTATAAGTTTTCCATCTATAGGTATTTTTTTCTGCAGTAGATCCTCTATCCAAAACACTAAAAATTTATCCATTTTCTCTAAGATAGTATTTCGACTGTATAGCCTAGTACTAAGGTCCGCGCTAAGCTAAATTTTAGCGGGTCTCCAATATCGGGCCGTTCTTTAGCAGCTAAATTATGACAGCGGAGACTCAGAGAAAAGATACATTAAAAACAAGAAGAAGAAGAATTTTACAATTTTTTTACGGAAATACAACACGCGGTCATAATATTTCTAAAAGCAGATTGTTAAAATTATTTGGAAATATTAAAAATATGCAAATAATATTCATAATGTATTGTTACGTGCAATAGAAAGAGCCAACTGGTGACATCTACTGGCAATGGAGAGTAAACAACTTCAGGTTCGGAGAATCGATGATAGAATCTTCGATAAGGTTCAGGAATAGAATGAATAGAATAGTTAAGAAGAGAGACTCCAGAATAATCTGGAGAGTTTCTAGGGTATAAATATAACAGTTGTCACCGCCATTAAAAGAGTCTTGTCTTAGACGTTGCAATGTTAACAAGCGAAAGTAATAAACGTGCGAAAGTGTTGTAATTAGATTGCGATAATTGAAAGTACAGTATTAAGCGATAATTAAAGTTGAGTTGATTAATTGAAAGTTTGTGAATTGTATTAGAGTGAAATAAAGAACTTGCATATTAAAAATTTAATATTGTGTTTTAAATAACGAACCAAAGGCCACGCTCGCAACAGTATATACAATAAGAAAAAAAAATAACAATGATATTGAAACTACGGCCACGAGAACAAATCCAAATCAACCGTACTTACAGCAAAGACGTACAAACCTACGTTAACTACAAAAATTGGGTCAATAAATTTATCAAATCTCAGAACTCTGATAATAAATATTTTTAGCGCGCTAAAGAACGGTCCGGGCGATTTACTGGTGGTGCCATCTCTAATCAAAACCCCAAGGCAAATTTACCGGGTTGACCTTAGTACCGCTCTCGGATAAATTTTCGCCAATATCTTTTAGCTTGCTAAATTTTCATACAAAATTTAGCTTAGCGCGGACCTTAGTACTAGGCTTATGATGATGTTTTAGAACTGACATTCGATCCAGAAATTACACGATTGTCGAATGGAATCTTCATTTTTGTTTATTGTTCTTACTGTCGCTTCATTTAAACCAAAATTTTTGCCAACAGATGTTGGACCTTCACCTCTCTTAAGAGAGTCTAAGATTTTAATTTTAGTTTTTAAAGAAATGGCTTGTCTCTTCCGGTTATTTTTGGATTTTTCAGACATCTTATTAGGCTATAACAAAATTTAAATAAAAATCACTTCAATTTTCTAAACTAGATTTTTGCAATGATAGTACCTTTTCGTTGTAAGAAAATCCAAGTAGAAATTATATTGGCACTAAAACTTTTAAAAATAAATATTTTTTTCTTGGACGACCACAAGGTTCACACTTTTCAATAAAATTGCTTAATGAAGTCTTAACGCAATTTTAAATAGAAAATGCGACTATAAAAATTACGGGAATTTCCCCAATTATATTTTATTTTTGTAACTGTGTAACGAATTTTGTTCTAACATGTTCTAATAAATCCAAAAAAAAAAATTTTGTATGTGCACTGCGTATACATACAAACATTTTTTTGGACGTGTTAGGACAAATAATTCGTGTAAAAAAAACATTTTTCCTTTTTTGGGATCGTGTCATTTTAAAATCGTGTAAAAAACGAGTTGGGTGTAATAGTTTACCTATTTTATTCATCAGAGCGGGTCACTCGCGAAGTACCTACGTCTTGGACGGATTCGATTTGCTCTGAATCTTTACAGCTACTGTCTCCTATGGTCCAGTAACCTGTAGATAATGACCCCTCCTAAATTCCTGGTATTTCCATCAAGAAATTTTCTTGTCCTCTTCCTGTCATATGAAGGCTACAATTGCCTCGTAATACTGTAGGCCTCCCTGTTAATGCACCGTATCAATATATATATATATATATATTTGGTGGACATAACCTATAAGTAAACCAAAACTGACATAAAAGCATACCAAATTTTGTGGACTCTATTTAAAAATTCATTTTCAAGAAAAACGCTGAGGATGAACATTTTTAGATACGCGAAACGTTGTGCATTACATGTTATATTTAATGCAACTCTGTCTGCCGTGAAGCATTTTAGGTCTCAGAAATATACTTAATCCTAAACTGAAAATATTTCATTCAAAATAGTGCAGCTATCCTATGCGCTATTCCTTCGTGATTACTTAGTATTGCCTTAAAAGTATCCAAAAAGTTATACACGCATAAACTACAAACACTGGAAAGTCATACGAAACAAATTGCGGAAGACATCAAACCGCACGACACGGTGCGATCGTAATTATCTTATTCAAGGCACAACACGGCTACTGTATAACGTTATGGGTACTACAGTTACCGGCGAACAAATAAATAACCGCGAAAAGTTCGTGCGCCACAAAAGCATTGTGATTTGTCGCATTTTTTCGCCATTTCAGGTAAAAATCTGTATTTTATCTGTGAATTTATAAACACGACCAGTCAGTAGTCGTCACTTGAAATTGTTTCCTAGCACATAAACAGCAGCTAGCAGCCAGTCTCTTTGCGGACTTTGCCAAAAATATTGTTCGCGCTGTCATACCGAAATTGGGGCCATTCACATAACTTTGCCCATTGACTCGCTGATGAATTTCTAAGTGCCTCATTTGACTCCTGATGGAGAGATTTAGTTTGTAGAGGTTTGGTTGTTCGGTGAATTTTTGTGGTTTTTTGCGTAATTTTCCGTACTGAAAAAAGCCATTTAAATTTAAGTAAAAATTTTGAAGATTATAAAAAAAAAAAAACAGAAACTTTTGTGCCGAAACGTGATCGAAACAAGAAATTGTAAAAAATATAGAAATAAAGTTCATGGGAAAATTTTTGTGATTCCATTTGTTTGTATAACTAAGGGCGCGGCATTGAGATAGGTTTGAGGCTCACTGATTGACATTCCTATACATTGAATCAGTACCGAGCTTCATGGAAGGTTTATAAAGAACCGTAAAAATTGTTCTTTTTTTATTAAAACAAAACTGTTAATTGGACCGAGATAACTGGAGTACTAATCTGGGGCCGGATTCACTAGCTCGGAGAGTGGTGGAGGTGGAGCTGTGTAGATGAGAGTTCTTTTGCCACTTAACTCTCACTCGGAATTCTGTAACTCTCTATTCCACTTGGCAAAACTCTCGGCTGTGTTAGTTTTAGAGAAGTAAAAAAAATATTTCTCAACTGACAGTATTGTCTGCTTTTATTGTCCTTTGTGAAGGTACCTAGGATTTTCAAATTGAATTATGGATTCACTGGATATCCTGGCTATGTTTACAAAAACAAAATATTAACATCCTTGCAACACTTACAGAGAAATATGGATTTTGGTGTCTTTCAAGGTACCCTCAAACAAACTCCTTTTCCAATACAGAAGAGGATGCTATCAAAATTTTAAATATGCACCTTAAAGCTTGTACGTAGGATTTAATTGCATCTACATTTGGTCCCCTAATTAGATATGTAATTAGTTTTTTAGTCCGGTAAATAGTTTTGGAGATAACTGCAAAGGAAGTGAATCGGTCTTTTTTAAAATGAAAAAATGGCCGTTTTGTGGTACAAAAATGGACATATTTTCAACTCATCATTATGAAGAACTGTTAAGTCGTAGAAATTCACTTTCCATGAAAAAATTTCCACAACAGAGTGGTAATGGATGTGAAACAAAGAACGGAAGTAATATATGCAAAATATAGGAACTGGGGTGTATATGACACAAGTGCAAAAAATCCATCTCTCGGCGGTAAAAAGTCAGTTATGAAGTTTAAATGATCAAAAAGAAAAAAAAACTACACCACTCGATTACCCCCTTCTTCCTCTTTAATTTGATACCAAACATGACGTATTTTGGATAACCCCCAATTTAGGTGGTACGACCCCCCCCCCCCCCCCATCTCCAAAAGCGTTTCCCCCAGAAATTGTTCACCTATATTTTTGTACTCTGCTCCCTAAATCCGTAGGAAAGAATTCGAATGCTGTACGACTCTCCTACACAGAGTTAGCCGTCTTTCAATATTTCGATACTTCTCACGTTTTCTTTAACTCCCCAAGTATGTTAGAGAATCACGTGTGGAGAGTTAGGGAGTTTTAATCGGGGAAAACGAAAATTTTCATTTCCCAAACTCCCAAACTCTCCGAGTTACATAATCTGGCTACTGGTGGAATATAGATCTAGATAAACTATTTAACAGTTAAAGCTAGATGTCTTACCTCAGCAGGACGAAACGAAAAGAAGTTTAGTGAAATTTTCTGCGATTTCTCCACAAGACTTTAGACAAGTGCGGGCTTAAGAGTCAAAAATTATCATCATACGTATGTAAGTATATCAATAGATTAGGTGCTGGTTATAAAGACCCTGCTTAAAAAGGAGATCATCTCATCGGATTCATCTCTCTGGAAGATTCTATCTCTATTAAAACAGTAAATAATCTGACAACACTTGAAATCGTCTGCTCATGTACTTATGAGGTACACATGGTCTGGGGGTGTATAAATATTTTCGAATAGCTTTCCATTAAATTAATAATATCATCAACATAGCACAAAAATACTCCTTTCCTCTTCTAAGCGTCATATCCAGCCTACTATTCCCTAGGCGTTTTTATCTGTGCCACAAGATGAGTAAATTTAATGATAAAACTTGTCGAATATTCATGGTTGTCGAGAGTGCACCATATCTGCTACAATATTGGTTGAAATATTTAAAAATGCGAGTTCCAAAAAAGACAAACTAGAATTTTAAGTTCGACAAGGGTCTAAAGCTCGACAAAATTGATGGTGGTAAAGTTTTCCGGCTCCAATAAGTCCATTGCAGCTCTCTATAGGACATTTTCTGAACATTAAAATACTCCCCGTAAATGGATTCTACAATTGAGTGAAATGTCACTTGAAATGATGACTAAAATTATAAGTCCAGATTCTTAACAAATTTCTAGGAAACACATAATTTCTTCTTATAACAAATTAAGATGACTTATGCTACACATACTTTCCTTTACTATACGTTCATTTGTTTTCGACAAAGTTCAATTTCATAGTCAAATTAGTCCTCCTAGTGAGTTCGACCATGACTTTCTTATTTTAAATTATAAGCTTAGATCGAAACCTTTGTCAAATGAACCAGTCAGTACTTATCGTGATTTTAAGCATGTTGATTATGTTGGCCTTTGTGCGGAGTGCCGGGGATCCTATTTATTCATCCAACTCTATCGATCTGAAAGTCGACTCTTTCCTACAAATACTTACTAGGCTTTACAACAATTATGTTCCTATTCGAAGCTTTCGTTTTAAGCCCTCTAAATGTCCATGGTTAACCAGTGAGATTCGTCATATTATGGCTGAAAGAGATTTTCTTTTTAGCCGATACAGACAGACGCGTTGTCCTGTGATGCTCTCTAGGTACAAAAAGGTCCGCAACAGAGTTAGAACTTTAACTCGATCCGCAAGGCGAGCCTATTACAAAGATAAATTAAATACCAATCTTCCTCCTAAGACCTTATGGAGGAATATTCGCAACCTGGGTGTATTCGGTCAGGAATTATCTGAGATAAATATTGATCCAGATGAGCTCAATAAATTTTTTGCATCAACCGCAGCTTCTTCATCTCAAGCACCTAGCGTCAGTCCCATGATAGAAGACTTCTCTGTTGATGGTTTTGCCTTTTGCTGCGTTGATGAAGTTGAAGTGTTATCAGCATTACATGCAATTAAGTCAAATGCTGTTGGATCGGATGAGTTGCCACCTAGATTCCTTAAATTAATTGCTCCGGAAATATTACGAGTTCTTACACATATATTTAATCACTGTCTCACAACTTCACAGTTTCCTGCCCGTTGGAAGCGGGCTCTTGTTGTTCCTATTCCAAAGAAGTCTTCCGCCTTACATATGGGAGACTTTCGTCCAATTAGTCTGCTTTGCTTTCTAGGTAAAATCCTTGAAAAGCTGATTTATTTGCAAATTATGAATTATATAAACAGTAATTCTATGTTATCAACTTTTCAATCAGGGTTCCGTCCTTCCCATAGTTGTGAGACTGCATTATTGAAGGTAACTTCTGATATACACGAGTCCCTTGATGAGGACTGTCTTACATTACTCGTCCTGCTCGACTTTAGCAAAGCTTTTGACTCCATAAATCATTCAAATTTAATAACAAAACTATCAAGTCAATTCTTATTCTCTTCGTCTGCTATTAAGCTGATAAATAACTTTTTGCAAGGACGTAGTCAAATTGTTCGAATCAAGAATAACTATTCCAGGCCTGAGTTCCTTAGCTGCGGCGTACCCCAGGGATCCATACTGGGGCCTCTACTGTTCTGTTTATATATTAATGATCTTCCTGACGCAGTGATGGATGCCTCTGTACATCTCTATGCGGATGACGTGCAAATTTATCTCAGCAGACCAATAGGATTAATGGAGGACTGTGTATGTCGACTTAATGCCGATCTCCAACGTATTCATGAGTGGTCATTACATAATAGTTTAGCACTTAATCCAGCTAAATCAAACTGCCTAGCAATTTACAGAAATGGCATTGACTCAAGTATGCTTCCTCCCATTCTATTAAACAGAGTAACACTTCCTTATAGGGATTCTGTCGTGAATTTGGGTGTTGAACTTAATTCGAAGTTCTCGTGTTGCAATCACATTAAAAGGACATTAGGGAAGATATATGGCTGTTTGAGGCAACTTTGGCTCAACTCAAGTATCCTCTCGCTTAGTCTGCGTCAGAGGTTAGTTAAAACATTAGTTATTCCGCATTTCACATTTGCCAGCATAATCTTTCCAGTTCTGGACTCAGTTTGCCGGAGAAAAATACTCGTAGCATTCAATGATGTGATTAGATATATTTACAACTTGCCTAGAAGTAGCCATATCTCATTATATGCAAGCACTCTTTTGGGTAGCAATTTAGAGACTCATTTCACTTTTCGCAGCCTGAAATTTCTGCACAAGCTTATTTATCTTAAACAACCAGTATATTTATTTGAGAAGCTACAGTTCCTGCAATCGACCAGACATGTAAACCTTTTGATTCCTCGATGCAGGAGTCAATATGGTGAGCGCTCTTTCTTCGTTCAGTGTGCTCGGAGGTGGAATCAGCTTCCAAGCAATATTCAGCGCACAGCTTCCAACAGAAACTTCTGTAGACTCATTACAAACCTTTCTACTTAGTAATGGTGACGCACATTTGGGGTCTTTGCGTTTTTTTTTCTCTTGTACGCTATTTTTAGTTTTAGTTTTAGTATATAGTCTCTACTATTTTTTCTTTATTTTTTTTTATTACTTCCATTATCAAATCTTTGTTTTTTTCTCTATTTTACATTGTTTAGTTCGTAGTTGTATTGAGTAACGATAAATTTAATTTAACCACTGCACTTTGTACATTCTAAGATAGCATATGTATCTTTGTACTTAACCAAATAAAGAATTATTATTATTATTATTATTATTATTTTCATATTAAATATTACTCACGACAGAAGCTACAGCATCCATAAATTTTATCTGGGGAAATAAAAACCAAAAAAATCCCTCAAGACTTAAACGATTTTTACTGCATCCGATCCTCTTTAATTAATTTATGTTCCCTATGAGCAAAATTCTTAATTCTGTTGTCATGCCGCGCTGTCGGTCGTCGTATAGGAGGAGCAGCAGCAGCAGCTACACAAGAGAGACATTCTACGAGTAACAACATTTCGCAGGGAATGCGACTAAAGTGAGTGCACTACAACAAGTGACATTGCGCTATCACAAAATCCGCGGATTTTGTTGCCGTTGTTGAACTTATTAATGGCCTCATAAACCACTGACGAAACAGATTGGCACTTAAGATCTCCCTCAAGTCCAAAGGCTGAAGGTGTGCTCCATGTGGCAAGTGTTTTTTGTTAATTTTAAGTAAGGTGGTTTGATAAGAGCATCGCTTACGTCTGAGTCCGAGCCGAACTGAATCAACTGAGAAACCAGACCGCGTATATGTAGTATAGTGGAGTCATTGATATGCTGCTGAGGGTCAACGTGTTGAATACAAGGAAGCGATTTCATCCTTTTCGGTTGCCGTAAATTTGCTCCTCATTACAACGAGTCTGGTCTCCCCTATACATATGTTATCAATAAGTTATGGAATCGAAATGTAAAAGATTTTTGCTCGTACGTGTGATTTAGGCCTTATATAAACTACTTACTTTGTTAGAGTGTTTCGAGTACAAGTTCAGCTATGTTTAGCAGGGTTTGTAGTAAAATAAGATGGCACGATCATAATAATTCGTTCTATAATCTCGGTTAAAGAGAAAATAAAAAGAGAATTTCTATGTTGCAATAAGAGATGTGGAAATTTTCTTGTATTTGAAATTGTAACGGTGTATTAGCAATCTCTATTCGTCTTTTCTTATATGAACCTTTGCAGAAGCTAAAATACGAAAAGACGTCACCTTTTACGCCTTCTTGTAGGCAACTAAGAATCTACAAAAATGGATCGATCTAGTAGTAATGATTTCGTAAAGTAGTTTCAGATATGGTGTAAGTATTAAACGTTGCATTAGATAATTATATGGTGTAATAAAACGGAGATATTTTGATAAGACGTGGTTGGGTCTTCATTGTTTTTATACCAACATATGCGTGTATGAAATTGACTGAGTTTCCTGCCAAATCCGCAGCTCGAGAAATGAGTGGAAAAAACTCTCTTTACGTAGCAAAACTTTCTATGAAATGTTAGTTCCGCATAGAGCTAATCTTGCTACGCATTCAAGTAAATACTTAGTATTTCTCCTGGTATATAATTCATACTGAAAAATTAATTTAAATGCATATATGAGGGCAGTTTGGCTGTGTACTATGGCATATACGACAGGCAAGAATCAAGCCGTACTGATGAGTATATGGTTCCTGTTAATACGAAATGCCTGCTTGTGCATAGAAATTTCTTTTTGAAAGATTTTTCGATTGTAAAAAATTTTTTTCCACATGCGTGTTAGTCTTCAAATTCTGGCTATATTGTAAAAAATGCACAAATTGTTGCCATAAGACTTAGGTATTTTTCCCTAAAAATATAGGGAATATTCCTTACAATTTTGGGAAAAATGCTTTAATTTAAGGGAATAATTATTGCATTTTAGGGAATATTCCCTACATTTTTAGGGAAAAACACCTAAGCTTTGTGGCAACAAGTTGTGTATTTTTTAAAGTGTACTATGCCTTATGTTCGCCTGAGATCTGCACACAGTTTTGTAATTAGAGTCTATTTTGAACAAATTATTATAGCTTAGATTCGAGAAAGATTGGGTACCTTACTTGATAGACTAGCAGAAGGATATCGTTGACTGTCTATTATTGAGGTACAAGTGCACTAGAACCTTCCAGGGCTTAGTTGTAATAAATTATATTTGTATAAAGTGGAGCTTGTCTAAAACCACTATTATAAATTCTTTAATATGAATACTAAACAACAATGAACCCAAAATTGAGCCTTGTGGCATATTTATTATACAGTGAAATTATATATATAAAAAGTCTAAATTTGTATATGAAAATAATAAATTTATTTGAATCCAGTCGAATTCATATTTCTCACAAATGAAATCCAAATAAAAAATTTTGTACTAAGTTTATCAAGTAATTTGAAATGACATTCTGGAGAAGTCTTCTTTGATTGCTATTCAATTTATACAATTTTTCTCTTAACCACGATATAATTTCCTAACAACTAATGACTAATTGCATCCATGTAAGTTCATAAAATCGTCTCCCCATCCTTAATATCACCGAATCCGTCAATTATAAAAATTCAACATCCCAACATTCTTGCTTCTTCAAATTTTCCGTTGCCTATCGACTTAGTCATGCAGTCAGCCTAGAAGTGTGCCTAAAATATTTGTGAAGCTCATAATTTTGTTATTTCTGAAAATCTCTAATTAAATCTTTTTTAGTAATTAATCTATCTTTCTTGAAATTTAACATAAATAAAACGTAGAGGCCTGCCTTCAAAAATGTTCTACGCCCTGATGTCTGTGATCCTGCAAGATTTAATGATGAAGAGCAATAAAACTGGCAAATCGAATGTTCTTTATAAGGTCTCCGATTTAGGGTATCAGAGGTATGAGTTTATACTTAGTACTTAGCTTCGAAGTTGGCATTAGTTAGTGCTAAACAAATGTTTTTAGAAATTTTTCGAGAACTTACGCATACATTTCATAAATGATGTTTAATGTAATATCAAACACTCAAACTGATTTTGGTTTGTTGTCCGAACCTATGACGGATTATATATTATCTCTATCCTGAATGTACAACTATCTTTATCAGTACACACACTCCAATTGAACGGATTTACTTCACTTTCAAAATTTAACCTATTTTTGTATTACAATTTAACTAAGAGAGAAGAAATGTGCTACAAGCATAAACTTTTATGGTAAAAATATGATTCTACTTTCCTCAAAAAAAAAAAAAAACATCAACAGCAAGAATAGCAACAATGTTATTGTCATTATTACAACAAAATTGAAAGGCTGTAGGAAGTGCACGTGCATACACATATTATAATGTATACAGTTGCATGCAATAAAAAAATCGTATAACTGAAAATCAATATAGTTATAAATTTTATTAGGACTCTTGTGTTGTATTTTTGCTGCTCCTTGAAATGACTTCGCCTGCAAAAATGCTTTTTCACAAATCACAGAGTCACGAAACCACAAAAGTTACGAATCTTGTAAACGTATCTTGTCGAAATGGTTTTGCGAGTCCTTTGGGAAAAATCACAAAAAGTACATCACACCAAATAACACAAGACGAATAATATCCAACATAGTATGGATTTGCACAATCACTGTTCCTCCGTTCTGTGTCCCAGCCGCGTTGCCGTCCATACACTTTCAACAAGATTCACGTATATTTCATATAACACGTATCTCCTGCCATTGTCCTAGATTTCTTTATGGTAATGGCCTTGCAGTCCATTTCGTTTATGAAAATATACCACTTCGTGAAATGGACTTTCAGTCTAGCTAACAGTTAATCGACAGGGTGGTTGGCCCCCAATGTTCTTTCGTACATGCATTTCATATATACATATATATCCAAATAAATGTATATACATATACATACATATATATCTACAAATATCCGTATATCAGGTCAAGTAAAAACTCATATCAGCCATAAAATAGATGGCTACAGAATGGCATCTATTCGTTACCCTGTGGTACTTCATATAAAATTCATAAAACGAAAAAGATATCTCCAAGTGGATAAATAAAAAGAAATTCGACTGGCAAATGCCATCAACGCTATTTCCAGAATCGAATATGGGATTCCTTTATATCACGTCCTTCCACAGTCAGCTAGAAAGCCCTCCATCCTCTCTCAGCCCCCCTCACTCTCCTCCATTCACTAGCCCTCTCTTCCATTCACTTGGACGCGCACAAACAAGACGTCGGCATCGCATCGGTTTTAGAAAGTTTTGAAGACAAAGTGCTTGATAAGCAAAAATTTTAATAGATTGAGATAAAAATATTTTCTGTCCCTTGAAGGATCAGCGCGGTAGTTGAACGCTATATGTTTATGTTTAGTATACCATTATGTATCTACTACCTATAAGAGAAGGATGTGATGGTTTCAAGTATTCCGTACATAAAAAATCTCTTCTTGATCGTCGTTGTCGTCGTCGTCGTCGACATCTCCTTCTTCCTCTTGATCCTATTTCTTACATGTATGGAAAGGTGTGTTACGTGTCTCAAAAGTTTTTCCACTTTGTCCTGGAGAAGCCACATTAAAAGCACGGAAGCATGTTACCGTTAAATTAAAGGATGGTGTTGGAAATGGTCAAAAGTTTTCTTTGAAGGATTTCCTTTGGAACCAATATAGAAGGATATGTTTGGTTATCTATGTATAGAACTATAGAGATTCACATAAGGCTGGGAATCTTAGATTAACTTTTGACGTATATTGAAAATGTTGATAAAAGATTTTTTTTTTTTTTTTTTATATTTCGATTAAAATTTGTTAAAACATATTATGATTGTAATTTACTTGTTTTTTTTCCCGAATGTAATTGTATATAAACAATTTTATATGGTTTATGCTCTCTTAGTACCCCTACTGCAAATATTCTTCTGATAACATTTTACTAACCAAATTATAAAAATAGTGCAAAGCTGTCCAGTACAAAAATTTCTAAATTTTTCTTTCGTAGTTGAAGAAGAAATAGAGTAAGATTTATAGAAGGATTTCAAGTTCAAGTTAGTCTCAAAGCCTCATACTCGTACGTCTTCAATTCTTAACCTTGCACTGTCGAGTATCTCGTGATACTTATATACCTCCCATGGCGATCTAACGAATTGAAGACCTCGGCACAAAATGTGGCTCAAAAAGGAGAAAGAACAAATTCCAAAATATTGTTACGTGCTATAAGAAAGGACAAGCGACATCTATTAGAAATTTATATTTCGCGTGAAATGACTAATTAAGTATGGACATAAACCACTTTAGGCGATGTTTCTAGAACAGAATCTTCGGGAACTATTTGTAGAGTATAAATATAACTCTTGTCACTGCCAGGGCAGTGTCTTGTATTAGACAGTGAAGTGAACATAGTAAACTATTTGGATTGCGATAATTGGAAGTACAGTACTAACTACAATTATTGTAGAGTTGTTTGGTGATTGGTTGTGAGTTATATAAAAGTAAACAGTATAGTATAGTTAAATAAAAAAAGAACATCGGAGCTACAGTAGCGGTCATTAATTTCAATAAATGCTCCAATATATGGAATTAAGATTTGATTTATTTTTGTCATTATATTATTAACATTATAGTATTTACTCAAATTTATACATTTTTTGTTGAAAGTAAGCAACAAGAATAAAAACAAGTTATAATTGCTTTATATTTTGCTCTGCCCAAAATATCACCTTTAGCCTTGATTACTGCGGCGCAAATTCGGGGCATTCTTCCGGTTAGTTTGTTTAAGGTTTCGGTTCCAATGTACTGCCATTTATTTCTTATGGCCGGTTTCACAATCAAAGCTTAAGCCACAGCGATGGCTTAAGTCAAGGCCTAATAAATATTTCGGTTTTACAGCCAAGGCTTAAGTGAAATCACTGGCTTAAGGCAAGCTTAACTTAAGCCCGTCATCTCGAAGGCTTAAGCCTCAGATATTGCTGTGAAACACATAAGATATTATTACTAAATATATATTTTGCCTAAATATTATAATTTTTGTTATTAAATGAACGTACATATTTTAAAATTTATACTTTAAAACTAAATTGAAATTTTCCAAACGAAAAATAGTTATGTAATTAGCAGTTTTGAGTACTGTCTGCTAGCTGCCAGACATTCCATTTGACGTTTTAAGAAGAAACCAAACAGTTAGGACAGAAGAAATGTATAATATAATATCGCAAGGTGTGACTCGTGACAAAATTGTAAGAAGGCGCCCGTAACATTTCGAGAAATGGGATGACGTTGATTTTTATTCTCGGCTTCGACTGTAGAAACATTCGGCTTTGATGGTTTACGTTGTGGAAATATTCTGCAACAATGATTTTGGCTTTGATATGCTTTCAAATAAAAACCACGACAAACTGGTAAATAAAAAGTTCTTCTTCTTTTTGTTTAGTTTTTAATCCACAATGGCAATTTTCCTTTAAAAAAGTTCACAATTACCGCAGTTCTGACAACTTAAAAATTTTCATCCGCGGCTTAACTAAGCCTCAGCTTACTGAATACTGTAAAACCGAGTAGGCTTAAGTTCTGGGTTTAAGCGACACCCGTGGCTTAGCTAAGCTCTGGCTTAAGCCTGGACTGTGAAACCGGCCATTAGTGCATCCCAAAGTTGATTTATGTTCGTAGTTCGCACATTGCGAACGCACCTGTCCAAGTGATCCCACAAGAGTTTAATTGGATTACAATCAGGGCTATGGGGAGGCCAAATCATGTTTTTGATCACCGTTTCACTCTCTTTGTACTATGTGTAGTTTTTGCATAATCGGTAGGTATGCTTCGGGTCGTTGTCGTGCTGTAGTGTGAAAAAGCGGCCAATAAGGCAAGTGCCAGAGGGGATTTCATGGTGCTGCAGAATGCTATAGTATCCCCTAGCGTCTATTGTAACTCAAATTTTGAGGATATTACCAACAACATGCCCTCCAAAACATTCCCAGACCATGACGGAACCTCCTCCATTTTTGACTGTAGGCTGTATTCATTGGTTTTTCATGCGCTTCCCACACAATCGGCGGACATATGCACGCCGCTTAGAACCAAAAAGCATAATCCGTGAAAAGTATTCGTTTCCGTTGCTCAGATGTCGCAGTGTCGACGGACTTTAGTCCATGCCAATTTCTTCTTGTTTTGGGCCTCAGCGACGTACCCCTTCAACTTGACCGCGAAGAGACGTCGCTTGACGGTCGAAAGTGATACGGGCTTATCCCTCGATTCTATAAGTGCAACACGTAATTCGGGTGGCGTTTGAAATCGATCCCATTTATTATTATGTATTTGTTCTCCTGTTCTATGGTCCAGAGGTTGTAGGGGACGTGAGCGGTACGTTAAACTTTCTATTTCAGCATATCTCTTCTTAAGTTTCCACTACACGCCACCAAGGGAAATCTTCTCCTGAGCAGCGATAGATTGCAAAGTATATCCGGCTTTCCGCAAGGCGACTAAGGCAGGACGCTTTTCGATTGATATGTCCTACCTCGAGGCTATTTCTTTGACTATTATCTCAAAATAACTTTGCAATCTTACGTTAGAGCTGACACACCGTTCAGTTGTGGTGAAAGACATAGAAATCGTCTTTCGACGTGTTCTGTTCTGGCTTTGTTCACTAATCGACAACAATTATTCCCATTCGCTTCCACTGTGATAGAATGACTCACGGGAAGGTGGGTGCACTTTGCAATTTACACTACAATGCAAAACTCTCATTTTCGAAAAAGCTTTGTAATTTCAGAGTACAAAGCAAGATACTCATCAATAAATTTGGGAGAATGTGTATAAAAATATTAAAATAAATAAGAACCAAACCTGTACTGTGTACATCTCAAAAAGCGTAAATTTTCTTAAAAAACTTGGATTTATTGAAATTAATGAGCGGTAAGTACTGTGCATGGAAAATATTGTATTTTGAATAACGAACTAAGGCCACGCTCGTAACAATATGTATATAATTAATGTATATTTCAATTTGCTCGTCTCACCGCGGTAACGTCAGAGCCCCAAATACAATTTTTTTAAAAATTATTAATTTTATTTTTATGGCGTCTTTCAACATAAAAAATTCTTCTGTTAAATGCTTTGCAAATTTTCTTATTAGCATTTAATTACATTATTTAACTCTTCCATGATCTTTACTCGCAGTTGAGATAACGTACATCTAGATGTGAAAACCTCACAAAAAAGCGGTCGAATTAGAACGAGCTAATGGCCCCCTAATAGAAAGCTCTATACATTCTCTCTCTCTCTTGCTGCATTAGCCACATAAATTCTTCGCAATGATAATTTTCTTTGGTTGAATAAAAAGTTAAAGAGCTTTGAAAAAGTGATCTGGGTTTATATGGAGATTTTCTTATCTAGTTGTATGTTGTCTGTGCTTGTAGTGAGGTAGATACTGTCAATAACATTGCAAATGAAATCATTTTCGTCTTCAGTCTGTCATATCTTCATTCCCTTGAAATGAGTGAATTTGAAATTGAGTCATTATGGAGACAGTCTGTATAGGATATATGAATGTTAGAGTAATATTATCTATTGGTAACGTGGTTATAACATAGTCTTACTGTTATGATCGTAGCATAATTTATGCAGGTTTATGCTACACTGAAATTAGCAACAGCCTGCTACATGTAAGCTATTGCCTATTTGGACGCTGCGACTTGATTCGGCTAACCGGACGCCACCTAATTGACACAGAGGAGCGCTTCCATATAGCTAAGTTTGGTGACAGTAGAAAAAAAATGGGAAGAAGAAGACTTTTTCCGTCTGTCATATGTTTTTTGTGCTATATTAGGAGTAAAAGTAGTGATGGTCGAAGTTTGGCCCGAAAAAGTTTTCCTACTAATAAATCCGGAAATTAATATAAAGTTGCGAAAAAATAAAACATAAATTTGAACGCAGAGAAGTCAGGATTGGAAGAATAAAGTGGGGATAATTAGGAGGAAGAAAATCATCTAAGCCTTATAGCTTTGGTAGCAGATAAGTATCAGGGCCGATAACACAGGTACTGTAGGGCCTTTAATTTATAGTTAAGTTGTCCAAACGGGAAGATGCCCAGACTTACGTACACAAAAGGAACAAAAAGATATCCGTAGAAATCGTATACAGCTCGAACCACACATCGAAAATTATAACTTCTACTGATTTGAATCCATTCATAACAATATATACAGATTAGATTAAACTACCCCACCTAAACGATAAACGGAGGTAGCGCTGGAAAAAAAACACATCCAACTACTAGGACATTCTAGGCTCATGATTTTTGGGGAGCTGAACCAACGATAATTCCTGAAATCACATTATCACCCACAAGTGGTGGCATCCAACAGCGCACGTTACACACACTTGCATACGTGGAAAAAGAGCCAAAGGATACCGTAGAAAAGTAGGAAGTGAGTTACTCACTCTTGTTGTAGTTGAGAAGAATTATGAAGTGATTTTAATATTTTTTTCTAAATTGGTTCAAGGATTTTTCATCTGAATTGCAGATAAATTTTAGGTATTGGAATTGCAAAGAGCATTATAGTTGTAATTTCGTAGAATTTTGTTTGTATACGTGTACTTTTGTCCTTGATTAGGCCAGAAATTATAAACGTAATGCTATTCGTTTTTTTTTTTTTTTTTTTGTTCTGGCACGACAAATTTTTTGTATATGGCAAGTGACAGTGGTAGGTCTTCGTGGAACTCCCCCAAACTCTCCGTCAATAGGCGAGGCGAGCTAGAATGCCGCCCTGCACTTCAACGCTGTCTACCGATTGATCTGTCAGCTCATGCTGGCAGTCTGGACTTCACGTCCAAACCAATCACTATCAACATAGCTCCATAACATTATAAAGTTACTATAATACCTATCGAAGGATCTGATTTATACTTCACCGATCATATATAACTTACAGTAACTGACCTACAATAAGTGTTTTTATCACCACGTTTATAACTAATTGGTAATCAGCTTTTATTACGGTGTCAGTAGTTACTTTTAGAGAACCCAATAAGATTTAGTAATTAAAACGAATTTGGTATAAATTTGGAACTTTTTCTAATAAATATTCTCATTATAAAATAGTTGAAAATATTCACTAACTGCGGTGTGATGGTATCGATCATTACGCTAAAAAAAAACATTTCCACTTAATTAAATACCCACACTTTAGCTCTGCAAGTGACTTAAAGATCTACGTACATCCATATGTATGTATGTGTGTCAAAAAATTAAGCTCTCGAATACGAACTTTCAAATCTTATTTATCTAACTTCAGAATAGAATTTAGAAATAGCTAAAAACGTATAGAAAATTTACACAATAGTTTTCTTGTCTAGTAGGAAAAAGTTCAAGATAAATGGATAAAACAGAAAAACATCTGGAGGTAAAAGACTATTGTGACTGAAATGCAAATTAAATATTAATTCGGAAAAAGACAAATTGTTAGCTAAAAAAAAACAAAACATGAATGCATTATAGTGGCACTTGGCAGCAGGCAGATTTTGAGGAAAATTTAGTAAGAAAAATATAAATTCTTATCTTTGTTCATAAAAATGCATGCACCCGAATCAATCAATCTAACTTCTTTGGACTGCTGTCGGCCACTAATTAGATTGCATTAAATTTCTGCAGAAAAATATTCATATAAATTATGTATACAGGAGAAAATAATTTATGCGTTCCGAACGGCTATGATGACATTTTCTATGTAAATAAGTAAGTTGATTTATAACTCAGATGACAGACTTGTTGTGTATAGATCTAAAATTTCATTTATAAATTCCCTGAATTAAAAGTAAGCTCAGTTTTAAATATTATGAATTAGATTCTCCCACTGCACCATATGCATTTATTTATTTTGTATTAAATAAACTAAACTGTGTGTACATGAAAAAGATCTTAGTGAAAGGGAGACAGAAAAATTACATTATTTAATGTTTTTCATTACAAAAACAAAAAAGAAATCAAAAAAATATTGTGTAGTTTTTACAATATTGGTGCAATTTACAAATCAATATCTTAACATTTATGGGAAATATAAGGTTGGGGAAGGAAAACTCGTATCATTTAAATTCAGACAATAACTCAAGCCCTTCTAATTGTGGACTTGTAGAATCTTGCTAGCTCTTCTAAAAATCAATAGATGTAGCGCTTATTCAAGCTGCTGTTGTAGGTTCGTGTAACATAACTAAGGGAAAGGGATATTATCCATTTGTAAAAGGAGCTCTGTAGAAACTCAGTAGTTTCCTCTAATTGGGCCCAGCACTTTGACAAAAAAAAAATAGCGATAGTCTTCCAATAGGACAATCCTAGACTGGATTGATGTTTTAAGGTCGAGTTTAATTGAATATATTTGTACCATTTTTTAAACATACCTTCACAGTACAAATGTGTCCATGAGAACTGGTATTAGGATATATAAATTGTCCGTGGGTAATCCCGTCCGGTCCCAGTTAACAACTTAGGACATCCCTGAGATTGACGAATGTCCGGGGTTGGGATGTCCCTGGTACATCCCATGCCTTTCCAACAGGATATCCTGTGGTTGTACTTAGGCACAGTTAACGCATTCAATAATATATAATTCCCGCTGCATGTGTACCTAGGACGTCCTACAGATCTTCCAGTTTTTGGCAGGATGTCCGGGGAATATCTGACGATATTGTTTAAGATTTTCTGGGATTGTAGAATTTAAAAAAAAAGTATGGTTGGAAAGTATGTATATATGCCAGAGGTATATGCACTTGCACAAAACATAAAGCGAATATTTTTAATACTGGCGTAAATTGAAATCCTATAACAAAATTACTAAGAAATCAAGTTCCGAAATAGACAACTAAAAAACTTTGCCAAAACAAGACGAAATTGCAGAAGCGAATAGAATTCTAGTATAGCTTCACGCTTGTAGCTGGCTTGAACAACGCGGTTCTCACACACATGGCTTCTTTCCACACATTTGTCGTTAAAACAAAAAAAAAAAAACGACACACGGAAGCACACCAGCTTTCACCAGAGAACCACGAGAATCAAAGAACATACCGAAATAAATTCTGGAAGGGGAAAAATGACTTTCCCATGTTTGTACCAAAATTCCCCTGCGTCATCTCGTATGTATTTGTTTATAAAATACTGAGAATGTTCCCACAGAGAGTAGTTGTGGGATATCCCAGGGAATAACTTATGGGAAATTTTTAATAACTCCTAGAAAAAGGGTCCTAAGTATACATACTGAATTCTTCCTATTTATCCCGGGAAACCTATGGGATCTGTGGGACAAGAATGGGATGTCCCTGGGTAATTTTGTGCTGTATGGGTAACATAGTAAAAATGTCAAGCTGAAAAGGCACAATAGACTGACAGAATAAAAAGAAGTCCCTACTGACTCTATTTTATGTACTGCCATCTGAATTAATATTTAAAATACGAAAAATAAAAAATAAATTCTAATAATTTCATTCTACTGAATCCTTGCAAAATATTTATATAAGTGCAATTTTAAATGATATCACGTTCAAAATTATAAAACTGAACGATCATACCTTGCAAAAATACATTTATTAAGCGGCGCTGTAAAAAATTTTATGACATGAAATTAGGTAGAGAAAAAAAAACATAAGTAACATTAAAATAAATATAATAAGAAATAAATAAAAAAACCAAACCAAAAATAAAAAACAAAAAATAGAAAGAGAACTTAAAGCCCAAAGAAATTAAAAATTAAAACGAAAAGGGGAGACAAAAATAAAAAAGTAAATAAAATTAAAAATTATTTACTACGATCTAACAAGAATTTGAAGGTATAAGAATCAATACTAATTAAGGTTAAGGTTAAGGCCGGAATCTGTGCGCTGAATCAAACTTGGAAGAGAGTTGCATATTCGTGCAACTGGGACGAAATAAGAGCGGTTACCCTACCTAGATGTACATCTCGGGACAAGAAGTGGAAGACCTCTATACAAGTGCAATAACTGTAGGCTTTCGGAGAGATATGCAGGTGATTTAGTATAAATTAAACTATGAAGGAAGATAAACCTACGAAGAGTCAAATAGGCTTCGACAGAGTTTTCGAGTAGTGACGTAGCAAGAGCAGATATATGAGCGCTCGTAGGAAGTCTATAAATATAACGTGTGATGTCGTTAAAGGCTACGATAACTCTTCTTTGACAAATTGAATCTAGTCTGCTAAAAATAAGGCTTTCATAGTTAAAATGGGGGATAATAAGATCCAGCCCCAATTTCCTGCGAATATCCACAGACATGCAACTGAAGGAAATAGATAGTTGACGAAGACTGCTATAGATTTTCCCCATCAAAGCGCTAATGTAGTCGCAACAACTAAATTTAAAAGTGAGTTGAATTCCTAAATCCTTAACGCATTCAACATATTTAAGCGTGGAATTATTCAACGGAACTGATGGCAATCAGATTTCGGAAAAACGCTTTTATACAGGGTGTTTCCCTCTAGGAGGTCAATAGAGCAGGAGGGGATAGTACTCACCTAGACGAACCAAAAGTTGTATGGGAGGGTATGGGGCTGGTTGAGCAGTCGTTGGAAAGGCCATGAAGTTCTGTATACAATGAGCTCTTAACTGTGACCGTACGCCTTTCAGTTTTTAAGATACAGGGTGTTTTGTATAAAACTAGCTTTTTTTCTTAATCACCCTTCAACTCCTAAACGGTTGATTTACCCCCCTGCCATACAATTTTTGGTTCGTCTAGGTGAGTACTATCATCTCCTGCTCTATTGACCTCCTGGTGGGAAACACCCTGTATACCGGCATACAGTAAGACTTGTTTGGATTAATTTCAAGCTTATTATACATTGCCCATTCGTGTACGTGCTTTAGGTCATCATGGATTCGAGCAATAGCTACAGTCCTCTCCCAAGACTATAGGTCTGCTAAGGTACAACTGAACGACATCGGCATACAAGTACTAAGAAGCGCTATTTACAACAGAACGGAGGTCATTTATACATAGAGAGAAGAGAATAGGGTCTAAGACCGAACCTTGAGGAACATCAGCTAATATAGTAAGAAAGAATTGTGCACTTTTACAACTTGAGCACAAGTCGAGAGGAAAGCGCCAACGGCCGATGTGCAGAAGCCATATTTTGTGCAAAGTTTGCAAATCAACTTGACGTGCCTTATTGAATCAAAGGCCTTACTGAAATCGGGAAGGATCAGTACTGCTAAATGATCATTGTCCTTTAACAGTGCAGATTCATTACTGTGACCTGGGCGAACTCCTGATTGTCAGACAGACAATATTTCTTGATTGGAGCGTACATAATTTTTCCAAGTATCTCAGCAAGGAAATTGAGTACACTAATGGGGCGGAAATCACTAGGTAGTGAGAGGGATGAGATTTTCAGATTGTTAGTCTGTATTTATCGTACATGCGTTTTACAAAAAAAAAAAACTAACAACATTTTCTAAAAAATCTAATAAATCTGCGTCTATTCTTTCTATGGATATGATAACGATTATTAATCCACTGAATCATCCATATGAATAATACCTGAGAAAAATCCTAAAATAATAAAAACTATTAAATTATAGATGGTAATATATTAGTAAGCAAAAGAGACATCATATTATAGTGCTATAATGGTGTGTTTTTTATGAATTTACCTTACACTTTATTACGAGTATTAAATTTAATATTCGCAAAACATATTTCAGTTTTTATGTTTACATATAACCAGCACGTGAATATAAATTATGTGATTACATGTTACTATAACTTCTCATCATAAATGTGTTTTTTTTTTTTATTTCATTTCTTTCGTCAACCTAAATACATTTTATAGTTTGCTGCATATCAATGTTCATCACGTTTTAAATTAAATTTTGTTGTATCTTTACGTCTGAGTAAAGTTGGTCGGTTCTTTTGAATATAAAAACTGATTCTCAGATGATGATGATGATAAAATCTTCCGGTAGATAGAGGTACTAAAAACGAGAAAATGAAAAATTTCAATTCAGTTACGGAATATTATGGAGAACAAAATGCGTACGCATATATGTATTTATTAGTGACCGACCCAGCTTTGACTTTATAAGAAATTTTACCAAGTTTTTTTTTTTGTTTTTTTCGTAATCGTATCAACGTGATGAGAATATTATTTTGAAAAGAATTGTGTTAAGAGAAAAGTGTGCTATATTTTCTTAATCGAGTATTAAAAGTATTTAAATTTACGCATAGGTAATCTTTATGGAATTTATATAAGAAAACATTTTTTTCATAAGAACTTTCACGGTAAAAAGTCTACAGTAGGCTAACATACTTCGTACTGCTTCATTTTCCAGGAAGAATTATAAATAAATTTTTAAAAGTATGAATGGAGGGAGAAAAGACATCTCTCAAACACATACAATCATTCACAAAATTATTTGTGCACAGTAGTTTCGAAACTGTTGCTGTACAGACATCTGTAATTTGTAACGAATATATGTTTCCTAAAAACTAAAAAAAAAATTGATCCATGTTTGTAAAGCTTTTATTTACATGATTCCATTAAAAAAATTAAAAAAATTTATCATTCAACAAATAAATAGAACAAACAGTTTTTTTTACAATATTATTTGTGCATTCAATTTTCTTCACAAAATTATTTGCACACACATAAAAAGCAATTTTCACAGCGTTGTAACTATGTTGAATTTATACAGGGTGGCCCGAATGTGGTGTTACACTTGAATGCAAAGAATTGTATGGGTGGTGGGAGGGAAATGCTAACGGTTTCCGAGATAATGGGACTTAAAAAATATGTGTGTATGTTTTTATAGATTACCCTGTAACTTCTGAACGTGGCACCCTATGATGATGATTGACAATCGTTGGATCTTTCCAATGGTCTATAAACTTTTCCCCTCCTCCTCTCCGTTTTGAAGTTATGGCTCAACAAAGCTAAAATTTCGGACTTTTAATTCGGTGTTCTTTTATTGAACTACTATTATAAACACGTCATCAACAACAACTTTTCATATCAGATCTAAAAGACGAAAAGCTTCGCTTCAAAATTTACCCAAAATGTTACCCTTTGTACGTTTTTTGCACTTTTCCTTAACCCTAGCCATAGCCGCGAAAAAGTTCAATAAATGCCAGAAAGTATGCAATTATTTTTTGGGAATCAGTTTTTTAAGCAATTTCAATGGATATTCTCCAGAAAAAGTGTAAAAACACGCAGACCGGTTTCTCAAAAAATTAAAAATAACTGATCCATGTTTGTAAAGCTTTTCTTTAAATATAACTCAGAACAAAAAATAACCAAAATTTATCCTTCAACAAATAAATAAAACAAAAACATTTCTCATCAAATTAGTTGTGTCTCCAATTCTATTCACAAAATAATTTGTGCATGTGCAAAATATTCCAGGAAATTGGGAAAATAAATGGGAATTAAGATAACTGGAATTTTAATTTAATCATTGATGAACAGTTATGTGTTCAGGCTGTTATACGTATTCGTTGAAGATTTGTTGTTAAAGAAAAAGTTAAAAAATGGGAAGAAATCGTGAACTAACCGTTGCTGACAGGAAAGGCATTTGTGAAGATTACAAGAAAGGACTTTATATTAAGGACATTGCCAAAAAAATATAAGTATCACAGAAATATAGTTACCTATTAAATAGGAAAAGTAAAAATGACCAAAGAGTGGAGGCACAACCAATCTGATAATCTTTATGGAATTTATATAAGAAAACATTTTTTTTTATAAGAACTTTCACGGTAAAAAGTATACAGTAGGCTAACATACTTTTCCAGGAAGAATTATAAATTATTTTTTAAAAGTATGAATGGGGAAAAGACCTCACTTTCGGAATTTCCACTGTGCTTGAATTCAGTAGAACACGAAAGTACGAAAGCTGGAAAAGTGATTTTAATAAAACCTTTTAAATGTTCATGTAAACTCTGAATAAGTTCTAGTGATTTGTTCCACATCAAAATTATGCTCCACACCATTTATATTTGCATGGATCTGAATATGGTTCTTGCGTTGACGCATATAGTTCATTCCGTATTTTCGCTTTTCTTTTTAAATTTAGAGGATCCCACAATATATCTTCTCTTTTTATTATTTTGGTGAACTTTACTATATCAAAGTTTTCCATGTTGTTTCATTCCAACAAACTGTTCTCGCCGGATCTAACTCCATTCAAACGTAGAAATTTTTAACGAATTTGTAATGTCCTCCTTGTAATATCCATTTGGTATTTTTTATGGAAATTTAAAAATTTCCCTTTTTTCATCTGTTTTAGGTACCTACATATATATAAATTCGGGAATTTTTTCAGAGCGAACCTGTTGGTTTTTGGTTTCGATTTGAATTTGTATTAAACTTGTGACATAATTTTTTCTTTAATTAACACTTTGACAACGTACTGAAGATCCAGAGCAGCCTAATAAATCTAGGAAATGAATTGCATAAATTTGTACTTCGTCTATGCGTACTATGGTACTTGTCCTCTAAATTTTTCACTGGTTTAATAGGCTCTAGACTTTTTAAAATGTTATCGCTTTCATTCGAAATTAAATTAAAGATTTTTTGCATCGTTTTGGGGGATAATAGAGAGAATCGTTGAAATAGTCAGAATTAAGCCCACATGGTCAAATCATTGATGTAAATGATAAAAAAGAATGGACAGAGATGACTATTTTCTATAGAACTACATTATTGTTTTTAGTTTTGATGAGAAAAGAAAAAATTCATGACAAAGAGAGGCGTCAAACAACGATTTTGATTAGCTTGTTTTCTATCATTTTAAATGCCTCACTTAAATGTACCAAAGTTCTAGGTGATTCAATACTAGACGAACAATTCACTACACAACAAAATTTCTCTACTCGTTTCAGTGCAGTACTGTTGCCAGTCCATAGAGTACCCCTGATAAATGTGATGATCATCGAAAAAAAGCCATTAAATTTTGATTCTGAGCAGAAATGTATTTTGCACAAACCAGTTAAAAATTTGAATGTATTGGTTGAGTTCACAAATTTTTTCTAGGCTTGATAACTGCGATGTAATTTAGTGATAACGAATTTGTCGGACTCTTTAGCCATCTGCAGTTGATTTCAGTTCATATTTAGCTCTTGTACTGTGTGGTCACCAATTTTTGGGATAGCAGGCATAATTTAGTTTTCATTTTCAATTTTTGTTTGTTTTTGCATTGATAGGATGTGAATTTTTATATTTTTAAAACTAAATACTGAAATTAGAACTAAAAAAAAAATACTTTAAAGTGCATTTGTTATTTTATTTGTGCAATGAAGAGAATATCAACAATTTGATGAGAAATGTGAAAGGTAAGGAAATAAATCTGAAAAAAATCTCATTAAGTTAAATTTAAAGTTTTGGTGCTACTTATTTCTTATCATTACACTTTGCCTTAAAAAAAATTTCATCGGATATAGGGAGCTCTTTGTTGGAAGTCTCTTTCGTCTAACTGTGCATTTTATAATCTCAAAGTTTATATTGGATTATTATTTTCTCTTTCTTTTTAACAAAATTTTAACTCGTAATTATGTGCTCTCTAGCACAATTATAGCACTTGTAACTGTTTACCACAATTAGGAGCTACCTACAAACGGTGTCTGATGATTTTGACTGCCGTGCAGGTATAGGTATAGAATCTATCTCTACAATTTCATTGATCGAGGACAAAAAGCTGAATGGCAATTTTCTAGTTTATCCCAATTTATTCATTAATATTTTAACATTCCACTTTATTCTAAATTATTTTCTAATATTTAAAATTTTAAATAATTTTTTATTTAATTTTTTATATTTTAATTACTGTGCTGAGTGTAAAGTGTCTCTTTTCGTCATTTTAACCATTTTAATTTGTTCAATATCATCGAAATTTTTGGCTTGTCAACACCAAAAGAGAAACTATGATTGCTTACAAGTGAGAAAAACGATGCCAAAGCTGTACGCTCTGAGTGCTTTCTAGAGATTTGTTTTATATCAAAATCATGTTCCACTCCACTCACTTCCACACTATTTATATTTGCATTCGCCCAACATTTTCTTTCTCTGCAGTTAAGACTCAAGAATATATGATTTATCTAAGAGATTTTATAATTATTTATCATCAAATCTAAATCTCGATCTCTCATCTCTTTGTTCCGCTCTCTTCCAAAGAATTACTTATTGATAACCACCATTCGATTCGACTGCAAATTTGCTTGCAATAATTGATTGCCTTTAGAAACCGAAAAAACAAAATTTGAAGAGAAGAGAAAATTCATCACAATATGACGCTCTTACAACTTTATTGCACTCTGCACTGAAGAGTACTGCCCTAGCCTAGCCATAGTGATGGATGATCATAGCAAAATCCAAAATTTTATTTGTTTAGTGCATGAAATTTCTGTCAGTTTCAAACTTAATAACTTGCGATGCAATGCGATAGGCGACTAATAAAAAAATTGTCGTACTCTGCAGGCTTTTGCAATTGATTTCATCCAGTTGATTTTTGGCATTTGTGTAGTGCGATAACCTCCATATTTTTATTATAAATAAAAATTGTTCATTTTAATTTTTTTTTTTGCATTGTGCATTTTAAATACGAATTGAAGTGCATACGTGCGTGTGATCTTTATAAATTGATACCAAATTTTTTTGCACATGGTGGTTAATTTCAAGAACATGTGCAGACATAAATAAAAGGTAATGGATAAATTTGTTGATTTGTATATTTGGGAGTGTATTTTAAAATTATGATTAGAAATTTTAACTTTGCTGCTAATTATTTCATATCTCACTTTGTTTTAAAAAAAAATGTGTTATCTGTGAAAACAATGCATCGAGTATAGAGAGTCTCTTACGTCTAACTGTTAAATTTATAATCTCCTCCAACTCCAAGTTGATGAAGGATTTTTATTGTCTCTTTTTTCTTTCAACACAATTGCAGCTCCTAATTTTGATAGAGAGTTACTTACAATTATGCGCTCTACTACAATTAAGAGTGACATTCGGTGTCTGATGTTTTTGGTTGCTGCTATAGGCCGGCATTGGCGATGCAGAGATAAACTAGATTTTCGTTTATCGACGCCATCATAAAGCTGAAGTTTTATTTTTGTCACTGTAGTCGTGCTGCGTATTTATTAACTCGTTGCTGAATAATATTTTAACATTCAATTTTTTAAAACTATTTTCTAATGCTTTTAATTAATATAATTTTTTATTTTTTTTTTTATTTTAATTACACTGTGTAGTGTGAAGTGTGTTTTTCCGGCATTTTAAATTTGTTGAATATCGTCGAAATAATTTTTGGCTTGATAGCACTAAAAGAGAAACCATGGTTGCTTACATGCACTGATTTAATATTAAATAATGCTTACATTGCTGGAAATATTGGAAAAAACGATTAGTGGGAAGTTGAAAAAATTATCAGAGCAGAGCAAAGAGAGAGAAGTGAGCTCTCTTTCTGCAGTGTACGAGTATTAACTTAATCAGATCAGATTTTACATGTCAGTGCAGTAGGGGCTTCAAAATGTGTGGTGTTTGACATTTTCGTTCTACAAAATTTAGTTTTTAATTATTACAAGAAGTTATGCGATGCGTTTCGTCCTATTTAAGCATCTTCAAGCTCTTGCAACGATTGTGAAGCTGACTTAATAAAAATGAAAACTGGCAGTTATCATTTATACATATACTATATGCATTCTTAAGTGGTCCTGTAGTGTCTGCTTATTGTTTAGGATATGTAAGTATCGTCACTTTATTCATATTTCTTTACAAAATGTATTTTAATTAAACGAGTGTTATTATGGAAATCTAGCTGATTAATAACCAAAAATGAGCAAGAGATTGAAGATGCCTAAATAGGGCGAAACACGTCGCATAACTTCTTTTAATAATTAAAAAAATAAAATTTTGCGGAACGAAAACAAATGTTTTTATTTTGAAAATGTCTAATATTATTAACAAGTTCCATCAACTGTCAATTAATGCATCAATTGTTTTGATAAAAGCATGATATTACTTGAGAATTTAGAAAAAAGGCTTTTATATAAATTCTGAGGCTCCTGGTCAACTAATCATAACTCTAAAATTGAAAATTTTCTATTATAAATGTGATTTCAATTGTTTTGGCTTGCACTATTTTTTTATCTATTCGTGATAATTCCATCTGCAGTAGAAAGCTATAATGACTATGGTGCTTTAGTAATATCTTAGGTGTTTTTACTTAATTTTCCGTCATAATATTATACGATGGCTTAGGGGGGGGGGGGGGGGGGGGGGGCATCCCGTGTGAAGGCTTTTTTTTCGGTTTTTTTTTGTTTTTTCAGCCCGAACTTGTCGCTCATTGTTGGAGGTAGTACACGGCAACTTAGTCACTCATCTTTAAGAAAAATCATTTCTCGGTAACCACGATTGCGGGCTTTCTGCTCATCCAAAACAACAAAAAAATCAAAAGGCATTTCAATCTGTGAAGTATGAACTAGTCTCTGAATTAGAATTATTAAAAAATACTGAAAGGTAAATTTTTGGCACCTTGTTGAACATTTTTTCATGAATTTTGATGTTTTTTCACTATTTCTTCAACATGTAAAAAAAAACGGCTTGATCAATCCGAATTATCCTAGTTTGCAAAGTGTCTACATCAGTACTGAATAAGTTAATAAAATTTCAAAGGAATTCGTTTGATAGATTTTGAGAAATCGTGGGTACCAGTTTGAAAAGTACAGTTTTGAGAAAAATGAGTTTGAAAATTTAAATACGATTATTACCAATGAAATTTCGAGCACTTTGGGTACTTAATCTAGACTAAACTAACCGTCATATTCGAAACAGGAAATGAGTTTAGAACAGGGACCGACAATAACTGGTATTTTGAAAATGTTAAACAAAAAAAAGCTAGGATAAATTATGATCATGGAATTTAGTGGAATATGTATACCAAAAAGTGTCTCGTGAAACCCATTTCGATTCCTGTAAAGCTTTTGAAAACTTAATTTAACAAAAAAAAAGCTAAAAAAGCTAAGCTGGAAAGGCTTATTATTTTTTTCTGGGAAAATAAAAAGCCAGCTTCACTTTTTATTTTTTCGAGCTACAAGTACCAGGCTTTGAAGTTGGAAGTATAAAAAGCCAAGCTGGCTTCTAATTTTGAGGGACCGTATCAGTTATGAATTTTTACGGAAAAAGCTTAATTTACTTGTTATTCCTGGCCGGTAATAGTTTTGAAGCTAGAAAAGCAAGCGCAACGACTTGATATGTTTTTTTTTCGGTAAAAATATAAAAAGCGATCCCGGATTGTTATTTTTTCTAGCTAAGCTGGCTTTTTATTATTGCCAGAAGAAATAATAAACCTTTCCAGCAGTTTTTTTTAGCTTCAAACTATTATCGGTTAGGAATAACAAGTAGAGTAAGCTTTTTTCGTAAAAAGTCATAACTGATTTGGTCCCTGGTTTAGAGATATAACGGCATCTCTATTGTCCATTTTTACCTGCGTTTGTATTAAAAGGGCTCATGTAAGAAACCTAAGCTAAAGAGAAGGGGCTTGATGCTGGAGCGCACGCTCCAAATACCTGGCCTGTTCAATGCTGTAATTTTCGAATGACTCCGAATACTGGCAAATCACTTTATCCACATATTCTTCACTATATTTAGATGGAATTTATGTAAAGAAAAAAAAATAAAAGTTTTTTCGAATCAGTCACACGGGATGGCCCCCTTAACGAAAAACTTCAATTTTGGAAGTTATTACTAGTTGATTACAGACCACAGAATTTTATATCTATTTGAATTTATAAATTCTGAAAGCGGAAATTCAGTTTTTTTTTTTAAAGGAAATTTGAAAAATAAATATATATTAATCTCAAAATTTTTGGGAAATTGAAATCGAAAAATAAATATGTACCTGCAAATGGGAGCCACAGGGAAGGAGCAGACCAATTTTGACCCCAAAGTAGATTATTTTTAGGAGAGATTTTTCCGTTCCTCTGTAAATATAATAATTCGGACTGCTCTTTGCAGACATTATTGAGTAAAGTATAGAATTCTGTATAGTTTGATTTATATCATCATTTATACTTCGGAATAAATTTTGGATGAAGAAGATGAAATATGCAAAATTAAAAAAAAAAATATTATTTTACTTTTTCCATTGTCATAATTTTTACATAAATTGTTGCTTTTTTCCTTTCATGAGTAGACTTAGTGCTTCTTAATTTTCTTAAATTCCTCCAACCACCACTCTCTCCATCACTCTAATTCTAGCATGACTCATCAAATATACTTATTATTATGTTTGAACCACTTCTCAGACAGCATCTAGCTGGTATTAGAGAAGGGTACTTATTTTTATATTTTTTATAATGACTTTATTTTAGAGCTCTATTATTTTATAGAAGTCAATTTCCGATTATTCATATCATTCATTATTCTAAAGCAGATTGCAGATGTATGTGAAGTTCATTCAATCAACCTCGCAGTCAATGGGCAAATCCCTAACTAGGCCTTTTAGCTTAGAACTGAATACAGTAAAGCTTGAGCTTGCCTTGAAAACTTCAGGAAGCTCGTTATAGATTTTGGTCGCCGTATATATAAGTCCTTTTCTGATTCTATTTGTTTTAGGTTGCTGTACTCGTAGTTTTTTTCTATTCCTTTTTCGATGGCTATGTATACTTATGTGTGTGTCTATTCGTATATTTGTACAACTTTATGAATAAATTTAGCTTTTTCAAGGTAAATCATTTGATTAATGCTTAGAGTTTCCGTATGTGCATGTAATTCCGTCGAAGGTGTTCTCCAGGACATACTGAATAGGATTTTAGGGCTCTATTAATCAATTTCTTCACCCTAATTTTTTCGGATCCATATCTAATATGCGACGCTATATGCGCCTTGTAAATTGCAAGAGCTGTATCATTATTTAACCTAGGGCCTCTACGCAATACACCTAATATTGGGTTGATTTTGGAATCTATTTTGCCGACATGCCTGCTTCAGTTGAGTTTCTCATCAATATTTACACCTAGATATTTCACCTCAGTTACTCTTTCTATTTGCTTTGAGTTAATACTCAATATTAAATAAATCTCAGCCTTGTTTCGTTGTTTAGGCACCATGTATTTTGTTTTATCCTCATTGAGAGAAAGCTTGTTACCATTTTTCCAATTTGCTAGTCTTACCATATCAACTTGTAGTTTGTTTTCCAACTCTTGCTCATTTTCTGCGTAATAAATCAAATTTGTATCATCTGAAAATATATGGTACTTCCCCATTAGACTGGCGGATTAAATGTTTGTTATATACAATAAATATAGTATTGGTCGTATTATAGAACCTTGAGGTACACCCGTGCGAAATGGTAAGGAAGTTCCGAGTGTTCCATTTATCTTAGTTCTGACCGTTCTGTGTGATAAATAATCTTTGATTAGATCATTAGTTTTACCTCGTAGTCCTAGTTCATCCAAGATCTCCAGCAATATCTTATGATCAAATGTATCGAAGGCTTTTCATAGATCGATAAACATAACGCCCACATACATACCCACGTCTAAGTATTGATTTTTATCAAATCCCCCACTGGCAGAGATAAATTTTTTTATTCTTGTATCTAATAGTTTTTCGTAGATTTTCCCTATTGTACTGAAAAGTGAGATTGGGCGATAGTTACTTGGGTTTGTTGTGGCACCTCCTTTCTGTATTGGGATAACAAGAGTCTCCTTTAAACAATCCGGGTATTCACCTTTCAGGAATGCCCCATTGATAAGGGAGGACAAAGGCCCACTTACCACTCACTTCTCAAAAACAAATCAGCAATAATCTCTAAACATGGCTGTATCAATTTCAACTTTCTTGATATTGTATTTCAATTTCACTAATAATTCGATGAAATCTTACACTCATTAGATAGATTTTAAATTAATTTTCCCGAAAAAAAAATATCGTTGTGTTTGCAGAAAGTCTAATTTAAGAAAAATCCGGAATCCAAATTTTTTGTAATTAAAAAAACAATCATGAACAATTTCTCGGTAGGTTTTAGAGTATTTTTTTTCAAGAAAGCCATGAATCATAGATTTTAGAGTAATTCCTATTTCAAGTCGCTAATTCGTTGTAACCAAACACTGAATCCTTTATCTTTTATCAATTTTCTTATTGAATATGGTTTCCTTCACTTTAGCATCGCTAAACATCAGAAACTCTGAGATAATGAAAAAATTCAATATTTTTACCAAATGGTGATAGAACGACATTTTCAGGATTAAATCAATGTTGCTTTTTTCCTTTATGTTTTTCTCTCTCACACGTTACCTAGTCTTCTAGAAAAGGAGATTTTTGAAGTATGTAACGATTTTTGGCATCTCTGTTATATCAAAAACATAAAAATTTAAATATTCTTATGGATTTCCATTAGATGATTGATCACGAAATCTCCACAAATTCTTTAATGATTTCTGTCATATCGATACTGTGCGCTAGAGAAATTGAAAGATTTTTATTTCTGTTATGAAGTAAAACTTCATTGTCTTTGTTAGACGAATCAATAAATATATGTGCGTAATTCTTCTGGATGATAATCGAAGCCTAAAGCAACCATCGATCCGCTAACATCCTTCCAAAGATTAAGAACATTTCAAATATTGCAATATTTTTTCTTTAAACGGTGATCTTTGTATTGCAACAATTTTCACTCACTCTTGTAGATAGGTACTAGCATAGATGGCACAAGAACTAGATGTCGCATGGCATACTAGAGCAGAGTATACAGATTGTGAAATGGGTAGTACATTCCGGAATGGACAAAAACATGTTCTAGAGCGTGCCGAAAGCAAATGTTTTTATAATAATAGTTTTGTATACATTTGATCGACTTCCACAAAACTTCAGATACGAAAACAAAATGAATCTCTCGACGTATACATCATTTCAAATGTTATGGTCTATGCCGGAATGGACCACCCAACCATATAAGTTTTATATTCTTGTTTTTTTTTGTACTGCATGTGACATCTATGTCTTGTGCCATCTATGTTACTAGCCTTGCGACCATTGAATGCTTTTGTTTTTATAACACAAAAGTAACAATCAAAAGTTTGATCAATCAATTAATTCGCGCCATCTAATTGGAACTAAAAATTGCATGCTTCTAACTCCGCTTTTCGCGCATTGCGCCATAAAAAGGCGAAAAAGAAGACTTTGGTACTCAACTTTTACTATTTTTTGTAAAATAACTCAAGTTTTTTTTTTTTTAATTTACTTAAAACTTCTTTCTCATTTTCATATTTTCATTTTTTGTTGTCGCAATTTGTTGTTTTTTTTATACCTTATAGATGAAATCTATAGGGTATACTAAGTTTGTCATTCCGTTTGTAACACCTCGAAATAATGATGGTAGAGCAAAATGGATTGGATACCCACGAATAATATTAAAAGTTATTTTGATTTTTGCATGTCCGTCCGTCCGTCCGTCCGTCTGTGCGCACGATAACTCGAGAACGCGTATACTTAGAGAGCTGAAATCTTGTACACGGACGTTAAAAAAGAGTAAAATTAAGTTCGAAAATGAGACAAATCGGGCAACTCCTTCGTGGGGTTGCCATACAAAAATTTCGTTTTCCACTATATATTTGAACACTGTCTGAGAACGCGTCGATGTAGAGAGCTGAAAATGGACTAAATCGGGCAACTCGTTCTTGGTGTTGCCATATAAAAATTTAGGTTTTTTACGTATACTGTGAAAACGATCAGTCCAAGACATTTTGATTGTACTAAAAACTTCTTCAGAATACGAAATCCCATATAATTTGTTATAATCATTTTTTCTGTCCGACAAACCGTTCTAGAAATATATGCGAAAAACCACTTCAAAAATCAAACTTGCACAGAACTTGCACGAAATTTCATACGGGCATTCATCTAGGGTATCACAAGAATTGGTCTTAGACCAATTCTAGGTTTTTTACTTGCTTTTAATTCAGTTTCTTTATATCACGAATGTACCAAAAATTAATGAACGGATTGAAAGTTAAAACGAAAACTTGAAACTAACAAATCGACCCAGATTAACCCCTGTGGTATATACACGAACACAATGCTGTAGAGCTGTCCTGAGTTCAATGTGTGTATACTGCTGGAAAGAGTTTTCCAATTAAACTTTATCCTTTACTTTAATTTACCGGTTACATGCTTTGTCGCGCTTTCCGGCTTGCTTAAATGGTCAAGAAAATTTGTCTACGGTTTTCCAGAATTGTGTATAGTTAGTTGTGTATGTAACAAAATGCAGTAGAAGGGTAGAAAGCCTTCCAGGTTTTACAATACAAAAGCACTTTGGGGTCTCAATACTAAGATTTTCATTGTATTTCTGTCTCAACTTCAGACTCTGTAAAAAATTATTTATTTCTCATAAAACGTATCTAGAATATTGCTAATTATGTTAGCAACTTTCACTCAGCATTAGATAATTCTTAATTTGAATTTAATTATTGATTTATAACGAAACCTACACCACCAAACACACCGTATATAAATGTCAGGCTGTTTCTTAAATTCTTTTCTTCCCTTGAAACATTCTGAGTATTGATTTTGGTCATTATTTTTGTAAAGACACTGAATTCGCTCAACGCTCAGTTTCAACATATAAATATTTACGCATGATGCATTTTTCAAGATACATATTAGAGATTGATATATCACAACAAGAATGACACATACAAATATAAATCATCCAGTGAATTATTAATTTGCCATAATTTCACTTTTATTAGCCATTCGTTATCAGTGTACGATGGTGGGCTGAAGAAAAAATTGGAACAAATCTTCCGTGATACTTTTTGCCTTTGAAATGACTTATGGCCTAATGGAGACCATCGTTCCATTGACTGTGTGCAGTATCCACACACAAGTGCTGCAGACAAATTTGGAAAAGGCTATCCGAAAGTAAAAGCATTCAAGTAGTCGTATATGACCCTTATGGGTTCACAGAAAGTCCGGTCCATAAAAATCCATTATAGTATCATAAAATTCTATTATGATGAAATATGGCCCAATAAGGTATGAACGATATCGGGTTTCAGTATAGAGAAATTGCAGGAGTTATAATGGCATTGAATTGGGAATACTTTGGGGATGTACAGAATGTAAGCACACACACTCACCCACACACACACACTATTCATCGTAGAAAAATGTGTAGTTAAAGATGAAAATTACTATTTGGAGCAAAGAGAATTTTTTATTTCGAATAATGACAAATTAGATGAATTAGAAAATTGAACATGGAATCGGGGACTTTACTATCTATCTCGTCGTTTTATGTATGATTTGAGTCTTGTATGAAATTGTAGATTACTTATTTAAAGGCGGAACTAATGTTTTACTAAATGATTCATTTGAGCAAGTCATCCCCATAAGATTTACAGGCAATATAAGACTTTTTATGCGGTCAGTAAAAAGTATAGGGTAAATGTACTAGTCCCGGACACACCTTACTTTTTTGCTCAATCTTTTTATTGATATTAAGAATATGCAAAATATATTTTCTTTTGTTATTATTATTTAAGCGAGTAAATATTTTTAGGTCATTTAATAAAATTTTGTTATAGTTTTGGGGTTTAAAAAAAAAAAGTTTGCTTTTAGCTAGTATTCGGACACTACAGTTTCAGTGTCCGGACATAGGCGTTTTGGAAGAAATTTACTACCCATTTTTTGTTAAAAATAAACACAAATGAGATTTGTCATAAAACTATATACATTTTATTAATTAAAAGAATTATGAACACATTTTAAGACACTTTTCTCTTAAAAAAAACTAAAGAATTTATGCAGGAAAATACTTCAAACTATAGCAATTTTAGTATCAGAGATTCTGCCTGACTAAAATTGAACGTCAGATCCTTTAAGGTCTCTCGATGGCCGTTTGAGCGTCGAGTTATCTGACATGTATATACTCGTGTATGTATGTATGCAAATTGCATATATTTAGTTTTGACATATATATATATATATTTTTGTTTCGGTTCATTTACCTCTGTACCGTTTGTTGAGTTTTGCCTTTTTTCTTTTAGACACGCCGACGGTACCAGGGGGCTTTGGAATCTAACAAATTAACTAGAATGTCTTTTTTTTCCTTTTTATTTTTTTTAGCCCATATAATTCAATTTTTTATGCTTAGAAATATGTCTAAGGGAACCTCTCTGCTTAAATACCTCCGGAGTCCTATTTAAGAAATTAATACATAACCTATGCATGCAATAACAAGAAATAAATACTAAATCTAGGAGATGTAAATTAAAGTTACATACTATATAGCGAAATCACTTTCTACTTTAATATTCAGCATATAAAATATAAAAAAGGAACTTACTTAGCTTCGCCCTATTGGGCTCCGAATTTAATTTGTGGTCGATTTAGGGTTTCCATCCACGTCCTTGTTTAAATCTGCGATTACCTTTACGTATGGTGTGCATGCGCCTGCACGTTTTTTTTTTTTTTGAATGCGTGCGTTTAGACCATAACTTTTAATCCTGGTTTTAATAATTATAATAAGCACTTATAGAATTTACACCGTATATAGTTATAAAATATTCCTTACCCGTAGGGTTATACTATGTAATTCTTTTCAAATTTATTTGTCCTGTTGTTGCTTTATTTTATCCACTTGATTCACTCGCGGATTTAGTTCTTTTCTTTTTATGAAAATTGTCGTTTTTTGTTTTTATATATAATTGTCGCTATACTCGATTCACTACTATAACAGGGCACATTTCACTTAATAGGGCAATGGCGTGGCTCTTATCGGAAAGTGCTGGGTATTCCTCCACAACCTGGTAGCTATATGGAGAGATCCAAATGGAATTCTCCGGCCATCAGTTTAATTGTTGACTATAAAATCGAAGTCGATAAAGTAGTCATTGCTTGGGTTGTGAGATTTGGAGATTTAAATTTGAATTTAAAAGTTTTATAAATGTTTTCATACCTATATACATAATATACGCACATACGTACATATATACTTTTTGTTAGTTATTTTTTGTGTGTCTAAATTGAAACGTTACAAAACTTAGTAATAGTAATAAAAAAAAATACCTAAGTAATTTTAAAAATATTATAAAGTAGATAACTAAAAAGAGCAATAGTCTGAAAAAAGTTATCGCATATTAGTTTTGTTCTTAATATTTCTAGCACACGAAGTCTTTGCTTGCTGCTCGTAAGATAATGAAAACATTGGAGTGCACTTTCGGTAGTACCACCAAATACCTAGTGCAAGAATCCCAACTAAAATGTTTTTTAATCGTCATCTTCAACATCGCCTTCTAATTCAATTAAAAATTTATTTCTTCTTCTTCTTCCTAATTGACTTTGACTTTGTGCCTTTTTCATTAGTCTTCTCTATACGGCATCGAATTGATTCTGGCGACACACAAGGACCAGTCGTTTGCGACACACAAGGACCAGTCATTGGCGACACACAACGACCAGTCGTTGGCGACACACAAGAAGGACTAGGTTCTGGAAAAATGGCTTCAAAGTTTTCAATTAGAATCAATAGCTACATAATCAGTACTCTTACCAGTTGCAGTGTTCCACCTGCCGTCATTAAAAGCATATATGTGCCTCCCGTCAGATCGCTGAATGTAATATCTATGCCTTTTCAGTTTCAATATAGGAACAGTAAACTTCAACTTGAGAATAGTAAATTTCAATATGAGAATATTAAATATGAATTTAAGAATTTTATTTTTTAATTTAAAAAAAATAATTTAATAAAAAATATTTTAGAAGAAATTTATTAGTATTGCATCTTTTCTAAGTTAAGAGCAGCAGGAACTTTTCTTTGAATGTTTGTGATGCAATTGGCACATATTGTTGGTGTGACTGTCTGCAAACCTTCTTCCATGAGGCTTTCTAAGACTCTTACTCTATATATTCTTTGATTGTTAAATCGTTTCTGGTGTAAATAATACTTGATAACTTTTTTTTGATAATTCTCTTTTGACATAAGCTTTCACCACAGACCACACATTTCCAATGGGGTTAAACATTGGACTATAGGGTCCAAGTTTCAGTATCTTGTTTTCATGGAGATCCTGCTTCAGTAAAACTTCTTCAACTTTACTGTGACAAGGTGCATTGTCAATTACCATAACAACTGGTTCACCATGTCTAATCATTGCTTGGCGAAGGCAGGTTTCCATCCACGCTCTTGTATTTTCTTTTTTGAACGAACCTCTTCTTATTTCATAATATATAAATCCAATTGTGCTTATTCATTCTATTACATGAACCTTAGCATCTTTTGAACCGGCTGCTATAGTGGTGCATTTTGTTCCTTTTAATGATCTACCCGGCGTTCTTTAAATTAGTTTCATCCATAAACAAAATAGGTTTATTTTGTGACTGAAATTCCAAAAGACATTCAACAAACTCTTTTCGTTTTTGTTTGTTCTCAGCGCAGTTTCTCTTTTCGGGTTCATGCCTTAGGTATTTCAGCGTGTAGCAGGAGAATCTAGGTATTTTGAAAGGGTTGTTTTTGAAATAGAAACGTTAAGTATTTCTCGAAATGTAGCAATGAGTTCCCCCAATGTAATGCGACAATTTCTTTCAATCATTTCTACGAAATAATCTAAATGAATTTGCGTAATTTTTTCAAATCTTTTCCCTCCTCGTTTGTCTGAAGTTGCACCCTCTGATATCCAACGATATGCTGTTGACTGAGAAATATTAAGTTGGTGTGCAAGTTGTTTCCAGTCTCCATTCATATTTGACACAGCAAGTAATTGGCTATTTTTTAGATTCTTTTTCTAATTTTTTAATTCTTGTAGCCATTTTTGACGGCTATCAATTTTAATATAAAAACAAAATTGTAATTATTCTCTAAAATGTAAAGAATTTTTTGAAAAACATCGCAAGGATTACTATTTTTATTTAGATTTCAACATTTCCCATATTGAAATTTACTATTCTCAAGTTGAAGTTTACTATTCCACTTTGAAGTCTACTATTCCCATATTGAGGTTTATTATTCTCATTTTAAAACTGAAAAGGTATAGTTCTGGTTCTGTCGAAGCTTCTGCTCCGGCTTCCTTGATGATATCTAAAACTTGATTTTCGTGAATATTTCTCATTCTTAACTTATGATCCATTAGCTCAATAACCTCAATAGCAGTGTGAAACTTCTGTACTGGAATTGATTCTTGCATTGTAGTTGGTATATCAGCATTTCGAGTAGCTGCAAAATTTTCAAACACGTAGGGTAAGGGTAAAGCCCACATTTCCTGAAATAGTTTTTACAGTTTTTTCAAAATTCTAGAACTCGCAAGTTTGCAGTTTCCAACAAAGGATAGAAAGCTTTTACTTTTATTATAAGTTGGCCAACATTCTTCATTGCCATTCTCGAACGATTTTTATTCTAACTGACGTCAGCAGACTGCATCATATGAGTGGTGTTTGGTGGCAAATGCATATAAAATTATACTCTTTTTCTTGTAATTTCTACTCAGCTCTAACGTCAAGTGTCACTTGTGGCCATCTATGAAAAGGTTTCCTGCGGTCTGGCATTTTCTTACTTCTCAAAATACTCCGCCATTAACTACATATTCGGAAAAGATATCGATCCTCATCCATCCTTTTTCTGTTCCCAAAAACAGTTTCGCTGGGATGCTATTTACAATATCCTTTAGTGACGCAAATATGAAAAGGCTACCATTGGGGAACAATTTTCTGCCTGCAGAAAATAAAATTCTTTTTCTTCTCCGGTCTAAATTTGACAAATGTTTTTGAATCCACGACATGTAATTATTTTACTGGCTTTCAGACAAAGAAAAAAAATTCGTTTTATCTCCATTTAGTATTCGGGCAGGATCATTTAATATGTCGTCCTATCCGATACTTTTTAAATATTAGTCCAGTTCTCGAGCCATTTCAAAAACCTTTGGTAATACTTTCTGCTTGTCTTGCAGCCAATGATGTGTTTCGTTTAAAGAAGGAATTGAACCATGTTCTTCCTTGTCGATCATCTTCTTAATATGTTGCACAGTGTTGACCAAGTTATCTTGTTTAAGTGAAATTCGACACTTGCCAACAGCACTACATAATTATTTTTCAGTACACTTAATTAGCGGATTGTTTTATACGTTTGTATGCATAAGTACTGTCATCCATTAGGTATCTTTTATTTTTAATTAATTTTTAGTAATCGGATAGCAGAAATGGAATTTCTTGAAATGCGTCCGAATACTAAATGTTTAATAAAAAACATGTTTAACTTTTTCTGTTCTATAAAGAGTAGAAAGTAAGCAGGAAATAATCTCTTTTGAAGCATACTTTCTGTGTCCAGACAGCTTGTCCGGAAACTAAACAAAATGTTTTTTTTCTGTTTTAGTTACCGGATATCGAAAAATTTTATGAATTTAATAAAAAATATTTCTTATTTTTGAGATAGTACTAATAAAAAACAATATTCAATCAATACAAAGATAGTTAAACTAAATAAAGCAATACTTAGTAATTGTATCTCACTTTTACTGATGTGCAATGCACTAATTGCACTTAACATAAAACACGTGTTGAACTTACTGACATAAATACATACACAGTTCTAAGGCTAATGCGTGTACTTTTCTTATTTTTATTAAATAAAATGAAAAGTTTCCGAATACTGAAGCTGTTCGGATACTAGTGCAGTTACCCTACATGACAATATCCTTTTGTATCCAATAAGTTTCTGTAGAACAGTAAGCAATTAGATCACGAGGGAATAGAGCTTTTAAGAATTTGCGAGTGACCATGATTGAACTGCTGTTAAAGCTTCATCAACACCCATAATATCATTATCCATTAAATCGAGTTGTACCTATGAACATATAACTTAACTGTTATATGCTCCTTTGTATATGAAAATGCTTAATTTGTAAAAATAAAATAAAAGGTCCAAAACTGGATCCTTAGGGAACGCCACCGGCAGATAAAAATCTGAAAGGGCTGTACAAGACATTTTTATAGGAAGCCAGCAGCTAAATTACAGCTCCGATCATTCGTATGGTCTGTTCATGTATATGTACTCCAGGTGGCTATCGTAATCTAGCTTCCTGTGTTCTGAGTCCAAAGACACGTATGACAGTCTTTTATTAAGGTAGAAACACGCAGACTCTGTTTTACTCATTCTTGGCGGTAGTCTACAATGTTAAAAATGTATGTCTAGTATTTTGAGAACGTATTATAATATGATAGCTTTTGCGGCGAACTATTGTTAGGTTGTGTTCGTATTGCAATATTTTGGGAAATGTGGTTGGCATAATTATGAATGTATAAATTGAACAAAAGCGTGTCTAGAACTGAGCCTTGGGTTAAGCCATAGTGCAATTGATTGTAAGTCCCTCTCAGTAGACGTGGTAGAACGATTACTTAAATTTTTGGTTGTATTGGGTCATCCTTAGAAGCTTGTATAAAAGTCCAGTTCGCAAGACAGTGTCAAAGGCTGCTGTCAAATCCACAAATATCGCTGCAATAATTAATTTTTATTCAAAATCGTCCTACATACATTTTTTTTTAAAAAGAGTACTTGATTAATGCAGCTTTTCTCATTTCTATTGGGACTAAAGTATCTATGGTCTAATTATAGATTTTGCGTTCAAAGATCTTGTAGCAGGTTATATGCAACTATGAAAATCAGAAGCAATTCTGATCATTCTGAGAGCATAACTGAGATACATATAGTATATACTCATTTTTGCATTATATATACATTCTTTATTACGTCTGTTTTAGCAAGAGTAATCTCAACTTTATCAGCAATTGACAAGCTACCGCCAGTATTCGCTTATTATTCAGGTGTGTCTCTGCTTTAAGTCTGAAGCCCAGGAAAAAGATAAACATTAAATAAAAGCCTATAGCATTCTGCATTGCACTCGTTATCACTGGGTTTTGATTAACCATCAAGCATAGTCCTGCTGTACCAGATCGTTTTCACTTCAAGTTTATCACAGTGCTCCACAAAAACGTATGTTCCTAACTTTTTGATTTCCTACGTGTTGCGATATATTTGACTTTGGTAGATCAAAAAAGTTTATTGAGATAACCTTTCCATCACAGCACCAGCTTCGTTACAATATCTAACGTAATTTGTCACAAAAGGCATAATCACCACGGACTATATAGAGTTGCCCTTACTTTTTTTTTTTTTCAATAGCCGCGGTATTCTTCTTATTGGATAAAGCCAAGGACTCAAAAGAAGCTTTTACATTTATAGTCTTCTTTCCTAAAAAAAAAAGATACAGAAAAAAGAATGCATTTCTCTTCTTTTACTTCTTCTTAAAAATTCATCTGTTAACTTGCAAAATTTCTTGCTGGTCTCTCTTAGCCTCTTTGTTTTTTTGTTGTTGTTTCTATATCACCAAAACCCGCAACGAACACTGGGATGCATCTCTCATAAAGGCATCCATTATTTATCTAATTACCCAAGTCTACAAGTATAGAGCTAAAAATTTTATCATTCTCCCAGAATTGTTCCATCTGAATTTATGTATTTCGTTCGTTATTTGGAATTTTTAAATTGTCAATTTTTTTGTCGTACTGCAACATCCCCAAATATCTTTGAACTCTCCGAATATACTCTGGTTTCGGGTCCATGCAGAAGAGACATAAGAGATTCCAATAATTCGGGAGACAGCACCATGATACGTAAGGAAATATTTTGATGACGGGCCAGATAAATCAAACTGTCACCAGTTTCTTGTGATACTGACTGGCTTTATGGTGCCATTGTTGTTTTTGTTGCCCCTATTTTACATATGTAGAATACATGCAAACATAAGTGTGCTAATATACATACATATATATATATATATATAGGTATATGCATGCAAAAATCTAATTGAATGAAAGACGAATATATGCCTCGACTTGATTTGATTCAAAAGCAATGAAATCCTGCTGCTGGTGGATAGATTTTCCATCAATAGACCTCATGTGGCATTTACTGTAAGCAAGTTATGAAAATATCTAGCGCGACGTACTATCTTAAATACAAAATGATTTATGGGACTAGACTCATATCTTGGTATAGTTATATAATAGTTGGCTGGCTGGACTCAGATGGCAAAAATGAAACATTAATTATCTGGAATAATAATTATGGTCAGTGTTTTGACTTATAAATTGTTGCTCTAGCCATATAAAATCGTGCCGACATTTATGGCAAATCCATTTTTAATCGTTCGAATACGTTCCAAGATGGCATTTGATATGCAATTGCAGTGGCGTCGTTTTATGTGGATTAAATAAAAGTTTAATTAAAATAATTTCTAAACAGGAAAATAACACCCAGGAAATGATGTGACTTTATAATTATGTCAAAATATCTCGGTAAATTTATTGAGTCTTAAGACTGGCTTTATTCACGAAAACTAGCCGACATACATATTTCGATGGCTTTTCGTATCTACGTATGTAACTATATATGTAGGTATGTCAGAAATCTGTATTAATAGATAAATGAATTTCTACAAAGTTAGAGGCAACATTAGTCGAGTATAATTTAAAATGAAGTTTAACTTGATAGATAATTGTTGAAGCTTTCCACACCCTTCTAATATTTCCTTTTCTTGATTTTTAATTCATCCGCCCACCTAATTCTGACGAATTCTCTACTTATCTCGAGCCCAGATAAATTTCTTCTTGAAAAGTTATAGGGTGTGGATCGTAAAATATGAAGAAAAAATTATAAGTACGAGGTAAGAGAGGACAGAAAATAGATCCCTGAGGAACACCATAGGTAACAAATACATGTGAAGGATGAAGGGAGCGGTGGTCGGGGTAAACATGTAATTATTGTAGAATATGATTAAAAGAATAAATATTCTTTAGGGAGGACTTACTATCAATTTTAGCATATCCATATCAGGCAGAGAAGTAGCATTCATTCAAAACGGTCAGGCGCAAAGAAGTCAGAAGGAGTTGGCATAAAAAATTAATGTTGGAGAATCAGCAGTGTTTCAACAAAATTTCCTCCAACAGCCCCCCCCCTACTTTGAACCTTACTTAAAAAAAAAGTGGTACGTAAAACAATGCTTTCGAAATAATCATCCCTCAATTACCTAATTCAACAAATTGTCAAATCTATGTGCATTGAGTAGCGCCAAGGCTAAAACATCCGGCACTAGCAAAGCCGAGAAGAAGAGATAGATCAGTTCTTCTAGATGGACTTTCATGGAAAAATACAGTACATATCTAAAAAAACTTGTATGGGATCCTTATTCACAGGAAACCAAAGCCAAAGAATCTTTGCTCGGTATATTTAGAAAAGTGATCGGTACTAAAACTTTAAGCTCTTTCTTTCCTAATCTTGATTATTTTCTATATTATTAAAGAATTATAGAGTCCTCTCGTGATTTGGCTTTATAAAAAATGTTACTAGGTTTAAAACAAGGTAGTTACCTATATTTTGATAAAATCTTTTATTTTCTTTATTTAAAATTTATTATGGACGAAATAAATTCTCTAAACTGTTAATTTATTTCATAAAAGTGTAATTAATTGCTACAAATATATCGACGCCACTGGAAACAGACTTTCAGTTAAAACCCATTAAGTAATAATGGCACGCTTCGGAAAATTCTCTTGATATCGATCACAACACTGCAAAGCGATCTGAATAATTTTTTTAATGTTGATTAAATCATCGGTCCGTGTTTGTCGACTCAATCGCATATAGTTAATAAGTCCACCAAGTGTGTCTTGTAAAAAAAAAAAAAAAAAAAACAACTCTAGATGGTGACATTAGAGAAATAAAATGCAAGATCAGCCAACATTTTCAAATCACAAATAAGGCCTACATATATCAGCTGGAATTGTATGGTCCGTGAATGTATCTACTTAAATACTATATCTGATATAACTGCGGGTATCCCCATCCAGTAAAGTAGTCAGTTATAGAGAGTGATCTAAATATGCGCAATGTTATCTTGTTTTACATCAATGGAAATGATTTCATGTTGTTTTCATGAATATTATAATAAAAAGAAAAACACAAAGTCTAGGAATTCAGGTCTATCTATCTATCTGTGGTAAATTTACGTATAAATAGATCTCTAAAGATTTTATGATCTTACAAAATAGACGTCATATCGATCTCGTGCTATTCAATTGTCGCGACGCGCGCGTCTATTAAGAATCACGGAATCAATGTCCGTGCATACGTAATTAAATCTATATAAATCGGGCCAATTAAAATACTTTTGGTTCCGTGACAACAACTTGGACATCGACAGAAGACAAGTATTATGTGTATATATACTTTACATACAACAGAAGCCCATGAAGTACATATTCAAGGGCTGAAGATCATCGAGCACCAAGTAAACGCAGCCAATAATAAAAGTTGCGCAGAATCTACGATCTTGAATTTGCATGGATCCGAAGATAGGTTGAGTGAGTTTTGATCATGGCGGGGGATAACCACGGGAACATATTGAAAAATTAATTCCTGAGAAAGAAATATATAGGAACACTTCCACCCAACTCCCACGATCGGTCTGTGTGCGGCATCTATTCTCCATTCATTTTCGTTTTGTCCCGGGTTGGCTGTGTCTCTTTATATTTGTTTGGTAGTGGGATTTTTTTTTTACATTTTATTTTCTGTTTTTTTTTCTTTACATTTTCTCATTTTTACAATCCTTTCAAAGAAATTCATTTGCTGTAGTTAATTTTCAAATTCGCCGCCATAATGTCGTCTTGATGGCGCAATATGTTGTTGCCGGAGCCCTTCGTTGTCGCCCCAAAGATGCCAACCACAGAAGACTTCTTCTTGACTTGTAAGAATTTTTCTTCATGTCCGAAAGGTAAAATACAAGACTGAACTGAAAACGATCAGCACGATCACTAGATAGAGACCGGAGTATATAGTCATATACATACTACCCAATACAGGGTGTCTCTATCGCTCTGAGTGATTTCAGTCAACACCGGTGGCTTTGGCAAGGTCTTGTTCTTGAAGGCACTCACTCGATCGGTCCTCTTAACCCTTTTTGTTTTTGCATTTTGTTGCTTTTTTTTCCAATTCGCAATATCAACTTCTTGACTTGCGCTTGCGCGCACCCATCTCAAGAAGATTTTTTTTTTTATAAAAATTTTTGATCAAGTAACTAAGAAAAATTTTGTAAGAAAAAAAAAATCTGTTCTCGCCAATGTTTGATTTTTGTTTATTTTATGTTTTTTTTTTTTGCACTTCGACCGGCTACTGGACTAACTAAATATATAGTCGACGGGATTATCTGTTGGTGGGTAAAATTCTGTTCTCTTTTCTCAGCTCCTTTATTGGGAATCACACACATATTATTTCCCTGAGAAAATACGATTGTTTTGTCGTCTTTAGCCCCAGATGAATTTAACTCTTTAGAACTCCGCGTAGTATGGTTTGTCCGAGCTGTTTGTTTCTGTCCATCGTACAAGTCTCAATCGACTAATTTTGTACTTTTTCGCGTTTTTATCTATTTTCCTTGCATAGCGTACCTACAACTTATATAGCGAGGTAAGAAGCGGTAGAAGATTTACATAATTGTCGCTTAATAGTTTGTTATTTGTGGCGATCGTGTTGTTATTTCTCGCGCGCACAACCGGTGTTAAAGTTTAAACGTGAACAGTTGACAATGAAAGCAAAATAACAACAACAACAATAACAAAAAAGAAGAGAATTTTGTCTTCTTAAGAGCAAGGTGATAGTATTGGCCCTGATGATGCTGCTGCTCCTGCTGCTGTGCTGCAGTCGATCGTTTGAGCATCACACCACACAGATGTATGAAGCTGATCTTGTCTTTGCACTGCTGAACTCACTTGGAGTGGTATGGCCACAAGTGGCGCTTCATTGTTGCACATTTCCAACTAATTAGTGCTTGTTTTTAGCACAACGCGATAAGGAAGTGATCTAGTTAAAAAAAACAACAACAACAACAACAAAAAACGAAGAAAGCCAAAAGAACTGAAGATTTACATTATCTTGATATATATTTAAGATGTTGTTGAACTTGTATACAAAACATCAACGAATCTCATTTCCTAATGTCCTCCTTCCTTGGTCAATCTACTTCGGAGCTCTGTCCATTATTTGCCTGGTTTTGTATTAAGTGGTAGGCTTGGCTCCCTTTAGTATGATCATTATTTATGGTGTTACATTAATAAAAGGAAAAAAGTAACATTTGTTTGTCTTGTGTCTAATCTAATCACTATACCTATTCCATATGCTTTATGTAGTTTTTACTAGGTACCTGCTTACATTCTTGTAGACGATAACGATAAAAAACAATGTCCTTGGAAAAATAATTATTTATGAGGGTCCTAGAGTCTATTTTTCTTGCGGCCATTAAGATAATTTTTATGAGCATTTTATGGTCATTTGTCTCCGATGTGCATCGGGATATAGCATAGTTCAAAAGAGTTTTATGACCCTTCAAGAATGAAGGTATAATTGTATACGTGTTTGCTTTTACATCCGGAAACACTTTATGAATTAATCGTAAAATATGCCTTATCGTTTTCATGAATTGTGTTATAGTTTTAGTTAAAAATTATTGGAAATATGTAATCAAATGGTAACTACCTATGAGTATATGCATCTCAATAGATATTCAATTCAATTTATTTGCAACAATTGTACACGTAAGATAAAATATCTTATTAATGTGCACAAGCCAGAATAAATTACAAAAATGGTACACTGAGAATTAGAAAAGGAATAACATATTTAAGTATTTAAGAAAAGTTATTAATACGTAATACTAAATATAAAGAAGTTATTACATAACACACTTACTAAAAAATGAAAATGCTACTATTTATTATGCTCAATGAGTGTAACTGGATCAAATTTTTAACCGAAACAGGTATAAGTTGTTCCAGTTTGTAATAGAATGGTTGAAGAACAGGCGTCTTGTTACTAAAAATTGTGATCTTGGTACAATGAGATTCAGTTGATCTTGCAAATTGGAGTTTTTCGTATAGATATAATGGAATACGATTTTTTGTTATCTTCGCCAAAAATAGCAGCGAACGAAATTTGAAATACGTAAATAAGCCACAACCCAAAATTGAATCCGAGAACGGAGAGACATGATCATATCTTCGAAGACCATACACATACCTAACTACAGAGTTAAAGGCAATCTCAAGTTTTCGGGAATTATCTTAATCGAGTTTGACAAAGACCTCCATAAGTAAATACCGGTATTAAAAGAAGACGTACCATCAGTAACCTTATTGAAACTGGGCTAAAATCACTACATAGATATCCATAGCGCACGTAACCCACCATAAATTTAACTAACAATATTGTTGATGTGGTCATCCCACGTAAATAAACAATTAAAAATTATTCCAAGGTTTCTGACAGTGTGTACAAGGGGAATAACTGTGTTAATAATCATAATTGGAGGAAATCCTTCTGTGTCGAGTTTTGTGCGATTTACGACCAAACATTTTGATTTTGCTGGGTTCAGCTTTAGATTATTAGATACGGACCACAAGTGAATTGATTGAAAATCTTCATTAATACAGCTAGTAGCATCCTCAATAAGGCCAAGGGGTCTAGAGAGGTATAATTGCGCATCATCAGCGTAGAGATGCATTTTGCTATGATTAACATGAGAGAAAATATCATTGATAAAAATTGAAAATAGTAGGGGTCGGAGAATCGATCCTTGTGGCACACCGGTTAAGACAGGAAGAAATGAGGACTAGCATATATTTATTAGTACTGCTTGGTACCTATTACTGAGATAATTATAAATCAATTTAACTGCTTGAGAAAAAAATCCGAAAAGCCTTCTAAGTTTGTAGCAAAGCAGATGGTGGTTAACCGAATCAAATGCTTTTGAAAAGTCGAGAAAAACTAGAACAGTTAAGTCTCCCTTGTCAATAGCACGAGCAACATCATCACTCACTTTGAGCAGAGCGGTAGTACACCTATGACAATTCCTAAAACCCGATTGACAGTCACGTAGAGACTTATTTAAATGTAAAAATTGGGAGATTTGAAAGTATATGACTTTTTCTACAATTTTCGAGAGAAAAGGTAGTATACTAATAGGATGATACTCAACACTCAGAGTTCTTGGGAACCGGTATAACTTTGCAAAATTTCCAAGCAGCTGGGAAGGTCATGGTAGAAAAACATGTATTACAGATGTGAGCAAGAGGTTGAACAATATAAGCCGAGCATATGTAGCAATAATTCAGTTTTTTTTCGCGTTTACTGCTAATAATTATAGAAAGAGACTGTCGAAAGGCGGACATAAGAAATTGCATGCGAACAAAACTAATTTTCATGGAGTTCAAGCTTGGGCAGATTGGAGACGCATCTAGAGTTTTATGGTTTCCATCATTACTAATCACAGCTAATCACCAATTCTGGCGATACCTTAAATGTATGCTTATAAATAATAGCCAATAACATTTAAATATTATCGCGATATCGTATTGTAGGTATATTAACAATATTGTTGGGAAGTTTTGTTGGAACAAGGATATGAATATTCTGCGGTGGGTTAAATTTTAATTTTTTTTTTTTTTGTGTAATATCAAAGAACATATAACTGTTACTGTAACTCTGTTAAATGTTCTTTGGTAATATTCTGTCATTCCATCGATATGAACTGTATTTTATTTTTACTCAGGCCTTAAATGACTCTTAACTATCCACATCACTTTTAGTGTTTAACTTTATCAGCTTTCTTATTCTTTTTGAAGGTGATTCTGCCCACCTTCCCCTCCCAGTACTCATCATACTTGGTTGCACATGATTGGTATGCCGGTATGTCAATAGCATGGTAGTTTAATGAAATATTTCATTAGAGCAGAACAATTATCTAATCAAAAAATCTTACATCTTACCCCACTTGATGAATACTGGTCTTTTTTCAAGAAGATTAGTAATTTAATTTCTCTAAATTTCTTTAGATTCTGAAATCTAAAGTAGTAGGTATAACTGTCTAAAAGCTTGATTTTATAGAAAGAAACCCTAAGTAGGTGAACCTTATGAACACATCCATTATTATGATGACGATGCAAATAAAAAAAAAAAATTACTCCACCTAATTATCTCTTTTACCATTTCAAGTATATTTAATTTGGTGTTTTTTTTTTTGTTTTTTTGTTTTTGCATAATACATCACAGTTTAAAGTCCTCACAGTACCAGTGAAAATCAATTATAACCAAAGAGGGCATATAGCTGACACTAAAAGTTGAAAACGCGTTAAATTAAGTGATTTTGCAAATAGGCAAGAACCTGTTGTAACAGCAAATAAACAAGCCAGAAATCGTGTATGACATTGAAAATCATCAGGCACCTGTTACGTTCCAGAGGCGCGCATATGAAAAAAAAAACATCCACAATAAATTACATTTGCTACCGGAAATCAATGAAAATTTTTCAATTTTAATGAAACAACAGAACTAAATTTCATAGCAAAACATAAAATCCGTTTCCTTCAATTGACCGTAAAATACGCCACAGTACGCTTCCATTGAGAGTGTTCACTCAGCGGTAACAAGAGTTCAATTCAACAAGCAACCGCCCCCCCCCCCCCTCCCGCTCCCTCTATATCACACGCCCCTGAACCAATTGTTGAACAGATCGTTTTAAAGTGGATTAACAAAAAGCATGTAGAAAAATGTAAATTTGAAATATGTATGGGTTATGTGTATTAAAAAAAAAAACAAAGCAAAACAAAAAAAAAAGCGGAAAACCCAATCAATAATTAATTTCAGTCATAGAATCTGATGAAAAATTAAACCATGCATCCGCGTGCGATAGTTAATGGAAAACTCGCCGACCAGAAAAAAACCTCAACGACACTGCGACTCTGCTGCTGTTGCTGACGACCGGGTTGGCCCCCATTTAAATTAGGTCCATTGGAGCGGGTCAAAGAGAGCATTCATATTCAGCAGCCCCATGAATGGTGTCCAAAAGAGATTTTTCGGTTTTTCCATTTAATCAAGTCCCGGAATGTGTCGGTTGTTTATCTTAAATCTTGCAAAATTAATAAAATTATTTCTCTTGATTACTTAACTTCCCCCCATAGACTTTGGTTAGCCAGCCCAATAGTGTGCATGGAGGGGTGTGTGAGAGTTGAGTTAAAAAGTATAAAAAGGTTTCATCATTCATCAGAAAGGCGACTGATTTGGTCTGTCGGCCTGAACTGGTTTAGTTTAGTTGAGGGTAAAGAGGACCCTTTTCAAGTTTATATTGAAGAAAAGAAGAGATTCATCAGAGAAAGGGTTGACATTTCGCAGCCTTAGATTGAGTCATGCGATAGCAATTGAAGATGGCCCGGATGTTAAATGGTACAAAAGATCACCCCCAATTCCCACTCCCTGTTTTGTAATCAACATCTCATTTTATGCCTTCTACTTTTATACTATACTTATTGCGATGGCCTTTCATCCCTTTGATGCCTGCCTGCGCCTATCCATTCGGGGAGCATTGTTGGCGCTTTCAATAGATGCGTATGATTGAGAATTATTCTTGTGCTGATCTTTTGTTTGGATTTGTGCTGACTTAGATGAATACCGTAATGAATTATTAGTGGAAAATTAAATGGTCTGGAAAATTTATTCGGCGTAGTGCTGGTGGGTGAAGGTGAGGGTGGATGGATGGAGTTAAATGAGAGTGATTCGGAAAACATTCGATAGATTTTCAACTCTTATGCGGGACATGAGAAATGATGCAATTAAGATTCAATCATGAATTGAATTTTGTTGTAGTGGGTGGGTGGGGGAATAGTTAAAATATCTTTTCCTGAATTAATGAAAGGTTTCATTATAGGAAAACGCATAAAGTTATTACAACTCTAGGATGAAGGGTAGGGAAAATGAAGGTTAGTCCGTAGTAGGTATATGTTCCACTTACTATAGTCTTGAGATAAGGACAAGTCCAACAATGGTCTACAAAATTCAATATATTCGGTCAGTAAAGAATCCACATGGTCTATCCTGAGGAGGAGTAGTAACCACCAACTTTAACCTCGAGAGTTATCAAAAAAAAAATTTTTTTAAATTATAATTATCATTTCGCAAAACTTGTTTGATTTTTGCAAGCCGATTAAAATAACGAAAAATATTTTGAATCTTTACAAAGTATTATTATATTTTTATTAATTTTACGATATTTTACGAAAGTGCATGCAATACTACACAATATCTCTTAAAGAATATGTGTGAAATATTCGCAATTTTTACATTTTATATCAAAGAAATTCACATTTCGTAAAAACTATGAAGCAAGCTTCGACAATCGTAAACGCACGTGCGCTCGTTTTTTACGAAAGGCTTTATAAATTTTTAAAATGCGTTATAAATCCTACAAAAATCTTAAAGATTTTTAGTAATTCTGTCCAATACTACGAAAATCTTTCATATCGAGAATTTACGACAGCTTTTTTAAGTACTTTATTATATTATTGTTTAAAATTTTGTACAGGTGTATCAAATGTTTGTATTGTTTCAAATTCACTCAGTCATTTCAACACTCTATGTATGATATAACAATACTAACAATGAGCTCATGTAACCTGTAGCCAAGTAATATACGAGGTGTGATCGAAAGGGTTTCGTTCAAACACGCTGAACTGAACATCTCGCCTGAGTCCGTGATAAGTCAGAAAAATTATTCAATTGCTTCCTCTTTCAACACGACAACGCTCCGTGCCACACCTCGCTCTCGATACGCGAGTTCTTAAAAAAAAAAAAAAATCCTGTCTGTCCATGCGACTTTTGGCTCTTACCAAAAATAAAAACTGCACTAGAAGAAAAATGTTTGACACCTTTTTCGACATTTAGAGGGTCACGACAGAACAGCTGAAGGCCGTTCCGAAAGAACCCTTCCAGAAATGCTTCCAATTAAGGAATCAACGTTGGAATAAGTGCATCGCTAACCAAGGAGAGAATAATTCGAATTTGATGTAAACTTATTACTTTTTTTTGTAATAAAATCATTCACCGTATTTTTTTCACACCTCGTAATATAAGTAATTAGTATCTTTCTTATTTCCATTTCTAATTTTAAGATTTTTTAATCACCGCCCCCCCCCCCCCGCCCCGCCCCCTCCCCCTCCCCCTAGAGCAAATGCCTGGAGCCGCCCTTGAGCCTACCCCTATACATTCTATTCTATTCGTGTGGTATATTGTGTTACGTTAATTTCGCTCAAGCTCAAAATTAAAAAAAAATTTGTACATTTATCATATTTCTGTGTGGCACGAAACTTCAATTTCGGAGAGAATCCTTGGGTATTTGTTGTTTATATATTTAGGATAAGTGGACTCTAATTTGAAGATCTTCATTTGAGGTTTCGAATGGTGATAAAAGAAGGCAATAACAGATTTTTGAATACTTTACATCGGGCATACAGTACGGTATAGAAACCAGTTTTCATCATAAGCTGTAGTAGGAAGACTGGGAATATTTACTATATAACTTGGACACAACTTGAAATAACTGCAGGATCCCTAAAAGCCTAAACTAGTCTTCGATTTACTCCAACATGAAACCAAGAAATTTCCGAATAAGTTTCTTCTGGGGACGTGATAGTGAATAGTATTCATGATAAATATTTTTACACTTAGCCTACCTTATATCTTTCAAATTCGAAGTTTGTAGACCGAGGCGGAAAAATCTCTGGTTAAATACTTTTCCGAGCCATATACATATGTATGTATTATATATAACATCACAACATATCCTGCGATTATAAAAGCTAACTAAATCTCCACATTCTCTTCTATTTTAAGACATAGATTCCGAGATATTTCAAAATAACTCACTCACACCTATAATTGAAATAATCCGGTATCACCTGTTAGAGAATTTTTCGCCTGATTCGAATTACTTTTTTTTTCTTATTTATTAAAGAAATTTCATGGTAAAAGTTACCTCAAAAGAAAAGAAAATAATTAAATTCCATGAAACTTAATACACACCTTCCCTCACTATCATTACTCCTACAGGATAAACAACATAAACATATTTCATGCAACAGGATTATGATGTATAATATTTCTCACCCTGTAGCGAAAAAAAAAAACAAAAGGAGCACAGCTAATATTCATTAAGAACTAAAAGTAAACGGGGTGCAAAGGGGAATTTTTAATCTGTAAACGATAGCTATTTGCGAGAGCTTAAGAATTCATGGGCAAGTTACCAGCAGCAAAAACACTGAACAGGGTTGACGGTCTTTGTGGAGCAGGGAGCAAGCTTGGCGGAAAAAGAAACTAAAGGAAAGACCAGAGAGTACGTTAAAGAGTTAATTAAGAAGATAATTATTGTAATCCGATATGTCAACACAGACGAGTTCATTCTTCCTTCGCAGTTTTCCTTTAGGGTGAAGAGATGCTCTCACAAATGCTGCTAATGCGGGAAACTTGAACTCTAGAATTAGAATTATGAAAAATTAAAAGTGGAAAGCTTGAATTTTCTTTTTTAATTTTGTTTTTTTTTTTTTTATTTCTGAAAGTCTTTAATATTATCTAATGTAAATTAAGGTGTGAACAGGAATGACGACTCCATTTGACGCTAAGAACAATAATCTACCGGAATTGATTCACAATTGGAAGCCACAAGGAACTTGACATGGTAGAATGTTTAAAAGGGATTAACAGTATATGCAAATATAAACAAATGCCAATTACTTATCCGATCCTATTTGAGGATTGATGTCGTAAGGAATGAACTCAGAATGGACTCAATTAACCAAAGGAGACTCAACGTGGATTCATTTTCAAGGGATCGTAGCAACCAATTTCTGGACAATTATATTCACCTTTGCCTAGCTTTGGTCTTCTACTAAAAGGCTTCTAACACTGTTATTAGGATTTAAACCTAGAATTTGCTACATCTCCATTTTAAGTCTCTGCAATGGAAGAGTATCCCAAAGTTTATTAAATTTGATTATTGACACCAGGAAATGAAAATCGTGATTCAAAATTTCGCAGCCGAAATTATAGCTGATCTGAGATTTAATCCGGAAAAAAAGAAAGCAAATGCAGATTAACACAAGCTCCTTTAAAGCTCACATAAATAATCCGAGAGTGGGGGTAGTGAACAGAGCTTCTGTTACCTCGGCAATGTAATTACTGAATTTAGCGGTATAAGGAAGGATATGAATACCAAAATCACGATTATGGAATTTGAGAGAAATCGCTATAAGAACAAAACTTTGACTGTTTTTACTTCAATGTAAAATCTGTTCTGCTCTATCTCATTTCGAGACATGGAAGGTAACTGATTTTATAACGTGTCATCTACTAACTTTTGTAGATAGATATTGGCATCGTATCTTAAAATTTCGATGAGAGGACTTCATTTCAAACGACGAATTTTGGACGATGAAATCGAACGGAAAAAGTGGAATTAAATTAGCCATACATTGCGACATAATACTAACAACACAACCAGGCTATCAACTGGAACCAATAGATAGAGAACTCCATCTAGTGGAGAAAAATTCTTTAAACGTTGACGGCGCGTACTACGCTTGAATGTTTGTGGCTCATAGTTGAGGGGAAAAACAAAGGATGGCAAATTGTTCCACATTCGTACTGTTCTGCTTATGAAGAATTCACGGAATTTCACGGTACGATCAATTTTGACTTTATGGACTTCAAGAGTGTGAGGGTGAGCTCGAGTTTCAGCTCGTGTAGTGCGTATAGGAAGAGCTCTACAAGGGATCAGGCTAGAAATTTCGTCAGAGCAATGAAGATAGAAGTAGCGATAAAAGACAGACAGACATCCGACATTACGTCGGTGCTCTAGGGAATCAATAGTTGCTATTGATATGTCATCGTTAATATGCAGGAAGGCCTTCTTTAGGACTTTGTCTAACGCGGTCAATACAGTGCGTCCAGACAATGCCCAAATATGGGAGTTATACTTATTCTAATCTAGGCCTGATATGAGACTTGTAGATTTGCGCCAAGTCTGATGAAGTAAAATATTTCTTGCATCTTATCAAGAACCCAGGCATTTCATTGCGTTTTTGGCAATACCAAAATGTGATCATAACTAAGATTGCTGGATATTTCAATGCGTAAGAGATGGTGAGTTCCAGATATCTTCTCCATCGACGGAAATGGGTTTAGTGGGAGTTGGAGTACGTTTAAGTGATAACAGGCAGCATTGCGTTTTGGAAGCATTAAACAAGACCCGATTCGCTCTGCTCCAAGCGAGTATTGTTGTGAAATCAAGCGTGCTATCGTCTGAAAAACTATGAATAGTATTAAAAGTGAGATATAGCAGATCATTAATAAAAATGAAGAGAGTAAGAGACAGGACAGAACCTTGCGGTATACCTGCATGGATTATAAAACGGTCAGAAGTAACTCCGTCCACAATAATTTGAATTGAATACAATTCAATACATTTTAAGAAAAGAGGGTCTAGACCTAATGCGTGAAGTTTAGCTACAAGAGCAGGATGCCAGATTCAGTCCAAGGCCTTCGAGATATCTAATGCGATGACCTCAGATTCACTAAAGTTATGGAGATATTGATTCCAACTCTCGGTAAGGAATATTAGTAAATCTCCAGTAGAGCGGCCAGCGTGAAAGCCGTATTGGTGATCGTTAATAAGATGATTAGTTTCTAGATATTTCATCAATTGGGTGTTGATGAGTGCTTCGAAAACCTTAGAAAGAATCGAAGCAAGGGCAATTGGTCTATAATCTGAAGGATCGCTTGCCTCCCCTTTTATACGTATTGGCTGGACATGTGTAAGTTCCATTCCTAAGGAAGGACTCCTTTCGAATAGGACAGGTGATATAGTTTGGGTAGAGGTTTAGCTGAAGAAGAAGCACAGCACTTGAGTACAAGGACGTGAAGTACCATCAGGCCCAGCAGCCTTAGACACATAAGACCTGTGGTGGCAAGTAAAAACTCGCAGCAAAGTTACCTGCAAAGAAATTAGCTTTGTCCAACGATTCCGTGTACACATCCCCGTTGTGAATTAGGGGCGGTACCAAAGAACTGGTGAAGTTGCTCTTGACAGTTTCAACAAGAGCCCAGAAAGTCTTACTACTCTTTCGACTAGTAAAGATTTTCTGTCTAATGTTTTGGTCGAATTGGAGCTTAGCCCGCTGAAAATGGATTTGGAGATATTACGTGTTTCTCTACAGATCTGTCTCAATTCCGCTGAATGGCACAGTTTATATGCCTTAAATGCAGCTTCCTTGTTTATAATGGCTATATAACAGTCATTGTTAAACCAAGATGAATTGTTGGCTTTAATATTATTGTATCTGTGCGGAATGAAGCTGCACATCCCAAACCATAAGATGTTGATAATAGATTCAAAGCAACACTCAACATCTCTCGAGGAAAAACACTCAGACCAATCTACCTCTCTAATGAATTTGTCAAGTGGAGCTCAATCAGCTTGATCATAGTGCCACATCAATCGCTTTTTACGAGGGCGACTGGTGGGTTTCAGTGATGATATGGAGAACTGGGCAGAAACGAGACAATGATCCGACCTGCCAAGAGGAGATGATACTGACGTGGAGTACTTGTCAAGATGAGATGTTAGAAACTGATCTAATAGGCTGCCGATCTCAACTAACTGTTGCAAGCTAAAGGACTCGCTAAATACTTCAACATGTCTCCCCGCTGGACTTGCGATTGAAGAATGTCTGAGTCACTGCATGTTGTGGACATTGAAATCGCCAGCAATAATAATGTCGGAATTAGGAGATTGGATTAAAATATTTTCTATATTGGAGGATAGAGAATCAAACGAGCATACAGTGTCAGCATCAGAATAAAAACAAATATAAATGATGTGTTGATGAAGTTTAAATCTAATCCAGACGTAGTTAAACTCTGGATTAGTTGTAGCAAATTCAGGGACAATGGAGAAAGGCACATTTATAATGAATGTACAGAGGGATTCCCCTCTGAAGTGAGAAGAGTGGCACCAAGTGATAACCCGGTATGCGAAACTGATTGATATCAGCATCAGAAGTAATCTTAGTTTCACTTAGGGCCAAAACAGCCAGTTTAAAAGATGATAAGTGGAAATACACTGAGGAATAATTACTTCGTAAGCCACAAATGTTGCAAAAATCAAAGCAAAATTCTTGCATTGCAGTTACTGAACTGACGATGACAACGAGACCCAACTGCAAGCCAAACCGCTGGCTGAGTACAAGACAGCAGTAGTGTTATGCCTACCGTGCTGACCCAAACAAACAGTCAGATACTTAGCAGTGGGTATCGATTAATTACATTCAAAGCAGTGAAATTATACTATGAATGAGGATGGAATTAGGGAAAATGGAGCAGACTTACCTCGGCTCTGCAATTAAAATATAGGGTACAAAAGCCCTTCTCTTTGGCGGTTATGGCACTAATCCAAGTTCCAAATACTCAACACTCGCGGCGAGGTGCTTATATGGCGTAATAACTGAGCATGGCACGCGTCTGCTAACACTGGCAGTTCAATCTCAAAATGAAAACAGATAAAATGTTTAAATGATCTTTAGTATACCAAAGATGTTGTCTTGTTGGCACAACGACATAAGGTCCATTAAAGACAAAAGAAAAACCCAACAGCATCTGCTAGAACTATTCATATGGATAAATTGGGTTATTTAGAAGAGGATACCATATTCCTTATATAAAAGCAAACATTTTTTTGGTCTATTTCAATAAAAAAAATATTTCTCTATTCTGAGCCAATGTAAAGTCCATTCTGTTATACGTTGCTAGACATGGAAGGCTATTCTGAATCCATAACACAGCACTTGGAGACTTTTGTATATAAGTAACTGTATTGAATTCTACAGATATTTGAGATACACCAATATCAAATAAAGAATCTTAGAGGCATTCAATAAGATCAACAGAGGAATAATAATTGAAAGTGGTGATAAACAACTGCAACATTTCTAAGCGATTGGGTCCATAAGCAGATCGTCGAGTTGACTGACTTATATAGTATCACTTTAAACAGGTTAACAAAAAATCATACAGGGACTTCAGAAATATCGTCCATCTACTTCTGTCCTATAGGTATCCCATCCAGGATTAAAGGATTAACATCTATACGGAAAATATAAATGCAATTGATATATACTGTTTTTTTTTTTCATCACTTAATTTCATTTCATTTATTAATGTTTGACAAATAATGATTGAAATTAAAACGGCATCATTTTGCATACAAGAATGATTGAACTCGTTACTTTAAAACGCTGCCAATGTAATGTGGCGCAAAAATCCTGAATAATTTCAGAGAACACGGAGATTTTGTTGTTTTTTTATCCATTTAATTTATTTAATATTCAGCAGATATAATGGCAATTTGTGTTTCACATTTAACAACGAAATAACCATAAAAATAACTTTAATTAGCCGTTTCACTTTCAGTTCAGACATCAACACCTGTTGCTGATTGGCACGTACCTTTACCATATCTCCCCCTCATACATACATACATACATGCATATGCATATATAAGGTAACGGACACTCTAATTAAATTCAACAACAAAAACAGGCTTGCAAGTGTCATTTGCATTAATTGCAACATAATGAGGGTCTAATTATTAATTGCATATCGGGGAACGATTTCGATATTAAAAAAAAAAAAAAAGGCCACCAAACTGGTCATCACTCTGGCCATGTGCATATATCTGGTATTGCCATAAAGAGTTTTACCATAAGCTACTATGTAGCTGTCAAACAACATCTCATCATTCAGACCTGACAGGTATACCTATACATACTGGTCGCATTAAATTATAGTCATCCCCTCTGGATTGGTCAATATTGCAATTGATTTGAGCATACACGGACAAGCCTAATCCGAAAAAAGGCATTTCTTTTTATGACCTTGCAAATAAATAGGACTAAAATTTTGCTATAGTTGCCATAAAAAAAAGTGTTATGGCTCTTATTTTTGTTTTTTGCACTAAAGTTTCTTTGTTTTCATAATAAATACTTCATGTGCATACTCATCATTGCGAGACGGGTCAAGCCATGGGTGGCATTAAGTTTTTTTTTTCTCGATCTCTTGGGTGCTTCTTTTGATACCCATAATTTCTTGAAATGATCCATCCTGAGATGTGCTGATTTTAATGAACTTAAGGCGACGAGTATACCTTGCGCTGTAGATACATAAACAGAGCTCGAGAGATGATTATAAATTTCATTTTAATGTTGAAAAACATTTTTTAAGATTTTATAGTGCTGCCAATTAAAACATACTTGAGAAGTTGGGGATATGTTGCTATAAAATATATTTTGTGAATGGAGATTTTTTAATGGTGATCACATTTTTTTCCGTGGGACTTTCAATGAAACGAAACTTTTTGAAAGAAATTTGTTTTAATTTATACATGCACATATATAGGTGTAGGTACATTGTTTTAAAATGAAGTTATGAACATTTTCGTTAATAATTTAAATATGGAATATGAGTAATATGGCAGTCACATATCATACGGATCGTGTATGTATAAGCAAACTTTTATCTTGAAGGCACTTGTCGCAGATGAAGGAGAGTTTTATCTGTTTCTTGCCGATTATATTATTTATTGACCTAAACTCCCTTCATCATTAGACGGAAATGGTTTGTTTCTACAATAGATTCTGTTTTGAATGCCTATTTGTACAATTTTCTCAGTTATTTTTGGTTTCTTGATATGCAAGCTTCTTTGGGAATTCCTATTGAGGGATTCCCCAGTATAATAAATATTCTTTCCTTTACATCCGTCAATCCAATTCCATTTTATTCTTTTGGTTTCATTATTGATTCTGTCCTCATCCGATCGACTTCACAATTTGACACTCGATTTGTGCAGCGAAATTTTGTAATTCACATATATTTACAAAAGTAGGTAAATAGTGGATTATGAATTGAATTGAATCCATATCTGTAAGATCTTCTAACAATCATCATTGAATGCCACAAAATTGTCATATTCTGGGATTCATATAAACAAAAAAAAAAAAACCTTTAGGACAACTCTGGAGAGTTGCTATAAAAAGCCTTTATTAATTGGATGATTTTCTGTGGAATTCATCATGTTCGCACAGCTTTTCAAATATTACCTCAGTGTCAATGGACACGAAAGCCTTCTTCTAATCCATAAAAGGTAGATAAATTGAGATTTCTCTTTAATACAGGTTGTCTGAATAAATACTTGATATTTATACCGTGATTGTAACCCTGAATATCACTGATTTATACAAGGCAATTTTTCTCAAAACTTATCGTGCGATCAGCTGCGCTTTTAATTCTTTCTAGAACCATTTGTGACAGAATTTCCCATGTGACAGATACATCTGCAGTTATTACAGTCAGTTAGGTCCTCCATTTTTATAAGGCTGACGATAATGCTATCAATATAATCGTAATGATAACTATTCCGTTTGTCAGCGATTGAATTACGGTAATTACATATGTATTTTTGCCCTGTTCATCCAGAAAGCTTGCATTTTTATAGTTTTCTTTTTTTTTCTTTTGAATATTCTATGGAAATTGGTCCTGTATGAATTTCCATCCTATCTGTACCAGAGGAGCCGAAATTCTGGTTTCAGTTTAATTCTTTCATGCAACCATATAGATTAACAGATTTCTTTTATTATTTATTAAATAAAACATAAGTAAAAAATATTGACATTTCCTAAACGAGTGGTTATTGGGATAGTGGAGGGGGTAATTTTTTTTAAAGTGTAGGATTGTATACCCATTCATTTTCCCTTTTCATGTTTTGATTACAAAAAAAAAAATATAAATTGGTATACACAACCAATGAATTACCCGATATAACTGTCTCAATTTCCTGTGCAATTGGCCTACTGGCACAGTCAACAATTATAGGCTTATCCATCAATCTTCAAATTATTATTATCCTGAATGAGCTAATCATTTAACTCGAAAAAATCCTACTACTTAACATCAATTCATAAAAATTCCCTTTATTATTCCCATAATCTCCCTTCATATCATAATATCCACTGAAAAGTGGAAAAGTGCTGACCCAAACGTCCTGATATAAAAATCTATTACTTTTGATAATATTCCTGAAAGCACCGTCGTATATCACAAGACCATCAGATGACCACTCATAGATATATTAAAAATAATGAAAATAAATGGACACACATTTTCCTCGGTAATAAAATGTCTTTTTCATATATGAAGCCATTTTTTTCAACGAGTGGAATCTTCATCATTCCATTTTTTTTTCTGACATGGTTTTTCCTCTGATATAGCCCCGTATAACATATCATGAGATAGGAACAGTGTAAACAGTTCATATAGAAAAAATGTGGAGAGGGGGCAGGAGTAGGATGATGAGGTGACACGAGAGTCTGAATTTTTGTGACATATTTTTCACAACTTTTTTGTTTTTGGCTTGATGAAATGTGACAAAGTTATAGATGTCTTGAGAGTAGATACAAATGAAATAGGAGTGGTAATATTTTTTTGTTGGAGTTTTTTGTTTTTGTTATTATTTTAATTAAGTTTACTAAAAAGGCGTTGGTTGGATGAACTGAAAAAAAAAAATCTTTAAATATTTTATTGCTTTTTAAATATTTCAACAGCCCCAGTTGTATTTCACAGTGACACTTTAACGATTGCCACGAATAAAAATTTATCAAGCAAAAATAAAAGAAAGGCAAAAAGACAGAGTTTTAGTGACATTTACAAAACAATTAATGCGATCTATCATAATAAAATCCACAAAATAATAAAATTATATTTCGTAAAAAATGTTTCGAGAAAGAGATTTTAGTGAAGATTGAAATTCAAGCGTTTTCATTATACAAAATATTTCATGTTCTCTGTGGGGAGGAATTATTTAAGAATTTTATTGATATAACTTAATTTTTTTTCTTACCTTCGAGTAATCCCTATGAGTAATACCTAAGACTGAAAGTGCATTAAATTTAAATTTAATAAGAATAATATCTTCTACATATACAGAAATGTCTGTAGACAGAGTAAGATATTAAAGAAATTTGTTGACAAATTCAATGATTTATTGAAGAACTCTTGATCATTTGACATCATAAAAAGGCAACACAATCATAATTTAGAGAAAAAAGAAACAAACAATGGGCAACAAGGTATTTTTCGGGTCAGAGATAAAAATTATTAACACATTTTGATACAATAAATATTCAATGGTGGCGCCTATGTCTCCGTAGGTGACAGAAATCATTAAAATTCAATTTGGGTAGAAGTCATTGTGTTTTAAAAATATAAATTAGGCATTATGATTGTCTCATGCTTGATACATATGTAGGTGTTTTTATATATTGAATAATCTCAAATTATCTTTAAAACTTTGTTGGGATCTAGACCAGAACGAGGCGACTTTTTGATATGTTTTATGTTGTAGGTATATACATAGTACATGACGTCGATGTAAAAGTTTTCAATAATTATTATTCGAGCGGGTAGAAGCATTATTTTGTCACAATTTTTGGGACATTTTATGACTGATTATTACAATAAAAATGAATAGAAAATATGTTTTTTTTTTTTACAAAATTTGCATTCATTGTAAAATGCCAACATTTATCTTTTTAATATACATGAAGAAAATTTGAAATCATTATAAGGTGTATCGTTTAGAAGTTATAGAGTGTTTTATAAAATAGAACTAACATTTTGTCACTCCTCCTACTTGCCTGATGTCATATTTTACACCACCTTTTCCTATACAGTTTATTATTTTTTTCATTACCTTCCAATGCATTATTATAGAATTGATACAGATCACCTTGTATTTAATTAAACTGAGAGCAGACCTGTAAAGTACTTAAGTGCATTGGTACTTAAGTAACCAGTACCTGGACATGTACTTGAAAAATTTTAAAATATTTCAAGTCCAGGCACTGGTACTGTACTGGTCCTTGTACTTGGAATTTTACAGGTACAGACCTGTAAAGTAATTAAGTATATTGGTACTTAAGTACTAGTAACAGTACCAGTTGAAAAATTTTAAAGTATCAATACCGGGACTTGTACTTGAAATAATTTTTTAGGTACCAGTACCGGGACTTGTACTTAAAATATTTCAAGTCCAGGTACTGGTACTGTGCTGGTACTTGTACTTGGAATTTTACAGGTCTGATTGAGAGTACAAGCATCTACATGAGTTTTTATAAAAGGTTTTTTTACAAGGGAAACCTGTAATGTTGGGTCTTAACATTAATCTTATAGATATATGTTAGGGTAGAGGCTCTGTGACCTAAGAAATCTTTTGTGCTATATATAGGTACCCCTATTGTATTAGATTCAGACAACATTTGACCTTTTTAGACATTAGCATTTACCTAGCCATCGAACCATTTAATGAGTAAGTCCTGCATATTCGTACACTAAGTGCTTTGCAGATTCTATCTCTTTCTTACCGAGTCGACAGTTATTATCTGTGATTTATTACAAGTTTATGGCAAGCTTATTGCAAGTTAATGCACTTCTTTACGTATCTTAATCCAGGAGGGCTCTGGGTCTTAATATGTTAGCAAATACAAATTTAGTTTCGAACACTTCTATTACGTATACGGGGTAAAATTGTATTTACTTACTTCTGTATTGTCGAGTTTGACTTAGAAAATACACAAACAATATTATATGCATTAAAAAAAAATTGAAATAAATGAATTTTTGACAAACCATCACATAAGAGAGAGCAAATAAATTTTCATGAGCAAGCGCAACAATTTTAATTTTAGAGCAACAACTTAAAACGTCCCATGGAATTCGACATACCTACCTTCAATTTTGTGGTTCCGTTTTTTTGTATAAAAATCATATAATCGTGAAATAAATTTGCAAAAATTTTAATACAAATTTCTCAGAAAAAAATGTTAACTACTTTCCCCTTTAATCAGGTTAACGAAACAATTTCTTTAATTACTACGACAAAAACTACCGATCAACTTACAATATATATGTATGTATCATATCCAGCTATATCTACGCGAAAATAATATAAATCCCTTATAAGGATTCTCTACAATATCCATTGTATCAGGAAACTATAATACTTTTTACCCTAGAGGTTATAGCACTTGTCAGTTAACTTTTAAGTTCAGAAATCCACCGTAAATCGATAAAAGTCTTCCTCTCATTCCGAGTCGATATACTAAGGACTATTTAGAATCGATATTAGTTACTCAGCGACCAGAAATGTATGATATTTCCTTTTTTTTTATATACACATTGTATATTCATAATATGTATGTATATACGTAAACACGTCAAGTATAATTTACTCGAATCAATTGTTGTCCCCCTTTTTGTCATATTATGTCCGTCCGGGGTTCCGAACGAAAAGAAGAAATCAAACAGAAAACCGGACGGATGTGAAATCGATCTCACCTGTGAGAAAACTAAAACACGATCGTATCCCTCGATAAATGTGCGGTTTAAATTATTCGTACCTATTTGAGGTGATCAGATGACATATACACACAGGTTTTATAGGTCAGTAATGCGTAAAACCACAAAAGGAAATTGCTCAGAGATATGGATATTGGCTTCTTGATATGGTTGGTGTTTTCCTTTTTCGCATGATTCTTTTTGTTTTTATTATTTTATCAGTTTAGTTATTTGTTGGTTGTTTGATTAGCGAATAAAAATTTGGGATATTTCAAATCAAATTCTCTAATTTATAGATAGGACACTTTGTTTGGATGATAAGTATCATGCTGCAAATACCGTATATTTTGCAAAACTCGTATATTGTTTTTTAAACTAATAAAAAGCTCTAACAATAATTGTACGAAGTAAAATCTTCGGAAAGTAACCACGTTATAATTTTTTATTGTCAATTAAAACTTTTTCGTTCTCATTTTTTTTTCATTCCAGAATTTTAATGCAAAAAATACTCTTAATATTTTTTTTCTAAAATCTGAACCTGGATTAAGAAGTTTAAAATGTCATAATTTTGATTAACAAATTTTTTCACTTACATATTTTTTTTTAACTGTTGATTACTTATATATTTAACCTTATCTGAAAATTTGAATTCAAAAGGTTTAGAAATTAAACTGATAGACTTCGTAATCTTACAAAAATTAAGTCTACTGAGAAATGAGTTCTTCTGAAAGTAAAAACTCTTGAAATTATTTGGGATACATTTTAACATCCGATGAAACATTCTAAAAAGAAATTCAAAAAATATGCTGATTTAGCGAGCAAATTTTCAAAACAGGTGGGTGACTATATTTCCGGGCTCTAACTCTAGTTGAGCGTCCAAATATTATTCCCTCGATCTGTGAAGTAAAAGCAAGTTCTCTTAAATGGCGAAAAAAAAAATATATATATGTACATAATATAAAATAAATGAGATGACGAAATACTAAAAAATTTTATTTGAAATTTGAAATTTTAATAAAGGTACCTACTCTTTCTTTTTCAAAATTAACCGTTAGTTTTTATTGTAAAACACGTCCCAACATTCTTTTTTTAATGAAATTCAAACACTGGAAGTCTTCCATTGAATTTGACTGTTTATGAGCTATTTCCAATTTTATGATTTAAATTTTGCAGAAATTGCTTAAGCAAAAATATAAAATTCCTGAGATTTTGAGCCTTTCAATTTCTGTAAAGAAAAAAAAAAAAAGATAATCGCAGAGTGAGGATGAATACGCTGATGGTTGGTTGGTCCTCTGTTGAACGGTCTATTCAAAATACTTATGCAGAATGTACCTTCGAATTTACAAAGTATTCAATATAAAACATTCAACTACGGAGCAGTTTGAGTTTGCTCTGGTTATGGCCATTTTGATCTCTTTATTGTTCCGTACCCAAAGGGTATCAACGGGAACCCTATTACTAAGACTTCGCTGTCCGTCCGTCCGTCACCTGGTTGTATCTTATGAACCGTAATATGTAGGTAGAAGGGTTGGAATTTTCACAGACTGTGTATTTCTATTGGCCATATAACAACAAATAATAAAAATAAAATAAAATTAAAGGGGGCTCCCCATACAAGAAACGTGATTTTTTCGGCGTTGTTTTCCTCGTTTTATTCTCATTTATTATTATTATGATATCATATTTGGGTAAGCAACTTGAGAAGATTCTTAAACACCCCAACCCACTCATCAATACTCTGCCAATGCAAATTCATGTTGAAAACTTCAATTACCTGTCACCATTTCACCTTATTCACCCAGATACGAGGAATATTTATTACCTGAATGAAAGATTTACATTCTTTGCCAGCAAAGGAAGCCATCACCGTGGATAAGAGCCCATCCAGTAGAAGACACATCAGTACACTCAGCACCGCTCACATCATCGGGGAACTATCAACGTGGGACCATACTCTCTCATCATGGAGGAACCTCGTCATGAAAGGCGCTATGTAAAATTAGTGAAATAGGGCAAGCACCCTATCAAAAAATCCCAAATCACAACCTACCATTAATACAGCTTGCCGTCACGTAACAAGCTGTAAAATAAAGTCATCGCGTAATTAATAGTTTTTATATCTTTTTCGGAAGTTAAAGTGTTAATGTAAAATAAAGACATAAGTGAAATCAAGACCAAAATTAAAGCCTGTACGAAAATTTTAAACAAATATCCCAGAATATCAGTTCTGTTAAAATCGTCATATTTGAAATAAATTACGTTAACCGCGTAAGATCTGGATTTGGATTTTTTGGGATTTTTTTTCAAATGACGCACTTGGCCGATTATTTTTAGTATGGATGAAATTATAACTTTTTCATTAATCTTTTTAAATCTTAAACACCCTGTATATTTCGTTTCATTACAACTTGTAAAGCCCTGATATTCAAAGAAATACATGTAATATTAACGAGCGGTCATATTTGTGAAGAGTAGGCATCAGAACAGTAGGCAGAAAATACTTAAGATCTGCCTGCCGCATACACAAAACATTCTTAGTGCATATTAATGATTTATTTGAGATTAAAAGAGGAAACAGTTTACAGAAAAATTGATCTAAGACCAATAATATTATATCCTAGATGAGCATAAAAGCTACTAAAGTGAAAATCCAAAGCTCTGTATGGCAATACCAAACAAAAAAGTTGCTTGATTTATTTCATTTTAGATTTTTTTTTACTTTATTTACTATTGCTATGAGAATTCCATGTACGAAATTTCAGCTTTCTATGTCAACGCGCTCTCGGGTTGTGCCCAAATATATAGTGAAAGACCAAAGTTGTGTATGGCAACACAGAGAGAAAGGGTTGCCGGATTTAGTCCTTTGTTGAATTTGCATTTGCAATTTTTATCAAAATGCCGCGATCTCAGGTATTGTCCAAATATCTAATGAAAAATCAAAGCTTTGTATGGCAACACCAAAAAAGAAGATCGCCCGATTTAGTCTAATTTTGAAATTTTCTATGTCCATGCGTTCTCGGGCAGTGCTAAAATATAATTGTGGAAAACTAAATATTTTGTGGCAAGCCTATGAAGGAGTTGCCCAATTTATCCTATATTCGAATTTAAATTTATTTATTTATTTTTCTAAAAAAAAACTGTGTGTAAAATTTTAGCACTCAAAGTGAACGCGTTCTCGAGTTATCGTACGTTCGGACAGACAGAAGAAGAGACACGTGGACAGACAGACGAACAGACAGACGGACAGACGGCCAGACGTACAGACGGACAGAGAGACAGACAGACACGGACATGCAAAAATCAAAATAACTTTGAATATTATGCGTGCGGGTGCTCAATGAATTTTGATTATTTCTATGCGTTACAAGCGGAATGACAAACTTAGTATAACAATAGATGGCACAAGAACTAGATGTCGCATGGCATACTAGAGCAGAGTATACAGATTGTAAAATGGGTAGTGTATTCTGGAATGGACCATAACATGTTTTAGAGCGTGCCGAAAGCTAGTGTTTTTATAATATCAGTTTTGTATACATTTGATCGACTTCCTTAACACTCCAAATATTAATCACTCGACATATACATCATTTGCATGCGACGTCTAGTTCTTATGCCATCTATGGTATAACCTATGATTTTATCATCTAGGGTATAAAAAGTGATTTCCATTGTTGCCAAGTTATTAAATGTAAGATATTCATACAAATCTTCAGTAGGAGTATTTTTTCAACAGGTTCTATTATAATAAGGATAAAATAAGATGTTAAAATGAATACCAAATTCATACAGTACGCATACTAGAAAATTTACCAGAAGTACCAGTAATGTGAGTTGTGTCAACTTCAATGAAAATATTTTCATATTGTTTACCTTTTGTTTGTTTTTCATTCTAAAAATTGTTTAAAAATTTACCATGAATCATTGATTCAATTAATACGTTACGTACATAAATATATAATTAATTGATTTGGTTGACAATGTCTCCATAGTTATACACATTTATCAACTTTTCAATACTCTGTCGTAAAACTTAGCTTCTCTATTTTGCATTTTACTAATCAAAAAGAATAATTTATGCAACTCGTAAAATGCACATAAATAGAGGACTGTCTAACAGTCACAGATTGTAAATAATAGAATTCATTCCCAGCCAATTCTTTCAGTTAATATGACAATTAGCATAGCATACGCAAGTCTCGTCCCATCGTTATAGTCTAGCTTAGTGTGCCTATACCATAGTTAGCTAGAATAATAAATAAAATCACTTTAAAGAAACAATAACTTCAGCTATAGTTCAATTCAAATCACTTGGAATCCATCTTTTTCATGTTATTTTCACTTTGTGACGTATTTATGGATTTTATGTGCCACAACTTCATCCCATAGTAATCCATCTCCTGTCAAAAAGGTGGGTACCTATAACTTTGCCTACCTACCTACCTACCTACCTACAAACCTATCCAGATTCAACTGAATGACAAAAAACTATTCTCAGCAGGATTTATTCAAATAGAAAAAAGCATAAAGGCCCTCTTCATTTACCGCCTGAATCCAATGAAAAAGTTCAAATCTCTTCAATAGTCAAATCCTCGTCGACCATCATCATATATGTATGGCTGGATGTTTGTATTTATGTATGTATGTATGTATGTATACCTATCCATCCATAGTTGTTGATATGGCTACTCCTATTTCTACATATTTTTACAGTAAGGGGTACTCCTCAGGCGGTTAGGTGGATCGAATCCAACATCCACACCAGTTACAGGGAGTAAATTTATTGGTAAAATTCAGCAGTAACAGCCAAGCAAGCTAGTACATACCTACATATATGACAATATAGAGCCAGGTATGAGCAGCTTACCTGCTGCTCTCCAATGCCAGTAGTCTACTACAATAACGGGGGAGGGGGCGAACCGGGGACTGCTGCTATGCAAAAATCTACTTTTCTGGTCAAAAAGAAAAACGGCCGGATTTAAAACGGACGTACAAGATATTTTATGAATGCCCCGGTGATAAACGTTTGACAGGAGACGGACTTTTCAATTCATAAGCGCTGACTGTTGGGAAAGCTGAGTTAGCACTTGGTTCTGGCTATCATCGACGCAGTCAGCATAGTCAGCATGGGTAAAGACATTGAAACGAAAGGTGATTCGAGCTAACCATGCTATGCCATGTCATGCCATGCCATGCCACGCCGCCGCCACCGCCGCCGCGCCCGCCAACCCATCTGAAGAAAATGCGAAATCAAATGAAATTTCAATGCACTTATTTCAGCGGCGAATTACATATGCTCGTCGACACTTTGCTTGCAGTTATTTATTTGATTTCCATATTCGGGCTCTGATTTGAGCCTTAATGAGAAGTAAGGCAACCGCACCACTCAAAGAAATCAATAACGTCAATGGGGCCACAGTCACTCACAGTCGTCGTCGTCTCTCTACACAAAAACCGGGCATTGCGCTGAAAATATTGCAGGCAAAATCCTTGACCATGGTCAAGCCGTATTTCATTTCAAAGTGTCAGTGATGTACCTAAGGAAATCCCCCCAAAACGGGAATATGTATGTACATATATTTGATATATTCCCCCTATACATCACTGGACCTTTGTTTCCCTGTGATTTACGTTCGGTCCCTTCACTATCCTTCGATTACGATCACTCTGGGATCAGATGTCAATATAGAAATTATTTTCCAGAATATTATTTTTGATTTAGGGAAATTCCTTTTTTCTCAGAGTCCTTTTTGTAGCAACGCAACGACCAACGACCAACGACCAGACTATCTTTTCTCTGGAGATTCACTTCCTGATACAGATATAGTCGTAAAAGTTATTGGCCCCTTTGATATTATGTCGATGAAAAACAACCAAGTCTCAGGAAATTCGGATTCTGCAGGTTCTTCTTCTTGGAAGAACAACTCGGGGGCAGTGTGTAACAGTAAAGTGTCCAGTTGTCTTTATTACCTTGGTTGATTGGAATATGATCCGAGGATATAGAGCTTATCTGTGAGGAGAGATGGAAATTTATGTTTTGAAAAATTGGTTATGATTTTGTGCAAGCAAGTAAATAATTTATGTTTTTATATGCACATAATTTTTGAAAGGGGTTTTACGGGAGATACTAGATGGGTTTGATATGTTTTTTTTTTTATTTATACACTTTTTATTTTGTAATTCATAGAGAATTTTATACAGGAAGCTCATGAGGGTTGGGTCGAAAACGTTTTATATTGAAAGCGTTTATGATGCAATAAAAAATAAATTTAATGGTTCAGCATAATCTATAAAAAATTCTTTTGTTAAAAAAAAAAAAAAACTCCACCGTACTTTTGGTGACAGCTCAAGCTTAATTTGCATTAATTTGGTTTTAGAAAATGTTCTATAAAACAGCTTAGTCAAAAATACCGAAATGATGAAAGTTGGTATGTGTAACCCGCCTCTTCTATAGTTTAGAATTCTACCGAAATTATAGTAGGTACATGTGTAACTATTTTTTTGAAATTTTACATACCTGCATGGTTTGTCAACAAAAAAAAAACTAATTAAATATTTTTGTTATGCATTGAGTATTTCACGAATTATACCATTTTTAAAATTTCCTTAAAAATTCATACATGTTTTTCTATTTATTCTAGAATAGTGAAATATGCCTTATTTCAAAGATATGATTTCAAATTATCTAAGAAAAATACCATTTTACTACGTGAAAATGGACATCAAAAATAAGGATTTTATCTTTAATAGGTTCTTGAGTATCGTATACTTTTAAATTTATTCATTTCTTTTTTATTTCCTACCTTATATTATCCTCTAAAATATATCAAAATTTCAACTTGGGATCTCAACGGGATCAGGGATTAAAAAATCATGAAAGTTTATCCAATCATTATCAGGACAGGACAACAATTTTTAAAAATTTGAAAAAGGACGATGTATAACTCGCGAAATATGCAATGTATAACGAAAATATATATTGTTACGAGCGTGGATTTGATTCGTTATTTAAAATACAATTTTTCAGATATAATTCAAAAGTTTTTTCTTTATTTAACTTAATTGTATACTCTCACAATTCACAAGCAATTATCAAATCAACTCTTTAGTTATCACTAGTACTTTAGTTCTAATTATCACAATCCAAATAGTTTACTTCATTCACTTAATTACCTAAAATAAGACTCCGCCTTCTGGATTTGAGTAGCCCCGTCTACAAATTATCGTAGAACCTTCCTGAATATTCCGTTCTCCGAAACCAAAGGATGTCACTAACCTAAAGTTGTTTCCATTTCCAACAGATGTCGCTTGTATCACTTTGTAGCGCGTAACAGTATATAATTTTTGTTTTTGTTTTTCACAATTGCTGATAGTCATATCACAATTTTTGGTCAATTTTTTATGGAATGATCCAGTATTAAACGCATGTTACCAGTGAAAATCCTAACTTAGAACCAAAGCGTTCGTAGTCCGGTATAAATTTTCTACAGCTTTATGTTTGGCCTTATTTCAAATCTTTGTAGTTCTGTTCAATTTTGAAATGTAATTTATTGTAAGAATTTTTAAAAGACATGTACCTACCGGCACTGCGTCATAAAGAAATTTTGAGGACATACTGTGTGTTTCAATCAGCAGTACAGGGCGATCTCATCAGGACAACAATGAAATTCTGAGCTGACTGCTGTCTAGACTGCAGTGAACTCACATGTCCAAAATTTGGTGGTGGATATATACCTAAAGATTTATTTAAAAGTTATTGTACTTGAACCAGATATAAATTATATCCAACTCTCAGTTTATTCATGCTATGACCTTGTTTAGACGGGTCAGTATGCTCCCTCTGCCTCACGAGAACTTGATGGTAAAATGGTGGTTGGGGGTAGGAATGAAGCAACAGCCTACCTACAGATTTCGTACGGCAGAGGCAGCAGACTCACCTGTCTAAACTGGATATATATGTGTAATTATTGAAAACCTCAATACGTCCAAAATGATAGTTCTACTCAGAAAAATGTGCTTATAAGAGAATCTTGTGGTGCAGTATAAAGTACAGAGTAAGTTATAGAATTTTGACCTTAATATTACACTTATAATCGTAGATGCACTACAAAAAAAAAACAAAAAATCAAAAAGTATCATCTATAACTTAAGGTCACCTGTTTTACTTTAATAGCTCTACAATGTTTGTTGTCTATTACGAAGACAAATATTTTTTTCTATTCGAGAAAAATTATGTAATCAATCCTAAAATGTGTGGAACTAATACCTACCTTAATATTCGTGTGAGCACTCCGCTCTGGGTATAAAAAAAAATGCCTTAAATCCATTTCTATCCTGGGTATAAAAAAAATGCCTTAAATCCATTTCTATCCAGCCCGTTAAAACTTATTAACCATCATTTTGATATCCTCTAGATCTTGATCAACTTGCTGATCCATTTTTTCATGAGATCTGAACATAGGTCCAATACCCATTTACAGACTGTTGAACTTAGGCCGTTGTGAGACAGTAGAGACGTCTTAAAGGTCTTCTCAAGGACACAATCTCTATGTATGACCAGAAATTAAGCTCCAGCAGTTCTCTGTTCATTATTCTAGTTGTGAATCAGATTGCAGAGAACGGCATATAGATTATCAGCTCTAAAGGCTTGTAGAAAGTATAAGTATGGGCCAGACTGTATTAAGATCGTACCTCTTTTTGACACTATCATTGTCGTTTCTTATACTGAGGAAATATAATCTTAACACTGTTAGTTTGAAGGCTATCACATGTGTATATAGTTCTTAATCCCTGGTTGTTTAGTCATTTAGAAAGCTTGCCGAGAGGTCATGCTTTGGGAGGATAAAAATAAATTTGTATAGACTGGAGATAAAAAGCCTCTTTGAGTTAACATAAAATTCGATGATGGCTGCAGGAAATGGAATAGCCTTTCTTTGGCAGTCTGTAAGTAAAAATTAAGCTGGTCTTCTACCAATTCACGGAAGATTCTTTTATATTTTACAAAGATAATCTACAGGTCTGATGATCCTAGCAATCCCCTGTGCTTTGATGTAATTGAATAGTAAATATGTTGATATTACGAGTTCAATTCAACCATAAAGGTACACATAAGAATTCTAGCTGATTTTGAGTGATCGGGCTTTTATCAGAATATAGGAACTCGGCAGCTTGGTGCACGTACTTTCAAGTCGGATGAAATATATCTAAGACTTTTTTATAAGTGTCATCGTTGTTGTCATTGATTGCGATAACATCTAGTTTACTAGTAACACTGTGAGCTAGAAAAGGACTCAGTTAATATATAGAACAATTGATATAAGTCAGAATAAGTAATAAGAGTAATCATTCGCCAATTTTCCAACAGCCAAAAAAACTTGCATCGAACGGTTGCAACACCACTACTAACATAATCGATGACATCAATAATATTCAACGCAAAAGTTCTGTAAATGACCTATGTGATGCTGCAAGTAATGTTTTTCCGTTTTCTATTTATTACCAGAACGTTAGAGGCTTACGCACTAAAACTAATGAAATTAGGTTGGCAATTACAGAGAATGATTTTGATATTATTGTTCTAACCGAGACATGGCTACATTGTAAAATCTCTACACTAGAATTTGTTACTAACTAGTCGGTACATTACGTACAGAAAAGATCGTTGCCTTCTATCTTCGGGCCATTGCAGAGGAGGAGGTGTGTTAATAGCTGTAAGATCAACAGTGTTTAGTGAGGAAATCCAACTTCCAAATAATAGTGGAATTATTGAGCAAGTATATGTGTCCCTTTTTGATTTAGCATCCAATAATTCATTTTACATTTGTGCTAGTTACATTCCGCCAGTGTCTGATTGCAATATCTATAATTTACATATGGACAGCATTTGTGCTCTATCTGAAATTCTAGCTGTTCATGACAATCTATGCGTTTTAGGTGATTTTAATCTGTCTAATATCATGTGGTCGATTACGGGAGATGAAGATTCGTTAATTCCATCAAATGTTACCTCCGACATAGAATGTTTAGTGATTGATACATTAAGTAGCCTGAACCTTGTTCAAATTAATGATATATGTAATCTTCTTTGGAAATTCTCAGACTTAATTTTTTTAAGTGACAACTGCTTGGCTATATTAGTTGAATCAAGTTTTCCATTAGTGAAGTGTGATATCTACCATAAAGCTTTGATTTTGTATATACAAATTTATAATTTTGACAAAATAATTAGCAACGATTCATACATTAATGATAGAAAAAAGTCATAATCCTTTCCAAATGTAATGGAATATGATGGTATTAAAGCTTTCAATATCCATGGTACCTGTAATCTGTTTGCAGATTACTTCGAATCTGTGTATATCAATAATGCAGATATAAATAACATTATTCTTCCGAATTCTCTTTATTCCTAACTAAACCTAGGCTCAATATGCTTAGAGGAGGATAACTTGAATAAAGCTATTATTGAAATGAAGCTAGATTATTTCAGCCATTTTTATTAAATGATGCATGAAAGCACCTATGCCTGATCTAACTTATTTGTTCAATTTATCTTTAAATACTGAATTATTTACAGACTCATGGAAAACCTCAATTATTAAGCCCATTTTTAAAAGTGGTGCTAAACACAAGATGGAAAATTATAGACCTGTAGCTCTTATGAATATCATTCCAAAATTATTGGATAGCATTATAGCTGGAAAAATTACCTTTTTATGTAAGGAGATTGTTTGTGCAGAACAGCATGGTTTTCAAAAAGGTAAATCTACAATAACAAATCTGTCATTGTTTTCTAATTTTTGCATTAATTCCATTGAGGAAGGGTGTCAGGTTGACTTTATCTACACAGATTTTTCTAAATACTTTGATCGGGTATGTATTCAGACCTTAATAATGAAACTAAGTGCCTTAGGTTTTCACTCAAATTTGCTGAAGTTGATAATATCTTACTTGACGAATCGAAAACAAATAGCAAAAATTTAAAACAATTTATCACTGCATCCTCGGGTGTCCCACAAGGAAGTCATTGTGGTCCAATTTTCTTTATTCTATTTGTAAACGATGTAACTTTGAATTTTTCATTTGCTCGTTGTCTTATATATATGCGGATGATTTGAAATTATTCTTCAGAGTTTCGGGTAGAAGCTCTTGTGCCCAACTAATAAACGATATTGATAAGCTAATAATTTGGTGCTCTACAAATAACATAAATTTGAATTCAGCTAAATGAGTTATGACTTTTTCTAGGTCTGCTAACCCCATTCTCTTCAGTTATTCAATTAATAATGTCAGTTTATTTCGAGTCGATGAAATTACTGATTTGGGAGTAATATTTGATAGCAAATTAGCATTTATCAGATATATTGAATATACTTGCCATAAAGCCTTTAAGTTAATGGGTTTTATTAAAAGACATTTTAAAGAATTTGGGGACATAAGCACACTTAAACTCTTATTTACAAGTTTTGTTAGACCTGTTTTAGAGTATGTATGTGTAATTTGGTCTCCTTATTATCAAAGCCATATTAATAGGCTTGAGTCAGTGCAAAGAGCATTTACTCGCTTTGTATGTTATAAGATTAATATCTGGGGAATTAACATACCTAGTTATGAGTCAAGACGTTTATTGTTAGGTTTGCTTAAACTTTGCTACAGGCGTGACAATCAATGTGCTTTATTCATTAAAGATATTCTCTCTTCATCTATAAATTGTACCAGCATTCTCTTACTGTTGAACATACATATTGGATTTTTCGAAGGCTTTCGATAGCCTTAAGCATAAACTAGGGTTGCTATTAAATTCATCTACAGTTTCCTATCGGAACGTATGCAACAGGTTAAAGTTCTGAGCGCTTTATCTACAACTACTACTATAAATTTTGGTGCTCCTGAGGGCTCTATATTGGGACCACTCTTATTTTGTGCATTTGTCAATAACTTGCCGGAAGTTATTCAAAGCTCGAGCATTCAGATGTATGCAGACGATGTATAATTGAAAAAATATATATATTTAGTTGTATTTATTTGCCAAATTTTGTAATTTGCTATTATTGTACAAACCGAATAGATCCTTTTTCAAGGTCTTGTTGTACTCTGCCATAATAAAGTATTGTATTGTATTGTATATATGCCACACCCAGGTCCTTAAGATCGCGTGATTTACTTTATGCTTCCTCTCATAGAACTAACTATAGTTCAAATGAATGCATTAATAAATTTGTACGAATTTTTAATATATTTAACAAATATGTAGATTTTTCATTGCCTCGTCAAGAATTCAAAGTATCTTTATTTATGATTGAAAATAGTATAGATCATTCCTAACTTATATTAAGCTTAATTAAATTTAAGTCCGTATCTCTAAGTCAACCTTACTAGTCTGTTGGATATTATTCTGTAGACTGAAATCATATAAATAAGTGACCTAAGACATTTAGGTGTAGGTACTTCGGCCGAAAAAATGAATGTCTTCTTGTCTTTTTGAATACCATGTCACACCAAATAATGAATTTTGCAGAAAATGCACCTACTTTAAGATATTAGTACAAAATCACAAAATGCTCCAATAATTGGTTTGATCCATAATATATATATAAAAAAAAACACATCGGATTATTTTCACCTACTCTTTCCCCAATTTACTACGTATTACACCTAAATTGAGGATCATATCTCTTTCCTGCCTAATCCTAATTAACTTTTCTTAAAGTAATCTTAACGACTATTCAAAAAAAGAAAAATAAGCACACACACACACACACACAGACAAAACAAATACAAAATTTCATTTCTTACCAAAACCTGAAGAGAGAAAACATAAGATACAAAAACAAAAAAATCCGTCAATAGATGCCTCTACCTGTGCTATTCAATTTTCACCCTCGCTTAATACACAAGTAATGGCCTGGAAAATTATGAAGGGCAAATATACACACTGGTAACGTTTATCTCCAAGCGAACGTACGTTTTTCTTAGCAAAGAAAAAAAAGTCTTAAGATAAAATCAGAAGCTTGAAAAACTCCCCATCATCTTCAAGGTATCATATTCGGTGTAGAGACTCACCCAAGGGAGGGAGGGAGGGGAGATGAATTCGTTCTTGATATTTTCTCAATTTATTTAGTATAAGGGTAAGAAATGGAAACACATAAAAAAATGAAGCAGAAGGAAGCAGTAGCAGTAGCCGTAGCAGTAGCAAGAAAAAAAAATGATTTTTTTTTGTCGTTTGTTTGTTTGCATTTTCGTGAATTTATACCACCACCGAAATGGTTGGGTTATATCCATGAATGGAGATTGCTTTAGCGCAAATGATATATCTGCACGTTCCTATGTTTGCCTTCCTACGCCAGAAAACATCCCTGGAAATGGCGTGGGCTGAATATAAATTTTTATAAGGACGTTACCGAATGGAAATAACACCAAAATGGAATGGATTTTACTGCGTTTCCATTTTAATATTAAAAACTTAAAACGAATGATTTAAAGATTTTCTTGTTTCTGAGTGAGAAAGACATAACATTGGCTTACCCCAAAAGCATTGACCGTATACTGCATGTGGAGGTGAATTCAAATAATTCATACTACAAATGATTAAATTATACACATCTCGACAAGATTTTGAACTCACACCCATATTTTGGATAAATAAAATTGTAGACCAGCGAATTCCAAAATTTAACATTAATTACAGTAATTTGGACGTTGGATGAGGCGAAATAACTACAAATTTAATTTTGAAATCATCACCGAGGTCCAGAACATGCCAAATTGCAGAAAAACAAAAGTTCTCATAACCTTCATAACCAAAATTCCAAAAGTCCTGCAAACTTAAAGCAGAAAAAAAAAATTACAAAATTTTTGAAATTGAGTTGTAAACATTCAAATCGTTGTTGATCACAATCTGCTAAACTTTGCAACCTCACATAAGGTCCGTAACCCAAAATACAATTGCAAAAATGATCAAAAATTAGTATCTCATACTTTCTGCAATCGTTCAAATATTGCAAAAGCTTTGCAAATTTTATATATGTGATCCATTGTATGTCCTACCCTATCAGAATATAAATTTGCAACCCTCTACTTGTACGAAGGTATTGCAAATGCAGAGAAATATATTTAACATACGTTAACGCATGACATCAAATCTACCACCGGCTTAATAAAAATAGTGTAACTCAATTTCAGACGTTTTGCTGAAACGCCATAACTTTGAAGCACCATTCAAGATGATCTTAGGGGCCGTCAATAGTGGCACACTGGGGACCAACCATTTGAGAAAGGATTTCTTGAATGGTACACGGATGGATCCAAAATAGAAGATAGAGCAGGTGTGGGCATATATTGGCCATAGTACTATCTGGCAATGGTAAGGGGGTGCCTCACCCATCATTTTTGAGACAGAAAAACACGCCATAGAACTCTGCTCTCGCGAAATAATTCACAAGAATAACATCAGCAGCCAAGCAACACCGAAACCATTAAATTCATTTACCTTTGAGTCTAAGCTGGTCTGGGACTGTCTTACTGCCTTAAAGAAACTGACCGACGCAAGTAAGGTGACGTTGATTTGGTTGCTAGGATATGAAGGCATTAGGGCAACGAGAATGCAGAGCGCCTTGCAAATGAAGGACAGCCAGATCTCGGTTTATTGCCCTGATCCTATTTTTGGACACTTAAAAAAACCACCTCTCTGCACAGATCAGACTTAGGGGGGGACAGAATTAAAAAGGCACACTGAGGCTGAGATAAACGAAGAATTTCCTATTTCTATGGTGGAAAGCAATGGACTTCTCCAATTATCGCAAGTTATTGGAAAAGACTCAAGAACTGTGCCTTCTCAGCGTAAGCGGCGCATTCAAGTCAACTAGCACTCGGGCTCTGGAGGTTATTCTCAACATACACCCAATACATATTAACCACAGGCCGTCAACTATAGCTCTAAGACTTCTTAACCCTGGATGGCTTCATACGGGAATAAGAGTTCCACATGAATCCAATTATGAGTTTGTGCAATATATCGCACCTGACATCGACAGGCACAGTGACCACCTCCTCCAGATCATGCTGGAAAGCAATTTTGAAACTAAAATTCTATCCAGGGCAGAATGGTAATCACTTTCCGTGTTTCAACCATTAACAAACCCAATTGTAATATACACTGATGGCTCTAAGTCCGATGAAGGCACCGGAGCGGGAGCTTTCTGCGAGCAGCCTGAAATTGAATTTGCCATGCACCTTGAAAACCTTACCACGGTTTTGCAGGGAGAAGTCAAGGCCATTCTTGAAGCGGGAAGGCACCTCCTTAACTCAGACACTTAAAATAAGGAGATAGCCATCAGCTCAGACAGCCAAGCAGCTGTCAAAGCTTAGTCTAAATCCTTTATAACCTCAAAACAATTAATGGAGTGCAAAACCACCCTGAACCATCTTTCTCGGAATAACAGAGCGATAGTGCAGTGGGTGCCGGAGCACAGCAACATCAGCGGGAATGAAAGGGCTGACGAGCTTGCTCGTCTTGATGCAGCTTCGGAGGAACCAGCCTCTACAGTCGGGATTGCACCGAAACACCTCGACTCGACCATTTCAAACTGGGCTGACTACCAACACAGTCGCCTTTGGTTAGAATATCCCTCGGGTATAACAACAAAGGAACTGTGGGATAAACCCGACCCGAATCAAACGAATAAGCTCCTACGACTTAACAGGCCAACCCTAGGCACTCTGCTCTCAGGGGCCACCTTCACAGGATGAGACTTGTTGATGTTCCTACATGCAGGGGTTGCGGACAGGAATCCGAAACAGTGATCCACTTTCTATGTCACTGCCCGGCACTCTCAGGAATACGTTACAGTTCTAGGCTCACACCTCCTGGATGAGTAACACGATGCCGGCAAGGAGGGCTGGGGGCCAATACTGAAATTTATAGGAGCATCCGATTGGGACCTATGAGCAATTGCTCATGGGCCTGGAGGGTGAAAAATGGGCCTTGGTTTGGCCTACTTTCGGGGGACCCCATTAAGGAGTCCCAAGCCTCGTTTTCACTCAATCAATCAATCAAGACATCTAAAAGGGCATTCTCATTGGCAGAAGATGTTACAAAGATGGCTTCCATGCACTGACGTAACTAACGCCCCGCAGGCCCCGCCAAGTACGGGTTCCAACAACTTCTAAGGGCCCACGAAGGCCTACAACATTAATCATTTCATATGAAGTGATAAAACTTAAAATCATATAAAGTAAGTAATGAACGAAAAATAAAATGTGTATAAGATCAAATTTTTCACGTTAAAAAGTTTTGAAATTCCCTCATGGTCAAAGCTCCCAACACTGTTGTATGGTACGGTGATCAGTTGACTCGAGCTCTTACTTTAAATAATCGGATATTTCCGACTACTTACTTATGTGCGAAGCCTTTTCCCCTTTTGCTTTGTCTTGCTTAAGTATTTCTCTCAAATACTCAAGGGTTTTTCTTTTAATGTGCTTTCGTGAGCATATGCTGGTGCTGCCAGTGGTTTTTTAACAGGTTTAATGATGAATGTAGAGTACGAAGTAAATCTAAACAAATAAGCTTGGCAATCCAGATCTTACAAGCACTACTCGTAGTACCCACGAAACCTATTAGATTTTTTGCTCAACTCTGGCTTGGAGTGAGTGGAATGAATGCATTGTTGGGAGGTCGTGTGAATTCTCCCATATTGTGGGAGTTTCTAGCCTGAAAAAAATTAAAAAGGAAGAAGGGAACAATTTCGTCTCCCCGTACAAAATTATGGGAAACATCATACATCCGAAGGTCAGAAAATATTTCCTTACAATTGACAGAAAAACTTAATTTTTCCTGCGCAAGTATGCTTATTTGTGGGGGGGGGGCTATACATCTTTAGTTACCCCACTGGCAAGAATGTCATAGGCTTTGTAAAAGACCTAAGTTCGAATGGGCGCCCTAGGGTACTTAGGACGGTACTGTCACAAAATATCTTTTAGGTCGCGGTGACTAGATGTCTGAATCCCCACTAAATAATAAATAATTCTTTCACAAAAACTTTTACAATAAAACAACTCCACATTTATTTGATTTTATTAATAATTATTTTCTACTACAACAAGCAAATGAGAAGCACTGACTGAACCTTTGACATCCTACATATTTACTTACTTCACCTCTAACTATATTTACAATAACCTTAATTATAACTGTAATATTAATTTTGTCCTTTGATTAACAAAATATTTGATTATTTGAAATTCGTATACATAACGAGTTATATACTTACATACATATATCCAAACGCACTGCATTAATTTATTCAACATTGAATGCGTTCATTTCTGCGACGAATTTCAAACAGTTAAATTTCCTGCCACGCAATACGCACATATGCTAAACTGCGGCTTGCTATCCAAACGAACCTTTGATTACATAAATTCTATAGTACATAAACATTCCAGGACTCTCCATCTATTTCATGCCAAACACAAATACTCTTTGAAAATGCACAGGCGTTATTTGAATTAGAACATTATCCGACGGAATATTAATCGCATATCGAGATTGTACCGCACCGCGTATATTTATAGGGGGTGTGTTTTAGGTAGGTAGAACTCTCTACCACTCTAACCGACTCAACATCCACACCCCATACTCATCCATTCGGTTTATAACACGCAGATATATTCCGGCAGCATCATAGATTCTATGCCATCTTTCGTTTACCATGAATAGAAATTCTCTGGCAATGTCACCATTGAGCTATACTATGCTTTGCTGCTATTGCTGGTGCTATTTCTGCTGCTACTACTAGACACATAGAGATTTAGTGATGGAACCAGGATTTTGAGGCTTTTTGGGGGTATATACGACAGTTACGCTACGTGTTAAATAAATTTGCATACATTACAATTGGGGAGGGATTGTATAAAATAATGCTATACCCTCCCCCTTTCAGTATTCTATCCCCCCCTATGACTTTATTGCTGTATTAGTCCTACAACCAGAAGTTTATTTACGCAGAACCCATAAGGGCACTCAAATTATTGGTAGTATAGAGAACTCCTTCATGTTACAGCATCACTAGCAAAATTTAAACGTGAGTTTTGTCAATGCTTGTTATATATCCACAGGCAGTCCACCAAACCATAAGGCTAGGAGACACAGAGAATAGCCGGGTATAGATAAGTTGAGCCTGCGGATGAATGGAACATGGCCTCTTAATTTCCAACCACAGACACGAGACCAAAACGGTAACAGTAGCAGCATCACAATAATAATAATAACAACAACAACAACAACAACAACAGCAGCAGCAGCAGCATCAACAGCAGCACCAGCAGCAGTAACAGAATCAACATCAGCATCATCAACTATACTATACAAGAACTCGGCTTCTGGGGGGACGATCAAACATGTACCTTGTTGCATTTGCGCTGTGCACTCTCTATAGAGGTACTTACCATAGTATAGCACCTATATGGCACATAATATCCTATACCCTTCCCAAGCCAAGTCGTCGAGATTATACGAGAGTCAAAGGCCTCCTACATTACTTCTTTCGATAACTTCATACCATTTAGTCTCATTTATTTGTTACCATTACTCCGTGTTGTTCTTATCTCGGAAACCTGGAAGCTGGGAAGCATAAGGCAGCAGCGTATCTGCGGTCTTTTGTCTGCCGTAGGATGTCTCCGCTTAATGCTCATAGTTCTCTGTTCGCCCTCATATATCTTTATTCACAATGAAGGTAAAATGGGAATCCAACTCAGGTTTAAGGTTTTAATAAAGAGAATTGAATATTGTACCGCGCGCGCGACTTTTTTCTTTTCTTTACTTTGTTTTTTTTTTCTCAATTGATTGTTTCTTATGTCCTGTATTTATTTCATGAAGCTTTATTTGTACAATTCACTCTGCTGAGATGGTCTCCATCAAGATAATACAATATAGTATAAAAATGTATAGTTTAAGAAAACCGATATAGTTTAGATTACTTAAAATTTATTAATTTTACATTAGTTTACAAACTATTGGAAGTTTTCCAAATGACATTTCACTTACCGTTTTTAAGGCTTCTTCATGTACTACTATTAGGCACCTAAAGGCACGATGAATAAAATTTTATGTGTATGGGCGCGGTTGGCTAAACATCAATAATTTTATTAAATAATTAGTAATCTTATTGGCCGCTAGGAGTATGTAATACTGGAATTAATAGATAAAATATAGAAGGTAGCATATAGGCGTAGCATGGTTGGCATCCATATGAATGAGTGAGTTACGTGTATTGATTCCAACGGGATACTTTTTCAAAAGCAATAAGAATGTGTTGCAATATCAGTGATATATTTCTGGAGGTCTGTGGACTCCTTCTTAAATTGTATAGCTATTGTGACAGCCTGGGTATTTTGGGATTGGGAATACTAAGGTGTTTTTTTATTCACAAACCTTCATAGCTACCAGTGAATTTGTTGTCGAATCGATATCCCAATAAGTTTCCTATATCGAATCGAAATAATAACTCTATCCTTATTTTTAACTACTATATTTTATTTCTGGAAATATTTCCATTTTGAATGTGTAATACAGGGTGCTTCACCATTGGATGGACAAATTTTACAGGATAATAGATGTGGTTAAGACATACAAATATTGTAGAAAGCGGAGGGGTGAAATATGTTGCTTTAGCTTTTGGAGGATTATGTAATTGTTTCCTTAAACATTCTGCACCTTTACTATTATCCACGCTATAAAAATTAAATATGATTTTTATTACCGGGTAAACCTTATATTTGTTCAAAATGGCTACACATTATATCAGATGAGATCTGTTTGATATTTTTCAAACATCTACGGCAAGTAGAAGCCAAGTCGTCCTGATGAGTTCGTTTCTGTTATACGAAACGCTTGTTTCTTCTTTCTTTCCTGTTTCAGCCCACTGTGGGCTTAAACAGTTTTAATTCATTCGAATTAATCTGTTTTTTTTTCAAATATCTTTCTCAATTTTTTTTTTCTATTTTCGTTTGTTTTTTCGTGTCACTGAATCTTGCTGTTTGGGACCTTTTGATGAGCTAAACACAGACTTAAAACTTTCTGCCCTAAATCAATATGTTATGAGATGAAATAACATATAAAATATTTTTTTCATTTTTCCGCTCTACCGGAGAATCCCTAAAAGTAGCCATCTTGAACAAACTAGTAGTTTTGCAAAAGATAGCTAACAAACTCAGCATTCCTATTTTTCTTTTCGGGTTAAAGGACGTCAAAGTCAAACAAATTATCTCATTTTTTTAAAAATTTTTACTGTTTTACCATCAAAGTGGATTGCAGTTAGTGCACTTCTTATCGATCTGTAACTATCAAAATGTTTTACTTTTATTACCTGTCTAGATCCCAATCAGTTTTGAAATAAACTAGTTTCATTAGTTTTACTCTTTTGCCAAGTATACCTTTATTTTGCACGTTGAAAGAGTTACGTTGTAGCGTTCCAAATTTTATTCAAGCAAATAGCTGAATCCGCAACCTCCAATCTTAAAACCGATCTCTAGTCAACACACATCACGCGATCAAAATTGCCAATATATCAGACTGTACCAATAGAGGCCTTACCGAAATTCGAAGATTGGCGAGGGCTGATCGAGAAAATTCCGGCTTCTTCTTCTTGCAAAGTGGTTCGAGAGTAAAAATTATAAAAATCAAATATTTGTTAGTATGTGCAAAGAAAATAGTAAGTTTATTTAAATAAAAATAAAAGTAAACTAGTAAAAAAAAAGAAACAAGAAGAATTTATACGAAATTATAAGCTAATGACTGTGTCGAGCCCCTAAGAGTATGGCAATATGAAAACAACCACAGACTACGTACGAAAAACCAAGGATTTAATCAAAGTTGATCAAAGAAAAAAGGTTAAAAAGGAAAATAGACCACGTGGAAGCAACCCCAACATCGAGTACTGCGGCGACCTGGTTAGGTGTAGAGATAAGTAAAAACAAAATAAAAGGAATTAATTGCTAAGTACGTATTAATTATTGCCATTGGTAATATATTATTTATATATTTATTTAATTAACTATTTATTTATTTATTTACATATATGCATGCATTCTAATTATATGTCCTAAATACGTAGACCTCAGAGTTTAGTCAGCGATAGCATATAGTCGGCTAGATAAGCAAAATTAGATTAGGAAATTAAAATTGCAAAAAAAAACAAAAAAGAGATCAATTAAATAAATAAAAACAAATTAAACTAGCATGTATAAAGTGTATAGTGTTTCAAAGAAAAAGGAGCAAGAATTCATTCCGAATCAAAGAACAAAATTACGCGAAAAGAACTTAAAAGAGGGCAAAAGAGCGATTTCGTCGTCTTATGGACTAACGAATTGCTGTCATCTGAGTAAATTTGCCACAAAGCAAAAAAAAAAACAATGTTTTGTTTTGTTTACAACAAGTTTCCCACGACTGTCTAATTGGTAAAATGTGAGGCTCGTGAGGTTGTAATTGAGATGCTAAACTCTCACGTCATATCCAAATTATAGTTAGCTCAAAAGTTTCGAACAAGTCTCTGAATCTTTGATACCCTATGACCTAGCTTAGACGGGTCAGTACGCTGCTCTGCCGCAAGAAATCTGTTGGTAGGGTGATGTTTCATTCCTATTTCAAACCACCATCTTACCAACAAGTTTTCGTGCGGAATAGGAAGTATACTAACCCATCTAAACCGGGTCAATGGAAGGTAAGTTTTTGCAGATTCTCTAGACATAATATTTAGTTAACGGAAAATGATGGGATAATATTTGCCTTGTATAGCGGCTTAATGTGATTAGGCTTCAATATCCCTTCAATAGGTATTCAGCTTGTCAATCATAGACGCAGTAATCTAAGACAATATCATAGTACAGCTAAAATTGTATATGTCAAATTAAATTTAAAAAATGTTGAATGAAAAATTAAAATAAATGAGGCAAATTGATTACATTTTGACCCACTTCTACCTAGTCGATTTTGATGGAGAAAGAAGAATTTTTAAGAACTTTTATTTTTAACGATTCTAAATCAAATTTATAAATAAATACAAGAAGAAAAAGCAACCGCCTCATCCGGGGTTTGAAACCGGGACCTTTCGCTTGCCGGACGACTGCTCTTACCACTGAGCTAACGAGACAGATGATTTTTCCTTCTGCATTTATCAACTTGTAACTAGCCTACTAAGCTACGTTTGCTTTCAGCTGTCATTAACTAGTAACGATGAAAGCACACAAATAAATAGTAAATTCAATTTTTATTTATTTTTTGATTAGAATCGTTAAAAATAAAAGTTCTTAAATATTCTTCTTTCTCCATCAGTGACCGATTCTAACAAGTGTGGGTTCGATTCCCGCCCGGGAAAAAATAAATAAAAATAGTCGATTTTGTTAAACTTGGCACACCTAGTAGTAGCGTAGTTTACAATAAATGTAATATTTCCAGATTCTGATTGTTTTGTGGGTTCATTTTTCTTTCTTCATAATAAAAAACTCAATTCAATATTTCTGACATAATTCACACAATATGGATATTTTCCCCACTTGCTTTGACATGCAAATATAGGATTGTCAGGGGAACTTAATTTGTGTACCAAGTTATAAGAAAATAGGTTCGGTAAAAATTCAAGATTTTTCAAGCCGACCTAAATGGACGGCTTGATAATATTGTATTGTTATTGGAAGTTTGCATACATATTGTTGCAAGATTTGCTTATGTTGTCGGAATATCACCATGTATTTTATGTTGTCGGACTTAGTTCACCGTTTAAGGTGCTCTTCAAAAGCGGATATTTGATTGCTCTTATTACACTGCTGGCTGCAGTTCTTCCACCTAGCCGAGCGGGTACCAGGGTGGTCAGGTCAGGTGCCAGCGCTCTTGCGGATGTGCGAGCGGTACTTAAAGGTACAAAAAAAAAATCGTTACCTGGAGTCTCCTAGCTTCGCCAACTGGAGCTTATGAGGTGGGGCCCGGTGGAACGATGGTCGGGTTCCCCTTTGAAGCCTTACTTGGGTTCTGTGATCAATAGGACCTTCGTGGGGTTGGGGCACAAAACGAATACAATTGGTGAAGACTTTTTACCTTGATGATTAATTTTGTTCTTATATTCTCAATTTTCTTTTTACTTAATTTTCTTTTTTTATTATTATTATTCTTAGTTTCTATAAAATGTTCACATTTATCTCTGGCGTCTAGCTCAGTCGAATAGAACTTTTACAAAACGCGCCTTTTTTTTCTTTTCTCTGTTTCCTCCCTGCTATACATTTGGCACTAAACAGACCTATCTAAATTAACCTAGTGACCTCTATTAGCAAATCGCTTAGTTAAATACAATTCAGAAATATAAACATAAGTTAGAACTGTTTTTATCTAAACATTGGTCACAATCGCTTACCCCTTATTTAATTACAAATTGGAAGTTTTCTATTTATTGGTATATGCATCCAACTTACTTCAGTTTCTCATTTACATGAACGTTAATATTGTTTTTACTCGTACAGCTGCAGGTTAAAATGAGAACATCCAAATATTTCCCATTAAAAAACGCTGGGAACATTTTGACGTATATTAATTTGGAGAAAACTAATAATTAATTTTTTAAATTTTGATACCCCAAACGACGGCTTTCAATTAATCGAAACCAATCTGCAACTTTTCCAAAGAAATGGGAATATTATAATTTTATCAGTCATTTAACGCTTCGTTCATTAAAATGCTTAGTGAAATGTGTGGAGAATTCATGTTGCCATCTATTTTAAAAATGGGGAATCTTTGGTTTTTACTGGCGAACTCCGTATTGCTCTAGTAAAATTATCAGTAAAGTTCTTTGCTTGCGATTTTACCAGCGCTAAAATTTATATCGAAATGTCACATTTTACTGGAACTCAATACTAAGCTTGAACAATTGACTCTCTTATGGGACGAAGTTACTTTTAGTTACGTTGGGAGTTATAGCTTACCACATACACATCTAGTTAGTCAGCCCTTCCATTTGGGTTTACTACTTATTCAATTTAGCTTTTTTTTACATATTTGATTTCAAGGGGGCAACAACTAATTGACACTTGATAATTTTTATTATCGGAATGTTGTTCAATTGTTTATTTGTGTTTCTTTTCGCTGAGCTTCTCCAAATTTTTGAGTATATTATACATAGATAAGATTTATTTGAAATTGACACTTCGTGAAGGTGATTATCTATACCTTACAGAATTTGGAGATTCTCTATAAGTAAATCAAAAAAATGGTCAAACAAGAAAATCTTCCCGCAGATCTGTGTACTTTGCTTGCCGGTCAGACTGCCAGGCTTGAAAATGTAGCTATCGAATGGCGAGTACTTGAACAGGAACAACAGGAACAAGACGGATCATTTCTTAAATTTTGGATGTTTACTACTGAAGATTAAATGAGATCTCGCAATATAGGAATTTACAATCCAGCTGAAAAGTCTTTTTCCTTAAATTTCATACAAATCTTTGGAATGTGAGGATGTAATCCAGGCTGTAGTGTAAAAAAAATCTGAGCCCCTGCAATCTCAGAGATAAGTTCTCGAGCATTTCAATCAATCCTAACTACGGCTGAATTTCGCAAGCATAAAAGCATTGAGAGAAGTACCTTTGCAATAGAAGTACCTTTGTAATAGGTTTTAATAGGTCTAAATCTCGTTTCGCCGTCGTCATGGCAATATAGAATCTGTATTTTTGTTACAAATGTTTTATTGTTTATTTTGCTATCTTTATACGCTATCTTATTGGTCATTTAATGTCGTGGTGCCCAGCGTTATACGTTGCTTTGCGCAGGAGTTATATTAATAAATGCTGATTTGATTTGATTTGATTTGATTTGAAATATCATTAATGATTTACCAAAAGGTCTATTCCATCGTTTGGAGTAGTTATTGGTATTGGATTTGAGCGAAGATCCATTAACCAGCTATCATGTCGATAATGCAGCATTTTCCTATCTTATATGTTTAATTGTTTTGAATATAGTTAATAATGCATTGACACGAATCGGAACAAAGGCCTTCCAGGAATTATATTTTTTACAAATTTTAGGCTTACGAAATCTATTGGGTATATCGAAGATGGTGGATTTTAACCCTGTATATTCTCATGTAAGTACTGACTTTAGCTGACAATCCCACACAATCGGCAATCATTTATTCAATGGTCTATTTGTCTTGACTAAACTAGATGTAAATAATAATTTAATTAATTATTTTAATCATATGCATTTCGTAAGTGTCCCGATCTAAAAGAATTAGCCTTAAGCTCAAGTCAACTTGATCAAATCCCTCAAGATAAGCAATACAAGATCCTGCAGTGTTGAGAACATAAGATTTGGGTGAGAATCAAATTTCGTAAGTAGATCATTTAGAAATTTAAATTAATTAAATGGATTACATTTGATTGATAATCATTTCGTCTGCAATAATTTGCCCTATATTTTTTAAAGTCGGGTCCTGCGTCCAACACATTCTTTTAATTTAATTTGTATTCTGCTCATTTGTTTTTTTTTTTTTAACTCCCTCAGGTCATGGCACTTTTGTAACAATATGTATGTACTATGTTTCATGACAATTTTACGAAATAAAATAATATTTAATGTTGCAACCATCACCGACGTCCAGAACATGCGATAAAAAGATTTGTTTTTGGTTGATAGAACCTCATTTATTCAGCTAGGACTGAATTCTTCTATATGTGCGAAAATTTTTATATCTCTAGACAATCAACTAGAATTAGATAGGTTTTTATATCCAGCACAAGTTCTTCAATTTTTTCTTTCTTCGAATTAAAAAACAAACAAAAATTATGTTGCCATTGCGATTTGAAAAGTGTCGAACTTTAAGAGAAGAAATTATAAAAAAATTCCATTAAATATCTTACGCTACATATATAACAAATTTTATATAGATATACCTCTATAAACTGAATAAGAACAAAGATGTTGTTCAAATAAATTTAATCAATAGACAACTTTTCTCCCATAAAGATACCTCCCGACATTCAAAAACTTTATCTTCCAACCATAGAGCTTCTGGTCCATATATACAAAAGAAGGTGTACAAGCACGACCGATCCCCATCGCATAATTAATGAAAATGATTTAAGAGCACAACAGCAGCACAATAGAAAACTACGTACCTAAACAGAAAGCAGGAATAATCGTAAAATTAAAACAACCTCACCCGGACTAAGAATTTTATCCAACTCATTAAGATTGTTCTCCCGAATATCCTAAACTCCTTTTAAAGGATATCGGGCGAGAGTCAAACGAGACACGTCTGACAAGAGCACCAACAGGCACCAGAGACAAGCCAACAAGCCAAGCCAAGCCAAGTCAAGTCAATGCCACCCGAACTACAACGATAAGAACTCCTCAAAATCCAAGTTACTCCGAGAATGAGGCCCTTCTTAACTTTAATAATCCGAGGAGCGTGTTCTTTCGCGATGTCATGGATTGGTGCGGTTGGTTGGTTACTTTAGGTTAGTTTAGGTCGGCTAACTTGGCTGGTTGAATCTTGAATGGGTTTCCTCTTTTAACCATATTTTCTTAGCATTTCATATGCCGTCGTCATCATCGGTCGGCATCGTAGCCATGGTAGTCCTCCGTTTAAATGTTATATACCGTATGGGGCTGGCAAGCAAAGGTACCCCTTTATTGCTGGGAATCTTATGTTTTTGTTATTGTTGTTGCTGGTGCTGCTGCTGCCATTGCTGTTGCGCATTCATGTTTGCCTGGAACAACATATTTTACGAGAGGGCATATGACATGAGCAATTTGCATTTCCAACATGGGATTGGTTATTAACGAGATTTATGGATATCATATCTGTATTTGTGCTTAGCCCCCCATATTATATATATATATATCCAAAAGCAGATCCTCCCATTCCATTGGTATAAAAGGCTATGCTATTATAAGTGAAGTTTTGTGTTGTATTGTCTGGAGTTTAGGTAACATCTTCTCAGACGATGCGGTATTCCAGCACCGGTGCTTGTAGTTTTTTACCTTTCCCCGGCATAAATGAATAAGTAATCAGCGAATATTGGTTATTGTTCTACCTTTATCTCTGGAAGTCAAGTTGCATACACGCACTCTGGATATTGTGAACAAAGGATATTCCCAACCCATCTCTCTCTACCGATGGTATATCCTCCTATCTACTATGTATACCTATGTCTTTTACAACAGAATCACTGGATGAGATGGAGATCATACGCCGCCGTGCCGGCATTCGATGGCGTTCTTGATTAATAGCAGAAATAACTTCTTCAGTTTTATTGGTTGAGATTTCCATTTCATCGCTGTTGTTTCTCTCGTTTATTTTCTACCTTTACCATGTTCAATAAAATTAAAATTAAAAAGAATAAAAAAAAAACAAACAAAAAAATACGAGAAATATTTATTAGCCATAATTTTATATCGTCCGCCATTTGTGCGCACATTCGATAAGTGTCTTGCGCATGCCAGCAACGATATTTAACATGTTTAAGTGCTTTGCGCATTCTCTCTTTCTCATATTATATATTTGTATGAATATATGTATGTATGTGGCGTACATATCTACCTACCTACTATCCGAGCTACTTAAGGTGTTCATGTTTGAAGTGGCTTAATAATTTCGAATCATTTAATCAGGTGATAAAATTGATATGAACGAGATAAGTGCGTTTTGGATAAATTGCCGTGTAAAATAACGTTATTCAAAAACACATTCTTATAATAATGATCTTTTTCATTATATACACTTACTTACTTAAGCGTTTCGCGTCTTGTGATGAAAATTAAAAAAAAAAAGTATATCTTTTGCGCTTTTTATGCTTTTTGTTGTAGTGTTGAAAATTTGTACGATTTAAGGAAAGTTATGTGGCAAAGTTGAGGGAAATATGTGCACAAATTCCGAGATAAAAGCATTAACTTTAGATCTGGTGTGAAAGCAAAAATTGCTCACTCACAGTTTTGTCGTAATTTTCTTGGATAACTCCAAATGCATCAATTACGCTTAGTACGTACTCAATCGAAATTTAATGTTTATTTCCAGCATATGGAGGCAATTTTAAACCGATTTACCATTAAATACATATATCATGACTAATTCGGTTTATGTTTCGGATTTTTTATTTTTTTTTTATGTTTTTTATTGACTTAATTATTACTCTTTTGTCCCACATCTTACACCTATTAGCCAGGAGTTTTCATCAACGTACGGGCTAGTTGGGATTATATTCTCTTTCAATTCCAAAATTATCAGAAAAGATTAAGATTAAGGGAGTTTAGTGGGGCGAGTACTGCAGCCATTCATTGGCTTCTTGTGCACCGCCTTCTTTATAGTTCATCTAATAATCCCACACTATCTAAGAATAGCAGTATTTGTTTGGATGAAGTTTCTTTGAAGTCGGCAAGCTTTACGAAGTATGAGCCAGAAACCTGGAATCTACAATTCGCAATGTCCTCGCATTCTCAAAAGATGGGTTGCGATGTTTCATTCTCTTCGGGGAAGAGCCTACATAAACCAGTGGGTGATATACCTATCCGATGCATGTGTTTGTTAAGTTTTCACTGTCCGGCTAGGACTCCTGTAATGATTCTTAGTTGATTCGCAGACATCCGCTAAAGATCCATGCTCTTCTTTAGTGAAAGTTCTTTAATTAATCTTTTGGCTAGTCTAGAGTCTGTCATTGAAGGCCATCTCTGGTCCATTCAGTTTTGGATCCAGATTTGCATGGTTAGTTTTACTGTGATGTAAGAGATATCACAAATTGGTTCCGGTCCTATAAGAGGCATTGATGCTCCCTTTTGGCAACCAATGAAGTGTTAGGTTGGAATTTGTGCCAAGATTTGTGAATTCTTGAATACTTTCCCACATAAACCTTGTTTTGACCTCAGGTGATGAGATGGCGTTCAATGCCGTTTGGCTATCTGTGTAGATATATATATATACATATATAATTTTGTTAGTGTAGGACCGGCTGAGGTTTTCGTATGCTCAGTGATGGCATATACCTCTGCCTGGGATATCGAGGCGTATTTTCCTAGGCTGTGATAGATATAAGCTCTTAGTTTTACCCCATATATTCCTGCTCCTTTAGAACCGTCGTCGTCGGTGTACCAAATTATGGCTTCGTTTTCTAGATGTGTATCTATTTCCTACCTATTTGGTATCTTTATTTTGAGAGGTAAACAGAGGTTGTGTTTAACGATTATCCTGTTTGAAATCATGTCCAGTATTGGATTTGCTTCTTCTATTCTTTCCTTTATAGTGCGTAGGCTTTTGGAGCCCCATTCATTATATTCATCTGTCCGGGCTCTGTCCACCATTAATCCAGCCTATTTTTCAATAACGTTGCTGAGTGCTGGTAGATTCAATAGTGTCTCTAGAGCAATGGGAGATGTTGTGCGAATGGTGGCAGTTACACTTAGACAAGCCATCATTTCGAGCTTGTTTAGCTTTCTGATGGTTGTCTGATGTATAAGTACATGACATAAGGTACTTTAATAATGCTGTTAAATTCATATTCATTGCAATAAAATTATTTTTGAATTTTTTAAGGAGTTCTAAATTTTAAAAAATATAAACTTTAAGAAATTTTACAAAATCACTTTACTTTACGGAACTTGAAAATATCCTGTGCATTCCTAAAATAAGAATTTTTCGATTTTTTGAGTAAATGTACATACGAAAAATGAAAAATTTATAATTTTCGAAACTTTTTCAAAAGGAATTTTGTATTTTTTTCTTCTACATGCAAAATCCATTATCGAAATTCTTTTTATTTATTTTGTAAAATTCAACAGGAAAAAATAACATTCGATTTTTTTGGTGCAAGTTTGCAGTATGCAATCTTTACTTAAATCGGATCATTTGGTTTTGTTCCAACTAAGGAACAAATATCCAGACAGAAATTCCAAAATACATAAATATCATTTCTATATCGTGTAATAGGTACCTCCCAACTTTTTCAAAATTATGATGCAAAATTATGATGCAAAATAGACAACTCAACTTTTATTAATAAAATTTTATTATGTAATATAAAATAACCTTAAGACGAACACACTTCTTAATGCAGTTTTTCATTTGTGAGTGAATAATTTGGTTCTTATTTAAATCTTTCACCTCTGACCTTTTTTCCCCCAATCCATCGGGAAGCATTTACTTTCGAGTGTTTAGTTGTTTACGATAAAGAAATTTATAAGTTTTTTTTATCGAACCGAATCAGGAGCTACTGCTTTATATCGGCACGTGGTTGTTTATTGTCAAACGCCAAGTGAAGTATCCTAGCGGGTGATAATATTTCAGCTGTGATATTTTCACCATTTTATTGACCAAATGTTGTCTAAACAAACATCTTAAATTTCGAACAGCTGAAAATAGAGAATATGGTCGTTAGATCGTTAAAGCTCTATACTACTTCACATTTCTTTTTAAAACAAATCTTCGGACTTCAATAGTGTGATAACCATTTTCATAGGTTTTTATATTTCGTAGTACCTACTACTACTGTTCAGAAAAAAATATTTGGGACTAGCCGTTTTGTTTTCTCAGTAGGTATACAGGGTGTCCCGTAAGTAACAGGTTACATAAGCACTATTCGGGATTACATAAGAAAAACAAAATTGAAAAAAAGTAAAGATTTGTAGCAACAGGAGCTAAAAAACCATCACAAGGTGTACATTTTCTCGAAAACAAAAGAAATGTCTATAATTTGAAAAGTACATGACTCATTTGTTTTTTTATATTTTTTTGGTAACTGTTATGAGTTGGTCTATCACCCGATTTCAGCTTGACGTCGACTTACGGGACACCCTGCATATTGAATTAATATTAGTTTTATGTATAAATTAATAAAACATTATTATGTAGTGAAATTTTTTATTGCAGTTTATTGCAGATTATTGTCATATGAGATATTAAAAAATGTAATTTAAATACTAAATCTAATTCTTCCAGTCTTGAGAGGTATCATATGTTCATTCAGTATTATCATATATTGTGTTATATACGATTTAGAACTTCCTTCAGCCACTGTATATGGTGCTCTAGCCCCTGTACAGTTGGTATACTCCGCAGGTGTAAGCCCTGGCTAATAAACTAAGTTTAAATATGTTAAAATCAAAAGACAAAATAAATTAAAAACCTTTTTAGCTCCTTTCTGAAGGGGCCTTTTCTGTTTGCGTATTTGTCGGCTTATCCTTGCTTTCTTCTTCAATATTTTCTTTTTCTTTACCCTGTCGTTTTTTAATTTAATTTGCAAAAACCTATTATATTGGATATATGATTTAAAGCAGTCTATGTGCTTCCACTTCACTTTTTCATTAGTTTAAATAGGATGTTTTCGGAATAGCGTCTAAAATTCTAGTGACTGATGAGTTAATAACGAAAAAGCATAAAGAATATATTACCAAAGAAAGAAACATTATTTCTTTCAAAAAAATGGTACACACTTTTAAATTTTGGTAGTATAAAATTTATTCCAAAGACGTATGTATAAAGAACACGTCGAAATCCTAACTGAATATGATATTTATAACAAAATCAAATAAAGTATATACCATCAAAATATAAATAAAGTAAGTTATATGCGTATTTCATAGAGTTTATAGTTTCCAATATAGATTCTATAACATTTTCGGATACATTTTATCTTATATGCGTATAGAAACTGTTTTTGTAGGAAATTTCGTATTAACGTTAGACTGGTATTGTACACAAATGATGTATATATTCGACTTATGACTTTCTATATGAAATTTGGAATAGAAAGAGATCATTTTATAAGGTATATATTTTATTTTTACCTTTTACACTAAGATTTCTAATCGTGTAGAAAACCGTTAGGGACCCCCCCCCCCCACCCCACCCGTACAATTTTTTTACTCGAATAAGTATGACCTATCTATACGTCAACTAAGTTGGGACCGCCATGTCATGGTAGAAAAGTATTGAATATGTCAAAATTAAGGGACCAATTAGGGCTAATTTAATGCCACTTCCCCGAATTTAATGCTCTTGTATCTTTCAAAAAAATCCATGGATAATCCAACTTCATTAAAAGTTAGGACCACCACTACTGAAAATTGGTTAAATAATATTGTCAAATAGCGTGCCCTGCATTTGAGGGCTCAATTAGGTCTAGTTTATTGCCTGAGCTACATTCAGTACGTGCTAATTGGGTTGGTGCGTTATATGCTATCGCCATGCCGATGTCTGCCTGCAATCAACCATTATACTGTATGTTGTCTTCGGTATGGTTGGAGTTCGACGATTTAGTACACATGGAAAAAAATTGGGAACAAATAAGAACTTGGAGCCCCATTTGTTAATTTATGCGAGCAAAGTGTGAAACAAGGCTATCTTCTTTAATTTTAAAATAATTTAATAGCTCAGCAATAATATTACCTTACTTATTGAACTAAAAGTTTTTCATTGCTATGACTCGATACCATACCAATACGAAGTAAGCGGGTACAAATGTAGCAAAGCATATGTCACGTGTCTTGTTAAAATGTAAATAAGGATTCTACCATGGAAAAAGAAATGATAACCGCTTGTTTTCCAACGATGGTTGCAATTTTAAATTGGAATATTAGAGCCCAAAAATGGTATGATATAGTGCCGATCTGTAACAAATCAACGGCCAACCATGGCTAGAATTTTAAACGCTTTGGATACACGGTAAGGTAAGACAAACTAATTTATTTTGCAGCCACCACTCTGTAAAGCAACGAAAACTTAATACTGTTGCAGCGTTAATTCTTTTGTAATTTGACAACTACCGAAAGGCCTTTATCGGCGTTCAAAAATTAATTTTGTTCTTGTTTTAAAATGCGCATGTTGTTTACTTCCGTTTTCTCTATATTCTAAGCTGGGCACCAATTTAATATCTACTATAACTGTTTAAAGGGGAATGCCCACATTTCATACAACTTTAGGCCCGACACCTCCGGATATAAAAGATGTCCTAAACAATACATTATGATACTCTGAACAGTAACAATGTTTATTTCAATTAAGCGACTTTCTTCGGTGAAAAAGTGGACTTTTCTACTTCTCACGATTGCGCGGAATTGGTGAGTCGTGGAATATGACTTTCTATGAGAAAAATGTTTACAACAGGGCATTAGTGGGCATGGAAGAAAGAGCTCCAAAAATATATGTGAAATGTAGTAGCTGTATGTAGTAGCTGTGTGTATATGACCCAAGTGCATGAAAATGAGTTTTCCGGCGGCAAAAACGTCCCGAGAAAAATTTCTGAATCCACCACCCGATAGGCGAGATCTTTAATTTGATATGTAACATGTGGTATTGGAACCTATTCACCTACTTTTAGTAGTTGTGGCCCTACCTTTTAATAAAGTTGGATTATTCATGGATTTTTTAATAAATACTAGAGCATTAAATTCGGGGATGTGGCATTAAATTAGCCCTAATTGAGCCGTCAATTTTGACGTATTCAAAACTTTTCTACCATGAAATGACGGTCCCAGCTTAATTGACGTCCTATCTACAGCCATCGGGTATCACATCATTTACAGGATACCCTGTAGACAGTGCCGAAACTGAAAGCAATCAAACCCAATTCTTTTGATATATCTACAAATGCTTAGTAAAAACAAAATGATATTATCAATTACTTCAGTGCTCTTTATTATTCCTGATGTAGTAAGTAACTAATTCCCTACTGAATTGAAGCATCATTTTGTCTACCCAGTTTTTAAATCGCGTGTTAAACACATTGTCAGAAACTACCGAACTGTCTCCGTGTCAAATACTTTGGCTCTTATGTTTGGAAAATTAATATATAATATTGTATATCCACAACTCAAGTCTCATACCAACGTGGTTTCTTGCCAGGTAGGTCTACAGTCACTAATTTACCTATATTTACTTATGCTATTTCTGTAGCACTAGATGAGGGGGAACAAATTGATGCATTTTATGCTGATATGAGTAAGGCTTTTGACAGGATAAATCATTCTGTCGTGCTTAGCAAGATGCTTAGCATGGGTTTTCATAACAATGCTTTAGACTAATCATTGCTTAAGTGTGGTAATAAATGGTTTTAAATCAGACTTGTTCACCCAGCCTTCTGGAGTCCCTCAAGGCACTATACTTGGACCTCTAATATTCTTAATTTATATTAATGATCTACCAGATGTAATTAGCTCATCTTGCTTGATAAATGCTGATGACACGAAAATATATAGAATAATAAAGGAGCCACAAGATTGCATTCAGTTGCAATATGACATTGAACAGTTACTCAGCTGGTGTAAAAATAATTTCCTTTCTTGGAATTTTAGCAAATGCCAATGTATTACCTTTACTAGAAAATTGAATGTCATGCACTGGAATTATCACCTTGATGGAATTCCTATAACGAAGGTGACTAAAATTTGCGATCTTGATTTGATTTTTGATGACAAGCTTTTATTTGAAAAGCACATAAATAATATCACTAAAAAGGCCTTTAAATCCCTTGGTTTTATTTTACGATGTACGAAATCTTTTCAACAAGTTCAATCGTTCAAAGTGCTTTACGTTAGTCTCGTAAGGAGTATTTTAGAGTATGCATCCCTTATATGGAACCCTTTTTATGCTACATAAGCCCAAAAAATTGAGGGCGTTCAGAGACGCTTTACTCGGTTTATATTATTCAAATTTGATCAGTCCAATTATGAATATAACGATAGATTAACAAGACTTTCTATGACAACTTTACTTAATCGGCGTTCATATCTTGATGAGTTATTCCTAATTAAGTTGCTTAATAATAAAATTGATGCTCCTGATATTCTTTCAAAAATTTGCATATATGTTCCATCTCGTCCTACACGTCAACTACTAGTATTCAATCCTGAATCACATCGCACAAATATAAGATTGAAGTCTCCTATCATTAGAATTCGAAGGTCTCATAATGACTATTTCAATGATCTTGACCTTTTCCATTCTTGTCCTGCAACGCAATGCCATGGATAAAATGCTTTCTTAGAAGTTGTTTTTCTTTTTCGTACCTACTTTTATTTTTGTCTCTTGCTATTATTTTTTTTTCCTGTTTTCAATATGTCTCCGTTCCTTCATTCCATCATTTTTTCTTTATTTTTTTTTTATTTTTTATTTTTCCTCTTGATATTTATTATTAGGTATTAGTAGGTAGCTTTAATTTTTTTGCTTTAAACTTTTTCCTTTTTTGAATTTGAATTGAAGTAATTTTTGTTTTGTCCTTAATTTTCTATTTCCTTGGTAGTTTTTTATTTATTATACAGATCATTTTTTTTTAATTTTGAATTTATTTCATTACTTGTAGTATAATTTTTTATTTTTATTATTTTTTATTATTGAGTTTTCTAACGTTTATTTTTTCTAATTTCGTCTAATTTTTATTTCTTTTTACTGTTTTACTCTTTGTTTTAATTTAAGTTTAATCGCTTTTTCTAGCAATTAGATGTAGATCCTTTTTCTTTCTCTCTTAACTTAAGTCGGTAGTAGGTAATTGGTGTAAGCTGTTTACTATCGAAAGAACTTCCTAATGAAATAAAATAAAATAAGGTTACCTGATTAAGTAATTTCATTTTGACCAATTTCTACGATACCCTAGATGAATGCCCGTATGGAATTTCGTATTGTCACCCATCTGCGCGCAAGTTTAACTGATGCAGTGGTTTTTCGCAAATATTTCTAGAAAGGTTCGTCGGACAGTAAAAGTGATTATGACCAATTTCATAGCATTTTATATTCTGAAGAACAAAATTTCAATTCTCTACATTGACGCGTTCTAAGGCAGTATGAAAATATATTGTGAAAAACAAAATTTTTGTATGGCAATCCTACGATGGAGTTACCCGATTTGTCCAATTTTCGATGTTAAATTTACAATTTTTTTAAAAATGCCCATGTGAAAAATTTCAGCTCTCAAATATGTGCGCTCTGGAATTAACGTGCGGACAAACAGACGCACAGTCGGACATGGAAAAATCAAGACAACTTTTAGTAATATTATTTAATTTTGTTCTAGCAGGATTACTTGTATGCGTTACAAACAGTATGATAAAATTAGTAAACCCTATAGATTTCATTTAGGGAATAAAAACATATTTTAATACGCTGTGAGTAAAATTACTGTATGCTGAAGAAAAATATGTACAAAGTTTAAGAAATAGTGTAAAATCGAATTGTATGGGGATAAAATATCTTTCCTTGCTTATAAATGTTTTCTTATAGAGTCTAATTATTTCACTTTCACTTTCTATCAGTAAAAAAATCATGTTAAATGCCAACGGTAAAATTACACTTCTTGTTTTTATTTGTTTCAATGAAATTGCAAGTTAATTATATTTTCGAGCAATTGCAATTCAATGATATTTTTAAGTTGCTTAGAAGTTATTAATTGTATTGTAATTAATTAATAGAAATTCAGACATTACCTATTTATATATGTAATGTTGACAGTACAGTACAGTTTTAACCAAAAGCAATATCCTCAAAAAAATTAATTAAATCTTTATTAAATTATTAGAATTCATGCAATATTTCCATACTATTTTTTTAAGTTAATTGTAATTGAAGAAACTGTTTTGTAAAGATATATTAGACTCAATTGTTCTATTAATAGCTTTTGTAAAACAATCGATTTAATTGAGATTTTCTTTTGCTTTACAGATAATTGATTCATCAACACATTTTGGAAGTTACACATACAAACATTTTTATGCGCCCACAGATTTAGACGAGGTATGTACATAAACAGATATTTTTGTTTATAAATAAAAAAATAAAATATAAAAACAATGAAAAATAAAATTCCTATTATACTTATCTGCCGCCATGCTATACCATAATCTTGTCAATGAGCAAACTCTCTCAAGAGGCAACGCCTCAGACAATCGAGCATTGGTCCATTCATGAAAAATATGAAAAATATGAAAGTTTCATCTCTCGATTTGAATACGACAAATCCCCAACAGAAAGCATCCAGTCAAGACCGCCTCTTCTTATTCAAGTAAACGCCAGTAATTACGTTTGGGGGATTTTCTGCATTCCCTAAAAATTAATATACATATAATGTACCTACTTAGATGCGACTTGAGAGGGAAATTTCCATAATTGCCGATGTTTGATGCTGTGATAATATTAGAGCTACAATCTCGTTAAAATAGAGTTTCTATGAAGTTCAATATGTGCGCTTTCAACAAACGGCGGCAGTAATAGCTTTTTATACATTTCGTTTTGCGCAAGCTTTGCCACGGTATAAGGTGGAGCTTTAAGTTTGCACGTAAATTACTCAATTATTGTAATTATGAATTAAATTTAAATTCTAGGAATAAAATACGGACGCGAATTAGTTTTTTTTTCTATATCAAATGAGGAGGAGATGGCACACGTACACAGTGCAATTTGTAGATATTCTCTGTCAATTAATTTAATAATTTTTTAATTCACAATATTATGTACGATTCTCAATGGGTAGGGTGGGAGGCCGGAACCGCGACTAATCGTAACAGGCGACTAAACGTCTTACTAGAAATTATTATTATTTTTTTTTTTAAGGATAGTCTGCTTCCGGCGTTCACAAACTCTGCTTTTAACTTATCTCTAAATTTTATCAAAAAATAAATTTCTACTACAGATTTTATTTTGAAGAATCCTTTGGTCAGTGAGAGTTAATTATTCAAGGTGGTGGGAAACTCCTGATTTTCATTTTGAAGTGGAAATTTTCCGGAAGTTAATTGGTGATTTATGTTAATTGATGATGAATTTACCTACTAATACAAGTTCAAGATCAGAGCTGTAAAATATTGCATTACTTTTGGTACTGCATTATTTTGTACTGGTACTTCAAAATGAATTATTGAAGTAAAGCAAACTTTTTATACTTCAAATTTTGCAGTACGCCAGTATTTGACTCAGTATACTTCATCATTCGATTTTGAAGTACGTATTGCAAAATACTCGTAATGCAATACAAGGTAATGTCTCTGAAGTACCTGAAGTATGTTGAAGTACGTCCAGTACATTAAAGTATTTCGTTTAATCTGACAAATCGCAGAACAGAGTCGAAAAAACTAAAATTTTATCTAAATATGCCTATTTATTCAAAATTCTAAAATAGTTTTACAATTCTTAGTGCATTATCTTTCATCTACGTTTAGTTTTTGAAAATGTTTCTTAAACGGAACTTCAGTTAAAATTCTTTCTTTTCTTTGATTTCTACAACAGTTAAATCAACTAAGTCAAATTTGTCGAAAGAATATATATATTTTGCAAAAACAATGAAAATAGTAAAAAACTTAATGAGTTACATTAGAAATTGTTACATAACAATGGAAAATAATAGTTTTAACCATACTTTGTATGATTGTATTCAAAGCATCATAATAATTATTTATCCAATAATTCTTGTTTGGATTTACTATTTGGCAGTTGTTATCTAGCAAAAGAGTGATCATTGTATTAGTCTAGTAACATGGCTTGACGAGATTAAACGTAGAGTGATTGTGAGTGAGTTATTATGTTGTATATTCCGTTGCATTTTCATTATCTGTGCAATTAACAAATGAGCAAAATTTGTAAATTATTCTTAATTTAAATGGAGTTTCAGACGAGAATGGGATTTAATACTGCATGTAAATGAGATAATTCAAAATCAGACTAATAAAAGATTACCTTAATTAATGATAACAGGCTTAGTTATATACAAAAATGAATTTTGAGAAATTTTGATATTATTAAAGGATAAAGTTTTGAATTTTTATTCTCAAATTTCAACTATTTTCGAGTTCGTTTAGTTTACTTCTATTGGCTTTCATTAAGACCAATTTCTCAAACAATGTGTACTCCACGTCTTGCCGAATTTACCAGACCGGCAAAAGAAAACAGTCGTTCAACTGAAGCTGACGAGGTTAGTGGAGTATTTTGTCTTAGAAATGCTTGGTTAATCCTTGGGTATTTGTTAAGCCTCTCAAAATCTTTGGAAGGATCTCCTAAGTAATTACTGTATTCAGATATGATGAGTGATTCTCGCAAACCGTCAAAAACGAATGGTGCTGGACCTACAAGATTTAAAAAATAGCGAAAATATTATGAATGAATTAATGAATTTATTATATTTATTTATATGTGTACGACTTACCTGAAAAATTAAAAAACTAATCGTCGTAAGTTCGGCATCACTACTTTCGATCTCGGTTGCACACTCGATTTTAATTGAATGTGTAACAATATTTGAAATTTTTCCATTTCAGGGAACTTATTCATTTTAATTTCAGCGTGGGACATATAACTGTAGTAGAAATTGCCGCATTGATATCCGGTGATAAATCAAAGTATGCTTGAAATCGTTCAATCAAACTCTTCTGCAGCTTTGCAGGTTCTTTTCTAAGGATCTGAAGAATAACTTCGCGACAGATTGTACTCAGCATCCTTCTCAATGAAGCTAGTGAGGCCAGCAAGTTGCCGAACATTATATATATTCTCTCGTTGCAAAAGGTCAAGCGTTTCAGCTATAGGACCCATCAATATTTTATAATCAGCTAAATATTCGAAATCATTCTCAAAAAATGTGGCTATGGAAATCCTCTTACAAAGCTCATTAACTCGGTCTTTATGGTTAAGGATATGTTTTACTGAGTCATAAGTGCAATTCCACCTCGTTATGACTGGGTACTTTAACTGAGCTCCTAAATGTTTGACGATTTCTTCTGAGCTTTTGAGTCTGTTTATTTTATTCCACAAGTTTAACATTTTATTTTTTTCGCATCTATTCTGAGATTTGTCAGATTAAACGAAATACGAAATACTTCAATGTACTTCTGTGTACTTCAGCGTACTTCAGAGAGATTACCATGTATTGCATTACGAATATTTTGAAATACGTACTTCAAAATCGAATGATGAAGTATACTGAGTGAAAATACTGGCGTACTGCAAAATTTGAAGAACCTACTTAATTATGAGTGAAGTATCATATTTAAATATTACTTTTATGTAAAGTTCAGTACTTCACAAGGAATGCATTACCAAAGTAATGCAGTATTTTACAGCTCTTCCCAAGATTATTCATAATTTTCTTAGCAGTTAAAATGATTCTAGTAGATAAATTGCTATTATCGTTGAGAAAATGAGTCTTGAGTAATACATTTGAATCGGAGGTATTTGACTCTTAAGTAATACACATTTCATGGACCAAACAGCTCTTGCGGGCAAGATTTTGCTTTAGTACAATCAACTGGTGGACAAAATTTTGAGTTTTAGATTTAAATATGTATAGCGGATTGATTGACCTTTACCCTGGGTGTACGTATTTTTCTATTAGTACCTAACCGCTCATCTCAGGTGGAGTATAATATATTTTAAAAGCGTGATTCAAACATTGCATTCATCCGCGGAGCATATGATTCTCGGGAGACTTTACTTCTATAGATCGATGGCTGATATTGTAGTGTCCAGTTATTATGGATTTTTGTGTAACTAATTTCCTAATCTGCTTCATATGTTTATAGATCTAGTTTTGAAGGATTTGGTTTTGCAGTTATTATAGGAGACGGAACAAAAACATTCTGGTTTCAAAAGTGTTATATTGCTCAATTTTCGTGTATTATTATTAATTTCGTGTATTTTTATTAAGTGCCGAATGTCTTGTTAGTACCCAGCGGGAAATGGAAGCGCTCAAAGACGAATGCAAGAGTGCTTCTTTGGAAGCTTGCAGCGTTTCAGCACCGTATCCTTGTTCATATCGTTTTACCGTGAGCATGTCCGCAGAGGGAAGCGCTCATAGTTCTAGATTCCTGGGGAGCGCGTGTAGAGTGACACTCTTGAAGCAGAGCAGCATTCTTGAAGTGCTTGTAGGCTAGCCATAGCAGTCTTAGAGCGCTTTAACGGAATACAGAGGGAATCAAGATAAGGGTTTTATTAATAATTTAACTTTTATTCTGATGAGATCCGTTTTATTTTAAATTAAATTTCAATTAATTGCACACTTCAACTGACTACCTACTACAGAATGAAAATTCTCCTGTGCTTTCAGATGTATATGTGTCATCTTTTCACAACAAAAAACGAATAAACCTAAACTCAGAGAAGAGATCTGATTCCGCAAAGATGGCTTTGGCTGTGGTAAGAAAGCGCTTTGGAGAAGATATTTGCTGGCTATAGTGTGGTTGCGCTTCCCTTTACAAGTGCTTGACATATATCTCGCTGGGTACTTACTTGCGTCAAGATGATATAAGTTCTTTTATTGGTGTATTGGGAATTAAGGTTTTCGAATTAGTGGCATATGTACTTTCCTAAGCTTTGATAGATGCTGGGCTTTACACCATTTATATATTTCTGCCATTACTCCTTTTAGAGAGAAGTCGATATAGTAAATTAGACGTTTTCTTGATTTCGATCTGTTTAGTCCCTGTTTGAAGTATTTATCCTAAGTATGACAGACAGAGATCATATCTTGTTACCATTCTATTTGATACCATTTCCAGTATTGGATTAGTTTTTATTTTAGTTTATTTTATTTTAGTGATTAGGCTTCTTGAATTCCAATCTATCAATATCCATCTTCTAGGACTGCATTGTACACCACTGCTCTTGTCTCCTTTTTAATGATCTTACAATTAGCATGATATTTGAAGTTTAATGCTAATTTTTAAAGGCAGGTCATAATATTTGGCTTAAGTAGAGAAGAGATAGAGATGTCCAGTTGAAACTATGATCGAAGGGTTACCCTGAGATATGTAATTTCTTTTGAAACTTTCTCTTCCTTAAATAGGCTAGGGCTAATTATATTCTCCAATTTCCTTCTTTTAGTGAAAGGTATAATTGTTGTCGTTGCGATTGATTGATAGGTAATGCTCAGTATACTAATCTTGATGATTCGTTATAGTGCCCAAGTTAACGGCGCAATCAAATGGTATTCACATTCGAAGCATCGTTTTGAACTTGGCTGTTAAATCCTGATATCTTGATCATGTAATGAATTTATTTCTAACATTTTTTGTAAATAGAATCTCATCTTGAATGACATTGTAGGCGATAAAATTCTTGTATTTTTTAAGGGACTGTGAGTATACCGCCTCTTTATACCTCTTTGGTCGATATACATATGAAGATACATACATATATTCATTTAACAAGCGATTATTCCACTCCTGCCTAACAGGACTACGAGTTAGTTGTGAAGTTTTTTTTTGTTTTTTTTTTTGTTTTTTGTAAAATCAAGCCATCGTGTAAAACGTGTATACAGATCGCTAGTACTCTGCTGTTAGCATATTGTTTTGTTACTCCGCAGTCTTACTCTTTCTTAGTCTCAGAGCTCCTTTTGCACTTATAAATTTTACAAAAATGTCAACAAAAATCATTGGTTAAAAAATCTCCTTTTACTTCGAAAAATCTTTGAAAAGAATTTTTTTTGCAAAAGGTGGCGTTTCATATCGGCAGGAACCATATATTCATCAGTACGGCTTGGTTTTCTGCCTGCCTACTGTCTATGAAATGCTAGTCCCGCATAGGGCTAATCTTCCTAAATAGATATTCAATTAAATACGTAGTATTTCGCCTCATATAATTCACCCTTAAAAATTATTTTAAGTTCATATACGAGGTCAGCTTGACTGTTCACTTTGGCGTATGTGGCAGGCAGGAACCAAGCTGTACTGATGAGTGAGTATACGGTTCCTGCCGATACGAAACGTCCTCTTTTGCTAAGAAATTTGTTTTTCAAAGGTTTTTCCTATGTAAAAAGAGTTTTTTCACTTAATTCTCGAGCTGTGGGTTTCGCAGAAAATTCGGTCCATTTCATATTGACCAAATTCGCTATGAGTATATATCATAGCAAAACTCTGTAAAAATCATTAAATCTGCCGTAGTCTTCATAGCTATACCTAGTTAGTGCTGTACAAAGAGCTCCTGTGATATGTTAAATAGCCAACTATTTGTATTTTGATTTTTCAAATCAGCTACTTTCTAGTATAATTCCTGTAGCTATTTTGCTTCAGTTGCCAATACGACGGTGACGTTACTTAACTTTGGGAAAATAAAAGTCGGAATATTAAGAGACATTAGTAGTTTGATCTAAGTGGGATTGGAACAATACCCATACCACAAATTATAGCTCTGTTGAAAATCTTTTATAATACTCCTTCGATTAGTTCAATGATTATCATCTTGCATAAAACTTGGGCTTTTCTTATTCTTACAAGAAAGGGAGCGTTCGGATTTATCTTGATCTGGTGATCACAAAATCATCAGTGCTTGACTAGGCTATAGAACATAAAACTTGTGAAGCAATCAATAACATTTTTAGTGGCTCAGGCCAGAGACCCATTCAACTGTTTTGAGCCATTGTCAGCGTCCAATATCCCATAATGCAGACAAATGATTTTCCTCTTATTTTACTTTAACGCACAAACTGAAATTTAAAATTTGCATCTCCTATTGACGTTGCAAAAATAAGCACTATGAAGATTAGTGCTTATCGGTAGTAAACGTCAGCGTCATAGTGAGACAACCTGAGGTCAACTCAGTTGCCTTAGTTAAAATCAATTAGCAACTCTACTCGTGATCATTGAATAAATAACTAATAAGGAAGGAGGGTATCGTGGGAATACAGTGTACATGTGTAAGCAATTCAATGACCGTTAGACCCTATAATCAGGGGGAGGGGGAAAGAGGACTGGGAGTTATTTGACAATTCTGCTTGATTTCTGACATTTCAGATTTTATGAAAAGAGAGTTCGGGTTTGATTTAGCGATTTTGTGATAAGTAATTAATTAGAAGTGATTTTTACTTAATAGTAGTATGATACAATAGTGAAATATTGCTTTGTGAATGGGATTTCGTATAATTGAGACTCCGAGTCTTGAATTATGTTGTTGTAGAGCGCTGTGCTGTGTTGCAGAAACAAGCGGAGGTTGTATCGGGGAAATGGATTTTTCAAGCAAGTTTTGTAGTTCAACTAATAAATTATAGTTTTTTAAGTAAAATAAAAGTGAAATATTTATAAAAATAAACAGCCATGACAAAAAAAAAATTTTTACATTTTCCAATGCCGGTTTGTTTGGTTACAATTGAATTGTCGCATGGGCATTAAATTGTCTTAGCTCGCCAAGAAATATTATCCGAAAATAAGGGAGGCGCTAAAAATTTGTTTATTTTACATAGCAATTTAGAGTATAAAAAAATGCCCTCCTTCAAAATGTCACGATTTCATTACTGCCATGACGAAACGAATACAAACACAGCACACTAATATATGCCGTTTCCTCATTAGTTATTTATTCAATGCTCGTGAAAGATGGCAGTAAATGTCACATCTTAAATATCTCATTGTTTACATTTGTATCTTTTACCTCAATATAGAATTAAGATAATTCATTAAAACTTTGTTTCAGTCACTTAACTAAGCAAAAGCATTCCTCCTCAGCAGAAAGGAGCTCAGGCTCATAACAGGCCTATTTACTGGGCATGGCCCACTTAAATATCATCTTAAAAAGATAAGTAAGATCGATTATGAGACCTGTCGCTTCTGTATGGAAGACGAGGAAACAGCTGTTTACATGTTCTGTGTGATTGTGAAGCACTGTGCCGTATAAGGCTAAGACATTTAGGAAAAGTATTTCCGCTGCCAGTACCTAGATGTCGAAGAAATGGCACACAAGAATATCATAGGCTTTATAAAAGACTTTATGTTCGAATAGGCAACTTAGGGTATTTAGGGGTAATATCACAAAAGATCTTATAGGTCGCGGTGACTAGATGAGAGGCGGGAGCTCTTCCTACACCCCACTCACAAATAAGAATAATAATAAAATAATAATATATAAATAAAAAAACTGAACTGAGAAAATCTCATTTGCTTTACCTTAATGAGACTGGTTTAACTGAAAAACCTACATTATGATTAGAATTACGTTTGTCTAGTCTGTAATTTCTTTTCTTTACCATGGAAATATTTCGAATTTTTGAAGTATGCTGACAACATGTAGTATTGATAGAAAAATAGCAGTCAGTGTATATAGGATTGCATATTCGAGTCACCAGACACCTATAATAGACACTGTGAAGATATTTTTTGAATATTTCTCGAATCTTTTAAGTCACATATAGACTCTGCCTGCAGAAAGATGAAAAACACATAGAAAACAGTTTGAAGAAAGAAATCTCGAATATTGAATTCCTTCTAAATAGGCAACCAAATCTATAGCTAGACCAATGATCAACAGACAATAACCAAAGAAATTTTATTAGTTAACAAAATTTATCCGCATGCTTTTGGTATAAATAGCAAAAAACTTCTATAATTTTTCATTTACAGAACGAAGAAAATTTTCTGCTATGCTCCTTATTCAGCACAAATTTCAACTTTTAAATAGCCTTAAATAGATCTTTCCCTTCATAGCCCGCCCGCCATACAAAATATTTTTGCTTCCATATCTGAATTAATGCAAACATATCTTTGTACATATGTATATATAAATTACACCATAAAACATTGCAAATTAATGCCAAACCTTATAATCGTAGTTATAGTTCAAAACCTCTCTTCATTGTTTTCAACATCCAAAGTGGGTTCATTTCATACCCTCTGTCTCTGTCGACTTTTCTTAATTCCCCACCAATAGTCAGTGAGCCTTCTGTGGGAGTATGTAATAAGAATGCACCGTCCTCTGAGGTTATTATCAAGTCTCCGTGCATATTTATGTTACCAGGCCCCACATATACATGCCTGGCTATATCAATGGAGAAAGATGGTTCTCAAATTGAAAGGTTTATAAATATTCCGTTGACATAGCACCAACTGCAGACCCTCTTTAGTAGACGGCTCCACCATTAGGTTATCTGGCTGTCCAACAAGTATATGTACCTACCCCACTGCACCCGCGCACTGAATTCTGAAACTGGATCGACTTACTTAGTTACTTACAAATGGAGAATTGCCCAGGCCCACTATCTTAATATCTCTCGAATCTTTCCAGATATGAAGATCTACTTCAAGATTACCCCCTTTCAGCTCCTCTCGGCCGTACATTCGGTCTTATTATCTGGTCGGCGCATAAATTTGCGTTTTGAGAAAATTCTTCGTTAATAAATTTATTAAAGCGATTTTATCTCATGAAGTAAAGTTTTTTTTTTTATTTTGTTTACTCCTTTAAGTTTTGCTTGGATTTTTTTTTCTTGTCCACTATAAGCTGATGGATATATATATGTGTGTGTGTTGATGCGTACGTGTGTGTGACTTACTACGGTGCGTTTGTTTTCTTTCACCATAAACTCCTTCAGTATTTTCTTAAGTCAGCAAATCTTCACATGGCAACTTATAGTACGTAGTATGTATGATGGTTGCGCAGATGAATACTTTTCACTATCCGAGCTCATGTCTGTAACACAGTTTATACTGCCTGCCATTCGACAATGTCAGTAATGACAAAGACAACTTACGTTCGGGAAGAAACTGTTCTCCATCATGATGAGGATAATGATGTCAAGATATCACTGGCTGATGATGGAAGCTGGCTCAATGAGGAATCAGAGCACCACAGACACGAGACGGGAGTTTCATCGAAAAATGTTGTCATGTAAATGAATGAAATTAAATTAATCCCCATATACCGTTATTATTGTCAATTGTTGCCAAGATAAATGGTTCTTTGCGTATATATATATATATAAATATGTGTAATATGTAGGTAAGTAGTATGGGAAATTGTTGTTACATAGTATATCTACCTATCTACCTGCACACATACATACATCTATCCATATAATCAGATCATAGATGCGTCAATGGGAAAATTTTGCTGTTAGTAGGAAAATTGCGTTTTTTTAATGCGACATTCTTGATTCATTGGCGAAAGTCGGAACTTTGAGATTAATATCTATAAGGCGGTAAGGCTTTGCATTGCTCTTATAATATACACGAAACCCTAATGGATAATTTTCATTATGATGAGAACTATCCAATTATCAAAAGGTAGTTCAATATCAATCCCTGAGACTTTCCATTTAAGTTACAACTCACACTTTCAATTGTGCTCATCAGTTTCATCCTCAGAACTGTAACCCACGGATTTGGAGTAGTTTAACTACATACCTACAAGGCATTCAGGCATTTAAGCGAAAATTTTAGCATGCCAGGTCCAGTTTTGTTTTCATCACTTTTCATCAGTATCAGAGAGGAATAACATTACGCGCCTTCGTACCAACCAGATTAAGTTAAACATTCCAATATCGCAAATGGCAATATCATATAATAATATATTTAGTCTGTAGAACCACCAAATAAGATTTATCATTTAAAAGCTGATTCGGAGCTAACCTGAAATTGTAGGTCTAATCATAGCATTTTCGAAGAAACGTAAAAATTTTTCCATCTCTTCCATGAAGGATTCTAGAGAGCTATAGAAATAAGATAATACTCCAACTGGACAATAGAGAGGATTAGCCTCTGGGAAAAAAAATTTTCTTTGATTATACACTAACCTGCTAGAGATAGACGTTTTTACAAAAATATCGATTAACTGTATCGGATGCCTCAACAACAAAAAACAACGATACAGTGATATATCGGTTCAAAAATTATCGATTATCAGATCCAAAAATGTGTGCTTAATTATCGTATGTGTGCTTAATTATCGTATGTGCAGCAATGTACATAAGTAAGAACAATTTCGGAAAAGAAAATTCTAAGAAAAAATATAGTGTGTGCTTACACTCCTGGTAGCACTAGCTAAGGAATAATATTTTTGTCTTATATAATTATCTTTTATATTTATAAAATTTATTAACGGAAAATAAGAAAGCTCACCTTTTGTATACAATCCAAAACACAAATGTGTTGACATCTCACAAGTTCCATACCAGCTGATATTATTAACGACTACTTAAATAGTAAATGCATCAAATGCAGAAAATTCTCCACTTCCACTTCCCTGAAAGGTTGAAGTGCGTGGAACTCATTTTCATACTCGCGCAAGTAAACTGATGAGTATGTCAAGAGGAGGTGAAGGACTGAAAACGGGGTTAGCTAGGACAGTTACTTCGTTTGTTGAAACCATGCTTAAGGCTGCAGTGTGGGATGTTTCTTTTCTGTTTCCGAGTCAACGAATTCCGATCTAGATTTGTACTGAATAAAAGGACTGGCTCAGAACTTGAAAAATTATACCTTTTCGTTATGACGTAAGGAAATATCGATACTACGATATTTTGTTAAAGCAAATATCGATACAAAATTTCTAGAATTTTATGCAAAAATATCGATTATCGGAATATATCGATACAGTTTGTTCATCTCTACTACCTGCATGATAGCAACAAACTCTTTCATTCGCATCAGTCAAGGTTATGGTTCTAAAAGATCTGCTGCACAATTACTTAACTAAAAGTTCTTTATCTTTACATTACATCTTACAATGGTGAACGATATAAAACTGCTAGTAAGTATATTAAATTCAATATTCATAGGAAATTCATCTTATTCAATCCTGGGCAAACTATAGGTATCTATTAGAAAGATAGGCCTGGACTCGAGCGGTGCTATCTCAAAAACATATAAAATAAAGGGAATTTAAGGATATGTAACAACTACAGAGGGAGATTTATCTGTTAGTAGTTTTCTATCCGTTCCTATTTCATGCGACAGCTTTTAGACTAACCTCGGTGATTGCAAATTCTGTGTAAAAGTGTACTTGAGGAGGGGTTCTGGTTTAAAAGATAACACAGTTTTCTCAAATTCAAAAATGTATGTTTTTTTTTTATTACGTGCCAATCTAGTTCTTACATCTAATATCACAATACTTCAATAACTCAGACTTAATACTATTTTAAAAATTCAATAAAACTTAATAATTCGATAATAAAAATTCGCTTTAAAATTTATTAATTTTTGGTGTAATATGGCGCTGTGTGATCTTGCCCTTTTCAATATCTTCTTACTCCTGTAAAGAAAAAGAAGAACGATTGTAATTTAATTGCCAAAAAATATGATCTTCAATGTCAGAAGTTTCGTTTTCATTTAAATAAACTTATTGCCGCGTATACTGCTACGTGTAGGTAGTAGAATTTTTCATATACAGTACGTTTACATGAATTCTTGAAGTATACTTGAAGTATGCTTGAAGTAATCAAAATATCATGAAAAGGCCCATTCAAGGCGTAAATTTCAAATTAAGTAGTTGGAAGAGTAAATTCAAGAAAAATTCAAGTCAAGTAATTGGAATTAATTCAATTAGCCACCCTACCTGAGGTTCAAGTGGATTTCAAGTCAAGTACTCAAGTATTCATGTAAACGTACTGATAGAATCTATGTGGATACGGTAGCAACTTGTATTGCTGCTACGTGCGGCGGCATGTGGGACTGGATATCGGAGCACTTGTGACGTTGTTTTAGGTGCAGTAAATGGACTGCTGCTACGTGTGGATTGGAGACTTTATAATTTTTCAGAATTAACTGCTGCTACTTGTTTGTTGTTAACCTCTGGTAGAATATCAGGATTAACCTTTGTATAAAGTTGTCCTTGATTTGGAAATATTCAGGATTAACTCCTATGTAGATTAATTTGAGTTAATAAAAATTTATAAAAGTTTTCCGATTAACTCCTGTATGTGACTCAAATTCTCACAGCCTCAATTTATTGGGTGCCCAGAATTACGCTCTGTATGGGAATTTGAGTTAACCTTATGAGGTTGGAATAAGCGTTGGACTACATCATGGGAAAGTATAGTTCGGTGGTGGATCGAACAGTTATTTTGTAGTCAAGTCGCTCTGGGTCAGCGAATTTTAAGCATTTTAGCGAAAGTTTGCAATTCAAATATAATTGTAGAGCAAACAAGAGATTTATTTCCATCCCCACTTCATTTTCGTTGATTATAAAGAAGATCAGCGTGCTCCACCTGAAGCTGCGTAGTTTTGTAACGCTGGATATTGTACTTACACTATTTCCTGTAAATACCTACGCATATTCATATATAAATTATCTATAGGATTTAATAAGATTTAAGAGCGACTGTAATTCCCATGTGAAATATATGAAATTAGTAAGTACTAAAAATTCATGCTCTTGATTATTTTACTAATTAGATAATAAATTAATTTAACTAACATTACAATAGTAATAAAATAAATAATAACTAAATAAATCCTAAATTGAAATAGAAACAAATAAAATAAATAATAACCCTCTGAAATTGAACAATAAAACGATGAATAAGTGGAACATAAGTAGATGTAGAAGACACCTAACCAAACGTAGGAAGATCCACTTCTCGATAATTATGTGGCAGTACAACTCTCAACGATTGGATTTATGTGGATGACAGCCGCGTTGTTCTGACGTCTGGGTCATTTTTTGTTTTTTTGGGCGGCGTTTTTCCTTCTTTTTTTGTTTTTTTGTTGAGCTACGCGATTGCTAATATGCAAAAGTTGGGAAGTAAATTCAGAAACAACAAAATATTTTTTTCTTGTGTACAAAGCATCGACCACATTCAAGGAGACCTCAGTTCCGGCGAACTAATTATTAAGACCAACGAGTTAATAGAGGATCGAGAAAGAAACAACCCAGCGAAAGGAAGCAGCGAGTTTACATAAAAACCACGAGGGATTTTAATAACCGGTTAAACAATTCAGGAAAGTAAACGCCTCATGGGCCCCAACAGTTTCTCCCTACTAACCTTAATTTAAAAATATATACAACCAGAAAAAAAAAAATATCAAGTCTAGCCTATACTAATCAATAGCTAATTATTTCATTGTAAGTAGGACGGCCGGTTAGGAAAAGTATTTACCGTGTTAAATGTACAAAAAATGATAAAACCAAGGGCATGAATTTAATACTATAAAACTTAAACCTATTGAAAATCTTTTCTTTTACTTAATTTCTAAACGCAACATAACCTGGAAATAGTTAAACCTTACAGTTTATCTGAAAGAGTAATGGATATATAGTGTATCAATAGCTACACCTAATACCACAACTACCAAAGATTCAAGTTAATGAAGACTTTAAAAATCTTAGAATAAAAAAGGCGAGAACAGTATTACCTACTCACATATTTAAGCTTGGAGAACTATTGAAATTTTAGTCAAAATGAAATTGAGGCTGTTTAAAGTGAGTTCGTCAAGATGAGTTTTTTTTTTTTTTTTTTTTGTAGAATTACGAGATTCTTTATATACTACCAAGGTATTGATTGAAATTATTGTATTAAAAAAAAAAACGTTTTAACCTCTACAGTTTACCTATATCAATCTCTAAAAGTCTTTGGAAAAATCTCTAGACAATAACAATTGATGTAATTTTTTTACACAGAAAAGAGTATGAAAAGAAGAAATTTATAAGCACCGGTAACAAATTTCAACCAATGAAAATGGCTTACTGCAGGGCTTAAATGAAATAGTTTACTTGTGCCGTTTACGAGAAGAAGAAAATTATCCAATTTTCTGTGATTAAATTTAAACATTTATCAAAATTGAAACTTCTGGGTATGTTACTCAAGCAAAGTATTTTGTATTTTCTCTATTTAACACATGTCCTGTCTTCCAATGAATTTGATATGATTTATTGGCTCAGATAGAACTGAGTTAATGAAATCCCAGCTCCCAGTTAACAACTTGGGACATCCTGGGAGTGACGAATGTCCGGGGTTGGGATGTCCCTGGTAGATCCCATGCCCTACCTACAGGATTTCCTGTAATGTGAAATTCCAGCTGCAAGAGTCTTAGGGATCACCTAGTTTGTTAGCAGGAAGTACAGGGGAATATCTGAGGATATTGTTTGATACAATTTGTTTTTATGGGTAGGCATTATTATAAAAAAAAAAAAAAATAACGGCTAGAAAGTATATGTCAGAGGGTCAGAGGTGTATGCGCTCTCACAAAATATAAATCCAATATTTTTAACACAGGCAAATTGAATTCCAATGACAAAATTACTAAAAACTCACGTTCTGAAATGTATAATTAACAAACTTTGCCAAAACCAGAAGAAATTGCAGAAGTGAATAGAATTCTAATATAGCTTCACGCATGTAACTGGTTCTCATATGGCTTCTTTCCATACATATTTTGCTGTTCTGTTTCACCCAAAGTATAAATACGGATAAGTAGAGACAGAGGCGAACAAAATAGGAAATTTTTCGTGGTTTTTAGAATGAAACAAGTAATTTCATATACTTTCGTCTTTTGCATGAATGGGGGAAACGAGCTTGTCTATGCACTATTGTAGTGCAACTGAGACAAACGAGTTAAAAACACAAATCGAGAGAACGTAGGATTACTCGAACGACAGAATCTTATTAAATCCCTCAACATCATTTCAACCTATTCATACATCAGGTCACACTACCTGCCATTTTTAAGAAAAAGATAAATTTTGCTTTGGCCCAGATGCTGAAAGGAGATGTAAAATTCCTCTCAAATGATATTCTCATTTTTCCCGAAAATATCAGAGAATCCAGCAAGAATTTCTCTCACTTAATCTCTTCACAGCAAAACGAATGTAAACAGAAGCACATGCTGTTCAAATTGTATAGAAATTACACTAACAAACATTGGCTATGATATAATAAACATTGGATACTTCTCATAAGATTTTACAGAAAACCGGTTTTCACAAAAGCGCGGGAACATTTTTTGAGAGTAAAACGTGAAAACTCCGCCCCTTCTCATTTATTTACGAAAACGAAACATTTGCCATTCCGTTTCGTTGCATGTAATCTTCGCTTTCACATTTTTTGTCTTATTCGTAAAATGTTCAAAGAGGGTTTGATTTTTTTATCTTTTTTCCTTCCTTTTCTCGCCGTGTTTATTTCAATGGAAAACAATCGGAACACTCTTCTGTGTCCCTTCGTTTAGTTATTTATTCTTTGCTTTAACCAGAGAGCCACGCAGACCACGGCAATCAGAAAACATACCGAAATAAATTCTGGAAGGGGGAAAAACGACTTTCCCATACTTGTTCCAAAATTGTCCTGCACATTTTGTATGTATTTTTCTGTAAAATACTGAGAATGTTCCCACAGAGAGTAATTGTGGAATATCCCAGGGAATAACTTATGGGAAATTTCTAATAACTCCTAGAAATAAATATGTGTCAAAAATACATTTCACCAAGAAATTTTAAATAAATTTATTGTTTTAACAGATTTTCTTTCACAGATGAAGTAAGGAAAATATCACCTCAGTTGGTTCGAAAAAAAAACAACTCCAGTTAATGATTATTGTAAATAAACATCATTGGCACAACTAAGAAATTACCATGAACAAGGTAAATATTTCGTTTTGAAACCCAATGTAAAACAATTGCTTTAATTTAAATTTATTTAGATGTTTTCTGGAAAACGCTGCAAATACTTCCTCCTTTTTAAGTATGCTTCACAGAGTCAACTCAACAATTTACATCTACTACAAAAAATGATGTGCTGTGGTACGCCTTGATTTCGCGACTACCTGCTTCCCTCACTTCTCCAAAGTTTGCTGCTGTTACTGCTGCTACTGCTGCTACCGTACCGCTACTGCTGCTGATGCAGCTGCTATCATTACTGCTGCTGAAGCTGCTACCGCTACTTCTGCTTCTACCGCTGCTGTTTATTTTGGCGCTGCTAGCGCCATTGCTGCTCCCATATCGCTACTGCTATCGCTACTGCTGCTGTAGCTGCTATAGTTACAACTACTACCGCTGTTCCGCTACTACTTCTGCAGCTACTACAGCTACAACCTCTACTGCTGCTACCGCTACTGCAGATGTTATCGCTACTGCTGCTGCTACTACTGCTGCAGCTGCTTCTACCACTCCTGCAGCTGCCTACTACCGCAGCAGCAGTAACGGTTGCAGCAGCAGTACCGGTAGCGGTAGTGTAGCAGCTGCAGCGGTAGCGGGATAGCAGCTGCAGCTGTAATGATAGCAGCTGCAGCTGTAGTGGTAGCAGCAGCTTCAGCCGTAGCAGTTGCACCTGCAGCTGTAGTGGTAGCGGTAACAGCTGCTGTAGAAGCAACAGTAGCAGCAGCAGGAGCTGTAGTTGCAGCAGTAGCGTAGCGGTTGCAGCAGTAGCGTAGCGGTAGCAGCAGATGCAGAAGCGGTATCGATGGCTGCAGTGGCGGTAGCAGCAGTAGTATAGAGGGTAGCAGCTCCAACGTTAGCGGGATAGCAGCTGTAGCGGTAGCAGCAGATACAGTAGTGGTAGAAGCAATAGGCGCAGTAACGGCAGCAGCAGCAGCAGTAGCAGCAGCAGTAGCAGCAGCAGTAGCAGCAACAGTAGCGTAGAAAGTAGCATTTGCAACGGTAGCGGGATAGCAGCTGCAAAGGTGGCGGTATAGCAGTTGCAGCTGTAGCGGTGGCAGAAGATGCAGTAGCGGTAGCTGCAGTAGGCGCCGTAGTGGTAGCAGCAGCAGCGGTATCGGTAGCTGCAGTAAACGCAGTAGCGGTAGCACCAGTAGGGTAGCAGCAGAGGTAGTGTAGCAGTTAGGAAGCAGCTGCAGCGGTAGCGGGATAGCAGCTGTAGTAGCACCAGTAGCAGCTGCAATTGCGGTAACGGTACCACCTGCAGTAGCGATTGCAGAAAATATAGTAGCAGTAGGTCAATAGCTGCAGTGGCGGTAGCAGCGGCTGTGGTAGCACCAGTAGCAGCGGCAGTAGCGTATCCGTAGCAGCAGCAGTTGCACCATCGCAGCAGTAGGGTAGCAGCAGCGGTAGCCGTAGCAGCGGCAGCAGTAGCAGTAGCGGTAGCAGCTGCAGCTATAGCGGTAGTAGCTGGAGATGTAGCAGTATCGGTACAAGCAGCAGTAGCAGTAGTAGCAGCAGCAAAGGCCGTAGCAGTAGCAGCAGCAGCAAAGGCCGTAGCAGTAGCAGCAGCAGCAGTAGCGGTAACGGGATAGCATCATCCGTAGCGTTAGCAGCAGGTGCAGTAGGGGTATGTGCAGTAAACGCAGTAGCTGTAGTAGCAGCAGTAGTTATCAGTAGCGTAACAGCTGCAGATGTAGCTGTAGCGGAAGCAGCAACAGCACTAGCGTAGCAGTGCGGTAGCAGCTTAGGGGTACAAGCAGCAGTAGCAGCAGCTGCAGTAGCGGTAGTAGTAGCAGCAGTAGCGGTAAAGGTAGCAGAAAATGGAACAGCAGTAGCAGTAGCGGTACCGCCACTAACAGCAGCAGCAGATGAAGTAGCGGTATCAGTAGGTGCAGTAAGCGCAGCAGCTTAATAGCAGCAGAAGCAGTAGCTAGCAGTGGCCGTACAGCTGCAGCTGTAGCGGTAGCGGCAACGATAGTAGCTGTAGTAGCAGCAGTAGCAGCTGTAGTAGCGGTACCAGCTGCAGCAGTAGCGGCAGCAATAGTAGCATGAGGTTAGTAGCAGAAGAGCAGTAGGGTAGCAGCTGTAGCGGGATAGCAGTTGCAGTTGTGGTAGCAGCAGCTGCAGTACCGGTTGCGGTACCAGAAAGAGTAGCGGTACCAGCAAAAGTAGCGGTACCAGCTGCAGTAGTAGCGGTAGTAGCGGTAGCAGGAGCAGCAGCAGAAGAAGTTTAGCAGCAGAAGTAGCGTAGAAGTAGAGTCGCAGCTGTAGCGGTAGCGAATAGCAATTCCAGCTGTAGTGGTAGCAGCAGTGGTAGTATCAGATGCAGTGGCGGTAGCGGGATAGAAGCTGTAGTAGGAGCAATAATAGCGGTAGCAATAGCGGCAGCTGTAGTAGCAGCAATAGCAGTGGCAGCTGTATCGGAGCAGTAAACGCAGAAGCTGTAGCGGCAGATGCAGGAGCGGTAGTGGTAGCAGCTACATGTGTAGGTATAGCAGCAGGTGCAGTAAACGCAGTACTGTAGTCGCAGCATTAGCAGCAGTAGTAGCTAGCAGTAGCCGTAACAGCTGCAGCTGTAGAGGTAGCAACTGCAGAAGTAGCTGTAGTGCCAGCAGCGGCAGTAGCGTAGCAGTAAAGGTAGAAGCTGTAGGGGTACAAGCAGCAGTAGCAGCGTAGCAGTCGCAGCAGCTGCAGTAGCGGTTGCGGTAGCAGCAGTAGAGGTACCAGCAGCGGTAGCGGTAGCAGAAAATGGAGCAGCAGTAGCGGTGGCAGAAGCAGAAGTAGCACCAGTGGTAGCGGCAGTAGCGTAGTAGTAGCGGCAGCTGTATCAACAGCAGCAGATGCAGTAGCAGTATTGGTAGTTGCAGTAAACGCAGCAACTGTAGTAGCAGCATTAGCAGCAGCAGTAGCCGTAACAGCTGCAGCTGTAGCGGTAGCAGCTGCAGACGTTCCGGTAGCAGCTACAAACGTTCCGGTAGCAGCTACAGATGTAGCGGTAGTAGCAGTAACAGCAGCCGTAGTAGCTGTAGTAGCAGCATATGCAGTACTGGTAGCTGGTACTAAATGCAGTAGCGGTACCAGCTGCAGCAGTGGTGGTAGCAGTAGCAGCAGCCGTAGTAGCAGCACTAGAGCAGCAGTAGGGATAGCAAATACACCTGTAGCGGTAGAGTAGTAGTACCTGTAGTAGTTGCAGGTGCAGTAGTTGTAGCTACACTAAACGTGGTAGCGGTAGCAACGGTAGTAGCAGCAGTAGTGGGATAGAAGCTGTAGTAGCAGCAATAGCAGCGGTACAAGCTGTAGCAATAGCGACAGCAGTAAAAGTGGCAGCTGTAGCGGTAGCAGCAGATGTAGTAGCATTATCGGTAGGTGCGGTAAACCCAGCAGCTGTAGTACCAGCTAGCAACAGTAGTATTTAACAGTAGCTAGCAGTAGCCGTAACAGCTGCAGTTGTAGTTGCAGCAGGAGCAGCATTAATAGCGGTACCAGCTGCAGCAGTAGCATCTGTCGCGGTACCAGCTGCAGCAGCAGCAGCTGTCGCGGTAGAAGCAGATGCAGTAGCGGTAGGTGCAGTAAACGTATCAGCTGTAGTAAGCAGCAGTAGCTAGCAGTAGCTGTAACAGCTGCACCTGTAGCGGTAGTGGCAGTTGTAGTAGCTATAACAGTAGCAGTAGCGATAGCAGCTGCGGCAGTAGCGGTATCAGTTACAGTTGTAGCAGCAGCGGTAGTAGCAGCACTAGCAGCAGCTGTAGTAGCAGCACTAGCAGCAGCTGTAGTACCAGCAGTAGCAGTGGTAGTTGTAGTTGTAGCGGTAGCGGTCGCTGTAGTAGGTGTAGTAATAGCGGCAGCCGTAGTAGCTGTAGTAGCAGCAATATTAGCGGTACCAGCTGCAGCAGTAGCAGTGGCTGCTAGCGGTACCACCTGATGCAGTAGCGGTATCGGTAGGTGCAGTAAACGCAGCAGCTGTAGTAGCAGCATTAGCAGCAGTAGTAGCGGTAACAGAAGAAGTAGCAGTGGCAGCAGCAGTACCGTAGTAGTAGCGGCAACTGTATCAGCAGCAGCCGTAACAGCTGCACCTGTAGCGATAGCGGCAGTTGTAATAGCTATAGCAGTAGCAGCAGCGGTAGTAGCAGCAGTAGCGGTAGTAGCTACAGCTGTAGCAGCAGCTGTAGCAGCAGCTGTAGTAGCGATAGCAGCTGCAGCAGTAGCGGTAGGAGTTACAGCTGTAACAGCAGCGGTCCTAGCAGCAGTAGCAACAGCTGTAGCAACAGCTGTAGTACAGCAGTGGCAGCTGTAGCGGTAGCGGCAGGTGTAGTAGCTGTATCAGTGGCGGCAGCCGTATTATCTGTAGTAGCAGCAGTAGCAGCAATAGTAGCGGTACCAGCTGCAGCAATAGCAGTGGCAGCTAGCGATAGCAGCAGATGCAGTAGCGGTATCGGTAGGTGCAGTAAACGCAGCAGCCGTAGTAGCTGTGGTAGCATCATATGCAGTACTGGTAGCTGCACTAGATGCAGTAGCGGTACCAGCTGCAGAGTATCGGTAGCATTAGCAGCGGGTGTAGTAGCAGTACTAGAGCAGTAGTAGGGGTAGCAAACACAGCTGTAGCGATAGCAGCAGCAGCCGTATTACCTGTAATAGCAGCAGGTGCAGTAGTTGTAGCTACACTAAACGCGGTAGCGGTGGTAGTAGCGGCAATAGTAAGTAGCATTACCAGTTACAGCAGTAGCTGTTACAGCTGTAGAAGCAGCTGTAGTAGCGATAGCAGTAGCTGCAGCGGTAGTAGCAGCAGTAGCGGTAGTAGCTACAGCTGTAGCAGCAGCTGTAGTAGCGATAGCAGCTGCAGCAGTAGCGGTAGGAGTTACAGCTGTAACAGCAGCGGTCCTAGCAGCAGTAGCAACAGCTGTAGCAACAGCTGTAGTACAGCAGTGGCAGCTGTAGCGGTAGCGGCAGGTGTAGTAGCTGTATCAGTGGCGGCAGCCGTATTATCTGTAGTAGCAGCAGTAGCAGCAATAGTAGCGGTACCAGCTGCAGCAGTAGCAGTGGCAGCTAGCGATAGCATCAGATGCAGTAGCGGTATCGGTAGGTGCAGTAAACGCAGCAGCCGTAGTAGCTGTGGTAGCATCATATGCAGTACTGGTAGCTGCACTAGATGCAGTAGCGGTACCAGCTGCAGAGTATCGGTAGCATTAGCAGCGGGTGTAGTAGCAGTACTAGAGCAGTAGTAGGGGTAGCAAACACAGCTGTAGCGATAGCAGCAGCAGCCGTATTACCTGTAATAGCAGCAGGTGCAGTAGTTGTAGCTACACTAAACGCGGTAGCGGTGGTAGTAGCGGCAATAGTAAGTAGCATTACCAGTTACAGCAGTAGCTGTTAGAGCTGTAGAAGCAGCTGTAGTAGCGATAGCAGTAGCTGCAGCAGTAGCGGCAGTAGCAGTAGCAGCAATATTAGCGGTACCAGCTGCAGCAGTAGCAGTGCCTGCTAGCAGCAGTAGCAGCAATAGTAACGGTACCAGCAGCATTAGCATCAGCAGTAACTAGTAGTAGCCGTAGCAGAAAATGGAGCAGCAGTAGCGGTGTAGCAGCAGAGGTAGCACCAGTACCAGCAGCAGTAGCGTAGCAGTTCCAGCTGTAGGGGCAGCAGTAGCAGTGGCAGCTTTAGCGGTAGCCGTCGCTGTAGTGGCTGAGCAGTAGCGGCAGCCGTAGTAGCTGTTGTAGCAGCAGTCAGCAATATTAGCGGTCCCAGCTGCAAGAGTAGCAGTGGCAGCTAGCGGTAGCAGCAGATGCAGTAGCGGTATTGGTGGTGCAGTAAACGCAGCAGCTGTAGTAGCAGCAGCAGCAGTAGCTAGCAGTAGCCGTAACAGCTGCGGTAGCGGCATTTGTAGTAGCTATAGCAGTAGCGTTAGCAGCTGCAGCAGTAGCGGTAGCAGTTACAGCCGTTAGCCGCAGCGGTAGTAGCTGTAGTAGCAGTACTAGCAGCAGCTTTAGTAGCAGCGGTAGCAGTGGCAGCTGTAGCAGCCGTATTAGCTGTGGTAGCAGCAGTAGCAGCAATATTAGCGGTACCAGCAGCAGTAGCAGTGGATGCTAGTGGTAGTAGCAGCCATAGTAGCGGTATCAGCAGCATTAGCAGCAGCAGTAACTAGTTGTAGCCGTAGCAGCTGAAGCTTAAGCGGTAGCAGTAAATGGAGCAACAGTAGCGGTGGTAACAGCAGAGGTAGAACCAGTAGCAGCAGTAGTAGCGTAGTAGTAGCGACAGCTGTATCAGCAGCAACAGATGCATTAGCGGTATAGGTAGGTGCAGTAAACACAGCAGTTGTAGTAGCAGCAGCAGTAGCTAGCAGTACCCGTAACAGCTGCAGCTGTAGCGGTGCAGTTGCAGATGTAGCTGTAGGGGCAGCAGCAGTAGTAGCGGCAGCAGCTGTAGGGGTACAAGCAGCAGTAGGAGCAGCAGCGTAGCGGTAGCAGTAGCTGCAGTGGCGGTAACAGCAGTAGCAGCAGCAGTAGCGTAGTAGTAGCGGCTGCTGTATTAGTAGGAGCAGATGATCGGTAGGTGCAGCAAACGTAGCAGCAGTTGTAGCAGCACTAGCAGCAGCAGTAGCTAGAAGTAGCCGAAACAGCTGCAGCAGTAGCGGTAGCAGCTGCAGGGGTACAAGCAGCAGTAGCAGCGCAGCGCACCACCAGTAGCAGCAGCAGTAGCGTAGTAGTAACGCCAGCTGTATCAGCAGCAGCGGATGCAGTAGCGTTATTGGTAGTAGCAATAGCAGCAGCCATAGTAGCGGCATATGCAGTACTGGTAGCTGCACTAAATGCAGTAGTGGTACCAGCTGCAGCAGTAGCGGTACCAGCTGCAGCAGTAGCGGTACCAGCTGCAGCAGTAGCGGTACCAGCTGCAACAGTAGCGGTAATAGTAGCAGTAGAGTAGCAGCAGCAGTAGTAGGGGTAGCTAATACAGCTGTAGTCGCAGCTACAGCTGTAGTCGAAGCAATAGCAGCAATAGTAGTGGTACCAGCTGTGGCAGTAGAAGCTGTAGCAGTAGAAGCTGTAGCGGTAGGTGCAATAAACGCAGCAGCTGTAGTAGCAGCAGCAGTAGCTAGCAGTAGCCGAAGCAGCTGAAGCTGTAGCGGTAACAGAAAATGGAGCAGCAGTAGCGGTGGTAGCAGCAAAGGTAGCACCAGTAGCAGGAGCAATAGCGTAGTGGTAGCGAAAGCTGTATCAGCAGCAGCTGTATTAGCGGTGCAGTAAACGCAAAGCTGTAGTAGTAGGAGTAGCTAGCAGTAGTTAGCAGTAGCCGTAACAGCTGCACCTGTAGCGGTAGCGGCAGTTGTATTAGCGATAGCAATAGCAGCAGCGAGAGCAGATGCAGCAGTAGCAGTTACAGCTGTAGCAGCAGTAGCAGTAGCAGCTACAGCTGTAGGAGCAGTAGCAGTAGCAGTTACAGCTGTAGAAGCAGTAGCAGTTACAGCTGTAGCAGCAGCTGTAGTAGCAGTAGTAGCAACAGCTGTAGTAGCAGCTGTAGCGGCAACTATAGTAGGTGTAGCAGTAGCGATAGCCGTCGTAGCTGTAGTAGCAACAGTAGCAGCAATATTAGCGGTACCGGCTGCAGCAGTAGCAGTTGCAACTAGCGGTAGCAGCAGATGCAGTAGCGGTGTTGGTGCATTAAACGCAGCAGCTGTAGTAGCAGCATTAGCAGCAGCAGTAGCCGTAACAGCTGCACCTGCAGTGGTAGCGGCAGTTGTAGTAGCTATAGCAGTAGCAGCAGCGGTAGTAGCAGCAGTAGCGGTAGTAGCAGCTGTAGTAGCGATAGCGGTTGCAAGAGTAGCGATAGCAGTAGCAGCGCTGGAGCAGCAGTAGGGGTAGCAAATACAGCTGTAGCGGTAGCAGGAGCAGCAGCCGTATTACCTGTAGTAGCAGCAGTAGTTGTAGCAGCAGGTGCAGTAGTTGTAGATACACTAAAAGCGGTAGCAGTGGTAGTAGCAGCAGTAGCGGTAGTAGCTGCAGATGTAGAGTTGTAGCCGTAGGAAAGCAGCAGTAGTAGCGTGCAGGGCAGCAGCTGTAGCGTACTAGCCTGAGCAGGGCAGCAGTAGCGTAGAGCAGTAGTATCCGAGCAGCAGTAGCGTAGTAGCCTGAGCAGGGCAGCAGTAGCGTAGTAGCAGGGCAGCAGCTGGAGCGCAGTAACCGCGGCAAGGCAGCAGCATAGCCGAGCAGCTGTAGCGCAATAGCAGAGAAGCATGAGTAGCGTAGTAGCGGTAGCTGGTCAGCAGCTGTAGCGGAGTAGTCGTAGCAGGGCAGCAGCAGAGAAGCAGCAGCACCGTATTAGCGATAGCAGGGCAGTAGCTATGGCTGGGCAGTAGCACAACAGCAGTAGCCTAGTAGCGGTAGCATTGCAGCAGCAGCACCGAAGTGGCGGCAGCATCACTGTAGCCTAGTAGTGGTAGCAGAGCAGCAGCAGTACCGTAGCAGCGGTAGAAGGGCAGCAGGTCAACAGCAGAGCAGCAGCTGTAGCAGGTGAACAGCAGAGCAGCAGCTGTAGCAGGTCAACAGTAGAGCGGCAGAAGGATCGTAGTAGCGGTAGCAGAGCAGGAGCAGTAGTGTTGTAGTGGTACGAGAACTGCAGATATGGCGTAGTGGTGGTAGCGGTCAGTAGCAGCACCGTAGTAGCGGTAGCAGCAGCTGTAGCGTAGTTGCCGCAGCAGCTGTAGCTGGGAAGCAGCTGTAGCGTAGTAGCCGCAGCAGAGCAGCAGCTGAAGCGTAGTAGCCGTAGCAGGGCAGTAGCAACACCGTAGTAGCAGTAGCAGCAGCTGTAGCGCAGCAGCCGCAGCAGGGCAGTAGCGGAGGGGCAGCAGCAGCGTAGTAACACTAGCAGGGTAGCAGCTTTAGCTGGGCAGTAGCAGACCAGCAGCAGGAGCAGAACAGCAGCAGTAGCGTAGTGGCAGCAGCATGGCAGAGGCAGTAGCGTAGTAGCGGTAGCAGAGCAGCAGCTGTAGCTTAGTAGCCGTAGCAGAGCAGCAGAAGTAGGGTAGTAGCGGTAGCAGGGCAGCAGCTGTAGCGTAGTAGCGGTAGCTGGGCAGCTGCAATAGCGTAGCGGTAGCAGGGCAGCAGCTATAGCGTAGCGGTAGCAGGGCAGCAGCTGTAGGGTAGTAGCCGCAGCAGGGCAGTAGCAGTAGGGTAGTAGCGGTAGCAGGGCAGCTGCAATAGCGTAGCGGTAGCAGGGCAGCAGCTATAGGGTAGTAGCCGTAGTAGGACAGTAGCAGTATGGTAGTAGCGGTAGGAGGGCAGCTGCAATAGCGTAGCGATAGCAGGGCAGCAGCTATAGCGTAGTGGTAGCACGGCAGCAGCTACAGGGTAGTAGCCATAGCAGGGCAATAACAGTAGGGTAGTAGAGGTAGCAGGGCAGCTGCAATAGCGTAGCGGTAGCAGGGCAGCAGCTATAGCGTAGCGGTAGCAGGGCAGCAGCTATAGCGTAGCGGTAGCAGGGCAGCAGCTATAGCGTAGCGGTAGCAGGGCAGCAGCTATAGCGTAGCTGTAGCAGGGCAGCAGCTATAGCGTAGCGGTAGCAGGGCAGCAGCTGTAGGGTAGTAGCCGCAGCAGGGCAGTAGCAGTAGGGTAGTAGCGGTAGCAGGGCAGCTGCAATAGCGTAGCGGTAGCAGGGCAGCAGCTATAGGGTAGTAGCCGTAGTAGGGCAGTAGCAGTAGGGTAGTAGCGGTAGCAGGGCAGCTGCAATAGCGTAGCGGTAGCAGGGCAGCAGCTATAGCGTAGCGGTAGCACGGGAACAGCTATAGGGTAGTAGCCGTAGCAGGGCAGTAGCGGTAGCAGGGCAGCAGCTGTAGAGGTAGCAGGGCAGCAGTTGTAGCGGTAGCAGGGCAGCAGCTGTAGCGTAGTAGCCGTAGCAGAGCAGCAGAAGTAGGGTAGTAGCGGTAGCAGGGCAGCAGCTGTAGCGTAGTAGCGGTAGCTGGGCAGCTGCAATATCGTAGCGGTAGCAGGGCAGCAGCTGTAGGTTAGTAGCCGTAGCAGGGCAGTAGCAGTAGGGTAGTAGCAGTAGCAGGGCAGCTGCAATAGCGTAGCGGTAGCAGGGCAGCAGCTATAGCGTAGCGGTAGCAGGGCAGCAGCTGTAGGGTAGTAGCCGCAGCAGGACAGCAGCAGTAGGGTAGTAGCGGTAGCAGGGCAGCTGCAATAGCGTAGCGGTAGCAGGGCAGCAGCTATAGGGTAGTAGCCGTAGTAGGGCAGTAGCGGTAGGGTAGTAGTCGTAGTAGGGCAGTAGCGGTAGGGTAGTAGCGGTAGCAGGGCAGCTGCAATAGCGTAGCGGTAGCAGGGCAGCAGATATAGCGTAGCGGTAGCACGGCAGCAGCTATAGGGTAGTAGCCGTAGCAGGGCAGCAGCTATAGCGTAGCGGTAGCAGGGAAGCAGCTGTAGCGTAGTAGCCGTAGCATAGCAATAGCATCACCGTAGTAGCGGTAGCAGCAGTTGTATCGTAGCAGCTGCAGCAGGGCAGCAGCATTAGCCGAACAGCAGTAGCGTAGTAGCCGTAGCAGAGCAGCAGCAGTAGGGTAGTAGCGGTAGCAGGGCAGCAGCTGTAGCGTAGTAGCGGCAGCTGGGAAGCAACTGTATCGTAGTAGCGGTAGCAGGGCAGCAGCTTTAGGGTAGTAGCCGTAGCAGGGCAGTAGCGGTAGCAGGGCAGTAGCGGTAGCAGGGCACCTGCAATAGCGTAGCGGTAGCAGGGCAGCAGCTATAGCGTAGCGGTAGCAGGGCAGCAGCTGTAGGGTAGTAGCCGTAGCAGGGCAGTAGCGTAGTAGCGGTAGAAGGGCAGCTGCAATAGCGTAGCGGTAGCAGGGCAGCAGCTATAGCGTAGCGGTAGCAGGGCAGCAGCTGTAGGGTAGTAGCCGTGGCAGGGCAGTAGCAGTAGGGTAGTAGCGGTAGCAGGGCAGCTGCAATAGCGTAGCGGTAGCAGGGCAGCAGCTATAGCGTAGCGGTAGCAGGGCAGCAGCTGTAGGGTAGTAGCCGCAGTAGGGTAGTAGCGGTAGCAGGGCAGCTGCAATAGCGTAGCGGTAGCAGGGCAGTAGCAGTGGGGTAGTAGCGGTAGCAGGGCAGCTGCAATAGCGTAGCGGTAGCAGGGCAGCAGCTATAGCGTAGCGGTAGCAGGGCCGCAGCTGTAGGGTAGTAGCCGCAGCAGGGCAGTAGCAGTAGGGTAGTAGCGGTAGCAGGGCAGCAGCTATAGGGTAGTAGCCGTAGCAGGGCAGTAGCAGTAGGGTAGTAGCGGTAGCAGGGCAGCAGCTGTAGCATAGTAGCCGTAGCAGAGCAATAACATCACCGTAGTAGCGGTAGCAGCAGTTGTATCGTAGCAGCTGCAGCAGGGCAGCAGCATTAGCCGAACAGCAGTAGCGTAGTAGCCGTAGCAGAGCAGCAGCAGTAGGGTAGTAGCGGTAGCAGGGCAGCAGCTGTAGCGTAGTAGCGGTAGCTGGGAAGCAACTGTATCGTAGTAGCGGTAGCAGGGCAGCAGCTGTAGGGTAGTAGCCGTAGCAGGGCAGTAGCAGTAGGGTAGTAGCGGTAGCAGGGCAGCTGCAATAGCGTAGCGGTAGCAGGGCAGCAGCTATAGCGTAGCGGTAGCAGGGCAGCAGCTGTAGGGTAGTAGCCGCAGCAGGGTAGTAGCAGTAGGGTAGTAGCGGCAGCAGGGCAGTTGCAATAGCGTAGCGGTAGCAGGGCAGCAGCTATAGGGTAGTAGCCGTAGCAGGGCAGTATTAGTAGGGTAGTAGCGGTAGCAGGGCAGCTGCAATAGCGTAGCGGTAGCAGGGCAGCAGCTATAGCGTAGCGGTAGCACGGCAGCAGCTATAGGGTAGTAGCCGTAGCAGGGCAGTAGCAGTAGGGTAGTAGCGGTAGCAGGGTAGCTGCAATAGCGTAGCGGTAGCAGGGCAGCAGCTATAGCGTAGCGGTAGCAGGGCAGCAGCTGTAGGGTAGTAGCCGCAGCAGGGCAGTAGCAGTAGGGTAGTAGCGGTAGCAGGGCAGCTGCAATAGCGTAGCGGTAGCAGGGCAGTAGCTATAGCGTAGCGGTAGCAGGGCAGCAGCTATAGCGTAGCGGTAGCAGGGCAGCAGCTATAGCGTAGCGGTAGCAGGGCGGCAGCTATAGCGTAGCGGTAGCAGGGCAGCAGCTATAGCGTAGCGGTAGCAGGGCAGCAGCTATAGCGTAGCGGTAGCAGGGCAGTAGCAGTAGGGTAGTAGCGGTAGCAGGGCAGCTGCAATAGCGTAGCGGTAGCAGGGCAGCTGCAATAGCGTAGCGGTAGCAGGGCAGCAGCTATAGCGTAGCGGTAGCACGGCAGCAGCTATAGCGTAGCGGTAGCAGGGCAGCAGCTATAGGGTAGTAGCCGTAGCAGGGCAGTAGCAGTAGGGTAGTAGCGGTAGCAGGGCAGCAGCTGTAGCATAGTAGCCGTAGCAGAGCAATAACATCACCGTAGTAGCGGTAGCAGCAGCTGTATCGTAGCAGCCGCAGCAGTAGCGTAGTAGCCGTAGCAGAGCAGCAGCAGTAGGGTAGTAGCGGTAGCAGGGCAGCAGCTGTAGCGTAGTAGCGGTAGCTGGGAAGCAACTGTATCGTAGTAGCGGTAGCAGGGCAGCAGCTGTAGGGTAGTAGCCGTAGCAGGGCAGTAGCAGTAGGGTAGTAGCGGTAGCAGGGCAGCAGCTATAGCGTAGCGGTAGCAGGGCAGCAGCTGTAGGGTAGTAGCCGCAGCAGGGTAGTAGCAGTATGGTAGTAGCGGCAGCAGGGCAGTTGCAATAGCGTAGCGGTAGCAGGGCAGCTGCAATAGCGTAGCGGTAGCAGGGCAGCAGCTATAGCGTAGCGGTAGCACGGCAGCAGCTATAGGGTAGTAGCCGTAGCAGGGCAGTAGCAGTAGGGTAGTAGCGGTAGCAGGGTAGCTGCAATAGCGTAGCGGTAGCAGGGCAGCAGCTATAGCGTAGCGGTAGCAGGGCAGCAGCTGTAGGGTAGTAGCCGTAGCAGGGCAGTAGCAGTAGGGTAGTAGCGGTAGCAGGGCAGCTGCAATAGCGTAGCGGTAGCAGGGCAGCAGCTATAGCGTAGCGGTAGCACGGCAGCAGCTATAGCGTAGCGGTAGCAGGGCAGCAGCTGTAGGGTAGTAGCGGTAGCAGGGAAGCAGCTGTAGCGTAGTAGCCGTAGCATAGCAATAGCATCACCGTAGTAGCGGTAGCAGCAGTTGTATCGTAGCAGCTGCAGCAGGGCAGCAGCATTAGCCGAACAGCAGTAGCGTAGTAGCCGTAGCAGAGCAGCAGCAGTAGGGTAGTAGCGGTAGCAGGGCAGCAGCTGTAGCGTAGTAGCGGCAGCTGGGAAGCAACTGTATCGTAGTAGCGGTAGCAGGGCAGCAGCTTTAGGGTAGTAGCCGTAGCAGGGCAGTAGCGGTAGCAGGGCAGTAGCGGTAGCAGGGCACCTGCAATAGCGTAGCGGTAGCAGGGCAGCAGCTATAGCGTAGCGGTAGCAGGGCAGCAGCTGTAGGGTAGTAGCCGTAGCAGGGCAGTAGCGTAGTAGCGGTAGAAGGGCAGCTGCAATAGCGTAGCGGTAGCAGGGCAGCAGCTATAGCGTAGCGGTAGCAGGGCAGCAGCTGTAGGGTAGTAGCCGTGGCAGGGCAGTAGCAGTAGGGTAGTAGCGGTAGCAGGGCAGCTGCAATAGCGTAGCGGTAGCAGGGCAGCAGCTATAGCGTAGCGGTAGCAGGGCAGCAGCTGTAGGGTAGTAGCCGCAGTAGGGTAGTAGCGGTAGCAGGGCAGCTGCAATAGCGTAGCGGTAGCAGGGCAGTAGCAGTGGGGTAGTAGCGGTAGCAGGGCAGCTGCAATAGCGTAGCGGTAGCAGGGCAGCAGCTATAGCGTAGCGGTAGCAGGGCCGCAGCTGTAGGGTAGTAGCCGCAGCAGGGCAGTAGCAGTAGGGTAGTAGCGGTAGCAGGGCAGCAGCTATAGGGTAGTAGCCGTAGCAGGGCAGTAGCAGTAGGGTAGTAGCGGTAGCAGGGCAGCAGCTGTAGCATAGTAGCCGTAGCAGAGCAATAACATCACCGTAGTAGCGGTAGCAGCAGTTGTATCGTAGCAGCTGCAGCAGGGCAGCAGCATTAGCCGAACAGCAGTAGCGTAGTAGCCGTAGCAGAGCAGCAGCAGTAGGGTAGTAGCGGTAGCAGGGCAGCAGCTGTAGCGTAGTAGCGGTAGCTGGGAAGCAACTGTATCGTAGTAGCGGTAGCAGGGCAGCAGCTGTAGGGTAGTAGCCGTAGCAGGGCAGTAGCAGTAGGGTAGTAGCGGTAGCAGGGCAGCTGCAATAGCGTAGCGGTAGCAGGGCAGCAGCTATAGCGTAGCGGTAGCAGGGCAGCAGCTGTAGGGTAGTAGCCGCAGCAGGGTAGTAGCAGTAGGGTAGTAGCGGCAGCAGGGCAGTTGCAATAGCGTAGCGGTAGCAGGGCAGCAGCTATAGGGTAGTAGCCGTAGCAGGGCAGTATTAGTAGGGTAGTAGCGGTAGCAGGGCAGCTGCAATAGCGTAGCGGTAGCAGGGCAGCAGCTATAGCGTAGCGGTAGCACGGCAGCAGCTATAGGGTAGTAGCCGTAGCAGGGCAGTAGCAGTAGGGTAGTAGCGGTAGCAGGGTAGCTGCAATAGCGTAGCGGTAGCAGGGCAGCAGCTATAGCGTAGCGGTAGCAGGGCAGCAGCTGTAGGGTAGTAGCCGCAGCAGGGCAGTAGCAGTAGGGTAGTAGCGGTAGCAGGGCAGCTGCAATAGCGTAGCGGTAGCAGGGCAGTAGCTATAGCGTAGCGGTAGCAGGGCAGCAGCTATAGCGTAGCGGTAGCAGGGCAGCAGCTATAGCGTAGCGGTAGCAGGGCGGCAGCTATAGCGTAGCGGTAGCAGGGCAGCAGCTATAGCGTAGCGGTAGCAGGGCAGCAGCTATAGCGTAGCGGTAGCAGGGCAGTAGCAGTAGGGTAGTAGCGGTAGCAGGGCAGCTGCAATAGCGTAGCGGTAGCAGGGCAGCTGCAATAGCGTAGCGGTAGCAGGGCAGCAGCTATAGCGTAGCGGTAGCACGGCAGCAGCTATAGCGTAGCGGTAGCAGGGCAGCAGCTATAGGGTAGTAGCCGTAGCAGGGCAGTAGCAGTAGGGTAGTAGCGGTAGCAGGGCAGCAGCTGTAGCATAGTAGCCGTAGCAGGGCAGTAGCAGTAGGGTAGTAGCGGTAGCAGGGCAGCTGCAATAGCGTAGCGGTAGCAGGGCAGCAGCTATAGCGTAGCGGTAGCACGGCAGCAGCTATAGGTTAGTAGCCGTAGCAGGGCAGTAGCAGTAGGGTAGTAGCGGTAGCAGGGTAGCTGCAATAGCGTAGCGGTAGCAGGGCAGCAGCTATAGCGTAGCGGTAGCACGGCAGCAGCTATAGCGTAGCGGTAGCAGGGCAGCAGCTGTAGGGTAGTAGCGGTAGCAGGGCAGCTGCAATAGCGTAGCGGTAGCAGGGCAGCAGCTGTAGGGTAGTAGCCGTAGCAGGGCAGTAGTAGTAGGGTAGTAGCAGTAGGGTAGTAGCGGTAGCAGGGCAGCTGCAATAGCGTAGCGGTAGCAGGGCAGCAGCTATAGCGTAGCGGTAGCAGGGCAGCAGCTGTAGGGTAGTAGCGGTAGCAGGGCAGCTGCAATAGCGTAGCGGTAGCAGGGCAGCAGCTGTAGGGTAGTAGCCGTAGCAGGGCAGTAGCAGTAGCGTAGTAGCGGTAGCAGGGCAGCTGCAATAGCGTAGCGGTAGCAAGGCAGCAGCTATAGCGTAGCGGTAGCAGGGCAGCAGCTACAGCGTAGCGGTAGCAGGGCAGCAGCTGTAGGGTAGTAGCCGCAGCAGGGTAGTAGCAGTAGGGTAGTAGCGGCAGCAGGGCAGTTGCAATAGCGTAGCGGTAGCAGGGCAGCAGCTATAGGGTAGTAGCCGTAGCAGGGCAGTATTAGTAGGGTAGTAGCGGTAGCAGGGCAGCTGCAATAGCGTAGCGGTAGCAGGGCAGCAGCTATAGCGTAGCGGTAGCACGGCAGCAGCTATAGGGTAGTAGCCGTAGCAGGGCAGTAGCAGTAGGGTAGTAGCGGTAGCAGGGTAGCTGCAATAGCGTAGCGGTAGCAGGGCAGCAGCTATAGCGTAGCGGTAGCAGGGCAGCAGCTGTAGGGTAGTAGCCGTAGCAGGGCAGTAGCAGTAGGGTAGTAGCGGTAGCAGGGCAGCTGCAATAGCGTAGCGGTAGCAGGGCAGCAGCTATAGCGTAGCGGTAGCACGGCAGCAGCTATAGCGTAGCGGTAGCAGGGCAGCAGCTGTAGGGTAGTAGCGGTAGCAGGGCAGCTGTAGGGTAGTAGCGGTAGCAGGGCAGCTGCAATAGCGTAGCGGTAGCAGGGCAGCGGCTGTAGGGTAGTAGCCGTAGCAGGGCAGTAGCAGTAGCGTAGTAGCGGTAGCAGGGCAGCTGCAATAGCGTAGCGGTAGCAGGGCAGCAGCTATAGCGTAGCGGTAGCAGGGCAGCAGCTATAGCGTAGCGGTAGCACGGCAGCAGCTGTAGGGTAGTAGCCGTAGCAGGGCAGTAGCAGTAGGGTAGTAGCGGTAGCAGGGCAGCAGCTATAGCGTAGCGGTAGCCAGGCAGCAGCTGTAGGGTAGTAGCCGTAGCAGGGCAGTAGCAGTAGGGTAGTAGCGGTAGCAGGGCAGCTGCAATAGCGTAGCGGTAGCAGGGCAGCAGCTATAGCGTAGCGGTAGCAGGGCAGCAGCTATAGCGTAGCGGTAGCAGGGCAGCAGCTATAGCGTAGCGGTAGCATGGCAGCAGCTGTAGGGTAGTAGCCGTAGCAGGGCAGTAGCAGTAGGGTAGTAGCGGTAGCAGGGCTGCTGCAATAGCGTAGCGGTAGCAGGGCTGCTGCAATAGCGTAGCGGTAGCAGGGCTGCTGCAATAGCGTAGCGGTAGCAGGGCTGCTGCAATAGCGTAGCGGTAGCAGGGCAGCAGCTATAGCGTAGCGGTAGCAGGGCAGCAGCTATAGCGTAGCGGTAGCAGGGCAGCAGCTATAGCGTAGCGGTAGCAGGGCAGCAGCTGTTGGGTAGTAGCCGTAGCAGGGCAGTAGCAGTAGGGTAGTAGCGGTAGCAGGGCAGCTGCTATAGCGTAGCGGTAGCAGGGCAGCAGCTGTAGGGTAGTAGCCGCAGCAGGGCAGTAGCAGTAGGGTAGTAGCGGTAGCTGGGCAGCAGCTATAGGGTAGTAGCCGTAGCAGGGCAGTAGCAGTAGGGTAGTAGCGGTAGCAGGGCAGCTGCAATAGCGTAGCGGTAGCAGGGCAGCAGCTATAGCCTAGCGGTAGCACGGCAGCAGCTGTAGGGTAGTAGCCGTAGCAGGGCAGTAGCAGTAGGGTAGTAGCGGTAGCAGGGCAGCAGCTATAGCGTAGCGGTAGCAGGGCAGCAGCTGTAGGGTAGTAGCCGTAGCAGGGCAGTAGCAGTAGGGTAGTAGCGGTAGCAGGGCAGCTGCAATAGCGTAGCGGTAGCAGGGCAGCAGCTATAGCGTAGCGGTAGCAGGGCAGCAGCTATAGCGTAGCGGTAGCAGGGCAGCTGCTATAGCGTAGCGGTAGCAGGGCAGCAGCTGTAGGGTAGTAGCCGCAGCAGGGCAGTAGCAGTAGGGTAGTAGCGGTAGCAGGGCAGCTGCTATAGCGTAGCGGTAGCAGGGCAGCAGCTATAGCGTAGCGGTAGCAGGGCAGCAGCTGTAGGGTAGTAGCCGCAGCAGGGCAGTAGCAGTAGGGTAGTAGCGGTAGCAGGGCAGCAGCTATAGGGTAGTAGCCGTAGCAGGGCAGTAGCAGTAGGGTAGTAGCGGTAGCAGGGCAGCTGCTATAGCGTAGCGGTAGCAGGGCAGCAGCTATAGCGTAGCGGTAGCAGGGCAGCAGCTGTAGGGTAGTAGCCGCAGCAGGGCAGTAGCAGTAGGGTAGTAGCGGAAGCAGGGCAGTAGCTATAGCGTAGCGGTAGCAGGGCAGCAGCTATAGCGTAGCGGTAGCAGGGCAGCAGCTATAGCGTAACGGTAGCAGGGCAGCAGCTATAGCGTAGCGGTAGCATGGCAGCAGCTGTAGGGTAGTAGCCGTAGCAGGGCAGTAGCAGTAGGGTAGTAGCGGTAGCAGGGCTGCTGCAATAGCGTAGCGGTAGCAGGGCGGCAGCTATAGCGTAGCGGTAGCAGGGCAGCAGCTATAGCGTAGCGGTAGCAGGGCAGTAGCAGTAGGGTAGTAGCGGTAGCAGGGCAGCTGCAATAGCGTAGCGGTAGCAGGGCAGCAGCTATAGCGTAGCGGTAGCACGGCAGCAGCTATAGCGTAGCGGTAGCAGGGCAGCAGCTGTAGGGTAGTAGCCGCAGCAGGGTAGTAGCAGTAGGGTAGTAGCCGCAGCAGGGCAGTAGCAGTAGGGTAGTAGCGGTAGCAGGGCAGCTGCAACAGCGTGGCGGTAGCAGGGCAGTAGCAGTAGGGTAGTAGCGGTTGCAGGGCAGCTGCAATAGCGTAGCGGTAGCAGGGCAGCAGCTATAGCGTAGCGGTAGCACGGCAGCAGCTATAGCGTAGCGGTAGCAGGGCAGCAGCTGTAGGGTAGTAGCGGTAGCAGGGCAGCTGCAATAGCGTAGCGGTAGCAGGGCAGCAGCTGTAGGGTGGTAGCCGCAGCAGGGTAGTAGCAGTAGGGTAGTAGTGGCAGCAGGGCAGTTGCAATAGCGTAGCGGTAGCAGGGCAGCAGCTATAGGGTAGTAGCCGTAGCAGGGCAGTATTAGTAGGGTAGTAGCGGTAGCAGGGCAGCTGCAATAGCGTAGCGGTAGCAGGGCAGCAGCTATAGCGTAGCGGTAGCACGGCAGCAGCTATAGGGTAGTAGCCGTAGCAGGGCAGTAGCAGTAGGGTAGTAGCGGTAGCAGGGTAGCTGCAATAGCGTAGCGGTAGCAGGGCAGCAGCTATAGCGTAGCGGTAGCAGGGCAGCAGCTGTAGGGTAGTAGCCGTAGCAGGGCAGTAGCAGTAGGGTAGTAGCGGTAGCAGGGCAGCTGCAATAGCGTAGCGGTAGCAGGGCAGCAGCTATAGCGTAGCGGTAGCACGGCAGCAGCTATAGGTTAGTAGCCGTAGCAGGGCAGTAGCAGTAGGGTAGTAGCGGTAGCAGGGTAGCTGCAATAGCGTAGCGGTAGCAGGGCAGCAGCTATAGCGTAGCGGTAGCACGGCAGCAGCTATAGCGTAGCGGTAGCAGGGCAGCAGCTGTAGGGTAGTAGCGGTAGCAGGGCAGCTGCAATAGCGTAGCGGTAGCAGGGCAGCAGCTGTAGGGTAGTAGCCGTAGCAGGGCAGTAGTAGTAGGGTAGTAGCAGTAGGGTAGTAGCGGTAGCAGGGCAGCTGCAATAGCGTAGCGGTAGCAGGGCAGCAGCTATAGCGTAGCGGTAGCAGGGCAGCAGCTGTAGGGTAGTAGCCGCAGCAGGGTAGTAGCAGTAGGGTAGTAGTGCCAGCAGGGCAGTTGCAATAGCGTAGCGGTAGCAGGACAGCAGCTATAGGGTAGTAGCCGTAGCAGGGCAGTATTAGTAGGGTAGTAGCGGTAGCAGGGCAGCTGCAATAGCGTAGCGGTAGCAGGGCAGCAGCTATAGCGTAGCGGTAGCACGGCAGCAGCTATAGGGTAGTAGCCGTAGCAGGGCAGTAGCAGTAGGGTAGTAGCGGTAGCAGGGTAGCTGCAATAGCGTAGCGGTAGCAGGGCAGCAGCTATAGCGTAGCGGTAGCAGGGCAGCAGCTGTAGGGTAGTAGCCGTAGCAGGGCAGTAGCAGTAGGGTAGTAGCGGTAGCAGGGCAGCTGCAATAGCGTAGCGGTAGCAGGGCAGCAGCTATAGCGTAGCGGTAGCACGGCAGCAGCTATAGCGTAGCGGTAGCAGGGCAGCAGCTGTAGGGTAGTAGCGGTAGCAGGGCAGCTGCAATAGCGTAGCGGAAGCAGGGCAGCAGCTGTAGGGTAGTAGCCGTAGCAGGGCAGTAGTAGTAGGGTAGTAGCAGTAGGGTAGTAGCGGTAGCAGGGCAGCTGCAATAGCGTAGCGGTAGCAGGGCAGCAGCTATAGCGTAGCGGTAGCACGGCAGCAGCTATAGCGTAGCGGTAGCACGGCAGCAGCTATAGCGTAGCGGTAGCAGGGCAGCAGCTGTAGGGTAGTAGCGGTAGCAGGGCAGCTGCAATAGCGTAGCGGTAGCAGGGCAGCAGCTGTAGCATAGTAGCCGTAGCAGGGCAGTAGCAGTAGGGTAGTAGCGGTAGCAGGGCAGCTGCAATAGCATAGCGGTAGCAAGGCAGCAGCTATAGCGTAGCGGTAGTAGGGCAGCAGCTACAGCGTAGCGGTAGCAGGGCAGCAGCTGTAGGGTAGTAGCCGAGCAGGGCAGTAGCAGTAGGGTAGTAGCGGTAGCAGGGCAGCTGCAATAGCGTAGCGGTAGCAGGGCAGCAGCTATAGCGTAGCGGTAGCACGGCAGCAGCTGTAGGGTAGTAGCCGTAGCAGGGCAGTAGCAGTAGCAGGGCAGCAGCTATAGCGTAGCGGTAGCAGGGCAGCAGCTGTAGGGTAGTAGCCGTAGCAGGGCAGTAGCAGTAGGGTAGTAGCGGTAGCAGGGCAGCTGCAATAGCGTAGCGGTAGCAGGGCAGCAGCTATAGCGTAGCGGTAGCAGGGCAGCAGCTATAGCGTAGCGGTAGCAGGGCAGCAGCTATAGCGTAGCGGTAGCAGGGCAGCAGCTATAGCGTAGCGGTAGCAGGGCAGCAGCTATAGCGTAGCGGTAGCAGGGCAGCAGCTATAGCGTAGCGGTAGCATGGCAGCAGCTGTAGGGTAGTAGCCGTAGCAGGGCAGTAGCAGTAGGGTAGTAGCGGTAGCAGGGCTGCTGCAATAGCGTAGCGGTAGCAGGGCTGCTGCAATAGCGTAGCGGTAGCAGGGCTGCTGCAATAGCGTAGCGGTAGCAGGGCAGCAGCTATAGCGTAGCGGTAGCAGGGCAGCAGCTATAGCGTAGCGGTAGCAGGGCAGCAGCTATAGCGTAGCGGTAGCAGGGCAGCAGCTGTTGGGTAGTAGCCGTAGCAGGGCAGTAGCAGTAGGGTAGTAGCGGTAGCAGGGCAGCTGCTATAGCGTAGCGGTAGCAGGGCAGCAGCTGTAGGGTAGTAGCCGCAGCAGGGCAGTAGCAGTAGGGTAGTAGCGGTAGCAGGGCAGCAGCTATAGGGCAGTAGCCGTAGCAGGGCAGTAGCAGTAGGGTAGTAGCGGTAGCAGGGCAGCTGCAATATCGTAGCGGTAGCAGGGCAGCAGCTATAGCCTAGCGTTAGCACGGCAGCGCTGTAGGGTAGTAGCCGTAGCAGGGCAGTAGCAGTAGGGTAGTAGCGGTAGCAGGGCAGCAGCTATAGCGTAGCGGTAGCAGGGCAGCAGCTGTAGGGTAGTAGCCGTAGCAGGGCAGTAGCAGTAGGGTAGTAGCGGTAGCAGGGCAGCTGCAATTGCGTAGCGGTAGCAGGGCAGCTGCTATAGCGTAGCGGTAGCAGGGCAGCAGCTGTAGGGTAGTAGCCGCAGCAGGGCAGTAGCAGTAGGGTAGTAGCGGTAGCAGGGCAGCAGCTGTAGGGTAGTAGCCGCAGCAGGGCAGTAGCAGTAGGGTAGTAGCGGTAGCAGGGCAGCAGCTATAGGGTAGTAGCCGTAGCAGGGCAGTAGCAGTAGGGTAGTAGCGGTAGCAGGGCAGCTGCTATAGCGTAGCGGTAGCAGGGCAGCAGCTATAGCGTAGCGGTAGCAGGGCAGCAGCTGTAGGGTAGTAGCCGCAGCAGGGCAGTAGCAGTAGGGTAGTAGCGGTAGCAGGGCAGCTGCAATAGCGTAGCGGTAGCAGGGCAGTAGCTATAGCGTAGCGGTAGCAGGGCAGCAGCTATAGCGTAGCGGTAGCAGGGCAGCAGCTATAGCGTAGCGGTAGCAGGGCGGCAGCTATAGCGTAGCGGTAGCAGGGCAGCAGCTATAGCGTAGCGGTAGCAGGGCAGCAGCTATAGCGTAGCGGTAGCAGGGCAGCAGCTATAGCGTAGCGGTAGCAGGGCAGCAGCTATAGCGTAGCGGTAGCAGGGCAGTAGCAGTAGGGTAGTAGCGGTAGCAGGGCAGCTGCAATAGCGTAGCGGTAGCAGGGCAGCAGCTATAGCGTAGCGGTAGCACGGCAGCAGCTATAGCGTAGCGGTAGCAGGGCAGCAGCTATAGGGTAGTAGCCGTAGCAGGGCAGTAGCAGTAGGGTAGTAGCGGTAGCAGGGCAGCAGCTGTAGCATAGTAGCCGTAGCAGAGCAATAACATCACCGTAGTAGCGGTAGCAGCAGCTGTATCGTAGCAGCCGCAGCAGTAGCGTAGTAGCCGTAGCAGAGCAGCAGCAGTAGGGTAGTAGCGGTAGCAGGGCAGCAGCTGTAGCGTAGTAGCGGTAGCTGGGAAGCAACTGTATCGTAGTAGCGGTAGCAGGGCAGCAGCTGTAGGGTAGTAGCCGTAGCAGGGCAGTAGCAGTAGGGTAGTAGCGGTAGCAGGGCAGCAGCTATAGCGTAGCGGTAGCAGGGCAGCAGCTGTAGGGTAGTAGCCGCAGCAGGGTAGTAGCAGTAGGGTAGTAGCGGCAGCAGGGCAGTTGCAATAGCGTAGCGGTAGCAGGGCAGCAGCTATAGGGTAGTAGCCGTAGCAGGGCAGTATTAGTAGGGTAGTAGCGGTAGCAGGGCAGCTGCAATAGCGTAGCGGTAGCAGGGCAGCAGCTATAGCGTAGCGGTAGCACGGCAGCAGCTATAGGGTAGTAGCCGTAGCAGGGCAGTAGCAGTAGGGTAGTAGCGGTAGCAGGGTAGCTGCAATAGCGTAGCGGTAGCAGGGCAGCAGCTATAGCGTAGCGGTAGCAGGGCAGCAGCTGTAGGGTAGTAGCCGTAGCAGGGCAGTAGCAGTAGGGTAGTAGCGGTAGCAGGGCAGCTGCAATAGCGTAGCGGTAGCAGGGCAGCAGCTATAGCGTAGCGGTAGCACGGCAGCAGCTATAGCGTAGCGGTAGCAGGGCAGCAGCTGTAGGGTAGTAGCGGTAGCAGGGCAGCTGCAATAGCGTAGCGGTAGCAGGGCAGCAGCTGTAGGGTAGTAGCCGTAGCAGGGCAGTAGCAGTAGCGTAGTAGCGGTAGCAGGGCAGCTGCAATAGCGTAGCGGTAGCAAGGCAGCAGCTATAGCGTAGCGGTAGCAGGGCAGCAGCTACAGCGTAGCGGTAGCAGGGCAGCAGCTGTAGGGTAGTAGCCGCAGCAGGGTAGTAGCAGTAGGGTAGTAGCGGCAGCAGGGCAGTTGCAATAGCGTAGCGGTAGCAGGGCAGCAGCTATAGGGTAGTAGCCGTAGCAGGGCAGTATTAGTAGGGTAGTAGCGGTAGCAGGGCAGCTGCAATAGCGTAGCGGTAGCAGGGCAGCAGCTATAGCGTAGCGGTAGCACGGCAGCAGCTATAGGGTAGTAGCCGTAGCAGGGCAGTAGCAGTAGGGTAGTAGCGGTAGCAGGGTAGCTGCAATAGCGTAGCGGTAGCAGGGCAGCAGCTATAGCGTAGCGGTAGCAGGGCAGCAGCTGTAGGGTAGTAGCCGTAGCAGGGCAGTAGCAGTAGGGTAGTAGCGGTAGCAGGGCAGCTGCAATAGCGTAGCGGTAGCAGGGCAGCAGCTATAGCGTAGCGGTAGCACGGCAGCAGCTATAGCGTAGCGGTAGCAGGGCAGCAGCTGTAGGGTAGTAGCGGTAGCAGGGCAGCTGCAATAGCGTAGCGGTAGCAGGGCAGCAGCTGTAGGGTAGTAGCCGTAGCAGGGCAGTAGCAGTAGCGTAGTAGCGGTAGCAGGGCAGCTGCAATAGCGTAGCGGTAGCAGGGCAGCAGCTATAGCGTAGCGGTAGCAGGGCAGCAGCTATAGCGTAGCGGTAGCACGGCAGCAGCTGTAGGGTAGTATCCGTAGCAGGGCAGTAGCAGTAGGGTAGTAGCGGTAGCAGGGCAGCAGCTATAGCGTAGCGGTAGCCAGGCAGCAGCTGTAGGGTAGTAGCCGTAGCAGGGCAGTAGCAGTAGGGTAGTAGCGGTAGCAGGGCAGCTGCAATAGCGTAGCGGTAGCAGGGCAGCAGCTATAGCGTAGCGGTAGCAGGGCAGCAGCTATAGCGTAGCGGTAGCAGGGCAGCAGCTATAGCGTAGCGGTAGCATGGCAGCAGCTGTAGGGTAGTAGCCATAGCAGGGCAGTAGCAGTAGGGTAGTAGCGGTAGCAGGGCTGCTGCAATAGCGTAGCGGTAGCAGGGCTGCTGCAATAGCGTAGCGGTAGCAGGGCTGCTGCAATAGCGTAGCGGTAGCAGGGCAGCAGCTATAGCGTAGCGGTAGCAGGGCAGCAGCTATAGCGTAGCGGTAGCAGGGCAGCAGCTATAGCGTAGCGGTAGCAGGGCAGCAGCTGTTGGGTAGTAGCCGTAGCAGGGCAGTAGCAGTAGGGTAGTAGCGGTAGCAGGGCAGCTGCTATAGCGTAGCGGTAGCAGGGCAGCAGCTGTAGGGTAGTAGCCGCAGCAGGGCAGTAGCAGTAGGGTAGTAGCGGTAGCTGGGCAGCAGCTATAGGGTAGTAGCCGTAGCAGGGCAGTAGCAGTAGGGTAGTAGCGGTAGCAGGGCAGCTGCAATAGCGTAGCGGTAGCAGGGCAGCAGCTATAGCCTAGCGGTAGCACGGCAGCAGCTGTAGGGTAGTAGCCGTAGCAGGGCAGTAGCAGTAGGGTAGTAGCGGTAGCAGGGCAGCAGCTATAGCGTAGCGGTAGCAGGGCAGCAGCTGTAGGGTAGTAGCCGTAGCAGGGCAGTAGCAGTAGGGTAGTAGCGGTAGCAGGGCAGCTGCAATAGCGTAGCGGTAGCAGGGCAGCAGCTATAGCGTAGCGGTAGCAGGGCAGCAGCTATAGCGTAGCGGTAGCAGGGCAGCTGCTATAGCGTAGCGGTAGCAGGGCAGCAGCTGTAGGGTAGTAGCCGCAGCAGGGCAGTAGCAGTAGGGTAGTAGCGGTAGCAGGGCAGCTGCTATAGCGTAGCGGTAGCAGGGCAGCAGCTATAGCGTAGCGGTAGCAGGGCAGCAGCTGTAGGGTAGTAGCCGCAGCAGGGCAGTAGCAGTAGGGTAGTAGCGGTAGCAGGGCAGCAGCTATAGGGTAGTAGCCGTAGCAGGGCAGTAGCAGTAGGGTAGTAGCGGTAGCAGGGCAGCTGCTATAGCGTAGCGGTAGCAGGGCAGCAGCTATAGCGTAGCGGTAGCAGGGCAGCAGCTGTAGGGTAGTAGCCGCAGCAGGGCAGTAGCAGTAGGGTAGTAGCGGAAGCAGGGCAGTAGCTATAGCGTAGCGGTAGCAGGGCAGCAGCTATAGCGTAGCGGTAGCAGGGCAGCAGCTATAGCGTAGCGGTAGCAGGGCAGCAGCTATAGCGTAGCGGTAGCATGGCAGCAGCTGTAGGGTAGTAGCCGTAGCAGGGCAGTAGCAGTAGGGTAGTAGCGGTAGCAGGGCTGCTGCAATAGCGTAGCGGTAGCAGGGCGGCAGCTATAGCGTAGCGGTAGCAGGGCAGCAGCTATAGCGTAGCGGTAGCAGGGCAGTAGCAGTAGGGTAGTAGCGGTAGCAGGGCAGCTGCAATAGCGTAGCGGTAGCAGGGCAGCAGCTATAGCGTAGCGGTAGCACGGCAGCAGCTATAGCGTAGCGGTAGCAGGGCAGCAGCTGTAGGGTAGTAGCCGCAGCAGGGTAGTAGCAGTAGGATAGTAGCCGCAGCAGGGCAGTAGCAGTAGGGTAGTAGCGGTAGCAGGGCAGCTGCAACAGCGTGGCGGTAGCAGGGCAGTAGCAGTAGGGTAGTAGCGGTTGCAGGGCAGCTGCAATAGCGTAGCGGTAGCAGGGCAGCAGCTATAGCGTAGCGGTAGCACGGCAGCAGCTATAGCGTAGCGGTAGCAGGGCAGCAGCTGTAGGGTAGTAGCGGTAGCAGGGCAGCTGCAATAGCGTAGCGGTAGCAGGGCAGCAGCTGTAGGGTGGTAGCCGCAGCAGGGTAGTAGCAGTAGGGTAGTAGTGGCAGCAGGGCAGTTGCAATAGCGTAGCGGTAGCAGGGCAGCAGCTATAGGGTAGTAGCCGTAGCAGGGCAGTATTAGAGGGTAGTAGCGGTAGCAGGGCAGCTGCAATAGCGTAGCGGTAGCAGGGCAGCAGCTATAGCGTAGCGGTAGCACGGCAGCAGCTATAGGGTTGTAGCCGTAGCAGGGCAGTAGCAGTAGGGTAGTAGCGGTAGCAGGGTAGCTGCAATAGCGTAGCGGTAGCAGGGCAGCAGCTATAGCGTAGCGGTAGCAGGGCAGCAGCTGTAGGGTAGTAGCCGTAGCAGGGCAGTAGCAGTAGGGTAGTAGCGGTAGCAGGGCAGCTGCAATAGCGTAGCGGTAGCAGGGCAGCAGCTATAGCGTAGCGGTAGCACGGCAGCAGCTATAGCGTAGCGGTAGCAGGGCAGCAGCTGTAGGGTAGTAGCGGTAGCAGGGCAGCTGCAATAGCGTAGCGGTAGCAGGGCAGCAGCTGTAGGGTAGTAGCCGTAGCAGGGCAGTAGTAGTAGAGTAGTAGCAGTAGGGTAGTAGCGGTAGCAGGGCAGCTGCAATAGCGTAGCGGTAGCAGGGCAGCAGCTATAGCGTAGCGGTAGCACGGCAGCAGCTATAGCGTAGCGGTAGCAGGGCAGCAGCTGTAGGGTAGTAGCGGTAGCAGGGCAGCTGCAATAGCGTAGCGGTAGCAGGGCAGCAGCTGTAGCATAGTAGCCGTAGCAGGGCAGTAGCAGTAGGGTAGTAGCGGTAGCAGGGCAGCTGCAATAGCATAGCGGTAGCAAGGCAGCAGCTATAGCGTAGCGGTAGTAGGGCAGCAGCTACAGCGTAGCGGTAGCAGGGCAGCAGCTGTAGGGTAGTAGCCGAGCAGGGCAGTAGCAGTAGGGTAGTAGCGGTAGCAGGGCAGCTGTAATAGCGTAGCGGTAGCAGGGCAGCAGCTATAGCGTAGCGGTAGCACGGCAGCAGCTGTAGGGTAGTAGCCGTAGCAGGGCAGTAGCAGTAGGGTAGTAGCGGTAGCAGGGCAGCAGCTATAGCGTAGCGGTAGCAGGGCAGCAGCTGTAGGGTAGTAGCCGTAGCAGGGCAGTAGCAGTAGGGTAGTAGCGGTAGCAGGGCAGCTGCAATAGCGTAGCGGTAGCAGGGCAGCAGCTATAGCGTAGCGGTAGCAGGGCAGCAGCTATAGCGTAGCGGTAGCAGGGCAGCAGCTGTAGGGTAGTAGCCGTAGCAGGGCAGTAGCAGTAGGGTAGTAGCGGTAGCAGGGCAGCTGCAATAGCGTAGCGGTAGCAGGGCAGCAGCTATAGCGTAGCGGTAGCAGGGCAGCAGCTGTAGGGTAGTAGCCGCAGCAGGGCAGTAGCAGTAGGGTAGTAGCGGTAGCAGGCAGCTGCAATAGCGTAGCGGTAGCAGGGCAGCAGCTATAGGGTAGTACCCGTAGCAGGGCAGTAGCAGTAGGGTAGTAGCGGTAGCAGGGCAGCAGCTGTAGCGTAGTAGCCGTAGCAGAGCAATAGCATCACCGTAGTAGCGGTAGCAGCAGCTGTATCGTAGCAGCCGCAGCAGGGCAGCAGCAGTAGAAGAACAGCAGTAGCGTAGTAGCCGTAGCAGAGCAGCAGCAGTAGGGTAGTAGCGGTAGCAGGGCAGCAGCTGTAGCGTAGTAGCGGTAGCTGGGAAGCAACTGTATCGTAGTAGCGGTAGCAGGGCAGCAGCTGTAGGGTAGTAGCCGTAGCAGGGCAGTAGCAGTAGGGTAGTAGCGGTAGCAGGGCAGCTGCAATAGCGTAGCGGTAGCAGGGCAGCAGCTATAGCGTAGCGGTAGCACGGCGGTAGCTATAGGTTAGTAGACGTAGCAGGGCAGTAGCAGTAGGGTAGTAGCGGTAGCAGGGTAGCTGCAATAGCGTAGCGGTAGCAGGGCAGCAGCTATAGCGTAGCGGTAGCACGGCAGCAGCTATAGCGTAGCGGTAGCAGGGCAGCAGCTGTAGGGTAGTAGCGGTAGCAGGGCAGCTGCAATAGCGTAGCGGTAGCAGGGCAGCAGCTGTAGGGTAGTAGCCGTAGCAGGGCAGTAGTAGTAGGGTAGTAGCAGTAGGGTAGTAGCGGTAGCAGGGCAGCTGCAATAGCGTAGCGGTAGCAGGGCAGCAGCTATAGCGTAGCGGTAGCAGGGCAGCAGCTGTAGGGTAGTAGCCGCAGCAGGGTAGTAGCAGTAGGGTAGTAGTGCCAGCAGGGCAGTTGCAATAGCGTAGCGGTAGCAGGACAGCAGCTATAGGGTAGTAGCCGTAAGAGGGCAGTATTAGTAGGGTAGTAGCGGTAGCAGGGCAGCTGCAATAGCGTAGCGGTAGCAGGGCAGCAGCTATAGCGTAGCGGTAGCACGGCAGCAGCTATAGGGTAGTAGCCGTAGCAGGGCAGTAGCAGTAGGGTAGTAGCGGTAGCAGGGTAGCTGCAATAGCGTAGCGGTAGCAGGGCAGCAGCTATAGCGTAGCGGTAGCAGGGCAGCAGCTGTAGGGTAGTAGCCGTAGCAGGGCAGTAGCAGTAGGGTAGTAGCGGTAGCAGGGCAGCTGCAATAGCGTAGCGGTAGCAGGGCAGCAGCTATAGCGTAGCGGTAGCACGGCAGCAGCTATAGCGTAGCGGTAGCAGGGCAGCAGCTGTAGGGTAGTAGCGGTAGCAGGGCAGCTGCAATAGCGTAGCGGTAGCAGGGCAGCAGCTGTAGGGTAGTAGCCGTAGCAGGGCAGTAGTAGTAGGGTAGTAGCAGTAGGGTAGTAGCGGTAGCAGGGCAGCTGCAATAGCGTAGCGGTAGCAGGGCAGCAGCTATAGCGTAGCGGTAGCACGGCAGCAGCTATAGCGTAGCGGTAGCACGGCAGCAGCTATAGCGTAGCGGTAGCAGGGCAGCAGCTGTAGGGTAGTAGCGGTAGCAGGGCAGCTGCAATAGCGTAGCGGTAGCAGGGCAGCAGCTGTAGCATAGTAGCCGTAGCAGGGCAGTAGCAGTAGGGTAGTAGCGGTAGCAGGGCAGCTGCAATAGCATAGCGGTAGCAAGGCAGCAGCTATAGCGTAGCGGTAGTAGGGCAGCAGCTACAGCGTAGCGGTAGCAGGGCAGCAGCTGTAGGGTAGTAGCCGAGCAGGGCAGTAGCAGTAGGGTAGTAGCGGTAGCAGGGCAGCTGCAATAGCGTAGCGGTAGCAGGGCAGCTGCAATAGCGTAGCGGTAGCAGGGCAGCAGCTATAGCGTAGCGGTAGCAGGGCAGCAGCTGTAGGGTAGTAGCCGTAGCAGGGCAGTAGCAGTAGGGTAGTAGCGGTAGCAGGGCAGCAGCTATAGCGTAGCGGTAGCAGGGCAGCAGCTGTAGGGTAGTAGCCGTAGCAGGGCAGTAGCAGTAGGGTAGTAGCGGTAGCAGGGCAGCTGCAATAGCGTAGCGGTAGCAGGGCAGCTGCAATAGCGTAGCGGTAGCAGGGCAGCAGCTATAGCGTAGCGGTAGCAGGGCAGCAGCTATAGCGTAGCGGTAGCATGGCAGCAGCTGTAGGGTAGTAGCCGTAGCAGGGCAGTAGCAGTAGGGTAGTAGCGGTAGCAGGGCTGCTGCAATAGCGTAGCGGTAGCAGGGCGGCAGCTATAGCGTAGCGGTAGCAGGGCAGCAGCTATAGCGTAGCGGTAGCAGGGCAGCAGCTATAGCGTAGCGGTAGCAGGGCAGCAGCTGTAGGGTAGTAGCCGTAGCAGGGCAGTAGCAGTAGGGTAGTAGCGGTAGCAGGGCAGCTGCAATAGCGTAGCGGTAGCAGGGCAGCAGCTATAGCGTAGCGGTAGCAGGGCAGCAGCTGTAGGGTAGTAGCCGCAGCAGGGCAGTAGCAGTAGGGTAGTAGCGGTAGCAGGCAGCTGCAATAGCGTAGCGGTAGCAGGGCAGCAGCTATAGGGTAGTACCCGTAGCAGGGCAGTAGCAGTAGGGTAGTAGCGGTAGCAGGGCAGCAGCTGTAGCGTAGTAGCCGTAGCAGAGCAATAGCATCACCGTAGTAGCGGTAGCAGCAGCTGTATCGTAGCAGCCGCAGCAGGGCAGCAGCAGTAGAAGAACAGCAGCAGCGTAGTAGCCGTAGCAGAGCAGCAGCAGTAGGGTAGTAGCGGTAGCAGGGCAGCAGCTGTAGCGTAGTAGCGGTAGCTGGGAAGCAACTGTATCGTAGTAGCGGTAGCAGGGCAGCAGCTGTAGGGTAGTAGCCGTAGCAGGGCAGTAGCAGTAGGGTAGTAGCGGTAGCAGGGCAGCTGCAATAGCGTAGCGGTTGCAGGGCAGCAGCTGTAGGCTAGTAGCCGTAGCAGGGCAGTAGCAGTAGGGTAGTAGCGGTAGCAGGGCACCTGCAATAGCGTAGCGGTAGCAGGGCAGCAGCTATAGCGTAGCGGTAGCAGGGCAGCAGCTGTAGGGTAGTAGCCGTAGCAGGGCAGTAGTAGTAGGGTAGTAGCGGTAGCAGGGCAGCTGCAATAGCGTAGCGGTAGCAGGGCAGCAGCTATAGCGTAGCGGTAGCAGCGCAGCAGCTGTAGGGTAGTAGCCGTAGCAGGGCAGTAGCAGTAGGGTAGTAGCGGTAGCAGGGCAGCTGCAATAGCGTAGCGTTAGCAGGGCAGCAGCTATAGCGTAGCGGTAGTAGGGCAGCAGCTATAGGGTAGTAGCCGTAGCAGAGCAGCGACAGTAGGGTAGTAGCGGTAGCAGGGCAGCTGCAATAGCGTAGCGGTAGCAGGGCAGCAGCTATAGCGTAGCGGTAGCACGGCAGCAGCTATAGGGTAGTAGCCGTAGCAGGGCAGTAGCAGTAGGGTAGTAGCGGTAGCAGGGCAGCTGCAATAGCGTAGCGGTAGCAGGGCAGCAGCTGTAGGGTAGTAGCCGTAGCAGGGCAGTATCAGTAGGGTGTAGCGGTAGCAGGGCAGCAGCTGTAGAGTAGTAGCCGTAGCAGAGCAGTAGCATCACCGTAGTAGCGGTAGCAGCCGCAGCAGGGCAGCAGCAGTAGCCGAACAGCAGTAGCGTAGTAGCCGTAGCAGAGCAGCAGCAGTAGGGTAGTAGCGGTAGCAGGGCAGCAGCTGTAGCGTAGTAGCGGTAGTTGGGAAGCAGATGTATCGCAGTAGCGGTAGCAGGGCAGCAGCTGCAGGGTAGTAGCCGTTGCAGGGCAGCAGCAGTACGGTAGTAGCGGTAGCAGGGCAGCTTCAATAGTGTAGCGGTAGCAGGGCAGCAGCTATAGCGTAGCGGTAGCAGGGCAGCAGCTGTAGAGTAGTATCCGTAGCAGAGGAGTAGCATCACCGTAGTAGCGGTAGCAGCAGCTGTATCGTAGCAGCCGCAGCAGGGCAGCAGCAGTAGATGAACAGCAGTAGCGTAGTAGCCGTAGCAGAGCAGCAGCAGTAGGGTAGTAGCGGTAGCAGGGCAGCAGCTGTAGCGTAGTAGCCGTAGCAGGGCAGTAGCAGTAGGGTAGTAGCGGTAGCAGGGCAGCTGCAATAGCGTAGCGGTAGCAGGGCAGCTGCAATAGCGTAGCGGTAGCAGGGCAGCAGCTATAGCGTAGCGGTAGCAGGGCAGCAGCTATAGGATAGTAGCCGTAGCAGGTCAGTAGCAGTAGGGTAGTAGCCATAGCAGGGCAGCTGCAATAGCCTAGCGGTAGCAGGGCAGCAGCTATAGCGTAGCGGTAGCAGGGCAGCAACTGTAGCGTAGTAGCCATAGCAGAGCAGTTGCATCACCGTAGTAGCGGTAGCAGCAGCTGTATCGTAGCAGCCGCAGCAGGGCAGCAGCAGTAGCCGAACAGCAGTAGCGTAGTAGCCGTAGCAGAGCAGCAGCAGTAGGTTAGTAGCGGCAGCAGGGCAACAGCTATAGCGTAGTAGCGGTAGCTGGGAAGCAGCTGTAGCGTAGTAGCGGTAGCAGGGCAGCACCTGTAGCGTAGTAGCCGTAGCAGGGCGTATCAGCACCGTAGTAGCGCTAGCAGCACCTGTAGCGTAGCTGCCAAAGCAGGGAAGCAGCAGTAGACGTAGCAGAGCAGCAGCAGTAGCGTAGTAGCAGTAGCAGGGCAGCAGCAGTAGCGTAGTAGCAGTAGCAGGGCAGCAGCTGTAGTGTAGTAGTGGTGTCATGGCAGCAGCTGTATCGTAGTAGCCGCAGCAAGGCAGTAGCAGAGGAGCAGCAGCACCGTAGTAGCGATATCAGGGTCGCAGCTGTATCTGGGCAGTAGCAGGGCAGTAGCAGCAGCAGAGCAGTAGCTTAGTAGCAAAGCAGTAGCTTAGTATCGGTAGCGAGGCAGCAGTTGTAGCAGGGCAGTAGCAGAGCAGCAACTGTAGCAGGGCAGTAGCAGAGCAGCAACTGTAGGAGGGCAGTAGCAGAGAAGCAGCAGTAGCGGGGCAACAGTAGTGGAGCAACAGTAGCCGGCATCAGTAGCGTAGTACCGTAGCAGAGCATCAGTAGCATCTTAGTACCAGTAGCAGGGCAGCAGCTGTATCGGTAGCAGAGCAGCAGCTGGACCGATAGCAGGGCAGCAGCTTTAGCGGTAGCAGGACAGCATCTGTAGCGTAGTAGCGGTTGCACAGCAGCAGCAGTACAGTAGTATCAGGGCAGTAGGTGTAGCACAGCAGCCGTAGCAGGGCAGCAGCTATAGCGTAGTAACGGTAGCAGAGCAGCAGCTGTAGCAGGTCAGTAGCAGAGCAGCAGCAGGAGCGTAGAAGAAGTAGCAGGGCTGCAGCTTTAGCGTAGTAGCGGTAGCAGGGCAGCAGCTGTAGCGTAGTAGCGGTAGCAGAGCAGCACCGTAGTAGCACTAGCAGGGTAGAAGCTGTAGGTGGGCAGTAGCAGACTAGCACCAGCAGCAGAACAGCAGCAGTGGCATAGTAGCAGCAGCATGGCAGAGGCATAGCGTAGTAGCGGTAGCAGGGCAGCAGCTGTAGCGTAGTAGTGGTAGCAGGGCAGCAGCTTAGTAGCGGTACCCGGGCAGCAGGTATAGCGTAGCGGAAGCAGTGAAGCAGCTGTAGCATAGTAGCCGTAGCAGGGCAGTAGCATCACCGTAGTAGCGGTAGCAGCAGCAGTAGCGTAGTAGCAGCAACATGGCAGCAGCAGTAGCGTAGTAGCGGTAGCAGGGCAGTAGCTGTAGGGTAATAGCCGTAGCAGGGCAGTAGCAGTAGGGTAGCAGCGATAACAGGGCAGCAGCTTTAGCGCAGTAGCGGCAGCAGGGCAGCAGCTGAAGCATAGTAGCGAAGTAGCCGTAGCAGGGCAGTAGCATCACGGTAGTAGCGGAAGCAGCACCTGTAGCGTAGCTGCTGCAGCAGGGCAGCAGCAGTAACGGAACAGCAGTAGCGTAGTAGCCGTAGCAGAGCAGCAGCATTAGGGTAGTAGCGGTAGCAGGGCAGCAGCTTTAGCGCAGTAGCGGCAGCAGGGCAGCAGTTGAAGCATAGTAGCGATAGCAGGGCAGCTGCTGTAGCGTAGTAGCGGTAGCATGGCAGCAGCTGTAGCGTACTAGCGGTAGCAGGGCAACAGCTGTAGGGTAGTAGCCGTAGCAGGGCAGTAGCAGTGGGGTAGTAGCGGTAGGAGTACAGCAGCAGTATCCGAAGAGCAGTAGCAGGGCAGCAGCAGTAGCAGAGCAGTAGCAGAAAGGCTACAGTAGCGTAGTAGCTATAGCAGAGCAGTAGCGTAGTAGCCGTAGCGTAGTAGCCGTAGCAGGGCAGCAGCAGTAGCCGAACAGCAGTAGCGTAGTAGCCGTAGCAGAGCAGCAGCAGTAGGGTAGTAGGGGTAGAAAGGCAGCAGCTGTAGCGTAGTAGCGGTATCAGGGCAGCATCTGTAGCGTAGTAGCGGTAGCGTGCAGCCGCAGCAGCAGTAGCCGAACAGCAGTAGCATAGTAGCCGTAGCAGAGCAGCAGCAGTAGCATAGTAGCGGTAGCAGGGCAGTAGCAGAGAAGCAGCAGCAGTAGCGTAGTAGCAGCAGCATGGCAACAGCAGTAGCGTAGTAACGGTAGCAGGGCAGCAGCTGTAGGTAGTAGCCGTAGCATGGCAGTAGCAGAGCAGCAGCAGCACCTTAGTAGCGATAGCAGGGCAGGAGTTGTAGCAAAGCAGTAGTAGAGAAGCAGCAGCAGCACTGTAGTAGCGGTAGCAGGGCAGCAGCTGTAGCATAGTGGCGGTGGCAGAGCAGCAACTGTAGCGTAGTAGCTGTAGCGTAGTAGCCGAAGCAGGGCAGTAGCAGCACCGTAGTAGCGGTAGGAGCAGCTGTAGCGTAGCAGCCGAAGCAGGGGAGCAGCAGTAGCCGTAGCAGAGCAGCAGCAGTAGCGTAGTAGCCGTAGCAGGGCAGCAGCTGTATGTAGTAGCGTTAGCAGGGCAGCAGCTGTAGCGTAGTAGCCGCAGCATGGCAGTAGCAGAGGAGGATCAGCACCGTAGTAGCGATAGCAGGGTAGCAGCTATAGCTGAGCAGAGCAGTAGCAGCAGCAGCAGCAGAGCAGCTGCAGTAGCGTAATAGCAGCAGCATGGCAACAGCAGTAGCGTAGTAGCAGTAGCAGGGAAGCAGCTGTAGGGTAGTTGCGGTAGCAGGGCAGCAGCTGTAGGGTAATAGCGGTAGCAGGGCAGCAACTGTAGGGTAGTAGCGGTAGCAGGGCAGCAGCTGTAGCGTAGTAGCCGTAGCAGGGTAGTAGCATCACCGTAGTAGCGGAAGCAGCAGCTGTAGGGTAGGAGCCGCAATAGGGCAGCAGCAGTAGCGGAACAGCAGTAGCGTAGTAGCCTTAGCAGAGCAGCAGCAGCAGCTGTAGCGTAGTAGCGGCAGCATGGCAGCAGCTGTAGCGTAGTAGCGGCAGCATGGCAGCAGCTGTAGCGTAGTAGCGGCAGCATGGCAGCAGCTGTAGCAAGGCAGTAGCAGAGCAGCAGCAGTAGTGGTAGCAGAGCAGCAGCTGTAGCATAGTTGCGGTCGTAGAGCAGCAACTGTAGCGTAGCAGCTGTAGCGTAGTAGCTCAAGCGTAGTAGCCGTAGCAGAGCAGCAGCTGTAGGGTAGTAGCCGTAGCAGGGCAGTAACAGAGCAGCAGCAGCACCGTAGTAGCGATAGCAGGGCAGCAGCTGTAGCAGGGGAGTAGCAGAGCAGCAGCAGTAGCAGCGCAACAGCATCGTAGTAGCGGTAGCAGCTGTAGCATAGTAGCGGTCGCACAGCAGCAATTGTAGCGTAGCAGCTGTAGCGTAGTAGCCGTAGAAGGGCAGCAGCTGTAGCGTAGTAGCGGTAACAGGGTAGCGGTAACAGGGTAGCAGCAGTAGCAGAGCAGGTACAGTAGCGTAGTAGCTGTAGCAGAGCAGTAGCGTAGTAACGTAGCAGGAAGTAGCAGAGCAGTAGTTTAGTAGCGGTACCTGGGCTATAGCGTAGCGGTAGCAGGGCAGCAGCTGTAGCGTAGTAGCCGTAGCTGGGCAGAAGCATCACCGTAGTAGCGGTAGCAGCAGCTGTAGCGGAGCAGCCGCAGCAGGATAGCAGCAGTAGCCGAACAGCAGTAGCGTAGCAGCCGTAGAAGAGCAGCAGCAGTAGCGTAGTAGCGGTAGCAGGACAGTAGCAGAGAAGCAGCAGCACCGTATTAGCGATAGCAGGGTAGCAGCTGTAGCTGGGCAGTAGCAGAGCTGCAACAGCAGAGCAGCAGCAGCAGTAGCGTAGTAGCAGCAGTAGCGTAGTAGCGATAGCAGGGCAGAACCTGAAGCATAGTAGCGGTAGCAGGGCAGCAGCTGTAGCGTAGTAGCGGTAGCAGGGCAGCAGCCGTAGCAGGTCAGTAGCAGAGCAGCAGCAGGAGCGTAGAAGAAGTAGCAGGGCTGCAGTTGTATCGTAGTAGCGGTAGCAGGGCCAGCTGTAGCGTAGTAGCGGTAGCAGGGCAGCAGCTATAGCGTAGCGATAGCAGGCAGCAGCTGTAGCAGGGCAGTAGCAGATCAGCAGCAATTAGAGGGGCAGCAGTTAGAGGGGCAGCAGTAGCGGGACAGTAGTAGCGGTAGCAGCAGCTGTAGCGTAGTAGCCCCAGCAGGGCAGCAGCAGTACGAGCAGCAGTAGCGTAGTAGGGGTAGCAGAGTAGGAGCAGTAGCGTAGTAGCGGTAGTAGGGCAACACCTGTAGCGTAGTAGTCGTAGCAGGGCAGCAGCTGTAGCGTAGCAGCCGTAGCAGGGCAGTAGCAGAGCAGCAGCAGCACCGTAGTAGCGATAGCAGGGCAGCAGCTGTAGCAGGGGAGTAGCAGAGTAGCAGCAGTAGCAGCGCAACAGCATCGTAGTAGCGGTAGCAGCTGTAGCATAGTTGCGGTAGCAGCTGTAGCATAGTTGCGGTCGCACAGCAGCAATTGTAGCGTAGCAGCTGTAGCGTAGTAACCGTAGAAGGGCAGCAGCTGTAGCGTAGTAGCAGTAACAGGGTAGCAGCAGTAGCAGAGCAGGTACAGTAGCGTAGTAGCTGTAGCAGAGCAGTAGCGTAGTAACCGTAGCAGGAAGTAGCAGAGCAGTAGTTTAGTAGCGGTACCTGGGCTATAGCGTAGCGGTAGCAGGGCAGCAGCTGTAGCGTAGTAGCCGTAGCAGGGCAGAAGCATCACCGTAGTAGCGGTAGCAGCAGCTGTAGCGGAGCAGCCGCAGCAGGATAGCAGCAGTAGCCGAACAGCAGTAGCGTAGCAGCCGTAGAAGAGCAGCAGCAGTAGCGTAGTAGCGGTAGCAGGACAGTAGCAGAGAAGCAGCAGCACCGTATTAGCGATAGCAGGGTAGCAGCTGTAGCTGGGCAGTAGCAGAGCTGCAACAGCAGAGCAGCAGCAGCAGTAGCGTAGTAGCAGCAGTAGCGTAGTAGCGATAGCAGGGCAGCACCTGAAGCATAGTAGCGGTAGCAGGGCAGCAGCTGTAGCGTAGTAGCGGTAGCAGGGCAGCAGCCGTAGCAGGTCAGTAGCAGAGCAGCAGCAGGAGCGTAGAAGAAGTAGCAGGGCTGCAGTTGTATCGTAGTAGAGGTAGCAGGGCCAGCTGTAGCGTAGTAGCGGTAGCAGGGCAGCAGCTATAGCGTAGCGATAGCAGGCAGCAGCTGTAGCAGGGCAGTAGCAGATCAGCAGCAGTTAGAGGGGCAGCAGTAGCGGGACAGTAGTAGCGGTAGCAGCAGCTGTAGCGTAGTAGCCCCAGCAGGGCAGCAGCAGTACGAGCAGCAGTAGCGTAGTAGGGGTAGCAGAGTAGGAGCAGTAGCGTAGTAGCGGTAGTAGGGCAACACCTGTAGCGTAGTAGTCGTAGCAGGGCAGCAGCTGTAGCGTAGCAGCCGTAGCGTAGCAGCCGTAGCAGGGCAGTAGCAGAGCAGCAGCAGCACCGTAGTAGCCATATCAGGGTAACAGCTGTAGCAGGGTAGTAGCAGGGCAGCAGCAGTAGCGTAGTACCGGTAGCAGTTCAGCAGCTGTAGCGTAGTTTGTCGCAGAGCAGCAGCTGTAGCGCAGTAGCCGTAGTAGGGAAGCAGCTGTAGCGTAGTAGGGGTAGCAGGGCAACAGCTGTAGCAGGACAGCACCAATAGCAGAGCAGCTACAGTAGCGTAGTAGCGGTAGCAGAGCATTAGCCTAGTAGCGGTACCAGGGCGGAAGGTATAGCATAGCGGTAGCAGGGCAGCAGCTGCAGCAGGGAAGTAGCAGAGCAGCAGCAGTAGCGGGGCAACAGTAGCAGGGAAACAGTAGCGGGATAGCAGTAGCAGAGTATCAGGAGTGTAGTAGCGGTAACAGAGCAGCAGCAGCACCGTAGTTGCGGTAGCAGTGCAGCATCTGTAGCGTAGTAGCGGTACTAGGGCAGGAGCTGTATTGTAGAAGAGGTGGCAGATCACCAGCAGTACTGTAGTAGCAGGGCAGCAGCTGTAGCGTAGTAGCAGGGCAGCAGTTGTAGCGTAGTAGAAGGGCAGCAGCTTTAGCAGACCAACTGCAGTAGCGTGTACCGGTAGCAGAGCAGCAGGAGTAGTGGTACCAGAGCAGCAGCTATAGCGTAGTAGCGGTAGCAGCTGTAGCAGGGCAGCAGTTGTAGCGTAGTAGCCGTAGCAGGGCAGTAGTTGCACCGTAGTAGCAGCAATATTAGCAGTACCAGCTGCAGCAGTAGCAGTGGCAGCTAGCGGTAGCAGCAGATGCAGTAGCGGTATCGTTATGTGCAGTAAACCCAGCACCTGTAGTAGCAGCATTAGCAGCAGCAGTAGCTAGCAGTAGCCGTAACAGCTGCGCCTGTACCGGTAGCGCAGTTGTAGTAATTATAGCAGTAGCAGTGGCTGCAGCTGTAGCGGCAGCAACAGCAGCAGTAGCAGCTGTATGGGGTACTAGCAGCAGTAGGAGCAGCAGCGTAGCGGTAGCAGTAGCTGAAGTGGCAGTAGCGTAGTAGTAACGGGAGCTGTATCAGCAGCAGCAGATGATCGGTAGGTGCAGTAAACGTAGCAGCTGTAGTAGCGGCATTAGCAGCAGCAGTAGCTCTCAGTAGGCGAACAGCTGCAGCTGTAGCGGTAGCAGCTGCAGATGTAGTTGTAGCGGCAGCAGCAGTAGCGGTAGCACTGTAGGTGTACAAACAGCAGCAGGAACAGCAGCGTAGCGGTAGCAGCAGCGGCGGTAGTACCAGTGGCGCAGCAGTAGCGTAGTAGTAGCGGCAGCTGTGTCAGCATCAGCAGATTCAGTAGCGTTATCGGTAGAAGCTGCAGCTGTATAGGGGAGCTGTAGTAGCAGTAGCAGCAGCCGTAGTAGCTGTAGTAGCAGCATACGCAGTAATGGTAGCTGCAATAAATGCAGTAGCGGTACAGCTGCAGCAGTAAGGGTATCAGCTGCAGCAGTAGCGGTACCAGCTGCAGCAGTAGCAGCAGATGTAGTAGCAGCACTAGAGCGGCAGTAGGGGTAGCAAATACAGCTGTAGCGGTAGCAGGATTAGCGTAGCAGCAGGGTAGCAGCAGTAGCGTAGTAACTGCAGTAGCGTAGCAGCAGTAGTGTAGCGACTACAGTAGCGTAGTAGTGGTAGCAGCAGTAGCGTTTTAACAGCAACGTAGTAGCCGTAGTAGCTGCAGTAGCGTAGCATCTGCAGTATCATTGCAGCAGCAGCGTAGTATCTGCAGTAGCGTAGTAGCTGTAGAAGCGTCGTAGCGGTAGCAGTAGTAGCGTAGCAGCAGCAGTGTAGTAACTGCAGTAGCGTAGTAGCGTAGCGGCAGCAGTGTAGTAACTGCAGTAGCGTAGTAGCCGTAATATCTGCAGTAGCGTAGCTTCTGCAATAGCGTAGCAGCAGCAGAGTAGTAGCTGCAGTAGCTACTATAGTTACAGCGCTGCTATTGCTACTGCTATACAGCCACTACAATTACAACTGTGCAACTAAAGACTAGGACAAAACAAGGAGATGAGGATATGTATATATGTAATGATGTGGAATAATGAATATTGTATATTTTTATTAATAGATGCATTTGGAATACATCGGCAAAAAAAACAAATTTACAAAGTTATGTATGTAGTAGTGCAAAATTGCTGATTCTTACAATTACAATTAATATGCAGGCTTTATTTTCACATAGAATTACAACGTGTTATTTAACAATAAATTATTACGCTTAACTCACCTCAAATTTGTGCATTTTATACTCCAAAACTGTTCTTCTACAGATGCTGTACATAGATAACTAACAGTGAACAATAGTAGTTTTACTTAATTTATGTATGAGAAGGATATGCAATAACGGAGAATAAAATTAATTTCATTGATTCTGGATCGAAATGGTGATTTTATTTTTGTTCCGAAAAGACGAGAGCTGTAAATTTCCATCAGCTCTTTGAGAATACCAGATCCCTATCCGCATTTATTAGTGATTCATTCCCAGACCTTCGAGAAAATAGGAAAACATTTTTGTAAATTTATGTAAATTTTTATCATTTTTAATTATTTATTGAATAAACTTATTTTTTGTAGTCTTTGCCGATTTGTAATGTTTTTGTAAAGTGTATACGGTTTTCACGATGCAGGTATAAAAATTGTGGATCGATCAACAATTCAAGACATGTGTGGTGTGCAAGTGGATGGGAACTAGAAAAAGCTCCTTCGTATAAATCGAGAAAAGTATGATTTCAGAAAATTTCATGCTGACTTCAAAGGGGATGAATGAGAAAAGGTGCACTTTTCTTAAGATAACATAAAATAACAAATTTCGTTAAAAAAAAATGTAGTAGTAGAAGACGCAAGTGACAGTAAGTAAAAAAAAATCTTTAAATTTTTACTGTGGGCATTGTACATACACACAAACCTCCAATTTTTGATAATTTATCAGAATCATATTCTAATCTAAATCTGATTTGAGGTTAACACCTACATATTAGCGTAGTTTGAGAATTCCAGAAAAACGTACCAGATTAGGAGAAATTTAATTATTGGATGATAAAAAGTCAAGAATAATTTCTATAGCTTAGAGACTTCGTCTGTATAATTACAAATTAGTGAAAACTACAATTATGACGCATATGACCTATTACAAGTAGCACACAGGACATCTATAAAGCAATTCCCCAAGCATTTGCCATAGGCCGAGTGGAATTTGTTATGATTTTATTATTTACCAATATAAAAAAATTGTGTGGCTGAATTCCGATAATTTACTGAACTGCCACTTGATTTGGATACCCCTCTCAATCCGTTTTCTGATAATAAAAAATTAAAAACAAAATTGATAAATAAAGGGTTTAGTGAAGAGAACTTTATTCTTTTTCAACGATTGAATAACAAACCCAAACCCAACTATATTAGCATTGGATAAATTGAACAATTGATCGGGTAAAGCCGAGAAGAAATTGTATATTGAAGCAAATAGACCGCAAATAGCTTAGTATTAGAATGCTTCCATGATATAGGTGTAGCGGTATTAGCGATTCCTTGGTAACATTGAAAAAAAAAATCAAAAGTAGAAAACAGACAGCAAGAGTGATTCCCATGGGATTGATATCTTGCAGTTATATAATCTAAAAAATTCCAGCAACGGATATCCTGGACTTGATACATTTCAGACAGTAAATTGTAGAAGAAACTCTCATAAAAGTGGATCAGAAAATAGGGTTTCAGTAAACTCCGGAATGGACCACAATATTTGAAATGATGTATACGTCGAGTGATTCATATTTTTTCGTATCTGAAGTGTTGGGGAAGTCGATCAAATATATACAAAACTGATATTATAAAAAAATTGCTTTTAGCACGCTCTAAAACATGTTATGGTCCATTCCAGAATACACTGCACTACTCTGGTATACCATGCGACATCTAGTTCTTCTGCCATCTATGCTTATATCTACTTTCGGAAAGATAAAATTTTAACCCGAAACAAATATGAAGACATAAAAAATATAAACAAAACTTTTAGAGTCTTATATTGAGTAGATAAGTAAAACAAAAGGTAAATTCTATAAGAAATTTTTATATCAATCGCTCAAAATCAAAGCTTTCAAACCTTTGGTATAAAATTCAATTAAGTCTAGCATCATTGGGCGTATATACGTCACAACAAAGAGTATTCAAAACAAAATTTATGTCTAGGGAGAAGATATTGCGATAAAGTAATTAAGTGAAGCAATCACTTCACTGATTTGAATGGAATTTCCATTTTACAGATCGCTTCCTAAACACATGTAATTCTCATACCTAAAAATGACTTCCTTTTCCCAAAACTAGCCGTGATACTCTCTCTATACTAAAACAAGTGAGTGATGAGAAAATTGTCATCAAGCCAATCGATTGGCATCATCATAGCACGCTGTAATATCGGGGTACCAATAGACAGACAACCTCATAAATTGTGTAGTTTTGCTAATGAATTAGCTTCTTACAAGGCGGAAACACTTGTTACCTCTCAAATATCTTTGAATAGTTGTCACCTGTTAACTGTGTTCAAGTTAGTGGCCAATTAGACAACAGGTAAATGTTCGATAGATACTAGACACGCACACACACACTCACCATAAAAGCTGTTTTCAATTCAGTTCACTGCCCATATAAACCCATCAATTCGGTAGTTGTTTCCGTTGACAGCGTTATGCTAATTAATTACTAAAAATACACGTTTCTTGTGCTGATAAACAGCCGTCTCTAATGCTCGATGTAATCACAGCGTTCTTTCAATGTTAGTCAAAAATTTCGAATTAATTAATAAAATTAACAAAAAGGAGGGAGAGAAAAACGGCAACTGACAACACAACATTCTCCCTCCAATATAAATGTATAGTACCCAAAATAAACGGTACAATATTGTTTGTGTGGAGGCGTAAAATTTTAATATCGATAAACTTTCATATTTATTGGACACACTGTTTGGGAAGGAACAAGACTAATGAAATGCATACATGTAATATGGCACTATGAATGAAATAATATGTCAGGCAACCGGAAAGTGGACTATAAAACTCACAGTACAAGATATAGATATACACACACACATACAAATATCGTAGCTAAACTTCAATAAAAATATTTAACAAATCTAACAAGAAAATAGATTTTAATATAAATCACTTTAGCGCCCATTTCCTCAATAATTTTGTTGTTTCACCAATTCGAGTTACTGACACTTCCCCAATTAAGTTCTACTAAAGATCTAACGATCGCTGATAATGTTAAAAGTAAATTTAAAAACTTTTTCATTTGTCAAACTGGCACTTTTGGCACTTTTTATTCTTCTGGAATTCAATGGTGAAGAAAAAAATAATAATTTAGGATAAGTCGATGGGCTGATTTATTTTTGTTTTCAACCAATCGAGTCCTTTCTCGATTTCCTTTGACAAGAAAAGCAAAATTTAGCACTCCATATAAATACGCAAAATTTGTTAGGGTGTGCAATATGTTCCATTGCGTTACTGGTAACATAAATCATTTGTACCAATGCAATTATAAGAAAATTATCAGTAGCAGAGGAGAGCATTTTAGGGTTGGTTGACAATTAATACAAAACCGATGAGAGCTTAAAAAAAGTAGAGTAATAAAATAAGTAAAAAACGAGTTTTCAAACAAAACTGAGGCCAAGCCGAATGAAAAAGTAGAAAATAAACTTTTCTTCACACACAGAGGTGGACTCAGATTTTTTGATTGGGACATTTCTCTTGAATATTCTTTCTCTTCATGAATCAAATCACTTATTACCTCTGATTGATCATACTGAAATATATCGGTGATTGTCAGCGAATAAAATCTGAGTCCACCTCTGTATGTGAAGAAAAGTTTATTTTCTACTTTGTCATGCGGCTTGGCCTCAGTTTTGTTTGAAAACTCGTTTTTTACTTATTTTATTTTCTGTCTTTTTCACGTTAACTAAATCGTTATTACGTGCTGCATGGAGATATTTTAAAACAATTTTATGACGGCTGAGAAGACACTGATTACCAGTTTTTCAAAAAATTTATTCGAGTATGAAATCGTTGAAGTACTGCAACGGTTTTCTGAAATTCAAATTATGTTTTAAACAGCGCTTTTTAGCTGTATTCCAACTTGATCTCATATAACATGAATTTTCCCGGTTTTCCATGTTTTCCACAGACTTTTCCTATTACTGGGAAATTTTTTTTAAAAATTTACATGAATTTTCCGCGATTTTTCGTGCAAGTTTTCATGATCGTTGAAGAGAAAGTATTGATGCCAATAGGATGAAAAAACAAATGATTCCGCATAGCTTATAAAACTTTTTTGTCGGAAAATTTTCCGGAAAAGTCGGAAAATTCCGGAAATTATCGGAAAATTTTCCAGAAAAATTGGAAAATTCCGGAAATTTTCTGAAAATTCCGGAAATTTTCTGAAAATTCCGGAAATTTTCTGAAAATTTCCCAGAAAAATTGTAAAATTTTGCATTTTTTCTAAAACAGATTTATCACTAATTATATCGATGAAAATTTTTCCGATGATTTTTCCACTTTTCCAGGTTTTCGATGTAGTTTTCCACAAAAGTAACTTTATGTAACTCATGTCGTTCTACAACTTTGACTTAGGTTTCAAAACGATCAAACGCTTCCTTGGTCGGAAAAACTCCGGAAAAGCGTTTTACATGAATTTTCCTCGATTTTTTCTGCAAGTTTTCACCATTGTCAGAGAGAAAGTAATGATGCCAGTTGATAGGGAACTTGATCCTGCATAATTTAGAAAACTTTTTTACCGGAAAATTTTCCGGAAAAGTCGGAAAATTGCGGAAAAATTTTTCGGAAAAATCGGAAAACTCTGCATTTTTCCTGAAACGGATTTATCACTAATAAAATTTGTACCAAATTTTCAAATGATTTTTCCCGATTTTCCGGGTTTTCCATGGAAATTTCCGGTTCAAATTTTGATAGATTCAATTGTCACGGGACATGAACCTGTGTGCCAAATTTCAGCTCGCTGTGATGACGAAAAGTGTACGAGAGTGTGGAAAATAGTAAAAAAGAAATATATAAATATACAGATAGACAGACAAATTCTTGTACGAGTTAAAGGGACGGGCTGGTCTAAAAAAAAAAATTAGTTCCATCAACGTTTAGGAGTGGTTTTCAAAAGTAAACAAATTTCTTTACTTTCAATTAGTTATCCAAAGTTATCAAAATATTTCAGATTCGTAATGGATTGAGAGATGAATGCATTCTACTGAGATGAGAGAATCGCGGAATTGTTGATACCGTAGAAAATAATTTTTTTAACTTTAAAATTTGCTAAATCCGCAAGGTGGCTACTTTGGGTAACGTTTGACTGCAGCGATATCATCTTAATTCTTTTAGTAGTACGGAAAACGCCCTGATGGTCTGCCGTTCGTAGTGAATGAAAATCTGCTCTCGGATAAATATTTGAATGAATCCTGATGGATTTTGATGTTTATTTGCTGTAGCGAAGACCTCGGTAAATATGTTTTTAATAATTATTAGATTCTATGGATCTAAAATAGGGAGGGAGATATATGTATATTTGTTTTAACTTATTTGCTTCTGTGTATGAGCAGATCTTAGTTAAAATGTTTTCGAGATCTTATCTATCTCATTTGGGATCGACAAGGTAAATTAACTTTTGATATGATTACTGTTCGAGTCTTTTCTCTTGATGAAGTTCAGTTCATTTGGTAAAGATGGGGATTTATCTAAGAAATTTATCTTCGAATTCAACACTCTTTCAAGTTCTGCATGTTGCATTGATAAGGTGAAAAATTTTGAATTCGCATTGTTAGTTAGTAGAAGAGGGAAATTAGTCTCAGTTATTATAACTAAGGAATTGTTTCCTTATGATGGCGCTGAACTCGGAGTAGTAGCACTTGTGTTGGGAGTATTCGAATTTGCCTGAACTCTGGCTGGATTCCTTGTTACCACATTTACGCTAGTGGTAGGTGGCTCAAAATTTTCGCTGGTTTCTGGAATTACTCTACTAAGAGCGTCGAGCGTCTACATTTGTGTTGAGTTTACCTGGTTTGTTATCTATTTCATAGTCATATTCCTCAAGACATATTCTCCATCTCATCAGTCTTGAGGAGTGAACTTCCAGATTCATGAGCCATATACTAATGATTATAGTCAGTTATGTTAGTAAATTGTCTGCCATAAACGTATGGTCTGAATTGCTTAACTGCGAAAATGATAGCTAAGAGTTTTTTTTTTCAACTGATGAGTAACGACTTTCTGCGCTATTGAGAACTAGACTCACATAGGCGGTTGGATGATGCTGGTGCTTCTGATGAACAGCTCCGTTGACGTAATTACTGGCAATGGAGGTGACAAAAAATCCTTTGTCGAAATCGGGATAAGATAGAAATGGTGCCGAAATTAATTTATTTTTCAATTCGCAAAATGTTTAATCACAAATTGCGTCGAACATGCAAGGCGTATCTTTTTTCAAAAGATTTGTAAGTACTTTCGCATTATTTGAAAAATTGAGTATATAGCGGCGGTAATAGCCGATAAAACCAAGGAAGCCTTTAGTATTATTCTTTTCCTTCTTTGGTCTGGGATAGAACTGAATTGACTTAATCTTCGCTGAGTTTGACTTCATTTTCTGTAATTATGTGCCCTAAATACTTACATAACTTCCATTTTGTGGAAATGGCACTCGTCCAGGAGAAGTGGAGAATTCCAGGGACTGTGTGATGGTCTTATGATGTCTAACTCAAGCATCTCCTGTATTTGCCGGTTTTTTTCTGTTCGGCTTGCGTCAGGAAGCTGATAAGGCTTGGAGGGTCTCGATTTTGTGGCTAATCACATCTGTTAATGAAAGGAAATCCCCTTCTATAAAGAAGAAATCATTGAATTTCTTACAGATGTTGCGAATGCTCTCGGATTCCTCTGAATTACAGTGATCCAATTTCTTAAGGTTTTGCAGGTTTCTTATTCTGCCCTTAATTGAATCTTTGTCAGAGTTTGTAAAGATATCCACAAAATCGTCCAAATCTTGGTATACTGGGCTCATCTCGTAAGGGCCCAGATCGGCGTCTTCCTCATTTGTATTAAGGATGAGGGCTCTTGCCACACCATTGACTGGTTTGACGATCAAGTTGCTCAAAAACAAACTTGGCCTCATTTTCTTCTTGAAACAGACCTGTGAAGAGAAGGAGTTGGGTTTTCAATAATAAACTTTGATCGAGCCGGAATTTTAATTGATCTGATTCTTTCTGATGTTTTAATGGATCGCTGGATTTTGGCTACGATAGAAAAATTTCAAGTGGCAACACTGATCTGCATCAAACTTCTTCTCTCGAATTTTCATCTTTAATATAAAAAACTAGTTAGACGGAACCACATGAGAGCATTTGGAAGCCAAATCTTGGGCACTAAAGCATTGTAATGAAAACACAATGCACCTATGCTAAATTTTATTTTCATTCTCTACTTAACAACATCTTTCAAATGTTTTAGCAGCCCAGTGTAATATTTGCCCACTACTGTGACACCTGTTTGAGATCAATCAGCAGCTGTTATTAAGGGATATACAAATCACTACTGTAATTACTCTCTTTGGCTCATTTGATATCTTATGAAACGATCTTCCAGAGTTTCTTATGAACTTAATACGTTTACATCGAACATCGTGTGTTATGAACATTAATCTTTGTGATGGACTAGTGTAAGATTGTAGATAGAAAACAAAACCTACCAATAGATCGATAATTAGAAATACTGCAATAATATTTTATCGAATGGTTCTATCCAAATTACTTAAACTTCAAAAATGTTTACCATCAACTAATTCACAAGCTTCCTCGAAATTCCATAGATATATTTACTTCATACATAAAGATATCTTCCATCTCTGGATAATTAATAGTCTTTAAATTGCCAGTCTTATAGCAAAGTGTCACAATATTAGGTGCCAGAATCACGATCAGAACCATGCAAATAAATAGGACAAAATTATCGTAAGCAAATGATCACAAGCATGGCGGTCTTTATACCCTAAGCGTCTAACATCTGAACGAAGAATCTCTCAGATATTACATACCTACATATATACATATATATTATGCATACCAGTCATAATATTGTGATCAAGAAATATATGTCTATATGTACGCTGATGATCACTCTAATTGCCTTAATTACTATTTAAATGATCTGCAGTGATCAACTACAGGTCTTCATTTGCGGACCGTGTAGCCGCATGAATACTCCAGTCATCACCAAAATAGTTGGCATATGCCGTAATTCATGATCAAGCCAAAGAGAAGATTATGATCACTTGGAAATTTTTGTGCGAAGATATTTTACGGTATTAAGACGGCTAACTAGTATATATGTATGTGACTAGTTCGGTTGGTTTATATGAGGATCATTCCATGTTCCCCTATTCTTGGATATTAGAGAACATTTTCGAAATCTTATCCCGGCATGCCAGAACGATGACAACTATTTACATTTCAGGTTTCTAATGAGGTGAATGGCATATTTTGACAGGGAAACGAACGCAATGTATCATAAAGTTTTATGATCCGCGGCATCTGTGCGACATTAGAATGTGCCATGTTAATCAGTCGCCCAATGATTTATCTCGCTAACTTGTACCATGGATCATTCCAAGGTATTATAAAACAAATGGCATGAAATGAAAAGGCGCCCCCAGACTAGATATTATATCGAAGGAGAACAAACAACATCTTTTACTCTGTCCATTTGACTTGTAGTATGTTATGTTTCATGGAGTATATTCATTCTACCGATCTCAGTAGTGATTTTTGTGAGTACATACATATATAGTGATCCGTCAGCTATTAATAGGATCCAGAAACAGTGTTGATCGTTATTTATGAAACCCATGTCGACTGTTTTACTGTCTATATAGATCTAGTCTGGTTAAAATACATGCACACTAGAAAATCATCGTCGTGCACTTCACTTCATGGCCAGGAATTGCTTGAATTCTAAGAGTTTTGTTCGTTGTCCAAAATCAAAAATTCTTTTCTTCACATTTGTTCATTGTCGTTTTGTCAATGTTCAAGGTGCAGGGCAGTATATCATTTTTTTTTTGTTTCTTGAGTTATTTAAGGTCTAAGTAATTTTCGCATGCGTAATTTCAAAATTCCATGACATTTTTAAATCTATTTTAATTCTATACCACCGGAATTATGTATCAAGAGCGAACGAAATTTTAAGACGCCAAGTGTAATTGTTTGTGATTTTCTTGGAAAAATTATTGTTTGCTGGATTATTTAGGGTGGCGTTTTATAAATAGATTCTGGTGAAATATATGGGACAAGAGATGCAACCAGACGCTTCGGCTGTTCAACTTTTGCCAAAAGGGGGAAAAAAAGAAACGGCACATTTTTTTGTTTTAATATGAATTGCATAATGTTGTCCCAATGTTGTCGCTTGAGACATTACGCGATACACGAGTTTGTAGATATAATTATCAATAAAGTATAAGGAACTAATACACATCGAAATTCGATTAAAAAAAAAAAAATGCACACTAAAAAAGATCTTTTTTAGTTCTTGAAATAATTTGTAAATCTGAAAGACTTCATTGTTCTCAAAAATTATTTTTGTAGTTAAAAAAACAAATGAAAATAATTTTCCGCATATACAATTACGTGAAAATGTTAACTTTTAAGGTTTTACAACTAAAAATTTTATAACATATTTGTGGCCTATAAAATGCTTCTAAAATGAACAACAACAAAAATGTATATTTCGTCAGTTGTCATTTTTCGGAATCGAAGATAAATAGCCCATAAAGAAAACCGAAAAGGGTGTAATAATTTCGTCAATTATTATCAATCAACAAGATACGATAAGTTCATCAGACATTTTAGGAACAAGATCAAGAATAATAATTAAATACACAAATTTTCCGAACGGCTTTATTTTCAGCCAGTCTACTCTGTTACTACTACTCTATTCCGCTGATAAATTTAAAAAAGTAGGTACACGAAAAATGGTTAAATAACAATTTATATGCGCGTACAATTATTATTCAAACAATGGTCATGCACTAATTATCAATTGTTCCGGAGCCGGACAAACGAAAGTGAGAGCCTTTCCACACAGAGTTTTCAGAATAAACGGCAACAAATTCGACGAAATCAAAAAAACCAAGGGAGGGCGGTAATAAGGGAGTAAAAACTCTATTTATGGGGTTAATAGGAGGAAATAGGAGGAAATATATAATTAATTTGAGGGTGGGGGGGTGAAAAACTCACGTATGTACTAATTGAGGAGTAGTACTGGATTTTGAAGATCTGTATTTAATCTATCATTACTCGAGTAGGATAAAAATGTTTGGCTCGATCGCGACTTTAGGAAAACTCATTTACGAGTATTTGGGGTGCATGTAAATAAGGTGTTTAGCCGAAGAATCTCGAAATTGGGTGAACTACGTAACGTTTTCCGGTATGAGGTTTCGAATTTTGGAAGAAGTCATTTAGGGTGTTTAATAATAATTTCTATGAACTAATAACAATAAATTTGAAGGAGGATATTTAAAATTCGCAACGGGTTAAGTTCGGTTAGGTTCGGGTGGTCTCGGATTGGTATGGGTTCGTTCGGTTGAGATCGGGTTAGTTCGGTTCGGTTCGGTTAGATTTGGTTTGGTTAGGTTCGGTTCGGTTAGATTCGGTTCGGTCCGGTTTGGTTTGGTTTGGTTAGGTTAGGTTAGGTTCGGCTTGGTTATTTTATTTGCTAATTACTTTTTTAATATACGTTAATGCTTTACACGAACTTTTAGAAGTTTTGGAGTAAATTACGGATTTGTTCTCAATTCGTTCTGTACTTGATATTGATTCCTGTCAACGTATATTTACAATGAAAGTTTTATAGTGAAATGATAATAATCTATGATAATAATCTAGAAAAGTTTCAATACCGATTTAGAGATTAATTTTTTTCTACTTCATTCTTCGTCTTTATGAAATATGAAGGTATGTACGTACATATGAGTTTTTTTGTATGATTGCATTTATTTAACAAGATAAAAAGTTATAATTGGTTCAAGACCAATAGTCCTAAATGAAAATAAAAGTTAAATAAAGTGAAAAATTAAAGTTTTGTATGGAAACACTAACGCCCGATTAGCCCGTTTTTAAAATTGTATTTACTATTTCTATAATAACGCCGTATGCAACATTTCAGCTCTCTACGTTGATATGTTCTCATATGTAGTATGCAAATATATAGTACAAAATGAACTTGTAGTATGGTAACATTACCTACGACGGAGCTACCCGATTAGTCCGATTTTCGAACTTATATCTACAATTTTTACAAAAAAGGCCGTGCGAAATTGCAGCTTTCTATGTGTGTTCTCATGTTATCATGCGGACAACAGATATGCAAAAATCGAAATAACTTGCAATATTATGCATGGGTGTCCAATCTATTACAAAAGGAATGACAAACTTAGTACCTACATATATCCTATGTTTCCATCATCTACGAAGCAAGCGATTATAGTGCCTTAGCGGCTATTTATAACGAATATTTTATTAAAGACTATCGATTTTCTGGTTTTTTCTTCATTTGGTTATCAAAAACTATCTAGGTTTTCTTTGAAATATATTTTCGCAGCATATTTTTTTTGTTTGTCAAGCAGATGAAAATTTAAATTCCTTACAATGTTCCCTGTTTTATCTACTGTTTCCCGTGCTCGTCCTACAAAAGCTATACCGTCTAAATAAAAATTTTAATGAAGCATAATGTTTCGAAAATCCGATCAAATGCTTCTACTTTTCTGCACGACTTCTCTAATTATGTACTATATACATACGTGCATATAATAAAGGAATAAAATTAAAAGTCCTGGTATTTGAAAACTCAAACTAAAAACATAAAAATTCAATAAAATAATTAAGGCATAATTAATTTATTTTTATACCCTATAAAATGAAAACATCAGGTATACTAAGTTTGTCATTTCGTGTGGAAATAGTTCTGGTAGAGCAAAAATATCCATGCATAATATTAAAAGTTATTTTGATTTTTGCCTGTTTGTCTATCCATCCGACCGTCTGCCTGTCCTTCCGTCCGTCTGTTCTTCCGTCCGTCTGTCTGTATCTACGTCCGCCCGTCTGTCCGTCCCAACGATAACTCGAGTGTACTTAAATAGCCGAAATCTTGCACACGGGCTTTTAAAAAAAAAAAGTAAATTTAAGATCGAAAATGGGCCAAATCGTGTATCGTTTTTGCAATATATTTGGGAACTCTCTGAGAGCGTGTCAATGTAGAGAGCTAAAATTTTGTACACGATGTTTTTATAGAACTAGTCAATATAACTTCAAAAATGGGCTAAATCATGCGACCTCTTCTTTGTGTTACCATATAAGAATTTTGGTTCATCCTGTGAAAACGATTAGTCCCTAGACGTTTCTATTGTACTGAAAAGTTCTTCAGAATATGAAATCCTATGAAATTGGTTATAACCATTATTACTATCCGACTAACCGTTTTAAAAATATATGCGAAAAATCACTTCAGCAATCAAACTTGCACCGACAGGTGACCATACGAAATTTCATACGGGCATTCATCTAGGATATCATAAGAATTGATCTGAGACCAATCCTACCTTTTTTACTTTGTTCATTTATATTTTTTATATCAAAGTACACCGTAATATCAAAGCAAGGCAAAGCAACCACACCAGCCTCGCATTTATCACCTACTTTTTCCAACTCTTTTCCGTGTAGTAGAAATGACAATCACAATAGAAGAGTTTTCTTTAAATAAAATCCGAGAAAGTCTAAAGTAGTAACATTCACAGTAGATTTATAAAAATAATAATAACAGACCTGACTCATATTTTTTAATAAGACTATCCGATTTTGCAAAGGTTATCAGTTCTCAATAAACTAAGCTATAAACTGCAGTTTTTTCTCGGTATATTAAAATTTTATGATAAGGCCGTTAGATGGCTCAATTGGATATCACAAAAAATCGTTACAAAAAGTTGGTGAACTTTATATCTAAATCCCAAATGATCTCGTTGAGATTGTTTATTTTCATCAAAATCAAATATCAGTTGAAAAGCATATTCAAACACCCTTAAAATTCTTAAGGAAATTCTTTGGAATTTACAATCGCAAAAAGAAACACATACATCATGACAATCATGTAACAAATTTAAATAAACCTCTGGTTAGCTAATTTATCTACATACATTTCTTAAAATCCAAAAGATAAGAAATCAAGAACTAAAACTTCGATCCTACTCACAAAATTTTCCCACGGAATTCAATTTGGGTTTTGACTGCTAGATCTTGTCACACATATCATTTGGTGTTACAATTTAATTTTTTTTTTTTTTTTATCCTTAAAGCATCTTCTTCTACTTAGTAAGTACATAGGACTAGACGAAAATAAAAAATAAAATAAAATAAAAACATTATAGAGGCGTGCAAAAGAAGCGAAAATATCAAACACCAGGTTACACTTTGTGTCACGACAAGGTGCCTTACATCTCGTGCTGATCATCATCTCTGCTCTCTTGGAAACGAAGCCGCGTTAAACTCCAATCAGCGCGATCAGATTGAACTGCGATTACCACAAGGTGAGGAAATTTGTTTTTCACATTTTTCCAACGTTTCGTGAATTTTGTTTTTTGTTTTTCCTCTCTAGAAGATTGAAAGAGTTGGTATACAAGGAATATCAGATATATTTCAGTGTCTTATGTGGGAAACAATTTGTTATAGATAAAGTGATGTAAGAGAGACTATAAAGCGCCATATGCTCTGCGAGTATATAACTAGAAACGCCTAGAGAAAATTGAAAAAAAAAAATCCCACATGATTGATTTTTTTTTTTTGCTGCAAAGAAAGTGAAATAAGTTACCACAATAATCATGCAAGATGTTTAAAAGTTATTAAAGTAGCGCGCCAAAACTGAAAACGACAAAGAAGTTTGGCAAATAGATACATCTTCCTAGTAACGTTTCGCTTATCATAATGTAACAAATGTCTGTGAACGTTTTGGCTGGCTGCCAAGAAAATGCCACCAGAATTCTAAAGACAATTATCTTGGACACGTTTTTGTTGGAGATTAACGGCTCAAAATTTTGTCATTTCATTTTCGTTTTCTGCAACAGATAAAAAATTTTCCATTTTCATTTTCATTCCCTTCGTTCGTTTTTTTTTTTAATGATTTAAAATGGCTTCTGCGAGACAGCATCCATGAATTACAAAAAATTGTATTAAAAATTTTACTGTCAACAGTTAATAACAATTTGTAAAGGTTGAAGTGATAAAAAAATAAAAAAAGTAAACAAAAATAAACAAATGAGGTGATAATTTTGTGAACATGATTATATTTATAATCAGCCGTGAACAATCGTGCTAAATAGCCATTTCGTGGTAATGGGATATAAATCACATGAAAATGATGTCGTCATTCTCAGTATATATGCAGTCAAGGAAAGTTGGTATATTTATGAAGAAATAATAATTGGCTGGCATTGTTTCAATTTTTTTTTTTTTTTATAAAATTATGAACATGGAATGGAATAAAATAAGACGAGTTTGGTATATATAAATAGAGAAATTGTATAAACGAAATTATTATTATTATTTAAATTAAGGTAATGAGTTGAAATCGTTATTGATAACTTTAAAAAGCCCCCAGAATTTACGGTAAGATATTGATTAAAATCCCCAAAATGTATAGAGAATCAATATCAACATACATACAAGGACACAATTTGGACATTAAAATGAAACTTTTCAACTACAAAAAATGTGAAATTGAAAATAGACCAATATTAAATCGCGGATAATGAAGATATTGCAATGAAGCAGAACACATTTGAAAATTAACTATGATGATTCCTGTATATTGTTACCAAAACCCAGTCCAAATAAATTATCATCAGTCTAGATTTGTACATTATTATTACGCTACTGTTAAATGCTAATATGAACAAGTTAAAAATCTAGAATTGGTGTAAGACCAATTCTAACTTATCCTAGATGAATACTCATGCATAATTTCGTATGGTGCAAGTTTTATTGTTAAAGCATCTATTTCTAGAATATTTCGTCAGACAGTACAAGTTTATAAGCAATTTCATATTGGATTTTAAATTCCGGAGAAGTCTTCAGTACAATAAAACGTTTAGCACTGATAATTTTCACAGTATATATAAAAAACCTCAAATTTTTTCATGGCAATACCAAGAACAGGTTGCCGGATAAAGACCATTTTTGAAAACATATTTACAATGCATATAAAAAGGTCGTGTACAAAATTTCATCTATCGAAGTAAACGCATTCTTAGGCAGTGTCCAAATATGTGTTGAAAAACAAAATTTTTGTATACGGTAACCCTACAAAGAAGTTACCCGATTTGCCCCATTTTTGAACTTAAATCTAAGATTATTTAAAAAAAGCCGTGTACAAAATCTCAGATCTATAAGTGTACGGGCTCTTCAGTTATCGAGAGGACGGAAGATAGGCGGCCAGATGGACGGACGAAAGGACAGGAAGACAGAGCGGACATGCAAAATTCAAAATAACTTTTAATAATATGTGTGGGTATCTAAAAATCCATTTGGCTCTACTATCATTATTTCTATGCGTTAGGGTACGTGCACAACGAGGCGAGGGGAGGTGAAGATTTACATATCTCGAAATGTAGGTAGTGTTCACAACAAGGCGTTTAGTTTCTTGTTAAAGTGAGAGCATAAATTTTTCCATCAGAGTCTGAAGAAGAAATGTTGGGTTTGTCAAGCTTATCTCATATAACAACATCAAAAAATCCTTAAATTTGCTTTTTTTTTTGCCCAGCACTTCCCGTAGTTTTGCATATGACCCCATATACAAAAAGCGCTTAGAATTAGAGGAATTCTATTCATCCACATGTATTAAGATTTACATACTGGTCCTCATAGATTCTTCCAGTACATGAGAATCAATGAATAAATAAATCTACAAAAATATGCCAGCTATTAAAATTAACGCGCTGCATTTCGCGAACAAATGAAAAACTTAATTCTCGTGCGACATATCTCGAGGGATCGCGCACTGCTACAGCAGTGTTATGAACACTCTCATAGTTAAGCGTGCAATCATTTTGTTCCTTAAACTCTTGATATAGCCTCGCCTCGCCTGGTTGTGCACGTACCTTTACGAACGGAATGATAAACTTAATATACCTACCCTATGATTTCATCATCTGGGATATAAAAATGTAGTCAAGAAGTTTGAAAAGAACTACAGAGAAATACTCAAACGAAACCTATTAAGAGTTCTAATCAAAACAGGAATAAATAAATAATTGCTGCAATTAAGCCCATATCAAACTCTAAGGCCGCTGAAAGAATTACAATTTAATCAAATTTGTTGAAAGTAAAACTAAATTAAACTAGAGGAACTAGATATTTATTACGATAGTAATAAAATGAAAAAAGTTGGAACGCGATTGAACAGGAAACTGCCTTTTATGTTTCAAGGAATGATGTACTAATAAGGTGCCTGCGGCCCATATTTAAAAATTCCTACTAAAATGAACTGCAACAACGTCATACTTTATGCGCACATACATTAAGTCGACACAAACGCCGTCGAGGGGGCGTCCGGCAGCTTGCGTCGCCGCCTTCGTAGCGAACGGTACGTCACCGAAAGGAGTATGGCTGCTTGGAATTATACTTTTCGGCTTGACAAAATCATAAGTTCTGTTGTTTAATTACTATTTCCACATGTAGTAACTTGTTTAGTTTAAACGTTAGGTAATGTAGTTTATGATTTCGCTGTTTATTTTCACCCACCATTGTGTTTATTTGATTAATGAGTAATTTTGTAAGATCTTGTGATAGGTCTAAATGGCCCACTGGAGTATAGACCGTGGGCTTTATTACCCTACCTAACATAAATTCTCAATGAAACTGATGGTCCTATATAGGATTATGATAGTGACATTATTTCTTGTTCCAAAAAATGAAGACTATTTGAATTTACTCTGTTGTACGTTAAAAAATTTATACTAAAGCTGTTGGGGGCCTTAATATCCCCCTGGGGGAAGACTTGATTTTATAGTTCCATATCGCCAAATACTTGATTTATTGCATTTTCAAATTAGGTGGGCCTTATTTGCCGCAGTTACCTTACTTTTTAATAATATTCTAGTAAAAACTAAAGCCGATAGACGATCTACAGAGAAACAATCTACTTTACATAAATTCTCGGGAGAATCCATTACCTAAATACATACATACCTATGTATAGTATATGTATATAAAACTAAAAGAAAATTTAAATGTAATTTATCTCCAACAACAGAAGTTCGTCAAGGATAAATACTTTCACTACTCATACTTCCTTACAAAGTGACCCAATACCGATTATCGAGTTTTCAAAGTTAATACCTACCTACCTACATAATTTGACATTTAGGTAATAAGAGAAAAACAAAAATTCGCATTAACTTTAGCAATAATAAATTACGCCAAACAAGTATGAAATTTCATCCGTGAAAAATTTGTGCAATCAGGCAAAGAATTAATTAAATGGCACGAACCAATGAAATCTAAACCTTTATCCATTTGTGGGCAGAAAAACCGGCATTATATATCAAAAATCTAATTACCTAATCTTAAGAGTTTTGCCAAATCATTAATACATCAAGCAAATGCTGCGTTCCGGAACTATGAACAAGGAAGAATGCAATTTGAAATTTCGTGCGTAACTTTTTATAAGAACATAGACATTGAAAAATTTATTTAGAACAAAAAACAAAAAGTAATTTGGATACTTCCTGTATTGAGCATAGATGATTTGTTGAACTCTTATTCTTGTTTTCTGTTTTTTTTTTCTTTTCCAATTACCATCCATAAATGCCTTCAGAGAATATTCGATAAAGGTCAGAATGCCCATTTATCTAAAAATAACTTAATGTGCGCCGCCCTTTAGTGTGGGCGCGAAAATTTCGCGCTAACAGTAACATCGTCGTGCAGGCTTTAAATAAAATCGAACAATCAACAAAAATCCTACAAATTTTACTACAGACATGTCTAGTCAGCAAATTTGTCGTTTTGCCACCCAAGTTCACTTGAATTTCCACAAAGCGTGCCCAGATGCAGATGCAAATAATGAACAGGCCCAAGTGACACCAAAATATCTTTTCTCTGTTCCTGTATTTCTCTCCCTTCCCCCGCACTTCTCATCTTCCTGCTCCACATATCTACAACTCTTCCCAATGGCAACGCCAGGCTCATCATCGTCATCATCATTATCATGTTGATGATCATCAAAATAAGAAAATTTGCCAATTTCTGTACACGTCATACCAGCAGCCATCTGAGTAAAGTATTATGTCTGGGGACCTGATGGGCAAAAGCATTTCTCATTTTCATATAAAGATCGTCGCCCATTCCTTGTGTGTGATATTTTGAAAATTCTTGGGAAATTCAAATTAGAAAAAGAGTTGTTGCCTGAATGCAATATTATTCTGGGCGAAATATAAATTTCATATATAATGCCACCGCTATCCAAGTTTATAGGCCGTTTTCTCATAATACGCTGCCCGTATAAAAGTCACTACTGAGGGAAAGTGTCTGTTGTCTATGAAGCAAATCTTGTCTTGTAGTACTTGTGTACATTTTCAGAATACCTCTCCTGCTGAGATTAAGGTGCACTTATTAATAATTTGCATAGGCGAAACGAAGCACATTAGCCACTCTCTGATCTAATTTTAAATTTTTAAATGCTGTGCAGTATAAAACCACGACAAATTAATGAAAGATATGACACTTGTGGATAATTTCAGAAAAGGCGCTAGAATGTCTGTTAATGATGTCTGGATTAAAGGATTTATTTATTCCAGTGATTTAGCTTCTACTCATTAACGCGAAATTTTTATTTAATTCTTTTTATGAAGATTATTTATGTGTAAAGTTGAGGTTAAGCTAAGCAAGTAGGTATAGAGATATAAAGCACTTGTGCCGAATTTATTTTAATACTTAATCCAAATTAAGGGAAAACTTTAATTTTTTGAGTCGGAAATATTTACGGTGAAGTCATTGACCTCCAGATTAAAATCAACCTGCTGCTTGTCCAGTTTAAAGACAAATTATGTAAAACGAAAAGCTACCCTTGTCCGAATTCAAATCACAACATTTTGATATAAAAAAGATCCATATTTTGTGCAGCATTTGATTTATGTATAGTAACTTGGGCAAAGTGCTATCATGAGTGATTTGATCTTCAAAATTGACTCATCATATCTGTATCAGAATAACATGCAGTCAATATTACTAGCTGTTAATAAATTCATATTTCATCATACTCACATGATGAAAATAAGATGAAAACAACGGAATCTTATCAATCTGTACTCAGATAGTCTCAACAGGAATATGTGGCAAGAAAACATTTGATGAGCAGCGGTAAAAGAACGCTAAAAAGTAGCTAGTTATACTACAAGCACAAATCGAAAAGGGTTCCAAATGTAGCCTTTAAACTCTAGGAATAAAATACCTAGCATACAAAAATAGTCCCAAAATGCACCCAATAATGAAGCAAATTGTTGAAATTTTCAAAGTAGAGAAACTAACCGAAAATAAAACGCAAATCTAGTATTGAATTTTTTTAGTTAATTATGATTCCAAGCAATTTGAATAGCCCACATAAGAACTTTGCTAAAGCAATAAAAAAGCATCTTAACTTAGCCATAACTGACTGGAAGGTACCTAGAACATTACACATACCAAAAAGTATATTGAACATTGGAGAGAGAGATAGAAGGCACTTTTAAGGTAAAACGTAGTGACATGTTTATTTAGCACAGTTTAACTAAGACCATTAACTGGCCCACTTGAAAATGTTATTAACAATAACAATGAAATGGAACTGATTTAATAAAGGGGAGTTTCAAAGTATTTAAGAAACGGCTGTAGGTGACCATATTATTTATACAGGAAGTTTTTAATGAAGTTAAGGACAATATTTTATTTTAACGCCAATAGTGTCTGCCTGCTTTTAGTTATGTTCTAACTGGTTCCAATACTTCCAACAGAATCGCACTTCTCAGTCAAATATTATCTTACTTGAGCACACTCTTTGGGGCCACCCGAAGAAAAAAACAGTACAGACTTCAATAAATTGTACACAGAAAGATATTCACTCAAGATTTTCCCTTATCAAAATTCAATTCAATATTATTCTCCTACGCTTTCCTTTGTGTATATGTAAAACCTTCAGCTAAACTTAACTAAATTCAATTATAGCAATATTATTTTTTCTTTCAGGTAAAAGCACGAATGACCCCAAACATGGAGAAAAAATGCGCAATCAACGTGACGTTGGAGTCCACGACCCTGAGGTTAAGAGACTCGTGCTCTAACTGCCCGAGCTAGATGGCCATGCCTTCACAGTTACTTAAGATGAATTATTGTAAATTATAAAATGAGTATAATTTTACAGACAATTAAATTGTTTTTAAGTCCTTAATTTTAAAAGTTTTTTTCTTTTATATTCAAAGTAATCATAATTTTCTAGTTCCATATCTCAACTGATATTTTTTGGGAAGTTTTTATAATTGAACTAGGTGGAGCCCGTCAGCGTTGCCCGGCGATAATATAGATACCTAGATGGGTGGGGGTGGGGGTGGGGTAGTGGTGTTTAGAGATGCATAATATCTAAGCTATTATTTGACTTGATCGTGCGATTCCGTACTCTAGGGTTTCACTCTGTGCCTGGATGTGTATGCGTACATGTGGGTGTATGAGTGTGCGTGCACACATTAATAGGTATGGGAGAGCGCAGCTCTTTACGTCGACGCGTTTGCAGGCAGTGCCCAAATATATAGCAAAAGACGAAATTTTTGTATGGCAAACATACGAACAGTTGCACGATTGGTCCCATTTTCGAATTGTATTTGCAATTTTTATGAAGAGGCGTGTACAAAATATGAGCTCTCCACCTCGACGCCTTATCAGACAGATATCAAATATATAGTTGAAAACGAAAGTTTTGTATTGCAATACCAAGAAGGAGTAACCCGATTTAGTCGATTTTTAAAATTTTATTTACCATTGCTATAAAAACACCACGTACCAAATTTTTTGTATGGCAACCCTACGAAGGAGTTGCCAGATTGATCCCATTTTCGAACTTAATTTACATTTTTTTTACACAAGGCCCGTGTACAAAATTTCAGCTCTCTACGTCAACGCGTGAGGTTGTGTCCAAATATATAGTGAAAACCTAAAGTTTTGTATAGTAACACCAAAATGGGGTCGCCCGATTTGGCCCATTTTGAGCTTATATTTATAATTTATATGAAAACACAAAATTTGAGCTCTACATGTCGACGTGTTCTCAGACAGGTTCCAAATATATAGTAAAAGACCAAAGTTTTGTATGGCAACATCTAGAAGGGGTCGCTTGATTGAGACCATTTTTGAAATTTTATTTACTATAGCCATGAAAACACCAAGCTGTTGTCAAGCAGTATCCAAATATACACTAAAAAACGAAATATTTGTATCGCAACCGTACGAAGGAGTTGCCCGTTTTAAACAATCTTTGAACTTGGATTTGCAATTTTTATGAAAACGCCATATACAAAATTTCAGCTTTCCGGGTCGAAGCGTTCTCAGGCAGTTTTCTAGACCTCGACAACAACGCCATCTATCGTGTCCAAAACTATCCTATCTTTCAAGCTGGAAACATCCAAATACATACACACAATTTCATTGAAATTGGTTAGGCGGTTTCGGATATTAGCGTGTACAAAAACACTGACACGGGATTTTTATATATTACGATTGTACATATTTGCATAGACACACTTAAAATAATCCGTCCAAGGAAGAATCAGTAATTAGATTCAAAGTATCAAAATTTGAAATATGTAATCCTAAGATTATGCCGCAATGTACCTACGTTGTCCCGCAAAGATATCTGCTCCCTTATTTTCATATGATTAGAAAGCACTACTGGAAAATTCATTATTCAAAGGCTTTTTTTCATTACGGTTTGACGAAGAAAGTTCCACGAATATTGTCATAAAAAGTGTTACGTAAATTATGTAAAAAATATTCCAGAGAATTGAAATATTTCAAAAATGGCGACAGAAAGCTGGGTAAAAGCATTTTATAAAATCCAAAAGACATTAGATTAGTTTTTGACGCCACTAGCTTTAAGAAATAAAAAAAAAATGCTATTGAAAACATTCGTTGACGCTAGAAAATATGACGAAAGCATTCCACTGTTCATGTTCCTCCAATAACTTCTAGATAAACTTAGTACAGTGAAACCTATCTAAGCCGGAGCCTGCACAAGCCGGAGACCTGGCTATCACGGAAAAATCTCTCAGTCTCATGAGAACAGATGTAGCCTGCGTAAGCTGGAAACTGCTTAACCCAGAGCCGGAATAAAAAAAAAAGCTTTAAAGCCTGCTTAACCCGGAAAATTCTTTGTAATCTTATAAGCGAAAAAACGAAACATTTAGTAGGAATCGATGTTCTCCAATCCCGGGAAGTAGTTTGCTGTTCGTGATTAATCTAATATCGCATGTAGAAGGGTGCGAAATTCAAGAGAAGAAGTTAAACAAAATATGATTCTATTGAATTTGATTTGCTTGTGTTCTAAATCACATACATCGAAATATTTTGTATACAATACAAAATGTCGCTACGGCCGCGAAAGCAGTTTTCCTGAAAGTTCGTTGGAGTGAGATGCCGCCTGTTTTAGACATTAATGGGTCAAGTCGTCACTTAGATTGCAGTTTGGTGTGAATTGCTTTACATTTTTAATTTTAAAGATTAGATACAGATCAAAATAAAATAAAAATTTAATATCGCTGTGAAGAATGAAGACATAAACACTAAATGAGAAAATTGGCGTAATTCAGGACAGTGAAAGGAACAATTTATCCGTGAAATAGCTTCAGTTGAAAAATCAATGCAGCAGAACTCAAATTTACAACATTTTGAAAAAGAAGTTCAAGTTCAAAGAAGAATGGCTTACAAACCAAAATTCGCAAGTAAGACTGCGTTGAAAAACGGCAGAAAACCACGAAGTGAACACAAGAACATACCAATGGTTTGTGGTAGCACGCTCCAAAAAATTTACCGGCCTCCGGTCCAATCCTACAGGAAAACGCCAGAGATATTATGGTAAGTTTAAGTAGGTATTCTTGGTTTTAAAGCATATAATGGCTTTATTCACTTCTGTGGAGAGGCTAATGATGTCTCACAAACTACGGTTGAGGTGTGGAAAGATACGCTAGAGGAGCTAACAAAAGATTTCGATGTAAAAAAATTGCCAATGGAGATGAAACAGCATTGCTTTTTCGTACTATACCATGCAAAACTTTAAAGCTTAAAGGCGAAAATGTGTAGGTGGCAAGCAATCCAAGGAACGACTAACTGCTTTTTTTTGTCCTTTTGCTGACAAATCTTTTGAAAACTCATTAATGATTGGTAAAGCTTTAAAACCGAGCTGTTTCAGGAATTTTGACATTAATAATCTTCCTGTTTTATGGAAAGGCAACAAGAAATCGTCTCTTTTAACTTCAATAATGCAGAGTGGCTGTTGGATTTGCAACGCCTCATCCGAAAATTAAACTTAATCACGTAAAATTGTTTTTCCCCACCAAACAAAACCAATGTGTATCAGCTTTTGGATGCAGAAGTATTAAATGCTTAAAAAGCTACTACAGAAAGCAGATTCTATGCCATTTTATTGCTTCTAAGGAAAGCGTTCACGATTTATCAAAAGCAATATCTTGCCTTGATGCGATTCACTGGATACCTGCCTTGGTATCTAGTATCCCTCCACACTTTGTTTCGAGCTGTTTAATAAAAATATGGATTCCAAGTGAAATAGTGGAAATGTTGCACAACTCTTCCAATTAATGGTAAGGGCAGGTATTGAAGATGTCAAAGTTACCGATTATGTAAACATTGATGCATATTGAGGCAGAGTTACACGAACCCATGGATATTTCATCGGATGGGGAGGAAAATATCGGTGATATAATTTCACCAAGCCCGTCTGTTTCCGCATCTGAAGCGCTACGCGCTCTAGAAACTGTCTGCAAATTTGCAATTAACGTCGGGAATGAGATTCTTCTGTCGAATACTTATTTATCTATAATAAAAGTTCAAAGTATAATCCTTCATAAAAGTTTAAATCAGTATTCCCGATTTTGTCATCTCATAAGAAATTTAAATTATTTTCTATAGGACCCCAATTTTCATTATCTTATGTTTTTGTTTTGGCATAGGTTCTTGAATTATTGCTTTTTAATTTTTCCTCTTTTATAAAAAATCCAAATATCTCAAGTGGATTTTAAAAGCAGAGGTTTGGCTTATATAAATGACAATCTCGGGATTTCAGGAGCAATGAATTTTTATCTGCATTTAATATTGATTGAAGCATCAAATTCTCGGTAGACTAATATCAATAACTAGCATAAACAACACGCAATACAATTGGAATTGTACATTATACGCATATCCAAATTAGGCAGCGCAAATAAAATAGGTATATACATAATTCACAAAAAGTAACAGCTGAGATAATTAGAAAATTACAAAAACCTGTTACAGCATATCTCCTACACTAATAATATGAGAATAGTGCGTAGACTGAGCAAATCAAAATTATGTTTGACTTAAAAATAAACAGAATTTTTTTACAGTTCGGCGCACAAGAACATTGGTATACAACAGAAAACTCTATGGAAGTTAGATAAAATTATGATTCGTTAGAAAGGGTTCAATTCATGTAATAGGCTTAGTGGAAAATATCGCGGAGTTAAAAATTAAATTTCAGGTGTTTCGCAATTATTTGTCCGTAAAAGTTTATAAATTTTTCACTAATGAACATCACTTAAAATAAAAACTTCACAATATTAACCGTCACCATCAAAATAATATATTATTCAGAAAACCATTTTTAATAATTTTTCTTCATAATCAAACATTAGCGAAAGCCATTCTCTTGACGTTAGTATAATTTATAGTTATGTTTAACTATGTTTTAGTGATTATACTATTTATATATTTTATGTGTTTCAATGAGTTTGTAATTTAATGTATATCAAGTATCAAAAAAGTATCCAAATTCATTTAAAAATAATTTAGATTTTACTGTAATTTTAGGTAGATTTAATTTTAGTTTTGTTTCAAATTTTAATTTCAATGTAAAATATAATAAATAAAATTCTTACCTTAAATTCTTGCAAAGATGCTCTCAATAGATTTCTTCTGCATTTCGCGCCTACCCTTAACACAATATCTGCTGTAGTGTTTTATCTCAGCTCCGCCAATCCATATGTTTCAAAGTATTTCTGTAAAGTAAAAGAAAATTGACAATAGTAAGAAAATATCAATTTTTAAATTTTTTTTTTATTTTTTATTTTTTTCAAAAATATATGTCAAGTTTTGAATTTTGCTAATAAGCAGTATTTTCATAGAGACTTCAAGCAGAAAAAAAAAATAAATTAATTTTCAACAAATGCTTTTTTTTATTTATTTATTTTTAATTAGAAAAAGGAACCGGTTGACTTGTGAAAGTTGTCGGCCTGACAAGGAATTTCTTAGCAAAGAAGTTGTAAAATTACATGGATAACTTTTTTCTAGAATTTCGATTATTAAATTGACAATTTTTTTCCGTAATTATAGTCGCATTGTAAAAATTATATGTAGAAATAATGGTCAGTCGGTTGTATAAATTCGTTACAGAACAAAAAAATTGAATATCCCTTTGCTTTTGTAATTTTTCTTGATTCACTCAAGTCAAATATAGAAAATAAATATATTTTTTTTATAAAAATTTCTATAATTACCTTATGTATTATCCCGTCCGGCGAACAAGATAAAATATCCATATTTATAGATTCCAGCTCTGCAGCTAAAACAGGATGTTCCAGCAACCTTCTTGGCCAAAATATACTTGAAGTAGAAGCTTTTATCGATTCTTCTTTGTCAACCGCCAAATAGAATATGATGCCGCATTTTTTTTTTTTTACATAAATAAAGAAAGAAAAATAATAAAATAATAAATAAAATAAAAATAAATAATAAAATAAATAAAAATAAATATGTACCGCAGTATTGATCCGTAAGTCTCTTAAAGATAAGAACATCAAATTAGATCTCCTTTAAACATAGTCTGAGTCCAAAGTTCCACCCACAATCAAATCTCCTATTTTGCATATATGAAACTCTTAAAGATCTTTTTTATCCTCTTGGGCAACTTCTTCTATAACGATTAATTAAATCCAAATTGACCGACCACCCTGTAAAAAGCTATAACGAAAATGGGCCATTCAAAAAGCTTCAATAATACTCAAATTTGTCTTTATTTTTAAATGCCTTGTTAAATATTTGTTTTTGTTTTTCACTTATGACCGTTCAATTACATAAATACATTATTTATACATGTACGCATGTATCGTGTCTGCAGAAGTGACTAAGTGCAGAGCACAATTCTTTCATCATTTACAGTCCTTAATAGACTCGTTTTATCAAGTGACTTCGCCAACTACTTTTATTAACATGCCTTCTTGCAGTCTTTCTCATACACAGTAAAGATGCAACCAGAATGCCTGTTAGATATGTGTTTGCTTTCCCTTCATACACCCCTCAATAGGATCTAGTTACACAGCCATAGCCTCCTCCCTGTTACTAGATCTAGATGATAGCATTGATGAAATCTCTTCAAGACTAGAATGAGGTTCACCATCTGCAGAATTATTTCTATAATGATGATTCCACATTCGTACCATATCCTTTGATTTTTGGTTTTGGTCATCACAACTACTTGCAATCTGGTTTGAATCAGTAGTCGGTGGCCGCTTTTCGTGACGTGGAGACATTGGAATTGTTTGATGGTAGCCTACACCTTGTATACCAGCTGCTACCGCCGCCGCACTGGGATGCGGTAGAAACGGACTAAATCCTAGAAATCCTGAATATTTTCCAGTCACAGATGATGGTAAATGTCCAACACCAGGATAGCCAGCACTTTGTGGATTCTGCATTGAAGTCATTTCACTAAACTACAGTTTTCTTAAAGAGTGTTACAATACTTTTCGAACAAAAAATTCCTACAAACCTTTTGTTGCATTCCATTCAAGAATGGCGGTAAATATGGATAGAAAAAATCAGTTCGCCGCTGAATGAACTCATCTTGTGGTGCAATCGGTAACGGCCTATTCAATGGAAGCTCCAAAGACATTCGACGTCCCCGTCTTGAGGACCCATTCGTCCACATGTGAGTGCCCATGTGTACCTGGAAATGGGAGCACTTACCTCTTATATATTTTGAACTTGCATCTTTAGATAAAAGTCACGTGATCTTACCTTTAGATTACCTTTTGTAGTGAAAGCCTTTTGGCATACAGAACATCGGAACGGTTTGTCACCGGTATGAGTTCGCATATGAATTTGTAAAGCTGAACTGGAACTGAAATTCTTCCGACAGACAGTGCACAGGTGTTTGGTGTTAACAACAGGTGGGTCCAGGTAAATAGATGGCTGAGATTCAATACGATGCAATTGAGGGTCTTTCTTGGGCGTTTGTGATTGAATTGTTGTTTGATTTTCGGTTGACTCCTTGGGTAAGCTTGTGTTTTGGTTGGTTGTGGATAGTGGTGACTTGGCTGTGCAGTTATAGAATGTGTTTTCTTATTGAATAGTTTCTGGTAAGTAGCTATACACTAGATCATACTACTTACCATCGCCATTTTGATTTTTGCATAGAGAATATCTCAGCTCAACCAAACTTTGTTTTATACCAAATTTACTTTCATCGGGATTTTCGTTTAAAGAAAACTGGTATATGGGATTTATGGTAGGACTCTGTTCGTTCTCTTGTTGTTTTAAGCTTGGAGATAACTGTTCAGATTTTGGAGAATCTTGTTTTAACGAAACTGAGGCATGGGATGAATCTTCTGAAGAGATGTTTGAATTCTGATTGCTGCTGCTTTCACCAAATTTATGTGTTAACATGTGCTGTTTTATATTACCCTGTATATTTTGGATGAATTCGAATTTTTTTAAGAATATTTATTTTTTTCGCTTGTTGCTTTATATAAGAATTTAAGAAATGAAAAATTGAACTAATAAGTCTGGAACTTTTAAGAATATTTAGGTTATTTTTATGTGTTAGCTGATGTCTAATGTGTAGGAGCAAAAGTATAGAAATTAAGAAATTGCTAGTTCGAAGCTCGCCGGTTACGAAATATGTTTTCCATTTGAAGAGTACCTACTACAATGAAACATTCACGATTTTTGGAAGGAAATACAGCTGATTGATTTGATAAATAGATGGCGCACAAATGACAAGAGTAATTATATTTTTGACTGGTGTCATCATATTTAGATTTACGTACACAAAGTTTCGAGTAGATCTTTTAATTGTAGCGTTCGAAAGCGTATAAATATGAGTTACTTTATTACAAAGGGAATAAAATGAATTCGGTGTTCTAAAGTATTAATTTTTACTTGAAAACCCATTATAAAACCAAAAATGTACAAAAGTATTTTGGGATTTTATAAGTGGTTCAAGATTTTTTTTTATTTTGTGGTCATACAAGCATAAATTATACGGGAAAATTAATAAAAACTTCAGAACACTCCAGTTTTCTCACATAGCTATTGGAACTTCATTTTTATATACACACTATCAGCCTGTAAAATATGGTATCTGAATGAGAAGGTAATCCAGGAATATTAGAATTTTTTATGGTATTAGTAGGGGCAACTTCAGACCAAAGCCATCATAAAGATGAAAAAGAAATGCAGCGAAATTTAATTGAATCAGATAGGTACCTCAACTATTGAACATAATTGTGTACAAACTCCAATTTTTAAAATAACTGGCTAAAAAAGTTAGCTAGGAACATTACAAATTCTAGATTAAATAAAAAGCTAGAGCTGCAGTAATGAAACTATGTAGCAAAATTTGTCGAAAGCCTTTTCCAGGCATTTTCAACCAGTTTTTCATTTAAAAAAAAAAAAAAAACAAATTAAATAAAAAATACTCTGAAAAAAACACTGCAAAGACTTGGTTTATTATGTACTACTATGTATTTTACAAAATTTTTAATGGTGTATAACTGAGTTGGAAAAATAAATTTATGAAAATTATTTTGCACGAATATTTTTCCAAGTATTTTTATAAAAATAAAATATTTTCAATATGTATGATGGTTTACAGCTGATTTGAGGTTTCCAGCCGGTTATGTTTTTGATCGGGTCTATGATGTAAGGTTTGGGATGTTTCTTAAGGAAAACTCCGATCTATGTTTTATGCTTTTTTATTTTTCACTCGACGTTTCGGGCCTTGTTTAGTACCCTTCTTCAGGAGTTAGCTACATTAGAATATCAGATAGTATTACGTATAATTAAAATATTTGGTGTGCTCACCTTTGTTCTTGATATGATGAAAGATTTTTTAAAAAAGATATTGTTGAAACATATTTCACAGAAAAATACACATTAAAAATATAATAAAAACGTTAACTGAACTGTGAAATATGTTTCAACAATATCTTTTTTAAAAAATCTTTCATCATATCAAGAACAAAGGTGAGCACACCAAATATTTTAATTATACGTAATACTATCTGATATTCTAATGTAGCTAACTCCTGAAGAAGGGTACTAAACAAGGCCCGAAACGTCGAGTGAAAAATAAAAAAGCATAAAACATAGATCGGAGTTTTCCTTAAGAAACATCCCAAACCTTACAACATGTATGATGTAGATACTTTTTGTAGACTCCTACATGAAACGCTTTATACCGAATTATCTAAAATAATATGATTAGACAAAATTGGATATGATTCACGTACTATGTATACATATGTATTTTAAATGGTAAGTTAGGCTTAATTGTAGCTACATTAGCTACACGAATTAAAAGTAATTTCTAAGAACCCATCTTGTACAGATTGCTTAGCATTCTTAAATATAACAAAGGTCAATGATACTATTTTTATTGCTAGCAATACGACTATACTTACATATATAAATATCCAAGCCACATAAAATGCACGACAAGCAAAAAAATATCCAAAACTAACGACTGTTGTCTAACAACCGAGAAAGTCAAATTTGCCATTAATATAATTATTCACACGATAAAAGCATGTTTCACTTAAAATTTCAAAATGATTTTATTATCACCAGAAATCGTCGCGAAATTCTTGTCTTAATGTGCCATGTACACTAGACAGACAAAGTACTCTGGGCTAATGGCAATTAAATTCCATCCGAGAGTGCTGCATATACCCTTGCGCTGCGAGCCCATATGCGAAAACAATGGCGCGAATGCACGTTGCAATTATTTTATATTTTCGATTCATTAAGAATTTCTATTGAAAATGAAAATGAGTTACCTAGAAGTTTCATATAACACATAATTTGGCTTTGTTCCAGCCGCGAGATGAGGCTCATTTCAACCATACATAAGTACATATCCATACATACATAAGTATGTACGTAGAGAACGCCTTAGAGGACGACGAACGGTACATATTATGCGGCCTTCCTTTGTTGTTGCACCGCTTCGAGGCGCCTTTTCTTTTGCAACATAGTAGAGTAGGAAGAATTATTCGACGATGAAATTAATTTCTGAGGTAATAAAACATTTTGGAATAATTGTCATTGGTGTAGTAGAAGAGTGTGTATACCATTAGATATGTACGACCAAAGAATTCGCACCTCAAAACTATTGCGACATTTGCATAATAAATAATGTGACCAAAAGACGATTGTGATAGCCACAAATTTATGCAGTTTTGCTGGACATGATCAGATGATGAATCTAATCTCGCTCTCTTTCATGTGATAAATGCAGATGACACCGAAGAGCCGATGGTCTGCTCTGCTAATGTCATAAATAATGAAACATGCATCGTCTGACACTCACACAGTGTCTTACTTGTACCGAAAACTGTCTCTTAATGTGATACATTGGGTACTATAAGCTTCAAAACTTTCTACAAATGTGGAGCTATGTTGTTTTTTTTTGTTTTTTTATCTCCTTTTTGAGAAGATTAAGAATTGATCCAAGAATTCAGATACGATCATATATACATATGTATTTGCATAGCCAGTTTTAAAACTTATATCATTTGAAAATTTACAGTGTAAAGTATAGATAAACACTGAAAACCAGAGCAAAGTATCTAGGACACCTACATAGGCACTTACATATATACAGTCACTGTATAGATGCATTTCAGCTGTTTTAATAATAAATTATGTAATTAATGAAAATTAAATTTCAATTTCGTTTATGTACAGTTTTTTGAAATGTTTCTATTAAATTTTAATTTTATTATTTTATATTAATTAATGTAAAAAAAAAACAGCAGATAAACTTACGTTTTTTGTGTTGAAAAAGTGGAGCGCTGTATGTACGATTTCTTCTTTCTAGAATGAAAAAATTAGGTCACTTGTAGCTTTTATGATATATTTCTATGCACTTATAAATCTTATGCTACAGGTTACAAGAGGTAATATTATAATTAGAGTCTCCATATTTTGCACTTCTAGTAAGAAAAGAATAACCTATTCAGTGCCATCTACAGGAGAATCTCGGCAACCTACCTGGCAAAATTAAGTGTATATTACATATAGTATTACGATATACGGAATAACAACAAAGATCAAACAAAATTTCAACTAGCTCTATAAAAATATAAAAAACTGGGTTGGGTTTAGTTGCACTACATTCAACATCAATGGTGACTTTCCGCCATAACTAATTTTATGCTGTTCTCATAAATTTCAAAAATTATTTATATTGATTTTTTTTCCATGTGGCTACACACACACTTAAGTCATTGGCTTAGCTATTTAAAAGGTGCAATCACCTTTTCTAAGATTTTTTTCTTTTAATTCACAGAATTTCAATCCCAATTAAAAAAAACAGACGATTAACTAGTGCTCGGCGAGATTAATAAAAGGGGAATTTGAATTTCAAAACAATCCTACGAAAAGATATGCAAAATAGTAGAGCCACAATAGTAGTTTGCAATGAAACGAAGAGAATATGACTAGTCATATTATATTCGACGTTCTTAACAGGTTTTCTAACCATAATAAAGAAAATCTTCAATTTTTCCCTGAATTAATTTTTATATAGAATTTAACTAATATTAACTTTAATAAGCGCTACTAAATCATTGCTTATTGGCATACCTGTGCCCTTCCCAGGGCATTGTCAACGAATGTCATTAGCTTGTAAGTTTAAAAAAAAAACAAGAAGCAAAAAAGCTGGAATTGGTCTAAGACCAATTCTTATGATACCCTAGATGAATGTCCTTATGAAATTTCGAATTGTCATCCTTCTGTGCAAGTTTGATTTTTGAAGTGGTCTTTCGCGCGGTTTGTCGGACAGAAAAAATTTTTATAACCAATTTTATAGGATTTCGTATTCTGAAAATGTTTTTACTACAATAAAAATGTCTTGGACTGATCGTTTTCACAGTATACGTAAAAAACCAAAATTTTTATATGGCAACACCAAGAAGGAGTTGCCCGATTTAGTCCATTTTTTAAATTTTTTAGCTAGTACAGTGAAAACACCATGTACCAAATTTCAGCTCTCTACGTTAACGCGTTCTCAGGCAGTGTCCAAATATATAGTGGAAAACGGAATGTTTGTATGACAACCCCACGAAGGAGTTGCCCGATTTGTATCTTTTTCGAACTTAATTTTACTTGTAGGTACGTGTACAAAATTTTAGCTTGTACGTGTACAAAATTTTAGCTTTCAAAGTATACGCTTTCTCGAGTTATCGTGCGCACAGACGAACGGACAGACGGACGGACAAACGGACGGACGGACATGTAAAAATCAAAATAACTTTTAATATTATGCGTATGTGTCCAATCCATTTTGTTCTACCATAATTAATTCGAGGTGTTACAAACGGAATGACAAACTTACTCTATAGATTTCATCTAGGGTATAAAAAGTGGGATCTAACAAATTACAACAAATGGAAAGGGATCTACTTAAGCCTAGTACTAAGGTTCGAACTAAGCTAAATTATGTATGAAAATTTAGCAAGCTAAAAGATATTGGCGAAAATTTATCCTGAATTTTAGCGAGAGCGGTACTAAGGTCAACGCGCTAAATTTACCTTTGGGTTTTGATTAGAGATGGCACCACAAGTAAGTCTCCAAAAAGATTTAGCTTGAATTTGTCCGCCCGGGCCATTCTTTAGCGCGCTAAAAATATTTATTATCAGAGTTCTGAGATTTGATAAATTTATTGACCCGATTTTTGTAGTTAACGTAGTTTTGTTTGTCTTTGCTGTAAGTACGGATGATTTGAATTTGTTCCCGTGGCCGTATTTTCAATATTATTGTTATTTTTTTTTGTCTTTTGTTTTTTGTATACATTATGCATATTATTTATATATTTTTAATATTTCCAAATAATTTTAACACTACCTGTTTTTAGAAATATTATCATCGCGCGTTGTATTTCCGTAAAAAAATTGCGAAATTCTTCCTCTTCTTGTTTTTAATATATCTTTTCTCTAAGTCTCCGCTGTCATAATTTAGCTGGTAAAGAAAGGCCCGATATTGGAGACCCGCTAAAATTTAGCTTAGCGCGGGACCTTAGTACTGGGTTTAACTGTCAATTAATTATGAAGAAATTTTTTATACTCGATAGAACCAACATTGTAATCGATGGACTTAGAAACTGACATTACTTCATAATGATTCACGACCTCGGTTATCACTGCGTAGCAGTTTATTAGCAAATTAAAAAAAAAACAATGTACGATTCAGTGAACCAATCACATATGGGATGCCTTACATGGAGGATAAATACAAGGAAAAAGTAATAGAGCCAATAAAGTGTTTTTATACTACCTGAAAGTATAACAACATCATAATAGTAGATAGATAATAAATTCAAAGTTGGTCAATTTGATTTTTTACAATCATTATAATGTTGTCATTGTAAACAACTCGCGCACATAGAATGCAAATTAATTAATTTTTCTAGAACACACCGAATACTTGTACTACAAGGAGACCATGAATCACTTAGTGAAAATCCGTATTGGTAGAATCGGCATACAATTATGGAATGATCTAAAAGATAGTTCAATGGAAGTCTATCGTTCCACTCTATATCTATCGGAGGAACAAACAAACTGAAAATTAATCATCTTCTATAGGATTTCAAGATCTAATGGTCCTGCGGCCTATATACAGAAAGTCCTTGGGGCGTAATGTGAGCACCTGTCAAATATGGTTTAATCCTACCGCACTCTAAATGCACGGATTAACTACAATTCGATAATCAGCGCCCATATAAGACAGAGTATATCCTGTCCCTATGAGTCCCAGTTTGGACAGTGCATACTTGGCTGAATTACTGGTAGAACCGAGACCTATTTAAAATCTCTAGCAATCTGTTGGTCAAGGTACCCGGCTAATTTAGCGCAACTCCACGCCGAGAGCCAAATATCTGAGGATGCAATACGTTAGTGACCAGAACTTCAAATCCCAACTTTCAGTACGCATTTTCTACAAGCGATTTAATTTTCCCAATATCTAGAATAAATATGTACGCCTATGCAAGCTAGACTCTGACACTTTCTCTCTGCCGTATATGTGCTACCACAACTAGCAGGATGCTCCCAACAAGGTGCCTAACAACAATATTCAGGTGAATAGCAGAACTATCGAGGGCTCTTTAACCCAGTGATACCCAGTTAGCAATGTCGGCTACTCAGTTGATATGGCTGCGTATTCCATGACCATCCGGCCATGGTTAGTTCCAATGGTATCTTCATACATACATCCTTTTATGAAACGGGACTGGTGACTCCATTCTGGCTTAAGATCTGATTGGCACTCGGAGTGTCAGCGGAGACCACGTGAAGATTAAGATATGCCCTTGGAGATACTAGAGAGGCTAGAGATTACAGCTGCCATGCATACTTGACATATAAGAACTACTATCATGCATATTTAACTTCTCAATATATCCATTTCTAATATCGTCGCTCCTTATATTTGAGACGTTTTTACTATTGACATTACATGTGTACAGAAATTTTTTATACATGACCTATCATCAGGCCATATATATGTGGCAGTGGTATCACGCATGTGAGCACATAACATCTCTGTATCCTATCATCAGGTGTACCATATTACAGTGCCCACGATGGGAAATCCAAAAGCTATCTTCAGTACAACAATTACCTCCAATTCAATAAATTTTGTCGTGACCCTGCGAGTCACAGTCTTCTTTGCCGACGCTATATACAATAATTTAAATCTTACTATATTAAACTTCACTCATAAATAAAAAATGTCAAAATATCACTGCCTACTTAAAGTCATTGAATAATCACAATCAAATCTATAATTGCCGGAAAGGGTTAAAGGCACAAATCATCGTAACATCATAATTTCCTGAGACTTTTTCAAAAAGACTATGTACCATGAAAGTTGTACAAAAATGACTCTGCCCACTATTACCAAACTTAAGGCTTATAATCACAGTCCATCACTACTCATTTCTCCTTTTTATATTATTTCCATACTTAATTGCATCTATCAATTTGTTTACTAATTTTTTAACCATCCTCCTAAGGGAACCGCTAAAAATTGACAATTTAGTCACACATTTTTACAAGAAAATCCAAATGCATATTACTCCTTCCTATGTAGGCAACCTTAATAAATAGACAGACAGACAGACAGGCAGACAGACAGACAAAACTAAAAAAATTATCGAAATGACAAAATTTCGCCATTAATTAAATGTCGGATCGTTTTGTACAGAAAATTATGAGCAGATTATTAATTGCCAGCTTTCATGTTCGTAAAACAGAAATCGTTGAAGTCATACAAGGCAAGGCATGGCATAGCAATGGCATACTGCAGCAGAGGCCGGGTATCATCTGCTGTGCATGAAACAAAGCGCATGTAATAACGCGCACAAATAGTGAGCCACCGGAGAGTGCACTGACAAAACGCGATTATTTTTATCCCCTCACCATCCTTGACATTCCCTTCATCCAAAGATAAAATGGAATAGTAACATAGACGAGACGAGCATCACATCGAGGAAGGATTTATGATGAAACTGGCAGCTCCATATGAATTCCTTGCTGATTGAGTAACTTGTAGTCTCTGATAGACGTGATTAGTAAGGCTGTTAATTAAGCTCGGAGCCCCAAGGAGCCCAGAAGCATGTATCTTCAGCTGCTTAGTCGCTTTCGTTTCTTTTCTATATACATATGCAGTTGTGTTATGTACATAGGTATAGATATATAGTATGTATGCTATGAAGTCATTAAGAGGCTTATGAAGAATGATAGATAGCCAGGCATATGCAGCAAGAATTGAACTGAACTTACCTTTGTGGAGAAGGCCTTATCACAGATGGAACACTTGAAGGGTCGATCCTTTGTATGACTTCGGAAGTGAATTTCTAGGGCGGAATTGCAGGCAAAAGTCTTAAAGCAAATGTGACATGTTGTGTTACCACGCAAACCTGAAAACAATAAAGAAAATTTTCTTGTTGTAATTAATTTTATTTTTATTTATGAATATTTTAATAGACCAATAATTGTATGAATAGCAGTTCTTTAGATATTTCAAATTTAAACAAGACTTCTACAAATGAAATGTAGTACAGTCGAGTAGAGCAGAAAATCTTAACAAAAACATCGATTTCTAGGTAAATAAAATATTTAACAAAAAAAAAAAAAAACAATAATTTTATTTAACCGAACTTTCAATTGTAAGAGCTGCCTGGGCTGAGAATCATCATCATATGACCTTTGCTTTCAGTAGTGTTTAGCAAGCAATTTGTCATGGATAGGTACACAATAAATGCTAAACACGTTATTATCAAATTATTGAAGTTTAAAATTTTTAGTTCAATTCGAACTACATTTCATCCTTACCATGGTATGCGTTGTGAGGTTTCCTAATTAAGCTCTAGAACACATCACATCAAATGTGTAATTTTTAGTTTACGAAAAAAAAAAAACATGTCATCTTCAGTAGTGAAGCTCACTTTCGAAGGGATGATTTTGTCAATAAGCAGAATTGCCGAATTTTAGGAGATCCTAAGCCTCAATCAATAGTTTTTAAGCTAAAATTGTGGAGCTTATTATATTCCAAAATGAAGAAATTTTCGCAGTGATTTTTGCGATGCCGTTCGATAATTTTAATTTTTCTTTAGGATAAATTGCATGGACTTAATTTATCTGAGATGTGGTTTAAACAAGATGAGGCCACATGCCATACTTCTTCTGAAATTATTGTTTTAATGAGGTCAAAATTCAATGATAAGATTATTTCAAGAAATGTAGCTGCCCGCAAGTTTGTTAATTGATGTCATTTAAATCTTACTTATGAGATGACCTATTGAAAACTAGGTTTGCCTTATTCACTACATACCAAACGAGTTGGGAAAGATTCCCTTAGGGGACATATGACCTACCCTGCCGTAGGGAAACCACAGGGTTATTCTCTGCTAGGAGCCTGGCCACAGTGACATATCTGGAAACGAGGCAGCGGATGCGCTGACCAGGAATGGATCTGCTATGAATATATGTCTAGCAGAGGAACCCGTAGGTCGGCCCCTAAAATCAGTGAAGAGGATTCTAGATGCATTGGCGTGCAAACTGACAAATCGCACATGGGGAGAACTGACCTCATGCGTGATTTCAAGACAGCTCTGGCCCGAAATTTATCCTGTGAAGACTTAATCTCTGCTGAAGAAGAACCGTGATTATGTGCGTAATCATACCGCCGTTATTATGGGACACTGCCACTTTGGAAAACATGCATAACGCATGCAAGCTCCATACAATGACTTCTGCAGAAGCTAGAAGCTGTATGGACGAGAAAGAGGTTGAGAGCGTTAAGCACCTGCTGTGCGAATGCCCTAACCTTTCTAGGCGTAGAAAGAATACGCTTGGTAGTTACTTTTTCAGCTAAATGGGGGAATTAGCAGACAAAGACTTGGGGGACCTAGTAAGGTTCATTAACTTTTGTGGCTAGTTTCATCGTTCCCCTGGCTCTTAGTACACAGTAAAAAAATTACTAGTTAGATATAACTGTGTGCATGCCTAGTTATTATGACTAACTGGATTTCTATTTAAAATTAAAATTCAACTAGGATTCTGGATATAAATAAATGCTTACTTATTTTTATTTTTGGTTTTTTTTTTCGGAATTCGAGAAATTCAGTTTTTTTCAAATGTGTATCTAGTTCACTCAAATGAAATTCATTTAAAGTGAACTGATTTGTAGTTGTGTTGTCTTATGCGTACTTATAATCCAGTTAAATATACTGAATTCTAATTAAAATTAAAGAGAAATTTAGTAAATTTAGTATTGTGAGTGAAAGTCGACGGACGTGCCAAAGTGTATATTAGTTGGTCTAGCATATTGTTTACAGTGCTTAGAAAATTATATTTTCTATAATTTATTGTTTGATTGTCAGGTAAATAAAGTGTAAATGCCTTTAAAGCTTAATCACAATTCCCGTCAAAGTCGGAATTTTGGATAGGCCTGAATGGCTGGAACAGAATGCAGTAAACGTAAAGAATTGTCATGCTTTGTGGTATGAAGGCAGCAGATTTCAACACATTTTTTCATTGTAATGTGTAGGGTTATGTTTGAATAAAAAAATATAAATAATTTTATTAAACAAAGTACTTAGATTTATATACTCTTAAATGCACAAAGAATTAAACAGCAAAATTCTTGAATAAAACTTTTAGTACGGAGGCTTGTTTGCATTATACAGAAAGTTAAAGTTGAAAGTAATGCATTTTTCCATAAGAACAAATGCTAAAAGAAGTACGAAATCGTACCACTCTAATACCTTAAAAGAATTTGATGTCACGGCCTGGAAAATAAAGACGAAAATGATGCGACCCATTATGTATGTTGCTAATTCGTTGTATTAATTTTACTTATATAACTGAACTTAAAACTATTTTGCCTATGGAGAAAGACTACCAAACAATAATTAATCTAATGGAAGAAACTTCTGGTACGAACTATGATATTATCCGGAAAATCGGTGAAATACATCTTTGACATGTTCCCAAGAATAATTGATTTTAAAGGCGCTATGGTAAGAAATTATACAAAATTTACTATTGACTCTTTACTTATTATATTTATATTCAGATTAACCTAGATTTCCAAAATATGGGACAGCATGAAGGATGACCTTGCTGTGTAGGTACCAAATAAAAATCTTTCAAAGTGAGACTTATCGAGAATTTTTAAAAGATGGTAAGATTTCATATTATTATTAAAAGTTTGAATTAGTTCATACGTTTTAATTAAGTTAATTCTTATTTCAAGTTATTCTTGATGCAGAAATTGAACTATATTTTTCCATCAATCTGTATATATTTACATATATATTTATATATATTTCAACCCATAATCATCTGTAGATCTGAGCGACTTTTTGAAACGGGAGTTTTTTATGTTTCTTCAGAGGATATTTGAATATTGTATAAATCTCGTATTATTTTAAGTATAGCATATATAGGATATTGGAGACGAAAATTGACGTGGATATACAGGAATGTAGTTTTCGCAACCAGAGCAGATTTCTAGTGAAATTATATGAAAGTTTTTAATTTCACTAGAAATATGTTCTGATGGTGAAAACTGTATCCCTGTTTAATTTAACTGAATTCGGCTTGACTAGACTATAAACTTAGGTGATATATCTAAATGATTACGTCGATTGGGTAAAAAAGAAATCTTCTTTAATTAACTGGAAAAGCATTTTGAAATTTAATAGTTAAAACCCTTAGCTGCCACACTGGGGTCAGACTGACCCCAGCCGTATTCAAGTTCAATTTAAAACTCCCGCTTTTACAAATATGGACTATAAACTACACCTGTTGTTAGTTGAAGAGTGCCCCGACCCCTTGAGCCCTAATCAAGTGTTAGAAAGCGTTAGTGTAGCTCTGGCAGCTGTACAAAGTTGAGTGGTGCCGTAAAAGACCCCAGTGTGGCAGCTACAATTATTCATCGAATTAAAAAAAAAAATTTTTTGTGTTGTGTTTTGTTATGAAAGAATCAAGCTGCCAACAAGACAACGATGTGTTTCGTGCCTTCGAAAAGAAGATAGAAAGACAAACGTCGCATGCAGTAGCTGTCAAGCACCAATTTGCGAGGAGCATCGTCTTACTTTTTGTCACTCTTGCGTTGTTAATTGAATTTTGAGTCATACTACAATTTCAAAATTCTAAATAAATACCTTTTTTTAAACGCCGACTATCAAACTATTTTTTTCCTTAAAGATACATATTCCAAGAGTACTCCACTTAATTTTTAGCTCTTAATATGAAAAAATAAAAAAAAAATTTTTTAGTGAAAATAGGCATTTTCACCATTTTTTTGCATTCAACAATTTTTTTTCAATACTGAAAATTATTTTTTCATAAAAACAACCATTTTATATTTTAAAGTAAGTATTAACGAATATCAGGAAATTTTTGTTAAGAAAAAAAATCAATATGTGCTTCGCAATCTATTTTTTTAACACTGGGGTACGAAACTACCCCAGTGTGGCAGCTATGTTATTCGGCAGAAGTGTGGCAGCTAAGGGTTAATCTAGTTGACAAATGGGAAATAACATTTAAATTTATTTGAAACCCAGTTCATAAAATATGCTCATGTCCAGAAATGTGTTACATATTCACTAGAAATGCAATTGATATATTCAACTGGACTTCTAATTAAATGATTCCAGCTAGATTTTTCACTAGAATATCTAGAAGATCCACTCTAGTTTCTAGCTCACTTCTAGTACCGATCTACTTGAAAATCTTTTACAGTGTATATCTTTTCTAGGTAGGGTTCCAATATAATGGCATCACAATGGACCATACCTGGTCTATGTGTGGCTGATATCACACCTTCTTACGATGACCACCACTCTAACCTAACCTAACCTACCCTGCCTGGGGTGTTATGGAAAACGATGGTAAAATGCGAAAACAGAGATGTTTTTTCCGACCGGTTGGAGCGCTGTATTTAATAAATCACAAAAGTGATATTTTACATTTATTATTAAAAGCGCTGTGTATAAGTTTAAAAATATTGTTTTAAAATAAAAGGAGGTGAAATGAAAAATATTGCAATATATCGCCAATTTATACTGGATGATCGATGGCAATTGGAAAATGTTGAGCTCAGGCAAGAAACACGGTACGATCGCTACGATCCCTTCAATATTACTGATACAAGATTTGTAGAAAAATATACCGATTACTAAAAATTTTGGCGAGCAGAATTTTTTCAAAAATCTCCAGCCATCTTGGCGGGAGGGACAATGACCCATACATATTTCGAGCGTTCATAAATACTTTTTGGCGTTGAGATTTCTCGCTACAGGTATTTACCTACATATTCTATTATTTTTGAAGTATAGTTATTATTAATATTTCAAAAATAATGCCTTTCAAGGATGTTATCAATGAACGTTGAGCCAGGACTTTTTATCAAATAAGCCGCAGTTCATTAAATTTCCGCGGACCACCGAAGAAACTTGTTGTGCGACCAAAATAAAGTAGGTAAACAACGAAATATTAAATGCAGTATATTACGAAAGACTACACAGACACGAATTTTGACAATTTTATTTTCGGTTAGTGCACTAAAATAATATGTTTATAATAGTAGTTTTAAGTTTAATATATAAAAAAACTGAGGTTGTGTATCTGTATAGCCGTAAACCCCGGAATATGCAAGACATGAAGTAAAACTTGAAAAGAGCATTGCGGCCGGTCAGCAGACGGCATTACACTCTTCTTGCCGTATCTTACTGCAGGGCAGGAGTTTTTCATATAAGAGTTGCTTGGATTTCGTTCGAACATCATAATTTCCAGCCCGCTAATGACTTTTAATGTATTGGTGTCATCGATCATAATCGATTTCTTAGCTTGTATATATTACGGGTGCTATGCTATAACAAGTCTCAAAAGTCATTTTAAATTAATCAAGCTTAAGCAAAAATTAAGTTGCTGGAAAGTTTTGGTTCATTCATTCATTATAATTTATAATTCGCAATAAATCGAATATTACAATTTTATTATGTTACAAAATGAAAAATAATTTTAAGATTTTTTGCAATTGCTCAACAATGTAGGTACATAGACAGAAGATTGCAGATACGAATTTTATGCTTAAGAGAGCAAAACTTTCTATATACTGTATACTTTTTTATTTAGAATTTACTTTTTGCTAGGGGAATCCATCGTAAAAAAAACTAGAACTATTTTCGGTTTAGCTTCCCTCGGTATTGTAAATTCAAATATTCACAAATTCGGCACTTTAGCTATTCTTGGTACTTTTAACAAGTTGGAACTGTTCCATTATAATGTGCTAATTACCCATCCCTAATTATTAGTATTTACTTTGGTTGGATTCATAATTGTACAAAACAAAAACACCTAACTATACCGACCGAATCAAAACAATACTGACAGTGCAGAGCTCCTCTTTTTACTTCTCCACAACTACAACCGCTGAGAGTTTTTACGAATGCAGTACAGAGTTTGGTATAATTCTCAAACCAAACTCTCTGAATTACTGAATAGCTAGTTGAGAGTTAAATGTCAAAAAAACTCTCATCTTCCAAATTTCACAACTTTCGTGTTACAGAATCCAGTCCTAGTTGGTAGCTTCACAAAATCGTTTAAACAGACGTCGCCTCGGAGCGATTGAGCCAAATCCAAAAACATATTTCCGAATCAGTAGAAATTAAACATTGCAACATTTAGCATGGATTGGCAAAATTATTTTTTCGACGATGCTACAATGGCGGTTGACTAAGGTTATGCATCAATAGAGGGAGCATGCAAAATGATAAGGCGGACATACTTACATGTATGAAAACATGGGCGAAGGCCTAACGACTTGAAGTGATATTATCTCATAAGGATAACATATTCTAGTAAAAGCCATGGAAAAAATGTTTGACAGGTATATTACTACCAACTATGCATTGTCATACTTGTGGCATCACAAATAAAAGATTTGGAAGATGTTCACATTTAATTCTTGTTTTTGAAAATTTTTGCATTTTGAAAAAAATAATATATAAAAAAATAAAAATTTGGCCGAGAATGTCATAAATTATTTTGAACATGTATAAAATCAACATCTTGTAAAAATAAAGTTGTATAGATGCGAGCGATTAAAAAAGGAGATTCATCAACTAATTAAGCAATCAATTTGATAGCATGACTCATTCCATCAATAACGTAAAATGTCGTCCAACTCTAGATAGAAATCAATCGATCGATGAATCGAACTAACTACATATACACAAAAGTGCCAACAAAACTGAGATCGTTGCGGTAGCAACACAAATAAACCCCACCACACCGCCCCGAATTGCAATATTGATCAATTCAATTTCAAATCGGGTGCTATTTTCCAAATTGCACACTCTCGAATCACTGTCGAATCGAACGGTGTAAATATAAATTGACACTAAAATGTTTAGCCATGATGACCGATCGGTCGATCGACATGGCGGGGCGAGGATCGCATTCAATTCGACCCGATCGAATCTATTTCGGTGTGCACTATTGAAATATGCCCGCCATTCTTCACGATCTTTTCATTATTTTTGCCTCTCGTTACTCCGTTTTTTCTTATTATTTCTTTTTTCATCTAAATTCTCTACTTATATAAATTTCATTTTGTCGCGCTTTTTTATTTTGGTGTTTATGGTATTTGGTTAAATAAATTGTTAATCAATCGCGGCAGCTCGCGGCTACGTTATGCGACGGTACTACGGCAATCATGTATTTATGCGCAACTGACTAAGATCGATCTTTTTTAGCTCAGCGCCGTTTATGCTAAACGAAAATAAGTTTTGAGTGCGCGAAACAAATTCTTTGATAAATTTATATCTGTCCTGATCTTATGGCTTTTGTCTTTTTGTCTGTCGTCTTTTGATTTTACGGATTTCATTTTGCATATCTTTGTCTTTTAAAGATCGTAATTTTCTTTGAAGTTCTATAAAGAAAGTGGGACTAGACCGATAGTTCCATAGCGATTGTCACAAAATTTTCATATCGAATCACTATAGAAAATTTGAATACCTACTTTCTGAATTTGAAATTCTTCTTTGTTCAAAGCTATGAGAGTAGGACACTATGGTTGGTTCAATCAATATAAAAACAAAAAAAAAAGGATGACTACAGACTTTCATCGTTTACTTCGTAGCCTACTATAAACATTACGACCCCAACTTATTTGTAATAGAAGAAACGTTAAATGTGAAGTCGTTGCTTCAATCAAATTTTAAATATCAGTCACAAAAATGCAGCCAACTTCCATTTTGTTTGCAAAAAGATACTTATGAAGCTCTTACGCTGATGACTCATTTCCAACTTTAGAGTGTAGTAGTATGTAGATGACTTCTCTAAAGTCGAGAACGGCTATTAAGTCGAGAGTGGAACAAATCGAGGGCTTCATAAATATTGAGTTATGAGTGACTTCCAACGATTCACAACAGTGCTTTGGTCGAAAACTGGTTTGGAATACAGATAAACTTATACCCTGCAAACAATTGGACGAAATTCCTCCGTAGCGAAATGAATTCGAATTAGAGGAAACGCTCGTAGCCCGAAATCTCTTCGATTGTTTTCTAACTTAAATGAAGTTTTAGGATCATGCCCTAATTTCCGAAATTTTGAAATATATGAACCGCTTGTGCCTCGAAATCTCTTCGATTTTTTTTTACCATAAACGACGTTTTCAAGCATGCCGAAATTTCCGAGAATTCGAAATAGATGCATCCCTTATAGTTCGAAATTTCTTCGATTTGTTTGCTATATATAGAAGTTGCGATACGCCTCATGTCAATTTCCGACGAAGTAATTAAAGCCAATTATTTCTATTCATAAAATTGTTCTTCGCAGGCATTTTAAGTTGAGATTTTATTGAGTGAAGTGCAAAGTGCAGTTTTACTATAGTAAGTATTTATTCGAAATCGTATTTACTTAGTATTTGCAAAACGCCTTGCAAGAGAGGTCAATACCAGATCGTACTGTTAAAAAACATCGAATTAAAACGAACTACCAACACATACAAGAAGTTCGAAAGAAAGTCGAGCTAGTCAGGTCGCCAATACAATTCGATATCGCGTTCCGTTTTTTACTGCTGCAATTCGCAAACCTGTCGCAAGCGAATTCGATTTTGAAACTTAACTTCACCTAGTCGATTTGATTTACTTCGAATTCGATTCGATTTTGAACCGCAATGTCTGCAGGGTAGTTTAGTCACATACATAGATATTCCTTCATCTGGTTGTACATGATATTTTTCGAAAATTTTACGAGAACTCTATCTGATCATAGATGGCACAAGAACTAGAAGTCGCATGGCATACCAGATTAGAGTATACAGATTGTGAAATGGGTAATGCATTCTGGAATGGATCATAAAATATTTTAGAGCATGCCGAAAGCAAATGTTTTTATAATAGCAGTTTTGTATATATTTTATCGACCTCCTTAAAACTTCAGATACGAAAAAATATGAATCACTCGACGAATACATCATTTCAAATGTTGTGATCCATTCCGAAATGGACCACCCAGCCATATAAATTTTGTATACTTTTTTGGGTACTGCATGCGACATCTAGTTCTTGTGCCATCTATGGTCTGATTATAGTCACAAGTTTAGGATAGAAAGGATCGACTTTCTCCCTTTAGGTGACACTGTATATGCTGCTACTTACTGCGAGACACTAAAAAAACTGCGTAGAGAGATATTGTTATAATATGTAGAAATGAGTCTATGCTTATTTGTATTGCATTAGTTCCAAATATATTTTGAGGAACTAACTAGTATGATTAGACACGAGTTGCCTTATATTATTAGGAGATTAAGGGGGCGTTAGGCCTTTTCACTATAGCCATTAATTGGCTTATTGTGCAGCGCTTTCTTTACCCTTATATTATTAGTCTAATCTAACCAGTTGATATTGACAAACCAGCAATTCCAGTATTAAGGTGGCAAGACTGCGTAAAGCTAAACTAACAATCTACAGATTACAGTTGTGGCTTTACAATGTTCCTTGAATAAAAACATTCACAGTTTCGAAATGGCCATCATTATCAAAGTAATCAAATAAAAACAATTTTCGCAAGAAAAGAAAAACAAAATCACTTACCTAATAGACCCAAAGGATTGAATGGTGATGTGGGCAGCACAGATTGTGTTAAAGAGCTCAAAGCACCCGAAATAAAAGAAGGCGAAGTTGTGTTCAATGAAGCCTGCGAGATAAGTGGAAAATTCGTCGAACTTGTCGAAATTCCATTCAATTTTTCCGACTGTACAGACCTTGGAGTTAAATCTAAAGCACCATTTGATAATGTCATCATTTTTTCATCTTCCTTTTCATTCCTCATCATCAAACTTGATCCTTCTCTGGATCTGTTCATCTTCTCATCATTAAACTCAGTTCGAAATTTATCTTCTGTATTTTCTTCATCCATAAGATCATCGTAATCATCTTGTGATAACTCTGATGGTTGTCCAGAAATTTCTGATATTGTTGCTTCAAAATTGTCCGAAAGTGATCCAGATTTCCATGCTTCATCTCTTTCGGAAAACTGTAATAATTCTTTGGAAATATCAATTCCCTCACTGGCATGACTTCTTATGTGTTGCTGTAGAGTACTACCATTGGGGCACTTCTGATGACAAATGGGACACTTGTATTGACTTCTCATCGGTGGCTTTATTTTATGTATATTCATGTGAGCCTTAAGGTTACCTTTGGTGGCAAATGCTCTTGTACAAAGTTTACAACGAAACGGTTTTTCGCCAGTATGTGTACGAAGATGCATTTGTAATGAGCTTTTACAGGACATAATTTTATGACAAAACAAACACTGATTTGGATCTGCAAGCTTATTTTCGATATTGTCGACAAGTTCTTGCAGTTTTGATGTTTCTGATATTTTATCGATTTCAATTAAATTCTCCCATCCCGCATCATTATTCTCTCCTCTCCTCTGAGGTAATCCACAAGGTGCTGGTAATTGTGCAATATCTGGAGCTGCTGAATCAGACATACTTGAATTGCGGCTATATGATGATCTATGTGATGATCTATGTGATGATTTTGATAGATTTTCTGGCTGTTCTTGTTCACTTTCTTCACTTTCTGACAAGTAATCATCTAACATAGATTCAGATTCATCTTCTTCTTTTACAGTCTCCGCATTTGAGATGTCTGCATCAGCATTCTCGGTACAATTTTCCTTAAGTCTTTTACTCAATTGTCCCACACTTTGTACATCAATATCGTCGAGATCTTTTCCAGGTGTAAAAATTGTATTAACAGATTTCGACGTTTTACTTAAATCAGCCGGCTCGTCCTGATCCTGAATTGAATTCGAAGACCAATTTGTAAATTGGTTAGATTTCATTGAATGCGATCGTAGGATGTCCATAGAAGATGAAGGATATGTCGGCAGACCATTAACAGAAGCTACAGGAGGAAAATGTAGTCCATGATTTGGATTTGGATTTGATTGCACATGTACAGATTGAATCTGTCCTGGCGGAAGTGATGTCATAAATCTTGGATGACAGCTATTCACATATTCAGGTGGGCCACAATTTGGTCCAATTGGAACGCATGGATATCTCTGGGTATGACGTTGATAATGCACCTTCAGATTTCCTTTAGTAGTAAATTTACTCGCACATACGTTGCACTTAAAAGGTCGCTCACCTGTATGAGATCTAATATGAATTTGAAGTGCCGAATCCGAACCAAAAACTTTTCCACAATATTTGCACTTGTGTTTGAAGAAAGGTTCATTTCTACCTTTTCCATCTTGTCCTGTTCGATCTCTACCAAATTGAAACTCATCTGATAAGTTATTCCCAAGGAAACTTTGTGAAGCTGAGTCCAAAACTTCTTGCGTTCTCTTCTGAAGCATTTCTAAACAATTCGGTTCATCTGGGGGTGGTGGAGGATCATGATTTGTAATTATACTGCAAGCAAGTGAAGAATTAATATTGCACAATGGTGCCTGCAAAGAAATATGAGGTTTCCTTTCCGGAGGCTTTTTTTCTGGAGGTAGAGGTGTACTGGATGAAATACTATTTCGTTTGTCTTCTTTCACTTCGACCCTGGTTTCTTTGATTTCCGGTAGGATCGAGATACAAGTTTCAGAATTGTCGGTTTTCTCTAATTTTTCCAAAGGTTTTTCTTCATCGCAGCTTCTATTTTCATTATGAACAGATTTTTCTTCACAAATCTCATTCTCATCGACATCTTTCACTTCATCCAAGCTGTTTTTCCTGCTCACCTTATTAACTGAAAGTTGAGATTCAAGATGCCTAATAATTTGCATTTGCAATAGTTGCTGATGTTGTAAATTGAAGAGAGTTGATTGAACTAGTGCCAATTCTTGAATAGCATCTTCATAATTCTGACTACTTGCCATAGCGGTAGCAGCAAATTGAGCAACAGCAACTTTGGTATTTTGTAAAGCTTCTAGGGTAACATGATTAGAGGGAATTGGGTGATATGTTGATGTAGTATTAGAAGATAAATCCAAGGCCATTTCAGTCTGATCATTGCTTTCATCGTTTTCCAAATCAAGCTGTTCTTCTTTATTTCCACTGTTGTTATTGTTATCAGCGTCTATCTTTTCAGGATTTTTTATGGAATGATTTTGTGGAAAAGAAGATAACTTAGACTGCAGTTTTTCGCCATGATTATCATTTTCTTTCTCCTCTTCTGCTTCATTAAAACTAATGTTGGAACCAGTCTTATCACGTTCTTCTGAACACATGATGCCAATTGCAGACAATGAATCTCCTGTAAAATAAAACAAACAATAAAATGGTCAAAATTTGTATAAATCGATTTTGGAACTGTTTTTAATAGAAACAAAAAAAGCGGGACAGTTTCGTCCAAAAATATCTTCATTGTTTTAAATGTTAACTGCAGATTACTGGAAAAATAAGACTCTTTTCAATGCTCATACATTCAATGTCAAAAATCAGTCAAGGAGTGTATAAAATTGAGCCTGTGACAACAATAGATACACGACGGAAGCAACTCTATAATTATTTAAAATAACGCTCAATAGTAAATTGTTCCACATCCACACTGTTTACTTAAAAACTCACGAAATAACAGAAAATGGAAAATTGTTCGACATTCACACTATTCTACTTACGAAGAGCTCATGAAATTTCACGGTTGAGCTAAATTTCACTTCAAGTGCCTTTGCAGGAAGACCAGACATTTCATTCGGTTATGTTCGTATGTAATACTGCATTGACTCGATTCACTTTGCTCTAACCAGCCAATTTCATATGATTTAAATTCGCAAATCTCTCGTAGCCACAAGATTCAAGCGACTCACACTTTTCAACTTAAAACTCAACACAAAACCTCTTTGCCGGTTTAAACTGACGAAAATTGTGTAATTTTATCTCTTTCTAATATCCTCACTACACACACACACGTGTAGCTTTAGATAGTGTGCCGTTTATAAAAGATTTTATTCATTTATTCTGTGGTTTCTTGAAACAATCTGAGCAATAATAGAAAAACGTGTAAGTGAATTTGAAATCTAGTTGCTTCGTTTTCAGATTAAATACTGTGCAGGAGCACAAAAACTGAATCCATCGTTGATTTATGTATAAAATTGTGTCGAAATTTATTATTCTCACCCTTAACAGTTTTATCTGAGGTCAATTGAGTTTATACTGATTATAGCAAGGATTTTAAATATTAATTATAATTTGGGTTTATATTTATTATCTTTGTATAGGTGCTTGCAATATAACTTATCTACCTATCGTCTTACATGGTTCACTTTTGAATTACATCAATAAATTTCAGGTAGATAGGGTAGGTGCTCGCAAAGTCGGTTACCCCTGACAAAACTGTCTGTAAAATGATTTTGAAAGCAAATACCTACAAAACGAAAATTTGAAGAGAATAATATTATTTGTTTTTAAATCGTATAACAAAAAATCATTTCTCTTATATAAATGACAATTTTTGCTATAAGCGATTTATTCTGTGCACATATGTCAGAGTTGGTAAATTGGAAATGAGATTGAGATAATTGCGAAATCGTGTAGTTTACCTAAATAGTATTGCATTTTCTACTTCAGTATTTTATTCATTGAAGTGCATTTGTAGTTACATTTTGAAGTGAAGAAAATACCAAAAATTTAGTTTTTCTAAAATATATCGGGGGCCGGCATTAGGGAATGTAATTTTCGAACTTTTCCTAATATCGGAAACAAATGCCTGACATTAGGCTGATTCCAAACCTTAAGTCGGCATTGATCCGTTCAAAGATATCTTAAAGATTTATAATACTTTAAAGTTGCTCATAAATATAATCCGAACAAAACTAACAAAAGAAAAAGTTATAATTGGTCTAAGACCAATAATATTATACCCTAGATGAAAATAAAAGTTAAATATAGTGAAAACCCAAAAATTTTGTATGGCAACACCAAGAAGGGGTTACCCAATTTACTCCATTTTGGAACTTTTACTTGCAATTTTTATGAAAACGCCGTGTACAAAACATGAGCTCTCCATGTCGACGCGTTCTCAGGCAGTTTCCAAATCATCCTTTGAAGGACATAGAATGGAGACGTTAGCCCTCTACCGAACTCAGTTCTGCAAAACCTTTCATTTCGCCTCGACCCTCTGAATTTCAGCTTTTGGCTATAATATTCTTTTTCATGTGGTTCTTGGTTTATCGTTTAACCTACTTCCTTGAGAATTCCAATTAGGACATTGCTTGGCAATGTTACATGTTCTCACATCGAATCGAGTGGTCAATTGAAATTCTACATGTTGTCCTGTATATCCATAACAAGACAATCTAGATATTAAGATTAAATCTAAACCTCCTCTAGTTTTTCGAGTTCCCGTATGTGTTCTTGATAGGAGGGATCTTAAACTTGAAACTTCTAACCTCTGCTCTCCTGGAGGTTTGAATGTCTTCCAGTATAATCCAGCTGGCTTCGGGTTCTCCAATTTTGTAATACCTAGATTTCTTTCTGTTGCCTTTTATGGCTTAAGTAGATACCCTCTACAGTAAGTTGACAAGAACCATAAAAGTCAATAAAACATCACACCTGTTGCCATTAGTGACTGAGATCAAGCCCAGCCATAAATTGGGAGACAGAATGTGGCGCTGACGCTCGTACCTGGCGCTATGGCGTAAACTGTCAAAATATAACAATACGATTTGCGCAAGATGGCGACACAATCACTGACATATATAAAATGGACTGCTGATACTACTGAAATTGCTTACATTATTTGACATTATTATGGGATCACTTTTCTATAGTTGTCTCTTTTTGGTTTAACTACTTTATTCCGCGGTACTACAAATAATAAGTTCTATACAAAATACACCATAGTCCAGTTTCAGTGGTTTTCCAAATGAATATATAGAATAGAAATAGATGGCGATACAATATTTGTAATCCTTTCTCTGTCCTCCATACCTACATTTAGGGGCAGTTAGACAAAAATTGCTTAATTTTATTTAATTAAAAATCAAGTTTAAAAAATATTCGATGTTGTAAGAGATAAGCTTCCAGGAATAGAAATAATTTCAAATGAATCTGTAATTTGTTGAACTTTTAATATGAATTAAACTTGAAATTATGATAATTGTCACACCCTGCCAAAAAAAGTTGACCCATATGAAATAGAAAATCAGGCAGTCCACGTTATATATGTCAATGGACACAATGTGTAACTGGCGCTGGTGCTTGGTGCTGACTCTGTAGCAGACTTTTGCCAAACTTTAATTTTTGGCGCGCGCCAAGATTGACATTTCCAATTGTGAAGCGGTTTGTTGGAATGAAACAACATGGAAAATTTTGATACAGTGAAGTACATCGAAATAATGAAAAGAAAAGATATATTGTGGGAAAAAAGCGGAAATATGGAATGAAATATAAAATATCAAACTAGTTTTCATAGAACTAAGCTGCAGCAGTATTTATACTCAACTCTAAGGTAAGCGGCAGACTATGCGCCAACATCAACTCCAAGCGTCATTATATAACAAAATCCAATTTTCGGTTTGATTTGGAGAACCTATCGATAACATTATCCACATCAATGTCGATCTCAGGGTGGACATCAAGGACTCATAACCAGATACGTCGCCATTGTAGAAATAGATGCAAGCGATTCTATCACGGGTGAAGTAATTGACTGATAGCGTTTAAAGAAATGGGAGTAGGAAAGCATGATAAGTTACTGACTATTTCTTCTGACGGGAACTTAACTGATCTTGCTTTCTTCTGAGAAAAGTTGTCAATGGTCTTATCAGTCTTCCGCTTTACACTTTCGCTACTATATCTACCACCATTGCTAACTGATATAGCAATTTTATCCTTCTTATAGAAATTAAAAGTACACGTAAAGTTAAATTAAACAACAATACCTGAATTAATACGAAAGTACACTCGAATCAGTTTTCAGTCACCAAAATTCGAAAGAAAAATGTTCAAGTAAATTTCTAAAAATAAAATGTATGATTGCCAACGCTCATAAATATTTTTAGCGACCAAGAACAACCAAGGCACCACCTGAATCAATATAACTCTTTGGAATCATGGTCGCCCAACAATAGTGTATGAATCATCTAAAGAAAAAATGTCATATCTCTCTAAGACAACTGAATGCTTGTACCCTTGTCCGAAAGAATGAGCCACCAAAATCAATCCATCAATCCGTTTGGATCGTTGGAAGTATATTTCTGAGAAAAGTTTAATGCTTCCCTAAGAACGCTAAAATTTTGAACAACTCAGGCTTGAATCAGTGTCGCTACGAAAAATAATGGGCGATTGCATGGAACTAGGGTTCTACTGGAAGAACCCTAAATTAAAATTCGTTAAGTAAGTTTGTATGCTTCTATTGCGAGCACCCCACCAAGTTCTCCTGTCATATATTTTATGTCGGAAAATTTATGATCGCTGACCAATTTCTTAGAAACAATAAAACATTCCAGTCTCGAAATTGTGTGCATTTTTATCTATAGGAGTAATCGGTGCAACAAAAATATAAAAGCATCATAATGTATGGATTAAACATTGCGTGCCTTTTTTCTAAACAATCAAACACTAAAATAATCATGTAGTATTCCAAAATTACTTACCATCCTGTGATAGGTATGTATGATAGATGACTTTTCGAAACTATATAAAACACAAGAAAATTCTAAAAAAATCGTACACGTTTGAAAGACAAATAGCTACGAACGAATGACTATTATACCCACTCCAGCCTCGACTATTACTACTCAAAAGAAGACAAACAAACGCCCAACCCAGCGCTAGCTGTTGCCGCCGATTGAAGATGTGCATTACAGCACCAGCATTAGCCACACATTGTGTCCGCACAACAAATCGTCCTGCTAAACTTTTACAACTCACTCTACAGTCCAGTTCCATATTCAATTCACTGCGAAGATGAGGGGTGTCATGACCCCCCGTGACCCACCCCTTGTATACGCGCCTGCCTGGTCTGCCTTTATATGTCGGTGCTTTACTTCAAAATTGTATTGAATTTCCCCAGCAGATCACTTTGGCCATCATCCTTACTCTCAGTTTGTTTTAGTTATCATTGAGACAGGCTAAATTTATTCGACAGAAGAATAGAGTTAGTAGTTTAATGACGGATCCGCCACGGCTTGTGGTCTTTGCCTGCTTTCGAGTAGATTCCTTGACATACTTGAACAGAGTCGTCATACAATCATTAAACTTACATGCAATCAGCTAATATTACTAATTTTGTGAAATAAATTTATCAACTCAAAAAATATTTTGCCGTTTTTCTTTTCTGTACATGAATTACTTCTTCATACGTTCTTAAGAACATACATAATTGGAAGGCGGCAGAATTTTTTTAACGTACTTCATTCATTGCATGCTAAGTTCACCACCGAAGAAATGAAAATAAATCGCATCCAAAAAAGATTTTTGTCCAGCAAAACAAAAAACAAAAATTTCCACAAAATATACAACCATGGCTGGTCAGAAACAGTGCGCATGATGCAGGAGGTTTTAAGAGGTTCGTGCGAAGATATCAAAAATTAACTGGACATGGAAGCAACTAAAATGGTAGCGCTACGACTATAATTTGGCGATTGCAAAAACGGTAACCAACTGTATATTTCATTCATTCATTCATTCATTTATGTAGGAATATGTAAAATGTGAGCATAAGAAAATGTTCTTCAACGTATAGCTTCCCTTATTTTTCTTGTATTTTTTGGATACTTTTCCTTACGTATGTACATATAATATTCAAGGCAAGGGTTACCTTCTTTTTAGTTCCGTTCATAGCGTATTGCTGCTGCTTTCGAGAGTCTCTCTTTCTATACCACTTTGACTTATTGAAATGCTTCTTGGTGGCAATTTCACTCAAGATTGAAGTACACTGATAAAATTAAAAACTAAAAACGAAAAGCCCAACGCGAAAAAGGTAAAGAAACAGAAAAAAAAATGTTTAAATAATTGAGAGGAAGAGGTAGAAGTGTAGATACGAGGGCGGGGGCCACTGCAAGGGCGGCTAGCTGCTGGTAGATATATAGCTCTGCACAAATGAGCGTTTTTGTTGGTCTACTTGCAACTGAATTTACCTGGTCTTTTGCATATGTTGACAGTTTTTGATAATTTATTCCTTCCGGAGGCTCTGTTCATTTTAATCAACATGGCTGATGACAGATTTAATGACGGACTTTTTTTGTTTTGTTTTGTAATATTTATAAGGTCAGGTGAAAAGGCTCTAGGCGGTACCTGGACTTCAGTGCTTTAACACACATATATATATATATAAATAAATATACGTAAGGAGTAGACAGAGGAGCCATTTGTAGGTAAAGTATACCTTTATTTTGTCACTTTCTTCAATTTTTACTAATAAGGTTAAAGGTCTCAAATGTCAATCTTTCGATCTTTTTCTTCCTTGCTGTTTATTTCACCTGTACAAGCAGACATCTTCTTTTAGCTTAAGAGTATAAAAGCTAAAACTTTATCTCTGCAATGGTATCCAAGGTGGATACATCCATAGCGACTAGAGTGAAATGAATCCGCCCCGAAAAGACTTAGCTTGTATCATTCAAATAGGTAAACTATGATCGACCGATAAGCTTAAGCCACAACTTAATTCTATTCGTGTTAGCAGGCCCGGCCATAAAGACCTAGGGGTCCTGGGCGGTTAACAGAGTCAGGAACCTTTTTAAATAATTGAACAAAAAATAAAAATTTTACCGTAATGTTTCATTTATTTAACTTACGTCGACATTATATAATAAGCAAGCAGACTTACAAATATCAGAAATAAGTACGAATTTATATGCAAAGAAATTTCGTTGCGTGTACGCGTGTGACGAATAGTTTCTTCACTGCAAAGGAACGGATTACCTTACTATAGTCCACAGACTACATTATTCCTGACTCTATGTACAGCACAGAGAGTGAATTGAGTCTGGTCGCCTCCGTGGTGGATATTAAATAGTTCTTCACTCGTTTTAGCGCTGAAAACGACCGCTCTGCAGAGAAGTTTGACGCTGCTGTAAATAACAACATCAGGAACGCTTTTTCCATGTTTGGATAAATGTTCAAAAAGCCTTTTTCTAGGATGTGCTTGTATAAATCCTGGGTGGATAACTGTTTTACCCGTGTAGCCCCAACGGACGACAAATGAGCTCGCAGGTTCAGACACTCATTTTCCAAAGTGCCGTCTAAATCTCCTAGAAGGATTTCAAGTTCCGTGCACCCTCGCTGATATCTTGAGATGCCAAGCTACATAGGTTCATGAGAATGTAAAAATTTTTACTGAAATTCTTGTTAGCAGAACCACGTATTTGTAGTTCTTCAATCAACCTGTCGATAATGACGTTTAAAACGGTAACTGTGGAACCGTCCCTGCAGGATAGTGCGACTTCGATCTCGTTTCCTTTTACTTCAACAATTGGGAATTTGCCGTCCTGCTATGTCTATTGGTAAATCTGCCCCTCTATGCAGGAACAATAAAGTGTCGTGTCGCATGTCTTCCATGTGTACCATTTCGATTAGAGCCCCCAGCCTACACAACTATGTTGGGCCCATAAGCAACTGCCTAGTTTACCTAGGCAGAAGCTAGTTGTTACGTGTTCGTTGATACGGATTAGTGGTAGAGCAGGCCTCGGCTCAACCCTGGTAGTTGTATTAGAAAAGATAGTTTGAGTGAACTCATAACACGTTCTAGTAAGCTCTGGGCTACTAACAACGGAATACTAAATAAAGACGGAATAAAGTAGCTTACTAAACTCTTAATGCATATTTTTATATCTTATCTGGAAACAGTACCTGACCTGGCAATATACATGCTTCCACGTAGATCCAGAATAAAGCATTTTACATCGATATCATAAACAATTTAGCACCAGAGCTCTATATCTGATCAAGAAAGCTTTATCTTTCATAGAAAGGACAGGGTATAGACTCTTCCTATCTCCTACGTCTTACAAAAAATAATAAAATTTCTGTGAAAACAAATGAAACTTATTATTACAATCTCAAAAGATTTACCCAAACAGATCAACTTCATATCATTCTTCTAATTATTTTCATTTGTATTCTGTTAAATCTCAGGTAAATTAGGTCATCCATCAATCGTCCTCGACTAGATAAAAATTTATTTTACATCTGGTCGCACAAGAAAAAACTTCCATTCAGAAGAGTGAAAAAAGAAAACAGATTAAGAACACACGCTCAAGCATAATCTTAACTGAAAAAAACAAAAAAATAGAAAATCCAGAACTCTGGATCAAACAGAAATCATAACTTGCCAAAACGCCGTGTTTTGTTTGTATAAATTTGAATTAATTACAATATTTCCGCTATATGCTACCTGCTGACAGGAAAACTTACCAAAATTTTTGTTTTTTTAAATTTCCCTTGACCGTGAGAATAATTAACCTCTCAAAAATAATCTTTTTTTTTTACATATTTTTTTTTCTATTTTAAGTATCACTAAAAAAAAACCAAAAAAAAAACAAAGAACAAACAAAATGATCTCCAAAAAGTACTTAACTGATGATGACTTGTTACCATCGTCGAAAGTGTGGCTAAGTTGTAAAATTTATTTTATACACGCGTGCCGATACATATTCCACCCACATCTAAGTAGTATTCAAGATCTGCAAGAGAGCTAATGTACCTACTATAGCTGCACTGAAGATGCGCGCGCATTAATCTAACAAAACAACAGAATATAATATGCGCGGTTACAGACAAAGCTGTGTGGGTGCGTGCAATCATCTCACGTTTGTTATGACTTCTGCTAATTGAGAGGCATGGCCTATGTTTGTTTTTCTACCACCTCAGCTCGGTTGCGTTATGAACCAGCATGGAATTCCACTGAGAATAGACCACTTAGAGACATAAGATCTCAATTAAGATGCTCATCGTTCTGATCGTGCCCCCGCAATACCTTCAGAAGAAAGATGTATGCTTTACCTATGGGGATGCATTATGAAATCGGGCATAAATAAATTGCTGCTTTATGGAATCAATGAAGGAGAACAAAGTTTTAAGCTTTGATTATGAAGTAAACATGAAAATTTTTGCGTAATTTTCATTTGATTCGGGACAAATATACATACTATATCTATTGGTTAATAAAAGTGTATATATATATACATAGAAAGACTTCGACTTCACAATCTTGTACTAGCATACGTGAAAAATAATTAAGTTAACTAAAATTTAATTTAATTTCACCATCCAAGCTGTATTTACATATCATTATCAATTGGTTGAAGAATCGTTACTGTAGGGACTCCAAATTTAATTAATATCCGGTGTGCCGCACGAATCTATTCTAGATCCTTTGTTATTTTTTCTTCTTACTAATAGCATATTTCATTGTGTTAGTGAATTGGGTTTCTATACGGATGATTAGCCTATACCTTGGACTTGTTGAACTAATAATCTTCAAACCATGTGTACTATTTACGGACTATTGGACTACTGAAAATTCACTACAATCAAATGCAGCAGAGTCTACGTTTTTATATGCTAGGTGAAATCTATAGGGTATACTAAGTTTGTCGTTCCGTTTGTAACATCTCGAAATAATGATGGTACAGCAAAATGGATTGACCACCCATTCATAATATTAAAAGTTATTTTGATTTTTGCATGTCCGTCCGTCCGTCCGTGCGCACGATAACTCGAGAACGCGTATACTTAGAGAGCTGAAATTTTATACACGGACTTTAAAAAACAAGTAAAATTAAGTTCGAAAATGAGACAAATCGGGCAACTCCTTCGTGGGGTTGCCATATAAAAATTTCGTTTTCCGCTATATATTTGGACACTGCCTGAGAACGCGTCGACGAAGAGAGCTGAAATTTCGTACATGATGTTTTTACTACATTAGCAAATGAAATGTCAAAAATAGACTAAATCGGGCAACTCCTTCTTGGTGTTGCCATATAAAAATTTATGTTTTTTACGTATACTTTGAAAACGATCAGTCTAAGATATTTTTATTGTACTAAAAACTTCTGCAGAATACGAAATCCTATAAAATTGATTATAATCATTTTTCCTGTGCGACAAACCGTTCTAGAAATATATGCGAAAAACAACTTCAAAATCAAACTTGCATAGATCGATGACCATACGAAATTTAATACGGGCTTTCATCTAGGGTATCATAAGAATTGGTCTTAGACCAATTCTAGCTTTTTTACTTGTTCATAATATCATGCATAACGCGATTTTAGATAACATTAGTCTTCCATCATGATGTCCATACTCAAATTGCTACAGTATAAGGAAGATCACTTCGTGTTCTAAGAGAGAGATTTAAATATTTATAAGTTTAGTAGATAGCTTCGCTTGAAAAGTCGAAATATGAACAGTCCCAGAAGTGGTATTAATATGTTAATGTAATACATACGTTAAAATGAATACGTAAAGTACGCGCTAAGCTCTATTGGGTATAGTTAATAATATCAGCATAAAAAAAAAGAATTGATAAGATTAGAAGGTTCTGAACATTAAAAACTAGCACATTAACGTGTTGCAGAAATTTTCCCCCAAGATCCATTAGCTGTCCATAGAATTTGATAGGGTTAGGTTATTTAACAGTGTTATAACTTGCCTCTGATGTATGAAATCGTGAGATGGACAATTGAGAGCTTTACTATTTGTCACTTAAAAACCGCAATTCAAGTCAAATATAATTGTGTCTGTCATTCATTGTCAGTAGCTTAATGGTGGGTGGGTTGATGACCCACCTTTTCAAAATTTAAAATCTATAACCACATACAGAATTAATTGAATTGGAAATACATTATACATCCTCCTAATCATATACTTTTAAGCTTTGAACATTTAATCTTCACCATAAGATATAAAATGAACGAAATTACTTGAGTTCCTATTTTAAAAATTTCGCAGCTCTCATTCGTTTCTCATAAACAAAAATTTATGAATTGTGGGCAAAAAGTCAAAACTAAAATAACACATTTAAAATATTTGTGTTACCTATTAAAAATTGGCCCCCACAATCAAAAGTCAAAACGGTCAGACCAACCATTTATTTATTAATTTTTTTTTTAATTTAACCTCAATCTCATAATTTTCCTCGAATTTTATTAAACACAAAAAAAAAAAAAGAGAAAAAAAAGAAATCACTAATTATAAAACCACAACCAGACACACAGCCGTCAAGAGAGTAAAACAATTTGTGATGTGATAAAATCGAAATGGTCCGCCACAAACTACATCAATTTTATCAAAATCAAAAATTCAAGAATGTGTTCCGCGAACGAAATGTACACACATTGGATGCGTCCCTGACACCTGTCAAAGCAAGAAGTGTCAATTTGACATATTGTCAAACATGATCATATGTCAGAGGATGGCGTCCAAAACTTTACACCCTGTTTCTCTAGTGCTAAGTATGAAAACAACCAAAATAGCGACGCCCATGCATGCCGCCAACAGCGAAAGCTGCTAATTTTCACCTTAGTTTATGCGATTTATATTTATTGCGCTCAGAGACGCTTTATTTTTCATTCTTTTCTTTTTTTTTTTAACAGTTTTAATTTATTTCACATTTTGATTGCGTTTGAAACAATAGAAAATATTATTTCTGAGGTGGCAATAAATTTTGAAATAAATTTAAGATTTTTGAGAATTCGAAAGTATTCTCGGTTTTGTATTTTGGTCGATGTTTTGATATTATTGAGGGGCAGACGACGGGCAGATAGTGTTTGTTGATTTCTATACTGCACGACAACTTATAGTAGGTACCTAATGGTTATTTTTAAATTTTTCTTTGTTTTTCGTTTTCTTTTTTTAAATGTGCTCTTAGACATATAACAAAAGAATTTAATTTACGAGATTTATGAGATTATTTTTAAAGCGACAAGTTGTCACCTCTTTTACAACCTGAATATGACAGTGCGATATGGTTGGAGTGTCATTAGATTTAATGGGCGGATGGTGAATCATGCAGATATATTTTGGGGGATGAAAGACAATTATTCAGTGAAAGTCATCTGTTTAATTGTTATTAGATATTATAAATGTTTCTAATATCTAATTTTGATTTATTTATAATTTAATAATTTTGTGTGTGGTGTAATATAGGTATAACTAATAAATACATTTATTCTGGACTACACGAATTTATCCCGACGTTATTTTTCATCGTAAATTTTATTCTTTTATAATTTTTTATGATATTCACTACACCAATTTGAACCAAAATAGAATAACATTTCATTAACCTTACTCGAAATTTTAATTAATTTAGATAAACAGATTGTTGTCTATAGAATGAGTCGATTACATTTTGGAAATAGAGTCTTGTCTGGAAGAAGGGAAGAGTAAAATAAGGATCATGAAACAAGAATTCAATTCAAGACAGTTAAATCTTATAAAGAATAGTTTTAAGTACAACAACGCTACTACGTCTGTAAATATCCAGCAAGAAAATATTTTTAATGAATTTATAAAATAAATATATTAAAAATATTACAGACCGAAGCATACCTATATTAAACAAACTAACTTTTCACGTTTATTGCATAATATAAAAATAGTAGAGATCATATTATTGAACCCTCTGGAAACCCATATTAATAAATGTCAATTAAAGATATACCTAAATCATGAGATAAAGCTTGAGGAAGAAGAAATAATTTATAGAAGGATTTCGTTGCCTTCGACACTATAAAAGACTTTAGATTTGATAATAGTTATTTATGTACGTATATATGTGGGCATCATGAACAGTATTTCGTCATCGGAAATCGAACAATCTAAGCTTGATATTCTAATGTGAGCGTACTTCTGTGTTTGAGATATGCTCCATTCCGATTCACATTCTATATTGCGGGTTATGGGCGATCGAAATCCAGGCCTTGATATACTCTAATTCGATTCTACGCTTTTTTCCTATACCTTTTTTTTGTGCATATATCTTCGTAATGTTAATTGTTCAACAGCATGCAAGTTTAAGTATTAACTGATCTACCTAGTACATATACTTCCAGAACATGATGCAACAAATAAAACTGCGAGTGGAATTATAGTGCCTGGATTTTAAAATGAGGATCTTAGATTACAGTATTTTTTCTCACACTGTATATTTAAATCCATGTATGATATGGTCTTAATTTAAGCTATCTGACATTTTATAATATTATTCAAAAGTTGAGAACTTGACTAAATAAAAGTGGTCCAAATATTGACCGCTGCGAAACTCCTTTGATGAGCACTTAAAATTTGATCAAAGTGCTGCTTAAAAAAAGAAACTAAACCAGTAAATTTTCAGTTCAAATTTAATTCGAAAAATTCTATGCATTCAATAGTTTTATAAACTAAAATTGCATCAAAAGAGTTATTTACTGACACATACATAACCACTTAGTGCTTTCTATGTAAAATAGTATCACAGACACTTATCAAATTTGGATGGGAACAAATTTTAGATCATAACCTATGCTATGATTATGGGAGATTTTATTTGTTAACTTGTAGGGTTTTGTTTTAACTAAAATTTCATTCTAACTTTGTTGAAAACCATTCAAAGAAATCTATGGAGCTTAGCCTCACATTAATTGGAAGAAAATTTTTATACCCTAATGAAATCTTATAGGGTAAGCTAAGTTTGTCATTCCGTTTGTATCGGGCACAAATAATGCTAGTGGAACAAAATGTTCCAATTAGTAATTACAAATTAGTAATTTATGCGTCACTGCCTATGCATTTCAATGGAAGTCCGCTCACGGCGCTAGTAGTTGGTAATGAATTTAAGACGCGTTTGTGGTTAGACATGAAACGCCCTCTTTTTGCAATGAAATTTCTTTTTTAAAAGATTTTTCGTTTGCATAAAGAGTTTTTTCAAGACAAATTCAACACATCGTGCTGATCATCCAGGCTATAAATTACAAACCAGTTTCTTCAGGCATTCTCTCATATTTTTATTCGTCCTTTGAAGGCGAGGAGCAACGATTTGAATTAGACAATTTAGAATGCTAAAAACTTTGTATCTGTTTGATGCAATTAATTTACCGTGACGAATAGTCAACAGTTTCTATTCCTTTCAATGTAGGGATGAATCCAAAATCTCTTTTGCTTACGTCTCGTTTATTGATAACAACAATCTATTATTATGAGGACGAAATTCTTTTCGTCACTTGATTTACTCGAGATTATATTAATTATAAATATGTACTTCAAAAACGTGAGACTTGGCTTGTTACTGATGCAAAGTGTTTCGATTTTCATCATTTATGTAGCTCCGTGTGCGAATCATCAGTTACTAACCAGATTGAGACTTCGATCACCAACCAGTCCGTCACAACTGAGTAGATCCATCGTGTGCGAAGGGCCGTAGTGTACTAAAATTTTTCACATAAGCTTTTTTGAAAAAACAAAAAGAAAAAAAAATATTTTAGCTCGAAAATGGGACCAATCGTAGGCAACTCCGTCATAGGGTTGCCATTCAAAAAATTGGTTTTCCACTATGTAACTGCCTGAAAACGCATCGACGTGAAGAGATGGAATTTTGTAAATGGCATTTTCATAAAAATTGCACATATAAGATCAAAAATGGACCAAATCAGGCAACCCTTTCTTGGTGTTGCCATACAAAAACTAAGGGGTTTTCACTATATATTTCGGCACTACCTGAGAGTGTGTCGACGTAGAGAGCTGAAATTTTCTACACAGCGCTTTTCATAAAAATAGTATGTAAAATATCAAAAATTAACTAAATCGGGCAACCCCTTCTTGGTATTGCCACACAAAACTTTGTGTTTTCATTTTATTTATTTTTTATTGTAATAATGTTTAGACCAATTATAAAATTTTCTCTTGTTGAGTATGAAAAATAGTTTAGGCATAAAAACAATTTACATTTAACATTAACAGTCACTTTTTCCATAGCTTAAACTATACGTTATACAGCTTATATACAGAATAATTTAATTATGGTCATCTTAACATCACTTAGGAAAAAAAGTGGAATGTATTCCATGATAATCTTGTTAATCTGTATATATCTAATCATGGGAACTCCCAGATATAATTTTACGGAGCGGTCCATCAGGTATACATAAATGAAAACAAATATATCTACATATATCCTGAGTAGAGTAGTAAAAGTAAGAGTAATCATTCAAGAAGAACTCACACTAAAATTTCCCTACAGCATTTTCTCCTTTGGGGGTTCTTTTGGTGTATCGAACCCAAAAATTAACACACAAATACACATACAAATCCATTCTGTAGAACAAATTTTCAGTAATTCGTCAGAAAAAAAGTAATGCTTGTCTGTGCTATTTTTAAATTCTGTTGTCGAACTCGTATTTAATATTTGCAGAAAAATAACAAAGAAAAAAAAAACTTTGAAAAAAAACGGAACGATTTTTATTTTTTGCTTTTCTGAGCTCATCTTAATCATAAACATAAATTAATGGCTCAGGCAGTCAGGTACTCGAATCAATATAACTATTGTTTTGATTTTAGTTAAATCGCCTAACAATTCCCGCTCAACTCGATCGCCTTGCCTTACCCCCTCTGACCTATTGCAAATTAAAAATTTCTTGTAAAAAATGCTCTTCTTTGATTGAACTTTTAACCATGTGTACTTAAACTTTTACGCGGCGCATTACAAAAATTTAATCAAAGCATTTTTTTTTTAGAAAATTGATTCTTTTAATGGTTTTATATATTCCAGATGAAAAGATTCTGTTTGATTTTAGAATTATTAAAAGATAGCTGAACTAATCCATCCCGAATGACTACATTCACCCGAAATTCACATTTGAAATTTTCTTGAAACTTGTATATTTTTCAAAAATCAATTAATTTCAAAAGTTTCTGACTTAAAATAATAATTCCACGTGTCGGGTACATAAGTCATAATATTTAATAAAAACCGTTTTATAAATTCAAATTAATAATCAATGCAAATGACATTACCAGAAAAGAGTCCTTGAAATAACAAACATATACTTTGTAGGTATAGGTACCATGTAGGACTTGTAATAAATTAGTAGGTATTAATTTAGGTTTTAAGAAAATTACTTACTTTTAGAAATTCTTTAAAACCATAAAAATTGTGCAGTTTCATAAAAATCAAATAAAATCCATGAAATGCCGTCGGTAAAACTGTCAGTTGGGTAGCAGTATCTATGTATACAAGTATTTCTCTCGCTAAATATGAGCACTTTTAAGTTAATTTTAATATATAAATAGAAAATTGCATACATATGTATGTATATAAAAAAAAATAACATTAAATTTATTACCTAACACAGCTTGTATATTATATTTTTTTTTATTTTTTTCACAAAAAAATCACAAATTTCATAGAATTAAGTCAACAAAGTGTGAGTTATGAGAGCACATTTTTTTTTTATCATCATCCTTAACGCAAATTGCACGCACGTGTTGATCAACAAACTAATATTAGTGACATGTTTTTTTTTTGTTTTTTTTTTTTTTTAAGAAGTATACGCACCACCGGAAAATATCTTTGTTAGATTTGTTTCATATCTCGAAAAGGAATAAACAAATTGAATATACAAGGTAAAAAAAAAACCAAAAACCAAAGAAAAACAATATCTCGCGCCCGCATTGATTCTATTAATGAAAGGATGCACCACAGAACTGTTTTGTAACTAACTGAAGTCAACTCACCAAGATAATAGAGAGTGAGACATTGACTTTTTTGCAGTGATAACAAAAAACTGTAAAAAATTAAAAACAATTCGACGTTTCTATGGGACAAAAAAAAAAAAGTTCCATTCCTTGTCCTGGAACGGAATTATACTCAATATCTGCGCTCAGCAGCATTGAAAGGCATGCGAAAATTCACTTGGGGGCAGCAGCAGCAGCAGCAGCATATTATTCGCAGCAGTTTCATTTCACACAGAGCGCGCATTCGGCACCACGCTCGCTCCGTTTTCGTGATTTGGGAGATAGATGCACGTTATAGACTTGGTTTTAGAAGAATACCTATTCGGAATGGATTCGGATGACAACGTGCGCAAGCTCTTCTTCACCACCAAGCGAACTTCAAATTTCTTTAGTTATTTTTTTATTTTTTTTATTTTCGAAAATCTTTCCCGGTTGATAGAATCCGCTTTAAAATGAGGGAACATATCAGAAAAATACCGAAACCGGAGCCGCTCAAAAACGACACTGGTCCGATTAGCTCCTGCCGGTTATATACAATCTTTACACATGCGCACTATTCTTCTTTCATTAGGGGATATAATATTTTTGTATGTATATAATTCCAAAGAGATTGAAAAGATACATGTTCACCACTAGTCACTTCCTCATCTTTGCTCCTCTCAACTCAAACAATTTCGAAAGTATAAGAGTTTAATATCGAATGTCTGTACAAACTATAGGTATAAGAGTGCGATCCGTTATATACAACAGAGAATTTAAAAACCGAAGGGGAAATATCCGCTTTTCAACCACCAGGTAAATCGGAACAAGAACCACACACAGGCACCAATATACCACCTTAAGTTGGTCCTGCTCTATAAGCTCTTTAGACTTTAGCTGAGGTGTTCTTTTTTTAGAATTTCGAAAGTCGCAAAGTTGAGTTGATATGTTTGGCGGCTCGGACCTTAGAGGATCGTCGGCTTTCGTAATCATATAGTTATGACAAGTTTAGGCGGAGCGAATATAATATTCAATTCTTGGCTTGACGGCATGTACTATATATATATATGTGTGTATATTTGTATGTACCAACATGGATAGCAATAGCTAGCAATCATCATCATCATCATCATACGTCTCTCTCACCCAAGTCATGTTTATATAGATATAAAATATTTCATCTTTGCCGAAGCCAAGTGGTGTTGCGGTGGCGGATGCAAGTATGTAAGTGTTCGAAAGAGACGCGATATGTATGTTTGACTTATGCTTAGCTAAACAAAGATGGATCATCTGACGGCTGGTGCTTGTCGTCGATGCTGTTGTTGACTGCCGACGGGGTATGGATGGGGTTAAATGTGTATGAAAATTTTGCCAACTAAAACAATATTTTATAGTAGGCGGAGCCATAATTTTGTGTGTTTTTTTTTCTTTTTTTTTAATTTATTTTATGTTTTTGTACCTCAAGAAGCAATTTTATTTTTATCTGTGGACTGTGGTGGTTATAAAATGGACAGGAGAAATGGGATAATCTTTACATTACTCCTTGAGATAACTTTTTACTTATATACATCAGAAAAGCTCATTTTTCTTTATATGAAGTTTATTTTATCATCCAGGATTCATCCAGACTGCCATCTTAGCGGTAACGAAACCAAATCCAAATGTCAGGGACTCTAGATTTGAGAAAAAAGCGCAGTGTGTGTCGAATTATGCAGGTACTATATAAAAAAAAAAAACTATTGCGGGAAAATGTGGAATTGCCATGACATGATACTGATAACAGGAGAAAGTCTTGCACTCACCAATTTCACTACGTATGTAGGTATGAGGGATTAGGAAAAAACATATGAATTATGAAAAAAACAGAGACATTACAGATATTCCTTCTAGCAACGGGAGTGGAATAAAAAAAAATATATTTTAAAAAATGCTACAGAAAAAGAAGAAATTTCACCGTTAATAAAGACAGGAGAACGAAGGAGTAGAAAGAGATTTTAAGGATGCGATTCGGTTTGTTCCAAGCGAGGATATTATCAAGGTGGTTATTCACAGATCAAATCATGCCAGTAGGTAGTAAAGAATTGGTACGATTGGAGGATTGAATGGGGGGGAGGGCATCCTTCTTACTCCTTTCGAAAAATATTGCAGTTCGTTTAATTAAATTTTTTTTTTTTTTTGCAAAGTAAATGTACCATTTCTATTTTTCACTATGTTCCCTGTGCTTTGGTATAGATTTTTTTTTGAATGGCGGGAATTAGTAAGGTCCGCATAGCTACAAAATAAAAAATAATTCCCTAAAGTGGGTGGCAACAATTTGTGGTAGAAAGGTTAGGTATTATTTGTCCATCAGATTAGGGAAAGCTCCAACTTGGAAAACGTACATTATCTTTTTCTCCCTCAAATGCAGCAAATTTTTATTTTCCCCCCTAAAATTTATGGAATATTCCCTAAAATGTAGGGAACATTGCCTAAAATGTAGTTTAAAATTTTGTTTTTGTTTTATTCCCTTTAAAAAACTTAAGATGAGCTTAATAGCTCATTTCTTATGGCCCATACTACTAAGTAGTACGGCAGTTACGTTGTTTGTTGATGCGCTGGGCTGGGCTCACTCAAACAAAATATTGAAAAACAATATATGACTTGTTTTCAAAAACAATGTGTGAATTATATAAACGAAAATATAGTATAGCATAATATCTAATTTATTGAATGTTCTCTTTCTTTTATCCAAGAGAACTTAACTTGTCGGCAATTGTACGTACATGACAAATACTTAAATTCATTGAATTTTCCATTGATTTGGGAAAATTAAACTGATTTTCCCTTTATATAAGAGAAAATTACATTTATTTTTAGGAAAAAACATGTCTTAAATTTAGGGAATATTTCTATTATTCTTTACAGTATATCTATACCTAAATATACCTAATAGTAAAATTTGGTTGGCTCTAAAGAAGAGTGTCTAATGATTTATATCTGATTTATATCTGAAGGTTTTGTAGGCTTTCTATTTCAGCACTTAAGTAGGTATTTATTACATACATTTTTAAAGGTAAAGGTAATACCTACGAATATTGAATAAATAAGTTATTTTCCATACGGACTGTTTGAGAAAAAATCTACCACTTATTCCTTCCCATTATTCGTCATCAAGTAAATAAAATTAGGCAAAGTTGGTAAGATTGCATATATAAAAAGGTTTGCACTGATAATTACAAGACATTAAATGCAAAAATCGTGTGCAGCCTTAGTTAGCCTTAGCTTAAAAAGTTTGAAATTCCGAGGACGACAATTAAAAATATTTTCAGCAAATTTCGGTAATCTTCTAGTGTCCAGAAAAAGTCTGGATAAGGAAGGAAATCAGGTTCGGTAGAACAAAAATTGGCCAAAGAAGAGGCAGCCAACTTTATCCTAACATGTCGCTGATAAGGTTGGAACGTCATCTGCTATCGTCCATCGAATTAACAGAAGAGAAATCCAACGAAGTTTCAGAAGTTCAGAAAACACCAACAAAAGAAAATAACCAAGTTTCAAAATCCAGCAGACGGATTTTGTATGAAAATTTCCTAACGAAATTCGACTGTTGTATTATGGGTGATGAAAATTAGGTGAAAGCGGACTTCAATCAGCTTCCATGTCAGGAAATTTTTGCAGCAAAAATAGAAGTGATGCAAATCCAAGTTTAAGAGGAGTCCATGCTCCAAATTTCCAGGTAGGTATAAATGTTTAATTTAGCAAGCAATATGTACATGTGGCCAGAAATCAACACTTTCGTGACAACAGGCACAATAAACACGGATGTATACGTTAAGGAGTGTATTCAGAAAAGTTTCCTTCTGTTTGATTTCATGCTCGAACTTGAAACTAAAAAATCTCACTCCATTCGTTCTCTTTAGAATACAAAAAAAAAAAAAAAAAAAAAAATGATAACTTCTTGATTTATGTACTTCTGCTTTATTCAAAAAGATGTTTTTAATAAATACACACTTTTCTATTGTCTACAGATCAATATCAGTTGATAATAATTCTCGTTCGTATACAGAGCTCTCACACGCAACGGTTTTAAAATTCTTAGCTGTTCTAACATTTGCTAACAAAAAGCAATATTCTACCAATCAAGGCTCAGTTTTTTACCGGCAATACAAAACATTATTTCTATCTTTTTCACTTATGTTACAACATGAACTAAACTCTAGTACCACATCGAACTGATGGAATTTTTATAGTAGAAGTGTTTCAATTCTACTAATTTATGACAAGACAAGTGTCAATTTGTGAAATGTTTTGCTGGAGTATTTAAGGTAAGTAGTCAAATGCAATTTTTATTATATATTACAAATATTACACAATTTTGAGGCTAATTTGTTTATATTGTTATGTGTATGATATCTAACCGTATGTGAATGTTTACTATTGCTATTAAATAATTTCATCTGATCTAACCTTAACGTTTTGTTTACATTTCAGATAATTGTGAAATCTACAATGTGTGTATGGCATACAGCGAATTTTGGAGTGCCAATCCTCAGATAAGTATTGATATTTTGAGGAATTGTTGATGCTTTGTGACATTTTTACAGGTAGTACATTTGTCAATGGCTAACGTTACTGCACTGAACAGCTTCCATTATTGAGAAAATGCACGGCTTTCTATTAGCTAGATTTGGCAATTGCCACTACGGTAAAAAAGCCAGAGATTTCTACGATGCCTAATGCATGCATACCCGTAGTAGGTGCCAGAGCTGGGCAATACTTAAGTACTACTTAAAGTACATTTTCGTTACTTAAGACTTATTACTCAATACTTTTGAAATGCCCCTACTTAGTACTTGAACATAAGTACTTGCTTCTATTTATTTGTAGTTAAGACTTAGTTTTGTACTTAAGTACCAAGATTTTTACTTAAGTATTTCTGAGTCTATTAAGTACCTCCAAATATCTAACTCTTCGTAGAAAAGCAAACACATTCTCTAGCGCAACTCAGTTTTTGTTGAGTCCGAAATCCGAAATCATTCTATCAAAGTTATGGAAGCAATATGCTTAGATACCTAATTCATTTCTTTTAAAACATTGATGTCCTACGACGGGAAGACATAAAAAGGTGGTCACTAGCACACCCTTATCTCTGCATGACCTGTACGCTGAAACGAAGCGATCCTTATTAATTCTTTGGAAGGTGAGAAAAGTAATCCTTTTAAATTCAGTGGAAACATTCATTCTGCCATTTCAGAAAAGTGTATGGAACCATTAAACGTGAATTTTCCGGAAGGTTGAATGGTTCCTCAATTTATTATTTCAGGAAGGTGGAGGAAAGCACTCTTCCTGTTTTTACTGAGAGGTAAAGGGAAGAACTATTTTTGCTTTCTTAGAAACGTGTAGATAATAAACACACGTGAGCACTTATTTGAATCTCATACACTTAAATGAAAATAATCCACTTCTTTTAAAATAATGCACAAATTAGAATATTTTCCATCTGCATGCATTTTTCTTCCTTCATTTTCCCTAGAAAAGCAATGAAACTTTGTATATGACTCATTTTCGACCTGCACGCACTTCTTCGAGCTATAGCCTCTGCAAATATAGACGTATAAATTTCTGTCACTTTTCGATAACAACACAAATGAATATATCTATTCACTACCTCTGTCTTCTGCAAATATTCTCTGAGAGATGCATAGCATGCTCAAAAATACGACGCTTCAATACATTATGCCTGCCTTCATAAACAAGTCCAACGTACCCCGTATGTTCATGGATAGAGGAAAGTAGCCTATTATGAGATAGACTCCAAATATGAGACAGTGCGCCATTTCGTTTCTGTTTCAAATAAGAATCCTAACAGAACCTTCTCATTTAATTGCCAAAAGTAAACCGTAAGCATGGCGAGTGCCATTGTCATCAAAGATCTAAAATTTGATTTCGTATTTGCTCATTTGCCCAACCTTTTATAAACTCGCAAAAATTAATTGAACAAAAAATCAAAGCGACTTTAATATGAGATATCTTGGGTATCCTAAAATGAGATATCGCATATTAAGAATACTTCACTTTACTTACTAGGTATACTTACAGTTCCTCCGAAAAGGAAAACGTGGTGCTAGGAAGGAATGAAGAAAGTGGTTGAAATTGTTCGGAATAAGGAACACCCCATTTCCTGATTCCGAACAACTTCAACCGCTTTCTATATGTATACTTAATTTCATTTATTAGAAGTATTATCATTCCGATACATTACAAAACTTTAATTCAATTACATATTTGAAAGTATTTAATTACTTCGAAAGTATTTAATGTTCCAAGGGGTAATCTCGAGAGGATTGTCAAGGACATAAGATCTGAGAGTGAGTTAGTAGCGGTGCGACTGGACAGGAAAACAGCTCTTCCAGAAGACTTGAAAAAACAACTAATTGACTATTGCATTGAGATGGAAAGGAGGAAGAAGCTTTTCCAGATTTATATAAACGTGTGCCAATTTAATTACAATAAATTTTATGGATTACGTCACAAAGGGATATATTAATTGCCTACCAATGGGAAATAAAAATTTCATAAGTCATCCTTTCAGCAGCAGAAAAGAGATTGCTGACAAAAAATGGCTCCGAAGATTTCTTAATAGAGGATACCAGGAGGAGTTTCGGTAGTAAGAGTAAAAGCTTTCACTTCGGAAAATATCAATGTTTTCTTCAACATTTATGAACCTGAACTTAAAAAAACTACTAAGTGTTTGCCTCACAGATTATTTAATATCAACGAGACCGGATCACTTATCATGTTTACATGCAGAGTTGAAAGATTGAAGTCGAGTTTTCGACTCGTGTTTTTGAACACGCAGGGTTGAAAGATTGAGTTACAAACGGGTTCAGATATAGTTGAAGTGACAGTTCAATAATCTTATTTATAGTGAATTTCTGTAATGGAGTTATAAAAGTTATAAATTTTGTTTAAAAAAATAAAATACACTCACAATAAATATAGAACCGAATTGTTAGTTGCCAGCTCGACTAATCAATCCGCGTTTACAGGACACCATTTCGACTCGACTACGCCCGCCAAGCGTGCTCGAGTCGAGTCGATCCAATTTCAACTCGAGCCGCGTATACATGAAGTTGAAACCGAGTACAACCATGGGTCAACCCTGCATGTAAACATGGTAACTGTAGTTCAGCATAAACATAGAAAGGGGTTGGCATTAAAGAGCAAAAACTGGTTTGCTGCCTAACTTCAATGGAGAGAGGTACCCCCTCTTATAGTTTTTCCTCGTAAAAATACGATAGTAGTTTTAATAGAAGGTGCACCTAGAGGCTCTGTATGGGCATGGCATCCATCTGTATGTATTGAGGCACACATTTTTACGCAAAGGTTTTCACATTTGATATATTTTACAAAACCGAGTAGTGTTACTTGTTCTCGAAACGCTTATTCGAAATTTGGACGAAATAGATATGGTCAAACAAAATCATGTAGCACTGCCAGATTTTTTAGAGAGAAGAGTCCAGAGCTTGAGAGAAACCTAGTAGGAACTTCTGATATTATGCCTATACCACTCCTTAATATTCCCATAGCCACACAAAAATAATCCCGGAGTCAAATAACCAAATTTATAATATCCACGCCATACAAGGAAACAAAATTTCCAAAGGGAGTGCTAAAACCAAGAAGATAATAGAAAATTCATCAGATTGAGACAGTACCTACCACATCTGATTTACATGGACTCAGATGATGACGGATTTGAGGACGATGATGACGAGTGCATGTTTTGCACTGACCGTTTTTCGGATGACTGATATGGCGAAGATGATGAAGATAAAGTGAAATTAAAGGAGGGCTTTTCCTTTGTTGCATTTGTGACCTAATATCGATTGCAAATAAAAAACCTTCTTAAAATAAATACGGCATAGAATTCAACCAGTTTTTCCTTTTTAAGTTGTAGAAAATTTAATTCTATTATTTCAGCTCCTAATATGAGGTATATCTCATATTAGGACAGACTTATGTGTCTCATATTAACCGACCAAAAATAAAAGCAGAAAAATCTGAAGGTAATAGTTTTTAGAAATTAGGGAAACAAATATGACAAAGAACAACTAAAATTAAACTAAACTCATTAAATTACATGTCAGGTTACAATTACATTTATATGTGCGTTGGTTTCGTAAAAATTAAAGTTTTACAAAAAGTGTCTCATAATAGACTACTTTCCTCTACTCATTGTTTATGAATTCCAAGTAATATTGATAGTCAGTAAACCTTATCTAAGTCAGTCCTTCCCATTTTTCTCGCTGGAGGTTTTTATCTATGATTTCAGTGTATTGTGATATAAACTCCCCAGTGCTAATTCTAGCGATTTATTTTGCAAAACACTGAATTTTAATCCCATCGAAAAAAAAGGAACAATCGCATACCTCTTACTTTTATGCCGAACATGAAATTTTTAATTCAAAAGTTGTTGAAAAAGTGTGGAAAATTTAAAAAATGTTGAGAAATTTATTGGCTCGACACATTTAAGGAAATATCACTTTAGTAGCTGTTATTGATGTGCTCATAATAAGCCAATGATGGCTGCAGTGCAAAGGCCACTCGCCCCGCATTGTTGTAAATCTAAAAACCTCTCCTTGATTGCGCTAATATATGAACAAATAAAATTTTGGAAATTAATTCGCTTTAAATAAATTATTAAATTTTTTTCTTATTGGGAAATCAATTTTTCTAATAAACTACTTGATCGCTGCATATCAATCATTGCTAGGTTAGGTTAGAATGGCGGCCATCGAAAAAAGCATGTACGATCAGCCACATTTAGATCATCTATGGAACATTTCGATGCCACTTTATTGAGGCTCTATCTGGAAAAGATATAAGAACTGCAAAGAAACCAGCCACAAGGAAGTTAATGCACCTTACTAGGCCCCCTAACTGTTGGTCTGCTAATTCCTCCCGTTCGCATAAAAAGCAGCTACCAAACGTATTCCTACACCTACCAAGGTTAGGGCATTCACACAGCAGGTTTTGATCGCTCTCAACCTCTTCCTCGTCCAAACAGCTTTTGCAGAAGTCATTGTATGGAGCTTATATGCCCTTTGCAAAGAAGCATTGTTCCGTAATAACTGCAGTAAGATTACGCACATCATTCAGGTTCCTCCTCAAGTAGAAATTCAGTCAGCACAAAACAAATCTCGGGTCAAAGCTGTCTTAAAATCGAGCATGAAGTCAGTTCTCCGCATTTTCGATTTGGCAGCATCTAGGCTCTGTACATCTAGAAAACTCTTCACTGATTCTAGGGGCCGATACCTATGAGTTCCTCTGCTAGACAAATATTCATAGCAGAACCCTTTCTAGACAGAGAATCCGCTGCCTCGTTACCAGGTATATCACTGTAACCAGACACCCAGCAGATAATATCTCTGTGGTTAGCACCCAGTTTACCAATCTCACAGCCAAACTATTCCACTAGGAGCGATCTAATGGTGCTCGAGTTTGAAATTGGTCGATAATTTGAGGTATCACTATCCTCTCCTTTCTGCAGACTTGCACTTGTAGACTTGTTTCAGTTCTGGACATGGACGCAATCGATAGTTGCGGAAAACAGACTCTTTCACTTTTATTTATTTTTCCAATGCGGGAGCGGAACTCACAATTTTTAGAATCGGTCATAGATGGTGAATAGAAAAATGTTATGAACTTTTATTTTTAACGATTCTAAACTAAATCACAAAATACAAGAGGAAAAAACAACTGTAATAAAATTTCTTAAAATTCTTCTATTCTCCATCTTTCGTTTTTACTGATTCCTTGCACTTATCGTTAAGCCAAGAGCAATTTTACTGTTGTTGAGATTTGCTGTAGGAATACGGAATGTATTCACGCTTGCCAAGATTTAGAATGTTACTAAGTTGTAATGTGCATTCATCAATATCCCTTGAAGCAAAACACACCGACCAATCAATTTCTCTAAGATACTGATTGAGAATTCCCCCCCCCCCCCACCCCTTAACTGGATCAGCACCTAGTTGGAGCCAATACTAAACTTCGTAAGATCGTATGGTTGGGGTCTTTGAGCAATTGCTTATAAGTCTAGAGGGTGAAGAATGGGCCTTGTTGTGGTCTACGTTCCAGGGTCTCCGTTGGGGCCTCAACCTCTTTTCAATCAATCAATCGATATATCACAAATTATTATAGAAAGCGGCATCGCCAAAATTTACAAAATATTTTAACATTTCAACGAAAAGCTAAGTAGATACTACTTTCTTAAATAAGATTGCAATACACATATAAAACTCCCAAAAATGTATACGAAGGTAGATGCTTTCTTAAGAATAAATTAAGATTAGGTAAAAACTCCTTTAAACCATATTCTGTCCACCGTTTCCAGTGCTTTTTGAGATAACGATCTAATGGATAATAACAATCAATTCTTCAAAGTAAGTTTTAGAATGTCTCGTCAAACCTTTGATATTGTATGCAACAAATTAACGAATATTGAAAAAAGCAATCTACTTATTTTTAAAAAATGTATTCCATTTCAAAAAAGAGTTCCAATTGCATCACACTAGATTTCATTGCCATAGAAACATCATTTCAAAGTGACTAATTAGAGTAAATTATGTTATGTCGGCATTAAATGATTTTGAAATCATCTCAATGCATGGGGAATTACATGTTTTTTATGTAATTTTGGAAAATATTTCTAAATTACGTGATTTCGGTGTAGTAGAAATGCCCCAATAAGAAAAGATTTTATGAATTATCAAAAAGAACAATTCGAAAATTAGAATTTATTGAAGGAACCTCAAACTAGATGTACAAATCCGTTCACTTAGCAATATTATGCATTTTAATTTATAGCTGGGTTCTTTTGTTTACCTTGTTCTAGAACTTCCATATACTAGAGAGAACAAATTATTCTGTCGATTGAAACCAAATAGTTCGCTTCATTTTTAAATATTCTGTGAAAATGTATGAGACGTTCTTTTGTGTATCTTTTATTCTGCCCTGTTCTGCGGACACAAGAGAACACAGCTATAATAAGTAGACCTGTAAAAATTCCAAGTACAAGTAGGGTATGGCGGAGCTTGAAGTGCCATTTTTTGAATTGTCGTCAATATATCATAACCTTTTGGGTCAAATTATATAATAATTTAAACATACAATCTTTAAGGTTTCATGTATCAATATCAAGAAAAATATATGTAAAAACTTCAATTCTTTTACGTTAGCAATTGACTTTAAATGTGAAAGTGGTTTGGTATTTTTTACCCCTTTTGCAAGGTAATAAATAAGTTCCACCTGTTGAGGCACCATGTGCCACTTACTATATCTCAAGATTTTATTATCTATCTATTATTATGGATATTTATTCATAACTTTAAAAATAATCATAAATTCAATTCAGATTATTATCAATATTTAAATATGTAGCTATAACCTTAAGTCTTCGCTATTTGTCATGTACAAAAAAAGTCCCCAACTCTGATATTTATAAAACTTTTTCTTATCTGACGAAGCTATCTAAATCCTTGATTACTTAATGTTATCAAAAGTACGTTGATGGCACTGAACATTCGCTAAAACGGAACCCCCAAGGCATTTTGGGCTTTCAGTAAAAACCTAAATAGATCGAACACGTATTCTAAAGAATTAATATTTAATGATGACACATCATCATCTCCTCCACTTATATGTCAGATGTTTTCCGCGCACTTTACAGCCGTATACTATAGACCTATTTCTATCTCTAACGCTTTTGCACTTGTTTTTGAAAAAGTCGTTTACCATCAACTCCTATTCCAAATGAAACCATTTATCTCTGAAGAACAGCACGGATTTTTACCGGGGCGATCTACGATCACTAACTTGTCTTTATTCACAGACAAAATCACGTGTGCTCTCGATGAAAATACACAAATAGATTCCATCCACAATGACTTTGCTAAAGCATTTGACAAGATTAATCACAAGCACTGTCGAAAATGGCACTGATGGGATTTCAAATAGACACCATATTTTGGTTCTACTCCTATATAACTAGCAGGGATAATAGCGTTGTATTAAATGAGCTACAATCCCCCTAATTTAAACAAATTTCCGGAGTGCCCCAAGGTACAATACTTGGACCATTGGTTTTTCTCATATCCATCAACGATCTGCCTTCTTGTTTTATGTCTGATTGTATATTATACGCTGATGATGCCAAGATTTTTAGAAAAATTAATAACGTGACGGATTGTGTCCATCATCAAAAGGATATACTACGACTAGAAAAATGGTGCCACGAGAACTGTATTGAAATCAACGTAAGCAAATGTAAATGCATTTCAGTTCACCGTAAAAAAGACCCCAGACTCTTTGAATACACCATTCACTATACTGCTATCTCTCGTGTTGATGAGATAAAAGATTTGGATGTGATTTGTGACCGAAAGCTGATCTTCATTCCTCACATTAATTTTATTACTTCAAGATCATTTCGTTTATTAGGCTTTATCTTTCGCACCTGCAAATCGTTTATCTCGGCATTCTCATATATCAGTCTCTATTCTTCTTTAGTAAAGAGTATTCTCGAGTATACTAGTCAGGTTTGGAGTCCATTTTACTCTTCTTTTAGTGCACAAATTGAGGCTGTCCAGCATAAATTCACCAGAGTTTTATTATATAAACTAGAGAATACCAATCTAGAGTATCATGAAAGATTAGCAAAATACAACTTAATCACACTAGAAAGATGCAGAATCTATAGTACATTTCTATATAATATTTTAAATGGTCGAGTATACTGTCACGCACTAGTTCTAGTATTGATTTGAACGTCCCTCCGCGCAACTCGAGATTCTAGACCCTCTTCACACTACCTTTACTTGCAGAACTAACATTAAGGAGAAATCACCTATCTACAGAATTACTAAATTGTTTCAATACAAGATTTAACAATATAGATATATTTAACACTAGTCCTCTGACATTTAAAAAATTTATACTCCGCGAGATCGGTTATTAACATCTTTAGTTTTTTGCATTACTCTCTTTTTACTGCTTCGCTTTACTAATTTCCTAACTCCTTAGCATTTGCTGGCTTCCGCTTTCCAACTGTATTTTAGTTTTACTTTGTCTATTTGCTTTTTCTTATTTTCTAGTTTTTTCATTCACGCGCTTTAGTTTTTAGATTTAGTTTAATTATTTCTTGTATTTTTTTTTCTTCCTCTCTCTTTTTTCACAATATGTTTTTAGTTTTACTTTTTTTAGTTATTAGTTTATTTATTTTTTCATTTACTTCTTAACATTATTATTACTTTATCTTCCTCTTTTTTAAATTTATTAAAATTTGTTACCCCTCTAATTGTAAGGTAGTATGTTATTGGAAATTTCTGTTTACTATCTTTCTAACTTACAAAATAAATAAATAAAATAAATATAGGTACTTAAAATTTTCCACCGCAGCACTTCTTACCGGGAATGGTACAAAACCATGTTTTTAGATAGAGCACAATGACAACCACAAATTTTCAGTCGTAAGTAAAATCAGAGTGCTCACTAAGAAAATAATAATATAAAGGTTCTTACTTGATGAGCAAATTCAGCAAGAAACTAAGATATCTAACACGATTTTTTTTACTTTTTGCCAAATAAATAGCACCATAGCAAGTGTGCTCTTACCTAATGCATGGCAGCGACTGATTATGTGACGTATATCAGCCCACGCCAAGCGGATTCTTTGCATGCACGCTCTTGTTCTATCGCCCTTTTATTATACGAGATATTAAAGGTGGCACTTCTTGTTCTTACCAACGACACTTTAAGCTCCGCTCTACCCTACAAGTACCAGTACCAGGACTTAAAATCTTTTAAGTACAAAAGACCGGTACTGGTACTTAAAAAATTTTCAAGTACAAGTTCCGATACTGGTACTTAAAAAGTTTTGAAGTAGGTACAAGTCCAGGTACTGGTACTGGCACTTATAAGTCTCATATTCAAAACAAACTTAAGTGCCCTATAAGTACGAAAGTATTTACCTCATATACCGCTATAACGTTCCGTCCGTTCTCCGTAACCACTATTATTAGAAAGCTTATTTAAATAATTAAAACGAGTTGAAATACTTCGCGTTATGCCGGTATTTGTAGTAAATGGGTATTTTAGTACTTATAAGGTGTTTGTGGGACTTATAAGGTACTTATGGGACTTTATCTGTACTTGTACTTCAAAAATTTTTGAGTACCAGTATTGGAACTTATACTTTAAAAAAAATGCCAGATCCTGGTTACTGATACTAGTAGTTACACGGTGTATAATATGTTTGAATACAAAACGATATTGAGATATAAGAGCAAAGATTTTTATTGAAATTTAATGCTACATGAATAGTTAAAAACCTACAATAAATTGTGTTTTTTGTTTTTTTGATAATACCTCATTTTGCTTTTTTTACTACCAATATTAATCTCTTTTCGAAAGAGTTACAGGCGGCACGAATATTTTCCATGGGGATTTCCTCCCAAATTTTGGAGATAACTTGCTTACTGCTCTAAATGATTGATTTTTCCGTCCTTGAGCTTCGATATCATATAGCCTCAAGCAAAGAAATCCAAAGGATTTAAATCTGGGCTACTTGGAGGCCATTCATCCCTTCGGTAAAAAGTCGGTAAAGTTATCAGCACACCACCTCTGAACTACATTCGCGATGTGCAGTAATAATCATCTCCAAATATGTTTTTGCAGCTTGGCAGGACAACTGCTTCAAGAGCTTGCTTCTGGTAATATTCAGCGTTTACCTTCACACCTTTTTTCAATAAAAACAAGAGGAAGTTTGCCAAAAATCATGACTGAGGATGAATTTTGATATCTGGACACATTTTTTTGTTTTTTTTTTAAGGGTTTGCTCTTAGATCCTTGGGGAGTATTAATTGGAATCCATCGGACTCCACTATCTAAATAAGACTGATACAAATTATTTTTTGTTTTAACATGTGAACTGCTAAGGGACTTTTATTTTGTGTAACTATAAGAACTAAACATTTTTGTTTCATATTTAAACAGTAAATCACTTTTGTATTCGAATTTATAGGACACCGTGTAAGTACCAAAGCACTTAAGTGTACTTTACAGGTCTGATAATAAGAGGAAGAATTATTATTATTATTTGAATTATGCTACAACTTGGTCTCAACTTTAAAATGTTTTTATACTTCAAGATTAAGAATTAAAAATAACCTGTTTTGTATATAAAAAAAAAATAAATAAATAAAAACATAAAACACATAAAAAGTAATATCTAAGTCTACCCTGTATACAAAATATTTAACTAACATTTTTAAAATAAACAAAGAAATATGAAACAATTGTAAGGGTTATTAATTTTTAGCATGGTCTACAGATGCGCTTGCGATCATCATTTTGTTGCTTTATAATTTCTATAAGTAAAATTCACATTTGTCCAGAAGCCTATATACATATACCTCTTATAAAACTAAATACCTTAGCAGAGGTTGAAGTATTAGCAATTATTGAATTATTCAGGAATAGAAATTGCAAATCGTAATCGGCAACATGTTCTAAATTTGTAAAAAAAAAAGCTTTGAATAATTGAAAAACGAACCAGCATCATCCCATACAAAAATATCCAATCAATAAAAGAAAAAGAATAAACTAAAGTCAGACTTCTGCCACGTGCCAAATTCACTTTTCCCATTGAATCTTTCGAATCTATTATACACACACCCCCGCAGACTAGAATAGAACAAGAATAACTCGACATTCTCTCACATTTAAAGCATCGAAAATGCTGTAATTTTGAGGAGCAGGCATAGTAAGTATGTACTCGTATAGGGAGGCAATTCACATACGACTTGAAACTAGATAGATATTCCAAATGAGAGTTGAATCCTTCGGAAAGAATAATAATAGGAACACCGATTCTAAGCCATCAAACTATAGAAGAAGATACACAGCCGCCAAAAGACAATTTGGTTAAGTGACACCTTCATCAGAGACAAAATATAGATTAGATGCAGAATGTGTGCCAAGGTTCAAAGTACGCTTTCGACCCCTAAAATAATGTCAAACACCCGGCACCCGGTACCCAAGATAGATAAACGCCATACCAGGAACCAGAATACAAAAGTATCAAAAGTCGGTCGACCAAGAGAAGGTACTACATACATACATACATACATATATATATAGAGATATAGTTGAGGGTGTGTTCATTTATTTCTTTCATTTGTGGAGGGTTTTTGTACATTTTTCAAGGCCCCTCTCGAAGGCCAGTCAAATTTATTTCTGGCAGTTATATTAGGTTCATTGGACCCCATGTGGTGAGAATGTGGCCGGCATTTGACTCCTGGTTTATCCACTGAATTAAAAGTGAAATTTAATCGGTCAGAAAACCTATAAAATGTTAAACGGGGGATGAGTAGCCGTAACAGGAAGTGAGATATCTTAATTGAGAGACTGAGAAATGAGGAAAATTATTGAACGGATTTTTCGCGATCGTAAAAATTTATGGATTTGAAAAGAATGTGAGGGTGGCGGGGTGTTTGTGCATCTGCTGCGACTTTAACATGGAGAATACATCATTCTTGATGGGTAATACTTAGTTTGTGCTAAGTTGAAATTTTTATGGAATACACCTAGATATCTATGTATATGTACAGTACATGCGAATATGTACCTTATGAAAGTAATATCATGACGGAAGTAGCATACAACGTACCATGGTATGATTATAATGAAAGATATCAAATTTCTTGTCAACCGCAAATGAATTTCGAATGAGCTCAACATTTAAAAATAAAAAAAAAAAATATAATTCTCAAACCCACATTCAACAATTAGAACCGGTGATCCATAAAATTTAGAATACAAAAGATGATGGAATTGAAAAATAATATTTGCCTGAGCTGGTTTACAGCTCGGATGCCTCTTATCATCAAGTCTCTTCTGCCGACATTATTCCATTTACTTAAGTCGGCTCCTGTGATTGTGGGCCTCATCATAACGATATGATTACAATCAAGGAAGGTTGACAACAAAATATACAAGAAAAGATGGCTAAATCCTGTAATAAAAAGAATCTATATATATATATATATATGGATATCCTACCTACCTATCTACCTACCTACCCTACATATAGTAGAGGTACCTTGAAAATGTCGCTTGAATGAGCCATCTCAAAACCCAGAACCGAAGGAGGAAAATTGTCAACTGATGAACAAAGAAATGTTTGACATATCTCCAGGCGATATTATCGTCGGGGAAATAGAAGTCTATCGTATAAGATGGTCGGGGACAATAGCTAAATTATATGCTCTTGATTTCTACAAGGACTTGCTCCTCAAATTAAAAAAGGATCAACATAAAAATTTGTCATACTTTGAAGAATTCTTTATATGATGCTCGGGGGTTTATGGATAATGCTCTGATATACAACACAAAAGCTGAGCATGTACCTCTACGGAATAAACATACCTTGCTACCGGTCATGCTACCGATGATGAAGATGATTTTATCTCTTCGTCATTGTTACCTTAAATTGTCACAAAATTTTGTTTATTATTTGACAATGGGGCAACAATATTCTGGGTCGTTATTAATACTTGTATCTTCCTTTTTGTTGGGATTTTTTTTAAGTAAGAAATTTGCGCATGCGTGTCTCTGGAACATTCGAATAATTGGATTAAATACACTAAAAATGGTTGTTTTTTTTAATTTTTTTTATTTTTAATATTTGTACCAAGAAAATGAAAATCCAGGAAAGAAGTGTGGTGTTCAAATATTGCATAGGGCTTTGAGTAGGTGAAATGTCGTAAGAAATCTAGTTAATGATTAACTATTGCAAAGAATACCCAAACAATATTCGTAATGCTTATAACATTGGGTCCTTTACCTTTCTTAATTTCACATTTTTTCGAAAATTAATTATTTTGTCGACCAAATTTAGGATACGGATTTTAAAATTCAAACCCAGTCTGAATTGACAAAAGGAACAATTTCATCTAAACCGGTTTAGAATTCTCCAGAAGTTATTGAAAAACTATAAATGGTAATGGATCAGTGAACCATCAATTTGATTTTAAATTTCTATTTATTACATTTGCTAAAAAATTTGGGAAATTTTAAAAACTATGCCTTAAAATTACGCTATCTTTTTGAAAATAGTATAAATTGACAGGACTTCAAATGGCATCAAAAATGTATTTTAAATTGCATTAAATATTATGTATCGACTTCACTTTTGAAAGGTAGTTTTGAAGCGCGCTTGATGTTATTTTGTTGCAAACCGAAGTACATTTAGGTAAAGATAACAGCCTGGAAGCATTTTAGGAGTATCAGATAAGATTTTCCATTTATGCGAAAATGCTTTACCGCATCAAATTACAGTCATGCTGTCTTCACCTATTCATCTTTCTAAGGACTTTATAGAATCGGCTGTTGAGGTTGTCATCATTTAAATCAGTTCAACTCCGAGACCGATTTGCCCGCTTAGGTCGATAGCTTTTAGCTTAACATTTTCTATTAGGACAAGCTTGCTCGACACATAGAGTTTAAAAATTGATTACCCAACAGCTGTCAAGAGCTGTCAAGTTAACAACAGTTTCATTACGGAGATGGATGGGAGGATTATTAAGAGAGGTATCGGGGCCCCGAAGGGTCCTTGGAACGAAGGCCAGAGCAAGGCCCATTGTTCACCCTTCCGACTTATGAGCAATTGCTTGACCGATGTGTCCCAACCGGAAGCCCTTACAAAACTGAGTATTGGTCCCCAACCCTCCTTGCCATCTTCATTCAAATCTCCAGGAGATGTTAACAAGGAATCTGTAGCGCTTTCCTGGGAGAGTCGGACAAGTACATAGATAGTTAGTCAGCGTTTCGGATTCCTCCCCACAACCCCTCTATATTATATAGGACCATCGACAAGTTTCATCTGGTGATCTCTGAGAAAAGAGTGTCCGGTGAGAATTGACACTATATTGTTCTCAGGGTTGGTTTGTTTAGATCCAAGAGCTTATTCGTTAGGTTTGGGTTAGGTTTATTCCACAATTCCCTTGTAGTTCTACCCGGGTTATTTAGTCAAAAGCCACTGTGCTTGCGATCAACCCAAACCGAAATAATAGACACAAGATATTTGGTGCAATCCCGATTATATGGAGGAAGATTCCTTCGAGGTTGCACCAAGACGAGCAAGCTACTCCGCCCTTTCGTTCCAGATGATATTGTTGTGCCCTGGCACCCACAGAATGAGTATCCTGTTATTCCGAGAGAGGGAATTCAGTATTGTTTTACACTCTAATACTAGTTTGAAGATTATAAAGGGTTTAGATAAATCCCTGGCAGCTGCTTGGCTTGGCTGAACCGATAACAATCTCCTTTTTCTCAGTGTCTGACCTTAGGAGATACCTTTCCGATTCAAGGATCGCCTTGACCGTTACATGTATGGCAATTCTCATGTGAGGCTTCTCGTGGAAAATGCCTACTCTGGTATTTTCTTCGGATTTGGAGCAATCAGTGTAGATGATAACAGTGTTTGTCAATAGCTGAAGCACAGAGTGTGATTCCCATTTTGCCCTGGATGGAATTTTGGATTTAAAATTGCTGTTCAGCATCATTACAGGGATACTTTTTTTATACAATCTTTGAGATACATGTATTCGATTTGTACTTCTCTTGTTACACCTCAATATGATCCCGTGCAGTACTCGTATGGAGAATTTTACAAGGAAGCAAGATAGAGATATCCATCACCATAGAAATTCCAAAAAAAGTGAAAAGTTAAGGTCGCTGCACACTTAGAGGCACAGCACGAATCGGCACAGACAAGCAAAATATTTTTATATGAAACCAAGTTAGCTAATTTACATCAACCGGCACCGGCAGATACCGGCACGTAACGGAACCTTCTTTGCCGGTCGCTATCGATGGCTAGAAACCAGACCGGCATTTGTCGATTGCTGTTCTAGTTTCGAAGCCAACATGGGATCACATTTCTATAGTTTTCTCCCGGTATTTGTCTTATTGGAAAATTTCCTTTCAGTTTTATGTCGTTATATGTGCACAAGAAATGCCGGTGCCGGTCGATACATGTCTGTGCCGGAAAGTGTGCATCGTCCTTTATGAGGCCATTCCACCAAATTCGGGGTTTGAAATTAATATGCCATCGCTAATAATCCTCTTTAGCAATGAGATGATTGCTATGCTTTTCTTTTCAAAAGATAAGAAATAATTCTAATTATACAACAGCTATAACATCTCGTACAATTACAAATTCCAATTCTTTTTCCAAATTCACACCAATTCCAATAAATTCATTGCTCAGTTGTTGTCGTGGATGGAATTATTTTATTAATTCTGTTTACTTTAGGTTGACTAATGGACCTCTCAAACTAAACCACATAATCAATTTTATCGTCACACAAAACAAAAAACTAAATAAAAATCAAACCAAAAAAAAACGTGCTCCTCCATAAATACATATACAACCTGCAGTTATCAAAGATTTTTTAAAAACGATCAAAGCTTATGTCGGCAACTAAACTAAAGAATTAAAATTTATTAAGTCTCCGGCAAATAAAACGAGCTAAGGAGACACACAAAATCTCATCAGCTAACACGATCAGTTTATCTTGGCAAGAGAGGGATATGATCACCAGAAGATTTCTTCCAGATAACCAAAAAATCAGGGAAGGAAATCGCGGCTCGCGGGTAAAACAAAAAAAACATTTTTTTTTAAGAGCCTATATACGGACAGAGAGTAAAAATGACACAAATTTGTGCCATGGGGACATCCAGGATATTTAAATTAAATTTTTATTTATGTGCCATCCGTTACTGGGTATCAAAATAACAAATGGGTGGATGGTGGCTAAACAGGTGTGGTAGTGGATGGGATTGGTATAGAGTAGAGATTCTATGTTTTGTGCTTGGTGCTTTAATATGTTTCGGTCTGTCTTTTTCTTCTTTTTGATAAAAATTTTGTTCATTTTTTGTTTTTTCAAATTTTTTTCCTTTTTAATTTCCACGTTGACTTCTTCTTTTTATGAAACTCATTCCTCTGTTGGTTCAATTTTTTTCACAGTGTCTGTCCCCCAGGAAGACATAATGATGTTATAGAACTCAAGCCTCAGGCGTATTATGTTTCAGGCAGGCCATCCGAGAGGGATTCTCTTATATATGAAATTATTTAGCACTTCATACATGAACATTTATCAATGGTGCGCAGTCGCACGTTACTTATTTGGGTGTTTTTGGGAACTCATGGAAATGAATATAAATATTTTTTGATGGTGAAGACAACTTTAGGAAATTTAAGACCTTGATGCGACTTTTATTATACCGTGTGATTCAGTACAAAACGTGGGTGTAACTTAATATTATGAATGAATGAATGAATGTTGGTTTTGGGTTTTGTTTTTTATTTTATATTGGACTTTTAATGAGTTTGTATTAAGTTGAATCAAATGGTTTATGATTATATAGGGTTGACTTCTCTAACTGATGATGTAAGTAAGGAATAAGGAAATTTTACATCCTAATGGTTAGTCAAAAGATCGGGTGAAAGTTTCTATAAGAAACTAATACCGTCCTTCTATGAATATATAAAATATTGCAAAACTTGATTTTGTAATAATTTTGTTGTTTTCTTATATTCATGGAATTTACACCAATTTAATCAAATATAAATTGGTCCAATTTCATTAGAAAATCCGTGATAATATCAGTGCACAAACGTTATACATTCCCAGCTCGCATTCCTTTGAGTTTGATGTAGTGAGAATGAAATGCCATGAAAAAGCTGAACGGTTTGCCCACGAGCAGTATATACGACATAAATCAAAATTACTGGGGTTGCAGCAGCAACTTAGCAGCTACACTGGATTCGATAATCAATTCCTTAATGATACGAAATTCTTTCCTAGAGTTTAATTTTTCCAATGTGCGCTTCTCGACTAATGAATGCAAATTTTTGCAACTTGGATTAAGTTTTGCACCGGCTCTTAATGTAAAGCAGAAAGATCTTTGAAAATTTGTTGACCCATGTTGATGCAGGTCTCCAAGATGCGGATGTTAAAGAAAAATTTGATTGTGTTGAGATAATGGAAATAGGAAAAAATAGTTTAGTAAGTAATAGTCAGGATGAAAAAACTGTTATTAGTATTAGGAAAAAAAAAATTAAAGTTAATAATTTGATTTTAAACAAAGCTGGCAAAAGAAATTCTGTAACAATTTTACATAGAGATGTTTATTTAGAAAAAATGCAAAACTGTTTAACCAATATGAACATAAAAGATCTAGATAACGATACCACATCAAAGTATAATCGTCTTGTCATAAGTGCAGTAAATAACTCGAATTTAACTCTTGTTTTTCTAAAGAATAGTAATCCCTCCATACCTACTTTGTATGGTCTTCCTGAGCTACATAAAAACAATATCCCGGTTCGACCTGTTTCGTCTTTGTTTAATGCTCGGTCCCAACTTTTGGGTAAAAAACTTAGCGAAATTGTTCCAAAACCTATCAATTTTACGTCCAAACATTCTGTGAAGAACTCAATTGATTTAGTAAACAAAATAAAGCATTTAATAGTTCCTATAATAACGCGAAATTCGTCTCTTTCGATGTATCTAGTTTATTTCCTTCTATTTCGATTGAGTAATTAATTGGTAATTTAAATGAAAAAATTCTATGTGAAGTGCGAAACCCTGAGCGTTTTCTCCAGCTTATGAATTTGATCAACATATGCGCATTAGACAAAATTATTTTGTGTTCAATGAAAAAATTTATACTCAAAAGGATGGACTTGCTATGGGTTCGTCCTTTTCTTCATTTTGTGCCGAATTTTATATGGATTCCTTTGAAAAGAAGATATTTATTAGTAATTGACTTGGTATCGATATGTTGATGACATATTTTGTATTTGGACTGGCACAGAGCGGCAATTAACGAGCTTTTTAAATACATTTTTAGATAAAATTGACGACAGTATAATATTTACTATAGAATTAGGGAATATGTGTTTAAATTTTTTAGATTTGACTATAACTATTAATACTAATAATCTTTTAACATTTGTCATCTATCGTAAAGCTAGTTCTCTCTGTTCCATTGAACAACAATAGTTTTCACAATGACTTTGTGGCGGCTTGACGACATCAGCGGCACGGCATTGACGACCTTGGACAGCCGAATTAAATTTGTTCGCTTTTCGTTAAACTCATCGAAGGTCACTTTGAGAACGAAGAATGAAAACCATAAACTATTTTTAGATAATTTATTCACATGAATACCGTTAATAAAACATCCACAGACAAAAAGTATATACGTCGCGGGTACCTACTATAAGAAAAATTTGCATATCTGGCTCTTCTAAAAAAGCTTGTTTCAGTAAAGGATTTACAAAAGTGTAAACAAGGAACAATATCTGTGGTTACATAGTCTGAAAATATTACACTTCTAAGGTAGCATGGCAATAATATCGTTCATATGATTTCTTCATACGCCCGTGTGGAGCCTAAGGATAATATACATAGGTGGGACCGTAAAAAGTAGAAATACGTATAACAAGACTTTTCGCTGTAAAAGAGTAAGAAATTCATGGGAGGTGTAGATATGTCTGATCGTATGATAGCACACTATCCTCACTCTTTAAAAAATCGAAAATTTTCAATGTTTCAATATATGTATGTATAGTTAATGAATGGATTCTTTTCAATCAACAAAACATAAAAACGTCTCTACTCATCAATAGCTACGACAATGATAAAAATTAGCGAACAAACTAAAAAACGAGATAGACCTACTTCAAGTTCTATATGTGAATAACAACCTAAAAAATTCAAAAGCTTGACTAAAGTTGTTCCTGAAATCATATTGGACGGTATAGATCATTATCCTAAAAAAAAAAAGGAACTGAAGAATGTTTCAAGATGTTACAACAAAAATTGTGTAAGACGAACTCGTTACAGTTGTGAGAAATCTGAAGAATCGGTATGCCCGGAATGTATGAAATCTTTTCACCTATAAGTCACTATTAACAGTGGCCACAAATGTGTACGTTAAGTTTTTTGTGAATTTTTATTGTTTTCCCATTCTGTTTTGCTCTCTTAATCCCTATTAATATAAAGTGAATAAATCGTAGTAATAAAACAAAAAATTAAGTCAATCCTTTTCTTACTATAAAATATCGTCCCTGAAGAGGAATAAGGAAAAGATGTTTGGAGGGTATTTAGAGTATCGGAAGGCGCAATCCTTAGAGGGGTAGGGTCTTACCAACTTATTTTATTTTAAAGGAATCTTTCCAAATGCTTAGAAAATTACTCACACAAAAGCCATAATCTAACTTCGATGGTATCAAATAGATATTTCAGAATCCTTGAATATTCCTGGCTTCATAAATTCCTAGTAGTATATCTACTATTTAGCTAAACTGATTATATTTTTACAATTGCGTAAAATGCAATTAAATGTCTTCCTTCACAGATGCAAAAAAAAAAATATTTATTCCAAAAAAATCGTATGTTCATTCACAAATTTAATATTAGACCTAACTGGAATATAATTCCCTCAGGTAGACAGGAGCAAGACGCTTTGTATTATCTCTACTTGACATAATTCAAATGGGGACCTTTATCTATTTTATCGCTACTTCTAAGATTACACTATAGTACACTGGTATCTCCTTCATTCATTGCGCACGATTAATGCCCTACCATAATTCCTTTGTTTCCAAAGGTGTGCAATCCATCCCCTAAGCTTTGCATTCATATTAAAAAAAAAAACAAAGTATAGGAAATAACGCTAATAGACAATTTTTCCATATAAAAGGTCAACTGTAAAAATGATACAAGCCTCAACTTTCTACAAGTTCTTGCAGCCTTTTACAAAACTGAGTCAAAGAACAAATATTCTCTACTTTAAAGCCTTAAGGAATCCTGCAAGCCTGAATGTATTTCGAAGTTAAAAAGGAATATTTTAATAGCAGATAGCTCCCCGTAAACACTATATGCGGGTGGCTCTTACTATTTGCTCAATTTTTAGATGATTCCACGTTAATTTTTTTATAATTTGAGGATTTCTATAAAAAGTTTGTGATAAATGACAAGCCCCTGATAAAAATAAAACTCAAATCTTTTTCCAATCCATATTTAGACATATTTCATTAAAGAGTATGTTGGCTTAAACATACCCCGCTTACAATGGTAAATCGAAATCCGTTTCCCTTGAGCGTGTATAGTCTATATCCCATTTTTTATTAGCTCCAGTCATGTGTGGTCTAATTTACTTCCCAAAGAGGGCATACACAAATATTAGCAGCACGTTGACATAGAGAAAACGATTATGCGACATTGAACTATATCAAAACGCGCCGCTGCTGCCTATTGTCAACATCAAAACCTGAGGGGCCTCTATGTAAACATATGTCGGCTGCTGCCTAATTTGTCGCAATAATTTTCAATAAAGAACGGGGAAAAAACGAAACGTTTCCATTTTTTTTTTTTTTTTCAAAATTAGGGAAAAATTGCTCTTCTTTATGTTGAGAAATGATGATCGACGGAAATTGGTTGTGTTGCGCCATATGATCGAAATTCGAGTGCAGATGACTAGGGATTTGGGGTGTCATAAATATCGATGAAGGTTTTTTTCTTTCTTTTGTAAATGACTTTGCCGCTGATATGGTTACACCCTGCTACTTATAGAATTTTTATTACTTTTAACGGGCATTACAAATTAGATCTAACTTGTATATAATTGCCAAGAGTGATGGCTTTTTAATAATTTGATGAGTTTCGAAAAGCCGCAGTATAGAGCAGTTGGTCAGTAGCACACCCCAAGTATTGGTATTAGTTTAAGGTGTTAATTTATGGTTAGCGAGCATAAATTTTTAATTCGATAAAATTCTTGGAAATTCCCAAGTAAATATTATAAAATTCACTGAACAAATCCACATAAGTCAAAAACAATACACTTTTCCTTCCTAGACGATGATATCACTTTAGAAAAAGAATGGAATTTGCATAAAAAATTCACGGTTTAGTGTATACCTAGTATACCTTTATTTTTGTTGATCTACGTAAAGTGAAAGTCTTATATATATTCAGCCCGGGATAAATCCTATCACTATGTACACTCACTGCCCTTACTATAGGGACTTGAAGTTTTTGACTATAGTCAGTCTGGTATATACTATTGATTCCATTAAAGATGCCAAAGTGCCCTCCAAGACGATTAAATGAATTGTCAAGTTCTACCAGATGTTTCACTCTTCGTTGATAAGGAAGAGTAGGACAATCTCAAGGGAAAGGAAAAGACTGATATTAAAGCGTTTTCACTAAAAGGAGTCCTCCATCTATGGAAAGTGAGCTCTCCATTTATCTTGCAATATATGTAGTTATACTATATATCTATATGTATGTATATTACCTATAGTATAATGTTTCATGTGTATGTATATAAGTTGAAGCTTTCATAGTGTATTTGAGGTTCAACTTTAGGTTTCAACTGTGGCAGGCTTATGTAGGCTTACAAACAATCGATTCATTCCTTTTTTTGGGGACAAGGAAGTTTTAGTTTAGTCAATTTGCGATTTTCTTTAAGAGGGAAATTTCTTTAATTTAAAAATTTTCAGAGAAACAATGTGTATAGATTTTGTCTTTTGATAAAACAGAATATTGACGTAGTATTTATGACTTATTACATGTCAACAAATAATTATTGTAGAAAACATAAAAATTTTACAAATAATCGCGACAATAGACTTTGAAGAGCAGATGCCGATTGATTGATAGTGACGCTGACAATGACTCGTGAAATATTCGGGAAGGTTCTAGGACAATATTTAGAGTATAAATACGGCACTTGTCACCGTCCATACAGTGAAGTGAACGTAATAAAACTTTTTGGATTACGATAATTCAAAGTACAGTACTAGCGATAATTAAAGTAGAGTCGTTTGTGATTGTTTGTGAATTTTATAAAAGTACAGTGTAATAAAAGCGAACTTGTGAGTTATATCTTAAATATAGTGTTGTGTTTTGAATAACGAACAAGGCCACCCTCGTAACAATAAGCTCTGTTCTTCATAACGTGTTAGAGAAATAAAAAGGTAAATTATATTATTCCATAAATTACAGTCTTATTATTTTCAATTATTTCATCACTCATTATATTTTCCCAGCAAAAAAAAAAACAGTTGTATTCAAGAAGAATATACAAATCGGCAGCAGTGGAACCATTTTATTCTAAATTATATGAAATAATCACTGAGAACCTACATGAAAATTAGGCAAAACAGGTAAGAAAACGAATTAGTAGGTATTTCTAAATCGAAATGAAATTTTAGAAAATCAGTCATCCCATAAAGATTGTCCTACCATTATATCTGGTTAGTTCTATTCACGTGTATAATCTCTAACAGCCGAAATTTCTAAAGATTCCTGCCAGAGGGGAATTCCCACTTTTGATATGACTTTAGATCCGACACCTCCAGACATTAGAATGTGTCTTAAACGATGCATTATGATATTCTGAACATATTTTATTAATAATGTTTTTTTTAAATTCAGCGGGGGAAAGTTTTTACGATCGGATGTAGATTGAGCGACTTTTTTGGCTGAAAAAGTGGAGGCTTTTCTATTTCTCGTGATTACGCAGAATTGGTGAGTCGAGGAAAATAACTTCCTACGAGAAAAATGTTCACAACAGAGCACTAATGGCTATGAAACAAATAACTGCAAAAATATATGCAAAATGTAGTAGCTGAGGTGTATGTAGTCCAAGTGCATGAAAATGGCTTTTCCGTCTGCAAAAACGTCTCGAGAAAGTTTTCTGAATCGGGAAAAATAAAAATATACACCACCCGATAGTATACTCGGCGAGACCAATAATTCCATATTCGGATATATGTAGGTACATATCGTCGGTGATATACTGCATAACCGTGGGACTACTAATAATACTATTGAGTAAGTTAACGTTAAAATATAGTTTTGCTATTTCAGAGCTTAGACATGAAATTGACAAAACAAGGTTCAATTTCTTAGCTACGTTACTATTAATAATTTGGAATTTTGCTACAGCTACGCAGTTATAATATTGCTAGTCTCGGGTTTATGTCAAACTAAACTAAGAAGAGCAAATCGAAATATTTGTTGAGTATTTAAAATTTACTATAGAAACATACTTCCAGAGTGGGGGGGGGGGTAAACTCCTCCTTAGCTTGGAAGCTAGAAGATCATGTGCAAGCGTGACAAAGAGTTTCAGAAAAAGTCAACATTGTTACAAGCAAGAGAAAAGATAGGAGACGACTTGTTGTTGATTTTCTTTTTAATTTTTCGTTGGTGGTTATCAGTTTCCGCCGGTAACCACATGAATTTTATTAGAGTAAATTGATGTATTTTTTTTTTTTAATTAACTTCCACCCGAGTTAAAATACGAATTCGAAGTATGTGTGATCTGGAATGTTGATGAATTAGAAGTCACCAGCATACAAAATGAATCTACAGTGACACCAAAGAAGGATCAAGACAAATGCAACATCAAGTGAAACGGAAAAACGGAGTGAATGTATGCATATAGGATTAAATGCTATTGAAAACCCTATTCCTCCTATCTTCATATTTCTTCAGGAAAGGTATCATAACCGCTTTATTCGAGATCGACCACTGTGCATAGATGAGTGAAAATGATTTTTTTGAATTCATGAAACCCTTTATCAAATATGTAAGACTAAGCCCATAAAAAATAACATTTATTACTTTTGGATAACACGAGTTTCACCTTTCGCCTAAAGCTGTAACACACTTTGCCAACGATTGTCATGTGTGGTGAAATTTCCTCGCTTGTGACGCGAAAAAAAGTTATGATGGTCAGTTTAGCACATTAACATTATAATTTCAGCTACAACGTATAACGTTCCATAGTCAAAGAATAGTTTCGCTCCATTTTGTAATAATAACGAGCAAGTTATTTGCTAGGAGTATTTCAATTCACTTGAATGGTTGGACGAGATATTATGTAATAGTCCCGGTAGAAATTTTGAGAAAAATATTATTAGTTTTTTTTTTAATAGGCCACCTTGTTTTCAGGATAAATCGCTGGGAAGATAACCTTTGAGTCGGGGATACGCTAGCCTTTACCGGTGGAAATGGCCACTTTTATCCGTACTGTTAATTTGATCTAAAGCGAAATCATTCGAACCTTTTGTAAAATAATGTACATATATCCAAAATATTAAGTCATTATCTTTGAAACATTCAGTTTCACCTAGTGTCAATAGTAGTCAGTAGTGATTCCTTGCAAGATATAAGTATATATATTCAAAATTATTGGCGTTAGCGTTATAGTAGTTAAGTTTGCTTGAAAATAGTTTTGCTTTTGCATTCCTATAGCAATTTAATCGTTGGTACTGGTAATCACTAATGTTGTATTTTGATTAGTAGATAATACTTGTTCATCTTAGCAATACTAGTTGTATTACTTAATATTAATAGTAATTAATAGTAATTTTTTTTTGTCACACACCAGTAGTTAATATCTAACTTAATAGTAGTTTTGCTCATTCTGCATTTGTACCATATTCGCTCTTGCCAGTCTGCTATGCGTATTTTCTATTTTGAAGTATACCCGATATAGTATATTTGTACCGAAGATGCCTTCCATGTAGTCTTGCGAAAAAAAAGATTCTAACCGTATGACGTAACTCGTACAAGGAAAATAGTTCTGGCGTAACTAAAAAATAACAAATAAAAACTAAATAACAAAAGGAAAGAAAATATAACCTGCTAAATGAATAAATCGATAAATAAATAAAAGACAGTATAAGAGAACACTTAATCTCACAAGGAACTATATATGTAAGTATGTCATTAGTTTAAAGGAACTTTCAGCTAAATGCTAGAACAATATCTATAACTTAAAATTAAAATAAACTATTAAACAGAAAATCGTTAAGTGCTGCTAAAATAATAATTATAAATAACATTAACAACAACTACCGAACTAACCAGTAAATGGTTAAAACCTGTTAAAGTAATAATTAAAATCGCCGGTATAAAACAGGCGAGATCATCCTGATCAAATCATCCATATAATTTGGCGAGTTTGGCGCTACGATAACAAAATCATGAGGTATCATTCAGGAAGTCAGCCATATACTTTTTTGTTGGCGGACAGAGATTTCTGGCTGAGGCGTTGCAGAGTGGAGAACAAGTAACAAGTGTCAAGAATCATGTTTTCAAATTTAATAAAAAAGAAAGGTCAAAAAGAAAGGTCAAAAAGAAAAGTTAAAACAAAAGAAAACAAGTAATTTATGAAAAGTTAAAAAAAAAAAAAGAGACAATCGGAGTAGTGGTCGGAAGGAGGAAAGTGGCAGATACAGCCGGGATATTAGGCAAATCAGAGGAGCATATGGAAGGTGGATGAGTACAGATAAGTACCCTTATTACTTTTTTTTTTTATGTATTTAATATATTGCGAAGCATATTTTTTCCTTTGTTTTTTGTTGCTGCTATTCAACGCATGGCGGGTTGGCAATCCGATTATAAAGTATATATATATATATATAATAAGTGAGTTCTAAATTATTTTCGTCATATACTATAGCGTTAATTAAGAAAACGAATTTTCGCTTTGGATTTCTATTCTATACCTTTGCATCGGTCCATAGGGGACATTGCAATTAGCTGTTTCATAAAATTTTATATAAAATTTTATTTTTTGATTAAAAAAAAATAAATAAAAAAATTATAAAAAAAAATGTGTAAATTGATAGTTACCAAATTAAAAAAAAAACCTTAATATTTTTCTTAAGCTCTATTCGAAATTTATTTTATAAATTAAGTTTTTTTTTACTCATGTGATAAGTGATCCTCTTCCAGAGTATCATACAGGATGATCCGCTACTACCTCACCCATACAACAACGCGCTTGGGATATTATTTTGTCTTAGATATGTGCAATTTTGTCGAACGAATAAATATATAATAAAACCATAACCAGCAATTAAACTCGCATATGTGCACATACATTTTTGCCTTTTCTATATATGTATATAATTATATAAAAACTGTTTACTCTACAATTTTTTGTTATGCATGAAGAAATTTAATGCTGAGTTAGCATGTAAAACCAAGTGCCACCATTATGTCTCTTTGAATTTTACTTAAATCCCTCACTAATCAAACTAATAATCTAATTAAAATCCAAGAATCATTTAAATAGAAAAAATAAAACCCGAACAAAAGCCATAATAGTTTATAATACGCCCTCTGGCGGTAGCGGCGGCAGCTATCCGACTCCATTTCAAACCATCACATATATAAGAAAACATATAAATTACAAAATTACTACGAGCCAGACTTGTAAATAGCCTTTTATTTTGGGTTTTTAATTTCAAATGGACAAAAAGAAAAATATATCTATTGGGAGAGACACAGAAAGGAAACCGTACAAGTTTTTGTTATAATCACATGGAAAAATGTGGAAATGTTCAATGGATAGATATCGATGAGAAATTGAATTTTCCATGCGATATAGGTCCGTTTGTGGGCTTCATGATAACTCGCAATGCCGCCTTTCTAAGGGATTTCCTATTGTGCATTATTCCGATGATAATCGCATTCCTTTTTCTTTTTTTATTTAGTATTTTTACGTGTCGGTTTTGCTTAGTCAGTACATTGTTTTACACGCTTTTATAGTTTCCAGTTACTTTGTTGGTTTTGGTTTTTGTTATAACTCGCAACAAATTTTATTTGAAGTATTTGGGATAAATTTCCAAAAATTATTTCCGAGGAATTGAAAAAAAAAACCAAGTATAATTTAAGTAAATTATTTTCAAATAAAAAAAAATAATATAAACAAGATGTAAAATGAGAAAAAAAAAACGAAGCAAAAAAATTTGAAAAACGGTAATTGAAAAAGGAGAAAGGAATACCAAACGGATTACAAAATCCTATTTATCACAGATGAGAGTCTATGTACCTTCCCGAATGCATCAATAAACATCCAATGAGAAAGCTCATCATCCAAATCGTATTCATGCACTATTTAGATTTGAGTAATTTGATTGATTCATATTTGTTTGAGTACCGAATTGGTTGAACAACGTGGAGATTGGTTTGATTTAAATTATAAACGAAAAAGTTTTAAGCTTTCTTAGGAATGAACTCCAAGAGTGAAGGAATTTGGCTCTATGCCAAATGAGGAGAAAAGAAGTACTCAGAGCATATTTCCAAAAATCTTAGATAACGTTTTTTTTCACAGTATACAGAAAACAAGGAAACGATAATCGATCATATTGAAGCAGAGGAGAAGTGCAGTATTGTTGTTGTTTCTGATAACATTTGGCAAATTATCAAAAAAGTCTAAGGCTTTATCTTGATAAAACAATTTATCCCCGACACAAAATAAGTTTAGCGATTATATTATGTAGGTAAAAGTTAGTGGAAGTGTACGCTAACCTATCCGAAATCGATTGTTTAGCTTGATATTTGATGTTATAAGCTTGTGCTTTTCATGTTTTCAACACCCCCCCCCCCCCAACCCCTATGCATTACTTCTTGATTATTTAACATTTTTAAGGTTTGTAATTTTTTTATCAAGCTTAAGACCTAGCTGACCTGTCCATAAAGTAGTCGGATAGAGCTTAACCCGATGTGTTGCATCACCAGCTGTTATTATAACACCATGTACCATGTAAAAATCTTACACTAATGTTTTCTTTTTTTTTTTTTGTTGTGATAAAGTATCATCAAAGTATGCTCCCCTTAAAATCATGGGAATTTCTAACGTAAAATCAACCGAGGGACATAAAAATCCGACAAGGATATTATGCACGGATGACTGAGTTAAATCACATCACATAGGTACATCATAGGTACCTACCTACATACATTAACATACATACGAAAACCACTGCAACATTATTAATCCTTGAGAAAAAACATAATTTCGTGACATAATTATAAGTCGAACAACAAAACAGAGATTTCATATAGGTCGGTCGGGTCACAATACAATTTATACTGGCAGGAAAAAATTTCAATCCTAAATAAATATCAGTGACAAAAGCAAGCAGAACGCGACGCGCCGTTTTTCCAATACTTTGCTTTTTGCAGCAGAGCACAGGATTTTAGTATGCTAGTATTTGAAAAGATGACCCTGGATATTTGTTTGAATGATTGCCATAAATAAAAATAAAAAAAACAGTAATGACAATTTGGTGACACAGAAACACACATGCGCGAGGATATTAAATTTAAAAATGGAAGCTACCACATCCCCTATTTATAGTTAGAGAGAAAAAAAAAATCAAAATTCATTCAGGTGCAAGTAATTTACAATTATGATTACCTCCTCAGTGTTGTAGGTCTACATACATATAATATGTATTTAGGGGATGTTTTTTGAAACTGCTGCAACTTTCCAACCCACCAGCTTATGATCGTATTTGATCGAGCAATTGAAATTACGTCCAACCCTTGATTTTAATTCAGAATTTATGCAAACTGGATTTTATTTATTCATTCGGAAACCTATACTTATAAATATTTATCCAACCCTTGCGTTGGGGTGAGCTATATTAAGGTACAACAATAATTTCACATTCTTTTATGAAAGGATTGCAGCCATTTTTGAATTTTGCTGCATACTCCATAATATTTCTGGTGTATTTTATTCTGTTTTTGATGAAAATATTTTAATATTTAAATAGCAGTTTTTATTTCTCCGTCTACAATTCGAATAAATGCTTGTGATTTTAAATAATTTGATAACAGGGTTAAAGATTTAAAGACTTTTTTATTGTGTTTCTGCAAAAGAAAAACTTTTTTTTTCTTTTTATGAAAATAGAAAATTTTGAAGACGTATTGTTTCAGCTTTCAACCTCTTTTACAAAACATCCAGAAGCATTTTGTAATATTTTTAACAAAGCTAACTCGACTATTCAGCGCTAGATGTCCATCATATTGTGCACTATACACATATTGCAAGAAGTTCCTAATAATGATGAGAACCATATTCATCGCATAAACATTTATAAAGTAATTACAATTTTGCTTTAAAAAAGAGTAGTCCTTTTTGGGTAAAAAAAAATCACAAGAGGTTTGACGAACTTATCACTCATCACTTGGCATTCCGAATTGAGAAGAGTTGACTTTGTTCACTTACTGAGTTTGTTTTTTCTTCGTTTAATTTCAATCTCCACATTAATTTACGTAATCCTTAAGTACAGTGAGAACATTTTTGAATAATTATGTCCCACATCTTATCCTAGTTTCTTTAAAGTTCGCACTTGTTAGCAACTATGATTGGCAAATTATTATTACATTTCACAACCAGCTTATCCGACTGAGTAAGCATAATAGACTTCACCGCTTGACGAGAGAACTAAATTTTGCACAAAATCTGGAACAAAATTCTTTTAATTTTAAGCAAAATGTATCAACCCTAACCTTAAAATCTTTCACTACGATAACTAATAAAATAAGTTTCTTCCACATAAAAATTTTCTTATCTCCCTTCAATCTTACAATATCATTGCTGCCGTTAATAAAAACTATAAATCAGTCTATAATCCAAACTAGTTCATAAAATGAGCCATTTAAAAGAAGCAAACCTCATTCGATAACACCATCATAACTGATACCAATTAAGCCAGCATATAGTCCCCGATGTGGATGTTTGTAGTTTTATTATCCTCCGATATCGGCTTGAATGAAGGAAGACATCATATCATGAAACCAGCAGCGTAGCTATCTAGACTTTTCCTATAGAAAATTGGGTGCGCACCCAGAAACAAAAAAAAAAAACCAAATCCATTTCTTAATTGGATTATAGTCCTATATTATTACCGTTATTATTCCCTTATTACTGATAACTAATAACTCTGTTCATCGATATGATCCTTTTCGAAACGGAGGAGTTTTCTTCCATTATCTCAGATACCGTCGCTAGTCAGCCGTCAGTTGATTCCTGACTAATTAATGGTCAGAGAATATGTATGAAGTTGCTTCATTGTCAATTGGAAAAGATAAGCCCTTGCTTATCATGTCACGGTACTAATTGAAGTCTAATTAAAATTCAGTCCATCTCCTAAGGGATAATTTTTCCAAGGAGGATAATTTAGTATTTTCTTAGTTTTTTATGCGGAATTTCCTTCCTTTTAATAGTCACACGGAGAAACTTACTTAAGTTAGGTAATGGGGTACCTACATAGATCTTAAGTGACGCCGACAAGTCTGAGTTAGGATAGAAGGGCTATGAATTCATCCGCTGCTTATTATATAGTATACTTGAGCGCGGCCACCCTCTTACCCAATTTAATGATTATTAAAAAAAAAAAAACAAAGAAGGCAATTTAAAACAAAAATTTCGGTTTTCCCAAAATATAAAAATTGAAACGAGAAAAGATCGTCAACTCACCCATTGAATCTTAATTAGGTATATTTCATGGATTTCGGCTAGCTAAAAACAAAAATCTCTCTCCATTGTCGATTGCAATCTATATGCACGGCATGTCTCTAGGTTAGAATGGAAAATTGTTTCCAAATTATGTTCATAAATTTGTCATTTCACTCCTGAAATATGTAGGCAGCCAATGTTTTTCCCTTCGCGCCGCCATTCTTCTCGGCCACCTACTCCAAATCATCATCATCACCATTGTCGTCATCTACATTTGGGAACTTCAGACTGTGAACAGAATATCTCAAAGCTATTTTTTTTAGGTAAATGGAGTTTTGATTTGGTATGAGAACATGCATATCAATCGCTTCACATTGGAAATTATGGCATAGTTTAGACATGAAACTATGACAAGAATCTGGATGGAGAAATTGTTCTGTGTTTGCATATAGAATAAAATTAAATTGGAATTTTATCGCATTCAATTCTGATGCGTTTTTAATGCACGTTCGGGTGATTTCAAAAAGACACCATTAAATGTCGGACATGGACTTAACTTTTTGTTTAAGTTTGAATTCGAAATGAGAAAGTGCTGTGAATTAGTGGGATATTTATTGGTTAATACCATGATAATGTGGTTTAGTATTGCGAACCGTGTACATTTTAATAAAAGATTCAACGAGCTTTCACGATAGTTGAAAATAGAATTTTAGATCTCTTGGACTTTCCAAATGATTTTATGCAAATAAAATTTTCGCACGTTTGTAACTATTACGAATTATTCTTTCGATAATCGCTACAATTTTATATAAAACTAGCGCCTGGCAGATGTTTTTCTGCTCTTTCCGGTAGATGGCATGATGAGTTTGATTTCTTTAAAGTATCTATATAAGAAAGTCTGAACGAAAGAAGTCGTTTGTGTATTTGGAGGATAGGCAAGAGAGCCGAAAAATGGCCGCGACAATGATCAAGCGGGTAGAAGCACGGATAAGTGCAATTTATATGAATGAAGAAAACTGTTTAAAATTGAACATTCGTAATGATAATTTAAACGTTCGCATGTTGAATTTTGAAAATAAAATGCTAGATTTAAATATGAGACATCAAAATTGATTGACACATATTTAAAAGTAATTTCAAAAACTGTAAATTAAACACAGAGAATCATTATAAATGAAAATCTAAAATAAATATCTTGATAATTAAATATTGGACATGTAAGTTCCAAATTCAAAATATGATTAGAAAAAGTTACATACAATTTTATATTATAAACATTCTTATTTAAGTACAAAACTTTAAGTAAGTAGGTACATTCTATTTTGTGTTAATCTTAACACTAAATCATGAACAATATTTTTTGTTAGTCCATCAGATGCATAAAGAAGAGGGTTTAATTATTTTCCAACACGTGAACATGCAACCTATAATTATTGTCCGTAAGAAAAACTTGGATTTTCTAGATCCAATCCGGATATGGTCAATGCGAAAGGTATGGGATATTGTAAACGTGTGTCAGTGGATATCATTGAATGCTTGGCAGTAAAACATGGTCTCCTCTGAACTTTCCATTTAATATGGTCGCTTCCATGAGATTTTCCATAATTTTTTTAATAACTAATCTCGTTCCATTGCAAAGTCTAGGCAGACCTCTAAAATACTTAAGTACATTGGTACTTAAGTACTAACTAGTATCAGTGCCAGTACCTGGACTTGTACTTGTTAATTTTTCAAAGTACCAGTACCGGGACTTGTATTTAAAAAATTTTCAAGTACAAGTCCCGGTACTGGTACTGGTACTCATAAGTCCCATATATAAGCTTAAGTACTTACTACACCATAACATAACGCGAAGTACATACTTCAGCTCTTGTAAAATATTTGAATACGTCTTCTATTCTAATAATAGAGATTTAGTAGCAGGGACAATAACGGTCATGAGTTTTTCACAAAAAAATTAAGTACAGTCTTTGTTCAGTGATTTTTATTTTTAACATCTTCAGTTAATTGAATTAGTTAATCTGGTTTTTATTTTTTGTTAACTACTTGCTCCGTCTCTGATTGCTATGCTCACATACGTTGTGACCTTAACCTCCCCTTTCACATCTGTCTTCACCACTTCTTCTTCTTCTTCTATGATCTGTTCATTTTCATTGTCTGCCAAAAAGCAGAAATTAATATTTCAAGCACACCTTTAAGGCGAAATTATAATTCTTACCGGTATCTTGCGTCAAGTCAATAACAGTTATTAGTTCTTCAACAATTACACAGTCGGGCGGTAGTCCTCACCAGCAATTTCATAAAACCACTCGTTAACGATGAAGACTGCAGATCTATTTAAAGATGACTTGGTGCAATTCTCAAAATCTCATCAATCGGTCATAGTTGTACAGTTATTCTTCATGAACCCAAATAAAAATTAAACAAAGTCCGATTCAATCTGTTCTGCACTTTTGGTGGTTGGGCAATCACAGTGTTTACCACTGTAAAGTGTAAGTGATCAAGATATTTGAGAATACTTCTGAGTATCCAGGGCAGATATTTTGCAGCGAATACCGTTTTTTGAGTAATCGGGTATGTACTCGTAAGTTGAGAAGTGCTTTGTAATCAATTCAGCAAGATTATCCTTGTACTAATTTTCAAACGTAAGTTACGTGGTGGAAGTCTTGGTAAGTCAAGTGAATGCAAGAATTCAGTGGAATAAATTACGCTTTCATTTTTATCTACTACTGTGGCAATTGATTTAAACGAAATTAACTCGCCAGGCAATGTTTCTTGTATTTTCAAGTTAGTTTCGTCAAACATTGACATTTTTGCCAGCTAAAATCGTTCGTTCATCCAGCCATTGATGGTTACGATAATTATCGCCACGTTCCAACTTTAAATTCTTCTTCAACTTCTTCTTCTTCTTCTTCAACTTCTTCAATTTTAACTTCAACTTCTTCAATTTTAACTTCAACTTCTTCAACTTCAATATCATCCTCTTCAACTTTTTCTTATCCAACGTCATTTACAGAAGAAGAATATAAATCCATCCACGTTTACTACCCTAAAATTCTTCTTAAAATTTCACACTTTCGTCACGACCGTTGCTCTTATGCACAAAGTTATTTAGTTAGGTGCTAGTGCCTTAATAATAATAATAAAAAAAACACAATTAACGTGCACCGATCAATGCCCGGTCAACATAAATAAAAATAATGGCTGATAACAATTTATTGCGGGGTGATTTAACTTCGAACAATGACCTACATCGCAGGTAAACAAAGCAAAGTAGAAAATAACCAAATTCTTAATTGCAAAAAGACTAAAATTCTGGCACAGAAATTACGAGTAGCTGATTCTGCATTTTTAGAATCTGAATTCTCAACTAATTAATAATGAATGCAGAAGAATAAGTTCAGATACAAAGCGATAAAATTAAAAAGTGAGTCATTTTTAGTATTAAGTTATAGAATGAGTCGGAAGAGTAAAGATTCAGAGTTGTATAATGTAAAACGCACAATTTAGTGAAAATAAACAAAACCGGCCAAGTGTAAGTCTGACTCGCACATGAAGGGTTCCATACCATCGAACAAAATTTAACACTATGTATACGCCAAAAAGCACGTTTCTTGTATGGGCCCCCCTTTAATTTAATTTAATTTTTATAATGTGTTATTATAGCGGCAATAGAAATACACACTCTGTGAAAATTTCAACTAGCTACTTAATACGATTCATGAGATAGCCCTATGACAGACAGATGCACGGACATCGGAGGCTTAGTAATAGGTTTCCATTTTTAACCTTTGGGTTCGGAACCCTAAAAATAAAAAGTAAAATTTTATATTTATAAGAAAACTAAAAAGTTCAACTGTGGGACTTGAGTTATGTGTAAATATTTTCAATTAAAATACTCGACTGTGATTATTGCGGCTTTTGTAAATCATAAACAAAGCCTCCACATCCGTTTTTTCTTCCGGTGTATAAAATCAATCACGACACTGTTCTCCACAATAACAAGAATAGTACTACAATTACACTATAATTCAACGAAAGGAGCGTTGACAACATTGATTATATGGCATATGCTCATTAGGCTAAAGATTAGATAAATAATAGATGACCTATTGCCTAATTATATATATTTTTCATGTTTCTGGATGGGACTGTACATAATTTGGCAAAAATGTTTTTCCAATTAAAATAATTCGAAGCCGCCGTTTCCCTGCAAAATATTTTCTAATGATCTAATATGCATAAAAAATCAAATATTGCGGAACTCGTCCAATTCTATAATTACTACTTTGTGTTGTCATATGCTATGCACCTATCGAAAAAATTCGTGTTTCTATGCAATGTTGCAGTCCGTATGTGCATCGTATTTGCAATGAACATTCGCAATAACAACAACAAAAAATACTTAATTTTATGAATATAACTTAATTTGGTTATAGTTTTTTAATGTCTTGTTATAAGATATCATAGCATGATAAGAATTAAACCTGAATTTGTTTTATATATTATGCTTAAAGCGGTACCTGATATTTTCCATAATATAATTATAGTAGATGCCCATAAATAGTCTCACATTGATATGCCTATGTATGTACCTAATATAACTACATAAATTCAGATTAAAGAGAAAAAAAGGATTTTCTATTGACACGTAAGCAGTTCCTTGTCCGTAATAGGATTAAAATAGCACCCCCAAGTTAACATCTTTCGCTTAATTCATGAAATTTTATGATTTTATAACGACTTTACAGGCTGAGCTCTATAGAGAAAATTTCGCCCTTGAAATGCGCACATTACACACATCACTGGAATTGAAACGGAAGGATGCCACCATAATATGGTAGACGTATGTATTATAATATAAGAGGATATAAATACAAGCCTATAGATGACTACATACATACATATTTATGTACCACTCATTGATATAAGAATGGGTAATAACTTCTCTAACCCACCATACATTTATACATAGAAAGGATTTAAAACGCAAAAGGATATCATGGCACCATGCTGATCCCCTGATGCTTTTAAAGTAAAGCATAATAGAGTCATATTTTGTAAAATGGGGGATTGTTAATCACCCAAAAAGGATGACATTATACAATCCATCTATATATATATATATATTCATGTGTGCGCGTATACATATACATATGCCCAACGATACAAGAACAATCTTTTTTGATAAACGGATAGAGGAATTTAACGCGACACTTTCATCCCTTGTGTAAAAGAGGAATTCCCCATATTACGAGGATGTTAATATTCCTCGTGTGCCTTATTTTCATCATAGGCCTTAAGACGAAGGAGGATATACTTTTGAATTAAGTTTGTATGATTGTACATACATACATGCATATATGGTTTGTTTGGTCTTAACGGAAGTCGATTACAGAGTCTAAACTAAAGCAGACATTCAGATATTTTCAGGATTTTCATCCTTTACAATTTTAGATGATAGTACTGATTTTGTAAGGGGGATGGTATAAGCATTTTTGAAATAATTCTCAGATTTTATGGAGCGAATTACTGTGAAATTTAATTGAATCGAATTATATGAAAATCAGGGATTAGCATTTTACAGGCTTTTAAGGGATTATTTCGTACTTCATAATATTATTGTTTTGCTGTGTATAAAAATAAAACACACACGAATATACTGTAAATAAAATGCGGAGGGGGAGGAGAGCAGCAATTTTTCAAATAGGTACGCGAGAAATGCTATCCAGTAAATTGGAAGGAAAATTAAATGGTTTCTATTACCACTTTTCCTTTCACAACTAAAACCATATTTCAACACCCTACTTTTATTCATGTGCAAATATTGAACCTTTTTATCCTTTTCAAGTCCATAAATTTATGAATTTCTGTAAGGAAAAAAGGACCGGTAATTTCTCATCCCATTCACGTATCCACCGCTATAATATACCTATACCTACTGTAGTACGTATAGTAGGTAGCAAATAGTCAAGAGTTAAAGAAGTTGCCTTGTTATCCTTTTATTCACACCAACCCTTTTGAACAGGAGCTCAGCAAAATATGTGCCCATTACTATATCACTTCGGCGGCACCGTCACCCCCACTATCACCACAAGGTATGCGTTCGTTCAAAGCAAAACATGGGAAATGGAATATAAGAATTTTCCTGTTCGAGATTTGACAACTTTATTAACTTTGATATCGCACGCGAACGAACGCCACTCTATCAAAATTCTCCGGGGACAGCAAGCCCCAAACGAAGGGAATTTTACCGCAGTGTACAAGAAGCTCAGTCAACCCTTTCCGACCGCACGAATTGTGGGTTCGTCATTCGTGTTTTGTTGTTTGTCTTATATCCATACTGTTATAACTCCTTCATATTGTTTCATATCGCTTAAGGGCGCTTTTCGATGATAATATTTATTTCAAAGTGACTTGAATTTATGAAGAAGCTCCACTTCATTCTTGTTGCTTTCGTTTGGATTTTGATATTGGCAAAGAGTTTACTATAAGCTGACAGCTAAACCATAACGTTGTTGCATGACAACAATGCTTTTGATAGCGTGGTAGAGTGTGGCGGTAAGGTGCGAGTTACGACGATGTTGTAAGTCAAAGTGGATTTTCGAGTATTATGACTTCTGTATTTGCCGTTCGATGGGGCTGCTGTTTGTCATTTTCTGGTATTACCTTGTGGTTTATGGTTTATTTGATTTGCAATGATAAGACAACATTTGGTATGGAATATATTTAGGTGCCCTTACTTATGGGATTTTGGAATTAATTTGTCAAAACAAATAATAGTAAATAGTATAACAAGAATTTGGTTACTTTGAAGGGCCGCTGTTAGTGGGATATATGCGTAACGGACTTTTTGCTCTAAATTTTGCTTTTAAATTTATATACCATTGCAAAATACAAATATGAAATATACCCGCAAATGTCATGTTAGTTGAAACTGGTATAATTATAAGGTCTAACTATCATCCGATGGGTTGTGAAGATGTTTCAAATGGGGGCCTTCTCCAAAAACATACGAATTAGTTATGTGTTGCGCTTTTCCATTCATTGATTCAATCACTTGTTTTTTAATATTTTGCCAACCAAGTTCAATTCAATTCAATTTATATCGATTTATTTGCGGTGCATGCACATAAGAAATTTAAATTCTTTATAGGCATAGAGATTAAATGGAAAATTAAATCAGACAAAACCGGTTCAAGATAATAAAAGTAAGGATAAAAAATTACATTAAATTAAACAAAATAAAAATTTTTTCTTCTTGCTAAAATTAGGAGAGCTCAGGGAAAAGTGGACACTTTGTTTCTATGTAAATTTTCGATATCAAAATATATTTTTAAGAAATGTAAATTTTACCAAATATATGAAATTTACATAAGCAAGTTTTTATTTAGATAACTTTGTTCCATCGAAAAAAGGAGCATTATTATTAATAACAGGATTCTCGCCTCTCAACTTGTCACCGCGACTTACAAGATCTTTTGTGATATTACTCCTAAATGCCCTAGGACGCCCATTCGAACTTAAGGTCTTTGATGAAGCTTATAATATTCTTGGGGAGGCCATTTTCCCGACATCCTCTGACAGTGTAAATGCCTTTCTTATATGTCTTAACTTTATGCGGCACAGAGCTTCACAGTCACACTGGACATGTTCAGCGGTTTCATCGTCTTCCATACAGAATGGACAGGTCTCATCATCGACCTTACCCAACTTCATAAGATAGTATCTATGTGGGCAATGCCCAGTAAGTAGGCCGGCCCATTATCAGCTTTAGTTCCTTTCTGTTGAGTATGAGGAATTCTTTTGTCCTCTGTTGCGAATACTTTATAAACTTCTTCGCTTATCTCAGCTCCTGGGTATTTTCCCAGTGTTCCTTCTTAGTTCTGTCCTCCCAAGGCCTGATCTGAGCTGAGAGATGAGTTTTAGGGTGTCCAAAGACAGGCTCAGGTCCAATAAACAGAGATTTGGCTCCTTCCTTTGCAAAGCGGTCCGCAATCTCGTTTCCCTTAATGCCTTCATGTCTTGGTACCCAGATCAGTGTCACCCTATATTTGTTTCGGCCAGTTGCTTCAAGACAGTAAAACAGTCCCAAATCAGCTTAGACTCAAAGGTAAACGAGTTTAACGCTTTTAGTGCTGCTTGGCTGTCTGATATTATGTATATTTTGGCTCCACGCATATTCTTGTGGAAAAATGGTTGGTGAGGCTCCCAGTACCTTTGCGAGATGACACCTTGGCCCATATGTGCCCACGCCTGCTTTACCTTCCATTTTAGACCTATCCGTGAATCATTTAATAGATCCTTTTTTCAAAGTGTAGGTCTCCAGTGTACCACTGTTGACGGTCCCCAAGATCACCTTAAATGGTGTTTCAAAGTTATGGCGTTTCGAATTAACGTCTGAAATTGTGTTAGCCATCGGGTCCTCTATGAAATCCTGGAGGTTTGCGCTTTGTAGCCTAATTGCACTAAGTGTGTTCTCCTCCCTAACAAACATATGTAAAGGTAGTAGGTCCAACATAGGCTCTAAGGCCGCAGTTGGACAGGTACGCATCGCACCGGTTACTTCTAAACATGCAAGCCATTTTTTGTTTTGCAAATTAGCTTGAGCCGTCTTTTGTTTGTTTTTGGCCACCAAACGCGTGAGGCGTATGCGAACATGGGTCTTTTAATAGATATGTATGACCAGATTGTAATGACCAGATCATCCTCATATCCCTGATTGTCATTGCCGGAGTTGATTAGCTTCTGTATGAGATCATCTACAACCAACGACTATAGTAGAGGGGACAGAGCCCACCTTGGAGACATCCTTTGACAGCCACTATTGTAATAGAGTCCCCCCCAGATTAGCTGTGATTCTCCGGCTTTCAAGCATAGCTTTTATCCATTTTATCAAGGAAGGTTCGATTGATTTTTTGGTAGCTGCATTCTCGATGGTTTCAAAGGAGGTATTGTCAAATTCTCCTTCGATGTCTAGGAATGCACATAAAACTGTCTCTTTATCCTCTACTGCCTTTTCTAGTCCTAGGACAAGACTATGTAGGGCAATTGTGGTAGACTTTCTTGCTTGGTAAGCATGTTGGTTTGGGTGCAGCGGAAATCGCTTGAGTGCACCGCTCCTAATATAGTTGTCTAACACTTTCTCCATTGTTTTGAGGAGAAATGAAGTTATACTAATCGGACGGTAGGAAAGGATAATGCACAGAGAGCATTAATATTCATTTCATTTTTGCTTCAACAGCAGATTCACAGCAAATGCGGAACTGACATTATAGAAACAAATTTTCTAAATTAATTGAAGAATCAGTCGGTTTGAAAAGAAAAAAAAAACATTTTGCTCTTCTAATTTTTATATATTTTTATATATACATACAAAGAAAGAAACTCTTGGCAACCTTTGAGTGGGGGTGTGCTAAGATTAAAAATTTGCGATCATCCATAAAATATTTTTGTACTTCCACAACATCTTAGATTGAAATATTTATTTTATATCAAGAAAGCAATCAAGAACTTGGACATATTTCCCAAAAGTGTGGGCCGGCTATAGTTAAATACTTATATCGTCAACAAAGTGGAACATCTTCTTAACAGGGTGTAGTGTTGACGTGCGCCGCCTGGGGGGTCCCTCCACAAAGCTTTGTAAATATAACGATGAAGAAAAACAAAAAACATTCAGCAGACAAATAACAGAAATAGCAGAAATTAATAGAAGTAAATGAATGACATATTGAAGCGAGACATACGATGGCCATTAATTTATGAAGAAGATATTTAGCCCAGAATTGGCATTGTGACATTAAGATCGTGTTGTAGGTAAGCATGAATACTTTGTTGTGAATTGGAAATTTTTTGAAATATATCAAAATAAAATTAACTTTGATGAAACAAAAAACAAAAACAAAAAAAAGACAATAAACTAAATCCCAATGTTGCTTGGTTAAACATTTTCACGACTTTCATTTTTCTTTATTCGTTGAAATCGCTTTTAATTTTTTCTTAATTTCTTTTTATTTTTAACGCGGAATTGTTGACAGCAACGTTCTTAATAATGTCAAAATCGACAAGTTTTCTTTATGTAAAATTGTGAAAAGTTGTCACACTTCTTGAGAATGTTTAGCGAACGTTACCCTTTTGGATTTTTGTCTATTTCAATTCGAATTCCTGGAATCAGCTCGGCTCGGTTCGTCTTTAATGTGCCTTCTTTCTTTCTACATTATATGATTGAATTCTAACACCCGCAGAAGCATTTCTTAACGTGATGAAATGAGATATTTCCTCATAAATATGCATAGAAGGTGATTACCGGCTCCTTAAAGTTCTTAGTTTGTTTGTAACAGAACTCAAATCTAGAGAGAGAGAGACAGATAAAGGGAAGCCGATAAGTCACGTTGTTATGTAATTCATGTCCTCCAGACAAAAGGTACAACATAACTTCCAACAGTTTATGTCTTCCGATGCGATTTTCATCTTTCAAGGGCAATTATCGAGCCTTACATCGGCACCGACTGTAAAATGCATTTTTCCATTTTAATTCAGCTATTTTTTCCGTTGTTGTTGTTGTTGTTTTTTCTTTTCTTTATCTTGGGATTATATATATAATTTTTTTTTGTTCTCCATACATTTAAAAATTTGTTCCTGGCATTTTAGTAGTTGAAGAGAAAAAGAGATAGCCAGCGACAGAACCTAGACTCTTTTATACTCGAAAAAAAAGGACTAAAAACTAAAAATAATTAACAACTTTGAATTTTTTACATTTGCAAATGTTGAATACAACTCTCTGGGGACAGTACCTGAAAGTCGTGACTAAGATTATTTGCATACAAAATTCTGAATCTGGTAGAATCTTTAAGTAATGGCCGGAATTCTTTTGCAGCATCACAGGATTCAATACAGCAAAGTGTACGAAACCAAGACGAGATATTCTGATGGTAGTAGTAAAGTTTAAAAACAAAAACACAAAAAAAAAACAAAAAAAAACAAATCTGAAAATATCTAGAGTCTTTGCTGGTACTGCTGTAGCTGCTGCTGCGGCGGCTAAAATGAAATTAATTCGAATTTTCTATCTTTTTTCCTGGCATGGTGATGATGGTGTGGATATGGTATTGAGACATACCTGAACGTAGGGCGCCACTCTTAAATGGAAATTTGCTTGTACGCCCAATTGAATAACGAGTAAAAGGCGTAAAATGGAAACAATATCACCAAAGCAAATGGAAGAGATTTTGAGATCAAAGAATTTTACAGCAAGGTAAGTATTTGTCGTTGTTGTAACCGATTTAAGGTCTATTTGCAAAAGAAGGATTTATACCGATGCGATGGTTATTTACGATTTAGTTATGGGAGTAGTAAGTTTGGAAAGAGAAATTTATACAGCAGTAAAGGTCAAGTGTTTTAACTACATATTGTATTGAGATTTTATTTTTTTAATTAAACTTTTTTCTTATTAACTAACATCATTGAACCTTAAGGATCACGGCCTGCATAACCACAGAGGGGCGAGAGAATTTTTTTTAACACAACAGCATCTCACCACTTCCACATGCTAATTCAAAAGGAAAATGATAACAGAAAATCGATGTATCCGATCAGCACTTCTTTTGGAGACTAATCAAAGTTTAGAAAAAAATCTCTTTCCGAGAATACCGACAAAAATTACAAGCTTTCTCTAATTTATAGAGAAATTGAGGAGCTTCACGACACGACGTCTATGAGAATAGACTGCTAGAGCTACGCAAATCCTTCGGGCTTTCTTTCGGAAGTATAAAGTATTAAGAATTGTCTCGAAAGACTATCAAGTGTAACTATTTCAGTAATATCCTATGTAACCTGCCCCCCCCCCCCCCCCCACGGATCTTTTCATTCAGGAAGATGCGACAAGAGCTGTGTGTAGACTGCGCTCATGGGGATGTTGGGAGGCCAGCTGGACTGGCTCTTCTCATTGCTGATTGACGTGTGGGCTTGATAGGGAAAACCCTCTGGCCCGTATGCCATAGGATGCGATGGTACAGAGATTCGTTTTAGGTGTCGGTTCTCTATGAGTTTTCCGTGAAAGTGAATCGTAGGCTGAGAAAGGTGCCTTACTCTCTCGCCAATGAGGGAATCGGTGCGGGTGTATACTTTCTTGAACTTGTCATTGGATTGGAGTACTCACTTGGAAGGCACACAACTGTTTTCCAGGCTGAAGTCTTTGCCATCATAATGACAGTTCTTGAAATGGAGATCAAGGGAAAGGACATTGCTATCCTTTCGGATAATCTGGCAGCCTTGATGGCTCTGAGAGGGCCTCGGATAACATCTAAGTCAATGGGGGACTGTTGGTCGTTCGTGGATTGCCACCTCGGTTATTGGATGTCTCATAAAAACGAATGTTCGGGGCGAACTTGAGCACTTGCAGGTGCACAAAATGAGAGCCTGAGACAATCGAACACTTTCTGTGTGTTTTTCCGACCTTTGCTCGGAACAGGCTGGATACGTTTGGGTCTGCCCTCTTATCTGTGGATGCGGTAAAGAACTTACTTACCAAGACTTACTGCGATTCATTAAGAGGACTAGAAGGTTTTTGTGAAAATGTTTTTGACAGGTTAGCACAATGGGTCGTCTGGCCTCCGTGCTTCAGATCTCTCATCCCTTTGGCAAAAAAAAAAAAACAAAAACTATTGAGTAACATTTGTAACTTGGAACCCAATGGAATAAATCAATAATTTTCATCTGTGCATGTTTATAGTACCTTTGATAGCTTCACTTTTCGTTCCGTGGAAGTTACTGTTGTCGGAGGTATCAAGTTATTTCCAGTGGGACTTATAAGACTTATTTTACCGGTTGTCATAGATGTTATTATGCACGTCTTTCGAATCAGTCATATTTTTACCCAATTACTACATATTTTGTGCCTGCCTCTTGTTTTCGAAATAATTCTAATGAAGTAAATAATTTCAACCGGTTCTCTTTCAAATCCAGGTGACAATTAATCTATCGTAGTCATCAGTGTTGTAAAACAACTCAACAAATAACAGCAAGAAATTCTAAAAACTCAGAAGTCATGTGTTATGATGTTGCATAAAACCTTCATTTTCTTACAAACTCGCCGGAATTTAATTTTCGTAACATTACACAATTAATTTTTCTATAATAATGTCTATATAATTTTATAATGTTAACATATAATATTACATTGATGAAAGTAATTTAAATTGAAAATATTTTACTATTTTACCTTATAACACCCTCACTTGAAACTTCCCCATTAGCATACATAATTATTGGCATTTCACGAAGTGTCTGACTAGACTGGATGGTGTAATCGTTTGGTATTACAGTATCAGCGTAAAGATTTGTACCACTTCATGAAGTGACTAAAAATTTGTGACACTTAGTGTAATAAATCATTGAGGCCAAACTGTTACACTATATGTCTGCACTTCATAAAGTGGCTAGACTCTTGATGAAGTGCTAAGTTATATCAAGTGTCCACGACATTTCACCCAGCAAGTTAGTGGTCACATTTGGACAAAATCTGGAACATAATTGACATAACGTATATGTTGGTATATCCATACAAATGGCATTCCAAAATCGAGGCAGTTTTGGAATGAATTGCACACTCAATAATATTTTGTTGCTAAATATCGCTGGTTAACAGGGATTTGAAAGATGAATCTACGCAATGGTAAATATGATAAAAAATTTATTTAGATGATCTCGACTTTAATTTATAACGCCACTCATAATAAACATTCTGTTAATGTCTTAACGAATCTGATTTGCATACACACATACAAAATATAGAGTTGAGTGAAAATTCTTATCATTTCTAATATTCACGTTATCCTTTCCTCAACGAACCCAACATGCAACGATAACTTTACCAGTGAAAAGAACTTATTTAACTGCAGGTGCTTCATAGTAGGCGGACATAAATTAGTTACATAAAAAAAAACTTCTTACTGGCTTAATCGAATATTTCCTTAGGCTCTATTCAATTTGGTTAGATAAACGACTGAAGCAGAAAACGTGCCCTTTCAGGTTAACCCTATCCAATTTACAGATAAGATAATGAGCCATAGGCATGCTTGAGCATTTCAGGTGAATACTAATGAAATTTTTCTACATCTGCCCATTGAAACAAACAGCCCCACTAACTGAGAAGAGTTATTTAATTTCTAGACCCTGAGGCTAGAGAAATGACGGCGTCTAATAAATTTTTTGATAACAGGGTGCAGGTATCAACTGCAGTTGTTGCGAATGATGACGAGCAAAGAACGGGTGGCAAACGAAAAACGATGGTGAAATTTTATGAAAAAAGTGTGAGATCAATTCACACTCATTCATATGATGACCTCGCTCGTATTAACTGCTATTTTACAGTTGTTCTGAACCCTGTGGCCAAGATAAGTACCCACCAATAAACCATGGGTCATCAGATATCATCAATCACTTCAACCCTCGTGCAGCTTGGCATGGCATAGCATCCGGACACAACTGGACAATGGTCAGCCAAAAATTGGCTACTTTTGAACAATAACAATAGCGAAACGTGGCCCAGATATATTATCTCTTTTAGATATTTTTTTTTCTATCTAAAACGCATTATCCGCCCTCACATTAAACGCAAAATATTGTTCGGATCAATTGTCCGGAAGTTTTAAATTTCTCTATCTATCTCTTTCAGGCTCAATATACATTATATATATACTTAAATCTGTACAGCAACAATAAGCAATTGAAATTGTACACTTTTGTTCCTTCGTTTGGTTCGATTTGGTAGGCTCCAGACTGGAAAAAGTCATTAGCCCTTCATCTGTTAATTGATCTTTAAAATAAGATCATTCTTCAGTCCGATTGGTTGCGGTCGTAACTGGTAACTTATTCATGTAATTTACTTGCGCTTGCATAATGAAAAATTGAGATTCTCTTTATGTTCATTTTGACGAGGCGTTGATAACTACTTAGTTAAGAGCTGTGCAAACGAATGGTATATTCCAGCTCATGGTCGATTAGCATCGATCGTTGCAAAAATGAAGACCTAATAACTCATAACTATGCGTGACGTTCAGCACTCGTAAAGAGGCAAATCTTTTGAGAAAAATGATTTTTGTGCAGCTGAACACAAAACTTTAGATTTTAAGACCGACCCGTTGATGCTCTTCTTCCTTTTGCCAACTACTACTTCCTAAAGTTAAAATTATTATACCATGGATAAGTAGTTAGAGAGGAGGAGAAGGGAGGGGGGGGAGAGTAAAAGAAGGGAGACACAAACAATTCACTTCTCAATCTCTCCTCAGGTATTTTACTCTGCATCAACCATTCATTTAATGTAGGAAGCGCGAATATCGCAAATCCAAGAGGTTGAAAGCTAAAAGATTGTGCCCAGACCTGAGAAAGATTGGATCGCATCAGTTGGAACAAATTGTGGAATATTTATTAGGAGCCTAAATACATTGGTAATTTTTATTGCCTTGCACTCTAACGTGCTGTTATAATGATTCTTTCGATTCCCTATTGCCCTCAGGGCTTTAGGCACTTTGTTATTGGGTAATTTATTGAAATTCTCACAGTCACAACTATTCAAATCATCTATCTATATAAAGAGAAGGAGAGGGAACTGAAAAAAATCATTCCTTATCATGAATTCAATGGACATGGCCTTCATTACATGGTGAAATAGCAGCACTTTTTAGTCATTTGTTTTCATCGGATCATTGAAATTCTCAAAATCTGGGAAAGAACTTTAAAGAGGTAATTACAATTCTGTGTGAAGGTATTCCATTTAAAAACAATCCACTTTCATTATGCTAGATGTTTTTATTTTTTTTTTATTTTTTTATTTTTTTTATATAGTCTATAAAGGTTCCCATGGTCTTATTCCGCAAGGGTATTATCATCGGACATATTGTAGAAACTAGAGAAGAAGAAAACAGAAATCCAGTCCCTTTGTATTTCAAATCGATTTTATTAGAATTTTAGCATAGATGAAAAATACCTCCAATGGGGTTTTGTGGCAACAAAACTAAATCAAACTCTTCAAAATTGAATAATGCTGTTTTTGATGTATAAACTAAAATAAAAAAAAAAAGTTCAAGAACAAGTAGAACTTATTTTGACGAAATATTTCTGATTGATAATCCATCAAAACTGTTGCTAATCAGCATACATAGGATTTTATTTTGTCCATAGTCTTAATTTCAATCCATGACCATTTGAAACTATTTCTGTCGAAATGGTCCTCCTTCATATACGATGGGTCCCAGTTTCTGCTGAGGCTCTATAACCTCTATCTTGGTTAGCAGGTTTTTAATGTTTTTTTTTTCTATGTCAGCTGCCGTATTAATTGTTCTATTAAGTTGAGCTACCACATATATTGCCAAATTTGGATTGAATATCGTCGTACGAATATTGGTTTGTCGTATACACCATCTGGTCATAATGTTGGAAAACACATTTTAATGTTTTACCATCAATTAAAAATATCTGCCCGATAGGATTTTATTATTTTTGTACCTTTGTTTCTCCGATTTATTAGAATCCTAAAACTGCTTGAATTAGGCTTCCTACTAAAGTAGTTTAGGGGTTATAATTAATTTAATTCAGTATGAGTTTGTCGTATATGCCAACTTATCAAACGTTATTTTTTCTCCATATACATACGAAAAAATAACAGCACGTACGCCACTGTAATATTGAATAAAGTTTGAAATTGTATATTCATACCACAAAAGATTTATACATAATTTTATGAAAATTACCTCGAGAAACAGATACAACTGGTATAATGTTATATGAGCATAAAAGTTAAATAAAGTGAGTATCAAAAGTTCTGTATGGTAAAACCAAGAACGGGTTGCCCAATTTAGTTCACTCTTAAAATTTCATTTACTATTTTTATGAAAACCTTGTGCAAAAAATTTCAGCTCTCTACGTTGTGTCCAAAGATATATTGAAACCCCAAAGATTTGTATGTCAATACGAAGAAAGGGTTGCCCGATTTGTCCCATTTTGGGACCTTAATTTATTTATTTTTAAAAAAAAAACCCGTGTACAAAATTTCAGCACCATTAGTTGCGTTGTTCACGAGTTATCGTGCGGACGAACAGATGGACATGCAAAAATCAAAATAAATTTTTATTTTATGTATGAGTATCCAATCTATTTTGCTCTGCTATTATTTCTGTACATTACAAACTCAATGACAGACTGTACCTATACCTTATGATTTCATCATCAAGCTGGGGATATAAATTCTTCAAAACATATCAGAGCATTATTTAATTTTTGATTAAGTGGAATCACTTTAATTTGTTTTGTAATACTGTTAGTACTTTGTAATAATCATTACCAGATACTAGTAATAAGGATCAAATGAAGAAATTGATTTATGATGAAAACATAACTAAAACAAATTCCCTACGGAGCATGAAACAAGAAAAATAATAAACTTAATTCTAGTTCGTATTCATTAAATTTGATGAAATTAGTTAAAAATGGAGATGTATTTAATTTATTTGTAAAAGAGCTCTATAATACTCTTGGTCTACTGCTAAAGTTAAATAAGCTGTTAATATCGGTAATATTTTTTTTTTAATAGACTTACTTTTATGTTGAATTATATTTAATTTTGGATTAATCTAATTTTTCGCTGTTCCCAAAGTTTTCTTTGTTGGTTTTTTTTTTTTTTTAGTAAAGATGTGGTTTTATAACCAAGGTCTCTGCCATTATAGTTTTTAATTGAGGTGAGATTAAATCAGATCTTTCCTATCTTAAAAATTTTATTTTTGTAAAAGCTATTTGTGCAAAACTCAAATTGCAGGATTTCTTACTGCACCTTTTAAGGTCTGATGGCTGGCTTTGAATCAATTTAAGCGTTACATTTTTATAGGACATATTTTTAAGATATCTTAGTAGTAATAACGAGCTATAGATTTCCTTTTAATGTTTCTATTCATAACATTGTGGACGCAGTCAGCTTCTTGAATTAAGTATTTCGTTGAGGATATTTTCTCAATAGTTTTCAGATTAGTCTGTATGCGAAGAAAATACAGCAGGGCAGTTGGTTTTTTGTTTGTTTTTATTTTGCGCGATGCGGGAGCTATTCCAAGGGAAAACGTACCATTGCCAATATTTTTATACTTTTTAGTTTACTAAGGAAAATTATAAACACGTACGACAAACCAAGTCTAAAATTTGTTTTTAATTTTATTGTCGTATGTTGATTGTCTTTTACTAATTTTCTATGAACGTACGACATAACAAAATTGAATAAATTCTTTTTGCTTTAACGTATGTTTGTCGCTTATATACGTACGACAAATCAATACTCAGCCAAAAATAATTGCAATTTGCAAGAAAATATTGTCGTACGTTCTAAAAATTGCCGTTTACGACATACCAGCATTTACAAATGCAGATTTTTAGAGATATGCGAAAAAAGTGCTGCTCATTATATCAGCAACCTTCAGAGTTAAGAAAAAACTCGATCACAGATTCAGAAAGAAAGAATTAAAAAATCTATGAATCACCTTTTAGTTCAAAAACTTCCAATTTGGCATATATACGACAAACCAATACGCGGCGGACGATATGGGGTTAACGAGCACGTTTTGAATTTTCTCTAATACATTTTACAACAACTTTTTGTCACGCATTCATGATTCACAACCCATTTGCAGTCTTACTATAAAATTGTCGATTTCGTTCGCGTCCACACTTGAATATGGTCAATTTCTAAACTATATTTCCGAAAATCAATACTGTATCGATTTAGTGAAAAATTGAAACATGTGTATCTATTCAAATAACTTTTTGTGGATCGAACTTTTTAGTTTACCGACAGAATTGTCTAGATCCGATTATCTACCGTGTGCGGTACTCGTTATATGTATTTTTATGACAATTCCTATGAGATATTTTTTCCCAACAGAGAAGTGATAATGTAGCTGCCAATAGACATTCAAAGTTAATGTTTCTAATACCGACATAACATGATCAATTTGGTTTTTGATGACTCCATCTCAGGAGCTCCCAACAGTGCTTCTGTGTGGATTAAGAGTTTAATCGATTACATGATGAAGACATTACACAGATCGATTAGCATATTTATATTTCCGCAAGTTTATATATACCACAAATCTTGTACCTAAATTTCTGAGATATTCTGAATGAGCATAACAGTTATGTCTTCCATGAGGATGATGATGTTGATCATGGCATCAAACTCATTTGATTGGATACTTAGAGAATAAAGTGATTCTTGAAAGCAAAAAGGAAAATCAATTGGGAATAGATGGCTATTGATAAAGTCTCTGGTGAAAAGTATTTCAACTCCATTTCCATCGGTAACAAAGTCGCTGAATAGATCGACAAATTTCCATTCTCCTGCATTTGTTGAATTTTCAATATCTATTAAGTTTTTTATTTTATTTATTTTTTTTAAATCAACCGGTTCGATTAGCTAAGCTAAGCCTTACATAATCAGATGAATAAATGTTATAACATTTATGATATAGATAATAATACTTCAATTGCCGTTATTCTGAATAGGAAAAAAAAAACATAGAAATGAAAAAAAACTAAAATCATTTCCAACGAGATCTTCTCAGATTGTAGATGAGGAACAACTGAATCGAGGTCAGTCGGTTTCATTTAGCCAAATATCAAGGAAGACATATCAGAGATCGGTGAATGTTTTAACTAAAATATTGGATCATCTAACATTCATAAACATTTATAATAATTAAGACACTTAATTATGATTAATAGCCCCATAAATGACAGTGCTTGAGTGGATTTTTTTTTTGTTTTTTTGTTTAAATGGACTTGTGACATTTTCCTCCATCATGGATCTCTGAGTGTCCAATATCCAACATCAAAACATAAATGCCATAAATCAATCATTTAAGTGTAATGTAGTAAGACTTATATAGAAAAAACTTAATTATATATTTCCCACATTTATGTATATATGTATCTCTGCATACTTATATCTCTTTCTCTAGAAGATAAATACCATATGAAAATCAGGAATGTAACGGTGAATGTTTCTCTTAGATAGTTTCCAAACAAATCGTTTAGATAAAAATTAAAAACTCAAGGCTTTTGATATGTGTCCAAAAACCTTTGCGAGAGTAATATCAATTTTGATAATTTATGCATACCAAATGGATTTTTGGTCTTAATTTACACCTGCATTTGTTTGTATGTGCACGAATCACTATCATATGGATAATAGCCTCGAAAAAGAACTCATTTGTCTATTTTTTGAAAGAAGAGATTTTGTCATTTCTTCTTCTTTATGGGTTCGAATTTTGACCATTTGATAGCTTTAGATTAATTATAATCACTTGTCACTGATATGAAAAAGATGATAAAAGAAGATGACGCTTCCAACGATGCCGACGATGATGATGATGATGTGTGACCAGTTTGACACAAAATTTACATTTTTCTATGGATTAGATAGGATTTTGAAAGGGCCTTGGGAAAAGAATTCTCAATTGTGTTTTTTTTTTTTTTTTTTTATTTTTTATCTCTTAAATTTGTCGACGTAGAATTAAGAATATTTTGATATAGCCATACAACATAGGTCATGGCATATTATAAGTTTATGCTAATTATTGAAATTTGTTACTTTAATTTAAAAAATTTTCCACTTTTAAATTCTTAGATGGTACTTGTAACTAGTCAGTTAATTGAAGTTGAGCCTAGATCACAGAGTATCGATGTTCGAATATAGTTATAATGGATTCCAAGGCATGCAAAATAAAACAAGCTCTACACCCGTTCAGCCCGTCAAATGTAGCGCTCTTCTACTCCTACATAAGACCTAAAATGGAATACGATTCCCATAAATGGACTGAAGCTGGTTGAACAACCTTAGTTTTAATAGGTATTGTCCAGAAGAGAGCCTTCAAGCTCTTGGCCGATGTGGCAATACCTTTTCATATCGACTCGCTCGAGTACCGCCGTCATGACGGATGCCTTTCGCACTTTATCGGTACATGCATGGTCAGTGTTCTGAGGAAATATCTAATCTAATCCCTTACCCTTAAAATTACTTTCGGCCGTACAGTAAAATTCCGCGATGCTTTTTTATCCGAAACTGTGCGAATATGCACTAGTCTACCACCTTCTGTCTTTCCTCGGGCATACAATCTGCGAAAGTTAAAGGGTGACATACATCAGCACCTTCACCACTCTTATAATGTCCCCTAATCCTTTCCTTATCTCTTTCCTGCCATGTTCTATTTAGTCTCTAGCTTCCTCTCTGGACGATCTCAGCAGGTTCGCATTAATCAAATGTTCTCTGAATTGCTTCCTTTATCTTCCGGTGTACCTCAGGGTTCGGTTATGGGTCCACTATTATTTAGCTTATTTATTAATGATCTGATAGATGCCGTACGTGATACTAACGTTCATCTATATGCCGATGATGTTCAATTGTACACTAGCAAGCCAATTGGTCTCATAGAAGACTGTATTGCACGTCTAAATGAGGACTTGGAAAGAGTTTATGGCTCGGCAATAAATAACGACCTCATGATTATTCCAGGCAAGTCTCAATGCCTTGTGATACGCCATGACTTCTTAGAAGCATATATTCCCTCCGTCTTTCTCGACGGCCGTGTGTTACTCTATGCTGAGTAGGCTACAAATTTGGGGATAAAGATCAATTCAATATTGGGCTGTTGTGATCACATATCTTTCCTCATTGGCAAAATTTATGGTGGATTGCGGTGGTTATGGCTTTCTACACAGATTTTAAGTTGCAGCATCCAACTGAAACTCGTCAAAGCCCTGATCATATCCCATTTTTCTACTGGAAGTCTTATTTATCCACTACTCGATTCATGTTGCCGTCACAGAATTAATGTCGCCTTTAACGACTGCATTAGATTTGTTTTCGGTCTTCGCAGGTTTGATCACATCTCCCCGTTTAGTAAAGATCTTCTAGGCTGTTCTCTGGAGTCGCATCTCAGGCGCAAGGCACTTGTCTTTTTTATAAGTTAGTGTGGACGGGTGTCCCGGATTTTCTGGCTGACTACATTTCTTTCCTTCAATCGTCGCGGCACCGTAACGTTTTGATCATGCAATTTAATAGGCGAGTATTGGAAGGCTCTTACTTTGTTCATATTGCTCGTAGTTGGAATAATTTGCCTAATGGGGTGAGGAGTGCGGGTACAGTTGTACCTTAGTACCTTAGTGGTGGTGGAATTGCTTCTTATGATTAGTAGGTAATATTAGTTATTTTATTTTATAATTTTTTTTTTCTTTTGCTTTGGAATTTTTATTAGTATACTATCATTGTTATACCGATTGAACTCTGCTTTTTTTTTTTTTTTTTTTTATTTTGAACTCACGCTTTTCTTGTTATTTTCCAATTTATATTGTTTTAAAAGATTGATAATCTTGTGTACTTTCCAAAATAAATTGAAATAATAATAATAATTCTACTTGGCATCATAGGGTATCCTCTGAGCTTGGCTTAATAATATAAACAAAAAATACCAGTATTAGAATATTACTCTAATTGCCAATTATTCTTTCGTTGATTAATGACAGTTGTACGAACTAGATTAAAACATCGGAGGGTAATAGTGACCATATATCTCATAAAAATGGGTTAAAAAAAATTATTTTAGCTCAAGGTTGTTTAATATATTTTACTAGTTTGCATCAACTCAGACTAACTCAAACTGAAGAGTACATAAATACATATGTGCTCATAATTATTAAAGTGGTGTAAGTCAGTTTTAGTAAAACTGAATGAAAGGCTATTTGTGAATACAAAATGCGTAATTTTGTTACATTTAATCAATTCCTTTAATACTTACTATTTTGAAATAATGATATATTGGACTTTTTGTATATTATAATGTATTCGCTAATAGCTTTTCACTCAGTTTCGCTAAAAGTGACTTAGACCAGTTTCATAATTATGGGCACATATATAAATTCAAAAAGTAACCAATGATTCACATTAATGCTGAATTCTTTTCAACGAGATCTACACCGGTGCAGTAAAGCTTGCCGTGGTTTTGTTTTTGTAATGCAACAACAAAAATAGGTAAAGCTGCACTGCACCAGTGTAGAACTCGCTGAAAAGAATTCAACATTAGTGGTGATCATCACCAAGAGCTTTGGAGAAATTTTGATGTAATTGACGTAACATGAAATAGACGAAAAAAGCTGCAGTTTTCCTGTTAGTTATCTATGACTCAATACCTAGCAACCCTGATAATATCAAAAGGTTGGCTTTAGAAATCTGTAGAAAAAACTGTCGGTGATGAGACGTGATTGTTCAATGTAAATAATATGTATATGTATCCAATATTACTCTGAGCTTTGCATACGATAGAAGAAAAATCAAGGACAGATGACCGTCGAGTGTGAATGCAATTAAAAATTAACGGATAGCTGATGGACGGTTGATTGTCGGAAGTTTGATGGATAGTGCGAATAGGATTTAAAACGTCTGTGACAGACAGACGGACGGACTTAATAGCGATCTTTTAAGGGTACAGTTTTTTTTTTTTTTTTTTTTTTTTTCTTTTTGTTGCGCGGAACTCCAAAAACGAGGCTGTCCGATAATCATGAACTCGAACATTTAGCAATCAAATCTTTGGAGTGTTTTGCGCAATGTTTATTCCGAGTCACTCCTCAAACCACTCGTTCATCGTTTTTAAAGGACTTACTAAAATCACTATTAGTCCTGTCACGGACATCGCAGTTTTACACATAAGAATTCATTTGAAAGTAACAACAGTTAGCATTCCAACGGCATATTAATTTCTTACATCTGTTAATAAATGTTGGAATTATGAATTATTATCACGACCTTATATGGGGACGATCAATTCGAAACTAATGGTAAATTCTTTTCACCTGAACTGAACCATAACTCGTTCTGTTCCTAAACCTAAAGTGTTTTCTTCACCTCACTGCCATAGAACTGGATCAGAACGTATATTCTTTTCACAACGATTCTATGTTCGGTTTCTGCTCCGGTTTTGAACTTTCTTGTTCCATGAAAATTTGTGGTTACGCTGCGGAGCTAAACGTCAAATCGGAGATATTTGTATTTCAACTGGGGAAGTGTGGACATTTTGTGAAAATACAATTATTTTATTGAAGTGGTTTTTTTTTTATTAAAGTCATAAATGACGAACATTTTCGAATATTCTTCTTTCGTGCATTATTTTCAGCTTGTCCCTATTCGGGACAGGGCTAAGTTCGGTGTAGATCTGACAGATTCTAGTTCAGTTTAGTGCCTGTTCGGTTTCGTTGAAAAAAATTCACCATAAGCATACCAACTCTTCTCATTTCTCGATATTATCGGATATTTCATCCCAGATAATGGAGAGAAATCAAAATATCGTCGGAAAAATTATTCATCCCGGTTAATAGAGTTTCCGGTTAATCGATTCACGCACAATTGAGTTTCGACTGTATATCTAATTTTCTAATAGAGCGAAATTATTAATCTAACCTATTGAAACAAGAGTTCCACAGGGTTCGAATTTTTGGTCCGCTCTTATTTCCTTTCGTCAGCGATATTTTTGCCATAGTCAAATTGTTCTAACTGCCTATATGCATTGATGATGCTCTCAGTGTAATTGAAGATGCGTTTAGTCAGATTACCGCTAATATGAAGGCATTTTTGTAATGGTGAAATAAGAGTAGTTTATAATTAATATTTCGAAAACAAAATGCTTAAATACTAATTAATTATACTCAACTGAGAGTTACTGAGCACTTACTTGATAATAAAGTCATTCATTTTGTTGACTCAATTAGAATAGGCCCTTGGCCTTTATGCCTCGCTTTACGCTTTAATTGCTTGCTCGGTAGCTAGTAATATGGAACATCATAATATATATATTTGAGGCTTACGGTAAGTCGAAGTGAAATTACATTCAACATTTTATAAAATGTGTACACAGTCTTCATGAGGATATAGGACTTTTATCTATCTGAACTTCCATTCTTATTTGATGTTGGTTAAATTATAATAAAATTTTTCGTTAAAGATATCTCTAAAACATAAGCGCTATATACATTCAAGAGATCATAAACAATTATATTTACATATTTTTATCAGAGAATAGTTAAGTGATTCATGTTTTAAATATTTTCTTTTGATTTGTTTTTTTGTTTTTCATCTTACATGTGCAAATATGTTTATATAAAACTCACTTAGCAAATTATAGAGCCTAATAACAGCCAAACAGTGATCGTGCTAAATTATATACTTCATATAATGGGCAACAATCAAATTTTACAATCGATTTCAAACCAAATACATTTGTTTTTAATAAAAGTAAAAACTTGCAAACGTGCCAAATTTATATTCCTTTGACCGAAATAAACAATTTATTTCTCTTACTCATATACAAATCGATTAAGTCAACAAGAAATTCACAGAAAACAGTAACAACAGCTCATCAAAAATTGGCACGATCTATATCGAACGGTCAATATACGATGAAGAATTGTAATGTAGATCGATATTGTTTTTTCTGTTTTTTTGTTTTTTTTTTTTTTTTTAGGTTAAGATATAAAGAGAAGATTTTATTATTGAGATTCAAGTTTTAATGCCAATGGTATTTAGAATTTTTGCATTCCATTATTTTATTTTAGTCGCAACCCTTTGTAATTAAAGTGACATGCTAATGGTGATCGATCCCGTCTTTGAATCTATGTCATGACAAAATATCTGCATTCATTGCTTTGATAAATTATTTTATCGTTAATCTAACTATACAATGTTTGTTCGCATGGTTAAATACATAGAATATTTTTAGGATACAATTTTATGGTTGATATCAATTTGCAATTTATTTTAAGATATCAACGAATCTACAATATGTGTGTATGTATATTATATATAAAGAGGAATTTGGCATTATAGTTGGCCTGGAATGTCAGAAGATGTGTGCTATTTTTAAAATTGTTTTTTGTTTTGTATACACATACATACATACATATATATTCAGAAACAAATAAATGATGTATTTTAAATTGAAATTATATTGAACTATTTAGAATAGTTTTGAATTATAAATATCATAGTTGACAATTTGTACGGGTTACCCGCGTGTTCAAAAAAAGTTTTACTTGCCTTTCAAAGTAATTGTTACCATAGTAAAAATGAGCTATGCTTTATTTCTGATAGTCGCCTTCTCAAGAAATCAGTACCTACTTAAATTAATTACAGGGCTCTTCTGAGGCTCTGAATTTTTGTGTAACAATAGAGCGGCCGGAAATTGCTTCATATCGAGAACGCCTTTTCTTTTTCAAGCCATTTGTGAAACCTCAATCCTAAAAATGCCCTAAGCTTTATCAAGAATTTAAAATGCAAAAATAAATAAAATCGGGAATTCATTCTTTCAGTATACAGTGAATGCGATTAATACATTAACATTCCTCTAGGAATCAAAACCTAATCTAATCTGTCGTAATCCTATCAGCATTGTAGGTTAGGTTTTATTCCCCCAATTCTTCACTGAATATGTATCAATTTTTTTCCAACTTGAGAGAGCTGGTTGGATTCAGGGCATCAAAACAAAAACCAAGTCATCCACTTAGTGAAAGACTGTACAACTTAGAGTAAAAAGAAGTAGGAGTATACTGAAGATTAAACTATCTTCAAGGAGGATCTAATGGCATACAAAACCTCAATGAACAAATCCAAACATACTACTGCATGGAACAATTTTTAAGAATCTATGTAATGTGCAAGTGAATCGAAAGCCATGCACAGCCTTCTACCTTTGAATATCCACTGTAAAATTATAGTAGTGGTTTAAAATTGATTCAAGTAATCTATAAAACTTAGTTACGAAGTAACATAGCGACATAGCTAGGTACTTAGCAACGAGAAGGCTCTCAAATGATCAGATCGGTTTATCAACCATAGAATGAATACTCTAACTATCTGCGTAATCCTAAATCAGCTATGGCTTGAAATAAATCCTAAAAAGACCGCTGTTTTTCTGAAAACAAACCATAATGACGACACATGTGTGAATATAATCGCAGTTTAGTTTAGAAATCGAGAGCATTCAAACTGCTACTTGTTAATGGTCGAACCCAAGGAAAGTCACACATACATTAATGGTATTAAAATGGGCCATCGAAAAGATGCCACATAGATCTAATCTAGCCAAGTCATCTACCTAATTTTAAGCTCAGGATCTCTACTGATCCATCTCGACCCCAAACCTTGACAGGTTGATATAATTTTAAGGACTGACTAATCTCTGTTGACTATATTTCTCCTTTGTCATGTATTGGCAGTCTTCTGACTTTTCTTATGTAGTGCGAACATTAATTCTTTTCATTGAGAATAGCTATACTGTTTTGAGAGATAGAATTTTGAAACATCCATATCCATATAAAGAAGAAGATATTATTCAAAACAGGGTGATTCAGATCAAGATACCTTCCAATATACCACGCGATTCCTTGAGGTATGCTGATTAAAAAATTGATCCACACCCCCCCCCCCAATCTTCCCAAGAAACCTGATGTGAATAAATGAATATAACTTTTGAACCACCCCATAGATTTTGGTTATTGTTGGCACTTTCAAGCCAGATCATAAAATTGCATACAAGCAATAATCATAGGTAGGGTCTTCTATGACTGTATGCTGACTCCAGTGCTGAAACTGATACAGGTACTGGCATGCGTTTTTTTCCAGTGATAGAAAGTAGTAGGCATTAATAAGAAGCCATGGAAGCCGTGGAAGAAAGTTTTTGAAATAAATGGCGGTATTTATGAAATTAGCGTGTAAAAAAATCAAAATTTTGGAAATATTTGAGAATAATTTAAAGATGCTTAAGTAAAAAATACAGAGTAATACAATTTTCCACAGCTACTATTCTTGGCAATTTAATAAGCCAACAATAGATGGGGGGGGGGGGTATGTTAAACAATTTTTTGATCAGCTTATCTCAAGGAATCACGGGGAATACCCGAAATTATCTTGATCTGAGTCACCCTGTATGTAAAATAAAAATAAACTCGGGAGGTCCGATAATAATTGCGGTCCCTTATTATTTTTGGTTTTCATAAATGACATTGTTTAATTGGGCATTGCAGATGATCTAAATTGTTCGCTGTATTTCAATCTTTAGACAAAGCCATTGGACCATATTGAGGGTGATGAATCAATATGCAGATTTCATAAATTTTCACTGTGAATAATTCTGTCATCTTCCCAACTGTGATAGACTAAATAAGATTTCTTGACAGTACGCCTAGTTTATTTTATTTTGTAATTTTCAATTAAGATTGTAATCGATATTAATATTTCTACACCATTCGACACATTTTCCATATTTATCTTACATATAAGCAGAAAACTATACCTAACCTACATTTATATGTATGTCTGTATGTCCAAATTAAAATCGAAAATCGATAAATACTAAATAAAAAACTATATCACAAACTGGCATAACTACTACGCATAAATTATTATACTTCAACCATATCTAAAGCAAGCTATTGAGATATTTTTAATTTTTATTTCCAGTTATTATTCTCGTTGTAAAGTTAAGAAATATCTCACCACTTTCAAGAATATTGTAATGACCGTCTTTAAGAGAACACATTTAAATTTGCAAACATAAATTATGATAAAATTATTTCGTGATGTATTAGTAGATAAATGTGTGAATATTAAGTGTGAACACAATTAATAGCGTTCACATTCCATGATTAAGTTGATTCATTAAGATTAGTCTAATTGAATGTCGTAGTCGTAGAGCTGATTAATAAGTATTAAGAAAAATAGACTTACTAGATAGTGGAATAAGGAAAATAATATATTGGAAGTGTATGGCAAAGATATGATAACTACTATTTAATTTTATGCATTATATGTAAGTAATAAGTCTGTCAAAGAATTAAGGAAACTTGTAGCAGAGATAAATAATAATATCTAGATGAACGTGAAAGTGACCTACAATCAATCCGATAGTCAACCTTAATAGCCGCTGGTCAAAATTTTTGAAAATCAAATTTCAAGGTAATTCAGAAAAAAGCAATGGCCATAGATTCAGGTTATTTTATTAATGCTATTTTTATTTTCTGCAATGATTAATTTTAAAGATATAGGCAAAGTCTTGATTCCACACCGTAAACCGCATCAATTTCTGGATAATATATGTTTTGTTCTTGTATAGTTAAGGATTTTCGACGAATGTGTGTTATATTCAAGTTGTCCTAAAAGTTATTTACAAACAAATCTACAAGAATGTCATGGAAACCAAAAACAACAACCTTGGCGGAAAGCCATATAAAATTTTAACAAAGGATTTTTTTTAGGAGAAAGGAGTGAAGAATTAAGCTATGTTAACATTATGCTGATTTACCAGCGCTGATGCAAAAGTTAAACTCGTTTGACTATCTCGATGCTGGTAATCTCAGCACGTGGGAAGTGCTGATGCTATCAGAATTAGTGTTGACATTGTGCTTATGGTGCTCTGATTCTAGCTGCTGATGCATCAGCGCTAGTCAATATCAGCATAATATCAACTAGGCTTTAATTGAACATTATATAAGTCTTTTAACGAATGGATGTCGAAGTACTTTATACTGGGTAACTATCACAATAACAATAATATATCACGAAATAAAACGATGAATGAATTTGTAAAGAAAATATCAGCCACGAATCCAAGTTTAGCGACCAAACTGGCATTTTTGAGTTTACTAGATTTTCGAAAGCTTTCGACAGGATTAAACATAATTTGCATTAATGAAATTAAGCAATTATACTTCAACTTGTCTTACCGTAATATTTGATTTTTATAAGTCAGCTTATAAAGCATAATCATCAAAGCTCTAATAAACTTAGTATAAGTAATATGTGCGGTAACACAAGGCTCAATTCTGGGTCCACTCTTTTTCAGCTTAGTAATAAGATCTGCTTCAGTTCATGAGCGGTGTTAATGTTCATGTGTATGCCAATGATATTTCAGTATATACATATATCGAGGCCAGTGGAACTTATGAAGGACTGTGTGTCTCAATTTATTTGTGATTTGGATTGTAAATTCATACATATATTAATGTATATATCTAGGCAAAGTTCAAACATCTTAATCTACATTCTATAAAAATTTCTAATGGCTCTCTCTCAAATGATGTTTCTAGTGTAACCTGTTAGTCGAGTAAGCCATGTGTAATCTGTAATATGAATTAATATAATTAAATTTATTTAACTAAAATGATTCGAATATGGCGATAGTACAAATTTTTGCAGCATTACTTTTAAAAATATGTATACGTACTATGATCACTGTGATAGAAAAAATTTTGTTGTGAAAATGAAACAGAAGGGACTTCATTATAATATGGTTTATGTGAAGCTGTTAATTATCGTTGCATAGGTCATTGATTCGAATACCATCAACATCTATACTAACGCTTTTTTTCTCTTCCATACTAAAAATAACCAACTGATTTGGTTTCAATTAAGAAAATTAATTTTACCTTCGCATGGATCTATCTACAATGTTTGAATGTATAATATCCAATCTTCTTCTTTTTCATTGTTGAACAATTCGATATTTATGTATTTAATTAAAACTATTAAAATAAGTCTCCATCCGTACTACGGTTGAGTCTCAATAAATTGTTTCCTGAGAAACACAACAGCAAAAATGGTAACTATAAGTTGACCAAAAGCAGAAAAAGTAAGAATCTCTTAACCATACCATGTGGCATGGAAGAAAAACGTGAAATCGACTGGAGGAGGACAACACACAATTAAGAACCAAAACGAAATAATCAGAAGGGAAGACATTGCCTACAAGTGAACTTATTAGAGTCAGGAAAATAATAAAATTCAAAAAGTACACAAAACAGCATTAGACTTGTTTTGTTGTGGTTGTTGCTGTTGTTGTTACTGTTGTTGTTGTGTTATATCCATAGGTAGCAACCATATGTATATGAGAGAAATAAGAAACGAGATCAGCAGCCTCTACTGATTACGACGGACAACCAGTTAGGAAGATCTGAAGTGCACCATACATCGCAAGCCAGTCCAACAAAGTAAGATATCTTCCAGGAGGCTATGGGGTATAACAACAATAAAATGAAATCAAATAATGGGAGCATTCGCAATGTAGGAAATTCCTTGTCCCATATATTTGAGGACGGGTTGAGATATATGTATGTACATATGTCCATATCTACAAATATATATATATACAGTTTATAGCTATGTATTAATGCATGTACGATAATGCTAATAAACATATATATTGGCTGCGTGAATGTAGTAAGAGTTTTCAGAGCATTGTTTTCTATAGAGATAACTTAATGTAATGTAAAGGCCTTACATTATGTAGCACAGTATACATATTTGTGTCTGTGTTGTATTTAGTTAAACAAAAACGTTAAGAGCATATCTAGAAATGCAAATTGCGTAAGTTAAATACGTTAACCAAAGCTCTGAATTCTTAATTCCATTTCTGAGCATAGGGTTATCTGATGATTGTCTTAAAGGTCGCTTAATGGTACAAGGAAGGAGCATGAATAAGCATAAATATGAGCATGAAGCAAGGAGATAAATTAAAAACTAGATATGTGTTGTATTTTTTAAATATTTCTGTGGGATATAACGAAAAAAAAAATAAAATAAGCGATTTTTACACACACACACAAATATTTTAAATAGGGAATTTTGTAAAAAAGGATCTTGTGTGACAAGCCTACTTTGAATTCCTATAAAATGCTTATGCTCTTTTACGAAAAAAAAACAAATGCTAAAAAAAGTAGAAACAAAATGCAGGGTAGTTTTTCATGAAGGACTTCAGGTTTGAAAAGATTTCATTGAACATGGAGTTTTGTAAAAGATATTTTAACAAAGAAAATTTTCTGAAAGGGGATATAGAATACAAACAAAATCTCGAAATGTTGAGAAATCTCCAAAAATTAAGTCTCCGAGCTGAAAAAAAGAAAAAACAAACAAAAATTGTTACTAATCCAAAAAGGGAGACTAAAACAATAATTTTTGGATGAAGAATTAAACCCCAACTATATTTCAAAGCTAAGAGTAAGAAGGGTTAGCGATTTTTCTTTTATATATTTCATTAATTACAAATTTGAAAACACAACATCGGTAAATATTACAATGACCCAGAAAACATAAAGAAACTATAATAATAGTGTAAAAATCCTGGATTTTAAAATTTTCGAAGGCCAAAGTCCGAAAGTCTTGAATACTTTCAAAAACTCGAACGAAACAAAAAATCTAGGAAAATACTAATATGTATCACGGAAAAGAGCGGTACGTTTTTTTTTTTTTTTTTTCAAAAAATCGCGGAATTATTTTATATCCCGGGATAGATATTATTTCTTTTTATTTTATTATACATACATTAAATGTATTATTACAGGATAATATTTTTCGAGAATGTGTAATATACCCATGATTTAGTTCCACCCCGAAAATAAGTATATTTTTGATATTGTGAAATTTTTCGCGTTTTGAGGTTTTGTTTTCCAGAATAATGTTTTTTCTAAATTTTGTGATCACGACTTTTAAATCTGAATCTTGTAACCAAACCAAAATTACATTATTTAATGTTCCGAAATGTTGGGTCTCCGGGTGGGGACAATGTTTCGAGCGATTTCGGTTTTCAATGTATTTTGATTAAGATCGCGGAATTTCGTAAGTGATCGAAGCCAAAATCCAGCTGTATATGTATATAATATCTAATTCTTTAACTTTTGTAAAGCTCGCAAAATATAGTGTGATTCGGTATTTTGTACTCTAGGATTTAAATATTCAGGAAATCCTTGATGATATATTTCATATGGAATTCCGATACAATTTCGCTGTTATAAGCAAGACACAGATGAAGACCATGATCTCAGCTTCATTATTATAGTATTTTTCGGAGCTCAGTTTGAAAGTCTCTTATTACTAAGGCAACCAATGTGACACCAAGAATTCTACCATACAATACAGTAGTTCTAGAGAATGAAATTTTTGTCCTCTTAATAATTATAATACAAAAAAAAAAACATTGGTTGAGACTAAATAAAATTTGAGTACCTACTGAAAAATCGTTAGAGCTTTTAATTTGGGTATGCATGAAATTTGGGACAAATAAATATTTTTTTTTTTTGTACTTTTTGTTGAAAAACTTTCCAAAGTGAATTTTATAAAAAATTTCCTCAAAAAAACCTAATTTTCTACCCTCATGCCTTATTAAATATTCTCATCACGTTTTTCTGATCTACATTATTCACTTACAAAATGGTAAAATTTAAAACTTTTTATACAAGTCCCTGATAAGAATTAACGGCAATTTGCAAATGTTCAAGCTCATTTTATAGTTTTTTAAATTCAATTTTATCTACATACATACATATGTATAGGCACAGTCAGATTGAAACTCTATTTTTTATTAGTCATATAATACCTACTGTGATTATCTTATCAACGGTAGTTAAAAATAAAAACACATTTCGTTTTATAAATTCTATTCGAAAAACAAAATAAATTAAACAGCGTGCGAACCATAAACCAATTGCGTTGTCTGGTGCGTTGTTGTTTGACGCTATCTTTCACCTTGTGTCCATACTACTCCCATTCGGTGAATATAATTAACACATAAATTCCATCTTGAAAGAAGAAATACAATTTACCATGGAACTAATAAGGTCTCTTAATTATAATGAGACAAGGAGAGTACCTACACGTTTTTATCCAAATCAGATAATTCACACACAAGTCGCCAAAATAACGTGGTTGTCTGCTGATGCGGATTTCTTTAGACTATATGGTGATAATATACATCCTTTAAGGGCTAGAGATTCTTAAAAAAAAAAAAAAGGACGAATAAAAAAGGTTCAGCACGTTTACATATTCCTTTTTCTTCATTTACTTCTTTTTGGTTAAACCGTTTCTGGTCTGAGATCAACGTGGATTCTTGATGAGAGATAATTTTTAATAATCGCGATTTATTCGTTTGTTTTAATTGCATTTTCTTGGTAGAAAAGACTTTTAACTACTTAGGTATATATACATATGTATGAACGTATATAAGAAGGGAAATATTCCAATGCATATGGGCATATGTAATAAGTTTAAATCTTCAAACTGTATTTTTCTTGGTTTTAGTCACATATCAGGTTCTTTCGAGTTTGTCATAGTACCTACCTACATTAGGAAATTATCTTGGCTATATGACTAAAATCACCAAGTCTCTATAATGATTTCCTATAGATCTTACAACAATTCTATGATAAATAAAATACTATAATGGGATTAAACTTGTTGGGAATGTGATGGTACTTCTGGAGAATTTCAGCAAATTAGGTCAATCTATCTATATCAACTTTTTTTTTCTAAATTTTAAATAACCATTATCAATATAAATATTCTAAGAATCTTTAAATTAAAACAACAACAAAGAAAAACGAAATAAACGATTTTCTAGAACAAAAAGACAAAGTGCCGACCTGCAGCCAGTCATTAAAAGGCAATAATGAAACGGAACCGGTGCACACCCAAAAAACATTCAAAAGGAATAACCTCGCACCTATCAATAAAAACCGGTAGCAGATCAAATTTCCCATAATCGAAATGGAAACAAACAACATAACTAATCAAATCCATTGTTCGATTACCAACAACAAAAACCACCGGTTGATACTTGTAAAATTAGATTCGAATGACTTGGCGAAAATTTCCATCAAAAGTCTTTAAGGAAAAATTTTACCAAAAGAAAGAACTTGAAACTTGGTGGAATTAGACCATTCTGATCAAATCCCTCAGTTTATATATTTTATACAAGAAAGAAAAATCATTAAAAAAAATTAAAATTTCTCTATGATGCGTATCGGGGTCTGGAGACTTAACAAAAAAAATAAAAACAAAAAAAATCCCGTGAACGCGTTCTAAATGACTCGAATTTCAGCGGGTCAATTCAGAAATTATATATACCTAAATGACGAAAAGTATTTTACCACCACGTACCTTTACGACGACGACACGTTTGCTATAGAAAGAAATTCATTCTGAGACTCTAATTCGATCCGTCCAGCTATCACGTGGTGGAAACCACGGTTGCTTTCTTGTTATTATAACTCGTAAATTTCCAAGTATCTATCGCGGTCAGCTGTTTTGTTAGAGTTTCATTCTTAAATCAAACTCTACGATCACACAGCAATTAATGCAGTTGACGCGGCGGTGTATGGAAATGAAGAGGAAAATAAATTTCTTCTATACATTTGTTACGGATCTTCACAAATCTTCAATTTTAAACTTGAATAAAAAGAAAAAATTAATTGTTGCCCGCCACTTTTGCAGTCAGCTCTCAATGAATCTTCTTCAACCATCCACGGTCAGAGAACAGAGCGTAGAGTCTTTTTCTATTTTTTTTTTATTTCCTTCTCAATGCACGCGGATAACATAAGAAAAACACTTCTCGGGGGGCAAGAAACTGAAGAAGATAACAGCGAAAAATTCAAATTCATTCAGGTGAGATGAAAAACGATCTCGAAATAGCCAAGCTAAAACCGGGTCAGAGCTGCTCCTGAAAAACTTGATTTCATTCATAAAAATTTTTTTAGTCCACATGTTTTTGCGTCTTTTCTGTTCTATTCCGCGTGGATAGAGTCAAATCAAAGAAGCAGAAGATCTCTGATCAAATTCGAAAGCTTTCACGCACGTTCCATGATCATCTTTGGGGAATCGATCGATATGATGTTCAACCGAATGGCAAAGTAAGCACATCCATTGATCATTCACACTTGCGTCTCTTTAGGCTCTGATAGATTGCTAAGTGATCGGAAATATGCTTAAATTTGATTTTATGCATAACCAGTGATCACTTGATGCTTCTTTCTGATTTGCAGGCACTTGGAGATTTATAGCCTACCTGATGGAGCGTTAACATTTCTAATTTGAGTTTACCTCTTGTATTTCTATTGATTGGGTTTTTATTGGATGAGAGGGAGGAAGAGGAGGAGTGATGTATCATAATGATGGAATATGGCGAGTTGTTAAGTTGAAATAGTTAAAAAGTATAAACGAAAGGGGGAATGGTGGGAAGTTTTTATAATGAATTGCAACTTTTTATATACACATACATACATATGCATATATGTATCTGATTTTAATCATGTATTTCCTAGTAAATTAGTTACTAGCTTTTCCTTACAAAATAAAATGAATCCTAATAGTTCTGGAATATAATCGGTTAAAGTTCATTTTATTAAATTCACATGATTTTAATTTGCTTGAATGGCTAGCTTTTGCCATACTTGTGATAAACATTAGTACGAATTTTTACTGGGTATTTAAATATTCCAGTTTTCTACCCAGTGTGTCACTAAATATCTCAAATATGGTAAAAGAAAACCCAGGAAATTGTGAATAATTTCAAGGTCTCTATACACCAGCAATTGTTGGGTAATTTCAATTAATCTTGTTATTGGCGCAACCTAGAGCCGGCTAGAATACTAGATATATAGAGTAGTTTAGTTTATGCTTCAGACGAATCACGTAATTTAGACATGAGGGTGCTGCCGTCAGCCCAACTCTGGCTGAATATTATTCTTCTCCAAATTGGGGAATTCAGTTCGTGATTTAGTCATCTTTCAAATAAACGAGCGAACCAAAAGATTTCAGCTGTGGTGAATAGGGATACGAAAATGTAATAGGAAGACATACAGGCTTATAAGCCAGCGAATCTTCACTAGGAAGAAACCGTATCGTATTCGCATCAATCCAGTCATCATAGCCACTGACAATTGAGAAAACATGCCCAAATACGTACGGGTCCCATTCAAGGACTTCTGTAGGAACTGTATAAATAACAGGAAGTGGAGAGCATTCAATTCTTTTTATATGAATGTCCCAGACTTGTCAAACGAAAAGGAAATACACCAGGCAAATATTTCCTCCGCGAATCAGGAGATACATATATAGGAGTAAAGGTAGGAGGATCTAGTACGAAACATTAGGTTCTACTTTCCCCAATTAACACAACTAAATATAGCTTAGAAGGGTGTCGAAAATGTGGCATGAAAAGAAACTATGTACAAAAAGGTCTAAGTGTCGGTGATTTTAAGGCAACTGGTTGGCTGCTACTCTAACCCAACCTAACCTAAACTAACCTAAATTCCTTCATCTATGGTTGAATAGTCGTTAAGTCCATTTCCATTTTAACTAAATACATTAGTCTTACAGGTTTGTCTATATTACAAGAAACATCTATACTTCATTCTTCTATAGAAATGATGCATCGACCACCTCGTATCTCGGTAACATACTGTTAGCGAGAACAGAAACCCAGCAGAATGTTAGCTTATATATTGCCTTTGTATTCTGGACTTCATCTCAATATCTCTGAACTACCTGCGATTTAGTAGTGCAACATAAATCTAAATTTCACTGACATCTAGTAACCGGATGCGGTTAATGGCCAGACCTTCAACTTAAAAAACCTCCAGTCATCTGATAGTAGATATACGCCTCCTGTAAGAATATATTTTTTATAGCTCTATGTAAGTATCTAAAGTGCAGTGCAAGATACTCAACTTTGGCAGTATTAACTTCTCCACCACAATCCGTACCAGGAGGGTGATCTGATCTTATGTCGTACTTGAATGTCAAAATATACAACTAAATGAAATCAACTTTTCTACTGATTTTTTCGTGTTTTTATTCAGGTCAGCAACCCTTGCATGACGTAGAATCAACTGAAAATGACACTTTACATTACAAATTCAAAATAATATTTCGAATTAAAGCACTTGTAATGCTCTAATTATAGGTGTAGAATTTCCATTTCCCAGTGTAAAATTTTTGTCACAACCTCTGGGAGCAGTTGACTAATTTGTCGTATATTTAGTCGTGTTTTTTGACGTTTGTTCACCGAAAATTCATTATAGTTCATTTTGTGGTAGATAATAGTGAAGACACAAAATGAACTGTGTTAAAAGAAAAAGTACGACAAAATATGTCAAAATTTACGACTAAATAGTACGACAAAAGATCCAAATCACCCTCCAGGATTAAATATTAAAGTTCTCAGCAAAATTGGCCGACAGTTATTAAAAAAAAAAAACAAAAAACTTCTGGTAATGAAAATGTTCATTCATTTCCTTTCTCTTATTAAGCAATATCGATTAAAACACGCACAGATCACTGCGCTATGGGCTTAATTAACTTAAATCCAAATGTTCTTCACAACTCGTTTCCCCTTATTTCAACAACTTATTCATTCTGAAATTTTGAAAAACTATAATATACTTCATGCTGAAACTGAAACTTAAATATGCAAATAAAACAGAAAACAACGTGCTAAACGTCAATAAAAAATGTTTTAAATGCAATCAGAAGGTTCCGAAAAGTGGAGGTAGGTAATTAATTTCTGTTATTATAACATTATTCCCCAATCCCCATGCATCAACCATCATAATTATTCCAACAGCCTAGCTGGGCCTCTGATACATTCACTAATGGTGTCATAAATTTATGCATAGCAATTCACACAAGACATTCACTCATAGCACACCGCGCTAATGTTTATTCATAAAATATTCGTGTCTATACGATAAAAGCTCACAGAGCTGTTATTGATCAGAGGAGAACGAGAACAGTTCGAACACACCTTGTCGTCGTCGTCTTCCGCATAATTTACGATAGATAAAAGAAGCACTTCTAGACTCTTTAGTTAAACACTCAATGGTCAAAATTCATAATCCTTATTTATATGTTATTAAAAAGCATCGCTAATTATTCAGGCTGTGATAACAAGTGATAGTGATGGTGTTGGTGGTTGTGATGATGGTAGAGGATATATAGTGTGACTAATCATAAACGGGTGTCATTAAAAGGACCCCCCGATGACCGTATCGGTTATTGGTCTGTCGGTTGATCAGCGGCGATACAATAACTCTCCACCTACACTCTAGCTGGCATAAAATTAAAATTCTTCAGAACTGGTGTTTTAGTGATAACTTGATAAATTTTTCCACACTGAATGAGCCTTGACTTTTGTAACTAATTATTTCCATATTGGGCAGTAAACGTCGCAAGCTAATTAGAACTGAGGGAATGTGCATAATTCGTTGCTAATAATTTCCAACTAATTTCCCTGTCTTCGATATGAGCTTATTCTACTAAATAAAGGAGCTGTGCTCGAATGTCTCTCTGACAAGTAAGAAAGATTGGGAAAACACATTGACAGTAAATTTATTAGAGGTTCTTTAGCCTGTGTTATCGCTCTATTCTAGTTCAACTTTTAAATTATCTACGGAAATGTAAAAATATGTTTTTTTGTTTTATCATGAAAATTATGAAAATTTATGGACTTTAATTTACCTTGGCGTTTGTCACACTATACTTGTGCCATAGAGAATAAAAAAAAAACCGGTTTACATTTATGCTTGCATTTTAGGTATGCGTCCTGATTTTTAACGCCTTTTTAGAGCGTTATCAGAAAAAAAAACGAGTTTTTTAATTACTCTAATAAAAAGCATTGAGAGCAGTTGAGTTTATTCTTTGCTTGTTTATTATTGATTTTTTTTTTTTTTATGAAATTGAATTTCAGGTTTTGGACGGAAGCTTTTCTATAGTTAAAGGTCGTTGATTGTTTGCAGATTTATAAGATTATTATCAATATTTGTTCAAGGTACTACTGGGAATTCTATAAATGTGATTACAATTGTTTGAGAAATTGGAAAATATGATTTTTGAATTGTTTATTTGAATCTTAACACCTTTTGTGAGATAAAATCCAAATAAGCATGTTTTGGTGTGAGAACTTCAACGAGTCACCAGAAAAAAAATTATAAATCACAGGATTCAAGAATGTATGAATTTATGTTTTAACTTCCGAAAATCGTTCATACTAAGTACATGAAGTAGAAGTAAATCAATTTGCATATACTTTTAAAGTATCCCAATTGCTTTTCTTAACCAAAATATCTCAAAATTGGGTAACGGCCGGTGTAAAGGTATGCCAGACACACAGGCACATGAGATCATGTATCAGTGAAATAACTTCCAACGATTAAGTAGATATTCCTTCTTCAAAGGTAAATGCGGATATGGATTTTAGAAGGTCTATTCTACGAGACTTTTACATAGAGGTACTACATTAATATAATCTGAGTAGAACGCATTAGTACGAGATTATATGACCAGCAAAACATATCTGATATGTCGTATGAAAGTTGATAACTCTTAATTTAATATTTTAGATGCGTTTTTTTTAATGGCATTTCATCTGACTGTTAATCTGGTCTTGGACACTTGAACCTAAGAAACCGACACAATAAGCAAATCAATTCGACGATTTTTGAAAAAAGATGAAATCATGAGCCTTATATATTTTACTTTTCAATCAACAGTTAAACTTTCTTGATTAATTACAAAACGGAAATTTTATATTTTCGTATTTTTAAATGTGAATTCCTCCAGTAAGAAATTCGAAAAATCTCTGCCGTTTTTGTTTTTATATTTGATTAGTGTGTAATAAAAGATTTTGATAAGAAAAACAGTTTTTTTTTTTTTGTTTTTTCAAATTATTCAAAATTTTAATTTTTTACAACTAACAGGCTACAAGGTGACAAGTCAATCAATACCCGAAAAAAAAGTAGCTTGAAATTTTCTCATCTCCCCTTACTATACAATTTTTTGCTCATCTCATCAAAACCTACCCGTAGGTTCGTAGTTATAAATATTTGATACTAGGATGGGGACACCGTGTATATTTGTAACTTCAGTAATATGTTCTTTGTCTAAATCATAATTTCTTGATAATTAGAAACTTTCGATTGAATTTCAGAAGAAGGATCTAAAGAAAAGTATCTGGATACTTACAATATTTTCAGAATGAATTAAACTAAAATAAACAAAAACATATTTAAATATCTACTCACCCTTATTCGAAGTTTTGAAGTGTTGATCAAAACAATTATTCACTCTGTTACTTCTGTAAATATTTTCTGTATCGGGCTTATTTTCCAAAAATTTTCGTACATCGTTAACTCGAAATGGTTTTAATTGTTTACGCCGCGACATTTGCATTATATTTATTTTATTTTATTATTTTTGTGCTAACATCTCTTAATCAGTACCTAACTATACTGTTATTAAATTATTATCACAAAAAAATTAATATGTACTCGTATATCTACGAAAAAAAAAAATTATGATTTGTTTAATTCTCCCGCACATTCCTAGCCTAATTATTTATTCAATTTCTTGTTCGGCAATGTATTTGTGTTTACCTTTTGTTTGAATTTATATGTTTGATTTTAATATTTAACAATTCATTGATTTCTTCTTAAGTTTATTACAGTACAGTTTATGAAAGGTGTATACACGCTGATAAAAAAAAACAATATTGCTTATGAATTGCTTAATATGCCCTGCCCCGGGTTTTAAAGAATTTTAAAATCTGCACCTGAAATATTTGGAGAAAGAAGTTACAAGGAAATATAAATACAAATTACTTAGCTGAACTACTACAATTTTATAAGCACGACCTAATATATGGCATTAGCAATTTTGGATCTTTTCGAAAATTCTACTAATAAAATCATAATTGAAAATTAAATGGCAGCAAGGTTTTTAAATTTTTGAAAAAGCTTTCCTTAAAAAACTTTGAACTTCCACGACATATCCTAAATTTATTGTGTGAGAAATACATACATATATGTATGTGTGAACAAGTCGTAATTATAAAACAGCATGAAGAAAACTCTGTGATTTGTAAGAAGTTCAAATACAGGTGTCTCAGAGCGAGAGGTTAATTTTTCACGAGTCCTGATAAGAAAAACGGGAGAAAGTTGCTGAGAGTTAATTGGACAGTATAACGAGTTATTATGATTTAAAATTTTGTGGAAAGATCTTTACTGGAACTATACAATAATCACCCCTCTTCTCTAAAGTAGTCAACATTTTGTAATTTTAATTCCTATTTTGCTTTATCACCTTATCAACATGAAGTTGAACTACTGCTACTGACTTTTCCACGGTTTGACATAACTTGAAAAGAAATGGGCGGAAGGACAAAAAACGGAAAATTTCATCCAACACATTTCATTATCATGAGATGTAATCGTTCAGAAGTTATAGGGTTTTTAATAAAATATGAAGGAAAAATCGGAAGCAAATCGAATTTGGATGATTTGTTTCTTGCTAACCGTTTTCATGTTTCCTGTCGATTATCGTTTTAGAACTAAATAAAGCTTTGGAATCAGAGTTTCTTTTGATATTTTACAGACAAATATATTATAAAACGAGATATAAATTAATATCGCAAAAAGCTATCTACCAACCTATAAAAAAAAAACACTAAATTGATACTAAATCGACTCTTATAGTGACATACATACCTATATTCGTCGACTTTTATAGTAACATATATTCGTCGACTTTTTCAGTCACTCAGTGCTACGACAGAGTTTCAACTTAACTATCTTATTAAGGTAGGTATACACTGATCAAACAACAAATGCAAACACATGCGCATACACGTTTGCGGAATCATATTTTCCTAGTGTATACGTTAAAAATACCTCGAACAAACATAATGCAAATATGTATAAGCAAATGTGTTTGAAAATGAGAACACAAAGGTATTTGCAAGCGTTTGTCTAATTCCATCACAAATTTCAACAAAGTAATTTGTCTAGGGTAGACGGTAGTAAAAACAAGCAAATTTGTTTTACTATTGTGTGCTTGTTTAACATGAAATCATAGCTACATATGTATGTATGTACGTACATTCTACATAATATTATACATGTACTGCATATACGGTTGTGAAATTGTTGCATATTTTATAATTACAAAACTATTAGCAATAAACTATCCAAGTATATATATTTTACGGATTTAAAAAATTTTGGATATTACTTTGTTTTTTAGATACCTTAAAACTTAACTAAGTCCCCCAAATGAAATTATGTGGTTTAACATTATAATAATTAAGGAAAGCAAACACATAAAAAAACATAGTTCTCATTACATACTTCGCAAATTTGTTTTCTTATTAAATATCATGAAGACCCAAGCATTTGGTTGGCGTACACACTGTCTGCGAAATTTGTACGCTTTTTGTTCGTTATTACTTGCAGGCAACATACACACTTTTGTCTCATTATTATTTGTCACAAAACAAACAAAATAGTTGCATTGTGGCTGTTGATGCGGAACAAGAATTGATGTTATAAAATGATATTCACTTGCAGTTGCAACTGACCGGAACTAGGTCAGTTCTATTTGCATGCAAAGCAACAACACGTGAATCTGGGTCTAGTCCAGATGTTGTTCAAAAGAAGTGGATTTTAATTTCATGCTTGACGTATAGATGTCACTTTTCTGGTATCTTTGTAATTTGACTTTTTACTCAAATAACGCAATTTTGTTGAATTATTAAGGTGAATTGACGAATGTCATAGAAAATAAAACAAATTCTGTAATATATGAATACTAAAAACCCTTAAAATCAATGCGTGATTTGATGTTTCCATATCAATAAAACTAAGAGAAATTGATCATTCTTTTTACATGTTAAGCTAAAGCAGTTCTGATCAGTGAGTAAAGAAGGCTGATATTTTATAAACAAAATCACATGTTCTGGCATATGTGTTTGCGTTTGTTTGATAAATGTTTACCTCAAGAATTTATAAACAATTCTAAGTACGGTATAAGATACTGCTGGTAGGTTAGGTTAGGTTGGGTTATAGGGGTGGTGCCACTAAGATCATTGTCGGGTCCATAATGCTCCATAGATTCTTGATAATCTATTTTACTGAGGATATGAACCTAACAGGCGATAATTAAAAATTTTCATTGAGTTTGATTTGCAATAGAAATGAAACGGAATAAGTAAAAAAATTCTGCCTGCATTTAATTCTTTTAAAAATTGCGTCAAAACAAGAAGAAGTGTTGCGTAAAAGGGTTGTGCAATATTTTGAAAAGAAATATGAGGTTATAGTTGACCATTTTGTGGCGGAAGGTGAAAGTAAACGAACTGTTTGTAATATTTTAAAAGAAAGGTAAGTAGAAAGAAATCATGGTTCGGGTCGACATAGTTAAGAAATTAAAATGCAGCCAGCCATATATTTGCAAAACGCTTAAGAATTTAGCGATCAAAGCTAGAAAAAAGCATAAATCACCACAATGTACAGAAGAGGAAATAATTAAAGTAAAAAAATGCTTCGGCATTTTTCTAAAAAAAATTTTTGTTTTGAATGACGAAATCTATTTTCCGTTAAGAAAACCACAGATGCCTGGAAATGATGTTTTATATTCAAGGGAACCTTCTCTAACATTCGCAAATGTAAAATATAAATTCAAGAACAAGTTCCAGAAAAAAGTTATGCTTTACACAGCAGTTTCCAAGAAAGGAGTATCAAAATCTCTTTTGATTGATTCTAGGCTGGCTGTCAACCAAGATATGTTCAAAATCAATGTTCCTTTCATCAAAGCAAACCATGGTAAAAATGATTGTCTTTGGACCGATTAAGCATTTTCACATTATTCCAAAAACATAGCTGAATTTCTTCTTCCAAAAGAAATGAATCCTACGAATTTACCCCAGTGTCGCCTGATTGAAGATTTTTTATTCTGTCAGCTGAGTTCTGATATTTACAAAAATGGTTGGAAAAATATAACCCAACTAAAAATCAACCAAAAAACAAAAATGTCACCGGAAAGTGGTGCAAAATTATTAACACTAAATTAAGCATATTGGCGGATAAAGGCCCATATATTGAAATGTATTGATGTTACCGTTCTATACCAATAGAAATGAAATCAGATTGGTCTCAATGAACTGCCTTTTATTTCTTACAAAAATATGTCATTATTGTACAGATTTTTAGTTATCACCCGTTAGATTCTCTCAGTTTGTCTAAGTAATTGCAGGGTAGATTTAAGCTCTGCTTTATTTTGAAGCTTTTCCAGATCACAGAAAAAGTGGGTACCAAGTGGCCTGTGTCTTTTATGTATCAAACTGATTCGATTTCATCGGGAATTGGAATATTGTTAGTGAGACAAAAGTGCCTTTTATTTTTTATCTTTTTATCTTATCTGCTTCAGTATTCGTTTGATTTGATATCTGAGAATATGACAGTACTGCCAAGTGTTTGAAGATATCAGATTTCCTAAATCTCTTAGATATGTATAGCAAAGTAAATATATTTTCATCCTATCTTCATCTAAACTTAAAACTCTGATTCTGATTGCTATAAATTATTTAGAGGAGCTTTTTTATTTATTTCTTATACATACATAAACATTTCTTAAAGAAATCCTCGAGTTTAATCAAATCTAAAATGTTTTCAAATTAAATTTTTACAACTAACCAAAAGCAAAGAAATACATAACTCAAATCAACACAATAAAGTCTTGATGTTTTAGTGTGACAGATGTACACATACATGCATATGTATATTCACTCTAAATTAATTCATATATATTTTCTTGTATAAGTATCAAATTTTCAATATATCGAAGAAAACAAAATGAAACTGTAAACTACCTACTTCATCCTCCTTTTTTTACACATAATAAACAGATTTTGTTGAAAAGCCGACGGCTTTTTGAGTCAACAATAAATTTCCATTCCAATTCTCGTCCTATCAAAGTATATTTTTATTCAAGACTTTTTCCATTTTCGTTTTATTTATTTATTTCGTAAATTTAAATTTTATTTTATTTATTTCGTAAATTAATTATTTAATTCTTTTTTTATATACCAAATTCATGAGCACACACTCTACGATTTGTATTTTACTAATCCATGGTTGCACACTAGCACTATTATAGTACCACGATTTGAAAATATAAAAAATATTTAGCACAATAAAATACGAATAATGAGGATTATGAAAGAAAAAATAATAATTAATCCTCCCTAGAGACTAGCCGGATTATAGAAACACGATTTAAAATCGATAGAAAAAATACCGACGACAGCCAACCAAGGTAAACAAATAAACAGTCAGAATTACAAAAAAAAAAAAAAAAAAAAAAAAAATTAACCAACACATTAACACAGATATGAGATGAAGTTGCGGTTGCAATCACACAAAATACCACTGCCCGCGGGATATGCCATGCAATCCTAAAACTTTCATCTTCAAGGAAAAGTCTTCTTGTCTAGTGATAAACCGGCCACACTTTAACGGCCTGATGCATTTCATTGTTTAGGACCTTTTCGTCATCATTGTCGTCGTATTTTCTCACATTTTACTTTTTCGATATTATCCACACATACATATCTATAAATATAAGAAATGTGGGGGTGGTGTAGTAGATACCTACATATATGCGCGTCTTTCAGATAAGTGCATACTACCATACTGGTATAACTGTTCGAAAATTTAAGTTTGAGACATCCAAAAGTCCCACAAGATTTTCTATAGTGACCAGAAACAATGATAACACCGATGATAACTTAAAGCTGATATAGTTGAGAAGAGAGCGTATAGAAAGAAATCTGCTGCAGGTAAAGAAAGATTCAAGTCCTCAACAAGCAGAGTAGTCTCTTCTACTGCGAAAACTATATAAATGTAAACTTTCGATTTCGAATTTCCAAGAGAGTGGAAGCAATGCATATCTCTGCATAATACGTAAATAGAACGAAACATTTCTTACAAAGCTTTTGCTCCAAAAAGCTTCACTGTTAATGTTGCGCCCAATTCTCTCATACTGAAGGTGTGTCCAAGTCCAACTGATTTCTGCTATGCTAGCTATGGATGGATGGGGTACAAGATTATATCTTACCTAGATAGCCTGGCGCTCACAACCAATTCAGGTGTGTAGAGAAGTTACAGTTGGGGACTAGCGCAATTTCGCACAAAACAACTGTTCTCTTATTAAGGTATACATACCTACCAGACACCTGGTTGTATGGTTTGACCAGAAGGTGTAATATAAGATGGGGATCTTTATGGATTCGATAAGTTATATAAATTATGTTTTACTTACATAGATCTGTTATGAGTAATTAGAAAATTAAGCATGAAAAATATTTTCTAATTCAGTTCACTATTTTACCCACAGAATTTATGTACAATGGTCGTAGAGAGCTTTAGTGTCTATAGCAATGGAAACTAGCAATATTTTAAAGTCGTAAAAAAATCTAAAGAATACAGTTATAATGCTTGTGAGCAAATTTGTAGAATTATAAATAAATTGAAAAATTATGATTTCCGTAGATCGGTGAACCCACGCCACTTTCTTTCTTTCTTAAATCATTTTGCATTACATTTCTCAAACAGTTCAATACTGAATAGCTGCGCGTACATATCTATGGACATATGTGTGACGTTCTTTTAGAGGTCGTAAATCTCAGCTAACTTTTTTTCATACTTATTCCGTATGAGTAACTAATGGAATAGTACTTCAATTACGTTCTTATGCAAAAGGTACACACATAAGTAAAAACCTGACCTTACTGGAGGAATATCGACAATTTTTAGAATAAGTCCATCAAATATTTGCTCGAAGACGTAGAATCTTACAAAAGGTTTGATAGCGAAGAAACGTGACAGTACAACCATTAGTGGTAGCTACTGTTGTAAATAAAAGGAAAATATCGACAAGTTTTTTTTTATTTACTATTTAAATTAATTAATGAAATGGGCGCCAGGTATTGGAGTGTTCCCAATTTTAGGCAAAGAATGCCGATATGTATTATTTATTTTATTTAAATTTTAAGTTAGGGCGATAGTGTACAGATTTTTACAGATCCAATTACTAACTACCGCAAAAAGTTAATCATACAAAAACAAAAGAAAAAAAAAAGAAAAAATTGACTTTCAATTACTATAAAATACTATAGTGTAAAACTATGAAAAAGGAATTATATATTTCATTATTTATACGAGTGCTAAACACTACAAAAGTGGAGATTATTACTTAGTGATACAATATAAAAGGTAGTAATTCAGTCATTAAAAAATACTGTGGGAATAATTACGTAACCTTAAAGCTATTATAGTGACAAAGAATACAAATATGAAAGAAAAATTATTATTATTATTAAAAAGAAAGAGATGAAAATAGATGGCTGATAAAAAGAGAGAAAACTCAACTAATTAATTCGATCTCATCGAGTACTTGTCTTTTGAATATCAGAAGGCAGGATCGAAAAGTGTCAACATTGTTAAAATATCGGTTATATTCCTTTTGGAGTCTAAAAATTGGCGATTACTGCTAGAGCGTAAATTGAATAGATTGGCGCGCATGAACGTGAAAATCAATTTTGGACAGAAGGCAAGGACAGCAGATATCACCATTTAAAACTTTAAAGAGAAAGATAGCATCCAGAAAGATTCTTGGATTAGCTGGGGTCGGCAGATTAAGCATGCTTAGTGAATCATGATATTCGGGGTAAACATTATAAAATTTAAACATTAAAAGCCTTGTAAATTTTCTTTGAACAGATTCAATTTGAGCTGAGTATGAAGCATAGAAAGGGCTCCATACTTGACAGGCATATTAAACAATACTTCTCACCAAAGAGATAAATAATGTTACAATAGATGACATACACTTAAATGATTTCGTAGTACGAAAAATTAAACCCACAAGACGGAATGACTTTGATGTTATAAAATTAATAATAGAAGAGAAATCTAAGGTACATGCAACTGTATCCGTAAATAAGGATAAGTTGGTTACTGTTGATCTACCGGGGAAATAAACGTGTTGCTTTACAGTGATATAGTTGTAAGTCTGATGGAATAGTTGACTATAAGCAATCTTTTCAAATATAAGTGCTATGCTACTCGATATGGAAATGGAGCGATAATTAACAACGCATCTAGTGGGTCACCAGACTTGAAAATCGGAGTAAGAAAGCAATGCTTCAAGGATTTAGGAAAGGTGCTGGTATTAGTGGACAGATATTATTGCTAAAAAACCTCTAGGCAGGCACTAGAGAATCATATCTGTATTGTACAGTGGAGACATAGAGCAAAGCCGTTTAACAAATGTGTTCTCTTCGTAGTAGCGCGCATAGTCTTTTCTACTAAGTCACAAAATATCAAAATCAAAACGAGGTTGAATAATGTGAGTACCTACTTATGTCGACGGAATTCAATCGTCTGTGAGCAATCAATGTGATGTACCATGATCATTATAGAGGGCATATGATCCCAAAAAGACATGAATCTCTCTCGAGTAATCGTTGATGGATTCAAAACAATGATCTTGAAAGACGCTCCAAATGTACCAATATCTGAGGTGGGATAACGCGCGATCATCTTATTGTATCTATAAACTTAGATCTGATTTTGTAAAAATGCAAGTTTTTTTTTTTTATATATGAGCCGTTTATTTTGAAAGTGGGCCAAGTCCATTTTTCAAAAAAAGTGATAAAAATGATAACAATAGATAAAACGTAATATGAACTTTTTATCTGTAAACAATTTATAGTCGAAATAATTCAGATTCCCTAATATTTGGGCGATGGAAGTTTTTGTGATTAACAGTATTGGGAAGATGCTTATTTTGAAAGTGGTGCAAGTCCAAGTGCAAGTTAGAATTTAAGAAAAAATTAAATTTTGAAGGAATTAAAATAAGTAAGTTTTAAATACTAGAAATGCTAACGTCATATTACCTATTTGAGTCATGCGACATTATAAGTCTTAAGTTCAATACCAGTTATTTTATAGGAGAAGGAGCTACTCGTAGCTAGTTTACAGCCGATTTCAGTAAAAATTACCCCCTTCACATTATTTTTTTTTTATGTCTAGGTGAGTATTATCACCTCCTTTAGTATTAACCTCTTTATGCCAATCATCCTATATTGTACCAGTAACGCACCCAGGATTTCGCTTTGGGGGGGGGGGGGGGGCATAAGTGTCCCAAGTCCTAACAAGTCAGAAAAATAGGGCTTTAAAGTCGCGTCCTGCACCCATCTGAGCACTTAAGGACTGCTATTGTAGATTAAAAGGTTTTATTTTATTTTATCGGACTTTGTAATAATATACAGACCACATTTTATACGTAATTTGTAAATTATGTTCAGAAGACTGACATTCTGGAGGGGGACCGGTCCCCCTCTCGGTGCGCACCTGTATTGTACGACTGCTTAATTTACTGCAAACACACCATATATATATCTACCTGGATGCTCTGTTTTTTCTTCTAAAACCTTGGAACTTTTTTAGTTCTAGATATTATTTCAGTACAAATCGTGCAGATATTTTAGTGTGTAAATCATTTTTTCTGTACACTTTTAACATATCTAAAGGACGATTGGACCATTCTCTGAAAGCAGGAGTTCTGCGAAAGTGACCAGAGGGTAGAATCTTCCCGGAAAACCAGTGAAAATGAAGTAAATAATGTAAAGGAACACATTTAAAGTTTTCTGGAGTTTAAAAGTCATTTATTATACAAGCAATCATAATCTAGTTAGAATATATTTAAATCTTGAACTAAATATAAGAAAAATGCATAATTTATATGTGGATCAATGTGGATTTACAGGAATATTTTTAAAACATAATTCATTTTACATTTCCACCATCCACGTAAACACACCTGCCAAAAATGTGATATTTTTAATATGAAAATTAAGACTTGAATGTTTAAGACAAATAAAACGCAGAATAACATGAAATTCTCACGTGATAAATGCCGAACTTGCTAGAACATCTTTGCAGAAAGATAGAAATTTGGAAAAATATTCTGCATTCTCCTTTAATTTACAAAAGGCAATACCTTATTCTAAGCTATCAGTTTCTACTGCATATCATAACCGGAATATGCATGGATTGAATCAAGGCTTCCACAATTTTCATATTGACAAAGTTAATATGAACGTTTCGGAAGAAACTATATCATCCAGCGGGTCACAAGAAGTACAACCGTGTTGCTTGAAATACTTACAGAATGTGACTACCTAAAAGTATATTATAGCTGGTATGTATGATATGTGCACCGGCCCAAATAGAGGCATAAAGTTGACCTTAATGTGGACGAAAATTGTCGAGTTCAGTGACAATGAAATACATGAATGAATGTCTTGTGGTAGAAATGGCAATTCAGAAAACCAATTACTTGTAGAGTATATACCCCAGTATTAGTATAAAGTAATACGAAATTGTTGAAAACATAAACAATGTTTAGTACATGAAATGAAACGCGAAGTTTGTTTTTCTACCCAACCTCTGGAAGAGGTGGTTCAAAAAAAATAATACTGATGGAGAAACTGTGAATTGGTTAAGTATATACATCAGAGAAATATAAGGACATGATGGATTTATTACCATATAATGTATACCTACTGAACATCATGAATATTTTAAAATGTTAAATCCTAAATAAAATTCAAAATATGCATATAAAATAATAAAAATTATTAACGAAAATGAAATTGAAATTCTTAATAAAAATTAATTGTATTTTTGTGTTTTTGAATCAATATTAATATAAAATTGCACTATATTTTGTTTTTATTATTAAAAAAAGGCAGATACAACTGAAATAATATCCGTTTAATTAACAATTACAATAATTTATTAATTTTGAAAGTGAGGCAAGTCCATTTGGGTATAATAAAACCTATTTTTTTTTCGCCAGCACTATAAATGCTATTAGATCATAAACTTATATTAGCTGGGTTCTTTTGTGTCCGCAGAACAGAGCACAACAAGAGATACACAAAAGAACGTCTCATACATTTTCATAGAAAGATTTAAATGAAGCGAGCAATACAAATTCACTCACCAGAACAATTTGTTCTCTCCAGTATATGGGTGTTATAGAACAAGGTACACAAAAGAACATAGCTATTATCTAACACCAGAAAATAGATGCCTATTAGTGCTTACCAATATTTTTAAATTTATTGAAATGCAAACCCTGAAATAACTCACAATAACAAAAAATGGACTTGCCCCACTTTTAAAATAAACGGCTCATATAGTTTACCTAAAGCTCAAGGTATACTCTATAATGCACACAATTTTAGCGATAAAAGAAATAAGATGAGATGATTAATTGATTGTCTGTTGAGCAAAAGAAGTGCAAGTGTATGATCCGTATAAACTCCCCAGACACTTGCATAAGGGAGAAATAATCTCCGATGGTAAATTGTTTGCATGAATTTTGTGGAAAGGACCCAGTCTACATGGAATCACTACAAAGCTCAGCAACATCGACAGATATATGTATATATAAAAAAAGCAATTATAAAGTTGGCAAAACTAAGTAAGTATATATAATTGACTTATCTTATCACCAAAGGCCTTTTTTTAACAGAGTCAAGTGTAGTGTATCTTGCTCCTTCATCAAGTATGAAAATTACATATCAGTCTAGGTCTGCTATGAGATTTACATATGAGTGAACAAAAAATTTTATGGAAAATAATACTTTTTCCATCTTTTGAGGAATTCAAAAAATGTCATTGCATTTTTTGCAAGTTGAAATTGATCAGTTCAGTTAAGATTATTTGAAAGGTATTTAGAGAGAGTGGCGAGAGAAAGAGTATTGGGTACAGGTATATTTCACTAAATAGTTTTTGGTCATTTTATCCCTTCTACTTGACATACTATAAGCGTTAGTTTTAAGAGACCAAATGTCATTTTGATCTTCGCAGTTACAACTAATATCGTTGTAAGATAAACGTTTTTATGGTCAATGTTGGTTTATAAAGCAAAATTATCTCTATCGAATTTCTTATTTCATTTTTCGATATTTAAGCAAATCTTAATCTACTAAAATTCCTACCTTATAATCCATTGCTGCGTGTAGTTTCTGCACACTGAAGGTCAATTTCATTTTTTCCTGCAAAAAGAAAAAAGAATTAAATATTGTTTTTTCGTCGGATTTTTAATAAAGTAATCAGAGTTATATTATTGTCTATCTTGGAAAAGAAAGAAGAAGAACTAAAAATTCGTAAGGAAATGTTAGTTCGTCATTATCTGAGATAATTATAAAGCATAAAACATAAAAATATTTGTCAATTCCAAACCAGACCTCTAAAGTAGATACTTAAGTACTAATACTAGTACCAGGAACTGGACTTAAACTTTTTAAGTCTGGACTTAAATTTTTTTTAAGTACAAATCCCGGTACTGGTACTTAAAAAGTTTTCAGGTATAAGTCCCGATACTGGTAGTTTAAAATTTTTGAAGTATAAGTCCAAGTACTAATACTAGAACTCATAAAAAAAAAACCCTATATAGGGTGTCCCGTTTGTAGTCTGGCACCCGAAGGCTACGGATAGGCAGATAGGCCATGCTTAGCCAAACAAAAAATTGTATGGGTGGGGAAGGGGAAATCGTAACGGCTTCTGAGATAACGGGACTTTATGATATTTGTGAATGTTTTATAGATCACCCTGTAACATTACACCCTACGATGATGATTTACACTTTGGTAGATAGATAAAAGAAAAAGGTCATTTCCAAAAGATAATTGCCTACTTTCTGGCACTTATTGAACTTTTTCAGTCATTTTCGCTGGAGATGCTTAAGAAAAAGTGCAAAAACCGCAAAAAGGGTTACATTTTGGGTACAGAGTGTGATAGGTTATTTTAAAGCTAAGCTTTTGTTCTTTTTAAATTCAATATGAAAAATTGATATTGATGACGTGTTTTTTGATAAAAATAGCAGTTAAATAAAAAACAACGAATAAAAGTTCCGAAATTTTAACTTTATTGAGCCATAACTTCAAAAAGGAAAGGGTGAGGGTTATAGACCGTTGGAAAGATCCAACGATTATCTATCTACCATCATCATCATAGGGTGTAATGTTCAGAATTTACGGGGTGATCTATAAAAACATACCCAACTATCTTAAAGTCCCCACCCATACAATTTTTTGCTGGTCTAAGCATGACCTATTCGTAGCCTTCGGGTGCCAGACCATATACGAGACACCCTGTATAAGCGTAAGTACCCTACAAGTACCAAAATACGCACTTACTACAAATACTTCCATAACGCAAAATACTTCAGCTCGTGTAAATTATTTAAATACGTCTTCTAATAATAGAGGTTTAGGAGCTGAAGTACTTCGCGTTATGGCGGTATTTGCAGTAAGTGCGGTGTTTGATACATATATGGTACTAAAGCTTAAAATATATTAAATCAAGGTCCTGATACTGTACTGATACTGGTACTGGTACTGAACTGTACTATACTGTACTTCGAATTTTACAGGTCTGGTCCAAACAATGGTTATTCTAGTAATGTAATTGTTTACAACAGAACAGCGCGTTAGAGTTATCTAAACTTACTCCGACCATTTTTTAAAAAAGAAATAGAAAAAACATTATCTTCAAATTCGCGTGTTTTTCTACCAATATTTTTGGTCTAGTAAGTCAGGTATTATGAATAGTGCGACAATTCGAAGAAATTGAGTCATTGTCACTGGCAGATCATAGATAGTATCAACATCCTCGTCCAGTCTACCTTGAGTGAAATAGCCCAGCATTTCAACTCAAAAATTTTAGCCATTCGAAAGAAGTGACGCTTTTCCATCGACAAAGCACATTTTCACCTTTGTGGCGGCTATGTAGACAAGCAAAATTCTTGACTTTTGGGCTCGTTATTCATGGGTAAATAATGCATATACTGTTCTAATTTTAAAAATAATAAATATAAATAAAAACTCAGACTCCGTCGATAACGAATTCGAATCCTAGACGCCTTTGGTTTTTTAATGAAAGATATATTCAAAAAATAAAAAAATATTTAAATAATAAAAAATAAATAGCAAAACAAAACAAATAAAAAAATAAAAATAAAATAAAAATAAATAAAATAAATCTAAAAAAAAATCAATAAAATTTAAATAAAAAAAATTTACACAAGATATATTTTAGCTAGTTCGTTAATAATTCGTTTGGGATAATATTCCACAATATTTCGAAACAGTTAATCAAGAAACACAAAAGGCAGCAATATCGAAGAGAGAAATCTCGATGGAAAACTGTGTGGAAGAAAATTCATTAACCATATGAAATCTGTCATACTGACATAACTTAGGACACAGGTATTGTAATGCAAAATTAGGAACGTAGTAAGTATACGTAATATTGACAGAATTGGAAGCTCGGAAAGCAGTAAGTCAACATGTATAGGATAGATAACATATGGTGAGGTTATGTTTGCAAGCTAAGCAACAGAAAACAGAATTGGTGAATTTTGTATTATTTTTATATAAAATTATATTCAAGAAAGATCCAAAGTCTTAACCCTTCCTTAAATTTATTTCCATATTTAATTATTATTGATTTAAATATTCCCCAAAAATCAATATATTTTTTGTAATGGATAAAATGAAATGCCTTCTTGTCTAAATAAATTTCAAATCAATTCTCATTCAAATTCCATATCTTTCAATATTTTATATAATCCCTTAATATTATCCCGTTATAGTCAATATAAGCAACATAATAGCCAGTCCACTCAACTAAATTCAATTTCATCGTCCTCAGAAAAAAAAAAAAAAAAAAAACAACTCTAAAAATCAATTTCTGCACTTTTTACTGGTAATATTATGTGTACTTACCTAACCTACCTACAACTACCACCACCACCACCATCCCCTTAGGGCAATAAATCCACTCAACGAAAAATATCCTTTTGATCCTACTTCCCAAACATAAATAAAACATCACAAATAGCACCGGCCGGTACCAAAAGAAGTATCCAATTTTAGTCGATATGAAATTGCGGCCAATATAAAGTGCTTTGGTCGACTTGGTCATGGTGAAACTGTGCAGTATGGGCTTATGAAGGCTTCAAATCCCCGCCAAACATATAGAAAACTGAAAGTATGGGTTCTAAGATAACAAATTTGTGGCAATAAATAAATAAAAAAAAAAAATTTTTTCCTTTTCAGATATCATATCGTATCTGTCCAAGAAGCTCAAATAATATATAAATCCACTTTGGTATCTCACGTTTTGGAAAGACGAGGAGGACGACGATTCATAGGAGATCTCTGGTAGTGAGTCTGGATATATGAGTAAGTCGGGCACGTATCATTATCGATTGACTATACACATGCTATAGCGCATATGACGATGATGAAGGTTACACTATGGATTAGATGAGAAATTCTGGATGGATAAGTGCCTAGTCTACTACCATAACCCCCCTGTATTCAATAAATAATTCCAGAATTTTATTGCAAGGTGTATTACGTGCGTTTCTTTTTCAACCGGATCCGGGGGTTGGGTTATCATCTTTTTGGATTTTTATGAGTTTTTGTAAGAAATTCTTTTACATCTGCAAGATTATTGGAGGTATGAGTTCCACACTAAATATACACATAGCTATATCTTAATCCCAGTACAAAGATTTGAATTTTATGAAAAAAAGTTAAAAATGATTCTTGTAAATCACTAATGAATACATTGATTTATTATAGAAAGTTAAAGGTATGCATCTGAAGCATATTGAAAGAAAGATGGAAATTAGCCGTTGTCAACCGTATTAAAAAAAAAATGCTGCGCACCTGAGGATCTCCGCCCCATCAGTATACTCCCGTTTTTATCAAAAGTACTGGAAAAAATTATGCAAAATCAAATTGCATCTTATGTCAACTCCAAGAATTTTTTATCGGATGTGCAATCTGGTTTCCGTCCAGAGCATAGTTGTATTACAGCTCTTCTTAAAATTACCGATGATATTCGCGTGAATTTGGACAATGATCTTCTTACTATTCTTAGCCTACTAGATTTCTCAAAGCCATTTGACTCTATAAACCATATAGTATTTTATGTATGAAACTTTATACATTATACAATTTCACATTTGTATACCGTGAAAATTTCAAAATTTAATTAAATTCAAATTGAAGAGAAACTCTATAGAACTTTTGTGAAGGTCTCATTAAGTGAAGGGAGAAATTATTTTCTATTTTTTAAGTGTTTAGAAGCAGTCTTTTTTAAAAAGATTTTTTTTATATTTTTTAATTAATTTAATAGAGCGCAAATTTTTAGAGTATACATTTTGATTTTATTAGAGCTCTAGTGGGGGTCGCCCCAATCGCCCTCTCGCTGCCCGCTGTATCCACCCTTGGTATAAAAGATAAATAGAGTCGATTTGCTTTTTTAAACATTAAGAACTTAATCGCCCATATTTTTTAAGCAAAAGGATATGTTTTTAGATTTTGTCACTTTAAGGGTGAGCGTGTCGAGCTATAACCATAGTGTTATGGAATTAGTATACGACTGATGCTTTATCACCAATTCTAGTTATGTTATTAATTTTTCATTATAGATAAAATAATAATAATTTTTCTCTTTGAACATAACATAATAATGTATCATTCTGTTATACCTGAATATGTGTTACATGAAACAAAAGAGTTAAACTATCTTCTTCGACTAACTCAAGACGGAACAGCGCAACTTGCCAAGCCCAAAGAAAGTTTAACTACTCGTATATTCTATGGACGCTACTTGGTTTCTACATTTACAGAGAAACTTAAAATAAGAGAAAAACGCAAATTCTTTTTATAACTCAACACTATTTTACAAAATTTATACTTAAATTGTGTTTTGAATCAAATAACACAAAACCTACCAGGCTATACCTATACATACAAATGATATCCTGATAAACACTTTAGCAGCCAAGAACAAGCAATTTTAGCACTATAAGTATAAAACCAATTTTGGTTATTCACTAGATGGATATGCGAAAATATAGCCACCCCCTCAGTTGTCAAAATTCACAATTTAGATGAGACTTTTCAAATTTTCATTCAATACTGGGTTCGTTATACAACAAAACTTGTAAGAATCAAACTTTTAAGACTGCAGGGGAAGACTACAACCACTCTAAGAGCTGCCTGCATGAAATGTTTATTCCATCCTATTGACGCATATTATTTTTTCTTATTTATAGGTGTATTTTCTTTTGTTCAAGTGATACCGCAGTTGACAGTGCATTGTAATGCATTGTAAGCAGAGCTGGGTAATACTTAAGTAAAAAAAGTACTACTAAGTACTACTTAAAGTACATTTTCGTTACTTACGACTTATTACTGAATACTTTTGAAATGCCCCTACTTAGTACTTAAACATAAGTAAACAGACATTTGTATTTATACTCGTACTTTATTTATTTATTTATGACGTTACAGCGATAGCTTACAGACTAAAATTCTTAGTTAAAAGCTAAAGGTTAATTGTTAAAAGTATTTGTTGTTTACATATTTCATCGAAAAATATTAAATATGAAAGATAAAAGTTCATCTATAATGTTAAAATAATAACAATGACTATGGAAAGAAATTTTTGAGGAAGATAAGAATTGCAAAGGAGAAACAAAAATAATATACAAAAAATTAAAACAATAAAGTATAAGATAAGAACAGAGGAAAAAAAATATTCAATGGGTAAATTATTCAGAGAGGGGGGTCTGAATCTCATGTCTAATAATTCTTTTAAAGGCACAGGGATTTTTTTGTATTCTGTAAGAAGAGGACTTGTACCATAAATTGGTCCTGGCGGTAGTAATTTGAAACGTTAACGGGCACCAGATGACTGTCTAGATGGAACAAGGTAGTTAATATTACGGAATAAACTTTAAAGATTTACAGATTCAGAATAAAAAATCCAAAACAATTTAAATGATTTAGAGATAATCCAGTTAATATGCAACTGAAATAATAGTTTCTGGCCGAAAATTACTCTTAAACCTTTCATTTCGGTAACACGATTAAAAGATGAATCGCCAATTATGTATTCATAATATAAGGTATTTCCTGTTCTGGAAAAGGAAATATTCAATGGTAAGAAGTTATCTTTGCTAAAATTTTCTAAGGTAAGAATGTCTCCTTGAAGTAATTTAAAGTCCTCTTCTGTGTGAATGACTTTAAAACTTTTAATATGATCTGCATATAAGAGACAATTGATTTTTAATAGGTGCGGTAAGCCGTTGATGCAGAGAAGAAAGATATAAGGACCAAGTATGGTGCCTTGTGGAACACCGGAGGTTTGTAAGGAAGGACAGGACTGATGACCGTTAAGGACTACTATTTTTAGTCGTTCGCGAATATATGATGCAAACCATGCAACTTAGTTATCGTAAAAACCTATATTAGATAATTTTTGGAGTATACGAGAGTGTGAAATTTTGTTAAAGCCTTTAGCGATATCAATTTTGATAGAATCGACTTCTTTCCCTTCATCAAGTGCTACTGAAATTCTATATAGCGCCAAGCTCGTGGTTGTGGATCTTTATGGAAGAAATCCATGCTGCTTAGAGCTCAAGATGAAGATGGTTTGTGGTAAGAGTCTATTATAGACAAGTTTCTCAAATACAAGGACCAAGCTATTAGAAATTGATATAGGCCTATAATTTAATTAGTTACCAGATTTAATAATTGGAGTAACGTACGATATCTTAAATGCAGATGGGTAAACTTGGTGGGTCAATGACAAGTTGACAGGTACGCTTATAAGAGCACTTAAGACGGAGGAACACTTCTTTAGGAAGATGTTCGGTATGGTGTCGGGTCCAGCATTCTTGTTTAAGTCAAGACCTTGAATGACAGCTTGAAGATTTTCAGGAGAATTATGTAATGTAGCTATTGAATAAGAAAAACAGGTTGGAAGAGAAGAGGAAGGTGGAGCAGCATTGCTGTGTGATTATTACCTAAAATGTTGTCAGAATATACAGATTTAAAGATGTGAGCAAATATATTAATTTAGATCGATAAAGCTCATAGAAAACATTATCTCATCACAAATTTTTTTTATGTTAATCAAGTAGGATACATGTCATTATCATTACCTACCCCAATAAATGCACTACACTAAAGCGGTTTTAGGAAACCAGGATTTCGATTTAAGTGAAAATTATATTAGAAAATATTTTTCGTCCCATATATAATAGTTTCATTATCTAGAAAACAAAATCAGGACACTATTCATATCATAAATCGTCAAATATTTCGCAGTAATATATAAAATGTCCCTTTCCATTTCCGTAATTTCTTCTCCAGTAAAAATCGAGCACAACACAAATATTTCACATTTTATCGCAATCGTCATCATCATCAGATTTATTTATATTCCTTTGTTTCAATGGTTCCTTAAAAGTCAGTATAAAATGAAACAAAAGAAAAAAACGAAAAAGGCAAAAGGAAATCAAAACGACGACAAGTGAAAAATATTAAATGAGCACAAAAAGGGAAAATTTTTGTTTCAAAGGCGCCAGAAAGGACATGTCTTCTTGTGATAAGGAATTATTTATGTGCCGCCAAATATCTAGGACTTTGCTTTCTTGTGAACATTTTTACTTTTAAGACAAAAAGGTTGAATGAGGAAGAGAGACAAAAAAAAAGACGATTAACAAGGATTGTGAAAAAATTATCACATTTTTGTTTATCCGTTTTTTTTTTTTACATTCTTCAGTAATCATGAATGGAATGATTTCTTTTTGTCATTTTCAACTACAATGTGTCGATTAAATATAGTACATATGTATATGTATTTTCTATCGCTGTAACACAGATAATCCATAAAAGTAGATACTTAAATGAAATGACCAAATCTACCGTGAAAATTTACTTAAAAAAAAAAAAACATTTGAAATTATTCAGAACTATCAGGATTTAGAAAATTCCCGGAAATATCCTTAATATTTTTTCGCAAATATGAAGTGTTCATGTCATACTCACAGGGGACACACAAAAAAAAATGCTATCCTTTAAGGTAATGTCATGGTGGCGGGAACACTAATATTACACCTTTTTGCAAAATATCACCTTAACTTGAAGGTGATATCTTTAAATCATTTTTCACTGCCACCATTGGGGACTCTTACAGTGTGACAAGCAATAAAACGATTAAACATTGAATTTAGCGTCTACACGAAGAGTTCAGACAATAGACAGATCGTAAATAATATTTCCCGCACAAAGCAATATTTTAGTCGCGCAGCACTTGCTATATATCTATATAGAAACCCTTAAGCAATTTACTTTTAACCGGTATATCAGATCTTTTCTTAGCAAGAAAGGATTTAGCGAGTTAAGAAATATCCTTTGACTCTTCATAAAGGACGAAAGTGCAACATCTGCGTATACATATTTTTCATTATTCCACCGGCCAACCGACCGACCGACCGACCAACTCAACAGGATATCTGTTTTTCTCATGCTGTTTATGACCTGTTTCAGGTTCATTTTTCATCTTTTGTTAAAATTCGTGTAATTAAGGAAAGAATTTGCAGAATTTTTCAGGATCACGTAAATATTTGTCATAATTAGTATTGTAGTAGATTTGCTAATGATTCCAAACGTTTTTGAATATTTGCATTGGTAGAACAATAGTACCTAGTGGGATGAAAAATAAATGGATATTAGACATGTGGACATTTTTAGAAAAGCCGATTAGAACGGACGAAATATTTCTAGATAGACGAGATAAGTAAAAATTTTTTTTGCTTTCTATGAATAAAAGCGGTATTACTACTTAGAAGGAATTTAAAAGATTTGAAAAGGATAATTTTCATAATTCTGCTAATATTTACCGCCAAAAGAAGTGTTCTCTTTAAAAAGGCATAATGTATCCATGTATAGGGTACCTATGTACTTTGAAAATAGATGAAAAGACTGGATAAAGAACGCATACCTACTTTGCATGAAAAATTCTTTCTTAAGTTATGTTCGAATGAGTACCAATACAAATCTTAAATTCGAATAAAAAATTCATTCAATGTTAAGACAAATGTCAGATTTCTCCATTTATTTTACATACCAAGATTGGAAGGACAACTTTTCATTGTTACTTAATTATTATTTCAGCATTTTGTCACCAAAAAAATCAAGTTGATTTCATAGAAAAATTAAAATAAGTCCCAATAATGCTAGAATGCTGGTAATACGCTTAATAAATGTTCTCTATATACACGTAGATGTCAGTTCTAGAACCACCTCTAATGATACAGACCATAGGAAAATTAGTATCTATAGTGTTGGTGCAACTGAACTTAGAGTGATTAAGAGTCTGACTATACGTACTCCGAAATTGTCTCGAAATTTATGGCAAATTATGACATCTTTCGGACCAGGACTAATAATTGATCAATGTGGAGAACTTTTTAAGCTTTTCATATTGTTGCTGTATTTTTAAAAAAAAAAAAACTATTAAAAAAATATTATATCAGATTCAACAAAACTGACTCTTTTAAGCTTGTAATTAGAAACAGTGTATGTATGCATGTATGTACTAGGCTTGGTTATCTCTTGACATGCAAATCGCCCAACCAATTCATAATAAATTAGCTAATAATAATAATAAGCTTTCGGGTATCATCAGAATTGAAGTGAAAGCATAAATAAAATAAATAAAAGTCGAACTAGATTGATGACGTGACAATATAAAAATATTGCAAAACATGTACACTGCAACGCAGGAACTCACAAAGTTTCCAGTAAATACGAAGTCAAAAAATCTATCAGGATAAAATCTTTTAAAAATATTGAAACTACCAACCTAGGGAAGGGATTGCTCTTAGCATTCTCCTGCACCCGCTTTAAACTACAAAATTATTATGACAAACCGACGAGACTCAAAAGGCATTCTGTCGGTGATACTGTATAATCGCGAGAAGAAATGTCACTACCACCGCGTATGTTAAAGTTAAAGTAAAATTTCCAGCAGATAGTAAAAATTTTTTTTTTCTATTATTATAAGTACAAAATTATTGCTAGTATTTTTTGGATTATAGACATAAAATTGACAAAAAAATTGTAGTTTCTTAGCTACGTTACCATTAACTCCGAAATTTGAATTTTGCTGCTCTATATAGTTACGCGGTTATAATAGTGCTAGTTTCCTGGTTATGAATGATGAATGAGTTTACGTAATAATATAAAAAAATATTTATTATTTATCAAATCAAATATTTTAAATGCAAAAATTCCTACGGTCACAAAAATAAAATTATCATATATGCATGTATATATGTAGCTCTACGCGTCGATGAACGAAATAAATTGGCTGCATATAATCACAATCTTTACAAACCCAAATGTAGTTCCTAATTGTAGTACTTATATAAATGCAATTGTGTTCAAACTTCAACTGATAACAAAAGAAAAAAAGAATGACAGAAGAAAAGACGAACATCAAATTATAAAGTGAATAGTTAGATAAAAGAGACTCGAACAGAGAACTACTCTGTACTACAGGCGTTTCAAGGAGAATAAACTTCAAATTTCTAATAATAATTTAATTTAAAAATTTACTCGCGAATGCTCAATTCAACAAAATTAATAAGTTTTCCTCAAATTTATCTCATTACCTTTTATGTCTTCACATTTTCTTCAAACATTGCAACTAAATTACTCCTGAAATTATTCACACACACAAATGAAAAGCCACTTTAAAGAAAATATTTTAATATCAACAAATTGATATGATCAATCGAAATTGATTTTTAAAATGTAAAATGAAACTTCACTTCACACAGATCAAAACAAAAAATATTAAAATGAACATTTTGCAATTAGGTATCATAGAAATACTTAGATCACCGCACGCACTACACAAAAGCCAAAAATGAAATGGATAAAATCAATTGCAAAAGCCTGGAGAGAATGACAATTTTTTGTTATTAGTCGGATTGCATCGCAATAATAAATTTGCAAAAAATTTCGTGTACTCAACCAATACTTTCAATTTTTAACTGTTTTCGATTTGTTTTTTTTTTTTTTTAATGATCATCATTATCACTAGTGACAAAACTCTACAGTTCAGGAGAGCACCATAATTTAATAAGTGCTTTACATCTCTTCACATTTTTGTGTGTGTGTGTGTGTTTTTTTTTTTTACTTCCTTAAGGCACAATCAATTGGTTGCAAGCAAACCTGAACTCTTGCAGTCGGAATTACAGTTATCAATAAATAATATTTGAAAGAGTAAGAGATTTTTAAATGTGAGAAATAAAAATTAAGAAATTTCTTAAATGATTTAGAATTTGAGCCTAAACTGGAAAAGTGGTATAGAATATAATTTTGGAATAAAATCTCAACAACTCGACATTTACATTTTGCCAACATTTTTAGCGTTATTATTGTATACACGTACATACAATTGTAATTTATGGCGTCGATGAATGAAATAATATAATTGATCTCTGCATCCGGCCTATAACAGCAATCAAAAACATCAGACACCGAATGTAGTTCTTAATTGTGGTAAAGAGTTATATACAAGTTCTACAATTGTGGTAGAGAGCACACTCTCTACCACAATGAGGAGCTGCAATTGTGTTGAAAAAAAAAGAGACAACAAAAATCTCTCATCGGAAATTATAAAATTAACAGTTAGACCTAAGAGACTCTCTATACTCGATGCATTCTTTTCACAGATTTTAAAGATAACACATTTTTTTTTTAACACAGAAGAAGAAATAATTATCAGCAAAATTTCTAAGAATAATTTTAAAATTCACTATCAAATGTACAATTCCATCACTCTCATTACCTTTTATGCCTGCACATGTTCTTCAAAAAAAGTTCTTCCATTACGGCTGAATTGTTTTTTAAATTAACCACCATGTGCCAAGAAATTTAAACTTTAATTTATAAAGATCACACTACGTACCTACTTCAATTTGTATTTAAAATATAAAATAAAATTTCATTTCACACAATGAAAGCAAAAAATTTAAAATGAAAACTTTTTATTTATCACAAAAATTATGGAGGATTACCGCACTACACAAATGCCAAATTGAACTGGTACTGGAGGAAATGAATTGCATGCAAAAGCCTAGAGAGCAAAACAAAATTTTTATTAGATGCATATCGCATTGCATCGCAATTATTAAATTTGCTCTAACTCTTGTACTCAACCAATACATTTCAACTTTTAACTGTTTTTCGATTTTTTTTTTTTTTTTTTTATTATCACTATGGCTATTGATAGTACTGCAGCAGTGCAGTAGAATTGTAGAAGCGTCCTATTTTAAAATATTTTCTGGTTCTCTTCACATTTTTTTCTGACTGCAGTGGATTACTATGAACAACCCTGCATTCAAATGGCAGTTATCAATAATTATAACTCTGGAAGAGACAGATTGAGATGTGAGGTGGAGAATGGAAACATGTAGAGATTTGTTAGATGATTTCGCAGTTCAACTGGGAGAGATAATTTTGTGTAATTGCAAATGAATGGTGTGAATACGATTTTTTTTCCACAACTCGGCATTTATATTTTGTCAACAGCTTTGTTCTTATTCTGTATATGTAAGCTATGAACATTTTTTTTTATCGTCAAGGCAAAAATCTTAACAATATTCAAAAAATTCGAATTTATGGAAAATATATATACACGCTTCAAACTTCCTTCCACAGATCAATTAATTAAAATTAAAAATTTATTATAAAAATTATTAGAATAGCTAGACTAAAGTAAGCCTGTGCCGGCAAATGGCAGTTATCTTATTAATATTGGATTTTTCAAGTAGTATTGCGATGTATTACTGAATCCCATATGTGCAGATACTGCCATAGTTTATTATTAATTGATATTTCAAATATCTTTAACAATTAATTTAATTACACTTAAATTTGAGTAAGATTTTAAAATAATACATTTACTATACAGGTAAAGGAAATCAATATTTTCTATTACAGAGGACTTAAACTGAAACAATTTTATAGTTGAAAAATGTAATAATTTATTTAAATAAAAATCATTAGTTTGCGATCAGTACGTTTTTTCTTTAAGGCTTTTAATATACCTTTAAAATAAGTAATTTGGGTGTGTTACAGAATGAATAACATTAAAATGTGAATAAAACGAAAATTTTGCGGCCTGAATGATTGGATCGGATTTTCAATATTGTATGTACTTATAATAGGCCGAAAAAATAATGGAATATTTTTCGAAAAGCGAAAGTCTTGTTAAAGAATATATTTATATAATATTTTAACAGTCTTGAATGTAAGAAAATGTTGTTCGCAAATATCAACCAATTTACGAAATTACATTAATACTGGATATAAAATATATATTTTAAAATTTATAAAGTTTTTATGGTAAAACACTCAGGGTGTCATTTGTGATTAAAATCAACAGAAGCTTCAAGAGCCAGTTAGTAGATACTTATCGAGTTCTTCAGGTGTTTGAAACAGTATTTTGATCGAAAATAATTTTGCGAAGGAAAAATTTTCAAAAATGTCATGCTTTGTTAAATTAATTTTGGAACTTTTCGTTCATAGACACATAGGAATTTGGAAGATCCTGTCACAATTTTATCTGTTTACGCTAAGATAAATTCTTATGATACCCACTAGATGAATGTAAAATTTGATTTTTGAACTAAGTGGTTTTTCGAATATATATTTCTAGAACGGTTTATCGGACAGTAAAATTGAATATAACCAATTTCATAGGATTTTATATTCTGAAAAACTTTTCAGTACAATAAAAACATCTAGGACTGATCGTTTTGATAATATACGTAAAAAACCTATATAAAGTTTTATATGGCAACAGCAAGAAAGAGTTGCCCGAATTAGTCCGGTTTTGAAATTATCTTTACTATTTCTATGAAAACGCCGTATTCAAAATTTTAGCCCTATACGTTGACGCGATGCAGGGTTCAGATATATAGTAAAAACTGAAAAACGTAATTTTTGTATGGCAACCCCACGAAGGAGTTACCCGAGTTGTCCCAGGTTCGAACTTAATTTAACTTTTTTTTTTTTTAAAGACGGACAGACAGACGGACAGACGGACAGACGGACAGACGGACAGACGGACAGATGGACAGACGGATAGATAGACAGGCGGAAAGACGGACGGACGGACAGACGGACGGACGGATGGACGGACGGACAGACAGACAAACGAACAGACGGACGGATGGACAAACGAACATGCAAAAATCAAAATAACTTTCTATATTATGAGTGGGTCTATACCCTATAGTTAGTATACCCTATAATTTCATTTAGGGTATAAAAGCCAAGAATAAGACTAAAGTTATTCCCCCAAAACAAATATTTGCAAAGATGGAATATAACTTCACTCAAAAATTAGTTATCCTTCATTTGCTACTAGAATCATTAAAATCGAAGTAAAATATTTGAAATAGGAAACAAATTTGAGCTTTTCTGTGCTTGTAAAAATAATAGTAACAATACACACAATAAATCTTAATCTGAACCAAAATACTTTTATTTATAAATACGAAAAGTAATCAAGGTGCGTCAACCTCCAAATTAAATGTGAGTAGAAAATGAATTAATTTCGAATTGGTAGATACAGTTTTGCCTGTCATTTGAAATTATGAAATCAGATTCGAAATGTTGAAAGTAAATTACAAAAATGATTGTTAAATTTGAAGCGAAAATAAAAAACCTAATAAATTAAACAACAATATAAAAACATTGAGTTGGACAAAAGACAGAAAACTAGTTTGCTTGAATAGCTACAAATATGAAATTGTCTAAAAAATCTATACCAGAAGATTTGGTCACTGACGAAAAATTGTGGTTCGAAAAGTATGTGACTCGAGTCCAAGTTGATGAAAACGATTTGTAGTGAGAATGTTTCACGATAAGGTTCGATGATATTAAAGCCTGGCTAATCAACGAACTTGCAACAAAAAGATAAATCAGAGTTCAGTAGTCTAGAAAAACATGTTTTCACATCCAGATGTGAAGTAATTACTGCATTTAAATCTCTAGCCAATTATGACTAAATAAAATCCCATCTAAGAAAACAAAATATTCCATCTATAACTTCCATTGGCTTTACGCGTTTAGACTTAAAAAACAGTATAGAATATCTAAGGATTATTTTAGATAAAAAAACTGAGCTAGAAGCCACACCTGGAAGATAAGTCAAGTAAAGCTTGACATGCGTCGGAAAGCAACGGAAAAGAAGTTGGATCTGATGCCTCAGTTGATCCTCTGGATTCACATACATGTACAATATGCTTATAAGGGGTGGCGCAAAAATACCGGCACTATAGAAATTACTTATATTTTTTTTATATGACATCTCCTGTGATTCTGATATTGAAAATTGTGTAGTTAGCAAATGTAAAATTACTAAAAATAAACAACGAACGTTATATTCCCCAAGAACGTTGGATAATCCTGTCAATATTTTTACGGAATAATTCATCAGTGATAAAAACACAACGTGAATTTCGTCGACGATTTCCCCGCAGTCCGGCACCGGTTGGTCGCACAATGCGATGCTTTGCCACACGCTTCGAAGCGACTGGTGCAACATTGGATAGACCTAAGTCTGGCAGACTAAGAAATGGTCGTTCAGCCGAAAATATCGATGCTGTGCGCAAAGATGTGGAAGAGTGTCCAGAAATATCAACGAGGCGACGTAGCACGCAAGTGGGTATTTCCAGGCGGACTCTGCAGCGTATTTTGGTCAAGGACTTGAAAATCTTTCCCTATAAAATACAGATGACTCATCAGCTACTCCCCACTGACCACCGAGGTCGTCAACCTTGAAGAGGACGATTTTTTTTTTTTTTTTATTTAGTTGTGAGACGAAGCGCATTTCCATCTCTCGGGGCATGTCAATAAGCAGAATACTCGCTTCTGGGGCACTGGAAATTCACGCATTATTCAAGAAACACCTTTACATTTACTAAAAGTTACTTTATGGTGTGGCGTCTGTGATGAAAGAGTGATCGGACCCTATTTTTTCGAAGACGCTACAGGCAATGCGATAACTGTCAGTGGCCAACGCTACAGAACCATGTTACGTGAGTTCTTGATACACAGTTTGAATGAATTGGGGCTAGAGCATTTCTGGTTCCAACAAGACGGTGCCACACAGCGCGCGACACTATGGACTTACTGAGGGACGCTTTTCCAGGACGTGTTATCTTTCGTTTTGGCGATTTGCCTTGGCCAGCAAGATCACCCGATCTGATCTGTCCAGACTTCTTTCTTTTGGGTTATTTGAAATCACTGGTGTGTGTGAATAAGCCACAACAGATTCTCGCAGCCCTAGAAGAAAATATTCATCAAGAAATAAGGAACATATCGCTGGAAGTGTTACTTACGGCAAGTTATGGAAAATGTCATAAATAGGGCTGAAATGTGCATCAACTCTGGAGGTCACCATTTAAGAGACATGATCTTCAAAGCCTAATGCGACGAAATTTCATGGCACAAGTATACATACATAAAAAACTAAATCTAGTTTTCTAATTTAAAAAAGAAGTTGTAGCTGAACCAAATAGGGTCATTACTTTTGCACCACCCAGTACAAGATCATCGGACCGACCTTAAGCAACAGGGGTAAAAGCGATATGGATCTTACAAATGATTTGGCATCTCATTTAACATCGCGAGATTGAGCTTATCCACAGTTGGTGTCTTGGCTCCTACATCTTCAATGATCTACAGTTGGTGTCTTGGCTCCCACATCTTCAATGAACTATACGAAATAGGTTGATGAGCCTATTAATAATTTGGGTCGTATATTTTGATAGTAGTTCATTTTTGAAGTTAAAAATATTGCAAATTTATTAACCAATTATGTTTACTAAAGAATTCTGAAGAAAACAGAAATCATATACCCTAATGGACTTGCACTACTTTCAAAATAAACGGTTCATTTTATAAAATCATTCGGCTGAGATTTATGAACTAAACAAATGAGAATTTTGACGATGAGCAATGGACTTAGTACTTGTGTTTATAGCTCTGTCGGGGCTCAAAATCTTTTCAATCCATCCATACATATTCATTATGCCTCCGATGTATTTTATTAAATACTTAAATAGCTTTCTCCAACCATCCTAGTATAATTCCTCTAAGTGAACAAAAAGAAAACAGCAGGAGCAGCACTTGTCTCATTTTTCTAGTCTTAATTTTTTTTTAAATTAAAATATTTAAAATTCTTCTCGTATTAAAGAGTAAAAATAAAAAAAAAATAAAAAATTTAAAAAGATTACACCCACCGAATAGGCATAAAATTAAAAAAGAACACCTTTTGACGATGCACGAAAGATCTATCAATTTCGGTATATACTCTTTCATGTGTCGGGACCATACCAAATTAGACCTGCTACTTCGTTACACCTAGGTAATTCAGAAAAAGCAAAGCTATAACCGCTTACTGTATGATCGTTTAAAATGATTCTCAGTTAAAAGTCCAAGTCACGAAGGTATTTCATTGGTTCCAATTGTTTAAACAGGAACCGATGCTTGAAGCACAATGATTAGACAGATTCCAACGTCATTCTCACCTGCATAGTAATTTTGAAATGAGATTTTTAAGCGATCAATTAATTTTTTTTTTTTTTTTTTTTTTTTTGTAATAATTTATTTTGTCCATGGAATATCGTTCATAAAAATGGGCCGTGTTTCAAAATGAACAAATTATAAGAGGATTAGCGTGAAAAATTATACCGTACTACCGAGAAGCAACTATATATATCGCGCAGATCATTTTATTGTAGTCTTTTTATAATAGACCGCAGTTTTTAATTAGATTTTTGATATCTTTACAGGGTATAATAATTATTATTCTTTCGAATTTTAAGGTTGAATCTGTATTCCTGATCGATCATCAAAGCGATATCGGCAGGATTCAGTTATGTCAGTAGAATCTGATAGACAAAGCTGAAATCAGTCGAAAAAGCAGAATCTAAGTAGCACATACTCATATTGAATACACGCAGCTTTGTTTGTTATAAAATTAATTAGATTTTATTAGATGAATCTACTTGCATTTAAAATGGACCCCCATAGCATGTACTACTACGGTTAATGACGTCATATCGAAAATATGACAAGTATCTCTCAGCGATTAATAAAAAAAGGCTTAGAAACTTAGTGTCCATCTGTGTCTGATCATAGAATTAAAACATCTCCATAAAATATAGAATGAGACAGAACATAAATGATAATCAGTGGGAAAATATGAATCAAATAAACTCTAAGAAATTTGCGGTGCTGATAGCAGCGCGTTTCCAGAATATACCTTGGAAAGGTAGAAGAAATTATTGACAGTGTACAGAAAAAAAATTTACTAGTTTTGATATGGAAAGGAACCTTCCAATGTTAAATGTTATTAGACTGAAGTGCATTTTTGGAACATTTCTTTTCCATACAGTCCTTGGCATACTATACAGAATGTTGGGAGAGATTATTATATGACCTTCGGCAAGTACTGATTCCATGTCCTTTTCTGATTAGGGAATGATGATCATTATTACACTTTTTGGCAAGTTTAACTTTTTGAAAATCGGATTCATATATTAGTGTTGTGTTATACGTCGGGCAACTATTAATTTTGATTGGGTGATATTCGAGAAAAATTATAAAAACAATCGTCAATCGACCTGTAAACCACTTTTTATTTTTATTACCATCATTCACAACTTTCAATTTCTTCATGGGACTAAGAGGTGATTTTTACAATTGATGACAGTTGAACACATAATGTAAGTACCTAGATGTTTGGTAAAATACTTTCTTTTTTTGCTGTAACTAAGTAAAAAGCTTTAAGCTCTACCCAGCAAAAGTAAATTAGACAACCTTATAATATATGCATAAACCCACACTGAAGGAAATACTGTAGGTAATATTGAAAAATCATATTTTTTAATCTCTAACAAAAATTATTTGTTATATTAACAAAAAAAATTCCAGATTACTATGAATATTTGTTTTTTGATGTAAAAATCGAAAAATCTTAATTATCAAGTTGAAAAAATATATTATACTTTTTTGCTAAATTGAAAAATATTTTTATCACATCGAAAAGAGTTTTATTGTACTGATAAAGTTCTCGTAAAATTTTGTTTTGTCATATTGAAAGATTTTTGTCAAAATTTGGATAAACTATTTTCATATTGAAAAAAAAATTTATCAAATTGGTAATATTTTGTCAGTTCTATTGATTTTTATTTCAATCTGATAATTGTTTTTATTTAACTACAATTGTTTGTCCCTACGTGACATTAAATGTGTTACTTAGTTCTCGTCTTGTGTGTCAGTGGGATGATTTTAGAAGTGCGACTGTAAAAGTGATTTGATATAATGTGCTGTGAACTTGAAACTTTAATTAAACAATTGAATACAGATGTGGATCTTATAGAGAAGTGTAAATTAATGGATTATTTAAAGCGTAAGTTTTCTATTTATTTAATGTAATATTTCTTATTTGAGTAACAACATTTTAATTGCCTCAATGAAAAAAAAATAAATAAATAAAGCAAGATAATATGTGATTCAGCTGCAGCAATGCACGGAAGTTTTTTTTTTGTTCATTTAAATATTGAAATTTTTGCATTGAATAACTTGAGTATGGAGCAATATTACAACCGTTTATATATTTTAGAGTGTAAAATAGATAAGGAAGCTATTTCATATATAACAGAGAAGCAATTTAGGAGATTTTTTTCTATGTACGATATTCCACTTGGTATTCAAATCATTTTTGAGCAACGCGTCTTGGTTTGGCAGAAACTACAGGTAATTAATTAATTATAACTCGTCAAATAATAAACGAGTGCTATAGAAACGATATTTGCAGGTGCAAATACCATAAACGCATTTTAATAATTAATAATAATATAGAAGAGCTCAACACTTCTACACCTTTGTTAAATAATTCAGGAAATTCTTTGACTATTCCTTTAATCTCAATCTCTTCGGAGCAAGAACAATTGAATCTCCCTTCAACTTCTAGAACAAAGCAATTCAATAATCAAACAATAACATATACTATTCTTCAACCACCGAAGCAATCTCAGCCGGAGCTACTACAATTATTAACACAATGGGGCGTGGAAATATTATATAACAAATGTATAGGTATACAGTTGCCAGTAGTTACATAGATCGTTATAATATTATTTCAATTTCAGAAGAGCAAATCAATGTGGAAACTTTAAAACACATGATACCCCGTAATTGCGAATTATTGACTAAAGACTTTAAACTTGGAGTCCAAATAAGATTCGAACACAATTTTATGAACTGGATAAAGTCGAAAAAGACTACCATGTCCTCCGATTTATCGGAAAATACTTTCCTAATTGATGAAATGCATACAAGAAACGACTTAAAAAATATTAATTTACAAGACTTTCTAAAAACTAGCAGCCAAGGCAGATCACTTCTGGATAAATATAAAAATAACCTTCAATTAAATGATGGCTGCAGAACTATATTATGGTCGGTATTATTATTAATCATTTGATTAAAAATGACATCAAAATGACTGTATATTTGGCTGAAGATCTGGCAAATAAAATTGCTGCTCTTTTCCCATCTGAGATAAAGGTTTACATCATATCATTACTATTCTTAAGATTTTACTGCTGAGTCTAAAATTATAAATCATTCTTAGGCGATCTATTTTTTAAATCATCACGGCCAACTGGAATTATGCTATATAAATAAATATTTTGAATTTTTCATATTTGATTCCAAGTAACTCGTGTTAACAAAAATTTCAGCAAAAGCGAAATAAAAACAAATCAATTCGAAAAATTAATTTGTTTATATTGACGTAAAGCTTTGTCAATATAATTAAAAGTTTGATAAAGAATATATTCATTATAATAAATATTATTCATATTGAAAAAAAAGACTTATTTGATTTGAATAACATTTTAGTTGATTTGAAGATTTTTATTTTCAGGATGAAAAATGCTTCATCAAAGTGAAAGAAATTTTTTGTCATTTTTAAAACAAAATTTGAGGTTTTGTTAATATGATAAAAAGTTTCATGAAATTTTGTTTTATAAAAATGTGTGGTAATAAATTTTCAATTTGATAAACGTTTTTGTTGGATGTATATTGATAGCTCTTTTGTTGATTCAATCAGGTTTTTTGTCAATTTTACTAAGGTTTTTCTTTCAGTGCATAAACATTCTAATCTAATTTAGAAATAAGATCTAACAAAACTTAATCCATAACAAATTTAAATGGCTAAAATTAACTGTTTGTATACATACAATATTTTGCATAGATAAACAGATTAAGTTTTAATATTTTCATAGTAACACAATACAAACCATCAGGCCATAAAAGAACAAATTCAATCTGCAAGAAGACCACTAACCGGCACCATCCAAAATACCGAATAGCAAAATATCAAATGACCATTAAAAGAATTTTAATTGCATCGAGCATCTGCCCTTTACTGGTGTGGTGTGGTGAGAAGTACCTATTCATTCATCTATTGACGACTTGTGACCACTCGTCATCCCATATATGTATGTACATAATTCTGCAGACCATTGTCCAGGCATCCTTTCATGGATTTGTGATAGTTTTTGAAAAATGTCTTTCCAACAATAGCATGGCAATAAATTTGATGACATTTATTGGATTCTCGAATGCAAGCAGCAGAAATTTTATGAAGGGAATTGAGCTGTTCACTCGATTGAGGTCAAGCAGTCTGTGATCAATATAATTTGACAATACAAAATGTTACAAAGGGTCAAAGGACACAATTGAGAAGAGAGAAAGAGTAGTGAGTATAGGAGGTACCTACTATATAAAAGGGAGTATATGCTGTTCCGGAACACAAGTCCGGACGCATGGACATGTCCTTTACAAAATTTATACAAATGGTTGCTAATATAGAAGGCATATACGACGCACTTCATAGATTTAGATAATACAAATATGTAACTGCGAGTGTACAACAGTTCGGGAGTGTGTAAATAAGACGAATGCATGTAATTCGATACTGCGGAAGAATTAATGGGCCACGCGATGAAAAACAACAACAACAACAACAACAACAACTTGAAAAGATTCTGTTTAAGCCACACATAATTACGCTTAAGAACATAGAAACTGTGAAAATATTTTGATTGACATTTTCCACCAATATAAAAATATCTTTGATGCGATGTGATGGAAAACAACCTACAGCATATATAAATATGTACAGACATCTGGATGAAATCTCTGAAATCTATCCTCAATCACACCTTTACCGCCTACAACATTTTGCCTCTTAACTAAGGTCACTATTTATAGACTAATACGGATTCCTTTTCTAAATCTGTGGCCTACTATTGCTACTATATATTCGTCATATGTTTTTATAAAAGTAATGAATGTGGGGGTGAATAAATCTAAGAAGAAAAAAAAGTTATTTTTACCCTAATAACAGAAGAAGAAAAAAATGATAATTTTCAAAAATTCAGGGAGGGAAAAGTTCATCTGAGGCCAAAGTGGCACGCGACATTTGACAGTTCAATTTGAATGCGACACACCCTCTGGTCCTCGAAATCCTCATTTAGTTTCTACTTTGCGTATTGATCTCATTCGATGCTATATGCTACTACTACTATTGATGATGATGATGATGATGATGCTTCTGCTACTGCAGCTACTGCTGCTGTAGCTGTTGCAGTCTGGAATAGTGTTAAATGACAGTTTTAGGTGTCAGGATTTACATTATTTATGGATATAGAACACGATTGGAGGGTGAAATCCAACTTAAATGGTCATTAAATGGATATTTTTAGAGTTTTAAGTGCATGCTGTCATGAATAGTGCGGTAACAGTTCATTGAGTTTCCACCAAAGACGAAATATTGTGTAGTAATTGAAATTAAAGAATTTTACAAAATTCTAGTTTTAGTTGTATATTTAAGGAAAATTTTCTGGAATAATTATGTTTATGTGGGTGGGGATAATGGTCGCATTTCGGTTGCTCTTTATGTTCAAATCATTTAAGTTGGTTAAGGATCTTCTCGAAGATTTACTCAGGATGGGGCTTCCTTTGGTACCTATAGTAGGAGAAAATTTTTTATTACGCACCTCAGTAAGTAAAACTAATTTGTAAACATCTACAATAATAATGCAGTGATAGTAATAGCTAGCGATTCCTCTGTAGCACACTATGGAGGATGTATTCGTGACATTGTATGGCTAGCTTGATCTTAAACTCAATCCCGATAAAACGATTCTTGTTCATTTTACTGGAAAGTGATAAATTGTCGAATTAATTTAATAATAATAATAATAAATATATATATTTCGGTATTGCGTACACAAGATTGTATAATCTTTTAGAGTACAATTAGGTATGGAGCTAGATAGTATTCTAAGTTAACATTAAAAATATATCTAAGATAAAACAAAACCAAAAAAAGATAAGAGAGAAAAAAAATAATAATAAGATGAGAAAAATACTATGATGTTGAAGAATTCTTAAATTATTATTATTCTGGAGCCTCAGTTGTGGAGGGAGAAACATAGTAAAATATTAAGAAAAAAAAAAAAATTAGATGAAAGAGTTAATTCGTGTGTGCCTTAATGAACCTTCTGAAATCCCTGACACTACCCGCCGTCTGAGCTCCATGAGGAAGAGCATTCCATAAACGGGTGATTTGAACAGGATAAGAACACTCCATTACTGATCTATTGAAGCGAGGCATTATTAGATTTCGACCTCTTTGGGACGCGGTCAATTGGAAAAATTCTCTAAGATAGCGCGGCTTATTAGTCTGTAGTAAGACATATAGGAAAATTAAAGCTCTTTGTTTTAGGTAGCTGGAAAGAGAACAGCCCAACAGGTTAGTCCTGAAGATCGAAACATGGTCGAATCGCCTCAAGCCAAATATAAATCGTATGCAATCGTTAAATGCAACCTCTAGCTTGCGAGCGCATACGCTATCCAGCTTAGGATAGATGATGCTGCCAAATGTGAAATGTGGTAAAATAAGTGCATTTATAAGCTTAGATCGCATACCTCTCGATAAGATGTGGGTCGATTTTGTAAGAGTTTTTAATAATAATAACCTTTCGATTATTGTTTTTGACCTTGTCGTATAAGGCATGCGTATAGCAATAGCAAATTGTGAAATCTTATGTGCATAGTAGTTATTTTTTCCAAGAACACCAAATCCAGATGAACGGTGTATTTAGGGTAGAAAAAAATATCATAAATTGGGCAATTTGAAAATAATGTTGATAGGGAAAAATGAATTTTTAAAATTCTGTGTGAATGTTACCATTCTGTAACCCTTGTTTAAAATTTTCATGCAATAGTAAAGGGTTTTCCAATAAGAGGTGTTATTTTACTTAGCCCGCTATTTCGGTAGATGTCACTTTTGGAGCTGTCATTTTTTGACATTTGACAAGTAGAAACTACGCCATTAATAAAAATGGAACGATAAAAATGGAACGATACACGATTCAACAACGCATTGAAATTATTAAAAATGGTGAAAATGTGGCAGAGACGGTTCGTAAAACTCGAAAATTTTTGGGTCGTCGTGAAGCACCTTGTCGGACCGCTATACAGAAATTGGTAGAAAAATTCGAGCTGTCGGGACAAGTTAGTGATGTGAAGAATAAAACCCGTGCACGTCGCTCAAGAACAGCCGAGAATATTGCTGCTGTAGCCGAAAGTGTTGAAGAAAACCCAGGTTTGTCCATTCCTCGTCGTTCTTTGGAATTAGGCATTCCACAAATGTCATTACACCGTATTTTGCATAAAGATTTGGGTCTTAAGGCTTATAAAGTTCAGTTAACACAAGAACTCAAGCCGGCCGATCATCAACAACGTCAAGTCTTTGCTGATTGGGTCCTTGAAATGCATGAAAATGATCCGGAATTCCATCGAAAACTCATCTTGAGTGATGAGGCCCATTTCCACCTCGATGGCTTCGTCAACAAGCAAAATTGTCGCATCTGGGGCTCGGAAAACCCAAGAGTTATTGTTGAAAAGCCTCTCTATCCTCAACGTGTGACTGTTTGGTGCGGTTTATGGTCCCGCGGGGTCATTGTACCTTACTTTTTCGAAAATGAGGCTGGAGCAACAGTTACGGTGAATGGATTGCGCTATCGACAGATGATTAATGATTTTTTATGGCCGGAATTGGATGGTATTGATCTGGACAACGTTTACTTTCAACAAGACGGCGCTACGTGCCATACAAGCAACGAAACCATTGATCTTTTACGGGAAAAGTTTCCGGACCGTGTTATCTCTCGAAGAGGTGATCACAATTGGCCACCGAGATCTTGTGACTTAACACCTTGCGACTTCTTCCTTTGGGGACACGTGAAAGAGAAGGTCTACGCCAACAGCCCAGCGTCGATTCAAAACCTCAAAGATGGAATTCGTAAGGCTATCGAGGACATAGGGCAGCCACTTTGCGATTTGGGTATGGAAAATTTCATGAAAAGGATATGGTCCTGTAGGCGTGGTCGTGGTGGTCATTTGGCTGATGTTATTTTCCATTATTAACGGCATGCCTTGAAAGATCCGATCATTTATCTCAAAAAATGGCATTTTTCTTTGAATATCAAAATAACACCTCTTATTGGAAAACCCTTTACTAAAACTACTACTAGAAAACAGTGTAACCAATGGTCACAGAATTGTAACATTACCATGGTATTTGTGAATCGGTGTAATAGTTACCAGACTATAATGAATAATGTGTAAGGTGCATACTGTAATCGTTTAAGTATTACCCTTTATTTTTCGTAATGATGTGTGCTTTGAAATTAAGGTTTAAGGATTGGAAAAAAATTAATACTACTACATTTACCATCATATGTGTAATTATTGATTATTAAACAATCGACTTAGATACTTACTTTAAAAAGCTGCCACAAAAGCTTAAAAGCTTTCGCTCCTTAGTTTCTCTAGAGATCTAAGTAGAAATATTTCCAGGTATGAAATTGAATTTTTCCGTTTTTTTGTTTTTAATGTGGGATAGAAGAAATTGGATTAACTATAACTACAACGAAAATCAGTACAGCTATGATAATAGAATTTTCTTAAGTATTGTGTTATTTTAACATCTCCATTTGTGTACTGACATTTATCTTCAAATTAAAACCAACTCCTTAAAAACATTCATTTTGACATTTTCATTTTGATACTTATTTAGGCAACAAATAAAACCACATTTACGATACTATTTAGACACCGATTCCCCAACAGGAAAAATGTAATTTAAAAATCATAAAAAATCAACCGCACCTCTTACACTTACTTTCATATATGTATGTATTTAAGTATATTCCTACGTATGTTAAAACTGTGGTTAGTAGACTTACTTTCATGCCGGAAGAAGGGGGTTTGACATAAATATTTCAACAAATTTATCCTTTGGGAGTAACAAAGTTTCCTCGTCTTCATGTAGTGTCATAAAACCCACAAAAAAAAAACACACACACACACTTCACAGGTATGAACAGTCGAAATTATGGATTAGGTGTGAAAATATAAATTTTAATGTCGGGTATCACGCGAGCTAAAAACTGTGATGACACGAGTAAAGAAGGGTCACAAAAATAAATAATAATAAGAGGGGACTTGACATCTACATATTATCTGGATCGAATATTTTAATATGAAAAAGATAGGAATTTTGTAATAGATATTTACATACATATATGTATGTGTGGATATTTATGTATGGAATCGTATGTCAGTCAAGGTTATTACTTATTAATAAATTACATTAGCATTTTTATGAAAGATAAGTTTTAACTTGAATATTAGCTTTAATTTAGGGTTAAGCTTTACACGTTATTGGTGAGGTTTAAGATTCTAGAAGAAATGTTCAGAGTTTGGAGGAAAACAAAAACAAGTTAAATAAAGTCTTCGAATGAGCTTTATTTATCACTGCGAGTTGCAACAATTTTGAAAGATTGCTCAATTGTAGCAGCACGCCAAAATACTCGTCGACGTGTGTCTTAATACATCTGGTATATATAAGGGATTAACACAATCTCGATTGTAAGTTTTAAAAACTTGATCGTTTTTTTTTTTTTTTTATCATAATTCTATTAATCATAATTTGTCTCCACTTAAACCTTAAAGCTGGCAGTAATTTTTTCCTTGTGATAATTTTCGAAACAACGGTACACCTTTCTGACGTAAATTGATTAATGATCGTCAATACAAATTTTTTTAATCTCGGCAAAAGGCAAGCGTGCGCTTCACTAAAAGTATACCAACTAAATGCATAGGAGAAAAAAAGGTAACCAAATTCGGGGTTAACTTGGCTCCCTACTATTGCTACTGCTGATATAATTAATCATTTCTCTCAGCTTATATAGTGCTTCCAAGCCACTGAATAAAGACATGAAAAGGATTAAGTCCTGGATTTGAATGTTTCCTGATTTGTAATTTGTTTTAATTTTCCCCCATTGATGGGCAGCAGGCGACAACATTCAAGTACCTACATCAAGGGTGAGGATTGAGAACATATGTAAATAGTCGTCTTCGACACGTCATTTGCGAATATCAAAGAAGTCAACGAATTCGATCATTAATTTTTCGAATCCACCTCCCCCCTCACTATATCACTCCTATTCATTTTCATTGAAACGTAACCATGATGAAAAATGATTTTATATTCAGAGTTGGAAAGGTCTTTTCTTATGAAATCAATTCCAAAAGTATACGTACGACCCGACCCACCGTTCAGTTCTTCCAATCCTTCAGTGTATATATTCAGAAAGAAATTCAAATTGCTTCGGCGTGTGATGTATTTTTTGTTTTTTTTTTTACTTATGCTATGTTTTGTTTCAGAAGGTGCTGTCGAAATTTCTTTTAAAATTGAATTAAAATAATTAAATCGCGGGGAACAAGGGATCATATATCAAATACAGTTCACACTTGAAGGCACGAAATTCAAATTAAGTGATCGCGCCTCGATGGTAACAATTGCTCATTTGCTGCTGCTTTTGCCGCCGCCGCCACCGCCACCGCCGCTACCACAGCACAACTGACTCGCTATGGGGTTACAGCTATTGCGACTAAGCGGATCGCGCAATTAATTTCCTTTTGAGCACGCTTTGATGGGCATGTGAGCCAGTAACAACCAACCTCTATACCACCATAACTTGTCTCTGGTACAAAAAGAGCACAGAGATATTTTTACATGAGTTTTTACTTAGTGCAAAATCAAGTTTCTTGCTATGATTACGTTTTGTAATAATTACCACAAAACTCTAACAGCTATATATGCAGGAAATGATGGCAGAGACAATGCTCTGGCAGGAAATCGGTGAGCGAGAATAATTAGCACGGATTAATTGAAGCTACATATATTTAACGGATTTTTGTTGTTGAAATTATTTTTATTTTATTTTTAATTTTTTTTTTGTTCTGTACATGCCCTGACAAATGATGGTAGCGTAGTAAATGGGTGCAACAAACTACTTTTACCCGGTGGGACTAGAGAGAATGGATGAGAATGCAATGAACATTTAGAGAAACTTTTATGGAAAAACATATTCTCATGTGTATGTAGTAAAAAAAAAAATTTCGATTAAGTTAAAGTTAAAATTAGATACCTATATTTAAGTTGGTAAAGGACATAACTTCTCCTTGTAAACTTACGAGTGCCGCAAAGTTCTGTAATGGATCCCATACTTTTCATAATGTTTATAAGCGAAGATAAATTGCATTAGAAATGTTTGGTGCAGAGAAAAACAAAACAAAACAAATTATGAGAATTTTCGTGAAGTGAAAGAGAATGAGTGAGAGTGCTCAAAATCACAAGAAAGAGATTGATGTAAACAGTGTATATATGTATGGTCATAGAAAACTTAATTTGCATTATTTGGTTACAAAAAAAAAAAAAAAAAAAAAAAAGTAAGTACCTATTTTGAAGGTGGTCGAATAAAATTTAAAAAAAACCCACATGAAACAGTTCATTGTAAAATATAGTGGAGGAATTAGTGTATTTTGGTATTTTTTCAGTATGAATGAAGTCGATCACCTTATGCAATTGACTCTCTACCTCTTCCCCTTTCAGTTCATAAAGCTTCTGCAGAAGTTTCCTAATTGCATTGAGGGAAGTATTATAAAAAACTGTCATGAAAATAGTTTGCCATTATCTATGTCAACGAAAATGCGTGGAAAAGTACAACACAAATATTAAACTAAGTTCATCTTCATCAAGACAATGTCATATAAATATTAATTAATTTTTAGAACAAATTTAATTCACAGTTATGCCAACAAAAAACATTGATTTAATGTTAAAAAAAATTTCCTCCTCTCTGTAGTTTTTTATTTCTTTTGAATGACTTTTACAAAAAAAGTTACTAATTTGTTCCCACACTTAAACCCATCATACCTTTTCCATATATGTATACACTCCTAGTTTAAATTTCTTATCTTTTCTAGTTATTTTTCAATAATACTTATTATCATCAGGCTCTAAACGACATTCAACTAAATTTTAATGATCAAATCCACTTTAATGGTCATTTCCAGGAAAATTGAAGTAGACTTCTTCCCTAAAAAGTACATGCCTAGACCTACATGCATATATACATAATTGTATATACGGACATACATACATTTTGACTGTATCTTCAGTTAGTATATTATGACGTAGTTAAGAGATCAATAAAAACTTCCATAAAGCTACATAGATATAATATGGATCAATACGGGTTGTGGTAGTGGTCATTTCTCCCGCACTTAAAGTGCATCAAGTGGATGGTCATCACAGGCCTCAGAATCAATCACATACGATTTAACTCTTTCTCCAAAATACCGAGAAATGCAACAAAATTGATTTTTGTTTTTTGTTTTGTTATGCATCCCGAATATAAACATGATGGGGAGCAGTTTCCAACATGATGTATCCATTTGTCTGCTTTTATTCATTTCGAATGTTTTTTTCATCAATTTTTATTGTTTTTGATGAGAATTTAAAAAAAAAAAAATTTTTTCTTGTATTTTTCATTATATATTTCCAGCGAAAATACAATTGGAATTTTTTGATTAACGCGCTTTCATCCGACAAACAGGGGAGGTTTTTTTTTGCTTTTCGTTTTTTGTTTTTTATATATATATACATTGCTATATACGTACACGTGTACATTAATGTAGATAAACCAATCAGAGTGAAAATTAAAATTTTTATATGCCCCAGAGGATATATGGGAAATATGTGAAATTAATCAGTCATAATCCCTGTGATTGGTGGTGGTTTTCATGTTTAATTAATAATAGAATGCTTGAAAGTATCAGAAATGAATTTTTAAAATGGGATTGGGATTTTAAGCGTCCATCATCATGTTCGAATCACATTAATCAACAAAATTTCATTGTTTTTAGTATGCATTTATTGTTGAATTCGACAGATTCAGTCAGATGAGCTTTAGATATGGAATGAATTTACATGTTATAAAGCAGTCATAAACAATTATTGCAATCATTGAAAATTGAAAATCCACACAAGTCTAGGAGCTAAATTTAAATGCTATTACTGTTTAATGAGAAAGAAAAACGTTTAGAAAACTTTTGTTTTTATGCCGGTCATGCGGTCCGAACATCTTCATTAAGAAAACAAAACTAGTTACATATTTTGCTTTCCTTTGAGTTTAGGAAACGGTGGTGCCAGTAAAGAGGGCCAATTGACAATTAAAAGAAAAAAGAATTAAATGATCAAAGAATAATCTAGACAGATAAGGATCTATAAACATAAACTACATTTCTACAAGAGGTTCGGATACCGGTGGTCAATATTGAAAGTGGTGATTGAAATACTATTTTAATCACTTGGTTTTGAGCTTGCCAAATAGTTTTATTGAGATTGTAAATCATACCAATTGGTCTCCGAGACCAATTGATTTTGTTGAGATGTTTTAAAAATAGCCTAAAGAGTAGTAATAAAACTCTTTAGCATTTAAGTCTATTTGTACTTATAGAAGTTTTATCTTTGTCACTACTTCAACTAAGATAAAACCATTAAGCAGCAAAATAGTAATTAATTACCGCATAATTTTATTATGGTTTTATAGCAGCCTCGAAAACTATTGTATAAATTCTTGATAAAACTGAAAAATAAGACTTATAAAGGTTATATTAAAAAGCGAGCTACTTTAAATCTAATTTAAGAGACAATTTGACCTAGAGAGCTATTGGATTATGTAGACCACTATCATAAAACTATTCTGCATAGAGGTTTTAAGAATGCATTTCAAAATTCTTTCAAGAAATCATTATAAAATTAACAAGCTTATTCAAATGCTAAAATATTTTGTATAAAGCAACTAGGTCTTTCGATGTTCCTTCGCCAAAAGTTGTCCAATTTTTTGCCACGACATGTTTGGAAGATTAATGTTCATGTGCGTAGAATAAAATAATTAAAAGGTGTTAATTACGTCGGAATACGCGCAAAATTGACAAAAAGTGTTTTTTTTTTTAAACGAAAAGTTAAAAATAATTATTGTAAAATTATGAATACACAAGTTCTATACTTAATACAATTTTAAAGGCAAATATAATTAAAAAGGAAAATCTGAGATCGTCAGTTATTTAATTGCATTATGTTTAAAATTCATTGTAAATTTTGTGAAATCCGCAAAATAAGACGAATGAATTTAAATTAAACATGCCCTGGAAAAAATTTTGTTTCTCAATTTTTCAAGTTATAAAATATATGTATTAGTAGTCTTGAATGTAAATAAATATAAGGAAATTTTGAAAAGACGTAAAGCAGGATTACTACTGTTCTGTATATTTAAAGTTTGTAATAAACGATATTCAAAATATTTTTAAGTCTTTTTATTTATAAAAATCTATAAAGAAATAAACCTGTTTCTCAGAGTATTTTTAAAAAGGAATTTGGAGCCGTGTGAAAATATAGTAATGATATGCAAGGATGACCAATGAGCAAGGTTTAATAGAAGGAGTAAAGACAAGAAAACAATTTATAATAGGGGGTTAAAATGCCAACTACGAGATATCTCGTAGTAAGCGTATGTACCAAAACTGCCGACTACGAGATATCCCGTAGTGAGTGCTACAATTTTAGATTGATTACAAATGGCCATTTGAGTTAGGAATTATTAGAAAGGATGAATGAAAAATTTATATAGTGTAGCAAACATATTAATTATCAATTTTTATTAGATAAATTTTAACATAATAATTATATATATGAGCCGCTCAGTGCATTTATTAACCCCATAAATGAAACATTTATACAATTTAATACATTTCTTGTGAAAAAAACAATTTTTTTTATTCAACGGCCAAACAAATGTTGTTATGAGAGACTATGTCAGCAATTTTTGTGGCCTTTGTATAGTAAATATTTGTTTTTTCACACGAAATATATGAAAATGTATAAATGTTTCCTAGCTTTTCTTTTATGGAATTAATCAATCTGTGCGGCTCATATATGAATGCATTACTGAAATTCAAAAATATTTTTATTGTTCTTGCTGTGTATGATGAGATTTAAAGCAAAGATCAACGCAAAGGGCTAGCTTGTTGGGGCAAACTGGACAAAAATTCCTAGTTTCCTTGCGTTGTTTTTATTTTGTACACATTCGGCATGGCCTTGAAGGCATCCTTCTTTTTTCAGTGGGAGGAATACGTTCTAAGTAATGAAAATCAGTTGTATTTGTATTATAGGTGTTGCTTTCTCCTGCATTGATGCCGTCCCCATCAAGTAAATGCATAATAACTGATTCCCTATATTTAAGCAGCGTCATCTTTTTATTCCCTCGATTTCTTTGGTAATAGAACATGTATGCATTCTGCAGGAAGATTTCGAAGTAGTTTAGGGCCATTTTCTTGTACAAATAGATGGTTTTCCTGAGGAATGAATAGTAGGACATACGTTGATCACCGCGATCAACACCTGCCATTCCCAAAGTATAATCTCTGACTATATCTGGTTTAGTCGAAATTTTTCCATTATGTTCGTCACTTGAACCATTTCGCCTTTATGCATGTTTGATATAGTCCACACATCACGCTTATCTTTCCATTTGTTGACCATAATGGATCCTGATCTCACCCATTCAGATTCTCCTCGTTTCAGTTTTTTTTTTTTTTACAAATTTTCTGGATTTCCCTTTCGATCAAATCTTAACGTGCCGCATACATATGCTGATTTATTCGTGAGAGCTTTCGCGAGCTCAACTGAATTATAGTAGTTGTCCATATAAAGCTCATGACCACGATTCGGGAAACCATCCATTACAGCCAAAACGACATTTGAAGTATGACTTCGTACACTTATAGGTCATCATATCTGCCCGCATAAATTTTTACTCTCAAGGCTATTCCTTCAGATTCGCAAAGATCATAGATGCCGAAAAACCAATCTTCCTCGCCAAAGAACTATCGCTTCCCCAAAACACAATTTTCTCCCCAGCTTATAGATGCGGTCCATAGTTTCGTTGGGATATTGGATTGATCTTGAATAATCGATTATCACCTTTTTATTCATTATTATTAAAATGTAGAAATCTCAAAATTAATTGAAAATTATTTCTAGACATACTCTTCCTCGCAATAATGGAGCCCTTGCTATTTGTTGACAAGCATAGCGGTTGGTGTTTTGAACAATTTTGTTCAAAAAAGATTCTGTCAAAAACAGATCGAAGAAATCCTCTGGCGATTTTACATCGTCTGGAATTGTCAACCCAGGATTTCCTCTAAATTCAAACTCTGTCGGATCCCTTTCATCGGTTGTCCATCATCCATCCTCTTGATATGCGGCGCTTGTTGATGCTTCACCGGCAGGAATATGAAACTGCTTACTGGATGAATTCGATTGAATCATTCGAAGTCGTTTTGCTGGGATAGGTCCTCTTTCATATTCATTTTCAAAAGGGGACTCGGTTTCGCACTTATCACTTCCTACCGAAAAAATGTCGCTGTCGTCATCAGAGAACTCTTCCTCGTTGTCAGAAACTTCTTCTTCAAAAAATATTGATTCTTCGTCACGATCCATTATTCTGGGTTGAGGAAATAAGTTATTTATTTTCGCGATTTTCATTAAAAAATTTATATAGCTATCATATATAATATACTTACGTTAATGTACTACACTTAATTTAAGTTTAATAAATATTAGTTTATAAATATTACAAGTTTTTAAAACATCGGGTGAACCTAATGTAATGACATTTCTCTGACAGTTCTCCTGAGTATAATTAATTGTAAAAAATATTTATAAAATGGGTGAAGACAAATAAAATGTGCTCTAGCTATTTCTCTATTTCTTTTCTTCTAATTTTTGCTTATTTTTGCTCAATAAGTAATTTATATGTCCCAATCAGCAGCAAATTTCAAGTGACAGTTCTCAAGTGACAACTGTCAAACCATTACCCCGAGAAATTTTTAGTGTAAGCTCGGGGTAGCCTAGGTTTTTCAAAAACCAAGATAGTCTAGCCCGATGTAGCCCTAGGTTTACCCGGGGTTTTCATCTAACAGACTTAATGGTTGTCAAGATTCGTATAATTTCCCCTCTTTTGTAATTCTCTACTGGATGTAACGTTTTCTTAATATTTTCTAATCGACATGAGTTAACAATTTGTTTAGGTTTCTGGTGGAAATCTTTGCCTTTTCTGAAAGTTATTCTTAACGCTTTTCCCTTTTCTTAGACCTCGAAGCAAAGTTTTTCTAATATGTTCTTATCGAGATTTGTTTTTCTTGACGTCGATAGTTATCGTTTTCCTAACAAATAGTTTCATAAACATTGAGAAAAAAGGCAAGATACAACTAACTTATTGTTTCATAATATAAATTTTTTATTATATAATTAATGAACGGATTTTCAGTAGCTAACGTACTATAATCAGAGGAATATCGTACAAACTCAGTTTTTATGATATTCCTCTGATGATTAGACACGTTCATTAATTATAATAAAAAAATAATATTATGAAATAATAAGTTGGTTGCAATGTGTATAAGGCGTTTCGTATCAGCAGGAACCAATACTCTTCTGTCCGGCCAGTTCCTGCCCGCCACAGACGCCAGATGAAAATGCTAAACAGACCTCATATATAAACTCTTTCAATAAGTTGGTTGTATCTTGCCTATTATCTCAATGTGGTTATAATACTTTGAAATCAATTCCTCCTACAAGTGTGGAGTCAGATAGGGCGTTTTCAGTATCAGGAAGTTTGCACCAAACTGAGATCACGATTAAGTGATAAAACCATTGATAACATGCTTTCTACGTGCTCATTTCAATTACATTTAAAAAACATGTTTCCAGGATTTTTACGAATAACTTTTCATTTTTGTATTGTTAATGAATTATAAATATTTTTTTATTTTTAAATAAATATTATATTTTGACAAGAAATAATTTCAAAAAACAATTTCTATTTAAAACCGATTAAAAGCCGATTAATCGGTTTTAATAAAACTAAAACCGAAAAAATCTGTTTGTACTTTTACAATAATTTTCGCAATCACTAGATGAAATTATATATTGTACTGTAAAAAGGGAGAGTTAAGTTAGCTCAGACTATAATGAAACTAAAAGATGAAGAAAAAGTTTAACGTATTAACTAGCATTAAAAATAAAAGATACATGGATGTTATCAGACATAAAAAATTTCTAAAGATTCGTCAGATCTTGGGTTGGTAAATGTTCTGCCGTAAAAATGTTAGTTAGAGGTGCTATGCTATAACACAAAAATTAGATGGAACTGGAATTTCTATTGTATAAAAGATATTGTACCGTAGGTAATAAGTGATGGTGCTGCCGTTAGCAGAAGGTTGAATTGGAAAGTTGTGTGTTGCAAATCAGCAATTATGCTATAATCATGGTTTGTATTTAACTATTTTGAAACTTTTTAAAAATTTTTACATTGAGAAGAAAAAAGATAGTAACGAATTCAGGAAGATAATAGTGATAGTGAAGATAAAGAGTGTTTATCAGAATATGAATAGAGTTTTCAATTTGAATTAGTGCGAAATAGAGAGTTGCAAATGCGAAATCTTATAGAATTAAAATTATGACAGGAGAATTTTTAAATATTTTTACAATTTTCCGTATACCTATTATATACCTCCGCAAAATTGCAAAAATATTTAAAAACTTTCCTGACAAAAATATCGTTTTACAAAATTATGAATATAAGTAAAGGGAAGTGTCATTACTTTTGAATTTATAAGATAAGTGGGTATACTATGAAGATTATGATCTAATGCTTTTTACGAATTAAAAAGCCTTTACAAGTGAGATAAGCTTTTATATTGTTAACTGCAGAAGGAGCCTTAAAAACAAATGTTAGAAAAGGTTAGCAATGAGCAATATGTTAGAAGCTTCCTATTGCAAATAAAGGTGAAATAAGTAAAAGAATAAACAAGAACATCATAAATCTTCACAAAGTCCCACTTGAGAAGAAAAAGATACATGTACACATTTTTCAGATTATTCTCAAAAAATTATATGAACAAAATAAATAATTTGCTAGTTTTGAAAAGTTTTACACTAACGAAGCAGAAGTTAACGAAGTTCCAATCCATAGAAATGAAGAATTGATTCTTCAAGAAAATCTTAAATTTATCTATATCAGACAGTGCCAGAGAAGTGAGCTCTGGTGTTGTTGAAAATTATTAATGAAGAATTCAATATATTTCAAACAACGGGTGCAAGAAAAACAAATTTCGAACTACATACTAAGAGATGATTTATCCATAAATTAATTAGTAATGAATATAATTTTACTATTGCGAAGGATTTTGTTAAAAAGAAGAGAAATTTATTTTTCAATACCACTTTTGGTGACCTGTTTTTTGAAAAATTGTGTCAAAGCTGAACAAAAAAGGAACTAAATTTTGTTTTGCAAACATTTTATATCTACACCTACTTACATATTGAAATATATTGAAATAATAAATAAAATATATGAATTCAAGTATAAGAGTGGTACATATTTTATTGTTATATAGCCTTTCAAATTGAATATAACCAAGTATGAGAATTCTCGAGATTTCTGAGAAATAAAGAGGTATTTTTTTTTCGAGAAATGAAGACTATCGAGAAATCTTAAACACTACTCCGGAGACCTGGACACAAGGAATGAAGAAACTTCGGAGACCGAACCTGGAGATCACTTTGTTTTAAAATACACGACGGGAGACCGGAGACCTCAAAAAAGTCTCAAGATACTACATCTCTTTAGACATTTTTTGCGTTTCCGAAGTGTATACACGGATCTCTGGAAGCCAAAGTTTCTCGCTGTGTTAAGTTCACCTTAAGTCAGCTTTAAATGAAGAGCATATTTTATACAAATTGAAATCGCTCTACAAAATTGTGAAATCTTCAACAGTCTGCCAATCGGATACAGTTGGCTTGTTTTGACTTCCCCCCAATCACTTCTTGCAATATTGATGACCTATACACGAGTAATAAAGATAGAAATTACTCTATAGGATTTTTTACCGGGTTAAACTAGTTCAAGTCACTCAATTTCGCTATTTGGGACCTGGTGATGAGTCAAACCAAAACTTGAAACTTGTCAACCAACATATAATGGGTTGTGTGATGAAATAACAAATTAAAAACATTTTTTAGCTTTTGCTATATACCGGAGAATCCAAAAAAAGTTCCTTCTTGAATAACTATGCAAGAGTGTCAAATAACAACAGCACAACTGAAGGCTCAATTGAATTGGCTATATTTACCGAAACTCAAGTTCATATGAACTAAAAGGAAATAAGTAGTTACACATGTATATACATACGTAAATTTTCGTTAAGTGGAAAGTCAGCTTAAGTTAGCGAAAATTGATTGAAAATCCTTTATACTATAGTCCGCGCTACGAAAAAAGTGCTATCAAGGTCAACAAAGCGAAAATTTATAAGTTTGTACCATTGTTTATATTTCCAATGGTAAAACAACTTTCAGAGGGCATTACCAGTAAAAAATATTAGATTTAATAATTGTTTTTTTAATAAATATTTATGGCTTCATAATATTTTCTTTTCTTTCATTCTGGCAATAAAATTATTTATTATAAGTAAATTTCGTCACAGAAATTCTAAAAGTAATTTATAATTCTAGTTAGAGCCAGAATCAATATAAATTAATTTGATGTGGCAACATGAAGGACTTCAGACTTTTCATTTTGACAAGTTTAACTTGTGTCTCAAATAAAGTGCGTAATGAATGACAGTTCAAATATCTGAAATGGTTTGTGTCTGAACTAAAACGCTTTTACTTTAATGGAAAGCTTTAATTTTAAAATTGAAATTTTTTAAATATATTTATATTTATTAAATATTTCTATTATTTTTGGAGTTGCTTAAAGACCTAGAAAAATATTTTAAAGGGAAATCTTTATGATTTTCTCAAAAACAAAATTTTTAATCAATAAGCTTCGTCAATAAAATCCCAAGAAGTTTTGGCATAAAATAAAAGATAAAGTTCAATCATGGATTATTTGTAATCAAAGACCAGACCAAGGAATATGTGTAGTGTATTTCCAGATGTACAGTAAGAATATCGTCATATAACTGATTAGAATAAGCAAATTTATTTGTAAATAAACTCTCTGACTGAAGAAGACGATATAAAATATATTAATATTAATTTAAATGGAAAAATTTCAAAATTTTGCACAGATTAAATTGGTGAAGCGGTAGCCACAAACTGAAATTTTCCCGATCTTGATAGCTCATTTTTCGAGGCGCGAACTACAAATATTAACTGAAAAGAACTTAGTGTATTTAGAAATTTTTAGTTAAGTATGTATCACTTACAACATTATGGTGTTTCGTTTAAATTTGCGTACGTTCTAACTAACAAATAAAAATTCAATTTCGATAGTTTACTTTGAACAGTGGGCACACAAATGTAAATATGTTTACGTTATGTTTCTTCTTTTGTTTTCAAAAAGTTACAAATTAATTAATATGATGGAAGTTGTGCAAAAGCAAAAAAAAACATTTTTGCTAGTATTTTCTAAAACTTCAAGGCAATGTTTATAAAAAAACTTTTATTTTGCACATTCTTTCAATCATAAATGTATTGAAACTTGCTATTTATTCTGAAGAAAGAAACAAAAACGAAGACAAAAGAAAGAAAAATACATTTAAGCTGCCAAAACTGTTTCATTTAAACCAGCTACATATATGAACCTATAAAGGCAAGTGCCACACCACACCATTGATATTCTGATATGCTGATTATCAGGAGCATTAATATCTTAATGAGGCATTCTACGTTGTACTAATGTGATACTGATCTGCTGATAATCATTAAGTGATTTGCATGTTGCTGTTGATTTTTACTGACATCAGTCGATATTTTATTTTTAAACTAATTTATTTCGGTTAGTTTAAAATATTAAAAATGAATGAACGAAATTTTGTTTCAAAATTAGTTGAAACTGTTGAAAAACCGAATGTGCCTGTTGAAATCAACGTATGCAGACTACTGCAAATGGAATAAATATGAAAAAGCTTGGAGAGAAATTTCATCGTACATTGGAAAAGATTGTATGTTTTCTTGTGAATTTTTTTATTAAATTTTACTCCATACTGAAGAGTATTATGGTTTCTGCCAATACGAAACGCTTCTTCCAATAAATTTTTAAAGTTCAAATTTGCAATTTACGTTAGCATAGCTTCTTTCCTCACGGATCACTTTAAGTAGATGTAGCATTACCTACTGATGTGATATCTTCACAATATATTAGCTGCTGATTATTTTAAAACTTCACCATTACCACATCCGCACATCAATAGTCTAGTGCGACATTTGCCTAAGTATATTCGCCTGGAAAAGTCAAAGGATTTCGTAAAACAGCGATGCAACTATATTCTTTTTTTAGTGAAGGATTTACGCAATTAACAGCAGTAGCAGAAAATGAAGGTAGTACAATCATTTTTCTGTTCATACATAATACTTTTGTTGACAGAAAATACTCGTAGGTTAATCATAAATAATTGTAGGCAATTATCAAATATTGAAGTAGAATTATGTTCACGGATTATTTTGAAAATATTAAATCTAAATCAAAAGCTTCAATGATGGTTGCATGGAATTTGTTTAAATTTTCATTGTACCCGTTTGTTAAATTAGCAGGTACGGACAAGATAGTGATGATGCTCCAAGTGAAAAACTGTAGTTAATTATAAATCCATATAAAATTGCAAAATATTTTCAAAACAAGGAATGACTTCCACAAAGTGTTTTAATGTCAACCCAATTTAAATGTTAAGTACTTTGTGAAACTAAAAATAATTTGAAAATGTTAACCAAATTAGCTCCCTGGCCTCCGAATACGCGTCTTCATCTTGTTTGTTTTTTTAGAAAAATTATTTAGTTAGGTCTCGACTTTGAAAAAACTCATTTATGTTGTAATATTGAGAGAGATTACATCATACGAAAAATTTACTTATCGCGGAGTAATTTCATTGTACATGAATTTTTAGTAATGTATTTTTACTTTTTTCTACATATTTTTTTTTTTTAAATTTACTGTATATTTTTGGTTTTACCTCAGAATTTATCCACTTAGAAACAATATTGAGAAAAAATCATTGTAGAACAATGAAAGAAGAAGAAACCAATTCCAATTTATTTTGATAAAAAAATAAATGAATAAATAATTAACTAAGGTAGAGTAAATAATGGTATACACAAAAAATTGACCTCTTTTTCTAATATATCCAAAGTTAAAAAAAAAAGAAAAAAACAAAGTAAAATTTAAAACACTTTATTTCTGAAAAATAGAGGAAGAGATAAAGAAACGATTTTGCATGGAAATTCCTCTTGCAAGGGTAAAACAACACCGATATGGCGGATATTAAAAATACCAATATTTTATAATAAAATTCATTCAATCTAATTGTATAATTCATTTTTATAATTATAATATACGTATACATCTCTGTATAGTAGTTATACAAACATATAATAGCGTGACCTTCGTGAAATTTACAATTTTTCTTTATTCTTCCGTAATAAAAAAGAATCGATTCACTAAATTTATTCTTATTATATGGTGTTACGAGTTTGTACAGTTTGTTAGAGAAACAAATGCAAAATGTACATGTATTTTTAAATATATTAAAATCAAAGGAAACAAGAACATTTCTATCTGAAAGTTCGCATACATTTCAATACCTACAAAATATTGTTCACGAAAAGTCAACTATAATATAAACGCTTTGAAAGAGCGATAGAAAGAAATAAAAAATTCTAATAAATGCACTTTCCATAGTTGTCTATTTTACCTGTATATAAAAACACAATAAAAATGAGAGAAATATTTTGATTGAGCTACCTCTTAATTAAATTAGTTTTACTAGCAAGCAGTGGTGCTTTATCAAGTCGGTTTTATGACTCTTTCCTTTGAAAACGGATCAATTTGAATCAATTTCTTTTCAAATTCTAAGGAGCAAAATGGACCTGATTTTATTTGCCTCCGACAGCTACTTTTTAATCAGGCGCCCTATGCATTTTTTGTGTTGTTGTTATTGTTTTTTTTCTTTTCTTTTTTTATTCAAGTCTAGTCTAGTCTAGTCGAAGAATAATAAATCGGAGCCGCCGGTATATCTACATATGTATGTATAAATTTTATGACCTTCTAGTGTTCTCTCGGATATAAAAATCATCGGATGTGGTAGCTTTGTTTGAATTTTAATTCAAAACTTAATTTTTAATGAACTTTAAGTGTCCGTGTCCCATATTCATAAAATCACTTTGAATTAGTTTTGAGATTCTAATGACAGTGATGCTTTTGGTTGGTCTAAACTACTGTTACATCAGATTAAGGAGGATTTAACAAATTCTATTTCTATATTTGCTTTGAAGTGATACAGATGTTTTCTGTTTTTATTTTATTTTCTGAGAATTTAAGGTACATTAGCTGCCGCTAATAGTAATATATTATGAGCACCTCAAATAGATGAGTAAATTGATATAATTTTAATGAATTCAAAATGAAAATGTAACCACTCGTTAAGCAAAACTGAAAATTAATCATATTCGAACCCAAATTCAATCTGTGAAAGAGACTTTAAGAAGAACATTAATTAATATTTTAAATAGAAATTACTTTTTTCATTTTCTAATGTTCGATAAGAAAGTTCTCTATACATTTGATATAGATTAGAGAAGTTTGCCAAATTAGAGCTTAAAGATGGCTTCATACTTTCAAATTTCACAATTTTGTCTTCGCCTATGATTTCCTTTTAAAAATCTTCAATATCATTTCCGTCTCTTATTTTGTATTTTGCTGATTTTTTGATACTTTTGTAATCAGTATTTGGCTGGTTGCAATCCCTAAGCACACTTGCAATAATCATTAGAAATTGTCGATGCCTTTTTATACCCTAGATAAAATCTACAGGGTATGCTAAGTTTGTCATTCTGTTTGTAACGCACAGAAATAATTATGGTAGAACAAAATGGATTGGACACCTATGCATAATATTAAAAGTTATTTTGATTTTTGCATGTCCGTCCATCCGTCCGTCTGTCCATGCGAATGATAACTCGAGAACGCGTCCACTAAAATTTTGTACACGGACTTTAAAAGAAGAAAGTAAAATTAAGTTTGAAAATGAGATAAATCAGGCAACTTCCTCGTAGGGTTGCCATACAAAAATTTTGTTTTCCACTATTTATTCGGACACTGCCTAAGAACATGTTGACATAGAGAGCTGAAATTTGGTAAATATTATTTTCATAGTAATAAGAAAGAAAATTAAAAAAATGGAATAAATCGGGTAATCCCTTCTTGGTGTTGCCATATAAAAAATTAGGTTTTTTACGGATACTGTGAAAACGATCAATCCTAGAGGCATTTATATTGTACTAAGAACTTCTTCAGAATACGAAATCCTATAAAATTTGTTATAATCATTTTTTTCTGCCCGACGAACCGTTCTAGAAATATATGCGAAAACCCACTGCAAAAAATTGCTCAAATAAGTGACCATACGAAATTACATACCGGAATTCATCTAGTAGGGTATCATAAGAATTGGTCTTAGACCAATTCTAACTATTTTACTTGTTACAATTATCAATGATATTCAAGTATTGCTGCAAATCCAGAACGAGTAAGATTGCGTGTATCATTAACGTATTTGAAATAACTTTATGACTTTATTGACTGCCAATGACTGAAATCTGTTCTTCAGCTTTGTAAAAGTACTATTAAATGATTCAGCACAGTGTTGCCACTCGAAAAATTTCTAGTGTAGCTTTTTAGCGTAGCCCAAATGTGGTTTGGGTAGCCAGAGGCGAAAAAAATTATAGAAAACTTAAAATAATACATAAATATAACCCTATAGAGTAGTAATTAACTGAAACTTTGTTTTAATAAATTTATTGAAACAAAAATATAACGAAAACAAAAACCGTAATATTCTCTTGGCTTAAAAATTAAATAAATAACTTTCATTTATAATATAGATATATTCATAACATACACGTAAGATAACAACAGAGGAATTGTAGATGGATGTAATTAATTACGTCTATTACTCACGATGAAATTAGTTTATAAACTTTTCAGTGGAGTCAAAAATTGTACAGTTTAAGTGTGTTTTTTTTTATATATTGTTTAAGTAGAATAGAATTATTAATTACATCGTTACTTAATCGGCTCCTTTTTTTCATTTTTTACATAATTTATAAGAGAGAAAAATCTTTCAGCACCTGAGCTGCTATGGGCCAGTTTTAATAAATATGAAGCCAAAGTCGACAATGTCCTAAACGTATATTACATTTTGTTTTTATTATATAAATGAGCCAAGAAATCAAATCGCTTCTCAAAATATAAAATTCTAGTAATGTTTTCATTTCAGTAAATAATAATTGAATGTCTTCAGTTGGTGTTGCTTTTTTAAATCGATTATATAGGAAAGATAAATCTGGTATGATATCAGAAAAATTTTTGTCTTTTACATATTCATAATTTAAAAAGCTATTAGCTATTAGCTAAATAGGATAATTTAAATTTATTATTTATCGAATTGGGTGTGCAGTTTCCTAATAATATTCTCTGACATTATAGAAAAAAAACAAATTTCAGATTCTGAAGAAATTAACTTTTCTAATTCTATATACACGTTTGCTCCACAATATATGAATTTACAATCTTTAATTGAGTCGATTACGCATCTTTGAGAAAGTTTTTCATTAATGTCTTTAATTTGCATTTAAAATCCTTACCCAATATATAAATTTTATGTTATTCAGATAGGAAACTTAATTTAATTCTACTATTAGCGTATTGCAAAAATTAAAAAAATTATTTTAATATTAGTTAAAAGTCAGCTTATTGAGAATTGATTTTGCAGCTAGCTTCTGTCCTATTTTCAAATACGCATACAGAAAATTATAAAATTAAAGCATCCCAGCTGAACTACCTGATACATTGAAAGCCATCTGGTATCTCATAATATTAAAATTTCATGTGTTTTTATGGCTGACTATTCTTGAAATTCCTTCAATTCCTTTTGTCGTTTACTACTATATTTAAAAAAAAAACTGCAAATACATTTTTTGTAAGTGTTTCAATATCGTTTGTTAGCTTTCTGGATGCGTAAGATACTGGCCGTGTGCATTGAATATGCAGTGAATTCAATTGCATATATATCAGGTACTACTGAGCGTAATTTAGTGAATACGCTGTTATATTTTCCTAAGATTGTATTGGCAAGGTCCGCACCAAAAGAGAATATTTGGGAATATGTTTTTCTTAAAAAAAAAAAAAAAAAAACTCGAACGGCATGGAATTTGCTGTTGTAACTCAGTTTCAATAAAGCAGAGAAAATAAGTGATTTTTTTGTTAAGCAATATCGAAATATATCGCCAACAAAACAAAGCATTTCACACACGATTTATCCGTACATTCGTCAATAATTATAGAAAAACATTGATTTTGTAATTGTGCGTAAATTAATTTTATTCAGGATGTATGGACCTACTTTTTGCGAAAGGAGTTTGGTGCCTTTGGTCCTTCCACAATTAATTTAATATTAAATTTATGAACTTGCCTATTTTCATGCATAGAAAGATGAATTTTACAATTCGTAATCTTCACAAAGCACACTTTACGCATTAATATATCATTTTCTTTATCGACTTTAATTCAAGGAAATTTCTGGTTTCATTCTACTAAAACTCGCCTTTTTCTTTTCATTGTAGACAAACTCTTATTTGGTTTTTCAGTTTTACACAAATCCGCCTCTAGATTTATTACTTGCACCCACCCATCATCGCGCTAATGATATATTTACTTGATTTTCTGTTCCACCAATTTCATTCTGTATATCAAAATGTTTTGTAAAATTCTTTTCATATTTCTGCTGGCTGGAATCTTTCGAAACCTTTTTAATCAAATACCTTATAATTTAAGCTGTACCTACGAACAGTGAGTTCAATCAGTTAAATGGTAATGTTTCATTTACACTGCAGTGCTGAGAATTGTGTGAAATAAAAGTTCTTAGAAATATTTTTCCCAAGTACCTACCTATTCAAAAATTCTGTAGCATAGCCAAAATGCTGCGGGTGTATCCCGGTAGCCAAACGTTGCCCAAAGTAGCCATTTGCTACGATCGTAGACAAAGTGGCAACACTGAGCAGAAATATTGTTGTAAACAGATTAATGCATTTTATTGGCAATTTTATGTTATACTTAGCTGGTGTTCAGAAGTAGTACAGGGTTCGAAATAGGAAATGTGACTATACCCTATAAATATGAAGATAAAGAGCAGAATATTAAGTCCAGGATCATTGTAATTATGTAATTCGTCAACTCTAATTGAGGCCTTTAGTGTGATATGGCTGTATAAATGTATGTATGTAGGTATGTACATATGCGGCTCTCAGATTTTCTATAAAAGAACACTCATTGTGTGTACCTGCCTAATTGCTACTAAGAAAAACTCAAATCATAATTCTATGAATTGTTATAGAGTAGGTACACTATATGTATAAAAAAAAAGTCGTGCAAACATTAGCAAGAAAAAATTTCAATGGATAACGTACATTTGCGTCGAAACGGGAAACAACGCAAATCTTGCCACAAGAAATTTATCAGAAGTGTTTGGACTTGAACGTACAATTCAAACAGGTTTCGTCAAATTTTAAAAAGACAACTTCAGCCTTAATGAAACACAACAAAGAAGACCATCTACCGTAAATGACGATATTATCCGAGCAAAATTGAAAGCAGAACATTTTTTGACAACCCAACAACCTGCATATAATATAATATTAATAATCTACTATAGTCGACCACATTCATCGACTTGGCTTCATGCTTAAGAGGAGTCAGTACTCAGCAAAAATTTCAATTTAGATACCAGCGAGCCTGTAGGCAATAAAACTTACTACACGTAGGTTTGTGTCCTGAAAGTATAAAAATTCATATAAAATTAGCGTAGACCTAGACCATAAGTCACATTAGAGACGTCTAGCGTGAAAGGCAGAAACCAACATGCGACAATTTAAGACGAAAATGAAAATTTGCAGTTCAAAGAAATTGAAAATTTTTAACGAGAATGAACTCTCCTAAATTTCATTTTGCACATAATTGTTAAATAGAGTATTTTGCTTTGTATTTCAACAACTTTCAACGAAATATTGCAATTTCACGAGAGAAAAAACAAGTACTATTAGAGACAAATAATTAAAAAAAGCGACACTAAAAATGAAAAACTCGACGTTATTTGCTAGATTTAGGCTTTATCTTTCTAAAATAGTCACAATCTAAATAAATGAGAATTCCTGCTAACAGGAATTTGATTTGAAGAAAATCAATTTTTACCATTTTTTACAATTTTCCGAGCTAATATCTCCATTGCAATAATTTTTTTTTATTTTTCTAGACATTATTTACTAGACATTTTCGTTACCTTTAATTTAAGATATAAGTCATTATTCTGGTACAAATAGTTTGCCAGAAATTCTCATTGAAAAATGTATGAAACTTGCAAATCTTGGTACTGACTCCTCTTAAGTATTTATTTCTGCACAAGGAAAACGCTGAGTGAAAGAAAACAAAGCCTCTAATATTGGCGAATAAAATAGGATCTCTCTCGATGACATATGTATATACGGCTTTGCGGACACGGCAAAAATTTATGAAATTGAATTATTGAAATACTCGACCATATCTATTATATTCTTCTGACCTACATATTTCAATGCTTCTAGAGTTTCCTCAACGGAAAATCATTTAGAGATGGATGCATGCGATGTCTGGAGGCACTGGAATAATATTTTGCATTAAAAACTTTTTTCATTGGGATAAACGCTACCAGCAATAGAAAGTATTGGGCATTACATAGAATATTAGAAAATATAGTTTGGATTTTCTAAAATCAAGAACAGGGCTTTCCCATCAACTTGAATGATATCACACATAACAATACATGTAGCAAAATAATGTGCCATTGTGCCATCACATTGAAATTCTATGCCGTAAACATTATTTTGATATCTAATACGTTGGAAGGATGCCATATAAAAATTTAAGTTTTTCAGATCTATATACTAAAGGACAAGCATAATTTTCGTACCTATGTACCTCGTTTCAAACGACTGTTCATACAAAAATTTCCCATTTGTTACATCTTCTTATGTCAACATTTGTTCGTTCAGTCGAAAGACTGTTTAAGGGGAGGTGGGGATGTGTCTTTATTCGATGTCCTACTCTCGAAGGACACATTTCTTGCTTCTTTTTACAAGACATTTAACACTAATCCAAATTCAAAAAGGCAATTAACTTGCGCTACATTTACCTGATAATTCAAATGAGGAAATAATTTTGAATCAAGCTGAGGAATACAAAGAGCCCATAGTCGCTTCCCCGATTAAAATTCATTACAAAAACAAAAAAACAAAAAAAAATGCGATACCCACATTGCGTTCCCACATTAATTTGACATTTCAATTTTATGACTGACTTGAAGTAGGGTGGCTACAGAGCCAAATGGATCACAATTCCCCATATATATGTATGTACGTAAGCAAAACAGATAATAAATTAACATTTCACGTAGAGGAAAAAACAAGAGCAAGCACAAAAAAATAACTTTAAGGCAGGTAAAGTCGAATATCCAAAAAATACAAACAGCGAGCGTTATTTTCTCAAGTACGCATGTACTGTATACAAGTTGGTTGCTCTCATTTTATTCATTCGGTTTTTAGCATTTCAATAAAAAAAAATATCACTGGAACGTGACTGGAATTTGTAAGATTTCGTTTTTATAATTAACCATAAAGGAAGAAGAAGAACAAGAAAAATAAAAATAAATGAACAGAATGACAAAAAAAAAAAAATTCCAATATCGCGTAAAAATACAATATCGGACCCACAGGCCAGCCTGCATTTAACCCAATTCTATCAAGTGACAGTAGCCCGGCTTGTGTCAACAATAGAAGAAATTTTAATCAATCGTTCGGGGCAGTTGTTAAGGGTGTGCACGTACTCTCATCACTCATGGATGACATTAAGATACAAGTATATAAACATACGTATGGATGTATGCATATACGATGGATATCAAGTCAGTTATAGTTGAGACTTTTAAGAGCCTTTGGCCAGTGGTCAGCAGTTTGTCGACAACAATAGGCTTGAACAATTGTTAATTCTCATATAACGCCTACAATTCTCAAGTTATTTTTTTCTCAACGCCCCGGCCGTAACTGATTGTGTTGGAGTGTAACAGAAATTAAGAAGGAAATTTTCGGAATTTACTTCAAAAGGTGCAGATTTGTTGGGTGAATGAATGGATGATGATTAGGATGATCACCATAATAGCCGGCAGTAACATGATTTAAGGGTTTCACAGAGTTTATTGTATTATTGCGGCGTGTTTTTGAAAATTATTCCACTTTTGTAGAAATTAATTGGAAAACATGTGGGTCTAAAACAGTACAAAATGTCGTTTTGATAAACATGGAATAATTATTTTTGAATCTTCTTTTTGTTTTTGTTATTTTGTTTTTCGGTTATATGTTATATATCAATTTGATATCAATTCTTAATCAATATGTTTCCTCTTGTCTCAGTTTACCTCTAATTGATATAGAGTTCATCGAGATATTACGATTTATTTAGATCCGATATAAATTTGGATTTTTCGAAGGTAATCTGACGTAAGTAATAATGTATTTCCCTGACGTGACATTTCTTTAAGATATTTCTCACAAAAAATCAACTAATCAGAGTCAATTCTTTAGAGGAGTCAGTACCAAGATTTGCAAGTTTCATACATTTTTCAATGCGAATTTTTGGCAAACTATTTGTACCAATTAAAGGTAACAAAAAGGTCTAGTAAATACGTCGAGAAAAATAAAATAAAATTATTGCAATGGAGATATTAGCTCGGAAAATTGAAAAAATGGTAAAAATTGATTTTCTTCAAATCAAATTCCTGTTACCAGGAATTCTCATTTATTTAGATTGTGACTATTTTAGAAAGATAAAGCCTAAATCTAGCAAATAACGTCGAGTTTTTTCATTTTTAGTGTCGCTTTTTTTAATTATTTGACTCTAATAGTACTTGTTTTTTCTCTCAATATTTCACCGACGTGAAATTGCAATATTTCGTTGAAAGTTGTTGAAATACAAAGCAAAATACTCTATTTAACAATTATGTGCAAAATAAAATTTAGGAGAGTTCATTCTCGTTAAAAATTTTCAATTTCTTTGAACTGCAAATTTTCATTTTCGTCTTAAATTGTCGCATGTTTGGTTTCTGCCTTTCACGCTAGACGTCTCTAATGTAACTTATGGTCTAGGTCTACGCTAATTTTATATGAATTTTCATACTTTCAGGACACAAACCTACGTGTAGTAAGTTTTATTGCCTACAGGCTCGCTGGTATCTAAATTGAAATTTTTACTGAGTACTGACTCCTCTTAACTGAGTGTGAATATACTTTCATCACTTTACGAAGCAATTGAAATTTACCAGAATGCATCCACTCTAAAAATACATATCTATCCATCGAATGGCGCTTCAGTTCAACTGAAGATTTATCACAGCCAAAGTCGGTGGTTTAATGAATCAAATATTTTCTTATCAATTTTTAGTTTTGAGTTTAATTATTATAAAAAAAAACTCTCCTTGTGATAACAGGATTCCTCACTTTAAGGGCCCTTGGGATGGATTACTATATTACAGATAGAAAGAGATATAAAGTAGAATAAAAAGAAGGGAGTTGAACATACGACGTGTGAAGGCACATCTACATGTTCTCTTGGTAATTGATCCTCTCATCTCAATTAAGCATGTCGGTATGCCAAGTGTCGAAAGAGCTCAATTTTAAATATAAAAGATTTTTCCAGTTTTAGGATTTACCAGTACTAAAAGTATCCAATGACATTAGAACTGCCCTTGATGAGGGCGATTTCACGGCTCTGGTACTACTGGACTTTTCAAAGGCTTTTGATTGCATTGACCACAAGATTCTACCGCCTAAGCTATCTCTAGAGTGGAATTTCAGTACTTCTGCAATATCGTTGGTCAGTAACTTTCTCCATGGCCGGTATCAGTATGTCAGAGCTGGCCAATGGGTATCGATATTTTATCCACTCTAAGTGATATGCCCCAAGGCTCAGTTCACGGCTCATTATTATTCAGTCTCCACATCAACGAACTTCCCAAATTAGAACATGATGTTACTGTGCACATGTACGCTGACGATGTGCAATTGTACCTAAGTAGACCTCTAGAGCTCTCAGAGGATTGTATTGAGCGTATCAATTGCGATCTCCGCAGAATAACTGAATTGGTATCACGAAATGATTTGCTGCTCAGCCTTGAAAAATCAAAATCTATCGCTTTCTATACTGGTTACTATGATATAGCTGACATACCTCTAGTGTTTTTAAACGATGTCGCTATACTTAAGAAAAGTTGTAAATTTTGGTATTGTCATGAACGAAGACATGAGCTTCTGCGATAATGTAAGCTCGATTATTCGTAAAATATATGCATGATTACGAAGATTGTGGATTTGTGCAACAATTTTAACCACAGACACTAGAATGAAGCTAGTTAAACCGTTAATTTTACCCAACTTTACCATTGGAAGTATGATACATTCCAAATTGGATAGTACCTATCTTCGACGAGTAGAAGTAGCATTTAATGATTGCATCCGTTTTATTTTTTTCTCAGAAGGTATGCTCATATCTCAGCCTATAAAAATCTACTTCTTGGATGCTCTCTACCCGCATATCTAAATCAAAGAGCTCTGATTTTTTTACACACTTTACTTCACAAGGGGAAATCTGAATACATTCGAGAGTTTTTCCGAACGTCATTGTCTTATCGAAACCGTAATATCATTATTCCAAGATTTAAGAGACTGGTAATGGAGAGTTCTTTTTCTGTGTACTAACTCGGAGAGTTGTGGAGTTGGGGAGATGAGAGCTCTTTTGCCACTTAACTCTCCACTCGGAATTCTGTAACTCGTGGAATTTGTATTGCACTCGGCAAAACTCTCGGCTGTGTTAGTTGTGGAGAAGTAAGAAAAATATTTCTCAACTGACAGTATCGTCTGCTTTTATTGTCCTTTGTGAAGGTACCAATGTACCTCCGATTTTCAAATTGAGCTATGGATTCACTGCATATCCTGGCAATGTTTACAAAAACAAATTATGGACATCCTTGCAATACTTACAGAGAAATAAGGATTTTGTTGTCTCAAGGTACCCGCTAAAAATTGTAATTCACGCGAAAATGGTCAATTTGGTCGTCTTCCAGTACAGAAGAGATACTATAAAAATATTAAATAACGGTAAACCTTGTATGTAGAATGAAATCGCATCTACATTTTGTCCCCTATTTAGATATGTAATTAGTTTTCAGTCCGGTAAATAGTTTTGGAGATAACTGCAAAAGAAGTGAACCAGTCCGTTTTTTGGTACAAAAATGGACATATTTTCAACTCATGATTATGAAGAACTGGTAAGTCGTGGAAATTCACTTTCCATGAGAAAAGTATTCACAACAGAGTACTAATGGATGTAAAACAAAAAACGGAAGAAACAATTGCAAAATATAGGAACTGGGATGTATATGACCCAAGTACAAAAAATCCGTCTTTCCGGATAAAAAGTCAGTTATGAAGTTAAAATGATCAAAAAAGAAACTACACCACTCAATTACCGGCTTCTCCGTCTTTAATTTGATACCAAACATGATGTATTTTGGACAACCCCCAATTTGGGGTGGTACGACCGACCCGCATCCCCAAAAGACCCTCCCCCAAAAATTGTTCACCTATATTTTTGTACTCTAGACCCTAAATCCATAGAAAAAAAACCCAAATGCTCTACGACCTTCCCACACAGAAGCTGTGTTCTTTTGTGTCCGCAGAACAGAGCAGAACAAAAGATACACAAAAGAACGCCTCATATATTTTGATAGGAGATGTATAAATGACGCGGACCGTACAAATAGTTCGCTTTAATCGACAGAACAATTTGTTCTCTCCAGTATATGGGAGTTCTAGAACAAGGTACACAAAAGAACACAGCTAGAGCTAGCCGTCTTTCAATATTTTGATAATTCTCACGTTTTCTGTAACTCCCGAAGTATGTTAGAGAATCTCGAATGGAGAGCTAGGGAGTTTTAATCGGGGAAAATGAAAATTCTCATCTCCCAAACTCTCCGAGTTACAGAATCCGACCCCAGGACGCTCGGTTGTGGAATTCACTTTCATCTAATTTTGTAGCGACAATAGCTTCTTCCTATGCACTTTCTTTAAGGAATGATTAATATCCGACATCTTGAACTAGCATTATACTTTCTCGATAAGAGAAAAGGTTTAAATACACCATTACCGTGTGCCACCCGTTTTAATTAAGTAAACGTGAACATGATCCTGCAAGTATTAAAATTGTCATGGACTGTGACTGTGAACGTTAACGCTTGCTTTATTTGGCTGTACTTTGTACTTCCGTCCTACACATATTGCACACGCTTAATCGTACTGTCACAGCTGTCATTAATCGGCCATAACTATCGGCAAAAAAAAAACATAAATTATAAATAATTAATAAATAATGCGCCTTGTATAATTTTCAGTCAGGGTGTTGTTCCAGTCGGCTGAATGAATAAAATGAAAATAATACTTGTAATAAAAATTTTGAAGAATTATATATATAGTATGTGTGAATACAAGGTGTGAATTAAATCCTACAAAAAATTGTTTCTGTCATCAGATTTTACGACTTAACGTTTATACCTTTTTCAATTCTTATTAAATACTTCCGTTCAATAACACCAGAAATATATATCTATAAGGAAAGAAAATTATTCAACAATATCTTATCAAAAATCCCACAGTCAGGGCCAATAAATTTAATTTAATTTGCACATTTTTCAGACGCAGAAATGTTCATTGTTCGAATATCACCACCTCACAGAATTGTTGTCATCAGAACCGAAGATGGATATTCCTCATAGCAGTTTTTTTATTTATTTTTTTTTTTCAACCAATTTTGTTCCATCTGATTTGGGAAAATGAGACAAAAATTATCATGTGTGTGTGACGAAAGATCAAGAAACAAACACAAAAAATCGTCTCACATTATTTAAATCTTGATAATTTCTGGTCGATGACAACGGCACGACAAAACGGCCAGAAATCAAGAACTACATATAAAGCGACCTTAAAGATGACCAAAATTGTCACACAGCCAAAAGGCTAACAATCATACATTCTCAATATGCCGGTACCTTGGGTACAAAAAAAAAATAAATAAATAAAAAATAAATAAAATAAAAAACAAAATAAATAAAAATAAAAACAACAACGATAAAACTGCATCGATCTTCCACCAAAGATCGCATCGTCGTCAATGAACGACGAATGGACGTACCGATCTCGGTCATGTTGGTTTTATAGAAAACACAGGATTTATGCCGGCCGCAGCTCAAAAAGTTTGATCATTATAATAAATGCCTCATTGTCACACGTTGTTATACCTTTAGCAGGTATCACAAGGAAGCTGGATATAGTGAGTGCGCGCATCTCAAGATATATACTAGCACAATATTTAGGTGTGTATGCGTTTGCATACATATATTCTACCCTCTTGGTTGAATGGCTCTGAATCACAGCCCTGTTGAATCGATCGATTGATCGTGTCATCATACATACATTTATACATTTTCATGTTTGGCTTTATGGCTATGAAGAGACCCATCGTGTTTAGGTTAAAATTGGATATGAACAACAACAACAACAACAAACACACGTACCTACATAAGTACTATATCGCGATGCATATGAATTTATTTTATATCCACAAATAAAAAGTGACACACCTGTACAGAGTGCTACAAAGCTGTCACCGTATAGCAATAGTCGTCGACTTGCCCGTTTTACTACTGAAAAAGGATGGCAGGGCAGAGCAGGCACCGCACGACAGGACTCTATATAGTAAAGTATAAGATTTCATCAAGAAACTGGTGCTTCTGATGACATTGGTGGTGTGTTTATCGGCTCGAATTCTTGTTGAGATTTATTGCTACCAAACATGAATGGGTCAGTAAAAATTGGAAATATATATTTGAAATTTTCCCCTCGTCCTTTTTAATGAAGCACTTCGATCTTTTAGACTTTTTTGTTGTATTATACTTTGATTTTGTACCTAAGTTTAAAGGGTATAAATATAATTAACTGAAGTCTGTGCTTATAGCATGAAGTTGAATAGCCATCACCTTCCAATTTAGTTAATGAATCTACGTAGAACGTGCATTGTTTTCATAAAACTTATATTTTTGTGTAACAATTTTTTTTTATCTTTTTAATATTAAAATCCAAATAACTCTGAATTAAGCTTTCTTAACACAAAACTACAATACAGATTAATCAATATGACTCCTAACTAATTTCTGGCCCAAAATTCTGCTGGTAATACAGGTACAGGGTATTATAGACGAGATGGTAGATTGAAATATGTACATCAATTAGGAGGAATTATGTTATGGCTTACCCTATATACAGGGTGTTTCCCACTAGGAGGTCAATAGAGCAGGAGATGATAGTACTCACCTAGACGAACCAAAAATTGTATGGCAACCGTTTAGGAGTTACAGGGTGATTAAGATAAAAAAGCTATTTTTTCACAAAACACTCTGTATCTTAAAAAGTACAGGGCGTACGATCACAGTTAAGAGCTCATTGTATGCAGAACTTCATGGCCCCACACCCCTCTCCCCTCAAGAATTATGGTTGTATAAACTAAAAATTTCGGATTTTCTTACCTTTTTTTTAATTTAACCTCTATTATTTTTACAAAAAGGTCGTTAACATAACTTTTTTTATAAAAACTGTAAACTGTAGACTCTCCTCCTTAATCTGACCTGACACCTTATGCGCTACCTGTAACCCTTTAAAAGTTATTATGAGTTAATTACTATTTAACGGGTACAGTTAACAAATAGGGTGGAATAGGTCAACTTAAAGAGGAGAGTCTACAGTTCACAGTTTCATAATAAAGGTCACATTAAAACAAAAGCGAAAGAAAATCCGAAATTTTTAGTTTAGACAACCGCAATTCTTGAGGGAAGAGGGGTATGGGGCTGGTTGAGCAGTCATTGGAAAGGCCATGAAGTGCAATGAGCTCTTAACTGTGACCGGACGCCGTGTAGTTTTTAAGATACAGGAGGTTTAGTGGAAAACTAGATTTTTTTTTAATCACCCTGTAACTCCTAAACGGTTGATATGCCCCCCCCCCCTCTGCCATACAATTTTTGGTTTGGCTAGGTGAGTACTATCACCTCCTGCTCTATTGACCTCCTAGTGGGAAACACCCTGTATTTTGGACGATACACCCTATAATTTAAAAATCCTTAATCCTTGGAGTCTTCTGGTAAGGCTAATGGAACATTTGCAAATGGTGTTGTGATTGATAATTAGGTGGTCTCTTTCACTCACTCATCCCGGACAGAACTGTGGCTCAATAAAATAAAAATTTCGGCATTTCAACTCAGTTCTACATATTTAACTACAATTTTTGTTTTTAAATCATCATCAGGACCAATTTTTCATATCCACTAACTCTAAAGGTAATCAACTGATTCATTTTACAAGACCCATTAATTTTAGATCATAAACAAATTCACAGATTTGATATTCAGACTGAACTAAAAGACTTAACTGAGCAACTGTCTATCATTCACAGAGAGGCTATAGCTGAAATGAATCAGTTAACTCTTTTACATCAAGAAAATTGGAATAAATTGTAGGAAAGGCACAGCAAGGACAAAGTACTTAAACATGATCCATCAAGTATCCTTGCCTTTTAGTTGACATTAAATCAATAAATTTGAAAATAAAACTCAATAGGATGAAAATAATTTTGAAATTTCAAACTCCTGCGTTTTGCAACAAAAACAAAATAAAATCCAAAAAGAGTTGCCCCATTTGATGGTAGGCTTAGTTTTTCCTTTTATGAATAAATTCCAAATCAGACTGAAGAAGTAGACCTAGAAATAATATTCTCACGCAATAAAAATGCCTGCACAATGCGGGCAAAAATGTCATTCATTAAATTTTAACGGAAGTCCCCCTAATTTCGATGATAAGAAATCGATACAGGTTGGTACCAACAACATAATAATACCAACAACCATCAACACTTCTAGGGTATCACTACAATCAAGCAATTGGTTAGCACTTTCCAAGAACTCTTCATCATTTACAATCAAAACACGATGGATATAAACGGCAAGCAGAACAGTAGCAATCTAACATTGGCCATCACGAGAAAACCTACTGACCGACATTATGCAAAAATAAAATGATATTCGCGATAAATAATAAAATGCGCGCGGTCAGATATTCTGGTTGCCGACATTGTTTGAATTGTCAATCAAGCAAGTGGGCCACAATATGCAATCCATGGCGGGACATGATGGACATCACTTGCATCGAACATAATGGCTAAATACGATTTATATGTTGTAGTGGTGTATACATAGGAGAGTCCAGAGAGTGAGTGGCTTGCGGCTGCTAACTAATGCTATAGTATAGAAAATCCATCCATCCATTGGATTCTTTCGTTCTAGTGATGTATGAAGACCATGTCAGCTAGCGCTGACCAAGTAAGTATCTAGACGTGATCATCGTGATGACATAGTATCGCGAATGTCTCTTGTCGCCTTGTGAAGGCATTTCTGAAATTTTTCCCACAGATCCATTGCGACGACATGGTACGTAACAGCAACAATAACCACCGTTGTCCGCGAATAATATACTCATCGACCGCTCATCATATTTTGCGCATTCATCGTGCAGTTGTGATTTGTATATTTTATTCGTCAAAACGGTAAATTATTCTATCATGTTTGGAATTGCAATTAGTTTGCCCACCACATATACATAGAATCACCTGGAGAATTGGGATTTTATGTTTTCACCTAATTCTTTTCGGATAAACCCAAACTTTCAATGTGTCAATTTATTCTGTGATTAATATGAATCGAAATTTGGGTATATCTCTAATAGATTCAAGATTGAATTCAATTTATTCGACTTTTGGGGAGCATATTAAAGATTCAGTAATGATTTTAGTAGTAGTGTCTACTAAAATTTAGAATTAAATAAAAACAAACGTGTGCTACAAGTAATCTAAACTAACTATGGTGGCTAATTTACGAAAAAGGAATGCAATGATGCTGTATAAGCGCTCTCATTACACATTTAAAAATTAACTAAAAAAAAATCACTTTAGAAATGTGTAGCAACATATAGGTCAGCTCGTTAAAATGTATTAAACTAAATATAAAGGACCCAGCAGATAACTCTGCGAAGGACTTTACTTGCAGTTGCATTAGATATTTTTCTGTTCAAAAATTATGCATTTTACCCAACTCTGGTAGGTACATATTTTTTCTATGTACGTAGGATAGCTCTGGGTCTCGAAGCACAGACCTCAATATAATTGGAAAGTTGCAGTTCAGTTTGTCGTCGCTACAAATTCTAACATCCTCGGAAGCAAGCAAGTAATTATGATGGAGAAGCGCCACATTAGTGCTTGTGTAACTTTAGATTATTTAGTAGCATTTTTCTTTGATACTCATCTTTCTCTTTTACTAATCTTGTTTTTTTGTTTTTCCTTTTTTTCTATCATTTATCTTGTGCAAATTAAGATCTCTCAATTCATTGTAATATGTGTTTTTCTCTTCATAATTGTCTGTATGGCGAACTTCTCTGGAAGCTTCTACCGCGGTTAGAGTATTTCTCTTCATGATTAACAATAGTTCCTGCTCGAACAAGGTAAGATTGATAAGTGAATCATGGGTGCACCCAGGAATTCCATCTTCGTTGGTTTCATTACCAGGTTATAAATTGCATCGCAATGATAGGAAAAATCGAGTCGGCGGAGGTGGAACTATTTATGTTCGAACTGACCTTAAGACGAAATCAACGTACCAGTCACACTTGTGTGACCTTGAATTCTTATGTGTAAACTTACTGACTTACAGCCGTTTACTGCCCACCTACACTTTTTAATGTTGACCTTGCTACTGAATTTGAATCAGTGATTTCTAGGTACACTCAGAGCTACCCCAATGTTATGATCGGTGGCGATTTCAACGTTAATATACTTTTTGCGAACAACTCTACTAATACCTTTGAATCCTTAATGGAATCATTACACTTAAGCCTTGTAAATAATCAACCTACCTATTTGAATACTTCTAATCCATCAATGCTAGACCTACTCAACTAGATAATTTATATAATACTATTTTTTTTAGAAATTACAGAAATATTGAGTGGCTGAGTTAGCACAAAAATGTGCCGCTCTGCCTTAGAATGAGCTTTGTCTAACCCCATCTATAAATGATAAATCGAATATTTTCTACAACCTGATTTACCATCTACACAACAAATATGCACCTCTCAGAACTATGTCGGTCAAAGTGAACGGTTGCCCGTGGTTTTCCAAAGAGATTCATTCGTTAATTGTTGAGCGCGATTTTCTGTATCGTCGATTTTTGCGACTAAGAACTGATGAAAGCCGTAATCGTTATAAAACAATTAGAAATAAAATAAATTCCAAGATTCGTGCAGCTAAATTTTGCTATTTCAAACGTAGGTTTGACATTAACTTGCCTCCAAAAAGACTGTGGAGCAATTTAAAATGCTCAGATATTTTCGAAAAGATAGAGATACATGTGAACTAGATCGTAATACCCACAATCTGTTGCTCTGAACTCTGCCACACCTTCTGTAGATTTTGTTAACGGAAACGCAGGTCTTCGGTCTTAGTTTCCGTTGTGTTGATATCGAAGAAGTCAGTAAAGCTTTCTATTCAATAAAATCTGATGCAGTGGGTCCAGATAGAGTTCCTCTTCAATTTCTCAAGATAGTTCTTCCTTATATAATAAATTCTGTCATGCATATCTTCAATGCTTGCTTGACAACTTCTGAATTTCCCATTTGTTGGAAGGTCGCGATTTTGTGGCCAATAGCTAAAATTAGTAATCTAAATAACTTAACTGACTACAGGCCAATAATTGTCTTATGCTATCTTTCAAAAACCCTTGAGAAGATAATTTATTCCCACATAATTGAACGCTTAGAAAGCAAAACCCTCCTAGCTCGCTGGGAATCGGGCTTCCGTGCTAAGTTACTGACAAAATTAGCTTCACGATTCAATTTTTCTACGTCAGCCATTTCTATAATAGTTGATTTTTTGACAAACAGATCCCAACAGGTGATTGCTGATAAGCGTCTCTCAGAAGTACTATCTTTACATTGCGGAGTACCACAAGGATCTATTCTTGGGCCAATATTGTTAAATCTGTACATTAACGATCTTCCTAATGTCATCCAGGATTATAAAATCCATTTGCATACAGACGATGTACAACTCTACCTGAATAAGCCGATCGGTCTAATGGAAAACTGCGTAGACCGCCTCAACTCTGACTTGGAGAGAGTATCAAGATGGGCGTCCAAAAATCAGCTTATAATAAATCCCATTAAATCCCTATAAATGGTATTTTATAGACAACATCTTGATATAAGCGTGTTGCCTTCGGTCATTCTTGATGGAACTACCCTGCCTTTTGTGAATAAAGTTAAAAATCTCGGCTTTACTCTGAACACCTCAATGAGCTGCTGTGACCATGTAAATGGAATAATTCGTAAGGTCTATGGTGGCCTCCGGGAGCTGTGGTTATCAGCTAGTATACAAACAAAGCCCTTGCGCTTAAAACTAGTTAAAACGCGTCTATTGCCATATTTTATTGGGTCTTGTCTAATTTACCCCCGTTTAGATTCTTCTTGCGCTAGGAAATTGGAGGTTGCTTTTATTGATTGCATGAGATTTGTCTTTGGGCTGAAATGACTACTAGGATGTTCTTTAAACACTTTTCTTGTTCGAAGGCAGTTAATTTGTTTCTCATACAATTATATATCAAAATCGTGTACCTTTTTACTTACATGACGAGCTAGTTTTCCTGTGTTCATCTAGAAATCTTAATGTTTTAATTCCGCGACACAGAGGAGAACTCTTACTTTGTTCAAGTAATCCGTTTGTGGAATTCACTTCCTGCCAACTTTCAAAGATCCAGCGCGTTTATACCAATACTCACCTATTGACAACTTATGATCAGTAAATTTATTTATTTTTGCACTTACTCAAAACACAAAACACTTAATTGTCACTGTCATAGAGATCTTAATTTCGTTAATTTTTTTCCCCTATTTTTTTTTTTTTTTTTTTAATCAATGTTCTATTAATGGCTATTGTTGAGAGACTTACATTCTGAATTCTGTTATTATTCTTGTTTAATTTTTATAATATTATTACTTTCATATTTATTCTGTTCACCTTCACACTAATCTGTGAATCAGAAAGTATTTTTATTAAAGTATGGGTGTAGGTTTCAAATTAATCTCATCATCTTGATACTAAATCCGTATTTGCATTTTTGGAGTACATAAGTATATGAACTTACACCCAGAATTACGATTACTATTCTATTTCATGTAGTATGCGATCATGAATGACTGCCTTTACACGGTCAGTTACATCTGACAATAACAAAAGTTTTAAATAGATTGCATTATATCCTAGTATTATTATTGGAGTAATATTCATGTCTACCTATGTATTTCACTTCTTTCACCGAATAGTTTTGTGGCAATATACTGCTCGGCTAACTATCCGCTCAAAATAATTGGCATATTTCTTATATTTTTTTTTAATCTACACCATGAAATAACATTTCTGTAAGAGACCATTAAATAAATACTAGTAAAAAGACAATGAAATAGTGAGATAAATTGTGACCCTAAAATGTTCAGGTAAGTATATATATATAATGAAACATTTACCAGTAAATAATATCGCTAAAGTTCTTTAGACTCTTATTGAATTCCAGATGCCAGCACTATCTCAGTTTAAAAAACAGGGTTGAGTGAACAATGAAAATAATCCAAACATCAGCACCTTGATCATCCTCCTCATGTCCTTAATCCTTTCTCTTTCTCCTTCCTGGCATGCTATTCATTGCATCATAGGGTATACGCGAGCCTGGCTTAATAACATAAAAAAAAAAAAAAAACTAGGAAAGGAGTTTGATTGGTCACGCATATGTGAAAAATCTGCAAATCTATATGGAAAATTAAAGTAAGAGTTGCATGACATATTTTCAAACTTATGTACATCTAAAATTATAATGGAAACGCCATTTACACAATTTCCTTAGCTCAATGTCTTCTCAAGAGGTACCCAAATACATGGTTAAAATCTAAAATTTTGTATAACAACACTGCGAAGGAGCATAACCCTATTTAATTGATCCACGAACTTTAAGCCAACGTGTTCTCGAGCTTCGTTTGGACAGACAGATAGACAGAGATACGAACACGCAAAAATAAAATTGTCTGTTAATATTTTACATATAGGTGACCAATTCCTTTTACGGTACTATCACATGTATTATAAACGGAATGGCAAACTTTTGATTCCATCTAGGGTATATAAAGGCTCTAATAGGATGTGCAAAGAAATTGAGGTTTGCAAAAAAAAAACATATAATGGCGTCTGAATGTATGTTTCATCCATACGTTTTGGTACCTTACTGCCTGACGTAAGATTCAATGATGCTATAACAACAATTCAATCAATATACCTAACACCCATCACAGCTTGATTTGTTCTTAGTGTCAAATTCTGACTATTCCTTACTCACAAATCAATTAACGCCATCTAACGACTTCGACCCCGATATCATGTTCATGACATATGACATCCCTGTTGATTCGAATGCAACTAACTCTACTTTTACCTACAGGGATTTCAACCACATAGCCATTGATAGACTTTTTAATGAGTGCTCAATAATATCGTGGGAGGCTATTTACAACGTACGGATGATAAGGTAGAACACCTAACTGCTTCTCTACAATATCTTTATGATAAATATGTCCCAATTCGAACACGTACATTGCATCCCTGCGGCTCTCCGTGGTTCACGGATGAGATCCGATGAATGATTGCAGAAAAGGAATTTCTTTATCAGAGATTCAAACGTACCAGATCCAACGATGATCTGAATCGTTATCGGATCATCCGGAATAGAGTAACTGTGGTCATTCGCGTAACCAAGCGCCGGTATTATGGCTGACAACTTAACCCCAATCAACATCCAAGGAAACTATGGAGGAATTTACTGAATTTGGGAATATGTGACAGAGATCAGCCCAAGTACAGCCTCGATCCTGATAATTTAAATAGGTTTTTCACTTCAATCCAAAGTCAAGTTGTTGCCCCAATGCAACGGTTACCAGGTCTTGTGAAGCTAAGTCAACACACATAATTATGAATTTGCTTTTAGGTGCGTAGATGCAGACGAGGTTATATATGCAATTAATAGCATTAAGTCTTCAACCACAGGGCCAGACGATATCTCTCCACGATTCGTAAAAATAATCTTACCGCATATCGTCCACATTCTCGTCCATATATTTAATGCTTGCCTCACTACTTCTCACTTTCCCTTGATGTGGAAAAAAGCGAATGGCTTGCCTATCCCTAAGTCTCATAAATCTTACGAACTGGCTGATTATAGACCCATAACCTTGCTCCGCTTCTTTGGTAAGGTTCTCGAAAAGCTGATGCACGTCCAAATGGCATCTTCTCTAAAACAAAACGACCTATTATCACGTTGGCAGTCAGGCTTTAGAGCGCATCATAGTTCCGAAACTGCTTTACTTAAAGTAGTATCAGACATAACTGACTCGATTGACAACGACCACATAGCAATATTGGTTCTTCTGGACTTCAGCAAGGCCTTTGGCTCAGTGAATCACAGTAGGCTGCTTAGTAAGCTCCAGCAATATTTGGGGTTTTCAAGCACATCAAAAGCTTTCTTGGGTATCGCAGTCAAACAGTAAAAGTGAATAATACCACTTCGTCACCACTTTTCCTTAGCAGCGGGATCCCCCAGGGATCAATATTAGGTCCGCTTCTGTTTTGTTATCAATGTTCTCCCAATGACGTTACAGGATTCAAAAGTCAACCTTTACGCTGATGACGTGCAGATATATTTTGACCGACCAATAGGGCTTGTCGAGGATTGCATCTCTCGATTAAGCGACGATTTGCAAAGAATATCTGACTGGGCGAACCGTAACTACCTAAAGCTAAATCCAATCAAGTCAAACTGTATAGCGTTTTACAGGAGAAATCAAGATCCTAGTGAATTGCCTCCGATAAAGATCAACTATGATACCATACTCAAACTCAGTTAAAAGTTTAGGCATAGTAATAAATCAGAGGCTTACATGCTACAACGACGTCTCCTCTGCTCTAGGAAAAGTCTATGGATGCCTTCGTCAGTTAAGAACGTCGGCTAGTATATTATCGAGTCATATGCGAATGAAACTCGCTAAATCTTTGGTATTACCTCATTTAACTTTTGGCAGTTTAATTTTTTCCAAACTTGATTCTGGTTTGCAAGGAAAGTTAAATGTCGCTTTCAACGATACTATCAGATTTATTCACGGGTTGCGTAGATTTGCTCATATCTCTCCTTATGTTGAGTCCTTTGTGGGATGTTCACTTGAAGCATGCTTGTCACGAAGACGCTTACTATTTCTGTATTCTCTAATCCACGTAAAGGAGCCAATTTACTTACTTGATCGAATACAATTTTTGGGATCCGCCCGGCATCGAAACATTCTTTTGCCAAGCTTCAGAACCTTATCAGGTGAGCGCTCTTACTTTGTGCAGGTGTTCCACAGTTGGAATTCTCTAGCGCCCAATATTCAGTGCGCGGGATCTCTGTACGCATTTAAAAGGTTACTGACATCAGCTCATATAACTCGAATTCGCAAACTAATAGTTTAATCATTTCACTTTCAGAATATGCTGTGGATCTAATATATTTAATATTTATGTAGAGTTTATAGGTGTACAGTTAGTTAATTAAATTTAAATGTATGTTTATATATCTCTCTTTAACAAATAAATTTTCCCTACCGATTAAGCACGTACAATTATAAGATTTGTAATCTTGTGTACTAATTAACCAGTAAAAATAAATAAATAAAATAAATAAAAAATAAATAAATTTTACTCCAGCATATGAGAGGAGTACCCACCCAGAAAAAATTCCAGAAACTGGCGACAGGCTGTCTAAACATATTAAATAGAAACAATAGCATTTCATATGCCTCTGAATACAAAGTTAGCTAAAAGCTTCTGATTAGTTCGGTCTTGTCAAAGTCAAAATTATGAAAAAATAAAAAAAGCTAGAATTGGTCTAGCACCAACTCTTACGATACTACCCTATGTGAATGCCCGTATATAATTTCGTATCGGTGCAAGTTTGATTGTGAAGTAGTTTTTCAAATTTCTAGAACGGTTCGTCGAAGAGTAAAAATGATTAGGATTTTTATATGACAACACCAAGAAGGAACGTCCAATTTAGTCCATTTTTGAAATAATATTGATTATTTTTATGAAAACACCGTGTATAAAATTTCAGCTCTCTACGTCGACGTGTTCTCGGGCAGTGTCCAAATATACATATAGTGAAAAATGAAATACGAAGGAAATGCTGGATTTGTCCCATTTTCGAGGCCCAAGCGACATTACCGGAAATAAGAGAGATGAAGGGAAGTTTCTGCCTTCTTGTTCGACACGTCAACTGCAGCACATGTACCACCAGCACAATAACTTAACGTCATTTTGTATTGTGAAATTTAATATTACGAACTTACTGTAAAAAATCAGTCAGTAATTGATTCAATTATAAGTATATTCGTAAAACGCAAAAGACCGTTTTTCGTGAACACTCGGCTTGGTCCGACTGCCAACACAGTCGCCTTTGGTTAGATGATCCTTCAAATAGAACTACAAAGGAGCTGTATGGCAGATCAAATCCAAAAGAAACGAAAAAGCTACTGGAGCTAAACAACTCAACACTGAGAACTCAGACGCCAGTTTTCACTGGCCACTCTCGTCTCAGAGGTCACCTACACAGGATGTTGTTTGTTGCTGACTCTGTATGGAGGGAATACGGAGAGGAACCCGAGACTCATTTTCTTTGTCTCGGGAAAGCGTTACAGACTCCTTGGCTCACACCTCCTAGACGAGCTGCACGAAGCCGGCAAGGAGGGCTGGGAGCCAATACTTAAATTCGTAAGATCGTCCGGTTGAGGCCTATGAGCAATTGCTCATAAGTCTGGAGAGTGAACAATGGGCCTTTTATGGCGTACGTTCCTCAGAGTTCCTGTAAGGGGCCTCGACCTCAACTTTCAGACAATCAAACCCAATTTTAATACATTTTTCAGTATTAAAAACAGTTCTGACAACACATATCGAAAATATCCCCACTATTAAAAACCTATAGGAAAATATAAGAAAATATTGTCTTTACACTGCACGACATTTGGAAAAATTTAAGAAAATTATCTTTTACTAAACAAAAAAAAACTTTTCTACTACTCACACATTTTTTGTACTAGAACAACATTATTCCATTCCACCATAGTAGTGCAAAAAAAAAATTAATCCAAATTTCTCACATTTGAATACCCGTAAAAATCATGGAATGTTTCACAAAGGAAATTTTTCTTATAAGAGATTATTTATATAAATGTCAGCTTTATAGACATACATGTACGACAACACAAAAGCGCCATAAATTGTAAAGGTCGGAAACTTTTAAAAAGTTGACATCTGAAATGGAGAAGAGCTCTAAATTTGGAAATGGACTTTCCTCAGAAATGGAAACATTCACTAATTATAGACGGGCAAAGTGGCATTCAGTTTAAAAAGCGCGTGTCTGCCAGACCCGTATAAATTCTCATTTGTTATGATTATCCATAAAACAAAAGATGGCCTAAGAAAACATATTCGTGGTGCATTTGTTCAAAATCTCTATAGTCGAACGATGGCTGCATTTGTTTTCATACTGAATCCCCACCATAATAACACAATTTTTAAGTTCTTTTTCTTTTTTTTTTTTCTTTTTTCAAAAATAAAAGTCGATAATACCCTGGTGAGAGCTCACGTTAATGTATGTAGTCAACGCAGGGAGAGACTTTAAAGACAATTAAAATTTTTCATAGGGAGTATATAGTGGGACCCACTCTATATTCTGGTGTAGTATTTGTCACACATTTTGTTTGTTTGTTTGATGCCACAGTAATTGCCGTTGGTAAAATGTTTTTCACATTGGTTAAGGGAAAACCTAAAGGGAATGGTCGGCAAATCCAATGCACGGGAAAATCTCTTGTAATGTCAAAACGAAAAAAAAATCAAATCCTTTAAAAATAGAATCATTTTGACAATCAAATCGAAATTTATTACGTGGGTGAGTAACGTTGGCTAATTGATTTTTATCCTCAATTTTTCTGGGCGAATTCTTTGTCACATTCCTAGCGGCGGCGCGCATCTCATGTGGTCGTTAAAGAATTTCCGTGAAAATTGTTTTGTCACCTGTTTAGCTCATTTTTTATCGGCTCAGTTGAAAACTGTTAACCCGTCCTCTTCTCGGGATATAAATGTAAAACTCTTCATATGGTTTGGTTGATGGTTCACTAGCTCGCAACAACCAAGAATAGGAAGGGGAGAGATAAAGAGTTACATAACACATGGAGCCAACAACATATGCTATAGCAGCTATTCTCTCAGTTAGTAAGTAGATAGATTCTTGAAGATGCCACGAAGGACGGACGGGTATTATTATGGTGGCGCATCTGTAGAAGTAACACATGATAAATGACTCCATCACGGGGGCAAATAGATGTATGACAGGTTTCATGTTATGACTACGCTAAGTAGTTCTGCTGATCGCGATGATAAGTGGGTGTCATGAGAAATTAACTCCTAAAGAGTTTACATTTTCATTTTCAACAATGTTAAGTTCAGCACCTTTAAATGATTGATGGAGTTCTAATGGAAGACAGTTATTAATTTTTAGTAGGGTTGAAGGTGAGAAAATTAGGGTTATAGAATATAAATGGGGGCTGACAGTAAAGGAGGAATATAATTTTGAAATATGGTGTTTATAAATACAGCGATGCATTTATGAATGGCATTAATTTGTTTTCTAGATGTTTAAGGATTTATGTGTGTAGATATTTTCAGACATGAGGATCATGAAGGTTATCTGGTAATTGTGAAGATAGAATTTTAAGTAATCAATTTGACTAAAAAAATTTTACCAAAATATCAACTCAATTTTTCTTTATTCTAACTAACATTTTATGCAATTGATCCCCTTAGGTGTCGATTCCAAATTCTATGGACGTTAATAAAATTAATCCCACAGAGATTTTTCTTGACCTTGGGAGTAGACCGGCAACTAATCTGGGCGATATAGATAAAATTTAGTTAATCCACCAGTTTCAAGATGAACTATACAATTGATGAGAACTATATAATTCAATGAAGAGGTTGCAGGAACTCTGCTTATGCCCTATTTTCCAATAACGTGTTCATAGTCGGTGGAATTTATCATCTCATTAAGTCGTTTATGGAATTTGTATTTCATTTCATCACCTGCTTCTTTCGTAGTAGCGCAACACTTACTGGATGCTCTTATCTCTCATTCTGGCTGTTAATCAGGCAGAAATATTCCTCTTGTATACGTACTAATGGCCAGCTAATAAAACTAGACCTAGCTTCGATTGGTGAGAATTATTTTCATGCATAACAAGATTTTTGAGTGTGTTGATCGATTATTAAATTAGAAGAAAGATTCCCCATCAGTTCAAATTTACTCTCCCGCACCATCGTCTTGGTAAAATTCATGCAGTTGAGCTATAATTCACTTTATTCACTTAATCCAATAACAAGTGCATACATTACTTTGGATTGCTAGCATTATTCTCACGGTATGTTTTTTAGTTAGTAAATTTGCATTCCCATAACTCTTTTTTATATTAGCTATAAGATTTCTAAAGCCACTTTAAGAAGAGGGACGACAGATGCTAAATACGGACGCCAAGACGACCTAACCTGATAAAATCCTCAACAAAATCTTTCTACCCTCTTAATGAAGCCTATCAGGTCTAGGTGAGGTAAGTTTCATTTCAAGTCATCCACAGATAGGAGAGAAGAACCAAGCATATTTAGCCTGATCCGGGGAAAGGCCGAACAAACACACAGAAAGTGTTCGGCTGTTTCAGGCTCTCGCTCCAGCCAGGATGGTAACTCATGGCTGTCAAAAGCTCCCATCCTTATTAAATGTGCGTAAAGTGAGCTGCAGCCGATGATGATGCGAATAACAGTTCTGCACTGTTTTCTTCCGATCGACAAGAGAAAGTCAGAGGAATTCGACCTGTGTGGCAGGTCAGCCAGGTGCGTCAAGGAAGTATCCTTAACCCTAGTAGATATTGCCTCCAGTGGAGACCGACGTGTGTCGTTAGCTTTTAAATCATTCTTAATAGCTAAATCTTCGGATTGAATCCTAAGCTTGACTGTAGAAGATTCCACCAACGCTTAAGAGATGTTGGTAACTTCTGACGGAATAATAATTCTTTTTGTATTTTTGTTTTCTTAATTCTATTTCACAGCCTACTTACACATACCGTTTACTAGTTATCAAAGTGACCTTCGATGAGTTTCACGAAAAGCGAATAGATTTAATTCGGCTGCCCCAGGTCGTAAACGCCGCGCCTGACGTCGTCAAGTCGCCACAAGTGCTCATCCACTTTGATGCGAGATCTGATCAGCAAGGCAGTAATACCATCAAGACTGCCGGATTATCCGAGAGAACAGCAATGATCTTTTCATTGATTTCCATATCAAAGGCAGCCAAGATAGCAATGGCGATGGCGAAGACTTCAGCCTGGAAGTCAGTGGTGTGCCTTCCGAGTGAGTCCTCGAAGCTAATGTCAGGTTCAAGAAAGTAAATACCAGCACCGGCTCCCTCATTAGTGAGAGAGCCGTTTATGAAAATATTTATAGCGGATCGGAGAAGACTCGATAAAGTACTTCCCTTAGCCCACAATTAACATTCAGATAAATCCACAGAGCGACGCTCATCATTTTCTCGAGAATATAATATCTGAAAGTAATACTCTTATCTCTAGGCCTTAGATGCATTCCTCTGGCATACAGCCAATATACATACATCTATTGATGAAATTGATAAACTTTCTTCGAAGCAGTTCTTGCTAATTTGAATTGTGTCTTACTCTTGTACAAATACCAACAACATCTGTTACATTAAATGACACTCTGACTACGTCAAATACTGACCACCTTGACCATGAACCGATAAAAATAGCTTCGAAAATATATTTTTTGTTGTTGTTGTTCTTGTTGCAATTTAAGATGGAATCCGAAGTAAAGTCTACATCCATCTACTGAAAATGTCGCGGAATTTTCCTTTTGAATATGAAGTAATGGGACCACCTGTGTGCTTCTATTAATTATTAACTCTGATCACTTTCCGATGGCACACTGTGTCCAAATGGATCAGGAATAAAAGTTTTATGTATGATGGATTGATGACATCAGTGAAGGTAAGGAGAGCCCGTATCGTACCAACTTAGATGGGAATGCTGCTCACGTCTTTTGATCGTTGGTTTTTACTCCAGCGAATTCCTTCATCTTTTGCGAAATATCGAATTGAGGAATTGTTCAAGGCCCGATGCCGATTCAGCCGGATCTCTTCTCCTGAAAGTTTAGCGTGCAAATCATAATTGAGTTTTAATGAATTTATTATGGGACAGATGGCGCCCACCAAAAGGTATAACCTGACCTGTAGACATTCCAGGCCAAATACATTCCCGTTTGGGCGCCATCACCGACGAAAGCGATTTTGTTAGCTTAAATGCTGAGATTCTGAAGATGATTCCTAAAGTCTTTGCTTAATTATTGAATCGATGCGGCTTAGTTGTTTTTTTTTTCTTTCTTTTTTTTGTAATTGTTACGTGGTATGCAAGTTTTTGTTATGTGACGCCAGAATTCTCAAGAAAAATTCAAGCAAATTTTCTGTGTGGAACGTGAATAATTATTGTAGGTAGGTAGGTAGGTAGGTAGGTAGGAAGATAGGTACCTACTCTTTATTAATTGTAAATCATCGCGACATATATGTATGTCGGTATACATATTATTTTGAATCTTTTGAAAATGTATTTATAGCATATCACTGCGGCTGCACCTTCTTCTCAATTCTCGATAATCTCGGACTCACCTGACAACTTTTTATCGATATAATATGTATGTACGTTTGTACCTTATACCTGAGACCTGTCATATGCATGTAAAATTGTGACTATAGTCGCAGCAAATTTTTGCATGTTGAAAGAAACTCTTTGGCTGAGATCTACCTTTCCAGATATAATTCAAATCGCAGGAATATAATATTTCCGTTCGCATAAATTCACATCTCATTTGAATAAAATATGTCCCCCTTTTGCCCTCATATGGATGCCGGGTCTCAGTGTATAGAGGAGACAAGTCGCGCGATGGACAACTCAGAAGATTCCATTCAGTTAGAAGGACTTAAAGAGGGGCAAATATAACTCGAAACCTAAGGTGATATGCAAAATAGTGCTGCTTGCGGCATTAACCGGTGAACCACACAGAAAAACCATCACCAAACGAGGAGGAATCAGTGAAACATAATTTCCTACTTTTATGCAAAAACATGATGTATGTTTGCTAATCTACTTTGATTCCCCCGTGTTGGTCGACATATAACTGCCTTCCTTCTGTCTGGCCGTGTGATGTAGTGTTTACGTTGTTGTTGTTATTGTAGTTATTATTATTGTTGTTGTTTTTGTTGTTACTTTGTCAGTGATATTATGCTTGCTTGGCGGTCCTCTGCATATAGAAAACTATGCCTATTGGGGCTGCGGTTTCACAATTTTTCTACAATTGCTCTTACAGCCCCAAACAAGAACAAAACTCCTTTTAGCATATTTCTTGCGTGGGCTGCTAACATGGTTTGTTATTGCACGAATCAAAAATGGTTGCCGAGAGATGCAAATTATTCATGAGTTATGGCCTTGCAGGTCACATTGTGATGGTTGATCTGTGGGGTAATTTGAGTTGAGTATAAATATTTACAAAAACAAATATTATGAAACAAGTTGTTGTCTAATACATTTTATTGGATGATTCTATTTTACATATTTTATGATCTGACAGAAGTTTCAACGTTTTCCTTTTTTTCCATTACAAGTAAGTAGTTACATACTATGTATGTATGTATATATGTATGTATGTATGTTAATATGGAGCAAAAGTGTTTTTACTTCTATGATTATAATATCGAAAATTAGAAAAATTATCCAACTCACCTTCTTATCTATTACTATATAACTACAATTTTTGAGTTTACACAGCTATTCAGGACTTGCCTGAGAACACTTTGACTTACCGAGCTGATATTTTTATTGAAGAAATTGTATACATGAAAAAAAAAGACAGATTGACACAGATTGACTTTTCAACGAGTAAATCTAGTAAATCAAGTCGGGTTCAAAATTATAAATATTTACTGGAAAATATGAATATTTAGTAAAACAAACCAATGAATTTAGGATTTGTTTTATATGGTTAGAAAAATTTGAGATGTTCTGTGTACCTCATGGTCAAATTCATTTTTCCTTTATTCTACCCGAAAGCAACTTTTTCCTCAATTTTAGTACATCACATCGGATGATATTTTCTTATAAAAAATCACGATGATACAATAAATTATTCCTTTCTAATAACAGCAATCACACAACAAAATTATTCATAAATTTTGTTACTTCATTAAGCTCTCACGCTCTTTCAGGGAGAATAAAACGCTGATAACTATAGCAAAATTTAAAATTTTCGTCCTCTTCTAGTTTGATTTGAAAGTTTCATGTGGTCAAATAAATTTATTTACTTCCAAATCTCATCCTATTATCGCCGGTGTACCTCAAGGATCAGTTGTCTTTCCGTTTGTCTTTAAATTTTTATCAATCATTTACTTTCCATTACTTTCAATCGCATTAAAATTTTTCCTGATGACAGTATCAACCCTTGATAGCAATAACTCTTTTTTATTCCCTAGATGAAATCATAGGGTATAGTTACTAAGTTTGCCATTCCCACAGAAATAAATAAATAAATAAAATTAAGTTCGAAAATGAGATAAGTCGGGCAACTCCTTCCTGGGGTTCCCATACAAAAATTTCGTTTTCCACTATATATTTGGACAGAACGCGTCGACGTACAAAGCTGAAATTTGGTATATGGTGTGTTTATAGTAAAAAAAAATAAAAAAATTCAAAAATGGACTAAATCGAATAACCCCTTCTTGGTGTTGCCATATAAAAAATTTGGTTTTTTACATATACTGTGAAAACGAGCAGTCCTATACATTTTTATTGTACTAAAAACTTCTTCAGAATACGAAATCCTATTAAATTGGTTATAATAATTTTTTCTGTCCGCCAAACCGTTCTAAAAATATGTGCAAAAAACCACTTCAAAAATCAAACTTGCATAGATCGGTGACCATATGAAATTTTATACGGGCATTCAACTAGGATATCACAAGAATTGGTCTTAGACCAGTTCTAGCTTTTTTACTTGTTATACTCATGTATCAGGTTTCAAATAAATTATCATAATCTAATTAGATTATCATAGATTAGCTAACATTTTTCCCAATTTTTTCATACATATATATACCATCGATATAAAAATAGAACCTTGAAACTTTGTCCCTTGTCGCTTATGGCCCCAAATCAATTGTGTTGACGAGCAAATGACATTATTTTCCTACAATATACTTGTTTTGTTTGATTGCAACGTATTGTATGTGCCATTGAAACGTCATCAGAAACACATTAATAAACTGCGTCCTTTGTCTTTTATTTACATTTGGTTTTAACAATTACATACTAAGTTCTAAAATGGACAAAAATGTAGGACATTCTAGTTCGTGTTTTGCATCACAGCAATAAGTCTTATATTAAACTGACAAAACGAAAACATTGGTTTATAACTGTTTGTGCATGCAATAATTGCTTAAATCAAAATCAAAAATTTCTAATTAATTCATTTTATAAACTCGTTCACTAACAGCCAATAGCACATTTCTAAATTACAACAAAGTTCAAGTTGGTTATTGTGTAAACGCAGCGTTTGTATAAATTTCGAATTTCATTGAACAAAAATCGATTCTAGAAGTGGTAAAAGAACTTCTTATTGTAGTAGCTTTTTGATCGTCCTCGAATAAACATACTTTTCAATCTTGAAAGTCCAGTTTCATTTTTCGATTCACTTCGTTCACCAAGACCAAAAAAGCTTACTCTAACAATAACTTTTCTTTAACCATTATCCAGTGAAATATTCTCAAAAAGATCGGTTAATAAAGAAAATAGCATACTCTTAGGCATTAATTAGAGCTTTTGATTAGATTTTCATTATGCGCAGATTTACAAGTAAAAGCAGCGAAAAAGCTCAAAGTTTTCTTAAACAGGCAATGAAAATTGTGCTTTTACACAAAAAGTTCAAAAAACTAAACTCAAACCGCTACGTAGTGCCCAAATCTTTTATTCTTTCGGCAAAGAAAGAGATAAAAGAAAGGTTTTGGGTGCTGAAAGTGTGACTTAAAGAAATGATGAAATCTAAATTTTTTTTTATCTTTTCTGCTTCTGCTTTCTGTATTTATAAAATCACCAAATTAGAAAATAATGTACGAAAATTGGTGCCTCAGCTGTTGTATATTGTCACGCTACCACTGCAATACATGTTTTGAAAGTGAAAGTATGAAAACTGGACCAATATTTTAAGAGTACATATACCTCATTTAATTTTTAAGTACGGTTCAGATTTTGACATGGGTGTCAAAGAAACTAATTTGCACAGAGAACAACTGCCATTTTGAAATCTCCTTCAAACTATGATTTAAACTTACTGCACCCACCAAAACAATTAAGTACTATGAGATCTAGACATCGATATTGCCTGTCTCAGTGCACTAGCAAAATGTAACAATATTAAGAATTTTATAATAGATTTAACTGAAACTTTGAGGAAATTACAATTACAAATACAATTACTTTTTTATTGTATAATTTTATGAAGTAATACTATATTTTAATTTTAATAGTTTTATACTTGTAATATTTTGAAGATTCGCCGTTATAGGACTTTCTTTATTATGGATTTATTAACTTTAAATAATAAAAAACAAAAAACTTAGGACCTAAAATTCAACCTTGCGGCACAAGATTTATGTAAAAAAAGTAGGTATAATTTTGGTATAAATATGTGCAAATATTAAAATAAAAAAATATTGTGTGTAGTAGTATATATAGTATACATACATAAATAAAGTTAAACTATATGCTGTATAAAACAAGGGAAGTATGGCATTCCATAATCACATTAGTAAGTTAGCAGAGAATAAATTTTAGCAAATCTTAAATATAATCTAATAATGCAAATATGAAATATTTATCAGTAACAATGCCTGCCTGCAGGTCTACTTTAAACTTTTTCCATATTCAATGCAATCCCTTAACGTACCCAGATACTCCATTTTACCTTCAACAATTACAAAATGAAGTCATAAATACAACACAAGAAGGCATCCATAAATTTGTCCACTTTACAACTTTCAAAAGCAAACAACAACAAAAAAAGTCTATTTAAACTTATAACTCTTGGGTCGATCAACACATCACGAGCTTGTGAAAAATATATATTCAAAATTTTATTGGAGCATAAATGGGGAGCACCCATATATATAGAGGTCCATTATAGGGGATAGCTCCGGACATGGACGAACGGACAGATATTTCCACAAAGGCTGTGATCGCTCAGGCGGATCTTAAGTGTTTTGTTGTTGGACGACGACGCGACGTTAATTTAGTACCATGTATATACCCCGGGTTCCCCTCAATGTTGGGTGCTTTCTATAGTCATGATGTCCGCTCGCATATTAAATTATAAGTGGAGACCAGCTCACACGAACATGAGGCTAAATCTGATAAAATCCAATTGAGGAACCCCCGGTGCCTTTTACGCCTATATATGTATGTAAGTAAGTATTATATGTGTTGAATGAATGTGTCCAATTTTACAGTGCGTTCACAGCCATATTTCGAGTTGTGGGTGGGATTTATGTCAGACGCATTTGAATTCATTAATCATTGAAGGAAGTATGAGCTCTTATTGCTGGATGGCGCTGGGATTGTGAGCCCTGGTGGTGCTGCTTCATTCCATAGTATATAATATAACTAGTAGAGTTGAGGATTGGAAACGATGGATGGGTGCGAATGGTGGCATTCTCTCCAGTTGTGAATTTTCGCTTTTGTTTGCATTTTACTTCGTTAAAGGGAAAATTCATGAGCTCTCTATACTAGGTATAGTAGCTTTGTGTTCTGGTAAATGTTTCCTAGACTAAAATTGGCAGAGAATGGTGGTCTAGATAATATCATCGCCATTTTGATACAAGTTATTTGATTTAGTAATTTTCATGGAAATTTACAATTAAATTAACTACGCTCGGGTGAAAGGAGTAAAAATGCTACATTTGTATAGAATAGAAAGTGGATGGGACTTTTTAAGAAGCTTAAGAGAACATTTTTGTTGTTCAAAAGCATTCAAAATGTTTAAAGGTAATGCTTTCAAGTCATGGGAGGTAAATTCAATTATATGTATTCGTTTTTTTTTTTTTTTTTTTTTTCAAATAAATTCAAAATTGACTTTTTATTTGAAAGAAGGAAGCCAAGCCATTTGCACCACTACTTAAGTAAATTTAATAATAAAATGAATTTTACGGTACACATTGCCTAAAATTCTCTAGACTATAGAGCTCTCCATCGACTCGACTTCCGTTACCGTCACTTAACTAAAATTTTGTTATTTGCTATTTAACATCTGCTACTATTATTCTTTTCGACAAGGATGAAGGATGCTCACAGTATAGCAGGCTGTAAATAATAGTCCTCACCAAACTGAAGTATCGAAATGACCACTTTGGTAGTTGTATGTCAAAATTTTTAACAAATTCTTATTTCAATTTATACACTCGTAACCCGCTGTGTGTCTATGCTTCTAATGACAATAATAATATATGTATGTGAAATTTTTTAAATTAATAATATTTTTCAATTGCTAGCGTGATTCCTCTATAAAACAAACTGAATGCGAAACCAAATATGCTTTTTTTACTCTGAAGTGCTAGAAATATTCATGCAAACTAATATTGAATCAATTCCAATTTAGCCTTTATTCTGATAACTGCTATAATATGATTTTGAAAAGGATTACATGCGATGCATTTTTCGCTCTTAAGACCTTTGAACTTTCGCTAGTTCTGAAATACCCCGCACTTGTGGTTTACCTCAAGGATTTATTCTAGGCCTTTGCTATTTATGCCCAATATTAATAATGTTCTAGTCTAGCATCAATGCAATAACGCTTTACTCTGATAATGTACAGGGGAGGCGGGTCTAATTTATCTTAATGAAGATCCTATTAAATGCTATTAAAAGCAATCTAAGCTGAATCAAAGAGTAGGTATGTCGCAGTATATTGACTTTTTTGGTGTATTAATTAATTATTTCCTTAACACTGCGTCTTTTACTATACATAAAATAGAATGCGATAGCACTACTAATTGGTTAATATATACTTCATTACTTCCGTACTTATTACATCTACATGAAACTACCACAGAGAATATAAATTAATAAAGTTAATACCTCCAGTTCTTCATTTTTTATTCTTAATTTTGATGAGAGGTAAAGTAACTTTTTATTCCTAATTTTGATGAAAGGTAAAGTAAAGTTTAGTAGACTTCACATACTAATTACCAGTAAATTTGAATGTAGAAAAGCTTTAAAACCGCATCAAAATGTACACCCGGGTCTCGAAATGAGCTTATCGTGAATGAATATATTGTAACTAATATATATGTATAAATCAAAGTTCTAATTCAATTAATAGATTTATCGCATCCATTAAATAGTAAATTTCTCTACACTTATTACTACTGACACCTATGTACATACATAGAATCATACACGCATATATATGCTTCTTATATTCATGTTTGTTACTCTTACGACTATTATTAGCCCTCATGTTTCTGTTGAAGCGTTTGGAAATCTTCAGGGAATCATGATAACTAATTCCTTCATGAAAGTTCATCAAGACTTAGTGGCAAATTGACATTTTGATTTAGTTTCCTTTTGTTTGTTACCAGATAGAGCTTTTGCAGCAATGAGGTAAAATTTTCCTTTATATTGACCCTCAATAACATAATCTCTCCCATGGGATGATACCATAAAATCATTTCAGTTATTAGCTCTCCCCAACTTTTGAGGTTGCTCCGATCCTATGTACATATGCATGTAGAGTACACATTTATGTACCTATAGAGAATATGTTATTATCGGTAATATTCAGGCCTTGTTAAGGGTAAGGAAGAGGAAGAAGAGGGGTTGGAGAAAAGACAATAAAGATATCTTACTTAACGTATAGATCTAATTTTTATTGACAGGAAAGTTAATCACTTCTTTTTCCATACATATATCTAGGAAAGATTCCATTAATTATTTATTTGCTGTGAGTGTTTGCTCAAAATAAGACCTTCTGTGTTTTGTTTTACATTCACTTCAAATAATTAGGAATGTATGAAGAAAAAATAAATACAAAAAATTATACTATAGAGTGATTTGTATCAATTTCAATGGATGTGGTGGAGGATATCAAAAGCGTCCCTTGGGAGGTAAGAGAAGTACAAGGCTTTTTCATCCTGTTTTGTGAATCACCTTATAACTTGTGAATAATAAATACACCACCGTTCGCAGCTAAAAAACATTAGTTTTTCATATAGAATTTAAGAAACCGCTAAGCATTCAAATTTAATATGAATTATTGCAAAATATATAAAAAAATAAATAAAAATATCATTAATAAAAGAAATTGCCTACCCTTAGGCATTTAGTGAAATTTAATTATGGATATGCGTTTTATAAATTGCAACAAATTCAAACAGGATTGTATTTTGCTTACAGTAGGGAAAACATCCTTATATCTAAGGGCTTTAAACCTGTCTTTAAAATCGATATACAAAATTGTTGAGGATGACATGTATTTCAACAAAAAACGGATAGAAGTTAAATGAATAAAATTGAGCTAAAATTACAACAATTCTAATTTCAACAATCAACATCATAACTACGAAATGGAGGGGGAGGGGAGGAGTAGGTAAAATTTATGAGCTATTAAAAAGCTCGAATCGTAAAGTCTGTCAACAAAATGAAGTATACATAGGTTGTCTACAAATCTCTATTTAAGTTTTCTATAGAATGTTAATATATAACAAGTAAAAAAGCTAGAATTGGTCTAAGACCAATTCTTATGATACCCTAGATGAATGCCCGTATTAAATTTCGTATGGTCACCGATCTATTCAAGTATTGATTTTGAAGTTGTTTTTCGCATATATTTCTAGAACAGTTTGTCGCACAGAAAAAATGGTAATAACCAATTTTATAGGATTTCGTATTCTGCAGAAGTTCTTAGTACAATAAAAATGTCTTGGACTGATCGTTTTCAAAGTATACGTAAAAAACCGAAATTTTTATATGGCAACACCAAGAAGGAGTCGCCCGATTTAGTCCATTTTTGACATTTTATTTGCTAATGTAGTAAAAACATCATGTGCGAAATTTCAGCTCTCTACGTCGACGCGTTCTCAGGCAGTGTCCAAATATATAGCGGAAAACGAAATTTTTATATGGCAACCCCACGAAGGAGTTGCCCGATTTGGCTCATTTTCGAACTTAATTTTACTTTTTTTTTTCAAGTCTGTGTACAAAATTTTAGCTCTCTAAGTATACGCGTTCTCGAGTTATCGTGCGCACAGACGGACGGACGGACGGACGGACGGACATGCAAAAATCGAAATAACTTTTAATATTATGAATGGGTGTCCAATCCATTTTGCTCTACCATCATTATTTCGAGGTGTTACAAACGGAATGACAAACTTAGTATACCCCTATGATTTCATCTAGGGTATAAAAATCCAGTGTCACTGCGTTTGTATACACTGAAGCCGCCCAACCAATTTCAATGAAATTTTGTAAATGTGTTTGATTGGTTCCAGCTTGAGAGATAGGATTGTTTTGGACACGATAGATAGCGCTGTTGTCAAGACGTAAAACATTGCCTGGCAATGCGTACATGTAGAAAGCTGGAATTTTGTACACGGCATTTTCATAAAATTGAAAATACATGTTCAAAAATGGACTAAAACGGGCAACTACTTCGAAGGGTTGCCATACAAATATTTCATTTATTATTATATATTAGGATACTGTCTGAGAACGGGTCGACGGGGAAAACTAAAATTTGGTACATGGTGTTTTCATAGCAATGGTAAATAGAATTACAAAAGTGGTCGAAATCGGGAGACCCTTTCGATGTTGCCATACAAAACTTTGCTTTTTCACTACATATTTGGACACTGCTTCACGCATCGAAGTAGAGATCTGAAATTTTGTACATATGCCTTTTGTAAAAAAAGGGAAATTTAAGTTCGAAAATGGGACCAATTTCGTGTTTTATTAAATATTTGAGCAGTGCTTTAGAACGCGTCGACGTAGAGAGCAACACTCTCCTACACATATGAATGTACGCATGCGCGCTCCTACACGCATACACACACTCCCGCATGCGCGTAGATGCACACACTCACAGCCGATTTTCAACTTCATTAGCCGAAAAAAATTTACCTTAGCCGACAGCCGATTTTGATATTTTTTCAGCCGAATTTGGGGTTGACGGAAACTTCACTTGGTTTGATGTGGTGCTTAGGCGATCGGGAGTCCATTCCAAAACATAGCCAAAGTTGACTACAGCTGACTTCATAACGGACAAAAGTCAACTCAGCTAACATAATTCAGTTGACTACTTGAAACGATTGAAGTCAGCTGTAGTCAACTGTAGATTTGTTTTGGAACGGACTCCAGATGTATTTTGAGCCACTTACTTGGATGAGAAAGTGGATTTTTTTGCGCTTGTGGTTGTTCGAAGTTGGTGCGTCGTGGAAAATGACTTCTTATTAGAAAAATGTTCATAATATAGCATAATGTCCCTGAAAGAAAGAACGGAAAAAATATATGCGAAATGTAGTATCTGAGGTATATGTGACCCTAGTGCATGAAAATGGGCCTTCCGGCGACAAAATCGTCCCGAGAAAGTTTCCTGAACCAGGAAAAGAGTGCAGACTCTCGGCGAGACCTTTTTTGCTAGGTTTGCATTTACATTCATTCGAAGAGTTTACATTATTTTGTATAGAATGGCATTTGGAATTTGCCGATATTTAGCCGATTTTTAAAATCTGTTTGGCCGATCTTAGCCGGTTTTCTAGATATATTTAGCCGATTTTAGCAAGAAATTTTTAACAACACTGGAATCGAGCGATCCAGTCATATAATAGCTGAGATATTATACATCTATGACCACCTCACATCCACCCCGACCTATCTAGGTATCTATATTATCGTCGGGCATCGCCGACGGGCTCCCCCTAGCTTAATAAGATGGTATGTATATTTTCTATGGATTAAATCGAACATCTGTTTCATTTACGTGTAGAATTTTTCCTTTATTTTATTATCTCTTTCTTTTGTAGAAACATAAACAACTAAGTCTTTTCGGATGTTGGTGACTAGCTAATAAAACTATTAAAACTATTCCAGGGTTTCTTAACAAATATGCCATTGACCGCCCTCTCTGTGTGGTTGTGCTAATGGACTATCAAAATAAAAGCAAGGTGGCTTCTCCACCTGCGCAAATATGCTGTCTGGAATCCTGTTTTCTGGTTTCGCTGAGAGTCGTCAGCAATTAGAACTCAACTCAACTCCACTAGAAGGATCAAACACTCGATATTTAGCATTTAGCCCAATTCGAACGAGTAAATTTCTAGAGAGTAAATTTCTTGAGACTCTGTGCTTTCTCTGAAGTTACTCCGCATTCTGACATCTCGATCAAGACGTGCGTCAATCTAATACCTGTGACAAACAACTAGTACCTAGTACATATACCAAAGTAAACGCATCATGTATGTCATTCCATATACCAATATAATACAAGCTGAGCAAACTGGGACAAAGTTAATATAAATACTTGCGTTTTACCATGGTGTACGGAACTTTTTAATGATTTCAGCGTTACTGTCAGGTAGTGATAAAACAAAACTATCTAGTTTATGATTTTTTGTTCAGGTAGGCCTTTTAGGGAAATAAATTATAAAATTATATTCACTAGTTTATGACATAAGCCAAGGTGATATTTTTTAAAAACACGGGTTTTTTCTTGAAAGTTTTAAAAGCTGTCAAATGAAACTATTATGCGATCTGTTACCTAACATGGTAAAGAGAATATAATGATATCCAAGCCATGGAACCTTTACTACCTGAATATCAACGGTATTAGTATCAAATTTCAGCAACATATTTTTAGTAGATTCTGGGCAGCTTGCTAAGGACATATTCTTTGACAGTCACCATAATAATAGGACCTACAGTACCTACCTAAATTTTTATTGAATTCTTAATAGCGGCTTTTGTTCATAACTGCTGTAACTCTACTACAACTTTCCAGGGTTTTCTACACATTTCCATTTAAAGTAAAATGACTTGGACATTAAATCAATTCCATGTAAAGATATAGACTGAAATTCACATTCTTCGCCAAGTAAATATCAATATTAACATCTGGCAGACTAAATGAAGATACAAAATTCCAAATTTATACCTTCTTTCCAGTTCCTTGAACCCAAAAATGATAAAAAAATGTCTGCTTCTTAAACAAACTTTTAATAACGCCAACTCTATTTGCTTAATTTCATAAAAACCCTCTTTCCTTTTGACTTGAGTAGGTATAACTTCCCGCGAATGAAGTGTTATTTTGCTTCGTAGCAAGCAAATTATCATGTTCCCATAATTTAAATGTCAGCTAGTCTATAAATGAAAATTATCCCGAGTTTATTGTAATTTTCATGTTTCAGTTCATCAAACGATTTCACGATCCCGTGCCTGCACATATACCTACAACGATGAGAATCATGTAGATGGAATGCTTAAGGTAATTGGCGAAAATAATAGTTGTAAGCTTACCTGAGATGATTACCGGAAACACGTAGACTTTGGTAAGCATCATGGTGCAGTTTTAACATTTTATATGCAGACAGTAAAGTTATACATAAAATAGCTGCTTTCATTGTAATTGGTTATAAGCAAATTAAAAAAATATGTAAAAAAAAAATACACAACAACTTTGATGTTCTTTTCCTTTTCATTTTACTTTGATAATGGAAACAAACTATGTTTCATAAGGGTGGCATAATTTATAAAAGAAAAAATCTCATCACCTGCATGTAAAAATTCATATTTCATTGGAGGAGAAAAATGTTTTTCTACGTTAATTAAAAATTAAGGACAACACCTTTTGAAGTCACCGAAAAGTATCAATTACCAATCGAGAATTTTCTCCTCAACTACTATCTATATATGTATGTGTATGTATTATATGCCCAGATCCGATGTAATCAGCTCAAGCGGCAGGGAAATGCAGAAAAACCTCTGCGTCTTTCATAATTTATTGAAATTCCTGTCGAAGAAATCAAAACCGATAAAAAGTCTCAAAAAATTCTCAAACGACGCCGCTTTGTCTGGCCATTCTGTGGGCTGTTGAAGATCATTGTGCGATCGTAGCGTAGTTCTTATATATTGTATGCATCCAATCCATCCATTCAGGAGAACCCTTCATTTCCCAAAAACATCTACAAGAGATACATAGATTTTAGATGTGTGGTGGATTGTGCTTCTTTGTTTTAAGCCCCCTGTCAAAGAGTTGTAAAAATAAAAATAAATCAAGAAAAGAATGACCTGTAGAAGGTTTACACTCATGGTCCACAGGACTGTAACAGTCAAAATTGTGTGTTTTCTCGGGGACAATATCATAAATTTCCATTTAAGTTGAAATTTTGAAATTTACTTCATATTCGTAGACCGTGGATGTGGAGTCGTTTGTATTTAAACTGAGGGACATTAATATTCCACAAAGTGAATGGGGGGGATATTATCTGTTAATGAGAATATATTTGATTTGATCGTGTCGAGGATCATGGGGACGACAAACTTTTGATGCAATTAATTTTTATTTCTATTATATTTTTTTCCATCATTTAATATCTGTGGAATTTTAAGTTTATATCATGAATGGAAAAGAATTTAACTTAATAAAAAAATATTATACCTACACTAAGAAATTCTATTACTACCGGCGACTGGTGACTGCCATTATTACATTTGATTGCATGTAGTAGGTACTCATGCAAACAAAGTGATGGAAAATTAACCATGTAGTAATGAATAATTAATTGACTCGGATGAAATCTCTGTAAAAACCCTCAAGACTTATAAAAGTTAACTATCCTTGATTGTAGCTTGAAATTTGCATTTGTTCAGAGCTTGTTTAGTAGCATCAGAGTTCGCATTATTCTAGATGATATTGCCATGACAAAATAAATTTTCACCTGCTGACTTAAATTCCTTCGGGCCGTATTTATCTCCATGGAGAATAAGAATTGCATAACTAACTGTCAATCAGAGTTCCACACTTTTTATAGCTACAATGAGCAATATGCCCAGGGCATTCGATAATAATAGTTTGTGACTGTTAGCGCGCTTTTACATTTCGTCGCCTGAATACTGTTCTGCCCCATATGCAAAAATGCAGTTTTGAGATAAATGCAGTTAAAGTTAAGGCCTTCATTATAAAAAAAACTGTTCAATAATTTTTTTTTAAATTTGCATAAAAACTAAGTTGTTTTCCGTCTATTTATATCTTGAATTATTTTTGTTTAAATAGAAAAAAATTTCTGTTAAAATGTCATTAACTTGAACCTAGATTTCCAAATATTACATTGCTTGTATGATATGGGGCAAAACAATTTACTAATAAAGTTAAAAGAAATATTTTATTACTTCAACATCTGCATTTAGCAGCCTTGAATATTTTTTTAATTTTTCTAATCAATTCTCAATGAATATAATTTTATGATTTTTTTTACTGGGTGAAGTTTATATTTGTTAAAGTAGGCCTTTTTGGTGTTCTTCGGTACAAATTTTGGCTCAAGTCATTAACAGATCCCAAATCAGAGAATTAAGCGACTCAAAAAAAAAAATTCATGAAAATAGGAGAATGGAAACAAAATTCTCCATTGCAATTTTGCCACCCTAAATAAAGTGATTGCGTGATAAAATAAATAAAAAAAAAATCCTGTTTTGCTTTTCATTTGTACCGGAGAATTCCAAAAAAAGGCCTACTTGAACAAATATTACTTCATTAAAGTTAATAAAAAAATAACAGAAACAAAATAAATTATGCAATAACTCAATAACACTCCTTATTTGAGCATTAAAACTGTTTGATAATAATATCTATTTGAATCTGGAAGATACACTGAAAGAGATTTTATATCTTTTGCCTTATCTTTAAATCCAGCTTGGTTGATTTTAATCGGTACATTGTTTTGAGATAAGGACTGTTTAAGAAAACAACAGACCACTTATTATCACTCCCATTACTTATCACCAGGTAAAGAAAATTAGGGACCGCTGGTTATACTGCATTAGGAAAAGGTGTGCACTTATAATTGCAGCCATTAAATGCAAAATTCTTTTGCAGTAAAAATCGAGGTCAGCTAAGAGGAATGCTGCAAATTAATTCTTTCCGCCCATATGCGAAATCCGAAAATATTTCAAAGAAGCTTAGCTAAAATTTTGAAAATTCCAAAGACCATTGAAAATATTCTCAGTAAATTTCTAGAAAGTCCGGGTCAGGAAGGAAGATTCGCCAAAGAAGTGGTAGACAACCTTAAACGAAGTGCCAACATGTCGTTGAGAGATATGGCTGTGATAAGGCTGGAACGTCATACATATGCTATAGTCCATCTAATTAAAAGAAGAGAGAAGTTTCCATATTCAGAAAATATTGAACAAAACACCAGAAAAGAACCAAGTTGCAGGAGCCGCATTATGTATACAAATTTTGTAACGAAATTCGGCTTAGGTGAAAACGAACTTCAACCAGTACATATCTTCAGAAGTGTTTTCTTTCATTCTTTAGAAAGCATGATGCATCCGTTTTGTTTTAGCCGGATTTAGTAGGTTAGGTTAGGTTAGATAAGAGGGGTGGCTCCAGACGACTAGCCTGGATCACTTAGACCACTAATGGGTCCATTGTGCCCCTAGACTTCATGGGATAACCTTACAAGCCTCAGATCCATTCTGCTTTCCTTAAGAAACTTAGGATTTACCTGAGACTTTTAAGACTTGAAAAGAAGTAACTACCCAATAGCCTGCCTCTTTTATTCATCAAAGGGGGCACATGCGAAGCACATGTTGGACGGATTCGATTTCCTCGGAGTCCTTATTGCTCCTGCAGAAATCGATCGCCGCTATACCCAATCTGCTAGCATCGTCCCCTATGGCACAGTGATCCGTTATGACCCCTACTAGCTTCCTGGTATTTGACCTGCTACCATTAAGCAGTTCACTTGTCCTTTTCCTGTCATATGCAGGCCACAATTGCCTCGAAGTACGGCAGGTATCCCTACTGGTCCACCGGAAGCTTGCTTTTTGATAGTCGCCTCTGATGATTTCCTCTTTTAAAGCTCCGATTGGGATCCTTACATAAGCTACTGCTGCGGAGCTATCCAATTCGGAGCTCTTTTTAGCCAACTCATCAGCCATCTCGTTTACTGAGATATTCTTATGGCCAGGTACCCAGTATAAGGTCACCTTGTGCATTATAGTCGATTTCTCAAGACAGGTCTTGCATAACTGCACCAATTTTGATTTTACCAGCGCAGAATCCAACGCCTTGATGGATGCCTGGCTATCAGTATATATGCAGACGTTCCGTGTGAGCTCTCTGTACATGGATACCAATATTGCCGCCTGGTAAATCGCTGCGAGCTCTGCCTGAAAAACAGACAGTCTATAAAACTCGTGCCACTGGAGATCTAGAGTACACTCCAGCCCCGGTGCACGCACTAGTCTTGGATCCATCCGTAAAAATAGAAACATCGGATGTTACGGCTACCTCCTTATCCTCGCAGTCACCCCTGGTGGGCATCATTGAATTGACACCCCCACCAAAAGTTAATATGGGTACTTGATAGTCTGTTTCTCCCCTGCAATCACTACAGTCTATCTTCTGGAGTATAGCCGGATAGCGCTGAATGCTGCCAAACCTATACAATAAAGGTCCAGCGGCAATAAGTCAAACATGACTTCCAGTGCCGCCGTAGGCGTGGTGCGTAGACACCCAGTTATTCCCACCCAAGCGGCTCTCTGGATTTTTGACAGCACATCCAGGTTACATTTCCTCGTCAGTGCCGTCCACCAGACCGTGGAGCCGTAGCAGACGATGGGCCGAACTATGGCTGTGTACCACCCTGGATTTAAGTCCCCAGTTTCCGCAAAATATTCTCTTGCACGTATGCCACACTGGCCTTCTTTATGCATTCTTATAGATTAGCCTTCCATCTCAGCTTTGAATAGCGGACGATTCCCAAATACTTTGCTTCGCTGGAGAGAGTAGGCTTCTCTCCACCCAGCCTTGGAAGTCTGAAATGCCGGATTTAGTAACTTGCCACTACGGCAGAAAAGCGAGAGATTTCTACGATGCCCAATGCATACCCGTAGTATCCAAGGACGTGAGTCCACCAAATTGTCCAAAACTAGGACCAATCGACAAATATTGCCCTAATATTTACAGAAAATTAAAAAAAGAAAAAAAAAAGAAAAAACATCCTGCTAACATGGGAATTTTTAAGAGGCAGTAAAAAAGATCGTCCGATACGTTCGGTACTGTCTGTTTAAAATTTAATGAAGAACGTAAAGCAAAATGTTCATCAATTTTATAGCAATAGTTCAATAAAAATTATTTGATAACAAAAAACAAAAAAAAAAAGGTTTCTCTTGTTGCTTTCTTTATTCATAGGTGGTCTTTGTTTTTTTAAACAGTCCTTAAATTGTTTAGAGTTCCAAATTTATTTCGGCCAGTTGTCATCAAAATTGACTCCGAAATAAATTGTGCCTGTGCTGCAGACGTTTTATAATATACCTTAAAAGGAACTTTTTTTTGTAATACAAAAATTTTGTTTATAGAAGACAATATCGCTACATGGAGCATACCAAGATTTTGGCAAAATTGATTTTGAATTACTCTACGTGACAGTGTTCTTAGCCACATGGAGCAATCCAATTTTAAATATAGTTTTAAATTTCCGCACGTTATCAAAACAATATTTAAAAAAATATTTTAAAATATTTCATATATTTATATACACAAATTTGATTTGGGGTAAACCAATACAAACTTTTGTGGCAAAAATATGATATGAGGCAAACATGACATAGTTCATCTCGATACATATATAACTTAGAGAAAAGCTGATTAAAGCATTTAATTCAACTTCAGTAATGATCTCAAAAACCGTACTTAACTCAAAATGTCAAATTTGGCGGATGGAACAAACCAATATTCAGGCGACGATTTATTAAAGGATTCACTTCAATTTATAATTAATTATTTTATATAAATACGGAAAAGAGCAAACAATTAAAAACCAGAAATTGTAAATTAAACTGTGTTAATAATAAAAAGAATAGAAGAAAGCAAGTGTGCGTGTGCATACATATATGTGTTTGTGATGTCAAACAGAAGGATATTAAGAAGCGAGTTAAGTGGAACCTATGCACTCTGTAACGCAACTAACAAGGAAGCGAATAATATGAAAGAGGTAAAAAAGAGCATTTCGAATCTGTAGTAAAACGAATATTTAAATGGAAAATTAGTTTGTAGAAAAACATCAAAACCCTCAAATATACGATTCCAACATGAAGTCTACTGAGATAGATCTGGATAAGCATACATCTGAATTGGGTTGTCACAAACAATTACAGGTAAGTCAATGAGATACATTCGAAAGAGTAAATGGCCCAAAACAGACTCCTGAGGAACAGTACATAATTGGAGCAACAAACCCGAAACTCTATTACCGATTGAACTCTTTGACGTCTTCCAACAAGAAAACTCTTTATCAACACACTCGAGGATGTGAAGTGAACCTGATAATTAAGCTTGGCTTCCCCCCCCCCCCCCCAACTTCCCCCCGTGGAGAATAAGTACAAAACAGATAATTACAAAAGAAGAAAAGTATAAAAAGACACTGGACGACACCAGCAAAAGGCTGCTTCATAAGAAAGCCTTGCACCAGCTCAGTGCCGACAGGGTCCTTTACACGGATGCCTCAAAGACAGAGCACATAGTGGCTTCAGCTGTCACGGACAGCAATATGAACACAGATGAACTTACCATTCGGAGACTACTGCCAACCTGGGCAAATGTCTTTACGGCGGAGATTTGGGCTATCTGAGAGGCAGTTAGGTGGGCCTCCCATCAGGAAGGTCCTACGGCGATTTTCTCAGACAGTCTCTCTGCTCTAAAAGCAATTGATAACGTAAGAAACAAGGATCCGCTAGCGGTCAATATCAGACAGAAAATACAGGACAGACCGATCTGGCTTGCCTGGTGTTCAGCATACTCTGGAATTCCGGGCAACGAAAAGGCAGACTGGTTGGCAAAAACCGTCAATTTTCCGGGTGCACAGAAGATTGTTCCGGCTTCAAATCTGGCAGCAAGAGCACTCTGCAAAGCCACAGAGGAATTCATAGCCCAACTACGTTGGAGTGAGGATCCCTCTTTCTTAGCTAGATATCACAATACTAACAGATTGAATCGCTGCAGTGTGTTGAAATTAACACCCAAATACTTGGCATTATCTGTGGGTTTGATTATTCCCCCATTATAGGTGGGTTCTATTAGTTTCGATTTTTTGGGTTGCAAATTTCGACCCGTGTAGGGTCTCCGAATGCAGATCAATTCAGATTTCTGAACGTTTATTTTGATACCCCATTTTTTGTGGTAGCCGTAGAGTTTTTGGACTTGTTGGTTGACTTTTTTCATAGCCAGAATCGGGCAACGAGATTGAGCGTACGTGAGAGAGTCATCTGCATAAAGAAGTGACGTGCCATTTTCATTGGGGGGTTGGTCAGAAATATACTGACATTTGGGTTTTGTATCATTATATTCTTGAATCCATACTCCTTCTACGGATTGAAAGATGTCAGTAAAACAATTTAAGATTTCGTTTTCTATATTTGGGTTTATTTCATTCGTATTTGATGTGTCCATCATTCTTTGATTTTGGAATCCACGATTTAGAGTTCTAAAATTTCAAGATCATAAATTTAGATTTGCAGGACTCTAATTTTTATCACTTCGATTTTAGTTCATAATTTTCAGTTTTCTGACTATTTCCGGATTAATGTTATTAATCTTTTGATGTATATTTTTGTAAGTTATTTAGCTTTTGCTGATTTATTAACATAAATCTTACTCTATATGATCCATATGATGGAATATATTTTGGAGTCCTCAGCCATCCATTTTGAATAACCAGAAATTTTGCGAAATATTTCGATGACGGGTATACTATACTACTGTTAATTAATTCGCATTGACATCTTCAAATACAAATTCCACACCACACTGTCACTTTGCAGAGATATACCAAATGATCATTCATGATGGTTTAAACAAGTATTCTCAGTATTTGTTAACCATGCCAGTGAGATGTAGGAAAATGAGTCTTGTTATTTTTCATAAAATACAACACTACCAACTACCTCAAAGAGTCAATTGTTAAGCACTATAACGAACGTGTTTTGTTCCTATTTAACAATTTCCCGCACGCTTTAAATTTGGGATATATGTATTTGCCACAAAACCAAATTCCCGAAAATTCTTGGTCAAAAATTCAATTTTCTTTTGATCAAGTATTTGTATTCCTCATAGTTCTTACACGGAGTATGATATCCGAAATTTGAAACTAGTGTTCCATTTGGACTCTCGAATAACCCAATTATAAATATATCATAACCCCCAATAAAAATTATACTAGCTACATTACCCAATTTAAATAGATGCAAAATAACAACAATTGATTCCAGTTAAAACTTGACACCTAACAAATAATAAACACTTGACATGACCAGAGTCATTTACAAAATCGATCGATTTTTCATTGTATGTATATTCTTCATCTTACCTCTGTGCAACAAAAATCTCAGCATCTCTATAGAGCAATAGTGACAGTTGTTCAATTGTGTTGAACAACATAAAGAAATGTCTTTCATTGTTTATTATTGTTTTCAATTCACGCCAATGAATAATAAACACACCAACGACACTTTTGAAGTCAACAGAATTGTTCGCATTTTCGTATTATGTAGAACGAACGACCGGCAAACACCTCTCATCTCTGGCTATTTTGTAAAGATGAATCTGCTGTTTTCAAGTTTTAAAATCCAAGAAAAGTCCTGATTTCTAGCAGAAGGCCGGGTTCCGTTTGTCTCTAAGATTTTCTGCAATGGCAAGAGCAAATAAGGAAAGGAAATTCACATGCAAGTGAATTGAATAAACGTGTGGACGATGGTGGTGATGATGTTAGCAGTAGCGCGACAACAAGAAATACCTACTATGAATTGTGGACTTTTTATTTGTGTGTTCTTTCGATTAACTTCTGCCTGGTGTTTTCACATCTCAGAAAAATCAAATATAGGTAAAGGAAAGAAAAAAAAAGTGTCTTTTGTGTAAAAGAGCTCATCGTCTATATGTACATACATATATGTAATGTTGAACACGTGTTTATTTCCCTTATCTTGTTTGACATTCACTTCTCTTTGCATACACAATATTGCGATATGGGAGCTACTACATGTACAGTAGAATATACCGCGACTTATTATTTTTGCCAAGCAATAAGTGAACGGGTGTCCTATTTAGACTGGATCGGAATTTGAAAAATATATTGCGTAAAGTAAACATAATAGGTGTCCAAAACTGGTGTAGTTTTGTTTTTATAATTTTATACTAACTGGAATTAAAATGTTAGCGGACGAGTTCAATAAATCAGTTGTCTTTCAAAATATTCAAACTAAAACAGGACACGATTGATTTTTTCGCTCTCATATGGTTTTATGAACTTCTAATTTTGACGACATATAGGGTGTGTTTCTCCACCTAAGTAGTTCATAGAGCAGGAGATGATAGTACTCATATAAGCAAACAAAAAATTGTGAATGGTAGGGGGGGGGTCCATATCAACCGCTTTGGAGTTACAGGGTGATTAAGAAAATATCCTATTTTGAAAAAATACACAAAACGCTCTGTATCTTAAAAAGTACAAGGTCACCGTCAAAGTAAAACAAAAACGTAAGAAAAATAGAAATTGTTAGTTTAGACTACCATAACTCCTGAGAGGAGAGAAGTAGGTGCTGATTGACAAGTCAAGTCGTTGGAAAGGTCATGAAGTTCTGCATACAACGAGCTCTTGATGGTGACCATACACCCTGTACTTTTTAAGGCACATGGTATTTTGCGAAAAACTAGGATATTATCTTAATCACCCTGTAAAACTGAAACGGTTGATATTGACCACCCCCACCCTACAATACAATTTGTTGTTTGGCTAGGTGAGGACTATCACCTGCTGCTCTATGAACCACCTAGGTACAAACACCCTATATATTTGAAGATCTAAATTGTGAGACTTTCTACATCCAATCAAAGGTAACTGTAACAAACCTGTTTGAGTTTACACATTTCTGGGCATCTATTATTGAAGGCGGGAGCACAAGTCGAATGTACTCTTATGGACTTCAATTCATAAGCAGCAAATTTTTGTTTTTTCCTGCTATTTTTAACAATTATGGCTTTATTCTTATTTGTGCTTTTGATGAAATAACCAACACTCCAGGTATTCCACAAAGCAACCATCTTAATAATGCTCTTATAATTTACATCAGTAATGTATTTTTGATTAATCTTTTGTTATGCTGATTATGGGAAAAAAAAAATCGAATTTTTGTTAATGAAAGTGAAGATAAAATTTTAAGTTCACATTTAGAAACCTTTCTTAATGGTGTCCCTATCAACTACCTACCTCTAAATATTAGTAAAAGTCTTTTACTTTTTTTGCTTTAATTTATTAATTAATAACATTTAATAAAGGTCTTTTGATATAGATATTTTATTTTTGATACTTGAAAAATACAAATTAATTCCATGTATAGACAATATCATTATTATGTCCTATTTTTTTTTTTAACTTAGACCTGTTAAATTTAATTTGATAGCTAAGATTAAAAATTTTAGTGTATGTGGTCTACCGGAAAGTCTTTACCGGTTTTTTTGTTTTAATGAAAAAGAACATAATTTTTAAGAAAATGGAAAAGGTTATTTATTCAAAGTATTGGCCATTCGATTCTACACACTTTGTCCATCCTTCTGGCAATTTATGAATGCCATCCCAAAGAAACCGTTTGTCCATTGAGCCAAACCATTAAACGAGCCATTTTTTGACTTCTTCAAAATTTGCAAAGTGCTGCTGAACCAACGCGTGTCCCATTGATGCGAAAAGCAAGTAATACGTCCCATCCAAGCGATATAAATGCGTCTTTCACCAGATTTGCTGTATGTGACGGTGCATTGTCATGCAACAAAATCACTTTACCGTGTCTTCGGGCCCATTCTGGATGTTTGCCGATCAACACATGGTTCAAATTGATTATTTGTTGTTTGTAGCGTCAGTACTAACTGTTTCACCAGGTTTCAGAACGTCATAATAGAGCACAGCACCCTGGTTCCACCAAACTCAGAGCATTGTCTTCTTTCCGTAGCGATTGGGCCTTGGAGTCGATGGGCCAGCTTGGCCAGGTGATAACCACGATCTTTTACGTTTTGGATTTTTGAAATAAATCCATTTTTCATCACACGTCACAATCCGATGTAAAAATGACTTCCTTTCGTACCGTTGAAGCAGCATTTCGCAAATGGTTTTTCGGTTCTCCATTTGCCTGTAATTCAGCGCATGCGGCACCCATTTTCCCAGTTTTTGGTTGTTTCCTAATGCTCGTAAGCGGTCGCTAATCGTTGCGTGCGTCACATTTAACGTTTCTGCCGATTGCTTTTAAGTTTGGGTTGGGTCTTCGTCCGAGAACTCCTGCAATTCAGCATCCACAAATGTTTTTAGTCTTTCCGATTATTCACTGTCTTTCCAATCAAAATTACCACTTTTAAATTTTCGAAACCACGTCTCACATGTTTTCGTGTTTGGAGCATGCTCTCAGTAAGTTTCTACCAGCAAACGATGAGTTTCAACGCCTTTTTCGTTTTTCTTTTTTTTTTTCTTTTTTTGATGAAATAAGAAAAGCAATGCATGCCGCAAATGCTCTTTTTCGGGCATGACATTCGACATATTCACAAAGCTATAACACTATGACCCTATTATTTTCGGTATGAAACTTTCGTTGTTTTTGAAGCTTAATGACAGTAGAATAAAATGACTGATCATTTTATTCAATACTGACGGCTAGCAAAATCTGTTAGAAAAATCGGTAAAGACTTTGTGGTACACCGGTATATGGATTAATTTCGATCATAAGAACCATTTTCTTTGGGAACCTTTTATGAAACTATTTATTTTAATTTTATTTAAAGCAGCTTCGGGAGATAAAAGCGCGGATAATGCAGTTAAAAATAATAGAAAGAAAAATAAAACGGCTTTAAAAAATGATTCAATATTCAAAAAGAGTAAAGTTGAATGAAAATAAAAAAGCAAGTATACAAGAAGAAATAGAAACTAAAAAAAAACAAAACATTTAGTAGAAAAACGATGTTGTGTAGAGAAAAGAGATACAGAAATTGTCTTAAATAAAATTGAGAAATTGATCTAATGTATGAAAACTTCTGTTCTGACCGCAGATTGCTAAAATTGGTGAAAATTGTATTCGAAATAAAATCAAATGAAAATCAACGTAATAGACTTTATGTGAGTCATTTGCCTTTCATAATGACATCAATTTACATTATTTTCATAAATTAATGCAAACAAACTCTCCCCGAAAATTGCGATAATTATAGACGCGATTCAGTTTAGTTTAGTAAAAAAAACATTCGATACGTCTTCAGCAAAGTTTTATTCGATTCAAACTTTTGTTAAAAAAAATTATTGAAAAAGACATCATTGAGGCGGGTGTAAAATTGGTCCCATTAAAAAATAGTATATATATATAAATCACGTTCTGCTGACGTTTCAGCTCCCTCTCTCTCCCCTTACATATTTTATAAAGAAAGAAAAAATTAAGCCTTTAGAAAATATCACGACCTTCCGGAACAAACGTTAATGGTTGGGGGCCTCCTTGGCTAAACCACAGAAACAGAAAATAACAAAATCTTACTAATTGGATGATTTTAACATAAACAAATGTATCTGGTGAAGTCTCGAATCTCTCTCAGAAAAAGCAAACCTACATAATAAAAGTCTGAATTTGAGACAAAAACTTCGTTCAGAACAGACTTAAGTCCTTGATGGTGTATGCAAATGAATTTATTAAAGAACGACTTTCAGACAATCGTGAGTATTGAAGATATCAAGAAAAACGTTTGTGGTGCGTCCAATGGAACTGGCTGAGACTGTCTGACTGGCTGGCTTTATTTAGAGAGATTTTATATTTTTCATGAATTTACCTTATACTTACAATAAAAAACCATGTACACCTCCTCGAATAATTACTAAAAACCAATCCTCCCAACGAAGCTACGATAATGTTTTTTTTTTTTTGTACTAAGCTATTCCAGCGGAAAAAAAATTTCATAAATTATATACAAATTGAAAAGAAGCAATTTATTTTTAGGTCTGATAGGTTCATGTGCATCATGCATGCATGTTGAACGTGGTGGATATAAAAAAAAACACACCCTCAACAATCGAAAAACAGGTGGAAATATATTTTAGCCCGAAAGAAAGAAGTCATTTGTTAAATTAATTGCATTTTCTTAGCTTATCTTTTATCCAGCCAGAATGTTTGAATTTTATGTATGAGCAAGCATATAAGTTTATGTTGTAGGTATGCCTTAAGCGATTACAAAATTCCCAATTATATCTTCAGTGCTTTTTTTCTATTGTCACACATGCCATTTATTGGTAAATATAAATTACAAAATGAAAATAAAAACAAACAAAAAACGCAAATCACATGTGCACATGCGTCATTGGCTTAGTCAAAAGAACACAAGGAAAATCGCAATAGTCTGCCGCTAATATAATAACCTACCAGAAGCAAGACGACTGTCAAACAGGTTACAATATAATAAATGTTATGAATATCAACAGTTTTCACGGTAAAAACTATCGAAAAGTACATACAAGGCGACAGAAAAGAATCGTCAGGCTTAGAACAGTAGCGTACCGATCACAGCGGGAGCACAACCGATTTCGGTAAATCTTCCAGAATCAGCAGGTAAGCGAGCGGCTTGCATTTAAGTGGGCATGGGCACATACAGTGCGATCACTTGGATCACTCGGATTCAGCAGTGGAGCAAATCTCAGAGACCCAAAGAAGAAGAATTAAAAAAAAAAAAAAAAACAACACCGATAAGAAAATAAAAGCAACAAAAAGAAACAAAACTTCCGAGGATATACTGTGAGGGCTCTTCTTATAATAAGCTCAATATAGCGCGCGCAGCTAATACTTGAAGAATTCAAAAGGAGCTATATATATTGTGTATAGGTATATCTACATATATATGTATGTATGTACGTTGGAGGCCACAAGACGATAATTCAATAAATAAGAATAATGACCATCAGCTTCGCTCTCTTTATCGATAAAAATAAGAGTAGCAAAGTTTTGATGGTGTATGCGCGCATCACCGCAAGCAAGCAAGCTTGGCCTTTTTAATATTACACACAAAAAAAGCGCATGCGCCTCAAGACATCTTTCCATAAAGCAAGTCCAATGACCACATTTAAGAAAGCGATCACGATCATGATCAGTCATAAAGCGAGCAATGTTCATTTGGTGATCGCGTTATTAATTTATGTCAGTTGATGAAATGAGCGCAAAACTTTATATAATTGCGGCTGGGCTGCGTAAACAGTCACAAATTAAAGACAGTACGGCGGCTATGATCAACGCGCGACGCAAAGTAGATATATATGTATATATGTATGTTTGTGGCTACCTGAATGATGGAATGTGATTTAGAGTTGCATGTACGTATATGAAAGTCGCCACTATTATCAGAGGCATATACGAAATAATTGATTACGTTCGACGATATTAAAGCACCGCGATAAAAGATATCTCTTCCATTTATGTTGCCGTAACTAGATTGGCATTGCTGTGCCACCAAACAAAATGCATGAAAACAAATCAACATCTTGACGATCATATATTTCTCCTGAAATTGCCTAAAGGATCTGGTCTCCTCGGTATGGTATGGTAGCGATGATGGTGGTTTACAGTCGGTAGCTGTTATAGTATACGGGTGCATATTCATATATACATATTTTCTGTTCATTCTGTAATTTTTATGATCATTGCTTTAACGGTTTTCGACTGCATTTTGGATTGTTATTTTTTATTTTTATTTTTTTATTTTATTTATTTTTTTTTTATTTTATTTTATTTTTTGTAACTTCATAATGTACTAATTGTGCACTTATATAGGCTTGGCAAAGCAAAAGTGTTCAATGGATTGCAAAGAAAAGCTGCAGGTTGCATAACTGTTTTAAGTTGATCTTGATTGATATTGGATTGATGGATCGCCGGTTGATTATGGCAGTCGTGTCTAAAAATTTCTTTGTAGTTTAGCGGTAATTAAAAGTAAAACGATTCAAATTTAAAGATTTTTATGATCAATTATTTTATATGAGAGAATATTGTGTTAAAAAATTTTACTAAGGCTTTTGGCAAAACGTGACTGTAGATTTGTATGCGTGTGAGACTATTTTATTTTATTTATTTTTTTTTTTATACAAAGGAATTATACCGCTCGTCTTAAATAGTGGAACTTATTGTTTATGGTTTTATGAAAATTCTCAGAAAGAAAAACAATTACAATAAAACCTGGGACTAAAAATAAATTCCAGCTTAGACAGGTTACCGGCTTCTAGAAGAAGGTCCAAGAAAAATTTATTTTAAAGCATTTATTTAATATTTTGGTAATATGTACATTGTCCTTATATAAAACATGAAAATTTCACAAAACAATAATTCAAGAACCTATACCAAAACAAAAACATAAGAAAATGAAAATAGAAATATGCATACATTGGGGTCGTATAGAAAATAATTTAAACATTTTATGAGGTAACAAAACGCGAATACTGGTTTGTTTCAAACTTTTATGAAGGATTATGCTTTGAACCTCTTTTATAGATAAATTAAGTATTCGACAGAAGAATCTCACTTCCGACGTTAATTGTAAAATTGCAGACAGTTATATCACCGATATTTTCCTCCCCTTCCAATGATATATCAATGGGTTCATGTAACTTTGTCTCAATATTTTCGGTCTCAGTTGAAGCAGTTGTATCAATGTTTACATAATCGGTAACTTTGATATCTTCAAAACCTGCCCTTACCTGCCCAACCAGTGTTGTGCAGCATTTCCACTATGTCACTTGGAGTCCACATTTTTTGAAACACTTCGAAGCACAGTTTGGAGGGATACTAGATACCACGACAGGTATCCACTGAATCGCATCAAGACAAAATATTGCTTTTGATAGATCGTGAACCCTGCCACATATTTCCATAGAAGAAATTAAATGGCATAGAATCTGCTTTGTGTAGTAGCTTTTGAAGCATTTAATAACTCCTGCATCCAAAGGCTGACATACACTGGTTTTGTTTGGTGGGAAAAACAAATTTTACGTGACTTAGTTTAATTCTCGGCTGAGATGTTACGTTGTCCAAAAATTAACACATATGGTGGTCTTCTTTCTGCAGTCTGTATCTACTCTCTGTAATATTGAAAATGTAAAGCAATTCACACCAAACTGCAATCTAAGTGACGACTTCACCCATTAATGTCTAAAACAGGCGGCATCTCACTCCAACGTACTTCCAGGAAAACTACTTTCGCGGCCGTAGCGTCAATACAAAAGTATACCAAATATTTCGATTTATGTGATTTAGAACACAAGCGAATCAAATTCAATAGAATCATATTTTGTTTAACTTCTTCTCTTGAATTTCGCACCCTTCTACATGAGAAATTAGATTAATCACGAACAGCAAACTATTTCCCGGGATTGGAAAACATCGATTCCTACTAAATGTTTCGTTTTTTCGCTTATAAGATTACAAAGAATTTTCCGGGTTAAGCAGGCTTTAAAGCCATTTCCCGACTTCGGCTCCGGGTTAGACAGTTTCCGGCTTACGCAGGATACATTTATTCTCATGTAGAGGGTTGAAAACTGGGACTGAAAGATTTTTCCGAGATAGCCAGGTCTCCGGTTTGTGCAGGTTCCGGCTTAGACAGGTTTTACTGTATTTTAAAAATTTGCTGTAAAAGATTAGCTAGTACAGTTGACATGACCACCACCCCATAGAAGCATATAGAAGAACAGAAATTTCTTTAATTTTTGGAAAGTCACATATTGCATGAGGCAAAGTAGGTACTATTAAAGGCAATCGCTGGCTTATATAAAATAAATAAATATTAACGCCAGTGGTTGTTTATTCTGACTTTATCAATGGAATAGAATTAATCTTTGTTTGAAAAATTCTAATCATCAATAGATATTTATTATCTTTAAGAAAAGGTTGACATTTATCCAATCAATGTGGGTCTCGGGAATATAGAAAGTGGTGTTCATACTAGAATCTCCAACTTTTGACTACTTCTCTCTGGAATAAAGTCCTTATTTCTTCTTTATTTAACCAATATCATGGAAGCTAACTGTAATTATACACAAACCTACCTACACAAAAAAATAGCTAGCGGGACGATATATCAAACTGCTGGGCCTTTATCTTAGTATATGATGTTTCGAACATTCACTAAAAGCCTTTTATGGTATCATTCAAATATAAAGATTCATTCCCCTACTACCCTTGTAAAATTGCCCCAACTTCTGTTTCTCGGCTTTAAAAGCGCGAAGTAGATTAACTGATTTTAATAGAATCATTCACCGATTTCTTATTCACAATCAGATTACCAATCTGGGATTACCCATCCTTTTTTTTAAATAGTTATGCACCTACTTATTAATACAAATACAATTTTTTTTTTTTTTTTTAGTACCACCTGCTGCCAAAATCAGGAGTATGAGGTGTCCGGAATAAGAAGTGATCATACATTTCAGTTTTCCAAAATGTAAAGAACAGATTGATTGCGTTCATTCATGTTTCATTTTCTTCCTTACACTTGTTACTTTAAATATATTTATCAGTCAGTGATTTTGCACTGTAGTGACAACAATGGGATCAATTAGTGAAAAGCAGAGAAAACTGATTGTGTCCAAATACAACGAGTTCCCAGATTTGAATCAAGCAAAGTTGGGAAAACTGCTTAAAATTCCTAAGAGCACAATCAAAACGGTATTAAAAAATTTTAAGGAAAGGCTAACAACTCAGAGTACATAAACCTGGATTGGGAGCAAAAAAAAACGATCATGTGATACAAGAAAGGAGCAGAAGGTTAAACTTGTCTTTAAAAGTCATCCCAACCTCTATATAAGGGATGTCGCAGCGAAATATCAGATTCTGAAGTCTACCATTCAGGACACGACAAAAACACTGAAGCTGAAAAATTTCAAGGTATCCAAGGTTCCTGATCGCGATGATGCAAAGTAAAAAATGTGTAAAACTCGTGCCTGAAAGCCACAAATTTTTTTACGAAGTTCTATGGCTGTGAAATGAATGATGAAAGTTATTGAAAATCAAACTTCAGCCTAATTCCAGGTCAATAGTTTTATGTTGTAACACATCGGGGAGGAGTAGTCAAAAAGTTCAGAGTGCGCAAAACTTCAAAGTTCCCTGAAAAATACATTATCTGAAAAGCGATCTGTTGCTAAGGCCGGAAATCCTGACAATTTATCATAAAAGGAAGCGTCCACGGTCAAATTTATGTGAAGGAATGTTTGCAAAAGAGGCTTCTTCCATTCATCAGGTTCCATAGGACTTCTGTAATGTTTTTCCCCTAATTTGGCAACATCCCATTATAACAAGACAGCAATGGAGTTTTACGTCCTCCAAAATGTCATCAGTATTGTGCCTAAGGAAGTAAATCCTCCGAATTGCTCAGAGCTTCGACCTATGGAACGATACTGGGTACATGTGAAACAAAACAGAAGAAGACAAAGAAACAATGCAAGACTGTCGAAAATACAAACAAAAAAGAAAAGAAAAAACCTAAATGTTACAAAAACTATGAGTTTTGATTATGTGCGGAACTTAATGGCAGGTGTAAATAAAAATGTAAGTTTATTTTTATATGGATAAAAGAAATTAAAATAAATTTGATACTAATTTGAAGTTAAGACTTTGATTATTATGTGAAAAAAAATTACTCCACCAAATATATAATTTTTTACAAATTTATAACTGTGACTGACCGACCGCTTTTCATTCTGGACACTTCTTATTTCTAGTTACTCCTCAGAGCAACACCATAGACCACTTTTGTTCATTATTTACAAAAACGACGCTGAATTAATTCTAGTCAATGCCAAATTATATTATTTCATATATGACCAAATACAAACGGATTAACAATCTTCAAATATTTCAAATATTTACTATTCATGGACTTCTTTTGAATTTTCCCATTACCATTCCACCATTTGTTGGTGTGACTTAACCTGCTTTCCCTAGAAAATATCGAAAGAAGACTAAACTATTGTCCATTATGGATTAAAAGCTTTCTTCTCATTAATGTATACCTACTTAAATCTGAATTTATTAGATATACTATATCTAGAAATCAAGTTCGTTAGAGGTTGTTCCATAAGAGTCTATACAGTTTCTCTTATGCGAAGAAATTATACAGTGCGCGTCTATGGGACATTAATTTTTCTTTCCTTAATATAAAAACGATTTATTACAATTTCCCTGGAAAAACCCCTTTCATTTTGACTCATGTGATTCTTATCTAAATTGCGCACAACAATCACAGCCTCTTGAGCGAACATTCTATTGCCCATAAATTCACTACTTAATTTCTGTGCAGAAAACTATTATTAAGACCAAGGGGAAAATAAATTCAAAATGGCGCTAGTTTTGAGGCTTATATGAAAACATTAAATATTCAATAAATAAAATTAGCATAATAAGACTGAAGGAGGCGTTATTTTGCCACGGACAAATAAAACCTAGCAGTGAAAAGACCTCGTAAGGTATAACAGGCTGCCATAAAGTTACGGGTCTGCGCGCAAGAAATCCTCCTTAAAACGTTTGCTTCTGCTGTTGCTGCTGCTGCTGCTTACTTCTGGTAGCAAGTAGTAGAGGGTAGGGTGAATTTTGATAGCACGTCCGTTCTGCGGTAAATAAATTATCAAATGCACACCTTAGAGATACCGTACCCTATGCGGTAGGCCCTATCAAACTAACTATATTTATACAAATATAAACACGCACATATACACATGCAGAGCTCAGCGTTTTCATCTTATCTCTTGAAAAGGCAATTTTTAACATGGAAATATCGTTAAAATAAGAAAATAAGCATAAACAACGTTTTTAAATGGATTTTCCTTCACACTGCTGTTGGCTGGGATGGGACGTCCGCCGCCTTACATACATAGTCTAAGGGAAAAAAAAAATTGAAGTTCCGCTTCGGTGAGTGTAACTTTTTCCACGATTATTCAGAGTTCAGACACAGACTAAATGGGGCCTCCATGACATAAAGCGTTTATTCAAAAGGAGAGAAAATAATTACATAAATGCCTCGAGTATGTAATTTTTAAGATAGACAAATGAACGAATGAAATTAGCCAGCCTGACTACAGTAATTAGCATTTGTTGTGGAAATCATACAGCCATTTTGGTTTTTGGTATGCGTTTGAGGTCGTCGTACCAATCCAATTTTTTTTTTTTTTTTTAATTTAAGGAATGCTTGACTTTGATTAATTTAGAAATTATATGACTTATTAATTGACTTATCAATGCATCTCTAAGTATATTAGAAGATATCTTCTCAACTCTCGACTTTAAGAACATTTAATGTAGTTTATAAGTTATATTACAAAGGACTAAGGCATTTGTGTTTCTTAGAATTTACCCCTTTCAAGCTATACTATTGTTTCCTGATTACAAACTTCCCTTTAGTATTGAGGGTATGTGTAGCTTTTACCTATATAGTAGCCCAACTGAATCCAAATCTTATGAAGTCATTCATCACGGAAAATAAGTATTTTAATCTTTAAGAGCTTAATTAGATATCTTGTTTAACTGCATCATGTTTCGAAGATTTCTAAAACGAACTAGAGCTAGAACTATTAACTGCCAAAGTCTACATATGTAGTCTACAATGTAAAAAAGTAGGACAATTCTCTAAATTGAAGAAAGGTTTTTCCCTAAAAATAAATGTAATTTTCTCTAATATAAATCGAAAATCAGTTTAAGTTTCCCAAATCAATGGAACATTCAATGGATGTAGGTATTTGGCACCAGAAAACCTATATAGTACGTAAAATTCGCGAAATGTTCAGCTTTCTCGGATAAAATGAAGAGATCATTCAATAAATTAGGTATTATTCTACATTTGGAAGTACCTACCTACATTTTAGGCATAAAAACCTATTCCACTTTTTCCAAGGTGGAGCTTTCCCTAATCTTATCAAAAAATACCTAAGCTTAGTGATACAAATTCTTGCCACTCACTTTAGGGAAGAAAATTTTACAGTGTACAGTGCCGCACTCAGCAATGATAAATCAACTTCATACCAATTGTTCATCTTCTAAAGCAAATGAATTGAATTTTCCTATCACTAGGTGCAATTTTTGTTCACTTCATAAATTTTTGTTTGTAAATTTAAACATTTTGCATGGTGTATTTCACAAACGATTCATTTGGGCAATCAAAATGTTATGAGCTGCAAATCTTTTGCTTGAATTTTTTGGTTCTGGTACAAAAACCATAAAGAATATTCTGGATGTACAATTCATTTATCGATAGGTACTCTAAATTCAAGGGAGAATAAAAAAATCATTAGTTAAAAGCAAACTGAATATTTTATTGGTAAAAATGTTATAGTCGAAGATACACGAGGCAGCATGCTGCCTCATGTGGCCTCATTCCTAACCGGCGCTTTGCACAACTGTAAGAAATGAGCTTGGCTGGGACTTAATACCGACCGAAAGTTAGGGAAAGAAAGAAGAAGCATTCGAGAGATAGCAACCTGTAAGACATATGAACAGCCATTTTTGCGACAATTCGGTAAGGCCTCGAGGGGTCAAGATAATTGATCCAGGAACTGTGAAAGAGTTTAATTAAGTAAAGAAATCAAAGAAAATCCGTGACTTAGTAAGGTTGTGGGAGTCTCAGTGGTCGTGACCTGAGGGCCCACCAGATGTCTTGCGTTACAAGTCGTCATACAACTGTGAGTACTGAGTCTGTGCTGAAGCTTTGAGGCTGCAGTACTTGTGGCTTTCCGTAGGAGTTCCTGTTAGCTTGTGGAATGTAGTGTAATAAAGGTACTCTTGGGTTTTGACTTGTGTAGGATCCTTCATACGATGGAGGTCCGTAGCTTAGTTCTAGAATCTACCCTCTAATAAGTAGGTCTTGAACTATAGTACAGTCAACTTGCAGGTTGAACTTAAGAGGCAGCTCGGAGCATAGTTGATGAGCTACCAACAGGTGGACAGTTATTGTCTGGGGTGCACGTAACAGGCCTGTAAATTTAATGATAAAATTGTAGCCAAAAGAAAATGATATGGTGTGTTCCAGCACACGAGTGTTTTCTTGCTGAAGCCAATGTCGAACTGGCCTAGGCGTTCGATTAGCTCTGCACGTTATAACTGACTTCCTAGTTCCTTTTGTAGTCAGACAGTTAGAGGCTGTCCGGGCAGATAGATACTGACCAGAGGAATGAAGAACGTTAACTTAGTGGGCGGTCGTGATAACTTGAGCTTCTTAAGGCTGCCTGTATTTGAAGCAGATATGAGGAGTTGTAAGCTTCTATAGACACACTCTATTGTTTACGTGATAGTAGCAAAGCTGAAAGCGAACAAGGAAAGAAAAGGGCCGCTATATGAGCGGGCATGAACATACGCCTTCCGAAATGTTGCGACGGATAAAGAACATTTTGTTTCTCTGTTATTTTATTTTATCCTTTTTATTTATTTTCAACCTTCAAGCAAAATTGAGATGTTTAACGTTATAATAATATTTTCTTTCTTCAACAACATACTCCGCTAAAATCTGACGTCAGACTTACTTTCTTTATTTTTTATTTATTTTAATCAAAATCGCAGACTACTAACTACCCCTTTTCTAAATCGCAAAGTGGCTTTCGCTGCGCTTTGCGAAAGACTTTATAACTGCGTGTGGGGTGCCCGAGGTCATTACCGCAGCGCAGTTGGCGACGTTAAGTCGCCACAAGGTCATCGGAAGACATAGAAAGAGATAAAAAGAACAAGGGAAATCTGTAAAGTTTAATAGGAGCTAGAAAAGCAACTGTGAAGAACGGCCCTGCAGGAAGGCACTAGTTGCATCGGAGAAATTTAGGAAAGAAGATTAAAGGGAAAAGATTTAACGGAACTGAGGAGTTGAGGAAGAGGAAAAATTTATCTAGTAGTGGAACATAAGATGCCAGAAAATCCGACGGATTCTTTGAAAAACAAGAAAAACCACGGAAAGGCAACCAATTGGCTAGGTGATTGCGGAAAGTGAGCCGCAGCGAAGAAAAAGAAAAAACCCAAGTAAGGCGTCTTCACCACGTTATGTCAATAGGAAGTATCCGGAGTACTACTTAGTGCGAAGAATCAGGAAAAGAGACTGGATGAAGGTTTTTGATAAAGTTAGATATAAGATTTATTTGAACAAGTATTGAATTTGTAACATAACCTTAATTATATAACTGTAATGGCCGGTTTCACACTCCAGGCTTAAGCCAGATCTTAGCTAAGCCACGGATGTGGCTTAATCCCAGAACTTAAGCCTACTCGGTTTCACAGTACTCGAGGCTTAGTTAAGCCGCAGATGAAAATTTTTAGTTTTCAGCACTGCTGTAATTGTGAATTTTTGTAAAGGAAAATTGCCATTGTGGATTAAAAACCAAGCGAAAGAACTTTTTATTTACCAGTTTGTTGTGATTTTTATCTGGAAGGATATCAAAACCAAAAACCGGAACCGAGAATAAAAATCAACATCATCCCATTGCTCGCAATGTTGCGGGTGCCTTTTTATAATTTTTTCACGGGTCTAACTTTGCGGTATTACATTATATATTTCCTCATCGCTTATATTCTCTGCATCAGATAAATAACTCATTTTTGTCTTAAACTGTTTGATTTCTTCCTAAAACGTCAAATGGAATGCTGACACTAGCTGCCAGATAGTACTCAAGACTGCTAACTAGATAACTATTATTCGCTTGAAAAATTTGAATTTAGTTTTAAAGTATAACTTTAATAACAGAAATTATAATATTTAGGCAAAATATATATTTAGCAATATTTTCCCAGCAACATCTGAGGCTTAAGCCTTCGATATGACGGGCTTAAGTTAAGCTTGCCTTAAGCCAGTGCCTTGACTGTGAAACCGAAATATTTATTAAGTCTTGGCTTAAGCCATCGCTGTGGCTTAAGCCTTGACTGTGAAACCGGCCATAAGATATACTAAGAACTAGGATGCATACGTAAGTCAATTTCAACATAAAGTCTCTTATTGCATAGAGGTGTAAGTCACAAAGACAAATTTTTCCTCATAATAATTTAAAGTTTCGAATTGCGCGTACGTTCTGAATTCACGCGGTTTATAAATTAGTCGCATCTTCGAAAGCAGATAATGAAAGGAGGCCTTGTGCTCCTGCTGGATCGGCACTCTCTGATCCAAGATCAGTGTGGGTTCAAGAGTAAAAGCGTGGTAGCTGACATATTGGAAGGCCTTGTTAATCTGCCCCGTGCCGTTTAATTATTGGGAGCATTATTATTCTAATCCGTATTGTTTATCAGAATTAGAGTCGTTTGGTAGAATAAGTCATTATCTAAAATCATTGTAACTTTATTTCTAAGAATATTTCATAAAATTAGTCATTATGTTATTTACATTCAAATACATAATTGCCATAAGCCCTTTATTATTAATTAATGTCAAGTAGAATCGCAAGTTGTTTTCGTATTGAATTTTTAGTAAAACGTTAACATTGATATTATTATGGTAAAAGCAGGGATTGATAGAAATACGAGCTAGAAATGTTAGTCTAAGATGGTAACTCAAGGATCATAAAGATAATTAGGATTATGTGATCCACGATGTGAATCACACCTGTAAAGTACTTAAGTACATTGGTACTTAAGTACTAGTACCAGTACCAGTACCTGGACTTGTATTTGAACAATTTTAAAGTACCAGTACCGGGACTTATACTTGTACTTAAAATATTTCAAGTCCACGTACTGGTACTTCTACTTGGAATTTTACAGATCTCGTATGAATATATTGGAAAGTAGGAATTAGTAATAAAGTGTTGCTTTTGTAACGTCATGAAGCTCTGGCGTCTTTCTTGATTCTCCCTTCACTCTTTCGGCTCCCTCTTTTGAGATAGTGGTCGACCAGATTCTCTCCTCAACTTTTTTCTGTTTCAGGTCAATTCAGGGATATTGTACCATCTCGCCTATAGTATTATAGATTGGATGGGGCGACGGCGAAAGAGGACAGTCCATCTGTGTCCTCCGTATAGGTAAAGGTGAGTGGTGTAAGGGTCCCTTCAGGACCGGACGTGTTGCGCTTGGTTTTTTTAGGCACGATTTTTTTTGTATATGGCAGGTTACAGCAGCTGGTGTTCGTGGAACTCCCTCACACTCTCCGCCAATAGCTGAGGCGAGCTAGCGTGCCGCCCTACATTAGAACGCTGTCCACCGAGTGATCTGGCAGCTCATGCTGGCAGTTAGGACTTCACGTCCAAGCTAATCGATCAGTCTGGTTCCATAACACAAACTTGCTTTGATTTCCATAAAAGAAAGACCGATATTATTATAATATCTTTTGTGATTCATATCTACACGTATATAGCTCATAGGCAATGTCCTTGCTGGAGATAAAATTAGATTCAAAAATATCTAAACAATCTACGCCTTCAAAATCCCAATTACATGAAGTAAAATTTTCCCAGTCTCTTTTTGTTTAGTTGGTTGTTATATACTGCGTCATTCGATTTATATACCCAATGAACAGATAAATTCATCTACTTTTATCACCAATTTTATCCGCTGGGCTCAAAATTATCAATATATGCACATATGTATATAGGTACTATAATATACTACCGCAGACAATTTTGCAGATCATCAGGAATGAAGATGAAACAAAATTGAAATATCATACTCACTTTTCATACCTACAATTTTTCTATGATTTACAGAAATGTTATTACAATGACTGCGAAAGTAGCTCTTGATATGAATATAGTAAAGTGAACATATATCCTCTATGAAGGCCAATCTAATGCCTGTATACAGTCCTTAAACTTCTTAACCACTATATAAAGACATTGATTAGAATTTTCTTATTCCAATTTAATAATGTCATAGACGCATCTTAAAAATTGAATTAATCATCAGAAAGTATAGTCTAAGCTAAAAACCAAAGTAGTTCGAAGAAAGAAGAATTTTCAGACCCTTTTTTTTATTTTTAATGATTCTAAATCAAATTTATAAATACAAGAAGAAAAAACAACCGCCTTGTCAGGGGTTTGAAACCGGGATCTTGCCGGGCGGGCGACTGCTTCTCTCCACTGAGCTAACGAGACACATTGATTTTCCCTCTTGCATTTATCAATTTGTAACTAGCCTACTAAGTCACGTTTCGCTTTCGGCTGCCATTAACCAGTAACGATGAAAGCGCACAAATAAATTGTAAATTCATTTTTCCCGCGGACGGGAATCCAACCCCTACACTTTTTAAAATCGGTCAAAGATGGAAAAATGATCTGTCTCGTTAGTTCAGTGGTAAGAGCAGTCGCCCGGCAAGCAAAAGGTACCGGTTTCAAACCCCGGACGAGGCGGTTGTTTTTTCATCTTGTATTTATAAATTTGATTTAGAATCATTAAAAATAAAAAAAAAAACAAAGTTCTTGAAATTCTTCTTTCTCCATCATTGACCGATTCTAACAAGTGTAAGTTCGATTCCCGTCCGCGGGAAAAATAAATACAAAGTAGTTCGATAAGCCGAGCCACTCCACCCCCTCCTCTTTCTCTTGTATAAATTAAAAGTCCGCAAAGTTGTTGGTTGAGCATGACCATACATTTCGCTTTTACTGTCATCTAAACACACCCCTTTTTCTCAAAACTTTTCTCAACTCATCAAACCTCTTTTTATTCAAATTAATGAACATATTTGGTTCTTCAAACTAATTTTTAATTCGTAAATCATTTAAAAAAAAAAAATCTGTAAAAAAACATTATTCACAAAAATTCACACCTACATATTATGGTATACTATACATAAATCATCATAAAGAGAACAACAACAATAATAATAATAACAAAAATCATCCCACAGAGGTAGCAGAAAACCGAAAAACTGCAGTGCAAGCACCTCTTAATTTACATTGGCATCAGCAATTCATTGACAAAAACACCGAAACCCATTAACCATTCAACGAGTGTCAATTAATTTTCACATACGCACACACACACACACACACACACACACACACACACACACACACACACACACACACACACACAAACACATATAGAAAATAAGGCTCTTGAGAAAAGAAGAGATGTTTCCGAAAAAGGTACATAATGAGACATTTTATTAAAAAAAAAAATTTATTTTATCGAATATTTGTAAAAGGTGGGCATTAAGAAATTTTCTGAACAATTTTAAAAGAAAGAAAAAACATCTTACCCAGGTAAAAGGCCCCCCAGGCATACATTCATACATACATATACATATTATTGATACCCCGTCTGGCATGTTGAGTTAGAAGACGGTGAAACTACAGAAGAATCATTATCAAGAAGATATTCTGTGCAGACGAATATAGTATGTAAGGGCTCGTCTTTATAACCATGTGTTAACAACATCCGTGTCCGTACCCAAGCATCAAAGATGAATTATATGCCATCGGTCAACTCCTTGTTAACCTTGTCCCCTAGCCATACATATGTACACCTTTCTCATATCATATGCATCCCAAAAATATATTATCCTTTCTCAGACTCATTCTCCTATTCTCCATATTATTCACATTTGACTTTAACTTTTTCCTCTATCTTTGCACTTATAAATTTTATTTATTTATTTTTTTTTTATTTTTCAACCGTTTCTCATAAAATGCAAATTAGTAGTGCAGAATTAAAGTTTTAAGCAGCAAATTATAGTACAGCAGCAGCTGCCCTATCCCATTAAGATCTGCAGTGGACCATATCATAATATCGACTTGAGAAATTGCCAAACATACATACATACATACTATATATACATAATCAGACCCTCAGACCAGACTGTGTGGCACACGATTCCCTGTAGCTTTGTATGTGCAATCATGTTACACTATAGACATATGTATGTAGATACTACACACCTAGAGTATAGGACACAAAACCATATCCAATCTGCTCATTAATGCATAATTTATGCATTTTTGATAGAATTTTGCATTGAAAATTGCAATTTATTGGACGGCCAATAGGTACTCTGGTTATCAGCGTAGTCGGTTGCATGCATCGCAAGGTGAGAACGAGCAGTTATTAATATTTCTTCTCCCTGCGCTTGTGAGAATTATTAAAACGTGCCAATTAAGAAAAAAAAAAAAACTTTAAAGCAAGGAGCGCAGCGATTTTAATTGATAAAATAAATTTGAAATTGACAGCTTTTGGAGAATATGTATAATCAATATTTATATGTAGAAATATACTCGTTGATCTGGCTTTACATACATACTTCTCTTCTGTTCTTTTTTTTTTCTTTTTTAGCTGCTTTTTGTTGTTCTTGTTGTTACTGTTGTTGCTTTAATTGTATAATAAATGAGATTTATGGACATTAGTGGGATCTGGTTACTTTCGAGACTGTTGATAATATTTTGCCGTGTTACATGCTTAATTAGCAGATACATATATTTCGCCATCACACCATCAAGTAGGTAATACTTTCCACGGATAATGTTTACACTTAATTGTAATTGCGTTGTAAATTGTAATAAAATACTTTTGGATTGAAGATAAAAGGAACTTTTCAGATCAAGAGAAAACATACATACACACACACATCCACATACAGAAAAAAATTTCAGATCGCCGGGAAAATATTATCTTTTACGGTTGTGCGTTGGACTTACGAGCTTGCTGTTTTCTTTATACTGTTAAGTGATATGAAATTATAATGTGATAAAATCGATATACACTGAGACAGAGAGGTTCAGATTTCTTAAAATAAATGGGAATTTATTTTATCTGTTTATAAATTGATAAACAAACAAATAAATAAAATTATCTAATTTGCACGTTTTAAATTTAAAGGAGTTATTATGCATTTAGTTCTGTTATCTTATACATGAATACATAATATAATGTATACAGGGTGTTTCCCACTAGGAGGTCAGTAGAGCGGGAGGTGATAGTACTCAGATAGATGAAAAAAAAGTTGTATGGCGGGGGGGGGGGGGGGGGGGGGGGCATATAAACCGTTTAGGAGTTACAGGGTGATTAAGAAAAAAAAACTATTTTAAAAACTACAGGGTGCATCGCTACAGTTAGGAGCTCATTGTATGCAGAACTCCATCGGCTTTTGAACGACTGCTCAATCAGTCCCATAGCCCTCTCCCCTCAAGAATTATGGTTGTCTAAACTCAAAATTTCGGATTTTCTTACTTTTGTTTTTTTTAATTTAACTTCTATTATTTTTGCGAAAAGGTCGTTAACATAACTTTTTTTTTATAAAAACTGTAAACTGTACACTCTCCTCTTTAATATGACCTATTACACCCAATGTGCTATCTGAAGCCCTGTAAGAGTTATTAGCTCTAAGCCTATTCTCAAACCTATTTTCAATCCTATTCTCAACGATAATTTGTGTTCCCTTAGCACGTCATTTTACAAAATATCGTTTAATTTCGGTGTGACCTGAATTGGTTATGAGTTAATAACTGTTTAAAGGCTGGTGTTAACACATAGGGTGTAATAGGTCAACTTAAAGAGGAGGATCTACAGTTTACAGTTTTACAAAAAAAGGTTATGTTAATGACCTTTTTGCAAAAATAATAGAAGTTAAATTTAAAAAAAGGTAAGATAATCCGAAATTTTGAGTTTAGACAATGCTCCTAACTGTGACGATGCACCCTGTAGTTTTCAAGATACAGGGTGTTTTGTGAAAAAATAGCTTTTTCTCTTATTCACTCTGTAACTCATAAACGGTTGATATGCCACCCCCCCTCCCCCTCCCTCCTCCTGCCTTACAATTTTTTGTTCATCTACATATATGAGTACTATCACCTCCCGTTTACTGACCTCCTAGTGGGAAACACCCTGTATAAGGTGGTGCAAAAGAAAGTTCACTTTAAAATAATTGGGAATAAATTAAAAAATCGTAAAAATTTTGGTAGATTTGTTTATTGGAGGTGCATTATGATGGTTAACAACGACCAAATGACCTCATTGTGAGCTTATAATAAGCGTTCAGCTTTTTTTTTGTATTTTGTATTTTGACGTCAAATAAATTGGGATCGCCATTTCATGGTAGAAAAGTTTTGAATATGACAAAATTTAAGACTCAATTAGTGCTAATTCAATGCCACTTCGCTGAATTTAATTCTCTAGCATTTCTTTAAAAAAATCCGTGGATATCAAAAGTTAGGACCACCACGACTGAAAATAGGTTAAATAAGTTTGTATTGTCACAATAATGTGCACTGCATAACATTTTTGGGGCTCAATAGGGCTAATTTAATGCCACTTCAACGAAATGAATGCTTCTTGTATTTTTTGAAAAAATTCATATTAAAAGTTTATTTTTTTTTTTTTTTTTAAATACTAAAGCATTAAATTCGGAGAAGTTGCATTAAATTAGTTCTAATTGAACCCTGAAATATTTTGCAGTGCACAATATTACGACAATTAGATTTAGGTCTGTAGAGAGGTGTCCAGGCGTTAGCCTCACATTTACTGCGACCTTAAAGATCTATTGTGTCATCCCCCTTTCAATTTACTCCCTTTCTAGCTTTAGACTGTTAATGAAGTCTAGAGACATTCTGGGACTTTTGTTTCACACGTAGTTTGGTGGAGAAAAAGCATGTTTGAGGTAGAGTAAACTCCGCCTGGCCAATACGTCGCAGATGAAGAGCAGATGATCCGAAGTTTCGTTAGCATCCTGACAGAAGGATTATGTTAAAAAATACTAGTGCATTAAATTAGTCCTAGTTGAGACTTAAATTTTGACGTATTCAAAACTGTGCTACTATGAAACTGTGGTCCCAACTTAATTGACGTAGTTTGTTGCATATTTTGGGAAAATTTTTGGTAGTTTCATCCTCACAAAAAAATACGCCGATGTTAAATTGGGCATTCTCAAAGCTCACAAATAGATGTTTGGTATAAAAATCAATTGAGTCAACAGATGTATGACCATCTTACACCATTCTGGTTTAAGCTCCGGAGCGCGTAAAATTTAATTTTCTTTTCTTCCACATCTTTGAAAAATTATAATCACATTAGATAAATTAAACAACCTACACGAACTATTCTGTTGGAAGCGGAAAGGTATCTTCTTAACTCTGATACAGAGAGTTAGGAGATTATCATTTCCTCGGACAGCCAAGTTGCTGAAAGCTTTTCATAACCTCCAATTTGGTACTGCAGTATAAAATCACCCTGATTTTTTCTCTCGGTATAATGAGGTACCCGTTCTATGGGTTCAGCAATATTGTATATACATATGTCGAAACGGGATTGTGGACGCAACCGCTCGTCTTGGACCAGTCGCAAAGACTCCACAATCGGGGGTTACACTAAAGCGCCTTACCTCTAATATTATCACTTGGACCAACTTCTAACACAGTCGTTTTTAGTTAGATGATCCCACAGGTGTAGAGCAACAAAATAACTGTGGGAAGAAATTTCAAAAGTCTAAGAAAAAGGGTAGGCTGGGGGAATGAGCAATATCTGTTAAATCTTCAGAATGAGCAATGAGTCTTGTAGTAGTCTCTCAAATTCATCCATCCATCCATGCACATATGCATTAACAAATTTTCTTTCTTCACTTTATTTTATAGTTCTGCAGGTAAGATATATAAAATATTTTAATTAAGACTCTAGGTATAGCCCAAAATCCAATAAATTCATTTAGACTCATGTACCTTTGTGGACTGCAATAGGAAAGAGTATGATCATAAATTTACACTGCAAACAATTTTTTTTTTTAATATACATGAACACACCTCCAATTTCATATATCACCCTCCAATTGAGAGTTGTTAATATGCTTGAATAAATGTCACCCTCTTTCGACAAAACAATCAGTAAAACACCTGAGGCCATATCTGCACTTGAAAGACTATACCAATGTAATTTGGAAGGCCGCCGTCGACGCCACTGTCACCGCTCAATACAGTACTTCTAAAGTAAATTAAAAATAAATAACTAAAGGGCGTAGAAGGCGGGAAAATTCAAAACAAAAAAACAAAAAAACAATATTGTCAACAAACTCAATATAGATAGGAAGCATCTGCCGAGATGTTAGTGCGAAATTATAAACAAGTCAACTCCAAAGGATAACCCCAGGCAAAATTTATTATAAAAATGTATGTTGATGGGGAGCTAACAAATACGCGGAAAGGGTTATTCTGTATATAGGTACACGAAATTTTGTAGACAATGTGAAATTAGTTTTTCATCCATCTGAAGAAATTTTCATTTTAGGCAGCTTTTCACTGGTTGTTTTAAAAATATTCAATTAAGACATCAAAAGTTTCCAAATAACACAATTAGCACAAAAACAAAATCATTAGAAATATAGAACTGGGTGATAATACGCCATAACCGCAAAGACCACCTCCTGGGCAGATCGATCTAAGATCTGAGCTCAAATTAAGTAAGATGAATAATAAGAAAATTTCTTGATTATAAAATTTCTCGACCAAAAATGCAGAACATCCGGTGAGAGAGGTGACAGTGCATGAAATTTTCCAATTTCGAAAAATTTACGACTCGGAAAGGAATACTTTCGAAGATAATTTAACCATTAAGCGTGTCACGTTATCATCCGTTGTTATGGTATTAAGCAAATAAAAATTTCCAAAATATCATCCATAAATGGACATAAGAATATTAATGACGACCATGAACGGTTATTCTTCGAGATATGATCGAAATAAGCGATAAATGAGATGGTTTCGATCGCGCAGTTTACACAGCAGGGAACGTTGTTAACGAGCGAAATGTGCGATAAGTAGCCTTGTTAGGGGCGACTTTTTTGTTGTTTACTTTTTGTGAATATTTTGGACAGCATACACAAATTTGTATTGAATTCTCATCAGGGGGCAAACTTAGGGGATTATTTATATAAAATATTGTCAGACTCAATCATAAGCCGATTTCTGTACAAAATGCAATAAAATGAATGAAATGCATTACGCACCTTTACCAAAAAACAAAACAAGGAAGTAGTAAAAAAAATGGTAGGAGGAGGTTGTAGGGAATAAGGGAAGAGTTAAGTAGTCAAGTGGAACACTGTAGAGAGAAAAGTAAATAGGTGGTTTGGAGTACTCACTTGAAAGGTACACCACTGACTTCCAGGTTGAAGTTTTCGCCATCACAATGCCAGCAATATGGAAATCAAGGGAATTGTCATTGCTATCCTCTCGAATAGTCAGACAGTCAGAATGGCCCTCGGATAACTTCTAAGTTTTTGGGGGACTGCAGCATGTCTTTGGAGAAGCTGTGTATCCAATACAAGGTGTCCTTTCAATGGACTTCTGAGCATATAGGGATCATGGGGAATTAGGCCAATGCCACACGACCGACTTATGCCGCGCTCCCTTTTTACCGCGCGCCATGAGAGTATGTAAATATAATATGCACACGAGCTGCCCATGACCAAAAGGGCGCTCTGTGGTCGAGCGAACCATTTTGGCCTGGCGTTCTCCCCTAAAGACGCGCGAACTGTAGAGCGCCTTGAGGACTACTGCTAGGCATCTGCTTTGCCGCGAGAGCTGCTAAATGGTAGCGAGTCATTTTAAATTAGAAGCGTAGTGCTTCTGATATGGTGCAAAACTTTTGATAGGAAAATTGATGTTGATAGAGGAGTTACGCCAGAGACCAGATCTTTGGGATACTAGCAACGAAATGTACAAAGATCACAATAAGACATACGATAATAGTAGCTCTGAAAATTCCTTCAATTTAGGATGCTTCAAAGAGAAATGTCTGGTGAACTATCCTTCGCTCGTTAGTGGATGCATAAATATATTATTCATTTTGATCAAAAGTTATAATCAAATTAAATAACTAATAGAAAAGAGCAACATAATTTTCCATTGTGTGGATAAAATTACGCTCGTGTGAGAACAACGAAGCGCGCGGTCATTTTGAAGCTCGTGTGACAACTACGAGGTTTTCATCATGACGCGCGGTCATTTTGAAGCTCGTGTGACATGGCCTGAAAGGGTTGATCTTCTAGCCAGGTCTGGCTCTGCTTCTCCCTTCCTTGGACCGGGCGGAACTCGAACTTGCAGGTATATAAAACTTTTTCTTGATTTCTTGATGAGCCTAATACGAATTTCTCTGAATTTCTCTTGGAGATCGGAAGAAAATAATGCAGAACTGTGGTTGGTATCATCATTGGCCACAGCTCGCTTCACGCTCATCTAACAATAATGGGAGTTGCTGACAGCTCTGAATGTCTGCTTTGCCTGGTAGGAGAGCCTATGACAACCGAACACTTTCTGTGTGATTGTCCGGAGTAGGCTGGATACGCTTAGGTCTGCTCGTTTCTGTGAATAAGCTGAAAACTTACCTCACTTAGACCTGATGCGATTCATTAAGAGGACAGGAAAGTTTTAATGAGAAGTTTTTTTTTTTAGAAGGCTAGCACATTGAGCCGCCTTATCCTCCGTGCTTGGGATCTCTCGTCACCCTGCCTATAAAAACAAAAGCTACATTATTCCATATCCACGCAGTTCGATTTTTTAAAGAATCATAGCACTATCGAGGGTGGCTTGACGAAATCATTAAAAATCACAAAACTTTCTTCAGAGCAGCATGGATTGAAGTAGTGGTAAAGCAATGGGAGCGACATCCGGGTGGCGTTACATTAATACTTTCTTCGAGCTGTGCATTTCTGACCTTATTGACATTCGCTCATGATAAACTGAAAGATTTGTCCAGCTATAACTCAATGTCTTGCTGTTGGCCATTGAAGTATGTTCATTTTTTAAGGCTGGTCGGTCCTAATGTGTACTTAAGGCCATAATTACGGAGGAGAAATATGACAGAATTTAGGATGATCACACGTCACACTGTCAATAAAAATAAGTAAAAAAAAGCTAGAAATTATCTAAAACCAATTCTGATGAATGCCTGCATGTAATTTCGTATGGTTACCTTTGTGAAGTAGTTTTTCGCATATTTCTAAAACCTTTCGTCGGACAGTAAAAATTGTTATAACCAATTTTATAGGATTTTATATTTCCAAGAACTTTTTAGTACAATAAAAGCGTCTAGGAGTGATCGTTTTCACAGTACATGTAATAAAAAACCTAAATATTGCAATACAAAAAAGAGGTTGCCCGATTTAGCCCATTTTTGATATTATATTTACTGTTTCTGAAAACACCGTATACAACATTTCATCTCCCTACGTTGACGCGCTCTCACGCAGGCAGGCACAATTTCAGCTCTCTAAATGAGCACGGACAAATGGGCGGACAATATAATTGTTCCAAAATTAAAATTTGTAAGTGTGTTAACTTGGAATGAATTTTTCTCTAGAATGTTACAGTATCAACCTCATGAAATTGAATTTTACACCGTTTAACAAAACAATTTGTTTTTTTTTTACTATATCGCCTTCATTAGTGACACTGCATCAGTGGATATAAAAAGTGTACTAAGAACGAGGTCAAGGCGGAAATAACTTACATGCCTTCTCCGTCAGTAGAAGCATTTCTTCTCCTCACACACATTCACTAAGATTAATTTCACTATAAAGGTTGGTATGTTTACTTTGCTGTTGTTTAATTTTACTCACTTTGTATTCACACTACACAAACCTGGTATTGGTATTGGTATGTGCTCCCTAGAGAATATTTGCATATGTAATTAGTAATTTTACACTAAAATATATTAATGTCAAGTGATGTTGTAAATTTACTATATTTAATACTGGCAAACTTTGTGTCAACTTTAATCGTTGTAAAGTTACCTAGTTTCTTTTCTAGAGTATATAGGTTTAGAAACATTAAATTCTTCAGACTGCAACGAAACATAAGAATTACGTGAAATTCAGTGTATTGCCACGTTCAAAGCGATAAATACGATTCAAGATAATAGACAGTAATAGGTAATTCAAAAGTAGTAGTAATTTAGTGAAACAGAACAGAGGCTTGAGGTATGCTAGCATTGATGGCTTCTTTTATATATACAAAGTGTAACATCCATTTAATTTTCCAAAGACGCTAAACATTATGGGAGACATATTGAACAGAAAACTCATTTGAAATTTTTAATTCAAATTAACTTACACCGCATCCACAGTTGGCTATCCCCTCACCTTTGAAATAAATACATTAAAAAGATTGATAACACTATCTACATAATTTAGTAAGCCGCCTCTCTTTATATGCGATAGAAACGTGGAATATACTTGATTTGGGAGAGCCCTAGTCAAGGTTTCAGAATTCCGAAGGTATGTGAACACGTACGTCCCGAAATGGCATCAAGTCTCTCTCAGGAAAGAGATCCGTCGAGATTCGATCGAGGCTGTGAATTCAACTAGCAGGTAATAGAACAAATTTGCTGTATTTTATACAAACATGAAGTTTTGTCACAAAATTTATACGATTACGATAGGCGGGCATCAATATGCCGACACACGAACAATAATCATATTTTTAATACTTCCTTTCATCCACAATGGAAACTGAAACTGTGTAATTGCTTAGTAAAAAATTTACCCGAATCTTGTTAAAATTTAAATTTGGTCATAAATCAGTAAAAGAAATATGCAAATCATTGCAAAATTAGTAAATTTGATGAATATCGACATTTTGAAAATATTATAATTAGCAATGACATAAATAATTTACATCGTTATAGCAGGAAGTCAAGAGTAGATATTATTTTCCATTCACTTTTCGCACTAAAAACCTGCAGACAAAATATGTTAAAATAAATTGTACATTCTCTCGATTTGCTATCAGATTTTGTATAGCCTTTGTATGCAATAGATATCAGATAAATCAAGCATTACATTCTCATGCATAATTTTCTTGACATTTCTTACAATTTTCCACACCTTTTCTTCTTCTTCGAATGGAAGTATCATCATCATCATCATTGATTCAATGCTACCGGTAATCCAATGTTATGTACATACATATGTACATAATTCCTGTAAACAAATCCTTTCCCCCTTTTTCGATATATCTTTCCCAGAAATCTGCTCATTAAAGCAGATTTGACTCGTTTTTACAATCACACATCCTACATACATACAGCTCAGTCTCCGCTCGCCAATACTCCTGAGAATGAATGTCAAATTGACAATGTCAAAAATATGGTCAGCTAACACTATTGAGGGCATAAGTTATAAATCTTTACATCAGATTCGAACCGACAGAAATGTACGTACGTTACTATACGTACATACATATATACGCATACGCGTGTACTTCCTATTGTGGTCAGTATTATAGTCGTCAATCCGATGATGTCCATCATGTAGGTCGAGGAGGGAAGACAATATGTGCGGGACACTTCTGGAAATATAAAGTTTAGTTAAGCAAACAAGAGGCAAGAAGATGAAATAGAAGAAGAAGAAAGCTGCGCGCGCATAAATGAATACGAAAAGCGCGAGATATCATCACACATTTCATGTTACTCGGTGTTCTATTGATCCCTTCAGATCAGCGCGACCATATCAAACAAAGTGAATCTCGACGATGCACTTCTATATACGCAAAGATACAAACTCTGATCGTCAAAAACAAAACAAGGAATTTCATATTTTATTGAATTTATTCATATATTCCACTATGCCAGCTTATTATCTGTAGAAATATCATTCAAAGTGGCCAAGGAGTTTGTTCCTTTCCTCAGAACGGTTCACAATAATTTTTAGTAACTGTGCGGCTAAAGGTGCGATCCTTTTCTTTTTCCATCCTTCGTCCTCTGGTTTTGTTGCCCGCACAAGAAATACTCCACCATCATTCGCAGCATAAAATTTATGATCAGTTGACTTTTTCGTTATTTATGTGTTCAAAAATACAAAAATCTTCGGTAAATTCCTGCTTTACCGCAAAGAAGTATGCGCAAGCAGCAGAAAGAGCGACTACATATTATAAGAAACGAGAATCGATGATAAAAATTTTTGAATTTTTAAAGCGCGAAAAATGTCACTTCGGCTTCGATTGTCTGGAATTTTTAGGAAAGAAGGAGTCTGATGGTGGGTAGTCAGTGAGAATATTTTTGGTGCGAAAATATGGTTGTGAAATAAATAAAACAAAGGGTGCCATCAGTTTTAGAGTTTTGTTTTGTTTTTTTTTTTTCTCCTCAGGTGTTGTATTTTCTCAGTTGGCTTGATACAAATGATTTTATAAAATATATAAAAGTTGCCCGACACGTTATAGATGTGCTTTTTACATTGCATTTGAGATTCCATTAAGGGCCTTTTGTGCCTCAGGTGAGAAAGGTGAGAATTTTTTAATGTTCGCAAAGATTGTATTTTTATTGATGTTGTTAAAATATTTAGCACCTGGCTACTTGCAATTTAACTTTGAAGGTGTTGATCGATACTTATAATAATAATAATACATGGACACAACATTCAGGTGTTAAGTTCAGTAATGTTTTTGCTCACATTTAGCAGGTAAAGAAAATGCGGTAATATAAGCATTTAAATTAATTTTATACAGAAAGGTTAATGGAATGCAATATAGGTAAATAATCAGAATCAGCGTAGTATGCCATTGATGTTACTGAAACTTTCAGATGTGAAAATATCTGCTCAGCGCTTTAGTGATTTTTTATCAAATTATTATCCATTGACTTTGAAAAAATATTGCAATTCTCATTTCATATCATTGTCTAACAAAATCTGAGGGACCAATTGGATATTATAAATACTAATATTGTCTGCTTAGAGAGATAAACATCCTTAATGGTAAAGGATTGATCTTGGGTCACACCGACAGAAGACGACAAGAGGCAATAATATCACTTTAATTTTTATGAAAATTATTTTTATTAAAATCCAGTCAGAAACGAACAAAGTTTCCATGTCTATATAAAATCATAGCGTATTCGCTTGCGCGTCCATCCGTTCATCCACCCGTTCATTCATCTATCGATCTTCTTTTCACCCAGGACAACTTACGAGAGGATTGACTTAAATAGCTGAAATTGTGCGTATACGACCTACCTTTTTGTAAAACTTGTACACTTACATATGCGCTCGAAAAAGAACGAAATCAGGCAATTCTTTTGTAGAATTGCCATACAAAAATTTCTTATATACATAATTCGATAAAAAAACACGTAAGACTAAGATAGGCGAAATTTTATACTCGTTTTAGTTATAAAGAGCACAAAATCTGCCCCACTTATTTTTAGAGTTGTTATACAAAAATCTTCGGAATATAAAACCATTAAAATTGGTTATAATTATTTTTACCATATATTTGAAGATATGGACATAATTACGAAATGTTACAATGAGACTGATCTCAATGTCAACCTTCATAAGGCAAATTTTAATACTTTTTACTAGGAAAGAACTATAGTCTATCAGTAAGTACTGCTACCCTCAAAGTTATGGCAGAAACACATCCAGGCCTCAAGGCTTCCTCGAGGTGTTGTCAAAATTTTCAACACGGGCTTTTAAATGATGCAACACAAAACCAAGCCAGCAGCTAGCCTCAAGGCCTAGCCGCAAAGCGCGCTTTGCTCAATGTTCGAAATTTTTCTCTCTCAGGCCTACTTCTGTCAACAGATGTACTATCAAAATTACAATGACAGCACCGAGCTCGGTGGTATCATTTTGTCTTCAATTTTCTGAGGCGAAGCTTGAGGCGAGCTGCGAGGAAGCCTGAGAGAGGCCAGGACTGAGGCTTGCTTGGATGTGTTTCTGCCTTTATGTTGGAGTCTGCACAAAACTCATTGATAATTCATAAATTGTTCGTCCTGATAACCTAAGTAGTCCCAACAATATTTGCGGATAGCAAAGAACTGAACAGACAAATAAGGAATCATTACAGTGAGACGTTATGTTCCATTACATATCTAGTGTAATACTCTAAACTAAAACAGAGCAACAGAATTATTTTTATGAATTTATTTACCCAACAAATTCGTCTGTGCGTATTTAATTTTCCATATTAAATCAATTCAAGAAGAACTCCCAAATCGTAAACAAAACTTTTGTATGGGAAGAAAATAAACTTTCAAAGTTCTCATAATATGAGCCCACAATTCACAAAACGAACTACATACTCCAAAGTCTGGACAAGATCTTATCAGACAGTCAGTCGCCTTTGTTAGGCTCTTGGCTGACAGTAGTTTGTTGTGTCTGTTTCTGGCAGGCCTCTGCTGTAAGTCAAAAACCTGTCGATAGCATGAGCACGGTATATACTCTTGTCGTAGTGATATCCCCGAAAAAAATAACATTGAATTTTGCTACATCAGGTAGGTTATAGTTTGGTACATATATATATATTTATTTATATATATACATACATATATATCCAAGGACGATGAGCATCAAAATAAAACCACTCCCATGGTTCTGTATCATTTCTGATATATGCACATAGGTAGAAGTATAACTCTCTATAGATACGGACATAGACACAGGAGCGTATTCAAATTCTTCCTAATGAGACCATTCCTGGCACAAGTTTTCATCATGTTCTGATTTTTTTTTCCACAAAATCCATGCTTGCAATCATTTTCTAAAAATCTGTCAGTTGGTGATTTAGAATTTTCAACTTTTATTTAAATTGGAAAAGAAAACATAGCGAGGCTCAAAAGTCTACTCTTTTGGTAGATACTACATGGCCCAAGGAATAACAACAACAAAAACAGCAGCAGCAGCAACAGCCAGAAAATAAACCAAGCAAGCTCACAGTACAAGCATGGCTCAGAAGCACGTTTCTTCTTGATTTTATTATCGCTTTTTTTACGCCTTTCGAAGAGGAGGACCTTCATTAAAATTGAGTTTTCAACTAATAAATAAATTTTAAAGGTCCTCCAATCGAATACACATGCAAAAATCTGTTCTTGTTTTGCTCTACTTTTGGCAACATTATTGCATTGAAAAGAAGTCGAACCCAGAGAGAATATATACAAAAAATGAAAGGAGACATCAATTTGTGAGGCTGGTCAAAATTCTGTGAATGTCCAATCAATTGAGAACAACGATTGGCGATTGTTTGAATTATGAGCACAGACCCTGTTTTGTTGTTGTTTCAGCAACTCTTAAAGGTGACTTTAGAATGTGTGTGGTCGACATTATTTTTAAGGGTCGTATCTCTCATTTCCAACCAAAAAACTTTAAAAGATTTCTCATGACGAAAAATTGATTGCACTCCAGCCATATGTAAATCAGGTGAGCACAGCACAATTCTCAGAATATTATAACATGCACTAAATGGCATTGGCCCCTTTCTCCTTTCTGCTTGTGCGCTGGTTACCTGCTCGACTAATAAATAAGAACTCTGTCGACAAGATAAGATCGTTTTCTCAATATTAATAACTGAAGCGAATAAGCGACTCTTAAAAACTCTCGACGTGTGTTATCGGTTCGTCCAATGAGTGCGATAACACGTACCACATATGCCCACATATAATTTCTGCATATTTTCTTACTGAAATGGAAAAAAAACACTTTGTCCATGCCGCAATCCGCAATTCTTCGGTGAGGTAGATGATACCGGATCATGTAGTTATAGTATATATAGTATGTAGGTATCTCGCATATAAATATATATAGTATACCTACAGACCAAATTAAAACAAGCGGGAGGTGTGGATATTGAACTTATCATATTCGCTTACAAGATGAATGCTTTGTGCTGCGCGCGCAGATTTACACTTTATGCGCACAATCTGTATGCCCACTGTGAATCTTTTTTTTACAAACTCCCCAGCTTCCATAGTCTGTGTCCTCCTGTCTCCTGTGTTGTTATTCAGTGCCTTCATTGCGCTTGCCTGCTTGTCCTGTGTTTATTATTGGTAATGGTATCAAGTGCTCCGTTTTCTTGTCTACACTTCTTGATGGCGGTATTACTATAAAAATTCACTTATAAGGGCAGCGCAAAGAGGTATCACAAAATTCATAAATCAAGCGACTAATTAATGGCAGCTAACCGCGAACAAAAACAAAATTGCAAATGGACAGGAATCGGGATGGAACGAAGCGTGTGATCTCTTACATCAAGAGTCAGCCAGTATCTGTTATTATTGTACATTATGTATGTATGTACACCCAGAGTTACCAGAGAATGTGGATATAGTACCTAAGTGAGTTATACATTAGCATGATAACGCGATTTGAAATTAACATTAGAAATATTTATTTGTTTTCGCCTACCATCTACCTATGACTTTTAGGTGTAGAGTACTCAGGAAAAGTGAGCTGCTCGTAAGCTACCAGAAAATTCAACTTTTTAACATATTTTCGTGATAGTTTGTAATGAGTTATCAATTTTGACGACAATTTTAGTTTCAGGTATCAATTTTTGTTGTTGCAAGGTATAAGAATCTTATGACGACGTTCAAGCAAAGTTCAAATCATTCAACTCCTCGCGGATTATTTACGTGTTGGAATTTGTATCAATTAAGAGAAAACTATTACTAATTACCGTCATGTAACTACCTAACGGGAAAGCAACATAAAAGTTTTGAGCAAATCAAATTTTAAAATTTGTTTAAATTTTACATAAATTCGTAAAATAACAAAAAAGTTAATGTAAAGAAAATGCAACGAAAAAGTTATTGCAGGTTAGATTAGGTTTACTGTATCTAATTTATATTAAGTAAGCAATACAGAAAATACTGTAGAACCACACAAAAACTAACTATTGTTGCAGTTTAGTTTTGTACTCTATATAACCAGAAAGAGTCTTACTGCAAACGAAGTTGAAGATATGCTTTGAAGCTTTTCTTTTCTATAATGTACAATTTTTGCAACTTAACAGTTCATTTTTGGATAAGTATAAGTAACACACCTCGCTTTGTTCAAAATATATTTGTAGAATGAATTATCAAGAAAATGATTTGATGATTTGGTTGCAAACAACATACAAGTCGATAGATTTTCTAATATATCATTTCTATAATATCTCCATGACTAATAACCTTTTAGTTACATTTGGTTCGTTACGGTTGATTTTCGGCATATTAAATGAAACTTGAATAAATCAAATCATATATTCATTGCAATGTGGTGAATTTCCAAAAAAAAAAATAATAATTTAAACTTTGTGAAGTGCATAACGAACTAACTAACCACACACGTATCAAATAATTACTTTCATAGTTGTTATCTAGCTCTAGATATGTGTCTAAAAATGTTAAAAAAAGTAAATCAAATAGTTAAGTAGACCTCGTTTTTTATCATATTTTTATATATCAGTCAAAAAAGTTCTAATTAATTGCAGCTAAGACGATAAAAATGTTTGTTATTTTATGGTTTAGTAAGAAGTGAATCATGAGCTACCTGTGTCAAACGGCCTTACTAAAACAAAGTAATAAAACAGCCATGAATTGATTAGTTAGGTACTACCCACTGACATGTATATAAATGGACTAACTGATCTCCTGTTTCATGTGGCACCAGTTTTGATTTCAGAAAGTATGCTCTCACTGTCAATGCTACCAACTGTCGTAAACTGGCGCTATATTTAAATTATTTATGAACTTACTTATATGAACGTCCGTTGGATTTACTGAATTTACCACAAAAGTATTTCGGACTATTTGTATTGTTAAATTTTAATTATTTGCCGAAGGAAGTGCTTTATACAAGCCTGCTTTGGTAGGAAAATTTTCATTACAAAGTTGCCAGTTCTGGAAATACCGCTGAACTTCAAGGAATATCTCGTTCCCAATCGTTACATTTCAGTGGGAAAGTATGCTCTCACGGAAAGAGATAGGAATATGAAAGTGGTGCCATTTGCTTTCATGCATTTTTGGTTCAACGAGCAGTCCATTTATATACATGTCAATGGTACTATCCAATACTAGGTATATTTTAACTGTGCCATTTCAAAGCTGTAACCTGACCGATAAACCGACTGCCACCTGGATATTAAAAATTTCTCTAGAGTGTTGTTGAGAAAAACAAAAGTGAGCTTATAGGGTGAAAATTAAATTTAACAAAAAGTGTAGCAATCGGGAAAATTGATAGCATATGTAGATGAAGGATTTTTGGTGTCTGTGAAATACAAGTTAAGGTTATCAGGAGGATACAGATTCATATTGAAACATCACCGACAAAGACATTTCGATACATTTCTGATAATTTGGAAAGAACAGTCAAAACGTTAAGGGGCAGTAAATACCGACGAAAAATATTTTATCATAAACAGTAAAACAACTTAAATCACCAACTATTTAATGGAGTCGCCACCAATGTATTTCACCTTCCCCAGTTTTTAAGTTGTCAAACAAATTTCTCGCAATAGCCTTATTAAACAACTTATTGTATGCATATTAAGACCTCCCACTACTTACAAATTTAAATGGTAATACTTGGCAAATTAAATGAAATAAAATTACAATTGCAAACTTTGTAGGAACATACCTTTGATTTATCTCCAATTTAGATCTGAAAACAGAGAATTTATTATTAGTTTTGTATTAAATAATTGAATTTAAAAATAATTATAACTGAAAAGATACGAAAAATGTTTAAAACTAAACAAGTAAAATTAAATAGGTAAATGCATGGCATTAAGATACTATTCTGATAAAATCCTTTGACCTGCTGGCATTTTTTACATTCTAGGTAGGTACTTAATATAGGATGATGTCCCAAAACTCATCGTTCAAACTGAAGTTCCACTATATCCCTCATCTTTTGTTTCAATTTAATTTCTGGTACAAAAATGTTAAAATATTAACCTTCGTTAAGTGCTTCATTTAATTTTAAATTGGTTTAAAAGTTTTCGAATCAGTTATGACTTTTTACGGTAAAAGCCAACTTTACCTCTTATTCTTGACCTATAATAATTTGAAGTGAAAAAAACCATGCTGGAAGGGCTTTTTATTTTATCTGGGAAAAAAATAAAGCCAGCTTGGTTTTTAATTTTTTTCTGGCAAAAATAAAAAGCCAGCTTGACTAGAAAAAATATAAAGGACGACAATTATATATGAAGGGTACAGAGAAAGAACAAGGAAAGTCACGTTTTTGTCTAAATTAAAACAATGATACCGTTGAAAAAGTGGGATAAAGTACTTTAAGTACATGCAACAAGAAACTTAAAAAATCGCATTGGGACATAAAAGGATATTTAAAAATATCAAAAAATCTAAGAACAAACAAAGCTGGTCTCGCTTTATATATTTTTACCGGAAAAAGTATCAAGCCGTTGCGCTTGCTTTTCTTTTCTAACTTCAAAACTATTACCGGCCAGAAATAACAATTAAATTAAGCTTTTTTCGTAAAAATTCATAACTGATTCGGTCCCTAGAAAATAACAAGCCAGCTTGGCTTTTTATACTTCCGGTTTCAAAACTGTTTTCCAGCTCGAAAAAATAAAAAGTCAAGTTGGTTTTATACTATTGCCAGATAAAAAAAAAGTCTTCCCAGCTTGGTTTTTCTTACCTTTTTTTAATAAAAAGTTAAGCTTTCAAAAGCTTTACAGGAATCGAAACGGGTTTCACGAGACATCTTTTGGTATATTCCACTAAATTCCACGATCATGATTTATCCCAGCTTTTTTTGTTTAAAATTTTCACAATACCAGCTATTTTCGGTCCCTGATTTTTAGTTCTTATACTAATTCCAAGCTAGATGTTACAATAAAGTTACTAAAAAGTTATTATAGCAACTAAAGCTACCAAAAAGTTAAACTTGTATACGTCAAATATAATTATTCATAATGGATATGCAGTTAAATCTTAGTTGAAGTGACTTTCTGGTAATAAATTCTAGATGAGCCTTTAAAATTTGGGAGGATTTGATGAAAATCGAAAAAAATATATGTCATCGTTAGTCTGAGCTCCTACTCTTTTGAGTTAGAAAACCGTTATAAGGCGAATACGAGGTTAAAGTTTCATAGAGTGGCAGAAAACTCATAAAGTTGATAGAATCGCCAAATTGGAATAGTTTTAATTGTTATTTAGGCCCTGTCCGAATCCAAGTCTTCGTCTTTGCCGTAGTTAGACGAAGATGAAGCTAACCTGTCCGAATTCGTGTGCTTAGCTTGATATTTTACGTTTTGTTAAAAGCTTGTGGTGTTTTACTTGATGCTTGTATACCTCCTCAACTTGAAAACAAGCTCTCTTGTCTTTGAAATGCAAAATTATTTAGGGTTATATTTACAAGGCATTCATATATTTCTTGGTTATCATAAATACAGTCTAATTATACATTTTTGGCGACATGAATTATATTGTACTTACTACGATAACGTATAATGCAAAGAATAAGGACTAATTTTATTAGCCACAAATTATGAGTGCTCATATTCATTAATATTTTAGTTTTTAAAGGAATTAAAACAGTAAAACGTCGGCGTAATATCTATGCTTCATTTTATCAGAGTTCGCCTTTTTTCCATCAAGCTCAAGACGAAGCTAACCTATCCGAATTAGTTTGCTTAACTTGTTCTCGACAGCCAACGAATAAACATAACCTGAAAATATGTTGTCTATTTAAAATATTCAACTACTCGACTCTTGACTCGGTGATCAAGCTAACCAGCTGTTTAAGCTGTTATACAAAATAGCAAAACTCGATCGCATAGACTTGGATTCGGATAGAGCTTATCTCGATGTTACGTCACTAACTGTAATAACAAGATGGAATCGAAGGCGAAGACTTGGATTCGGACGATAAAGCCTATTCTCAGGCTACCTTTATCCGGTCTCAAATTCCCTCAAAATACCCAAACGAGATACCTCTGCACGACATACTTAACTTGTTCTTCATATAACAGATCACTCGTTGTTCGATTTTTCTGCATTTTTGTTTGTTGTTTTGTGAAACGGAAATAATAATCTCATTTTTTTTATGCTTTGACAAATCACCAAAAATGGGTTTCTCTATTTCTATCCACGCAGTCAAAAGAAAGAAGTTATTAAAAAAAAAAAAAAGAAATATCAATTAAAACGCGAAAATTTCCGAATCCCAAATTTTATAAATTTTTAGGACGGATTGACTCGACAAAAGTATTCATAAGTACTAAAACGGGTTTTTAAGGTTTTTTAGCCACTAAAACGGTAATTCACCTGCCATCATCGCCGCCACATAAACTACCCAAGCTGTACGGAACACGCTGCTTGTAGACAAACGATGCACCTACAGCGATATGGGGCCATACTTGGCTATGGACATAACGAAATAAAAAGAATGAATAATACCATAGATGAGACAACAACTAGATGTTGCATGCACTACCAAAAAATTATACAAAATTTATATGGCTGGGTGGTCCATTCCGGAATGGACCACAACATTTGAAATGATGTATACGTCGAGTGATTCATATTTTTTCATATCTGAAGTGTTGAGGAAGTCGTTCAAATATATACAAAACTGCTATTATAAAAACAATTGCTTTCGGTACACTCTAAAACATGTAATAGTCCATTCCAGAATGCACTACCCATTTCACAATTACTCTGCTCTAGTATGCCATATAGTTTGTGTGCCATCTATGAATTATATATGAAGGGTACAGAGAAAGAACAAGGAAAGTCACGTTTTTGTCTAAATTAAAATAATGATACCGTTGAAAAAGTGGGGTAAAGTACTTTAAGTACATGCAACAAGAAACTTAAAAAATCGCATTGATAAGGACATAAAAGGATATTTATAAATATCAAAAAATCTAAGAACAAGCCAAGTCCAAATTTTGTATGAAAAAACAATATAAGACAATGAGATTTTTACATTATTTGGTTCATGTAATGAATCGTTTCGGTTCTATTATTGTTTTCTTTACTTGTTCGTGGCCATAGCTACATAGAATGCGACAAAAATATGGAGCAAATAAAACAAAATGTTCGCATTGAGCTACCAAAAACATAGAGCGATCATGTTAGAACTTCAAGTCATAGGCCACGACCATTCACTGTAATTGAATGTAAAAAAAAAGCAATTTTAGAGCCTGGACAAATCACTTCCGTAATAAATATAAACGAAAAGCTAATCTCTGAATTACTAGTTTTTAAGCATAATCCTATTGCGATACAGCTAAGAAAATCATATAATGGGCCATGGTAGACTTCTATCGTAAGAAATAAAAAGTGTCATAGTACACCGTCATACTTATACGAGGAAGTCATGCCAATATCTTCAGAAAAATACAATGATTTACAGGCTTTAAAAAAATAATGTGGAGGTGTGGTACAGACACTTTTCGAAGGACTACCTCATTCTGACAAACTGTTTTTCTTGTTTTTTGGGACTTACATTGATTTTCCCTTTTATGAAATGTACTTTTGTAGATAGGTACACTTAAAATTTTGTTTATTTTGAATAAACTATTTTGTTATTTTATTAAACATACTTGTTTAAATTTTTCTTATCTTTCAAAAAATTTTAAAAATTCACTTAAATTGTCCTGAATAATAGGTCTTGAAACTTTATTAAATACCCTATTTTCAAGTAAATGTGACTTACCTTGTTCTTTCTCTATACCCTTCTTCATATATATATATATGATGTTTGTTGGAGTATGAAGGATAGTTGCGTGACCTTAAGGCTAGTAATAGCTACAACCAAATTAGTTAGTACACCTTAAATGCAATTTGAAACCTAAACCGATCCTGTTGTCCCATGAAATTTTAAAATATTTTTTACGAAAAAAGTAAGATAACAGAGCAGATGACAAAATTTTTTCGCAGTTAAAAAAAAACACACACACACAAAATTATCTAGGTAAGTACATCAGTAAAATATTCTTGCATATGGCATTGTTATCATCAAACATACTACGCAAAATTTAATTGTGCCGCACTCTCCAAAGTTAAGGCCAAATGCACATCTGAATGGTGCAATTACTCAACCTGTCCTTATTACTGCATAACATACATTTGAGTTGCCAACAACAAAAGCAGCAAAACAGTTTAATCCGTTCTACAGGAAGCGTGGCAAAAACAAAAATAAGATAAACAATTTTTCACCAATTATTCACTTGCGCACCCGAATCTCACATTGTTTCATTGCGCAAGTATAGCCGGGTGTGAATGATTCAACATCTGCAGTAAAGGAAGCCGAAGCACCCTCGTGATCTTGTACCTAAGCTGAGAAACTCACCAGTCAATCCTACCGTATAGATACACCCATTACAAGTGCCACATTCTTTTCACCTTTCTGTAGGTAGCCATATACTATGTATTTATGTACATACTTGAGCTATACACAAAGAGAATTGAAGTTTAAATCCATTGATAAGACTTGACTGGCTTCACGTACGCGGGAGGATCGTACAACCAAGATCTACAGACAGACAAACGGTCAGACATTTACTCGTATATGAAATAAGTCAAGGTAGACTTGGCGCATATGTTGGGATCAATTTTTGTTTTTTTTTTTTTTTTTGAGACGTGGTAAATAAATAATTCATTAGAAAGGCGTGAAAAAAGCAAACAAACCACAAGTCTGAGGCTTGGATGGATGGATGGATATTGAAGTATAACTAGCCTTTCCCTAAAGACATGGAAATGAACAACTGATAAGAGAGTGTCCAGCATGAATGGGGAATTGGATGAGCAGACTTGCATGTGACACCGGCTACGGCACCTTTAACAATTATTTATGTTCAAACATATGATAAATGACCCAAACAGGTGATAATTGTTCGGTCTTAACATAATTCCTGAACTGATAATCAAGATGTTCGCGGGATTAAGAATTTTTGTTGGGGTGTCAGGCTCATGTGGAGGTCCATTTATTATATTACCAAATGGAGAATTGATAATTGCTATGGGCATGGTCAGATGTGTCATGTTTTCGCTCAACAATGAATTATTTCTCTTTTTAAGCTTTATATAGCTATAGGGAAATAATGATAATTGATTGCTGGGTTGAATTTCAATTATCAGAATTTTTTTAGAAAATCCTAAAGGATGCACATGTACACTTGGAATTTTTATAAACAGATTTCATAATAATTAAAAGGAAAATATTAATGTGAAGACTTAAAATATGCTTGGATGAGATGTTTCGAAATTTAAATACAATCAAAACTGCACACAACAAATAATTAGCAAGTGGGCAAGTATATTGGGTTATGTACCGAAATAGGATAAACTAGCTACATAAAGGTACAATAGTTGAGCAAAAAGGCCGCCAGACGAAGATCATCAATGTTCGGATTGTCTGAAAATAATATCCTGCAATGTATAACAAAAATATTAAGAAAGGTAAGAAAGACATTTGGGTCAGGTTCTGCTAGGAAATAGGTGATCTACATACATAACAAATACTTACACTATTCTAATGGAGAATTATTTAGAATTCTTATGAATTAATATTAAATGAGGAAAAAGATACAGATATAGATTAGTAATAGTCAATAACTAATGAATGAGAGGATTTTCTGATTATGTGCGACTTCGTAAAAATTTTCTTGTACATTAGCAATATGTTTGTTTATTGAAATTACGCAGAACTATGATGTTTGTACGTCATAGTATTATCAAGTGTTGCGCCTAGGTATTTTAGTCAGGAGTTCCAGCTAATTTCACTAGTATCGAATCTAATAGTTCCGAGTGCGGCAAATTTCTGGTGGCACGTTCTTTCGTGAAAAACACTGCCTGCTGTGTTTTGATCATATTTACCTTTATCGTCCACAACAAAATTCACATGAACCGCACAAATCGTCAGGAGTATAGAACAAATTTGAGATTCTAAAAACCGGCTACAATATCTATGACCCATCCAAACTGATAAAAATCTTGAGAACCATCAATGTCTGGGGAAATATGCCTAGAGAATAAATATTTACCAAATTGATATAAATATCAAAAGACGGGAAAATACTTACTGACCGACCAAAGTCGTGTTGTCCAAATTATGGATAAAGTTCATGCTTGAAAGAATGATAATAACCTACACAATAAGAAAGCAAGACCTCACGCAAGATTTAAAAAGTGCCCTATGAAAGAAGCTAAGGTGGAATCTTTATCACGGTTGCAAAATAAAGACTATTGGAATGGTTGAAAACCTTTAAGAAAGTAAACTCTATAAGTAAGCAAAGTTTTTCTTAGAAAACTAGTTTAAAAGAGAACAATTTCCGAATTTCCAAACATCTGAAAACAGCCCTCACAAATGCCGTAGATTATTCTAGATAAGTTAAAGCCCCCACAATGAACAAAGTAATTGTCAGCAGCTTGAGAAATTAAAGAAATTTTCACAACCTACATACTGGAGTCCCACAAGGGTCTATTCTTGGACCTTTATTATTTTGTCTGTTCATCAATGATCTACCGGACGTACTTCATGATGTTAACATTCATCTTTACGCTGACGATGTTCAAATTTATTTGTCTCGACCAATAGGTTTAATAGAGGACTACATTGATAGAGTAAACTCTGACATGTTGAATATATCCTTTAAAATCTACCTGTATTGCTTGTTACAGATATGATCTTACCTTTGCTGATCTTCCTCCCATATACCTTAATGGAATGATTCTCCCCAATACGAGAGAAGCTGAAAAGCCTGGGAGTACGTATAAATAGTAAGCTGAGTTGCTGTGACCATGTAGAACAGTTTCTTGGCAAGATTTATAGTGGCCTTAGGCAACTATGGTTAGCCGCCAAACTACTCTCTATTAATCTAAAGCTGAAACTTGTAAAATCTCTGTTGATGCCACATTTCATTTATTGTAGTACTGTCTACCCTGTTTTGGATTCTGAGTGTTACCGCATGATTAATACTGCTTTTAATGACTGTGTACGATTTATATATGGCCTAAAACGTTATGATAATATGACCAAGTTCAAAGATACTGTCTTGGGTTGTTCATTGGGCACTTATCTAAATATTAGGGCATTGGTGTTTTTACATAAAATAGTTAATGACAGATCTCCTTCTTATTTGATAGAACTTAATGAATTTTTGCACTCATATAGACATAAAACCTTCCTTATACCTAAAACTTCATACTTTGTGGGGCAGTGCTCTTTTTTTGTTGCAATATTATGGAATACCCTTCCCAATCATGTCAGAGGACTTGGCAGGACGCATGAATTTAGACTTACACTGTGGAAGCATTTTTCTGTTGTGCAGTATTGCGATGATGAGCACCGTTTTCGTCAAACACTTATTTATTTACATACTTTAAATTTTTTACTTTTACTTAAATTTATTTTCATCATTTTGTTTTCATTTATTTTAATTTTTCTTGTGAATTTATTTTTGATTTGCCGTAGTTCTTTATTTAGTATGCATTTATAAAAGATAATAATCTTGTGTATACAGACCAGAAATAAATTATTAATTATTATTTTTAACCTACACCCAGAGAAATTATTTTGGTCATTCGCAACAAATTTTCAGGCTATTTCTAATTAATTTTTGACAAATCGTACAAACAGTTAAAAATTACTATAAAATAGCCAAATAAATTAACCAAAAATTAGAAATCTATAGTCTTTATTAACTAGAAATTTATCATTAATTTTGACTAGATAATAGTCAATAAATCTTAATTTTAATTATTTTCTAGCCTATTTTGGTTAGAAATAAGAAAATTCTTCATTTGACTGACTATAAAATAGCTAGTGTTGACTAAAAGTAATTATTTTTTAGTAAATTCGTTAATACAAACAACTTGACTAAAAAATCTAGTCACATTATACTATATATAAGTAGTAATTTATAGTAAATTTATAAGTGTTTGTATTATCCAAATTAATTAGAATTATAGTTAATTTTTACTATATTTACAGTCATATTATGCGAGAATTGATTTGATACTTAGAATCCATGGAGAGTTCGTAAATATAAAAGCAAATGTGGGATTCGTTTTCATTTTATTCAGATGAAAAATTATAAATTAAAAATTTTTTATATGACAAAACAACGAAGAAAGCTCAAAATTTAACAAAATTTTCAAAGGAGAACATTTGGCTGCACATGGGGCATGAGACCGGGGGTCGTGCACTGGATGTACACCTCGAGCGTTAGACCCATGCTTACATATGCCTCCTGTGTATGGTGGCCAAGGACGTTTGGGGGGACTTCGATCCGTAAGCTGGCAGGCCTGCAAAGGCTCGCCTGCTGGGGTATTATGGTCTCCATGCTCTGGAGCTCGTACTCAATCTGCCACCCCTGGATCTAGTCATTCAGGCAGATGCCAAAAGGGCTGTGTGCAAGTTGCGCTCATGGGGATGCTGGAGGACAGCTCTTCTCATTGCTTTCTGACGTTCGGTCTGGACTGTGAAAATCTCTGGCCAGTATGTTACGTGATGCGATGGTACCTGAGCTTCGGTTTGGTCTCGCATCTCTGTGAGCTTTCCTAGAAGGGAATCGTGGACTGAGGGAAGTGCCTTATCGAGCCTTCCCCGGTCCGTTCTAAAATTTTCACAGACGGCTCTCTCAGTAAGAAGGGAGCTGGGGCGGGTATCTACTTTCCTGAGCCTGATATTAGAATAGAGTACTCACTTGGTAGACACACCACTGCCTTCCAGGCTGAAGTCTTTGCCATATCGATGGTAGCGAAGTTAGCCCTTGACATGCAAATCAAGGAGAAGGACAATGCTATCCTCTCGGATAGTCAGGCAGCCTTGATGGCTCTGAGTGACCCTCGGATAGCATCTAAGTTACTGGGGGACTGCAGGGCTTCTGTAGTTAAGCTGTGTATTCACAACAAGGTGTCCCTTCTGTGGGTTTCTGGTCACATGGGGATAATGGGGAATGAAAGGGCTGTCCTTTTAGCTAGGGCTGGCTCTGTTTCTCCATTCCTCGGACCGGAACCCGTCGTAGGCGTTGCCACCTCGAGTATCGGGTCTCTCATTAAAGCGGATGTTCGTAGAAAGCATCGCCCCCTATAACCGCACTTGCCATCAGTTGTGTACCGATTTCCATAGCTTTCGCTTTTCGTTTCAGCATGAAAATTTCATTAGCATTCAGATATCGTCGGAGTTCTTTTTTTTTATATAATATAAGTTCTTGATCCAGTAAGCATAGTGAAATTTAGTCCCACATCAAATAGACATTATACACTTCTTGCTTGTCTTACTGCTGGTGTTTTTCATATAAAGGTCGCTTGAATTCAAATTGGACTCGCTGGACTGCAATTTCTTGCAAATTAAATGGTTAAAGAAATGATAATTTTCCCAACATACTACTTTTTATCAAAATACCCGGCTTTTGTGAGCTTTTGATCACAAAAAAGTGCAAAAATTTTGCTTGTTCTGAAAATTCCTTAGTGGTATAATTTCAACTTGTTTGAGAATAATTTATGACTAAAAAAGACAAAAATTAATAAATATAACGAATCACATTTTAAAAAACTATTTATCGCTTTCCATTTAATTAAATATTAAAATTATATTACATTTGTGTATAAATTTTAAGATTTTCATGGTACACAAACAAAGCAAAGTCAAAGCAAAGTAATTTGATAAACTTTAGAGGAGTTTCAAATTTCATTGTTATTCACTGAAGTGTTAAAATTCAACTGCCCAGGAGCTACATAGATTCCGCAACTGTGAAATTATTTTCAATTTTTTTAATGCTGATTTAGAAGATTTAAAATTTATTTTTTTTTTTTGTCTTTTCTATTTCCGGTTCGGCAAAATGTGACATTTTCTTTCAAGCTGAAGCAGTTGACTTAGAATTTAAAGCAACAGGTTACATAAGCACTATTCGGGATTACATGAGAAAAATAAAATAGAAAAAAAGTAAAGATTGTAGCAACAGGAGCTAAAAAACCATCACAGGGTGTACATTTTCTCGAAAACGACTATAATAAGAAAAAATAAATGACATGGATTTTTTTTTATATTTTTCTGGTAACTATTATGATTTAGTCTATCACTCGATTCCGGCTTGACGTCGACTTACGGAACACCCTATATATATATCTCCAATTGAACCCATCAGAAAAATATTTCAAATATAATCATATTTGACTAGAAATTTCTCTGGGTGCATACACTAAATTGAGTAAGTAGAAATTTGTGTCTATTTTTATAGTAAACAGGTTTTTTAAGATACAGAGCATAAAAGATCTTATGTAGTTGTCGTCTATGTTAATTTACATTAATAAAGACCACAACACAAATAGATTAAAATGCCATTAGATAATCACATGTATGTACACAGCAGATCATAAGCCATATTCATCAATTATTTTCTTTGCCAGATGCCTTGAAAAAAAATAAAACAAACAAAAAATAGGAAAATATACCGAAGAACAGATGAAAATCGCGTTAAATTTGTTAACGAAGATGGAAAAATGATTAGAGACATAACAAGGGTTACGAAAAAACTACGCTACAGTGATATTACGAGTAATTTCAGGCATCCAATATTGTAGTAAAAAAAAAATCCAACTACATACCGTAAATATTCTAAGGAAGAAGAAAAATTATTAAAAGATTACTGTAAGTCTTTTTTATGAACTCGTAGCGGATTGTCGTATAGCATATTAAATGGCAAAACGTAATAATAATTAAATGTTTAGTTCTTGGCAAATAAATTGAATGGGCGGTCTTAGTTCATTAAGAAGATTTAAAAATCATTGCGCTTGTATAGTTTCGCTAGAACTTCGGCATTTAATTATGAAACGGTCGAAGACAACTAAGGAAAAGGCGACCGAAAAGATTCCATATGCAACTCGAATTTTTAATTTGGATGAGGCATATACGACCACAGTTCGAAAGCCTTAAAAAAATTTTAGAAATAACAGAAGTATCCTACCAACTCACCAAAACATATCAGAGAGACTGCGGCATGTCTTAGTATCATTAAAAAATAAATAAAAAAAGAGACTAAAATGCGACAATTGAAGAAATATTAAATAAATATAAACTAAAAAGATGTCCAGAAGTGTTCTGGTGTTATTTTGTATAAAAAACAAAAAAAAACTAAAATTTTCTTATATTGCAATGATTTTATAAGCCCCAAAATAACACACACAAAAACAAGGAAAATGTAATAATTGATTAATTATTATTTACAAATGTACATATATGTAAATTTGTTGTCAACATGAAATGCGACAGATGTCTTCGTTATTTTTGTTTATTATGACAAAGAAAAAATAACTATTTACATTTATAACTGTAACGTTATGAGGAGAACATGACAAAAAACCAGAAATATAACATCCAGAAGGGACAAAATCCAGAAAAAATGGAAAATCCACATTTTCCTTCATATCTATATAAACTGGGTACAGGCTGCATCAGAACTTCATACTGTATGACAGATATTTCCATCAAATGTAAATCTGCCATCACGAAATCTTAATGTACCAACCATCATGAAGAATGCAAACAAAATAAGTGGAAATATAGAAAAAAAATCCAGAAGAGATATTCGCGCGAATTACTTTTCTGGATTTTTTTTCTGTACTTCCTCTGAATTTTGTCGCTGGATTTTATCACATCTGGATTATGTCCTTTCTGGATTTCGTACCCAACCCTGTTCTGAGTCTTAGTTCATTTTAAGATTGAAATTTCTAATATTTCAATAATGACTGTTATTCATTATTATCAGGAAAATTTAAACCAACACTTTCTAAGTTTACCAATTCAATCCATTGCGCACATGAGGCAATCTTCCGACAACCATATTAGACCTAGTGAACAGTGTATCAAATTGATAAACTTTTCCATAAACATATAAATTTTTTATTATACTTCCAAATTCAGGCACTACTTAGAATATTGATTAAAAACCAAAAGTAGGTATAAGTATTTATTATTCCATACTTCAATTCATTCTAATGATAAAATTTTAAATGGGGCAACCAAAAAAAAATTGATAAATTGCTGACAATATTACACCCAAACTATTATTATTTATTGAAAGTACAAAGTAACATCCAACAATAATTTTTTTTATATATTAATTATATTTATTATATAACAGTAAAAAAAACGACGATTTTTCAAAATTTTCATCCTAAATAGTTTTTCTGGCCGACCGCCGCCACAGCAACATTTTTTTTAATGCTAACGAATTAAAAACTTGTGCTAATTGCTAATAATTTTTTTTTCAATAAATATTTTTAAATATTCTAATAATATTCTATTACCTAAAAGAAATTAAAAAAAAAAAAAAAAAAAAAAACCCCTCCTATCAACAAATTCAAGAAAAATATTACTTAGTCGAATCTAGTCCTTATCTATTTCTTTCATAAATCTACTGAGCTTTGGTCTGCGGTTCCATGGTAAAAGCATAAAGAGCAACCCTCTACAACCTACATACCACTCGTGTAAATTTCAAAAATCTAGATTTAAATTGCGAAGGAATTACAACACAAAAAAAAACAAGGAAATATGATGAGCTGTGAAACAATTTTGAATAATTCCGAATGAATATAAATTACCTATTGAAAGCTTTTAATTACTCTTGCTGACCAATTATTCTTGCCATACCAATGAAAGTATAATTACATACATAGGTACATGTGCAGAAAATGCCTACTTCCAATTTCAAAGTCAACAGAGTAAAAGCTTCGCAATTAACAGAAAATGAGTTTTAATTGCAAATGAAATAATAATAAAAAAAATTGTTTTTCCATTCTATATAATAAATTTGAATAAATCAAAGCATTTCAATTTTCAAGCAACAATAAAAATAATTAAAAAAACAAAAACATCTAATAAAAGAAAACTTCCCAAAACATTGTATAAAAAAAAAAACAAAATGCAACAATTCTCCACTCTCCAAGTAACACAGAAGTTCGAATGCTCAAATTCGGAATTGTCCCGAGTAGAAAATCCACTTTTTAGATAAATACCACAAATCTACGTAGGTATGTACTTACATACAATATGCCTATAGAAAAATGTCATGCGAGATTTCGAAAGCTCTTGCTACAAGTAACAACACTCAATTAAATTGGAAATATATCTCATGCGATATTACTCTCTTGTAAGAATTGTGTGGGCGTGGTTATAGTGTACACCTGAATTTTCCCCTCAACTGCAATCATTTCGAACTTCAAAGCTTTTGATTGAATTATATTTTTTTTTGTTTTGTTCTTTTTTTTTTTATATGTGTTTCCCCTTCAGACGAACTAAGGAGAACGAACGAACATCTAGTATGGATGGCTAGAGTAAATTATGAAGAAATGGTTTGATACCGGTAGCCAACCGGTATGGGTCAGTTTTCTTATGTAGCACTAAGTCGCCATCAAGTATACCTACTCATTCGTGCAAAGTAGAATAAAAACAAAAATGTCTGATTTCTTTCTTTTTGACCCGTCAAAAAAATTTTTTTTTTATGTAATTAGAATTTAATTTATTTTAAAAAGCTAAAAAGTTTTTTATTCATTTTAAATATGATTTAATTAGGTACATGTTAATGAAAATATTAAATTTAAATTGAAAACAAAAAACAAAAAGAGAAATTTTTACCTTTCAACTTCACTTCAAGTGTAACCATCATCAGTCTCACTCTCATTCTCACACAACAAATTTCACGGCACTTAATTTAATTTAAATTCTAAAACTTTCAAATAAAAAACACACAAATTAGTTACTGTAGGACTCACTTTAAAGTCTAACTACACTTTAAAATGACAAATGCACGACTTACTCCGGCCAACATTATGAAAACTATGAAGAGCTCAGCTGAAATTCAACAATTTTTATCAAAATTTTAACGGGACCAGATTTTACTGATAAGAAGAGTTGAGGCAATTACCGATAGAGATGGTACGCTGCTAATGGTGTAGTTCTGATGGTTGAGCAATCCTTGCAATGCACATCGGCTGAAGTACATTCCAAATTAATATTCGATCAACAATCACACAAAGTCTGCATGCCACTGCCCTGCATTACTTGGAGCCTGTCTGCTCTGATGCCACTTTGATTTTCAGGCTAGTGGTGGTTGTTGAAATTTGTCACTTCAAGTGATAAAAAAAAAATTTGTTCTGTGTAGCTAGATGCTGATAAGAATTTTAGTTTGATACTTTCAGACGTTTTTTTTAGATGACAACTGTTTTTGGTTCTACCTGTACTACTTGCCACAATTTTTTTCTACGAAAAATTTATAAGTTTTGTAATTTTATATTTTTAATAATAACTGGAAAAACAAGCAGAGCATGGGAATGAAGGCATAAGTTTGAGGGGTTACATATGAAGAGAAATATAAAATTAATAGGTCCAAGTGCAAAAAAAAAAAAAAACAACTTATTTGTTTCAATATGCCGGAATATATTTTAGTGTAGCATTCCTTACATTAAGTTGGAGTTCGAAAATGGTTCAAAATATATGTAGTTAGTTGGTTAGGTGCTCTGGCCGCTAAAATTTAAATAAACATTATGGCAATTCTTGGAAATGTACTAAACAAAATGAGGGCGATTTAGTGATACTTTTGTCACCTTTCACAATATTAAAAATTGCTTTTATCTATCTGGCCGAAGTTTAATTTCTTGATCATTTCTTACTTTATTTTTAGCCGTCAGTCAAATTTTACGGACATAATTTGATATCCCTGTAAATGCAATGATTATTCACAAATTTTAGTTTTGATACTTTTTCCGAGTTAAAGTCATTAAAATGACACGCCTGGAAAATTTTCTTGCCAGTTCCATTGTTAAATGAAATTTAGGGCTTGTTTACAAGCGCGATACATACATATATTGTATGCGACAGAGTTTCGAATGAATCTGGTTTTTAAATTTTAATCAATTTTTTCTTCTATTTTTTTTGGTTTTTTTTATTTTTTTCATTTCTTTTCTTTGTTCCATTTTTTCATTTCTTTTTCAAGTCACTCAATTTCACTATTTCGGACCTGTTGATGAGTCAAAACAAAGCCTTGAAGAGAATCCAAAAAAATGCCTTCTTGAACAAATTTAATATCAATAAATACGCTTTCGTGAAATAAACTTTTCCACTGCTTTTTTTTTGTGTTATTATTCGGCTCAGCAAACCCTGCATTACGTAGAACGAACTGAAAATGACACTTCACTAGCTCAAGTTGTTATAGAATGTTCATTTACTATAGTTTATAATTTTTGACGCAACCTCGGAATCAGTTTACTAATTTGTCATACTTTTAGGTGTATATTCTGATGTTTATTACATTGCAAATTCATTTAAATTTATTTTATGGTTGATGAAAAGGATAAATCAAAATGAATATGGTGAACGTAAAGAGTACAATAAATTTGTGGTAAGATGTCAAAATATGTGACTTAAATATAGGTACGACAAAGAGATCAGAATAATCCTCTCCAGGACTTCACCAATATATCATACAGTATCATATCGTGCTTGTGAATAAGGCTTAAATGAATCATAAAAACAAAGACAGTCATTTTTTTGTCCTGTCTAAGCTTTGAAAACATAAAAAACGCAAAGAATCAGAATAACTTTTCCACTGCTTATACAAAAAATAGACTAATCGCAAATTTAAGTAGCAACAACTGGCATCTATAAAATGGACTGCTGACACTACTGAAATTGCTTACATTATATGAAATTATTATGGGATCACTTCTCTATATAGTTGCATCTTTTGGTTTAATTACTTTATTCCGCTGAACTTCAAATAATAAATTCTACACAAAAATCAATTTCAGTTCAGTGGAATTTCCGAGTGAATATATAGAATAGAAATAGATGACATTATAATATTTGTAATCTTTTCACTGTCCCCCATACCTACTTTTAGAGACAGGAAGACAAAAATTGCTTAATTTTAATTCTTTAAAAATCAAGTTTAAAAAATATTTGATGTTGTAGGAGATAAGATTCCAAAAATTGAAAAAATTTCGAATGCATCTGAAATTTGTTGAACTTTGAATATGAATATTAAAGCGAAAGCAAAACTTGAAATTAAGATAATTGTCGTATCCCTGCCAAGAAAAGTTGACCTATGTAAAATAGAAAATCAGGCAGTCCATGTTATATATTTCATATTTATTTATTACGCAATTAGTTCGTACAACAAGATTTACAATCTTTTAAATATGTACAATATGAGATATATTCAATTGTATATTAGTGAAATATAAAAGAATGAAATTTATCGAAGAGCAGGAAAATGAGACAAAGAAGAAAAAAAATGAAATAAAATAAAGATCCACATTCACTTAGGTAACCTAACCTATATATCAAACTACTATTGCTCCCCTTAGGATCTATCACTAGTAGTCAACAACTCAATTAATTTCTTCCGGAATGCAACAACCATCCATGTCCGCTGAATCTCAATTGATAGAGAATTCCATATTCCAGATACATGGACAAAATAGGTACGAGCGCCAGTCAACGTTATAAAACGAGGTATAATTAAATTTAAATGCCGCCTTGAAAATTGAGCAAGCTCTATATGTGCCCATAAATAATCAGGCTTACAAGTATACACAAGCTTATGTAAAAATATTAAAGCTTTAAGTTTAAGAGGGAGCAACCCAGGATTACGTTTCGGTAAGGACTTACATGATCATATCGCCGTAACCCTTAAATGAAGTGAATACAACAGTTAAAAGCAACATTCAATTTACAAGAACAATTATGATCTAATACCGGGAAAACAAGGCTTCCATAAGTGAAAAACGGTATAAGTAAGGTTTTTACTATCGTAAGTTTAGCAGCGGTGGAGAGAAGATATCCCGAAAGCCAGAGTCTTCTTAAGGCACCATAAACATTATATAATATTTTCTTAACATTGTCGCAGCATCACATATGTGAGTTAAGCACCACATTAAGATTCCTAACACATTTAGAAAGTGGTATAACAGATGAATTCATAACAATCGGGGAAAACTCAGTAGGCTCTAACTCCCTCCTGTATATAATTGTATAACTAGATTTACCGGTATTCATTTATACGTTCAAGGTCCATATTTAATCGACAAAAACCATCCTCCGACGTACCAGTGAGGCAACTCAGGAAAACCTGCACATCTTCGGCATACAAATGCACTTCTGCATCATGTACAACATTAGGTAGGCCATTTAAATACAAACTGAACAATAACGGACCCAAAGTTGATCCTTGCGGTACACCACATCTAAGCTGTATCGATTCAGAAACTCGATTTCTAAGTTTAACCTGCTGTGAACGTCCCACCTGGAAGTTATTTAAAGTGTTGATAGCAGAGGTAGAGAAGCTAACTTAGATTTTAGATTATTACGACTTATACTATCAAATGCTTTGGATAAATCTATTAGAACAAGAATACTTATATCATACGTATATCTGAGCTCACTTTTAATAAAACAGTTTCACAACTGTGATTTCGTCGAAAACCAGATTGCAAAGGTAATAATAATGAATATTCTTCAATATAGTTATACATTTAAGAAGCCATAAGTTTTTCAATACCCTTGGCAAGATGGCACAGCAAACTGATGGGACGGTAATCAGATAAACTGCTCGGAGAGTTATTTTTAGGAATAGAAATAACAAAAGCTTTCCTCCAATTTATAGGTAAATTAGCAGATGTTAAAATTGTATTAAAGATGTGAGTTATTACAGGAAGCACCACCACAGCTACGAGTAGCTTTAAGAAGTGAGGAGAAATGTCGTCTGGATCAATGACAATCGACTTAATCGAATTAATGACGATCAATGTCTCGTCGTCATTAACACAACGGAAGGCAAAATTATCAGATGCAGATTGCAAACTATCAACAATGTCACTACCAGCCGGCTCCGATTCATAGATGACATAGATGAAAAGTATGTATTGAGTTTATTAGGATCCCGCTCACAGCCACGATCTTCCTTACCAAGTGATGCCCAGGTGCTTTAAATTACTCCAAAATATTTTATGTCAGTGGGATCAACCCATGAAATTAGGCAATTTAATTCACATACTTTTCATTCCTGCATAAGAAATATGTTGATTAGGAAGATAAGTGTATTACAATTTTAACGTCAATATTAGCTGAACTCATCAGCGCATGATGAAAAGAAAATACAATCTTTGGATTAAGATGTAAGCAAGAAAAATAATTTAAAGACTGACGCCTGTATTTAATACTACCACTGATATAATCTTATTGAAACTACGCTCTTACGGATTCCTACATATCTTATAGATTAAGAACAAGAAAAAATACTTGAATTTGAAGCGTTTTCTAGATTTTTATTTACACTATACAACATGCCTATACAAGTCCAGCAAATGGATGGATACATGGATAACTCAATCAGAGATTCATTTATAAATCAAAATACATATAACATCACTTCACTCTCAGTCTTAACTTTATATTATCATTTACACTAGTTCAGTGACATTCCAGTACACTTGATTGAGTATAAATAATGCACAAATGTCCCCCAGACTGCATTTAGAAGGAAATCTTGTTCGCAAGTTTTTCACATCAACACAAAGTTGAAATGTATTATTTAATTACAAAATTATGTTCATTGCCTTCCAATGCCAATCATAACGACAGCTCAGCAAAATCTACTTAATGTGCATTAATTACTTTTGGGATTTCCTTGGAAGGGAGTTACACTTAGACCATAGAGTTCTCTGTATATTATTTCTCATTTCAACTAGGTATATGAAGTAGACGCTGAAACAGTTGAATTATTCAGAAAATAATGTAAAAGGCAATAAGTCAATGGGCATTAACCATATCTCATACATATTTCTCTTGATGGTGGTAGTTTTATAATTAAAAATGCACCCTTGGATATGCCTTTTTTGAAATGAAGTTACATCTACATTTCTCTGAATATACCTACATATAAAATTCAGTGTGGCGGGCGAGCCAACAGAATTTGAAGTGAGCAAATAACCTGACCCTTTTGTTCTTGTTGGTTTCGCCCATGTATATATATATATATGTATATCTAGAAGTCTACTTAAATAATTCCCCATAAATAAATGAGGGAAAAATGTTAATTTATGTGACTGCTTTCTACTGTATAGACATGAATGTGTCGCCTAACCAAGAAAATTGAGAAATCATTCCTGCAAAAGTTTCTAAGTATAACATCTAAGGAGCAAAAGTTTCACTGAAGATAATTCGGGTGTCGGTCGGGAGGATTTTCTGTACTACGAATTTAAGTATACGTATATGAAAGGATGTTTCCAGTTTAGTTCTGATCCTGAAACAGAGATATATTTTCGTATTTGAGCGCTAGTATAGGGAGTTAGAGGACGATATAAACATGCAAACATATAAAAGGAAGCCATCAGATTCCATAAGACACCCTGTAACTATGTTTATACATACATATATATATATATAAATGTAAATGATTGTATGTAAGGTGTCTCATTACAAGTGTCGTTGGACAAGTTAAAGGGTTTGGTGTTATCAGCATGCTTAAGTTATTCTGCGGTGTCGGCCCTTTGTTTTACGAACTTTTGCTTGCTTGCTTACTTGCTTGCTTGCTTACACAGAGAAGTTTCTTCCGTTTTTAATTGCTTTCTTAATTAATCCGTGGTGTAATTTTCAAGATGTTGAACGACCAGATTTTCTACACATAGAAATACTGATGTTGGGCGTACTTCCTTAGACAGATTTCTATACATATATATATATGTAGGTACGCAGTCTGAAAAATTCGACACTGTGTTTCTTCAAGAACTTAATTTAGTCCTTGTTTTTTTTTTTTTAGAAAAGACATCTTAAGATATTTCATACATATTTTTGCAATTGTCTTCTGGACATGTTCAAGACAATAGTAAATTTTCAAGACGTCAAGCAAAACCCTCCAGAAATACTTCCCAGTCCGAAATATCTGAAGCGTTTGTAAAGGGAAACGCTTCCATACCATAGCCAGAAAATATCATACCCAAAGGAATCTTTATGGAAGCAAATCTCTTCACTGATTTTATGCATCTAAGAATTTCAAAGAGAATTTTCATTCTTGAATAGTCAGTTGAAATGGCTGGCTGCGTTTCATTAATAAACTGTTGACAATACATGTCCTTGCAATTCGTACAGGTTTACAATCACAAAACGGAGTGCATTCAGAACAAAACAAACTGAAACCTTGAATAAAGATTGCTCTTGATTCCCTCTGCATTCTTTATAAGCGTTTAGAGGATGCTCCCTAGAATCTCTAACTGAGCGCTTCCCTCTGCGAATATGCACATGTAAACAATATGAACGAGGTTACGGTGGGGAAATGCTCAGAGCTTCTTAATTAGCACTCTTATATTCGGCTTTGAGCAGTTCTGTTTCCCGCTAGGATGACTAATCACATTATGATCATAACTTAGTCCTAAATGTTGTAAAATAGTTCCAGTATTCTTATGTCAAACTAACAAAATTTTTATTAGAATTGGCGCTGTGCCCTAAAGTAATATTCATACAGAAAAATTGTCTTCTGATATTCTTAAGGTTGCTTTCTTATCCTCCTAACCGTGTTCCAATTTTTGTACCTTTCTTAACAAAATTTTTTAAAACAATTTATTTTAACCAAATGACTACAATTTCGCAAACAAAAACTCTCAGCTTAGTTACAAGCCATTGGGTGGGACGAAAAACTAGCGCTGCAAGAAAGTACATCAAGAGTTTCTATAGCCATCACTTGGAAGCTCTCCAGCAGAAATGCAACAAGGGCTTATTTCACTAAATTTTCCACGATTCTAGATTTTTCCAATATTGTGCATTTTCAATATGAAAATTTCAGAGTAGTTAGAAGTAATCTGCTGAAGTTCGGGTTATAATAGAAGTATGAATAAACGGGAGAATACTGGTTTATTTAATCAACTTAATAAAATTTATTACCACATAAAATCATGAACAAGCGCAAGCCTCTCAGGAAACAGTCTTGAAAGCCCCTTATTGAATTAAGGAAGAAGCACTATGATTATTCAAAAAGCTCATTAAAGGCAGCTTTTGAAAGGACACCATCAAAAAACTTCCTTACCCATCATTTAGCATACCTGTTAGAGCGCTTCTTAAGAACAGCAGTGAAGCGCTTGCCTCTGCGGACATTCCTGTGTAAAAAAGCAAGGAACTGGGATAGAGAAAAGAAACGCTGCGAGCTTCCAGGAAAGCGCTTCAAGAATTTTTTTAGAGCGCTCTTTTTCTCAATGGAAATTGCATATTTATATAAATGTGCCATGGTCCGATGAATTTGAATGAATGTGCCTGCAGATGACTGCGCAACTATTACTCAGTTGAGTTATTGAGCGTAAAATGGGAGAGTTCATTTTTAATCAAAACTATTTTATTATTTTGTTAAATAGGTACTGGAAGACTATTTTCATGCATGAATAGTAGTTTAGGCTCTATAACATATATAAAATCAGTTTCTAGTCTCGTTTCCATAATTATCAACAAAGCGAGAATAATTTCAAGCGCTTCTAAGAAGAACAGATTGGAAGTGCTTGTAACTAGGTTACTGATATGCTTCCAAAAAAGTTTTTCTCTGAAAGCAATCTGAAGCAATTCCGAAACAAATATGGAATGCAAGTTTCTCATGTTGGTGCCCTACGATTAGTCATTGTGATTCACAGAGTTTCAGAAAGACATTTGCTTGGTGAAGTTAAAGGTGTGAAAATTTAAAATTATATATTTATATTTATTTTATATTTTATATTACATTAAAATGCTAAACTTTAAGCTAGGTGATTTTCTTTTACTTCTCACAATCATAATCGTCGTTCTGTAATTAAAAGAGAAACAATGGCAACTATTTATGCCGACACTGTAGCAGCTGCAATCGTGCAGAACTTCCAATTTACTTCACATAAAGTACGGAGCTAAAAGGAACCTAAAAGGAAGTGCTTGTTTCTGCATGTTAAAGTTTATATGAAACAATCGAATCGCTTTGTGCTTCCGCAGAAGCGTTTAAAAAGGACTTTTAAAGCGCTTTTTTTCCGTGGCTGGGAGTATACATCATTTTGCAGAATCGGACCAGCACGCATACATATGCATTTCTGTTTCATGGCTTGGGAAGTATTTCTCGAGGGTTTTGACGTAAGCCTTTTAAGATTTATTTTAAGACTAAGGTATTTCAGTATAAAATGCAAACATATCGATTAAGTTTAGAATATAATACGGGACAAATGACAGCTTACCGCAACTCTACTGGCACAATCTCCGTCTTCTGAGAAAATGTTTTCGATTACATCTTCATAATTTAGTAGAACGATTTTCATATGACAAGTAGCATTATCTCGTGATCGTAGAAAATTTGTCTTATACAAAAACTTAATTACGAGCAAAAATTTCATTAGACAAAAGTTTCAGCTTTTCCAAAAATTGTGTTTGAAGGAATATCTTAGCCGTTTTGATGTGAATGGTATGAAAAATAAATTTTGCAAAACATGTCGGAAAAAACTAATCTGTGGTGGGCCATAATGACGAGTTTTTTGCGGGAATAATGAAAAGTCTTAATGACAAGTTTTTTGCGGGGCATAATCATTTTTCGATTTTCAAATTCTGGTAGACTCAACGAAGAGCGGATTCACAAGACATAATTTTACATTAGAAGAAATTTCTTTATCAAGGAAAATGACTCCAAAAATTAGTGTGTTTAGCATTTCGGAAACTGTGAATATTTTAGACGTTGGTTGCTCAAAAACCGAGTAATCGGCATTTTGTAAAACCAATATTTTTTTAAGTTCTATGAATACGAAAGAAATTTTGGAATGTTAACCTATTTATCCTAAAAAATCCGAAATCCAGGAATTGTTTTAAGGGTAATAATATCAGATGTTTTCATTGTAAATTTTTCGAATTCGAAACTCGAGGTGTCCCTCATTTTAGAATTTAGAATTTGGTTGTAAAAACTATTTTCCTGCAAGGCTCATTATGGTCATTAATTAATTATAATATTTTTTAATAAAAGAAGATAGTATTTCATGTTTTAAATATAATTCGTTATTACACCCCGAGCCCTTCGTCATTATGACCCGTATGTGGGGCATAGTGACGAAATGTACATCACTTAAGTTAGGTCAACAGCACATTTCATCCTTATAAAGATGGTAAATAGATTGTAATTATCTATATCATATTTTGTCCCTAATTGATCCTACTTGATATTAATATATTCAAAGTTTGAAAAAATCGATTCAGGGATTTAGGAAAAATCAAGAGATAAATTATTCGTCATTATGTCCTAGGCTTCTATTATCTTACGATTATAAAAATTGTTGTTCCCAGCTTACTTAATTTCTGAGACTGAGGAGAACTCTTTTAATTATTATATTTTTTCTTTCAAACAACTTTACTTATCCTATATAAATTTTAAATTAGATATATGAATAATTATCTAATTGTTATCAGTTCGTCAGGTGGTTTATATGTACATACATATATATGTACTAATACCAAATATTCAGAGCTACAAAAGGCTAATATACCCAAATTTTATTACATTAATTAATTTTAAATTCATTGAAGTATTACAAAAATAAAAACCATAAAAATAAATAAATTCCCGTAAGAAAAAAAGTGCGCAACTAAATTATTTCAACCTCTAAAACCTTAAGGCCAGTAAAAAAAAAAAATCATACAAAAACTGATGACCACAAGTTTCCATAAATTTGTGGCACAGGCATAAAAAATTGTGACAAAATTTTAAAAACCTCACGTAAACTTAAAAACAAAACAAAAAAGAATAATTTCCATCATGATGCGTTAAATTTTGTGGATTTTTATGAAAAAAAAAAAAAAATTGTTGTAGTTGCTGGACGGTTTGGTTTTTATTTCCACTTTTCGAAAATTTGTTTAATCGTAAGACCCGAGACAATTTATGCTAAATACTCGTATCGTGATGCGTATGAAATTTGGTATGTAGTTAATTGAATAAATATTTGGAATACATTTTATCGAAATTCAAATTCAATTCGTGATTTTTGGATTGCAATACATATGATGGGTTTAGAGCTGAAGGCAATGCTTACATATTTATGTATATATATATATATATAAATGTCTTTATATATGTGATATATTGCTTGGAATTTTAAAATTACTTACATACATATAGTTTTTAAACACAGAAACAGAATGTGACATATAGGTGAATGTAGGTACAGATATTTCCACTTCTAAAGACCATTATCTACATACATATATACATAATCAAAAAACAGCTATCATTTTAGATTTTCTTATATTCTCAATAAAACAAAAAAACTAGATCAAGCATGCGCACTGACGACGTGGCGCCACTACAATTGAAATTAAAATTAAATACATTTTTGTTTTGCTTTCGTCAATCTTCTTCCCCTACAATTTATTGACGGCTTTTCTCTTCGTTTATGGAAATTCAAATAGTGGTAAGATTCCCATTCATTGAGAGAAAAACATGTTTGAAGGTTTATGGCATATTTTTTCTTTTATGTGCGATGAACGCATTTTCTACATACACATTAAAAAAAAAAAAAAAAAATTAAGTACTATTTATTCAATTGATGTCGATTATATATTTTGACGCGTCATTTCAACGAATTAATTAGTGAAATTTTACTGGAACGTGGCGCATATTATACGGTCTTTAATGAGGTTCATGATAAAATATCATGCAAGGACGGAAGTATACATATCTATGTACATACGTTTATGACTGTTGTACAGTAACACAGAATATGATTAAAATTTTTGGTAATTTTTTGTTTTCTGAAGTGAAAATTACCTATACATATATATGCTAAATAAGAGTTTGTTGTTGGACGATGATTTAATTGTTATTGAAGATCTCAATGCCAATTTATTGCGGTAACGACAAAAATATCTAAAGTCGCTTGAGTACGAATATTTATTTATTTTTATTTTTTTCATTTGTATGAATTTATTTAATTTAAAATTTTAAAAGTTTCAATCAAATTTCCATAATGACCAAGAAATTAAAAGAGAAAAACTGCTTTGTTTTTTGGTTTTTTTTACCTATTGCGTATCCTGAAGAATTGAAAATACGTTAAATAGTATTGTCAAAATAATTGAGGTATGACCTAAACAATCTGGGCTTGGCTGAGACTTCATCCTGCCGTTTCTGTCAGGATGCTCACGAAACCTCGGAGAACTTGCTCTGCAACTGCGAAGCATTGGCCAGGCGGAGACTACTCCACCTCGAACATGATTTTCCTCCAACAACCCATGTGTGGAACCTCAAATCCCAGAATGGTTCTAGACGTTATTAACAGTCTGAACGTAGAAAGGGAGTAAATGCAACCGGGACTCACAATAGATCTGGTCTCAGTGATAGCGAGGCTAACGCCTACACACTGCTTCACAAATCTAAATCTAAAATCTTGAGGAATATTTGGTTAGTTTTTCAACCACATTTTCAGGCATTTAATTTTAAAAAAGCTAAGAAAACTTCTTCTAAGCAATTCTCAATTTTACTCTCTGTTGGCCAAGTTATTTATTTATTTATTTCAAGTCTACAGAGAAAAGCTCCTCAGACTAAGCGCTAAACCTAACTTACGAGTAACATTAAATCAAAAGGATATAAATATTTACTATAAAAAAAAAAGAAATGTAAATAATATCGAAAGAGGTGATTATGTATAAAGATCTATGAAAGTACAAAATACATTAAAATTTCTAGAGCAATGAGTGATGGGTTCATATTGGCCGTAACCAAATCTATGAGAAGGAATATATAATAAATCTCTGGATCGAATAGAAAAACCAGGCACATAAGTTTTGAATAAGGCGATCAATTCGGATGAGCAAAACTTGTAGTAGAAAAGATCTCTGCCAAACATAATATTAAAAATCTTTCTACGAGACTCTAAAGTTTGGAGCCCAAGTAACTGCCACCGGGCCTCATATGAAGGAAAATCAGCTTCCCAGTTAATCCCGCATAACGAGTAAATGATCTTCATACAGATTCTATGCGTTTCATATGTAAAGCAGTATAAGGGCACTAAGCTACAGAGGAATATTCCAATATGGAGCGAACTAATGAAACATATGACGCCTTTAAAGTGTAAGGGTCTTGAAAAGCAGTCGAGATCTTTAATCTCAGTAGTTCTATCTACAGTAATGTGTTTCATCGCGTAATCAAACAAAATAGGATTAATGCAACGATAAAATCTAAAACTCTTACACTTACTAGGATTTAACGAGTACCAAACCACTAGGTCGTTTTGAAGATGTAGACAATCTGCCAAATCTCTAATTGACAAGAAAATATTTAGGTCATCAGCGTACGAAAGATATTTAGCGAAAGAGAATAATTTAATCACATCATTAATATAAATTACAAACAATAGGGGGCCAAGATGGCTGCCTTGAGGTACTCCTCATTTATATTTTTGGGATTTAACAAAATTAATTTTTACACACTCCGAGCGATTACTTAAGTACGAAATAATCCGCCGACGTAAAGAGGAATGAAACCCGCAGGTATGCAGTTTCCTTACAAACAAATCAATATTAACCCGAACAAAAGCATCAACAAAGTCAGTCTAGATGACGTCGACTTGCATTTCAATTTCGTTAATACAAAAAATTTTAAATAACACCAAATTATTTGTTGAAGACTTACCCTTCACGAAGCCTTGTTGCTGGGAGTATACCATTTCTTTTACGTGAAAATACATCCTGTTCGTTACTACCTATGCTTTCGAAACACTTCGGAATAGGTAGAAGTGTGGCAATTCCTCTATATTTTTTAACTGGATGCCGAGAGTCTACTAGTCTAGAAAATATCCTAATCTAAGTGAAACATTGAAAATTATTGTAAAAGGATGTGCAAGTGTAGCGTTGCAGTTTGTAAGTAAAATATTAGCAAGTAAATAAAACATAATTGTTTAAAGAGCTGAACGAGTTTTGGATTTTATTAAGATCGAAAGACATAGAAATAAGATCAATAACAGCATCACAAAAGAGTAAAGGAAAAAGAGGAATCTGAATCATAAACAGATACGAACTAGTCATCACATATGTCGCATCTTAAGATCACATTATCAAGTTCTATTTGAATAGGAAACCCCGAAGAAGATCTCTTATTTTTAATAAATGTCCAAAAAGCTTTACTGTTAATTTTGATTTTTCTTTCAGTAGACCAAATATATTTCTTAAAAGGTCCCTATGTAAAGATTCATATTCTCGTTTTATACGTATCAAATTAAATGCATGAAGTATTGTGTATTGTATTTTATTATCATTCTAGCTATAGGAACTGTTATCGATAACATACGTCATCATATATACTTTGATGCTAAGCTTGTTGAAAACGACTTAGAAATCGCAAATGAATTCAACAAGTTTTTTATCAAGAGCGTAGAAGAAATTCAGGGGTCCATTCCACATATTTCTTTTGGTGATCAAATCACAGAGGTCAATACGGTATTTACTTTCAAATGTTTGCAATTGGAGGACTTGCGAAATATCATATGTAAATGAACCATAAAAGATACTACAAGCTTGTGAATGGAAAAATGATCTTGAACTCATTTTCTAAAATTGCACCAACTTTGATTGCAATTATCAATAAATCATTGACATCCGGTAAATTTCGAACACTTTGGAAAGATTCTCTGATAACTCCAATAAGAAAAGTGAAAAATACAAATAATTGCGGCAATTTTAGACCAATTAATTTGATGCTAACTGAAGAAAAGATATTAGAGAAATGCGTCTATCTGCAATTGGAAAAGTATCTAGAAAAGAATAATATACTGATCAGTAACCAATCAGGCTTCAGAAAGAATCATTCATGTGAATCAGCAATAAACATGGTGTTGAATATATGGAAGGAGCAGATCGCGAATAAGCACAGCGTTGTAGCAGTCGTCTTGAATATCAAAAGAACATTCGAGTCGGTGGACAGGGACATATTGATAAAGAAATTGCTCAAGTATGGTGTAAAAGGTAAAGAATTGCAGTGGTGCGAGGATTACTTGATGAACAGACTGCAGGGAACAAAAGTTAATGCACAAGTTTCAGAACCTATAGAAGTCAAGCTAGGCGTCCCACAAGGCTCTATATTGGGAGCTCTGTTATTTATAATATACACATTACACATTACACATAAACATTGCAAATTAGCCTTATTCGCCGACGATGCCTTGTTATTTATTACATCTGGAGATATGGAAATTTCACTACAACTAATTCAATAAGACTTAAATAGCGTAAGTTCATGGCTGGAAGGAAACCGTTTAAAACTAAACATAGAAAAAACTAAAAGCATGTGCTTCAATGTAGATATAGATGTTAAATTGAAGATTGACGGTATGGAGATGAGCATGTAAGGCAAATGAAATATTTAGGAGTAATAATTGACGATAAATTGAAATTTGATGCACATGTTGTTTATATATGCAAAAAAATTGGTTGGATAAGAAATAGATTACCACTTTCCTGCACAATTAATCTATACAACACGATCATCAAGCCACATTTTGAATATTGTGCAACAGTCCTATTTTTATGTAACCAGGAACAACTTATGCAGATGCAAAGACTTCAAAACAAAGCAATGCGAGTGATACTTCAGTGTAATAGATATGTCAGTGTAGAATATATGTTAAATACGCTAAAATGGTTACGTGTTAGACAAAGAATATTTTTGAATGTGTTTATTTTTATATTTAAAATTAAGAATGGTCTTGTTCCTACGTACTTGAGTGCATGTATAAATTATGTAGGCGATTGTCAACCGTATATGCTTCGAAATAATGATCAGCTAAGACTTCCAAATTTTAGAAACAGCAGCTTTCAAAATTCAGTTTATAATGGCTTTAAGTACTTTAATACATTGTCAAGTAAAGTTAGAAATATAAGGAATATAAAATTATTTAAAAAAGCTATCATAGAACATGTTAAACAAAACTTTTAACCTGAATTATATGAATTTGTAGAAAATGTACATCAATAGCAGTTAACGCTGCTAAATAAACAAATAATTTAATCTAATCTAATCACAGCCATTCGCAAAACTTGGAATTATGGTAACTGACTGATGTAAACAAGGGAAAAGGCTTTTAATGCTTTATTTAGAACTCTACATATACCAGAACAACTCCAAAATTGAGCACTTTTATGAAAAAAGAAAATCTGTCATTTTGAATACTTATTGAAAGTTATGCTAGTTGTTCTTCCAACGAGTGATTTACAAAGGATTAATGTCTGTATGCATTCGTTATTATGAGCATTATTAGAGGGAGAACATTTTTAGTATCCTGCATAAACTGCGTACGTAAAGCAGAGAGATTAGTCTGCTTTTGTACAAGCTACCTAATTTCTTACATATACATCCTAACTAATCTTAACAAAAGGATGCCACTATGCGCAATTTCATAGAATAAGATTGCGTAAAGGATTACTTGTACTTGCTTGAAAACGGATAGAAACTGGGTATTAGCCTGAGAATGCGTATACCGTAAAAACCGAGTACTCGCATGTCCGTATTTTGAGATCTAACTATATATTATGCTGCCCAGATATCGACGAATAATATTCACTTTTTTCTCTTTCTATTAAGAAGGATAGACGCATCAATGAGAGTCATTCAGTGAAAAATCCAGATATAGAAAAACATGTAAACACTACCGTGAAACTGCTTGTGCATTGTGGTGAGTGTAATCATTCCAACTCAGATCTAAAACAAAAATTATGGAGTGAAGTTGCAATAGAAGTCAAATGTACTCAAAAGTAGAACTTGTCATGCGAAAACACGCTTAGAATTCCTCAGGGTGTTGTTTGAGTTCACTGAATAAGTGATGAAATTCATCGAAAACCCCGTATTGATCTTAACATGGACATGTTTAACGCTAAAATATCAACAGCTTGGAGCCACTTCGAATTCAACAGAAATCAGGCATTACCACTTTTACCTTTTCATACTTTGTTTCTAGAGTTTTGAAGTGATTATGCGGATTAAGCGAAGCAGATGCTTCAAGCCTCTCCACCTCTCCAGGCAGAAAGAGCCTAAGACCCATATGTATATTATACGGAAAAAGACATCATTCACTATGGAAGCACCTCTGTTGTAGTAGTTCATCTAATCACTTAAAAAATATCGCGAATTCCTTTCAGGTAAATTATTTTGATTTTATAAATTGTCTATGTGTTCCATTTTCATCCCACATACAAACATGCTATGAGAAAAATCATTTTTGTCCGTTTGCATATTTTTTTATTTATTTATTTTTATTGTAAGATAAATTCTTTTTCATCTGCTTAATAATTAGAAAAAGTCTTTCGAAAAGAATGAGTGCCCTAGTACAACTAGATATAGATATTTGTGCGGCGGTGTAACATCCTTTTTCATCCCTTATTTCCCCAGTATACAACACCCGGTATTTACCATAAATTCAATTTCAGTTACAATATGGACATACAAACGGAACAGCCCAGCCCTTTTATTTTTGTCCAGCGAGTGTGAAATTGTGCACTTGTCCTCTATCTTTCCAACGGTGATATACTATAGAAGCATACGATTGAAGCTAACGGATAAAGTTCTCCTGGAATTGATACACACTATAATGAATCTCGATACTATTGATGATGATGGTGGCGGTGGTAGTGGTGGTGGCGATAGTGGTAATGGTGGCAATGGTGGTACTGATGATGATGACGACGAAACGTGTTGTAGGATAAATTGTACACCCTGATCCTTGTGCACAATTTGATTGAATATTATATCAGAGGTATTCGACATAGAACGGGGTATCCTTTTGAATTTGGAAGGGCCATAATCCCCTCTTTGTTTGGATTTGTCTCGTTTCGCTCTAAAGCGCGTTGGATATTCACACAGTTTTGTGCAGAATGTATGTGCGATTTAATCAGAAGATTAAACTATTTTGGCTGTTGGAATATGAGATATCTACAGATAATATATATACCTACATATGTTCAGACATAGCATATCCGAATACAAGCAATGTATAGAGTTAATGATATAATGCCTTCATCTAATGACGTTGATTGAGCTATTCCTGGAATGAATTCATGCATTACAATGTAATTTGCACAAAACCGAGTAGATATTTTGACGAACTTTGGGGAATTGCTGGTATACCGAGTTGTGTTGTAAATGAAGAAGGGAAAAATTAACTAGATACTTATATGTATATACATAACTAGATATACATAAACTAATGTTAGAATAATAGTTTCACAATATTATTCTATCAAATAGAAAGACGACATTTGACAGACAAATATTAAATATCCTTTATTCAGTTTTAATAATATCCAAATTAACAATTTCTGCGGTTCAAAAAGAAACATTCTAAAAACAGTTCACCTACCACAGATTAAAGCCATCAATCCAAAATAAATTCATCAACTTATAAAAATTCTTCCTTAAATCTTAATCCCCCATGATCATCGTTGTATGTGGGGGGTGTCATAATCCATCCCAGAAGTGTATTTATATTATTCTCCCTCTGAAAATAGCACTGATTGAAGACTTTTATGGTTATCCAGGAATACTTCTACTCAATCAGAACTAAGGGAATCAGTATTTCATGTTCTTTTCCATCAGGAACTTTGTTTTACCGTCAGAATCTCTATGGTGAACTTACATTCCATCCATAGAAATCCATATTCACTGTATACACCTACCTAAACCTACATACGTCAAGTTAAATGGAGGAGTAGCAGCAGCAGCAGCAGCAGCTCTCAGAGGACGTGAAAATCTGAAGGAAAATTGAAGACAATTGAAAATATGGGGTCATGCAGTGAAAAGAAAGAAGAAGATGACAAGGGAGCAACACAAAAAAAAAGGCTAATCCACCCTACTGTTCTGTGAACTGGCACCCCCTTGGGAGCTCAAATATTCAAATGGGACGTCATAGAACTGAATAAACGGCGATTTGTTCTGCGATTGAGATTGATTTAAAATTTAAGCAGCTTTGTCTGCTGACTACGTGAAAAGAGCTGCTACTTCATACATATGTATACATGGAGGACCTCCTTACCTACTATCGTTGTACAGCCGATTGTAGATAATCATCGATTTTGTCGTTATAATGAGGGAATTAATAGCGTACAATTTGACTTTTTATCTAAATGTGTATAATTGTAGTCTTGCCTTAAAGGCACTTGGTGGCAGATGAATATTCTTAATTTTTTATCTGCATCAGAATAATTGACAATTCCTAAAGTTCAACCAATTTCGGTTTGCTCACTTTATATCCTGAATAACAGTTTTCACTACTTCAGAGAGCTATGTAAACTCATGATCTCAAGAAGGGTTGTCCAAATTTTAGTTATCCGATCATAGATTTGAGCCCAAGGTCTCTTTCTTGATAGACTCGATAATTAACTACTGAATGACTCAATGTCATACAACTAATGTAAAGCGTACAGGCTACACACTTTGTATACTATGTAACAGGCTTCATGCGCCTATAACATTTTTTATTTTTATTATCGATTTTAATATTAAGCAACCACAACATGACACTCTGTTTCACCATAGATATCGCTCTTGAAAATTTGTTTAAAGTCTCTTTGCATTTTTATTTTGTAGATAGAGAAACTCACAACCTTAGCCCTATTTTTGTACAAGGTACTTTTCGAAAACCTGTATTCTGTCTTTTATTGAAATTATATAAAAACAAACACAATTTTGAGTGATTCATTGCTATTATCTCTGCAGAAAGAGAATACCAAACTAATTTCACTTGTTATGTTTAAGTAAAGATGATACAAAAGAATAACTTACAAAATCAAAATGACCATATTGAGCACATTACCTTCCAAATAGAAAAAATAGTCTTAAGATTTCTTTTTTCGTTTTGTAAGGCACTTCGAGCAGTATGTAAAATATAGTAGTATAGGAGAAGGAAAATTCGGGCGATTTGCAGTACATATTACCGTTAAGCATTTCTCTTTATGTAGTAGAACCGCGATGATCGCGTCTTCATTTTAGTCATGTAGTAAAACTACGATATTTTTAGAGGGGGGCTATATAATCTGGTGGTTGAAACTTTATTAAGAAATTGAAAAAGTTTTTATAATTTTCTGTCACTATGATTCAAATCATTTTTCAGAAAAAAACAAAAAATACACAATTTGTAGTAAGAACTTAAGGAAAAGTAGATAAATATTTTATTTGCACCTTAGAGCATATATCAAACAGCTACAATCGTAGCAAAGGGCTAATTTGGGCAACGTTTGGTAATTTTTTTTTTTTATTGATTGAAACAGAGGTTTGGAACTTCGAAGGGTCCCTCGAACATAGGCCAAGTCAAGGCGCATTGTTCACCCTCCAGACCTATGAGCGGTTGCTCATAGATCCCAACCGGACGCTCCTATAAATTTCAATATTGGCCCCCAACCCTACTTGCTGGCATCGTGTAACTCGTCTAGAAGGTGTGGGGCAAGAATTGTGTAACGTATTCCTGAGAGTGAAAATTGGTATTTTTATTAATTTCAACGTGCTCTTTCCGAATTTTATGTGCCACTTCATATCTTTGCCGCCATATTGAATAAATGGCGCCCAAAAAGAGTTTTTTGGCAATATTTCATTTTCTAGAGAAAATTTCCTATAATTTATGACTTTACCTTTTTCTTGTAATATGAATGGTTTCAGCATCCGAGCGCCGCAAATTCCACTCCCACACGCGTATTGATATTAGGCCGGTTTTTCAACGCGAAGTAAAGTATTTTTTCTTTTTTTTTAATATACAAAATACGCATGTTGGAGTAGACGCTGAAACCATTCATATTACAAGAAAAAGGCACAGACATAAATTATAAGAAATTTTCTCTAGTTTAATTTATTATATAAATATTTTCATCGTAAAATGAGTCGGAAAGGAGATACGAGAGGCAAAATACGAAGTGAAAATTCGGAAAAAGCACGTCGAAATCTATAAAAATACCAATTTTTAAATCTTCTGGAAAATATTTTCAGGTAATCCGCTTTTTATACACCAAATGTCTGGACGCTATAGAATTTTAGAATACGTGGCCAAAATATTTTCAATAATTTTTAGTTATCTTAATTCTCAGAACTGTATCATTATTTATGCTGGCTGAACTCGCTCTTCATTGTGATGAAGCATAGCCGATAGCAATTTAAAAGCTCCTTACATTTCAGGGCTTATTTGATATAATAAAAAAAATGTAATGGGAAATTATATGTTTAGAGAAATGTCGACTTTAGCGTTTTCAATTATTTTACATTTTAAATTTATTACCACTGACAAATGCTGAACAATTTTTTATCTTAAAAAAAGGAAAAATGAACCGAAAAAAGTTATAATGTGATTAATAATTCTATTCTACTTAAACAGTATATCAAACAAAAAAACTAACTTTACGAATTTCGACGCCACTGCAATATTTTCAAACAAGTTTTATACAGATAAATTATGAATAATAATTTTTTAAGACAATAGGGTTATATTTTTTTTTATTTTTTTTTTATTTATTTACTTGAAAATATCTTTGTACATTAAGACAGGGTCTTTTAGGAGTACAAGCTTAGAAGACAAATAGTTCACTGTATATTACAAACAAAAGGTACAATTCATGATTCAAATTAAGGAAAATAAGATTACATTAAAATATAGTGACAAAATCATAAACATTTAAATATTATTAATTATAACAAAATATAAAAAGTAAAAAGATCGATTAAATACCAAAAAGAGAAAAAAAAATAATAAAAAGCAGAAAAAAAAGATCAAGACTAAAAGAGAAGATATCTGGCTATACATTCCGTTCAACAACATCATGTTTCAGGGACTTAAATGATTAAATAATTTAGTAGCAAGTTTTTTCACAGACCTAATGTGACGCAGACCACTAGGCAAGGAATTCCATAACTGAATAGCATGAATGTGGAAGAAGTGCTGACTAAAAGCAAGTGTGTGAGCAGGCGTAACCAAAGCAGTCGTTCGTAAGGATATGCAGAAACGTAACCTTTCAAACAAATATTCAGGCTTTTGTGTATAAATCAGTTTGTGCAGAAAGATTAAGATATTATAATTAATATATGTATGTAGGCAAGGAGCAGTCAACCAATGTATGTGCATAGGCCGATATGTGATCATATCTTCTTAATCTAAAAATATATCTTATCATGGAGTTGAAGGCTATATTTCGTTTGTTAAGCGTAGTAAAATCAAGACGACCATAAACTGTAGCTCCATACAAGATAAGTGGATTTAAAAGAGCCATTACAAGCCTGAATCGAGCATCAGTGGGAGTGTATGCACTTGATTGCCAAAGATTATGCAGTCCTGTATATATCCTCCAAATAACTATGTAAATGTGAGAGCCCCAGGTAAGAGCTTTATTAAAAATTATCCCTAGATTACATACAGTTTTCACGTAAGGAATCGTAGCTGCGTTTATGGTTACTGGAGGACAATAAGATGTATCAATCTCGGACCTATATATGACGATACTCTGCGATTTAGTTGGATTTAATCTGAGACCATTAGATGCTGCCCATAGACTGATTTGAAGCAGATCATCATTAATAAGTTCAACTGCATCTTCAATTAAACCAAGACGCTCCGAAAGATACACCTGAACGTCATCTGCATAAAGATGAATCTGGCAATTTGAAACTGCTGAGAAGATATCGTTAATAAATATCGCAACCAGAATGGGACCCAATGTGGAGCCCTGAGGAACGCCACTGTGAACGCCAAGAAAATCCCACATTTTACTATTACATGAAACATACTGAGTACGATTGCTAATATAGCTTTTAATGATATTTACAGCTGAGGAACTAAAATTAAAATACCAGCTCAGTTTTTGGAGTAAAAGGTGATGATTGAGTGTATCAAATGCCTTACTAAAATCAAGTAAAATAAGTATGGTCAATTTATCTTGATCAATGCAGATACGAATGTCCTCGGATATTTTCAGTAAAGCTGTTGTACAACTATGATGCTTTCTAAAATCAGATTGCAAGGGCGAAAGGAGGCGATTAGCCGACAAAAATGAGCTAATCTGCTCGGCTATGACTTTCTCCAGCACTTTTGATAAGCAGCATAGTATTCGGGCGATTCTGACACAGATTTTTTTTTTTTTGAATGGGGATAATATTTATTAAATATAAGATTTTAAGTTTTCTATTGTATTGTGTTCTTTTAGTGATTTATCTTATAAAAAAGGAATTAAAAGAGATTTACAGTTAGTGAAAAACTACCGTGAATTTTTCGTTTTTTTATATAGGTAAGCGAGACTTCGGAGTCGGTGTTGTTCTCACAGGAAATCATTTTTGCAGGAAAGTTTATACATTTCAATAATAAATTATAGTATTTCAAATAAAATATGAGTGAAAAGATATTTAATAGAAGTGATCCGATTATATCCCACAAATTTTTAAAAATTTCCCTAGTTCCCCCATTTATTTTCTGATAATATTTCCTATCGTTGCTTTTTTGTGGCTGACAAAATTTTAGTGGAAATAAAGAAACAATGACAACTTAAACAAACAAACCAACATTGGAAAATGTTAAATTTTTTTTTGCACTGGTTGCTTATTTTCATAATACTTTAACTCATATTTCACTTAAAGTATCTCATACCTACTTTATTATCAGTTAAATTAAACTTTCCTGAAAAATGATTTCCTACGAGAACAAGGCCAGTTTTTCTACAGCACAGCACACCGCACTTCGTCACTATAAATAAATTTAATACTCCGAAGTCTCGATTGTATAAAATCTCTTCCTCTAAACAAAATTTTGCTATCCTTTTTCATTATTACTAACTGTAAATCATTTTTAATTACTTTTTTGTACAATAAATCACAAAAAAAAAACACTGGACTTGTTTTCGTACAATCACAAATGTCGAACTGATACAAAATTAGCCAAAACTCTCGTGTTATTTTCCTGGGGGTTAAAAAGTATAAATGCTTATCACACATATAGACGAATTTTACACAATATAACCTATCATGTTTGATATACATATAATGGAAGGCCGTAAAAAGTGAAGACCTTTTTATACCCTAGATGAAATCATAGGAGTATACTAAGTTTGTCATTCCGTTGGTAACACCTCGAAATAATGATGGTAGAGCAAAATGGATTTTTGCATGTCCGTCCGTCCGTCTGTCCGTCTGTGCGCACGATAACTCGAGAACGCGTAAACTTAAAGAGTTGAAATTTTGTACACAGACTTTAAAAAAAAAAGTAAAATTAAGTTCGAAAATGAGACAAATCGGGCAACTCCTTCGTGGGGTTGCCATATAAAAATTTCGTTTTCCGCTATATATTTGGACACTGCCTGAGAACGCGTTGACGTAGAGAGCTGAAATTTCGTACATGATGTTTTTACTATATTAGCAAATAAAATGTTAAAAGTGGACTAAATCGGGCAACTCCTTCTTGGTGTTGTCATATAAAAATTTCGGTTTTTTACGTATACTTTGAAAACGATCAGCCCAAGACATTTTTATTGTACTAAGAACTTCTGCAGAATACGAAATCCTATAAAATTAGTTATTATCATTTTTCTGTGCGACAAACTGTTCTACAAATATATGCGAAAAACAACTTCAAAATCAATACTTGAATAGATCGGTGACCATACGAAATTTAATACGGCCATTCATCTAGGGTATCATAAGAATTTTTCTTAGACCAATTCTAGCTTTTTTACTTGTTTTAAATAGGAATTATATTGTAGGTACTATAGCACCCGAAATTATAAAATTTTACTTGAATTTGACATTTTAGAATATTTGGTCAAAGAAATTGTCGAAATTTTTAATTTGTACGACTTTTAAAATAAAATTTTACAATTAATTTCATTTTATATGCACAAAGAATAAGATTTTAGTTTAGTTGAAAAAGAAAAAAAAAACAAAGCTGAATTCAATTTATATGCTTAGGTACTATACATATGCTATATAATAGTTATTAAAATTTTAAACTTATACATACCTATCCTGTATAGTAAACCTTAAAATCTTCAAATAAACTACCTCAAAGTCAAAAAGAAGAATCATAAAATTTTCCTTTTGCATGACTCAATGCTCTGATGGTTATCCGCCAACCATGAATGTATAGACCCGATTCTAACTTTAATTAATTACACTATCAAGATAATAAAATCCATTATTAATTATAACTTCTATAAGTAAACTGCAGGTAGAATTGCAGTAATCTGTCATCCCCAAACCATTTCACCCAACATAAAATGTAATATTTCAAGTAGGATAGCATGACCTAACCACCCCCCCCCTACCCACTTATTTCTCTTGCTTAAGTAAAAGAAATTATATCAGTACCACTTAGCGTAAAGCACTTTTAGCATGTATAGAATGAAATTAATGTAAAAAGCAATTAAGCTGCAACACAAACAACAATAATGCAGACCGAAAAAAACTTTTCGCCAACAATAATGGGGTATAAGATAAGAGTGGAGCGAAGAGGCTTCAGAAAGTTTGCACTTTAATTAAAGCCCATAGGTATAACAATAGTCTGGGGATGGGGAAATTTATAGGTGTGTATATACCTCCTCGAACAAACAGATTATCTTGCTTGATATTTTTTCCAAATAAAAACACAAAACAAATAAATAAAAAACAAAAAGAACTTGAAATGAATGCTGTGATTTAAATTTTACGATTATAATTGCTTAGCACTAAAAACAAAACCAACTAATTTTTTTTCCTTCTTCCCTCCTCTGTTGATCTGATTGAACCCTTTCCCTTATTTCAAGGATTTTCTAAGGTTCGTGTCTGCGGTTGACTTGTAACGCTAATTACTCGCTCGCAGCAATTTGTTACGCCTAAATGTTGGCACGCGTGAGTCCTCTGCCCTTGTTTTCATTATCTATATATCAGACGGTTATATTCAGCCCATGAACTTTACTCATATTCTTCCTTTCTGATGCTTTATCCCCTGTTCCCCCACATCCTCATCATACTCCTTAAAACCACCCACTTGCCCAATCAATTACCTGATGAGAGTTAGCTTCTTGCATTCGAGAATCAATTGTAAAAGCCCAAAGGGGCAGCGGGTGTGTATTAGCTATAAGGATAAGGGACGCTCTGATGGGCTTGTTAGATCAGTGGAAGTTATGTCTTGCGTGTAATAAGTAATTTTCAGAATTTAATTGCCTTCTGGTATGTTAATTCAAGTGGAATTAATCGTTTCCGGTATTTACTTGTTCGTGTTCAATTGCAGGTGAAGTTGTGGGTGGAAAACTACTCTATAGGTCAGAAATGTGAAAGGTAAGTAATATGATTAGGTACATGCAAATCATCGATGCAATTTAAATTGAAAAAAATATAACTATTATAGATAAATAGAAAAGAAGATATATAATAAAAAATAGACCAAAATAAAAGTAATCGAACTCCGCCTTTTTTTTTTCTATGCCACCATAAAATTCTCATAGATATACCAATATCACCCACGGCTTGTTGTCGACCAAACTTTATCTTCTTCTTCTTCTTTTTCTTCTCTTCCATCTTATTTTCCTCCACCTTATCCTCGTTTTAGAAATGTCATGTCATCTTTTACAATTTATCTTTCCAACACAAGAAGGTATACAGTCTACTTTAGCTGGACATTTATTACCTATCGTACCATACCGGGGTGAAAGGGTTGCGCAATGGACAGATAAAAATTTTTCCTTTGGACCAATAATAATGTCGGGCATCCATTCTGGTGTGTATTTGCTATGAACGGAAAGGAGCTGAACTATGTATATATTGCCGATATAGATATATCCGGGAAATGGCTATATGAAAGTAAACATGAAGTGGGCTGAATCTATACGTTATCCTCTAGTGACAAGATGTATCTCATATGAATTATTGATCTCAATTCATCACTTAAGGGTGGAGCTCAAGTAGATTTGTCCATATAGGACAGGGAGACAAACTAACGGCAGCCATTTGTTTGTGATACGTTTGAAGATCATTAAAAACGAGATTTTTATTGACTACTATTGGTTTTTGTTTTTTTTTTATATATATATAAAAAGTTATAGTCATCATGTAAAGAGATGGTGAGAAATTTTTTATGTTAGTTTATATGTTTTATACGTTAAGCAGATATCAGCCTACTTATACTAAAATAGATTAACAAAAACCCTAATCCCTAAAGACAAACTTATTAACTAAGAATATGCATAATAGCTTAGTAGGAATTAAAAGAGAAAAAAATAGTACGTAAAAATACTGGATAGATTGCAAATATGCAAATAAATTATTGCGAAAATTGCGGCTGTTGATGCTTCAACTTAGATGAATTGCAAGAGAGCTTCAAACCCTGGTGGACTGAACAAAGAATTGGCTCTCATTAGTGCGCGAGCAGAACCGTGGCATAGACAAAGATAATATTCTTGTAGATTGAGCTAAGCTCAATTTATTGTAAAAATAACCTGGCTGTTTGGTTACGATTCAATAGCGAAGAAACATTACAGTTCCAAATTTATTGTAAGATTCCATTTTACAGCCCAGAATAGATGTGGAATACGCAGTGATATGACTGAAACGAACTAGACCAAAAGCATAACGTGTGACAATAAAGATTTCACTAGCATTATAAATGCGGATATCAACAGATGTAAAAGTCGCAGATTTGGATAATTTGGGTAAAGCGTAAACTGTTAATGCGATCGGACAAGTACAAAGTACTATTTACAATTATCTCTAGATTTTTTACATGTTTGCTGTGCGATACGGCGGTATTAGCTGTTTTCTTTTGTGTATGCAGAACAGAGCAGAACAAAAAATACACAAAAGAACGCCTCATACATTTTTATAGAAAGATTTAAATGAAGCGAACAATTGAAATAGTTCTCTTCAATCGATAGAACAATTTGTTCTGTCCAGTATACGGGTGTTCTAGAATAAGGTACACAAAAGAACACAGCTATTGTTAAGCATTACGTTAGAAAAGCTGAATAGCTCATTTCTTATGACCCATATTACTAAGTAGTACCGAAGTTATGTTGGTGCTTTGGGCAAAAAACAATATATGAGTTGTTTTCAAAAACAATGTGTGAATTATATAAATGAAAATATATTGGCATTAAAAAATGTAGCATAATACTAAATTTATTGAATGTTCCCTTTATTTTATCCAAGGCAGCTTGACATTTCGGGAATTTTACTTACTTTATAGGTTTTCTGGTACCAAATATCTAAATTCATTGAATATTCCATTGATTTAGGGAAATTAAACTTATTTTCCTTTTATATCAGAGAAAATTACATTTATTTTTAGGGAAAAACGTGTCATAAATTTAGAAAATAGTCCTATTATTTTTTACAGTGTATCTAACTGGGTTTTGTATACAATTATAGCGAAAGTCTGGGCTGCGATTAAGTGGAGCAAATTATCAACAGCCAATTTGAAGACTCTTGTAAGATTCTCACTCAATCTGTACACAGTATCCTCTATAAGTCCTAAAGATGTAGATATGTAGAGGTGAATGAATGAAATATTGTTAATAAAATAAAATAGCGGACCGAAATTTGAACATTTAGGTACTCCAGAGATAAATGATTCCGACATACGAGGAATTTTCATTCGTAACCTGTAGCCAAACAACCAAATAAGTATAATTGGAGAAATATTAAGAATGCTTTCAAGATGTCAAGCAGAAAAATGACAACCCCCATTACGAAAAATCTTAACAAACTTTATTTTGTTTGCAAATTTTCAAATCATAAATTTTCTTGAGAACTTTAATTAATAATTTAATACTAATAATACAGATAAGAAATACCCAGATATCAACGGTAGTACCAAGCAAGTGATGTATGGAAGAGCTCATAGCAAACCTCAATAACTCACTGATTTCGGCTAAATATATCATGGATACGAACCAAAAACATTTTTCAATATAAGCAAAAAATATTTTCTTTGTTAGACCATATTCCTTCAGAATTCGTGTGGTTTATTGGTGGTTATAGACGGTCCGAACAAATTCTGTTTCTGTCCACCGTCTTATTGGATGAGCTGATTGTGAGGGGTGGGTGGGTGGAGGTAAACATTAATGAAAGATATACTTCTTTCAATAGTTGGAGAAGCACACAAAATTACAAACTTTAACGAAATTTATTGGCATGGGTACAAATCGCACATCTAGGGAAATAACACCAAAGCGGCTATCACTAATCGGCACACCCAAATTAGATTTTACATATTTTGGTTTACGTATTTAAGAAAATTGCAAGTTTTAACAAAACATGGACTCGAAACGTACTGTTTCGCACATCAGAGATGTTTTAAATATGATAAAGAATTTTTTGAAGTAAAAATGTCATTGAAATTGCATTAAAATTGCGAGTAGGGAAAATGTACGGCATACCAGTAGGAAGATTAGTAGGAAGTTAGTGCAAATCGACGATAAGATGTGAGTGCGCAGTGAAAGTTCAACTTACTCCAATAAATTCAGTACGTGGAATGCAAAGAACGACAGTGCGTATGTACTTAACGTCAACGAACGAATAATTGCAAGAATTTTCAGCGGTTTCGGCTTCCCTGCCGTGAAATATGAAAACAAATATCGGGACGGGATTCAATTTTCAAACTAATGTCGATTTCGATGGGACCATTTGAGTGTTACACTTTTCTGGGAGCGGAGAACTGGGAGCACTGAAGTCCATCGAACATATTTCTGTCATATTCCTTGTATTTGTGGGCGCACGTATTATATACACGGAACTATCCAACGTAATAAATCTTCTTTATTGATATATAGAATGAAATTTCTTCTTAAATTTTATGCCAATTACCCAAATAAAATTCTTTAATTCATTTAACTCCAAAATTTCACAAATAATCGCGACAGTAAATTTTAACAGACAATTCAACTTGAATATGTATTTGCAACACCGACAAAATATCCAGTGCCAAGTAGGGGAAATCAGTGCAAACTTCGTGTTGCACTTCTGCTACAAAAATTGTCCCATCGAAATCGACATAAGTGTAAGAGCATTGTATAGAATGCAAGTTATTGAAAACATTAATAATTAATTCCCCCCCCCCCCCCCCCTACATCCCACGCACAAATAACTCAGACGGTAGACAGAAATTGTTCGGACCGTCTATAACCACCAATAAACCACACGAACTCTGAAGAAATGTGGTCGATTTAAATTCTAACGAAGAAATTAATTTTTGCCTATATTAAAAAAAAATTTGGTTCGTATCCATGATATATTTAGCCGAGATCAGTGAGTTATTGAGGTTTGCTATGAGCTCTCCCATACATCACTTTCTTAGTACTACCGTCGATATCTGGGTATTTCTTGTCTGTGGTAATAATATTTATTATTACTTAAGCAGCTATCATCTAAATACATATAGTTCCCTTTTGATGAAGAAGAGCATTGATGACGTGACAAAACCATTGACATATGTATACCTAACATGATCTGATTTATTTTGTATTTTGTATTATTTTTTATTTATTTTTGCCCGGACGAGAATGCAATCTACACTTGTTAGAATCAGTCAATGACGGAGAACAGAAGAATTTGAAGAACTTTTATTTTTACGATTCTAAATCAAATCATAAATACAAGTGGAAAAACAACCGCCTCGTCCGGGGTTTGAAACTGGGACCTTCCGCTTGCTGGGCGACTGCTCTTACCACTGAGCTAACGAGACAGATGATTTTCCATCTTGCATTTATTTATTTTTGCTTCTTCTATTTATGATTTGATTTAGAATCGTTAAAAATAAAAGTTCTTAAAATTCTTCTGTTCTCCATGATTATTTTTATTGAAATCTTATCTCCCACAACATTAAATATTTCTTAAAATTGACAGAGAAAGGATTACAACTATTGTATTGTCATCTATTTCTATTCTATATATTCAATCGAAAATTCCACTGAACTAAAACTGGAAAACGATGGATTTTGTGTACAATTTATTATTTGAAGTTCAGCGGAATACAGCAGCCTAAAAGAGACAACTATAGAAAAGTGATCCCATTATAATATACGCAATTCAAGTAGTATCTCAGGTCTACGTTATACATATCAGTGGACAAAACTCAAATTCAAATTAAGCTTTAAATCTTTCTTTTATCAAATACCATACGACATACATTATGCCGACGAACAAAATATAACCACGCTACAGAACTTCAAATCATGTCGTTCTCATTATACACCACCTTTGGCTAAAAATATATACGCATCAAAGTATAAAACCCTAGTTACCTAGTAGGTATCTACATACTGTTAGAATAAATGAAAAAAAAAAAACAAAACAATGCTTTTCAGGAAATCAATGGGTTTTTGGCATTTCACTGCGGGAACTTATCAAAAATCTCATTTAGTTTCTGAGAAACATAGGCCTGTTTCGTTTCGTTTCATAGTAGTTATGCCAGCGTTAGGACCAAAACACAGTGAGGACGACACAACAAAGACGCCGTAAATTGGTTGCTGTCAAAGATTCGAATATACGGAAGTCCCATATACTTAACACAATGAGGGCGACGCGATAAGTTGCCAACAACAAGTTTTGGGAAAATCTCTAAATTAAAGCTGAAACACAGTGCGAGCGTGAGCGCAGCCGGCGTTTGAGTTTTCCTGTAGAATACATGAGAAGAAGTTGAGCAAGTTCTAATGGTGAAGTCGGCTGCGCCCACTGCGCTGGGGTTGCTCTAGTATCTACTCCAGCGCAACTTTGAAAAACAGTGCGAGCGCAAGCGCAGCCGGCGTTTGAGCTTTCCTGTAGAATACATGAAAAGAAGTTGGGCATGTTCCAATGGTGAAGTCGGCTGCGCCCACTGCGCTGAGCAAACGCTGGGGTAGAAATAGTTTCTACTCCAGCGCAACTTTTAATATTTGATAACATGTTTTTCAGCTGATTTGAATGTAGTGAACTTCAAAAACTGGGGAAATTTCAACAAGTTGAACTGATTTAATAAATAAATAAAGTAAAAATGTCGAAAGAAAAGTTGATTAGTTTGGTGCGAGATGCGGAGATAATTTATAACTTAAAATGCCGGGATTATAGAAATATAGAAAAAATATATGAATTGATTTAAATTGACAACACATAAAAGTCAGAAAATAAATGAATAAAGCACTACACTGTGTTAAGCTAAAGTTCACTACGCCGAAGTTATCATACGCCGGCTGAGTCGAAGTTGTGTACGCTTGCACTGTGTTTCAGCCTTTAGTCGCCAACATAATTGACATTTCTATGTGGACAGTGAATAATTGACATTCATGTTCTATGGATTTTGATATTTTTATGAAACATAGTAAATTAAAAGATAATAGTAAATAAACTAGTTATTAAAAACTTGTATAAAATTAGTTTCATTTATTAGTTTGACAAATTATGGGTTTTGAGGAGGAATTAATAGATAAAATGAGGGAAAAAGTTATGTTGTGCAATAAACGTCATCTCGTATATAGAAATCTCTTCTTTTTAGATTTTTCGTTATGCTTTGCAATTTTAAGTAAGCCGCATAAGCTATACTAGCGATTTTCCTTAATTTTTTCCTTTTTGCCATTTCTTTTAGAACAAATAAAACAGAGACAGCTGTCAAAAACATTTGTCGAGTCGCGTTCACTGTGTTTTAAATGCGACATTATCGCCAACTAAGTTGCCAACATTGTTGTGTCGCTCTCACTGTGTTTTGGCCTTTACTCAGTATTATACTAAATTCTAATGAATTTTGAAAAAATAACGAATTACGTGGTTTCCAGTCGCATTATGAAAAACTCCTGGAAATCTTGAAATATTCCTTCTATAATAAGTAGATATACATAGTTAAGGCAGAAAATCATTTCCCCATACAAAATTTCAAAAGTCAACTACGAAAAAAAACGTGTCACTCAATGACAAGACAAAATGTAGAGTCGGAAAAAATAGGAAGGAAACACGAATTAAAACTGTATATGTACAACAACTGTATACATGAAATAGCATCCAATTCTCATAACGATTCCTTCAAGAATTAATGTAACTGGCAATGATACCAGGATCCAGATGACCTCAGCAAAATTTCATCCTTTTTACCCTCGGTGAATAAGTTGTGAATAGTATTGAAGGGGTGGAGGTAAACATTCGGATGGAAGGAATTATATATATACCTATATTGTAACAACATACATACATACATATATCGTAAGTATACTATACATACTATAGTATAGCGGACGTGACTAGATCAGATCTGGACGTGAAAGAAAAATCGAAAGAAGAAAAACTGTTTATTATAAAAGTTATCTATCCACCTTTGCCCATTTCCTCCTGCCTAAACCTGATATAATCCATTTGCCACCTCGAAGGTAAGGTAACAGACATCTATATAGTAGGTATAACGGATGGTGACTAGCTGGAACAATCCATACTTCTCATGTCTCTGGGTTACACGTACTATTTCTTTTGCATTTGTTTATATATATACCGGAGGAATCTCTCCTGGTTTGACCACTTGTACCCGATATAATTTCTATAGAAAGTGCCTGGTTGAAGTTTTTCGATATTTTTTTATTTGTTTTTTTTTTCATACTCTTTTCTATGTATATCCTTCCTTCGGCCAAAGGGTAGGTAGTTCATAACAGGCTACTATTGCCCATTCTGTGATACATATATTTTCCTGTCATATAAACACACCTAGGATTCAGGCTTAACTTATATAGGTATGGCTTATCTTCTTCACATCGTTTTTGTTGTTTTTGTTATTGCTGTTATTGTTGTGGGGGGGGGGGGGGGGGCATAACATAAGAGCACAAGTTCCCAAACTCTCACAGGTCCTTACAATATACAGCACTAACTCTCCACTTAAGGTTTTTGGTGTACACTGGTACACTAGAAAAAAAAAATTATATATCCCACCCGCTTACTGGGTGGGGAGAAATACCCTTACATTCATTCCGTGACTGAAATATCTATAAAACCCCTTTGCTTCAGAGTTGAGTTTTTCTACTTTACAGCTCTGACGTTGGAACTCTACTCCATATTCTGACTGCTATGGGAAAACAGAGATGGGAACATTATAATTGAGTTTAGTCAGAAGAAGAGGAGAAGTAGTAGCAGCAGCAGCAACAGCAGCGGCTGAAAGACAACAAAAAATATACGAAAGGCAAGAAAAATTGGAAAAACTTTACCAGAACAGCAACAATAACAACAACAACAACGAATATAGCATAAGCATAAAGTTTTCCAGTCATATATCTGTGCGGATAGCGATTCCTGTATGGGCGAATGTGCCGAGAATAAACAATGGCAAAATACTATATTTTACTTTTTGAAGGATAAATCCGCCCACCAATGCACCCGTCCCACAGCGCATCGTTTCCAAGAGTCCCAATGCTGTCCCGACAGGATTTGTTGATGTTGTTGTTGTTGTTGTTGTTGTTATTGCCGGAGCATTTTATCCTTTCCAGTTCCACTGTGTTTTATCGTTTCCATTTTTGCAGAAATATTTTTCTTTTGCCCTTGTTGACGTATGCGTGTGCTTATCTCTCAAAAAAAAAAAAAAAACGCTTGAGGTGATCACATATACCAACATGAAAGGTAGAAAAAGGGTATAATCCTTATAGGAGTGAGGAAGATATGGTCAGAAGGTGGCTTGCATCGGTCATGCGGTCCATAGAGGCTCCTTCTTTCGGGGTAGATATACCCAGGAAGCCTTTATGGTAGGAAGGTGTAGGTATGATTCTGATAGGAAAAATAAATATGAATAAATGGTTTTCTTCGTTTATTCTTTTTCCGTTCCGTTTTCGGTTCTATTCACTTGTGGTAGTAGTTGGTGGTGGTTGGACGGTTGCCTTTTCCGCCACTGAAGGGTTATATTGCTCTGAACATGCGCTTTTCTAGTTTTCATAAATGATAATGGGCAACAATAATACCCTTTTCAATATTTTATTGCTACAACTTGAAACGAAAGTAATCATATTCTGGGCCTTTCAGAAAATTACTTCTCTCTCTCTTTCTCTCTTTTAAGTTGCTAGAAATTGTTCAGAATGATTTAATTAAATTAAATTTCAAGCAAATTTAAATCGTGTTGACAATTTTTTCTTGCGAAAAATCTTTAGAAAATATATAGACATATATAAATCGATAAATAGCGATCCACATTAGCAGCGAGATCTCCAAAATGAATAATCTCAACTGTACAAGGAAGTTAAACGCGTCGTACACCGTAAAAGGAAAAAACAAAATAGTAGACCTAACATCTGCAACAGAAAACATTGCAAATATCTGTACAATTTTTATCGTGAATGCAATAAAGAGTGAGAGGATTGAAGGTTACTAAGTTGCAATGAAGAGCAGTTGTATAGAGAAAGCAAGAATAATTAACCAAAATTCTTAACAGGATCTTTTTAATTAGGAGTCGAATTATGAATATTCGCTGGATAGACCGAGATTATGGAGACGCTCACTCCAGAGCAGAATTGAAAAAATTGTAAGAAGAATATTGAATAGTGTTTGTCATACCGTACGATTGCCAATAATCTCTTGATTAAAATCCTTAAGGAAATCGTAGCGTCAGTACACCAAGAGAAATATGGAAAAGAACTACTGGGAAATCCTAGGGTGAACTCTTACTTGGGGCCGGATTCACTAACACGGAGAGTTGTAGAATTGTGGAGATGAAAGTTCTTTTGGCACTTAACTCTTCACTCGGAATTCTATAACTTGGGGAATTTGTATTGAGAATTACGACTCTATTCCACTCCACAAAACTGTCGGCTGTTTTAGATGGAGAGAAGTAAGAAGAATATTTCTCAACTGACAGTATTATCTGTTTTTGTTGTGTTTTGTGAATGAAGCTGGGTACCTAGGAGTCTTTAAAATAAATTATGAATTCACCTCTTATCCTGGCTATATTTCCAACAACAAATTATGGAAATCTTTGCAATACTTACAAAAAAATTTGGATTTTGGTGTCTCTCAAGGTACTCCCAAAAAATTTTAAATCACGCGAAAATGGTCATTTTACTCCTCTTCCAGTTACAGAAGAGATGCTATAAAAATTTGAAATATGCACGTTAAAGCTTGTATGTAGGATTAAATTGCATTTACATTTTGTCCCCTAACTAGATATGCAATTAATTTTTGAATCCGGTTAATGGTTTTGGAGATAACTGTAAAAGATGTGAATCAGTCCTTCTTAATATGAAAAAATGTCAAATGGATATATTTTCAGCTCATCATTATGAAGGTAGCTCGTGGAAGTTCACTTTCCATGAGCAAAATGTTCACAACAGAGCACTAATGGATGTGAAACAAAGAACGGAAGAAATATATGCAAAATATAGGAACTGGGGTGTATATGACGCAAGTGCAACAAATCTTTCTTTCGGCGGTAAAAAGTCAGTTATGATGTTAAAATGATCAAAAACAAGCTACACCATTCTATTATTCGCTCCTCGCTCTTTAATCTGATACCAAACATGACCTATTTTTGAGACAACCCCTAATGAAGGCTTTTACGATCCCCCCCCCCCCCCCCCACCCACAGTCCTCATAAGCCCCTACCAGAGAAATTGTTCACTGTTTTTTGTGCTCTAGACCCTAAATCCGTTGGAAAAAACCCAATGCTCTACGACCCTCCCACACAGAGTTAGCCGTCCTTAAATACTGCGACACTTCTCACGTTTTCCCCAACTCCCCGAGTATTTTAGAAAATCGCGAATGGAGAGTTAGAGAGTTGTAATCGGGGAAAACGAAAATTGTTATCTCCCAAGCTCCCCAAGTCTCCGTCTACAGAATCCGGCCCCTGCCTCCTCTGGAAGATAATAGACCATCCCACACGAGTATTACTGATGCAGTATGCAAACAGGTTTTCTGGAAGACGTGCGAAGAAGCAAAGAAATTTGTTTACACTTTGGAGATATCTCTTTGCTTCTTCTCACCTCTTCCCCAGAGAGCCCCTGTTTGCATAGTGCATCAGGAATACTTGTGTGGGGAGGCCCAATCATTTCCACCTTATGTGCCTCAAGGGTTAAAAGGAGTTCTATGATGATGATGATGAATATGCAGGGCTACTTGTCTATGTTTAATACATCACAAGGAATATATCATATAAATAAAGATCTACACTATAATAATCGCGGTGGCAGACAGATCTGAATTTCCTTCAATATATGTAGCTTCCAATAATGACCACATTAACTATGTCATATTATGCTGGAAATTAGGGTGTATTCTTAACATAGACATGAAACACCTCCTTACTATACGGAGGAGTCTAGAAATTGTTAAATTTTATGCTAAATTAAGAGCTCCCTGGTGTTTTCGTTCTTTTTTAGTATCGAGTTGAACTAAATTAAATTAGTTCTTCCTAGAAACTTCTGATTATTTTTCTGATTACTGATTTTGTCTTATGGATTTATGCTTAGAAAGGTCAAAATACATAAAACATGTCAAGGTCATCGGAAGTAATGGCTACTTTTCACATACCTCAAATAGTTTTGTTCAATTGTAAATCGTTTTGTTACTATTTTTATGTTTACATAATATTAGCCCTGGAAATTGTTTAATTTTAATCTAGGTATACCACCTATGAGGTTTTCGTATGGTAACTTATACATATGTATATGCATACATCAGTTTTGACATACATATGTATGTACATACGTAAACCATATTGAAATTTCAAATGTGAAGATGTTATGAAATCTGAAACTTAAATAAAATAGTAAAATAGAAAAATGATTCCAGCAATAGAGTGAAAGTGAAGCATATTATGTCCACTGCCTGTGGTGACACCGGAAGCCGAGTCTCATGCAGTGTCAGTTTGAGTGTGTGAGTCTTAGGTTCATAGCGATTGTCATATAATTGCTGATCTTGGCGAAACCTATATATGAAGTTTGCTGTGCACTTAGAACTTACACTACTTTCGATCGACAATTCCAAAAGCTCAACATCGAAAGATCGTTATGGTCTTTTTCGTAAAGCCTCATACATCCAAGTCACATGTGACAATAAGTTTTAAAATTATTCCTTCTTTTTTAATAAGTGCGATATAAATAATGACTTTTTGGACTTGCCAAAATTTGCTGCGGTAATCGTCCCAATTACTAATTCCTCAATAGGATGTAATGGCTTTGCAGAATTTATTTGAATCGGTAACTGTCAATACCCTGGCAGAACTGCTCTGTATGATAGCAGAATTGCTTGACGCACGAAGCTCAGTTCTTGAAAGTCAAATACATGGATGAGATTCCCCAGAGTGTTTATCGGGAAACGGTCCAACTGTTTACTTTCTAATCAGCCTGATTGGGGCCGAGCAACTTCAGGACCTGAAATATCTGAAAACGTCCTTATGACGGCCTGACGGCTATTATCTGGTTTTGTACCTGGATGCACCTCTTCGGTCATGACAAGGAAGCCGTCCGGCTTGATTGCTACAAAGGTAGCCGCTGTGAGCTGTTCCAGTGGTTGAATGCGCCTTTACAGTCCAGGCTGTCCCCATGACAGTCTGCACTAGCACCACTCCTAGAGAAAAGCTAGATCTCTGATGCCAAGTCGACTGAACGGCTGTATGAGGAGTTACAGCAATGCTGGTTTAGACTGATCGCTTCGGTTCTTCAGCACTGGGCTTTCAATCAATTTATGACAAAATCGGGAATTCATAAAACATCAGTTCATCTGCTGCATGAATCCTTGGAAACTTTATTTCTTATCTCCGTTGCGCTTTTTCACATATATGGATTGATTATAATATATATTTTTTACTTATTATCATCAACATTTTTTACTTATATTATCAAGAGTGTTGACATCAGACTCATAACAAAATTGTTTTTAATTTTAGATTTTCAAACTATACGACTATATCTAGCTAATTTCTCTGTTGTAATTGGAATAGAAGAATTTTTTTGAAATTATAATTTTTACGATTCCAAATTAAATTATTAAATACAAGAGAAAAAAGAAACCGACTCGTCTGGTTTTTGAATTTAGAATCGTAAAAATTAAAATCCCAAAAAGAAAATTCTTTTATTCCATATACAATGGATTCTAAAAATTGTTCGAGTTCGAGTCCAATGGAGTAAGATATAAATAAATAGAAATTTGTCAAAACAAAATTCAACAATATTTCACTACTCACAGCAGCTGATATAACTAATGGGACATTAATATACGACATTTGAGGTGATTTGTCAAATAATTCAAATATAATTTCTCAATATCAGAGGTTATTGGTTCATAAGCTGCACTAACGAATAGATTGCTCACCACGAATGAATCGCGACTAGGGCATCCCCCTTCCCATACAAAAGCATAGAAAGGTATCCATCGCCCTTGCGTGTTATATTGAAAAATGTACAAAATGGTTCAGACTCAGTATCAGGGCTATCCTGAATGACCTGTGTGTACCTAGAATAGGCAGCCTCTGACGAAGGAATAGGCTACAGGCAGTAGACACTCGGGCCTCAACGTTTCCCATTTATATTCTTCAGAGCCCCCAACAAATGCGCCAACGACTGTCGTTTTTATACTTAGGGAACTACATCTAGAGCCGCGATCCAACAACTGAGCCATCTTGAATTGACACAGAGCCCTCAAATATCCGTCCTTTATGTGGTTTGATTACAGCTTTAAGAATAAGGTTGTACCAGGTTTTCTCAATTCCAATTAAGCCTTCACTTTTTCATTTATGTAATATACGAAAACAATGAATATAAAATAAACGTAGCCAAACGAATCTGTCTTTAATAAATTTCCAAACATTTTAAACATCAGTCAACATACGTGTATAGTACCTATGTATTTACTGTACGTGGGAACGTACTATACGATACTGCATTTTTGCATCATGTCAAACCGAGTGATTCGCAGAATACATCTTTTATGGACATGCCTAAATAAAATGTACACAAATCTGCATACATGCATACTTTGCAACCAAACATCGGTACAAAGTGCAAATTAATTTGAAACACTTTGTCCTCATGCTATTTCTGCCTAATATCCCATCCGCAACCCTTCGAAAACTGCGAAAGCTTGAAAGCTACAATTTTGATTTTTCCAACGGTTTTTGTTGCACACGTACAGCAGAACAGGACTTCATTGCGATGAATTTTTCAATATGTAGAAAAAAAAACAAATAAAAATAAAAAAAAAACCAAAATCAGAAAAAAATTGAAAATCCTCAGAATAAATGTACAAGTTCTGACGATGAAAAGATATGGAAAGTATGCCATACTGCTGGCTGTAGGGTTGGAAGGGGGTTAGAAAAAAATAGGGGTTGGTGGGGGGGGGGGGTTAAATTGTGGTGGGAGTATGAGGAGGATTGGTAAAATAAATGCAATGCCAGGAGAAGCCAGTATAAAACAAAAGGAAGACAACAGAAAAAAATTGCCGATACATGGAATGCACATTTTTCCCGTATTTGCTTTGATTTTATTATATCCTGACATGCACTACGGATTGAATAAATTTTTTATGTATGTTTATCCTTTTGTTTGAGTTTTCAGACAACAGACATTCAATCAGATACAAGCGGTACCCGTTCATGCAGATTGAAGTCGTGAAGCAATACGGTGCGGGTTAGGTGAGGGCAAGGATGAATAACTGTGAAGGGCCTGGAGAATGGAAAGGCCGTGTACCTATTACCAATGTTCTCGTAAATATACTGTCCGATTGCATGAAGGATAATTCAACATATGCATCAGTAATCCACAAGCTCACTACTAATATGGCACCTACATACCTACAACTTGAACCCCTTCCCAGTGGGAATAAATAGTTTTTGCCTATATCTATTAGATCCTACACAGATACATATGTATATACAAAAATTTTCCAGTCAGCTAGTCAAGTGGTGAAAAAAATCCCTATACTATAAATTCGGAGCCAAGAAGAGTCAACGACAATTTTTGGAGTGGATTCGAATCGCTGTTGTTTTTTTTTTTTTTTTTTTTTTTTTTAAACCCCACAATTGCATATCGCACTGCAATTTATTTCGGAAACATCACCAAACCAAATTGAATATGTTCATCGGGAGTTTATTTTTAACTGTCAATTTGAATGACAACTTTTTAGGGATGCCATATCCATATACATTTTTATGTAAAAAGGAGGAGAGGAGGAAGAGTACTTTTCGTATAAATTTTTATTGTTTTTAAATCTTTTCGTATTTGTTATGCTGTCATTGACATTCTTATAAATTGCATATATGTATGTGCGTGCAGTGTTGTATGCATATGGCTTTTATGTTGGTACAGAATAATTCCGTTATTAAATTTCAAGTATTTTATTCCTTAGTTAGTTCACCTTAGAAAGACGTAAAGAGTTAATATTATTCTTATTGTGATAATCGATTAGAATTCTTACACCTCTTATCTCTTTACTGCGTTCTATGAACATCTTATACCTACCAAAATTTTATATGAATAAGTTTTATATTCAAAAGACAGAACTCTGTGGAACACTGGAGATATTATCTCTTCAACGAATTTATGACTTTGCAAATATTCATAGGTAATGCAAATTTTAACATTTTTGCACTTAATTCAAATTTAGTTATTCGCCAGTTTCATTTCTGTCGCATACAGGAGTAACCATTAACCGAAAATTTTGAGACAGAAAAATTTATACACTAAGTCCGCATATGTCTTATTAACACGTCAAATATTTTCGATACCCAGCAGCGAATTTGAAGCACTTTCTTGCAGAAATAGTTCTAGAACTACTTTGAATTTGCTTTCACGTTCCTACAAGAGAAAGTGATTATAGAATGACTTCAGTAATCGATTTTATGTTATAATAATGATGGTTGTTGATAGGTTAGTAAATAATATATATCATGTTTCCATTGCAATATAAAAACTTGTAGTTGCAATGTTAAATACGTTCCTAAAATTTTGTGTACAAAACGTTTGGGTTACATGGCCAATTAGAAAAAAGATTTTTATCATCAGGAAAATTTTCGTTAAATTGTAAACTATGAATACTTTGGAATGTTTTCGTTATTATGAACTTTTTACTTTTTCCCCTTTTTAAAATACATAATATATTTACTTCAACATTATTTTGTCCCTTTCAGTAGTTCTAGGTTTTTTTCTACTTCTCAATACCTTAAAGTAAAAATGGGTCATTAAATACCAAATTTCAGATTCTAAAAAAATTTCATGACAATAATAATCCAGAAATATCTTCTTGAATTAATCTTAAAAAGAAGAAAAGCTGCGAAAAACAGATTTCATAATCAGCTGATGCCTGATGGCTATCACTGATGACATTCTTGGCATTATTACTGTAATTTCACTAATATGGTCATAAGTTTTCTCCATTTAAAATTGAACCGAAATATTGCAAAAGGTTCTTCCTCATTTGTGTCATACACTGCACTTGACTATATTCAATTAAAACTTAAGTCATTATGGAGACAGTATGTGTTCTAGGGTATTAATTAAGAGGTTACATGGGTTTTGAAGGCCAAAGAAAGTATATATTCTCATTTTTTTTGTATAATAAATAAATTATTTTATTCAAAATTTTAAGCAAAATTTAATGAATATTTATAACATTTTCATTAAAAAAATTTCGGAATTTTTACTGTTTTTTTTTATATAACTACTATTTTTATTAAAAAACACGTCATCAATACCAATTTTTTATATTGAATTTAAAAAGCCCAAAAGCTTAGCTTTAAAATGACCTTTCACACTCTGTACCGAAAAGGTAATCCTTTCTGCGTTTTTTGCACTTTTTCTTAAGCGTCTCTAGCGAAAATGGCTAAAAAAGGTCATTTCCAAAAGATAATTGCCTACTTTCTGGCACTTATTTAAGTTTTTCAGCCATTTTCGATGGATATTCTTAAGAAGAAGTGCAAAAAACGCAGAAATGGCTACATTTTGGGTACAGAGTGTGGAAGGTCATTTTAAAGCTAAGCTTTTGGGAATTTTAAATTCAATATGAAAAATTGATATTGATGACGTGTTTTTTGATAAAAATAGCACTTAAATAAAACACAATGAATAAAATTTCCGAAATTTTGACTTTACTGAGCCATAACTTCAAAATGGAAAGGGCGAGGGAAGAAATTTATAGACCGTTGGAAAGGTCCAACGATTATCTATCCACTAATCATCATCATAGGATGTAACGTTCAGAAGTTTCACGGTGATCTATAAAAACATACACAAATATCTTTAAGTCCCGTTATCTCGGAAACCGTTACGATCCCCCACCCACACAATTTTTTGTTTGTCTGAGCATAACCTATCCGTAGCCTTCGGGTGCCAGACCACATACGGGACACCCTGTATATGTAACTTATATCACATCAAGATAAGTATAACAAAGAAAATACATGCATGTACTATGTAAGTTCATGAACACATAATGTAAGCATATCCAAGTAAGTAAATTTAATTATCAAGGAACTTATCTACCTACTAATGATGGAATTCTCTTCATTCAATACAAGACAATCCAAAAATAAAATTCTTTGCCATTCAAATTTTAATTGAATTTTGTTCGGAGAATTCTATAAATTCGTCGCATAACTTTTCGTCGGGAAGAAGCATTATGTAGTAAACGCATCGTAATATGCACATATTCAAGTACATATATCCAAGCATAAATGTATATTTATGTATGCTTTTTCTGAGACTAAATTGAGTCTATAGACTCGAACAAAAAACACAACATTTTCTACAGTAAATTATTTCATTAAGGGTGAAATGTCAGAGCTCATTAATCTTTTAAATTTAGTTTTTAAAGAAGACAAGAGAGCTGGTAATGATAGATCTTATACGACGTAGATTGTAATTATTTCAGGATTAGTCAGCAAATTTTATATATTTGAATATGTACAAATGTACTGTGTTGTTCTTATTTCTTTTTTTCTTTTTGTATTTAGTTAAACGAAATGCTTTAAAACAGCTCAACAAGGTTTAAATAAGAAACTAGATGAAAACAATGTTATTAAATATTTTAAAAAAAAGTAATTTTTGTCGGGAAAATTCGGTTTTATAAAATTCTACTTTTATATAATCTGATTTTTACAAAGTTACGTCTAATACCCTAGTCAGACGGACAAAATCAATGATCATTCATTCGTAATTGAGTTTTTTGAAAAGTCAAGTTACCCACGGTTTTGTGGATTAAAACGAAAGTCCTGTCAATTTTGGTATGTAATTGACAGCACATTTTTAATAATTAAAATTAAAATTCAAAGGTAAATCGATTTTTGAAAAATTCAATTACGAACGAATGATCATTGATTTTGCCCGTCTGCCTAGGATATTACAGATTGAATATGCTTATGATACTAGTTGCAGATGCTATGATTTAAATTGGACATTATAGAGCTGGAATAGTTTACTAGCTTTCGTATTTCTTAACGCCTACAACAGTTTCTAATCGGTAGATATGTATGTACACCGACATCTACTTTATTTCCTACTAATTATTAAAACAACTTTGGGTATCTCTAGCGATTTGTTAATAAAAAAAAAGGATTCAGGGCGTATGTTTTTTCCACTTTTTCAATACTTTTTTTTGGAAATTTCTGCTTCAATACTTAAATTCCCCATAGATCATCCTCCCAACAACAGAAATATTAAAATTGAAATATTCTCGAAAATCTGTGGGGTTAGAGAAGGTCTAGTGAAGGAATCAGCATATAATTCATGGTAAATATGTATAAGTATCTACTTCATAAGGATTTAAAGGCTGTTTACTGAAATTTACAGTATGACACTTTTTCAGAATAATCTTAACATGTCATTTGCCTATCAAACGAACATTGAAATAGATAACTAGAAATAATTCAACACACCCCTGTAATTCCCTTCTTAAATGATTTTATACCCTCATCATTAAACCCTATATTTTTAATAATATTCTCTCCAAACAGCATCAAGCAGTTTCAAATTAAAGAGCATCTCAAATAACCGTAGGAATATCCCCAAAGGATAAAATAATAAAAAAAAAACTGAAAGAAACAACAAATCAAAAATTTTCACCCACAAGTAAAGTCCTCTCGGGGCTTTTTGTTCCATAATTTCACACTTTGTTGCCCTGACAGATGCCACTTGTTTCATTATTATTTATTTATGTTCCCCTTACTTTGCTTTCACGTTTTTTATATGTCAACAATTTACAAAATGATTTTTCCTTTTTTTTTTTTTTTTGTTGTAGTGTGTAAAACACCCTATATATACCAGTTTTTTTTTTTAGACAGAACACAGGATTGCTCCAGAGGGTAAAACTGAAAAAAACAAGAGAAGGGCTGTTAAGTAAACACATTCATATTGTGCTTATAAAAATGTCCCTGCAGTGGGACAGTCACATTTATATAAAATGACAGAAAAGAATTCAAATGAAGAGATACAGTCAATTCAGTATTGCGTCTGCCGCGATGATTTTCACAATGAAAATAAATCAAACGACCCCTTTCATGTAAATGGAGAAGTGTTTTAAACAAATTATGGTTTAAAATTTACACAATTTGGGGTTGTTGGCACCCCAGGAGATTATTATATGATGAAATTTCAAAGTCATCAAAGTATTGTATTTCTTTTGGGTGAAGGGTTGAAACATAATGTTTATTTACAAAAACAAAAACAAGATTTTATTAAAAAGTTAAATTACATTTTTTATACAAAGGGGGGTTCTTTAAAGTCTAAGAACTAAGATTTGTTTACTTATTCGCACGAGTATTTTCGAGTGATAATATTGGCACAAATCGCTAGTACTTAAGTCGATGATATATAAAAATGGAGAATGATGAAGGCTTTCACACCAAATTCCTTACGGAAAATGGGAAAATAAAAAACAAGTCTGAAGTGTGTATGATGAATGATTGAAATCTGAATAAGCTATCCTTGGAACTGATGGATCCCATGGCTATTCTGACATGACTTTTGTATTAGAACATACATTTTCTGAGTGGAAAAGAAAGTTCTCAGTAAGTTGATTCAATACCGCAACAGTAGAGGACATAAAAATGTGAGCATCGAAAAAACATGTTAGTAATAGGATACATACACACATATGTATGTATGCACTCAAAAAATTATTTTTCCTGATTTAGCTGCAGTAAAGCTTTTTATACCTATGGTAGACATTGAAATCTATAGCAAATATAATATTGCTCTCTCAACCATAAAATAATTCAATAAATTTATAACAGGCAAACATTTACTGAGAAGACAAAAATGTAACTTTTACAAATATATTAAACTTTTGTATATCAAGCTTAGCATTATTATTTCTATAAGAAATATTAAATATCCGCTGGAGATATAATATTTTTAGGGTGAACATGCAAAACAAATCTTCGAAATCGTAACTACTGCTCCAGGGCAATATAATTCTTCTAAAAGCTATTTTATGGCAGCTGTGCATATATTATATCTGTCAGAGATATAACGCAGCTGTATCAAACAATTACCTAGCTACATTTGAATACATATAAAATAAACCTTCATTCCCAAAGAGTAAGCAAGTGCGTGCAGTCAGTGGGTACATCACGAATTTGTTGACTAATTTTCCCATTATACTAGTGCAGTTGTATAAAAGTGCGGTTTTTTAAAATTTATATATATATAAATATATATAAATAAATTCGATGTGAATTGTAACGCGTGTGCGAAAAATATTTTTGTTTTCAAGACCTTAAATTTTGATGCCAATCAAATCTTTTACAGGTATGTACCTTCCAACTTTTTATTATTAATATTTGGCTGTGTATTTAGCTTCGTTTTTACCCTTCCCTTCAACTCATATTAGTGTTTTTCACTGGATATGCTTAAGAAAAAGTGCAACAAACGGTAAAGGGTGGTTGTATATTGGGTACAGAGCGTGACAAGTCATTTAAAAATGCGGACTTTAGGCAATAATGTGCTATATATCCGACATAACTACAAAAATATATAAAAAAATTAGCAACTTTTCATGAGTTTAACTCCTAACAAAACAATAAAATAGAAACATATAAATGTTGGTCTATGGTATGATGTTTTATTTAGTTTTACATAGGAAACTATCAAATAATAAATTTTTCTTAACTTCACAGGTTCAGGTCTCGTAGAAAGTTTTTATTTTTCAATTAAGCTTTAGATTAGGCTTGTATGCTTATATGTATATGTGCATATAGTATTTAGTTGTAAAATCAACATGACAGAAAACTTAGAGTTGTTTTCTTCCTCCGGTACATAATTAGAGTAATTCAAGTATAGTTCTTTTATATATCTGCTCGCTTTCAGATAATTTAAGTGACGAAGTTATCAATATTCCGGTTAATATTACAACTGGAACTGATTTTAATCAATCATTGGTAGTTATTCAACACACATTTATAAAGTGTTCAAAGGTAATTATTTTTCAAAAATAAAACTCACTGATCAACATTGATTATTGATTAGGATATAAAGGCAATACCTGACATTGAACTACAGATAATAATAAAAAAATACGGGAAAAAAGGAGAACTCGATTCTGCTGAACGAACAACGGTTGCAAAAGCAATTATTAAATATTTAATTACGCAGAACTATGAAAGAACGTATGCTTCAATTAACACTTCTTGAAAAACACAATATTTCTTATTGCAATTACAGTATAAACAGACAGGAATTTTCGGAAATCGCTGCAGCAATTATAGAATTGTTCCCTACTGAAACGACGGGCACATATTTCTTGCCTTCAATCGGACAAGTACAAGCAAGAGGAAAATTATACACTTCATACACAAAATTAAGGCTAGCTCTACAGGACGTTGGATTCGTTCCAAAACGAGCGAAGGTACAACGTGAGTCTGGTAGGTTTTCTAAATAATAATAGGAATTCGTATACATAGATTCCTCATTTCCTTTTAGAAGTGAATTTTGATGCACCTGCAAGGGTTGACGAAGGCATATGTGAGATAGCAGCACACGAATTTGTTATGTCCCACACTTTTCCGTGGGAGGATATAAAAAAAAATCGGTCAGCATCCATTAATAAACGAATGCAATTTTTAGCGGATTCAAAAAATCTAACAGTGGACTATCTTTTAAAATACCCAGCGTTACACCTTGAGAAAGGCTATGAATTGGTAGGTACATGTATTACATATTTAAACATATGCTTAATAAATTTTTATTCATATTCAGCTTATTATTGACGCTGACAGTTTATACCCAGAGATTGCGAGCATTACAGACTTGGAAAATTTGTCTTTAAAAATTATAGATATTGCTTCGCGGAAAAGTAAAGATAAAGTAATAAAAGGACTTCTAGCTGAATGTAAGAATTGGTCAAATAATAAAGGTGAATATATTTTGTCTGTTTTATTATTGCAATTAATAATTATGTAATATGCATTTATGTAGTTTTGCTGCAACTCAATGCATTAAAAATTTTGCCGTTGCTAATGCATAACCCTAATATAAGGAGCACAAGAAGCAGAAAGTCGTACAGACCAAGTAAAGCTGAAGTTGCTAGTCAGTTCCTTCCACATTATCGAGTAAATTTAAATTTATCTATCCATTATGTATATCATACTAATTTTTCATAAAACTTTAGACAGAACTTGAAGCCAATAATAGTTTGGATGCAGAAAATGTACGTAATGAAGGCAGGATATCTCCTCAACCAATAAGAATTCATTTAGTGGGCTTAGAAAATCCGGTTGCATTTGTTGTAGTTTTTAAAAAATCATATTACTTTGAAAATCCTTTATTAGCTTTTGAAATTTGTCTTAAGATATTTCTGGCGTTAAATTGTCATTATCCTGAGGAAAGCTATCACGTGTGGTACTTTATTCAAAAGGAACTATTTAAGGTGCAAACAAAATACGATCGGCCTTCTTCAATCGTTAACACCTTAGCCAATGAGATAAAAAATGGTAAACTGCAAAATTTGTCAAATGAAGACATATTGTCTTAAGGATTTTATAAAGCATACAAAAAATCATTACATAAGAAGTCCAGTAATTTTTCAATGTCCTCATAGAAACTGCAGAAGGAAATATTATAGTGGCAATTCTTTCCGAAGTCACTTTAAGTTACATAATTCTGTAATAGAAAATACTAATAGCATATTTTCAAATAATTTTAATTCCTTAAACAATCAAAATCAGTGTCCTGAAAATATAGGAGATGATAACATCACTCCAAATGAAACAGCTATAGTAAGAAATGACTTAGAACTACAAAAAGATATTCTTAGAAAATTTAAGTATGAGATGCTTAAATACAGCACATCATTGTTTGCAGACGAATACCTTCCACGGAAAAAAGTTATGCAAATTCTTAGTACCACTTATCTTCATTTTGCTAATTTAATCAAAAAAATAGAGGAAAGTAATTCGTTGAATACTAATATTAATTCTTCAAATTCGTTTCATAATGTACTTGCAAACAAAAACATATTAAGATCGGAATACAAAGTAATGAAACATCTCAAACGTAAAGGAGTCTCAATTGATTTTATTGATTATGTTTTAGATTCAAATCGAAATCGTGATCAAAAAAATATTAACAATTTACTTAAAATTACGAATTTAAAATGCTTATTTGATAAACTTTTTAATTTACCGAATTACTTACCTGAAATTCTTCAATATTTACGTTCCTTACCATCACATAATACCGAATCAATATCATCTCTTATTCAGTGCCCATTGTGGCTTCGAAAAATACAAAACTTTGATCAAAATGAAAGCCTTTTGTTACCGCTCTTAGTATATTTCGACGAATTTGAGCCTCTTAATGCCTTAGGTTCACACAGTGGTGCCTACAAAATTGGTGCGGTATATGTTAATCTCCTTTGTTTGCCGCCAAACGCACAATCCAAGTTGCACCACATAATTCTTGCAATGCTATTTTTTTCAGAGGATAGAAAAACATACGGGAATTCTCGAATTTTTTCACCTTTAATTAAAATGCTAAACCAGTTACAAAACGAAGGCATTGAAGTAAATTTTGAATCTTACAAAAATGTACGGTTAGTACCAATCTTAATTGTTGGTGATAATCTGGGTTTACACCAAATCCTCGGGTTTACAGAGAGTTTTTCTTCTAATTTTTTTTGCCGTTTTTGTAAATCTTCCAAAGATATTTGCCGCAAACAATCAAAGGAATCAGTTACTAATTTACGTACAAGGAGCAACTACGAAGATGATCTACTCACAAATAATGTTTCCTTGACTGGAATTAAGGAGCCTTCTGTTTGGCATAATATAGAAAACTTTCACGTAACCGAAAATATAAGCGTTGATATAATGCATGACTTGCTGGAAGGTGTTCTGCATTATGATTTAACTAAAATCATATATAATCTAATTCAGAAATACAAGTATTTTTCTCTTGATAAACTGAATGAGAGAATCCAAAGTCATAATTTTGGCCCCAATCATAGGAATATAAACATATCGATTATTTCTATGAAAAATATAAATGAAGCAAAATTAAAACTTTCAGCTTCAGAAATGCTTTGCCTTTTCACGAATTTTGCCTTAATTGTTGGTGATCTTGTTAACTCAAACTGTAAGGAATGGAAACTTTATATTAAACTTATGGAGATAACCTCAATTTTGTTTTCAAAATCTATTCACCTTGAGACATACCAGCTTTTAGAAATCCTTGTTTCAGAGCATCACGAATTATATATTACTTGTTTTAATTCTTCGCTTAAACCAAAGCACCATTTTATGTTGCATTATGCTTATATTCTTCGTAATGTTGGACCACTATGCCATATTTCTTCAATGAGGTTCGAGGCATTCCACCAAAATTTTAAAGCAATTTCAAAGACAACCAAATGCAAAAAAAATATCTTGACTACTTTAGCTACAAAGTATCATTTTCAGTTTGCTGATTTTTTAATGAATTTCACATCATTTCATAATTCGCATCAATACAGTTCTAAGGAACTTATTGATTTTAATGACATACCATCGAAATACAAAGTATTATTTGAAACCGCTGAATGTTATAAAATAAAATGGGTGAAATACAACGACGTAAAATTTCAACCAGATACGGTTATTAAAACGGGATTCACAACAGATGAGATGCCCATATTTTGCCTGATAAAAGATATTTTTCTTATAAATGATGAAACGTGCTTCGGTTGTTTTTCACTTGAAAATTTAGGCTTTGATGATCACTATTTCGGATTCAGAATTAATGTCTCTAAAGATTATGTATTAGTACCTTATGAAACTAAATTTTATGATATTTACTATATATTTCAGGGCACTGATTTCATTAATATTATATCACAATAAATAATTTCTACAAAATAGTAAAAAAATATTTCGAAGTTTATGTTTTTTGTTATATATTGACAAATGGAATTACAAAACAAAGATAAAAAATATATGTACATTTAGAAGGATATATGGCTTACGAGATATTGATTTTGGATGGTAGATTATGCTTATATATGTATATCATTTTATTGTTTAAATGGGAATCACTGCGGATCTGGTTTTATAAAAAAAAGAAGAAACTGTATTTATTTTTTATTTAATAAAGATATTAGTACCTTTGTAATACAACTTTGACTTGTCTCTTTTTCAATAGTAGTTGCCATACACACGTATCTAATAAATTTTGGGTCGGAACCGTTATTTTTCATTTTATTTTCTTAACAGCAAAATATGATGCTTCAGAGTATGGTCTCGATACTTTCTATTTTAAGGGTGTTCAACATTCATTTAAAAGCTCTGCGAGTTTTTAAATAAATGTTAAACACCATGAAAAGATCTTTTACCTAGCTCATGCTTTAACAAAACGTTCTGATATAACAATCATAATATATCTACATGAGCTATATGAAATTATATTCTAGTAGACATAATATATTTATAAAGAAGGAGTTGTTATAGTTACAAGAGCTAAATTTAACTCTGTTTAAGGTAATAACTTATCTGTACCGGGTATGTTTACATTACCTCCAGCAGATATAGTTTATATTTTTTATCTACATACATTATAATATATCTACATGAGATATAAAATTTTATTCTAGTAGACACAATGAATTTAAAACTAAATAGTTTTTATAGCTACAAGAGCTACATTTTCTCTATTTGAAGTAGAGGAGTATCTCTATCGGATATGTTCACATTGCCCCTGGAGATTTATATTATATTCTGTAGCTATATACACTTTTAAATGTTAAGAAATAAAATAGCTCCACCAAATATATTATATAAGTTGCAGTTATTTATCTAAATTATTATATCTCCGTCCTTTTATATCTGTTAGCGATACAATATTTTTTTGAGTGTGTATGACAATTAAAATTCAAATTCAACAAGTAGAAATTCTGGTGTAATGTGTGACATTTATAAAAAAAAAACAATTTTTTTTAACAAAACCTACATAAGTTGAAGCCAATGCAAACAAAAATCTATATCATTGATATTTTTTTTAATCTCTGGTTGAAAAATTTACACACACCAAAGCACCAAGAGGAAATTCATAAAAGCAAAGTCATTCATTATTTTAATATCTGTATAAAATGCAGCTGAACGTTTTCTGCAAATATTGATTATTTTCTGCCACCCTAGAGCTACCAGAATAAGAGACGAATTTATTTCATGATGAGGTATTAATGTGACTCAATGTGTTCAAGCGATAATAATTTTGTATAACTTTATTAAAACCAAAGAGGATGTGTTTTCCATAAGAAATTATGAGTATATATAAAAAATATAGATCTTTTAGATGGGTGGTTGACAAACAGTAAAACATTATCAACATAATAATAATAAATTGGTACAATCAACAAAGATAAGTAGAAGGAAAATAATAAAGTAAAATGAAGCGGCCACAATATCGACATGCTACAAAATAATGAGCATGCTGGGTTAGCAATATTTGGTTAATACAACTAAAATTATCAATATATTTCCAGAGTAAAGAAAATTCTCTAATCAATCCAGTGTTTAGGATTATTCAAAATAAGGATAAAATTCTTTCACAACGACGAAGGACGTAAAATGATCAAAAGCCCGTGCCTCCTGTAGCCTAATATTCAGATAATTATTACTGAGCCTTACCATACATTCCAAATGGATTTGAGTCGAGAAGTTCGTAAGATTTAAAAAATTCATTCACACTATGCTTTCATGTAAATAGACTTTCCTTTTTTTAATTGGCAGCATAAATGTCTAAAGTGTCGTAAACTATCGAATTAGTAAAAAAGCGATCAAATAGCAAATTCAACTTAGGTACCCAAAAATTATATTATTTTATTCAAAATTATTTTAATTTTTCTTTTTATTATTATTAATTTTTGAATCTCATAATCTACGTAATCTTTACCTCTGAGCAAATATATTCCATCAAAGGCAAGCAAGTACATTTGATTAAAAAGTCACCCTGCATATAATCCCTTTTCAATCCAACCAACACCCATAACTCGACAAAAATCCTTTACCCGCATAGCAACGACCAATTACTTATCTTCTGATCCATAAAATCTCTTGATCTAGCATAACGCATAATCAAATTTCTAATGATAATATGCAAAAATTAATGAAATTAACATAAACCCGTGAAATTGTGAAATTATTAAAATCCGACACCCTATAGATTCCCCCTTTTTAGCCTTATTAACCTACTGTCGAAGTCCACGAGAGGGTGAAAGGTGTCTAAAGCCCTTCTCGTTGACGACAGTATAGAATAAATATAAATTCCCCCAAGCCAAATGAAGACCGGGAGCATAGTAGGATTCGATGTAATGCGAGTATTTAATGGATATCTGCATAACGTCGGGCACTCTGTAGAGAAGTAATATGATACACTCACTCAGTCTAACGGATGGCTAATAGTCGGATGTAATGCAAATATGAAGATGTTATGAATGTGAAGCGTTTATGCGTAGCTAATCGCCCGCACCAAGGGGGTCTTTGTCGGGGGTGAATATGAACATTCTATGGCATAATGAATTTATTAATAATCACTCAAACCGTCGTGTTTACATAAGAACACACGTTTATTCCATAAATCTTTATTCCTTATTCGCAAGAATTAGCTAAGTACGTACATACATACATACATACATACATATATGTAAGTAGTTAGAGTCAAAAGAAAAGTGAAAAAGGCGCACATAAATAACCACATCGCACACTTTACTCTAATCCAAACCAACGCTACAACAGCAGCAATCTGACATCAATAAATATATATATCTAGGTAACGTGAACATATCAGATGCAGGAATCCACTGCAAATCTCCAAAAGAATCCATAAAATGCCTCATTTGGCGGATTACCGCACGCATTGCTGTGACACTCCGATCATACATGTCACTCCATATCATGATCGTTTATTACAAAGCGATCAACACACGCGCCATAAAATTCGCTCGTGTACTGAACGCAGAGTCTGGCCGCATAGCATCTTCCTAATTTGGTACTGTGCTGGACAACCTGGCCTGAACTCGTTCATCTTTATACAAGTTAGAGTGCAATTAATAAAGTCAAATGTGGCTGCTGCTGATGATGTTTCTGCTGCTGTTGCTGTTGCTGTTGTTGCAGCTGATCATTAACTCATTGCATTTCTAAATTAGTGCTGCGTGCACAATCTTGTGCCCATTCAATCAGATCTGGGCTCAATTTAAAAGACCTCGTAAGTGGCAAATATATGTATATATACCTTCCTGATGGCGGCACGTCAGAGATCAGAATCCTCAACGTGGTCAACTTTAAGGGATTCAAGACCATAATTAATTATGGTTCATCATACTAGTTTAATCACTCTCCGCCTATAACATATGTATATATATCATAATAAATAATTGGTGAGTCTGTCCGATGTGTAAAATTATAATCCTGATATTTGTGATGGCCCTTTTGGCTGTGATTTTTTAACTCTGCACTTTTTGATGTGCAAATTATCGCGTCATTCTGACCGTGAAATGCGTTCACCTGGCTAGACAAAAACTGTCAAAAATCAGACTGCAATGGTTTCAGGGGTGAATTCTAATAGGGCTGTGATTGACAGCATACCGTTAGCAATTTGAATATTGAACATTATTCCATAATTATTGTTTCTGACATGTTGTGTTGCGTGTGTTCTCTATAAGGCAAATTATTTATATTTAATTTTTTCTGAAGTGTTTTTAGTTTTAATCAAAACGGTGAGAGAGATCGGTGTAGACCATTTTTCAAAATCTTATAAAATGTAAATTATGACATGAAAATAGTCATTTTTTCGGGGTAGTTATTTCAGATTGTTGCCAATGGTTTATTTTTTTCCTTAGTATCTTATTGGAATTGCCAAATATATTTTGATTTTGACCTAATTCCATTTCGTTGAAAAACTTTTGATTTTGTTTTTTTACATGTCGATATCAAATTCATCAGATTTACTAATAGACATAACTGAATGGAAAAAAAACAGCACAACTTATCTAGTATGAACAACTAAATCTGAAAAAGGGAATATAAATATATTTCATTCACTTTTCTTCGTACCTAATTCTGCCCGAGTTTCCATTTACAAAATCACTAACCAATTAGATCTAAATTTGAAATCCAATCTGGACTCAAAGATGAGTAGAATACCAAGTCACCAATTTTATTACGGAAAGAGGAAGAAACAAGTTCAATATTTATGATGGCTTCACTAGTAAAAGTATAGAAATATATCAGCTGTATGATGGATTTCTCTTAAAATGAGATTCATTTGTAATAGGATTTTTTAAGTGTTAATTGAAATTAAATATTCCAAATTTTTTTTTTTTTTTTACCAAATCACAAAGAACAACACTTACTGTTATGAAATAATTTAAAAACAAATTTAAGTATCTATTTCAGTTGAATTTGATGACTTTAACGTAAACTCCTTTTATCCATAGATCATGTCGAAGCTTTTGCAAGATCTTCAATTGATACCATCGGTTTAAAATTATATAAATGAACCAACTACTGGAAAATCGTTAGTAGGTATTGAAAGTAACAAGTTCCCTGAAGTACACCACTAGAGACAGGAATGAAATCAAATAAGATGTGCTAGGTGGCATGCCTATACATGTATATCCTCTGAGTACCTACTCCTTCCTAATTGCTCCCATATTAGACATCTCATTGTAAGTTTTTATACATTTATTTGACGCTGCAAATCAGCACTACTGAAACGACGATAATGCAATACACATACAATTTATATAATCTCGCTCTGCTTTACTGTTATTTGTTGGAGAAGCGAAACAAACAAATTATATTTCATATAACTATAACATTAAAATTCTGAAAATTATCTATTAATAAAAAAACATATTATACAAAAATTACTCCCTTAGTCCATCAATACATCCCTCATCTTCACGATTCCTTTCCATCATCATTTATCTCACCAAAATTAAAAAGAAAATATATTCTAAAATATTCAGGTGTCAAAATCAGTCCATTTTTTTTTTTTTCATTTTCCCCCAATTGCCACCACCACTGCTATTACCGTCCCCAATACTATGAAAATGAGTAATAAGTGAGCAAAATGTCGGTTTGTCACTTTCATTACACCTAACATCCCAAAAACAAGTCAACATCCGCTGCGCCACCTCATCACAGCTTCCTCCAGAAACCAGCAGGATATCTGTTTTATTTTTACGTCAATTCTTATTAGGGAATATCCACCATTGATTGATTTATTTTGCAATTATAATCATTGATTAAACTTTTCCACGTTACACGGTATATTATAAGGGCAAGCCAGAAGCGACCAAGTTACAAGAATTTAAACAACCCATAACGGGAGGAGAAAGGGCAAGCTACGCGGGAGATCGAAGGGAGATATTTAAAATTCAAAGTTACTGTCACACTGTGAAGCTTAATAAGCTAAGCAATGCTTAGGTTGAGGAAAATTAAGGAAAAGCAGAGATGAACAAAAAAAATAAAAATAAAAAAAAAAGGACAAAGGACCTAATTTATGTCCATTTCAGTATTGATTTAGTGCTGCCACTTTTCTGGGGGGAGATTGGTTGATATTCCCGACCAGCCACCACCGCTCTTTACCTCCAACATTTCTCATCCTTTCATGAAATTATTGTATCTTTCTTTACTCTATGATTGTGCGCGGAGTTGGGAGGTTGGAGGAGGAAAGGTTGTGTAGTTGGAGCGCCTTTGTTCCTTCCTTTTCAACTATACCTACCCGAGGATCAGTGTAAGTGCTTGTAATTTCATGGATTAAAAGGTCACAGATGTTATGTCACACAATTTGAGAGTAAAACTCAAAGGACATATTGCATCTTAGTATGGTGTGGTAGCAGAAAGCCTGTTGGTTCGGGTTAGACTGAAAGTCCTCCCCCCCATTTCTTTCCATATTCATGGCAAATTTTTCTTAATTTTTCTTTGCTCTTTCGGTTTTATGTAGATATCTCTAAAGCTGACCAAGACAGAGGGAAATTACATTTTTATGCAGTTATTCGGATGGATAATTTGTAATTGAAGATTTATTATTCGCAGGAGAGATTGTATTTTAGAGATTTGTTTGGGAAATATCACTGTAATCTAGTGCGAGGGTGGATTATTACTTAATGTCAACAATACAATCGTATTCAAGGAAAAAACATATGTTGAGATTATTTTATTTATGAGAATAATGCCTAATAAAATGAGAATGTTGGGAACCTATGGAGAAATTTTTTTTAAACTGATAGTGATTTTTTTGTTTTTTTTTTTTTTTTATTGAGAAATATATTTTTCGTCATCATTTGGTGACTTTCTTGATAAGAGCTTTCCTCGTATAATTTTTGTAGAAAACTATATACTTTCACCCATAAGAGATTGCAGCAATAAGAAAATGAGGAGGCCAATGTACGTACCTACATTTGGTCTGAATATACAGAAATCATGTAAATATTATGTCTATCATCGGCTGAATATTTTATTTGTGGTTTTCATTATTCCAAAATAAATTACTTATAAACTCAAAGAATTGTAGAGATCCAAGAACTGATCTTTATGGCCGTATAGTGTATTGAAAAGAGACGAATATGAATATAAAATTGGCAGATCAATTAAAAAAGATTAAAGATTAAAAACTTAAGTACTTTATCAAAAAACATAAGGAATTTTCGTGAATGGTCTGCTTTTCACGTCATCTTTAAAATTCTAATTGATTCTCGAGGTGATCTTACTGGATCAGAAAAACTATATTTCTTAATGGTCAAGCGGAACAACTGCTACGCAATTCAGCGATTACGGATGCAAACTATTCTTCTGCGTGGAAATTCCATTGCAATCGTTAACAAAATACGCGCATCCTTGTTTCGTCTTATCTTAAAATGCTTTCGTCGTTGGCCGCCATGATAGCAGAATCTGCAGATAAACTCAAAAGGCAAGCTTTACACTGCTGAATTGTCCTGTCATAAGCTGGGACGACTAATTAATCTTTATCGCAACACAAAAACTCGATTCCGTCACGCGAAAAGACTGGGAAAGTACAATTAGTTCAAGCACAAAAACTTCTACATTTGAAATATTTAGTCTCTTTCTACAAAACCGAATCCACACTTTGGAAGTTATCGGACTACCGAATATGAAGGATGTCCATAAAAGCTCTTCTACCTCCAATAATCAATCGAAAGCTCCTGTTGTTCGAGCATATGTAACTTTATGACCCTCAAAGTGTCCAAATTGCAGGGGAAAGCTCATTCTTTTATTCTGTACATCCTTTAAACAGAAAACTACTTATCGAAAGAAGAAACTTGGTGTCTAAAGAAAATCTTTGCTTAAACTGTCTCAAGTCGCAACACACAGCAGTTTACTATCCTCCAACCTATCGCTGCAAGATTTGCCAGCAATTACCTCACTCGATGCTTCACTTATCTCCAGAACACCTTTCCTGAAACAAAAACTTATTCTTCTGCAATAACTCCTATTTCCACTAACGTTGCTTCGAAGTCCTTATTTTTTCGAACTTCAGTGTTATATAAAAGAAGCAAATTCAAAATATGTCTGCTAGGGCTCAGTTGCCGAATTCTACCAACTGCCAACGATTTCTATCGGTTACGTTAATATATTTGTACTGTTCGCGAATTAAATAATGTTAAAAGACGGAGACACAGATACAAAAATATGAGTTTAGTCATTTCCTACAAGGATGTTATATCATATAACTTCTAAAGGCTTAACTATAGAAACTTGATGACATAACCACTGACATGTATAATATGGACTGACTACGTTCATAGAAATACACTGCAGAACGTGGGCTTACGTCTATATTGCTGTTTCTTTCGGCCTAAGCACCAAATACCAACTGAAGAGAACTGAAAACAACAAACAAATTAGCGGATTCGTCTAAATAAATGTTTTTAAATTAATCATTTAGGGCTATTACTGACAAAAACTGTTTTATCAAAGACAATGTATCCATTAGATACTCAGAAGAATTTCTGAATGTTTTATTAAAATCACTTCCCGACCTGCTTGCTCTCTTTTTCAACTTCCCGCCAATGATTTTTTCAGTATTGACACCGACGTAAGAACTCTTTTTGACACAAGCAATTGTGTCCACGTGAAATAGAAATGTAAGCAGTTCATATTATATACGCGTTTGGACATAACCAAGGGTAAGCAAGCAATACCTCGCTCCAATATAAAATCAACGATGCCTCGACCTGATGTAGGGAAGGCCTCAATTTGTTCTTAGAAATTTACAGAAAATTTTTTCCTTAGAATTGTTATGCATTATTGGAGGCGATAATGGGTGCTTGAAAAACTATAAATAGTAGCCACTGGTTACTATACATACAAAAGGTATTGATTTATTAATATCTATTAACTGAACTCGATAAACTTCATTATATTGCTGCCAACTTACAAAGATTCTAAAAAAGTACTTTAAAAAGTTACTTCAAAAAGTACTCAGTACTTTTTAAAGACTTAGTACTTAGTTACAAGTACTTTTCATACATGCCGTACTTGTACTTACGCTGATGTATGCAGGCCTTCGGTACTTGTACTTAAGTATTCTTTCTTTCGTACTTGCCCAGCTCTGGCGGATGTACCTTCTGGGCGCCAATATAAAAATACAGCTAAAACTGAAATCGCTTTCCTTTTACTATCAAAACGCTAGGGGGACTCGAACTAAAACTATAGAAATCTTCAGATCCTCTGTTGCGATTTGTTTCGATATAATTGCTTTCACTGAAACATGGCTGCATCGTGGTATTCGCGATGCTGAAACCTTTAACAATTCGTATCAAATTTTTAGAAAAGATAGATATACTGATTCTGAAGCTCGTGGCGGTGATGTACTCATCGCCTGTAAAAACCACATAAATTGCAGTCAAGTTGAGCTTCCCAGTTTCTCCAACACTCTACATATTCAACTTATAGTTCTTAAGCTGTCTCTGTTAAAATATGACTATACTTTGTTGCTATATTCCTCAGACTCCATACATATTTTTGACGACAAAGGTCAGAATATTTACGACATCTAATTTTATCCATAGTAAGATAGAACCTCTTGACGAATTACTACTTATTGGTAATCTTAACTTACCCAATATTCAATGGGTACTAAATGAATATGACGAATACTATCTTCAGCTTAATAACTTGACAACAAGGGAATCATTCTTCCTGGACATTATTTCGTCTCTTGATCTCAGCCAAATCAGTAATGTTATGAATGCCATGGATAGGCAGTTAGACCTGGTATTTTCTACTGACGCGGGTAGCTTATTAGTTGAACCTAGCTCAGTTATAATGTCTACTGTTGACAAATACCACCCCCTCTACTAATTACATATTGCTATGAAACCGAAAATCTCGCATATTGTGACGAAACGTAATACTTTTCCAATTTTAGAAAGGCTGAGTTTTCGGAACTTTCCATTATAGGCTTACCTCTATTGATTTCAACACATTTCTGTCTTGCAATAGGGTTGATGAAGACGTTTCTAAGTTTTACATAATTTTTTTTAAATTTATTCTCTTCACATGTTTCCCATGAGCGTCAGCAGTTCTCAAAAACATCTCCGCCATGGTTCTATAATGAACTGAAACGTCTTTAAAATAGAAAGAATAAACTATGGAAAAGTTATATGAGGGACAAAGATATTATTAGTCACAACAATTTCCTCACAGCCTATAATAAATTCAAAGAACTTTCCTCTACACTTTATGATGAGTATATATTCAAAGCATGCGTACGAAATTATTTAGTGATCCACGCATCATTTTTAAGTTTATTAATGTGAAGGAAAAAACGGACAACTACCCCAATACCATGAGATACAAGGACTCTGCTAGTGACGATTTGTCTGAAATTTTCGATATGTTTGCTTCTTTTTTTGACAATGCTCTTGCCTCTTCAAATTTTCACCCTTAAAATAGCAACTTTATTCACATGAATGACTCTCATAACGCATCATTCACTATCCCTTCAATTTCAGAAGAGGATATACTCAATCATATTAATGAACGTCCAAGAGACCTCACAACTGGTCCTGATGGGATCCCTCCAGCCTTTTTTAAGCCATGTTGCCTCGCCCTTGCAGCTCCGTTGAGAATTATCTTCCAAAAATGTTCTTTAGTGGTTGTTTCCCGCAACTATGGAAAAATTCTTTTATCATACCTATCCACAAAAAGGTAGTAAAAATACAATTTCTAACTATAGGCCTTTTGCAAAATTATCTTGCATGCCCAAATTATTCGAATCTATCATTTACTCTCAACTATCAATTTCCTGTAAGAATTTGATCTCTTCAAACCAGCATGGGTTTATTTCGGGTACGTCTACAAACACTAACTTGTTGGAATTTGTCTCCGATACCATTCGCGGGTTTGCAAAAGGCTATCAGACAGATTGTATTTATACAGATTTTAATAAGGCCTTCGACAAGTTATCTCACTCAGTGATACTCTTTAAAATGGAAAAGTATGGGTTCCCCCTAATATTTCTAAAATGGACGCAGTCATCGCTTCATCTGGCGTACCTCAAGGGACTCACTTGGGGCCGTTGTTCTTTATTCTGTCTATCTATCTATTGTCTCTATTCTATCTATCTATTGTCTCTGTTGTGTGGTACTGTAAAGTCTTGATTTATGTTGACGATGTTAAGCTTTTCGCTCAGATTAAATCTGTTAACGATTGTGAACCAGGTACAGAGTGACCTTCAAAAATTTTACATATGGTGTAAGAGCAATAATTCGGTACTCAATATCGACAAATGTGAGGTAATGGCTTTCCGTAGGAATCACTTATGAATATGAGTTCTCGGATTCATCGATTCACCGTGTGGATTCTGTCTGTGACTTGAGTGTCAAATCATAGATTGAATTTTGTCTCCCGTATAAACTACATGGTATCAAAAAGTAGTTCTATGCTGGGCTTTATAAAACGTTAGTCCCGAGAGTTTTCGAATCCTACCATAACATTGCGTCTATACACTTGCTTTGTGAGACCACTTCTTGAATACGCTAGCCAGGTCTGGTCTCCATTTTACGGTACACACATCGAGCGTATCGAGTCTGTTCCAGCGGAACTTCCAAACTCTCAGGCATCTACCCTGAATTCTTTAATTCTTCCACCAAGGTCCAAGATCGCTTGAAGCTTTTAAATATGCTCTCGCTTGAGAAACGCCACATGATTGCCGGTGTAAGTTTTGTGCGTCAACTTTTAAACGCGAATATTGATTCTCCGTTATTACTTAAAAAAATCTCTTCCCGTGATAATAGCCACAAGTTAAGAAGGCTACCTCTATTGCATGTTAACACCTCAAGGTCTAACTTTAGCAAGTATGAACCTATTAATCGCATGTGCATTACTGTTAGTATTAAGGCTGAACATTTCGCTGTTGACGTTCCTAAGCATGTTTTAAAAAAACGTCTATATAATATTTAGTCTTTTTTTATTATATTTAACGTTCTTTCAATTTTTTTGTTCTATGTAAGTATGCATGTAATTTCATCCGGTTTTTTTATTTATGTTTACTTTAACATACTAATACTAACACCGACTAAATGATGAAACATATGTTAATCGTTTATTTATTAAACGAGTCCATGCAGCGAGCTTGTGTTAAGCTGGTTCTGATAGTCAATTACTTCTGTTTTTCCTGCAACAAAATTTAATTATGTTTTACCTGCAGTATAGCGAAGGTGTTATTGCAATTAAAATGTAGACCTAATTGAACCGTAGAGAACCATAGTGGCGTAAGTCAATTCTTACTTCTTAACTATCACCCTGCTAAGCACAATCGTAAAGTAAGTGAAAAGTTACAGTTACAGCTGCTGAAAGCAGTGGAGTTATTGTCAACAAATATATCCATACTTTTTATGGACCGAGGTGAGAAACATCAATTTACTCGTAAACTATGGAAACTTGACTTACGCCACTCTGATTCTCACCGGCACAGCTTTTAGCTGCGGTCGACCAAGAACGAGCGGCGTTTATCAATCTTTCCTGTGTATTTCTTGCCGCTTTTTTGTTTTGTTTTTCTTCGTAATAAGGACCCACCGTTATTGTACGTTTACATGTTTAAGCACGATCTAAGAAAGCTATACCGTCTGATTTGTGTATTGTTGCATATCTTTTTTTAAACCAATATCAGTAAATATCCTATAATAATAAGCATAGCTTGGCAGAAAGAAGATAAGTTAAGGATTAGACAACATGAGGACTCACGCATGTGATTCGAAAACCTATGCATATTGAAAACCCAAGGTATAACTCCTATTCCTCCCCTAGATTAAAACAAAAAACATTCTGCACTATTTACATGAAATTTTATTGGAACGTGCACTGGACTTATATCTTATGAAAGAGATTATTGATTTGACTCCATCAATAGATACCAGAAATAAATGCAATAATTCTCTTCCCAAAATATTGTTTAAAATCCATACTCTACAGAAGATAAAAATTACAAAACTTAGTATACCTTTCCTTCCTACAGTAAAGTATCTACCCCGCAAGCTCATAATTAAATAGGCAACAAGATACAAATAATTGTGAACAATATATAAAAGACTCAAGCAAGGAGAATGATCCTTTTGAAAACAAAATTATTTTCATTACCTTACTTTTCGGACGTTACAATTCCTGAAAATTTTATCTACTATTCACAGATAAAATTCTGCAACATATTATGAAGTAGACAAGAATTGTAAGACTAGCAGGGGGAATTTTAGCAATTCTCATTACGCGAAGTCCAATTTTCATACACAAAGAGCAATTTCCTTACTTATATATATAGGAAAAGGCAAAATGATGAGACAGAAGCGGAGGATATAATCGAGGGTTGTTCAGAAATTAATCATTCGAGAGGAGGTAATTATTGTTTTGTTGGAAATTGTGTTGTTCTCCCTGCTAACACTGTATATAAGAATTGTGCAGGGTCCCTCTAAAAGTCTAAATTGTTGAAATATTTCTTTTTTTTTTGTCTTCCTTGTTTTTCTGTATAATTGTATTTGACTGGGTCTGCAGCAATTTTACAATTCCCCGTATAATATGGATGAAGAGAAATGACTTGCAATTCATGAATAAATGGGAAAATTATGCCGGAAGAACAAAACGTCCAGGAATCGATCAAGTGGCCTTAAACAATTCTGTCGAATCTAAAATATTTGAAGCTTAAGTAATTTAAGTTGAATGGGGATGTTGAGATACTTTGTATATTTTTTACTAAAACAAAAAAAAAAATTAAACAATGCTGAATGATGTCATTTAATACGAGATATACATAATTGGGAGTTTTCCATACTATACTGGACCAAATGCAGATTGTGGTATGTGTGTGGTTATATATGGTCAATGGAACACCAAATGGGCTAATTTTTTGATTTCAGATTTTTCATTATGTGTGCACAAAATTTCCAAAAAGCGATATAAATAAAATTTGTCTATTGAATGCCCTTTAAAATCATCGATAGAGGGAGAATACAGATACATAAAATCTTGTCTATAGAATTATCTTTAAAATCATGTATTAAAGCAGATAGTTGGATAGTACATAGTTGGTAAGATAATCCGTATGCAATCTAAACAAATATAGAATTGTAGAAACCGTGAAAATAAACCAATGTTTTGCGGTGTTAAAGTGATCATGAAAACTGGAAACCAGCTTTTAAAATTGCGCTAAATATTAATTCAAAGTCTTCCTAATGAGATTCGGTTGATGACCTTATTCCGAAAAAAGTTTAACTGCTACGAATCAATAGAATCTCGGAATAAAAATGGCTCATCGTTGGCTTTTCTGTGGACGAATGGCATAATGCGGAAGAGTATAATTGCTCAGGTGAAGATTTCTTTGTGTACTCTGGTGAAGATTCAATGAAACAGGCTATAGGGCGTCTTTTTAGCAAATCTGGATGAAGAGATCTATAAAATAGTAGATTATCCGACAATAATAAAGCCCTGCTAGAAAATCTTACATATCTGTATTATACGAATTATATGTGAATGCTGGGCCATAGATAGCATGACTTTAACACAATGATTGAATATCTTGCAGCATGAAGTAATTCAGCTGGTCTAAAACTTTATTCATCAAAACTAAGGAAGTGCGAATTAACATGAGCAGCATCTGAAGGATAACAACGTGGAAATTATTGCAAACTATCGCAAAATTAATAAATTAATGAAAATCAAATAGGTGAGCAGGTATGTGTTTAAAATAAAGGGGAGACATTTTTCAATTTATTATTTAATGAAAATTACACTTGACACCCTTCCTATTGAAATGGGATATATATAGATGACACTGGTATGTACAATGCGTACCGAAACAAGTGTACAATTTCACACTCAATATCCAAGTGAACGTAAAAGTATAGAAGAATATACTGCAGATAGGATAGGACAATCACTGTGAAGCTCATGTAAATCTTCATTCTCAGTCATAAATTCAATTTATGGCACATAATACGCGAAACAGAAGAAAAACCTGTTCACAGTAAGGAGCTAAACGTTTCCCTATTCAGCTTAACGCATTTCCAGAACGACTAAACTATGAAATCTGTAGAAAGGGATTAAACGAAATACAAAAGATTCTATACCCTAAAACATGTTATAAATTTCCGTGGTCCTTAAGTTGAAGGGTGGTGGATGACAAAATTCATTGTCTGGTGTAGATTATATGCACGGATTGAAATTGTACGGCCGGTAGGAGGGGGAGGGGGGGGGGGATAATAATAACCAGAATAGGCAGCAATGGCGACGCGACGGTATCAGCGCGGTGGGTGAGTTCTGGAGTGCAAACAAGTAATCTCATCTTCCGAAAGATGACATATGCGTGCAAACAATGAAAATGTTAAGTGTTATAGATAGGTCCTGTGAATCGTTTTTTGCTGATTCTCTGCTGGATGTTATGGGGTTCCATTGTTGAATAGTGTTTGCCTCAATAGCAGCTAATGCTATTATGGCTAATTTTTGGGTTGCAATCTGGGTGTGGTATACTGTCAGTATATAAATGATGATACTTTGACAAATCACACATGATTTGCAATTTGATTAAGTGCTTGATTAAGGCATCGAATTAAGTGTTTTCTGAATAATAACTATATATATGAACCCCAAATTTTCAGTTTAACTTCTTTATGCTTTCAGTATATATGTATAGCCTGGATTTGATATTACTCTGCTATTGTACGTATTCACAGAATTAGCTTTACGCAACAACGTAAACCTGATTGTAAGAGCAGGATAGTATAAGTAGCGATTTATTCCATCATTAGATGTGCATACAAAAACATCTTCCATCATAAATACATTAATGAAAAAATCATTATCACACGGACAACTAAGCGGCATTCTCCTCAGATCAAGACAAAACTATCATTAGATTGTGTCCAAGAGTATTTTCTTTGAGTAAGGAACCAATAAATAACCCCTTAGATCCCGAGAATCGAATTGAAGGAAACAAAAGAGCAGACAACCCAAGTTGATCAATTCCCCTTTCTGGACCACAGCCTCTATGTGTTACTTCATATATATATATATGTACATGACACTGCAAAACTTAATATCCAAAATCATCTACAACAGTGATGAGAATCAGAAATTGAAGCTTGAAGAAGATTCGTCATCACAAAGAAATGCAGGCGTTGGTTGGTTAGTAAATGCAGTGGAAAACGTGGAATATTATGGTAGTTGTCTAAATTACATAAACTGAAACATCATCTGTCGAAATGCAAATCTTATATACAATTTTTTAAGCGATATTAAACCTATGTCTATTATAAGAATTTAAAGAAGAATCCATGTATGAATAGCACCACTGCAGACGGGCCAAATCAATGATCATTCGTTCGTAATTGAATTTTTCAAAAATCGATTTACCTTTGAATTTTAATTATTAAAAATGTGCTGTCAATTACATACCAAAATTGACAGGACCTTCGTTTAAATTCACAAAATCTTGGGTAAGTTGACTTTTGAAAAAATCAATTACAAATGGAAGATCATTGATTTTGTCCGTCTGCCTAGGGTATTATAGTAATTCAGAGTCTAAGTAGCTCACCGAAAATTATTCGCACACTAATAATGTACTCGTTAAATACATACATACATATGTATATGTATAATACCACCCTATTCAAATTTAAATGTATCCAATAATAATACAAGTTGCTTGTCAAAGTTTTCTTTAAACGAAAAACTATTCCCACTATTTAAACTTTAGGTAAATTTACAATTTTGTATACTATATAAGAGAGAAACTTATGGCACAGCCATGTTTATCCGGTCAGAAAAGATATAGCCGTCCAAGTGCTGGAATTTTGTTTACTTTCCAAAATTTATGTTAGTCCTAAAACTTTTCTCTCCCTGGCTATTCTTTTCATATGTTCAGTCCAGACTCATTGCAATGTGTACACAATTTTCTACTGTTTCCTTCTCAAAAAAAAAAAAACAAAAAAACAAAAAAAACACAGCATACAAATTCCCATCCCAGTTTTTTATGCACCTTGCAACACTGCAACAGTTTTCCACGAAGTTGAACTTTTTGAAAGTCATAAATTATTTGCTCAGCTCCATTTCAAGTTCTGTTCTGGCTCTCATGCTCCGTTTCTTTACAATCTACAAAGCCCATAGAAACAAAGGTCGCGAAGTGTATACTGCAACTTGTTATTTTACGGTACAGTTGGAATCGTCGCAGTATTTGCAAAATATTGCAATATAAAACAAGCACGATATCGTAATTTGTGATACAGAAATCCTTCGGGGTTGCCTTAAATATACAAGAGTATAATTATAGTATAAATATGTTGTTATGTATGTATAGAAGGAACTGATAGTGCTAAACATAATGATTAAAATTATTTTTTGTCGGAAACATTACCTTATAAATTAAAATATTTTCGTATTTTTTGTTTCGCTCATTAGATGGAAAAATTGTCAATTTTTTTACTTAGGTTTTAAGAAGGTTAAGATTTAATCGAACTCCTCCAGGAACTTTCTGCCATAAAAGTTGCGTTCCAGATTTTAATGTAGTAAGTGATTAATTGCTATCTAACGCGCCTATTTATCACTATAAAAATAACTAAATTAATGAAAACGTGTGAAACCTTATTTGAATGTTCTACAAAATCTTTCGAAATATACAGATGAAAAATTTTTTATACTAAAGAAAAAATCCTGAAACTAAAACCTTTCTCTGTGAACCCTATAATTGACACCATAGGATAGTAGAGTCCTCATAAAAAATAATAATATCAAATTTAATAATATTAAGTAGATAATATTAAGTAGATATTAAGTACTGAACAAGAAGCTGTCAGATCTACGATGAACATAGTCCTGTCCCGAAAGGACACAAAGTGAAATAAATGCAAGATAGTTAAGTACCTGAAATGGTTCGTCCATTATGATTTGAATAAATACATAAATAACTTTGACAAAATGTCCACACATCCCCACTTTGGGCTTCACAGTGCTTTCTTCTTTGACTTATTAGAAAGCTTGTTAGTAAAAGTTTGGTTAGTCCTTACAACTGTTTGGTTATATTTTATGCTATCCAATGTATATTTTAGAAGCTTGATCAAAGGAAATGTGCAGATACTACACACCTAGGCAAACAAACAAAATTGTATGCCGGCGGGGGGGGGGGGGTCTACATCAACTGTTTTTTGAGAGTTTGAAAGTTTAAGAAGTTTAAGAGCTTATTGTATGCATGGCCTTTCCAACGACTATTCAACCAGCCCCATACCCCTTGCTTCTCAAGAATTTTGGTTGTCTAAACTAAAAATGTCGGATTTTCTTACCAGTTGTTTTAATTTAACCTTTATTATTTTTGCAAAAAGGTCATTAACATAACTTTTTTTATAAAAAGTTTAAAATGTAGAAATTCCTCTTTAATTTGACCTATTACATCCTATGTGCTACTTGCAGCCGTTAAGGAGTTAGTAGCTCACAATCTACTCAGGTCACACCAAAATTAGACGATATTTTTTTTTAAATGACACGTGTTTTCAGTTAGTAAGGTAACAAATTTAGGTTTGAGAATAGCTTTCAGAATAGGTTTTGAGCTAATAAATCTTAAAAGGCTACACTTAGCAGCACAGAGGGCGTAATAGTTCAAATTAAAGAGGAAAGTAAAAAAAAAGGTAAGAAAATCCGAAATTTTTCATTTTAGACCTCCATAACTCCTGAGACGAGTGGGGTACCGAGCTGGTTCAGCAGTCGTTGGAAAGGCCATGAAGCTTTGCATATAATGAGTCTTTAATTGTGACCGTACCCTATGTACTGTTTAAGATACAGGGTGTGATGTAAAAATCTAGCTTTTTTCCTTGATCACCCTGTAACTCCCAAACGGTTTATGTGGACCCCCCCCCCCCCTTCATACAATTTTTTGTTTGTTTAGGTGTCTAGTATCCGCACATTTCGTTTGATCAAGTTTCGAAAGTACACATTGTATATAAATGCCAGCTTTCTTTCTATGAGTTTAGTTTACAGAAACATGAAAAACGGAGTCCTCAAACAGAGGGATTAGAGCTAGAGGTCTTAGTCGCCACAAGAGATTTATTTTTTAGAGCATGGTAGAGTTGGTATCTTTAATGCATTCGAATATTGATAATCGCTTCCGATAGAATTTTAAATATCGCCAGATATTTCCGTAAGAAACGTATTCGATAATACAATTTCATATTTTATGTATTTTGATCCAACATTGCTCAAAATAATGTTAAAGCTGATGTTGTTTACTTCTCTTTCGTCATTTTAATTTTATAGAAAAAAGTTTTACTTTAAGACGCGTACAATATACGAGTTCGGTCTATACTGCATATGAGCAGCGAAATTAAAAGACATCAACCGAGGCACAGTATACATACAGTAGACCAGCTTAGAACAAACTACTGAAAAGTGAATTTTAAAAATTTAATTACAAAAAAAAACCCTCAAAATTTCTCCCATAAGAGGGAACTATTAAGTATGATACGGAAGTAATGGGCGAACGGTATAGCTAGTTGCACAATCTACGGAAAGAAATATTAGTTTAATGTAAGTACACATTTCGACAATCTACTTACAAATGTATTGTTCCATAAACTGAACATCTGTTTGACTGCAAAGTGGTGTACGTTCATAAAGATGCCATGGACAGTGTAATATATGCAAAATGGCTGTAATAATGTTTGTGACAATTTGAGAGTAGAACCAAGCCGAATGGCATGGGAAGTGGAACAAATTGTTATTAGCTTATTTGCTTGTCATTTTGCCCTTTTTCCTCTAGTACAAGTTTGTGCATGCCTTAAGTTCTCTTTGTTCCACTTTAGATTTAGAGGAAAACCCAAGATAGAAGTCTTTGTATTAAAAATTGGCTAGTGTGTTAGGCAAAAATGTTGAAAGAGAAAGTATAGTCACATTATAGAAGCATCCTATTCATGTGACAGTTTTGACAGAGCTGTCCTACTGTATGGATATACTGTGACCGAGGTAATGTCAGTACCTGACTTAAAGCCGAAATCGAAATGAAATCATGAAAAAATTTTGCGAGTATACTGTGTGTTTCGATCAGCAGCACAGGGCGCTCTCATCAGGATGGTTCGTTACTATCCATCCCAATGGTACACACACCGACCTACCAAAAGGCTATAATTCGTGAATCATATTGGATGGTAAAAAATGCAAAGATTTAATGAACTTTTGAGATTGTATTAAAAATCTAAAATGTATACAGAGTATATGAGTTGGACATTGGAAATTTCAACAACTTTTTTGGTTCCTACCAATACCACTAACAATAGGAGAAATACTTATCAATTCAAGTTAAGCGAGCCGCAGTCTGTGAAAATGGACAATATCAGTTCCATAATAAAGGCCTAATTTTCCACATTAAAAAGGTTGTTTAAACTTCAAACTTTAGCTTTTCTGACGATTTCTGTTTCGGGTACATATTTTGATATACACTGGTTACATTTATTATCAAAAACTGGAACTAAAAATTGTTCTACCATAGCCGGATTTAATTTTTTTTTTTATTTCAAAAGCCTTAAAAAAGTTTTTCCAACAAAAAATTTATTCGATATGTACATTATGTATATACAATACATATATATATACAATACATATATATATGTATATATATGTAAACTATTCTGACATTTCAAGGGAATCAAGAAGCTTTTACAAAAGTCAATTTGATTGGAAATTGTCGCAAAAGTAATCAGAAAAATTTTCCAATCATCATCATGATAGCAATTTTCCTGTCAATCTGTAGAAGAACAAGTGAACATACATACATACATACTTTATATCCCAATACTATCCTCTCTCTATCCCCCTGGTTTTCCTCATGCATTTATTATACATATGGCTATACATATGTACTCTGATGTATTTACAATGCACCATATATATATAATAGCAAGCTTTTTATTTTTATTGTTTTTATCCTCTTATATATGTTTGTTGCTATACACAATTTTCCTTCAATATTTCCTCCAATGGAACGCTTTTTCCACCATAAACATTCAACATGAGGGGCAATCCTATACCATTTTCTGAAGTTCTCTGGCAAAATGTAGATCCAATTTCATTTTTATTACGTACACATACTCAAGCTTGTTGCTACATACCTATGTACATATATATATATGTACTTATAGCTTATATTACATATATGTTTCTACGTAGCTATAGGTATATATATATTACCTACCTACATATATATTTACAAAGTTGTTATGTTTCGCAATTGTTGTTTTTTTTTTTCAAATAATACCCAAAAGATATGGAAACATACAGAAAAAAAATCCATGAGAATTTCCGTTGCGATTTCATCTACGCTTCAGGACTTGAAGGCAAGTATCAAAACGTGGGATATATGTAGTAGAGGATGCCTTGTTTGCAAAATTTGTTTGTTTTTCATCCTCTCTCTGAAGGATATATAACAGATTTACTTTTATCGGTTTGAATTAGAGGATTTAAAATAAAATTTCTATCAAAGATACAAATCGCCTTTTTGGCTAAGAATTGCTCAAATAAATTACTGGATTTAGTAATAGAATTTTATGTTGGAGAAAAAGTATATGTACTAAAGAGGATGGATATACTATTGTTATATAGCATATATCTATACTCATATGTGATGCTTGTGGAAAAAGATGTATGCACATCATCCTCTTTCATATTTAAACCCTCATTATAGACCTGAACCATCTCTATACTGGGATGCGAAAAAATGTCTTTCTCTGTTCAACTTTGATCTGCTGCACACGTATGCCTTGGTGATATGACACCCCGACTAATATCTATTTTAGTAATCCGAGACACACTCCCAATAAACATGTTTTTTTTTTCCTACCCAGAATTAGGGATTTCCCGTATAATTTTACCATTTCGCATAACATAAGTCTTCTAATATCAGCAAATTTAATGTGTGTTTACATATGTTTGAGATTAACTAACATTTCATTCTCACTTTCGATCGAAAAGGGTGACATAATATAACCCTCGTAGAAAAGGACTTTTTCTAACACGTTTTTTGTTTTACTAATAATGATAACTTGAGACGCTAAGGTTTTATAATTAGATTTCATCAGAGAGAACACTTTGACTGCAATCATAATACCTTAAGACGAAAAGAGTGCTGTGTTGGAATATCGATGGAATAATATAGAAAAAGAAGAAATTAGTCGAGTCATTACAATCTGTCAAGGTTTAACGATCACACGTATTAACCGCAATAAATTTTGGGCAGCCCCCCTCTATTCTATATGTATGTGTATACACCACTGACACTAAGCTCTGTTTTATGACGTTTCTTGCGTTTTTAACGCGATAAAGAGTTATTTTTGGTGCACGATTTCTTCTTATGTTGCGCAGAACAATAATTACTCGACAGAGTCTCACATTGAACGTGTTCCATTCAAAATACCATAAAATAGTCGTTAAAATAGACACGTGATGAGATTTTAGGGTGCTCATTTGGATTACAAATTTCGGGGATTTAGTATATACATATAGTGTTGGGTTATTAGCAGTTCTAGGTGCTGCTGATTACTTATTCGGTTTGTGCTTGATAATATCTTATTATACGTGTACCTATATATTTCCCACACTGAAAGACGTTCAGTGTGTGTTGAATGGATTAATTCAGATGCATTTTAAAAACTTTTGTATACCTATATACAACGTGAAAATTTTTATCTCAGAGCTAAATTTTTCGAAAAACATTAAATTTTTTTTTTCTTACAATATTTTGGGGCGATATTAAGCTAATTCCAAGCTGAGTTTCTGGCTATTTGTAAAGCAATAAGGCTGTGGGGTACAACTTATGAAGTACCACAATCAAGTTATCAGGATTTGTATTGACAGATAAACTGCAATCCAAGCTCTGGACTCGAGTATCATGAAATCACGCCTAGTGGAACCGTATCGCTGCGTGGAAAATGGATGCTAACCACAAGGTTATCCTATGCTAGGTGCCTGATTACAATCACATATCTGGAAACGAAGCTACAGATGCTCTGGCCAGAAAGCGTTCCGCTATGAATATATGTACAGCAGAGGAACTAATAGATCGGCGCCTAGAATCAGTGCAGAGGATTCTAGATGCATAGGCCTGTAAGCTGGCAAATAGCAGATGGAAAGTTCTGATCACATGCACGATTTCCAGACAACTCTCTATGGATGAGGAAGAGGTTGAGATCGTTCAGTGCTGTGCGAGTGCCTTAACTGTGCTAAGCGTAGGAGGAATACACAGATAATAAACAGTTGGGGAGCCTGGTAAGGTTCGTTTACTCTTACTGCCATTGGCGGAGCTAGGGTTTTATTACGGGGTGGGCCTGTAGGGGCCAACCTGACACAAATTGAAGAATAATATTTTTCAATCTTTTGTTTATATCTTTCGTCCTTGGTCCTTTCAGGAAGGGCAACGTTAGAAAAAGCGTATACAAAATAAAGACAGATAATAAGCAGTCCTATATGTATGTATAAACATTAGTAGATTAGATGGAAGCTTACTTTGATACACCGCAGCTCGCAGTGGTATTTAAATTTTTTTTAATTTTTAAGAAATGCATATACAACGCGAGCTAACAGTAGGTTTTCAAATCGTCGTTCTAGATTTACTATGATATTATCTATTACTTGGTAGTAAATGTTGATCTTCCAGTATTTTTCTGGTTGAGTATCGGCTGCTAAATCCAATGTAATGCTTTCGCCCACTGTCGGCTCTGTACAAAAGTCCTTTTGGTGACTCCTTTTTCTGAGACTCTAACAGGTTTTAGTGAAATCTAGTGCGTTTCAGAAACTGCTCGATGTCTGTCCAAATTTTGAACTAATTCCTGCATGCTTCGGAAGTACCTATAGTACTTGCTATGAAATCACTATACTGACCAAGAGTGGCATTTTGGTTCTGGAAAAATTTAATCAGTACATTCACTATAGTAGTTGCTTGCAGGCCTCAATATTTACCAGACATGACGCTAGTGCCATCCTAAGACTGTGCAAGAATTGGAACATCACCCAAATGGTGTTTATTCAATGTATCCAAAATTAATTTGGCAGTCCTTGAGTAAAAAAATTTATAAAACCTAGAAATTATTAGACTATGTCGAGACCGTTCGCATATCTTATGGCTACTGACAATTGTTCCTCTTTAAAGCAGCTGGCCTCGTCCAAACTCAAAGAAAAAAAGCCAAATGCTTTAGTTTCTTCAACAATCAGATTGAGGTTCGATATCACTTCTATTATTTCATTCTGGACTGAAGTAGGTGTCGTGTTTTTCAAAGTGGAGTGAAAATTTGTAATCCTATTTAGAACGCAAATGGGTAATTTTCAAGAAATTACCTCCTATTTATAGAAGATGAGTCCTCCCAGTGTCGTCTCAGAGGCAGACGAACAAGTGTCAGTATTATATTAATAAGTTTAGCCAAGTATTCTCGATTTTTAACAATGTCTTCCTCTTGCTGTTCCGTTGTTGTTGATTAACATCTCCAAATGTAAGAGATTGACGATAGGACACATACATTTGGCTGCATTCAGAGTGGGGCGATGATTCTGAGTGTTTTTTTAAAGCCTCTGCTTATTTTTTACAGTTGCTAAAATCACTTTTCACAAATTTGAAATCAACTCCAGATGGAGCGACATCCCACTATTAAATAATTTCGTTATACTTTCAATGTATGTTCTCATGCTTGCTTGGTTGAAACTTAAATATAATTAATCGATTAATTGGATTTAATCATATTTTTCTGGGGGGTGACACCGGTGCCGCACCGGGTTCAATGGGGGGACCGTGCCCAACCGTGCCCCTACCTAGCTACGCGCATGCTTGCTGCTGGTTTCAGCGCGGCCTCTAAATCTGAGGTATCTTTTCCAGGTAGGATCCCAATAAGGTGGCATCACAATTTACCAAATATAGTCAAGTGTGGCTGGTCGGATATGCTCTTACGATGGCCGCCACTCTAAAGTTATCTAACCTAATCTAAGCTAATTATTTGGTGAATATAAAATTAAGATATTAATATTAAGCATGGTTTCTGCATTGTCCTATCCTATGAGTCCCTTGATGCTGGTAACGAATCTAATTTATAATAGGCTACTTTTGAAAATTTTCTCGAAGCAAATTTAGACTATTAGCTTTTGTCAATTTAATGCTACAAACATTTTAATTATCGATAGATGATTTTAGTTGGATTTTGTGTAAATAAGCTATTGACATTGTAATGACTTGCGAAATTTGTATAACGAAATGCATAATTACATTTCCAGGCTACAACCTTATATGTGAAGAAATAAGGGGTTGATGTGACGGCGTTGGCATTACGGCGTGATACAACTCAAAAATCCAAATTGTCTGTTTTGTTAAACAATTCAACGTAAAAATAACTTATCACACTAATACAACAAAACAATGACAACAATAAAAACTTGATAACTTAAATGCCCTTCATACAATTTCAAAAAATCATACTAAGTTATTTCTTAATTTCGCTATTTTGAACACAGTCCATTTTTGACTTGTGTCCCTTTCCTTGCCAAAGTGCAATATGGAAGTATGTATTCAAAAGATATTGTATTGTGTCATCCTCAAATGAATGAGGTTGACATTTTCTTTATAAAAGTAAAAACATATATGTACATTCCTCCGATTTGTAGAGATTGGGTGTATTTGGAAGAAAAACATGAGAGAGCTTATATAGTCACAAGTATCTATATCAATGTACAATTTTGCTAAATAATAGCTAAAAAAATACGAAACCTCGCTAAAATCACATCCTCTTGTTATTTAGATATTATCAATAATAATGCCATAAGCTCTTTAGATATTCTGGATCATTTCATACCCTTCATAAGTTACAAATTGCTTTTTAGTAATCATATAAAACTAACTATTTGGAAGAATCATAAGCTGCCATCGCAGCGCCATTTATGGAGGAAAAACATCGTCGTCGAAAGATATACAAGTTATTATCGCCCAATTAGCATTTTATGTTTTCTATCAGAAGATCTAAGAACATGAATGTTTATATGCAGAACTTTAGCACCCATAATAACTACCAAATAGCGCAGCGTTATCAAAGATAACAAATGATTGCACATATTCAGATTAGTAGATATTTTAGTCCTCCTAGATTTTTCAAAAAATTCCAATAGCGTAAAACACCAAAAATTTCTAACAAAGGTATCTCTTCTTTTTGGTTTTTAATTTTGAGTCACTCATTTCATTCGGGATTTTCTGTTCAAATAGATAGTAGCTGTAAAAAGCAATATGTCTAGTCTCGTTCTATTATCCTGTGGAGCTCCGTAAGGATCTATTCTTACACCTATGTTATTTAACAATAAATAGTAATCTGGTGTTAAGCTTATAATGATAGTCATTCTAAAATTTCTTTAAAGCTCATTAAATCATTTATTTTTCCCGCGGACGGGAATCGAACCTACACTTGTTAGAATCGGTCAATGATGGAGAAAGAAGAATTTTAAGAACTTTTATTTTTAATGATTCTAAATCAAATTTATAAATACAAGAAGAAAAACAGAAGAGGCGGTTGTTTTTTCTTCTTGTATTTATAAATTTGATTTAGAATCATTAAAAATAAAAGTTCTTAAAATTCTTCTTTCTCCATCATTAAATCATGTTTCCCCTTTCTCAGTCTCAGCTTTTCTTTAGTCTATTTCACATGGAAACCCTGATATTGCTGGTATGTATAAACGTCTTACGCTCTTACAGAAATCACAGCTTACTTATTATACCCTTCGGCAAAACCATCTATGAAATTTCTTATTTAGTTCAAATCGTTCGCCTGTGGAATGTTTTTAAATTATTCAAATTTTGGATTTTTAAACTTTTTATCTATCTTTCTTTACATTTAATTTTAGTTTTTCTACGAAGTTTCCTAATTTTCCTTTTCATGCTCAATTTTCCTACAGCTTAGCGTAATTGATAAATATTCTATATTTCTTATAGAAAAATGATCTCAACTCGTATAGTATATTTTATATGAAGTTATAATATCTTATGTTACCAATGCAAACATACAAAAAATTTTAATCCCTAATTAAACTTAAATCTAAAATCTCTAATAACAAAAAATAAGAAAATACTGCAGAACTATCTGAAATTTCATTTCCTTGTTAGGGATGTCAAATTGTCAATGTGTAGCAAATTGATTGTTCTGATATGCCCTTGGTATTTACTCATCAAAAAGGATATAATGGGTGCAAACTTGAGCACACTGACACTGGTCTTTTATTGGGGGGTGGCTGTCAGATATTAAATTTGATAAGCGTTCAATTATTGTGAACATCTAACACAAAATGCTTGAAGCTTGTCTCTTCTCTGCTCAAGAGGGCGGATATAATTGTTTGACCATTAGCCGCTCATATGTTCAAATTTCGTTCATTTAATTGGAAAATTGAGGAAATGTAAGGCTTAACATTTGATAAAGTATACATATCTACATATATATGTAATGCGTCGAAAAAATAATAATGGATAAACCGTGCATTATATGTATATACTATATGACACCTCTGATGGATCGAATATCTTAATCTTTGTTGTTTTTAGATTTGTTTCCAATTTATTTTGGGGAGTTGTAGTACTACAATCTACTTGCTTCAACTAATGAGGTATACCGTGAAAAACTAGACCTTTCTTATGGTAATCTAATACCACCTGAAATGGATGATAGGATAGATAGAAAGGAAATGGATCAGAGGAAGACATTAAGAATGAAGTAGAAGCCAATATAAAGAAAAGTTTTCTTCAATTATAATAAGACAAGTCAGACCTATAGCTCTCAACACTTTGGTATCATAAGTTTACATACATTAGACTAAAGTGTCGACTGGTCTGACAGCCATATCTCATAGAGTTTTGCTAAATGACGCATGAGTGAGAAAAATTCAGCCGGCATTGATTATGAATCGAACCGGTATTTGAATCTCTATACTCGTAGCTTCCTCTAGATCATAGAAGAAGTGTTTGCCTAATGATGCATTTCAGAGGCAATTGAAATTTGTCATCAATGAGGTTTTCCATTTTTTAAAGAGCATACAAATTTGATGTAATGGCAATTATGAAAAACTCACAACTCAGATAATAGTTTAGTTAAAACATGGGAATAATGTCTGCAAAAATGCTGGTTCCTTCACCAAACCATCGCATATTATTTGAATCGTGTTTTACACAGTTACAGTAAAAGAGGCAAAAAAAAACAATGTGAATGGAAAAATAGCAAAGTTGTGTTCATTTTTTCTATACTCTATACCAACGGTGGGCAAATGTGACTCTCAGAGCCGCATGCGGCTCTTTATTGAGCTATCTGCGGTTCCCATGGCAACTTGATATCCGTTTTTCTTTTTTTATTTCAGAAATTTTTTTACTGAATCTTTTTAAATGTAATAAGTAACTATGTATTTTGTTATACGGATTTTATATTGTGTTTATTTTAGTTTTTATGTCTAGATACTTGGCAGTTTTTTGCAAAACTTATTTGAATGAATATTACGCGTGCGCGTTCAAACCTTATCGACCATTATTCTTACTGAGAAACGCCAATTGGGTTTGTTATGTGACATTCATTACGTAAAAATTATTTCAGATATTCTAAAAATCATCAGCAGAATAATTCGTTAGACGACAATACTACAAATTTGTTTAACAAACGTAAATATACAATTATAAATTCCGTCATTAAATGATTCAAGAGCACACCCACACGTATGCTCATCAATCACAGACGCAAATATGAAATTGCCAATAAAGTTGGGAATGACCAATGAGAAATTTCGAGTGCTGTTTTAAAATTACTTTGTTGTGAGCACGCTTGAACAAGCAAGAGAAGCATACTTTGTTTTGAATTTGAATTTCCTTAGCTTTTTTTTTTTCAATAATCTGTTGAACGACCTTTTTATCAAGCAATTTAAGCTTGTTGTTTACGATGTGTAATATTTCCGCGAGGTAAATTTATTCATTTTTTTTTGTTTCAATTTCAAACTCACCTTACCTCACCTCAGAAAACATCAAAAACGAAAATTCGAACACTAGAAAATAAAACATAGAACATTTCAAAAAAATTGGGTCGAAAAATTAGCTTTTATTGGCAATAATGGAAAGTTGTTGTGTCTTGTTACACTATGTGTCTTGTACACTATACAACATTATGAAGTAAATCATCCCCAATTGTAGACTCAATATTCACTCAATTCAAAATTGCGAACAAAGAAACTTAAATCATTGCCAGGGCTTCGTAAGCAGATTTTTATATTCTTTTAATCGCGAAGATGACAGAGCCAACGAAACTAATTTTTTGATAGCTTCACATAATGATTGTGCCAGAAATCCATATGAAGAAGGAGAATTTAAAAGAATTTAAAAGAAGTGCTTAAAGTTTTGGATCCCGATAATACAAAACTGCATAAATTGATCGCACAGGTATAACCTATCACGCCGTAAAACTAAATGTTGTAGTGGTGAAATTAGTAAAAATTTTGAGAATATTGATGTATGATTTGAAGAACTGTAAAGCCTGCCGTTCTTAGATCTCGAAGAATTTACAGACATTCAGGACGTTCCACAATTCACCGTTCTTGCCCGCAATGTATCTGCAGAGGTAAATGTGAACGAAAAATGTTAGATATAGTAGGCTCTTATCGATACAATTCGCGGTGTCAATGTCAGAAATATACACTTGACGAAGTAAGGTACAGCTTTGAATTGCCTCGTGATAAATTCGTAAGCATTCCTACTAATGAAGCGTCTACAATAGTAAGGAGGGTCCCATTGGTCTTTTAAGGGCAGGGTAAGGTTAATTCGTACAAAAAAAGGCATGTTTTTGTGAATTTTTTGTGACGACATAGTAAAAATATCATTATTAAAATTAATGGAACATTAAAGTATGACATTCGAAGAATATTGTATAAAATTTTCACGAAGAAATATTTAAAAATACGGCAATGGCAGCAATTGTTCGGACGTGTCTCGAAAAAAAGTAGAATTGCGGTGCCCCTCATAACTTGGTGCTGGATTATATGAATTCAAAAAATCAAAGTTCTTTCGTTAGATAATAGTTTTCTCCAGGTAACGCTGGGAGGGTTTTTCGAAATTTCAATTTTTAACTTTTTTGGAACACTTTGAAGGGAAAAACGCGATTTTTTGCGAAAAAATCGTCTAATTTGTTGTTGTAAAATAAAAATTATTAACAAATTTGAAAAAAAAACTCTCCAGCGTTACCTCGTAAATTATGTACAGAAATAGTGTTCAAAATTTCAAAAGGATCGGTGCAGTAGTTTTGCAGTTATGAGGGGCACCGACTTTGAAAACGTGAGTTGTGGGGAAATCGCTTTAAAGTTTCGAACACTAAAAAACCTGGTATAAAAACGCGCGTGTACGTCTGCTCGATAGAACATTCACTGCTAGACTCAATTTTATACTCTTCGCTGACAAAATATACAGTACAGGTATAAGCACGTTTGTACTTGTGTTGAAATTTCTAGAAATAAAACTGGAGGGTAAGATCGGGTATTGTATAGAGTGCGAACCATCTGCCAGGTCGGGTAGGTATAAAAATCCGTCAGGTATAAAAATACTCACAATTTCGTCAATTTTGCTCCAATCGACTTGAAACTTTGACACAATATTCTTGAGATATTATGCATTCAGTTAAAAATATAAAAAAAAAGCAATAAAAAAATTTTTAATACCTTACCCTGCCCTTAAGCAACAATCGTGAAATTCCACATTTTTTTCCTCTTCACAGCATAACTCATCGCGAGCAACTCATAGCTAAATGTACTTAAAATACACAAAATGTATGGAGGATTGTTTTGCAGATTTTGAATTTAATTAGAACAAATGCCAAAACTCATCGTCAATTTAAGATCTTTTTAGAAGAGTTACGGTTAAATTATGAAACAGATGATTTGCCCGAATGAAAAAATAATTATTAATTTGTCAAAAACTGTTTTTAGTTTTGAAGTTGAATCCAAATAAGTTAATCAAGAAAAGTTAAATGAATATGTATAAGAAAAAACTTGAAGAATTGCAAGCTGATTTCAAACTTAGGTTTGAAAATTTGAAAAGTTTTAAGAGGAGTCAGTACTCAAGAAAAGTTTCAATTTAGATTGCAACGAACCTATAGGCAATAAAATTTACTATACGTAGGTTTGTGTCCTGAAAGTGAGAAAATTCATATAAAATTATCCTAGACCTAAACCAAAGACCAAGTTAGAGACATATAGCGTAAAATACAGAAACCCAACATGCTACAATTTAAGATGAAAATTGAATATTTGCAGTTCAAATAAATTGAAAATTTTTAACAAGGATTAACTCTCCAAATTTTTTTTCACTTAATTGTTAAATATACTATTTTGCTTTGTATTTCTACAACTCTCCGTGAAATATTGCAATTTCTAGTCGGTGAAATATTGCAATTTCTAGTCGGTGAAATATCGAGAGAGAAAACAAGTACTATTAGAGTCAAATAATTAAAAAAAACCCAACTAAACATGAAAAAACTCGACGTTATTTGCTAGATCTAGTCTTTATCTTTCTAAAATAGTCACAGTCTGAAGAAATGAGAATACCTACTAAGAGGAATTTGATTTAAAAGACTTCAATTTTTACCATTTTTTACAAGTTTCTGAGCTAATATCTCCATTCTAATATATGTTTTTTTTAATTTTTGCCGACGTTATTTACTAGACTTCTTCGTTACCTTTAATTTAAGATATAAATCGTTATTCTGCTACAAATGGTTCGCCAGAAATTCCGATTGAAAATGTATGAAACTTACAAATCTTGGTACTGACTCTAAGTCTACATTTTGCATATTTTTTGAACCTATTTATTTGTAATATTATTGAAGATGAATTTCCAATTTCTGAAATTTTTAGATAAAACGCTTGGGTCAGTGGAGTTATTAAAGATGAAATGGGCAGTGCAAATGTAGCACAAATCTACTTCTATAAATGAATGTTGGAAACTCGTGCCAGAATCATAATATCCAATCTTAAAGAAAGCTGCTTGCTGTCAAATTTCAATACTATGGTGTGGCTCTTCAAAATATATAGAAAACCTCATGCATATTATAGGTACTCTGTAAATTTACACAATTTTTTTGAAGTAAAACTTCTTGCGTTGGACTTTGAACTGACGCGAGAGGGGAAATGAGTGACAAAAACCTGGCCTTCCATCTCTTCGCGGCATTCACTCTCCTTCTTTTTTGCTCATCTACGAGTCTACGCTCATAAAAATTGTTAATGGCTCGAGCACCCGTTTTCGTCTTCCAATAATGCATAACAATTCTATGGAAAAAAATTTTAATAAATTTCTAAGAAAAATTTGTGGCCTTCCCAACATATTTTTCAGAATTTGTATGCATTTGCACGGCAATGGGTGCATTCATTTCTTCTTAGAAATTTACAGAAAATGTTTCGGCAGAATTTTTTTTTATTACTATTATTTTTAACATTTAATGTTGGTGTTAATGATGGACTTGCTAATGGCGCTGTGAGAACTTTAGTTCACATTTAACAAAACAAAGAGAATGTATGGTTGCTTTTTCCTAACGCTGAGAAAGTTAGTGCATTAGCTAGAAAAAAATATGCATCAGTCATACAAAACCTCAACATTATAGTTGCCAAAAGAAATCATTTTCCATTAATATCAGCTTGTGCTATGACCATCCATAAATCTCAAGGCGGAACGTTCGACCAAGTAGTGTATGAAGTCATTCGCGACAATTATTGTACGTTTCTCTTTCTAGAGTTACTTCCTTGGATGGGCTTTTTAGAGTAGGTACACCCTGATGATAATTTGCGATTTTATCATGGCCGCCGAAACGATACATCTGTAGTAGATTTACAAAATGAATTTAAACGCTCCTCACTTAATACGTCAAATACCGTCACTAACATTGCAATGGATTTTATAAAAACTAAGACTGGTATATCAATTATAACAATGAATGTCCAAAGTCTTCGAGCTCATGCCAAAGACCTTACAGATTGCGTCACACTGACTAAAACTTGGGTGAATAATAGCACGACGACCAACATTCCTTCTTTTCATTGCGTAAAACAATTTAAACGACCCAGTATTAGATCAGGTGGAGTTGCCATTTATGAAAATGAAAAATACACTACAAAAATAAAAACTTGTACGATGGATATAAATACCAAAAGTGTTCAACATAAATATAACGAAAATATAGTATTCGTATCCATATATATTTCGTCAAATCAAAGTGATCAAAAAATATCATTAAATTTATTCACATAGAATTAATTACCTTTACTGAGGAAAGTTCTGCATTATTACAAGAAAATTTTAATAAATTACCTCTAGTGTTGAGCGGAGATTTTAACACAAATTTCACCACAGATGACTCGTTACTATTAGTGAAATTTTTAAACGATAAATTTAATTTAACTATGCTTAACGATCCTAATGAAGCTACAACTAGAGGTGGTACAACTATTGATGCAGTATTCACGAGATTTATTGATAAAATTAATTCAATCATATTTGAGTGGAAAAAACGCTTTATGCAAACGAAAAATCTTTGAAAAAAGAAATTTCATTGCAAAAAGAGGGCGTTTCATATAAGCAGGAACCGTATAATCGTCAGTACGGCTTGGATCCTGCCTGCAGTATACGCCAAAGCAAACAGCCAAGCTGACGTCATATATAGACTTAAATTAATTTTTCAATATGAATTATATGAGGCGAAATACTACGTATTTACTTGAATGCCTAGCAAGATTTAGATCTATGCGGGACTAGCATTTCTAGAGAGTTTTGCTATGAAAATTCATATCGAAATAAATCAATCTGAAATTGACTCATGAGATCAGTTTGGCTGTTTGCTTTAGCGTATACTGCAGGCAGGAACCAAGCCGTACTGACGATTATACGGTTCCTGCTTATATGAAACGCCCTCTTTTTGCAATGAAATTTGTTTTTTCAAAAGATTTTTCGTTTGTATAAAGAGTTTCTTCCACTCAATTCTCGAGCTGCAGACTTGGCAGAAAACTGAGTCAATTTCAGATTGAGTTATTTCGCTATGAATTTTCATAGCAAAACTCTCTCAATTATATTTGATTCCTATTATTCCTACCACAAACCTATTGTAACTTTTATAGAAAATACGCGTAAAGAATCGAAGCTATCAATAGTTGAATGTGATGATGAATAACCAAGATTACTTTTATATTATATTTATTTAATAAAATATTTTTGTAAAAAAAAAAGTCTATTAATTTGATTTAAAAAACAAAAATAGTTAAAATTGTTTTTATTTGTACCTGCAAATTATGAATGTATTTTAATTGCTGTCAAAGGTTTTTCCGTATTTTTATATTAAATAATTTCCAATTCTTTAAAAAACAAATTTACTTTAGTTTTAGCTTAACTATTTTTAAATAAACTTTATAATACTACTACGTGGATATTTGGATCTCTCACTCTCACTTCAATACAAAGTGAGTGAAATAGCAGAACGCTTGAAGTTTTACTCCTGTCGTGGGTCCTCCGACCCCCTTTCTTTTTTTCAGAGACCATTTCTCAACAATAATGTTGTCATAAATCATACAACTTTAACCCAAAGTTCAAATGTCTGCAACTGATCGGTGTTGTCTCATCCACGTAATCCTTTATCCTACACAACTCTCTCTCTCTCTCTCTCTTTCTTGTATGACAAGCAAAACCAATCCTATAGGGTTATTAGGTGATCAAGTTCATTTGATCCGCTGTGTATTTTGTTTCTTGATCCCCCGAGCACGCGTTACACGTTTATCATCTCTGAAATATTGTGATGATTATCATGCGCATGCTTACTAAGTTCAAATCAAGCAGAAAAACTCCAGATTCATAAGAGAAACACACGTGTTCTTTTTAAATATTTTTGTTTCATTATAGGCAGGGGGAAAAGTTTCATTCATTTACAGTTGTACTTCGTGTACGCTTGAATTAGAGTTTTAGTCAGATGACAAACAGACAACATCACACCCGCTTTCTGTGGCTTAATTGTTTTATGTCGTCCGCCGCCCTATAGTTGGTACAGTACGACGAAATGAAGGGTTATAAATGAGCCTCAACTTGTAAGATATTAACGAGTTTCGTTTAAGCTGCGTTAATTTCATGAAATGTATATAGGAACTGATTTTTTCTTAATCTTTGATTTATGTGTGGACAAGAGTTTTAAAGCTATGGAATTTCCGTTGATTTTTTGTTGATTTGAATATTTTGTAGAAATTCAAACATATACATACATAGACGAGTTTCTTCTATATTACATTATTATTTCATTTAGGATTTAGCTATTCATACGTTGTACAGTTTTTCAATGATAAAACATAGACTGTTTTTTCTGTTGTAAGGCTTTATAATAGTTTTTATAAAAGAATTAAAGCTTACTATAAATGGAATCAGGTTTTTACATTACATACCTACATCTACACAACTTTTTACCACTTAAAAGGAAAAAAGTAAGGCATATAGTAAAGAAGAAATTGGAGGTAAGACATTTGTACTTGACTAGTGTGAAATGATTTTTTCTAAGGATTGTAAATAACGAAAATCCCCAGATATAGTTAGTGAGTTGTATAGAAAAATCTGGACATATAGTTGGAAATAATGCTCACCAAAATATACCATATATATATATATATAGCACCGAGTAAATGATTAAACTTGTCCTGACATTCGAAGATTTGCCTCTCAACTTCTAGTTAATCATTCAAAAATCCAACATTATCTCAAGCATTTTTGAACCATTTCCTAAATCATGTGTGCTCAAGACATAACTGCAATATAAGAATAAAGAGCTTCTTTTGACAATTTAAAAATAGAAATGAAAAATCTCTGTATCCAGTTCATTGAATGAGTAAGGTTGATTTCTTGTGACATTTACATACATACATATTTGTTCAATAAGTGCTAGTGAAGCCTTAAACCTCGAACATTAGATAGATTTCACCTTTCTTGTTTGCTACATGAAATTTATTTACCAAATTTTATTTATTAAATCAATTCAACGAAAGTAACGACAAGACCTAAATAAACCTGTAGTTAGAAAGATTAAAATAGTATGGCCTTCCCAAAAGTATGAGCGTCATTTTCTTTCTTTTGTTGAATATAATATTAAGAGTGAATAAATTTTGAGTATTTTTGTGTTATACTATATTTATTGTGTAATATAAATTTATAAAAGCAACATCCGTTTAAAAACAATTACTTTTTCAAATTTTCTAAATGTACATAGCTTCGGGAAAAGTTGATTAATGTTTATCGAAAAGAAATTAATTTCCCAAGTGAATTAACTAGAATATATGCTGCTTGATGATAGAAGCCAGGAAAGACCTCAATCGAGGATTGGCTGCCAAAATTAATAATAAAAGTTTTGCTGACAACAATATCGAAAAATTACGAAAAATGCTAAGATGATCGCTCAAAAACCAACTTTCATTGCGTTTTTACCGTGAAATCGAGATAAACAAAAATAGTACAGATTGTCGCAATGCAAGGATATTCGTAAATCGATCGACAACTATTTAGACTTCATATGATCATTGTGTCTAGTGGCGAAATATTGTATTTCCATTTTTAAGCGAAATCTTAGCGTTTCTAGTATCGATACAAGTTTATATAGCGAAGATTGATGTATATCAAGACAATGTTCACAAATCTTCTTCGAAGCTGAAAATGGTAGGTAGGTATGAGTTTTTGAATTCAACAGGATTTACCATAATTTTATCACCAAACATATTTATCTGATTTATAGCTTTTTATATTTTCAACTTAAATTAAAGTTAAGAACACACGTTTTGATGACGCCCGATATAACTATATCCATGTATACAAGATGGACTTGATTCCGGAGAAAGACTACCAGAAGTGCCTGGTACTTGAAGTAATTATATGAATAAAATAAAAAAAATTCCATAGTTTTGTGAGTTACTTCTCAGACACACTAAAATTTTAATCAAAATTTCTTTAGTTTAAGTACCCATTCAAAAGGCTATAAATATAAAGCATTGTAAAATAGGAAATCAATATAGTGATAGAAATACAATAAAACTAACTTGTCTTCATCAATTTCTTAACTTAGCTCATATCATTAAGTGTTAGCTTCTTCAATGGGTGACAGGACACTCAGGAATTGATGGGAATATAATGCAGACTTACTAGTCAAAAACGGAGCATGCATGCTCCTCATAGAACCCGAACCATTTTGCGGTATCTCTTACAACAGCGTTAAACTTACCATTAAAAACTGGATCCAAAACCAAATGGAACAGAAATGGACTTCAATGATAAGCTCCAGACATGCCAAAAGATTCATTAAAGGACCGTCAACAAAGAAGCGCTTGGGCTATCTAGGAATCAACTCAGAATCATTACAGGAGTCCTAACCGGATACTGCAAGCATAACAAACACATGCATCGGATAATCACCCACTGATGTATGTAGGCTATGTCTCGAAAAGGATGAAACCTCGGAGCATGTCTTATGCGAATGCGAGGCTATTGCACAATGTAGATTCTAGGCCTTTTGCTCATAGTTCTTAAAGCCTGCCGCCTTTGAAGAAATTTCTTTCAAAAATATACTGCTCTTGCTAGGAAAAGTGGGATTGTCGGATGAACTGTAAAGAAAGCGGTGCACAATAATCCAATGAATGGTTGCAGTGCTAAGGCGACTTTCCCCTCTAAATCTTAATCTTAACTGTTACCTTATATAGAATTTTTTGGGAAATATATTTAAGTCACTGTGAAATATAATAAAACGTTTTTAAAAATTCTCTTATAATTGAATATTATAATTTAAAATAAATATAATTTCAAAATCATTCATTTCATTCAATTCCATCTGTATGCAAAGCCATTTAACTAAGAATTTTATAAATCTTAAAATGCTTTATATATAAATTGAATATATTCCAGTGAGAAGAGTAGGTAAACCTCTTACTATTATGGGTCGAAAATATCTGCCATAGCCCTGTTAACCCTTTATCTCAGCGGGAAGCAATTGAATTGATATATTTTACATAATCTCGTCTACCTACTTCAAACTTTCTATCATTTCTCTTTCCACTACCTTTGAACGTTATATTCTCCATCGTATTTGAAATGGGCGAAAAGGGTGAAGCCCACAAAAAAAAAACGAAAAAGAAAACGGAAGCAATTTTCCACCATATTGAATTCGATAAATCCTCGACCGAGAAGAAATATGTTTCATGTACAATCCTCTCGGATAACATAGAACTGGGAAAAAAAAAAGAAAAACGGCAGAAGCAGAAAGACGCAGGCGTTCATATCATATCAAAATCCAACATGAGAGTCACCGTCAGTATGAAGCCAGTATGAGAGCCGATCCTTGTCATTGTATATACATATATAGTCAGTCAATTTCAGAGTCACCCACATCTCTACATCTATCCATAGGTACACACATACATACATCCATATAGAGATAAGATATTATACAAACAGAACAGAAACGTTCGACGACTACTATAGAGATAGGGTGGAAAAGTACAATAAAATAAAATTTGATATCAAAATTTACGATAAGCAATATCGCATCACTACGCCGTTCGCATACACAAAATATTTACCCTTATTTCTGAATAGGGGGGGAAGATCTCATGCCCGAAATAAAAACCCCATCTTCAGTCAGAGCCAACCAACTCTTGTCTGTTATTATATTGTGTTGTTGGATGCCGGGGTGTGTTCCTCTAACCTTTCAAATTCGAGATTATTCCAATTCTTCTTTCCCCAAATAAAAAAAAAAAACAAAAACAAAAAAAATTTCACTCGTGCTAAACGTGGTGGTAATATCAGATACCCCATCCGATATCCCCATCCCCATCCTTTATTTTGTTGATGAGCCGCTAACCACACCAGATTCTGGGGTTCCTGTCGACCGCCATGTTTTTTGGCTCTTCTGCCCTTGCATTTTTGCTACAAGTAACTACATACCTTCCTATACCCGTAGTAGATGGGAATATTGTTGTGGAGCTATACTACATACTAGTTTTTTTTTTTTTTTTTTTTTTAATATTATTTCTGCCATCACCACCCTCAATCTCTTAACGGTATTTCGTGTATAGTTCAAGGCATGCCAAATGAAGGAGCAAAACGTCTTGAACACGAGAATGTCGGATAAAAGTGAAACTAAGTGAAGGATAAAAATTTATTTTATGTGCAAGACAACATTTTGCAGGAAGCGATAAGAAAAAGAAGAAAAACTGACGTAAGGGTGGTTATAAGCCGGGGATAAAAACAATTTATTTTTTACTTTTTCCTATTTTATCAGTTCCATTCTATAGTCTTCATCTAAAAAGGGGGCGGCTTGTTGCAACTTTGCATTAAATAAATACAAAAAAAAAAATCATTAAGAGATAACAAGGTAGACGATGTAGATGCGTTTGTTTCCCAAACAAAATTTTTTATTTTGTAATTAACTCGTTTCTGGCATTACCTCTAATGCTTTTAGCTTTTAGCGAGCTTAATTTTGAATGAAAAGAAAATTATGAGCAAAAATCTGGAGAATTTTTACTTGCTATAGGCGATAATAGGCAGAGCATTGATAAGAGAAAGTATCAGATGGAGGGGCTATGTGGAAGAAAAATAGACGATAATAAAAATAAGTCGAATGAAAAACGAATTGATTTTGCGTTTTAATTCGATTTTAATTTTGAGAAAGACTTTGTAATACGAGGTAAGTAAAAAAGTTATCAGATTGGAAAAGAAGGGTAATTGTCGTTAATTTTTGTTATAATATATATATATAATATAATCGAAATAAGAAGATATTTTAAAGTAAAAGTGAATTGAATTTTGATTCTCACAAAGCAAGAAAAAACTCCACTCATGCGGATCAAGCTCCTAGAAAAACTACATATGGTTTTCTACACTCATTATATATTCAAGCGAAACAGGGACTACTTAGGATTTAGAAGATCACTGTCGCAATGGAAGAAGACCTATTTAGACAGAGATGTCATTCAAAAAGTGGGCAAGCTGATAATGATAGACAGACAAACAAACAAACAACATACAGCTCCCAAAACAATTTTGATGGTATATCGAAGGGGAACTCAGAATTCTCACATCTAGTTCCATCGAGATATTCATTGGAGCGCGATACAGATAGGCTCAAGGGGCCGCTGTTCTTAAATAGTAAGGTAGTACCTACTGTGTTTTTTTTTTGTCTTTTATCTTTTTCTTTTTTTTTAAGAAGAAATTGGGAAAGGGCAATGTGCACTTTTTATACAACCTAACTTTAGGCCCGACATGAAATACCATAAGAGATGTCTTAAACGATGCATTATGATCCTCTGAACATATTTTATTAACAATGTATGTATATTAGTCCAGTCAATAGGGACTAAATAAGGCCTTTGCCCTACAAAAGGTGGGGTAGCTGAAATATTCAAGTTTAGACCCTTGGGGGTGGTCCGCGCGGTTCGTCATCTTGGATTAAAGGTACCAAAAATTTGTTTTTTTTTTTTTGTTCAAAATAATTCCTCAACGGTTGATCCTACGACAAAAATGTAAAAATACAAATTTGAAGAAGACTAAATTCCCTACATTTTTGTAAAAACCGTCTTTTGTAAATCTGATGTATAACGAGTTACAGCGGCGGAATCATGAACATTCTTCCAAAAAAATGTATACATATAGTACCACTTATACAGGGTGTATCTTCCATGGCGGTCCATAGGACAGCAGGTGATAGTAGTCACCTAGTCAAATAATATTTATAAAAATAGCTTTTTCAAGTCTTACATTTTTGGTTTGAAGTATTAAAACAACCACAAACAATGAAAATTCAGTTGAAAACTCTTCAATGTTTTTCAACTTGGACAGTAAGAAGAAATATGTAGTCTCAGATTATTTTCAAAACAATATTTTGCAGAAAATTTTAGTAAATATAAATCCGAGAGTTTGGTCAGAAAAAATTAATTTCTCTCATCTCACAAACTCCCCAAATCTCAATCTGGGATTTACATTTGAACACGGGCGAGATTTAAAGTTAAAAAACTAGGCTCAATATATGTAAGACTTGACAATATTTTTAATAATTAAAATAAATTTAGCAAAAAATGAAAAAAATAACAAATGCTGTGGTATGTTTTTTTTCTTTTCTTTTTTTTTTCTTTTTATCCAAAAGGAGGCGATAGATTCCCACTGCAGAGACTAAAACTGTCCCAAGAAAGTCGCTCTAGCTTTCCCCCGCTTCATTGAAATAAACATTCTTAATAAAATATATCATAATGTCGCTGTATTAACCTGCTAGAAAGAAAAGACCACCACTCATTACCGCACAGGTCCAGATGAGCTAAGCTTTAAACTAATCCGCAGATAAAAGGGCAGACCCAAGAGTACCCAGCCTGCATCGGACGAAGGGCAGACAAGTGCAGAGCAAGTGTTCAGACAAAAACCCAGGGCTATCAACATCTCACAGGAGTGGTTACTTAAAGCCTAAACCAATTGCAATCCATTGAGTGGAAGTGCTGAAAGGCATAAGGCCACATATCGAAATCTAAGTGCAGTCCTCTAGTAACGATGGCTCTTCAAGTTTCCGCAGCTAATTAAATCAAACCATCATTTTTCATATTTCTCCAGAGGAATTTTAAGGTGCAATCGGCTAATTGGTCTAAGGGAAAAGCTATTTATGCCTTTCAAAAAAATAAAACTAAACCAGCCGACTATCACCCGTCATCCTTACTAATATTTAATCCCATCATTGAATACTGAACGATACGCTCTTATCTAATTGTCAATGATAATTTCATGAATTTTCATGCGATTATCATAACTTAAGCACTATACACATGTTGTTAATCTTACTTACATTTTTGTATAATATTTGGCATACTTATGGACATGGGCAGTGTGAATTGGAAAACAAAATAAAATTGACCACAACCTTTATCTAAAAAATTTCAAGTTATTTATGAAGAAACAATATTTCTCAAAATTATTTATGAAAATCATAAGAAAAATTTTGGACTATAGATAAGGAAATCAAATAAGTTTTGTTTTTATCATCAGAAGAAAACTATACCGAAAGCACCTTCTTATTATAATAAGAGAAAGATATCGAAGAAGTTTTGACGTTCTTGTTTTTTTTTAGGGAATCGCAAATAAATAGATATGTATGGGTAATATAGCGAACCAATCTCAACACTTATACAAAACCTCGGCAGAAAGTGATTTATAGGCCTTTTAGTGTATTTTATTAAAATGCATATTCGTTGCTCGGATGTCACACGACAAAGTTTATGATTTTCATATGCGCGTATATAAAAGGTGCTGGAGATAAACAAGATCTTGGACCATTGTACGTCATAAATTGTCTCACCGGCATAATTGCTTCTCCTTCTTAGTCTTATATAGGTATTTATTCCCTTGGATTTCAATATATAAATTCCTGTTACTTTTGCTCTGTCTGAATTTCTCGATTTCAGTGTTTCATTACCCGTCTGAGTGTTAACACGATTAAATACTCTCAAGGTTGCTCTTGGTTATAGGTTATATATGTAGGAATGGTGAAGTATCTCTGCCATGGGAGATCAAGGACTGTGATAGTAAACAAAACAAAAATGTAAGAAGACATTTCATAACAAACTCAACATTCCGTGCGAGCGCAACAAGTCTTTGCTGTTTTAAATTTTATTTCGAATCATTTTGTTGATGGGGGGACTTATAAAAATAATTAAAAATAAAAAACAACACATAATCTGAAATCGTATTACTTTCGGCTGATTAACATCGATCATAAAGTTTTTATCATAATTTTATAATTTTTCAAAGTCATTTAATATTTTGTCAACGGTAGAAAATTTTTCTTTTATTTCCTTGTTTGTCTTCTGTACAAGGTGCACCATAAGTAAATTTAAAAGCCGATGAGTACAATAAAAAATAAAAGGCATGAAAAGACAGATCTGAAGATTCCGTCTACAATGAAATTGTGAATTTATGAAATGATTTATGATTTTGTTACAGAAAATTGTTGTGAGAGATGACTAATAAAAAAAGCGTGCAATGCAAAATAAACTGTCGTGTTCTCAGTGAAAATTAACAATTTCAAAATAATTAAGGATGGAAAATAAAAAAACAAATAGCATTTCCTTCAATCTCTAAGGTAGACATTTGGGAAAGGTACGGTATATGATGATTAACTATGCTAATATATAAGTATCAATGCATCTGTAGACATACTAAGCCTCCTATATGCAGACGACTTGGTCATATTTACGGAATCTCTGATGTCGATGCGAAGATTACTGCAAGCCTTGGAAGAATACTGCGATCTTAACAACGATTTAAAAGTTAACACTCAAAACTCGAAACTGCTAGTTTTTCATAAGGATAGAAGACGGTCAGCTCGGGATTTTTATTATAAGAGGGAACCAATTGTAATTGTAAATAGGTACACATACCTTGGCATCACTTTCTCTTCTTCAGTCCTGTTCTTAGTTGCTACAAATGAAATGATCTCAAAAGCCAATATCGCATTAGGCAGTGCGCGGAAAGTTTTGACCAATGCTGAGGTTAAAACCTGGAATTACAGATGCAAACTATTCGAGTTCTTAGTCATACCCACGTTATTATACTCCTCTGAAGTATAGGCCTTAGGATACCTTGATAATTTAGAGAAAATACAATCCGGTTTCTTTAAGTCAATCCTCTCACTGCCTAGATGTACGCCAGGATGCATAGTGTGATCCGAATGTGACCGTCATAAACTCTCTTGTTATGTATTCCAAAGCGCACTTAACTGGCTGCCCAAATTGCTCGAAATGCCCAACAACATACTACCCAAAATTTGTAACTTAAGTCTGCTTAGAGCTGACAATACGAGGAATAATGAACTCAGATATAATTGGGTCAGTCAATTAAAAAGGATGTTCGAATCCTGTAATGCTCTAGAAACGTAGAATCTACAGGATCCAAGTATTTTTAAAAAAAAAACCGTTCTAATGAGATTCTGCAAAAATACTGCTTATTAATCAGACAGGAAGATCTCACTAAATTATACGCCTTCGAGAACCGCACTCTTTATAAAATTATTCATCCCAACCAAGCTGTCACTGGATATCTTCCTTTTACCACTAAAATAGACAAAATTCGAGTAATTGGGCAAATACGTACATATAAATATGAAGAACTTGTAATTTACAGGAATGGGCGGAAGACTACTATTGACTGTTTAGCCAACTGTCAGGTGTGTAATATGAACAGAAAAGAAGATATATTTCATATTTTTATGAAATGCCCCATGTATAAATCATTAAGAAACATTTATTTGGGGAATTACATTAAAGAATTAAATACTCTAAATTTTTATGAATTGTTTATTTTCAATTCAATTAATCAGCTAAACAATGTCTATCAATTCACTATTAATTTTGTACGCCACCGGCAATTCCTAATGAATGAGCCATAATAAATCGTTTTCCCCTCCTTATCTGGTATTCATGTCTTATAGAACCTATGTATATAGGAAATTAAATTTGAATATAGTGTTAAATGTGTGCTTAAATTACATCTAGTTATAGAGATACTTTTATACTTTTATAAGATATCTTGAACTAATTTTCTCATTTTATGATTGCTGTTTTAAATATCGTTAATCTTAGAAATTTGATTTATAGAAAGCTGTAAATTGATCGAGAACCTCTTTGTATGGAAACTATGTGTTCCAAAGACAAATCAAGTATTATTATTATTATTTATTATTATTATATAAGCGAGAGCAATGTGGATTCCCCTTTTAATGACAAATTCTGAACGAGTAAAACCCGAAATACAAAATTCCAGATTCCAGAAAACGAAATTCTACAACACGAAACTCTTTAACAAATGTATTTGGCTATAATTTCTGATATACTCTATATAATGGCGCTGTCAGAAAAAGTCTTTGGTTTAACAATAGTATCTACATCATATATTCCTTGGTTCACTTAGATCTCATTATCAGTTTAAGGAAAAAATTCACATACGTTTTTGATATAGTCATTATATGGAGCATCCTTTATACATAAATCCCCCAAAAAACTCGGAAAAGGGTGATCAGTGCCTTGGGAATAAAGAAAATTGAAGAAAAATTTTATCAAAATTTTCGCTACATTCTAAGTATACAATAAGTTTAACATTGGTTCAATCAATGGTGGATGGATGTAAATAGAATACATAATATTACGTTATATATAAAAATTATTCTTGTGAAATTATTTAGTGTCTATAACCTTTCCCAGCCCTTTTCGTTTGCTAGTTTTAAAACTCTTTCAATAGTCTTGCATTAAAGCCCTAAGATAATGCGGCATTCACTACCAGCACTGGTATTAAGGTCAAGTAATTAGCAATTCAATATAGTGTATCGCAGAATTACATTGCCGAATCGAAGTTCATATCGAATTCAAGCTGAGTTTGAATATCGATGCCGGATGATATCATTTGAGAATTTAAAAATTTAAAAAAAAGACAGTAACCAACTTTCACAGCAGTGCTGCATTGTATTAGACCTCTACGCCGGAAAATGAGAAATTAGAATTGGTGAACAGCATCTTTACAAGCGCGCATTGAAGATGTTAATAATATGTAACTAACTCAATGAGAGTCATCTGAGCTGATGTTAACAAACAAAGTCCTTTCAATCATTTAGTATAAAAATTAGAGACAAATGGCAAAGCTTAATGGAAATTGAAAAAAATTTCAACATGAAATGAAAGCTGGTAGAATACTAAAATAGGAGTTTCAATGTCCTTTCCGAAATTTTTTAACATTTCAACATAACTCAAAGTCTAGGGGCATGTAAATAGATGCTTAAGCCTATCCATATAATTAACCCCATTCAATTCTGTACTAATACTACTCTCAAAAAATTTACTAAATTAATTTCTCTCACCTCAGGGCGGTATCTTAGAAATTCTAGATATTAAAAAGAAACTGCACTACTAGCATCTCTATAGACGATGCTTGATTTGGCTCCGCAAAATAACGCTCAAAAGTGATAAGTGCAATAAGACCCGAACGTTTTGGGTCTTATTTCCCAATGAAATAAGGCCCGAAAGCAAATGTGAAAAAAAACCCAAAGTATGTGAAAAAAGGCCCAACAAAAAAGTAAACTAAAGCCCAAGATTCAGGTTAACAGAACAAGCAAATAAAATAAATCCCAAAATATTGATAATTGATAACCCGGGGGTTACACCTACAAGTACAGCTTGCATGCAAGCCTCCCTTCCAACGCGATTTTTAACTTGACAGCAGAAGGCAGTTCGGTTGATGTCTTATCATCTTGAATGCAAGTTCATTTAAAAAATGGCATTGAGGCGTAAAGTCATGCGTATATTGGAAAATTATAGCAATAAAGGAAGTAGCAGAATGATAAAAACCCAAGAAAAATTTAAGAGGAAGGTGTTGGTAAATGATGTAATGCAAATAATCCCAGAAAATCACATTTTCCCAGTATAAATTTATCAATTTCTCTCAAGCATTACTTTTCCGCCATCTTGAAAACTGCATAATGTCAAATTACTATCACCTCCGCTGCCATGGTTTTTCATCATGCAAGTTCGCTGAGAGCTGGGCTGCCAGCATGGCAGTAGAGGTTATACGTGCAAGAAGTATGGCAGTGCAGCTTGCATGCAAGCTGTACTTGGAGGTGTAACCCCCGGGTAAGAACGCTTCGCGCGTGTCGTGTGGGGAAGGGGATGGTGGCAAGGGGTGCAGCACCCCTTGCCAACGCCCACCCCCCCGTCAACCTCTTCGCGCGTCGTGTTGTTTCGAATATCAATGCGCCCTGCACTCCTTGGCGCCCCCCCCCCCTCCTCCCCTCCCTAACATCGTTGAGAAATTTTTCCTTCATTTTCTGAAATGATTTTTGGGCATTATTTCATCAGGTCAATTTTGTGTCTTGGGCTTTATTTCATTTACGAATTTTGGTTTTCATGTCATTATGAAATAACGCCCAAAATCGATAAGTGAAATAAAACCCAAAAGTGTGAAATAGCACCCAAAAATTTTGAACATTATTTCATATTTGACACGTTAAAATTTGTATGGATTTACGTTTTTTTTAGTTTTTAGTGGGTACTGCACTTTTTATACCCTAGATGAAATCTATAGGGTATACTAAGTTTGTCATTTCGTTTGTAATGCATAGAAATAATGATGGTAGTGCAAAATGGATTGGAGACCCACACATAATATTAAAGTTATTTTGGTTTTTGTATGTCCGTCCGTCCGTCTGTCTGTCCATCTATCTGTCCTCACGATAACTGGAGAGCGCGTGTACTTATAGAGCAGAAAATTCGCCCGCGTGCTTTTAAAACAGAATGTAAATTTAAGTTCGAAAATCGGACAAATCGGGCAACCCTTTCTTAGTGCTGGCATACAAAACTTTGGTTTTTCGCTATATATTTTGGACACTGCCTGAGAACGCGTCGACGTAGAGAGCTGAAATTTTGTACACAGCGTTTTCATTGTACTAGCAAATAAAATTTCAAAAATGGACTAAATCGGGGAACTCCTTCTTGGTGTTGCCATCTAAAAATTTAGGGTTTTTACGTATTACAGTGAAAACGCTCAGTCCAAGACATTTTTATTGTACTAAAAACTTCTTCAGAATACAAAATGCTATAAAATTGGCTATAATAATTTTTTTCTGTTCGATAAACCGTTCTAGAAATAAATACGAAAAACCACTTCAAAAATTTCAAAAGTGCATTCATCTAGGGTATCATATAAGAATTGGTCATAGACCAATTCTAGCTTTTTTATTTGTTTTTTATTAGGTTAGTTTTATAGTATGCCCTTTTTCATCAAAATTATTTTCCCTTCCATAATATTTAATTTTTTGGATAAAATTTTCGATTTTAAACTATCCTCGTCATTGGACCAAATAACAGATTGGATTGAGTTATCTGCTGTTGCGCTTCTTAATTCGATTCATTGTTTGCATGAGTTCGCACTGCTGTTTTGAGGTTATTCTCTTCTTTTCTTTTTGCAAGAAATTAAATTATAATATTTAGGTGATAAATAAATATAAATTTTCCACATAATAACGGCCGCTGACATCCTAAATAAACTTATTTTGTTTTATACATTTCACACAATCAAAATGTATAAACGACAATCCGTTAAGGTAAAATTTACTTTGGAAAATTTAAATTTATGCAATTAGATTAACAACATCCATCTAAGAACAAATTCATACATACTACTGGGTATGTTGTACTAGATTTAATAAAATATGGCAATCAGACGCAAATATCTCCCATGAAGCTTCTTAGCTAAAATACAATTTTCGCATTGTTTCTATATTCATATATACATATATGTACTAGTATGTAGTACTTAGATCTATGAATATATATTGAAATTGCGGTGGGAGATATAACATTGAACCATAGACAAAACAACACAAAACCTTATTTGCTCTGCCGCAAGGGGCACTTATATACATTTTACTGTCAATCCGCACATTCATACGTACACAAAAGGAACACACAGGATACACCGAATATAAGCTCGTTTGCAGGCGAAAATTAGCAATAAAATATTCATGAAACTAAAGTAAACATATCTAGCACAATTCCCTATGCAAAGGTACGTGTACCAAAGTGTTTATAATTTTAGCTATAGTATAGATATTTCTACATATATGCATAAGTAGTACATCTATATATATATATGCATGCATGCTGTACACATTAGTATGTATACAAAATCTGTTAGAAACATAACAAAATAGTATAACACAAAAGATATGTTGCAGAGTTACTGCAAACCTTTTAAATTGGTCATCTCTTCATATATGTATGCAGATATACAGGTGGATGGAGGCTCCTACTGGGCGGCAGATATGGGTATTCTTTTATGACCCAAAGTGGACACGTCCATCGCATCGTCCAGATTAGAGGGTGAAATATATATACTTATATATAAATAAATGTTGCCCATACTCTGATACTCTGAAGTAAATTTGGACCTTTTCAATCTCATAGCCTCATAGGTGGCTGTGAATAATGGCTGGATATTATTGTATAGGTGGTGGTGTTTCCTGATATATTTATTCGTTTTCTATCCAAATCACTTCTATAAAATATTTACTAGTCAACTTTTCTTTTATTCAATAAATCTTGTGTTATTGAGTTAGGGGAATTGATGAAGAGAATGGGTGAATACACGATATGTATATAAATTTGAATCCTATAATTTTGGAATAATGTATACCTACCTATGTATGTGTATGGATAGAGACGGAAGAGAGAGGAGATAAAATTTCTTGACCAGAAGAATGATAATTATCCTTTTTGAGTTAAAAGTAAGGTGAAATTTTTAACATATCTATGTACTCTTCACAATAAAAAAAATTAAAAATTATTTTCTTAAAAATTTATGACCTCTGTCAACACCTTGCGAACAGCATCTCATTTTCTTCTATAATTTTGCGTGGAATTGCATAAAATTAGGCGTAATGTCTGCCATCAGTAATGAAATGAATGAATTATGCATCATAAAAACGTATATCTCAAAAACGGTTGCATGTAGGAGTAGGAAAGGTAAAAGACTGAGGTTTTCAAATATTGCAAAAAACTATAACGTTTATTAGGCATTTTGGCGGGAAAATCGTTAAAATTTTAGAAAAAGTAGATTTTTTTTCGAATTTTTGTGAATTTGACGTCCTAAGTAGCGACGTGAATGATATGGAGGCATAGTTCGACATTCGTTGAAGAGCTTAGACGGTTTACTATCATCTGAGCTGAAAATCACCTTCATAGGTTGTATAACAAGGAAGTTGCGAGGTATTTGGTGGAAAAATAACATACTTGCTTTAAACAGCTCTAATTCCTGAGGGGCGCACCTGTGCAGGGGGGGGGGGCATTTTTTTACAAGCACTTCAAGGAAACGCGTGGTATACCGGAAGGCTCCTGATCTGAAACATCCTGTACATCAAAGATTTTATTAAGGAGTGGTAAAGCCTGGAGAAGAATGCAACGTAGCTACCCCAAAGGAAGAGTAACTAACCATCACGCAGAAGTAAGTTATAACTGAGCGCAATGAAAGTAGCCAACGAAGCCACGAACTTTCACATTGACATTCGGTAAGAGACTTTTGGTCCGGTTTAGAGAGACTAAAATCTCCGAAATATTTACACGGCAAGAGCCTTACGTCTCTGGAGACCAAAAAATTAGATCTCCGGAGACCATAATAAAAAAGTCTCTAGAGACACGTCTCCAAATTGTATACACGAAATATGAAGTTCGGTCTCTAGAGATTTCCACAGAACTTTGTTAATTGTCAAGCAAGAGATTGTTAGAAAGAATTATTTCAAAAGCTATTAATATTTTTATTTTATGGAAAAAGTGGAAAAGCTTAAAAAAATATATCCTTGGTGTACAAATTTTACGGGATAAACACAACAAATGAATTTTTTTTAAACTCTATTGACGAAACAAATTTTCTGCCCTAAATCCATTATTATGCTAATTATTATTTTCTTTGTAACAATTTTTCAAACTGACTCCACTTTATTCCTTTTTCTTTCCGAGTAGACCTACACTTAACTGAACAGAATCCAGAAATAGTCTCCGGAGACCTGGAAACGACAAATGAATAAACTTCAGAGACCAGAGACCGAACCTGAAGGCCTGTTTGTTTTAAAATACACGACAGAAGACCGGAGACCAAATAAGTCTCAAGAGACTAGGTCTCTTTAGAGATTTTTTGCATCCTTGTAGTGTATACACGGATCTCTGGGTCTCCAGAGTCCAAAAAATTAGTCTCTGAAGGCTAAAGTGTCTCGACGTGTAGCTTCACCTTAATATTCTATTTATTTTAAAAAAAATTATGCTCAACACCATGAGTTCCGAAGAAAATTTAAATATGGAAAAAAAATAATTTTGCGGTCTTATTTATTATTGTGGTAGTTAAAACAATTCGTTGTGAAATATTATCTTGACACAGTCACCAATGGCCAATCTATTCATCATCTTGATAGCTATGATTTTGGCACTTCATCCCCGCATTTTAGCAGAATGACTACGATGCATTCAGTTCCAAGCATAAATGATTTTTTCCCAACCAAATTTCTCTCTATTATGTATGAGGACGAATATCGCCTTTGGGGAACAAAACACTCTTACGATTCGCATAAGCTTGGAATGCGAAAAGTCGCCGACAAAATATATACTATCGAGAATCTCTAGATTTGTCGCGGCGACGATTCAAATGCTATTCAACTTTTTGTAGTTCATTTATACTTTTCTTTTTAAAGCTACTATTACAGTTACGACTGAAACACTCTGACGGAGTAGCGGTGATGGTAGCGGTACATACATTTTGTTATTGTAAGTAAGTTGTTGCGTTTCAGCCATTAAAGTACCAGAAAACACCTTTTGATACATTTCACAGCATTTTCCAGATGGAAAAGGAGAGTTGTATGAGGGAATGGGAATGAACATATTCAGACATTGCAGATTTGCAAATTACAGATTCGGTAGCCCAGAATATACGAAGAGAATGACTAACAACAAAAATGTGTCTATTTACCCTACTCAAGTTACTTAATAATTTCGTCTAGAATCGAACTCGGGCCGGGAACATAAAAATTTTTGAACTACGTCTTAACTAGGCGTAAATAATTGGAAAAGAAAAGCAATAATGGATATTGATATCACAGATGCCGAAAACAGCAACAGTATAAAGCTTGTGCTGCTTTCGGATCACATATGCATTTACCATAACTCGAAAAATTGTGCACGCATTTAGCAAAAATCCATGTAACCAACAAGCAACAATTCAAAAATTCTTAATATATATTTGAATTATTAGTTGGATGTCTTAACTTACATAACTGCACTTTTTTTATGCTTTTCTTGATATTCTGATTTAACGCTTCATTGCGCATCGCAACAGTTTCAAATCAAATGATGAAGTGAAAAACATAACTTGGATTTATTCTTGTGCTCCACATGTCAGGCCTGTAGAGCCAAACCTTTTTATTCTTTTATAGCAACAATCTATCTTTTATTATGAAAAACTTGAAGATTTCCCTTCATCATAATTATACATATTTTTTGCCTATACTATATCTATACATCATAAAGTATAACCATAATATTCACGACCCCCCCCCCCCCCCCACCCAAAATTAAGGAAAGATTTGTTAAAATACAGCAAGACAAGTGTATACACATCCTATATCCTTTCCTTCCCAATTACATTTCTAAAGAATTTCTCTACCATCATTATTGAAGTTAAATTCATTTTGTGGTCAAGATTCTTAGAGAGAGAGAGAGGGAAAGAGAGAGAGTAACAGAGATTGTTTGTTTTGTGAAGTGCATGAACAAATATAAACAAACAAGCTCCATCAAGACTATGTGCAGAAAGAAAAATAATGTAACAAGTTCACAACATGTACAATTCTCTTTTTAGATAAAAGTCCTATCCTATAACTTAAGATAGCCTAACCCTTAACTCTTGCAAAAGTAAATTTACACAATACACAAACTTCTCTCTCTGTGCAATGGAACAAATTTAATTCAGGACAAATATCTTCCTTACGATAAGATAAACATTGTTTAAGGAAAGGAATTTATTTATGCACGCAAATCCACACATTCATATACAATATATATAGTATGTATATATGGAAACGTATATGTTTATGTGAATGTAAATGCATTTTTAATTAATAAATTTGATTCTGTAAATTCCAAAAAAGAGGTTGTTAAGCGCTGTGGGATGTGACCACCAAGAGGGCCTATAATGCTCTCTAGAGGGGAAGGTTGGGGCACCAAACAGAGTGTATGACAATTCTTATCCTAATACACAAATATTAAGCAATTAAACGTAAATGATGATGGAAGAACTCTAAAACCCAACTATGAGCTTTCATTTGAGCAAACAGTGTTGTCAATTCTCGGAATGTCATAAAAAAAAATCAATCATTTCAAATCAGAATTGCGAATTATGAATGCAGATTATCATCAACAAAAGCCCATATTCAAATTAAATATTGTTTCTTGTCTTCCAAGTTCAACTGCCGATAAATATGGCAGACTCCATACACTTATTTTTGATTAGGCTCTGCTTCGAAATTATCGTCATAAACAAAGAACATACTTGATATCAAGATGACTAGACTAATTCACAAGATAACTATCGTTAGTAAGTATAATTCATGAAGCCAATTCTCCAAGATATCCCTAATTTAGAAAACCTATAAAACTGTACAATTCCAACTTCTCCCGAACTGTACGTGAAGTTTATTCAAACACACCATTTTGAACCAGGCTGATTCAGTGAACACTAAACTAACTGATCTACACTATAGTTGCTACAACCAATCCGAACATTGACTCGTTGTTAGGATTAGGATATAAATACATTTTTTACCTCATCAATCTCTTTCTTTTAGCTTACAAACGTAAACATTTTCTATACAATTATACATATGATTCGTGACTAGACCTGATAACTAACCTAAGGAGGTTTAAAGTAGGATCATCTCTCTATATTCTACAAAAAATTTAACTATTTTTTTCCCAGTGCTGAGAATTACAAATGCTTAGGTGATCTGCAAATCATCGAATGAAATATCAATCGCATATTAAAGCAATGTTGAATGTCTCGACTGTTTTGAGTTTGGAACCCAGTCTCATAGAACAATAACAATACCATCGCCGCCACCAGTGCCTTAAGTTATTCAGTTAAGGATAAAAAGTTTATAAATAATCATTGCAATCATTGCGATCAAATTCATCCATACATTATTGAATCGCCATTTATTTTGATGCAGAAATAGGAGAGCCTGATAACTTTCAAGTGCACAAAACTGTTTCTTGATGGGCCCAATAGGAATATCTCTGATTTTCTCATGGGGCTCGGAAGAAAACAACGTAGAACTATGGTTGGCATCAACACCGGCCACAGCTCGCTTCACGCTCAGCTAACAAGGATGGGTCTTATTGACAGCCCTGAGTGTCTGTCCTACCTGGAATGAAAGCGTGAGACAACCGAACACTTTTTTTATGCTTGCCCGGCTTTCGCTCGGAGCAGGCTAGATACTCTAGAGCAGGGGTGGCCAAGACGTCGACCGCGGTCTACCGGGCGATCGCGTAGACGTTTTTGGTAGCCCGCGAGAGTAAAATCAATTGAACAAATGTTACAATAAATTGCCATTTTCAGATAATTGCGCCGCTTCACGTGGCGTGAGTAACGGATAACCCAACCCTCGCCAACATGGTGCCAAGTCTTTGCCTCACTTACCCATCGCACGCTCTTTATTTCTCTCGATATCTCTCTCTCTTTATCTCCTGTATTAATAAAAAATGTGCCTTTGTGTTCTCAGTTAGAGTACTCAGCTTGTATGAGTATTTAACTCTGACGATGGTTTTGTTACGTGGTGATAATAATAGCGACTAAAATGAGCGGGCAGGTTTGTCGAGTGCGGAAAAAGGTTACCATTATCAGAGGAGTTATTTACTTTTATGTTCAAGGATTAATGTGTTTGTTCTATTTGTAACTCAGGAGGTGTAGTACTACACACAACAAAAAAAAAGCATTTTAAAACTACACACACAAAATACGTCACTGACTTTCCGGTTGGAAGTAAAATCTAAAAAAATAGAAGAACATGAGTTAAAAACTGGCTTATGTGCACACAGTAATCGGTTTTTACGAAGCCAGGCACAAAATTAAAAACAGCGACATTGGTATCGTAAAAATAAAAAGGAAAATCTTTTGTAAATCGCCGGCATTTCCCTGCATCGGGAATTCTAAATTTTCGCCGAGCAGTTGGAGAATTTACACGAGAAGTTCGAAAGAAGTTTTTGGAGCTCGGCTTGAAGTCATCAATTTCATAGTGTTCCCGTTTAACGAAGGCATTAACATTGACAGAGGAAGAAATTATAGTTGGTCCGACATATCCAAGTATTTTTCAAATTTGGACTATTCGGAAGCATGTACAGATTTTTTTAGGAAAACTTTTTGCGTTTTATTTAAAACCGTTGCTGACGGTAGACCGCTACGATATTCTGAGTTATAATGTAGACCCCGCACTTCAAAAGTTTGGCCACCCATGCTCTAGAGTCTGCCCTTCCATCTGTATATGAGCTGAAAAACCTTCCTCACAACACCTGATTCGCTTCATTAAGAGGACAGGAACATCTTGGTGAAAGGGCTTCTAGCAGGACAATACAATGGGCCGCGTTGGGATCTCCTATCTCCCTGCCTTTAAAAAAAAAATGTCGAGGTGCTTTTGTGTTTTTTATGTGATCTTCGTTTGTCATAATCGATGTAAATTGTGTTCCAATACTAGAGCAATTGGTTTCCTTTTATCGGTTTAGTAAGGGCATTCTAAGGTAGTTTTTTGATATCCAAAACAATAAAAGGCATTTCTGCTTTTCGTTTACCTAGATCGTCAGCGCTTTTATGTGACATTCGAATTCTTACAAGAATCATATACATATACCAAGCCCAGCTTCTTTTTAAGTTCTGAGTCGTCTCTATCAACCAGCTCATGGATCCTTGAAGGAAGGACGCATCACTAGTTCATCATTGTTGTTCCAAAACATTACCTAAAAGAGTCAGTCGAACACTAACGTTTTGGATATACATATGAATCGGTAAACTTTATTCATCGGCATCGACATATTTTACTTCAGGTAGGTACTTCGCTAATATTATGGAAATTAATAGAGAAATATTTTACAATTAAAAATTGCAAAATTGCAGTTCCTATATCTTTTTTATATCCATTATCTGAACAAATCTAATATGGTATATTACATTCCAACCTGCACATACATATCTACATATGTATATACATATTTCAGTTTCCGCAACAATATTATCCTGACCTGATAAGGTTCTTGAAATTCTGCAATCATCCACTTCTCCCCATCCCCCCCCCCCCTCGCCCACCCACGCCTGCTCCTTCATATCCAATAACTTTAATTCCCTCACAAATATATATATATGTGTACATACATATACCAACGTTGAATCCGATTTCTAGTATTTGAACAATTCCTTTCAACTGGGATCTTACCTCTCTGCGATTTCTATTGCATCTTCCTTTCATAAAATTTTTTTGATTCCTTTGACCACGTTCCTTTGGTTTTCCATCTTCTTATCCCAATATACTAGATCTGCCTTTGAGGTATAACTCCAGCTGCAAAAGCTAAGGGCTATCTTACAGTATACTATACTACAGAATATAGAGGGGTGTGGTCCCCGGATTACTCATAGTTATACGTATATAAATATATATATATGTTTTTAGTTATACATAAGTATATAAGTCTTTCAACTGGAATTCATCTGGATTATCCACAAAATGCTGTTCAAAAACTTTCAGCAATCTTCAATTTTGGGTGTACATGTGGTTGCCAGGATTTCTTTTGCTTCATCGAACTTATTGAATAGAAAGAGCAGCCACGTACCTACTACTGTGGGTTAGTTGAAGGTTTTTATTTTTCTTCCACCTGAATGTTTCCGCCTTTTGAAAACTTTTTATTATTTTCTTTTGCAGCAAATACAATAGCCAGAAGTTTTAGTTCCCTTTGTATGTGTAAACGAGTATAGAACAAAAAGAAAAAAAAAAAGAAAGCAAAAATCTCAAAGAACGTGATATAAAAGCACAATTTCTGGAATAGTAAACCTCTCCTGCTTTAATTACTTCTTTGGGGGGTTATTTTAACGAGGAGTCAGAAAAATTGCGGAAAAACGAGCAGAAACGGATACCCCTATACTACAGATCTACCGATTTTATTAAAATTGAATAACATTTTAGGAGATATCCAGAAATACAACAGCCCAACAAGGTAATGCCGTAAGGGACTAAAAGCAAACATATTACAAATCAAAGGAGGTGCGTATTAAATTTTGCTTGTTTTTTTATGCAGAAGATGGTAAATAGTTCCACATGTGCACAGCTCAAAACAATGCGATTTATAATGGGAGTAGTAAGTAGGTACTCTATTCTATATATATATCTGGCTTTTACAAATATATGTATGTATATATAGTAATATTACATGACCCTGACTTTCGCCACATTCGCGCATCCACATTTTTAATTATCTTGTCAAAACCAAGCTTGAAGTCAATTGAGTAATTTCATACCTGAGTCGATGAGTTCTTTAGAAAAAAATTAATAAGAGTTTAAAAAGGAATGCAAAAAATACACGAAAAAGTAAATTTCAAGCAAGAAAACTTCTGCTTCTAATAATTTTTAAAAATTCGCCAGCGGATTCTTGCCTCAGTGGAATTCCTTTCATCAATTCAAAAATGTGTGCACTCATTATAAATGTAGTGTCAAAATCGCGAGAATATATTCCAATAATTTTGGCAGCTTCTAATCTCTGATAGTGATGACAAATTTTGTCATATTAATCGACTCTCTTAATTCTCTAATCGTTTTAAATACCTATGTACCGTCAAAAACGAATTTGTAGTTTGAATTTTCAGAAAACGGTCTGCAGGGCACTTTCCCTCAATTTTAATACACTACGTTCTTTTCATTTCCTAGTAATTCAATTTCCTGAAAGACATCGTCTTTGAATCTGATCTAATTTGGATCGCATACACACGACCAGAGCTTTCAAAATTTAAGTGATGTCAAAGTTTTAAATAAACTGTTTCTTCTTTCAATCCCGTATTAAAAATGGGTGTGAAAAAACGATCACATATTTATTGCATGCAAGAACTGAAAATAGCTAAACAACCTTGAAATCAGAACTAATATCGTCAGAATCACGATTCCTTCATTTCTTTATGGCTTTATACCCCCCTAACGTTGAAATTGATATGGTCGTTGATTATCTTATTTTCAGAGATTTTTTGCACTAACACTTGAGAGGTGAGAAAGTGAAAGAAAGTGTATAATTTTGGCACACTTTTCAAGAGTCCTGAGAGTTTTGTCGTCCTTGTTAATATTCAATTTTCGAAAATATGCACGACTTAAGTAGGTAATAATCGAGTGTAGAATTAAAATCGAGTCAAGTGTATAAAACTTTAATTAGATGAATATAAAATAAAACCAAACTATTGACACAATAATTTACAACTCTTTTACGGTTTTTTATCGGTTTTTTTTTTCACAGAAAAAAATACGTTATACAACACAGTTGTCTGTCCTTCTGCCTGCCCGTCTGTCCATCACTTTCACAACCAAAACTACACAAAGTCTACATCTACAACCTCAAGTGAGGTTTCATTAGATTCAGAATAAAAAGTTCTCGAGGCAAACGAAAATTCAATCCGAAGTTACCAACGGAAATTTCACCTAAGTTACTCTAAACGTCGTCGTAGAGCTACTCGATTCTAAATTGAAGGACAAGTAAAATTATATTATATGAATATGAACAACTTCCGGTTTAGACCGAATGTAACCAAAAAGAGAAGAAAATTAATGCAATAATTTAACAAATAAAAATTTTTTCTATTCAAAATTCAGAATTTAAAAAAAAATTAAAAGTTAAAAATCGAAACATTTCTCTAACAGCTGATCGTGAAAAAACCGCGGTCGCCGCGGACATGTTCATCTCAATCCATTATAAAATTCGTAACATTCTATACAGTTATAAAAGCGTAAGTCTTAATTTTTCAATAAGAGATTTAGTAAGAGTTTCTCTGATATAGGTAGGGTAGGGTAGCTGCTTTTAAATATTTCCAATTCTGAATACATTATATCGCTTCCAACCCTGAGTAAGAAATTCAAGGATCACATCTCTCTGAAGATACCAGTTTCGATCCTGCTTCTATTCATTGCTGAAGTCAATTGTCACTCAATAGCCATGTGAATTCGTACACAATTTCGTTTCATATAGTTCTCATTCAAGTTATTTTTTTTTTTTTTCTTTTTTTAATATGTTACCAAAGCTCAGGCGATACCCTATGATGCTCTAGCATAGCCATAGAAGAAAGGAAAGAAGAGATAAGGAATTGAGGATGATTGGGTTGAGACAAATACGTGACGGTGCGAATTATGCTTGAATGTTTGTGGCTTATAGCTGGGTGGGAAAATAGAGGATGGCAAACTGTTCGACATTCGTACTGTTCTGCTTATGAAGGATTCACGGAATTTCACGGTACGGCCGAATTTGTCTTTAAGGGTGCGAGGGTGAGCTCGGGTTACACCTTCTGTAGTGCGCATAGAAAGAGTTCTACAAGGGATCAGGCTAGAAATTTCGTCAGAGCAATGACGATAAAAGAGAGACAGACAATCGATATAACGCCGATGCTCTAGAGAATCAATAGTTGCTATTGATATGTCATCGCTAATAAGCCGGAAGGCCTTCTTTTGAATATTGTCTAACGCCGACAATGCAGTACCTACGTGTTAATCAAATTCCACGTGAAAAAATCTTTTCTTTTTTCTTTTTTTGAAAAATCGTTACAGAGCAACATAAACTCTTCATTTGGTAACATCTTTTTATTCTCTCCAGCAAAAAGTCTTAGAGTGTACCACTCAGCTTTACTTAATTTTCTTTTGCTAAGAAAAAATTATCGACATTAACCCTTTAATTCCCAATGGTTCCATATAGCACCAGCCTATTCGAGGAATCCCAAATGGCATCGGAAAGCTGAACACAATTTTATTTTAATTGCACATTTAAATTTGATGGTTTTTCTACCTGATTTGCTTCATAATGCACCCATGCATTCGATATGTTACTTCAACTGGCTTCAAGAATTCAGTGTAATCGGTGTTCAGTAATTGAGTGAAAACGAATCGAAAAGAAATTATTTAGAAACGTGGAATATAAATATATTGGATTTGTGGTGAAACCGGTTTTCTAGGTAAGAGGTTAAAGAGGCAAGAAATTACTTTCCAAAGCTTAGAGGTATTACTTTGCTTCTTTTAACTCTTCCTTAGAAAACCTGTTTGCATACTGCATCAAGAATACTCGAGTGGGATGTCCCATTAGTTGGTTCTGAGAGATTGCTCTCATCTTAGAAGGTAATGTGTCAGATGTGGACATCAGATAATTCCGGTGATGAAGACTTCATTCTGAATGAAAACTCCCAACATATACACCAGCTGCCAGAAAATATTTCTAGGGAATGTTCAGATGAGTTTGATTCCGAGGACGATATTTCACTTCTTTACTTTGTAAAAAGGAGAGCGAAAGATATGGATCATGTTCCGGTCGATTTTCTGCAAGAGTTTGATGAACCAATAAGCCTTACACTAGTTAGATATTTCAAAACATTTTGTGGGAATACCATGATTACGAACATGGTATACCAAACAAACCTTTATAAAACGCAAATCACCGGCCGTTCAATAAACAAATCATTTGATGAAATGGAGACATTCATCGGAATAAATTTATTAATGGGCATTATAAAACTTCCCAGCTACAGATTATACTGGGCTGATTCAACAAATATTCCCACTATTTCCTCAACAATGACCCAAAATAGATTCGAATTAATCAAGAGATTCCTACCTTTGAACGATAATAGCCAGATGAAAGCCCTTAATCAGCCATGGTATGATAAACTGTACAAAATTATTCCATATATTGATTTACTCCGACATAATATGTTAATAAAATAAGTAAAAACCAGTTTTCAAACAAAACTGAGGCCAAGCCGCATGAAAAAGTAGAAAATAAACTTTTCTTCACACACAGAGGTGGACTCAGATTTTATTCGCTGACAATCGCCGATATATTTCAGTATGATCAATCAGAGATAATAAGTGATATGATTCATGACGAGAAAGAATATTCAAGAGAAATGTCCCAATCAAAAAAGCTGAGTCCACCTCTGTGTGTGACGAAAAGTTTATTTTCTACTTTTTCATGCGGCTTGGCCTCAGTTTTCTTTGAAAACTCGTTTTTTACTTATTTTATTTTCTGCCTTTTTCACGTTATCTAAATTGTTCTAATATCAATTTAACCGAACTTAATTATATTTTTACTTAATTCTAATTTAATTTTAGTTTCTTACTTTCTTTTTAATTTTCCGTTTTCCTTTAATTTTTCTTATATTTATCCTTATATTTCTTTCTTTCTTCTTTATTTTGAATCAATTCTTGAATATTCGCAGTGAAATTTTTTTGCGTCCATATGACTCGAGAGTTTCCAATCGACTGACCGTACTACGGACACAATCCGAACAGTTTCGATAACTCGGACTACGGTTTATCGAGGTTTCGAAAAATTTGAAATTTTGAAGGCAGTTACGATGAGATGATTGGAAGTCAACACCGTGGTTGCGTGGAAGTTTTTGTTCAGCTTATCATTACCGACATTTTAAGTAATGTTTGGTGCCGATCCGAAAACAAACATTTTTCGAGTATCAAATCGTTGAAGTACTCCAACGGTTTTCTGAAATTCAAATTATGTTTTAAACAGCGCTTTTTAGCTGTATTAAAACTTGATCCCATATAACATGAATTTTCCTGATTTTCCATGTTTTCCACAGACTTTTCCTATTACTATGATTTTTTTTAAAAATTTACATGAATTGTCCTCGATTTTTCATGCAAGTTTTCATGATTGTTGAAGAGAAAGTATTGATGCCATTAGGACGGAAAAAAAATGATTCCGCATAGCTTATAAAACTTTTTTGTCGGAAAATTGGAAATTCTGCATTTTTCCTGAAACAGACTTATCACTAATCATATCGATGAAAATTATTCCAATGATTTTCCCGCTTGTCCGGGTTTTCCATGGAGTTTTCCACAAAAGCACCTTTATCCAACTCATTTCGCTCTACAACTTTGTCTTAGGTTGCAAAACGCTCAAATGCTTCCCTGGTCGGAAAAACTCTGGAAAGCGTTTTACATGAATTTTCCTCGATTTTTTCTGCAAGTTTTCACCATTGTCGGAGAGAAAGTAATGATGCCAGTTGATAGGGAACTTGATCCTGCATAATTTAGAAAACTTTTTTACCGGAAAATTTTCCGGAAAAGTCGGAAAATTGCGGAAAAATTTTTCGGAAAAATCGGAAAACTCTGCATTTTTCCTGAAACGGATTTATCACTAATAAAATTTGTACCAAATTTTCAAATGATTTTTCCCGATTTTCCGGGTTTTCCATGGAAATTTCCGGTTCAAATTTTCATAGATGAAAAGTGGGTCTACGAGAGTGTCGAAAATAGTAAAAAAAGAAGTATATAAATATACAGACAGACAAATTCGTGTACGAGTTAAAGGGACGGCCTGGCCTCAAAAACTAAAGCTGAAGAATACAATGCCATTGACGAAATGATTATCCCATTCAAGGTCAGAACTAGCCTCAAACAATACATGAAAAATAAGCCACATAAGTGGAGTATGAAAATTTTCGCTCGAGATGGAAAAAGTGGCAAGTATAAAAATATACAAAAAAAATAAGCTTGTGATTAGTGGTGATATCGTGGTTCGCCTTGTAGAACATCTTCCGAAACATTTTAACTATAAAATATGTTCTGATAACTGGTTTACATCGTATAAACTAATCAGCAAATTAAAATCAATGGAAGCAATTGGCACCGTTCGAGTCAACCGTCTTCAAGGAAATATTTTTCGAAGTGATACTGCAATGAAATCTGGTTCTATCGATCATAGAATAGAGTCGCGAACGAACATTTGTGTCGTTAAGTAGTATGACAATAAGCCTATATATCTTGTTTCAACTTACATAGATAAAGACCCGCTTGAAAACGTCGACAGATGATCAACAAAATAAAAAAAATATATGTCAATACCGTTAGGGAGTACAGTAAAGCGATGGGTGGAGTAGATTTGCATGAAATGCTCGTGGAATTATATCGGAATAAGACAAGGTCTCGAAAGGCTTATATCCGACTTTTTTACCATCTTCAGGATATGGCTGTGGTTAACGCTTGGCTGCTATATAGATGTGAATGCGAGCAGCTAAAACAAGAACATTCTTCTCTACTGGAATTCAAATGTGATGTAGTATGTGCCTTAGTATTAGCAGGAAAAATTAAAACTTCAAAAAAGGGGTCGACCTTCTAATAGTCCATCACCATTACGATCGTATTCGCCCAGACTAGTTGTACCTCCAATTGGAGACACACGGTATGATTGCATCGGACATTGGCCAAAACCACTTGACGCAAAAATACGTTGCAAAATGTGCATTAATGCTCATTACACGGATTAAATGTACTAAATGTAAGGTAGGATTATACTTAACTATAAAGCGAAATTGTTTTTATAACTATCATAATAAAGATAATTGAAACCTGAATCTTTCACTTTTATACCACAACATTTACCACTACAACCTAATGGTGGCATATGGAACCACTTTTTCGAAATCCATACTATAACTATTTTAAAGTAATTGTCATCATTTTTGTCATATTGGAAGTTATTTCAACTGGTTTACATAGAAAAAAAAATTTCTGGGCGACTCACACACATTCGTTGGAATTAAATACCTGTTGTGAGCTGATTTTAAATCATATCTCTCCTTCACGCAATTAATTATAGTTTATCCCCAAATGAAGTCTAGTCTTTGAAACAAAGTAGGTTTTTTTTTAGAACTGCGTCTAATCATCTGAACTATTTTAACCCCAAACAATCAATTAGTAAAAACCGCACGAAATTAAAATCAAATGATGAACAAATTCTTTATTTTTATTTATTTTTTTTCTCATTCTCAAGCTCTCTTTGTCTAGAGATTCTAGAAAAGGACAAGAATAACATACACATAATCACCCATGTGAGCTTTACCCTAATCGTTGGAACACCCTTTTGAATGTGCAGCAACCGGAAAAAAGTGAGATGAGAAAATGGATATCGAGGAGAAAAATGGACAATAATAACAGTAAGAACAAAACAAAAAAAAACGGAAAAATTACCCACAAATACAGTCACAAAAGTTTTTCAATATCTCTATATATATATGTATATATGAACAAGGATTATAAAGGTTCACCATCAATGTAAATATACTTCGATATCAGAAACGAATGCCTTCGTTCATAGTCTGTACAACCTTTACTATAACCATACCCGGCTATAACCCATAATATAACCCGTCGTCGTCATCGTCGTCGTCGTAGGTACAGAATTGCTTTGCTACATTTTCTGATATGTGCGCGAACCCTTATATGAGTAGAAGGTTGATGGGTAGTCATGTCCGTCTCTGGTTTGTGGTGCGCGGGTGGGCAACAATGGATGGGGGTGATATCGTTACAGTATAGTAGGTATGTACACTATCTATTCCGGAGGCCACATCTACGGTCGAGTTGAGACGATATATTCTATTCTAGCATATAGCAATATAGCAAAAGCAGCCTGACCCCGAACAAGCGAACAGCAACCGACCAGAGGATATGAGGCTGGGTGCGGGTGGTTTTGTATCCATAGATCCCACCCATATAGAAAACGTTTCTGGAGGTGGAAATATGTTTCACCGGGAAATGAGGAAAATTAAGAACAGAGGTCGTAAATTTATTTTCTGCAAAAGTTTATTGCCTTGTCGTAAAGTATATTTATTTCAGTGTGTGTGTGTGTGTGTGTACGATAGATTTACCCTGGTGCAAGTATATATCGTGATAAATTGTAGTTTTGTGTATTTGAAGTTCTTACGTTTTATTTATATCCTTCGGATATACCTATTCCTTCCATGCAATGGCGATCGATACTTTGGTCGCTATACTTGCCACCGATTTTGTTAAATTGTTTCAGAATTTTTCTTTTGACCGTCATATATTGGGAGCGATTGTGTTTTATAGATGACGATGGGAGAGGAGAACCCATGTACGTCACTCTAGAATAATATCATGCTTAGGGTATCATTTTCTAGATCAATAACTTTTAAAGGATAATCCTATTTTAGGCAAATACCATAACTCATTATGGGTAAAGACTAAAGCATAAGCATTATAAAGGAGTGTGTCGAATGTTTTTTTTTTTTTCATTACTACTTAGTACTCTGAAGATTCAATTAATTTATTGCCAAGTTTTTATACAACGATTATGATGGAAATGAATTATTCATTATTTTTCTTATTTGGCTAATTACTTTGCTGATAAGAGGAAGTGAACCTATTCCGATTAGTTATTCAAGTTTTTACAATATGGTCGCACATTATACCTCTAAATATAACTAAAGACTGTAAGCACTGTTCTCTATATATCCATTCCTATAGCGTCTTGATACTGACAACCTTCCCGTAGAGTATAAGATATAAGAAGATGACTATTATACACAAAAAATTTTCCATGCCCTAATGGTCGTAATGATAAGAACTAAAACCAAGCAATATATTAGAAAGACGTGATCGTGATCATCAGCTGTTACTATAAAATTAAATTAAATTCAAATTTTTACAGAACTTTTCATGTAATCCCTACCAAAGCTTACCGGTATGGAAATCTCTAATGAGGCCCAATTCGAAAATAGAATTCGATCTGGAATGGATATAAGGTTTGAGTATAGAAGTTATGTATACGGGTTAAATTATAACCTTAGACCGATTCCTGATCGATCATCTTTCGGTCAGGAGTTACATTCCAGAGAATTTTCTCTATGAAAGATGAATGAGAAGTGTGTGGGGGGGGGGGGGCAAAAATTCACATTATGTTAGATAGGCATGTAAGGCTGCTCTTAAGGCACTTATTTTTTTCACTTTCTATTCATAGCTCGTTCGAATGTGCGTGAACGTGATGTAGTAACAACATATTTCTAATGTCAGATAACAGATGGCGCACCAACGGATGATCAAACATTCTTCACTTCGACAATATCGAAAATTGGAGAACGTCGAGCTCAAGATTTACTATAAAAGTAGATAACCAACTGACAATTACCTTTTCTTTTCCAGCAGCCAAAATATTCACATCTCTGGTAATATAAATTAAGCTATGTACAATTGTTTCTTAACACCTGAACCTGCCTTAAAATACATATACGCCGTAATAACGTGACAAAAATTCATTCTTCCTATGAACCGCACTAACGTTTACAGTATCCAATGAATCTCATTGATTCTAATCCCAGTACCATCTTTTTTAACATAGGTTCATATACACCGTGTCTCGCTTCTGAAACAAAACGAAAATCTCCTGTGGCTCAGAAATACAAACTGCAGAACTACAACAGATTAGAATCAAAATCTCTCCTCACCATAGTACCTTCATAAGGATAGGAAATTTCTGGAAGTATATTTATAAGAAAGTTTCTTATGACGTCCGCCAGAAATACAACTATTAATCATTTCAATCTCAAATTTGAATATGTCCAACCGCGCTAACAATAATAACGTGGGCTAGTCATTCATCATAATACAACACTACCACCATGAGTCCGTCTCCGATGCTCCTCCCCATTATTCCAGAAATAATATTCCATTTGCTAAGCAAATATGAAAACCCGCGCATATAAAACCCCCATAACAATATGAAATATTACATAATATCCTGAAAAGGTATCAACCCTTAGCGCCCTTAAGCCACTGACTGTACATTGCTAACAACCCTTAGGACGTCGCCTTAAGGGGTGGTGGTTATACAATCTTTTTGGTTACGCATGTACTATAATATGTATAGGTGTGCAAAGGCAAAGAGTCGTTCGCTTTCGGCAGACAAGGGTGATTTCAGAATTTAATCGGTGGATATTATGCTCAACCACCCCAAAGTGAATCGGCCAATGAAACGTTGGGGTTGAATGTAGCTACGTAACGTAGAATTGAAACGTATTGGCATTGGTATCAATTTTCATTATATCGATTTGTGGTTATTACGTCTTAAATTATTCATACTGATTCCGGTTTTATTGTTCTTAATCACTGATTAGTGATATTCACAACGAAAATTGTGACAAAACAATAAAATAGAATTTGAGAATGCATTTCTGCTGTCGTTATAGCGGAAATACGAAAAGAAACCGAACTACTGTGGGATTATATTACGATTAATGAGCAAAAAGTTACACAGACAAAATTCAATTGATTTTATTAGAGAAACACAGTTTTCCACTTTGTATTTGTACTTTTGTTCAACGGGAAAATACCATTTAACCTGAATTCTTGTGAGTCAACAAAGAAATTAACCACCAAAATATTGAAATTACACCTGACTCCATACGAGACACCAAAAATAGCAACAGTGTCAAGTATATGTTGCGCTGAGTTACTTTAGGCATATGCAATGTACTGCAAACCAACTTTTGTCTACCCATATAAAGTTTTTTTGTTTTTTTTTTTATGAAATAAATTTAAAATTTTTATATATTAAATTCTAGTGTTTCCAAAATGAAATTTTTTACAGACCAGAACATGGAAGCGCATGCGTGAGTGGAAATCAAACAAATTATAAATAACGATTTTAACACTGCACGTATTATTAGTCCTGCTTTGGCTGAAAAAAATTGTTAGTGATTTTATTGCATGATCAGTGTTTGCAATTAAATTTAGCTGCGTAGGCATAGGTACAGGTGCGTAGTTTAAAATTAATGAATCAACGACAAAACTCATATGGCCGGATTACATTAAAAACGTCGACGTCGGCGTGGTCGTCGTTTTATGTCAAAAATATTTAGAGACAGTACTGCATGTATGAAATGCATTACATTACCCACGCCGGCGTCGTCGTCGTCGTCGGCGTGGTCGTCGACCCATCTCTAATCCTAAATTTAACGCTGCCGCTCCATTGCTGCCAATATGCCAGATCTAAATTTATTATGAAAAAACATGACAAAATGAAACGATATTTAAATTCCTGAAAATAAATGATTTTATATTAAAAAATGTGGACTTGAAGGAAAAGAAAATATATTTTTTATCATTACTTAAAATTTTATTGCAAACCAGCAGAGATTACAAGCAAATAACTTAACTGTAAAATGTAATGGAAATTAAGATATGGCGCTGCCGCCCAGTGTTAATGTAACTTGCCCGGCGTTTTGTTCGGCGTTTGACGACGACGACGACGACCACGCCGGCGTCGGCATTGTAATGTAATCCAGCCAATACATACATACAAAACACTGCAAAACATAATTTTATGAAAGTGGTACTTTCTATGAGCCTATTTAGACGGATCAGGATGCTGCGTGTGCCTCATAAAAACTTGTTGGTAAGATGATGGTTAGGGGCAGGAATAAAGCAAAACTTGTCTATGTAGCAGTCGTTAGTTTGCAGTTTGCTCACAGGAGTTACAACGATAAGTAAGTGACTTTTGGGTAACATCCGGCTCACTAACGTATATATAACCTCTCCTTTTTCATATGATCCGTTCAGATCTGTTGAACGCGAACAGCGAAGTATATAAAAACTATTGAAATTAAAGAAATTTTAGAGTGCGAGTCAGATGATTCAAATTTAGCTTCAAACAGATATTACTAACCAATTATTTCTATACTGATATGAAAACATTGCACAACTTTACTAATGCAACCTTGGTAGATTGTGTTACTTTGATAGCTGAGCCGTTTATTTTGAAAGTGGCTTAAGTCCATTTATGTTCGAATCGAGATATTGAAGAGTTTGCGTTCGGTTAAATTTCAAAACATGGGCAACAAATAACATTGTAGTATAATGATTTTGAGTCTGTAAGGGTGTCAAATTTATCATCCCATAATTAGCATAATTTACATTATTTATAGTCCAGTCAATAGGAAGTAAATAAGGCTTTTACCCTACAAAGGTGGGGTATATATGTTATTCAGTTCCGGGCCCCGATGAAAAATCCAAGTTTAGACCCTTAGGGGTCTCCACGTGGTCCGCCATCTCGACCAGCTCCGTACTCCTCTCCCCTCAGGAGTTAAGATTTTCGGATATTCTTACCTTTTTTTACTTTGAAATTTTTTTTTTTTTTTTTATAAAAAGATAGTTAACATAATTTAATTTTTTTTTTATAAAAACTGTAAATTGTGAACTCTCCTCTTTAATTTGACCTATTATACCTATGTGCTCACTGTAGCCGTTAAACATTTATTAGCTCATAACCTGTTCAGGTCATACCGAAATTAGACGATATTTTTTTTTTAAATGAAGTGTTTTCAGTCACTAAAGGAATAAATTATCTTTAGTTTAACACTCCATAACTCTTTAGGGGAGGGGAGTACGGGGCTGGTCGAGCAGTCGTTCGAAAGGTAATAAAGTTCTGTATACAATGAGCTCGGTAAGTGATCGTATAATCTGTGCTTTTTAAAATACGGGGTATTTTGTGAAAGACTACCGAATTTACTTAATCACCCTGTACTCCGAAACGGTTGAGATACCGCTCCCCCTTGCTATAAAATTTTTTATTTGACTAGGTGACTACTATCACCTGCTGTCCTATGGACCACCATGGACGAAACACCCTGTATAAATTCTACTATATGTATACATTTTTTTGGAAAAATGTTCACGTTTCTGTCGCTGTAACTCGTTACATATCAGACTTACAAGAAAAGTGTTTTTACAAAAAATGTAGGGAATTTAATCTTCTTCGAATTTATATTTGGTCATAGGATCAACCGTTGAGGAATAATTTTGAAAAACCCAATTTTTGGTACCTTTAATCCGAGATGGCGGACCGCGCGGAGCCCCCCTAAGGGTCTATGCTTGGATTTTTCATCGGGGCCCGGAACTGAATAACATATATAAAAATCAGATCTACCTCACCTTTTGTAGGGCAAAAATACCTACTGACTGGACTATTTAGAAATAATGTTTTTATTTTTATTTATTAGGTAAAAATTAATGCCCTGATAACAGGAATGTATGGTCAATGATATCTACATTATTTTCGGTAGATTGGACAATTTTTAACCATGTTACAGCTATTTTAATATTCCTGTTTTTTTTCCTGAACAGATATCTATTAGCTATAATATTCCTTTCGTTACTAAGAGTTTTTAGGCGATTCAGGATACTTGATGCTACTTCCTGTGAACCTCTGGATGCGATGGTTTCATCACAGACATACATGTGAACATTATTATCATGGAAGTTGTAAAAACCAAGATTTAATATGCACAAATTACGCTTGTAATATGCAACTGAAGTAGTTAGCTTTTGGTAGTGGGTAGTGCTTTTTGTGAGTCGAAAAAAAAAACAGAAATAGTCACCAAATTCCAAATTTTGATCTTTTTTTAATGATCTTCTTGCCAATTCTGCCTGTATTAGATGAGCATCGTGTTAGTTTATAAAATTTGTATTTTCTTCGTCATTATTCGATGCTTTAATTTTAATATGTAAAAGATCACATTTTTGGCAAGTATCTTTCCGCGGCTTATCGAAAGTGAAAATTGATATTAAATTGTTTCTAAAACATTCATTGCTCATTGGTAATTCTACTGCTACTTTGATAATTAAACATTAAGCTATGATCTCATAAAATATTATTGCATAATATTTTCAATATTGAAACTCTCATAATGGGACTTACGGCCACTTTCATAATAAACTTTTTCATCACTTCATTAACCCAGCAAATTTTCGTGTTACAAAATCATAATGATTTTAAATATGAATGAAAAATCATGTAAAAATGTAACTATTAAGAAAGCTAACTCGATTTTTATTTTGAAAATGGACTTACGCCACTTTCAAAATAAACGGCTCAGCTATCAAATGGTATGATGAAAAACCATGAGTGCATTTAATCTTTCGTTGCGGCTCATACCAATGCAAAAATAAACAGATGAGAATGCACGAAAAAATAAAGAATTATGTAAAATATCATTTCCAGATTTATCGTTTTGATTTGCAGTTCTATGTATGTAAAAGATTAAGTATAATACAATATTTTGTTCAAGAAAGAATTTTTTTTTGGGATTCTCCGGTATATAGCAAAAGCTAAAAAATGTTCTAATTTGTTATTTCATCACACAACCCATTAATTTTTGGTGACAAGTTTCAAGTCTTGGTTTGACTCATCAACAGGTTACAAATATCGAAATTGTGTGATTTGAAAAACAAATGAAAAAATGAAAAGAAGAAGAAAGAAATGAAAAGTTTGAGAAAAATAGAAAAAAACAATTTTTTTATTTATTAAAAAAATTTTAAAAATTTTAATATAATTTTAATAAATAAAAAAATTGTTTTTTCTATTTTTCTCAAACTTTTCATTTCTTTCTTCTTCTTTTCATTTTTTCATTTGTTTTTCAAAACACACAATTTCGATATTTGTGACCTGTTGATGAGTCAAACCAAGACTTCAAACTTGTCACCAAAAATTAATGGGTTGTGTGATGAAATAACAAATTAGAACATTTTTTAGCTTTTGCTATATACCGGAGAATCCCAAAAAATTCTTTCTTGAACAAAATTAAGTTTAACCCGGTAAAAAGTCCAAACGTAATCTGTATAATACAATAATACTTTATTTTGGTCAACTGCATAAAAATTATAAATATTATTTAATACAGATCTACAGGCTAGTTGTACAAAAATTTTCTTTTATCAGAGAAACAAGACGAAGTAAGTATATTGAGCAAATTGAATTAAACGTACTAAGTTGAGAAAACTGGAAAAAAACAATCAGGATTCTTGAAAAATACAAAGAAGGAAATGTATTAAATAAAGATTAATATTAATATTAAAATTAAGATTAGGACCAGCCATGAAACGTACCTAATAAAGCTCCAGAGAGGTTAGCAATTCAAGAAAATCTCCGCCAGACTTCGTGCTGCGCATATTAGAGGGTAAACTATTCCACTTACGTATAATTTGGACTAAATGAGAGCGCTCCTCGAAATGAGAATGACAGCGTGTCAGAAAAATGTTTAAACTTCTTTGGGAACGTAAGAATTGCAGCTTGTTGTAAATATATTGTGGTCTTTTTATGAATTAGTTTATAAAGAAAATACAAGTCACGATGAGCAAGATGGGTATCAAGAGAGTGTCTAAGGGCTAAATTAACTTGCATTGAGATGTGGGCGCTGCGTTACAGTCATTGACTGCAACTGTCAATTTACGGCGACAGCGTGAGTCTAACTTGCGAAGTACTATTGTACCACACATAGAGTGAGGAAGAATCAAAACTACCTACCAGTTTCAGTCGCAAATCTATTGATAATAAATACCCACTGACTCTCAACTGCCTTAAGGAGCCATATACCTTGCCTAAGATATTGGTAACATGACTGCAGCAAGTAATTTGTGTGTTCAGGACTACACCTAAATTTTTTTACAGAGCTAGCGAAGGGCAAGTTACAGTTGTTTAAAATAACCCGTGGTAGCTCTAACGCCTAAAGTTTGTTTCTATAGATCGGCATACACACAGACTTGCTAGTATTCAGTAGTAGTTTTTTAGCTATCGCCCAGTCATAAATTCTCGTTAAGTCTTCATTTATCTTATTTATCTTCATCATCAGCATATACATAGATGAATATTGACATCCTTAAATACCTCATGCAAATTGATATAACTACTAAATAGAAGAGGACCTAGGATTGATCATTGGGGTACTCCACAAGTGGAGTCTCGAAAGTCGATATAGAGTCTTGAACTCTGACTGCTTCTTGTCTACAGGTAAGAAAACCTCTGATCAGTTTAATGGCTAAAGAGGAAAAATTGAAGCAATTCGAAAGTTTATAAAGGAGCTAATTATGATGTACTGAGTCAAAAGCCTTACTAAAATCCAATAAGACAAGGATAGTAGAATCGTCTAGATCTAAGGATTCGATAATATCCGTTGAAACCTTCAGAAGGGCAGTTTCGCAGCTATGTCCGCTACGAAAACCTGATTGGTAAGATGATAGAAGCTGATTCTGGTCAAGATATTTGGTGATCTGATTATACATGACACTAGGACGAGGCTTTTTGGGAACAGGGACAATAAGGGCTTTTTTCCATAAAGACGGCAATTGAAAAGTTACAAGACAATAATTATAAATATTTACTAGAATATCAGCAATAGTAGGAGCAACCATCTTGATGAAGTAGATCATGCCTAAGTGCAGTAGATTTTACAGCTGACATGGCAAAGAGAACGTCAGTATCATCAATGCAATTAAACGAAAAACCCTCAAAATGCCTATCATTCACCACATGATGACTATCAGGGACTATGGGAGTAGAAGACGCTAAAAACTCACTTAGGGTCTCAGCATTAATATTACATTGTGAAGTTTCGCTACCAGCAACACTAAGTGAGCGGATATTGCTCCAAAGTTTTTTTACTGGAAGATCAAGATTCAATTTAGTGCTATAGAACGTCTTCTTGGCATATCGAAGTTTAAGGGTCACAAGGTTTCGAACTTTCTCTCTAATTAACCATGGACAATGCTGAGAAAGACTCTTTCACATTCGCAATGGTACATGAAGGTTGAAAAGCTGTAGTAGTAGATTGCTTAGGGTACTGACTTTATCATGAACCGACTCCATGGAAAAAATATCCAGCCTAGGCAAATCAATGTTCTTGTAATCTCTATAGGAAAAATGTCATGATCAAAGCTACTCGTTGGACATAATTGGCTATAAAAAAAACACTTTGTCAACATTGGTAAAAGCGATATAATTCAACTGTGATCGATTATTCGTGTTAAAATACGTTGGCATATGATTTACTATCTTCAAGTCCATTTGATTGTATTATGAAACATAATTCATCCGTAGAGAGTTGGCTTCGCAAACCATCAACATTAAAATCACCACCAACAATAATATCCGAATAACATAGACCAAGACTGTAAATAGTATTTTGGAGTTCAATACACGCTGTTGCATTACAGTTGTTGGGTGAGCAATACACTGCAATTAAGACATATTTTCCCATTCCTGGTATGTCAAAGGCTGAAGTATACAGAATGTGACTTCCAACCTTCCAACCCTAGATGGAATTTAATTTCCATCTTGAAGTTGGCAGTTAGCATAATTTGCAGAGTTGACATCAAGCCTGATTTATTGTACAAATTCAAAAATGTTCATCTTTTGCAAACCTTGTTCTATGTAAAATCTAAAAACCTCTGTGACGGCCTCTTTCTTTATGTGAACTTGTACTGGCTGTTTATTGATGATTACAACAACTATCTCCCAAGTGCCTAATGAATTTGCCATATACAGATGATTCTTGTACATTTTCAAAAAATCAGCCCTATAAGCTTTACTCAACCTGTCTCTGCCAGTTTAGTTTTTTATCTACAATAATTTCTAGATAATTCACGCTGTTTTTTAATTCCAAATGAATCAGTTGATTACTTCGATATTTCCTTTCATTTAAAAAAGTCAAAGTCCATCTTCAGCGATTAGATGCTCAAACTGACCATACATCCATGGGCCAGTTAGTAATTAGTCCGAGACTCATTTTTCACCAGTCCACACAATTTTATCTCGAAGATAGCTGGATACTAGAAAAGCATACTATTTTATATAATTTTTAAGTGAATATCAGCAAGAGATTATCCATAATGAGCATCCACAATCAAGATACTGTCTCAGTAGCAGTTTTTCGATCGTTTAACATGTATGCAATTCAAAGCTTAAGAGCTTAGTTTGGATTACTCTGTTTTTAGTCAGCATAGCCTTTTCAATAGAATGAACTATCTCGTATGGAGCCGTCTTTACTGATTTTCATTTTATAAATGCATGCCAATGATAAGACAACTTACTTCTTAGGATAGATCGTCTCAATTAACACTCTCAAATGCTCTCAATTTCATAGTTTCATCTACAACTGATGTAGTTAATATCAAAATAAAACAAGATTATCAAATTAATTTTGCCATTATCTTTTTTACTATACACACACAAGTTAAGTATTTGCACATTTCTATGATTAAATTTTAATATAAGATCGTCTAGCTTGGCTGCAATAAGTTAACAACATTTAGATATTGTCAAAGTCTTTGGAAATTCTTAATATTAACGATTCCGATAAATATTCTTATCTACCTATATCGATCCTAATAAATAAATCTTAATTGCCTAAATTCAAATATAGTATATCAACATACATTGAATATTTGATTAAAAAATTTTCATACAAATACAACCATCTTTGGTTTACTCAGCTGTATCTCATCGACAGCGTATGTATGCTGTCAGCTGTGATATAATATGTGTAAATAATTAAAATCTTAATTCGCTGGATACTCATAATAATATCGATATGGATCTACAGTAGCTGCACTGGGTCTTACAGTTCTTACTACGTAACTGTTTCTCCTTTAGAGATCGGTACAGAAAATTCATTAGTAACGAAATTTTTTATGTAAATAAAATTTTCAAAATTCTACAACTCACCTATTATGATCATTTGAATGTACTTGGAAATTTGTCTCCTCATGATGATCGTGCGAGAAGAGCTTCTTTAGAGCGATAATACTGGCAATTGTAAGTGCAACTTTACTTATAACTAAAGCTTTTCCAGCAATTGCAGCCAAAGCTTTCAATCCAATTGGACCAGCAATACCCATTGCTGTTAAAAGTGCAGCAACAACATATTTCACAATATATTTATCGCCTTTTTTTTCTTTTTTACGTCCAGATTCTTTTCCATCAACCATATCAATTCGAACAACATGAGTTCTAAGGAATTTGTCCAATTTTTCAAGAAGACTCTTATCCATGGGTGATAAACTGTTCATTGTTCTTGCATCTGTTGTTAATCCAATGATACTCTCCTTTTCTGTTGTATTTTGTTTTTCTAATGTTAATCCATCGACGATTTTCACCGTATCCTAATCAATATTAAAACTTTTGTTATGAAAACACACATACATATAAACCACATAAATGTAGATGACCAATTGTAATAGAAAAAATCCACCTGATCGATAGCTTTATTTAAAGCCGACACAGCTTTCCCTTTCAAGCATCCTGTAAAATCGTTCGTATCCTGACAATCCTCATAAACTTTTTGTATAACAACAAATTCTGGACCAAACCAATTTTTATCTGGAAACGACATGATCGATGTAATTAATCCAGCTAAGAGTAGAATTTCCAAATTTAACTTTGAGTTCATTTTTTTTTTTCGTTTTGTTTTAGTTTTTAATCCGAGAGTATCCGACTTACTGAAAAGATGACTTTTTACTGCAGCCGTTAAGAGCGTTGCAATGATTTATAAATGCTTCTCAATGCTCTGCTTCTTCATTGATCTTTCTAGGGAGAATCAGTCTGGCGTAAATTTTAGCGTGATTCGAAACAAATTTAATACGAGAAATTTACTTTTCTACATTGATGTAGATGCTGCGCACATAGTGGACTTAGATTTGTGTTTTTCTATTTTGTTTTTTTTTTTTTGTAACGCCTAATTACTGACATGATTTCGTTTTGGATCATGCAGCTATGTATATCTGTGGTGCTTGCACTTTTCTAGAGTGCACTAAGTAAATTATGGGTAAATAAAACAATCAATTTTAATTATCTAGAAAGTTATACATACGATCGACCACACAAGCAAACAATTTAGGTAATTCTTTACAGAATGCTGCTACTGCTAATTGAAATGTTTTATATTTTCTCATATGCAAATTTGATTTGTGATGAATGAAATTGTGGTACATTTACATATTCTCAGATTTCATTGGTTGAATGTCAATATTCATTTGATCTCAATCAACTTTTGATTTTATAAGATTAATTTCGTTTAAATTGGCACACTATCATGTAAGCCTAAAACACAATTGGATCTTTTCAGCCAGCTTGAGATTTGTTGACAATGTAAATCAATGTAGAAGAACACAATTGGAGCTTTAACTTTTTTGCCAGCTACAAGCTGACTTAAGATTTGATCAAACTGCAAATTTCAAGTCGAATGGCTGCCAACTTGAGAGAATTTTGATCGCTGCCAACTATGCGAATGTCAAATATCAGATGTGAATGGCTTCTGTTGAAACTTTTTTGTGAGACAGTTGAGAAGTAAACACCTACCAAAAATAAAATGGAGGAAAAACTCATAGAGTTAGTAAAAGTAAATGTGTTCCTGTGGGACATAAAAAATAAGGTTTACCTTTTTACCCACCTGAAGGAAAAAGCTTGGGGTGAAATAGGAAAACTATTAGGGATAAGTGGTAAGTTTTTTACACAAAGTTTGTGAATATATCCTTAAATAATTGTAAGCAAAAAAAAAGATTAAAGGGCCTGTGGGATTACTACAGGAGAGAAAAAAATAAATTAAAATTCCAGTGTGGAAGTGCCGGCGGGGAAATCAAGCCAACGTGAAAATTTTTTCATCAGCTGGGTCAACTGCAACAGTAATTGGGCCGGATGAGAACCCCTTCGACTGCTCTGATAGTGACATAGTGGATACTATGTTCACGCTCAGCCCAGACCTAGGAAGTTCTGAATCGCCCCCGCCGTCAACTCCCACAAGGAGTTCAAAAAAGAGAAAGCCACTAAGTGTGCAGCAACAAGCTACGGTATCGAAAGCATAGGAGCAATTCATGGAAGTGGTCAACTCATTCAAAGAAACTGTGAAGCCTCCCACTGCTGTTCGAGCATTCTTCGAAACTCTTAAATGCCAAATTGAAGGAGCAAATTTAAACCACAGAGTTTGGCTAAATTTGCAGGAGCAATTATTCAATATAAATGCAATAAGAGAAAATGCCTAGATACTTTGAATAGTTAGTTTCTGAGCTCGATTGCATAATTAAGCACAATTACGCAATTTAGCTTAATTATGCAATCGGGTCCAGAAACTCAGTATTTCAGTCATGACCTATGTGATTCGCGCAATATGTGTTCCTATATATATATTTATTCAAATTAATCGAATTAATCATATTTAATAATCAATAAAACTATTTAAGTACATTTCATTTAGTTTTTTTATTCAATAAAAAAATAAAATTTTATTTTCAGGGATTCATTAAATAATTTTTCAGTACGTCTCTTTGGCGGTAAGCATTTCTTGAGGCGTTATGACCTGTAGGCCGCCTCAATGATGATAACGGGTGAGTTTCTTGTCTCCACAACCCCTAACAATTCCATTGTTAGTGTATTGATCTGAATATTCAGCGGGCAATATTCAGTGTTATTTAGTTTACAAAAATCATGGAGCAAAACAACTGCTTTAATAATTTTATCAACATTTCGTGGGTGGCAGTGTATTGTAGTAAACAGTATTCGCCACCTGCATGCTAAAACTCCAAAAACGTTTTTAATGTGTCTTCTAGCTTTAGACAACTTCTTATTGAAATTATTGTCCTCTTTTCTTAAATTTCTCCCCGGATAAGGGCGCAATAAATTATTCCTTAATGGGAAAGCGCTATCCGCGATAAAATAATATGAGTAGGTAATATTTGAGTTTGGTAATTGTTCAACTCTTGGAAGGGGAAGGTTGGCATCTAGAATACTAAACTTACTATTTGAGAAAACCCCACCATAACTACCGTAAGCTCCTATATCCACAAAAGTGAAACACAAATTTCCATCGCACGCTGCCATAAGTATGATGCTGTGATGTCCCTTATAATTAAAGTATTCCGATCCCGCATTCGGTGGGCATTTTATATTGAAGTGTTTGCCGTCAATAGCTCCAACACAATTTAGCATACTGGAAACACGTCTAAAATCGTCAGCTATGCTATGCGTACAAATAGATCTTCTTTTACCACTATCCAATATTATTTTTACATATAACTGGTACACCTCGAAAACTCTCTAAAAAAGCAGGAATTTATCGTAATTTTGAAAAATCGGATGCATTTCTGTCTTTCTTTAATGTCACTCACGAATAAAAGTTCTCAACATAAACAAGTTAAAGTTGCAAATGTCAAAAACGCCAGTTGTGTTCAATTCGGCTTTTTCAGTCAGATTTAGCATAAAGCTGGCTGAAAAGCTCCAATTCAGGCCTCACTTGTCCTTTGACACTATACATATAAAGGCCGATATACAGTGTGAACGCTCGCGGTGCTAGCGCAGCCGACTTTTGACAGTTCCTGTAGAATACAAGTTGGGCAAGGCAAGGTCTAATGGTAAAGTCGACAGCGCCCACTGCGCTGAGGTTGATCTATAATTTCTACTCCATCACAATTTTTGACATTTAGTAACATGATTTTCGTTTTTTACCACCGCCAACTGATTTGTTTGTAATGAACTCGGAAATGTCTGCTTAAGAAAAGTTGATTAGTTTGATGTGAGATGTGGAGTTAATTAATAACTTAAAATGCCGGGATTATAGAAATCTAGAAAATAAGATAAAAGTTGTCAACGCTCAAACTGTGTTAAACTAAAAGTTCAAGAAGTTTGCCATGCCGAAGTTATCAAACATCGGCTGAGTCGAGGACGTGTAAGCTCGTACTGATATGTAAGCTTAATTTTTTTTACTCAACACAAAACAAAGAGAGTCGAAATAGGGGAGAGATTGAAATAGAAAGCATATCCTAATCATCACATTCTTTTAGCCCTTTAAGGACTATACAGCCCTGATAATTTTTTTTACAAATTTTAATTAATTAAAATCGGTGACTACTTATCCAATTCGTGACCTTTAATAAGTCGAAACTCACAAGGATTCATACTTGAATCACTATTTTTCTTTTATACATATCTAGAAGCTGCTGAAATTCGGAACTAATACCTAAAACACGCTGAGTTCTGCAGATCTCGTTAGCCGCCTTATTGAAAAATGTTGGATGATTGGATGAGGAAAAACTTTCATTTAAGAGACACAAACATTCGGACAGAAATTTCACCAGCGTGGCGGTCTTATATGGACGAAATTGGTAGCGGCGAGCTTAATATTATTATATTAAAGTCATCCTTCAAATGTTGCTCTGAGATGCACTTCAACTTAAAATAAATGCCCATAACAAAACCAAACATCGTTCATGTGTACAGAAAATAAGAAACCATAAAGCACCTAAAGCCAACAGTATTCACAGTGTAAATTAATTAATTAGAGAGTTCCGATCTTGTGGAATGCTCCCTATGCTCTGACAGTACACGTATGGAACGAGGAATTAATATCAAATTAGTGGAATTAGTATTTTATAATCCGAAAAAATGTCGTTGGGGAGGTATGCAGCAATTATCAAACAATCTATTTGCTAAATACTGCATACAAAATTATTTCGTATAAAATCGCCCACCGGTTGCTTTAAACCTTACGCAAAAGTAATATAGAGCAATTACCAAACAGATTTTCACTCTGCGCCAAATATTACAGAAATGCTGAAAATATATCATGAATCCATAGCTTTGCCGATGACAGTATACTTGATTTCGCTTAATCCATTGATACTCTTGCGGACTCCAGAGGAAATGACGCATGTGTCAAACTAGATCATGATTAGATCATTAAATAAGATGTTGATATTATCCTCCCTGGGAACAAAGCGAATCGCGTCAAATTCAATGCATCTAAGACCCAAAGCTGTTTAATCTCTTTAAAGCAAGATCACCATTTTCCCACTTCCATTTCATTTGATGGAGCTTTACTTTCAGATACACACTAAACATTCTTTGCATTAACATTTCCAGTAAATTAAGTTGGACAGACGACATCTTCTCTGTTGCCAAAGAAGCATCGAAATGTCTTGGATTTCTGAAAAGGTGTAAGAATTATTCAGCCCATCAAATCCAGTGCTCTTCTACAAGTCCTAAATAAGACCTAGAATGGAATACAATTCTCAGATTTGGGCTGGAGCTGGTCGTACAGCCTTAGCTTCATTGGATATTGTTCAAAAGAGAGCTTTTAATGTACCATTGGCGATTTGGCAACAACTTGTCATATCGACTTACTCGAGCACCGCCGCAATGTTGGATATTTTTCGGTCCTATATCGCTGCACGCATGGCCAATGTTCCAATGAAATATCTAGTCTAATCCCTTGCGCACATCCTCTCAGCCTTCAAAATACTTTCGGTCGGACAGTAAAATTCCGTGATACTTTCTTATCCTGCACTGTGCAAATGTGGAACAGTCTGCCATCTTCTGTTTTTCCTCGGGCTTACAATCTGCGAAGGTTCAAGAGTGACATACATCGGCACCTCCGCCACTTTCCTCATGTCCCCTAATCCTTTCTCCATGTCTTTACTGCCATGCTTATTCCGAACTGTGTGAATGTGGAACAGTCTGCCATCTTCTGTTTTTCCTCGGGCTTACAATCTGCGAAGGTTCAAGAGTGACATACATCGGCACCTCCGCCACTTTCCTCATGCCCCCTAATCCTTTCTCCATCTCTTTACTGCCATGCTGTACTTTGCATCATAGGGTGTCCCCTACGCTTGGCTTAAAGATTACATGAATTTGGATCTTGTGGGTAGAAGTCCTACTAATATAAACTATCCCAAATGGTAGAAAGTCTGCATAATTTTGCTCGTACTAGATAGAACTCCAAATCAATAATAACAAGATAAAAAGTTATAATTGGTCTGAGTCCAATAATGTTATACCCAAGACGAAAATAAAAGTTAAATTAAGTTAAAACCAAAGTTCTGTATGGCAACACCAAGAAGGGGTTGCCAGGTTTAGTCCATTTTTGAAATGTTTTTTACTATTGCTATAAAAACACCAAGTACGAAATTTCAGGACTCTACGTCAACGCGTTCTCGAGTTATCATACGGACGGCCGGACGGACAGACAGACGAACGAACATGCAAAAATCAAAATAACTTTCTATTTTATGAGTGGGTATCCAATCCATTTTGTTCTACCATCATTATTTCTGGTTTCCTTTCACCCAAACCGAAGGAGATTCTCTACCTAGCAATTATAAAACCGGCTGTGAAGAGTCTCTTTAAGAGAGGAAACCATTAATCCAATGAGAATTTTTAAGCTGATAGTTTCACGCTCTATACATGATTGCGAGTTGAGTCCGATATAAGAGTGATGTTTATCAGCAAAGGATTAAAAGCTTCGAGGAGAGAACTAAAGGAGGCGACATATGATGAAAAAAGCTTAGCAACTTTCGTTCTTCTTCTTGTTTTTGTGAGGTGCCAGAGGAGGCGTTAAAAATTGTTGATGCCTTAAATATCGCAACAAATTAATGGCGCGAAAATTTAAACACATTTCTTAGAAACTCCGCATAGTCTTCCGCACCACCCACTGACATGTATATAAATGGACTGACTGATCTCCTGTTTCATGGGGCATCAGTTTTGATTACAGCAAGTATGCTCTCACTGACGATATATTTAAATTATTTGCGAATTTACGTATATATGCATGTCAGTGGGATTTACCAAATTCACCACAAAAGTACTTTAAAAGTATTTTCCTCAACATGGCTTGTTGTATCTAAATCTTCGAGCATATATAACTCCTTTTTATATTACTATCACTTAGTCCAATAGTCATTAACCATTTTCTATAAAAAGTAAATTATCCCTTTTGTAGCTACGTCTCTGCGCCAACATACTTTGCGGCTCTTTGTTTATAGAAAAGTGACAGTCAAACACCCCGCCAAAATCAAGATGGCGAAAATTTTTGGCTACGCTGCCATACATGTACTTTACTATGGGATGTCATCTCCTTTAGTTCTCTCCTCAAAGATTAAAAGTGAACTATAAGAGATTTTCGGAGCTCCCAACATTATAACAAGAAATAGTATCTAGTAGTATGTAGAAGACTCAATTCCGTTTTAAGATTGAACATCTATAGGATCCCCAAAGTGATCTTTGAAGAAAAGTTTGAGGGTGGAAGGTACTGTATGAGCTGCTTGTTTGAAATAGACAGCGATCTTGGAATACTATAGTTATATGATTGGCAAGGATGTGTTTGAGACAGATACATATGTATGTGACAGATATTTTCGATGCGATGAATCTTGCTGGTTATAGTCATTGAAGAAGTAAAGAGACAGTTTAACGGTTAATTAGATATTGAAAAATTTGATTTTTCGGAATGAATAAAAACAACTTAATTAATTTCCATGCTGTTAACCACACTATCGCAAATTCTGATCTATTTACTATTTAAATAATTTCGTAAATTACGCCTAAATACTTACATAAAATATTAACAATGTACATAGATCCAGAAATATTATAGTACCACAATCAATTTGAACATAAATTAGTCGGTACATCATAAAATTATTAATTGTAAATGAGATGCATCGTTAAAATTACACTCTAAGAACTTTTAATAATTTTCATTGCGTGTTAACGAGTGCTTCACGATAAAAGAAAAAAAACAAGATATAACTTCTGAAACTCATTTTTACTTTGATGCACATCTGGAGCAGTAGATGAAACAATTTCTGTACACAATAAATCGATGTATGAAAAATATGCTTTGTCGGTTTTAAATATTTTATAATTAAATTTTCCTCTAGGTTTACACAAATGCTCGCTCCACACAATTAATGGTCAATATTCGTAAGCACAGTAAAATTTTTCTTCTTGGACTTATTTTCATTAATTTCTGTTCTCATGCGAAGCACAAATATCGCAAAGTAACTACAAGTTCAACATATAAAGAAGTAGATAACTCCTTTATAAATTTTGTAATTATTTACTTTAGATATTTAAAAAAAATAAAAAACAATTGCCCACAACATTGCTTCTACTTACATGTACTACATAATAATTAGCAGATTTTCTTTTCTACTTTCTATTAATGGCTTTCACTAACCTGCAAAAAGAAAAAAAAAACATATTTTAAAAAAAATCGGCTTAAAGGTAAAATTTAAAAAAAGTAATTTCAGCAACACAATACTCTAAAGAAAACATAAGGTATAGAAGTTACTGGTATTTTCAAAGCAACAGTCCTTGGTATCTTGTGAAAAGTATCTGAAAAGTAGATACCAAGTTTGCTGCTCTCAGTAATTTTAAAATAAGAATAAAGTCGACATAAAACAAATTAAGAGTTTTGATAGATTTCTGGTGAAAGTCCACAGGAATTTACCGGGAGATATTTGTAACTGGTAGAGAAACCTGGCTATACATTATTATTATCCACAAACAAATAAACATTCAAGCCGATGAGTTCATCCCAAAAAAAAAAAACAAGGAGCATGAAATCCTAACAGGCATAGTCATCACGAGTAAATTATTACAAGAAATTTGGTGACAAAATAACAGGAAATAATTTCAAATAATTTCGGGATATGCTAACTTAAAAAATAAGATACTGCTTTACCTTAATTTAATGGATAAATTTATGAAGTTATGACTTTACGTAAGATCAACCATCCACAGATCTTGATCCAAGAGATTCTTCCTAAAAACAAAAAGTATTTACTAGAAAGAAAATGAATTTCTAAAAATTAACAACTTAGAAAAGAGCAGTAAAGGATTCAGAAGCATCTATGGTCGGGGGATATCGCTCTGGAATAAGCTGCCTCCGCTTATAAGAGGAACGACAGCTCTAGAGAGCTTTAAAGCCTCAGCATTAGAATTCATGACCGCTCACAGCGACTGATCTATTTCTTCCAGTTTCATCCTGTACCTTCCTATTTGGCCGTATCATCCTTTTATTTAGTAGATACACCGTTTTTGTTTTTTTATGTTAAGTGGACCTAGTTTTGGAGGAGACTTATGTGATCTGGCTCTGATTTTTAATCCATATTGATGCCAGAGGTTGCTGGTTTTACTGAGACATGCTCAGCCCTTGCTCATATGGATCTACTTACATGTAGCTTTGGGCCTACACGGTGCATGGCCTGGTTCTTGTGATTTAGCTTTAAGATGTCAGTCCTTACTATTACTCTTCTATATAGTCATAGTCACTTACCACTTATTTGAATTCTATATTATCATAGTGCTAGTTGGTAAGTCAGTCATGATGACGAGGCCTTAGTCAGTATTTAAATACGTTGTACTTTGATTTTATGTCAAGATTCACTGCAATATTAGTTTAAACCAACTTCAGCTTTATTTTATTACATAGTCTTGGATGGATGAATGGATTGAAACAAGGTTGGGATCTGAAAAGGGTCCTTGGAACGTAGGCCACAACAAAGTCCATTGTTCACCATCCAGACTTATAAGTTTATAAGAGTCTGTAACAAAACTCAAAATTAGCACCAAACCCTCCTTTCCGACTTCATGCAGTTCTTCCAGGAGGTGTGAGCCAAACAAACTGTAACATTTTCCTGAAAGGTCCGGACAGTGACAAAGAAAACGTGTTACCGTTTCGGATTCCTTATTCCTTATTACTTATCGGTTAAATCGAAATACCATTTATCACTTGTTAGCCTGTAAGTTAGCTCCTAGCTTATAACAATCTTGTAATATTATTATTCGCTTAATTGCATACACTGTGTCTCATTTGATAATGTAAAATTTAAATTTAAACCGTTACATTACGAAAAGCTTTCCACAATGCCACTGTTATTGAACCATCGATTTCTCTCCAGAAATATTTACATTTCGATATTAAAACATCGATATTTCTCCTGTATCAAAAGATGAAAATATCCGTTTCAAATTTAAAATTGAGTTAACTTTAAAAGAAATATGAACTACAACAAAAAAAAAACAAAAAACTGTAGGATGGCCCGGAATTAAACAAATTTCTTTCTCTCTGCACTTTTTATTAAACATCACTTTACATCACTTTATCATGGACACTCTACTTCTTCTTCTTCTTCTTCTTCTGTCCCGTCCTTACAATACTCTTATTGACACAACTTGCTACTAGTGCCATCTATTCCTTACTTCTGAACTCTTAAACAATTTCGAAACTACTACAAAACAGTTCTTAGCCCTTTGTATGGACTTACGTACCTGAAGAAAGGAGCCCCAAAAAGTTTTATGAACCGAAATCCTGCAATATTCTAGCAATCACTTTATCATCACACACCCAAATATAGTGAGTACATAAAAATTATTCTAAATCGCGCACAATTTAAGAAAAACTAATTTCATTTTACTCACTAACAATTAAACACAAAAAATTTGTAAAGTTTTTATTAAACATTTTGCAAAGTAGGAACGAAAAAATCTAAAATGTAATTGAAATTCACACCTATCATATTCAGTTTCTTCGAATCTATCCATAATTCTCATAATAATTGCAAAATAATAAAAGTAAAACTAAGAAAATGCTAAATTAAAACTTTTCATTTCACACAAAAGAAGCGCAATCGAAAAATGACAACTGACAGCCACTTTCAAAATCTCGTCCTTATGCAGCGCCATCTCACATCATTGCTTTACAACAAAATTATAGGTACAAAGTTACACCATCTATATTTGAAATTTGTTAATCAATTATGGTTGTGTAATTTGTTGAAAACGAAATGAAAAAATATTATTTTTACTCATTCTTCGGATGAAAATGCTCATTCTTACCGACATCTAGCATCTAAGTTTGAATTACAAAAATCAACATAAAAGATGACAAGTCACAAGTGTCATTCTATAATTTTATCTGACAATCTTGCCTACTGAACTAATTTTTTACAAAATACAAAAAAAATGGATTTTGGTGCAAATGATCCGGGCTGTGTAAAATATGGAAATTTTATAAATTATTATTCTTTCAATTCGGCTAAACATCGTATTCAACTTCTTCCCACAAAATTCTGGGATGAAGCAACTGATTCCTGCAGTGAAATATCTCCTTACTACATTGCCCTGGACATAGGATGCAATTCAGGCGAACTAACTCAATTGCTCTATGAATTCTTGTCTGAAAATATTCCGAATAAACGCAATGAAATCTATATTCTTGGAATAGATTTAGATCCAGTTCTCGTTGAAAGAGCGAAAGAATCTAATAAATATCCAGAAAGAGTTTCATATGAATGTGTCGATATTTTGATAGATAAAGAATTTATTTTGGATCAATACCTTTCCACTCATGGAGTAGATAAATTCAATACAGTATTTTCCTTTTCTCTAACTATGTGGATTCATTTAAATAGTGGTGATGAAGGGCTCAAAGCATTCCTTGAGAAATGTACAAAAATCTCAAAACTATTTGTGATCGAACCACAACCATGGAAATGTTATCAAACGGCTGTGAAACGGCTGAAAAAAAGTAATCAAGTCTTTCCACAATTTCCATTCTTAAAATGGAGATCAAATGTGGAAAACAACATAGAAGCATACCTTGAGAATGACTTAGGCCAACAAAAACTGTACGAAACGGAGCCAACAAAATGGAAACGAAAAATCTGTTTCTATGTGGACAACATAGGTCCTACAGCCAGTAAAACTTTATAATCTCGACACATTTTTTGGACATTTACATACTTTACATTATAAATATGAAAAAAAAAGGATATTACAGAGCACTTCTTTATAACTGAATTAGTCATTATTATTATTGAAATTCTATCACTTCTCCTACGGCCTAGAAATAGAAATCATCCGCCTCATTTCATCCTGCCACTTCCTCCCCAGTAAACTCCAGTTTAACATCAGAAGGAAGACCTTCAACATCGACTTCATTCTCCTGGGTATTGAGACGATTAAGTGTCATCATAACATCAGCAGATTTTGCTCCCATAAGCCCTGGTGTTCCTTCTATTGTTCCTTGATCAGATTTGATCTGTTGGACTTGTGGTTGCTGTTGTTGCTGTTGTTGAATTGTCTGTACAACAGTCTGATGTTGAACGGGAATTTGTTTTACCGGTATTCCCGCATCTTCGAAAGCTTTCTTTTTTAATGTTTGTCGAATTTGTGAACTGGAATCGTGTTTAAAAAAATCATTAAAAATGATATGTACATAGGTGTGTTACCTTAAAACAGAGAACAGATGAAGAAAAAATTGGCTAGCTTACACTGTTCGATTTTTTATTCGTAAACTGATTTTATTTAGATCTTCAGAGAAGCGATTTATCGACTGATGCAGCATGTCGATTTCTTCATCTGTCCATTTGCTCCTTGAAAATTATTTGGAAATGTGTAAATGTGGATGAAAAAGAAAATAAGCAAATAAGGGATGCATTTAGAAGCGAAGCTTACCCTGAAGGAGAATCTCCTGTTGGATGTAATTGCATTGTTAATTCACCTAAACGATTGAATGCTTGCCCTGCGGCGGTGAATATCTCTCCAACCTGAAAGTGATCATGAGTTTATTCTTGTATCCACTTTATACACGGCAAGTTGAGCATTATTTCTCTTCTGTAAGTAGAAATATAACTTTCGAAATAGTGCACTGTTACTGGGCGGTCTCTTGTCCAGCTTTTCAAGCACATACAGAACGCAAACGAAAATATCCTTAAAAATTTAGGATATCTGTATCATAAACTCGTACACATCTATCTGATTTCAAATTCGGGCCATAACAAATTCAACCTCTCAGATCTAGCAAAATTAGAACTACCAAGCTATGAAAGTTACGTACGAAAGCAGAAATAAAGCCAATCGCTTCTACTTAAGAAGTTTAAACTGAGGCCGAACTTTCTAACGCTATAAATGGAAAGTTTCGTGAAACTTTAAGCTTAAGGACTATCATTTTTTCGTTGCAACGCTAACAAGTTCAGCACATAAAATTTACGATTAAAATAAATAAAAACGAAAAGATCTTTATCATCAAATCATAAAAAGCAAGGTGCTGATTATGTAATGAATTGGTTAGAATCCAACCAGCCCCTCCAGGATGATTTTATTATAAGATTGCTGAAATAAGCAGAATACAAGCCTCAGCCCAGCAACAGTAGAATTTTCTTGTCTTAGTTGACACAATTATGGTAATTTTGTGAATTTAATTACTAATTAAAATTTAGTGAGCTATTTGAATAAACTAACAACACTCCTCAAATTATTACTATCCATTTTCTGTGGTCAAAATTGGCAAATCAGCTCAAAGTTTTGTGCCGAAAGCCCCTATTCTTTCACACCAGACAAGTTTTACATTTGTTAGAACGTTAGAAAATTTAGCGCCCAGAGAATATTTCGGATGGATGAATTGGGGATTGATGAGGTCTGGATTAGCATCTAGTGTTTCTTTGATGGTCCGCAAAAACAAAATCAAAAGACTACTTGAAATCAAGCGAATGTCGCGCGTAAAGCTATGAATAGTATTTGAAATAATAACGAAAACTCCCACTCTCCAAGAAAGCAATATCCAGCCCGAGTAAAGTTGAGAGGTTCAGGCGATTATTTACATCAAGCCAGTTAGTCATCTGTTGAGCAGCCCGCGTATTGATGAAAACCTTAATCGCAATAGAAAATCTGTCAATTGGACGGAAGCGATAACAGTTTTCTTTTATTCAAGCTGTAAAATTCATAACAATTGGATAGATTCGTCGCAACCTTGTAAGCTTGAAAGCTTGAAAGAACTAAACAGTTTTCCAAAGTGAGAGTGAGCAGCTAGTTGCAATATTTCTAGATTGATTTTCAAAAGCAACCCAAACTGTTCCAGGAAAAAGCAATTTAAATTCATTTGAGTATTAGAGAGACACAATTGAAAGCAGACGAAGAAGAAAACCTCTACGATAAACTTTAGCTGGGCAAACTTGATTCATGGTCAAATCACGTAGGGTCCAATTCCATATAAATGCATTTCCGTTTTGATTTAGCGAATTTGGATGCAATCAAAACTAGATATTCTGTCATGGAATAATTCGAAGCCTTGTTTATAGGCTATTGAAAAAAAAGAACTAATCATTGGCGTCAATTAGTACCCACCCACACTGTATATTATGCTAAATTAACCTGTAATGTGTAGTTTTACGTGGTGACCTTTTTGTCTAGAGCTAATAGCAACAGTTCTATAGATTTTCAGACATATCACACTCCGAATTAGAAAATTAGTGATTTTTAAGATGAAAATGAATGTGGGTATATTGGAATAATAAATATATACCATGCCTTCCTAGGACCTTGCGAAATAAACTATAAATATTATGGTAGAATAAACAGGAACGAAATGCAACAAATGGTAGGATAGTACATAGTAGGCGAATGCCGCCTTTTAGACGTGTTACAGTCCTTATTGTATAGGCCCTTGCCTTGGCTTCAAAGTGACAAATTGTTGGTATTTTTCATTCACATAAATTCAGCACTTTGTTATTAAAGTCTTATCCTCCTTGTCCTGATCTAATCTAAGGCGTTCTTGGTCATATTTAATTTGCTATAAACAATAATTTTATTTCGTATTTCTGAAAGAGTTTGCTAAAACAGTACCCTAAGTCAGAAATTCCGCCACGTACTCGCTTTACAGATAATAGAAATTAATGTCGGTACCTTTACAAACAATAAGCAACGAAACTTTCACCGAATTTACTTACTTTTGTGGCTGAATTCATTATTTCTTTCCCGTATTTTAACAAACTTGCTTTTCTTGTGAACCACTCGCAGTCGCACGCTCAAACAACGTCAAAGTTTGTTTGGGAAATTAAATTACGAAATGTCAACTATGGTAAATTTTAAGTATTTTTCACATCATGGAATTCCATTTGGTTGTAATCTTGGATAGTATAAAATAAATTTTACGTGGACTTTGTAAATTTTATCGCAATGAGAGGTATGAGAATTAAATTAATTAAGAAATTTTAATACATTTTTTTATAAAGAGCGGGTTTTTGTTTGACACATTTTTTTCCATGTTGTATCAAATTTCAAATGAATTCGACAATCAAAATGTTAGTTTTATTATACACCACAAGCGACGCTATTGACACTTAGTGGCGAAGTTGCAGTTCCTGCGGCCAGCAGACATCTTTCTTGTTCTACCCACTGACTTTATAACAAGTCAGTGGTTCTACCGATCAAATAATGTAGGCACTTTACCAACTTACCAGAGTATTATTGGACGGAAAGTATTTTATTTTTTTAAAAGGAGACATATCAAATTGTAATCACTGGAGAGGATCTGTATCAATTCTGATTATTCAATGACCTTATTTATATGTGAGCTGGGATTATCCCCATTGACCCAGTTTAGACGGGTCAGTATGCTGCCTCCGCAGCAAGAAAACTTTTGGGTAAGATGATGGTTGAGGCAGGAATAAAGCATCACCCTACATACCTACCTGCAGAGTCTAAATTAGGTCATAGTAGACAAGAATAAGCAGAATCCTCTCCAGTGGTTATCATTTGTTATATCGCCCTTTTTGACACTAGAATAGTTAAAAAAAAAAACATTCCTAGGTAGATTAATCAACTAGTCCATTAGGGGATTTTGCTTATTAAAAATGTGGATGAGACAGAAAAAAAATGTTGTATACATTTTCACAGCCAAACTCTTCAATAGCATTTATCTAAAACTTTATTTCAATGAACCGTCCATTTATTGAACACATCCATTCAGCTATGCGCGAAACAATATTGGGCATTCTAGATGGTCAAGAAAGCAGGCAATGCTTATATTACATATATCAGCGAAGAGGATTCTAGATTTACAGACCTGTAAGCTGGCAAATCGCAGATGAGCAGAACTGATAATATGCTCGATTTCAAGACAGATATGTCCTGGGAAGATAGAATCTCTGCTAAGAAGAAACCGAAAGATGTGCAAAATCTTATTGCAGTTATCATGGAACACTGCCTCGTTGACAAACATGCAGAATACATGCAAGCTCCATACAATGACTTCTATAGAAGCTGTATGGACGACAAGAAGGTTGAGAGCGTTCGGCACCTGCTGTGTGAATGCCCTAACCTTATCAAGCGCAGGAGGAATCTGCTTAGTAGCTAGTTTTTCTGCAAATTGGGGGGAATAAGGTGTTAGTTGAAGTGGTAGATTCATTGTGGCTGGTTTCCCAACAGCTCCTAAATTTGAGATATATTTTCAATACAGGGTCCCAATAAGGTGGCATCACAATGTACTATAGATGCAATAAGGGAGGCTGATCCGCTGGCCGCCACTCTAACCTAACCTAACCTATGCCAATCATTCACCCTTCAGCGTGCAACAGTAGAAAGTTGGAAAGACTAGTAAGCCAGCGCTGATTAGTTCAAGTCAGGCATTTTCTTGATCAACACTTTATGATGTAATTGCCCAACTACATGGTTGCAACCATCAAAATAAAGCCAAGGGCGATTCCTAGTTCTACAACCCCATACTTCTTGGGCACGGGCTGATGCTATGACACATAATGTAAGCTGTCAGTTATGCGAATAGATTTATAAAATAACTAGGCTAGGAGAGTTAGCTAAAAATAACATTATCAAAAAATACAGCCAATATCTATATGGTCTAGCAATCATGGACTTAAGATTATTTTTTATTGCACTAGGCTTAGAATCTACAGCTAAAAGATAGGCAGGCGGTATGATCAACACAGAAATGAAATTATCCTAGCGTTAATTTGAAAGTTTATATCTATTGAAAATGACCCGTTGTTCTTTCAAAATCAGGCAGAATTGTGTGTACTAGATAAAGTCCTTATTTTCTCTCCAGGGCATCCTCTAGTCTTGAAATTTCTCATTTTCGTCTAAGTACTTTACTGAACCAGACCAACGCCAACACTAAAGAGAGCTGTTAATGGAGTTTCAATATCTTTCTTGCACTACTTGTATATGATTATTCTGCTTTAGCTAACCTACATATATTCGTTTAACGAATCATACGTAGCTGGTGGAAAGATTATAAACTTATTACGACGCACTAGACAGCTCCAATTGGCATGCAAGTAACACTTCGATCGCCTGCAAATGTTATACTCAACATAAAACTACATGAGCTAGTTAGTGTTCAAACTCTAAGGAAAAATTAGGATTCCGGAAGTGAAATATCATTATGGATAACTCCAATTAAAAGAAAAAAATATATTTCCCAGAATTGTTGGGACCAACATCTATTTTACTTGAAAAATTTCAGTTTTCAGGAACAAAAAAAATACGTTTGGTATAAATAACCTGGATGTTAACATTTCTTACTTTGATTATAGTCCATTTGGACCGGCCAATCTCTTAAATACAAATTTTTTGACTAAACATCTGCACTTTAACCAACAACTAGGGTGTTATCATCTGCGAATTCATAGAAAGGTACTTCTAAATTCAATGGGGCAGGTCCTTTGCGAATACGTCCTGAAGCATCATAATGAGAACCGTGGCAAGGACAGTAATAGCCTCCAAAATCACCAGCATTAGCAATTGGTACACATCCTAAATGCGTACATACTCCAATAATAACTAACCACTCCGATTTCTGTACTCGTACCTACAAAATTAAGAAAAACACATATCTGAGCAAACTGTAACTCTACAATAAAAACGTAAGTCGACAACTTACATCATCATGCTGTGGATCACGTAGCGTTCCAACTGGGACAGACTTTTCAGTGGCGATTTCAGATGGAGTCCTATGTCGGATAAACAAAGGTTTACCTCTCCACTTGAAGGTCATAGATTTGCCTTCAGGGATATCTGACAGTTTGATTTCAATTTTAGCCATAGCCAAAACATCAGCTGTAGCACTCATAGAGCTAATAAATTGGGTAACCACAGCTTTAGCGGCATATGCGCCGCCTACAGCACCTGCCCCCACCAACATATAGGTGAAGGCTTTTCTTTCCTCGGCAGAATCATTTTTCCTTGCTACCCTTTTAACTGATTCCCTGCGATAAGGTGTAAAATCTGGCACTTGCAGATCTGTGTGCGCACTACGGATTTGTGTAGCAGCTAAAAATGTAAGGAAAACATCATCAAACGATGGACACTACCAATTGCACACATAACCTCCAAGAAATTACATAATCAAAGGAGAAATTTCTAAATTATGCAATTAAATGGAAATTGTTCAAAGAAATTAGGATTTATAAGATGATATTCACTTGTCAAACCGGAAGTTACTTTAATTGCGCCCTTTAAGGATGAACTTTCTAGAGGTTTGCTTACTGTGACCACTTTATTATCCTGACCTGGGATTGCTGCAATGATTGGTTTCAGAGCGCCTGAGACCACTGTACTGGTGCCTCTTAAATATGCCCGGGAAGCAGCGTTAATCATCTTCGATTGAAATAAATTAAATGCCGGCTATGCCCGATATTAGGAAATGAATTAATTTTGCCAAGGAAATGAAGCAAGAGACAGTTCCACCAATCTGCTGTCTTTTAGCCGTCACTTTTATTTTATTTCGCCACTACTACACACACCACACATAAATCGATGACAACAGAAAAAATATGGCGGTGATGGGTACAATCTGAATCAAGTTGGAAACAAATCATTTTATTTTATTTTCATTGGAAATATTTTCGTTTGCAAACTGAATGGGATTGTTGTAATAAAATTAACTTAAGCTAACAATTTTTAAATTCGTTTTTATGAAACCACAATTTTATTTATGAAAATCAATGAATGTTGTGCAAACGAATTCCAACAGATGTCTTTTATACAGTTCGGAATAAAAGTGATAAATTGAAAATTTGATAGGTTTCCATCGTGCGCTATAAAAAAAGATGTCGCTACTTGCAATAATTTTTTTTGCAATTAAAAATGGTTAAAGCCAATAGCATTGATTGAAAATTCTTTTATTACAAAACAGATTTCTCCTAATGTCTAATAATTAAAGAAAATACTCAATTTTGTAGATTTTGCTATCTAGCGGGGCTCCTTGAACAGAGTATCAATCTAGGCTCCTTTAAATTTTAAATGAGAGAGTTCTACAGACAATTCATTTCGTTGGGCCTAGTTTCTAGTTGAAAGGTTTGTTATAAATATCACTTAGCATTACCATGGGTTTGTAGCTCTTAGGTATATTCAAACATAAACTCAGTAATTCGCATAGTGATTGCGAAAATGTTTCCTAGTTATAATATCAGATGGCTCCACTTGTACCATTTTGAAAAGATTTGCTCACATTCAGTCGCGAAAAGCCAGCAATGCCTCGTTCCAATATGGCCGCAATTTTTACTCAGAAATTTACTGAAAATTTTTTCCTTACAATTGTTATGTATTATTTATTGGAGGCCAACAACGGGTGCTTGGGCCATTAACAATATTTATGAACATAGACGCGCAGATGGGCAATAACCATTCATTACTTCTTAGAAATTTACAGAAAATGTTTTGGCAGAATTTTTATTCAATCTGGTGGCCGACTAGAGCTATTTTCAGTTATGTACCTACAATATGTGCCGTTATCGGCCTCTTCAATCTGGTGGCCGACTAGAGCTATTTTCAGTTATGTACAATGTGTGCCGTTATCGGCCTCCAAAAATGTAAGAAAATCCAGTAAATTTCTGAGAAAAAATAGAGGGCTACCCTACATCAGGTCGAGGCATCGTTGACTTATATCGGAGCGAGCCATTACTGGCTTATCCTTTGGTTACGTCTGCAGTAGTAGCGCCTCTACAATACAACAAGTATCTAATTGTAAGTCAAACTTCGTTCGCAATCACCAGATAGTTCTATAGACAAGCAAAGTTGTATGATATTCAAGTAAATTGTTACTCATTACATGTTCCAACACCAGTATACTTATACTTATAATGGAAATAAATTTATCAGTAAAAGTGAGTATTTTTTACTGGTACTCAAAATATTGAGTACCTACCAGTGCGAAAACTGGTACTGATGTGTACCAGTACTTCCCAGTACTTTCCAGTACTCGCCAGTACCTTCCAGTACTCTCCTGTACAACACTCTGTTTATAGCGCACAGTGAAAATTAATTGTGGGAGACAAAGACTTGATGCTTATTATGAGGATTTTTTTCAACATAAAGCAAGGTTGGAGTATTTATTAGTAGAGTAGGTACATAAAGGGTTTTCCAATAAGAGGTGTTATTTTGATATTCCAAGAAAGATACAATTTTTTGAGATAAATGATCGGATCTTTATTTCATTATAAAGAGGAAGGTATGCCGTTAATAATGGAAAATAACATCAGCCAAATGACCACCACGACCACGCCAACAGGACCATATCCTTTTCATGAAATTTTCCATAACCAAATCGCAAGGTTCCTGCCCTATGTCCTCGATAGCCTCACGAATTCCATCTTTGAGGTCTTGAATCGACGCTGGGCTGTTGGCGTAGACCTTCTTTTTCACGTGGCCCCAAAGGAAGAAGTCGCAAGGTGTTAAATCACAAGATCTCGGTGGCCAATTGTGATCACCTCTTCGAGAGATAACACGGTCCGGAGACTTTTCCCGTAAAAGATCAATGGTTTCGTTGCTTGTATGGCACGTAGCGCCGTCTTGTTGAAAGTAAACGTTGTCCAGATCAATACCATCCAATTCCGGCCATAAAAAATTATTAATCATCTGTCGATAGCGCAATCCATTTACCGTAACTGTTGCTCCGGCCTCATTTTTGAAAAAGTCAGGTCCAATGACCCCGCGGGACCATAAACCGCACCAAACAGTCTCACGTTGAGGATAGAGAGGCTTCTCAACAATAACTCTTGGGCTTTCCGAGCCCCAGATGCGACAATTTTGCTTGTTGACGAAGCCATCGAGGTGGAAATGGGCCTCATCACTCAAGATGAGTTTTCGATGGAATTCCGGATCATTTTCATGCATTTCAAGGACCCAATCAGCAAAGACTCGACGTTGTTGATGATCGGCCGGCTTGAGTTCTTGTGTTAACTGAACTTTATAAGCCTTAAGACCCAAATCTTTATGCAAAATCCGGTGTAATGACGTTTGTGGAATGCCTAATTCCAAAGAACGAAGAGGAATGGACAAACCTGGGTTTTCTTCAACACTTTCGGCTACAGCAGCAATATTCTCGGCTGTTCTTGAGCGACGTGCACGGGTTTTATTCTTCACATCACTAATTTGTCCCGACAGCTCGAATTTTTCTACCAATTTCTGTATTGCGGTCCGACAAGGTGCTTCACGACGAAACAAAAATGTTCGAGTTTTACGAACCGTCTCTGCCACATTTTCACCATTTTTATAGTGAATTTTAATAATTTAAATGCACTGTTGAATCGTGTATCGTTCCATTTTTATTAATGGCGTAGTTTCTACTTGTCAAATGTCAAAAAATGACAGCTCCAAAAGTGACATCTATTGAAATAGCGGGCTAATTAAAATAACACCTCTTATTGGAAAACCCTTTATATGGAACAAAATAAATAAGAATATGATATATGTATATGAGACGATTTGAAAGACTGCTATGTATGTTACATACTATATGATATGTGAAATGGAAATAAAAAATTGTGTGTACACTATTTATGCGTCTTAATATTTCTAGTAAACTAGCAAATACTTAAAGGTTGAAAATTTGCTGGTACTTACTTGTAATTACTGGTTTAGTACCCATTTATAAAAACCAGTAATTACAAATAAGTACCAGTAACGTACCAGTAAAGTACAAGTAAAGTACTGGGAGATACTGGTAAGTACTGGCAAGTACTGGGATGTACTGGAAAAGTACTGGCAATGGACATTACCAATATTTTTACTGGTACTAGTAAATTTTCGAGTAAAAGTAAAAAAAAAATTACCTTAGACTAAATATAGTTTTAAGTATTACTGGTACTTGATTGGTACTGGCACTTACAATCATACAACTCTGCAACACAAGGTTAATAGTATAGTATGAATGTCATGTCTTCGGAATTGCATGCTGTCCTGTACAGGCTACCTAACGGAAGACTAGGATTATTCTTGATGCAATTCTTTTGTAAGTTTTTTTTTAAATATATTTCATAAAATCTTCGCTATAGTGCTTGTCTTATCTGATAAATTCGTATATAAATTCATGATGTGCTACCCCGTTTTTGTGTAGTAGCTAGTTAGAATGATATTCGAATAGTTCCATTCGAACCATATTTCCGCATTTTCAAGTCTCTTGTTTTAAAAATAACCGTCCGTCCGTGTGTCCATCCTCACGATAAATCGAAAACGTGTTCACTTAAAGATCTGAAATTTTGCACACGGGCTTTTTAAAAAAAAAAAGTAAATTTAAGTTCATAAATGGAACAAATCGGGTAACTTCTTCATAGGGTTGCCACACAAAAATTTCGTTTTTCACTATATATTTGAGCACTACCTGAGAACGCGTCAAATTTTGTGCACCGTGTTTTCAACCCCTTCCTTGTGTCGTCATATAAAAATTTAGTATTTTTATGTATACTGTGAGAAAATGATCAGTCATAGACTATTTTAATGTACTGAAAAGTTCTTCAGAATATGAAATCCTATAAAATTGGTTATAATAATGTTTTCTGTCCGATGAACCGTTATAGAAATGAATTCGAAAAACCACTTGAAAAATCAAACAGATTACAGATTACATACTGGCATTTATCTAGAGTATCATAAGAATGGGTCTTAACAATTTTAGCTTTTTTACTTGTTTTTTGTTGATTCTGGGCTGATCTACCTTTTAGTTAAGCTACCATTTCATAATATTCTATTTTATTGAGCAACAAGGAAAGCCAGATCTCTCATAATAACAGAATTCATTTTTTAAGACAGAGATGACTATAGTTTAAGATGAGTAGATATGTTAACATCCTGTTGGACAGCACATTTGTTGTCCTCCAGACTGTTGAAAAAATATTTATGTAGATGTTCTGTTATGAAGAAGTATAATCATATAAGGAAGGTGCACAATATGATATCCTATGATATAGTAATGGAAAACAAATTTGAAAAACATTCCCCATTCCTTGCTGGAAAAGTTGGTTCTAGCAGCAGAAAAATGTTTGTAGTATATGTAACGTAATGTATCTGCGGTTGATTGGCTATATGATCAGTAGTCTGACCTTCGCAAGGATCACAATATTTCGAATGCTGAAATGGTAGGTACTATAAGGTTCAACATTTAACGTATATTTTTATTGCTAGATTTTAGTAAAGCATTTGATAGTTTAGACTATTCCATCCTATAACTCAGGAGTATCTTCGGAGTTTTTCGCTAAGGTTGTTACTTTATTCTTTTATATTTAATCTGACGAAACCATTGTGTAATATTAACCAAACGTAAATGAGCTCTCGGGAGCCTTCACATATGCTGGTGCTCCGCAGGGGTCTATTCCGGGGCCACTATTATTTACAATATTTACAATGTTAATATATAATTTATCAATCATAATTAGTTAAGCAGTCGACTATATTTTTGCGGATGTGTTTTCTGTGCTGCTGTTAGATAGTGATCTTAATACAGCCTCTGTAAAATCATTTCAAGGCAAGTGAAATAGAACCTTTTTCCATTTAGGTACTAAGAAATAAAAAAAAAATAAAAGACCATAGTGCTGAATTCTTTAAAAGCAAAATTTGATATACTTTCGTGCAGGGTACGCTCAACATTGTTCTAATAAATTATAAACAAAAGGAATCATACCTTATGAAGTCACTTTAATGACTCAGCTGTTACCCAAAACAAAACAAAACAAAATCCCATAAAAGAGTTAGCAACCCCTTTTACCATTACCCGCAATATAATCCCGAAAGAAATTATCTTAAGCGATTCCTCAAAGTACAATTTAATTTACATTGATTTTATATTCTAAAAATCTTCCTTTAACCTCATAGTAGCAATATCCACATGAAAGTGTATAGGATGTGTTCTTTTTTTCTCCTATGGTATATACCTACATACCCTATTTTTAGCGTAAATACAGTACACCAAGAATAGCGTAAAATAACGAAATAAACAGGACGATAGCGAGGACCTGACAAAGAGATAAAATTCTCTTAAATTTGATTTTATCTAAACCAAAATGGGCTCTTCATTTCTTCCTTTTTCGTTTTTCGATAAAATAGCAGCACAAGTCAAGATGTTTCAGCCTTTAGGCGCCAAAAGTTATCCAAGATATGATCGCAGTCAATATAAGGATGGCAGAATACGAGTATTCCTTTAACCTTTCTTTTATTTGTAAGGATATTTAGGCGAGGCATAAAAATACAAATAAATGTGAATTAAATTGAAAAACAAAAAAAGACGGAAATCTCAGGAATAAATATACAAAATTACTCTACTCACTATTGGAGAATTACGCTCAATAATGATTTGACAAAATTTTTGCTTAATGTGAGTTTCCCACCGTAAGTTCAGAAAGACCAGCTGATTTGATTTATAATTGTTAATAGACTTTAAAAATGAGTAAATTTTCCTTAAATGCTTGCAATTATCGACATAATTTAAGAAAATTTTCATGAAGAGAAAAAAAAAAACAAAAACGAAATTTCACTCAAGACCTTTTTCGGATGTACCAAAACCCATCCAATTTGAAGAGCAACTTTCTTTTTACCCTCTGGTTGCCTCGAGTGAAACCACTCATTAAGGTTCATTTCCTCTTTTTCATTGGAAGGTCTCCATTGAAAATGAAAACTACTTTTGAACGCACAAAATAAAGTTAAGCACGCACACAAGGAACAAAGTGTTCGGGTAAAGTTTCTATAAGGACTTTGAAGTATAGAGAAACGAAAATATCACCCATCTGTGAAAATAAGCCCAAAAAAGCCCTCAAGGAACAACGCAACGGCACCAACAACACTATAGCACCACAACCACCACCACTCAGTTATTACTGTGCGACAGTAGAAACGAACGCACGACTATAGAACTATAAAAACGCAAGCCCCAAATTCTCGTGCTCCACTTCACACGCATATTAATTTTATGGATTTTCTATTTAAAATATCCACCAACACCACCACCACCATTACCACCCCCACAACCAATCCCATTTCCGTCCCAACCACACCATCAGCACCATCCTAACACTAATACTGTACAGGGTATGTAACCACCCATCGCAAGCTGCGCTGTTTGCACTGGAAGGTCTTCCTTTATTCCTTCTTGGAATCTGCTCTATGTTGGACTGGTTTCGGAGCTAGATATATGTACCAAAATTTGTGCGGCCGTATATAAGGTTTGTCGCAACTTGCACACGTCCTTGTTATATATGTATAAACTGATAAATCCAGGCCACATGCAACTTCCTCGCATGGTGCCTCTATCTCTTAGATCTAATTTGAGGTAAAAAAACAGGGAAGATCTTAAGGTGGAAGTACGCAGAATACAGTAGTAGTCCTCCCACAGAGAATGAAACAAGGTACAAATACCTGCTGTGAATTAGACACCGAACACGCGCTTGCACGCATCCTAGCAAGGCGAATCAAGTTGGGCCCATACCATCAACCTTTCCATTCCACCACCACAGTGTAAAAGTGATTGTGAAATTTAGAAGTTCGAACTTACGTGTGCCTGCTTGAGGCAGATGAAAGTTTTCAATTTTAACTTTTCCATTTTGGGGAAGGGTACTAATACATACACACTCAAACATAGGCACAGAATAACTTTAGGCAACCCAGCAGGGTTCTTGCATTTTCTAAGCAAAAAAACACTATTGGAAAGTCCTGGGAAGGAACATTGCGGTCTTAGGTGGGAAAGGGGAAGAATTTTAAATTGAGTTTTTATAAGCTGCGTTGGGTTAATGGCGCCTTGGAGAAGCTTAGATTTGGTCAATATTTTGCGTGCATATCAAATCATAATGGTTTTCTACAGCTCAGGGAAGTAAAGTAATTAAAAAAAATTTATGAAAAAAGGAAGATGCCAGAAATTAAATGAATAATTACGTCCCCAATACGCATCATGATCCACGTCATCAGACTGTGATAAAAAGGAAACAAATTATGTAGTTATCAGCATGCGGAATTTATACTTAATCCAAGTCGAGGATTCAGATATGGTGCAGCAGTGCTGTTTGCTTGACTCGAACGTGAAATATTATACCAATTATGAATAAGTCAAAATTTGCTTGGGTCTATTAAAGCTTCTGAGCCTGTCCAATTCACACGCTGTAAATTTTTTTGAAACACATACTCCAAAATGACAGTAGGTGCCTCGAAAGAAGATTTTGTGATTTTCGTTGGTTCATAAGGTATCAGTACTGTCATGCTCCAGTGTTTATAGTTTCCTTTCACAGACCACAATTATTGGGTAAAATCGGTTGAATGACACTAATGTAAAACCTGATAACCTGATCCCAGGTGTTAATCCTTTTTAACCTTTTCTTTCCTCAATATAGATTCTTCATAGATATTTCACCATCTATCGTTCAGCTCTAGGCTAGTAGAGAAAAATATTAGGGATGGCTCTGCTAGCACTAATTAGTTTCGTAAAAAGCCTTAAAGCTCTCTAATCCTTGGCATAGTTGATAACTAGTCTAATTACATATCTTGGACTAATCCACAGAGCTTCAAAGCTTTCTATTCTTATAAATTGCAAGTCATCTGTCAGGTAAATATAAAACTTTACGAGCATATTTTTATTTAGGCGAAATCTTTTCGAATAAAATGCAACAATTGCCTTTAAATCTTCGAGTATTTGCCGCTAAAGCGAAGTTCTTTGAAATTTTATTTTCTACCTAATTTTGCATGGGACAAAAAGTCCATTTTGACGAACTTTTTTTATTTTTCTCTTACACGAAACTTTACCACTGGTAACCCGAATATGTATCATGCAATAATCTTAGGGCACTCACTTTTTCTCTGCCTTTCCACCTCCCTTCCATCCCCTGGTATTATAATGTCATCTAGGGAAAACAAATCACTCTCTCCTTTCATGAAAAAAAAAATGTGCAAGAAAATTTAAATGTGTTTGCATATCGAAAGTAAAAGTGAATATAGTGCGATAGAAAGAGACAGCAAAATAGATTGTCGCTGCCTTGGCAAGGACACTGAAACCAGGAGAATTTAAAAGTGAAAGATTGCACTAACTCCCACGCAAGTCCGTCGTCAGCCCATCCACCTCACACCCCCTGTTGTTTGTTCCCAAGGCAAACAAGGGTTCACTTGAACTTGACGCTTGTATTGGTGAAATTCCTGTTTTTTTTTCTTCTCTCGTGGGTTTGTAAGCTGTGCGCAAGCTCATGTCCTTAGTCCTTTTCACTTTCATCGGTTACTTTCCGGCTTTTCCTTCATTTTCCGCCTTTTGTTTTTGTGTGCGCTTGTTAAGATGTTTTCGTTGCATGGACATTCCAGGGAGATGGCGGGCAAGAGGAAGAAATGAAAGTATGACAGCAGGAAGTAAAGTGAAAGTGCCTGGGAGATCGGAGATGTGCAGAAAAAAGCATGGGAAATTTTTCTGGCATAAACATAGAACGGATACGTTGAAAAGAGATAAGCATAGCGAAATGCCTGAATACTAGGGATTATGTTGATTCGGCAAACGCAATTTTCACCCCTTTCCATGATCCTTGACGAAGAGAATGTTTTTTTTCAAGGAGATGAGGATGAAACCGAAGGCGGTATGGTATATACACGAGAACGATTTTACTAGATGCAACTGTGCGTATTTACTCTGTTTGGTTACGAGATTGGAATTGCTGTAAAAGCGTAAAATGGAAAAAAAAAAACGTTTTTTTTTCTTTTTTCATTTTTCCTTGAGCAAGTGCTGGGATTTTTGCAGGAAGGAGAACATTTACGTGACTGAATTGCATTATGAACTTTTTCTCGGGAATTAAATTTTCCTAATTTAAAAAAGAAAAATACCAAAAATCGGTCGTGGTTTTTCTTATATGCGGTTCGATGTGATACTTTATATATAGGGCAACTTGAAGGGAGTTAATAATTACAGCTGAAAAGGAATGGATTTGTTGTAGAATTGCATTAATAGAATTACTTGAAACTTTATTAATTTTGGAAATTTCAAATTCGATTTTATACGTACCTTTTGGATTTTGTATTAAGAGTTTTCCAAGTCACTGTACAAATAAAAGTCAGCTTTGTTCTAATTGGGAATGTAATTCCTGTTCAATTTATAATTGAAAAATTGATTTAATAGAGATTAAACATTCTCAATTATGGAAACAAATACTTTTAGCAAGGAGGTTTGAAGAAGAACGAATAACTGACTAAATTAAAAACCATCCACAGCACCTCATTTGGATCATTTCCGTTTCCTTTTACATACCTTCGTAATGTGCAAGAAGAACTAGAAATATTCGGAGCAATTCATGTGGAAATCGGAAAAAAACATTGGTTGTCCGCTTAACCTAATTTTTTATGGAGATGCCACGATCCCACAAAACAATCGTCCTGGAAAAAATATATATTTGCACTTAGATGTCTGCATCTTATGTTTTTGGATCGCTGGTGCAGTTTTCACGTCGTTTTCCTATTCCGAAAAATCCTCTACTTGTGGAAATAGAAAAAAAAGCATCATGATCAGCGGCAACATTCGAACCTCTTGTAGTTCTGTGCGCTATCAACTAGGGCACCAACGCGATTGTCGATTCTTCGGTTAATTTTTAGTTTTTAATTAATAGAGAATATTCAACCACACAGATTTAAAAAACAAATCGAGGCACAAATTTCATGATAATATGTACAAGTTGGTATATGTAATCATACGAGAGAATTCTTCCGAAGAACATGCTCTCTCATACCCTTTGGGTTGGGATGTGAACCAAGTTGGTATTTCTTTAATAATTTTGAGCCTAGCAACGCAGCGGAGACGTTTTGTCTTTACTGTCAGGTTTTTATAATATCAGCTGAACTTCTACTTATATCTAGCATATCCAAGAACCTTATTTGAAATTGTTTTTTTATTATGGGAATCGGAATCAACCTTCGTATTTACGTTCTATTGGCGATCAGAGCTTCTTCGATTTTACCCAAAATACTTCGCAAGACATCAGAAGAGAGCAGCGAAAAAAGAAATACCAGTAACAATTATGTTAAATAAAACATGTAATAAAATTGCTTGATATTGCCACTACTGAGAATCAAAAAAGTCATAGTACCTAATTCATAAGGATATTCAGAGCCATAGGTATGATGGTCAAGGAGGCCAACATGCAAACAATAATAAAACAAAAATGAAATTTTATATATAATTCTATTAAATCAAAAACCATAAAGTCATTTTTATCTGAAGACATCTGGTATATATAAAACGCAGTACAAAGTGTCCCCAGCGCCTCCCTTTTCAATGTGCTAACCAGAACTCGAAAAACCGAACTCTAAAAGCCTCTCTAAATCAAAACTCCCACCAGAATACGGGTAAGAGAGTTTACAGCAGCACACCATAGAGACCCTCCACAGTTTCAACAGCCTAGAGCCTAACCACCCCAGATCCATTGGATGCTTGCTTATACATGAATAGGGAGGAAGGAGGATGTGAATTTGAGGCGCAAAGCTTAAAACTTTTGCAGCAGTAAAGTTTTGCTCAACTTGTGCTGCGTAGCGTACCTGTACTGTGTGTTGTTGGCTAGGTAGCAAGGCTATTTATGTACTTGTTCCGGACCAACACAGCCCGGTTAGTATGTGCATATAATGAAAACACCACGAAATGCTCTCCTCTGGATTCGATCTGTGCGTATACTGTACATAGGTGTAATTTATTGATTTATATTGTACTATAGCGTGTTAGCAGAATGGTAGGGCAACAACAGCAGCAGCAGCAGCACCAGAACAAGCACCAGCACCAGCACCAGAAGTAGCAGCAACAGCAGTAACAACAACAAAAACTCTTAACAACAGCAACAACGAGGACGAGAACGTAATTAGTCCATTGGAGCTGACTCAAGTTTAAAACCCAAAATTAAATTCGTTGTACGCCGCATCCCTGATCTAATTAACAAAGATAAAAGGGGATGAAGGAAAACAGGGCACGCACATTGCGTCACAGGATGTTTATTTAAGTTCTAGGTCGGTGGTATGCTTAGATAATTCTATGCCCCACGGAGGTGGTTTTGCACTTTATGTGTTCATATTTTTGCTGCAAAGAATAGGCCCGTACGGGATTTACTCTGTAAGAGTTGTGAAAAAGGGTGAGTATTGTTGTTGTACTATTGCATGTCTCAATGGAGGAATTTATAGTAAAGAAACCCTTTCTATGCCTTATCACTACTGTCGTAATTGTAATGGGAAGTTTTCTGCTTGAAGGGATTTCTTTTCTCGGAGCGGTTGAAAACTAAGGTTTTCTAATGCAATTCTTCTTTAGGGGATGATAGATAGAGGTTTTATAGGGCAAAAGGATTTTGGTGAATGAATTTCTTTTATTTACATATATACCAGGAAGCGTTTCTTATCATTTCAAATCTTATTTTAATACTTTTATTATTATTTAAAATTTTAGATAGTAAAGTCCCCAGAATGGAAGCGAAATGTAACCTGCTTATATAGGAAGAAGTAAAAAAAAAAAATCGGAAGAATATTAGCCACCCAAGAAAAAAGGACCCAGTTGACGATGAAAATATGAAGAACAAAATAGATGGTTAACTCTGACATAGTTTAGGAAAAAAAAAGAAAGCAACTTACTTTCAATGCGTGGATGAGCAAGAAATTTTTGTGGACCGGATGTTTGTCCACTAAATTCATGAAATTAGCATCGCATCGCTCGCACTTTTTCGTGTGCCCTATAGCACCCTCCTAATGATTTTCGGTATGACAAAATTATGGAACATTTAATGTAAAGGAACTCTTTCTATTTATTTGTCTGCTTGGTAGTATGGAATTTCGTTTAAAAAAGATCACCTTACAGTGCTTGTCATTCTGGTTTTTTTTATACCTAAGTTATCTTAAATTAGTCTGGAGACTGCCCCAGATCAATCCTACTTCCTTTAGGAAACTTAAGATATCTCCAAGACTCTTTACCTAGATCCATTCTGCTACTCTCAGAAAACTCAGGATATACCTAAATTCTTTGTTTTGCAGCTGCCCCAGACTTGAAAAGAAGTAGCTACCCAGTGGCCTACTTCTTTTATTCATCAGAGCGGGGCATTCGCAAAGCACGTGTTGAATGGATTCGATTTGCTCCGAGTCCTTACAGCTCCTGCAGAAATCGTTCACCGCTATCCTCAGTCTTCTAGCATGGTTACCTATGGTCCAGTGACCCGTAAGGACCCTACTAGGTTCCTGCTCTTTGTTCTGCTGCCATCAAGCAGCTCCCTTGTCTTTTTCCTGTCATATGCAGGCCACAATTGCCTCGCAATACCGCAGGTATCCCTGTTGGTCCACCGAAGGCTTGCCTTTTGATAGGCGCCCCTGATGATTTGCTCTTTTATATTTTTTGTCTACACATGAACATATTTTATCTCAATCGAAATTTTATTTAATTTATTCAAATTATATCATTAACTATTTGTACTGTTGCGTCGGGGGGGCAGATGAGTTTTTACAAAAGTATTATTTAAACCAGAACTTACTTATATTAAGACTTTGTTTTTGTAATGCGTGTATAAAAGCATGATCTTGATTGATCCTGATCGGGAAGAAAAAAAAAACTACATACGTATTTATATTTATACAAAAAAATGGTTACACAAATCACACTTTGCATTGACTATCATCTAAACATCAAATGCGCTTGTCCGGTACTCTTTACTTTTGTACATAAAAATTATAACAGAAAGCAAATTGACTATTTTGGACGTGTAAAGTTCCCCAAAACTCAAGTGCTCTTCAATGGAGAAATCTTACACTGATCTTTGTAGTATTTACTTAATAGTGTAAAATATGTATTTCTTCTTTACACTATTCGAATTTTACAACTTAATAATACACATTTAAATATAAATTGCACTTTCTGGTTATTTCGAAAACTATTGAATCTTCTAATCACGTTTTTCATTAAAAGAGGATTTTTACTGAGTAAATTAATGGAAATTTACTATCTAAATTGAGAATTAACCTGTGAACTATTTATCATTCCACTGAATTCTGTACATTTATTTCATCAGAGTTTTGGATTTTTACTATATTTTATCATTCATGTAAATTTGTGTAGATTTACACATTTTCTTTGCAGTGCATATTTAAATATTTATTTTTATGTTTTGTTTTTTTTTTATTCAATAAATTAATTTTAACACATGCATAAAAATTGTAGGGTTACAGTGATGATAACATTTTTTGTACCAGCTATATAACAGATTCTAAAATAATCAGATTCAAAATTAACAAAAACAATCGTCGATGAAAATCCCTAGGATGATTGGTATTGGGTGGAAATATTTACATGTAAATACGTAACAGGATTTAAAATGTTTTTAAAAGAAACCTCACCGTATTCCTTAAATTTTAAGTGCAATATATTTTTCCTTAATTTATCATAGCTACTTAAAATCGTAGGTGTGGTAAATTTACAAATCATAGTGCGCTTTCAGATTCTTTTACCATTGCACTTAACAGCACTTGTTCATATTTCGCTTAAGATCGTTCTGTAAGGAGCGAGACCAATAATCCGGATAATATATAAGTAAAAAGTAAAAGGTAAAAACACAATTCAACAACGCTTTGACCAAGAAGATTGCAAAATCACACCATAAGTAGAGCAGAAGAGTCCCAAGCAAATGATTTGAACAAGTTTTGCACTTTTGTTACGTGAAAAGCTTTTTGCGGTCTGTTTGTTTTGGTCTGTTGAGTGCTGACGCTTCGGTTTCTATATACTTTTCAGTCAGAGTACTTTACAAAAGTCTTTTTTTTTCTTGTTTTCTTAGGATGAGATTAAATATTGTTTTTGTTTTTAATTTTCTTGATCATTGGTCAGCTTTAAGTTAAAATTCTGTAGAAGGCTGTGTATTGTGCCTAGAGAGAGAATTACAAATGAAAGGGGAGAAGAAAACTATCATTTGTTATAATTTGGTTATCTGTGCCCAATCCTATAATTTAATCAACCGCAAACGATTCAGTATAAAAATCTACTTCTGGACAGATGCTATTTTGGAATTTGATGATTTAGTATAGACACTAGAAAAGGGCTTCTATCATGTATGTGTTCTTGTGCAGGATTTCCAGCCATTATATGTAGATTCAGTGCCAATACTAGATTGGAAAAATTGATGCCAATGGTTTTTTTTTATATTATTAAGTGAAGCACTGAAGATACGCTATGATATAAGGCAGAAGAATAAAGGTAAAGGAAGAATTAGTGGTCATGAGGAGAGTGGCAGAGGTGCTGATTGGTGTCACTTTTGAGCCATCACACAGATTGTAAACCGGAGGAAAGATAGAAGATGGTAAAACGCTTCATAGAATTTGACTGTATGACCGAAAGTATTTAGAAGGATGAAAAGATGTCTGTGGCTTGCAGCGCAAGTACTTCTAATGAAATTTTATTGACATTACGGAAAATAATATCCCTCCAATAAAATATTATTTGGGCACGTCATCTCTTTTGGAGCCCCTTTTTGTTCTCCTAATTTTTTGGCGGCCTAATATCTAACACCAGCACGGTAGCGGTTGTATGAGAGTTTACTAAGCGCTTTCTTAAACAAATTTTGCACTGCCAGAAACACTTAACAGTTTGACAACTTCATTAGGAGTTAAAAGGAAGTCTCAATCGCAGTAGCAGTTAGCCTGTTTGCATTCATGGCTGTCCTTTTTACTTTGGCCTAGAATCAGTTACTTCTTTTTTCTTCCAAGCTTTTGGTTTTACCCGCAACTGCTGGATCACTATAGTTTTATATCTAAGCTGAATTAACCACCTTAAAGATGATCTATCTTCTTCAGCCTTTCAGCTAAAAATAATGTACCATTTTGATAGTGAGTTGAGGTACGGACCTTTTAGTCAAACTACACTCATCAGTCGCTTTCAGAGCATACTTTTAGACGTCTACGAGCCATAATATTTCATCAACAGTAAAATTGAGGCAGATGAGAGATCTTATAAATATCGAGTAAACTATAATGATCTTCTTTACTTGTTGTAAAGATTGTTCTAAATAGCTGAACATTTTTATTTGTTTATATTTAATATTTAATATCTGTGGTCATTCCACCGTGAATACCTAGTATTGGCACACAACTCTACTGAGTACTATAGACTTCAGCCTAATTTTGTAAGATTGCTACAAACTTAACGCCCCTTCGATATTTTTTCTATTTGAAATCTTAGTGAGTGCGTAAAAAAATGCCAAGATATTTATTTTGCAATCTGCAGCCCTTTCGATATATAGTGTAACCTCAGACCAGTCATTTTCTATTTCCATATCTCTGTTAATCGGGCATCTTAACATGCTACATAAGTGAGTAAAAAGACTGTCGTATGTACTTGTTCAAATATTGATGTTTTACATTAGACAACGTACTACCCGTCTTCTAAATGTGAGCACTTCAATTTACAAAATTAGGCAAGGTTACATTATATGTGATAAGTGTGATTAGTTTTCTTCTTCATCACAACTACTTAATTACACTACATTTAGCAAATTGGATGAAATCGAAATTAATTTCTAATAATTATCATGCAGTATCAATTTAAATAATTTCCCAAGTTTCCCAAATAGTAACACAATCAAAGGCTTTCCTTTGTAATATAGTAGATATGGTAGGTTCTAGGCCTTCAGAGTTCAGAAATCACAAGTCATTTCAAATATCTTAAAATATTAATTGAATTAAGAAAGATTCATTTGTTTCGAAATGAATTCCTCGACTTTGAAAGCTTTCAACTTAATCAAACTTTAAATTGTAAGTAAAATATATACACCAACAACAACAAATTCAAGGAGCTTCTTCTGTATCCATTCCATAGGCTCCATTCAAACACGCATTGCGAAGATGCAGGAATGAATTTTTTCTTAGCACCCTACTATAGTTATATACATATATATACGTTTTGAAAATACTTTGCGAAAAAGGCAGGCAAGTTAATCACGCTCGAACAAGTACCAGAAGGGCACAAACCCTGTCAATTTATTTTATATTTCTCATTTTGCCATTCGATGCGTGCACCACCACCCAACAAAGTTCCAGAGTAAACCCTCTTTTATAAACTGAACGCAACCTAATACTACTATCTATGTATAACACTTTATATATATATATATAAATATATGTATATATTGTATACATACGTTCCTCATCTCTTACGTACTATGGTAACCGCTTGATCCTTGAAACGATACACAGGAGATGGAGAATATACTTTTGTCCTAGTTAGAGAAGTGAACGTCAGTGATCCGATCCTAAGTTCCGCACCAAAATGGGGATATAGAAGACGTAGAAGACATCTTACGAGAAAAGTTTTCTGTTTTTTTTTTCTCTCTGTTTTTTTTTTAAACGAGACAAGGTACAAGCTTGAAAAGTTTTTAGGAATGAAGTAAACGAAAAAGAAAACTTTTCGCTAACTTTCTTTTGAAGTTTTGAAAGAAACTGAATTTGGCTGTGTACATGACGTAAATTACTTGACATAGCAGCAGCGGTGAAAATGAATGAGCATTTGACTGCTGCTATTAAAGTTTCGTTCAAATTTTTATTTTATGAATGCAATGAGGAAATTAGAGTAGCTGTGTATGTGAATCGAATGCTTTTCCAACAACAAACTTCGAGATCATTGTTATTTGGAAATTGAGTTTTTGTTTAAATTAGATAAGAACTAATGGAAAGAGATATGACATTGGTCGAAAGTGTGCTACGATTTTAATATTTTTACGTTGGTACCTATTGTAAGCATACATATGAGTTTCAGTATTTTTCAACTGGGGAGATTTTTTAAGAAAATACTGAAGAATAGAGGCTCTAGTATCGATCCTTGTGGTACGTGCCCCTCAACAAATCGGGGAAAAGGTTATATAGTGTACGCATCTTCTCACCTATTGATATCTATCCGACAAGTCTCTTTAGCAATCGAAAAAATTCCAGAATAATTTCCCTGAGAGTTTGCAGTAGCGTAAAACGATGAAACTTTGGGACAGGGGATGAAACTTTGGGACAGAGCATAATTTACCACTTTTGAAATTCCCTCCAACGCTGGACGTTTGGATGTAGTTCACAATCACCTTAATCAACTTAACCACCTAACTGTAGTGCTTTTTTGCGGCGCTACTTACGAGTTGCTGCTCAACAATCATCAGTCTGCAGTTTATATTCTTTCACACAGCACTTATTCAAGTTTTTTTATTGATCGAAAAATTTTCGTATACCGAGAAGAAACTGTGCGTATATAACCATAGTGAAAGGTACTAGATGCTTTGACATCATTTTTTTTAATCGTAACGTTCTTAATCCGTGCACGTTATTTTCTAACCTAACTTTTGGACTGTCCGGTCTCCTACCCCTCCTCGACAATCAAAAATCCGGGTTCGTTACACACCCCTTCATCTGATACCGAGTTGTATAAAAAAATAGCGGGAAAATATTGTTAGGTATCTACTATCAGTTTTGCCTCCCGCCGCATTTCCCTACGTTTTTTTTTTATCAACATTTTTCATAGAAATGTGCTAAATGTACCTCGTACCTTTTTTAATAAAAAATAAAAATTTAAAACGTTTTTGTATCAAAAGAGAAGCCAGATATTCATAGATAAACAACTGATATGTAAAATTTTGACAGATCAATTTTTCCTCATCTTTCAAAGCTACAAGTAGCACATAACGGGGTAAAATTGAGACAATAATACAGGGTGATTTTAAGAATTACTTTGTTCGGGGAGCAAATCACCACTAACAATTGCAAGGAGGAAGGTCAAAGTCATTTGAAACCGCAGTATCACGAAAAAGATGAACATTATTGACATCGAGACAATAGAAATCTGCAAAAGTGTTCCAACGTTACCCCGTTTTACGGTAGTCTATATTCTATCGCCAGATTTTGAAAAATCCAAAAGTCCTAAAATTTATAAATAGTTCTTATAAGATACTTCCAGTAAATAGTTATTTACTTTTATCAAGGCTATTTATAGCTATGCTGATAGATTATGACAGTCTGTCATGGCGATAAAAGGCAAGAACTCCTATGATTTTAGAAAAGAGAGGGTAATATCATCTGCACCCGTCTAATCTCATTGAATAACTTTGGTGAAAATGCAAGATGAAAACATCAAATATAGAGATTTTCCAGAGTCATTACGTAGTCGTGCTGCATGGATTACGTTAGCTCTTAATAACAAATAATTTTATTGATAGAAAATATCACATATCGAGAAGCGGCCGAAAAATCTGCTGTGTCATTAGAAGAAAAAATCCAGCTTGCAGTAGACAAGTTGAAGTCATCGAAAAAATCATTAAATTATCAGCAGGCAGCAAATTGCTGCTAATCTTCTAGACACATGTCAGTTTATGGCCCTGGATCGATGTAAACTGATGAAGCAATAATGTACACAATTTTGTGGGGCAACCTTAAAACCACAAAACTTCAGATGGTCAGGTGGACGGGATGTGCGCCGAACAGTGTAAAGTACCCCGCTTCAAAGCCAGTGTGGAAAACCAGAAACTTGAGATGAAATGGATTTACATTAGCGATCCTTCCACGCAGCCCATATACGGTAAGGTAGATCATAGTATCTATAAGTAACACTAGTAAAAAAAGCGTGTCAGCACAAATAAGCAAATATACAGATGAAGAACGCATATCAGAAAAATGAAAACTTTATCAACATTTCTGGTAACCAAGTTAGTTAGCTACGACGAAAATTGTAGCTAAGAACTGTTGTTATCCTCCGTTTCCACTAATACAAATTGTGCCAACTTGTTCGGCAACATGTTGTGAACTTGTTGGAAGCCAACATGTTAGCTTAAATTTACAAGTGTTTCCATTTAAATGCTCGCCAACTTATTACTTACATTCGCATTGAGCCGGTGTTATTAGCTTGTTCAGTTATTTCCATACAAGGAGAAAGAAACCCTAATAGCTCAAATCCATAAGAAAAATAAATCCGAATTCAACTCGTTCAACGCGTCATTTCGCTTATTTGTATTTTTATGATCACTACTCTGAGCATCCCACAATACCGAATATTTTTCATATTCCTTAATTAATTTTATTGTAGCAGTTTTTTTTTCTACTCCATTGTCTTCAACTTACTGAAAGAACGCTAGAAGTTTAGCTAACACAACAAATAAGCATTTCCACTTAAGTAAAAAATTCCACCCAACAAATTCTGCGAGTTTTTACAGCCGACATCGAACAAGTTGCCAACTTGTGTCTGAATTTTCATATAGCGTTTCCTCTTATACAAAACGTTGCCAACTTATTTCAAAACTTGTCGGGTAAGAAAATTTATATTAGTAGAAATGAGGCTTAAAACAGAAAATGTTCCTAATGCTCAGGCACATACCAAAATTTCTATCTTTTACCAAAGCAATCAATGCCTCGGTTCACTATAAAATCAACGATGCCTCTACTTGATGTAGAAAAGCCCTCAATTTTTTCTTAGAAATCTACTTGAAATATTTTCTAAGAAATTTACTGGAAACTTTTTCTTAGAATTTATACGCATTTTTGTAGGCCGACAACAATTTTTATGGTAGATGCGTAATTATGCAATAAGAATTTGTTTTTTTTTTTTTTTTTAGAAATTTACAGAAAATGTTTCGGTAGATTTTTTATTCAGTTTGGTGGCCGATTGGAGTTATTTTCAGATACAATACTTTCATTTGTGCCTTTGTCCGGCCTCCAATTGCCAATAAGCGCATTCATTTCTTCTGCCATCGTCAGCCTCCAATAATGCATAAAACTTCTAAGGAATAAAGGTCCAGTAAATTTCTAAGAAAAAATTTCCAGTAAATTTCTAAGAAAGAATTGAGGCCTTCCTACATCATATCAGGTTGAGGCATCACCGGTTTTATTTTGAGTGAGGCGTTGCAAATTTTTTTAATTGACTAGCAAGATGGTTTTCAATTTTCCTATTCGATTCGTTATCGGTATATTTACTTATTTGTGGTGTCAGTTTGGAACAAAGTCGAGTTATGTCCTGGTCACACCAAGAGCGTCGCGGTGCGGCATGCCGCGACAACACCGACTGTTCACACCGGGCGCGGCGCGGCGGATTTCTAACATCAACGAGAACGAATCGAGATTTGTAGTGCATTTTTGATGTTCAGTCGTGATTGGTTGTCAATTACAGCAATTATTGTCCGTAAAATGTATTCTAGTTCCGATGAAGAAGTTCTGATATTAGCAGCTCTGCTTGAAGAGAACCAGAGAAAAGTTAGAAAGTATTGGGAACATCCAATTATAAAAAAAAAAAAACAACTAATAGAATTTTCTAGGCTTGTTCGGAAGCTCATTTCCTTTTTTTCTGAGTTCTTTGTCCGGTTGTTGTTTTTTGTTGTTTGGAATCGATCTTCATAAACCAAAATTTCAAAGGATGAAAGAAAGGTACAACCAGCACGAACATGTCGAGCAGAGATCTTTATGCAAGCAATAATGTAGAACACGACGTACGTAGTATCAGGATTATCTCGAGAAATAACGCATTTGGGAAGACTAGCGATTTGTAAGGTAATAATATCTGATGGCTCAATCATATTTATAAAGGTCCCATCAGAGTCCGTAGGTATCGCATGCACATCCCTTGTAATTGCTCAGTGGCGTGTGGGCTGGAACTGGAAAACCCTCCGGCCAGCATGCCACTTGATGCGAACTTCGTTTTGGGTGTCGCTTCTCTGTTAATTTTCCTGAAAGGGAAGCGTGGACTGACGGAAGTGCCTTATGGTGAAAACCAAATGAACGTAGCAACCGTCGCGTCGCTTTGACAATTCAATAGAATATACGATACGCGTTTAAGTTCGTGCTGGCCAAAGGGCTGCCACGCTTGCCGGATTCGAAAGTAGAGCAAATTTTCTACTTTTAACGTGCGGCAGACTCTGAAAGTTCTTTTGATTGATTTTAAAGTGTTTATATGCTTTGTAAGCTGCAAATGCACTTTAATTAATAATTCAAGCTTTTCTATCACTATTTCTTTGTATGAATAAATCTCAAGAGAACGTACGCGACGCATTCATTTGGTCTTGCTCATATCCTATACGCGTCTGCCGCAAAAGAAGGCGAAAAACGCACCAGACGCAACGTGTACTTTGGGTCTTCACCTTTATCGAGCCTTCCCTGGTCCGCTCTAAAGAATTTTACCGACGGCTCTTTCATTAATGAGGAAGCCGGTGCGGGTGTTTACTTTCCTGGATCTGACATTTGAATGGAGTACCTACTCACTTGGAAAACACACTTATGTCTTACAGGCTGAAGCTTTCGCTTCCCATAGCAATGGCAGAGAAGAAAGCTCTTGATATGGAGATCAAGGAAAACGACATTGCTATCCTTTCGGATAGTCAGGCAGCCTTAATGTCTATGAGTGGCCCTCGGATAACATCTACTAGGTCGTAGTTTCTTAACCAGTGATCCGCGAAGATTTTTGGGTGGTTCGCGAAAATTTTCTGCAGTTAAAAAATAGTTAGAATTCATTTTAAACGATTATTTTAAATTTCAAAATCCGTGCCACTACAAGTGTTCTCAATGAATTAACAAGTCATTCCCGGAAATTAGTGACACTATTGCCTGTAGTCGTCGTAAATCTTTTCGTGGAAGGACGGAGGCGTGGTTTAATGTGCGTCTCATCCGTTTCTGCTTTATGTTTAGAGAATTGTTTTAATAGCGCGTCAGTTTTTTTTTTATATCTTGTACTCTCATGCCCTGACGTTTTTATATTGGCTAATTTCTTTCGTTTCATAATACGGTATAATTTAAGATATGTTAGTATTAATTGTATTTTTAACATAATCCACAAAAATTTGATATACAGAAATTGTAACCCCAACAAAATGAAAAAGAAAACAGCCAAGCAGCAAAATATTTTAACATTCTTTAAAAGCAACGATTCTAAAACGAAGAATAGTGAAGATACCAAAAAGACGAGGTCACTAAGTTTAGAGGAAGCTAAACGGGTTCACAAATATTCACCAGAAACAAAAAGAAACCCAATTAGGAAATATGATAAAGAGTATTTAAAGTTTGATTTCACTGTAAGGTCTTTAAGTGAACAATATCCACAACCCTTCTGCGTGGTATGTTTGGAAAAGCTATCAAATGATGCTTTGAAGCCTTCCAAACTTATGCGTCATTTGCAGTCAAAGCATAGTGACTTCGTTGATAAGCCATATTGGATTTTTTTTATGAGATTAGACAACCAGTTAAAAAATCAAATAAATCAAATGAAGAAAATGACAATTACCGACAAATCACTACTTAAAGCTATGCCGATTTCAAACGATACCATTCAGAAAAGAGTTCACGATATGGCTATTGATATTGAGGAGTAAGTTATAGAAGGAATTAAAAAATCACGATATTTTGCGATTCAAGTTGACGAATCAACTGACATCAATAATCGTGCAATTTTAATTTGTTTCGTAAGATATACTGAAGTTGAGGACATTAGGGAAGGATTACTTTGCTGCCTTGAGTTACCTGGACACACCACTAGCTCGAAAATATTTAGCGTATATAAAAGGTCATGGCTTGGACTGAGACAAATGCGTAGAAGCATGATTGGCTGTGGATCAGGTGTAGTTGCAAAAATAAAGGCAGTTGAGCATCCGGAAATATTGTTCACACACTGTATCATCCACAGAGTACAACTAGCTGCAAAGAAGATTTCTGCTGAACTAAATGCATTGATGAATAGCGCGGTTAAGATCATCAATGAAATTCGTAGTCGAGCCTTGCACTCGAGATTATTTGCGACACTGTGCGAGAGTATGGATTCGCAACGTCAACATCTTCTTCTCCATAGAGAAATTCATTGGCTTTTAAGAGGAAAAGTTCTTACACGATTTGTAGAGCTTAGAGAAGAAATAAAAATATTTCTTATATAGCAAAATTCGATTTTATCCAAATTTTTGGAGGATGATGAATGGATGGCAAAACTTGCATATTTGGCGTATATATTTGGTTTTCTTAATGAACTTAATATTTCTCTCCAAGGATTTTCCACAATTATATTCATCTTAACAAATAAAATAGATGGGTTTAAAAGAAAGTTGATTTATTGGAGAAGTGGCATACAAGACGGAAAAATTGAAAATTTTAATCACTATTACCCCGATGAGGAAGATCCCCCGTAAAGGAAATTTGTGGATTTATAATCCTTTTATAGAAGACGTTAATTCATGCTCACTTGATAGTAATGAAAAAGATAAGTTTATCGATTTGTCTTCTGATGCAACTCTAGTGTCAAGACATAAAATACAAATATTGTCTCAATTTTGGATTTCTCTGAAAGAAGAATATCCAACATTAAGTTATAAAGCTATAAAATTATTATCTTTATTTCGACAACATATTCATGTGAGAAGGCTTTAAAGAAATCGTATAGATGTGAATGCAATGCTTCGTCTTGCTGAAACTACGTTGAAGCCGCGGCTATCAATTATAATAGCAAAAAAGCAGCAGCAGAAGTCGCACTAATTCTTTGAATCCAGATCGTTTTTAAAACTGTGGAAAATTTATAAATAATATTGGAATTGTATGAGTTATTTTTTTTTATATATTTCTGTTTTAATAAATTTATGAAAATATGTATTGTTATATCAGCATACCATGTTTTTCTTATTTGAAAACACACATAAAATTATTTGTTTTGAATAAAACAATCAATTTTATAAATATTTATTATTTTATTCCAAAGTTGATGGTCCGCAAAACATTTTTTTAATTTTTTGGTGGTCAGCGGATGTAAAAAGGTTAAGAAACTGTGTACTAGGTGACTGCAAGTCGTCTGCGGAGAAGCTGTATATCCACAAAAAGGTGTCAATGAGGTTTTTGTCACCACATGGAGATCATGGGGAATGAAAGGGCTGACCTTCTAGCTAGGGCTGGCTCTGATTCTCTGATTCTGCCAGAGATGCTTTCACTTAATTTTTAATTCTTCGAAAATGAGTTTGCTCTACCTGTCTACATACTATTTACTTCCATTATGTAAGTTTTATTTTTCAGTCTCATACAAACATACCTACTGAATTTTTTGATTGCATTACTTAAAAACAAATTATAATTAAAAATTCTCGACATCTTGCTGATGTCATTCTAATGGTGTAATTTAATGATTTCTTTTTTACCAACATTACGGCCAAGAAATTACAAAACAAGTTGCGTTTCGTTTCAAATATGTGAAGCTCATAATAATAAAGTTGCTCTGTTGCTGTTGATGATGTTGTTAATGCTTCGCACCAACACATTTTCACATTATTATTTTCATTTGCCTAAATGATATATGTATTATGCTATCGCCTCCTCTTCTAACAATCTATCTATCTATCTATCTATCTATCTATCTATCTATCTGAATATCTAACTGGAACCTAAAAATCTATAGATATTCAAAGCGAACGCTTACATTCTACTTTTGGATTATGACCAGAAAACATTTTTGCTACATTCTTGATTCACGTATAGTCAAGTTTCGATGTCGAGTCGTTCCCAGATCCCAAGATGAATTAAGACTTGATGGATGTCCAGCTCACGGAACCATGAACAAACAGCATTCACGGCCGGTCCTCGACTTTAAATTTTTATTGTGTGGCCTTAGATGTGCTTCTTAGTTAGTAGCAGTAGCAGCAGCAGCAGAAACAGCAACATTTCTAAGCTTCTCGCGTTTCTATTGTTTTTATTCCTAATAAAACGTGCTTTGTAGTAGTGCAATGCTGCGCATTAGTCCTCTAACCATATAAGCATCAACAATGTGCGTTTGGGGATTTTATGTTTCTAGTATGAGCACATAACCAAACAACTGAACTTTTCAAGGTAAACTATGTATTTAAGCCTAGCTTTCCCAGGTAATAGTACCGAACTTATATTATACCAGCACTAGCAGAGCAGCAACAATTCGAACGCACAGCGTTTAAAAATGCACACTAGAGTTGCTGTTTTAGTTTTGTGTTGGTAGTGTTTATCTATGAGAGTTTTATTTGGGAGGTTATACTTGTGTTTACTTTGACGGAAATGCCAGCAAAATTCAACTGCTGTGCAAAGTGCATTGGTCTTGAGTTGAAGGTTAGATGGAGTTGTTTTTTGTTTACTGTTCTTTTTTTCTATTCTCAACTATGATGCTGTTTTGTTAGTCAGTTTTTGTTGCAACATTTTGCGCGTGTAAGTTGTTTACTGTGGATTTTGAAGTATATTAAGTTTTTCGGGGGAACACAAAATTGATTTTACGTAATCTAAAATCAGATTCAGTTGCATGAATTTTTTCTTTATTCAGTATATTAATTTATGTATGTATGTATATGTATGCTGGCCATGACATTCACATTTGATTAAAGATATAAGTAATTCCGATTAAAATACACTGCATTTATTGTTAGTCATATTTTTATATTACAAAAACAGCAACAAATGATTATTAAATTACTGTCATTATGGAGATATACTTATACGAAGGACTGAACACTTAGTTTAGAAGATTAGGCAACATTAACATTTTTGTTTACTAAATTTACATGGTTCCTACATTGAATGCCTTGTTAAGGAACGACCTTGAATGCCAACCTGAAATACATGGACATTATTAATTGTACAAAACTATTGAATACACAGAATTGAACCCTACGGAACATCATATTTGTTCGTGGTGTGATAGTTATATTCATTTGTACATTATTGGTCAAAAAATGTTATCTAATATTCTCTTAAAAAACTGAGTTCGGCTATCCCTTTTCAGTTTGAAAGAATAGGTACCACAAGTGTTTATACCTATTATGTCACCAACTTTCCGAATTGAATCATTCTAACTCAAAAGCTATAATAGAATTTTAGATAATTATATGTCATTAAGGAAATGATTTTCAATATTTTCCTTTGTTCAATTGTTATTATGTGAATTTTAATATACTTATAATGAATTGGTTGGAAAAATTTTACATGTTGCTTATATCGTTAAACGACAGGATTCAACTTGATTGTTAATTTTTTCCCTTAAAAATCTCACTTATTTTCAAATAAATTGGACAGAAATTACTCTTACTAGGGCTTCGCTTAAAACTACTAAATTACTTTTTTTTCGAAAAGTTGCAAATGTGTCCGTGTCAACAAACAGTGTGTTGTATATCTTTCAGGTAGGTGTATATGAAAACGTCATGGAAATCGTGCATCTTTTTCCTCAATTAATGTACATAGATATATTAGCATTGAAGATTTGGTCGCAACTCTGGGTCTTTGTACGGTGTATTGGATAAATAAGAAAATGAAATTTTCTAACCATAGGGTAGTTAGTCAAGATTCAGTTACAGATGCGTAGTTTTTGTATTATTTGTCATCATACAAGCCATTGTCATGAGATTATGGGGCGTACAAGCCTTAAGATGCAACCAGTATATAAATTTAATTTTAATTTCACAGATTTCGCAAAAAACTCAACAACAGGTCCAAAATGTTTTTGTCCCTTACTCTAAAGTTAAGAAATGAATTTCAAGTGAGCTTATAATCGTCCATCACCAGCCAGTTATTCTGCTTCACTTAATCAGTCAATACATGCAGCTAGTGCCTCGATGTATTGCATAGACAAAGTTTTACATGACTATTTTATTTTATTAGATTTTGTCTAAAGCAATTTAAACTAAGTATATGTGGATAAGATCAAATATAGTCAGGTCATGTCGAAGCAGGAATTGATCAGTTTTACCGAAGAAGATTACCGACGAAGACTAGAACCCCTCCCCAACTTTGGGCAATTTCCTTGATGCGAAGGCTTTTTCAATTTTTTTTATAATTTCGTCAGTCTTGACCTCTTACCAGATTGATAACCATATTTATATTGGTGAAGAAACGAAGAAGCCTAAAAGTGATAAGATCCTTTACCTGCGTTTAGTATAAAATTCACGTTTATCTCCTTTTACGTTGGGAAAATATACCCAGCGCGTTTATATGACTCTAAAATTATTTAACAGCGTGAAGATTTTTCCTCCATAAAGCAGGGCTAGGTATAATTTTTTTTACACTACAGTGTAGGAAAGAAAGTATAAACTCTAGACTTATAAGAAAATCATTTTTCCTTAGAAATGGTAGCTAAGAAGATAAAGACGATGAAAATAAAATTTTATTTAGATTACAGCGCATCTGTATGTAATCTGGAAAAAAATTCAGGAACTTATGGAAATTTAGCTTGGTATTAGACTTGATCAAGTCAATTTTGTTTACTGGCCCATCCTTTTTGCAAAAGTCGGCTGATTACTGGCCCATTATAAAATGTTTATACAATAATTTCTGCATCATGAAAAAAAAACTAAGTAAGTATAAAGCAATTCAAAGTTTTAAATTTATTTTAAATAAAAAATATATTGTAAGGGTAGGTAATCAATATTAAAAGCGTAAAAGTGTAAACGATGTAAAAATTGAACAAAAATTTAAGGCTAATTGTAAACACATCCTGTAAAATAGTTGCAGTGATTTACCGACAATCACTAAATTGTCAAAATTCTAGAGGTAAAAGTTACGGTGACTTAGCTTGGATCGAAACAAGGAAAAAATGTTGTAAATTGGAAAGTGTGTGTGTGTATTGGGTGAGGGGGGGGGGGGGAGTTTAGAGACGGACTTCTGGCTATACACGCTTTCAATGATACAATCCACAGCTATTATAACTTTCTTACTTTTTCTCTTTCAATTCAAAATTTTGGCTCAAAAAAGTCACAATTTCGGAATTTAACTACTTTTTTTTTTATTTTTTTTTAAATACGTCATCAACACTAGTTTTTCATTTTTTCATATTGAATTGAAGAAGTTTGTATTGTATTTTACATATATAAAAAGCCTTAGTTTACCCGCTGTGATAAAATACACTTTAAAAAAAAATACTCATTTAGTGTTTTTTTTGTAGGACTTTTCTTTTAATTTTTACTTTTCCACATTTCCTCCTCTGATCTTGTACATTATTTTGATAAATCTTGCAAATTCAATTATATAATTTGTCTATGAATTTAATCAAATTTAAATTGAAAGTAGAAATTCATTTAATTATTAATTAAATCATACATTACTGCTTAAATCATTCTTTTTAATAAATTTTATTGTTAATAAAAAAAACTCTTCTTTAGGATCTATTTTTATAAAAATAAAATGACTTTGTCAACATGAGTTCTATAATATCATATTACGCCATAATAAATTCTTCGATATTCTTTTCTAACATTAATTATAAAATTTCAATCCCTATATGTATAACTATAATAGATACTATAAATACCTCTATCGATACAGTAGAATACTTTCAATCAAAACCGAAGTCATGATGGCGGCGGCAAACTATTGAGTATTGACCTCTTTGAATTATTCAAGGTTGCACAGTGCTGCAAATCGTTAATTAGAAGTATAAAATTGTGCAAAAGGTGTAAAAGTTCAATATGCCATCCATCCATTATTCAGGATTTGCAGGGACTCGGATTTGGAACCATCGGACGCGATAATTAGAGAGGCCTTAAAGCGGCGGCATAAATTTACTTCAACCGAACTCAATAACCGCACCTACCTACGTATATATGTATATATAGATAGCAATAGCAATATTCACCTAAAGGTGCTCATTTTTTTATAACCGATACAGTATCCGCCTCTTAGATCACTTTTTTTCGCAACGAAATAGTTTCGGTGACGTTTCTAAAATTCAAATATATAGCTAGGTACTATGGTTCTAATAAATAATAACCAACCGCCCACCTATACAGGTAAAAAAAATCAAATGTTTATATTCGCTTAATAGCTAGGCTCCTCGAAATTGCTCACATTCGCGAAATTTCATAACAACTGTATAGCAGCAGCAGCGTGCGCATAAGTGATGTGCTTAGCTTCAAGCTGGTTTAAATATCGCGGGAGCGACCATAGCAAAGCTTTTTGCACATGCACTAACCATGCATGAGATTATTGACCCAAGTTTACACGAACTAGTTTTTTTTTGGAAGGCATTTCATTTTCACATTTTGTTGTTAGTCAGCTGCCATTTATGGGAACGTTTTAGAATGTTTTTTTTTTCTTTGTACTACTTGCACTTTAAGAAATCATTTAAGTGTTGCTGCTAGAGGAGGAGGGTGAAAAAGGTAGAAAAAAACTAAGCAAAATTATATCTATTGCGTATTTTTTTATTTTCTATCTACTTAAATCTGTATATAAGAAGGATGGGGATTGAGGACACCATCTCAGATATTACCGCGTGCATGAGAAAAATAAAAGAAAAATAAGATTTGATTTTGTTCAGATTTGACAAGAATGAGTCAAGTTTTAGTAGGTATTACTATATCTATGTATCTATAAAGAATATCTGTACAGATGTAAGTACACTTGTCCGTTGCATAGGTTTTTTTTGTCTTCTATATACATGTATGTATATATATATATATATGTACGTCATGGGGGGTATCCTCTGTAATTTGTTTGCTATATTTTTGCACGAGCAGCGTTATTTTTGTATGAGTGGAGTAACTTCTAATATTTTCGAAATAATTTTTCGCTGCCACAAATAGATACATAGATGCTTTTGGTGTACTACCTGATGGGAAAAAAATTGAATAAAATAAAAAAATAGTCCAATGACCGTACTGATGGTCATTTCGTTTCTTTGGTAGGTGTTTGACATGATAAAAAATTTCTGGTCGGCACGTTCTGGAGGATAATTTTTGTTGATTCATTTTCAGGTGCAGTTCGTTGCACTAAAACATTGGATGATCGAACCACAAAAGCTGATTAATCCATCAAAAATGTTAAAGATAAAAGATTATTAGATATATAAGCTGTTGAACGAACTTGCAGATTGAACTATTTTATATCCTAATAGGTTTTGATTATTATACTTTTTGATAATGGGTAATATATTATTATTTTTCGAAGTGAACACAACATAAAATACCTGAAAGCTGAATATTTTTAGGGGTGTTAAAAGAGTGAAATCTGATCGAAGGTGTAAGGGTAAGCAGATATAATATTTTTCTCTGCGGTCCGATTTTTTTGAAAGCATAAAAGTACTATAGGTATGTGGTGGGAATATTTTCGGCCTTGGAGCCTGGCTATACCCAACTAGCCGATTCTAGAATTCTTGATTCAGATCAGAGTATAATTGCGTATGGCAGGTATTTTGGATGGATACTTCGGTACCCGATTTTGTAGAAAATTTTGACTAGTACGCAATTCAATTCGGATAGTAAACTCGGGAACGAAGAGCATGAAAATAAATTAAAAATTTTCCCCAAATAACAGATAAAAATTAAAAAATGTTGTATAAAAAGGCATAATAAATAAATATAAAGTTGCACTGTTTTAAAAATGTATAAATAATTAAATATATATATTTGTTTTAAATTAGAAGACTCTAAGTCAATATGTAAAGCTTACTTATCTAACTTTTGTTACACAAGGGAACTCGACTTTGTACATATGTATTTAGAATATTTTGATTTTAAATGTGCAGTCGTATAGCATCGGTTCTCGATGACCTGTTAACTAAACCAAAAATTTCTAAAAAAAAATTAGAGGTTAGTGAGAACGATTGGATAATTGTGTAGGAAATAGTATCGCTCTTCAAGCCTTTCAAGATTGCCCTATCAAGCTCATACAAACCGATTTTTTCAGCAACGTAATCTGGTAATAGGGTAGTAAGTATTATTGATAATCATCTGAAAGATATATTTCTAGACAACGTCAGAAAGTTCCGCTATTAATACAGCAGTCGATAGTTACCTTGACAAAGCGCAAGCTATGATAACACATCAGTTGGATAGATTGGTTGAGCAAAGCTATAAGGACCTACATATACATATGTAGTTCTTTCTGTGAGTAATAAATTCAAAAAGTTGTCGAGGATTTGCTTCAATTTTGACTATTATACTTTTAAGCTGCTTCATTAAGCAGATTTTTATTTTTGCCTTACTTTCGTTTTTGACAAAAAATTAGTTCACTACATCCGCTTTAAAGATATCCTTTTCTAGACGTATGTAAAATCCGGATTTGATTCCCAATGGGTACGAATACACAAATCCCGGTATATTGTGATTTTATGATGCTCGATTCTTAAGAATCGGGACCGGACTTAAACAAATTGCTCAACTGAAAAAACCAATTATCCGCGGATATAAAACGAGTACCTGAAAGTTCAGGTTTTAATTGAGAGTGGGGATAGTGTATATCCAAGTATATGCTTAGGAACTATTTTAAATAATGCATGGTTTTACAAAATAAAATTCGTATAACCTCCAGTAAAGTATCCTTTCAAATTAACCGTACATAGATTTTCAAAGCAAAATCTATTTTGTTTTTTAGATGAGTTACATTTAGAACAATTATGAAGATAACCAAAATTAAAAGAATGCTTTATAAATTTTAATTCTTTAGAGAATTCTAGCGTTGATTAAGATACTAATAATCCGATAAATATGGCAAGAGATTTCTGCATTTTTTTGTTTTCGAGTTGTACATATCTATCACTTGTGAAATAACTGCTTTTTCGTTCATGAAGTAATTACGTAATACTAAGGCGAAAAGTAAAAACATGCGAGTCCAACATTACACAAAGTAATCGGTACTATAACCGGCAAGATAATAGACGTTATGGAATCAGTACGGCATATGTTACAGTTCAAATATGAAAGCATTGTTCACAGTACAAACTGATATATTATGGATAGCTTAAGTTAAATTGGTGAAAATATTAAAACGTTCGAGGTTCCAGCTACCAGAAGACACTTCCAATCCGGGAGTATGGGTGTTCGAATCTAGTATTTTGTCATATAGATATTTTGTATTTTATATGCATAATTGCTCCACGGAATCATATTAGCAACACTCACAGTATTAGAACCGGGTAGGTAGCCAACAGTGGCAACCATAACATTTGTAATGAAAGTACGTACATCTGTTGACTATACTTCGAGTCCCCAAGTTACATAAATGTTTTCACGTTACAGTTATCGAAAATTCTTGAATCGGCATAACTGAAGAAAACATACCTAACAAGGATGAATTACATTAGTGTTTTATAGACTTCTTTAAATACCTATAACGAATGCATTACTTTTACGGAGTGGGGCAGAGCAGCTTGTTTATTTGAATTTAGCGCCCTGAAGCGATAGTTACTCCTAAGAGATGGATAGACACATTGGTTTAGTTAGCATCATAAAGTGCACGAAGATGTAGGCCGCGTTCGCTGTCGAGGCATACTCTACTAACGGTCATTCAATAATTGCCACACAACGTGTATTCCGTAGCCATTTCAATATTAGGCTCCCCGTGATCGTGTTCCTGGCCGGCAGTCAAGTCGATTGTTTCATGCGCAAACAACTTCAGGGAAACTGGTGATGTAAAGAGAAAAAAAACCTAGGCTTTCACCAATAGCAAGGTCGCTGCAAAATATTGACATGTTAAGACTTTCTGTTTTGCGATCTCCTTAACACTTTACCCGCAAACATACAGCTGCTGCTGAGTTGTCTGCTCGTTCTGTAAGGCGATTCCTTCGTGAAGAACTAAAATTTCATTCCTACAAATTAGTTGTGGTGCAGGAACTTAATCAACGCGATTGCGTTGCTTGAGAAAAAGCATGTGAGACGCTTCTTGACATGCCTTATCTCCTTGAGGGCGATCTACATTGGTAGGAACGGTCGCCTGATTTAGCCCCCTGCAACTATCTTTTATGGGGGTATCTATCACTTGTCTACAACGATCATCCTAGGATCTTGGGTCACCTGAAGAACCTCATTCGTCAAGCTGTCGCCAACATACCCGTCGATAAGAGTTGAACGAAATTTCCAAGTTCGATTAACGAAGTGAATTTAGAATAATGGACGCCATCTGCCTGATATAATCTTTAAAACTGTGTAAACATAAAATTTAAATGTTTTACTTGATGTTATTTAAACAAGCAAAACTGCGTTACTTTTTTCTTAGTTGAATTTCTAAATAAGCAAGTTGCTTTGCCCCACTCTGTATAATAGTACAGCAACGAAGAAGTATTAAAAGCTTATTTAAGTTTACAAAATAAAACTTAATAAAAATTAATAAAAAAAAAATATAAAAAGTGCTAAATATAGGTATATTCATTAATAAAACTTAAAAAAAAAAACACACGCAAATTTCTGTTATAGTACCTGATATGAACAAACCAGCTTTGCACGTGCGCAGCATACCTATACCTATTTATCACAAATATTTGCGTCTGTGTATATTATGCGTCTACAAAACAACCGCTCTATTACCTATCCATTCGTTGTTTTTCCATACAACGCAACGTGAACAGGTTACGCAACTTTTAATCAAAAACGTTGTAATGAACTTGAAAGCTGAGCAATTAAGAAAAAAACAAAAACAAAAAATTAATAAAAAACAAATAAAAAAAAACACGAGAAAAAAAACAGAAAAAGAACTTCGCTTACATCATTGCAGCGCGTGTGCAGGCTGAACACAGGGTTGCGCCAAATAAAATTCGGAAAAAACAGAAAAAAAAAACAAAAAGTGAAGGCCAGGGAATTGAATAAAATTCCAAAAAAAAAAAACTTATGATGATTTTGAACTTGATCATAATTTAAAATTGAGCTTTGAGTGAATCCATATTATTCTCATTTCATGAATTTTATGCAGCGATAATATTTGAATAAAATTTCCCCAACCATAAGGAGACCGCTCAACATCACATCTTATGATTCAACAACAACCACCGCGCGTATCGCATTTGAGGTTCAGTTAGAGAGCATTAAGAAAACGATAGAATTATATCCTTGAACTGGGTCATCAGCATTTCCTTCTTGACTTAATTTGGCTTCGCCTGTTAGAGGAGTTAGCTCTGCAGAAGCTATACAAAAAGCAGCATATCTACATAGGCATATTCTAGGCATTTAAATGTATATGCATGTGCTTGTGTATATGTGACAAATAGAATCACGCGTACGAGTTCCTCCAAGCTTTCCGTTTTTGGTATTTCTTCTTCCGACCGACCGCTTTGCTTAATTTGCCACACTCGAATAAATTCCATTGCATTTGCCTATGTGATAATAAATTCCGGAAGAATGGGGATTGGGTTTGTGGGGGACATTATTTGCGTTTCTTTTAGCTCTACATAGTATAACTAGTAAATTCTATTTTTATTCTTCCTTATCGTGTTCTAAACCTTAGCCCCAATGCTCTCTATATTATGAGTAGTAATTTCTTTTAAATTCTTAATTGTTATGCCACCGTTATTTTCTTTAACTATAAAATTAACATTTATAATAAATTGGCGTACGCGTAGTTTTGAAAAAAAAAAAAAACCATATACATATATATTTTTATGACTTTTAGATATAGCGGCATGACTGAAACTATGAATAAACAAAGGTAAAATATTTAATTTTAATATTTTTATTTGTTACTTGTTACGCTTCCAAAATAAAAACAAGCATAAGTGAGAAAAAAAAATTGAAATATAATGTTCAATAAGTAGGCTGTTTTGGAAACTCTCTGCCTAATATAGAAAACGCGATCGAATATTTGGCGTCTTGTTTACACAACTTAAAAATTTAAGGTAAACACTGTCTTACATAGTTTTCGAGTTACAGCTTATCAAAATAAACTTATAACGTATGAATTGCGTACAAATGGAGATCATTTGGTGCCGAATTCTGGTTCAAACGACTATCTAAGAAAGAATTAAACAATCCATAACATTTTAATGTTAATTTTAGTTGAAGTTAGTATCTTAATTGAATGGATACATTACATAGAATTTGCGTTAAATCACGTTTACGCAGGTTGTGTGTAGCGGTCGCTGACTTCAAAACAAAAAATATTTTGACATAAATTTTTCTGGAAGCATTTACATCGGCTTAGGCGAACTCAATCAGTTTTATGTGGATATTTTTATGAATACGGGTAAAAGCATGGGCACATCAATATACATCTGGAATGACAAAATAATTTAAGCAAGCAAGAGATTTTTCGTTTCCAAAAAAGGCAATGGCCAGTCACTTTGGCTGGATATGTGCATGCATAATCGTGTAATTCATCATAATTGACTTAGGCTGTGTTCAACTTTTGGCCGTTTAGTTGCGGGCTATAGCCAATTTTGAGCCAAAAATAAGAGCAATAAATGACGAAAAATCATATCTGCATATCTTTGCTCAATTGTTAGAATTTATTGTTCAACTCTCGGTTGTAGCCGGCTATAGCTAAATTGGTTAGTGCTCTAGAGGTGAAGCCAAAGTAGCTTGACGTTTGTTTGTTTAGTTTTTGATGTCAAGAAACCAAAAAAATTTCTCAATTTCATAACTGTGTGGATAGCAAAGGTGAAATTATTTACGAAAATAATGTGCCATTATTAACAGACAGCGACGGTAATGTTGAACATTTGCGCTGTAATTAAATTATTTATTAATATAGGTTTGACATTTACTCACACAAACAAGAGCCCTAGATACAGCCATTCTGGCCAGCTATAGCAGGCTCTAGGGAAAAATTGAACACAGCCTTACTATCCCAAGTGATATAATTTATTGAACAATTTGAAACAGAAAATTATGTAATTGAAAAGAGGCTGAGTTTAGTGTAGAAAAATGTCTTCTTTTATCACAACACTGTATCGGCTCACTTATAGCAAAACTAAAAATAAAAGCAATTTAATTTGAGCTTCAGAGCAGCAATATATAAGTACATAGGTACCTACTTCAGATTCTATAATCTTACTAGTTGCCATATGTTTACAAATTTGTTTTATTTTATTTATTTTTTATTAAATCAAAATTTTCATTAAATAAGGAAATCATGCCGACTGTAGACGCTTATTTTGAAAATTTCACGGAATCAATCTACATAATGCTATGTCTACAAAAAGAGAGCAAAATAAGATTAGAATATCTTTGTGCTTCGAGGAGATTATATAGAAAAATTATTTATTTTAACATAATAAAATAATATTGTTTCCATGTAAGACTCTTTTATTCTGCTAAAATCAAAATTCTTTTTATTACCAAATTGAGGCTGGCAGAACCATGAGTTACATCTTAAACCGAAGCAAAAGAGACTGCGACGAAAGTTCGCAGAAATTACTCGCAACACATGTTTTGATGTTAATTTTGAGCGTTTTCTAAATATTCTTTTGATTTAATTGGATTATCATTACGCAAGAAACCGTCTACAAAATAATGAAATGATTCCGAAGCTTGCTGAGACGTCTGATCGCCCGGTCACTGTAACGATGCCGAGAAAAGTCAACAAGGTCATACGAGATATCGAGAAAAACTAAAATGAGAATTCTCGATAAAATTGAAAAGACTGCGAAAATCTCATCATTTTTTTTCTTTCACCAACAAGAAAATTTTCGTCGCCAATCTACAATATCCAGGACATCTGCAATTATACAAGTAGGGATAGAAAAGACTGCTACTCCAAAAACCATTGCTTGCAAGGATTTTACTAGAAAAGACAACTATCAATAAGTCATCCTTTCGAGAGCTTCGGCAATCAAAGCAAATTAAATTTGAACTTAAATTTCGTCGGTAGGTACAGGCTGGTAACGGAAAACATCTTTCCAATCAAATAGGAAGGGGGGGGGGGGGCTGTGGAATATTTCTAAAGAATGTCTACTAAGAATCGCCCTCTATAAGAACTGAGTTTTAATTCAACGTGCAAATACAGTAAAATTTCCTAACTGAATTCGATCTGACGAACAGCACGGATCTGTAATCCTGATCAGCTCACCTGAAGGAAATGCATAGTGTAGTGTGGGGTAAATTTATACGCAGCAGCACCCATATACATATACATGTACCTAAATTTCCGAACAACACTTTATTTTAGTTAGTGAAAATTATTATATTTCCATACCCAACAGATCCTGGTTGCATTGCAAATTCTTTCATTATATTGACTACCTCTAGTTTTCTTAAATAATCGCGATGTGTCACATACGTTTGTATGTCCGAAAACTGTTTCAGCATGCATAATGTTGCTTGGCCTACATTGGAAGCTCTACTAAGAATATTATATAAGAGTTCCAGGGATATATTCGGTTTTGATGTTTGACATAATTAACATACTTAAGAGGAGAGAAATAATGAGGTGTTTTGGAGGATGCAGTTTTCAGCAGTCTGATATTGCATCGTCGACTTCTGATATTTTGTCCCTCAACAAAACGTAGATAAACAGATTGCCAACTATCCATTATTCAGCAGACAGATTGCCTCGGTGTTCTTCTGTATGCGTATCTAAGGTTGATAGGTACAAAAAGAATGTGTGGACACAGTGAAATCATCGTTATTGTGAATATGGTGTAGATTTTACCGAGCCATGTACATAGGTAGTAATACTAAATCAACGAAAGAAGCTTTTACTCCAGGAGACTAGATATCTTGTTGGGTAAGAGCTTTTATATGATCTTCAAAGTAGTGCGAAGAAATGAGTTTGACATGACAGTATGATTGGAGTTCAAATACTCCACAAATTATAATTTCAGAGCTCTTGTACCTGCATGATCATTTAAAAAGTAACTTTTGTTCGCGCTTGCACTGCCTACAGATTGTAGTAATACGAGTGAAGAGTTACATAAATGTTCACATAACCTTTCCAGAGGCAAAACTGTAATGTTTAAGGTATTGAGTTGGACATATCAGTATATCATCAAGTCCATAACTCTCGAAGATTCTCTCCAACATACGCATATATCCATCATCAGAATTTATAGACAGTATCTATGTGTACCTTATAAATAAATTATGAGCATAGAATCTATAGTCTTCTCAAGCATAATGCCATTGGCAATTAAATAATTTAAATAATTTTCAAGGACTACAACAGTTGACTGAATTAAAATGTTTTCAGAAGCGAGTATTTATGAAACAACATCATGCGGTGTGATTTCTACCCAAATGGTGTTCTTTTATGAAACCGCAACTTCTGTGCTTGAACATTATCACTAGGTAGTATATGTGTAGTGAGTTACATAAATTATACTGAATTTCCATGCAAATGCGTCAGCAGAACCTCCGAACTTAACTTGAATGTGTGCTCTCACCGTTTATATGGTTAAGGCTATATATCATCATGCATAAATTGGCTCGACTGCTGGCATAAAGCTTATTCACTTGATATTAGTAGGTATAGTGTGGTGTAAGTGTAGTCTAGTATTGTAGATCTATTGAGCTTGAAAAACTTTCAAAGCTGCAAAAGAGTCAAAACAAATATTATTTCAAGGTCAGGCTCCAAGTTCTTTATTAATCACAAAAAGATTAGAATGAGTGTTGAGTAGAAGTAGAGCCATAGGCACCTTATGAGATTGAGAGAGTTTTGTTATTTTTTTTCCTGATATGATTTTGAAAGAATTATGTATATTTTTTGATAACTTGATGTTTTAAATGTGTGAGAGCAACATACATTTTTATTTGAAATATAAATTAATATGTAGGAATGAGAAATTTGTATACTAAAATATCAATTGAGAAGACAGATGACATTTATGGAAAATTTTAATCTATTTCTTTATTAAGATTGCAAATACATATTGTTAATTATAATTGAATTGTTTGTAAGGTTTGTCGATTTTATTTAGTTTTAGTGTAAAAATAATTAGATTAATTTATTTTTTATATCAGGGAATTCCCTATGATTTAAAACACAGAATGGCATGAAAGAGATAAGGAAAGGATTATGCGATATGAGGAGAGTGACGGAGAAACTGATGTATGCCATTCTTGAACTTTTACAGATTGTGTGCGGATTGCAACGCTGATATTGCGTGCAGGAAATAATTTACAACGGACCAGACTGGATACACCCGTTTGTAAATATGCCCACTTGCATTTGTTCCCATTCTTTTTTAAACATTTTAAAGAAATTTAAAAGCTGACTAATAAAAATTCGACTTATTACAAAAAAGCTATCCTGTAATTGGTCCTGAGTATTTTTGTACGACGAAAATCTTGAAGGTTCTAGTCAAATGCCTGCAAACTTGACGATTATTATCGAGTAGTATTTATGGCTAATCGAAGTTCACTCTATTCATTTAATTTCATGTCATGTCATAGTTTGACTGTGACTGAAAACAATAGTGAGGGTACTGAGAATCTGACGCAACCATCGCTCATAACAGAAACACTATACAAGATTATACATCTCCAAGAATCCATAACTGAAGTACATACATTTCCTTTCGATAAAACTATAGCTGTTTCGAAGAGAGTAGTGCCGCATTAGAAACACCATCCAAGAACAAAAAACAAAAAAAAAGCATTAACAGCAGAATTTATTTTTTTGGAATATTAGGTTGTGCTTAGTACTAAAACAATATATTGAATCGTATTGGTTAAAAGTAGTCTAACCGAAGATTTGAATGACAAATCGTGGCCGCTTCTATTTACTTTTCTCCACATGATACAATATGGTCGTAATGGAGGTTTTTAACTACAATCGACTGAATTATTATGGTAGTGAGAGCTTAAAGCAGCTGACCAAATTTAAAAAATACCATGATGGTGATACATATACAAGGTGCTCTACGCATGGTTGATAATCGGAATCGATCAACTTATATGGATAGGTCTTAAAAACAAACAGAAAATATATGGCAGGACGAGAATTAAAGGACTAAGTCCTAATGATTTGAATTAAAATTCATAGATTTGAAGATTTTTTTCTTAATATTTTATGGATCGTTTTTAAAAATCCTAACCGATATACCTACCCACTCTATGATAATGATTATTTGTTGGATAGATGATCGTTCTAGCTGGACAATGGTTCATACGAGATATCGGATCACTATATACCAATACCAACCCGATAAGTCACCAACAATTGGGTCAGTGCAAAAATAGAATAACATGTTACATAATTTTTATCGATCTGTCTCTTTAAGTCCACTTTACGCGGTGTCCTGTACGAATCCATTATAAATATAATTATGTATTATGCATTATGGCATTACAACTGCGAACATTGCTAAAAAAGTCAAAAGATTTTAACAGGGTAGTAAATTTCAGGTGAATGTCTTTACCTAAAGATAAATGGACTCCTGATTTGATCTCTGAACTAATAATCTTATGTTCACAGTTACCCCCTTGGTAAGGACAATTGGGCATTTCGGACTGCTCTCAGTCAGTTCTATCTACGTATGTATAAAAAATGTAGTAGCCATTGGATTTGAATATTTGCTTTTTTTATAGCTCTCCGATTAGATCTCCAATCGCCCATCGGTAAAGACTGATATATATTTCAAATATGTACATATATGTCTGTGCAATTGATTAATAGAACAAACGATCAAGAGTTATACAAATTTTTAGATTAGATAATATAGGTAGGTACATATATTTGGCAGCCAAGAGATCATGTGAGTGTGTATAGAATACAGAACAAAGCACGCCTTAAGATCTGTGCATTTTATTTTTTCTAACTTATATTCATCAAAAATAGAAATGATATTTTCTAAAACATAAAGAAAATCGCCAAAAAACAAATCAAAAATACTCTCAGAGAAGTAGAGATTTTTTCATTTGCTACACGACACGTGCCTATAAAAAGCATTTCTGGAGTTCAAAGAGCTTTCAATTTCTATTTTCATTGCCGAAAAATGACGCAGCCCCAAAATTTTTCCATTGCACTAATTTTTTGTCACATTTTCATCACCCCTCTAAAAAGTTGAATGTCCGCGAGCCGGCAGAGAAGTCATCATTCGCGCAGTAAATTTCGCGCGTGTGCGCTCCTATCAAATTCCAAAAAATGTAAAAATTACATTTATCGGTAGCTTTGGCGAACATTTTTGTATGACGGCTGTATGCGTTTTCTTTTTTTCGCCAAAAATATATTTCTATACTGTACTAGTATACTTATCTGCTTATCTGTATAAGCAACAAAGCAAGATACTCGACTCTGCACCGCCCGCTGTTAAATCATGCATTTGACTGCCTCTTACTTGCCTTTCCGATATAAGGCCAATGAACTCACCAAAATCTAACAATTGCTGTAATCGAAAAGTTATTGCCACCACGTTCCCATGCATAAGTCCAGAGTGCGCGGTGATGCAATTTTTATTTATTTTCGGGAGCATTGACTTCTCAGCAACAGCTGCTGCTGATGCTTTTGTAGCATTTAATTCCATTGAAGTCCGTAGCTTTTTTTCGATAATTTTTGAGGCTCTTCATCCTTAAATTAATTTATTATTAATTTTTTTATATTGTGCGTGTGCGTGTATGTGATTTTAGTTTTTAAATGTATTACTAATTTACATCCTATATGCTCGTGTAAACCTGTAGTCTTATGATGTATTTTGATAAAGGATAAACTACTGTCTACTATTAAGAAATAATAACATCAAACCAAAATGCTGTCCGGTGAGAATTTCATTGCTTAAATGTTCAAGATATATTAAAATTTAAAGTCCACATGAATAGATTCAATAATGTACATAAATAGTAATTACCACCTATATGTTTACAATTTCTCTACTAGTATAATAATAAGCAACTGCAGAGTGGTCTAAAAATTTCTCTTCACAAACTTTTTTTTTTATAAAAAGCGAACCAACAAACATAATTTAGAAATTCTATTCTAGTCTATTTTTCGGCGTCGGATGTCCAAATACACTCTCTTGAAGTCTATTCCAAACGTGTTCGATTGGGTTAAGGTATGTAGAATTTCCAGGCCAAGCTTCCCAAACAGTTGAAAACATCGATTTTGCCAGTATGAATGTTACCTTCGCTGTATGCGCTCGTATTCCATCCTGCATAAAAATTAGCTGAAACTGTCCTCGGTCATCCTGGCATTCTGCATAAGCAGGTAAATGCTGTTCCTGATAATAGGCTCCATCAGCAACATAAAATCTCAATTTGCCACTTGAGCTGGTTCCTCCTATAACTATTATTTTGAGGTCAAATTTTGGATTTTGTACGGTTTCAATAGTGTTAGGATCGCTTGTTCTTAGCTTCATGTTTTACCTTTGGCGTTTGGTGCAAAACATTTAAAGATGCACCCGTGAAAAGTACGTTAGCTCTCTTAGACCTTCCGAAAACACTATCATCAAAGAATACTTCACTTTGCAACCTATCTGCAATCTATCTTGATATTCCTTTCAGTAAGAAGCGGCTTTACTGGTCTCACGTAAATGTGTCTTCCTCAATTCGTCGATTTAACGTACCGTTGAACCTTTGATCGAGACGTTGCCTTTCGCCGTTGTTGGTACTTTTGGAATTGATTTATCTTTTTGGTCGCTATCCTCGTTTCAATGCCTGGTTTGTATTCCATCATCTTCCTTATTTTTATTTTTGTTGTAGGCGAAAGAGTTGTTGGTCTACTGTAGCGTCTGTTTTCCCGTTCATGATCGTCTTTCTTCTATTCCAGCCATAATCGTACGCTCATCCCGTCCACACCTAGTGTCCTTGATATTTCGGAAATGAGTATTCCTATTTCGAGAAGAGTTTGAGTTTCAATCCTTATTTGTATCCTCTTCGAAGCCATGTGAAAGAAACACAAAAGTCCTTTAATAGGTTTTAAAAAAATAATGGTTTTTTCAGATAAGGCTCGTATAAAATGTTTTAAGAGAAAAATCAGTACTTACGATAAGCACGACAATAAAATAGTATCCTTGCGGTCAGGAGCAATAAAATTTCACAGGTAGGCTCCTAGAAAGATCCTTAATTACCCCGATAATTCAAATTAGCTTTATAAAGTGTTTGTCTCACTACCTGACTATAGGGATAAGTGATTTTTAATTTTTCTCGCGGATTGATTAATTAAAAATCACGAAGGAAGCGGAAGAAAATCCCTACTAAAGTATGCCTAGTAGTTAATTTACACAGTTTAGCTAGTATTCAAAATATATTCATAGATCGCTTTATATGTAAAATATAGATACGCTGACATTTATAATGAAGTTATTAGGAATTAAGTAAATTGACAATTCCGTTTTGCAAGAAGGGAGTAATTTTACACATTCAAGCAGAGTATTAAAAAAAGTACAGTTAGAATGAAGTAACCATAACCAAATTATTTATGTAAATTTAACCTTTTTAGAGTAAATACTAGTACCTAATTACACTTTTCGAATTAGTGTAATTTTACGTCTCCAAGAAGGAATTACAGATAAATTTCAAATACTTTTCAAATTTAATATACTTACATACTTACATATTATTCTTAGAGTTATTATTGATGACAAATTAAACTTTGATTTCAAATTATTTGTTGGAAAAGTGTAGACTTTATAGTTTTGGACGAAATATTGTTAATCAAAAGTGTTAGAAGAGGAAAATAATGACTGTTAGACTGCTATATAGAAAAAAAAGTCTTTCGATTTAAAAAAAAAAAAAAGAACCTTATGCGAAGCTGAATGGATTCATTCAACAGTTGGATCCTTAAAGCTATAAGTACGACAATTAACTTGACAAAGAAATAATCATTTATATAACAGCTAAATAATTATATTTTATTTATATTTATTTCTTATTAAAGAATTACAAAATGAAAATATATACAGCAAATACGATAAATTCATTTAATGCGTTCATTTTGACAGCAACACTTTTTCTTAACATATAAGTATAATGAATCATACTCAGATGTTACAAGTTAATAATATTTTAAATAACAAGTAAAAAAGCTAGAATTGGTCTAAGACCAGTTCTTATGATACCCTAGTTGAATGCCCGTATGTAATTTCGTATGGTCACCTCTCTGTGTAAGTATGATTTTTGAAATGGTTTTTCGTATATATTTCTCAAACGGTTCGAGGGGACAGTAAAAATGGTTATAACCAATTTCATAGGATTTCATATTCTGAAGAACTTTTCAGTACATTAAAACCGTATAGGACTGATCGTTTTCACAGGATACGTAAAATCCTAAATTTTTATATGGCAACACCAAGAAGGAGTTGCCCGATTTAGTCCATTTTTGAAACTATATTTACTATTTTTATGAAAATACTATGTTCAAAATTTCAACGCTCTACGTTTACGCGCTCTCAGAGAGTGTCCAAATATGTAGTGAAAAATGAAATTTTTGTATGGCAACCCTACGAAGGAGTTTTCTTTCTCCATCGTTTTCACTGTCGTCTGGGGTTAAAGTTGTATTATTGAAGGTTTCGAAATTTATAATTTGTCCCATTTTCGAACTTAATTTTAACTTTTTTTTAAAAGCCCGTGTGCAAAATTTAGCTCTCTAAGTACACGCGTTCTAAGTTATCGTGAGGACAAGCAGATGGGCGGACAGACGGACATGCAAAAATCAAAATAACTTTTAATTTTATGCATGGGTCTCCAATCCATTTTGCTCCACCATCATTATTTCTAGGTGTTACAAACGGGGGGATGGCAAACTTAGTATACCTTTTAGATTTCATCTAGGGTATAAAAAGTGCACAACAACATTCGCTCAAAAACTCAAGACTTTATTCCGGTGAATTATTAAAATTTGGGAATTAAAGAAAAGTAAACAATATCAAAAGAATTTTAATTCTGAAATTGTGTATATAGTTTTACGTTACATTGAGTTACACAAAATTTCTCTTCAACAGTGGTAGGAATAATATTACTTCGAAATTAATGTAATTTTTTGCTTGGAGTACCTAATTATAAAATTATAAAAAGATGAAAAATTAAGTTAATTTTGACTTAACATGGAGAATTTTACAATAAAAGTGAAACTAGTGTGAAATTACTTCAGACATGAAAAATGCTAAATTATACGAATTGAAATTGTATATTTCATTCAAGGTATATTATTTTCCATGAGTTGTATATTAATTTATTGCTATTATTTATGCAACTTTGTTATATGACTTTTACAATAGACAGCAACTTTACCATAAGCAAGTGACAGTATTTCAGACCGACATCTGCATAAGTCAAATTTTCCTGTACGTATGACTACGTACTTACAGAGTAACAAAAAAAAAAAGTATTTGTATTTCTTTTCTATCTCTTATAGTCAGGCAGCAATTTGAGCAGTAGGCAATATATGTATGTACCTACTATATTCAATGCAATTTTCAGTCAGTAATTAATGCACTAACAGAGCATTGGACTCATTACATAATCCATAAGAAACGTTTAGTTAGATTAATAAACATGATGAAAAGTAAAGGCTCTAGGTATGAGCTTTGAGGTCTACGTGGGAATATAGCTAAAAGCATTAACAATTAATTATTAACTTAACTTTAAACTGGCGACATCTATGAAATATGTACATATATATAGGTTCCCACATATTTTCTAAAATTTTCTAATATTTTCGACTTGTATCAGTTTATTGTTTCGTTTTCGAAATTCCTTCGAATAGCAACCACCAATTTTAAATACATTTTGTAAAGCAATAAGAATTGAGAAGAAGAAAAAAAGGAGAAAAAAATCTTATCTATAGCGTTGTAACCTCCATAGTTAATTATTATCGCAAGATTACGCATTTTTATTAAGAGATAAAAAAAAAAACATACTAAAAAACTCCTACGCATGCTTGAGATTCTAAAATAGAAAAGCACTGAAAAACTATATACTAAACACAAGAAAAAATTATGCATGTGACAGAAATAGTTGGTGAAATAAAAACATATAAATTAAAATAAAATATGGGTGAGGGTTGAAATGTAAAATTTGAAATTTTATTTGGCATATGCAAGTGTACGGCAAATTTTCAAAAGCGTTTGTTGCTGCGTGTCTGAGCGAAAAACAGAAAAATATTAAATTCACGAATGTAAACAAAATAAAATTTATTTTTCATAAATAGCTCGCAATGATACTGTGTAACAGCAAATTTGGGTTCAGATAAAATATGTAAAAATAAAAAAATAATAATTTTCAGCAATCATTCGGAATGTGTATTTGAGCGCATTTGTGTGCGCGTAATAATATAATCTAAGTGAAATAATCGTATGCGGCCAACATAAAAATTATGTTGCCAGTGTCAGTAGTTATGTAATTTGTTTTGATATCAATAAGCAGCAGCGCACTCTATACTACTCCTAACCTTATAAATGTATACAAAAATATGTATTTGTATATGTACTTGCCTTGCCGGGGTGCCCAATCTAATAAAGAACTTCTTTATTTTTCGGCATTTGTTGTTTTTTGTTTTTAAACAACTAACATTGTGCCGGACTGATAATTCTGTGCCAATGAATCGGTCCAAGTTTGATTGTTTTTTTTTCTTACTACGCACGCACACACCAATCGTATTCGCATTTTAGTTGAACATCGTATAACTTGTAGATGTGCTTTTTGTTTTGTTTAGTTTTTTTTGCGTTCGAAAAGCTCTTTTTCTAATGCTCTTGAGGAAGGGCAATGCAAGTATTTGCGCTCCTCACAACATTTTCGGCAGTGGAAAAATATATATTTTCAGTTTCTTTAGTAGTTGTTCAAGCAGTCAAGGCTAGAAGGTCAGTGGCCTGGGTGTATAAAGTGAAGTAAACCGCAGTGAACTTTTCTTCTATTCCTACACATTGCGCATACATAGAGAATTTTTCGGGAGCATCGACGATGTTACTATAGCAAAAACAAAAATATTCGCATATTTTTGTACGAAAAACAAAATTGATTAAGAAAATGTCTTAGAAATGTTTGTTTCTCTGGGGTAAAAATAAATTCAAAAGATAATGTATAAAGAAAGCTCTTACCAGGAAAGGAATTCAATGAAATATTTTTGTGGGGGTATGAAGTTATGCTTTCTACCTATACCTATGAAGGTAGATTCCTACCTTTCGGGCGATGAAATTGAGTTGATGAATAGAAAATACCAAAAAATTTCTGAGTAAATTACTATTATGTTTCGTCTCTGGTAGCAATTGTACGCCTAAAAATTGTTTTAAATTCAGATTTCTGACACTTTTAGCATAAAAATAATTTCCATCAAAGACCAATATTTAAAAGAATTCGCATTTAATGAATGAAATGTGAAATTAAATCTTCTGTTCTTTTCTCCCTCTCTTCCTTGGTTTTCTTCCTTTCTTGTGGGCTTCTAATGCTACGATTTTTTTAAATGTGTGATGCAAAAGATATCTATACAAAATTGTGACAATAAGTGCTCATGTAAAATATTGGAGTAGGTCCAAAAATATCTTTCAATTTCAATTTAATTTCACCAATCTTATTACTTCTCCAACAGACTATGTTTGACAGAAAATTTTGAGAGAGAGTCTGTTTTGTTTCAACTTGATAAGCCGGTAACGCAGATGCCAGACAAAAAATTGATAGACGAAAATCATAAAATGACTGATTGGGTCTATTTTCTTAGCTTTGGAAATACAGGGTGTTAATGATTTTGTCACAAAAGTTTATCCATCAACCTATTATACTTCTGGACGATATATCCTACGATGATGATTTAAAATTTGTTGGATGAATACCTAATCGTTGAAGCTTTCCAACCATTATATGAAAATTTGATTTGAAAACACATTGAATACATTGAATTTTCGAACAGAAGGTTTGAGGGATAATATTTAGGTACTTTCGATTGTTTCCCTTTATAGTGTGAATTTTCATACGGTTCAATTTTTTGCTCTGTATTTTTTTCATTTTTACATCATCAATGAAATGCTAAAAAAAAATGGATGTAGTTATTGCACAATATTTTTAGTAAATCTTACGAACTGAAGGATCCTATAAAGGTAGACAGATCTCCGGATATGTGATTATTTTAACGAAAAGGATTGGTGATCGGAAATTCAAGAATATTAGTAGAAAATGGAAAATATTTAACATAAGCTAAAACATGATCGTATCTCTTAGAAGATACACTCAAAATTTTATTATAAGATTGAGCAATTATCAAGTTTTCCAAGCATTAGCAATCGCAAGTTGTCACAAGGCGCGAGAAAAAAAAAGCCGCGTAAACAGCATTCGCAGAAACTCTAGGGAAATGGGTTTTTATCAACGGATATGTATTGATTGTACTGAATGCGAAGAAATCACTGCCATTACCAGGTTTAGCACTATGAAACAAAAATTGGATATTGCTCATCAAGATCTTGAGTGTATCCAAAATTTACAGTAGCAGGCTTGGCTTTTTGAGATTTATGCAAAGCACCTTATTAGGTGGTAGTCTTGAAAAAAATTTTTTCTTTGCTTCCTGTATTGCATAAGTGGTGCTGTAAAGCATACTATGAGCTTCTTGATACTTGCGGTGTTATATTTCTTCCATTTTTCGTATAGGCCATGTTATGAGCTGAAATCAATTTCTGTAGGTTCCTATTAAAATCACAAACAACTCTAGTTAGATAATCATTTGTGAATAAGAAGAACATATTTCTCATGTTAGTGGATTAAAATATTATTTCAGAGCTCAATGAAGTTTTTCAGTGGGTAGATAACTGACAAGCAAATTTTGGAGCGTTCTGATAAAATGAAAAACAAATTCTCGCTTTTGGCTATTCATAAAACAATATGTAAAACCCTGTCGAAAACTTTCTAATTTACTAGATATTTAACGATCATATGTGTGGAAACTTTTTGTCGGATGCAAATAAAACTGATTTCAATAAAAACTCTCCACTAACAGTTGAATTCTACTACCACTTTAATTTCTACGCCGAATATAATTTAATTTCGTCAACACAATTAGGAGTTTAAGAGCTCTCTGAACATTTAAGAAGAATCTAGGAGTCAAACTAACTAAACTAAGACAAGTTTGTATAGGGAATGAAAAGCTAATTACAGTAATAACAAGGAATTCAGTTTATTTTTAGTAGCTACATTATAAAAATAATGAAGACAGCAAACAGCAGATAATACCAACTTTCACAATTCAAATGCGTTGAACACATAAATCATTGACAACACTTTCATCTTTAGTTTTACGCACCAAAAACACGTTTAGATGACCTTGATTCGTCAATATTAATGTCATCCTCTTAGTTCTATCAGCCGTTAAATGTTTGTTTATCAAAATTGAGCTGATTGCATGCAAGGTTTGACCAATTCCAACAACGTGTGTAATGTAAGATTTTAGATGTCGTTAACTGTGCCGAATCTTCAGATAGTAGAAACAGCTGCTAGCATAGATATTTTGAAGTTAGAATTATGAAACCTAGTGACGTTAATAGGCTCGATTAGCCAGTGTATGAGAAATGGCAGTTAGATTTTCGTTTTCGATGAATTATTGAATCGCTGCAAATCTTCAGCGTGGTCACAGTATAAATTTTAATATTTTTCTGCATCGCAGATGATTGCTCAATAACGGTTTTATTAAGTCCAGCCTCAAAACCAGCAAGCAGATCTTCAAAGTTGGACATAAAAGGATTAAACTTGCTATTAAGCTACGAATTTATTGAATAAAGTTTCTTTTCCACTTCTCGAATTAGCGAAATCATTTTAACCTCTAATCTTGTTGATAATTTTAGCAATTTTACCAGATACAGGAGTGAAACAAAAAGATTTAAATTCAAACCAATGCAATTAACGCAGTTTTTCAAGTCGTCAATTTCCATCTTCATTTACTTTGGTTGATTTATTTTCGCCTGAAAATATCCATCATTGTATCAGGTTGCTTATTTTCTAGCTCATAGAAGTACAGGGCCGTAGCTATTGGAGGGCATAGATGGGCAGTGCCCTACCTTAAACTGACAATGCCCTACCTTGAAAATTGCCAACTTATTCCGTATTCTACGGCGACGTCATAAAAGTCTTCGCGGCGAATCTGTATGATCGGCAATACTGACCAGTCAGCCACTATTCAGCCATGTTTGCGTTGATTACCTTCCACCTCTTCCTGCCATGTATAAAGGTAAGACGATTGGTCGACTACTTGAACAGCTTTAGTCAGGACATTACAAAAGTAGTATATGAAAATTATTCTCTGATTTTGAAGACTCCAGATAAAATGAAAAATTCAATGTTGATGATATTGCAAAATGTATTGACATCAAAGGCGTTATCTTAAAAATGAAAACTCGACTGACAAAGATAGTAGCAAAAAAAAAATACTATGTGCTCTGCAACCGGCTGATACGGCTTTGCAGGCTATACAGGGTCGAAGAACGGATTGATGGATGCCATATCAATAATAAAATGTGTCCAGAAAGAAATTGTGGTCAAAACAGATGTATGAGACAATTTTAGAAGAAGCTGAGAATACCATATTGTAGAAACGAATCTTAACATAGTTCCCAGAACAGAAGTGACAAGTAAAGGTAAGACATCTACTAGATTCAATTTTGTGTCTTGATGAGTTGGACAACATTTAGGTCTATTCAACAATTAAATATACAATTATTGTGGAGAAATTATTGAGACGAAATCAAATCTGTAATTGCAATTACTTTTTAGGTATTAAAATTCCTTCCAAAGAAGAGGCCACTATTGTGAAAAGGTACTTGAATTAGCCGAATGGTCGAAGAGATTAGAGCGTAAAAATATTATTAGAAGTTCTACACCGACAAAGGGAATGCTTTAGAGACAAGTATGAGCTGGTTGCATTAGTGGCAACATTCGGATATAGTAGGTACTGTTTCGTGCGAATCTACATTTTCGGCACTATTTGCTATCAACTAGGTTGAAAGAATGGCCGGTTTGGTGTTTCTTGCATTTGAACAGAATAGAGCAGACAAAAAATATATTGACGAAGTGTTACAACAATTCCACAATATGCTAAAACGAAAACTGCAATTACATTGAATATTTTTACCATGTTGTGTTTCTTGTTTGGTCTATTTATTTTTTTTTATTGTAGATACCTGTTTTATTTCACGTATAAAAAATATATTAAAATCAGGATTCTAGAAGCTTACTTCTTTCAAAAAGATGTCCCTTCACCTGAACAGATGTATCCCAAATGCACAGAAAATTTGCGCCCTACTTCAAATTGTTGATGCCCTACCTTTAATTTGGTTCTAGCTACTGGCCTGTAGAAGTAAAACCAAGTTTCGTTACCACCTGTCGAAATTTTAAACACTACTTGGTTGAACTTCTTGTATTCTCGTTATCTTTATTTTGGCCATAAATATACCTAATTAGGATTTAATCTATTTCCGTTATTTTAGTTTGACAGCTATAAAAAGCCACGAAAAATTGTTGTCTTTGTTTTTATAAAAAAAAAGAAAAAAAAGAAGATTTCATCGAAAAAACTGTGTTTATAAAAATTAAATCGGTTATTTCACGATGAAGCAGCTCTTTTCTTCAAGAATTCTGTATTCAAACCCTAGCATATATTGTAAACCTGTTTTGGAAACTTATTTGTTTTAAAATAAACGATGAACTAAATCTTCGCAATTTAATAGCTAATTATAACAAATAGTTTTAACAAAACAAAAATATATATATATATATATATAAGTATAAGAAAGTGCAGAAAATCAAATATTTATTTAAACGTAATCAACGTATAAGAACAAAAGCGCATTTAATCTCACCCTTTAACCTGTATAAAATAGAAAGCGCATTACAAATTCGCCATGAGTTACGAAATAAAATTTGTCCTGACTTTTTTAGCAATTTGCTTTTATCGCTTGCGCAATTAACGCACTTTAATTAATAAATGCGCAACGCATACATTAAAGCTATTTACGTATACCAATATATTTGCGTATAATGCTTGATTGCAACACCACGAAAAGCACTTGACATTATTCAATGTCACGCTTAAACTAAACCAAAATTGAGGTATATATATGCGGGTTGAAAAAAATACAAAAAAAAAAAAAAATAGAAAGAGAAGTGTTTTTTGATAAGATTACGCATCGTTGTAAGGAGGTTCGCATTTTTGCCCTCATATAAGATTCTATTTATCGAGATTTTCCATTTTTACGAGTATTTCTTGAATTCACTTGAATTTTGAGTAATCTCTAGGCCTAGCTACATAGCATAATAATGTCAACGGACTAGACGCAACCTTGCAAATAGCTCGAGACACGTGGTAACTAAGCTTTATAACGATAGCCTGTCTATGGGTGTTTTTTTCTTCTGACTCGTTGTTTTTTTTTTTGTAAACTTTGAAGGTTTGTTAGAATATGTATTCTATGATAAAGCTTTTAGTTGGCGGCCAAAAGATGCTTTTATTAAAATTGGCATTAAAAGGCAGAATTATGTGGGGGGGGGGGAATCCTAGAAACTTTGGATTTATCGTCGTGCCGATAATTATATAATTATTGCTATATTTATTGCATTGCAATTAGAAATGATGAAGTGCAATGGAAAGAAATTTTATAAGAGGCTCATTCATGATGGTTTTTGATTGTGCTTTACACATTTTCAAATTATTGAGCTACTTCATGCAAAAATTATAAATGAGTTGAGTGTTTGCAGAAAAAATATAAATAATTAAGCCAACGAATTTCCATACTCTTGGTTTGCAGTTGACGTTTAGACGACTTACTCAAAGCTGCAAAAACCAGTAAGCTGTAAGCTGCAGATTGTTTAAAGTAGCCTTAAGTTTTGAAAATTGTATTGGGTTTATTGATGTAATTGGATTATTTTAATCCTCCCCCTCTAATAACTGCTTCCTTTACAAATCGCTTTCAAATTGTTAAAACAAGTAAATTATTATATAGTATGTTGCATGTTACAAAATGAATCTCGCAGGGCTCAGTACTTGGTCCTTCACTTTTTTTAATTCGATAATTTCTTATCTCAATTAGTTAAGCAATTGATGGACATTGTTACATTCCGAAAGTCCTAAAAGTCCTTGACGATAAGACATTGCGAATTTGTAAACATATCTGTGTCTTACTAATCCATTTTTCATAAGTGATTTACTATTAAGCCATCTTTACGTTGAAGATCGCATTATATTGCAAAATTCTATTTTTTTTTGTTTTTTGTACTTTCAAAAAATTGATTCATATACGGTTCATTTTAATTGTAATCGAAGCTGTTTGTAAATCCTTCAATTCAATCTTGTTCCTTGACGTAATATGACTACATCCAACTTCTATTCCTAACTATGAATAAATGAGAATCATTAAAATCAATGTCGTGTCTCTTCAACATGTGTGATAACAGAATTGATTTTAATGTCTTTAAATCGAAATGGGAAACTATGTAAAAATTTAATGCACTTATAGCTTGTGTATTCTGTAGATTGATTATTGTGTATATTACTTGATTATTACACTGTTGTAATCAGTTTTTGATGAGTCCGAGAATAAATAAATAAATAAACACAATGTCCCAAACACACTTGTTTTTTCGGTGTCTTCAACCCCAAAAACAAAATATTCTTACTTAAGAAATAGACACATGCGCCTTATTATCTCCTGTTTAGCAATTCGAATTAGCGCCACCGTGTAAAATGAATTCGAAATTGTGAAGACAATACGCCATAAATGTGTCTATCTGTTTTGATCGGGAAGGGGTCAGTTTTAAACTGCACTAACAGACCCCCGAGATATTTTAACCTTTCAATAGTATTAGATTGAAAATCGAAAATTTATAGAAGCAATAGCATAAACATGCTATCAATCAACATATTATAAGGTTATTTAGAGAGAGAGCTTATAGGAAATACGTAAATTGACGCAGAATTTTGTTTCGAAAGAATTTTTTGTTCACCTTAAAAAATGCGACTTAGTTTACAACTTTTTCAAAATTCTTCACACCAACGGATTTGAATAACATTGAGAAAACACCTTGGGTTTTTCAACTGAATTAGTGTGATTGAAAATATCTTTAATAAAATATACAGCGGAGGGGCAATAGGTTAAGCTGAATATTTTGATTAATAGGGAAATATATATATACTAAGTATGTATATACTCGTAATTCAAATATTTTTAAATACTTTTTGTATTATTAATACGAAAGTCTTCATTGACATATACCGGGCATGCTGTATTTACTGTTACACGTGCTTCTTACCGCTAATGAACGCTTCCATTTAGGTTTAATAATGAACGCTCACGATCTATTTGTTTTATATGTGGGGATGGTTTATACTAGCGGTTTGGTTATGGTTTTCAGTTTACATTTTACTTTTTGTGTACACAAGAGACAAACATTAAAATATAGTGCAAGAACATTAATCTACTATATTAAACCTACCACTGTTGGGTGTAAGCTGATTCTAGCGTAATTTAATTAATAATTTCATTACAGTTTAGTCAAATTACCAAGTAATCTAATGAAATTGTATTTGATTACATTTCAATCAGATTACTTATGAGAGAATATGTAATCTATCAAATGCGTAATTTGTTACAATATAATGCGATTATTTTGTAATCTAATTACATTGTAACAGATTACTTTGTAGATCACCTAAAACTAATTAATAATATAATGAAATGAATTGAAAGAAAAAAGTATTGTGCTCGTACGAAATTAGTTTTAGGGAGTTTTATGAAGAATAAGAATACAAATACAGTGGAACCTCTCTATAGCGAACACCGCTATAACGAATTTTTGTCTATAGAGAACACTGCTCTTGGCAGTAGCATTTACTTACGATTTTTGTGAAAAATAATTTCCATATAACGAATTATTTACAACGAACTCTCCTTATAACGAACCAAAATCTGGTAACACTACATCGAAAGATGTTCGAAAAAGAACTTCTTTTTAACGAACTGTACCTTCTTCTCTCAAAAAATAAAGCAATAGCTGAAATTCTTAAGGATATTTCTTCCACTTATGCCTTAAACACAGTTGCGACGACCAGAGCTGACGACTAATGCAGTCATAGGTACAATTTTCTGTAGGGACGTTTTATGAGTGTGTATTACATAGGAATCAGCAGTGGCCGTCGGCAATTGTGTTTAAGCCTTTACGCTCCGTTTTGCTCGCAAACATATTCTGTGCTATCGGAGCTGCTTACGCATTCTATGCTATTTAGATGCGTTAAATGTGTATAACGAACGGTACAATACGCTTGCAAGTGTCCATTCGAAGGCTTTCTATTCTTTCAATGCAGCGATGTTTTTCTTATTGTGTAGAAGTCAGCCGTCGTTTGCTCTATACATCGTTTTTACATAGAATTTTTTTAGGCTTATTTGTTTTACGGTTCCACTTACGTTACAATCTTTAACCGTGTGATTGCGAAATTGATGCATACAGTTGGGAGCTTTTTTTTTGTGATAAATTGTAATTTTAAGAAATCATTATTATCGAAACGTGCTCACGGAGTGTACGATTCATTCCAGAAGTAAAGTAAGTTTACCAAATTAAAGATATCGTTTAATTATGGTGTTCTAAATTTTAGCGAATTTAATCTGCCTGCAGTTCGTAATCTTGTTTTGCTGCATATTTTTGTTTCAAAGTTTGCTGTTTGTAACTGATGTCAGAATGAACTGTAAGTTTATCAAAATTAGGAATGTTTACTTGATTTCTTTGTTGTTGACAATTTTAGACGTCAATTAAGTTGGGACCGCCATTTCATGGTAGAAAAGTTTTGAATACGTCAAAATTTAGGGCTCAATTAGGGCTCATTTAATGCCACTTGCCCGAATTTAATGCTCTTGTATTTTTCAAAAAAATCCATGGATAATCCAACTTTATTAAAAGTTAGGACCACCACTACTGAGGATAGGTTAAATAGTATTGTTACAATAGTGTGCACTGCATAATATTTTAGGGCTCAATTAGGGCTAATTTAATGCCAATTCCCCGAATTTAATGCTCTTGTATTTTTCAAAAAAATCCCTGGATAATCCAACTTTATTAAAAGTTAGGACCACCACTACTGAGAATAGGTTAAAATAGTATTGTTACAATAGTGCGCACTGCATAATATTTTAGGGCTCAATTAGGGCTAATTTAATGCCACTTCCCCGAATTTAATGCTCCAGTACTTTTTAAAAAAATCCATGGATAACCCAACTTTATTAAAAGTTAGGACCAGCACTACTGATAATAGGTTAAGTAGTCTTATTACAATAGTGCGCACTGTATAAAATTTTAGGGCTCAATTGGGGCTAATGTAGTGCCTTTTCCCCGAAAGTGTGAAATCAATCGAGGCCATAAGTTTAAAAAACAAAATGCTCCATCGATTTTGAGCCTACACGCTCCCAACATTTTAATATTACTGTGTTTTCAGTCAGATTAAATTTGTGATCAACAAATAATACTGGAAAGGAGTTGAATACTCCAATCTTTTCCGAACTGATAAAGGTTAGTAAGGCGTTAGCACAGAAACGTAGAGAAAATATAATTTATTTGACCGTTTTTCTATAATATTTATTATGCCTAATCTTCAACAAACCAAATAACAAACTATAAATCAGCAGTTAGGTACTGCTGAGTGAAACAGCATATATACTAAATTGGTGCCCAGCTTAGAAATTGACATTTAATGCTTTAAACACAAATAGAATTTCACTACGCTAAATTATTCCTATTTTCTCTACGAGTATAGTCCATTGTGCTGCTGAGTCGCGTATTATAAATTATGAGGAAGATTAGTTTTTGAACCCTGATAAAGACTTTTCGCTAGTTGTCAAATTACAAAAGATAATTTATTTATGTAGAGGTACTAATTACATTTATTCTCTGCAATTTATTAAGTTTTCGTAGCTTTACACAGTGGTCACTGCAAACTAAATTTGTTTGTCCTAAATTACCATGTATCGTAAAAGTTTAAAATTCTAACCATGGTTGGCCGTTGATTTGTTGCAGATACCCATTAAAACCTACGATTTTGGGGTCTTAAAAAACGTTTTCCATTTTAAAGTTGGTGGTCCTAACTTTTAATAAAGCTGGATTATCCATGAATTTTTTTAAAAAATTCAAGAGCATTAAATTCGGGGAAGTGACATTAAATTAGCCCTAATTGAGCCCTAAAATATTATACAGTGCGCACTATTGTAACAATACTATTTAACCTATTCTCAGTAGTGGTGGTCCTAACTTTTAATAAAGCTGGATTATCCATGGATTTTTTTAAAAAGTACTAGAGCATTAAATTCGGGGAAGTGGCATTAAATTAGCCCTAATTGAGCCCTAAATTTTGACGTATTCAAAACTTTTCTACCATGAAATGGCGGTCTCAACTTAATTGACGTCAATTTTAGCTAATAATAAAAGGAAATGTCTTACGATGGCTGAGAAGGTCGATATTATCAAGTCAGTGGAAAGTGGCGAAAGGAACGTTGACGTTGCTCGGAAGTTTAAAATAGCGAAGAGTTCACTGTCAACAATATTAAAAAATAAGGAGAAAATTAAGTCGGCACCTAATCCTTCCAAACGGTGTAATCGGAAGTGCTTATATGAACTGGTTGATAAATCCGTACTTATGTGGTTTATTCGCATTAGAGATGAAAATTTACCTATTTCTGGGCCATTGTTACAAGCAAAAGCAATTGAATTTGCCCGAGAAATGAATCAGTGCGAATTTGTTGGCAGTACTGGCTGGCTTCATAGATTTAAATCTCGGTACGAAATCATCCAGCATGCGTTATGTGGGGAAAGTGCATCCGTCAACCAGGAGCAATGTCAGAAATGGCGTATGGAGACTTTGCCTAATATTATTAAGAGATACAATCCTGAGGACATATTCAGTGCCGATGAAACAGGCTTATTTTTTAGATGTTTGCCAAACAAAACTCTTTCCTTTAAAGGAAAAAAGTGTTTTGGAAGCAAATGTAGCAAGGAGCGAGTTACATGCTTAATTGGTTCAAACATGACGGGGACCGAAAAATTAAAAATTTTTATGATTGGCAAAAGTGCAAATCCGCGATGTTTTCGTGGAGTACACAATATTGGCGTAGATTACAGATCCAACAAAAATGCTTGGATGACATCGCAGATTTTTGCGGATTGGCTCTTAAAATTAGACAAAAAGTTCTCATTACAAAAACGCAAAGTTCTCCTGTTGATTGATAATTGTCCTGCACATCCTAAAGATATTCAGAGCAAATTAACGGCAATCACGCTGGAATACTTTCCCCCTAATACTACGTCAAAATTACAACCTATGGACATGGGTGTTATACACATTCTAAAAATGAATTACAGACGTCGAATTTTGTTAAAAGTAATTAAGAATGTAATGGAAAAACAGGCAAAAAGCACAATAACGTTATTAGATTGCGTAAGAGAGATTTCTGCTGCATGGTCTGTGGATGTCAATTGCGAGCATTTGGCTAACTGCTTCCGAAAAGCTGGCTTTTCTATAGCCTCAGAATGGACAGATGAAGATAATACGCCATTGGCAGAATTGCGATTGGGGCTTCAATCAGAGACTTCTTCGAACGAAGAAGAAATTGCACACTTGTACAATATATGGAATGAAATCAATCCAATTACTAGTTCTGAAATGAATTACTCCGATTTTATTAATATAGATGACGATATAGCAACATATCATCACCCCACTGATTCCGAAATAGTAAGCTTGGTAAATGATGGAGATGAATCTAGTGATGAAGAAGAACTGGATCCTGCGGATTGTATTGAGGTAAAAAAGCCAAGCACTGAAGAAATCCAACAGGCATTGAATATTCTACGTAGCGCAGTAGAGACTTCTAAGGAAGGTGATCAATATTTTGAAAGAACATGAAAAGTACCTTTGTACTATACATACATACTATGTAGTATTTAAAGCACATGTTTGAACTCACGTTTTCCTTTTTTAGTATACATACATACATATATAGGTTTGTTATTTTCAGAAAGAATTTTTATTTTTTCTTATTTTGTTTTATTGTTGTTATTGAAAGATACAATATTTAATAGTGCCTGTTTCGTTCTACACAATATGAAAATATAAATTAAAAAATTCTAAAATGAAGTTTATTTGTAACGAATTTTGCATATAATGAACTACTTTTCCTGGCATCTGCGAGTTCGCTATAGAGAGGTTCCACTGTATCTTAAAAATCTTAAATGTAATCACATTAATTAGATTAACATGTAGTGAGATTAACATGTAATCAGATTAAGTTGTAATCACACTATACGTTCATCGATTACATTATGTAATTATGGAAATGTATTACATTAGCAATCTGTTACAAAAGTAATCTGATTACAAATACATGAATAATTTCAATTGCTAATCGTTAATCAGATTACATTTTGCCCAACACTGAAACCTACTAACTTAACTCAATACCTACTATCTTATCCTACGTACCTACTAACTAGCTAGGCAGTACGCGACGCATTAGGATATTATCGGAGTAGCAGCTATTGTATGAAAAGGTTGGGAAGTGAAAAGGTAAATTAAGAATCGTTTTCAAAAATTTTATTTTGGCCCATCTATATTTTTTTTATGTTAGATCGTGCACAGGAGCCCCGTAAAATATTTCAGCTTGAAAGATAACTTTAGATTTATATATGATGAGTTTATTTTCCAGATTCAGGGTTTTCCTACGGTTTATAAAAGGATAGAATGTTTTAATTAATATGTTAGCTCTGTATAAAAATGGTCTTATGGAACCCAAACACCCATTCGTGAATAATTTTTGGTTAGACGAAAATAGGATGCCTAAAATTTTTACATAAAGAACTAAATACGAAAACGACAAAATCCTAAAAAACGAAATGTCAAAGAAAGAAGAATAACAAATTTTAAGTATAATGAGCCGCAATTAAAAAATCTGTCTATTTGCCATTAAAAAATCGTTTCAACGTTTCAATAAAGGCTTGGGTTGAGATTTTAAAAATTTATATTAATGAAAGGTTTGCAATCAGATTATCGTAATATAACTTTTTTGAACACCGGAAAAATTCGTTACGTCTTTTACAAAGTGTGTGAGTAGGTATTGCTGGATTTTATATTTTGGGAATTTGTGTTACAAAATTTTTATTTTAGGGACTTTTGGATTTGACAACCCACGCTTCAGGACTATAAATCTGTCACAAAAATTTTACCAAAATTGGGCAAATCACATTTGGTGCCAATGAACATAATGAAAGATACTCAGCTACTGAAAACTACCTATCACAAGTTTTATCAGTTCTAACACATAATTTCCCTTATATAAAAAAATTACTTTGTGGAGTTTTATATAACTTTGTAAACTATGGATGCTTTCACACATTTATGATTTAAATACTCTAATAAAGCGACTTTGAAGGCAATGCGCCTGAGAGTAGGTACATTTCGGATTTTTTGTATAATTTGAATATTTTCGGAGATCTTGATGTGTGAGACTATTTATATTATAAAACTAACAATTATGTACTACATGAATGTAGACGTGGATCCTTAATTCTATAATCTACATACTTATGTTCCGTATAGCCAGGAGGTACGAAGAATTATATAATGACCCTTCAACCATAGTTAATTTCAATTTATTTAAGTAATTCAGTAATTCAATTTATTTAAGTAATTTAGAAGTCAAGATGAAAGTAGGTATTGCTTATATGATTACACAATGTAATATAAAACAGTTCACTCTTAACAGGTGAAAAAAATTAAATACTTTTCATATAATAAATATTTCTTATGCCCTTTTAAAACTTTCAAGGTAAACATTTTTTCAATTTAACAAACAGATTTTACAAAGCCCTGCAGTATTGTATTCTTGTAAAATATGTACATACATATACCTAACCAATACCAAAGCAATGTCAATCATATAAAATATTTTTTTCCATTTTTTCCGCATTTTCGAATCAAACATATTATTTTGATGACCTTCCCTTTTAGAATGAGTTTGAAGGGAGGGAACGCGGAAATCAATTCTTGAAAATTGGTGTAAAATGACATAACCATCAAGACAAGACATGTCTTGCAAGTAGCGTGATATAACTGACTATGAATTCCAACTTAACATGTTATTACAAACTTATTGGAGGTCTATAGTTGTATATAAGCTTGATCAGAAATTAATATTTATCGTATAGTTTAACGAAATGTAGAAGAAAAAACAAAATAATAAAACACGAAAAAAAAGACAGCAACAAGAGTTGAACATAAAAATTTATAAACACAAATGAGAAGTGTAAATTGATGCGTGCTCAAATGTTGACAACATACGCACTTTTATGCGGATTTCGGACGCCCAAAGTTTGCAACATAAAATTGGAATTTCAAAGGCAGATACATACATAAAATAAGCATTATTTATGCAAATAATTCTGTTTCGATTTATCATTGAACACTGAACACTGTTTGTATGTATTGCATATATGTATATAAATTAGTAAAATCAGATTGGCATTTTCGGTTGATCTTATAACGCTATAGAATTGTTCTTGAATCGAAATGTGGCAGTTTATTGACAGTCACATCTTAAATTTATTGCATAAAGTCATTTGTATTCATTAAAACAAGTTTTGAAATGGAAGTGGCATTGGGAGAGGTTCCTTTATTTGTTCAAAAACGCAGCATTTCAATCGTGTTTATGCGGATATATGATTTAGTCACAAAAAAACAAAAAAAAAAAATCTTGTGCTTTTTGTAAGATGAAAATAATATGTTGATTCATGGTTTAGAATGAGTGAAATATAGAAATGGATAGGTTAGGTACATATAATTTTCGTGATATTGCATTCAAATTAAGAAATTAGAAGAAAAAGGCCAATATTTATTTAATCCCAGGGAAACGTAAAACATAAACTCTATAAAAGTGCTAAAGGTTATCGTGAGATATGTTTAGTAATTGATCCTCGAGCAAGAGATTCGACTAAAGAATGTCATACTTTTATCTGGAGAAGAATGAACAAATGTTAAAAAAAAAAGTGTTCAGTCATATAAGACTTCCAGTGACCTTCAAAGAAAGTGTGTACAAGAACCAGATATGGCTAGTAGGTACATTGTATGTACGAGGGCGGATCAAATATAAACGGTAATTTTTTTTTACACATTTATTGAATAATGTTATTCAACATTCCTTAATATAGTCTCCTGCGTGAACATACCTCTTCCATCGATTAGGAATCTTCAATATTCCTAGTTCATAAAAGGTTTGAGGGCGAGTTGTCAGCCAATTGCTCCCCTTCTTGTCGAAATCGATTCAGAAACCTTTCAGTAATTTCCGACCTGACCTGTTTTTGATTTTCGGTCAACAATCTCGGAACCCAGCGATCATTAATTTTTCTAAAGCCAAGATGATCAGTGATAATGGATTGAACATTTCCATTGCTGATACTCACTTCTGACGAGATTTCTTCAACAGTTAACTGGCGATCACGTTGAATAAGCTCTCGAAGGGCACGGGTGTTGTCATCTGTAAGGTTAGTCCTTGGACGTCGATCATGACTTTCGTTTTCGACACGTTCGCGCCCACCCTCAATAAATTCTGTGGCCCACGTATACATACGATTCAAGCTGTGCAATTTCCGAGGGTTTAACGCATTCATTGTGTAAAAACTTTATTACGATGCGTTATGTGACAGACGAATGTACTTCTTTCTCGGTCATGGCTTAGTTCTCCCACTCCTCATAAACTAAGTATCAACTGCAAACTGCGTGCTAAGCAGAAAAGCAAAATTACCGTTTATATTTGATCCACCCTCGTAATACACCATAATTTTTTTATGTCCTAGAGTTACTCATCACCAAAACATAACATTATAGATATCGATACTATTTAATGATTTTTTGTCTCCCTGGGACTAAGAAGTTATCTGAAAGCCACTTAGAACAATCTGGCCATTTTAGAAAATACTTTATCGCATGTGCATTAGTGTAATAATATGACTGAGCATTTTACTGTTGACGTTGCTAAACATGTTTTCAAAAAACGTCTATATAATATTTAATCTTTTTTGTTAGATTTAAGTTTCTGTTGAATGAACTCAAGATCTCGCAATGGAGGGTGATCCATCCAGATCATACCAACCCCATGGTACAGCTGGTTCACTCTATTGATAGTGCATCAGTAGAGAAAATCGAGAAAGATCAAGGCAGGATTAATTACCTGCTTGGCTACGTCCACCTTCGATCGAAGAAGGCGCACACGAAAGCGTCGACAGCTGCGGCTTCTGCCAAAGCCTAAGCTTCCGATGCTACCGGAAACCCCGTCGTACACAATGGGGGGACGTCGGACCGACAAAACCTATACCCATAAAAGGCCCTCATAACGATGGCAAAACCAGCCGCAAACATGGTCTTCTACCTGCCAAAGCGGTTGTTCCAAAGCACCAATCGGCGACCAGAACAGGAATTGTAGAAGTAGTGGAGGGGGGGGGGGGCTAAAAAGCCCCACAAGCCAGGACCCACTGGCATTGGAAAGAGTACTTCAACGTCCAACCAGAACAAGTCGAAGGACCCTAAAGACATGACAACGAAATGATGCTTCTGACTGGAGCATCATTACGTAGGGACACTGACAGGACAGGACTCTCGCCGGATGAGACAGGAAACACCACATGCCCCTTGCGGCAAAGATCAAGCAGGCCAAATCATTCAACTCGAGAGGGATCCCCCATTTGGGCCCCCTCGGATAATGTTAAGGCTACAAAGCAAAATGCGCCTCTGCAGCAATCTCTGAACGTTTTCTCAAATCTGGATGGCATATTGCCCTAAGTCAGGAACCTTGGGCATATAACGGCAAAATTTGTGGCCTCTCTTGCGGGAAGGAAACCAATAGATTTACTGCCTTAATGTCGACAGACCCCGTACAGGAATTATGTGCGGCAGGGATACTGTCGTTTTTCCCTTGCACAGATTTATTACAAGGGATCTAACTGCAGTGTTAGTCGAGTTCAAAAATCTCCAAAATCGCAAGGAGCAGATTGTTCTAGCGTCTGCCTACTTCCCAGAAGATCAAGAACTCCCACCACCACAGGAAGTTAAAGATCTTGTGGAGCACTTCAGTCTAAATAATCTGAAACTGATTATCGGTTGCGATGCCAATGCCCATCATACAGCTTGGAATAGCAGCAATATCAACGAAAGAGGTGATGAGGTTCTACACTATGTACTCTCAAAAGGGGTACAAATAGCCAACCGAGGGGTAGAGCCCACCTTCGTTAATGCAATCAGACAAGAAGTCCTTGATCTGACAATCACAAATAGGCAAGGTGTTGAACTGATCACGAACTGGCATGTCTCAAATCAAGCCTCACTATCGGATCATAAGTATGTACATAGGATTCAATATTGAGGCTCTACAAACAAGGAAGGAACACATCAGAATCCTACAAAGGACGGATTGGGCAGCATACAAGGCCTCGGTCCGAGAGGAACTAATAGGCCTTCCAAAAAGGATCAAATTGATCGAGGCAGTGGATTTCCTAGCAGATCAACTTCAAACAACGCTTATTCGAGCTTATGAAGAGAGCTGCCCTATTTCCACCATCCAAAGGAAAAAAGATCTTCCTTGGTGGAACAGTCAACTAGGTAAATTAAGGAAAAACCTGAGAAAGCAGTTTAACAGAGCTAAGGCTACTCAACAATGGGAGGCATATAAAAAATCTCTAACGGAATACAACAAAGAGCTCAGGAGATCCAAAAGAAAGAGCTGAATAACTTTTGCGAAGAAATTGAGATCACCTCAAAAGCTTCGCGAGCAAAAAGTCTTCTCCAAGGATCATAACAACAGTATTGGCTTCCTCAAACATTGTGATGGAAGCCTTTCCTGTAATACCAAAGGAACGCTAGAGATTCTTCTCAAAACGCACTTCCCACTCTGCAACCTTGTGATCTAGGAGCCCGACGTAGACGTCAGATCCTCAGTGACACCAGTGGTGCTTAACAGGGATTGTCACCCAAGCAAATGTGAGATGGGCTGTCAAGTCCTTCAAACCTTTTAAAGCTCCTGGCGGTGATGGAATATTACCGGCATTACTGCAAGAATCACTGTGGACGGGATATATCCCCAAGGCATGGAGACTAACCAAGGTTGTTTTTATTCCGAAATCGGGTAAAAAACCACCCAGCGAGGCAAAATCATACAGGTCTATCAGTCTGACATCATTTCTCCTGAAAACTCTAGAGAAAATAATAGACAGCCACATTCGGACGATGTCCATCAAAGCTGTCCACTCAATGCCAATCAATATGCCTACCAACCCGGAAAATCCATCGAGGACGCTCTCGGCAGTCTGGTAGAGAATACTGAGAAAGCCTCAGAGGAAAAGGAGGTCCTTATATGAACAAACAAGGCGCATTCGATAATACTCTCTTTGACTCGATCAAGAGAGTATCCGAAGATCGAGGCATAGAAACCTGCATCGTCAGATGGATTGGCAATATGCTGGAGAAACGCTGCATCACAGCTACCATGAACGGCGAATCCACAATAATTATGGCGACTAGAGGTTGCCCACAAGGTGGGCCTTTATCACCACTCTTATGGCTCCTGGTTGTGGATGAGCTATTAAATTTACTCCAAGAGGCCGGCTTTAAAGTCCAAGGATAGGCAGATGACATTGTTATATGTGTTAAAGGAAAGCATGAATCAGCTCTACCCGAGCTTATGCAAACTGCCTTTAACATCAGTAGCAGATGGTGTCAAGAACATGGGACTATCAATACATCCAGGTAAAACAGTGCTAGTTCCTTTTACTAGGAAAAGGAGTCTTCAAGTCCCATCTCCTACACAGTAAAAAATTTGCACAATTGTTGCCACAATGCTTAGGTATTTTTCCTTAAAATGTAGGGAATATTCCCTGAATTATAGGGAATATTCCTCTAAATTCTAGGGAATATTTCTCTAAATTCTAGGGAATATTTCCTAAATTTGAGAGAATATTCCCTTAATTTTAGAGAATATTCCCTACATATTAGGGAAAAATACCTAAGCTTTATGGCAACAATTTGTGCATTTTTTACAGTGTAATTTAAATGGAATTGCAATAGAATATTCCAAAGAAGCAAAATATGTGGGAATAATCCTAGACAGCAAGCTTACCTGGAATCCCCACCTGGAAATGATAACTAACAAAGTTCTTGCCACAGGCTTTTCAAGAAAAAGTGGGGTCTGCACCTCAAAATGACCTTATGGATCTTCCAGGGCATAGTCAGACCCATACCTTCTTATGGGACAAATGCGTGGTGGCCTAAAACATTGCAGGCAACCACCAGGAGAACCCTTGATAAGGTGCAAAGAATGGCATGTTTAGGCTTCACTGGCGCCTTTACATCGTGTCTTCAACGTGCACTTGAAGCCATTCTTGGCTCGCAGCCTCTCTACCTCTTTATTCAGAAGGAAACAACGGCTAGTATGCTTCGAAAGGAAAGGCCGGATGAGCGCACCTCTTCCAGTGTGGGTCATCTCAGTATCTTCGAGCAGGTCAAAATTAACGACCTGGAAGCTCCAATAGATACTATGGCCAAGAGACTTTCTTTTGAAAGAGGTTACAAGGTAACCATAAATTAAAGAAGCCAGATACTTGACAGAGGACTCCAGGTTCCGCAACGGACCCAGGTCTGGTATACTGACGGATCCCAGAAGGACGGGAAAACAGGCGCAGGGTTAGTTGGTCCAGAAGTGGAACTATCCATTCCGCTTGGTGCCTCACCTTCCCTTTTCAGGCAGAAGTCTATGTTATAGAGGTTGGAGCTCAGGAAAGCATAAATAAGGGCTGCAAGAACTCCAATATCTATATTTGCTCAGACATCCAAGCTGCGCTCCTACCTCTTTCCTCTCAAGTTTTTGAGTCGAAATTAGTCTGGAGCTGCTACTTGAAACTCCAACTACTGTTTAGGGACAACCAAATAACCTTGGTCTGGATCCCTGGACATGAAAGAGTGGACGGTAATGAAAAAGCGGACGAACTGGCTAAAACCGGAGCTGAATGTCCGTATACTACTCCCTACCCGACATTTCGCCTACCAAAAAGCCACTTTAGGGGGGAACTGCTTAGGTGGGAAAACAGGCAACTGGATCTCTTTTGGCGTAGCGTGCCCGGTATGATGCAGCTGAAGAAATTCTTGAACCAACCCTCTTATTTCCAACTTATTGGACCTAGCAGGCAGTCGCTCAGATTATTTGCTTACGCAATCACTGGTCATGATCCCTTCCGTCACTTCCTGAAGAAGATAGGCAAATCCAACAGTGAACTGTGTCGACTGTGCGAAGAGGAAGACGAAACCTCGATGCACGTCATATGTGAGTGCCCAGCACTTGCATTTCTAAGGCTGCAAATCACTGGAAGAACAATTATCTCTCCAGATAATGTCCCCAATCTAACTCCAAAAGCAATATTCGAGCTCGTTAAAAGACTCGATTTTGCCTAACCACTTTAGGGAAAAGCACAATAGACCAACTATGGTCGCGGTGTCCGCAAGGTCCTGGAAGCCTAGTCGTCCTACTCTTAACATTAACAACATTTAAGTTCCTGTTTGTGTTGTCTGTTCAATGTTGCATTGCATGTAATTTAATCTGGTGTTTGGTTTATGTTTAGTTTGACATACTAATATTAACACCGATTAAGTGATGAAACGCATGTATTGTTGACCGTTTATTTATTAAACGTGTCACTACAGCGAGCTTGTGTTAAGCCGGTTCTGATAGTCAAAATTTTGATTACGACTATGACTTCATATTAATTATTAGCTATGCTAGCGTTATTGGGCCGTCAGCATTGTATTCGAGACCTTAACTTACGCCTTAGTTAGCATAATGGTAATAGATATCATGAGTTTTGCTATAGAAGGCTAATAATTGCAAGTGTACTATGTTGCAAATTATTGTATACATACTTCATTAAATGAATGCAAGCTTTAAATGATAAATTAACTTAACCTTAACTGTTACACAAAATAATGCGACGTAGAAATGCATTTGGACAGATCTTTAATCGGGCAGATGTAGTTGTGGTATGTTGAATTCAACCAAACTTTTACTGCTCTACCCAATCTAAATCTATTTACTTTATAATCCCTGTACATCGGTGTATTTCTTTAATACTTTTCATACCTAACGATTTCCATTGAACAAAACAACCCCCAGTTGATTGATCTGTATTCAAATTCATCACACTCCAACTGAAGTGTCTAAATATTATTGAACTCTCATTAAAATATAAAAAAAAACCTCATAAAATATTGAAATTTTGTTAAAAATAAATTCTCCGACCGCACTGCATTTGGGACTTCAAGAAAAATTCCTTATCGTAACCGAATAATTGTCAAATAATTTTAACTCCATGTCGTCCACTCAGTTCGCGAAAGTTGGTTGGCCGATAATTTTTCTGAAGACGTGCAATATCATGCTAGCAACAAATTGGAAAATATTGCCGTAGGTAATGGATTCAGAGAAGTCATTGTCCCAAATGGAATCTTCTGCAATGTGATTGCACCTTAGTACCGAAGAAAGTTCGTTCACCTCAAGATATGGAGCTTTTATGACGAATGCGATAATAAAGAGCTATTTTCGGGTAGATGACAAAGTCATATATAAATATAAGGGGGTGAATGATATTATGGTGGTGGACACCTTGCACAAGTTTAAACCATTTTTTTTTCTTTTTCGATCAAACGTTGATCTCAGTTGCGAGTTGCGGTTTTACTTTTTGTGTACACAAACCAAAATTATATTCGCCAACAAAAAGATGAACGGAGGCATAGCAACGCATGTAGTTAAGCATCCAAGTTGTTCTAACAAAGAGCCCAAACAAAAGCACTCCAATTTTCAACGTCTCATGCATGCATGCCATTTGGAATTAAGTTCAACACACTGTGCAAATGTGAAGAGCTTTATGTAATAAAACAACAACAACAGCAACAACAGCAGCAGAAACTGACACCTTATGACATGCGCTTTGGTAATGATCGCAAGTATAAGATTAGAAGTGCATTGAACTTTTTGACTTTTCGATTGTTTTTTTTTTGTTTTTTTTTTTAAGAAGTAATTTGCAAAATTATTTCATGATGGCTGATAGCCCATAGAAAGCAGAGACCCTGCACATTTAGTGGAAGTATATTTTGTGTTGGGATTATCGGTATTGATTCTCTACAGTTTTAGATAAACTAAAATAGACTTTATGACGTTTGATGAATTTTTACCTATCTTTTTGTGTAAAAAACTTATCAGAAAAATTTTATGTTTGTTGTTGCACAATGCAAGAGGTAAAAATGCTTAAATGCTTATATACAAAGAATAGAAGTCACTCCACTCCTTCTTCATCTACATATTTAACTTTTTCAAAAACTTAAATTCGTTACTGCATTATTACGGAATATCCTGTGAAGTGGTGAAGTAGAGACTTATCCATTCGTGCGTTCAGGTGTCATACACGCATACACCGATGTGCTTTTAAGCACTGTGATGTGCACATCACATGACTTGAAAAAGTGGGGATACACAACGCACTCCGATTAAGCAACTGAACCGTTGGTGTGCTCGTCGATTCGAAATGTCACTTTTGAAAGTTCCGACCTTCAATTTAAAAGAACGAAAACACACTAAATGTCAAAACTATACTAAACACACCGAGACACTACGCTAACAGAATGTATAGCGTAAAAATGGGCACTTAATGACAAGTAAGGAAACACGGAAGAGTTTTTAGATTAATTCACATTTAAGATGCACACGGCAAGAAAGGGAAGAAAGAAAGGAAAAAGTCAAACTATATTTAAAACTTTTATGAATAAAGATAAAAAAAAGCGCAAATTTTCGTAAATAAATGAGAAGGGGCAGAGTTTTCACGATGTTCCCGCGCTTTTGTAAAAACCGGTATTCTCTGAAATATTGTGAGAGATATCCAATGTTTTTTATAGCATAACCAATGTTTGTCAGTGTAATTTCTATGCTATTTGAGCAACACGTGCTACTGTTTACATTTGTTTACTCTGAATGGATTAAGTGGGAAAAACTCATGCTGGATTCTCTGATATTTTCTGGAAAAATGAGAATTTCATTTGAGAGGAATTTTACAACTCCTTTCAGCACCTTGGCCAAAGCTAAATTTATCTTTTTGTTAAAAAATATAGGTAATGTGACCTGATGTACATTATGAGTAGTTTGATAGGATTTTGAGGGTTTCAATAAGATTATGTCGTTCTGATAATCCTACGTTCTCTCGATTTTTGTTTTTAACTCATTGTCGTTGCACTACAATAATGCATAGCAAAATTCCTTTCACCCATGAATGCAAAAGACGAAAGTATATGACATTACCTGTTTCAGTCTTAAAACACGAAAAATTTCCAATTTTGCTCGGTTGTGTCCTATCTTCTTAATATTAGGTTATCTTTGCCCAAAACCCTCAAGAAATACTTCCCAAGCCATGACCATGAAACAGAATCCCTCACTACTACATGAGAGCCCTAACATAGTCCTAACATTCTAAAATATAGTTTCAATGCCCTCTTATGTAAAACTGAAAAAAATTGCCAGGGGCGCATCGAGGGGCGGGGGCGAACGGGCCGGACCCCCCCCCCCTCCAGAAGGTCAGTGTTTTAACATAATTTACAATTTCTGTATGAAATGTAATCTGCATATAATATTACAAAGTCCGATAAAGTACAATAAAACCTTTAAATATATAATAGCAGTTCTTAAGTGCTCAGTGGGGCTATTAGAGCCATATTTTTTCGACTCCTTTTTGACTTTTCGACTTGGAACCATGCATTGCATGTTAAGCTACTTATAGACTACTACAAACCTGTACTTAATAATAATAAAGAGCTCATTTAAGTATAACAATTCCAAATAATAGTGCATGAATGCATACATAGTTAATCCAATTTTTGGCAGTGAACCGCCTCAACTGAGAAAAATAAAACTCGAGATTAGGGACTATAACAATATGAATATAGATAGTATAGAAATCTTGTGGTGGTTCCTACTTGGGAGAGTTTGTCTCTGCTGAGAGTTGCAATATTTAAGAAGAAGGCATACAAATTCATCGAAATTTTTTTCTTCTACATAGATTGTATGCTTTGGATAAAATATATCCAAACGTGGTTTCTGGCAGGTGATATGGTAAACAAACCCGGTTTAGACGGGTCAGTATGCTACCTCTGCCGCAAGAATCTGCAGGTAGGGTGATACTTCAGTCCTAACCCATCTAATTTGGGTCATAGTAATTAACTTAACTTAAGAGAGAACATATGAGGCAAACGGGAACTTAGGATAGGTTAGAGTTAGAGTATAGCATATACTAAATTGCCAATAGCAGTCATACTTAATCTGTAAATTTAAAATCAGTGTTACACTTTTTCTGGCAGTGATCCACTTTTCCCGGCATCGTCATTACTCCATCATGACAACTCATTTTGACAGAACAGATGGCCATTGAAGTTCAATATGTATTTGTAACACCGAGAATAAATCCAATGCAAAGTAGGGGAAGTTCAGTGCAAACCTGGTGCTGCACGTCTGCTATAATAGAAAAATGCAACAATGGTCTTGCACTGAAATTCCATCGAAATCGCTATTAGACACTCGAATGATCTGTTCTAATGGTATCGAGACTCCAACTATCAAGTTAGTTATTTATTTACTTGGGGATACAGTTAACTACAATAAGAGTTAATATATATACTTTATTAGCTTCGCCAAACCTTTGAATGTTAATGCCGTAACTCATGTAAGAAGTAACTACATAAATAGTGCGTTAATTCTTTTTCATTTGACATTTTGAGCTTCATCTATCAGTAATTCGTTAGCTTACAAGCCTGTTAATCTAGGACCTTTCTTTTTTTTTTTTGCCTAGAGATCTTCATATTGATTCTTTTAATTTTAAATTTTTCTAGTCACACTGTTTATACTATTGGAGAAATTGATGCTCATTAAAATCCATGCTAGATTACTCACTGCTTGGAAGTTTTAAAATTACCGTATATATATATATGTATGTACCTTAAATACGGTAAAATAAAATTTCATAATTGTGCAAGTAACCGTCCATACTTCTCCAAATGTTTTTCTTTATTTACCTTTATAAATATTCATAAATGACGACTTTCTTTTGATACATATATTAAAACTGGACAAAGAATAAATCAGTTATAAATTATATCTCAGTTCATCTAGGATGATTAACGGAACATGCTTTTTCAAAAATAATTTCGAAATACTATATTCCGGTCCTCAGAAATAGCAGAGATCAACCACCATGCCTGTTTTGGAATTTAGATGGTGCTGAAATAGGATTCTTTGTATACAGCATTCACAAAAGCAAATTCATCTTTCTCACATCACACTAATTCTTTTAAGTTAGAGTATAACTTTAATACGGATCTTCCGATATCATTTTATTTTCTTATCTTTAGTTAATCATATCTTGAGGTTAAATTTCAGCAATTTCCACTGTTGTTGACAGTTCCTCAATTAACATATCCAATAAGGTGGACTCTATTGTGTTCGCAAAACTTCATACAAAACTGCACTTCCTGAAAATATCAGGATTACAGACGAAGACCACTCTGGGGATACTGTTCATTCTGAGTAAAACAAGACTTGTCATTTTGGAAATTTTTATAAAGTTTATTATGTTGCGTAACCCTGTTATAGTTCATAATACATTCAAGACTAATTTCCTCATGTCACACAAGAATATCATCAGTTACCAAAAAGTATAGATGGTTTGGAATCGTATGCATGTTTAACTACATAGAATGCAGATATGCTGGTCATAAATTCATAAATCTGTTTAAAAAAATATAAATTACATTATGTTGCTCTGGATTAAAGACCGACATTGCTTAAGAGGTCCTACGGCATATTCAGAACGATTTTCATCTTCTTTCCATATATAAAATTTGATGTGTCTGTTTCTATTGTAGTACTTATATAGAATTTGGATTTTATGCTCATATATGTGTTTTTAGAAAACAAAAATGTTTTAACAACTTCTTGTTGTTCAAAGTACCTATGTAAGTCTTTTAATTTTGAGTAGGTACTCTATCCGCAACTGGGTCGATTTTTATAAGTACTTTGACTGCTAAAAAATACAAACAAAAAACACTCTTTGGGAAGCATAAATCATGTCCCGTATATTATGTTAAGATTTTTATTTTTTTTTCAAAACCAGATGTGCGTGCGTGCCTGGACTGTGATTTATGTGATCGCCTGTTTTCCAGAATGTTCTCTGCAAACGGGTTCAAGAAAATTCACTTTCCTATACACCACCAATACCCACCAACACCACCAACCACCCACATAGAAACGTCACCTGAATAACTAACTTCGATTCAAGTGCGGGACGACACAGGGGGGCGGGTGTGGCTGGCAGTTTATTTGTTCATTGCGAGTTACTTGAAAGGTAAGTATAACTAGGTACCTAGTTCTATAATATTAGAAGGCTGTTTTGCATGCCTACGGATGTCATATATGCGTGCCTAAAATACATTTTAAATATATATAGTATACCCTCTGAAAGGGTTGGGACACGCAATTCGCACAATCATTTTGAATGCGATAACGTCCTGATAATAGTATATACGTACGTCTTTAACAAAAGTGAAAAATGTTGCGATAGTGAGATTGCCAAAGTTTAGTTTTGTTAACAAAAAATCTGAACGTAATGAAAAAGGGTTTCATTTCATATTATACAAAGCGGATAGACTGGTTTTTGAAGAGAATTATTACCTTGAACGTAGGTAAATTATATAATATATATGTACATACATAATAAATTATAACAATATATTATGTATAGTCTCTGATTACTTGCGATTTTACTGCACACGTTCTAAAAATGAATCACTGGACATTATTTATCATTAAACTGATAAATCGCCACACAAATGCTTGCGCAAAAGATTTAACTTGGAAAAAGCTCTGCAGGCACGTGTTTGGCTTGTTGCATATTATACGACATCAGTAGAGTAGCGAAGCGAGTCGATCAAGCCGCTTGATTTTATAATGTTGGCGAGCGGACGAACGGACGGTACCCATACCTTTTGGCACTTGATATATTTCGCGTTTATTCCATTGCCGTAAAATATTCACAGGCAGCTTATAGAATTCTTAAATTTTTGATGAATTTTAATATAGATAAACTGGTGATAGGTATTTATCAGATACGGTCTATAAAAACAATATCAAAATCATACAACACCACACACAACCACTACCTATTCCATGTAGCCCTGAACATATAACCTTGAAAATTTTCCTGTTTGAAAAGCCCGCATCCGTATAACACGAGCAAATTGCCAAATCGCATTCAATGGCAACAAAGAATTTATTAAGATCATCGCACATCGCGTCATTGAGCCAACCAACGCGATCCGGTGCGTACGCATCTTAATTGAGCTTTTAAACATAATTTTTCGTTGCGATCAGAAATGCCTTATTCGGTCAGACACGTGTGTTTGGTTAGCTGCAATAGAATTGACTTGGTGGTTACTTTTGTATGTAAGAAAAAAAAAAAAAAAACAAAATTCCACAATTACGTGGAAATTATTTAACTTTTTTTTTAAAGCAATTAAATGGTCTGTCACACGTATGTACTTTGAGATCAGCCCACCCATCATCACGAAATATTTAACACAACTAGCTGGTATGCATATGATACTGAACTGAATGCATCGAACGGAATCACCTTGTGGCTTGTGCAGCTACTGTGCTCTCTTCTCACTTCTGTTGTGAGCCAGCACCGCGACGACGCAAAGGCAAACGCAATATACTTATATTCACAATGCAGTTCTCCTGCCATCTTTTGACAAAGTCCCTTTAAATGTGTAATATGAAAAGCATGCAATTGCATTCGGAACTTCTGGTTGCAGTACAAGATTAATGGTGAAAAAACCTAATAAATGCATTTTCTCAATTTTCAGTTCATCCAATTGAAATTTTGGTTTTTTTTCTTTTTCAATTTTCTCGAGAATCTATCGGGTTTTTTTGAAAATGTTTAGATGCCCGGACTTCTGAAATGTGACCGCATCTTTGAGTACCATTTTATCCCGTCAAAATCGATTAAAAACACAAGAAAATGAACCAAGTTAGTTTGGAAAATTTGCAAAAAAATAAATTGTTGAAGTTTTTTTGCAACAGATTTTGACGGGGCCGGGCTCAAAAGACGTGGGCGATTTCAAGAATGTTGTATTTATTATTAAATTCAAAACATTTTTCACGCTTCTCGAGAAAAATGCATAAAAAGAATTTTTTTCAGGATTTACTGAAATTCTCTTTCTTCACAATTTTGTCGTGGTTCTTAAAAAGTATGGCCATAGACAAACTAATAACTATAAAGACTGGGCAAGTAGAACAAAAATCTGCAAAAGCTATGCTCGAATATAAACAATGTCTAGGCCTGCTGATGTAAGCAATGGGTATGCCAGTGTTCTTATGTAAAACTGACAGAAGTTTGATTTGAATAGCTCCTGCGCGCTAAACTACTACATACATACTCATACAGAAAAATTGTCTTCTGATAATCTTAAGTTTACTTTCTTATCTTCCCAACCGCAATCAACAAACTTTTATATCTTTCCAAACAAAATGATTTAAAAAAATTTATCTTAACCAAATGACAACGATTCCCCAAATGAAAATTCTCAACAGAGTATATAATAATTGCGTATGTGAATGTGCCCTAGTCTAATGAATTCTGCCTACAGACTCGGACTACGGCCCCGCATATACACTATTGCAGCCAGCGTTGCCCCTATTTCAATAGTAGTAAAACTGCTACTTTTTTCTCTTTAAAATTATCTACTACAGCACTTTTCTAAAATATTAGCTTTTTTTAAATATGAGCCATCTATGTAATGTCTCAATATTGGGCAATGAAATGACCCAACCCAACTCCCAATCCAATACTAATTTCAATAATAAGGTATTTGTATAGTTTTCTGGTAATACTAATTAAAATCAGAAAGTGCAGCAAACTTAACAAACAACTTTTGTTGTGTCTACTGATGTTTTGTCTGACTTGTGAGGTGACTTGGGTTGTCGAAGCTCATGGTACTGGGCTTGGTGGCCCTTATTTGTGAAAAAAATTAAATTTACGATATGAAAATATATTTTTAAGTGTTGTCCTGTCAGCATTAACAAGTAAACAATAATTACATAGCTATGAATGTATTTTATTAATTCTATGTACTCTAAAAATCTAAACCACTTAGCGAGGAACAAATAAGAGCGGAGAAACCCAAATTTTGAAATGGTTTTACTTAAAAAAAAACATATCTACTACCATTTTTCCACTATCTGCTTCCCAAGCATACAAGAAGAGGTTTAACACCGATTGCAGCTTTTACTCAGCTGAGAGTTATTGAGCGTAAAATGATAACGTTACTTTTTAATAAAAGCTATTTTATTATTTTGTTAAGTAATAGCAAGTGTAACCTTTGGCAAGGTAAGAAGCCAATCTTAAAATTACTGGAAGACTATTTTCCTGTGGGAATAGTACTTTAGGCTTTATGGTTTTATGGACTAGCACGCACACATATAGATTTCTGTTTCATAGCTTAGGAAGTGTCTCGAGGGCTTTGCCGGAACCCCCGGAATATACAAGCCTTGAACAAAGTCTGAAAAAGAGAGTAGCGGGCCGGTTAGCAGGCGATCACAACAGTCTTCTTGCCTCGTCTTACTGCAGGAGTTTTTCATATAATGTTAGAGTAGGGGCGACTAGGCCTCCAGGAGCTTGCGGACAATGCGACCATAGTTGATCTATTGTGCCTTCCCCTGGATTGGTTAGGCAAAATCGAGCCTTTTAACGAATTCGATTATTCCTTTTGGGGTTAGATGGCAGACATTATCCGGAGAGACAAGTGCTCCTCCAGTAATTTGCAAGTGCTGGGCACTCACATATAACATGCATCGAGGTTTCATCTTCCTCTTCGCACAGTCGACACAGTTCACTGTCGAATTTGCCTATCTTCTTCAGGAAGTGACGGAAGGGACCACGACCAGTGACTGCATTAGCAAAAAGTCTGAGCGACTGTCTGATAAGTCCAATAAGTTGGCACGTCTGAATATGAGATGGGTTCAAGAATTAATTCGCCTGCCTCAAACCGGGCGCGCTACGCCAAAGGAGATCCAGTTGCCTGTTTTCCCAGTTAAGTAGTTCCCCCTAAAGTGGCTTTTTGGTAGGCCAAATGTCGGGTAGGGGCCAATATACGAACATTCAGCTCCGGTTTTAGCCAGTTCGTCCGCTTTTCCATTACCGTTCACTCCTTCATGTCCAGGGACCCAAACCAAGGTTACTTGGTTTTGTCCCTAGACAGTAGTTGGAGTTTCGAGTAGCTCCAGACTAGTTTCGACTCAAAGGCTTGAGAGGAAAGAGCTAGGAGCGCAGCTTGGCTGTCTGAACAAATGTAGATGTTGGAGTTCTGACAGCCCTTATGTAGGCTTTCCTGAGCTCCAACCTCTATAGCTAAAAAATTGAAGGTGGGGCACCAAGCGGAATGGATAGTTCCACTTCTGGACCAACCCCCTCACTTCTCCCCGAAAAGTCTGTGGCAAGAGCTGAATGCCCACATGGCTTTGTTAGTTATCATTTCCAGGTGGGCATTCCAGGTAAACTTGCTGTCTAGGATTATTTCTAAATATTTTGCTTTTTTGGAATATTCTATTGCAATTCCATTTAACTTAGAAGATGGGATCTGAAGACTCCTTTTCCTAGTAAAAGGAACTAGCACGGTTTTACCTGGGTTTATTGATAGTCCCATGTTCTTGCACCACCTGGTAACGATGTTACAAGCAGTTTGCCTCTTGGAGTAACGTTAATAGCTCATCCACAGCTGGGAGCCATAGAAGTGGTGTTAAAACCCCGCCTTGTGGGCACCCTCTAGTGGCCGTAATTGTTGTGGATTCGCCGTTCATGGTGCCTGTGATGCAGCGTTTCTCAAGCATGTTGCCAATCTATCTGACGATGCACGTTTCTATGATTCTATCTTCGGATACACTCTTGATCGAGTCAAAGAAAGTGTTATCGAATGCGCCTTATATGTCCATAAAGGAACATATAAGGACATCCTTTTCCTGTGAAGCTTCCTCGATAGTCTCTACCAGACTGGTGAGAGGGTCCTCGGTGGCTTTTCCAGATTGGTAAGCATAATGATTGGCATTGAGTGGACAGCTTTTGAGGGACGTCGTCCGAATATGGTTATTATTTTCTCTAAAGTATTCAGGTGAACTCATAGACCTAGTATCATTGAGGATCTGGCGTCTACGTCGCGCTTCTCGGTCACAACGTTATAGAGTGGGAAGTGCGTTTTGAGAAGAATTTCTAGCGCTCCTTTGGTATTAACAGAAAGGCTTCCATCACAGTGTTTGAGGGAGCCAATGCCGTTGTTATGATCCTTGGAGAAGGCTTTTTGGAGTCGCGAAGCTTTTCAGGTAGGTACACTCAATTTATTCGCACAATTTTTTTCCAGCTCTCTTTTTTGGATCTCCTGAGCTCTTTGTTGTATTCGGTTAGAGCTTTTTTATATGCCTCCTATTGTTGACTGGCCTTAGTTCTATTGAACTGCTTTCTCAGGCTTTTCCTTAATTTACCGAGCTGACTGTTACACCAAGGAATATCTTTTTTCCTTTGGATGGTGGCAATAGGGCAGCGCTCTTTATAAGCTCGAATAAGCGTTGTTTGAAGTTGATCTGCTAGGAGATCCACTTCTTCGATCGATTTGATCCTTTTTGGAAGGCCTATAAGTTCTTCTTGGCATTTTTTTGGGATTCTTATGTGTTTTTCATATAAAAGTAGCTTCTATTTTGTTCAAACGCTATAATTTCCATTAATTTGTTCTATATGCTTTTTTTCAACCATTAGAAAGAAAACATATTTGGCTGCAATATGTTTTAATTTCATTTTTCTGTGCAAGCGATAGTAGGCTTTAGAACGTGTTGAAGATGAAATCTTAGTTCTTCCTCTTTGTTAAGTATTCAAAACAAGTGAGAGCCGGCCCGTTAAGGCTTTTTATTGTGTCGGTGTTATCGCCGACTTCATGGCTTGTATCTCCGGGAGTTACGATTTTGCTCGACCTGATGTAGGGAAGGCCTCAATTTTTCTTAGAAATTTACTATTCTTCCTTAGAAGTTTTATGCCGACAAAGGCAGACATGAAAGTATTGTATCTGAAAGTAACTGCAGTCGACCACTAGACTGAATTGAAATTTTTCCGAAACATTTTCTGCAAATTTCTAAGAAGAAGAAATGAAATGCTTATCTACCCGTCTGCGCTCATAAAAATTGTTGGCGGCCAAGCACCCATTGTCGGCCTCCAATAAAAAAAAATTTTCAGTAAATTTCTTAGAACAAATGGAGGTGTTGCCTATATCAATAGAGGCATCGTCGATTTTTTTTATTGGAGCGAGGCATTACTGGCTCTTACCCATTACTTATGTCAGCAAGTCGAGGCATCCGTCAAGGCATCGTCGATATTATGTTCGAGCAAAGCGTTGCAGATTTTTGTTCTACTGGCCTAGTCTTTGTAGTGATTAGTTTATCTATGGTATGGCTCCGGTAATTTTTATATTAGCCCCTATTTATTGGAAAATGTTGGTTGTTACTTGTTTGTTGGAATGTTAAATAAATTTATTTATGTTCTTCTTTTAATTAAACTTATTTGATAAAATATTTAGTAATATTTCAAAACCGGAATTATGTATTTTTTGTACTGTTAAAAAAAATGTTTAAAAACAAAACATTTCATAAAATCAACACTTCCTTACAGAAATTATAATATCCTATACATTCTAACGTTTTTTTTTTCTAAGTTACAAACTAAAACAGTATTCAAAACGTTAATCAGCATATTTTATACATAATCAACAGCTATTATGAAATACTTACTGAAAAATTGACGACAGAATCTGTAAAAACCAGGTGTGAGGGTATCCTTCTGAAATATCCTAAGCTCCATTAGATTATAGCATAACACTAATACATCTTCGGTCGTATAAAGAGAAAAAATTCAAGAAAATCTGCAACTACAATAAAGTTCATTATCCTTTCATAGAAACATTAACTGAAGTATAAAAATGGAAATAGATTTCTTTCCCCCAACAGTATTCAAAACTAAAGAGCCGAAGGATAACAACTAATCCTGAAAAATTTCCATACAACTTTCATTTTCTGTCAACTCTTATTAAAATATCTTCCATTCGCAATAGTTTGTCTTTTCTAAAGTGTGCTCAAAGCATATTACATAAAAGCCCAAGTATCCTTGAAAATGCTCAAAACGAAGAAAATACAAAATTCAAAAAGTTTTCAAAACACAAGATTCCTCCATTCCTGTAAGTATGCTCTATGTGTACTGGAGGAACTGGATATGCTATATCCAATGGCTTAGATGCCGCCATTCACAATTTCTAGAAGTAGTTTATGTCATAAGTAGATTTGTCGGCATCTATACACATAGGCTAGAAATAAGGAAAAGTTTTTTTTAAGTCCTTGTGACTATTTGCTGTTGTCCTTTATTGTTATTATCAGCGCATTCAAATCGTTTCAAGACAATAAAATCAAAGGAAAACCTTCCCAACATTTAAGTATATGGAATGGATAGATGGATGGACGGATCTGGATGGTTGTTAACAGTGTGGATGTAGGAAAGCTTAAATGAGACTAACTGATAGAAACAAGGAGGCAAATTGAAGGGCTCAAAGTCCCCGGGGTTCTGAAAGACCGATGGCGCCACACAAATCTCTCTCAGGGCTTTCACTTTGTGGGGCTGCTGTTGTTTTGATATATATTTTTTTTTCATTAGTAACCTACGGAAAACGTCAAGGATTTTCTCATCCTTTTATATTTGTGTTACAGTGACATTATTTACTATATACCTACGAAATTTTCTAAAGTTTAACCCCACCAAATAGAGATTTTATTAATTTTATGTTTTTTTATCGGGTTAAATAATTTAGCATTATGTTAGACTTTCTTTTGTGGTGAAATGCTTATATGAGACTATAAATCACCAAGGTAACTAAGTAGGTACTCCTAGAGACGTTATATTTGAATAAAATGCTTAAATAGGTATGACCTTGACCAGAATGTATTCTAGAATTCAAGGGAAGAACGAAGAGCTATTTAACATAATGGCTGGAAAGTGATCCCTTTCTAGCAACTCATATAAACAGCAAAAGAGCTTGACGTGGCTGTGTTGAGAGATAGTTAATTTATCAACAACCATTGATATAAACATTGTAAATCATCAGTTGTTCTAGACAAATAAGTCTGCTAAGGTATATTTGAACTTAATCTGTATTTATTGAAACTGAAGTACTGTACAGGACATTAGAAAGAGAGAGCATTGAATAAGAAAGTAGAAAAAAAGTGGCCCAAAAATTGATCACTGTGGTATACCAGTGTAAAGATTACATGGATCAGAAAATGAACTCTGGTGCTTAAAAATCTGTGTTCGGTATGATAAGAAACTATTTAATAATATTAGAGCTGATAATTAAAAAATTTATCTGTTATCAAGCTTAGATAATATAGTTTTAAGTGAATAAAATAATTCGTGAGGGCCTCATCTGTGTGTACGATGGTGAATTATTGTATAACTAACACCTGTTTCTACTGAGTTCAAAACTCTGATGCGCTACTGCAAAAATTATAAATATGTAATAGAGAGCTCAATACAAACGGACCCATGCATGAGTTTAATAAATTCAGGTCGAATAGCATCTGGACCATCTATAGGATGGTTAATGTTGAAAAAGTCATTACAAGACTGACTTGGGTGGTAGTGCCTCATTTTCTAAATAATATAGCAAAAAATTATCGGTTAAGGATGAGAAAAGCATAGATACCAACAAACACGTATCATGAATGATTCTTTTTTGTTGCTTTTACATGTTTTTGGCTGAATTAACGTCAACTCAACTAAATTCTACTCCAAAATTTTGAATCATAGTATTGCGGTCCGGGTATCTATGTGTCACCCTAAGTTAGCATTACATATATTTTAACAATTTATCGAATATTACTTTTTTCTGTCTATTTTAATGACAGTTTATTATTTTATTATTGAAAAATTTTGAAGAAATATTTTTAAACAAATTATATCTGAAAAAAAAATTTTTTGTATTTATACTATTATGTGAAAACTGAAAAAAGAAACGATTTTCTTATAATTTTAGTGATCATGCATTGATTTTTTGTTTTGGCTATTCCAATATATTAATAAGCAATCAAATAAAGGTAATCAACACATGATATGACCGTGAAAAATTTCCAAAAAAAACATGTCTCCAAACTTACGGTTTTTGAAGAGCATGACAAACACGGTTCCTTTTACGTAACATATAGATACTACTGTACTTCAAACGCAGCTTGAAAAAAACACCATCAAAAAAAGGGAAAAAAATTTTATCAACATCGTAAATTACGTAAAGGCGCTTTAATGGGTTTACCTTGAAAAGGGCTACCTTATTTGAATATGTAAACATTTATAATTATATTTCCTCAAAGGCCAAAAATAAACACATTTCTTAAATCAATCGGTAATCGTTAAGTTTATTTGTAGGAGACGAAATATCTATGTATGTAGGCGGTGATCGCGATCAGCATCACAAGTTCAAAAAAAAAAAAGTTACAAAACTTGCCTAGAAACAAAGCAACGGGCACGCAGCAAATTATAGTATATAGCCTCTAACAATTCAGCATAGAGAATAGACACATTTCCCTTTCAGATATTCAAATTGTTATTGTGGGATTGTGTAGTCTATTCTCGTATGTCTTCGGAATGCAAAAGTTTATACTCAAAAACTTGTTTTATGCCATTATTACAGGTGTTTTGCTATATACTGAAGAAGAAAAATTAATTTTTTTTCTTTTTGGCCTATAGAACGCGTTAAAGAATGCTGAATTTGTACTACTTAAAGTAAAGAAAACGACAAAAGCGTAATATGGATAAAACGCAAAACTACTCATAGTTTTATTTTTATAAGTATTATATCGGCAAGTATAAGAGAGAGTTAAAATTACGAAACTTATGTCTTTTTAGTAAATAACATTCTCAACTATCTATACAAGATAAAACTTCAACGATCTTTTAATATAGTTTCCGGTCTGGAATCTCATCTGGAAATTTAATGATTTCTTTACAAAAAGTTGGAATAATAACATTACTTTGGTGCGTCCAAGATTGTCATTGGCATAGATGTTTTTAGGGTCTCTAATAGATTCAGAATTGGAATCTTTTTTTTTTTTTTTTTTTTAACAAAATTTTAATCATCATTTGGCCTTGTAGTTTTCTTAATCTGCACGTAATTATTTACAGCATTCAAAAATCTTATAGTTAGACGTAACCTTCCCGACTTTGTAAATTGGACAAAGTCAAAGCTGCAGTTTTCTCTTTTATTTAATTATTTTACATGCAGTTGCCGTTTTAGGTAATTTCAAGCCGACACATTCTGTTGGAATCTTAGTTTCACAACTAATATCAGTAAAAACGATTTGAGCATCTTATCTCAGCTTTAGGATTATGTGAACTTGAAAGAGCATTAGGTCTACTATAAGTATTCTAATGTTGATTTAACGTTATTTTAATGTATACGTGTATGTTGATTAATTAGACAATACTTTTTAGATTTTTCTTGTTATCTTTGTACTAAGTACTCAGTTAGTATTTTCTGCATTTAATGGTAGTTATGTAAATGGAATTTTATCTGTATGCTATCGTTTGAACTTATAAAATAAATAAATGAATATATGTGAAATATGGAAGAAAACTGTCTTAGCAAGCGAAATCTACGTAGACTTTTATATGCATTTTTTTAAAAGCTTAATTTGGTTGGACTTTTAAATTTTGCAACAGAAAGTACATAGTTCAGATAGCCGAAGATTTAATGTAGAAAAAATCAAGACAATTCCGGATGTTAAAAGCAACAGATAAACATCAAGAACAACAACGTTGAGGTAGCTAACAATTTATTTTATAGGTACGCCAGAAGAACTACTGTAGTGTGATTGCAGAGAAGAAACATACTATCAAGTACCTACCTTTCCTAACTTTTGTTGGGGGGTGTCTATGCTTTAACGCCCACCAGGAGTGATTGGAATGGAAAGGAGATGGTGGTAACATCCGATATTTCTATCTTTATGGATCCAAGACGAGTACGGGTACAGGAGCTGGAGTGTACTCCAGAGATTGTCGGTCGTATGAATCTTATAGACTGACGGACAAATGTAGTATCTTTCAGGTAGACCTCGCACCGATTTACCAGGCGGTAATATTGGTATCTACGGGCAGAGAATCGGCACGGCCCATTTGCATATACAATGACAGCCAGGCAGCCATTAAAGTGCTGAATGCTGTACTGGTAAAACAAAATTGGTACAGTTATGTAAGATCAGCCTTGAGGAATTGACTACATGGCACAAAGTCACCCTATGCTGGTTATGTGGCCACAGGGATATCCCAGGCAACGATATGGCTGATGAGTTGGCTAAAAAGGGCTCTAAAATGGATAGCACCACAGCAATAACTTACATATGTGAGGATAGCAGTGAGCAATTTCTGCAAGAGCTGCAAGGACTCGGACGGAATCGAATCCGTCCAACACGTACTTTGCGAGTGTCTCGCTCTGATGAATAAAAGAGGAAGGCTATTGGATAGCTACTTCTCTTCAAGTCTGGAGGAGCTGCAAAGTAAAGATATTCTGAGATTCCCAAGAAAAAAAGGATGGATCTAGACCGGTTTTAAAGGTTATACCATGAGGTCAAGCAATACAATGGAGGTCTAAGTGAAGCAGGCTAGCCTTCTGGCGGCACCCTCTTACATAACTTAACCTGCATCGATAGCGTAATAATTATCACCTAGCCTGGATATGGAACTTCAGAATAATCTTAATCAAGACAAAACAATTCTTTTTAGACTTACCATATATAATGAAGCATAGAAAGTCACTCAGGAAATTTTTGTAAATAAATATCAATGTCGAATCTTAATAATTCGCTGGATAGATCGAGTTCACACTCGAAGTTCACAACGAAGGACTCTGGACTCAAATGGACCAGTGAAGATCACTGAAAGAAATTGGAAAGAAGAAAATGGTATTAGATTGACAAGATTCTCTGATGTGAAGAAACCAATATTGCCGAGAATATTTGGTTGAAATCTTTAAGAAAATTGCCCATTTCAAATGAAGACCAAACACCAAATGGAGAAGAAACGCGTCTAAGTAGAAGCCACATGTTAGGTATATGACAAATTGCTCATGGAGCAAACTGTATACCTACTTCAAGATATGAAATGAGCTGAATAATGATGGTATAAGTAAACTTAAGCAAATTACTGTGTAAAAATTTGTATGGAGACTATGGAGCATTGAATCCCAATATAGAGCCTTAAGGTACTCCATGCACTAGAAGAAAAAGAAAGGTTAGATAACCTTTACACTGAAGCGGTTTTTTTTTAGATAACAGAAATATCTAGTTGATAATGAGAAATAAAATGTCAGGGATAAAACTATCGCAAAAATAGCACGTTATTGACAATTTCAAGGGTTCTCCGAATCAAAGATTTTCTAAAATGTTTGTCAGGAAGCACAGAATGCTAATAGGATGAAATTCATACTGTAAGTTTCTGAAAATTAAGTTCACTTATACCAACAATTAATTCGGATTGAAATTTAAAATCCATTTGAACTATTTAAACAAGTGTACGATAGCCTAGACAGGCTAGGATCATCAGCATGGGAGAATACGAATACCGTAAAAAAAAAAAAAAAAACTGTTGAATGATACAAAGTAATATCATAGACAAACTAATAATATAGAAAGTGTACGTAAGTAGAACAAAAATTTACAACGCCTCGCTCAAATATAAAATCGACGATGCTTCGACCTGATGTAGGGAAGACCTCAATGTGTTCCTATACAAATTTACATTTATTTTACTTTTCCTTTAGAATTGCTATGCATTTTTGGAGACCGACTATGGCACACAGAAAAGTATTGTATTTGAAAATAACTCCAGTCGGTCACCAAAATGAATAAAAATTGTGCCGCAACATTTTCTGTAAATTTCTAAGAAGAAATGAGTCCTTATTGCTCTGCGCCAATAAAAATTGTTAGCGGCCGAGGCTCTCATTGTCAGCCTCCAATAATGCATAAAAATTCTAAAGAAAAAATTTCCAGTAAATTCATAAGAAAAAATTGCGAACTTCCTTATGTACACAAAGTCGAGGCATCCTTGATTTTATATTGGAGCGAGGCATTGCTGGCTTACCCTTTGGTTACCCAAGTCGAGACATCGTCGATTTTATTATTGAACGAGGCGTTGCAGATTTTTTATATTTGTCCAGTCTTTGCACGTTATTAGTTTGTCTATGCTAACATGGTCTGCATTCAAAATGAAATAATAGATTAATAAAATATATTCATGTGTAGATATGATAAGATCAAATATTCTTTCCTGATCTATATTGGCTTGAAGGGAGTTTATATATCTTTCTGATTTTAAATTTCTTCGTCGTCTATTTCTTACTTCTAAAAATGCTATAGGAACTTACTATATATAATTTTATCGCACTAGTCAGAAATTTTTAATAGATAGTTTATATGTTTGATTACAAAATTAACAGCAAAGAAGAACACTTCCTCTATTCTTAATAACTAGAAATTAATTATACCTTAGTTTTTATGATACCCTCATGCAGTATCTAAATATTAAAGAAACTTTAATTACAACTTTCAAACTACATTCGGTTCATAATAAGTAATAGGAATATGAATATCAATATGAACACTAAACAAACCTAGTAATTTTCTCTGATCCTATTGCGTGTGCTCGCCAATCCAATTCTGTTTATATTAATCCTGCTATGGCGTTACACTATCACCAGGGAGAATATACTACTATCCGGTCTCGTCATATTATGCGTACCTACTTCACACGTCCAACTACAGAACAAATTTGCATAAATAGCAAATATCCTAGTTAAGGGCGTCGGTCAATGAAGACATGGACATAAACTTGTTGAATATATTTTTGCACATAAAAAATTTATCGAAATATTTTTTTTTTTGTAACTCCACAAAAAAAAACATTAAATTCGCGCACAGTCAAAATATACATTCTCTCATATGGACTGTATAACTGTCCGAAATTCTGAGGCATTCTCATACATAATTTATTTTCCTTAGCGAAAAATTTTATATTTGGAAGGATTCAATTTGGAAAGGTGTGGACCTTGCCGATTTAGGTAATATAGGAATAGAAAAAAAAACAAAAAAAAAAACAAAAAATAAAAAACGCAGAAACTTTTTATTGCCGTTGTGCGTTACTAGATGCCATTTGGTATGCTACCAACCTGTTTTCCGGTTGCATGCCTTTGCCACGCAAGAAGATATTTTTCTCCTTTTTTTCGTTTTTTTTTTAAATACTCCTGAATATTGTAGCTATAAAATGAAGGGTATTACCTTGATGAAAAGAGTGATAAGAAGTTTCTATACTGTGATTACTTGAATATAGGACGGACGGTAAGAATACCTTCAACATTACGTATATATACTCTATACTTTGTTATCATTTCCTATTAATAAAAAAAAGTCTGTTCATTCGGTGAAGGTTTCTTGTGTACTGAACTAACTTAATTACAAGTATACACACGCATTCATAATATAATTCTATCACAAAAAGTAACATTTAACTTTTAATATTTATTAATACACATATTTTAGTGTGTAATTGATAATACAAGTACAACAAAAATGCCACTTTGAGAGGGGAAATTGAAATGAAACTACAAATCTTTTACAAAATAAAGCCACAGAAATAAAAAGTTACAATGAAACTATAAAAAAAAGTAAAATAGGATGAAATAATAAATTCAGCTGAACTAAGAGACTGGTGACTTAAAATAAATCAATACATAAGTGAATCATTCACCAACACCATATACATACGTAACTTTCCATGAAAATTTTCGAAAAGAAATTAAGCGTGCTTCATCAGTAATCTATTACAAATTTATATAGAACTCACGTTCGAATCAATCAGTTACTGAGCCTACTGTTGACACTACATTACCCAACTGTAAAAATTCAACGTACATAAATAGAAAATTCTATAAAAATTTAAGATCTGGAGATGTCAGAAAATACTACCAAGTGATGCAAATAATCAGAGCTATATACCCATATCGACTCATGAATAGTAAGTATAAACTTAACAAATAAAATAAATGTAATAGAGGATCAAGAATTGAGCCTTGGGGTACTCTCCTTAATAATTATCTATTTTTGGACGAACATTTTTTCTATGGAACGTAAACTTGTTGTCTACCTGAGAAATATAATAAAAAGAGTTTCGCTACTGATACAAATCAAATAAAAACATAAATAAAATTGAATCCTTTTTTTTTTAATTTTTTGTTATGCTTTCAACAAGGCATGTAATAGAGCATAAATTATAAAAGTAAAATAAATTAATTGGATACACACGTGTCCACGTATGAGCTAGGAGGATTGATGAGAAAAATTATTGTTCGCTCCCTTACGGAGACGAATTCAACGTTGTAGCACAGAGAAATAATATTTATATATTACCAACCTTACGAACTAGAGTGTAATTTGTAATTTTGTGATTTGAGTGGTGCAACTGAAATTAATTTTTTTGTTAAAAATTTTCTTCCGAATTTTCATGCATTATTGATATCCTCCGATTACTGTCCAATCCAAAGTGTTGGATTGATTTAGATATTGTACGGAGTTCAAATCAATTTATCTCAAGCAATTTTCTTGGTGGCCGAATTTATTATTTTTTTCTAGTGCTGATTAAATGGCTTCCTCAAGATATTCATTTCCATCCTACTAAGAAGAGATGAGCCATCAGGATTCATAAATTCGATTTTCATTCACCGTGTTAATCATTCAACAGATTAGAAACTCCCAGTGAATCAGCTCTTGTTGATTTTTCTATAATGAACCACATTGCTTCATTCATATCGTGAACGTGACTGTTGATGAAAAACGAGTCCGCTAGAGAGGACAGAAAATGAGGAGGAAGATAAAAAAAAACTCAAAGTCGAACGATCGGCTTCGGAGCTAATGGGCACTATTTATTAGAATTTCATAGGAATTCTTTTAATTGTTAAGGCCAATTCACACTGCCGCGATAGCGATTGCGATAACGATAGCGATAATCGTAGCGATAAGCTAGCGACACAATTCCTTTCACACCAATGCGATAGATCACAGCGATAGTTACATGCATATGCCTGAACCAAATAAAGATATTTGGGAAAAATCTGAATATGGGACAAATTAGAGTTTCCCAATTGTATTGGCTAGTATCGATGGTGGACATGCTACGATTATCTGTCAATTGAATGTGTGCTAGCTCGACTTTTACTGGGCCGATTAATTTTTTTTTAATTTGAAACAATTAGTTTTAATGACCATCGTTGATATCGAATATAAAATTTTATCGAAAAATTTGGAACACAATTGCAACGACAGGCGATGAGTGACGATTGTGAAAGAAGAAGATATTGAAAATTCATTTGTTAAATGTTTCGAGCGTTTTAAAAGGAGATTTTTATCAAGAATATTTTATATTATATTGAAAGAAATGCAATGAACCAAAGTCTGGAAAAAAACTGAAAATGCGGAAATTAAGTAAATTAAACGCTTTGAAATATCCATCCAACCCACGTCTTTTTTTGTCCACTTGTCTTGTCTGTCTTGTAAACTATAAATTATTTTATGGATTTCGCATTTCCTCGATCAATTTTTCCTCAAAGCTCATTATTTTAAAATTAGCGCGGCGTGCTACCACCTAAAAAAGAAAAAAGTGAATGCCACAACCATTTCATTCGATTAATTTTGTTGGTAGGACTGCAGCGACAACGGCAAAATTAGAAACTGATCAATCCCGATGATAATATCGTCGATCGGTCAACATCGCTCGTCGCAATTTGGTTCATTCGCATAAAGCGGGAAACATAATGCTACGGTCATCAGAGTTCATCAGCTTAAATTTCAATTTATTCCTATATCTGATAATAGAATAGAATGAAAGCTGAGCTGATGAACGCTGATGACCGTAGCATTGTGTTTCCAGCTTAAGATGCTGTGCTTTTAGAAGTTTGACAGCGATATATCATCGTCGTTTGTCGTCTGTTGTTCCAATTGTGTTTAAGCCTTTACGTAATTAAGTCTACTTACGCACACATTCATTTTTGGGTCAGCTTAAGCTGGCTTCCCACGACGCGTGGTTTCACACGCCGCGCCGCGCGAACACAAGCCAACGCGTCGTGGGAAGGGTCCGGCTCGTGGTGGCGCGAGCTCGCGTGTGCTGGCGCGCCCGATCCATTTCGAGTCGGTAACTTCAAAGGCGCGGCGCGAGCGTGCGCTTGATGGCTCGAGGCGGCGCGTGACATTTACTCTTCATTTCGGCGGCACCGCCCGCAAATCAATTCGAGCCAACACACGCCGTGGGAAGTGTATAGGCGCGGCGCGAGCTGACGAGCGCTCGTAGCAGGCTTCCCACGGCGTGTGATTTCACGGGCCGCGCCGCGCGAGCACGAGCTGGCTTGGCTCGTGAAATCACGCGCCGTGGGAAGTCACCTTTAAAGAAGGACTAGTACCCTATGGTTTTGCCTCCCACACGGTATTCTTCTCGGAAAGGCTTATTTCTTTGCTTTCTCACATATATAAAAAAACAATTATACCTACTTAGTAAAACCCTTAGTAACCACAGTTCCGATGTCCTCATATTTTCCAAACTATACTACAAAAATATTCGACGGAATTTCAATATTTATCCAAAAAGCTCCAACACAGAGCCCAGTCGGACAATATTTAAAATTTGTCTTTGATGTGCCAATTATTTTTCTCAAGAATTCCGTATATGAAAACATATGGCGAGAGTTTCGACATGCTGCAGTAAAGTTGATAAAATAATCACTTTGTCCCAAAGAAATCTCCATACTCTTTCCTTTTTTGGAAAAACAGCGGACAAAATTTTTGATAGATTTGTCGTTCTTCTTATTTTATTTGTCGGAAAAAGTGTGGACTAACAATGAAACTGAAAAATTGGGACATGCTATGGATATTCTTCAGAATAAATCTGCAATAATCCAGGCTTTATCGAATCAAATTCAAATGTTTTATTGTTTCTTGGAAAAAGTGTTTAGGATTTTGCTGTAGAATGGTGACATTGTTGTTTTGAAGTAAAAAAAAAGTAACTACGTTCGATATGGGAGAGTACACTTTAAGAAGTGCGTCTTGAAAATTTTTTCAAACAAGATGATTTCCAATTGTACATGGAATAAGATGGAAGGGGGAAAAACCAAGTTTATGCAATTCATTGATGTAACTATATCTTTTTTTCCCAATAAACAACTCTAGTAATGTAACATTTTCTATTGTTCACAGAGAAACTGGAGGAAAAACACCCTGTTGGGAATAATTTTAAGGTTTTTTGTTTTTAGTTGAACTGTTTTGTGGTTTTTAATGAATTCCTTAAAAGTAAATTTTATTTTCGTTAACAATAATAAATTTAAAATGCTTTTTATTTATTGTAGTATGGAGAAATTTAATGAAATTGCCTAAATACTAAATTTCCAAAGACATTGTTTTTATCGGACTCTGTAAAATAATTCTGCAGAATGTCCGAACAAACTTCCGTAAAGTATCCGTGGAAGATATCCGTAAAATTTCTAAAAGCGTTGTTATTATGATTTACAAAGAAATTCTGTGGAATAATAACTGCATACTATCTTCCGACAGTGCAAATTTTGCCCCATGACTTTCTCATAAAATCCTTTTGACAATCTTAGAAATATTCCATGGAACTCGTTCTTTGGACAGGAAAATTTCTTAGTAGGGACATCGCATTTCTATTATAAGATTCATTTCATTCATTCATTATGCATCTTGAAATCTCTACAATTTTCCGCTGATTTATCATTGGTTTTCAACAATTTTAGTATATACATAGGTACATATAACCGAAATAGAAAAATTGGTAATACATTTTCAGAACTTGAAAATAAAAACATCAAAAACGCCCTTTACTCTTCTATATTACTAAAAAAGTGTCTAAATAAAATAATTACGAAAAAGCTATTTATAAATTTCTAGAACTAGTGACCTCGGCGGAGCACTCTCAAAATTAAGATTCACTTAATACTCCATCATCTTTATACACAGCTAAAACAGTTCCTAATAGAATATATCATCAAAAATATATGCAGCTATACATACAAGCTTATGTACACACAACAAGCCAAAACATAAAATAAAACTTGTTGCGCAACTTCAATCAGAATAATTTTCACATGATAGAGTTATAAAAATAAACGAAAGATGTGTATCTCGGCCGCCTACGTAGAAGGGCCTCACCAAATTTTAATAGCCTTGGAATAGTTAAAGTTCGACACTGCGGCATTCTATGATTATATGTATAACTATAGTATTTATAACCAGTTGACAGAACAGCATACCAAGCGGTCCACAGCATTGGTCTATCCAAATAAATTTAAAATTGACCAACCACCAAACTACACAGGGCACCCAGGAACTATGAAAATGAAATACTGTCAAGAATCGAAAGTGTTTCCTTTCGTAGTGAACTTGAAACCTTTTGGGAAAAAAGGTTCCGCAAAAAATAAATGTTTTTATTTTTTGTTTCTTCCAAAACCTACTTACCGGGCCATGAAGGCAGTTAATAATGTTTTCTTTTCTTTTTGAGATCGATGCACCAAATATCTCACACATCAAATCAGATAATTATATAGAGATGAGATACATACATAAGTACATATACCCTCAGAGGGCCATGAAAAATAACTCGCTCATCAAAAGTTGATTACCTCATATGAGTACGACGCAAATTACGTTATAGCCCTGCATTTTGTTTTATATTTATCTGGTTTGGTTAGATTAGGGTCACTTCCATGCTTCTATGTATGCTTCCCAGTTCCCTCCGTTATTCCTCTGTAGAAGTATTAGAAATAGAACAATGCCATTCATTGGCTCATGATATAAAACAAGCGCCACATCTAATCGGAGCAGCTCCGAAATGAAACTAGAAAAAATAGGTCACGAAACGCATTCTACACGCACGAAATATTAAGAATTCCCCATGCGTTCGTTGGTTTTAGTGAATTGAAAAGCATAATGAAATGGAAAAAAAAATCTAACGAGCTTGAATGCAGTGCAAAGTAGAGTGTAAAAAAAAAAACAAATGTAGAGGAAGCCTGTTGAATACGGTGGTGGTGGCGGCCCTTCGTTAATATTGAGTTAAGATGGCACAAAACGCCGAGGCACGCATTTTGATGATTTAATGATGTGTGAGCAACGCAATTTCTAAATAAAATCTTTGCAGCATATGCCCTAGCATAGCAGCTATGATTTGATTGCGTCAACGTTCGTCGAAACCAAGTTGAGGATAGCGTTGCACAATTTCTAGTGTTTGCATCTTTTGATGAGTTTAAATTGAAACAAAAAAAAAATAGTTTAGCTTCCTCGAAGTTTACATTTTAAAGCTATGCGCTCATAGTTTAGGGTTTATGTTTGGATAATAAATGCCTCGGGACTTGATTTAGAACGACAGCTTGTTATTGCTGTAGAGTTTACGAATTAATTGTTGAGACTTTTGTTTTGCTTGAATGAAATTTTCTTCAAATTGGCTGTAGGTCTTTAAGTTCGATTAGTTTCTTAAGAGTTCAACTTGTGGAGCTAGTTTAGCGATGTGATTGCGATTGCATATACCGAACATGTGACTTTTCAAATTCAACTTAATTTTATTTCACTACCCTAGGACGACCGTCTCCAAAACTCTTTTAACTTTTTTAACATTAACTCCTTGTTGAAGTCTAATTCGACCCATTCTTCGATAATCAGTTTTCAGTTTAGCTTGTGTTTAAGAGTAGACCCGAATACATTTAAAGACCATCTACATAAGTTGGGCATTTTTTTCTTATTTTTTACTAAACAGAATCAATTTTATTTGGTAAGTTCACATCGAAGTCTATTCCTGAACTGAACAATCCTTGGCCTTAGTATAATTAATAACTAATGGCAAAAGCATTTCTAGCCACTAGTTCGGTCATACATATGTTCCTCGTTGCTTCTGAATTAACGTTATCAAAAGTTTCTTTTAACCGGTTAATGGTAAATTGCTTTTACTTACTTTACTTACTTTTCTATAATGAGTTTAGGTAATAGACAGATTCCACTCCAGTTCTTTTCTTTTTAGTTATACCTATATTCTTTAGTACTGGATTTTTGGTACTTCAAAAGGCCAGACGAGACGACTCGCGTAGAATGATTATACGACTAAACAAGAAGCTAGCTAACATGGGCAAGTTTTTTTTACTCTACAAACCTAAGTACCTACATACAAAGCAATCAGCTTGGAGTGTATAGATAAAGTTGATGCAATAATGAAAAAAATGAATTTCAGGATGAAATCTTCCTGCCCATAGGAATCAGTTCGAACTATTGCTAGGAATAGATAGTGTAAAATCACTGATGTTTTTCAAGGTTCAATAAATGAACCATTTGCTTTTTTTTTATTTATACATTCACTAGGGCTAGAAAATTATGGAACGTATACCTACACGAACATTACATTAAAGCTAGTGTTATGGTAGTATGAAAAGTGATTGGCTTTGGACGTGAAGTCCAGACTGCCAGCATGAGCTGACAGATCACTCGGTGGACAGCATTTCCTGCAGGGCGGCACGCTAGCTCGTCTCGGCTATTGGCGGAGAGTATGGGGAGGTTCCACGATAACCTGCCGCTGTACCACCAGCCATATACAAAAAAACAATCATGCCTTCAAGCCAAAAAAGGAAACACACACCCGGTCCTGAAGGGACCATCACACCAGTTACCCTTACCTTAGTGAAGGCGCAGATCATATGCCTTCAGCCGCATTGCCTCCACCCAACGACACTGAGGGCAGCAGTTATTTTTGTTCAATGTATACCTTGTTGACCTGAAAAAGGAGAAGAGTAGCGAACCTAGTCGACCTCCACGTTAAGGGGGCTCCAGGAGAGTAGGATGAGAAAAGAAATAACTCTACGGTTCCATTACGTTATAAAATATATTTACATTATTGAATTGAGGATGCGTGTACAGGTCCCTACCTTGTATTCAACGATACATAAGTTTACAGCCTGGATATGCTTCACCAGAGTGGTAAGTAAACCCTTTTCTTATTAATTTGATGTATAACTATTCTAACCTAGTCGTACTAAATTGACTTTGATAAATATTGATCTAAATCGTACCTATATATCGCTACACAAGCCTTATCCAAAGCGGTAAGTAAATTTTGTTTTAAATTCTATGTGTAACTATTCTAACTGAGGTGTAATAAATTGAATTGGCAGATAATTTTCTGAATCGTAGAAAAACTATTCAAATGGGTATATACTCTCTAAGCTATAAATAATTTTCAACTTCATGTTTCGATCGCTAAATTTGACGTGAACTGCTGCCCATGCCATCTGGAACCGACCCTTTTTGTTAATCTATACTATTGTAGCGATCAAATTGATGAAAGAATGCGATATTTCGAAAGGTGAAGGAAAGTTACTTAGATGACATCCCAAGTGGTTTAATACGCATACTCCAGTAATATTTGGATTGATTGGCTTTGCCTTTGTGTTCACCTGAACATGTTTTGTTGTGTGATAAGAATAAGGACGAATTATGCGCTGAACCTCTTTTGCTGAACGATAAAAATAAGGACGATTTATGCGCTTGGCGTAAATGAAAAATTAGTCCTTCTAAGATTGGCTTGAATATGTCGTTATAAAGATGGATAAAGCTAAAGTAATTCGAGAATTCACTGAGCACTGAATCAGCCGTTTCTCTCAGTAGAATCGAGATTAGGTTTGGCTCTAATCTCTTCCCATCCCACCTGCACTCAGCCTTTTTCCCTTTTCTTCAAATCCTTTCCTAGTTTACGACCCTTTTCTCTCTTTTTTTTCTTTTATTTTTCAACTTCGATCTCGGTCGTAAGTTTGCGATAATTTCTGATTTTTCTTTTCTGCTCATCAGAAACTGTCACCACCTCTGGAAAAAATAGTCTTCTTCTTTTTTTCTTTCCCGTCTTCCCGAGCACTCGTCCCAGTCAGACTTGAGACGTATGGTCAAGGCTCGTCGACAACACATTCGCCGTGTACCCCACGCTGTGTGCTGCTGCTAGCCGTCGGGTACCATACTGCTGCCTGCAGTACGCTAAGACCATATCACTAGTTGTTGTGATCCACCGGGAAAATGATCGTGCATGAAAAAAGGTATGCAGGAATTCATCGAGGAAATAAGTACCAATGAAAAATACACGTATATGGATTGCAGAAAAGAAGCGAAACCCGACTTTGAAGCTCAAAATCATATTAGAATCAGGATGCCCGACTGAACACGATCTTTGTTTTATTCTTTTCTAGTTGAAATTTCACTGCTGAGTCATCTGCAGGTCAAAATGTTCAAGTTAATTAGCATGGCCGTGCATAAGTATTTCTTTTTTCCCTTTCCAACTTACAATTGCACTAATGAGTCATTTGCGTGAATGTGCTGCAGTTTCAAGTTATGCCATTGTTTTCAGTACAAGCTGAGACAACTTACATCTAGATGTGCAAAACCTCACAAAAACGCGGTCCAACTAAAACGAGCTAATCACTCTATAATAGAAAGCTTTACACATTCTCTCTCTCTCTCTCTCTCTTGCTGTATTATGCCACATAAATTCTTTGCAATGATGATAGTTGTCTCAGGTACAAGTGAGCATTAAAAAGTAATAAAAAAGTGGTTTTCTTCAGTAAATTTATTATTAAGGACCGTTTACACTGGCAGAGTAGAGTGTTGTTCTCATCATCTCACCTACGTGAGATTAGGAGTTTTTCAAATCTGACGCTACTCTGAGAAATCCACTATGGTGGGAAGCGCGAAAAACTTATATACAATGCAATCTGGTAACTCCATTCTACTCTGACATTGTAAACCCACGTGTAACTCTTTTAAAAATAATTTTTGTTCAATTTTCCTAATTTCCAAATATTTTCCTAGTATCGCAGTAACCGATTAAATAGCCTTTTCTATTCAAATTCGATTCCTTTCTACTGGGCCTCTACTATGTAACTTGAATCGAGTAAAATCAAAACCACTAATAGCTCAATTACATAAAAAAAAATCTTATATTATATTCATCGAGGACTTCTCCTTTATTGTTCATTAAAAATTTCCTCGGTTATTGTTCATAAAGGATTTCCTTGATTATTGTTTCCTGAAGCTTTCTTCGACTACTGTTCACCTATCTTTGCTTCCATTATTGGTCATCAATATTATCTACGATGATTAATATTCTTCGACATTTTCTTGTGTGATTATTCTTCGAAGTTTTCATCGACGTTTACTCCTGCAGAAAGGCATCACTGCCATTCTAGGGCATCATGTGTTAAATTCATCGAAGTTTTCGTGCAGAAATGGGTCGCTGATGAATGCCAAAGGTGCAATATGACTTCAATACGGTGTTGCATCCACCTCCCGCTGGGGAAATTCAATTTACTTTTTCACATGAGTGTAAAATAAAATTAAAAACCTACACGCAATAAATAAAAATTTCTTGTAGGTACTACTTATGTTCTCTTTATACTTTTAACACATACAAAAAATTGCTTTTTACCTAATTTTTAAAATGGTTAAGTTCTCGCACAATGTTCTTGTCGTAACCGCACACCACTTTTGGTACTTACAAAATTTCCAATTAAATTTATTAAAAATTTTACTCAAACACCATCTTGTCTAACGCCTTGACAAATTGTTTTTTTACCCATTTTCATTTCATGTTCATTCATATTGAAGCATCAGAAACTTTAGAAAAATAGATAAGACGAAGAAACAAACAAAACAAATCAAATGAAGTAAGCACGCACTTCTTTGAAGTCAATGAACTTCCAGGTGCAGTAGCATCTTTAAAAACCTAAGTACTTAGGTAGAGAAACCAAAAGAATTTGTAATTTTTCCGGATTTCTAAGCAAGACAAGTCCAAGTCCAAAATGGGCATACACCAATTACTCGCAAATAAATGACACCATAAAGCAGAAAAGTAAGCTACACAGTTCCGCAACCACCATGGATGGCATGGTAGTATGTAGTACAAACATATAGAGGTATAGTAAAATACACCAAGCAAAGTGAGATAATATAAATATAAGGCCACAAAGAAAAAGATATTTTCTTCTTGGATGAAAAACATTAGACCTTGCGCCTCGCCGGTGGAATCTTGTACCCCGGAAATTATCATCTACAAAGCGCGGACGAGAAAAACTGAAGCGAAACGTTCTGAATTACGAAATAAGGAAGCCCACTTAGCACTCATTGCGTAATAATTAAGGTGGAAAGAATGGGATGAGGAGGAAGATTACGACATGACGGCATGAATGAAGTGGAGCGGAGCTGGTATTTGTTTGTTCTATCTATCCAAAGGATCATAAGCGAAAGCATATAGAGAGTTGAGAAAAAAGAAAAACATTGCGGAAGGGTGGTTTTTGTGCATTCATTCACCGAAAATATAGCATCGTAGAAAAACAAGTTTTCCAACGATGCGATAGCTAAAGAAGATTTTATGTTGACTTGATGGATATAAGAAAAAGTCATGGGAAATTAGGGGAAAGTAGAAGAAAAGAGGAATTTTGTGAAAATAAATTTTCCTTAGGATTTTACCAGATGAGCATAAATTAATTTATGGCTACATTTAATAGTAACAATTATATATTTGATTTGAACCAAACATCAGATTGTGAGTTTTAATAAGCGATACAATAATCATTTGCTTCTGTGTCTTCATTATCCAACCCTAAATTTCATGGAAGAATTAAAGTAGCAATTGGTAGAGTATAGTAGTTTTGTAAAGTCATAATTATGTCACACATTATGCAAAGTTTTTAAAATTGAGGTTGATCTTTACATTTCTATTGTACATATTTATATGAATAATAACTAACTTGAAAAAGAAAATTTCTATCAATCCCTTTTACCACTTTATAGGAAATGTGGCCGACAATATTGTTTATTTTATAAATACCTGATGAGGAAATAAATTTTAAAGCATCAGAAACGCCATTAATTGTGCCATCGTACTTATTAGAGTATTGACAAGTAGAAATAATTGAGATATTTCCGAATCAATTGCTTTCTCTTCCACTTTGAATTATTATAAAATCAAATTTAGAATAAAGCTACTTATCTACATAATCTAAATAAAATGCAGAAAACATAAACAACATTATGCAAGTTTTTATAGGCTTATAAGGCCTGTATAGATAGCTGCATCAAACTGTGCTTTGATTATCCAAAAACGGACCCACAAATCTGTACTCAGTGGCAGTATCGATCATATTGTAAAGAGCCTCATCGAAACTTTCTCCTACTTGAGTAAAATGACAGATCAGTTCACTTTTCGTGTATTTCCCTCATAGAACTTATAACTAAAGGAAGCTATATCTTGTAAAAACCCTGTCGGTATGCGGGAATCTCGGTTTTCAGGCGAAAAGGTGGAAAGGCAAGAAGAATTTAACTTGCTAATGTCAATTCGAATTAAACGTCAGACGGGCTTTGTATTTTTTTTTTTTTATTTAAAAAACGTTAATTGTTCCGCTAATTGTGCTAATTTTAAATAAAAGCATTTAAAGTGATAATTTAGTTTATAAACATGTGAATATCTCAACAATGAATTGTGCTGTGCAGTGCTGTTTGAACAATCGCCTAAATAATCCCGAAAGGACGTTTTTTTCAGGCAAGAAGGAAGTTCTGCAATTAAACTAGATAGTTTCTTTTCTGCAAATACCTAAGTGCAAAAGAAATGCAAAAAAGGATAGGAAAACAAAAATATTTCTTTGTTTACATTTTTTTGTTTCTTTTAAGTTTTAGTTACAGTTCACTAATTTGTTTCATTTTAAATAACTACGCCAAACCCTTTTCAAAAATTTGTCATATGACTTTATTACTCAATTGCAAACGGGAAATAGCTCATATTTTGTGTATGACTTTCTGGCATAAGAACTTTTTTCGTTATTTTTTGTAAAAAGCAAATGTACACACTTATACGAAATTTACAGACATATTATTTTGCTTTCGAAATATGAAATAAAGCAATATGATGGTTTTTCAACTTTTGGTATGACTCAACAGCAAAGAAAAATGCAGTCATACACAAAATATAAGCTATTTTCCCTTTGCTATTGAGAAAGAAAACTTAATTTCCTATGACACTGTTAAAAGAAACAGCCTACACTGCTAACCGTACATTTGCAATCTGACTATGTTTACAATTGTTAGTGGCTAGCTCTGGATGAGCTTGAAGTATTGGTTCAGATATTTGACATGCCTGGATTTAAACAAATATTTTCTATGGTAACCAAAAAGAAGATTTGCCATAAAATAGAATACACTTTGCTGCTTTATTCTAAAGATTATAACAATTGTGAAAGGAAACCGAATTAACTGACGACTGATGACTTTGTCTATCTCTTCGAGCAGGAAATTAATAGAGTGTGGGCACGGTGTATAAAATGTATGTACAAGATCGTAACCAAAAAGCCGCCATATATGTTTTTGAGGTACGTGTCTTGTTCGGCCATTTTGTACCTTGCCCGTCGGATTTTAATGCGGGAACTTGGTATTTTGGTACTTTTGTTTATGTTCTCTTCCGCAGAAATTTTTGTTTAGAATCTGCCTCATTGACGTAGTAAAATATAGGAAGAATGGAAAATTGCTTAATTAACTTGGATCATTATATTTTACAGATTAATTTTTTCATCAGCTTCTGCCCAAACAAAATTCCCTATTATAACATATAATTTATGTATGTTATTAATAACTACGCGAGTATCTAATAGATTCCGCCTTATTCCACTTAAATAACATTTCAACTTTCCTGCAATTAATTAGCATAGCGATTCCATATGTTCTCGACCTCACTGGTGTACTCCATACAAATTAAAAAGTGGGAACGCCGCCGTATCACAGATTCATGTCAACTTCATACAGTTTCCTGCTCGAAGGTATATCTTCGTTTGGTGAAGATATGGATTTTGAACCTACATATCGTATCGCACATCGGCAACGCGGATGTCACAACACGAAAAATTTAGTTTTTGGGAAGTAGGATTTAATTATTTTTTGTATCAGAAATATCTAAAAAGAAAGAAAAGAAACTGCACAATAATTATGATGTTTTTTAGCAGGTTAAGTTCGAGACTGCCGATCTTTTGGCACAATGAGCTAGTTTAGTTTACGTAGAACTAATATGAAGTGGTCTAAACATGCTGTATTACGAAAACCTAGTCCTACTTTAATTTGATATTTGATGCAGTATTGACCTACAAAAATCAGTATTAAACGTAGACACCAACCTCACATAAGGAATTGTTTACAAATTTGAATGCGTGTTTGTTCATTAAGAGATTTTATTTTGTTTTAATGAATATAATTGGAATTAAAACGGAAGCAAATGAGAACTGGTCAGAGGGAGAAACAAGTTCCTTCCGACAAAACTTCCATCCTTAATGGATGGTAAAAACTTTAGAAATTTGTTAATTTTTAAATTATCTTCTATGCTCCATTTTCTTGTGAATAAGGTATACAACAAACTCAAAATATTATGCCTAGTAGGCAGATCTGACAAATTTGACAACTGTAAAAGCTTTAATACGACGAGCGGATTATACGGCAGCCTACTACGTAAATCGACTTACATAAAACTAGTCCTAAATTCCTAAATAGCGCTGGTTTAAACGTTACCTCACTGACATGTATAACATAGACCGCTGACACCATAGAAATCGCTTACATTACATGGAATCTATAGTTGTCTCTTTTTGGTTTAACGACTGGATTCCACTGAACTTGAAATAATAGTTCTGTTTCAGTTCAGTGGATTTTCCAAATGAATAGTAGAATAGAAATAGATGGGAATATAACATTTTGTAATCCTTTCTCTGTCCCCCATAGATACTTTTAGGGATAGGCAGACAAAAATTGCTTAATTTTATTTCCTTATAAATAAATAAATCGAGTTTAAGGAATTCTTGATGTTATCGGAGATAAGCTTCCAATAAAAATAATAATTTTGAATATATATTTGGAATTTTTTGAGTTTATAACATGATTGCTAAAGCGAAAATGAAACTTGATATTAAGATAGTTTTCACACCCCTGTCAACAAAAGTGGACCCATATGAAATAGAAGATCAAGCAGTCTATATTAAAAATGCCAGTGCGTTACCTACTCAATATTAGTTCCGTACCTAATTTTTTTTTGTCGTGACACTGTCGTTGCCATATGTATGACTTTTTTTGCTTGTACCCATTTATACTTTAGGAAAATATGTAGGTACCTACAGATATTTAATCTTAAAGAAATCCTACATCCTTGACTTCCGATAATCAGTTCGAAGAATAGTGTCCGAATAATTTTCAGAGGTAGGTATACCGCTATACCGCAATGACTATTACTTACACGATATTTGATTCACTTTAACACGTATTTTGGTCAATTTTATAGCAGAAGGAGTTCTATACTAAAACTTACTTTTTTTTCTTCTTCTCTTCTGAAAAAAAAAAACAAAAGAAAAATAAATAAATAGTGTAACAAAAACGTAATAAGAATTATAAAATAAAACACTGGGTAGGCAGAATACATGTCTTTTTTTTTACATAAGTAAAAATAAATAAATATGTACATAAATTTTACAAAGTAGGTAAATTTAATCAACAGCAAAACCTCATATATACATACGTCCAAGATCAATCCAAAACAGCCAAAAAAAACCACAACCTTCCTTGTGCAAGAAAGATTAATTGCGATGCATTGCGTTGACAGGCTCTTATTAAACCCATTTTTTTTCTTTTTCGTTAAGAATTAAAGCACAAACCATAGATGCTCCTACAGCAAACATACCAAACTCCTTAAAAATTCATTTTGATATTTTTTTTCGAATTTTCCCGGAAACGCCAATGTAAGCATCCTCCCAATCGCAACGCAAACAGCTTCACTCACACACCAACAGGAGAGAACACAAACGCACTCACACATTTCATAAACGAAAAAGCGCACATTTTTGGCGACCCAAAAATCAAAAACAAATAAAAAGCAGCAGCAACACCGGAGGAGAATCCGCAGCAGAAACTATTCTCTCAACATTTGGTGTTGGCTGGGCTCTTTTTATTTTTGTTGTATAATTTTATTAATCTACGGAGAGAAGATCAAGAAGAAAACAGGAAAACAAAAGCCAGAAACTCAAGAAAAAAAACCGCCAGTGCGTTTTTATGTTGCTGCGTTGCGTTCCATTCCAAGAGGAAAAATATTGCTCCCAGTCCCACCACCCACTGTGCTGTTGTCGTTCTTTTTGCCTCTTGTTCTTCGCTTTTTTTTTCTAAATTAAGCATAAGCAAACGCACACCGGCCAGCCTGCATTATACATGACTCTTATTCCAATTCCAACGCAAGCCATCCCATATATGTATATACATCGCCTAATAAAAAAGCTTCCCCAGCAAGAAAATGCCAAGTTCATAATAAAACACAGCCAAAGCTTGAACTTTGTTTGCGCCGTGCGGTCGCGGTGAGAGATTTCAAAAGGCAAATCAGCAAACAACCGAATTCTGCAATGGCCGGTTCGGCTTTTCAGTGGGAAGTTACGCAGCGCACGCAGTTACAGCACGCACCGACCGTAAAAGCTCACACACACGCACACAAAAATGTAAAATATTCGCTTTATATACTTCTGCAGCAGCAGGCATAGTGATTTGTGCGATTCCTTCAATCCCCAGTCGCAACGCAAAGCCCCACTCCCACTGTGAAATAATCGAGAGGCCTGACGTGCGAGACGATATATTATAGAGAGGTATTGTTTGTGATATTCTCTCTGATTCTGAGTTCTCCTTCCCGATTCCTCCGGGTCCATCCACATATTCCTACTCAAAATACTCATATTTCATAAGCTGTGGAGTGGAGCTGCCAATCTCCCATTGCTTGTATTAAGTTTCTCTTAAGTTCAACTCTCTAAAAAGCATAAGAAAACTACCATACCCGTGCCGCCGTACCTTGTTGTTATTGTCATAGCCATGCCTGCCGCCAACCAGGCCAGCTGCTGTTATAGCTTTTCACCCGAAAGAGAAACAAAAACCGACGCAGAGCAAGAAGATTGAACATTCTGCTCTATGTCTCTGACTCGCTGAACCTCGAACTCGAATCAAATCGAAAAGAATTGAGAAACCGACTAGCATTGGGCTGGTCTCTTCTGTTCTTAATTTGGATACTTGACTGTCGGTGTCGGCACGGCACCAAGGTAGAGATGGGCATACTATATCCATAATTTTGCATAATATTCTGAAAATTTTGTTCGAAACAAGAAAATTTGACAAAATTACTGCAAATATTTTGAGACAAAACATTTTACCCTAAATAATGCTCCCAAGCATGGAGGCAAAGTACGGCCAATTGTATTAACCTGCCAGAGCTGCTTCCTAGCAAAACCCTCCTGTCCTCTTAATAAAGTCTAGTAAGTCTAGCTTAGGTAAGTTTTTCACCTCATCCACAAATAGGAGGGCAGACGCAAGCGTATCCAGCTTAGACCGGACAAACACACAGAAAGTGTTCGGTTGTCTCAGGCTCTTTTTTCAGGTAGGACAGAAATTCAGGGCTGTCAATAACTCCCATCCTTGTTAGATGAGCGTGAAGTGAGCCGTGGTCAGTGATGATTATCTGCCCATTAGCGGCAATGCTAATACCAAATTTATGATTGATTGATTATTAGTAATTCTAATGCAAAACTGTTGCATTATCTGTAATGCTTTTGGACAGCTCTGTATGTAATATATCTACATATATTTACTTACATTGAAGCTTTGCTCTTCATACTCTTTGCAATGAAAATGTGATCAATACAATTTCATCAACTAAAACCGTCCCAGCGGGAAAAACAAAAGCATCTTCCGTAAGAAGCAAATTAGAAGTGCTTCGTAGCATGCCGTTGGAAACATTTAAGAAGCTTTTCATTTACTGTGTCAATTCGGCAAACGAAAATCGAAGATTCTGCTTCTATGCAACTGCCTTCGGAAGATTTGAAAATAATAAATCTGCCACTAATATTCCGAAAAAGCACGCGGGAAGGAAACAGAAAAATCTGCTTCTTTCCAATGGCATACAATGGTTACAAAGATACGGATAGGGATACGGAGGGTAAGCCTTTCAAAGCATTAGAAAATTTCTGCTTCAAGCCTTTTTGCATGCTTCCGTTTTCCGCTGGGTTGCTAGTACTACTTTCAGGGCGTTTTTTTTTACTGAGTGCTACGCATATTAAGGTAATTCTATGCCAAATTGCCAACCTAAGAACTTTCCAACGGTCAGCCTGGCAGGCACTGGCCTGGCGCTGGTGCTACTTAGAGGAGTTTTGTTTGATTGAATTTTTAAGGAGAGAGGATTCAGAAAGTCTAAATAATGTGAAAAAGAGCCGAAACGAAAGTTTATGAATTAGAACAGAATCTAAACCAAATGCTTTCTGCATCGCTTACAGGGTGATATGTCATTTGCGTTGCATTGCATGGCGTTCAAATACCATTTTTATTTTTCTAATCAAATTGAATGCAAGTAAAAGTTGGTCTAATCGGTTGAATGCGCTGTATGGTACTTCTAACTTTAACCTAATCTAGCTAAGCATTTTAGTGTTGAACCGATGGCAACGATCTGAATTTGATGCTGACCGAACACAAACATGTAGGTATATGTACATATTCCAATATTTTTTTTTAATGTTGATAATTGGAACAAGCTCCGTGGAGTCATAGCCTGTCTAATGACTATCTATACACAACCACTCACTTATATCCAATTTATTAGATTTTAAGAGTTTGAGTATTAGGGATGCACTGCTGTACAAGTACAGCTGAGATTGGAAGGGCAATATCGCAAAAAACAAATACAACCATCATACCTAGCCTTTCTTTTCCTTTATTGCACTTCCAATTCCACTCCACTATTTTTTAATTTTTATTTTTTTTTTATTTTAGGTTATTGTGTTGTTAAGATGACATAATAAGATACATCGACGGAACGGGGGCTCGGTTAGAGGATTTGTAATAATGTATATGTAGGTAGTGAGCTTTTCAATTGTTAAAAGATAAGATTTCGCTCTTGATTTTAAAAACAAAGCGGATTGAAGTAAAGCTTATGATTCCCAACAACTGTAGCTGCATTGGAATAAGATATTTCCACATTTACACACATACAAAATATTCTCATTATAATGAGGAAGGATGAATGTAGCTTTAAATTAGAGTTGACTTTTTCTACGACCATGTTTGAAAACAGAAAGTAACTAAAACTTTCACATAGGTTAGCAGACTTCAGTGTGAAGTTATAATTTACATTTTAAATATTTTGTTCCACTGTTTGATGAATAAATCTTGCAGGTGCCTTAGATTTGGTGCAGTTATTTTGACAAATGCCCACAAATATCTTAACAGATTTTTATCACCAGAATCAACTTCATCAGAAAAAAAGTCGAAAAAATTATTATTATTATAGAATTTCGTGATCCTTTTTTTTTTAGTATGACAGCACTTTCGTTTCCTATCGTGCACCATTCCGGACGTGTGCCAAAAGTCGAGCGATACTCTATTTTATATTATTGGTGCAATACTTGCTTTAAAAAAAATAATAATTAAAATATATTTTACTTAAATTTCAAATCTTTTTTGTTTTTCCAATGACAACAAATTAAATTAATTTGACCAAAATCAGAGTTAATTACTCAATTTTCAATAATAAATCGAACTTCGTCGTATCATAAAGATATTTCGATTCTCGAAAAATATTTTTGCATCGCGTTGCAACACAGGCAAAATTCAAGTATCCTGCTATTTTCATTAAATTTCCAAGCATTTTTCTTATTGTAAAAGGAAAAAACCACGAAATTGGGTGTCAAAATCTTAACTAAACTAGAAAAAAAAACTATTCTTGAACACTGCGACTGCATTAACCAAACGTTGAAGCTCTAGCTAGAAGAAGATCGTTTTCAGTTTGGCTAATGAAAGAATGACTTGGCGGTAAATCTAAATAATGCACAAGCAATAGAGAATCGACTGCGATAACAGAATCAGAAATTAGCTTTCGTGAGAGAAAATCGAAAAGAGAATCATGGAAGAGAAGTTAACTGAAAAAGCTCTACAGAAGAATGAAAAGCAATGCTTATGGTATGATGACGGGCAGGCAGGCAATACCAATAGACTAGGCAAGAAGGCATATAAGTTCTTCTAAACACAATACTTCTCATGGTGGGTCATCCGAGGAGAGTCTTTCGTTGTGCCCATGATTCTGCATTTTGGCTAGCTTGCCGATGGCTTTTCCTCCCTACGACCCACTGCCGCCTGACGGTTTCTCCTTCTATGTTTGCGATACTCTCTGGTGGTTTGCATGGCTTCAACACTGTTTTACTATGTGATTGCTGGGCTGGCTTCGTGCATATATGGCAGGCAGCGGCACGGCAGGCAAGGCAGCCCCGATTCATTGCTGACGATTGGGTTATTTCGTTCTTTTGCGTTGCTTCGCTCGTAGCTTGTCGCATCAAGAGCATAGTCTACGCATACCTGTAAGCATGCACTGTACTACACATTTGTGTATGGCTTCGCTTCGCGCGCTCGAGCTTGCCTTATCAAAGTGTTCGAATTGCCGAAATTTTTGGCATTGAACTTTTTTTTTTTCGAGTGCTTTGTTGTTGCTTTCGCTGGTTGGGGTTAGAAGTGGTGGCAGCTCTCTAATGTATATGCTCTACTGCTGCTACTGCTGCGGAACTTTTGGGAGTTGGAGGTTTGCATGCTTCATGGTATTCACACACTTTAGCCGCCCGGTACCATATATATATATATACATATATTACGCGGCCGATGTTAAGCTTTTACTGTGTGCATAATAATATGTACATGTGCATGCAAAAAGCATTAACTTAAAGGAGGGCGCGCGCGGAATCTTAACACAAACACATTGAAAAATTGTCAAAATTTGGCTGTCGTATATATTATATATATATATACACATTAGAAATGTTTTTTGTTTTTCTCCCGGCAGGGTTGTACTCCTGCTCCGATGATGGGTTAGATACCAATACTGTTTTATATTTTATGATAGAGTAGATCCGATTTGCATTTGTGTTTTACACGTTTTGATTCTAAGCTTTTATCTTACTTCGGTATATAGACTACTATACACACTTTTCGGGTGGTGAACTTTAGTTTTGATACCCGAATGGAACCAACTAAGAAAAAAAAAAGAAAAATCATTTTTTTTTCTTGTGATTTGATAATAATTGTATTCAATTCTCTACTACTATCTTGCGCGCTGCAGAAGCAGCAAATTCGTGCTGTGTATCCGTGTGTATGTATGTCCGTTCCCATCCGTTTGTTCGTACATGTGCACGGAGAATTATTTCATTCACACGCATTTTATGCTATCGCCCCATCTTCGTCTATCGCATTTTCGGCAGTACTGGGCCAAAAACGCAGCTCTCTAAATTCATGTTTGTCTATTCGGCCCTAGGTTTTGGAGGTGCTTGGAGTGTGCACTTGGAACAGAATTTTTATTATTAACAAAAAGAAATAAAAAATAAAAGTTGACAAAAAACATATTTTTGTTTAATTAAAAAAAAAAAAAAGTTTTTACACAGCATAATATTTTTTAAACTATCAACAATAATACGACAGTTTTCGAAAAAAAAATTGTTTTTTTTTGTAATATATATTTGAAATAGAAAAAATAATTTTTGTTTTATTTGTCTTTCGCCGAAAGTTTTCGCTGAAATATACACAATAATCAGAGGTGCATTAAGTTTTCTATGTTGATTTTATGTTTTCAATATTTTTGTTTTTGATAACATAATACCAGTGATATTAAAAGAAAACAATGTTTTTAGTGAACTATAGATAGATACTATACCAACGTAATTGTTACAATAATAAAACTGTTAAGCGTGAACAGAAGCTTTGTGTTTTTCTAAATTCAAATTCGCGATTAACAATATTCTTTATATCTTTTTTTTTATTTATTTATTTTTTTTTATTGCAATGTTCATTCTCTGACTGCTCGTGGGAAAAAATTTTTGCATTCGGCGGTAAAATTCATATGGTGAAGTGCTTCGAAAGCTCGCGGAGTTAATTTTTAATTTGTAAAGTATATAGTGCCTTGCCTCGTCATTATTAATATCTTTTTAAGTGAAGAAATAAGCAATAAAATTATATCACATTTTTACTTCATGTTTTCTGTCTTTTAGATGGAATGAAAAAAGAAAAAAAAAGTGATTATTTTGTGAATATTGATAAATATATTTTCGAAAACATATACCCTATCCACTAGTTGATAATACAGTGAAGATTGGAAAAGTAAATAAAATTATATAAATTAACGAAAAACATTCAATGAAGTGAGGCAAGCGAAAGAGTGTAATTTTAGTTTTTTATTAATTTGACAATTTCGTGGGTGTTGAGTGTAAAAAATTTAGTTTTAATAAGAAATAGATCCGAACTGTGAAGGAAGTTGTAGTACAATAAATAAATTATTACAAGTGCATTCGTAAATGACTTTTTTGAGGGGGGAAATTAATTTTTTTTTGTGTTTAGTGATTTTTAAAAATGTTTAAAGAAGTGAAAAGCATTTCGAAATGTTTAAACAAATATAAGCAAAGATATATGCTCTTCATTTTATGCATATACCTGCCTACCCTACATAAAGTGTGAATGATTACAAAAAGTTAAATTTCATTTTCATTATTTTGACTATTTTGTATGGATTTGATTTGGAGGAGAAATCTTTAAAAGGATTTTACTGGAATGGTCATAAAAACGAGAGAAAATTATATATTTTTGAAAACGAATTGTAAGTACTTATGTACCTATTTGAAAACAATGTTTTTTTTATTATTATTAATTAAAATCATAGCTTTAACGCTAAAAACATAACCTAGATCTAGTTTTTATTTCAAATGAATGAAATTATATAAAAATGTATAACATTTTGTGTAATAACTGTGAAACACCTTGAAATCTGATTATAAATAAATAAAAGGACGAAATTGACGATGTTGTGTCAATGTTTGCTGGTTTCTACATTTTAAACGAGCCTCTGAAGGAACTTTTCTAATTAAACGAATGCAATGAATCAGTTTGGATTCATTTTAATACGTTATTGAGAAAAAAAAAACAAAGTAGGTATACCACAGGGTGCAATATTTGTACGTAGCTTTTTTTTTCAATTATGTTTAGATATATGTACATATATGAAGCAAATTTAATTTTCTATTGATGGTAGAAGTATATACTTAAGTGCAACAGATAATAGATGAAATAACAAAGCTATTTTTGTTTGTTAAAAAATAACAGATTTTCAATTCGTTGTACTGTGAGAAATTTTCAAACTAGTAAAAGTTTGGTTTTGTATAGGAGAAATTCTCAGACTTATTTTTTGTAGAACATGCTGGTGATTATCTGATTGACACCATATATAAAATAGTACAAGCTGTCTTCTCTCGATATTACTTGTTTAGAGTCTAGCAGTCCGTTAAATGTTTCAAAAATTTTTGGTAGCAGAAGAGTTGACTTAGATTATTTATTTTTATTTGTCTAAATTGAAAATTTCAAACGGAAATGTTTTACTAACTACGAATATTATTGTTTACCCAAGAACAACTGTTGTCGAATACTATCGCCGTTTAAAAGCAGAGCCCTGAAATGTTGACGATTTTTGTACTTTGTAAAATCCTCATACTCTTTTGATGACTGGATAAATATCAGTAATGGATCAGTGCATACAATTATTATCCATATTCTTGATGAATAGTGCGCAGAAGGAACATCGTGTAATTGTTTCGATAAAATTTTTGTCTAAACAGCCGATGGAAATCTTAATTTGTTAAAAATGATGATTATAGCTCACGAGACATTATGATGTTTTCACAGGGAATATTTCTAGGTAATTTGTGATATTTGTATCGTAGTTTTTTGTAATTAGTTATATTATTGTGGCCCTTCACGCGCACCGTACCGTATTCCACCCACTCGGTTCCGGAATTAGAATAGTAGCAGTGAAAATTTTTAACTTTATTCTACCAGTAAAACAAAAAAATAATGAGAAATTGTAAGTATATTAAAATACCAAAATTTCAAAATATATTAAGTGGCGTATACGTCGAATTGACGTACCTCCATTAAGCTTCTATGGTTAATAATAATAATACTATAAAACTATTCTAATAGCAAAAATAGATGAGAAAATTACAAAAAATTGATAGCTTGCTAAACAGTTTGGTACGCTTAAGTCGTTAGGATAACTTAAGCTCAAAATTTTTTCGTGAATTATCTATATATTCCAAAACTTTTAATATAATAGTGTACGTACTTTTATTTTGAGAAAGCTTAATTATATTTCTGTTGCCTTTAAATGAGTCCACCCAAATACGGTACTGCAATACGATAAATGTTATCCGCCATTAATTCTACGGACATGCATATTATCATGCTCACATCTAGATTTTAAACTAAATCGAAACTACATAGTAGAAGCTTTTCAAAAATAATAATAATGATCAAAAAACAGAACCCTGTGGCACTGCATATCTCTACACTAGTTTATATAAGATCAATTATGCTAAAAAAAAACAAATAATGCTTCTTTAAGTTGTTCTTGGATTGTTGTTCGACTGAGACGCTATAGTACATAGAAACTTCAAGTAAATTTTTACGATAAAGGAATGTTTGCCTAGGGCTTGTAAAAATTTTTATGAGCTTAAGCACGGCCCTTATATCAATCTTTCACTTGTAAAAAGTGTCAATTGTTAACCAAACAAAGAAAATGGCGGTGATGGGAAGGTCACTCTTATTTAATATTTACATATACTACGATGTACAGATATATAAGGTACATATGTATATAAGTAAATATTGTCACACCGACTTATTATTCCTGTAATATTTTGGTTCAATTTTTTTATCCATAATATAGTCTGTAAGGCTAGCTTAAACACCTTCAAACTATATTGATAAGTGGAGAAGGTAAAATTTTAAGAGGTATGACGAACGAAATACATATATCTAGATAAAATTGTGAGTATCACAAACATTATTAGGACCTTTGTTTTTTTTTTCTTCCTATATCTGAGTTTCAATAAACCCAAGATATCAATTGTTTCCCGTAACAGGAAGTGATGATGGTGATGACGAAGAAGAAGAATAGAATTTCCTAATTAATGACTATAAATTAACATATCGAATTTACATAAATTTTAAAATAATAAAAATTATGATCACAATTTATGAATCTAATGAGGATCTAGAAAACTAGATGGAAACGACGCGATTTGAATCTGTGAATGAAACAAAATATTTAGACGAAACCGGACTTCTTGTGTTATACATGTGCATGTAATACAGGATTTCCTTTCTTTCGAAATTATACATATAAGTTTATATTGTTAGAGCTGCTAAATAGAATACATTTTAACAATTATTACAACAACTATCAATTCTATTATTAGTAGCTGCTAGTATAGTTTTGCTAATTATTTTCTTTATGTTGAAACCAAAGTGATTTAAAGCTGAAATTTTAGTTTCTAATTCTTCTTATCCTACTACAAACGCATTAAATTTGACTAAAAACCGGTTCCGCATTAACGTCACAAAAAATATCAACTAAAATATGGTCCATACACATGACTTAAAAATAAGAGAGAAAAAAAAACAACTGCAAAAAATCTTAAGTAAACATAATTTTGCCAATTGTTTTCACCTACTTTTCGACGTATCTTTTTCATAACATTTTGTTTGCATGAAAAGTAAACAAAAATGTTTGCAGGAAAACTTTTTTATAACAACTTTTCTAAAATTTGTTTGTTTTATTAAAGATCCTTACCACATACACCAATTTCTATAGTCCATTTATTTGTTACGTTGATAAACATAACTTTATCCCATCCTCGTAGATGTTTTGGAAGTGTGAGTGTGTGGTATACACATATATGTAGAAAATGGACAAAATATCTGCTCGCCAGGAAGATGCGAACCTCCATATTTCAATTTATACTTTTGTAGTCCACCAACGATTTACCCCTTAACTTCACTTTCGATGGAGAAGCCTCAGAGCCCATATATGCGTATACATCATCAAATAACCGAAAGTCTTTGGAAGGTCTTGCGTTGTACTTCTACAACCTGGTCATTCCAAGGTTGAATTGGTGTAAGCAAATTTGTGACTCGGTTAGCCATTTGACACGATGTTCCACAATTCTGTTGATATATATGTACATACATAGATGTACGCGCCTTCCAAAGTCTTCAGTCCTTCAAGAAACGTAGCTGAGAAATGGGAAGCTGTTTCATGCGGTAATTTTTGGTTTGAATTGAAATCGTTCATGGTCTCCTGTTATGATATGGTCTTTAATCTGATTATAGTCTAGCGCATTTCTTGAAATTTTCAAGTTATCATGCAGAAATATGTGGCCAATAGGTTTCTTATGGAATGATGATCTTCTATGTCACGCAAAAAATATACGGAACAACAGTTTTGACATTGTTGTTTTGTTTCAAGTGTGATCTGATTGGTTCTTGATATCTGGGATAAGAAAAGTAATTCTTGATTTATTGAGATGGGAACAAATGTTTTCTTGTCATAAAGAAAATATGAGTTTAAGATGCAATATTAGGAATAGCGTTGGCAAAATAACAGAGCCCTGTGGTATCCCGACATTGATGAAATAGATTCAAATTCAAATTCAACAATTTATTTAATGTACACAACAAGGCATCTTTTGACCTCAAAACACCTCAGGGGATACTAAATACTGAGTTAATTTCTTTTTCCTCGCCGAGCCAATCGTTCTAATATCATTGGGAAGAAAGTTCCATTTACATGCAATGTGGACAAAGTAAGAGCATTGCCCAAGTAGTGTACGAAATCGGGGTAATTCATAAACAAAACGCACACAATCGTTGAATGCTACATTTAGCTTACGATTACAGGGAAGAGAAGATATAGTGCTGCAGTAAACAAAATGAGGGACAAGCAGAGTCGCATACCAACTGACAATAACCTCCCTGAGAGCCACAACCTGCGAAGGCCACAATAGATTTTCTGGACTATGCTACAAACTTGAGCGTAGCAGGTTAGTTTTCTGGTAAGGGCAACTCCAAGTCTAGTAACCTTTTCGGAGAAAGGTAATATCTCATTATTCAGAAATATGGGAGTAAATAACTCCGTGTCTAGTACCCCCACTATAAAAGGCTATGCAGGTCGACTTCTTCGGGTTGAGCAAGAGCCGGTTAGATTCAGCCCAAGCGGATATTCGATTTAGATCGCCATTAATGCGTGCAACACAGTCCTCTACAATCCAATAGGTCTAGACAGATAGAGGTGCACATCATCAGCGTAAATATGCAAATTTGCATCCATTACAACATGCGAAAGATCCTTTATAAACAAGGTGAAGAGTAGAGGACCTATAATAGACCCTTGTAGAACTCCAGAATCGATGGGAAGGAAGTCAGATTTAATACCATCAACTAGGACTTTTTGGAAGCGATCGGATAAAAATTCGCTGATTATTCTAATTGCAGTTCGTGAGAAAAAGAATTTGTCATGTAACTTGTGTAGAAGAAGTGTGTGGTCAACGCTGTCGAAAGCTTTAGTAAAATCAAAATATATATTTCACTACTCAAGATTCAAAAACAAAACAAAACTGGCAATCGAACCCAGGAAATGATAAAGATCCAGATCAAGTGAGTTTAGCTTGGAGAGCTGCATGCCTTAGTTTTAAAACTTGCTCGCGCCAGTACCAAATTACAAAATATAGCGCCACTACAGGCAAATTCCTATTTTCAATAATATTAATAGTTTATGCTACAGTGTACCACAACTCGTATTTAACTGTGTTTCCTTTCCCAAGCACTCTATTACCTGTCAACTTTCGATTTGATCAGAAGTGCATATGTAGTTTTGCAAAATTATGTTTAGTTATAGTTTAGATATAGTTTTGCAAAATTATTATTTTATTTATTTATTTTTTCTATAGCCGTAGGCTTTGATTAAAATTCGAAACAAATATTCGTTTGCTCAACTGCTCAAGTGTGCTTTATCTTCTTACTTCCTTTTTTTGCGCCTGCAACTCATTTTGCATGTGTTCTGAAAAAAAAATATATATGTATGTATATTTCACAAACGAAACTATTATCTATAACTTGAGAGTTAAAGCCAACGACTATGTTGACTTAAGTTGACAAACGTACAAATAACAATTAGATATTATGTGGTTAGAATTTCTGCTCGGGTAATGGGGTCGAAAAAAACACAAAGCTTAGAGTTTTGGTTCTTTTTATACATATGGTAAGACGGTCTACAAGTTTATCCAACGAACTGACCACAAACATAGGTTTATAAGTTATTTTGAAAATAAAACCGCGGTAATATGTTGCACTATCCTTGAAATTTTATTCAATGTAGTAAAACATATACACAAATATACGTAGTACCTTCGTATATATTGTAAAAATAGTTTGTAGTCAACAACAAGTGTTGATACGCAATCATAAACAAGTTTTATATAAGCAAAAAACTATGGAGATCTCATATCGACATTTGACAATGTATGGAAGAAGAAAAAAAAAAATTTGAAAAATTCTAAAAAAAAAAACCACAAAAGATTTCCAGAGATATAATTATGCAGATTTATTGGCTTCGCTGAACATATTTATAGGTGACACTTAGAACGGTTTTTTTTTTGTAGTTATAAATTAGCAAATGGCAAGAAAAATAAACGTAAGAATTTGAAAGTGAAATTATCATAGAGGATACACGTTTTATTTTTGTAGTATTGCTATTTCTAATAAAAGCAGCTGCATTGAATTGAAAGTAATTTTCAATAAAATAAAATATAAAAACAAAAACAATTAGTTCTCAGCAAAGTCAAGTAGTATATGAACCATGGAGCCCAGCCCAAAATAAACCAAATGACTTTCGTTAACATACTATATATAACTAATGTAATTATGTGCGAGTGAATACTGCTATGTATAACCTTGACCTATGCACTTCTATTTATGTTGGTATATGTCGTATTTAACGTTTATAGCTAAATATGTATTGCGATTGCATAAAATAAATTCATAATTAATTTTTTCTGTTTCTTTTTGTACGTCTCATTTAAACAAGAAATGAATTATTAATCTTCCGTAGAGAAATATTCAAATTACGGAAAAAGAATAGCTGCTATACTTTTTTGTTTGTTTTTATAGCATATTTTACAGTTACTAATACTTAGTTAGTGCATAAATATATTGTTGTTGCGTTTTTAATGGTTAATGTTAGAAGATGCGGTAAACTGGTAAATTTTCATTGAATATACTCAATTACGTGTATGGTGTTCATGATAGTTTGCTTTTAGGGTGATCAAAGTACCGAGGGCACACGTACTTTGATCTTCCTTCCATTAGTATTTCTTATATTAGGATAAGAAGCGATACTTTATTCCGAATTACAATCGTTTTAAACTATAAAACTCTTATATTGAAAAAATAAAAACACATTTGATTCTTTGTATTTTTAACGAACGATAATAAAGAATGTATACAATACCTACTTACGTTGAGCAAAGGTAAAAAAACAAACAAATTACAACAGTTCAAAAATAGGTTAAATAAGCCTTATTTTTATTTTGAGAATTTCCTCGAAAAATTTTCTTCAGAATTTTTAACTGTTAAGTATTGCTGGGTCACGCCGCAATTGACAACGGTCTAATACGTATATAGCGTAAGCGGTTCTAATTTCATTTTCGAAAAATTGAGTGATAAGATACATTTCACTAAGGTATTATAGTAGACATCTGTTAGGATAGAATTAAAAGTTTACGAGTCTCAAGTGATCGTCAACTTTAAAGCTCTCATGGTTTACCATTATTTAAATTATTACATTTTATGAAAACTATTTCTTAAGTAATACATTCCAGTAAAAGACGAAATAATTTGTTTTTAGGTCAAAAACATAATATTTAATTTTTTGCAATCTTTCACCAAAACTATTGAAATCAAAATATCAATAAATTTTCATTATTATTTTTAAAATTATTTATACTTAGAATAATAATTTTATTTATCTATTTTCAAAAAGGGAAACATGTTTTCATTAAAAATTCTTCAGAAAAACTGTGTGAACTGTTGTTAAGGGAAGATATAACAAACAAGCAAAAAAAAGTGTGAAAAGAAAATTTATATAAAAAAAAAAAACAAAAAACAAAAAAAAAATGTTAAAATGACAAAACCGAAAAAACTAACATTTTAAACAATTTTTTTTTTTTATTATATACTATCAAAATTGAACTAAACAATTACTGTGGCAAATTTTAATATTTCAATGAGTGTTTCAATTTTAATGGGTCAACAAGTTTATAAAACGAAATTAACCCAAAAGATAAGGACAAAAGCAAAAAAACTCTTAAAAATGGATTGAAATATTTAAAAATATTTTTTTTAAGATTATCCAAAAAAAAAAAAAATTAAAAAAATTCAAAATTTTGTGATTTCGTAAATACAAGAGAAAAAAGAAAGGTGGTGATTGTTTGGGCTGATAAAAAAAAAAATTTTTATTGCGTGCGTAAATAAAAATAAAAGTACGACGTCAAAATTACAAGTTTTGAGAAAAGTAACCAAAATTCATTTTTGATAATCAGAAAAAAATTTAATAAAAAAATCTCGCCTTTCAACAAAATTTAAAACAAAAGTTCAGAAGAGGGGAAAGTTGAAGGAATAAAGTAAAAGTGTGAAGAAAAAAAAATCAAGTAAAAAGTTCTCTTAAAAATTGAGTAATTTTTCAAAATTTTTGGTTTCGATCGATTGAATTGATGTAACAAAATTTTCGTTTCGGCAAAATTTATTAAGAGCAATAAGTATTGTAACAAAAAATAAAAAAGTAACAGAAAGTAGTAAGCAAGCAAAGTGTGTAAAGTGTAAACGGTAATTGTAACGAAAAAAGTGTTTTTTTTTTTATTTGTATAAAAAGAAAAAGGAAAGTGATTAAGAAGGATATTTTTTTCGGTTCGAAACACATTGAAGCAGAATAAATCGAGGTTTTATAAAGGTGAGTGAGTTGTTATAGTTGTTTTCTAGTAATTTTTTGCAATTAATTAGAGAGTTTGTTTATATATTTTTATTTCGAAATATAGGTCATGGTACTATATGGGAGGGGATCACCTAAATGCTTTTACCTAACTCGTATTAATTTATGAGTAGCAATTATTGTGGGAATTAAGAAAAATCCTAGCAAGTCAAATAAGTTATATCACTAAGGGAAATCATTAAGAGGAAACATATATAACAACAGCCTTCTTCTTGAAGTTCATGGCTTACAATGGAAAAATCTGCTTCTGTTCCACAATTTTTTTTTTTTGTGTTAATTAGAAAACAAAATTTTACAAAATGGAAAATTGAACTAACTGGAAAAAATAAAGATCACAATATCATATTTCATCATTTAACATCTTAAATAGTGAAATGCAGTACTTCTTGAACGTTTAGTGAATGTAAAAAAAAATTCATACATATAAGCAGCTGTAACAACAAGAAATTTGTACAGCACTGTAAAAAATGTGCACAATTGTTGCCACAAAGCTTATAAATTTTTCCCTAAAATGTAGGAAATATTCCTTAAAATGTAGGGAATATTCACGACATTTACACCACATGTTTATATAGTTCACAAAATTGCTTCCGGGATATCATCTGGACCGCATCGAGTCTGGATAATATAGATATAAATTTCCGCATTAACTTAACTATATAATAAAGAATGACCGCAGTCTTATCCAATGAAATATCTTAGAATGAGGACAAACAATGAGCAGAGAAAGTTTTTGTACGAAATCCGTCCATATAATATAATAATATTAAGTAAATCAAAACTCACTTGATGCATATGTTACAAGCTGGACTACAAAAATTCTTTGGATATTTGTCCAACAGATTATGTAGTAACCTAATCCAAAGCCTGCACTATTATTTTTGAAAGGAGCTTCTGTCTACAATAATGTCATTATGGAAAAATTATCTTGAATTCTTAGATGGAAATTATTTCTGCGAATAATATTTCTAAAAACAAAAATAATTTCAATTAGGTAATGGAAACATTTTACCTGCATTAACCACAGAATATGTCCATCTATCGATATATTTTCGAAATTCGATAGAAATTTTAATGCAATTTACGAGTTTTTGGATAAAATTCAAAGAAAAGTGAGAAATTACAGAAGTTCCAATCATTATATTTGCTAGTGATTGCAAGATTCAAGTGCTATCAAATAGAGTCTGAATAAACCTTATACATTCGGTGGCAGAGTTAATAATTAAATTCAAAATCATAAAATAAAAAAACACACACACTAATGCGCAATTAAATGCTAAACATACCTGCAAAGTCTGAAAACTAAATATAAAACAGTCTGCAAGTGATTCATTGCATTGTTGCAACATTTAACATCTCGTATAAGATATTCTTCTTATACAATACTCTTTTGTTATACATTCAAAAATCATAAAATATATTGCAAAAATACGAAAATATATTAATGTTGTTTGTTGTATTTGTTGATGTCTAAAATAATTTTCTATTTCCTACATATCTATTATAAATATACATAAGTGTTTGGAAAATTGGCAACAATGTTGAAAAAATATTTTTTTAAATAAAAAATGGTAAAAAATAGCTTTGGAGCAGTTGAAAACTTCAATCAATTTATAGTAAAACGACAAGAAAATAACCAAACTATGAATCGTCCAATTTTCATAATTTGCTATCATTCATTGGTAGGTCGGAAACCTCGATAAAATTGCTGCCTTCTTCTTTTCTTCGTCTTTATATACATATATAATGTATATATATATATATGTATGTATAAAAAATTAAGTTTATCAACACTTCGGACATTTTGAGTGGGTCTATGAGTATGGCTAGTATATTTAGTCTAGTCAGCCAAAATTTACGCATAAAACGCATAATTTGAAGAATTCATAAATGTATTGGTATAATGCCTATACTATATGTATCCAGTCCGCCGCGAAGTCAAAAGCTTCAAATGTATATTATTCGTTGCGGTTGATATTACCTATCAACCGAAAATCAAGTGATATGGAAAGACTAAGCTTTTGATAGGGGCACGCATTAGAAGACGCATTTTTTTTTACTTTACTTATTTTTTTTTTTTGCTATGCCATAGTATCAGAGTGTAATGCGTAGATTGGCTAATAAAATACAGACTGGTCTGTTGGTGATAGCTCGCTCGACTCACTCATGCTGATGTGTATATGTGATCGCGAACCTATAGCATAAAGCTTCTCATAATTGCAATTGTATGTGTTCTGATTCTTATGTTTTGCAATTTGGTAACGAAACGCATGATTAGATGAGACGTTCAAGGCGAAACTTTGAACCTAAGCTTAAAAATTACTTAGCAAAAGTTTAGAAATGAAAACGAAGGCATACAAAAACCGAAGAAATACATCGTTCCTAGTAGTGAAGTGCGTGTTTTTCTTTTGATTTTTTGCTTCTTTATTAATTTATCTGTGCCTTTTCCTTATCTCTTCTCTTTTCTACATTTTATTTTTTTTTATTTTTATTTTTTATTTTTTTTTTACATACCTACACATCACTAAACGTATTAAAGCATTTCATTTCGGCGGTCGATATGCGAGAATATAAATATGTGGCATGACGTAATATGCTGATTTTTATGGATATTTCTTACTTTGTACATTTAATGCTGCTGTTGCGGTAGCTGTTCAGCTGTGCTGCTGCTGCTGCTGGTAATACTGCTGTTTCGTTTTCGATTTTATTTGTAGATTTTTTTCTGATCATTTTTACAGCGAACCACTATGTTTTGTCAATTCCAGTTTCAAGTCCATCCATATTTTATAATTATTTAATTTTTTGTTTCGGCATTCGGCATGTTTGGAAGAAGTAGCTCAAGTTTAAATTAATTTGAATTTTTGTTGAGTTAGTGAAAATCATGTTATATTGCTGAATTTGTATATACATATATGTATATAGGTATGTACCTGGATTGATGAATGTAAGTACATATTTAGAGCTACATATGTATATATATACCTATTATAACACATACGAATGAGATTAACTTATGATGTACCACAAGAGAGTATATTAGATCCTAAACTGTTTTCTTTTTTCAATGAAATATCCACGCTATGACGAGCCTGCCGTGTCACACGTACTTACCAATAAAAAGCCAATTTTAAACTTCGAACTAGTAAAAAATAAAGTCTTGCGAAAGTCACATCATGCCGAATTATAAATTCCGATAAAGCTTTAAGATTCGAAATTGGGTGTCTACAAGCTTTAAATCCTTCACCATTAGATATGAACGGCTGGCCATTGTGATGGTGGTCGGTACAATTATTAGTTGCAGTATATTTATATCTATGAAAAATAATCGGACGGTTACGTGTAATATTTTGTATGAAATGATCACTTTTCAACTTGATATAACAAAATTACTAAAATACTATTACTATTTCTATATTAAATAATTTCAACACAATTTATCAAGTAATTTAAAGCTAAAACACGTTGCTATTAACATTTATTTCCAGAAATATGTATATAAAGGGTTTTCCAATAAGAGGTGTTATTTTAATTAGCCCGCTATTTCCGTAGATGCCACTTTTGGAGCTGTCATTTTTTGACATTTGACAAGTAGAAACTACGCCATTAATAAAAATGGAACGATACACGATTTAACAACGCATTGAAATTATTAAAATTCACTATAAAAATGGTGAAAATGTGGCAGAGACGGTTCGTAAAACTCGAACATTTTTGGGTCGTCGTGAAGCACCTTGTCGGACCGCAATACAGAAATTGGTAGAAAAATTCGAGCTGTCGGGACAAGTTAGTGATGTGAAGAATAAAACCCGTACACGTCGCTCAAGAACAGCCGAGAATATTGCTGCTGTAGCCGAAAGTGTTGAAGAAAACCCAGGTTTGTCCATTCCTCGTCGTTCTTTGGAATTAGGCATTCCACAAACGTCATTACACCGTATTTTGCATAAAGATTTGGGTCTTAAGGCTTCTAAAGTTCAGTTAACACAAGAACTCAAGCCGGCCGATCATCAACAACGTCGAGTCTTTGCTGATTGGGGCCTTGAAATGCATGAAAATGATCCGGAATTCCATCGAAAACTCATCTTGAGTGATGAAGCCCATTTCCACCTCGATGGATTCGTCAACAAGCAAAATTGTCGCATCTGGGGCTCGGAAAACCCAAGAATTATTGTTGAAAAGCCTCTCTATCCTCAACGTGTGACTGTTTTGTGCGATTTATGGTCCCGCGGGGTCATTGGACCTTACTTTTTCGAAAATGAGGCTGGAGCAACAGTTACGGTGAATAGATTGCGCTATCGACAGATGATTAATGATTTTTTATGGCCGGAATTGGATGGTATAGATCTGGACAACGTTTACTTTCAACATGATGGCGCTACGTGCCATGCAAGCAACGAAACCATTGATCTTTTACGGGAAAAGTTTCCGGACCGTGTTATCTCTCGAAGAGGTGATCACAATTGGCCACCGAGATCTTGTGACTTAACACCTTGCGACTTCTTCCTTTGGGGCCACGTGAAAGAGAAGGTCTACGCCAACACCCCAGCGTCGATTCAAGACCTCAAAGATGGAATTCGTGAGGCTACCGAGGATAAAGGGCAACCACTTTGCGATTTGGTTATGGAAAATTTCATGAAAAGGATATGGTCCTGTAGGCGTGGTCGTGGTGGTCATTTGGCTGATGTTATTTTCCATTATTAACGGCATACCTTCCTCTTTATAATGAAATAAAGATCCGATCATTTATCTCAAAAAATGGCATTTTTCTTTGAATATCAAAATAACACCTCTTAATGGAAAACCCTATAGTAACCAATGAATTGAATTAGTATGTATGAGATATTCTGTATCGGGTTGCTTATGACATGTCATACAACTCTGTGTGAGAAAAACTTTTTTTCTTGAGATGTTCTAGGATCTTTTGCAGCACAATTTTGTCTTCGAACTTCCTAATTTTTACAATCTGTTTCTATATTTCTGCCTTACGACACAAATACTTAGATGAATTTAAAAGAAGTCTATTAGTAGTTATTATAAAAGTGGATAACTCAGTTTTTCGTGCTAAGTATGTGTTTGTCCCAGAATCGGATCTAATTCCCAGAATATGGAAGTCAATATAGATAGATAAACTCTGGGGCATACCATATTTGTGATAAATACCGGAAAAATGCAGGCTATCTTGTCCAAAAGTTTAATTGTAATTAAATTTAATAATATTCCCCGATTCTAACTCGGAATTTTCTATTCGGGAGTTTGTCTTTCGGAAATTCAAAGAAGGTCCTTACAGGGGCGCACCGCGAGGAGGGACGAACGGGACCGGTCCCCCTCCAGAATGCCAGTTTTCTGAACATAATTTACAAATTACGTATCAAATGTGGTCTGCATATTATTACAAAGTCCGATAAAATAAAATAAAACCTTTTAATCTACAATAGCATTCCTTAAGTGCTCAGATGGGTGAAGGACGCGACTTTAGAGCCCTATTTTTCCGACTCGTTAGGACTTGGGACACCTGTGATCCCCCCCAGAGGCAAATCCTGGGTGCGTTACAGTCTCGATACCCTCATAACTCTGCCAGAAGCTAAAGTGATGAAATTAAAAATGCCAATACTTTGTCAAATTCCCGGAGTACAAGATCCCGGGATACACATACTCGTATCTTCTAAAAAACAGAACAAAATTCCTGAAAAACTAAAATCAGCTCGGAAGACAAAATCTTAGAAAAACGATTGGAGCGTTGTACAAAAATTTAAGAAATTAAATTTAATCTATTCTCGGAGATTCTGTCATCTGGTATTATATGTATACCTAACTTAATTTTCTGCTCTTTGTCTAGTATGGGTACTATGAACTTCTAATGCTAGGCTTAAAAAAAGTTAATAATCTAAAAAAAAAAAATTTAGTCTTAAGAGAAACTGACAGAAACACAAAGACTTCAGTTGAGAAACTTCGGCTTTATCCATCTTAGCTATTCCAAAAAGGAGAAGGTGACTATAGAAAAAATAAAAAGACGAGTGATCTATGAAATACATCTTCATAAGTCTTAGAATCTAAAACAACCGATAACTCGGCAAATGGCAGTTCTCTAGAATGTCAATTATAAATTTAACCATGTTACGTTCTTATTGATATCATAAAAGTTAGTAATACTCCAACTGCCCTAATGGCAATAAACATAGGAGGGGTAATATCCAATTTTGTTAGATAACAGCATTCTCTATCGACAATACTCATTATGTAATAGAAGAAGTCCAATGTATTGCTGATAAGATTTTCTAACAAACTGCCTGCAGTCTTCATAAAAAGCTATCGTTTAATATTCGACGAGGCACACGCGTACGCTGCTCTCTTCAAGCGGGAGTTTTTTGATGTAGTTATATATATTCCCTTTTAATCAGCCTCAACTTTCTTATCCTTTGTTTGATTTCATTTCGAGATCCCTTCAGGGTTTCAGTATATGCGATTCCTTCAGAAAATTTGATGAATTGGAGCTGTATATAATTGAAAATTGTGAAGAAAATTAATACTAATACTGGGATAATAAAACACTCCATGAAAATTGATAAGTTTTTTTTTTTTTGTACATATATTTGTTTATTTTTATTCCTAGCTGCGAACTTTTCATTTTAGGTGTCATATCTGATTTTTTAGCATTTTTAAACTTTTCTAAATTCTTCAAAATAATTGATCACACTTATGAACTATTTTCAATCATCAACGGAGTGCCAGAAGGTTCGCTGCAGCAATATTTACTTTTTAGCATTTTGTTTGAAAATAATTTCTGATCTGTTATGTCCTACCTACTGTAAAATAATTGCCACCTATCTCTCTTATCTCCATAACGTAAGTTCTTCCTTCAGTTATGGATGGATGCAACAAAATGAAATGTTCCTCATTATCCATAAGGTCTAAGACCGAAATAATCTATAATCGATTCTTATAAACATGATATTTGAGGCGAATTACAATCTAAATTTTTAGTATATGCTTGTTTAGGCCTTGAGATCCTTTTTGTAATAGTCTTCAAACAATCTCAAGGCCATTGGAAATCAATTGTATAGCTAAAAGTTTCAATTTTCCATAGATGAAACTCTGTGGAAATAAATTATAAACGTGATAAAATAGAATAATAGATGATAGCCTTTTTTACCTAATCTGTATTACAGTATCCATCAAGCTTGCGATCTGTTCGTATTTTATGTTTGTGCTTCGATTGAGATAAGATCTATTGAACGAAATATCCGAACTTATTATAGGACAGGACTTGATGTCGCAGAATAAATTTAAGTTTTGAATGCTTTAGTTAGAATTTTTTTTAAGATATGCGCCTAAAATGTACACTTTTTGTTTTCATCAAGTTAGCACAATATTTGACTGAACTTAATCCATCTTTTACCTAAAGATGTATCCTCAATTAAATACACACTTAAAACTGTATCTAATTAGTTCCAAAACAATGATTATGTCATCTACCCACATATGTTTTAAAGTAATTTTTACTTTTTACCAAATCAAAATTCGAAAATGTAAACTTTGCTGTTGTTAAGTCTATTCTCTTTCTTATATTCATCCGTCTGCTTAAAAAAAAACTCGTAGAAAACTTGCATAGTGTGACCCTATAATTGGGAGACAGAGAGGGAGAAAAAAAAAGTTCCGTTAAATGTTTACAATGGTTAACCTATGTGATGATAAAAATTTGGTAAGTAGCACCTTGAGTGCGTACTAATGAAAATGCAATTACCCGACCAAGGTATATATACCCACGTTAAAGAAACTCATAGACAAAAAGAAAGACATTTCGTGAAATACCTGCACACACTTCGTTCTCCGAATCGTCATGCCCATTTCTTCTATAATTTTCGCTGTGTGAATCGGAAATTGCTCTTTGAATTACTCAAAATAGGCGAATGTCGAATAGAGTCGCCGAATGCAGACCTCTTCTATACTAAATCTATTACCGTAGAGGAGCATCATCATCACATAATCATCATCAGCAGAGTTTCAGAAGAGTTCGGTCCCCTTTTTGATTCTTTCATGCAGTCATTCACTGTTGGCAATTTAATAACCGTGTGTGCATTTTGAGAAAATTTCTTTTCCCGTAATTAAAAAATCTTCATCATTGTCGAAAGGTATCTCTGCATTTATGCAGGTAAAAGACGAAATACTGCCAGAGGTCGGACGAGAACTGGAGAATGGGGGTATGCATCGCCGGGCGCCTGCCGACTGTTTTCATTTCCTTCATGGAATGAATTCAGTTCCGATGAACTTCTTCTATAAAACGAACGACTGGCTGGCTGGCTGACATTTTAGCCTTAACTCAACCTATATATACATATACATATGTAGCAATGTTTTTTGGAAGTATCTAATTAGATTTTTCCTCAACCTGAAAAGGGGTCGACGAAATTATTGTTGTCGGCCTTACACGTGTATACTTCATTGCGACGTGGCTGCAATTTATGATGCACAAACGCACGTGCAATCGGACATTGCCTCTTATTCGACTGGAATATATTATTAAACAGATAACTTCTACTAGACGCTAATGAAAACTTGTGCCTACTTATGACAATTGAAGAGACTTGGCATTTTTGTGTTTAGTTCGCATATATGTAAAACGTATTTCTATACCGTAACTTCACTTGCTTTATTTTTATATACCTATAATGAACATCTTCATGTTTTTTTTTTATTTTGTTTGTGAACTTTCAATTGAAACTGTTCCACCGTGAAATTGTATGCGTTACATCTCAATGTGACTTTTTGGTGAAATTTATTTATTTTTATTTTTTTTTTCCCATATATTTCTTTGGAAATTAAGATAAAAATTTATTCCAAGAGTTAAAACAAGCTTGAAAATAGTACATAGTAATGGTTCTGCATATATAGGGGACCCGATCGTATTAATATAGAAGAATTTAAATAAAAAACGACAAATTATAGAGTGTTGGGGTGCTCAATGTTAGATAGACATCAAGTTAACATATAGATAGCATATTTAATAAAGGGCGAAAAAGAATCTTTTTATTATTTATATTAAAAGTCAAACTTGTAGGGTCACATTCACATATGTAAATATGGAATTTACTGAATATGTATACCACAATCAAATCTTTAATAAAAAGTAAAAGCAACAAATTACCTAAAGTAGATCGTTGAGGTGTCTACTCAAGCGATAAGAATGGCATCCTGTGGGAGTGAAATCTCTTAACCTTGATATAAAACCTGAAAATGTCTTTCGCAATATTCTGATATCATTACTAAAAGCATCCAATTCCCATTTACATATGTAATAAATGCAATGGAATAATTTAATAAGAACTGTACGATTCTAAACGAAAAATTAAAAATTCATAATTTTTTCCTAAATTTATTGTTTTTTATCGTAAATTTATCGCGAACAATTTGTAGGCTCGAAGACGTCCCCGTAATTAAAAATATGGTTATGTGTAACATACGACGAAGAGAAGCAAAGAAACCATAAATTACAGTCACAAGTTTCGAATTAATTCTAGACAAATGGCAGTACCTACCGTACCTACTAAGCTAAATATTTTGTCTAAAGAGAAAAAAAAAGTAAAATTCATAACTAAAATTAAATTTAAAATCTATATTATATTTAAATGAAGGTCCCTTGATAAAAACTCAACATATTAATATAATCATCTTATTGAGACATTACTAAAAGTAAAAATGAAGAAAATTGTTAAAATGAAAAATAATGCACATTCCACGATTAAAAAATGGAAAAATATGCTCCAAGGTTCTCTTATCGAAAGATATGGCGACAGAAAACAACGCAAATTAAAAAACAAAAAGAAAAAAACAGACAAATTTCAAGTTCAAGTTCTCCGCAGCTTTCAAGGCTTATACTAGTAGGGGTAGAGGCAGTAAATGAACCGTTTTTATCGCAAAAAGTACAAAATAAATGCATCGCTGCATCATCCAAAAGATACTACTGATTGCTGAACAGAGTTGAGAGAATTTCAGAAAAAGCTTTCCACATGGAAGTGTAATGCGTAAATTCATGAAATCATCAGACAACTTCCGAGACAGAATTTTTTTTTTAATTGTTTTTTATTTCGATTTGTTGTCATTGTAAAATTTTTCTTAATTCCTAACAATAGAAGAAAAAAAAAACATAAAAAAATACACGAGAAAATTGCTTTCCAATGAATGCCGTGGATGAATACAGATTTGGAGTTGGGGGGGGCAAAGGTTCATGATTTCGATCCTTTTTTTTTAATTTTCTCGATTTTTAAGACTGTATGAATTGAGTTTCTGTTATGCTCTTGGGCAAAATAAAGAACAAGAATTAAAAAACAGCCCAGTAAAACTTGGCATGGAACAGACTAGACCGAAAACTTAATGAATGACTTCCATGCCTATACATACGTTATAAGGGCTAAGATCCTCCTGATGTTGAACAGCACTGTAATACTGAGGGAGGCATAGTATACCTACCAGGAAAATGGAACAAAGATTCAACGTCAGTTAACACGATAAATTCACCCAAGGTAGGTAGATACCTGTATATTCCAACAACACAAAAAAAAAAAAAACCGAAAACCGAAAACTGAAATCATAAAACATCTGCAGTGGAAAAGCAAGTCTGGAAAATGTTTTCAGTTTTTCACTTTCATTTTAAACGTATTCCTCTCCGTCCGCGTCCAGGAAAAACTCATCGTCGGGGAAAAAACTGAAAGTTTGTATTCGCTGTATAGTCATCCACTGCAACGCTAAAGAACGTCATATGACCCTTCACTAACCTTCCTCCCCCACCACCCACCCCTGCAATCAACCAGCCATGCTATCCATCTGCCCACCTACTCAGGTTGAAAAGTTTTGCGCGTCTGCATCAGTAGAAGAAGGTAATAAGTTTGGAAGGTTTCACGTTCAACAGAATTGGGGTTGAAGAGGTGGGTTAGCAGTTTGGAGCTTTTGTCGTCGTTGCATAAGACTTTTGGAATTGGAAATTACCATCGGGCACGTAACGTAATACATATAATACAGAGCATACCTATGCAAGTGTGTGTATATGCATGTGAGTGAGATAGTAAATCAATGAAGGCCACCCGGCACCATCATACTACCCCCAAGTGGCGCACTAAATTTACTGCTGTTGCATATAAAATTAGAAGAACTCCCCCGACTTTCCTTTGCATCGTGCCAGGCGAGCGATAAACTGCATTACGCTTGTGTTGAATTTTCTATAGCATATCGTCCTCTACACCACATTTGCACGACGATGGTCGACACGCTTGCCTCTGCAATGCACCGTGCAGAAAAGTGAACGCCGCTAGTCGCTAGTCAAGCTAACAAAACTGATAGAAGCAGCAACAGCAAACTCGATGAAAACTTTTTCAAGTTCCTAGAAATGGAAATAGGGTGGTGGGCACGGGCACGTTTAGGGTTTTTTTTTTTTGTTTTTGTTCAGGGTTGAAGTCTCCTTCCGGTTTCATAGATTTTATCAGTGCAAACTAAAATAAGTTCATTCTATGTCTGCATGCTGCACGGTTGACAGGTTGGATGATCGGGAGGGGGAGGGAATAGGGAGCGTTCGGTGCAGAGAAAACTTTCACTTTTATTTAACGACGCCTCTATCTCGTGCTATGCATACACGAATGAAAATAGTCACAGAGGGTTGGGTTGTAAACTGAATGCAGTTTAACACTGCTGAAACATTTTTCATGGCTGTACAATGAACTTGACTCCTGCGAACGCGCCGGCTGGGGTGGGTGAATTAAAAAAAAAAAGAAAGGTGACTGACACTGCACTTGGATTTGTTCGATATTTCACTGCAGTCAATTGCACTTTATTTATAATTCTACAAGTCTCTGAGGACAAAACTGCAAGGGTTCTTTCGTTGCATAATTTTTCTACCTATTCTACCCGTACATGTGTACTCTATTCAAGAGGCTTTCTTTTAATAATTATTATTACTCAACACTCTTCAAAGAGTTTAATCATGTTGTTTTTCTGCAATTACAATCCTCTCAACCCTCCACATATCCGTCCTTGTGGCCATATTAGATAGATATACATACATATGTATATGTATGTACACACATTGTAATATCAACAATAAAGATATCAGCCCCGACAACCGCTCTGTAGTGCACTTTACGCGCAGTTCACTTTATCAAAAATCTGAATTTTATCAGCGAATTTTGACGCGTTCGAAAAAGAGAAGAAAAAAAGAAGAACAAAACCCCCAAAAATATATACATATATAAAAAAAAAGAAAAACAAAAATTTTAGCCAACTGACACACATTTTGGCCTGAATTCCAATTATTTACTTAATTTTTTTCAGCTTATCATTTTATTGCACCGCACACCACCATCCACGCGCATCAACATCGTTGTTTTTGCTGCCCGCCTGCGTTATATTCTTATATTTGTGTTTTTGTTCATAGGGTTGTTTTGATTTTTTTTTAAAGCGAGCTTTTAACTGCATGAAAATTAAAAGATGAAAACAAGACATCTTGAAGGTTGTGCAAAATTCGAGAATATTTAAAAAAAATTTAAAACAACGCAAATTCTTACCAGTAGTTTTCTATAAATAGCATTCAATGAATTCTGAAGCATAGCCAATGCGTTTCTGTATTTTTTTAGTATATGCGAAAATGTTGTAGCACTTTTGCAGGTAAACAATTTCTGAAGAGTTATCAAAGATTAAATGGTTTATCAAAAAGTTAAATTTATAAATAGAATGAACATTAAATTTTTTGGGGAAATTTTGTATAGACAACTCGAAGTATGTTCTTAGGTAAACAAGAAATTCATGAAATTTTGAGTATGCAGACTTGCACATAATACGGTAATAAGACAAGACTTATCAACGAATATATTCTTCATCAACGCCTTTAATCCCTCACAAACGGAGTATGGGCTAATTATTGGGTTAGTAAGAAAGTTATGTCGTTTTTTTTTATACCCTAGATGAAATCTATAGGGTATACTAAGTTTATCATTCCGTTTGTAACACCTAAAAATAATGATGGTAGAGCAAAATGGATTGGACACCCACGCATAATATTAAAAGTTATTTTGATTTTTGCATGTCCGTCCATCCGTCCGTCCGTCCGTCTGTGTGCACGAGATCGTGTATACTTAGAGAGCTGAAATTTTGTACACGAACTTTAAAAAAAAAAGTAAAATTAAGTTCGAAAATGAGACAAATCGGGAAACTCCTTCGTGGGGCTGCCATACAAAACTTTTGTTTTCAACTATATATTTGGACATTGCCTGAGAACGCATCGATATAGTGAGCTGAAATTTGGTACATGGTGTTTTCATTGAACTGGCAAATAAAATTTTACAAATGGAATAAATCGGGCAACTCCTTCTTTGTGTTGCCATAAAAAAATTTAGGTTTTTTATGTATACTGTGAAAACGATCAGTCCAAGAAATTTTTATTGTACTAAAAACTTCTTCAGAATACGAAATCCTGTAAAATTGGTTATAATCATTTTTTCTGTCCGACAAACCGTTCTAGAAATATATGCGAAAAACAACTTCAAAAATCAAACTTGCATAGATCGGTAACCATACGAAATTTAATACGGGCATTCATCTAGGGTATCATAAGAATTGGTCTTAGACTAATTCTAGCTTTTTTACTTGTTTCTATTTAAGCTTATACTTAAGATTAATTAATGAAATATTGACCACTGTTTTCTATGACCTTCCTCCATCTGTCAACAAGATCATTTATGCAGCTTGAAAGAAATGGCCTTTCCTTAGATGCCAGAAAATCTACTATTATCCTCTGAACATCCTCTGAATATCCTGAAAATTTTGAAATTTTTCCCTGTGAAAATTTTATATGGAGACGAATAAGTGGTAGTCAGATGGAGCCAGGTCAGGTGAGTATTGTAGATTTAATAAAACTTCTTATACAAGAGCATGGAGCTTTTCTTTCGTCCTTAAAGCCACATGGGGCCTTGCATTGTCATGCTTGGAAGACAAAATCTTTTTGGTTATACAGTGCCGGACGAAGTTCGAGTATTTTTGCATTCAGTCGGGTTAGTTGATCACAATATAGGAGATATGCTGTGATAATTTGATCTGATTGTAATTGTTCCCAATTGATAGGACTTTGATAAGAAAGCAAAGAAGAAGCAATGGAAATCCGATCAGTCATAATTTTTTTGCTTAATAGGTGGAAATACTAGCTTCCGATTAATATCAAAATTGTCTAAGTCGTACAAACAAACAATTCAGCAACAGAAATACGTCAAAACTTTCTTACCAACCTAATAATTTGAGCAATTTGGATGAGTTAACCTAATATAATGTGTATATGAAAAGAATTTAGAAGAAACTGATCATCTCTTTTATGTCTGACCACAAATTTGCAACTATCTCGGCTAATTTGAATACGTTGCTAAGATCAATATTATTCATATGGCTATGACAATGAAATTCAGTTTAATTCAATTTTATTGAATATTTTACAACTTTTATTTTTCATCTAAATGCTTTGGAAATCTTGAGTCTAAAAACGGGTTCTAAATTCCAAAATATTAACAAGACTAGAACTAAGACAAAATAAAATATAAAATAAACAAAAACTTTCCTGGTCACTGTGTGTTAAATTGACCCATGACTTTTTAAAGTTTTTAAAATATTTTATCAGTTTATTTCATAAAAAAATGCAGTTATTACGTATTCTGCACTATTCAAAGTATACTTTATAATTTTTCATACGGTAACTAATTAAAAATTGATCAAGTTAATTTGACCCAGTGTGATCATCACGGAATTATCCGGATGTGTGATCAGGGAGGATTAATTCAAATTTAATGTTCCATTGTGCCTACTATAATTCAGGCAAGACTATTCCCTGAAAGCAATTTTAATTTAATATTCTTTTGTTTTTTTTAGAGCTCATTCAATCCATACAAGGATAATTGTTAAAATAATGGATGGTAGTCATCCACTTATAAGTGAATTTTCAAGTGTCGTACAATAGAAAGTAAATTGTTAATAAAAGTGGTCCAAAATTTAGTCCTAAGGAATATCTTATTTTATTGTACCTCTTTATGTATAAATAGTTTTCCAGCATACCTTGTTTGCCGGGTGGAAAATTACGATTAATGCCGATATTTCGTTATAGAGATTTTCGAGATTCGAATTTTTTTCACGGAATAAAGAGAAATTACCAATAAGGAAATGCATTTTATGCATTATGGTATGAATTTGAAAGAAGTGAAATCAATTGAAAGAATTAAGAAAGATCCGCTTCCTTATTAATATTTATTCAATGGAGTTAACATGTAAAGGCACATTGGAATTCTAAATACAAGACAATCTGTCAAAATTAAGAAGCTGTCATAACAATTTGGTAGTAATATAGTGCAGTTACATATCGCACCTACCCTATACCCATAAGATTTAAAATGTTACCTAATTTTAAAAATAATTATATATGTTACAATACCCCCAGCAGGAAATGGAATCATGCCATCATTCAAACCGAATGCATTCCTTTTTAAGATATGATGCATGCCTCTATATTGGAAGGATACTTCATAGGACATTCGTACAGGCATGTGCTAAGGAGGAAACAGCTCAAACTTTTTCGTGTGCTTCACTCTAGTTTCCTTGCAACGAGGGTGTATGCCTCTTAATTGGACACTTTATGGGACATTTGTATAGGCATATGTCCTAGACGCCCACGCATATTTAAAAGAAGTTCCATTTTTGCATAAATGAATTATTTAAAAAATTCTTCTTTCATTTTATTTCTAGTATAATGTTGCACTATAGTAAAAATTACAACAATTCACAATTAAATTTACTCTGTGCAAGCGAAAACACAGCTGCGTGCACTTTCACAAACGAAACAACAACGAGCTTGAAAACATACCTACGTTGCACCTTCCAACAAACTTCTTCCGGGATCAATCTGGAATGGATTAAAAACTGTTCAGCTTTTTCACCTTTTTGAACTAAGTTTTACTGCTTCACGTGGAAGGCCTGACTGGCCCTATATGTGAACATATGTACATATGATGTACATAAGTACCTATAAACCTACCTACACCTAGTCATTCAATTTCATACATGAATGTCCTTGAATAATGTCCCAGCTATCGAATCACAAAAAACTCAGATTGAGCTTCCTAAAACTTAAATGCGCAATGCACCAAGTCCACAAGTCCAGAAATAAAAATTTTCCATGAAGAAAAATAAAAAGAGCTAAAAATACCGCCGTTCTCTGCAACCAGAACTAAACAACAACGAGAGAAATAAAAGGAAACACAAAAATTGGGTGACATTGAAAATTTTGTTGCATTTTTTAACTGCCAATTGAGTAGTCTCGCTTCACCACTCTGCCAATCCTCTCACCTTGTATAGATAACATATCATATACCATACTACTGGTACGTTACAGTATTACTGCCGCCTTGTTTTTGGCGGCCCATGTTGGCTGTTGCTGCGTCCCACTAACTCACTGACGGTTTTGCTGAATCACGCGCTGTTACTAAGAATTGAGGCGCAACTTTTATTTATCCCCCAAAAGTCAACAGAAATGTCAGCGACAGAAAAACAGCTGCCAAAACAGCGACGCGGACGCACTGTTCTACCAAAAAACCTGCCAACCACCAACCAAACGAAATATGTATGTCCCGCGCAAATTATAAAAGCTTGCGCATGTCTCTTCTCTTGCAGTTTGAATGCAAAAACAAATAAACAAAAAATGCAGGAAATTTTTGCTGTTTTCAACTCAATAGTAAAATACCTCACCTCAGCTCTAAAACGTTTTCAGCCAATCCACACACAAAAATCGTTCGCGATATTTTTTTTATCTCTTCTCTTTTTTTTTTTTTTTTTTTTAATTTATATTTCTCGGTCAAAATATAATTATCGCCGCAACACTCAGGCTCAAGTTTCACCAATAATGGGCATGGCCCGTCCTCCCAATCTTCCCGTTTTCATTTTAGTATATTCGCAGTTCAGTCAGACTCGCAAGCGCAAGGTGAGGTGATTCATTCACTCTTGATAAACCTCTTCCAGCTGTACACGTACAAAACATCAGCGCAATGTAGCAGTGGTGGCATCATTTTAACAGCAGCGGGAGAATGCATCTTCTTGCCGTATAAATGGCTCGAGAAATCCAATGCTAATTCTGCTCCCCATTGGGCTCTATATAGAAAAAAAAAAATTAACACTGGCAAATGAGAGCGCATTTGAAAGCGAAAGTGAGATAAAATTGCAGGTTTTATCGCAAATTGGCAAATTGAAGTGCAGCAGCAGCGGGGCAGTTCGTCAGCGTTGCACGTGCATGGGGTAACACATAAAAACCGAACATAAAAGACGACAGCTAGCGAGTATTGATACTGGTGGGGAATCCCCACTGGGGCTGTGTTCTGAGCACCGCCTTGATTTTATTCTCGTGTTGTTTTCCTGGTCGCATATTTTTATTTTTTATTTTTTAAATTCTCATTTTGCATTCTCACGGTATTGCATAATGCCGCAACGCAATCCAGAAACTGCCAGTGGACAGTGGAACTCTTTTTTGCTTTTTGTATTATACCATATATGCATTGTGGGGCAGCCAGCAGTACCTATATATATATGTATGTACATTCGGAGCAATGTTGTTGTTAGCCTGCTGCCATTTATGTATTTCGAAGCGACTTAGATTAGGCTGGCCACCACTCACTGGTATAATTTTTTGCTGTTTTTACTGTTTTTTATTTATTTATTTTTTATTTGCACATTTTTTGCGCCACATTTTTATACGTTCGAATATTCTGGTGACAGGTGAAGTATGTAAGTGGGCGATAGCTGTTTACTTCCTGTAGTCGTGGATCTTTTTGTGAGCTTTTGGGAATAAATGTAGACTTAGAAACGTAGTATGTAGGATTAGGTATAAAATCGAAATGTTGAAAATGCACAGGAAAATTGGTAGAATGTTAATTATTACCCGGTCGCACGATCAAATTTTACATTCATACGATATTTTCAATTGAAGATCTAAAATAAAATATTTTTCCCAATATGGAATTTAAGCAAATGCAACACATCACCCAAGTGATATGGTGATATTTTCAAAATGTCTCGATGGTTACTATATCAACCAATCACTATATGAACTGAAAGCCATTATATAATGTTTGGTTAATCGAGAAGAGTCTCCCCATCACCCATGCCTTGAAAGTTTTAGAGACTCAATGAAAAGAAGAATTATTATAACAATGGCATACAAGAAGGTGTTCACTTGGCTAACCACTCAACATCTCATCATATGTATTACGACATCAGTGCATCAAGTGTGCTTCGTGTGACACTCGCCTTAATCGGTGTGTGGATATTATCTTTTTGTTCATATAATTAATAAATTGCAACTGTAAAGATGAAAATAATTTTTCATTTCCATATTCTTTGTTTTAATATTTTGAAGAAAAAAATGCTATATTTGTACCAAAATTATTCGATGAGTGATGACTTCTTATCGGATGGGACTATTCGGAACTAGATATTTATTTAATTGCACAACATCTAAAGCAACAGCAATACTATTCTTTTCCGATAAGTTTCAAGCACCTTTATTAAGCAAACGCTTTTTGTTCCTTATGAGAGCGCGCAACACAGACATTCCAAATAATCAAAAATTTGCTAGATTAAAGGCCTTGTGGGAGCATGTCATCCCATTCAAAATAATGATGATGAACAAGCAATCGAAAACTTTGAAGGTGTTTTCCGTAAAGGTGTGGGTAATTTTATTGAATTGCCAAATATTACATGGCCTGTGCCACGCTCAATGTATCTCAGCCATAAGGGCTACCACCAGAAGGCTGTACAGTGGTACTGGGAAAGTTGCAATCGCGGAAGAGCCTTGATAAAGGACAACTGCGATAAAATAGGCTCTCGAGGAAATTTCTAAAGTGGGAATGGCCTCAGATTATAAGTCGATTCAAACTATCAAATATAGTGGTGGAAAAGACCTTGATACCTGCAATATATCCCTATAGGTCAGAAATAGGGCATAAAACTGGGATGGATATCGACGCTGTATTTTGAAGCGACTGCCTCAGGTTCGGAACATTATACTGAACAGGGGAAGACATGCATCAACAATCTATTAGATTTATGTTAGGTATAATAACCTGTATCTATACGAAAATCTACGGAGATCTTTTAACAATAAAAATAAAAAGTCCCTAGTCAGCGTCATAGTGTGGCGAAATCAAAGTTCTTGTCAGATCAGCCTGATCTGGAAGCGAGTCAATAAGGCTTTGTTGGCAACTAACAATAGATGATTTTGCTAAGTTCGACTTGGCTATACCGATTCCACAGTATGTTTGCATGTATGTGGTTAGTTCTTTGTACGATTAAGAGTGACATAATACTCAAACTTGCATAGTAGAAGTACAGGTGTGTACTGCGAGCTCTTTTATGAAAAGGACAAAGGAGATTCTGAAGTATGAACAGTATAGGGCAGATATTAAATTCCTTAGTTAGTTAACTAAAGAACCACCTTCGTCTGGAGGATGATGACACTGTTTTACAATTCTTGAGTAAATGTTGGGCGACTGCTACACTTAAAATGACAACATTCAATACGCTACGGATTTCATAAGCTGCTGGACAGCTCGAATTGCTGACTTTATCTAATATCTAAATCCTCTCTTTAACTAACCAGGCGAACCAAGAAGACTAGGCGAATCGAATTAATTTAATTTTAATGATTCATTTCATCTTAATTTGCTTGGAATAGAAAGAAAACCAACATTGTATCTGTTTTCCATTCTACATTGTATTATGTCATCCAACATTTCTAGATCCATCGAAATGGCATCAACAAATTTTGCACTACAATTAGGCACTGTAGTATCTCTTATAATTTTCAAAAGATTCCTTGAAAACAAATTCTTCTTCTGTTCTTATTTTCATACATATCAGAAGGGTGCTTTTAGACTGCAAGTTCCAGCACTTAAAACAAAACGGTATCCTTCTCCACTCTTCCTCTCAGAACATTTCAGCCGAAATTTGTCGATTTTTTTTCTTATGTTAATTAGCACACTTGAAAAAGAAAATCAGCTTAAATTGAAAATTTTGTAGAAGAACAGAGGGGCTAGTCCTCAGCCTCAAGAACAAAATCCTAAATTGCACGTGCTGCTCTTGACAAGTATCAACGAAAATATTATGTAGAATAAAAAAAAAAAACTTTTAGATGCATCCCTTCCTTCATAGCGTGAATATAATGAAGTACACGCACATGCCAGAAAATACTTCTACAGCCGGGGCGGCTGCCTGCTGCTGCTGTTGCTGCTACTGCTGCTGCTTTTTCTATCACACTTTTCGCTGCTGTACAACAATTTCAACTCTGAACTCACCCCTTGCATTAAAAATTTCTAGAATGGGATGGGGACTACAACCCAAAAGCAACTTAGAGCTCTTTTTTAGCACGCATGCAGGCCAGTGCATTACAGATGAATGATGAATATGGCAGTATTGATCCAAAAATTTCTCGTTTGGTAAAGTCGCTGCCCTTCCTCCAGCCTGCGCCTTATCCTTGCAGCATTTATGGGTTTTTGAACAGCAAAATGGAAACTAGTTCAGCTCCTAGTTCTATAGGAGCTGTATACAATTACAAGCAAGGGCTATATATATGTATGTATGTATGTATGTATATGGGGTAAACGCACTTCTGGGTAGAACTTGAGCTCATAACAGAAGAGTGTACTTTTGGTACACAAAATGTGACACAAACACCATTAAGAATAAATTCGCAGAAATGCGTGTGCTGTACAGTGTACACCCCTTGATTGTCCTCTGCGTCCCCCCTTTCAACAAAAACTGTGCAAAGCGAGCAAGTTTTATACGTATCTGTGTATATGCATTGCCATGGTTGGCGAGGGATATGGATGGCTTCTATAGTACCTATATCGCCTGCCTTGCTTGCCTTGCTGAAATTCAATGTTTTGTACGCATCTACATAGTCCTTTCTATGGATTTGTGTGTGCACTGGGATTTTCGAAGCATATTAGAGCAGTTTGCTTGCTGGGATTGAAAATAGGAAAAAGACGAAATAGTATAAAGCAAGCAAAAGGCATATAGCAAACGTATCCTGATGAATAAAGCAGCATGAGTTGGAGCCATCAGGAACAACAGCAGCAGCAGCAGGAATACACTGTACGCATTTTCCACACGCACACAAATGAAATGAGCGCAAGTTTAGTTTTAAACGAGGTATATGCCATTTATCGATCCCCATTTAATGGAGGCTGATGTAGAACAGAACTCTCGGGTGTGAGCTCCAAGCGGGTAATCGTTGCTAAGCTATGCCTTACACTAAAAAGTACTTTCGATTTTAAGTCGTCATATCTCCGAGCACCTGAATCATTTCTCTCTGCCGTGCCCTCCACCCACACTTCCTCAAAACACTACTGTTGAAGGTCCTTTTCGAACCACTGTACCTATACGCATTTTTAATTTTTTTGATGTTTTCTCTTTTAATGATAGCTGCGGGTGGTTTATCCATCAAAATTCATGACGGTCTCCGATCCTTTGATGATTTTTCATTATTTTCGTGACCAAACCAAATCCCTTAAGGAAGAAATTTTTTGAAATTGCCAAAATTTATAACTTCTGTAGAAGACAAATAATCTCGTGTTACTCAATAAATTTTCATACGATGGCAAATATTATGAACGTTGCTATTACGAAATGACTAGTATATATTTAGTAATACGGTACCTAACTTTCGGCCCATATAATATATTATATATTAATGTATATGTAGGTACTGGAGAGAATAGAGCAATTTAATGTAAACTGTAGGTGCTTTTCGGATGCCGTTTTTCAAATTGACCTTAAATATGTGTTCATGTACGGAAGACATTTCGTGAAAATGCTATAATTACTTCGGACCTTTTTGTATGGCAAAGAGGATGACGTTTACTACAATGAAAAGAGACGGAACCCCTTAACACAAATGTCGTCAGGCTTCGTGCCTTGATTTAATAACTCAAATAATATTATCACTCACTTAATAGAAGCTATTTTTGACGAAATACATCTATGTCGTCAGTAAATTGTTTTCAACCGCTATGTTCGACAAAAAAAGTACTAAATTCCTAGATTTTCTCTAGTGGCTTGAGCATGAAGGTGGTCTTTAAAGAAATACATAAGTATTATAATGAAATCTGGTGTTACCAATATGATCCAGACATCCAAATGCGTGAGTCGATCTTGGTGTCGACTTGAACGTAGAAATTGTAAAAGGTATCACGTGATCCATACTCTATAGCCAGTTTTAAGTATTAACCTAGCTGTCTATACTTACCCGGGTGTTACACGAGATAGTACAGCTTGCATGCAACTTGCACTGCCATACTTCTTGCACGTGTAATCCCTACTGCCATGCAGGCAGCTCAGCTTTTAGTGAACTTGCATGATGAAAAATCATGTCAGCTGAGGTGATAGTAATTTGATATTATACAGTTTTCAAGATGGCGGAAAAGAAATACTTGAGAGAAATTGATAAATTTATACTGGGAAAATGTGATTTTCTGGGATCATTTGCATTACATCATTTACCAACACCTTCCTCTTCATTTTTTCTTAGGTTTTTATCATTCTGCTACTTAATTTATTGCTATAATTCTCCAATATACACGCAAGACTGTACGTCCCAATTCCATTTTTTAAATGAACTTGCATGCAAGATGATAAGACATCAACCGAACTGCTTTCTACTGTCAAGTGTAAAATCGCGTTGGAAGAAAGGATGCTTGCATGCAAGCTGTACTATGTCATGTAGCCCCTGGGTAACATGTCTTCAACTAGGCTGTATATATTTAGATGCGCATATGATCATGGATCATTTAATCTTAAGACATAAAGTGGACATTCTGATGGCCTGCATGAGATATTATGCTAAGATTCGGTTGCCGATCCAATCCTGGCCTGACATCCTATTATAGATATCTTAAGGGAGTTCCACAGGGGACAGTTTTGGATCCTTTTTTATATACATATTCAAAAACATATATATCCGAAATTTATGTACTATTTAGATTATTTTCAAATTAATTTGAAACGGTGGAAGGCTTTAAACATAACACATCCAACTCCGATTCTAGCAATTATTTTCACACTTTTTCGGCTATTTTCACAATAATACCTACTTCAAAAGATTCAACAAACTCTTCAGTTGACACTAGTCTTTTTGATCTAATGAATCTATAAAGAGTTTATACATAGCTTTCAAGCTAGATGAAGATTTGTTACAAGTAATAGTAGCCTAATTTATAGAAGCAAACTTTCTACAAATACGAAGTATTGAGACACGATGGCCAATAAAATGAAAATAATGTAGTACGTTCGAGCTTTACATACGTAGGGTTTGTATATTTGAAAGAACAACAAAATTCAATGACTTTTGGCTAATCCTAAGAAATGATTTTATTGGCAGTTTTAATACAGTTTATTCATTTAAAACAAAAATAATATTAAAGTAGAAGTTTTGCATTTTGTGTTTTATCTGTCTTAAAAAAAAAAAATCACACGCAGCCTTAAAAAAAATGATAATTTAGGTACTAGTACTCCCCGTCATTAAGAAATATGTCAACTAAAGCCGCCGCCCCTGATTTTTCTTCTTCTTTTAAAATCTAAATAGAATATCCAGCTGTATCCATGTAGTAGGTATGTATTGCTGTGTGTGTTCACGGATATGTTTTTTAAAGCTCCGACAACTTTCACTTTTATCCTTGGAGTATAAAGATGCATGTCATCAGTCAAATTCTACCCCCCCCCCCCTTCCTACCTTCCGGTAATCAAACTTTATTTCTTCCTCCACAAATATGTAGAGTAGATACATATATATGTATATTTTGTGTGCGTACTCACTGTACAGTGTATTTTCATTTTCCACGTGGCAAGGATAGTATATGTATACAACTTTATCGTTTACAGTTTACTTAAGGCTGAATGAAATTCTATGAAAAAGGAAAACTCCATGCACTGCAAGGATGATGTCGATTCTCGAAGGAAACCAAAGCCACGATGGCAGTTTTCACTTTCACTCTACTTAAGCTGAAAATACATACATATGTATATGGGCTCGTTCTATGACGTTCTCTGGTTTTCTCATTTTCCACCTCGTCGTACTCCACCCTCCTGCAAAACTAAACACGATAATTCGTTTGCGTATAATGAATATCCATACATGCATACATATCCAATACATGCGCAGACTTTCTGCTGAGAGCAGCATAAAAGAGTTTTCCACAGAAATTTGCTGGGAAATGCGCTTTTCCTTTCACTTTAAGAGAAAAATTTCCTTTAATATATACATCGCAAAGCCTTTTGTACAACTACAGTGATTCGTTAGAGCTAGAGGATTGAAAATATACACTTACTCATACATGTGTATGTATACATATATGCATATACTTATAAGCACATATTTCCAGGGAAAATCCTTTCTCCTGGGGAAACTCAACACGCAGCGAACGATGTGTTTTTCAAAGGAAAAAGAGTGAAAGTGCTCCTGATCCTGACATCGCCTAAGGCCATCATCATACTCATCCCATTGCATTCCGGGGAACTTTTGGGGATGAGAAGAGTTGTATAGGCAATCTCATCTGTTCCATAGTCACCCTATGATTTTTCATCTACCACCTTGTATATATGTCACTTGAAATGGGTTTTTGCTGCCCTTGCTTCCATCAACGTTACCGTTGTTGTTGTTATTGTTGTTGCTTTTGCTTGCTTGCCTGCTACGCTGGCCAAACCAAACCGCCCTAATGGGTAGCAGGGAACATTTTGGTGGGCCTCAGGGGATGAGATGCATGCAGTATACTTGCTATGGTTGGTGCTTACGTCATTTATTCAGCGGGGGGGGGGGGGGGGGGGCTGACTAAAACGACGGACGTCGAATTCTGCTGTTGGTGTTTCTTTCTTGCTTGTCCTGTAATTTCTATATCTACTGCTGCTATATAATATGCCTGTCTTCCATCACAGAAATATTTCTGTTGCCGCCAGTCCTGTCACTTGCTTTACTCTATACCTACCATTGCTCCCTGCCTGATGTTTTCCTGTCACTGGGGTTTGGAAATGAAATATTCTTCTCTAACACTTCTCTCTGTGGCCCTCATACTACATAAATACATACATATCAAATAAAAATATATGTACATCCATTGAGGAAAGAGTACATCATCAAGTATCTGTTGTATGTGTTTCTGCTTTCTATGGAGCAAGGTGTTGTATCGTGTGCACAAAATTTCCACCTTTTCCTGTCGCCTAATAATGGAATGAGGTGGTCCGTCGCATGGTGCAGAAAATTGGATGGACGAGGCCGTCCTCATTCTACCTCATTCTAAGTTTCAGGTGGAAAAGGAGATGAAATTTGAGCTTCAGTTGATGTCGGAGACGGATGTGGGAGGATGGTTTGGTTGGTGGTGCTCCACGAGCTATTGGAATGAAAATATAAACATCAATTTATACACACGTATATACCTCTATAGTTAGTGCGCACGGCATGGTCTTTTGAACATTAAAACTGACGTTCCGAAGTTTTGGAAGATTTAAAACATGAGCCTTGTATAAAAGTCTAAAGTTACTGATAAAAAGTTTTCATTTTCTTGATACATTTTTCACTCAGTACGATAGAGATGTATATAGGTATTAGGTACCTAACGGTTTATTTAAAAAATTTCTTTGTGGTACACTTTTGGAGTCGTAGATACTCTATGATAGTCAAATTTTGATATATTTTTTATTTTACGGGACTATTTATATCATCTTTATCTTTCTATAAAAATGTTAGACGTCAAGCCGCATTATAACAATATTCATGTACATTTGATCCAACAAACTTTTGTATAACAGTTTCGTATAACAATTAAATGTAATAAAGAAGTAAGTTGACGAACTAACTGTAGTCTTAAGATAGAGAAAAAATGGAATAATATCAAGCTCATTGTGATTTATTTATTTATTTAGAACTTCTTCAAAGATCTGATTAAATTTTACAAAAAGTATACATGACAATGATAATGACCAAAAGTTTATATAACAATAATAATAAAAAGAAAAGTAATTTTAACTAAGCTGTATTTGACTTTTTGAAAGATGAGAGTCAATGCAATCAAACTGGTGGTTAAAGAGACGAGACATTGATGAAATCGGCTCGTGCAAACTATAGCTCGTCCTATGCTGAGGAACAATGAAGAAGTCGTTGTTCTTCAAGGAGCACATAGGAACAGATCTATTGAAAGCATTTAAGAGCTCAGGGGAACTCATCTCTCCTTGTATACACTGAAACGCAATAACAACGAAGAGTTTACGCCTGTCAACGTATGGAGGTAGAATAACAGGGTTATCTCAATGAAGTCCACGCAGGGTCAAACGAACGAGTCTCCGCTGCACAGCCTTGTTGCATAAAACGGAGACCAGACCGGATTGGCTTACTTCAAAATAGGTTGCGTTGGATACCCATATACTATAATTTGTTTCGAGGTTTGATCTTCCTCTTCATATAGTCGAATCACTTCATTTTCGGGTTTATTTGCCTATCTTCTTCAAAAAATAACAGAAGGGACTTGACCAGTTATTGTGTTATTAAACAGGATGAGCGATGTCTTCTAAGACCTATTAGTTGAGTTGGCGCGTCCGGAGAGGAAGGGGGTGAGAAATTCCTTCGCCTGCCTCACACCGGGCATGTTACTCCAGAGGAGATCTAGTTGCATGTTTTCCCATTTATGCAGTTCTCCTAAAGTGGCTTTTTGGTAGGCCAATTGTCGGGTAGGGACCAGTATACAGGCTGTTGGCCCCGATTTGAGCCAGTTCGTCCACTTTTTCATCACCGTCCACTTCTTCATGTCCAGGAACCCAAAGCAACGTTTTCTTTGTTCTTCCTAGACAGTAGCTAGAGTGGCGAGTAGCAACTCCCGACTAGTTTCGACTCCAAGTCTTGAGTGGACACAATGCCGAATAGACATATTACTTAAAGTTGCTATAAAAATGTACATATAACAGTTACGCTGTAATTGAAGCTTTGAAATCAGGCTGGTTGAGTAATATACCAAAATTTGAGAATAGATCCTATGGGAAAAGAAAAGAAAGTTTTCTTTTCAATGCCCGAGCAAACTGAGAATTAAGTGTCAACAGTTACGGGAGATGTGAATATTAGAATAAGGCGTTGCTGCTTAAAATGGTTTTTGTATGAAATAAATTTTGACAGACAAAATTTTCCTTTTTCATTTAAACGTTAAAAAGCGACAGTACTTTCAATTGGATCTAATACTACACAACTAATATACAAATCTCAGTGATTGTAAACATCGAAAATTAATATAAGCATTTTCCTTTCGATACCTGTCGACATTTCGTTCGACATTTTATTTCTTACCCTCCACTAAAGTGGACAAAATTTTCGATTTAAAAAATATTTAGCATATCTGCAATTTCAATTTCTAGTAATTATTAAATTACATGTATACCTGCTACAAAGAAACCCAATACAATAATTTATTCTAAGAAACAAATTATCCCGATAAAAAACATACTGAACACATCACAACATTACTACTACTACTATACTAATATACATAGTAGTATCAATAAATATAAAACGAATTTTATCTTATTTTTGAATAATTTACTAGTTCAAATTGATTTATGAAAATTTCACGAATTGCTAGATAACTAGATAGACTAACCGATTTTTTTTTTACATCTAATATATTAGTAGGAATAACTCAAGAAAACTATAAAAAAATGCTTAAATAAAATAATATCACTGCACTCAAGAACACATAAAAAATGCGACAAAAAGAAAAGTGGCAAGCAAGGCCGCATTTACTAATAGGCAAACCTAGGCAACTGCCTAGGGGCGCTAAGAGAAAAAGGGCGCTTACAATTTTCTTTTCTTTAGCAAATTTTGTGAAGCATAATTTTTTTAATTTCAAAAATATATTTTTTTTTTTAATGTTAAATTTATAGATAATCATAATTAAATTGTATAATCGAAATTAAGAATTAAGTGTTCTACGTGATGTGCGGGCGTATAAATAAATAAACTTTGTGAAAGCTTTGTGAAAAATGAAAGAAATGTCAAAGTTTTACCAGCATTTTAATGCCCCGCCCGCACATAAAAATGTTCAGTAAAATCTATCTATCTTATAACAGAAAAAGTGGTACTTTTTACTAGCGGTAACATTTGTATGGAAATGTCACTTTTTACCTAAACTCCGTACTGTTTTACTCGAACTCCGTACTAGGCTTAAAACAAAAACGTAATATTACAGAAGTGCAAATTTATTAAAAATATGATTGTAGTAAGCTAAATTTTTGAAAAATATTGCATTTTAATGTTTTCATGTCATTTGTTTTTTTTAACTTGAATTTGGTCTTAATTTTTTAGTATATAATTAAAATTTCAAAAAGTTATTTAATTGAAGGTAAGCAGTTTTTACATTTTTAGTAGTTTATTTGTTTTACGAGCTATATTGTTTAAAATTTAAGGTGGAATAGATTGAATGGAAGGGCGTAAGAAAAATAGTGGTTATCAAAATAGAAAATTAGCAAAAGAAAAACAAAAAAAGTTCTATAAAATTATTGAAAAAATAACTAAACTTGATGGATTTTTAAATAAAATACCAGTAACAGTAGTTCAAGAACAGGCAAGCAGACTAGTTTATATTCTGGAAATACATAACGAAACTACCACAGATGTTTCATCACTTGATATTCAAACATTAAATGATTTAGATCAAGATTATTTAGAACAAAACACTGATATATCTGCCAGTTGTTCAAGAACCATACAAGAAGAATCATCCGAATATCACACCAACATTAAAATAAACCTTAATCCTGCTACATGGAAACGGTGTGATGACTCTACCATTACATATGTATTTATGTAATAATAATAATTGCATTAGTCAAAACATCCCTACAGATTTCTCATCAACAAAGTAGGTTTATACCGATAAAGTAGCAACATATTTAAATAAAAATGTTTTTCGAAGAAAATTGCAAAATGGTGAATTCATACGGCGACATTATCTAGTATAATCGGAAAGTAACAAATCAATATATTGTGCTCCTTGTCGATTGTTAGGAGGTGGTGGTTCAGCACTGGCAACAACGGGTTATTCTGATTGGAAAAATGTAGCAGAATGTTTATCTCAGCATGAAAATACATCACAGCACAGACAGTTAGAAATTGTTCTAAAGCAGCGATTGTTAGGTGACTCTACGTCAAATGTAAATGAACCATTAAATTCCGAAACTCTTAAGGAAAAAAATTATTGGGTTCAGGTGCTCAAACGGGTTGTGTGCATTATACGAAAACACCGAACATTGCCTTTAAGAGGAACAACTCAAATCATTGGAAACATCAATAATGATAATTTTTTTAATGCCCCGAATTTGACCCATTTTTAGCTGCGCATATTGCAAAATATGGAAATCCAAGAAAAGGAGGAACGTCATATTTATCCTCAATTGTTTTCGAAGAAATTGTAATATTAATGGCCGAAAAGGTAACACAACAGTAAGAGAAGCAAAATATTACTCAATTAGTGTTGACTCTACGCCTGACGTATCATATACTGATCAACTTGCTTTTATTATTAGATATGTAAAAAATGGAGTTCCCGAGGAACATTTTTTGAAATTTTTGGAAAATGTAGGACATGAATCTGAAAATATGGAGAAAGAAATAATACAATATTTAAATGAAAATAAAATTGAAATAAAAAATTTTAGAGGACAATCCTATGATAATGCAAGAAACATGTCTGGAATTTATTCAGAATTTCAAGCATGAATTAACAACAACAATGAACTAGCACATTTTATACCTTGTGAACTAAGTTGGAAAATTTGTGGCAGATTGTTGCCGAGATGCAGCATCATTTTTCAATTTTTTGCAAGAACTGTTTAATTTCTTTTCTTCCTCAAAAAATCGTTGGTTAGTGTTAACTAATGTTTTAAAAGGACGAACCATTAAAAATCTTTCTGATACAAGATGGTCTTGTCGATATGATGCATGCAAAGCCCTGTATGAAAACTGGGCGTGAATTTATAAAGCTTTAAAACAAATATCAGAAGATAAAACTTCTCAAGTTAGAAGTCAAGCTCAAAATATTAAAAATTAAATGAATCGTCTCGAATATGCTTTTATGATGAAATTTTGGAAATCTATTTTAGAATGCTTTAATGCCACTAGTCTAAAGTTACAATCTATATAAAATGACTTGTCGATTCTTATTGAGAAATACAAATCATTGATTGAATTCGTACATTCAATGTGAAATCTATATGAAAACTATGAATCTAAGGCCAAGGAAATATCCTTTGCTAAAGAATTTGAAAGAAAACGAGGGAGAAAAAGGAAAATGTTTCATGATGAAATAATTGATGAATCGGAATTACATACCAATCAGGATTTTAAAACCAAAACATTTAATGTTATAATTTCATGTCTTAGTGAAGAACTGAAAAAGAGGCTTGAAGCATATGAATTAATTTACAAAAACTTTGAATTTTTTAAACAATTTAACTGTATATCAACCTAAACAAATATTGGCAAATGCAGAAAATTTATACCGGATATACAAGAACGATTTAGATGAATGTTTTATTGAAGAATGTGTTCACTTTGCATCATATTTGAAATCTAATGAGAATTCTGAAATTTCTATATTAGAACTCAGTAAACTAATATATAGTAAAAAATTAGAAACTGTATTTCCAAATATAAATATAATTTTAAGAATATTTTTGTGCACACATTTAACTAACTGCTCTGCGGAACGAAGTTTTTCGTTGTTAAAAATATTGAAAACGTATGTAAGATCCACTGTAAAAGAACAACGCTTAAACGCAATAGCTATTTTATCAATAGAATCTGATTTTACATCAAATATTAATTATACTGATATAATTGATGATTTAACCCTTGTGTGACCACGAGAAAAAGCGTATGAGATTTTTGAGTAATACATATATTTTGTTTTTCGTTTTGAGAAAAATGTAATACCTACTTTCATTTTAAAAATTGTAAAAAATATATATTCAGAATAAAGTTTTATTTATGGAAATAGCTTATAACATTTCCAAAGCTGATTTTGATAAAATGTCTTATGAAGAGCAAAATAAGTATTTAGAGGATTTAATTGATATTTCTGCTGAGGATTCAAATAACGACTCTGAAGAAGAATGGCTTCCACCTCCGCCAAAACCAACGATGATAGATTTCACAAGAAGACAAAAAGAAAATAATAAAGACGCTGATGAATATTCAGATGTTGATGACGTTTTGTGTGATAAAGCATAAGAATTGAGTGGGATGAGGCTGAAAGTAATACGGAACCTGAAGATGAAGCTGGTGCTCAAGGTGTGTTAGAGCTTGAAAATGAAGCAGGGCCTGAAGATGCGATTTCTTCTGGAAGGATAAGACTGAATGGAGAACCAACCTTCTGCACATTTTAGAACAAGCGCTCATAATATCCTTCGTCAAAGAGTTGGTCCATCAAGATCAACACAGTGTTTAACTATTCGAGAAAAGCACGGAGTATTTTTGACTATGCCCGTGATTCAAGTAAGCCGTTTAAATCTGGGAAAAATTTATTTGCAGAAGGGTTCAACGCGTATCTAACAATACTAATTACTGCTGGTGTGCATCATTCCAATAACGACCATTTAACAGAGTCGATTCAAATTTATTTCCCGGTTTATTATATTCGACAATATAAATAACCGCGAAGAACGTTTACAAAAAGATGAAGCAGCAGCAATTTCAGGCATATTTGCTCTTCTAAATGCGAATTTATCTTCCCACTATGTGGCAACAGATTGTGTCACAATAGATGAGCAAATATTTGCATATAGGGGTAGAACAAGTATCACCCAAGTATCCCAGTGAAACCTGCAAAATATGGCATCAAGTTTTGGTGGTCGTGTGATGCAAAGACTTCCTATACTTTAGAAAGACAGATTTATATTGGGAAGCAGAGTACAGATCGCGAAGTGAATCAGGGTGAGCGTGCCGTCCGAGATTTAAGTTTGAAATTTAAGGGTTCTGGACGAAATATCGTAACCGATAATTTCTTTACCACCCTTCCACTTGCCCGATTTTTGAAGTCTTCGGATTTATCTATCGTAGGGACTATAAAAAAGAACAAACCATATATCCCAAAGCAGATGTTGCCTACCAAATCCCGAGAAGTTTTTTTGACACTCATTGGATACAATGATCATGTAACCATTTGTTTCTATGTTCTAAAGCAAAATGCAGTAGTTGTATTGTTGTCCACATTACATAACACTAATGAAGTGTCAACCAGTGTAAAAAAGAAACCGGAAAGCATTGAATACTACAACAGTACCAAAGGCGGTGTAGACAATATGGACAAAATGGTTGGGTCATTTTTTGTAAAAAGGAAAAAATTGAGGTGGCCGGTTGCAATTTTTTACAACATTATCGACGTGGAAGTTTTGGCCGCATTCATTATTTTCAGAGAAAATAATCCTCAGCTGGGAAAAAACCGATTCTCGCAGAACCTTTCTGAAGGACCTCGGAAGAGAATTAGCAATGCCCGCTACACTATATCTACTAGAGCAGCAATCCCTACTATTTACAGAAATTTTACCACCAAACTGGGAATTGAGTCAATATAGGGCAGACCGATTTCAATTCCATCAGCAATTGCTGTTCGAGATTTCAGTGGACGACATCCAATTGTTGGCAACTGTTTTGCCTGTTTGTTAGAACCTAATAGGAGAAATCGTAAGACTAGAAAATCCTGCGTCATTTGCAATCGACCGATTTGTGATGGTCATACAGTAAGAATAAGCAAATGCTTTGGATGTAACTAAAATGTAATATGTTTGTAGTACATTTCAATTTCTCATTACTTTTTTTTTTTAAGTTGTAGGTATCGCAAGTACCATCTTATTATTTATTTTTCCCGCGGACGGGAATCGAACCTACACTTTTAGAAGCGGTCAATGATGGAGAAAGAAGAACTTTAAGAACTTTTATTTTTAATGATTTTAAATCAAATTCATAAATACAAGAAGAAAAAAGAACCGCCTCGTCCGGGGTTTGAAACCGGGACCTTCCGCTTGCCGGGCGACTGCTCTTACAACTGAGCTAACGAGACAGATGATTTTTCCTCTTGTATTTATCAATTTGTAACTAGCCTACTAAGCCACGTTTTAGGTATTGGTACTAAATATTGCCTGTGTTGAGTAAATATTGGTTTTAAAGATGGTATTGAGAAAACAATGCGAGGGAGCACCAAATAGCAAGGATAAGGTCTATGGATTTTTGTTAGCTCATTTCAGTTTCTGTTGATAGTATTTGGGTAATACTAGTTTGGGGTTGATGTTGCCGTACTAATTTAGTGGTAAGGGAATCCACAACTAGTATGTCTTCTAAATGGATGCTGACCTGTGGGTATAGGCTTGATATAGGTTATCTAGTGCGAATCCTTTTGGCTGGAGCCCGTTTCGGTCTTCAAAGATGAAATGTTTCTTATTCTTGTTGGAAGTATATTGCCCAGCGTCAAGATAAAGACTGGGCTGGCTATATCTGAATCAGTAATTGGCCAAAGGTTATACAGTGGAATTACCACAGACAACTTCATGAGAGGTGGTTGACCTTTGGTGGCTCGACCTGAAATAATCCCCAGTAACCAGATTAAGACTGGTATCAAAAGCAATGCAATTTTGGATTAAACTTATAGACAGTGATTGACTGTCAGACGGATTGCAAGTCTCCTACGACTTGAAGTAAAGCTGAAGTCGTTTTTACGAAGTTGATAGCTAGCTGGAGCGGTTATGGTAAAGCCGTTATCTTGAACAACTTGTACGTAAGACGGTGATTGTCTTTATGAACTTGAGCCAATTGATCGTTACCGAAGCAGGTGCAGAGCTGTTTCACTTGATGGAGACAAGAGAATTAAATCGACTCTATGTCGAACTGATAATATAATTCTGAGAAGGCGGCTATTGATTAATTGCGGAAGTGTAGCTATAACCCTGATACAGTTACAATACGGCAGGTGTAAACTCAAGTTGACTATGTGTCGATGACAGTAGAGCGTCGATCTGTAAGTTAGCCTGGACGGAGGGAGTTTCTCCTTTTGTTAATTCAATTTATTTTTTATTATTGTTGTATTGATTTTTTCTATTTGTTTCTTTTCCGAGTTTCTCTCGTAAAAGTCTGTATACATTATTTCTTGACGTTAAATTCATAACATTCTTGTTTTATTTATTTTCATACAATTGCAGATACTACCCAACTAAATTCCCTTTTGTCATCAACAAGATACTTCAAAGTAGGTACTTTGGCTAGAATTTATTTGCAGCGATTATAGCGGGTTTTTTTCTTAATCCTTCGAATGTACAGTCAGTCTGGGACGAAAGTTTCGCTAGAAGTATACTAGCTTTAATTAGAAAAAACATGATATAATGATATATATTGAACATAAATAGACTGCACGTAGCTGTAGCTGTTAATCGAAGGTGCAAAAGATATCTAAACCTTCAGAGACGCAAATATTCAAACCCAGCTCACCAACCATAAGCTCGTCGTGACTAACATAAGTTTAGATAACGCTTCTGGTATAAGGAAAGTACAGGATAACATTGCTAAACGAAAAAGATACATAATCACACTCACAACTCTTCCTTTGATTGTGTGTATTGTCTATCTTCTAAACAATTCGAGTGGTTTGTGCGTTGAATCAATACCATATTATCTACATACTTCAATTAAGCAGGAATTTAGAAAATCGATCGCAATAGTCGACCCGGTTAAAGCACAACTTTTATATTTCTGAAAGGTCCATGTTCGAGTTGAACTGTAACAAAAATTTATTAACAAATTTAAATTTCCGAAATTCAAAAATCAAGGTTCAAAAGCAGCAGCACATTGTGATATGGTTTGCCCATTATAAAGAAAAATTACCGATTTTACCTAGTTTTGTCCGCTATAATTAAGTCCTTAAGCTCATTTTTTTTTCCTTTCTATAGATTCGATCGAAGACTTCTTTAGTATTCGATTAGAATTAAATTCTTTCCATGACTATATGTCGTAAAGACTCTTAATGTCCTCATATCAAAATAGCGATACATATCTTCATATCTATTTTAATTGCGTTCTAAAGCTCTTTCTTTTTCTACTTAAAATCTTTAACAACTCCTTCTGTTTATCATGAAAATCCTGTAAAAATCTATTTATTCGGCGAAGGTATAATTAACTTGGTTTGAAAGTTAAATAGACATTTTTCCAAGAAGACGGAAATCACAAACCTTTCATACCAAACTACTAGTTCTGGTTGGATTTCTTTTTGTGCTTAGAAGGGTAGCTATATACTTACAATCAGCCCACACATTACCCTATTCATTCCTCCGCATTTTAGGTATGTATATAAGTTGTTTCGACATCTTAATCGATTGCGAAACCCCGTTCGGTTTGAAGTTTTTGTTTTTTTTTATGTTCTACTACTTCTCCCCTGTTCTCTTCAAAGAAGGTTTCCATAATATGTTTGTCTACCTAGTTATTTACGGTTTTCTTATTGCTTATAGTGAATTCAAGTTTTTTTACGTCAGTTACCTTTTGGGATTGTATGAATCATAGAAAGGTGCAACCTTTTAATATGAAATGGAATATTTTAAATAAGACTTTTGGAATATAAATCACCGCACACAAATTGTATAGTTGTCATGCCATTTAGTACATAGAATATTTAAGTACTAAGCCTTGGAAGACCAAGACTGTATTTTTTTTAAATGTGTATATGTGTGTGTGTGCGCGTGTATAACAGAGAAACCACAAATTTTTTTTTTTGCTCCGTATTGAATTATTATTCCGGACATGGTAAGAAAATATTTTTCGGGAAGTTTCAAGGTCATAACTATATTCTTATACATTAAAGCCGACTAATTTATTAGTTTCGAGATAAATCTCTGAACATCATCGAGAATTGCTTTTACTTTCTTTTACCTATTCCATGTTAAAAGGACTTCTTCATTTTCTTCTCTTAGTTGAAAAATATGGATGGTTTAATACGCTGATTACATTGCCGTATACTAAACTGGTGCCGGCGGAACCGAATCTCAAAGATAATACCTTGCGGATGTCTAAAGTTAAATCTTCGACATATCAACATAAGATTCTTCAAGAATAAAGAAAGCTCATGATAGTCCAATTTTCTGACTATATTGCAAAGCAACAAGCTCTCCTTACACACATATTTCCAGACAGATTTTGAATGAGGATACAATTACGAAAATGCCCTACATATTGAAACTATCACCATCCATTTATGTTACAAAAGCAGATAAAAACCTACGGATGTTGGTTAGCAGTGGATTATTACAAGATCTATATACATATATACAAATATGATGATTGTGACAGATCGTATGACATAACCAATTTAAAATATGGGCTTAATCTAATCATCTTTTCGACAATCAAAATTTGTACAGGATGTTTCCGTGAATCATACAAGCTTCGTCTTCCAACGTAAACATTTCTTACCTCAACCGTACGGATTGCATAATAGCTGTATATTAGACTCACAACATAGTGGACAATATAAGGACACCATTTCAAAAATCTTAATAATGTGAGCCCCCATGGACTTTTCTTCATTTGGTTAAAAATTTTCAGAAATAGAAAATTGATCTTGTTTGATTCTGAACTTTGATTCTTTCTTTTTGTGTATCTAAATACGTTCAAGGCTCTGGTTTAACCATTTTCTCCCTGCCGATTATTACAAATCCAATCAACTTTGATTTCTTTAAAAAAAAAAAAGAACAAAAAGGAATACATCCACTTCTATGTAAAACCCGAAAAAATGAAAACCTTTAATGCTTCCAAAAAGTCACTCTTTTGGCATGATTTTCTACCTAACAGTGTGTGTCTGCCATCAGCATAGATTAATCATTGATGATTCGATAACAAATCTCAATCAGAACTGTCAGAAAATAGTCATGTCTGTAACGGTAAAAAATTCTATACACCTACCTAGTACCTACATATTATGTTCATACATATGTACATAAGAGTAAAAATGTCAATTGAACCCAATCTAACCTACAATAACCCTTTTCAGAGCCCAACCGTTTATGAGGATAAAACTAAAACATATCCATATATCGGTAGTCGACAACATATAGCGAGTACCCTTCCTGGATAAATTGAACTTGTCATTGGAGTATGGGTCAAATTTTACTTTATATACATATTGTATGTACATAACGTAGACTGGACTAGTTCCAAGAAGGAATAAGCATGATGTTAAAAATGTTTACAGAATAATTTCTTCAGGTATTAAATAACCAAAACGAAATCAGGTTCAACATTTGAAACAAGTGAAATTAACTGGTGTAGCGATCATATACAAAATATAATTTTCATTCGTATGAAGTCAATTCAACAACATTTAAAAAAAAAAAAACCTTTCATAAAACTTATTATTTATTTTAAGGACCTCAGTAATCCACTTGTGTTTTCAGCGAGTTGGTAAAGTACTGACAAAAACTTGAAACTCAAACAAAAACCCCTCTCGAATGCTCCACCATTTCGTGAATTTGCCAAGTGGAGTCGAAAAAATTGGTAGTCCTGAAGGAAGCACAAGGAATTATGACGGTAGTGGGTTCCATCGAAATTCTAAAATATAAAGAAGGGGTTGGAGAGAGCACTCTTAATGTTCCTTATGATAGAAAAAAAAATAGCTAACTTGCGTCGCAATTTTCAATTGCAAGGAGGCTACCTTTATTTATGGTACCCTGTATCTCCCCTTTCATAGCGCACACATCGTTTTCCGGACTCTCGTATAGAGAAAGGATTCATACTACCTATGCCTATGGCTGGATGATTATATTAGAAAGGGAATAGGGCAGAGAAAGATTCTGTACTATGATGCCCGGCAAAGGAGTCATTTATGAGGGCATCCTGCCTAACTTTACTATAGTTATTCGACCAAAAAGGTTTCATATATATACAGTGGTAGAATGCAAACGATATCGCCACACGCGAATATCCATAGGTCCTATCACCTCTTCCTCCTCCTCCTCTTTTTCATCTTCTTCGTTGGATGATGGTGTCTTCAACGGTGGGCATATATGCTCCAATTTGAAATTTGGATATCTCATAGAAATGGAATGGTTTAGGAAAATGGGAGTGGGTGGAAATGGTAATACATATATGGTGTTTACTCTGTATCCATAACGGGCCACATAGTCGATACTATACCCACACCCAATCACCCATTTCAGGAATCTAGTCCTAACAGCATGGATATGGATGATAAAGAACAAGGTTTGAGTTTTGAAACGTGTGCGCTAGTCATAGATGAATACGTTCTGGTGAAAAACCGTCGAGCCGATCCCATAAAAATTTTGAAATTTTTTAAGAGCGAGGCATTGGTTTAATTAGAAAATTTGTGTGTTTTCCATAAATTCCACTTTTTCTATTCATATGAAAGATTGCCATACATGAATATGGAATGGGAATTGGCTCGTAGTCGAATAGCGTTTCCATTAGAACATGAATGCTGTCCTTAAATTTGGGTACGCAGCCTGTATGCAATCACTATGTATACACGAATGGTGTGTTGGCCTTCGATATAGGTATGCAGAGACTCGAATTTTTAGGGATGAGTTTTCAATTTTGCTGTCGATATTAAGTATTTCTAGGCATGTTGTTTGCCTTTTTTTTTTTTTACTTTTCAAAGTTTTCGCTAGAGTGCTAAAGAGTAAAAGAAGAAATAGACAGTTGGGGGAAAAGATGTTGATGACTGTTGGAGCGGCTGTATGTTGTTATCTTGGTTCACCGCAAAGTATATAATCACAATAAAGACTTCCGAACTTATAGACTAAAGTTTTTGATCTTTAAAAATTAAGTTTTTCTAAACAGAATTTTTAAAATATACACATTCATATACTTTTTAGTAAATACGCAATATCTTCTTTTTTTATTTCAGGTAAGGAAAAATATACTCAAATGTGGTCATGACTGCCAAATGATGGTGAGATGCTTTAATTTTTTTTAAATTTATTTTTTTCTTAAATATAAACCTTAAAATTTTCCACTTCATTTTTAGAGAGTTTTATATATAATTTTACTTTTTTCAAATATAAAATATTTTTTTACAATATAATTATTTCAAAATTTCATTTTCTAAATACAGAAAAAATTAGTAATTTTACAAATAATTGTAAATTTACAATTGAATATTACTTAATTTACTCATCTTTTGTGTAATTTTAATTGCTTTCGGTTATTAATAAATAAAATCCTACGGTATTTTTCCAAGGTTCCTAGGAATATTTGGAAACTAATTATGTATATACTCGAAATATCGATATCATGTAAATTTATTACGTTTAATGTTGAAATTTTATGCCAATGTTTATCGTTGCAAAATTAACTAGTAATTTTTAGAATTGTGTTTGTTTTTGATAAATCAAGATAGAGATAAGCTATATTCCGATTATAAGCTTTCTACGTGTTCTGGGAGATCGATAGACTAAAAAATGTAATCAAATCGATAATCCAGTTATCACACTGAACTAAGCTGCAGTCCAAAAGGTTTTATGTAGCAGAGTCTAAATGTTAGTTGCACACTTTATTTACGTATTTTACTCCCAAATGAATTTTTTTCAGGAGAGCATTCACGACGCCTTCTGAATGAGGTGAAGCAGAAGCATATTTTTGTTTTTCTATTTTCATTGCCGTCTACCTTTAATCCCATTTCTAAGCTTAGTTATGGTATTAATCGTAGTGCGCTTAGTACTCAGGTGTTGTGCAACCTTGTTTATCGAAGAAAAGGATCAGTAACATATTTCCGGCAAAGGAAACTGTCCGGCACTTTTTCGAACGCAGAGAATGAGTATCATTCCACTTAAGTGATCTTCGTTTTAGGTTTGGTGAGAGTCTATAGACCCAATTCATCAGTATACGGCCTAAAAGTTCATTTTCTTCCTTATGATAAATATACATACCAAAACCCGAGAGTTGAATTTTAGATGGTTATTGTTTTAGTTCTTTTTTCGAGGTGTATCATAAAGATAGATATTTGACTGACCAATCCATCGAATGAATCCATTTACTATTTAGGCTCATCCGCTTTTCTGATCATGCCGGATAACATTGATATGAAAAAGTGTCAGTCTATAAGTAAGAAATACTTGATGATGTGTAGATAATAGGAATATTGATTATTATTACGATCTTCTATTGAAAAATAGTGCTAATGCTGCCAAAGGTCGCCAGATCACAGATGCCTACATACAATAAAACAGTGAATGGAAAATAGTATGAGCAATTTACTGAACCTTGAGGTATATCGCTGGCAGTAATATTAAGGAAATTAGGTCTAGTGTTATTGTCAAAGGCTATATAATTTGAATAATTGAATGCAAACTTTTAACTCACGAGAGAGAAAGGGTCTCTTCTAAATAACAGCATTTCACATACTAATAAAAGCTTTCAAAATGTGCGAAGCCTCACCAGACAAATAAGTCACTAGGTTATCTATAAATGCAGCATCATACAGAATTCAGAGGTATTTTGCAAGTGAAATATTTATGTGTTCTATAGATTATTAAAATAATTAAAATTCTCTTTTTTTAGAACAGTGACTAAATTTTGCCAAATTTTGCAGCATTTAGAATAGATACTTTTCAAATATGATATATAAACGAGGAGAACCAATGCGAAAAGTAAAATGGGTGAATACAAGAGTGATGAAATAAAATACATTTAAGTACTATTTCCTCACACCAATTTATATGGGACCCAAAATTCATATTAAAAAGGTGGATGCAATGTTAAGAAATTAAATTTTTGAGAAAACGGTTTGAAGGTCGCACTTACATATTAAAAATGAAATTATCAACTCCATTGCCGCACATGTAAGGAATACCCAATCCAACATCCAGAATTATGTTAATCTCAGCATTTCGAAAGCCTCAGTTTTTGCAAAATATTGGAAACGCACAAACGCGTTTATAGTCCTTTGACAAACTAAAGGCTAAATCCTTTCAAGGCTCATTTAACTTTATCAAAATCATTTATCGCTTTATGCATGTATGTATGTATAACAACATCAGAGGCATCCAGGACTAACTCTAGTACAATACAACTCAGTTTGACGTTGACATAATTTCACCTCTAGTGATGCTGATGGTATTGGTGGTGGCTATGGTGATATGGTGGTGCGTGCGACCTCAAATTCAACCCATCGTCGCCCCATCACCTTTACCCCGTGTCCTTCATTCAACCAAGTTAAGTGACAACTAAAATTAAATTTTACGCAAAATTTCAATCAAGTGAAAAGCTCCCGAAATTAATTTCACTTCGTTTTTGTTTATTGTGATGAGGACCATGAAATTTTTAGAGAGAGGAATATAAGGAACAAAAACCGCGAATAAGACACGTGGGAGGGGCACAGCAGAGTAGATGTAAGCAAAATATGATGAGAAGTATAACAATTCTATGTAGTAGATATGTAGGTAAACTCCATCATGATCCCGTGGGATGGGCATTTTCACAAGATTAAAAGTGGACTAAGGGAGGTGGGGGGGGGGGGGTGGTGGTGGCATGGCGAAGGAAGCCGTATCGTCTCCTTGAGAGATTGCCACCATTAATGAGCTCTTTGACAGTGCAATGTTTATAAATGGCGAAGGAATCTGAGTATTGAGTATGAGGTTGTCGCGTTACGAAAAGTTTCTTACCTTCTAGGAAATTGATATATAGTATAGGTATATGTACCTACTTATAGGTAGGTAAGGTATAAAATGAAAATATTTTTGGTTTTATATTTTTTACTGCAATTACTATATATATATATGTTCTTTTGGGTAAACTTGACTAATTTGACTTATACTTTCTCTTTTCGTGATCCCCCTCCCTTCTTTATACTTAAAAGTTCGACAAATTTTCTATCTTTGACTTTAATAATTACTTCCTAATAAAATCATTTTATCCCAATGATAAATTTGTAAAGATATTTGCATTTAAGTACATTTCCTCCTGCATAACGCTTGCATGACTGCATGACATATACGCATTAAGGAATTCAGATAAGAATGCCTTATCTTACCTACTACTCTTCTGTAGGCTACGCACCTCATCATACATTTTTAGGGCAATATTGTTATGATTTTGAAATATGGGTAAAATCACTCAATTGCATTCTAGATCATAAATTGACTTCTATAGACCAAAGAAGGACTAAACCCAGGCAAATTATGTTAATTGAATGTTCGATCGAAAAAAAAATCGATAAAGAAATATATGTATAAAAAAATCACCGAATAGTGATTCACTGTGAATCCGATGACATAATATGCATGAAAATTTCCTCAAATACTTTCCAATTATTTTTTTTCAACTTGAATAATTTACAATTTTAATTTTAGATGATTCCTTTATTAATCGGTTTTGTTTTTTAATATTCAATTTGGAAAACTTGAACATTTTTATGCAGAATTATTCCTTAATAAATTAACTACCAACTAAGTACAACTCACAATGAAACATTGCGAATTAGGAAGGTCGATTTCTTTTTACGGATTAGTCAAAGGTATTTTTTAGATCGTCACTAATTCGGACCACACAGTTTTCAATCAGTTCGACTAACCGATACCTGAGGAGCGTCTGAATTCACTGGAATAAAATGTCAGTTTAATCGGTCGTTTAAATAGACTTTACTGGAATTTGTCTAAAAGGAAGTTTGTGTTGAACGTAAGAGTCGAAGTGAAAAACGAAAGCAATTAGACCGTTTTGATTTAAAAAACGAAAAACAAAAACGCTAACCTTACCACAATCCTAGCTTTTTCTTAAGTTCTAATTGGATGAAAAATAACATTGTAATGAAAATTTAAAAATTGTTAAAAGAAAAACAGTATTTATTCTTATATATTGACTATATCTACTAATGACTATCAATACAATATTATTCCTCCCACAGTATCCTTTAATCCTCTATCTTCTTACCGCACACAGGATGCCAACTAACAACAAATATATTCTCGTGAAGTGTAAATGACACTTATTTAGGAAGGGAAAAGCACATACTAAAGCAATTCTCTAGCCCTATAATGCCTGGCAAATTTTCAACCTTCATATCAAGTCGACATGTATCTTAGCTAAAAATATATCCGTGAACCCATCTACTTAACCACGCAATGAAAATTCACTCTAAATTTTGTCTCACGTTCAATCGCGTTTCGTTCATATCTCCATACAGTGAGTAAACCAACCAACCACCTTCCATCCATCCACCCATCCACCAACTCGGCCCCCACTATTTTAAAAGGAACTTTCTTTACATCCTTTTCCCGTATCCATCCTTTACTTAGGTAGAACTTTCTTTGTACTTTACAATTTTCCATCTAACTCGAAATCCAAAAACCCTCCAAAACCCTATTTTCTCTAAGCTGCCTTTCTCCAATTCTCTCTCCTGTATCTCTATGTGAATGTATGTATGTTCCTTTCTTAACCATAACGACAAGTTGTGGAAAGTGGATAGGTTGTTGTAAGGAAAGGGGTAGTAAGGTAGTGGGTAGAGGAGGGGGGTGTTTGAAAGCTACGCGCATCTTGTGTAATACTTACGTTTTCTACGTACGTATTTTGTAAAGAACTTGAGAAAAACAAACAAAGTCTTGAAAACTTTCACTTTCACTTTATGTAATCCTTGCTAACTTTTCGAAGAAACCCTGTACCCATACATATACAAGAGATATGGCTTTTCGTGCACACAAATGCAAAGAGACTTGACGGGGTATATTGAAAGTGAAAGAGGGTAACATTATCTCGTGCACGCGTTCTCAACGCATCTTAGAGGTGAATTCCTTTTTATGACAGTCTTTTCTGGGTTACTATACTTATTTCAGATATTGTTGTTGTGTTGTAGTTGTTGTTGCTATATTTCTGCAGAAAAAAAAAGAAATAGAGACAATCCCACTGTCTTGGATGATGTTTTCTACGTTATTTTGTAGAAATTCCTTTCAAGAGGGCTTAAGGTCGCTTCGTTGATTGAAAATTGATAGCGATAAAAGAAAATTATTTCTTATCTTGACATACGTGCTTTTCTCGGCTAATGCCTGGCTATCTATGGACATACGAAGGAATAGGAGGTAGGATAGAGTAGACAAAAATTTGGTGTCGGAATAGTTTCATTTGAGAGAGTATAAGAAATACAGACAGGATACAGAATAGAACCTTTAATGGTCTTATTTATTTAGTGAAGAGTTTTTTCTGTGAATATGTATACGTGACACCACATAAATAACTAAGATTCATTCTTTGCCAACAATTCTACAAAAAAAAAGGTAAAGCATATACACTTTACCCAGCTTGTCTTTATAAATTATGATAATCAGTTTCTGTTCCTAACGGATTCAGTGATCAAGACAACGAATTAATGAAGTAACTCTTCAGATAGTCTAGAAACATCTTCTTGAAATGTAAAAATACCATCATAGGTCAAACTTGGTGGCCGAAGTAGATACTTCGGCAACAGTTGCAGTCATCTTGCATTGTCCCAAAGAAGAAGTTCTCTTTTCCTTATTATTAAGATGTTAGATACGTAGGTACTTTAAGCCATCGACTACCATAGATTTAGATTTAGATTTTTTTTTTAGCGGGGTAAGATGCCTTTGTACTGCAGCCATCATGGGCTTATTGTGCACCGCTTGCATTACAGTTCTTCTAACAAACCCACTCTTCGTAGGAAGAGCAGAATTTTTTTGGACGAGATTTCTAGATAGTTCTAAAAGATCCAGGCACTTCTCTGAGGAAGGTCTTTTGATGAATCTTTTGGCTTGTCTGGATCTTGTCATTGAAGTCCATTTCTGATCAATTTGGTTCCGGATCCAGTTTTTCCATGGTAAGTTTCACGGTATTGTAGGAAATATCGCAAAAGGGTTCTAGTCCTATGAGGGGCATGGATGCACTTTTTTTGGCCGGTAAGTCTGCCTTTTCATTCCCATCAATTCCCGAATATCCTAGCATCCACTGAAGTGTTAACGTGTTACCATAACAGGTTCATGTAAAATGCCTTTGCAAATCATTTTAAGTTACCCTTCCTTACTGATTTCCAGAGCTATATGTAGGTATACGTTCAGACAAGTTGACTTCATAAATTAGGTCAGTAGGTACTTTAAGTTCATCCATGAATTACAAATATGTCCAAAAGACTTTGTTGCGGCAACTTTGCTTTAATTCATACGAATTCATCCGTCTTTTCGTTTCCTTAGACTGCAATCGGGAGTTCAGAATAATTTTAATTTTCATTATAAATTAGAGGTGTCCAGAATGATGTTACTCTTCATTATAAATTTAGAGGTGACCAGAATGATTTTACTTTTCATTATAAATTTAGAGGTGACAAAAATTTTGATTAATTAATTTAAATAACTTGACTGTGCATCAAACAGATGACAATTTCCTTGTTTGTTATATCATAGTCTTGGAGATACATACTTTCGCACGCACTTTCAGGATATCCCTTAACTGAGCTTAGAAAAGTGTGAAATGATTTTCAATGCGCCAACGAATCAATCCACTTTTTGAACCGCGTGAATTTGCCTAAATACTCGACACACAAATAGTTTTGTATAAATTAGTAATAAAAATGCAAACATCAATACAGGAACAAAAAACCAGGCATGTATTTGTATGCAGACATATATTTGCATTTTCTCCATAAATAATATGTAATTTTCGAAGGGCGTATATAATTTTCATGGTCAATTTTATCGAAGCAAAACTATACATAAGATACGGCCGCTTTTCTTTTTATATAGTTTATCAAAATTTTTACTGTAATCTAACTTTGGCATAAAATAAAATACGCCACAAGTTTATAAAAATTAAAAAATCATATTAGCGCGTACACTGTGTAGGTAGGTAGGTATACATATCTTATGCACGCAGCGCAACTGAATATAAATCTTCTTAAAAAAAAAAAAATTAAATAAAAAAAAATCAAACAGTTCGGGTGCGGTTACCGTCCATGAATGTTGTTTTTTGTTGTCTCCCGTAACCCACTAATAAGATTTCTTTTTATTTCAATTCATTCACTTAACACCATTGATCTAATGCAATTCACCTCGTCAAAGTCAGGCTGATATATATGAATGCATACTACCATTACGTGAACTGAACACACACACATACAAAGAAAGAGAATGAAATTTTGGTTAGTTTTTAGTTAGAAATTACGCAAGAATTTAAGCGCAGTCATACATTTTTTTTTTGTTTTGTACATTTCGTGTGAAGTCGCTTGCGCATGCATAGATGCGCGTATTTAACTATATATATACATATATATATATTCTTCCTAATATTGCCTCAATGGAATCTCATTCCCGCATCGCATGCACACTCGGTAGTATACACTAAATTGGTAGAAAGATGATGAAATGTCACCTTTGCGCATGTGTGCATCACTGTGAACATAAGCGTTGTGCGCTGAACTTGTTGCGCATATAACATACACTATACGATCTCGTGCTTAACTATAGTAATTACGCTTGGTATACTCGTAGTTAGATATTAAACTTTGAAGTCCATCCAGAAAAATTATGTTAATCGATTGCTTAGTAATGAGGATAATGCATATATAGTAAATCATGTATGTACAATACATTGCATATATAGCAGTATGTAAGTTATACAATGTATACACATAGAGTAATCAATCAATATAGTGCCGATGCTGAATTCATTGCTCCATCGCTGCTATGTCTTCTTTCATTGCGACCGCCGCCATGCCGGCCATCGTGATTGTTGATAAATTAGAAATGCAGTAAAAATGTTTTCTTGGTCACCGCAAGCATATCAGTCCAGCGCTTTTTAGGTCAAGTATATTTGGCATAGTTTTTACGAAATCAACATGTTGAATGTATGCTGAGAGCTTAAAGGGCCATCTCTGAACGATTGGGCGAGATATGCTTATCACCGAAAAGCTACATAAATATATGTGTTAGTATACATGTACCTTTGTCATAAATTTGTCCGTTTTATAAAAAGGAAAATATCTTAAAGGTGCACGAGTACAGAATTCGTAACATATTTATGTATATGGTTTGCTTATGGGTTAAATTAAATTCGCCCTTCAAATAAGTCTCGTGAGCTGTGTTGTAATAACTCGACCGCTATAAATGGCCCTTTTGATATTGCCAAGTAGGTATCAAAATTTGAGATATATGTATAATGTAAGTTTGTCGAAAGGGACTGACCATGACTTAAGTGTCTGAATTAAATTAAGGTGAACTTAATTGTTTACCTTGAAAAGGTTTTGATACAGCTGATCGTTCCATATATTTATATGTGGGTATATCTGATGTTTGATTTTTTTTTCTTCTCTCTTATAAATTCAGCTGTAAATTGTCGGAAATGTCATTGATATATATTTGATGAATCTAAAAATAAAACTTCATCTTAATGCCCTGCAAATTTCCTAGCCAAATACAATAAGCCCGTTGATTAGTGTGGTTTTATTGTGAACTTCACAGTTTTTTTGTTGTTTTTCTTCTCAAGATAACCTTTTTGTAATTTCTATGAGTTTTTAATCAGTAATTACTTTTGTAATACCAATTAAGGTGAATATGTATACTATTAGGAGTTACTAATTGGATAAAAACGTCAATAGAGTATATTTATTTATTTATGACTTTATAGCGATAGCTTACAGACTATAGTCTCGATTAAAAGCTACCGGTTAATATCGAAATCCAAATATTTGATTATTTCATATTTCATTGAAAAGAAGATTAAAATATTAATAATAAGAATTCATTTATAATACTATAATTACTAACTATGACTATAGACTAGTTAACAGCATGTGACTTAGGTGTCAAATGTGACCAAAGATTGAATTTCGTCTCCCATATAAACTTCATGGTATCAAAGAGTAGTTCTATGTTGGGCTTTATAAAACGTTGGTCTCGAGAGTTCTCGAATCCCACCATTACATTGCATTTGTACACTTGCTTTGTGAGACCCCTTCTTGAATACGCTAGCCAGGTCTGGTCTCCATTTTACGGTATACACATCGACCGTATCGAGTCTGTTCAGCGGAACTTCCTACGATTTGCTCTCAGGCATCTACCCTGGAATAATTCATTAATTCTTCCACCCTATAAGGATCGCTTGAAGCTTTTAAATATGCACTCGCTAGAGAAACGTCGTATGGTTGCCGATATAACGTTTGTGCATCAACTCTTAAACGGGAATATTGATTCTCCATTTTTACTTAACAAAATCTCCTTCCGTGATAGTAGGCACAATTTAAGAAGGCTACCTTTGTTGCATGTTAACTCCTCAAGGTCTAACTTTACCAAGTATGAACCTATTAATCGCATGTGTATTACTGTTAATAATATGGCTGAGCATTTTGTTCTCGACGTTTCTAAGCATGTTTTAAAAAAACGTCTATATAATATTTAATCTATTCTGTTTAATGTTTTGTGCATGTAATTTCATCTGGTGTTTGGGTTTATGTTTTGTGTAACATACTAATACTAACACCGACTAAGTGATGAATCGCATGTATTGTTGAGACGTTTATTTATTAAACGTGTCCATGCAGCGAGCTTGTGTTAAGCTGGTTCTGATAGTCTATAACTTAAAATAGAGCAAAAGAAGTTTTAAAGATTTAATCCTATCTTTAAAACTTCTTGTCCTTTAATTAGTTAGTAAAAAAAAAAGGAAAAAAAAAGAAAAAAAAATATTAAAAAGTAAAAAGGATACGAGAAGAATGGAGGAAAAAAATTCATTTAATGGGTAGTGCAGTAATTATTCAGAGAGGGGAGTCTGAATCTTATTTCTAATGATTTTCCTAAAGGTGCAGAGACTAAGACGGAGGATGTCGATTTCGTTAAATAGGTCGATATGATTTTTTGGACTCTGTAACAAGGGGAATAAATACCGTAAATTGGTCCTGGCAGTAGTAATTTGAAAAATTAACGGACAGCGGGTGACTCTAGATGGAGTAAGGAAGATAATGTTACGGGATTGTGTATTATTTTAACTAAAAACATTTCATCTAAGAAAAGACAACGTTTTACCAGAGAAAGATTCCAAATTTATCGACGCGAGTAAAATAATCAAGACAGCGTCTTTATGTTTTATATAAAAGATATCTGGTGAATTTTCTCTGAACTGCTTTAATTTGCTGCACATATACACCATAAAAAGTGTACCATATAGTGCATGCGTACTCTACATGACTTTTTATTAGAGAATTATAAAGAGTTATTAGTGATGTAGTAGACTTGAATAATTTACAAATTCGGAATAGAAAACCCAACAGTTTAAAAGCCTTGGAGGTAATCCAGTTAATATGTGACTGAAATAACAATTTCTGGTCAAAAATTCCCCCTAAATCTTTCATTTCGGTAACGCGATTAAGAGATGAATCACCCATTATGTAGTCATAATATAAGGTATTGGCTTTTCTGGATTAGTTGGTGCGGTAGGTCATTGATGTAAAGGAGAAAGACATAAGGACCAAGAATTGTGCCTTGTGGAACACTGGAGGTTTGTATGAAAGAGCAGGACTGGTGACCGTTAAGGACTACTGTTTGCAGTCATTCGCGGCGGATATATGATGCGAAACACGCAAATAAAATATCGCAGAAACCTATATTAGATATTTTATGGAGTATATAAAATCAGATATGCCATGCTACGGGTAGCCAATTTTAATAAAACCTCAAAAGTGGGAAAAAAAAATATTTTAGAAAAATTATTTTGATTTTAAAGAAGACAAAATCGTTTCAAAAATCATCAAGGTCAGTGTTTTTTAAAACAAAGAAGTGAGTGAGTGATTTAAAAAACATCATTCGACTAGAACTCGACGAGCCAAACAATTTTTATATCAATGTTTGTTTTTTCGGAAACCTTATCGTTTCCGAAAACCTCACCGTTATATATCAACACATTTTCATTCAAAGGTGCTGTTTTTGTTAGGTTTTAATTTGATTAAAACATAAACAAATCATCACTATAATAAATTTTGCAATACATTGATGATAATGGATTGAGTAGAGTTCAAATGGAAAACGATGGTTTTCGAAAAATTACATTTTTATTTACAAAATAAAAAAAATAAACCGATCTTTAAATAATCTTTCAAGCGTCATCTTACATTCTTCTTGAAACCATAAAAATTAAAGCCATATTCAAATAACCTTCAAAATTGAAATGTGCGTCTAAAACATGATCCATATTTTGTGAGTTATTTCCAGGATTAATTAAAGTAAAGCAAATTGTATATAGAATGTTTCGGCTGTGCATTACATCCTATCCAAAATCTACCACAAAATTCGTAGCGCGCACTGTGCGCTAAAGATGTAAATTTTTATATGACAGCACCAAGATTGGGTTTCGCGATTTAGTTCATTTTTGAAATTATATTTACTATTTTTATGAAAACGCCCTGTACAAAATTTCAGCTCCCTACGATGATGCGGTCTCAGACAGTATCTAAAATATGTATATAATGAAAAACTAAATTTTTGTATGGCAACTCCACGAAGGAGTTACCCGATTTGTCCCATTTTCGAATTTCAGCTCTCAAACTATACCCGTTCTGGAGTTATCGTGAGGATTGACAGACGGACATGCAAATCAAAATAACGTTTAATATTATACATGGGTGTGTAATCCATTTGGCTCTACCATCATTATTTCTATGCGCTACAAACGGAATGACAAACTTAGTAGGTATACCATATAGATTTCGCGGGACATGTAATAAATTCCTTCATTCCTAATTATAATATGTATGCTACGTTACGGTGCCTATACGTGATGTCTATGTACTCACTTAAGATATTATCAATTTTCCCACAATTTCAATTCTCTTATAACAATAGATTCCTTTTGAAATTATAAAAAAAAAAAAACACATTGAATTTTGATTGAATAGGTAAGATACTACTGACTAAATAAAAATGCCAATTCCTCCCCACATACTCGTATATGTAAATAAAAAATAGTTATAAAAAAAGCACCACAAGACTAAAGGATTCGGGTTTTTCTTTACAACAAATTTATCTATTCAATGCTTACAAACATTGCTTATCTTATTTATAGCTGTAAATATGTGAAAAGCATTAATTTCCAATATATCTACTTACACATATGCATACGAAACTTAACCGCATACTTTAGTAATGGTGGCTAAGAAAGGAATAATGCTTCTTGCAATAAATTGCGACTTTAGAAACTTGGGATGATCCCAACCAATGCAATTGCGTCAGATATTACCTATTTATTTTGGTATCTATAGGTACTCGTTCATATCTTTTTAGACCTCATTAGATAAAGGTAGTAGAAGATTGCCGTTCAGCTAGTTCTTCTATATGCCTATACCTACTTTCAAAAATTAAAAGCGCCCGATTTACGCATGCGTAACGCACTATCTATCTATGTACAAATTTCTGTGCTTAAGATGCCGTGTATAGGTATATTATAAAGCAAAATTCTAAGATCTTTTTCGGGCATATGTGCATGTATTTAAACAGCACACAGCATTTGTATAGCCATACTATAAGCGCACTGAAAAGGTATATTTCTATAGGCGGAAGACCCCACAATTTCTTTGGCATGTTTGCGTCGTTTGCGTAATGCGTTAACCCTTCTTTCTTTGTTTGGCACTGACTGACACTATACCATATACATACATATGTATATAGTTGCTTTGCTGGTTAAATGCTCGTTTTACCTTCATCTTTATTATAACTAACATGCATGGTGTGGTATTGCTTGTCTTTTTTTTTTTTTTTTTATGACAAAGGTAAAAAAGGGAATCTCACACTTAACCACATGTATCCGGCTGGGCGCATCTCGCAGATTAAAACGCAATAGTATGACGTGTTAATGATCCAAATACGCATCAGTTATGCTACTTTGATAAACGGAGCATCGACGAGTGCGTGAGCTACAAGTTATTGTAGAATGGCTCATACATTTTACCCGAAAAATTATTCCCCACGACTTGACGGGAAGATAATAATTAGTGTCATGTTCATCATATTCTTTCTTTCTCTGATGTTTTGGTTTCTCTAGGAAGGTGCATACATACATATATATATGTAGGTAGATATACCTTAATAACAAAAATCAACCATCTTTGCTCATTAAATACCGTTAGAATAAGTGCAGTGCACAATTATCATAATGATATCCCATTCTAAATTCATTGTGCATTCAAATTGCTTTGTTAAGGTATTCCATGAACTCTTGAAGAAGAGATTCGTTTACCAAAAATCAACTAAAACTAAAATGTTAGGGAAAAAAATGTTTTTTTTTCTTTTTGTGATTTTTTTGTACCTATAGTAGCTCCATACATTTTTTTCCTTATATTTCAGTGTTGCATGACAGAGCAACTTTTTCTATTTAACTTTCAGGTTGAATTCGCACGTGCTGGGATTGTTGACTTCGTTTCATGTATATGTATGTATAAAATATTTTGTACTGACTGAAAGTCCGACTCTAATGCAGTTAGTCCTACATTCGTTTTATCAGTATAATAATACATTGAGGAACATATAGGATATGTATTTTACTATACAACCGAAAAATTGTGGGAGAAAGAAATCAGTTGAGAAACAATGAATTGCGTTCAAGTTCATTATAATGAAGGTGATGGAAAAAAAAATGAGAATTGTTCTCACCAAAAAGAGGTCTTACGAAATGCTTGCTTTGTTTTTATTTCCTAGGGCATAAATGATATCATAGGGTATAGGTATTAAATTTGCTAATTCATTTGTTACGATTAGAAATAATGATGGTAAAAACGGCAAAATAGATTTTACATCCACGCATATGCCTGTTCATCCATCTGTCTGTCCACATAATAACTGGAAGGCATTGCGATTTAGCGAATTGCAATTTCGTACTAAAAATTGTAGATCTAATTTTGAAAATTTGCAACTTGGCATACGAAAATTTCATTTTTCACTATTTTGGGCACTGAGAGAACAATTTGTATCTAGTGCGGTGCTTTTTCGACATAAATGGGCTAAAATTCGCAGCTCTTTTATAGGATTGAAAAGAATATTGAGAAAAGATCTTCGAAATATTTGTAAAACTTTTGACATTAATTATGATCATTTCTATTACCCAAAGAACTGATAGTAGATTATTTATGAATAAGTGTAAAAAAAAAACCAAAGGATCCTAGAATAGTACCCTGAGAAACATATTTTCCATTCATATAACGACCATATTAAGACAACTTTTCTTTAAATTCGATTTAATACAGTTAATCTACCCTTGTCAAGTAAACATACAGATTTTAGTGCAATTGAGCGAATTTACCATTTTTGGGTATACGATAACGATTTAACTGTAGATGAGAGAGCGCATTTATATTTTTGAATAAAAATCGTCAAAGAAAAAATCTATATCTGCATTATTCTGATGAATCATTTAACTCCATTTTTCATATCTAATTTAATTTTAATTTAATTTTTGGCACCTTTTTCTTAAGCATATCCAGTGAAAATCGCCAAAAATGTTCATTAACAAAAAATCGTCCACCCTTAGGCATTTAATGAACGTTCAAAAAGTGTTGAATTTTAGGTACAAAAAGCAAAGGACTTTAGGTTTCTTAAATTCGATATGATAAACTGGTGTTGATGGCTTGATTTTTGTTATAAAAATAAAAAACCGCTGATTAAAATTCCGAAAGTTTGGCTTTGTTTAAGCCATAACGGACATTTAGAAGGAAGCTCGATAGAATATCTAACTAAATATGTAAATTTTAAGTTAGGTATAAAAAAATTTAAGAAATGAAATTATTAGCTCCTCCATGAATCCCACCCCCTCTCCACTTCAAATCTTTCTCCTCTTGAAATCTCTTATTACCTCTTATTAGGTACGATATACCAAAAATACCTACATACTTTTACCACATCAGGATAGAACAAAAACAAAATTAAGAGCAACATGCAAAATATTAACTACATCTTACCGGACTGTACCATACTGAAAAATCTTATGGGATTTCCTAGAATCTATGAAACTCGATCTCTCAAGTCAAGCAAGAGTTAACCTTTGGCTATCTTTTAGCCCAGCGGAAATTCTATAAAAATGCACCACCACCATATATGTATTTATACCTATATGTATTTAGGTAAAAATATTTCATCCAAGATGCATCGATCAACCGTATGAAAAGAATAGGAATATTAGGAGATAGCCTAACAGAATCTTACAACCACATAAAACTAACGAAACCAATAATAACAACAACAACATTACGTTCCTTTCCTGGGAATTTTTGCACCACCGCGGTGTGCCGGTGGCGCATTGTGGAACCGAGAAGCATCAAATTATAAAATTCTCCCCGATTAGCCAAATTCTAGGAAAACGCATCCGCATCCATTCTCCACCTCCACCATGCCAGAAATTCGCTTTGCTGCATAAGATCCGTGTGTTCATGTCCAGGCGGTCATTTCTGGTCTCCTTGATGAGTCAAAGTTCTTTTTTTCATTCTTTGTTCTTTTTTTGATTTTTTGGAGACCACATTGTTGAGATGTAGATAGACATTTATTTATTATAGTAGAGTTCGGTGTGTGGAGACCAGTATTGGTCAAAGTCAAGCGTCTATCGATGAAAATTGTTTGTGTGTTGAAAAATTATTCCGTTATAAAAGATGCATTCTGAATTTGCATAAATTAATTTTCTGGGTTCAGAATTCAACAGTACTGAATATAATCAATAATTTGACAAGAAGGTACCTATGTACAAATATACATTATGTAATATTAAAATTTTGTTTTAAATTTATTATGTTTTTTAATTCGTGGATACAAGAAATTGCCTTGAATAATATATATATATATATTTTACTTTCAGGGTCTGACGAAAATTTCAATTGGATATCGTATAGAATTGATAACAGAGAGGAGGCATCAACATTATTAGAAACATCTTGTCTTCGGCCAAAATCATATTTTGGATTTATACCTAAAAAAGGACATAGAAATCATTCGCTTTGGAATTCAAAATTAAAAAAACATTTCGCAAACGCAAGATGGACCCACAACAGCAGTTCTGTCTGAAATGGAACAGTTATTCATCAAATTTGGCAATGACATTTTCCAACTTGTTCAAATCGGAATTATTGGCTGATGTTACATTGTCGTGTAATGGTAAGCTTAAATTCACTTTAATTAGTAACCTAATTATTATTATTATTATTATTAATTTATTTCATTACAAAAATGTTTTTGTATTTGCATTTTAATTTTATTACAAAAATATTTTTAAATATATGGGAGCAAAATTTGTTCTACTTTTGCCTGAATTTGCTTGTAGAATAAAGTTCATTATAAATATCGTCACCTTATTAGGTACGCAGTTATATAGGTAACTAAGACTGATAGGCAGGTGAGGTTTGAACGTATATTTGGAATGTATATTTGTAATTCGGTTCTTTGATAAGTTCTTAACTTTTTTCTATTAAATCTTATTTGAAAGTTAAAGTTTTATAATTTTTCGCTTTACTTCATTCGTTGTTCTATTTTAAATAATATTTTCCCACAATTTTAATATCATCAAAATACTTAATCTATCTGTAAGTGCCTACTTCCTTTAAGGAACAGGGATAAATGGAGATGACACATGACACAACTTAGTATGATCTTACCTGACTACCAACAGCATATGCTAAATATTGTTTCGACCTTGACAGTGGACTAAGCGAAAATTAACAAAAGGGAATCTTGAAAGACTCAAGCAAAAAATTTCACATGAGGGCTTTTAACACTCATTACTCAGTTAGAAGTTTAGTTATGATGAGATAAGTCATCCATAAGTGTTGTTTAAGTTTATTGCATACCTTCTTTTTGTTCAACATTTCACTTTAAGATCGAAAAAAAAATATTTGCCATTAATTGCTTGTGTTTGTTTATTACGGTCGTAATGAGATTCAGAGGTGTTTTTCCAAACTTTGCATGAAAGACAGAGTCACCGCAAATGAGGCCATAAAAACCATCACCATATCTACTCGCATAGGGTCTTAACACATGCGCATTCATTATATGTAGTTCTTCTTCACCGATATCTGTCTCAAGCACTTCACTGCCAATTAGATACATAACTACAAAGAATGTCTGTCAATGACGTCGTAAATCTAGCTTCTTTCATCTTTTAAGGAATATAAAACGCAAACAGCTTTTTCTTTTACAGCGGAATCTGCTTTGCGCGACTGCTTTCAGTTCGCTTCAGGATCTCTCAGTAGTTGTGGCTTGTATGCTTGCTTCGACACATCCTGCACTCAAGTTTATCATATGCAACTAATAGCCATTTGGTCAATCCCTCGATTAAACCCGGCACACATCGCGTTGCGGTAGGGGTAGCGATGAGAGTAGAGGTGTAATGCGACTCGTAATAGTAAATTAGACATCGCCAACTGGGCGCAGTAACGCACTGCGGTATGCGATCATTGTCCCGTTCAATTTTGTGATTACTGCATGTTACATATTACATTAAAATATTAGGAAAAAATACAAAATATAGAATGAAATCGGACCGGAATCAAATGAAGACGGTTACTTCTGTATATCCTGCCAAATTAAATCTACATAGAACTTCATCGAAACAACTTGTTGTCATTCGGAAGTATCTGTAAAATCGGTTATCATCCAATCGCAAATCTTCAAAAAGAGTAGGTATAAAACTCCCGTGTGGGTATATCCCACTCACATCACTGAATCTCTGTCAATCTTCTCCGCAGAGCATTTTTTGCTCGCATTTACAAATAAATAATTTTAAAAAAATAGTCCACAATGCTTACTTTTCTAATTACCACTTCTTTCTTGACTTATAAAAAAACGCTACATCTTCAAGTTAAAAGGCTGGAAATGCATATAACTCATTACTTCTCAAAAATGCTTATAACTACATACCTACATATATAAGCAATATAATATATAAACATACAAGCGCTGCTAGCTTTTTGCAGTTCCGCCTGCTTGATCCTTTTCAACAACAAATGAAATTAAAAAAAAGTAATTTCTTTTTTTGTTTTTTTGCCATTATTCTTATTATCACCCAAAGTCCACATCCTTTTAAGTCTAGACCTCTGTTTAAACTTTTAAGCGAAAATTAGCTATGTCGACTTCGGCACCGACAAATACTAAAAGAATAAGGACGTCCTTTGCCTTTCTTTGATATGTGCAACTCCCTCGTCTACATACATCCCTACATAGATCAAAAGGAAATTTGATCAAAAATGCACATTTTGTCAAAACCTTCATACAAAGGCAAACGTATTCATCTCAAATATTCTTTGTTGCTTGGCGAAAAATAAAAAAAAGGAGGAAATATCCTTTTTATGAAAATTTACGATACTGCTAACTCAACCGACAATTTCATGATATCGTTGGCACTTAGGAAAACGTGAAGAGCCCTGCAAGGCCCAGATATGGCTTCACTTTCATTTTTCCCATCGTTCTCTACGTATATTTGTATATATATGTATATTATAGGGTGGCCTTATAGAGCACATGCACAGGAATAAAGCCACCCGCCACCATATAGCATTTATACGGAGAAAGAATCAGCAGAAATGTCCTTGCATAAATACTTGGTAAACAAAAAGTCTCCATTCGGAAGCACACAAGTACTCCAAGTACACATCCATACACACACACACACAATATATACTCTCTCAAAATAGGGGATCGCACGCGGTTAAAATAATCCCGGAAAATGGAGCTTATGGTAATTTATGCATGTAAAGCACCCGCAGACCTCTCTGTGTATGTGGCTTAAGGGTGAACTCATTTGAAAAGGCCTTTTTCGGATATTTCGGGGAGTTTACTATGCAAAAAAAAAAAAAAAACAAGGAACTCTTTACACAAAGCTTTTGTGCGTAAAGCTCAAAATAAAGGATTAAAAAAACAAAAAAAAAAAACTAAAAGCAAAAGGCTTGCTTTTGACTGCTTTGCTTATCATGCCGACAACACACACGTAATTTGTTGGAACATACCGTACGGGCCTCGCACTTAAGGTCCCAACGATGATACTATAATTCCCTGAGATTTCATTTCTATTCCTTCTACATAAATATATTCTCGACGAGATAGGATATTTCATTTCTATATTGCTGGCTCGTACACAGTTCTTCGACTGGAAAATAGATGGAGGACTGCAAAAGCATAAGAACCTTATTACACACATCAAGTGTCCCTGATGTTAATTGTTTATTACGGAAGGGTGATCCAGATCAAGGAACAGGATATACTCTTATGGGATTAAATGACAGAAAAAATTAGAAGCAGATATTTTAATAATTAACTCCGGGATTTCGAAAAGTTAGAATTGAGGGGCAGGCGGCGCCAACAGATTATATGGTAACGCGGTGGTGCTCCAGTAAGTTGGCTGATAGAGTAGTAGGTCGGGTGGTTGGTGGATCATTCCTTTATAATTGAGAGCCAGTAATTTATTTAATTCGTTCAACAATGTTCAGGAGTTGTTGTATGGAGATAACTACAAATGCTCCAGAGAAGAAGTGTTATTATGTTACACAAAATAATTAATCACTCTTGAGTTTTATATACATATGTAGTAGGAAAAGTATAGTTATGTAAAGTTGTTTATTTTCACTCTTGTCGCCAGCCGAGATTATAGTAGAGATATAATTTTTGGAAAAGGAAGGAGTCAAATTTAAGATTATCCTAGTTATTTCGCATATATGTAAAATGCGTAAATGCGTAAAATGCTTAAAAGAGATTAGTTGACATTAACCAAATATTTTAATTGAGATACTTTCTAGATGGTAAACTTATAAAATTAGTATTTAGCATTCTAAATCTGAGATGATGTGAGATTTTGCAAATTCATATGATGAGAGCATCACATTTTTTGTATTATTAGATATTTGAGTATATTATACACAGCTAGAAAAAATTCGAAAACAAAATATGAAAATAAAAAAAAGTTGTTTGTACCAAATGCGCGGCTCTAATGGTATCCGAACAAAAAAAATTCCAACTTTTATAATCTCGTATTTTTTGTTTTAACTATTTTGTAAATTTATTAGCTGGTTATCATATTATCCTGAGAATTTTAAATCTGAAAAAGGAGAGAAGTTTCAGTCGAGATATAGTCAAAATTTGACATCAGTTAAGATTTGGATGAATTTGTATTGCTCCCAACTTGCTAAAACATGCAAGACTCATCGTTTTCACAGTAAAAAACTTCAATTTTTGTATGGCAACATTAAGAAGGGGTCGCCCGATTTAATTCATTTCTGAAATTGTATTTACTATTATTATGAAAACGCCGTATACAAAATTTCAGCTCTCTATGTCAACTCGTTCTCAGACAGTGACCAAATATATATAGTGAAAACTTAAATCTATAATTTTTTGTGCAAAATTTCAGATCTCTAAGTAAATGCATTCGGACGGACGGACATTCAAAAATGAAAATAACTTTGAATATTCTGCGTGGGTGTCCAATTCATTCTGCTCTAGCATCCGTTACAAACGGAATGGACCTTAGTATATCTTATGACTTCATCAGGGTATAAATAACATCTTCATAAAAATTTGTTGTATATGTGTTTTCTTTTTAATTGTGGCTTTCACAAACCCTCAAAGCATAACTATCTTCGTTCTTCTCTAAAAGTTAAACTCAGTTCTATCATCCCAAATTCTAACCTTAAATTATGAAACAACACTAAACACTTTTTAAATCTCTTGATTACACGAAATGTTTCATTTTAACAACTAAAAGTTTGTATAGACTTTTTCAAAATTATTAATTAAATATTGAGCTCCTCAAAGGTCAATCTAAGGCCCACTTTCTTTTTGTGTGCACTTAAATAAAAGCCTTTTTGGCGCACTTGATGTTTTTTTTTTTTTTAACTATCATAGCGTTGTACCAGTTGAAAAAATGTTGGTTTATCAAAATATCGATTAAAAACAAATCCAGACCAAAAAACGGGTTTTTTTTTTACTCATACCCATATTTTTTCTGGAATAGCCTCAAAACATCGAAATTCAATATTCCGAATCCAGGATTATTTAAAACTCCTAATATACACAAAATCCTAGAACACACTGTTTGCTTTTCCCAATGTTTTTTGTTGTGTGTCCTCTTCTTTTTTTTTTTTTTTGATAGCCTTTACGTGCTTCATTTTAATTCAATTTTTTCAAGATTCTGGGCGAATCGCTATCCCTACTTGCTAGCTAGTAAGTCAATTTGACCGTTGGGTCGTTGATTCATTATGATTTAAATCAAGAGCTTACTTTCCGAGGTTGCTGCCTTTGGAAGAGCTTGTTTTTGTGATGTTGAATGTAATTCAAATCAAGTTCAATTTAAGCGGAACAATCATACCAAATAAAAATTCCCATGTGGAATTCGTATAGAAATCTTCATGGAAAGGAAGTTTGCTAAAACTGTAATTTCACGATCAAATACAAGATTTTTAAAAGGCAAACTGTTACCTATTCCTAGCCGATGCGTTTATTTTAACTCTTATCAAATCGTGGTGCCCGACTACTTTCGATCGTTTTATGGTTACCACGTAACGCAATGACGTACGACGCTAGTTTAATACATCGTAACAATTACACCCTATAGCTCTCTCTACGTTTATATTTACGTATGTAGATGTGGCAAAGCTTTTCCCATATTGGGAAATAATTATGTATTTTATGATGTCGATTCCTCGATTAGAATTATCCTCATTCTGACAAAAACTTGTTTCATTTTAGTCTGGACTCCATTTCTAACATGATGTGATATTTTTTATTTTTTCTCTACTCATACTTCAACTATCCTATCCCGACCTATGAAACTAAACTTCCCTCTCTTAACTATTTATGAAAAAAAGCTTTGCGTTGTTACGATAAGTTGCTTTTGTCCGTACTTCTCTTTCAAAATTAAATTATTCCCAGATTTGCCATGTCCTAATGATATCGTTGAAGATCCCAATAACCATAATCACAATTTTTTATTTTGTGGGATTGCATATCTCTTCCTCTTGATCCCGCCTCCCCATCCTACTCTTCTTGATATGTATATCCTACAAGGAAATCATCTTAAAGAATCCTTCTCACGTCATTTTATTTCCATGAATGGTTCGTTAAGTGCTTCAAATCTCTGAGAACCTATCGACCGCACTTTATCGCCTTAAAGTGAATTTAGAACAGAGGCAAAGTGCCGAATTTTTCGTTACCTAATAAGGAACCCATTCCCAATCCTCCCGTGCGATCCCATCTCCACCCATATTTTTTTTCTGTTTTTTTTTTTTTTTTTTTTATATACATTTACTGCCACTACGACAGTCTGTGACAGTGGAAAGGTTATGAAAATAAAATTAAGGAAGAAGGTTAGTATGTCTCGTGATAATCCATTCATTCATTTTATGACGTTTTCCCTCAAAAAAATCGTTTGTTTTGCCAGTCTCGTCCCCTTGCCATCCTTCCCGCGCCCGTTCCTCTTGAAAAATGTTGATATGTATGAAGGAAGCTGCTCCCCAAAATCGTCTTCCCTATTCTTGAGAGTTTGTATATCCCTTAATATATACATTGTAGTGGATGAAGAAAGGTGGCCGGAGGGGGTTGTTTTTCTTTGATTGCTTTTCTCGTCGTCGTGATATTCACTTCGTCGTCGACGTCGTCGTCTTGATTTTCCCGGACCTTCTCAATGTTACATTTTCGGCGCATTGGGAAAATATACACGATGAAATCCCATATACCTACAAACATACAAATTGACGTGGTGAAATGGGCATCCCTTTAATGCAAACGATGAAAATCGTAAAAATTTCTGAAGGAAGGAATATGTGCGTATAAGGATAAAGGAAACCGAAAAAAATCTTTTGTTGTCGACATTCTTGTGTGCGCGTTGTAGGTACGAAGAATATGTTCGGCATAAAAAATCATTTCGACAAAAGGAACAAATTTGCTTTAAGACATTGGCAATGGTAGCCGCCTATGAAGAAAACACAAGCTCTGAAGGAGGTATCTATACTTTCATGTTAAATCGCTTGGGTCTATAATATGTAGTTGGATAGATCTGATGTTATGTGTTTACGATTTCATAATGTGAAATGGTCCACGATAAAGATGTGTTTGTATACCTTAAATTGTGGGAAAAAGCTAAGTTACATATCATTGGAGAGAAGGTTTTATTTCTTATTTTCAATTCCCCGGACTTGAACCTTAGTGACAGTTCTTAGCTTTTTTGAACAAAGGTTATGCATATGAGGCCTTGAAAACATTTTAACAAGTGAAATTGTTGAGACTTCGATGCTCGATAGCATGTTTTGGAATAATTTTGATCAAATCATCAATATTTAAGCAATGTATCAACATCATCATCATCCTTTAATTCCTTATGACTAGATGAAGAAAATCATGAGATGGACCTGTTTGGATAATATCTCCAAAATTGTATTCGATTGTTTAAATAAGTTATCAGCATAATTTAAATTTTCGCATTGTTTTGGTTAAAAATTAATTACTTCTAGAATCCATCGCAAATAGTCGCACTAAACTGATATCTGTGAAACAAAGCCTTATCCATAATCTTATCCTAATCCGTTGAGTCCCTCAGGGCTCTATACTGGTTCCTTTTTTTTAATTGCTTATATGAATTAATGATCCCTAGATTTAGATTTATGAAAATTGTTCTAATAGTAGCAAACAAACAAAAAAAATTTCTTAAAACTTTGAACCAAATATTCACAGCCAAGTAAAACCACGTTTTACCATATATACATGTTATTTAGTTGTGTGTAGAAGGTTTTTGAAAAATAGAGATGGAAGGTTTATTATAGTCACTATGGCTTTAATAAGACTGGTGCTTTGTCACTAGTAACTTCTAGACAGGCAGTTGAGCCTCGGCTATCTTTTGATAGGTTTTTGGCCACCACGAGAATTCCGAATGGGTAGCCATTGGTAACTTTGTGTAAAATATCGAGTACATCGTTTTTTATTTCAGACTCCATGTTATGTGAAAGAAGATACAACACGTACAATAGCGAGTTATAGCTCTTTTCGTCAACCTAGACAGATTCAAATTGCTGGTCAGTTTCACTAGAAGGTCATCTGTTATACGACCATCAAATGAGAAGAGAGTAGATTCCTTGAGGGCAGCGTTTGGCTGTGATATGCCTGAACAGTTCCCTAAGTATTGTGGTTATTTTCTGCTTATGCAAATATTAATAAAGTTACCTATTTTACCTCCAAAGCGATTGTGATTCATACATAAACAGAATGTATATATCAAAATCTTTTGAGCTAGTGTGCGCGTATACCTTTAGAGACTGTGTACTATACTGTAGACTTAGAGAGGGTTATTTGCAGCAAAAGTGAACCATATAAGATTTTCGGTGTTGAAAAAAAGCGTAGTGTTTTCAAAGTACATGTAATAAAGTTAAAAGTCTTAGATCCAAGGAAAATATCGAGATTTCTAGGAAACCCAGCAACATTTCTAATCAAGTAGAAAGCAATCTACTGACACTGAATGTTGCTAGTTAATTAGGGAAAGTCTCGCTGAAACTACGATAGAAGGGAAAAAGGTGGCTACAAAAAATTTCAGGAATGGAATCTAGTAAGTGATGATGATGAATTATTAAATTGTTTTCCCTGTTTCACCATCTATACATACCATCGTACCTTATAAAATTGGTTATAAAATAATGGTTTCTTCCCCCAAAGGATGAGACCATATATATCATTTTTGAAAATTGTTAACTCATTCCTATCGCTTGTTTTTCCTGCAATATATGTTTGTATTTTTGAATAATGAAAACTGATACACAGCGTTATACCTCTTTCCATTATAACTTTTGTACAAAACGCAACAACGCACTGAGAACCTACGTACATATGTATGTATATAACTATTTTATATACATAATAATAGATATACCTACCTATACGCCATAGATACTTATAAAACAGTTTTGTATTCTCTTCACATAGCTCCCTAACACCAAACCGCACATCTTATCAATCCAAAATTCACCCTTCAACCCCTTCACTTTGACAGATTAAAACAAAATATGTGTCGAGGCGGCTTCACTTTCTCCTTCTCCTATTAACCTACACTCCTATCGCATACTTCTCTGTTCATTTCAGTTCAGTTCAGTTCTACTTCAGACAGAAATGTTGGTATTTCGTTGAGAAAATACTTTTTTAGATTATCACATCCTCCCTCCCACTCACATATCCTGGTATAAATCGCAATAGTCATCATCCTGAAGGATACTGGGATATAGAATATACGTTCGTACATGACAGACGATTGCCGCTAGTATTTCGAAGTATAAAGCTAGATCAAAAGGGATGGATCACTAGAATATGTACATACATTCTTATATGTGGCATAAAGAGTGTATTGCAGATAGGATCTATATGCATGCATGCGCATACATACTACATATAAGGGGCGCGATGATTTATATATATACATATATATATATATATACATTTCCGCCCTCAAATATCGCGTTTCATAAAAGTACAATTGTATATACGCACATATTATACAGCATATGTAGAAGAGCCCGCGACCCAACTTTTGTTATCCTTCGGTGGCTATCATACTGAAAGGGTTGGACCATAAATATTTTCCAAAGAGTACAACAAAACAGTTTTAGTCATACCCTCCTCCTTTGCTACTATTATAGGTATATCTACTATATAGACCTAGTATACTCCTTCAAGCCTTCTATGGTTTATCACAATGAAATATACGCGACATATGTACATACATATATGCCGACGATGACAACGACGACGTGTGTAACCTCACAAAATCGAAAACAATCAGAAAACCCCCGTCATTTCTATCCATTCCACTGTCTCGCAGAACGAAGGATGACTCGTAAAGCGGCAGATGAGAGATATTTCACAACATTCAGGATATAACAAAACAAATAAAAAATAACCACCCCCCTTACCGCAGTCTGTCACTCAATCAATTCCCCAACTCTAAACGTGGTACATATATACCCTTTATCATTTTCACATTTTTGGACCAACATTCAAAATTCATTCATTTTATCGACAATCACCGCATTTTTTGATTGGAAACGGAAGGCATATATTCTTTCAGAACTATGCGCATACATATATACATTGCACTTAACTGAAGAATTTTTAACGAGAATGGACAAAATCGGTTATATATCGATAAGTATACAAAATAATCGCTTTCAGAACACATTTGCGATGAATGAACGAAGTTGAATTCTTTTTGATATCTTACAATATTCCAAATTTTTATGTGTATATTGTACATTATATTCCTAAATATTATATTATGGAGTCTAAACTAATAGTTTGTTCTTATTCAAAATTTTTAGTAGGATTCACAAAAACTTCGCTTTTAGTTCGTTATTTTGTTAGCAATTTTGCTTTTTCATAATTACTTGTTTTCATATTATGTATCATGTAACCTTTTGATACCAAGTTTTATAGAGCAAATGAACCGAGGGTAAAGGACTACTTTTGATTATAAATTATCAGTTCGTTTCATGTAAATTAAAGAAGTTGCCATATTTTATCATTTTATTTTCATATAAATATTTGACTTGGAAATAATTTATTCAAGAGAAACAACAGAAATTTTGCATTCCACGGCTATGGATTTTTATTCTGCCGTAAAAAGCATGGAATTTCAATAATTTCAATTGAATATATACAGAATTTGGTCAAATGTGCCCAAACTTATAGGATACCTACAAACAATTAGACAGCAATTTCGGTTCAAATATTATTAATTTCCCGTGAATTGTTTTGATTTTCGGTTCCAATATTTCAAAATAGATTTTCTACGTTGTTCGCACTTCAGACCATAACCACAAAAAGGCATAGCTTTGAATTTAAAGTAAATTTATTTAAACTGTAAAGTACATTCACAGGTGTTTTGTGTCAGCAATAAAAGCTTTTAAAATTATCTGAAATTACTTATAATGGTAAGACTACAGAAAAAGACAATTATTCACTGACCGATTGTTTAGATGTAATTATTATAGGGTGTCTGTGACAGAGCTTGCAATCATGCGAGACAGTAGGATATTGGTGCAAACAAAGTATAGAGCTCTTCTTGATTTTTTTTTTTTATATGAGAGAATTATAATAAATTTCTCTCATATTATGTCTCGCTGTGTTTTACCATAGATGGCACAAGAATTAGATATCGCATGGTATACCAGACCAGAGTTTATAAATTGTGAAATGTTTGGTGCATTCCGGATTGGATACAACACGTCTTAGAGCATACCGAGAACAAATGTTGTTTTCACAGCAGTTTTGTATTCATTTGATCATCCTCCTCAGCACGAGAGATACGAGAAAATATAAATATAATGTCTGGATCTGGTTAACACTAGTAGAAACATGTATATGTTGATATATGAAATTATTTAAAATTTTAACTTTGGAGAAAGTAAAACTAAAAGATGAATTCTATCTGCTATGACTCAAATAATATGTAACGGAATAATTTTTGTTTGTCTTACCTTTTCAACGATGTATTGTTTCATGTTAACCTTTTAGTCTGAAATATAAAGAAAATTATTACTATAACAAATGTTAAAAAAACAAATAAAATTTGCTTAGGTAAACGCCAAACCGTAACATTTTTGTACTTAGTTTGGAGCAAAAATCTTGGCGAACTTAATACAGCAGTGCGCCATATCTAGATATGAGAAGGGGTAATGTCCGGGTTGATATACAAAAATAAAGTATTTTAAAGATGCAAAGATATCCTGAGCATGAAAAATTGCCAAGCTAATATACAAACCGAGAACTAAAAAAGAATCTAGTGACCCTTCGAACTCGTATCGTCATGGAAAATATTTTTCATTGGCAAATTACAATATGTAGGCTATTACAAATTAACCCACTGCATATAAATCAATATGCCTATCAGAGAACGAAACCAACCCAAACCAACCAGCCAACCAAAAGCGATATATTAATGCCATCATTGATTCAATCAGATAATATTCCTGCTAGAAGAAAGGATAATAACAATAAGAAATGAAATTCTAACGTTCACCATAAGGTGGCGTACTAAATCCCTTACCATGGTCAATAGTAGACGACAAGCAACTGAACGGGCCGAGTATAGCGGGTATTGAAGTATGTATAAGACGACATCACCAAAAACATATTAGAAGAAACAACCGCCTAGAGGTCCACTGAAGTTGGATAGGCATTCACACAGTTTTTGAATTCACGAAGATTGCACAGGATCAAACTAATAATGCTTTTTTATAAATGTAACTCTAAAAAGTATCGGTCCAAAGATCTCTGCGGTACACCTAGCAGATAATAACTAGATAGAGGGAATTTATTATTTTCTTTAATTAAAATTAGTTTTTTCATACCAATATATCAAAACTAAACTTCTCTCGAACTTGGTTAGAATAAAAAGTTTCCTTCTCTGAAAATTAAATTCTAACCTTCTCAAATGTTCAAGTAAGATGAGAATTTGTTTCAAGGAAACAGGTGCTACGCTACCTCAGTTTATAAAATATGAACTAATTTCGAGAGGTTTATCGATCATTGTAAGTAGTTAGCGAACAGTTAAGCTGAACTACTTAAGTATGTACTTTTCAATGTACTTATACGTAGTTAGTTATTTCTTGAGCGTTTCTTATTATCCAAATCGAAAAAAAGCTGAATATTAATTTAAGAAGCTGACGAAAAACCAATTTATTTATCTTTTTTCTTTATTTTTATTTTTTATTTTTTTTTATGAAATGAAGTGTAAATTTTCTGACAAATAGTTAATGCAAACTTCAAGGGAAAATTGATTTAATTACCTTACCAGGCCGCAAGTTTTGACGGTGTTTATCCTTAAGTGAAATTAATTTGCCACACAATTTATTGCATTGCGTGCTAAGAATGATTAATTAAATTAACATTTGTGGAAGTGTGCGATTTCTGTCCTCCTTATTTTTCAAATTGGAATATCAAGCCAGCAGGAATCCTTTGTTGATATCCTGATTACGTGTTTTAAGTTTTACAAAAAAAAAAAAATCTTTCTCCTTTATTTTATTAAGAATTTTTGAATTGTTTATATTATAAATGATTCAGTATTTTTTTTTTCGTTTTCCGGTCCTATTTGATCGGGAGGATGTCAATGTTAGAAAATTAGGAAACAATATCCTTCTTTTTGAAATTTTTTTACAGTTTTAACACCAAATTGCTAAAATTAGACGCAAAGCTTATTTTTCTTAGATATCCCGCATGGATTGTGGGACGACAATTGCGGCAAGATGTCCTTTACGTAGTTTGTCCTTGATCGAACTACGACCATCTTGAAATTCATTTATACATCAGCCATTGATGGGTGTCATCGTAATTACGTATTTAAAATCATAAAAAATCATGACTCTAAAATGTTTACGTATTATACCTAATTCGATTTTTTCACGAAATGATTTTTTTTTACTGCATGTATATTAAAAAAACGGATATTTTTTTGTTCTGTTCAAGCTGCCAAAACATAAATACAACGTCAAAGAATTAGAAAATAACATTTTATAAGAAACACCTTCTAGGAATTATCCTTTTCGCAAATTTTAAATAGCAATCCCTGTTCATCAAGAGGACAGGAAGGATCCAATTAAGTACTTGAATATGGAAGAGAGTAACATTGGGCTATGTTGTCTTCTGTGCTTTCAACTTTCGTCCTACTCAGTTCAAATACAAAGAACTATTGGAGACTATGGATAAGTCATGCTTATAGACAAGCAAAAAAATTATATGGAGGGATTCAAGAAAATGGGATTTGGCTTAAAGATATTTGTGTATGTTCTTATAGATGACCCTGTAACTTCAACTTACAATTTTTTATATTGATATTCGTTGGACCTTTCCAGGTCTATAAATTTTTCCCCTTCTCCTCTCCGTTCTGAAGTAATGTCTCAACAAAGTTAAAGTTTCGGAATATTAGTTCAGCTTTCTTATTTAACTACTATTTTTATCAAAAAAATTGGCGTTGAATTTTACATGAAGCTGCTTTAAAATTACCTCACATTCTGTACCCAAAATGTAGCCCTTTCTTCATTTGTTTGCATTTTTTCTTGAACAAATCAATTGAAAATTGCTTAAGAAGTTCATTCTCAAAAGATAATTTCCTACTTTCTGGCATTTATTGAACCTTTTCGCTGGATGAAAATTTTGGAAAGATCCTCCATCTATCTATCATCATCATATTTTCTAGCACATGAAAATATTTTTTTAATACATAATTGATAATATTTGAAAGCTTCCATCTTAAACCTTCGAAATCTGTTTAATTAATAAAATGTGAACTTAACATAATATTTATTATTCTCACATTCAACATTCCAAATATTTTTGAAATGAGAGTTCTGTCGTCAATAGAATGACTATTATTGGTAAGCACCGATGGTAATCCAGCTCAGTACCCGTAAAAACATGAGCCAATATGTTATCTCATGTAAAGAATCAATAAAAAATATCGGTTATTGAAACATTTTGTCTATATACATATAATACGTATATATGAATTGTATGTATACATAAATAAATCTATTATTGCTTAAAAAATATATTAAAAACGATCCTAGTTACATTATGGTTATAAATGATATTTAATCTACGTAGCTATTCACAAATATTTTAAGTAGGTACTCAACAGTACTACTACCATGAAATAATCCCATATTACATTACATATATTTTTAAATCAATATTTTTATATTCTAAATTAGATTTTCAAATCCCTTTACCCATCATAACAATTATAGATAATGTGCTTAAATCAGAACGTAGATACGTTTCATGTCAATGTACAAAACAAAACCTATTTCAGCTAGAGCCAACAATTATTTTCGCAAATACTCATTTTCCCATCCTAATTTTCTATACAACAAGAACATAAAAATTGCATTATTTTTACAAATCACGCAAACATTTTTTTTTTCCTATTTTATTCCAACGCAATTTTAATTTATTATCCATGTCACTACGACTGGAACTGTGTTCGCATATATATGCATATATACATACATAGAATGCAATGCGTCATACCCCCTAAAACCAGTGAAGTAATCATCGACCGCATCCACAGAAATAAAAAACAAGAAACGAAAAAAAAATCAGTTAATGAGCTTTTAGCATTATTTCCGTCTTTTTTCTACATCGACTTCATACACTAACTATATGCGTTGCCATCGCTAAATACCTACAACTGCGGATATAATCTCAATGCACGCACACACTTAGTATTTTTTCGGTTGAATATGTTTAGAAAAAACAAAAAACAAAAATGTGAACAGAACATAAAAAATAACAAAAAAACAGCATTTGGCCTATTTTCACAACGAAAAATGTGGGCCACGAATACATGCAATGCAAATTTATGGCGCATTTTATTTTATCGGCTCCGCATTCCTGCTGAAGTTTTTCTTAACAGAAGGAATATTGATATTGATCGATTATGAGATATCTAATATCTATCTATCTGTCCGTTATGTAATGTAAGTAGGTACATGCATACTTCTTATGGAATTGCATGTTTAATAAAAATCGATCAAAAAATAAATGCGCTGGTATCAAGAGGAAGAAATTCGAAGAAGGTATCTAAATAAATCTAATTCCACGATAGATGGTGACCAAAACAGCATCTGTACGATGCGATTGTGCGACAAGCTTTTCATGTCGCAAGCAGTTTATATTATAGCATGTAATATGTATGCGCTCAAATCAAGCTATATCTACTCAAAATCGATCAATTTCGAAATAAATCACTTTCGTTTCGATTACATTCAAGCCAGATTAAGAATACTTTAAAACTCTTGCTGTATACAGTTACTATAAGATAAAAGGATAATTCTGCTTGCATATAATAGATCTAAGGAAAAATTGTATTTTTTTACTTTCCTAGGAGCATAAATATCTTCTACACAAATTAGCTTTGTTCTAAGACATTCTTTTGACTTTTAAACATTTCTATATGAACTTATTGAATTATTTATTATAATTCAATATGTATAACATTTATGACCTTCCCACACTTCTCTTTCATCTCCTATTGCCTGGGTGGGGAATTATTAGAGCGGGTCTGTTAAACATTTGGTCTTTAATTCAATTCAATTAAATTTCTTTGTCATACTTTGGTGTTTATTGGGTCTTCAAGTGTAAATGGCTAGAATTCAGCGTTCATGATTTTTCTTGGATAAAAGAATTAGGCCTGCCGCACATTGAATGCAGCACAACACAGCACAGTGAGGGCAGGGTAGCATAGGTTTTTGTAATACGCACAAGTAAATGACCGACCGCATATTGGACACAGCAGAAGCAATATGCGGTCGATCATTTACTTGTGTATATTACAAATGCCTACGCTACCCTGCCCTACGCTGTGCTGGGCTGTGCTGCGTTCAATGTGCGGCAGGCCTTAGGGCTTGTTCACGAGCGGGATATGTATATCACATGCGTTGTCGCTAAGCATGCTTACTCTTTCTACGTGTCGTGCGATAAAAAAAAATTTATCGCAGCAATGCTCTTAGTTTGGTGCGATTTTCACCTTAACCTCAACATTTATGTTTGTTGACATTTGTAATCGGATGCTTAAATTACGTATTGATATATATAATATCTTTATGCCACCATAAAATCAAACCAAATCAAATTGTAGCCGCTGACCAACCTTGTGAACGTATCGTGCGATAAAAAGCAGTCGCAAATAGAGATAGATCTATAGGAAGAACTGGATGCCACCAAAATATCGCATCCTCATAAGATTTTTCCTTCTGTATATCAGCTTTTAAGGGGTAAAATATGGACACACAGAGCAACCCAACTAGATAACAGAAGACTTAAATGAAACAAACACGACAAAGAGCTTGCCGCTTGCGTGAATCGACAGAACAAGATACATTAAAGAGCACAGCTTATTAAGCATCAGCCTTAGGAACATAAAACAAAGCATAAAAAATCTAGAGTGCGCATTTTCAGATATATTCAAGAATAACGAGACATATCAATTATCCTTGAAAACAAATTTTCAGAAAAAGGACATGAAATAATTTTATAATTTTTCTCAGGAGCTTGAAATCCTCCTTAAATAAATAACGATTATTTCATGGGTGTGCGATATGTACATTTTGAGATATAAATTTTTGAAGTTACATCTACCAAGCTAAATTTGCCACTTTTCTCAAATTTCAAAATATCTACAGTATCTCCGTCATAAGTGGATAATACTATTAACAATATAACTAACCCTCCTGTGAAATTTTATTTAAATCAGAGATGGTAGATGCACAAATTTAAGCGATATTTGTCGATTTTCAGTGGAATTAAGTCAAGAGTTAAGGTAACTAAATTTAAAGTTTTTCTAATAAATGCGAAAAAGTTATTACACTTCCTGCTGCTAAAAGGAAAATAGCCCTTCCTGTCTTAAAAGCGTAAGAAAAATGAATAGGCTTTATACTTTTGGAAATTCGAAATTTGGATTTCATTTTACCTATGTATGTACCCATTTTACTCTTGATCATATTTTAAAATTTTATAGTTTTCTATTGTCTTGCAAAATTTTTTACACGGTATTTAAATTTCTAAGGACATTTGTCTAATAATTCATACTTTGTTAGCCAGGTTTTCCTATGCCTTAGAGACAACTGCAACTTTGTTTATTGAAGTTTATGTTTGATGAAAAATGTTCTAATAAAAAATTTCCCTTGGCGAATGTTCTATCAGACAATTCTTTAGATATTTATCTTTACATAATCTTGTTTTGTAAAAATCGGACTAATTAATAAAGTTCTGCTTATAGACCGCAATTGGTATCAAGGTAAGAAATGCGATCACCACTGGAAGGACATAAATTGGTAGTGGGCATGAATTGTAGCACTTACAACATTACTTATATTGAAACCTTATATTATTCCATATATGTACGTATTACTACGCATATTGGCTTGACTATTGGAATGAATAGCCCCACTCCTGTCCCCGCCACCAGCAACAATGTACAATATCACCATTATAATGGGGTAACTGGAAATTAAAGCGAGTACCTGCGTACATAATTATACATATGTATAATTGGAATTTGTTTCTTTGCTTTACATACTTTCTTTTATTACACAAAAGTTTAGGAAATGCCATCACTTACTTTATCGATCATATACAGTAAATTTCAATGAATAAAGATGAAATAACTATTTTCCCATCTATAAGAAGATATTAAATCATATGATCTCATCAATGCCAAATTACATAATTGCCAATAGAAAATGAAAACCCGAAATTAGGAAAATACTAATCCTCTGAACGAAGAAAAGAATCATCAAAACCTACCCCAATACTCAAAAAATGGAGAAAAAATATGTCATAATCCTATTGATTGAGGCGTTACACAATATTCTTAAAGTTGGGAGACTATGCTTTCATCCACTAACGCCCACACTCATTTCATCCTCTTCCACCATCAAACTCCTCTGCTTGCCGGTATAAATGCAGAGAAAAAAAAAAGAACTCAGCCCCATTTTTCCCGGGCCTGGGATTCGGGAAGCAAAAGTACTACTCCATAACAAGTCCGTCCACAACACACAGTGACAAACGGATGGAATAAAAGTACGTGTAATAATGACACGGAAAAAAAATATAAGAAATCGAAGTGAAAAACGAATAAAACAACCTGAAGGAAGACCTTGAACCAAAAGGAACACTTGTTGTTCAGAAGTTTCTTTCCCGGTATATGAGAGAGTGACAGGTCGACGCAAAGACGGTATATCACCATGGAAATGTTAGACGTTGTATATTCTATTTCTATCAATTTTTTCGGAAAATCATAGGGTGGAATTGGGAATAACAATGCGAAGTATTGTGTAGTGTTGGAATGGTTGTGAGGTGGGGTGGAAAGCATATAGGTATATTACTAGTGTTAAGATGAAATTATAGAAAAATAGACAACAGCACGCAGTTTTATTGAAGCCGTGAAACATGAACTTCATTCCTCTTCTTTCTTAGATAAAAGCAAAAAAAAAACAAGATGAGGAAAAAGAAAACTGATTCAGTTCCAAAGGTATCAAACGTCAGAAAACAGGGAAATTCTTTTAAATAAGGCGTTCGTTCCCATGACTCCTTATCTGGTTGCCTATGGTTACTTTTTCTTTTTGGTTTTGTTATGTTTTTGGTCTTCTCAAAAACACAATTTTTCTATTTAACAAAGTTTTATATAGGAATGAAAGAAAGAAGTAAACAAACACCACTCCCACAAAAAAAGGAAGAGCGCAATTATTTCTAATTTCAATAATAATGTTTTTCTTTACGGTTTGCATGGTTTCTGAAAGCATGTCGGAGAAAAAGAAAAATATTTGTACTATTTCACAATGTTTCAATATTGTGGTAATAAGTTTTCCTAATTATGTTCCATACATGATGATTGAGGTATTGAAAATCTTTGAAGAGCTTTCTTCATCATATTTCAACAATTGAAAGTAATATAATCAAAACAACAAATCATAATAAAACTGTACTAAATAAGAGGAACAAGTGGAAATGAAGCAAAAAACTTAATTAGAAAAAACTATTAGCTCATTTCCTTCACTGCTATTAATTCCAAATTTGGCAATCTTTTATCTATAGGAACAATTGAAATTTGAAACGCTAAGAGACAAGTAACAGACCATTAACATGTGTTCCAAATTGAGTTGATAATGAAACAGCAATTAAAATTATATGCGAAAATTATTCTTTGGGCATATAAAACAAATGAATTTATATCAACTCGTGATTGGTCTGGAAAACAATTTTATATTTGGATTTTGTCTTTAGTGAAATACCGATGTTCCTTGGATCACTGCTATTTATGTTATATATACAGGGTGTCCCATAAGTCGACGTCAAGCAGGAATCGGGTGATAGACCAAATCGTAACAGAAAATCAGAAAAATATAAAAAAAAATCTAAGTCATGTATTTTTCAAATTATAGGCATTTCTTTTGTTTTCGAGAAAATGTACACCTTGTGATGGTTTTTTAGCTCCTGTTGCTACAAATCTTTACTTTTTTCCAATTTTATTTTTGTTATGTAATCCCGAATAGTGCTTATGTAACCTGTTGCTTTAAATTCTAAGCCAACTGCTCCAGCTTGGAAGAAAATGTCACAATATGCCGAACCAACAATATAAAATTAATAATTCGTTGAACTTTAACTGACTGTACTGAAAGTAGTCTGGCAAGTAACTTTAAAAGTTGACGCATTTAATAAGGATTCTAAAATGGTATAACACTTGCTACATTATTTCTTAGAATACAGAAAACAAAATTTTTTTCTTCAAAAAACCCAGTTTCGAAAAAAAAATTTCATCTACTAAAAATGAATCTAGTGTACCCAAAGCTTGCGTAACTTTAAGATTCTAGCTTGACTAAGATGGAGAGTCATTCCATGAAGTGTGAGTGAGCAAGATAGTGACGCTAGCTCGTCAAATCATTTACTTTTTACAAATGTACATCGTCTACTCTCCAGAGAGGGACGACTTCCAAACCAAGTACATGGTGAAGGAAGAGTTCCATATCTTACGAGGACGTAATACTTCAAGCAGTTGAAGAAGATCCAGGTAGTTCGGTACGTGCAATCCAGGAATGCACAGGAGTGCCCAAAAGTATAGCTCACCGAATATTACAAAAACATGAGCTCTACCCATACCATGTACAGCGAGTACAAACCCTGCTACCTCGGGATTATCAACCTCGGGTTGCGTTTTGCCAAACGATGCTACAAAGACAACGGGAAGATCCGCGATTCTTCGAGAAAATTTTGTGGTCGGATGAATCGACATTTAAAAAAGACGGTTACATGAACCGACACAACTTACACGAGTCGCACGTAGAGAATCCGAATTTAATGAGACAAAATAGATCTCAATACCGTTTTAAAATAAACATGTGGACCGGAATTTTAAACGGAAAAGTCATAGGACCTTTTGAGTTGCCAGAGGTCTTTAATGCTGAAGTTTATTTAGATTTTTTGCAAAACCATTTACCTAATTTACTGGAAGACATACCACTAAGTATTTACAGAGAGATGTGGTATCAGCAAGACGGCTGCCCAGCGCACTATGCCCTTTCAGTTAGAGAATATCTCAATGAAGAATATCCGGACAGATGGATAGGGCGGTCTGGTACGATCTCGTGGCCAGCCTGTTCACCTGATCTAAATCCATTAGATTTCTTTTACTGGGGAACAGTAAAAGAGAAAATTTAGCTGAGCTTCGGCAAAGAATTACGGAAGCAGTTGAATTTGTCAACAACGGAAGAATTGCCCGTCTGATAACCCGGTCTTTTTAAAAAAGATGTCGAGCTTGTATTGCAGCTGAAGGAAGTCAGTTTGAACATCTTTTGTAAATAATAAATCTTAGCATCCAAATAATTAGTGTTTAATTTTAAAATTAAGGAAAATTTGTCCTAAATTTAACAAAAAGTTAGCATCTCATGACTCGAAAGCATGAGTATCCGTTTCACTCACAATTAATCTTAAAGTTGCGCTCTTAAGGCAAGCTTTGGGTAAACTAAAATCATTTTTAGTAGGTAAAAAGAAATTTTTCGAAACTGGGTTTCTTGAAGAAAAAAAAATTTTTTTTCCGTAATCTAAGAAATAATGTAGCAAGTGTTGTACCATTTTAGAATCCTTATTAAATGCGTCAACTTTTAACGTTACTTGCCAGACTGGCGTAGTACATTTTTTTTTTTCAGTACAGTCAGTTAAAGTTCAACGAATTATTAATTTTATATTGTTGGTTCGGCAAAATGTGACATTTTCTGGCAAGCTGGAACAGTTGGCTTAGAATTTAAAGCAACAGGTTACATAAGCACTATTCGGGATTAGATAACAAAAATAAAATTGGAAAAAAGTAAAGATTTGTAGCAACAGGAGCTAAAAAACCATCACAAGGTTTACATTTTCTCGAAAACAAAAAGAAATGCCTATAATTTGAAAAATACATGACTTAGATTTTTTTTTATATTTTTCTGGTAACTGTTACGATTTGGTCTATCACCCGGTTCCGGCTTGACGTCGACTTACGGAACACCCTGTATATTCAAGATCAGATAATAATAGATTATTGATTTGTGATAGTAAAAATGTTAAACTTTTAAATTTTGACAAATGTAAGGCGATTAACTTTACGTAGTTAGTTTTGTCAAGAGATGTTTGACCCTCTGATTTTAATGATCCCCTAACTTTTAAGATCTTTGTATCTAGCTTTTTTATGATTTCTTCTCAAGTATGCTTTTCTCGTTTAGTGTTATTTTCTAAAACGCTTGAAATCAATACAGAGAAGATTTATTCACCTCGCACTTAGACTACTTTTATAGAATAATCTTCAAATACTTTCTAAGAACGAGACGGGGATTAAATTTTCTTAAGCTACCTGCCTACGCTCGTTAAATTAAGGGAGCTAATTTAAGTAGTATTCATATTTCAAATAATTACAGATGTCATAGACGCTCTTGAATTCGTATCAAAAACCAATAATTCGCCCACGAACTGTACATGTGTACCTAATCATCATATCAATTATGTTTATAATAAGCTCATTTTCTCTATCTTAGAAAGCCTCCACAGAATAGGTACTCAGTACCTAATTGATTTTAACATATTAGTACCTCACGAAGCTGAATAGTCTGACTTAATTATACTCCTTAGTTTTGTTTTGTGTATGTTCTTTGTCTCTTTATTTTTTTTTTTTTACTCTATAACTATGTATTTTCCATTTTAGTTTAATTTCGTTTGTAATGGTCAAGTGAAATGTTATCCTCTATATCGCCCGGTGCCGCACTGCAGTCATGAACAAGGGATAAAATTCTAAAGAAATGTTTTCCACTGAATTCGTAAGAAAATTAAATGCCTCACATATATCATATATCTATTCCTCAATCTGCTCGTAGAGTAGTTCAGTTTACTACATATGTAGACCTGTAAAAGTTTTCTTCTACACCTACTCTTAGCTCGTGCACTACACAGTGTAAGTACAAAGCATGGACTCCTCCATTATAACATAGGAATCTGTGGACAACTTTAATTAAACTAGTAAAATACTAAACGTTCCATCTGTCCGTCTGTACGCACGATAACACGAAAACGCGTGTACTTAAAAAAAAAGCAAAATTAAAATCGAAAATAAGACAAATCGGGCAACTTCGTGGGGTTGCCATACAAAAAATTCGTTGTCCACTATATATTTGGACACTGCCTGAAAACGCGTTGACATAGAGAGCTGAAAATTTGTACATGGTGTTTTCATAGTAATGGCAAATAAAATTTCAAAAATATGCTAAATCGGGCAACCTCTTCTTGGTGTTCCCATATAAAAATTTTGGTTTTTTACGGATACTGTGAAAACGATCAGTTCTAGACATTTTTATTGTACTAAAAACTTCTTCATAACATGAAATTCTATAAAATTGGTTATAATCATTTTTTCTGTCCATCCCACGGGCACACCCCAAGGCGGTATTTTATCACCTTTACTAAGGGTGCTCATTATGGATGACCTCCTGTCACTACTTACCCGGAAGGGATATAAGGTAGTTTGTTATGCTGATGACCTGGTGATATTAGTCACTGGTAATTATGAATATGTACTCTGTGGACTGGTGCAAAACGCAATCCGACGACTAGTCATGGACTGGGCTCCGGATTTTGGATTATCAATCAATCAACTGAAAACATTTCTATGACTAATAAAAGGAATATCCGCGCTCTAAACCTTCCCTACATTGGCACTACACGTCTAGAACTAAAAGATAGGGTTACATACCTCGGTATCATACTATATAAGAATCCAAACTGGAAACAACACCTTGAGGATAGAGCAAATAATGCCCTTAGAGCCTTCGCAATGTGCCGCAGAACTATAGGGAAAAGTTGGGATTCAAACCACGGATGATCCTATGGATCTACACTAGCATCACCCGACCCATGATAACCACGGTTCTATGGTGTGGTGGAAAGCATTGGATTTCGCCAACCATCGTAAGATATTGAAAAAGATTCAGAGACTGTGTAGATACATATCGACGCTGAAAAGCATAAACGTCGTAACCGACCAAAATGAAACTTTTCACTAGAGCCCAAAATCTTTTTCAAAATCAGAAGAGAAATCATAACTTCTAAACTATTTGTGAGGGAAGTGCTATTTTTGGACAGATTTGTTTTTAAAATTATATCTACAATTTGCAATAAGTAGAATTACGCTAAAGTTAGTATAAGTATTAGTTTTTCCAGTTACAGCAATCCGTTTTTTGTTTTACGGACCTCAAGAATGCTGTATCTGATTGTTTCCAAGCTCTATGTTTAAAACAATATTTAACTCTTGATGTACAATCGCACAAAACAAGACAAGTAGTTTATATAAAAGGCTGTAGTTACAATTAAATTTTTATTTAATACTCTTTTAACGTAATAACACGGTATTCTGAGTTATCTATAAGTTCAAAAGAATAGATTAACTGCATCTATCATGCAAAACTAAGCAATAACAAAATGCATTAGAAGCTATTTGTCATAATCAATAACTTCTTGAAAATGTAGTATAACTTCGAACAATGTCGAGAGTTAATAACAGAAGTCATCATTTTACGATCTACAAAAATGATGTACGCCTCTCCAGCCGTCAAACCGTGGATGCTGTTTGTAACTCGCTTAAAAATTTGCAAACCTTTCTTTGCTTTAAGCAACATGAGTTTAAAAAGTAACGGATTTTGACCCTTTTACTGCAAATCAAGTCGTAGTTAGCGGAAAAAGTATAGGCGTTTTCAATGGCGTAAATTATTTTATTTTCATCGTAGAGATATCATGAGACCCAGAGCATTCGATGCAGTTTTTTTTGCATTTTTGACATTTTCGTCGGTTACGACTTTTATGGTTTCCAGCGTCGATATAAAGAAGGAAGCATAAATCGCATCGCTGAGGTTGCATCTCAATCAGAGCTGGATTCACGCTGGAGCAAGAGCACGGCTCCAATACTGAAGAAAATACCGGAGCAGTTATTTTTTGTGAGGAGCCTCGTATGGAAATCAGCCTACACTTTGAAAGCTATGTTACGGTTTTCCAGGCGGAAGTCAAGGCCATTCTTGAAGCGGGAAGATATCTCCTCAACGCGTATATGGTGAACAAGGAGATTGCAATCTGCTCGGACAGCCAAGCAGCTGTAAAGGCCTTGTCAAGGCCTTTCGAGACCTCCAAGTTGGTACTGAAGTGCAAAACCACCCTAAATTCCCTCTCGCTGTGTAACAGGGTCCTCGTTGTATGGGTGCAACCTCAGAGGATCCATCCTCTACAATCGCGATTGCACCAAAAACTCTTGCATCTAAAATGTCGGCCTGGGCTGACTGCCAACACAGTTACCTTTGGCTGGATGATCCTTCGGGCAAAACTACTAAGGAACTGTGGCGTACACCTAACCCAAATCGGACGAAAAAGATATTAAGACTGAGCAAGTTAACTCTGAGAACACTTGTGTCAATTCTCACTGGGCACTTTCTTCTCAGGGGTCACCTACACAAGATTGTTGATGATCCTATATGTAGAGGATGTGGAGAGGAACCCGAAACGGTGACTCACTTCTTGTGCCACTGTCCGGCACTCTTCAGAAAGCGTTACAGACTCACACCTCCTGGTAGGCCGCACCAAACCGGCAGGGAGGGTTGGGGGCCAATTCTGAATTTGTTTAAAGCGTCCGGCTGGGACCTATGAACTATTGCTTATAAGTCTGGAGGGTGACCAATGTGCCTTGCTGTAGCCTAAGTTCCAGAGTCCTTCTCCCGGGGGACTCAACCTCTTTTCAATGCATCCATCCATTGTTTTTTTTTTTGTCCGGCGAACCGTTCTACAAATATATGCGAAAAACCACTGCAAAAATCAAAATTGCTGAAGTGGGTGACCATACGATATTTCATACGCGCATTCATCTAGGGTATCATAAGAATTGGTCTTAGACCAATTCTAGATTTTTTTACTTGTTTGGTAATAGTTTTTTTTATAAACATTTAGGGCACGAATATTTGCTTTAAATTATCATCGGTAATTTTTTCTTTATTTATTTTTAAACACTTTTCACAATTTCACAGAAATAATCAACACACCTCAGATAGTTCGAAGTGTCAAGTGTAAAAAAACGCGTGGCTCTCATTGTATGTATCATAGACGCCACAAGGCGGCGCGCCGCAAGAAAACGCGTGGCTCTTATTGTATCTAGGGGCTTAGTCCTTAAATAAAGGCGTGGCTCAAATTGTATCATATACCTTGTTCACATGAAGCGGGCTAGACTGGATTATAGAACTCCGGAATGAGAATGGAATGGAGAAGAGTGGTACTATGCGAATTAGGACTATTCTAATTCAATCTAGTCCGCCTCATGTGAACAAGGTAATATACGCCACAAAGTGGCTCCACAACAAAAACGCGTGCCGCTCATTATATCTAGGACTTTAGGCCCAATCTACATCGAGAGGTACACGCTACAAGCAGCAAGCTACACAAAGCTCTATTTCAGCGTATTCCTATGAACGTAATCAGTCCATGTAGCTGGCTACACCATGTAGCTTGAAACTTTCTATGTAGCTGTTTCTACGGTACGCCATATGTGCAAACAGAAATTTGTAGCTTGAAACTTGCAGCTCTCGATGTACATACATATGTAGTTTGGTCCTTATTTTCGTAATAGAGATTTTTTTTTGTCTAAGCTTGACACCATATCGTCAAAGTGAAACTTTATCGCAGTGAAACTTTTATACCTATCTACCTTTTTTTACAATTGTTTGTTTCTTACTTTTTGCAAGCTAAACATCACTTTGAATGAATATTAGGAGTAATAATCAGTTTTTGAAAATTGTTAAAATTATAAAAAGATTAATATGTTTGCATGTAGATAGGCCCTTTTCGAGGTCAATTGATTCTCATTTATCTCTGTCTTTCTAGGATTTGATACTAATTTTTTTCTAATTACATAGATATATATTTTAGCAAATAAAAACCAAAAAAAGCAACCTTCAAAATTGTTGGAACATTATGCCGCATTAGTCATGAAAAGTTCTTAATGCGCTGCATTGACGAATACATACCTACTACACAAAAAAATTCTAAAGCTTAAGCCCCTCACCTTACCTACATACATATCTACCTACTTATTGCAAAATTAAAATGGTTTTTAAAAAATACGCATTCATATAGCACTGCCATGCCACATTGAAAAAAAAAAACGGAATAAACAAGTGTGAAGTCGTAGTCGTTCTAAATCATTCAAGGCCAAAAACGATCATTTGATCAAAACACAAAAAACGAGATCCAACAGTGTGTAAACATCAGGACAGTGATATACATACACATAAACAGAGTATAAAAACCCACACAGATGATGATCGCATCTAAAAGAACACCCAAAAAAAGCTGACCTTATCTAATCTCGGTCGGCTTGATTGCTGTGCTGATCTTCCGCATACGTAGAGCGTTTTTCAGGATTGGTCTGTATGCGATCGACTCGTATGCGCCTCAAAAACTGTTTGGAAAAATTTATCGCCAAAAATAATAATTAAAATAGTCTGCAATTATATGTAGGTTTAGGTAGGTATTATGTAATCGTGCTGGGCGCCACTGTCGAATATCGTGTTCATGTCACATGAGAAGAATCTTCTTAACGCATTAATTATTTCGTGTAAGGTTTTATCTTTTTTAGCCGGAAAATTAAGGTGTAAACAGACACACTGTGGCAAAATGTATTAGTGTACAGATATTTTATATGTGTGGGTTTAGGTTTAAATATATGCTTTACTATATATATGTATACATTTATAGATATATATATATATATTTATTTTTTATTCCAGTGACGCATGCTTAGATAGCAATAGAATTAATACTGAAAGGGTGTTTCATAATGCGCTTTAAGATGTGTTCGTGGTGACCTATATATTTTTTTTAAGTACCTACTTATACTTCGCGTGCTCGTTTAGCATTGCACTTTTGTTTTGTAATCACGGCACCCTGTAATTATAATGGGTGCAATTCAAATATACAATATATGTACATACATACATTGAAGGAACAAATCAATTATTGAAGGAAAAAATTAATTGTGCGAACGACAAAAACAAACTTTGTTTATGTAAAATTATTCCATCGGAGCGTGAAGCTTTTGAAATTTCGTAGTAGAATTATTGGATAATGATAGATGATCCTTGCAACGAAGGCATATTGTGTTGCAGATGCTACTTTTTTTTTATATTGGGATTTAAAAGAGCTTCCCACAGAGAGCTGTGCTATTGCATCATTGAATTCAGTAGAAAATTTTTGAAAACATGATTATTATTCTCTAGAAACACTGAGTATTTTTAAAATTGCACTTAATAATAAAATGCAACAATGTTTAGCTAATATTACAGCTAAGTAAATTGAATTGTGATTTATGTGTGAAATATGTCAAGCTCTTGTCAGGGGAAGCGCTTCCAAAACAAAGCCAGAAAATATCTTTTCCGAAACGAAGCTGGAAATGGAAACGCTCAAAGACGAATGCAAAAGAAGAGGTCAGATTCAGATTTCTGGCAAGCGCTCTTGGAGTGCTTGTGGGGTAGCACTCTTGGAATGCTTATACGGCAATACAGAGGGATTCAAAATAAGGACTTTACTAAAAAAATTCAGTTTTATGGTGAATGCGTTCCGTTTAATTTTCAATCTATGTATACGAATTACAAACACACTTCAACTGACTAGGTACTAAAGAATGATAATTCTGCTGCGCTTTTAGATGCGTATGAGTCATATTTTCACAACAAAAAAACAAATAGGTTATGAATAAGCCTAAACTCAGAGAAGAGATCTGCTTCCGCAAAGATTCTTTTGGGCATGGTAAGAGAGCACTTCGGAAAAGATTGAAACTTCAGTTGCGCTTTCAGATGAACTGTCATATTACACATCTTCCCACAATAAAAAACGAATAAGCCTAAACACAGGGCAGAGAGCTTCCGCAAAGATTCCTTCCGCTATGATAAAAAAGCGCTTCGGAAAAGATATATTCTGGCTAGGTTGTGGAAGCGTTTCCCCTGACAAGCGCTTGACATATACAAGCGCTTCCATACAATATCCAGAACATATCTTTTCCGAAGTGCTATCCTACCATAGCCAAAGGGATGTTTACGGAAGCAGATCTCTTCTTTGAGTTTAAGCTCATTTTGTTGTGAAAAGAAGAGTCATATGAAAGCTCATCTCTTCTCTGAGTTTAGGCTTATTCATAACCTTTCTGTTTTTTGTTGTAAAAGGATAACTCATTGGCATCTGAAAGCGTAGCAGGATTTTCACGTGCCAAAAGTGCTTCTCAAGAATCTGCAACTGAGCACTTCCCTCTGCGGACATGCTCACACTAAAACGATATGAACAAGGATACGGTAGGAAGCGCTACAAGCTTCCAATGGAACGCTCATGCATACATCTTTGAGCGCTTCCATTTTCCCGCTGGGGAGTTCGATTTGTAGACAACAGACCACGGCACAGCGACATATACATACAATTATTACTCAGCTGAGAGTTTTTGTTTGAGGAATCAAAGCCATTTGGTTCAGATAAATTTTTTTAAATAATTTTGTTAGGAAAAGTATAAAAATTTTATTTCGGTTTACAAGATAAGAAAGATTATTAGAACATCATTTTTCTGTATGAATAGTAGTTTAGGGCAGAAGAGCTATTCAAATCAAACTTTTGTCAGTTTTACATACATATATAAGAACACTGCAAATATTTTAAAATGTTAGGACACTGTTGTGGCTCTCATTTGGTAGTGAGGGAGTCTGTTTCATGGTTTGGGAAGTATTCCCGAGGGTTTTGATCCTATGTTTATTAAAGTCCTAAACTAACACGAAGATCAAAAGATTTGAAAGCAATATCCTATTACTCGTATTGCTTTCGTATAAATTTAACCTTATTTGTTCTCATCATGATCAGAATTATGAACCCAAATGATCTATTTTAATTAAAAAAAAAAAAAAAATAAAAATCCTTCTCATAGTTAAACAAACACTCACGCCATTTAATATTTTTATTTTCAGGAACAGTATTTAAGGCACACAAACTTATATTGGCAGCTTGCTCGAAAAAATTTGCCGAACTTTTTGAAACAGCACCAATTGTAAATGGACAGCAATGCTGTGTTATCTTGGAGGCTACTTCACCAGAAAATATGTCAGCACTTCTAGAATTTATGTACAAAGGTGAAGTACATGTATCACAAGAGGCTCTAAATAGTTTTCTTAAATCTGCAGAAAACCTTCAGGTAGATAATTTGTTTTTCTTCTGTGTTTTCAATTTACATTTTCATTTATACAATTTGTATATATTTAGGTAAAAGGTTTATCAACAGAACATGGCCGATTAGCAGCTGCCCAATCCCAATCACATGATTCACAAATAGATTCACCACCAGGACGAAGGCAACAACGCAATAGCCTGACGGGAGCTAATTCAGGGAATTCACATAGTGGAACTGGTGGTAGCAATTCTGGGGGTCACTTAGGCTTAAGCAGTTTGAAACAAGAATGCGATTCATTGATGCATCCAAGCAGCTCAGGTTTAGGCGGAATTTCACCTTATATCCCGCCAATGTATAGGCCATTAACATTTGATCCACCTCGTAAAAGACATTTACGGAGTCCTTTTGCAGAGCAAGAGACTCGAGGAAGTGTATTAAGAGATGGATCAAAGGGTAGTGCAGAAAGTGCTAGTCCAGTTAATAAAACGTACAGGTTTGTGCAAAAAAATAAAATAATATATATATATACTATATATTAACATTTACTGTTGTTGTTGTTATTCTTCATCTTTGTACAATAATAATAATGCTACTACTTTTTATAGACCTTCAAGCAGTACCTCATCAAACGCCCCAACAGAAGCCGACACAATGCAATCTGAAAGAACCTCACCACAATCAAGGTAAGTATTTGAAAAAGCTCAGTTTCGCAGTTGAGTTAAAATTTTCAATTCTATCATTAAAGAAGGCAATAAAAAATTTTTAGAAGAAAAAATATTCTTAGCAGATATGAAAATCACAGCCCACCTAGTACAACAGCCGGAACAACAGGAAATGGCACAACTGGATGCCAGGATAGAACAGAAAGAACCGAGAGCACAGAACGAAACAATGGAAGTACAAATGAGGCAAATGCGGATGACAAGGACGAAAGGGAAACAAATGATGTAAGGATAGATAAGGAAACCAGTGAAAAAGGTTTTGCGTCTAAGGTATTATTGTTTTTGTTTGTATTTTTGTTTTAAAATTGAAAAAAAACATACATGTCTATAGTACATAGTATGTACAAGTACATATGTACATGGATACATAATTGTCTCGGCCATCAAGTTTTGTGTTTATTTATGTACATTTTAGTGTTTTATTTTTTAAATCTCTTTAATAATTCAAAAGCTTTGTATTGAATTGACCGTTATTTCCCTTTTTTTAAATTGAAAGGTGTACCATTTTTTAGGTTCATATACCTAGCTAGTAGGTCTTGCTTAACCTGTTATTAGTCCTTAGTTTATACGAAGCATGCTCATAGATTTTCTTATAAGTAAGAATCGGAGTGGCGTAAGCAATTTTGCATAGTTTAGAGTAAATTCATGTTTCGCACCTCGTCCCATAAAAAGTATGGACATCTTTTGTTGCAAATGGCAATGAAACACTGCCATCAGTAGCTGTAACCGAAAATTTTGACTTACTTTATGATGGGACTTAGCGGGTGATCGTTAAGAATTAAGAATCTAGTCTTGAAAAATTATTGACTTACGCCACTATGGTTCTCACCGGCTCAATTGTGGAATCGTCTTTTCAAAGTTTTTAGGAATTATGAAACCTGGAGTGCCCACCTGTCTAGCGCACCAACTCAAATAAAATTCACGTGACGTGCGAACAGTCAGAAAGCCATATGAAACGAACCATGGAATTCTACCAAATTACCAATATTTACTTTATGTCTTGTCTGTCTGTTACCTCTGACATTAGTTACCCTTTAACATTATTATTTTAATTGAGTCTTCCAATCGTTTGAAAAAAAAACTAGCCCAAATTCTTATAGTCAACGTCCAGTTCCTAGATGCACACTTTAACAACCTATATCTGGCAAAGTGTTGAACGCTCGTATGAGTAGATTATATACATACATGTTTTATACACAATGGCAATAGGTGTGCTGAATCTACCAACAGACACAGACACACTTGTCACGCTCAATAATGAGATTTTTTAAATTTACATGTATTACAGACTCCAAAGAACGGAGCGCATGATGGGCTTTCAGGGTGTATCATTTCAGATGTTCAAAAAACATGGTATCCCTTATCTTTACTCACCGATGTCTTACTATTCTTTTAATCAAGCACAATACATCCCATAGTATGTTTGTTTTCAACTTCTATCTTTCCCAACAGGGAAAAGTCCCAACAGTTATATGTTGGGAAGGCTTACTCGAAAATTTACGAACGATTTGTACCATTTATAGCTATAGTACAGTATGCATGGAAATACCAAAAAATTATTATTTTTCAGATTAAATATCACCATTGGTCAGATCAACTCCAGGCTACCTAGTAACTACTTCATGACCGTACAAATAGCACAGTGAAATTTAAACAAATAAATTTAAGCACGGCGCCATGTGTTAACTAAAATCTAATGAGCGGCCATATCCGTTGAATGCATGGAAAATAAGTTATAACTAGGAAAGCAAGCAAGCTCAATACATAGATTGGCATGCGTCTTGCTATTAATTGCATAATTTAAATGCACCTCCATATCATCGCCTCTATGTAAATTCATTTCGGAAAATGACCAAAATATTTGTAATTATTAACATTTCAATGTGAATTAGTTTTGGAGAGAAGACATTGTACTTAAAAGTGGCTGCATTGTGATTTTTCATATTAAACGCCCAAAAGCCTAAAGCCGACTACAAATTTTCAACGTTCTTTCTCGGCCTAAATTATTTTTCAATCTTGGTCTAAGGACGAAGAAGAAGATATTAATAACAGTGGCGGCATTTACATATAATCATAACATATAAAAATAGAAGATATTTTAGAAGCTAATGAGTTAAATTTGGATATTTAAAGTAAATATCTATTCGCATACCTACTAACTTGAACTGCAATTAGCAATTGATGAAAATATTGTAAGTCTATAATTTTTCTATTTACTGCTTATCTACAGATAAGAGAAAAATCAAAGCGAATCCACATAAATCCTCATCATTGTTATCATCCCCATGTACGTTCTGAAAACGTTCTTGCATACGGACTGAATTGTAGATTGAGAAAGAACGTTACATACATAATTAAGTACGCAATTATTGTAGCCGGTTTAATAGTCTCTAAAAAGTATACTTGACGAGAGTTCACTTTCTTTCTCTACTAACCTCCCCCTTAAACAAAACTTATAAAAGGCAAAAATGCATAAAAACAAGGTCTCTGATCGCCTAGTTTAAGAATGAGCAAATATTGAAATTTCGTTGACTTACCACTACGGAAGTCCAGTTCAATCTGTTGATGATGCAAACTGATAACAGCATATTCTCTGTGCGTATACAATTACCAAAAATATCGCAAACACTTGTATAAACAAAATTAACTTTTACACTGATTAACTATGATGTATGTATGTAAAAACAAAAAAACGAACTTTTTCATCATTTCAGTCTTAGTCAAAACAACCTCATAAATTTTACCCTTAACAACACTGATTTGAACAGCCAGTGCATTGAAACAAAAGCATATACATACATATACATAAAATAAATTCACCTAATTTCAATGCTGCACATCTTGCTTGAAGATTTATTATAGCTGTGTTATTTTGTGTTCGCAGAACAAAACAAAACAAAAGATACACAAAAGAACGCCTCATACATTTTCATAGAAGATTTATAAATGAAGTGAACAGTACAAATAGTTTAGTTTAATCGACAGAACAATTTGTTCTCTCCAGTATATGGTAGTTCTAGAACAAGGTACACAAAAGAACACAGCTTATAAAAACTAATGAACACTATGCCACTCTTTGATCAATTCAATTTAACTCGCTTGTATCTATCACCGGTATCATTCACGAACACACACACAAATATGCCGAATGTAAAATAAATTTCTATCAGTCATTACTTGAAAAGAAATGCTCATTTTTAAATTAACAATCCTATTCTGCACAATACTATCACCTTTACTATGTGTTAATCTGGCCTGTCCAAGAGCAAATTTTATCGATTGTACGTACTTCACACAGGATAACAAAAGTGTAAAAAATTTAATACCGTTATACTTTTCTTATTACGCTTGGAAATAAATTTTAATTTGTTCAATTATGCAAGTTAATTTCTATTAAATTTATTGCCTCCGTATCCAAAAAAAATTTTTAAATCTTCTTAACCCATTTCAACTGGCTGACAAAATCCGACTGCCTGATCTTGAGTAATTGCAATGACCACGATTTGCACTGTAAACTACAGCTTAGCAAGGGCATGCTCAATATTTAAGAAATGACGCCGGAATGGGCACATGGTAGTTGAACACAAATAGAAATTTACTGTGCAATATTGCAATTCTGTGAAATATTGCGCCCACCAGAAACAATGAATTATTTCGAAAAAGTCGTTGGAACTTAAATCACATTTTTAGATATAATTCGATGGGGGTAGATCGTTCCAAGAGTTGCATTGCGGATCCAGCTGCATGATCTGTAGCAACTCCACACTGTTAAAACCAAAATATACTAAATCATGTTTTCTGTAATTGTAGTATTAATTTTTATTTACAAGTTGGTTGTTCCCCATAATTTTCGCTACACGAGCAATATTTCTTTTTATGCGATCGGCTCAACTCTGATCTTCGTTTGCATCGCAGATCTATCACAGTTCCCGATCGCTTATTATTTTAAGATAAACTTGTCTGCGCTGTATGAGCTGTTTGGTAAATTAAAAATCTTTTGTATTCTCTTTGGGGTTTGAATTGACTGTTTGTTTTCAAGGTTAATTTTGAGAATTTTGTACATTGAGATATGTATTGTGTATCGCCCCTATTAAATCTATCAGTTTTTAACAGAATTTTTCAAATAGGATAGTTACTTTTGTCTCATCTATGTAAAACCGAGCACCAACTAAGGTCCCCCATTCACTTACAGATTATCTGCTGATCCGAACTGTAGATATATTTAAATTGGGCCACACATTAACAGTTCAAATCGTACGATTTGATCTACAGACTAGGTAACTGTGTGCATATATTAGAAATTTGTATGATTTGATTGTCAACCACATCGGTCGTCCATAAACTGCAGATAATATTCACCACATACATGCAATTATCGTCAGATAACAGGACTGCAGATTTGTAAATTGCATACAAAATGTACAATTTCATCATCAATAATTATTTTCAGCTCAGTTTGATATTTTTCTTCAGATAATTGTGGTTTCTCATCGTTCCCACTATGGATACAATATTTACTTCAGAATTCATTGAAGTATACGGGAAACATGGAAAGTAAAAAAAATAATAACGTCATATGCGAGATGCTTTGTCTGTGAAGCATCCAATCTTTCACCCAGAAATGCCTTTTACTGGTACTTCTAATAAAAGATTTATTATTACTAGAGCAGCAATTTTCTTATTTAAACGTTAGCAAGCAAGATCCAATTGTAGGTGTGGTGTCAGTTTATCTTAAGTTTCCTATCTGTCAAATTTCAAACTTAAGATGTGATCTGATACTAATGGGTGGACGAAAACAAATTTGGACTGAAATATGCCATCTACAGTCTGAAACTGCCAGATAATCTGTAAGTGAATGGGAGCCTTAAGGGGATGCACATTCGCTACATCTTGTCGAATATATTTCGATAAGATAAGATTAAGATCGGCACTATTCTTGGCTCGAACCTCCTGTACGAACTATGTACATGAAGCCGGCAAGGAGGGGTGGGAGCTAATACTTAAATTCATAAGATCATCCGGCTGGGTCCTATGAGAAATTGCTTATAAGTTTAGAGGGTGAACAATGGCCCTTGTTATGGCCTACGTTCCAGAGATCAAGTAGGAGGCCCCAACGTCAGTTTTCAATCAATCATTTCAATCAAGATCAGTTCTAATGTATTTCTCTTTATTTTACCTTATAATCTTAACTGATATTTTCTTACGTAGACTGTAAGCTGATAAATCGCTTCCCTACCTGAAGTTAATTTAAAGGTCAAACATGAAAAATGTACTTGTACAAAGCTTTTGAATTATTAATTCCAAGTGAAAATTTATTACTAAAACTTGCACGCGAATATAATAAATATTTTTTTCCTGCGAAATTAAAATAAAAAAAAAAATTAATAAAAACTGACGCAAAACTTTCAAAATTTACTTTCTATTTCAAAATATAATCAAAAGTTTCTTTACTTTTGTTTATAATAAAAAACAAAATTTTGAATGAATTTTTAAATAATTTTTCTCAAAAAAAAAAAAAATAATAAAAAAAAAATAGACCGGAGCCGAAGATTTACGAGTAAAAATGGAAATGGATTATTCACCACAACCACCAACATCAAATACAGCACCACCGACACCAACAGCTTTAGTTGATTTTAAAACTGAAGCTGGCGGCTTACCTGGAGGTTTGGCATCATCTATAGCACCAGCAGACATGTTAAATGTATGGAATGCAACAAAATTGAACAACAAAAACAGTGGGACGGTGAATACAGCAGATGGTAGTAATGATAAATTAATTAAATTGAATATTAAATACATTTTAATTATTTTCTTTTAAAAAAAAAAAAAAAACAAGGAAAAAAACTAAAGTGCCTGTACTGTGACCGCTTATATGGATATGAAACAAATTTACGTGCCCACATTCGGCAACGTCATCAAGGTATACGAGTACCATGCCCGTTTTGTTCACGAACATTTACACGAAATAATACAGTACGACGACATATTGCCCGTGAGCATAAGCACGAGATCGGTATAAATCAATTGCAGGGACAACAAAATCATAGCCAATAGAAATTTCGTTTTGTTTAAAAGTTTTATTGTTTCTACTATTATTATTATTTTTAATAATCGTTTATTTTTTGTTTTGTTTTCCTTTTTTTCTTTTTTTGTAAAGCAAATTCTATAGAAATATTGAAAATTGTTTTTGTTACCATTTATAAATATCCATAGGAAGTGAAAGAATATTTTAATAATTCAATTTCTGTCTTGTTGATATATACATATGTATGTATACATAAATAAATATATGTATGTACATACTATGCACATATATATAAAGATAGATATATATATAACAAAAAAGATTACGCTAAACGCAATACATTCATCATAACTTACTACATGCAGACATTTTTTTGTTGAGTTTTATTTAAATTTTTTCTCTTTTCCAAATATTTTGTTTAAAAAAGAAAATGAAAAAAAAGAAAAGAAACAAAACAAAATAATGCAATAATCATAAGAAGAAAATGAAGAAGAAGAAGAGAACACATGAATATTTATAATATTTTTTTTATATTGTTTATAAATATCTTTGACTGAAAATGGTTTTCAGGGTGCTATTAAAAACATGTTAAAACAATGAAAAAATAGTAAAAGAAAATACAAACGAAATAGTTTAATATGAGCAAAATATTTACACTGTATAAAAGAAATACAAAATAGGAAAAGAAAAAAGGTTAAATAATAGTTGAAAAAGTCTGAACGTTTTTGACTGGTTTACACACAATAGTTAATGGTTAAAAAACTTTATATTTATACAAGTTTTTTCTTTTTTTTCAGTATTTACACTTTATTATATATACATTCGCGTTTTTACTCACAAACTTAATACATGATCATATTTATACACACCACATAGTTTTTTATACAAGAAAAAAAAAAACAGAAAAATGAAAGTAAAAAAATTAAATAAATAAATAAATAAAAACCCTCACAGCTTATCTTCACCATCACCACAAGTGTCATTAAGATATTTAAAAATGAGAAATATTAAATAATTTTTTTATTACTATTAAATATATAAATAAAATGAAAAAGCAGACTTAAATAATAAAGTAAACGGTGTAACAATAATAAAATTATATAAACGGTAAAAAAATAAATAAATAAAAAATCAATAAAAACCAATAATAAAGTGTGTCCAAGCAATAGTAGGATATTTAACTAGAAAAGTTCTACGTTTGTACATTTTTTTTGTTAAATTTAAGTATTCCATTGATACTTAAATCTATCATAGAATGAACAAAAAAAATCGACACAAACAAAGTGAGTAAATATTATAAAAAAAAAGAAAAGAAAAAAAAACTAAACTCAAGTACCTGCAACACAACTCTTATTATTAATAAAAAAAAAAAGAAAATAATAATTAATAATAATAATATTACATAGGAATAATAAAGAAATAGTAAGTATACAATACATGTAGTAGGAACAGTTTCTTATTTTTCAAATTTTTTTTTGTTTTTTCGGAAATAAGAAGAATAATAAAGAGAAATAAAACGGAAAAGAAAAGTAAAAAAGCAAAATAAATAAGTAATATTTTCAAACGAATATTAATACATTGAACTGAAATATTTCTCATCGTATGTACAAATTATCAAGTGCTTATGGAAACAAAATATAAAAAAAGACATTCACTCTCTATATACATTTTAAATGTGCGCTTCCTTTTCTAATTCTCGTTTTGTGTCTTTTGTTTTGTATTTTTTTAATTTATTTTATAGTTTTGTACTACTTTTTGGAGATAGTAGAAAATTGCATTTTTTAATCAATCTTCAACAGCTTTCAGACAAATATAATTGTTTCAGAAAGTTCTATTAAGTTTGTTCTATTTATTCTCTTTGTATACATTGCAGTGTTTTAACAAGAAGCATTTAGTACTATATTTTCCCATTTTTTGTCGTAGACTCTGCGTTATGAAGAATCGTTGATAATTCCGAAGAAAATATCCCGAAAATAATTCGAATTAATTATGTAACTTCTGGGAAAAAAAACCGAAAATACTAACAACCCCAAAGAAAATATACCATAAAAAAATCCGAAAAAAAGTCGTTTTGCATAGTTTTGCTTTTTCTGTGACAACAAAACTTCCATCAACAAAAAATCCGACTTTGTTTTGAGATTTTATCAAACTATTTAACGTAAAATGCAAAAATTCTTGATTGCTTGCTTATCATTATCCAATAGTATTTTCTTTGATATTTCCTTGAAACGAAAAAACATTGAAATCAAATTTCTGATCAGCGCAATTTTCATTAGCCATCATGAACCGGAACAGAACTCGATACAAAATTTTTGAGTTCCTCTGAATTTATATAAAAATGTAATGCTGTTGACGTTTTACTTTCTGCATTTCATACCGGTATCCTGATCTCTTCTTTTTACCAAAATCTTCCATTACCAGCTTCGAGATTTTTTTCACTCAAAGTTTTTGTGTCACGAGCACATCAAAAACCAATTAAATTTCAACATTTTTGCAAAATATATTCCACGAATTCAAAAAATATTCACCAAGTTCCAAGTAATGACAACTGAATATATAATGCTAACTCACAGTTCTACTACCTATGTTTTGATTGTTAAGCTGTAGGTAAGAAATATAGATTACATGATAGGTTTTCTTATATATATTCCCTTCTAAATGTATTTCGCATGCGTAAAGAAAGGTTCATCGATATAAAATTTTTGTTATTTAACACTAAAATACTTATTCGAATTGGCATAAATATATTTAAAAAAAAAAGTAATAAACTTGGTAGAAGGAGGTCAGGATTTTAAAAAAATCGGAGATGGTATGTTTTTGCATATAAACTTTATGTACACAGGTGGAGTTAAACGCACGAAAAATGATGTCATATAATTAACACTAAAATAAATAATACAGACTGCTCAATATACTAAAATTAGCTTAAATTCCATTAATCGTCTCTGTTGCTGTAACCAAATAGAGTAGTTATTTCAAAAGTGATATTTAGGGTGGAAAGTATGGTCCGACTTACGCTTACGTCTTGTTATTTAGTAATGCCTTCTGAAACATATATGTCTAACCCGCGAATATGTATTTTATTATAAGAAATATTTTTTCAGTCAAAAACAAATTCAGTCAAATTAGTAATAGATTTATGTAATTGTTATAGCATAAATTAATAGATTAATCGATCCATCTTATATGAATTCTTATAGGTCAGTGAAGCCAAAGTTCAAGATATACATACATAGTAAGTGGGATCCTGCACAGCCGCATATGATCAACTTTAAGTTGATGCATAACTATCATGGTATGTAAATGGTCGTAGAAAATTAGCTAACCAATGCCGTGTGGGAGCGCAAATACAGGGACAGTTATACCAATATCATGTGGGACTGAAACTCTTTAACAAGACGAGTCTTTAGCAAGCAAGTCTTGCACAACAAATATATTCAGCAAATTCTAACATTTAGTTACAGAAATGACAATTATTATCTATGATGTACTTGGTACTTGGGCATTAGCTAAAAATTAAGCCAGTATATAGCCTGATCTGGTACTTACCATCACTAATGATATTTTAAGTTTTTGTGCTCGAATATTATTCTTAGTGTGCTGCCTTAGGGCAGGAAAAGCTCTCACAATCAGGGGCGCATCGAGAGGGGGGACGAACGGGACCGTTCCTCCTCCAGAATGTCAGTTTTCTGAACATAATTTACAAATTACGTATAAAATGTGGTCTGTATATTATTACAAAGTCCGATAAAATAAAATAAAACCTTTTAATCTACAATAGCAGTCCTTAAGTGCTCAGATGGGTGCAGGACGCGATTTTAAAGCCTTATTTTTCTGACTTGTTAGGACTTGGGACACCTATGCCCCCCCCCCCCCCCCGACAAAAGCCAAATCCTGGGTGCGTTACTGCTCACAATGTAGCTAATGAACCCTTTTTTTATTACAGGAAACTTTGTTTGTCTTTGATAGAAGATCCAGGACATTTTTATTGTGTCATAACAGGGTTGATGCTATTTAAAGCGGTTTTACTGTCGAATCTGTGTATATATTCTCATCCGATTAACTATTTGTAGGTTTAATCTAATGTATATATCTGTGGCAAAGCATTTTGTTTAAAAAATAGTTTGATAGAATCGTTCAATTTGATGACTTTGTGTGGTTTACATTTCTGGGCGTGGACTCGAATACCACAACTATGTATGCTATCCTTTTTTGAATTAGTCTACTTTTCAAAGCATAAGAAATCTGGATATGCTCATATTTGAGGATCATCAATGACCACTTCAAATTAGCACCCCAAGTTTATGATATTGGCTAGTATGATTGAAGTACTAAAGAACTCTTAGCATTAATTCTAATTAAATGTTATTGAAACTCTACAAAAATACTTTGTTAGTTGTCGACTTTTCTTCCTTCGTTTGATTTGGATACGGTGGTATGAACAGCAAAGAATAAGTTAGAATCAGTAAGACAGAATTAAATACAACTCTACACAACGTTTCTTTAAACTAAATTAAATTATTTTTTCTTCATTTATTTTTATTTTCTTAAAATAAACGTGGATAGAATCATGTTTAAAACAATCCATTAAGTCTGAAACATTCATTGAAAGAAGCAATTGATTTTAAAATGGTAATTTCTATTCAAATTCCAATTTTCCATTAATTATAACTTCAAAAATATATTTAAAGCAATAAAAATGAATTAAATTCAACACAAAATTAATATTAAAACAAACAAAAAAACATATAACTTAAAACCCGGGTGCCTATAAATGTGGTTTTCCAAACATATGAAAGTATATCATACACAAATGAAATTTTGAATATTTTTATTTTTATTATTTTGTATTTATTCACCACAACAGGGAAAAAAATCATATAACAACAGAATCTTTCTGAACCAATCAAAAACGTTCAAAAATTGTTTAAAATAAAAATAAATAAATGCATTATTCAATATTCATCAGGACACCTTCAAAACAATTTTCTGGCCATTTATATTTTCATGAAAAAGTAGAAGAAAGAAATAATATAAATAATAGATGAACAAAACAAAAATTATAGCGCAAAAAAAGTAATTGTTTTTATTAGTTTACATTGAATTAACTACACAGAATTGTATATTGTGTACTGTAACTAAAAAAAAAAAAAAAATGTAAATGAATGTGGGGACAAAAGCCTTTTTTAATGCGAAAGCTCATAATTCAGTACAACGAAATTGTACTAATATAAAAAAAAACAGTTAAAGTAACAAAAAACAAACACAAATTAAATAAGTCATATTATATCATGAGGGGAAAAACAAAACGAAACAAAACAAAAAACAAATGAAAATTGAAAAACTTTTATAACTACATAACATACATACACAGTTATACTTATGTACATTATATGTATCAGAAAAAGAAGCAAAATTACTCTTTCACTTTACAGACAGAGTCAGTAATGTTATTATTACAAAAAAAAAAAAAGGATAATTAGAGTTACCAAATTTTATAAAAAAAATCTTGATTTATTTTCTTAAAACTTTACATAAAACAAACCAAAAAAAATGCAAAACTTTCAAAATAAGTATAAAAGAAAAAATAAATTAATAATAAAAAAGAAAAATAGATAAAAACAGAAACAAACAGTTACCATAGTAATTTTAATACAAACAAAAAACAAAAGTAAAGATAACAACTAAAAAATACAAAAACAATCCTTTCCCGCAAAGTATTCAAAATGATAATGTTTTTATTTTTCTTAATTTTAGTTTAAATTAAATTAATATTTGAAGAAACCTCCTATATCAAGTCAAATCAAAACTGCATACAATAGTTATACAAATAGTATACCAATAGCAACCAACCTACCTACAATCTACATACATACAAACAATACATATTGAAATAGTTAACAGAGTTATTTTATTTTCTTGTTCGCTCACTCTTTGCAATAGTGATATTTATGAAAGAATACATATTTTATGAATTATTTTTAAGCCAGTTATTATATGATATACATACATACATATTATTTTATATACAGATGATGTTTATTTATTTATTATAGAGATTGATTTGTGCTTTTACAACAACAAACAAAAAAAATAAAATAAATAAAAATCAAAACAAAACAAAAAATAGAAACAGAAATAGTTCCCACATATAGTAAACTATCATTTATATGAATGATATTTGGGGTGTTAAATGTAAACCGTTTTTTTTTTATTTGTTATTTCCTATAGTTCCGAAAGTATACTTATGTATTATTATATTATGTGTTCAAACGTTTAAAACGTGGCGCTATCATCTAATATCTTGCAATCAAAATCAATCGTAACACAGTGTAAGATTGATGATTTATTTTGGTCGAACCGTTATTCCAGGATAGAATCCCAGGATTTTTGTGAATATTGTTTTTTTTTTTTTTCAATAAAAGCAATAAGCTCTGTTGTGCAATTTTTGATAATAACAACACCACAATTACTTGATTACGTCACCGATTCGAGTAAAATTTTACACTAATATTAAATGCTTTTTTTTTTATATAAACGATATATGTACATATCACACCTTGAAAAGAAAAGTGGCACAACTCAAAAATCAAAATTCAACGTAAGAATAACTTCTCACCCTAAAACAAAAAAACAATGACAACAATAAAAACTTGATAACTTAAATGCCCTTCATACAATTTTAAAAACCATACTCAGTTATTTCTGAATTTAGCTATTTTGAACACAGTCCAATTTTGACTTGTGTCACTTTTCTTGCCAAGGTGCGGTATTGTAGGGTTTAGGCAGATACAATTCAAATTGAAATAGGAAAAACCTAGATTTTCGATTGAAATTTTAAATAATTTTACTCATAATCTGAATAATCGCAAGTTGAATTATGGATACCCAAACATATATCTGTTAGACATGAATTTATTGTTATAAAAATCATAATTCAATGACACCTTTAATGAAAGAAAATCTTGTCCAGTGTCTTTTCATAAACTTTTGCAATGAGCTTATATGGCACTTATAAAAAAAAAAAAAAAAAAAAAACAATGTCAAATTCATTAAAGAAAATCTAAATAGTGCTCAACACATACTGTATACATACGGTTCTTCCCTAACTTTATAAAACAAATCTAAAGAAATAGACCAAAAATTCCCCAAATGAATCATATAATAACACAAATACAGGGTGATATATGAAACTATAAATAGAAATGAGAAACATCAATAAAATTAATAAAAAAAATTCAAATTTGTTAATAGAAATCTTCCATATACATACAAACATAGTACATGAATTATATACAATAGACCAAAATCCACGCACAAACTTTTGTTACAGCGAAAGAAAGGGAAAGAGAGCAAAGCTTTTTCAAAACACCGCATACTTACATAAATAAATAATTTAAAATAATATAATTACAACAACAACAATACAGCAAATTTAAAATATAATTTATTTCTACAGAGTAATATTACCTAATCATGTGAAAATACAGTAGAATTCAGCCCAGTTTTTCTGTGATCAGCACGAGAAAGTCATTTTTGTTCTGGTAACAAAAAAATATTTTATGATTTAACATACAAACGTATGTATGTATATATACCACATACATATTATGGATCCCAAAATATAATAACTTTTTCGTGCAATTATTTACTACTAAAATATAATATTTAAAGAAGAAAGAAAAAATACTAAAAATATACATATGTATATACTATCTATATACCTATCAAGGTTTTTTTTTACTATTTTATTTAGTTTGTGCTTATATCAGAACAGAACATATTTTAAAAGTTGCGGGTATTTTTTTTTATCATAGTAAAATAAAAAAAAATCGAAAGAAAAACTTCATTTGTATAGTAAAAAGCACACACCGAGAAATGTAAGCTTATCATAAAAAATATTACAATATAAATTAGGGATTTTATTTTGTGTATCATAATATTGTTTAAAGTATTTTTTTTTATTTTTTCTCCCTATACCTATATGTTTTTTTTAAATAGTAAGTATCTATAATTTTTAGATTTTAATTTTATATATTAATATGTACATTAAAATTTTGTTGTTAATTAAAACTTAAATTTAAAAAATGGCATACACAAAACAAACGAAATAGCTTTAAACAGTAGCCCTATTGGAGAGTCTGAATTACACCTTAATTATTAAATTGGGCTACTGTTGGAAGTTATGCATGTAAAATATTAAAAAAATTAAATTTGTAAAATTTTGTTATTGGAAATTTTTATTTAAAAACGAAAAAAAATGTAATTTTTAATTAAAACAAACAACTTCATTTATAGGCTGTATGTGTAATCAAGAACAGAAATACCTCATTTTTCATTATCGTATTATTACATAATATAAATACATTTATATGATTTTCTTGGATAATTCTTGCAAAAATAACAAAAAAAAAAATTTTTATAAAAGACAGTACTGCAATAGTAACAAAACTACCTCAAAGATAGACTTATTTTTAACAATAGTATTTTTTTTATAATTTATTTTGTTTTTGTATTTACATATATACAATACACGTTTTATAATTTCCAGGGATATTTTCGCTTGAATAAAAAAGAATAAATAATAATCACACGATAATTAATACTTACAAATTCATAATTTTTGTTTTCAAAATAAATTATGTAGTAGGTATAACAATATCAATAAAAGTACGCACGACTCTTTGAAAAGAATCTTTAAAAGGAAAGCAAATAAACATCTGGTTTTTGAAGGACAAAAACGATTTGTTTCGAAAAAAAATAAACGATGGAATCCAAAAAAAAATTGTAATTTTATTTGTCAAAAACGTAAAACAAAACACAATAACAAAATTTCCCAAAAACTTACGAAAAAAAAATCTTATACAGAAAAACCTCAATGTAAAATGGTGACAATTACTACTAATTAGCCCCTGTAAATAATATTTAGGCTTACTATAAAAATTAAATACAAAATAAAAAAAAACAAAAAAATACTTAACAAAAATTTGACAAAAAATTAAGAAAAAAAAATTATTTAGGCTATTTTATTCTATAAAATGAAAACTAAAAAAAATTGTTTGGATATACGAGTAATTACTTAACAAAAAATAAATTTTTTTCAGAATTATGTAAGAAGTTCAAAAAGATATTTAGATAGGTTTTTGTATATATTCGATGAAAAAAGGGCAACATTTTTTCATATTAATTTCGGTATAAATAAATAATATAAACTACACAAACATACAAACACAAACAAATAATTAAATTAACAAAAAAAAAAAAGATGTTTAGATAAATGCAAAACTTTCTTTCGGAATAAAATTTTATATTTAAACAAAATTTATTGTGTAGCAAAATTAGTTTTGTTTTTTGTTTCTCAAAAACTCTAAAAAAATCGTATAAAAACGAAAAGAAAAAAATGTTCGTGTCGATTGGTTTAAGGCTAGGTACATAGCGTGACATTTTCATTTTGTAAAAATGTTAAGTAATTTCTGACAAACGAATTTTTTTCTTTTAATTACATAAATTTACACCCACAAAAAAAGCAAAAAAACATATAAAAATCGTTTAGGCCATACAGAAAAAAAATTAAAATCTATTAAATTAAATTTTAAAATAAAAATTTAGGTAAATCGAAATAACTATATATATGTATATATATATAAAAAAAAAAATCTAATACAAGTTCGTGACTAGAAATTTCTCCCAGAGAAAAAATAACGGGAAGAAAATGTTTAATTACGTGAATAATTAATTAAAACTAAAATTAAATTCTTTGTAGAAACAATAAAAAATTTTTGTCGCCATTTTGCTTAAAAAATAATATATAAAGTGAAAAAAATTTAGACAAATATTCGTTAAACCTTATGTACGTACGTATATTAGTTATTGTTTGTTTCTTCTGTTTTAACTATAATTTCTTGAATTTTCACTTTTATTTTTATTTTCCTTCTTCTGTTTATTATTACGCATTACGATGAGAGATAGTTTTAGGTGCGTAGAATTGTGTTATGTGAATATTGATTATTTAGTGTTAGGATTATATATACATAGAAAAAAAATACAAAAATTGATAAATTCATATAAAAATTATCAGAGAGGTGATTTTATTCTTCCCGTTTCATTTTATTTTATTTTATTTCTTTTGTGGTTTCATTTTATTTTTTCTTTAAAATTATATTATTGTTGATCAGAGTCTCTTAAGATGCAGGTGAATATTGAAAAAGAATTCGGTATGGAAATTGCAGGAAATTATTTTAAAATTGAAATTATTTCTTATATAATATCAACTGATTGGAAGGTTTTGCTGAAATAATAAAGTATACACTTGAAACTTTAGTTAAACTCAATTGATGGTTGAATTTATTTCAACTAATATTTTATTAAAAAAATAATTTTTTTTAGATTAACTTGACTAACATTTATCAATATATATATATACTTTTTTTTAATTGAATTTATTACCTATATATACTACTTACTGTCTACAGAATTTGTCTTCATATGATCTACAGGGGAATTTTCAATTTTATCTACATTATAACTCTCTGATTGACTAAGCTGATTGCACGTTAAAATTAATATACAATAATTTTTAAATACATAGGTAATTATAAATATAATATTTCATATGTTTATATGATATATGAATATTTATTCAAATTTATACCCTCACCTGCTCTAAACGCCTATTTAATTATCAATGTTCACCCAAACATATTTTATGTTCTTTCATGGATCATCAAAGAATTTAAGCCCATTTTTGTAACTTCCTATCGATTTGGTGGTCTAACAGATTTTCGATGAGGCTTAAATCTAAGCAGACCAATCTTGAGCGATATCAATTCTTGTAACAAGGAGCATTATCTTGCATAATGTTATACTCTCTATCATCCCTAATTATTCTTAAAAGTTAGAAATACACGAAACTGAAGAATTCGTAAATATTCTGAAGAGGGCGTTTTTCACGGAAATTTCAAAAAAGAAAGAAAGAATAACGTTTTATTTATACTTCATATTTACTTAAAGTAATCAAGTACCTTAATTGTCCTATATTAACTGTTCGATTGCGAATAAAATACTAAAAGGGTTTTTTGTAGAAGATACTACTTGAATATGGACTCGTCTTTACATGATCAATCAATTAATTTACCGACCGATAACAATGTCTATTTGGCTGTTATTCTTTAAAGTATGTATGTAAATTATCTCTTTTAGTGTACTGAACAAAAATAGTCAATATTGCTGCGAATAGAAGACAGAAACAATTGGAGATCTAAGTTCTATTTCATGCAGAGAAATGATCAAGTATCAGCATGTACTGTGCAGTAATTTGGAGTACTCCGATATATTTTATTAGTAGCGTTCAGTAATGCTGAGTTATGCTAAATAATGCTAAGTAATCCTTGTACGAATATGGTTATGATGAATTACTAGAATCATTACTTTTAATGATGACTCCTTTACCATTAACATTATAAAACTGGCAATTCATCTTTATTTTCGGCTCTGTTTGTGTCATTATAGACTTATAATTTACCACCTGCTTGAAAAGAACGCTTTATTTTCTATATAAATTATAACATGATTATTCTTCAACAATAGCATTTTAAATTTAAACAAACCTTCATATCTGCAACATTACCGATTTCTTTTTCAATATTTTCTTAATATTCATAAAAAAAAAAAACACAATTTTTATTTGCTCAACCGAATAGGGAAATGTTTAAAACATTTTTCATATAGTGTAAAAAAGTAATAATAATAATAAACAAAAAAAAACTCAACTAGTCAGATGTGCAACACACTCAGGTACAATAAAAAATAAATAAGTAAAAAAGAGAAATATGTATAATTTTATTAATTTTCATTTAATTTTGTTTAAGACAAAAAAAAAACACATTATTGATAGTTTATTTCTTTAAGGTGTATAACACTATGTTTTTCTTTTAAAAAGTAAAAAACAAGAATTTCAGTTTTAAACTGCATTATGTATGAAAAAAAAAACAAATATGTGAAAGTAATAAATTGTAAGTTACGTTCATTTTGTTTGTTTTTTTCTTTTCTTTAAGTTTTCCTTAATGTTAAATCATTACATTATAAGATTGTAAAAAATTAAAAAAAAAATATTTTTTTTACATATGCATAAAAATTATTTTTACTTTAGTTTTTAAATTTATTATTATTATTTTCTTCAATATGTAATGTAGCAATTTATGTTTTAAAATTTATTTTTACATTTTTTTTGTAGCCGACCTAATAATATAAGCTTAAATGTTGAGCTTATCCTGGTTTTGATTTATAATCTTGTATGTAAAAAAAGAAAAAAAAGTTTTTTTTTGTAATTCACTTAATATTACGTAAGTCTTAATTCCAAAAGAAAACAACAATAATACAGCAGCACAAAATAAAGCATGATTTTCATATTCCCGATCCGATTTTGAAATTAATGAAATAGACACTTACATACATGCATACCTGTATAGAGCGGCATATACAAATGTAAAAAGTGAAAAAGAAAAACTAAGCAATTGTATGTATAAATAATAGAAAATAAGTAAAAAAAAAAAGTAAAAAAAAAAGTAAAGAGAAATTGGTTAAAATTATAAAAACAACCAAAACAAAGTAAAACTCGCCTTAATTCCATAGTACAGGTTACTTATATTCTAAATAACAGTTGATTTCACCTTATCTATCTATCTATATTACGATTTACGAGTACATCTAATGAAAATATAAACAAATTCTAGTCCAATGCAAACCTACTATTACTACGATTACTACCACTACTACTACTACTACGACTACTACTACTACTTCTACATATATAAAATAAATATAATTTCAATTTGCAAAGTTAAAACAAATTGTGACATACAAATTACATAAAACAATATACAAATACATATTGCCGTATATTTAAATAATTAGAAAACCTATACCATTTTCTATATCACACTGATCTTAACTAATCAATTATTGTTACCAATATTCCTTGCGCACACACACCCATATACATATTTGTTAAATGATAAAAAAAAACATTTTTTTTTGTTTTTCTCGAATAGTGTTGTTGTTTATATGATATATAAATATATAAGTTTTTTGTTATATTTTCATTTTTGTATTATTATTGTTGGTATTATTTTTCTCTACACTTCCTACAAACAACTGTTTTTTAACTTTGCAAATTGAATAGAAAATAGTTTTTACAATAGATTTCCATAAATAGTTGAAGTGAAGCAATAGTTGTTAAAAATAAAGAAAAATTATTTTTAAAAAAACAAAAACATTACAATTTTTTGAATGATTTTATGGATTTGTCTTTGTCCTCTTTGCCCATCTCCATTGTTTCTTACCGTTGTTTTGTTTTATTCCCCATTTTATTATCTTATAGTATATGTCAGAAATCTTTATTTTTTTGTATAAATTGAACACAAAATTTCTTTGATGATTGATTATTCATACTGCGGATGTTTTTCAATAAAATCAGTTGTACTACTGTTAGAGATTTGAAGAGAGATTTTTTTTTAACATTATGGAACTCGATGCTGGAAAAAGGATGCAATCCTTGTTTTCAAATGAAGCCAGACTGTAAGGTGATAATATCAATAATATTATTTGATCAACTTGGACATTATATTGATGGCAGTTTTTAGTATGTCTGCCTCTGCTCCTTTGAATGTGTAACAGTTTTCTGGATATTGCTGCGACTATAATCCGTGAAAGTTCAATAGTGTCATATTTACTTGGGTATCTACGACATACTTCTCATATTCTCTAATCTAATACCTACTTCCTTCCTGCTATGCTGTGTTTTGCATTATACGACATTATGTATTTCTTGACAACAACAAATCAATCAAGCTATCGTAATAATCAGAGAATTGGTTAATCGGAGTGAAACAGATCCCAATCAATAAGTAATCTGCAGTGTCTGAAATTCAATCTCCACATTGACCAGCCACTTCTTTAAAGACTTTTTACCATGAAGAACTAATATATATATATATATATATATGTCTACCATGTGCTCCGCCATATATAGAATTCTATTAAACCTAATATCATTAGTGGAATCTACGCGCTGGAAGTTGCAGTCTCTCATCGTAAGACTTTGTGTGGCTTTATTTCTAGTTAGAGTCGTCAGATATGTCGTCTTTTTTCGTCAATAGTGCAAACGGATTCTTGAGATTTATTATCATATCTACTTATGATATTAACTGGAGATTTCTACCTACGAGAACTAAATACGTAAGCATTTGCTTGAATTTGCTTGTGTTTTTTTTTTGTAGTATTTACATGAAATTTTTCCATAACGAAATCTAATGGCAGATTACATCGTCCAGTCTCAGACCTTTCACCAATCTCCTCTAATACTTCGAAGGGCATAGTCCGACAACTGCAGATCTATGTGTATATCTGATTCTGTTTTGTGCGATATCCTACCGATCTCTCAAAGATCCGGCAGTTGATACAGTTTCTGTCAAAATTGCTAACCTCCAAGTAGTTCTCGAGGGTCCTTGCGTATTCTAATCGAAAGCCTGGTTCGCAGTGCGTTATTTGTTACATTGTATCGAGTGCCCAATACAGTTCCATTTTTTTCATTTTATTTCGCCATCCATCGATACGACGTAAAGGTTTACAGATTGCGCATTATGAATTGGGTAACACTCTAGGTGTCGTAATCATAGAGCAACACTGATTTCACATTAGAGTAACACGGCTGAAGTTTTGTTCTTAATGGAATTTCACTAGAATTCAATATGCGTGACATTTGATATTAGTGAAAAGAACTCCTCGATATTCGAAAATTGACTTCAGAGTTTTAATTATAAGGGTATCGCCTTGTATGCCAATCATTGCTGTTAATTATAGAATAAAAAATTGAGAAAGATTTACGATATCTGCTCAAAATCCACTGTAGAGTTTGATATTACATAAACTTTTAGCATTTCTGCATTATTTGAAATACAATGTAGATTTAATAATTGCAATAATTTTCATTGATTCCCATGAACTGAAATTGCACATATATCGAATACGATTGTGGATAGGAACTATAATATATGAAACCTTTCTGTGTGCGTATATTATTAGCTCGTAAAAGATCATTGTCGAGCCCGGATCTCCACCCTAATGAATACACTGTAAATGTTATTGACTCCAGAAACTTTTTGATGGGCTTGAATTTTTAATCTCCAATTGCTTAACAAGTTAGTTAAAACCGAACTCGTAAATGGCGATTGTACACATTGCTTTGTAAACCACATAATTGGCGTATAATTTGCATCCCATTTTTGTCCTTCTATGCAAGCTCGTACAGGTTCAGTATTATATTTTCCTTCAAGTTTCTCTAGACGTTTCATGTAAATGAGATAGATGGAGTGCCAAATAAGGAAGTAAATAGTATAAGATTTCAAAACTAATGAGTTGCTTGTTAATTGTGCGTTCTTGAAAGCCAATTACTGGACTGTAAACGTAATTTCATCAAGTTATAGTTAAAACGGAAGATTTAGTTATAGTAACAGTCAAGGTTATATTTACCATCACTTATATCAACCTTCATTGTTCAAAGTGATTTGGCAAACTTAGTTCTCCATTATGGATGAAAAGAGATGTATAATTTTTGTACAGATTGAAGAGAACCTGACCAAATCTGTAACTTTGCGGTCCTTGCTTGAATAGGTTAAGCAGTGTTTCTATTGTTGAGAACGCTGAAGAGGGTTGAGAGGAAATGAAGAATTCGATTAATTTTCTAAATTCCTAAGTATGTCGCAAAAATAACAATATGTAGTTTTATCATCACCTTTTTATCTACTATCCTAAATTGTTTTACAGAGACAACATTTTCAATTTATATTATTTATAATGGCGTACCACAAAACCTCTACATAAAAAATTAGAATAAATGATAATTATAGTTCTTGAGGTCGAGTTTCGACACCATTACAATGTTCCATAAGTCCTTATAATTTTATTTTGCTTGTTTTTTAAAATTGCCTTCCTTATTTAAATATATTTTCAAATTTTAAATTTTATATAATATTTTCAAATCAAATCCATAAAATCAGATATTTTCCTAATGCATAACAACTATGTATGTCATTACTTATATGCAATATAAAAAAAAAATTAAATTTTAAAAGAGGGATCAAAATAATTCACTCCAAAACTTTTTTTTTATCTAGTAAATACATATAGTACATTACAATACATACAATCCATTATACACAAACCTATTATTCAAATAGGACAAAACTGACTAATTGAGCTTACATAAAAGAAACAAATAACCTTGTTACAATAATAAAATTTATCTAATAGTAATTCTTTAAAAACACTAGCAGGTAAAATCTAAAACTTATGTAATTGCAATGTGTGTCCGTGCGTGAATGTGAAAGTTTAATTTTTGTTGTTTTTCTTTTTGTTTTTCACACAATTAAGTGGGCCTTGTAAAATGTTTTATTTTGTGTTTTTTATGAATTTATAAATTACTAGTACCATCCCTTTACGTTACCATTTTTATTATTATTTTTTATACTTTATTATTCTTACAAAATTTATGGACACTGAAATAAATAATTATTTACATAATAAAATAATGATTATAATAATATGTAATACGATTACCGATTAAGAGACGCACAAAATCTCAGGAAGTATGAATATACACACACATACATACATACATACAAGTTATATTAAATATTATTATAATTTAAAAACAAAATAAAAAAAATGAGTGATTTTTTTGAAAAGAGCTCAACTTTGTACAATTTTGGAGAATGTTTACAACAATATGCTACCTCAAAATAACATTAGGGAGTAATTAATATTTTTTCGAATATTAATTACATATTACTTTCATGACTTTGTTGTCATGAACTTATTTTTCATGTATAATTTTACTTTTTCTATCTATAAAATATATTATTGTTTTAAGATTATTTTTATTATTATTATTATTTGTAAAGTTTATTTGTATAAAATGTTATTTATTGTAAAAATGTTTTTTATTTGATTTTTTGAGCTACTTGGTTACTGGTTACTTGGTATTTTCGGAATGTACTTAATATTCGTATTACACCTTTACACCTCCCCCGCCCCTACCGCTCGAATATCTTTTGGTTATTCACATGCTTGACGCCGTGCTACATAATATTGAGTTATATAATAAAAACAGGGACATTTCATTCGAATATAATAAATAGTAGAACGAAAATATAATGAATCCATTGGAAAACTGATGCGAATACCATTGATGACCACGTCGGAGCTACCTTATCTCTCTAATTAAGCATAGACTCAAAGAGATAAAATTCATTAACTTATTTCAACATTCAACGGGACTCTTTCCTAACCAGTAAGTGAAATATAAGGCAAATATTATACCTAGGATCCCTATGACTTGGAGCGTTCAAAATCACATCTAAGAAAATGTAAACCTTTTAATGATTTACATCACCATCTGTCGCTCTTTCTGAGTTTTCTGCATTTTTTCTTAAGTAGGTATATTTGATGAAAATGATGTTTAAATTTTATTCCCAGAAAAAATACTTAGTACACTGTACTTATGACGCCAAAATATTTTTTCCTCCCGTATCATAAAATTTATGATTTTTCTAGATGAAAACTATAGTTACAAAAATTGAAATCAAAATGTCTTAAAAAAGTATTGGCAATAAAACCGATTTTGTTTCACTCAGCATAGTAATTTCGATGCCACATGAAATAGAAATTCGGTCAATCCATTTTTATTCATTTATATTTACATTGACATGATCCTATTTTGTTGAGGTAAACTTTCAGAACCAGAAACAAGATCGAATACATTCATAACATATTGAGGTATAGTAGATCATAAAGAAAAGTATTTGAAATTTTTTTTATAGTAGAACACGTCCCATAACTATGAGGCGTAAGAACTTCTGACGTTTTAAACCCAACGAGCGTATTGTTCATTATTTTAGAGATAGCCTTAGGGCTTTGAGAGGCAAATATTCGGTCAAGAAGTCTTGTTTTAGCTGTTCGTATGAAAGTTACAGATCTACTTTCGTTCAGTACAATTTCAATGTCCATAGCTGATGATCCCTGATTTATGTCCACAATTGAGTGCGGAAAATGCGAAGTAAATTCAATCAGTCAACATATGATATGCAGGCTGTTATTCGTACGTATCACCATATAATGATGATTTAAAATTTATTAGATAGATAATCATCGGAATTTTATTGCTTCATCATATTTATCTTCTCCTTCTCTCCATTTCGTAGTTGGGGCTCAATAAAGTTAACACAGTTTTCCTTTTGTTTTGATTATCTTTTTTTTTTTTTTCAAAACAAAAACAAAAAAACCTCATCAACGCAAATCTTCCATATTGATTCTAAAAAGCCCAAAGAAACCAAAAATGTAATTTTTTTCGCGTTTTTGGCACAACTTCTTCAGCATATCTAGTGAAAAGGGTACACAAGAAAATTGCTTACTCTTAGGCATTTCATTGAATTAAATGATGAAGTGACAATGACATTATATTTAAAAAAGAAGTAGTTATTAAATTGAAAAATTTCCAAAAGCTAAATTATCAGTATAAGTACAAAAGAAAAATCTACAACCCCTACTAATTTCCAAGCAACTATTAGAATTTGTGTATGGCAAATTTTAAGGGTATTATATTTCCTGCTAACATCTCGAACCATATTTTTTTCATAACTGCAAATACTGAAGAGACCAATTATTCTTTGTTATTTGAATTTATTTAAAGGGCCCACTTTTCCTTGTTTCTTTTTTCAAATAATTTCTACATTTCTTTGTATATATATTATTCAGAAATAATAAATTACAGTGTGCATGTGAATTGTTTTGTTAAAGGGAAGTTCAGCGTTGTATCATATTTAAAAAATAATAATTATAATAATAAATAAAAACCAAAAACATAGAGCTAAAGAAAAAAAAACAATGAATTTCGAAAATACATTTCAGTCTTGTGTATACATACATGGAAAAACTTTCCTGACAGAAGAACTGAATATTGTATTTTATTCAAAGCCCGTCCATAAAACTCTCATCATTTATCTTTTCAGTCGATAATAATTTCTAACGACTTTTTTCTATTATACTAATACTTCTTTAATATTTTATTTCCTATTTTTTCGTATTTTGTAAATTAACAACAAGAAAATGAGAAAAACAACTCAAAAATACGTATACTTGGTAAATGTATATAATATAAAAAAAAAATAAAAAATAAATTTCTAAATTTAAATATTAAAAATTAAACTTTTTTAGTGAATAAGGTGTTTTAAAACAGTTCAGAACAGAAAAAACGAAAATTTAAAAGTTAAGTTTCACAATTTACGTATATATGTATAAAGTAACACGTATACTAAAATATTGAACAAAAAAAAAAAAAACAAAGTAAAAACACATAAACACAATTTCTCAAAGAAATTATAAATGTGTAACTTCCCAGTAAAATTAAATTATTTTACATTGGTACCTTTTTTGAAAATGTCATTTTTCTAAATACCCTAACATGAAAAAAATTTCTCATTTTATCGGCCCTTTTTAATTTTTAAAGTAAACAAAATTCGAAATTTGGTGTTTAAAAGAAAAAAAATCTATGTTTATTCTTAAAATATATAAAAAATTAAATTACAAAAGCAGAACCATAGAGTGCAAAAATCATTTGTCGTAGCAATTTTGAAAATACAAAAAACACAAAAATCATCAAATTTAAGCAAGTAATTTTTGTACAAGTAAACATATTTATAAAATAAAGTAAAGAAACGAAAAAAAAATACAAAATAAACGTATTTTGGATAAGAGACCTTTAAATTAAACAAAAAAACAAAAATAAAATTACAAAATATTTTCGGAACACCATCAAAAAAGTACAAACTATAAAGTAAGAGAACAAAAGAAAAGCAAAATGAAATGTTTAATAATAAGAATTCAAAAACTTTCATAAGAATAAAAAATAAAAAAAAAGAGAATAATAATAATTATGATAAAGAATACACCGTTTCGGAAGTACAAAATTTCAGGGTTTTTTAAAAATTAACGAGAAAAAAATTAACAGAATAAATACAAACGAGAATATATGGGATAGAAAAATAAGACGCCAAAATTTCTATATAAATTTTTGGAAAAAAAGAAAATATTTTAAGATGAAAAAAAAAATTTACTGCAAATATGAAAATTGAAAAATTAAATACGTTTTGATAGGAATTACATTGGTAAAGTAAAAAATTTAAATAAAAAATTTAAAAAAAAATGAGAATACGTAATTTCAGTGTAGGGACAACACCCATATTTACATAAATAACATTTCGGTGCAATATAATGTCGTAAAAATTATTAGTTTTTGTAAATGTTTTTAGTTTCTGTGTTTATTTCAATTTCATATTTTATAGGTAAAATTTATTTTAGGAGAAAAAAGTAGTCAAATTCGGATGATTGGAAATAATTAATGTTCTGAACTGGAAGGAAAAAATTTTGAGAAAGATTTTGTCATGATGACATGAATTTTGGATGAAATTTTTGATAAATTATTGATTGATTTTAAAAGAAAATGTTTTTTTTTTCCATTTATATAATTTTTGTTATTAATTATAATTAAAACAGCTTTTTGGAAGTGAACTTGGTATTTTATGGACATTCAAAGAGTACTTTTTTTATGACCTTTCTATGTATTTAAAAAAAATATAGACCTTAATTCACTCATTTTAATGACTTTTATTTAAAAAAAAAAGTACTTCAACAGAATAAAAAATAATAGAGTTTGTACTCTCTCCAGCGAGTTAATTACATTAAATACCAATCAATTATCAAGAATGCATTTGAAAACACTAAGTGCGTAATATGATTTGGATTATGATAACGTACACAGATTAGTTATAAACTCTGACAGTATAATATCAAACACGCATCCTCAAATTTTGTTATCCCAAAGAAGAAATACATATAGTTTTCTTTTTACAAATACATACATATTACTTTTCGATTCTCTGATCACAATCAAATCGAATACTACAAACTCTGATCGCGACATTTGGAAAATCAATATTTTTATGTACAAAGCTACCGAAAAATCAGTTAACCGATTTGCAATTAAGATAACAAACCAAAAAGATTAAATGGTCAATACTAGTAGGGTTCAGCTAAAAATATAGTATTTCTTCCACAATATTTGAGAGAAAAGTCACCAATGACACCAATGCATTCATTGAAATTTGCATGGACACTCAGTCTCATAATGTCAAGCAGTATTATACTTCCCAAAATTTGAGTAGATAAAATATCGAATATTGTTAACGTGGCCAAAAACAACCTAATAGTCTTTCACTACACAAAATTCTCTGCACACAAGGATTACAATACCGTTTTCCTGAAATCCATATATTATAAGGAGAAAAGACAATTATTCGGATGATTTAATTTCTCATGTGCATATGATTTCGCACAAGACAATTTCATATGAGCAATATCACTCCCTATTAGGCTTGTCAACTATGTATTTATGATCATATTTATGCAAGTCTCCATCGCAATTTCACCAGTTCACAATAAGTGGAAAGCCAACTTAAATGACTTACTTCTGTCATATATGTGGTCGAAGAATTGAGAGTGATAACAAGAAATAGAATTAAAATATTAGGCGGGAGTCCAATATAAAAACAAAATGTAATCAATATCTGTACGTACATACATAATATGATATCTCCAATAATGGTGAATTTTATAAACCATGTAAGAATTAGGTGGATTGAATATATTGGAGAAAACTCACCCAAAATCACGGGGACTTATTACTTCCAAGCAAAAAATAAATAAATACATATATGTATATTCAAGCTACTCCTAACTTCCACAAGGTCGCTTATTGTTTTTGAAAAAAAAAAAGCAGAAAACCGATATATGTAGTATCTAAACTATCATTCACACCGAAAAAATTATCTTAGAATAATTTTTCGACAGCTTTCCATTGCCTTAATTAACAAAATTATTATAAATCTTCAGCTCAAAACCAATAACAACTACGATTCCCTTGGATTTGTTTGGAAACTGTTTAACTCAGCATTTTGTTCATCTTGTCATATGAATTTAATTCTGAATCCTTGAGGTATGCAATCACTGTAAATATTCCTTGTACAAAATTTAAATGTCCAAAAAATACTACAGAAAATTTCAATTTTGATTTTATAATAATTTAATTTTCTGCAATTATTTTCAATATTAATCTATTAATTTAACATTAATTATAAATAATAAAATATATATTTATAGAAAACATATTATGTCTGTGATTTTATATTATTATATGAATAATATTAATTGAAATATAAAGTTAAAATGAATAATTTTTAAATAAATTAATAAAAATTTAAAAATTCTGAAAGATTTTCACATCTACGAGTATACATATGCATACATAAATAAATATGTAAAATCGTGAAAAACAAAGTTTAAGGGGATTCCCCACAAAAAAAAACAAAATAAACAAATAAAATATAAAAACTGGCAGAGGAAAATAATACGTTAAAATCTAGTAGAAGTTTTATCTAACAAGAGAGCACGGCATTTAATGTAGGAAGGAGTATAAAATAAAAAACATCAACAAAAATAATAATTATTATTATTATAAACATAATTTGGAAAAAAGAATGTCTCTATTATAAAAAGTAAAAATAAATAACTAAATTTTAAATATTTCAGTGAGAAAGAAAGCAGAGAGGAACATAAAACAATACAAAACGTGTATTTCGACGATTAAAAAAAAACACAAATAACATATAGATGATATATATATATATATGTATAAGTTAAAAAAAATTATATATATATTTACATATACACATTATATATATTATAGTATATATATATTGAGAATATTAAAAAATAACTCGCCACAAAAATAAGAAGCTCGAGTTGAAAGTAAGATGATATAAAGTCATGAAAAACATTAATATACGAAAGTAATATAAATAAATTATTATTATTCTTTTTGGATTTTGATCATCTTGTTTCTCAAACACGCATATAACAATTTAAGGAAATCATAACATAATATAATTATTATTACTTTATTGCATATTATTTCTCACTCGAATCATTTTAAAGAAAGAAAATAATTTTATCACATTATTTCGATACGAAAAGAACACATAAATTAAAGAAGAAAAAAATTATGAAGATAATTTCTAAATTTAAGTAAAGGAAAATTTAATAAATAAATTTAAATTATTAATGAAAAACAAAGGCTAAGCTAATTATGTAAAGTGTACTCCTGATTGATGGACAAAATTGAGAAAAATAAAATAAATTTGTTGCTAAAATACGTGTATTTTGTTACTTTTTTTCAATTTTATGACAAAACCGTATACAAAGTTTCAGCTACATATCTACGTGGATGGATGAACAACAGGTGGACAGATTTAAGTTCGAAAATGTGCGAGTCGTTATAGGGGTACTATACAGAAATTTCGATCTTCACTGCCGAGAGAACGCGTCGACGTAGAGGGCTGAAATCTGGTACAAGGTGTTTTCATAATAATAATAGTAAAAGAAATTTCAAAAATGAACCAAATCGTTCAACCCTTTCTTGGTATTGGCATACAAAACTTTGGTTTTTCACTACATATTTTGGAACTGTCTAAGAATGCGTCGACGTAGGGAGATGAAATTTACACAGAGGAGTTTAACAATAGTTTAGTACTAGGTGTTATATCTGCCTGAGCAATAAATATTGTACCTATGTCTATAGACAACTTTCAGAGCTATATTATAATGCAATTCTTACATACGGGCAGAGGATGGACGTACTGCGTTCTCCATATTACACAAAATTTAAAGAAGGCCCAACCATCCATCGAATTTTAACCATCGATTTCTCTGGAACTCCAGTGTAACGACAGATTTCAGTCACCTTTTATCGATATTGGTTTGTGAAAATGTTCAATTCTTTATTAAGTATTGAATAAATTCAATAGAAGAGGTCCCATTATATCGCAAAATTTTTAATTTTTTTAATTTTTTTAATTTTTAAAAAATTTCCTAGTGCCTCATTTATTTTCTGATAATATTTCTTATCGTTAGCTTTGTATGCTAACAACATATAAATATCCCTAAACCTTCCGTCAATTAACAATGATAATTCAATTGTAAACAAACAAACCGGCATTGGAAAATGTTCAATTTTATTGCCACGACTGTTTATTTTGAAAACTATTTCACTTCTAATTAATTTGAAACAATATAATTTGTTATTAAAATAATTAACCTTGCCTGAAAAATATGGCAATAACTTCGGTTCTTTCTGCAGCACAGCACAGCGCACTTCTTTACCATAATTCGAGACTCCGGAGTCTCGATTATAAAGAATCTCTTACAGAGAAACTTCGCTACTGTTTCTCACTATTATTTAGTACCTATATATAAATATAAATTACTTTTTACTTCTTCACTAAGAAAAATCGTTAAAAAACCACCACCACACTATTTTTCGTAAATTCAAATAATTTTAGAAATGTCAGAAATTTCGAACTGACAACAACTAAATAACCCAGCCCTCTTGTCATCCCCACCCCCCCCCCCCACCGCTCACCCTGTGTCAACAAAAAAAATGCTTATCAGACGTACACGAATTTTATACAGTATAGCAGCCTATCCTTTTTGCTATATAATCTCCCAACTGTAAAAACTCCAAGCGCTATGAAAAAAAGCAGATTCGAAGCGCTTGTAGCTAGGTTACAGATATAAGCAATTTCGAAGCAAATATTCAATGCGAACGTGATGATGTAAAGGCAGAAACACATCCAAGCAAGCCTCAGGCCTGGCCTCTCTCAGGCTTCCTCGCAGCTCGCCTCAAGGCTTGCCGCAGAGAAATGAAAACGATACCACCAGGCTCGGTGCTTTCATTTTAATTTTGTTAGTATACATCTGTTGACAGAAGTAGGCCTGAGAGAGAAAAATTTCGAACATTGAGCAAAGCGAGCTTGGCGGCTAGGCTTTTAGGCTAGCTGCTGGCTTGGTTTTGTGTTGCATCATTTAAAAACCCGTGTTGGAAATTTTGACAACACCTCGAGGAAGCCTCGCGGCCTGGATGTGTTTCTGCCATAAGTTTCTCATGTTGGCCGCTTATGATTAGCTATTGTGATTCGCAGTTTCAGAAAACATTTGCTTTGTATAGTTGCATATATATATATAAATGTATATAATGTTGAACTTTAATCTATGTGTTTTCTTTTACTTCACATAATCATAATCGGCAAACTTTAAATATTCTGTAATTAAAAGAGAAATAATGGTAACTATTTGTACCGACACTGTAGCTTTTGCAATCATATACTACGCAGAGCTTCCAATCTGCTTCACATAAAGTGCTTTAAAATAGATTAAAACGAAGCTTAAAGGAAGTGCTTGTTGCTGCGGACATACAATGTTGGAATTTATATTAAACTGAAGCACAATCGAGGCGCTTTTTGCTTCCTCAGAAGCGCTTAAAAAGGACTTTTAAAATGCTTTTTTCCCGCTACTGTAAAACTAGCGCCATCTCTTAACAAAGTAGCTAACATAAAAAAATATCAAAATTAAGCAAGCTGTGAATTTGACACAAAATTTTTTACCCTTCAACACCAATAGAAAATGGGAAAATTCTAAAATTTATTAATATTTTTCAGGTCTTTTCCGCTTAACAAAATTGGATTAAATTAAAGTCTCTCCAACCACCAATTCAAATTCAGTAAACACACCACTCCGGTTACCACAGCCCTGCCATCATGATACTTGGCCAAGTTTAATATATACAAAATAGGTGCTGCCAACATTCGGTGAACGTTGCTGTCAAAATCATTAAAAGTTTTGGAAAAACAACAAGCACGGGAAGAGCGACGAAATGATGACGGCTAATAAGTATATCGAGACCGTGAAGGAGCGCAGTCCGTAAGTGCAGTCGTTCAGTGAATTTTGTGTTTTTAGTTTAATTACCAACAGCGTGATAACTACAAATTATCCAAATTAATTTGAGATTAATTTGTTAATCGCGATTATTTCACGTGCGTGTTAAGAATTAAGAGAAAAATTTATAAAAGTTATTGAGAACGGATTAATTGAATCAGCTGTTCTTTATCGCACGCGGTCCGGCATTTCTTTGGTTTGATTTTTAAGTTTTCTTATTTAAATATTCTCTTGAAGGAAGCAGTAGTCGTAAAGTGAAGGAAATTGATTTACCGAAAGTGTTGCTCGGGGGTGAAATTACATTGTGCGCCCTCAAATGAGTCATTTTCGTCATTCAATAATTATTTTAAATCGCTCGTACCGCATTGCTTGATTGAATAGTGGCGGTAACTAACGCAAAAATATCGAATTTATTGTAGAAAATATTTTGAACATTTTGTGTACTCATATTCGCACAAGTTTTATGCTTGCTACGCAATTGACGAGCTCGTTTTTCTATGACAGTTACATTCAGAGTCAACAAAATTTCCTGCAATTATTTAGTGAATTTTCATTTGTTGATAGACAACATATTTTCCGGACGCTATCTGCTATGTCGACAGCTTTTCTAACAGCAATTGCTGTCATCCTATGCATTTTATTCCGGATTTTAAATGTAAACAGTCAGCCGCTGAAGCCCAGTGTTTGGGGCTTAGACGTCACATTCCTGGATTGCATCTATAAAATAGCCCCAATCCTCAGAGAACCGTAAGTATTTTATTTTTATAAAAGATAACAACAATTTATCCTTTTTAAAATTGATTTCAGAAAGTATAAGAAACGTATCAATCTGATTATAATAGCATAAGATTTGGCGGCGTTCAAGTATTTTAGATCTCACGGAATCTGATTAGAGATTTTAATGCTTTTGGTATATGGCAGGGGGGTGGGGGTGTTAATTTAGTGGCAACAAATTAATGCAATTTTGAATTTGATGGAACATTGCCAAAACTTTCTTGTATTCCAATGAAAATGAATTATACTTTGTTTCATATCCGGATTTCGGATGATTGCAGGCAAATTATCACGTGATGAATAGCTCGAAGTAGCAGGCGACTTAACTGCGGATTCAATATTTCTTAATTGCGCTGTTTTATACAATTCCACAAGATTTTTTGTCATTGTTTGTAAAGATGACACACTTTCAATTCTTATAAAAAAATTTGCTTTGTTTATTTGTCATTATAAGATCAAGTAACTTCTGTTTTATTTAAAATTTTAATTACTGGTCAAAAGGTGTTTTGTGTGGATTATATTATATCATCGTTGCTTATTCAATTGCTTCTGATATAATAAATGAATTTATTTTTTTAGTGTCAACGACATTAATAAGAAAAAACTAATCTATTTATGCATGAATGATGTAGGTACAAGCTCTTTATAGTATTTTGTACCAGTGCCGGTTTAGGAAATCTCTATACTTCCATGTCTGCCCCCAAAGTTACTCTAACATCCTACTCTTTAACTTTAGTTATTCTCATATATGTACATAGTTGAAGCAGGGTACATAAATGAATGCTTTTTTTAGTCCTCATCGTCTTCTAGATAGAAATATTCGTTGAGGATTATCCTTGTATCAATCTTAGGGAAATTCGACAAATATGTGACCGATTCAATATTTCGGCAAGTTTGTTCATTTGCAGTTATACTAATTATTAATTATTTAAAATAACTCCATTCCAATACCAGTCACTTCTGGCATCTCTCAAGGAAAATCCAGATGACTTACGCCCATAACTAAATTACCCATCTTAATTCACCGTCATTAATCTAATTTAATGCAGGATTTACAATGTGCTCGAATTCCTAACCTCACAGCTTTTAGAACTGTTCATGGCTGAGCTGCTTCTTTTTATGAACAAAACAAAAACCTCTGTGCAGTTCAAAATTGATTCTAAACCAGCCCTAGGCTGTCTGTGAAGATGCCCAATTAGTTCATATAAGAGAAAAAGAATAGTCTGACTAGAGAGATGATGGAGATAGTGGTGGAAAGGAGGATAGCTCTGTTATTTGTCCAAGGATCATTCCTATGAAACTTTCTGGCGGAACTCATTAATACATTGAAACAGTTTAAGAACTTGTGTGGCTTCACTTTAGTGATCTATACAATCTTGGCCTACCTAAAATATGTTCATGGCTTTTGCGAGCTCTATATTTAATATTATCAGAAACGCCTCATCCTCCTTCCTTACAATGTTTTGTTTCTTTTCTCAAATTTTTAAACAATGCATAATCTTCTGAGAAAATTAGTCTAGAAAATTAGATTAGGGTGAAATATTATGTGGCTATCGATTGCATAGGTTTGATTACATGGCAGCAGAAATTTGAAGCATTGTGATATATCTGGTTAGCATATTTCAATGGAAAACGAATAACAATAACTGGAAATAGAAATCTGTTGTCGTGTCTCCGTGAACATTTTTTAAACGTAAACCTAGATACTTATAACAGCTATCCTAATCTCATGAATTAATACATGAACAGTTGTGACCAAAAACCAGGATTTGTTATTAAATTCAATTTTCTATCTTTAAAAAATTAAATCTCAGTACACATTAAGCAAACATATAAAGTTTAACTAACACCCTCCTCCGCCCTGTTCACAGAACCTGCTATTATAGAGAATTATTATAATTTAAATCTACGATGACATCATGCTGTAATGCTTGGCAATTAAACTTCCCACGACCTTGTGAACATTCAGTGAATGCACTTTAATAAATTACCAACCATGAAAATATGTTTAATTACATAAATCGTAAAAAGAAAAGAAAAACAACTATTCAAGCAGAGATTTTTAATACCAAAAAATCGCAATTACACCTGTTGAACTCGGCGAGAAAAAGTGAATCTCTTCTCTTTCATTGCCAAGGTTGAATTGAAAAGCACGCCCCAGATGATCTCATCTTACGTGGTCTAAGTACAACTTTGAGAAATGGTGGTGAATAAAAATGAAATTGACTGAAACAAATACCTTTTTTTTTGTTCATAATAGGTTCACAAATAAAGTTATTCAACAAACAAACAGCTTTTGTCGGTCAAACTTTTTACCTGAAATTACTGAGAAATATGTGTGTCAATTTCTAGAAAGTGAATCAGGAACATCATAATGTTCGCAATTAAAAATAAATCTTTGAACTTGGGTTAATCTAATTATCAATCAGATAATTTTGTATAAAGCCTTATCTTATTATTATTATCTAGAAAAATGTTTATTTGTCCATTACATATACACTAACCCACCCGCTCTTATTCAAACAGTGTTTCTGCAATTTGATGAGTTCATTATTTTTAGTTGATAGGAAGGTGAGACTTCGCAGTAAAACAGCGTGAAATTATTGAACAGAGTTTTTTGAGTAGGTGATGTAATCATATTTCATGATGATACATATGTGCCGGCCACCTACATTAATTTGTGAGGAGGCATTTTCTGATAAGCAATGACCTCAACATTGAAACAACCGGATCCTTTTAATTTAAGTTTTTGATATATTTCTTTCGTCTTGGTGAAACATTTATTTTGTTCAACACTACCTGGCGATTAAAAAATACAAAATATTGCTTGTGTTGCATCATAACCATAATATTTTTGGAATCTTTATGAGGGCATTGACCAATTTGACTACTTGGAAAGTAATTTGAAATGGAAATGGTCATTTTTGTAAATTAAAACTGGTATCAGTTGGGCTTATGCAAAATTATTTATTTGTGTATATTTTATGGTCGTTTTAAAGAATTAAACTGATAAACGTTAACAAATTCACCAGATCAGTCCAGTCCGGCTTACGGGTATATATTCTAAGGTCAGATAAGACCAGTAATATAAGATGGTATGCACACCATTCGACGCTATTGTACCAGAACTTCACTTCAGCTGTCTGTTATCGATAAACTTTCCGAACAGCGTAACATGGAATGAGGACGCAATTCCTTCGAACAAATACCCTGATCAGCACTGCAATGGGCGGTTAACAAGCAGACAAAGTTAGAAAGATCAAACAGAAAGCTCACAGATTTCCTTTTGGTCCTTGTTGGGAGAGAATAAAGAAAGGTGGTCGTCACAGTGCTGGTTTCATTATCTAGATATGATAAGAAGGTTCGAGTAAGTGCATGCAGGGTAGTATAATGGACCAATTTAAAAAAAAATATATGATTGGTTTAATCTGATGGATTGAGACCAGTTGAATATGTCTCGCGCCATTATTTGCACAATAACTCAATAACAGCAGATTCTTTCATATTTTTGGCGGCCGTCTTCAGAATGGCTCCCTTGAATCAAAAGGATTACGCTCTCTATTCACCCTAGTTTCTAGTATATATCGGGATTAGCAGCTATTCCATTAATAATAAAGTTAATTTTATATTACATACTTAATCTGTAGGGAGTTTTGGAACTCAGTAATTACTACACCCTCAATGTTTCTAACAAGCCTTATTTTTATTTGTTGCTATTATCGAGGCTGCACGCTGCTGATGCACAATGCTAAGGTTGTGGTGTCAGTTAAGAAAATAAGAATGATGCAAATCAGGGAACAAAACTTGGACGTACGCTTCTGATTGCACGCAACACCTTATTACGTCTTATGAATGGGATCAGTTCTCGTATAGCGCCCCGATTTGTGTGCGCTAAGTGACTTTCATCTTCGAAGAAGTTATTGATCATCGCTAAACATTTTTGTATGAAAACGATTAAGTGAAAGAAGCACATTGATAGACCTAATTTTTTTGAGAAAGGGGAATTTCTGATTTTTTTTTCAACTCCGTTATATTCTCCTTGAACATGAGGTAGATGGTAAAATATCACTCGCACAGTACAGCATTCTATAATAGCTTTTATATTATGAACTATATTGTCAGGTGAATATTGGGCGTCAACGGAGTTCGAACCCAAACCAATAGAATATTGAAATTAATTTTTTTTTTTGCACCTTTCAATCTAGCTCAGAAACACTTAATACCTTTTAGTATAAATTTTCAAATATTTGAGAGATGTGAGTGAAATACTTTAATTTTGGATAAACACTCCAAACTCTGAGGATACTAGGGAAGATTTCTGCTAATCATAAATAACCTTCAATAGAGAACATTTCTTATTACAAATATGTAATAAGTGACATATCACTTTGCAGATGTTTCTAATAAAATCATAATAATTCTTAAAAAGATAATTTATTTGCCATGGACTTTGGTACACAAAAGAGATAAGTTCAAATTAAAATACTAATATGAAATTTTGTTCTTGTTAATTAAAAACCCTTATCAATGTTATTTCGTAAATTTACTTATTTAAATGAGTCAAATAAATACCCTTGAAAGCAAATGTGTTTATAATTTATATAAATTTTCTTAAATGAATGAAATTGGTTTAATACTGAATATTTCATTCACAAATTAATACAAGACTAATGAAACTAACGATATGTATGATTTTTCTGTTTTTTGTGCATTGTTTATCAACAATTATTTGATGATAACATTAATTTTTTATTCGTGTTTTTTAAATATAGTCTTTTGAATATTATCACCTTGTTCTTGACATTTTGCTTCTTAAGAATTCACACTTGAATAAATATCTGTGGAATGACTCAAATATTTTTTTTTGATTTTCGTACATTTTGTTCTGACTCATAGTCCTTGAACTACTGTGAGAATCTTTTGTGTAAGTATCTGTATACAATAATTGTTTATTAATACGAACCTATATTAAGGTTTTTATTTTTTTTAGTACTAATGTTTTAATCCATTTGGTAAAAAAAATCTCGATATCCTCATTGTCAAAACGGGCATGTCGATATTTAACTGCTATACCATTAATTCCTTAAGTTAGACCAATAATGTAAGGTAATTGGTCTAATCTGAAAATTAGGTATGAACTTAATGCTATTTGGGTATCGTTCTCCTACGATGTATTATATCATTAGTGTTGTGTAGTTGTATTGAAAGTATTCAATCAATTTAGTAGTTTAGATCATTAATGTAAGGCGATTGGTCTATTTTTTTTTAATTTAATACTTACACGATAAATGCTTACCGTATTTCAATTCATTTAAATAAGTTTTTTTTTTTTAATTTAGTTGAATTCATCAACTATTGTATTTCAATCATCTATATTGCCCTAAGCAAAGCTTTTTTATTGCAGTTTAAGTCTTGCTTATTTGAATGAAATCAACGAGGAAATGTTTCGCCGGGTACCACAAAGTAACCATCTCCGTCCGTTATTATTAATCATGTATACAACAATGATGCTGGTTCAATTTTGTTTAATTCAAAAATTCTCTGTTATGAAAACATTTTTGGGAATAATCACTAATGTTGACTGAGCTCTATTAACCTAAGACACTTTTAAAGGTTTATTTATTTGTATTCTAGTAATTGATAGCAATAACTCTTTTTTTTTTTATAAATTATTTATTCAACATAAATATTGCCTGTCGCAAATTGTATCGGTATGTCCTTTTCTCAAAATACATATCCTTTGCTCTGTAATTATATGGTAGACGGAAAAATCCTTAATCAAACTTGACAAGACAAATTAATTGGGTGTTATTTTTCATTATCGTCAGAGGAGCATAACGACTCCGATTTGAACAAATTGTGAAAAGAATTATGGTATGCACAAGTCGTTAGCCTAGTATCGACTTTAATTTGTCTAAAGGACAAATAGAAACTCAGCTTAGTTAGATAATTTTGTTATACTTTTTTCGACCAGATTAGACAAATAATGTATGGTGAATTGGTGCTTTACAAAATTAATTTTAGAATGCTCATATTGTGAAATTTGACAACATAAGAAATTTATTTCAATTCTTATCGAGTGGAAAATTCCTTACTTATTTCTTCCGTTCTCCTCTACATTGATTTTTAGAAACTTTTTGTCAATTTTAATATAAAAACCAAATTGCTGAAAAAATGTTGGTAATTTTCATATGAAAAGCTTTCAATACTTGCCGACATTCGTAATTTTATAGTTTTGAAAAATCAATAGCATATGCGCTTTCTCAGCATTAAGAGGTATTGGAAGAAATTCTAATGTCCATTACATTAAATATTCTTCCCAGTTAGTAACAGTTTATTTTTCTTTGAGGGAGAGTGACATTACATTTACGTATTTGTACATCATACTCGTATATACATATATATATATATATACTTTGTTATGTTCTATATGGCAGAAAGAATTTCTAGGTGGACGATATTGATCTAAATTGACATTGACTTAGAATAGGAAAGAGGATTTTCTGAATAATTATTGTAAACACGCAAAATGGTATTTTTTTCATCAGGAGTTATATGGTGGGTGATTCATATAAAATATGAAGAAAACATCTTTTATTTCCACACCTTGCACCTCCTAAGCTGTTAGGAATTCGAATACCAAAACTAAAAGTTTCAACATACTGCCTGGCTTCGAAACATAATTTAACAGCAAATAGACCGTACATAATATAAGAAACACCTCATAAATCTAACATACCACTTAAAAAATTTTAAAAAAAATCCATAGTTATAATTTGTAAACCCTTTCGTGTATTTTTTTTTTATAAGCCAAAGCCATTGAAAATTCATGAAGAATTCATAAAAATTACTTATTCTTTTATGAATATACTTACATATTTATGTATGTACAGCTTCTAGCAAATATATTGATGTAATGAGTATATGCACGCGAACTAAATTTGCCGTCGAGGCGTATATTTTATATGCCAGACGACCACTGTTGCCATCTCGTCTCATCTAGATAATAAAATTATCACGTGCAATAATACAATGCCATCACATCATCATATTGCTACCACCTGACCTATTGTTGTTGGGATTCTTCACAGATCATTTTGTTTTCTAGAAAATTAGGTACTTAATGCCGGAGCTAAAGATTTAAATTAGTTTAAGAGTTCATACATAGTATAGCGGCAATTGATGTAACCTAGTTGAGAATATTTTTTTTTTTCTGAATGACTTTCACTTGCAATCAGTTCACTACAGTTTTATAGTTCATGATGGAATCAATCAATCTACAAATATAGTTAGGTTCATAGTTCCATAAAAGAAATAGGGTTAATTATTATAAGTTGTGATGATATGTGATAGACGTGTACCTATTTTATTATTGTACGACAAGATTTATGATTTCTACTAACCCTAAATCATCAAATCAAATCCTTTGATCATTGACAATCTTTTTGATAACTGGATACTAACTGAGGTATCAATTTTAAGAATTTCACCGACTTGACGAGGTTGCTACTGATATTTCTTAAGAACCCAAAAAGACCTTATATTTGACGACACTATGTTCTTGTAGTAGATCTCGAATTTAACTAATATAGTTTCTCAATTAGTTTTCTGTCCTTTGTTATGTATTTCTATTGTGGAGTTCCTGGAAGCTTTGTTGTAAGTACTGTTCTATTGTAAATTTTGTTTGAACATAGAAAACGTTGATGCATAAGTATGGATAAAACAATTATTAAGGGGTCGAGAAATATAAGCTACATTGGATATGAAATGGAAGGAATAAAGGAATTTTTCTAAAACAGAACTGTCATGTTCTAGCTGGAGGATGAATGACGGCACCCTCTATTTTTTAAGTGCTAAAGTCTTAAAAATCGTGTAGAGCAAATATGAAACACAATGAATACAAAATTAAAATGAAGTTCGTTTGCCTGTATAAAGTAAATAAATAAATACAATATCCCTAAATCAGGAAATCAAGCTAAAAATATGAAAAATAAATAATAATATGTTCAATACTTTTTGCCTCCCCCAGCCCCGTCCCCTGAAATTGGTCTCCTTAAATATTACGGCTGCACTGAACATTTAACAGCAGAAACAGTATCTTACTAACACAAATAGAATTTCATTAAGTTTGTTTTCGCTTATAACCATTCCTTTTTTGCTATATATTCTAAGATAGTTATCTATTTAAGAAAAACTAGAAAGCTTCTAAATACTTAAATTTTTTTTGCTGTTTAAAATTACCTTAAACTTCATTTTTTTCGTTTTTTTGCTGGTTTCGAAAACATATAATTTCATGGCTCAAAGAAAACCATTCAACAATAACCGCCTGAATGTGTTAGTCGAAGTAGGAAGAGGAAAATCAATACTCGACATGAGCCCTTCTTTTAATTACATATTGTTTTTTTTTTCTATAGACAAAATTAAATATTGAACAATTACTGACATTTACGCCTCGTCATTCAATGTACTTTGATTACAAGCTTTATAGATACTTAAATTTTTCTGCATGAATAATTGAAATCTCAATGAAATTTTCATTAGTAAAAAGTATACATACAGTAGATTACATAAGTACAGGTTGTTTAGTCTCATATTAAAAGGCTTATGCTTAGGTTGACGCATCTACATATATGTGTGTACATACAATCGTGGAGGTACAATCTTAAATGAATTCGTTTCATAAATTAATTATCAATACAACTTAGAGGATTATGATGAATGGACGAAAGTAAAGAACTTGCACATTGAAGGAGTAAAGAATGACACAAGGTCTCACTCTATAAAGAGGCAAAAGCTCTCCTCCATAGTTTTTAATTGATTTAGAAATAGTAAAAACAAATCAAATTCAATTAGTTTATAAATCTAAACAATATACAAAGTTTCATAAATGTGTCAAAACGTTGTGGTTTTTTTTTCGTAGAGTCGTAATTCATATTAAGTGCTTCACTAAGTGTCGATGTAGTTGCGAAACATGATTTGTAACAATGTAACAAACGAGAAACTTTTTGTAAACACGCCACATTTTTTTTTTACTTGTAGAAATGAAAAATTAAAGTGTTTTTCTAATATTCTGGTAGCTGGTAGAACTTTAATTATTAAAAAAAAAAATACGTTACTAATTTGATATCAAATGGCTCAGTGGGTTACCCATTCAGTTTATCAAAGAAGATGCTTCGGTTACAATCAGTGTATAAACTGAAGTGAGAGGATACTTATAGACACTGTGATCTTTCACATTTCGAACAGCTGGGAGCACTTGGTGGAGGGACTAGGATATTTTTGAGGTTAAGACATTGAATGAAGTGGTTTTAGTGGCGTGACAGATGGAGGAAAATTTTTAAAGATGTATATGTGTACTACATATACAAAATATATCACCTTTCACAGATAAATTCTTCCCCGACGAATCATAGCTAATTTCCATTTTTTCTTTCTTTAATAATTTGGTTTTAAAAAATATGTCTACATAAAACCAAGTAGTTCTTTAAGATTGATTTTCATTATTGAATTGCTAAATGGCATTTTTCTCAATTTTCAAAACCAAAAAGCAGGCAAAAATTCTTATCTAAATTACTATCACCGTATTTTCCCTTCCTCACAAATACGTGCAGCAATGTCATCCAAAAAAGGTTATTCCCTAATGTTTTGAATATCGCACAGCAGCAAAAATAACACACCTCAATTCGTGTCACTTTCATCCAATCATCCAAAAAGAAATATGTACGCATAGTCTGCAAAAGCACACATGCAGCATTCTTGAATATCATCAAAGTTTATCGTGTGAATTATTAAAATAAATCAAAGTAATCAAGTATCAAATGTGTATGTATGTATGTGTATACGTATTATCATTGGAGACAATAAATTCGTATCACGACCTGCTGAAAGCTTTCAACATTATGAAAATTCTCGATAAATTAATTGGCATTTATAGAATATTAAACGAAAGTGTAGCTACCATCATCCCCTAATGTTTCTAGTTTAGCTAACTCTAGCTAGCGGTCATATCCGCCAGACAAGGAAGGACCAAGGGGCACTTAAAGTTAATTAATTATGTCGTAACAAATGTCCGTTAAGTGAATAAATTTAATAGAAGATAAACAAATTAACCTGTTAAACACTCATTTATAGCTGTTCAATAAAATTTTACCATATTTATTTTTATTAATTTTTTTTAATTGCAAGGGGTGAAATTCTCCAAAATGAATGCCATATTGTGGCCTATTTTATATTTAAATCTTGTTAATATTTATTTAGACTGGGCTATGATGGGTATTGAGATATTGCAGTAGGAAAATTAAAAGAAACTAAAATGAATCGTATGGAATTGGGAATCTCAACCATAGGAATGAGGAAGAAAACGATAAATTTCCTTACTTGTTATCTAAATTTTATTTTATTTTGAATATATAGACTTTAACGTGGGCAAGATAAGCGTAAATATTCCCTATACGATTGTTTTTATAATTCTGCCCTTTAATTCACCTGAAGCCAGAAGTTTATTTATTTTCTCACGAGATATCCATGTCCTTTATTTATCCCTGTATTCACGTCAGGTTCCGTTCCTTGGGAAGTGAGTTAAGCCATATTTTGTGGACTTCCGTTTTTCTATAAAGACTTGTACATATCATGTGCAATAAACTTTTCTACTTAATTTAATAGTTTTATTTTTCGTTTTAATTGAGATTTTTTAACGGCTTCGTTCGATAAAAATCTTAATTGTTTTCTTTCTAGCTACGTAACTTAGAATTAGCTTTGACGTAAAACGGTTACCGGTATAAATTGTTGATCGAGGTAACATTCAAACGACTTATAACGGAGTGACGTAAAACGGGTACCGCCTGCATATAACTTGAGTTGTCTATCATTAAATAAGGTTATGTTTTTAGAGTGCAGTGTTAGGAATTTACGGGGTGATAAATATATCAAACAATTTTATGGTGATGTCATTTCAAAAAGTATGCGTCAAATCCAAAAATTTCTATAGGTGGTACGAAATGCAAAAATTAATTTTCCAATGTCAAGATTTCTGCCTGAAAAATTCATTACAAAATGTTGTTATACGTCATATCAAATAATCCTTTTTGTTTTTTTTTTATAGATGCGCACTTATTAACAGATTATCTATACATTGATTTGATATGTACATCATACAAGGTTACCCGGAAATATTTGTTCCAAAATATTCACGCCTATGGAGTGTCCTGATCAACGTTTGTGTTTAATAGGGAACCCGCCCCCCCCCCCCCCCACCCCTTCCATCTAAAATGCATCGTTCGGCGGATAATTTTTTCTATAAAAATCGCAGTTAATTGAATAAAATTACGTTAAAAGTTTTGAAGTATTGACTTTTTTGAATCCAGGGGGGGAATGATAGTTACGAACAATTGGAAAGCTTATCTATCTAAAATTTTAACGGAGCATCATGAACGTAGGGTGCGTCGCTTAGTAGTTAAATTAAGACGGATGACATGGCTTCTATCTATACGCTTAACTGGAGATCTGATTAGTTGTAGCATATAAACCCGGATCATTTTTTCAAAGCTCTTTAACTTTATATTCAATCAAAGAAAGCTACCAGTAATAAATGTTGCGAACTATTTATGTGGCATAATACAGCAGAAGAGAGACAGAATGTATAGAGGGCCATTAGCTCGTTTTAATTCGACCACGTTTTTGTGAGGTTTTGCACATCTAGATGTAAGTTCGACGTATATCACTGTTTAAGCCACTGACATGTATATAAATGGACTGCTCGTTGAATCAAAAGTTCATGAAAGCAAATGGCACTACTTTCATATTCCTGCATCTTTCCGTGAGAGCATACTTTCCCACTGAACTGTAACGATTGGGAACGGGAAATTGCTTGAAGCTTAGCTGTATTTCCAGAACTGGCGACTTGGTAATCAAAACTTTCCTACCAAAAAAGCCTTGTAAAAAACACTTACTTCGGCTCATAATTAAAATTTAACAATACAAATAGTCCCAAATGCATATAAGTAAATTCCCAAATAATTTAAATATAGCGTCAGTTTACGACAGTTTGGTAGCATTGACAGTGAGAGCATACTTTCTGAAATCAAAACTGGTGCCACATGAATCAGGGGATTCGTCAGTTCATTTATATATATGTCAGGGATTTAAGCGAACATGCCCTGCGTGAACAGACTACTAAGCATTATTAAAACAAAATATGGGTGCAACAGTTTTTCCAATATATTTCCTTTCTTTTATTATTTAGATGTTCCACTCAACAAACAACTAAGCTTTTCCTTGAACCGTCTCCACATAAATTTACCAACAGGCAAAAAATAAAACAAATACCGCCCGTAGCACAAAATCCATTTATTTCACTTTCGACTTTCATTGAAAAATAAGCTCTGTGTGCGCTTTCCTTTATATTTTATGATTTATTTTTAGCTTTTCTTTACAGTTAATGTGCGGGGTGGGGTGTATACGATGTTGTCCCAAAAGAGATTCTCTCAAAAGTTGTGACAGAATAGAATATGCCCCAGTATAAAAGGAGCAACCTTCACTGGAATGAATTTCTTCCTACATACACATCTACATATATATAAGTTTGTATGCACATAGTAAAGGGTTTGAAAAATGAATACTCCTGTGGTGAATTACCTTCAATAGCAAGTGGAAAAATTAATTAAGATAGAAAAAAAAAATTGATTGCTTATAATGAAATAAGGGAGCATTTCAATTTAATCTCCTGTAAGATTTTTATAATATCCTACTAGAACAACGGGCATGGCATTTGTTTTAAGGTTTTTTATGCAACTTCGCACAAATGTTATTGTGAATTAGGGATAGATTATAACATAGTGATGATTTTCGCAATAATTAAAAAGTAAGAATTCCCTAAAGATATCGATACAATCTCTTTTGTGGACGTTGGTAGCCGTCCTTTAGAGAGGAATTGAGATTTTGTAGGTAAATTCTAAGAGAAACTTGTGTAAAATATTCGTAAAATTATAAATAGAGTAATTTTGAATTAATGGAATAATTAACTACTAACTGATACTTAAACACATCTTAGGTTATCCCACCGTGATGAGAAAATATTTTATAAGGTGAATTAAACGATAATTTGCAAATTTTATCGAATACCAAATGAAATTTGGTATCTTGTAACGTTTTAAAAATGACTGTCAGAACCAGCTTAACACAAGCTCGCTGCGTGGACACGTTTAATAAATAAACGGTCAACACTACATGTGTTTCATCACTTAGTCGGTACTAGTATTAGTATGTTACACTAAACATAGACCAAACACCAGATAAAATAACATGCAATGCGACAGAGAACAAAAATATAAAAATCTAAATTAAATCTAACTAAAAAAAACAACAAAATGCTCAGCCAAATTATTAACAGCAATGCACATGCGATTAATAGGTTCATAAATGCCATAATTAGACCTTGAGGAATTGACATGCAATAGAGGTAGCCTTCTTAAATTGTGCCTATTATCACGGAAAGAAATTTTGTCAAGTAACAACGGGGAATCAATATTCGTGCTTAAGAGTTGGTGAACATAAGTCGCATATGCGACGTTTCTCAAGTGAAAGAATCAATGAATTATTCCAGGGTAGGTGCCTGAGAGCAAATCGTAAAAAGTTTCTCTGAACAGACTCGATGCGCTCGATGTGTGAACCGTAAAAAGGAGACCAGACCTGGCTAGCGTATTCAAGAAGTGGTCTCACAAAACAAGTGTACAAACGCAATGTTATAGTAGGATTCGAAAACTCTCGGGACCAACGTTTTATGAAACCCAGCATAGAACTACTCTTTGATACCATGAAGTTTATATGGGAGATAAAATTCAATCTGTGGTCACATTTGACACCCAAGTCATAGACAGAGTTCACCCGGCGAATCGAGGAATCCGAGAACTCATAATCATAACTGATTGGTGTCTGATTCCTATGGAATGTCATAACTTCACATTTGTCGATATTGAGTACCAAATTATTGCTCTCGCACCAATTGTAAAATTCTTCAAGATCATCTTGTACCTGTTCACAATCGTGAACGGATTTAATCCGAGCGAAAAGCTTAATATCGTCAGCATAAATCAAGACCTTACAGTACCTCACAACAGTTTTGCGGGCTATAACAATCATGGCGTGGCCGCTTTGATCTTATTTCACCTTTCAGCGGGTATAGCTTGATTTTGAAATTTAACAAAATAATATTTATTAGTTAGCGAAGGTAACATTATGTAAATATATAATGTGTAGAAAATTAGTAAAGAAATAATTGTACATACATACATGACTTTGATTATATGGAATAATATTCAATGAATGTGGATATATATAAAAAATATGAAAGTTTACTTAATAATATAAAAATTGTCGTGTCGACAATATCAACCCCCTCGTTGGTTGCGAATTTTTTTCTATCGAACCATTTCTTTCCATGTTTCAAAAAAGAAATAAGCCGCAAAGAGGTAAATCTGAAGAGTAGGGTGGATGGAGAGGGGGAACAGTTGCAGCGCAATTCGACAATTTTTGCTAAACGTGAATACTTTAAGACCGCATTATCTATACATGCAAAAAATAGGGTCCTTCGAACCAACATAACAAACATACCGATTTCATATCTACATACTTAGATAGCTAGTCTGATTTAGTACGGCTTCACACCCACCAATACTTATTTTTGATAATTTGACCATCGATGTAAGAGCAAAATTATCAACTGTTAAAAATTACAATTTGAATTTCGTTTTCAATTTTTTGATGGAAGATCAATATTAGGCATCAAAATACACACGAAGAAAGTGGGGAAAAATGTGGCACTGATTATAAAAGAAAAACTTCTCACCCTAAGGGTGTGTCCGTTACTGGTTAACGACAAAATTATATGAATTTTATTGGAAAGTTAGATCGTCACCGTATGTAACATCTTAAACTGGAAAATGATTTTTTGTTTTAGTTGTTGTGTTTCAGAAAATTATAACATAACTCAGCTTAAAATCATCGATATAGAGATAAATTTGAAAAATAATTCATTCAACTGGAAACATATAGTTGAATTCGCAACAGATTGTTAGCATGTACCCACCTATATAGAAATAAATTAGTAATTACTGTGAAATACACAAAGTGCATTCAAGTGAGGAAACAAGTGAATCAGCAAGAATTGTAGTTATATACATATGTACATTGGGTAATCATGTCAAATGCAGCTATGCGCTGTCGCAGACTTATGACTGTAAGCACATTTGTTTCTTTTTTTTTTAACAATAAAGCGAATCGATGACACTTTTTCTTCACAGTTTGATGTCACCGACCCTCGGCTTATGTGCACTGTATATATATGGAAATTTTTAAACAAGAGAACGAAAATTTTTCCCAAAGGAAAAAGATTGATAGGCATTAATTAGATTTAAGGAGAGATAAAAAAATATAATGCTAATTCCTATTTTTAAATAAATTCAGTTACAATGCTATTGAAGCAAGCAGTTATTAGTATTACATTTTTACATTTTTTGTTTATCTTTCCATTTTTTAATAGAATTCGACTTTCTAAATAATCAAAAATTCCATACCAAAGCTATGAATAAATTATTCTATAACAATGCAATTTTGGCGATTTTCCAAGAATTTGAAAGCATCTTGGAAGAAAGAAATGTCAAGGGCAAGACAATTTTCCAGAAAAATGGGACAAATTTGGCTCATTTCAAAATAATATCTTTGGCAACCGATTATACATAACACAAACAATGATATGCATAGATGCTACGGACAATTCGGCTTTATTCTTCAGTATAAGAAATTACATTTTGTACACATAGAAAACTCGAAAGTTATTGTTTTTAATTGTTTATCTATTTTCGATTTAATAAATTAGTTTTTCTTAAAATATTGCCGTATAATTAATGGTAGGGCACTCTTTTCAAATTCTATGTGTAAAGTGTTTTATATTAATCAACAAGTTTTCATCCATAGCATCCTACTGCGCTTCTCGTTAAGAATTTAGATAAGTTGAAATTTCTCCCATTTATAACAACTGCTATTATAGAGCTTCGTAATATTCATTTCAACAGCTAGGGTCCTCCCTTTGGCACAGAATGTATTAATTGACATTCTTAAATATCTATATGTACATTATTCGCTTCATATTTAACAACGTCTCATGGAAGTTATTTATATAAAGAATCAAAACACCCAAATATGGATCCTTGAGGCACACCACAATTTAGAAATAGGTTCATGGTTGCGAAACATTTAATGAATTTTATCATAGATATAACATATTAGGTGATCATCAATATATGTATACCTAGAAAAAAAGACTACTAATTAGGTAAAAATTGATCGGGACAAAAAAAGCCGATTTTTTTTTTAATATGTAGACTGAAAATTAAAACGAAAAAATAGTTAAGAACATTCCTGAAAACTTTTAATATTGTTGATGCGAATGTTTTGATCAGGAGGTGTCAGAATATCTATACCCGTTGCAAGGGAAGGGTGATATTTTGTGATTTTGGATATCTTATTGACACACTCTATGTATTAAATGATAAATACATACTTATAACCACGAGCCGCTTCCATGCAGAATGTAAAAAAGTACGCCATATTGAATTAATCTTTCTAAAAAAAATATGTCAAATATCAACCTAAGCAAAATGTACCGTACCACATTAGATAAACTAATTATTATATTGGAAACTATTTTCTGTAATGAACTATCATTAAAGCCCATTCCAATATAAAGTAGGTCGCATATGTGCCTGAGTAAAAGTATTTTCTAATCGAATAAAGAGGGTATCACAATCAATCAATATTTCTGAAATACTTCTACGTAAATTTGAAAATCATTAAAATACTTTTATATTGATTTTATGTCATCGCTTTTTTAAAGTTTATTAATGAAAATCCAATTAATATCCCTCTTTTAAAAGCTTTTGTAAAACATTAAACGAAAAACAATTTTAATTATCGATAAGTGTACGTTAGCAATTCAATGGAATTGTTTTTGTTTACCTTTAATGGAATGCGACTATACCTTGGAAGAAGCTTCTTTCTACGTAACCTTGTTATTGTATGCTATACATATATGTAAGAACGTGAAAGTACAATAGATAGCCCTAATGAGAAGAAAATCGATTAGTTTACTTCATGGACGACTTTGATAAGGTGAAAAACTCCTACCTAAGTGCCACAAGTCCTTTATCTATTGAGGCAGAATGACAAGAAATAAGGAAGGTAAAATTTTGGGGTAGATTAATCAAAGTTTATGGCAATAGAACAGAAATAATAGAAAAATATAACCGAAAAAAAAATGTTTATTTATACACAATCTGATATTATGGACGCGTAATGAAATATCGTATTTATATATTATGTATTCAGTATTTTTCAGAACTAGAAAAAATATACTCGTCGTACTATTGGTTGGGTACTACCCAATGAAGTATTGTTCGTGTTGTTCGCTATCATAAATGAGAGTGCAATTGCGTGTTTTTTTTCACATTGCATGCATGGATACGCATTTTTGAAAACAATTTAATTTTTCATATAATCGGAAGCAAAGATTCAAATAAAAAATAAAGTAGAAGAACGCTAAAAAATAATACAAAAGGACTTAAAAGCAAATAAAATCAAAGCAGTCTTATCGATATTCTAGCGATATTAGAAGCTTTTTTTAAAAATTCAAAATTATCGTCAGAGGTTGCATTTATCAAAACATTTTACATGATGTGTTACTCCCTTATTTTGAAAAAAAAAAATACATAACCTAAAATGAAAAATTCAGCAAGGTCCTTCAACACTCATTTAAATTGTTGAGTAAATAGTTCACACGAATCAAATTCTTATAGTTATTGCCTGGCCAAACCAATTCCCAGCCTTAATCCCATTGAGAATTTGTGGAACGCCTTGAACGACATGAGTTTTAAGTGCATTTAAAGCATTACAAACTGCAAGTAATGAAATAAAAAGAAACTTAATCAATTATTCTCTGACCCATAATCAGAATTGAGAAACAAAAATTCAATATCAGATTCATCAACTGACCAGCAGTATTAAATAAAAGCAACGTGTTATAGATTATTACCACCAAATAATTTAAACAAGTTCAAACTGAATTTGATAAAAAACCTAAACTTATCAATTCGACAAGCCACCGTTTAAATGCAGATCATTCAAAACAATTATCGTCAGACTTTCAACGAGCTCTATACCGGTGTAGTGCAATTTTACGTGTTGTTGTTTTTGTAATGCAACAATAAAAGCCAATCCAACTACACACCACTGGTGTCGAACGAACTGTTTGAATGGAGTATGACATATAATGAAAAGCTGGAATTGTGACAAGGTCAAAGGTTGGTGTGTGTACCATTATAAAAATCAGGCTTAAGAGTAACAAAATTTAGCTACAAATATTGCAAAATTCGTCATCAAGTTAATGAATATACATACATACATATGTTTGTAGGTATATCTCCATGCGATTACTAACATATTCCATGCAAACAATTCTGGTATAAAATTCCTAGTCTAGACATCCGTGTTGACTTCAAAGTGAAACGGAAAAAAAGTTTTCAATCAAATTTTTTATTTGGGTAGCGATTAATAACATTGGTGACGACATCAGTGAGTGTTTAATACTGAAATCTTAATTGGGCCATTTTTGAAGTTTATTTTGCAAGACGAAATCTTCGGCTGGTTGTAATCACGGTGTTAATTTTCTGATTTAATCATTGTAAATTATCGTTTTATTTTATACCTACGAGCAGTATAAATTTGCTTCAAAAATACACTTTATCCCAAGAAGTTTGTTGAAAAATTAATTGATTACATTTTAACTGTCATTTTTTAGGTTTATAGTCACATAAAAATATAAAAATAAAATAAAAAAAGAACATGATAAGGATCCCTCAAGTACAAAAATTTCATTAGTGCCTATTATTTTAGCCATCAGTGTAACTGGGTACAAAATTGATTTTTTTTATTGAAAAACCTATGAAAAAGTTGCTCAAAGTGTTAAAGGCTTACACGCTCGCAAAATCGTGATTGAATAATCAACTTTTTAAATAAACAAGATTACAAAATAAATCTCATTAATAGTTTGAATCATAATTAAATATTAAATTTAAATTGACTTACCGTTACACTGCATAATGCTAAATTCAACTTTCGCACTGAAAATGAAAAGAAAAATCCACTAATTATTATAAATGGCAAAAATAGATAAATTTATTAAATTTAGTGGAAAATTTAAATTATGTGAAAACTTACCAACATAGGTACATATGGAAAGATTTTTTCTTTGTTATCCAAAAATGTAGATATGTATGTATGTATGTAGTAGATAATTTGCACACAAGCTCTACCTTACTAAGTAAATATGTAGGTATACATATGTACTATGCCAGTAATATTAGTAGGTAGGTAGGTACTTAGTAAATGTTCACACAAAAAATCACGATAGATAATAATTTGAATTTCACAATTTCAGCTTAGACAAATTTTCAAAATTTGTCATTATAAAACACAAAGGATTTCTATCAGTCCCAAGCGTCTAAAAAAAATTATTTTAAAATTTTCCGTGTAAAACCAATAGAAAACACAAAGGATTTCTAAAGTTCACACACAATAAAACCGCGCGTCTGCATACCCGCCAACACATTTATGCACATGGTCCCTATAATACTTATATTTATTCATATGGTGAGAATATGAAAAATATAGCAATGACATTACGTTGATTATCCGTTCCTCACCACACTACCACGTCAAACTACCACTTATATACGTTGAAAGTAAGCAGTAAATGTTTTTTTCTTCTGCCCGTTATTCAATTTTCACTTTTATAATTTTAAAAACATTTCACATAAATTCTTCTAGTCCAATTAAATTCTACACAACCCGAACACTGCATACAATAATCGTTGAAAACTATCAATTCGTATTTTGTTAATCCGTAAAAATGTAAAAAATTTATCATGGCTCGCTATTTTCTGCGCTTGCAAATAATTTTTTTTCTTTTAATTTTCACCTTTCAAAGTTAATTTAAACCTAATGCACTAAATATATATTAAGGTAACTGCATCTAAAATTATAATTTCACAATATTTAGAGAACTGCACGATCACTTAGAAAAAAAAGCTAGAAAAATTGCGTCTTAAAAATTTCAACCTTGACCTATGCGAGCGACGAGATGACTGAGACTGACCTACCCCCATCCATCGAGCTCATCAAGTGCAGTCATATGAAATAACATTCCCATTGTGTTTGTAATTATTAGTTCGCTCAAAATCAAAATGTCCTTTGCATTTCTTTCGATATTTTGCATATCTTCAGGCGCAGAGAGTTAATTACAGTATACAAAAATCTTCATTTTGTAAGGGGGTTTTTGTTTTCCTTTTTTACTTTGCTACCCAAATTACCTTTTTCGTGCCTTGGAGTGAGATTTCCGAAAAATTTTGCAATTAAGAACTGCAGGAATATATGTCAGCGCAAAACAAGTAAAAAAGCTAGAATTGGTGTAAGACCAATTCTTATAATACCCTAGATGAATATTCGTATGTAATTTCGTAAGGTCACTAATCTGTGCAAATTGGGCTTTTGAAGTGGTTTTTCGATTATACATGTATTTCTAGAACGGTTCGTCGGGCAGAAAAAATTATTATAACCAATATAGGACTTCATATTCTGAAGAGCTTTTCAGTACATTAAAACCGTTTAGGACTGAATATTTTCATAGTATATGTAAAAAACCTACATTTTTATATGGCAACATCAAAAAGGGGTTGCCTACATTTTTGAAATTATATTTACAGTTTTTATGTTTTGTGCACAAAATTTCAGCTCTCTACGTTGACGTCTTCTCAGGTAGTATCCAAATATGTAGTGAAAAACGAAATTTTTGTATGACAACCCTACGAAGGTGTTACCCGGTTTGTCCTATTTTCAAACTTAATTTTACTTTTTTTTAAAGCCTATGTGCAAAATTTCAGCTATCTAAGTACACGCATTCACAAGTTATATACAAAAATCAAAATAATAACAAACTTAGTAGTATACCTATGATTTCATCTAGGATATAAAAAGGCTAGTGTCACAAAAAAAAGTGAAATAAAATGGAGATAAAAACCGTCCCAAATGATTTTTTGGGTTTAGCTTTGTATACCTATAAAAAAATTGCGAAAATGCTTCCTTGTTATAATGTCTGATGGCTCCACTTGTACCTTTTTGAGCAGTTTTCAAGGGATAAGCCGTAAGAGCATATAGAATATATGTATTATAAATTTACTTATAATTGCTGCCTTCGTCGAGGCCGACAGCAATACCTCGCTCCAATATAAAATCAACGTTCTCGATAAGGCAAGAATTTTTTCTTCTTTTTCTTTTTATGTATTAGGGGAGGCCAGCAGCGGCACACATGAAAGTATTGTGTCCTAGTCCTAGATACAATGAGCGCCACGCGTTTTTTTACACTTGAAAGTTAAAACTATCCGAGGTGTATGTACGTATGATAATTAAAGCAGGTATTCTTGCCCAAAAAGTTTATTAAAAAGCTATTACCAAAACAGTGAAATTTTTTATTTCAAACTTGTCAGTAACAATTTCATTCGTTCTCTTAAAATGAAACAAGAAACAAACGAAGAAAAAAACAACGCGCCGCAAAGTTTAAAGTTTGATCAAACATTGCAGCGCCCCAAAGTGGCGCGGCTTACATTGGCTCTAGCTATACATATATGAAAAACATTTATTCAAACTCATTTTGCGGCGCGTAAAAAACGCGCAGCGCTCATTGTATCTAGGGCTTTAAAAGAACTGCAGTGGGCCACCAGACTAAATAAAATTTCTGCCGAAACATTTTCTGTAAATTTCTAGGAACAAAGGAATAGTTATAGCTCTTCAGCGCGTCTACGCTCATAAAAATTTTTAGTGGTCCAGCATCCATTGTCGGCCTCCAATAATGCATAAAAATGTCAAAGAAAAAATTTCCAATAAAGAAAGAAAAACTTGAGGTCTTCCCTGTATCAGGTTGAGGCTTCATTGATTTTATATTTGAGCGAGACGAGCGCCTCTATAATACAACAAGTAACTAAGTCAAACTTCGTTTCGTAATCACCATTCGTTCTATACACAAGGATTTTATATAGAAGGGTTATAGCCTTGTGTATATATAGTAATTGCGAAAATACTACCTTGTTATAATGTCAGATGGCCCCACTTGCTCAAGATCAGTCGCTAAAAATTCTACAACTGAAGTATTGACAAGGGATTCAAGCCGTAAGAGCATAGACCACTGACTTATAACAATGGACTGAGCGTATTGTTATTTTCCTATAGGAAAGAATGGCACAAGTTTTATAGTTTTCTCTCTCGCACTATGGCAGAGTTGGAGCTACCAACACAAAATATCACTTACTGAACGTTTTCTTATGCCATTTGATGTTTTTATGTTGGCTGTAGATGCAATCACCGCTGGAAGAATAAGGTAAAGATAGTGTTTACCATGATCCGTCTGTCTTGCTCATACGCAGGATTCAGGTAAAAATAACCTTTTGAAAATTAAAGTCGGAATGAGTTTAATTTCTTATAAGAGTGCTTATAAACCTTAGAATACATAGCAAACAGGAATGGTGATAGGCCAGATTTTGCTTAATGAATTCTGGTTGGGTTGGTAGTCCATGTTTTACATGTATTTACACGCCGTCCCTATTCTAAGCAACTTATCAATTTTCAAAAAGTAAACAAAGTTTTTGTTCGGAACATCTGCGGTAAAAAATTTTTTTTTCTAGTTTATTTTGAAATAATTCACATATTTAATTTATATAAATCTTTGCTTCTATTAACAAAAAAGATAATTTAAATAGTGCACTTGCCTGAAACACGATTTCCCTAGTTTATAATTCGATTTATATTTGCAATGCAATGACCGAACACTTCATTTCTGTTTTTTAATTAATATGAAGGTTTTAACAGGCACTAGTGGCACTATAAAACTTTGCTCTAAATAAATTTTAAAGAATTGATTCCGTACTCTTGTTAAATTTCATGAAAGAATTTTAAATTGACTAAATCTGCTCACAAAACAAGATCACAATTGACAAATTGTCACTCAGCTTTGGCAAATGTTCCTTTCTTCATCTCACTTGCTCCTATGTATAATGTCCTGCTTTTGACAAAGTACGCTCGTGTACACGAATTATACACGATTCAACCATTCCTGTTTGCTACATATACTATATTCTAAGTTATAAACGATTCAAATATCAGTTGAACACAAAAAAGATATTTTTTTAATTTAATTCGATTTTCGGGTGTAAAATTTCATCTGATTGGTTGATTTCTACATGTTTTTATGCAGTACAATTTTAAAGGGTGATCAAATTCTGATATACAGAAACACAACATTTTTTGTGCCTAATGAAATAGCAAATCCCTCTGTCCATTGTATAAGTCAGTGGCATAGACAAACTAATGGCATACAAAGGGAAGTAGAACAGTCGAAACACCTCGCTAGAATAAAAAATGAACGGCCTCGAAGGTCGAACAAGCCATGAATTCTTCGCTCCAATGTAAAATTAACAATGCCGGATGGTAGAGGGAAGGCAGCAATTTTTTCTCAGAAATTTGCTGGACATTTTTTCCTTAGAATTGCTATGCATTATTGGAGGCCGACAACGGGTGCTTGGACCGCTAAAAATTTTTATAATCATAGACGCGTAGATGAGCAGTAGCATTCATTTCGTCTTAGAAATTTACAGAAAATATTTCGGCAGAATTTTTATTCAGTCCGGTGGCCGACTAGAGTTATTTTCAGATACAATGTGCTGTTGTCGGTCTCCGCAAATGCATAACAATTCTAAGGAAAAAATTTCCAGTAAATTTCTAACAAAAAATTGCGCCCTTCCCTACATCAGGTCGAGGCATATTTGATTTTATATTGGAGCGACGCATTGCTGACTTACCCTTTGGTTACGTCTGCAGTAGTAGCGCCTCTACAACACAACAAGTAACTAAGTCAAACTTTGTTTCGCAATCACTATTCGTTCTATACACAAGGATTATTTATAGGTAGGTTATTAGAATTTTAACCGTGAAAGATGATGGTCGTTGGGGGTGGGTTATTTCAAAGTGTGATTTTGCTAAAGAAGTATATTTTGACTGTTATCAGATTTTATTAGGATTAGCTTATCAATTTAGTAATTTAATATTCCAAAAAGATTGGAATATCAATCGGTAAACACATAGCCAAAATAGTGAAAGAATGGGTACAAAATCGAAGTTTTTCCAACGAAGATGTGGGTTCTGCTAAAGTCCAGATTTTAACCCAATCGAAATACAATGTACATATGTACATACGTATATTATAACGATTCTGATATTTTAAATGAATTATAAAATAAATTAAGCAAATTATTAATATTAACAAAATTAAATTAAAAAAATAAAACAAAAAAAACATGCATCGGCCGGGAATCGAACCCGGGCCGCCCGCGTGGCAGGCGAGCATTCTACCACTGAACCACCGATGCTACATAAACTCAAGATTACTCCAGCATCCACCTTACAAGTTGTACCACAATTTTCGTTTATTTCTTTGTACACATGCTAGAGGAAATTTCGTGATGATCCCCAACTCCACTATGACATCACGGTACGAAATTATAATATCGCAGTCAAGACAAGAAAACTGAATGAATTTTTGATTCCCCAATTTCGAGGGATATTCAGAAAGTGAAAGTATACTAAGTTCAGACAATTTTTATAATGAATTTTATTTTGAAACTTTATTTTTCAACGTCAAAGTCTCCAATCATCATAGACCTCCATGTATTTGGGGAGTCTGAGTACCTACGAGTTTCTTTATTCCATAATAATGTCTTCAGCTTGGCTCACTTAACCACATCATGATCATCCAAAGTTTGTCTGGCAAGGTACCTGCATAGCTAATATTCCTTCAATTTCGGAAACATTTCAAGTGATATCCGCTTAATCAGACCCACCTTAGCAATACAATGGGGTCCTGGGCATTGTATTGTTCTCTCCCTCTAAAACTATACCTGATACGTTTCATTGTAAGCATTGATTATCGAACGCTGGTAAGATTGCATCTATAAAAAGGTGTGCACTTATAATTGCAAGACGTCCCAAATTAATTATTTTCACACATATGGAAAATTCGAAAATGTCTCAAAGAGACGACCATGTTCTCAGTACGTATTTTGTAAATGGGAGATTTCTATTAAATTTTCATATTTGAATTTGTGAGTAGTAGAAGTTCTGATGAACATCTTTAACTGATTAGGAACTTATTTTGAAGAAAAATATCTCCAGATTATTTTATATATCATCCTCGATGGTGCAGCACTATACTCCTATTTCTAAGGTGTACAGACGTCAAGTTTTACCACGATACATTGCTCGACCAATTACATTAAGTGTGGATTGCTTATTTTGTGATAAGAGCTACAAGTTGAATGTATTTTAAATAATTGTGTGTAATTGTGTCTATTCGACGTAAATTAGGGCAGCGACTAATTGTGGTTAAGTTACGTCCGATATTTCCCTATAGGACACAGGACACATTTCCTTGATTTGGTAAATTTTACGTAAATTTCACCTCGAATTTATGTAAATTTTCCTTAATCTCAACCTATTTTCTACCTAGTTTAACTCATGTTAACGTCTGTGTTAATGTAGAAGGAATTTCATTTTATAAGAATTGTGTGTGTATAGTTTCCCTAATATAAATATTATAAACAAGGCACATAATTCTAACTTGAATATGAGAAGAATTACTTTAATAAAATATATACATAGATATTATGGGCTTATTCAAAATTAATTCTCTCAGCTTCTAAGCGACAAAAATTTTTATTGATAAATATGGAAATAATTTTTCGAAAAACACCAACGTCCTTTAAACTATTATATATTTAAAAAATAATAATTTTATAGTTTTTTAAATTATTCTTTGGTTTGCCATTTAGAAGCTTGAAATTAAATTGAAATTAATTTCGCCTTAAAATATGACATTTCGCCCTAAATTATGAAATTTCGCCTTAAATAGGTAAAAGAGATTTAACAATTGAAAGAATTGAATTAATTGTCAAACAGAGCGACGATAAGGATATCTCAATATTACCATTATTTACATCTTAAAAATAGTAAACCATGTCATTAGTATCATCATTTGGATACAAGATTTGTTAGAAAGCGGGTGAATGCAAACGCAGTCGAAGAGCCTGACTGATTCCAAATGTGTCGAAAATAGGAGCAACATTTGTAATCTTGATGAAACGATTCAATAGGATGAGGAGCAGTTCATTAATTCCAATGATACTGAATCGAAATAAAAGTTAATGAACTTTAAGTTTTGGTTGTATTATTACGTAATTTCAACTATTAGGGATTTCGCTAAATTTGTCCATTTAGTCCAATTTACCTTGAGGTTAATTTTTGTGGGAATTCGGACTTTGAGTGCGAACACAATCAAATAGGGAATTATTTGGGGAATATTTACGTTATCATACCTCAAAGTTAATTAAAATTTAAGTAAAACGTAAGGAAATTTGCCTCAGATTTAGGAAATTCCCTACATTTCCTCATTCCTATGACATAAATTTAAAAGGAATTATTACTGTTTTTTCACTAATAATTAACTACAAAATCAAGATTACTTTGAAGGTCTAATTTAAAGAATTATTAAGTCAAATTTCCTTCCTAATTTACTTTAAAGGAGAGTGGCCTTTGAGGTTAAATACTTAAGTCTAGTTTACGTAATTTTAACCAAATTAGGTAAATCGTCCTTCGATGATAGGAAATTCAACCTCCAATGTTACTTGGCATGGTATAGATATATGGGCATTTGAGAAGCAGACTGAAAGAGTTCCAACAAGTAAAAAAGTTAAAATTGGTCTAATACCATCTCACCCACCCATCTTCGCAAGTCTGATTTTTGAAGTGGTCTTTCGCATATATCTCTAGAACGTTTCATCGGACAGCACAAATGATTATAACAAACTTCATAGCATTTCATATTCTGAAGAACTTTTCACTACAATAGAAACGTCTAGAAACCAAAATTTTTATACGGAACACCAAGAAGAGGTTACCCGATTTAGTCCACTTTTGAAACTTTATTTACTATTGCTATGAAAACCCCATGTAGGTACCAAACTTCAGCCCTCTATGTTGGTGCGTTCTCAGGCAATGCCAAAATATATAGACAGACGGACATGCAAAAATCAAAATAAATTTTAATTTTATACATGGGTGTCCAACCCATTTTGCTCTACCATCATTATTTCCTTGCGTTACAAACGAAATGACAAACTTAGTATGCCCTTTAGATTTCATCTATTGCTTAAAAACTATTCCTTACCATGATGAATTCTAAATTGGAATGAAACGATTATGTTTAAAGAATTCTAGAGTCATTGCACCCAAGAACGTTTGCATGCTGACTCCTGAAAATAACATCTATACCTGCTTTATTTAGTGGCGTGTCGTGCTTCCATTCCTGAGTTCGCCAAAAATTTATAGGATAAAGCATGCCAGAAAAACTATGGGAAAAACGGGTTAAATCCGCAGTTTTTTTTTAATACATCGCAAATACTCTATATTCCTGGATTTAAAAAAAGGGATCAAAATCAAAATTTTCGACCTTCAATCCAATTTTAAAATGAACCTTAAAGAAGTGTTGGAAGAAGATGAACATCTGGCAGGTCCCTTTCAATCAGATATGCGATCGTTTGAGAACGATTACCATCTTTGCCATTTAAATGTGGTTCACTTTAGTAAAGAGACTATACTTGAATCTGTTTTTGTACCATGTTGCGGATCTGCTAAATAATGCAATCCTAGAGTTATATAAAAGATGTAAGGCATTAAAAAGGGCCTTAACCAATTTTTTTTATAATATTATTAGAGAACAAATATTCATGAAAATTGCTCGCTGATCTTAGATCTCGCCTCATAGAACCAATTAACTTTATTTTTGAAACTTCCTGCAGCCTCCATACACATGTGAACAATTTTATTTTTGCTCTATGAAGAATGCCTACATTTTTTTATCTTAATAAACGTAGCAAGGATATACTGAAACGTTAATTAAAAGGTAAAAATGAAAGAAAAGGGCTTTCCATATATATATAAAGGCAAAAGCATTTATTTTACTGATATTAGCAACCCTTTCTGACGAATAGAACTATAAATTCAGCGGTGCAGCTCTAATTTATTACTGTAGCCGTAACCCCCGGAAGATACAAGCCTCAAAAGAACACACGTAATTATGTTTTTCTTTATATTCGTTAAAATAAGTTGAAAATATTTCAAATTCCCACTCTCAATTTAAAAAAAATTAAAATTTGTAATTTATTTATTAAGTAGGTACTCACACCATTGTAACTCAACCAAATTTACTGTCTATCATTGATATGCCATTAACCGTTCTATTAACACACACATCACATTAGCGCATCTATAAAAACACTACTTAAAATTGCGAGCAACAAAAACCAGCACTAATTGAATTAATGCTTTTATTTCATAAGCCTTTGCAGCCACCACGATAAAGTTTAATGTTTTTAGGCTTTAAAGTAGCAATTTAAACCGAAAACTCAAATTTAAAATCTAACGACAAATATCAATTTCCCGTTCGATATTCACTAACTCACACAAACCCAGACTGAACTTTTACATTTTCACCATTACTTTACGTTTTGTTATGTACATACTCGTCGTATGTATGTATGCATGCACATTTTAGAACAAAGAAAAAAGATTGAATTGTGCAAAAAGAACAGCAAGCAATATTAATTCTCTATTTCGAAACGTTTTCATAATAATTTCATTATTTGTGATCTAATAATTATGTTGTACGGGTAGATTATGCACACAATCGCTAATAACACAAAATTTGTTGAGGTAAATTCACTTTTTCACAAAATTGTTGTTCGCTGGATCTCAACTGAACGTTTTCACTAAACACGCGGAATACACAACGTTTGGAAAATATAAATAATAAATTTTATTCATGTTTTTATATAATGTTATCGAAAAATTATTATTCAACGATTTCGAGAATATCCTACAACTATAATAATAAACTTTTTATGGAGTGAAAATTGCTTGCTTGAAATGCTCACATTAATTTACCGACCGCCACGGAACATACAGAAACTGTTTTTGAAAAAGGGATGCCAATACACCTACACGATATCTACCAACCACTAAAATGTTTTAAGCGTTTGCCGCTAAATTATAAGAAAAAAGTAGCCAGAAGATGATCATGTTAACAAAATTATTTCTACAGAATGCAGAAATGGCATAAATTAAAATAAATAAAAAAAAACCATAAATAACGAATTCGATAGAATTCGTATCACATTTGTGCATAAGGAAAGATCCTTTGTTTAATGTCATGTCAGCCAGCGTCGTCATGTCGTGTAATTTGAATGGAAATTGTAAGTCCTTTGATGAATTCTAAATTGGAATGAAACGATTATGTTCAAAGACTTCTAGAGTCATTGCACCCAAGAACGCTTGCATGCTAACTCCTGAAAATAACATCTATACCTGCTTTATTTAGTGACGTGTCGTGCTTCCATGCCTGAGTTCGCCAAAAATTTATAGGATAAAGCATGCCAGAAAAACTATGGGAAAAACGGGTTAAATCCGCAGTTTTTTTTAATACATCGCAAATACTCTATTTAAAAAAACGGATCAAATTCCAAATTTTCGACCTTCAATGAACATCTGGCAGGTCCCTTTCAATCAGATATGCGAACGTTTGAGAACGATTACCATCTTTGCCATTTAAACGTGGTTGACTTTAGTAAAGAGCGAGAGACTATACTAGAATCGGTCTTGTACCATGTTGCGGATCTGCTAAATAATGCAATCCTAGAGTTATATAAAATATGTAAGGCATTAAAAAGGGCCTTAACCAATTTTTTTATAATATTATTAGAGATCAAATATTCATGAAAATTCCTCGCGATCTTAGATCTCGCCTCATAGAACCAATTAACTTTATCTTTGAAACTTTCGGTAGCCTCCATACACATGTGAACAATTTTATTTTGGCTCTATGAAAAATGCCTACAATTTTTTATCTTAATAAACGTAGCAAGGATATACTAAAACGTTAATCAAAAGGTAAAAATAAAATAAAAAAATTGATTTGATTAAGCTTCAGTTCAGAAAAGGAAAAGGGCTTTCCATATATATATACTCGTATATATATAAAGGCAAAAGCATTTATTTTACTGATATTAGCAACCCACGAATAGAACTATAAATTCAGCGGTGCAGCTCTAATTTATTACTGTAGCCGTAACCCCCGGAAGATACAAGCCTCAAAAGAACCCACGTAATTATGTTTTTCTTTATATTCGTTAAAATAAGTTGAAAATATTTCAAGTTCCCACTCTCGATTTAAAAAAATAAAATAAAATTTGTAATTTATTTATTAAGTAGGTACTCACACCATTGTAACTCAACCAAATTTACTGTCTGTCACTGATATGCCATTAACCGTTATATTAACACACACATCACATTCGCACACCGATAAAAACTACTGAAAATTGCGAGCAACAAAAACAGCTCTAATTGAATTAATGCTTTTATTTCATATGCCTTTGCAGCCACCATGATAAAGTTTAGTGTTTTTAGGCTTTAAAGTAGCAATTTAAACCGAAAACTCAAATTTAAAATCTAACGACAAATATCAATTTCCCGTTCGATATTCACTAACTCACACAAACCCAGACTGAACTTTTAAATTTTCACCATTACTTTACGTTTTGTTATGTACATGCTCGTCGTATGTATATATGTATGCATGCACATTTTAGAACAAAGAAAAAAGATTGCCTTGTGCAAAAAGAAAAGCAAGCAATATTAATTCACTATTTCGAAACGTTTTCATAATAATTTCATTATTTGTGATCTAATAATTATGTTGTACGGGTAGATTATGCACACAATCGCTAATAACACAAAATTTGTTGAGGTAAATTCACTTTTTCACAAAATTGTTGTTCGCTGGATCTCAACTGAACGTTTTCACTAAACACGCGGAATACACAACGTTTGGAAAATATAAATAATAAATTTTATTCATGTTTTTATATAATGTTATCGAAAAATTATTATTCAACGATTTCGAGAATATCCTAAAACTATAATAATAAACTTTTTATGGAGCGAAAATTACTTGCTTGAAATGCTCACATTAATTTACCGACCACCACGGAACATACAGAAACTGTTTTTAAAAAAGGGATGCCAATACACCTACACGATATCTACCAACCACCAAAATGTTTTAAGCGTTTGCCGCTAAATTATAAGAAAAAAGTAGCCAGAAGATGATCATGTTAACAAAATTATTACTACAGAATGCAGAAATGGCATAATTTAAAATAAATAAAAAAAAAACCAAAAATAACAAACTCGATAGAATTCGTATCACATTTGTGCATAAGGAAAGATCCTTTGTTTAATGTCATGTTAGCCAGCGTCGTCATGTCGTGTAATTTGAATGGAAATTGTAAGTCAGAAGAGCACAGCAGCTTTGAGTGCTATTAGGTTGTCATCGCATGCACAGCAGCAGATACAGTTTGTTTTATAGTATCACAATTCTCACATTCTACCCTTAGTGAACAAAATGTCGGGTAATCTGTAATGTGTAGGGTATAGGACAGCACGGTACAGAGAAGACAATACTCTTTCTCCTCTCTGTCTTTTCAATAGAAATGTATATATTAGTGGACGAAATATCCGCAGCTCTTGTGTCAAAATTTAATGAGAATTATTTATATTCTCTGTGGAAAATTTGAGTACAGGTTGAAAATGATTTTTTTTTCTATAATTAAAATTGAGCGCATGACAATTTAGTTTACACTACAAGAATGGGTGAAAAAGTGAAGTGCATAAATATTTAAAAACAACGGAATGGAAACATAAATATTTTTATAAGAAACGTTCAAAACTGGCATTTTGAAAAGCAGGCACATGCTTCTTGCTTGGTCTTTTTTTTTTTTTTTAACTAAGGTAAGGATAAGGAAGGAGTACTTGCGTACTTTGTTCATATTCATCAATAATATAGTTCTGTCCCTTTATCAATATAAACAGAAATCAGTTACTGGGGCCGGATTCTGTAACCCAGAGAGTTTGGGAAATGAAAATTTTCGTTTTCCCCGTTCAAAATTCCCTAACTCTCCATTTGAGATTCTCTAACATACTTCGGGAGTTAAAGAAAACGAGAGAAGTATCGAAATATTGAAAGACGGCTAACTCTGTGTGGGAGAGTCGTAGAGTATTGGGTTTTTTTTTTCTATGGATTTAGGGTCTAGAGTACAAAAATATAGGTGAACAATTTCTGGATGAGGATCTTTTGGAGATGGGAGGTTATACCACCCCCATTTAAGGGTTGTCCAAAATACATCATGTTTGGTATCAAATTAAAGAGGGAGAAGCCGGTAATGGATTGATGTAGTTTTTTTTTTATCATTTTAACTTCATAATTGACTTTTTACTGCTGAAAGACGGATTTTTTGCACTTGGGTCATATACACTCCACTTCCTATATTTTGCTTATATTTCTTCCGTTCTTTGTTTCACATCCATTAGTACTCTGTTGTGAATAATTTTATCATGGAAAGTGAATTTCCACGACTTACCCGTTCTTCATAATGATGAGTTGAAAATATGTCCATTTTTGTACAAAAAAAAAAACGACCATTTTTTCATCTTACCAAGGACTGATTCACTTTTTTTGCAGTTATCTCCAAAACTATTTACCGGACTCAAAAACTAATTACATATTTAATTAGGGGACAAAATATACAAGCTTTGACGTGCATATTTAAAATTTTTATAGCATCTCTTCTATACTGGAAGACGACCAAATTGACACGGAAGTCCATAATTTGTTTTTGTAAACATAGCCAGGATGTGCAGTGAATCCATAATTCAATTTGAAAATCCTAGGTACATTGGTACCTTCACAAAGGACAATACCAGCAGATAATACTGTCAGTTGAGAGATATTTTTCTTACTTCTTCACAACTAACGCAACCGAAAGATTTGCCGAATGCAATAGAGAGTTTGGTAAATCTCCATACAAATTCCACGATAGTTACAGAATTGCGAGTGGAGAGGTAAATGGCAAAAGAGCTTTCATTTCCGAAACTCCACAACTCTCCGAGTTAGTGAATCCGGCCCCTGGAGACGGATTTCTGTCCCACATCGATTTTGTAAGCCAGGCTAAGTCTGAGTCCTGTTAACCGTCCATATATATGTAATTACGGTCGTAGAATATAATTAATTTTAATTAGTTTTATTTATGCTTACAAATATTTAAAGAAGCTCTCTTATGAATGCATAGAACGCTCGATTTTCATACCTTTTCAAATATATTTTTTACCAATGCATGTCTGCAGAGGTCAGCACTCAGCATTCAAACTCAACTCCCATAGAAGTGCTCCAGAAAATATTTCGGAGGCATAGGGGAGGTTTTTTCAGACTTCCACAATTCAGAGCAAAATTACAGTGCCACATCAACTATAATTGTTTCTCATTTATTTATTAATCCTGCGGAGTATAACGATTCAATTTCTCCAACAAATTCTATCACTAATCAAGAAAGGCTTTCATATTAAGGAAATTATTGAATGATCCCAATATTGGTCAAAGTGGGATTGTAGATATTTTAAATAAAGGATAAATTCCAATGTCAATTTCAATGTTTGAGCTTCCTTCTGGCAAGGCAAGATTTATTAGTTTAAAAAATCTTTGAATTCCAAAATCCTGTATTTATCGAATTGCGATTAAATAATTAATTTACAAGAGAAATCCCTCATTTTCATAGCAAGACTTCTTTAATCATACACTTAGATCAATCTTAGAGCACTTGAACCTTTTCAAATATAACTAATTGGGACTGTTACAAACAGACTTTATTTAGAGCCACCTTTCCAAAAAATTTAATTAACCGTAGATTTCCTGTACAAATTTTCCTATTCTATGACGCCGAAAGGGAATTTTATTCGATATTATGAGAAAAGTTTCAATTTTTCAAAATCTTAAGCAAATGTCATTATTTTTCAGAACTGTTTACATCTTTAGGAAATTAAAGAAAAAAAAGTTGTTTTAAGAAACTCTAAACTACATGAGTAGGTAGAGCTCTGTAGAAAAAGGGATTTCCTCTAGTGTATACTGAGTATAAGTATAACGAGAGAAAATGAATCCTAAACTTTCTATAATCATTGAAGGTTTTTATGAAGACATTTAAAATCTTAACAAACCTTACAATACACCGACGGGCTATTGTACTTAGATAATATAAGAACTGATTCAGAAAAAAACCGACTACCTATCCCCTCCTATTACTCATCATCAGGTAAACAAAATTAAGGAATGCGTGCTGATAAGATTGCATCTGTAAAAAGGTGTGCACTTATAATTGCAAGCCATTAAATGCAATGTTCTTATGCAGTGAAAATGGAAGTCAGCTAAGAAGAACGTCGCAAATTAATTCTGTCCACCACACATATGGAAAACCCGAATATGTCTCAGAGGCTTAGCTAAAATGTTGAAAATCTCCAACACGACAATTCAAAATGCTCTCAATAAATTTCGGGAATATTGTAGTGTCCAGAGAAAGTCAGGGTCAGGAAGGAAATCAGCTTCGGTAGACCAAAAATTGGTCAAAGAAGTGGTAGACAACTTTAAACGAAATTCCAAACATATCATTGAGAGATATGGCTGATAACGTAGGAATGTCATCTGCTACAGTCTATCAAATTAATAGAAGAGATGGCCTACGAAGTTTCTATGTTCAGAAAACATAGACCAGAGCAACAGAAAAACCAAGTTGCAATTGTTGCGGATTTTGTATGAAAATTTTCTAAAGCAATTCGACTGCTGCATTATGGATGATGAAATTTAAGTGAAAGCTGACTTCAACCAACTTTCAGGGCAGGAATTTTATGTGGCAAAAGAGAGCGGTGACGCAGATGCCAAGTTTACGAATTGTCGGTGCAGCAAATTTCCTCGTAAATACTTAATTTGGCAAGCAATATGTACGTATGGCTAGAAATTATCACCTTTCGTGACAACAGGCACAATCAGCATGGATGTGTACGTTAAGGATTGTCTTCAGGAGGAGCGTCTTCTTCCATTCTTTAGAAAGAAAACATGATGCATCAGCTTGCTTTTGGGCGGATTTAGTAACTTGCCACTACGACAGAAAAGCGAAACATTTCTAAGGTGCCAAATGCATACCCTCAGTGCCCAAGGAAACAAATCCTCCAAATTGTCCGGAACTAAGGCCAATACAAAAATGTTTGGCTAATATTAAAAGAAAATTATTAAAAAAAAAAAAACTTAACATATACACTTTTAAGAGGCAGTATAAAAGCTCGTCCGATACTGTCTCTGTACAAAATTTGATGAACAATGTATAGAAAAAAGTTCACCAATCTTATAGCACGTTTATATAAATTTTTAATTGCTCGTTTGTAGGCTCCAAACTGAAGGGGGCCCGGCGAGTGGCGTTCGTGTCCATACGTTTAGACGGCACTCAACTTGATGCGAAGATGGATGGACCAACAAAAGTTCCCACTTGAGTAAACAATAGGCAGAAGTAGCCATTCATCTTTGTTTATTATGTATCGCCTGACGAAGATTTTTCAGGGTCACAGTAAAACAGTAAGCATTTAGAGGCAGAAATAGAACGTCGACGAAAAGTATCCTCTTTCTGTTCTAGAAAAACGTTGCCATGATTTTCCGTGTTGATGGTTGGCAATTTAATTGTTTTCGTTTCCAGCTACATCTCCTGTCACAATGACTCAGTCTATAATAGCATTCCAAAAACGATTGTTTAAATATTGTATTTTTGTATAATATTAATACGACAAGCTGTCACCGCCAAGAGTTTCATAAAAGCACTCTTTTCACTTATTCTTTACGTTTCAGTCTGGTTTTCATTTTGGGGGCATTGTACTCCTTTTTTCTTACGAATAAGATTAAAGTGTGCTTTTAGGTCATAAAAAAATTCATTCAAATCAAGTCGAATGCAATTTGCAAACAGAAATTATTATTTTCACTACTTCATTCATTTTTAAAATGGTGTCTAAAAAAAGGAGATCAGAAAAGTCTGTAGAAAACTATTAAAAAGCTAATCTTGGAAAACTTCACGTGATCTGAACTGCCTGCCAAGTCAAGTCAAGTCTGAACTGCCTGCTTCTGCGCAGATTGTTTATATTCGAATATCTCTTATACGCTGTCTCCATCTCTCCCTACGTCATAAGAAGAATGGACTGAGCGTTCTTGCTTTAAAAATGGCACAAATTTTGAACAGGCTGTGAAAACCCTTTATTACGTACAATTGTACACAGATTCATTATTTATTATTATTTGCCGAATAGAAACACTAAAGATGTTAGTCAATTCCAATGCATACAATCAGCGAACTGTTTCCGAAACTGGTAACAATTCAACGTACAAACAGATCTTCCTCAAAATTTGTACCATTTTCAATATAGGAATTAGATAGGAACGCTTAGTCCAATCTTATTATATGTCAGTGATAGCAGTCCAGAAATTCGCATCGCAAACACATACGCCAGTGTCGTAATCATAAACGGTTGTCTCATTTTGAATCGAGTCTGTTATATCAACAGATGAATATTTACTTTGAACTCGTCTCCTGTTATTTCGGTTCGTTGATAAATTATCATCTCAAGGGGGGGGCTCATTTCGACACCACTGAGAATGAAATATAATCATGTATTCCACGCAGGTACTTCTAAAAAATCTTAAAAGAAATATTTAATTTTTTAATTTTAATTAATTCATCTATGGAGTTTGAAGAGCGTGTATGCATGTTTCCCATAATTTCATAATTTCATTTGTTGAATATGGTTAAGGTTTAAAACACAATGCGAGCGACACGATAAATAACGCCGTAGAAAACCTCTGTGAAAATACAATAGGAACGACACGAGCGCGACAAGAATTCTCAATCCATTATTAAATTTATTCTGTGTTTTCTGTTCTGAATTGAAAATAGGAAAAATTTCAACGAATAAATTAAGAAAGATTGTGCGGCGTTTTTGGCTTATGAAGAAATTTAAAAAAAATATACTATAGCCAACATAGAAGAAACTCGGCCGGAGTTGCCTACTTCTGGCACTTATTCAACTTTTTCAGAAAAAGATCAAAAAACGCAGAAAGGGTCACTTTTTGGGTAATCAGTGTAATAGGTCATATTAAAGCTAAGCTTTTGGGCTTCTTAAATCTAATATGGAAATTTGGTCTTGATGACTTGTTTTTTTTTTTATAAGAATAGTAGTTAAATAAAAAAAAACGAGTTATACACGGTGTCCTATAAATTCGAATACGAAAGTGATTTACTGTTTAAATATAAAACAAAAATGTTTCTTTCTCATGTTTCACAAAAAAAAAAAAAAAAAAGTCCCGTTATCAGTACACATGCTGTAACATAAAATACAGTTTGTATCAGTCTTATTTAGATAGTGGAGTGCGATGGAAGTCATAGGTGAGCTAATTGTTAAAAAAATTATTAAAGGAATGAAAATTTGTGAAATTTTTCGGGACCTACGAAAGGAAGAGATAAAGTGGGACAATCAATTAAGGAAACATCCTCCGTTAAGGAACGTAAGAGAAACGGAAAGCTACGAAATTTGGAATCTCAAAGTCTTCAGCACAATTAATAATCAATAAGGATCTAGGAGAAAAACCTTTACAAAAAACAGAAAATTCATGAAGTTTCAGCCTCATCCACGGAAAAAAGAGCTGCTAGAGTTAAAACCATGCTTACTTGGCACGGTGGTGATTAGTTCGTGTTTTTCAATGAAAAACTATTTATTTTCGAGCAACCACACAATTCAGATCGTGCGTGAAAAGTCAGAATGGTGGACATTTTCGAAAATTAACTTTATGTGCACCTGATGTCAAAATTCACCCTCAGTCATGGTTTATGGCGGTTTTTGTAGAAGATGTAAACTTCCCCTTGTTTTTATTGAAAAAGGCGTGGAGGTCAACGCTAAATATTACCACCAGAAGCAAGTTCTTGAAGCAGTTGTCCTTCGAAGCTGCAAAAAGTTATTTGGAGATGATTAATGATTATTACTACTTTCAACAGGACGGAGCGCCTTCACACACCGCGAATGTAGTTCAGAGGTGATGTGTTGATAACTTAACCGACTTTTTACCGAAGGATGTATCGGCTCCAAGTAGCCCAGATTTAAATCCTTTGAATATCTTTGCTTGGGGCTACATGGTATCGAATCTCAAGGACCGAAAAATCAGTCGTTTAGAGCAGTTTAAGCAAGTTATTTCCGAAACTTGGTAGGAAATGCCCATGGAAAATGGTCGTGCCGCATATAGTACATAGCTCTTTCGATAAGAGATTAATATTGGGAAAAAAAAAGCAAAAGGAGTTATTGTCAATAAAATCTTGGAAAACTGGGTTTCTTGAAGAAAAAAATTTTTTTTCCGTAATCTAAGAAATAATGTAGCAAGTGTTATTCCATTTTAGAATTCTTATTAAATGCGTCAACTTTTAAAGTTACTTGTCAAACTGGCGTAGGACATTTTTCTTTCAGTATAGTCAGTTAAAGTTGGGTGAAGTATTATTTTTCTATTCTTTGTTCGGAAAATGTGGCGTTTTCTTCCAAGCTGGAGCAGTCGGCTTAGAATTTAAAGCAACAGGTTACATAAGCACTGAAAAAAAGTAAATATTTTTAGCAACAGGAGCTAAAAACCCATCATAGGATGTACATTTTCTCGAAAACAAAAGAAATGTCTATAATTTAAAAAATACATGACTTGGATTTTTTATATATTTTTCTGGTAACTATTATGGTTTGGTCTATCACCCGGTTCCGGCTTGACGTCACCTTACGAGACGCCCTGTATATATATTGATGGGCATCTTGACTAACTATAAGCGAACCTGGCAACACCATATAATAAATGTTACAGAAATTTCTAGTCCATTTTGATTTCCATATTTATCATGGGTACAGGATCAAAGAATGACTTTTATTAATGATTTTAATTTATTTTTTATTGTTTTAACTACTTATCCATATTTGTGTTACCTATATTTATAATAAATTAATGTTTTTTTTTTAAATACATAATCTCAGTTAATCGCATCATCTAATCCCTTAATGTTAAAAGATTGAATTTATGGTGATAGAATTCAGAAAGCTTCAACCTTTCAGGGGATAGACTTAATAATGAAAAAATGGATTATGGTAACACTGAACCTACTCGAGAATATTTGAATATTTTATATTGTTCTCTTGATAAGAGGATGAAAAAAAAATCGATAGAAGCCTAAAAATGGGAGGAAACATTCAATAAATCCTTTTTGAGTGGTGTCGTCCATTTGAAAAGAAAATGAAAATTACCAGCTTTATTCCAGTTAAAAACTTCAGTCACTCTTTTAATTTTATTTAATAATGCTAATTTTATAATAAACTATAACATTTTTTATTTCATTCTTTTTATATAAGTGCCCCCCCCCACGCAATTCAGTCTTTCAATATAAGTGCCCCCCCCCCCCTCCTCCCATGAACTTCTTAATTCTTCACTTAAAAACTTTCTTTTCTCAGTTTTTTTAATTAATAAAATGTTTTTCTTCTTATTTTTTATTTATTTATTTTTGTTGTTGTTGTTTTCTTTCAGATATATTCCAACAAGACTGTGGGGATTTAGTGGTCATGTACAAACAGTTATTCACAGTATTGTCGGTAGGGTGAAGTGTCCTTGGCCCCTCGGGGAACGAGTATATTTGTCGCTATCAGATGGGTCAACACTAACCTACGATTTATATCAACCACTTAATGAGCACGAAGGTAAGTTTCGTAAAATTTTTCTTCTTCTAATGTTTCCAATTTTTTCCCCATAAATTTGTAAGGAAAAAGTATAGTTTGAAAAGTTTTTTCCCAATGCAAGTTTGCAGATAGGTACCTAAATATACAGACAAAATCGTTTATTGATTTTCTATAGAATTCGTAAAACGAATAACTTTCTATATTAAGTTAATAAGTTTAGGAAATACGTAGATTTTATTTCAAGGTTAACACACAATTCATAATCCTGTACACCATTCGTGTAGCATTTAGGCGAAACAAAAATTAAAAAAAAAATAAAAATATGTGCGTATGTTCGTAAATCGGGGATGAAGTGACTATGATATAATTATGCGACGAATCGCGTTGACATTGAACGTTAAATCAAAAATCATTTCAATTTTAAATATTTGGAGGGGCCTAGAGACGAGGATAATCGCTAAAGAGCTCTTGACCTTAAACTTATCGACAGACTGGTTACAATTATTCAACGGGAACTTGATGATGGTGTGTTCACTCTACTGGCATTACCATGGGTTACCATTGATGCTAAGCAATTCGTCAGCATATAGCTGTTCTATGAATCTGCCAAATATTGGATCGGTGGTGTATTTTCCATTCTACTCTGACATTTACTGGTTAATTCCTTTATCAAGTTCGTCTGTCGCTTCTGTAAGAAATAAGTACTGATGAACCCTATCATGAAATTATACCCTGCATGAAAAGGTGGATATACCTATAAGGATTGTTGCCCAGTGTGTTTGACTGCACAAGTAACAAAGATGTAGACGAAAGCATTTATCGCCGTTGGTTTTGGACGTTCATCAGAGATTTTTGAAGAGGATTTAAGTTAAGTCATAGCAAATTACGAACATACAATCGTTGAAGAATTAGAAAAAAGATTTGCTGTATATAGAACAACAATAGAATGGCGTCGTATAGTATAAGAACTATTGGACAGAATATGTCCACCTGTCTTCTGTACTAACTTGGTAGAGCTTGGTAAGATTTGCCGGCTGAATATAGACGAACAGGAGTTGTGTTTCGTCTAACAATCCTTTTTTGTGTTTCTAATAACGGAAATAAATTGAATTGTGAAAAGAGTTCAATTAGATCAGATCTTCATGCATGGAGCTCCCGCACATAAAATAAATTAGATTGATGCTGATATTAATTTTTCAAGCCAAATGCGCACCACTTATTTTTCAGACTATTACTTTCGCTATTAAGCAGAATAAAATAAGTCCACTAAAATGGCTCTATGAAACATTTAGATAATCTCCAAATTGCTACATACTGATAAGAGCAAACTTGTTAGTCATATCCTACCTTTAAGCCTGAGTTACAATGTGACGCTGTCGCGAGAAGCAGTCGCGAATGATGTTGCTGATGCTTACACGACAACGCAACATTGTAAACTCAGCCTTAATCCTCTCTTTCTTGGACTAGATTTAAGCATGCATTGTTACATCTAATTACAGTAGATGCTCTTTGTCAACAGAATTTGCAGATACATCAAACTTTTCTTTAGCAAACCAAATAGAGGGTTCATAGACATTCTTTTGGAGCTCAAGATGACTCGATACAGAACTGTCAATGGCGCTCAAAATAGCGTACCAATCTTCCTTAAATTGATATTTCTTATATCCAGAATGTCTGTCTTGCTGTCCTGCTTGAAAGAATTGGCTCAGGCATTTTACAGTCTATTTTACAAACTCTATACTTATAGAGGACTCTGCTCAACATTACATTTACAAATATTGTCCTCCACAAATATCGGCAGTTGATAAACACCAGAATTTACCTTTTATTGTACAGCACTAAGTACATTAGCGTATAAAATAATTTTTGTTTTTTAATTTAATTTAATTTAATTTAATTCAATTTCAGATGACATAACAGTAGCCATTTGCCCAGGAATTGGTAATTCATCAGAGAGCGTCTATATTAGGACATTCGTTCATTATGCCCAATGCCACGGATATCGATGTGCAGTTTTAAATCACATAGGTGCACTTCCTAGTGTACAGGTGACATCGTGGCGAATATTTACCTATGGTATAAGATATAAAAATCATTTTTTTTTCTATTATCAATTTTTATCTTTCTTTCATTTTCCAGGACATACAGAAGACTTTTCCGAAATGGTAGAAAGTCTGGTGAAAAAATATCCGTCCAGCAATTTAGTAGCAGTTGGTTTCAGCTTAGGTGGTAATTTAGTCACTAAATACATGGGAGAAAAAGTGCCACGACCACATAATTTAATTGGTGGAATATCAATATGCCAAGGATACAACGCTGTAGAGTAAGTATCATACAAAATTTGTTTTTTTTCGTTTTTGTTTTTTTTTTGTTTTGTATACATATCTCAGTTTTTAAAAATTGTTAAGCTCAACAAATTACAGAGGGACCAAATGGCTATTGAATTGGCAAAACTTCAGACGATTTTATCTCTATGTGATGACAGAAAATGTTAAAAATATTATCATGAAGCACAGACATATCTTGTTGTCAGAAGAAGTGAAAGCAAGACATGGATTAAATGAACGGGATATTGTTGCTGCAGCTACATTACCTGAATTAGACGAGGCTTATACAAGAAAGATACATAATTTCAATTCAGTCAATGAACTTTATCGATGGAGCTCATCTATTAATTACTTAGAAGGAATCGAAAGACCAATGATTTTCATTAATTCAAAGGATGATCCTCTTGTACCTGAGGATCTTTTGAAGCCCATTAAGGATTATTCAGGTGAACATTAACTAACTACCTAACTAATCACTAGCACTTAACTTTTATATAAATGGAAATTTTTCTTTCGAACGATCATATAATTTTAATTAAATTGTGTTAATACTGTGCGCATGATAACATTTCGATGATAAAAACCTTCTATAAAGCCCGTTCGCTCTCGCCCACTTAGGAATATATACTTAATAATGAATTTACCGAGAGTTATGTCATTCAAATATTTACAGTTGCATCACAGTAGAATTTTCAGGCTTCAGTTGTTAGGTCGTGTTGGTTGTTATCACACCACACCACTTTCCCACGAAATGTATGAGTAATACTTTTTCCAATGTATTTACACATTGATAATGCTATCATTGAGTGGAAGCTTTCGAATTCATTACGCGTGTGTTTAAAAGGAAAATAAAATAAATAAAAATATTATTTATTTTGTGAAATTGCCATATATACATATCTTTAGGAATATAATCCATGGGTTAACCGCAGCTTGCAATGATAGGATTTATATATATATTAATTTGAAACGACTTCTTATCGTCATGCAGGAAGTTATAGTAAGCTTATCAAGTAAATGTTGTTTCATAATTGCTCACACAAATCAATTAATTCTTGTAATTGACTTAACACAAATAAGATGTCCTCTGTTCTTTGTTTTCCTCCCTACATATTGTTACCAGGATTATTATGATCAGACTACTCCAATATTGTTCAATGAGAGCGTAAACAATAACCCACCATTAAACTCTGTTCATCGTTTCTAATAGAAAGTTAGATATTGCGAAGCCTCTTCGAGGTCTTTTGCACTTTATTTGACTGGGGAGTCCAGTCATTGTTTCCCTTAATGCTTACACCGGTCTACGCAGGCATTCACACAATATATGATAAACACAGTATTATCTTACAGAGTCTGCCTGTGTTTAATATTCAAAAATTACTTTTTCAGCTAGTAGAGTCCAATATTCAAATCAGATCAGTTGATAGTATGACCTCATTTACTTGATGCTTTATAAAAGATACAAAGAGCTACTAGCTTAAATATTTTCAAGCTCTGTACTGCGACCTCTGAACCCATTGACTCTCAATTGATTGAATATTTTTATGAGTGGAAATAAAACTTAGATTCCACAGTACAATTCAGTTTAGAAGCTCCAGAAATTATTGCCAGTTTATGAACTGATGACAGCGTATACTATCACGTTTAACTTCTTTATGTCGCCAAAGTAATTCAGAATCGTTATCTCAAAAATGCATTTTGAGAGCCTTAAGGTTAGACCACAATGATCGAGACACTCGTTGAGGGACTGTTTGTTTTTGCTGACAATTGAGCAAATTGTCGATGTAATAATGAAATTCTCGATTTACTTCATTTATGAATCAAAAAATTCCAAAGTTGTAGTTATTGTAATTGTATGGATGTCCTCTGAGGTAATGGGGATATAATGGTGATGGTGATGCTGGTAGCTTTTCTTACTAGATCGATTTAAAAAAAGCATCCCTGCAATAAAGAAATGGTGAATATACCATATGTATGTCGGATTCGATATCTGTCAGAATTTATGAAGATTTATGTAAATAAATCGAGTGTCGTGACCACACTTTTGTTCTACAACCCGCTCTTAACAATTACAATTACGCCTTCCCTCAAAAATTTATATTTGAAAATTTTTCGTTTTTCAAAGAAAGTGTAGTCACTTAAATGCTCATAAGTAGTTTTAAGGGTATCGCAGATTCAAACTTGAACTTTCATTCCAAAATGGACCTTTCATCCGTTTTAACGATATCAAACATGATATGATTTATGTTCAAATGCTACAGTTATCGACCCTTAAACTTGAATGCCTTATAAAAAAAAAAAAAAAATCATACAAATGTGTAGTGTTATCCTTGATCCCGTAAAACTTTTACACCAACACCCGTAAGTCGTTTAAAGCAAAAACTAAAAAATTACATCAATATCTGCTTCCGTTCACGTAGAAGGTGTAGAATACCTATTGTTGCACAGCCATACAATTATGTAAGTGACAACGAAGGGGAAAACCTTTAGAAATTTCTACACTTTTATCTAGATTTTTATCGAACTTTTTGACATCCCGCAAGCCTTACAATCAACTAGTATGAGAAGATTAATTAGGGTTCATTAAGGGTTGAACTTTATAGTTATGAGTAATTTGCCATCCAGCAATATTTAATCACTTACTTGTTTGTCACTTACAGCAATATAGAGCACAATCATGTATTTCATTATTGGTGATAATCAGTATCCAATGTACATGAATTCGATTAGATTACCACTTCGCTGACATACAAAGAAATGGACTATTTATCAGCTGTGATAATCCATATGCAATTTAGAAGCATTGAAATGGCACAAATTTTCTTTATGTTCTTATGTTCTACTCCCCCTCTATCATGGTGGCCTTTTTATGATTGACAAATAAAAGCAATAAAATAGTTTTTCGATTTATTGCCATTGACGTTTTCATAATTTTTCTCCCCCCCCCCCCCCCCCCCCTTCCTGACTCTTACAGGTAAACAAGTATGCATGTCATTATGTCAATGGTTTTACGCTCTTTACAGGCGATTTATAATTAAAAATTTTAGTGAAATCACATAGTGTAGATCGGCTATTTACTACACACGGTCTGTTCACGTAATTTTTCAAGTAAAAACATAAAAAATGTCAAAATGTATAATAAAGAGATAAATTGAGAGTGACACTCAAAAAGTACGCGAACGACTTGCAAATATTCGGAATATGTAATAACGACGTGAAATTTTCCTAGCACAACATAGTACAATAATCAAATTTAATTTATCATTTTGAATGCGTTGAAATGTTCTTGGAGAACATTCTACTTCTACTGGAGGAGGAGTAACAGGTTTTTCCATTTTTTTAAAACTAAAAACTTCAAAAACAACTGAAAACCGGCGATGAGCTGTCAAAACTGACACTTTCGAAGCTTTTACTCGGACGATTTTTCTCGAGTTAAATCAAGTAATATATTGAATGGGGGAGGGGGGAAGTGACGTCAACAATTTCTCTCTCAATTTTCGAGTACGCGAACACCTTCGAGTAAAAACTTATAAAAAGTTATACAAGTTTGTATTTTCAAGCTAGTACGCGAACAGACTTACAGTTACAGTTATTACGAAGATGAAATATACATATCTGATCTAGTTGAAAGATCATATAAAAAAAAAGCTGTGAGTACTCTGTTTTAACAACACGAACAGTTTAAAAAGTAATAGCGTACTAGAACTGAGCAACAAATATTATTAATTTTTACGTATTAATGCAATTAATTAACTTGTGAAACTTGCTAATGATACAGAAATTTCATCAATAACATACTTCTATACTATGTTTCCATGAGTCAAAATTAGTTAGAATTGAGTTAGCGTTGTTTTGTTGGCTGAGTTAACTCGATGCTATTTCCATCAACGGCTTCGGAGTTGAGTTGAAATATTTCGTACAAAGTAGCTGGATTTGTGTTGAATAAAACACACAACAGTTTCACAAAACACACAACAGTTTCACAAAACCCAACTCGACTCGACTTGTTTCGTGGGATTTTAACATGGATTCAATAAAACTCAAGTCATTCTCATTTCGATGAGCACTAACTCGGATTGAATTCCGTCTAGGTGTCCTGCTATAAAGTTACTGATCCACACCACCACTATCACATATAGTCCCCTTTTCTTATAAAAAAATTACATTTTAATATCAAGAAAAATGTCTAACCTTCAATTTATATATTTTTTCATTTCAGTTTCAAGATCAAAAATTGCATATGTTGAAGTAGCACATGGTGGTCACTTAGGATTCTATGAAGGAGGCCTAATATATCCAAATCCAGTAACATGGCTTGATCGAGCACTTGTAGCACTTGTAGGATCAATAGTATTAAGTCACAATGACCAATCACAAAAGCAGATCTCATTAACGATATGAACACATGCAATGAAATACATTCTGGTGATCAACACAAAACCTTATAAGCTTTTATAGCGATAACTTAACATTTCATTTAAGGAGGCAATTCACAATTTATTATAATATATTGTAATACATTTAAAATTAGAAGTGAACAAAAGCTTCTTATTCTTTTTTACTTCCTTTTTTTTTTTAAGAAAACTCAAAATAAAAGCAAAACAAAAAAAAGGAACTGATATACACACAAATATTCCGCATATGCCTTTTTTGTTGGAAAATCAATAAAAGTTTTATTAAAAATCAGTATTTTTCAGGAAATTGTTGTTATTTTTAAGAAAAATTGCCAACTATAAACACATTTTAATTAAATTGAAAATTAGTAAGAAAAAAACGAGATAATTTTAACGAATTAAGCTTGCGAAATTCATTTTGTTAAACAACAAAATTAATGCCTTTAAATTTTTGCATCAATATTTACATGGAAGAACAGAAAATTTAAAAAATGTGTTTATTGTGTTTGGTTTTATATAGACAATGGGTTAGAACTTCTTATTCCGATTTTTGTTTTTACAAATAATATAAATAAAGTGAAATAGCTTGTAAGTTATTATCTACAAAAATGTAGTATAAGTGAAGAAATGACGATGACTTTTTTAGAGTTTGTATTACTTGGGACCCCAAGAAATTTTGTTACATTTGATGTGAAGCTTATAAAAACACTGTTAGTTTTATGCAGGCTCCTCCCATATATGTATGTGAAATTTTTTAATGATATATGTATATGGCTGGCTGTTTGTTTGTTTGTGTGCGTGTTTATAGATAAATATTTCATAGATTTGCACTGCCTTTAAAATGTTATCATCATCATCGCATCCATTCACAACCAATACAAACACTTACACTACGTGTGCAGTTCTTAATTATTATTATAATGATAGACATAAATTCAATTTATAGTTTTAATTTTTTATGTAAGTTAATATGTCGCACAATAGTTGTGAAATCATTTTATGTATTTTTGTTAAGTGTTAGACTGCTACTTTCGTACTTTGGTAGACGGAAATTTTATATATTTTATGCAAATCTATTTTCATGATCTCATTATCGCTACCCAATTCGTGTGATGTGAATAATAAAAAAAAATCACAAGATAAGATTTTTACAGTTCCATCTGGAGTCTGAACGTGTATCCTTTATTTATTATTATAAATACTAGCAGCTTAATACCAACGATAAAAAGCTAGCCTAAGACATAAGGATGAACTGCAATGGACGTAAAAACCTCTACGGATTTGAACGAGACTGAGGTTTACTTACTGATTCTGGCTTTAAATAGACGTCACATTCATTGGATAAACAGACGCATCTGTACGTAACAAGCAACTCTTACCGCACTTTACTTACTTTGACATTTAAATTCAACGGAAGTTCCTTACCGATGCCCTCCTAATCTCTCCTCTACCGTTCATAACAATGATTTTTTTTTTTACGTAATTATCATCCTTAAAGTATTTAGAACAAGTGGGTAACAGGATATTTTCATATCTAAAGTATCACAGCCTGTTGACAATGGAGGCGCTTGCTGGGGCGACCTTTTCTCTCTACCTGAGGTACCCTCATAAATTTCGGGAAACCGTTAACCTTCAGATTCAGCATAATCAGTTTTTGGAGGAAGAACGGCCTCTGTATTGTGCTGGAATAGCTGGAGTAAGCTGTCGAAAGATTTTAACGTTAAACTTTAGATGAGTTTTTCTGGGAACAACATTTTCAGCACGCAGGGCGCTCTACAGCTGCAACGGATGGACTGATTCACATGAATTTTTGCGCAATTGAAAGGAAACTCAATTTGCGGGGGAATCAGGAAGTGATTTTTATCAAAAATTGATTTAGAAATAGTTTTTTCGTCCATTGAAGCAAAAAAACGGCAAGAAATACTATTTTTTTTTTTAAACGGCTGCCATTTTTTATGATTTTTTGAAAATGAAAACCGGTAAGGCTCTCCAAATTTTTTCTAGTTTAATCACTTCCAACCCTATGTGTTTCGAATGAATTGGCAGAGCGGTGTTTTGTTTGATGGGTGCTGGAGCCGCTACTTTGGATTGTTTTTTTTTTATAAATAAAATTGGAATTTACTCTCCATTAATATGAGAATAAAATACGTTAAAACCCATTTGCAAAAGTATTTATTTTATGTAAAATTTGTCATGCCTCGGTATTTTGGGTATGTATGTTTAATTTAAAGGGCCCGTTCGCCTTATGTCAATTCTGGTTCAGCCTATAACTAACCACTAAATGTTTTGAGTAAAATATATAAACATTGATGATTGCTTAAAACTTTTCTTTTTCAAAGTATTCCCCTTTATTGATCGTAGCTTCATAGCATAGAGTAAATAGAGAAGTTTTCCTGATTCTACATAAATTTGCTTTTTTTTATTTACATGAAATAAGAGGTACGGACATAAGATCTAAGGAGCGAATTGATTCTTTGAAGTAAAGATTCTCTGTGATGGCCATAATATTCAAGAAGAATAAAAGTTTGCGCCGCAATTATTCTTCAAGATAACTTATCTATATATTATGTATGGATGACACTTTATCTGCTTCTATGAAATTTTTTGAGTTTGAATTGATCTTATCTCGTCACGTCAAGGGCACATGTTATAAATTCAGAATGAATGATGCAGTTGCAATTACAAATTTTTTGTCGATAACTTTCTTGCCCACGGACAACGTTTGTTGTGCGGTTTTTATTTCACGTTTCATCCATTGGTATTGAGATTTTTAGAAAATTTTCATTGGAATTCAAACGATCTGTTTATCTATCGAAATTCGTAGAAAAACAATACACGATTAATCTCTATAGGTTTCGAGGTGTAATAAATATTCGGTATGCCCGCAAGAACCATCTCTTCGCATAGGTCGATTAAATATGGGAAGTTACTCTCTCTTACTGCCACTTTCAAGTATCAGGATTTGATTCACTTGTTTTCAATAATCAAGGGAAAGTTTTCACTTAGAACATTTTCGATAATCACAAACTGACAAATTCACAAGCTTAGTTCAGCAATAGGGGCCATTATCTTTCCCGGAATCAGAGATGCCATGTCTATTTTTTCCTTTACCAAAACATCTGAAATCTTGTTACATGCTTTCTTCTTGGTGACACCAAACCGAGTTAAATTTACTCTTACATTCCCAGACAATTTTCGAGTCCTCTTTTGAATTAGAGCTGAAAAATGTTTGCCTATACCTTAACGACTACTACGACCAACTAGACAATTGACCTCAACTTTTCAAGTGCACACCGACCTCATTATAGTGTACTACTAATCATATTACCAAAGATTACTAATTTTAAGCTTTTATGATGATCACGAGGTATTACTGCTTGGTGAAATACGTTCGTAAAAGTGTATATAACTTACCAACTGTACTGATCGAAGACAAGAGATCAAGAGTTAAAATTATAAAAACTGCTGTAAACCATTATTTCTTATTAATTAAACAAATTCTTTGAATTTTTAAGTAGAACTGCTACATATTGAAATTCTAAGGCATACTAACACTAATTTCTCTATTACCACAAAAACTTAGAAAAAATCAATCAACATAATGCGAACATATTCACTTTACATCATCACTGCTCAAGTCTTGAAAACTTGTTTTTTTTTTAATTCGAAACCGAATTTTCGCTTTCGAATTATACAAAACTGTACTCAGGCAGAAATCCCGTGAAAATCAAGTGACAACAGTGACATCGGTGACGTGTGACTATCAGAATGAAAACTAGTAGGATATAGATATAGGGTCTATGTTATATATATGCTTGAAGATTTCCCGTTGCTGTATTTAATTTTAATTTTTCTAATGTAAAAAAAAAACTATAAAAGTTTTTCGTTGTTGTATGTATGAAGATGTTTTTTAGAAGCTGCTGTGTTTTAAAATTAAGATGTAATTTATTTGTTGATGAATTTTCTTTGTAACAAATTATTATTTTTTTCTTAAATAAAGAAAGTTATTTAACAATATTGTTTTTTTTTAGATTCTAACTCCTCGACGCGATATGAACTAATTGAAAAAATAAGTTCTAAATGAAATCCATGTGTATTTATAAAAGATGGAAAAGAATTTTCGAAAAAACAAAAGCCATAAAATATATCCGGACACAAGCTAATATTGAACTCGAAAACGGAACTAATTTCTAGGGCCTGTTTTAGTAAAGTGCATGTCCTTTTCAAAAATTTATACGAAAAAACATACAAAAATTTAAGCTATACGGCTTCTCAAATCAACAATTCTTTAGTGAGAAACAGACACTTCAGCTATCGTAGTTCTGTGCTCCGTAGAGTCTACGCAGCAGGCTACTTCAGGAGGACAGTCGTCTATCTCAAACAGATGCGTCGTATTTCTTCTATTGAGTACACACGACTCGACCAATACGCCGGCTATCAAGATTTGGCACATACCCCAAACATTGTCATAAAAGCAGTTCTATTAAATACTTTAAAATCAAAATATGAGAATGGGTTTTATCCTTTATACAGTTAAAAAAATAATATTTGCAATTTTTCTTAAACTCTTAGAAATATCTTAATAAAAAAGCGAATGTCAAAATAAACGGGTATGTATATGGTGGAAGATCAGTGTTGGGCAAAATGTAATCTGATTGATGATTAATAAATACGATTACAGATTGATAGTATTAATCAGAAAAGTAATCATTTTTGGTGATTAATTATTGAAATGTAAACGTAATCACGAATCATACATGATTACATTTTTAGTGTGGCAAAATCCTGCTAAACAATTTTCTTATACGCCCCAGAAATCTAATCTTTTTCGCTATCTTTTTGTACACATAATCAATAAGATCCTCGAATTTAAATTGATGATCAGATATATACGAGTCTCTATCAATAGAAGCACTTACACTCCTTACACTGATTCCAATTAATACATAATCCAACAGTGTATTGGAGTTTTCTATAGTAAAAATTCTAACGATCACAAATTGTTTGTTGTGTTATAATTAAATTTTAAAATTTCTTGAAAGATTTAATTTATAATTAAACAAATTTAATCATGATTACGATTAAATTTTCCTAATATTACTCAATGTAATCATGTTTATTAATCTAATTACAAATGTAGTTGAGTACGACCAATACTGAGAAGAGGACAATTCATAAAAAAATTGATTCAAAAGTTACCGAGTAAAAAAAATTTTCTCTCAATTTTTTCACGACTCTTTTATTATGGTAAACTTGCTTAAAGACAGTTCAATCGATTTTCACATTCCGAATCTCCACTACAAGTAAAAAAAATCGAAACTTTTGTATAGCTTACGAGATGTTGTTCATTTTAGAAATAATATCTACAACTTTTAATCGTGGGCTCTACTAAATTTGGTATTATGTTCTGTTTTCATCTATTCGTCTCGAAATTTGTGATGGGTTTTATAGTCATATGGGTCACAGAAGTACTTAACGATAATAAATTGATATCTGCCTGTAAAGGCGGGGTCGGTGAGAGATGTACACATGAGTGTACATGGGTAGTCATGGTAGTCAAACTCCGACCTATTCATATGAGATAATTATACGAGAGCTAATGAAAGGTGTTTTGAGTGAAAAAAGGGTGTCTATTATATAATAATAAAATAGAATTTAATTTGAATAATTTCAGTTAATATAACCGTATTAACAGTAGCCCTTTTTTATTGATTGCATAGGAAAAGTCTATGATTTTATAAACTCACACAATGCATAGCCTTGGGTCGTTATGTATACACTGTAAAACCCTTATAAGTAATAACACTCAATCCAAAATACAAAAAAAAAAACAGCCACATACATATTAAAATTATTTTTAGTCAATAACAATAGAAAAAAATCAAACAAATCTTTCGAGATTTAAATATGTATTTATTGAAAAAATTAATGAGAGTAACTATTTTAATTATTATCTAGTTTAAGGAGTACTAAAATACTATTTTCCTGAACGGGTTAACAAAAAAGTGTTTCAATTTTTTTCTTAGTTTGTTAATTGACAACTATCGGGGAAAGCATTCTGAGGAAAAATATGATATAAAGGGATAGAGGGTTGCGATAGGAGAGCGATGGGGATCAGTAAGTTCTTTAACTACTACTAAATATACAGCGTCCAAAAGAAGTAATATACCAAAAGAGTATAATCTCTGTGAATTAATACGCGATTATCATCCAGAATAGCATGTAAAAAATATCATTAGACTTTCGGAAAACATATATCAGCAGATGATCTACAAGACACATTTGAATGAAATACCTGTATACCTATATACCTATATAAATTCATAAGAAAAGCGATCTAACAAATATTTTGGAGTACATCGTAAAGCAATAGAAAGAATTTCGATCTAATATGTACCTTTTCCTAGCTTTTGTGAGTTACAAGATGGCTTTCGTTTCTCTTAACAGATTTCAAAATACAAAACGCACTAAATCGACGTGAAGACTCGGCAAGAGTTTTTAACTGACCAATTGAGTGCGGAGTTCTCTACAACGGAGGGTATATGAAAGATTTAAAATAAAATTCAGAGTTCCACAAGTATAAAGGAGCGTTTACAATGGCAGAGTAGAGTGGAATCGCCAGATTGCATTTTCTCTCATCATCTCACCAACGTGAGATTAGGAATTTTTCAAATCTGACGCTACTCTGTGAAATCCACTCTGGTGAGAAACGTGAAGAACTTATATTAGAGCGAAGCTTAAGACAAGCAGAGACAATGCAATCTGGTGACTCCACTCTACTCTGCCATTGTAAACGCTCCTTAATAATCATCACTAATAAAATGCACTTCATAATAATGTGCGCGATATATAATAGGGATTCATTTAATCATCTTCACGATTTAGATTATGACTTTTGCCTGCTGAGTCACCGACCATGATCTAACCACCCAAATTCAAAATCATGCAGTAGAAAGTAGTTTAGGTGGACTATAAGATTTAATCCAACCTCAAAATGAAAAAAGTGGTCCATCTCCGAAACTTAACTTACAAAAGAGGATGTTCGAATAAATAAATCAAATGGTTCTCTTTTTCAACTACAATGCTCTATAGTTACGAAATTTGAAAAGTTATCCAATTCCTAATGTGCCATCTCCAGGTGATTGCGTGCCGTATTCTAAAAAGTCTCTTAAGTCTCAAAAAAAGAATTGTGATAGAGACATTCCGTCTAGGACAGGATCTACGACGAAGTTTTATTCTTCATATTTTACTAATTTAAGCATACACCCGATGATTCTCTGGCAACAAAGAATATTAAATAGGTTAGGATTAGGAGGATATGCGGAGAGGAAATTGAAGGAGGTGGCAGGTTAGTTTTCCCTTAAACAACCGTGACCTTGTTCCTTGTAAATATCATTTTATTGTATAAATAAAAAAAAAAATAAAAAAAAAAGAAGAAAAGTAACAAACAAAACTTTTTTTTTACTTCGTAATTGGACTTTGATCATGAGATGAGGCGATACGATAAGAGCCATCTTTAAATACGATTATTAAAACCGTAATATTATCTACTGAACCCCGATAATAAGATTGTAATGCTAGACTTTTAGCACCGTAGGACGGTTCATGAAGATGTTCTTTTACGAAAGCGACCGCCTCTTCATTGGAGAATGTATCCCAGAGGCCATCTGATGCAAGTATTAGAAAACTGGGTCTAATGAAATTATAATTATGTTTTTTTTTAGATATTTTTTCTAGAACATAGAAAATTGTGTTTTTAAACTTACTTGTGGTCATTCATTTCAAATGTTAAGATGTCAGGATCTGCAATTACTAGATTTTTATCTTTAAGTGGATAATCTCCCATTGCCCGAGATGTTGCTAAAATTCCGGCAACTCTCCATACACCTCTGAATGCTATAAAACCACCAGCATCGTGAATTCTTTTTCTTTCGCGAACCTGAAATTAAAGTAATAATTTTTAGCAATTTTATACATAGTTCTGCTCTGTGTATGCATGTAAATCGTTTTATTGATATTGACGTGATATGGGCGTAGTTTGTGTAGAAGTTTCTGATTGCCTTTTCTCATCATGAAATCTTCTGATAAATATAGCTTAAGATAGAGCGACCTTGAACCAGTAATTAGTCAAGAGAATCCACTTTTGAATAGTTTTATGCACATTAAATTAGGTGGCTTGAAATAATTAGAAATCGTCAATAAGCTACTTTGATGAGTTCAAGTTAGGTCCAACGGTGTGATACCCAACGTAAGGTCTACATGGCCCTGACAAGTCGTTGGACGAATATTTACCATTATTATCACAATACCAATATTATTACAATACCAATTCCCGAAAAATTACAAGAAACGCTGAAAGAATTGGCGGAAAAGATGCTTCTTAATCATACTATGGGGGTAATGAAATTATTACAAATAACTTGTATTTTTTGAAAAATTTACCGTAGAAAAAACAATCCGTGGTGTATTTTAAATTTGCGATAATAAAACGTTATTTTTTTAAGTCGACGTTTTATGTATTGCTTACTGTAATTTGAGCTAAAAAAAACCTGTTCGGGGACGGTTGTAATCACTAACTAATACCCCAAATTCGTAAAGAGTAAACCCCTCAAGGGGGTCATGGCGGCGTAGTAAGCTTCGAATTGTTACAGCCGAAGCCTTTACGCGCTATTCCCTGGGTCAGGGAAGGGGGGTACTTCTATTAAAGTTTTGATGCAATGGCCTGCCCTGCAGTTGGGCTAGGCCAATTTGCGTTGACGTCTCGGTTCCACGTGATACGGCAGTTTGTGCAAAACTGGTACCTGTGTGGAGACCGAGACGGCCTCGCCGGCTCAAAACAATTACTGCACAGCTTCGTTGTTCTGAACTCATCCACTTCGAAGACAGAGCAATGAGCTTTAAGTGCCCGCAACAATTTCTGGTTTGAAGTCCGCACGTAGCCACTAACTAATACAAACATTTACTTAAATTGTTTTATCTGAGATATCACAGGACAAATAATTCGTAGTTTTCATAGATTTTAAGCAGACGAATATGACGGAATATCTATACGTTTTAGGATGTCTGTAAATGGAAAGTTCTTGCAAAAAAACATGAAATACATTATTTACCTGCTGTGGTTTATGATCAAAAGAGAGTGGAATTGCATTTCCTTTAAAATCACACATAACACCTCTCGAATCTCCCACATTAGCAACTATTAGTTTGCTGCCATGAATTATAGCTATTAGTACCGTTGTTCCAGCTACATTTGTCTACAAAAAAAAACAAAAAACAATAAATATATACACATATCATTTTCTTTTCCTTAGCAAACAAACCGATTTTTTAGCTGCTTCCACCAATTTATAGTCGGCCGATAGCACTTCATCCGTAATCATTTTTCCAAAATTTATGTTTCCATTTTCAATATAACATTTGGCATCGAACGTGGGAGGTGCTTTATTGTTGTTACTGCTACTACTACTATTATTGTTGACATTTAAGAGATTATCTTTGGCTAGAGGACGTATCAATGAATTTAGTTTGGATGTGAAAATATCCGTTTGCTTTTGCGCATTCAAGTTTTTACTTGACGTGCAATCATCTGTTGTGCTAAAAAAAAATTAGGTAAAAAGGATTTTGTTAAAAGATCAGGAAAGTAAGCATGCTTAGCATAGGGATAAATTATATAAATATAAATTACTTAACACGATATTTGCTTAATTATTGACATAAATTTACATCATCCTTCTAGAACATAATTTTTATTAAAGCGTGTGTAGACTGGTTTTGCCACGAAATGCTTAAATGCAAAACTGACCCGGTTTAAAAAAGTTTGCGTGGTGCGTATATTAAAAATGGTTTGTACGACAAATCTTACAAGTCGAATCTGGTTGTGTTTGAGTTAATGTATTTGCACACGTACTCAAGAGTTAAAAGATTCTTGAGAAATTACTCCACAGATGAGCGAGAAATATACGAAACGTTGCATTACCCATTTCAACGAAAAAATTTTGCGCTTGTACTGATTTACAAGCATGGGCTTCACCATGTGCGGTCTGGAAACGTCTATGCGGACTAAAATTGTTCAAAGGTAGTTGGGCAAAGTTTGAAAAAGAAAAAGAAGAACAATGACGGAAATTCTTTAAACTACCGTCATCGGTGGGCCGAAAAAAATTTGACAGGTCTATTTGCACGGATGGCGTAGCGCTTACCTTTTCGATGAAGAAGGAAGTGCCAATAGCACCGTTGAAAATACCGATAAAACGCCGGAAGACAAGTAAGTGTAGCGCACACGATAATAAGATGATGAGCGACATCCAGGGAAAATTCTACTCAGGCTATTACAAGTTGGCTGTAGGATTAGATCGTGGTTGTCGGTTAATCGTTGGCGGTGTGCGAGCATCGAACGAAGACAAACCGTTTAGTCTAATCAAAATCAAATCAAAAACATTCCACTATAACACATCCATGTATGCACGCAAAGTTTTACTGGCGAAGTATACAAAATCCCTTCCGAAAAGTGCAATAACAACCACGTAGTCCCCGATGCAATTAGATTATATGGCGTACACAAGCGAACGGCTCAAATGGTTTTCCCAACGCTAAGCGGTTTATGGGCAACGGAAAGTTGCACGCTTACGTTTTAAGAATTACATATGCACAGGGCTTCTGAAAAGCGCAGTAACGAGCACGCAATCCTCGATGCAACAAGATTATGTGGAGTACATCAAAGAACGCCTGAAATGGTTTTCGCAACGCCAAGCGGTGCAGGGGCAGCGTAACATTACGCGCTTACGGTTCAAGCGCCCTGAAAACACCGAAAATACTCCAAAAACTCTAGTATGCATTGGTTCGAAAAAAAAAACAGCCGCATATTCGCCAATACGGGGTTACATAAGAGCCCCAAACCAGAAGTTGTTTCGGGCACTTAAAGCGCATTGTTCTGTCTTCGAAGTAGACGAGTTCAGGACAACGAAGTTGTGAGCCAATTGTTGTGAGTCGGTGAGGACGTCGAGGTCTCCACACAGATATAAGTTTTGCCCAAAATGTGATACCACCTGGAACCGAGACGTCAACACCGGCATGAACATATTGAAAATTGGCCTGGCGCAACTCCTTGGCATCCCATCGCACCCATACTACAGCAGAACAACCCGATTATAAAAATTAATGACTGCGTTGATGGTAACATATAATGCAGTCATGACTGCTCGAAAGAGAAGTTTAACTTTAGTTACCAAATCAAAAGTTACATCAGAATGTCGAGAAGTTTTTTTTTGTACTAAAGGGGGGAGGGGAGCCTTTGACGTCAATAAATTAATATCTCTCTCATTATCTTATTTTGAGATCCCTGAAAGACCTTTTAAATCAAATTAAATTCTCTCTAAAAATGTTAGTTCTTCCACATAAAATTATACATATACAGGGTGTCCCGTATGTGGTCTTGCACCCGAAAGCTATGGATAGGTCATACTTAGACAAGCAAAACATTGTTTGCGAGAGGGCTTTGAAATCCTAACGGTTTCCAAGATAACAGGACTTAACTTGGGTATGTTTTTTTAGATCACCCTGTAACTTCTGAACGTTACAACCCATGATGAATGATGATTTGAAATTAATAAGATCATTCCCAAAAGATAATTGACTATTTTCTGGCCATTTATTGAACGCAGAAAGGGTTACATTTTGGGTACAGAGTGTGATAGGTCATTTTGAAGCTAAGATTTTATGTTTCTTAAGTCCAATATGAAAAGTTGGTGTTTTATGATAAAATTAGTAGTCAAATCAAAACGGAGAGGAGCGGGGAAAATACCATTGAAAATGTCTAACGATTATCTATGAAAGTAACAAATTCTAAATCACCATCATAGGGTGTAACGTTCAGAAGTTACAGGGTGATCTATAAAAACATAACCGTTATCTTTAAGTTTCGATATCTCGGAAACCGTTGGGACCCCACTCCCCTGGTCATACAATTTTTTGCTTGTCGTCTAAACATGAACTATCCACAGCCTTTGGGTGCAAGACCACACACGGGACACTCTGTATATAAGTAGCTCCTATAAAATGCAAATTATTAACAATTTTTCCATTCCTTCTTACCTGTACGATTTTTTAAAGCTTTCTTTCCTTCGGACAGAAGATGTTGCCGGTTCATTTTCCTTATTCTCTTTATTATCGCTGGATGGTGTGTCTCTTCCACTTGATTTTCGCTTTAAATACGGACTCCCATCAAAAATATCCGGTGATGAAGGATCCCTTAATATTTTCGTTGTCTCAACTATTTTATTATATAAATTTGGTACAAGAATATCTTTGGCAAAATCTGCTGCAAATTCTCCACCGTGTCCATCGAATATCGCAAAAAATGATATGCCTGTGTTATTGTTGATATTTTCATCGATGACAAATCTGAAAAAAAACATAAACGAGAAATGCTAATTAACAAAAAAAAAATAAAAAAAGATTTTTTATAAAACGGAAAGATAAGCTTCCATTATGAAAACATTGTGTTTTAAATTAAATATAAAATGAGTTAAATGTACGACCTTTGTGTACGCTATATGCTAATGATTGGAACTTTACTCGAGCATGATAAATTATTGCGAGAGAACAAGGACGCGCTGATAAAATATTATTTAATATTTTTTTTCTATAATTATTCAAAAACAAAAAACAACAATGACAATTACATTAGTCGTTTTGTTTTAATTCTTTACACTTAATGAACTTATGATGATCGCTGATATGAAATTCTAAAACTAACACACATTTTTGCAAGGCGAACTTTTATGTTTGGGGTATATGCAAGTCGGCAATGTTAATAAGTTTATGTGGATTCATGAAGTGGTGTCGGAGTATTATTAGCCTTGCATTCATTGTGAGTTGAAGGATCTATTTTTCAACCCTGTTTTCAGTTAGTTCCCATCATAACTAGAATAATATTATTCATTAAGTATAGCGCACTTCTGGGATTGAGAATGAATACATGGTTTGCGTGCTCGTGGAGATGAAGCAATATTTACATCGCTATAAGCATGTGCTCTGATATCTCATGTATGTAAATATCCTGGCAGAAGCGGCAGGATAGAATCTCAGGCAAGGTGAATTTAGATAGTAGTGATTCGATAAAAGCTCTGTAATTATTTTTATCTCTAAGACGGATATCTGACGCTTAACTCGAATTTGCAATCCTGCAAGTACACTGAATTATTTGACAATGGGAGTGAGAATGTGCATCGAATCGGTTTTACAAAATCGGTACAAGACTGCGAATTCGATACAAGCAAACGGCAGTATGTAAGAATCCCGTCCCTAGTTTCATGAGTTTCATGAGAAGAACAAGTTTAGTTTTTTATCTGATGAGACCTCTCTGATCGCTGGATCAAAAAGTTCAATTTTTGGTTTTGCACTTCAATATATTTTGCAAATATATTGAAATTATTTTTAAGAAATTTCAGTCTTATAGACGAGAAATTTTCCTCTTATGATTTTATTATTCTTTCACCTGATCTTTTAAGAGTGATTTGAGGCTGTATTTCGAAATACGACGAAGAATGACTCTGATCCAATTGTCAGAATTTTTTTTTATGTCTCTGTGGCCTTAAAATCCGAGGATGAATTTATATTGCGAATTTATAGACAATTGTAGACTATCTATGATTCAATGGTGAAGGATTTCAAAGCGTTCCGAGTACATTCGCTACTTGAGAAAAACATAATGATTGATCTAATACAGGTAGGTATATGTAATATAGATACACTTTATCAATATCTTTTCGGTTACATTGGAAAAATTTCGATAATATCTGTAACGAACATTTTCGAAAATCATGAATATTTTTTTACTTTCTGAGTTACATTGGCAGAATTAGTTATGGTATGGAACCTGCTACTGGGTATAAAAATAAAACTCTGCAGACTACACTTGGACGAAACCTAAGTCATTGAAAAGATGAAGTTTTTAAATTCTAAAATAAATTTTCCCTCACAATTTACAGTTTATGGCATCTCATTTTAAATAAATTATATCCAACTACGCATTTAAATTACTTTTGAAGAAATTAATATACATAATTGAAAAATCGGCAATTGACTTGATTTATTACTAATCCTCGCACTGAAGGCAGCCAGAATGGAATGTATTTTTATAAAATAATCGCTAGTCTGTGCTTAATTTGTGTATCACATGTTTTCGATTTCGAATGCTTTTACACATAAAAAAACAAAACTTAAAAAAAATTAAAAACGATTTTCACTTTCTGGATGAAAACACACAATTTTTCTGCTTTCTGAATAAATTTTCTTGGCAAATTGCCGGGAACTTTTGCTTGCATTTTCCTCCCAATGATTCGTTTCCTTTCTATATTAACAACTAATATTAAATTTTCTACAAGTTTTTTAACGCATAATGGCGTATATATTTAGAATTGAAAACAACGTAGATTTAAGTGTTTTTTAAATTTGTATTAGTTTAAAGCGTAAAGCAGTTTTGCCCAAAATATGGTACCATGTGGAACCGAGACGTGAACGCAAGCTTAAACATCTTGAAAATTGGCGTGGCGGAACTCCAGGGCAGCGCATTGCACCCTAACTTCAGCAGAACCCAGGCGCGTATACAGGGCGATGATCACGGGGGTCATGACCTCCCCCAAAGCGCCGGTAAATTGAATGTGGCGCTGGCCTGTAGAGTTAGTTGTATAAGTTTAACAGGACGATTTTCTTATGGTGCGGACATAATGTGTAGCTGACGGCCGCGATTAATGCTGATGCTCTAACGCACTTTTCTAATCTGCGACGACTGCTAGGCTGGTTTGGGCAAATTTAGAGTTCTTGGAGTAGAACATTAGTTCCATGGAATCATCCATTATTTTTCGTAGCGACACTAATTCAAGTCTGAGTTGTTCAAAATTTTAACGTTCGTAGGGAAGCATTAAATTCTTGCACCGGTCCAAACGAATTGGTTGATTGATTCTGGTGGTTTATTCTTGCGAGCAAGGACACAAGCATTCAGTTTTCTTAGAGAGATTTGATATTTTTTTTTTAGATTTTTCATGTACTACTGGTGGCTGACTATGAAAAAAAAATAAACACGCCTAAGACAATAAGTTTCTAATTAATGAGTTCAACAGATGGAAGGAGAATTTATTCAAAATTCCACAGCCTACAACGTTAAAAAAATCAAAAAACGAGAACATGCAACTTGTACGAATTAATAGTTGAGTTCGAAGCTAGTCAATCACTGGCGAATGACAAAATAAGACGACTCCAATCCAACATTTCTGCAAATAGATTCAAACTTATTAACAGGCGTCCCGCTTACAATCTTTGAAAGAAATTATGTTTCCGCTGAGGTCAAATCTAGTCTCAAATAAAAAAAATTGGTAAAGTCTTGGGACTGTTTTTCCCAAGAAATTTTAAATTAACCGACTCCTGCTTTTCAGTGATTATGGTAGCTTGATTTGGTTAGCTCCTGCGGGGTATCAATGGATATAATATGTAGTAGGTCAGCCCTTCAGTGGTCTTCTCCTAAATTGGCTGTCAACTCTCAAACTGCTGAGCATTGCTTTTGTTCATAATAGTATTTCAATTCCTCATTTAGAGGGTGGAACTGCATATATGGTTCAAGCAAGATGCTGACAAAAGCTTCTTCAAAATCCAAATAGATCCATAAGGCTTTGACAAAAAAATTAATTTAAAAGAGCGAATAAAGAGCCAGATAGAATGCTTAGAGTTTGACTCAAAGATCTCAGATTCCAGGGAGACTTTTTTCTACTAGCCATTGACTATTGAGGGTGAGGCCACAATTTCAATACCTTCTAAGGTGAAAAATAGGTCATTGAAGTGTGTTTAAAAAATTAGATTTAAAAAATTTACCGGTAAAATTATAACGATACAAGTTGAGTGATAGAAATATTAGGGATATTTAAAAAAAACTTACAGAAGAGATTTATCTACATAGGAATTACAAATTTTGAGAAGAATGGTAAAGGGTACGGCCAGCATCTACCACATCTTCCACAACGAAGACATCGAGTTTTCGAAAGGAAAAAAAATATGAGGAAATAGCCCAACTGCCTATCCAAAAGTTAAACTGAGTTAGATATATGTTCCACGTCGACACTTCTTCTTAGCACTTGTTACACGAAAAACTACAATAACTGAAGTATAAATATGAAGGAGCGATCATTTTATCGTTTTCTTTTAGAGCTACATAATGCAAAGAAAATGATACTAAATTGATTTTTAAACATTTTTCTTCTGAATGAGCAATGCTCTTATTTATGTAGTTTATGCTTAGTGGTTGCTAACCATTAAACCATTAAACCTAAAATTTGATTTCTATAAAAAAAGAAGCAAACAATTTGGAAATTATTATTTCTACTAATTGCATTTTCATTATTACCTTCCTTTGTAAAATTAAAGAATAATATTACCCATAAAACTATGCAACTTTAATTATTATTCTGAACGGGAAACACAATTGCAAGCTAAGATGAGCCACATTCAAGTCCAAAGTCAATTGCCTCACGTGAATACTGGATGGCCTAGAAGAACAGAATCCAATTAAATTGCAGTCGGTTTCATATAAAAAAAAAACAGGTCTTGAGATGAAACTCTACATTAACAGCAGCAATAAGTAGTAATAGCACCAAAGTTATTTATATAAATGCGTTTGTTGTGCTTATGAGTACTTGTTATTATCAAGGAATATAGTAACATCAATTATCACAGCTTAGGCACGTGAAACATGTTGAAAGATTAATTCGGTTATGTACAATGAAACCGTTAAAGATAAATCTGACTGGACCAATTATTTTTTTTTTATTTATTCAATAGAAAAATATTGTAAATATTTACAAAGGTGTTTCCGCTAGACCCAACCCAGACGTGGAATATTTATCATCCGAATCGTCGGAATTTTAGGATAATTTACATTAATTTGCTTATTCCTTCAAGATTTACATAAAATTAATTAGATCAGCACCTTTTGGGTGGTGCTTTCTGTTTTTGTTTTTTTTTTCTTCAATAAGTTGTCTGTTGTTAATGGTGAAATTGACTCTCGAATCATTTTTTCTTTTCTTTAGATGTTGTTTGTAAATTCCAAACGTGTATAGAAACAATGGTGAGTGACAAGATTTCATTGTTTACTGTGCATAAAACATAAAAAGAGATCACAACTAATAATGTGCACGTGCACACAGAAGTTCAGAATGAAGAGTTCTTTCATTGGAAGCTTGAAAATGTTTTTAACAGAGTTCGTAAAAAAAAAGAGCCGACAACAAAACTGCTCAAAGGACTGGTTACTATGTCAGCTAACTTCAAAAGAAATGCTTGTTTGGAAATTGTTTTGAAATTTTATGTATTTCCGATCTTTTTTTGCAAAATTTAGAGCGATACAAACTTTATTTGTGGAAAAACAAATTATGACTCTGCATCTGTATGAAAAAAAAATGGAAATGTTATTTCTTTCCGTAGTAGAACTGGTAGTATCTATATTTTTCTGTAATTAGAACACTGGTAACCCGCTAAAATACTGGTTATCTGGTAGAGGTATTATTTTATTTTGAACCAAGGCGTTATACATATTTTTGTAGTCATAGTTTTAAGGTTTAATATCAAGTCGGGTTCGTTTTTCCGAATTTTTGTCTGTAAAGTAAACTGAAAAAATCTCATTTATCTCACTGAAATTAGTTTAACCGAAAGAACTTAATGTGTTTTGAGACTGCTAGAAAACACTGGCTTTAAGAAACAGAAAAACTGAGAAAACTGGTTGGATATACATATCCGTAAATCGGCTCTCGCTATATTTCTAGAATGGTTACTTCATAGCTATTTGTATGGATTTTTACATTACCATAGGTACACTCACTGAGACTACCAACCGTTCTCTCAGTATACGTACCTACATATGGTAACCATCTTAAGAAGTGGTTTCCCGATTTAGTACCCACAAAAAATTAAATGTTCTGTGCCCATACCTTCTGAATCAATGGTAACCCAAAGAAAGACCTCTTCAATTTGTATGGTTTCGTACGGTTACCAGCCAGTTGCCAGTTTTCACATATTACTTAGTCCTACAATTTGTATAAAAATCACTATATATTTCATCCCTTTTAGGTCACCATTATGCGTTAAAAATGGAATGACAAACTCGAACTGGAAAAACAATTTAAAATTTTGAAACGATTCGTCCGTTTCAATTCGCAAATGCCAATGCACAATGCACTCTCGGTAAAGAAAGTGCCTCAAATTCCAACTTTGGTTAGTCGCGCCAATGTCAAAAGAGAGAGATTAAGTTGAAAAATTGTATCTAATAATTTTCTATTTCTTTTTATTACTTTATACATATATGAAAGGAATAAAAATGATATAACAAATTATGGGCCTAAAGCTACACGTTTTATTGCATAAATGTTATTGTTATTGTTTGTTCTCTACTTTCATTGTAAACTATTTCTGTGATATTTTTCAGCTGAAGGCAAGCCCTTAAGGGTAAGCTAATTATCGCTTGCTATCACTGGGCGCGTTTAGGCGGAGACCAAACTGGTCAAAATTACTGATTTTTCCTCCGCGTAATTACAAACCATACCGAAGTGGTCGGTAATTTTACATGTTTGTGAACAAAGGCTTCCAATTCTTCCAAACTGGTTTGGTCTCCGCCTAAACGTGCCCACTGTTGTTAACATGGACAATAGAAATTGATCGCATTCAAGAAGTTCTAAGTATCATAGACAAGCAGACTGGGCAAGTAGAACAAAAATCAATGCCTTGCTCGAATATAATATCGACGATGCCTCGACTTGTTGATGTAAGCAATGGGTAAGCCAGCAATGCATCGCTCCAATTCAAGATCCTAAGCGACGATGCCTCGTCTGATGTAGAGATTGGCCTCAATTTATTCTTAGAAATTTACTGGAAATTTTTATGCATTATTGCTTATTGGAGGCCGACAAACGGGTGCTTGGGTGACTAACAATTTTTATGAGCGTAGACGAATAGACGAGCAATAGCATTCATTTCTTCCTTGAAATTTACAGAAAATGTTTCGGCAGAATTTTTATTCAGTCTAGTCTGGAGGTATTTTCAGATACAATACTTTCATGTCTGCCGTTGTCGGCTTTCAATAAGGCATAAAAATTCTAAGAAACAAAAGTAAATTTTTATGAAAAATTGAGGCCTTCATCTCTATCTCAGATTGAGCATCGTTGATTTTGTATTGGAGTGAGTCATTGTTGGCTTGAGCGCGTTAGGGCAAATATATTTCATGTACTACTATCTACTACACGGATGATTCGGACAATTAGCGAAAGAACAAAAGGCCAGAAAGACAAATTCACTCCTATAATACATGACACCAAGAAATTTTTCTCTTTCCACCTTACGGTTATATATTTTAGGATGGCATTGGCGAAGCTCTCCTTCGTTTCCTTTACGATTTAGAGCTGTTCTTTTGTGTTCGCAGAACAGTGCAGAACCAATGATACACAAAAGAACGCCTCATACATTTTCATAGAAGAAGCGAACAGTACAAATATTTCACTTCAATCTACAGAAAATGTAAATGTTGGCATGAAGCAGGAATTTAAAACAAAAATGTACTACTAATAATTAAAAAACTAACATCGTCCTCTCAACCATCAAGCCCAAAATCTTTTAAAAAAAAGAGTTCAAATAAGTACATTGCATTGCATCTAAATGTCAACGACATACAACTCGAATCAACCAAGAACTTGAGAGCTAAAAATAAATTTTTATTACTACACACACACACACGGGGGAGGGGGGATAATTCGACAAATTTGGAATTACTAAATAACTCACTTCTAGATTGAAATTTAATACCTTACCTGTCTTCCATTCGGGGACGTCTTCCAAGAAGAGCATAGGCAGAACTTTGCTGTTTTTCGACTTCCCAGCTCTGTTGATCTAGTTGATCTAGTTTTAATTTGCTAGCCTTCTGCTTTGTATATCCTAGGGTAGCTTGAATTCGACCCAATAGTCCGCGACTCCATAAGTCTACAGCTTGCAAATATAACAAGAATATGAAGATTATTAGACCGCAGAATAGAACTTCGGGGCGTAGGAAATAATAGCGTAAAAGTTTCCATATGTAGATGAGTGGGGAATTGATGGATGAAATTCCAAAGGCAAACTTTGATAGAAGCTTCATGTGGGAAACATATGTTTGATACAAAACTTTATCCTCAAGTTCGTCATCCATAATTATAGGCGCTGCTCCGCCACTAATAATTCCCTATCCTCGCTCGAGGAAGAGATAATAAATGCACGGTGGTGATGTTATTATTGTATTATTACACCAATAATTTTTATTACATTATAACTAGTAAGATTTTTTTTTTTTTCAATTTTTTTATTTTTACTGTACACAAACACAACAAGACTATTTTCCGTTCAAGAAATCTTCGCAATCTGTCTCGCCGCACCTTAATTTCTGTGTCACTTCAGGGATGTATACTATACACATATAATAATTTAGCAGGGAAAACACTGATCCGAGAACCAAGCCAATTCCGTCCCGGTCTTTTAAAATGAACGGAATTTCCACAGTTCAGCGTTCAGACAAAAAGTTTACATAAATTGATGCTATAAATAAAATTAAAGCAAAACTCGTCGCTGTCGGAACGCAACAGAACAAGCACCTGTCACTTTTTCAAATGCCAAGCCAATTTCCAACGTCATTAGTTTTATAGTTTAATATCTGAACTCAACTTTAACTAAAATAATGAGATACGAAAACTTCTCGCTATTACACGTTCAGTTAAAATAAAATATATATATAAAAAAAAACAAGAAATAGAGGAGCTCAAGCCCAACCGTACGAACGAACTCGCAACAAAATTTTACCACTCGTCGAGTGAATGTCGTGTCGCTTCGCTATCGCGACTGTTTCCTACAACACTTCCTCTGGCTGAGACTGACTACTGACACAAAAACGAAAACAATGATATGGACATGGCGGGCACCACCAAGCTGCCTTATTAGCTTTCTCTATACATATAATTAAATATTTTAATTTTAGCGGCCTTCAATCAGCTGAGATAGGAGATGGAATTTACTGTGAGCCAATCATAGAATTCTACACATCTCACCTCACCATTGGCACATGCATACATTAACAAATAGGAGCGCGGGTTTGGTTCGTGAACTGCTTTGCCAAGTGTACTGCCATGCTTTCGTTCAAAAGCATGGTATTTGTTCATTTAGGCCGCTTACACATCGAAAAACGAAAACGAATGAATAAACAGTTCCACAACGAAAATTCGTTTATGTTTACATATAAAAAACGAACGAAAAAAAGTTGGGTTGGGTTTATATCAAATGTAAATAACCGGAAATGAGGTTATGTAAGAACGAAAAGAATATTCGTTCGTGTGTGGAACTTAGTATGGAACGAAAATATACTTGACAGTTCGGAACGAAAATTTGTTTCGCGTACGAATAAACATAAGAATGTGTTTTAAATGAATTAAAGCTTTAAATATGGATATTTTTTGATTGAAACTTCAATTAGAATAAATATCCAATATTTTATTACATGTATTGCGAAAAATTTCTATTAGTTTAGGACAAAATTTGTGTTATTTGGTTTAGTATTTTCGTCTTTGGTTTGCGATGTGCAAACGGCTTTTGGAAAAAGTCCGTGCTACCAAGTTTCGATCGGGAGTACGCAAGCCCGCCATTTTAAAATTACGAAATTTCTCATCCGACGGCTGTACAGATGTTTAATTGCGATTTCAGGTGATAATATAATAATTTAATAGTCATTACGTGTTGTGAATTTGTGATACAGTTATTGTTTATATAAAAAACTGTGACTTAATTGAACACGCACACAATTAATTTCGGTAATCATATAAGGAACTACGCGAAGCAACATTATTGTTATGGCACGTCTAAGATAAGGAAAGGAAAAACTTTTCGTGCGAGAAGGCCCTATGGAGATTTATTTCTTTCCACGCTAAAATTGTCGTTTGTCACAGTCATAATAATGTAAATATGAATTATTTTCTTTTCTCCAAGTAAACGTACGTCAAAATTATATCTGAAGACCGCGTTAAATTTTGCTATACTTTAAGTTCAAATTGTTGTTTTTTAAAAATTATGATATTTCAAAAAAAAAAAAACTTCTGAATAAACCTATAGAACTCTCAACTTCATCTCAAAATGTGAACAATTAAGAGAGAGTTTTTGTACATTGAATAAATTACTAACTGATAAGGGTCGCGCTAAACTACATTTCTCCGTTATTGGGCCGTTCTGTTAGCAGCTAAAATACGCAAATTTAGCTTAGCGCGGACTTCAGTAAGGCTTAAACAGGGAGCGACATATCGACTGAAAACTTAAGCCAATCGCGTACTGAAATTGAATATAAATATACATTTCAAGCTTTTCGAAGCAACATTATTTCAAATTTCTAATGTTTATTAAAACCAATATTATTTAAAATGTCGCTGAACCCCTGGAATTCTGAAATTAATTCGGGTGGCTTATTTACGTACACTTTATTCACAGATAAGACGGCTTCCTGTTTAGTTATTTATTCGATGGTTTTGTATGCGATACGAATATAGAGGATGCCCCGCCTATATGTTATTATATTACACAGGATCGTATCATACATAAATTCAAGCAAAAAATAGCTCTAGAATAGAGGTCCCCTCTCTCATCCTACTGAGATATAACGGTTTTTTTTTACATGAGCTCCAAAAAGGAAAAACTCTTGTTTATCTGCCTATAACTCCCGAAATACGTAAGCTAAATCAGAACAGATTTTTTTATTCGATAGTCCATACTCTACACTTTTCAATGGTATCCTATGTACACAATCATAACGGTTCCAAGTAAACATTCATTAAATTAGCAAAAATTTACATTAAAACAAATAAGATAACAATAAATCACGTGCAAACCAAAAACAAAATTAAACAAGCTTTCATACATAGTATGTAACAACAAAAATATGTATGTATCTACATACACACGAGAGTATAGTCAGTCGTTCTCGTTGGTTGCCAAAAATTTTATATAAAAAAACAAAAACAGGATCGTTCTTTTAATGCATGAATGTATACTAAAATTATTGATTAGGATTAGCAATTAAGTGGGGGTATGTTTTTAAAACAATATTTCTACCAATGAATAGAAGACATATTTAAATACCTCCCGAACATGACGTAGATCTTCTGATACCATTGCGTCTCATAGTAAAGTTAATTTTTTTTTTTTTTTTAAACGTAAAACACACTTCAATTGCACACAATGGTCTCGGACACACGCGATTTTGAAAAATTAATTAACTAATAGCTCTGGTGAGCGGTTAACATAAGTTGAAAAAAAAAATAAATAACAATTCCGGAATGTACTAATGTGTAATATGTTACTTTTATCCATTGTTGGTTTTTATAATCACTTTAAAAATAGTTTCACATTTTTTAATTTTCCCTTTATTAATTTTTATTTTAATAATTGAATAACGAAAAATAAAAACGCGGTAACAACAACAAAAATATACACAAAAAAAAAAGCGTTACGACCACAAAACAAAATATACACTTGAAATCACGCACAGAAAAATGCTTGCTCGCTTAGCAGTCTGTTGTGGTACGGAATTTGTTAGCTTTAAAGATTCAAAGAAATAAATTATTATTAAATTAAATTTTCTTGGCAAAAGTTAAGGATGAAGAAGATTCTCTGCCGTCATAGATAACTGGCGGAAAGCAGCAAGATATATAATTACGTGTATATACATATATCGAGTTTATTTTTAGAATGATTAAGTGCGGTGCATTTTCATTCGCCACCTAATTATTGAGAGAGAATTTGACGAGATGAATTTTTGCAGTAAGAAAAGGGCATAAGAAATGTTTATTTTAATTTTTTAGATTAATTTTTGTAAGTCTGTAGTTTTTGAAAACAGAGAATTTATCTTATGTATCTATTAATTTGTACATATCCATCGTGAACAAATGCGCTGCCCATTGTAGTCTCCTGATTTTATAAAAAAAAAAGATAAAAAGTTATAATTGATCTAAGACCAAAAATAGATATTATACCCTAGAATCTAGATGGAAGTTAACTAAAGTGAAACCCCGATTTAGTTCATTTTGAAAATTTTATGAAAATCCCGTGTGCAAAACTTCACCTCTCTATGTCAATGCGTTCTCTGGCAATGAGAAAAACCAAAGTTTTTGAACATTTGTCAAAAACGACGTTTGCAAAAGTTGAGCTCTCCATGTCGACACGTTTTCAGGCAGTGTCCAATTCCAATATATAGTAAAAAAACCTAATTTTTGTATGGCAACACCAAGAAGGGGTTGCCCGATTTAGTCTAGTTTAGTTTGTAAATTTAGTTTAGTTTTTTAAGTTTTATTTACTATTGCTATGCAAATACCATGTACCGAATTTCAGCTTTCTATGTCAACGTGTTTTTCGGCAGTGCCCAATCAAATATAGTGAAAAACGAAATTTTTGTATGGCAGCACTACATAAGAGTTGCCCGATCTGTCCCTTTTTCAAACTTAAATTCCGTGTACAAAATTTCAACACTCTAATGAACGTGCTCTCGAGTTATCGTGCGGATGGACAGACAGGCAGACGGAAAAGAAAAAATCAAAACAACTTTTATTATTATGCGTGGGTGTCCAATCTACTCGGTTTTACTATCATTATTTCTATGCGTTACAAACGTAATGACAATGTTAGTATACCCTTTGGGGATATTATTAAAATGTCTACCGAAAGGAGAAGATATCGGCAACGTATCGAATATACGGCACCATGATGTATTTAGAACTGTTTATTTGTTCATGGAAGAACAACAACAAAATTATATGAACAATCATACATCCAAATATCAGCTCAATAGGCGGAAGATATGCCAATATTTGTTTCCTGTATTGGTCAATGCAGAGTATCCTTTAATGAATTGCTCGATATTTGCTAAAAGCATTTTAGGATAAGGAAATAGAAAACTAGTTAATATGATTCACAGATTTTACCGATAATACTTGGTGGGGAGATTTTCCTATATCTTGCATGCGGCATTGGTGGGCGCGCTACATTAAGGTGTGCTTTCTTAGGTAATACCTTCTGAAAGAAGCCATTCGTTGAAAATATTCGTTTTCAAGGATTGCCTTCAAATGGAATGCTTTCTCAGGAAGTCTGAGTCTAAGTGCAAGTCTATTGCATACCAATAGAATGCCTTCTGAGAGAAATCCTTTTAAAACATAATGCCTTTTCAGGGAAAGCTTTTTTTTAATAAGCACATACTCCTATGTATGTATAATGTGTTTCCACATATTCCAGAGTAATAAATTATAAATAAAAAAAAAACTCGCAATTACATAATATGAAATATCTCTAAATTCAGTAGAATTGTGAGACGCTAATTACATGTGCATAACGACCGAAAAGTTTTAAATTTTTGAACCAATCTCGGTACTCGGCTCAAAAAATTTGCTCAATTGTAACGGTATACAATGGTACTATCAATAAAGATTTTATTTAATTTAATTTGTAACACTTTGCACAATAATTAATTTCAAGACATAATAACATAATAAAATATTAAATAGCATTTGTAATGCCTCCATCGATTGTAGATAATTATTGGCAAAAGCAAAGCAACCCTGCAACCTACACAGTGTTGTGCCTGCCAAATGTCATATCAAATTGTTGCTTCGCGTTGTCGTTGCTTCGCAACGCAATGCGATACGCATAGAAATCGCAATTGAAAAACAAAAACAAATACAACTTAATGCGACGTCGTCCTTCAAGCCGGTGGCCTTTTGAAATTTTATTGAGAAATATTTTGACAGTCCGATTCGACGCGTCGAATGGTTTGGTTGAAATTGTCTTTTGTGGTTGGCGTCGGTGGAGATACAAAACGGGCCGCTAGTGTTTTGTGATTTGTTTTCTAGTGGTGCAGAAGAAGTGAGGAATTTTTTAAAGTGAATTTTAATTAATTAAGTGATTATAAGTGTAAAAAAAAATATATAATAAATGTGTATTATGTGATTAAAGGAAAAATTTTGTGTGAATTGAAGTGAAAAGAAACTCATTTAGGGAGGATAAATAATATGACAGAAAGGAAATTTACCCGGGGGCTACATAAGCCGGGAATGGCTGCCCAACTAAGGGAGACTGTTTCCCAAGTAGTTCGAGAAAGTGCAGTTCTGGTATGTAAACTCTAAAATGACAACAACTATAAATGTATATAAAATATATTTTTCAATTGAGTATAATACAGATGATTAGCATTGCTAAGATAATAAAAAAAAACACGCCCAATATTTTCCTCAACTCCCAGTCACATTCCATGAATGGATTCATCAGTTCTGGGGGCTTTCGATTCATTTGGGCTTTATCAATTCAATTTAAGAACAAAAATTCACTTCGCAGAACTATTTCTGTATACCACAGACTTAAAATATGTTTGAGAGGAAAAATATGTTTCGGTTTATTTTTGTGGCTTTTTTTTATTTATTTATTTTTTATTTTTTTGAATTTAGCAAGAATTAAGAATATCAAATTGTTTTGTATCTTTGCTGCTTTTACACCACATTACAAAGTCTGTAGAACCTGCGGAAGTTTTGCGGCTTGGCTTAATTCCAATTTCAATTTGATTTTTCACCAAAACTTTCTTTGGAGAGTAACATTCTTGTGGTTTATTTTCAAACATTTGAAGAGTGGATTAACTATGGATTTGTTTACATTTTATTGGGGGGAACAAACTTTCTGCTTTGATGCCAGAAAAACTCATAGGTCATATAACTATTATATACAAAAGGTGCCTTCAAATTTTCGATTTGCGTTGGGTCAGTATTCAGATAAAGTAAATATGCTGCTAGCCACTAATTAGTTTACGTTTTCAGCAGACATTACGGAATCAAAAAATGCCATAACTTTTGGTCATCTGGCATATTATACTAAATCTGTCCTTGCTAAATACTCGACAACATTAACCCATTAAATACATTTAGGCACCTACTTATGAACGTACATATGTATGCATATATTAAAGTAGGCTCATTTAAAAACTAATTGAGCATTATAATGAGATAAAATAGGGTGAATTAACTGTGAACACCAGAACTACTGCAAATGGTGTTAAAGGGCGAATACTTTACATAGTTTAGCTTGATAAGGTCTAGAGTTCAGTAATTGAAGTTGCTTCTATTGCCGCGCTGGCTGCATATTATTTTCCTCAGCGAACAGTCATTGATAACGAAGAAATGAGGTCGAGGTTCTTTAGTCTCTACAGAAAAATCTTTATTACTTGCTTCTAGTTTTTATTATGTTTTTGTTTTTTGAAGGCTGGGGGACAGGAGACCCTATTCCAAGCACGAAGGCCATAGCGGCCATTCACCAAAACCTTCCTGTCCTCTTAATGAAGCGTATCAGGTCTTGGTGAGGCAGGTTTTTCAGCTCATCCATAGATAGAAGGGTAGACCCTGAGTATTCAGCCTGCACCGGGCGAAGGCCGTACACGCACACAAAAAGTGTTCGGTTGTCTCGGGCTCTCCCTTCAGGCAGGACAGACACTCAGGGCTGTCATGAACTCCCGTTTTTGTTAGATGAGCGTGAGATATTCCCATTGGGCCCATCAAGAAACAGTTTTATACACCTGCAAGTATTCAAGTTCGCCCATCTCTGCTGATGCCTTCAATGAACATCCGCTTTGACGAGAGACCCGATACTCGAGGTGGGAACGTCTAAGGCGGGTTCGGGTCCGAGGAACGGAGAATCAGAGCCAGCCCCCAGATAAAAGGTCAGCCCTTTCATTCCCCATGATCTCCATGTGACCAGAAACCAACAGAAGGGATACCTTGTTGTGGATGCACAACTTATTCACAGACGACCTGCAATCCCCCAGTAACTTAGATGTTATCCGAGGGCTACTCAAAGCCATCAAGGTTGCCTGAATATCTGAAAGGATAGCAATGTCCTTCCTCTTTATTTGCATATCAAGGGCTAACTTCGCTGCCATTAATATGGCGAAGACCTCAGCCTAGAAGACAGTGATGTGTCTACCAAGTGAGTACTCCATCCCAATATCAGGTTTAGGAAAAAAAAATCCCTCATTAGTGAAAGCCGTCGGAGAAAATTTTTAGAGCGGACCGGGGAACGCTCGATAAGGCACTTCCCTCAGTCCACGATTCCCTTACAGGAAAGCTTACAGAGAATCGACGCTCGAAAAGAAGCTCAGGTACCATCGCATCACGTGACATACTGGTCAAGCTGGTCTTTGTTGGGTTTACAGTCATATCATGACGGGTGCACCAGTCCTCAACAATATTGAGGCCTCGTTGCATGAAGGCACAGGCAGCAGTCATGCTGTGCCTGGAAATGAGCAGAAGGATGTCATCTGCATACGCTTCACATGAGAATCCCACGTTTTTCAGCACCGTGATGAGTAAGTCAACCAACATAAACCAGAGTACTGGAGAAAGCACATCACCTTGCGCGCAGCCTCTCTTCACCAGCACACAGAGAGGTTCGGCTGCCCACTTCTACAGTTAAGTATCGTCGTCTTAACATTTGGTCGATCCATCACACTACATTGCGGTCAATAACATGTCGACGAGCTGCCTCACATAGCGACTCGGAGGTGGCCCTGTCAAAAGCCTTGTCGATGTCCAGAAAGGCTTCTAGTTTTCCCTTCATTAAATTTAGAAAATGTATGAAGTGTGGGTGATAATATTCGAAAATTCCTTAGAGATCATGTACCTACCTAGCTCATTTCTCTTAAGTGTACTTAGTGAGCATTTTCCATTTTGGTCATTACCTGTCCATTGTCAAGTTCTTGGAAAAGATTAAATCTAGTAAGTGAGGATTCGTCCGTTTTTCTGTTCAAATGATAAAGAATCTCTTTTCTTTCCATACCCTTCAATCCTGGTATCAATTTTAGGTTTATTTTATTTAGTTTTTACATAAGGAATCCGGCATTCTAACAGTACCAACTTTTTTTAGGCGTGAAGGTGTTTTATTTACAGTTCCCCAAAGTGATTTGACTGCCAGAATTTATGTAGTAGGTATAGGTATGTAATAGCGTTGAAGAAACACTCCTTCAACCTGCTTGCGATGACGAACATCCCTTATTGGCCTAGTACATAATTCTATATCTTATCATCTTGTTTGAATAGTGTAATCAAGTTCTTGATCTTAATGGTATCCCTTCTATGATTATACCCTAGACAGGCTGTGTCCATAATGGCTTAATTTAAAATTCAGTCATTTCAAAGAAATGAAGAGGTGACAGAATATGGGCGAAAATTATTTCATTTGAAATGTCATTGATAGTTCCTCAATGTGTGTAAAGATCATTGCAGAGTTCAATAATTTAATAAAATGAGAATTGCGAGTATTTACTGTAGTTGCAAAGCATTTAGCAGAAGACAATTTTCGTTGTTGAAAGAAACCAACCAAAAAGAGAAGAAAGCGGCAAAGAAATGTTGTTCATGATCACCTGATGGCTGTCACTGCTAACTTTATTCGAAAAACTTTCCTTGATGGATCTCATTTGTGTGACACACTGCACATTTGACTCCATTTAATTAAAAATTAAGTCATTATGGAGATTGTCTCTCTAGGTTATTACACTTCTCTTTTCGTGCACCTCAATTTAATTTGTTGATGTTTTCCCAAATTTGGAATGAAATTTCATATTAGGGCTCTTAGCCTATTGTAAAGGGCGCGATATAAGATATAAGGAATCGACAATGTTTTGTTTTAAGATCCTCATGTATCTTAATATGATGAGCGTTTTAAAACAAATTTGAGACGGTTTCCACTGATGATTATATGGAAAAAATACTTTTGGCTCAGCTAACCTAATAACCAACCATAGAGACACGAAATAGTACAGCGATTTTAATGCAGTTCTTTTGAAGTAAATATGCTCAAGAATCACACTTTCACCACCTTTAGAATGGTGGATTTCTAGTGCACAAAATTTTCCTCTCTTTCCATAGCTACCGCATTTATCTACACTTACACATAGTTCTCCTCTATATACACAGAGTGCATTGACATTTCCATTAGCGGCAGACAAGATAAAAAAGTGAAACTCTTCTTCGTTGAATTCCATCATCGATTTACGTGAAACTATCTCCGATGTCAATTTTCATTACAGCAAGTTGGTTTTAATTGAGCGAACTGCTTGCTTACAAGTGCACTATTACATCCCCAGTTAGTAATAAAATTGAAATCTTGATTTCTATCTATTTCAACCTCTTTTAGGAGTTTTCTGTATGGATTTAAAAGCAACTTTAAATGGCCACAGAAGGCTAATAAGATTTAAGGGGAGTAAAAATTTCTTTAAGCGTTATACCATACCACCACATATCCCTAAGTCCTTCTTTCATGTGTCGTTTGTTTTTCAAGTATTTCATATACTTAAGGATAATTTTGTATTGTTAAAATGACGATACAGAATTGAAGGGAAACAGTGCAGGATGCAGTGGCAAGGATGAAAATAAAAGTCCCGAGAATATTGATTCTTCTCGGTTCTATTCAAGCGGGGCAGGATGTTTAAAGTGTTCAAGAACTCTCAGCTTTATTTAATATAACCTTTCGAGTAAACTCAAGTACCTACATAGACTGGGATGTTTTAAGGCGAAATAACACGTACAGAATGCATTCTAGTATGTTCATGGGTAATGTGAGGAGTGTAATAATTTTTAAAACACTTTCAAGTACAATGCCCGACATAGGGTGACTTGCGTGCAATCAGCTGTTTCAGGGTGTGTCCTTTATTGTAGAAGAGTGGAGATATGCCTGGGCCGGCAGTTTAAATAGACAGCTTTATACTTTTGAAAAAAAAAAAAAACATTAATTGGACACCATCACGCATAATATTGAAAGGCATTTTGATTTTTACATGGCTGTCCATTTTTCGGCACGAGAACACGTTGACGGAAGGAGCACAAATTTCATGTATGGCTTCTTTTTACAAAAAATTGTACAAGTTTGTCATTCCGTTTGTAACGCACAGAAATAATGATGGTCGAGCAAAATGGATTAGACACCCACGCATACCTAATATTAAAAGTTATTTTGATTTTGCATGTCCGTTCGTCTGTCCGTCCGTGCGCGCGATAACCCGAGAACGCGTTCACGTAGGAAGCTGAAATTTTGTACATGGACTTTAAAAAAAAAGTAAAATTAAGTTGGAAAATGAGACAAATCGGGCAACTCCTTCGTGGGGTTGCCATAGGAAAATTTCGTTTTCCACTATATATTTGAACGCTGTTTGAGAACGCGTGTAACCCCCGGAATATAATACAAGCCATGAAGTCACCGACGGCACCGACACATTAAAAGGCCTTAACGTGCCAGATACAGCATGCAGTAAGAGCTCACTCTCACTGCTTTTTGGATACTCGTCATGGCGGAAAAACTAAAATTTCATCTTAAACAGGTCCTAAAGCCCGAAACTGTCACTGCCACAGCCAAATGAAGTTAAAACAAATTGCAGCCAAAAATATGTTTTCTTTCTAATAGTTAAAAAAAAAATAGCATGCAGAACAAATTTATGGAAATTATAGCGTTTGAACAAAATACAAGCAACTTTTATAGGAAAAACTCCTGCAGTAAGACAAGGCAAGAAAGACTGTGGATGTCGCCAGCTGACCGACCCGTTGATCTCTTTTTTCGAATTTGTTCATGGCTTGTATATTCCGGGGGTTACAAAACGCGTTGACCTAGAGAGCTGAAATTTGGTACATGATGTTTTTATAGTAATATCAAACAAAATTTCAAAAATGGAATAAATCGGGCAACCCCTTCTTAGTGTTACCATATAAAAATTTAGGTTTTTTACATATACTGTGAAAGCGATCAGTGCTAGATGTACTACTCCAGAATACGAAATCCTATAAAATTGGCTATGATCATTTCTTCTGTCCGACGAACCGTTCTAGAAATATATGCGAAAAATCACTTCAAAAATCAAATGTGCATAGATCGGTGACCATACGAAATTTTATACGGGCATTCATCTAGAGGGTATCATAAGAATTGGTCTTAGACCAATTCTAGATTTTTAACTTGTTTATTATGTATTGAGAAGCCGTTGAACTAATTGGAGATCTATAAGTTCGAAAATCTGTACAAAAATAAAGGTTTCGTAAGAATTGCAGATCTAAGTTCGAAAATTGGCGGCATCGTTAAAAAAAACGTGCTATTTTCGTTTTGCATTTATTGCTTCCATACGGTTCGCGAATATCGAAACTAAGACCATATTCGAAACTGGAGCGTTGAGGATGTACGAAGAAATTACTCGTTCATTACCTTTTTGTTTCGGACTAAAAATGCAGAATCTATCTGGAACAAGTGCGAATATCGAATAATCGTAATCGGCAATATCTTTTCTTGTCTTCTCGCCTAAATGTTCCGCTGTTTTTTCATTTGCATCAATTCTAGATACATGTATGGAGGTGTCTTTGAAAAGGTAATCGGTACATTCAATTGAGGATTATCTTTCGAAACTTAAATTTCGTTAAACTTTTATTCTACCTAGACTTCATCACATAACAAAAAAGTTACGATTTTTTCCAAATTAAGTTCATGTAAAAAATTTTAAAATGTTTGCCTATGAGGTATAGGGGAGAATAGAGGTGATAACGTAAAAGCATCATTTTTATCCGACAATGTTCGAAAATATTGAATCTTTCATAAAATTTCGAAAATTGAAAATTTTAAAATTTATGGTCTTTTTTTCAGTTCATTATGCAAATCGCCTCCTTGAGTGAAAACCTCATCAAGGTGTAAATAATCTGGTTGTAAGGCAACTAATTTTAGATCGTTCATATAGCACTGAATATTTAATGAAAAATGAAACTGGATATCCTCTATGATGAGGGATCTCTGTATTTATCCTAGTCGATCTTATCCTGATTTACAGAAAACGATATAACAGAATACAACCCAAAAGTATCAATATCTAATCCTATAACATTTATGTGACCTAAGGTGCAAAACAACCTGGGTGTCGTATACAAAAGGGTTAACGCTTTTCAATGACATTTAACACCAATTTCTTTTGAAGAATTAGGAAATTAGGGTTAGGGCTTCTGCATTGCAGGAACTTGAACCGTATAAAATAAATCACTAGTATTTGGCGGAACTGGCTATAGCTGCAAAGTTATCAAAACTCTTCGAAGTTATACCTCAAGTCATGCACATCCCCACATAAATGCGCAAACAAAAAGAGCAAATGTCTGATGGCCTGTCCTGTCAAATATAAACGAAATGAAGCCGCCTAATGAATTTCAAGGCACTTCTTCTTTAAGTGGGACTTAAGGAGTCCTCTTGGAACTCATTGATATTAGGTCGTTTGTATATGCGAGTATGTATGAATGTAGGTGGCATCTATTTAAATTCCCCATACTAATCCTGAACTCATGAATATGTTATATGAAAAGAAGAAAGCAAAAGATCATAGGGTGGAGGGAGTCTTTTGTTTAAACTATATTTATGTTGGTATATGCTTATACCGGAAGTAAGGCTCTCTCCACAGACAGGCTGGCAACTTTTGTTCTTGCCATAGCTTGTGTGTAATCACTTCTGATGTCTTTTATTTTGCAGTTTACCGTGAATTCAAGAGGAAGTGTGACGAGCATTATGAAACTCGTTTGGAAACTGCTTTCATTAATTTTTGCTTTTATCATCATAATCATCAGCAGCATTACATGTGGTGCAGGACATGTGAACTTTTAAGTGCAACGAAGAGTTCATGTTGAAGGCATAAGGAATATATGTATACCTACATACATACATACTAGCTAGAACGAAATGCCTATGAAAATTTTTTGTTTGTTTGTTTCTTACCTGATTGTGGTGAACCAGAAACAAGTTAGTCTAGCTTTGGCATAGACATAAAGTAAGTACTGGAACGACTTAAAAGCGGTCTTATTTGCATTTTAACATTGAGCTCGGTAGACAATATTAAAGAACTTCGACGCGGTGTGGAGATAATAAAGATAGACCCGTTCTACTGACTTTACATGGGGTCTAGACTTAATTACGATGTCAGTAATTACTGCACTGCTATGCACCCCGAAAACAAAAAAAAAAGGTCTCAAGTTTTAAACGAGTATTTTTCGTGGGAATTTAAAAGTCACAAATAGCATGGAGTAAAATTTGTTTGGTTGCCGTTAGCGTGAAATTAATTCGACCAACATTAAAATGTTAATTTACTTTGATCAACTCTCTAGGAATGTAAAATTTCGGAGCTCGAATTTTGTTGTTATCAATATTAATATATAGGGTGTTTCTAAATTTAATGACTTCGTTAGTGGATAATTAGCAGTACTATGTAGACATGAGGTTAAAGTTTTTTTTAAGTTAATTCACCAGGCAGTTGGTTTTGTAGATATGTTTCAGAGCTACTTTTGACCAATATTTGTAACATTCAATTTTCAAAATTTTACCCACTTAACGAGATTAAAGGTAAAGGTCTTATCATTGATGTCGATATGTAATGGTCTTGAAGTACAACTGGATCTCTCCAGATTGACCTCATGATAGCAAGTCCGCTCCATTCGTAACAAGATATAGGTTTTATATGCTCTATACTATTTATTTACTTATTTTTTGGATTCCGTACAGCAAAAGAACGTTTTTCTCGAAAACGATGTGACTTAGGAATTTGAAATTTGGCGGAATGTGTTAGGTTTTTAAGACGCGCACACTTTTCGACAGTCAAAGATTATTAAATATATTGGGAGAGAAAATTAAGACAAGTACCGAGGTATTGTCAGTTTCTGGCCTAAAGCCGAAGATCAAACTGCTGATCGAAACACATTACACACAGTATCTATACTTCTTCGGATTTAGGCCAGAAACTGACAGTACCACGGTACTTGTCTTAATTTTCTCTGATCATATTCAGTAGGTTGAGAATTGCCTGTAGACTCGTATATTGTACGGGTCTCGAAAGAGTAAAAAACTCATTACCACTTATATATATTGGGCTCCCTTAAAATTACTTTTTTTTTTGTATCTTGTGGAGTATCATTTGAAAAAGTTACTTTCAAGGATTCAAAAACAAAAAGAAAAAAGTTAAAATGTTTGGTGAATTGGTTATAAAGATATTACCCAAAATGTTCGAAAAAATACAGCCCCCTCTGATCTTCTACGTTTCTAAATATAAAATTTTGATATTATCAAGGTTAATAGGCATTGAGTTATAGATAACAAGAAAACTGCAGCGTTTTTCGTCAGTCTCATATAAGCCCAACTGTTTGAATATCACTATTCGCTCCTTGTAGAGTGATTCCTGTACGCAATACTTGTGCTGCAAGTCGCGCTCATCCTTTCAACCTTCAAAATACTTTCGGCCGTACAGTAAAATTTCCGTGTAGCTTTCTTATACCGAACTGTGCGAATGTGGAATAGTCTGCCATTTTCTTGTTTTTCCTCGGGATTGCAATCTGCGAAGGTTCAAGAGTAACATACATCACCACCTCCTCCACTTTCCTCATGTCCCATAATCCTTTCCCTCTCTCCTTTTTGCCATGCTGTGCTTTGTATCATAGGGTATCCCTTTAACTTGGCTTAATAATATATAAAAAAAAATCTTGTATCCGTCTGTTTGAATATTATTGAAATTTGGCAATGCATTAGTGTTTAAAACAAATGAAATATAGAGCTAACTAAAGAGGGCAAAGAATGATGCCAGTAAATGTATGGACTCTGGTACCCGTTGCAATAGAAATAGGTGATTAATCATTGGAAAAGTATTAGCATATGGAACAAGAATTCCAATGGCGCTTATCTTGATTCTCTGATCGATCGGAGTAATAGCACTTTTCTGTATATAGATTTAAGTCCCGTCGCATATTACAATTGCTTTCGTGTATTCATCGTCTTCATAAGTATCTTTTGGTATAGTCAGGTTTCGATCTATATACAGGGTGTTGCAAAAGTATGGTTACATACGCTAAAATTAGGTAGCTGGGACCGAGCTAAGAAAAAAATCCTTATAAAGTTTTGCCCCACATTGCGTTGTTTCCGAGTTATGCTGGCAACACTGTTTTGTGTACCGGAAAGTGTAGACTTTTGAATTTTAATGCATATCTTAAGAAGGAAATGGCGTAGAGAATTGAAATAAATTTTGTTTAACGTACAATATCTTTCACTTTAAGAGCACATATTGACCATTCATTCAGTATCGATACTTTCGAAATAAAAAAATATCAAAGTGGGATTTGTGTCTTTTGTTTTACAAATTTCTTACTTTGGGAGCGATTTATTCAAAATTTCTAATAAGCTTTTTTTTTTGTTTTTGTAATTATTTGGTAGCTTATACGATTCCCTTTCCAACAATATGTAACTCAATGATGTATCTAGAGAGTTTCATAAAATAATATTCAATAATCTTTCAAGCTGGATTCATACCACAAAAATTATTCATTTTATGGTTTATTTGAGTGGCTTTTATTACGGTCACTTGGTGACATAAAACAAGTTTTTTGATGAGTCATGCTTATTAGCCTATTCAGAGTATACGAAAATTCTCACTTGCTTTCGAGGAATGCCCTATTTATACTCAGGTAAAGTTACAACATTGTACTTTGTTCAAGAATGTTAAGTTTGTGCAAACTGCAGGTATCATACAGAAATAAACAAAAGGTTATGTTCGGGTTCTTAGACACTCGATTCAGTGTCAGCAGATGCACGAAAGTAATCCATAAAAGTAGGTTTTCTGACCTATTATGGGAACCAAAAAACAAATATTCTGTTGCTGCATGCAATAAGAAGTGAATTTTACCTGAAAATTTTGCATAAAATGAAATTTCTCTAGTTGTATCGCCTTATTGATAGACACCGTTTCATCAATTATAGCCAAGAAATTTAATTAAATACAAATATTATGTCAGCTCCAATAGAAGGTAGACATGAATTACGCGACTTAGCGCATATGGTGTATTTTTACGGGTATTGTCGTGGAAATGCACGTGCAGCCAGGACGGAGTATGTTAGAAGATTCCCTGAGAGACCTCGTCCCTCTTCAAGGCTTTTTTCTAATCTTTTTAATAGATTAATCACTGAAGGAACCCTTGTCAGTCGACGAGAAACTTCAGGCAGGCCTAGACGTGTAAATAATATTTTTATCTTCAAATTCAAATTTCTTATAAATAGAATTTTACGTTTAGAGAGTGGAGGACATCGAAAACATTATGGACAGGATTCGGCAAGATGACTCCTTAAGTACTTGGGCTCTGGCAGTGGAACTTAATTTAGACCATACCTTTGTGTGGCGGACTTTGAGGAATGAACGTCTTCATCCCTATCATTTAACGCCCGTTCAGGAACTTCTGCCAAGAGACCTTCAAAGCCGAATTGACTTCTGCAGGCTTATGCTAGAAAAGGATAGGACTGATCCCAGTTTTCTAAGCAACGTGTTGTGGACTGATGAGTCCAACTTTACAAAGGATGGAGTGGTTAACTTCCACAATATACATAGATGGGCTGAAAGAAACCCTCACGCAAGCAGGGTATTACACTCCCAACATAGATTCAGGCTGAATGTTTGGGCAGGAATCCTGGGTCAGAATTTCATTGGGTTTTATATCTTTCGCCATAATTTATCCGGAGAGGCTTATCTCAATTTCTTGGAGGATGTGCTACCGGAATTGATGGAGGACGTGCCTTTGAGCATAAGGCGGAATATGATTTTTCAACATGATGGAGCACCTCCTCACTCTATTCGAACGGTGCAAGATTGGCTCAATCAAAATATTCCTGACAGATGGATAGGCCGAGGTGGACCAATAACATGGCCAGCGAGATCTCCAGACCTTACTCCGATGGACTACTTTATATGGGGTTATTTGAAGGAACAAGTTTATTCCGCCGTAGTTGACAACGAGGATATTTCGAGGCAGCGTATAGAAGCAGCGTATTTGAAAGTAAGAGAAAGATTGACAGAAATTGACATACCTTTAAGTGTAAGACGTAGATTACAAGTTTGTTGTATAGAAAATGGGCAACATATTGAAAATTTGTTGTAACCAAATAAATTTCATAAAAATCTAGTAGGCTGTTTTAGTTAGTTACATCAATGTTGACGTTTTATATTATTTTATTACCTGAGTATAAATTGGGCATTCCTCGAAAGCAAGTGAGAATTTTCGTATACTCTGAATAGGCTAATAAGCATGACTCATCAAAAAACTTGTTTTATGTCACCAAGTGACCGTAATAAAAGCCACTCAAATAAACCATAAAATGAATAATTTTTGTGGTATGAATCCAGCTTGAAAGATTATTGAATATTATTTTATGAAACTCTCTAGATACATCATTGAGTTACATATTGTTGGAAAGGGAATCGTATAAGCTACCAAATAATTACAAAAACAAAAAAAAAGTTTATTAGAAATTTTGAATAAATCGCTCCCAAAGTAAGAAATTTGTAAAACAAAAGACACAAATCCCTCTTTGATATTTTTTTATTTCGAAAGTATCGATACTGAATGAATGGTCAATATGTGCTCTTAAAGTGAAAGATATTGTACGTTAAACAAAATTTATTTCAGTTCTCTACGCCATTTCCTTCTTAAGATATGCATTAAAATTCAAAAGTCTACACTTTCCGGTACACAAAACAGTGTTGCCAGCATAACTCGGAAACAACGCAATGTGGGGCAAAACTTTATAAGGATTTTTTTCTTAGCTCGGTCCCAGCTACCTAAGTTTAGCGTATGTAACCATACTTTTGCAACACCCTGTATAATAGCTGTGTTCTTTTGTGTCCCTTGTTCTAGAACTCCCATATACTGGAGAGAACAAATTGTTCTGTCGATTGAAGCGAACTATTTATACTGTTCGCTTCTTTTATACATCTTCTATGAAAATGTATAAGGCGTTCTTTTGTGTATCTTTTATTCTGCTTTGTTCTGCGGGCACAAAAGAACACAGCTAATTTCATTTCTGTTTACAGGGTCTAGTTCTATATGAATGACAACGTATATAATTGCCTTGACATATTAAATAATGTTGCAAGTCTCTCGTTAGAATCATCAGTTCGCAATTTTGTGAGAAATATACCTAAAGCGATTCTTGGATTTTTATATCTATAGCTTAGTGAGGGAGTTTGGTCCAACATGGAATTGAATTTATCGTAATTGCGTCCGGTCTAAAAATGCATCTCTTCATTAGTTACAGCACTTCTCATGTTAATATATAGCTTGTAAAGCATTCCTCATAATGTCACTAATATCACTGAGCTGGGCTGCATTGATGTCATGAGTGACATTGCAGAATTGAGATAGTTCGGCCCAGTTATTTATTACTCTCTAGATGTTCTCGATACACTCTATCACCATCGGAATGTACAGCTTGTATTCATAAAATGTGTGTATCTTTATAATTTCTGGTATTCTATGACAGGTCTGATTAGGACAGTTGCTAAAGATACAATGCCTGGGATTGTAGGTCCAGCGGAAGGAGTAGAGGGAGAAAGGAGTGAATTCAAGACCGCTTTCTGGGTAGCATGTGACGCTGACTCATTTCTAATGATGCACAAAATGGCAGTGGATTATGAAATAACCAAAAAATACGTTATTTGGCTATTGATAGAACTGACAAGTATAGTACAGCGTAACTCTGAACGGACACGGATTTGGAGCTAAGTGTAATACCAACTTCTATTTAGCTCAAAAAGAGCTATCCAACGATGTATTACACATGGCTATTGGAGGGGGGTATCAAAATTTGTATCATCCTATGGATTAGATTTAAAATACTAAAGTTCAGTCGATCGACTGTTCGTTGATAAAGTTCTGGTACGGAGTCCCTCGCTCTTGACCGAAGTATTTCCTTGTACTGTTCTTGTAATTATTCTTTCCTGCCAAAAATGCAAAATTATTACAACTCAAATCACGGACTAATTGCAAATCTTTTTTGAAACCTATGGGTTGAGACCTAGCGAAAGGGCTTTCTCACACTGACCCTATTTCATAAAAATCCGTATGTATGTTGCAAGAACGTATACCCCCTATTATCGATCAAATGAGTTTCCCCAAAGTAGAGACATATGTAGCTAATAAAAAAATCGCTTCTTCCTAACCAAAAACAGTAGATTTACCCCCATTTCATTTAAATTAGTATCCCCAAACGCGAGATCTACCTAAATCAGACCGGGAAACGGGTGGTCTCACTTTATTTGTATATCATTAAGAAAATATTTGATAGTTAATATTTCTTCTAAAGTTTGTATATGTATATTCCTATAATAATAAATACACAATCGTGCACGGAAAAGTAACCACTTGAAAAAAATTAAGGAAAGTGACAATTTATCACCTTTTATGAAAATATGAAACTGACAAACTCATTTTTTTTAAATATGTTTCAAAACTTAATAGACTAAAATATTTTTTCAACATTTTTATTTATACATTTTCTACATTTTAGTATTTTGACTTACCGCCCTTACTATCTAAAACCACATGGATTCTATGAAATTATCAATAAAGGCAGAAACACATCCAGGCAAGCCTCAGGCCTGGCCTCTCAGGTTTCCTCACAGCTCGCCTCAAGCCTCGCCTCAGAGAATTGAAGACAAAATGATACCACCGAGCTCGGTGCTGTCATTGTAATTTTGATAGTACATCTGTTGACAGAATTAGGCCTGAGAGAGAAAAATTTCCAACATTGAGCAAAGCACGCTTTGCGGCTAGGAGGCCTTGAGGCTAGCTGCAGGCTTAGTTTTATGTTGCATCATTTAAAAACCCGTGATGGAAATTTTGACAACACCTCGAGGAAGCCTCGATGCCTGGATGTATTTCTGCCATAAATTCCGCAGGTATTTGATTCCATACTTGTTTTATTGCCATCCATAATTCCTCTATATTATTTATAGGCTTCTTATGGATTTCTCTATTAATATAATCCCACATGTTTTCTATGGGATTAAGGTCTGGCCTTTCCAATATTTTAATTTTTGCCGCATCCAGGCTGTTAGGCCCGCTACTTTATGGCAAGGCATATTATCCTGCTGGAACTTATAAAGTCTTGAACGCGGCAAGGCGGAAATTGTTGGCAGAAGTGATTCGTCCTAAATTTTCTTGTATTCTGCGGCATTAATTTTGACTCCCTTTTGAATTCGATGATGTCTTCCAACACCTGCAACCGTGAAGCATCCCCATACCATAATTCCAATGTTTCCTTTTGCAGTGGATTTGATGCACTGTGGATGAAGCTGCTCACCTGACTTGCGAATGCAGCTTTCAGAACGATCGGATGTTAAACAAAATTGTGATTCATCCGAGAAAATTATTTTCGATCAATCTTCATATTGATCAGTGCTGGGCAATACTTAAGTAAAAAAAGACTTAAGTACTACTTAAAGTATATTTTCTTTACTTAAGACTTATTCCTCAATAGTTTTTGAAATGCCCTACTTAGTACTTGAACATAAGTACTTGGTTCTATTTACTTGTACTTAAGACTTAGTTTTGTACTTAAGTATCAATATTTTTACTCAAGTATTTCTGAGTCTATTAAGTATCTACAAATATTTAACTCTTCGTAGAAAAGCAAACACAATCTCTAGCGCAACTCCGTTTTTGTTGAGTTTTAAAGCACGCAAAGAACTGTCAAAGAATGTGCCGCACTCACGCGTCAAGGCAGAACCTAAGCCAAATTAATAACATACAAACAAGATTGGGCAAGTAGAATAAAAACCAGTAACGTCTCGCTTCGACGATGCCTCGACCTGATTTGGGGAAGGCCTCGATTTTGTCTTAGAAATTTACTGGAAATATTTTCCTTAGAATTTTTATGCATTATTGGAGGCGACAATGGGTGCTTGGGTGGACCTCCTATAGTTTTTATGAGTGTAGCAATGAGAGGTGAAAGTTTTACTTTACGTGCAGCGCCAAAAACTATAAAAAACTATAAATAGTAGCCAGTGGTTACTATACATATTATAGTTTTCAAAAGGTATTGATTTATTAATATCTATTAACTGAACTCTATACACTTCATTATATTACTGCCAACGTACAAAGATTTTAAAAAAGTACTGTAAAAAGTACTTTTTATAGACTTGTACTTATGCTGAAGTACTCAGGCTTTCGATACTTGTACTTAAGTTCTTTTTCTTTGGTACTTGCCCAGCTCTGATATTGATGCTCTTTTACCCAACTCAATCTGGTTGCGATGGGCTTCTTTCTTATACGTGGTACTTTTCGACAACGACAGCTCTTGAAACCATCTTTCCTCAGATACCTGCTGATCTTTTCCCCTGCTGAGGAAATAAGTTCTCAAGAGTTCAGTAAAAGTCAGTTTATGCTTTTGCAGAACTCGTCGGTTTAAAGCGCGTACATCTCTTTCACTTATAGTTTATGTCGACCACCACTTCCGTTTCGCCTTGAAACATTCTGTCCTGTTTTATGTAATGATATTATCCTTTGGACTCCACTTTTGCTGATACAAATTAACATTTTTTGTACAGTGCTTATTATCTTCCTTTGGGAACTACCTGCCTCACTTAACACTACAGTACACGCGCCCTAATTTTCTAATGTTTTACTCGCGTGGGGGTGAATATTAAGACCATTTTCAATTACCTTTTTTATGGTTATTATTGTAACATATGATCACGTGATCTGGGACAATATGCACAACGACCACTTTTTCCCGTTCTCGGGATATTCCTAGGTGGATTTGGTTCAGTTCCACCGCTTTCCTGTTTTAAAAGAATTTGTGCTTTAGTTCTAAGTTCCCGTGGGATATTTTGAATTCCAATTTTAAATCTTATAGCTGGTTGCACCAATTCAAACGCCACATCCAGCAAAAAAAGCCGTCGTGCAATAATTGTGCGGTCATTGTTTGCCATCCTATTCATCTGATGAATTACCAAGCTATTTATACCTGCAAGATTCAGTAAAAAGTAACAATTTCTGGTCGTTGAATCAATTGTGCCATCATGATGCATTGTCGATAACAAAATAACGGATTTGTTTAACGGATTTGTTTCTTTTTGGTATGTATGATAAAAGAGTGGAGTCTTTCTGAAAGAAGCCAAAAACGGTACTTTTTTCTTCCCTGTGACGTGAATCTTTGAAAATTGAAGGTATTTCTGGTTTATTAGACTTGAGCATGCCAACTATGGTAGTTTTACATTTTAACAGTTCTTGAGCTAGGGGTACACTGGTAAACCAATTATCCATCGTTACATTATATCCAAGATTACAGACGGGATCCAATACTCGAAGTGTAATATCCAGAACTTTGCTAGAATTTTGGAAAGGTCCTTCAGGTTGAGTCCCAGCATAAATTTCAAAATTATAAACGTATGGGAACTTCACATCTACCACCATTATTATTTTGATTCCAAACTTTGAAGGTTTATTGGGCATGTATGTACATGATAAACCCACAGCGTCCTCTAAATGCTAGAAGCTGTTCATCAATAGTAAGTTATTCACTGGGATTATAATTGTTATTACAATTAAAAATGAATTTTTCTACAATATCTCGTATCGCTGCAAGTTTGTCTTAGTGATTGTCTTTGAGGTCTGCTTGTGATATCATCAAATTGGATAGTGCGAAGGAGAAATCGAAATCTATTCAGTGACATAGTGAAATAGACTAATTCAATCCGTGTACCTCTAAAATTGTCGCAAAAATCCTTCAAGTTGCATCTTCCCGATCTGTTTACACCTATCGCAATCAATAACCAGATAAAAGCTCTAATTTCCATCATTTTAGTAGGACGAGCATCTCTGTCACGTTTATATTTTGACTGAATAACATTTATGTATATATTGGTGGATTGCACAATAATTTGTATAAATTAATCGTCAAAAAACAGCTCGAAGCAAGATAGTGAAGACTGGGCATAGCATTACCATTAGGCCCACATTGTTGTACTAAGATATTATGCGATCTAGTTCTTAATGACGTTGGTGAGGTTTTATACCAACGAGTGCCATTTTTAGATTGGTAATAGTTCACAAAAGTACTTAGAGGAATATTGTCCTCACTTGAAAAACTATCCTCCATATTTTCTTCTACCAATGAATCAACCATTTCCTCTGCGCTCCTTTGCTGGGTTTCTTCTATGTTATGTTCATATTCTTGCTCTGTTTCCGAGTCATGGATGAGCTCTGTGACACGTTCCTATTCAATATCTTCTGTATCGCTAGGCACAATATCACTCGCATCATCCAAATCTTCCTCTAACCAGCCTCGTGTTATGTTCTCATGACGTTCGTCCATATCGAAAATCTGCAATATTCAATACAAAGATCATCATAAAATATAGATCAGTCTTATAAAAATTGTTGAAATCCTAAAAAGAAGATAAATAAAAGCAAGAAACACTTCAGAACCGAACGAGATATTTCGTAACGCCGATACTCGCGTGGGGTTAAATTCCGTCCCAAGTAATTCACCGCCTTTTTTTCGCCACTTATATGTACGCATGGAATGCCGACGAGGTACTGAACTTGACCGTTGTTAGCTTATCTACGATTACACTGGGGCGACACGACCTGGGGGCCTATTCTTGAATTACGAATGGTTTTTACGAATTCGTTATATAACGAATGGTTGATAACGAATCGAATACCCCGTTCGTATTCTTGAACCTCTTCGTTATAAAGTCGAAGTGGTGAAAAAGTATTTCAACATAACGAGTGTGGTAAGATTAAATCTGTCAATTTACAAATTGAATATCGTCAGTTGTTTCATATTTTAAAATATAATTTGTAAAAAATGGCAAGCTTCAGTGAATTGTCATTATTGTTTGGTCCTGAAATCGTTAAAGAATCTATGGACTATCAATTACGTCAATAGTTAATCAATTCCTGTACCCTTAATTCAACGCTAGATAGAAATAAAGGTTGCAGGAGGACCTCCACCAGTGCCAAGCAAATGTTTTTTATGCCGCCGCAGATTTTGCTTTCACCACACATTTTAAATCCTGCCAAATCTGGAAATTTTCTATTACCTTTGTTTCGAATATAATACCATAAAAAAACTTTTCTAGTTCATTTGTGCTTCGGGTATGGAAATTAATACTGATTTTATTTTGCCACAATTCCGTGGCATTTTTTGAACTGAAAGAGTTATCATATTTACCAAATTTCAGTTTCTTGTTTTTCTTCTAAAAACTCAATTAGTTTAGTTTTGTGAGCATATGATATTTTCGCACATCTTTTATCTCCCATTATCACCCATAAAGTAGCAGCTGATTCACTCTTCGTTTGGCATAACGAATGGTTGAACCCACTCGTTAAATAACGAAGGGTTTGCGTTCGGTATATAACGAATGCGGATTTCAAGAATACCACAAGTGTCGATTCCGAATGGTTTTGACAGTATAACGAATACGGAATGTGCCTTCGTTATTCAAGAATAGGCCCCCAGCACTCGTATAATTAAAAAGTTATGAACGAAAGTATTCGTCTGGGGCGAATATTCACCCCACGCGTGTACTGTAGTGTTAAGCAAATTATGACTCTCATTTGCTCATTCATCAGGTAAGGCTTTCTACGATGATGACACGGAAGTAAGTTTAGTATTATTAGTAAACATTGAAAGAAGTATGCCTGTTAAATTTTCATATTAAAATTTAAAAAAATTCTAAAAGTCGTAATGGCGAACTGAGCTCAAACTGGATGCCTTTAAATACGGAAATGTGGTACAGAAATATTGTTTTTATCACTTATTTTCGATGAAATTGTATCAAATTTTAGAAATAATAATGAAGCGGTAAGTTTTAAACCAGACATTTTCCTCTAAATTGGGGATTTCCACTTCGTATACAAGATCACGAAGAATTTATTTTTACTTTTATTTTTATTAAGTATAATAAATGTAGACAGTTTCACTCATAAGATCTCTACCAAACTAAGAATGAAGAAAAAAATTATTTCAAATGATAGAATAGTACAAAATCGTTTGTCTTTTTGGAGGATACTGAGTTCAGGGATAAATTTGAAAAAACAGTAGATCAAGTATAATTGATTTTATTCAAAAGTTGTGCGATTACGTTTAAGTACAACAAACTGATTCGTTCGAAAAATAATGAATTCATTTTTTGATTTTTACTCCATTGTTCTACATAACTGTAGTTTCAAGTATTTCTGATATGAGTAAGAAAAATTAACAAATGAGATACATATGTACATACAAAGTTGTTTACTCTAAAATAATTTGCGATACAGAAAGCTGTCAGGATTTTTAAGTGAGCACCTGCCATTATGGCTTAAGAGGAGTCAGTACCAAGATTTGCAAGTTTCATACATTTTTCAATGCGAATTTCTAGCAAACTATTTGTAGCAGAATAATGATTTATATCTTAAATTAAAGGTAACGAAGAGGTCTAGCAAATAACGTCGAGAAAAATAAAAAAAAAATGCATTGGAATGGAGATATTATCTCGGAAACTTGTAAAAAGTGGTAAAAATTGATTTTTTTCAAATCAAATTCCTCTTAGTAGATATTCTCATTTCTTTATATTGTGACTATTTTAGAGAGATAAAGCCTAGATCTAGCAAATAACGTCGAGTTTTTTTCATTTTTAATGGCGCATTTTTTAATTGTTTAACTCTAATAGTACTTGATTTTTCTCTCGATATTTCACCGACGAGAAATTGCAATATTTCGTTGAAAGTTTTAGAAATATAAAGCAAAATAGCATATTTAACAACTATGTGCAAAATAAAATTTAGGAGAGTTAATTCTCTTTAAAAATTTTCAATTTCTTTGAACTTCAAATTTTCATTTTCGTCTTAAATTGTCGCATGTTGGGTTTCTGTCTTTTACGCTAGATGTCTCTAATGTGACTTGTGGTCTAGGTCTAGGCTAATTTTATATGTATTTTCATACTTTCAGGACACAAACCTACGTATAGTAAGTTTTATTACCTACAGGCTCGCTGGCGTCTAAATTGAAATTTTTGCTGAGTACTGAGTCCTCTTAATCTCACGGCAGTCTTATTGCACGGATTAGAAGACAAGCGACAATCAGCGCCCTCGAGGGGCAGAATATAATTTATATTCTGTCTCAGAAGTACCAGTTTATGTCAGTGCATGCTTGACATTGGACTTACTGATCGAAGCGAGACCTATCTAAAATCTCTTCCGATCTGTGGGTCACGGCACCCGGTTGATTTAGCGCAACTCCACGCCGAGAGCCTATCCTCTAATCATACATTACCAAGCGACTATCCTTCAAATTCACGGACGCAGTATGCAATTATGATAAAAGACTCAGAAAATCTCGCTCAGGCCGCATATGGGCTAACCACAACCACTACGATGCTCCCACAAGGGGGCCTTCCTATGTTGAGGCGAATATTGCTACTAAAAGCAGCGCTATTCTGGGCTCCTCAACCCCGTAGTACCAAGTTAGCAATATCGGCTACCCAACTGGTATGGCTTCGTATAACATGATCGAACGATCATGAGTACTCCCAGTGAACCTTCATGCAGATGCTTAAACGTTACTGGTAACTCCGTTCGGGCTTAATCATATGAGCACTTATAAATAAGTGACAGCAGTGGACCACGAGAAGGTTATGATCCGCTCTTTAGGTTGGGAGAGGCTTGAGACTACAGCCCGTAGTCTTGAGCTACCAAAGTACTAATTCCAAGCAGTCGTACTAAGTCGTATACATGCAGGCTTCACTATGAACACACACTATCATCAGGAATCAGAGTATGCAATTTTGTTCAGCACACGAAACACGGAGCATATACACGGCCTTTCCTTTGCTTGTATCCTCCCTTGGCAGCACTGCACATCACTTACCCTTTGCACCGCCAAAAATTTGCGATACAATAAGATCAGGTTATTGATAAGTGGCATATGTTTGTAACATTCCGCTCGCTTCGTCGAAGGACGAAAAGTAGATTAAATTCTCCACCCGCCATGAGATCATGTGGTAGAAAAAATGAACATGTAGACAATTGATGAATTTGAATTACAGAGTCATTTGGTGATAGCACACAAAGCTTTATAATAGGTCGTTTGCTATAAGTATCTTGATGTTTTATTGTGACTTCGCGGATTTGGTCATCTGCTCCTGCATGTGTCGCAGTTACGCGTCCTACTGGCCATTTAGAGGATGGTACACGATCATCCTTGAGTAGTACCAGATCATTTAATCTCACCGGACATTGCTTCGTCATCCACTTAGCTCTCTACTGCAGATGATGAAGGTAATCCTTCTGCCATTGTTGCCAGAATGGATCGTACATGCTTTGTACTCTAGCTGCCAACGAGATAAGCTATTCAGTTGGATATCGTCACAGCTTGCTTCTGGAACTGTAAGCAGAGCGTTTCCTATAAGGAAATTCCCTGTTGTACTTTAACGTGATCGCACAACTTTTGAATAAAATCAATTATACTTGATCTACTGAGTTTTCAAATTTATCCCTATTCCCTATTCTATCATTTGAAATCATTTTTTCTTCAAAGAAAGAGATACATCATCCCTTTACATATTTTCTGTTACCAAATTTCATTAGCAGCTCATAAATGATATTTTTGAGGGTGGTCACTTTTCCGTGGACGGGGGTGTGTAGATATATTATATTATTTTAAAGTTACAAAATTGTATACCTACATATGTTTTTAATAAATCTTTAATCATCATCCTTACTGTCCATTTAACGTAAATATTACAATTAAATTATAAATTTAATTAATCTCAACAGTAATAGGTCATGGTCTCATATATCTACAAAAATCGATTAACATCTAATGGCGCCTGCTTCTTTCCACGGCTATAAATTACGAAAGCGAAAGTAATCTATCTTTAGAGAATGATTTCGAAAGCAAAACTGATAATTTTTAGATTGCCGAACATTTTTGGAGAACGAATGCGATTATTCAATGGAAAATAAAATGTTTTTTTTTTTGTATGTGTGCGCGCGCGTGTGTGTATGTGTACTATTTTTAATCATTATTTTATCACTTTTAATTTTGAATAATAAATTTACGTCACATAAAATGTCGTAAAAATTGAATACGGGAAATAGTTTGTTAATAAATGGAAATATGGAAGTCTTATGTAAGTCGATAGGTACTACATATTTGATATGATTGCTTAGTCAAATTGCCTGCCATCCTATTATGTATAGAATTAAGTGCCTGTTTCAAATCTTCTTAACTCTTATACTTAAGTCAGGCGGGCCATACATGCAAATTGGGGTATTAAGTATATATTGTCACAATAGATCAAGTAGCGTATACAAAAGAGACGTTATGTTACATACGACCGGCTGTAATGTAATTAGCCCGCCGCTTTCATATGAAAAGTAACAAAAAAAAAATTCTAAAACAATTACACCTAAAAGATTCAAATCGAAAATATAAAACAAAATAAATGAGAATTGTTTACCTAATGTCCAACATGTGTGCAGAGACGCCGGAGATAGATTGGTTGTTTGTATTAGAGCTGAAAATTGGATCCGGATTTGTTAATATCCGGATATCCGGATAACCGGATCTGTAAGCTATTCAATCCAGATCCAGACTAAACAAAAATTCTTCCAGATTGCATTGTTTTATTGGAAAAATGAAAATTTCATGAAATTTTTATATTTCCAATGAAACAATGCAATCAGGAGCAAAATTTTGAACATGTTTTGCTTAATTGTGGATAGCAAATTATTCGGATACTTTTAGCTCTAGTTTATTATGGGTGGAATTTGTCATCATTCTATTGCGCTGTCAGAATGAAATGCTGCGCTAACACCCTTCGATAATTAAAATTTTCGTAGACTATTATAAAAGATACTACTGTGTCCAAAAAATAAGGTGACATTGAATTTATATTGAAAATTCTTTATTTATTCTTCCAAATCAATTTCATCGCCTTCAAAGTAATCCCATCCCGATGCAATGCACTTATGCCAACGGATTTTCCGATCTTCGAAACAGTTGAAAAAGTCAATTTCAGGGATGGCCTTCAGCTCCTTCCTCGCGGCGGCTTGAATCTGCTCTATCGTCTCAAAATGGTGTCCTCGGAGCGGTCTTTTGAGGTTGCTGAACAGCCAGAAGTCGCACGGCGCCAAATCAGGTGAATACGGTGGTTATGGAACGATATGAGTTGAGTTTTTGGCGAAAAGGTCACGAAGAACGAGTGCAGTGTGAGACGGCGCATTATCGTGGTGCAAAAACAAAGAGTTGTCTTTCCACAATTCCGGCCCCTTTTGGCGGATAGCGTTACGCAAACGACGCATAACGTTCAGACAATATTCCTTGTTGATGTCACCTTATTTTTTGGGCACAGTGGTATAATGAAATCTGTAACATATTTATACATATTTTATGCAGTTTGTCTTTCTTTTCTTTTTAAATATTTGCAAGGAAACTAAAAATAAAAGTAAAAAAATAATCTTGCAGTCTAGTGAAAATGTGTAGAATTTTGCGCACTTTTGCTATGCGTACTTCGCTTGCGCTTCTTCAAGCTAAAATGGGTTGGTATAATTTCAATCTGTCATTACGCCCCTATACTCGGATATGTTGCTCTGAAAATATGTGTTATCTTTTAAACTCTTTTTTGAGCGAAGTTCGATCTGATTTGAAGTATAAACGCTCTACGCCGGAGTGTTACTCTGCCTGAAAGTTTTGAAAAATGCGCTAACAAAAAATCTAAGCTTCATTTGGAGCTGAATTTTTTGCTCAAAAAATATACACATAGCTCTTTAGAAAGACAAATAAAATAGGGACTTATAGAGACCAAACAGTTTTTTTTTTTAATCCTAAAACTTTAAACTAAAGATTTGAAAGCTCTAAGTTTCATGTATTTCTGGATTAGAGAGTGCTTTTTTATTTCTGCTTCGTATCTGAAGCATCTTAGTGGAGCTAAAAAATATTTTCCTCTTCAAAAAAAACTTCGCTCCAGAATTTTACCTTCAATTGGGGAGTTGTTTTTGCTCCAACCAGGGCAAATTACTTTTTTTTATTATTATTTTTGGGTTCTTACTCGGAGCAAACCTCAGTGCATCGGAGTGATATTTTAAGTCCTGATTTTGAGTTATTAGTTGGTACATGTTGCTACATGGTCGATTGTTTTCTTTATGTATGTGTGAAAATATTCTGTATTGAATTACTAAATTTTCAATAGATTCATTAACTCCATATCAATTTTTCCTCATTCCTTTCAGCCTAGCTCGCTCCATTTTGGAATTTTAAAGTTTGCAATCAATACTATGGGGGTGGTACATTCATTCTAAGGATGTTGTGGCCATGCCACGTTGACGATGCGTATCGTATATCCTTTAGTTTTCAAAGTTCAGCATATTCTAAAAAAAAAAAAATGTTAAAAATTGTTTAATCACTAATCTATTGTTTCGATGAGAGCAATCATTTGACCAAATATTATCCTATTATTTAAAAAGTATAAAACACTCTGTTACAGGGTATTTCCTCCATGGTGGTCCATAGAGCGGGAGGTGATAGTACTCTCACCTAGCCAAACAAAAAATTGTATGGCAGGGGGCGGATGAATATCAATCGTTTCGGAGCTACAGGGTGATTAAGAAATTATGCTAGGCTTTCATAAAACACTCTGTATCGTAAAAAGTACAGGGCGTACGGTCACAGTTAAGAGCTCATTGTGTGTGTAGAACTTCATAGCCTTTCCAACGACTGCCCAGCCCCTCTCAAGAGTTATGAAGGTCTAAACTAAAATTTTTTCGATTTTCTTACCTTTTTTTTTATATAACTTGACCTTTATTTTTGTTTTTGCTACAAGGTCATTAACAAAACTTTTTTTTTATAAAAATTATAAACTTTAGACTCTTCTCTTTAATTTGACCTATTGCACCCTATGTGCTATCTGTATTCGTTAAAGAGTTTATAGTTCACAATCAATTCATGTCATACCGAAATTAGCCGGACGTGTTTGCAGTCACCAAGGGAACAAATTATCCTTGAAAATAGGTTTCACAATAGCTTTGAGAATAGGTGAAGAGCTAATAAATCTTTAACGGCTTCAGATACCACATAGGGAGTAATAGGTCAGATTAAAGAGAAGAGTCTACAGCTTATAGTTTTTATAAAAAAAAGGTTGGTTAATGACCTTTTTGCAAAAACAAAAATAAAGGTCAAATTATATAAAAAAAAAGGTAAGAAAATCCAAATTTTTTTAGTTTAAACCACAATAATTCCTGAGGGGAGAAGAGTACGTAGCTGATTGAGCAGTCGCGGAAAGGTCATGAAGTTCTGACTCAATCAGCTTTATACGGTGACCGTACGCCCTGTACTTTTTAAGATATAGTGTGTTTTGTGAAAGCCTAGCATAATTTCTTAATCACCCTGTAAATCCGAAACTGTTGATATGCCCCCCCCCCCCCCGCCACCATACAATTTTTTGTTTGGCTAGGTGAGGGCTATCACCTCCCGTTTTATGGACCACCATGAAGAAAACACGCTGTATAGTTAATAATTTGTTTTACTTCTGTGACATATTTAGAAGTAAAGGCTACCAATTTTTTTACACACGTCAACAGAACCAAACAGAACAAATGGCGAGCTAGATTTTCTGCAGCAGTTTTAAGACTGCAATCACTTCTCTTCTTTTGAATTCTTTTTACTGATCAAAAATGTTCATTCCGAAAATAAGAAATGAAAAAATAATTTCATGACTCAGAATTGATTGATTGATATCAGCATGAACGATATGAATTTTTAAATCATTAGTCATTATGAAAGCTAACAAATTTTGATTTATCATATTCCTCTGCTAGAGTGGATACATGTCACGTACATACATATTTACTATATGCATACACAACTGGGTTTATTTTGACATTGACCCCGCTCACAGATATGTATGTAAATAATGAGTGTTATCTTCGGCAGGGTGTGCCCCTGTGATATATATAGTAATATATAATACGATGTTGAGTTTAATACTATTAATAAGGTAATTTCCCAAATAGAGATATTAATTCATATATTATGCTCAATTTGCTGTCACCTTGAAATTTTTTAAAAAGTTATCTTCCTATTACCCTAATGCGAAAAAAAAACATAATTATAAATTTTCCACAGAAATGTCTTTATATAATATTCGTAAAAGATTGAATGCAACCAAATTAATAAAAAATGCAAATACCAGCGATTTTAAATTAAAAAAAAAAAAAATTTAATCATTCAAAACGAAATCGATAGGATATCTTTGAATTTAGCATCTAATTTCACGTTGATAACTAATACACTGTGCTGCAATATGTCACATTCTATGTACATAGGTAGGTAGGTAGGTAGTCTCGTTATAATATCTTCTCAAGTTCCTTGAAATGATTTCTTTATCTTGGTAAGCATTTGCTACTGAACTGGTATTAATTTCATGCGGAATTATTATATGAAATTCAGTAATAAAAATTTAAAAAAATAAATAAAAACAGAAAAGGGAGAAAAGAATAACAAAAACAATAACAAGAGATTAATTTATAGAAAATTCAGTGAAAAGTGAATAGATTTCCGACACTTTATATATTTTTGCGGTCAATGCCAATGTACTTTAGTCTCGGTAACATTCACAAGTTTCCTTACACTCTAGGTATACACATATATGCACATATGTATATAAATTCATAAGTACATTCCATTCACCTTCTTGGACTTTTCTTTTGCGCTCACAGAGTAAGTTTATATTTCCCACGGCGATTACCACAAGTTCAATATTCAATTTTACACTTTTATAGACAATAGGAATTGTGGTTTTATTTTTATATGCAACAGAGATTTTTAAGTTGAGCTACTTACATGGAATTTAAATTAGCAATTATTGCGGTAAAAGAGCAATAAGACAGAGAGGGGAAAGATTGAATGTTCATTAATTACGGTGTTATGTTATAGAATATATTTTGATGTGATTTATTGATATATGCATTTGCAACTACTGACGTTGACCCCTTGGTTTCTATTTAACGTTGACTGCAAATATTGCTAAACTACTTAATTAAGTTCGATAATTATTATGTATGTAGATAGGTATATGAAACAATGTAACATAATAATTTTATTATTGAATATAACTGTATCTTGGGATGGGAAACTAGAGAACACTAAATAAGCTAGAAAAATAATTACGAAAAAAAAAAATCAATTAAAATTACAAATTCGACTTCGGAAAAAAAAAACAATTGATTGAAATTTACTTAATTACAATTACTTATATTTGAAAATCTACACTATTTTCAATTCATTTATTTCATTATTAAAAAAAAAAAAATGAACTAAGTAATTATTGAAAATAGAATGTTTTTAAACAAACACACTTTTGTCCACCGATTATTAAACATCTCCATGACAGAAACAGACTATGAATCATAGCTGAGATACATCAAAAACACTGCAAGAATCAATAGCTTCCATACTCGATTAATAGACGCACTAGTCCATAAAAAAAAATGTAAAAAATGGATTAAGGACATCACAACACTAAAAGGCAGATATGACTAGGATATTAAACGGGTAGGAATAACTTATCACCCAAAATACACCGATAAATTCAAAAACATCTTTAAGAAAATTAACAGAAAGGTTATCCCAGTGTCGTCTAACAAACTTAGAGGTATTTTGTGCAGAACCAAAGATCTGGATGATCCACTTAGTAAAAGCTATAAAATGTTCTTCGTGTGATCTCACCTATATTGGACAATCATCGAGAGCTGTGAAAGAAATATGGAAGGAACACAACACATACATATAACAAAAAACGAATCCAATCGATCCAGCATAGCTCACCATAATTTAAATAACATCAACCATGAAATTCACATAAGAAATTTCAAACTAATAAAGGCAGTAAGAAATAACCAAAAATTAGATGCATGCGAATCGTTTTTTATACGTAAGAATTCTTAACTTCAGTTAAAGAACACTGGAGAACCTCCTATCGAAAGTAGACTATTTCATCTCTTGAACACTGATCATTAATATTGTTATCATTTGCCTATCACTTTTGTAAACGGATAGTTTAAAACGTACATAAACGTATTGCGTTATTGAATTTCGGGCACTGTTTACTTCTCATTTTATCATAGTCGAGTAGTCTAGCTATGCATATATTTTTAGTTTGAAAATAAAGATATCTGAAGATGGTAGCGTGGCTAACGAAAACGTTAAAAAAATAAATCAAAAATAGTGGAACAATAAGAAGACTTTTATTTACAAACTGATAGAATTATAATTATTGAAAGCAGTAATAAATAATTTTCGTGAGAAAAAAAAATACCAAATAAATTTATCAAAGTCAATATTGGTACCCAGTACCAAAATTGCCATTTCTCGTATGGTATAAAGACTAACAGGTATGTCCATCTCTCGAACTATAAATTTTGAGGGAACCGCGTCGACATTTCACTCGTTTCAATTTCAATTGTTCTTACCAAAATGCAAAAATCATACCTATATATAGAAAGCCATACCTATACCATAATCCAGGGATTTAAAAGACTCAAATTTCGACTCAACTCATCGCTCTCAACTCAAGACTTGAGTTCGTTCAACATTTGAGCGGTTGTTCATCGCTCGAAATTTGAGCGGACTTACTGCTTGAAGTCTTGAGTGGACTCATCATTTGAGTTGAGCGGACTCAAATCATGTTTTAACTAACATAAGGAGAATCTGATTTAATTACCTTAAAATTTCAATCAAATAAGAAAAGCTCACAAAAAATGTCATTCATTATATTAGCAGTGTTCTTTTGTGTACTTTGTTCTAGAACTCCCCTCCCATATACTACTGGAGAGAACAAATTGTTCTGTCGATTGAAGCGAACTATTTGTACTGGTTCGCTTCATTTATAAATCTTCTATGAAAATGTATGAGGCGTTCTTTTGTGTATCTTGTGTTCTGCTCTGTTCTGCGGACACAAAAGAACACAGCTATTATATCAATTTAGGTTTTATTAATTTTCTTAGTTAATATTTTTTCTTCCTCTCAATATTATGAACAAATTCACCAACGTGTAAAACCTGTAAGGAAAATACCATATATCCTTGAAATTGAAGAAAAAATGTTAATTAAGAAAATTAATATAATTAATATACATAAATGGCTTTTTTGTGAGCTTTCTTATTTGATGGAAATTTCAAGCTAATTAAATCAGATTCCCTTTATGTTAATTAAAATATTATTTGAGTCCCCTCAAATTTCGAGCGATGAACAACCGCTCAAATACTCAAGTCTTGAATTGAGCGATGAGTTGATATTGACAAATGAGTCCGCTCATTTACAACTCTGCCGACAAAATACTAGTAGGCTTACGTGGGATTTCATTGAGCCTCTGCTGACTGGCACATAAAAAATGCTATAGAGTTCTATCACGTTTCGTTGAAAAAAGAAAATAATTTTTAGTTGTGACTTCAAAAATTTTTTAGGGAGGTTCGTTTGTATTTCATCATTATGATGAAATTTTTTTCGTCCCTATGCTTTTATCTCTCTTAATCTCTTGACTATACATAAACCTTCGTCCGGATCCTTCTTTATAGTTATGAGACTGCCAAAACGTGATGTTGAATTGTCTTTTTTTTTTATGCACTGGATTATAAAGATATCTACGTATTCACCCCAAACGCAAACAAAAAGTTGTGCCAACAAATTAACGTCATTATCACGTAATTTTCTTCCATTCTTTGGTGGATATACGACCATTAGCCAGTGTATAAATCTGGTGGGCGGGCTTTGGAAGGTTCTATTAAATATTTTTTAATGAGGACAAAATTAATTGAAATTTACTTCAGTCCTTTTTTTTTTGTTTTTTTTTTTTGTTTTGTTTGTTTATGGAGTGAATACCAAGTTTTTTGTTTCACAATTACATCCCCCTAACTAATCATTAATATTGTTCGATCGATTTTTATTTTTTGGTAAAATTATTTTCTACAATTACGGAATGTCCCACAACCCACAAATAGAGATGTATGTATGCAAAATGATAGCTTGGATTGAGATAAACAAAAAATTATTGAAAAGAGAGGAGGGGCTAGGGGTAAGCACGTCATCAAAACCAATTTTACAGATCGAATTTAGAACCTCTGATTCGTATTAGAGCCTCTATAATTTTCTTTCATTTTTTTAAAATCATATTTAGCGAAAATGGCTTGAGCAGTGTTGCTAATTTTTCATATTGAGCTTTTTAGTGGACTGGCCGGTTTCACAATCCAGCCTTAAGCCAATCCTTAAATTTTGCTACTGTTTCACCAGTCAACTTACTTAAGCCCCGCATCCGGGCTTAAGCTTCAGTTATCGAATTATCGGTTGTTGACATTATACAATTGCCAATTGTTGCCATCAGCCATGTGCAAAAAGTTTTGTTTAAACTCCCAGATGAAGAAAGTGACATAAAATGGAATATTTATTTGATACAGAAGATATGAGTGACAAGGAAATACACAATTTAATATCTCGAAAGTGTCAGGCGAGAAAAAATTGATAAGGAGGCGCCTACAACATTTCGATGCATGGGATCTTGGTTAGGTTGTCGGAACATTCTGTAACAATGATTTTGGATTTGATATACTCCCAGATAAAAACCACGACAAAGTCGTAAATCAAAAAGTTCTTCTCTTTTTTGCTTCTTCTTCTTTTTTCTGCTTAGTTCTTAATCCACAATGGCTATTTTTTTTTTTTTTAAATTCACAATTACCGCAGTGTTGACAATACTTAAAATTTTTCATCTGTTTAAACCGCAGCCTTAAGCTTCAGCGTACAGAGTTCTGTGAAACGGTATAGGCTTAATCTCGGGGCATAAGTCACACAAGTTGCTTAGTTGAGCTCTGGTTTAGGTCTGGACTGTGAAACCAGCCATTAGTTGAAAATAAAAAGATGTAAAAAGCTCAAAAAATTTGTTACACTTTGTCTTCTAGGTAATGTGTTTTTTTTGTTTTTTTGGAAAAAGTAGTTAAATTTTGAGTTTGTTTTAGCCATATTTGAATGGCAGGACAAGAACAAATATGCACGATGAGGATTTGGAAAATCAACACCAACAATTATCTAAATAATCTTCATAAGATTCAGAAGCTATAGAGTGATTCATAGAATATGAAGAAAATATCTTACCTGCTGTCAAACACCACATTCTATATCCTTATCGTGTCTCTATCTGGAATACCCTGTATATGAACAAATCGATACACACTCCGTTCTCATTCATTAACTATTTTATATTGTCAAAGAATTAGTTGTACAAAGAAAACTTGATCCCGTTTTGACTTTAAAAAAGAAAAAGAAAAAGGAAACCTCTACTTTCAGTATACTTTGTGTATTGCCCCCTCACACAGGATATATCTACAAAACAAGTTGAGGCTCTTTATTTTGTTTTACAAACGAATAATTGAAAACTTGTCAAGTTTACCACTGTGGCCTTTATACAAAGTACACTCTCGGCGAAAAAGTGCTATGTTGGGATTATTTCGGGTGCAAAACCTGGTATACAAAGGCAAGAACCGCTCATTGTTCTGGAGTTTGCTATTGTTCGATTGTTCATGAATCTAGTCTACATACATACCTATATAAGAAAAGGTATGTATCCCTATATAATATATATATACATATTATAAACGGCTGTTTTTTGTCTTTTGACACAATCCTTGAGTGAAATCTTTTTTCGGTCTTTTTTTTTTATCCACTTTTAAAAGCTCTATAACCTCTATTATTTTATAAGTACCAACAACTGGGGTCATTGCATTTTGGCCTGGTTTTTCTATCTTTAACGACTTTTATAATACATGCATAAATAGTATATCACCCAAGTTTCGTACATATTATGTATGTATGTAATAAAATTTATGTAAAGTGAGCTAATGCACTTCTTTAAATGAGTGAGGTCAAAACATAATTGACATTAATTTCACTAAAATGAAGAGAAAGTGCACCAACATCTAACTTATAATACTTAACTTGTTTTTTTTTTCGTTTTTTTTTTCTTCTTGTTTTACTCTATCATGTCGCCGCTACTACATATGTAAATAACCCTTAGTAAAGAGCATTTTGATTTCCAAAGCCTCATGTACGGAGACAAGATTTTATTAACACCACAAGGAAATTAGAAAATTAGGTCAATATCATCTTTTCTATCTATCTACGCATTCGCAGTAATATTTCTGTTTTTATATGTAGTCTGTGTAAGCCGCCTATAGAATTGAAGAGATATTACGAGTAAGCCTTATCAAGAACCGGTCATCAAACTATTAGTAAATATAGAAAAGTGAAAATTGAAGTTTGAAATTTCTTCTCTAAGTAGAGGTATAGTGAGTTGGATGATCTCATTCCGGTCATTGATGAAAGTGAAAATCGAGAAGAATCTTTTCAGTTTTAGATAACATCTGACGCCCACACACTGGTTATAGGAATGGCATAGATATGTACATATATAAGCACATATTATTTTCACAGACCTAACATATAATTGCATACGTTGGCATAATATGATACTACTTCCAAAGTGGAGTAGCTATAGATTAGATACATTTCTACATACATAGTTTCATTGGAATTGTTACAGCCACCACCATTTTTTTGCGCTCTGAATGTACCTACATATAATTCTCAAATCTCATTTTAATTTATTCATGATAAAGCGATATCATTGTTGTGTTGAACACTATAAAGTAGTTATGACTCCTCGAAAGAGAAGTTTAATTGAGAATTATTCGGTTATCATGGATCATGTCATCAGAGAATATAAAATGCTTAGACTGGACAACAATTTGTTGGGATAATGCTGACTATGTAAGAGTTGAGAATCTTATTACTAGGTATGAGATATTATATCTAATATAATCGATGGTCATGGAATTCATTACAGAGGTACTCATTCCCACGCTTTTTTATGGACATATGAAATTCATATAGGTAGGTAGGGATTTGATTTATTCAAATGATGTCTCCTCATCAAGTACCTACATACATACATATATATAGATTATCTACTGCTATGACTTATTTGGATATCATTATGTGACGGGTCATAAATTTGAAACAATGGTTGAGAAATATAATTGTTTTGTACCTACTTATTTGGTTTTTTACATATTCATTTGCCCTTGTCTTTACATAATATGTGTTTTTTTTATTTGTTTTTTATAATTTCTACTTGACTGTATTTTGTTTGTAGTAGAATTTTAATGCAGTTATGTAAAAGGGGTTGCTTTTTAATTTTGGTAACTCCAAAATATAAGTACCAATTTACCAAAAATATATGTTTTTAGCTGAACAAGCGGTAGCCATTTAAATGAGGTTAGAAGTTCCTTTATTTCTTTCTTTGTACCCCCCCCCCCCCCCCCCCCGTTTCCGCCTTCTACTGGACTTGACAATATTCAAATCAGAACGTGCAACCTTGGTTAAGTCACTCAGGGTGGTAGTGAAGCCAAGAAGAACAGTTCATAATAAAGTATTAACGAAAACTGGCTCTTATAGATTTGGATTGAATTTACCCCCAACTTACAAATTCTGCTCCCCGTTGTATAGGTTATTTGCGAAATGGAGAGCTTCTAGTGTACCAGTTAACGATATACGATATATATGTCGATGTGGTTCCACCTATACATAAGCTCGACACGACACGGCAGGCGGTATAATAATCATTGAGACATGAATTATGAACTCCATGAAATAGTCCAAATTTTTAGTAAACAAAATAATTGTGGAAATCGAGTACAGACTATAAAGTTCAATGGAAGAGGTGAAAAGTTCGATATAAGTAGTCACCAATGTCACCAATTTCCTTTAGTTTTTGTAAATTTAAGTCGAGGAGATTGCCTACACTTCCACAACGATTATTAGGTAAAAAATGCTATTTGTTACTAATTGTATGTGTCCAATTTTGGAATGAGAATTTTTCAAATGCATGTGCATCGGATATTTATTCCATAGTTTTGAGCAAAATAAAAACGTAACTTAACATTCATAGTCTGTTGCAAGATATTCTTTATTCAGGTGTGACTATTTTTGAGGTAATTCCGAGTAAAAGTAACGCTCTCCAGATGAGATATTTTTCTCGGCAGATAATAGTTTTCTAAACTCTTTTTTTGAAAGCCATGCCATGGTTTTTATGCTCGAAGTTAAAGATTTTTTTTTCACAAAGAAATTATGGGGATTGCAGAGCATTCAAACGGCTGTCAAAATTTTGATAAAACCTTTTGACACCTACAAATTAGTAACAGAGTGTGGTTCTTTGGGTACGGGCGGTCCCAGTAATATATCGAAAAAGGTAGATGAACTTACACGACTTGAAGCAAACTAAATTAGGATCGAACTTTATTTACGGATATATCAAAATGTCCAAGGATTTTATAATTTGATGATTTTATGAAGGTGACGACAAAGCGGAAAGGTGCTTTAACAAAAGAAACTGAAATGACATATTCATGTGTAAAGAGTAGTTTTGCAACGAAATATTTAAATGCAAAACTGCACGAAGAAATCCAGTCTGATGTTAAAGAGATTTCTGCATTTTTCGTGGATGCGTCAATTTACATGCATTTTGAATTATTCAAAGCATGAGAAGACGAGAACTTCGGGCCAATTAAGTTCTTGGACTATTTTTACGTATTGTTGAAGGGCAATAAGTCCAAGTATGACATTGACCCGGCTTACAAAAATTTGTGTGGTGCGTATATTAAAAATGGTTTCTACGACAAATCTCACTAGTCAAATCTGTTTGTGTTTACCGCCAAACAGTATCAAACAGTTTTTAATAACAATATTTGAATGCACGCGTACTCACGACTCACAAGATTCTTGAGAAATTTCTCCACAGATGCACGAGAAATATACGAAACGTGCATTACCTTGAAATAGTGAATATGCACCAAAGCAGGAACTTTTACAACACATGAGCGAACATCTTGGTTATGTCGATATGCTGCAAAATTTTACAACATAAAGCAATGACCGCTCAATAATTATTTGCGGATCTTCTACAAGATGCAGCGATATAATGAAGCTAATGCGCTTGTACTGATTTACAAGCATGGGCGTCATCATGTGCGGTACGATTCACGAGCGCTCTGGCAACGTCTATGCGGACTGGAATTGTTCAAAGGTAGTTTGGCAAAGTTTTAGAAAGAAAAAAAATGAACAATGGCGCAATTTCTTTAAACTACCGACATCGATGCACGGATGGCGTGGCGCTTACATTTTCCATGAATAAGGAAGTGCCAATAGAACCGTCGCAAATATGGATAAAACACCGGAAGACAAGTGTAGCGCATACGATGACAAGACGGTGAACGACATCCAGGAAAAAATTGACTTCGACTATTACAAGTTGGCTGTAGGATTAGATCCTGGCTGTCGGTTAATCGTTGGCGGTATGCGAGTACCGAACGAAGACAAACCGTTTAGACTAATCAAAATCAAAATGAAAACATTCCACTATAACACATCCATATATGCACGCAAAGCTCTACTGGCGAAGTATACAAAATCACTTCCCAAAAGCGCAGTAACGAGCATGCAATCCCCGATACAGCAAGATTATGTCGCGTACACAACTCTAGTATGCATTGGTTCGACAAAAACAGCCGCAAATTCACCAGTGCGGGGTTACATACGAACCTCACATCAGAAGTTGTTGCGGGCACTTAAAGCGGATTGTTCTGTCCTCGAAGTGGACGAGTTCAGGTCAACGAAGTTGTGTGCCAATTGTTGTGAGCCTGTGAGGACGTCGAGGTTTCCACACAGATACCAGTTTTGCCCAAAATGTTTTACCACGTATAACCGAGACGTCAATGCCGGCATGAATATATTGAAAATTGGCCTGGCGTAACTCCTTGGCGCCTCATTGCGCCTAAACTTCAGTAGAACCACCCGATTATAAAAACAAGTAAAAAAGCTAAAATTGATCTAGGACCAACTCTTATGATACTCTAGATGAATGCCTGTATAAAATTTCGTAAGATCACCAATCTATGCAAGTTGAATTTTTGAAGTGGTTTTTCGCATATATTTCTCGAACAGTTTGTCGCACAGAAAAAATGATTATAACCAATTTTATAGGATTTCGTATTCTGAAGAAGTTTTTAGTACAATAAAAATGTCTTGGACTGATCGTTTTCAAAGTATACATAAAAAACCTAAATTTTTATACGGCAACACCAAGAAGGAGTTGCTCGATTTAGTCCATTTTTGATTTTTTTTTTCTAGTACCATGAAAACACCATGTACCAAAATTCAGCTCTCTACGTCGACGCGTTCTCAAGCAGTGTCCAAATATTGAAAAACGAAATTTTTGTATGGTAACCCCACGAAGGTGTTGCCCGATTTGTCTCATTTTCGAACTTAATTTTACTTTTTTCTAAGTCTGTGTACAAAATTTCAGCTCTCTAAGTATACGCGTTCTTTAGTTATCGTGCGCACAGACGGACAGACAGACAGACAGACAGACAGACGGACATGCAAAAATCAAAATAACTTTTAATATTATGCGTGGGTGTCCAATTCATTTTGCTCTACCATCATTATTTCGAGGTGTTACAAACGGAATGACAAACTTAGTATGCCCTATAGATTTCATCTAGGGTATAATTAATGACTGCGTTGCTGCCAACATATAGCGCAGTCATGACTCCTCGAAAGAGAAGTATAACTTTAGTTTCACTATTGTTAGTAAACATGAGCCCCAAAATGAGAAATTCAACTTGATCATCATCGGTTGGACTCAATATAAGCCTTGTGTTGTCATAAAGTGGGTGCAGAATCTCCAAATGGAGTCACATAAAACCAAATTGATCATATTACTATCAGTTGACGTTCAAGAAATGTTTTTGTTTTTTTATGTTCAGACCAGGAGAGAAGCAGTAATTGGCAATGAAATAAATTCCAAAAATTGCAGATGTATTTTTACTCGTGAATATATGTACATACATAGTTGGGAGCCTCAAAATAAAAGTTCCGATATAAATTGAAAATGTTTCCTTTTATTTATGTTATAAATTTACCGGTAATCGGTAGGAAGAACAAGACGATTCAAGTAATAATTAGAAGTTTGTGCACCCACACGCATATTCATTGAATGCTCAACTGTCATAGGTACATAGATATTCACCAAATTACGCACCATGGAATCTGTCAAATTTCATTGAACTCTATACCAAAGTTAACTAGCTTGCAAATCGTATTTTCATTGCCGGAAATGAATCAACTCAAGGAGTTACTTTGCATTAAAACGAGTTAGATTAATTGTTTGAATGAGCTCAATATGAAAGACTCAATTCACTATACACACATGCACAATTGTATAAATTGTAATTATAAAGAAACTTGTTCTATTAATTTCGCAAGAAACTTTATTCTGGTTTGTCTTTCATCTTCGATCATCTATTTCTGGAAAGAAATTCCGGAAAGAGCGACGACACCACATTTCCATGGCCACGTTTGTTGTAAGAATAAGTTCCCCCTCATACGTGAAAGATGAAACTTTATTTTCCAGTGATGATGCAATATTCTCCATTCCACATATACTGTAAAGTTCATCATTTGTGCTTACGTAATTTATTAATCAAAACATGCGTTTGTAATAAAAACTTTTAAGAGCTATTCTAATCCCACCCTCAACCCCGAATCTCTTGTATAGAATTGATTTTATTTATTTTTTATTCTAGCACTGTCTACTAGTGGTCTGCTTCTAAAAATAATTTTGTTTGTTTGTTTTATCTTAAAAACATATCTAATACGAAAAGCAGATAAAATAAAACAATAACATCACATCACAACACGCCAAGACAAATTTTCCAGATTTTATTTGTTTGTCATATTTTACAACATTTTTGTGTACTTTTACATGCTGATTTACATACGTTTCAGGTAAATTCCCACTGAACTTGTCTTGTTTTTATTATTATTTAACGTTGTAATTACCGATCAGTCCCTCAAGAAGAAGGAATCTATCTTTAAACGTTTTAATAATTTTTTTTATTAAACATGAAGTTTTCGAACTAATATTCATGCAAAAACTATACTCGTCTAATATGTTTGTATGTTTATATGTATATATAGGCAAATAGCTAATTTACTACGTGGTGGTTTTTTTAAGTTTTTTTTTTTTTTTGTGGAAATATTTATTATTTGCGTGACAGCTTTTTCCTGGTCTTCAAACCAGTTTCATTCAATTATTTTAAGTAACCTTGTTGCAAGAGAAACACCAACAAACCTATTATCAGGAAAGTAAAAAAAAAATATTTCACGCTACACTGGGAGCATAAGCTATTTTTATAATGGAAAGAAGCTTTTATAAAAAAAAAAATCGCGCATTACCTATATATTCAATTCTTGAAGTACAGTGAAACTATTTTCAGACATGAAAGGAATTTCAACCAGGTTTTTTATTGTTGACTCGTAAAATTGATTGTGAAAACTTAGGAAAAGCAATTTAGGATCAAACGGAAAAATTCGGATTTTTGCTTTTAATTGAAAGAAAATAAATTTGGAATTGGATATTAATTTTTACTTTGATTTACTTCTTTAGTGCTTCGAAACACAGATGGTTACTATACATCGGGATAATAATTTTTTCTTATATAAAAAATGAGTAGAGTATTATTCTCAGAGATTCTTTAATATTGCCATATAATGGTGATGCGTTGACTCTATGAATAAAGTTAACATTCTCACTATTAAGTAATAAAAAACAACTTCCTCCTTTATTATCTCAAGCTTTTACTTCATTTAACTAATCTAGGCTTATACAATTTCGCACAAGAGACGTATTCAAAGTGCCTATGGAATCCAATCACAATTGAATAACTGGCAGGCTTACATATCCTATACTCTAAAAGAATCTTACTCAATTCTTATAAACTACTTAGCTAATGTTTCCTCTAACTACCCCCCCCCCCCCGCCTTCTTTTTTCTCAAACACACTCATAATCATTTTGCTAGCCTTGTTTTATTACTAACACTTACAACACTGTATCTATTTTTTTTAGAGATCTTTAACTTGGCCAGTTTCACTGTTCAAGTCTAATCCTAAGATGTGAATTAAATCTGAGGTTTACTCTTTCAAAAAAAAAAAAAAGGTGTGTAAGCCTAAATTGTAAACATTTATCTCGACCTTAAGATTAGTTTCAAACTTCGTGAATGCCGCATCTATAGATATTGTGAATCAGAAATTTTCGGCCTGGAGGTTTCTTAAATTGACAGTATCTGTCATTTAATAAAAGAAGGCATTAGAACCGAAAGCCACAATGTCAATACCGGATAGTCTCAAGGCTCTATTCTTTGTCCCATTATTTTTTTAGTATTTGACGTTCTTGTTGATAGATTATGAAGCTCTTCAAAATGGTCGATTATCTGCTAACATTGGTGTAAATTTCGCAGTTAGCCAAGAATGCATATAAAGGGTTTTCCAATAAGAGGAGTTATTTTAATTAGCCCGCTATTTCGGTAGATGTCACTTTTGGAGCTGTCATTTTTTGACACTTGACAAGTGGAAACTACGCCATTAATAAAACTGGAACGATACACGATTCAACAACGCATTGAAATTATTAAAATTCACTATAAAAATGGTGAAAATGTGGCAGAGACGGTTCGTAAAGCTCGAACATTTTTGGGTCGTCGTGAAGCACCTTGTCGGACCGCAATACAGAAATTGGTAGAAAAATTCGAGCTGTCGGGACAAGTTAGTGATGTGAAGAATAAAACCCGTGCACGTCGCTCAAGAACAGCCGAGAATATTGCTGCTGTAGCCGAAAGTGTTGAAGAAAATCCAGGTTTGTCCATTCCTCGTCGTTCTTTGGAATTAGGCATTCCACAAACGTCATTACACCGTATTTTGCATAAAGATTTGGGTCTTAAGGCTTAGTTAACACAAGAACTCAACCTGGCCGATCATCAACAACGTCGAGTCTTTGCTGATTGGGTCCTTGAAATGCATGAAAATGATCCGGAATTCCATCGAAAACTCATCTTGAGTGATGAGGCCCATTTCCACCTCGATGGCTTCGTCAACAAGCAAAATTGTCGCATCCTCAACGTGTGACTGTTTGGTGCGGTTTATGGTCCCGCGGGGTCATTGGACCTTACTTTTTCGAAAATGAGGCTGGAGCAACAGTTACGGTGAATGGATTGCGCTATCGATAGATGATTAATGTTTTTTTATGGGTGGAATTGGATGGTATTGATCTGGACAACGTTTACTTTCAACAAGACGGCGCTACATGCCATACAAGCAACGAAACCATTGATCTTTTACGGGAAAAGTTTCCGGACCGTGTTATCTCTCGAAGAGGTGATCACAATTGGCCACCGAGATCTTGTGACTTAACACCTTGCGACTTCTTTGGGGCCACGTGAAAGAGAAGGTCTACGCCAACAGCCCAGCGTCGATTCAAGACCTCAAAGATGGAATTGCGATTTGGTTATGGAAAATTTCATGAAAAGGATATGGTCCTGTAGGCGTGGTCGTGGTGGTCATTTGGCTATTGTTATTTTCCATTATGAACGGCATACCTTCCTCTTTATAATGAAAGAAAGATCCGATCATTTATCTCAAAAAATGGCATTTTTTCTTTGAATATCAAAATAACACCTCTTATTGGAAAACCCTTTACTTTCGGCTCTTCTATTTTCAGCCCTTATTACAAATGCATTCGACAATAATCTGCACAGCATTATATGGGAATGGATATCTCACTAATCCACAACAGAATCTAAACTGTAAATACGATATTAAAGAATCTCACAGGAGAAAATATATGTATGGGTTGAGGCTAAATGCAGTAGGGAAAAAAAATTCGGATAAGCTGTAAAGCTGATATTACTGATATTATTATTATTAATGTAAGCATCGAAGAAGTGGGAGGACCCTAGACAATCTCCATACTAAAAGAAGTCATCTAAAAATTTCAATATGATTGCAATGCGGTTGGATGACTCTAATAGAGGTAGAAGGTTATGCAATTCATAACACGCCGATAAGAAACCATTTTAGTGAATTTTTGTCTGCGTCTCGGTGTAACCACCGACACCGAATCTCTCATTTTTCGGCTTTTTTCTTTCCACCATACCAATAGAAAAGTAAAGAGCACGAGAATGGCAGTTTTAAACCGAGTCGCAGAAAAGTATTCACTATTAATTAATAAATTCTTACTTTAAGATATGTGATCTAGCATTAAACGAAGAATTTTAGAAACGGTCATTTCAAGACAGGACTGTATTCTATAAAAGCAGAAAATGAATTTAGATTTTCCATACACTTCGGCATGACAATTTCCAACACCGCAAGGCAGGCTTCAGATTAGAATCCGCAAGGAAGACTACGTACAGGGAGAACAATTTTAACAGAAGCCAGAAGAACTGGAAGATCATCAAGTGTCTTTAAACAGTCCGATGAAGAGCTACCGCTATATATATGCATAGCTCGAGGGTTTAAAGTTATGCAGTGAGTATATGTAAGTAGGTAAAAAAGAGAGAAAGTGGATGTTATAAGCGACCTACTTATTTGGCATAAACTATATCGCAGCACATATCTATTGACACCCAAAAAATACGCGCCTAAGTTCTAATAATAGAATTATATCTGAGTTCCGGTATCATAAACATTTCAATTGAGCGTTTCATTAGGCGATTTAACAGAACATTTGTTTACTAGAGAAAGCGGCGCTGTTTTCCCATCAAATATAGACGCATTGAAAATTAAGTTAATTAGGACTTTATACGCACACAATTTATGTGACATCAGTACATATATAAATTGTAAAGTAGCAGATCACGCCTGTCAAAGTGACACCTTCCTACTTCCATTCTAAGTTCGTTCATTCATTCGCGAAGTATATGTGTGACGACAATCTTCATTATCATGCTGTGAGCTGGCGCAATTACATGGTGTTTACTCTGGAGAGCTTCCTTTCAGAGAACAAATATAACAAAAGCATTAAACATCAACAAAACTGTTGAGTACGTTGATGAGGAAGGGGGGGGGGGGGGGCGTCTGAATAGAACTACATTTTCGTTGCCAGCCAAAACCATTTCAAATAGGGGAGCTATTTTCCTCTTCGTATTATATATATATATATGTCTAATTCTCGATTGTAAACCGGATAAAGGCCCCAACAGAACAAAAACGACAACGAACCCCGTTTACTCCACCACCTAAACAATTCTCGACCAGTTCAAGAATAGTGCAGCAATCGTTTTTGTTGTGCTCCTTCGGAATTGGCAGGCAGACAATCGAAACTATACTAGGAATGGGCTAGAAATGTAAACATCGATCCTTTATCCAGCACACCATTTCTAAATCGATAAATCACTCATTTTGCATTGCTTCGTTTAGAGAAGTTAATATGAGGTGAAGTTTGTGTTTTTCTTTCCGGAGGATATTTTATTACTGTGGCCTAGTTTTGTTTATCTTCACGCATACATTTATATTGTGTCGAGGCCATTTTTCTTACTTGCGATTGTGATATCAAAGAAGACCCTATTAACATACATATTGAGTCTATATTTAGTGAGGAAAATGAGCTGCACCTATAAATATGATTTTATCGAATTAGGGTAATAAATTGATTCGAATTTGCTTGCTTAGGTTTTTATAAAGAATTAAAAAAAAAATAATTAGAATTTATGGAAAATTATGGCATGTTACTAGTTGAGATCAGGGTTAAGGAAGTAATTAATCAATTTTAACAATTTGCGGACAGAATTGTTTGAATGTTACAAAAATTCAAAAAATCTAAAAAATTTCCCCAAATATGAATATTTCTATTAGTTAAAAAAATTCGAGGAGTATATTACCGAAAATTTGTACACAATGCACGTATCAATAAAGAAATCAACAGTTATAAAATAAATGAACGGTTTTCCAACATCTTGAAGCCTTCTAAAAAATAAGACTTCTTAAATTTGGTAAGGAGGGAGAGAGGCTAATGAGTGGATGACAGTTAGAGATGGTTAGAAAAGTTATCGGATGACTGAGTGAGAGAAAGCGAATGACTGGCATAAAGTATACAGAATACAAGGTATTCCCATTACGAACCATGTTCCCCTATTAGGTGACGTAATATTGCGAAATGTATAGGAAAGTACGGCGCAGAGAACACAATACTCTATCTCCTCTCTCTGTGTTTCTTATACAAATGTATATAAAGGGTCTTTCAATAGTGGTGATAGTATGCCAGTAGAGATTTGTCGGTTGCTGAGATATTTTTTTTTATACTTCCATGTGTCGAAATATTCGTTATAATTTGCAGTTTCATCATGCAGCGTTTGACGCTTCCCGAACGTTTAGAAGTTATTAAAAAATATTACCAAAGTCCGAGCTCAGTTTTGGGTGCTCAACGTTTGTTCACCAGAGAATTGGGTCGCCATCACCGTTACTCTGCGCAGGCTATACGCCGCACTGTGGAAAATTTTGAGCGTGAGTTCTCTTTACAAGACAAGAAGCCATCAACAAGACAAAGAAATTTGCAAAGTGCGGAGAATATCGCAGCTGCAGCGACCAGTATAGCGGATGAGCCAAATTTTTTGATTTCATGACGATCGCAACAATTGGGGCTTTGTCAGACGTCAACTTGGAGAATTTTGCGTAAGGATTTGGACCTACATCCTTACAAAGTCATATTGACTCAAGAACTGAAGCCAAACGATCACGGATTGCGTCGAGAGTTTGCTGATTGGGCCCTTGAGCATTTGGAAGATGATCCCAATTTTGGCCAAAAAATCATCTTCTCAGACGAGGCGCATTTTTGGATGAATGGCTTTGTAAATAAGCAGAATTGCCGTTATTGGTGCGAGAGCAACCCACAAGTGTTACACGAAATGCCGTTGCATTCCGAAAAACTCACTGTGTGGTGCGGTTTATCGCATGGCGGCATCATCGGACCTTATTCCTTCCGAAATGAGAAGGGAACAACCGTAACCGTCAATGGCGACCGCTATAGAGCCATGTTACTCGAATTTCTATGCCATAGCCCACACAGGGGAGGATATTGGCACTTTTGAACGGGCGAGAAGTATTCGGGGGGAGGAAAAATGCCGAAATGCCAAGTTTCGATCGGGAGTACGGGCAGCATACCAATACTACAGCAAGCCGGCCATTTTGAAAATGCGAAATTTCTGAAATTTCTCATCGGACGGCTGTACAGATGTTTATTTGCGATTTGAGGTGATAATATAATAATCATTACGTGTTGTGAATTTGTGATACAGTTATTGTTTATATCAAAATCTGTGACTTAATTGAACACGCGCACAATTAATTTCGGTAATCATATAAGGAACTACGCGAAGGAACATTATTGTTTGGCACGTCTAAGCCAAATTCCTTCCTTCCCTAAACTGTTCTCGTCTGGGTCGGCCCTATGACCAGAACTTGAGAACATCGATATTGAAGAGATGTGGTTCCAACAAGACGGCGCTACGTGCCATACAGCTAATGCTATGCTCGACTTGCTGAAAGATAAGTTTGGCGATTGGATTATCTCACGACGAGGATTTGCGAATTGGCCGCCGCGGTCATGTGATTTGACACTCCTAGATTATTTCCTTTGGGGATACGTGAAAGCACAAGTCTATGCTGACAATCCACAGACTTTGGATCATTTGGAAGCAAATATTCGTCAAGCAATCGCCGGAATACAGCCGCAAATGTTGGACAGGGTGATAAAAAATTGGAGCGATCGGGTGCGTCAGTGTAAACAAAACCGCGGTGGGCATTTGAACGACATCTTGTTTCAAACATAACTGCATTGTCCAATCTTTAAAATAAAGCAAAAATTAAATTGATATGTCAAACCATTGTTGTTTTATTTAAAATTAAAGTCCTATCACTCTTAATGAAAGACCCTTTACATTAATCACAGAATTAGGTTACAGGTTATCAGCTGCAATGTGTCCAAATTTTAATGGGAATACCTTGTCTTCTATATACCTTGGGCTGGCAGAGATAGGTAAAGGTGAGTGTATGGTTGAAGGGAAATAGATCGTCTTGCGATTTTTACCATAAAAACTAGAAGGGAACGTACGTGTGAGGTATTGCAATGATTGCCTCGAAGCATTTAAATTTCAATAAACTATCTCCCTCACAATTTCTGTAAAAAATGCATGTCATAATAATGTAATGGACTTTATTCTTCCTGCGGTGATAGCATCTGCAGCCAACATAAAAACATCAAATGGCATAAGAAAACGTTCAGTAAGTGATATTTTGTGTTGGTAACTCCAACTCTACCATAGCGCGAAAGAAAAAACTATAAAACTTGTTTTATTATTTTCTATAAGTAAATGGCAATACGCTCAGTCCATTGTTATAAGTCAGTGGTCTGAACTCTGACGACTTGCACAGCAGTCCGTTTGAATTTGCAGTCTTCTAACCATAGTTAGCGGTATTGATGTTGTAAACCTACATTTACACGATGACAGTAGCTTACATAAGTAATTTAATTTTGACAAATCTTCTACTTAAGTAAATAACTTTACGTTTTTTTCACCAATGTAAGTGTGACGAGAGTCGCAATATTTGATGCTGGAAAGTTTATTTCAATCTGAAAGTAAGATCGTTTCTGAAAATAAATGTCACAAATGTCTCAATATTCAACAAGGAAAAAAGCTAGAATTGGTATAAGACGAATTCTTACGATATCCTAGATGAATGTCAGCCCGTATGTAATTTCGTACGGTCTCTGTTCAAATTTGATTCTTAAGATCGTTTTTGCATCTACTTCTTGAACGGTTCTTTGGACTGTAAAAAAAAATTATAAATAATTTCATAGGATTTTACATTCTGAAGAAATTTTCAGTACAATAAAAACGTTTAGGAATTTCTGTATGGCAACACCCAAGAACTGGCTTCCGGATATAGTTCATTTTTGAACTTATGTATTTACAATTTTTATGAAAACGCCATGCAGTGTAATAATATGATGATTTTGATGTCGCACTATAATCTATCCATGATTTGTCCTTGTTTATTATTTCGTATTGACTTGTATCGGAGTTACGTTGCAGAGGCAGAGCGCTGCCGTACTTATTATTGGATGGCTAAGAAGCCGCTGTAATAATGATATTAAATGGCAGAATATGCCAGAGTTCCTTCTATGGCAGGATATGCCTCTCTTGTTATATTATTTAAGGCAGAGTATGCCAATGTAATATGTGTGGCAGAGTATGCCGCTGTTATATCTGTACTAAGGGGTAGAGTATGCCGCTATTATAGAGGGATGGCAGAGTATGCCCAAAAATAATATAACATGTTATATTATTTTTGGTATGCCAGTGTTGAATTTTGCTAAGGCATAGTATGCCGCTGTAATAACATGAAGGCAGAGTATGCCGATGTTGAATTTTGAGAAATAAAAAGACACATTTCGAAAAGGTGTCTTTTTATCACACAAAATTAAACTTCCTCATTGACTCCGGAGCAGACATCTCAATTTGCAAGATAAATTCACTAACTTATGAAATAAACAGGACTGACCAGTGTACGATAACAGGAATCACAAACAATGAAACGCACTCCTTGGGCACAGCTAAATTGCAGTTAGCTAATGAAGAACATGACATAGAACATAGGTTTCACATAGTGGATTCGCAAACACCGATCACCACACATGGAATACTAGGAAGAGATTTCCTAATGAAATACCTATGTAAAATAGATTATGAAACCTTCACAATAACTGCAAATTTGAATAATGACGATGTGACAATACCCATGATAAACAGATTTAAAGATGAAACTACTATACCAGCGAGGACAGAGATAATTCAAGCAATAACAATCAGCATCAAAGAAGATAGCATAATTTGTGGCGAAGAATTGATAGAAGGAGTATTTCTGAGTAACACGATCATACCAAAAAAGGGAGTCCAGCATATAAAACTGCTAAACACCAACGACCACATGATAACATTAAAACCATTTACAGCAAAGCCACATCTGCTGAAAGACTATGAGATAATAAGAGTACCAAATGGAAAGCCATATCATGAGAGAGATAAAACTAATCGACGATTTCACAAACTGTTAAAAGAACTCAAATTAGAAGGATTAGACGAAAATGCGAAGAATTCAATCACAGAGATCTGCAAAAAATATCAAGAAGTATTTCATATAGAAGATGAGAAATTAACAACAAATAACTTCTATACACAAAATATAAGTATAAGTCTATACAAAAAATTTACGACTGCCACATTCACAAGTTGACCAAATAAACAAGGAAGTCCATAAACTAATACGGAATGATATAGTTGAGCCTTCAGTCAGTCCCTACAACTCACCACTCCTGATAGTACCAAAAAAATCAGGTCGTGAAAAGAAATGGAGACTAGTTGTGGACTTCAGGCAGCTAAACAAGAAAGTAATCAACGATAAATATCCTCTAACAAGATTAGAAGACATCCTAGATAAACTAGGACGAGCAAAGTACTTCTCGACACTTGACATGACGAATTCGTTTCATCAAATAGAGCTGGAGAAAGACTCAAGAAAATTAAGCGTATTTTCAACGAATCAAGGACATTATAAATTTAAAAGATTACCTTTTGGATTGAAGATATCTACAAACAGTTTTCAGCGAATGCTCTCAATCGCATTAAGTGGTCTAGATGACGGTGCATTCATATACGTCGATGACATAATACATGGATGCAGCCTTAAAAATCATAATCAAAACTTAGAAAGAGTATTTAAAAGGCTCCAGCAGTACAAGTTAAAGCTCAACTAAAGTAAATGCAACTTATTAATACCAGAAGTATTGTATGACATTTAGTGACAGAAAAAGGGCTCAAGACAGATCCAACTAAGCATAAAGTAATAGAAACGTACCCTGTACCAAAGAATGTGGACGACGTACGATGATTCGTAGCCTTCTGCAATTATTACAGACGCTTCAAAAAAATTTTGCAGAAATAGCACGACCACTAAATGCACTCCTAAAGAAAAATAAACTATTCCTTTGGACAGAAGAGTGCAGAAAATCTTTCGAAACGCTCAAAACAGAACTTATAACTTCGCCAGTCCTGCAATATCCTGACTTTAGCAAACAGTTTATCCTGACAACAGATGCTTCAAATTGGAGCAGTGCTCTCGCAAGGAGAAATAGGACAAGATTTTCCGATATGCTAAGCAAGTAAAACACTAAGTAAGAATGAGTTGAATAAGTCCATAATCGAAAAAAAGAATTGCTTGGAATTCACTGGGGAATCAATTTCTTTAGACCCTATCTGTATGGGAAAAAGTTCACAGTTGTGACAGATCATCGACCACTCGTCAGCCTCTTCACACATAAGAACCCTCCTTCGAAACTAACGAGAATACGTTTAGACCTCATGGACTACGATTTTGAAATTGTGTATAAACAAGGAAAAATGAATACAAACGCAGATGCCCTGTCAAGAATAAAATTGGACTCTGAGAAAATTAAAATCAATGATACCAAAAGAAATAAACGTTATCACACGAAATATGATGAAAAAGCAGCAATACGGAATGGAAAATAGAGACAATATAGAATCGGGCCAATTCTATACATGGGAATGCACATCTATCGCCGATATACGAGTAAGAAATATTAAAAAGATACAATTTGATACAGCGTACGCACAAAAGAATGCGAAAGACAAAAGTTTGCCAGAAATATATTTAACTAAGAAAGCGGTAACCGTTCAGTACAGCGATAATCCTGCATTTAACTCTGGTTACATCATGGAGAAGCTGATACAGAAGATGAACGAGAACAATATTAAAGAATTAGCACTCGCAAAGGACGATGCTATATTGAGATAAATGAATTTAAAAAATAATAAGCTGCAGCTGAATGATAAATGTGGTAAGGCAACACCACTGAAGATACTACTTTATGAATCCCCAATAAGGATCAAGGATCCAAAAATTGAATAGGAATTAGTAAAAGAATACCATGACAATAAGCATGGTGGATACGCTGGAATTAAACGCTGCAACAAAGGCACATATGGAGAAACCTTTACAAAATGATAAAGAAGTACGTAAACAAGTGTGATAACTGTGCGAAGAACAAATTAAAAAAGTACACAAATGAACCTCTAGTGATGACGGACACACCAACCAGTAGTTGCGAAAAGATAGTTGACACACTAGGACCTCTGAGAATATATATTTACATACATTCTAACGCTACAATACGAATAAACAAAGTTCGTAGAGGCATACCAGATATATACAAAAAAAAAAAAAAAAAAAAAAAGGGGGGGGGCAAAGACTCAAGACTAAGTAATCTAATAAAATATAACTTAAAGTAAGGTATTATTTCAAGATAATTAATAAAATATAAGGCATTATGTCCATAAAAATAATAGAATAATATCTCCATAATATGTAGTAACGTTAGAATAATAATTAGCAAATAAACCTGTATTAACAAAATAATTAACCTTAAATAAAAATAATTAATAGCATACAATAATCATATAAATGAATTAGAACATGTTTAAATTAATAATATGCATAAGCTTATGTAACAAAAAACAATTTTTTTTTTTTCATATACAAAAAAATTCTTTTTTTCCTTTAAGAGTGAGGATGTAAAGCCATGATCACGGTCAACAAAAGTAAACAGAAATCAGAACAAAAAAGAAATTAAAAACAAATAAAGTTTGCTCGACCTCAAGAAGAATTTGCAACGCAAGCAATTTCCGTTATGCAAGCATAATTCTTCATTGATAAATTATTCATACCTGAAGTCATTGCTTTACAATATCGATACATTCTGAAATGCTGACACTACAATTTCTGATTATTAATTTTGTACTATATATTGCAATTCTGCAATAATGCCCCCTTCAGAATTGTAAAGAAATACTGATTCCTTTGTAATCGATTTATATAAATAAGCAGTTATTGTTCAATGAATTTTTGGCAAAAGTTAGCAGGCATTGAGGAGTTTCATTTAAGCTATTAAAAATCAAATTCCCTCAGTAATTAAAAAAGTTATAAGCATTTTAAAAAAAACTTTACCCCCTTACCCCTCCCAATGCGAGCTCGTCCGACAAAATCTGACATGACCAAACGATGTAGAACATCAATGCGCATGTCTCCATTAAATTTGGTGAAAAAGTGTTTTTCCTCTTTTACCCCCCCCCCCCCCCCCCCAAACATACACCCCGTCACATTTATGTATATAGATGGGGTCAAATTCAATATGTTACAGATCGACCTGTACCAAAAAGAATCCATACTCGTATGGGATGGCCCAATGGAATGGTCCATTTGTGTACACTGTGCTGTGTCCTACAACTGATCATTTCTTGCGTAGCTAGCTTATGTACCTGCGTAAGTAGTATTTTCAGTATGTCATGACAGTAATTGTCATGTCATTTACTTACATGAGCTACTGTCGCCGTGTAAATGTAGCTTAAGGCAAGCGCCAACAAATTATTTTAATTATAGAAACTTATTTACCTAGCAACAAAAAACAATTAACAACGGTTTTGCGTCTATTCACCTCACATTCTGTTTACACTGTTTTTACAATACAAAATATCAGAAATGTCAGTAGCCACCTCAAAAGGTTAGGCATCATCTTAACATTTTAATTCGTAAGATCATGCCAGATTTTAATACAATTCTTTAAATCAATTAGACACTATCACACTAGCTATAGACCATAGATAAAATTATGTATAAGTGAGTGAGTCATAATGCCAAGCTTTTATTCCTCGCAAACATAAATTACATCATTTCTCAGCTGGTGCACTATCTATAAAAAAGAAAATATCCCGCATATGTTTCATAGAAAAAAACAAAAAACTAGAGATACAAACTTTTGTGCAATATCCGCTAATGTAAACGAAAAGTAAAAAATAGCTAAGTACTAAAAAAAATACATTAACGACCGACGGAGGTGATGAAATTCGCATTTTATTTATGACAAGACCGATGTGCCCTATACAAAACTGTGATATATAAAAAAAAAACAAAACAAAAAGTTCGCCGACTTTTATGTTTGATTCAAGTTGAGGCGTTCTTTTTTAAACATGATACTTTCATCTTTGATGTGTTTTGTTGTTGTTGTTGTAATAAGTCTGTTGTACCTCTCTGACTTTAAATTAAATCGAACAAAGTGAAAATGTCTTGTTTGACTCTCCTTTACTTTTTTTTCTAGGTAATTTCAATCACAGAATTCTTTACTAAACGATAATTTTTTTTTTTTACAGAATAAACCACTTCTTGTTGAACCAATTGACTTTGAAGGTTTTATATTGAAGAACAAAACCCTAATTCAAAATGATCCGCAACGTGAACTTCTACTGTATCCCAACGATGATGTCTCCGTAAGTATATTTCCGTTTCAAATCTATAATGTTTTGTTTACTTTCAGAATTGAATAAAGAATTCTATTGTATTGTAAATTTGTCATAATTTGAAGAGTTATTATTTTAAAATAATTTAAAAAAAATTATTTATTAAGGTTGCTTCCCACGGCGCGTGATTTCACGATCCAAACCACTTAGTGCGGAGGAGCTCGAGCCAGTCCGCGCACGCTTGCGCCGCGCCTTTGAAGTTACCGACTCAAAATGGATTAGACACGCCATCACAGGCGAGCTCGCGCCACCTCAAGCCAGGCTCTTTCCACGGCGCGTTGGCTCGTGCTTGTGCTCGCGCGGCGTGGTTCGTGAAATCACAGGCAGTGGGAAGCCAGCTTCAGACCTTGTTCATGGCTTGTATATTCCGGGGTTTACGGCTAGACCCTTTCCGCGACGCGTTGGCTTGTGCTCGTGCTTGCGCGGTGCGTTGGCTTGTGCTCGTGCTCGCGCGGCGCGGTTCGTGAAATCACTAGTAGTGGGAAGCCAGCTTCAGACTTTGTTCATGGCTTGTATATTTCGGGGTTTACGGCCAGACCCTTTCCACGGCGAGTTGGCTCGTGAAACCACGCGCCGTGGGAGGCCAGCTTTAGTAATACAATCTTGAGTCTATGTTAGTTACAACTACAATAATTTTAACCATGGAGGAGAAAGAAAACAAGAAAAATACCTTCAACTATTGAAAGTTTCTACCAAGCCTCCTAATGCTAATACTCGTTTAAAAGTTTCTTTTCTTTCGGTTAACAAAACTGTCTAGTACTTCAGGCTTTAAACAATTTTCTTGATGAAGTAAATTTTACACAATTTCACTGAACATGTGAATAAGTGCTAGTGGGAAAGCGCACAGAAATTTGCAATTAGTATACTGTGTATGGGCAGCGCAAAGTTGCGCGTTTGCGCTTCAAGCAATACATTTGCACAGAGCGTGTAGTGCATCAATTGGCAAAAAAGATCACCAACAATACTCGTGAAACTCTAGTGTGTATTGGTTCCACGAAAATTGCCGCAAATTCGCTAATACGTGGCTACGTGCGGACACAACACACGAAATTGTTGCGAGCGCTTGAATCGCATTGCTCTGTCCTAGAAGTGGATGAGTTCAGGACAACGAAGCTGTGCAGCAATTGTTTTGAGCCGGCGATGTCGTCTCGGTCTCCACACAGGTTCCAGTTTTACAAAAACTGTGGTACCACGTGGAACCGGGACGTCAACGCCGGTAAGAACATTCTGTGCATTGGCCTAGCCTAACTCCAGGGCAGGCCATTGCACACAAACTTCGACCGAAGTACCCCCCTTCCCTGACCAGGAATAACGCGTAAAAGCTTCGGCTGTAACAAGCCTACTACGCCGCTATGGCCCCCTTGAGGGGTTTACTCTTTGGTATAGATATAATCTTTGCATCGCACTTTGTCAGTCCGACCGAAATGTCAAACATACTATGTAGTTTCTAATCGACAGTTCGGGAAGGCCACCACTGGTAGATTATATTAGATTTTTGTGGTGGCGTGTGCAGGCCTTGGCCTCGCATTCACTGCTACCTGAAAGATTTATTGTGAGTCCCCGTTCAATTTACTCCCTTTAGACTGTTAATAAAGTCCAATATATGTGCCGAGGCTGGTTGCGCAGCCTTACTTTCATTAGATATTATCCAAAAGAGAGCTGTCAAGCTCATTGGCGATGTGGCAATAATTTGTCATATCGACTCGCTCGAGCATCGCCGCAATGTCGGCTGCTTTTCGCTCCTTTATCGCTACATGCATGGTCAATGTTCTGATAAAATATTTAGTCTGATTCCTTGTAAAGATTCCTGCACGCAATACTCGCGCTGCAAACTGCACACATACCTTTAACCTTAAAATTACTTTTGACCGTACAGTAAAATTCCGTGAAGCTTTTTTAAGTTTATATATACAATCTGTATTTTTGAAACTTGATCATACGAAATGTGCGGATACTAGACACCTAGACAAACAAAAAATTGTATGGCAGGAATGGGGGGGGGGGTCCACATCAACCGTTTGGGAGTTACAGGGCGATACTGGAACATTGTGTTAGAGTTGGGTGATGCCACGAACCAAGTGGAAAAACTGGCTGGTGTAAGAAAAAAGCTAGATTTTCACATAACACCCTGTATCTTAAAAACTACAGGGCGTACAGTCACAGTTAAAAGCTCATTGTATGCAGAACTTCATGAGCTCTCCAATGACTGCTCAACCAGCCCCATCCCCTGTTCCGTAAAGAATTATTGTCTAAACTCAAAATTTGGGATTTTCTTATCTTTTTTTTATTTTGACCTCTATTATTTTTGCAAAAAGGTCGGTAACATAACTTTTTTTTATAAAAACTGTAAACTGTAGACTCTCCTCTTTAATTTGACCTATTAAACCCTATGTGTTAACTGTAGCCGTTAAACAGTTAATAACTCATACCCTATTCAGGTCACACCGAAATTAGACGATATTTTTTAAAATGACGTGCTAATGGAACAAATTGTCGTTGAGAATAGGTTTGAGAATAAGTTATGAGCTAATAACTCTTAAAGGTCTATACTTAGCAGATAGGGTGTAATAGGCCAAATTAAAGAGGAAAGTGTACAGTTAACACTTTTTATAAAAAAGGTTCTGTTAACGATCTTTTTACAAAAATAATAGAGGTCAAATTAAAAAAAAGGAAGAAAATCCTTAAATATTTATTTTAGAACCATATAACTCCTGAGACGAGTGGGGTACGGAGCTGGTTGAGCAGTCGTTGGATTGGCCATCAAGCTCTGCATACAATGAACTTTTAACTGTGACCGTACCCCCTCCCCCCTGTCATACAAGTTTGTCTAATATCCGCACATTTCGTTTGATCAAGTTTCGAAAATACACATTGTATATATGTATATACATCAACATCTCCGCCACTCTCCTCATGCCTCATAATCCTTTCCCTATATCCTTCCTGCCATGTTGTGCTTTGCATCAATAGGCTTTGCTTTATAATAATAAAAAAAAAACATTCTGGGATTTAGATTCCACACGTATTTTGGATGTGCGAAAAGCATGTGCTAGGTGGAGTAATATCCGCCTGGCCAATTGCAGAGCAGTTGCTCTGAGGTTTCATGAGCATCTAGACAGAAGCGGCTGAATGAAGTGTCAGTCAAGCCCATCTTTTTTAGGTCATACTGCAAGGAGCAGTGACCTGAGAAGAGCTCTATGATCATTTTAAGCTCTGTTCTCCCAAGGAGTAGGAGTTCTTTTGCTTTTCCCCCAGAGGAGTCGATAAACTTTTTCGTAGCCCTTCCCAATAAAGGGATTTTCGTTCGTTCTTGAAGCTATTTAGGGTAGCTTTGCGGTAACATTTTGAAGTACCACAAAATGGCTCTGGTCCGACTAAGGAAGTTTTCGCTCCTCTTTTTGCTAGGTAGGCTTTCAGCACGGTATACATACTAACAAGGTATGACTATCCGGCACCATAGATTCTCCATTTTCTCCATTAGCCGATTCGCATGACACGTTTCTTAAAAAGTAAAAAAATATAAAGCTTAATATTTATGTAAATTTACTCAACTGGATCCATTTAAAATCTTAAAATAAGTACCATTTGACTTTCTAAACAGAAAGATAAATTGAACGAAGATTATTAGAATTGTATTCCACATATTAATTTGCCACTAACCCCACTTTTTACACTTCGTTATGATGTATTGCGAATTTGGTTTCTATTTGAGATAATTACGATTACCACTAACTAATTTCACTATAGAAATAATAAAAAGATCTTAAATAATCAATTAGGAGCGCAAATCACAAGTATTTCAGTCTTATTTTGTTTTAATCCGAACTGATTTCCCTGAAATAAGGTTTAAACTAAAAAATGCAATGGATCCAGTGGAATAAATTTACATAAATATTATAACTTTATTTTTCCCGTTTTAAGAATCGATTCGTGTGACGTCACACGCACTTGACAGCCCGGACAATCATACCTTGTTACTCTGTATATCGTGGGCCGTCAACAACTTCATTGCCTTTATGGCCCTAATGTCCCGGTACACATATAAGGATAACTTTGTTTTTTCGGGAAAATTTTTATGAATTTGCTGATACTGGCAGACTATCCCTGACTTAATAGTGAAAGTCTTGTAAGGCCTTGAGAGCGGCTTGACTATCCGAGAGGATATTGATGGTTGAACCATAGGTACCTTTTTATACCCTAGATGAAATCTATAGGGGTATACTAAGTTTGTCATTCCGTTTGTAACACCTCGAAATAATGATGGTAGAGCAAAATGAATTGGACACCCACGCATAATATTAAAAGTTATTTTGATTTTTGCATGTCCGTCCGTCCGTCCGTCCGTCCGTCCGTCCGTCTGTCTGTGCGCACAATAACTCGAGAACGCGTATACTTAGAGAGCTGAAATTTTGTACACGGACTTTAAAAAAAAAAGTAAAATTAAGTTCGAAAATAAAACAAATCGGGCAACTCCTTCGTGGGGTTGCCATACAAAACTTTCGTTTTTCACTATATATTTGGACACTGCCTGAGAACGCATCAATATAGAGAGCTGAAATTTGGTACGTGGTGTTTTCATTGTACTAGCAAATAAAATTTCAAAAATGAACTAAAGGGGGAACCTCCTTCTTGGTGTTGCCATATAAAAACTTAGGTTTTTTACGTATACTGTGAAAACGGTCAGTCCAAGACATTTTTATTGTACTAAAAACTTTTTCAGAATACGAAATCCTATAATATTGGTTATAATAATTTTTTCTGTCCGACAAACCGTTCTAGAAATATATGCGAAAAACTGCTTCAAAAACCAAACTTGCACATAAGGGTGACAAACGAAATTTCATACGGGCATTCATCTAGGGTATCATAAGAATTGGTCTTAGACCAATTCTAGCTTTTTTACTTGTTAGTTGTTAATTTTTGTATCATCGATTATAGTCGTTTTTCAAGTGGTTTCCCCAACATGTTATTATTTTGGTACCGTTCTACTAATAATTTCTAATGAGAGCGAATCAAGTAAAGGTATTGTTTTACTATGCGTCCTCACTCGCCTATAAGCAGAATTAGATAGGACTACAAGTTTTATTTTTATAATGAAATAGCAGATTGTACAGTCCACTTTTCAGCCGAGTCAATACACTTTTTTAGTCCCATAATTCATAAAGAAATTTTTTAAATCGAAGAAAGGTAGGCTCGTTTTTCTTATAAACATTCTTACAGGCCCAGGTGGCCAGGCAATCATCAAGTTCTATTCCAAGTCTTGCTGTTGCCTTAGAAACAAAATTTTACGTTACGGTATACCTAGCAGAATACACCTTACGTCTTAGCCGAGATTTAAAGATGGAAAAATTTTATATGAAAATTATAAAAACAATTTCACTCAATTTGCTTGAAAGTTGTCACTATAACAACAACACTATACTTTTCAATTTTAATTTGGCATACTTATTGCTTCCTAGGTTTTCTGAATAGATACATCTGAAATTTGCATGGACAAAAGCAATCAAAATTACTTCATTGCTGCCATTGTCAGCTCAGGGAATTTCCATTTGTCCACATTCGCCCCTCTGCCGCAGGAATATATATATGCAGCTATAAAGCATTCTTTTCAACTTATTACTGAGTAAAAAAGCCGGTTTTTCGTCAACGGCTTTTGTAGCTTCGTGGGTTTACTAAATTTATAAAATTGGATTGCTTGCAATGTATATTGCCATATATGTCTGTATTTTCAACATACATATTGTTCATATGCGTTGGTCGACTCTGTTGGTAAAAGCTATAAAATAGATTTATGCTCATTTGTTATAAATTTATTTTCATTTAAGCATAAAGCAAAAACCAGATATTCCTGCCCACTTTATGAACAATGCATTTACAAATATCTTATAAAACATACCTACCTACCTACCTACATACATAAGCAGTATCTAGTTTTAGGTTTAATAATTTTTTTATTTCTTTTTAGGAAGTAATTTTACCTCGAAAATACCGGACATTATCAAATACCATTCCAAAATGTACCATATCCAGTTCAACGTCGAATGGTACAAGTCATAATGGAAACATATCAACAAAAGTGGTGAATTCCAATGCGGAGCATAATTTAAGTCTACTGCCCACTTCAAGTTCAGGGACTATTCACTCGACTGGTACACTTTTAACCCGACAAGCACTGCATACTTATCAGACCAACAATCACCTGGTGCACTACAAATATAGCACCTACAGTGGGTCTTGTCATGATCTCCCAAGGTAAGTTCTTAGTGGAAACTTCATTTTTTGTTTATTTTACATATTTGTATTTCGCGATTATTATTTTAACCATACTGTTGGGTTGGGGAGGAATTACATCATTATGCTAACAGATAGAGGTAGAGGTGCCTTTATACATATTTGCATTGTAATTATCACGAAAGTTAAATATTTACCAAAGTGGAAGAAGTAGAATGGTTTTTATTTTTTTTATTTTTTACCTTAAATTTTAATATAAATATATTGATATAATCGAGCAGCTCAATATTAGCACTTATTGAGTAGTGTACGTGTAGTGACACGTCATTCAGATTTTTAATGTGACCAACTTTTCAAGATTTCAAAATGATACGTCATGGCGAGGGTGGGGGAGACTCTTTTTGGAACGTTGAATTATTACTTAATCGCTTCATAAGAACAATTTTTTTTTATTTATACATATGTACTTATTGAATAGCCTTCTAATTCCTTTTAATCTCCACAAAAATAGAACAGTAGAATTGAACTGCACTATCATACAAACTTCCAAGTTTCCATTCATGCTCTTAACAGCCTCAAGCCTCGAAGAGTCTAGGCCAATGTGAAATCTTCCCAAATCCATCTACTTGAAATTTATATATCGAAATATGTTCCTTGATTTGATCAACTCCCATACAGATCTCTATGTAGCGTTGATCTGACAGAGACTCTCTTATCAATATCCTCCAATGTGAATGAAAATATGCCAGACATCATAAAGCATTGATAAAAATTCGATCACTGTCCTTATTCTAGAGGACCAGCTCTGTTGAAGTAATGAAATTTTCATCTTGGTGATTATTTTTCGTGTTTGCCCTGATCACAATTAGCCAAGATACCAATCCCGTTCATTCTCAATTTGCCTAAGAAACTTATTCGGAGGAGTATAACAGAGTCACACAGTAGGTAGAGATAGGCAATATGTAGTTCTTAGCAAAGTTAACTTAACAACAAGTTGAGAAGCAGGTGAGATTTCCGTAAATAAATGAGAAGGGGCGGAGTTTTCACGTTTTACTCTCATAAAATATTCCCGCGTTTGTGAAGCACGGTTTTCATGAAATATTTGACAATGTTTGGTCATATGTTGACGAGTATTCTTGATGCAGTATGCAAACCGGTTGTTTATGGATGAGGTGAAAAGACGCAGAGAGCAAGAATACTCGTCTGGGATGGCCCAATGGACATATTTGAACAGCACGTGTTTCTGTTTACATTCGTTTTGCTATGAAGAGATTAAGTGGGAGAACTCATGCTGGATTCTCTGATATTTTCGGGAAAATGAGAATTTTATTTGAGAGGAACTTTACATCTCCTTTCAGCGTCTTCTTGACCAAAGCTAAGTTTATCTTTTTCTTAAATATGGGAGATAGTGTGACCCGAAGTACATTATTATGAATAGTTTGATAGGATTTTAATGGATTTAATAAGATTTTGTCGTTCGGATAATCCTACGTTCTCTCGATTTTTGTTTTTAATTCGTTGTCTCCCTCTGAGAGAACAAGTACAAAGTGTGGTTGGCATTGAACCGTAATAAAACTTCTTTCGTAATGTTAATTAGTGTTGTATTGGTAGTTTTCTTCGGAATGTAAATTTGAGTTTTTCTAATATATATGTTATATATTTTTTTTTGCATTTTACTTTTCCAGAGTGATACCAGGCGATGAACCTAAAGAGGAGGTATACGAAATTGATGCTGATCAGGATCGTATTGATGAACAAATGACAAAGTCTCAAGCTGATACAATAACCAAACAAGGATATCTTTTAAAAGGACCAGAGGATCGAATGTTTGCTCACATTGGCTCAAAATCGTTTAAAAGACGGTAATTTCTATCACCAAAGGACTAGTATTGCATGTGAACTTTTTGTGTATAGTTGATTAATCAATTGGCATACAAATACATTGCCGAACATGCATGAGTGCATATAAAACACACTTTCCGAATGAATTTTTTTTTTAAATATTGGCAGTATCTGTAGACGCTGCGACGCCGTATTATTGAACACTTCAGACGCCAAACGTGGTTCAATACCATTGTATGAAGATTTATAAGAATTACATTTCCAAAACGCTCACACGTTCATTGAAAATTCCTCGTTAAGTTTCAATCTCCGGTTGAAAATTGTAATTCCTTTGAAATAACAATAATTAGATTGGCATAATCTAAAAAAATAACCGGAAATTACTTTTATGTGGGCAGAGTTAACAATATTATAAAACCATTTAAAATTAAGGCGACAACATTCCATTTCAGGTATTGCTACTTGAGACAAGAAGTCGATGGTACTTATATCTTAGAATTGCACAAAGACGAAAAACAAGGGGAAGCAAAGGCAACAATAGTAATGGACTTTTGCACAGATGTTGTGCAGGTATGACAGTTCTAAGAAATGAAGAGAATCTTGAGAATGTTAGTTTCCGTAATTTGTTCCCTTTTTAAGAATCCGAAAAGGGGACGCCTATGTTTTGAGTTGAGAATGACAGCGGGACATAAGTCTTTTACATTAGCTGCTGAAAATGACGAGGACTTTAAGGATTGGATAAGTAAATTACAATCAGTTTTACAGCAAAATAAAATTCAAGAAGATAAAAGATCTGCAAGTTTGGAACGAGGTATATAATTACTATTTTATTATAAAGAACTTATTTACTTATTTCACTGTTGTTACAGCCCCACCTCCTAGTCCTAGTACTATGATGTTTGGAACTTTAAAAGGCTTGGATCAAAGTATGAATCCACAATTAATCAAATATGGCCGTGAAACCGACATCTCAATAGCACAAGCACGCCGTGAAAATCGTCGTCGACTGTTTGCATGTAATCAATCACAAAATAAAGCTTCGTTAACTGATCATATTGAACAGTATCGGGAGCAATTCGGACAAAGAATATTTATTAAGTGTACAAGTTTAAAATTTCGACTACAGACAGCAATCAGTGAGAATGACAAAGAAGCCCTATGTCAAATAGAACCATACATCACAAGTTTGGCACTGTATGATGCAAAAGCTGGAAGAAAATTAACTGAAAATTTCTATTTCGATGTGAATCAGGAACATGTTAGAGATATGTTACCATCTGCACTAATCACTGAGAAATGTGAACAGAATGGTGTGAATCATACAATGAGTCATGAAAATCTATTACCAGAATTACAAAAATTACCATCTGATTGGTTACGTTTTCCGAATCAGGCAATACTTAATGTTACAGCGCCACACCCAGATATATTTTTAGTTGTAAAAATTGAGAAAATCTTACAAGGCGGAATTAGTCAATCTTCCGAACCTTATTTGAAAGCTGCCAAAGATCCTAAGTTAGGATTAAAATTGCACAAATCAGTACGTGGATATTGCCAAAAAATAGGACATTATAGAATGCCATTCGCTTGGGCAGCACGACCTCTTTTTCGATTGTATAGTAGTGATTTAGATACAACAATTGAGTTTCCTGCCATTTATCGGCAAGAAGGTAACAAGTTAAAAGACGAGGAGCTACTTAAATTACTTTCGGAATATAGAAAGCCTGATAAATTTAATAAATTGACTGTGATACCTGGGTGGCTTAAAATTGACATTGAGTCAATAGTCGAACTGCCAATTAGTAAGCTTTTTTTATATCATTTTCTTCTTATTTCAAATTCCTTAAATTGGTCGTTAGACCTGGGACCGTTGTACCGTTATTTAGAATGTGTACTTCTTTTGAGTTTAACTTTTATCAAAACACTGAAAATTTCTTTTTCTTTCTTTTCTAGATTCATTAACTACAACTCTTTCACCGCTGAAACCATTTCCAATGCCCCCAACACATCCACCTACTTTGGAAATTTGTGAATTTCCTGGAAATTCTGAACGTGATGTTCATCCTTATACGACTTTCGTTAATCATCTTTATATTTATCCAATTTGCTTAACATTTGATAGCCAAAAATTATTTTCTCGAGCTAGAAATATTACGGTGATTATAGAATTAAGAGAAACTGACGCTGAAGATGCTATGCCCTTAAAGGTAAATAGAGCAAGATAAGATCAAGTATATTCTATTTAACATTCTAATTAAATTTTTTTTTTATTATTACATATAGAGTATTTACAGTCGTCCAGGACAAGATGTACTTGTTACAAAGATCGCCTGTCCAGTCTTACACCACAGTACAAACCCGACGTGGTATGAAGAGATAAAATTGCGCTTGCCACTTCATATTACACCACAGCATCACATATTGTTCTCATTTTTACATGTTTCGTGTAATCTATCGAAAAAGCGAGATGTTAATGCATCATTTGAGACACCTGTTGGATATGCATGGTTGCCACTGCTGAATAAAGGAAAAATTAATTTAGAAGAGCAAACGATATCTGTAGCAGCTAGCTTACCATCAGGATATCTTTCTATACAACCCCTTGGATTAGGAAAGGGGGTGAGTTATCGAAATTATATGTTTTGTAATATGTGCCTGTGTGTTGTGTGTTTTCACTTACATTTTTAACATTTGAGTTATTTGATTTAAACGAACTTAGTCTTCATCGATTTTGTGTTTAGTGGGTGCTCAGCCTATCCCCATATTGCATATATAAATATATATAACATGATAAACGTCATGCGAGCGGGTGGTGCACTACTTTCCACCATCGCGGGTGAATTTTATACTGGGAAATTTCGTTGCCCAATGGGTATTGGGTGATATCCATACATCGATATAATTTTTCGCGAGAAACTGATCAGATCTAACTTTCAAGTAAAAATGTGGGCCGCGCAGGCATATATTTGGCTATTCCGAAACGTTTTCGCTCCCGCCACGGAGCTCATCAGCGGTATTCCTAATACATAACGAGATGTTTTTACCTACTCGGTGCAATAAATACGCAAATCTGTTGAACTTTCTAACTATCCATTACGTTAAAGACAATTTTTCAAATATACATACTTTATATTATGTACATTTAAAAAACTTTTATTTTACAATTTGGGTCTCGTAGCATATACGCCGAGCTTTTATCCCCGACCAACGAATCTACAGCAGTAGGTGATGGTTCGAACTAGCGGATTTTGTTTTAGTTCCAGGACATTTATTCTATAGGTCAATGCGTTGTATGGGATATGGTTTAAGCAGGGACCACCATTTAATCCTTGCAAAAACTTCTATCTGTATAACGCATCATCTTACAAGGAACCTTAATCTTATCCCCATATTGCATATATAAATATATACAACATGAATAAAGGATTAAATGATAGTCCCTGCATAAACCATATCCCATACAATGCATTGACCTATAGAGTAAATATCCTAGAAGTGAAACAAAATCCGCTAGTTCGAACCATCACCTACTGCTGTAGATTCGTTGGTCGGGGATAACAGCTCGGCGTATATGCTCCGAGACCCAAATTGTAACAAAAAAGTTTTTTAAATGTACGAAAAATTGTCTTTAACGTAATGGATAGTTAGAAAGTTTAACAAATTTGTGTATTTATATAGGTAGGTATAAAATCTCATTTTGTATTAGGAATACCGCTGATGAACTCCGTGGCGGGAGCAAAAACGTTTCTTTTTACTTAGTACCTCAGTACGAAAAGCCTATTAATATTCGAGTTGAATGCATATGATCGACTTCTACAATTATAAATCTATCTGTATCTCATTATTTGAGAGCAATACTTTGCAGATTTCCTATAGAATAAATCTATCACCTTACTACACACTGAACTGAAGTTATCCTTTTGCAAATAATATAAGAGTGTGCAACAAAGATAATTTCTAATTTTTAATTTGTTTAACTGTCACGATCACTTTCATGCTATCTAATCTTAGGTTTTTGTTTCTTTTCTTTTTATTCTTTTCACGCTAAATTTTCCAGCAGAATTGTGGACCAGAAATTCAATGGATCGATAATCAACGACCCCTGTTCACAGTAACATTCCGTCTTGATTCGACAGTTATAACAGCTGATCAACATTTGCATAACTTATTTGCGCATGCTGAACGTCTTTTGGAACATTCACGTATATCAGCAATACCTGCAGAATCAGAAACATGTAAAATACTTAAGGCAGCTCATGCCATACATATAACATCTTTGATTACGTTCTTACCAACAATAATGAATCAACTATTTACACTACTGGTGAATACAAGCAGCGAGGAGATTGGTTTAAATGTAATTCGACTTTTAATAAATATTATTCACATGATAACCGAAGAAGCTGGCCGTAAAGAACTTTTGCTGTCGTATGTAAAATTTGTATTTTACTCGCCATTATTTAAAGGAAGCACGAGCACAGTACATGGAGAGTTATGTCGACATCTTCCAACAATCTTGCATCCAAATAATACTGATTTTTTAATTGTTAACAAATTCATGAAATATTCATCGATATTTTTTGATATTATTATAAAAAGTATGGCACAACATTTACTCTGCACTGGTCGAATACGTATGCATCGGAATGAACGATTTCCTAAAGAATTTCCCAATCGAATTGAATCTCTTGTGCAGGTTCTTGTTCCTTATTTAGTTCAACGTTACAAAGATTTACCTATCGAAACGGCACATTTGAATAAGTCATTGTCGTTGTTTATTAAACGATGCCTAACCTTTATGGATAGAGGATTTGTTTTTAAACTGATTCGATTTTATATGGAGAGATTTTCACCTGGAGATCCAAGGACACTGCAAGAATTTAAATTTAGTTTCGTTCAAGAGATCTGCAATCACGAACATTATGTTCCCTTGAATTTACCATTTTTATTGAGCCCGAAAAATCGTCCGCCAGACTATATGCAACATTTTACATTGTCTGAAGAATTTTGTAAACAACATTTTCTTGCCGGATTACTATTGCAAGAAGTTAAGAGCAGTTTAAATGAAATAGGACATGTACGTCGTTATGCACTTAGCATTTTGAAGGAACTTCTAGCCAAGCACGATCTTGATGATCGATATCAAAATAAAGGACAACTTTCTCGTATTGCCTTGCTATATGTTCCATGGTTGGGAATTATTATGGAAAACGTTAACCGAATATCGGACGGAGCTGATTTGAATAAAAGGGATTGCACATCATTTAATCGAATATCATCAAGTAGTAGTTATGTTTTTGCTGCTAAAGATAGTAGCGTTAATACATCCGCCAATAATACCAATGTACATACATCATCTGCAAGCACTCCAAGAGCTAAAAATCGTCTAACATTACACATTGATTATCCCAGTCCTATTAGAGCATCGATTCATCTTAAAGACACGAATTACTTGGCTGCAATTGCTGGACAAACTATTGTAAATGGTCACTCAACTGTTTCTTTGGACTCTCAGTGCTCTGGATTGTCACAAGATACGAACACACTAAATAACGAGAATGATGTACAACTTCGAAATGGAGTGGGACACGTACGATCTGTGAGTGTTACCCAACCTATATCGATGCCACGCTGTGATAAATTCTCAATAGGTGAAGCAAAAGATTTGCTTGTAAGTTTTCTATTTGTTGTTAAACATTTGTCACAGGATCACATTATATCCTGGTGGCAAAATTGCACTGAAAATGAAATCATTTCCTTTTTGACTATTCTCGATTTGTGCCTTATTCACTTTAGATATGTTGGGAAAAAGTATCTTGTTTTAAGTGATGCAGGAAAAGATCGTAGTCGACATGCTAAAGCAAGCACATTGCCAGCAAGAATGGTGCCTCCATCTAGTGATGGAGGTGGTGCTGTTCATGAAACAGGCACATTGAATTATGTTCAAAATAATCGTGAAAACTTGGTCGAAGAAGCTGTACGATCACAGGTTGCATTGTATGAATCTAATATGGCAACTGAAATTGGTATGATAATTCTAGACTGTATGGGATTATATTCGATACAGTTTCGTGATAAACTCATCGAAAGTTCTGTATTACCAAAGTTAGCTGGCGTTTATTTGAGATATCTTCAATTGGGACAATCAGAAACATTGTCTAAGCATGTTTTTGCCGCATTAAGAGCCTTCATTAATAACTTTTCACCAGCTTTATTTAAAGGAAATGCTACTTTATGTGGTCAATTGGTATATGAACTCCTCAAAGGCTGTGATAGTCGTCTTGTAACAATTCGACATGAATCTTGTGCCGTCCTCTATCTATTGATGCGAAGTAATTTTGAATTTAGTGGTCGAAAAGGATTGACTCGCGTACATTTACAAGTTATAATTTCTGTTTCACAAATGATTGGAAATGTTATAGGACTGAATAATGCACGATTTCAAGAATCTCTTTCTCTTATAAACAGTTATGCTGGATCAGATAAAGCAATGAAAGGAACTGGATTTCCTGTAGAAGTAAAAGATTTAACTCGTCGTGTTCGTACAGTTCTAATGGCTACGGCTCAAATGCAAGCTCATCATATGGATCCTGAACGCTTATTAGAGCTTCAACATTCTTTAGCCAACTCATATGCATCGACTCCTGAACTTCGACACACTTGGCTTATTACAATGGCAAGAAATCATGAACAGAATGGTAACATATCAGAGGCGGCTTGTTGTAATTTACATATATCTGCTCTTATGGTGGAATATCTTAAACTCCGAGGTAGTGATCTTGTAGTATGGGGAGCTGAAGCCTTTACTTCAATTTCTAGAAACATTCCAGTCGATGAAAAAGGCTTAAAGCTAGATTCTGGAGCACAAGATTCACAATATACAGAACAAATGTTGCTGGATCAGTTAAAAGAATGTGCTGAATATTTGGATAGAGCTGAAAGGTTTGAATGTTTAGGACATCTATATCGTCTCATTATTCCTATTCATGAAAAACGAAGAGATTATACAGCTTTATCGCAAAGTTATGAACATCTAATGCAAGCTTATAATAAAGTTGTTGATGTAAATCGATCGGGAAGGCGTATGCTGGGAAGATTTTATCGAGTTGTTTTTTATGGCCAGGTATTTTAAAACATATTTTGTGTGGAAGAATATTGATTGATTGTTGTTTTCTATTTTTTTTTCTATAACAGATGTATTTTGAAGAAGATAACGGTATTGAGTATGTCTACAAGGAGCCAAAACTAACTTCGTTAAGCGAAATTTCTGAGAGGCTACATAAACAGTATAAAGACAAGTTTGGTGCTGATGTTGTTAAAATGATTATGGATTCATCGCCAGTAAGTAGAGTACAATGATTTATTTTAAAACATATAAAAAGAGAAATTATGAGATAAGTCTGTTTGGTTTTTTTGTTGTTGTTCTAATAATACAGTTATATACATGTCAATTCTTGTTATCGTGCCGTAAATAGCACTCTTTGATTGTGTTCCACAACAGAAGATTTGCTATAAATTTTTTATATATAAACGTTGAGGCATGTTTGTAGAATGAAATCGCATCTACATTTGTTATCTAATCACATATTTCATTAGTTTCTCAATCCGATATTTAGTTTCGAAGATACCTCGAAAAAAAGTGAACCAGTCCTTTTTAAAATTGGATAATGACCGTTTTGAGTGAAAAATGGCTTTATTTTAATCTCGTCTTACGTCCGGTAAATTTACCACCGCAACAAAAAACGCTCACAACAGACCAATGCATACGAAAAAAAGAACGGGAAGAATATATGTAAAATGATGGAAAGGGGTTATATGACCCAAGTGCTAAAAAGACATTTTTTAATGGTAAAAATGTCCGTATGAAATTTACAGTATTAAAAAATAACCCCGTCACTCGTTTACACTCTTTTCCCCGTTAATTTGATACCCCCACAATCATATAACCCGAACATTACAAATAAAACTAAAAAAAAAACCTCATTGCTTTACTCCCCCTCCACGGAAAGTTATATACCCGTGAAAATAGCTATATTAGACTCACCGACTCATCTTTCAGTCTTGATTCAATCAGAACGCCACATAAATTTCTACGCATATCCCTCTTTGCATTCACACCAGTAAAACAACGTGATGTAATCTGCAGCTCGGATAAATCATTAAAGCATGATTAAAACGTCCGGTGTAGTAGAACAGCTTTGTCCAAACTGTCACATGAGTAGGATGCTTCTATAATGTGACTATACTTTTTCTTTCAACATTTTTAACTAAAACACTACTCAATTTTTAATACAAAGGTTCTTATGTAAATCTAAAGTGGTGAAGGAAAGAGACTTACAGCATGCATTAATTTGTACTAGAGGAAAAGGGCCAAAATGACAAGCAAAACTATTTCGGCAAGAAAAAAAAAGCTAATAACAATTTGTTCCACTTCACATGCCATTCTGCTTTTTTTTTAGCAGGTTGACAGGAGGTCCCAAGCACGGACGCCATAGCGGCCCATTGTGCTATCCTGCTAGATCCCATTCAACAAAACCTTCCTGTCCTCTTAATGAAGCGCATCAGGTCTTGGTGAGGAAGGCTTTTCAGCGAAGGCCGGACACGCACACAAAAAGTGTTCGGTTGTCTCAGGTTCTCCCTCCAAGCACACTCAGGGCTGTCAATAATTAGATGAGCGTGAAGCGAACCGTGGCCGGTGATGATGCCAACCACAGTTCTACATTGTTTCCTTCCGAGTCCCATGAGAAAATCAGAGATATTCCTATTGGGCCCATCAAAAAACATTTTTGTGCACCGGCAAGTACTCAGGTTCGCCCATCTCTGCTGATGCTTCCTATGAACATCCACTTTGATGAGAGACCCGATACTCGAGATGGTAAAAAAAAGGTCCTTTCATTCCACATGATCCCCATGTGACCAGGAACCCACAGAAGGGACACCTTGTTGTGGATACACTACTTATCCACAGAGGACCTGCAATCCCCCCGTAACTCAGATGTTATCCGAGGGACACTTAGAGCCATTAAGGCTGCCTGACTATCCGAAAGGATAGCAATGTCCTTCCCCTTCATTTGCATATCAAGGGCTATCTTCGCTGCCATTGAGATAGCGAAGACCAGTCTGGAAGACACTGGTGTGTCTTCCAAATGAGTACTCCATCCCAAAGTCAGGTTCAGGAAAGTAGACTCTCGCCCCAGCTCCCTCATTAGTGAGAGAGCTGTCGGTGAAAATTTTTAGAGCGACTGGGGAAGGCTCGATAAGGCACTTCCCTCCGTCAACGATTCGCTTACAGGAAAGCTCACAGAGAAGCGACACCCAAAACGAAGCCTATACGCCAGAGAGCAATGAGAGAGGCAGTGCAGCCATTCTCCCAATATCCCCATGAGCACAATCTGCACACAGCCCCTTTGGCTTCTGCCTGAATGACAAGATCCAGAGGTGGCATATTAAGTAGGACCTCAAGAGCAACAGTAACCGTAGATCGCATGGAGCCCGTAATTCCGTGCAGCCCGCCAGCTTCTGGAGTGCAATCCCCACAAACGTCCTTGGCCACCATACACAGAAAGCATATGTGACCATGGGTTAACGCTCGAGGTGTACATCCAGTGCACAACCCTCGGTGTCATGCCCCATGTGCAGCCAAGGTTCTCCTGCATTGAGCGAAGAGTCTTATAGCCGCATTAACTTTTTCCTGTATGTGCAATCCCTATATCAGCTTCGAGTTAAGGTAGACTCCAAGGTGCTTCACATGAGGAGAGAGAGTTGCAGAGTGTGTCCAAGGAGTTTTGGAAGAACAAAGTACCCAAGCTTAGCTGGTCTTTGTTGGGTTCACTGTTATATCATGACGGGTGCACCAGTCCTCAATAATATTGAGGCCTCGTTGCATGAAGTCCATTCTACTTGGTAGAGCCACAGAAAACATACAACTAGATAAGTAAATCTCGATATAAACCCGGGTCAATTTTTCAATGCTCATTAACGTTTTAATCAAGAAATCTATCATTGCGAAGAATTTATTTGGCATAATACAGCAAGAGAGAGAGAAAATGTATTGAGCTTTCTATCAGCGGGCCATTAGTTCGTTTTAATTCGACTGCTTTTTTGTGAGGTTTTCACATTTAGATGGAAGTCTCAGGTAGAACTGACAAACTGTCACAAATATTATTACAGCCATTTTTCCTATTACACTGTCTATGGCATCTTTTTGAACGAGCACCACCTTACAGTCAAACAGCTGCTTAGTAATTGAGCAATACATTTGCAGTACTTTTGCTAAGATGTGTACTTACAGAAAACCAATACTTCTCCCTACCATCATACTTAATAGTTCCATCCACTGACTTATAACAATGGATTGAGCGATTTGCTATTTCATATGGCACAAATAATATTGTGTTTCTGTATATCACCGTTAGAGCACCCTTTAAAACGTTTACTACATAAAAATATGTAAAATTCAACCAATCAGATGAAATTTTACACCCGTAAATAGAATTAAATTAAAAAAAAATTATTTTCTTTTGTCCAAGTTATATTTTAATCGCTAATAAGCACTCTTATAAGAAATTAAACTAATTCCGACTTAAATTTTCAAAAGTTATTCTTAACTGAATCCTGCGTATGGGCAAGAGAGACGGCGAATGGTAAACACTATCTTTACCTTATTCTTTCTGCGGTGATTTCGTCTGCAGCAAACATAAAAACATGAAATGGCATAAGTAAACGTTTAGTAAACAATATTTTGTGTTGGTAGCTCCAACTCTGCCATAGGGCGAAAGAGAGAACTGTAAAACTTGTGCCATTCTTTCCTATAGGAAAATGGCAATACGCTCAGTCCATTGTTAGACGTCAGTGGTTCTATCTTATAGGAGAATTTTTTTTCTTGTATTAATATTCTAAAATTCACTTTTCAGTAATTTGTTATAAGCTGTTCACCTATATGTTCCACAAGAAATACACGAAAAATTGGCCGTCCATAACGACAGTTACTTCTGCTTCAGTTATACAAAGTATTTCTGCCTGCATTTGTCTATTCCGTACCGAAACTGTTAATGTTCTGATACAGTTGACTAGACTCAGTTAGATGTAATTAAAACGTGCATTGATAAAACTTATATTCAAAGCAAAATTAACTCTTTGACACCATTTATGTATCCGCCTTCGTGGCGCAATTGGTTAGCGCGTTCGGCTGTTAACCGAAAGGTTGGTGGTTCGAGTCCACCCGGGGGCGCTTACTTTTTTTTGATTTTGCTCCAGTTATTATTCCTATTTTTTTTACATTTGCGATTTATATATTTTTTTATTATAAAATTTTATTCCAACGAAATTGCAATTAGATATCTATGTATGATATTATGTTTAATTATCTTTTAGAATTAAGTAATTTTCTTCCGAAATAAATGTAAGTGGATAATTATCGCCAAGTCTGAAATGTCAATTTCCTTATGATCTATTTTTTTGGTTGCATTTTTAGTAAAAAGTTAAAATTATATTAAGCTGGCGAAAATGTATAGCTAGAACTTTTAGGTAGCCGTAAGATGACTGTGCCAAGCCTGTTGCTATGAAAACATTTTGTACTGAGAATTTAACACATGTTTAGCATAACAATACTACTAATATATACCCACATTTTTAATAAAAAATATAAGTTTTAAAAGTACACTTTTACCCGATAGGCGGCCAACAAAGTCCTAACTCCGGCCATAATGTTACCTAATGTCGGCCAAAGAAAAAGAAAACAGTTTTAAGGGAAGTTCAGACTTTTATTTTAATACAAATATATTAGTATTCGCGGCAACTTATTGCGTTTAGCAAGAACAAACAACAAATATAAAAGTAATGAGTAACAAAGGGTCTTTTCAATATATTAAACTACTTATGAGGTCAAAAGTTCAAGCTCAAGTACTTATGTACTTATATACTTGGAAACTGCTTGAGAACGCGTCGACATGGAGAGCTCAAGTTTTGTACACGGCGTTTTCATAAAACAAGATCCAAAATGCAAATCGGACAAGCTCTTCTTTGTGTTGCCATACAAAATTTTGGGTGTTCACGGCCTGAAAACGCATTGATGGAGAGAGCTGAAAGTTTGTACGCAACGTATTCAAAAATAAGCAAAATCGAGCAACCCCTTCTGGTGTTGCCATATAAAACTTTGGGTTTTCATTATATTTAACTTTTATTCTCATCTAGGGTATAATATTATTGGTTTTAGACCAATTATAACTTTTTCTTTAGTTAGGATTATATTTGTGACCGACTTTAAAGTATTATAAATCTTTAAGTTGTCTTTGAACGGATCTATGCCGACTTAAAGTTTGGAATCAGCCTAACGTCGGTCATTTGTGGCCGATATTAAGAAAAGTTCGAAAATTACGTTCCCTAATGCCGGCCCCCCGATATATTTTAGAAAAGCTAAATTTTTGGTATTTTCTTCACTTCAAAATGTAAGTACGAATGCACTTAAATAAATAAAATACTAAAGTAAAAAATACAATACTATTTAGGTAAACTACACGATTTCGCAATTACCTCAATCTCATTTCCAAAAAATTCACGGAGCACAGGCACACATTTACTAACTCTGACATTATGTGCACAGAATAAATCGTTAAGTGAAACCGTCATACATATAAGAGAAAAGATTTTTTGTTATACGATTTAAAAACAAATAATATTATTCTCTTCAATTTCCGTTTTGTATTGTGCATATTTGGTTTCAGTCATTTTACAGACAGTTTTGTCAGGGGTGGCCGAACTTTAGAGCTGGCCGACTTTAGGAGCATCTACACATATGTATGTATGTATATGATAAATTCATAATTTTTGAAAACTTAAAATTTCCATTTTTTTTTAAGTTTTTAATAATGTGGGAAAATTGGATATTATTTATTTTTATTCATCTGGCAGATTTTGTTGTTGTCCAAAATATAGAACTGTACATCACGTACCGTTATTTCGAAAATTGTGGCATCTATATAAAAAATAAACTGAAAATGATATTTTCTGTCAAGAAAAGGAATAGCAGCTTATCTCGGCGAATCCTTTACCTTAATGCAAAATTCTATCAAAATCAGAGTTGCATTCATTTCGAATTTAACCAAATGTATATCTTATCATCTTAGTTAGATATAACTTAAAACAGAAAATATGTGTAATGCGCTCCCATTAGCGGGAAGTAAGCTTTTTTTACAAGGTTTTTAACGGATCTGGTTCCTCAAGACGTTTTTTTCTTTTTATAAAAAAAAAAAGAAAAAAAAGTGCCGCCCCCGGGTGGACTCGAACCACCAACCTTTCGGTTAACAGCCGAACGCGCTAACCAATTGCGCCACGAAGGCACTTGTCTCTTTCATCTTAATGAGTGATTTTTCTTCTGACTGCTTATATATATTATCTATGGAAGTTGGAATTGATTTTTTTAATTGCATACATATATTATAACATATAAATATGTATTATAAAATTATTTTTACTTTATCTGTACTCAACAAAGACATTTTTTAATCATTGGTGTTTTAATTTTTGATTGAAATTCGTCTGCTGTACCTATACATCGTACGTTTTCTTTTGTAGTTTTTAGAGACAATATACGATCAGCTGTTTTTGATTAATTAATATATAAATTATGTAGATATGCGGTTATATAACTATGTGGAGTAGGTACATAGTTTAAATCTTAGGTATTTCCCTTTTCTGTTTCCTAAAACAAAAAAATTTCTAAGCTACGAACCTTTTTTATTTTAATAAGGGGTGTCGGATTCCGGTCATCAAAGTAATTTAAAGCCAAAGAAAAAAAACGAAATGATGACAAATCTCCACATGCACCGATGGCCAATATGGCTTCCGAGCTGGACGCTCGCTCATCTGGAAACTTGCTGACTTTTCCTACGAAATGTTAAAACCGTAGTCTTCACAGTTTTGTGGGTCCAAAATCGTTGCCCTGGATATTTCTAAGGCCTTTGATAGCGTCTGGCATCCAGCCCCTTTTAGCCGAACTTAAAGTATTTGGTCTCTCCTCTTTTCTATTATAGATTGAAAGTTTCCTATCTGTTATCTCTCCATATCTCTTCTCAATTTTCATTAATGATCTGCTTTCCTTTACTTTCAATCCCATCGAGAGTTTCAATCATAACAGTATCCTTGATTTAGCTTACTTCTTTGACACTCTTGCGAGCTCCAGAGGGAATGCCGCATGGGTTAAACGAGATTGCATTATTAGATCATTGAATAACGATCTTGAAACTATCTTCGCTTGGGGCAAAGCGAATCGCGGCGAATTCAATGCATCAAAGACTCTCATCTCTTTAAAACAAGATCACCATTTAACCAATGCCGTTTCATTTGATGATACCACTAAGCGTACAGCAGATAGAGAGCTCAAATGAGTGAAAAACCTGACGATGCACACAATTTGCTTTCATTCACAGTGGCTAGATTTTAATTTTGTGATTTCAAAGACGTTTTTTATTAAATTAATTACTCTGAAAATAATTCCGTGAATTAAAATATTATATCTTAAATGAGCTGCTTACATAAAAATTGAGAGTAATATTATTTTCCCAACTACAGAGAATCCCAAAAGAAGGGTTATTTTGCTTAATTTGTTCCGGTAGCATTCGTCTTTGAAGAAAAAGTTAGAATCGACATGGTGCATACGATAAGGGCATACCAGCTGATTGCTGATTCTGCTTAATTTCCTACTCTCGTGCTGCCTACATTATTTTACGTTTGGCACGCCCATAACTCTCTCTTTCGCGCGCGAGCCAGGAAATGCCGCGAATAATAAAAAGGAAAAAAACGCAAAGAGAGCTGCTTTAGCAGAAGGATCCCTACCACTTTCTTCTCTATTCTTTCTGAGAGTGTGGGAGCCACAGAACACATTGCAGCGAACTTCGACACATTTTTCTTTGATTTGAGTTCTCTATTTATTGTATGCTCAGTGATGATACTGACATTGATTATTTATATATAGATGTGCCCAGAATCATTGAGGTCTTAGAAACGAGATGTCGCTACTTGTCTAAAATATGATTGAAACTTTTATTTAATGGTACAAAATACAATTTTTGCAGCATATAATATAAAAATGTTTCAAAACTAAATCAAAACTCCGTACCAGTCATTAAAAATTCTTTTATTAGAAGTTTTAAACCTGGAAATAACAAACGAAAGACAAGTAACGACATCTCCTTTCTAAGACGTCAATGATTCTGGGCACATCTATTTATAAATATGTAATCAATGATACTGCTTAAAACCAGGTTTATTTTAAAAACGGTTACTTGCTTGTAGGAGTCCAGGGGTGGTTGCAAATGAAAAAAAAAAAAGTAATAAGTAAGCCCGTCGACTGATTTTGATATCGATAATATCTCGTACAATTAACTAATCAGTGAACTGACCGTCAGTTGCTCAAGTAGGTGTGGGTGTGCGAGGCTGCGAAAGTGGTAAACATTTTTTTTAAGTAATAAAGTACGCCGGCTGAAACAGTTGACATCATATTGAGTTGAAAAAAAAAATCTTCAGCTACATCTTGGAGGGGAGATAATGCGTCAACTGCTCGCATGAACTTGTAAAAAAAAAACACGTAAAATAAAGTAATAGTAATGCCTGAGTAAATACAATTTAAAAAAATGGACAAAATCAGGCAACGCCTTCTTGGTGTTGCCATATAAAAATTTTGGTTTTTTAGGTATACTGTGAAAGCAATCAGTCCTAGACGTTTTGATTGTACTGAAAAGTTCGTCAGAATATGAAATGCTATGAAATTGTTCATAATCTTTTTTACTGTCCGCCGAACCGTTCTAGAAATATATGCGAAAAACCACTTCCACATTCAAACTGGTACAGAGAGGTGACCATACGAGCATCATAAGAGTTGGTCGAAGCCAATTTGCATTGTAATTTCTGTGTCTGACCAATTCTTATGATAACATAGATTAATGCGCGTATGTTGCATAAGAAGGAAGTTACGGGATGTTTTGTGAAAAACTAGCATATGTTCCTTATCGCTCTGTAACTCCGAAATGGTTGAGATGCTTTTTGTTTGGCTAGGTGAGTACTATCACCTCCTTTCATATATGCGTCTGATACGGAAAAAAGCTGTCCAATAGTCTGATACAAAGAAAAAGTGCGCAAGGTCAATATATTTCCAGCATTCTAACACTATAGATAAAAACCAACCGATTTCCGTAGCTTTCCATATGCTCTGTACATGTCCTCCAAAGTTTCAACTTGTACTTTAATTAATTTATTTAAATTTTATCTTTTCCAGGTTGACATAAATGATTTGGATACAAAATTAGCTTATATTCAAGTGACCCATGTGATACCGTATTTCACAAAAGATGAACTGCATAATCGACAAAATGAATTCGAACAAAATCATGATGTTGATAGTTTCATGTATGAAACACCATTCACAAAAAATGGAACAGCTCGTGGAAATGTAGAAGAGCAATGGAAAAGAAAGACAATTATTAAAAGTATTTAACATAAAATTCCTGCTATTACGCTAATTAATTAATTTATACTACTTTATATCTATAGCAACATACTCATTTCCTTATGTTCTAAAAAGAATACCAGTGAAAGACCATCAAGTATTTGAGTTGAGTCCAATCGAAGTTGCAATTGATGAGATGCAAATGAAAGTTTCTGAATTGGAGGAAGTTATAATGCCACCAGCTGATGTTAAGAAATTGCAATTAAGACTGCAGGGCAGTATTGCTGTAACTGTAAATGCTGGTCCATTAGCATATGCATCAGCATTCTTAGATCCTAAGGACAACAAGTATTCTTTGGATAGAGTAGAAGACTTAAAAGATATATTTAGGTTAGAAATTTCATAATATTCATAATTGGTGCCATTCGTATAGTTTCCTTATTTTTTTTACAGAGATTTTGTGGGTGTCTGTAATACTGCACTACAAGTGAACGCACGAATTATATCAACTGATCAAAAAGAGTATCATTCAGCTCTAAAGGAGAATTATCAGAAACTTTGTTCTGCTCTAAGTGAACTATTGGATGAGCCGTTAAGTCCAATTGAAGAAGGGACCTCAGCACAACGAAATAGTATGGCTCTATTTAATGCAATTAGTGGAGCTCAAAATAACACAAGTACTGCTTAAAAGCCACATACCTAATTACATTAAATATAAACAAAAACAACATTTGTAACTACATAGCGCACAAGTAACGAAAATAATAATAATATTTACAACAACAACAAACATAATAATAAGTTTACCACTTGTAAGTCTATCAGGAATATGGAATAAGTTGATACCGCGAACGGTTTCGGTTTTTATGCAGTAATTGAATAGAATAGGAACCGGATTCTGACGATCTGCCTTTTGTTTGACTAGTGCCCAATCATGTTAACAAAAATATACTAAAATCTGGTTACGATTCATTTCATCATTCTACTATCTTCAGGTCGGCTATTAAAATCTGAAATGGATAATACGAAATACGAGTAGGTCGGATCTATGCAACTTACATGAAGGGATGGAGTTGGTAGAAGCTGTGTATGCATTGTGATGCAGGAATGAGATTTGAAAATTTTTGTGGAAGCAGTTATATCAGGTATTCTTAAGGGAAGGTTTTATTACATTTCCTCCTAGGTGAGTGGCAGTGGAAAGATTAGACAATTTACTATCATTTCAGATGATAAATTGTTGCGGGCACTTAAGGTGCATTGCTTCGTTCTAAAAAGTGAATGAGTTCCGCACCACCAAGCTATGCGCCAATTGTTATGAGCCGGTGAGGCCGTCGAGGTCTCCACATCGGTACCAGTTTTGCCCAAAATATGGTACCATATGGAACCGAGACGTGAATGCCGGCTTAAACATCTTGAAAATTGGCGTGGCGGAACCCCAGGGCAGCGCATTGCACCCCAACTTCACCAGAACTACCCGATTATAACAATGACAATATATGACTGTGTTGAGCACTATAACATAGTTATGACTCCTCGGAAAAGGAGTTTAATTGATTGTTATTCGCTCGTTATAGTTCAGCCAACCATCCCCACTTCAGTTTGCAATGTCTAGATGGGACTCCTGCAATGATTCTGAGTTAATTCCTAGACAGCCTCAGAAGATCCAGGCTCTTATTAGGTGAAGGTGCTTTAATGAAACTTTTGCATTGTCTGAAGTTCATTTTCGGTCCATTCGGTTTTGGATTAATTTTTGAATGGATGAATGCTTGAATATATTCCCACATTAACTTCGTTTTGATATCAGATGATGGTGGCTTTCAATGCCGCTAGGCTATCTGTATATTCCCACATTAACTTCGTTTTGATCTCAGGTGATGAGATGGTTTTCAATGCCGTTTGGCTATCTGTATGGATATATATTTTCCTGTTAGTGTAGGATCGGCTGAGGTTTTAGAACCGTCGGTGTACCAAATTATGGCTTCATTTTCTAGATGTTTATCTATTTCCTACATATTTGGTATCTTTATTTTGAGAGGCAAACAGAGGTTGAGTCTAACGACCATCTTGTCTGATATCAAAGCACTATGTAGGCACATAGATATAGTTCGACCATTAACAGTTCTTTAAAAGTCATTCAGAATGGTTCTGTGGCTTACTTGGTATGGTTTCTACTCGTATCTGGGTTCTGAAACCAGAACTGTAACAATCTAGTTTTTTGCATTAGATTCTGATTCTATTACAGAGTCCTGATGACTTCTAAGTGGTTGCATGAATTTCTTAAATTTGTTTTTATTTATATTTCTTTAATTTATTTTATTTATTTTTATATTTTTTTTTTTTAGGTAACGGTTTTCTATCATTTTAATAAAACAACAATAAAAACGTACGCCTAAAGGGACGAAAACGCTTCTAATAATGAGTTAATGCTTAAAATGTTCTTGCATGTTGTTTTTATTCATTTTTTTTTTATAATTCTGGACAAGAACTAATTCCCGGTTATGCAGGAATTTTTGATACCCGCTTTAAAAGTATTTTATTTTTGTTTTTGATTTTGTTAAATAATAAACTTTAACTTTTGTAAATTTTTAGTTGTTAATATTGTTTCTTATAACTTTTTGTATGTATTTTCTTTTCTTCTTTTTCTTTTCTTTTTTTCTTCTATTTTTAGCAAAGAGAAGTAATTCCGAGACTTTAGTGAAATTTCTAAGGTAAAAATAGAGTAAAATTATAAGAATTTTTAATGTAACCTTCGATGTAAACATTTTTTTTTCATATTTATATAATAATATGAAATACAAACAAATTTTTATTTATATGAAAAATAGTTAAAGGATAAATGTTAATCTACAATAGTAATAGAACAAAAAAAAAAATAGTCAACGAAATGTGTCAAAGCAAATGAAAATAATGTGTTCCCTCCTCGCTTTCCCAATATTGTTGGAAGATGAAAATGTTTGGCGCTATGGAAGTTTCATGATTGTTAAAAATGATAGAAGAAGATGTATGAATGACGATTTACAGATGTAAGAGTAAGAAGAATATGTAAATAATGTTAGTATACCCAGATAATATGATTATTATTATATTTAGATACCAGAAAGACTAAACAATAAGTGTAAAGTCTTTTGAAATTTTTTTTCAAATTCGAATTTTGAATGTGTGTCTTTATAGACCTACATATATATATAATGTCTTTTTTTTTTTAAAGTAAAAAACAAAATTGAAATAAATATGAAATTGCAAAATAATTTTTAAAAATTAAGACATTTTCTGGAGTGATATTAAACATTCGCAGGTGTATTATAAATATTTGTTCATGATAAAGTCTGCCAAATAGCTACGGAAAATTAGTAAAATTTTGAATATCGGGCTGCAGTAAGGATAAGGACGTCTATATATTATTTGTCCCGTATTGTATATCAAAACAAATGCTATTACCATTATCAATAATTATTCTTCTAAATATGAGAAATATTTCTATGCGACCATGAAATTGCCCATAAAAATTTCGGAGTTTCTTAACATTGGATTCCTACTCTAACTTACTTTAAAGTTCACAATTTAGCAGATTATGGAAACGCACACGCACGTTAGAAATAAATTGTATGCGACAAAAGCGCACATACTCGTGAGTCATGTGCGATATTCTTGGGCATTCTACTCACACACATGAGTGAGTAATTCAATATAAGGAAGCTCACACGAAATTTTTCACTGCTCATTACTCACTAGTGAGTATTTCAATATCAAAAAGCGCGCACTAGCGTGCGCACACGAAATCTCTCACTGCTCATTATTCGCGAGCGAGTAATTCAAGGGAAGAAAACGCACACGAAATTTCTCATTGCTCATTTCCAACTTTTGTGCAATTTCATTTATGAAATGCCTACATTATTTAGAAAACGTGGATAATTAATATTAAAATTTTTATTCGCGAGTTTGCGCTTTCTTCCCTTGAATTATTCACTCGTGAGTAATGAGCAGTAAGAAATTTCGTATGTGCACGCGATTGTGCGCTTTCTTATATTGAATTACTCACTCGTTAGTAATGAGCAGTGATAAATTTCGTGGGCGCTTTCTTATGTTGAATTACTCACTCATGGGCGCGTGCGCTAATAACAATGACAGCAACTCACGCACGCGCACATGAGTTTTTAAAAATGGAACGCGCACGTGAGTCGTAAATTATTCATGAGTCATTCGTGTACGCACGTGAGTGTGCGTTTCCTTACTCTGCAATTTAGACACTTTGAATACATGTTTTGTAAATATTGCAACATCATATGACAGATAACATACAATTAGATAAGAAAATCTCCATATAAACCCGGATCACATTTTCAAAGCTCTTTAACTTTATATTCAACCAAAAAAAGCATAATACAGCAGAGAGAGAGAGAGAGAGAGAGGCCATTAGGTAGTTTTAATTCGGACCTCTTGTTTTTGAGGTTTTCACATCTAATAGATGTAAATTGTCTCAGATCATAGATCATACCACGCTTTGGGATTATTTTCATACCTACCTACCTACCTACATACCCACAATATTGGAAATTTCTCTCTCAAGAAACTAGATCTCCTGATACACGATTAGACACAATTGAAACTAGAACTATAGACAGGCTAGGTCGATTTGATGTATAGCTAGTGTTGAGGTAGAATCAACTTCCCCTGCCGTCTTTTACCTTCACCAACATTTGTATTATTTATTATTATTTATTTATTTTTCTCTTTATTGTACAACCTTAAAAATAAGCCTAATACAATAAAGGTTGTTAGGCCCACGGCTACTAGGCCATCTGGGCTCTGTCTGTCCTATGTATTATTTCTAATGTAGCAAATCTTCTATTTTTTCTTCCTTAAAGATTAGAGATCTCATTCCTTTTTTTTTTTTAACCCCACCTATTATTAAACAACTAGAGAATTAGTTTTTTTTTTTTTTTTAATTACTATAATTAAACCTATTATTAATTACAAGATGTTTATGTATATCTATGCTTATCTTGTACTAGCTTCCTATAATAAGTACCTTGTACAGTTTTTGTTTTTTTGCTTCATCTTTTCTTCTCCCTTACCTAGGGGTTGTCTTATATATACTTATATATTCTTTCGTTTTAGTGTAGTGTTCCACTCTCTTCTCCTCTTCTTTTTTTTTTTTTTTTATTATATTTTTTGTATTTTACGAGATACACGATTATACGTACTCGATATACTGTACTAAAAACTTGTTTTTTTACCACTATTTTTAGAAGATTTTCGTGTATAGCCCAATTTAGAGCAGAGCTAAACTCGCATGATACGCTACGAGTACTTTACATATGCGTACGTATACACACTGTGTGTGCGTATAGATCATATTGCAATTACAAAGAACAATGATTTTCTTTGGTGTCTCAAGAACATGTGTACCATAAGTTGAGAGGAGAAACACTCAGCTTTACATGCAGAATTGAAAGATTGAGTTGAGTTTTCGACTCGAAAATTTGAGTATGCAGGGTTGAAAGATTGTGTTGAGAACGGGTGTAAATATAATTGAAGTGACAGTTAAACATAACATCTATTTATGGTGTTTTTTATGATATAGTTATAAAAGTTATAAATTTTGTTTAAATAAACAAAGCAAACATACAATAAATATAACCTAACGAAACTTTCGCGTAAATAACAAACAAAATAGATGCTATTCAATTATAGGAAAGCAATTCGACTCGACTAAGCCAGCAATGGTCGATTCCAATCAACCCATTTTTAACTTGAACCACGTATAAATGGAGTTGAATCTGCATTGAACTATGGTTCAACCCTATATGTAAACATGGCAACTTTATACAAAAAACGGGTCCTTACGTCGTGTCTCAGAAAATCAGTTTTTAATGTTGTCGAGTATCAGGAGTGTTAGTTCAAAACTTCAATCAATTGGGCGAGTAGATTTGGTACTTAGTCTTAGCATTACACAATATCTAAGGACTTTCAATAAACTTCTTAACTGTATAAAAAGTTTAAACAGAATTTTGAGTCCGGTTTGCTTATGATTCTTTAAATTCACTAAAGTATTCAAAATAAAGTATACAAAATAGCAAAAACAACAAAATGTTATAATGTGTGACTGCGATGACTGGTTGTTCAGTACTGATGTGAAATAATAGAAAAGTAGCCCCGATATTTTATAGATCTGGCAATAAACAACACACAAATATTTTCTTAATTTGTTTTTTTCTTTTATTAGGAGAGTAGTAAACAATCTTTCATGTCCCACTACCAGGATGACATTAGTTAGATTGCTCTTGCCGTGCTTCGATACACATAGTTCGATACGCAAGTTTCATTTGAGAATAATCAAATGAAACTTTTTTTTTGTGTAAATTTTTTAATGGATGGCAATACAATTGTGAAACTCCCTATAACTGAAATTTTTGTATTTATAAAACTAAGTAAAACCTTTTTATCTACATATTTCGAATCTAACTGTGATTTATTATTATATACTTGAATTTCGTACAAAATTAATTGAAAGTCAATTTATTAAGTTATCGGAAGAAAAATTATTATTACTAAATTTTCGATAAATAGATGATAAGTTTTTCTTTGAGCCGAATGTTAACATTTTCCAACAAAATTTTAATGAAATTTTTGGCACAATATATAGGTAAATGCATACATACATATATATATATGTAAAGAAAAAAACAAGTATACTTCGACTACTTTTATTTATAACTCTGTGCAAATAACTGTAAGTATTTTCGCCAATATCTCTTTTCGTGTTAGGTTAGAAGAAATGTCACCATAACCGAATCTACAATAAAAAATTATCAATATAAGGTTCAGTGGAAAACAACAACAAAAGTATCTAAGGCTATTTTCTTATTTTTTTCCTTGTAACTTTCTCTGGTGTTTTTTTATACTCTTGTTTTTCTATAAATCCATCTGAACTCTTAGAGCTTAGTTATTAAGCGGTTTTGTATATATTTTTTACAGTTTAAATACACCCAAGAGAAATATTTTAAGGATAATCTTTTGCGCAATCAATTTAATACCTGAGATGTGTTTGTTTGTTTGTTTTGTTTTAAGTCAAAGAAATGTGTAAAGGATTCCATTTCTGCAACGAGTCTCTTTTGTATCTTGATAAATTTATGTGTATGTAATATATAAAATATGTTATAGCTGCGAATACATTTTATATCTGAATTTTATTACTTACATTTTATTACATTAATATAAATGTTTAAAAATGATGGTGTTTTTTTAAATTGTAAATAGTTTTATTGCGATCTAAATTTACACCCTCTGCAGTAAAGTTTTCTACATAATTAAAAGATTTTATGAGGTGGAGTTTTATGCACGCTTACGGTTCAAGCATTACATTTGCACAGAACGAGCAGTGCATCGCTTGGTTAAGGAAATCACCGAAAATACGCCAAAAACTCTAGTGTGCATTGGGTCCACCAAAACAGCCGCAAATTCGCAGATTCGTGGCTATGTGCGGACGCCAAACCAAAAACTGTTACGGGGACTTAAAGTGCATTGCTCTGTACTAGAAGTGAATGAGTTCCGCACATCCAAAATTTGTTGCCATCCCATCATACATTCCAAAGCGTCATCAACAGCACTGTAATTATTCTCATTCCGTGCCGGCAACTCAACTGAAATGAATTTTTTTTTAATACATAAAAATTTCAAAATATAAGTACTTACTTACCTTGATAACTTCGTTGCGATTCATCGTCCGTTAACATTGGTAAAACGAACGTCCTTCGGGTTCCCCGGCTTTTTCCGCAAAATTTTGTTATGCAGATGTTTTCTTGTGGCCAAGGTGATTGCATTAATTTTCTCTATTCTCTTCCACTTCAGACTGGTCAAGATAATCTTTCTTCAGATTCGGATGTTAAAGCATCTTTTATTCTCTCCCCTTCCTTTTGCAGCACGTATTACACCCGGCTCTGAATTAATTTTCTGTCCTATAAAATATTAAAGTCTCGATCAGACTGTTATCGAAAAACTGAAAAGATAAGTCTTGTGAATTGAATATTCTTAATGAATAAAAAAACGCAATGCTGGTAGCCCGAAAGTTGGGATGGTATGTATATACCCACCAATAAGACCATTTCTTTGCTACTTAAAGAAGAGTAAAATAATTATAAAAATGACAAATGTGTTGTGAAGTGCAGTGTAAAGTTCGCGATTTTAAAAGTTAAATATCTTCGAAAGTATAAGTTTCCGCGAAAAATAATTGTGATGTTTGTGATTTGTGAGCTAATTGTAAGTTATTTGCAAAGTTTGAGTAAAATCGGCTACAGTGGTCGGATTCCGACTTATGCCAAAATAATAGTCCCTGGCTAATACCAAGGCTTAAGTTTACAATAAGCGCACTAGCTAAGATTCTGTTCAAACTTTGTGTACTAGTTCGAATTTACTCACAAATCACGAATATGCAATTTTTATTTGGTGCTCACTTTTGAAATTAACATTAATTTTTAATAGCTGCATACATCCATTACGCATTCTCATTTAACAAGAAATAAGAAAAAATGTAATAGATTTTGCTGTGTTCCTCGTTCTCGTTTTTTTAATCAATGTTTCTTGGGCCGAACGATTTGGTATACATTGTTCTAGCAGTTCATCAATATTCGTTGGCATTGTAGCTGAGGCAAAAATTAATTTTGCTAAAACAATTTGATCACTTAGATCTTGGATATGGTTCTTAAACTCAAAATAAAAGATTCTCTTGTGATTTTTTTATTAAATTTAAAAGGGAAAATGAAAATCTCACCATAAACAAGTTAAAAAAACGCCAGTTGTGTTCAATTAAAAACATCTCGTCTGGGTTGCCCATATAGTAAATTAAATTTCACAAGTCGAAAATGGTGTCGGGTGAGAAATTTTTTTCATATTTTGTCAGAATTTGCGATTTACTTAATTATTTACAATTCTTTTTCTTCTTCTAATTCAGCAATACGCAGAATATTTTATAGGAGGGAGAAGTTAATAGCCGTCTCAATATGGCGGACGACGAACAATTTTCAATATGTTGGAATAAGTTCAATAGTAATTTATCAGCTGGTGTTATGAATCGTTGTGCCGTGCAGATTTAGTACCTGTAACATTATCGGCAGGGGGCTTACTGTTAAAACTCCTTTATAGCTGACGCTTCACAGCATAAACAGTAAAAATGTAGAATAGTTCCACCGCATTGGATGGATGTAGAACTCCTAGCAGAAGTAAAGGAGGAGGAAAAACGTTTCAGGTATGCAGATTTAATAAAATAATTTCTTTTAAAATTAACTCTGAATTACTGCTAGGCTCTTCACAAAAATGTCCAGAGAACATTACCACATGATTGAGGGCCAACTCGGGAACAAGTTTACATTAAGCGTCACCCTTCGATTTTTTTAAAACTTTGCATGCCTGGATGTGTGTTTCTTTAAATAAATGTTTTTCTATTCCATTCTAACTAAATGCTGCTTTACTACAATCAATTGAATAGTAATGAATAAAAAAAAAACGCAATTCTGGTAACCCGAATGTTCGGAAGGTATGTATATATGTACCTACCACTGCCTCTTGTTGCTATTAAAAAGAAGAAGAAGAAGAAGAAGAAGAAGAAGAAGAGTGAATTAATTGTGAAAATGTCAAATTGTGTTTGAAATCCAGTGCAAAGCTCGCAATTTTTAAAGTTAAATATCTCGGAAACGATAAGTTTCCGCTGAAAACAATTGCATATTTGTGATTTGTGAGTAAATTGCAACTAGTACGCAAAGTTTAAAAAAATTGGAGAATAGCGTCTAATGTAAACATGCCGTTCGAAAAAGAAGAAAGAAGATTTAATTTTGGTAAGTAATTTACGTTTTGTTAGATACTTTTTAAAAATAAAAACAATTAATGATCTACTATTATCAAGAAGTTGAGTTTTGCATTGCTGTGGCAGTAACTATGGAAAATTTTGTGCTTAATTTGATTGAAATTTGTGAAAATACAATGAACCTGCTTTGTGGTTATCTCATAGACTTAAGATGGACTAAAAATATAATGCATTCCTGAAGATGGACAGTAGGATCACGGATAACTAAATCTGTTTACTACCCGAAAACTTTGATAAATTAATAGACAGAAATACTATCCACCGATAGACTCACCTGAATTAACTGGAATCCGAAGTAAATTCCATGAGAGCACCTATAACTATCTGGTCGACTTAACAACAGCAGAGGTTGTGATATTACGGTTTTTTTTTTTTGCCTGGCTTCGACAGAAGAGATCATTTTGGTGGTTATGCTTTCTCTGATGCAAAACGAACCGAGGAGCATATAATCAAATTTTGCTGACCGCCAGAAACTGTAGTGGGTCAGCTTGTAATAAGTGTGTATATGTATGTCTGCCATCAGAAATGAATTGAAGCGATTGAATTTGATTATTTTGCTATTAGTAGCAAGTGGTTTTATAGAAAGAAATCCTCCTTGGCAAAATATTATATCTCATATATTATTATGGACGGAAGTACTCTTCCTTTTGTCACTGAGGTAAAAGGAAGAACTTTTCCTGTTTTCTTAGAAAGGTGTAGAAAAAAAAAAATACGACGCATCAATACATTACTCTTGCCTTCCTAAACAAAATCAACTTAAGGTATGTTCATGTACTCATTACTAATCCATTCCTGGTAATGTTGGCAGTAAACTCTTATCTAAGTCAGGCATTCCCATTTTTCTCGCTGGGATGTCGAATAGTGGTTTCCTATTTGGTATTGATTGGTTAATTAATAGCCAACAACTATACTGATAATATACAAAATTTACAAAAACTATTTCGAAGGTGTTGCTCTGCCTGATTTTAATTTTTATTTTACACACGTGATAATTACAAACGCATATCATCCGTCATGCTGGACATAGCTTATTATTGCTACTGTAGATATATATAATAAGGATATCCCGGATGTATATGAAAGATAAAAATATATGACTCACAGCAGAAATCCGTGATGCTAAGTAAGCTATGCACCCCATTTTTTTCATTATCAAAACAATCCTTATAATAAGGAAATTTAAAACAAACATCCTGTTGCGCTTTTCTCAACTTTAAGCCTTTTGTTATGTGGAACTTTACTAACGATAACCCGGTTTTCATCTGAATTGTGGCAACTATCGTAACATTTACGAGAAAAAAGTCTTCTTTGCTTTATTGAACACAAATTTCCTGAACTTAACATTTTGCCACAACTCATGTATACCACCAGGCCCAGAGTAATGACATGGTTGGCCAATAGTTGGAAGAATATCGATACTCCAATATTTTCATATTTTTTTTTTTGAAAATATCGATGCACCAATATAATTTCTTTTAAAATATCGATATCCTTAATATTGTCGATATTTGCCATTATATGGGTATAAATACTATTAATGTATTGCGATGCCCGTGAAGTTGACTTATAATTGGTATTCCAATTGCTCGAACATAAATTTATATTGTTTTTGTACGAGGTGGTTTAGACGGTGTAGTTTTTGCGCGCCGCGCACGAAAATGGTAGGAGAGCGGGATGAGCGGTGATGGGGGAGGGCGCGCACAGAACAGCGACTGAGCATCGCGCACGATCATGAAGTTTTTATCAATTTCTCTTTCACTTGTTTTCTATGCATTCGGGCGAGTTCCGAAAACTTGTTGTTTTCAGCAATTCCTCTTTCACTTGTTTTTGCATTCGGGGGAGTTCAGGAAATTTTTTTAGCATCAGCTGATCATTCAATGACCTATTTTCGGTGAAAAATATTATGTGCAATTGTTAATTCGGTTTATTCATTTATTGAAGTGTGAACCATTGCTGTGGAAATGTTATGTGTGATTGTTGTGTTTTGTGATTTTAATTTGTGAAAGCTTAGACCTTAGACCATTGACAGTAAAAATATTGTTTGAGGTTTTTCTTTTTAAATTGAGATTTTTGTTTTAAAAGTATTGTGTTGAAAAAATATAATGAGCGTGAGGTGGGACCGCCAATTAGTGGAAAAACTGTTGTTGTGTTATCAAGGCTTTGAAAACTTGTACAACACAAAACACAAAGACTACATAAAAAGAGATAAAAGAGAAAAATCCCTTGAAGTAATTTGCAGTGAGTTGCAAAAAAGAGTTTTGAGTTTTGAATGTAATTATTATATGTTAATAAACATACCTATCAAAATGCGCAAGATATTTACTAAAAATATTACCAGTCCAAATAATTTCCAGTTAACGTGAACGCCACCCAGAGAAGAATGTCGTAGACGACGAAATAAGCGATTAAAGAACTGCTCTTGTTTTCGTGCGCGCCGCGCAAAAACTATACCGTGTTAACGCACAGCAAGTTTTTCCCTTCTTGAACAAAAGAGAATAACCGATCACGCGACGCAAAAACTACACCGTCTAAACCAGCCCTACGCAATGCAGCTAGTAAAATATCGATACACCGATAATATCATAAAGTATAAAAATATCGATTCGAATTACACGAAGAAGCTCTAGTGCTCTTTCCAAAATTTATTTTAAATGGAAATCACGGTCAAAAGATTCTCTTTCGTTGTTTAGAAAAAATATTTAAGGAATTAATTTATAATTATCATCCTGCAGCTAAAATCTCAAAGGGTTCTTCGTACAAAAATGTAATCGTGTGCAGTCTTGTATTTATATGGGTTGGTATTAAACTCGAAATAAATATATTTTTTACTGTACTAAATTATTTCATTAAGGTTTTCCCCATTTGCATTTTAAATTTATGACTACCACTTGCGTTAATGCAAGCCAAAAATGTCACTGTTTGCTTTCTGATATTCTTCCAAGAGCCACGTAAGAAGTTTTTTCCGGCAGCAACTTAAAAAAAAAAACAGCTTTCATCAGCATTATATATTGGATCAGTAGATCAACCAAGTTCTTAATTTCAGTTTGAAGGGTTCTACGAGTTCCTGTTGAACTGACAGTTTTTCTCCACAAATTGCGGTGTTAATATAACCGCGAATCTACTGTAATTAATATGAAAGAAAAATTATAAAGATAATGAAACAGATTTTTTAAACACATATTTCATTTTGTATCCAAAAACAAACAAACAAAATTTTTTTTTTTGTAAAAGTGGAGGCCCAATCGGAAATCCGGGATTGAGGTGTGAGATCGCGACTGGTAGTTTATGGGAACCGGCACCCTTTCAGGGAGACGTTCGCGAAAGCTCGCTTCTCTCGGATCTTTTTAGATTCTGGCTTCGAAGCGCAAGTTGTCGGCAGCCCCACCGTCTCGTTTAGCCAGGGGAGGGGGATAGCGGATGGATGATGCGGTGTAGAGATAGCCGATCTTTCGGGATCTCACGACGGTTAGGGTGAATCAATCATTGGCCCGTTGGCGTTTGTTTTCCCAGTTGCGGCAGACGGTAGAACCAAACGGGCTCGTCCAGCCTGGGACGAGGTGTAGGTGGATATGGAAAATGGCTCATTACGAGTATGTTATAAATGCGGTGCGACGTGTTCTTTTTGGTGCGGGAACACTGAGGTCAAAGTTAGCATCGGTTACCCCTCGAGATAACCACCCAGCTGTGCAACGTGTCGTTTTTCGTTTTCACATATGTAATTATTACTCAGTTGAGAGTTTTTTTTTGGAAATCGTAGTCATTTAATTAAGATAAAATTTTTAAAATACCTTTGTTATGAAAGATATAAAAATTTGACTACGGTTGGGAAGATAAGAAAGTAAGCTTAAGATTATAGAAGACCCTTTTTCTGTGTGAATATTAGTTTACGGCGCAGGAGCTATTCAAATCAAACTTTTGTCAATCTAACAAAAGAACACTGCAAATATTTAAGAATGTTAGTGTAGTAGTGAGGGATTCTGTTTCATCCCAGCCACCATAGCCAAAAGAATATCTGCGGAACTCTTCCCTGAGTTTCGGCTTATTCTTTTCTTGTTGTGAAAAGATGACTCATATGCATCTGAAAGCGCAGCAGAAGTTTCAACCTTTCCCAAGTGCTCTTACCATAGCCAAAGGAATTATCTTTGAGTTTAGGCTTATTCATAACCTATCTGGTTTTTGTTGTGAAAATATGAGTCATATGCATCTGAAACACTGACTTATAACAATGGGCTGAGCGATTTGCTATTTCATGTGGCACAAATATTCTGTTTCTGTATATCACCGTTAGAGCACCCTTTAAAACTTTTACTACATAAAAAACATGTAAAACTCAACCAATCAGATGAAATTTTACACCCGTAAATCGAATTAAATTAAAAAAAAATTATTTTATTGTGTCCAAGTGATATTTTAATCGGTTATAAGGAATTAAACTCATTCCGACTTTAATTTTCAAAAGTTGTTCTTACCTGAATTCTGGGTGGACGGCACTGACGAGGAACTGTAACCTTGATGTGCTGTCAAAAATCCAGAGAGCCGCCTGTATGGGTATAACTGGGTGTCTGTGCACCACGCCCACGGCGGCATTGGAGGTCATGCTTGACCTATTGCCGCTGGACCTTTATTGCAAGGGTGTGGCGGCAACTAGTGCTGTCATGCTGAGAGCGGGGGGTTGGTGGACGGAGAGGGATTTTGGGCACTCCAATATACTCCAGAAGGTAGACTACAGGGACTGCAGGGTAGAAATAGACTATCAAGTACCCATCCTGACTTTTGGTGGGGGTATCAATGCAACGATACTCACCAGGAGGGACTGGGAGGGGAAGGAGGTGGTCGTTGCAACCGATATTTCTATATTTACGGATGGCTCCAAGACGAGTGCGGGCACAGGGGCTGGAGTGTACTCTAGAGATCTCCAGTGGCGCGAGTCTTATAGACTGCCTGACAAATGCAGTGTTTTTCAGGCAGAGCTCACAGCGATATATCAGGCGGCAACATTGGTATCCATGTGCAGAGAGCCCGCATGGCACATCTGCATATATACTGATAGCCAGGCAGCCATCAGGGTGCTGGATGCTGGGCTGGTAAAATCAAAATTGGTGCAGTTATGCAAAACAAGGCTTGAGGAATTGACTGTAAGGCACAAGGTGATCCTAAGCTGGGTACATGGCCATAAGGATATCTCAGGCAACGAGATGGCGGATGAGTTGGCTAAAAAGAGCTCCGAATTGGATAGCTCCGCAACTGTAGCTTACGTGAGGATCCCAATCGGAGCTTTAAAAGAGGAAATCATCAGGGACGTCTATCTAAAGGCAGGCCTCCGATGGACCAGCAGGGATAACTATCGTATTGCGAGGCAATTGTGGCCTGAATATGACAGGAAAAGGACAAGGGAACTGCTTAATAGCAGCAGAGCAAATACCAGGAATCTAGTAGGGGCTATGACGGGTCACTGGGCCATAGGGGACCATGCTAGAAGACTGGGAATAGCGGCAACGATTTCTGCAGGAGTTGTAGGGACTCGGAGGAAACCGTCAAACATGTGCTTTGCGAATGCCCCGCTCTGATGAATAAAAGAGGTAGGCTACTAGGTAGCTACTTCTTTTCAAGTCTGGGGGAGCTTCAAAGCATAAAGTTTAGAGATATCCTGAGTTTTCTGAGTGAGGCAGGATGGATCTAGGTTAAAGGTCTTGGATATATCCTGAGTTTCCCAAGGAAAGCCGGATAAATCCGCGGCTTTAAGGGTTATCGCATGAGGTCTAGGGGCACAATGGACCCGTTGGAGGTCTAAGTGAGGCTGGCTGGTTGTCCAGTGGCACCCCTCTTACCTAACCTACCGTAACCTACCTGAATTCTGCGTATGGACAAGAGAGACGGAGCATGTTCATTGGCGTAACTAGGACTTTTTTCTGGGGTGGGCCAGGTCCCCCAACTTTCGTAAATAGGTTTTAACAAACATTTTGTTTGCGAAGTATACCAGCTCATGAGTATTCCCAGCTTTTGATCGACATTTTTTATGCATTGCTCTGAGCATTTACAAGATATTGATATAATGCCTAGAGCCAATGAAATTGCATGGATTAAAAAAACCCTTAAAGTTTCTAAAGTTATAGAGAGTACAGCGAGTCTATAAGTTACAGAATTCACAAGAAACATAAGCTGTTTTTGTTTTGTGTACTTTGTTCTAGAACTCTGATATAGTGGAGTGAACAAATTGTTCTGTCAATTGAAGCGAACTATTTGTTCTGTTGGCTTCAGTCATAAATCTTCGATGAAAATGTATGAGGCCATATTTTGTGTATCTTTTGTTCTGCTATATTATAATCTAAATTCTGGAACATATTTTCCGCTGCACACAAAAAATTAAAAATTATTCTCATAAAAATAAAATAATTAAATAATTCAAAAATAAGTCTTTGTCGAGGTTGCAATGTTAAGGTCAGAAGAACAACAAACAATTTTCAATTGTTTCCCATTCTTTATTATAATTCTCGTTGAATGCTATTGAGTACCGCAAGAGAAAAAACCATGGTTTCATCGCTTATCAGTTGGTATAAATCATCAGCATTCAATCAATTTTTGGATAACTAGTCAGTCAACATTCAGCGATCAGGCTATATTTATTGCTTATCGAGTCCAACAGCGACGAGTATTTACGAAATAGTTTAATCGGACATTTAAATTATTGTGAAAATAGATTAGTACATAATGTAATTGGAGAATTCAGTGAAGTGCATTCTTTTCCTTAATCCTAATGAACTCAAGCGACACTCATCTATTCCCTACAGTTCACTCCAAACATTTTTCTTAAATCATAGAAAGTACATAGTGGTTATTTGAAAAATAAACTTAAATTTGCATGATTTTAAAATAAAAATAAAAGAAAGTGGTGACGTTTAATTAACAGATACCTTTGTTTTCCACATCCCCTCCTTTCCTTCTCTCACGTATTAAGGAAAATAAATAAGAATCCTCAAGTTTCATACACGAAACTGATATGATAGTGACGCTCTGTCTAATGCCCAGTATTTTTTCCAAGTACCAATACTAGGACCCATACTTAAAATTTTTTAAGTACAAGCTCTGTTTTTATAAAGGTCAAGAGCTTTGAAAACTCAAATCAGAAATTTTGAAAAATCTATAGCTAGTTAAATAACTGGATGAGGTTTCCATTTACGAAATATCATAAAGTATCGTATAAGCTTTTGCTATTTTAATTACTACATAAATTTGGAAGTTTTTCATACAGCATTTGAGTGATGATTGCCTTTGTGTAGCATTTACAAGACTTACAAATGAAAATCAACGCTGAGCGGAGGAAGAGAGCGGATTGTGGCACTTGATTGCCAACCTTCTCAACAAAGCAAATCGATTCAGCATATCAATTTCTGTCCTACAGTTACTGATATATTGCGCTAATTTTCTCTGTATTTTACTGAAGATGGTAAGATTTCTTGAGACACTGTCGAGATGCAGAGAACCTCTGTTATTAGAAGACGTATTTAAATAATTTACAAGAGCTGAAGTACTTTGCGTTATGGCGGCGGTATTTGTAGTAAGTGCGTTAAGTACCAGTATCGGGACTTGTACTTGAGAATTATTATGTACCAGTACCGGGACTTGTACTTAAAAAACATTTAAGTCCAGGTCTTGGTACTGGTACTAACATTTAAGTACCAATATACTTAAGTACTTTACAGGTCTGAAGTTATATAAACATTTTAGATCAATTATTTATGTTTTCATTAAGCACTAATAAAAAGATAGTTGAAGTAGTGAAGTAGTAGTTTAGTTTACGGTTTTTGTTTTTCTGTAAACTTATTTAGCACCTGTTGCGCTGTTAGTTTGTTTTTAATTATCTTATTTTCACCTTTTATGAGCGAGCGCCATGTTCGAAAACCTCTCCTGATTTTGAAACCAAGTTTTGAAGTTAGTGATAATGATGTCCATCACTTGGTTGTAAATACGAGTATGTATGTTCCAATATTCGAGTGGCCTTGTATCTGATGGAAAGTCTACTAAATTACTTTTACCTAAAGTAGATTCTACCCTTTTCCTTTTTTGAGACTCGAGTAGGTTCTAGACAAATTTAATGTGTTTCTGTGTCTAGAGTGCTAATATAGTTTTATTCTATAATGTAACGTAATAAGAATATTATTGAAGTTTTTAATTCCGCAGTAAATATTTGTTCCTTGTAAAGATAATCAGCCTTATTACTGAATCCGTTGGTATTAGAATGGAAGAAGCTTAAGTAAGCTTTTTTTCGGGTAAATTAAACAGAGTTTTACGAAATTTTCAAAATTTCATTGATATCAAAGGTTATCAATTAAAATTTCCGCGCCGCACAAACTGTCAAAATAGTTCTGCATGATTTCTCCTACAGATCACGCCTTTGTCAAAATTCAGTGGAATCAAACTAATCTCAGAATAGTTTTAAAAAATTTTAAAAAGATTTTCATAGGTTTTCTTGAAGAAAAGAACTCGTTAAAGCCTTTTCTATTCCGATCCGAATGGATTCAATTTAATTAGGCCTAAGATTGTACGAGCTAACGAATGTTTTTTGGGAATTTTTTTTAATTTTCTGGAGGTGGGGGGGGGGCACCCTGGCCCCTACTTAGTTATGCCAATGAGCATGGTAAACACCATCTTTACCTTATCCTTTCTGCGCTGATTGTATCTGTATCCAACATAAAAACATCAAATGGCATAAGAAAATGTTTGGCTGGATTACATTAACAACATCGACGCCGGCGTGGTCGTCGTCGTCAAACGCCGAACAAAACTCCGGGCAAGTTACATTAACACATACATACATTAATTTCCCATACATTTTACAGTTGAGTTATTTGCTTGTAATCTGTGGCGGTTTGCACTAAAATTTTAAATAATAATAAACAAGATACATATATCCTTTTCCTTGAAGTCACGTTTTATACCCTAGATGAAATCTATAGGGGTATACTAAGTTTGTCATTCCGTTTGTAACACCTCGAAATAATGATGGTAGAGCAAAATGGATTGGACACCCATTCATAATATTAAAAGTCATTTCGATTTTTGCATGTCCGTCCGTGCGCACGATAACTCGAAAGCGCGTATACTTAGAGAGCTGAAATTTTGTACACGGACTTTAAAAAAAAAGTAAAATTAAGTTCGAAAATGAGACAAATCGGGCAACTCCTTCGTGGGGTTGCCATATAAAAATTTCGTTTTCCGCTATATATTTGGACACTGGAACGCATCGACGTAGAGTGCTGAAATTTCGTACATGATGTTTTTACTATATTAGCAAATAAAATGTCAAAAATGGACTAAATCGGGCAACTCCTTCTTGGTGTTGCCATATAAAAATTTAGGTATTTTACGTATACTTTGAAAACGATCAGTCCAAGACATTTTTATTGTACTAAAAACTTCTGCAGAATACGAAATCCTATAAAATTGGTTATAATCATTTTTTCTGTGCGACAAACCGTTCTAGAAATATATGCGAAAAACAACTTCAAAATCAAACTTGAATAGATCGGTGACCATACGAAATTAAATACGGGCATTCATCTAGGGTATCATAAGAATTGGTCTTAGACCAATTCTAGCTTTTTTACTTGTTTTTAATATAAAATCATTTATTTTCAGAAATTCAAAAATCAATTCATTTTTTCATATTTTTTCATAATAGATTTAGATCTTGCATATTGGCAGCAATTGAGTGCCAGCGTAAAAATTTGGATTAGAGATGGGTCGACGACCACGCCGACGACGACGCCGGCGTGGGTAATGTAATGCATTTCATACATGCAGTACTGTCTCTAAATATTTTTGACATAAAAAGATGACCACGCCGACGTCGGCGTTGTTAATGTAATCCGGCCAGTTCAGTAAAAAATTTTTTGTGTTGGTAGTTCCAGCTCTGCCATAGGGCGAAAGAGAAAACTATAAAACGTGTGCCATTCTTTTCTATAGGAAAATGGCAATACGCTCAGTCCATTGTTATAAGTCAGTGGTACATTCTTATTATATGTCAGTGGCGTTGGGCGCGCTAAATTTTCATATAAAATTTAACTTAGCGTGGACGTTAGTACTAGGATTAAGTGTCAGACACAATTCCGACGTTTCGATTCAATTTGATCCAACCCATTTCGATCCATCGGATGCATGAACACAATTGTTCCGTTCGGTTTCGAAGACTTGAACCTAAAATTTTGCCAGATTTTGTCTATCCGCTTTACATCCATCCTTGAAAACCTTTTTTTTTTGTCGTATAATTCATGTATTTTTTTAATTCCTCAACAAAAGTCTTTTCGAATAAAAAAAACCTTTCAAGATGATTTTCTAGGTTATGTCATCCATAAAAGTTGAAATTTTCTCAACTTCTCCGTTTCGATCGATGTAATGTGACACTTAGCAGTACGTTTACATAAATACTTGAGTACTTGACTTGAAATCCACTTGAAGCTCAGGTAGGGCGGTTGATTGAATTAATTCCAATTACTTGATTTGAATTTTTCTTGAATTTAATTTTCCAATTAGGTACTTAAGTTGAAATTTACGCATTGAATGAGCGTTTTCATGATATTTTGATTATTTCAAGCATACATATTCAAGTATTCATATACTGAATGTTTCATATAAGCATTTATACGAATTGCGCTTAGTAGGCTTTTTAATCAGAGACTCTTACTAACCGTAAATTAAGTAAATCATTGACCCAAATATAAAAAGGATAAATGTCGTTATTATTTCCACAATATTGCTTCAGCAATCGTACCCCCCTTATCTGACCAAGGGAATAGCGCGTAAAGGCTTCGGCTGTAACAAGCCTAAGCCTACTACGCCGCCAAACCCCTCTTGAGGGGTTTAGTCTTTACGAGTACGAATTGGATTGAAAAGCTGTGTTTCCCATTTTAGTGACCACTAAAATAATATATATAAAGAAAGTTGACCATGATAATTTCTAAGGACAAAAATAATAAAACTTTCTTAATTTTTCTTTTTTATTAAAATTAAGGCCAGTAAAACTAACGAAACAAGAAATTTGTTAAGTACAAAAAAGGAATAAAGAACAATTCTTCTTCCAACTTAAATTTTTACAGAAATATGTTTTTTTTTTGTAGTACAACTAAAAGAATGCGCGCGCGAGTTTTTTTTTTATTAACAACTTAATTTTGTGAGATTATAGATTTTGAATACTGTGGGTAGTAGTAGTAGTAACAGTAGAGGTACACCTACATACCTACATACGTACATTAATGGAAGTCCCCATATAGGTATATTTTATTCGTCCTTTTGAATTTGTGTTTGTGGGTTTTTTGCTTTTTATTTTCACTTAGATGTTCCTCGGCATTTTATAAATATTTTAACTCGTTAAATACACATATACATATAATATACTTAAAAACATCAATTTATATATAATATAAATTAAGAACTGACATATTGTTCCAATTGTACATTATTTATACCATTACCACTAGCTAAGTGGTGGGGAGGGAGTCATTTGAATTGGTGTGATTATTTTTTTTTTATAGACGAACGCCTGGATTACGAGAGCGTACAAAGTTCAGGAGTTCATCAGAATCTTCACAAACGAATGGTTTTAAGTGATGGCATGCAACATCATGCCATTTAAGGCCATCATTGTAGAAATTGTTCAGAATCGAGAGGCATGATTCATCGTTACCCTGCGCTGCTTCACGATTGTCTGGTTGTGGAGTTCCATATCCTCCAGTGTGACTCCAGTCTCCAGTATTCCGTTGACTTGTTGGTCCAACTTTAGCTCCAGAACCTGACCAAAACCATCCGTTTTCATTTGGTGGCTGTAAATCTGGTCGATCGCATCCTGCGAAATTACATTTACGTCCAGATGTCCAAATATAACGAACATTTCCACGGGCAATACGTTGTTTGATAAATTCATTTTCTTGTGGTGTCTCTAAGGATACTGCGTCCATACAATGACGGCGACAAATATTTCTGGCATCTAACCAATCTACTTCTAGGCTACGAGTTGGAGCATGCTCCCAACTGAAGAAATATGAGTGAGCAACACCTCGTGCATCTCTATAAGTCGCATGACGAACACCTGAAGAGTTTTATTAATTTATTTTAAAAAATTTTATACAAAAGTAATTTTATTTTAAATAAATTCTTACGATTTACACAACTTCTCGGATCTGGAAGAGCTAAACGTCGCTGAGCAAGAGCTACAGTTGCTCCAAAAGCAAAAAGCACCAAAGCGCGAAGTACTGACATTCTGAAAAAATAAAATATAGAAAATTCAACTTATTAAATATTCTCGATTCAAAGTTAGAACTAGAAATTAATTATTTTGAATGAAATAGATTCTACCTATCTTCGTATATAGTATGATATATATACGATCACTTGTCTATCTTTTATTCAGACAACTGCACCCATTTCCTGTTTGAGATTGTACGATATGATCTCATAGTAGATTTTTGCTCATGCTCTTTACTCGTTTTTTAATAGATTTTTCAGCAATTTTATTGATGGAAATTGACAAGGTTCAATTATTTCGGTCAATGGATCTTTGACGTTATGATGCTCTGACAGTGGACGATAAATTGAATCAGACAAAGATTAGCATAGCAAAACAGAAGCGCACTGATTGGTTGGTACAGAGAATTAATGGACTGTAGATTAGTAGCTGTTTGTTTTGTGATTATATTTCAGTCGCTTTTGGATATACATTTTTTGAATTTATAAGATTAATCAAAACATGATTATGACCCAAATTAACCCTCAACAAAATCAAGTGAATTCCCGAGTAACTATTAAGTCTAAAGGCGGAAGAACGGAAATTGAATCGCTTCAGTTGACTTGTTATGCCTATCCCAACAGAAAAATCAACAAGCAAATAGTCAAGTAAACAGACAGTAAGCAATTTCGACTTGAATTCATTAATCAAAATGATTCGTCAGCTGTTCGAGACAGAGATCCATTAAAATTGAGCCAATTATACGAATTTAATGAGCAACTAATTGTAGCAAATTAAACCGTACAATCTCAAATTCTCAGTGAGATCTAATTGGCCGGAAAGATTTCTAAGGTCTTGAGAGGTTGTATGGGTTTTATGAGGAAAGTAAATGACTTTAGGGTTACAAAAATTTAAATTGGTGTCAAGAGATTTCCCCACGTAATTTTAGCGCTGTAATAATAGTGTCCAATGCAATCTAAACTTTATATTCTAGACTGTAGGTATTATTTGCTGGTTGAGAGTTTTATGTAGGCATTGTGGTTAATAATGTAATTTTGATTCAAAGTGTGTTGAGAGATGAAAACTTTTTGTTGTTGTTGTTGTTGTTGTTTTTCTTTAGGTAGAGGTCAGCAATTACTGTTGACCGTTGATGAAATTTATCGTTACTTTGGAAAAAATTTGACTTCATATGAATAGCAACGAGAAAAAAAGTTTTCACGAAAGTTAAGGTTGATAAAATCTTATTTTATTTTTGAGAAGGTATGGAAGAGGTACCCTGGTTTTCGTTTTGAATTGTGAGATTTTTTCTAATTTATACCAATTATTCTGAAAATTGTTTATCTTTATGTGTGTGTTTTTACATTAATACGGCTATGATTTGTGAGAGAAATAGAAATCGAAGAAAGTACAACAGTAAGACAATACGGATGCTTGAGGTATACCACAAATGCATATAAACTGGTTAATTAAAGGCGAGTAAGTAATTTAATCCAAAACTAAACTTTTAATGAATAGAAAGTATATATTTGTCTTCAATTAAATAAACAGTTTTCATTTTGATTCATAAACACTTCATAAAAAGTTCAATTAATATTTCAATGAACATCCTACCTACTAATTAAAATGTGATTTCTTAAAGCACAAATACAATTATACCTATTACTTATGTTACCCACAATAATTTATCGGTTAATCTAAATAATAGTCACAAAATACCACAAGATTTTGTTTTGTTTAACACCACAAGAGTTTGTCGCAAATGTGTGTTTTTATAGCACTCCTCTTTTGAGCTCTTCCTGATTCATTTTCAGATAATAAATGGCTTTTATCTAACAAAGTGCAGTGCGTAGAAGAGTATTACAAAGTTACCAAACAGATTTCTGCAAGACCTAGGTATGTATATAAGTGAAAGGTGTATTGCTTGCTTACTTTCTGTTATATCTTATGCAATGAGTTCAGCTTAAATTAAATTAAACGGAATATAGGAAGAGATGCAGGAAGACTTTATCATTTCAATCATTTTGGTGCATAGTAGTTTATTTCAAATTAATTGGATGGGAACGAACCAGGAGTTTACTAGTTGACACTCTCAATGAAGACAAATTGATTTTTATTGAAATTATAACATATCACAATATTTTATATAGTAGGTAGTATCGATAGATAAGATGTGTTACATAACATCAGATATGAAGATCTGAACAAGAAATTATTTCCGTGAGTTGAAATAAAATGTTACTTTAAGGTTCAATGTATGTATTTATCAATTAACTTTGAAACATGTTATTTTGATTTGTCTTTTTGGCAACTCACGAAAAATTGCAGCTACACATACTTGCATAAATACTGTAATCTGTTATACATAGCTCTTCTGTAATCTTTGATGTTGTAAGAAATATTATATACTTCAAATTTTTAGAGTGTATGATTTAAGGATAATAATAATAATCTGTCGTTTTCTTCTATTACAGTAAAATGAAACGTCCCACAAGGATCTATACTGATTCATATTAATGGGTTATATTTTTTGCTGGTAGACCTAATCACTGAGGTATAATAAGGACAATAAAATGCGCAAAAAAACGCTAATGTTTTTATATGCCCTTTATTTTGAAAGTTTAGAAGATAAAGAAGAAGAAGAATTTTGATGTGAGTAAAATTACAAAAATATATAATATGTATATAATTATCAATAATAGGGGGCTGGAATTTTGAAAAATTTTCATTTATGGACATAATGGTTAAGGCTTTCTGTTTACAATACATTTTTTTTCTGAAAGCATATTGTAATAGGAGTAATATTTAAGACAGAGGTTTAAAGTCCACTTAAAATTCTATGCAAATTTACATAAATTTAAAAAAGAATCGATTATGGTCTCTATTTAACCTCATATTCCAGGAGGAATTTATGTTTTAAAAACAAAAGCTTTTAAAGAAGGCTTGTTAATGTTGATATTAAGAGTAGGCGCGACTAGGCTTCCACCGACACCGCGACCAGAGTTTATCTATTGTGCTTTCCCCTAAGATGGTTAAGCAAAATCGAGTTTTTTAATGAGCTCGATTATTGCTCTTGGGGTTAGATTGCAAACTTTATTTGGAGAGATAAATGTTCCTCCAGTGATTTGCAGCCTTAGACCTGCAAGCTCTGGGCACTCACATATAACATACATCAAGGTTTCATTTTCCTTTTTGTACAGTCGACACAGTTCACTGTCGTATTTGCCTATCTTCTTCAAGAATAAAGAAGGCTTTACCAAATTCCTTCAAACTAAGGTGACTTTTGAAGGGACAAGAGCACATATGTAACTGAATTCATGTTCTGGAAAATCAGTTAAAGAAAGAAGTTCAGAATTGTCTCACTAACTTAATTGTGAAATTTTTCTGACTTCAAGTAACAACATTCGAAAGAATGTTCTGCTATAAGCCAATGCAGTTCACGCTTCTTATCCCATTCACTGGTCTTAAGATATAATTGCACGACTCTAATTTGGGTTAGAATCAATTCTGAATTCTATCTAGCATTGTATTTGCCGGTACAAAGATTTTGCGAAAGTTTCAGTAAATTTTGATCCTAAATTGAGACATTCGCATATTCTATTTAATTCTCGAGGATTTAATTCCGGATTGGCTCGTGTTATAGGGAATATTATTGATGTTGTTAGAACTGCTGGATTTAATGCATTAGATAAGCTCTGCGTAATGTGGTTGCTTCTGGAAAAGAGATATTTTACCAACATGACGATGCTGTTAAGCGAAAAAAAAAACTCGTTTAGTGTAGAATCAGTACACCGTTTATGCAATGACAACGTAGGTATTTTGCAACATACTTGCTGGTGTTTATCCATAGGGATACGCGGGTTTATATGGGTGGAAATATAACAAGTAGAGTAATTTACAGTTACCCCTTCAATCATACATACGCATACCACCTGTCACATATCGATAGTTGTAGGTATTCAGAGAATGTGCATCGTTTGTGAAGATGTTGGAAATCTATTTCATAGGTTCTACACCCGGTTATTGGTTTTGATAAACTTGGTGAAGTATTGTATCAGCAGGTCAATATGGACACAATGAGGGGAACCTATAATTGTGTGGAGACCAGTCTTGCGGGGCCTTACATGTTTCGCGGTAAATTTTTTACGTAATAATACTCAAAATTAAACTCCTTTTTCGAGGAGTTGTAACTGCGTTATATGTAATATCAACACAGTCATTAATTTTTATAATCGGGTGGTTCTGCTGAAGTTAAGCGGAAGTGGGGCGCCCAGCAGTTGCGCCGGGCCAATTTTCAAGATGCTTAAGCCGACGTTGAAGTCTCGGTTCCACATGGTATCACATTTTTGACAAAACTGGTACCGATGTACAGACCTCGACGGCCTCATCGGCTCGAAACAATTGGCTCATAGCTTGGTGGTGCGGAGTTCGTTTACTTCCAGTACAGAGCAGTGTGTTCTAAGTGCCCGCAACAAATTTTCGTTTGGGGTTCTTACATAGCCACGCTTCGCCGAAGTTGCAGCTATTTTGGTAGACCCAATGCACACTAGAGTTTTTGGCATATTTTGGGTAATTTCCTTTACTAACCGATAAAATGCTCGTTTTATGTACATATATGTAATTCTTAAAACGTAAGCGTGCAACTTTCCGTTGACCATAAACCGCTTGGCGTTGGGAAAACCATTTGAGCCGTTCTCTTGTGTGAAAGCCACATAATCTAATTGCATCGGGGATTGCGTGGTTGTTATTGCACTTTTCGGAAGGGATTTTGTATACTTCGCCAGTAAAACTTTGCGTCCATACATTGATGTCTTGTAATGGAATGATTTAGATTTTATTTTTATTTGAGTAACGAGTTTGGCTTTATGTGGTACACGCATACTTCCAACGATTAACCGGCATCCAGGATCTAATCCAACAGCCAACTTATAATAGTCGGAGTTAAAGTTTTCCTCGATATGCTTGTTCATCGGTAAACATATTATTATTATTATTATCGTAAACATGTACCTCCTGAGACTGGAATCTCCTTGAATACGGAAACTACATATTAGCAGATGACTACTGAATATTCTTCATTTTCTACAAATATCTTAACATACAGGAGGTTTAAGTTTTTCACCTTTAGGTAATTTGTTAGGTTCTTCATTTTTTTTTGTCAGTGTGAACTGTGAAACATCCACTTCCCGATTAGGTTCCGAATTTGCAAGTTCTTAATCTACAGTTAATAATGGCATGAAGCCTTTTTAAATATTTATCATAATTTCTAGAATTCAGAATATAATTTTTGTATAATTTAACGAATAAAGTGTTCCGATTTAGTCCCATTTTTTAATATCCTTGTCTTACGAATTTCATATATAAAGCCAAGCCCAGTAATTACTTATGTGACCAATTTATATATGTAAATGTGCTTGCTATATAGAGGAGTGCGGTCGGAGATCCGACCACTAAGCACTGCGACCTAATAGATCTTTTGTGTTATAAATATCGCGCACTGCTCGTAGTTAGTGTAATTCATGAAAATTACTGGGTGCGGTTCAAGGATCAAAAGATGTTAAAAGTTATAACAATTTAATTTAATGTCTTCATCTGTAACCAACTCTGCTTTGAATATACCGAAAATTTACAATCATTCAATCTTATATCATACCACCAGGCCCAAAAAAATTTAAATTTTACGAATAATTGTTGGAATCATCTCGATAATCTAAAAAATTTTAAATTAAATCTACGAACAAAATTCTTAAATACCCCACGTATTTACTTGAAAAACAAATTTTGTTTTTTACACAGTTGTTCATCACGATCAAATTGTACCTCTTCACATCACGAACCTGCAATTATTATTTACAACATGAAATTATTTAGGTCTCAGGAGTAATGAGATTACCCAATCTTGTGTGAATCTGTGAACGAGAAGAATAACGATTTGTGCCCCAGGTCTGTTCTATCAAGCATATATGTACTAACAGCAAATAACAAACTGCCAGCCACTGAACAGATTGATGATAAGATCCCGTGAATTTAAACATCTTCCTTTCATTGCAGCCCGTTCATGGTTGTAATCGCTGTTTTGAAATATCCATATTTGCATAGAATCATAAATTTTGTCCATGATCCATTCCATAATAGGCAACAAATGAGAAGAGGTAAGAAAAAGACTATTTTGTTAGAAATATGTAAAGAATGTAGCAACTGCAATCATTGTCTAGCCGCGCGATATAATCACATTTGGTAGCAACTTTAAAGTTCGATCAAGTCATGTTTCAATGTACATTCTAAAGACGGCAAGAAGGTTTTAAATAAGACAAATCAAAAACTTGATGTTCACCCATGCTAGTTGGTTTGATGAATATACATAGGCATTTGATCATAATGATTGTATCCCCAAATATGGATGGTTTTTGTGTGCCGGTGTATAAACATTTTTATGGTTTATAAATTTGTTCCGATATTATTTCCTTTTTTTTTTTTGTGATTAACTAAAAATGTTTTTTTTTCTTGTACTTTCTTTTTCTGTTTCTGTGTGATTTAATTTTAATTTCATGGTGGTGAACGTAAATGTTATTTTAATCAAACCACTTTATCGGCTTAATGAAGGAAATCTTGTCACATTTTTTTCAGAATCTTATGCAAATTTATCACGCCCGCCGTAGCGTCGTTGCCGTTTCAATTTCAATAGTATTTTGTGAACTTCCACAACTTTCTTTCGATTAGAAACGCATTCATGGTGTATTATTAAAAAAAAATATTTCATTTGGAATTGGACATTTTTATTGAGGAAAATTGCTATGCGGTTATATAATGACGCGATAAATTGTCTATTACATTATCTACCATAAGGAAGGAATACAACTGTGGAGAATAGTAATAATTTGATTTCCCAAATTATGGTTAAGTTCAGAGATCATTGATCAATTGATAGTAAGATTAATTTTTTAAATGGAAAGTAGACAAGAAAAGAGAAACCCTTAAAGTATTCAACTTATGTTTATCTCAAATTGAACTCCACTTGACACGAAAAGATATAAAATTACATCTACTCATCTTGACACCGATGAGTAGGTATAATTTTGTATAAGAGAATGTTAAGACAAAAAGCATAATCTATATGTGAATTTTTTGGTCTTGAGAATGGTATATTAATGGGAAAGGTACGTTAAATTAAAATCTGTCGATTGTGAAAATTTTGGCTAAATCATTCATATGAAAAATAGAGTTTTTGGCGGGAGAAATTCCATAGATCGTGCACACCTTAAATGAGAATTGTAATCGTACTCGAAGATTCAAAGTAAGTCAACACTTAGCGCTAGAAATGTAACCAATAAGCCGCACCAATATTAATCCTATATAGTATGTTGTGTAAAATATTTTAAAAATCTTATGAAAATGTGGCAAACTTAAGATAATTTAAACTATTTTCCTTGTTATTAGGTTAGAATGGCGGCTATCGTAAAAGCAAGTACGATCAGCCACATATACACAATATATGGGCCATTGCGTCCTTGTTACTAAGAACATATTCAGGGTTTCATTGGATATAATAATAATATTATGAAATGGTCTTCGTAGTAGATAAGCTCTGATATTCAAGGAATCAACCATAAAGTATTATTGGAAAAAATTATACAGGCTTAATCTCGAAATTTGTCATTATAAATAAGGACGTACCTGAATGTTCATTTTTTAGACTCGCCGAATGCTTATATACGATTGTTAAAAAATATGAATTTTTAGAAGAATATTAGAATCACTAGACAGGCTATATGTAAACATATATAATGGTATCTCTAAGCCTAAGTTGTTATATATAGAAGTTGGATTAGAATCCTTTAGAATTATATTATCACGAATTAATGATATTATTGCTATGCAATTGCAAATGCATATACTAAAACCTTTACAAATTATAGGATTTGATTATTGATAATTTTATCACTCAGCACAGTGAACTTCACCGACATTTATAGAATATCAGTGTTGTTGACAAACATAAAAGTTTATCTGAGACGACAACATAAAATGAATTATTTGTAAGCATATTCCTGCTAAGATCGCATTAATAAGAATATCCCGGATTATATAATCATAAATTATCCGATACAATTTCAGATTTCTTTGGATATTGCTGAACACTTTATAGAATATGGAATTCAACTCATGTTTCTGCTGAACTGCACTTTTATTTTACAAGAAAAAAATAACTACTTTCGAGGAAGACATTAAGAAGTTATTGAACTGGAAAACCGTTAATCTTCGTGAATTCTTTTGAAAGAATTTAAAAGCTTCAATGCCACAATGTTGATGCATGTTCGAAAATCTTTAATGAATTCAGTGATATTATGTGCACGATGTAGTCTACATGAATTGCTAATGCTGAAATTCTTGACAGAATAGGATGGACAAAAATTAATTACAAACCTCAAAGGTTAATCCTAAAGACGATAAATTAATATCGAAGAAAAGAAAACAGTTGTTAACTATCATTGCAAAATTACTCGTGACTCCTCATATTTACATATATATATATATGTATATATATCGCACCAATGCCAATTAATGTTACTGCTGTAAATAATGAACCGTTATTGTTACAGCTTAAATCAATTTAAATAGTAAGCATATTATTTAAGTTAGAGTTAAGCAAAGAAAACGTTTACATAACCTGACGCCACGATATTCACCAAGTATGAATAAACAATTGTTATATAACTATGTAGAAGAGTCTATAGTTAGTGAGTGTGTAAGAAATAGGTAAAAAGGGAAGTTTGTAAGGTGTAAGAGTTTTACATAACAATGGCACAATTAAGACTTCAAATGTAATATGCGCACTTCAGTGCAATTTCTGGGTCTTTTCACTTACGACTGATTTCTGTGGAAATTTCATTAGACACAAGCCACTTTCCAAGTTTTTACTGGCCCATAAGAATATGGAAGAGGTAAAATAAAACGATGCATGAGCTATTGTTTTAGTTGCTTATTCTTGAAGCCTCCAGCCTTGTGATTCATGTACATATATGTATATGTATGTATGAATGTAGGACTGCCATGTTTGCAGATGGAATTGCGCGACTGACTCACTCCACGATTATTCTGCTATGCGGACTTGTCACCTCATTTTTTTTTTAACAAGGCAAATAATTAATTTACAAAGAAACTAGTTACTAGTGATGCCAATGGTAAAAAAAAAGTGTGATAACATTATTATAGTAGTTGCTTATCCATGCTAGTGCGGCGTGATACTTGTCAATGGTGAGTGACACAAATGGAAATGTGAAAACTGTGGGATCGTTATTCAACTATAGGTACGTGGATTCCTTTAATTGGTAAATGATGCCAATGTCTTTAGATTCTGGGTAAATGAAATAATTTTTATTGGCTAGGTTATCAAGAGTTAGACATAGTTTTTTTCTTTTGTATTCTTATGAAATTATGTAACTTTTTTCACAATATAGTAATTATCTGGTTAATAGATTCTAATTGGTTAGTATTTAAATTATTTGGAAACTTCTAGTATTTTGGAATGGTATTGCTTTATAGTTGACTTTTTAGTCATTGCTGCATCAAAGTATTCTTAACCCTGCGCAAATGACGTGACAATATTTACAAGAACGATTATATCCACAAATTATTACAAAATTAAAAGAGTTACTTTAATTATAATTTATGTAATAAGGGTTCTTTCCATATGTGGTAAAATGAAGATAATGCCAATGTATTCTATAAATCAAAATTTTATTAGATTCTTCAATGCAAAATCAACTTTGAAAACATAACTTGATATTTTCACGCTGGGTCATATTTACCCGTTTTGACTTGACGCACGGGTATCTCGTTGCGCAAATAGCGTGGCACTGAGTACTCTGGCGGTACGAGTAGAGGGGGGGCTGTATTTCCAACTACACAAACGTTCAAATTGTATGGAAAGCGTGAACCAAAATTATCAATTGGTTCGGGTCAATTTGACCCAGCGTCATTGGCGCCGAGTTAAGGGCTTAATTATCGCATATGATACGTCAGATTTATATCGTATCGAATAGAATAATAGGACCTCAGAAATATATCTATGGTTACTGATGTGTACTTAGATGGATTCTTTTCGATTCAATTAAATAAGATCATATAAATTTTGGGAATATGTATCCCAGTTTATAATGATATTATGTTCAATCTTAGAAAAATTTTTATAATAATAAGCAAGTCGAATTTTGAGTAGACATCCTCGCAAATACAACCTCAAAGGACTCAAGCATCGAATCAACTTTGTTACATCAAAACTGTACTACTAAGCTTTACTTGAATGTGTTTTCATTTGTTTTTATAATAAGACCAAAATAGGTATTGAATTGTATTGACCTTTAAGTTATCCAAAAATATAATAAAAAAAGCAAAAAAGCTAGAATTGGTCTAAAAGACCAATAACCAAAATTTCATAAGATTTTATATTCTGAAGACCGTTTCAATTCAATAAACACGTCTAGGTTTTCACAGTGTCCGTAAAAAGTCATAATTTTTGTATGGCAAAACTAAGAAGCGGCTGCCTGATTTAGTCAATTTTTTTAAAATTGGATTTACTATTTCTATGAAATTCTCGTGTATATAGTGGGACACAAAATTTTTGTATAGCAACCCTACTAAGGAATCTAAATCTACAATTTTTTCAAAAAGACCTTATGCAAAATTTCAGCTCTAATAAGGGAACGCGTTCTCAAGTTATTGTGAGGACGGACAGATGGACATGTAAAAATCAAACTAGCTTTTAACATTATGCCTGGGTATTCAATTCATTTTGCACTACCAGCATTGTTTTTATGCGATACAAATGGAATGACAAACTTAGTACACCCTATAGATTTCATCTAGAGTATAAACAGCTCAAATCTATAAAGGTGTCAACATATTTTGTTTTGCATGTTGTTTTTTTTTTTGTTGTTGTCAAACAATGAAATTCAAATTCAACAACCTTATAAAAAAAATACCAAATTCATTCATAATTTGTATACCTACCTACCTGCTCAAGCGCGAATGCTTTTTACGAAGATATTCCTGACTATGAGAAAGTGGTTAAATACAATTTTTTTTCATTTTAATAAATTTTGAAGTGAGTAAAAGCGATCAGTGAACCCATTTTTTTTTTGTTTTTTGTTTTTTTTTTTTTTGTGTTGATGAAACAAAGGCAGATCACAACTAAATTTTGCATCGAATTAAACTTGTTATGCATCAACGAAGATTCAACCTTGACTGAATTTTATAGTTGTGGAATTTATAAGGAAAGGAAATCATCTCGATATTGCATAATTGTGATGTTATCAATGTTTCATATTATTATTATTATTTTTTTTTAAATTAAAATGGTTGTGAAGTAGGTATTACTACTTAAAATTTCATAATGCCGATGGAACTGTTTAATAATTTATTGGACGGATTATTAGTGGCTCTATATTTGATCAATTTAGGTTGGGGACCTTTTCTTTTTGAAAATGGGAGAAGTGGATTCGATTTTTTTTTTACGGTAACCATAAAACTGTGCTATCAAGGATATCATTGTGAACATATTGTGGTGAATGTATGGGCGAATCCTAATCCTAAGTTTTTGTGTTTGACTACGTTTTATTATCATAATAGTTCGTGAAGTTCTACCAAATCAAGCCTGCACTTATTCATATCGCTAAGATCTGTAGTATAGCAGTTGACGATAATAGTAGTAATAAGTATTGTCTATTGTTAAATATCAAGTTAAATAAACAAATTGGTTAGCTTATGATCTTTTGATCTTGCTTCTGCTTTGGAAAATGGCAACTGCTACCCGTGTAAGCTCATGAAATCTCACACTTTTATCCTGCTTCATTCAGTCGGTTATCAGAAATTTTTATAAAATTAATTAAATTATTAATCTGCTAAAGGAATATTCCTTTCTAAGGACATCCTTCAGCCTGTAATGGTTCATGTTCTTGGGTTCATGTTCTTGGGTGGAGTTAATAATGGAGTTAATAGCTTTGAGACTGCCCATGCGAAATAAGGAGTAATGTTGCCTAGTCGCAATAGATAAGATCGCTTGTTCTAATTACAATGCAAGGGCCAATGAAAGTGAAAAAAATTTCATTAGTATTGTATATTTTTTCAATTTTCAACTTTGAGCATGATTGGGTGATAACTGGACCTGCGCAAGAAGATTTGAGCTTATTGTTTTTATAACATAAAATTATGTTAACTTTGCAGAGGTTAAACTGGAATATGGTTTACCCAAGTAGTAGAAATTATGTTCTGCAGCAATTCTTGACTTACAGAATCTTTTTCTGATTTTTACTGTTTTTCGTTATCAATTTTGTCTGGAGATCAGAATTGAACCGGAATTTGAGTTGCTAGTAAACCATTACTCATTCTTCAGTCAACTTAGATTTTTAGAAATGTGCCTATGCTATTTAGAACCAAATTTAGCATTACGCTTCCAGTTTTATTTGTTTATACATATATTCAAAGTTGAACCCTATATAAGCAGGTTGTTGCAAAAATTATGGTTATCTTTCTTTTCTTCTGCTTAGTATACTTATACAGGTACTCGTTACTCTTGTGGCTGTCATAAAATTTTTTTTTTATTTGAATTTTGTTGAATAACAATCTTTTAATTTCATTTTGAATTTAATACTTAATAACCAAAACATATTACTGATTGTTACAATATAAAGGAACTGCATCTGTGTCTTGGAAACTTTTCTCAATTCTTTTAGAGAGCCCAAAAAATACATTTTTTTGTTTTTTTTTTTTTTACAACCAATAGAAAACTTCGATTTCACTGCTACTAAAATATTTGCGCAACTCTCGGCATACAGTTGAGATGAAAAGAGTTTTCACTATCACCGAAAATGTCTACGAATTGTATATAATATAGACCCGCATAGAAGCTAGCTAATTATGTGCATACGGTATTTGCCCCAGTAATATAAAATGTACACACGCGGGTATGGTTTGTACAGAAGTTGGCATACCGAATGAAGCACATAAATGAAGGTGTACTCAATCATACCTGTTCTACAAAGTGAAGATATACCTTTAAATCCGGGTCAATAAGACATCGTTGTCGATTGAAAATCGGTCGAGAATACCAAAACGGATGGAAGTGATGGAAAGAGCGCAATAGTGCTCTCTACGAGAAATCGTTGAATTATTATTATTATTTTGTATTAAAAAATAAAATAAAAATAAAATAAAAAAAAAAAAACGTTTTCATTAAGGAATGAATAAACCAGTTAATGTGACACTCACTCAAGATGAAAGAGGAAACTTTTCTAAGAAAAAAAAACTTTTCTTTTTACTTTAATGAGTTTTATTCAGCTCGCCGCCAGAGCTAGACACTATAGATCGTAGCCGTTAAACACTATGAGCAGAATTCAAACATCCTGGTTAAAACACAAATGCACTTTTTCTCACAGTTCCAATCACTTATCTACATTCTTTGGATGGAACTTACCTTAGAACTATATTTCTAACTAATAGATATTCTCCGGAAGAAATTGACAACTAAAAGCACCAAAAATCCAAAATTCTTTCACTAACTTTGGGCCACTCTACTGTAACTTGATATCTGTAAAGTTGATGCGTAAGAAACGAAACAGAAATTCCTCGAGTTCTTTTTCAATTGAAAACCGTCGGTTGCGGTATACTCTTGACAACTGATTGCTTCGATGTAGTGTATTCAGTTTATAGCTGGCCCCAAAAGGTGCCCCATCATATCCCATTCCATCCTATCCCATCCGTTCGATCATGATTTGGCGCTCTCTTGCACCTGGCTGAATACAGTTCTGGCTTTTGTTCGCACCGCACCACTAACATTCCAGCTAAAGATATTGTGATGCTATGTAGTTGTATAGTGTAGTACTGTAGTGCATACATTGTTTGGGTTTGTTCATTGATTCGCTTATTCTTGCAGGCACTCACCTCTTCTTCAGATGTTAATTGTTGCGTCTGGTATGATGAAAAACAGCTGCAGCAACTTGGAAGAGTTGGAAGGATCATAAAAAATAATTCTGGACGCTTTGCTGAGAAAAAAAAAATACAAAATTATTCAATTTTTGATTGATTAATTATTATTGGAGCAATATTTTACGAAATGAGTTGTATATATTTAATATTTGCAACATTTAAGAAGTGGTTTCATATGTCTGCTATTTCGTTATCGTGATTACTCGAATAAAAAAGCATCTCAAGTAGTTAACGCCCCATACTTTTAGGGTAAGTGCCAAATTTACTACAAAATTTATAATGTTAATTTTATAAGAATAGATCCATTCTGGGCCTGGTGCCAATTACATACCTCCATAGACACTAAAAGTGTTTATCTACATATATGTATCTACTTTTTTATTTTTTTAATTGCAACAATTTTTTGATACTTACAAAACCTTTCTTAACCGGATTGTTTTTTTATTTTGACACATTTACCTTGAGCAACTCATGTGACCCAACGTCTTTGAGAATTTTTTTTTTATAGTAACTTGAACAATGAAAGGAGATCCACTTTGTTTTTTGTGTGTCCAGTAATATGCTTACTCGAGATGAAAGTATGTACTTTTGTACAAACATATATGTATATTCAGGAAGACCTCATTTTTTTTCAGTTACTTACTATTAAAGCCAGTTTATAGTTTGGATGGTAATTACTGTCAGTAGTGTTTTAACCATCATTTTAATATGAAAATTATACTATACTAAATATTTACTTTTTTAGGCGAAGTTCTATAAATTAAGGAAATACAATATACAACCATTAGTAACTAAATTACAGGATGTAATTTATATCGTTTATTTAAATTTTGATAAACATAGAAATTTATACAATTCTTGTTTCAAATGATGAAATCTGTTCCATTTGATAGTTGGGTTAATATTAACTAGACCAGCTAGAAATCGTTGTTCAAACTTAATTTTTATCGTCTTAATAGACGTTATACCATGAATATAGAATTCATAGCTCAAAAATTGGTCACCGTTTTACAATCTATAGGTATTTGTACGAAGGCAGATAAAATAGACTGCTGAGAATTACTCCAATGATTGAGTAACTATTTCGTCTACTTGAAAGAGCTTGACTTCAATGCCTCACAAAAACTTATCCAACTCTAAGGGCATGGCCACAAGAGCGCACCGCACCAAGCATCGCACATCTCATCGCCCTGAGCTTAGTGTGCGATGATAAAATTTATCCCTTATCTCAAATAGAAATGGCCACAGTGGCGCACCGCACCTTTCATCGCCCCCGCACCAACCATGCACACAGGAAATGAGTTGTTATTTCTTTTGTGCGGTGCGTTGGTAACAAATATCCCAACTGGGGTGAATTTAATAGATTTAACGATATTTTAGTAAATTTTCTTCTGTGGAGTACCTTGGTAACATTTATATCGAGTAAATTCAGTAGATTTATATGTGACAGTAAAATATGAATCCTCATTGTCCTGCTTTCTTGGATGAGGAAAGAGAAAAACTGCATCACCTTACGTGAAAGGAAAATACTCTCAAGATGCGGATGGAGAAAGATATAGATGACAACATCATAAATTTTAATAGTCTGCTAACATGTTAGATCATTAGCTCATTGGCAAAAGATAAGACTTCGAAATAAGGTTATGCAACTTCTCGTGGAAGAATTTCATGATCACGATATGGAGCCTAGTAAGTGTAACCACCCCTGGATCTTGTCTTTCAGCCAAATGCCAAAAGGGCCGTGTGCAGATTGCGCTCATGGGGATGATGAGGACTGCTGCACTGGTTCTTCTCATTACTCTCTGACGTATGGGCTAGACTTGGAAAACCCTCTGGCCAGTGTGCCACTTGATGCGATGGTACCTGAGCTTCGTTTTGGGCGTCGCTTATCTGTGAACTTTCCTCTAAGGGAATCGTGGACTGAGGGAAGTGCCTCATCGAACCTTCCCAGATCCGCCCTAAACATTTTTACCGACGACTCTCTTACTAATGAGGGAGCTGGGGCAGGTGTCTACTTTCCTGAACCGGACATTGGAATGGAGTACTCACTTGGTAGACACACCACTCTCTTCCAGGCTTACTTCTCTTACAGTTAATTTAAAGAATTTCACTTACTAGCTTCACACAAAATATCGTCCTCTTCAGAGGAACTGCAACTAGAGTATTGAATTCTGTCTATACTCGTTAACGAAAACTGGACTGCGCTATCGCAATATCTTAACTTACTTCAGACCTCAAATATTCGAGGTTGCTTTAGGCAATGTGCAGTGCTTCACTGTGGCCATTAATTCCGCGATGTTCAAGGAGCGATGTGCTAGGGAATTATTTGTCTTGTGCTGTGCTATGTGCGGTGCTAGGTTCGGTGCGGCGTTGTGGCCATACACTAATGGCCGATTTCACAGTAGAGTTTAAACCATCCTCCAAGTTCAAACGTAGTTTAAACCAAATCGGGTTTCACAGTGCATTCTTTTAGTAACGTTGGTAGTACTGATTAAATTGTGAACTAAATTAGTTATCGCCACCATTGTGAAGCAATTTTTCTATCAATCAATCTGTCAATCGGAAAAAGTAAACATCAGAAAGTAAAAAATAAAAAATATGTAGTTATATTTTCTAATTTTAAATATGCCAACATTAAAAAAAGATTCAAAATTTAGCATAAGTGAAGTTGAGATATTGCCTTCCCTAGTGCATATAGAGCGCAAGAAAACGGACAAGAATAGATTCGAAGACAAAGTGACAAAGTTCTTTACTTAAACGGAGCCTAGCATAAAAATCAGCGTCGTCCCACTCATTAAAATGATTTGGCCGATTTCTAATTACTCTCAGTCGTCGACAGAGTTGTAAACTTAACTCAAAAAAATGTCTAAATCTAAATCCATGATAAAATTATTTTCTTGATACAAACAAACAATGTTACTGTCAAAATAAAATGTCACACTTTTCAAATACTTTTATCTTGAGTTTAAACCGAGGGATAGCATGGTTTAAGCTCTAGTTTAAACCGGGGTTTAAACCAAACTGTGAAACTCATTCGTCGAGTTTAAACTAAATATTTGATTTAAACTCAGACTGTAAAACTGGCCATATGTCAGCACACCAGTATTTGAACTAAAAGGACTTCCTTGTTCACTGCAATTTGCTTAAAAAAAGCAAACCAGTCTTATCACTTTCTCATTTAAACGCCAGGCATTTAAAGATCTTTCGTCATATTTTAGACAAAGCCTGCAAGTAGGGTTAGACCAACAATGATAAGGTTATCTATCATCTAGTTATGTCAGTGATCAGATCAGCGAATACGCATAAAACGCTTGATATAAGTCTGCCCCTTGATGAATGTGAGTAGGTAATGAGAATCTCGCCGGCAAATGGTATGTTGCTATTCAGTAATTCCAACGGGTGTCCGCCACGATAATGTCTAGATTTTGATTTTAATATAAATATCATAAAAATTAACCCAAAATATTTCGTATTATTAATACATTGGGTTCTCCTAGTCCGTTTTTTAATCTTTTCTAGTCTCTTTACTTGATAGACTTCGATGTTTGGGTGGTAACAGAAAGTACTGTTTGGCTTTTGTAAGCTAAGGCTCTCAGCTTTGACGAAGTATTAATTATTTTATTATATTCGGTTCTTGAGACAGGAAATTAGAACAAAGAAGTCAAGTTGCTTTAGGTTATGCATATACACAAAAATAAATTAAAATTGTGAATATTTGTGTGTCGGGTATTTACTCTGGGTATGTTGATTGTTTCGAATATTTTCATGTTTGTTTTTTTTCTCCTATTTCCATTGAATTTATCTTCCTCTCTTCTGCCACCATAATTAACATAGTTCAAGGGGAGAAATTTATTCAATTAATCGATCTTCATGACAATACTCCTAAATGATAAACTATCTCATTTGAAATTATTCAAATTGCCAAACTAAATCAAGAACCGATATAAAAATGGAAATATTATTGCTTGGCTCTATGCTTACTGCCATAAACACATAAAATATTGAAATCAAGAAAAAATTATCTAAACAAATTTATTTAAACCATATTCCGTACTTATGAGAAATAATTAATAAAGTGTCTAATAAATTTTGTTACTTTATTGCACTCTTACCAGTAGTGTGCGAAATAAATTCATAATGGCTTTCACAAAATGCAATAGTATTTCAGCGCCCGGCCACAACTGCGGTACTTAATCTTCTTGGATGTTGGTTGCGTCAGTATATACCCACCTGTTTTAAGACTATTTTGCTGCACCAAATGCAATCTAAAGCATACTTGCCTAACATTATGGCACCTTCACTTCTCTTCTTCATAAACATAGATTTTGGTGTACACATAGCAGCGTGCACGTGATTTAATAGTTTTACCTAACGCGCGTTTTTTTTTTTTAGAAATAGTTTTCTTTGATTATTTCATTATTTCATAAATAATAAGCAATAAAAATGCAATTTTTCATTATATCTACGAAAACCGTGATTTGATCTATCTTATGTAGTTGCCGAGTTTCTTAATCTTAAGTATTATAGAGAGATAGGTACTTGCGTTGAAGGTCATTGGATATTTACATTTTATCTCAATAATCTTAGTCAGAAATCTCACAATTCTTCCTGAACGGGAACAAAAGATTTCTTTTTTTTTAAATATTTTTACGACCGTCATCTCAGTTTAGAAATACCGAAATTGTTGTGGAAATGACATTGAATCGCAATCGGTGGAAAAAAAATCAAAATGTATACTTCAAATGCTCCTAAATAAATAATGAGGGTATCTACTTAAAAATCTGACCACGCTATTTTACTTTTGGTTAAATGAAGCTGGAAAAATTGTGTTCAATGCGACCTCTGCGAAGTTTTTTTAGTTGCAATTAACGGCACCGCAACTGTTACACATATTTTACGCAAACCTAAAAAAAAAAACCAATGTCAATAGCGTCTAATTAATAGTTTATTTTTGTTGATACTTATAGAAAATTTAAGTGTCCAGTATAAATCAAATAAAAAGAGATTCTTATTGATAGACAAGAAGTAAAAAAAACAATGAAAGTTAATGTTGGTTGAAATTACTGTTCATTGAGATTTTCAAAAATATTAATTTTACCTTGAATAGTGGTACTTAGTGATTATACAGGGTTAGCAGGTTAACTCAGGTCCATCCAGGTTAATAATAATGTCATCGAGTGTTGCAGAAAAACCTTTTTATTTAGAAAGTTACTACCTATATACCTACTATTCAGGGGTATCGTGAGGATTGTTTTACGAATTACGAAATTTATTTCACTTAATAATAAAAGTATGCATGTTAACATATCCAAGATATTAAAGGCCTGTTGATAATTTTATTATTTTGTTTTATAAAAGTTCAAATATTGTCACTGTTTTCATACAAATACAATAAATAATAAGTCGGCCATAGGACTCTGTTCCAAACATTGAATAAAATAAAAATCATTAAAAAAAAAAACTTTTTAATGAACTCAAATTGAGTAGTAGCATTTCTTCTTATTATTTTTCAAATGGGCAGATGCACAGCGGAGCTTCAGATTTATATTAAGGTACGTGCCCAACGAGGCGAGGCGAGGCTATATCAAGAGTTGAAGAAATAAAATGTATGCTGTACTATGAGAGTGTTCATAACAGCGCTGTGGCAACGCGCGATGCGTCGAGACACCTCGAGGTATCTCGCTCGAGAATGAAATCTTTAATTTTTTCGCAGTTTTTTATTTGATATAATTGAAGGGTTCTTTACGCGTTCTCATATACCTACTGCAAGAATCTATTAGGATCAGTATGTAAATCTTTATACATATATGTGGATAATGGAATTCTCTAAATTCTAGTCGCTTGTTCTTGCAAAACTGCAGAAAGGACTAGATAAACAGAAAATGATTAATTTTATATGCTTAGAAATTTTGTCAGTCTTTTTTTTTTTGTAAGTTTACATTGAAATCTTTCCTTAATATAATCGAAGGTTTCTATACTCATTCTCATATATTGGAAAAATCTATAAGGATTAGTCCGTAAATCTTCATAGATGATGAAATTCTCCAAATTTCAGATGTTTCATATTTATCGGGTGGCAAGTAAAACAGCGGAAAGTACACTTATGTGAAAAATGCAATATAGTTGCATTACTTAACAAACACAAAATTTCTTCTTCAGAATCTGATGACATAATTTATGGTCTCACTTCGCGATTTACCAAGAAACTGAACGTGTTGTTGTGATCACTACACCACTTCACCTCGCCGCCTTGCCACGTTGTGCACGTGACAGCTACAACTACACGAATAATGTTTTGGGCTTACAGTTTGATGTTACACTTTGAGTTGGACTACAGGGTGCCGAAAGTGTTATGTAGGGCATTGCAAAGGGTAAATTTAATGCAACGAAATGTTCATGACTAAAAGCAATTCGAAAAAAATCAATTTTATAATGCAATAGCCTATAAGTGGCTACGTGCGGACACCACACCCAATATTGTTGCGAGCGCTTCAATCGCATTGCTCTGTCCTAGAAGTGGATGAGTTCAGGACAACGAAGCTGTGCAGCAATTGTTTTGAGCCGGCGAAGCCGTCTCGATCTCCACACAGGTTCCAGTTTTGTAAAAACTACGGTACCACGTGGAACCGGGACGTCAACGTCGGTAAGAACGTTCTGTGCATTGGCCTAGCCCAACTCCAGGGCAGGCCATTGCATAGAAACTTCAACCGAAGTACCCTCCTTCCCTGACCCAGGGAATAGCGCGTAAAGGCTTCGACTGTAACAAGCCGAAGCCTACTACGCCGCTATGGCCCCCTTGAGGGGTTTACAATGAATGTACTAAGATCAACCTGTTAGGATAAAACTTGGCTATCAGAGGCGATTATTAGAGCTTTCTATTCTACGTAATGGATTAAGGATCTCAAGTCAGGTCAGATCTAGATAAAAGATTGCTGTTAATGAGATGTTAATTCTGATTTCGCCTCACTAGTTTAGATAATTTCTTTATCCATTGTATCAAATTTCTTCTATTTTACATAATAGGTATATTTTAATTTTGAATAATCTGAATAACTTAAATCTTTAACGATTTAATGAATCTTATTTATTCATCAACTTCTCAACTTTATTGGCTCTACTGAAGTTTAGTAACAGTCAATAATATTTTTTCCAAGTAATCTGCGGTCGGTAGTTTTCATTTGATACATTGTGGATGAAACTGAAATTTACATGGCTGTCTATGTTTCATAACGCTAATGATTGATAGAGAGCGAATAAAACAAATTTGATTCAAGTTCAATCGTACATGGCTCGATGAATGCAACGCGTAGAGATTTTGTGCTACATACAAGTAGAGAAATTTTGTTTTCTGGATGAAATAATTTACCTTGGCTTTGAAAGAAGAAATGCTTAAAATTCCAAGAAAGGTCAGAGATTTTAAGATTTTATTTCTATAATTAAAATATGACACAATAGTTTAGCTTGTGATTTTAATTAAGAAGGACAAACAAAAAAGGAATTCTTTCTTCTTATTTCTATGTGCAGCGTAAATTAATTAATTTATGAGCAGATAAGAAACATTGTTTAAACAACGGTTCGTAAAACTCAAGCTATAAATATTATTTCCGCTATTAACCACAGAAGAGTTTTTACCTTTGTAGTTTTCGATGAGATTGTTTTTTTTTTGTTCTTCGTTTAATGCCACTTAGTATGCTCTTGAGTAATTTATTTGAAGAGTCAGAAAGTGTGGAGAAGTCAGTCTTGAAGAACGATTTGTAAACTATGGTCAAGCATGTTTTTGTTTTTTTGTATGTAGAAGAGACCGGGCAAAGTAGACACCTTTTGAGCTTTGGCGATTTTGCTACACTAAAATAAAGACTGTGCAAGCTAAAAATCTGCCATAAGAAATTTGGGAAAAACTAAAATTGTTGTCGTAAAAATCAGATCCTTCCCAGCGTAAAGTCGGCATATAATCTTTGAGCTTGTTTTGAGATAAATAGAAATTTATTTAAAATGTGGTTCCACCTCCAGTGCTTGTTAATCGGGTTGGGGTTCATTAATGGCAGCTATGATAACTTTCGGAAATAGTTATACACTACAAGACATACACGTGAAACTGTTGATTCAGCAATAATTACCACACAATATATACATAATATTGGTTATGATTTTAAGTGACGAATTAAAGTTAGCAAGCGCATTAAGCCTTGGAAGCTATCAATGTAGCAGAGAAGACACAAGCTACATACAATGTCTAAGATTTGAAAGAAGTCAGTGATTGATAACGAGCGAATAACACTCAATTAAACTCCTCTTTCGAGAGTCATAACTGTGTTATAGTGTTCAACTAAGTCATACATTATCATAATATCATAGCCGACTGGATCTTCTGAAATTAGGGTGCACTGCGTTGCCCTGGAGTTCCGCAACGCCAATTTTCAAGATGTTTAAGCCGGCGTTCATGTCTCGGTTCCATATGGTACCGCATCTATGCAGTTCCTCAACACACCTAAAACTTCAACATTTAATTTTTCCGCCTTTCCCACTGACATGTATATAACATGCAGTAGGTATTTGAACATTTTTCATTTCTACGAGTTATGAAACTGGTAAAGAGAAACAAAAAGAAGGTTATTGTTGACAATTTATGTTGAGATTTTTGGTAAATTTCAACAAAAAAAGTCAAAGTGAAGTAAGTAATTGGAATTAATTCAATCAAAATCCCTACTTGAGTTTCAAGTCAAGTACTCAAGTATTTTTCTTTGCCTATTCCAAAAATTATTTTTCACCTTATTTATATTTATTTTTGAAATAAAATTCAATAAATTCAACAAAATGAGTATTGATAATAATATTGAATTGATAATAAGTTATGTCAAAAGTTGAGTTATGCGTAATATCCAAAGAAAAGTGTATACATAATGATATTTCACTACCACCAAATTATAGACGATGAAATAATATGAAACCCCCTATAACTTCCGAACGGCACACGCTATAACAATTTAAATTTATTGGACAGTTTAGAGTTTGGAGTTTACCGCATCTTCGGTCCATTTGGAAGTTATTTCTTAGACCTGTACATATAATATTGTACTAGGAGGAGGACAAGGTAAAAGTTCAATCTTAAAGATTCAAGTGGCATGTAATCTAATCCTCGGAGATTCTGAAATAATTGCCTTAAAATACAAAAAACAAAAAACAAATATGTTTTTGGGCTCAACATTTTACTTAAAAGTAACTTTGAATTCAAATTTATTTAAAACCATCTTAGATATTGATAATTAAAAATAGACCTCCCTTCCGTTAAATTTGTTTCATTCCCCACCACTTAGAACCTTAAATATTCTCATACGTATTTGGAACCCTGATGTTAATAAAAATTAAATAAATAAAGTATAAAGACTTTAAGGAAACTTTCCATTTATGAGCATCCACGAAACAAGTTTTCGCCATACTGGCATACATACCTGTGAACGTATGTTCGTTCATGTTATCTTAAAATTTTCCAAGAATTTAAAATTACTATGTATGTAAAAAAAAAAGAAAAACATTTCTGTTGCAGAAAAGATATACGCGCTAGTATACTTTCGTATACAGATAGATAATTACGAGACTTCCATAGACCATCAGTAAGTATCAGTAAGAGAAGTTTCGACTTAATTGCAAATTATTGATGATGATTCGCGCACATAGTTTCCTTTCTCTTGGTCATTTGATTAATAAAATGATGACCAGTTCGAATTATACAGGCTGCATCGTCTTAATTAACGCTTGAGGCGTTGCATGAGGAAATTTTGTAATACCTTTGATGAAAATGGTAAAAAAATCAAACAAAATGTAGTTAATAACAATTTTTGGAAATTTGTTGTGGCAAAAATGCGATACTTTCATTCTCAATTTATTCATTCGATTTGATTTTTCAAAAAAGATTGTTCCCAAAATGAAATTTATACGAGTATTTATGTATTATAGTAACTGCATAAGATCATTAAAAGAGTATTAAATTCGAACAAGAAGCACCATCTTGTCCCTGATGGATGTTACATAATTGCACAGTTTTGAACTTCCATCAAACTGCAAAAGACGAACAAAAGACAATGACAAAAAAGATTCCATATATAATTACTCAAGTTTTGTTGATATTTTTTTTTTTTTTACAAGCTCTGCGTTTGGTCAGAAAATACCCATTTAATTATAGTCAAAAGTCAGAAATAGTGGAGGAATTTGTGCACCTTTTAGAAACGGTATTAAAACTTTTAATGTATATACGTACACATTTGACTGCATTGCAATTTGGCTTTGAAAATGCGTGTATATTTATGTTAAGGACGTCCTCATATTTAAAATATTCTAAAAGACTAACTATATTGCATTGGATTTAATGGCAGTGCAGAGAGGTATAAAACTATCATTTTAATACATACGAGTATACATGTCTCAACAAGTATTGAAATATTTGGAAATTTCAGAATTAGTTTCTCGGTTTATAATTGATTACATGAGAAGGTTATACCTACATAATTAGTTGGAAAATTAACATTTAAAAACACTATGAATTCAAATCTAGATATCTCTTGTTACTTAATAGGCGTTCTTAGAAGATCTCATGATAAAAGGGATGTTACCTCCTCGATATTGGATTTTTATTCTGTAATGGTTGATGGAAAATTTTCGTATATTTTACCCTTAACAGAAAAACTCTGACTTCATCTAGGATTTTTAGAATCAAGGTGTCAGAGTGATTATAACTGCTCTGCAGCACTCCGGACCAACAGCTGGCTCAGAAGTGGAGTAATAGCCGGAACAATTTACTGGACCAGTAATTGGACCGTAGTGGAGTCAGATCAAATATATTAGCCATGGATTGCTCCAGGAGCGGAACTTATTCCGGATCGATCCGGAGTAGCTCCAGTTGGACCGGACCGGAGTATCTAATAATTTATCGGAGCGGTAATGAAAAGAAAGATTTGCTGAAACAATTTTTTCCGCTCCGGAGCAGTTAGAAAATTAAAAATTTGCAGCTCAGCTTCAGGAATTTTTGTCAATAATAGGGGTTGCACTTTTTTCACTCGGTGGCTGCAAGTCCATATATCTTCAATTACAGTAAATAATAATTGTCAACAATTTCTCTATCGACCGCATGTCTGAATAAAGTTGAAAGGAGTTGAAAGTAAGATCATATAAAAACGATTTAAACAATATGTTCTACGCATAATATTATATAAGTAAATCGGAATTCAATAATAAAAGAATTCACCTAGATCTCAATCGCCATGGTCAACACTTTAACTTAAAATAGATAAACGGCAAAATCATCTTCTTCATAATGATCTCCTCTGTTCTGATCATGCGCACAGTTTTGTAAATACAGCAGCATATTAAAAGTGAATGTATCCGGTCTCATCAAGAAACTTGTTGACTTTGGCGGACCACTTCAGAGGCATTCAAATATAGATTTGTAATGAATTGATTGATAAAATTGTATTATAAAATTAATATATTGTTATTGTATGTACTTGATTTACTTATAAAAATCCACATTTCATTGGTATTATTAGCGAGTTAAAAGCATCTGTCATAAAAATTCCTTTTTTTATATAAAATAAAGTGTTAATTAAAAACATATTAAGATCATTGTCATATGTCATGCAGAGAATGTTTGTTCTATGCTTGCACTGTTAAACTCTTAAACAATTTATATAAGTCAAGATGAACAAGAAACAACTTTCATTTTCTCATAGTCACTTTTTATAATTTATTGTAAAAATATATATGTAATCATATAGTTATTAATTAGTTTTGTTTTTTTTTTTTTTGTTTTTTTGTGGTAGTAGATTCATATGATTGTAAATTTCGATTTTAACCAATTAATAATTGCAGCTTGATGAAACCATAAATATAGAATCACCCGTTTATATACAGCAAGTTATTTGCGCAATTTTATATAGCAGAAAGTTTTGTGCACAATATCGAGTGCTTTTAAAGGACTTTGTCTGAGTTATTAATAAGTGTAATTTTTTTCATATTACATTTTTTTTTCATTGTTAATAAATTTATATATTGTCAATACATATTTTCAAATTGACAGAAGATATTAATTTAAAAGCTCAATCAAATTAGCATAAGTGGTCGGACCAACAAAACAATTTTCACTTGCTCCAAAAAGTAGAAATTAATGGAACAAATTCAAAATGGAAAGTCTTGTTATTTGATCAAGTAACGTAAATATAATACTGTTGTCAAGACGTAAAAAACTGCATAACAACGCGTAGATGTGGAAAGCCGAAATTTTGTACGCGGCGTTCTCATTAGAATTGAAAATACATGTTCAAAAATGGACTAAATCGGGCAACTCCTTCATATGTATAGTTGCCATACAAATATTTCATTTTTTAGTATATACATATTTGGACACTGTCTGTCAACGAGTGCACGTAGAGAGCTGAAATTTGGTATGCGGTGTTTTCATAGCAATAGCAAATAAAATTTAAAGATCAGACTAAATCGGGCAACTCCTTCTTGGTGATGCCATACAAAATTTTGGTTTTTCACTATATATTTGGAAACTGTCTGAGAACGCGTCGACGTGGATAGCTCAAATTGTATACATGGCGTTTAAAAAAAAATGTAAATATGGTTTCAAAAATAATGGAACACATCAGGCAACTATTTCGTAGGGTTGCTATACAAAAATTTCGTTTTTAACTATAAATTTGGACACTGTCTGGCAACGGGTCGGCATGGAGAACTAAAATTTGGTACATGGTGCTTTCATAGCAATAGTAAATAAAATTACAAAAACGAGTCGAAATCGGGCGACCCCTTCTTGATGTTGCCATACAAAACTCTCGTTTTTCACTGTATATTTGGACACTGCCTCGTGCATCGAACTAGAGAGTTGAAATTTTGTACACGGGCCTTTTTTAAAGAAGTGTAAATTAAGCTAAAATATGGGACCAATTGGGCAACTCCTTCGTATGGTTGCCATACAAAAAATTTGGTACGTGGTGTTTCCATAGCATGGTAAATAAAATTTTAAAACTGGACTAAATTGCGTTACCCCTTCTTGGTGTTTCCATACAAAACATTGGTTTTTCACTATATACTTGGAAGCTGGAAGAGTTCATATTTTCTTTACGGCGTTTTCATAAAAATTGCAAAAGTGGAGCAAATCGGACAACCCTTTCTTGGTGTTGATATTTGGGCACTGCCTGCCGCGTCGACGTAGAAAGCTGAAATGTTGTACATAGGCCTTTTTTAAAAAAAAAAAAGGAAATTTATGTTCGAAAATGGGACCAATCGGGCAACTCATTCGTAGGGTTGCCATACAAAAATTACATATTTTACTAAATATTTGGGCACTGCTTGAGAATTCGTCGAGCAATGCTCTCACTTGCATATGAATGTATGCACGCACAGTAACATGCACACATACACATACCCACAAGGTGAAACCCCATAGAGGACGGAATCGTGCGATCGAGTCAGATAATAGCTTAGATATTATGCATATATGACCACACCACCCGCACCCTCACCCGTATCTTATCGCCGGGCAACACTGACGGGCTCCTTCTAGTTACATATAAAAATTGACTGAAACTTCATTTTCAAAAAATCTTGGGTAATTAGATTTTTAAAAAATTTAATTACGAATAAATGATCATTTATCCCATCTGTCTAGGATATTAGTCTGATTGCGGCTTTAGTGTTAGAGAATTTAAGAAAATTGTAATACAAAGGTTGGTTTTCAAAAACGTTTCATACTACAATAGAAAAAGGAAAATCCATGATTTCTTAACAAAAGGTTTGTAACATTCTATAGCTTTATCACGCAACACCAAATAATTCTTCAGGTAGTACTTAGACAAATTATATTAATTTATGTAAAACATTACATATACATACCACTAAAAGATAACTACGTGTCATAAAAACTTCGGAAATAACTTCCGATAAGCATATAAAACTTAAGTGGGGCTTAACGACTATGGAATGTAAAAATGTTAAACTAAAAAAAGAAGAGAAAATTTAAAGTATGAATGAAGTAATGAAGGAAAAGGATGATGGTTTTTCTCTTTTCGTGGGCATAGTATGTTATGTACACATATCAATAGTGACTACGAGTTTAAAAAAAACCCCTTCTGATATTTAACACCCTTCTTCATTCCGTAAGCGTAACAGCGCAGAGCCAAAATCATACGTCCCGATCCTCCTGACATCATTTTTCCTGAAAGGAAAAAGGTACTAGATGAGCACATTACAAGCAGCATCTTTAATGAAAAGCCACTTCTCAGTCATAATTACTCTTACCAATCAAGAAAATCAACTATATCACGCCTTACACAATCTCGTTACCAAGATTGAAGGAAATTTAACAGGGAGAAGTATTGTTTGTGTTTTCCTCGACAGCGAATGTGCCTTGGATAATGCAAAGACTACGGCTTCCATAGGGAGTTAATCTATATCAATTAGTGCACAGAGGGGACTGCCCATAAGGTGGCATTTTGTCTACCCTTTTGTGGTCGATGGTGATAGACAGGCTCTTAGAAAATCTCTCGAACGTAGGTTATGATATACCAGTTTATTTATCTCAAAACATATTTAAGTTAGAAAAATATTTAATTCAACCAGTAATAATCTAAAGAATTGTATTTACCTAAAAATAGCCCAAGTTCCCGGATGGGGCAAATCTGAAGAATACTACGATAAGTACAGAACGCTTTTCAAATTTTCTGAAGCTCGTAAAAAACTTCAATAGACATTAATAAGGTCAAAAAATTGAAGGAAAAATCAAAACGGCTGTTGAATATTGCTGCTTGCAAATGCGTCGATTTTAGCAATAATTGTAAATGTGAAAAAAGTTGCAAAGTTCCACCTATGAAGCAAGAAACACAGTTGATGTGGCATTTACAAACAAAAATCTCATAAAAATTGAAACAACTGCGCGAAAATAAAACTGTAAATATTGAAATTTATAAAAACGCGACCGAACAAGATTTGAAAGCATTAATTTCTAGCTATTCGGAAACGTCTGGTGATGACACCAATAATATTTCACCATATCATCGGTCAACACCGCCCTCGCCACAACCCTCAACAACAAAAGGGAGTTTTGGTCGTCAATTTCCATCATTGGGTTTAGCATGTGATCGCACTGGTTTATCTGATCGTTCTGCTACGACAATTGTTAAAAGATATTGGTCTGGTTCCAATAACTACCACCTCAAATGTAGTCGATCGAATGACAATAAGAAGAACAAGGAAAAAAATGCGATTAGAGTTAGACAAAGAATTACTAGAAGATGAAGATAATTTTGGTTTATATTTTGATGGCCGAAAAGATAAGAGCTTAAAGCAAGACTATATGTTTATGAAAATACTATCGCAGTATAATAAGAGAGGAACATACATATATCGTTGATAAAGGAACCGCGATCAATTTATCTTGGCCATGTTGCGCCAATCCCTGGACCCGGCCTAAATATTACAGCAAGCTTTATAGCCTCCCTAAAAAAACAAAAAATAGATGAATCAAGAATTGTTGTAGTTGGATGTGATGGGACTGCGGTAACTACTGGTGTGAAAACCGGTGTCACACGGATTTTCAAGCCCCATTGTAAAGCAGTTAAAAAATTGTGAGAGATGTTTGCTGAAATTGAATTTAAGGTTTCTATGAATTTTGGTCAATATAATCTCAGCACCGATCAACAATATATGTTGGAAATGTGTCATGCTATGGGCTATTGCCCATCAGATTTGGGTCAAAGAAATCCTGAAAAATTATCGCATACTAGGTGATTAAGTACTGCTAATCGAATTTTATGATTATATATTGCGAAAAATGAGGCCTCTGAAAATCTGAAAACGCTAACGACATATATAATGCGAGTTTATCCGCCAATTTGGATTAGCATTAAATCAGAGCCCTCATGTACACCTATTTAAAATTATATGTTTATCCCGGTATGTTAATGACGAACTAAAAAAAGTGGTAGATCCTGTCATCCAGAGCAATAGTTATTTCGGCCACCCTGAAAACATCCTTATTGCTATGCTGTCTGAGGAAAAGTCAACTATTCTAAAATTGGCTTATAGCCGAATTCTTAAAATCAGATCTTCAATAAAGACAGATTCATAAACAATTAGAATATTTACCATTCTTAATTTTAATTTTTAGGCATCTGATTACGTAGATTTAATTTTTTGGAGTTCAGTATATATACTAACAATTAAAATTTTAAATATAGAAGATATTCTAAGGACCCATAGCGTTGATCAGTTACAATTTGATAGCTTTACCTGCCACACACAAGCAGTTGAAAGAACTGTAAGTTAATTAATGAAGCATCAGCAGCAATTTCTTGCGAAAATTCGCGTGCCGGTATGGCCCGAGCCAGAGCTGGGCAAGTACCAAAGAAAAAGTACTTAAGTAAAAGTACCAAAGGCCTGAGTACTTTAGCGTAAGTACAAGTACCGCATGTATGAAAAATACATGTAATTAGGTACTAAGTCTACAAAAAGTACTGAGTACTTTTTAAAGTATTTTTTAGAATCTTTGTACGTTGGCAGTAATATAATGCAGTTTATCCAGTTCAGTTAATAGATACTAATAAATCAATACCTTTTGAAAACTATAGTATGTATAGTAACCAGTGCCTACTATTTATAGTTTTTCATAATTTTCGGTGCTGCACGTAGAGTAAAACTTTCAGCTCTCCTTGCAACACTCACAAAAACTATTAGAGGTCCGCCCAAGCACTCATTATCGCCTCCTATAATGCATAACAATTCTAAGGAAAAAATTTCCAGTAACTTTCTAAGAAAAAATTGGGACCTTCCCTACATCAGATCGAGGCATCGTTGATTTTATATTGGAGCGAGGCATTGCTTGCTTACCCTTGGTTATGTCCTCTGACGTATATAATATGGACTGCTTACGTTTTTATTTAATGTGGGCACAATTGCTTGTATCAAAAAGAGTTCTTACGTTGGTGCCAACATTGAAAAAATTATTGGCAGTTTTTATCAGTAATAACCCTAAATGATTAATTTAAAAACATTTATTTCTACGAATCCACTAATTTATTTGTTGTTTTCAGTTCTCTCTCAGTTGGTACTTGGTGCTTAGGCCGAAAGAGTCCGAAATATGGAAGTAAGCCCACTTTTTGCAATCCATATTATACATATCAGTGGTTATGTCATCAAGTCGAGGCATCGTCGATTTTATATTCGAGCGAGGCGTTACTGGTTTTTGTTCTACTTGCCCAGTCTTGTGTTTATGTTATTAGTTTGTCTAAGGTTCTGCCTTGACGCGTGAGTGCGGTACATTCTTTCGCAGTTGTTTGTGTGCTTTAAAACTCAACAAAAAAGGAGTTGCGCAAGAGATTGTGTTTGCTTTTCTACGAAGATTTAGATATTTGTAGGTACTTAATAGACTCAGAAATACCTACGTAAAAATCTTGGTACTTAAGAACAAAACTAAGTCTTAAGTACAAGTAAATAGAAGCAAGTACTTATGTTCAAGTACTAAGTAGAGGCATTTCAAAAGTATTGAGTAATAAGTCTTAAGTAACGAAAATGTAGTACTTAAGTCTTTTTTTACTTAAGTATTGCTCAGCTCTGGTCCGAGCCACTCTAAAATCAAAAGCTTTGATGCCGTCTTTCGAAACCAAATCCAAGTTGGGATGTAGTATACTTCTTTTGTATGTTTAGTGATGTTTATCTGGATTAAAAATATTCAAAAATTTCATGAAAATAAAAAGTTCATCGATCGGATTGTCTGAGGGTGTAAAAGAATCACTTAATTATAAAACGTATCTAAACAAGTAAAAAAGCTAAAATTGGTCTAAGGCTAATTCTTATGATACCCTCTAGATAAATGCCCGTATGAAATTTCGTATGGTCACCGATCTATGCAAGTTTGATTTTTGAAGCAGTTTTTCGCATATATTTCTAGAAAGGTTCGTCGGTCAGAAAAAATGATTATAAAACAAATTTTATAGGATTTCGTATTCTGAAGAAGTTTTTAGTACAATAAAAATGTGTAAGACTGATCGTTTTCACAGTATATGTAAAAATCCTAAATTTTTATATGGCAATACCAAGAGGGGGATTTAGTACATTTTTGAAATTTTATTTGTTATTCCTATAAGAACACCATGTACCAAATTTTAGTTCTCGTATGTGTCGATGCGTTCTCAGCCGGTGTCCAAATATATAGTGAAAAACGAAATTTTTGTATGGCAACCCCATGGAGAAGCTGCCCGATTTGTGTCATTTTCGAACTTAATTTTACTTTTTTAAAGCCCTTGTACAAAATTTCAACTCTCTAAGAATACGCGTTCTCGAGTTATCGTGCGTACAGACAGAAGGACGGACAGACGGACATGCAAAAATCAAAATAACATTTAATATTATGCGTGGGTGTCCAATCCATTTTGCTCTACCATCATTATTTCTGTGCTTTACAAACGGAAAGACAAACTAGATTTCATCTAGGGTATAAAAATTGTATACTTTTATATTTAAGCAATTTTTTAATTATGACGTCAACTGGCTTGCGCAGAATTAAGGAAGTTTTTTTTTTTAATTTTTTTTTGCCCGCTTTAGCACCTTTTCAAGTCCCAGGGCACCCAAATAAAAAATATTTAAATATTCCTATATGCAAATGCTCCACCCTAATGTACATACATCTCTACAATTTCATATAATTTACAATATTACAATATTTTATACAACTTTATATTTCTTATATTTTTGACTTCTTTTGAAAAATGTATTAATATACATAAAGCCTACATAAAACCTCCCTGTGTTGAGCTGAAAATTGAATTTGTATGTACTATTGTTTCATAAACTTAGTTAGTAAACATATTTACATACATATGTACATTCAGTTTCATTTTTATACTTTCTCTTACGATGGTCATTTCTTTAAAAACCATCAATATTGTTCGTGACTACGATATCTGTTATGTTATTATCCTCCGTCCGATCATCTTAAAAAACTAAAATAATCGACCTCGGAAGAGTCAGCAATTTTGAAGAAGAATGCCATTCCGCGCAGTCTTTAAATTTTTACCTATCACTTACGATGGTCATACACATACATATATCTACTATCAATTTCACTGTCAAGATTACCATTGCTACAATTTGTGCCAAATAATCACTCGAAGTCGGCGTCTATTAATTCAGTCGACATTGAGTGTGCGCATATGTGCGGTGCGAGTAAGCATACTCAAGACCGCCTACGGTTAAAATTAATATCGAAATTGAATGTTATTACTGGCCACAAATGTACATACATACGTATAGTACGTAAATGCGATATTCTGTTGTAATATAGTTCCACTGTGACTTTCTCAAAATACTTTCGCGTTTGTGAGTCGACGCGAGTTGTCATTTATGTATCCAAACCACCCACCCATGCATGCTCCCGAGAAATATGTTTGCCATAATATCTTTTGAGTGAGACAATTGAGGAAGTCTTAATACCTCACCAACATCGGATTGGAATTTTTAGCTTAGTTAATTCGGAGTAACAAAATATATATAGTCTTGTCTTCGTCTCTTTTTTTGTTTCTTAAGATTTAGGCAGCTATCAATCAAGTTCTCATTTTATGGTCAGAGACTTTCGATTTCATTCAACCCTCCGTCGTCGACGTCAGCTATATTGGTCACATTGCGTGCGATGGTGTCTTTAAATTCCACCTGCTATTTATGTATCTTTATAATTTATAGGTATTGTTGTGAAAGTTATATTGTTAACATTTTCGTTTAGGATATTGTTTTGTTTTTGTTTTTATTTAAATCAATTTGGTTGTAACATATTGACCAATATAAAATCTTTAATGGGGATGGAATGGCTATGGAATTAAGAATTACAACCAAGGTAAAAATTTTAATATGAAAAGAAAGTTCAATATCAACAATAGATTTATAATTGTGATATAGAATTGAAATATGTAGGAAGTTAATTGATTTTTAAGATTTAATATTTTTAGTGGTTGCTTAATTTGCCATCATACGCAATAATTAAATGATTTATTGTTAATTAATTTCGTCTACGGTGAATCTCAGAAAAATCATAAAAACAAAATATTTTTGTAAAATAAATGAATAAATATTGAATTAGAGTTTAAAGAGTAAGGAAAAATAGTGTAACTGGCTTAAACGAGCCGAACCATGGAGAAAGTTCTAAGTATCGCGTATATGCATTGGATCGGATGCATTATCATTAAACTCCGCCTCAATGGAGAGGATCCAGGAGAGTGCGTATAATTCTTGAAAAATAATCGAGTAATAATACTCAAAGTTAAACTCCACTTTCGACAGAGGAGTCATGACTGCGTTATATGTAACATCAACACAGTCATACATTTTCTTAATCGGGTGGTTCTGCTAAAGTTAGGGGGCAGTGGGGCTCTTCAGTTGGTCCGGATAATTTTCAATTTTCACTGTGTTCTAAGTGCCTGCAACAATTTTTGGTTTGGGGTTCTTATATAGTCACACATCGACAAATTTGCGGCTATTTTTTACAGACCCAATACACACTAGAGTTTTTGGCGTATTTTGGGTGATTTCCTTTACTAAACGATGAACTGCACGTTCTGTGCATATGTAATTGTTAAAACGTAAGCGTGCAACTTTCCGTTGTCCACAAACCGCTTGATGTTGGGAAAACTATTTGAGCCGTTCTCTTGTGTACGCCATATAATCTAATTGCATCGGGGATTGCGTGGTTGTTATTGCACTTTTCGGAAGAGATTTCGTGTACTTTATAAGTAAAACTTTGCGTGCATACATGGATGTCTTGTAATGGAATGACTTCGATTTGATTTTTATTTGAGTAACGAGTTTGGCTTCATTTGGTAATTCCTAATCTAAGTAAAAAAAAATAAAAATAAATATTAGAATTTTATTTCAATATTGATATTCAATTCAATTTATTTAAATATTAAATAATACCTCTATGTACCTACATACGATAAGACCTTTTCGTATCTTATAATGGTGGGAGAAAACTAAAAGTTTAGAAAGAATTAAAGAAAAAATACAAAAGTAAAGTCTTATATGATACAAAATTTTATGCATGCATATATATGAAGGTAAATAGTATATTGTAGAAAATAGTCAACAAAATCAAACTAATCATGACTATTTCTACACATAAGGTGTCCACTCGTTCAATATAATCTCTCACGTCATTGTAACAGGCAGGAGGATTTGCGTCCATTCTACAAAGATATGAACAAATTTTACATAACTTCAAAACATAACTTTTGCTTTTACAAAACCAGTACGCTTTTTTATTTGATTTGATCTAACGATGTAAAGACCGTATATCTACAAGCTACCATAAGTACCTAATACATAGTTTTCTTGGACTTTGTTACACTTTATCAAGAGTAATACAAGAGTAATACAAAAAGAAATTTACACCTGTAAAGCTGGTAAACTTACATTTTAAGAACATAAGATATCTATTTCAGCATTAACACAACTATTTATGAAAGTTTTATAAACGTATATACATATACGTACATATATTATGCATAAATATTTCTGAAAATTTTAACATTTTCAGCATAAATGATTATACTGGAAAATTTAATTACATTTTGTAGACCATTAACGTATAAAATAAAAAGCAAAGGACCGAGATGTTTCCCTTGAGGTATTCTAAAAAAAATGGATATTTTACCAGAATTGTCTGATCTAAAGCCTAGTATCGAGTTCGGGCAAAGTAAAATTTAACGCGGTCTCCAAATTTTTCACATTAAAATTGCTGGAAAAATTTTGACGTACAGTGTCGTGCAAAACATTAGCAATGTGAGACAATGAAAATGCAAAGAAATGGAAGAAACTGTTAATTTTTAGATTTTTTTTTTTATTTATTCTTGTCAAGTACATTGAGGTTAAATAAATAACAACGAAAGACATTTTTTCTACTACCACAACTATGACTTTTTTTCAAAATTTTATATTCCACACATTTTGCGCGCGTGCAAAACAACAGCAACGCTTGTGTAAACTTCGCTAAAATAACGGTTATTTTATGTTGGTTCAAATTTGTTAAGTTTACATGATAGTCTGCAGTGATAATTAACCAAATTAGTTTAGTTTTTCACCATCAATAAGTAATTGGTCAGATTTTGGTAATCTTTTAAAATATGGCACCTACAAAATATAATAGTGAGTTTAAATTAAAACTAGTTCAGGAAGTACAGGCTGGAAATACGCAATACAGTGTTGCAAACAAATATGGCATTAACAGATCAATCGTAAGTCGAATACTTGCGAAATTTCGGGAAACAGGACACACAGAGACGATACATACAGATTCATTGTCTCACACCATGCGTTGCTAATGTTTTGCACGGCACTGTATGTTAATTTGGAGAAAACAAAGTGACAGATGTCTGAAAATTTTATAGCTGAAAAACTTCAAATTGTTTATAAAGTTTAGATAAATTTGTCTACAATTTACAATTAAAAATTGACTTAATTAATCTGAAAATTGTTAGAAGAACTCAAATCCTTCAATAAATTAATAAAAAAATATGAAAATTTTCAATTAAAATTAAATTCTTCAATAAGTTCAAAAAACAATCTGAAAATTGTCATAAAAACAGGAAATGTCATAATTTTACCAGCATTTAATGCTACGCGCATTAAAATGTTCAGTAAAATAAGTGAAGACATGCAAAGTGCCATCTATCTTAAAATAGAGAAATATTCACTTTTTACCAGTGAACTCCGTACTGCACTAGTAAAATTATCAGTAAAGATTTTGCTTGCGATTTTACCAGCGCTAAAATTTGTATGGAAATGTCACATTTTACTCGAACTCGGTACTACGCTTAAATGATACTAAGTACATATTACAAAATAGTGACAGAAGTCAAAATTGGACTGTTTTCAAAATAGCGAAATCAAGAAATAACTGAGTATTGTTTTTGAAATTTTATAAATGTCATTTAAGTTATCAAGTTTTTATTGTTCTCAGTGTTTTGTTGTTTGAGGGTGATAAGTTACTTTTACGTTGAATTGTTAAAAAAAACACACAAATTTTGATTTTTGAGTTGTGTTACTTTTTAATCATACAATTATACTTATATGCCAAGATTTTGAGTTTATAAAGCATAAACTTACGTTGTGAAATCTTATAAAAGACTTTTTAAAGTCGGTGAATTGAAAATTGTTAAGAGTATACGTCAAGCAGACTAAGGCCAAGATTCTTTAGAACTAATATACGGGGAGATATGCAATAAAAAGTGAAAAAAACGTAGAAAGGGTTACATTTTGGGGTACAAAGTGTAATAGGTAACTTTGAAGCGAAATGTTTGGGCTTTTTAAATTCAATATGAAAAATTGGTGTTAATGACGTATTTTTTGATAAAATTAGTACCTAGCCAAAGAAAAAAGCCGGGTTAAAACTCCGAAATTTTAACTTTGTTAAACCATTACTTAAAAACGGAAAAAATTTATAGTCCATTAGAAAGGTCCAACGATTATCAATCTAACAAATTTTAAAATCATCATCATAGGGTGTAACGTTCAGAAGTTATAGGGTGATCTATAAAAGCATACCTAAATATCTTTCAAGTCTCATTATCTCGGAAACAGTTAGAACCCCACCTATACAATTTTTTGCTTGTTCAAACATGACCTATCCATAGCCTTCGAATTTATATGTATATGCTTCCGTAGAATATCAAACAATCAATTTCCGCTTACTCTTCCAGCTGAATATACTTCTTTAATTAAATGAAATTTCCACTTCTTTTAAAATTGTGTTCATCATGTGCAATATTTGTAAATATTGCAGCATTTCCACTTATTTAATTAAATTATAAACTTGTACACAAGAATAAAATTTCTTTAGTCTTTCGGTGATATTCTACAACTGTTGAAGAGGTCTTAAGTGAAAGATCAAAAATGTTAGAAATATACAAATCGTCTAATGTCTATCAATCATTAAAACCTTTACTATATTTCATGATTTTAACTGGTCTAACACCATTTCGGGTTATCGGTTCGAAAAATGAAAAACGCCTTAAAGTCACAGTACTCGGATATGTGAATACATTTTTATTTTTATGCATTTTCGGAATTTGTTTTATTACATCCCTTCAAAAAGGCGAATCTGTGGTGGGTTATTTTTTTCGTACAAACATTTCAAAACTTGGTGATACTTTGCAAATGTTTACGGGCTTGTTTGGTATAACTTTAATTTTTACTTGTGCAATTGTAAAAAAACGACATTTAATGGCGACTGTTGAAATTATTCACAAAATTGATGAATTGCTAAATCGACTAAATAATAATGTCGACAGAATGGAAGATAGGAAAATTATGTTATACTTTTATTTCATCTTAGCAACTGTGTGGATTGTGAATTTTTTATTCTTCCTGGGAAGTGTAATTCTCTTAAGAAATATTAATATATATCCGCCAATTACCGTATATTTTTCGTTTATTTTACCGAATCTTATAATATCGAAATGTATTCTGTTATTTCTTTATGTGACAAAATTGATCCGTAGACGATTTGGAGTTCTGAATGATGTAGGTACTTTGTTCTGTTTTGTATTTTTTTCTAAAATTACCTAACCTTTAAGAATAATAATAATTGCAAGTAAATTACATATATAATCAAGTTTTCCAATTAATTATTAAACATAACGCCTTCATCTATTTTCGAAAGTGAGTCAATTTATCACGATGGAAATTTTCTTTAATTGCGCGGCTCTATATGTATGTATAACAACAAAACTTTACCAGGAAAAATTTATGATGTGCAGAAAAGCAGTAATTGGTTAGTTATCGACCATATAATTTCTCTTTCATTAGTCCTTAATTAAGAATTTTATCCACACTTAAGTATGTTTTAATCATTCATTAGTTGTCACTATTTTTAACCTATTAAAATGAGACTATTTCTCGTCACACGCAATATTGAAAACTTTATTGTAAGTATCCTGCATTAAACCTATACGAATATACATAGACAATCATTATGAATAAAAGTCAATTAGTTGATTAAAAAATTTGTTTTGGTCAACCTTCCACTTATGCTTTTTAAGAGAGCTTTCATAAACTCGTCTTCTTATTAATGCAATACGGAACTGTTTGCATTCTCATTTCGCATTTCACTTGTCGATTGTCATACATATCTATTGCCTATATCCAAATATGGTAAATCTGGATTGTGGAATAATATAAAAAATCGTGAGTTATAAAGCTGTGCAGAAATAATACTCCTATTATTTTTCGGTTGAAATATTCAGTGAAAGTGTTCCAGAAATCATGTCTAGATTCTGGAAGAGTCGAGAAAAATCAAGTGATCTATATATATCGGTAAAACCGATGCTGTTTATTTCGTGTTTTGTTGGATTAACTCCTTTTTTTATAAGTGGTCCCGTTGGAAGTCGTAAATTGAAAGTAACATTCCTTGGATTTTTCAGTACCATTTTTCATATAATTGGCTACGCGGTTTGTTTTATTCTATCATTTATTAATGGAGCAACATTGGCTGGATATTTTTTCAATTCGGAAATTTCAATAATTGGAGATACACTACAGAGGTTCACAGGATTATTTGGGATGACAATGATATTTATTACATGCCTTTTGGAAAGAAACACTTTTATTAAGATTATTGAGTGCATTGGTGAAATTGACAATCGTTTATCTGATTTGAGTGTTATATTGAATTATGGAAAATCATTTCGAATAGCGGTAATTTCTGCGTTCGTCATGTTCACTGTAAATTCAGGATATATTATTGGCAGCATTAAGATTTTGTGTAATTTAAATATTTCACCATCATTTACGGCTTACATTGCGTTTTTTGTTCCACAAGTCATTGTCTCAACAGTTGTTGTAATATTTGTATGTATCGCCCATAAAATCACATCGCGTTATGCAATTATTAATGAGGTATGAAATTATTTTTAGTGTTTTTTTTTTATAAAGAAAAATTTTATTCTCTTATACATATATGTATATCTGCCTATGTAGTAGTAGTGGTGTTTATGTTTTTGTATAAAATTCATTTTAAATAATAATGAAGTGTAAATTGTAATGGAATAACCGTGAATTTCCAATTAGGTCAAGAGCCCGCAGTAAATTTATGGTGTGAAATATAACCCAAAAATTTATGCATACGTGTTAAGTTAAAAGAAAGGCAATGTCAAAAACAATCGTCTGGCACGAAATTTCCGCGGCCTAAGTGAGTTATAGTATGTTGAAAAGACCCACCCTTTTTTTCAAAATTGAAATACTTATTATAACCACTTAATGCACGTCTTAAAAAACAGAGAGGTTTTCCCTGAGCACAAATATGTAGGTCCAAGACGTTTTGCGCACGGCTAACCCCTTGCCAGATGAAGTTAAAGTATACTGAAAATTGCGGATTTAACTTTAGAACAGACCATAAATGCTGATGCTGCAAGTAGATTAACTGGTGTTGCATCGTTTACAAATTTTGTATCTGCGAGACAAAAATGGGCCAAAACGCACACGGATAGAACTGCCAATATTACATCGTTGTATAATTTACTTGAATTTACACGTGTTTTAAAGCCAGGTGAAATATAACGATTTTCACAAAATTTGAAAACTGTCGCAGAAGAAATTAGTAAAATATCATAATCCTTTTTCAAATGAAATTAATAGCAAGTAGCTTATTAACATTTGCACCGGGAAAACTGTATCTGAACAAACCAAGAAGTTCTTGATAAGTGTAAATGACGTTGGTTCATTTAAACGAAATAACTTCATAATGGAGTGTCGAAAGGAAGCGAAATGGTTCGAAAGCGCTATTTCAAGAAGAATAATTCAATATTTCACTTCTGAAAATCTCAACTCAAAAAAGACATGGTAGTGGGAAAATTTATGAGGTAAAGATGGAACGAAATTTAATAGGAAGGATTTTATTTGTAGCCTCTCGAAATATTTAAATATCCATTGACAATACCACAAACATTTGGTCACTTGGATGGATCTATAGTAAAAACAGATAAATCAATTTAGTCAAAACATTTGGAATGCACAGTCGTAAACTCTTCTCCAAATGAAGTAGATGCCATTGTCGTTGATAGTTTCTTTTTGCTACATACTTTAGGAGAATTACCATTAACTTTTGACAAGCTTGCCATGCACATATTTATTTATTTATTTATTCAAAAGTTAAGACGACAGTATACAGATACAGTTGTTCCATTAATATACTACCGTATAATTATTACAATCTTTTTAAAAATTATTTAGAGAAACAAGAAATAAAGAAGAAAGGAAACAAGTTGTATGAAATTATGAACATTTTTTTTTGTTTTTTTTTATATGCTCACCACACTACTTAGTTAAAAGTTAATAAGAAATTCAGGTTTACAATTTCAATTAACAATAATTCTGGAGGTGAGTTAGGGAGAAATAATATTAAAAATAATACGAAAAGTAAGAAGGGTGAAGAATGATGAGTTACAAGAATATGAAGGAAAACTCAGGAACGTGAAAATTATTTAGTAACCATTAAGAAAGAGAGGATATAACATATTGGTAACCTTAAATCGCAGACCCGTAATATGGAAGTATGTAAAATTATACCGGAAATAAATTGCTAGAGGATATTTGATTAAAAATTATTTGCTTGAAACTAGCGAGGTTTCTATTATTAAATAAATCAACCTTATTAAAGAAAGTATTATGACTTACTTTTTTGAATACGGAAGATGGGTGATTTATTTCTTAAATTAGTTCTGGCAAATGGAAGATTAACCGTGTTGAAATTACGCGATAGACGAGATGGAACATTAAAGCTTAGGTTCGATATTAATTCAGGACAATCCACTATGTTGCTAGTAATCTTATACAAAAAAATTTCATCCAAAATAAGTCTGCGGTTTTAAAGTGTAATCATTGAAAAATTATTTAGTCGTTGAGGATATTCGCATTGAGTACCGGATAGTTTGTATTGGAGATATATTGTGAAACGCCTTAATGGAAGTTCCAGTTCATTTATATATATGGAATAAAACGGATTCCATACTGGTGAGGCATATTCCAAAATGCTTCTTACAATGGAGTTAAATATTGTTATATGCGAATGCGCAGATTTGAAAGATTTACATGATCTAAATAAAAATCCTAAGACTTTGAAAGCTCTAGCATGAGAAGAAAATAATAATTTATCGTCAAAAATAACTCCAAGATCTTTAATTTCATGCACCAAAGACAACGCGGCATTATTTATTGAATAATCAAATTGAAGTCTCTGCCGTTTCCTAGAAAAGGATATAAATTTGCATTTGGTAATATTAAGGCATAGGAAGTTTTCTTCGCTCCAGTTTTTCAATTTATTTAGATCATTTTGCAATATTAGGCAATCATTTACAGTATTTATCACACGAAAAATTTTCGCATCATCTGCATAAAGAAGGCACTGTGATTCCATGCTTTCCGGCAAGTCATTAATATATATTGTAAATAGGAACGGACCAAGAACTGTACCTTGCGGGACTCCCGAAAGTTGTTTAAAAGGCATAGATTGAAATCCATTCAAAACTACGACACTATCTATTTCGCTTAGGTAAGAAAACATCCATTTAATAACATCCTCATGGAATCCCAAGGATCGCATCTTTACTATTATCCTTTTATGTTGAACTTTATCGAAAGCCTTAGTAAAGTCAGTATGTATAGAATCAACTTGCGTACAGTTATCCAATGCAGTTGCAATAACATCCGTGAAAATCGCCAAATTAGTAATGGTCGTACGCCCAGGAATGAAACCATGTTGGCATTGATTAATCAAAGCATTCGTCTGGTGAATTAACTGTCCATGTATAATTTTTTCAAATATCAAAGCCAAGCTGCTAGAGATAGATATGGGTCGGTAATTGATTACTAATTTAGGGTCACCTGCTTTATAAATAGGTGTAGTAAAACATCTCTTTAAAATCTTAGGAAAAATCTTTTTTCTAATTGACATATTGAACAGGTCGGCTATAGGGATTGAGAGGGCTGCAGAGCATTTTTTGTAAAACAAATTGGGAATTCCATCAGGGCCAGCTCTTTTATTACCATCCAATTTAAAAATAACCTGTTCCACATCCCATTGAGAAACAATGTTAAAACAAATAGATGCATTATAGTTATTCGGAGAAATGTTATCGTATACTAAAGCATCAGGCACCGATTGATATACTGAGCCAAAATATTCAGAGAGCATATTACATATATGTAGTATCAGGGGAGCTAGATATGTTGTCTTCATACATCAAGTATTTGGGAAACGAATTAGTGGCTTTAAGGCCTTTAGTAAAGTTCCAGAATCTCTTAGGGTTATTATTAACGGCAGTCTCTGTGTCCATTATATAAGCATTGTAACATTCTTTTAACAGTATTTTAGAAATTTTTCGAAAATAGGAAAAAGTCTGATAAATCTCAGGATTTTTAGTGCGAATATACATATTTCTATACTTCTGTTTCAATTTCATTGCCATACGTAATTGCGGAGAAAACCAATTTGGAAAATTATTAGAGGAATTAGGCACTTTCGGAACAAAGATCTCAATACATTGATTGAGGATATTATACAAATTAACAAAATGATCTGTCAACATTATTTGTAATGACTTGTGCGAAATCGTATGAAGATAAAAATTCATTTATTCTTTCGTAATTTGCTAATTTGAAATTTCTCGTACTCGTTTTACATTGGCCCATGTGCTGGAATTTATCTAAAGTAAGTAATACATCAAGAGGAGGGTGGTGGGTATCAATACGACTCAGTGGCGTTGGAGATTTATGAACCGATATATTCTCACTTAGTGTGTCCGATAATACCAAATTGAGAATTCTCTCATTGCCATTCAATTGGTCATTGTATTGATTTAATCCACAAAAGGACATACAATTTTATAGACATACCAGGACGAGTTGTTTCCCGAAATATACATACAATTGTTAATATTGTCATATAACCAGTTTAAAGATGGCAAATTAAAATCGCCCACAATTATTGTTTTGGAATTAGATGGCAGTAATAATGATTTGTCACAGACATTTGAAAAAACAGAGTCATAGACTTCGCAAGAACTTTGTGGTGGTATGTATATATACACCAAAAATAAAGTGAGAAATTATTAATTGTAATTAAGACTACTAAGTCTTCATTGTTTGTTTCCAGTGCCACTTCCCGGCAAGATTTAAATCTATTATGCACAGCTATTACGCACCCGCCACCGTCTAGTTTATTTGTTTGGTCATAATTACGATCTTTTCTAAACACGGTATACCTATTATCAAAAATTTCACTACTCATTACTCCATCCCGTAAAAATGTTTCTGTAAAACTAATAATATCATAATCGCTTGCCAATATTTCAAGTCTAACGTCTTCGGTTTTACTACGCAATCCTCTAACATTCTGATAGTATATATTTAATTGCATTACTACTGATATATGTATTATGATTTAAATAAAAAATTAATTAGAATATTTTTTTGAAATAAAATCTATAGATTCAACGTTCTTGATAATGTGAGAGATCGAGGACTCATCATATATATTTTCCCATTCTTCACCCATAAGTACTTAAAGTTAAGTTGCGATTTACACAAACCAGCTTTATAAAACAAAGTTCTCTTAGACCTAGATAAAAATTCATTAATATAAACTCTATTATTGTCAGTATAGTCTAGAAGATCCTTTTTCAACTTATATGCCTTTTTCAACTTATATTAAAAAAAGATCTGCCGAATGAATGCCAAATATATTCATATTGTGTTTGATACAATTGTAACACCTTCTATAAAAGACATTGAACGAGATAGACGAAACTGCTCACAAGAACAAGTAGAATTTAGTGTCTTAAAAAAACAAAACCAGAAACGACCCACGGATTTCATTAGAGCTTTAAGAAACAACTCTTTTAAAAAAAGACTTAATGATTTCTTAGTACAAGAATGGTAACAAAAGGAATACTGTTCTCATATAAACGAAAAAGAAATTTACGTCACAAATGTGGCTAAGTGCTTTCTTTTTAAGACTAACGGTGATACTATGATTCGAGAAGACGTTGAAGAGCTAAAAAGTTCTCAAGAAGAGGCAGATTCGTATGATGATGTTGCATTTATCCTTTTTACAGAGAGACAGCTCAGTTGTCATTAAGTCTACAGATACAGATGTACTCATAATAGTGCATTACAATCTGCCTAACCTTAAAAATAATATAAAAGTATGGATCGAAGTATGAACTCTGTCTAAAAGCACTCTTAGGTATATTGATGTTAATTTAATTTACCAAGAATTGGGACAAACATGATATGATATGACTATACTCCACCTTTTGTTCAAGAAAGGAAAAAAAAAAGCCTTTTAAAATTTTGGAAAGTAGACCAGAATTGCTTCTGACATTTTATAAATTTGGAAGCGAAATAGATCTTTTAAAGAAGAAGGTTATACATTATTAGAAAATTTCGTCTGTAGTATATACCGGACAAAAGCTGTGAGGGTTGACGAAGCCCATGAATGTTGATTACGTATGTTTTGTTTTTATATTTGATTATGCGTTAAAAACTTATCTTTATTATTGTTATTAATATTTTTACAATGATTTAAACTGTACAACTGTTACTAACATGCACAACACGATTTTCAAACTTCTGTTCCAATTATTCTATTTTGATTTTTATATATTACGCGATTCCTTGATTTGATTCACATTATGTACATACAAAAAATTTAGTAGTTATAGTGCTGATATTCATGAATATACAACTACTTTACGTAACATGTAAAATATTAGGCAGTGCACACTATTGTGACAATACTATTTAACCTATTTTCAGTAGTGGTGGTCCAAACTTTTAATAAAGCTGGATTATTTGTGGATTTTTTAAAAAAATACGAAAGCATCAAATTTGGGGAAGTGGCATTAAATTAACCCTAATTGAGCCCTACAATTTGATGTATTCAAAACTTTCCTACCATTACATGGCGGTCGCAACTTAATTGGCGTAATTAATATCTTTAAACTATAAAGTCCACTTGACTGATCGTCTATAAAAAATAATATTAAGTAAATATTTACGTCATAAAATATATTGTTTGTTTTCTTGTACATACATCTTATAACAAATATTCTTTTTAATATTCCTCACAGATTTTGCAAGACCTATCGAAAAAGTTCATTGGCAAGTATGCAACACCACAAATACAATCCAGGCCAAATTCTTGTGAATCAATCTCTATCTACGGAGTAGGTTCAAAAACTCAAAATGAAATTGTCGACGATACAATGCAAATTCACTGCCTACTTTGTAATGCTGCTGCTACTGCTAATAAATATTTCGCTTATCAACTGCTAACGATATTTGCTATATCATTTCTGATTATTGTATTCGATGCTTATTATGTACTGGAGTCGATTCTAGGACAAACTAGACGAGAGATTCATTTCAATACTACTGAATTTGTTGTGTTTTTTTCTTGTCAAATGGTACTCTATATTTTGGCTATATTTGCTATTGTTGAAGCAGGTAGCAAGGCTGTTAATCAGGTAATTACTGTTAATACATATTTTATTGGTATCTAGATATATGTTGTCAAATTTTGAGTGCATGTGTAACTATTTAAAAATTTGATATTGAAAATGTAAGACATAGAAAATATATGTCGAACGTAACACATTAGGTATAGCTGCAAAGGTCTTTCGATCCAACTGAGGTTATTATGACGCACTTAGTGACCATGATAAATTATCGCATTGCTCTTTTTATGTTTTTTTTTTTAAACTCTGTTAGTCGGATTGGAAGGTCCATAAGAACAATAAAGCGAATTCACTATGCACCAGTCTCGATATTAATATGATAATTAGACTGTGTGAAAATTAGCTCGCAAGTAAAATCTGTTTTTATTTCTTTTAAGAGCGAAAAGACAGCAGAATTTGTGCACAAACTCTTGAATGTAACCAAAGATCCAGATCTGAAACAAAAGCTGTCGTATTTCTCAATGCAATTAATTCATGAAAAAGTTCGGTTTACTGCTGCAGGTCTATTCAATATTGATCGAACGTTATATTTTACTGTAAGTTAAAAGCATTAATTATGTTTTTTTCTTAACAATATTTATTTGCTTAATAGATGTTCGGAGCAGCATCTACATATCTCATTATTTTACTTCAATTTACTTCTACTACTGAACAGCAAATTTCTCAACGAAATGGTACTCGCAGTCCAATATAACTGAATTCTTTTTCTTTTGGAGCACCTGTAGTATAATATGCGTTCAGGTTCAACATGGAGCGAAATTTGAGGAAGCATATTATATTTTTCAAAGGTATAGTAATTATTATTATTTGGCTCACTAAATTAAAAACACTAGTAGTACATAAATTTTAATATTATAGTAATACTATGTAAAATTCGTGATATTAACACATTGGTACCTATTTGCTGAAATTGAAAATTTCTACGCTTTTCTCAATTTAGGAATTTTGCTTATACAATTAAATTTCAAGTGAAATCATGTAGGAATGCTTATTCCGAAATAGATGACGTGAATGCTATTAAGCTCAATGACGCGGTATAAAAAAATATTACCTTAAATTCTGATTATTTACACTGAGGCAAATTGAGATAAAAAATAAATATTCAAGTTTCTCAATTGCTCATTAATGGTTGCGATTGTTTTTTTGTAGTTCAACATACATATAAAACTCAGTATAATGGGTATAATCGAATACCCCGTATCTGCGAGATAGCTGAGAAGAAATTATTTATTTCTGTAAAACAAAGATCAGTCCTTACAAATAGCCGGTCAGCATACTATCATAATCATCAAAACACTTCAGAATGCCATCATATTCGAAACAGGATAATAGTTTAATACTAAATATCGTACATCATCGAAAGCTATTTTTCTTTCATTGTCATCTTCCTGACATTTTTGCCCTATAAACTTCATTATGGGTTACTTTATATTAGAATAAAAATTTTCATGAGTAAACAATTCAATGCTATGTCATGACAATTTAATTGAACCGAGGAATAATTGCTATACTCTATAGCATTAACATGATACTAATCAATTAGCAAATGGGAATAACTATTGATCTTTATTCTATATTTTCCCACTATTGAAAAGTGCATATTCAACTATATATGCGACTTGTGTTCCGCAGAAAATGATAGTGTGCTGTAGAAATCCGTCAATCGCAACTTGAATTTGAAACATCTTATCGGACTTTTAAAACAATGACATTGATGTGGTTGAAAAGGATCAATAACGCCGATGATCTGTATACATCTATTCAACCTATACTCGTTGTATCCTTCGCGAATGGTTTAACTCCTTTTCGCAATGTTGGAGGTGAAAATTTACAAGTTTCATCTGTGGGATATTTAATCTCGGCATTTTATGTGACCACGTTCATTTTGTGTTATATAATGTCTATTCTACAAGGTCAAACTATTGTTGGATATTTTTTCAACACGGAAATTTCAACAATTGATGATACCATCCAAATGGTTACCAGTCCGATTGGATTTTTAATGATTATAATATGTTGCCTTTTGGAAAGGAATGCTGTGATAATTGGACTAAGCTCTCTAAAACAAGTTGATGAAAAATTTCTACTGCTAGGAGCTAAAGCGGATTATAGAAAAATGCTTCAGATCTCATACGTGATAACGGCATTTATGCTTGTCTTCAATACAATTTACATTACTGGCAGCTATACTCTTTTGCGGATTGCTGGTGTTATTCCTTGATTGGATGTGTTTTTTGTATTTGCCATGCCATACATTGAGATTTGTGTGGTTGTTTTTATATTTTTGTGCATGTCAAAGCTGCTTATAGTGCGATTTGATATGATAAATCAGGTGAGAAAATTATTTTTTAGATATTGCTATTTCATTTCATAAAATTCAATGTGTTAATATTTTCATTATAAATCGATTAAGAAAAATCATCCTGAATTTTTCCCAAATTATATATATTTTTAATGTATTTATGTAAATGGAACTTACAAAGTTCAAGAATATCTAAAACTTGAAAACAAATAGGAAATTATTAGCTTTTCGGTTTTCCAACCAAGAAAACGATTTATCGGGCGATAGAAATTTAATTTTGATATTATTTCATCTGTTTTTTAACAATGGCCCACAATTGAGGCTATGTTGACAATATCATCATCTCCACCAAACTTTTGCTATCTTCAGCTCAAATAAAATTTTAGTGAAAATCTAAATTTTTGTTTCGCAATCGCAGTACAGGGTTTGTTCAATTTAAAATATTATCATATTAACCCTTCATTATTTCTTAATTACTGCAATTAGAACTTCATTTCGTTAAGTGCAAGCCAAAATTTGAGTTCTCTCTGTCAGCTCGTTGTCAGCCTATATCCAAATAAAGTGAAAAACCAAAGTTTTATATGGCAACATCAAGAAAAGCGATTTAGTATATTTTTGAAATTGTATTTACTATTTTCATGAAAACGTCGTGTACAAAATTTCAGCTCTCAACGTCGACGCGTTCTCAGGCACTATCCAAATATATAGTGAAATACGAAATTTTTGTATGGCGACCTTACGAAGGAGTTGCCCGATTCGTCGTATTTACGAGCTCAAACTTTCATTCTTTTAAAAAAATCTATGTGCAAAATTTCAGCTCTCTACGTTGACGCGTGGTCAGGCACTATTCAAATATATTGTAAAAAACGAAATTTTTGTATGGAAACCCTACGAAGTAGTTACCCGATTTGTCCCATTTTCGAACTGAAATCTATAATCTTTTTTTTTATACGGCCGTGTGCAAAATTTCAGCTCTCTAAGTCCGGTGAGACACGATGATACACACACGATACACTGTACTAAAAACTGGTTTTCTTAGTTCTATTTTAGAACATTTTCGTGTATACCTCAATTTAGAGCAGAGGGATAAACTCGGATGATACACGAGTGTTTTATTACATATGTATGCGTACAATCGGTTTGTGTGCGTATAGAACATTGGAAATGATGAAATTTCTTTGCTGCCTCAAGAATGTGTATCAACCGTGTATAAACTACGTGTACCATAGGCTGATACACATTTGATACAAAAACCTGTTTTACGTCGTGTCTAGTCTCGAGTGTGTATCATCGTGTGTCACGGGACTAAGGGAACATGCTCTCAAGTTATCGTAAGGACGAACGGACGGACAGATGGACATGCAAAAATCAAAATAACTATTAATATTATGCTTGGGTGTCGAAACCATTTCGCTCTACCAGCATTGCTTCTATCCGTTACAAAAACGTAATGACAAACTTATTATTCCCGATGAGATTTCATCTAGGGTGTAATGATAGCTATGACCCAGTTTAGACGGGTAAGTATGTCGCCTTTGCAGCGCGAAATCTGTAAGTAGGTTGATGCTACATTCCTGCCCCCAACCATAATTTTATCAACAAGTTTTCGTGAGGCAGAGACAGCATACTGACTCGTCTAAACTGCGTCTACGTTATATAGCAATAACGTGATACTACTCAATTAGCAAATTGAGCCATGTGCTAACTATCGATCCAACTATAGGTGCGACTTGTGTTCGACAGACATTGATATTGTGCTGTAGAAATCAGTCAGCTGCGAATTGAACTCGGAATAACATCTTATCAAGCTTTTTAAAAAAATGGCAATGAGATGGTTGAAAAATATCAATAACGCCGATGATCTGTATACATCTATTCACCCTTTAGTCATTGTGTCCTTCGTGAATGGTTTAACTCCTTTTCGCAATGTTGGAGGTGAAAATTTACAAGTTTCATCTGTGGGATATTTAATCTCGGCATTTTATGTGACCACGTTCATTTTGTGTTATATAATGTCTATTCTACAAGGTCAAACTATTGTTGGATATTTTTTCAACACGGAAATTTCAACAATTGGTGATACCATCCAAATGGTTACCAGTCCGATTGGATTTTTAATGATAATAATATGTTGCCTTTTGGAAAGGAATGCTGTGATAATTGCACTAAGCTCTCTAAAACGAGTTGATGAAAAATTTCTACTGCTAGGAGCTAAAGCGGATTATAGAAAAATGCTTCAGATCTCATACGTGATAACGACATTTATGCTTGTCTTCAATACAATTTACATTACTGGCAGCTATACTCTTTTGCGGATTGCTGGTGTTACTCCTTGATTGGATGTGTTTTTGGTATTTGCCATGCCATATATTGAGATTTGTGTGGTTGTTTATATGTTTTTATGTATGACAAAGTTGATTATAGTACGATTTGACATGATAAATCAGGTGAGAAAATTGTTGTTTTTTGCGATTTTTATTTTATTTCATAAAATTAAATGTGTTTATATTTTGATTATAAATTGATTAAGAAAAATCATTCTGAATGTCCGCAAGTTATATACATATATTATATATATGTCCAAATCATCCCATCAGAGACCTTGAATCAGTGCCAGATCTGGTAAATTTTTGAGGGAGGGCAAATACGTTAGTTGCCGCCCTCTGTAATAACAATCTTTATTTGGGGAAAATTTTATTACAGTTCCAGGGTATACTACGCACCATATGACCTATTATAATATTTTGCATATCCTGGAACTAGAATTAGAATTGTTAAAAATAATTTGAATTTGAAACGATAATGACTGTTAAACAAAAAGAATTTGAAATTCAAATAAAAATTAAGATCCATTATAGAATCTCAACCTGGTTTGAATCTCAAACTATTTTAAAATAAAAGGAAAATAAAAAATCGTGTCATTACAAATGCAGTTTATTTTATTAACACATAGAATAAAAATTAAAAATTTTATTATGTTCTAGATTAGTTTTTTATTTTAGCCGCTTTGCAATATGAATCTTCCGGCTAAAACTACTAAAATTTGAGACGGCTTAAAAACAAAACTCTGGATAGGAATTCTGGCATACTACCGTTCAGGTTGAAAGAATTTAGCTGACATAAAAATATTTTTGTGGCAACTCTGTATTTGTGCCTACTATCTGATATTCTGTCTACATTCGAGATGGGATTGGTGGATGATGGGGTACATTAGGTTGCCAGCCAATATTTGTACAATTTTTGAACTCATTTCATATATTATACAAAGGTAAAAAGGTATAGAATAAGTATGATGTCAGCAGAGATGCTTTTAGATTCCGGAAAGAAGACTGAAGTGTGAAGTATGGTCTGATAAAATTTTCCAATTCTTATTGTAATTAGATTTTTTCTCGTTTAGTAAACTTAGCAAGTACCAAAGAAAAAGTACTTAAGTACAAGTACAAGTACCGAAGGCCTGAGTACTTTAGTGTAAGTACAAGTACCGCATGTATACCTGTGACTAAGTACTAAGGCTATAAAAAGTACTGAGTACTTTTGAAGTACTTTTTAGAATCTTTGTACGTTGGCAGTAATATAATGCAGTTTATCGAGTTCAGTTAATAGATATTAATAAATCAATACTTTTTAAAAACTATAGTATGTATAGTAACCAGTGTCTACTAATTATAGTTTTCATAGTTTTCGGTGCTGCAAGTAGAGTAAAACTTTCACCTCTCCTTGCTACACTCACAAAATTTATTAGAGATCCGCCCAAGCACCCATTATCGCCTCCAATAATGCATAACAATTCTAAGGAAAAAATTTCCAGTAAATTTCTAAGAAAAAATTTAGGCCTTCCCTACATCAGGTCGAGGCATCGCTGATTTTATATTAGAGCGAGGCATTGCTTGCTTACCCTTGGTTATGTCCACTGACATATATAATATGGACTGCTTACGTTTCTATTTCACGTAATCACAATTGCTTGTGTCAAAAAGAGTTCTTACGTCGGTGCCAACATTGAAAAAATCATTGGCGGGAAGTTGAAAAAGTGAGCACGCAATTCGAGAAGTGATTTTAATAAAACATTTAGAAATTCTTCTGCGTATCTAATGAATACATTGTCTTTGATAAATGATGAATTTAAAAACATTTATTTCGACGAATCCACTAATTTATTTGTTGTTTTCAGCTCTCTCTGTTGATACTTGGTGTTTAGGCCGAAAGAGTCAGCAATATAGAAGTAAGCCCACTTTTTGCAATCCATATTATATATATATATTCGAGCGAGGCGTTACCGGTTTTTGTTCTACTTGCCCAGACTTGTGTTTATGTTATTAGTTTGTCTAAGGTTCTGCCTTGACGCGTGAGTGCGGCACATTCTTTGACAGTTGTTTGTGTGCTTTAAAACTCAACAAAAAAGGAGTTGCGCTAGAGATTGTGTTTGCTTTTCTACTAAGAGTTAGATATTTGTAGGTACTTAATAGACTCAGAAATACCTAAGTAAAAATCTTGGTACTTAAATACAAAACTAAGTCTTAAGTACAAGTAAATAGAAGCAAGTACTTATGTTCAAGTACTAAGTAGAGGCATTTCAAAAGTATTGAGTAATAAGTCTTAAGTAACAAAAATGTACTTTAAGTATTACTTAAGTCTTTTTTTACATTGCCCAGCTCTGCTTAATAACAATGTAGACAATACGTAATCCTTAAAATCTTTATTTCACGCCTAATGCAAGGAATAGTTTAAACAAAGAACATGTAACTTAGTTAGATGTTCTTTGGTTTAAATCACCCATTTTCCCCAGTATTTTTAACAATCTTAGAAAGCGATAATGAGTTTTTTACTCTTTCGAGACTCGTACAATATATGAGTCTACAGGTAATTCTCAACCTACTATATGTATATGAGCAGAGCAAATTAAAAGACAACTACCGAGGTACTCTCTTCAGTTTCTGGCCTAAAGCCGAAGATCAAAAAATTCTATAAAGAAATTTTTTGAGAGTATAGGTACTATGTGTTTCGATCAGCAGTAATATGGTGATCTCATCAGGACAGCAATGAAATCCTGAAACTTTAGCATTCTTATGCCTCATTTTCATCGTTAAGTTAATTCATTTGACTAATTGAAAAATATCTCCATCTTTTTCCAATTCTTGCAACAGTTCCTATAATCTTCTCTCCCTCGCACATCTCAAATTTTGTTCACTTAAACCACAAGAATACCGCACTTACAAAGCCAAATGTTTGACACAGCCAAACTTTTCATTTAAAATTAACACATAGCGACACGTGCGGCGAAAATATATATTTATTCATCTTCTTAAAGTGACTACGATAAAGGAATTTTACAATAATTTTGCTAAAAGTCAATATTTAAAAATATTTATTTTATAACCCACCTTTTCTTTCATAGAAATCTAAATTAGTATTTAGAACACCAAAATTAACAGGAAAATTAGTCAAATGAATTAACTTAACGATGAAAATGAGGCATTAGTTCTTGTAACTGGATTTTAATTTCATGTCTCGCGTATAGATGCCCCCTTTTTTTTTTAAGTAGAAAAATTTTGTTTAATTATTTTAAGGTACGACGAATTTCATTGACAATAAAATAAATTCCAATTATGTTAGAAATCATAAATAGCAGTTTTTAAATTCGTTTTAGTTTCCATGGTAATAGCAACGAATATAAATCGGTACTGATTTATATTTTTTGGTAATAGAACACGTAACTGATCCAATTTAATTTAGTCAAAATCAGAAAGCTAACTGATAGTTAAGTTAGAATAATTAATTTTCAACAGAACCAACCACCACCCTATTTCCCGTAGTTTTCCAGTAAAATTTTAATGAGCGGACTCATTGGAACATCTTTATGATAATTTTTTTTATTTTCTTACAAAAACCAAACATATGTATATACATATACATACAGCCAAGTAAATGTTAAAATTTAAAACTTTTTTTTTAATTGAGGTCAAGTTCGAGAAATAGTTTTTGTTTACAATACTTTATCAAAATATCATTTTTCAAAACAACAATCAATTAGGAAGGCGTACCCTTATTGGATATTCATGAAGAGAAAGCGATGTATAGCAGATATACCGTCAATTATTATTAATTCCAAGCTAAAACAAGCGGTGTAATGTGTTTATGATAGGGTAATAGTTTTTAAAAAGCAAATAGAAACCCACACACAGGATATATATATATATATATACTGGTTCAAATATGAAATATCGTGCATGTAAAAATAAGCATTTTCAATTCCGGATAAGTGCTCAGAATTTATTGTCCGTACTGCTCTACTCGTTTGCTGAATTCAGTAAATCGTGAGCACATCAGGAAGGTGTATAGTTATTTTAACTGACGACAAATAATTCTTAAAATGTATTTTAAATGGTTCAAAGATATCAAACGTGCAGATAACTTGTATTTGTCGATTCAACCTTTAATTCTTTGTTCGTTTTTGAGTGGATTAACTCCATTTCGACTTGTCGGAAGAGAAACATTACAAATTTCTTTGTTGGGATATATAGTCACAATGTGTTATAGTGTCTCATTTTTAGGATGTTTTGTGAGTTCCATGCAAAAAAAGCAAACCATTATTGCATATATTTTAAAATCCGATATTTCCATAATTGGTGACACTATCCATATGTTAACCAGTTCTGTTGGAATGGGATCTGTAGTTGTATGCAGCGTTTGGAAATCAAATACAATTATATCTTTTCTGAATACAATAGAAAAAATTGACAAAAGATTAATATTGTTGGGGATTGAAATAAACTACAATAAAATCCTTCGACAATCCTACTTGCTGGTGGTTTGCCTATTTATCTTCAATTTGGTTTACATCTTTGGCAGTTACAGTATTCTACTTAAGTCTGGTGTGAAACCTTCATTAGATGTGTTTTTTGTCTTCTGTTCGCCACATCTCGAAATATGCACTGTGGTTTTTATGTTTCTATGCACAGTTAGATTGATTGCATTTCGATTTTTGATGATAAATAAGGTGAGAATAATTATATGGTTATTCATAGAAAAAAAAAATTATAACAATAATAGTACATATTTTCTGCAATTTCATCATACACTTTTTTTTTAATTTTACCTTATTATTAATACTTAATATTATAATCTTGAATACAATGAATTTTCTGGATAATAGTATATACAGGGTGGGCCAAAAGTCACCATGGGGTTTAAAAATTTAATAACTTTTTCGTTTATATATTTTTTTTATTTTTTTTTTTTAGATTATAAAATATACAAAATGGAAATTTTTTTACGCTAAGTATGGAAAATAATGTCACTTAAATGACCGCCGTTATTAGCTTCGCAATGATGGGCTCTTTTTAGAGCATTTTCCATAACATCTTTCAACATTTGTGGCTGTAGCGCTCGAATTTCTGCAACAATGTTGACCTTGAGTTCAAGGATTGTCTCGGGCTTGTTCACATATACTCGCTCCTTCAAATAACCCCAAAGAAAATAGTCGGGTGCTGATAAATCTGACGAACGCGCTGGCCAATTAATTTCCGAATTTCTTGAAATTATTCGCTGTCCAAAAATTTGCCTTAAATGTGCCATTGTGTCTCGGGCAGTGTGGGCAGTGGCTCCATCCTGCTGAAACCACATCTCAGGTCTGTTTTCAAGAGCAGGACGTAAAAAATTTTCTATCATAAACCGATACCGCTCTCCATTTACGGTTACAGCACTTCCATCTTCATTTTCGAAGAAGTAAGGCCCAATGATATTTTCAGATGTAATGCCACACCATACTGTACACCTAATGGGGTGCAATTGGCGTTGATGAATGGCTCTTGGATTTTCAGAACCCCAGAACCTACAGTTCTGCTTATTAACAAAGCCATTCAGATGAAAATGAGCTTCATCACCCATAATCAGATTTTCAACAAAGTTGATTTCATTTCTGGCCAACTGTTGAAATTTAACTGCAAAATTTAGACGTTGCCGATGATCTCCGGGTTTCAATTCTTGCACCAATTGCACCTTATATGGGAATAACAGTAAATCTTTTTTTAAAATGCGCCGTAGTGACGTACGAGACATCCCTAGCTGAGCAGAACGCCTTCTGATAGATGTTTCTGGTGTTTCGTTAACACTTTGCTCTACACGTTCAATATTTTCCGCAGTGTGAATTATACGCGGTCTACCGGTTCGAGGCAAATCACTTACGGTGCCATGTTGGTGGTGACGATCAACTAAGCAACGAATCATGGCTTCAGAGGGCGAAATTCTGACGTTAAAATGGCGACGATATGCTCTTTGCGTTAAAATAATTGATCGCTGATTTAAGTGTTCAGTTGTGAATCTCTCCATTATTTATTCTCCAGATGTTATTTATATAATCTAAAAAAAAAAAAAATAAAAAAAATATGTAAACGAAAAAGTTATTAAATTTTTAAACCCCATGGTGACTTTTGGCCCACCCTGTATATATATATGCCAGGGCATACTGTATGTCATACGATTATAAAAAAATGAAGCTAGAACTGTTATGATTAATTACCTCCATGTATGTGCCGTTGAAATATAATTGTTGTCTCTCTTTCTACTTTACTTACCATACAATCAGCTTAAACTTAATCTCACCCATTTTAAATACAAAACTTTTAGAATAACTGTTACTGCGAAATTTTTTTTATATTTAAGTCAACATATGTTTCCCACAAAACTTGTGAATATTTTCCAAACTACCGCAAAAGAAACTGTAAAACAATTTTTAACGGAAGCAATATTCGCAAATTTGCAATCAAAATTTAATAAATTTTTTCACAAGCTTAATTTGATGTACGATTTAAGTTTAAAGTAAGTAAAATATACGAATTTAACTCTCCTTTAGCTGCGGAGTTCCAAAGGGTTCTATTCTAGGTCAACTCTTATTCAGCATGTAATAACTGAAGTAATCAAAATAAATACTTTTGCAAATCATGCACGAATATATCGTACCATGTACTGGGGAGTGGGGCTTATTCAAGTAAGGATAAATTTAATAGTACTTCAAAAATTATGTGATACTATTGCATAAACGAATTGAAAGATGTTGTCAGCTTGATAGCCATGTACAGGATTGAAAATAAATGACAGTAGGATAGCAATAAATATGTAATGAATAAAATCGGAGGAATAGCAGAGCCTTGGGGTACTTCAGTATTAATATTACGTGTATGACTATAGAGATTGTGCGATTATCTATGATAATATCTACACAAGAAAAGAATTGAATCTTCCAAACTTCAGCCTTATAAATTGAATTGCTTTATGGCTATCCCCTTTACACGTCACAGCGCATGTATAATTTATTCCATAATAATTGCCAGAATCTCCCAAAATTGTGTATTTCCTAAAAAAGGATTAATTTTACCAAATTAAAATTGGGCATAATTCTAATTAGGGTGAGCCACTCCTTATGGAATATTTATGAACAGAGAAAACAAAATTGATATAAATCAGTAATAGGATTAATTTTTATATAATGTTTATTAAAGCTTTATCTGTATATAATCTGTAATGCAGCCTTACCAATTATATATTAATGTTAGTAAAAAACAAGGACATAGAATAATAGTTAATTTAATAATAGTATTTAATAAGCAAATAGAAAACTATAGGTATATGTACATATATATCAAGATAAAATAGATCAAAAAATAATTATTTTCAATTATGGATAAGTGCATGGAATTCATTGTATCAGTCGATATTGACCTCAACTGGAAAGTGGACATATTTCATGACAAAATGAGTTTTAGATGGTTAAAAAATATTAGTCGTGCTAATAACTTGTATATGTCGGTCCAACCGTTAATATTTTATACATTTTTAAGTGGATTAACTCCATTCCGTGTTGTCGGGACAGACAACCTACGGTTTTCAACACTTGGATTTATTATCAGCATTTTGAAAGTGGTTTTATTTTTGGGATGTTTTGTGACCTCTATAAAAAAAAATCAAACTATTATTCATATTTTTTAAAACTGATATTTCCGAAATTGGTGACTCTTTCTATATGGTTGCCAGTTCAGTTGGAACGATGTCTATATTTGCATGCAGCCTTTGTTATAAAAAATCAATTATTGAACTTCTAAACACGTTGCGGAAAATTGACAAAAGATTAATATTGCTGGGTATTAAAATAAACTACTATAGAATCCTTCGACAATCTTACTTGATAATGTTTTGCCTATTTATCTCCAATTTTGGTTATATTATTGCTAGTTATAGTATTCTACTTAACTCGGGTGTGAAACCATCATTCGATGTGTTTTTTGTCTTCTGTTCTTTACATCTTGATATTGGTACTGTGGTTTTCATGTTTGTGTGCATAGTCACATTGATTGCATTTCGATTTTCGACAATAAATAAGGTAAGCGAATGATTCTGTTTTTTTTTTTATATATATAAAGAACTACTACATATGTACATATTATAGTTTTTTTTATGATTATTGTGTGTTTTGCACAATTACATATTATATAAAATGAAATAAAAATACTATTTTGAGTACATTAGCATGATTCGTCATCTCAAGCATTAAATTAAGGATATGAACTATTTGAACTCAGTATAAATAGCACTGATGGTCATCTTCTTCATCTAATCAGCTTTGTTACTCGCTTTTAATAATTTTATCTCTTATACCTGTAATACACATGGGGTAAATTTAACTGGTTTATTAAATTAGCCTACTTTTACTCCGTGTGTATCACCTCGGTAGCTCAGTTGGTAAGCGCGCTGGCTACCATCCCTGGGGTCGTGTGTTCAATTCCCACCTCGACTTGGTCCTGTGCTTGTCCTCCCACCTAGTTTCCTTCCATTTTCTGCATTATTCCTTAACCCTTGCTATTAATATTAATTCTTCAATCGACATTTGCTAAAGATTGACATGTAATTGACATGTGCCTATGTTATATTTCTAAGGAAAAAGTTGCTATTAATTAATGTAAATAATTTCTATAATTAATGTCTATGATTATGTTAATCATGATCTATGATTGTTTCTAATGCTTGCCTAATGTATACATAGCTTATTTGTAAATATGTAATATTTTCTGTCTGTCAGATTGTTCAAATCGGTAGACTGAATAAATAAATAAATAGACCGAGTATTCTGACAAATACCTGTAAAGGTAACACACAAATTTCTTTAATTTGACCACCCGCCCGAATACGATCTACCGCCTATCTCTAAGAACACAATATTCGAACTAACTTTCCCTTTTCCTGTATTTAAATTCCCAAAATCATTTATCCTTGACAAATGCTAGTATTGCTACTGCCTACCTCTACAATAATCCTGGAGCCGGCATTTATTATATCTTGTTAAATATTTCTGATATTCCGAGAATCTATCCTTTCTAATTACCCTATCATAAATAATATCTTACATTTTCCTGTACTTGGCTGTAGGTAGCTACACTGTCGGTTTATCGCCGAGTCGTCAAGAAGGCTTCTTAACCTTGGAAATAATTAAAATGGCCCGTAATGATCATGCCAGATGGGATTTGTTTGGCGGCGATCATTACATACCTCAAAAAACAAGCGAGTAATTTCAGAGTAGTCTATATCCTCAAAAATTGCTGAGTAATTGCAATTACCCTGATAACAGCGCCATCTGGTAGTCGCTAGAAATATAAAATTTGTGTAAGCATATATTCAAAGATAGACAGTGACAAGCCAAAACCAAAGTGGAAATAAAAAGTGACAATTCGAAAATTATTATCTGCATCGCCTGCTGACGCTTCGTTAGATTTAATGCAATTCCATACTAAACGTCAGACACGCACATTACCTACCATTCAAATTACCCCGATTTATGTGTATCAGGGGTTCTAAAATTAAGTAGGTAATTCAATTACCCTGAACCAGTTATATTTACCCTATGTGTATCGTAAGCATTACTGTATTCTGAATTTATACTCCAAGTCAAATGGCGAACAGTATTGAATTTTTGAATATATGAGCTTAAAATCAATAAATAAATGTGTGGAATTTAAAGGCTCATCGACATGGAGATTTAAATCTGAAATTGCGACTTGTTGGATTATACTTCATTATGACAAAAGTCAGTAGTCAACCTATTATATATATATAGGAATTAACTATGAAAATTTTTGTATGGTAACACTACGAGGGAGTTGCCCGATTGTGGCTATATTCTGTAACCATACTATATAGTTTTTTTATAATATTATTGTGTAAAAAATGTCAGCTTGCTAGGAGCGCATTCTAAACAGTTTTGTGCAGAAGAGTATGGTAAAGTTCCCGATTTTGCCATTTTCGAAGCTGAGTTGAATTTTTTTTTAATAATAGAGTATACAAAATTTTATCTTTTTAGCATTCTCGTTCATATATAGTGAAAATCAAAAATTTTCTATGGCAATATTAAAAAATTTGCCCGATTTTACCCACCTTGGGCCTACTTTTACATAAAATTACTGTGCACAAAGGGGAATGCCCATCTTAGGCCCGACACCTCCAGACATGAGATGTGTCCTAAGCGATGTATTATGATACTCATTTTTTATTAATGTTTATTTCTATCTAGCGGGGGAAAGCTGGGAGGAGGGGGGTCAAGTTTAATCTAGTACATTTTGGAAAATCTAGCACAGAACCGAATTCCTTAGGTCCTAAGAAGAAGTTTGAGTACCCACACTTCTGTACTCGGAGACTTAAATACTCACTTTTTTAGTATTTCCCTCTTTTTTTATTCGAACTGAGGTACTAGATTTTTCTCACTATAGAGCAGCTCTAGCTCGGTAGGATTATGTCCGATCAGAAAACGGGTTTCACTGTTCACCTGAGCTCATTACCAGCTACAATTCGTAGAAGACAATTTATCTCTGCATTCTTTTAGGGTAAGGGGTAGAGGTCCCCAGCGGAGGGCGGATGGTTAAAATACCGCATATAGCATAACGAATTAAAGGTTTCGCCGAGTACTATTGCGTAGTGTACTTTATTCCTGATTCAAAAAAGTTTATCGGAACGTGTTTGCCGCGGAAAACTCATAAAACCCATTTTCATGCACTTGGGTCACAACCACCTCAGCTACTACATTTCGTATATATTTTTGCAGTTCTTTCTTCAATAGCCATTAGTGCTCTGTTATGAACATTTTTCTCATAGGAAATCATTTTCCACGACTTCCCAATTCCGCGCAATCACGAGAAGTAGTTAAGTCCACTTTTTCACCCAAGAATGTCGCCCAACCTACATAGCTAGATAAAAGTAAACATTGTTAATAAAATATGTCCAGAGTATCATAATGCATCGTTTAAGACGTCTCTCATGTCTGAAGGTGTCGGGCCTAAAGTTGTATGAAAAGTGGGTATTCCCCTTTAATCTCATTAGGTCGACGGACAGGCAGACGTACGAAAGTTCAAATGGTTCATGTGATTCGAATTCATTTTTTGATTATTTTATATGCGTTTTAAACATATGAAGAAACCCACATACATAAATATATACTTTATGATTTCATCTAGGATATAAAAACGAAATTTTGTATGGTATCCCCACGAAGGCTTTATCGCAATTAGATTATTTTTTTCTTCACTCTACAGAGACTGACATCTCTATAAATAATTAAATGTGGGTGTTGCTTTATTGTTACGTTGAGTGAGGATTTATGTCTTCTTACTGTTTTCTTTTCTTTCATCATTTTTTCTCTTTTGTATCATAAAATTTTCAGAATTCTTCTAATACCCTGGGCAGACTGTCTTCATAATGACTTAATTTGAAATTCAGTCATTTCAAGTAAATGGAGAGAGGTGACAGATTGTGGATGAAAATTATTTCATTTCATTTGCATTTTCTAACTACGAGTAAAGATCTTGATAGAGTTCAATAATTTAATTAAACGCTATCATTTACGATTATTTTCTTTAGTTGTAAGGCATTCAGCAGATGTCTTCTGAAGACATTTTTTTATTTAAAGCGGTCGAAAAGAGGAAAAAAACAAAAAAAAAAGAAATTTCATGATCAACTGCTGAAAATCTTTCCAATTAATTCAGTTCATTTCAATGACGGTAAGTGACACCTTTACTGCAATTTTACTAAATGGAGTAAAATTATCTCCATTTAAAAATGAAACGAACTGTTGCAAATGGGATGAACCTCTGCACATTTTACTCCATTTCATTGATAATTAAGTCATTATGGAGACAGTCTGTCAGGATATAACATGTATAGTAATGATAATTTCAATTATCTAACTAATATCTTCTAATTTGTTATGTATGTTTACCACATCTTGAGTAGGTATATGATGGTATGACATGAAGATTGTATTCACATTATTCACTCCCTTGATAATAAATTATATTTGGATTGAATTGAATTGAATATAAACAGGACGATAAATATGAATATGTAGATATAAATAGAAATATCCAATATTTATAAGGACTGTAGATCCAAATTAAGTAATACATGTTATGGTCGTAGCATATTGCATATAGCAATATGCCACCACGGACTGAAGCGTGTATGCCCGGCTTGTTGTCGACTACAGCATGAAACCAAAACGCGCCCCGACCGAGAGAAATGCTTTCTCAAGCTCGGTGTCATGTTCAGTGACAGAAAGAAGAAGAAGACCATCGATATCGGTCTGTCATAGTTTGCTAGCAGGAAAGTAAGGTCGTTAAGATTAAAATCCCGCAAGATCAAATATTTCTCGCCGCAATCCGACGAAGAAAAAAAACCCTCACGTAAGTTCGAAGAATACTTATAGTTATTAATAAATTTACATCCCCACCTGGTACATTATTCGCACAGTAACCAAAGATTAATCCGCCAACGGCACCCCATAAAACTTGGCGTCTCCCTCTGGAGCCCCATTTATGAAATAAGAAAAAGGATCTGTTGGAATTCGAATCTGGTGTGGCGTACGTCAGGAAAAACCTCGAAAAGGTAGTTAAAAGAACTAATTTATATTTCGTTTTGTGTTAAATAATATCTCTTATTAGAGAGACGTATGAAAAGCAAATGTTTGAGGGATATTTTCATAATAAGGCATATTATTTCCACTTGCTGGGCAAGTTCTAATTTGATAAAGTTTTGAGCTTGGTACCGGACCTGGTGCATTTACATTTTCTAAAAGAGGGAAAAGAAGTAGGAGGGCACATTCCTCCCATATTGGAGGCCCCCGAACTCGAGCTAACCTTCAACCCGCGCAGCAGGAGATTCATTCCTACGGCACGCAGAAAAAGCGGGGAAAATTTTATTGAAACAATATTAACTTCACCAGGATCCATCTGATCACCGAGAAATATGTTTTAGTATAAGGAAAAAAAATTTTTTCATATAATAAGCGACATAACCCTAGTACCATCCCCCAAAAAGTGTTCTGGCGATAGAGCAGGGTAATCAAATTATTAAAATTCCAGTTAATTCTTATCCAGGAGGCAATGCTGAAGCGCTTCATCGTGCCGAGGATTCACATGTGAGTAATTTTGAAATATTACACTTTGTTTTTTAACATACATATGTATTACACTTCGGTTCCGGCAGTGACTTGCACTGCAGAACCTTTTTGATATGGTTAGTTAATTTTTGCACGTTTTATATATATCTATCTTAAACTTAAGATTATAAGTACATACATATACGTATAGCATTGCAGAACCTTTTTGATATGGTCAAGTTTTGTGCGTTTTATATATATATATCTTGAACTTAAACTTATAATTACATACATATACGTCTAACTTCATGGGTACGCCTAGCTACTTATGTAATTTGGAATCCTGACTTGATTTTGTTAATTAGATTTAGGAGCATAGTTTTGAACTGTAAGATATGCATGTGCCTAGTAGATATGACCGACAAGTGCACTAACAATCCTCGATCTCGAAATTATCGCCAAGTAAGGCTGTCAGAGGAAAGTATTTATGGATTAAGTGTCAAATACTATGATTATTGTAGGATATAAGCCCGTATCTTAAGCATTCGAATTCTCCAACTTTCGGGAGACCTAAAATGCGCTTGTTCCGTAAAGGTGTCCTTCCTAGTCACGCCTTTAAGAGTACCTTCTGAAGACTGTTTTATTATTTCTATTCAAACTTATCAGCGCCACGAAAAGTCAAGTTCAATGTGTAGTGCCATTGAATTTTTGTCGTTAGGATCGTGCCGAGCAGAGTCATAGGGAGGATGGGGCAAGGCCATGAAGGCAGAACATCTGCGCCTTCCACAGTAAGTAGGTAAGTGACGTAAGGGTCCCTTCAGGACCGAGTGTGTGTCGGCTCTTTTGTATGCAGGCATGAAATTTTTTTGATTATGGATGATGACAGCGGCAGGTATTTTCGGGAACTCCCCCACACTCTCCGCCACCCTTAGCCGAGGTGCTAGCATGCCGCCCTGTGCTATCGTTGTCATCAGGCGATCTGTCAGCCCATGCTGGCAGTTTGGACTTAACGTCCTGGTCAAGTCGCCTTCAACATACTTCCATAACATACAAAAACCTAATAATGAAACATTTATAAAAATGACCTTTATAGTTAAAATACATCGTCATCCCATTTTCATAACCGTATATGAATAATTCAACATATAATTGTTAGAATGCCACCTGAACTCGAGATATCATTTGGAAAAAGCTTCGTTTAGTTCCCTAAATCAAAATTAATATTCAAAATTAAAAATAAATTAGGGTGGCATCCTTGATGAGGGGAGGATCAAAAAGCATATGTAAGTCAAAGGCTAAAATGTAATTAATAATTAAATTTAGCTTTCACGTTAATTAATAAGGGGGATACAATATCAATATATACATATATGTCCAAGTACATATATCACACAGGGGTTATAGTTTTTTTTCTCTCTTTTTAATAATCAAATAATCAAATCAATTCAAATACGAAATACTGGTCATAAATAATCACTTTCAATTACAAATAAGTGAAAAGCATTGATTATACGCATTAGGCGTTAGAATTATTTTAGTAAATTGTGAACAGAACTAGAGGATAGTCCTTATTTTTTATGAACTCATAGCAAAATGTATTTTATTAAATGGTTCAAAAATCTCGGCCGTGCGGATAATTTGTATATGTCGGTCCAACCATTAATCCTTTGTTTGTTTTTGAGCGGATTAACTCCAGTACGACCTGTCGGAAGGGAATATCTAGAAACTTCAAGACTGGGATATATAATAACTTTGCTTCATGCAGCAGCATTTTTATCGTGTTTTGTGTGCTCTATACGAAAACAACAAAGCATTATTGGATATTTTTTTAAAACTGATATTTCTGTAATTGGTGACACTATCCATATGCTTGCCAATCCAATTGTAGTAATATCTTTACTAGCCTACAGTCTTTGGGATATGAATACAATGATAGATATTTTTAATACACTACAGAAAATTGATAAAAAACTTGCATTCCTCGGAATTAAAATAAATTATAACAGAATTCTACGAAAATCATATTTGATATTAGTTATCCTGTTTATCTTCAATTTCGGATATGTTGTTGGCAGTTACACTCTTCTAATTGTTGCTGGTGTAAAACCTTCATTAGATGTGTTTTTTACCTTTTGCGTACCACATCTGGAAATTTGTACAATTGTTTTCACATTCGTATGCACTATGGCTTTGATTGATTTCCGTTTTTTGAAGATAAATGAGGTAAAATTATTTAAATAATGACTATGTTTATATTATAAAATTTCTTAATAGAAATAGATAAAATAAATCAATGCTTGTCCGTTGAGAGCATATCTAATAGCTCAAAAGTGTATTATTAATAATAATTTCAATAAAAATTATTTATTTCTTTATATGCGTAATGTGATGTAGAAAAGCATGTTCGATATGTAGTAATCTCAGCAGAGCAGGTGCTCCGAGGTTTCCTGAATATCCTCCCACCTTGTGTAGGGGATACCTCAATAGGCAATGGCCTGAGAAGAGCTCTGTGTTAATTTTGAGCTCTGTTCTCCTACGAAGTAGGAGTTATTTAGTTTTTCCGCCAGAGGTATCGATAAACATTTTTGCCTGGTGAAGTTCCTGTAGCCTTTCCCAATATAGGTATTTGATTATTCTCCCAACTATTTAAGATAGCTATGAGTAACTCTTTGAAGTGGCTCAAAATGACTTTAGTTCGACAAAGAGAAATTCCGCTTCTCTTTCGGCTAGACCGTCAGCAATTTCATTGCCTTTATGGCCCTCATGTCCAAGTACCCACACGAGGATAACCTTGTTTCTTGATAAATTTTTAAGGATTTGCAGACATTCCTAATACCTCAGTCTGGAATACGGTAGAGGTAGAGCCCAGGGCCTTTGAAGTATGGCATCTGGGGTCGTACACACCACGGTAATTGGCTGAATGAAAGGAAATGCTCAGATTCAGCCATTTTATTTTATTTTTTCTCCAAATTAAGATCAAAATTTTCAACTCATGCTAGAAAATGCTGAAACGGTCTTTGTTGTTTGTTTGTGTAAAAATCTCCACCTTGATTTTAGACAAGCTCTACAATATCAGTAATAACTATCCTTTCCAAAATCACTCCAATTCCTTTTGTTTACTGCAATCCAAATATAAATTAAAAAGGATCAATATTAAATTAAAGAGGATAGCGCCACACTTTATAAGAAAATGATACTAAGATTATTAAATTTGCAAAATCTAGCTAATCTTAATAGCTTTTAACGATGAAATAGAAATATAGGTCTTTATGCATTTTTTATTTCGTTAAAAAACAAACTTTTTGTATATCTATAGCCCTTATTTCTTTTATTTGCAGATATTGAAAAATATGCTCCATGATATTCAAAACAATCAAAATTTTTCGACTACAGATCTTGACGTAAGCACTTTTCATCTAGACAAATTTACTCGTTTTTCCGCAACAAAACTTTCGCCTAGCATTGTCATAAGCGAAGTTACTAACATCCATAATTTATTACATGACACTTGCCGTTTGGGAGAGAAATTCTTTTCATATCAAATGCTAGTGATAATAGCAGTATCGTTTCTCTTCATTATTTTCGATGATTACTATGTTCTTGACTTGCTACTGAGTAAAAATTCATTAAACACCAATTTCGATGTGCTTACCTTTGTGATTTTCCTCTTGGGACAAATGATTCTTTACGCAGCCATGATTATAGCAGTAGTTGAAGGCAGTAGTAGAACAATAGCGCAAGTATGTTTATAGATTAAAAGATATATTAAGATTTTTTAAATTTTATTTTCACAAAATTTCTAATTCCTCGAAAAAAAGAACGACAAAATTGCTGTTTCTGTGCATAAATTATTGCAAAAAACAAACAATAAAGATCTCGAAAATAAACTTCTGCAATTTTCGATGCAATTAATGCATAGAAAGGTGAGATTTACTGCCGCTGGCTTATTCAATCTAGATCGAACCTTTATTTTTACGGTAATTTTTATGGTGAGAATTTTAAATTAAGATTAATTAACATTATCTTTTTCTTAGATGTCTGGAGCTGTGACAACATACTTGATTATACTCCTTCAATTTCGTACAAGTGGCACCACTTCATTGTTTGATGGTTGCACATTCTCAAAAAACTCTACAGAATCTTGTTAAATAAAGAATACAATAGATTTTATTAAGAATTTTGCCTAAAAATTAATGCACACTCAACTCGTATACAAAGAGTATTTATTTAATTTTAACAACTTTCCGATTTTGTCGTTGCAGATTCTCTATCGAGAGTATATGGTAGATGTAACGCAGCAGCAATGTTTTTGTGATGTGAGGAATGTTATCGGATCACTACAAGAGACAGCTTATTTAAAGTCGAAGAACTAATTTCAGTTGTATCTTTCAACTTAGGGAAAATATTTTGTAGTGTAGGGAATGGTTACAGATCAGTACTATACATTGGGGGGTCGGTAAAGAGTTTGGCAACCGTATTTTATGAGAATATTCGTTATGTCTTCTACTTATTTGAACGCTGTTTCAATTTGCTTCTGGCCAACAATTATTTGGAGCACACTGAGCTCTTATTCTTAAAATAAATGTTTTAGCATATATGCTCGTCCTCTATTATTCGTTTAACTTTGTCGATCCAAATCTATTATCACTGCTACTTGTGCAAATGGACATTTTTTAAGTTTTAGCTTTGCATTTTGTCTATTGCTTTGAAAATTCTAAACCTTCAATCAAGCATTTATGGTGTACCTCAAAGAAAAAGTCTCGGGCCCGTAATATTTTTACGCGCTACGATTCACGAGCGCTCTGGCAACGTCAATTCGGATTGAAATTGTTTAAAGGCAGTTGGGCAACATTCGAGGAAGAAAAAGAAGAACAATAGGCCAACTACTTGAAACTACCGACATTGGTGGGCCGCAAAAAATTTGATTGGCCCATTTGCACGTATGGCGTAGCGCTTATCTTTTCGATGAAGAAGGAAGTGCCAATCATCGGAAGGCTAATTGTAGAGCCCACGATGACAACACGAAGTGCGATATCCATGAAAAATTTGACTCCGACTATTGTATGTTGGCTGTGGGATTAGATCCTGGTTGTTCATAGCACGTCTATGTATGCATACAAAGTTTTCCTGGCGAAGTATACATAATCACTTCCCAAAAGTGCAGTAATGAGCACGCAATCCCCGATGCAACTGGATTATGTAGCGCACACAAAAGAAAGCCTGAAATGGTTTTCGGAACGCCAAGCTATGTATGAGCATCGTGAAATTGCACGCTTACGGTTCAAGCATTACATTTGCACAAAACGAGAAGCGCATCGCTTGGCGAAAGAAATCACCGATAATACTCCAGAAACTAGTGTGCATTGGTTCAACGCAAAATCGCATATGCGTGCGGTCGCCACACAGGAATTTATTGCGGGACATTCAAACTCATTGCTCCGTTCTGGAAGTGAATGAGGTCCGCACAACGAAGCTGTGCAGCAAATTTTCTGAGCCGGTGAGGACGTCGAGGTCTCAACATCGATACCAATTTTGCCCAAAATTAGACCATTTTCCAGTGTATATACGGTTTCCCGAGCACTACTCCTATCAGTGCGCTGATCTTAGTATAGTAGGAGTAGTAGGAGTTCACTAAATAATATAATAATGAAATTGAAACTATGTTTTTGCTGACAACCACTCCCAACATAAACTGTGGTGTGGTTTCCCTCCTTTTACTGTATACGAATACTATAGTCCTTTCACTTCACCAAGACCTCATCTACTTTATCTATGGAAAACCCTTGTCAACCACGTGAGATTCTGATAATACCATAGTAAATTCTAGTCTACGATTCATCATTTTGACAACAACTTAGGGGAAAATTCTGCAAAGCATATTTGCTACTAGAATGCTCAGGATTAACCTCCTTGTCTTGAATTTCAGTTTCAATACATTTTGCTTGCAAAACGGCATTACGAATTACATTATAAATGTTTGTGAATAATAGAATAAAATTGTATTTTTGAAGAAAACCATTTTTTACTTAATTATTCTACTAATATGTATATAGTATATATATATAAAGATATATATAGTCATCCTTTCCTTGGACAAGGCCAATTAAATAAATTAAATCAGAAAGTGAAGTATATTTCCAACACCAAACCCCCCTTCCCTTCCCTTGTTAATGTAGCCTTTCATTCCTCCTCTCCCTTCACTAATTCAACTTTTTATATTGAATAAAATTGTCGAAAAAATATTCGAAAAATAAAATAAAGTAGTCGTTTTTCTCCACAGATGGCAATTCTTAATAATTGGTTTTTTTACGGTGTGAAACATCTAAGCTGCCATCTCTGGAGTAATTAATACATAACTGATTAGACTTCCATTTTTAATTTAGGTAAAATCTCACCACATTGGAAATTCTCTTAATATAATAGATTAGACCAGAAAGTATTAATTTTTGAATTTATATAATAATTGAATTGGAAATTCTCTTAATTATTTTGATAAGAAAACACAACAGAAACTTCGTCGTGCTTTATCCTCGATGATTGCAAATAATGAAGAAGAAGAATCAGCAGCAAAATAAAATAGAGAAATTAGTACTACTTAATAACTGCTAAGTTTTAAGAATAATCAGGGAGAAATGGGGTAAATGTTTAAAAAATATAATTTTCATATTAAACAAATATTCATCCATTATTCAGTAAACACAAGGAATGGAGAAAGCAAGCTAAAAAATATCGTCGAAAACGTATTCGACGACAATTGGCGGCACAACGGGATAAGAAATTGCAAGAAGGTAAACGATAACAAAAAGTATAACGGAATTTTATCTTAATTGTTTTCGTGTATATTCAGAGGAGAAGCAGCTATTGAATGATCCTAATTATAGAACTTGGTTAGAGCAGCAAAAATATCTCGAAAAATTGCAAGTGGAAATTGAACAAAAGCAGCACGACGAAGAAGAGGAAAAATGGTTGAGGCGTGAATTATTATCTCAAAAGTTATTTCGTGAACAGCAAAAGCGTCGCCAAGAAATTGAAATTATCAAAGAACAGGATCGTTTCAGAATTCAAAAAGAATTTGAAGAGCAACAAATGTTGGTGAAACAAAAACAGGAAGAGAAAAAACGTTTGGCTAATGAAAGAGAAATGAAACATGAAAGACTGTTGCAAAAAATTAAGGAGTATATTGAAGAAGGCAGTAAAATGCCAGAAGAATTCCGAGAAACTGCTGATACAAATCCTGGAAAAGAGATTTGTCCGTTTTTCAGTAAAACAGCATCTTGTCGATTTGGTGATAAATGCAGTCGAAACCATTCTCGCCCTGGCATAAGTAAAATTCTACTTCTTCCACATTTTTTCAATCATATTCGCCTTGAACAAAGTAAGAACACCGAATATGGAAGTGATTTCGCACTGGAATATAGCGATCGGGAGTTATATAGAGACTATGAAGATTTTTTCGAAGATGTAGCTCCTGAGATGGAAAAATTTGGAATGTTGGAGAATTTTCGTACCTGTAATAATTGCGAGCCACATTTGAGAGGGAATGTTTATGTTGAATATTCACATGAAAGGTATCTAATCTACCTTACTTACAATATGATTCATGCTAATAATTTCGAAATTTATTATTTTTTTCTTGCAGGGATGCACTCAGAGCTTTTATGACCCTTCAGGGGCGGTACTATGCTGGTAAACGTATCAATGTTGAATTTGCTAAAATACCATCATGGAAGTCAGCTGGATGTGGTACGTTCAACGTATGGATGTAAAGCTCTCACTCAAGTATCCTTTAAAAAAAAAAGCGTAACCTAGACCTAACCCTTAGCTTAGTTATACGAATTTCGTTTTTTATTAAGAGATTAAATTTCGTTAACATTCTATGAATTAAGTAAAAGGTCTGTCATCAAAAGTAAGATTATTATCATATGCAATTATGCTGCGAGTTTTTTTTAAGTAAATATTACGTTCTTATACTAATACAAGTATGGGAAAGGTATGCCAAAATTTAACGGCTCATGTATTTTTAACAAGAATAAAAGGTTACAGAACCCGCTCTTAAATGTAGTTAAAAACATTTTTAGCGCATATTATATTTGCAATTTCCGTTCACATCTACGAATGTGTAATAAAATTTTTCAATAACATCACTTTCCTTAACTATTAAGGCTTATCGTTGTCGAGAAGATGTCCGAAGGGAAAATCTTGCAATTTCCTGCACATTTTTAAAAATCCTTTAAATAAATACAACACAACGTTGTCTTCAGTTACTTCCTGTAGGAGTGAAAGAACTGATTCAAATAAAGAGTCTCTCGTTAGCAGAAGTGTTGGGTAAATGATTCTAAACAAAATACCAAATACATATATCTATTTAAAAATTTGCTTTTTATAGTTGGGACAAATTTGAAGATGAAAAGTTACAAACACGTAATTGGCGTTGGTCTGAAACTCCAGAGAGATCATTTAAACAAGATAAATGTACTTCGACGAGTAGATCAAGCTCTAAGAAAAGAAGTAGAAGTAGATCAATGTCTGATTTTACAAAGAGAAGTAGGTCTCGAACTTATAACAAGAATAGAAGTAGATCGAGGTCCGAAACTAAGAAAAGAAATAGATTAAATTCTACTTCTAAGGAAAGAAATAGATCAAGCTCTATTTCCAAGAATAGAAGATTGAAAAACAGATCATCATTAGAATTAGCTGATGAATGTAAAAGAGTTTTAAAACATGATTCAACTTCAAGATCACGTTCAAGAGATTTGAAGTTATCTTCTAGAGATAAGAATAGTAAAAATCGTAATGTTGATTCTAGCAATGATTTAAAGAGTAGAAAGAAAAATAGATCAGTATCACATGATCGAAAATATAATTCTAGGAAAGATAACAGCAGATCTAAAAGTCCAAAGAATAGTTCTCCTTCATCTAAAACTAAATTACGACGTAGGAAAAGGAAACATAAGCACAAAAATTAAATTGGTTAAATTTTGTGTGTGTGTGTACATTTAAGTAATTGTATCTAGTTTGATTCATTTCCAAGTGATCTTTATTTTGTGGTGGATCCAATAAATCCTACGTATTGTGATATTGTTGAACTTTCATAAATATAATATCCGGGAAAAATATCGGAAAGAAATACATACATACGCTGCCTTTGTTATGACCAAAAATGTTTTCTCAGGCCAAAGAGTACAGATATCTTCCAAGAATGATCTATGTGACATATTAGACTTGAACCTTTGTACAGTAATTGACACAATGCAGGTAATATTACATATTAAAGTGAAACTTAAATTGTTGTTTATTTGATTGAAATTTCTATTTCAGATTTAATAAAGAAGAAGCTAGGATTTTGTGATTTTGGATGGTCAAAATAACTAATATTCTTTCGATGCCTTCAACTGCTAATAAAGTAAGTGAAAAGTTTATTTTACAGAGGGGTGTTTCTATAAAATTGAATGATTGCCCTCTTAAGTTTTTTTTTGCGCATTTTTGTCTATGAACACAATAACTCGAGAGCTCGTTGAGTTAGCAAGTTTTAATTTAGATACAGTATTGTTCCCATAGAAAAATCAGTAAGAGACCTTTTTATGTACTGAAAATCTTACTATGAAAAGTATAAGAAATATATACTCAATTTGTACATTATATGGTCATGCATTTAAGCTTCTGACTCCAGTAGTGTAAAGCGTAGAGTTTCTGACAAAATATGTTTTAAAAATTAATTGCATTTGTATTATTATGATTTTAGTTGATTTATAAAACTCAAGGATGTTATTAAATCAGATAACTAATGATGCAAAGCACAGCATGGCAGGAAGTAGAGAGGGAAACGATAAGGGACATGAGGGAAGTGGCTGAAGTGCCGATTTATGCCACTCTCGAACCTTCGCAGATTGTAAGCCAGTGGAAAACAGAAGTTAGGTAGATGTTCCACATTCACACAGTTTGATAAGAAAGCGTCATGGAGTTTTACTGTACGGGCGAAAGTATTTTGAATGGTGAGAGGATGTGTGCAGGAATTAATCTACAAGGACCAAGGAGCGAAAGACATTCAAAATTGCGGCGGTGCTCGAGTGAGTCAATATGAGGAGTTATTGTCAAATCTCTCCAATGAGCTTAAAGGCTATCTTTTGGACAATTTCGAATGAAGCTAAGGTTGTACGACCAGCCCCATCCCAGATCTGAGAATTGTATTCCATTCTAGGTCTGATATAGAACTTTTAGAGGAGCAGAAATCCAAGACATTTTGATGCATCTTTTGCAACAAAGAGGATGTGGTCTGTCCAGCTTAATTTACTGGAAATATTTGTGAAAAGAATGCTGACAAGAATGCTTAGTGAGGGCGAATCTGAACTTAAGGCTCCATCAAATGAAATGGAAGTAGTTAAATGGTGATCTTGTTTTAAAGAGATGAGAGTCTTAAATGCCTTGAACTCGACTTGATTCGCTTTGCCCCAAGAGAGGACAATATCAAGATCGTTATTAAATGATCTAGTAATGCAATCTCGTTTGACACATGCGGAATCCGCAAGAGGATCAAGAGAGTAAGCTAAATCAAGGGTATTGTTATCGACAATGTTATGTATGGGATTGAATAGAGACGGAGAGATAACAGAGTCCTGGGGCACACCGGCATTTATAGGGTGAGGTTCAGATGTAATGCCATTTAATATAATACGAATTAGGCGATCAGTTAGAAAACTTTCAATCCGTAATAGAAGAGGAGGGAAAAACCAATGTTTGGCTAAAAGGGCAGTATGCCAGAATCTATCAAAGGTCTTTGAAATATCCAGAACAACGATTTTGGACTGACTGAAATTGTGGAGACTACGGTTACAACGTCCCGTAAGAAAAGTAAGCAAGTCTCCAGATGAGCGTCCAGTCTGGAAGCCATATTTGTGATCGTTGAATTGAGTTGATTAGTTTCTAGATACTTCACTAATTTGGAATTAACGATAAATTCAAAAATCTTCGAAATAATCGAAGTGATTACAATTGGTCGATAATTTGAGGGATCGCTACCCTCTCCCTTTTTTGCAATAGGCTGAACGTGAGCTAGTTTCAAATCATTTTACTTACGTGTATGTATCAATCCAATTTGTTCGTAATACTCAGCAAAATGGATTGGACACCCATTCATAATATTAAAAGTTATTTCGATTTTTGCATGTCCGTCCGTCCGTCCGTCTGTGCGCACGATAACTTGAGAACGCGTACACTTAGAGAGCTGAAATTTTGTACACAGACTTAAAAAAAAAAGTAAAATTAAGTTCGAAAATGAGCCAAATCGGGCAACTCCTTCGTGGGGTTGCCATATAAAAATTTCGTTTTCCGCTATATATTTGGGCACTGCCTGAGAACGCGTCGACGTCGAGAGCTGAAATTTCGCACATGATGTTTTTACTACATTAGCAAATAAAATGTCAAAAATGGACTAAATCGGGCAACTCTTTCTTGGTGTTGCCATATAAAAATTTCGGTTTTTTACGTATACTTTCAAAACGATTAGTCCAAACCATTTTTATTGTACTAAAAACTTCTGCAGAATACGAAATCCTATAAAATTGGTTATAATCATTTTGTCTGTGCGACAAACCGTTCTAGAAATATATGCGAAAAACAACTTCAAAATCAATACTTGAATAGATCGGTGACCATACGAAATTTAATACGGGCATTCATCTAGGGTATCCTAAGAATTGGTCTTAGACCAATTCTAGCTTTTTTACTTGTTATAAATACAATTTAATTTTCAAAATGAGTATAAAGTATAACTTTGAACTTCAATAATGTTATGCTTATAAACTTATAGCAAGCAATTTTATTATTCAAAAATGTAATAACTGAATGGGAAACATTGAATCTTACATTTTGCTCAATTGAATTGAAATTATGCGCCATCAACGACAAACTGCAGAATGCGATTTCTAGTGTTGAATATCTACATAGTAGAACCTGAAAATCAAAAAAGTCACTATCCTTACTACATACATAGTACCAATATGATTGGCGATTTTCATCAGACTACGTACACTTTGCCTTACATTTTCCCGCCAAACAGATTTCGTGAATGGGAGCCAATACTAGACTTCGGTGAGGTTTGTCAAAGTTGTGATTTCGAGCTGGAGGTTTTCAGCAAAAGAAATTTGACGGTGACTTTGTTTTTTTTGTTCCTGTGGATATTACAAATTTTTATTATGCGTCTGGTTTATCTGTATTCCCATTTGGCAAGTGTCAGATAAAGTGCTGGCCTGGTTTATCTGTAATCCCATTTGGCAAGTGTCAAATAAAATGCTGGCCTAGGCATAATTGGGTCAAAAATCAGGTGTGAGCTAAGACACCGCTGCCACCGGCTTCTAAGATGTGGATCCCAACATAAGGTATAATCAAGGCTAGTATTTTATTTCTTTATGAATTATATATTTACAAAATAAATATATACACATATTTTTAATTAAAAACATCAGTCCCAGATTCTAGCTGTTAGTATGCGTTTATTGTCTGGCTGGTTGCCTCCCACCTTTTACTCCTTGTACAACGTTTGGCCGTGTCTCAAATGTATACATATGTACATGCATTTCTCTACGTGCAATATTATATTTCTTATTTTATTTGCATTTGCCTTGCTTTCGTCTAAAACTTAATCCTTTAATCGCCGAAGTGAAAAAAATCATTATGCGAATATATGCTCTGAACTTGTAATCATGAATAAAAAACTTACCTGATGCTGGTTGATTCGACTGCTACATACAAGTGCAATTTACTGCCAAATGCGTATGGCAAAAAAAAAGTATTGGTTACAAATTTACACACATTATGATGGCGTCTCATATATATATTTACATATGCATACTGCATACATACATGAGTCACGTCATTACAAATTCGTGTGTGGTATATTTTTTTTAATGAATTATTCAAGATTAGAAAATAATTTATTTCACGACTTATTTTCATTATGTGTTGTCATGTCAGTCCAGTCAGTAATGAAGCATTCCCTTTTATGTTACAGCAATTGGTGAATGTACAATAAAAATCATCGAATTAGGATGAAACTTTTTCTGAATTTGAAGATTTCTGTAACTTATGTGCCACGATAAAATCAAAGTCAAATAAAAATTTACCTGGATGTAGGTAATAATAGCCACTAATTTGAGTGGGTTTCCCAAAAATGGATAATCTATTGACGATAGTTAATGATTATGCATAGCAAAATATTAGATAACGAAAGTGTGAGAGAATTCCTAAAAGATAGAAGCTGTAATATTTTATTTTGAGTTACGCATGCTTTTATTTTTCACCTTGACATCAAAGATTTTGATTAAGATGTTCTTCTATTTATGTACAATATATTGGTTGGGTTCATTCAGCTTACAGAGTTACAATAGAATGGAAATTTAACTTAACATGAGAAGGAATTGGATACCATCGATATAATAATAGACAACAGACATGACTTGAATTGAGTACCTGTTCGGTACTATCACTTATGTATTGGTTTGGGCGGTTCTGAAGATGCACGATAGAACAAAGAAATTACTGAAGACTATTATTTTCGGTAAGAAGGTCATTCAATAAACAGAACCCTCTCTCTAAGTAAATATCTAAATATTTCCATATAAGAATACCTTTCTATACTGCCTATTTATATTAGTTTTATGGAAGAATTCCCCTTCCGTTAGTATTCAGTTGCAGTCTTTAATAATATCAGCTGGTGTGGAACTTGTAAAATGTCAACACATTTGTGTTTGCGCTTTTATACGAAGGGAGTGCTTTTTATTTTTCAGTAAGAAATTTCGTAAATTTTAAAGATAATTACGTAAGCAAAAATATTATTCCTTAGCAATCAATATGCCAAGAACTTACTCGCACTTTGTTTCTTCTTAGAATTTTTTCTCCGAAATTGCCCTTAATTACATTGTTGCACAATTTATGACCTTTTCAATATGTAATTTTTCACTTGAAACCATTTTTTCTCAAAATGAATATCTTCACATTTCACAAGTTCCACACCAGCTGATATTATAAATGACTACACACATCAAAACGTGTACCAATTGCAGAAAATGTACTCAATTTGATTATTTCCCAGGTTCCACTTCGCTAAAAAGTTGAAGTGAGTGGAACTCGTTTTCGTACTGGCGCAAGTAAACTGGTGGGTATGTCAAAAGGAGGTGAGGGACTGAAAACGAGGTTACTTGGGACAGTAATTTCGCTTGTGTAAACTATACTTTAGGCAAAGTAATTAGTTTGACTGTAGCAAGATGTCCAAGAATCGTTACGGAGCTGAGGAATCGCAACGAAAAACTACAATGTTGCTTATCGAGTCTCATATATCCTTTATTAATGTTTTAATCTCATCACATCGGAATAAATTATCCGGAGCTGAACTCAAAACGAGTTGGGCGTCAATCATGTAAGGTTCTGTGAAGAACCTAGCAGTAATTCAGAGTTAATTTTAAAAGAAATTGTTTTAATAAATCTGCATACCTTGAACGTTTTTCTTCCTCCTTTACTTCTGCCAGGAATTCTACATTCATCCAATGCGGTGGAACTATTCTACATTTTTGCCGTGAAGCGCCAGCCATAAAGAAATTTTAACAGATAGCCCTCTGCCGCTAATGTTACATGTACTAAATCTGCACGGCACAACGATTCATGAAAACCAGCCGATAAAGCACTATTAAACTTATTCTAACATAATGAAAATTGCTCGTTTTCCGCCATATTAGGACGGCTATTAACTTCTCCCTCCTATACACAAGTTTCTTGCGTATTAGAAGAAGAAAAATAATTGTAAATAATTAAGTTAATCGCAAATTGTGACAAAAAAGAAGAAAAGTTTTCCCGCCCGACGGCATTTTGGACTTGTGAAAATTGTTATAAAAATGACCCAATCGAAATATATACTTACAATAAACCGAACACAAAAAGTTTGTTTAATAAAAAACGCCTTTCTTGATTTATTATGGCAATATTGTCTTAAATCAACTCGTTCCGGAAAGGTGGTCTCCTGCATTTCTCTGTCTGATTCTGCATAGATAAGAATTGTTTTTAATGCTCTCCGCAAGGATTGCTCACTGAATGAAGAACTAGTTCAGACAAGTGAGCTTAGTGACATTGTTACTTGCATTTTAACTCGTGCGAAATTCTGCGAAAAAATTGAATAATTGACAAGAAACATAATTTAATTTCATACTTGCATTGCCGATTTCGAAATTTTGTCGCATTAACAAATGTAAAGAAGCAGCTGCCTGTGATCTTATCGCTGCAAATTGAGAGCCACAATGTTTAAATAGTACCAAACATAGCTCCGCACAGATATCAGTTTCCTCGTCAAAAAGTAAATTATGAAATTTGAATATTAATGATCTTTAAGTTGCAAAGAAATTCTGAAGAGCTAAAGTACTCTTATTTCGAGACAGTGCATGCAGTAAAACTTTCAAAACAGTCCCAAGTAAATTTTGATGAATTTCCGAATTTGTTGCTACCTGAATGACTATTTCAAGAGTATCGAGTATAACAAGAATGATTTCAGTCGCTAGAGATCCTTCAATTTAGTAATTTATCTCTACATCTGGATTATGCTTAATTAGGGTATCATAAAACTGTCCTATATGGCATTTGATCTTTTCTCCAACGAAATTTCTCCGTTGAATTGCGATCTTTTTGCCGATTGAGCCGATCCTGTACCTCTTATGTACTCTTCAAGTCTATCCTTCATATCTGGAGTTTTACGAAAATTCTAAGTATTCCTTTTAAGCATTGGTAGTCGCATTTGTCCTTTATATTCAAAACATGGTATACAAATGTTGATAACCTGCAACATCTGATGTACACGATGAGGACTTAAACCCAATGTCCATCGGTAAAGTATTCTCTTATCTAAATTTTTCAATACCCATAAGAAGCAGGCTAGAAGATGACGAGTATTTTCACTACTTAAAGGAGATTTATTCTTAACCGTTTCTTGAACATAAGAATATGTTCTACTTCCAGATATTGCATATGCCACTTCTGGACTAATTGTTGATGCTGTGATTGGCTGATGAGGACCTTGATAATACCTTCATAATACTTTGTAGACGATTATGAGAATCAGATAGATACTGATGTAATTGTGCAATTGTATCCATAACAATTTCCAATAAAGGTATATACAGAGCAGCAACTCTAGCTCGGGCATCTGGTTCGGTATATCGTGGATCTAGATCATGTGATGTCATAAGATTTCGTACACAACGAATAGCTTTTCCATGAAGACAAGGGTTTCTATAGAAAATAAATCGATTTTCAGCTGTAGGTAGTAGCGCAAGTTAAAGAAGAAATTCAATTTAGTTTTCTTCAACTTACGAAGCTTCTAGAACAGTCGCAAGTTTTTAACGATTTAATCGATTATAGATTGCATTATACTAGAAAAAGTACACCGCCCAAATGAACAAAAAAGATCGCCCAAAAGACGTCGAAATGTTTGTTTTTAATAAGTGTGAATTTGTGATAAAAGGGTTGCTATTTGATTAGTTTTTAACGATTTAATCGATTGTAGATTGTTGCCGAAATTCCGCACTCAATTCAACATGTAAAATTTTTTCTGCGCTACCCTATAAATGAGAGAATGCATTTGTTAGATTAAGAATTTATCAGATAAGAATTCTGACTAGCGTTTGATATTACACTTGGAGTTGGACTACAGGGTGCCGAAAGTATTGTGTAGGGCATTGCAAAGGGTAAATTTAATGCAACGAAATGTTCATGACTACAAACAATTCGAAGGTAATCAATTTTATAATGCAATAGCCAATAAGTGGCTACGTGCGGACACCACACACGAACTTGTTGCGAGCGTTTCAATCGCATTACTCTGTCCTCGAAGTGGATGAATTGAGGACAACAAAGCTGTGCAGCATTTGTTTTGAGCCGGTGACGACGCCTCGGCTTCCACATGATGAAGAGCAGTAAATCCAAATATGTCTAAGATCCCGCTTACAGAAGTTTGCGTGGAAAGTATATTAAAACTGGTTTATAAGACTCTTCTTACAAGTCTAATCTGTTTGCATTTACTCGCAGACAGTAAGAAACAATTTTCAATAATAATATTTGGATGCACGCGTATCCACGAATGAGATTTTTTTTGAGAAATTTCTCGAAAGATCAGAAATAAATATACGAAAGACTGCATTACTTATTTTATCAAAATATTGAATATAGACCAAACCAGGAGCTTTTGTACCACATGAACGAGCATCTTGGCTATGTAGATGACGATGAAAAATTTTACAACATACAGCAACAACCGCATAATTATTTGCGGATATTCTATAAGATGCAACGATATAATGAAGCAAATGAACATAAAAATTTTGCACCCATTTACAAAGCTTCGACTCCATCATGTGTGAAATTGTACAAAGGTGATTGGAAAAAATTCCGGGAAGACAAATACGAGCAATGGGCCAAAATCTTCAAAGTACCTTCGGTGGGCCGAAAGAAATTCGATGGGTTTATTTGCACCAATGGAGTAGCAATTACATTTCCATGAAAAAAGAAGTGCAAATAGCTCCGTCGAGAGCACCGAAGAAACACCGGAAGACCAAGTGTAGCACACATGATGACAAGACGATGACCGACATCCAGGAAAAATTTAAGTCTGACTACTACAAGTTGCCTGTTGGATTAGATCCTAGATGTCGGTTAATCGTTGACGTTGTGAGAGTACCAAACGAAGACAAAAACGTTAGTCTAATAAAAATCAAATCCCGCTATAACACTTCCATGTATGCACGGAAAGTTTTACTGGCGAAATATACAAAATCCCTTCCGAAAAGTGCAATAACAACCACGCAATTAGATTATGTGACAAACACAGAAGAGCGGCTCAAATGATGGTTTTCCCAACGCCAAGCGATTTACGATCAACGAAAAGTAGCACGCTTACGGTTCAAACATTACGTATGCACGGAACGAGCAGCGCATCTCTAGGTTAAGGAAATAGCCCAATATACGTCTAAAACTCTGGTGTGTATAGGTTCAACAAAAATAGCTGCGAATTCGCTGATTCGTGGGTATGTGCGGACGCCAAATCAAAAGTAGTTACGGGCACTTAGGTGCATTGCTCCGTTCTAGAAGTGCGAATTCCGCACCACCAAGTTGTGCAGCAAATGTTGCGAGCCGGTGAGGCCGTCTCGGTCTCCACATCGGTACCAGAATTGCCCAAAATGTGGTACCATGTGGAACCGAGATGTGAACGCCGGCGCGAACATCTTGAAAATTGGCGTGACTCAACTGACGGGCGCCTCATTGCACCCATACTTCAGCAGAACTACCCGGTTATGATATTATCCCAGCGGGAAATGGAATCATACTATCACCCAAACCGGATGCCTTCCTTGGAAGATGTGATGCATGCCTCTTCATTGGACACCTTGCAGGACTTTTGTACAGGCATGTCCTAGGGAGGAAGCAGTTCAAGCTTTTTCGTGTGCTTCCCTCAAGCTTCCTTGGAATGAACGAGGATGCATGCCTCTTCATAGGACACCTTGCAGGACTTTTTTACAGGCATGTCCTACGGAGGAAGCAGTTCAAGCTTTTTCATGTGCTTCCCCCTAGCTTCGTTGGAAGGAATGGGTATGCATGCCTCCTCAGTCGACTCTCTGCGAGCGAAAACAAATCTGCGTGCACCTGGTTTCACAAACAAATCACAAATGAACTTGAAAACATGCGTTTAACCTTCCACCAAGCTTCTTCCGGGATCAATCTGGAACGGATCAAAAATTGTTCGGCTTTTTCATGTTTTGTACTAAGGTTTTACTGCTTTAGCAAAACAAGAATGAGCTTGAAAAGTGCATTGCACCTTCCACCAAGCTTCTTACGGGATTAATGTGGAATCGATCGACAATTTTTCGGCTTTTTCATATATTTGCACTATAAGTTTAACTGCTTCCACAAGCCTTCACGTGAAACGCCTGACCAGATTTCGCGCTGGGATGATAATGTATGACTGTGTTGAACACTATAGCACAGTTATGACTCTTCGAAAGAGGAGTTTAATTGAGTGTTATTCGCTCGTTATTTGGATAAGTTCCAATGAGCAATGGCTATGCTTATTATTTTTAAATGAAGACTATACAATACCTAAATTCAAAACACGAATCTAACAAACATCGATATCAGGAATCTTCTTTCAGAATAAGAATCAATCAATTTTGTAATAAAATACATAAATGATGTCTTGTCACAATTGTACATACATACATACATACATCATTCATATATACTATACATACAGTAATCTATAAGTTGTGGCTTTTCATGTAATAAATTTCTTATTCGATGCAGCAATGGAATGGACATGACTTGAAATTCGTTACTTTTATGCAAATGTAATAAAAAGGAGTATCTATTGGCAGAGTGACTTGTTGAAATTTATTATGACTACCTTAGAATACATTTAATTATTCCTGATTATTACATAATGGGATGATAGTTTAGCATGGATGCAGTGTCGTCTGTGTGGCTCTTAAGTTTCCTGCCTTGCATTAAATGCGCCTACCACTTTGAACAATGAATATAGATAGATTCAATTAAATTTATAGCGAAAGATTGTGTTAAGATAAATACCAATCTGTTTTTTCTCATAGCATAATTTAAATGTTAAATATTTATTAAGAATATATAATTTCATATGTATACGTTCTTATTTTAATGATTGCGAGCAATTATATCTTACGGATATTGTTTGAACACTAAGATAGACTTTATTTTTAACGAAAATTAACTAATTTTCATTTAATTCTGAGTAAGGATGATGAAGGTTCGATTTATATATATAATTTTTGCTATCTTGTATATATATATTTTATCTGCTAGCTATATATATATATAGTAGATTGCGATTTATGAAACCGTCCGGTTATCTTAAAAAAAATTCGAGGATAGCTCCTTTAGCTTTCAGTTCTGTAAAACTATTTTTGCTTTTATATAGAGTAATCATTGGTCAATATTCCACCAAATATAAGCATAGAATAACAAAATATGTATGTCTCAAGGAGCTTAGAGTATATAGCAAACAAGAATGGGTAATAAGCGTAAAATTCGTGTGCATGAAGGTAATTTTTCAAGCACATAATACATCGAAGAAAGTGAGATATAGGGGGAGCTCTATTCCCAAATTGGAATTTGATTGTCAAATGTGTTTTTGTTTTGCGAAGGGGTTAAAAGGGGACGATTAAACCCATTTTTCGGTTAGCGTGGGGGGGGGGGGGTAACTTTCAATTTGTGATAAGTTGCTGGGATACTCGTGTCTAAACAGATTAACGATAACTCGAGAGCACTTGTACTTAGAGAGCTGAAATTCTGCACATGGGGTGGGCTTTTAAAAATAAAATAAAATTAAGTTCGAAAATTAGACAAATCGGCTAACTCTTTCGTAGGGAAATTTCGTTTTTCACTACATATTTGGACACTACCTGAGAACGCATCAACATAGAGAGCTGAAATTCTGTACACAGTGTTTTCATAAAAATAGTAAATATAATTTCAAAAATGTAGGTTTTTTTTTACATATACTAGACGGTTTTAAGGTACTTTAATGTACTGAAAGTTCTTCAGAATATGAACTCCTATAAAATTGGTTATAATCATTTTTTCTGCCCGACGAACCGTTCTAAAAGTGTATGTATAATAGAAAAACCACTTGAAAAATCCAATTTGCACAGATGGGTGACCTTACGAAATTACATACGAATATTCATCTAGGGTATCATAAGAATTTGTCTTAGACCAATTCTAGCTTTTGTACTTGTTTAAATGAAATTCACAATAAAAAGTTTTCTTGTTGAATTAAATAAAATTAAGAACTTTTTCAAGCCTATACTGAACTCTCTCTCAACTACAAAAACATGGATCACCAACGCAACAAGAATCTATTATGTAAAATTTGGCTTATCATAACTGTTTACTATATATTCTAATCCAAGAGGGACAATACAAATAAAAAAATCTGTTGAAAATTAACTAAAAAAACGATTTTAAAAATATAACATTTTTGTTGCTTAGCTAAAAATGGAAACAAAGCTCTCTTCTATCCTTTCGTGATGAAATATTTATTAAATGTGGGAAAATAAACTATCACGATCTACATATATGAATACAAATTACACATTCAATGCTCATAATTCTTTAAATTTGTCAAGTACTGTTGATACTAATTCGGTATTCCTTTCGATTTAAAGGATAGCCTACATTCTTGATGCCATTTTGAGATCACATAATAATATTTCATTATTATTAAAGTCTTTACTGTTACTGTATTGACTCATTTGATTAATATTAAAATTCCGTGGTAAGGAAAATCATGTGCAATAAAATATATTAAGTAATAAAACGTGCTTCATAGCCGGCATTTTTCATAAATAAATCATCAATTGCTGTCACGCCAGACCACACGTGTTTATAAGAAGTAATAAAAGAAATCTGTTCGGTCGAGTGAATCAATCAATGCATCTATCTAATAGCCATCTTAAATTATGTTAATATAAATAGAACAAAAAATCTAAGGAAAAGCCATTGAAGGAAACCGGAAGCTACATATAAGAAGTTCAAAGACTGATGATATATCTATGTGATGCATCAGATAAAAATATGTGGGTAGGCTACCACGGTCTCAATTTAATTCTAAAGATATGTATAGATTAGCACTTAACTGAATGACGCTTTAAGCGCGCAATTATTACGCTTTCCTACAAAGGTGGGCTATGTGAATTTACATTGACACAAAAGAATAATAGCATACTTGAGAGTCTGTACTTGTACTAGAGAAGTGTCGGTGATTCTTGCCATTGTTGAAAGGGGGGTCTTAATATAATGATTTCTTAATAATTCTTTGCGCAAATCCGTCAAATGATGTCATGAATCAATTCGCTTTTTAATGAAGCTTATTCGTGAGTGTTGATGGTTCACAATATTGCAATTACAAATTCAATGGCGGTACCTTAGATGCTCTGCCAATCGCTAGTGTATATTATGTTGCGAGCTAAGTGCTTTTTTATCTGATTCGTATGAGCATGTTTGAGAAAACAAAAAGTTTCATTGTAAGAAGTTGTTCAAGACTTTTACCACATGTTAACACGATACAATAATTTTTAGTTTTAAATATGTAGTGTTGCATGTATGTACGTACATACGTTTATTGGAAAAAGCCATATTTTGCGAATAGCATTCAGTATGGTTACAGCATTTAATATAATTGCTATTTCCAAACTACATTAACTAATGTTGATTGACAGCCGCGTTTCGTTTAAAGTAACTTTCGAGTAAAATTCGAGGTATAAAGCAATTCTCTAAAAGAAAAAGAAAAACTATGTCAATTCTGCACACATGTAGTTCGAATCCGAAAAATTTTCTACAGTGGCATATGAAGATTTGAAATAGAATTCTATCTATCAATATTAATATGTACATTTTGAGCTGACATTCTTAATATGTAAGTAAGGGGAACTATTCTTGATTATCAAGGTTGTCAAAATGTTAACTGAGTCGAAAGTCTTCACATTTTTGGAATGATATTATGTCGTTTTTCTACGGTAATGCCAATAGTGGAGAACATTTGTCGATAGTTAGGCTGGTGATACAAACCAGACGCTTGGAAAAATATCTGAGTTTCGATAGAAAAAATCCCTAGAATTCCCTAAATAATAATTGGCTTAAGCCTAGTATCGAGTAAAATGTGACATTTAGCGCTGGTAAAATCGCAAGCAAAAATTTTACTGATGATTTTACTAGTGCAGTACGGAGTTCCCCGGTAAAAACTGAAGGTTCCTAATAGCTGGATAAATTCTCCACACATTTTACTAGGCATTTTAATGCACGAAGCATTAAATTCCTGGTAAATTTTGACATTCCTATTTCTATGAAAATTTGCATATTGTTTTTTGATTGATTGGGGGGTTTCGTTTGTGTTATCAAAATATAAAAATAAATTATGTATTTTGTTTTCTCCAAATTAACATACGTCAAAATTTTACCAGCGATTTTAATGTGAATTATTTGAAGACCGCGTTAAATTTTACTTTGCCAGAACACGATACTAACCTTAACTCTAAAATAACAAAAAAAAACAGTATTATTTCCTGTTTTCATAAATAAATTTTATTTATTTATTTAATTATTTATTTATTATTTACAAGTAACAAAGACTACATCTTCAAAGATAAAATAAACAATCTCCTGTTAGTTTGAAACGGAAAAATTTAGAAAATTGGGACATTTTTAATTTTTAAAATTTTGGAACTTTTTGTATAGTATGAAAATGGTTTGCTAGGGGCAAATACAAATTCAAAAATATCGAGAACTTAGCCAAACTTTGTTTGAGTTTACCTCATTTAAATGCTGAATCGGAGTGTAAATTTTCTGTTGTAACTAATGTAAAGACACAAAAGAGAAATAAAATAAGATCACAAAGTAATAATTTTTGCAATAATTTTACAGTAACAGATGAATGAGCATAAGAATTTAATGCGAAAATCTTCCCAGTACAAAACTAATTAGCAATATAAGTCAAAAGTGACCATTTTCCTGTAGCAAATTGAACTTTTTTTTGTTTTTGTGTTCGTGCGACCAAGTTGCAATTTTTTACGATTCGAGAATTAGAGATATCCTTTAATAAGGGTTACAAATGATCAACAATTGAAAATGCTACATTATGCTGCGCAAAACAGTTAGACAAATATTTATTTCAGCTTCAGCGACTTGTACATTCTGTTTAGGCGAAAATAATGCGATATTGGTTTAACTTTCTGAATTCCACCAATAGATATCTGATGCTTTTTAGTAGCAGCATATCTCTGCAATTTGCTCTTGCCACAAATTTATCGAAACATGACCTGCGAAACCAAAACATGACAGATCATTCTTCCCTTTTGCAATCCAACCTTGAAATGGATTTTTATAAAAAGTAAAAGTTAAAGCACACTAAAAATATTAAAAACATTTGAATTCTGGATCACAAAGCTATTTTTCTTGAAACTTTGGTTTTCGCAAAAGATCATATCTAGATTTTCGTTTCTTTTATGGTGTATCTTGCTGTCGTACTGAACTTGAAACAGTAGAAATACATCTGAAAACGAACAATCTGAACTATGGCATTTTTTCAAACTTGAAATTTTCATTACAGAACAGAAGAGTAGAGTGGAGGAGGTTATTAAAAGCAAATATATGTGACATTGACATGAAAACTAATAGTCTACTCCAGCAATTCTCATTCTGTGCTAGTGTTTCTTCAATTTGCAGAAGTTCTTTGTAGCTTGGAGCAATCAAATTATTAGAAACTTCTAGTGCACAAAATATCCCTAGATATCGTCACTTTTGAAACTTTTATCCCTAAATCCCTAAAACCGAAAATTATCCCTATATCTAGGGATAAAAACCCTAAGTTGGCATCACTAGGGTTGAGTATGTAATGTATCAACGAGGTAAGAACTAAAGAGATGCAAATGAGAAAATATCGCGTACCCAATTCTATGACACTGATATTGTTTGTATATAAGCGCCGTAAAATTTGAACACTTGTACACAATTGTACAACCTTTGCGCAATTTTAATCGCTTTTATTTTCATATACTCAAAAGTATTTACTGAATTTGCAAACATGAACGTAAAAAAGTTAATAATTAAGAAGAAAAGTTCAGTGGTAAAAAGTTTGTGAGTAATAAAGGGCTTCCAATAAGAGGTGTTATTTTGATATTCAAAGAAAAATGCCATTTTTTGAGATAAATGATCGGATCTTTTTTTCATTATAAAGAGGAAGGTATGCCGTTAATAATGGAAAATAACATCAGCCAAATGACCACCACGACCACGCCTACAGGACCATATCCTTTTCATGAAATTTTCCATAACCAAATCGGAAAGTGGCTGCCCTATGTCCTCGAAAGCCTCACGAATCCCATCTTAGAGGTCTTGAATCGACGCTGGGCTGTTGGCGTAGACCTTCTCTTTCACGTGTCCCCAAAGGAAGAAGTCGCAAGTTGTTAAGTCACAAGATCTCGGTGGCCAATTGTGATCACCTCTTCGAGAGATAACACGGTCCGGAAACTTTTCCCGTAAAAGATCAATGGTTTCGTTGCTTGTATGGCACGTAGCGCCGTCTTGTTGAAAGTAAACGTTGTCCAGATCAATACCATCCAATTCCGGCCATAAAAAATCATTAATCATCCGTCGATAGCGCAATCCATTTACCGTAACTGTTCCTCCAGCATCATTTTCGAAAAAGTAAGGTCCAATGACCCCGCGGGACCATAAACCGCACCAAACAGTCACACGTTGAGGATAGAGAGGCTTTTCAACAATAACTCTTGGGTTTTCCGAGCCCCAGATGCGACAATTTTGCTTGTTGACGAAGCCATCGAGGTGGAAATTGGCCTCATCACTCAAGATGAGTTTTCGATGGAATTCCGGATCATTTTCATGCATTTCAAGGACCCAATCAGCAAAGACTCGACCTTGTTGATGATCGGCCGGCTTGAGTTCTTGTGTTAACTGAACTTTATAAGCCTTAAGACCCAAATCTTTATGCAAAATACGGTGTAATGACGTTTGTGGAATGCCTAATTCCAAAGAACGACGAGGAATGGACAAACCTGGGTTTTCTTCAACACTTTCGGCTACAGCAGCAATATTCTCGGCTGTTCTTGAGCGACGTGTACGGGTTTTATTCTTCACATCACTAACTTGTCCCGACAGCTCGAATTTTTCTACCAATTTCTGTATTGCGGTCCGACAAGGTGCTTCACGACGACCCAAAAATGTTCGAGTTTTACGAACCGTCTCTGCCACATTTTCACCATTTTTATAGTGAATTTTAATAATTTCAATGCGTTGTTGAATCGTATATCGTTCCATTTTTAATAATAGCGTAGTTTCTACTTGTCAAATGTCAAAAAATGACAGCTCCAAAAGTGACATCTACCGAAATAGCGGGCTAATTAAAATAACACCTCTTATTGGAAAACCCTATTTGCTTTGTGCCCCTACGGTTATTTCACGGGTTTTCCTGCGTCAATGCACCAAGCCCATAACCAACCAAACCTAAGTATGGATTTGACAGCGAAGACCAAAAATGGCGGACTGAAACATACACAAATGCAGGGCGATTTTGGGTACGCTCATGTACACGGATTGTACATATGATTGCATCTCCTTTAGTTATTACCTCGTTGGTAGGTATGTCTTTCTGTCCTGAAATTTCATTTCTGACGTATTTCTGAAATTCGCTCAGCCTAGGTTCAAGCATCAACGGCATGAGGTATTCTGCTGACAAGAGATGCCTCCTTAAAAAGTTAAGGAAATACTGTAAGGGGTTGCCTGAATGGCTTGTGTGATACGTACGATCTTTACGAATAGCTTGAGGAATTATTTTTACACTTTTGAAAAGGTCATCTAACTTGATTTAAGTTTCATTTGATTTAAACCTAAAAGGGTATAAATTATTGAAACAGAATCATAAATTCGTTTTCGATTTTACGAAGGGTTATTTTTACCAATGATTCATTCAAGATTATGTACAAATTAAATTCATACAACAGGTGACAGGACAACCTTGATATTATTTAATGCCTTCATTATGATAATTGCAATAACTACCTTGGTATCGTCTAATCATTTCTAAATGAGCACGTGATTGCATTTCTGCGATATTATTTCTGTCATCTGTAACAATTAGATTGTGAAGCGGCGACAAAATGATGCACAGTTTTTAAATCAATTTAAATTTACATAGAACAGCAAGAATTGTTTATTTATACAATCTTAAACTAACTTTTTTTATTTTGTTTACATTCTTTCTAAAACGGAATATTTCAATTAAATAAAAAAAAAATTACATGATTATTTCTGAGTTCATGTGTGTTTCAGGATTTGTCAATTGAGGTTATTGCCACAATTTTTCTTCACGAACTTAATTTTTAAGGTATTATTTCATGCATCCAAACATTATTTTAAAATCACGCAGTACGTGACGTGACGGATTATCATGACAACTAGAAGTGTGGTATATGAGGATGAGAGTGTAAAAAACGAAAACGAAGAAGTTAAAGAGATTCGTGACTAAGAATTCCTTGTAACTATAGTTTTTTTTTTTTTTACATTGAGGCTGGTGTGGTAAGGTAAAAACAAATGTGGAGATTTTGCGTAATCATAGAATTCGCAGCTCACTTCTGCAATTTATTTTGCAGCCAGTACCTAGTATTAAGCTGTTATCGAGGCAGAGTGCTAGAGAAAATCAACTCTAGCTTGATGTAAATTGATGGAAAAATTTACTTCAAGGTAGGCATCCACGTAAATTTATAAAGATTATTGCTACGAATTAAATGCAATAATTGTCTAGCTGTGTGCACAGAATGTATTCTGTGATTATTGTACATTGCTATTTTTTTGCTATATTTGAACTTTTAGAAAGAGATTCTAGTTACGACTCTACGTAAACAAAGATTTTCAATAATATCTTGAGTTGTATTGTGTAATAATGTCGATCATGCTCGATTTCTACGTGCGCGTACCAACGCCTTCTGATAGAAAAAGTTCTTAAATAACTTAAACACCAATCTATTAGTGCCAGTTTTAAGGCAAATAAAAATAATACCAAAACATTCTTGGTTGGCTTGTTCGGGTAGGCTGAGGCTGGTTATCTGTATCTTCACCGATTTTCAAGATTACAATTCTGTTGTAAATTTTATCGAAAACATGTGTAAAGTTTTCGATAAAAATTGCAATAGAATTGTGATCTTTAAAAACTTCATTTTTGAGCTCCCCGCGCTTTTTTGTGCGTTGGCTGTGTACTTACTTCTATAACTGTACGCAGCATGTTTCTCTTTTTTTTTGTGGTGGTCCTTTCTTTGAGATAACTTTGGGATACTTCAGGGTAGCATTCTTAGTCCGCTGCCCTTCATGTTCAGTATTAATTTTTCCTTCGAGTAGTAGTATTCGGCTTAAGGACATTTTCGATCTACATATAAAGCACAAAACATCTTTATTGTGACTATATATGTCCCATTTGGTCTTTTTATTCCTTCATTGAGGCGGTTTAACGCAGGTTTCTCAGACATTCTTTTTTTTTTTTTTTTTTTTTTTTTTTGTATCAACTCTAGCTTGATGGAAATGCGTAAAGTTATAAAGATTATTGCTACTATAGGGTCCGCCATCTAACGTTTTTTTTTTTCAACTAGTGCTTATTTCGTGAATGGTAACACTTAGCTCATGTCTGATTTGACAGATAATTAGTTTTATTCTTCCGCTGAACGAATATGGTTGTGTATACGCTTGAACAACGCTGGGAAATATTGCCTGCGATCGACTTACAGAAGATACCGATTTTGCCAAAAAAATCATCTTTTCGGATGAAGCTCATTTTGATCTTGGCGGGTATGTAAACAAGCAAAATTGTCGCATTTAGGGCACAGAAAACCCGCACGCATACATTGAAAAGCCGATACACCCAAAACGAGTCACTGTTTGGTGCGGATTTTGGTCCAGAGGCATAATTGGGCCATTTTTCTTCGAAAATGAGCAAGGAGTGGCCGCTACAGTCAATGGCAATCGTTTTCGGGCCATGTTGAACGAAAATTGAAGAGGAGGATATTGGCAACATTTGGTTTCAACAGGACGGCGCTACGTGCCACACAGCCGAAGCTACACTCGATGTTTTGCGCCCTGTTTCAAAACAAAAAAGGCATTTGGCGGACCCTATAGAAAAGCAATTAATTCCCGAAACCTAAAGGCTGCAACAAATGACGTGGCGGAATTCCAGGGCAGCGCATTGCACTCTAACTTCAGCAGAGCCACGCGATTATAACAATTTAAATGTACGACTGTGTTGACACTATAACACAGTTATGACTCCTCGAAAGAGGAGTTTAATTTGGTGTTATTCGCTCCTTACTTAGTCACAATTGTTTAATGTTTATAGGTTGCAAGTGTAGATATACTAGTATGTAAATTGCTCGCTTGGGCGCGGGGTTCCCTAATTGAAAAGATCAAAATCCAAGACATTCATGAGAGGATAACAAAAAAATATATTGCGCGCTGGCAATTAAAAACAATCTAGACAAACTTACTATGTTAAGCATCAACTTTACATTTAAAATTATGAATGAAGTTTACGATGAACAATGCCACAAATCTTAATAGGGAGATTTTTCAAGGTTAACTTAAATATTTGCTTTTTACACCAGCTAAGAGCTCTTAAGGTGTTTTGTTTAATGAATTAGAAAATCATTTTAAGCAAATATTGTTCTAAGAAATATGATTTCTATACTCACAGCTTTATACTCATTTATTCCTTGCTTTAGTTAAAAAAAAAAACATTTCCTTGTTATAAAATACAACTATGTACACTTATTTGTTTTAGGCTTGGTTTAAAACTGACTCGTCACATTTTCCCCCCGATCTTGATCAGTTTCCATGTTGCGCATTTAATATGTGTGAATTAATTTCCGTAAATTTTAGTATTACAAGTCTTCGGTAATAGTTCAACTGTTTGAAATGAAATTCGGTACGTTTATAGAAAAGGAATTTATTAATATAATTCCACTGGGATCTTAGTTTAAAATTAAGTTAGACAAGACTCATAAATACGACGGAAATTTAATAAATAATAATAATTAGAAGGAAAAAAGATATCTATATTTAAAGACAAGATTGCAGATTGCGCGTGGTTTTAAAATAAAAAATTAAATAAGTACCTAGATATGCAATCCCTTAAAACTCCAGGGAAGCTCAGAATAAAAAAAAACTGAGAGAAGGAAGCAATCTTACTTGAAACAAAACAAGATATCGGTTTTATTGTACAGATTCTCTTAAAGCTAACACAAAAAAAGTTATTTTTTCTTATGTGAAAACCTGTTAACCAGTCAAGCATGCAATCACATGATCATTTGCCCGGCAGATAAAAGTTCATGGGTTAAGGCGTCTTTATTCATCTCTCATAACAGGTAAATGGCCAGCTACCTATAGACAATTTGAGCACCGATTTCTTGTAATTTTATCACTGGCATATCTGAATGTCGTGAGGTCAGAATAAAAAAAAAAACAAAAAAACAAAACATGATAAGTACTTCTTGAAGAACCTGTTCACGCACTTTAATCAGCAAACAAATATTCGGAAAAATTGCAAAAGATCTTCTTCGAAAATGGGATGACAAATACTTTGAACTTTCTTCATTTGGGTGTACCTTTTCTCTGCGATCGGCTCTTGTCTGGCATTTGGACATGATCAATTAGTCGCACCCTTGGAAAGCCGGGTCGGCAAATTAAGAAATTAAAAACCGGCCCAACGGTAACAGGGTATTTCATTATTACAAGCAGGCAGGCAGGCAGGCGTGTTGTTTATATATTATGGATCGAGACAAAAACGCCGATTTCAGGTCGACAATTTTGGTTAATTTTTTGAAGAGGAGCTAAGAAAAAGTGAAATTCATTCGAAATCGTTGGAGCAGTACCTATATCGTTATATTTATTCAGTTAATGATTCCGCATTGTTTTCTTCCAAGCTTATATGCCTGTGAGTATATAATATAAGAAATTCTGCTCACGTAACGCCAAGTTCTCATAGCATTGTCAATGGATTTGCCTGATTTTTTGTTATTTTTCTAGTTCGTCACCCACATATTGCATCTTGTATTGTATTTTCTGTGAAGCGTAATATGTTATACTAAATGCTACAAAATGATAATAATAGATTTTTGAACGAAAACTATTTTTTGGAATACCACGTGAAATTATTACAATTTCTTAGAGTAGGTTGAGGCAACAAACCACACATAAATTTATACAATTCAAAGCTGCAACTTACATAACTTCTGAGCAATACTTGCAAATCTACATTGTGGTTATGTGTATGATGCCGATACCATGAGACTATGGAGATACATATATATTGACATAGACGTAGAGGTATTGCATCGAGCAGACAAAAAAATTTGTTTAAAGGCGCTAATTACCTAGAAAAAGCTCATTTCACAGTGATAGCATTCCTGCCTAGGTGTATATTTGCGAAAAGTTTCATATTCAAATTGAAACAGATTTATTATTGTATACTTGTGTTCTTCAATGGATCCTATACAATAAAGAGAGGAGCAGAGACCTTTTGTTGACTAAGACTTGGTCAATGTTTGTGTTTTTTTGCTGTTAGGCAATCAATCGCTTGAGAAAAATGGAATCATTAGAGGAGATGCGCTACTTTGTAATATTTGAAAAATGATTATGACATTTTATTGTCTAGGAGAATATAGGGTAGACCTACCCAATTTGTATAATGTAGCTCAAGGGTAAAAATTTGAGGTGCGAATTAAGGGTTATTAACAACATGATGAATATGATGAGTTTTTTATTGTTATACCCTAGATGAAATCTAAAATTTGTCATTCCGTTTGTAACGCATAGAAAGAATGCTGCTAGTGCAAAATGGATTGAACACCCACGCATAATAATAAAAGTTATTTTGATTTTTGCATGTCCCTCCGTCCGTCCGTCCGTCTGTGCGCACGATAGCTCGAGAACGCGTGAACTTAGAGAGCTGAAATTTTGAACACGGACTTAAAAAAAAAAAGTAAAATTAAGATCGAAAATGAGACAGATTTTGTAACTCCATCATATGGTTGCCATACAAAAATGTCGTCTTTCACTATATATTTGGACACTGTCTGAGAACGCGTTAACATTGAGTGCTGAAATTTTGATCGAAAAAGTTGGCCAAAATTATATTTTATATGAAATGGATCTATGGTAATTATTTCATTCATAAAAAAACTTCTAAAGCATTTTGAATATTATTTTTTTAAATAAAATATCAGAATTGCAAATTACTATGATTTATTCAAATTTATTCTTAATTAATACTAATGTCGGTATTTCCGGGTTCAATTTATCTTCACGTCTCGGCAGGCAGTAGCTAATTCAATGTTTCTTTAGAGAAGGACCTCATTTTCTTTTTTGGTGGCTTCCTCATACCCGTAAATACTGGATATAAGCAGCCTATTTATAACATCTAAATTACAAGCTTCTTGTGAAAATTTCCGCGAATAATTGAGTCGGTATGCTCTCACATGTTTGTTGCGAGCTTCTGCAGCTTCTTCGGAGAGCTGTCCGATTGGAATGAGAGCATTCGAAATTACTTGAAAGCCATGACGGAGAATTTTATGGATCGTGGGAGACATTGGATGCCATTTATACAGCTGGACATACAGTTCTTCGGTCTCTCTTGCGTATTGGTCCAGTAAGTCTTGCAAGTTTACTTCTGCACACGTAGCTGTTATTTTGTAAGATTCTCTATTGGGATAGCAATCTTTTTTTACTTTTTGTAGAATACTATAGCAGGGATATAATTTCTTTTTGCTCGATCTAACTATTTGATATTGTGTCCGTGACAGGTTTGCTTCTATGTACATAAACAAGGCCTGTAAAGGTGATAGTTGACTCCATTCTTCATCAATATGCTTTTTGAAAGATGATCTGAACTTTTGTGCCCGAGTTGGACACTCTGTTAGATCTTTAACAACATTTGCTGCATCTATTTCGCCAGTAGCACGTAATTTCATATGAGTAGCGTAAGTTAACCCTTCTACTTCATGTGACCGGATTTCTTCAGTTTGCATCGCTTGCTTCTTTCACTTGATGCGACAAATGGTTTTTCGGGGCGGCCAGGAATAATTTCTGCAAATAAAATATATATTATGTAAGCAAATCTGAACTGAAATGAGATTCATATTCATGAATAAGTAAAATATATTAATTAGGCATTTCCAGATGATCATTCTTGATGCAATATGTAAACCTGTTTAAAACAAGTCAAAAAGCTAGAATTGGTCTAAGACCAATTCTTATGATACCCTAGATGAATGCCCGTATTAAATTTCGTATGGTCACCGATCTATTCAAGTATTGATTTTGAAGTTGTTTTTCGCATATATTTCTAGAACAGTTTGTCGCACAGAAAAAATGGTAATAACCAATTTTATAGGATTTCGTATTCTGCAGAAGTTCTTAGTACAATAAAAATGTCTTGGACCGACCGTTTTCAAAGTATACGTAAAAAACCGAAATTATTATATGGCAACACCAAAAAGGAGTTGCCCGATTTAGTCCACTCTTGAAATTTTATTTGCTAATGTAGTAAAAACATCATGTACGAAATTTCAGCTCTCTACGTCGACGCGTTCTCAGGCAGTGTCCAAATATATAGCGGAAAACGACATTTTTATATGGCAACCCCACGAAGGAGTTGCCCGATTTGTCTCATTTTCAAACTTATTTTACTTTTTTTTTTAAAGTCCGTGTACAAAATTTCAGCTCTCTAAGTATACGCGCTCTCGAGTTATCGTGCGCACGGCCGGACGGACGGACATGCAGAAATCGAAATGACTTTTAATATTATGAATGGGTGTCCAATCCATTTTGCTCTACCATCATTATTTCGAGGTGTTACAAACGGAATGACAAACTTAGTATACCCCTATGATTTCATCTATATACAGTCGGAGAGGAGAATTCAGTCAGGTATTCTTGCTACAGAATTCACATTCATGAACAAATGGTAGAATCTAAATGCGCATTTAATATATATTGTCCTTAATGTGTAGTCCTAACTTCCGTGTTTGGATTTATGGTAGGGTAGATTTTAACACTCAGGCTTTTTATTTTGGCCTTGATTTCACAATTGTCTTTGTTTTGTCTTCTTTTGTTACATATATTGATTAAAAACTTTTATGTTTGGTATGTTTTAGTTGATTATTACAGCTTCGCGCGCGACACTAAGCTGTTTCCGTGGCGGTTGTTTGATATATGTTGTTTAGGAGGGTGAGACGGGAAAATTGGGATGGGTGCGGTTAAGGAGGATGAGGAGCTCTGGAGCTTGGACCAGGTATCCTTGTGGGGGTCTTCCTTCTCTAGGCAGTTCCTATGTGGGGCATCCTGCTATGATGACGATGGCAGATGCTTCGGAGATCTATTCTCGATGGTGGGTACCTTTGCTGCAAAAGAAAGTAAATCTTTCGCCAGTATAGTAAATGCCCCTACTCTCAGGGTCAACAAGTTGAAGAGGTGAGATATACCTGAATTCTGCAGGTGGAGTGTGTGCAGGCAGGTTGAATATGAGAGGGTTTGGATGATGAGGAAGTTTTTCCATCTGATGTTGGGCTTGTGCGACAAGGTAGTTGTCGATAGGGAGGATTTTTGCTGCCTCGTACAGCTTTTTGTTGGGGTAGTATAATGGTTGGATTAGTGCGTCAAATAACGTGAAATAGGTTTGATTTTTCAGAGTCCGCTTTGCTTCTTTTACCTGTTCCTCACAAGGCTCGTGTAGAAAAGCCTATTGACATTGTACATACCTATGGCAGGTAATGGTATTGTAGTCCTCCCATTAAGCCAATTGCTGTTATTTTGTTCAAATATGGCTTTCTTCTTGTGTGCTGTTTGCCATCGAACTTTGAATTGATGTTTTATCATCGAACTTTTATGTTTCAAATCTTGTCGCCGTTCTTCATCATCAGCATACAAATCATCAATATTTTTTTTTTTTTTTTTTTTTTTTTTTTTTCATAAAATCAAGCTTTGTATTGAAAGTAGGCTCATTAGAACTTTCTAAAATTGAATAAATATCTTTCCTAGTCATAAACTTTACGCCCGAGGGTCCTAGAATAGAAAAATAATTGTTATTTCATATTGTTCATAAAATGGGACTTGTTATATAAGATAAATTACAAAAAATTAATCCGCGGCAGTTTTGTTAGCAATTTTCTTTTACGATAAATGCCCTGTAATTTGAAGTATAAACAAACTGCATAGAAAAGCTTAGAAGTAAATTAAACCGACAAGAGTTTGTACTGATAATTATAAAAATTATGTGTTTTACCCTATGACTCGTTCATGGTTTATAATTTCTTGAATTCAAGATTAATTTCAATAAATAATGTATAAAATGTAAGAAGATACCTGCGGTATTGGATTATCCATAGTAGAAATTTCACACTTTGGATCACAAAACAAAATTACAACAATATTTGTAGGTTTAAACTTAAAGCACATCGAAAAATCACATGTACGACTTTCAGCAAACGGTAATTTTTGACTGACGGGATCGCATGTCGTGAGACCCGAATGAAAAAAAAGGATGTATTTTGCACCGTAGGATCTTTGGCTTTAATAAAATTGGATTTTGGTTCATGAATCCACATTTTCGACAAATCATTTTTGGCCAGGTTTATGAGTCAAATACCCCACTGTGCGCCGTTTTCATAAAAATAGTAAATATAATTTCAAAAATTGGCCAAATCGGGTAACTTATTCTTGGTGTTGTCATATAAAAATTTAACATTGTTACGTATACTGTGAAAACGATCAGTTCTTGTCGTATCTATTCTTTCTGTTTGTGGTTACAATACCATATTAAGTTAAGTTCTACGGAAATAGGTATAATATTTAAATCTCTCTCTCTTGTGGTAGATAATAGTGTGTTATTTTCGGGCTAATTATCAACATTTAACCACCTTTACTATTCTAAAACAAATTGCTTAGATAGTTCATATGTATGAGAAATTGTTGGGTTTTTTTTATAAAGTTTCATTTCGTTTTTCAACGCCGTTTTTACATTTTCAATCGCAACAAGTTGGTATACAATCAGTTTTAAGAACCTGTCTAAATACAAGTTTGTTTAATTTAATAACTAGTGACATTACACTTAGTTAAGCTTTGCACCATATATAATTTGAGTCTCATTTGTTTGATATGATTTGAATAAATTTGAAGAAACTAACTAACTATGCAAATTAATTTGGTCATTTTAAAGATTAGCTAATACTAATAACCAGTAATACCTGGATTTATTTAGTATCTGCTTGTTAGATCATATATGTATTTTTAAATACTTCTGTAATGGAGGAATTATAATTTTATCCTAAAATTTTACTAACTTCGATAAACTTCATACCTACTAGATTTTTTCATGGTTGTTTGACATCATGGTCATGCAGAATATTGCAACCATCGTACTACAAGTGAATTTTAATGAGTTTGTTGGCACAACATGATGGCTGAATTTTATGAATTTTCTTCTTAATTATTATTGGTGCATTCATTCATAGTGGTTATAATTGTACTATACTCTTAGTATGCGTTTATTTATTGTTTATCGATGTCACGTAACATTCACTAACCTGACCTACACCCACTTCCATTAGTGCCGGCGTTTTACGTTTCGTAAAGATCGAATTATGTTATCGAGGTGACAAGAATTTATCGATATACAACTATCGGACGTACTTTTGAATCTGCTTTGAGCTTCACTTATTGCTTTAATTCATCAGAATTTAATGCTGCTTTTAAGCAGAGCAATTTTAAATGATTATAAATGGTTATTCTAGCAATTCTTGTTTCTCTTAATAAATAATTGAGATTTTATCTATGTACTTATACTCGTATTAACAATATTTTATATATTCTTATCAATTATTTATTATTATTGCTGCTTAAAGTGCATTGATCAGTCAATAAAAATGGAAAAACATGGACAATTGACGTACAATATACAGCTAACAGATGTTTATGAATTTTAGACTTTCCCTAATACATATCGAACGACAAGATAATTTCATGCAGTACACTCAAAGGTAAATTTTTTTTTTAATTCCGATTTGAAGACTCAGATATTGTCGCTTGCGTTAAAATCAGGGAATTCAAAAAAAAACTTAAAACTCCTTGGTATATCCTATCGCCCTTAATAATATTCCGCAAAGCTATGGATACTTTTATGAATTAGAAAACCTTGGATAATCTTTAAAGCGATACAATAGGCTCTAGATAGGAAGTGATTTACTGGAGACTTAGTTATTTACCAAACTAGAAATTGAATGTTTTGACGATACGCTCGATTTAAGCGTAAACATATATCTGAAAACATATATAAAGCAATTCTGATTACATGAATTCAGTTAACTATAGTACAAATGGTCTATACATATGTATTTCTTAACAACCTCTGTAATGGAGGAATTATAATTTTGTCCTAAAGTCTTAAATAAAATTTCATTAACAGGTGTAATACGTTGAGATTACATTTGTCGCTGTTATTTCGCCTAAAAACGAGATCATTTCAATATTATTTTGAAAAATTTATTGGATAACAAAAAAAAATGTGAAATCACTTACTTCACAGTAATAAAAAACTTCGATCTCCCATAGCTCCACAGGAGGTGAAAATATATATATATATATATATATATTTTTTTAAGTAAAAAGAAAAATATTGGATATACGACGACTAATATTTTAGATGCCTAAGGCTTTTAAAAATTATAGCCGTCGAAGAAAAGGTGATATGGTAATCTGACGTGTAAAAATGAAAGTAAGCGCTATTAATATCGCCTGCATTTATATAGCTAATAAGATAAGCAAATGAATACCCGACAAGCTATCAGCTATAAGAAATAAATGTTTTAGAATAATCACAAACGATCCTTATCCCCGTATAATCGTCTTGAGACTGTATGGCCCACTTTGGTCAATAGAACGATTGTCTTATATGTACCTCTCTAAAATAAAGCCAAACTACTTACAGTCATTGGAAGTCACCCATCGCAAGTTTAAAATATGTATTAATTGCCGTTAACACTATTTAAGCAAATGCGCTCTCCCACCTTGAATTCACTTCAAAACTTTTGTACTCTAAATGTATGACTGTGTTGAACACTATAACACAGTTATGACTCCTCGATAGAATAGTTTAATTGAGTGTTATTCGCTCGTTAAGTGCTCCAACAATTGTGTATCTAATACATTTTAAATAATCATCATCATCATCATATGGTGTATCGTTCAGAAGCTATACACTGTTTAAAAAAAATCTTTTAAGAACCCCATACCGACTTTTTGAGCTAAAAAAGTAAAATCAACATTTGCATTGCAGTTAAAAATCGTCCCATGAATATAGATATATTGTTTATCTTGAATAGTTCCATTCTAGGTTTCTCCATCAAACGCCTTTTTGAAATTTATTTAAGTATAATATGAAAACAGAAATTCAAATTTATGCGAAATTCATCATCAGGTTAAAAACCTTTCAAGCTTTATGACACTGATATAAATCAATCTTGTTTTCTTTTGAATAGCCACTCTCCAAATGCTAAAGGAGTAAAAAAAAAAAATGAAAAAATTCTGAAGCTTTGTAAGAAAATAAAATCTTTCGTCTTTTTTTTTTATTTAATCGAAAATACCAACGCTAAAGAACCTTGAGTTTTTCCAAGCATCTTTCCGGGTATTGCAGAACTCATTTAAATTTTGGAGTGATTTAAAAAAAATTGTTATGCCTTCGTATTTTGTGTGGGACAATTAATGCTGTTTTCACGAAACGATTATAACCATAAGCAAATGAATTTCTTAATTGCTGATAGAATAATAATTATAATATGCAATAAACAAAAACAGTGGTAGTAAAACTACTAAACTGCTGTTCATTTTCTTCGAAAACATCTGTTACAGCAATAAGATGCTATGATTGGAAATTTTAAATACAAATGTACCACAATTAATTATATTAAACAGTGTAACGAGCAGATTGAGCATAACACTTGGTTGATCAATAAATCAAAACTTAACAAACCACTTAGGGTGTTAGAATAGTTAAATAGACATTTTGATAAATTCCCTAATCTCTTCTCTCAAGAGATGATCTCATGATTTTTATCAATTATTCATTTTAAAAATGAAAGGAGAATAGAACTCTTGTAACAAAATTAGCATAAGTAAGAATCTTAGTCTGCGAATCGAATCAATCTATAGCCCGTGCCAAGTATTTAATTTTAAAGAAAACGAACATTTTAACCGGTCGGGATCAACAAACAGGTTGCGATGCGAATCGTTTACGTTGGAGACAGAATTTGTAATAAATTGATAATACAGACTTATAAAGTGTCATTTGTGACCACTTTTGTTTTTATTAGTCAACTGAAACGTGGTTTTATAAGAACTGAAAGAAGAGCGTTGACGATTAATAATTGTAAATTATTCTACAAAAAAAAAAACTGTCATACATATGAAAGAGGACCAGAATTCCGGTTTTAGAATTTAACGTGTCAGGCTGTTCCTGGTGGCACCTGGGTTTAATTTTGGACATAGAAACTAAACATTGATTTCAATTTAATTTTTTTTTTCGTAAACCGACCTCCATATTTTTAGTTATCAAAATTTAATAGCTCAGAAAATTTATCTGCTTCCATTAAATAAAAAATAACCAGTTGATATGCTTTCTGCATGGAACTGCAAGCAGGTGTTCCTTGTGTTTTTACTTTACGTATGTTGCATAAATATTAATATTTATTAAAATTTTGTTAAAAATTTAACCTGATTTGTTATAAACTGGACCTGTAGCTACATTGTTTGTGAACTTATGCTGTTAACTAATGATAACTGGCTACAGGTAGTTTAATCTGACGATTCCTTTATGGAATCAGAAAATTTGTCATTCCGAATTCTTTGTGAAAGCTGAAATGTAGATGAATGTCACACACACATGCAGGCACGCTCACACACAGACACACACACAGAGGCAGGCTGGCAGGGGCACACACACGCGCGCGGAGCGAAGCGGAGCCTGCCTGCCTGGGTGTTTTGTGCTTGGCACAGAGCGTACTCGTCCTATTGATATTAGTGGTTTAAAAACTTAACTTAACTTACATAGATCAGGCAAAATTCATAGATCAGGTAAAGATACGTGCTATAACAATGCGTTGACCTTAACCATAGCCGCGCGTTTCCAAAACAATGCGTAGTCCCTTAACAATAGGTGTGCGCTTCGCAAACTCCTGCTTATGCGCTAGGAGAAGTGTTTTTTTATGGCTTGTGCGCTTCGCAAATACACCCGTCACAGTAGGTGCTGACTAATTTAAAAAAAGGTTTACTGGCTTTTGATGCTCCGTATACAGATGCCTCCCATGGTTGTTGAAACCAGAAAGAAAAAGTTGTATAGGTTTCAAAACAATCCAAATCGCAGATTGAACTGTAAGATAATCCAAATGAAATATTGCATTTTCAATAATACCGAACTTAGAAAATTCATACATGGGGTTTGTAGTTTTGTGCTCTAAAAGTACCCAGTCGCAATTGTTCGATTTTTTGGTTGATTTGTTTTACTTCTCCATTGATGAAGAAAACTCGATCTTACAATTCTGCCGCGCTGAAATGTCATCTACCTTCAGATGTTCGTTTTTTATTGTCGGTAACCGATGCACGCTTTAATGTCACAGGGAGATTTAAAAGGATCAGCTCAATGTGTATTTCCAAAAATGATATTTTCTCAGAAAATGGGAGAATCTAGAATCTTAATCTTATTAGTAAGAAATAAGTAATATTTATCAAAAAATCACAGTGATACATACATATGCATGCGTATGTTATAATTAATATCCATACATGTATCATATAATTTTTCATGACCGTTCAACGTGACATTTCAATTTTAATTTAATACCAATGGTGAAAGTGTTTTTGAGGCGACTGTTTTCGGCTTGTCATCTGAAGCGGATCCAACAATATCGTCATATGCTGAGGTCTGTAATGTTAATAAAACATTAGAAAAACTTGTGGTGAAAAGTAACTACGAAGACCACTTGATTTATACCAGCCTTGTTTCTAAAGAAATTACATTAATCAGCTACTTTAGAGTTCAGTTCCAACGTGAAAAGTGCAATAAAAAGAAGTTTTTTATTATCAAGAAAAACTAGGAAAAGAAAGGTTGACTACTTCTACCTTTCACGAGGTATTAACCACTTTTGTACTGGAAATAATGGAGCTCGTAAAAATTAAGTAACTATCTGAGACATTTCAATCTTCCCCAAGAATTCGAGATTGAAAGTTTACAATTGCAAGATCTTGGATATAGAAAGGAAATAAAAGAGAAATAACTATAGTGAACATGAATTATCTTTAGAGATAAGAGGCTTTAATTTAGCGAAGAATCAATTGGTTTCGCTGGGTTGAAATTCAGAACGTTAATATACTACAGTGACCATCTTCATATACAAAGTGAATGTTGAGTGAATGCGAATAAAGACGATAAGATATTCTTATAAACTAAAATAAGGTAAACAGACGTATTCTTTTCTTTCTTTTTCTCTTTTTCGTTATATATATTCCATCGCACGTTCATACCTATTTGAAAAGGTGAAAATTTGTCTAAAAGTTTTAGTCGTCTTTGTTTTCCTTACGTCCTTACGATGAAAGAGCACGAATAATTTATCTACAAAATCCTAGTTTGAACCACCCCTTGCAGAATTGGCCTGTAGATGGCTTTACCTTTATTTTATTTATCGTTTCATTCAAAAATATTTGATATTATAACAGACAATTATGAAGTATGTTATATGTAAGTGGATTCAAACTAAGTACCCGGAATTTACTCCAATCACCTTTGTACAATTTCTTGTAAAATGTATCTTTTGTCATTCATTTTTAGTTTAAACTTTAGTTTAAATTTAGTAAATACATGCAGCAGATTTTAATTGAATTTCAATTTGAAGGGTTCTACTTCCTGTTGAGCTAACAGTTTTTCTCCACAAATTGCGCTGTTAATATAACCGTCAGTCTACTGTAGTTAATATGAAAGAAATTTTATAAAAATAATAAAACAGATTTTTTAAACACATATTTCATTTAGTATCCAAAAACAAAAGTAATTTTTTTTTTAATAAAGGAGGAGACCCAATCGGAAATTCGGGATTGGGGTGTGAAATTGCGACTGGTAGTTTATGGAAACTACCGGGTTCTCATACGGTTCACCATCATCCATTCCGGTACCCTTTCAGGGAGACGTTCGCGAAAGCTTGCTTCTCTCGGATCTTTTTATACCCTAGATGAAATCATAGGGGTATACTAAGTTTGTCATTCCGTTTGTAACACCTCGAAATAATGATGGTAGAGCAAAATGGATTGGACACCCATTCATAATATTAAAAGTCATTTCGATTTTTGCATGTCCGTCCGTCCGTCCGTGCGCACGATAACTCGAGAGCGCGTATACTTAGAGAGCTGAAATTTTGTACACGGACTTTAAAAAAAAAAGTAAAATTAAGTTCGAAAATGAGACAAATCGGGCAACTCCTTCGTGGGGTTGCCATATAAAAATTTCGTTTTCCGCTATATATTTGGACACTGCCTGAGAACGCGTCGACGTAGAGAGCTGAAATTTCGTACATGATGTTTTTACTACATTAGCAAATAAAATTTCAAAAGTGGACTAAATCGGGCAACTCCTTTTTGGTGTTGCCATATAATAATTTCGGTTTTTTACGTATACTTTGAAAACGATCAGTCCAAGACATTTTTATTGTACTAAAAACTTCTGCAGAATACGAAATCCTATAAAATTTGTTATAATCATTTTTCCTGTGCGACAAACCGTTCTAGAAATATATGAGAAAAACAACTTCAAAATCAATACTTGAATAGATCGGTGACCATACGAAATTTAATACGGGCATTCATCTAGGGTATCATAAGAATTGGTCTTAGACAAATTCTAGCTTTTTTACTTGTTAGATTCTAGCTTCGAGGCGCAAGTTGTCGGTTAAGACGGCAGCCCCACCTGCTCGTTTGACCGGGGGAGGGGGATGGCGGGTGGATGATGCGATCGTAGGGATAGCCGGTCTTTCGGGATCTCATGACGGTTGGGGTTAATCAATCATTGGCCCGTTGGTGTTGGTTTCTCCAGTTGCGGCAGACGGTAGAACCAAACGGGGGCCTGGGACGAGGTGCAGGTGGATATGGAAAATGGCTCATTACGGGAACACTAAGGTCAAAGATAGCATCGGTAACCACTCGAGATAACTACCCAGCTGTGTGACGTGTCGTTTTGGTTGGGGCGGCACTGAGGACGAGTGTAGCTTGGGTTACTCGATAAAAACCCCTTTCTCCGGGACCTTACTGACTAAGGTGTCGAAAGTAACCCCGGATCCCCAAAACGTAAACGTTCAGTGACTGTAACAGCAGAAACTGACACATCGTACTCATGCGTAAAGACTGATTTAACATCGAAATGCATAAATGAAAACTAGCCGAAGCAATATAATCGGGCGTTCAAGAAATATCTGGGCTTAACGTAGAAGTATCAATTTAAAACCACTATATATTGTATAAAGAATGGGACGAGGATAACTTCCCAGCAATAAAATTCTTAGACTATTTCTACGACCTGATGAAGAGCAGTAAGTCCAAATATGTCTTAGATCCCGCTTACAGAAGATTGCGTGGAAAATATATTAAAACTGGTTTATACGACTTTTCTTACAAGTCTAATCTGTTTGTGTTTGCTAGCAGACAGTATGAAACTATTTTCAATACAAATATTTGGAAGCACGCGTATCCACGAATGAGAAGATTTTTGACAAAAGATCAGGAAAAAATATACGACACACGATATACATAGTATTACTTATTTTATCGAAATAGTGAATATAGACCAAACCAGGAGCTTTTGTACTGCATGAACAAGCATCTTGGCTATGTAGATGACGAAGCAAAATTTTACAACCAACAACCGCATAATTATTTGCGGATATTCTATGCCCATTTACATCGTGTGCGGTACGATTCACAAGCGCTCTATAAACGTCTACGCGGACTGAAATTGTTCAAAGCTGATTGGAATAAATTCCGGGATGATGAACAGTGGCAGAAATTCTTCAAAGTACCCTCGGTGGGCCGAAAGAAATTCGATGGGTCTATTTGCACCGATGGAGTAGCAATTACATTTTCCATGAAAAAGGAAGTGCAAATAGCTCCGTCGAAAACCCTGAAGGAACGCCGGAAGACAAGCAAGTGTAGCGCACATGATGACAAGACGTTGACCGACATCCAGGAAAAATTTAACTCCGACTATTACAAGTTGCCTGTTGGATTAGATCATAGATGTCGGTTAATCGTTGGCGGTGTGAGAGTACCGTTACTCAAATTAAAATCAAATCTAAATCATTCCACTATAACACGTCCATGCACGGAAAGTTTTACTGACGAAATATACAACCACGCAATCGCCCATGCAATTAGATTATGTGGCTTTCACAGAAGATCGGCTCAAATGGTTTTCCCAATGCCAAGCGGTTTACGGTGAAGAAAAGTAGCATGTTTACGGCTCAAGCATCACATATATGCACCGAACGAGCAGCGCATCGCTTGGTTAAGGAAATAACCCAAAACACGCCTAAAACTCTGGTATGTAAAGGTTCAACAAAAATAACTGCGAATTCGCCGATTCGAGGCTATGTAAGAACCCCAAACCAAAAGTGCATTAAAGTGCATTGCTCCCTCCTGGAAGTGAATGAGTTCCGCACCACCAAGCTATGCCCCAATTGTTACGAGCCGGTGAGGGCGTCTCGGTCTCTACATCGGTACCAGTTTTTCCCAAAATGTGGTACCATGTGGAACCGAGACGTGAACTCCGGCTTAAACATCTTGAAAATTGGCGTGGCGGAACTCCAGGGCAGCGCAGTGCACCCTAACTTCAGCAGAACCACCCGGTTATGTTATTATGATAATGTATGACTGTGTTGAACACTATAACACAGTTATGACTCCTCGGAAGAGGAATTTAATTTAGTGTTATTCGCTCGTTAGTAAATACACGATGGACATGGTAATCAGGTAGTAGGTTGAAATAGGCGACTACGCCATGAGTTTTTAGTTCTTAGCAGTTTTTCATGTGGATATTATTTTAATTACAGCGCACTTACTAAGGTTGGTCTTAATGTCAGTTACATACACATACTCAGCTCGAGAATTGCTTGGAAAAATTTCATATGTAAAAAATAGAACATATGCTAACATATGAGGACTTTAATTGACGCATGACAGGCGAACTGTATCCTCTTCCACCAATCGACGAAGATTCGATTCACCAGTATCGGCTACAGCAAAAGAGCATAAAGCATACCAGTCTGATATATTAATAAAGCGTGATAGAAGCTAGGACTTGCCTTCGATGCTTAATCAAGATTACTGAGTATCTATACGATATTGTGCAATCTGGTTAAAAATCCCAGTACTTCGAGATAGCAATCTGGAAAAACACATGCGGAACGCCATCAAAAGCCTTTGGCTGGATCGATGAAATCATATATCTTTTTTCTTACCGATCAACTATCAGTCTCGGCAGATAATTCATATTTTCTAAATTATCTTAACTCTCTTCAGTTATTTTTCTTTTTCATTATATAATGAAAGTAAAAAAGAAAAATATTGCATATACGATGTCTAATATTTTAGATCCCTAAGGCTTTTAAAAATAATAGAATAGAATAATAGAAAAGGTGATATGGTAATCTGACATGTAAAAACGAAAGTAAGCGCTAGTAATATCGCCTGCATTTATATAGCTAATAAGATAAGCAAATGAATACCCGACAAGCTATCAGATAAGCCATTCACTGTATATATATATTTTTTCTACTTCTTGAACGATAGAGGTAAGAACATTTTTCGGAGAGGAATATTACGATAAGAAATAAATGTTTTAGAATAATCACAAATGATCCTTAGCCCCGTATAATCTTCTTGAGACTGTATGGCCCACGTTGGTCAATAGAACGATTGTCTTATACCTCTCTAACTACTTGCAGTCAGTGGAAATCACCCATCGCAAGTTTAAACTATGTATTAAATGCCGTTAACACTATTTAAACAAAAGGGCTCTCCACCTTGAATTCACTTCAAAGCTTTTGTACGCTAAATGTATGACTGTGTTGAACACTATAACATAGTTATGACTCCTCGAAAGGGGAGTTTAATTGAGTGTTATTCGCTCGTTTTCGATATACAATTATTATGTAACTATCGTACGTACTTTGAATCTGCTTTGAGCTTCACTTATTGCTTTAATTCATCAGAATTTAATGCTGCTTTTAAGCAGAGCAATTTTAAATGATTATAAATGGTTATTCTAGCAATTCTTGTTTCTCTAAATAAATTTTATCTATGCACTTATACTCGTATTAACAATATTTTATATATTCTTATCAATTATTTCAGAATTTGTATAGTAAATTTCTGCTTTAGTTAATGCATTGTTCAGTCTATAAAAATGCAAAAAATGAACAATTGACGTACAATATACAGCTAACAGATGTTTATGAGTTTTAGACTTTCCCTAATACACATCGAACGACAAGATAATTTATATCCTATCGCCCTTAATAATATTCCCCAAAGCTTTAATGGCCATTACATAATATTTTCTCGAATAGACAAAGAAACAAAAACCATCCAAGTCTTTATCTTATTGTAATATCTAAAAGATCAAGTCCAGCTATGATCTGCTCCAGTACATTGTCTTGAGATAAATTCAATTCATTAATTGACTTGACTTCATAAGATAGCTACCGAGTCACACGTTCGAGGTGTACTTATCTTGTTTATTTCAAATATCTTAAGAAAACAATTTTAGAACAAAAGGTGTGGTCATACTCTTTGTAGGCTTAAGCCCTAGAAATTTACTATATATGTATTTACTTTAAAAAATACACAATTTTGCAATGTTAGTTTTTATAGTAGTAGTTAGTATTTATTAAATAGGAAATACGCTTCTAGTTAATTCCAATTTAGGTTATTACAATTTATTGAATGCTAATTTATTTACAACGTAAACGAATACCATACTCAAATTTTAATAATTGATTTCACTACCACCAAAAAACAGAACACGCAAGTTACTTAAAAAAAAGAAACAAAACTAAATGCGTAACCTTGGCCTTTCCACATAATTTTGCTGCTTTCTTTTACTGTTTAATTTAAGTTTCTGTAAAATACATGCTAGGTATATTATATAACTTATTTTTTGTCTTCTCTGTTGCTGTTTTTTTTCTAAGGAGTTTGGATTAGATGGCGCTACTAAAAGCGGTGCCCTTCCAAAAGAATAAAACATTTAACGGCAGATTTAAAAACTTCCTAGAAGGAAGTGTGAATTTTAAGCGCGCCTCATCTAAAACTGTGAAATACACATATTAGCGATATTGGGTATGGCGGTATGCTAATTAAACTGAAAACTGTTTCCCCAAATTTGTATTAAAAACTTAAGTTCGCACTCCTTGGAACTGAATAATCCGCGGATTAAAAAATCTGGCGACGAGACATTACAAAATCGTATATTATCTTGTGTGTGTCTGTATAGCCGAATTCTCAGAAATTCCATGACAATCTGTTTCCCCCTAAAGAAACTAGTATTAATTATATGCATACGAAATGTTTTTTCTTCTTCCAAGTCTCGTGGAGGTTCAAGAACATCAACTGAGACTTGTGTGTGATACTGTTGAAGAGACGGATGCAAAAATATTGAGAAAGGTCATGACGTATAATATACATAAACTAGTAGCTGGAAATGATAGCGTCTTCATTCTGTGAATATGATAAAATCAGCTGTAAAATACAAGCCACACTTGCAATAGTTATTAATTTATTTTGCGGATTAATAAGCATGTCGAATAGTTTGCTAATTAGTTTCCTTACAGATATTTGATGGCCTTCAGATGAACTGAAGCATCAGCGGATCCACCTTAATTCATGTTTTTTTAATTGCTTTTTTTTCAATATTTTTCCTTGTTCTAATACGTAAATATGTAGCCAGTGGGATTAATTTCAATTTGTAAAAAAAACATAGTAATATATATATATATATATATATTATTTCCAAAAATAGATCGTCCGTTCACCTTCATAATAAATGTCCGAAGCGGATATACCGCCATATGTATGTACATAGCCCAGAGATTACTTGTGTGATTTTGCAGAGATGATCACAGAACTATAGTTATAGTCTGCTCTTGCCTTTACGTATTGGTGATTAAAGGTGCTGGATTTGATTTATGTATCACTTAAGCAACGTCTCCGCTGGTTTTCCTGTTTTATTTATTAATTTTGCATCAAGAACATATTCAAGAGATGTGTAGGACTTGTAATTATTGTAAAAAAAGAAAAACATTTAAAAAAAAGGAAATCAAGATATTTTTAAACGCGTTGGTTTTAGAAATTTTGTAAATTCTATACCAATTTATTATAAAAACTTCAGGTTGTATTTGCATTTTTATCAACGTTTTCGCTGTATTCGGTGAATGGAAAAACAACGATGGGTCAAGTCGTTACAAGATGTCGTTTTATATACTGCCTGAAGAGGGGCGATAAATAAAACAAGACACATTAAAGGTTTTGAATAGAATAACGAATGATGATTTTCCAGCTTCATAAAATTAGAATTTCTTTATCACATAGTTGATACGCTAAGAATGGTGTAAAATTCCCTTTTGACATCCTATCGCTATAACAATTATATTGCAAAATCTATTGATATTATTTCCATTTGTTTTAATGGGTAACATTGCACATATTGTACACGGTGACTGCATTTGGGAAATGATAATTCGATATAGCACCAACTTCCAAAATTAAGTATTAGACTACTAAATTTTACTGCTTTATCACTTCTAATTTTATGCCCTTAGCATTCGTTTTCTAAAATTCAATATTTGTAATTGAATACATCGGCCAGAATTATTTTTGTATTCTTGTATTACCTATGTAATTATTCAAATGAATAATTTAATTTAAAATACTAGTTCTATATTAAACACAAATACATATTCTAGAAATTACGCTTTAATAAAAAAGTCTGCTAGAGAGAAAATGTAATATTACATGAAAAAAAAAGTCCACAGAGCTTATGACTTGAGTAAATTTTGTTTGCTTTGTTTGCTTCGTTTGTAAAATAATTTTATATAAAAGTATTCTTTACTTTTTATTTATTTTATCAACTAAAAAGGAACAAAAATATCTGTTGATTTTAATGCATTTTGTGTACATATTATATATACACACTCCATATACATAAATGTTCAAGTCTAACAAATTTTATTTTAATTACCGTCATTTCAACTTGAATCACGTTTAAACGGATCTTAATTTTTATTTGGAATTTCAACATTTTGAAAACTATGTGGGAAATTAACGGCAATTTGCTCAATCAATGAAATAATTAAAAAAATCAATGTCTAAAACGTGATAGACTTTCCGGAACTAACCTGTATGTAATCTTCCAGTGTTATTTTACAGAAATTATTCACATCATGTACTTCGATTTTCGTTACCAAGTAAGTACATACTAATCAAATGCACCATGGTTAAGGAGATTTTACAAATTTTTGTGGGGATATATTCTCCAAGTGTGCTTAAAAAGTGAGGATTTTAAAGAGACCCCAGCCTACGTTTTTTTTTATTCTTTTAAATATTTTATTAATAGTCGATAATGCACCACTACTCTATATGATTACCTGGTCGCCTACTTACTTACTTACTAACATACGAGTTTGTTATTCACTCGTTACTACCATACGATATCAGCAGTTGTTGCCTTGTGTGATCATACAATAACACCTTCTTAGAAACTGGTCTGAACCTCTTCAGCTAACAACCGCGCGATGACTTGATGATGACTCCCGTTAATGATTTTGGTCTCCCCACTTGTGATCTTCTCGATGACTTTAATTTTCCCTTACCAATTTTCTAGCCGAGTATACGCACCTATAAAACCACTTTAACTGGCAAATTTTACTTTTGTTTTCGTTGAAGTGTTACAACGTTCGGTTGTACCCTTAATCGTAAGATTTGAACAGTTTTTTAAGAAAAGGTAAGAGCGCTCGATAACATCTCCGAAATTTTGTGGATTATTTCATATTATAAGAGGGGGCGATATTTAGTCTTTGGTGAAATTATTTTAAAAAAAAAACTTCAATAACCTAAAAGTGCATACAAATTTTTGTGTTAATTTGTAACAGTTATAAAAGAACTTTGATCAATATAGAAGTGTTTGAAAGTGAGTTGAGTGATTACTGGAATTTTTTTGGAACTTTATACGAAAGAAAAAGATCAGAAAAAGAGGAAAGTGAAACTTCGTTGAGATCCTTTTCATTTCGGCGTTTCTTTTTCTGAACATTTATTGCCAAATAAGTTTTCAAATCTAATGGATTGTGTTAAATCATTGTAGGATTTTATTAAAACTCTTCTCTTGTGTGTTAAAAGTAATAGGCTTTGATGTATTAGTTAGGATTATAGAAAACTGTTTCCTGAGATAATTTAATTATTTAATTTTAATTAGTTTGTGTTATGTCTATGGGCATTAACTATCCAAACTAGATATCTACAAGTATTTCTCATCAATAGATCTGGAAACATTTAATTTGAAATTAGTGCAAATATATTGATTACAAATCTGACAAGAAAATGAGAGAATTTATTGATGAAATTCAAATTTTAAACTCTGAAATATTAAAAATTAATTGGACGCCTTATTTGTGCATAAAAAGCGTCTAATATCTATCATAAGAGGTATGCATATGCTGTGATGTAATTCATACTATAGCCATTACGCCCATTTTTTTTTATTTTTGTTCCATTGAAATTACAAAAAAAGAGATTTGGGGCTGCAGAGAGATTCGATAAAATTTCCTTCTCAAGTAAAGAATAAGTTTTTTTTACTACTGGTTTAGTTCTCAGCTTAAATTTTATATTTTGCAGTATTTATTTATCGGAAAATAGAATTTTGTTTTTCATAAAGTCCAGTGTTCTTCCTCCAGTAATTGACTGGAGAGCTTAATTCATTATCTTATGATCGTTATATCAATATATGTCTTATATATACATATTAATTAATTAGTTTTTACATTTCAGAATATAATTTTGATCGACAAAAATTATTATAATTCTAAATAATAGAAACAAAATAAAGACTCACTTGGACCAGATGAAGACTGTACTTAATTTATTTCTTGATAATGACACCAAATGAAGTAATTTTTATAGCATTACAATCTACTAAGTCTTTGCTTTCTTCATATAGAATAATATTTTGTTTATTATTACTATTGATTTTCGAGAATGTTGATATATAACATTATTCAAGCTAAAAACATACAGATCTTGTGACCTTGAAATTATCTTGAATTCAGGGTAAATTTTAGCTTTAAGATCTTATTATTCTTTGCTGTTATAAAAAGGATAAAATCTTCCAAACTTCTTATTGAAAAATGTAAAATCTTCTTTAAATGGAAATGGAATTTTACATAATATATTTATATATGGAACATATGACTAACTACAGTCAAAAAACTGATTATGAATAGTACAATTTTTCAAAACTGGAAATATAGACATAGTTATAAATATTACCATTCTTCTTTGTTCAACTCTAGAGTGATTAATGTAAAATTAATTTCTTTCATCCACATTCCAATAGAAGAATTATAATAAATTATGTCTTCAAATCTTCCCAAACAAAAACGAAGATGACCTTAACCTACTTTGAATGAAACACAGCATGTAAAAAGTTAAAAGGTCCATCCACGAAAAATACGTAAAAATCCTGACCAAACCATTCAGTTGGAAATGCAAATGTCATTCGAATTTGATACATACATAATATATGTATGATGTACATATGTACATATATACATTCATGACAACGTAAAATATGTTTCACACTGTTTCTGACATTTAATTAATTCAGGTGTTTGCCCAGATTATTGAAAACTTGATTTTTTTTGTCTCCTTAATCCTATATGGCAAAGTTTTAACTTTGGTAAATGCCCATCTTCACATCACTTTAGATTTTATGTTGCGTTAAATAGCATTTAATTGCGACTTGGGTGAAAAATCCTTGACACCAAATTTTATAAATAAAATTATGTGGACATTAAATTGCTGCCTGTCCGGTAAGATGCTGCTGTTTTCCTTCTCTTATATATATATATATTTTTTAATTAGTCATACAGTCCGGTCCGGCTCGATCTGAACCTATGAAAGAGTCGTCCACTTATATAGCATCTTGTCTGGTTTGACATTTCCATCTCTTCTTCGGAATTATCAGGAACTTTTAAAGAATTGCACAACCTGTAAATCATGGCAATTATATGTCCACTTGGACTTTGCAGTTAATTATAATTTCTTTCAAGAAAATTCACTTGCTTGCCGCATAATTTGATCAGGTATTCCTCACCACATCGTATCAGTAGCATTATAAGTCTATTAAATTTATCATTTTAAGTTAAAATTCTTGTTTTTCAATTCCAAATATAGATAGAATATATAGCTTTAATGATTTTTAATATTGTTTTGCTCAGATAATTTTAAGTGGAATTCAAAGAGATATGTAGTTGTTCGAATATTTATTCGTGACGTTCCTAAGGATGAACACAAAATCAAATAACGATACACAGAACGAACCCCAGTATTGCTTTGAAAATAAATTATACATAACTGTATTATTTAATAAAAACCACTACGATTTGTATCATCTAATGCCTTTCATCACTGTTATAAGATTCTTAAAATTAGTCAAACGCTGTCCTAATATTTTTTACAGTCCTAATATCTTTGCTGTTTAGATAACAGGTGTAATTCTTAGTAGAGAAGTAGAGAGTAACAATGTATTTGTTGTTAAATATGTGCTGTGTGGTTTATGATATTAGTATTGAGTTAAAATTCTCTATCCATCTATGCAACAAAGAATTTTCATTTAAATTCAAATAAATAAAATGGAAAGTGGACTTTGTTATAATATCTAGTACTATTTGCGGCATATACAAATACTTAAAATATTGATAGAAAATGCAAGAAATAATTCCCCACCCTTGGAAGTTACAGGAGTTTAAGAATTTCTGTTCTTTTTTAATTTAATTTAATTAAAATACCCCGTTTCTTTGAAACTATACATACAAATCAATAGATGTAGAACCCTTCTACCGCATAATTGTCCACTTTCATAATTAGACCGCTATATGTATGTACATATATGTATTGATCAAGTTCATATTTACATTCATCAAGTACTTTTGTAGGGTTTTGCCTGAAGTTGAACTTAATTAATACATAAATTCAAGACCACTGATTCTAGTACTACTACTGTTGATTCAACGTTGATTTCCACAAATCTAGTTCATCTAACAATTTATATCTATCATCCGTTATACTTAAAGTCCATTTAAAATTTAATTGTAATAGTAACAATATAAAACTAATCTATCTTTAGGGGTCCTGTCCGCATTCAAGGCTTTGTTTTGATTTGTTGTCTTGTTATAACAGTAGTGACATCACAGCTATTAATATTATTATAAAGGTTAGATGAGGGCGACCAATTCAGTTACTTAGTCCAACTACATTTCACATAATTTTCATGAAAAGTCAAAACCTGGATTTGGGATTGGTTATTCCATCATTGCTTTACATAAACAACGCTATCAGTTTTGTAAGATAGTTAGTTATTAGACCACAGAATTGCTTAGTTGTTATATATACATACAATACTTACAGAAATTGCACTATGTGTAAATTATTCCAAATTTAAAAAAAAAAAAATTACACATTTTTGATAGTTTTGTAAGAATAACATAAAAATTTTGCATAATTTTAGATTTTTTTTTTTTTTTTATGAATGAAAAAAGTTTCCACAAAACTTCAACTCACGTATCAGATGAAAAAATGAAACTGTGTGAATTTATCAAGACAAAAACCATTCAAAACTTCACATTAGTTAATAAGAAATTTTCTAACTGTTTATGGTCAATGGTTGGAAACAACCTTGACTTAAAATGTCAGTTGGTTTATTAGAAAAAAAATGTGAAGAGTCATCAAAACATTTTGATTTATGTAAAAATTGATGATGATCATCACGACGACTGAAATTGAAAAAAAATATTTATTTATTTTTTGCTTCTCTATATTTGTGTTATTTTAAATTTTTAGCGGTTGCAAGATATTTAATGAATTTTTTGCTATACTTACTTTATTACAGATGAAGGTAGCTGTAATTATAGCTGTGTTTTGCATAGCTGCATGCTTAGCTGAACCTAAACCGGCGCAAAGGCCAATCAGAAAGCAGGCTCCGGCGGCTAGTATTAGGCCCAGTAGACAAACTGCTTCTTCAACTAAACCAGGTCGTTTCCTATCCCTGCCGGTACCAGAAAAATGTGCAAACCGTAAGTATTATTTTTAAGTTTTTGAACATTTAAGTATTATTATATCATATTAAGCAGTTAATGCTATCACGGTTCCATAAATCCGGTTAGCACTTACACTTCTGTTGGCAACAGAATTATTGCAACTTTTTTAAAACAAGTGATATTTCATTGAATGGCTTGGCTTGGAATACGCTTAATACTTTCGTATCAATTACAGTAATTCTCAATGCAGTTGGATGGATTTTTAATACCCTAGACGAAATCTCATAGGGTTGTAATAAGTTTGTCATTACGTTTGTAACGCATAGAAATAATGTTGGTAGAGCAAAATGGATTGACCATCCACACATAATATGAAAAGTTCTTTTGGATGCCCATTTGTCCGTCCGTCCGTCTGTCCTCACGATAATTCGGAAATGCGTTCACTTAGAGAGCTGAAATTTCCGTGTGCAAAATTTTAAATGAAACAAATGAGCAACTCCTTCGTAGGGTTGCCATACAAAAATTTCGTTCTTCATTTCACTATATATACCTGAGAGCGCGTCAACGTGGAGAAATCAAATTTTGTACACGGTGTTTTCATAAAAATTGCACATAAAAGTTAAAAAATGAACTAAATCGGACAACCCCTCCTTGGTGTTGCCATACAAAACCTTCAGCGTTTACTATATATTTATGGATACTGTCTGAGAATGCGTCAACGTAGGGGCTGAAATTTTGTACACGCTGTTTTCATAAAAATTGCAGATACAATTTTAAAAATATACTAAATCGGACTATCCCTTCTTGGTGTTGCCAAGATTTTATTTTCATCTAATTCCATGAGGGGAATAATGCCATCTACCAACGGAATTATTTTCGCTAATTTTTTTTATATTTTAATTTAAGAAAGAAAATAAATATGAAATGACTTGAGTTTTAAATACAATTTGAATATCTTCGCACTTATTGTGCCCCATAAAACTTTAACAGGCCTTAAAATCAACCTATGAATGTAAAATTCAAATCAATTCAGGTACAAGGTTATTTTTAAACGTTACTTGCATATAAAACATCACAACCAATACGGATTTTTTTCTGTATCTACTTAAGAAGTGCGATGTGATATGACTACGGTTCGGTAAAATCCTTTAGCAAACACATTATCAGTAGCACTGAATTGTGAAATCTCACGGAATGGCAAAAATTCATTAGTAAAAATAATATCTCTTCCTCTTTTGTTACATCTGTCGTTATGCCTCGCGGTGGTGGTGGCGAAGTTCAAAACAATGAACACAAAACATACTTTAAGGTATACAAAAGTTTCTTTTCGTTTTTTTTTTTTTTATATCAAGAAAGTTAATTTAGAATAGTCTACTCTGTGAATTTTAATGGCTTGGTTTTTCGACGACTATTCGAAGAAGTTATACATTGACTGCTTAATGAGTGTAGAAAAATGTGTAGGAAGGATTTTTTTCCGGGTGGTTTCGTTTAATTTATTCTCTTCATCATTCAACATATTTTATAGTTCTTTTCCAATTATCGAAAATGAAGGTCAATTACTTTTTTCTTTTTAACGAGTATGAGATTAATGAGATCATTCTTTTGCTGTCAAATGCTAATAAATTTTTAGTTTCTTGATTAACAATTTTATTTGCATAAATAAAAGATATGATTACACGTTGATAAAATATTTAGTTTTTTTTTTTTTTGTTGCATTTTTTAAGTGGTTTTATGATATTTTTATGGAAATCGTCAGGCCCGAATTTCAATTAATTTTGTGTAACATTCATACATACATTATTTGAAAGAAAACAAAAAAAAAACACAAACAAAAATTTTACGAAATATTTTCAATAAAAACGTAGCGTTAGCGTAGCGTTCCAAACTTTATCTTCAATCAAGGTCAACTAGCTATTTTTTAAAAAAAACATGTCAGTCACTGGAAATACTCAATCACAATAGTCTTGTAGTCAATAGTCATATCTTAATTGATAAAGGCGCAACTCTCTAAAAATATAAATACCATCCCTACAGTTCGTGCTCGATACATTTCTATTATTGTAATTCTAGCAGTCCTGCTTCCTTGTTCCTTGAGGACTTACATACTATGGAGGACGAGAATACTACAGTTGTTTAACGAAGTCGAACATAAATTTAACCATAACACAAAATAGTGCTCCTACTTCATAAAATTCAATCCTAACTTTTTTTTTTTAATACGCTAGCCAATTACCTCCAGCAAAAACTGAAGTTGTTCTCTCTACAGATTTCTATAAATTTTTTTGATTTTTATTGTATATTCAAATATACGTGAAATTTCTATAAGAGAGTTACCACAAGAAATTAATTCAACACCCACGGGGGCATTTGAGGCATAAAAGCAAATTTAAAAAAAAAACAAAAAAGCACCCCTTCGTAATATAAATTTCATACCAATTACACATAATAATTGTTGAAACATGACCACATGCAAATTATTTATTCATGGGATCTTACGCAATCCATTTTAACACCTGAAGGCGGATAGAAAAGTAATTTAAAGAGGTTTTCCAAACGATCGAGGAAATCTAAAAGCACGTGTACGTAACGAAAGATGCAACACAAGATTTATTCTTGGACAATAGTTAACGTCTCCATTATTTCTTAAACATTTTAGAGGCGCTTATGCATATACTTAACCACGCGCCGAACAACTTAGAGAAATTTTTTATGGGTTTTCTGTCTGTTTTTCGATGACGAGAACAATCATGAGTTTATTGACTTCTTGAGTAAAAGGTCTGGGAAACTCTTTTTCCCAACGGAAGTTTTTAATTTCTATATCTACGATAAAAGTGTTACAATAATACGGATCTTAGTCCCTAGTCTTAGTAGTAGTAGTCGTAGAAGTAGTAAGAGAATTTTCATTTATCTGTTATTTATTACCGACGTATTCCTATACACAACGAAAAGCTATGTCTATCATCAATCGAGCATATTTCATCAAACCGGATAATTGCATGTGTAGCACAATTTTAATTGTTTTAATGAGCTATGCAAAATCTCCAGCTACTGCAACATAGCAATCATTGGAATTAATAGACGGTAAGCATCTAAAGGAAGGCTTAAAGTATTCTTTTAGTCGGAAAGGTATTTGAAGCTACATATGTACATATAAATATATATATGTATATATGCAAGCTAGATGACTTATTTTGATTACATTTTCTTCACTGACACGATTTTACAGACATAGTCATCTTTGTTTTATTGTATCTATTGTTTTACTGCAGTTTTGAATTAATAATTTATATCCCAAGCGAAGTGGTAGATATAATCATCATTTGTGATGACTTGTAGTTCCGTTTTTAGTGGGTTAGAAGTGTTAAAACAAACACATCGAGAACTATTAGAGATACAATCCTTAAGCTGCTATAATTTATAGTTGTGAGAATTGTAAATGTATAGGTTAATTCAGGAAACAGGCAGAATTAATATTACTTTTATATTATATTTAATTGAGATAAATGTGCCGCTTCTTTGATTAGTTAAAACTAGCTGACCAGCTTTATAGTAATAACAAGCAATTAATTGCCTGATGCATACCGCCCTTAACATTAAGATTTTTCCAGGTAATACATTTTTCATATGACTGACTCCCCCATTTAAATTTTACATAAGAAAATTTATTTGGAATTTTCATATCCGGCATGAAGTAGTATGCTTGGCGATGTATGTAGTTGCTCGCAGCGCGAGGCTTTCTTGCCCGTTAGATATTCTGAAATAAATGGATATATGGAAGTAAATTTTATTTTTGCAATGTGGAAAAGGACAACTATATCTCTTTAACTATTTAATGTTTTTTAAATAAAATTTATTTTCATAATTTGCTTTCCACCCTATATAAATAAGAAACAATCAAAACTGGGAAATTCCATATGTATCAGTTCTTTCTGTACCGCTGAATGCAAGCTGTTATACTAAGCCAGTATACTTTATTGAAATTATTTTCCTTTCCTTTTATGAACTGGTGTAAGCTGTTTACTATATTACAGCCCTTGCTACCTTTAGTAATTAGTAATTTCTTCATTTTAGAGACATTATTTGAGTCTATATATTTCCTCTACATCAACAGTCATTGCACATTAGTAATACATTGTTGAGTGCAATCAACTGAAATTATTAATCAGATTTCATTTTTCATTCAAATTTCAATGCTCCTAAAATGATCGGTAATACTCGCAATCTTCATGTAGTAAAATTCCACGTAGACTACATTTTAAATTTAAGCATTAAATCTCTACCTGATTATTACCTACTTACAAAAAAAAAAACCAAATGATACAGTACTTATCCTACAAAAATGTGCATTGAAAAAGGTCATAATCAAATACATTAATTAAATTTACTTTGAAAACCAGTTATTAAAGCGTAGATAATAATAAAAAAAAATCCACTCGTTACTGTCTATTATGCAATGACTTGCCAGTTGGCTCTTAAAATTCACTGGTCAATTTAACCATTTTGCATACAAATACACACACACTTGCATAGGTATAGTCAGTCCCCACAGACCAGTTCAGATATTAATAATCAGGAAAGATTTAATAAATTTATGGTACACTTAAGTGTACAGCACAATAAATAAATAAATAAATAACATAAATAAAATTAGGTCAACAAAATTCCACTATCCATATGAAGGCCTTTCAAGAGTTGTTACGTGGAGAAAACACTACTTTCCATTTCAGGTCACCTCAGAAGTTGACTATCCGGCAAAAGACCAGAGTAGCACAGCGGCGGGCGTGCAGGCGCAATCTCATCAGTATATATTATCTCAAATGTTTTCTTTTGAACACACCCTAATTCTCTTATGCTTACAAAGATTCCATTGAATCTCTGATTCATAATTCAAAATTGAGTTATAATGAATTATGTGCGAAAAGTAAACCTTATTCTGCAGGATTGCACCATTAACAACTCTTGGCTCATCATTAAGGTGGAACTTTTGAACTCGCGTGTTTTACCCTGCTTTATTTTTTATGTAATCATTTTGGTCTTGGGAGATGCATTCAAGTTTCTCTTGGGGAAGACAAAAAGTGGAATTGAAGAAATGTAGAAGAGGCGTAAATTATTACTGGTGCAATAGATATTTATTCAGGTTTTTAACCGGTCTAGGAGTTTACTCCTTGACTACACAAATAATTTTCAACCTACCTTGAATTTTCTTTCTTATTGTGCAGTTTATGTGCCAGAGAACTAGAAATATCGGAAAATTATTGTTCTTATAGAGGAAAAAATTATGAATTCAGAGATTAATTACTCAAATTTTCCTGGTAAAAATAACTCTGCAGAAATTGGTTCAATTTTAGTATAAAACTAATTTTACTCTTTTTGAGACTTACATTCTGCACGGCTGCATTTGTTGCAGACCCTATTCTATGTAAGTGAAATAATTAATTGTTGAGTTATTTACCCCATTAGTGGTTAAAACACTTGACTTTTTCTGATCATCTGTCCAATTTAATTTTCTATAATTATCCTTCGATTCGAATTCACAAGTCTACTCAACTACAAGAGCTTTATTAGAGTTTATTATTTATGATACCGACATTTTTGTAGCAAGAGCTGGATTAAATTAAAATCACTGTGAAAGGGCATAAAATACCTTAACCACGTACAGGTATGCAATTATTGTCGGTTAGTAAGTATGAATACCATCTAACCGACCTAAATTACCGATTATCAGTCCATTAAAGGAAAAGCTTCAACAATTCAAATTTGTAAACCGCAATTTAACTTTAATTTGAATCGAAACAGAAATTTATTACAGAAATTCTTCTCTTTGACCACAACAACACTATTAATAAAGTCGAGAAACATTTCAAGAATAAATTGTTACATGCGCCCCGGAGTATTAATGCTGAATGAATAATGCAATTCTGTTTGATTTTATGATATCCGCCTAGTGAATGCGGTCCTAAAATGTATGCATTAGTAGCAGCATGAATGAGGTTAAAGCCTATGAATTAAAGAGAGAGATTTGTGGTTTAGTGGTAACTAGTACCGATCGATATGAGTTAAGTAATTACTGTATGACAAAGTTAATAGTGCATTATTTGACAGAAGAAAATATCATTCCATTAACGGGTAAACATAAGTCATTTATTCATAAGTAAGTTTCTAACTAAAAGTCTGATTTAAATTTGTAGTTATTTATGTTTTTTTCTTTTACACTTTTTCAGGTCCAAAAGAATTCCAGTACCGTGGAAAAAATTTGTTCTTAAGCTCACATGTTCCACAGTTAGCTAACAAGAAAGTCGATTGGTTAGATGGACGTAACCTTTGCCGTGAATATTGTATGGATTTAGTATCACTTGAAACTCAAGAGAAGAACAATCTAATTTTCCGTGTAATTCAACAAAATGATGTTCCATATATTTGGACCTCTGGACGTATCTGTGACTTTGCTGGATGTGAAAATCGTCCAGATTTGGAACCAAAGAGCGTCTTTGGTTGGTTCTGGTCCTCAACAAGGGAAAAGATTCATGCAACAAACAGAATTCCACAAGGATGGGGATACAATCCATGGTCACAAACTGGACATAAAAAGCGACCACAACCAGACAATGCTGAATATGATATAAATCAGACTAAGGAACAATGTTTGTCGATTTTGAACAATGTATACAATGATGGTATTGCATGGCATGATGTCGCTTGCTATCATGAAAAACCTGTTATCTGTGAGGATTCTGAGGAACTCCTTCGTTATGTTGCTGCCACAAATCCTGGAATTCGTCTTTAAGTTGTTTTTAGTTTTAGATATCTTTTATAATTTTAATAAAACATCGTAATTATAAGACCAGATTGAATCTTTATTTTTATTTTCATATTTTAGAATAAAGCAGCAGTCTTGGGTACATTAAATTCCAAACAACTGAGCTCCACTTCAGCTGGATTTTCAACTAATTAAATAAATACTTCTTGTAAGTCTTATTTAAATGGAGTAATACGGCATAGACAAATGAAATAGTTAAAATAGCACAAAATAATTTATTCAAAATTTAATTCGGGAGACTAGAACGTCAGCAAATGTATGAAAGTGCTGAGTATGAATTTAAATCTTTACTTGCTAGATACAATTGCTATTGAATACTTTTATAGAGGATTACTTCAGTGGTGAGGTACAAATTTTAGCTAACTACCCAAATTTCATGATATACATACTTTCCCAGTAGAGTTTGTGACATAGATTTACGCCAATACACCTTGCTATTTCAATGGTGTATCACTACTGAAAACTTCATGTCTTGACTTTAAAATCATGAAATCCTTTTTCGTAGTTTTTTCGATTCTTCAACAAAACGTTGTTGATCTGGAAGACACACTGGCTGGCCTGGCACCGGCTCTCGCTCTAATATTTCCCTGCTGTCAGTTTCAGAGCGTAGCTAGGAGCACGGGGGGAGGTACGGGCACTGTGTATAGCAAGAAATCTTTTTTTTTTGAACTGATTAGATCATTTATCATTTTGCTTTACTGCGGTGTGGTAATACTATTACGCTTACACGTTCTGTGACAATGATAAAATCTTGTTTTCGCTAGTCTTGCGACAGATAATCTTCATCCCCTTATAAATTATATACTAATTCCACACTATCCAATTCAATTATGCTTTTGATGCAATTTTTACATGTAATTTAGTCAAAAGTGCAGGGATAATACCGCTTCTTAACGGAGTGTCCCGAATTAGAATATTCCAAACCCTCGTTTTTTTGTGATTTTTTTTTTTTTTTTTGAGGGAACGAAAGAAATGAAGGTATTGAAATTTCGAGGTATGGTTTTATAAATATTTAATGAATAAAAAAAAATATCTATATACAACTGATTTCATGGGCGCCATGTCGCTGTACCTTGTAGTCGGCGGGAAAGATTCAGGTCGTAATTTTTTACTGAAACAAAAACCAAATAAGGATTAAATTTATTATATATTTTTCTTCTAGGTGAACTAAAAACAGGCAGAAAAAATGTGAAATAAAAAAGTTGGGCGGGTTTGAAAAAATGTGTTTTAAAAAAACAAAAGCAACTTTAAGGTGCTATAACAATTATTTAAATAAACTTTTTGACGAATATTTTTAGTTCACTTAGAAGAGAATTTAATACTGAATAAAAACAACTTTGGTTCAATTAAATAGGTCGTTTAGTTTTTTAGCTATCACGGCCGCAAATTAAAAAAAGTCGTGAAGATAAAAACTGGAGAAAAAGCTTTCCAAAGTTTTCAAAGGAAAAAATATGAATTTTTAGTTACGCTGATAATCTGCTAATCAGCTTTTCCTGGTCCATATAAATGTCCTTTTACTTCTTCAATTGAATACAACCATGGATTATAATTATTGTATTGAACGAGACCTCAAGGAATAGAATTTTGAATTGCTTGGAAGAGAAATTGAGGTGTGAGGAAAGACCTGGTGAAACTCCAAATTTTTAGCACAATGAAACCGATATATACAAGTGGTATGCGCAATTTGCTGGTAATCAAGCAAGTCCCAATATGTGTATTTCAGAAAATGTTTCTGTCACAGCTCTCCACCGCAAAGACGATAGAAATTTTTGGAATTTTTTACCAACCCAGCTAGACGACTTATAACTATGAACTGAGCGATTTGCTCTTTTATGTGGCACAAATATTGTGTTTCTGTATATCACTGTTAGAGCACCCTTTAAAACGTTTACTACATAAAAAACATGTAAAACTCAACCAATCAGATGGAATTTTACACCCGAAAATCGAATTAAATTGAAAAAATATATTTTCTTGTATCCAAGTGATATTTTAATCGCTTATAAGGAATTAAACTCATTCCAACTTTAATTTTCAAAAGTTATTTTTACCTGAATCCTGCGTATGGGCAAGAGAGCATGGTAAACACTATATTTACCTTGTTCTTTCTGCAGTGATTGCATCTGCAGCCAACATAAAAACGTCAAATAATAATAATAATATTTATTTCATTAGAAGTACGCAAGATTACATCTAATATTGTACAATTTTCACGTTCAAGTAAACATTTACGGAAAACAGTTAGCTATGTGATGATTCGTGGTTGACTACTTTAATATAATTAATTGAGATCAATTAAAATAAAGAAAAATTAAAAAGATTTTAATAAAAGAAAGAAGAAAATTCAAACTAAATTAAAAGCAAGAAGAAAATCTAATTAGTAATTAAATGCAACCTGAGAAACCTCCTGAAAGCCGCCGCCACTCTGATCCCCCTGACGCTAAAAGGTAAAGTATTCCACATACGTGGAATTTGAACGAAGAAAGAACTCTCTAGTATTGTTTTATTATAGCGAATTAACAGCAATTTATTATGCATAGTTGATTGGAGAAATCGTATACGACAGTACAGATAATCTGGCTCCTTCGACTGCATCAGCTCATAAAGAAAAACAACAGCCCTCCACTTTAAGTATGTTTCAATTGAACAACCCAATAAATTCGATTTATACAAACTTATGTGATCAAACCGACGCAGTCCGTATATAAACCTTACGCAGTCGTTGAAAGCGACTTCAATTCGTCGGGCACACATTGAGTCCAGTTTGGGGAAAAGTATACTACCATAGGTAAAGTACGGCAATAAAAGAGCTTTGACTAATTTTGAACGAAGGTCCGGCGATAAAATACTTGCGGAGAGCCAAAGCCTACGCAGTCCCCCGTATACCTTCCGCAATACATCTTTGACATAGCTGCAGCACTTCATTTGCTTATCAAGTTGGACTGCCAGATTCTTGACCTGATTCATGAAAGGCAGCATGGTCCCATTGAGAGTTATAGGAGAGATATCCGCTAGGTCAAATACATTTTGGCTAAATAGTATACTTTGAGATTTTAGCGGATTTATCATCAGATCATTGTTATATGCCCATTCACTAATTCGGTCAATGTCACAATTCATGCGCTCAACGCAATCTTCAATAAGTCCGATCGGCCTACTGTAGTAAAGTTGAACATCATCGGCGTACAGTTGGATTTCAACATCCTGCAGAACATCAGGGACATCGTTTATGTACATGCAAAACAGGAGAGGTCCAAGAACTGAGCCTTGAGGAACACCTCTGTGAAGAGGAAGAGTATCGGAAAACACATTGTTGATTTTCAATTAAGCAACTGGCTGATCGAGAGAAATGATAAAAAGAAGCCAATTTTCTACATAACATATCATGAGGAATGCTATCAAAGGCTTTAGAGAAGTCTAGGAGAACTAGCACGCTGACATCGCCGTTGTCAAGAGCTTCGCGGATGTCAGTTGTAACTCTTAACAATGCTGATTCACAACTGTGTCGCGGACGAAACCCGGACTGCCAGCGAGACAGCAGCTTGTGATCGGTGAGAAAACTTTGAATTTGCCAGCAAATTAACTGGCATAAGAAAAGGCAAACACAATTCCGACGACTATTGCAGTAATGGAAACAATTTTCTCCAGGAACGTTTTATGGAGCGTGTATTACATAGTAATCTGCAGCTTTCGTTGTTATCGACCACTTTATTGAATTAATTCAATTACGCCGACCAGTGAGGCCGACGAATTGCTATGCAATATACGCTCCATAAAATGTTCTTAGAGAAAATTGTTCCTATGACTGCAATAGTCGTAGCCCGTCCGCTCTCTGGTCGTCGTAATTGAATTAATTCAATAAAAGCTTAAACACAATTGCGACGATAGAGCGACCGACGAATTCCTATGAAATATACGCTCCGTGAAACGTTTCTAGAGAAAATTGTTCCTATGACTGCAATAGTCCTCGCTCGTCGGCCTCTCTGGTCGTCGTAATTGAATTAATTCAATAAAGTGGTCGACGACAACGAAAACTGCAGATTCCTATGTAAACACGCTCCATAATACGCTCCTGGAGAGAATTGTTCCTATTACTGCAAGAGTCATCGGTCTTCGCAACTGTGTTTAAGCCTTAAAACGTTCAGTAAGCAATATCTTGTGTTGGTAGCTCCAACTCTAGCATAGGGCGAAAGAGAAAACTGTAAAACTTGTGCCATTCTTTCCTATAAGAAAATGGAAATACGATCAGTCCTATTGTTATAAGTCAGTGACTACGACCGACAGCAAACTCATCAGTTTGACTTATCACGGCCATTACAAACCCTCATCACCGATCACTATTCTACTCACACAGGTGATTTTAAGCTTAAACCAATGCTGGTTTATCACTCCCTAAATCCTAGGTCTCTGAAAGGGTGTATTAAGAACAGATTACCCGTATTTTGGAAGGCAAATAAGAAGGCTTGGGTTACTAAATCAATTTTCCAGGAATCGTTTGTTGAATATTTTTGTCCTACAGTCAAAACGTTTTGTACCAATAACAATCTGGCAAATAAAATATTACTGATACTAGATAATGCTCCTGGCCATCCAAAAGACTTAGATGAACTGTCTGAAGGTATGGTTAAAGTTGTATTTTTGTCGAATACAACATCAATATTACAGCCTATGGATCAATGTGCAATTGCTAATTTTAAGCATTATTATCAAAAGTTTTCATTTTCCCAAGCTCTAAATGCCACTAACGGTGACACTGGCATGAATCTCAAACAGTTTTGGAAAGAGTTTAATATATTAAAAGCAATCAATTTAATTGAACAAGCATGGAATGCAGGTTCGCTAAATTCCATGCACGGTTCTTGGAAAATCTATGGCCAGAATGCGCTGATGATTTCAGAAGTATTGTAGAAACTACTGCTGATATTCAGCAGGAAATTGTGTCACTGGGAAGACGTCTGGGTTTTACCGATTTGGATCAAAATGATATTGTGGAGCTAGTTAAATCTCATAATACTGAATTAACAAATGAAGAACTAATTGAATTGGACAAAAGAAATTTGGAGGATAAAGAAGATGATACGGATGGAGCTGTGGCTAAAATTTTTAAAATGGAGGAACTTAAGGATGCATTAACATATCTTGAGAAAGCTAAAGATATATTTGAAAGGTGTGATCCAATATTAGAACGATGCTCCAAAGTAAACAGAGGAATTGATAGTACGGTAAGATCTTATAGAGAGTTGTACGATAACAAAAAGAAGCCTTCGGTACAGGTTACATTGCATCAATATTTTAATAACGCGCCGAGGAACGTTGAACCAACGACTAGCCGTGGGTCATCCGCAATAATTATTTTTAGTTATTCATGCAAATCGTCTGAAGAGAGCATGTAAGCTCAATAAATGTTTTTTTATTACTTTTAATTAATTTAATAAAAATTTTTAGTTTTAGAATTTTATATTCTTATAAATTTTCCCCATAATAATAGTAATCAAGTGTTTCTTCAAATGAATTTAATAATTTTTTAAGGTTTGAATGTACAGGTATGTAGTACATACTATATATTTTGTATTTTTATATTTAATTAAACAAAAAATTGATTTTATTATAAAATCATTTTATTCTAATAAAGAATTAAAATATAATTTTCACAATCTTTATTTTTTAAATCTCTAATAAATGTTCTAATATTTCTTAATTATGTAAATTGGTATATTAGCAGTATTTTTTCTATCAGGATATTTAATTGTCCCGTATAACGTTGTTTCGGTTAACGTCGCATTTTTCTGGAACCATTTAACAACGTAAACCGGGGTATGACTGTATTCAAAGTGGTAAATTAAATTTGTTTATATGTGCTAGGAAAATCTTTATGATACATTTTGACGTTTTTCATGTTTTACTTGAAAAAGTACGCGAACAGACCTTTTATGTCATTGTTTGTCCCATTTTAACTATGCCCCCGCTTCTTAATGTTAAGTTTTTTTTTAATTGGCTAAAAAAACATCCTCAGAGATAACACTGATGATCGATCATTGGGAAAATTTGCTTCCCTAATTCATTCTGGAGGAAAAAACAGAAATCGTTTTTTTCTCAAGAACCATGACGTTTGAAAATGTGTTGGATTAACGTGCATCGTTTTAGTCGGTCTCGTCAAAGTCCATTGCGAAAATTTATATAAACTGTTTAGTTTTTTCGTGTTTAAACGGATTTTGCAAAAAAACGGAAAAATTTTAAGCTCTAATCTTGTGCTTATTTTCGGAATGTACATATTTATTCATATTCAATAACCATCTACATGTCAACCTGAAAACCATTTTCAAAGCTTACAACTATTCCAATTTTTGACTTAATTTGCGGTTAACGTGTAGTACCAGATGTAAACAAAGCACTCATACCATTGAAAGCCACGTGGATTTTTGTGTCTTTATATGGGTTTTATACTACACCAAAGGAAAAAAAGGTGATTGACATTTTGGTTGGCGTCCTTTGTCCCAATCAGTCAGCCATCAACTAACTGTTATTCCAATTTGCTTGGAATTAATTTTAAAAAATCGATGAAGTGCAATAAGATAATTTAATTTCTTTGAGGATTTGCTTAAAAGCCGGGAGGAGTTTTATAGATTAAAATATGTCATCCGTGCAACGAGCGTTTGCTCAAAAACTCTCAAAGTAAGTTTCTTTCGCTCATAACCTCGCCCTATCCTTTGTCTGGCGAAAGAAATGGCGGAGCACCAAACGTTGAAAACGAGTTCTTTTTCTTCTTTTTCACAGGCAACATGCTTCTGAAGTGCGGAAAAATGTTGTAAATTATCATTTGACTGCTAAAAGTGAGACAAATTCAATTTGTTCATCATCGGTATAAATTTGAAGTGTTTTATTGAAAATCTTCTAAAAAATTAAAATCAATTTTTCAGATTTCTCTGACTGAATTAGTGGAACCTTTAGATTATGAGGAATTTATCGCTCAACATGTGAGCATCCTATGTCGAGATCCTCTGAACTCAATATTAGAGTTCCCACCAAATGATGTGTCGGTGAAAACCTTTCCGAGAAAGATAAGAACTGTTGAACATGTTATTCCCAAGGAAGAATTGTAAGCGATAATAATAGTTTAGTGACGCAAAATAATTTTTCTTTCAGATGTGAGCTGCCGCTGCACTTACAGGAATGTGTTCAATGTTTTACACGCCCTTGGAAAGTAGTTGAATTTTCCCAACGTCACTACTCAAGTTCATGTTACACAAAAGATCGCATTGATAAGGGTGCAATAAGTCCCAGTAATTATCAGCAAGAATTCGAAATAGACAAGGATTTCTCCTCTTTCGATGATACTCTTACAGATAAAAGTGAAAGTTGTACTCCAAGCAGTCGTCAGTCTATAGCAAGTCTATCATCCGTTTCAACATGTACAGACACTTTAACGCCACGTGGCTCGTGGGCTAGTTTTGATTTACGGAGATCCGTCAATGATCCACTAATTCCGAATTTACTTGAAGATCTTCCACCTGAAATAGTCGATCAAGCCAATGAATCACAACGACAAGATGATCGCCAGGATGCTCTTTTCAGTTTATATCCAGAAGCAGATCCGGAAGATTCGATTGAGAAACGATTACCTGCTGAGATTCCTGTGGAACATATGGGTCATCGAATTATCGTTAAATGTCTCCAGCTAAGACTTGAACTTGAGGTGGAGCCAATTTTCGCTTCGATGGCAATTTATGATGCTAAAGAGCGAAAGAAGATTTCAGAAAATTTCTACTTTGACATGAATTCTGAAAATTTAAAGCGCATGTTGACCTCACATGTGCCGTACAGTGACATAAGTACCCAGAGTAGGGCTGCAATTTTCGAGATAACTTATCCAAGTAATGATTTGTTTCTTGTGATCCGCCTTGAAAAGGTTCTGCAGGGTGACATCAAGGACTCGGTTGAGCCATATTTGAAGGAAGACAAAGAAAAATATCGTGAAAAAGCAAAATCAAATGCAGCAGACTTTTGCGAAAGACTTGGGAAATATCGAATGCCTTTTGCATGGACTGGAATTTATCTGACGAATGTTTTCAATGGTGACAATTTCGATAAGGATGATAAGGATAGAGACAGCCTTGGAACCGCTTCCAGTTCAAATAGCTTGGGTAAGTTTCTTAGTTATTATATTAATATTGTTTTTATTCGTCTTGTTTAGTGTCTGGATTAGGGATATATTTTTTGATTACCGGAGATGTACGACGGGCAATTCCGTCATGTCATTCCCCACGGCGCGCTCCGGTAAACTCCGCATGGGAGCCATGGTGACATTATGCGTTTGGACAAATGCCGAAACGCCAATGGACTATCCCTGTTAGGGGAGGCTGGTACTGCGCCAAAAGTTTTGGTGCAATGGTCTGGCCTGCAGTTCGGTTCCACGTGATATGACAGTTTGTACAGAACTGGTACCTATGTAGAGACCAAGACGGCTTCGCCGGCTCAAACAAATGCTGCACAGCTTCGTTGTACGGAACTCATCCACTTCGAGGACGGAGAAATGGGATTGAAGCATCCGCAAGATTTTCGTGTGTGGCATCCACACTTAGCCACGTATTGGCGTATTTGCGGCAATTTTGGTGGAACCAATACACTACAGTTTCACGAGTATTGTTCGTGATTTCTTTCGCCAAGCGATGCACTACACGCACTTTGCAAATATATTGCTTGACGTCTCGAAAACCGTTGCAAGCGTTCTTTGGTGTACTCCAAATAATCCAGTTGCATGGGGGATTGCGTGCTCATTACTGCACTTGTAGGAAGCGATTTCGTGTACTTCGCCAATAAAACTTGCGTGTATACATAGATGTGTTGTAGTGGAATGTCGAACTCTTGATTTTTATTAGAGTAAAAGGTTCGTCTCCATTCGGTGTTCGTACACCGCCAGCGATTAGCCGACAACCAGGATCTAATCCAACAAATGATCTGAAATAGCCGGATTGAAATTTAGCCCGGATATCGCGCATCGTCTTGTCAGCCTCCTCTACTTTTCCCTGTGTAGCATAGTTCGTAAGTTTTTTATTTGTGGAAATTATCAATAAATAAATAATTTCAGATCGGAAGTCTTCAACTAGTAGCTTTGATCAACTTCGTCGTAAAGCTAGTGACATGGGAACATTGACTAGACGAGGATCCCTTGAGAGAAAAAGTGAAAAAAGGCGTTCATGGTCTCCAGATGATTTTGCAAACAGTATCGAAACATTCCGACCAATTACAATTACTGTGTCTAGTTTCTTTAAGCAAGTAATGCACGAATATTTTTAATTTTTATTTAGTTTTTTTTAGTGTGACATCCTTTTTTTGTTTTTCAGGAATCCGATAAAATGAAGGACGAAGATCTTTATAAATTTTTACCAGAACTTAAGCGCCCTGGATCTGTTATGAAAAAATACAAATGTATTCCTGGCTCAATTAAATTGGAAATATCACCTTGTCCGGAGGAAGTAAAATATGCGTTAACACCTGAGCTAGCTAAAATTGATCCATATCCAGGTGAAAGTCTATTATACTTTTGTTTTTCATACAATTAATTCTTCATATTTTTTAGATGATAAAACTCGCCCAATTAAAGAGATTCTTGAATTTCCATCGACTGTAATATATAATCCCCACTACACCTACCGAAATCTTTTGTTCGTATGTCCAAAAGAGCTTAATTTTTCTGCACGTGCTGGTTCTGCTCGAAATATTGCAGTACGTATTCAGGTAGTAATGTATGAATATAACCAAATTTAACGAATGCTGATATATCCACTTAACTTAGCTTATGTCTGGGGAGTCGCAAACGGCTGCTTTGAATGCGATTTTTGCTAAATCATCTTGTCCTGAATTCACATCAGAAGCATTTACAGCTGTTAATTATCATAACAAATGCCCAACTTTTTACGATGAGATCAAAATTGCTCTTCCGGCAAATCTTAATCAAAATCATCATCTTCTATTTACTTTATTTCATGTGTCGTGTCAGAAAAAACCTCAGGAAATACAGAATTCAGTTGAAACTCCTGTGGGTTATACATGGATTCCAATTCTACAGGATGGAAAAATGAAGGTCGGGGAATTTAATCTTCCTGTTATGGTAGAACCACCTCCAGAAAATTATTCCTTTATTCCACCAAATGTTCAATTACCTGGTACAAAGTGGTTGGATAATCATCGTCCAGTATTCACAATTACCATAGAAGCTGTGACCTCAGCTCACACTTTAGATGATCGTCTGGATAAGTAAGGGTTTTTTGTTTTCATTTCTTTTTTAAGAAGGCTAATATTCTATTCCACTAGGTTTCTTCATTTATGCGAATTCCTTGAGACAAAGAAAATACCTCCACGAATTGGAGAAAGCAACATGGAGAGAGAAATGAAAGCTTCTTTGTTGGATATTCAGCATGCCGAAAGGGAATCGCTAGTAAAAAATCTTCCTATTGTGTTGGATAAATTGATTGAACTTCTAGTTACCACGTATAAAATTGGAGGTCAGATTTTTTCTATTGGACCAACTGTTTTTGAAGTTTTATGTCTTGTTTCTGCCAATTTATCTGTAAGTTTTGGGTGTTTTCTTAATTATTATTGATAATCCAGAAATTGGAATTTTTGATTCTCACAGATTCTACATGATGATCTTATTGTTGATCAATATGGTAGGCAGACGCTTCTATCAACCTATGTTCAGTTTCAAAGTAAAATATTACATCCGTTTAGTGGAAAGCGTCGTTTAACAGGAAGCAAGAGTAATACCGAGGAACTTGCTGGACACCGGGATTTGCATATCGTCCATGAAACAACTGCTAAGAGCTTGGATCGAAAAGGTAAGTGCTGAAATTGAATTCGAATTTAATTCCTAATAAATCCTTTGCCTTGTCACCGCACATTGAACACAACACAGCACAGCGTAGGTCATGTTAGTTAAGGTTTTTGTGATATACACAAATAAATGACTGACCCAAAACCCTCGAGAATACTTCCCAAGCCATGAAACAGAAATCGATATGTGTGCGTTGGGAGTCCGTTCTTTAAAATGTTATATATTGATACTTAAGGGAAAGTGCCAAACATTGACTTTACGTATGCTATAGAGCCTGAACTACTATCCATACAGGAAAGTAATTTCCTAGCAATTTAAAGCTAGGGTCCTTTCCTTCCCAAAGGCTACACTTATTATATACCTTACTTAGCAAAATAATAAAATAGTTTGGATTACAAAGTAACCTTACCATTTTACGCTCAATAACTCTCAGCTGAGTAATAATTGCATGTGTGTATGTGCAGCCGGAGTCCGAATCTGTAAGTAGCTACAATCGATATTATCAGCCCACGGTATGCCATGACGGCACAGCGCCTTATACAATGATTACTCAGTTGAGAGTTTTTGTTTAAGGAATCATAGTCATTTGGATTAGTTTTATAAATAATTTTGTTAGGAAAGGTATAAACTTTTTATTTCGATTCGGAAGATAAGAAAGCAAGCTTAAGATTATCAGAACACTATTTTTTTTTTGTATGAATAGTAGTTTAGGGCGGAGGAGCTATTCAAATCAAACTTTTGTCAGTTTTACATAAGAACACTGCAAATATTTTATAAAGTTAGGACTCTGTTAGAGCTCTCATGTGGTAGTGAGGGAGTCTGTTTCATGCCTTGTAAGGTATTCCCGAGAGTTTTGACCGAGCGCATATTGTGCACAGCAGAGAAGCATAGGCCTCTGTCCCGTCTGTGTATTATACCTCTGTTGCGCCTAGCTACCAGTGGTGATACACAACAGTTAAATTGTTCGATTGTGCCAAAATTTCTACCCGCTTAGCAAAAGAGGCGAAGTAGAGAAATAGTTTTCCTGTGTTCAGCATGCGCTGTGTAATAGAGTCACATGAGAGGAATAGTTTGGGCCAAAACACAGCACAGAACATCCGCTTTAATCAGACTCGATAACTGAGGTGGAAACGTCTACAGCGGGTTTCGATTCAAGGAGGGAGCGCCAGGTTCAGCCCTTTCATTCCTTATTATCCCCATGTGCCCAGGAACACACTGAAGGGCCATCTTGTTGTGGTTACACAATTTATCCACAGACGACCTGTAGTCCCCCAGTAACTAAGATAGTTATATTATCCGAGGGCCACTCAGAGCCATCAGGGCTGTCTGACTATTCGAAAGGATAGCAATGCCTGGAGTTTAGTCAAGGCATACTGTTAATTAGTCGTTCGAAGCCCATCTAAAATTAAGACATTGATTGACTTCTTCTATTCTTTTCTGTTAAAATTCGTGATTTACATAGAAATAATTTAATAAATTTAAAATTACCTTTTTATTTTTTCATTTCAGAAATTTCAATGGATTTATCACCAACATTTGCTGGACGTGATGGACAAATTCGTCTTCTACATGAGGAACTAGCACTGCATTGGGTAGTAGCAAGTGGAAAAACAGCTGAAATGGCTATGAGTAATTCATGGTTTCTATTTGAACTTATGATAAAATCAATGATTGAACATCTCGATCAAACCAGATCATTAGCATCTCTACGAAAGACTCGATTTCCTCATCAATTCACAGATGATTTGTCTACACTTACACACTTGGTGACAACGAAAATCGTTGGATATCACAGTATTGAACCAAAACTAGCGCAATCATTGAATGCCAGTCTAGGTTTCTTTATATTTGATCTATTCAGTATTATGGATCGTGGATTTGTCTTTGGTTTAATTAAGACTTACTATAAAGTACTCATCTCGAAGAATTCATCGATTCCAGATCTTATGCATTATAAAATTGATTTTCTTCGAATTGTTTGTAGTCATGAACATTTCGTTGCATTAAATTTACCCTTTGCAACGCCCTACACAACACTTTCGGCACCCTGTAGTCCAACTCCAAGTGTAACATCAAACACTAGTCAGAGTTCTTATCTGAGTACATTGGTATGGCATTTAATATTTCCACAATCTTCTTAATCTAACAAATTCATTCTCTCATTTATAGGGTAGCGCAGACAAAATTTTACATGTTGAATTGAGTGCAGAATTTCGGCAACAGCATTTTCTTGTTGGCTTGGTACTCAGTGAACTTGCGACTGTTCTAGAAGTTTCGTAAGTTGAAGAAAACTAAATTGAATTTCTTCTTTAACTTGCGCTACTATCTACAGCTGAAAATCGATTTATTTTCTATAGAAATCCTTGTCTTCATGGAAAAGCTATTCGTTGTGTACGAAATCTTATGACATCACATGATCTAGATCCACGATATACCGAACCAGATGCCCGAGCTAGAGTTGCTGCTCTGTATATACCTTTATTGGAAATTGTTATGGATACAATTGCACAATTACATCAGTATCTATCTGATTCTCATGATCGTCTACAAAGTATTGGCTTTCTTGAAGATTATCAAGGTCCTCATCAGCCAATCACAGCATCAACAATTAGTCCAGAAGTGGCATATGCAATATCTGGAAGTAGAACATATTCTTATGTTCAAGAAACGGTTAAGAATAAATCTCCTTTAAGCAGTGAAAATACTCGTCATCTTCTAGCCTGTTTCTTATGGGTATTGAAAAATTTAGATAAGAGAATACTTTACCGATGGACATTGGGTTTAAGTCCTCATCGTGTACATCAGATGTTGCAGGTTATCAACATTTGTATACCATGTTTTGAATATAAAGGACAAAAACGACTTCCAATGCTTAAAAGGAATACTCAGAGTTTTCGTAAAACTCCAGATATGAAGGATAGACTTGAAGAGTACATAAGAGGTACAGGATCGGCTCGAAATGATTTAATTAATCGACGAAAAGATCGCAATTCAACGGAGAAATTTCGTTGGAGAAAAGATCAAATGCCATATAGGACACAGTTTTATGATACCCTAACTAAGCATGATCCAGATGTAGAGATAAATCATTATATTGAAGGATCTCTAGCGACTGAAATTAGTCTTGTCATACTCGATACACTTGAAATAGTCGTTCAGGTAGCAACAAATTCGGAAATTCATCATAATTTACTTGGGACTGTTTTAAAAGTTTTACTGCATGCACTGTCTCGAAATCAGAGTACTCTAGCTCTTCAGAATTTCTTTGCAACGCAAAGATCATTAATTTTCAAATTTCATAATTTACTTTTTGACGAGGAAACTGATATCTGTGCGGATTTATGTTTGCTACTACTTAAACATTGTGGTTCTCAATTGGCAGCGATAAGATCACAGGCAGCTGCTTCTTTATATTTGTTAATGCGACAAAATTTCGAAATCGGCAATGTAAGTATGAAATTAAATTATGTTCGCAGAAAATGTGTATTTATTATTTTCAATTATTAAAAATTTTCGCAGAATTTCGCACGAGTTAAAATGCAAGTAACAATGTCACTAAGCTCACTTGTCGGAACTAGTTCTTCATTCAGTGAGCAATCCTTACGGAGAGCATTAAAAACAATACTTGTCTATGCAGAATCAGACACAGAAATGCAGGAGACTACCTTTCCGGAACAAGTACAAGATTTACTATTCAATTTGCATATGATATTATCGGATACAGTTAAAATGAAGGAATATCAAGAAGATCCGGAAATGCTTCTCGATCTAATGCACCGTATTGCCAAAGGTTATCAAAATAATCCTGATCTTAGATTAACTTGGCTAGAAAATATGGCTAAGAAGCATAAAGAACGTGCAAATCATACAGAAGCTGCCATGTGTTACGTTCATAGTGCTGCACTTGTTGCTGAATATTTAAGTATGTTAGAATCACAAACGTATCTTCCTGTCGGTGCGGTATCATTTCAAAAGCTCACACCAAATGCTCTAATGGAATCAGCAGTTTCAGATGATGTTTTAAGTCCAGGTGAAGATGGTATTTGTCTTGGAAATCATTTTACTGAAAGCGGATTAAAGGCTCTACTTGAAGAGGCAGCGAATTCTTTTCAAATCGCTGGAATGTATGAAACTATGAACGAAGTTTATAAAGTTTTAATACCGATTTGCGAATCGAATAGAGATTTTCAAAAACTTGGCAAAATACATGGCAAACTACAGGAAGCATTTAATAGAATCTCTCAATTGCAAGGGAAACGAGTATTCGGGACATATTTTCGTGTTGGATTCTATGGAGCTAAATTTGGTGATTTGGATCAGCAGGAATTTATATATAAAGAGCCAACACTTACAAAATTGCCAGAAATTTTTAGTCGACTTCAGGTGCGAAATTTTCTATAATTTGTAAATTTTTCATTATTTTCTTATTGTTTTTAGAATTTTTACGCAGACCGATTTGGTCCAGACACTGTTCATATTATAAAAGATTCAAATGCAGTCGATGCCAATTCATTGGAGCCGGAGAAAGCCTACATACAAATCACTTATGTCGAACCATATTTCGAAACATATGAGCTAAGGCACAGAGAAACACATTTCGAAAGAAATTTCAATATTAGTAAGATTTACATACAGAGAAAGACATTCAAAACAATTTTTATTTATTTTTTTTTTCCAGAGCGCTTTATATTTGCAACACCATTTACAAAATCTGGAAAAGCTCATGGTGAACTGCATGAACAATGCAAACGAAAAATCATTTTAACAACTGCTAATCATTTTCCATATGTAAAGACTCGTATTCAAGTTGTTAGTCGTCAACAAATTGTCCTGGAACCAATTGAAGTAGCCATTGAGGATATTCAAAAGAAAACAGCTGAATTGGCTGCAGCAACAAATCAAGAGCCTGCTGATCCAAAAATATTACAAATGGTTCTTCAAGGATGTATTGGAACAACGGTAAACCAAGGACCAATGGAGATGGCTTTAGTTTTTCTTTCAGGACTATCAGATGGAACTACAGTTCCAACTAAGCATCAAAATAAATTGCGACTTTGTTTTAAAGAGTTTTCAAAGCGTTGTCATGATGCTCTTAAGAAGAATAAAAATTTAATTTTACCAGATCAAAAGGACTATCAAAAAGAATTGGAACGTAATTATGTTCGATTTACAGAACGATTGGCTCCATTGATAACTCTTAGTCCAAGTCAAGCTATTGGAGTTGTTAGTGCGAATAATTATAACAAAGGAACACCGTTGAGGTGGTGAACAGATATTGATCAGAGAGGCTTTACATAAAATTTACGTGCGTAACTTACATTATTATTAATTAATTTCATTGAAATGAGTTACATTTCGTGTTATTTTGTTTGTTTGTTTATTTGTAGTAATCCCGGTCGCACAGGTAACCTGCTTTTAAGGTAAGCGGTCGATTGTTTTTATATTAATAGTAATATTCTATCCATGTTAATTTCTTCAAGAAACTCAATTTGTACTCCAAGGTCCCTTAAAATCGTTTTTTTTTATTTTAGACCAAGAAAAAGAGCCGACGGAAAGTATTTTTTTTTTATAATTCTCTGATTTCACCAATATTTCAATAAATTTGCTAATTCTACGATTTTCTACTTTAAATAACAACTAAATTTAAGCAACTGAGAAACTCTGCCAGTATTAAACTTATTAGGTGTCGATCGAGAATTAGTGTTCTACAAATGCGGTACAATTTCATGGATGCCCAACACTTGCCGACGCCGCACAAACAAAATTTATCAATTTTATCGGCAAAAATGGCAGATGATATTCGCCCCACCAGCCTGCCTGCAACAGCATTTCAGTTCTAAAATTCTGTTTACAAAAAAACCCCAAATCTTCCAACTACATACACATAGTAGAGGAATGAGCATTTTCATAGCACATTTCGCGTCAACTTAAAATCAATGAATTCAAATATTTCCTTAAAAAATAATTTATTTCTTTTCTTAATTTTCAGACTACCCTTTTGATTGACGGATGACTTATGCAGCTCCAATAACTTTTAGAAATATATATATTATAATTATTATAAAATAAAATGACTTCCATTAAAATTCTAATGTCTTATTTCTGATCTTTCCACTGAAAAAAGTTCATTTTCTCTTAAGTTTAATTTCAAAAATCTAGCGTTTTTATTCATCAGTACGGCAACACGACCAAATTTCATGTACCATGGTAACACTGTTCTTTCCTCGTCTTCGCTATCCCGAGGGGGTAATTTCTATTTTGGGGGGAAATCACTAAAAATTTCAGTTTTTCGGAGCTATCCGTTACACTTCCGTTGTGCAAGAGATGGCGCTGATCGGAACAATTTTAGCCCAGATTGCATACTTTCAGGCAGTTCAAAAAGGGGGAAATGTAAAACCAAATTTCCAGCAAGAAAGAGGTAAAAAATACAAAGAAAACGTATTTAAACTTAAAAGGAGAAAATCAAAAAATCGTATACACAAAGATTTATTAAATAAGTCACCATTTTAGTAATCATTTTAGAGTTATCAATGTTTGCATTTTAGAGTCGTCAATGTTGCGCCATATGGCAAGCTCTGCACCATATATTCCTCGTTTAATCTTATTTGTAGTATTAGGACCGAATAGTTTCGATGACGGAGAGCAATCTCGCGGGCAGAGATATATGTCCAATTTTTCACCGAAATCTTCTAGTGGATCAGATCAGGACAAAATTTAAGATCCTCTTTGTTAACTTACTTTTGACTCAGTAATAGAAGTTTTTGTAATTTAGAATTGTACCCCACTACCCCATTGAGAATTTTAAGACTAGATAATTTCGTATAGTTTAACAACAAATTGTCAAGAAAAAATAATAAGTTAAAAATAAAACATTCAGAGCGTATCTATAATTCTATGTTGTAGCCGCTTTTAAGAAGAGTTCATGTTTCTCATCTTTTCCTATAGCTTCCAAATATTTTTTCCTCTCTCGTAAGACTAGATCTAATTCAATTTGATTTTTTATTGCAATATCAAGAGCTCTTGTCCAATTATGCATTCGAATGCAGAGTCCGATGGCTTCTTTGAATTTTTTATTATGCAATAATATTGTTTCAGCCTCCATAAGGCGACCCAACATTAAAGAGTTTTCAGCAATTTGTTCCGGACTTGAATGTGGCAAACTCTAAAAGAAAATGAAGAAAAAATAAAAATTATCTTTAATTTATTTCCATTTACTTTTATATACTGAATATAATTGACTTTATCAATTTGTAGAGCTGCTGCGTAAGCTTCTTCACTAATTTCAAGTTGATTCTTCTTCGTAGCTATCGCAGCTAATGTTGCCCACAGAATTGTATTTTGAGCTAACCGACAAATTTTTAAAGCCTTCTGCCATTGAACTTCCATCAGAGTTTTGTGCATAATTTCACAGTAGATATTAATAGAAACTGTGAATGCAGCTCCTGAACTTCGGAATGTTATGATGGATCCTTCAAACGATTCCAAGGTGATATTTCGTCCAAACTCTCTTTTATTTAAAATGTATAAAAATAAATAATTTGCTTGTAATAAATATATAAACAAACACCTACGTTGAGTCAATTGTAACTGTTGTGAGTGCAACCAAAGTGGGATCAGAGCTACCTTCTCCAGGACAATACCAAATGCTGTAGCATGCATCATGTAGTCCCACCAATATATTCGATTCACTAGCCCACATAACTGCTAGAACTTGTGTGCCAATTTTATGTGTTCCACCACTTTCAGCTTCATTTCGAGCAGAAGATATATAAAGTTCACGATTTATATCAATAACAACGAAGTATTGATCTTCAGAATTTCCTGATCGTGTTAGTGCTATCTCTGATATTGCAGTTTTGAAATGTACTTGCCGAGCATCAGTTTGACGTGTTGCACCAGGCAATAAGTCGAAAACGTATACAACTATAAGAAAAATAAGAACATCTTACTATATTGTTGTTAATAAATCTCTTTAGATAAAAACCTTTCGGATCAGACAAGTCTCGAATTACAAGAGTATCAAGCCCTAATGAGATACATTTATCCGAAAGGCTTGAGACTTGAGCCTGAGATCCAGGAAAACGTGGATTCAAATGTAGACGACCCGTATAAGTATAAATCCAAATAGATGAATTATCAACAATTAAGAAGAACCTGTAAAGAATCGAAATTGGTTATTTATATTACAATCAAATTGAAAAAATTTTCTCCTACTTTTTCCCAATTTCAATTATCCTAACATCTGCCCTTCCATCTACTATGATCGGAGTATTTATGTAGTTTTCATTGAAAATATGAACTTGATTTGCTGTCGCCACAATTAAATGTCCATATCCAAGAGCAAAGTTAATTATTCGATCCGGAAAATCTAGAGTATCGGTTGTTGCCTGTAGGATATCTTGGAGTAGGATTGTTTTTCGTCCTAATGTTGTAGCTTTTAGGTTCCGAGAAATTAATTGCTTTTCTATTATGTGACTGAAGACGATATTTCCGCTTGAACTGCCACATACAGCTTGAACTCCATCCGGTGCCCATGATATACCATAGATTGAACCAATTGCAGGTGAACTGAATCGTGAAACGCTATAGGGCCACTGAAATTTAAAAACAAATATTTTATGAAAATTTATAAATAGACAAAAGACATTGGTGTGCATATAATATTTGTGATAATGCTGTAGCGGACAAGAAAACTCCAAAGTCAGCTGCAAACAAATAAATGCTAGTTATTTATAGAATTTCAGTGTTAAGGATCGAAGACGAAATCAGGGTCTTCAAGGAGCTCACGGGAACGTTTATTTTTGAAGTATTTAAAAACTCTGAGGAATTTATCATGACTTGTATTATACAGTGAAAGCAAACACTATTCTGAAGTTGTTTGTTCTAGAATTTTTAAAGATATGAGTTCATTCTGTTTTTATACTGAAACAGGTCCAGTGGACAAATCTCACTTGACGGTTTTGATGCGATTAATATGGACCAGGAAAAAGTTAAAAAAAAAAAAAAAAAAACTGACAACAAATTGGACTAGGGAATGGACTAGCAAAAAGAAAAAAAATATGGGAGACCAGAAGGCTGCCAGGAGGTGCACCGAAATTGTTATTTATTTCGTCCGAAAGAGCTCAGTAAAACTTGAGCCACTGCGTACAACAAGATAAGGAAGAGCTCAATTTCTAGAGCAAAGGTAATTAGAAATCTCAAAACAAGCAACTTGTGAATGAAAATTTTGTGCTTAATTCTGTCGAAAGATTTATTGGAATTTGTAAAAATGCAATGAACCTGCTTTATGGTAATCTCATAGACTCAAGATGGACTAAAAATATAATGCATTACAGCAGGATCACGGATAACTAAATCTGTTTACTACCCGAAGACTTTGATAAATTAATAGACGACTTAACAGCAGAGGTTGTGATATTACGGTTTTTTTTTTGCGATTCTGTCTTCGACAGAAGAGGGGATCATTTTACTGGTTATGCTTTCTCTGATGCAAAACGAGCCGAGGAGCATATAATCAAATTTTGCTGACCGCCAGGGAACTGTAGTGTATGTATGTATGCCTGTCTGCCATCAGAAATGAATTGACGCGATTGAATTTCCCGACCCAAACGGCCTGGTCATTTAAGAGACTATCTTAAATTATGTCTTTGGGGAATCTTAGGACATAGAGCATGGCCTAACCTCAGAATTAAAAGTTCATAAAAATTTTCCGTGACTTTGAATACTCAGTTTTCATTGTGTTGCACATCCTACGATAATACATAATAAAATGAGCTTACCCCTGAATTACTACACAGCTTGAGCATATTAAATCCTCCAACAGCCAAAAGATCATGTCCAGAACAAAATTCAACAGATGTAATTGCATGTTCATCAGCAGAACTTGTATAGATATTTGCTCCCTGTACATCCCAAATTTTATAACGAAAATCTTCTCCACCTGATGCAATTAATAAATTATCTGGTGACCAACTTAGACATAAAACCAGTCCATCATGAGCTCTCCACTAAAAACATAAAAAACAGTTTTTTATTAGTTAGTATTGAAAATGTATCGAATCCATATGGAATTTTACCTTTGTTATTTTGCTATTAGCAGCAAGTGGTTTTATAGAAATAAATCCTCCTTGGCAAAATATTATAGCCGTAGAATTTGCCGACCATCGAGCACATCTAATCGATTCTTCACTTTGTACAACAGTAGATCTTAGCATACCAGAACGAGACCATATCTTTATAATTCCATCTTCACTCGCTGCAATTATACAAATACAGTTTAAGTGATTTTTAAGATATGTTTTTTTTATATAAAACTCTATACCTGTAAGTAATCCTGCACCATCTGGACTCCATCGACCCGAAGTAATTGCCATTGAATGGGCCGATATATTACGTTCCACTCGGGCACTTTTATTTAAGATTATAAATCGTCCATCATTGCTTGAAATAAGAAGCGAATCATTGCCTTTACCTCCACTACTCTTCCCTAGCAACCAATGAAGATCTGTTGGTATGAAATCATCTGGTAGCTTTGCTATTTCTACGGATTCTCTTGATGGTATATTCCATTTATAAATTTGGTGTTCATCACTGTAGAGAAAAAAAGAATGTATATATTATTTTTTGGTTTATATATATGTATATATAAAATAATAATTATAATCCAGACTATATATTGAAATAATTTTAGCACCTAAAAGAAAACTGTGTACTTGCCTGACAGAATATATCTCTTCGTTGCTGCTCCAATCCAAGCAAGATATCGGAGTTTTATGATTGGCTTCTTTATTTATGTAAAATTTAAATTTCATCTTGCAATTAAATGTTTGTTTTTCTTTTCTTGAATTTCAACAAAACAACTAAAATTGAGTATCGATTGAGTAGTGGAAAAGGATTTTGTTTACCTTCCCGATTAAGTAGCTAAGCAACTTGGTTTCATCGTAAACAAATGACTTGCGCACTATTGATATTAGATTTCGTTTGAATATTTTTCTCTAGCGCTTATCCATTATTAATTTCAGTTCCGTGGAAGATATTTTAGTTATAATTCTAAGAAAATTAAAGTAGTTCCACCTTAAGAACCTAGCGCAAATATATTTCCATTAAGAGCCTTAGCTTAGAATTAAGCTCCTTACATTTCTCATAGAAAAAATGGTGAAAATAATATTCTTTCATAAGCAGAAATCGCTTTAGTTCTGTTATTGCTGGCAGAGATATCTCTACCCTTAATGTTTTTTGATAAATGATGCTATTGATATTGTAGAAACTATCTTCATTATGAACCCACTGTCTTATTTTCTATAAGCATGCTTCTGAGTGAGCATTTCTTTCCTTTATGATGTATTTAGGTTCTAACGAATCGGACGGACGAACGGAACTATATAGGAGTTGAAATCTGAAATTCTATATTGCGTCGCACAAGAACTACTTCACTAGTTCTTGACTCTCTACATAATGAATTCGTCGTAAACTGACTTCCTGGATAAATTGTCTAAAGGCTACTACTAATTCATGTGAGAATTGAATTTTATTAAACAATTGTTTAATCATGTCTTCACATCTATACCAGAGTTATCGATGGCTTATTAGCGGACCAAACACCAGTCGATGACGATATTTTTCAATTAACACCACATTATACTCAAAGTGCAGGAGTCGCTAGGTAGGTAGGAAGGCAGCTTAAGTAGGTAGCTTAGGTAGGCAGCTTAAGTAGGTAGCTTAGGTAGGCAGGTAGGTAGGGTTTAAGTGTTAACAATATTATTATTGCAAACTCCTCCAAAGTGACAACAATACACCGCTTGGAATGAGACTTAAGCGTGAATTACAATTACGACTGATCTTTCGACAGCGACTTGATTTTAAGTCGAAGTCGAAGCTGTGGTGGAATTTGTAATTAAATTAAAGCTTCAACTGCTTGAAAAACCAGCAGTCCCGACTTCTGTGATTGAACTGAAGTTGACCACAGGCGACACCAACTTTGCACTTTGAGCAAAGTATAGTTTCAGTCATTGTCGCAGTCGAAGTTGAAGTTGCAATTGTATCTTGTGACATCTATTTACCATTTGAACAAAGTCGAAGCCGAAGTCGCAGTCGTAATTGTAATTCACGCCTTATGGATCTGGAAATGCTGGATAGTAAATTATTTTTACAATTAAATAAGTTTGAAAATGGTAGGTAGGTAGCTTAGGTAAGCTAGAACAAAGAAATTTTAAGTGTTAAAATGGTCGCAGTAATGCAGATAGAAAAAATTTTTTTGTAGGGATTTTGATTATGGTTCTAGTTTTTGTGAACTTGACGGTTACATTTAAGTTTTAAAGAGGTCGCAGTAATGCAGATAGATTGCAAATTGGAGCAATCTCAGATAATTAGTGTTCTTCAACCTGCAGTAATTGCTTAAGTATCTCTTCAATTCTATTTCTGCATATCTTGACAACAAAAGAGCTTAGGAGGTAGTTTAAGTGAACCACTTCTTAAATTGCGTTCAAGTAACGACTTGGTAGAAAATAATTTAGGTATACAGGTAGCTTAGTAGGTGGATACCTTAAGTAGGTAGGTAGGTAAGTTTTAAGTGTAGATGAAAATGGCTTCTGTTGACACATTTAAGAAGTAAACAGGTACCAAAAATGTAAAAAAAAAACTGGGTATTATTTTTACATATAATTGGTACATATCCAAAAAAGTATGCATTAATCGTTATTTTGGAAAATCGGAAGCATTAACTGCCGTTCCTTAATAAATATTCTCAACATAAACAAGTTAAAGTTGCAAATGTCAAGTTGTGTTCAAGTCGACTTATTAATGTAATCTAAACTGGACTGATCCGTAAAATTTTTCAAATATGGGATTATTTCTTTTTGAACATTTAGATACGTAAAGGCCTCTTTCAACTAAACGGTTGTAAATTTGCGAACAAACATAATTTCCCTTCTACAATCTTCTTTAAATTATGCAAAAAAATTTCAAATTTAAATGAACTATAATTTTCGGGATATCCAAAGTTTTCGGGGACATCTGCTAAATTCAAAAGGAATTTGAAATTTAATAGCGTTTAGTTGTTCATTAAATGTACTTATTTTCAAAGAAGAAAGCGAATAGTAGTTTCCTCTGGATTTTACCCAAGCCGATAACAAAGTTTTTGTGACATCTAGACACACAACATGGATACAGTCAAATGGGACCTGTTTAATAACACCGATCTGCAATATTTCCAGTTGGATGGATTTGATGATGATGATTACATTGAAATAATCCATAGCTCTTAAAAATAAAATATCTTTCATTTCTTCTATTCATTCAAAATGAAAAAGGTAATAGTAAAAGGAGAAAATATGCTTAACCGTTTCGAAGCAAAAAAAGTAGTTGGATTCTCCTTCTCGAAACGAAGAAAGTAAGAGAAACAGGAAGATATATATAAAATATATTATTGATCTTCTTCCAGATCTAGTTCGAATAGATGGTTTAAGGCCATAGCACTCGCGAACTTCCTCGCTAAGTTTTTCGTAGTTCCCACTCCCTGGAACGTTTTACCCTCTACTACGACTTCAATCATCATCCGGGGTAATGCCCCGAATGTCCTGGCTTGATGCCCCTTTTCAATGAATTGCGCCCGGGGGCGCATCTATAAAAAAAAAATGTATTATTTAGATTATTATGTCAACAGGGAAGTCTGTGCAAACCTCGTGTTGCACTTCTGCTATAAAAATTGTCTCATCGAACAATTTCAGTATTGAAGTGCAATACTGGTGTTGCACTGAAGTCCCATTGAAATCAACATTTAATAAAAATAATACTTACAAAAACTAGCAGCGCCGTTGGCTGCGTCGCCCTCCAATTTGGTGGCAGCTCATGTCATTCACTCCAATCAGTTTGAGTTTCTTTATCCATTGGTTACCAATTCTATATGAAAAATATACAGGGTAAGTTAATGAATCAAGTGGAAAGACGCTTCGTTTTTTTTAATTGAGGTTCTTGGTATACGAGTAAATGGAACTTCAATCGGTAGTGTTTTTTTGAGTGGTGAAGACGTGTTGCTGTGTCTCGCGTGCAATCAACTCTGAGGGAAAATTGTTTTGAGCTGCAAATCATGTTTCTTTATAATTACAGTTTCCGATTTTTGGTTAACTGAAGTAGAAGGTTAACTAATCAATTTTCTAAAACGTTATTGAATAAAATATTTATGAGTTATATATATAGAAGGAGGCCGGACTTAGGATCATGTTTCGCAAAGAATACCAGTACACGCCCACAATTGGCCGGTCTTTGGTTTTGAAAACCCAATTACGGCCAAATAGTTTTTACTTAAATATTTCTTAAATAAATATTCAATTGGATACTTTTTGCATAAAAATTGAGGCCTTAGAACAATAAAATAATAATAAAAATTTATCACTTGGCAAATAGTGTTAAATATGAGAGCAACTGACTATAGAAAAGTGTATGTAACAGATGCCCACAATTTTGAAAAGCTTGTAAAATAAAACTACTTTTTTCAAATGTTTTAAAGGAAAATATCTTTTTTTAATTCAAAGAAAAACATTATACACAACATGTAGAAATAAATAAAATTAAATTTGTTGTTATAAATTTTTGCCGAGTATTTAAAATTTAGTGGCCGCTAATTGAGCCGATTTTCCTCCGATGTTCCTAATTACGGCCGCTTTCAAATTTTTAAGTTCACTGCCATTAATTGAAGCAAGTTCTTTGGAACTAAGATAGGTAATATTTTTTTTTTTAATTCAGAAAAATGACAACTAAGTCCAAAACCCGAGGATACACCTGCGAGGATTTGAAGAAAGCAATAAATTGCGTTAGAAATGAATCGGTCGGAATAAGGAAAGCAAGCCGAATGTTTAATATCCCCAGAACGACATTACAGGACAAATTATGTGGGAAGCTCCCAGAATCAGTGTGTAAGCTTGGCCCTCCCACTGTTTTGACCACGGCTGAAGAAACCAGGATTGTAGATTGGTGTATCGCTCTCACTAGGTGCGGCTTTCCAATTAAATGAGACGAACTTTTGAATGCGGTACAAAAAATTATCGCAGATGATGGAAGACTGAACCTTTTGTAAATAGTAGGCCTAGTAGAAAATGGTTTGATCTTTTCAATTGGTTTAAAAATTTGGAAAGCTACCTTAAAGAGATAAACGCCGAACGTATAATGAAAGACCTCAGTAGAATATTAAATGGGGATGAAACTGGATTTAGCATGTGCCCAAAAACTGGGAAAGTGTTGGCTTCAAGGGGCTATCGCAATGTATATCAAGTTGTAACAGGTTGTGAAAAGGACACAATAACCGTTCTACTGGTATTTACTGCCAGAGGAGAAGTAGTGACACCTCTCGTAGTTTTCCCATATTTGCGTCCACCTAAAGAAGTTGTAGCAAGTATGCCTCCCTCTTGGTACCTTGGACGATCCGAAACCGGATGGATGAAGAGCGATGTCTTCTATGAATACGTGGCTAACGGGCTACATAAATGGTTAGATGACAATGACATCGAAAGACCTGTAATATTTTTTGTGGATGGGCACAAGTCTCACATGACAGTGGAACTAAGCGAATTCTGTTTTAATAATGGAATCATTCTATATGCTCTTCCTCGTAATACGACTCACATGATGCAGCCCGCCGATGTAGCTGTATTTAAACCGTTAAAATCCGAATGGAAGAAGATAACATCAAACTGGCAAAGATCGACTGCCATAAATAACGTTACCAGAAGTACGTTTTGTCCTTTACTGGAATCTATTCTTCGAATGAATACATTGCCCGACAGTATTAAAAACAGATTTCGCAAGTGTGGTCTGTACCCGTACGATCCTAATGCCGTTGATTATTCGAAATTCGTTTGAAATACCATTGAAGATTTAAAGACTGCTGAAGAAAGCAGCAAACTTGAGCTTAGCACAGCACTTGATCCTCATGAAAATACCATAAAAGTAATCGAATCCGTAAAATCAAATCTGTATGCCCGTGGTGTAAGCCCTAATACCATCAATATAATATTTATAATAATTATATATATAATATAATATAATATGAAAGATGAAAAGGTGCAGCTTTTAAATAAACATGCTAAAAAATAAAAGTTAATTTTAAAAAACTTAACAAATTATTAATTTCCTTACAGGAATCCTTTGGTGTACCATGCTCTGTATCCCAAACTGTAATGCAAAAATCCGATCTATTTCTGTCGTGACCAATTGCAAGTAAATTTTTTTCAACTTCATTCCACTTTACAAATATATTCAAATTAAATGCCATTAGTAAACCACTTTATCATTCTTATCATATTCGATTCGAAATCGAAATGCGTTGCATTGCAGTGCAAGTTTTTTGTTTTGTTGATAAAAAGTATGGTACTGCCACAGTAGCTTGAACTCAAACTTATACCGCGCGTTCATGAATCCGTATGGCCCAACCCAGACGAGAAGTTTTTAGGGAAGGAAGGAAGCTTGCCATTGTTATAAGTCAGTGGTACAAATAGATTTTAGCAGAAATTTGTGTCGTTTTTAAATATTGGAATTAGATAGGATGGCTCAGTCCATTCTTATTATATCCGTATGGCCCAACCCAGACGAGAAGTTTTTAGGGAAGGAAGGAAGCTTGCCATTGTTATAAGTCAGTGGTACAAATAGATTTTAGCAGAAATTTGTGTCGTTTTTAAATATTGGAATTAGATAGGATGGCTCAGTCCATTCTTATTATATGTCAGTGGCACTTCGGTTGCCTCTAGAGCGAAACTGATGTTCAAACGAAAATAACAGTAGATTAACAATCCGAATCAAGGTATTCCCATTACAATTTTGATACATTGCAGCTGATATCGTGTTACGTAATTCTGTGACTAATGTATATACATTTTAATATAATAGGAAAGACAGAGAGAGGAGAGAGAGTAATGTGTTCTATGTACTTACTTTCCTATACATTTCACGATATTTCGTCACGTAATAGTGGAACGTGGTTCGTAATGGGAACAACTTATATTCTGTATATATATATAAAATTTTAGCTTAGCCGACAGCCGATTTTTAGCCGATTTTTAGCCGATTTCGATATTTTTTTTAGCCGATTTTGCCGATTTTGGGATTAACGCAAACTTCACTTGTTTTCGTCCACCACGGCTTATATATATATACCAATAAAAATTGTTTGTTATTTCGCACATCGTGAACATCGTGAAATTCACTTGTTATCGTCCACCACGGCTTATATATATATACCAATAAAAATTGTTTGTTATTTCGCACATCGTGAACATCGTGAAATTCACTTGTTATCGTCCACCACGGCTTATATAAATATACCAATAAAAATTGTTTGTTATTTCGCACATCGTGAAGTAAGTTTTGGGGTAAGTAGTTGACTTAACGCTTTGAATAAAATATTTATTTAGTTTATCGACCATTTCAATACATTTTGTATAAATTTAAAATACGATAGGTATTAGGATACAGAAATTTCAGTACACTAGAAAAGGGAAATGTTACGAGTGAAATAAATGGTTACATGCGGAAAGGCATCTCTTTCAATTTTTTTTTTCTCAAAATTAAAAATATATATATATATACTCGTTGCCAGACTTGCTAGAGCAGCAAGTTGCCTGTTGTTATTTGTTTTTATCTATGACGTGTAACTTCCCGAAATGTTCAAAATTTTCCAGTTTGAGTAAAATTGAAAAATTCATATCTTTGGTTTTATGCGTCATAGATTAATGAGAGAAGGCATGTTACAAAGAGGACAAAATCGGCTACTGATAAAAAGTATAAATATAACATTTTCCCGTTGAAATTTTTTTAGGATAACACTAGTATCCATCGTCCTTGAATATCTTGAAATTCTAATTTTTGATTTTTATCGAAAAAATATTTACTTTACGTTTGTATATAAAACGACGCATATAGATATAATAAATTTTTTAACAATAAAATGTAGTTTTCTCCAAAAATTTCACCAAGTCAGAGAAAAAGAAATTCTGAAATTCATGTCATTCTTTACATTACTAATTGGGCGACAAAATCTAATAGAAAATAGGAAAATTATTAACTTATTAGTCAAACATAGCCTAGTTATAATGTATATCACCTGCCCTCTACTAATTATCTATTGCCTTGAAACCGAAAACCTTACTAATTGTGACGAAGCACAATACTTCTTCAATTTCAGAAAGGCTAACTTTTTGGAACTTTCCAGTAGACTTACCTCTATTGATTTCAATACATTACTATCTAGCAATTTGTGTCGACGAAGACGTTTCTAAATTTTACATCTTTTCGATTTATTATCCAGCTCCGCTATGGTTCAATAAAGAACTAAAACGTCTTAAAAATAGAAAGAATAAATTGTGGAAAGGTTATATGAGGGACAACAACATTATACTTAAGTCACAACAACTTCCTTACATCATATAATGAGTTCAAGGAACTTTCTTCTACACTTTATGATGAGCATATTCAAAGTATGCGTACGAAATTAATTTAGTGACTCACGCATCCTTTTTAAGTTCATTAATATGAAGAAAAGAACGGACAACTACCCTAATACCATGAGACAGTGATGTTTCGTCTGTAATTTGCAATATGTTTGCTTCTTTTTTTCTACAATGAATTTTCTTCGTGTAATTTTTTTATTAGCACTAAACGTACTTTTCACAAAAAACAATACAATTATTTATAGTTTTACAAACACATTTACATTTCTTTCTTCCTTTATCACTAGTGGCAAATTATTATACAATTGGAACCCCTGCAGCTAAGTAATCTTATATTTAGATCTGCATTCCTTATATGGCTGCGTATCCGTCATCAGTGTTATTTTCTCTCTTAAATATGGCGGTAGATCTCCGTTCTTGATTCTAAATATAAATTTCAACACGTGAAGATCAATTCTCTGTGTCACATTCATCCACTTAAGAGCACGATCTATTCTTTTTATAATATTTATTGAGAGGTTCTAATTTCCAATCAACTTTTATCGATGCGATGGTTTCCTTTTGAAACTTCAGGTCTACAGGTCTACAGAAGCGAAAAGACTATGGAGTCTTATTATGGCGAATAATACGATTTGGGTCACCTTCATCATTAATTCATTAATTCGTAAATGATTTAGGGTTATTATAAACAAGCTGGAATATAATATAATAATGTAATAATAATTTATTAGCACTAAACGTACTTTTCACAAAAAACAATACAATTATTTATACTACCTCTTAACAAATGTCTATGACATAGCTCGAATGTATTCTATACAAAGTTTTACAAATACATTTACATTTCTTTCTTCCTTTATCACTAGTGGCAAATTATTATACAATTGAAACCCCTTATATATTAATGAATTCTGTGTATCTGATCTATTGTAGCTAAGTAATCTTATATTTAGATCTGCATTTCTTAGATTATATGGCTGCGCATCCGTCATCAGTGTTATTTTCTCTCTTAAATATGTCGGCAGATCTCCGTTCTTGATCCTGAATATAAATTTCAACACGTTAAGATCAATTCTCGTGTCACATCCATCCACTTAAGAGCTGAGAGCATCCACCTAATTGATGTGTATCTATTACATTGCAAGATTATCCTCATTGCCCTATTTTGATGTTTCTGTAGTCTGTCCTTCGCTGTACGTGTGTATAGAAAAAGTACCATCGAGCAGTATTCGAAATGAGGTTTTATAGTGACATTGTAGATTTTTATTGCACTCGCTAGTGAAACTGATTTCCTCAACCGTTTAAAATATGATATCTTTTCCCCAATCTTTTTACATACATAATCCACGTATTTATTGAAATTTAGTTTATTGTCCAACATTATACCTAAATATTTAATGTCATCAACAAATTCAATTCGCTCATTCTCGATTGCAATCGACACATTTAATTTGCTGTTTAATATCATACATTTTGATTTACTAGTATTTAATTTTAGCCGATTGCTATTCATCCATGCTTTAACTTTGTTCAGATCGCTTTCTATTTTTCTTTTGATATCATCTATGTTTTCCCCAGTACAAAATATCAGTGTATCATCAGCAAACAGCATGAGCTTTGAGTGGACTATCAGCTGCTTTAAGTCGTTTATATAAAGCAAGAATAATAATGTTCCTAAGACTGATCATTGTGGAACCCCCATTTCAGTTTCAATCGTTGTTGAGCGAGCTTCGTTGACCTTTGTTCTCTGCGTTCTTTTTCTGAGATAATCCACAAACCAATTCAATTCACACCCTTTAATTCCATACTTGTCCAGTTTCTTAATCAGAATATTTCTGTCCACCGTTTCAAAGGCTCGTTTCAAGTCTAGAAAAACAGCTACAATTGCATTCTTTTGGTCTATCTCTTCCTTCCAGTAGTTGACAATAAAATTAATTGTTGTCTCACATGAATGCTTTTTTCGAAACCCAGACTGTTCCGGGATTATTATCTTATTCCTTTTCAAATATTTTTCTAGTTGAATTTGTACAGTTTTCTCTAATATCTTCTCGAAAACATTTAAAAAAAACGAAGTGTCTTTCCACTTGATTCATTAACTTACCCTGAATTATATTTTTCATACAGAATTGAAATGCATAAACAAACTCAGACGGATTGGTCTGAGAGGCATGAGCTACCACCAAATTGGAGAGAGATGCAGGTGACGGCTCTGCTAATGTTTGTAAGTATTATTTTTATAAAATGTTGATTTAAATGGAACTTCAGTGCAACACCAGTATTGCACTTCAATATGAAAATGTTCGATGGGAAAATTTTTATATCAGAAGTGCAACACCAGGTTTGCACAGACTTCCCTGTTAACATACTAATCTAAATAATATATATATATATTTTTTTTTATATAGATGCGGCCCAGGGCGCAGTTCATTCATCTTGGGCACGAAGGCAGGCCTTTCGGGGCAGTGCCCATGATAAAAATGGAGGTTATCGTCAGCGGCGATTCTTTTGTTGCTGTTGGTGCGACGGCAACAAAAGCGAGGCAGAACGCCAGCGCAAAGGCATTAAATTTTCTGTTTGGAATTAGTATTAAAGAAGTCTGAAATGTCTTGTGTCTTGATTTTTAAAACTAATAAATAAAATCATTAAAATCATTATTGTTGACTTGATTGACCTGGGTTGCTTCGACGTTGTATGCAGCGCCGTGCTGTAACTTTTGGGGGCCCTGTGCAGACACTAAAAAAATTTTTTTTTAAAAATCATTGAATTCATTTTTATTGATCTTAATAATACAAAAAAATTATAAAGTAATTTTTCTAGCTCTTTTACTGGCAAATTCATCAATTATATCATTGAAATCAATTGTTCTGGCTGTTGCATTTTCTATCGACAGTATTGCTAAACCAGAAAGTCTTTCCTGTGACATTGTAGACCGTAGATAATTTTCAATTAATTTTAGTTTTGAAAACGATCGTTCACAATGAGCAACGGTGATAGGTATTGTTAATATTATTCGAAATACGATACATACATTTGGATATAATTCTTCCAAATTCCTTTCTAAAATGAATTCCAAATTTTCCATAATAGTAAAATTATCTTCTAAAATATATTTTAAAATTGAAAGTTCATTTTTAAATTCCACCTCTTCAATATCGCCTTCCAAGTGTTTGACCAGCTTTGTACAATTAGTATTGAATTCATTTGTATTCATAGTTTTTAGCTTCTTATTATCGAAAAGAAAACCAAAAATTTCATCTAAAGAATTATACGATTCAAATCGTTCTTGCAATGAATCCTTCACAACATCGATTAATTTATTAAAATAAGATTGTTTAAATTTATCTTCAGCAGTTAGATGGTTACACTCATCATCAATTTCAGGAATGATCTCACATATATCAATATCATCACAGCATTCAATTGGTTCAATTTCTTCTTCTGGTGGTTCAATTTCTTCATTTCGTATATCATCTGTACTAATAACATCTACATCGTCATATTTATCATTTGCTATATTTTTATGGTCTGTATAATAACAATAGTCAGCCAATCTTTTGAGTTTATGTACTCTCCGTTTTGGTAATGGTAAACTAGGTTCTGCTGAGTTATCAAGACAGTCGTTGTTTCTACTTGTTAATATTTGAGTATCATGAAAAGGCCGTTCAGTGAACTTTGCTATTACATTTATTTTTACCGATGATTCTCGTGCTTCTTTTATAATCTCTTCGAAATTGTTTTTGAAATCATCAAGCGATAATAGCATAGCCCTTGTATGTTGTAATGCAATATTAATTGCCATATCTTTTCGTTGAAGCAGTTGGCTGAAAATGTGAAGCTTTGATAACAAGTGATACCAAATTGTTGTCAATACAATAAATTCATAAGAATTTATTTGTTTTATTAAAGATACAGCTAGAGTTTTACAATCTGGGTAGCTATTTTTAAGTTCATCTAGCGCAAGACTAATTTCTTTAATCTGGTATTTCACAGCTTTTATACTTTTAAAGCGATATTCCCATCGAGTATCGCTGGGCGCCTTCAGATTAATTTTTAAATGTTTTACTTGAATAGCCCATCGCTTTGTTGATGCAGCAAAAATCTTATATAAATTATTTAATGTAGTGAAATAATTCTGACTTTTAATAGTGTTTTTAACACTATCTCCTATCACTAAATTGATGTTGTGTCCACCACACGGCGTATACCATGCTTTGTTGTTGATTTCTAAAATTCGACTTTTCACTCCCTTATATTCGCCTTTCATATTGCTTGCGTTATCATACGACTGACCACGGCAATCAGCAATTTTAATTCCTAATCCATTTAATTCCTCAATAAGGACGTTTGCTAAATTTTCTCCAGTCGATGACATTATATTTACAAAGCTTAAGAAACTTTCTTGAACACTTGGCTTTTGGTGCGCTATTTTAACATACCGAATAATTATGGACAACTGGTCTTTTTTGCGAAAATCCGGTGTAGAATCTATCATTACGGAAAAGTACTTTGATGATTTAATATTACTTACTATTATATGTAGAACTCTAGAAGCTAGTTGTAAAATAATTTCGTTTTGAATTTTCGGGGAAAAATATGATGTAACTCTTTTTTCCGTTTCAGTTATTGATTTTAAATGCACTTTTAGTTCTGGAACAAAATCAGAAAGCAATTCAATTACTCCCAAAAAATTACCATTATTTGGTTCAAAAAGTTTTTCGTTGCTGCCCCTAAAAGCTAAATTTCGTTCACTTAAAAACAATACCGCTTTTACGATACATTTCAAAATTATTCGCCATCTTCGTAGAACGACCTCTTGCTCGAATAAAAAGCAAAAGTTGCCGATTCCACTACAGCACTTCGATGTCTACACGCTCAGTTTTTTTAACGAAATCTACAGAATCGCTTCGCCAAAGGCAGAACGATGCATGTAATTCCGATCAACACGATTATTTTACGCACACAAGAGAACATCTACTCTGGTTTTCGGAACGCAAAGTACTGTATGAACAACGTCAAAATTGAACGCTTACGTCAATACAATACATTTGCACCGAACGAGAGATGCTTCACTTGGCAAACGTTAAACACCGACAAACACTCCTGCCACTCTAGTGTGGATTGGACCGACGGGAATCGCTACAAATTCACCAAGCCGTACTTTCGCACGAACGTCCAACAGGAAATTTTTGCAGGTTCTCACAAGCCTATTGTCTGTCTTCCAAGTGGATGACGCTACAACTAAGCTGTGCAACTGTACCCCCCCCCTTTTGTTCTTTTAGTCGCCTTTTACGACAGGCAGAACATACCGTGAGAGAATTCTTTATCCCCTCTCACAGGGAGGTAAAGGCTAATGCCCAAGAAGACTTAGATTTTGTTTTAATTTTTATATGAGTCCCAAAGAATGTACAACAAGAGTGTTATTGTGTAAATAAAAATTGTTATTTTGAGAGTATCATGTGGCGCTCATTTGGAATTTAACACGTCTTTATACCACGCATGCAACTAAGTCCAACTTATAATAGGCTACCATTTATATTAACCCGAATACTATTTCCGGTAAGACTATCTTTTGCAATGACCATCAATAAGGCTCAGGGACAGAGTCTTACAAAGATAGGTATATTGCTTAGGGAACCAGTCTTTTCTCACGGAATGTTATATGTCGCGTTTTCAAGAGCTACAACTCGAACCTCTGTTCATGTTGCTGTCGAAGACAGTGATAAGCAGGGAAAATTAGTAGCTGGACGAGATAATGTTTTTACTCCGAACGTCGTATTTCGGGAAGTATTAAACTAATTTTGGATAACATTATTTTTTGTTGGTGATCAACAATAGTTGTTCATTATTTAGTTTAATTCCAAAACATTTTTATCGTATAGAGTACAATAAGTATCTAAAGTATTCTTACTGTTTCTCATGTAGAAATACCTTTAAGTAAGTTAAAATATTTTTAGATATTGTATTTTTGCGAAAATACCTAACTTCTGTTAGGGGAAACATTCATATCTTATGAATGTAATGATGGTTTATAGGCCTCCTTGGGAACTACCATTTAAAAAAAGTAAGAAAGGAAATAATGGTTATAGGCCTCTTTGGGAACCCACCATTTAAATAAAAGGGTAAGAAAAGCATGGTTATAGGCCTCCTGGGGAACCAACCATGTAAAAATAATGGTAACGAATCTAAAGGGACACCTCATGGGTGATTTGGAAGGTCCCTCATTATATTATATTATATGGTATATATATTTTTTTATTATTATTTTTTATTAAATATTTTTTATGTAATTTTAATAATTATTTATTTATTTTCTAATTTCTAATAAAAAAAGTATCATTTAATTTATTGATGTTTTTTTTGTAAAATGTAGACATGACTCCACTCTTTTGTCCATTGCTCCTCACCCACTTTACCGTTTTTCGCATTTGTGGCTGTGGTTTGCATTGCATGTGTGTGCAATCGGCTTCCTGGCTGGCTGCGCAAGTTTTATAAAATTGTGAGCTCCGCAGAATTATTTTGTTTTCTTTAATTTTTGCTTTTAAAATATCAGATTGGTCATACAATCATACATTTTTTATTATTTTTCTTGTTACATTAAATTATTTCTGTTTGTGCCATTTCTGTATTGTTCGCTTGCTTTTGGAGCCCTAAATTTGTATTGACAACCGAAAGAAGAGCAGTAATGCAGCAGGTAGGTTTCCAGTGTTGAAAACTTTGTGAAGTGTACACGTTTGTGCATGAAAAATGTAACAACAATCCTAAAATTAGTAACTTTTTCTGAAGCAATTTGAAGAGCAGTAATAAGTTTTGAAGTGGTCGCAGTTATGCAGCAGGTAGGTTTCCAGTGTTGAAAGCATTAGGATCTCGGACTCCATGGACCGGCCGTTAAGTCATAGCACAACTACATGCATACATATATACACATGAGTTACAGCTATTTTTCTGTTTCTTTTCTTCCAATTTTTGCTTCTTTCCGCTCAAGAAGTAATTTATATGTCCCAATCAGCAACAAATTGTCAACTGTCAAACCATTACCCTGAGAAATTTTTAGTGTAAACACGGGGTAGCCCAGTTTAATATATTTTCGATTAAAATTCTAATATGTTTTCGATTATTAAATTTTGCAAAAATTTTACTAACGCGCAAATGGCGAAGCGTCTTATTAAAGATTTGTGTAATGGCGTCGCGTTTAAAAGGAGTACTCTTTTTGTAATACAATAAATCAAGCAGAAAATGGAAGCTTCCCGGAAACTGGTAGAATAATTGATCTTCATCACGAGGATAAGTCTGGAAAAGGATTATCATTGACTGCTTTTAAGGCTTAACCACAATGTGCATAACCTTGCATATACAAGGCTTGAAAATATCACGAATGCTTCCTTATGCATCACTAACATTTGTATAGTATTTACACAAACTGTCAAATTTGCTTATGCAAAGTACGATCGCGAGCGTACAGACAGAAGTTGACGAAAGGAATTAAAACTTGACGAACGGCTTCTTATTCCTATTGTGGGTTGTTATTATGAAAAGCAATTGCTCGTGGGTTTGCATGTGCTAGCATATGCACATTGTGGTTAGGCCTTTACTTTGCTGGCATTCCTTGAGAACAAAGTAAGAAGCATGACAACTGCTTTAAAAAATTAACACCCAACACATTTTATATTACAGGAAGAGATACCAACCTACCAAGACGTAATCAATAAGGGCTTGGCTTATTTAGTTAAGAACATAGATGACGAAACTGATCTTTATTCGCTTTCTATATCTGCATATACTCTGCAAAAAGCCAAGCATGATCAAAAAGATGAAATTTTAGGAAAACTCAATAGTCGCACTAAGAAGGATGGTAAGTGATTTTTATGAGTAACATCTCCTTCTAATATTTTTTAGGCGACGCAATGGTGGGCAGAAAAAGAACCCGAGAAAGCTGAAAAGGATTGTTTTTGGTGCAGTTCTCAGAACACTGATATTGAAATAACTTCATACAGTATGTTAGCCTTGCTAGAAAGCGGCGCTGGAGAAGAAACCCTGCCGATTTTGAAATGGTTGATTTCCGAGAGAAATAGCAATGGTGGATTTTCGTCTACTCAAGATACCGTTGTTGGACTTCAAGCACTTATTAAATTCGCTGAAAAATACAACACTGAAAAAGGAGACGTTGAGAATAATTTCTCAGATGACAAGGGAACAAATGGAAAAATTACTGTAACTTTAGAACTTCGCAGGCATATTATTTAATTGTTCTTATCTTAAAATTAGCTTCATTCCTCAAGGAGATGAAAACGTTTCAAATATGGCTGTTATGGAAGTTAGTTTACCTAGTGGATACGTAGCTGATCCAGATAATCTTGAGGAAGTAAAACAAAGATTTCATTATGGGAAGCATCTATTGGAGATAATAAGTGTTAAAGTTATGCAGTAGGTAAAGAGCAGTAAGTCAAGTGTTAAAATGCAGAGAGATTTCCTCAGAAGGTAAAACAAAGAATAGGAACAATTTAAATAATTTAAATAATATAAAGCCACAACAAAAATTCCACAAAAACCATTTTATGAAAACAAGGATTTAAAAAACTTCACGGATTATATAATTCGTTTAAATGTAAGTCAACTGCTATAGTGTCTTTGTAAAAAGAAAAATGTTTTCACAAATAATTAACAATTTTAAAAATGAAATATTGGACAACGAGCAATATGCTAATATTGGAAGAGAACATGATCACATCTATTGGAGATAATAAGTCTTAAAGTTATGCAGTAGGTAAAGAGCAGTAAGTCAAGTGTTAAAATCTCCTCAGAAGGTAAAACAAAGAATAGGAACAATTTAAATAGTAATTGGCAGTTGGCAGTGACCCTTCTTTACAGTAGAGATTATGAAAGGTAGTGATGGAGAATCAAAACAATCTTTAATAGAGACCTTCAACATGGTTAAGACAGTATGAGTGCTGTTATACACTTGATTTGTAGGTATATTTATTCATAGAGGTATTTTAAAGATAAGTGGGAATTGAGAGTTCTCTATGAATGAAAAAATTAAGCGGATAATCGAAAAAGGAGCTGGTGGATCAAGAATTACAATAATTAGAGTATACCACGGTTTAAATGTAGATCACCACCGACCAAATATTATTACGATTCTGTATTTGTTTCACAGTTCTTTAATGTATGTTACAGTATTTCATAGAGTGGGTGTTCAGACAGTGACGTGTGGTTTAAGATATCGCTTGAAAACAAAGACCGCGGCAGATTTGCCAAAAGGGTGGAAGAATTTTTTTTGTTAAGTCCAATGAGAATTCCAAAATTAAGGAAATCGCCTGCAGTTAATTGGGGAAAGGTAATTTATTTATTTGTAATCAACATACAGTCATGAAAAAGCTCTTAATGAACTATGCTACTAATCGAACCACATGAATTAGATGAAGCAGCTAGACGTCAAGATGAAATTATATAGGAATGCATTGGGGAGCAAAAGATAGAAATGGATGACAATGAAACATTCCAAAGGAACAGAAAAAATCATTTGGGTAGATTTTGATCATCCAGACATTATGAATTTCAACTTAAATTACAGAAAAGGCGATGTGAATAAAAGAAATCACAATCAGTTTAGGTAGGTAGGTAAGACTTGAATTAAACAATTGTACTTTTTTGAAAAATCGATTCTTCAATTGTTTGTTGCCTTGCAACTTGTGTTGTTTGCAGAATGTGGTTGTTTAAAAGTTTTTTTTTTCTCAAGGTAGATACCTTTACAATGTCTAGGATCTGCGATAGAATAGGATCACTTACATGGGTTTCTTTGAATATGGCCGCTTGTTATCCATGCATATAAGAAAAAAATAAAAACTGCCACAGTAGTAGCGCGTAAAATGCTGTCATACGTGATATGAATTTTTGTTTAGTTCAACAAGGCAGAACCAGCTTAACTTCAGGACAAAATGTCTACCGTTGCCCTTAGGCCTTAGACATGGCTCCCTCAAGCTGGAGATATTTATATTATTTTTAAAAGTGCTACATTCCCGATTGATTTTTTTTTTTCATATTTGCTTGATATTTTCAAGTCTTCAAAATCAGAGAGTAACATTTTTCTAATAAATCTTTTATTACTCTGGCTACCTCAATGTAAAGGGTGTACACGTAGGTTACGTTTCTGCCACTTTTATTGTCTGGTATTACACAGAGTGCAGTCTGATTTCTTAGCAGGACTTTAAACCTTATAATTTGCATCTCTATCTGTACAAAGGCCCGGCATTTGAAAGCTGTTGTTAACTTTGACCGTTCCCGGCAGTAGAGAGCCATGGTGTAATTGACTCTGTTTTTATTTAATTTAATTTGAAAATTAATCGGAAAGAACAGGTAATCAATACATTATTTTATTCTACCAGATGAAGGTTCGATGTCAAAGCATTGGCTAGAATATATTTGTACGTTGTGGAATATTATCCTCCGCGGGTACTGGTTCTACCTTGCTCGGACTTTGTGGGTAGTGTACCGCGTCTCGCGTAGACCTGTCATAATTAAACAAGTCAACTAATATCGCATATTAAAGTTAGTTAGATGTGGATAACGAACGGCGTCTTGCAATAAACCTAGTGAGTACTATATCCGTGGTATTTTACCGCAATTCGTTAGTTCATGTAAATTTGGTATGTCCCAAGCAATTTGTTAACTGGAAATTTTGTTTTCTCCAGTTCGAGTAGGCTATAATGCATATTTTAAAGGATAATTCAGTAGTGTCATAGTGTGAGACTTAACTATTGAATAAGAATATGTATACTTTTGCCAAAGCTTCGTATTTAAGGAATATCATACGTTTTCCTGCTTATGGTTTCAAAACCATTATTATCTATTTTAAGATTTGAACATAGAAGAGCAAACTAGCTAGCATAGGTAGGTAGGTAGGCAGTGTAAAACCAAGTCCTTCCACAGGCACTTAAATAGAGTAAACAGCGAATAGGAGGAAATGCATTCCTCAAGATCATTAAAGTGGTCGCAGTAATGCAGTAGGTAAGTAGGTAGGTAAGTAGGTAGGTTTCAAATTGGAGCAGAGCAATTTCAGATGACGAGTGTTCTTCAAAAATTCAACAAAATCGTGGTATATTCGGGAAGTAACTAGTTGAAAGAATTATGTTTCAATTGTTGAAATGGTCGCATTTATGCAGTAGGTAAGTAGGTAGGTAGGTACATAGGTAGGTTTCTAATTGGAGCAGAGCAATCTCAGAAGATGAGTGTTCCACAAAATCGTTGTTTAAGCGGCAAGTAACTACTTTAAAGAATTTGATTTTAAGTAAAAATTAGTAACTTTTTCGGTAGCATCAGTGATTTAAATTGGAGATTTCCTCCGAAGATTAAACAAAGATTAGAAGCAAGTAACAAGAATTAGGTTTTTAAGTGTTTAAATGGACGCAGTTATGCAGTAAGTAGGTTTTACTAACACTATAAATGGAATAAATGGAAATGGACAACAAAAATATTGAACTAGTCAAGGCAGTTTTATTCATTCATGCATGACATGTGCATGCCAAGTAAAAATCCCAATCAGATGACCACTTTCCTCTGGTACTATGTTCGATTTGAAGGATTTTGGAGAAATTTGTACTCGTCCAACACCATAAAGGATTCAACATTTAAGAAATTGACATTAACACAAAGTCAGGTAAAATATTGTGCATCGGAAGCAGGACTATATAATATATTTTTTTATACATAACAACATTATCTACCAGTGTAGGTAGTAAGGTAATTTAAGTAGGTAGACAATTTAAGTATGAAGGCTATTTAAATATGTAGGCAGTGTAGGTAGTAAGGCAGCAATTAAGAAAGATATGGAAAAGCATTGCATCTCAATCAAAATCAAAATTTTTTAGTATCAGTGCATTGCATCTCAATCAAAATCAAAATTTTTTAGTATAAGTGCATCAAAATGGCTCTTCAAAAAAAAATGGCCTTAGTCAGACGTTCACATATTTCTAGTGGAAAAAAGGATTTTTACATACTTTTTATTTATTTATAGATAACTTGCACGTGTTTTGATTTCTTAAATGAAGCTTTCAATGGTTCTGCACTCATTTCTTAAAAACCGTGCAAGGTAAAATTTTATTGTGTTATTGTGTTTTTTTGATTTGCTGATCAATAAGGGATTCAATTTATATTGACCAGTAATGTTGGTACATAACAGGAAGGTTACGCGCTCCTTTACGATCTTACGACATGATGCAGTTTTCTTTTGACACAAAAGTTTTGTCAGGAATAAGTTTCCAAAAAAAGCCCAGTCTCATCTGCATTGTATATTTTCTCCTTAACAAGTTTCATCTCCATAATTTTTTGGGAAAGCTTAACTTTAAAAGGGCTGACAAGTTGTAATTGTAATAAAATATTTTCCCTACAAATTTTTAAAAGCCATATTCCAATTTAATTAAACTAATCGTTAACTTATCAAAAAATATAAAGCCCTCACTCTCCGAAGCTCATTCCACTCACGTCGTCGCAGAAACCATAAAGTGCATCTCCAATCCTAGAATATTCTCCGCGTTCTTAAATTTTTATTTTGTAGATCCGAAGAATGATCTAACTACAACCCTTTTTATGTTTGAGCTGCAATGCCTGATTTTATAAATGGTGGCTTTGGTAACCCGATACTTTCCGCAAGGACCTTACATGGAATGCCCTTCTGTATTTTAGTGAACATTTTTCTTTTTCTTTTCCTCTGAAGTTCGACACTTCCGTATTTTTCTCCTTTTAGAATAAGACATTTTATTCATTTTCACTGAAATGCCACTCGCTTTCATATTACAAATGCTGTACAAAAACAAAACAAAAACAAATAAAAGTAGAAAGCACAGAGCAAACGGTAAATTAACAAAAGTCAACTTCAATGAAAAGAGCTTGCACTACTATGAGATATCGTAGATAAACAAACTTTGGTAAAAATAATCTTGAGTAAATATAATAAAAGTGTACTGTACTACTCAAATATGTAATATTTCGGGGACCGCAATAAAGTGAAGGAGAGATTAGAAAGAAAGTGAGATATGACAGCAAAAGTGGAATAAAATTAAAATATACAGTTTTATATACCTTTATATTATTAGAAATGTAATAGAATTACAAAAAAAAATAATGTAATAAAATTACAAAAAGCCTAAGATAAGAAGCCTATCTGTAACATTAGCAAGTATTGCATTAAATAATTATATTTTTAAAAGGAAAAGAATTTGATTAAATTATTTGAGGTTACTAAATACATGACTTTTAATTACAAAAACCTTTTTTCCCGCTAAATATGTATATATATTAATTGGTTATCTACAACTAACCAGCCAATACTTTTGCCTTGGTTATTCAAGTGATATAACCAAATAAACAAATGAAGATATTTTTAATTGAATTTTAGGACTACAAATTTTTAATTCCTCCAAAATCATTATATATATATGTGTTATATATGTGGGTGGATGGGTTATTACTGCTGAAATTAGTTGATGTCACACTTTCCTTATTTACAAACAACTAATCGTTGGGGTAATATAGACTAATTTGATAGAAAAATTAGAAATTTTAGTTTTCGGTATCAACCACAGACATGTATATAAATGGACTGCTTGTTGAACCAAAAATGCATGAAAGCAAATGGCACCACTTTCATATTCCTGTCCCTTTCCATAAGAGCATACTTTCCCACTGAACTGTGACGATTGAGAACGAGAAATTGCGTGTAAAAATCCTTGTAAAAACACTTTCTTCGACTCATAATTAAAATTTAACGATACAAATGGTCCCAAATACTTTTATGGTAAATTCGGTAAATCTCACGGACATCCATATAAGTAAAGTCGCAAATAATTTAAATATAACGCCAGTTTACGACAGTTGGTAGCATTGACAGTGAGAGCATACTTTCTGAAATGAAACAGGAGATCAAGCAGTCCATTTATATATATGTCAGTGGTATCAACAAATTATATTGGTTGAATACGCAAAAAATTATTTAACCTTAATGAAAATCAACCATTTAACTTTCTTGAAATTTACTAATTACCTTTAGCAAATTCCACTAATATATTGGAACTATGAACTAACATTAACGGTAATAATCCAATCACCAGTTACGAAATGCAATTAGCAATTTCAATAAACTTTTGATGAAAATAACTAATAGTATATATAAAATCAACAAATTGAAGTTGGAATATTCAAGCAATTTATTGTTTGATTTTGCAAAAGGTGATTGATTGTTTCAACTAATTAATCATACCTTTTAACTAATTTAATTTGTAATATGAAAGCAAGATTTACTAATATCATTTGTAAATACGCCTAATGAATTCAAAATATCAAAGCCATTCGAAATAGTTCGTTCAACCAATATATTGGTTGGGAGCCACTAGTAGATTCGTTGAGTACTTAATTGACAAATCAACAAATTTGGCTTAGCAAAATCAATAATAACATTGGTAAGCTGAAAAACAACCGACGACATTAGTTGATTAATACCAATGCATTGGTTAATTTTTACTAATCTGTTTTTTCGGTGTATGAAGGCTATTTAAATAGGTAGGCAGTGTAGGTAGTAAGGCAGCAATCAAGAAAGATATGGAAATGCATTGCATCTCAATCAAAATCAAAATTTTTTAGTATCAGTGCATCAAAATGGCTCTTCAAAAAAAATGGCCAAAATTTAAATATATGTATTTCAAACATTTAAAAAAAAAATTGTACTTATCTTGTTCCTTTCAATGTTATTTTAGTAATCGCAATCATATTTCATCAAATCGTCAAAACTCTTGCGTGGTGTTATGTCCATAGTAAAACATTTACAAGAACAAGCTGTAACCGGACATTCAAAATTTTGGCTGTAATATGGCACATGAAAATATTAATAATAAGATAAACATTTTCTTAACATAGAAAAAATTGGTATGTACCTAAACCATTGCATCAAGTGTTCCGTATGACCTCCATGTCGACAAGTCTGACACCAAGAAAACCATTTAGAAAATGGTTTTGATTGCCATCCTAAGCTTTCATGACCTGGACTGTTGTGTAAAAAATTACTAGTACCCATGTGTAAAAGACACAGGGAGCATCGAGGTAATGGTTTACGACAATTTGGACATGATGAAAGCTGAAAATGTAAATAGTAAGACATAAAAAAATACAAAACGTACGCGCAAAATTTGAGAAATTTTACCTTATTCAAATTGGATGAAGCGTTACGTATTCGTGCTTCTTCATGCAGAGCTGCAGATACAGATTTTCCACAAAAATTGCATAGTAAGAAAACTGATCGAGTTGGCTTTACAGGAGATCGAGTATTCTCCATTTTGATTTCAAGTTCAGCACGTTTTTCCCATAGATTGCTGGATGATTACTATAAAAACGTTTGCGCCAGACAAAGTAGTAAATTGATTACCATTCGATAATAAATTATTTTTAATAATTATGTATTTATTTCAACAGAAAAAGTTATCCTTAGCAAATAAAGGTAGACGAAAAAATATTTAGTGGGTATGGCCAGCCGAAGATACTGGCCCGCAAAGACGCTGTGGCAAAAGCATGCAATGAGCTTTTCGGCACGGACTTTATTTAATTAGTAAGTATGTATATATAAGAAGAAAAAAAATGATTTAGGCTTACTGTGCATGGCCTAAGATCAATTCATCAAAATCAGTTTCAAAATGGACATATCCCTGCAATCTTTATATTAATAATATATTAATACAAGCACATGGTGTAACCTTTCGCTGCATAGCAGTTTTCTTCGGATATTAATCTGAAGCTAATTTACATAGTATTATTTTTGAAGCTTAGTTATTTTAACCGATTTGTTCAAGTTTTATTTCGCTCGAGAGTTTTATCCTCGAGAGTATTATTTTTAACTCGCGAGTGATTTTTATTTATCGAGAGTAAAAAAATATTTCTCGCTCTCGAATAAATCAAAGAAGAATTATTCGCTATCCAAATTTGCTCGTCTCTCGGAGTGTTACGCTTACCAGTAAGTTGTAGTTAACCAGTAAGCCCCTCAAGGGGGCCAAGGCGACGCAGTATTCCCCGGCTTGTTAAGCTGGAGAATTTGCGTGCTATTCCGTGTCAGGGAAGGGGGGTACTTCTGTTGAAGTTTCTGTGCAATGGCCTGCCCTGGAGTTGGGCTAGGCCAATGCACAGAATGTTCCTACCGGCGTTGACGTCCCGGTTCCACGTGGTACCACAGTTTTTGCAAAACTGGAACCTGTGTGGAGACCGAGATGTCTTCGCCGGCTCGAAACATATGCTGCACAGCTTCGTCGTCCTGAACTCATCCACTTCGAGGACAGAGCAATGAGCTTTGAGTGCCCGCAACAATTTCGTGTGTGGCGTCCGCACGTAGCCACGTATTGGCGAATTTGCGGCAATTTTCGTTGAACCAATACATACCAGAGTTTCTGGAGTATTATTGGTGATTGTTTTTGCCAATTGATGCACTGCACGCTCTGTGCAAATGTAGTGCTTGAAGCGCAAACGTGCAACTTTGCGCTGCCCAAACACCGCTTGTCAGCTGATTCAATCGAATCACTGAATGAACAACATGCAAAGATAAATCATGAAAAAACTGTACGGCAGAATTAGACTTTAGACTAATGCAGAAAATTCAACAATCACTGCATTAATAGAGAAACAGGGAAAGGTTACATCATATGCTTGTATAATAAGCTGATGTAAAACCTCTTTTTCAGATTCTCTTTCAGAGAGGATCGTAAAAAAACAAAATTCATACAATCGATGATACTTTCTTTAATGAACTTATTCTTGATTTTTACAAAATATTTTAGGTAGGCAGGTAGCTTATGTAGCTTAGTAGGTAGGTAGGTAGCTTTAAGGGACACTTTGAACAAATGGAAGAAATTTTAAGTGTTAAAAGGGTTGCACGCAGTAATGCAGACAAATTTCAAATTTGAGCAATCTCTCATAATTTGTCTCTTTACGATCTATACGGGAGTAAGACAAAGTCCCTAACATTACTTACATCCGCATATAAGATTTACATAGGAACTATGAAAAACTGCTATGCAGCGAAAGGTTACACCATATGCTTGTATAATAAGCTGATGTAAAACCTATTTTTCAATAGTTGATATAAAACTCAGTAATCAGATCTTTGATGAAGTTCTTAATAAGGAAAAAGAAAGAATAATAAATGAAAAAGAAAAAGAAAAAGAAAAAAAACGACCATTAGCAGATAGTGATTCATGCAGTGATGAAGCTTCTGGACTAGATTTAAGAAAATACATATCAGTAAACTATTTCGATACTGAAAATGCTGACAACTAATCATGAAAATCTATCAAAGCTACTGAAACGAGATCAGCAGTCTCTCTACAGGATGTAAATAATGGTAGCGATATAGAAAGTGATACTGAGGACAATAAGATGGATGAACAAACAAATCTTCCAGATATAAACAAATAATGATGTTGTGCAACATAATAATTTCATAAATAGTGAAGATCATTTGGGAAATGCAAATATAACTTCCATTTGTATACCAAGTGATGAAAAGCTGCATATGGATGCAGTAGTTATAGTTGAAAAGTTAACAGATAATGACTTGGAAAACTATTACGACGAATTACGTGAAAAGGAAATCGATTCTAATTGCACTTCCAAGTTCATTATTATACGACGGTAATATAACCTACTGCAGCCGACATGCAATGTTTTGTAAAATATGTAAGTACTACATGTATACAACCATCTTCCAACGGATATTATATAAAACCTTTATTTTAAAAGTTAAGTTATTTATGATCCAAAAATCCTGTGACTACATTCAACTATTTTATAAAAAAAAGCAGTCTCTACTGCAATTCAAGATTGGAGAAAAATATCCTTGATGCACATACATATTTTTATACCCTAGATGAAATCATAGGGGTATACTAAGTTTGTCATTCCATTTGTAACACCTCGAAATAATGATGGTAGAGCAAAATGGATTGGACACCCATTCATAATATTAAAAGTTATTTCGATTTTTGCATGTCCGTCCGTCCGTCTGTGCGCACGATAACTCGAGAACGCGTATACTTAGAAAGCTGAAATTTTGTACACAGACTTATCAATACTTGAATAGATCGGTGACCATACGAAATTTAATACGGGCATTCGTCTAGGGTATCATAAGAATTGGTCTTAGACCAATTCTAGCTTTTTTACTTGTTTTAAATTGTATTCAGGTTTTAGGAGAACCAAGGTGTTCGTCAATGATGCAAGGGATCACCGATTATTAATGGAGAGACTTCGTAGCACAAAGGTGGAAACCTTCTCTTTTGCACCTAAGGGAGCCAAAAAAATTTCCATAGTACTCAGAGACTTAGGGACCGATACAAAAGTCGAGGAAATCGCCGAGGCACTTAAAGAAAAGCCACCTAATACTAAAATTTCCAAGGTCTCAGCCTTCAGCATATGTTAAATTTTTATTTATATGTTAAATACGCTAAAATGGTTTTATGTTTTAGACAAAGAATATTTTTGAATGTGTTTATTTTTGTATGAATGGTCTTGTTTCTACGTACTTGAGTGCATAGATAAATTACATAGGCGATTGTGCAACTGTATATGCTTCGAAATAATGATCAGCTAAGACTTCAAAATTTTAGAAACAGCAGCTCTCAAAATTCAATAGTTTATAATGGCTTTAAATACTTTAATGCAGTGGTTCTTAACCAATGCTCCGCGGATCAGTTGTGATCCGCAACCTTGTTCCAGGTGCTCCGCGAAACGAAAGTGAAACAGCTTTTGAGAATTTCTTGTTTTTTAAATTCAAAAACAAAAATCTTATCAGGTAAACTGACATTTTCTGTTCTCGTATTGGCCGTCGTTATATAAACACAAAGTTTCACATAGTCTAATATAAATATGATTTTAATTATTAATTAATTAGATTTTATAAGAAGTGACAAAATATTTAGTTGAGCAAGTATCTTAGATAATAAATTATATTTGGCGATGATGCAAAAAATTAAATTATGAAGATTTCCCTCTCTAATGATACAATATAAAAAAAAAGAATAAAAGACATGTCGCATGATATTGAGGAAACTGTTAATAATAAACTTTCGCAAAACATTATAATCTGTATTGGATAAAATTGTACAAATAGTAAATTATATCAAAGCAAGCCTCCTGCAGGCACGCATTTCTAAACAACTTTGTCTATGGAAGCTACATAAGTATAAAAATTTATTTTTGCAGACTGAAATAAGGTAAAGTTCTATGCCGTTCTATTGGAGCTAAAAGATGAACTGCTGTGATATTTCCAAAATGTAGCTATGGATAAATTTGCTAAATATCTTGAAAATGATATTTAGTGTGGTAAATTGGCATATTTAGATTTTTAAATACATAAATTAAGTGAATACAAGAATTCAAGATAAAAATGAAAATATTTTAACAGTCACGGACAAAATGCTGGCATTTAATAAAAACAAAAATTGAATAACAAAAAAATAAAATCAATTCGCAGATATTATTCCTGCTATAATAGAACATCTAACAATATTGGATGAAAATAGGGCGTATTACTTTCCATCTGTAAAACTAGAATCATAATGAATGGATACGAAATCCATTTGAATCTTCAAATACAGAATTATTTTTGCAAGAAGAAGAAATTATTTTATTATCAACAGATCACTCTCTAAAAATGTCAAATGATTTTTTTTTTTTGGATTTTCGTCCAAGAAGAATATCCATCACTCACGATTTTATTATAATTTGTTACCACATATATTTATGAATTGGGGCTGTCAACATTAACCAATATAGAAACTAAAAAACGAGAAAGACAAATAGATCTAGAAGAGGAAATAAGGGTAGGAATATCTTATATGCAAAACTCTCCTGGAATTAATTAATTAATATTAATTAGTTGTGATGCTCCGAGAAAGTTTTATGTAACCTCGACCACTGCTTTAATGTGAAGTTAGAAATATAACGAATATAAAATTATGGTGTTATGGCCGTAGCGTATTGCATATAGCAATATGCTACACGTACTGAAGCGTGGTGTAGGCGGCTGCGTCAAGCAAAAAAAAAAAAAAAAAAAAAAAAAACGCACCCCCGACCGAAAGAAATGCATTTCCTCAAGCTGCAAATGACAGGCTGGTGATGACAAGGAAGAAGACCACTTTTTTGCGCGAACAACAAGTACGTGTGTGAAAGACATCCAGGAGAAACTTTTTGATCATCGAAAATCTGCGAAGACATCCTGCCAAAAAAAGGAATTTCTGAGTGGTGAAGGACAGGATAAAATTAATCTGACAAGATCGATAAATTTTCACTAGGTTTCGCTTGAAATCGTGATAGTATAATTGAACGGTTGAACAGGAGTCTTGGTGGATATTCAAGATCATATACGACTGCTTTTTAAAACCTGCAATTGAAAGAAATCAGGATCGTCCAAATTCATCCCGACAATACCGAAAAACTACATGGGGGAAACCTCATACGGATTCAATTTCCCGGTCTCATTCTAAGAGATTTAATAGAAACGAAGAGTTTGCGGCAGAAGATGTGAGAGCAGAAGGAGCTTTCGTTTTAGGGAAATCTAAGACTATTCAACGAACTAGGCATACAAAACTCTGTGGACATCATCCGATCATTGTTGAGCAACACATGGCAAAATACGAGTAATTTGCATATCTTACTAGAATTTATTCCCCACGGAGAACTATTTACCCAAATCTGTAAATCCTCGTATGAGCTCATTCGTCTATACATAGCAGAAAGATCCCTTGCCAGTGACTTCCTCTTTGCACAACGTCGGAGTCACCTGGTGAGATGTTAAACCAGGGAAAATCTTATTATCAGTCACATACCACATAAAAAGTGCAGACTTTAGATCGAGCAAATGGTTAAAGTGTGGCAAGCGAAATAGGACCATACGCGGAACTTTCCAACTATAAGTACGGTCTAGTTTTTAGCAAAGTTTATCGAAGCGATAAAAATCTGGACAGTTAATACTTTTTGGCTGTATAGTTCTTTTTAAGGAATTCTATGTTAACGTTGCAAGTCGAGACAGTAAATTTTAATTCAATTCGTTTATCTAGAAGGTCTGCTGAAGCGCTTCATCACGCCGTGGAGTTGAATTGTGAGTATCCTTTATTTATGTTACCTATTCTTTTTGACTTATGTATAAATTTCTGCTCTGCCACGACTTACTTGCCCGTGAGAAACTTTGCGTTATTGTTGTTTTTTTTTTGCAAATACCTAAAGATCTTCCAATTTAAAACTATATTTGGATATATGGGTACTTTCATGGTGTACCTACCTACATATGGAATTCTGATTTTTTTTTTATTTTTGTTTTACTGCGTATATATACATATATAAATAGCTATAGTCAATTTGTTGAATATAGCACATCACCGAAAGTACTGAACGAAACATCCAGGAATTAAATCGAAAGGCAATATTTCTAGTGAACTGCAAGAGTATGGTTTTAAACTGGAAGATCTTCACATACATAGTAGGCCGGATGTATGAGTGAAATAGCAATCCCCCATCACTAAATTATTGCAAAATAAAGTTTTTTTCAAGGAAATTAGTTAGCGATCAAGTGTAAAGTAATATTGTTTGGTAACCTACACGCTTCTGTCTTAATTATTTACATTCTTCAATTTTTGTAAGACTTTAACAAAACGTTTTCGTCATGAAGCGGTGTCATTGCTAATTACACAAGAGAAAAGTATCGTTTAAAGAAATGTTTATTTGTACCAGAATCATCAACGTAATGATATAACCAGATTTAATGTTAATACCAATAAAAATTTTTTGAATCTAGAAATCCCCATTATAGAAAATAATACCTTCATATTTAGGAAACAGATGTTAAGGAATTTATCTCAGGGTCTGTAATTTAGCCTTCAAGGAATTACATTTTAAATGGAAGTTCAAAGCCCATCTTTTTCCTTTTTATTTGACGTATCTTTACGTTAATGAATTTTTTTATATACATAGCTTTAATCTAATGATATTTTTCTTTATATACATAGCTTTAATCTAATGATATTTTTCTTTATATACATAGCTTTAATTTAATGATATATCGGCCCAAATATATACATATTATATACAGGTGCCTTGAATTAATGATATGTCAATTCACTATGATAGTTAGACGTATACATGTCCTTAATGTAATGAGATTTTTCCAGATACATCGCGTTAGTTTATCTGAGCTACGATAATTTTGAATTAATGACGTTGATACATGTATGTGTCTTGGATTCACTGTAATTATAACGTAAAAATATGAATTCTGGAACTTTTTAATTCTTCCTTTACTGTCCTGGAGCCCGCTCACATAAGATGAAAGTCGTCTACGTTCGCCTAGTCTCTCTCTCTCTCTGTACAGGTCAACTAGGGACACTGAAGAATTATCCCCCTCAGAGTCAGATGGGAGGATGGGGCAGGCAAAGAAGGCAGACCATCTGCGCCTTCGATGGGATACAGGTAAGTGACGTAAGGGTCCCTTCAGGACCGAATGTGTGCCGGCTTTGGTGTGATAGGCACGAACATTTTTTTTTGATTATGGCTGACTGCAGCGGCAGGTTTTTGTGGAACCCCCCCACACTCTCCGCCAATAGTTGAGGCGAACTAGCGTGCCGCCCTGCAGTCAACGCTGCCCGTCGAGTGATCTGTCAGCTCATGCTGACAGTCGGGACTTTACGTCCCAAACGAATCACTCTTCATAGTTCCATAACAGCATCTTGAATGTTTTGGGTTCTATTCGAACTCAAGTTCACCATTGCAAAATTAAGAATTCGGAAAAAATTACAATTAATACCATCAATTCAAAATGAAAAAGAATTATACCCTAGTCACACTCATACTCATACCCCATTAAAAAACCTGCAGTAACCGTAGACTAGAAACAGCCCCTGTAGATATCCTTGCTTTGCATGGTGATGGAATGTCTTTATTCACTATGCAATTATTGAAAGTTAGGTAGATTTTAATCTGCATTATAGTATCGCAATAAAAAATATTCCTTTTTTCTCGTTTCGTCGAGAAGCTACCTGCTAATAAAGCAAAGTAATTAGTTTAGATGTGGCAAGATGTCCAATAATTGCTACGGAGCTGATGAATCACAACGAAAACCTACAATGTTGCTTAGACATCTTTACAATAAGTGCCGAACCTTTTACCCGTTTTAGGATCTTCTGTGCAGGCATGTATTTTCAATTACTTAAGCATTGTTATGAAATGTGAACAGATTTTGTTTTCAGAGAAAATAATTTCAAATGAAAAATGAAATATTGAAACGGTCATAACCTGTTCAGCAATGCAATAAAGGTCAACTTCGGAGAAAATTATTTTAAGAAAAAAGGAAATGTGCGTACGTTCCTGGCATATTAATTGCTAAAGTATAGTTCACACAAGCGAAGTTACTGTCCCAAGTAGCCTCGTTTTCAGTCCCTCACCTCCTCTTGACATACTCATCAGTTTACTTGCGACAGTACGAAAACGAGTTCCACTCACTTCAACTTTTTAGCGAAGTGGAACCTGAGAAATAGTCAAATTGAGTGTATTTTCTGCAATTGGTACACGTTTTGATGTGTGTAGTCATTTATAATATCATCTGGCGTGGAACTTGTGAAATGTGAAGATATTTATTTTTGAGAGAAAATGATTTCAAGTGAAAAATTACATATTGAAAAGGTCATTAATTGTGCAGCAATGTAATTAAGGGCAATTTCGGAGGAAAAATTCTAAGAAAAAAGAAAGTGCGAGTACGTTCCTGGCATATTGATTGCTAAGGAATAATATTTTTGCTTACGTAATTATCTTTAAAATTTACGAAATTTCTTACTGAAAAATAAAAAGCAGTCCTTTGTATAAAAGCGCAAACACAAATGTGCTGACATTTTACAAGTTCCACACCAGCTGATATTATAAATGACTACCTGAATCAAAACGTGTACCAATTGCAGAAAATACACTCAATTTGACATGTCTCAGGTTCCACTTCGCTAAAAAGTTGAAGTGAGTGGAACTCGTTTTCGTACTGGCGCAAGTAAACTGATGGGTATGTCAAGAGGAGGTGAGGGACTGAAAACGAGGCTACTTGGGACAGTAACTTCGTTTGTGTGAACTATACTTAAGTCCCGTGACACACGATGATACACACTCGAGACTAGACACAACGTAAAACCGGTTTTTGCATCGAGTGTGTACAACCCCATGATACACGGCATTTCCAGGCAGACAAGTTGATAAAATTAATGTTTGAAGCCTTTCCTCTGTTAAATTTCAGTACTCAGTGCCAGAACAATTTATTTTTAACCTCTTCTCCTTAGAGTAGTCATGCAATAACGAACATATTCATCACACTGTTATATGTTGATGACCCGCTAACTTAAGTTCAGTGAAACTAAAGCAAAAACCAGATATTTCTTATGGATAGATAGATAACATAACTCTACATAGCTTGAAAGATCTAATTTTTAATTAAACCTCTTACCTACGTTAAATTTTATGAACTGTAGGATGCAGTAGGATTAAATTTCGAAAACGGCTGTAAATTAACCGGCATAGCTTACGCTTGTGTCATGTACTCTGTTATATCTGCTTGGGAGCTTTGATTAATTGTATTATCCCAGTCTGGCTCTTGTTTTATTTTAATTATGTTAGTAGGATCACTGTAAAGATAAATTTTTATTTAACATATCAATTTGATGAGTAAATAAGAATTTTTTTTATTTACCTGTTTGTATGAATTTTATCCATCACTTCACCACCATTTTGTTCATTAGATTGTTGTTGTTGCTTGTTGTTGCAGCAATAGCTACTTGCGCCTGTGCAAAGAATTGAAAATCTTGAAGTGCTGCAACAACGGTCATACCTTCAGGAAACCCATGGTTTGGAATAAATTTTCCATCTTGAGGACTCTAAGCGACTGTCAATACGATAGTTCTCCCCGGTTGAAAGCTTTGTATAAGAATTTGCATTTGTCCCATTTGAAATTTTGGCGTTTGCTGTTTCAAATTAATCAAATAAAAAAAACGTTTGCTGTAGATAGATAACACGGACTTTCAAGACGGAATCAATTTTTTTCTGTAGCTTTAAATTTTTTTAAAATTTTTTCAAAATCTTATTTGTTGAAAAACAAATTATTTTTTGAGAGAAAAACAAATTTTTTAAAAAAATCTGACGGCATCACCAACACTTCACAATTTTCACTTGATCATATGTGTTGTTCTGTACAAAATAAATAAATTTTCCAATAAGAAAATCTAACCGTTATTATAAAACACTTATAATGAAAAGCAAACTTTAATAAAAGTTCCTGCTTGTTTGTACTTATTCGAATTAATTGTTGGGAAAATTTTTAATTTATTTACATTTTCCCCCCAATTAAAATGTATTATAAAAATATAACATAAATCAATTTAACTTAAAAGTTCACTCACCTTTTTTTTATCACAAGCACTCGGAAAAAAAAACAACAAAGCAATATTACTTATACTTATAATTAAAGCACTCCATCATAACTTAAAAACAGCAATTGTTGAGAATTGAGGAAAAACAAAATGAAGCCTTTAAAATTATAGGCCTAACCACAATGTGCATAAGCTTGCATATCCAAGCCTTGAAAATATCACGAATGCTTCCTCTTCCTTATGCATCACTAACATTTGTATAGTATTTACACAACAAACTGTCAACGGAATTAAAACTTGACGAACGGCTTGTTATCCTATTGTGGGTTGTTATTATTAAAAGCAATTGCTCGTGGCTTTGGATATGCCAGCATATGCATATGTGGTTAGGCCTGGCACGCAGCAGTACAGTACAGTTTGAAAGTGTTCAGTATGGCAGTGCAGAAATTGCAGGTGAAACGAACGAATTCGGACAGCTTAGCTTCGCCAGTACGGTTGTATTAATTGGAATGCAATTGACATAAAAATTGAGACAAATATATTGCTTATATACATCTATCTCTTACAAGCTCAATGACGGCATTTTTGCTTCAAGCGAACGCTTTGACAGCACTTAGCACTGAAATATAATAAGAATGGACTGAGCGTTGTTGCTTCTTAAAAGCCTGTACAAATATTGAACAGGCTGTGAAAACCCTGAATTGCTTACAATATAATTGTACCCCGATTCATAATTTATTATTATTTGTCGATCAGAAACAGTAAAGATGTTAAAAAATAGTATTTCATTACATAAAAATTATTTATGAAGTTAAAATTGTTTTAATTAACACAAAAATTAATTTTTAATGTTACTGGAAACTGTACTCCTCTGCAGATTTGATGTCAAACTTTATTGAGCTTGTAAGAGATAGACGTATATAAACAATATATTTGGCTGAATTTTTATGTCAATTGCAATGCATTCCAATTAATACATCCGTACTGTTTCCGAAATTGGTTACAGTTCAGTGTATATTTTGAGGTTGAAAGAGACAAACAGATTAGATTAATTAGAAATTATAAGAAAAATAGCAGTATTAAATCTTCTAGGATCATTGTATTGTATTTATTCGTTTTAAATATTTCTTCATACATTTTCGAGCATATTTTATTATTTTATCTTAAAAAATTCGAATTCTAAAAATTCAAAGTTTTTACTACACTACGCTACGCTTTCTTTCGTTCACCGTGCACCTGAACTCACGGCCTCTAGAAATTTCGACCTTTATTCTGTCACCGCTTTTTTCGGCTTCCGAATGGCTCTGAATGAACGAGGTAAGAACTAAAGGAGATGCAAATGAGAAAATTTCGCGTACCCAATTCTAACACAATGACACTGATATTGTTTGTACATAAGCGCCAGTCAGAGCAGAAACCTGGCTGAAACGCACCAATTGTGTTTCAGACTTTTATCAAGCAACTGTGGCAGTCCCATGCTTTTTATGAATTCGGGAAAAATGCAATTATGAGGATTAAGCGTGAAATACAATGATCTGTCGACTGCGACTCGATTTTAAGTCGAAGTCGACGCTGAGGTGAAATTTGTAATTAAATTAAAGCTTCAACTCCTTGAACAACCCAGAAGTCCCGACTTCTGCGATTGAACTGAAGTTGGCCGCAGCGAACACCAACTTTGCACTTTGAGCAAAGTTTAATTTCAGTCGGAGTCGCAGTCGAAGTTGAAGTTGCAATTGTATTTTGCGACATGTATTTATCATTTGAGCAAAGTCGAAGCCGAAGTCGAAGTCGTAAACGATATAGATTTTGAGGATAATTTTTTTTTTTTATTTTTTTTACATACATGTATGTATGATAACTGAAAATTTGAATGAATTTACATATTTTAGTTATTCAATTAGAATTGTTCGACAGATTAACGAATAGTAATAGGGTTCAGTTTATGAAATTTTGGCGAAGAAAGTTTGAGTTAAGAAACAGACTATTTAAAAATATGTAGGTATACATAAATTTCAGGGAAATTAAATTTTATCACCGGTGATCGAGATTCAAGCCTATATCCACCCGCCACCCACTGGAACATCAACGCCTTATCATATTCTATTCTTCACTAAAAGTTCACTTTTCATGCACGAAGAAGTTTCAGTTCCATAATTAGATAGAACTTCTTGAAAATTGAGAATCGAAACTTGATACTGGAGTATGTTTAGACTTGTTTTACTTAAGGCGATTTACGTAGTACTAAAATCCAGCTGCCGTCTTAGATTATATAACAAAAAGGATAGGCTTATGAGGAAGAAAAACTTAAGCATTTTTTCATGTTAGTAGAAACGCATCGATGTGTTCATTTTAGTCATGGAAGTAGTAAACTACGATATTTTCAGATCGGGCACATAATTTAGTGGTTGAAGAAACTTTATTAAGTATTGAAGATATTTAATAGAAGTGCAAAATGTTTAAATTAATTTTTAAATTAAAATTTTTTTTGTAACATTTTAAAATTTGTAAGAATTTTCCCAGTGCCCCCTATTTGTTTTCTGATAATATTTCTTGGCGTTGCCTTTGTGTATGGCTGACATAATTTAAGGTCATGTAAACAAACAATGACAATTTGTACAATTTTTGTCACGGGTGTTTATTTTTATAACTAATTCACTCTTATTTTACTTAAAACACTATAGTTTATTAAAAATGCTTTCGTATGGGAATGACTCCAGTTGTTTGTATATAAAATTAAGACTACGGAGTCTCGATTAAAATAAATCTCTTCCACAAAAAAAATATTTCACTATTGTTTCTCACTATTATAAAGTCTAAATCATTTTTAATCAGTTCTTCACTATAACTAACCACTAAAATAACACCGGACTGGTTTTTGAAAATATGTTAAGGCCCCCTTCCCTTCTGTGTTAAAACAAAAATTCTCATTACACGTACCTACACGAATTTTACACAGCGTAGCCAATCCTTTTTGCTATGTAATCTATGACTGCTGTCAAATTTGTCAGATCTGCCTACTACTTCACGAGAGAAATGAGGGACAATAGGTCTGTTCACGTACTTCTCGGGTGAATCCGTTTTTACCAAGTGTTAAATGAAAATAATACTAAAAATGCAGCTCTAATGAGGCCTTTGATAGAGTCTGGCATCTTGTCCTATAGCCAAACTTAAACCACTTGGTCTCTCCCCTCCTCTTCTACTATGGATTGTATTAGATGGCGTTACATCTGAACTTCATCCTATAAATGCCGGTGTGCCCCAGGGCTCTGTTATCTCTTCGTCTCTCTTTTTATACCCTAGATGAAATCTATAGAGTGTACTAAGTTTGTCATTCCGTTTGTAAGACCTCGAAATAATGATGGTAGAACAAAATGGATTAGACACCCACGCATAATATTAAAAGATATTTTGATTTATGCATGTCCGTCCGCCTGTTCGTGCGCACGATAACTCGAGAACGCGTTCACTTAGAAAGCTGAAATTTTGTATACGGATTTAAAAAAAAAAGTAAAATTAAGTTTGAAAATGAGACAAATCGGGCAACTCCACTATATATTTGTACACTGCCTGAGTCGACATAGAGATCTGAAATTTGGTACATGGTGCTTTTATAATAATAACAAATAAAATTTCAAAAATGGAATAAATTGGGCAATCAGTTCTTGGTGTTCCCATATAAAAATTTAGGTTTTTTACATATACTGTGAAAACGATAAGTCCAAGACATTTTTATTGTACTAAAAACTTCTTCAGAATACGAAGTCCTATAAAATTGGTTATAATCATTTTTTCTGTCCGACAAACCGTTCTAGAAATATATGCGAAAAACCACTTCAAAAATCAAACTTGCGATTGGAGACCATACGAAATTTTATACGGGCATTCATCTAGAGTATCATAAGACCAATTCTAGCTTTTTTACTTGTTTAAATCTATTTTCGCTTAACGTGTTTATGAAAAGATGCAAAAAAAAAAAATCAAAGAAAGTTTGCATTTCTTGTACAAAATAGTACTACTTATGCTGTATATGTTTTTCATATAGATTTGCTATTATGGATAAGGCAACGCAAACGTCTGAGGAGCGGAATGAGCTGCCGCCAAATTGGCGTTTCATGCAATCCACGGCACTCCTTTGCATAGTAAGTTTTATTTTTATTTTATGTAGACTTCAGTGTCGACGTAATTGTAATATAAAATAATTTTTTTTTTTTATATAGATTCGGCCCAGAGCTAAATTCATCGACAGAGGGTATGAAACAGGGGTATTCCAGGCGGAAGTACTAATTGAGGGCAATTCTTTTATTGCCGTTGCTACTACCAAAGTAAAAGCTAGGGCTTACGCTAGCGCGAAGGCGCTCAACTCCATATTCCACAATCTAAATCTCCCTGAAGGCCCTGCTGCCCTCTACCAGAATGTAGAATGTATTTTACTCAAAACATTTTCAACCGGACATGTTAAAACTAGCGAGAATTTTTTTAAAAATTAACGCATACATTTCATAATGATGGTGATGAGTTAGTGTTGTGCTTTTTCCAACGGAAGCAATAAAAGCCAAAATGATATACCTAGATGGTTCAAATTTAACCAATCTAGATATCCAACATTTTATAAAATAGTATTTTATAAAATATGTTTCAAATCTGCGATTGATGAAAATATTTTTCATAATCACATGCCAAATTTTATTTTTTGTTAATAGGTACATGCATGTTCTGCATATCAATATTGATACTATACCAGAGGAAGGCTTTGACACTATTGGTTTTTTACTGGTATTGTCTTTCAATAGAAATCTCTCGCATTGTTCCAATAACAGGTAAAATTTAGTAGCTAACAGCAAGTTGAATCATACTGAAACGACATTTTTTCTTTTGAATATTTAAGGTTATTTGTAGTATTATTATGTAATATTTTCATGTGTAACTAGGTATGACAGTATTTTGTATAAATCTAAGAGAACTAGCACAAACTTGCAGTAGTCATTCGCTCCATTTATCGCAATTAGGTATGCTAGTGTTTCAGGTTCAGGCACTAAATGGGGATTTACCGAAGAAAAAAAAATGGCTAATTGAAAACTATACAAATGAAACGACTATAAAATAAGATAAATACGAAATTTGGCAACGCAATTAGAAATATCATTAGTTTAAAAATTTAACAACTTAAACTTAAACTTTGCCGAGCACTTAAATATCGATTGGTTGCCAAAAAGAGTAGTAGGCATGCAGTACCTTCTAAGAAAAACAAAACGATAAATTTGTTGTTTTTCTTGATCAAAGGTAATTTAAAGAAACCAGGTTACCCCCACAATTTGATAATGGATTACCGCCATCCACCTTACTTGCATCATTTTCAACGTACAAACTAATAGCCTCCCCGGTCGGCTCGAAAAAACTTTTAACCGAACCTGACATAGGGTTGGAGTACTCACTTGGAAGACACAATACAGTCGTCCAGACTGAAGTCTTCGACATTGCAATGTCAGCGAGGATAGCCCTTGATATGAATACCTGGGAGCCGACATTGCTATCCTTTCGGATAGTCAGGCAGCCTTGATAGCTGAGTGGCCCCCCGGATAACATCTAAGTTACTGGGGGACTACACGTCATTTGTGGATAACTTGTGTATCCACAACAAGGTGTTCCGTTAGTGGATTCCTGGTCACATGGGGATCATGGAGAATGAAAGGGCTGACATTTTAACTAATAGGGCTAGATCTGATTCTGTCTTCCTCTGACAGGAACCCGCCGTAGCGTTGCCACCTCGAATATCAGGGCTTTCATCAAAGCGGATGTTCATACAAAGCATCAGCAAAGATGGGCGAACCTGTTTACTTGCAGGTGAACAAGACCTTTTCTTGATGGCCTCAATAGAAATATCTCTGATTTTCTCTTGGGACTCGGAAGGAAATAATGTAGGACTGTGGTTGGCATCATCACCGGCTACAGCTCGCTTCACGCTCATCTAACAAGGATGGCAGTTGTTGACAGCCCTGAGTGTCTGCCTGTCTGGAAGGAGAGCCTAAGACAGACTAACACTTTTTGTGTACTGGACAGTCTAGGTTCTGCGTGCCCTCCTATCTGTAGAGAAGTTGAAAAACTTTCCTCAACAAGACCTGATGCGCTTCATTAAGAGGACAGGAAGGTTTTGGTGATAGGGTTTCTAGCAGGACAGTACAATGGGCCGCTCTGGCCTCCGTGATTGGGATCTTTCGTCCCCTTGCCTTTTAAATAAAAAAATAAAAAATAGCTAGAAATGAGTGCAATAACGGGTCTGATATTGGTGTTGTCCATGGGTGAATTGAGGTTCTTTTAGTAGATTATACCCTCTGCTCTAAAAGTTATTCTTGTAAATGAAGTCATTATGGTCGTCAGATTTGAAAATTATAATAATTTAAAAAAGGCTATGTCCATGGCAGAAAAGGTTACATTACATTTGAACGACTGAAAAGTGATTGTAAACCAATTTTCTGTCAATCGTCGCAGTTTTGAGAGAAACAAATAAACAACAAATAACAATAAAAAACAAATTTTAATTTTCTATACGCCAAAAGGTTTTGAAATGGATAGTTTCGATGCAATATTGTATGTGAGAATGCCGATCGTAACTCTATGTGACCAATGATAGATAACTTCAGCCTGTAGGAAGGCAAATCATTGGTGGGTCAATTGGGATACCTTTTGTATTGCGAGGCAATTATGATCTAATAGGGAGAGAAAGAGGATTGGAGCTGCTTTGGAGTGGGGTAGAGCCGGGCTTAGGCGTATTCTGAGATTCCTTAGGAAAACAAATCACATCTAGGGTGATGTCTTCAGAAGAATAGATTCATATGAATTTATCTGTTTCACTCACACTTCATGTAATGACTCGCCGTCTCACTCAAACTAGAATCTTAAAGTTACAGTCTTACGGCAAGCTTTGGGTACACTAGAATCATTTTTAGTAGGTGAAAAGATATTTTTCGAAAGTGGATTATTTGAAGAAAAAAATTTTTTTCCATAATCTAAGAAATATTATAGTAAGTGTTATAGCATTTTAGAATCCTTATTAAATGCGTCAACTTTTAAAGTTACTTGCCAAACTGGCGTGGTACATTTTTTTTTCATTACAGTTAGTTAAAGTTGGGTGAAATATTAATTTTTTTTTCTTGGTTCGGCAAAATGTGACATTTTCTTCCAAGCTGGAACAGTTGGCTTAGAATTTAAAGCAACAAGTTACATAAGCACTATTCGGGATTACGTAAGAAAAAAAAATTGAAAAAAGTAAAAATTTGTAGCAACAGGAGCTAAAAAACCATCACAGGGTGTACATTTTCTCGAAAACAAAAGAAATGTCTATAATTTGAAAAATACATGACTTAGATTTTTTTTATATTTGTCTGGTAACTGTTATGATTTGGTCTATCACCCGATTCCGGCTTGACGTCGACTTACGGGACACCCTGTATACAAATCCTCTCTGGTGAAAAAATAAATCAGGTGTAAAATTTGGGATTTATTTTATATCTAATAGATAATATTATAAAGAATATGTGGTTTGAATTTTATCAAAATCAGTTAAACAGATGTTAAGATATCTTTTACACCAATTTGAAAAGCGTCGTTTCGGGGAAAAAAAAACTACTCCCTGCCGCGCTCACTTCTAATGATTGCTATAACTTCAAAGATAATTTGAATTTTGAAATGATTAAACGCTTAAAATATTCTTCGAAGTATAAACAATTTATCTAAAAAAAAACATTTAGATTTTTTTGAAATCTCAAGGTGGTATATCCCCTGAAGTCAGCAGAAATAGTGACGCAGACGTAGCAAAATCTATAACTTCAGAAATAATTTAAATTTTGAAACAGTTAAACGATCAACATTTTCCTAAAAGTATGAACAATTTATCTAGTAAAAAAAGAAAAAAACATTAGATCATTTCAAAATCTGAAGGTGGTGTACCTAACCCCTTAATTTAAGTAAAGCGTTTTCCAATAAGAGGTGTTATTTTGATATTCAAAGAAAAATGCCATTTTTTGAGATAAATGATCGGATCTTTATTTCATTATAAAGAGGAAGGTATGCCGTTAATAATGGAAAATAACATCAGCCAAATGACCACCACGACCACGCCTACAGGACCATATCCTTTTCATGAAATTTTCCATAACCAAATCGCAAAGTGGCTGCCCTATGTCCTCGATAGCCTCACGAATTCCATCTTTGAGGTCTTGAATCGACGCTGGGCTCTTGGCGGAGACCTTCTCTTTCACGTGGCCCCAAAGGAAGAAGTCGCAAGGTGTTAAGTCACAAGATCTCGGTGGCCAATTGTGATCACCTCTTCGAGAGATAACACGGTCCGGAAACTTTTCCCGTAAAAGATCAATGGTTTCGTTGCTTGTATGGCACGTAGTGCCGTCTGAAAGTAAACGTTGTCCAGATCAATACCATCCAATTCCGGCGATAAAAAATTATTAATCATCTGTCGATAGTGCAATCCATTCACCGTAACTGTTGCTCCGGCCTCATTTTTGAAAAAGTAAGGTCCAATGACCCCGCGGGACCATAAACCGCACCAAACAGTCTCACGTTGAGGATAGAGAGGCTTTTCAACAATAACTCTTGGGTTTTCTGAGCCCCAGATGCGACAATTTTGCTTGTTGACGAAGCCATCGAGGTGGAAATGGGCCTCATCACTCAAGATGAGTTTTTGATGGAATTCCGGATCATTTTCATGCATTTCAAGGACCCAATCAGCAAAAACTCGACGTTGTTGATGATCGGCCGGCTTGAGTTCTTGTGTTAACTGAACTTTATAAGCCTTAAGACCCAAATCTTTATGCAAAATACGGTGTCATGACGTTTATGGAATGCCTAATTCCAAAGAACGACGAGGAATGGACAAACCTGGGTTTTCTTCAACACTTTCGGCTACAGCAGCAATATTCTCGGCTGTTCTTGAGCGACGTGCACGGGTTTTATTCTTCACATCACTAATTTGTCCCGACAGCTCGAATTTTTCTACCAATGTCTGTATTGCGGTCCGACAAGGTGCTTCACGACGACCCAAAAATGTTCGAGTTTTACGAACCGTCTCTGTCACATTTTTACCATTTTTATAGTGAATTTTAATAATTTCAATGTGTTGTTAAATCGTGTATCGTTCCATTTTTATTAATGGCGTAGTTTCTACTTGTCAAGTGTCAAAAAGTCCAAAAAGTCCAAAAGTGACATCAACCGAAATAGCGGGCTAATTAAAATGATACCTCTTATTGGAAAACCCTTGCATTATTTTTTTAGAATTTTACAGAAAATGTTTCGGTAGAAGTTTTATTCATCTTGGTGGCCGACAGGAGTTATTTTCAGATTCTGTGTCGGTCTCCAATAATATGCTTAAAAATTAAAGAAAAAAAAAAAATTCACTAATTTTCTAAGAATAAATTGAGGGCCACCTACATAAAGACCTAAGCAAAATAGCGACGGCAGACGGAAAACGACGACGAAACTCCGCTGTCAACCTTCTAGAAGCACAAAGTCTTATCCGAATGCACCAAATTACGACGAACGAAGGTAAGCGGGCGACGATGTTGCCGTCGTGATTGAGCAAATTCTAATTTTGCCGTCGTTCGTCACTGCATTGTTACCAATAAAATTAATCGAATGAAATTATTTTGGCATTCAGTTTTGTCTTTTTGATGTGGTAGCACGCCGCGGTAAATTTCAAATAATGAGCTTTATTGAGGAAGTACGAAATCAGAGAATAATTTAATATTTGCAAGACAGGCAAGACAAGTGGACAAAAAAGACGTAGTTAGGATGGATATTTAAAAGCGTTTAATTTCTGCATTTTCAGTTTTTTCTCCACACTTTGGTCCATTGCATTTCTTTCAATATAATATAAAATACTCTTATTCAAAATCTCCTTTTAAAACGCTCGAAACATTTAATAAATGAAATTTCAGTATCTTCTTCTTTCACAATCGTCGCTTACCGCCTGTCGTTACAATTGTGTTTCCAATCTTTCGACGGCCTGTTTTGACAACCGAATTTCCCGCTGCCGTCTGAAGTTTTCCGCTCTGTCGACGCAAATATGCTTAGGCCTTAAGGCTTAAACACAATTGCGACGACAGAGCGATAGAACGACAGACGACAACGAAAAATTCGCTGCGAAACAGGCAGTCGAAAAATTTGGAACACAATTGCAACGACAGGCGATGAGCGACGATTGTGACAGAAGAAGATATTGAAATTTCATTTGTTAAATGTTTCGAGCGTTTTAAAAAGAGATTTTTATGAAGAATATTTTATATTATATTGAAAGAAATGCAATGGCCCAAAGTGTGAAAAAAAACTGAAAATGCGGAAATCAAGTAAATTAAACGCTTTAAAAAATCCATCCAACCCTTGTCTTTTTTGTCCACTTGTCTTGCCTATCTTGTAAACTATAAATTATTTTATGGATTTCGCATTTCCTCGATCAATTTTTCCTCAAAGCTCATTATTTTAAAATCTCCGCGGCGTGCTACCACCTAAAAAAGACAAAAGTGAATGCCACAACCATATCATTCGATTAATTTTGTTGGTAGAACTGCAGCGACGACGGCATAATTAGAAACTGATCAATCCCGGCGATAATGTCGTCGATCGCTCAACGTCAGTCGTCGCAATTTGGTGCATTCGCATAAGATGCTGTGTTTTTAGAAGTTTGACAGCGATATATCGTCGTCGTTTGTCGTCTGTGGTCGGAATTGTGTTTAAGCCTTTAAGGTCGAGCATTGCCGTCTTTATGTTCCAGGCCGTGACACAAAACGATTTTGCTGCAAAAGTATTAGAGTGAGTGGTGCGATTTCGCATTTAGCATTTGTTGTTATGGAAAAACGCATTACTTTCAACTTCAACCTTCTGCACAATGTAAATAAGCCTCCCTACTAAAAGTTTTATTCAGGAATTGTGTTATTTAATTCCTTATGCATTTACCAGCATAAAAATCTAAGTATTTTCTTTAAGAAAATGGTTTATATTTTATTACTCAAACATAACACTACACATAAAAATGAGAAAATGCGTTGAAATCTGTTGCCTTCATACAAGCTTTCATTTCTCTGTGTGTTTTCTCACAGAGTAATGGAAGCTCACATCAAAGTGGGAGCAAATAGTTCTTAAATCAGATCTACTTTTGTTTGAAACTGATTTTCTTTTGAAAATGTATAAAAACCTAAAGTATAAATTATACTACCATAAAGGCAACAAATTTGCCTATAAAATTAACTAATATTTGAATTACCTTTGAATTATAATTTAAAAGTTATTAAGAGTTAAACACAGAAGACCGTTACCGTGCGTTCGATTCGCAGCGCAGTGAGCAAGCGCAGCTTGTGAAAATATGAGGCGGATGTGTACCTCTGCCGATTCATTGATTAAACAAGTAAAAAAGCTAGAATTGGTCTAAGACTAATTCTTATGATACCCTAGATCAGGGGTGGCCAAGACGTCGACCGCGGTCTACCGGTCGATCGCGTAGACGTTTTTGGTAGCCCGCGAAAGTAAAATCAAATGTTACAATAAATTTCCATTTTCAGATAATTGCGCCGCTTCACGTGGCGTGAGTAACGGATAACCCACCCCTCGCCAACATGGTGCCAAGTCTTTGCCTCACTTAAGGCCAAAACACAGTGAGGACGACACAACAAAGTCGCCGTAAATTGGTTGCTGTCAAAGATTCGAATATACGGCAGTCCCATATACTTAACACAATGAGGGCGACGCGATAAGTTGCCAACAAAAAGTTTGGGAAAATCTCTAAATTAGTCGCCAACATAATTGACATTTCTGTGTGGACAGTGAATAATTGACATTCATGTTATGTGGATTTGGATATTTTTATGAAACTTAGTAAATTAAAAGATAATAGTAAATAAACTAGTTATTAAAAACTTGAATAAAATTAATTTCATTTATTAGTTTGACAAATTATGGGTTTTGAGGAGGAATTAATAGAGAAAATGAGGGAAAAAGTTATGTTATGCAATAAACGTCATCCCATAGAAATTTCTTCTTAGTCTTCTTTTTAGTTTTTTCTTTATGCTTTGCAATTTTAAGTAAGCCGCATAAGCTATACTAGCGATTTTCCTTAATTTTTGCCTTTTTGCCATTTCTTTTACAATAAATAAATCAAAGATAGCTGTCAAAAACATTTGTCGAGTCGCGTTCATTGTGTTTTAAATGCGACATTATCGCCAACTAAGTTGCCAACATTGTTGTGTCGCTCTCACTGTGTTTTGGCCTTTACCCATCGCACGCTCTTTAGTTCTCTCGATATCTCTCTCTCTCTTTATCTCCTGTATTAATAAAAAATGCGCCTTTGTGTTCTCAGTTAGTGTACTCAGCTAGTACGAGTATTTAACTCTGACGATGGTTTTGTTGCGTGGTGATAATAATAGTGACTAAAATGAGCAGGCAAGTTTGCCGAGTGCGGAAAAAGGTTACCATTATCAGAGGAGTTATTTACTTTTATGTTCAAGGATTAATGTGTTTGTTCTATTTGTAACTCAGGAGGTGTCGTACTACACAAAAAAAAAGCATTTTAAAACTACACACACAAAATACGTCACTGACTTTCCGGTTGGAAGTTAAATCTAAAAAAATAGAAGAACATCAGTTAAAAACTGGCTTATCTGCACACAGCAATCGGTTTTTACGAAGCCAGGCACAAAATTAAAAACAGCGACATTGGTATCGTAAAAATAAAAAGGAAATTCTTTTGTAAATCGCCGGCATTTCCCTGCCTCGGGAATTCTAAATTTTCGCCGAGCAGTTGGAGAATTTACACGAGAAGTTCGAAAGAAGTTTTTGGAGTCGGCTAGAAGTCATCAGTTTCATAGTGTTCCCTTTTAACGAAGGCATTAACATTGACAGAGGAAGAAATTATAGTTGGTCCGACATATCTAAGAATTTTTCAAATTTGGACTATTCGGAAGCATGTACAGATTTTTTTAGGAAAACTTTTTGCGTTTTATTTAAAACCGTTGCTGACGGTAGACCGCTACGATATTCTGAATTATAATGTAGACTCCGCACTTCAAAAGTTTGGCCACCCATGCCCTAGATGAATGCCCGTATTAAATTTCGTATGGTCACCGATCTATTCAAGTATTGATTTTGAAGTTGTTTTTCGCATATATTTCTAGAACAGTTTGTCGCACAGAAAAAATGGTAATAACCAATTTTATAGGATTTCGTATTCTGCAGAAGTTTTTAGTACAATAAAAATGCCTTGGACTGATCGTTTTCAAAGTATACGTAAAAAACCGAAATTATTATATGGCAACACCAAGAAGGAGTTGCCCGATTTAGTCCACTTTTGAAATTTTATTTGCTAATGTAGTAAAAACATCATGTACGAAATTTCAGCTCTCTACGTCGATGCGTTCTCAGGCAGTGTCCAAATATATAGCGGAAAACGAAATTTTTATATGGCAACCCCACGAAGGAGTTGCCCTATTTGTCTCATTTTCGAACTTAATTTTACTTTTTTTTTTAAAGTCCGTGTACAAAATTTCAGCTCTTTAAGTATACGCGTTCTCGAGTTATCGTGCGCACAGACGGACGGACGGACGGACAGACGGACGGACGGACATGCAAAAATCGAAATAACTTTTAATATTATGAATGAGTGTCCAATCCATTTTGTTCTACCATCATTATTTCGAGGTGTTACAAACGGAATGACAAACTTAGTATACCCCTATGATTTCATCTAGGGTATAAAAATACTTTGAGTCATGTTTGAAATGAAAAAACTGAATTATTTGATATGGAATGATGGAAATATTTTTAAATTGATAGAAGCATAACGGGATAATATAAAAAAATGGTTAACATTATCTTTTTGCCTTTATTATACTTAAGAAGTTACTGTGTGTTAAACATTGAAAGACTTATTTTTTTTCATATAACTCAATAGGCAAGCACAAAGCTCTGATTGCTTTCTAGTGTGATTTGTGGTATGAAGGCAACAGAATTCAACACATTTTTCATTTTTGTGTGTAGAGCTATGTTTGGGTGAAAAATTATAAACAATTTTCTTAAAGAATGTATTTAGATTTTTATACTGATATATGCACAAGGAAATAAATAACAAAATTCCTGAATAAAACTTTTAGTACGGAGGCTTATTTACATTGTTTAGAAGGTTGAAGTTGAAGGTAATGCACTTTTCCATAAGAACAAATGCTAAGAGAAGTACGAAATCGTACCACTCTAATACATTCAAAGAATTCGATGTCACGGCCTGGAACATAAAGACGGCAATGGGTCGAGGCATCGTTAATTTTTAGCTGTGTTCTTCTGTGTCCGCAGACCAGGGCAGAACAAAACATACACAAAAGAAAGACTCATACATTTTTATAGACGATTTATAAATGAAGCAAACAGTACAAATAGTTCGCTTCAATCGACAGAAACAATACGCTCCTCCAGTATATAGGAGTTTTAGAGCACTGGGAAAAAGAACGCTCTAAGGTCCTAAAGCGCTTCCCTGGAAGCTCGTAGCGCTTCTTTCCCCTATCCCGGTTCATTGCTTTTTAACATAGGCATGTCCGCAGAGGCAAACGCTTCAATGCTGCTCTTAAGAAGCGCTCTAGGAGCGCTCGAAACGATGACCGAAGGAGTTTTTTGAATGTGTCTTTTCGAAAGCTTTAATAAGCTTTTTGGATAATCATTGCAGTGCTTCTTCCTTATTCACATAACAGGCCTTCAAGACAGAGAACAGTAGTAAGGCGCTAGCGTTTACTCATGATTATTTGTGGTATTAAATCTTATGAAGTTGATTAAATAAGACAATATTCTCCCATTTATTCTCATTATTTAATTAGCCAAAGCTTCAGATTACATAATTCTAACCACTCTGCACAACACATTGAAAATGAGAGATGCGTTACTTCGTCAATAGTGGAAAAATCCGCAGTTTAGATTCGTGGAAAATTAGATGAGATCACCCCTTGTTGCACTTCAATCTGCTGGAGCTCATAAAATAATCTTCTATAGAGCTTCCAAGCGATGGCTCTAGAAGCTGTTATGTACTTTTTACATTTCATACATTGTCGCATTTTTCACGACATAAAATCTTTAAAATTAATTATTAATTTTCATATTTTACGTAAAACGTATTTCAAAGAGCAAAGACGCACCTAAAAATCATTGTGAACTAATCTAAAACTTCCATAGAAAATTTCCATAAACAGCTTTAGATAAACATTTCTTCAGAATCAAAAATCAAAATCTAAATCTTTTAAAATTCATATGAATTAATAAACAAATAACTAATCATTCAAATGATTAAGTGATTCATAATGATACCATTAAGTGAAAAACCCAAGTGTTCAATTATAAACACTTCTCAATAAACAATAAATGTATCAAATTTCATCTAGCGTGAATGTTTATAATAAATATTCTTCCCATCGCCACAATAATATTTGAAATTAATATTGGAAGCTTAAAAGCTTTCACGTAAACATAAACGCTTGACATTGAAAGCATTAATGTAAACAAAATCTTAGATTAAAAAAACATAAACATGAACATTTGGAGATCTTAAATTCAAGATCAAAACAGAAACATGAATTTCCAATTGAAGTACGGATATTCAATATTGAATAAATCATAAACATAAACATAAATATTTTTGCCGTGTCATTTGTTTACGCGCGCACATAGTTATTTGTTTACGCGCATAGCCATTTGTTTATGCGAATAGCTATTTGCTCACGCGCTTATTCATCGATAATTGTAAACAAGGGACATGGTCCTTTGGATGAAATCATGGTACGGGTAAATAAATGTATCATGTTACATATCATGCGAAAACATATTCAAGGTTTTGATTGGGGATTGGTTAATTATTGACCAATTGAATAAAATTTTATATCTCATGACGAGATAATTGCCCAATCAAATAAGGGTTTCAATTTCATAATTGGGAACCCACTAATGAATATCCCTCCAGATATGCTCTTTTGGATAGAGCCCCTACTCTTGTAGTATTCTAGATCCTTCTAATTACGCATTAAGTTGGTATAAAAACGGGAACATTTGTACTGGAAGTTTGAGTTTTGAGTTTGAAAATTAAGCTTGAAGTTAGGAGTCTGAGTCTGGAAATTATGTTCGAAAATTAAAATTAAGTTTTAAGTTCAACTCACCAATTTTAAAAATAAAGTTAACAAGTGCATTTTGCTTGCACATTTGCTTTTTTGAAAATTGAAATTGAGTTTGAAAATTGAAATTAAGTTTGAAAATTGAAATTCAGTTTGAGTTTAAGTGCATTTAGTTTGCACATTTGTTTTTTTGAAAATTGAGTTTAAATTTGAAGTTTAAGTTTGAAAATTGAATTTGAAATGAACTTGTGTTTATAATATAAGAGTTATAATAAAAAATAAATATATAAAAACGGGTGTCAGAAGTGATAAAATTATTATTGTTATGCGAAAAACTTATAACAAAGCACTTGAGTTACTTACTTGCGCCTTTGTTTATTTTTCATGATAAATCATTGAATATGCTTCTAAAGAGCTGCCAAATGATGGCTAAAGAAGCGCTTAAATTGTGCTCCTTTCAGAAGCGCTGGTTTTTCGTTCAAATGGGAAGGTACACAAAAGAACACAGCTATTGGATTCAGGATACTTTAAAGAAAAGAAAAGAAAATCCTCAGAAAATGAGAGCGATGTGTGCAGTGGCATTATTAATGCCTGAGAAGGGGGGGGTCGTACGGGTTCTGATGTTGGAATTCTTTGAAAATTTTAATTACCATCTTCGGGCCCCTAATTTCGGGGGCCCCACGCCCTGACGGGTTCTACGAGCACCTTATCTAGGCCACTGCATATACATACATATATGTATATGAAATTATATTTCTATAATATTAAATTGTAAAAAATTATTGAAAAAAGTAGTTTGAACTTGTTTGTTAATTTCCTTGCAACAACATTTCCTTTAGTAAAAATCGAATAAATGAAATCATCAGTCAGGAATGAAAATATTAAGATTGACTTCATCAAATGTCACAGTATTGTGGAGTCATGAATACATAGAAAATTATTAATCTCACAATTAAATCAAATCATCTGAGCCGTTTTAATAATTCTTTCGTAATGAAATTCAAGGTCAATAATACTCAAGCGAGAAACGAGCTACAAATACAACTTCTAAAAAATAAAACTCGATTCCGTGTGAAATCAATTTTCTCACAGAATGTGGTAGGAACTAGTGTAGGAGAACAATTGCGTTACCTGTTCAGTATGTTTACGGAGATAATTTAGTAAATTGGTAGTTAGCAAAGCTTCTAGCACTATAGAACGTTTTTCAGATAACCGCCCGGTGTGGTGTATCGCCCATTTCGTTACTTGTTTACTTGCTCTGATGAAGCGATTGAATCACACGGAAAATTAAGCTTATTTTGCAGTATGACATTGTCTGTCGCGTTTGTTATTTTCCATTTCAATAGTAAGAAGTGAATTTGCTTGCTCATTAATTAATTCTCTTATTTTTAGACAACAAGCGATTACTCATGTATTTTATCATCATATTTATAGTTAAATGGCACATAGGATAATTGCGTTTATGAAGTGTATTTACATTGAGTTAGATCATTTTGGTGGGCCTATATTTATTTTAAAATTAAGAAATGAGTGTTGTTATCACCATTACTACATTAGTATAGCTACATAAAATCTATGAGTATAATGGAATTTATTTGATATAAAATTAAGAAATCAGGATAATACAAATTGTACGATTTTATTCCCATGAATAAAGTTGAAGGAAAAAACGCTCAACTACGTAAACCATTCATTCTCATTATCAATAACGTGTCAAACAAAAATCGACCGTATTGATAATGAGAATGCCGAGTTATTAACTTTATAAAAAAATCATTACAAAAGTGACAAAATCTTAATTTAAACTATTGTTCCCTTTGTAAATTTCTATGTAATTGTCCACCTTCTACTATAATGAATAAATTAGTTTCTTAAGGATGTTGCTGGCTCCGTTGATGTCTCGATTCCACGTCAATTTGCAGTGTTGGCACACTTGAAACCGATGCGGGGATTCCGATGTTACACATTCGCGGAATCAACACGAGCATAATTTGGTTTAGAGTTGATCAAACAAATTGTAAACACTTACAGAATTTATTCATGAATTAAAGGAAGGAAAATTTGAAAAGTATTCTTCCTCTAAGATCTTGCTTCAATCGACATTTGAACAAACCTACTTCATTTCAAATTCAACATTAAGTTAACCTAAATGAAATTAAGCAGTTCCACAACGGTTCTGCCACACTTCTCTCTAAGTTAAACTCCTTTTTCGAGGAGTCATAACTGAATTATATCTTTCCATCAACACTGCTGCCCTGGAGTTGGGCCACATTAAGTTAAGAAAAAATTTAATGCTTCACTTAATTCCTGTCTGATACTATCCCTTATGAAGACTTGGTAGCTACGAACTGCATAATTATGTACATGCGTTACAGCAATTACAGAGAGCATATAATTCCTCGGTAAATACTTTATGTTTCATCACTGACTATATATAATAAGCATATGCAAGGCAGGCGTATAAGACCTGCTGCCTAGGGGGGTCACAACTAAAATGTTCGAGGGGGTGGAAAAACTCGGAAGAAGTCACTTTTAAAATTTTTTTTATCATATTTACGTTATATCATAAAATCCAATTTTCGGTTTTATTCGAAAAACCTATCGATAATATTATCCACATCAATGTCGATCTCAGGGTGAACATTAAGGACTCATAACCAGATACGCCTTCTCGAGCAGAGATTGTAGAAATAGATGCTGACTTAAGGGATTATGTGACGGGTGAAGTAATTGACCGAGAGTGAGCTTGCACCTTGAGTCACATTTAAAGGAATGGGAGTAGGAGTGCATGCTTAACTGATCTTGATTTCTTCTGAAAGAAGCTGTCAATGGTCTCATCAGACTTCCACTTTACTGCTACGCTACTATTTCTACCTCCATCGCTAGCAAGTTTATCTTTTTCCTACAAATTAAAAGTAAACATGAAGTTAAATTAAACAACACTTCTTGAATTACAAGCAAAGTAACGCGAACTACCGCAGAGGAAAGCGAATGGATTTTATTTTACAGTTTTGACGTAAAAATTCTGAAGAAAAATTGTAGAATCAATCCAAACCGATCGTGAAATTTATTATTTAATTTATTTTTAATTTTCTCTGGCTCATTTCGGATTAACACACAGTTATAAGTTTTATAAAATATTAGTTTTAAGTATCAATAAAATTATACAATCAGTATAAATGACAGTTCCAAAACGTTCCAAAACCTCAAACAACAACTGTGGCATAGCTAGAATTATAGCTGCAGTTATGTTTTGGAACGCACTCCTTCTGGTTTTCAGCCACCAATAGTATATAAAATTTCGAAAGAAAAATTTTAAAGAAATTTCTAATAACAAAATGAATTATTGCCACTGCTCATAAACCAAGCTAGCCAAGGCACCTGGTCAACCACCAGTAGTGCATGAAAAATTTATAAAAAAAGCCCAAATCATTCTAAGAAAACTGAATGCTTGTGCCCTTGTTCGAAGGAGTGAGTCAATCGATCAATTTGTTTGGACTGTTATCGGTGAATAGTTAGTTATTCATTAAAATTCTTAAGAACAATTTGCAATATTTCTAAGAAAAATTTAATGCTTCCCTACGAACGTAAAAACTTTGAACAACTCAGACTTGATTCAGTGTCTTTATGAAAAATCAATGATGGCTGCATGGAACTAGGGTTCTACTGGAAGAACCTTTATCAAAATTCGTTAAGTCAGTTTATATGCTTCTGTTGCGACCTCCCCACCAAGTTGTTCTGTCATCGATCTTATGTCGGAAAATCAGGATTGTTAACCTTTTTTCACAAATAGTCATTATCCTACATTCTTCCATCGACATGAATTCTTAAGATGATTAATATGTAACAGCCAAACCAAATTCGCAGTATGTACATAAGAAATAGAAGTAAAGTTGTTGAATTCAATCGAAATAATGTGAATAACAGGAAGCGACTCTTTAGCCGAGCTGAGTGTGGTTACCAATTACCTTTATTACCAATTACCTAAATATTATTAAATAAGAAAATTTACAACCGAAAACGACTTTTTGGGATGGTTACTTGGAATAGATGGAGTCAACGGATGACAGATAATTAATCGCAAATCAACATGGGCACAAGATGAAAATCTAGCCCCAAATGTCTAGACCACATTAAGTTAATTTATTTTTATCTATGTCCATGTCAATATTGAAATGGAACCAATAAAATTTGAGCTCTTTAAGACAACCGCTGAACAGGAGCTATATATTTAATATCATTAATTACAGACATAACTGATGCAATACCAGCGCCATAGTCAATAGGTTGAAAATTACAGACATTAAGCGACATATGAAATAAGATCAATAGAGTACTAAGGAGTATTGCAGAGAGTTCATTATATTTCTCAAGTGAAACATATGGAGTTGGCATTTATTGTGAGGCTAAGAGATTTATTAATTTTATTAAAATCATAAGAACAAAATTGCAAATAATTTTATAGCCTTTGTTTGGGATTTTCAATAAACACATTTGGAATTGAATTGAGTTGAGTAGCAAGATGATTTTTGATACATCTGACAGTATATGAGAAGTATTCGGAAAGGTCAACACTTTATTGATTTTTTGATAGCGTCATGCAAAAAGAAATGCATATTGCATACATAATGAAATTGAGACTAAATACTGTATCTGCAGCAACAGATAAGAAAAATTAAATTCACTCGTCGAAAGTAAAATAAAAAATTCTGAATTTATCATACAATTAAAGGAAGCTAAATCTTCAGATTTATATTTTTTATGAAACATTTTCAAAGTGCTTTTCACACAGAACTGAGAAAAAACAGTTTCATTTAATTAAAATAAAAACGAAAATTTTTCTTGATCACGATAAATTGCTTCAGTGACTTTCACAAGTACCTACCTATATTTGTAATGCCCAATAAAGTGAATTATCTGATGAAAATTAAGTAGGGAAAAGCCGCGAAATATTATATCATGACCACATAATACACTTATGACTAAGCTGATTTCTTAACACCTTCTAACGATGATTGATGCTTCTACGATAACCTTTGGGAGTTCTAGTCGGATATTTTCAAAGAATTGAAACAAGGTTAACACCGATTTGAATGCATATATGTATGGATGTATGTACATTCGTATCTATAATACCAGATTAAAATTAAATAAAATAAAATTCGAAAATTATGTATATAAATAGAAAACTTAAGCGTGTGGTATATCAAAAGTTTTGCATGACAAACAGAGAAATATAAATTTGCGTTTGGAATAAATATATATACATGAAAGCTTAAAACATTTGCTTTTACGCAAAAAGTCAACGTGAAATTTTTGTGCGTGTAACCAAATTCAAACGATTTTTTTAAGAGCAAATCGTTAATAAATTGATGATATTGACCGATTAAGATGATTAAAAACAAGATATCGAGAAGACATGAAAATGTACAGAAAGGTTGTTTGTCGACAGACTAAATAGTTTTAGATATGTAGGTATATAAAAACACAAACAAGTATACATACTATGATAACACGAAACGAAAAATGTTAGCTATTTTAACTTGTGAGACTACACTGCACAAGGTGACCCTATATTGGGTACCTGGCCATAGAGATACTCGTATCCGAGGCAACGAGATGGTTTCCAAGTAAGCCAAAAAAGGGCTTTGAAATTGATAGCTCCGCAGCGGTAGTTTATATGAGAATCTCGATCGGAGCTTTAGAAGAAGCGTCTATTAAAAGAAGCCTCCGGTCATTCAACCGCGAAACTTGCCGAATTACGACGATATTATGGTCTGCATATGACAGGAAGAAGACAAGAAAACTCCTTAATGCTTGTAGAATTGATACCAGGAATCTAGTACGGGTTTTATTGGTCATTGGGTCATAGGACACCATGCTAGTAGACTGGGAATAGTGGAGAAAAATTGTGATAAATAAAAGAGGTAAGCTATTAGGTAGCTTCTTTTCAAATCTGGGGGAGCTGTAAAGCAAAGAGCTCAGATGTACATATCTTGAGATTCCTAAAAGAAGCAGGATAGTTCTAGGGCGGTTTCAAAAGTTATCCCATGAGGTCAAGGGGCACACTGGACCCACTGAATCTGTAGGTCTAAGTGAAGCAGGCTAGTTCTTTTTAGCAGCGCACCTCTCTTACCTAACCTAACCTAACCTAGCTATTATCAGAAATTTGTTATTTAGAAATTTTCTTTTACGAATGACGTTTTCAAGCTATTTTCGCTTAGGAAAGTGTTTAAGAAAATTTACAAGAAATACAAAAATCGTTGGATTTTGGATGCGGAATGTCATACGTCATTTTAAACTGATTGTTTTGAGCCCTTTACGTATATAAGATTCTTTTAGCATGTCGGTTAAAATGCCTTTCTTGCCTAATTAAACCAATTGTAAGGTGATAAATAACATTTTTCTGGGCTTGCATTCCTTATTCCGATATTTTAAAGGAATTTATTCTATGACTTCCAGTTCTCAGCTTAGGATATTATTACTTTTCTATTGGTATTCTTCTGTCATTAGGGATGAATTCCTAATCTTATCCATACAAAAAACATTCCAAATTAACGGAATCTTATCCTATCTAGCCTCTACTACCGTTCTTAATATTTTCTATATACACTATATAGTTTGCTTTGCTGCACTGTTAAGAATTTGTTCAGCTGTGCCGAAAGCTGTTGGAAGATGTTGTCTTGAATATTCAGAATAAGTTATTCATCGTCCTGATTTTTTACCATGTTATATCCAGGATTTGAATTAACTTAGCTACTATAAGAAATTTTCTTCTATGAATGAAAATAACAAATTAAATTTATATCGCATTAGTTCCATTAGCTGCGTTTTTTATCTCTCTGATCTGATCCGGTTCATTGAAACAAACGACCGGGAAATAACTCTATTTTCGCATACGCCGCATGTCACCCAATATTTCACACAGCAGCCAACGTCTGGTCCATTCATTCTAGCTTATGAGTTCCAATTCAGAAGTGTGTATTCTTTCTTACGTCTGTGTCAATAAGCTCCTTAAGGACCAGTTGCGATAAGCAGGAAAGTAAAACACTTAAAATCTGTTTGTACTTCTATATTCTAAGCATTGGTTCAACAGTTCCTTGTCTGATCCTCCGCTTGAATTCATTTTTGATGAAGAAACATTGATTTTGCAAGCGGAGCTGGGCAAGTTCCAAAGAAAAAGTACTTAAGTACAAGTAGAAGTACCGAAGGCCTGAGTACCTTACTACTAACATAGAAGATAACTTCTGTATTCCTGATATTTTTCTACACTGAAATCAAAAAGATTTCTATTGTTCTGCAAGGTAACCATTTCGGACCACTTCTCTTCATCATTTATATTAATAATGTGAGCTGAATTTTGGCATACGTATTCAGTTATTCTGATGATGCAAAGATTTTCCTTTTATTTCGGATGAAACTTTATCTACCAATGCTCTATGTTGAAATTTCAAATTGCTAATCATCCAATTTTTACTATATAATTATGTAAGTTTTTGACTTTTTAATAATGTTTATTTCGAATGCATTCAGTAAAAAAAAAATCAGCTTAGTCAATTTTAGTGTACTATAAATTATTATTTCAGAATTGTTTTAGTATCTTGTAGTACATAGTCTCATTCTCATGATGAAAGTGAAATAATAGTCAATAAAATAAAATAAAATTATAATTAACACAATATTGCACTATTTTGGTTATAATTTTTTCTACATTACATGCTTGTGTTAATTTATTATTTCTTTCAAATTCAGGAACTACTATTAAAAAAATGTATTTCTGTAGCATTTATTTAGAGTGAACGAAAATGATTCCAATAACAACAAACAAACAAGCCTGATATAAAGACGAGGTGACAAGTTAAAAAATAACAAATTAAATTTATATCGCATTAGTTACAATATTCTGCAAAGACTTTATGGCTCTAAGTTTTCCGATGACAAACTTCTTCTCTATTGATTTGGGATAATTTATACAAAATACAAAAAAAAAATCTATCAAGAAAAAATTTGAATGTTTTAAATTCTTGATAATATTATCCTTTTATGAACTGATACAAGAAATAAGTATAACCCAAGACAACATGAACTAAATAGGAACAAAAGAACTGCTAATAACTGCTGGTCAAATATGGAATCAATCTTCTAACGGACATCTCGAAATATTGGTACAATAACACAATTTCCCAACTGCATCACTATATAAGATTGGTGTTGAATGAAATTTAGAGCTATTAAAAACAAAATCCGCTACTTCGAACCATGTAGATTCGTTAGTCGGGGATAACGGCTCGGCGTATATACTTCGAGACCGAAATTGTAAACTAAAGTTTTTTAAATGTATGTATATAGTATATATGTTTGAGAAATTGTCTTTAAAATAACGAATAACGCGATAGATAGTTAAAAAGTTCAACAAATTTGTACATTTAGGTTCACCGAATAGGTAAAAAACTCACATTGAGTATTAGGAATACCGCTGATGAGCTCCGTGGAAGGAGCGAAAACGTTTCTGAATAACCAAATAGATGCCTATACGGCCCTCAATTTACTTGAAAGTTAGATCTGATAGGTTTTTCGTGAAAAATTATATCGATATATGTATGTTACCTCTAATGGGTCGAGCAATGAACACAATAAACATTTTAAGACTTGTCTGATCTATAGAACGTCATTTTTTAACTGAACATAGATTATGAATTCCTTGCTCATTTCGACGTCTCTTAGACGTCAGTCTTCTACGAAACTAGGACATGTTCATCGAATTTTCGTTTACTATTGACTTTTTATTGACCCCTTTCCAGCGACGTTCTTTTTAAGTCAATCTTAGATATTTTAAGACCATCGAGTTTAGTTTCCGCCAAATTTAGACTTCGTTTTGACTGGCACTTTTTTAAGTCGACATATTACGTCTTTCAGGAGTTCAAGTTGGTATAAGCTTAAATAATGTAATCGGATTTTGATCACAAAATGACCGACCATGCATGCGTTATACAGAAATATATGAAAGAACGTCATTTGATGACTCAAAATAGATCTTAGATTTAACAGCGTTTTGCCGTCTTTTAGACGTAATCCTAGTTAACCCTCTAGAGCCTAATATTACAAATTTTCCATTGTTTTTAACCTCTTTTTGATATCTTACTTTTGTCGCCTTTTTGTAGTCATTTCGTGCTATTGCATAGGCACGTGTTGTCTATTTCTCGTCAGTTTTTGACTGCATTTGAATGCGGTCCTGCTTGTCGTCATTTTCATGTCATTTCTCGATTTTTCGTAGTTTCATGGATGGACAGGCATTCAAAACTTGCATTAGTCTTATTCAAGCAGCAGTACGGGCAACAATTGTTTTGTCAGTGCTTTCATATGTTGCCTAAGTTTCCACTAACTTCATCGCAGGATCTCTCTAAATTGGAGACAGACTTGATGGACGGAATTTAGAAACAACAATTCGTAAGATAAAATAAAAATTTCAAAATTATGAAATACACTTTAATTCACATTTAAAGGTGGAAGAACTGCGGCAAATCGGGGGGCAAGGGGGTCGGACGCTCCGTTAGGAAATGTATGAAACATCTAGCAACTAATGAGGTACTAGAGGAATTCTCTAGGATGGGACTCCAAAAGAAGTTGAAGTTGCAATTTATGAGTCCATAATAAGAAATAATTCCGAAGCTACTCAAACAGACATCAATGCGTACATTAAAACGTGGCTGAAATATTCCCATGAACGGATTCAAAATAAAATCACTAAGCAATAAGTTTATTAATAATACAACATATTATAATATAGTAATACCTACAGAAATAAAATTTTTTCTAACACTTGAAAACATACGTATTTCTAAATTTATGCACCTATGTATCTATAGGAATCCATTCGAAAATTCGTACATCAATATTATGCTATTTGCACCATTATTTTAGTGTAGACACTTTGATTTACAGTGTGCAGTATACAGTGATAAAACTCACGGACATGATATGTTGCGAAAGGCGTGGGAAAATGGAATTTCCAGCTCGTGCCGGAAAAGCATTCCATTTTTGTCAAACTTTCTCGCCACAAATTAAGTCGATGAGTTTTACTTAACGCTATGTCCTGGAAACTCATATTTGTAGTTGGTACATCGAAAGACGAAAACGCTGAATGAAAAAACTCACTTTTCCAAACCTTGCACCACCGAATATTTACAATCAAACTTATACTAAAAAGGTGGAAAAATTGATTTCTAACATGTTTCTCGAGAGAATTTCATTTCAATGTTTTTGTGAATGAAAATTCAACAAAAACTTTGAAAAATGCTTTTCTCAATAAACAACGTAAAAATTTAATAATTCCTTACGAATGATAACAAAATTAGAATTTTCCTACCTTTTAGTTTAAGTTCTATTGGAAATATTCATCATTCCAGGGTGGAAAAGTGAGTTTTTTAAACTAGACGTCATTTTGTATTAATAATTGGTGGCTAATATAACGACTTTATTTCCGTCTGAAGACATGTTTCAAGTGGTACATTGTCGACAGGTCGAAGTCAAAATGATGTTCGATTTAACCAAGTTTTGATTTTGACCACTTTTCATTTTCAGTACAAAGGACGGTCTATTGTATGTACTATTGACCACTCATTGTTTGTTGGGGAAGCTGCCCAGTATAAAGTGTACCCGTGCTGGTGAAAAGTAGTGCACCCACCACTCGCAAAACGGTTTATCATACGGCACATATTTTACGTATATGCAATATGGAGTTAGGCTCAGCACCCACACCCACTAAATACAACAATCGAATTTGTAAATAAAAACAAAAATTGGCAACTATGCATAAAAATTACGGAATATTTGTAAAAAAAACCCAATTCCAGAGAGACCCTTCAAAGGTTACATATAAATAAACATACTCAGAAAATTACTCTTTGATGATGACGCCGCGACTGGGTGACGAGCTATGAATGAAAGCTTCCACAATGGGGGCCCCCACAAAACTGCCACTTTATTCAGAGAAGACTTTCGTTTTTAGTTCTATGGAAGCAGTCGCGAATGCTGCTGTAAAACAGTCTTAGTTTTCCGTAAGAAACGATTGCGCGCGTTAGACCAGCTATAAATCCGCTGATCGTGAATAAGATTGAGCGTATGAGAAACTCTTATTATTATTAAGCAATTCTAAAGTGAAAATTCATTGCTGACGAAATTTTAATGAGGGTCGAATATTGAGTATAGCTTTCAAATTGGTTTAAGTTCGGTACATTGTGAAACAAAGTATATCTATACAGTTACATCATACATAGATATAATAATACCCATTTGTGCGCAGATAAATTTGAATTTAAATTCCGGTAGTGATCAAAATTATTTATAACAAAAATAATGACTAAATTTGGATTACTTTTTGCTGCGATCCTATTCTTGACGATTAATTTGGATAAAGGTAATTATAATTTCTACAGTTGCGGATTAATTATCCTACATAGTAAAATTTTAGTTTTTTTTTTTTTCAATTGAAATGAGTTTGCTGGCAAGAATTTTGTTAGCGTAGAAAATGACTTCCCTCCCTGGCGGCGTTTTCAATTTTTATTGGGTTGGGCTTTGCCCTTCAAGTTAAAATAGAAAATGATGTCAGATTTGAAAAATTTTTAACTATTTTTAATTCAATTGCATACGATATGAGCTTGATTAAGTCCAGATGTAAAAAAAAAAAAAAACAAAAAAAAAATGCTCTTTCGTTGGATTACGATTTTGTTGTTTTTTTAGACGCTTTGATTTGGTTGATTATAACCGATAAATCTTATTTTCCATAAAAAAAATAAATGCTGACAATAACGATGTGTCCCAAACCGATTTGAGATAATGTGAATGTGTTAAAGATATATTTCAATACTTGGCTTCACATTAATGTTCCGGTTTGTATCCGGGTTCAAGTGGAATCGAACTCGGGTACTCGATTTCAAGCTTACTCGGGTACACGGTTACCCGATTAACGGGTTACCCGGCTATCCGGATACAATTGATTCTCCATTCCGAATATCCGGGTATCCGAATACAATCGGTTCTAAATTTATTAGTACTCCGGTACATTACTGAATTCGCCATAATAAAAGAACTTAATTCTGCTACCCGAATCGCGCTTTGCTTGATTTTCCATATTAATTAACCAAATGAATTTGTCAATACCCGATTCCTCACTACCCGATGCCAAATAATCGTTCCTAACGACCCAATTCCTAAGAATCGGGTATTCGGGTTACTTGACTCTTACCTGTGAAACCCGGGTATCCGGATAAGAACCGGGTACTCGAAAACCCTGGGTTTAAGAAACATTACAGTTTACATATAAAGGTTTAGTTTAACTTGGAATTTAATGCATATCTCGATCTGAGCACGCTTAATACAATACCAATTTTTATGTAGGTAATTGGTGGATTCAATCTCAATTCAAATTAAAAACTTTGTTATGCATAAAATTAATCTTCGGTTTAGATTAAATTCAATCACACAAACTTAGATTAAAATTTATCATACTCGAACATTTTTAGTTTAATTTCGAGTTGATTGAATCCGAACCACTACCGTTTTACAAAGTAATTTGCGCTGCAATATATTATCATAAAGAAACAAGGAAGATATTTCAATACTAAATAAAAAAAAATAACTAGGTTAAAAAAATCGCTAACAAATGAAATATATTTTTATTCACATTTGGAATTTTTGAAGTCGACGTGGTTGCCCGATTTAGTTAATTAAAAAAAAAATTACTATTTTTATGAAAACGCTTTGTACAAAATTTCAGTTCTCTACGTCAACGCGTTCTCAACCAGTGTCCAAATGAAAATCCAAAATTTTGTATGGCAACACCAAGAAAGGGTTGCACGATTCAGTGCATTTTCGAGCTTGTATTTGAATTTTTTAAGAAAATGCCGTTTAGAACATTTTAGCTCTCCACGTTCTCAGATAGTTTTTAAATATATAGTGAAAAATAAAGTTCTGTATGGCAACACGAAGAGGTTGCCCGATTTAGTCTATTTTTGAAATTTTATTTGATATTGCTATGAAAACACCATATATCAAACTTCAGCTACCTAAGTCAACCCGATTCATTCCATTTTCGAACTTCATTTAACTTTTTTTTTAAAAAAAGTCCGTGTGCATAATTTCAGCACTCTAAGTGAGCGTATTCTCAAGTTGTCCATGACGACAGAAAGACAGGCATGCAAAAATCAATTATATAATATGATGTATGTCCTGTCCAACCCATTTTGCTTTACGATCATAGTTTCTGTGCGTTAAAGCGGAATGATAAACTCAATATTCCTAGAGGGTATAATCACTCGATGTAATAGCGTTTAACGAAATCAGTAAGTTACCTATTAGGAGGCGGCCTATTCTTGAATTACGAATGCTTTTTACGAACGAATTCGGTAAATAACGAATGGTTGAACCCCATTCGTTAAATAATGAATGCTTTGCGTACGCATAAAACGAATACGGGTTTAAAGAATACCACATGCACATTCATTTCCAATGGGGTTTTTTTTTGACAGCTCAACGTATACGGAATCTGCCTTCGTTATTCAAGAATAGGGCCCTACGTCGATTTCCAGTATGAACCTGAGTCATCGTTCACTTGTCTGTCATCTTTTGTTTTTTTTTTACCATATCCGTATCTGTCAAACATTATTAATTTTTTTCTTTTGAAATAAGTGCACTAAGCTTCTTCAGTTATATGTATAACTCTTCTAGTTTCACCGAGAAGAGATGTGAACGACTTTAAGAGAGGTCTATGCAAAACTGACTCCTTGACATTGACTTGAATAAATCAGCTAAAAAAAGTTCAGTTTCCTTACATACATATAAAATCTATTTTTCTAGTTAACTATAATGTTAATGTTAAACTATGGAACTATATACAGATATAAGTTAAAATTTGATTATAGAAATTTCTTCGCAGTTTCTTGATATTAACTGTGGACTTCATATATCTCTACTCTCGCTTCCCAATAAAAATATTTTGAATATTTTAAATTACTAATATCATTCAGATATTTGCCACAAAAGTTATTCTATTTCTTAATATGTACCCATATTCTTTTATTAAAATCTAGATAAAACTTGTATTCTAATGAATTTTTATAGCCTGTCTATTATACATACATCTACTATACTGTAACATCAGTATCTATGTATATCTATAGCTAATAAATTTAAAACGTGTGATCTTAGATTGGCACACCCATATATGTAAGTATAATGGATCCAACAGTGATTTCGTTATTAAATGATCTTACGTAGTTTCCATTTATGCTTACGGATGCGATCAAAATAACTAGAAACTAATATCTAATAAAATTTTCTGTATATAATGCATAAATCACTAATCCTATTTTGTGGAACTTGAAGTACCTATTTTCTTTCAATTAAAACTCAAGCAGTAATCTATTGGTTTTATCTCTTTTAGACCATGCATTTCCTGCTATCAATAAAAAAGAGTATAAACATTATTACAGGACAATTTAGCTATGAAAAAAAAAATACAAGTAAATGATTTAAAATCAGAAATTTACTAGTACATATCTAACAAAGCTTACTCCTCCTACAACGTAGTTAAACACAATCTCTTAATTTGCTTCAAGTGAGATATTTTTTATTAATTTTTTAAGCTTTCTTGAACCAGCCAGATTAGTTGTTTTATTCTACGCCACATCTTTGACTCTAAAACCAGTTTTGTGAAGCATTACTTTTCTACTTGTCCTTCGCATGAATGAGGTGAGCATTAGTCGAGAACAAAACAGAGGCTTCTCTAACTGCTGTGGTGTGACTGAGGTCTCTGGTCGTGGTCAATAGTAAAATAAATTTTTATTGGAACACTAGGCTCTGGCTGGCATGCTCGTTTGTTGTTGTTTACACATTTGTATTGTGTAACCGCCAACGATTACATCACTATTATCTGGCCGCACGGTCAAAATACCTTTTTACATTAAAATTTTTTCTTGATGTGTTTTGTTTTTTTTCTTTTTAATGCTAATTTTGTCGGTCATTTCAGCTCTTAAAATTTTCTAGAAAACACCTAAAGTTTTCATGCTTACGAGAGGAATAATTTTAAAAATGATAAAATATTTTGATGAAGTAATGAGATTTACGTATTTCACTGAATGTCGTGACAACTTAGTTTTTTCTTTTCATTTCTACATAGATGCTTTGGCTTGTGATTAGTATGCGATATTGAATCATTTTATTTATATAACTTAAACAATTACGCCATATGCATGAGATAAATTGTGAGATTCATCATTACACTTCGTTTACACTTTGACGAAGATTTGATAAAATGCCATTAATTTTTTGAAATATTTTACTTAAAAAAAAAAAAAACGGGGTCGTACGAGGGCAAACTGTTTCCATAAATATTGTGACGCCATTCTCCGGTATTCAACTATAAAAAATTTGGGATGAACTTAAAGTTGATAATGAATTACTATAAACAAACTGAACGAAAGTTTGCATTATGCACATTATGATTTATGGGCGCTTTCGTTTAAAAGACCAAGTTTTACTATAATGTGCATAACGTGACATAAGTATGTACATACATATGCCACAATAGAAATAAACCGTTTGTTAATTTTTATTGTATACTCAGGAAAATACTTAATAGGTATATGGGAAGCTCAGGTATACTACTTAAGTTGTTGTTGGCATATTAATTCGAAGAGCATCGGCCTAATCAATCTTATTACAAAACTAGTATTTTAATATCTCTATATACAAAACAAAAAAGAAAACGGGTTCATTTTTAGTTGTAAACTGGAAAACACAATACTATGTATGAGTTGACAATTTTACTCTCTTAAGCCTAGTACTAAGGTCCACGCTAAGCTAAATTTTATATGAAAATTTAGCGCGCTAAGAGCTATTGGCAAAAATTTATCCTGAATTTTAGCGAGAGCAGTACTAAGGTCAACACGCTAAATTAGGTTTTTCGGTTTTGATTAGAGATGGCACCACCAGTAAGTCCCCAAAAAATTTAGCTTGAATTTATCCGCCTGGGCCGTTCTTTAGCACGCTAAAAATATTTATTATTTGTCAGAATTCTGAGATTTGATAAATTTATTGACTGGATTTTTGTAGTTAACGTAGTTTTGTAAGTCTTTGCTGTAAGTACGGATGAATTGGATTTTTTCTCGTGGACGTATTTTCAATATCATTGTTATTTTTTTTTATTGTATATGTAAGCTATACATATTATTTTAATATTTTTAATATTTCCAAATAATTTTAACTACCTGTTTTTAGAAATAATATGACCGCGCGTTGTATTAAAAAAAAAATGCAAAATGCTTCTTCTTCTTTTTAGTATATCATTTCTCTGAGTTTCCCCTGTCATATTTTAGCTGCTGAAGAACGGTCCGATATTGGAGACTCGCTAAAATTTAGTTTAGCGCGGACCTTAGTACTAGGCTTTAAGCCTAAATTTTAATTTTAGTGAATCTGCATTATCGGGCGCTTCTAAAATATAATAGCAGAGACTCAAGGATGCGAGATACTAAAAACGAATTATTTTACACACTTTTTATACCCCAGATGAAATCTAAAAGGTATACTAAGTTTATCATTCCGTTTGTAACACCTCGAAATAATGATGGTAGAGCAAAATGTATTGGACTGGACAACCACGCATAATATTAAAAATTATTTTGATTTTTGATTGTCCGTCCGTCCGTCCGTCTGAGCGTACGAAACTCAAGAACGCGTTCACTTAGAAAGCTGAAATTTTGTATACTGACTTTAAAAAAAAAAGTAAAATTAAGTTCGAAAATGAGATAAATCGGGCAACGCCTTCGTGGAGTTGCCATACAAAAATTTCGTTTTCCACTATATATTTGAACACTGCCTGAGAACGTGACAACATAGAGAGCTGAAATTTGGTACATGGTGTTTTTATAGTAATAACAAATGAAATTTCAAAAATGGACTAAATCGGGCAATCCTTTCTTGGTGTTGCCATATAAAAATTTAGGCTTTTTACGTATAGTGTGAAAAAGACAAGTTCTAGACATTTTTATTGTACTAAAAACTTGTTTAGAATACGAAATCCTATAAAATTGGCTATAATCATTTCTTCTATCCGACGAACCGTTCTAGAAATATATGCGAAAAACCACTTCAAAAATCAAACTTGCATAGATCGGTGGCCATTGGAAATTTCATACGCGCATTCATCTAGGGTATCATAAGAATTGGTCTTAGACGACTTCTAGCTAAAGTGATTGGAGACACTTACTGGTGGTGCCACCTCTAATCAAGAACATAAAGCCAAATTTAGCGTGTTGACCTTAGTAATGGTCGTTAAAATTCATGATAAATTTTCGCCAATAGCTTTTAAGCTGGCTTTCCGTGGCCCGTGATTTCACGGGCACTACCGCGCGAGCAGAGGCCAATGCGGTCCGTGGTAATTGGCGGCCCAAGCGAGCGTGTCATTTGTTCATACAAAAGCCGCTGTAGAAAAAACGATAATTTCTTCACGCGGCATTTTGGAATGGCAAATTAAACAAAACTAGGCACTCTGCCTCAAATCAGCTCGGGCCAATACCCACTGTGGGAAGTTTATATACGCGGCGCGGCCTGGCGCGAGCTCGTTCGCACTGGTCTGGCTTGGCCTGTGAAGCAACCTCGGGCCGTGGGAAGCAAGCTTTAGCGCGGTAAATTTTATATGAAAATTTAAGTTAGCATGGAAGGTCCACCTTAGATTCCAATGAAAGTGAAAATATAAAAGAGAAAAGAAACTAGTCCAGACAATTCACCGAAAATGCTATATTAGTGATTTACTTGTCTGACTCAGCCGGGTGCAACCAATAGGTCCAAGACATAAGCATGAACTTAATTCAAATCTGTTCGTAAGCCGCCAATATATCTATATACATCATAATATTATTTGTCTCTGCTATTACTTATTGACCTGATTACATTTTCAATCAAATTTTTATTGTGGAACATATTTCTTTTCATATATGTTAAAACTTTGAAAATTTATTATTTGATAAATTTTCCTACAAAAAAAAAGTTCAGCCAAATATTAAGTATAATTTACACTCAACATGAGGAGATCTATTTTTAATTCGATTATGTATAATGAGTGGCATGAAAAATACTTACATACAACACGTGCAAATGATGTGACAAAGCTAAATATACATTACATACTGCTAGCACAGAATTTTACAACTTCAAAATTGAGGATTATCATCGTTGTCTGGATATTGTATATAAATATAAAACAAAAATCAACGCTACCTAAAATGCTGAAATCCATATTAACATATATGTATGTATATATATATATTTTTTTTTTAAGAAATGTGCCCTTCAAAAAGTCTGCGCAAAGAATTTAGGTACTTTCAAGTGAAATTATCATTTTCTCTCACGAAACAGAAAAAATTCTCTATAATTGAATAGAGGCAAAACAAAAAAATGCATTTAATTAACTTTCCCATCATTAAAAAAATTAATAATAAAGATAAAAACTTTCTTAGTACAATGAATGAAGCATAATCTATTGAAAATTTTTTTCTCACGCAACATCCCCATTTAACTAATTATTTTGTAAGTAGACAATAAAATAATTGAAAGTTCTTTTCACTACTTACATTTATTATCCATTGTTTGCTTTTTCATAAAGTAAGATTATATTCAGAAATACCCAAGGAATCTTCAATCAATTAAGAAAAAAAAAAAGGTGGTACCGAGTCATATATAATACATATGTACATATATCCTCTGGATTTGTACACAAAAAACATTGTTAGCTTTGCTTACTTTTCCAACTTCCTTTGGTTTTAAACTTAATTAAAAGACAAAAAAAAAATTATATAGAGCCATATTAACGCTTTTAATTTCTAACTATTTTATTATCTATGGATTTCTTTAATTAAATTATGAAAATGTCATCCATATAAGGAAAGCATTAATACAGTTGTCAGGAGAATGTCAAGTGAAGAATTTAATGAATTTATGAAAGATAATTGAGAATATCTCGCTGAAGCTCTGAAGCTTAGTTAAGTATAAAGTAGTAATAAACTTATTCATCCGACGCCGACGAACTGATTCAAAAATTAATTCAATTTCTAAGTCTTGGCCATATCTGGAGTGCGCTGACATAATTAAAACGTAAACTCGTGTGCGTAATTTTCCATCGTTTTTCTCACGAATCGGGTAATTAAAATCCATTAAACGCATCGATTTCATATACTTACTTACGACTGGAATGCGTAATATATAACGTAGAGTTTGTTTCTTTATTTGTAATACGATTTTCTCCAATATGTACTTTTTGGTGTTATTTATAATTTATATTGCGATGAACCAACATTTATTAAGGCACTTTCTTGTTTTCGGAATTAATAATAATTAATTTATACATATTCGGAATATTTAATAAATACAATTTCACACTATACGTCCCCTTTTATAACAAATATGAGCAATCAAAAATAGGTTGCCACAGCTTTTATCCCATTCAGGAGCCGGGCAAAAGATTTCCGTACCATAAGCATCTTATACTTCATGAAGCCCATCCTTTGTTATTGCTCCACGGCCAGGTGGAGGGCACTGACCAGGAAATGTAACCTGGATGTTCTGTCAAAAATCTAGAGAGCCGCCTGTATGGTAATAACTGGGTGTCTGCGCTCCACGCCCACGCCGGCACTGAAGGTCATGCTAGCGGCAATTAGTGCTCACAGCCTAAGGGCAGGGGGTTGGTGGATGGAAAAGGGTTTTGGGCACTCCAACATACTCCAGAAGAAAAACTGTATGATTGCGCAGACTACCAAGTACCTATCTTGACTTTTGGTGGGGGAGGCCGATACCAACCAGAAGTGACTGGGATGGGAAGGAGGTGATTGTAACATCCGATATTCCTGTTTTTATGGGAGCCACTCCCACGAGAGCTGTGGCTGGATTGTACCAGTAAGTTGTATTCATTTTTGATGAAGAAACATTGATTTTGATTGTACTCCAGAGATCTCCGATGGCACGAGTCTTATAGACTGCATGACAAATGCAGTGTTTTTCAGGCAGAGCTCGCAGCGATTTATCAGGAGGAAATATTGGTATCGATATGTAGAAAGCCCTCATGGCACATATGCATATATACTACTAGCCAGGCAGCCATCAAGGCGCTAGATGTTATGCTGGTAAAATCAAAATTGGTGTAGTTATGGAAGATCAGCCTTGAGAAATTGACTATAAGGCACAAGGTGACCCTATGCGGGGTACCTGGCCACAAGGATATCTCAGGCATCGAGATGGCTGATGAGTTGGCCAAAAAGGGCTCAGAGTTGGATAGCTCCGCAGGGATACCTGCCGTATTGCGAGGTAATTGTGGCCTGCATATGACAAGAAAAGGACAAGAGAATTGCTTAATGGCAGCAGAGCAAATACCAAGAAACTAGTAGGGGTCATTACGGATCACTGAGCCATAGGAGAGCATGCTAGAAGACTGGGTATAACGGCAAACGATTTCTGCAGGAGTTGTAAGGAATCGGAGGAAATCGAATGCCCCGCTGAATGATGAATAAAAGAAGTAGGCTGGCTATTGTGTCGCCACTTCTTTTAAAGTCTGAGGGAGCTGCAAAGCAAAGAGTTCAGATATATCCTGAGTTTTCTGAGCGAAGCAGGATGGATCTAGGTAAAAAGTTTTAGATATATCCTGAGTTTCCTAAAGAAAGCAGGATGGTTCCGGGGTTTGAAAGGTTATTCCATGAGATCTAGGGGTACGATGGAACCACTAGAGGTCTAAGTGATGCAGGCTAGTCGTCAAGCGGCACTCCTCCTACCTAACCTAACCTAACTTTCTTCATGAAATGTTTAGAGATTTTGTCAAATGACCATAATAAAAAGTGAATCGACTTAACAATTTCTCTGTCAACTCATTCCAGCACACATGTGGTGGAGATGATCGATAAAGATGGCGTTCCATTCATTTCGATTATTCAATAGGGACTATATTTTGGGTCGCTGAAGATGTTTTTAAATACTATGCAGATCTTTCGTAAACCACTCCAATTTCTTCAGCGAAGTAGTTTGTCAACAGATACTAGATCTTTGCTCACTGAAGATGTTCTTGAATACTATTGAAACTTTTAGCAAGCCACTCCTATCTCTTGAGCGAAGTAGTTTGTCAGAACGATGATAATAGCCCATCTATATGGTAGATCAGACGAAGAAAGGTAATCGTTGAGCTCACTCAAATACATAGTGAACGAAATTGGTATATATATCAAGTCGCTGAGAAATCGTATCTAATATATTAAAGTACATATGCAAGGTGTGTTTAAAAAGTAGTAATACTGGACGGTGGCTTGAGAAACACAAACAGAGTTGTACATATGTATTTCTGTAAGCAAAAATAGACGTGAATAATGGAATCCAATCATTTTACAAAATAGGATTCATCATTAAAGGAATGGGTCTTAAAATCAATTTTGGAAAAACAAACAAAACTTGTAACCAAAGATTTCAGCCTTGATGGCTCTGAGTGGCCCTCGGATAATATCTAAGTTACTGGGGACTGCAGGTCGTCTGTGGATAAGTTGTGTATCCAAAACAAGGTGTCCTTTCATTGGTTCCTGGTCACATGGGGATCATGGGGAATGAAAAGGCTGACCTTTCAGTTTGGGCTGGCTCTGATTCTGCGTACCTCAGAGCGGAACCAGCCGTAGGCGTTGCCACCTTGAGTATCGGGTCTCCCAGAGATGGGTGAACCTGTGTACTTACAGGTACACAGAACTGTTTCTTGATGGGCACAATTAAAATATCTCTGATTTTCTCATGGGGCTCGGGAGGAAACAATGTAGATCTGTGGTTGGCATAAACACCGGCAAAAGTTCGCTATGGGAGTAGTTGACAGCCCTGATTGTCTGTCCTGTTTCGAAGGAGAGCCTGACATAACCGAACACGTAATGTGTGCTTGTCCCGGCCTTCACCCGGAGCAGGCTGGACACGCTAGGGTCTGCCCTTCTATCTGTAGATGAGCTGAAAAACTTTTCTCACCAAGACCTGATGCGCTTCATTAAGAGGACAGAAAGGTTTTGGTAAAAGGGCTTCTAACAGCACAATGAGCCGCTCTGGCCTCCTACTTGGGATAGGATCTCCTGCCCCCTGCCACTTTAAAAAAAAGAACAAAACAAAAAAATCCAAGAATGAAATGAAATCTATTTATAACATGAAAATATTATTTTTAATTTAGGCACTGTTGCCAATCTTATTATGACGATATAATTAAGGCTCCGTACCCAAAGAGTAAAAACGGGAACCTTATTACTAAGCCTCCGATGTCCGTCCGTCTGTCTATCACCGAGCTGCATCTGAACCATAATAGGTAGACAGTTGAAATTTTCACAGAGGGTGTATTTCTATTGCCGCTATAACCACAAATAATGAAAACAGAATTAAATTAAAGGGGGCCCCCATACAAGAAACGTGATTTTTTTCGGCGTTTTTTGCTCGTTTTCTTCTCATTCATTATTATCATAAGTAGGCATTTTTTTTTTCATTTGAAAAAATAAATAAAAAGTACAGTGTTAAATTTTGTACGATAGTACGGAACACTTCGTGTGCGATTCCAACTCGCACTTGGCCGTTTTTTTTTTGTTTTTTATATCATTTTTATATCATGATTTTGAAACTGGCATAATTGTGGAAAACTTTGTGAAATGATTAGAATCTTTGGTGTAAGATAAATGTAGTTTTGAAGTCATTACTAAGAGCTAGAGGGAGAGGTGGGGGGGGGGGGGCAATAAACCAGAATATTTTTTAAATTTAAGCTAAAAGAAAACTACAAAGCAGGGTAGATGGGGGAACATAGTGGAAAATTAAGTATGGCGAGAGAAGTCTGATACACTGAACAACCAAAATTGCAGGAAAATTACTGGGCCCAATTTTGGCTTTTACGTGAATGAAACAGAATTGTCTACTACATTTTTTGCTGTACGAAGCTTGAACACAAGGTTTGGTCAATAGAGAACAAATAATAGCCTAAAAAACCATTCAAATAGAAATGTTGTCGACAATTTCAGACTTAATATATATATACACAATTTTATAATAGTTAATTTTCAAGGCAAGAAAAATTAAATATGAATTATGTATGTAAATAATAAATATGTATATGTATACCTACATACATATATTCAATATTCCTCTAACCAGATTTAACACGTATTCAAAGTTAATTCATGGAGATAATTTAATGTTTCTATAAAAAATATGCAAACATTTTCTGGCACCATCATGCGCAAATTTTTAAATTTTTTTATAGAAGATTCCTTAGTGAAAAATTATCAAACAACAAAAAACCTCTGATATCATTGTATGTATATTTAAAATTCCTAGTCAGAAATATTCTATTTTTATATTTGAGGAAAACATCTTACAAGAATTTCAAAGCAAATTTTATTGTAGAATATCGATTGCAATAATATTTTTTATCGCTTTATATCTTTTAAAATTTTTTAAATCAGAATACAAAAATTAATTGCCATCAGACTGAAATGTCTTTGTTAATGAGATTTATATGGGCGCGCTGGTGCTGATGACATTAATTTAATTCATACAAAGGGTTAAGGAGATATTTTTAGGCGGCTAAATACGAGAGCACTTTACCACCGCCGCGCCGTTCGACTAGTGCGTTTACATCAAGGCAACGAGCTTAAGTATTTTGGAGTTTTTTTTTTTTTTTTTTGAAAATACGAGTACTATTTTTGAAATATCTCAAATTAGATTGTGTGAGCAGGAGCAAATCAAGAGAGAAATATTTGAAATTATGTTTCTTCTATAAACTTTTATTATAAATTTGTGTCTAAAAATTAATTATGTTTCGTTTTGTTTTGTATTTTTTTTTTCAGCACAAGGCGTACTAAAATGTTGGAGATGCTCATCAGATTCGACAAGTAGTGCTTTCTGTGCAGATCCCTTTGATCCAGATATAATCACCGGTCAACAAAAATATTGGAGTTATGTGAATTGTACAAGTACAAGTCCGGTGGGACCTCCTGGATCTTCCCTTAATTCTCGACCCGTATGCAAGAAATTGGTTCAAGAAAGTAAGTATACTTATAAAACAATAAAAAAAATGCATGCCTATTATTTGGTACGTCCTGACTAAATGTGAGCTTTGTTTTTTTAAGAGTGGATCGTGTAACTTTTGCAAGCTTGCAATTTACTAAGGCTAAGATCTATCAAGGCTTTGAGTGTATCGCCGTGCCTAGCCCTAGAGGCACTTGGGGCAAGCTAAGAGAATCCGCCTTTGCCGATATTTATTTTAATACAGCCTATTCCGATTAAATATTTTAATACTGAATTAAAAAAAAAAAACACACAAATATTGATACTGGTTCCGGTGGCACTTTCACCGTATTTATTCGCTCTAAACCACTATAATTTTCATTTGATGACAAATAGCCTTTACTCAAAATTAATTTTTCCTGCCTTTACTTTTGCAAAGTCTAACTAATTGGAGTTCCTGATAGTCGATGCGATCACATAATTCGCTTTCAATAGATATGGTGGGCAATCCCACGAAGCGTTCCTGGCCCATTTCGATCGCAGATAATTTTAATTTTTTTTACAATGAAATTGAAATCTTCAATTGCAGATTGATCAGCAGGCAAGATCGCAGCCAGATTCATGATTTCGTCATACAGATCAAGGCCATCAATATCCATGTTCTTCCCATCTGTTAATATTCTATGCAAATCTTTGCAGCTCTTCATTATTTCTTCTTTCGTTGAAGACTTGAGAGCATGAATATCATAAAGAAATTTGAAGTCTTTGCTGTGCGCCTATAGTTGGTGAAATCTTTCATTGATACTACTGCTGTATCAACGATGTCGCGAAAGAATTCTGTTCTAAATTGTTCTTTCGGATCTGCTACATGTTCATCTTAAACTTCGTATTCGACATTACGTTTCTTACGAAGAACACGGACCGTGCTTTTAGGGTGAAATATCGGCTCTACCTCCATATGAGATGCTAAGTCTTTTGCTTCGTACAATATTCTAGAAAAACTTTGTTCAGATTTATACTGCTTCAGAAAATCTGTGGTTTTATCTAAAATGTTACAGCATTTAACTATATTCAAAGCAGGACTTTATAATTTTGTAGTGACATTAATTTTGTTTAGATTATCGAACCAAATGATCACGCTACAAATGAATTTAAAATTCACCATGGATTGGGCTAAGCACCGAGCCTCATGTTTCGATAGGTTATCTCTTTTTTCATCAAGCGAAATTTCCAAAAGTGCATCAGATCTCTCTAAGCTGGTACTGGACGGATTTGATGGCATCAACCCTACTTTTCTAAAGCGTATCACTGACAGTATACTACAGCATCGCATTCGCATGAAATATTGAGGGAATTCAATGGCCCTTTTAAAACCGTCTGTACCCAAAAGTAAGAACCGGATCACTTGACTCACTTTAGAGATCCGGATCTTTGAGTCGAATCAAATCTGAGTTACTAATCTCTAATGGAGAGCAGACCATAGTGTTGCTTAAATATCGATATTCTGACCTCGCGGATGTATTAATAGTTTCGGCATAAAGCTGTCGATACTATCAAATATATCGATAGTTTTTGTATATAACCATTAGATTAGATTTTTGGAGGGCTGTATATGCTCTGGCTTTGCATTTCCTGCTACCTGAAAGATCTATTGTGAGTCCCCGTTCAATTTATTCCCCTTCTAGGTTTAGACTGTTAATGAAGTCTAGAACTACTCTAGGACTTAGGTTCCACACGTAGTTTGGTGAAGAAAAAGCATGTTCGAGGTATAGTAGTCTCCGCCTGGCAGTTGAAGAGCAGGTGCTCCGATATTTCCTGAGCATCCTCACAGGAGCGGCAGGATATAGGTTATACCTTAATGGGCAATGACCTGAGAGAGCTCTGTGGTCATTTTGAATTCTATTTTCCTAAGAAGTAAGAGTTCTTTAGTTTTTGCGCCAGAGGTATCGATAATCTTTTTTGCCTAACGAAGTCCCAGTAGCCTTTTCAAATAGAGGGATTTTTGATTGTTCTCCCAGCCGTTTAAGGTAGCTCTGAGATAACTCTTTGAAGTGCCACAAAATGACTCTGGTCCGACAAAGGGACTTTCCGCTCCTCTTTTGGCTAGGCCGTCAGCATTTTCATTACCTTTATGGCCCTTATGTCCAGGTACCCAGAAAGTATTTGACTTAATAATGTAGGCCTTTAAGGCCTTGAGAGCAGCTTGAATGTCCGAGAGATTGATTAGTGAGCCATTTATGGTTCTCGCAATGCAAGTATTGGCACATTCTTCTATGGCTAACACCTCAGACTGAAGAGCGGTAGGGGTAGAGCCCAGGGCCTTATGGAATCTGGGGCCATATACACCAAGTCCGACTCCACTGTTCGTTTTGGAACCGTTTGTATACCACACCACTGATCCTTGTTGGTCTTACAAAATCCACCTTGGGTATGATTATATCAGATATTGTCGTTATTTGCTCAAAGCATATCTGTTTTAAGATACTTAAATGACCAATCAGGTCGCCTGTCTTTAACTTTTTCACCATTTACACTCTAATAGCACTGGAGAGCGCTTCCTTTTCCACCTGCAAATGCAGTGGTGGAAGGTTTAGTATGACTTCCATGGCTGCTGTTAGACAGGTCCTAGTTATTCCTAAACAGACAAGCCGCTGGTTTTCTTTAAGCAGACCGTCGGTTTTCTTCTGATAAGTTTTTGGCCTTCATGCAAGGACTGTATAGGTAACCATGGGTCTAACAACTGTAGTCTACATCTAGTACATAATTTTTGGTTTCAGTCCTTATGTTCTGCCAATGAAGCGACGACAGGTATAGAGAGATCTTACCGCTCTTTCCGTCATTTTAGACAGATGCGAATTCCAGGCAAGCTTTTTGTCTAGGGTGACCCCCAGAAATTTTACTTCGTCTGAAAACATCAATGCCGTGTTATCTAGAAGTGGAACAGTCAGTGAAGGTTTCGTTCTTCTTGTGAACGGAACGATAACCTTTTTATTAGGGTTTACGTAAACACATACGTATAATCGTATAATACATACAGCACGATCATCGTATAGACGTCATAAATACATTAGGTTGGGTTGTGTCGAATAGATTTTCCGACGAATCGTCATTCGGTGAATTATTTTCGACGAATCATTTATGAGTTCAGATTTGTAGATTCAAAATTTTTTTATTTTATTAAAAAAACGAAAAAAAAAAACAAAATTACACCAGCCGCCTTCACGGCACGGTGCGGCGGCTGGGATAGCTGCCCTTTTTCCCCACCCCTAGGCACGGAGCTGCCTGAGTGGAACTCACTTACTCATGAAAATGTATCGGGTATTTGCTGTATACTTAGGTCCTGTCCGGATCCAAGTCTTCGTCTTCGTCTTCGTCACAGCTAGTGACGTAACATCGAGACAAGCTCTATCCGAATCCATGTCTAGCCTATGCCACGGAGCTTTGCTAGTTTGTATAACAGTTTTGACATTTGGTTAGCTTGATCACCGAGTCAAGGTTCGAGTTGACTTGCTTAAATAGACAACGTATTGTGAGGTTATGTTTGTTTGCTGTCTGTGAAATCAAGCTGAGCAAACGAATGAATTCGGACAGCTTAGCTTCGTCTTCGTCTAACTATTATAATAGCTGTGCTTGTTGTGTTACGTCACTAGCTGTAATAACGAGACGAAGACGAAGACTTGGATCCGGACAGGCCCTTAGGACCATAAAATTTGGCACAGCGATAGAGTTTTAGATACAACTTTACTATCCCAATACCCTAAACTAAGAGATCATAATTTTTATGGGAGCCTTCAATATAACAAGTGGACAAAACAAGAGATCTTTGCTCTTGCGCTCTAGAATATCTATTTATTCTGTTCTTCTATCAATTTTTTCTAGCATGGATATTAAATTCTTTCTTTTATTTTAGTAGTTCTTTATTAGCAAAAAATAGAGATGGACGTATTAAAATTGAAGTGCCAGAATTAAAGCTCAATAGAGATTCTTCATTATTTCCAAAGATGTGCAATTGCAAAACTTCAAGTTATGCCGTTATATTCTGGCAAATAAAGAACTATAATAAAATTGAATTAGAAAAAACCATACTGCTGCAATATCATGATAATTTATTATTTTAAAAAAATTAATCGAAAATCTTGACAAAAACTAAATGTAAAAAACTTGCCAAGTCATACAGACCAACAACAATTAATCGTGTAAAAAATTAACAGCTTAAAAAAATTCTTTGTGTTAACTCGATATGAAAAAATACATGTGACTTCTATGGTGTTTTGATAAGAACCCGTCAACTTCGAAACAATAGTAGCAATTAAAAACTCAAATTAGGTCACGAGCTGAAATTACTGAACCGCACCCAAGCAGAGACATTACTTTTGTTAGATAATAAATATGTAGGATGTACGCTGATGTACATGAATATATTACTAACTACACAATTCAATGGAACAGATTAAAATTTTTTTCACGGGTAGTCATTTGTATGCATGGATGCAAGTATTAAAAACAAATTAGTAATTAAAATTTACATGTAATTACATACGGAAATTAGAAATTTCTTTTACGACTTCAGTTATTATTAGTCATGCTATTATTTTCTATGTTTCTCCTTTTATTTTCTCCTTTCGAAAGTATTTATGTTGTTCTCTATTAGAAATTTATTGTTATTTGAACCTTTTCAATATTACTATCTAGAGTCGGATGATATCATAGAAATTTAATTTTCCCTGAGTAAAAAATTCATAATATTCTAATGGGTTTTTGTGAAACAAAATCGGACTCAATCGGATGTAATTATATAACCCCGAAATTCTCTAAAATGTTCTTGATAGTGGCTAAGATGCTAGAATATAACCACAGATGATAAAGTCTACCATACCTAAGATTATTTTTATGTAGTAGCACAGCAAGTTATTTTGAAAGAAAGACTTAAAGTTTTAGCGACGCTTATTATTGAAAATAGGTGGAAGACCTTGTCAAATGTCGATATAGTGGTAAAAACTGTGATTTATAGGAGAAACTATTACCGATTGACCACTGAAAAATATTATCTACGTTTATTTTACAGATGCAATCCTATACACATACAGACAGATGTGGCTGGCAAAAAATGTTACGTTATCGGAATACATTTATGAACTTAGTAATTTGAAACAGCAGCGGCTAGAAATTCATTAATAATTAAAGCGGTCCTAAAATAGATTCCTTAGGTACACCTGCTACCAGACTGAGATTAAATGATGGCATACCGGCGGGCGTGGTAATGATAATTGGTTGATCTTTGAATGGATCACTAAAATATACTTTTTTGGATAATGCCTGAACATGGGATAGTTTCTACGTTTTTGGAATATTGACTCCCTTAAGAACCTTACACACGTCAATACGGGGTATTGGAAATGGGTGTTCTTGAAATGCCCGAAAGAAGTGAAATTCAATCGAATTTTGCAGCAACTTCAGCAACTTGTAATACTTAGTGAAAATGATAAAACAAAAAAAATATATAATTTCTATTCAATATTAAAAGCTAACTGAGATCATTTCAAATGACAAAACTGAAAGCAAATGAGATTTGAAATATTATGAAAACGCCAGCACGAACTGCGTTTAATTGTAAGATGATAATTTCCATCGAAGCATTATATTTATAATACATAATATGCATACATATTTATGACAACAGTTTCTACCTGCACAACTAAAACAATTTTCGGCGCATGTTGGCAAGATAAAAAACCGGTAAGAAAGGATTGATAAAAGATTCCGGCTTCCAGTCAGTTGAACAAACGGTAATAATAGGTCAGAATCCTGTGTATGATATCATTTGGTTTATGAAACTATTCAAATTCAAATTCATAAACTTTATACTAAACCTGTTTTATGTTATTATATTTTGGTATATTAAGACGCATACATTATTTATTTCGCGTGAACTTTTAAAAGGCTTGCTATTTGTCATATTTTTTATTAGTTTTAATCTATGCGCATGATTCTTTTTATCATAACAACAACTACGTTTTCGTGAATTTTAATAGTATCGTAATAATAAAAATTAAAAAAAAAAAATGTCTATGCTAATACCCTAGGCAGACGGGCAGAACCAATGATCATTTGTCCCTAAATAGAATTTTCAAAAATTGCTTCACATTTTCATTTTAATGTCAATTATACATATAAAAATTTGCAGAAGCTTTTGGGTAATTAGATTTTTGAAAAAAAATTGAATGATCATTGATTTATCCCGTCTGTCTAGGGTATTAAGTACTTTAATATTATTCAACAATTTATTAAAACATCCACCTAAAGTTATGGGGTGTGATTAAAGTACGACAAATAAATTGATTCAGTGTTTTTCTCCAAAACAAAGTGATCTCATATAGCATAATTCACGTCAAGTCCAATGACAATAAGCGGAATTGCTTTTTAAGAGCTTAACACAACTGACCTATAATCGGGGGTCATATAGTAATACGCGTCATAGAAATAAACAATGTGTATGACAAAACTAGCTGTAGCTTTTTCTGTAATTCACACCTACTTAAAGAAATATATTTTAGCTCCATCGTTTGTAAGTAAAACTACATATATGTTGTACATATGTATGTATGCTTGTGTAGAAGCCGTAAAAGTTACCACCTGTTTCTAGACGTATTTTGAGACTAATGAATTTTTCTTATAGTGAAGACTTTTTTACCTTCGTCTATATCTGCAGTGAATATTATTGATTTTGTTCCTTTGTTATGTGGGAACATACTCTTCCCAAATTAACACAGATTTCTACGAAATGTTATGTAATCAAATACAATTTCTAATAGCGTTACCTGGATTGATTACAGCGTTACCTGAATATAGACTCCTCAGAAATGACAGGTAAGGACGAATCGGGGCGGGGTAGCAATCTATGTTAGAGATTGTTTTCGGTCGCGAACTATCAGTGTCTCGCAATCTGCTTTTATAGAATTTTTGTGTGTTAAGTTTAAAGTTGGTTCTGAAAAATGTTTACTATCTGCTGTGTACTGCCCGCCAAATAATTTTTCTCTTGAAAACGTAGAGGAGTTTAGAGACATATTTCCACAACTTGTACATAAATACCCAAATTTTATCATTGGGGGGACTTCAATGTAAATATGATCCAGTCTAATAGCACAACTGACACCTTTTCATTTATACTGCAATCTATTAATCTCAGTATTGTTAATGGTCTCCCTACTTACTTTAATGCGGTAAATCCATTAATGCTTGATTTATTTCTTACTGCTGTTAGAGGAGCTGTTCCTTTTAATAATGAATTTAGTCCTCCGGCTAATTTTGACCATGATTTTCTTTTCATGACGTACAACATTGATATATATATGTATATATGGCTATGCAATGTATAAAACAGTTGCATATAGAAATTATTAAAATTTTGACCTAGATTCTCTAGAAAATGATAGTATCATTTCATGTATTTCAATCGAAGATAAGGTGAACATTTTACAACAAATTGTACATTAACTTCATGATGGGTTGTCCATGGTTCTCGGCTGAAATCAAAAGACTTATAGCTGAGCATGACTACTTATATTACAGATGTCGCAGATTAAGAACTACTGATACCTACAATCAGTATAAAATTGTACGTAATAGGGTCAATTTGAGGATACGTTCAGCTAAGAGGAAATATTATGAATCGAGATTTAATAATTCTTTACCTTTGCGAAGATTATGGGATAACCTGCGTAAGCTGGTGCCTATGGCAAAGACAAGTTCGATTCAAACATTGATTCCAATGTAATAAATATGCACTTCTCTAATATATATTCCTCCTTAGCAAGTGGTTCCCCACTTCAAGATACTGTGCCAGGTACTAGTGCTACTAATAATCTGCCTGCTTTCTGTTTTAGACGTGTTGAAGCTGAGGAAGTTATTGCTGCGGTCAGAGCTATTAAGTCAGAAGCAACCGGCCCTGATGGCATTCCTCATAAATTTATAAAAATTCTTTTACCTTGGATACTCCACCCTATAATTAATATTATCAATACCTCCATCCATCACTACCTCTCAGTTTTCGTCTAGGTGCAAAATCGCTACGGTGGTACCGGTGGCTAAAACCAATAAGTGTTAAGATCATGGAGACTTCCGGCCAAACAGCCTGTTATGCTTTCTAGCTAAAGTGATGGAAAAGCTGTTGACCTGGCAAATTGTTCAATATCTTGAGACCAATAATATGCTAAAGTCATGCCAATATGGTTTCCGCAAATCGCGTAGTTGCGAAACGGCTCTTTTAAGAGTTACAACCGATATACACAGCTCGCTAGATAAGGATGAGTTATGTGTCCTAGTTCTACTTGATTTTTCTAAAGCGTTCGATTCGGTAGTCTACTCTAAATTATTATCTAAGTTCTCCACTAACTTTCAATTTCATTCAACTGCAGTTTCCCTTATCGGCATGGCAGGTTTCAGCATGACGGGAACAGTTTTTTTTATGCCTTGCCTTCATCGTATGTCTCAAGGATCTATTTTGGGCCCTTTGCTTTTCAGAATGTATATTGATGATCTTCCTGAGGTTACTGAGGATTGCAAAATTCACATATATGTTGGTAATGTACAGTTATATATTGGTCGTCCCATTGGTCTAGTGAAGGATTGTATTGAACATTTAAATTCTGACTTGACGAATGTCTCGAGTTGGGCGACTAATAATGCTTTACAACTGAAGCCCCAAAAATTGCAATGCATTCCATTTTATCGACGACCGATTGAAGTTTCTGATTTACCGCCTGTATTTCTGGATAATCAAGTACTGGTATTTACTGATCGTGTGCGAAATCTAGGGGATCTTCTCAAACTCCCGGATGAAATGTTGTGATCAGATTAGCCATATTTTGGGAAAAGTTTATGGTTGTCTTCGGCGGTGCCTCGGCACCTTTTTAACCAACTTGAATTTCTAAGCTCTGGCTGACATTCCAACTTAATGATACCTATGTTTCAACATTCCATAATGGAGGACTCTTACTTTTCTTCGAGTTATTTGTGCCTGGAATAATTTACCGACTGATGCTCAGTGTGTGGGCTCGACTGATAGGTTCTGGAGGTTAATGGCACAGAGTTACACTGCCATCACTTAAAAATACTTCCGTTTCTATAATTTGAGTTTGTTGTTTATTGTTGGTTAATATTATATTTTGCATCTCTTTGTGTGTTATATAAATCTTTATTTTTATTTTTTATTTTTGTCTTATTTTATATTTCACATATATATTTTACATTTTATTTAAAGTGTTTAGTTTAAGTTTTTAGTAAGCTAGTTAGTCCAACGTTCTTTGTACTAAAAAGATGTGTAATCTTATTGTACGTTAAATCTGAATTTGAAGTTTGAATTTATTACTTTATGTACAGTCATAAAAAACTGTTCGACAATTAGCAGTTTTTTTTAGATCGGGGAGTTGCCACTGAAGTCATTGGAAGATAATATACAATAGATTTAAACCCTGCTTAACTGAGAGATCTCAGCGTAGTGTTACTTCTGCCACGGTTCCTCCTTAGAAAACTCGCCACATCCTGCATGTAGCACAGACTTCCACATTCGTTTCCTCTATCCCTAGGAATAGTGGTATGAGATTCAGCCAGCAGCCATATAAAATCAGTACATAATCCTGGACTTTGAATATCATTTCGCTTCGCATTTTCTGTGGCGGATCCTAATGAGCTTTGATCTTCTTTCATATTATGTCTATGTATAATATAAATTAGAAGCAGCATTAAATTCAGATTTTTCCTATTTCCAAGCATTAGATGGGTCTATTTGCACGGATGGCGTAACGCTAAACTTTTCGATGAAGAAGGAAGTGCCAATAGCACCATCAAAATTCCACTATAACACGTCTATGTATATACGTAAAGTTGTACTAGCGAAGTATACAAAATCACTTCTCACAGGTGCAGTAACGAGCGAGCAATCCCCGATGCAACAAGATTATGTGGAGTACACCAAAGAACGCCTGATGAAATGATCCTCGCAACGCCAAGCGGTGTATGGGCAGCGCAAGGTTGTACGCTTACGATTCAAGCATTATGGAGCGTTTACAATGGCAGAGTAGAGTGGAGTCACCAGATTGCATTTTCTCTCATCATCTCACCAACGTGAGATTAGGAATTTTTCAAATCTGACGCTACTCTGTGAAATCCACTCTGGTGGGAAGCGCGAAGAACTTATATTAGAGTACCAGATCGAGAAAAAGAGAAACAATGCCATCTGGTGACTCCACACTACTCTGCCATTGTAAACGCTCCTTTACATTTGCACAGAACGAGCAGCGCACCGAAATCACCGAAAATACTCCAAAAACTTTAGTATGTATTGGTTCGACAAAAACAGCTGCAAATTCGCCATACGAACCCCAAACCAGAAGTTGTTGCAGGCACTTAAAACGCACTGTTCTGTCTTCGAAGTGGACGAGTTCAGGACAATGAAGTTGTGCGCCAATTGTTGTGAGCCGGTGAGGACGTCGAAGTCTCCACACAGATACCAGTTTTGCCCAAAATGTGGTACTACGTGGAACCGAATTGTCAACGCCGACGTGAACATATTGAAAATAGGCCTAGCGCAATTCCTGGGCATCCCATCGCACCCAAACTACAGCAGAACCACCCGATTATAACAATGAATGACTGCGTTGATGGCAACATATGTATAACCATAGATGACACAAGAGCTAGATGTCGCATGCATAGTACCAAAAAAGTATACAAATTTTATATGGCTGGGTGGTCCATTCCGGAATGGACCACAACATTTGAAATGATGTATACGACGAGTGATACATATTTTTTCGTATCTGAAGTTTTGGGGAAGTCGATCAAATGTATACAAAACTACTATTATAAAATCATTTGCATTCGTCACAATCTCAAACATATTATGGTCCATTTCAGAATGCACTACTCATTTCACAATGTGTATACTCTGCTTTAGTATGGCATGCGACATCTAGTTCTTGTGCCATCTATGGTATAACGCAGTCATGAGTCCTCGAAATAGACGTTTAATTTTGAGAGTTGTTGTGAAACGGCCTAATTTCACAGTTTATCAAAGTTAACTACTCAATACAATTTATTATTATGATAATAGCATAAAATTTAGAAAATTTACCCAAAATAACACTTGATACATAATATTATATTTGAAGAGCACACTTGCAATATTAATTTAGTTATATTAACAAACAATTATTCTACATGGGAATTACCATAAACGTGTAGGTAGCAATATATTCAGTTCCTCAAATTAGTCTCATTGATATAACTATTACGGACTAACTATTCATGCTCGCTCAAGAATTAATTAAAATATCAAGTATTGTAAGCTTAATTAATAGACACACTTACTTAATAGAATATTTTCATTTCATTAATCAATTTCAATCTTCAACAATTCTAACGTTGCTGAGTTATTTCAATAGTTAACGAGCTGCAAGGTCTAGAATCTACCTACTATATATATGAAAGAAAAATAATGAGTATTTTCGGAATCTGCTACTACACATGTATGTACATATATGTATGTTAACAACAGATTAAATAGATAGGATAATTTCTGTTACAATTTTTCACTTTAGAATGGATTTGATTCTCAAGGGAGATATTAGAACTGATATTACATATTGAGACTTTGCATTGGTGCAACACAGCAATATTTTATGGCTATATTTCATTGACTTATGGAATTTACTATACTCGGTCTAGATTGAATTGGGTTCTCCTGTTAGTATGCATGCATGTGTATTGTATTGACCCTGATTGTTTTTTTTTTGTTTTAACTAATATAGCTTTCAGCAAATGCTAATTATTACAACAAATTGTAAATCAGTCGAGACAGTGTAGAATTTAAGATATAAATCTGAATAATTTGTTTTTCGTTTATGCCGTAACGTTACTTTTTAAATCTAATTAAACAACAAAGTTCACCTTATTCTTGACGGGTAATTTATGTTTTTGGAAGCGTATGTTGTTTTTTATAATTTTTATAAATATGAAATTTAGCCTCTTAAATATTTAATCAATCAACATATATATGTAGATATACTTTTTCCCATATTTATATAAACTTTCGTTATTTAATTAGATTTTCAAACTATAATTAGAATTTCAAACTATAATTAGAATACTCGCCTTTTGAAACCTTCGAAATGACGTTGAGTGCTATTCCTAGTATTTTGTAGTTAATTCGATATCCTGAAATAAAAGATTTAATTAAAATTTATATTCGACATTTTAAATTTATTTAATTATTTATTTTAGTCAAGTGTTAATACACATACGCAGCTACACGCAGAAAAAAAGTCTTTAAGAAATTATTTCAAATAGTTTGTACATATTTAATGTACCTATATAGCACAGCAGCCAATTGCGTTTAGATGGTACAGAAAAATGGTAATTGGTAATGGTTAGATTCTACCTTAAAAGGGAAGAGCAGACATAGAGCGAAAGATATCACTAGTATGGAATGGATCTCTGTAGCAAATTGAAGTGATTTAAAGGCATATATAGATTGTGTTATACTTGATTTTTATTTCTTCGAAATTCCATCGAAGTTTAATTTTGAATTCGTTAATTCCCAATACGACAGGCACAGAAGGAAAAATAAATATAAGAGATTCGGTGATAAATTAAACAGAAAACTTGTCTCAGTTTAATCTTCTTTAAAAAAGGAAAACTCCTATCCTTGGTCTCCATAGTAAGATCTGACAACCGCAGTAAATATTTTACTGTGATATTTCTCTGGGTAATTGGTGTTGGTAAAAAAGAACTTAAACAAAGTTGATAAAGTTATTCTAAATACTATTAATATTATGATGTTTATAATAAAAACAAGTTGGCTCTTAATTCTACTTTCATAAGATTTAAAACATTTTTCTATTTTTTTTTTTTTTCAGTTTATGGAAAGAGAGTCGTATCGAGATCATGCTTTTGGGAAGACTACACGGATTCCTCAGATAAATGCGAAAGTGATGCAACACCATCATACATAAAGACGTTATATTGCAGAACCTGTACAACTGATGGCTGCAATGGAGCACATGGTTTTCTACCTATTGCAACACTTGTTATGATACCTGCAATTTTATTAAAATTATTATCCCCTTAAAATTTGAGATTAATAATAATTAAGTATTAATATTAATTAAAGTGTATTTAAATCGTAGAGTAAGAACAATAATAAATCACATCATGAATTCTTGCAGTAAAAAAAAGCAGCTATAGTTATACATATTCAGAGGGATATGCAAAAAATTTTCATAAAAAAAAAAAAAAAAATGCATTTACAAAGATACAAAATATAAATGAAGTACACAACAATATTTGTAATACACTCGCACTCCGCAATCAAATGTAAATTAAAAGAAAAGAAAAAAAAGAAAAAGATCTTCCCAGAAAGAAAGTGATTCAAATCAAGAAAGTAATTCATCTTAATTTTGAATAAATCAGAACCGAACCAAAACTATGTTTACTTCGAAATAAGTTAATTACATTAAATTAGATAATATCCATAGAACAACTACATATACATATATAAATGCACATCTGTACACAGAATTGTTATAATTAAGCAATTTTAATAAAATGGGTTTTGTTGATTTTTTAATTCTTTGTTAAATCTGACGACCCTCATAGTATAGTTGGGGGGCGATTAATTGCACAAAGTACTGGGGTCATGCCGGTCAATTAATCTTCCTTTGAAGCCATCCATCAATCAAATCATTTCCGGTTTGCGTGGACGAATCTTAAAATGGTTTTTGTTTACATATGACCTCTTTAGCCTTATTTGATATGAGAAAAAATAAATGATGATGATACTCAAAAGCAACTTATTCAGCCTGCCTTTTTTTTTTTGCAACTGTTAGTGCAAAATATTTGCAACAAGTAGAATTCGATAATTTTTCTTCGTATCTATATTTTAGTTCTATTAGTAACTAGCGATACCAATATTATGCTATGGCCATCAATATGATCAGTTGCAGTTGTGTATAATGAATGGCTGTGAATTTCTGTTAGATTAACTTTTTTAACTATAGGAAAAATTGAGTTAGAGAAAAAGGAAACACATCTATTGCGAATATGCTCGAGCAAATTCCAAATGAGTTTTGCAATTTCACTCGCAAGAAAGCTTCCTTTCTCCCCCTCTTAAAAGTTCCACTGTAATTTATGTATGTCTCGCTATGCTATGTTATTTAAGCTTGTCGATCGATCTTATTGTGTGCGCCAAAAGAACGACAGCGATTGTTGTTGACGAATTTCATCAATATGAATCATAAAACTAATTTCATAAGCATAAGCATAAGCAGCATGGTTATGAATTAAGTTGCTAACAGTGTTGGGCGTAATCTGATTCCAGTGTACTTTAATTAATAATTCCATTAATTATCAAGTAATCTAATTAAATTGTATTTGATTACATTTCAAATCAGATTACATATGAGAGAATATGTAATCTATTAAATGTGTAATCTGTTACAATATAATTCGATTATTTTGTAATCTAATTAGATTGCAACAGATTACTTTGTAGAGTCGAACGGGGTGAAGTGGATTACGTGAGACATGGAGTGAATCGGATCGCATATATTTTTTAATATTTTTACTTAAATTATTCTGAAAATAGTTGTAGAAAATTAATAGTCAGTGTAAGTACCTACTTTTTGCAATTATTTTCGGAGCTTAAACAAAGATATTAAAATGAGATAGGTGATCCATTTCACATCATTTAACGGTACTTCACTTATCGATGATCAAACATCTAACTATATATGCCGGCTATCGGCGATACGTTTTTATAGTTGTGTATATACCTGAAGATTTAGCAACAGTTTTCTTGTTGTAAATTATCAAATTACAAAATTAAAATAGAATGGAATATATATAGATCGTTGGTACTTGATTAACATTATTTTGAAGTTTTGTTTCGCTATAATAAATAACGTATGTTACTTTAAGTAACTATAAAGTATTCAGAGGTAACTAATAACTAACTAAAGAAGTTTTTAGTAGCTAGTGTAGCTAGTTAGTTCTTTTCTTAGAAGTAACTAGTTAGTTATACTTAGTTATTTATTTATTTTTTTTTCATCACTAATGACACGGCCACGGAGTAATGCATACGTAACTAACTTCTTTCAATATTTACACAATACTCCAGTACCCAAAGATTCCATTTGGGAATGAAATTCATAAAATTTAGAAGGCTTATATCTTGGCAATGTAATCACATTGCATTGAAACTAAATTAACATGTACATACATACATAGTGGAATTAATATGTAATCGATTAATGTGTAATCAAATTAATTTGCAATCACACTACACGTTAATTGATTACAACATTATGTAATTATAGAAATGGATTACATTACATTAATCTGATTACAGATTACATGGTTAACTGTAATTGTTAGTCGTTAACCAGATTACTTTTTGATCAACACTGCCATCTATGTATAATGCCAGATTTTTTTCAGATACACGCATAATTTCTGTGCGTTTATCAATACAATGAAAACGTACGCATATATAACGATGATGCCGATAAATGAAATAATAAAATATTTGGCTTTTGTAAAAAAAAAGAATGTAAATTACCATAATTCTTTCTATTTTATAGCAAGTTTTATAATATTCTCTTGCTCTGTTTCCGAAAAAGCTCTTATACATATTCTCCGAACTAAAAAATTATATATTTAAAACTGTTCATTTGGCAATGTCATCTAAAAGCTTCGTGAACTTTAAGCTTTATTAAGCTTCCGCTTGTCGCCGGTCAGTCTTTGTTTGCAAGAAGAAGATTTTTATGCCTAACTATAACCGAAGTATCGGAGTCTGCTGAACGTGTATTTTACTCAGAGTACTCATCAGTGCGTCTATATACATTCATTGTTGAATCAGTGATTATTATTTTCTTTTATATTAAAAAGTGCTCGTTTATATTATTAAAAAAAAAAAAAACAAATATTACAATTGTTCAGTAATTACCTACTTTTTAAAAGAAAAAAAAAATGGCAAAAAGTGTATTTATTATAACAGCAATCTTAGTGGCCTCCACTATTCAAGGTAATTTTTCAGAACGAATATTTATTTTCATTTACTCATTATTGGCGGAATTAAACTTTACTTTATTACCTATTGACCATGAAATTCTTAATATTTCTGATTCTGTTATAATACTGCTCTTTACATAGTGTTTACACTATATAAAGTGGCCGACAACAAATCCGCTAACTAACATTGCCTTACTACAGCCGCTATATTCTAATATTAGGCAACAGCAACATGAGTGTATAGCAAGCTAATTTTTTTTTTGTTTTGTAAATCTTATTTTAAATTTTACAACACTCCAAGTTTGAGCGCAATTCAAAACAAATTCTCAAGCTTCGCCAATTTATAGTTGACTGACTATTGACGTGGTTATGATCTTTCTCCCATTATTAATAATTTCAATTTTCATATGATGCATGTTTGTGGTTCAATTGGGTTTCGATTACGTAATTATTATTTTTTTTTTTCCAAACATTTCTTTTACGATGAAATTTCATTCACGGCAATTAGATATATGTTTGTAGGTATGCATGTTACCATATATAAAGTCATTGTTTTGTATAGATAACATATATACAAGGTCAGGATGCACAGTATGCAAATTTTCAAATATTTTTGTGAGATAACTATTAAACCGGTTGACTGACGACTTTATAGTTTCACATTTTCAAAATTAGAGTGTGATTAACACCAACACATATAATACATATATATATATATTTTTATGATTGTATTTTATTATGGTTTGATTTATGAAAACGACTGACAACTGTTTACATTAAAATGGAAAATTGTGTAACAAATTCTGATTGCAGGTATCACAGTTGATGAGTGCCATATTTCACTGCTGTTGTAAACATTCAGTAAAAAATTTCAAAATGTTTTTTTTTTTCGTGCATGTGTTTTACTTGACACCTTTTTATATTCGATTTATTTATCGAAACAATGCATTGTTGCTTATCTGATTTGATTTGAGTTCTTTGGGGAGCACAAGAACTGCTTAATGGTAATAGAATTGATAGGAATCTAGTAGGGGTCTTTACGGGTCATTGGGCCATAGGAGACCATGCTAGCAGACTGGGAATAGCGGCGAACGATTTCTGCAGGAGAAAATCCAATCCGTCCAACACGTACTTTCGGAGTGTTCCGCTCTGATAGGTAGCTTCTTTTCAAATCTGGGGGAGCTCTAAAGCAAAGAGATCAGATGTATCATGAGATTCCTAAGGGAAGCAGGATAGTTTTAGGGTGCTTTCAAAAGTTATCCCATGAGGCACAATTGACCCACTGGATCTGGAGGTCTAAGTGAACAAGGCTAGTTATTTCTATCAGTACCCCTCTTACCTAACCTAGCTTAGCTACTATAAGAAATTTGTAATTTAGAAATTTTCTTCTATGAACGAAAATAACAAATTAAAGTTATATCACATTAGTTACATTACCTAAGTTTTTTTATCTCTCTGATCTGATTCGGTTCAATTTTATGTACGTAAAAAAACAACAATGGATCACGCCTTGTTGTTGTTTTACGTACATAAAATTGAACCGGATCAGATCAGAGGGATAAAAAACGCAGCTAATATTCTCAATTGATCTTAATGCTGCAAAGACTTTATCGCAACGGCAAACTAATTCTCTATTGATTTGGGATAATTTATCAAAAATACAAATACAAAGATGCCTACACGGCCCAAATTTTATTTGAAAGTTAGATCTGATCGGGTTCTTGCGAAAAATTATATCGCTGTATGTATGTTACTCCCAATGGGTCGAGCAACGAAGCTGCCCAATATAAAATGCAACCACGATGGTGGAAAGTATTGCACCATCCGCTCGCACGACGTTTATAATGTTGTATATATTTATATATACAATATGGGGATAGGCTGAGTCCCCACTAAAACACAAAAATCGCTTAAAATTTAGTAGGACTTAGCACAGAATGTGATTTAGAAGATTGATTTCAGTGTTGTTTTCCGGAATTTATTCATAGGAATTAACTGATGACCATGACCCCATCCAGACTGAAATTGCTTAGCATCTATAGGGTGTTTCCTCCATGGTAGTCCATAGAGCAGGAGGTCATAATACTCAGTTACTCAGGGGGGGAGGGGGCATATCAACCGTTTCGGAGTTACAGGGTGATTAAGAAAATATGTTAGGTTTTCACAAAATACCCTATATCTGAAAAATTACAGGATGTACGGTCACTGTAAGGAGGTCATTGTATGCAGAATTTTATGAACTTTCCAACGACTGCTCAATCAGCCGCATACTCCTCTCTTCTAAAGAGTCATGGTGGTCTTAAGTAAAAATTTCCGTTTTTCTTAGCATTTTTTTTTATGTCACTTTTTTTTTTTATAAAAATTATAAACTGTGGATTCGCGCCTCTTTAATTTGACCGAATACTGTCCTAACTGTAGCCGTTAAACAGTTATTATTAGCTCATAACCTATTCATATCATATTAGACTATATTTTTTAAAAATGACGTGTTTTCAGTCACTAAATTAACAAATTATCTTTGAGAATAGGTTTGAGAAAAGCTTTAAGAACAGGTTAAGAGCTAACTCTTTAATGGCTAGGTTAAATTAAAGAGGAGAGTCCACAGTTTATAGTTCTTATAAAAAAACGTTATATTTAGGTATCTGACTGGTTGAACAGTCGTTGAAAAAGTCATGAAGCTCTGCATACAATGAACTCCTGACAGTGACCGCACACCCTGTACTTTGTCATAGAGGTATTTTGTGAAAACCTAGAATATGTCCTCCCGCTCTATGGACTACCAAGGCCAAAACACCCTGTATTTTAATTCGATTTAGAAACATTAAAATCAACTCTGTTAGTACGCATCTTCAAAAAAAAACAAAAAAACTAGCCCCATATAGGGAATGTGAAAAGAAAAAAATACGAATTTCATTCAATTTTTCTACAGGCAACGATTTCCAAATTGCAGATGCCTTGAGGGTACAGTGAATTGTTAGTGTCTACTATGGCATGATATCATTTTTATTTTTAATTTTTATTATCAAATTTTAATTTTATTTTAGTTCTTGTATATATTTTCGATATTTTCATTTATTTTATAACATGCACCTAAATTAGTTCCGATACTTTTTGTACTAAAAAGATTGTGAAATAATAATATAATATATCTTCATTATATTATAGCAATGATACATACATATACTATATTCCCCAAGCATTATCAAAAATTCAACCTCAGTCGATTTCATATGAAAATTCACAAATGGACCTGTGGATATTTTTATCATTTGCTCAATTTTGCGATATTCAAATTACATATCGGATTAATGGGAACAAAAAGCGAAAAAGAAAAACAAAGGCGTTGTCAAACCACTACGGAAACGTGTCTAGTTGCCAACACCAGACATTCATTATGAGAAAATGGTGCGAATTACGTGATAGTTAAACTTCGGAATTTTACATCAAATGAATCATGGAACATTTCCCTTAAAATTGTATATTTATCTTCTACAACGAAACAGTAATTCTCTTCCATTAAGCTACTTTTCTATTCAATAACCCATTATATATGCCACCAATGTTATTAATTTCTTGCATGGGTTCGGCATGCACAAGAGTCTCACCCCCTTGACCTTTTTGGCTCACCTTGCCTTCTCTTTACATCAAAATTATTTTATTGCGTCAAAATAATCTTTTACTGTGACGAGCAAAAGTGTCCGAATGTTTTGAACTTTTTTGTTTGTCACTATGCTGTAGCGTAATTATAAATGATACCAATACCAATGAAAAATTTATTGTTTAAAGAATGTATAATGAGCTTATTTCAACAATAAAAATATTCCAAAAAAAATGTATGCAACATCACAAAATTGAGAGATAAAGCGTATAACCTCATGCATACAGTTTTGCACGCCACTATATTGAAACTCATTTCTTAAGTTCTTGGAAGTATGCTATGTGATTCATAACGGCTTCTGATTTTTAATGGGCTGCATTCTGTGGACAGTTTAGTTTGTGTTGAAAATTCAGTGAAGTGAAGCTATTTTTAAGCAAAATGCGGGCAGTACCTCAAGACGTACAAAATCGTGTTATTATTCTATTAAATAATGGTTACTCAGTACGGAGAATCGCAAATATGTGAAGCGCAAGTAAATCTTCGGTTGCAAAAATACGGAAAAATGCTGCAACAACATAAACAATATTTAAAGGCGGAAACCAACAAAACTATCACAGAGAGGCAGCAGGGAAATCGCGCGAATGTTGACTTCGGGCAGTTGTAGAACGCCAAAAGAAGCCGCGCACTTCACAGGACAAATTGCAAGTGGACCATACGAAGGGCTTTAAAAAAAATCGGACTTCAACCAATCGAAAAGAAGAAAAAGCCCGCATTATCTTCCAAAAATATTGCGGCCCGAAAGGAGTTTGTTCAAAGAAACGAAAATTGGACTGTAGAAGACTGGAAAAATGTATTTTTTACATACATATTTACATAGCAGTATTAACACAATTGAATTTTTATAGGTAGATAATTTGGCCAGATGAATATAAAATTAACAGATTTACCTCAGACGGACGGTCATGGTACTGGACAAAGGATCCCAGTCAGCCGAACGTTCGTGGTGTCAAACAAACTTTTAAACATGGAGGGGGTTCAATCATGGTCAGGGGCTGTTTTACCAAAAATGGTGTATGTCCCTTAGTAAAAATTTACGGCATTATTCGAAAGGATCATTATTTAGATATTTTAAAGCAAAATTTGCCTGAAGTCGTACGCAAGAGTGGCGCCGCTAAGAAACAAGTCATCTTCCAACCAACAAGATTGGGATCCGAAAGATACTGCAAAAATTGTGTCGAAATGTTTAAAAAATGAAAAATATACGGTTTTAAAATGGCTGGCACAAAATCCTGATATGAACCCCATAGAAAATTTATGGGGTTATATGTCAAAAGAAAATTGGGAAATTATGTCGAGCCACCGAAGGATATTCGCGAGCTTTGGCAAAGAGTTCAGGATAAATGGGAAAGCATACCTGGAAGACTTATCGAGAAGAGTACAGCAACCAAAAAAATCCAAGGGTCTTTGGACGAAATATTAAAAAATTGCACGTGCAAAGCTGTCCACATGGTGCTAGTTATTTGGTATATTTATATATTTTTTTAATTTTGCAATGAATTTTTTTTTTTTTGTTAAAATAAGCTTAGGCATTCATGAAATAAATATAGATTGATTGGAATTGTTATCATTTATAATTACGCTACAGCATAGCGACAAACAAAGAAATTCGAAACATTCGGACACTTTTGCTCGTCACTCTACGCACCAAAATTATTACTTTATAATGGTCTGCATTTTCCAACAAACCTACAACCAAAATTTATGCACTAATAGCGTTAAGTATGAACAAATGAATAACGTTTGAAAAAAAATTGTTTTTTTTTTAATTTTGGTTGAGAATTGTACTACCTACTTAAAAAAAAAAAGTCCATTTTAATCCTGAAAGGCATCTCTTAACGCTATACCTCTACTACGTACTGTACTACGGTACTGCATATCAATAATATTACAAAAAAAACCATTTGTTTTTCTATCGATTCATTAAAACGAAAAGGCGCGAACTGATGATGTCACCTTCTACCATACGAATATTGATTCCATGATTCTCCCCCACAAGAGTGAAACTTAAGAGTTTTCGTGCAAATATTTTTTGGAAGTGAATAGCAGTTTTTATTACCTCAAATTTTACCTCAGTTTTTATTATAAATGTCGGTAGGTTTTTTCCCTTTCCATACCATTTGAGAGTAATTACATCCTAACCAGAGTTAGTTTAGGTATGCTAAAAACTGCCTACAGGCAAACAACGTATTTACAAATACATAAAGTCTTCTAGACAGTGGACAAAAATTCGTATTAGAGTTACATTACATACATAATTAAGGATTGTTGTTTTGGTTTTGGTTTTGAATGAGGTCGTACTGTTTTATGTTTCATTCTAATTAAGGATAATTGGATAGTTGATTGCGTAACCAGGCACGCAGTTATTCCGATAGAAATATTGCTTAGGTCCACAGTTCGCCGTTCGCCGCCACCCCTTTTTTTGATGATTTTTCTCTATATGTAAAAACAAAAAATATTATTTTTTTATTATATACATTTACGTCATTTACGTTAGAATTTGGTAGATTATGAGTCATTATTATTATTTGCGTACATACGTTTTGCGTATTTGTAAACAGATTTTCTTGTATACGCACAAGAGAGAGTAGAGTCCTTGCTTTTAATGACTATCGGGTTTACATGATAAGGTGTGAAGTTTCTTACATATGTATATTGTATGCATATGTATGTAGGTGTATACAGAAAGTTCTAAGATGTTTTCATGGGAGGCAAAACTATATAGAGAAAAAGCTTTATGAAATCAGAAGAAAGTGTTTTCATGAGATAATTCTTTGTAAATATATACATGCATATTATCTATAAATAAAAAGCTAATCAACAAGTCTTGTTTACTTTTGAAATTATCCATAAATATATGCACATATGTATGTATATACAAAAGTGATAAGTCATTAAACAACTCCGAAAATTTTTAATGGTATTTCAATTTTTATTATACAATCAATCGATAGAAAACAGATGACTTGGTTAATGCGGAACAAAAAGTTTGATAATCTATTTTTGTGAAATAGTTTATCTACTAACAGAAAATAATTAAAATAATTGGGTAGGTACCTATCTATATTCAAATAGGCAATTGCTAGCAGCTAGCAGCAGTTTGTTTATTGAATCATGCGAAATTAACGGCTAACCAGTTAAAATTCAACCGCCTATAAGGGAAGCCGGCACGCGGTTCGATTAATTTTCACATCTTCTTTCTTCTTTTCAATGTTTGCAACAATTGGTGATGGCATCTATTCTACTCTAATTAGATGAACTGTTTTCAAAACGTTAAGATTATTGTCGTGGTTAGATAAGCATAACTCATTTTTCTCCTGAAACAGATGAAGCGTTAGCTTTCATACTTAGAGGAGGAAGAGTTCAGATTTTTCCTTCACCCTTAGGATTTATGGTGATCGTGATAGATAATGGTTAGAGCTTTCTCTTCATCCCCTCCGTTTCCAAGTTATAGCAACATAGACCAAATATCGAAAAATATGAATTAAAATTTTTCATTAAGATTACTTTTTCATAGCGTATTTAATAAACTTAAAGCCTTCAGTTCAATTCGAAATGCAACCCTCATTACGTACGTTGTTTGCACTTTTTTTTTGCATACCTAATGAAAATTGCTTAAAAAAGCTCATTTACAGAAGAAAAGTAAAAAATTACTAATACCACACTACAATATATTTGATAGATCGAAATTGTGTAAAAAAAAATCGTTGTCCTTTTTAAACAGGTCAATAAAAAATAATAGACGACCCTGCTGAGAGTGATATGATTGAATAAATATAATAATAAGTATTCTTAATGCAGCGATAATATAGAATAAACCTGGTAGCCATAAATTTTATAAATATTTCGAACTAAAATAGCAGAATTGATGTTAAAAGCTAACTTAAAAAAAAAAAAGATTAAATTTTCTACTAGATAAATAAATAAATCAAATTTTCTTTAAGCACACAAGTGCAACAAATCTTGTTGAATCATATCTTATTGTGCTATATAAATTTTTATTATTACTATTATTAATATTTCTATTTCATTATATTATTAGTGAATGCTCTCAAATGCTGGATGTGCACCTCCAATAATGAACATACCGAATTCTGCAAGGATCCATTTCAAGGGAATAAATTGAATGAAACATTTAAGACAATCTATTTAAAAGAATGCCAGAAAGATGAAGATCCAAATTATCGAAATGTTTGCAAGAAATTAGTAATGGAAGGTGAGCAAAATAATAATATAATTTTCCATTAATGTACAAGACTTTATTTATATAACATAATTTTAGTGGAAGGCAAAGAAATAATCGAGAGAAGATGTCATGCAGAGAAAACATATGGAAATCCCACTCAACAGGAATGTGTAGAAGGACCTAACTCCCCAGCAACTTCTACCACAAATAAAATTATTTACTGTCAAACATGTACGGGTGATGGATGCAATGGAGCTTCCGTTTTCACACCATTTGTCATTCTTTTATTGGCACCTATAGCTTTAGTTAAGATTCTTTCTTTGTAAATAAGTAAAATATTATAATATACATAATTTTGAATTTTTCATCAAATTATACATATGTATCTAGATAATATTACCTACTTACTATAATATAATGTTAAAATTAGCTGCACATTGCATATAACAATGATTTTCGCAAAATCTTAAACCAAAAGTTCAAATTAAAATTGTTAAATGTAAATTTTTACTGAAGTCAGAGAAACAAATAAATAATAGGCTCGCTCAAAAAATTATTCCAAGTATATATGAAGTTCTTTAATAATAGATACTAATTTTTTGCTTGTAATCACCGTTTGTATTATCTGAGTTACTCTAAAGAATAAAATTATTTCCTAATATTAATTTTCGATAGTACATGTCCCATATTACATAATTTATGTATTTATAGAAATGTATAATAATACCGAAATATTAGTATTAAAAGTTAAATGTTAAAGTAAATGTTTTATAAAAAATATTCATATTATGTATATTACCAAAAAAATAACATAGGAATAGTAGTATGTTAGTTACCTACCTCAAGTATAATCTGGCTTAAATTTTTCTTCCCCTTGAAAGTACAATATGTATCTGTGAAAAGCGTATGTATGTATTTGAGAATATATGAAAATAAAATTGTTTTTATCTACCTGCTTGGTGGAAAAATACACAAAAATTCCACTCCTTTACTTCTGTAGCCATTAATCAATTATGTAAATTCCTGAATTTTCTTTTTTTATGTATAGTTTACATAAATACATTTGATTAAATTTTCGAACCAGTTTTTAACATAATCTGAAAAAAAAAAAGTTAGAAAAATTCTTACTGCATATGTATTATATTAACATTTTGGCAGTAAGAAAATCGAAAGTAGTTCAGAGCTAGGTTAAAATTCTTTTCGATGTAGTTACAGTAATCAGAGCAAAGTTTTCGCTGGACTTCGGTCTCCATCAAAATTGTTATACTGCTGGTCCTTTCTTATAACAGTTAGTTATCTTTACAGTTATGCTACTATAGCAGCTCTCTCCGCCGATTAAGTTTAAATGTAATAAAATAATTCTTCCTAGTTAAAAGTTTATCTCTCCAAAATTTATGAAAAAAATTAATAAAATTTCAAAATACCAACGATGTATTCAGAAGTTGTCAAAACGTCACTCGCAACCATTATATACTTCTATAGGTACCAGGTATGAAAACACAAAAAACTTAAAACACCTCATGACGTAGCAACACAAAAATATCCTCTCGAATCGGCCATACTTGTTATCTTTGTATTATGGGTACCAGGTATTAGGCTAAGCCTAATCCAGACGATATTAAATTATTACATAAATAATCAGAAAATATATTACTAAATATTGACTTAAACTCCGAGCGCATTTGTCTTAATTGTATAGAGTTAATTATAAATAAATTTGAATTTGAATTTACTTTCGTACCAATTTATTGGTTCTAAACTGGTACATATTGCTGCGTTCCTTTTCTCGTTCTGAATGAATCTGTATGAATCGACAGAACGATGTCATAATTTAATTCTGTGCTCATAGAAAAGGAACGAAACAGAACCATTTCAAGTTTTTGACATTTCTTCCATTTGATAAAAGCAAGTATAAATTCGTAAAAATTGTTGTTTATGAAAAATAAAGCCATTTTCCAACAAAAGCTACTTAAACTCAACTATTACCACCTCGTACTAATTGTAAACAACCCATTCACGAAAACAAATTAAGATCGTTTTGCTTAAATCCGGGAAAAACTCAGGTACATTCAGAACGATTCGGACTCCGGAAAAAGCGATGACAGATTGAAATTATATCGTTCGGCCCGAGAAAAAGAACGACATGGATTGAAAAAAATCATTCTGAACGAGAAAAGGAACGCAGCATATTACTACATTGGTTTTTATTTTTTTTTTTTCTGACAAACTACTACATTATTATTATCTCGTATTCATGCGGCAACGAATTCAAACGTTTCTAACACGGTCTACAGAACTAAGAACTGTAAAATTTTGTTGACGTGATTTTCCGCCAATAATTTGTATTTTGTATGGTAAAATTCGGAAAATCATATTTTTCTGCGGTGTTTCGAAAAGTTTACGTGTAATTTTATTTCAATTGAAAATTTAGGAACAGTTTACTATCTTACACCGTGATATCGCTAACTGTTTTTTTTTTTAATTATGAAAAAAATGTTTCATAAAATTTGCAATTTGTGGCAAAATTTTTGACAGAAATCAAATATCTAATTTTCTTAGATAATTGGAAAATATTTGTTGATAATTGTTTTTAAAATAAAAAATTGCAATAAAAAAACTGAATTTAGGAAATATACTAAGCTATATATCTTAGATTTTTTAAAGCAAGGATAGTTAGCCTTATGGTACCCATTCACTTACAGTTCGCCTGGAGGGCGTGGACTGCAGACTGATTTCCACCTCATCGAGAAATTTTTGTAGCTGTCGGTCTTTTTATGCATATATATTTTTTGTTTGCTTTTATTCTTGATTTTAAAATTAATTATATTTAAAATCGAATTGGAATAATGAAAAATGAAGGTGATTGTAGAGGTTATTAATATTTTACTTTATTTTCAGAGATCACAAATAAGATTTTTTTGGTGGTATTTCAACTTGTTATCAAAATTTAGTTATCAAATGATATTTGATTAATGAGATTAATAAATACGAACATCATATTTAATCGAATATCAAAATTTATATCTTTAATTTTGTTTTTATTTCTTTTTCTCCAGATCTGAATGGTCCATCAACTTACTACGCATGTTGAAATACTCATTATTGCTAGAATGCAAATGTTGAAATATTTGAGAAAATACTTTGCAAACAAAATTCTGATTTGTGCAGAGCGTTACAGTAAGACTTTATTATTTCATTATATGTATTTATAATTAATTGGAGTAGATTTGCGTAGGACAATATAGTATGCCCTGAGTGAAAGGTTACTTATATGTAATTACAGTCGAACGAGATAAATTTATACAATAATTAGTTAATGCAGTTAAGGTGCTACTTGAACAATCAAGAACGTTCTCACTAAAAAGTAATAAAAATTACCTGAAATTCGTCTACGAATTATATATTGTTGATATGTATTATAATAAAATAAAATGCAATTGAGCAGAATACAACTCAGTCCAACTGATGATTGGAATATCCTTAAATTTTTCAACACATACAAAATCCGTTAGGTATAAATGATTGCTAAAATAAGTGAAATTGATGATCAAAATTTCATCTCAGCGAATTTGTACAAGTAAAACAGAAGTAAAATAAGATGAATAGAATTTATAAATTTAAATGGACGGGTTGGGAGACAAATAATAGTGTATATAGAAGCGATTAAGTATAGTATATATAGAGTTAACATCAATCATATTCGAAGCTCCGACTTCCTTGCCATAAAGCTAAGCTACCTTACTCGATAGTTTTTTTATTATTTCAAGGAGATCTAATTTAAGTAAAATGATTTAATGCCGGATAGGTATGTGTCAAGGTGCCATTTTAAGTTTATCTGATTAAAAAAAAGTTTTATTGTATATTCAACTCATCGGAGATTTCAATAATTTATGGTAATTAAACGGTAATCATCACAATTACATGCCACTTGATTTCTACTTTTTCGAATAACAAAACCAGCTTAGGAAATCAAATGACTGCAGTCACATAGGTGACGTGACAATCACAATTAGGCTCTAATATTGTCTACATATGTATGCAATATGGAACATTTTTATAACCCAGATGAAATCTAAAGGGTGTACTTTAGACCGGGAGATGATTACAGAAAATTCCATGTTATTTGTTACAAGTATGGCGACCCTTAAAGTGTCAAATTAGGTGATTTAAGAAATGAAAATCATAATTTTAGGCCTGGCCGGCCATACTACAGGATATTTTTATTTAAATGGCAATATTCAAGTAAACATTCACGAGAATCACAATGCCATACCATTACGACGGTTCCAAATAGTCGCCATACAGCTGCAAAGACGTAGATTTTTTTAATTATACAAACGATCGTTACAGTATTGCCATACTCTTTCTTGGTGTTGCCGTACAAAACTTTTTGTTTTCACTTTATTTAACTTTTATTTGCATTATAATATTACTGGTCTTAAGCCAATTATAAACTTTTCTCTTGTTTATTTATAATTTTGTTAATCATATTATATTATTATAGGAATGAATGACAATGTATACTACCAGCGAGATTGTGGACCGAACTACACTGTCACAGAATGCGGTGGCCTATTCAGTGATATTTGCGATATTTGTGCGCGTGGCTTATGTAATAATAAATATACTATAAGTGGGCATGTTAAAAAAAGTCAGCATTTCTAAAATGACAAGAATTTCATTTCTTTTAATTTTCGGAAAATTGGTATTATGTGATTGTAACTACATATATATAAACTATATATAAATATTATACATAAATTCTTAAAAAAAAATTCAAAAACTTATTCTCGCACTCATTCTGATTGGAAATCAACACTGTTTACTTTATTTTACTTTCACTAATCCTATTACACTTTTAAGTCATTAGATCAACGATTGAAACGTATGGGGAAACACACTTACAGAGAGTTGGTAAGAATAGCTATATAAATATATGTTCAATATATGGGGTTCATAGCAAAAGTTAGAATAACTTAACTTCAAAACAGTTTTACATACTTATTTTGTTTAAATATCTCGAGTAATCGTATTAATAAATGGTTATTTAAATTGCTGGGTCAGAGATTAATACACAATAGAAGACACACTTATTGACACCGATTTATGATGTAGGTATGATTTCCAAGATTAGACGTATTGAGATAAAACTCAGTATATAAGTTTTGGGTCAGAGATTTTTGTATAGCACTGGAAAATATACTTATTGACAAAAAGTTGCAATACATGTAAGAACGTAAAGATAGTGATATAAATATATATATATATATGTAAAATAAATATCGAATGAAATAAATTATGATGTTTTATAGATATGTACACGAACTGGTAGATATATGTCGAAATATAATCAAATAGATATATGAATAAATAATAAAATGTTACAAGTGGCTGGTACTCACCGATCTAATACTTGATACTTGAGGAATTGGCTGTAAGCTAATGTTAAGCCCTTTGTTCTTGATTGGAACAGAAATAAAGTGTTAATGTTAGTAATATTATCTCAGTCGAAACCCGAGATAATATTCTTAAAGTCAGTCGAGACCCGGTTTAAAGTGTTTTATTAACTTCAGTCGAGACCCGAGGTAAGATTATTTATCTCCGTCGAGACCAGAAATAAAGTGCTAGTTAGTAAAATGTTATCTCAGTCGAAGCCCGAGATAATATTCTTTAAGTTAGTCGATACCCAGCTTAAAAAGTTATCTTAACTTCAGTCGAGACCCGAACTAAAATTCCTTATTTCCGTCGAGACCAGAAATAAATGAGTATTAGTAAAAATTTATATCAGTCGAGACCCGGCTTAAAGTGTTATTTTATCATCAGTCGAGACCCGGAGTAAGATATTTTAATTTCCGTCGAGACTAGAAATTAATGATTATTAGTAATTAGTATACCAGTCGATACCCGATATAAATGTTAGTCCCTACCCAACCTACCTCAAACGATGCTAATTGTGTAAAAAGAGATTGAGACAAGTCAGCTTGTGGTTTATATAGCCCTTGCTTGGATACGACACCACTGATAGAGTAGCAGAGGTGAATGATAACAAGAATTGGCATTACATTTGTGATTTTATTACGGTACCAGCGATGAAATTTGCATAGCAACAAGAAATTTAGAGCTGCTGTGTTAAATTGAATTATATTTGCAAAAAAATGTTCTCTGTATCACGTAAAGAAGAAATTTCCGTTCGGTGGTACTTGTAATGATGATAATGATTTTAATTTGATCTGCTCGATGGGACTATACTTTTGTATTGTACCGGGTGTCCGCCGGGAAGGTATACTACTTTGTTTGTTTATAATTTTTGATTAAATGAAAGAGAATGGATCTTATATTGATAAATGTTTTATTTAATGTCGGCAATTATGTATGGAATACAATATCAGATAAATGTCCGCCTCTGTTAGCCTCACAAATGTGAGCCCTTTTGAGCACATTTTTCATTACATTCTCACACATTTCACGCGGTATTTCATTAATTTCATCACGAATATTTTGTTTGAGTTGCTCAAGCGTTTCTGGTTTGTTTGCATGTCCGGAGCAGTCAAATCAGGCGACCGTGGAGGCCAATCAACATCACCATTTCTTGAAATAACTTGTTGTGGAAAGAGGTCTCGCAGTAATTCCATTGGTAATCCTGGCGATGTAGCACCGTCTTGTTGAAAAGTTAAAAAGTTTTCAATCATATCGCGATATCGCTCCCCATTCACAGTTACCGTTACGCCGTTTTCATTTTCATAGAAGTAAGGTCCAATGATACCTCCTGACCAAATTGCACTTTTAATGGATGCAAAGGTGACTGATGAATAATTTTAGGGTTTTCCACTGCCCAGAACCGACTATTCTGTTTATTCACATATCCATTCAAATGAAAATGTGCCTCGTCACTCATTATGATTTTTTCATGAAAATCGGGGTTGTCATGGGCGAGCTGTAACATCCTATTGGCATATGTACGGCGGCGTAAATGGTCTTGTGAAAGAAGCTCTTGTGTCAACTGAATCTTAAATGGAAACAAATGCAAATCCTTTTGCAAAATTGTGGCCAAAGTTGTTCTTTGAAGACCAAGCTCCTGAGCACGGCGTCGAATTGAGGTTGATGGATTGTTTTGAACACTTTCTTGAGCAGCAGTAATGTTTTCAGCCGATCTTGCAGTACGTTGTGGTCCATGCTTGGGCCTATCACCTACATTCGAAATCATTCACTACACGATAAATAGTGCGTTTAGTTGGCACGTTGTTTCTCCCAAAAATTTCACGAAACTTGCTCATCGTCACAGTAATCGATGATTGATTTTGATAAAATGTTTTAACGATTAAAACACGTTGTGTTATCGAATATTTTTCCATAATAAATTTGCCACGTACCTACTTCACGACTGCCAAATATGAACTGTCAAGACTAATGTTTACCAAAATGGCGGCAAAACAAAGTAGTATACCTTCCCAGCGGACACCCGTTATTTGTGCAACGTGTTATATCGATGACAAAATACATGGCTTTGTTGGGTTGTGTACCTGGTTTTTGATTAAGTATAATCCGATTAGATTTAATTTTACTAAAAGTTTTCATGCTTTGTTTTCAGGATGTTTTCTTTTCAAAAGTTGTCTGTTAATAAAAATATATTCGAACCGATTTGGTTCGAACCGTAATAGTACAAGCTGAGATTATAAAATGTATGTAAAATTTAAGAAATTACATTTTTTGAAATTTGTTCAATATAAATGATTGTATATATTAATTATATAGATTCTTCAAACTTGAAGTTAAAATCTTGTAAGAAAATTTTTTTTGAATTCAAAAATTAATAAGGCAGTACATTTTTGTAGGCATATCCTAACATTATATCGCTACCTTAAAAATGTCGGTAATTAATTATTTCTTCGTCATTCTCGTTATCCACCACAAATAAAGCCACTTGAAAATTTCATAAATTCTATAAATGTCATTTGTGCTAGGGGAAAAAATTCAGAAATAATTGCGAAACAAGCAAAATCGCCTGTCGAACGGAAGTCTTATAACATACCGCCGGCGCCAAATCTTCGCTTCGGTGATAGCTTTCGATGCGAAGTTATAAGATTTCGCCACTGGTATGATTACTCGACGTAAGTTTTATTCAGGAACACAATCACCTAAAGGGACATTTGGTCCTCAAAAAAAATATTTTTTTATATTGAACTTAAGAGGCAATAAAAAACACACAAGGAATACAAAGATAACGGGAACATAACACTGGCCGATATTGCTGAATCCGCCGGGAACTAAGCTTGGGAATTTGCCAGTTTGTGATTATCGGAAACGTTCGAAGTGAAAAAAATCAAGTTTCCCTTTAATATTGAAACCAAGTGAATCTTACTTGCGACGGAAATCATTAATCCGTCGGATTGAGCAATACAGGCTATATGCGTACATAACACATATACAATTTAAATTAACATGTTTTACAAGCCTGGAAAGGATTTATCCATCAGCGTCTACCAGACCGACAAATAATTTTTTGAGTCTATATCTTAATATATAAAAATCACGTGTCATTATGTACACGCTAATCTCCGAAACCGCCTAACCGATTTCAATGAAATTTTGTGAATGTGTTTGGTTGGTTCCAGCTTGAAAGATAGGATAGTTTTGGACACGATAGATCGCGCTGTTGTCGAGATCTTAAAAACCGCCTGAGAACGCGTCGAAGTGGATATTTGAAATTTTGTATGCGACGTTTTCATAAAAATTGACTAAATCGGACAACTCCTTCTTAGGGTTGCCATACAAATATTTCGATTTTTAGTATATATTTGAACACTGCTTGACAACGAGTACGCGCAGAGAGCTGAACTATGGTACGTGGTGTTTTCATAGCAAGAGTAAATAAAATTTAAAAATAATCGGGCAACCCCTTCTTAGTGTTGCTATACAAAACTTTCGTTTTTAATTATATATTTCTGCACTGCCTTAGAACGCGTCGACAGGGAGCACTAAAATTTGGTACAACAGTAACAAAAATTACAAAATGGTCTAAAGCGGGCAACCCTTTCTTAATGTTGCCATACAAAACTTTAGTTTTTCACTATATACATACGTGGAAACGGTCTGAGAACGCGTCGACGAAGAGAGCTCAAATTTTGTACACGGGGCGTTTTCATGAAAACTGCAAATACGAGTACAATACTGGACCAAAACGGGCGACCCCTTTTTGGTGTTGTCATACAAAACTTTAGGTTTTCACTATATATTTGGCCACTTCCTCACGGGTTTAAAAAAAAATGTAAATTAAGTTCAAAATGGCAACTCATTCGTAGGGTTGCCATACAAAAACTTGGTACGTAGTGTTTTCATAGCAACGGAAAATAAAATTTCACAAATGGACTAAATCGGGTAACTCGCCTCTTGCCATACAAAACTTTTGTTTTTCACTACATACTTGGTCTGCCTGAAAAGGCGTTTAGGTAGAGATATCATAGGTGCTTTCGGCAAGCACATCCTCATGTGAGACAAGTGAGATATTTTCAGTTGGCTAACTGAGACTGCATTTTCAGTGAACTGTCTCAGTTCCATATTGAGCTACAAAATGCGAACGCAACCACTGAGCAAGTGAGACAAGTGAAACTGAATTTTCTCGTCTCAGATGACTCAGTTTCCTTATTTTTTTATTTTAATTAAAGTTTAGTGAGCTATTTGAATAACACTTTAATTTATTACTAAAATTAGCTGATTAGTTTGAACCTTAGAATATAGAGACAGCAGGAAGTGTTGATACCTGTAAAATTCGTGGGCATGAGCGTGGATTTTTTCAGGATATCGTGAAGTAGGTCAGCATTATATTGAAGAAAGAGACAAATGTGTTTTCAGCTGTCAAACGAAGATTCCTAATTTGCAACAATTTGAATCTGGTGAATATATGGGAATTCATTTTTTAGGCAAGTATAGTTATAAAATACTATTTTGTGTACTTTAAACAAATTTTTATATTGAATTAAATTGAAATTAATAACAAAACGATTAAATATTTGATAGACATTTTTTAAACAAACACACTTTTGTTTAAAATTTGTTTACGTTTGTGACAGCTGAAAAACTCCCTGGGTATCTAAGCGCAGTGGCACCGAATAAGAGCATTTTCGGTGGGAGCAACACACTTCCTGTACTCTCTATATTCTAAGTTTTGAACTGAGACAGTTTCCCAAAGTTTTGTCTGTTGTTTTACTGAGACAAAGTTTACAGAAATCCCCTCATATTTTGTACACGGCGCTTTCATAAAAATTGGAAACAGTTCGGAAATGGGACCAATCGGGCAACTCCTTCGTAGGGTTTTCATATAGAAATTTCCGTGTTTTACTATGTATTTGGGCACGCCTGAGAACGCGTCGACGTAGAGCTACATTCTTCAAAAAAAAAAAAAAAAAAAAAAATTATAATTATCTTACATCTTAATAAAGATAAGTAATACCACAGACAAGAAATACCCAGATATCGACGCTAGTACTAAGAAAGTGAAGTATGGAAGAGCTCATAGCAAACCTCAATAACTCACTGATCTCGGCTAAATATATCATGGGTATGAACCAAAAAAATTTTTCAATATAGACAAAAATTCAATTTTTTCTTAGAATTTAAATCGACCATATTTCTTCACAATTTGTGTGCATTATTGGTGGCTGAAGACGATTCGATTAAGTTGTGTCTGGGCAGAATCGGCTTCGTGGAAGTTGGATTGATTTGGTTGCTTGGGCTTGTTAACTAAAAATTTTTATGAGCGTTGTCTCAGGCCGGTATAAATTTGTGTTCAATGTAGGAAAGAATTGATTTATTTCTTAGAATTGAAATCGACCATATTTCTTCAGAATTCGTGAGCATTATTGGTGGCTGTAGACGGTCCGAACAAATTCTGTCCGGTATCGTATTGCCTGATGAGTTGAGGGAGCGGCGGTGGGTGGTAAACATTAATGCAAGACTTACTTCTTTTAATAGTTGGATAAGCAAAAAAAATTACAAACTTTACCGAAATTTATTTGCATGGATACAAATCGAACATTTAGGGTAATAACGCCCGCCACAACCAAATTAGATTTTGCATTTTTTGATTTCCGTATTTAAGAAAATTGCAAATTTTAACAAAAAAAGGGGCCTTGGTTCGCACATTAGAAATGTTTTAAATATGAAGAGTATTTTATTGAGGTAAAATATTCATTGAAATTCCATTAAAATTACAATCAGGGAAAATGTACGGCATACCAGTAGGAAGATTATATTGTAAATTTTTTTGTAAGTTTTAGACGTGTGAGATTTATAAATACTTCAATAAATTCTGTTGGTGGAATGCAAAGAGCGACAGTGCGTACGTATTTAAGTACAGCCAAAGAACGAATAAAAGCAACTTTCAGCGGTGCGGCTTCCCTGCTTGACTAGGCGTGAAATATGAAAATAAATATCCGGGTTCTCAAACTAAGAGAAAAAATTTGTGCAAGATATTGATAACATTAATTTATTAATCCGACCCCCCCCCCCACTCCCACCCGGCAAGATGCAATTCAGAGCCAAACAATCCAGCAAGGACTGGGCAGACAGAATTTGTTCGGACCGTCTACAGCCACCAATAATGCTCACGAATTCTAAAGAAATATGGTCGATTTCAATTCTAAGAAATAAATCAATTCTTTCCTACATTGAACACAAATTTATACCGGCCTGAGACAACGCTCATAAAAATTTTTAGTTAACAAGCCCAAGCAACCAAATCAATCCAACTTCCACGAAGCCGATTCTGCCCAGACACAACTTAATCGAATCTTCTTCAGCCACCAATAATGCACACAAATTGTGAAGAAATATGGTCGATTTAAATTCTAAGAAAAAATTAAATTTTTGCCTATATTGAAAAATTTTGTTGGTTCGTACCCATGATATATTTAGCCGAGATCAGTGAGTTATTGAGGTTTGCTATGAGCTCTTCCATACTTCACTTTCTTAGTACTAGCGTCGATATCTGGGTATTTCTTGTCTGTGGTAATACTTTTTGCAAGCGATCAGGTAAAAAATTACAGAAATTTTTAATCCGTGCATTTAAGTGTTAAATATGTCATTTAAATAAAAGTCCTGTAATACAATCGTGTGATGGCGTAACGCGTAAGATGACCTACCATGGTTCATAGCAGCAATACTTATTACTATCAATATACCTTGCAATTATCGAAGCTGTTAGACTGTGAAATTTACTTTCAAGCTTGTCCATGTTTTATGATGAATAATATTTTGGTAATGTCAATTAAAAGTTCTATTAGTATAATCAAATTTTACAAGCATATATATTAAAATAATATATTAATAACAACATTTTCATATGAAAATTTCAATTAATATAATCGCTAGTAAAACTGTAAAAATGGAAGGAATACGTGACGAAAATTTGTAGTGTCCTGAAAATGCCAGTAGATTGCATAAATCGTCCTTACAAAGGTCGCAGTATTCACCTCTAATTTCTTTGCCGTCGATACTCATCATACATCTTTTACCGCAACCGCGCTCATAGACAATATTATCTCCATCTAAAAAGCGGAAAAAATTAGTAACAGATATCTATACCAAAATTTAAAAATATTACAAACAAGTTAATGCTTCAATAAAATTAAACCTTAAAATAAATATACTAGATGTGTATACTAACTATGCTAGATGATTAGTCTGCTGGAAATGATTTAAAAAACTTAAGAAAAGCCTCGGATAACAGTCGAGTTGAAGGAATGGAATCCTTATGCTTCCAAGAGGAGTCAGTAGAAAAAAAAACAATGCCAGTGTTTAATCATTATTAATCATATTAAATGTATAATATTTGGCATTCGTACATTACATTTAATAAGAAAACTGTAATACATAACATTATATATTTTTAATTATATAATTTCATTATAAAATTTTAGGAACCGGCATAATAAATAAACTTTGAAATGAGTTATAAACGAAAACGCGGTATGAGTGGAAGTTCTGTAGGAAGAAAGCCAAGATTGTCTTTATTTATCATTAAAAAGGAAAGAGATAAAAATTTTCATAGTGAAAGCTCGTTAGACATCTTTAATAGTACGAACGATCTATAAAAACGCGGATAAAATATATTATAATGAGATATTATAGGAAGCCACATCGAAACAAATCCTTTGTTATCCTATAACTTGCGTGTTATTTTTATAACTTTCGAAGATCTTATCGGTGTGTATTATTGTTTATAAATTATATTTGATATTTAGTGGTAAAACTTACCCGTATATTTTATAGACCTGCATAACTCAGATGGAGCTGTACACGTTACAGTTGCCACAAACAAATACTTCGGCTTATTGCAATTTTCATCAATATTATTTTCCAAATATTTACAAGTAAAGCATCTACGCGGTCTCACATTTCGTAGCTTGTCGTTAGCTGAGAAATAAAATTGTTGATAAAAAACAAAACATAATTGATACCATTAATTGATTACATATAAAAATCGAAAAACTGGTCTTTATAGCAACTCTAGATGCAGAGCGCTTTACTTAACAATAAATTGACCAATAGCTTAAAAATGTGAATTCCAGAATACCTACGTCAAGAATATTTATTTCCTTCATACTTTTATTTCTTTCTGTAATTAAATGTGTCCCTTGACGGCTCGACGATATGGATTATGTTAAAGTTATCCGCTTGCGAGAGCATCAACACACTTGGGTGATGTAGTAGGTAGGGTACAAATCCCACTGTATCACCCAAGCTGTACCATACAATCACTAATAAATAAGATAGTAACGATAGATAATATTTGAGAATTTAATAGCGATTTTTTAAAGTCCTTTGCTGAGCTCAGGTTGATTTTTTCAAAACTTTTTTCGAAACATTCTATTTCGGAAATAAATATAATTTGAGTATTTCTGATATCACTTAAAATTATGCTTCTTATCACATCGTATTATCAGAAGGTAAATGTAAGCAATCCAATCGTCAGTAATTTTGAAATAATTTTCAGATATATCCGAGATGAGTTAATACTTGAGGCTGGCTGTAATTCAATATGGTTATTATTGTTAATCTTGCTCATTGGAGCCTTCGATCGCTTATGTTAGTTTCAGCTGTTTCAGGGCGTGATGGCGATGCTACCAAGCGAGTAGAGAAAAAGTAAGTAATCGAGAATCTAATGAATCTTCGTTCATTTTGAATTGTGTAGATACTTTTAAACAAAAATACCTTTAAAATTTTCCTCTTTTAAAAAAAACATATTGCTAACAGTTTGCTTTTGTAAGGAAGAAAACTATATTTCTTGGTAAGATGGGCTTACTATTGTTAAAGAATTAGAAAGAGCGAATAATTGCAGTACAAACTACTGTATAAAAAACGTTTTGAATTACTCAAGATTTCGAAGATCTCCGATAAAAAGATACGAAGGGCTCTGGACAAAAATATTTTTATTCCATCTCCGAGATCATATAAGCATCAGAATCCAGAATTATTTGATGATCATAAGAGCATTAGCTGTACAAAAATTATTTTCTTTTCAATATGTCATTATATACAGCTTAATAAGAGTTTCTCAGACTTATAGATTCAAAATATGTTCGGTTGATACCACAATAAGAGAAACTTGAATTTGGAAAAACTTCATTTATTTCGTTTTCGTAAAAGAGAGTTAGCCAACCTTTGAGGAATCAATAATTTTAGCATTATGTATATCTTACCATTATTTCCAACGACCAAGAGGATAGTGATAAATAGAATCAAATCAATTGGCAAAATTCTTTTCATTTCATTATTTGATTAAATACGTTACTTGCTCTAAAACTCTTTCATAATTTAGAATTAATGAATGTTCATTATAAAATATATATATAAAAAAATAAGGTTTTAGCCTTTTACAACTTAAATTTTTTTGCAATACATGTAAATATTAAATCGACATGTTAATATAAATGTCAACAAAATTTTCAATGATTACTAGATATGGGAATATGGGAGCAAGGGGTGGAATCGTATTATTGATTCCTATATGTTTTGTTTTTATAATTTAATACTATCCAATCCAGACATGATGGTTGAAGGTCTTGAAGTGTATAATATCAATTAGCATACCTCATGTTGCATTTTGATTTGAAAAAAATCGTAACGAAATTTTTTCTCCCGAAATTCCGTATTTTTCTTCAATTAGTCAGCACATTTTTTGTTGCAATGAATTATTATTCCATTACGGAATTTATTTTAATATACTGAACATTTCTGTACAGCTTAACGTTTTTTCACAATAGTCAATTTAAAAAAAAAATTTACTTTCATATCTTCTGTCTTTATCGATTTATCTTTCTGTACAAGGATAGCAATAACATTTCCTTAAACATCTGTCATACTTATTTATTTAAAATTTCAGTTACTCTCGTGTATCGATAGAGCACGTAATTATGATTAGGAGGAATCTTAGAATTGAACATTTCTAACACATCATAAACATTGATGTACTCGTACATGAATTTTTCGACCGTATTTTCTCATGTTATAAATAATTTAGAGGCAACTTTAAAGTAGGAAAGGTTACGAACGCTTTCCTAGATAATAAAATGAAACATGTCCTAAAACAAGTAATAAAGCTCCCTAGATGAATGCCCGTATAAAATTTCGTATGGTCACCGATCTATGCAAGTTTGATTTCTGAAGTGGTTCTCGCATACAGATTTTTGAAACGGTTCGTCAGACAGAACAAATGATTATTACCAATTTTATAGGATTTCGTATTCTGAAAAAGTTTTTAGTACAATAAAAATGTCTAGGACTGATCGTTTTCACAGTATATGTAAAAAACAACACCAAGAAGGGGTTGCCCAATTTATTCAATTTTTGAAATTTCATTTGTTATTATTATCATGTATCAAATTTCAGCTCTCCATGTCCACGCGTTTTCCGGTAGTGTCCAAATATATAATGGAAACGAAATTTTTATATGGTAACCCCACGAAGGACTTGCCCGATTTGTCTCATTTACGAACTTAATTTAAATCAAAATAACTTGTAATATTATAAATAAAAAGAGATTACTCTTTTGGACTTTTTACCGGGTTAAACTTAATTTTCTTCAAGAAAGAATTTTTTGGGATATCTCCGGTATATAGCAAAAGCTAAAAAATGTTCTAATTTGTTATTTCATCACACAACCCATTAATTTTTGGTGACAAGTTTCAAGTCTTGGTTTGACTCATCAACAGGTCCCAAATAGCGAAATTGGGTGATTAGAAAAACAAATGAAAAAATGAAAAAAAGAAGAAAGAAATGAAAAGTTTAAGAAAAATAGAAAAAACAAAATTTTTTTATTTATTAAAAAAATTTTTAAAAAATTTTAAAAAACAGATTCATTCGAAGCGAATCGAACCTGTATACGCCACGCAGTGGGCTGAAAATGAAGAAGAAAAAGGAAGAAGAAGAAGCGTTTCGTGTCAGCAGAAAACCTTCCACTCATCGGTGCAGCTTGGTTTTCTGCCTGCTGCAGACGCTTGAAAATAGATCAAACCGATCTCTTCTCATATAAACTCAGAATAAATTCTGGGTGTGAATTATATGAGGAAAAAACACTCCTATACTAGCCCAGCAGGCAGAAAACCAAGCTGCACCGATGAGTGGAAGGTTTTCTGCTGACACGAAACGCTTCTTCTTCTTCCTTTTTCTTCTTCATTTTTCAGCCCACTGCGTGGCGTATACAGGTTCGATTCGCTTCGAATGAATCTGTTTTTTAAAATTTTTTAAAAAATTTTTTAATAAATAAAAAAAATTTTGTTTTTTCTATTTTTCTTAAACTTTTCATTTCTTTCTTCTTTTTTTCATTTTTTCATTTGTTTTTCTAATCACCCAATTTCGCTATTTGGGACCTGTTGATGAGTCAAACCAAGACTTGAAACTTGTCACCAAAAATTAATGGGTTGTGTGATGAAATAACAAATTAGAACATTTTTTAGCTTTTGCTATATACCGGAGATATCCCAAAAAATTCTTTCTTGAAGAAAATTAAGTTTAACCCGGTAAAAAGTCCAAAAGAGTAATCTCTTTTTATTTATTATTCCTCCTGGGCTAGTATAGGAGTGTTTTTTCCTCATATAATTCACACCCAGAATTTATTCTGAGTTTATATGAGAAGAGATCGGTTTGATCTATTTTCAAGCGTCTGCAGCAGGCAGAAAACCAAGCTGCACCGATGAGTGGAAGGTTTTCTGCTGACACGAAACGCTTCTTCTTCTTCCTTTTTCTTCTTCATTTTTCAGCCCACTGCGTGGCGTATACAGGTTCGATTCGCTTCGAATGAATCTGTTTTTTAAAATTTTTTAAAAATTTTTTTAATAAATAAAAAAATTTTGTTTTTTCTATTTTTCTTAAACTTTTCATTTCTTTCTTCTTTTTTTCATTTTTTCATTTGTTTTTCTAATCACCCAATTTCGCTATTTGGGACCTGTTGATGAGTCAAACCAAGACTTGAAACTTGTCACCAAAAATTAATGGGTTGTGTGATGAAATAACAAATTAGAACATTTTTTAGCTTTTGCTATATACCGGAGATATCCCAAAAAATTCTTTCTTGAAGAAAATTAAATGTAATATTATGTGCGGCTGTCCAATCCATTTTGCTCTACCATCATTATTTCGAGGTGTTACAAACGGAATGACAAATTTAGTATACCCTTCAGCCCAGATAACAAAATGGAACAGAGAGGATCGGCTCCAAATCGGTAAACTTCATTCAATTTCGGTAAAAGTATTCCACTGGATATGAATAGAAATATTTTTAACATGCATTTTGGCAAATCGAATATTCGTTCATGCCTCGGTGCAGCAGTGCTTGGGTTTGTGTACCGTCGAACGTAAAAATGATTCGTTTTCGATGTCTTATTTTATATCGAGTTTTCGTTTCTATGTAGTTCGCCAATCATCGCAAGATATTGGAGAAAATTCAAAGATTGTTCCTACTTAGTGTAAGCGGCGCTCTCAAATCAACCAGGTATGGGGCTCTCATGTTAAGAAGGGGCGTCAATTGCTGCGCTAAGGCTGCATCTCAGTCAGAGTTGGATTCACACCAGTACAAGAGACCCACGTGAATCCAACTTTGAATTCGTGCAGTCAATCGTACCTGAAATTGATAGGAGAAACAGTGATCACCTCGTCGAGACTATGCTGAAAAGCAATTTTAAAACGAAAATTCCAGATAGGGTAGAATGGGAATCACATTCCGTGCTTCAGGTATTTACAAACCCTATCATATTTACAGACGGCTCCAAATCGGAAGAAAACACCGAAGCCGGCGTTTTCTGCGAGGAGCCTCACGTGGATATTGCCATACACCTGGAAAGTCATGTCACGATTTTCCAGATGGAAGTCAAAGCCATACTTGAAGCAGGCAGACATCTCCTTGACTTAGACACTGAGGACAAGGAGATTGCAATCTTCTATTGGAATGCAAATCTACCCTGAACTTCCTTTCTCGGAACAACAAGGTAATGTTGCTTTGGGTGCCAGGTCATAGCGACATTAGCGGAAATGAACAGGCGGACGAACTTGCTCGTCTTAGTGCAACCTCAGAGGCATCCCCTCTACAATAGGAATCGCACCAAATCACCTAATTTTTAATATCTCGACCTGGGCCGACCGCCAATACAGTCCCCTTTGGTTAGATCATCCGTCAGGTAGAACTACAAATAAGCTGTGGGGCAGACCTAGCCCAAAAGAAACAAATAAACTACTGGGGTTAAACAAGCCAACTGTGTTAACCCTGGTGTCAATTCTTACCTGGCACTCTCGTCTCAGAGGTCACCTACATAGGATAGGGCTTGTTGCTGACCCTGTGTGCAGGGAATGTGGAGAGGAGTTCGAGACAGTGACTCACTTCCTTTGTTACTGTCCAGCCCTCTCGGGAAAGCGTTATAGATTCCTTGATTCACACCTCCTGGACAAGCTGCATGAAGCTAGCAAGGAGGGCTGGGAGCCAATACTCAAAATCGTAACAGCATCCGATGGGGACATATGAGTCATAAGTCTGGAGAGTGAGCAATGGGCCTTTTAAGGCCTACGTTCCAGAGCACCTGTAAGGGGTCTCTACCTCATTTTTCAATCAAATCAAAAATCAAATCAATGAATGCTAAAAAAATCAAGAGGTATTTTTTCTTAACTTCATGATTTAAAAACAAACAAAAAAGTACGTTAATTTTTATCTAGTTTCGAAGCAATCTGATGGCGCAACAGGTGTCTCCTTTTCAAATTTATTATTTTGACAACGACAAGCATGTTGATTTGGCGTTGTTATGGCATTTTATATTAATTTAAAATTTCGTTGTTGATTCAAAATTCGAATTTCACTCTGCGCTGCATTGTGAACAGCTTCGCTTTGGACTCAAAGCTCACTCTGCATTGTGAATGAGGCATTACACTTATTTCTTCTAATTCAAGTAAAAAAAATTAAAAAGTGTTTGTATGGCAGCCCTATGCGAAAATGTTTGAGATTGGATGTAGATCATTTTTGGTTAGGTTAGGTTAGGTTAAGAGTAGAGACGACCATTGAATAAATAACTAATAAGGAAACGGCATATCGGGTGAAAACGTAAGCATCTCGGCGAAATGTATTAGTGTGCTCTGTTTGTATTCGTTTCGTCATGGCAGTAATTAAATTCTGACATTCTGAAAGGGCACATTTTTCATAATCCAAATTCCTATGTAAAATAAACAAATTTTTAGCTCCCCCTTATTTTCAGACAATATTTCTTGGCGTTGCCTTTGTATGACTGGAATAATTTAGGCAGCAACTGACAATTCAATTGTAAACAAATAAACCGGCATTGGTAAAATGTTAAATCTTTTGCCATGGCTCTTTATTTTTATACATATTTCACTTTTATTTTGTTTAAAGCAATATAATTAATAAGTAAAGCTATTAAGCTTACTTGAAGAATGCTTTCCCACAACAATAACTCCGTTTGTTCCTGCAGCACAGCACAGCACACTTCATTATGTTAATTTAGGACTCCGGAGTCTCTATTGCACAAAATGTCGTTCACAAAAGGAATATTCCGCACTTATTTCACACTACTATTCATAAAAATCCGAAACTTATTTTGAAATAATATGAAATGTCAGAATGTTGAACTGACACAAAATAGGCAGTAGGCCCTCTTGTCATTTCTCCCCCCCGACCCTAGGTCACACTGTCATTGAAATGCTTAAACACGTACACTGTATTCGCACGATACCCCGCTTCCTTATTAGTTATTTATTCAATGGAGACGACTGGGCCACTAGAGCCCGGCAGAACCAGGACCGGGCTAGTTCACGAAATTCCATACCCGCAATCGACAGCGACGTTTTATGAAAACAATGTCCACTGTGTAGAATATAGAGAATACAGGAAGTGTGATAACTCAAATTTAGCGTAGTCAAATTCTGGCTGTGTTAGTATGTCTGTTGCCGCTGTAGTGCTATGGTAGTAGCGTACTGCAGTCAGTAGTATGCTACCCGAAAGATAGCAGCAGCACACAGCGTGGGCCATACGTCGAACGTGCTGCCACCGAGATTCGAGCGGACGACTCAAGTCTGACCGGGCCAAGTACCGGAGGAACGAAAAACGGGTTAAGAAGAAGAGTAAGAGGAGATGGTGTGTGTGATTTTCAAGGTTAATACTGTGAGGAATTTAAATCAAAGTTATCCCGTGTAATCGAAATTCATAATTATTAAATTTGAAGTAAAAAGGAAGCCTGAGAGCTATAGGCGATACAGCGAGACTGGAAGATTCGGTCATTAAGGGCGATTACAAGGACGTCTCTTACATAGGTAGGGTACCTGGTTGCTTCCCTTAAATATTCTCAGCGAGAATCTCTCCTTCTGTCGCCAAGAGTGAACTCGGAACACAACGTAGATCTCCAGGAACTGTTAGTAGATCCGTCAGCTTGCGCACTCATTACGAGATCCACTATTGACTGACTTTCCAGAAGAATACAAATAGTAGGATGAAAGAAAACATCTTCGAGTAGCAGGTATCATATTTGATTAATTATATCCTGGTATTCCTTTGACTGTCAACATAGACTTTGTAAAGACGAATAACTCCAATTAGACCTATGTGATTATCACGTGCGCCTAAAACGTCGTCGCACTCATTTTCGAACTACATTTTGGCTGAAAAAAAAAATTTACTACCGTTGGATAACCTGTCGACGTAGACAGTGTAGATCTCAACATTCTCGGTTATTATTATTTCGTGAATACAGACAACAACGCACAAATCAGTAGTGACGACCAGTTTTCTGTCGAACAAACTATTCTTATCTCGTGTTTCGAGCCAGTACTCAACTTTTGACGTGCGGTATTATCATGTCGGTGTGCCAACAGTGGTACTTCCGGTAGCAGACAAGCTTATAATTTCATTACATTAGCATGTCATGCCTCCTAAACAAAACAAAGAGGATTGCATTTCAGACGACGGAAATGTTTGCATAAATTGAGATAGCAAATATGAACAACTTTTGTCTGCATATGTTCGAACTCTACAACTATTCTAGTAGATAATTTGTGGTTGAGTCAACGGTGCACTGCGGCCAGATCGCACTTTCTCTAATAGTCCAAGTATGTACTAACACTTAATATTTAGATATTTTATTATATTTTATTTTACATTTTTGAATTTTTCATTTACGTACATAAAATTGTTATTTTCATTATATTTACTATATAAATAGACCATAGATATTTCTAGCGGCTAAGAATTTAGGAAATTTTAAATAAGTATTGGTCTCAATTTGTGTTAGATTTAAGTTGCAGGGATTGAAAGGATCCACATTATAAAATGAATTAACAGGAAGCCTGCGCAGGTGAGATAGCTCATATATGTAAGATGCCAGATATTATAAATAAGTGAGCAGCTTTGTTAATGTAATAATTATTGTATGTTGAGTCAACCACGACACACGCCATTTGATTAGTTTCCCGTTTGGAATTTTTACACACATTTTATGCCGGCTGGAATCGAATATTTTCCTTTTTGAATTTGTGGAGACTCCGAATTAAATGCTGTTTGTAACGTAACAATGCTCTGAGGTTTTCGTTATTTTTCCTCTCACTCTCCTGGAGCCCTCCTGATGTAGGGGTTGAAAAGGTCCGCTCTTCTGTTCTCTTTTCAGATCATCTAGGGATACTGTGTCATCTCGCCTACAGTATCGCAGGGAGGTTGGGGCAACGGCGATGGAAGCAGAACATCTACGCTTCCAACTAAGTAAGTAGTGTAAAGGTCCCTTCCGGACTGAGTGTGTGCAACGGCCTTTGGTTTGTAGGCACGAAATCTTTTTTGTATGTGGCTGGTGGCACAGCGGCAGGTTTTCGTGGAACCTCCCCACACTCTCCGCCAATAGCTGAGGCGAGCTAGTGTGCCACCCTGCGCTCAACGCTGTCCACCGAGTGATCTGTCAGCTCATGCTAGCAGTCTGGACTTCATGTCCAAGTCAATCCCTCTGACATAGTTCCATAACAAAACGGTGCCACCTCAGTTGGACTTCGGTGGTATAATTGTGACTTTTGCTGGGGACTGAGACTTGTTGTGAGATGGTCATTTGGCACTTCTCTAATTGACTGAGCTCATGCCTCATATCTACTAGAGGTTACTTGCGGACCTGAGTCTGACTACACTGTAAAAAATGCACAAATTGTTGCCACAAACCTTAGGTATTTTTCCCTAAAATGTCGGGAATATTCCCTTACATTTAGGAAATATTCCCTACAATTTAGGGAATATTCCCTGCATTTTAGGGAATATTCCCTACATTTTATGAAAAAAAACCTAAGCTTTGTGGCAACAATTGTGCAAATTTTTTACTGTGTAGTTTTGTTATCTCAATTAATTTTTGTAAAGTAAAGCTTCGATCTTTTGGTAACGTTTTCGCGAGTTTTTTGAATTTTGATTAAAGTAAAGTTTTCGATTGTGATGTAGTTTTTTTTTATTGCGATTTTAGTAAAGTAGAGTTTTTGGTATTGTTTTTTTCTACAGTTCAACTTTGGAACAAGTTGGAACAATTGTCGAGTTCTTTGAATTTTTTTTTGAAATTTTTTGAATTGATCTTTCCCGTTGGCCTGCTATGGAAATAGGAGGTGACCTCACAAATTTTTTTTGATTGTGTTCTCACGGAGACATGTCTTTATTGGCCAACTGGCTGGATAGAGTCGGGAATCTGTGAGATGACTTTTTGGCTTTTAGCTAACTAGTTGACCAGATACATGACTCTGCCCAGCTGGAAGGTTAGCTAAGTATTGTAATCAGGCGAAGAGGAAGGAAAGAGGTGTTGGAGGATGGAAGTGCTGCTGGAGACCTTCAGTAATCAGGAGTTGGCATACTGCTAACTGCCTGGCTGAAGAATCTCTAGTCGCATTTTCAGTCTCTAGCATCTCCAACCCGACTCTTCCCAGATTTCTGTGGGGACTCAAGATTTTTCATGTACACATTCACATTACTTATCCTTACCGCATAATTTCTGACCTGATTGGAGAGAGAGTGGACCTGGAATGCTTTTGTGTTGAGACTAAGGCCTTTGGGAGTGAGGGAGAAATTCCACGATTTGTCTTTCTTTTGTTTGGTTTAAAATTTTGAATTTAGTTCATTGTTTGATTCTAATTAATTGGAGTTTGGCTCCTCGTATGTTTTCTGCATGATACCAAGTATTGTAGTATTGCACTTTGGAACAGACAATTGAAGTTTTAATCTCTCCAGATTGTGCTTATCGTTTAATCAGCCTAGCTATAACTTTTGAAATCAAATATTCGCGCTTTTCTTTGTCTGATCTGCATCAATCTTCAGCTGAGGAAAATTTTGTTTACTTCTTGAAACAGTCTCTTGGGTAGCGCTGATTCTGCTTTTAATAGAGCTGCTCATTTTATCGAGACTCCGTTATCTTTCTATATCCGCTTCAATCTGGTCTGATTTTTTTAATTGAAATATAGTCACATTTTTGCTGTTACTGGTGAAACGTTCGGAATTACATCATGTCAACCTTGCGCACACCACCTCCGGTCGATACTCCTATACAGAGGCCAGACCAGTGTACCATTTGTCAAGAGGGAGATTGGTCTGCCAAGAAGAAGCCTGTAGCCACCATTTGTGGGCACATATTCCATAGGGCATGTCTGCGAGAATGGATAAATGCACAAGGAAACTGTCCAAACTGCAGAAGACCTATCACTCAGCAGGACTTCGTGGCCTATACTGGTGCGATCCGGAAGAGGTATCCCACTCGACACGGGAGTTAAGATCCTCCACAGCAATCATTACAGTTCAATGTGCCTCCACCGACACTTCCACAGCCTAGACGTAGATCTTTATCTCCTGGGTTACATTCAGCACTCATATCACAGAACAGCTCTGGAAGAAATAGTCTGTTACCTGCACCTTTCGGGGCAAGGCTTTATAGACACAGACAGGATCATATCCAGTCTCAGAATCCAGCTTCAAAATGTACTATAGATCTCTCAAAGTATGCACACGCTGCGAGCTGAGATTACAGATGTCCGACAGCAAGTCGCTGCTGTTATTCGGCAAGCGGGCGCGTCTCGTCCCACACCACCTCCTTTTGAAGAGCGAGCTCAACCACCCAGAGGCTCTGCAGGGACTCCTAGAGATCCGCGTCAGAGACATTCGCTCCCAGCTGGACAATCCAGACATTTTCTTCCACCTCCATTAGCTTACGCTCCTCCGGCACCACCACCTTCAGGCCAACAAGCTCAAAACCATTCCTGGCATAGACACTCAGGCAGTTCTATCAGGAGATGAACCTGTCGTATAACGGAAATAATTCTGAACTATCCGTAAATGAGTTCATCTTCAGAGTGGAAGCACTGACTTTTTCCTCGTTAGAAGGAGACTTCGGCTTACTGATCAAGCACATGTTCGCCCTGTTGACAGGACCAGCTAAAGACTGGTACTGGACTTTATTAAGACACAATCCGACGCCGACGTGCAAATATGTCAGGAACGGACTACTATGTCAGTGGGGAGTTCCAAAGGACGACCTGAAAGTCAGAGTCCAGCTGATGTCGCGCAAACAAAAACTAGGGTAATCATTCGCGATGTACCATCAAAATCTGGTACAGCTGCGGGACTAACTACAAAATCTCATGCCAGAGTCAGAATTGCTTGAGCTTGTGAAAGCAAACTTACTTCCTGACATACAAAATAAAATCTGCTTGCACCCTTCTCACACCAGGGGTCAACTGCGGATGTTGGTGACACAGATTCAAGCGGATTGCAACTGCTAGTGATCTTAACACTTACCGCACTCCTCATATTAGCGAGATTGAGGACCAGTCGCAAATGCTAGTGACTGACACCAATATTGCAGATGTAGCAGCTATCTCAGACCGACAAACAGTGACTTGTTGGAATTGTGACCAACCAGGATACTATCATCAGAATTGTCTACAAGAACGACAACAGATATTCTGTTACGGTGTGGACGTAAAAACGTACTCAAGCCAAACTGTAGACAATGTCTGCAGAAAAACTTGAAGCGGATCGGGAATCACAACACCTCTTCTCGACCAGGTATTACATCCAGGCTGGCCACAGTGCCAACAACTCCAGACCAATCGCGGAGCAGGGAAACCATTCCACAAAACGGACGTTAGACTGTCCGTTAATATCATTCAGTGATTCTGGTGATAGTAACAATCCTTTAGACAGTCTCAACGTCAATGATAATTCACTGATAGAGACGGCGAATCTAATTGACTTCTCTGCAGATCTTCAAGCTCCCATTTCTACCTATAGGGAGCCCACGACACTACTAGACACTTCTTTGCAAGAGTCTTTAATATTCGACGTTCCGATAAAACCGACAGCACTTTTTGCTGGCAATGTTACTGAGCGGGAGATTCGGCCTCCTGTCGTTTCTGTATTAAAACGGCCACCAAGCTTTGTTATGACGAGTGAGCGTGAGCCTGTCTTATACCCGCTGACCCCTTATCACACGCGTCTGCAAAACTACAATACAGTACGAGACCGTATTTTCTCATCAGTTGCAAAGCTAGCTGGAATTATGTATCCTGACTTAAATATTGGACAAAGAAAGAAACGATTGACCGTTCGTTGGCGGGAATACGACGAATGAAACAGGAAAGATAGAAACTGGCACATATTCCCGTGTCGATGCCAGACGACATTCGACCGTATGCCGAATTGAGACTGGATTACTTGATAGTGGAGCCACTGTCAGTATTCTAGGTTAGGGAGCTCTAGCGAAGCTTGCAGAAGCAGAGGTTGAATGGAAGAGGTATCGGACACAGGTACAAGTACCTAATGGTGCCATGACGACTGTGCATGGTCATGTGAAGTTGGACATCACTTTCCGTGGTAAGACCCAAAACGTGCGTTTTTACGTGGTTCCTGGGCTCACACAGGCACTATATCTAGGAATAGACTTCTGGCGTCTATTTGGGTTGGCTCCAGATGTCCTGGGTATAGTTGCAGAAGTGACACCAAGTCTAATAGCTACTCCTGACACCGACTGCCATGTTCTTTCTGTTCTAGAGCACCAACGTCTCGAAGCCACGAAACAGCTTTTTCCTTCTCCTTCTCCTTCCTTTCTCCTTCCATCTCTTGTCACTCATAGGATTGAATCAAATGACGCGACTCCGATAAAACAGGTTTTATCCGATTTCACCGGCAGTACAGAATTTGATGGATGCTGAATTACGACGAATGCTATCGTTGGGTGTGACAGAGGAGAGCCAGAGTCCTTGGAGCTCTCCAGTTGTACTAGTGCGGAAGCCTCGGAAGTTTCGGCTTTGTTTTCACGCCAGGAAGGTCAACTACGTTACTAAGAAGGACGCCTATCCTCTGCCGCAGATAGACGCACTTTTGAGTCGACTTCCTCCGGCAAACTACATCACAAGCCTGGACCTCAAAGACGCTTTTTGGCAGATCCCACTAGACACTGAGTCCAGAGAGAAGACCGCGTTTACAGTACCTGGTCATCCTCTCTATCAGTACACTGTGATGCCATTCGGCCTCTGCAATGCTCCACAAACTATGTGCCGCCTCATGGATAAAGTCATTCCTTTCGATCTGCGTGAGCATGTTCTCGTCTACTTGGACGATTTATTGGTACAGTCATTAGACTTTGATTCTCATCTCATGCTACTATCCCGTGTAGCGGATTGTTTGAGGAAATCTGGCCTCACTATCAACGTTGAGAAGATTAAGTTTTGCATCAAAGAAACCAAATACTTGGGTTTCATTGTCGGAAAAGAAGGTATACGAACTGACTCCGACAATATTTCAGCTATAGTTGACTATCCGTTATCTAAAACTGTTCGGCAAGCCCGACGCCTACTAGGTATGGCGGGATGGTATAGACGGCTCATCCCGAACTATGCTGATCAAACTGCCTCCATCACAGACACTCTGAAGAATCCAAGTCAGTTCCAATGGACACCTGAAGCCCAAAGGTCTCTGGAAGTGGTAAAACAAAAACTTACTTCTGCTCCGTTGCTATTGAACCCAGACTTCACCAAGCCGTTCGTTATACAGTGCGATGCTAGCCAACATGGTATTGGTGGAGTGCTGCTGCAACTAGATGACGATGGCCACGAGAAGCCAATAGCCTGCGGCATAAGGTTAAAACAGCTTCTGGCAAACTACCAGACCTTTGCGTCAGGGATGGCTTCGTCTATATTCGGACTGTTCCAAGAACAGGCGATCCGATTCAGAAGGAAGAAGCTTGGAAGCTTTGGATTCCACGAGTGCTTGTCTCCGAGGTTATTTCAAGAGCGCATGATCCGCCACTATCTTCTCACAGAGGTATAAGGAAGACACTGGAACGTTTAAGAAGACACCTGTACTGGCCACGAATGACAGTTGATGTCAGAAACTACGTAGGCGCCTGTGACGTGTGTAAAGAGACCAAAGCCCCGAATACTATTCTTACACCACCTATGGGAGTCCAGTCTATGACAGACAGACCATGGCACAAGCTATACATCGACTTTCTGGGTCCATATCCTCGGTCAGTGAAAGGCAATGTCTGCATATTGATAGTTCTTGACCACTTTTCCAAGTTCCCGATTCTCAAACCGATGAGAAAGGCGTCTACTCTCAACGTGTGTCAGTTCATCGAGACTGAAATATTTCACGTGTTCAGAGTTCCGGAAACTATAGTCTCTGACAATGGAGTCCAGTTTTGCTCGGCTCAGTTCGCCAGATTACTGGACAAGTATGGGGTGAAACACTTCCGAATGACAGTTTACTCGCCGCAAGCAAACGCCTCAGAGCGAGTGAACAGGTCTCTGTTGTCAGGGATTAGAGCATATATCCGGAAGGAACATACTCAGAGGGATGAGAAGCTAAGCCAAATAGCTAGCTCCCTCAGCAACTCTTTCCACCAAGCAACTGATTTCTCTCCCTACCGAACACCCTTCGGTCAACAGATGATCGACCATGCAAGCTCCTATTTCATCTTAAGGAACCTTGGAGCTCGTAATGAGCTTCTGAGAGTAGATACTGAAGATAAATTGAGATTGATCCGTGCGAGAGTGCAGGAGAACTTAAACTACATATGCGTTTGAACAGGGTTCGAAAGCTTACAATCTCAGAGCGAAGCCTGTTAATTTCAAAGTGGATCAAGAAGTGTTCAGACGGAATTTTGCCCAAAGCAATTTCTAACAGCAGACTAGTGCTAAACTAGGACGTAAATTTGTAAAGTGTCGAGTCAAGTCAAAGAAAGGAAACTCCCTATACGAGCTTGAAGATCTGCAGGGAAAAACGGTAGGAGTCTATCACGCCAAAGACATCAGGCCGTGATACTCATATTCTCGGACACGTCATCCGGCTATTGTCACTTTCAATCCTGGTAGCCCTAATAAGATATCCAGCCAGCTTCACTGGCAAACTACAGGATGCCTATGTGCCGCTTAGGACATTCCCAGCCTAGCGGCCGGCATACCTTTTTGGACAAGAGATTTTTTTCCCAATCCCTAGCCTGATAACGTTTCAGAACCCCTCTATATGGTAACCCTGCGGCAGATAGTTTTCCGTAGGAATTCCACTTATTTAATGCCTGCAAATTTAAGGAAGAAGAACGGTACTCGAACGACGCCTCGGAGGCACACCCTTGAACAAGCGTCGGTCTGGGATAGGAGTGAGATATTAGAGCAGTTGGTTAGGTTACTGACTGCGGGGTTCCCTCGGCTCATCTCGGTGAAGGAAGGCAGAGGGGCACTGTCCGACTAGATTTTTTGAGTTACTGGTTTGTCAGGGTACTTCTGGCTTCTGACATGGAAGACGATATCGAGACCTGATTAAGGACTGGCGGGACTTCGGAGATGTGCCTTCGATCCGTAATCTGTCAAGTACATCAGCCTGTCATGGACAACCCGTAACAGACGCCTAGTCTCAGTAATGAGAAATGCCTTCATGGGTCATGGGTCGAGCCACACATTGGGTGCCCCAGCGATGACGCCTATGTTTAAGACCGGCTAGCTCAGTCGACCATTTTTCAGCGTTGTTTGAACCACAGGTGGTCTAGACTATCCTGCCCTGTTATGGTCGTAGCATACTGCTACATGCAGTATGCTACACTGAGACTAGATACACCATGTACACTCGGCCTACTGTTTTCTGTATGATGGAGATCTATACGCGTCGAACGCACCCGAGAAAGAAAAAAAGAAGAAAAGTTTTTTTTTCCGGGCTGAAAAGAAGGAGGAAGGTTGAAAAAGGGATTGTGACAGTCAAGAAAAACCGAAAAATTAACAAGTTAAAGTAGTACGCTATTAAATAGTCGAAAATTAGTAACATCCCCCAAAAAGTGACGAGTTGGCTACTGTGCATCGTCAGAGAAGTTTGAAGTACGAAAACCACGCAGGATTGCGGAAATAAATTTGGAACAGCGGAAAAAAGGAGTATCTTGGCTCCACTTACAGGTGGTACACATCGGATCCAGTCACCAAGATTTTAACACTTTAAGGCGCTTCATAAATATATCTCGTTTCGAAAAAAGGAGTCTTTGGAAAAATTAAAAAGCGTTCGTCAACCTCAAAGCAGAAAGGATGATGATGGTGATTCGGTGTGTGTGGAATGCTAAGAGTAATAAAGGATAGGCTTAGCAAATCGGTATAACGTACCTATAAGCTTTGGCAAGGTAATTGTGACCTATAGAGATACATAGATGTATTATTTTCCGTAGAAGAGTATTTAAAATTTTTGATAATCGTAGTCTGTAAGGATATGTACATATAATTTGGCATACTGAAATATTTGCCACCTCTTCATCATAATGACATATAATCTATAGGTATGCTTCAGTTTGCCTAATGAAGTATATAATTGCAAGTTAGTTGTGGCAAGTGGCATAAAGAAATAATTAGTTTTTGTAGGATATTGCAAACATATGAATTTACCTACTCGTAGACATAATAGTTGATCATAATGAAATATTAAGTTTTTTTAGAAGGCACTAATGGCCTGAAGACATAGACCCGCTAATGGGCATAACGAAGCATTTGAATTTTATTTAAAGTGATGTGGCCGATAGATATATAAACGTATCCAATAGTATAAAGAGATCGTCAACTTTTGGTAAGTTAATAGAGATAATAGATATGTACGGGTACGCAAGTGGTTGTAAACACCACCGTTAAGGTTAAATTTGTTGGTGCTGTTTTCTCTACCAAATAACTCTAAAGCTTTGATCTCCCCAGATTGAGCGGGTTAATTCCACAAATTCTAAATACATATATGTTTTGATTGTCGTAAAAAGATTATTTTTTCTTCAATACTCTTAATCCCTGACACCAAACGGTGTTTCGGGAGAATTTTTCTATTTTCTCTTTTTTCCATTCAGGTTCGACCGTCTGCTGGAGCGCTTCACAAGTCGGGGAGCCCTGTAAGTAATAAATATTACGCTTGTAACTTATAATAATAGTCTCCTATAATTTTCTTTTGACTAGCCCTGTGACAAGCCGTTGTATTTGTAATTTTGTGGCATAACTTTCACCTTAATCTCAGCCTTACAATTAGAACTCGATTTAGAGTCGAGAATTTATAAAATAACTAACAATATGTCCGCAATAGTATATTTTTCGGCTGTAAGACATTTTTTTCATGGTAAATCAAGTACTGTTGATAGCATAACAGGCTGTCATCATTTTATTTTGTGAAAATCAGCTCCAATATAAACACTTACGCACCCTTAGAAAGAAAAATCACAATTTCAACCGAGCTTGTCTGTTTAGTAGTATACGAAGTAAGAAATTGTAAGCCATAAATCAACGAGGGTGAAAATAACATTAATAAATAAATGATAATTATTATTTATAACGTAATGGAGTCATAAGTCTTCTTATTTCTTCTCCCGCCACACTCTCCTGGAGCCCTCTTATCATGAAGGTTGGCTAGGTCCGCTCCTCCTCTTCTCTTTTCAGGTCAACACAGGGACTCTGAAAATTATCTGCCCTCAGAGTCAGTTGGGTGGTTGGGGCAAGCAGAGAAGGCCAACCATCTGTGCCTTCCCAACGGATGTAGGTAAGTGGTGTAAAAGTCTCTTAAGTACTGAATGTGTGCTACGGCCTTTTGATTTGTAGGCACAAACAATTTTGTATATGCCTGGTGGCAGCGGCAGGTCTTCGTGGAACTTCCCCACACTCTCCGCCAATAGTCGAGGCAAGCTAGCATGCCGCCATGCAGTCAACGCTGTCCACCGAGTGATCTGTCAGCTCATGCTGGTAGTCTTCTGGACTTCACGTTCAAGGAAATCACTCTCAACATACATCCATAACACATCACCTAATAGTTCTGAAAAAAAAGGGAAAAACAGGGAAAAAATTGCTTCACAAATTTTCTCTTTTTTTTTCCAAGAACGAGGAGAAATGTAACGTATGAGAGAAAGCTGGAATCGTAAGTGGAAATTTCGTTGATAATTGTCCTAAGGTATCGATGATTCATGAAAAGCCCTGTGAAAGCCCTGTCATTGATAATTTTGCTAATAAGACACCTAGAACCATTAAGTTTAGGATTTTGCTTGACCAGGATAAAAAATGAAATATACCTATATATATCTATTGAAGTAAACTACAATCAAGTAGTAAGGTGGTAAATCCCTACCAATAAATAATAATAATTGTTAAATAACAAAAAATATAATATAATCGATCAATAACAAAGAAAACATCCCTACTTAAAATCTAATTACATAACCCTCAACAAGCTACAGACTATACAATATATCGATAAATTTACTCAACACTTAATTCAAAAGGTTAAATAAATAAATAAAAGAAACGCTAATTTCGAGCATCGGAGATAACCAGTGCTCAGCGTTAGTTTGCCAAGTAAAACTCCTGCATCGATCACGGCCGATTTAAAATTTGTACCTGCGTGAGAAAATCAGGAACAAGACAAACCAAGGACAACCAGGAGGGTGATTCTGATCTTTTGTCGTACTTTAATGTCAAAATATACGCCTAAATGAAATGAACTTTTCTACTGATTTTCTCGTGTTTTTATCCAGCTCAGCAAGCCTTGCATTACATAGAATGAACAGAAAATGACATTTCGCTTTACAAATTCAAAATATTATTTCGAATTTAAGCACTTGTATTGCTCTAATTAGATGTAGAAAATAAATTTACAACAATATAAAATTTTTGTCACAACCTCGGAAGCAGTTGACTAATTTGTCGTACTTTTAGGCGTGTATTCTGACATTAATTCATTGCAAATTCATTTTAGTTTATTTTATGGTTGATGAGAAGGTAAATCAAAATGAACATGGTGAATATAAAAGTACGACAAATTTGAGGTGAAGGGTCAAAATTTGTGACAAAAATATACGCCTAAGCTACGACAAAGAGATCAGAATCACCCCCCAGGTTTTGCAAAAGGATCACGAAAAAATTAAGTAGCTGCAATTTAATACTTAAAATTCTTAATACCAAGCAAGTAACAAGAACAACTGTAATCTGATTAGTCATAGTCTAAATAACGTAATTAAATAGCGTTCAATAAAATTTCAACAAATACTAACCCCCCTCTTAGCTAACTCGATTGTACAGGACGGACGCAGGTAGTGAATCAGATTAATTATAAAAACTATTGTACCTATGCCAAGCAAAATCAAAAATTTAATTAGAAATATATTTATCGAGTAATATTTCAAGGAAGCCTTCTCAATTCTTCAAATAAATAAATTCACTTTCAGCTTTTCATTTAATGTAAGTTGAACGCTCCCTAGACTGGTTTCAGCTTACATATTTTGTGACTGATGAAAAGGATAAATCAAAATGAATTTGGTGAATATAAAAGTACGACAAATTTGAGGTGAAATGTCTAAATATGTGACTAAAATATACGCCTAAGCTACTATGATGACTTCCCCACTGACATATATAACATGGACTGCCTAATTTTCTATTTCATATGGGTCAACTTTTTTTGGCAGGGTGTGACAATTATCTTAATTTCAAGTTTTACTTTCGTTTTAATATTCATATTAAAAGTTCAGCAAATTACAGATGCATTCGAAATTATTTCTATTCTTGGAAGCTTATCTTCTACAACATCAAATATTTTTAAAACTGGAGTTTTAAAGAAATAATTTTTTGCAATTTTTGTCTGCCTGACCCTAAAAGTAGGTATGGGGGACAGAGAAAGGATTACAAATACTGTATTGCCATCTATTTCTATTCTATATAATCATTTACAAAACCACTGAACTGAAACTGGACTATGGTGGATTTTCTATAGAACTTATGATTTATAGTTCAGCGAAAAAAAGTAGTTAAACCAAAAAGAGACGACTATAGAAAAGTGATCCCATAATAATGTCAAATAATGTAAGCAATTTTTGTAGCGTCAGCAGTCCAGTGTATATATGTCAGTGGACTTAACTCATATTTTTCTATTGTACGTAGTAATTAAATGTAAAGGGTTTTCCAATAAGAGGTGTTATTTTAATTAGCCCGCTATTTCGGTAGATGTCACTTTTGGAGCTGTCATTTTTGGACATTTGACAAGTAGAAACTACGCCATTAATAAAAATGGAACGATACACGGTTCAACAACGCATTGAAATTATTAAAATTCACTATAAAAATGGTGAAAATGTGGCAGAGACGGTTCGTAAAACTCGAACATTTTTGGGTCGTCGTGAAGCACCTTGTCGGACCGCAATACAGAAATTGGTAGAAAAATTCGAGCTGTCGGGACAAGTTAGTGATGTGAAGAATAAAACCCGTACACGTCGCTCAAGAACAGCCGAAATATTGCTGCTGTAGCCGAAAGTGTTGAAGAAAACCCCGGTTTGTCCATTCCTCGTCGTTCTTTGGAATTAGGCATTCCACAAACGTCATTACACCGTATTTTGCATAAAGATTTGGGTCTTAAGGCTTATAAAGTTCAGTTAACACAAGAACTCAAGCCGGCCAATCATCAACAACGTCGAGTCTTTGCTGATTGGGTCGTTGAAATGCATGAAAATGATCCGGAATTCCATCGAAAACTCATCTTTAGTGATGAGGCCCATTTCCACCTCGATGGCTCCGTCAACAAGCAAAATTGTCGCATCTGGGGCTCAGAAAACCCAAGAGTTATTGTTGAAAAGCCTCTCTATCCTCAACGTGAGACTGTTTGGTGCGGTTTATAGTCCCGCGGGGTCATTGGACCTTACTTTTTCGAAAATGAGGCTGGAGCAAGTTACGGTGAATGGATTGCGCTATCGACAGATGATTAATGATTTTTTATGGCCGGAATTGGATGGTATTGATCTGGACAACGTTTATTTCAACAAGACGGCGCAACGTGCCATACAAGTAACGAAACCATTGATCTTTTACGGGAAAAGTTTCCGGACCGTGTTATCTCTCGAAGAGGTGATCACAATTGGCCACCGAGATCTTGTGTCTTAACACCTTGCGGCTTCTTCCTTTGGGGCCACGTGAAAGAGAAGGTCTACGTCAACAGCCCAGCGTCGATTCAAGACCTCAAAGATGGAATTCGTGAGGCTATCGAGGACATAGGGCAGCCACTTTGCGATTTGGTTATGGAAAATTTCATGAAAAGGATATGGTCCTGTAGGCGTGGTCGTGGTGGTCATTTGGCTGATGTTATTTTTCATTGTTAACGGCATACCTTCCTCTTTATAATGAAATAAAGATCTGATCATTTATCTCAAAAAATGGCATTTTTCTTTGCATATCAAAATAACACCTCTTATTGGAAAACCCGATACATACAAAAAAACTTTGTTAAAAAGAGATAAAAAAAAATACAATTTTTATTTTCACCAAAAAGAAGATCTTAAGAAAACTTAGCAACATTTACAAGAAATGCTGATAAAATAGAAATAACAATCGCTGGACTTGCTGTAATGTTTGCATTATTACAGAGACTAGATTTGCATGTTTCGCAAAATATTGTGGCATTTAGATATTGGCAGTGTACATAACATCCTCTTCGAACCACATTTTCTTGCTTTCCTGTATATATAAAAAAATATTGGATAAGAAAATTTTAATTATTGTAAATATATGTATAAGTTCTATAAACAAACAGAACAAGGAGTTTTCTATATAATCGCCAAATGGATGATTATCTCTTTGAACTACTCTCAGATTGAAATTGAAACTAATTTTAAATACAAGTAATTCATTCAAACTCAAAATTAATCCATATTGAAACTCTAGTAGGTCCTCTAAATAATAATGTGAACTATACCAATGTGCTTAAGGCTGAGGCTAATTGCATAGTGGGCCTGATTGAGTATATTAGATAAAAGTAAGCATTAAGCAGCAGCAGCTGCAAATACAGCGCCAGGTATGAGCAGCTATTGTTGTATTATGTCTCACAATATTTCTATTGCGCCACTAGATACTTTTGGAGATGGGGATTTTTTTTATTTCAGAATTATGTGGTGTTATAACGAGTTTGACTTCGAAAAGGTCTTTTTATTATAATAGTGAATTCTTTTCTGTGACTCGACTCCCACCAAATCAATAGGGAAGAAAAGAGCAAGAAAATGGCAGAGTCGGTGGCAGTGCTAACACAAAATCGCAGAAAAGAATTCACTATAAGACACGAAACAAAATTTTCTGGCTACCTTTATTCTTAAAATTTGTTACGCACGTTCATGCAAATCGTACGACCTTGTCACGCACATGCTCAGTTGTAGACAAAATGAGATGTTAACTTTTGCCTCCAAACGCAGCGACTTCTATGCAAACTTTAGTTCAATTCGATAGCAAAAGTCGTCAGATTTGCTTGAACGCAATAGTTTATGCCGATTTCGTTCATATAAAAATACAATCTCAACTCAAAATTAAGATACAGCAATGAGAGAGAATCAAAAAGTTATAATATCCATAAGTATACTGACTTTTAAAAATTTCTTTTCCACAATTTTCCTTGTCTTCGCAAATTTTTGTCACTCCACGATTAGTGTCAAACTCCATCTGCGGACAATGCAACGAAACCTTAGAATCACAAGACCAACACGTTAATCTGGCATCAGCTATAATTAAGATTTTTAATTAATTAGTTTCCTCATTTTTGATGTTCACACATTACAATGCTTAGCAATGTATGTATATTAAATTTTTTCCTTTTAACATTTTAACATTAAACAAGACTAAATTTATCACAAACACGCATTTACTATTGCGTATAAATCTAGCTCTTTTTTTTGCAATTTAAGAGTATGCAGACAAAGTTTGCCTAAATTTTACAAAATTTCTGTCTCATTATATATGTAATATCATTTTGCTTACCTCCAAATTTTCTAAATGGCGCGAGTAGAACTACTAATACTAAACAAACTCCAAACAGACTAGGTAATCCCCATTTATTTATCATTTTTAATGTTTTGTTTAGCAGTTATAAAACTTTAATAACACTTATGAAAGAAATAAAAATAAAATTAAAATCAAAAACGTCATTCATAAAAAATATGGTGGCAAGTCAATTAAAAGCGATGACTACTACCGTAGTTATCTCATTGAATAAATAACTAATAAGGAAGCGGGGTTTCGTGCGAATACAGTGTACGTGAGTAGGCAATTCAATGAAAGTCAAACAATGGAGCGGGGGGATAAATCACAAGGGGGCTGGTCACTTAAATTATCATAGGCAACGTCAAGGAATATTATCTGAAGATAAGGGGGCGCAAAAAATTTGTTTATTTTACATAGCAATTTGGATTATAAAAGATGTCCCCCTTCAAAATTTCACGGTTTCACTACTGCTATGACGAAACGAAAAAAAACACAGCACACTAATACATTTCACCGAGTGGCTTAGGTTTTCACCCGATATGCCGTCTCCTTATTAGTTATTTATTCAATGAGTTATCTTCGAATATAGAGACTCTCTATCACTGACATATATATATTCTAAGCACTGACATAGGTATATGTCAGTGATTCTAAGGCTTACATACTCACACGTGTGTGTATAACATCTCCTGAGATGACACGTAAAATTTTTAAATTTTTTCTAGGGCTTCTCTTTCTAGGCTTTCTCTAGAGCTAAAATTTTGAATGGATTTATTGTTGCTATTGTGAAAGTTGTTGACATGTTTTACCATGAAGTTGCTTGTACAAGCAAAGAACAAGTACATACCTCATCGTATATATTTGCTTTAATCAAAGCTTTACGGTTCAAAGTGTTGACAGTCTTCTTAAAATCTCTCCCGCTTTCAGGATTGCCTTAACTTCAGTTCGAAGAGCTCTGCCAGAGTTTCCAAGGCGTATATACATACCTAGTATATATACATCTACACACTTTCACGCCAATATGCTCACAGAAGATTACCGTTCCATAGCATTTTTTCTCATTTTATACACACCTATGTAGGAGATGTAACAATATCTGAAGAATACTAGGTATGTGATTCTCATTCTGCCTAGATGGACTGATCCAATGTTGATGACCGTAATATTGCGATCAGCGACCCGAATTTGATTTTTAAATGCTAGAACTCTGCGGAGGAACGTAAAAATGGATTTAATCCTACGAGAAATCAATCGATCACCATCACAATTATGAGACTCGAGTGAAAACTATAGATAGCATGATGCGGGAGAACTTATTTACCCAGATAAAACATTCTTCTTGTACATACTCTGATAAAGATCCAATAAAGCAGCAACATAGGAATAATGATTAAAGAAAGTCGGTTCAGTCTCATTAGTTAGTTACCACTAGACTACGAAACCTGAATATCATACAATGTTATTCTTCTACTGAGGAGTCTGAAGATGATATAAAAACGAAAATTATATGCAACTAGTGCTTGATTCTAACCGGATATAGGACATCGTCTTGTTTCAAATTTTCAAAGATATAATTGTAACTTTACATTCCATTGACTTCTCTAGTATTATCAAAAATATTTTATAATAACATAATGGAAGTTTTAAATAATTTTCAATAAAATTGCCGACAGAACAATGCCATGAACTTTTTACAATGTCCGGAAGAAAACAACTATGAAAATGTGAAACATTTGGGAATAAATATGCGCATTCAATCCAAGATAAAAATAATTATCGGAATTCGATCGCTGGCTAAAGGTAAAGGATCTAAAGTAGACAATATACCGCCGGAGACCCTACATAACACTAGCAAATATACTTGAGTATTATATATTACCATCGGATTGGACGGTATGCAGATTTTACCAGATTTTAACAGCGTGTGTTTATTATTTTCAACCACGGGTAATATTATATCCTCGATATTTAGAAATGTCCAATTGGCCTAAAATTTAATCCAAGAAAAACCAAGAAAATTATTATTCTAACTCCGATTTTTATTTTGTATGTTATACAGACAGAAGTGAGTAAGAATCCTTGGTACGTAATAATGACGTACCAAGAGTACACCAAACCTAAAAATTCAGCAGTAAACAAGTTAAAAGATGAAAGGAGCTAGATTAAGAAATATAAATTAAATAAATGCTAAGTAATAATAAATTTTTCAATAAAAACTGATTTTCTAATCAATCTGAAGTAGCCAATGCAACACAATTTATGTTCTGATAACACTTAAAATAAGTATACAAAAATGATTGTTTTAGAAATACCAGCTTATATGAAAACAAATAAATAATTTTACATTTATTCTATGTTTAAATCATTCATGGAAATATTGTACGTACATTTTGTGTAAGCCACTAAAATCTTTAAATTTAATCTGAATCTCTTTTTTTGTTATATAATCTCTACTATAGCAAAATAGGATATTAAGACAAATAAAAACATCATGAAATTTAAGTTTCGCTTTTTGGATATTACCACAGATAATTCTACCTCCCAGATATCCAAATAATACATTTAGCTGTAAACAATTTACTAGATATTTAGATTTAATTATCTGTAATATTACTTAACTTTTTAAACTTATAATACATTAGATACGTAAATGATATATAATCATAGTAATTTACGCCTATGCGTCGACAAATGTGTTCAAGATAAAAAATATTTTAAATTTGAAACGAAACGATCAACACAAATAAATAAGAAAAACGTGACTTAAATGAAATATTTACATTATTGCATAAATCTGTGTTACAAAACGAACAAAACTCATTGTTCCAATCACTTGAGTGATTGCAATGTTGAACGCTGCAATGTCGCATTGTATATGAAAACCAATTGTCTGGAAAACAGAGAATATAAGAAGTAATGTAATCGAGATATTTTCTACAAAAAGATTTTATGAATGCTCTTCACACCAGTTAATACTTCCAATTTTCTACAAACTTGATTCTTACTGCAAATTTCGATTTTCGAATATCTAGGATTGAATCCGTTCTTTTTGCAATATTTCGACACAACTGACGTGCACCTATAGCATTCTAAACCGTACGCTGAAAAATTATTAAATTATTTAATTTAAATTAGTTGAACTCGTATCGAAATTTTACAAGTAGCTAAAAGAATCCCGAATCCAATTAAGATCGATAATTTTATCATTTTTTCATAAAATTTGTAATTTTCTAAAAATCTTTTATATTTTAAAGCCTGAACACTGTGAATTTTTTTACTATCACATCAAATAAAAACACGTCCATTTAGAATTTTTGAATGAATGACTTTAAGATCATTGATTGCTTAAATTATAAGTCCCGTTAAGTGTCACTAATACGAATGCACTGTGGTAATGGGTACCTGAGCACCAAGGTATTACCATTGATTATAGAAACTACTTTCTAACTTTCTATAATCAATGGTATTACGGAGTATGAGAGATTTAGAATTGCTAGAAAATGCACTATTTACTTTACCGCATACAAGTACACAAAGTATTTCACTTAATTCGTGTGCCGGGAAAAGTTGAACTCCATCTTTTTTTTTTTTTTGATATTTTTAAGCCAGAATGGCAGGAAGGAGATAGGGAAAGGATTAGGGGATATGAGGAGAGTGGTGGAGGTGCCGATGTATGTCGCCCTTAAATTTCCGCAGATTATATGCCGGAGGAAAAACAGAAGATGGTAATTGGTAAGGTAAGCAATTCCACACTCGCACTGTTTGGGATAAAAAAGCATCACGGAATTTTACTGTACGGCCGAAAGTAATTTGAAGGGTTAAAGGATGTGCGGGTTATGTATACCACAGATACGTGACCAACGTGACGTTACCTGAACCGTCTGGGAAAATACGTAAAGAAGAAATATTTTAAAAAGCGGCTCATGGGAAAGTTGCGATAAGAATATTTTATGCAACTTAAGCTTTTTTCGGTTAAGAAAAGACAAGACTCTAAATATTTGCAGTAATTAGTTAAAGTTGAGTTCTTGCTTTGATTGTGACGGTATATTTGTAACAGGCCCGTAGTTAAAACCAAATTAAAGGTAGGGCATTCGAAATTTGAAGTAGGGCGCAAATTTTCGGTGCGTTTGGAATTCCTTTGTTCAAGTGAAGGGAAATTTTTTGAAAAACTAAGCTTCTAGAACCCTCATTTTTTTACATTTTTTTAAACGTGAACTAAAACAGGTACCTATAATAAGAAGAAATAAATGGACCAAACAAAAAACACAACATGGTAAAAATATTCAATATAATTGCAGTCTTCGATTTACCATATTGTGGAATTTTCGTAGCATTTCGTCAATATCTATTTTGTCAGATCTTTTCCATTCAAATGCAAGAAACACCAAACCTGCCTTCATCTCGTGGGCCATTGACATTTTTGAGGCTTATTGATAACAATTAGTGTCGAAAAGGTATGGTCGCACACAGCAGTACTACATCCGATTGTTGCGACTGATGCAAATAGTTCATACGTATCTCTGAAGAATTCCATTTGTCTGTATAGAACTTGTAATATGCTTTCAGTCTGATCACCTCGACCATTCAACTCATTCAAGTACCTTTTCACAATAGTAGTCTTCTCTTTGGAAGGTATTTTAATACTTGAAAACTATTTGTATTGATTTGTATTGTTCTCATTAATTTCCTTACAATAATTATATATTTAAATGTTGAACAGACTAAAACTTTGTCCAACTCATCAAAACATAAAATTGAATCTAGTATGTAGATACTCATTGTCTTCAAACCTTCTTTTGATGTCAACTGTTATTATGTCTACAGTTTCATAATATTCCGATTTAAATGGCGGAGTTTAAACTATACCTGCTGTGTTTTGACGAGAAAGTGACAGACAATACAGCACTAATCCTCCAGATATCTTGCCTTTATACTTGTCTCTCTCTTCTGGGAACTATTTTGAGATTCTTTTCTACAATATGGTATTCTCAGCTTCTTCCAAAATTGCCTCATACATCTCTTCTGACCTCAATTTCTTCCTAGACTCATTTTATTATCAATATGGCATCCTTCAATTCAGTGCTTCGATCCTGTAAAGCCACCTCAGCCGGTTGCAGAACGCATAATATGTTTTTTGCTAATATCTTTGCCAGTCGAATTTCCATGTTTAACGTAACGCCTTTGATGTCAATACTTTTTGCAATATCTGGAGTCTTCAAAATCAGAGAATAATTTTCATATACGACTCTTGTAACAGCCAAATGTCCTGACGAAAGCTGTTCAAGTAGTCGACCAATCATCTTACCTTCATATATGTCAGGAAGAGGTTGGGGGTAAGCAACGCAAACATAGCCGATTAGTAGCTGACTGGTCAATCTTGCCGATCATACAGATTCGCCGCGATGACTTTTATGATGGCGCCGCAGAATACCGAATAAGTTGGAAATTTTTAAGGTAGGGCATTGCCATTTTAAGGTAGGGCATTGCCCTTCTATGCCCTCCCCTAGCTACGGCCCTGATTTGTAATCTTTTACTCGGTAATAAAAGTTGGTTCTAATAGTATAAAGTAAAATTGTGTCTTCTTTCTTTTCTTTTTATAAATTACTTTTTGTTTTTTTTTTTTTATTCCCGTATTCAATGAATTCGTAATTGGCGCAGTCGGTAGGATCTCTATCAAAAGAAAAGAGATCCAGTGAAATCGAATCGATAGTTCGGAAATTTATTAATCGAAAAAAAAAAAGTTTTCTAGCTCTTTCCAAATTAAGTTATATTTAATTATATAAAAGTGAAATTTTAGTGTGGTTTCAAAATACCAACAACAAAAAATATATCACTCAGTTTAACGGAAAAACAAGCTAGAAGTGAAACAAAATAACAGCAACAAATTGTGTAGTTTTTTTTTCTTCTCTTTTAAAATAAAGTGAGAAACAAAATAAGCCAAACTAAAATTTAGTGGCTTATGCAGAAAGAACACTGAGAGAAAACTAATTCAGCACAATTGAGAGGCAAAGGAATCGTGAAATATTATTCAACCAAAGAAGAAATATCAAGATGGCAAATCAGATCTAGCAGTGTATAGTAACTCATGGTGCAGAACAATCAGCTCAGAGATCAAAGGCAAAGGATTGAAAGGGAAATTCGATACCTGCCAATATTCAATGGAGAGGAAGGTACATTACGTTCATTCATCGATTCTGTTACTACAGCTTTAGCAGAATATGGAGACAAAGCCGATAGAGTGAAAAAATCCAAGGAAGTGCAAAAAAATTATTAAAGGTAAATTCTCCAGCTAATTGGAACCATTGTAAGCAACAACTAAAAGGCATTACAAATCATCGAAGGACCAAATGGCAAAAACCAGGGAAATAAGTACATTAAAAGTAAGTAGTATTAAAGATTTGGACAGTAAATTACGAAGCATAGTAGAAGACATAACAGAATTCGCAGCTTTTGACGAAAATGGTGCAATTATGACAGAAATTTTCAGCGGAATATTAATACAGCGAACAAAAGAATTAGTGTCAGGTTCATTAGCTTATGCTATAATGACGCAAAATTGATTAACAACAATTAGAGATATAGTGAATAATTTTATAGGTCAAGATCGAAGTAATTTAAATATGAATTTAATTAGCAAAAATTTTAATAAAAATTATGATAATAAAAAATTTGAAAAGAAAATCAATGGTCAGCAAAGTAATCAAAGATTTGAAAGACCTTATTATCAAAACAATGGTTAAATAGAACAGGACAATACAGAACTAATAACTCACAGCCAAGGCAGACTTATAATAATTACAGTAATAATAACTACAGCAATAACAATAATACTTAACAGAATAACAGAACCCAACAGTCGAAACAAAGACCAGAACCAATGGAAGTAGATACAATACAATACAATACATTTATTCGGCCTTGTACAGAAGATTACAAAATCTTATGAGTATAATTAGGTGGAAAAAAAAAAAAAAACATAAGTAACATTAAAATTAAACCAAAAATGAGATAATAATAAGAATAAATATTATAATAAATAAATAAATGAATAAATAGAAAAAAAGATAAAAAAAAAAAAAAAAACAACAAAAAAAAGGAAATCCAAAGATAAAAAGAAAAAGAGAACTTAAAGAGCCAAAGAAAAGAATAAAAATAAAAAAATAAGTAAATAAATAAAAAATACAACAAATTAAAAACAAAAGAGAAAAAAAAAAAATAAATAAATAAATAAAATTAAGAATTAATTAAGACAATGTAACAAGAATTTTAAGATCTGAGAATAAATACCAATCACAATCTAATAACTAGTAAAGGTAATCTTTGGCTAGCTTAGCAAAGGTCAGGCCGGAACCTGTGCGCTGAATTAAATTTGGAAGAGAGTTCCATTTTTGGGCAGCTTGGACGAAGTAAGAGCGCTCACCGTACCTAGATGTACATCTCGGGACAAGGAGTTGAAGACCTCTATTCGAGTGCAAGAACTGAAGGCTTTCGGAGAGATATGCAGGGGATTTGGTGTAAATTAGCCTATGAAGGAAGATAAGCCTCCGACAAGTTAAATAGGCCTCTAGAGAGCTACCGAGTAGGGACGTAGCAAGAGCAGATACATGAGCGCTCCGAGGAAGTTTATAAATATAACGGATGACGTCGTTAAAGGCTACAGTAACTCTTCTTTGACAAATTGAGTCTAGTCTGCTAAAAATAAGGCTCCCATAGTTGAAATGGGGGAGGATAAGAGTCAACGCCAATTTCCTGCGAAAATCCACAGACAGGCAACTGGAGGAAATAGAAAGTTGACGAAGACTGCCATAAATTTTCCCCATCAAAGCGCTGGTGTAGTCGCAGCAACTAAATTTCGAATTGAGTTGAATGCCCAAATTCTTAACTGACTCAACATATGCAAGCGTGGAATTATTCAACCGAACTGAAGGCAAATCAGATATAGGGAAAACGGATCTATATACCGGCAGACAGTAAGACTTGTTTGGGTTAATGGCAAGCTCATTACCCATTGCCCATTCGTGTACCTGCTGTAGGTCATCATTGATTCGAGCAATACAGTCCTCGACCAGGCCTATGGGTCTACTAAGGTACAACTGAACGTCATCGGCATACAAATGCACAGAAGCGCTATTCACAACAGAGGGAAGGTCATTTATATAGAGGGAGAAGAGAATAGGCCCTAGAACCGAACCTTGAGGAATACCAGCGGAAAGGGACAATGGAGCGGAGATAGAATTATGTATTTTTACAACTTGCGCACGGTTCGAAAGGAAAGCAAAAATTAACCTAACGGCCGATGAGGAGAAGCCATATTTTGTGCCTAGTTTGCAGATTAACTTGATGTGACTCACCGAATCAAAGGCCTTACTGAAATCGAGTAGGACCAGTACTGCTAAATGATCATTGTCAAGAGCCTTATGAATATCAGATGTGACTTTTAAGAGAGCAGATTCACAACTGTGACCTGGGCGAAATCCTGATTGCCAGCCTGACAATATATTCTCTTCCCCCACATACTCCATGATTTGCGTGTACATAATTTTTTCGAGTATTTTAGCAAGAAAATTGAGTACACTAATAGGGCGGAGATCACAAGGTAGGGAGGGATGAGATTTCTTTGGAATGGGAACAACTATTGCTTGCTTCCATTGAGAGGGAAATTGTGAAGTGGTAAGACACAAATTATAAATATGCGTTAAGGGACATGACAAGTAGATCGCTAGTAGCTTTACGAACTTGGGTGGTAAAGTATCAGGTCCAATAGAATTAGACTTGATGGAATACAGGGTCGAAAGAACCTCGGATCCATCCACACAATGAAAGGAGAAACCCTCATGAGAGAAGTATTCCTGAAAGTTGTAAACAGGCGTAGTTGCAGCCACAGAGCTAGAAGCAAAGTAGTTGTTTAGGTCATCAGGATTGAAATTTGCAACTGGTGGGTCCTTCCCATGAATACCGAGACTACGAACATTATTCCATAGCTTCTTCGCAGGAAGTTTTGGATCTAGCTTGGTCCCAAAATAGGCACATTTAGATGATCGAAGCAGAGAAATAACTTTATTGCGCACTCTTTTATATCTACCATGAACTACACTGTCTTGAGTTCTTCTAAATCGCTTAAGCAAGAAATCACGCTCAGCCATCGCTTGACGAATTTCATCTGTAATCCAGGGACATTTATTGTCACGAATAGTGCAAGTCTTCAGAGGTACATACTGATTGTATAAACGCAGAATGGTGTTGGTTAAGATAGAAACTTTACCATCCAGGGACTCCTCATCATATAGGTGATTCCAAGAAATTCCGTTACAATCGTCTGAAAGTGCCTGCATATCAATGTTTTTAAAATCCCGATAAGTGAAGGAGACTAAAAGTGGAATAGCGGACAAATTCATCTCGTATGTTAAAAACAGAAAATCGTGATCAAAGTTGCTTGGTGGAGAAATTTGAGTATGAAAGAGAATTTTATTAATGTTGGTAGTAAGCACATAATCTAGCTGAGAAGGCGAGGAACAATTAAAATATGTCGGCAAGTTGTTAACTAACTTCAAGTCTAAGGTCTGTAAAAGATACAGAAAATTATTTACTGCAGGACTGTAGCATAGTGCATTAACATTCATATCTCCGCAGACTACAACATCCCCAAATTGCAGCTGAGCGTTCGACACCGCATCAATGAACTCCACCGCATTGTTTAAATCAAAACAATTTGGAGGGCAGTACACCCCAAAGAGAGCACATTTATCAGAAGAAGAACACAATTTGAGTCCAAGAAACTCCAATTTATTACCTTTAGTCGACAATTTGATAATGGATGCATTTAGAGATTTATGCACATAAACGGCCACACCACCGCCTACGCGGTCATGTCGATCATTTCTGAAAAGATTATAATTAGGTATTGAAACAAATTTGGAGTTAACATATCCATTTAACCACGTTTCGCAAACAATAATTGCATGAATATTACACTCCGAAAACATATCTCTCACTTGATCAGCCTTGTATCTCAGACTTCTCGCATTAATGGAAACCACATTCAAACCAGAGGCACGGTTAGTAAAGATTCGGCACAGAGCTCTTACCTTGTCCAAGGGAGAAAGATTAGCTGACATCACTCATCGACAACAGGCACCGACAGTAGACCAATGCATGATATATGAAACCAATGGATGGAGTGGTATGATTCTCAGACCCAAACAAAGACCTAAACTGAAAAACTAATGCTAGGAGCTTATACAACCAAAGAAGCATTACAGAAAAAAAAAAAAACACATAAAAGTAAATAAATAAATAAAATAAAATAAAATAAAACAAAGCAAAATAAAAAGAAAGTAAAAAGAAAAACAAAATGAAATAAATAGGAGAATACCTACAAGCTAAATTAACAGGCAATATTAAATTACTAAATTACAATAAACAATAATATCAGACATCTAAGCGTTAGAGGTATTTTCTTCAGCAATTATATCATCGAGAGCATTTATGTTTGTTATCACCAGTGGAGTATCGCCATGTTTCAATCGCACATATACAAGGCCTTGACGAGTGTAAGCAGAGTGGATGCGTTTACTTCTGACATATCTCAGAGCATTACGTAATATTTGCTGATTACATCGAGACAGACTCTCGAACACATTGATCCTGTTGTCAGAGATAAACGACGGAGAAATCTGATTCAGCCGCACTGGACCGTGGCGCCGAAATTTTTTGCAGAAACGCACGCTGTTCGCTAGCAGATGAGAATTTAACTACAAGAGGGGGAGTGTTGCGGCGACTTTGGTTATTGTCGCTGGACTTGGCTCGAAATGCAGTAGCATACGGTGACAGTGTATGGTCTATTACAGACGAGATGTTAGCAAGCATTTCCCCAACATTTTCATTTGGGGTGAACGGCACACCAGTAATAATCGCATCACTAAGCCTGTTCCCCCTGCGGACATTCTCCAGTTCCGAAAGAGCATCACTGAGTTCGTTCCTCATTACATCAAGCTCCCCACGCAAACTAGCTAATTGGCAATTGAAAGATGCAATTACCTGTTCAAGCTTCTGAGCCAATAGCTCCTCCAATTCGTGGAACCTCTCGGTAATTACCTTCGACAAATTATTAGTCAGCTTTATCTCAAGAAGTTCGAGCGAATCCACTGAGCTGACAGAACTAGAACGAGTTGACATACGAGCAGTTCCATTACCAGATTTGCGCTCCAGCTGTTGAGATTTTTGGCTTTGTGGTTGAGAATTCGGGCAAGAAGTAAGAGGGGTATCACTGCTGTTGCCATGACTGAGGTGTTGAGTTTTCAGACTATTGCTCCGTGTGTTGACAAAACTCTCACTCGGCGTACTAGTATTAGATAATTTGGCTTTGGTGTTTGATTTACCGTACTTGGACATATCAAAGGAGAATAAGAACCTCTGTAAATTTATGCTATATCTCGATACACGGAACACAAAAACCTTCAGAATATAATAAAATGAACGCACAAAAAAGAAGAGTTTATCCAAGTCGTACAAATGCTCAATGTTTGGCTAAATTACACGGAAAAAGAAAGAAAAACTTCCGAGCTCAGAACAATACGTCTACACCATATGCATGCTTCACTAAAACTATATTAATATTAGTAGACCAGAAACAAATTCTATTGATGACGCTTTTTTTATAAATTAGCCTCGGAACATAACAACATTTTCATAACATTAACAATACAAAACTATACATAATTAGCACTAGTAAATACAGGCTCAACTATAAGTATATTAAATGAAAATAAATTCCCATCTTCGAAATATCAAATTCTAAATAATACATCAACAGTAATTAACACTATTCAAGGTGAACTGAATAAACCCAATAAAACAGTTGCAACTCTATGTCCAGTAGAATTTAGGTATTCAGAAAAAACTAGAATGAAATGGATTGCGATGAAATTAGTGGGAATGGACTGGATAACAAAAAATGTAAAAGAAATAAGTATAGAGAATAAAGAAATCATTACGACTAGTAAAGTGAGTCTTCCGTTCTTGACAAAAACCATTCAAGAAGAGGTTAATGTTTTAGAAGTGAAGTACAACATCTTGTATTAGATCATTTAAATGAAAGAGAACGGAATATGGTTAACAAATTAATTAAAAAATATTACAAACTTCTATTCAAAGAAGGTGACGTTTTAACAAGCACTAATACTGTTGTTCATGAAATAAATACTACAACAAATGAGTAAATTAATTCCAAGCTCTATCGTTATCCACCTCAGCATGAAGTTGAAGTACGACGACAAATGGAAGAAATGAAGAAGCAAGGCATAATTAGAAAGAGTAGTAGTAGATATAGCTCTCCAATTATAGTAGTACCAAAAAAGAAGGATAACTCGGGTATTAAAAAGTTTAGGATTGTTGTCGATTATAGGAGGTTAAACCAAGTTACAATTGATGACAAATATCCCCTTCCCAATATCGATAGCATTTTAGACAAGCTAGGGAAAGCATAATATTTCAGTACTTTGGACTTGGCAAACGGGTACCACCAAATACCGGTAGCGGAAAGAGATATTGAAAAAAACTGCTTTTGTAACCTCAGCTGGATTGTATGAATACGTTCGTATGCCGTTTGGCCTGAAAAATGCCCCGGCTACGTTCCAGCGATTAATGAGCGAAATATTGTGAGAATACATTCATCAAATATGTGTGGTATATCTTGATGATATTCTAGTATTCTTTAAAACTTTGGAAGAACATGAGAAATCATTAAGCAAAATATTTTCCAGACTCCAACAGCATAATCTAAAAATCCAGGTAGACAAATGCAGCTTTCTAAAAAAAGATACAGAATTCTTGGACATATTTTAATAGTGGAAGGAATTAGGCCTAATCCAGAAAAGATTAAAACAATACAAGAAATAGATGTACCTAAGACTGAGAAACAGTTAAAGGGTTTTCTAGGATTAACCGGCTATTATAGACAATTTATCAAGGACTACTCAAAAATATCGTGTCCAATGAAAAAAGATAACAAGATAAACATTAATGATCCACAATACATAGCAGCATTCGAAAATCTTAAAAGTCTAATAACGGCACATCCAATATTATAATATCCGGAATATGATAAACCTTTTGTTGTAACGACAGATGCTAGTGTTTATGCTATTGAAGCAGTGAGTGTTGTCACAACAAGAGCATCCTGCTAGTTATATTTCGATAACATTAAATAATCATGAAAAAATTATTCTACCACAGACAAAGAATTTTTGGCAATTGTTTATGCTATCAATTACTTTAGGGCTTACTTGTACCGAAAAAAGTTTAAGATTGTGACAGATCATATCCTTATTAAATATCTTAATAACAAATACAAAGGAAAAGAGTTTTCACAAAGACATCAAAGGTGGTTATTAAAGCTTCAAGAGTTTAACTCCGAAATTGAATATTTACAGGGCAAGGAAAATAAAGTGGCAGATTTTTTAAGTATATTAGAAAACGTACAAAAAATTAATAAATGATATAGAATCAAATTTAGTAATATCGGATACAATGCATTCGGTAGGCGAACAAAGGTTAGACCACATAGGAATAAAAGAAGATATTGTCAATAAGTATAAAACGCAAATAATACTAACCTACAGTCCCGGCGAAGAAATAACTACGTTACATAAAAGAAGAATAATTGAAATAAATCCATTAGATAACAAAAATGTAATAAGGGATAAATTGAAAAGATATATTAAACAAGGATATATAGGAATCTATTCAGAAGTAGCTGACACAGATTACCATAAAATCCAGTTAATCCTTATATCAATGTTTTCAGAAGATTCAAGTACAAAATTCGTGCGATGTTCTAAAAGAGCGAAAGAAATAAACAATTATCGCTTTATCACACTAAAGAACCCATGATAGTGGAATAAATGAATGTTATTATAATTTAAAGGATGAAATATATTTTCCTAAATTAAGACAACATATTCAGTTAATAATAAACAACTGTGGGAAATGTCATCAAATTAAGTATGATAGGAAGCCTATCAAACCAAAGTTCTTACTAACTGAAACACCGAAAGCCAAAAATGACATAATTCATTTAGTTATATTTCATTTTAAAAAACAGGCTTTTGGAACAATAATTGACAAACTAACCAAGAAGAAAGCTCTCATAATGGAACATTTCGCTAAATTTGGAAAACTAAATAAATTAGTAATGGACAATGAATTTAGAGCGGAGCAGTTGATGGAGTACCTTAGAGCAGAACATGTTGAAGTGCCTTATACAAAGCCAAATAGTCACACTGGAAATGCTGACATCGAGAGACTACACTCAACCCTCTTAGAAAAGATAACAGGCATTGGGGATAGTGAACTCTCAGTAGAAATGAAAATACAGATGGCTGTAGGAAACTATAACGATCGATATCATTCAACAATTAGGTATACCCCAAAGGAAGCTAAAGAGCATGTAGAAGTCGAAAAACTTCAAGAAAGAATTAATAAAACAAAAAATCATATAATTAGGAAAAGAAATAATAATAGGGAAAGTTATATAGAAGATAGATTAGCAGGACCTATTAGAAATTATAATAGACTTAGACATAAAGATGAACCCTACTATAGAATAAAATCTTTGAAAAATGTTCATGTTACAAATATTAAAAGACCATTAAAATCCACAGATATTCAACATCATAATGATATTCCTGATGACGCAAGGTTTATTACAAGTTAACCCAATATACGAAGCACCAGGGTATATACAGATTAATCTGCGAGAGGTAGAAATAGTAAATCGGACAAATACATTATTGATCCTAAGAAAATAAATAATATACTTACACAAATTGAGGAAAACGGAAGCCAATTCGACGTAGACAATAAAAATTTAATTCGAACTGAAGTAAATACAATTAGAGCAAAAATAAAATCCATAATGCCCAATGACATCAGAAAAAAAAAGAGGTTTAAAAAATGTGGGAGGTACGGTACAAAAATGGTTATTCGGAACAATGAACGATGATGACAGACAGGAGATATTAGAGCATCTAAACATAGTTGATGAAAATAACCATAACGTTATAACTACAGTCAACAAACAAATTACAATAAATACACACTTTAACGAATACAATGAATATAGTCAAAAACGCAATAGAAGAAGACAGAATTAAAATGACAAAAGCATTCGACGAACTTAGAAAACAGAGTAATTAAATTGTAAGAAAATCATTGTACTTAGATCAAATGATAAAGTTAAGATATTTAGAGAATAAAGTAAACCAAATACAGGATAATATTGCATCGGCAAAGCATAATATTGTACATTCAAGTATACTAACAGCAGAAGAAATAGAATTGTGTAATATTGATTTTTATAAATTAAAATTGACAAAACTAGGAATTATGAAATATAAAGCTGAACTCTTAGTCATTGCAATCAAGATACCTCAAAGCATGTCCGAACCGATTTAAAATTAGTTACACCGTTACCTAATACGGACTTTTTAGAAATTGAAGAAAATAATGAACAGATTATAGAAATTGAAGGCAGGGTCTTAACATATCAAGAAGATTTAATGTTAAAAGAAGTGAAACCCAGTAAAAATTGTATTTGGAAAAATCAGTGTAAATTTAATAAAACAAAAATTGAAGTTCTAGACGATGAAACTTTATTAATAAAAAATGCTGAAAACGAAAAAATTATTCATAATTGTGATGATAGAAATATAACGATAACTAAAAACTATTTGATCTCGTTTTATAATTGCGAAATTAAGTTGTATGAAGAGACCTTTCATAATCAAAAGAAGACCATTCGAGATAAATATTTTTATCCAAATAATAACTCTAATCAGTCTTATGTAAAGCAGTAACTTTTGATAATATTGTATTTAAACATTTTGAAAATATAAAAGAAATCAAAGAATTAAAATTTCATAGAAATGTATCATATGGAATAAGTCTATCATTGACAATCATTATTGTAATAATTATAGGTATCGTAATAATCTGGAAAAAAAATAAAAGAACTCAATTCAAAATAATAAATAAAAAGGAAATTTTAAATGAAAGACTTCAGGAGAAGTCTTACTCTAACCGAGGAGGGGTTATGTATACCACAGATACTTCAAGCATGGGAAAGTTGCGATAAGAATATTTTATGCAACTTAAGCTTTTTCCGGTTAAGAAAAGACAAGAGTCTAAATATTTGTAGTAATTAGTTAGAGTTGAGTTCTTGCCTTGATCGTGACGGTTGGAAATTTTCCTGTCGAATACGACAAGTAGAATAGTTTGCGCAGAGGTTTAGCCAAGTTTAGCCAAGGCACAGCTGCGGCTTTGGAGACGTTGATCCAATTAAGGACCCTGAATATATCGCTCGTACGGACGTGTATTGGCTATTATACACATCCACACGAGAGATGCAAAACAGGTGAGGTAGTTGGAAGACGAGAATTTGAAGCGAATCTAGCAGCTAAAATATTAGCTTTATCCAGGGAGTCAACAATCACTTCACCATTATAAAGTAGTAAAGGTATGGGGGAACTGGTGAAGTTTTCCTGATGGTTTTGACCAGGGAACAGAAACTTTTGCTACCTTTGCGGATTGCTAAGATTCTTTGTCTGATATTCTGGTCAAAAAAATAATATTTTAAATGTGATGGATAGCTAAGAATATTGTATTTAACTGAACTTATACAACGTATTGCAGAAATATTTTTGAACAGTAAAAAATAAAAAGAAGTTAAATACAATTAGATGCAATTTTATTTCGAGATTCGATTCGCACTGTCACAAGTTTTGTTCAAACCACGAGAGCTTTATTAAATGTGACCAAACTGAGTTAACCCATGACGAGGCATTGGTATTCGAGGATAAACGATATTTTATCACTACCCTAGCTCCGATGGATAAATAGCGTCGACCTCACAAGGAAAGGAAGTGATCATAAAACAGCCATTCCACATAGTACCTGAAGGTAGTAAATTGCCATACGACGGAATTCTAGGAAACGATTTCTTGAAAAAATATGGCCGTGCAATTAACTACTCGGATATGTGTTTAGAGGTATCACTAAATTACGATGCAGGTAATATTGAGAAGATAAGAGGAAAGAGTTCAAACAAAAATTACGGGTACCTATAACAGGGAAAAGTCGACCCTGAGCAATTGTGAATTTTTTAGTGATGATAGCCACAACTTTTTTATTATATATGTAGTGTTTAATAAAATGTTTGGAAATAATATTTTGCTCACTGTGATATCCATTAAACTTAATAGTCCCCCAAATTCATGGAATTCATTATATGTTTATGACTCATCATGTGATTTTCATTAATTTTTTTTCTTTTTTACATACAACACCCGTTTATTGGGCGTCATACGTCATAGCACCACCATGAAGCTTCGGATAGTTTTCGATGCATCAATGAAAACTTCATCGAACGTTTCATTGAACGACATCTTATACACTGGGCCCACTATTCAAAATGAACTCTTCTCCATATTACTACGCTTTCGCCTACCACGGTATGTGTTCATAGCGGACACAGAAAAAATGTACCGTCAAGTAATATTGGACAAGGATGACAGGAAATATCAACTAATCCTTTGGAGAGATGATCCATCCAAGCAGTTGAAATGTTATCAATTACCTACGGTTACTTACAGTGCAAGAACGGTTCCCTACTTGGCGACGAAATGTCTTCAACGACTGGTGGTGTGCGAACCACACGGCATTATTAGAAAATATGGCTTCAGAAGACAGGGCCCCGCAGCTAGAACTCCATGCCGATAATGACTGCCACGTAAAGACTTTCGGAATAACATGGCTACCACGTTCTGATGAGTTTGCTTTCAAAACTCAATGGACAGATGAAAAAATTATTACCAAGAGAAGTGTTTTGTCAGACATAGCTCATCTATTTGACCCTCTTGGTTTCATGAGTCCGGTTATTGTAAAGATGAAAATTTTCTTACGAGAATTGTGGGAACTTAATCTTGGCTGGGACGATAAACTACCAGACGAACATAGCTGATCAGCTTTCGTCAGAGTTTTGGTATCTTAAATGACATAAAAATACAGAGACACGTTAGTTCAGGAAATGTGCCGTACTCTATGCAATTATGTGCTTTCTCAGATGCATCCGAACAAGCAATAGGGGCTGTAATATATATACGATCTATTCACCAGAATGGACTTATAATAGTGAGATTGCTATGTTCCAAATCTAAAGCAGCACTAAAGAAAAACGTAACAATACCCGGGGAACTACGCCTGAGCGCCTAAAGAACAATTGGTGGTATGGGCCACTCTTCCTACATGGGCATCAATCCTCATGGCCGCTAAAACCATCAAATTTGACGACAGACTTGGAAGAGAGACAGGCAAAGGTGGTACTATCACCAATCACAAGGAGGATTTCTATATTAAAAGGTATTGATCACAGAAATTCGTTCAAATATTTACAAAGAACGTTGGCATACATCCTGAGATTTATTAAAAACATCGGTTAATTGCCGAAGGAACGTAAAAACGATCAGCTTAGCGTACAAGAACTAGATGATGCATTAATGGTGATTCTAAAGGAAGTTCAACAGCAAGGTTTTGAAGAAGACATAGCACATTTCAAAAAAGTAAGCACGTTAATGCAAACAGCTGTCTTAGCCCATTTTTAGATGAATCGGGAATTATAAGAGTTGGAGGAAGGCTTCAAGAATCCGAATTGCCTTACGACACTAAACATCCGATTCTTCTACCATATGGTCACCACGTAACCAAATTATTACTGACTCATATTCATGGAACAAACTCACACGTAGGCGCCCAAGCACTACTGGCAATAACAAGACAACGTGGGAATCGATTTCTGTGTACCTTTCTCCATTCATTTCAAGCTGAGAGGTAAGAGACCTCAAAAATGTTACGTGGCCATATTTTGTTGCTTTTCCACCAAGGCAGTGCATATAGAAGTAGTAAGCGATCTTAGGACCGATGCCTTTGTCGGAGCCCTGAAGCTATTCGTGAGCAGGCGAGGTAACTGTAGAAATATTTACTGTGGCAATGCAACTAACTTCGTGGGAGCCAGCAACCAGTTAAAGTAGATTCAACAAGCAGTGTATAGTAAAAATGCTGAAGAAAAAATAACACAGTTCTGCACAAATAGAGGCATTGACATCCATTTTATCCCACCAAGAGCGCCTCATTTCGATGGCTTATGGGAAGCTGCAGAGATTGAGGCAATTTTGAACTCAAGGCCTTTAACACCAATGTCAAGCAATCCAAATGATCTTTGTGCGCTAACACCAGGTCATTTTCTAATTGGCGAGCCAGTAACAAGTGCTGTTGATCCCAATGCACACTCCTCAAAGACCTCTCTGCTCAAAAATTGGAAACAAATATCAGAGTTAAAATCTAGTTCTGGCAACGAGTGAGTTGTAGCATTGCTACAAATGGAAGCAGCGCTGCGAAAACGTGCAACCAGATACTATAGTCGTGCTAAAGGATGGCAATCTCTCTCCTTTAAGCTGGCAATTAGGACGAATAGTCAACACTATCAAGGGACCAGAAGGCTTGGCTCGAGTGGCTGATGTCAAAACAACATCCGGAATGTTAAAACGACCGATACATAAATTAGCTCCATTATCTATAGAACAAGAACAAAACACATCCGCCGGAGTTGAGCCTTCAGCAGATCCTAATACCCAGAGTACTCGTCCTTCAGGCAACAAGCGAGAGGAGAGAAAACGCAACACGGGACTCCTGCCAAAAAATACCGACATGCTATCTCACCTATAATTTTGGTTTCTTCTGGCATGCCTGATTGCACCAACATTAGCGGATAGTCCAATACAGCTATCTCCTTTTAAAACTCAACTAGGATTGTCTTTGAAAGCATGGGATCACTCACCTCATGACCAACGAATGGAAACTGGTCATATACTACAACTTGGAATCACACTGGAAGGAGCTTGAAAACATCAAGAATGGGATAAACGATCTGAGGAAGATTTGTGATTCAACAAGCGACATTCAAGCATGTACACAAACAGTTCTTCAATTTTCTGACACGGTAACAGAACTCGAAAACAACAATGCGTTGCTCACTCGTGGCTCGAGTTCAAGACGTAGAAGGGCCCCATTAGATATTGGTGGATATCTTGCTCATTCCCTATTTGGAGTATTGGATTCGAATCATGCCAAGAAAATGTCTCAAATAATAAATAATCTGGAAGGAAATCAGTAACATCTACTGGAACTATTAAAAAACCAAACTTCCATAGTGGACTCAACGGTAAATGTAATCAGAAAATCTAGTGAGATAACGGAAGGTCGATTACAAGAGTTTGAAGAGCATATAAATCGAACCATCCTCCAACTAAAGGGAATAACCAAGGAAGTCCAAGAACAAAGAGTCTTAGAAATCTTCAACTCTTTGGTTGTGCGTTTAATTTTAGCAACAACCAACTATCAACGAATGCAGACAATGTTGTTGGATGTCATTATAGACACTCACCACGGAAAGATGAATCCCACACTACTTACACCGAAGCAGTTTCGAACCCAGTTAATTATCATCAAGGAAAATCTACCACCAACTTTGCGGTTACCAGCAAAACAAGATAATTTATTAGAACTCTACAGCCTCATGACCGTTGAAGTGCGTGTAGCAAAAGACAGCTGATCTTCAGGGTGAAACTACCACTATTTTCGTACAAACCATTCGAATTACTACGAATTGTTCCTGTTCCAGTTTTGGTTAACGAGTCATTTGTAGTCATCGAGCCGTCATCTCAATTCCTAATAATTAATCTGCATCGTGAACAATACTATCCGTTGTCAGAACAAGAAATAGCAATGTGCTCCTCCACAATTGGCCACTTCAATCATCTCTGCAAGCCGCATCATCCTCTATTCAGAAAGGGAGCCAATACCAGCGCTTGCGAAATTGGATTTCTCACAAACTCTCCATCATTACCTACCTGCCAGATTAACAAAACCTACAATACACCCCGATGGATACAACTTTTCAGTTCGAATCATTGGATTTACATCATAAAGGAAGAAACAACAATAAACATTATATGCGGAAACACACTTGTTCAAAAATCACTATCAGGATCAGGAGTACTCAATATCAGTAATGGCTGCACCATCAAAGATGAATCAACTACTATCCAAATACATAGCCTATACCCTTCTACATTAAGAACATCGTTTATCCCTACCAAGAATCTAACTGAACTTTTAGGGCCAGTTGAGATTGCAGAGTTCTGGTATAAACCCTCAGAACATTGAAATTATCTCTTTTTTCTTTAATACCGCTAATCCATCTCAATTAGATTTGTTTCTTACCACGGATGTAAGCAAGGTAATTTCGCACAATCAAATAAGTCCCCCAAGCACTCTTGATCATGACATTCTTTTCCTCTGTTATAACTTTTCCCTAGGTTCGATGACAGCCCCCAACTATTCTTACCCTGACTATAATAGTATTGATAAGAATGCATTATTCGAGGAATGTTTGGGCTTGCCATGGTGCGATATTTTTGAATGTACATCTGTTGATCGCCAAGTAGAAATTTTTTCCTCTTTAACTAGTTACTTGTTCACTAAATATGTACCAATCCCAACAAAACGAATGTCTGCGAATGGTTGTCCTTGGTTTTCATCTTCCATTCGCCTACTCATTGCTGAGCGCGAATATCTCTATCAACGTTATAGACGGCTGCGAACAGAAAATGCTCGTGTGTGGTTCAAAGCTGCATGAAATAGAGTCACAACTGCAATTAGATGCGCCAAACGTCAATATTTCGCAGTGAAGTTCGACGTAAATCTAGAACCCAAAACTTTGTGGCAAAACTTAAAAACAGCCGGCGTCTATGGAAAAGTTGAGAATGGATGTGATTTTTCCCCTGATGAGCTTAATACCTTTTTCGCAGCATCTAATAGTTTATCAGTGACGCCAGGTCAAGTCAGCGGACATGGCGTAGTAGATGAAAATCGACTCGATATTGTGTCCAATAGTTCGGGAAATCGGTTTTCTTTCTGCGGGATTGACCTCTTCGAACTGACTACTTCAATGCATTCGATAAAGTCTAATGCTACTGGCCCAGACAATATATCCCCTAAATTTATCAAGTTATTATTTCCCTTAACTGCACGTTATATCCTTCATATAGTAAATACATGCTTGATGTCGTCCTCCTTTCCCAGAGAGTGGAGAAGTGCCACGGTCTTACCGATAGCCAAGAAATCTACCCCTGAATCTCCTGCTGATTTCAGACCTATAAGCATTCTATGTTTTCTGTCCAAATTGTTGGAGATAGCAACTAGTTTGCTACCTGGAGAGAAATGAGTTATTCTCGTGCTGGCAATCAGGCTTTCGAAAATTTCATGGATGTGAATCGGCAGTGTTAAAAATATCTTCTGACATAAGAATTGCTCTTGATCAGAACTATTTTAGTGCAATGGTACTACTTGATTTTTCGAAGGCCTTCGACAGTATCGATCATAGCCTCCTCTTGCATAAACTCCGCATTTTCTTCAACCTTGACAGAACTGCATTAGGCTTGATAAAATCCTTCCTCGCTGAGCGAACACAGCGAGTAAATGTGAACGGTACCTTCTCTAATCTGTCCCGTGTTTCAAATGGAGTTCCACAGGGATCGGTGCTCGGACCACTACTATTTAGCATGTTCATTAATGATTTACCACAAAGGGTTAAAGATGTTAAAATGCACTTATATGCGGATGATGTCCAAATATACCTGAGCAGACCAATTGGGCTTCTTGAGGATTGTATGGCCCGCATTAACGAAGACGTTGAAAGGATTAGCTCTTGGTCGGCATGCAATGGTTTGCCACTCAATCCCAAGAAATCACAGTGTTATCTATTACTACAGTAGTAATCTAAACACAGCAGATATACCACCAGTGAATCTAAATGGCTATACTATACCCTTTTCAAATAAAGTCACTAATCTGGGATAGTTTTGAATTGCGAAATGAAATGTTGTGACTATTTATGTAAACGCTATGATGAGGAAAATTTACGGTAGTCTTCGCAGGTTGTGGCTTTCAGCTAGCATTCTACCTACTGGCACCCGCTTAAGGTTAGTGAGGATACTCATAATTCCGCTCTTCACCTTTGGGAGTTTGATATTTCCAAGGCTAGATAGGGGATGTGCACGTAGGGTTGAGGTTGCATTTAATGATTGTGTACGATTTGTTTATGGACTACGCAGATTTGACCATGTCTCCCCTTACCGACTGCAAGTACTTGGCTACTATTTGGTCGCTTACTTGGAACAAAGAGCTTTGCTATATCTTTATAACTTGCTGCACTCAGGAAAGCCAGGCTATCTCAGAGAATTTTTTCAAATGACAACATCTCGGCGAAATCGAAACATTATTATTCCTAGTTTCCGAAAATTAGTCATGGAAGGTTCTTACCCTGTTCAAATTGCTCGTTTATGGAACACTCTCCCTTTAAGTATACAGGGGGCTGGCATAGACGACTTATAAGAGCACGTTTCCAGTCTTCTTAATTGTATGTATTGCATGTTTTTTCTGTCTTCGCAGTAATTTATCACTAAGCTTTATACATTATCTTACTTTAGTTTTGCTTTTTTTTTCTTATATATATTGTTATTTCTTTATTTCTTGAAATTTTTTTATATTTTTTTTTTTACTTTAGTTAAGCTTTATTAGCCAACATGTCCAGTGTGGTTTGTTATAGACTTTAAGTTATTTCTAGCGCCAGTTAAAAAATTTGTACAATTAGAAGATTACTAATCTTGTGTAATATATTCAGAAATAAATACAATTTCAATCTCCAATGACATTATTGAGCTTAAAGACAAACTACAACAATTACGTGTTGCAGAAGAATCCACCAAGGTCATCACTCATCAAGACTACCATCAGTTTGCCCATCAGATACATAGGGCTGCTTATAACTCTAATCATCTGTAGCTATCTCCTCTGGAAGCATCTTACAAGGCAACACCCAGCAAGACAATCATTGCCCCAATTCCGGTAGTTAGAGTAACCAGGCCCAACAATGCAGACTGACAATTCAGCCTCAGACCTGAAACGTTGGAAATATCTCACATCATATATAAGTTAGAAATAGAAATAAATAGAAACAAAAGGAAATAAAATTTCCATAAAAACAAACAGACAAATGTATGTATGTATGTTATATATGCATCATTCATCATTACAGCAAAACTTCACAATTCTTACATTCTTTTTGCTACAAAATCGTCTGGCAATGTAATTAGAATCCGGCAAAATATTTTGTGGTGATAAGGTGTGGGAAATTATAAAATGATAAATTTTCATGTAATAATGTCAAATAAGCATCGTTAAATTATAAAAAGCGTAATTTGTGTGTAAAATAAAGATCAGTACAGTTTTACTTTCATCAAAACAGGCGTTTATTTTTTATCCAGTTCTCTTTCGAATCGTTGCACTAGTTTTGTACTACGGTAAACCAAAGGTTGCATAGGTATTGTACCTACAACGTTCTACTAAACGGGCGGCAATTAAGCCAATTGAATTGTCGCGGTACAAAAACAACACCCCTCAATTCAATTCAATTAAAACATTTCATCAATTTCAAAGCTAGAAAAATAGGTCAACAGGATATAATAAAACAAATTTTCTTAATTGATTTTTCAAACCGTATAAAGGAATAAAAAGTAAACACATAGCAAAGCTTATCAGCTTTTAACTTAATTTGCTTCCAAAGTAACTAACTGTAGATCAAAGGCAGGTCCTTGTCCCCTGTAAAATAAGGTAGCAAATAGGATATAATAGGTCAAATTATAAAGGCGAGTCTACAGTTTACAGTTTTTATAAAAAAAAAGTTATGCATACAATGAGCTGTTAACTGTGAGCGTACGCCCTGTACTTTTTAAGATACAGGGTGTTTTGTGAAAAACTAGATTGTTTTCTTAATCACCCTGTAACTCCTAAATGGCTGATATTGACCCCACCCCCTGCCATACAATTTTTGGTTTGTCTAGGTAAGTACTATCATCTCCTGCTTTATTGACCTCCTACGGGGAAACACCCTGTAGAATGTAGAATTGTCACATTTTTTTTTAATTTTGTTGCTTTTAAAATGTTTACGGCGTCTTCCTCTGCATTGTACGGCTCAGGTCTTGGTGGCAAATTCAGTGAAATTACCTATATACAAATTTTATTATACAGTCACACCTCTCTAAGTCGAAATCGCACTTACCAGTGGAATCAATTCGAGTTAAGGAGGACTTACGGAATTTCGAGTTTTCATTTAAGTTGTTCTGATTTTGATAATGAATTATTTATTATTATTAATGCATGTGTTGAAAAAATCGGTAATTTTTGATTGTTTCTTCTGAGTATAATTTTTTTTATTGAAAATCAATATTGTTTAAGGACATTTGAACCTTATCAGGAACGTCCGTTGTTGTTTCGATAGCATATTGCAAAGTTTTGATGGATTCCTTTAAGTCTTGTTTCGTTGGTACAATCACGTTATTTTCTTCACTTTCCGGTATTTCGGCATCAGAATCTTCATCATTTGTGGATTCAAGAGCATACTCCTTAAGAAAAGGACTTGTTAACACGTCTTCATCAACTTCAACTAGTTATAGGGCTTAGCAAATGGAAACTGCATTTTATGCAGAAAGCAAGCCGCTTTACTCAGTGATACTAGGGACCAATATTAATGATTCCATCCGAGGAAATGAAAATTTAATCCACTGGAAATCAAGATGGCGGACCTTTTCCAAAATGGCGGTTGCCATAATTTAAAAAATTATAGACTCAAAACGGCTGAACCGATTTTAGTGATTGGGATGTCAATCAATTCGTATTGAATCCTTTAAGAAATTAAAGATGACTGCCGGCCTAGGCTACGTGAAGCGATACGCGCGAGAGGTCATCGCCCGCCCTCGCCCGCGCCTGCCGAGAACCAAATGATTGAACGAAGCGAATGAATGAATGCCAGACAGATTGACCAGTGATGCCAGTGATGAGCTTCATTCAATCTAGCATTCGTTTGTGACGAGGTAGCACGTGTTTTATTTTTTCTAACCCGGTAAACCGCAATAAAAACAAAAGACTTCAGTGATGTTATAATACTCGATAGTAAATTGATCTTTTCTTCGGTAGGTAAGTCCTATTGTGATGCATGTCGAAGCATGTAAAAGTAGCGTCAACTTCGGTTTTGGGTCCTGTTTGTATGGACTGGTCACGCTGCGCTGCTGTATAAGTCAAAATACAGACAGTAAACATCTTATTTGCCCAAGTAACAATCTAGTTTCAAAAGACTTGAATTCCGGTTACCGAACTTTAGCTTCTGTGTTTGAAGGGCTTAACAATTTAAATTATACTTTGCCGTGTGGTCAACAAATTGGTAAGTTAAACCAAGGTGATAGCATTCTTCAGGTTTTAGTTACTAATCAAGCTAAGTGGCACAAAAAATATTCTATGCATGTTATAAGGGTGAAAGTTTAGACCGAATAAAGAAGAACTCAAAAAAGAGTAGTGACATCAGCATAGACCCTTCAAATTCAGTACGTGTAACTCGAGCATCAGTATCTTTAGCTTCCGCTAAAGAAGAGTTATGTTTTCTCTACATGAAACCAAAGCACCATAATGAACCCCTCCACAATGTGGCAACTACTAATATGATTCACCGTATAGAATCTTACTTATGCTATGCAAGATTCAAATTTGCTTATCAAAACGCATTCCTTGACCGATGTGTGGCATTGAAAACCAGCTTTATTGAAACCGGTAAACGTTGTATGGAGCATGGCACAGAGCTCTTGGCTTTAGATACTCGAGTGGTGGCTCCTTCAACAGCTGTTACAGCTTTGTACATGGCTGAGAAATCAGGAAATTGTGCATACCACACATTCATAAAAGAGAGATTTGTAGAAAATAAATACCAAAATTTTTGCTCAGAAAACAAAGAAAGTTGCAGAAGTAAATGCTGTCAAAAATTTAAAAGTGGATTTTATTCCAGACTTTTTATAATCACAAGAGAGCATGAGCCTGATCTGGACACTTTTTTTCAATATGAGAATTAAAGATGCCCACCTCCTTTGTCAGCAAATGGACAACTTTTCTCAGGCATTAAGGCTGATCTAGCTGAAACCTCTAGTACGAATAGAAAACGTACCCATTACATTTTCTGAATAATCTTTGATGGTGCTGTACTTATACAAATGATTCGGCCAAAGAACTCCAAAACTTTTCAAGAATATTACGCAGCAGATCTCAGGCCTCATGTTCCCCAAATCGTGAAAAAACTAAATGCAAAGAGAATAGACCTCGTATGGTATCTTTATCTGCCGAATAGCCTGAAGAGACAAGAACGAGAAGGAAGAGGAGCTGGCATTCGACGACAAGTTATTTCTAATAATAGCTTACCTTCTGATTGGTCAGATTTTTTGCGAAATGAAAAAAAGAAATTAGAGCTTTTTCAATTTCTGGGGCAAGCATTCCTAAATAACTTTGATGCTGCTAATGTGGTGACAAATGTTGCTAATCAATTGACTTCCTCAGACTACTCTTGCTCCGCGATTTCTGGAAAAACAATAGGAACGCATGCTTCTAAAGAAATATCACAGCCACTACAAAGTCTTCCTGAAGAAATCATCGCTATGCTGGAAAAGTTCATCTGCTATCTATAAGATTCACAAACAGCACATTCGTAGGGCAACTTGGTACGCAAGGAATTATTTGCTACCAAAAATAAATTGGTAACCAGCATCCCACCAACATCGGTAGCATTACAAAAACACGCGGATCTTTTGTAATTCGTATAGTTCAAAAACTACCCGACGGATTGTCAAGCATTTTTTTTTTATTTTGTAGATAATATTATCAAGTTTTATTAAAATTAAAAAGTATTTGTCCATAATGTAGAGGATATTTAGCTATTATTTTCATTTGAACGAAAATTTTTTTTTGAATATTTCACAATTTTCTTAATATTCGGCCGCCATATTTAATTTCTTAAACGGTATTTTTTCTTTCGATTAAAGGATTCAATGCGAATTGATTGACATCCCAATCACTAAAATCGGTTCAGCAGTTTTGAGTCAATAATTTTTTTTAATTATAGCAGCCGCCATTTTGGAAAAGGTCCGACATCTTGTTTTCCAGTGGAATAAATTTTCATTTCCTCGGATGAAATGATTCATATTGGTCGCAAGTATCACTAAGTAAAGCGGGTTGCTTTCTGCATAAAATGCAGCTTCCGATGTAACTATCGCCCTAAGCTCTAAGACTAAACATAATCCGTCCAGTTGCAATTGCCTGCACTATAGTCGTTTTCAATCAGAATTTTCCAAGTTTTTTGTAATTCGTCCTCCACGTTATATTCTACAAATGTAATGAGCGGCAATTCATCTTCCTCATCCTTTTCAGTTTAGGAGCAATTTCCCTAGGAAGAGCTGGGCAATTGTCTATAAAAACAATATCCGTCGTTTTTCTTTCAAAAATTGTTTGTGCATTTTGAGCAACTATTCGCTGAAAAGATTTCCGGTCATCCATGCCCGTCTTTTGCGGCATATTTAAACGGAAGTGTTTAGATATGACGGAAACAACAAGGTTTGGCACTCTTCCCAATTACGAATAATTTTAATTATTTCTCAAAGCTGGTCATATTCGCTTCAACTAAACAGATGACACTTTCTTTACTTTACACTTTTCGCTCTTCAATGCTAATGTTCGATTTGGTAAACACTTTTAAAAAAGTCCTGTTTCGTCTACATTGAAAATATCATTCGGGTTGTAATTCGACAGAAGCTGTAACAGTTGTGGTTCGCTGAGTGATTCATCTACTACGGCGCTTTCTCCACAAAACACTTTTCCGACCAAACCGTGCCTCAATTTATATCTATAGAGTCAACCTTCACTAGATTTCAAGTCCTGATAATTTTTCTCCCTAGAAAATTCCAGTGCTTTTTGTTTTATTACAGGCCCACTTACAGGTAAGTTGCTTGCACGAATAACAGTAAGATATTCATATACAGCCACATCAATGTCATCGTACATGCAAGCTCTATCTCGTTTCAAGCGCCCACTAATTGCAACAGATTGGTACTTTTTACGCAGTTCTTCTCTTTTGATCCATATTGTTGACAATGTACTAGGCGGTATGCTAAATTTATATGCGATATCCTTTTTTTTCTCTTTTTCAATTTCATCTATCAACTCTATTTTTGTTTGGAGATCTAAAATTTTAAGTTCTTTTTTGGCCATGTCTCTCTAAAAATTTAAAAAATTAAACAAATATTACAAATTGCAAAATTTATTGTTTTATTTTGGAGTGATGTGATTTTCTATTAAGAAAACAATCGCGATTAACTCCTATTTTTACTGCATATGCGCATTTCGTTTGAGTTTGCTGTAGCAGAAGGATTACCTTTACGTTTTTCTAGTGTAATTGGCAGCGTCCGTCATTTTTTTTTATTTATTGTGTGGTAGGTATGGTAATTGCAAAATTTATTGTTTTATTTTGGTGTGATTTTCTTCATTTATGTCGTTGAAGTTTGGTTAAAATTGTTAATTTTGCGTGCCTTTTCCTTCCTGTACCGAGGTGTACACCAAGACTTCCTCATGACGTCTGCGGACTGAAATTGTACAAAGGTACTTGGAAAAAATTCCGGAAAGAAAACTACGAGCAATGGGCGAAATAGTTTAAGCTGTCGACATCGGTGGGTCGAAAGAAATTCAATGGGTCTATTTGCACGGATGGCGTATCGATTACGTTTTCCATGAAGAATGAAGTGCAAACATAAAAAAAACGCCGAAAGACCACCAAGTGTAGCGCACACGATGACTGACATTTAGGAAAAATTTGACTCCGACTATTATAAGTTGGCTGTTGGATTAGATTCTGGATGTCGGTTAATCGTTGGAAAGTTTTACTGGCGAAGTATACAAAATACCTTCCAAAAAGTGTAATAACAACGCCAAGCGGGTTATGGCCAACCGACAGTTGCACGCTTACGTTTTACATTATTACATATGCACAAAGCGAGCATTGCATCGCTTAGTAAAGGAAACAACCCAGAACACCAAACCAAAAGTTGTTGCGGGCACTAAAGGTGCATTGCTCCGTTCTGGAAGTAAACGAATTCCACACCAAGCTATTGTTATGATGGTGCCTCATAGCCATCACATGTGTATCAAATACATTATCATTACTTTGCTTTTACAAGCACTTTCATTTTCCCATGCTCCATATGTCACTTTTCGCCGTCCGAAAATCTAAATTTTTGTAACGATTAAACGCAACATAAATAGAATTTTCCTAAAAGATAAGGGCACATAAGTGGCATATTAAATTTCGGATATGCAATGTTGCGATGGCCTACGTGATGGAATATGCAAAGTGAAAATGTGCTGACGCTGCGCGCGTCGATCGTCCCGAGTTTCGTCTCTAATCGAAACTTTGATTTTCTATACATAGTGCTAATTCAAATTAATAAAACCAATTAAATAAAATAATAAAGAATTTAATAGAAATTTCAATAAAATAAAATTGTATATTAATTATTTTACAATCGCTACACATCCAATTCTCCGCTTGCCCGCTCTTCCCCTTTATATAGGTAAGCACGGCGGGAGGACGTAACACTATGCGCCAATTGTTCTGAGCCGGTGAGGCCGTCGCGTCGAGGTCTCCACATCGGTACCAATTTTTTTGTAATTGGCCTGGCGGAACTCCTGGGCGCCAGGGGCGGATTTGATCACTTGGCCGCCCTAGGCCTATGGAAGATTGCCGCCCCCCTACTCCCTGTAAAACACGAAAAATTGAATGATCTATATCCAGTGAAGGGACCCCAGGCTAGAATTAGCGGAGTAGGCTGCCTCATAAATCGGAGTAGATTTGAAAAAAATGGAGTAGAATTAAAAATAACACTTTCCAACGAATTATTTTATTTAAAAAAAACGAAAAAGTATAAAAATGTAATGAAATACCCACAACTACAAGAAAAAATCGCCGCCCCCTAAATCTGTCGCCCTAGGCCCGGGCCTACTCGGTCTATAGGGAAATCCGCCCCTGCTGGGCGCCCCATTGCACCCTAACTACAGCAGAACTACGCGGTTATGAACATGTATGACTGTGTTGAACACGATAACACAGTTATGACTCCTCGAAAGAGGAGTTTAATTTTGAGTATTATTACTCGGTTTTAGATGCAATACCAATAAATATAAATATGTATAAATTTTATATGACTAATGGTACATTCCGGAATGGACCACATCATTTGAAATGATGGATACGTCGAGTGATTCATTTTTTTATATTCTCGCATCTTTCTTGCTTTAGGAGTTCGATCAAATGTATTCCGAATTCCGAAATGCACCACCCATTTCACAATCTATACACTCTGCTCAGGTATACCATGCGTTATCTCGTTCTCGTGCTGTTTATGCTAAAAATCAACAAAGAATCTTAATCTTTCAAATATGTGTGAATATATTATGTACAATGACATATTGTCCTCTTTGGATCATCGAGAAATACTTCCCAAGCCATAAAACAGACTCTCCTACTAATCCATGAGAGCCCTAATTTGGTCATTCTAAAATCATTGCAGTGTTGTTTAAAACTGATAAGTTTGAAATGAATAGCTCCTGCGTCCTAAACTACTATTCATAGAGAAAAATAGTCTTCTGATAATACACTTAAGTGACCGCATATTATTTCCCGTAGCTTTACTCTAAGACCGGACTCTAAGCCGATCACCTTCAACCTTCAACGAACAAAAAATTTGTTAATAATAGTCAAATAATAAAAAAAAATAGTATTTTTACTATTGAAGACTTTTGGGACTTTTTTCTCTACTTTTATTTTGAAGCTAGAAGTCTTATCCGTCTATGGAAAGCAAAATTGCGAAAATTGATTCTAGCTTCAAAATAAAAATAGAAAAAAAGTACTAAAATTCCAAAATAGTAAATCATACTATTTTTTTTTAATAAATACTATTATTAACAAACTTTTTTTTTCGTTCTATACTGCTATATTTTTTTATGAAAAATATAAAGTATTGATATTCATTTGGCATTTGAATCAGAAAAATCGGTTTTCACCGTTCTAGAGATTTGATTTTTTCAAAATTACGGTTCATCGTAAAATCACGAAATTTCAAACCCCTCTAACGCGGGTGGGGGACGCGGTAGACGGAAACAAAAAAAATATGGGACAGCTCTTTTGGTATTCCATACAAACTTTGAAAGTTTCATCCAAATTGGAAATTGTTAGAATGGTAGAGCAGATAATTTTCAGAGAAAAGGGATAAAAATGAGAAATCTCGTTACCGGTCTTTTACATTTCAGCATTGAAATACGAGAAATCTCGTAAGCAGTCGTTTAAGTGTTAACAAACCCAGCGGGAAAAGCTCGGAACGTTCCAAACGAATTCGGTTTGGAGCACTCTAAATTAGACCTGAAGGAAGTGTAGCAAAAGCTTTTTAAGAAAATCTGTATTGCTAAACATCAAGTGCTCTAAAATCGCTCCAAGTTTATGATTAAAAGAATTTTGGTATAAAAATTAGTTATTCATATACTCAACTCTCTCGTAAACTTCTTCTTCTAAAATAATTTTCAGGAGCACTCCCATGGGGACTCAAATGGAGTGCTGATCTATATGCAAGGAGGTACGAAAAGCGAGCGTTCTATATTTCCATATAGAAGCGCTCTTTTACATCATCAATCCATAGATGACACCAGAAAAGATCTCATTGATTTTGTTATCATAACATACTACTACCCTAAGGTCTACATCAGGCTAACAGGTCTTATCACCTGTAGTGTTGTAGCCGTCACTAAATAATCTAAAGTAACCAATCCAGTTATAAAAAAAAAAGCGAGAAAGAGGGTTAATAAGCGATACGAATGGACAAAACTCGATATTCGATATTCCAGTCAGGCCTGTTGCTTCATCATTCAACTCTCCCTGACAAATGTGATGCAAGTGGTTGGCTACAAGTTTGCTTCTATTATTGACTTTGATCCAAAATATTCAATTAAAAGCTCAAACGACTTAATTAACAAAATTAAAGATTTAAACATTCCACACAAAGCGAAGCTAGTGTCCTTTGATGTTTGTAGTTTGTTCCCGTCTGTACCCGTTGAAAAGTGTCGTCAATTATTAATAAATAAGATTAGTGGTAAGCTCATTGACAAAGTTCAACTGGATGAATACCTTAGATTAGTAAATTTAAGTTGTAATCAGAACAATTTTCAATTCAATGGCAAAAATTATATCCAAAATAATGGCTTGGCAATGGGGTCAGTTCCTTCCCCTTTTATGCTGAATTTTTTATGGATCATTTAGAGAATGCCTTATTTTCCACAGATACTAACTTACTATCATATGTACATACTTGGTATAGGTATGTTGATGATATTTTATGCATTTGGACTGGTACTGAATGACAGCTCAGTATCTTTTTGGACACGTTTTTAAACAAACTAGATGACAACATTAAGTTTACTGCTGAACTAGGAAACAAAGTAATCAATTTTCTTGACTTGACGATCAATATTAAAGAGGACACATTAGAATTTAAGATATATAGAAAAGAAACGTTCTGTGACACTGTTATACCATTAGATTCTGTACATTCTTGGTCCACAAAAATGTCAGCGTTTCACTCAATGATAAATAGATTAATTTTTGTGCCAATGTCACCAAATAATTTTAATGGAGAATTAAACAAAATTAAATCAATTGATGAAAACAATGGTTACTCAAGAAACTTGATTAATAAAATTTTAAGAAAGAATTAAACAAAATTAAATCAATTGCCGAAAACAATGGTTATTCAAGAAACTTGATTAATAAAATTAAAAAAAAAAATTAAGTAAGCGGGTTTTGCCACTAATCTTCCCAATTGGCCTCAAAGACACTAATAATAATAACGGGTGGAGAAAGATTCCTTATGTCAAGGGTAGTCCGATATATTTAAAAAAAAAAAAAAAACAGTTTAAAAATAACAATATTATACCCGCGTTCTCGAATAAAAGAAATTTAAACAATTTATTAGTAAATAACAAACTTATTCCCAAAATTAACGATTTAGAAAAAAGTGTAGTTTACCAGATCTCTTGTCGAAATTTAAAGAACATCTAAAATCAAAACAATCAAATATAGGACAACATATTCGTGATAAGAATCACACAACAGATGAAAACAATATAAAACTGTTGCATAACTTGCCGGGAGGGAGACTTCTTAATAAATATGAAATTAAAAAAATATTAGCAATAAAAAGTAAAGGAATTTTCTTGATCAATGATTAGTTGGATTTCACAAACAAAAGCCCTTTATTAAATCCGTCTCTTATAATAAAGGGCTTTCCAATAAGAGGTGTTATTTTGATATTCAAAGAAAAATGCCATTTTTTGAGATAAATGATCGGATCTTTATTTCATTATAAAGTGGAAGGTATGCCGTTAATAATGAAAAATAACATCAGCCAAATGACCACCACAACCACGCCTACAGAGCCATATCCTTTTCATTAAATTTTCCATAACCAAATCGCAAAGTGGCTGCCCTATGTCCTCGATAGCCTCACGAATTCCATCTTTGAGGTCTTGAATCGACGCTGGGCTGTTGGCGTAGACCTTCACTTTCACGTCGCTCCAAAGGAAGAAGTCGCAAGGTGTTAAGTCACAAGATCTCGGTGGCCAATTGTGATCATATCTTCGAGAGATAACACGGTTCGGAAACTTTTCCCGTAAAAGATCAATGGTTTCGTTGCTTGCATGGCACGTAGCGCCGTCTTGTTGAAAGTAAACGTTGTCCAGATCAATACCATCTAATTCCGGCCATAAAAAAATCATTAATCATCTGTCAATAGCGCAATCCATTCACCGTAACTGTTGCTCCAGCCTCATTTTCGAAAAAGTAAGGTCCAATGACCCCGCGGGACCATAAACCGCACCAAACAGTCACACGTTGAGGATAGAGAGGCTCTTCAACAATAACTCTTGGGTTTTCCGAGCCCCAGATGCGACAATTTTGCTTGTTGACGAAGCCATAGAGGTGGAAATGGGCCTCATCACTCAAGATGAGTTTTCGATGGAATTCCGGATCATTTTCATGCATTTCAAGGACCCAATCAGCAAAGACTCGACGTTGTTGATGATCGGCCGGCTTGAGTTCTTGTGTTAACTGAACTTTATAAGCCTTAAGACCCAAATCTTTATGCAAAATACGGTGTAATGACGTTTGTGGAATGCCTAATTCCAAAGAACGACGAGGAATGGACAAACCTGGGTTTTCTTCAACACTTTCGGCTACAGCAGCAATATTCTCGGCTGTTCTTGAGCGACGTGCACGGGTTTGATTCTTCACATCACTAACTTGTCCCGACAGCTCCAATTTTTCTACCGATCTCTGTATTGCGGTCCGACAAGGTGCTTCACGATGACCCAAAAATGTTCGGGTTTTACGAATCGTCTCTGCCACATTTTCACCATTTTTATAGTGAATTTTAATAATTTCAATGCGTTGTTGAATGGTGTATCAATGGCATAGTTTCTACTTGTCAAATGTCAAAAAATGACAGTTCCAAAAGTGACATCTACCGAAATAGCGGCCGTGCGTTCAGGTGTACACACCGATGTGCTGAAAAGCACATCGGTGCGCACATCACATCATTGAAAAAGTAGGGATAGCACCTGAACGGTTGGTGTGCACTTCGATTCGAAATGTCATTTTTGAAAGTTGTTTAAGAATAAAACTACGCTAAACGTCAAACCTACTAAGCGCACCGAGACACGACGCTACCAGACCGTAGTGCAAAATGTGCACACCGATGTGCTGGGGAAATGACAACGTTTCGGTCGCCTGAACGACATGGTGTGTAAAAATGTGACATTATGTGACATTCTGCGTGCACCTGAACGCACGGCGGGCTAATTAAAATAACACCTCTTATTGGAAAACCCTTTATAATCTCCCAGTTCATGGTATATATGTGATAGTGGTAGACTGTTTGGTAGTTTTTGTTTGTAATTTGACAGTTGAGTTAGTCCTCTGAAGATGACCTAAGGGGTCGAAACGCGTTAGGATATTCTCAGAAAGTAATTGAATAAACAAGATCTTTTGTAAAATAAAACAAATGGTTTTTATCAATTTAAAATGTTAAAAAATACTCGGTAGGTTTAGGTCCAATCGGGAAACGGTATTTTTTATTTGCTTTATCTAATTAATGTTTATAATTTGTAGAAGAAATTTTTTTCATATTTAAACTAGTTGGTCTTAACGTAAGTCACAAAAATCGGGCCAAATGATATGAAATGAATGAATTCAATAATTTATGTATATCGATGGCTCATAAACGATGACATATAGCAGAATATTGTGGATGCTTACGCTATCTATCTATCATTCGTTTAAAGATGATACCATATGAGTGGGATACCCTGTATAGGTACATAACATATGTATTATAATCAATTTTATACAGATCATCGACAGCTGCTACTTTTGACTAGAGTTGAAAAAGCACAACCGGGAAAATGATGAGCTAGAATAGAATCTAGAAGAACAACAAATGCAGTACGTACATATTTTTCTAATACGCAACTTCTCTAATTTAAATAAAGCTTCTGACGAAATTATCCGAAATGAGCTTTTCAAAACTACACATTTTATTTCGAGATTCGATTCGCAATCGCACTGTCACAAGTTTTGTTCAAACCCCGAGAGCTTTATTAAGTGTGACAGGAAAACACTTTCAACTTGATGTTAAGTTTTTTTTGTTTATTTATTTAGTATAGTCGGGGTTTCGTTTCGGGATACGCCTGGTCAATCATACGGAAGACGGATGTGTATTTTTTTTAAAGTGTACGACTTATTATATACGAAAAAAAACTATTGTAGCTAAGCATGTGGAATATACAAATAATCGCCACAGCAACCGTTTTCCTCATACTTATTGCTGGGAATGAAGGTATAACTTATTTAGTAGGTATCTATTAATTAAAATTCAAAAGATTTTTATTAACTCACAGTAAAGGAATGCATATCTGTATATACATAGGTAAACAGCACACATGCATATATGCTTTGAATGCTGAATGAGTAGTATAAGAAAGAATTTAATAGAAATAAATACGCTATGTATGATGTAAGTTTCGCGCTGATTTTATTAAAAGAAACGGTCAACGTACGTACTACGTTTCGCCCACCTTAAATCCTATTTTTCGGGTCACAATTGTGGAGAATTGATTGCGTGTTTCTTAAAACGAAGAATTACTAATTTTATTAGATAGTTTTTGGTGGTGCAAAATTGGTGGAAAATAATTTTTTTTTTTTTTGTATTTTCAACAGGTGTCATTTATTATGTTTACATTCAATAGTGTTATAAAAATAAAATCAGTTTTGTTCTATATGTAGAGAATTAAATAAGGCAAAGCTCGAAGAAATGGTATTAGATTTGTAAATAATAGTCGCGCTAATATAATCCACTCCTAATAGAGTACATAGATAATATGTAGCACGCATCACACGTTTGTTAATGGATGGTAAAGGGTGAAATCGAGGATGCAAAGCAGAACGGACATCCCTATCCCCTATAATTTTCTAATATTTACAATAATTTTATTCTACTTAGATGTCTTTGAGATATTCGAGTGACAATTTTACCTGCAAGTACTGTAGTGATAACTATTTAAACGTGCTGTATTTCAAAAGAAAAAGAAAATCATAAAAACCATTTTTTGTTTTAGTTTTTACACAGGTGAAGTACTTATTGGAAAAGTAACTACATAGAAACTTCATTATTAATGGTTTAGTTTCATGCACGCAACGAAATGTTTAAAAGGAGTAAATGGCGATTTTGTGGGGGAGAAGGGAGTAACCGCTCTTTACTCAAATGCACAAGCTGAGGTTAGGTTTCCTTCAAGGCCAATAGTCTTCAATCAAATTACTGAATATGGTCAGTTCTGGAGTTACGTCCCCCTCGTCTTACGATCATTCGCAAAAATGTATCAATTTTTTATGGTTTTGGCCAAATATATCTTGCACGCCTCTTTTGATTGATGTAGTAAACAATTAAAAATCAGAAGCTATTAATTTTGATGTAGATATTCGACTTATGTCCGAAGTTGCGGAACCGAACCCTGTCGTAAGTCGAGAACTGACTGTACATGCATATTTCTTAAAACTAATAGAAAAAGTAATTTATAACTTATACATATATAGGTACATATATACATATGTAGGTAAATAGACAGAAGAATTTCGTATTTCATATGGTACCAAATTTTACTGAGTGGATTAAAACCTTTTTATACCCTAGCTAAATGATGAAATCGTATAGGGTATACTAAGTTTGTCTTTCCGTAGCAAAATGAATTACAGCCCCACGCCCCCGCATAATATTTAAAGTTATTTGATTTTTGCATGTCTACCCGTCCATTCGTCCTCTCGATAACCGAGATGACGGACATTTAGAGAGCTGAAATTTTGCATACGGCCATTTTAAAAATAATGTAGTTTCAAGTTCGTAAGGTTGCCATACAAAAATTACGGTTTTCACTCACTGCCTGAGAACCAGAGCATGAAAATAACTCTCCATTAAGTCGTTTTTTAAGTGAGGTCCGACTGGAAACTTTTATATTTAAAAAATCAATTTTAATAATACTTTTAACTTTTATTTTTAAAAGTAAAAGTTAAGAGTAAACTTTTATTGTACGAAATAAAATTTTTAGGTCTTTTCAGACCTTTATCTAACAAAAAAACTTTTTGAGAGTATTTCGTGACTTTTATTTTATAAAAGTCTTTTTAAGAGTCTTTTGAGACTTTTATTTTATAAAAATCTTTTTAAAAGTCTTTTGAGACTTCTATTTTATAAAAATCTTTTTAAAAGCCTTTCTTTATGTTTTTATTTAAATATATAAAGAATTTACGGTCTAATGTAAAAAAAAACCCTCTCTCGCTGTTTATAACATTTTAATCGATTTGATCCATATACATAACATAATTTGTTTATATCATATAAACTTAAGAAAAGTCCAGACTCTGTCTGTCTGTAACGCGTTCGAATTCCAGGATGGCCTTTCTTTTAATTAGAAGGAAATAAAAAAAATAACAAAAAAATTAAATAAATTAAAAACAAGTAAAAAGGCTAGAATTAGTCTAAAACACCAATACTTATGATACCCTATATGAATGTCCATATGGATAAAATCGATTGAAACATTATCATAAACAGCGGAAGAGGTTATTTTTTTTTTTAAATCAGACCGTAAATACTGTAAATATTTAAATAATAAGCATAAAGAAAGACTTTTAAAAAGATTTTTATAAAATAAAAGTCTCAAAAGACTTTTAAGATGATTTTTATAAAATAAAAGTCTCAAAAGACTCTTAAAAAGACTTTTATGAAATAAAAGTTTCGAAATACTATCAAAAAGTTTTTGTTTTGTAAAACTGTTAAAAATAACAATTAAAAATAATGGTTATTTTGGGAGTCTCAATAATAAAAATTACTAACTTTTATTATTTTAAAACTCTTATTTCTTATAATTTTGTTTAATTCTTATGGAATAAAAGTTAATAATAACTCGTATTCTAGAGACTTTTTGAAAAAAAAGTCATAAAAGTTTCAAGCTCTACTGAGAACGCATCGACGTAGAAGACTGAAATTGTGTATAGGGCGTTTTCTTAAAACTAGTAAAAACGATTTCAAAACATACAAAATTTAAGGTTTTTACGTATATACTGTATATATATATATATCTTATGAGCGTGAACACTATTTTTTTTATACCCTAGATGAAATCTAAAGGGTACTAAAATTGTCATTCCGTTTGTAACACATAGAAATAATGATACTAGAGCAAAATGGATTGTACCATCACCCTCGAGAATACTTCACAAGCCATGAAACAGACTCCCTCCCTACCACATGCGAGGCCTATCGGAGTCCTTACATTCTGAAATACTTGCAGTGCTCTTATGTAAAACTAACAAAAGTTTGGTTTGAATAGCTTCTCCGCCCTAAACTATTATTCATACAGAAAAATGATGTTACGATAATCTTAAGCTTGCTTTCTTATCTTCCGAACCGTAAAAACATGTTCATACCTTTCCTAGCAAAATTATTTAAAAAAATTAATCTTAACCAAATGACTACGATTTCTCAAACAAAAATTCTCAGCTGAGTAATCATCGTAATGTCGCTGTGCCGTCATGGCTTGCCGTGGGCTGATGATATCGAATGTAGCTGCCTACAGATTCGGACTCCGGCTGCACATACACACATGCAATTATCACTCAGCTGAGAGGTATTGAGCGTAAAATGGTAAGTTTAGTTTGTAATCAAAACTATTTTATTATTTTGTTAAGTAAGGTATATAGGAAGTGAAGCCTTTGGGAAGATAAGGAATCAAGCTGTAAATTACTAAAAGACTATATTCCTGTATGAATAGTAGTTTAGGCTCTGTGGCACACATAAAGCCAATGTTTAGCACTTTTCCATAAGTATCAATATAGAACATTTTAGAAAACGGACTCCGAACGCACACATATAGGTTTCTGTTTCATGGCTTGGGAAGTATTCTCGAGGGTTTTGATTGTACCATCGTGTTTCGACCGACTTTTTAACATGTCACTTATTTATGCGACTATTAATGTTTAACATCATTCTTTTCAATGATGTTCTTTCTATTAAGGAAAACATTAAGTTGCCGAATGCCTCTTCGGAGAAAAGTAAATAGTACCTTTTCAATGAGTTTCAGGAGAAATAATGTTAGGATGATGATTAGGGCAATTACTCCATATTGATCTTACTTAATCTATTCATTTAACTAGAATCATTCGCAGCTGTGAAAGTTTCATCCAAATCGGAAATGGTTAGAATGGTAGAGCAGATAATTTTCAGAGAAAAGGGATAAAAACGAGAAATCTCGTTACCGGTCTTTTACATTTCAGCATTGAAATACGAGAAATCTCGGAACGTTCCAAACGAATTCGGTTAGCTCCGAAGGAAGTGTAGAAGAAGCTTTTTAAGAAAATCTGTATTGCGAAACATCAAGTGCTCTAAAATCGCTTCAAGTTTATGATTAAAAGAGGTTTTGGTATAAAAATTAGTTATTCATATACTCAACTCTCTCGTAAACTTGGAGTGCTGACCTACTCTATATGCAAGGAGGTACGAAAAGCGAGCGTTCTATATTTCCATAGAAGCCCTCTTTTACATAATCAATCCATAGATGACTCCAGAAAAGATCTCATTGATTTTGTTATCATAACATAGTACTACCCTAAGCTGACAGGCCCTTATCACTTGTAGTGTTGTAGCCGTCACTATAACCAATAGTTATAAAGATAAGCAAGAAAGAGGATTAATAGCAATGCATTGCGTTTGTACACTTGCTATGTGAAACCACTGCTTGAATACGCTAGCTATGTCTGGTCTCCAATTTACGGTACACATATCGACCGTATCGAATCTGTTCAGAGAAACTTTTTACGTTTTCCTCTCAGATACCTACGCTGGAATAATTCATTAATTCTTCCACCCTATGAGGATCGCTTGAAGTTTTTCTAGAATAAAAATAATTTCGAACAAAATAAAAAAGAGGAGTCGTCAGCCTCTGCATATTTTTATATCAAAGAGTTTGATAATTTCGGAAAATCGAAGACAGTTGCCCATTTCCATAAGTCATCCACTGAGTTTTCAAATCAGAATATCTTGCCTGATAGATTTTATTATTTACTGTGCTATTTCGACCAGTTCAAATAATTTTTTTTTAATAACATAAAAAAAAACTAATTTTAATTTCATTTTACAGTAAATGCGCTTAAATGTTGGGTGTGTTCAACAACAGCAATCGATGGTGGATTTTGTAGAGATCCCTTTGAACCGGATAAACTTTCACCACTCCAAAAAGAAATGTCATACAAGGAATGTTTACCTTCTGTAACACCTGGGATAAGAGGAGTTTGTAAGAAGTTAGAACAAAGGAGTAAGCCTATTTACCTTTTTTTTCATTGATGAAAAATACCAATAAAAAAGAATATTTTCGTTTTCAGTAAATGATAATTTAGTCATTCAACGATCGTGCTATTTTGAAGATAAAAACGATACTGAAGACAAGTGCTCTAGGGATCCAACACCGCGAAATGTTCGTACATTATCCTGTGGAACTTGTACTGTGGATGGTTGTAACGGTGCCATGACATTTACTTGGACCAGAAATAAATTGATGCTCATACCTGTTGCTGTTTTCAGCATATTTTATACTATAAATTTTATGTGATTTTTAAAAATAATATACAAGCCCCAGATTGCATTGTACTTTTATAAATGTTTTACCTCTGTGAATTTAATTACGTATGAATGTAAACTTTTGACGTGTTTATAGTTGTTAAGTAACATTTTTAAGATTTACACATTTATCTATCCTTAAGAATTGTATTTATGCTATTAATGTGACGATCTGTTGTGGAAAGTCATTCTTAAGTTTGATGTATTTTTTAAAATTCATATTATAATAATGTTAACAAAAAAAAAAAACATTAACATGATCGTGCTCAAATAAATTTGGGAGAAAATCTAAAATTTTTGTTTGTCTTGCCACTTTAATACCGTATTTGTCTTTAGTAATTCTTATAGTTCCGCTTCAGTTGTGATGTATGTAAATATACGCAAACAATTAAAAAATCAAATGAAAATAAGTGAAAGATAACGGCATATCGGAAGAAAACCTATGTTACTCAGTGCAATGGATTAGTGTGCTGTGCTTGTATTCGTATCGTCATTTTTATAATCCAAATATATTTTTAACGCCCCTTATTTTCAGATAGTATATCTTGGCGTTGCCTTTGATATGCCTTTGAAATGTCAGAAATCAAGCAGAACTATCAAATAATGCACAATCCTCTTGTCATTTCCACCTCCCAATCGTAGGGTCTGACTGTCCTTGAATTGCTTAAATACATACACTATATTCGCACGATACCCCGCTTCCTTATTAGTTATTTATTCAATGATTAAAATGTTCCGGGAAATTAGTAGTTGAAAATAGAGAAATATTCACTAGTACTGAAGCGGAGTAGACTGAGAATGGAACGCTGTGAATCCCTGGTATTATTGAAATTAGAACTCTCCTAATCCAGTCTCCTCCGACCGCTTCATGTGAATAAGGTAAAAGAGAACATAAGCGACGACATCTCCTGGAATATTTAATATAAAGGAAGTCTTCAAAATATCACGAATGCTTTCTTATGCATCACTAACGTTTGGATATTATTTACGCAAACTGTAAAATTTGCTTAAGCAAGGTATGATCATGAGCATATAGCACTGACATATAATAATAATGGACTGAGACATCCTAATTCCTATAGTCAAAAATGGCACAAATTTTGGGTAAAATCTGGTTATATTGGAATTGATATAAAAATTTTGACAAATACATTGCTTTTATACGTCTCTTACAGGCTCGATTGGCCATAGCCCACATAGGGGAGGATAGTGGTATTCGGGGGTAGAGAAAATACGTTACTTTAGTTAGTAGAAATTTTAAATCAAGAACGTTAAAATGTTGCAATAAATAAATTTTAGGTATAGCAGCCTAGTATATAGCCTAGGTCCAAAAAAGTTCATTCAGTTTCTGCACTTTTTTTAAAATATAAAGTATTTAGCTTCAAGCAAGAAATTTTCTATTTTTATTTGTAGCAATATGCATAATAATTAAGAGAGGGACATCCAAAGTCACAGTATGATGGTCGTGTCGTGTCGTGTCGTACAGAAGTTAAGTTTCAATCAGACAGACCATGTTATAGTCGGAATTCGTAAAGATGAGTGATCTTAATGCAGTTTTAGTTCAGTCACGTACAGGAAGACAACACTACTGTTAAATTTTGTCACAGGCACATATCACATATAGTATGTATTTAATTCACTAAAGTAAACCAAACTAAACTGAAGCAGTGACCTAAACGAATGTTATTAATGCAGGGAAGTGTTTACTTTATTTTGATATATGTTGTATAGGCTTTTGGGGGCCTGAGAGCCATAGTTCTTTCTGGTGATCCAGGAATAAGGTATATAGAATACAAGATATTCTCGATAAAATGTTGACACATTGCAGCTGACGTGCTGTGCCGAAATAGATTATTGTGATCTCTGTACCATACATGCCGGATATAGAAATGTCGGATTTGTGTCTGAGGATGTAGCTGAGTTCAAAGTCTTCCACCTCAAACAATTTCTCTCAATCGTTACAGTTAAAAATATGACTACAAAGGAGAAACCACGTAATGCATTTTTCTTCTTCATGAGGAACTATAAAGAACAGCAACAAGGGAAATTCAACAGTCATCTGAGTGTAAGGCAGACACAAAATGAAGCTAGAAAGATTTGGCCGGTAAATTTAATTTGACAATGCATTACTTGACTTTTTATGGTGAAAAAAAATATTATTAATGCAGCAAAAGACTAAAGAAGAGCGAGCTCCTTTCATTTGTTTAGAAAAAATAGAAACACTAATGTCAACCGGTCTTCCATCGCCTCCATTTCAAAGGACATCTTATGCGGAGCAAAAATTATACTTCATACATGTAAATTATTTTGATCAATCAGGCGATGGGAATGTCGTAATGAGAATATTAAAACTTCACATCAGTACACACCTCACAATCCAGTACAGTGATGATACCCTTGGACAAATCTATAAATAGGATTTAAAAAATCATGTCGAATTTGTTGACTGCGCTGACTCCTTACATCACTTGGGATTTATGGGCTTGCATTTGATTGCGGCTCAGCATGGATGGTTCACAATTCACCACAATAAAATCGAAGTAAATTATTAATCTCATTATTTATTTTCTACGATACGTTTAGGGGAGATCATGAAGATTTAATAATTTAAGCTTCACCAACTATGACTAATATCGAAAAATATATTCCGAAAGCCCTTAACGGTAAAAAAGAAAATTAACTTTTCAGATGAAAACTTAAAGAAAATGCACATGGCAATTCCGTGTATAAGAAAAGCTCAAGTTCAGTGTACCTAAAGCTTGCGAAAAGCTATTCTTTTTCCGTAAAAACGTTTCCGAATTATTCTTTTAACACATTTTTCGGATTTGGTCATCCTTCCAATTTGCGTTTAATAAGTACGAGATAAGATTGTGTAGGTTTATCTAAAAAATCCCTGTGAACTATTTTTGTAAAACTTTCTAGTGGCGAAAGATAAAATCGTAGTTATTTCGACAAAATATAAACCAAATCTTTTGTATTTATTAACGTTCATTGAATATTTTTACGGAAAAAATGAAAAATTACGGAGTTTGTGCTATCGGTGTGTCGTTGATTTTAACCGTTTTAGCGATTAATGAAGGTATGATTGGAAAATATATTTATTTTTATTGTATATGTATAGGTAGTGTTTAATAAAATGTTTGGAAATAATATTTTGTTCACTGTGATACCCATTTGACTTAATAATCCCCCAAATCCATGGGAATTCATTATATGTTTATGACTCATCATGTGATTTTCATTAAATTTTTTTCTTTTTTACATACAACAGCCGTTTATTGGGCGTCATACGTCTTATTTAAAATATTTTTTTTACAAATGTTAAAGGTTTACAATGTAAAAAAATTTGTGTTCAGTTTATTGTATTTTTTGTTTTTGTTTTTCTATTTATTTACATTCAACACCCCTCAATTCAATTAAATTAAAAAAATTCATCAATTTAAAAGCCAGTTAAATAGGTCAACAGGATATAATAAAACAAATTTTCTTAATTGATTTTTCAAACCGTTTAAAGATATAAAAAGTAAGCACATATAGCAAAGCTTATCAGCTTTTAACTTAACTAACTATACTAATAATAAGATTAAAGGCAGTTTTCCTATGAAAAGCACATAAAAATTTGGCAGGTCCTTGTCCCCTGTAAAATAGGACGTAGATCAATCAAATCAATCACTTGAAACCCGATTCTATAATTTATGTACATATATAGGTCTGTTTTAGAATTCACATGACTTTATTTTTATTTTTACTTATTAAGATTATACGTAGTCGAGCGCATAAAGTGTATGTGAGAATATATATATATCTTGCTAATGAGGCCCTACTTTTATAGTCCTTACAGTTCTAAAACTGAAAAGATCAAAATTATCTAATCTTAATTAATTAATTAATCTACACTACACGTTAATTAGTGTAGTTTTGGCTGAGATTTTCATACATATGTATATGCACATCTAAGTACAAAATACTTCCTGCATGCCGTTTTTGTGAGACTGTCATAAAAGTGTTAAATCAAAATTGGGTAAAGCAAATATTTAATTCTATCTTGGCATAACATTATCAATAACGTGCCAAAAATTATTCGAGACTCCATTTCCAATGATATCTAAATCTCTTGATTTTCTCGTATATTCAAAATGGATTTAAAGAGAATAACAAAAGGCAATCTTTGTATATTAATCCGAATAAGTTCAAGTTTATGGTTATTCTTGGCAATCACTTAATATCTAGGATTTTTCAGGCATTATCTTAAACCACATCTCACTGCCTGAATTCAGTCTATGAAATACTGTAACATACATTAAAGAACTGTGAAACTAATAGGGAATTATAATAATATGGTGATCTACATTCTAAATTGCACTTCTTGATCCACCAGTTCCTTTTTCAATTATCCGCTGAAGTTTTTCACTCATAGAGAGCTCTCAATTCCCACTTATAGTATTTTCTTCTAAAATAGGTACTAAAAAATTAACCTTAAAAAACTGGATCCACAAACAACGAAAAATTTATTGATTCTAAAGAGTATCTAAATCCAAAGCAGACTAAGGCATTCTAAAGTATAATCTTCAGAAAAATTCATTAAACAACAACAACAAACACTATCTTAAAATGTATGTAACGATTTTCCGACAATTGTTTGGTTAGAGTGAACAAGAGTGAGAAAAAAGCAAAAGTACGCACTACCGCCTACAACAAAGAATTTGAAAACGATCCTGAAATCTGTTTTTCTTTTTGTCATTAATATACATATACATATATATATATTATAATCAACTTTCCTCATAGGTAGAGAGAGTAAAGTTTCTTAAATAAAATTCCGCAATCATAAATTAGGTACGCACATGACAGCTTACAGCTGCTTTCAATGAAAAAATAAAAGAAAATATAAAAAGTAATTTTCATTCGATTTCCTTATCAGATTATTTATGCAAGTATAAAATAATTTACTTAAACCAATAATCAAAGTTGTAAAACTTAATTTAATCAAAATTTATTTCATAACGGTCAAATAACGAACAATTTTCACTTACCCATACATATTGACTACATACACAATGCATGTGTAGTAACTAAAAAATAAGTAAAGAAAAGAATTTATATTAGAATTCGCATAATTTAGGAGGTAACTATGCATAATAAATCAAATTAATGAATTTTATCCTTACCGTAGCCAGTAACTGAAGAAAAATGGGTTTTTTGCCACTGAAATCCTAATAATTTTCACTTTTCACTTTTATAAAGTCGTATGCGACGACTCACACGACAGCACTGTTACAAAATTTATTTAACGACACCAATCAGATTTAATTTATAAAAGTTCTGAAAATATTAAAATAAGGACAAGGAACAATCAAATGCTTGTAAATTAATGCCAAAGATTAAGCACACGCGACACGAACAGAACTGACACCGAAATAATAAAACTGTACTGTACTGTAATTGGATTGGTCATTGGACTGGAACAAGACAGTGACAGCCGACGACAAAATGACATGACAGCCGAATATGAACATGGAGTAGGGGAGCACTGGAAACTGGAAAAGTGAAGATTTGGATGTTGGATTTATGAGGTTGAGAATTTGCGATGCTTTTACCGCCCGTCAGGTTGCGTGTTGATCGTTAGTATGTTTGGCCATATATATATAGATTTAAATAGATGTTAAGGAAGCTTAATATGATTATTGTTTGATATTATTAATTCGAAGTCAGGAAATATCCTATGCTTTGGACGATGACACAGGTGTTTAGTTCAAGATAAATAAGTACCTATCTGAAGACAATGTACTTATACTAAATATTTCATAAGAACAACGATGACAGCAGTATTGTTAAAAGAGTAAAACGCATTCGATATTGCGGCGATGATCACAATAACAGTTATCCTCATCTCCACAAATTCTTCGTTTTCTCTGGATATTGTTTAATTTAGATAAAAAGGCTGTTTTTGAAAAAGGTAAATTAATGTTTCAAGAGAACATGATTTTTATTTCAAATACATACATACATGTATGTATGGATATATTTTTGATCTTTACATTATTATGACTGTTAACCACTGACTTATAACAATGGACTGAGCGATTTGCTATTTCATATGGTACAAATATTGTGTTTCTGTATAATATCACCGTTAGAGCACACTTTAAAATGTTTACTATATAAAAAACATGTAAAACTCAACCAATCAGATGAAATTTTACACCCGTAAATCAAATTAAATTAAAAAAATATATTTTCTTGTGCCCAAGTGATATTTTAATCGCTTATAAATTAAACTCATTCCGACTTTAATTTTCAAAAGTTATTCTTACCTGAAGCCTGCGTATGGAAAATGACAATACGCTCAGTCCATTGTTATAAGTCAGTGCTATTAACAGATTAATAAAAATTTATAATGCAGTGAAGTATGTAGGTATTTAAAAAATAAAGATACATTTAGCGATCACAACGACATCTAATTATCATTAAAGATTTAAATGAAGTAAGAAATAGGTAGTACTTCTCTTCAATCGAACAAGATGTTTTTGTTTTTCAATAACATCGAAAGAAACAAATTACAATTTAAATGTTTTAGAGCATACCTACATAGTTTGGATCTAGACACATTGAATGTGATAAGATACTCTGTACTTAATATAAGTATCTTTTGGAGAGCTAGGATTTTAGACTTATCTAAAATTATAGACTATCTATTAAAAATCCTATATATCGCTTGTAATATCTTTTTTTATCCAGTTTACTCACTAATTTAAGTTGTCGTCAGGAACTAAAATAATAAGTACTCATGCGAGAGTTACGCGAATTGCTCGCAAATTTTAGCTATATATTACAAAACATAAAATCATTTATAACTTGAGTTCATTCGATATATACATATATTAAAAATTTCTTCCACTTCATTATTCATTCAAATGCAAGAAAATATTCTCAATTGACCAGAATATTTAATAGTTTCCATAAACAATTATCCTTACAGGAATTCTTTTTCCCTTCCTCCATCTAAAAACAACTTCAAAATAAGTAGGGCAATGTCACTTTTAAGAATAGCCAACTCTCAATACAAAATATGCCATGAATTCAATCTTCTCAAGATTTTTGGCGCCAGTAATATACGTAGTCACCAACTATGTACATATTTTGCCACAGAAAGTATTCGTATACGTATTGGGGCTTGTTTATATCTATCCCCATTCATGCTATAATACTACATATATATATATGTATATACTATATACTATAGCATAAGGGTGGCTATATAGTTAGGGTGACATCACAATTCCTATGTTATGCACTGGTCTGTGTGCAAACTTGAAAGCTGCCCTTATATCCCCTTTTTGTTGTTATAGATAAATTGATAATCTTCTTGGTATGGGGTTGGCTCCAGTTTGTCGCTTACGCAGTTTGTTATGCTTTCGTCGAAATGCCAGAAATATAAGGAATCCATTCCCTGATGCCCTCTTTCGATGTACCCTTTTTATTGATTTTGTCTCTCTAACATAGTTAATGAGATTGAGCAATAATGTCAATAATTACAATAATATTGGTGTTGTCGTGTTTTTTGTTTTTTTTTCAGCAAATGCACTTAGATGTTGGCATTGTTCATCAGATTCTATGGGAGGAGAATTTTGTGCTGACCCATTTAGACCTGATAATCTATCTACAAATGAGAAATTATTTTCATATATTGAATGTGAACCTTCAACAACTGCAGCTATGAGACCTGTGTGTAAGAAATTATCAGAGAAGAGTGAGTATATATATATATATGCATATTAAAACATAATTATTTAAGTTAATTTTAATAAAACTATACAAAATTGTAAAATTAGACACATATTGCCATAATTTATTTTGTTAATCACTGGGACAAATAATCATTGGCGTAACTGGGACTTTTTTCTGGGGTGGGCCAGGTCCCCCAAATTTCGTGCATAGGTTTTAACAAATATTTTTTTTATGAAGTATACCAGTTCATGAATATTCCCAGCTTTTGACTGAAATTTTTTATGCATTACTCTGAGCACTTTACAAGATGTTGATATAATGCCTAGATCCAATGAAATTGCATAGATTAAAAACCTACAAGAAAAATCATCTAAATTCTAGAACATAATTCCCGCTAAAATAGCTCTGCATACAAAAAAAAGAAATAATTCTCATAAAAATAAAAAATAAAATAATTCTCTATTTGCAAGTCGCAGACATATTTTCGTAATAAGTAGTCTTCCTTCGTGAAACCTTAACTCTGCTCCCAAGAAAACAAAAGAACTAAATTGCACTTTTAATCTACTGCTAATGCACGTACGCGTGCACATTCCGGGCGATTTTAATAAGAAAAGCTTTTGAGATATAATTCTCGTGGAGAGAGAATAGCATGGTACATCGCTTATCAGTTAGTATAAGTCATCAGCATTCAATAAATTTTTGGATAACTAGTCACTCAACATTCGACGATCGGGCGATATTTATTGCTTATCGAGTCCAACGGCGACGAATATTTACGAAATAATTTTAGTCGGACATTTAAATTATTGTGAAAACAGATTAGTACATAAATTTATTGGAGAATTGAGTGAAAGTTCATTTTTTTCTTTAATCCCAATGAACCCAAGCGACGCTCATCTATTCTCTACAGTCCACTCCAAACATCCAACGCGATTTAAATTTTTCTTTAATAATAGGAAGTAGTGTTTATTTGAAAAATAAAATAAAATTTGCACGATTTTAAAGGAAAAATAAAAGAAAGTGGTGTCATTTAATTAACAGAGACTTTTGTTTTTTTTTCGCATCCCTTCTTTTGCTTCTCTCACGTATTAAGAAAAAAGAAAACTAAATCAGAATCCTCAAGTTCTATACACGAAATTGATGATATGCTAGTGACACCCTGCCTAATGCCCAGTATTTATTCCAAGTACCAGTACCACTGGACGCGTACTTCAAATCTTTTAAGCACAATTATAAGTTCGGGTACTGGTATTTAAAAATGTTCAAGTAAAAGTCCAGGTACTGGTACTGGTACTTATTAGGTTCAAGAGCTTTTGTAAACTCAAATCAAAATTTTTGAAAAATCTATAGTCAGTTACATAACTGGATGAGGTTTCCATTTTCGAAATATCATAAAATATCGTATAAGTTTTTGCTCTTTTAATTTCTACATAATTTTGGAAGTTGTTATCTTTGTGTAGCATTTACAAGAACTGCAAGTGAAAGTCAACGCCCCACATGTGCGGAACAACAGAGCGGATTGTGGCACCTGATTACCATACTTCTCAACAAAGGACATCGATTCAGTATGTCAAATTCTGTCCTACAGTTGCTCAGATATTGCACTAATTTTCTTTCTACTTTACTGAAGGGGTAAGATTTCTTGAGGCACTGTTGAGATGCAGATAACCTCTATTATTAGAAAGCGTATTTAAATAATTAACATGAGCTGAAATACTTCGTGGTATGGCGGTATCTGTAGTAAGTGCGTTGAGTACCAGTATTAGAACTTGTAGGTACTTGAGAACTTTTTGAGTACCGTACCGGAACTTGTAGGTACTTGTACTTAAAAAACATTTAAGTCCGGGTTCTGGTACTAATACTTAAGTACCAATGTACTTTACAGGTCTGAAGATAGATACACATTTTAGATCAATTATTTACGTTTTTATTAAGCACTAATAAAGAGATAGTTAAAGTCTGTATAGGCTTTAGTTTACGGTTTTTTTTCTGCAAACTTATTTAACAGTTATTGCGCTGTTAGTTTTTGTTTTTAATTATCTCATTTTAAATGTTTATGAGTGCCATGCTCGAAAACATCTCCTGAAGCAGTTGCTCTTTTAGCAAGTTTTAACTCGATGTAAAAGCTCCGTTCACAGCCGGCCAAATTGACAGGAAGACCCAGAGCTGCTTGCAGCTACTTGTATAAATTTGGGCAGAAGTCTTTATTAATTTCTGAATGTTCTCGTTTTGGAACATGTTATTTATTATTATTGTTTTCAGCCCGTAAGGTGGAAATGTCTATATTAGTAAGCCATACACGCAAGAGATTACCTAGCCGAAATTCACTAAGGTATTGCGCAAAGCATTGCCCGCAGGGTTGCCTAAGGCATTGATAAAAGCTCCTCGCCCATTTACCACACATTTATTCCCTAACAATTGGGCGTCCATTCTTAGAGCTTAAGATTGTAAATTATTTTTGTCTTCATTTCAGAAGGATGGCATCTGGAGTGTGCAAAATTTGTGCCACGTACGCGATTACGCGCGAGTAATCCCTTGTACATATATATGGCTTACTATTGAAAACAAATTTTATAATTTCCTACGAATGCCTCTAAATTTTTGAGGTCCAACTTTATAAATGAGTCAACTGACTGCGTCAAAGGTAGATTTTCAAGCCCATTTTTGAAGTTAGTGATAATGTTGTCCATCACATGGTTGTACATATGTATCTTCCAATATTCGGGTGGGCTTAGCCTTGTATCTGATGGAAATTCTACTAAATTACTTTAACCTAGAGTGGAGACTCAAGTAGGTTCTGGACAAATTTAATGTTTTTCTGTGAATTTCTCAGTTTCCCGAAATATTTATTGTCTAGAGTGCTAATATAGTTTTATTCCATAATATAACATAATAAGAATATTATTGAAGTTTTTAATTGCGCAGTAAATATTTCTTCCTTATAAAGATAATTAGCTTTATTACTGAATCCGTTGGGATTAGAATCAAAAAAAGCTTTTTTTACGAAATTTTCAAAATTTCACTGATATCAATTAAAATTTCCTCACAAACTGTTAAAATAGTTCCGCATAAATACTCCTTTGTCAAAATTCAGTGGAATCAGAGCAATGTCAATAGTTTTTAAAAATTTTATATTAGGTTTTCTTGAAGAAAACAACTCGTTAAAGCCTTTTCGATTCCGATCAGAACAGATTCAATTTAATTAAGCCTAACATTGTACGAGCTAACGAATGTTTTTTTGTGAATTTTCATAATTTCTTGAATGGAGCCAATTCGGATTTGGGGGGGGGGGGGGGGGGGGTCGGCGCACCCTGGTCCCTACCTAGTTATTGCAAATAATCATATATGGATTTTCACATTAAATGGATAAAAATATTTTCTCTGAAAACAATGATCTAGCGTCTATCCGTTTTCAATGCACACAAAGTTCAGTTTTCATGAATGTAAAAATTTAAAGTGGAAAATGTTAAGTTTTTAGGTTAGGTAATTTTTTAAATACCATAAATGTAAAATGGAAAATTATTATTGTTTTTAAATATCTATATAATTTACTAAGCTGTAAATTATAATTTTCTATTTTGTTAATTTTTCTTAGTTAATGGTCAACTAATAATTAAAAGATCCTGTTTCTATGAAGATAATAAAGATTCATCTAAGCATTGTACTAATTCAACCAAAGCATCAGCACCACTCGATGTAGAAGTCTTGCTATGTGAAACATGTCTCGAAGATGGATGTAATGGGGCTACAGAGTTTACCCCTGTTGCCATTGTTTCTTTAATTCCAGTATTCATTGCGAGACTTTTAGCTTGGTAATTGTTTTTAATTAAAAACATTTCGAATAAATTTTTGTCTTTATAAGATCATAAAATCTAAAAGACAAAAAAATTTTTTTTTAGAATCTTCAAATATAATACCTATTCATAAAAATGTGCTACGAAACACAAAACGTGTGTGTTATAAGAACTGATTGTGTGTATATTGATGATTTTGGCCATTTTACAATAAATATAATATTAACTATTATAAATATAACTGGTATCAAATAAAATCTCTAAGAATTTATCGTTAAGTATTTGTTAAAAACTGTGATTAAGTGGATTCTTTCAAAAATTTTAATATTTCTGTTTTCGCTTGAAAATAAATTAAATTTGTCTCAATCAAAATAAAAATTTATGTAGAATGCTTTAATTTTGAGATAATGTACAAATTTAATTGACCAACTAAGTAAAAAAAAAATTTGCGATATTTGTAGTAAAAAATTTTGAAAGATAATAATCCGTTGCCATAATTTATTGCTAATAAGATTTATAACGAAAATTCGATTGTAGTAGATTTGCTTTTATTTTTTGTTTTTTTTTTTATATTAAAATCCACTTATAAGGGAAAACAAATGAAATTATTTTCTTTGAATGATATTTGAAAAAAATTGGAAAAAAATGCTTTTACAATTAACTTGGCTAACCATAAGTGCGAAATAGTATTTATTAGTAGAAATATTTAAACACGGCAATAATCATAGAAAATTGCTTCCTTAAAAATAGATCTCATTTTTCTTTAATAAAAGGAATTTAGTTTATTTTTTATTTAATTATTAACTATTACTATTGTGTACCTACCTAGGTATATCGGATAACATTTCGGATAAAAAAAAATAATAACTAAACTAATTTGGCCCAAAATAAAACAAATATGAGTATATAATAATTACAGTTAGAGGGAAAATTCAAAAATGCAACACCACCACATCGATGCAAAATTTATAATGGCACCATGTAACTAAATTCATAGGTAAGTAATTTTGAAATTTAATTTTGCATCCAACAAAGGTGTGCGTCAATTGTTCCGAGCCGGCGAGGACGTCGACGTTTCCACATCGGTACCAGTTTTGTCCAAAATGTGATACCTGGTGGATCCGAGACTGCGATTACCTCTGATATGTCGAGTAAAACGCCTCGAGCATTCGAACGATTATGTATGTAGACTCCTAGTTTGAATTATACTTTTTTAAACATTATATTTTTGACGAAGCATGCAATTAACGTACACATATAATATCTTCATACGTGGTGGATATACGCGATAACTCATTGCCTTAAGATTTTTTTTTTTATTCCCTTAAAATGGGTTGAAACAGTTTGTTCAATCAAAAATCTTGTTTTGAAACTTTTCCTTCTTTGCATCCTCAGCAGTTAGCCTTCATTCAAAGTTATGTTGATTGTATCAATAGAAAAATTTATTTTATAATAATATTTGCAAATATTTTTACTTAATTTTCAGCAATTTATATAAATTTTTTTTATATTACAATTAATACATTGATTGTGATAAGTAAAAAATTACAGGGCCATAAAAATGCTAAATTAGAAGCCTTAAAATATTCGCTCAACTAGTAGGTACCCAATATTAAGCTTTATTATGTGTTGAAGATATACTTATGTAGGTGCCTAATGAGTATTCATGAATCAGCGTAATAAATATGCAATTGATTTGTATTCGGTTTCAAGGGCTATTACTTTTTCCCCATTTTGAAGTTAAAGTCAGGCATTGCATTGGAATTATAATATGCCTAAAGTAGAAGCAAACTGATGCAAACCAATCCGGAAAGGTTAACTTCATTTTCACCTACTTCTTATAATAACTAAACATATTATGTGAAGTCAGTATAGCTGTTATAAGGCGAAAATTTGAATTTGGACATACCCTTACAAATACAATTGGCCCGATAATCACTAGGATGCTGTTGCCGTCGAAAAACTAATTATAAAGGTATAAAGTAGAATTAAAACTAAGTATTAATATTAATATTAAAATTTTTTACATTCAATTCAATTGATTGTTTAAAATAAAAAATAAAAATAACAACCTTATACATATATATATAAATGGGCAGTGATACATACTATGTCAACTTACTTATTTGAAATAAAATAACGATAATTTTATTTATAAAAGTTAGTAAAAAATATAAGTTTAACAATACCATAAGGTGACACGTATGTACCTAACCTACCTACTTTTAAATATAAAATGAAATACGCTCTGGCAATTATTCTACTGTTTACTAAATAAGGGTAAAATGTCAGTCAATCTAATAAAATGTGTTCAGTGTAGAAATGAAGAAAGCCACCTAACTTTTTAAAGTTTTGTATTTCATTTATTTCTACTTTAGAGATATTTCCTTTTAAATTTATTTAGTTTCTTAATATACACATTAAATATAATATGAAATCTACTCTATACTTAAGTATTTTGTAATTATTTAAGTTTTATTGACAAATGTATTTGATCCACAAACATAGAGATTTATATAAATGTTTTATTAGTTTATAAGATTTTTCTTTTTAAACTATAAAAATACCTATATATAAATAAGAAAAGTTTAGTTTTCATTAAAAATTTTCGTGAAAAACCCACGCGTTCTTCGGAAAAACGGATTTTCAAATTCATATTTATAATTGCATAATGAATGGTGAACCAACAATATTTTAAAAAAAAATTATTATAATAAAAATTCGAAACTTAAAATATTTTTACTCAATTTTCTTTGGGTATTTTATTTTTCAAACATTTTGTGCCATTGAATTTTGTGGTTCACACGATAGGTGATGATACTACTAATATGTTTTAAAAATTTCAACGCGATCTGAACCTTCGTTCTAAAGAGTTAGAACTTTCACAAGGTTCGAAAAAAGTGAATCGTGAAAAAACGGCTTTGAAGTTGGCGGTCGGGCGCGCTGCGTGGTATATATTATCTTCCAAGAAAATAAAAGTTTTTACGCTCTAAATGCTATAGCTTTAACATATTTTGGAATTTCTCAATTGTATAAAGCTTAAAATATTCCTAAGCATTCAGGCTAATGGAATCAAAAATTAAAAACAAATATTAAAAATTTTGAAATTTTTTCGCGTATATAAGGCCTTAATGCCGCATTCACAATGCAGAGTGAAGTAAAGTAGCGTAGAGTGGCAACTGGCGTCCTTTTTTTCGCACACAGTAGTGCATATGGCCATATTTGTTTGGGTCAGAATAGCGCAGAGTGGAGCTGCATGAAAATAGGTTCTATTCTAATTTCACGCTGGCATTTCCGAAAGCTTACAAACTGGAATTTCAAGCTACTAGCATGTAGATGGCGTGGAAAAAGCTCCATACTTCTTTTTATCATAACTAATATGTTTTAATGTTATTTTTTGATTTAATTATTTTATAAATGATAATAGAAAACAAGAGGTATTTTTTGTAAACTTCATGATTTAAAAATAACAAAAAAAATTACGTTAATTTTTATCTCGTTTCGAAGCAATCTGATGGTGCAATAAGTGTCTCCCATTGAATAAATAACTAATAAGGAAACAGCATATCGGGTGAAAACCTAAGCCACTCAGCGAAATGTATTAGTGTGCTGTGTTTGTATTCGTTTCGTCATGGCAGTAATGAAATCCTGACATTCTGAAGGAGAACATTTTTTATAACCCAAATTACTATGTAAAATAAACAAATTTTTAGCTCCCCCTTATTTTCAGAAAATATTTCTTGGAATTGGCTTTATATGACTGGAATAATTTAGGCACCAATTGACAATTCAATTGTTAACAAATAAACCGGCATTGGTAAAATATTAAATCTTTTGCCATGGCTCTTTATTTTAATAGATATTTCACTTTTATTTTGTTTAAAGCAATATAATTAATAAGTAAAGATATTAAGCTTACTTGAAGAATGCTTTCCCACGACAATAACTCCGTTCGTTCCTACAGCACAGCACAGCGCACTTCATTATGATAATTTAAGACTCCGGAGTCTCTATTACACAAAATATCGTTCACAAAAGAATATTTCGCATTTATTTCACACTACTATTACGTAAAAATCACGTTTAATTATTTATTTTTCACAATATCGCGAATTCAAATCCGAGAACTTCTTTTCAAAATTATGAAATGTCAGAATGTTGAACTGACACAAGGTAGCAACGAGGCCCTCTTGTCATTCCCCCCTCCCCCTCCGCACAAAAGGTCTCACTGACATTGAAATGCTTAAACACGTACACTGTATTTGCACGATACCCCGTTTCCTTATTAGTTATTTATTCAATGGTGTCTCCTTTTTCGAATTTATTATTTTGACAACAAGAAGCATGTTGCCTTGGCGTTGCTATGGCATTTTGTTATATAAATTTCAAAGTTCGTTCTTGACTTGGCGTTGTTATGGCGATTTGTTACGTTTAATTTCAAAGTTCGAATTTCGCTCTGCGCCTTAGATCATATAACAAAACGGATAGGCTATGAGGAAGAAAAACTTAAGTATTTTCTGCATGTAGTAGAACCGCATCGATGTACGCGTTTTAGTCATGGAAGTAGTAAACTACGATATTTTAACACCGGTCGAATAATTTAGTGGTTGAAACTTTATTAAGTATTGAAGAAATTCAATAGTAGAGAGCCCATTATATCACAACATTTTTAAATTAATTTTTAAGTTTATAATTTTATAATATTTTTATAACTTTTTGCATTTTTACGAATTTTCCTAGTGCCCCGTTTATTTTCTAATAATATTTTTTGGCGTTGACTTTGTATGGCTACTTTAACTTAAGGCGACAATGACAATTCAATTATAAACAATCAAACCGGCATTGGAAAATGTTAAATTTTTTTGCCACGGCTGTTTATTTTTATAAATATTTCACTCTTATTTTATTTAAAACACTATAATTTATTATTAAAAGAATTAAGCTTGCCCTCAAAATGATTTCCTAAGAGAATATCACCGGCTGTTTCTGCAGCACAGCACAGCGCAGCGCATTTCATCGCGATAATTCAAGACTCCGGAGTCTCGATTAGGTTCATAAAATCTCATTCACAAAACAATATTTCACTATTGTACCACACTACTATTAAGTCAAAATCACTTTTAATTAGTTATTTAGTACAAAATCGCTAAATCAAACCCAAACTTCTTATCATAAAATCTGAAATGTCAGAAATAAATTCGAATTGTCAAACTCACGAATAAAAAGGCGATACCCCTCTTGTGATTTCCCCTCCGTGTCGAAAGAAAAAATGCTTATCACACGTACACGAATTTTACACAGCATAGCCTATCCTTGTCGTTTTATGATCTAAGCTCTGTGCTGTATTGTGAACAGCTTCGCTCTGGACTCAAAGCTCACTCTGCTCCACTCTGCTCTACAGAATGCGGCATAAGGGTGACATATTGTATGTAGATCATTTGACTCACTTATATGGAATTAATTGCTTGAATTGTAGATTTATAATTAAAACAATAAAGAGAGGTTATAGGAAATATTGTAGGTAGACTGAAATTGTGCTTGGAATTACTCATCAGATACTCAAAAAGCAAAAAATGATGTTATAACAAATAACAAGATAAACAAGATTGTTTCTACACCATTTCTTTAAAACTGAATGTCATTTTGTATACGATTTTTTATTTTTATTTATTTTTTTGTATCTTTCTATTTTTATGACATACAAAATGTGAAAATAAAGTTTCTTTCGTAACGAATAGTATTGATTTCGAAAAAAAAAACCATAAACCTTTCAACACTCAGTATTATTATATGCCATTTATGTTGCGTGCCCAACTAAAGCATAAACGTGATTTTAAAAATAATTTCAAAGATTTGTTTTTAATCCTTTAATACATAATAGCATTAAGAAAAATAATACTAACTTGCTTAGAAAGTGCCACTTTATACAATATTTTTAATCTCAAAAAGTGCATACACAATCTATGAAACTAGAATTTCTGTACTTCTTCGGAATTATAATAGATTTATTATAAGAAATAATAAGAAAATATGGATAAATATTGATAATAAATTATATTATAAGACTGTTGTAACTATTATGAAATAAATGTCAAAAAATATTCGATGAATGTATGTAAGTTGTCTTCTGCATTAAATGTTAAAAGAATTCATTCTTTAGGTAACTTAATATTTGAACCTAGCTCAGTGATAGTGTCTACTCTTGACACCGCTACTACTAATTACCATACTGCTATAAAACCGAAAACTTAAAAAATTGTAACGAAACACAATACTTTTTCAATTTTAGAAAGGCTAACTTTTCAGAACTTTCCAATAGACTTTCATCTATTGACTTCAATACATTACTGTCTAGCAATAATGTTGACAAAGACGTTTCTAAATTTTACATAATTCTTTTCCATTTATTTTCCTTTCACGTTCTCCGCGAGCGTCATCAACTCTCTAAGACATCTCCACCATGGTTCAATAAAAAACTGAAGAGTCTTAAAAATAGAAAGAATAAATTGTGGAAAAATTATATGATGAATAAGGACATTATAAGTCACAACAATTTCCTTACATTATATAATGAGTTCAAAGAACTTTCGTCTACACTTTATGACGAGTAATGTTCAAAGCATGCGTACGAAATTATTTAGTGACCCACGCATCTTTTTTAAGTTTATTAATATGAAGAAAAAAACGGAGAACTACCCCAATACCATGAGGTACAAAGATTCTGCTACTGATGATTCGTTTAAAATTTGTGATATGTTTGCTTCTTTTTTGACAATGCATTTGCCTCGTCAAATTTTCAACCTCAAAATAGCAACTTCAAGCATATGAACGAGTCTCATAACGTTTCATTCACTATCCCTTCAATTTCAGAAGAGGTTATACTTGATCATATTAATGGACCTCCAAATGACTTTACAACTGGTCCTGATGGGATTCCTCCAGCCTTTTTTAAGCCATGTTGCATCTCCCTGGCTGCCCCGCTGAGAATTATTTTCCAAAAATCGCTCGATAGTGGCTGTTTTTCGCAGCGTGGAAGAATTCTTTTCTCATACCTATCTACAAAAACGGTAATAAAAAGAAATTTTTAACTATAGGCCTCTTCCAAAATTATCTTGCATGCCTAAATTATTCGAATCTATCATTTACTATGAACTACCACCTTCCTGTAAGAATTTGCTCTCTTCAAACTAACATGGGTTTATTTCGGGCAAGTCCACAACCACTAACTTGTTGGTATTTGTCTCGGATACCATTGGCGGGTTGGCAGACAGACAGATTGTATTTATACAGAATTTAGTATAGCCATCGATAAGTAATCTCACTCCGTGTTATGGAAGTATGTTGAAGGCGACTTGACCAGGACGTTAAGTCCAAACTGCCAGCATGAGCTGACAGATCGCCTGATGACAACGATAGCACAGGGCGGCATGCTAGCACCTCGGCTAAGGGTGGCGGAGAGTGTGGGGGAGTTCCCGAAAATACCTGCCGCTGTCATCATCCATAATCAAAAAAATTTCATGCCTGCATACAAAAGAGCCGACACACACTCGGTCCTGAAGGGACCCTTACGTCACTTACCTACTTACTGTGGAAGGCGCAGATGTTCTGCCTTCATGGCCTTGCCCCATCCTCCCTATGACTCTGCTCGGCACGATCTGCAAAGTCCCTTTGGCTGACCTGTGGAAGAAATTAGAGCGGACCTATGCGACCTTCATGTGATAGGGCTCCGGGAAGTGAGAGGAGAAATAAAATTATTTACCAATTCATACTACGTTATAAACTGTATATATTCAAGCAATGTGTACTATTATGAAACGAATACGGCAGTTAAAGTATATGATAGTAAGCTTTCCTAACGCCTATCGGTCTACATATCTTGGGCTAAGATTCTATAGTTCTCTATCTCTATATCGAGTACATACGATGAAAACTTTAAGTTCATCTGTTCAGGTAATGTGATCTTACTACATAAATTCAAAGGTATAATAGTCCGCTAATTTATTGCTTATCAGTATAATTGTAATGCGGAAGAAAAAGATACGATCAGCTATATCGAGTATGTATTACTAGGATTTTAAATTCATTAGTTCAGTCATTGCAATGATGAAGTCTGATTATATACGTATACTTTGTATAACAGGAAGCTTAGCTATCGCTCATCAAAATAAAAATAATAAGAGGAAAAATGTGTGATCAAAACTATATCTAATATGTATTGTTAAAGTTTTAACTTCATTTGCGTAGACCATACAATAATAAGGTCTGAGTAGGTACATGTATATTGAATAAGAGGCTTAATTATTACATATCAACATAAATATAATAAGGAGAAAAAAATATTTGATCAAAACTATATCTAAAATGTATTGTTAAAGTTTAAATTCACTTATTTAGGCCATGCAATACTAAAATTAATTTGATTATGTACATGTAGATTGTATAATGAGACGCGTAACTCTTGCATATCAACATACGTATAAGAAGAAAAATTATGACCAGAGCTATATATATGTTATGTATTATTAAAATTTTAAATTCATTGGTTTAGCCAAGGCAGTAATAAAATTTTTGACTATGTACATGTATACGCCATGATAGGAGGCTTAGTTCTTGCCTATCAACATAAATATGAAACGAAATAAATATGACCACACCATATCCAGTATATACTATTAAGATTTTAAACTCATTCTCTTAATCAATGCAATAATAAGATTTGGTGGTGTAAAATGATTAGGTGACGACAACTTACAATTTTTCCTGTTGATGATGCTCCCTCGCTGAGGCGCCCCAAGAGGTTTCACCATGTCACTGGATTCAATCTTTTTCGTGTACTTATTGAGGCTAACGCAAAAGAAAAGAAATTTAAATGCATGCAAGGTATTATACTCTATCTACATGTCACATTTACATATATCTGTACAGGGTTACCTATTGACACCGAACTACTGCACATTGCTTGTAACTTAATCTGCATAAAACAAAACAATTGACTGGATGAGTTGATTAGTTGATTTCGTCAGCCTGCATTTCCTCAGCGAACTTTTGCACAATTTAAGAGGGGTTTCTTCATTCCGAGTTGCTACGTATCACTTTCAATACCTTAGGTGGTTCAGCGTGTTATCTGGACTATAGATGCCTTGAGGTTATTGCTTGTTCTGTTATTAGGGTACTACGTGACAAGCTATGTACGTATATACTAGATAAGGCTAGAATTTAGCCGACAGTGCTATTGGCCTCGGATACTGCCAAACGACCTGCAATTAGATGTCTCGGAAAATTCCTTTTAGGTGGGCGGAAGGAATGTCGGGAACCAATTGATGGCTAAATTACTGCCTTTTCAGACCCGAGTAGATTTTTCTCGATTGATGGAACCTTCTTTAGCGACTTCCACATGCGTTTTCTCCTTTTGATTTTCGGAGCGGATCTAATGGATAAATGTTCCTTCTCCAATCACAAGATTTGCGCTTACCAACTCCGTGCTCAAATATGCACCTTTTTTCTTGATTTGTTTATCGCGATCCTTTTCGATTTTATTTTTTCGTTTTACCACACACCTTCTCAAAGTCGAGACTTCAAAAAAAAATTCGAGAAGCTTCTTCTTCTTTCTCTCACTGAACATGACACCGAGCTTGAGGAAGCATTTCTCTCGGTCGGGGCGCGTTTTGGTTTCATGCTGTAGTCGACAACAAGCCGGGCATACACGCTTCAGTCCGTGGTGGCATATTGCTATATGCAATATGCTACGACCATAACAGGGCAGAGTGGTCTGCGCCACCCGTGGTTCAGACGACGCTGAAAAATGGTCGACTGAGCTAGCCGGTCTTACACATAGGCCTCATCACTGCGGGCGCTCAATGTGTGTCACGACCCACGACCCTATGCTTTCCTCATCCTCAGACTCTACTTCCGATGACACGTCGAGGACACATCCTTGAAGTCTCGTCAGTCTTCGATCAGACTTCGACATCCTTCTCCGTGTGGGGAAGCCAAAGCTACATCGACAAGCTGGTAACCCAAAAAATCCGGCCGGTCGATGCCTCTCTGCCTTCCTTCACCGAGATGCTGAGGAAGCCCCGCGATCAGTAACCTAAAGAACTGATCGCTAAGCTTTCCCGGCGCAACCTCTCACCCTGATCTCAGACTGCGATTGTTCAAGGGTGTGTCTCCAAGGCGTCGTCGAAGTAGTGACATGTTGACAGCCGAATATGGGAATGGATTCCAACAGGTATATCACCCACCATTGACGGGGCAATAGGAGGGCTTCGTGATATCCTATAGTTTACCAGTTAAGCTGGCTGGATGCCTTCTTAGGGCTACCAGGTATAGATCTAGTACTACTATGTCCGACGATTAACGAAACGTTGCAGCTGGACAGACAGGGAAAAATTTTCCTCCTAATGAGGCCGATCCGGAAGGGACTATAAAAGGTTATCTACTCACAAGCGGTAGGGGTGCTATAATGAGATTGACTTTCAACAGGTATATCACCCACCATTGACGGGGCAATAGGAGGGCTTCGTGATATCCTATAGTTTACCAGTTAAGCTGGCTGGATGCCTTCTTAGGGCTACCAGGAATAAACGACAATAAGTATCGACGATGTTTTCATACTGATGATCACTGCTTGATGTCTTTAGCGTGATAGACACCTAACAGTTTTCCCCGCAGATCTTCAAGTTCGTATAGTGAGTTTCCTTTCTTGGCTCTAACCCGACATTTAACAAATTTTCGTCCCAGTTTAGCACTAGTCTGCTGTTGGAAATTGCTTTGGGCAAAAGTCCTTCTAAATACCTCCTGACCAACTTTGAACTCGACGGGTTTTGCCCTGAGATTGTAGGCTTTTGAACCCTGTTCGAATGCGTGTTGTAAATTTTCCTGCACTCTCGCACGGATCAATCTCATTTTATCTTCTGCGTCTACTCTCAGTGGCTCATTAAGAGTTCCAATGCTCCTCAAGATGGAATAGGAGCTGCCATGTTCTATCATTTGTTGACCGAAGAGTGTTCGATAGGGAGAGAAACCAGTAGCTTGATGGAAAGAGCTCCGGAGGGAACTAGCTATTTGGCTCAGTTTCTCATCCCATCTGGTGTGTTCCTTCTGGATATAGGCCCTAATCCCTGACAACAGAGACCGGTTTACTCGCTCTGAGGCGTTTGCTTGCGGCGAGTAAACTGCCGTTCGCATATGCTTTACCCCATACTTTTCCAGTAGTCTGGCGAACTGAGCCGAGCAAAACTGGACTCCATTGTCAGAGACTATGGTCTCCGGAACTCCGAACACGTGAAACACTTCAGTCTCAATGAATTGGCATACATTGAGCGTAGACGCTTTTCTCATAGGTTTGAGAAGTGGGAATTTAGAAAAGTGGTCAAGAACTATCAGAATGCAGGCGTTTCCTTTAACTGACCGAGGATATGGACCTAAGAAATCGACGTACAGCTTTTGCCATGGTCGTTCTATCACAGACTGGACTTTCATCGGTGGTCGCAAAATAGTATTAGGAGCCTTCGTTTCTTTACACACGTCACAGGCGGCTACGTAATTTCTGACATCAACTGTCATTCGTGGCCAGTACAGATGTCTTCGCAGACGTTCTAGGGTTTTCCCTATTCCTCCGTGTGAAGCTAGCGGCGGATCATGCGCTCTCGAAATGACGTCGGTGACAAGCCCACGTGGAATCCAAAGCTTCCACGCTTCTTCCTCCTGGATCGGATCGCCTGTTCTCGGAACAGTCCGAATATAAACGAAGCCATCCCTGACGCAAAGATCTGGTAGTTTGCCAGAAGTCGTTTTAACCTTATGCCTCAGTTCTTCATATTCCAACGAATTGAAATATGGCGAACTAAGGTCAACTTCCGGGCCAGGATCTTCGTTTGTGTTCATGCTGTCACAATGAATGCGTGACAGCGCATCAGGGACTACGTTCAGGCTTCCTTTCCTGTGTTCAATAGTGAAGTCGAAGCCCTGAAGCTTCAAACTCCACCGAGCAAGTCTTCCGCTGAGGTCCTTTTGAGACATCAGCCATTTCAAGCTCGCGTGATCCGTCACTATCTTGAACGGCATAAGCTCTATGAAGGGCCGGAACTTCTGTACGCTCAAGACTGCAGCTAGGCATTCTTGCTCTGTGACGGTGTAATTTCGTTGAGCGGAGTTCAACTTTTTCGAGACGTAGGCTATTGGCTTCTCGTGGCCATCGTCATCTAGCTGAAGCAACACTCCTCCAATACCTTGTTGGCTCGCATCGCACTGAATGACGAACGGTTTGGTGAAGTCTGGACTCACTAGCAACGGAGCCGAAGTAAGTTTTTGTTTGAGTAGATCAAGAGACGTCTGGGCTTCAGATGTCCATTTGAACTGACTCGGGTTTTTCAAAGTGTCTGTAATGGATGCAGTCAAATCAGCATAGTTCGGAATAAACCGTCTGTACCATCCTGCCATACCTAGTAGGCGTCGGGCTTGCCGAACAGTTTTAGGTGACGGATAGTCAACTATGGCTGATATTTTGTCAGGGTCAGTTCTCATACCTCCCCTTCCTACAATGAATCCCAGGTATTTAGTCTCCTTGATACAAAACTTGCTCTTCTCGACGTTTATAGTAAGGCCAGCTTTCCTCAAACAATCCGCTACCCTGGCTAGCAGCATGAGATGAGTGTCAAAGTCAGATGATAGAATTAATAAATCGTCTAAATAGACGAGAACGTTCTCACGAAGATCGAAAGGAATGACTTTATCCATGAGGCGGCACATCGTTTGGGGAGCGTTGCATAGGCCGAATGGCATCACTGTGTACTGATAGAGAGGATGACCAGGTACTGTGAAAGCGGTCTTCTCTCTGGAATCAGTGTCCAGTGGGATCTGCCAGAATGCATCTTTCAGGTCCAGGCTCGTTATGTAGTTTGCCGGAGGAAGTCGACTCAGAAGTGCGTCTATCTGCGGTAGCGGATAGGCGTCCTTCTTCGTAACCGAGTTGACCTTCCTGGCGTCAAAACAAAGCCGGACCTTTCCAGGCTTCCTTACCAGAACGACTGGAGAGCTCCAAGGACTCTGGCTCTCCTCTATCACACCCAGTGACAGCATTCGCTCTAATTCTGCATCCATCAAACTTTGCACTGCCGGGGAAATCGGATAAAAGCGCTGTTTTATCGGGGCGGCGTCATTCGTATCAATCTTGTGAGTGACCAATGATGTTTTTCCCAGGCCTAAAGAGGCGAAAGAGGGGAAAAGCTGTTTTGTGCTCTCTAAGCGTTGGTGTTCTAAACTAGAAAGGATATGCCCATCGGTGTCAGAGGTAGCTATTCCACTTGGATTCACTTCTGCGACTATACCTAGGACATCCGGAGCTAACCCAAAGAGGCGCCAGAAGTCTATTCCCAGATATAGTGCCTGTGTGAGCCCAGGAACCACGTAAAAACGCACGTTTTGGGTCTTATCACGGAAAGTGACGTCCAAGTTCACATGACCATGAACAGTCGTCATGGCACCATTAGCTACTTGGACCTGTGTCCGATATTTCTTCCATTCAACCTCTGCTTCAGCAAGCTTCTCGAGAGCTCCCTGGCCTAGAATACTGACAGTGGCACCACTATCAAGTAATCCAGTCTCAGTTCGCCCGAGCAGCTTTACTTCTGCGTACGGTCGAATGTCGTCTGGCATCGACACGGAAATCTGTGCTAGTTTTTTCCTTTCCAGTTTCATTCGTCGACAGTATTCTCGCCAACGAACGGTTGATCTTTTCCTTTTCGGTCTCATATCCCGGTCGGGAAACATAATCTCAGCTAACTCTGCTACTGAGGAGAAAATTCGGTCTCTTGCTGCTCTGTATCTCTGCAGACGCGTATGATACGGCGTCAGCGGATGTAAAACTGGCTCACGCCCACTCGTCATATCAGAGCTTGGTGGCCGTTTTAAGATAGAAATGGCAGGAGGCCAAATCTCCTGCTCAGTAACCTTGTCGGCTACACGTGCTATAGGTGTCAACGGGACATCGAAGATTAAAGACTCTTCTAATGAAGTGTCTAGCAATGTCACGGGCTCCCCAGAAGTGGAAATGGGAGCTTGGAGATCTGCAGAGAAATCCATCAAGTTCTCCGCCTCTATCAAAGACGTAATCGTACTATCAGGTGTTTTGCTGATATCATCAGAGTCACTGAATGATATCAGAGGACATATCAGGGAGTTTTCGATAGTGTCTGTTAATGGAGCGGACCTTCCTCCTTGTTCAAAGCTTGCACTGGAGTGTTCGATGCATTGATTGCTCGTGATGTCGACGCTGGTCGGAAAGAGGTGTTGGTATTCCCGACCCGTCTGAAGTTTTTCTGTTGACATTGAATGCAATCTGGCTTGAAGGTGTTCTTCCGTCCACATCCGTAACAGAATACAGTTTGTCGTTCCTGCCGGCAATCTTGGTAAAAGTGTCCAGACTGGTCACAATTCCAGCAGGTTACATTTTTAGGGGTTGAAATGGCAGATAGTGAGACTTCGTCGCTACGTCCAGGTGATATATTCAAGTCAGCCTCGGTCAAATGATATCCATCCACCTCACTAACTCTTTGTCCGCGATAAGCGTTCCAACTACTTGCTGTTGCGATGCGCAGCTGCGTCGCTTGGATTTGATTTACCAGAATCCTGAGCTGGTGGATGGTATTGGTAGGATGCAAGCAAATTTTATTTTGTATTTCCGGCAGTAAGTTTGACTTGACTATTTCCAGAAATTCAACGTCTGGCAACGGGTTCTGCAGTTGGTCTTGTAACTGTACTAGATGCTGGTAGTAAGTGGCAAATGACTCTCCTCCTTTCTGCTTGCGCAGCATGAGCTGGACTTTGACCTTAAGGTCGTCTTTGGGTACTCCCCATTCAGCTAATAGAGCTGCTTTCACATACTCCCATGACGGCGTGGAATTTTGCCTCAGGAGAGACCAGTACCAGTCCATTGCTGGTCCAGAAAGCAGAGTAGTCATGTGACGCACCAGTAAGTCGAAGTCTCCCTCCAAAGCCGAATAAGTCAAGGCTTCTACTCGGAATACAAATTCATCGACTGTGAGCCGAGAACTGTCACCGCTGTAAGAGATATTCCACCTGCGGATAGGGCTGCCAGAACGTCGCTGTCCTATGCCTGCAGGAACACGAATAGGTGGTGGTGGTACAGGGTTTGGTGCGGGCTGATTTAGAGGCTGACCAAACGCGGATGGAGGTCGATTAAAGGATTGTCTATGCACATTGGGAAAATCGTCAGATGGTCTGGGATTTCCCATAGCCGGAGGAGGACGTGAAAAATCTATTGGTGGCACCATGGCTGCTACTTGCTGACGGACACTATCTACTAACTCAGACCGTAATGTACTGAGGCTGTGTTCGAGACCTTCACGTACCAGGTCCTGCATTTGTAAGCGTAAGCCTGCCAACAGCGCATCCGTAGCAGCTGAGGTATGGCCTTGAGCTGGGGGTAATGAACTGTCTTGCCGTGAGTTGTGATTAGTGAACGTCCGGGAATGCAAATCGCCCATTCCTGGAGATAACGAGCGTCTATTAGGTGGTGGTAGGTCGAACCTAGGCAAATCTAAGTTCGGCACATCGTGCTTAGTAGACTTCACCGGCTTCACCTTCTTCGGTATTGCACCATTATATTCTCTGAAGTCCTGTTGTGTAATATGACATCGGCAGTTAGGACAACTAGCATGTTCACCTATCCAATGCTGCAGGCATGCTTGGTGAAAAATGTGCTCACATACGGTTATTACAGGCTTCCTTTCGGCCGACCAGCTTGCATCACGACAGATGGAGCATGGTTCAGGTAGCATTGACATACTATTTGTAGCAGGTGGTGGCGTTCTTACTGTAGCCATAGTGAGTAGCAAAATTGAAAACGTTTTGCAAACCAAAAGTTCGAAGAAGAATGTCAGAGAAATTTAAAAAGTCAACAATCGAAATCAACAGGCTCAAACAAGATCGAAGAACGAGCTACTAAATTTATTAGCGCGTACTATGTAAATAAAAATAACCAAAAGTAGCTAACTAAATTCCAGTGGATAATTATTATCACTAAAACATTATATACACCAGTTACATACTCGTAATATAAAAATCCTTGGTATATAACAGGTGTATATGCGATAAGCAACAAAAAGCCTTCGGATGTAGGAAGATATTGTATATTCCTACAAAAACGAACTACTGGATCTATAAATACTAGAAAAAATTTTTCATTAACTACCAAAATTCAAAATATTCTCATAAATATATAGTCTTTATCCTTTAGATAATTACCATAAATAGAAGAGGAAACTTCTACATACCATAAAGAGACTTTCGCTCTATCTCATACATTTACTAAATTAAAAGTTTGCAAGTTGGGACAAGATCTGTCACTCAGAAAAATATCTTTCCAAACGTCCAAAGAATTTGCAAAAAAAAAAAAAATGTAATAACGCAAAACAATTATAGCGTTTCACAATTGAAAAAAAACGAGATAAGAACAATTCGATCAAAACATTTCTCCCTCACCTCCCGAAGCTAACTCCCACATAAGAGGTCAGGTCGCTCTCTCTCCCCCAAGGTCAAAAACAGGATACAGGCAAGTGACGTGAGTGTGTGCATTGAAAAAGTCAGAGCTCTTGCAGAAATCTGGGAAGAGTAAAGTCGGAGGTATCAAAGACTGAGAATGCTGCCAGAGATTCTTCAGCCAGGCAGTTAGCAGTATGCCAACTCCTGATCACTGAAGATCTCCAGCATCAATCCCATCCTCCGAGAACTCGTTCTCTTCTCCTCACCGAATCGTCGTGTCCAGCTAGTTCGCTAGCCGGGCAGAGTCATGAGTCTGGTCAACTAATTAGCTGGAAGCCAAGAAGTTGTCTCGCAGATTCATAACTCTGTCCAGCCAGTTGCCCAACAGAGACATGTCCCCACAAGAGCTCAAACGAAAATTTCGTGAGGCCACCTACCATTTCCATGGCAGAAGGCCAGCGGGAAAGATCATCCAAAAACATTTCCAAAAACTTTCAAAAAAAAATCAACAACTGTTCAGGCTTGAGGCTTGACCGAAGTCAAACCTAAAGCCGGATTTCAACTTCCAAAAAACTTTCATTAAATTCAAAAAACGTTACTTTACTTTAATCCAAAAATTCAAAATATCAAAGACTTCCAATAAAACTTTCAAAATATTTCGTTACTTTACAAAAAAAAATTTTCAACAAAACCAATTAGACTCAGGTCCACCCATATCTTCTACTGGATGTGAGACCTGAGGTCAATCAACTGGCAGACACCAGATGATCATCTCTCTCAAAGTCTCAGTCCCCAGTAAAATTTATATTTAGACCACCGAAGTCTAACTGAGGTGGCCCCACGTTGGGCGCCATTTTGTTATGGAAGTATGTTGAAGGCGACTTGACCAGGACGTTAAGTCCAAACTGCCAGCATGAGCTGACAGATCGCCTGATGACAACGATAGCACAGGGCGGCATGCTAGCACCTCGGCTAAGGGTGGCGGAGAGTGTGGGGGAGTTCCCGAAAATACCTGCCGCTGTCATCATCCATAATCAAAAAAATTTCATGCCTGCATACAAAAGAGCCGACACACACTCGGTCCTGAAGGGACCCTTACGTCACTTACCTACTTACTGTGGAAGGCGCAGATGTTCTGCCTTCATGGCCTTGCCCCATCCTCCCTATGACTCTGCTCGGCACGATCTGCAAAGTCCCTTTGGCTGACCTGTGGAAGAAATTAGAGCGGACCTATGCGACCTTCATGTGATAGGGCTCCGGGAAGTGAGAGGAGAAATAAAATTATTTACCAATTCATACTACGTTATAAACTGTATATATTCAAGCAATGTGTACTATTATGAAACGAATACGGCAGTTAAAGTATATGATAGTAAGCTTTCCTAACGCCTATCGGTCTACATATCTTGGGCTAAGATTCTATAGTTCTCTATCTCTATATCGAGTACATACGATGAAAACTTTAAGTTCATCTGTTCAGGTAATGTGATCTTACTACATAAATTCAAAGGTATAATAGTCCGCTAATTTATTGCTTATCAGTATAATTGTAATGCGGAAGAAAAAGATACGATCAGCTATATCGAGTATGTATTACTAGGATTTTAAATTCATTAGTTCAGTCATTGCAATGATGAAGTCTGATTATATACGTATACTTTGTATAACAGGAAGCTTAGCTATCGCTCATCAAAATAAAAATAATAAGAGGAAAAATGTGTGATCAAAACTATATCTAATATGTATTGTTAAAGTTTTAACTTCATTTGCGTAGACCATACAATAATAAGGTCTGAGTAGGTACATGTATATTGAATAAGAGGCTTAATTATTACATATCAACATAAATATAATAAGGAGAAAAAAATATTTGATCAAAACTATATCTAAAATGTATTGTTAAAGTTTAAATTCACTTATTTAGGCCATGCAATACTAAAATTAATTTGATTATGTACATGTAGATTGTATAATGAGACGCGTAACTCTTGCATATCAACATACGTATAAGAAGAAAAATTATGACCAGAGCTATATATATGTTATGTATTATTAAAATTTTAAATTCATTGGTTTAGCCAAGGCAGTAATAAAATTTTTGACTATGTACATGTATACGCCATGATAGGAGGCTTAGTTCTTGCCTATCAACATAAATATGAAACGAAATAAATATGACCACACCATATCCAGTATATACTATTAAGATTTTAAACTCATTCTCTTAATCAATGCAATAATAAGATTTGGTGGTGTAAAATGATTAGGTGACGACAACTTACAATTTTTCCTGTTGATGATGCTCCCTCGCTGAGGCGCCCCAAGAGGTTTCACCATGTCACTGGATTCAATCTTTTTCGTGTACTTATTGAGGCTAACGCAAAAGAAAAGAAATTTAAATGCATGCAAGGTATTATACTCTATCTACATGTCACATTTACATATATCTGTACAGGGTTACCTATTGACACCGAACTACTGCACATTGCTTGTAACTTAATCTGCATAAAACAAAACAATTGACTGGATGAGTTGATTAGTTGATTTCGTCAGCCTGCATTTCCTCAGCGAACTTTTGCACAATTTAAGAGGGGTTTCTTCATTCCGAGTTGCTACGTATCACTTTCAATACCTTAGGTGGTTCAGCGTGTTATCTGGACTATAGATGCCTTGAGGTTATTGCTTGTTCTGTTATTAGGGTACTACGTGACAAGCTATGTACGTATATACTAGATAAGGCTAGAATTTAGCCGACAGTGCTATTGGCCTCGGATACTGCCAAACGACCTGCAATTAGATGTCTCGGAAAATTCCTTTTAGGTGGGCGGAAGGAATGTCGGGAACCAATTGATGGCTAAATTACTGCCTTTTCAGACCCGAGTAGATTTTTCTCGATTGATGGAACCTTCTTTAGCGACTTCCACATGCGTTTTCTCCTTTTGATTTTCGGAGCGGATCTAATGGATAAATGTTCCTTCTCCAATCACAAGATTTGCGCTTACCAACTCCGTGCTCAAATATGCACCTTTTTTCTTGATTTGTTTATCGCGATCCTTTTCGATTTTATTTTTTCGTTTTACCACACACCTTCTCAAAGTCGAGACTTCAAAAAAAAATTCGAGAAGCTTCTTCTTCTTTCTCTCACTGAACATGACACCGAGCTTGAGGAAGCATTTCTCTCGGTCGGGGCGCGTTTTGGTTTCATGCTGTAGTCGACAACAAGCCGGGCATACACGCTTCAGTCCGTGGTGGCATATTGCTATATGCAATATGCTACGACCATAACATCCGTGATACTCTTTAAAATGGAAAAGTATGGGTTTCCCCCAACATTTGTGAAATGGACAGAGTCTTATTTAGATAACAGAACATACCAAATCTTATTCCGCCATTCCATCTCTAGAGTCTTGAAGACTTCGTCTGGCCTGCCTCAAGAGAGTCACTTGGGCCCCTTGTTCTTTATTCTCTCTATATTGACGACATTGCTTCTATTGTGAGGTACTGCAAGATCTTGATTTATGCTGACGATGTTAAAATTTTCGCTCAAATTAAATCTGTTAACGATTGTGAATAGATACAGAGTGACCTTCAAAAATTTTACAATTGATGCAAGAGCAATAATTTGGTACTGAATATCGACAAATGTGAGGTTATGACTTTCCATAGGAATCACTTATGATTAGGAGTTCACGGATTCCTCGATTCGTCGTGTAGACTCTGTCTGTGACTTGAGTGTCAAATGTGACCGCTATGCTGGATTTTATAAAACTTTGGTCCCGAGAGTTTTCGAATCTTACAATAACATTGCGTTTGTACACTTGTTTTGTGAGACCACTTCTTGAAACGTTAGCCAGGTCTGGTCTCCATTTTACGGTAGACATATCGACCGTATCGTAACTGTTCAGAGAAACTTTTTACGATTTGCTCTCTGGCACCTGCCTGGAATAATACATTAATTCTTCCATTCTATGAGGATCGCTTGAAGCTTTTAAATATGCACTCGCTTTAGAAACGTCGCATGGTTGCCAATGTAACTTTTGTGCATCAACTTTCTTTCTACGAGATAATAAATGCTTATCAATTTCGTGAAATCCTTGAGGTTGAGGTTTTAAGCTTTCCACGTAATGGCAATTGTTTTTATGATGTTTCCAAAGCTCAGGAGATACCCTATGATACCGCAGCACAGCCTTGGCAGGAAAGGAATAAGGGAATTGAGACGAGTAGGTGAAGGTGCGCATTACGCTTGAATGTTTGTCGCTCATAGCTGTGGGGGAAAACAGAGGATGGTAAACTGTTCCACATTCGTACTGTTCTGCTTATGCAGGATTCACGGAATTTCACGGTACGGCCGAATTTGACTTCAAGGATAAGCTCGAGTTACAGTTCGTATGATGCACATTGAAGGAATTCTACAAGGTATTATGCTAGAAATTTCGTCAGAGCAATGACCATAGAAGTAGCGATAAAAAAGAGACAAACATACGACATTACGTTGGTGCTCTAGGGAATCAATAGTTGCTATTGATATGTCATCGCTAATAAGCCGGAAGGCCTTCTTTTAGACTTTGTCTAACGCGACCAATGCAGTACGTCCAGCCTGTGCCAAAATATGGGAGTTATATTCTGACCTAGGCCTAATATGAGACTTGTAGATTTGCGCCAAGTCTGATGGAGTAAAATATTTCTTGCATCTTTGCAAAAAGTCCAGGCATTTCATCGCGTTTTTAGCAATACCAAAAATGTGATTAGACCAACTAAGATTGTTGGATATTTCAATGTCTAAGATGTTTGTTAAGAGATGGTGAGTTTCAGATATCTTCTCCATATACGGAAATGGGTTAAGTGGGAATTGGAGTACGTTTATGTGATAACGCACAAGATTGCGTTTTGGAAGCATTAAATAAGACCCGATTCGCTCTGCCCCAAGCGAGTATTTTTGTGAGGTCATAATTTAGCGAATTGAACATGTGGCTTCACACGGGAATCAGCTATAGATTTGAATGAGTACACGAAATCAAGGATGCTGTCGTCTGCAAAACTATGAATAGGATTGAAAGTGAAAGTTAACAGATCATTAATAAAAATGAGCAAGAGATTAGGAGAGAGCACAGAACCTTGCGGTACACCGGCATGGATTATAGAAGTAACTCCGTCCAATATAACGTGAATTGAATGGCGGGAAACAAAACTTTCAATCCATTTTAAGAAAAGATGGTTTAGACTAATACCTGAAGTTTAGATAAAAGAGCAGGATGCTAGACCTTATTATCGAAGGCCTTCGAAATATCTTATGCGATGATCTCAGATTCACCAAAATTATGGTGACATTTAATCCAACGGTCGGTAAGGAATATTCGTAAATCTCCAGTAGAGCGGCCAGCACGAAAGCCGTATTGACGATTGTTGATAAGGTGACTAGTTTCTAGATATTTCATCAATTGGGTGTTGATGAGTGTTTCGAAAACCTTCGAATGAATCGAAGTAAGGGCAATTGGTCTATAATTTGAGGGATCGCTTGCCTCTTTTCTTTTTTTTTTTGTGGTATTTGCTGAACATGTGCAAGTTTCTATACCGAAAGAAAGACTCCTGTCGAATAGGACAGGTGAAATAGTTTGCGTAGAGGTGTAGCGTAGAGACCAAAAACTCTTACTGCCCTTTCGACTAGTAAATATTTTGTGTCTAATGTTTTGGTCGAATTGGAACTTAGCTTGCTGAATGGATTTGCAGGTGTTATGTGCTTCTCTATAGATCTGTCTCAATTCCGCTGAATGGCACAGTTTATATGCCTGAAATGCAGCTTCGTTGTTTTTAATGGTTGTATAACAGTCATTGTTAAACCAAGATGAATTGTTAGGTTAAATATTCTTGTGTATCTGTGTGAAATGAAGTTGCACATTCCAAACCATAAGATGTTGATAATGGATTCAGAGCAACACTCAACATCTCTCGAGGAAAAACATTCAGACCAGTCTAACTCTCTAATGAATTTGTTAAGGAAGTGAAGCCCAATCAGCTTGGATCATAGTGCCAGTGCCACATCAATCGCTTTACGAGGGCGACTGGTGGGTTTCAGTGATGCTATGGAGAATTGGGCTGAAACGAGACAATGATCCGAGCTGACAAGAGCAGCTGACAGTGTCGTGGAGTACCTACATGTCAGGATGAGATGTTTGAAACAGATATAATAGGTTGGTGCTATGTTAAATTATATCAGGCAAACGAAGTGGACTATCAACTAACTGTTGCAAGTTAAAGGACTCGCTAAATAGTTCAACATGTCTCTCCACTGGACTTGTGGTTGAAGAATGTCTGAGCTAATGAGCATGTTGTGAACATTGAAATCGCCAGCAGTAATCATTATTGGAAGTAGGAGATTTGATTAAAATATTTTCTATATTGGAGGATAGAGAATCAAACGAGCATACAGTGTCAGCATCAGATATATTGGGCTGCGGTATAAAAAACAAAAATAAATAAATAAATATATATTTCGGAATTGCGTATACACAAGATTGTATAATCTTTTAGAGTACAATTAAACATTGACAAATTTATTTAAACTGAGAGAAGATAAAAAATAAAGTTGAGATAAAATTCTATGATGTTGAAAAATTATTTAACTAATAGTATTGAATTGTTCTATAGCCTCAATTGTGGAGAAACATGATAAGAGATTAAAAAACAAATGAAAGAGTTAATTCGTGTATGCGCCTTTATGAGCTTTCTGAAATCCCTGATAGTGCCCGCTGTCTGAGCTCCATGAGAGATAGCATTGCATAAATGAGTTATTTGAACAGGATAAGAACGTTCCATTACCGACCTATTGAAGCGATGGATTATTGGATTCTGATCTCTTTGGGATGCGGTGAATTGAAATAATTCTCTAAGATATCGCGGCTTATTAGTCTGTAATAGGACATATAGGAAAATTAAGGTCTTTTGCGTTAGGTAGCTAGAAAGAGAACAGCTCAAGAGGTTAGTCCTGAAGAGCAAAACATGGTCAAATCGCCTCAACCCAAATATAAATCGTATGCAATCGTTAAATGCAACCCATAGCTTGCGAGCACAAAGACTATCCAGCTTAGGATAGACTTTATAAGCTTAGATCGCATGCGTCTCGATAAGATGTGGGCTGAAAGCTATAGTCGCCGCAGTTCTGCATATATCTTGCTGAGAGTAAAACTGACACAGCTGCAGGACTTCATATGCTGATTTAATACAATTTCTAAGCTGGTTACTTTGTTTGAAAAAAGGTAACGATTACCCATTTAAGATCACGGGAGGGACATCCGATGATACTTCGTTATTGTTATAGAAAGTGATGTATTGAGATTTTTAGGGATTCAATAGCAGTCTGTTGTTTAAGGCCCATGAGTGGATTCTATTTAGGTTGTCGTTTAACCGAGCTATGCAGTCCTCAATAAGTCCAATAGGACGACTTATGTACAGTTGTACGTCATCTCCGTATAGGTGGATGCTCGCACCTTGAATAACATTCAGCAAGTCGTTGATGTATAAATTAAAGAGTAACGGACCTAAGATAGATCCTTGTGGTACACCACACAGCAAGGGTAGACTATTTTATATTAAATTTTTGATTCTCACACACTGACTGCGCCCCTTCAAAAAACTTTCAATCATCAAAATTCCAGATGCGCTGAAACTAAAAGAGTTGCATAGCTTTTGGAGGAGGATGCATGCGATAGTCTACACTGTCAAAAGCCTTCGAGAAATCTAGTAGTGTCAACAGAACAAAATGTTGCCAATCCAAGGCGATTCTGATGTCAGAGGTTACTTTTAAAATAAATAATGTGTTGATGAAATTTAAATCTAATCCAGACGTAATTAAACTCTGGATTAGTTGAAGTAAATTCAGGGACAATGGAGAAATGCACATCGGTACAAAAAATAGAATATTTTTTCCAAAATTCGTCAATTTGAGATTCTTTAATTCTCTCCAAATAATTTGACCACCCTACACCAATAACAGCTATATAAACAGTGATTTTTATGAATTTTAAATTTCAATGACTTCCTCATGATATACGTACATAAAAGATTAGCGAATATAGACAAATGAGTTAAACCACAAAATGCTGCATAAATCAAAGTAAAGTGAATACTTTTCGTGCTTTACGGTAATAACAATTATTATTATTATTTTCCATTTGATACTAATTGATACTAGCTACGATACATGATATAACATTTCTTTTGAAACTTTTGAGGCTTCGTAAAGAAATCTTCAAATAAATTTAGAAAAATAAAATCGTCTTATTATCGTTTACCTATTCAAATTTCTTAGGGTACAAAACTCAAATTATTATATCATTTATGTAGGAAGAGGTGGGGTTCACTAATTCAAATGGAAAATAATAATAATAATTGTTATTACCGTAAAGCACGAAAAGTATTCACTTTACTCTCTTCATTATTCCCCTAAGAATTTATCGATCCATTCGAATTTATTTCTCTCGCTTATCACGATACATTATGGTCGCATTTATGTAGGTTTGAATTTGTAAAAACTTTATTCTCAAATGAAATTTAAAGAATAAAATCTAAAATATTGTCTCTACTCAAATTAATCTTTTTTTTTTTTGTTTAATGCGCAGCAATACTCTGACATAAACAGAGCTCTTTAATATTTAACTGACACGACATTAGTTTAAAGGCGACGTTAAAAATGCATTAAGCTTTAAATCTATTAATTCAGACACTCCAAAGGCTGATGAGGGAAGTGAATTCCGTGCGCAGTTTCTTAATTGGGGTCAAGAAAACTATGATAGAAAAAAAAATGAAAAAGTCAAAGGGCAGTAAACTTGGGCGCCCCTACTTGTTTAACCATATCCTATATACTTAGTAAGGGTGTGGACTCAGGAATCCAATATCAGAGTAACGGAAATTTCCTGGGCGTGTATATTTTCATGACCCAGAAAAGACTTACCATTCTACTATGTAATAAAAATGCCGCGAGCACGAACAAATATAAAATGTAGTGTACCCACACCGTAAACCGTATCGTGATTAATTATGAAAGTTTAGCGTTGTCTTTGAATAGAACGAGAACGCGCTTTTCCATTACATTAGCATGACAAGCATAACTTGTGAATATTTTGTGAAAGCTAAAATTATGTAGTTAGTCCTAGAAAGGAACTTTGCGTTTCTTATTGTTATGTAACACGCATTCAAGGCATGAATTAAATTTTTTTTTTATTACTTTTTTTGTTTTTTTTTTTTAAATCTATTTCCAAGCAACTAAAAATAAATTCATGAGCTTGCTTCATGTGTAAAACTGATTGATGTCAGATATTGGCGGTCTTTGATGAACGACAACGACAACATACTACTTGTGCTCAAGTGCGGTTGTTTCTGAGTATTTTTATTTTTATTTCATTTTTTAAAGATGATTCATAAAAAATTATGACGTTAGTTACATACATTCCAATGTCCATTGATTCAAGGAATTAAATTTTTAATTTATTGCAAACACTTTCAGACAAGAAGAAAAAAAACTACTAAAGCTACTTTGTATATAAAATTGTTATTCTTTTAGCATATCATAAAGAAATTAAAGAAATCACCACCATCTATGGTAGGCGATCAGAGATAACCATACTGATGAGACTTCTCTGATCGCTTGATCGAAAAGTTCAATAATTTTTTTGGCACTTAAAATGCATTTTGTAAATTTATTGAAATTATTTTCAATAAATTTCAGTCTGTTAGACGAGAAATCTCCATCGGAAATCACCAGCTGTATTTTGTTTCACAACAACACTTTCATAGAAATGATGATGTCAATTAAACTTCCGGTTCAGGAGCAGCCATAGAAATTTCGTTAGTTGGTGTGAGATTTCTGAATTGCGTTTTCGCAATAAGTTTTATGATGACTAATATTTTGGTTAGGTAATTGTTTCATTTAAAAACAAATGTATATCGAATACATCTTAACTGACAAAACTTATTAATTAAATCAGAATTCTATATTTGAAACATGAAAACGATTATGCAACTAATGAAAATATTGTAAAATATAGATGTTTCAGTTTGAATGTAGAACAAATACTTTCAAAAGTATACTACACTACACTTATTATAGACTTGTGAAAGCCTCAGGTATATACCACAGGATCATCGAAATTAAAAATATATTACACAATATTGAAGAGAAGAGAATACGGAATACTATTTAGATTTGACTTCATATAAGCGCTGTCCAACTTTCTGTTCGGAAATACATATACCTACACACTATTCTTTAGCCAAGTTGGGGCTCTGGGCACATTAGGATATGGGAACCCCCTAACAGAAATTATTTTCTAAAATACTTTGGGTTATCAACAGGAATAATAACGTAAGTTATGTTAAGACCTATTACGCACTGGAGACTTTTTGTCACGTAACTACTTTGTCACCAACGTGAATTCCATAGGGTCTAATGTAAATGCGAGCATGAAGTGACGTGACAGCAAGGTGACTTTTTGGTTCCTCCGGCTAGCCACTTTTGGGTGACAAAACTTAGGTACAGCTTTTAAGTTTCTAAGAATGTACACGCGCTAGTAAAATTTTTGTCGCCACTTGACTGCCTTTGTTTTGATAAACGAGAGCTAGTAAAACTTTATTTTTTTTACAAATGTCTGCTACAAGGATAGTGTGAGAGGAAGATATAAATAATGAAGCAATAATATAAGAAGTATGAGATCACTGGTATACCGTTAAGTAAGCCCCTCAAGGGGGCCATGGCGACGTAGTAGTCTCCGGCTTGTTAAGCCGGAGAATTTACGTGCTATCCCTGTGTCAGGGAAGGGGGGTACTTCGACTGAAGTTCCTGTGCAATGGCCTGCCCTCGAGTTGGGCTAGGCCAATGCACAGAATGTTCCTACCGGCGTTGACGTCCCGGTTCCACGTGGTACCACAGTTTTTGCAAAACTGGAACCTGTGTGGAGACCGAGATGTCTTCGCCGGCTCGAAACATATGCTGCACAGCTTCGTCGTCCTGAACTCATCCACTTCGAGGACAGAGCAATGAGCTTTGAGTGCCCGCAACAATTTCGTGTGTGGCGTCCGCACGTAGCCACGTATTGGCGAATTTGCGGCAATTTTCGTTGAACCAATACATACCAGAGTTTCTGGAGTATTGTTGGTGATCTTTTTTGCCAATTGATGCACTGCACGCTCTGTGCAAATGTAGTGCTTGAAGCGCAAACGTGCAACTTTGCGCTGCCCAAACACCGCTTGGCGTTGCGAAAACCATTGCAAGCGTTCTTTGGTGTACTCCAAATAATCCTCTTGCATCGGCGATTGCGTGCACATTACTGCAGTTGTAGGAAGCGATCTTGTATACTTCGCTAACGAAACTTTGCGTGCATACATAGACGTACTGTAATGGAATGTCGAACTCTTGATTTTTATTAAATCAACAGGTTCGTTTACATTCGGTGCTCGTACACCGCCAGCGATCAGCCGACAACCAGGATCTAATCCAACAAATTGCTTATAATACCCGGAGTCAAATTTAGGTGAATTTATTATTAGTACTATTATTATTATCAAAAAGCCTTTATCGAACTGGACCCTCCCACTGGTATACAACAAAAGCTTGAAGGAATATTCTGATAGCAATTTGAAGATAAAAATATGGAGAGAAATATCCATGAAATTGTTTAAAGACCTCAGAAGTACAGTAAGTCTCTCTTCGGGTTCAATTGATGATGGCATATTGGTACTTTGATAAGTAAGTTTTAGCAGATCTTAAAATCTGCGGAAATGTCAAAGGAATTTTTCAGTATAGGATCGTAGTTCATCAAACATTAAGTGAAATTTTCCTTTGAGCAGCCTTTCAATTGAAATTGGAAGGACCCAATAGCCTATTCTTTCGTTGATATTTTCTATATCATTATGAAAAATACCTATACATATCACAGCTGCCTCCTCGACATTTATCTTGATGAATGGTGATAGAATATATGAATTTTTGGGATGACCGTTACTCACTATGTATGTTTTAAACTAACCCGCAGCGACAGTACGGTGACAGTAACCAAAAAGTTGAGTGACAAAGTCTTCAGTGCGTGTTAGGCCTAACATGAACCAGAAGTATAAAAAAGTTCGCTAAATACCCCAAATACTCACATTGAGTTTGGCTACTGAAAGTATACCATGAAAAAATTCGAGAGCTTTAAAACAAATACTGGGGCTGCAAACACAATCACTATACGTAACTGTATCTGAAGAATTGTTGCCTTGTACAGAAGTTCAAATAAATCCCTCGGTCTACTTTTAACAGCCAAATTCTAACAAAATCCAAACTAACTAAGACAACTTAACTAGTTGAAGAATTGGTCATCTGTTGGTCCACTATCGCAAGGGATAGGGGGCCCCATGGATCGCGGGGGCCAATTAAATAGTGAGTCACACTTAGTTCAATCTGTTTCTTTTTTGCTCGATTTCTGTTCAGCATTAACTTTCAAATTCACTTTTGTTCATGTTTGAGTAACATAAATCGATATAACTTGATAAAAAGATAAAACAGTTTTCTAATATATTTTTGTTTTAGTGAATATTAAAATTGTGTGATTCGTACTCTGGTCATAAAGAAATAAACCCCGCGCTGTCCATATATTGTCGATTTGATTGATTGGTCTCTAAATCATCTTGTATCGGAGCGTGTACAGATATGGCGCCCCATCCTATGTATAATTCATTCATGATGATACAAAAAAACAAAAAAAAAGTCAGTTTCCATTTAGACTAGTTAATACTTTTATACTTATATAATTAATTTTCGTCAACCTTAGATGACGTTTAAAGGACAAGATGTTAAATATCTTTACCTATAAACACAATTCGAACCGATTATACCCAGCATCATTTAAATAATTTTTTCTAATTATTATTCTAAAAATTGGAATTGATTCTATCTGTTTAGGCAATCTGCCAATTATAATAGTCTATTTATTAATTCGTGCATGATGAAATTTGTCATTAATTCATAATTTTCGTGCAAAACATAATATAAAAAAAGGGGAAATAATCTTGTGCCCGCATCTGACGAGGAACAATCATAATAATGACTAATAAGTAAAAATTCAATTTATAAAGCCAATTGATATCTATTGCAATAGAATTGATTAATAAGCTTCTTCCATTCAGATGAGACTATTATATTTCATTACTAGAATCTACTTCAAAGTCTTTTCCACGCATCACTCTGAAGGTAGATCTTCTTCCCACGTACGTGCTCATGTGGCGACATTAGTCTTTATGCATTTAGATTTTCTCTGTTTTTTTTCTTTCTGGTGAAGTAGTGAGAGATTATTATCAGAAATTTATTCAGAAACTTTAGGGGGGTTGTGTGAGTTGTTTTTTTTTTTTTTTATTCAAATGATAATACTAGACTTAGAGTCTTATATAGATGTTATGTGTAGGTGCAACTGATCGTAAAGATGAACTGAATATAGAAATAGAAACTTATACCGACATTAAAAATATAATACACGTTTCTAAAATGAATCTTACATTATTTTTATTACTTATACTTTGTTAAAAATCCAGATTCATTTTTTTATTTTTATTATCTGGTTCAAGTTATGTAAAATTATATCGAAGTAATGGAGCCAATATCCACTGCCAGAAACATCCTGGTACGGGAAACTGGTTGAATGGTTGCCTCGCTGTTTTTCTAATTACAAATCCATGTGGTGATATACACAATATTGACTAGGAAAATTTACGTACTATGTGGTAGTTCAAACTCTTATCTTACATTTTTTTTCGCCTAAAACTGAGTATCGCGTATCAGAGTTTTGTATACACACTATGCCAAACGGTTTCTTTAACTTCTCTTGTATGAAATGTTAAAACGGTAAGATCATTTTAGAAGTAAATTAAATTTTCTGAACTTAAATTTGGAAGCTTATCTCCTATAACATGAAATATTCCTTAAACTAGACTTTTAAGGAAATAAAATTAAGTAATTGTTGTTTTATTTTGTCTCATCCCATAAAGTAGGTATGGGGACAGAGAAAGGATTACAAATATTGTATTTCTATTTTATATATATTCATTTGGACAGTCCACTGAACTGTAGTAGATTTCGTACAGAACTTATTATTTGAAGTTCAGCGGAATTAAGTAGGTACTTAAACCACAAACAAGAAAAGTGATCTCATGTTAATGTAAACAATTTCAGTAGTGTCAGTAGTCCATGTTATTCATGTAATGTGTGTGTGTGGCTATGGCCACCAGTTGACAATTGATACTGTAATTTGATCAGTCAACTAAGCAGAATGGATTAGAAAAATACTATCTTAGTTAAGTCTTACGTTATGAGAGAATTGATCTCAGCAACAATATTTTTTGAGAAATTTTATGTCCGTTTGTCTGTTCGTTTATCTGTAGTACGGAATCCTGACAACGCAAATAAGTCTGAATGATTATTCAAATGATAGCTTTGAAAGAGATACCAACCACGAGCTAGACTTCCTCCCATGTATTTGCTTCTATAGTATAGAGTTAATTTACTATACGTTTTGGTATACATACATACGTAGTTTCCAACAGAAAAAAACGAAAACCGTTAGACCAATAAAGAATATTTAATTAGTTTTTAAGAAGGATTGTTGGGTTATTCTCTTTCCCAAGTACAGACTACACTTTTGTTATGCCCAGTGATATTATCTAAAAAATGCCTTACGAAATCTTAGATGGATAGAATTCCAAAATTTAGAATAGATCTTGCAGGACGTGTCGTTAACTCAAATACTCGTAAAAAGTAAACCCCTCAAGGAGGTTATGGCGGCGTAGTAGGCTTAGGCTTGTTACAGCCGAAGCCTTTACGCGCTATTCCCTGGGTCAGGGAAGGGGGGTACTTCTGTTAAAGTTTTGATGCAATGGCCTGCCCTGCAGTTGGGCCAGGCCAATTTGCAGAATATTCTTACCGGCGTTGACGTCTCAGTTCCACGTGATACGGCAGTTTGTGCAAAACTGGTACCTGTGTGGAGACCGAGATCTCGCCGGCTCAAAACAATTACTACACAGCTTCGTTGTCCTGAACTCATCCACTTCGAGGACAGAGCAATGAGCTTTAAGTGCCAACAACAACTTCTACTATTAAACGAGTAATTCCTGAGTATTTGTAAATTTTCGAAGGTGAGAGTGATTTATTCCTTTAGCTCATTTAGGGAGTAGGTTTTGATACAATAGAGTGAGTCATTTGTGATTTGGCTAAGTTTCGACTTTCGAAAACATCTTTATATTTTATTATCACTAAAACTGTGGACTTTTAGTTTTCGAATTAGTAAGTTATTGAATAGTTTTCAACATTTAAAATATTAGTAATTTTCGAAAAAAATTTAAATGTGTGTCCGGAGGGAGGGGGCTCTCATTGAATTTCCGATACGCTGAGGACAAAATCACATATATACATAAATATATTCCAAATTTGATTTTTCGTAGAAAATTTTTGCAAAATTTTAGATAAATACAATTTATAAACAAAACGCAATCTCAACTAATAAATAATTCGAGGAGGCAATCATGCGATTGCAATAAAAACGTACCACATTTCAAAAAATTGAAAAAAAAATACATTTATTTGCTCGAAACTTAACATTATCAATTGCATAACATTATGGTGCCATTTTTCCAATGCCAAAATTTTTGGTTTCACTTGTACATACGAATGTCTAAGTCTTAAAAATATAACTCGATAAATAGTTAAAAATTCTTAATAGCTACTAAAAGGCTCGATTAAGTATATATGTATTTATATACGATCACTACAACTACTACTACATCTATTTAGAAAATATTCTCGAAACAAAAGCAGATATCAATACCAAAACTGCAATTGGCCCAGTAATTCTAGATCCGTTGCAACCATCATCAGCACAAACTTTACAGGTTTTATATGATATACCAATTTCAGCTGGATTCGGTGTGCAACCCTGTTCTGTGTTATTGATATCACCGAAATAGCAACTTCTGATTATAACAGACCTTCCATATCCTGAAATTAATACCAACATGATATATAATATTGAATAAATTTGAAATATTATGGCATTATTAATTTACTTTCTGCTAATATTTTAGCGCATCCACTTGCATTTCTGTTCGGTCCTAAAATATGCATTAAATGCCTTGGTGGTGGAACTTTACTGCAGTCATCTAAAAGAATTCCTTCGGCATCAAAATTTTCGCCACAATTCTCAATGTTATCAGATTCACAACGGTAGCATTTAATTGAAAGCACTGTAAGAATTATGGAACAATTACTCACTTCCTCTAATTAAACATTTTAGAATAATTTGGAATCACACGTTGATTGTAACAAAAAGTAAGAGAAAAAACACCGAAAAAAAAACCCAAGGTAATATAGCATAAATATAATAATAGTGAGATTAATCTCCGGCTGGTTATACGGGCCGGTGTAATTATATATATATGTACATACATACATACATACATACATATACAAGTACCAAATTACAATTACTTTGAGGCTTGTTCAAATTACCGTCAACAAAGTAAAAAAGACAAAAGACACCTAGCGCCAAATGACGTAATATTTATCACACACGAGATTACTTCTCAGTATTTCAAAATAAAAAAAAATAAAAAATAAACTTTTTTTTCATATCTTCATAAAGCACTTCTTGCAAGAAAAACTCACTCTTACCGGAATTTGCGAAGGTGGCTAAAATGCCCACAATCAAAAGAAATCGAATCGAGGAGAACATTTTAGCTAGAATCAACCGAATTGAATTCCTTAAAGAAAGTCTCAGAAAACAAGATTATAACTGCAGTTGCACACTATAAAGTACTTTACACACTTTTCCAAGCCAAACCGGGACTAAATTTAGTTTCATATGTAATTGAATTACTGCGGTCTACTGGATGCTGCTGTCTTATTTTCTATATAGTAAGTAGAAAATATTTTTAGATGCTATTTTCAATCTTAGTATATATAACACCAACACGACTAGACTATGCGAATTTCGCGCTGTTTTTGGTTTACTTGCAAGCGCCTCTTTAAAACAAAACAACAAAATAAGCAAATTCACGAAATATGCGTGCTTTGAATGGTGTCCACATCACTTCTTCCTCGGATAGAATCAATTTTACGTAGAGAAATATCTGCGCTACAACAGTCAACACACTTTACGCCGGAATGAAGGAGGATCTGAAATATACTCCTCGGAGAATGGTTTTATAGTTGGGTGTGGTGGTGTCGAGAGCAAAAATATAGTAGCGCAAGCTGTTACAGTCTTCATTGATAAGCTTTCTAATAAAGCTCTTCGAAAGCTTGAAATTTACTTGAATTTACTTTTTGTAAGGTTAATTGAATTAAGATTCCATAGAGGATATATGCACAAATCAAAACTAATGAGGTGTAAATTCCCACTAACCTACAATATTCAAATTTTAATTAATATTATTATTGTTAATTCCTAGCTATTTGGAAGTCTTCAACCTCCCGATTGAAGACTATTCGGTTTTTTCTTGTTGTTGGAGGCATAAGTGTAATACGCCTGATTCGAGAGAAAGGAGGATTTCGCAGGATGGGTAATTGAAGGCTAGTAATTCTGTGCAATGTAGACTAGAAATCATCTGACTATACCAAAGAGTAAGCCCCTCTAAAACAGTCATACTATGTTCATGATCGTTGCAAAATGATTTTGATCCATCATAAACGATATGGTTTTATCTTTTTATCTACGTTTCAGGATTGGATACCATACTCAGCATACAGTGCACTAATAATTAACTGGACACGCGCGTCCAACTGAAATCTTATGATACTTTTCCAACAAAAGATAATAGATGCTTTCTGGTGTGGAAGAAGACATTGGATCACAAAAGCATGCTCTGTAAACCATAATTACAAAGAGAATTCAAATTAGAAAGAGGAGATCTCTCTTTTTCAACTGTGATGGCTGCCTTACAATTACTACCTTCTTTTACCCAAACCCACGTAATTAATCCCAGAATCTGATACAGAACAGAATTAGACCGGAATTCCATATATATATACATATACATACAATTTTGTTCTATTCGCATTATAGGTAACCCGGAATCTATGAAGACAATGGAGATATCATAGCGAATTCTGCTAGTTTAACCGTTCAGGATAGATGAATGCGATGATAATGACGTGAAGCTAAAAGTGATGATCAAGTTAATATTCAGGATTGAAAAATGTTGCGGATTGATCTTTCGGCACTTAGTTAATTACAAATGCCAAAGTTTATACCGATAGATACAGAAAAAAAAATGTTTACATTCATTTTTTATGCACTATAAGTGCGAAGAACATACCGATATACATATATATATGTATGTGTAAACTTCTCTCATGAATTTGTTGAATTCCAACTGTGCCTGCCTACGCTTTTAGAAAGAAAATTAATTGCATCCCACTGCCCCCTAACTACAGCAGAACCACCCGGTTATGAGGATGTATGAGTATGGCTGTGTTGAGCAATATAACGCAATTATGACTCCTCGAAAGAGGAGTTTAATTTCGAGTATTATTACTCGGTTAATTGCATCCGTCTTGAAGATTTCTAAAGTTGCGGAAAATAATTTAATCTAGGCGGATTTTAAGAGCATAATTGACTGCATGCAGAGTTATACTAATTTGTAAAGCAATTTTATCACCATTCTTCATTTTCATTTGCGATATTATTTAGTACTTGATTCCATTGATCAAGTAGTGTACAATTACATTGGCACGGAGTCCTTAATCTATTAAGTTTTATTAAGAAATAGATGAGGCTTTCATCTGGTCTTCATGCATGTTTCACAAGAGATTTTTAAATTAATGATACATATTTTTATAAAGATGTTACAAAACTTGGTGGACTATATCAGTGCACATTGTAAACTATGTAAATAAAAGTTATTCTTATCGAATTTATCTAGATTAAAATATAAAATATGGACATACCACTTGCTCTCTGGACTGATTTGATCTGTACATAGACGCGACCATTGGCAGTTATAGTCGGTGCAGCGTAAAGTAACACTAAGAGTGTGCATATTTATTGGCCACTTCACTTATTTTGACGTATATTTTTAATTCAAACCCCTAGTTTTTTTTCCATATAACAATTATTTTACTTTTGGTAACATTATCTACTGCAAATCAAATATGATATTCACTCCTATGACATATTAACTATCAGTACGTTTACATAAATACTTGAGTACTTGAACTGAAATCTAGTTGAAACTCAAGTAGAGTTTTTGGATGACTTGAAATTTTCTTGAAATTTACCAAAAATCATAAGCAGAATTGCAATTTTCATCACTCGTAGACAAGAAGTATGTTCAAGTATTGCAATTGAATTTTTTCAAATAAATTGATTCAAGTATACTTGAAATCAATACACAATCAGGAAATGCCAAGTAGATTACTTTAGTTTGAGTAAAATCATACTCCCAAATGCTGCGGCTTCATTAATCTAATCTAGTAACAAGCGATCACAGATCATTTTGTCAATTTGGTTTGTTCTCTGATCGCGACTACCAGACCATTCCATACCTCACTAATTCACTAGTCCAATAGTTGCCTGAAACATGCCTGATCGACAGTCTTAATTGTTGAACTTCTTTCTTCATCACTTTTACTTTTTTAATATCTATGTTAGTTTGGTCCGTAAAACGAGTGTAGATAATAATTTGAAAATTTAGAAGAGCTCATCAAATTGTCATGACTTCAACTATGGTGAAATATCCCCAAAATGTAAAAAAAAAAAACCTTCCTAGAATTGTGGCTTTTTTTTCGTAATTTATGATGTTTAATCCTGACAATTGCTCCCCAGATGTTAATGTTCCTCTACCAAAGATCGCTAATCGATAATCTTATTTTAATAAATTAATCGATGTTGTGAAGGATTCATTGCAAGAACGATTTGAATCGTATAATTCTTTAGATGAAATTTTTGGTTTTCTTTTCGATAATAAGAAGCTAAAAACTATGAATACAAATGAATTCAATACTAATTGTACAAAGCTGGTCAAACACTTGGAAGGCGATATTGAAGAGGTGGAATTTAAAAATGAACTTTCAATTTTAAAATATATTTTAGAAGATAATTTTACTATTATGGAAAATTTGGAATTCATTTTAGAAAGGAATTTGGAAGAATTATATCCAAATGTATGTATCGTATTTCGAATAATATTAACAATACCTATCACCGTTGCTCATTGTGAACGATCGTTTTCAAAACTAAAATTAATTGAAAATTATCTACGGTCTACAATGTCACAGGAAAGAAAAGACTTTCTGGTTTAGCAATACTGTCGATAGAAAATGCAACAGCCAGAACAATTGATTTCAATGATATAATTGATGAATTTGCCAGTAAAAGAGCTAGAAAAATTACTTTATAATTTTTTTGTATTATTAAGATCAATAAAAATGAATTCAATGATTTTTAAAAAAAAATTTTTTTAGTGTCTGCACAGGGCCCCCAAAAGTTACAGCACGGCGCTGCATACAACGTCGAAGCAACCCAGGTCAATCAAGTCAACAATAATGATTTTAATGATTTTATTTATTAGTTTTAAAAATCAAGACACAAGACATTTCAGACTTCTTTAATACTAATTCCAAACAGAAAATTTAATGCCTTTGCGCTGGCGTTCTGCCTCGCTTTTGTTGCCGTCGCACCAACAGCAACAAAAGAATCGCCGCTGACGATAACCTCCATTTTTATCATGGGCACTGCCCCGAAAGGCCTGCCTTCGTGCCCAAGATGAATGAACTGCGCCCTGGGCCGCATCTATATAAAAAAAAATATATATATATATTATTTAGATTAGTATGTTAACAGGGAAGTCTGTGCAAACCTGGTGTTGCACTTCTGATATAAAAATTTTCCCATCGAACATTTTCATATTGAAGTGCAATACTGGTGTTGCACTGAAGTTCCATTTAAATCAACATTTTATAAAAATAATACTTACAAACATTAGCAGAGCCGTCACCTGCATCTCCCTCCAATTCGGTGGTAGCTCATGCCTCTCTGACCAATCCGTCTGAGTTTGTTTATCCATTCTGTATGAAAAATATACAGGGTAAGTTAATGAATCAAGTGGAAAGACACTTCGTTTTTTTTAAATGTTTTCGAGAAGATATTAGAGAAAACTGTACAAATTCAACTAGAAAAATATTTGAAAAGGAATAAGATAATAATCCCGGAACAGTCTGGGTTTCGAAAAAAGCATTCATGTGAGACAACAATTAATTTTATTGTCAACTACTGGAAGGAAGAGATAGACCAAAAGAAAGCAATTGTAGCTGTTTTTCTAGACTTGAAACGAGCCTTTGAAACGGTGGACAGAAATATTCTGATTAAGAAACTGGACAAGTATGAAATTAAAGGGTGTGAATTGAATTGGTTTGTGGATTATCTCAGAAAAAGAACGCAGAGAACAAAGGTCAACGAAGCTCGCTCAACAACGATTGAAACTGAAATGGGGGTTCCACAAGGATCAGTCTTAGGAACATTATTATTCTTGCTTTATATAAACGACTTAAAGCAGGTGATAGTCCACTCAAAGCTCATGCTGTTTGCTGATGATACACTGATATTTTGTACTGGGGAAAACATAGATGATATCAAAAGAAAAATAGAAAGCGATCTGAACAAAGTTAAAGCATGGATGAATAGCAATCGGCTAAAATTAAATACTAGTAAATCAAAATGTATGATATTAAACAGCAAATTAAATGTGTCGATTGCAATCGAGAATGAGCGAATTGAATTAGTTGATGACATTAAATATTTAGGTATAATGTTGGACAATAAACTAAATTTCAATAAATACGTGGATTATGTATGTAAAAAGATTGGGGAAAAGATATCATATTTTAAACGGTTGAGGAAATCAGTTTCACTAGCGAGTGCAATAAAAATCTACAATGTCACTATAAAATCGGAATTTTTCACGTTCGTTTGCTTTTAAAGCGTATGTGACAGCTATTAACTTAAACTGATGACATTTTCATTTACATTTTCAGATATTTCACTCAAATTGATCTCACTACTGGACGAAATTTTGAAAATCTATCGTTTAGATTTTCAACTTTTTGGATACAACATAACAAAATATTACGAAATCGTACAACCTCCACCGCCGATAACCGTGACTTCTTCCACGAGTTCAACATCTTCCATACGGAACTATTAAGATAAGTAATTTTACTTAAAAAAGGAGAAACAAGCCAAACAATTATAAGGCCGTAAATTTAAAAGGTTTCATCTACTTCCACACAAAGTAGAAAATCAGGCGAAAATAAATTAAATTAGTGCAACCAAAAATACAGAGAGAAGAGTATAATTCTTAAATATACATGTACATAAAAAAAAAAAAAAATTGGGTTGTAGAAAATGATATTCACTTGAATTTAATGTTCACAGATTTTCTGCAAACTGAATACCTAGATAAATTTAAATTTGGATGTATTTAAAAAAATAGTTTTAAATAAACTTCACACAATTGGAAATTTTACAGTAAAAAAATGCAATCTTCACTCTTTCATTTGACTGATTGGATACCTTAAGCATAGCACAAAGTGCCAAATTAATTAAAAAAAAAACAACAAAAAACTCATTAAATTTTCAAAATTGTGAGTATTTTAATTCATGTGAATATTCAACGAAAATAATGTACCTAACTTAGTTAGTCCCTTCAAACTCAAGCAACATTTTTGTCGTGCTTTGTTATGATTTAGCAGGATCATGTAGTCGGGTTGGTGGCGGATGATTCCAAATCTCTTTTGGAACAACGGCAGCACCCACAACCTCTCAGAGAGGCTACTGCTAGGAGGAGACCCAATCGGAAATCCGGGATTGGGGTGTGAGATCGCGACTGGTAGTTTATGGGAACTGCCGGGTTCTCATACGGTTTACCATCATCCATTCCGGTACTCTTTCAGGGAGACGTTCGCGAAAGCTTGCTTCTCTCGGATCTTTTTAGATTCTGGCTTCGAGGCGCAAGTTGTCGGTTAAGACGGCAGCCCCACCGGCTCGTTTGACCAGGGGAGGGGGATGGCGGATGGATGATGCGATCGTAGAGATAGCCGGTCTTTCGGGATCTCACGACGGTTGGGGTAAATCAATCATTGGCCCGTTGGTGTTGATTTTCCCCAGATGAAGAAGAAGGTAGAACCGAATGGGCTCGTCGAGACCTGGGACGATAAGCAGGCGAAATATGGATATGGCCGTTTATGCATATGTTTTAACCGCGGTGCGACGTGTTCTTTTTGGTGCGGGAACACTGAGGTCGATATTAGCATCGGTTACCCTTGGAGGTAACCACCCAGCTTTGCGACGTGTCGTTTTGGTTGCGGCGGCACCGAGGACGAAGTTAGCAACCCACCCCCTTCCTCATTATTTGAGAATTTTCGGGTTACTCTCCACAAATCCCTTTTTGCGGGACCTTACTTGTGAAGGTGTGGAGAGTAACCCAGGACCCCCAAAACGAACTTATTCACAAACAGTAGAAAATGAAACAACAACAACAACAACATATTCGAACGTAAAGATGGGCTTTGCGAAGAAATGTACGAATGCTAAAGTGCGCGAGCAAATACAGTCTGACGTTGCGGAAGTGTCTGCACTTTGCGTGGAAACGTCCTTTTATATCCATTACAAATTGTATAAGGCATGGAAAGACGAGATCTTTGGCAAAATTAAATTTTTAGACTATTATTACGCTCTGATAAAGGGCAGTAAGACCAAATATGACATTGACATGGATTACAAAAGTTTACGTGGTTCTCGCATAAAACGTGGTCTCTACGATATGTCTCATAGACAGAATCTATTTAAATTAAATGCCAGGCAATACGAGACTGTGTTCAACAATAATATTTGGAAGCATGCGTATAGGAGAATCAGAAAATTCTTAAATCGTTTCTCAAGAGATAAACGAGAAGTTTATAAAACGTTGGATTATTTGTTCACACGCCGAAGTACATCTGTACCGAAGGCTGAACTTTTGCAGCAAATGACTGCACATCTTGGTTATGTTGATGATGATGTTAAGTTTTACAACATTAAGCAACAACCACATGATTATTTGCAGATATTTTATAAGCTGCAACGGTACAACGAGACAAATAACTTGAAAAATTTTGCTCTCGTACCAATATACAAGCATGGGCTGCACCATGTGCGCTACGATTCATATGCGCTCTGGGAATGTCTATGTGGACTGAAATTGTTTAAGGGTCTTTTCAAAAACTTTGTTCGCGAAGACGAATGGCCGAAATACTTTGAACTACCGACATCGGTAGGCCGTAAAAAGTTTGATTGGTCCATTTGCACAGATGGTGTAGCAATGACCTTTTCGATGAAGAAGGAAGTGGCGGTAGTACCATCCCAACCACCGGTAAAACGACGCAAAACAAAGAATTGTGAAGTGGAGGATGAGAAGACAATGCGCGATATCCGGGCTAAATTTGACTCCGGGTATTATAAACTATTTGTTGGATTAGATCCTGGTTGTCGGCTGATCGCTGGCGGTGTACGAGCACCGAATGTAAACGAACCTGTTGATCTAATAAAAATCAAGAGTTCGACATTCCATCACAGCGCATCTATGTATGCACGCAAAGTTTCGTTAGCGAAGTATACAAGATCGCTTCCTACAACTGCAGTAATGTGCACGCAATCCCCGATGCAATACGAATATTTGGCGTACACCAAAGAACGCCAGCAATGGTTTTCGCAACGCCAAGCGGTGTATGGGCAGCGCAAAGTTGCACGTTTGCGCTTCAAGCACTACATTTGCACAGAGCGTGCAGTGCATCAATTGGCAAAAACAATCACCAACAATACTCCAGAAACTCTAGTGTGTATTGGTTCAACGAAAATTGCCGCAAATTCGCCAATACGTGGCTACGTGCGGACGCCACACACGAAATTGTTGCGGGCACTCAAAGCTCATTGCTCTGTCCTCGAAGTGGATGAGTTCAGGACAACGAAGCTGTGCAGCATATGTTTCGAGCCGGCGAAGACATCTCGGTCTCCACACAGGTTCCAGTTTTGCAAAAACTGTGGTACCACGTGGAACCGGGACGTCAACGCCGGTAAGAACATTCTGTGCATTGGCCTAGCCCAACTGCAGGGCAGGCCATTGCACAGGAACTTCAGTCGAAGTACCCCCCTTCCCTGACACAGGGATAGCACGTAAATTCTCCGGCTTAACAAGCCGGAGACTACTACGTCGCCATGGCCCCCTTGAGGGGCTTACTTAACGGTAACACTTTAATGACATAAGAAAATTGATTTTAAATAGATGTAGAATTTGAAAAGGCTAAATACTGATTCGGTTTCCTCTGAACTTAGATCTAAACAGATTTTTTAAACACGTATTTCATTTAGAATCCAAATTTTTTTTTTTTTTTTTAGAAAAGAAGGAGGCCCAATCGGAAATCTGGGATTGGGGTGTGATGTCGCGACTGGTAGTTTATAGGAACTGCCGGGTTTTCATACGGTTCACCATCATCCATTCCGTTATCCTTTCAGGGAGACGTTCGCGAAAACTTGCTTCTCTCGGATCTTTTTAGATTCTGGCTTCGAGGCGCAAGTTGTCGGCTAAGACGGCAGGCCCATCGGCTCGTTTGACCAAGGGAGGACGATGGCGGGTGGATGATACGATCGTAGGGATAGCCGGTTTTTCTGGATCTCACGACGGTTAGGGTTAATCAATCATTGGCCCGTTGCTGTTGGTTTTCCTTATATGATGAAGAAGGTAGAACCAAACGGGCTCGTCCAATCTGGGACGAGTTACATGTGGATATGGAAAATGGCTCATTACGAGTATGTTATAAATTCGGTGCGACGTGTTCCTTTTGATGCGGGAACACTGAGGTCAAAGATAGTATCGGTTACCCCTCGAGGTAACCTCCCAGGCGTGCGACGTGTCGTTCTGGTTGCGGAGGAACTGAGGACTGGGTTAGTAACCCCCCCCCCCCTCCTCATAAAACGTTTGGGTTACTCGATAAAAACTCCTTTTACCGGGACCTTACTGATGAAGGTATCGAGAGTAATCCCGGACCGCCAAAACGTAAGCACTCAGAGATTGTAACAACAGAAACTGAAACTTCGTGCGTAAAGCATAGAAATGCATAAATGCATAACTGGCCATATAGCATATAACGTCACACATATGTATCAAACGAAAATTTTATATAGTACATATGTATATATGGTCAGAAGGTCGAGTTCGGGTTAATTCTCTAGTTTTTATATAGAGACATGAAACCGGTTCAGGAGATGTGTTTACGTTTGGATGTTGTTCTCGTTCTTCTTCTTTTTTTTTATCTTGATGTTGCAAAGTTGCTCTTTTTAACCGCGTCCGTGGAAAGAAAAACGAAATTTGAATATTCTTTGTAAAGTGTGAGAGTGACCACACCTTTTTGTGGTATCCAAAGAGTAAACCCCTCAAGGGGGCTATGTGGTACAATTTGGAATATTTGTACCTACATACATAGTCGTGGGATTTTTGCTTTCATTAGCGATGTAAATAAAAAAACAAAAGTCAAGAATATTTTTAAGAATGGAATTTAGGTCTTGTGTTTCAGTGGGTGAGAGAGACTGCTGGAATAATAAATATTCTATTTAATTTATTATTTTGGATAAATTTCGAGGATAAAAGAGAATTATTATCGGATTTCAAATGTCTATAAATAATTTTTGAGTAATATCTATAGGGAAACGATATTTATTAAATGGAGGCATAGCATGATTTAAAAGCAGTTTTTAGGAATCTTTGTTAAAATGTGTATTGAAAAAAAATTCATTTAAGAGTAAAAATTGAAAACTTAATTTTTCGACAACATTGATTCACATTGTCTGTACTTAACGTAGAATTATCAATTTATATCCATTCTAAATTGAATAAAGAATGGGAAGAGGATAACTTCCCAGCAATAACATTTTTGGACTATTTCTACGACTTGATGAAGAGCAGTAAGTCCAAATATGTCTTAGATCCAGCTTACAGAAGTTTGCGTGGAAAGTATATTAAAAGTAAAAGTATACACAAGTCTAATATGTTTGTATTTGCTACCAGACAATATGAAACTATTCTCAATAATAATATTTGAATGAACGAGTATCCACGAATGAGAAAATTTTTGGGGAATTTCTCGAAAGATCAGAAAGAAATATACGACACACTGCATTACTTATTTTATCGAAATAGTGAATATACACCAAACCAGGAGCTTTTGTACCACATGAACGAACACCTTGGCTATGGATGACGATGCAAAATTTCACAACATAAAGCAACAACTGCATAATTATTTGCGGATATTCTATAAGCTGAGACGATATAATGAAGCAAATGAACATGAAACTTTTGCGCTTGTACCCATTTACAAGCATCGACTTCATCATGTGCGCTACGATTCACAAGCGCTCTATAATCATCTGAAATTGTACAAACGTGATTGGAATAAATTCCGGGAAGAAAAAGACGAGCAAATTCTTCAAAGTACCTTCGGCAGGTCGAAAGAAATTCGATGGGTATATTTGCACCGATGGAGTAGCAATTACATTTTCCATGAAAAAGGAAGTGTAAAAAGCTCCGTCTAAAACACCGAAAGACCATCAAGTGTAGCGCACATGATGACAAAACGATGACCGACATCCAGAAAAATTTAACTCTGACTTTTACAAGTTGGCTGTTGGATTAGATCCTAGATGTCGGTTAATCGTTGGCGGAATATGTATGCACGGAAAGTTTTACTGGCGAAATATATACAAAGCCCCTTCCGCAAAGTGCAATAACAACCACGCAATCGCCCTTGCAATTAGATTATGTGGCGTGGCGTGCACAGAAGTGCGGCTCAAATGGTTTTCCCAACGCCAAGCGGTTTACGGTCAACGAAAAGTAGCACGCTTACGGTTCAAACATTACATATGCACCGAACGAGGAGCGTATCGCTTGGTTAAGGAAATAACCCAAACTACGTCAAAAACTCTGGTGTGTTTAGGTTCAACAAAAACAGCCGCGAATTCGCCGATTCGTGGCTATGTGCGAACGCCAAACCAAGCACTGTTGCGGGCACTTAAGGTGCATTGCTCCGTTCTGGAAGTAAACTAAATCCGCACCACCAAGTTGTGCAGCAAATGTTCCGAGCCGATGAGGCCGTCGAGGTCTCCACATAGGTATCAGTTTTGTCCAAAATGTGGTACCATGTGGAACCGAGACGTGAACCCCTGCCTGAACATCTTGAAAATTGGCCTGGCTCAACTGATGGGTGCCCCACTACACTCAAACTTCAGCAGAACCACCCGGTTATGATATTATGATAATGTATGACAGTGTTGAACACTAGAACACAGTTATGACTCCTCGAAAGAAGAGTTTAATTGAGTGTTATTCGCTCGTTAAGAATCTGCTGTTATTCGTTTCTGACTATTTAGCCTTTATTGCTCTCTAACTGAAAAGATCAAGTAAAGCACTGATGATTTTCAGCTCAAACACCTTACCCAATTATTCTTTTATTCATGCTAAAGTCGTGCAAATATGTGATTTATATAAAAAAAAATGTGGATGAGTTCAGGACAACGCAGCAGTGCAGCAATTGTTTTGAGCCGGCGAAGCCGTCTCGGCCTCCACACCGGTTCCAGTTTTGTAAAAAACTGTGGTACCACGTGGAACCGGGACGTGAACGCCGGTAAGAACATTCTGTGCATTGGCCTAGCCCAACTCCAGGCCATTGCACAGGAACTTCAACCGAAGTACCCCCCTTCCCTGACCCAGGAAATAGCGCGTAAAGGCTTCGGCTGTAACAAACCTAAGCCTACTACGCCGATATGGCCCCCTTGAGGGGTTTACATGAATGTATTAATAAAATATATGAAATGTACACCAGCATAATATTTACGATTTTCTTGTTTCTTCATAATTTACTAATTATTAATCTCAATTAAATTCGACCCAACCGCCACCATGTAAAAATTAACAAAACAAAAAGTGACAAGTAACTAGACGTACGTATGCCAGATGCATGTGCTTTAATTAAATAATCTACTCATAACAAAAATGTTTAATTCGTCATAGGTCAACCCAAATACTTAAGAAGAACGTCTTGTCACCATGTGATAGATCAACACACAAATTACGCAGAAAAAAAGATCAACAAACATTTAAAATGTTTACTTCAATTGATTTATGTACTTTTTCTTTTTCTTTTTCAGTCCACGAATTATGGACGTTTTGCATACATATGTATGCTGTGAAGGTCAAAAAACTGTGAGCCTTTTATGGTGAATTTTTGTTATTATTAAAATTTGTATAAAAAATATTTTTATGCAACAGATTAATTTGGTTATGGAGCCAATTCCGAAAGGAAACTCATGAAATTTTGGATCACTTACTTTGGAATTGCGTAGCAATAGTGAGACGGATATTGCTTCAGCTCGAGCACGCATATTTCTTATCCTAAACTGTGTAATTTAAAAAAATAGCAATATGGTAAAACAAAAACATTTTTGCTCTCAGATTAATGGTAGAAAATCGCTGACATAAATTTTTTGTTACGTACCGTATAAAGTTTTCGTACAAAACTGGATGTGGAAACGCTGGGTGGGACTATATTTTCCTCATCAGCTTTCTGCATATAATGAAGAAAATGAGTGTTATTAAAAAATTGCGTTTCAGCATAAAAATGTGCAAGGTAGTTTGGAAGTAAGATCTTCAATAAAAAAATAGTGCCATAGGTCGGTTCGGTACGTTGCTATAATTCCAAAGCTACTGAAGTGAAAATTACTCGCGATGCCTATAGACATAACAGCTGAACTTTGAAGATACTAGCTGAAGCCACTTCGAATGTACAGCGTGATGTCAGCTGATGCTTGTGATTCTGGTGAGGTACGTAACAAAAATTAGCTCATTCTAGCTCGCGTTTATAGCCGACCGTACCAGCTGGCGCCAGTACTACTGGCGGGGCTCGTAACTGCAGCCTTAATCAAGGACTTTTAATTTAGTTAGTTAGTTTAGAAATAACATACACTTTATGTTAGCATCGATTTATAGTGTGTATATGTATATGTGGTTGGCTGAATCTTCTTCTTGAATTTATTATATTTGTGGTAAAAGTGCTTATGCCTAATACTTTTGACACACAGCTAGTACAGATTTCATAGTACACGCATAAACCACTTGTGTGTCGTTGCATACCAGCATAATACAAGCTGAGCAAACTGATACGAGGCTAGTATAAATACTTGGGTTTTTTCCATGATGTACGGAACTTTTTAATGATTTCAGCGCCGCTTACAAGTAGTGACAAATTTATCTAGCTTATGTATTTTTCTTATTTTTCTTCAAGGAGATATTTTCGCGGATATTCACTAGTTTACGACATGCGCCAAGTTGACACTAAAAATATTTCCGACGATTTCTTGAAAAGCAAAACTAACTAAGTTTTAAAAGCTGTCAAATGAAACTATAATGCGATGTGTCACCTAGCATGGTATAGCGAATACAATGGTATCCAAAGTATGGTACCTATACTCGATGTGTGTCAAAGGTATTAAGGAAGAAACTAGCACAAATTTGTCACAATTTGACTGAACAATTTTATAGTTATCAGTTATTACAGCTAAAACACACGAAGCCCTTCAATTACAAAAATAAAATTTCAATCGAAATCTATATAGAATAGAGCACATTAGCTGTGTTCTTTTGTGTACCTTTACTATGTTTCCATGAGCCAGAATTGAGTTAGGATTGAGTTAGCGTTAAGTTTTGCTGGCTGAGTTAACTCGATGCTGTTTCCATGAACAGCTTGAATTGAGTTGACATATAATATATTTCATACAAAGTTTCTGGATTTGTATTCAATAAGCTATCCATCCGCACTAATCTAACTAATACTTACACAAAACCCAACTCAACCCGACTGGTTGCGTGGAGTTAATATGGATTGAACGAAACTCAACTCAATTCTCGTTTCCATGAGCGCTAATTCGGATCCAATTCGGATTGAACTCTGCATGGAAACATAGTACTTGCTCTAGAACTCCCACATACTGGAGAAAGTAAATAATTCTGTCGATTGAAGCGAACTATTTATACTGTTCGCTTCATTTATAAATCTGCTGTGAAAATGTATGAGGCGTTCTTTTGTGTATCTTTTGATCCTGCTTTGTTCTGTAGACACAAAAGAACATAGCTACTATGTATATGTAGTAGGTCAAACCTCTAACGCATTCAGAGAACATGTACACAAAAAATCCGTTTTAAAATTAAATTTGGCATCCAGTGTAGATAAATTACCAATAAAATTGAGAATTTTAAAAAGGTTGTTTGCTCCTTGCTGATTTTTTTTCCATCCAGCTGTTTATATTCCAATTAGAAAATTAATTAAGACATGTTTTGGTTTGCGAAAACTTCTAGAAGCTCTTTTTATCAAGACACGAGGGGAGGTATAAATAATATAAAAATATCAACAACGTCTTTCAGACTTGAGCAGAAAATCTAAGCTTTACAAAGCTTTCTAGTATACAATATTATATATTTGGTATAGCATAGATTTAGGCGTCGAGATTGATTTTTATTAAGATTTTCTCGCTTGAGTCGGTTGATTGGCTGTTTTTTTTTTTGTAGTGTGTAAATGCTTACATCAATCGTGTTGTAGGTGAGAAATATAGAAAAAAAAGAGAAATTCAATTATATATTTATCACATTAACAGCAGGTAGTGAATCACTTTTCGAAGATTGTTTTTTTTTTTTTTTTTGGTTTAAAAAAAATTTTCTTACTATACCAACGAATTGGCTAAAAGCGTTGTATGCTGCTGACTCAGACTCTTCGCGTTTAATTAGTAATATTTAAACAAGTGCGCTAACCATACTGTCAAGTGTCGCATACGACCATCACCAACACCACGGTGTTAAAAAAAGCGTAATAGTGATACAAAAACAAAAATTCTGAGACCTTACAGTCAGATTCTATATAGGTATCTAGTTGTTACCGTAATTTGGAACAAAAACAACATACGTAGTAAAGACATACATTTTGTTATTAACAAATACATAAGTCAAGTCTTTTTTTTTCTATAGTCGCTATAGTGCCTCCTCTACTTAAAAGATAAAATAAAAAAATATATAAATTGAATAACGAACACAGCCACACTTAAGAGCCAACAAACTCGCGACTGAACTGAACCGTCGTTCCAGGTCGAAATTTGTATTACTCAAGAGTCAGTTTTCTTTCAACTTCTTTTACAGCAGCACCACTAAAAAGTGAAAAAATGTACTTCAAGCAGTGTTTGTTAAGTGTAGTGCTAGCCCTTTGCCTGGCTGGAATTAGTAAGTAAAATTTGTGGTTTTTTATTAAAAGTAATTGTAGAGTTAAATTAGCTGGTTTTTGTTTTTTTTTTAATGATTCATTTAGTTTAGAATTTGAAAAGTTTTCTAAGAACTTTTCGATAGATATTCATTGTTAGTGTTTTCGTTACATTTATAATTTTTCAAATCAATTTTTTTGTTTTTTTAATTTTTCATTGTCGCGCAATCAGTGATAGTTTAAATACAGCGCGGACAGATAAAAGTGAAAATTCTACATATTGAAGATCGAACTCTCCTAGTAGAACTACGTTCTAAATTTAAATATGATACATACCTACCTATACCTATGTATATAGATACGTGGTAGATACATGATAATTACGTAACCGCGATTTGTTTAGAAATATCTTGGAAAATTTTTTATGTAAATTTTTTTAATTGATTTTTTTTTTTACATTTATTTATTTTTATTTACAAATTTATCATTTACAGCTGATGCGATAAAATGTTGGGATTGTCAATCAACTGTACATCCAAATCAATGCGGTGAAGCGTTTTCAGAAAGTAACAAAATTAGCCAGGTTGATTGCAGCATTAAGCCAAGACCACCAGGTTTTGAATATGCTCCAATACCGACTAGATGCAGCAAAGCTGTAATTCAAGGTATGTAATACATTTCAGATTGAATGCACAGAAAAAGATTTTGCATGAATTATCTTAGTTTTTGAATTTTATTGTTTTTTTGTTACCTACATATATAAAAAAAAAAATATTTTTGAAGTCATGTGACCGATAAAAAAACGATGATCTCATACTTAGGCGGGTGGAACGCAATTATTTGTGTGGTGAATGAGACTCGACATATTGGCCAAGGTCTGGGCGACTTGTTAAGTAATTTTGTTGAATGCATATGTATTATTTATTGTTTATAAGGAATTTACCGGTCTGTTTTCCATTAAACATTTGATTTTATAATTTTTTTAAGAACGCTATCCATCCATCCATATAGCATATAACGTCACACATATGTATCAAACGAAAATTTTATATAGTACATATGTATATATGGTCAGAAGGTCGAGTTCGGGTTAATTCTCTAGTTTTTATATAGAGACATGAAACCGGTTCAGGAGATGTGTTTACGTTTGGATGTTGTTCTCGTTCTTCTTCTTTTTTTTTATCTTGATGTTGCAAAGTTGCTCTTTTTAACCGCGTCCGTGGAAAGAAAAACGAAATTTGAATATTCTTTGTAAAGTGTGAGAGTGACCACACCTTTTTGTGGTATCCAAAGAGTAAACCCCTCAAGGGGGCTATGTGGTACAATTTGGAATATTTGTACCTACATACATAGTCGTGGGATTTTTGCTTTCATTAGCGATGTAAATAAAAAAACAAAAGTCAAGAATATTTTTAAGAATGGAATTTAGGTCTTGTCTTTCAGTGGGTGAGAGAGGCTGCTGGAATAATAAATATTCTATTTAATTTATTATTTTGGATAAATTTCGAGGATAAAAGAGAATTATTATCGGATTTCAAATTTCTATAAATAATTTTTGAGTAATATCTATAGATATTTATTAAATGGAGGCATAGCATGATTTAAAAGCATTTTTTAGGAATCTTTGTTAAAATGTGTATTAAAAAAAATTCATTTAAGAGTAAAAATTGAAAACTTAATTTTTCGTCAACATTAATTCACAATCAAAGATATCAGCAAACTCAAGCCGGGTTAAAATTTTGTACTGTACCCGGGATGTGTTTGTTAAAGTTTTTTTCTCGAACGCTTCAAAGCACTTTTTTTTATCAAATTAGCTGGAAAGAGTTAATTTCCATTTTTCGCACTTTGTGCGTATCTACTTAAGATTCGAAGAGTGAGTTAGAATTAGTTAGATTTTTACAGTTTTTCTGCTCTTGTGGTTTAGGGCGATATATACGTTATTGATGAAAATTTCAAACTTATTAGATTGGTTATTGTTGGAATACCAATTTCGCCCACCCCCCCCCCTTCCTCCGTTCCGCAGTTAGAATTCAAAAAATCAAAATTTGTATTTTTTTTATACAACTACTATTTTCATTTATTATTTAAAACACGTCATCAACTTCAGTTTTGAATATTGAAATTAAAAAACCGAATAGCCTTCGGTAAAAATTTACCTCTATTGCAAAAAGTAACCATTTTTGGGATTTTCTCTGGACATTCGTAAGACAATGTTTAAAAAAAAACACAAACCTCGATATTTTGTGTTATCGAGGTAATTTCAAACAAGGCTTTTCGGCTTCTTAAATATGAAAAAACTGGTTTTGAAGACGTATAAAAAAGAAACTGCTAGAGAAATAAAAAAACTGAAATACCTACATATTGATTATTTACATTTATTGAGTAGGGGAAAATAATATTGGAGGGGGGCACATATTGATTATATTTACATAATTAATTTCGAAACAGTAAAGAGTAGAGGAAAGTATTATTGGGGAAGGGCATTAATTTAATAAAATTTGTAATCATCATCATCATCACAGAATGTATCGTGCAGAAATGATTAGATGACTCATAAAAAATAAATAAACTATTTTAACCCCCTCTTATTATCTATATGTGCTTATACCAGATAATATAAGTTATAACATCACAGAATGGAAGCCTTGTATAGGTATATGTATTCTGCGATTCATTTGCGTCACATGTATATTTATAATAATATCATCAATATTCAAACGAATTCCTCATTTTGTTTTTTAAAAGACAGGTCTTCGTGGTATATAGAAGTTCCGCATGGAAAATATTAAATTAAATTTCTTCACGTAAGCGCCATGAGGATAATACACATTATTCGTAGTTTAGTTATATTTCAAAGAATCAAAAGAAGAAGAAATAAAGCAAGTAAAACGCGAAACTGCGAGTGATCGATCTACTAGCCAGTTATAGACACTACGTTGCAATTATGTAATAATGGTAAAAGACAACCTCTTATCAATGCTTTGTGTCCAACCACAAGTAGCCTATAAGCACGTTTGTATTCCCATCTTTATATGGCAACAAATTAATATTTTATGCAAGACAGCATGCCACTTACCACCACAGTACTGGAGGTAGTGCTAATTTTTAATGATATAACCTAACCACAAAAGTAGAATTTATTCCTGTTATAAAATTTATATTTCATTTATGCACTAGACAAAATTTCAAAAGTACAAAAATCTAATTGAATTGCTTGGCTATATATGTAAATACATCATGGGGGCCCTTTACATTATGTAAGTTTTGATGACTTAATTCATCAAGATAGACTAGCTAGACTAATATATAAATTTCAAAAGCCAAATAATTTTCCTTAAATATTCCCTAGGGAGGTTGTGAAAATACCGTAGTATTGTATAGTGTAAACTTCAAAATGTGAAATTCCCAATTCCGGAAAGGAAAAATGTTCCTACTGACGAGAAAACTGTTGTGGCATATAACTAAGTGGGAGGGAAAACATGTAATTAATTTCCACTCAACCTCGTATTAAATAAACTTTTTAAAAATATTTTAGTGCTTTTAATGTTAACTTGAAAATAACCACCACTTCTTTTTTTAAATTGCACAATTTATTTCCAATGACGCAGCAGCACTTTTTTTGTTGTTTGAAACGCAGTTTATAATGATGTAATTGCATTGTTAGATTAAAATCATAGTAAAAGTTTTCATAAGTTAAAATACACATTTAATGAGATATTTTAATACAGTTAAGAATAAATTTTTTTCGAAGTCAGAAATTAATACTAATCAAAGTATGAAAATTTTTCACATTTTAAACTTGGTGAAATTTTCACTAGTGAAGTGCAAATTTTTATTTTTTGCTGACTACATTCGCCTATGAGAAAATTATTTCAAGTAAGATTATTGTATTTTTTCGTGATATTTGTAAAAAACGCAATATTCGAAGAATAAATAATTAAGTCAATTGTAAATTTACAATTTTTTTCTCCATAATGATTTTTACTTTCAATCGAAAATTGTAATTTTTCACAGATTTTGTATAGTGTGGGCTCAGAAGCTCATACACTAGTACCCTTATTATCGTTGTCACTTTAAGTGAGAAATAACGTTACGATACAAAAAATGGTATTATGATTGCCGTTTAAAGTGAGATTTGTCGAAAACATACGAATTTGGACGTATTACTGTTGTCGTATTAAGTAGACAAATGTCGATGTAAGTAATAATTAAGTGACAATTTCACTCATGAAATGGACCAACGTCGAGAAGGGGTTGGTGGAGGAGTGGGTGGGGGGCAGCACATCTACTTATATTATGCTGAGAACAAGGATGTCTAATTATTCTCCCATCGACGACAAAGAGTTCAGAGGGTTGATTAGGTCTTGAAAATCAATGCAGCAAAAATTAAATAAAACTTATTAGATTGATTAGTGTGGTCATCTGGTCATCTAGTTATACCATTGCAAATGTGTCGTTAGATCGTTACATATCATTTTAAAAGAGCTCTTCAGAGGGTAAAATTTAAATAACAAATCTTATAGATTTTCAATACACTACGAATGTCTGGAAAACTAATAATTTACCCAGTGCCCATCAAAAATGGATGGAACCCTGCGAAGAAATTGCCCATTTATAATGCATTTTTAAAAATCAATTAATGTAATTACTAAATCCAAAATTGGAGACTTTGTGTCAACAACAATGTGTCATAAACAAAATCAGTATGGTAAATCCGCGAACGAGTTACCAGATTTAGCCCATTTTCTCCAGGAAGAAAAGCAATCAGATCTCTTTACTTCTACTTCGAACTTGGACTGATGTACTCCCCTAGAAAAATTATACTAAGATTGAAACGTCTTCCAGGGAAAATCCTAATAGTTCGTTAGAAGTATAGAAAAGTTAAACTACTATTGCACTAACGAAATCCTAAAATATATTTTTGGTCAAATTTGCATATCTACATACACGCAAATCGACACAATAATTTCAACATTCGTTCATATCACTTCTCCTCAATGAATCACTCCCAAATTGGGGTTAACATTTTTTTTTTGCTTTACACATAATTTGATTATATAAGAGCGCTCGTAGCTATATTTATAAGCCCTCGGAAAAAAAAACACAATCTAATTAACGGCCAATTTTGGTAAATAAATTAAGTACCTACATACTTAAATGAGGCGAATGGTAATTGATTTTTTTTTTTCATAAATTACCTCTATTTAACACCCTGTTAATTAGACATCATTTTCTTCTGGTTCTTTATCAAATACCTACGGCGAGAGGTATATTATTTTTGTCCTTTTGGTGACAAATGATGAGCAGTTTCAGGGGCAAGCACTCTATATTTGATTTATTTTCACACTTCTGTTGATTGAATAGATTAGGCGCACAATTGCCAACGACATACATAGTAACTATACATACGTAAAAGTTATATTGTCTGTCTCCCCCTGCATTGGAGTTTTGATCAATGTATATCCATTGGAAAACACGAAATGCTGTTAGAATTCTGTATGAAAAAAGATTTTACTTAGAATTGAGCAATTACTGAATGAATAAACATATATTCGTTTGCTGCCCAAGTGTAGCTATAATTTTGTTCGATTTGTATTTCTTACAGGGGGAATATAATATATACTCATAGAAGGTCATTCTATCTTCTACTTCAAAGTGTACTTAGATCGATTACAAATTTAGTGGACTAAAAAAGACTTCAAATCAGTCGTTGCATGAATCTCCGTGGACGACTTCATTGCTGCTCTTTTCCTAAACAATCCTGGGACTCTAAGAGACTCGCAGACAGATAGTAAGGTCAATAGCTTGTAATAGATTCATATTAAAATCTACCTAAAGTATTAGCCAAAGTTTTCTTCATTTAAATAACTCTGTTCTCATTTTTGGCCACTACTTATTTTTTTTTAAATTCTTCCCTCCGATCTTCCAGTTTTTTTTCCAATGATTTGGTTCTCTCCTGAGTAAAAGCTGATGCCACTGGATAGAAATAAGAGTAAATTTCGGTATGTATCTGGCGACGTGTTACGGTAATTTAGAGCTAACAACAAAATTACAAAAGCAAGTACATGGCGGATGCGTGGCTATGTAAGAACCCCAAAACAAAAGTTGTTGTGGGCACTTAAGGTGCATTGCTCCGTCCTGAAAGTAAACGAATTCCGTATCACCAAGCTATGCGCCAATTGTTCGGAGCCAGTAACGCCGTCGAGGTCTCTACATCGGTACCAGTTTTATCCAAAATGTGGTACCATGTGGAACCGAGACGTGAACGCCGCCTTAAACACCTTGAAAATTGGCCTGGCCCACAGTTCCGATTCCTCGAAATAGGGGTTTAATTTCGAGTATTATCATATTTATATTTTTTGTATACTTTGTACTTGACAAAATGTCTACCAGGCATGGTACGAAAAAGTATGAGAAAATTCACACTTTGGAGTAGGTATATAGATTCCTTCATATATACATATCCGCGGGACTCATATTTAAATATCTCAAACGCTAATATAATTTTGAACGCATTTCTAAGTGAAACAAAACCTTTGTTTTTGATAATCCCCTTCTTAGATCACGTCTCTGGCCATAAATAATAAATGAGCTTTATACAAGTAAGACCTGTTATGGCGAATAAAATAAGATTGCTCATGAGCAGATCTAGTCAATTATGGTATACCTAACCTGTTCTATCTAACACATTCTTCACACTGACTTAAATATTTTGAAAACATTTATAAATATTTTTTTGTTTTTTTATAGATTCACGCGGTAAAGTTGTCATCCGTGGATGCCATTATCAAAATCCAAATACAGTGACAGGATGCACTATTGAGCCTGGACACGCTACACCAGCTGTTTGTGAATCATGCACCTCTGATTTGTGCAATGGAGCGACTCAGCATTATGTTACCTTTGCCACAATTATTCTGGTACTGACTAGTACTATGTTAATGCTTTAAATCTTTCTACTTTTTACTATAATATCTTTTGTAATTATTTTTACCCGTGTAATTGGCGTAAATATTTGTTATAAATTTTCGTGTCAATAAAATATAAAAACGCTAACCTTAATATTTAGGTGTTACTATTTAGGTGTATTTTGAATTTATTATTAGTACTATTATTATTATCAAAAAGCCTTTATCGAACTGGACCCTCCCACGACCAAGATGAAGTGCGGTATGGAGTGAATGCAATCAATCACATGCATGAAATATTTGAAATGGATCTATTGCCAAAGTTAATCGTATTGAAATTTGCTATGCCATTCGATTAGAGTTATTCATTCATGAAAGATAATATGCCTTCAATGCCTAACGTGCACTATTAGAGCGTCGCCACTCCCTTCTCCCACTTAAACTGCCTCTAATTAAAGTCGTTCTAATATAGAAAAATTAAATTATCTATCAGATCATGTGGGATAGATTCTAGAAAAATTCTATTCATTCATATTCATATTTTCTTTCTTGGACTTAGTTGATCAAAAACATAAGGAGAAAGAATTTATTCAGAGATTTGGTGAATATCGCCTTGGAATTTCATTCATAAATTTTCTTACTGTTTCTGTTTAACTTATTGTTATTTCTTATAGTGAAATTCTTAAAATTTGAAGGTTTTTTTTTTTCAAAACAATTTAAAATTTCTTGTCACTCATGGGGCCAGATTCACAAACACGGAGAATTCTGGAGTTGTGGAGATGGGAATTCTTTTGATACTTAACTCTCCACTTGGAATTTGTATTGAAAATTACGAAACTCTCTATACCACTCGAAAAGCTCTCAGCTGTGTTTGTTGTGGCGAAGATGAATATTTCTCAACTAACAGTATTGTCTGTTTTTATTGTATTTTGTGAAGGTACTTAGGTACCTAGAATTTTCAAATTAAATTGTGAACTCATCATATATCCTGGCTATATGTACAATAATAAATTATGGAAATCCTTGCAATACTTACAGAGAAATATGGATTTTGGTCTCTTAAATTACCCACTAAAAATTTTAAATCACGCGAAAATTATCATATTGGTCGTCTTCCAGTACAGAAGAGATGCTATAAAAATTTTAAATATGCAAGTTAAAACTTGTATGCAGGATTAAGTCGCATCTACATTTTGTCCCCTAACTAGAGATGTAATTAGTTTTTGAATCCGGTAAATAAAAACAAACTGCAAAGGAAGTGAATCAGTCCTTCTTAAGACAAAAAAAAATGGCCGTTTTTTGATACTAAAATGGACATATTTTCATCTAATCATTATGAAGAACTGGTAGGTCGTGGAAACTCACTTTCCATGAGAAAAATGTTCACAACAGAGTACTAATGGATGTAAAACAAAAAAACGGAAGAATATATGCAAAATATAGGAACTGAGATGTATATAAAACAAGTGCAAAAAATCCGTCTTTTTGCGATAAAGGTCAGTTATGACGTTAAAATGATAAAAAAAGTATACCACTCGATTACCCGCTCCTCCTTCTTTAATTTAATACCAAACATGACGTAGGTCAACCCCCAATGAGGGTGGTACGACCCCCTCCCCCAGAAATTGTGCACCTATATTTTTGTACCCTAGACCCAAAATCCGTAGGAGAAAAACATCAATGCTCTACGACCCTCCCACACAGAGTTAGCCGCGAGTGGAGAATTAGGGAGTGTTGGAAAACGAAAATTCTAAACTCCCAAACTCTTCAACTATCCGTGTTACAGAATCCGACCCCTTTTGACTATCAGAACCAGCTTAACACAAGCTCGCTGCATGGACACGTTTAATAAAATAAACGGTCAACAATACATGCGTTTCATCACTTAGTCGGTGTTAGTATTAGTATGTTAAACTAAACAAAGCCCAAACACCGAATGAGATGACATGCAATGCGACATGGAAATAGAAAATCAAGTATTAAATAGACGTTTTTTTAAAACATGCTTGGATATGCCAACGTCAAAATGCTCAGCCTTAATATTAACAACAATACACATGCGATTGATGGGTTCATACATACTAAAGTTGGATCTTGCGGAGTTAACATGCAACAGAGGTAACCTTCTCAGATTGTGCCCACTATCGCGCAAAGAGATTTTGCTAAGTAGTACGGGAGAATCAATATTCGCGTTTAAGAGTTGATGCACAAAAGTTACATCGGCAACCATGCGACGTTTTTCAAGGGAGTGCATATTCAAAAGCTTCAAGCGATCCTCATAAGGTGGAAGAATTAATGAATTATTCCAGGGTAGGTGCCTAAGAGCGAAGCGCAGGAAGTTCCGCTGAACAGACTCGATGCGGTCGATGTGTGTACCGTAAAATGGAGACCAGACCTGGCTAGCGTATTCAAGGAGAGGTCTCACAAAACAAGTGTACAAACGCAATGTTATGGTGGGATTCGAGAATTCTCGAGACAAACGTTTGATAAAGCCCAGCATAGAGTTACTCTTAGATACCATGTATTTAATGTGAGAGATAAAATTCAATCTATGGTCACATTTGACACCCAAGTCACAAACAGCACCCTCGCGACGGCGAATCGTGGAATCCGAGAACACATAATCATAAGTGATCGGTGTCTGATTCCTGTGGAAAGTCATAACCTCACATTTGTCGATATTGAGAGCCAAATTATTGTTTTTGCACCAAACGTAAAACTTGTGAAGTTCATCCTGTATCAGTTCACAATCGTTAACAGATTTAATCTGAGCGAAAAGTTTAATATCGTCAGCATAAATCAATACTTTGCAGTGCCTCACAACAGAGACAATGTCGTCAATAGATAGAATAAAAAACAACGGGCCCAAGTGACTCCCTTGAGGTACGCCGGACGAAGCTTTCAGGACTCTAGAGATGGAATGCCGGAATAATATTTGATATGTTCTGTTATTCAAATAAGACTCCGTCCATTTTATAAATGTTGGGTGAAACCCATACTTTTCCATTTTAAAGAGTATCACAGAGTGAGATAACCTGTCGAACGCTTTACTAAAGTCAGTATAAATACAATATGTCTGAAAACCTTTTGCAAACCCGCCAATGGTATCCGAGACAAGTTCCAACAAGTTAGTGGTTGTGGACCTGCCCGAAATAAACCCATGCTGGTTTGAAGAAAGCAAATTCTTGCAGGAAATTGATAGCTGAGAGTAAATGATAGATTCGAATAATTTAGGCATACAAGACAATTTTGCGATAGGCCTATAGTTAGAAATTTCACTTTTACTACCTTTTTTGTGGATAGGTATGATAAAAGAATTTTTCCATAGCTGAGGAAAACAACCACTATTAAGTGATTTTTGGAAAATAATTCTCAGCGGAGCTGTAAGGGCATGGCAACATGACTTATAGAAAGCTGGAGGGATGCCATCAGGGCCCGTTGTGAAGTCATTTGGAAGGTCGTTAATATGATCGAGTATATCCTCTTGCGCAATTGTAGGGATAGTGAATGAAACATTATGAGAATCGTTCATATGACTAAAGTGGTCATTTCGAGGAAGGAAATTTGACGAAGAGAATGCATTGTCAAAAAATGAAGCAAACATATTGCAAATTTCGGATGAATCATCACTAGCAGAATCTTTGTACCTCATGGTATTGGGGTAGTTGTCTGTTTTTTTCTTCATGTTAATAAACTTAAAAAAGATACGTGGGTCACGAAATAATTTCGCGCGCATGTTTTGAATATACTCATCATAAAGTGTAGAGGAAAGTTCTTTGAACTCATTGTAGGATGTGAGGAAATTGTTGTGACTTATAAAGTCTTTGTCCCTCATGTAACTTTTCCACAATTTATTCTTTTTATTTTTGAGATGTTTAAGTTCTTTATTGAACCAAGGCGGAGATGTTTTGGAGGACCGCTGTCGCTCGAGAGGAACGTGAGAGGAAAATAAATCGAAAATAATTATGTAAAATTTAGAAACGTCTTCGTCAACACTGCTGCTGGATAGTAATGTGTTGAAATCAATAGACATAAGTCTACTGGAAAGTTCCGGAAAGTTAGCCTTTCTAAAATTGAAGAAGTATTGTGTTTCATCACAAATAGTAATGTTTTCAGTTTCATAACAATATGAAATTAGTAGAGGGGGGTGATATTTGTCAAGAGTAGACATTATAACTGGGCTAGGTTCGACTAAAGAGTTACCCGCGTCAGTAGAGAAAACCAGGTCTAATTGCCTACCCATGTCATTCTTTACATTACTGATTTGACTGAGACCAAGAGATGACATATTGTCCAGGAATAGTGATTCCTTTGTAGGCAAGTTATTAAGAGGAAGATAGTCATCGTCATCTTCATTAAGTACCCATTGTATATTGGGTAAGTTAAAATCACCAATAAGTAGTAGTTCGTCAAGAAGTTGCATCTTGCCGTGAATAAAATTAGATGTTGAAGTGAGTAGGTCGTAAATATTTTGACCTTTGTCATCAACGCTATGGAGTCTGGAGGAATATAGCAACATAATATGTATAAGTCGTGTTTTAAGAGAGACAACTTAAGAACAATAAGTTCAATGTCAAGAGTGTTGGAAAAACTGGGAACGTCAATTTGGCTGCAGTTAAAATGGTTTTTGCATGCGAGGAGTACGCCACCACCACGAGCCTCAGAATCTGTATGTCTATCTTTTCTAAAAATCTGGTAAGAATTGTCTAAAATTTCGGCATCACGAAAGCCATGATGCAACCATGTTTCAGTGAAAGCAACGATATCAAAACAATTTGCAACAGAGGATTTGAAGATATGTGCAGTTTTTGTCCGAATCCCCCTTACATTTTGATAGTAAAGGGAAAGCGACTTCAGTTTTTTGGAGTAACGTTGCTTATTTTAACTGTATTCCTAGGTTGGCGCCCAGAAGGTACAAATAATTTAGTAAAAGCACCGGAGGGCCAGAATAAGGGATCTAATAACTTATCCTGCACATCTGCTGAAACAGTACTTTAAGCTCTGCAATGGTGAAACACCCTTTATAGTGTGAATCCAAATAATTTAAATTCTCTGCCCGAAGTATGTATACAAAAATTTCAATTATTCGTGTTAGTGTTTACATAAACTAATTAAACCACTTAGTTTGGACAGGTGGTCTTTGCTTTTGCTATACATATAGCTAACAAGTGTGTTATGCATGAAAAGATATTTTGTCAATAAGTTGGAATTTTTTAAGAAAATAAACGGTTATCGTTTGAAGCTTACATTTATAACATATTTCTGCGAAAAAATGTATATTCGTCAATAGCTAATTTTAATTGCGACTAACACAACTGCTCTTGAGAAATTTAAAGCAGTCATTCAAAAATGCGATTGGCAAATTTTTATTGCAATAATTAATCACATGGCGCCTTCTTTATGATCGCCGATATTATCAACTTCAATGAGTCAAGTACCATTTAGTACCACTCTTTAGTTGGTTAAGACAGGGATTCCATATTGATCTATTTTAGCCAGTTTTCAATAGCGATGCTACGAATTCTATTCATGCTGCACGTTATCATCATTATGCTGATGAAATAATTTTTGCAAATGCCGCACCTGAAAATATCCCAGCGTTGAATAGGTTGTAATTAAGGCACTAAAAAATACATTCTCTCAGTGCCATAGATATAGGTATGGGTTGGCTCTTAATCCTGAGAAGTCTCAGATAATAATTTATTCTTTATATTTGAGATCGTGTACCTGATTCATTTGCTTCTCTTCGGGCCTTTGGAACAATCATTCCATTCATTAGGGTACTAATACGAGCTTATTTTGGACTTTCCTTTTTGCCTCAGAATATTGATTTGAGATAAACTTATTTATGTATCCATCCATGGCCAGGGTTTTTTAATTAAGTCTTTGTAATTTATAAATTAAAACAGCTTAATTTTTTTCTTCTTTTTATATAAAATCATTGTATTACACTATCAAAAGCAAAATATAGTAAAAAATAGCTCCACTTTGGACGGAATGATAGAAATGATATTAACAGTTTTTGTTAGCCACGTGATAAGTACCTATAGTCTACAGATCTACTGGGCATAGAAAAGCCTCCGCAGCTGTGATTAAGCTAAAAAAAATATCTATGAAGATTTAAATTTTTAAGAACCAAGCACAAGCGCTTAATATAATTGTTCCTATTGCTATCGATAGTCTATTCGCGCCTAAAAAATTCGAAGAATTACACCCATCCTTGCTGTTGCAAGTGCAATACTCCATGAAAATATTGTAAGTTCCAGTTCGCATCAGACAGAAACGTTCATCCCCTTCGATGCCAGGTTCGCCCATATAAGCACAGCTTCTGAAGTACCTCCATTCACCGTGAGCTTAATATTATTTTCAATAATTAAATAAATTTAACTATGAATGTATTTTTTTCTTGTTCGTTTACCTTTTTGTCTTATTTTCCGACATAAGGTTGCTTTGACGCCAGGAAGATGTGGAAGTTCTGATGCCTGAGTACAATCTGTTATAGCAAGGGTGCTATTATCAAATGGATCAGCACATTTGGGATCATTATCGGATCGGCACTCCCAACATTTTATGCAAGATACTATAAACGGAAAGCGTCAGAACAGTTTTATACTGTGGGAAACACCCAAACATTATCAGGGTACTGAGTGAAGTAACTGCGTCAACAAGTGATTTACTTCATCACGGCTTCTGTACTTACCACTAGTAATAAAAATGCATGCAAAGAGTAATTGGAATAAAATAAAGTTAGTATTGGACATTTTAACTAATTAATAACGACACAAATAAACAAAACCGCACTAAAAACTTGCACAAAATGAGCTTGTTTACAAAAATACAAAATTAAGGTGAACTACCTTACCCTATCAATGGAATGATAGGGTTACAATTGGTGATTTTCCATAGTTCCGAATTAAGAATTATCCCACTGATTTGATTTGATTTAATTTGGATTGGCTGTTCAACTATTTTGCGTTTAAAAATATGAAATAGTTGATAATCTTTAACGTTGTCAGAGGATAGTCAAAAAGTGACATTGTGAAGATTTATCTAAACAAATTCTGCTTAGAATCACGAACTAAAATATTTTCCATATCTACTAACTCGAAAGGATTAATTGTAAGCATGTACTACTTTTGATTTATTTTGCACCTGAACTATTAGTTTTGTAAAATCAATAACAGCTCGTTCAACATTCTGTAATGAACGAAAATTGAAAGTTGAGACTTCATTTTGGAAAATTCGGAAATTCTATACATGTTAATTGATTTGCAAATTGAATGGAATAAAAAATAAAATAGAATAAAATCGTTTATTAAAAAATTCCATTTCGGTGACAGTGAACAGACTCATTGAGTTCTGCATTACCGAGGAAAATTATTAAAGCTCTTAAATATGGCTGCTTGCTGCCTGTGTCAAAACATTGCATGACGTTTTGAATGACATTTTCTGATTGCTGGGCGTTGTATTTTTGAATTATTTGTTGTTTACATAAACATAATTATAAAAAATGAAGAAAATAGCGTGTTATTTTTTTATATCAACATTAATAATATTCACAGTGATTACTAAAGGTGCGATATAAAATAAAAGTACCACAATATCCTAATATATAGGGCGTGGCATTTATATATTAAATTGTAATTTTATCTGGATTTTAAGTATTGGCTAGGATAATACTATATATAATCCTTGCGTGTTTAAGGAAGGCTATGGGCATCATTTTCAATTGGGACATGTGTCTGATAGATTCTTTATCTGCTTGAGTCGTCAGAGAATCTTCTTAATATAGGCTGGCTAGGTAGAATACATTTACAGGTAAAAATAAGGAGAAATCTAAGTACGAAAGGGGATTCCAGGTTCTGGTGAAACTTGCATTGGATAATGTTATTAAGCGTTAATATATAGAGCAATTAAGCTTATTGCAGAATTTCGGCTGTAAAGAATGCAAAGAGCAACTCTAAATTCAAATTAAAAGAGCATTTATTTGCAAGCCCCTGCCCAAAGCAAACAGTTTTGATATAGTTTGTTACAATAGTAAAATAAACTAGTAGCCTAACATATTCGGTAGCATTAGAATCAAAAATATTGAAATAGATTGTTACAAAAGTAAGGCCAACAATAAAAATAATGAAATTACAGCAATTTTTAATATTTCTTTTAATATCTGTTTACCAATCCTGGATCAAACCATATGAATCTTGGTGCCATACTAATGTGCTGGGTTTAATGATTTATGTTTAAGTTGAATGTATCTAATATTGGAGCTGTTATCATTATTAATGTTTGTGCAAGTATCTATGCTATTATTGGCCCCACTACTACTCTTAACAAATCTTAACTATTAACTAAGGATTAATGACTCAATGTAATGGAATGAATATTTCCATAACCATATAACCATATTTTATGTAAGCTATTTGACATAGTCTGTAATCTCGTGGAACCCAGCGTTATACGCTGCTTTAAGCAGGGGCTCATAAAATAAATACACTTTGACTTTGGATCTTGACTGTCCTTATAGATTTTATACTGATTCACAAACTACTCTACTCTACTTAGATGGCTTAGAATTTGTCATTACATCTCAACACTATCATCCAGTCTTTTTTCACATAAAACTTGTTCTTAAAGAGTTTTGCAAGACTGAAGTAATAGACACCCATCAGAAATTAACTTGAAATGCTCGCAGTTAATTTTATTTTTGAAAACAGTAATCTTGCTAGTTCACGTAATTTGGAAACAGCTTTCATATGGCTCGAATAAATCAGAGTATTAACTTGTTTCGTGTCAGGATCTCTACCGAGGAATATAGAGCTTACTGCATTCAATTGTTTCCCTGAAATAAATTACTTGCAGTGCTTTAATAACGTTTGATGTTGTTTGAACGAGCCAAATTCAGTATTGCTGTAAAAATTATTGATTAATTGAAGACTAGACAGCTAAAGTGTTAATTTTTAAATTTTTCTGACAATGTTCTTTTGTTGCTTTTGAGATTTCAAGATCTCCAAAGCTATAAAAAATACGATAACCAAAATGGATAGGGGTCATTAATAAGTTACTTGTCTTATCAAAGTCTCCTATAATGGATAACATAGAGTCTAAATAATTCCTTGGCAACAGTTATACTCTTACTAGCACATAGAGACGCGCTTATTGGATACGTAACCAATAATCTTACAAATTAAGGAATCAATTCAGGGTACGTTGAATTCGCTTGTTTTTTTTTAACGACGTTCATTTTCAAAGTAGAAGACAGAAGGAGACTATTGTAGTTATACAATTACGATATACAAGTTCCTTTCGTTAACCCGACAAAGTTGGATGAAGACTTTATTGATATTCGAATAGCAATTTTTAACATATCTGAAAGTGTTATTAAGTAAGTTATCCGAAACTGTAAACAATATTCACGCAACACATTATCAACTAGAAAAAATATAAAAATACTCGTTAGTATCTTAAATTAAGTATTTAAGTTTAAATAAAATAAAGTCTACTCATTATATATATATTTTTATTATATTCTTTCAGTTTCAGCTGTAAGATGCTATCAATGTTCATCACAAACAGATCCTAAAGGCGTAGATGCCTGTGGAGCTTATAAAAAATTCAATAGAACAGAGCATATAGCCATAGAGTGTAATAGCGATGAATCTCATATGCCTGGATCATTTTGTATGAAGGTTGTACAGCAGGGTCCAAAAGGATTTATTTGTAAGACATGTTTTTACATTACATTATATATTATTTTTGGAAATTTTTAAAAAATATATAATTTTTCAAGGGGATGGTAGATGGAGGCAGGTCATAAGACGTTGTGCATCTGTCGCAGACACTGGTGTAACCGGAGTTTGTAACTGGGGTGTCTATGAAAATGGAGATTACTGGGAAGAATGCTATTGTTCAGAGGACAGTTGCAATAGTTCAAGCATTATAAAATCTTCTATATTCACCAGTCTAGTAATTAGTGTTTATTTTCTAATTACTTTTAGATAAGTGAAATTTTGATAACATTTAAGTGCCTTAAAGTTCTCAGTTAATATATCCGTCATTGTAGTTCTTAAGATTACTCCGTCCAGATTTTTAAAAATATCTATATAAAATATTTTAAGATTTTACAAGTTGTTCGAGGTTTGATCAAAAAGTTCTAAGTTTTTATTTAAAAAGAAAATCAATTTGTAGCTGTGTACAGAAAGACCTTTCAAAGTACTTATTTCTTGATGACATTCAATAATTCCAACATTCCTGGAACTTATATGAAAGCTTTTATTATATTTTTCCGCTAATTTGGTTAGACCAACATACATTACATTCCTTTAGAAAAATTATGACATCTCTTTTGTATTGGGTTTTAGAATACGTGATGTTATTGGTGTCTTTGACGAGCAAGTGTTGCGTATTTACAAAGAGCACATATTTCTGAGACTCTAATGCTTTGTTACAGAATCAGTAGTGACCTAAGATAATCAAGTTAGCAATGGGCAGGAGTATAGTGGTATATATCACTTGTGTAGCAAGAGATTTTCAATCCGAAATATTTTATAGGAATTTCATCTCAATTTTTATTTTTGTATTATTTATCGGAGAGGTGCGTTTAGAACTCTTTTATAAAAATCTAATCAAATTTTTCGACTGTTATAATAATGGGCCCCATAAAGACAATCATTCGAGAACCTATAGTCTTAAAACTGTGTCCAGATAAAACATTTTTCTTGTAGAATGAAAAAATAAAACCAGTTTTCCTTTATACAAACAAAATGAAACTCTTGATATTGAAGGCTAAACCTTTAGTCCTACTAGTCCTATCTTCAGTCTGGTAAACTGATTTTGTAAAAAGTAAACTACTGCGAACTTGTACGATACCACCTAATTGTTCTATCTGCTTTTTATACACGAACAATATTCAGACAATGAAAAATTTTACTGCTTATAGCGCACTATTAAAAGAAGTCCGAAAGGATAAATTTCATACAGATTGAATAACAATCGAACTCCATCATTCTAAAATTCTTTTTCACTTTCTTTTTGACTGGTGAAATTGATGCAAACATCGCTGCTAACAAGACAGAGGTCTTGATAAGGTCATTAAGAAATAAACATAATCCCCATGAGAAAGAGTAGGTATTAATGGTGACCCTAATCATTAAATTCTTCAGTTCACGTCAACTTAGTTTATCCTAAAATATGCCAATATTAAATGAAATATTTAAAAAAACTGATAAATTTCATAATTTTACGTTAGGGGTAGGCATTATTTGCATTAATCTGAAAAAATATTTCGTTGACGTGGATGAGTGGGTTAGTTAGTTACCTATGTACTTGCAGTACTCGATTAAAAACGATAAGTTGATAGTATTATCAAAATTGACAAAGAGCCAAAATCAAATAAATAAAGGGGTAATTCCAGTCCGCTAAAGCAGTTTCCGATTATGTTTGCTATAATTACTAACCACATATGTAAGACGTAAAACAGTTTATAACTGGATCTATTACTAATATTTTTTTTTAATATATACTTATTTTATTTAGACTTGGGAGTGCAAAAATCGCCGTTGTATTTTGTACTGATGAACCACGAAGACATTTATTGCATATGTACACAACTTCATTAGTTTTGAAAGCACAGTGAGTACCTTATACTAAATCAAAGGAATTTAAGTAGTATTCTCTTGTACCTACCTCCATCAAAGATATTTTAATATGCCTCAAATCAGGCCAGATTAAATAATAATGATTGCTTTATATTTACCTACCACGAAAAAAGCAAAAGAAAAGTTTTACTGAATTGAAAATGGGTTAAATTTGAAAGATAATATTCTTAAATTTGGTTGGTATAGGTAGTCATAGCATAAAGTAATCACCTACTTGGTAATTTTCTTTTCTTGAAATGTTTTGTTCTTTAGAGATTTTATTGAATTTTTTTCTTTTGCAAAATGCAATAAGTTTCATATATGTAAAAGAAAATTATTGGTATTGAAACTTACAATTTAATAATTTAAAAATTCAAAACGTTTATCGAATCCATAAACAATGAGAAGTAGGTAATTCGCAAATTTTTTCAGTCCATTAAATTTATTTCAAGTTTCTTTTTTTGTTATAAAATAATTATGTAGGTAGTATAGATACCTACATACCTAGCTAAATTTATTAGTTCCGAATTGAATTTACAGAAAAAAATCAAATGTTTAATCGCTATGAAAAACTATCACAGTAGGCTTTATCTCATTATTAAATTCAATTTCATCATGAAATTGGCTTAAAATTTTCTTATATGACAATACAATGAACCTTTCTGTCAGCACTGTAAAAAGCAAAACAAAGAAAATGATGGTGGTAATCATCACATTTGCCTTCTCCCCTTCCAAAAGTGAAAATGGATATCTATCATGACGTTTGCCTTATTCTCTTCCAAAAGTTAAAATCATTTCATTGGTTAATAAATAAAATGCACACACTACTTTACTTAACGAAAGTTGAATTCATTTATACTGCTTCTCTTATTCTCTTCTGCAATTCCATAGTTTGATCATAAGAGAGAGAGAAAATAAAAATAATTATCCTTATATTGCCTTCTCCTCTTCCAAAAGTTAAAATTGTCGCTTCATTTTATTGGTTCATAAGTACACACGCACACACAGATCCTACTTAACGAATATTTTGGTCATGCGCGGTAGAACAGAATTTTAGATTTCGCTCATAGATGATCTGAAATTTGCTGATCGCCTGGTATTTGCTGTTTCTTGAAAATGCACAAAAGTGAATGAGATGGAAAATTACAAATTTTATATAGAAAAACTATAGCAGCACGGCAGACATATTTCATCTACAATTGCTGTTTATTTTTATTTTTCTCAACTAGTTATATCTTCTCTGTCAACAGATGGCTCCGGGGGTATCGAAATGAGAAATTTTGTTAAATCAATGAAATCAAGTTTTTCTAATTTAGTAGTTAGAGAAGTTTTCGATTTTATGGGTATGGATTACATTTAACTTACGCTTTTAAGTTTTATATTGGGTATGGCTCTTTTTAGATGAAATCAAGAAAAGAATAAAATTTTTGTATGTTCGTTATTTTTCTTCATTATCGATGAAATAAATAATTTTGAGAAAATGTTCAATTACAAGTTTCATAAAAACCACAAATTTTTAAAAATTTTAAATTTGAATCATCATCAACCAGTCAAAATATAAAACGAGCAATCTGTATAATTTTAGAGATTTTTAGATGACGTACCATAATGTTTGATCAAATAATAAATAAGGCAAACTCATCGCAGTCGCGGTAGGTACCTACTCCGTTACTGTCCTCTTCAATTTTCCATGTGAGGTTTCATATCTGAGACAAAATTAGTACATGCTGAGCCTAGTTTCTATTCAAATTCAAATTCAAATTCTTGTAATTAGCTCGATTCGTTCGCCAAAAATAGTTCTTGTTTCGATTTGTCTTGTCATAATGTTTGAACTATTTATGGAAAAGACATATTGTAAGAAGGACACTATCAAAGTGCTTAATAGCAATTACATTAATGTTTACCATTATCCAGAGAAATCTGCCTTGTACGCGAGAACAATATTCAACTAGTAGACGTTAGAAACATATAATTGAAGATATATTCTTTTTCAAAGTTTTTGAATGCTTTTACTTATCTTATCTTGCCAGTTGGCTGTGAATGAAATCTCTCGAATACAGCTATGGCCCAAAAGATATTATATGTATGTACCTACAATTCACTTTGTTCATTTTCAACTCACTTCGTCCACCTTTAACTCATTTCATATGCGATCCAGATGTGTACATCCATAACGAACTATCCTTTAATACCCTAGGCAGACGGGCGAAATCAATGATCATTCGTTGGTAATTGATTTTTTCAAAAAACAAGTTATCCAAGATTTTGTGAATTAAAACGAAAGGTAAAAATTCAATTACGAACGAATGATCATTGATTTTTCCCATCTACCTAGGGTATTACGCATATTGTCCATATAAACAATACATCAAACAGTGATTAAGTGATTGGTGGTCGCTGTGCCCGTTGTTTTTTTTTCATGTCATATAATATAATAATATTTGCAATTTTTTCGTGGCTTTATTTTTCCATTTTGTTAACTGTCCTGATAAAAGTCTTTTTATAGGCCTATAGACGAACTCAAATCCAGTAATTCTGCGAATTCTGTTAATTTTTTTTTTTGCTAGTTGGTTAGCAATTTCATATCCTTTATGCCATTCATGTTCTGTATATTGCTACAACAACTTTGATGTGATGAAAGCAATTGAGTTATTTAACTGTCTTTAGAGCCAGTTGATTGTTTATGTACATACGCACGAAACTTTTTACAAATTTTCCCTGATGCATGTTTTTATCAATTAATTGGTTAGGATCCCAGCACCTTGTGTAGCTTACATCTAGACACATTGATTACTAAACTCAACATATTTTCTTTTCTTAGTTTGTCGTCATTAGTACACATGTATGCGATTCACCACTTTCTCTAGTTTGGTGTCCTTAAGAACTATTTAAAACGAGCACGCCACTCAAATTTGATGTTTTTGCGCATTTCATCTGAGAGTGGAAATAGTTCTTTTCAATCTCTTAAAATTTTGAAGTGTCCAGCTAAGTCTTTAGGTTGCTTTTTAAAACAAAAATGTTTTTGGTTGGCACTGAGAGCAGTATATAATAGAACAAGCTATAAAGCGGAAATAAAACAATATCATATCACTTGGAATTCAGATGCATAAAGTCTGCGTTTACATCTCTAATTTCACATATTTGCTCCACTCTAAATTATAAGGTTAAAATTGGTTGTATACAAATAATACGGTTTGAAAGTTCATATCCAGTCTATTTAAGGGGTCTCAATATAATCTTCAATTTGTGTTAATTCTTTGGGAATTTGTAGGTCACAATGAGAATTCTCTTTTCAATGGTGCAAGAGGTCTCAGATTGTGCCATCATTATTTTCTGATTGTGCTGATAAGGATTGATAGATATACGGACGACGATGTAGTGAATATTTTTCATTAAGCACATTCATCTAGTATTTGTGGTTTCTGGAAGTATAATTTCCCTACACTATTTGAGCGGCTCTTTTGCAAATGCTGTTTTAGACTTAATTCTTTTTCTTGGAAGTAATTACGGTATTTTTTCTTTTTATATAAATCCTATCGCTCTGGCTGTTTGGTATAACTAAATAGATATTTTCCTCCCTATTCTATTTTTGAAATAATATCTACTTTATAGAGCCAGAAATTCTCTGACGGAGTTAGTTACAAATTTAAACTTTTTGAAATTGTCCACTCCTATTGACGATCATGCGATAAATATAGTATTTTCCTTTTGGAATACGAAGATTGATCATCTGATAAATAAACTTGAGGGAACAGTACAATTAGCACTAAATGCTCACATATTCCACAGAAAGCAACTTTTTTTTGCGTGGGTGGGTCAATATCTTTCATGGGCTTCTTTACATTGACGTTGTGGGAGAAATTAATGCGATGAATCAATCCTACATAATGTCATGCTTTCATACTTCCATCAGTTTTTTTTTATCAAGAAAAGGGAACTTTTTAAGAATATTTTTAGTAATATACAAAAATATAAAGTTTTGTAACTATATTGGCTAAATTATCTCAGAAGCACATAAGAATCTTGAAAGATATGCATTATAACACAAACTCTGTTATATTGAGTTGCTAAATTATAATATATGTAAGTGAATTAACAAAGTTTACTTTTAAAAATCGGATTAACCAATGTATATCAGTTTTTATATAATTTAAGGCGAAACTATAACTTTTAAAAATTTTTATATACATTTATTTGTTTCATAGAAAAAGATACATTTACAATTTCATACAAATTTGTTTCAATCTACGTAATAATTTAAATTAACGGCGAAACATAAAGACATTAAAATTCATACGCACTAAATCCACTTGATTGCCAGCCAAGTTTTGGTTGATAAGATACAGCAAGATATACCAGTGTTCCAAAGCCTGGAATTGTTTTGGCAGCTACGTAAGTTCGCTTATCTGGTGACCAAAATGCAGACATTCGTTCTTTTTCATCTTTACGCTTTGGTTTGAACTACATAATATACAAACAAATAGAAAGGGTGTGTTAGTAAGGAGATATAGATAATATTTTTTTTTTAAATTAATCCATAGCCGATAAATTAATTAATTAATGTAAAAAGCATTCTTCAAAATATTTCTCATATTAAATACAAGGTATCGTAAGGTTTGTGTTTTTTGATGGTTTGAAAATTTGTATTATCCCCGTAAAAGCTGTAAGAGAAGTCTTATCTAGGTTGACTTTAAGCTATATGTACATGCTATGCAAGCAATTGAAAAGCATCTTGGAAGGCTCAAAAGTAAGGTGATGGTTATTATGTTCCTTGAACAATCCTTTGCGATAAGTACTTGCTTTAGAAGATTGTAGCACTTTACTGTAAGTACTTCAATGGAAAAAAAAATTACATGAAAAAACTAGAAAATTTATTTCACATCAAAGCCCATAGCCCACTAGCCTTTGTACACACACCGGGTGAAGAAAGTTTGTGATAAAGTTTCTTACAGAAGAAAAAAAATATGCCATTTAACAGTAGGTACTAAGCAAGATTTTCAATTTGATATCACACATGGCCCAAATTGAACACTCCTACTACACTCCTAATCAAATTTTTCATTCGAGAACCTATAGTCTTAAAACTGTGTCCAGGTGAAATATTTTTCTTGTAAAATGAAAAAAATAAAACCAGTTTTCCTTTATACAAACAAAATGAAACTTTGGATATTGAAGGCTAAACCTTTAGTCCTACAAGTCCTACCTTCAGTCTAGTGAACTGATTTTGTAAAAAGTGAACCTAATTGTTCTATCTGCTTTTTATACACGAACAATATTCAGACAATGAAAAATTTTACTGCTTATAGCGCACTATTAAAAGAAGTCCGAAAGGATAAATTTCATACAGATTGGATAACAATCGAACTCCATCATTCTAAAGTTCTTTTTCACTTCCTTTTTGACTGGTGAAATTGATGCAAACATCGCTGCTAACAAAACAGAGGTCTTGATAAGGTCATTCAGAAATAAGCATAATCACCATGAGAAAGAGTAGGTATTAATGGTGACCTTAATCATTAAATTCTTCAGTTCACGTCAACTTAGTTTATCCTAAAATATGCCAATATTAAATAAAATATTTAAAAAAACTGATAAATTTCATAATTTTACGTTAGGGGTAGGCATTATTTGCGTTAATCTGAAAAAATATTTCGTCGACGTGGATGAGTGGGTTAGTTAGTTACCTATGTACTTGCAGTACTCGATTAAAAACGATAAGTTGATAGTATTATCAAAATTGACAAAGAGCCAAAATCAAATAAATAAAGGGGTAATTTCAGTCCACTAAAGCAGTTTCCGATTATGTTTTCTATAATTACTAACCACATATGTAAGACGTAAAACAGTTTATAACTGGATCTATTACTATTTTTTTTTTTAATATATACTTATTTTATTTAGACTTGGGAGTGCAAAAATCGCCGTTGTATGTGCTACTGACGAATCACGAAGACATTTATTACATATCTACACAACTCCATTAGTTTTGATAGCACAGTGAGTACCTTATACTAAATTAAAGGAATTTAAGTAGTATTCTCTTGTACCTACCTCCATCTAAGATATTTTAATATGCCTCAAATCAGGCCAGATTAAATAATAATGATTGCTTTATATTTACCTACCACGAAAAAAGCAAAAGAAGTTTTACTGAATTGAAAATGGGTTAAATTTGAAAGAAAATATTCTTAAATTTGGTTGGTATAGGTAGTCATAGTTACCTACTTGGTAATTTTCTTTCTTTAAATGTTTTGTTCTTTAGAGATTTTATTGAATTTTTTTCTTTTGCAAAATGCAATAAGTTTAATATAAAAGAAACTTATTGGTATTGAAATTAACAATTTAATAATTTAAAAATTCAAAACGTTTATCGAATCCATAAACAATGAGAAGTAGCTAATTCGCAAATTTTTTCAGTCCATTAAATTTATTTCAAGTTTCTTTTTTGTTATAAAATTATTATGTAGGTAGTATAGATACCTACATACCTAGCTAAATTTATTAGTTCCGAATTGAATTCACAGAAAAAATTCAAATGTTTAATCGCTATGAAAAACTATCACAGTAGGCTTTATCTCATTATTAAATTCAATTTCATCATAAAATTGGCTTCTGTCAGCACTGGAAAGAGCAAAACAAAGAAAATGATGGTTGTAATCATCACATTTGCCTTCTCCCCTACCAAAAGTGAAAATGGATATCTATCATGACGTTTGCCTTATTCTCTTCCAAAAGTTAAAATCATTTCATTGGTTAATAAATAAAATGCACACACTACTTTACTTAACGAAAGTTGAATTCATTTATACTGCTTCTCTTATTCTCTTCTGCAATTCCATAGTTTGATCATAAGAGAGAGAGAAAATAAAAATAATTATCCTTATATTGCCTTCTCCTCTTCCAAAAGTTAAAATTGTCGCTTCATTTTATTGGTTCATAAGTACACACGCACACACAGATCCTACTTAACGAATATTTTGGTCATGCGCGGTAGAACAGAATTTTAGATTTCGCTCATAGATGATCTGAAATTTGCTGATCGCCTGGTATTTGCTGTTTCTTGAAAATGCACAAAAGTGAATGAGATGGAAAATTATAAATTTTATATAGAAAAACTATAGCAGCACGGCAGACATATTTCATCTACATTGCTGTTTATTTTTATTTTTCTCAACTAGTTATATCTTCTCTGTCAACAGATGGCTCCGGGGGTATCGAAATGAGAAATTTTGTTAAATCAATGAAATCAAGTTTTTGTAATTTAGTAGTTCGAGAAGTTTTCGATTTTATGGGTGTGGGTTACATTTAACTTACGCTTTTAAGTTTTATATTGGGTATGGCTTCTTTTTAGATGAAATCAAGAAAAGAATAAAATCTTTGTATGTTCGTTATTTTTCTTCATTATCGATGAAATAAATAATTTTGAGAAAATGTTCAATTACAAGTTTCATAAAAACCACAAATTTTTAAAGATTTTAAACTTGAATCATCAACCAGTCAAAATATAAAAAGAACAATCTGTATAATTTTAGAGATTTTTAGATGACGTACCATTATGTTTGATCAAATAATAAATAAGACAAACCCATCGCAGTCGCGGTAGGTACTCCGTTACTGTCCTCTTCAATTTTCCATGTGAGGTTTCATATCTGAGACAAATTTAGTACATTCGTTCGCTAAAAATAGTTCTTGTTTCGATTTGTCTTGAACTATTTACGGAAGAGACATATTATAAGAAGCACACTATCTATATGCTTAATAGCAATTACTTTAATGTTTACCATTGTCTAGAGAAATCTGCCTTCCACGCGAGAACAATATTCAACTAGTAAACGTTAGAAACATACAATTGAAGATATATTCTTTTTCAAAGTTTTTGAATGCTTTTACTTATCTTACCTTGCCAGTTGGCTGTGAATGAAATCTCTCGAATGCAGCTATGGCCCAAAAGAATAACGATATTATATGTATGTACCTACAATTCACTTTGTTCATTTTCAACTCACTTCGTCCACCTTCAACAAATTTCATATGCGATCCAGATGTGTACATCCATAACGAACTATCCTTTAATACCCTAGACAGACGGGCAAAATCAAATTTGATGTTTTTGCGCATTACATCTGAGAGTGGAAATAGTTCTTTTCAATCTCTTAAAATTTTGAAGTGGCCAGCTAAATCTTTAGGTTGCTTTTTAAAACAAAAAAGTTTTTGGTTGGCACTGAGAGCAGTATATAATCCGTGTTTTCGTTTTTGCTACCGAAGCATAGCACGAGGGACAACTGGGGTTACTCTAACCCTGCACGGAAGTGTCAATTGCTTCAAGTGCTAAGCTCCGCGTTCGAATTAATTTGTGTTATAATCTGTCATTCAAAATGTCACCAACTGGCAATTTTTGCAGTTTTCAATTTATTAGGCATTACCGTGAGGAAATAGAGTACCTACATATTGTAAGGAAAATAATAACGTTTTTGAAAGTTGGGAAAATGTGATGACTGTGATTATTGGATTTTTGCGCGCTTGAATTTAAGAAATATCCAATGAAGTTTCCGTATTATCACTCCATATCACTCAATTCACATGTTTCACCTTGTAAAAAACAAATGTCTCCATTGAGATCAATTGCTGGCACTTCTATATATAGAGTTTCAATTTGATATCACAAATCGCTCAAATTGAACACTCTTACCCCAAAACCCCCAAAAACGTGAAATTTTGTTACCCCATCGGAAAGGTTCCCATTCATTGATTCTAAATAAAAGAAAACCCATATGACTCCATCCACGTTTACTACCGTAAAACTCTTCCCAAAATTTCACATTTCCGTCACGAACGTCATTCTCACACACAAAGTTATTTAGCTAAAGTATTTTTTTTTTAGACAGGGGACAGGAGATCCCATCCTAAGTACGGAGGCCATAGTGGCCCATTGTGCTATGCTGCTAGAAGCCCATTCACCAAAACCTTCCTGTCCTCTTAATGAAGCGAATCAGATCTTGGTGATTAAGGCTTTTCAGCTCATCCACAGATATAAGGGCAGACCCTAGAGTATCCAGTCTGTTCCGAGCGAAGGCCGGACACGGACACAAAAAGTGTTCAGTTATCTCAGGCTTTCCCTCAAGGCAGGACAGACATTCATGGCTGTCAAATGCTTCCATCCTTGTTAAATGAGCGTGAAGCGAGCTGTGGCAGGTGATGATTCCAATCATAGTTCTACATTGTTTCCTTCGAAGCCCCATGAGAAAATCAGAGATATTTTAATTGTGCCCATCAAGAAACAGTTCTGTGCACCTGCAAGTACACAGGTACGCCCATCTCTGCTGATGCTTCCTATGAGCATCCGCTTTGATGAGAGACCCGATACTCGAGGTGCCGACGGCGGGTTCCGGTCTGAGGTACGCAGAATCAGAGCCAGCCCTAGATAAAAGGTCAGCCCTTTCATTCCCCATGATCCCCGTGTTACCTGGAACCCACAGAAGGGACACCTTGTTGGGATACACAACTTATCCACAGACGACCTGCAATCTCCCAGTAATTTAGATGTTATCCGACTGTCAATCAGAGCCATCAAGGCTGCTTAACTATCCGAAAGGATAGCAATGTCCTTCCCCTTGATTTGCGAAGACTTCAGCCTGGAAGACAGTGGTGTGTCTTCCAAATGAGTACTTCATCCCAATATCAGGCTCAGGACAGTAGACACCTGCCCCAGCTCCCGCATTAGTGAGAGAGCCGTCGGTGAAAATTATTTTTAGAGCGGACCGGGCAACGCTCGATAAGGCACTTCAGTTCACGATTTCTTACAGGAACGCTCAGAGAAGCGACGCCCAAAACGAAGCTCAGGTACTATCGCATCACGTGGCATACAGAATTGCGCATAGAGGATTCTAGTCTAATCCAAAATTGATAAGAGCGCCTCATTTGAAGTTGTGAACTACAACTTGTCGATAATGAGAGTGAGATTGCGCTCCTAGGGACTTAACCTCTATTTAATCCATTCATTAATTGATAATTAATTTTCCAGTTAGATATTTTCTCTTAGTGAAGGTGCACAATTAGTTCATAAAAAAATGAATAGTCAGATTAAAGAGATGGAGTAAGTGGTGGAAAGAAGAATATTTCTGTAAATTCCGCACCTTGCTTATATTCCAATTTGTTTAATTTTCAGTTGATGCTCGCTTATTGGTGTATTATGCCATAGACAACCTACATCTGTAGATATGAAAAATTTCAAAAAGAAGCGGTCCGAAAGCTGTTTTTAAAATGAATTAATGGTCCCCTAATGCAAAGCTCAATACATTCTCTTTCTCTCCCTGCTGTATTATGTCACATAACACCCTTCGCAACTGATACGTTTTATTTGGTGAATGTAAAGTTAAAGAGCTTTCTTTGAAACAGTGATCCGGGTTTATATGCAGATTCTTATCTAATTGTCTGTTGAGTTTCTTGTTAAATCTTGAGATTGCGCTATGTGTTATAGAAATGTAGAGGATGGTGTCAAAGCCAGTATTTTTGTTTATGTCAAATTAGAGGGCTAATATCATTCATATCAGGGTAATAGTAGAGACTTTGATGTATAATTAGGGCCTATCAAAGTCCATTTAATCGCTGTAGAATCTTAATGATCTCACATCACATATTAAGCAAAGTTTAACTAGCCTACAGCTTTGATGTATCAAAGCAAAAAAATCTAGCTAAACCCTTTACTTTAACTTAAGGCACTGGGCGCGTTCACTGCCACCGAAATAGTGACTTTTTGTCGACTACGAGTCACTACCGAGCGTTCACTCCGCCAATTTTTATAGTAAACGACTACGCTTGACTACGACTATCGTTCACTCCGCACTTTGAATGTACCAAGTAGTCGACTACAATCGACTACGCTCAGGAGGATCGTAGTCGGTTTGACAGAACTACACTACGGCAACGACTACGCTACCGAAGTGGCAGTGAACGCGCCCACTGTAGATTTGGAAAGACTCATACTAGCAACTTCTTCCAGCTAACATAACTCCAAATAGATTATAAGAATTAATCAACTCCGGATCCAGCTTGTACCTAAATATCTTATGCCTAAACCGTATACTTCTATTTTACCTTGCATGGAATGAATCCACCCTGAAAATTTTCAAAACTAATAAAAATTTTATATTCCATAATTACCCAATCATCATATTGAGGAGGTTGTGTAGTTGCAGCTGTTTGAAGCATCTTTAGAAAGTATTTGAAAAAATCATTTCGATTGTTCTTCACTTCAATACTCAGAGAATCTAAGGCTGTGCATTTTCTAATAAATTTCGCACATATTTCCCTGTCTAAAAGTAAAAAAAAAAAACATTAAAAAATATCAATTTGTGGAAAATACCAGTGGACAACTTTTTTTTTTTACCTTTTGATCGTTTTAGTGCTTTCATTAATGTTTTCGCAACCTCTAAGTATCTGTAGAACTCTTCATCTAGAATTTCAAGGTATTGATCAGGCTCTACTTTTAGATTTGCAGTTGCCATGTTAATAGGACTATTTCGAAAAACACAAGACAGAAAAAATTTGATAGTAAAAAGTTAAGTAGACAATTTAACAAAAAATTTGAATTTATTTTTAGTGATAATTTATATGTCCAGAACGGAAAAAATCTGAAGGATTTCGCAACGATTACTGTCGTTTATGAAAAGTGCATTTTCTCGTCTTTTACGTCTGCTCCTAAGGTCGAATGAGCTCTTTTCAACGTTAGTAGCTTAGTATTTACCCAATGAGTAGTAGATTTCGACAGATGTGTTCAGCATGAAGGTTTTTGTTTTTATAGATTAAAGATAAAAAAGAATCAACCAAATTTCAATGCAAATGTCGTTCCTCGTGGCAGGATTAAGTATACTTTTTTGATCTACAGTGGCTGGTTCAAATTAGACGAAGATTTTTTATACAGACATTTCGGCGTACGACAACTGAATAGCTAAATAGCGAATAACGTACTGTTTCTAATCTAAACCCCTTATGAGATTTGTGGTAAATCTGACTGTTTCTAATCTAAGCCCCTTATGAGATTTGTGGTAAATCTGATGGTGTAAAATATTTCTTGCGTATCTTTACAAGATGCCTAGGTAAAATCAACCATAAAAATTAAGAAGAAAGTGAAAGACCGTCCTTAGTTACATATCGCACGGAATTGAACGAACAGATAGGAAATTTTCAGTCCGTTTAAAGTGATGTTGATCCAGATCAAATACTTACTTATTTATAGGACACATGAAATAGTTTGCATAGTGGTTTAGCTAAAGAAGTGGTGCAGGACCTGTCCTACAGCAGACATGGAAGCCTTATTAAACCGTTAACCTTCCACCCCTGAAAAGGGAGTCAATCTTCAGTGCTATTAGATTGCAAAAGCAGAAACAGTTCAAACCAGATGATCTGGTTGGTCATTTAAGTATAATAAAACAGATATGTTTCGAGCAAATGACGACAATATCTTATACAATCACATCCAAGGTGGATTTTGTAAGACCATTCGGAGTGGTTTTGGGAGACCAACAGCAACTGTGTTCCACTAAATAAACCTTCCTCCAACAAGGATCGATGGTGTGGTTGACAGACGGCCCCAAAACGAACAGTGGAGTCGGACTGGGTGTATATTAAAAGAGCCATAAATGGCTCAAGCATTAATATCCTCTTGGACAGTCAAGTCGTTCTCAAGGCTTAAAGTCATACACTATCAAGTCAAGAATAGTCTGGGAGTGTCTGCAAGCCCCTAAAAATCTATCAAGGAAAAACAAAGTTATCCTCATCTGGGTTTATTGAGAAAGGCTATAAGGACTTCGTCAGACAAAGAAATTTATTGACACCTCTGGCGGAAAAAGAAAAGAACTCCTACTCCTTAGGAAAACAGAGCTAAAAAATTATTACAGAACTTTTCTCAGGCCATTGCCCATTGAGGTATCACCTATACAAAATGAGCTTGGCTGAGACTTCCTCCTGCCACTTCTATAGGAATGCCCCTGAAACCACGGAACACCTGCTCTGCAACTGTGACGAAGCATTGGCTAGGCGGAGATTATTCCACCTCGAACATGCTTTTCTTCCACCAAGCTACGTGTAGAACCTAAATTCCAGAATGGTTCTAGACTTTATTAACAGTTCAAACCTAGAAAGGGAATAAATTGAATGGGGACTCACAATAAATTTGGCAGACGCTTATGCACCCTCAACAAAATCTAATCTAAGCTAATGTAATCTAGACACATCGAGATTAGCAGAGCACTTTGAAAACCTTCCTCGTGTGGAAATGTAACGATATTTCTCTGTGATTATATATACTGGGGTAAAGACGAAGAAGGAGCTTGTGAAGGTGGTAGTAAAAAACAAACAAAAACAAAATGCTAATAATGTAATTGAAGTAATATTCAATATTATTTGATTAAAAACAGTTAAACAGATTCTGATAAATTTATTGAAATGAACCCAATTAATTTGGTTATAGTGTTAGTACTTGGTAGTCCCTAACAAACGGCGTTATATTTAAAAATTAGTCTGTACTGATTACCCACCCACATTCATATTTGCACCTATTTCATCCTAAATTTTATTCTTCACTTTGGTATACTCACTAAAAACCATATATATAAAAATTTAAGATAATTCAGATATGGGATGGGAATATCAGATGCCTTTTCAATGGAAGAGTATTTTTAAAGAAATTCCAGAATTCAGTTTGAAAATTAATTAAATTACGCATTGTCCTCGATTTTTTAGCTTTTAATTTTTTTTTCGAAAAAAAAAACAATAATTTCAACGACAAATTTTGGGATTTCGCTCTACGAAAACTGCATTATCGTCAAAATAAATAAATATGAATAAATAATTAACACTTTTATTTCAAATCATCAAATTCATTTTTATATAAATGAAATCTACATACCTACATAAATATAAATAAATTTGAAACTTTAAAATGAGTAAAATTAACAAAATAAAAAGTATTTGTTCAAACAAATTTAAAATAACTGCCAATAAAAAAAATCTGCACATTCCAGTCACCAACACATCTCCATGCGTGTCGTCGGAATCGGTACACGTGCAGGCATAGGAATAAAGTTTACGTCAGTCTTTCTTCAATTTTGGAGTGATGATGAGTGAATAAAGAACAAATTCTGTGAAATTAGAGAAGTTTTTTTGTTTTCTTCAGAAAAAGTAAGTTTATAGAATAATTAAGTACTTGGAATAACGTTTTTGCATGTAAGGTTAGTAAATTTAAAAGTTTTTATCAGTTAAAACAGTGATGACAGATTTGCTGTGTAAAGCCAAAGAGAAACAACATCCATTTTCATGCATGTTTGAAAAATAAACGATTTTTAATGAAAATCAAGTCTTTGTTAAATATAGGCTGCCAAACATTTCTAGTGTGTGTACCTATTTAAAGTTTCGTTTCTTAATTTATGTAATTTTTGATAAAAGATTAATTATTGAAATATAAAAAAACATCCAAAAATAAAATGGAATGTGTACCGGAATAATTTTTTAATAATTCTACAAATGGCAGGTATAAATGTAGACATATGATTTAGATTTTGAGGTTTTAAAGTAATGTAGGTACATAAATTAATTTAATACTTATTGGCATTGTAATTAAATAAATCAAAATTCGTTAAATTAAAAAAAAAAAAAATAAACTAAAATTTTAACGCATGAAGAAGGATAAAAAAAACTAAGAAGAATACGTTGCCATTTGTGTGTGTATACATATATGACTACAGAACTGTATACGCAAATGAAATACCTATGTAGGTAATGTGGAAAATTCTATTTCATTCTACTTTTGGAAAATTTTGCTTGACATATAAGTCGAAAATGGGTTCACTCTTCACTGCCGCTTTGTATGCATGTATATATATGTATATGTGATTACATGCTGCCATAACATGATTTCACGGATTACTGGAGAAACTGTATGGGGAAAATTAACGAACAAGCAATTACTTCTTTTACTTTTGGGATCTGGTGTAACTTAGTTAATTTGAATTTTTCTTGTTTTTTTTTTCTGAATTGAAACTCAAATTCGCTCTGACTAGCTTTTGTTGTGACATTTTGTGTTATAGCCCTAATATCACGTAAAGTACATTCTTAATGGACATTGAACAGTAAAGCTGTCAGATAGTTTAACCTAGTGGTGCGAACGGTATCTATAAGTATGTAAGTATATGTATATGTAAGTCGAAGTCCTTTATTTATATTCAACGAAAAGAAGTAGATTTGTATAGCTCTGATTTTCTTCACGATGATCCGTATCAAGAAAATGTCGATTTAATCTACACAAAGCATCCTTTTCTAAACAGAGCCTATTATAGATAATATAAACAGATTTCTCAATTTTTTTTACAATTTGTATTATATGTATTAAAAAAAGTTTCAATCAAAAATTTGAAAATGGTTTGTTACATTAATATAATATTTATGCCATTACCGAATAGGCATAAATTTTCTTATTAGCTTAGCAAATTCTGTGGATGGAAGAAACGTAAGTTGTATTGGTAAAGCATTTTTGGAGAGAATTTTAATTACCTAATATACAGTGATCGCTGGATAATCCGTAAAATTAAATTTTCGGCTATAATCCGGACATTTGATCTATCGTTGTACCCAACGTTTATTTACGTGGCGTTTCTGCCTGGGCCTGGAATAAATAGATTTTGAATTTTCCATATTATCGTAATATGGCTTGTATTTTGTACTAAAAGCTGTGTTTATACTTTTTAAGATTAAACTAGACCATTTTCAAAATTATTATTATGGGCAAGAGATCCCTTTCCCAAAATGAACTGATACCTCAGACCCCCATAGCCAAATTACTTTAAAATTCCTATCTCTAGGTCTTTTTCCTATTGATACAAAATACTTACCAATTATAAAACTTGGCGGTTGGTTAAGTGAGTAAACTTGACATCATTTTCTCATCAAAATTTAACAAAATAAATAGATATAAAATTCAGTAAATATCAAATTAATACAAATTACGTAAAACTAATTAAGTAGGTAATTATTTTTTGAAAAAAAGACATTAAAATCTCAAAGTAAAGATAAAAAAAATAAGAAATTCTGTGTGATGGATGAACCTGGTGACTTTCTACCAATCTAACTAAATCCGGTTCAATATTGGTGAGTTGCAGCCTTAAATATCCGCGTTCGTTGATTTTCAAAAGGTTTCTTTGTTTTGTCAAAATGTTTGTAACCACACTGAAGCCTTTTACGACTAGGTATATGATGATGGAAAAGCGATAAGGTATTTTTATTTTTGAGCAATGCTCCACAATGCAGGATACTGTGCTTCAATTTTGCTTTGCAACCAGAACTTCTGATAGCTTTGGTTGAACTTTTGCTTAAGCTCCTCGTCTGTGCTGATGGTAATCAATTCTTCTTGCATTATAGACATTAGCTTCTTCCAAGGCTGTGATATTGTACGGATTTATTATCCATTGAGGAATTTGTAAATTTAAGAGATCCTCAAGCCTCTTAGTAAAATCCTTGTGTAATGCGTCCAAGTGAGTGACATATGATAAAATAACATCGTCTTGAAGCATTTCTGGTAATTTTGATAAATGCGGAAACTGTGAATATTTCTGCTTAAATTTTGTTTATAAAGGATGAGTTTACCCACAAAGGCCGATATTATTGATTTTGTTTAAATCAAGTTGAGATCGTCACCCTGCAGCTGCAATATAACTTTGTTAAACATATCAAAGATATCAGTCAAGTACTAAATATCTATTTTACAATTGTTCAGATTTTCTTTCAAATTCGGATCTTTTTCTTGTAAAAACTTTAACACAGATTCAAAAGAGCTGAAAATCTTGCTAAATAGCCTACGAAATTCAGTGTACAGAAGTAACCGAGTAAAGACTTCGTCGTTTTCCTCACATAGCTGAGTAAATAACCGATAGTTCAAAGAATTGCTTCGAATCTTGTTGACAGCATTTTTAACATATTTGTAAAGACTGATGCAATCTAGGACTCTGCCTTTTTTCTACTAAATGCTGTCTGTGAATCACGCAGTAGTAGATGAGTATATTATCATTTAAGCTCCAACGAATTTCAAAACTCAAATGAACTTTGCAAGCTTGTTATTTAGTAAAATATCAGTAGCAATTTTAGACTTCAACTTGATCATGATTTCGTTTGTGTTAAATAGCGTATACGCGTCAAATACAGAGCAAGTCAAAACGTACCTGAAAGACTTGTACGCTCGAACACATTATCATGCACGAACTTGTGCATGCTTATTGACTTGCCCAGTTTTTCATCTTGTACGAACTTGTGCACGCTTATAGAATTGTTGAGTTTCTTAAAAATACAACAATGATACTTCCTACTAAAATATTAGTCATTCTTATAACAAGTTGGTAGACGTAACACAACTTATACAGTATCTTGAAGGTTTCAAATAAGAGCTTGTGTTAATTAATAAGGGTCGATTTTTAGACCTCGTCGACCCCCTAAATCAGTTTTCGTTATTGTCGACTCCTGGGAAACCGATATCGACTCCGAGGGGTCGATATCGACCACTTTGGCAATCTCTGCTCTAGATGGTATTTGACTTTACCTATCATTTAGCAATTTTAATTTTAGTATAGAGTATAGAGTATAGTATAGTTATAGAGCTGATACCGCACCGATTTCATTTCTTTCATATTTCTTTCAAAATCGTTCCTTAAATGACTTTATGGCCATCGTGCTATTATCCACCTTTTCGCTTGATATTTTTAAAGACTTTTTTCCATACCGAAATGTAATATTGTATAACCAAGCAGAAAGCAATGACAGAAGCAGAAGTCCGACATAACTGCTTTGTCAACCACAATGAAAGCAGAAGCAGAAATCAGTGACTTGTCAATTACATTGTTAGGTGTTATAATTTTTAAAATGTTCATGTAATTGTTAATTAATTTATTATTTCTAACAAAATTAATTAATTTTTCCTCCATAGACTTTATTTTTCTCGCATTAACACTTAAAGAGAAAGGACGTCAACAATGAAATAAAAATTTTAGCTCTCTTTGTATTGGCAGTACTGAGCAGAAGCAGAAGTTTTGAGATTTGATCAACTTTCAAGTTCTGTTTCTGCTGCCGCCGCGCCGCCGCTGCCTCTGCTTTCAGCTTGTTAGTGCTCGAACAGTTGCATAGTTTCAGAAAAAATTCTGCCTCTGTCGCTGCTTTCTGCTTTGAATGTGTCATAGGCCTTACTGAAGTAAGACATGGAACATTTCTTTAGTCTTCTCTGTCAGAGTTTCATGAGAATATATGGGAACATGTCTCACCCTTTTTGTCTGAAAGGGCCTTACTTCTATTTCAGGAAATTTAGAAGGTTTGAATGTTTCCTATTTTTGCTCGTACCAGAGGAAGTTCCTGTGTCTTTATCATCAGATTTTAACGTTATCGAATAACGAGCGAATAACACTCATATAAACTTCTCTGGCGAGGAGTCATAACTGTGTATAGTGTTCAACACAGTCATACATTATCATAACCGGGTGGTTCTGCTGAAGTTTGGGTGCAGTGGGGCGCCCATCAATTGAGCCAGTCCAATTTTCAAAATGTTCAGGCCGGCGTTCACGTCTAGGTTCCACATAGTCCTACAGTTTAGACAAAACTGGTACCTATGTGGAGACCTCGACGGCCTCATCGGCTCCGAACAATTGGCGCATAGCTTAGTGGTGTGGAACTCATTCCCTTCCAGAACGCAGCAATCGACCTTAAGTGCTCGTAACAAATAATCATTTGGCTTCCGCACATGGCCACGAATCGGCGAATTTGCGGCCATTTCTTTTGAACCTATACATACTAGAGTTTTTGGCGTATTCTGGGTTATTTGCTTTACTAAGCGATGCGTAATGCTTGAACCGTAAGCGTGCAACTTTTCGTTGACCATAAACCACTTGGCGTTGGAAAAACCATGTTAGCCGCTCTTTTGTATACGCCACATAATCTAATTATATGGGCGATTGCGTGGTTGTTTTTGCACTTTTCGGAAGGGATTTTGTATATTTCGCCAGTAAAACTTTCCGAGCATACATGGACGTATTTTAGTGGAATGTTTTCGATTTGATTTTAATTAGACTAACGTTTTTGACTTGGTTCGGTACTCTCACACCGCCAATGATTAACCGACATCTAGGATCGAATCCAATAGCCAACTTGTAATAGTCGAAGTTAAATTTTTCCTGGATGTCGGTCATCGTCTTGTCATCATGTGCGAGTGCGCTACACTTGCTGGTCTTTCGCCGTTTTTTCGCCTCTTGCGACGGTGGTATTGACACTTCCTTTTTCATCGAAAAGGTAAGTGCCACGCTATCCGTGCAAATAAACCCATCGAATTTCTTTTGGCCCACCGAAAGTACTTTAAAGAATTTCTGCCATTGCTCGTCTTTTTCTTCCCGAAATTTATTCCAATCACCTTTGTACAATTTCAGTCCGCGTAGACGACTATGGAGCGCTTGTGAATCGTAGCGCACATGATGGATGATGCTTGTAAATCGGTACAAGTGCAAAATTTTTATGCTCATTAGCTTCGTTGTAGCGTTACATCCACTGACTTATAACAATGGACTGAGCTTATTGCCATTTTCCTATAGGAAAGAATGGCACAAGCTTTACAGTTCTCTCTTTCGCCCTATGGCAGAGTTGGAGCTACCAACACAAATATTGCTTACTGAACGTTTACTTATGCCATTTGATGTTTTTATGTTGGCTTCAGATGCAATCACCGCAGAAAGAATAAGGTAAAGATAGTGTTTACCATGCGCCGTCTCTCTTGCCCATACGCAGGATTCAGTTAAGAATAACTTTTGAAAATTAAAGTCGGTATTAGTTTAATTTCTTATAAGAGTGCTTAAAAGCGATTAAAATATCACTTGGACACAAGAAAATAATTTTTTTAAATTTAATTCGATTTACGGGTGTAAAATTTCATCTGATTGGTTGAGTTTTATATATTTTTATGTAGTAAACGTTTTAAAGGGTGCTCTAACGGTGATATACAGAAATACAATATTTTTTGTGCCACATGAAATAGCAAATCGCTCAGTCCATTGTTATAAGTTAGTGGTTGCATCTTGTCAAAGATCCGCAAATAATTGTGCGGTTGTTGCTTTATGTTGTAAAATTTTGCATCGTCATCTATATAGCCAAGATGTTCGTTCATGTGGTACAAAAGTTCCTGGTTTGGTCTATAGAGAAGCAAGCTTTCGCGAACGTCTCCCTGAAAGCGTACCGGAATGGATGATGGTGAACCGTATGAGAACCAGGCAGCTCCCTTAAACTATCAGTCGCGACCTCCACCCCAATTTAGGATTTCCGATTGTCCTTGTCCTCCTCCTTTACACAAAAAAAATTATTTGTTTTTGTTTTTGGATACTAAATGAAATGTGTTTAAAAAATGTGTGCTATTATTTTTATAATTTTTCTTTCATATTAACTACAGTAGACTCGCAGTTATATTAACACCGCATTATATGAATCTCCGGATTATGAACACCAAATATTTTACATTGAGTTAAAAGTTTAGCTGAAAAATACAATGTTGCAAAATAAACAAGAGAAAATAGCTCCGGCATTCTAAAAGCTATAAATTCCACTTTCGTTGGCCCGGAAGAAAAGGTCGGAACTACCCAGAATTGAAAAGACGCTGTTCCGCTGGGCTTTTAAGTTAACGTGGCAGAAACCTGCCAGTGAATGGACATCTCATTAAAGTAAAAACCAAGATGGTGCACGCGAAAATTTAAGAAAATGGTTTTAACGCAAGTGACGGATGGCTCCAGTGATTTAAAAGCCAATTTGGTATTAAATTTATAAAACTTTGTGGAGAAAAACTGTCAGTAAAACTCGTATTATTGAAATTCTTAAATATTTTTGCTAAGAGAATCTTTTGACCGTGATTTCCATTTAAAATAAATTTTGCAAAGAGCACTAGAGCTATTTTTATGGTTAAGGTTTTTCTTTTACCATTTAAGACCCCATTTTAAAAAAAATTTTATAAGTCAGTGTTGCACGCGACCCTCTGGAATTTTCCCATCCAGCCAGGAAGAATGCTTTTGACTTTAGCTAAGCCAACCTGTTGTTTTTCAAGCTATCTTATGCATCCTCAACTCTCCGACCGGCTAAGATGGATGCTTTTAGTGCTTCGTCGAACACAACTCAACAAGTTAAAGCTTTGGAACACAATTATACTGCATATTTTAAGAGTTATGCATATTGGTTCTGGTAGATAACTTAAGGGGGTAAAAAAAGGAACCTTCGACGGTATTTATAGCGAGAGCGTAGCAGCCCATGTAAAATGCATAGAAAAAATTAAAATCAAAAGATTCACTCTCATTGGACATGCTAAAAAGTCTGCATGTATCCACTGTCCGGAACATAAATTAATCAATGTTTCAGAAAACATTTTCCTGAATTATCGAGCGATAACTCTACCTAATAAATCAATATAATTAATATTTTATCAAATAATAATAAAAAAAAAAAAACAGTAATACTTGTATATAGATTTTTTATTGTGGCTTACAATAATTCAACAACATTCTTTGATTAAGGTTACATCAAAATTATACTCTTGCTATATATATGTAGGTATAGATACAAAAAACACTTATTGGATTTGTCATATCCATACATCCTTTCCATAACCATCAAAAACCTATATGTTGTTAACTTGTTTCCCCAAAATAGTTGGGAATGAAAAATTGTTCTTGTTGAGGAAGCGATTTTTTGCTTACTCCCCCTTAATTTAAAGGTAGCACATACATTTTCAAAAATATCTAATTCTAAAATGAGTTATACCAGCAATTCTAAATAGAACATGAATATTTCCATCTTTTTAACTGTTTTCTTCTTCTTCTATATTATAATTTAGAAATATGTTTTTTGTTGTTAAGTAAACCGTTCTAAATATTTACATTTCAACCTTGAGTGGTTTCTTGTTTTTTTGAAGACATTTCATTTTTTTTTAAAGAACATTATTTATATATATATATATATATTTTTATCTATCACATTTTCCTATATTTTTAACATTATATTTATGTATATTTCACAATTTTTGTTTTTTTTTTTTGTTTTTTTTTGTATAGATTTAAATGTTTGTTTCTTTTGAATTGACTAAATTTTGACAACATTTGTATTATACTCCTCTAGAAGTCTGTAACGGAAAGAGTAAATACTTATGTAAATGCAGTCTGTTGAATTTGTAATAAGATTTCTTCTTAAACCTTATCCCTACTAAACGTATGGAAAAGCAAGTACCGATGCCTAAGCTATATTCTAAAATAAAATCTAAATTTTAGCTTTGTTCCTTAATTTTGTCAAAAGGTGGTTATCTCGAAATGTGTTAATTAAAAAAATTCCGTTCAAGGACGATTACGCAAAAATAAAAAATACAGCAGCACTCAACAGCATAATAAGGGATTTTACTTAGAAACTTATGTAATGTTTCATTTTATTTTAAATGTTATTAGAAAAAGTATATAAATTAGACCAATTTTGGAAAGCTTAGGAAAAAAAATAAATAAATAATTTGTCAGTATGAACAATAATTTAGACATTATAGTAATACTTGCTTTTGATCACTAGTCACTTTTTTTAAAAAGAACACTTTTCCATCTTGCTAATATCCAATAGGACCATACGGTTTATAATATAGAACTACTCTGAAGGTATCAGTATGGATTAATGGAAGCCTGCATTTAATATGGCTTGGCAAATATCTTCCAAAGCATATATATTCTGTGGATAGCTGCGGCAACTATACCTACTTTTCGTATTTTTGCTTTTCTATCATACTTAATAGTTCATGGGACAAATTTAGATGTTTTTTTTAGTTGTTTCTTTCATTTTCAAAATCGCTCTTTTAGTAGTTTTTGTTCCCAACTGACTTACCATATACATATGTACTATGTACATATAAATATATACAGGGTATTTCGAATCAGAGTATCTTAAAGCATACCACGTTAGTCCTTCTTATAAACTGAAGAAAAATAGTATTGTCATGGTAGTGAAAATATTTTAAAATAAGGACTTTTTCCTGAAATTGACCCTGGGAAAACCCATTTTTGTTTTTTCAAAACCATACAATTATTTTATTAAAATAAAACAGGTAGCAACAACTAATAGACAATTCGAAAGCTGTTTTAATCAGCGGTTGTATAAAATTAACAGAGATAAAATCAGCGAAATCACTTAGAAGTTGTAAGCGATTTTGCCTATCTAAATAACGATCTGGCTGGTTAGAGGGGTTGCGTTTACCTGAGCGGACTTCGTTCCACAGGTAAAAAAAGCAGTTTTCAAAATGATTTTAGTTCGATTTTTGTTTTTTTCATCTGTTTTCCAGAGACACCGCTAACGAGCGAATAACACTCTATTAAACTCCTCTACAAGAAGGAGTCATAACTGTCATAGTGTTCAACACAGTCATACATTATCATAACCAGGTGGTTTCTGCTGAAGTTTGGGTGCAGTGAGGCGCCCATCAATTGAGCCAGGCCAATTTTCAAAATGTTCAGACCGGTTTTAACGTCTCGGTTCCACAAGGTACAACATTTTGGGCAAAACTAGTACCGATGTGGAGACCTCGACGGCCTCACCGGCTCCGAACAATTGGCGCATAGCTTAGTGGTGTGAAACTCATCCACTTCCAGAACGGAGCAATGCATCTCAACTATTTTGGGCTATTTGCTTTACTAAGCGATGCGTTGTTCGTTCGGTGCATATGTAATGCTTTAACCATAAACGTGCAACTTTTTGTTGACCATAAACCGCTTGGCGTTGGAAAAACCATTTGAGCCGCTCTTTTGTGTACGCCACATAATCTAATTGCATGGGCGATTTCGTCGTTGTTATTGCACTTTTCGGAAGAGATTTTGTATATTTCGCCAGTAAAACTTTCCGTGCATACATGGACGTGTTCTAGTGGAATGCTCTCGATTTGATTGTAATTAGACTAACGTTTTTGACTTGGTTTGGTACTCTCATACCGCCAACGATTAACCGACATGTAGGATCTAATCCAACAGCCAACTTGTAATAGTCGAAGTTAAATTTTTCCTGGATATCAGTCATCGTGTGCGCTACACTTAGTGGTCTTTCGGTGTTTTTCGATGTTTGCACTTTCTTCTTCATGGAAAACGTAATTGCTACGCCATCCGTGTAAATAGACCCATCGAATTTTTTTCGGGTCATCTATTTCTTTCTTCCCGGAATTTTTGCCAAATACCTTTGTACTATTTCAGTCCGCATAGACGTTTATACAGCACAAAGGAGTCGTAGCGCACATAATAAAATCTTTAATCTTGCGTAACTCCGAAAGTAGTTAATGTTATTTATAGAAAAGCGCTCATAAAATTTCCTCATCGGTTCGTAAGGAGATAACGTGGTATACTTTGAGAAACATGCTTTGATCCGGAACACCCTGTATATACTGTACAAAATTAGTGCAAAATTGAAAACATTATTTTAAATAATAAATTAAAAAAAAAAGATATTCAATTTAATAAAACTTAACTAAAACATGTCTCAGAAAAAATTGTTACAATCTCAGACATTTGCCATCTTTAGAATTAAAGAATAACTAAATGTAAGATAGTTTTCTTTTTATATAAGGGCTTTATTACTTAAATACTTATTAATCTAAAAGTTTTATATTTTATTTGACACAAAAAATCACTTTATTCCTAATAGAAGCCATCTTCCATTTTATATCAACTTTTTTTCTTCAATTCAACAATAATTTTTAATTTCCCTTTATTTATTTTTTTTTCTTGAGTATTTCCTTTATTATTTCCCAATATTGTTCAATAGCTTCAACTCAGGGCAATTTGGCGGATTTGGCTCTGTTCAAACAACATTTACCCCATTTGTAGCAAACCAACATAAGATTCATCTGATGAAATGAATAGTAATCAAATCGGACGAAAACCGATGTTCCGTTGTGTTTAAAGAACTTTTCTTGACTTTTTCTCTGTAAGATTTCGGAATATCGGTTTCATAGTCGACTAAGTTGACTAAGGCATAAGTTTAAGTTTTGTCATCCATAATTAATTAAACAGCCATCAAAGTTACATAGAAAATTATCATACACATATTTAAACAATCAGCCATTTTTCTCACCAAAATTCCTGGATTTGTTTTAAAGCATTTACAACTATCTTCACTAATTTTGAATCGATTACTTCCTTAATTTTAACTCTTTAGCTATCTGAGCGAAATTATTTTCCTCGTTACTTGTACATAATTGTTTAGCGTTCTTTTAATTCTTTCGATCCCATTTTTTACATTTAAAACGTAAACTTAACAGTTATTTTTATGGAAAAAAATGCGTTGGTAAATATTTCTTCTTAACAAAACAACAATGCGTTGCTCATACTAGTATTGCCTGAGCAATATAGTTTTGTAAAAAAATTTTCTGGGACATGCTTTACCTTGAAGATTCCAATAATGCGTGGTTTTAATTTTATAAATATTTACTTAGCTCTTTGTTATTGTTTAATCTCAAAGGCGTCGAAATTATCAACAGCTTCAGTGGATATTGAATTCTTTACATGTATTTCTCTATTAGATGTACATAAATATGTATACATATATGCTTAACTAATTCATTTAGAAATTATTACACGTTTTACCATTAGATTTTTACATACAAATATTTGTTTTTATCTTGTTTATTTTTTTGTTTTATAATTCTTTCATTGTACAGTTATATACTTATCCGTTACAATTAATCTACATTTTTACAACTTTTATTTAATCAAATTTTGTTGTTGTGTTGTGCTATAAACCAGTTAGGTAAGGGTTTTCTTTTAATAACATTAATTTTTTTTCATTAAACATTTATGAAAAAATTTTCTTTTCAACTATTTTAACGAAATTCATATTATTGGAGTGCGCGGGTAAGAGTGCTTTTTATATACATGGAATGCTTGTTTTGATGTGTTCTTTTTTTTTTTTTTTTTTTTTAAATATATAATATATTTTTTCTGCATATATAATTATAAAATAATTATGAAAATATTTATAGTGTTTTTTATGATTTTCTACTTTATACCAACTGTACAATTTATTTTGTAAAATTTTTGATTTTATTGTCTGAAATGTACATTTTGATAAAAAATCAAGGTACGGTTAGTAAATGAGCGAAAAAAACTTCAACGGTTAAGCTTGTTAGTGAATATCAGAGAGTTTGTATTTTAATTTTTACAAATCTTCTGTTTCATGCAAAGTTTTGTTCTTAATTTTTCTGATTGATTTATTATAAATTGATTTAATATGATTAAAGGTATATTTAATTTGAAAATGCTATATAAATCTAGATGGTAACCTAGACAATAAAATATTAAATATTTTGTGGAGTATGAAAATATGATAAACTAAAGTTTTTGTTTTTAGATATCACAATTAGTGAAAATTTACATAGGATGATATTTTATGAAAATTTTCATTCAAGTAGTACTTGTTAAAAAATATTCAAATTAAGAAAGGTAGTAAAACAATTTACAAGAAAGTATAAAAATTTGAAGAAGTCATCACCATTTGTATGCATGCTCTTGGATAATTTGGAAAAAATAAAAAATAAATACATCAAGAGCATATAATGTGCAATTAGAATTTCTTGTAACTAAAACAATGCCGATTATTATTAATGAAGAATTTAATTGAAACTTGAACCGACAATATCCGATATAAAGCCATTTATTTTGAAAGTGGGGCCATTTCGTTTGGGTATAGTAAAATTTTTATTTATTTCAGAATATTTATTTAACATAATTAGATAATAAATTTATATAATTTTTTACTACAAAACGCACATAAGCTGGCTGGCTATTGGATATTATAATAATTTTTAAATTTACATATTTAAACTGTAAAATCAATAAAAATAAGATTTAAGGAGTATATGCATCAGCAGTAAAAAATTATAATGCGATATCAGGTCAATATCCAATGGAAAAATTCATTTTAATTCATTTTGTGATTAATCAAAATGAGGTACACATGATCAAATTCGAAATACGACAAAATTGGGGTAAATCTGTCAAAATATTTGACAAAATATACGACAAGGGAAGTGCGACCAGAGATCAGAATCAACATCCAGGATTTAGTAAACACTAAAATAATATACATATGTATATATATATATATATATATATATGTAGGTCGAATAACGTTCTTCAAAAATTTAAGCTCATTCATTAAAAAATAACGAAAAATATTTTTGGGCAGATATAAAATTTATGAAATTCTCAAAGAAAAACAACGATAATGTCCTAGATAGGTGGTGGTTTGCTTAAGACTCGAATTCGCTCAATCTTGTACCTCTGGTTAGTGGAGTATTGAAGATGTTCATATATGACAAAAAATGTTTAACATAGTTATAAAGAAGAATATTTCACACTCTTGGGCTAGTAACCTAACCACTAACTAGCAACCACAAAAATTTGTATTTAACATTTTATTTTGTACGGTAATGCCATACTGGATTTCGTACAACATTTTAGTACAATTGTATGAGCCGTATTATTTATATCTTGCCACTGACATATATAACATGGACTGCCTGATTTTCTATTTCATATGGGTAAACTTTTGTTGGCAGGGTGTGACAATAATCTTAATTTCAAGTTTTACTTTCGCTTTAATATTCATATTAAAAGTTCAGTAAATTACAGATGCATTCGAAATTATATCTATTCTTGGAAGTTTATCTCCTATAACATCAAGAATTCCTTAAACTCGATTTTTAAGCAAATAAAATTAAGCAATTTTTTCTGCCTATCCCTAAAAGTAGCTATGGGGAACAGAGAAAGGATTACAAGTACTGTATTGCCATCTATTTCTATTCTATATATTCATTTGGAAAACCACTGAACTGAACTAGACTATGGTGGATTTTGTATAGAACTTATTATTTATAGTTCAGCGAAAAAAAGTAGTTAAACCAAAAAGAGAGAACTATAGAAAAGTGATCCCATAATAATGTCAAATAATGTAAGCAATTTTTATAGCGTCAGCAGTCCATTGTATATATGTCAGTGTATCTTGCATACTGTCAGAGAATTTGGGATACATAAAAGATTGTGAATTTGAGTAAGTGATTGACAGTGAGCTAGCATCTTATCCCTGATTTCAATAAAAATAATTTGTAGAAATTTAAACAATTGTTAAAAGCAAATGGTTTAAATAATTTGTTGACCATTTTTAATTTTTACCTTATGTATATTTTTAAAACTGCAACATTGTAGTGCCAATGCTTGGGCAGGGCAAAGTTCCAAACATTGACTTTGTATATGCTATAGAGCCTAAACTACTATCCATATAGGAAAATAGTCTTCTAGTAATTTAAAGCTTGGCTCCTTACCTTTCCAAGGGCTACACTTCCTATATACCTTACTTAACAAAATAATAAAATAGTTTCTATTACAAAGTAAACTTACCATTTTACGCTCAATACCTCTCAGCTGAGTGATAATTGCATGTGTGTATGTGCAGCCGGACTCCCCTGTAGGCAGTTACATTCGATATCATCAGCCCACGGCATCCCATGACGGCACAGCGACATTACAATGATTACACAGCTGAGAATTTCTGTTTGGGGAATCGTAGTCATTTGGTTAAGATACATTTTTTTAAATAATTTTGTTAGGAAAGGTATGAAAATTTTATTACGGCTCGGAAGATAAGAAAGCAAACTTAAGATTTTTAGAACACCATTTTTCTGTATGAATAGTAGTTTAGAGCGGAGAAGCTATTCAAATCAAATTTTTGTCAGTTTTACATAAGAGCACTGCAAATATTTTAGAATGTAAGGACTCCGTTGGGCCTCGCATGTGGTAGGGAGGGAGTCTGTTTCATGGCTTGTGAAGTATTCTCGAGGGTTTTGGTAAGGGCTATTGATTGTGTGCCCCTGCATTAACAACATTAACAACCTTAGTCAATTCTTTCAAACTTTCATAATTTAACTTTTTTTTTTTAATCTTAGTTGCAATCTAATTTTCTTAAGAACTTATGTTAACTGTTTTTTTTTTTTAATTCTGTTCCGGAATTATAAATTGACAAATTTTCATTTTTAAAACTTAAAACTAAAAGTTGGAAATGTTGCTTTAATCAGTTTACAAGATCTACAAGAATATTTTCAACTAACAAGTATATAAACCGTTTTAAAATTAAGTTTAAAAAAAAAATAAATGGAACAGTCAGTGCAGAAATAATTTCTGATATAAAGTAAATTTATAAATAAATTACAAATATCCAAGTATGTATTGGTTTTCTTCTATAAATATCTCAAAAATTTTATCATCATATTCACCGAAGTGGAGAAAATTGCTCAAAATGAGTCTCATCAAAAAGTCTCTTCAGTACATCATGTATGTATGTATATAGGTTGTAAAAGCGGTCATGCGGTGGCATAGTTAAATTGCACACTTTTATACATTTTATATCATTTCTTTATTTTTTATTTTTTTTTTTTCAATAACAATTTATTATATTTCTGTAAATAATAATAGTTACAGCGCAGTTACATTATTAACATATAATTATGTATGGAAGCCTAAAAATGTATGTATGTACAGTAAAGCAAACCTGATGCGGATGTATATTTTATAAACACAAAAATGTCTGTATGTATTCTGTTATATATTCGCTGTGTTTTTATACCTTTTATTCGACTACAAATTCACAAAAGTCTTTGCATGGATTAGTGAGTGAGTGCTTTTCAATGGAGCTTTTCTCCTTTCATAGGATTTCTTCTCAATTCACTCAACCTGATGCTGGAGCATTTGACGAGAAAACTTTACATAAAAAAATTTGCATTTTTATTCACGGACGTTCATGCATCCAAATTTCTTTATTGAAAATGTTTATTTGTGTTTTGTGGTGAGATTTCTAATAAAAATCTCTCCCCCTGTTTTTATTCCATTTTATTTCATTAGATCCAAAAATCTCTGTGAGAAGGATTAATTCTAAAGCAGAATAGAGTTTTCGAATCCACAATATGTTTATATATGTGAATATATATATATATATATATATATGGATATGTATTTATGTTTGTATGTATGTATATTTTGCTAAAGTGGCAGATTTCACCTGTTGTTGAGGTGCGAGCGTGCGGCACAGCACTCTGTTCAATTAAACTCCCCCTCGAGGATTTCAAGTTCATGAATACTTAAAGCCTATTAAGGAGGGTTATACTACCATAATATAACACTTAAAGTTTTCCTGGGATTTACAGTAAATTGATTCTTCTATACATATATAAATATATTTGAAAAATACGAAGAATATGGCTGAGGCTTTTATTTTATTAATAATCTCGATTTTCTATACAAATTTTGCTTTTGTTTCTTAATCATTAAACAACTTTCTCAAGAAATGGTGTTTGTGGGCGTAGCGAGCTGTATGAAATTTTATTGATGTTAACCTATGTTTTGTTTTTATTTATTTATTTAATATAAATTCACTCTTGTTTTTTATTTTATTGATTTTGAATTAATAAACATTGTAATTTCCTTAAGAGTTTGGTATTAGGAATCATTCAAAAGGTATAGTAGTGGAATATATAATAGTTATTAACCAAACCGTTGGCGGTTTACAGCTCCTGTTAAAAGAGAATGATTTTTCATTAATCGTTGTCGGTTTGAACAATATGGTCTAACCACCTTAATAGGTGGTGAAATAGGGTAAAAAGGTAAAAAAAAACCATCTGTATCGAGATTGAAATTTTGGAGAAAAAAAAACTGTCCTTCTTCTGGAAGATCATGTATGTATAAACTAAACAGTATTGGTTAGCACAACGGACCGCCGCGCCGTGGCCTCGCTTGAGATTTCTTTCTTAAAATATTTACAAAGAAAAAAAACCAGTCTTGGCTCAAGAATAGACCCTTGAGGTAGAGCACAGGTAAGAAAGGGATTCTTGAGCAATTCGATCACTCATTATGACCTTGCATACAACAATTAAAAAAGCACATTTAAAAGTTTCTCATGCTAGTCAATATTAACAGCTTTAAAGAAATCAAATAGAGATGAAATAGGTATGTACTTTATTTTTATCAAAATAGTAGTTATACTTTAATGAGGGAATATTGTAACAACCATGACCAAGATGAAGGCCAAAAATTAGAATGCCATACAAATCGTAGAACATATCTGCCTACATATCTGTTACTAGAGAGAGAGAGACAGATCAAAAGAGAATGTTGATAGAATTTAATTAAAACATGTTAGCAACAATTAAAATGTAATCCAAAGCATTCAGAGTCAATAATATGTTATATTGCTTGTTGACACTAAAATAATGAAATTCCACAATCCTATAATATGAAATTTCTAATGTTTCTGTGCTGCTTTATGTATACTTTTCCGGGGTCATGGAAACGGTTTCCGTTTAGGTATAGAAATACTTATATAGGTATGTATATATATTTTCAAAAAGCTTTAAAATCAGGACAACCCAACCTAGGACGACATAGACAAACAGAATACTAGTGACAGAATACTTCAAATTCAAATTATTTCTCTCAATTTCTTCAAGGGTATCCACCCTCGGTTGTTTTGTTGCTAACAGAATATGTACATATTTCGGCTCCCTTCCAAAAATCTTGCGGTACTTTTACACGTAAAGCATCGAAATTGTTTATTTATATGAACCGGATACAGCGGGGAGATGGCGAAATAATTTTACTTATCGATTGATTAAATAAATTAACCAAAGTTACGATGTAAGACGAAATCACCTTCATTGCTTTGTTTAAAAATGTGGGAGTTTTGTTAAAGATTAAAAAAAAACTTAAATTAATTTCATTGGTATTAAAGGTGCTTATAACCATGATGATAGCATGTAGATTAGGTTTTCATAAAAATGATAGGTAACTTAGCCGACTATTAAGCTAGGAAGGATTTGATGAAGAGAAGATATTTTTACGCTATTTGTAGGTAGTAATAAATTTAATTGAAAATATGACAATTTTTTTTTTTGAATTTCTCCTTAATATTGCTGCAAGAGTTAACACTTCTCGAAGTTAGCAAAAGTTGATAGCTGCATAGTATTTGGTTTCATATTCGGATACTGATAGAAAGAGGTAGGTGCTGTATTGAAAAATGTATGCGAAATTTATCTTAAGTATACTTGCATCGTATTAGTACATTTTTGAATCGATATTGAACCAGAAACGAATTTTATAAAATCCTTAAATTTTTTACAATTATTTTATTACAAGAGTAACTCAATTTTTATAATTTATAGCTTTTATTTATTAAACAAACCAGACATAAATAAAATGTAATTTGAGAAGCTATTAGAAATTGGAATGGTTTTTTTTCTTGGGTTTATGGAATGGAATGAATAAAAACGGTGAACTGCAAAAATTTCTTTACTACTATTTATATATCCAGGGACATAAAATGGCTTAGAACACTCTCCATTTTATTTAAGAACCCTTCATTTTAATAGTGGGTGGTGTATTCATTTTTCCATGTGCCAAACAGCGACTAAAGTTTGTGAAATCTTGCAAAGTGTAAAATGATGTTTTTTTTTACATGCCTAAGTTTTAAATAGAAATTTCATCCACATTTCCTTTTTACAAAAAGTATCTCTCGTGTTCCATAATGAGGTTCCTAATCGATGTATAACTTCAGAGGAATTCGTAAAAAAAAAAAAAAAAAACAACCACCAAAATGTGAAGAAGAGACAATAGGTGCGTTTTTAAAGGCATTAACAGAATGCATCATCGCGAAAATACCGGTATGTAATTCTGCTTACTACCATAATGCTCTAGTACTCGATGCAACAGTAACGTTCTTATAGAAAAATGTATATGTTTCAAATTTTAGTTTTTATGTTTTTCTATATATACAGGGTGATTCAGATCAAGATACCTTCCGGTATACCACGCGATTCCTTGAGGTAAGCTGATCAAAAAATTCATTTGTCTTCGGTTGGCTTTCAATAATTTTCCTAAACTGCTTAACACAAAAGAAGAAAAATCCGATTCTCCTGGTTCTATCACTATTCATGGAAACATCAAAGTATCCTTGAAGCTTAATGCTTTTCAAGATAATCGGAATTTTTTTGACTTTCTATGAAATGGGTCGCCTTACTAATTAAAGAAAAATTTTTCTATTAAAAAAAAAAAAACTAAAGAAAAATAGTGTTACAAGAAATATTAAAATCCGGTTCTGTTAAGCGTGAGGTTTTTTGTTCGAGTTCCAGCATGCTTTTTGTTTTAATGATCAAAATATAAAAAAAAAAAAAATACAATTTTAAGAGAACGGGCAAATTTAGCTAGTTATTTTATAATTTGTCATTGTCGAAATATGTGAGCATCCCAAAATTCTAAATGCCTACGTTCCGCCATTTCCGACAAAAAGGTCTGTGACAGGTAGACAGGTTCCGTTTATTTTTTTTGAAATACATGATGTGATATATCGTTTGTCTGAACTTCCATCTATAGGGATAATTATACAAAAAAAAGTATAACAACTTTTCATTTCGAAATTTAAGCAACTTCAGTTCCCAGTGAATGTCTGCTTTGCTATGAAAATTAAAAAGGTGCTGATTCAGACTACGCAAAACAATTATAGATCTGAGAGCCTGATGATTGATCTGACCAGCTCCAGATTACCAAAAGTTAAAGAGATACTTATATTTTACAAAGAAACTCTAGAGTAGTATTTCGAACGTGAATTAGTGGTCAATTTCCAAAATATTACTTCTGGCATTCTACATAATATGAAAATTCGATATATATATATATATAGTCGGCTATAAAGTTATTGAGACTGGTTTATGTAAATTCACGACAATATTTAAAAAAATGTCTAGAAACGGACTATGTATGTTAGCCCCAGTTAGCCTCCTGTTCCAGATCAATGTTTTTAATAGACCTAACCTTTTCAGAAGTCCATTGAAAATATTCGGAAAAGCTCCATTTAAATTATTATTATTATTAATTGGTGAAAAACACTTAACAGAATTTGACAATTCTTATTATTATTGCATAGATAATTTCATTCAAAACATTCAACAATCTATTGCAGAACAGCATCGCATTATGATTAGTTTTGTGACAGACCCTAAAAAAGGTCTTAAACAACAATCAATATATTCTTAGATACATAACTTCCAAGAAATCTTAGTTGAGCTTTGTTGTTTAAATTTCTAATGAGTATTTGTGTATGTATATGTGTGGTGTTGTATTAGTTTATGGTACACGCAGGCTTGTTACGTACATTTTAAAACGACGGGATGATAACAACATTTAACATCGTGGGATTAACAATTATTGTTAGCGTTGAATTAAATGCTACAGATCATCACAAATTTATATAGTATGGTATGTTTACGTATAGGATAATCTGTACGGAACATTTAAATTTCATATCTAATATAATTTACAAAAATATTTTGTATGTAGACAACTTACGACATTAGCGTTCTTTGAAGCGATTTTACTTTTTTGTTGTTGTTTATCCTTTTTTCTTCTTTTTTTTTGTGTTTTTTTTGTTTTTTTTTTTTTTTGTTTTGTTTTTTTAAACTGTGATGGGAGTACGCACGTCGAATGTTTTACTGTTCGTAGTAGTAGACATTAATGAAAATGATGAAATATTATTGTTATCTTCTTCAATTGTTAGAGATGACCGTGTTGTTGATGAGGCGGTTTCTGTTATATGATTAATCGTAGACATTGAGTACTGTAGACCTATGCTAGATTCTAATGAGCATTCTCTTCCACTTCGTTGCCCATGTCAGACTCTTTCTGTTCCATTTGTTTGTGGCGTTGGTATACTTGTAGCTGGGAATCTAAGTTGAAAGTTGAAAGAAAAGATATAAAAATGAAAATTGATTTTTTTTTGTTTTTTTTTAATTTTTAAGCTTTCATTCTTATTTAAATGCAAATAATAAATATATGTTTATATATAGAAGCTGTTTGAATATTAGTAATGCTTTCGATTCTGATCAAAAGGTCAGTAGAGTACCTACCTACCTACAATGATCGAGATGCATAAAAATATACTCAGTGTTGCAGGCAATCAAGTTATATGGTTTTTTTATTCGTCTTTAACAATTATGCCATCTAAGGACTGAATCCGAAAAAAACCGACCATCTAACCTCTGCCATTACTCACTCTCAGGTAGACAACATTAGGGAACGCTGATAAGATTGCATTTATAAAAAGGTGTACTACACTTATAATTGGAAGTCATTAAATGCAAAGTTCCTGTGTGGCAAAAATGGAAGTCCGTCAAGAAGTACGTCGCAAAGTAATTCTTATCACTCCACACATATGAAAATTTTGAATATGTCTCAAAGAGACTTAGCTAAAAAGTTGAAAATCCCGAAGACAACCATGGCAGTCTTTAACCAAATGGGGACTCCGGGCACTATATCTTAAAGTGTCCCCCAACAAAAATTATTTTCTAAAATACTTTGATTATCAACGCAGGAATAATAATGTAAAGTATGTTAGGCTTATTGCGCACTGGATACTTTTTGTCACGTAAAGGTAAAGTTACACTTATGAGACTCAAAAACTGGTCTCCCGTCGTGTATTTTAAAACAAACAAGTCTCGACGTTCGATCTCCGGTCTCCGAAGTTTGCTCATTTTTCATCTCCAGGTCTCCGGACACTATTTGTGTGTTCTAGTTAGTGAAGTGTAGGTCTATTCGGTAAGGAAAAGGAATAAAGTGGAGTGAAAATTTATTTCGTCAATTCAATTCTGGTTATTTTTGAAAAAAAAAATCACTCAAATTTCTTGTGCTATCCTTTATCCAGTAAAATTTGGATATAAAGGATATACTTCTTTAAGCTTTTATACTTTTCGCATAACATAAAAATATTAATATCTTTTGAGATAATTCTTTCTAACAATCTCTTGCTTGACAATTAACAAAGATCTCTGGAGATCTCTAGATACCAAACTTCAAATTTCGTGTGTATATGTTACAGTCAAAACACGAAGTTCGTCAAAACCCGATTTTATTAGGAAATCGTAGTTCTAACAAAGCGCTCTCGGTAATTCTAGTTTTAACTAATATAACACGGTTAAATCTAGAATTAACGGAATGCAGTTGATACTACTAGTATTAACTGAAGCATATTTAGTTAATTCTGGTTGTGGCTGAATTCTCGCGTAGCTTTTAGTTAAATCTAGAACTGACTGGTTGCTATTAGTAAATTCGCGTTACAATTGAAATCTCTCACCATTAATTCTTGATGTTTATTAAGGATGTTGCTATTTATACATACAGTATGTATACGCAATAGGTGAAGGGAGCGGGGCGTACAGATCAGTAACAAACACATACGACCCCCCATACACACATCCAAACAGCCGCGCGCGCATATACAACACAGCCGCACTCACACATCCGTGCGCACACACTACCCGAACACAGCCAACCAAAAAACTATTATTTTCGATTTAAGCGCTTAGAAATTTTAAAAGTTTTATTTTCTGGGTCACACTAGGTACAATTAATAAAAAAACAGCTTTAACCTAACACTATTTTGTTAACGTGCAACGTGGAGACGACTTGAGGGGTTTTGTAATAACAAATATTCACTTTTCAGGATAATATAATGCATATATGTACATACAGATGCTTTTTTATGCAAATGTGAAACAATTTACCATCTTCTATTTTTCTGTCTGAATACACTCTCAAGTAGAGCATGCTTCAACATACAATTCTTGAACTTAATTAAATAGTCTCAGTTCGTTAAAAAAAATCTCGTGTAAATCCTTTAAAAAAGTTTATGAGAAAATATCTATTTTCAAGGCATGAAAAAGATTTAGTAAAGGGCAACAACCATTTTTCAATCCAATTAATAAAATCTTATTATTTAAATATGAAATAATTTAATATGTATAGGTACATAGGTCCTTCGTATATTGTATTTCAAAAGGAAAAGCTTTTATAATCTCAGGAGGGCTAAGGCGGCGTAGTGTTTACATCCTTTGTATATAAAAACTGTGAAACCCAAGAATCATACAATTGCTTGCTCATTTCAAAGCCGTATAAAAATTTCATATTAATTAAAGGAACACGAGCCAGTTGTGTGAATATTTCCCTTTTTTGCTCTTTTTTTTTCTTTTTGAATTAACAATGGCAAACTTTTACTCAAGTCTTATATAACATTCCTTAAAGTTGGGAAAGTTGTTTTGCTTTAATTGGGAAATAAGAGGTGTAACATTTCGTATTTACGTTTACTCTTTATGTATGTACGTCCTTTATTTGCCTTTTGAAGGTAGATTATTATTATTTATTTAATTTTTCTCAAAAGACGGGTAAACAATAATATTTAAGTAATAATTAACAATAAACTTACCCAAGAGAATTAGCTCCCAAACTATTCGAACCACTATGTCCATCATCGCTTATACAACTATTCGGTTGTGAAGTCTTATTTGATGTCTGTGTTTGAGCAGAAACACCTTTTCCGAATGGAGTCTGAAATGAAGTTGATGTGATGGTAAAATATCCTCCTGGCTTTGGTTTCAAATGACGATTATTCATTTGCATGTGTACAGTCTTCATAAATTCAATTTGATGAGCCAATTTCTGTATCTCTTCCTGAAAGGGGATAAATAATTGCATTTTAGAATTGCCACACACAAACACCTCATAAAATTTATTATGCCTTGCTTCTGGTTAATATATAATATGCCTTGGTTTACCTTTAATTCCTCGTTTTCCTGATATAGGTCGGGTGAGTCTTCCGGTACCAGGCCAACCCCATTCAAAGAGAATGATGCCGTAATACTTCGTACACGTGCCTTATTGTCCCATTGATCACCTTGTCCACGTAGAACTCGTAAAACCTTTGGACCAAATACCAATGCGATTGTTACTGATGTCGACAGTTGAGTACGAATAAATCCGAGCAAGTATTTGATGTCGGGACCAGCTTGTGGCAATAAGAATAAGCTGAAAATTTGTAAAAAAAAAAAAAAAATACTAACTACGAATATACTATATGTTTATGGAAGGGGAAGTCAGAAAATTGGTTGGGATTTGATTATTTATTGTGGGTTATGAACATTCCTGTTCAATATCGTCAAATAGGTAGAAAAAATATCCTTTGTAAAACGGAGGGTGTATTTGAAATATTCATATCAATAGAAAGTTTCTTTTTAATGCAAAACATCTTCCTTATAATATTATTAATGATGAGAGATATTTTCACTGGGAAATGGGTAAATCGATATAAAGTTTTGCTCGTTCATTCGGAAAATTGTTGTGAAATATTATTTGACGTTAGTATAATGTGTATATGGGGTTATTTTGCAGTTTTGCTGTATTTTGTTTTCTTTGTTATATATATAGTAAATAATACGTCTTGCGGTAATTGTCCTTCGGAAACAAATTCACAGAACAGAAAATAAAAATGATTTATGTTATGAACTGAAGTATATATTTCGATGTAATTCATTTTACTCCCTATATCCATATAGTATATAGAAGTATTCCAGTAATTCTTTGAGAAATATAATCTATAATTTCTTTTATATACGAAATAAGTTAAGCGTAGATTGTATTTATAAGTAATATGAAAAAAATTCAAGCCCAGACTCTATCTGTAACGCGTGCTTGGATTAGAACGCGTTACAGATAGAGTCTGGGGCTAAAAAAAAAATATATATATACATATATTTAAGAGGAGAATCCCGTTCTTAGAATGTAGTAACATAAATAAAAGAGATATACAACATGAAAGCAAAAATACTGTAAGGAGATTTTCTACGATTTTCTATAGTTCATTAAACTTTTTGGAGTCCAGAGTCGCAATATGATCCTCAAAGGAGAAGCGAGTATTATTGACTAAGGTACGATGGGTGGCTGATAAGCTCGCGACCTAAGGCATTAAATGAAAGAAAAGTTTTGATAAAAAAACTGTATTTCTAATTGTAACCTCCTTCAACTGAAATAATTTTGGCCGTGGCTTTCTCGAGGCCTGCCTCGAGACTCGTGTGGTATTAACAGATGTATTTTCCTCCGCGCGTCAACGTTGCTTCTGTCAATGGTATATATGTCGTAGGCATTTAATAAAAACTGGCATTTAATTAAAAGCCTAGTCATTTAATTAAATGCCGGCATTCAATAAAAATCGTATTGATATCTTTCTTTTACCATTATCTGCCTAGGCATTTACTTAAATACCGGCTTTTAATTAAATGCCGGCTGGCTCTCCAGGCAAATAATAAAATAAGCAAATATATATCAACGCACGATCCGCAAGCCTTTACGCCGATAGTGTAATACCACCCGATTCAACCAAATACTAGGAGAGGGAGATGTGTGGTGAAGGGGGAGGTCGCACCCAGGCCTGCGACCCATACTCACACACACCCGTATGGGTCGCAGGCCTGGGTGCGACCTCCCCCTTCACCACACATCTCCCTCTCCTAGTATTTGGTTGAATCGGGTGGTATTACACTATCGGCGTAAAGGCTTGCGGATCGTGCGTTGATATATATTTGCTTATTTTATTATTTGCCTGGAGAGCCAGCCGGCATTTAATTAAAAGCCGGTATTTAAGTAAATGCCTAGGCAGATAATGGTAAAAGAAAGATATCAATACGATTTTTATTGAATGCCGGCATTTAATTAAATGACTAGGCTTTTAATTAAATGCCGGTTTTTATTAAATGCCTACGACATATACATGGTGTTCGGTAAATAAGTAGGATGGATTATGCAAATTGTATTGTTTGGAGTCTTCTGATCACACTTTTATTATTTATCAAATCAAGGAGCAACTTTTTTATTAGGTATGACGATTTGGAACTCTAAAAAAGATTCGAATCAAAACAATGTCATAAATGGTTGTAGTTGTGAACCGTTCAACCAACCCAAAACCCACTGTTTGCAGACTTTTGTAAATAGGTGTATAAGTCGGCTTCTAATAATTCTCTACAAAATTTGAGTGTTGAGGAAAGAATTGGAGAAGCTCGATAAGGACAGGATCGTGTCAAAAATTAAATTTAGAAAATGGAATTGTTCAATTGGCACACACATGCTTAATTCGAATCATCTTGGAAATTGGTACATCGGAAGACAAACAACGACAAGAACTACTATGCAATTATGGAGCAAACTAAAAAATGTCGTACAAAAGCGAATCTGTTAAAGATCAACCCTCAAGGGATTAAAAAATCTAGAATATGATAATGGTGTGATGATGATACTTTTTAAATAACATCAGACTGGAAATTCAGTCAGTAGGCACAGAATCGAGCGAACTTCCACTGATTTTGATTTTTTATTATGCACTATGGTACCATCTAGATTGCTTAGATTAATGAGTGAATAACACTCAATTAAACTCCTCTTTTGAGTAGTCATAACTGTGTTATAGTAATCAACACAGCCACGCCAAATTGGTACGTTGTCGCCTGAGTATTGCTTTGCCCCATATGCAAAATTGTAGTTTTGAGAAAAATGTTGTTAAAGTTGAGAACTTGTGTGACAAACTTGTGTCGTAAACATAACATTATATGTGTCAAAACATATTTAAATTAGAACTAATTGATCAAAGCACATTTAATTAATCTAAAGAACTGTAATTAACTCAAAGTTGCAAATTTGGCAGATGGAGCAAACCAATATTCGGGCGACGACTTGTTGCTAAAGTTCTAAATTTTTTTCAAAATTTTAATTTATAAATAGCCAGATTGTCTGCGAATCTAAAACTTTTCCATTTCAAGAAATCCTCAATGGAAATTCAACCAAGTCCATTTGATAGCTCAAGTAAATATTTATCTTCAAAAGAGAATCTTGGCAACTTCAACAAAAAACAAATAGAGCTAAAAGTAAGACTACTCTTTGAACAAAGTAAAATAACTCTGAAAAAGTTAAAGTAACTAATAAAAAAAGGGATTAATAATATCAGAAAAGTTTGATTACTTTCGGACGACAAAAGACTGTTGTATCGTAATTTAAGCTCCTGTAGAAATTGTTTGAAAGCGCGCTTTCTTGGAGATATGATTCTTATTTTAAGGGGTAAGTTTTTCCAAAACAACATACATATACATATGTGTGTATGTACTATGTACATGTTTGGTAATAATACCAGAATAAGTTGTTATATATAGAATAAAAATTTAACTGAATTAAAATGAAAGCTTTCAGATTCATATACATATACATACATAGATACTTAGTAATGTACAGTAGTTGATAGATAAAATAATTTTCTTTTATGTATTACATTAAAAAAATATGTCCTTAGTGTAAAATATTTACGGTATTACAAATAAAATTTGTATGAATTTTTTTTTAATTATCTTTGAGGCATTTGACAATAAATCATAATAATGTTGGAATCATTAAAAAGATGAACTGTACTCTTTGGAACAACAACTGTTCAAATTTGATCCTGCAATATCCTTGAAAGGACTTATGAACATTTAAGGGAACGGGTGTAGAACAAAAGTGTAATCAGGATACTTTAAGAAATCCATTGCCATACATACTCCATCCTATTTATTTACCGAACACCCTTTATAATGCTCGGATACACACTTCTCACATGTAAATTTGTGAAATTCGAAACGTTTCAAGTATGTTACCAACTTTTGTGTACTGATACTTATCCGATTACAAACAAATTTCTGAACAAAATGTTTAGTCAGAAGACTTACAAAACTCGAAAAGAAAAATGGCGATAAAGAATGAGGGAATAAAGGACCACATAAATTGTTTGTTTTTTTCTGATTCAGATAACTTACTGAAAGGCTACCATTGTAGTGTTGACTATGGCAATATTGTAAATAGCATAGGATATTAGTCGGGCCTCGTTATAAAGGGATTCAGCATTCCGAACATTGTAGCAGACCCGTATGCCCCAGGCTAAAAAAAGGACTTCACCAATTGCTAAGCTATGGTCCCACCAGTTATAAGTGCATTGCATAAATTTAAGACTTTGTTCGTCTCGTATCTGTGGGGGAGAAAATCCAAGAATTTTATAAGAAATTTTAGAAACCGAAAATGAATAAAAAAAAAAATTAAACTTTAAAACTTTCTAAGTAAAATGTGCTTACGACTTCTCCATTTGGGGGAGCTGATAAAGTCCAAGTTCCTAAGTAAATGAGCATCACAAGTAAAATGGGCACCATCCACTGTAAAAGCTGCTTATCTGTTAACTTAACTTTATGTGCAGATTTTACACGATACGTTAAGGATACCCTAGTGAAAAGTTTAATTAAGTAAAAAAAAAATATTTAATTAAATTACAAATTATTACGAAAAATAATGTAAGAATAATAGCATTGTTGTATGTACAAATACCTCCAAGTTTTCATAAGCAGAGAAGTGTAAGTAATGCAGAATCCCATGTGACGGGTCCATTTTGTAGCTATGCACCAGCCCATATCTAAGACCGGAAAAATAGCTACCATCTGCAATATGAAAAGAAATAATTATTTTTCTTACAATTCTCACTCAGCCACTAAACCGTATAAATTACGAATTATGAATATTTTCCCTTCTCACAACCCCCCTCCGCCTAACCCAAATGACCTAAATTATTTCTTTGCTCCGCGGGCATTGGTTCGGATGGATTTAACTAGATTAGGATTTATTCTTAGAAAGTTCTGGAGGAATATTATGTTTCATCCAATTTTCCATGTTTATATAACGTGAACACAGACTAAGGGAACGCTTAATATGTTAACCCTGAGGGGGGGACTGTATTGCCAGTTATCTGATGTCAGCGATTTTACTTTTCCTCACTTTTTGAAAACTTTTAAGTCTGTTTTACAAGAGGGGAGATTTTGAAATGCCTTCGCGTTTTCGGTGGAATATTGTTCAATTTTTCATGAAATATTTATGTTAATTTATATTAAATCGTCATAACCGTATGGGGTTGAAAATTCATGTTGATAAGAATTAATTTAAGTGTGTCTTCTTAAGAAGCAGTTTTTCGTTATATTAAGTAGCTCTGTAGGTGATAATTTGCGTTGATTATTGATTTTTTCTATTCAATCAATTTGGGAAGGAGTATAAAATTAGATATTAAATGAGATATGTTGTATGGGTCTCTATGATGCAGGAAATACAATATGGCTGGGTCCTGTAAAGGATTCAAAAAGAAAAATAATGTTGTCCTCCTCTTCCTCTCTAACAAGATTTTAGAAATCTTTCAGAGGGCAGCTATTCAATAACTAATTGGGGGAGTGCGACCAACTCCAAAATTAAAAAAATCAAATTCAAATTGACTGCAAATTTCTGCATTTTACACCACACCATCGAGATTTTTTCCAAATTACAGTCCATATGTACCAATTTATAATGATTAGTGAAACAATTAAGATCTGAATTACAATTCCGGGCTGATCAGCTGCTATTGCAGATTCGACTTCTTATCTCAGTTTAGTATGTTCAAAGTAGAAAGTCGCTCTGATGCAACAGTGCAACAGTGAACAACTTTAAGATACTAATTAGAATAAAGAATTTGTCAAAATTAGTTGGGTCTATGGCAGAATCCGAAACCGTAATTTAAGTTTAAACCCAAAATTGCTGTCATTGTCGAATATAAAAATTCAATCGAAGTTGATTGATCGATCAATAAAAATTGTCATACGGTCCTACAATTTCCCATAGAGACTATCTTCCAGTTGCCATGCGACTATCTGCCCACTACTTTTTACTAGGATTGCTGGTTGAGAAGAATTTTTTAAAATGAAGTCATGGGATGCGATAGTCCACGTAGACAGTTTTCGATATAGACTATATCCTGCTGTGATCTTGATCTGCGGCCATCCAACAAGAAGACTATTTTTAGTGACAGAGCACTTTCAGTATACATTTATTATAGATATCAAGGGGGGCTTGAGATGAAGGATAGTGCGTGCAATTACTGCAGTTGGTGTTGTAAGAAGAGACGCCAAGCGGTGTATGGCCAGCGCAAAGTTACACGTTTGCGCTTCAAGCACTACATTTGCACTACAGTGCATCAATTGGCAAAAAAGATCACCAACAATACTCGTAAAACTCTAGTGTATATTGGTTCCATGAAAATTGCCGCAAATTCGCCAATACGTGGATACGTGCGGACGCCAAACCAGAAATTGTTACGAGCACTTAAAAGCACATTGTTCTGTCCTCGAAGTGGATGAGTTCAGGACAACGAAGCTGTGCAGCAATTGTTTTGAGCCGGCGAAGCCGTCTCGGTCTCCACACAGGTTCCAATTTTGCAAAAACTGTGGTACCACGTGGAACTCAACGTCGGTAAGAACATTCTGTGCATTGGCCTAGCCCAACTCCAGGGCAGGCCATTGCACAGAAACTTTAGCAGAAGTACCCCCCTTCCCTGACCAGGAATAGCGCGTAAAGGCTTCAGCTGTAACAAGCCTAAGCCTACTACGCCGCCATGGCCCCCTTGAGGGGTTTACATGCATATGTAAGAAAAGTTCATGTGATAGATACCTATAGATAACAAGCGGATCTTTGTATTATAATTAGATTATTTGGATAAGTTACTATTTTCTACAGTATCCTTCACCATCACATTAATAGCTTATGGGTGAGGATGTAGAATAGAGGTATACATCAAACGTACGAATCACCAGTGGATATACCACTATTGCCAAGTTTTGAAGGATCAAAAGTCGGATTTATCCTTTAAGTTCCGTCTTTGACGGATTAGGTTTTCTTTGCTTGTATCTATCCAAGTACTACCTTCATTCATTTTTAGGGTTGGTTACTCAAGACCTTATTATACCAGAATGGATAAATTTCCGCGAATGCCAGTAAACGAACGCTGAAGATAATTTTTTCCCCAAGATAAAAAATTAGCAAAATAATGGTCATAATGGTAGCCAGACTTCTATGTTGGTGACAATAGCCTAGTAATGGTTTTATCCTTTAGATAATAAGAGAAGTTTTTTTTTTGTTCATATTTACAGCTTTCAATTGCAAAAAAATATTTAAATCTTAATGACTTTCTGTGGCAAGCTTTGGCAATCTTGCTAAAGAAAAATGGACACTGACTTGGTTATTTGGTTATTTGTCCTATCCTAGACGATAAAGTAATTTTCAACAAAAATATGCCAATTTTATATTTAAATCATAAACATAAACGCCAAACTAATGACAAAAGCTAAATAGATGTGTGCAAATTAAAAAAAAAAAAAAATAACCACAGACAGCCGAAGAGGAGAAGTAGGTAATAAAAAAAATATAATGAAAGTGTCAACATACCCAAAATTGCTAAACATTAATTACTTTTTTTTTTGTTTTTTTTTATAACCCCTTTTGCCGGTTTTAATTTGAATTTCATTAATGAAAAGGAAATTTGTATTTTCAGTAGGTGGGTTCTCGCTAAATTAAGTATGTATGCATGTAAATGGCCCTAAATAAGAGAAAAACACATAAAAAAATCATATATTTTCCCACAGCGTATTTTTTATTGCTCTCATCACTGAATGGAAGGGTTGAAAACTTTTTTTTTATGGGTAATTCTTGCTAAGAATTTTTATTAAGCTGCTGGTTATTAAAAAGGGGGTGGAACCTTATACAGAATTTGCTTAAAATTATGCTGTAAAACTGGTCTTTTGTACTAATAAATTTGAAATACAACTAAAAGCGAAACAAAACCATTAAACAGAGAAATCTGTGAGTTACAGAAGTAATAAGCATTATTTTTTGCTTATATCACATATAGATTATCCCCTTTAAAATAGTTTTCTTAAGAATGGTAAGTGTAGACACTTCCTATTTTTTGGAACAATATAGAAATTCTTGGTCTTTCCTAAAACTACCCCGATCTTGTCAATTGGTTCATAGATATATTTTGGGAAATGGTCCCTGATCTTTGGAATACGAAAAATTCGAACTTAAATTAGTGCTTACTCGTACTTACCATTGAAATGTTTTCTGAAATAAAAATTCGAAGAGACTCTACATAACTCCTTAACATTAACATCTCTAGTGTGGATATTGAAGATTTGAGAAACCATTAAATGGACTGGCTCTGTGTTACTCGCATCCCATTTGGTTGTATTCACAAGCTTTTCGAAGCTTATGCTTCCCTAAGAACCTTGTTGTAATGTCAATGTTTGATGGTGCGAGGATATTCAGAAGTTAACTAAGTTAACACGACAAACTGTATCACCTGTATAAAATACACCGAAGCAATGATCTGAGAATATACAAAAAGGCGCGATATATAACATAAAAAACAAAAAATCCTAATGTCAATCAAATCTCCGGGTTAGTGAATTTCGGACTAATATTTGCATGCTTATATACGCCCGGCTTCTACTTTCGAAATTTATGATGATATCTTTAACAATTTTTCTAATGTAATCACTAAACTTGAATATAACTCTAAAATTGTAGTCCTCGGTGACTTCAACCTTCCTAATCTGATTTGGGAATATGATGTGAATAAATGTTCAATGCAAATGATTTCTAATATTAACCGTATAGCCTTTTCCTTATCGAACTGTATGTCATTCTGCCAATTTGAGCAATATAATAAGATACATAACTTTAATAAAGAATTCTTGATCTTGTTTTTTCTAATTTTAATGGTAACGATATTGAAGTATTTCAATCTATTTCCCCTCTTTCGAATATAGATTCTCACCATCCACCTCTTGATATTTTTATAAATATTAATAAAAAAAATTTTTTAACAGAAGTGCTTAAGAAAAAGTTATACAAGTATGCTGATTATAAGGAAATTAATAATTTTCTTTCAAATGTTGAATGGTCATTCTTCGGATCGCATAACATCGACTCAACATTTGAGTTATTTTATGAAACTTTATACCGATGTATTGACAGATATGTTCCAAATATTTCTAAACGCTCCTCGAACTATCCTAAATGGTTTTCAAAGGAGTTAATACAGGCTATAAAGTTAAAGGAAAAATATAGGCGGAAGTTTAAGCAAATGGGACATCCTGAGTATTATAAAACCTTTTCATGCTTACGCAATAAAGTAAAGTTAATGATCAAAACATGTCATAATAAATACATTGCTAATACTGAGGAAGGTTTGAAATCCAACTCTGGAATTTTTTGGTCATTTACCAAAAATATGAAGCTTTCTAATACATATCCCACTGAAATGAGCCTAGATGAGAATGTTGCTAAATCCCCGAAGGAAATTGGTAATATTTTTGCTACATACTTCAAATCGACTTACGATGATAGTCCTTTTAGTCATGTTGACTATTATTCTGGTAGCTCTTCTGCAATTCATTTACCTATAACCCTTCCTCAAGATGAAGCTGAGGATGTAGAACGTATTATTTCGTCGTTGGATATCAATAAGAATGCTGGTCCAGATGGGATACCAAATATCTTTTATAAAAATTGTTCTTCAAACCTGGCGTATCCGATTTCAAAATTATTCAATTTGTCTATTAAAGAACGATTTTTCCCTACTAAATTGAAGCATCATTTTGTCTACCCAGTTTTTAAATCGGGTGTTAAACAGAATGTCAGAAACTACCGACCTGTCTCCGTGTCAAATGCCTTGGCTCTTATGTTTGAAAAATTAATATATAATATGGTATATTCACAACTCAAGTCTCACATATCTAATAACCAACATGGTTTCTTGCCAGGTAGGTCTACAGTCACTAATTTATCTAAATATATTTACTGATGCTATTGCTGTAGCATTAGATGAGGGAGAACAAATTGATGCCTTTTATGCTGATATGAGTAAGGCTTTTGACAGGATAAATCATTCTGTCGTGCTTAGCAAGATGCTTAGCATGGGTTTTGATAACAATGCGTTGAATGGTTTGAGTCATACTTGTCTAATCGTTGCTTAAGTGTGGTAATAAATGGTTTTAAATCAGACTCGTTCACCCAGCCTTCTGGAGTCCCTCAAGGCACTATACTTGGACATCTAATATTCTTAATTTATAATAATGATCTACCAGATACAATTAGCTCATCTTGCTTGTTATATGCTGATGACACGAAAATATATAGAACAATAAAGGAGCCACAAGATTGCATTCAGCTGCAATATGACATTGAACAGTTACTCAGCTGGTGTAAAAATAATTTCCTTTCTTTGAATTTTAGAAATGCAAATGTATTACCTTTACTAGAAAATTGAATGTTATGCACTGGAATTATCACCTTGATGGTATTCCTATAACTAAGGTGACTGAAATTTGCGATCTTGGTGTGATTTTTGATGACAAGCTTTTATTTGACAAGCACATAAATAATATCACTAATAAGGCTCTTAAATCCCTTGGTTTTATTTTACGATGTACGAAATCTTTTAAACAAGTTCAATCGTTCAAAGTGCTATACGTTAGTCTCATAAGGAGTATTTTAAAGTATGCGTCCCTTATATGGAACCCTTTTTATGCTACATATGTCCAAAAAATTGAGGGCGTTCAAAGACGCTTTATTCGGTTCATACTATTCAAATTTGATCAGTCCAATTATGAATATAACGATAGATTAACAAGACTGTCTATGACAACTTTACTTAATCGGCGTTCATATCTTGACGAATTATTCCTATTTAAGTTGCTTAATAATAAAATTGATGCTCCTGATATTCTCTCAAAAATTTGCATAAATGTTCCATCTCGTCCTACACGTCAACTACTAGTATTCAATCCTGAATCACATCGCACAAATATAAGATTGAAGTCTCCTATCATTAGAATTCAATGGTCTCATAATGATTATTTCAATGATCTTGATCTTTTCAGTTCTTGTCCTGCAACTTATAAACGCAATACCATGGATAAAATGCTTTTTTAGATGGTGTTTCTCCTTTTCATATGTATACTTTCATTTTTGTCTCTTGCTATTATTTTTTTTCCTGTTCTCAATATGTCTCCTTCTTTCATTCCATTATTTATTTTTTGGTTTTCCTCTTTATATTTATTATTAAGTATTAAGTAATAGTTTTAAATTTTTTTTTTTTTTACTTTAAACTTTTTTTTCCTTTTTTGAATTTGAATTGAAGTTATTTTTGTTTTGTTCTTAATTTTCTATTTCCTTGTTAGTTTTTTATATATGTAGTGGGTCCAGATAAGCTTAATATAGTTTTGATACGAATTATGCAGTATAGTTGGCCTGTAATAATAATGATACTTCGGTACTTAGCTTTACAAACATTGAAGAGCTATTAATCAGTAAATTTCTTTATCTACGTTTTTAGTAATCAAATCTGCTTGTGCTCTATAGAAAAACATATGTATCTTCCAATGGAACGTTTGGGATGTGGAAATAGGAGCCGGGGTATATTCAGCATCCCTTCAAATACAAGACTAGTGTAAAGTGTTTTCCAGTAAACTTGGTTCTAACCACATAGTTATTCTTTGCTGGGTTCCTGGCTACAGTAATATACCAAGTAATGAGCCAGCTGATGCTCTGGCCAGGAAAGGTTAGGCCAAGAATATACATATGCTTAGCGGGAGAATCCATAAGTGCACACCAAGAATCAGCGAAGAGGATTTTAGATTTACAGACCTGTAAGCTGACTAATCGCAAAGGCAGTCATGACCCAAGATATGGCCTAGGAAGACACAAACTCTGCTAAGGAAGAACAATAATAACGTGCGGAAGCTTACTGCAATTATCACGGAATACTATGCCTCTTTGGCAAACATAAATACATATAGAAATGGACAGGATTTGTCAGTTACACTAAAAACTATTATCCTTTCTTAAGCAAAACATCCGCTCATCCATTAAAAATAGTAAAAAAAACAAACTTACCTCCAAGTACATAATTGCACATCCAATCAAAGTAATCAGCAAAAATATAGGACTGGCTACCTTGAATACCTTTACCTTTCTATGTCTGTACATATAAATGGCCAATAGAATAGTTGAAAGCGCACAACAAACTGATATTATAAGCAGTGATATTCTATAAGAATCCATTGAAATTAGTCTTCCATAAATCAAACTGCTATCATAGCTTCTACAACAACAAAATCTACCTAAATGGCCAATTATAGTTGGCTAAACATGGTTCAGGTCCTAAACAGTGTCCACAGCCTGGAGCACATGGTAAGCACTTAAATACGTCTATATAATAAAGACTAATATTGTCCTGATATTCTTGATAAGCAACTTCCATTATGGTTCCGTTAAATCCATCAGGATGTCGAAGAGAATAAAATCCTCTTTTGCAAACGCACTGATAAGCTCCACGTACCCAACCATTTGTGAATATTTGAAGAATTTTTGTGCTCGGTGGTGGACTACGTGGAGTTCGATACTCACACTATAGATATAATATAGAGAATATTGATTAATTAGATAAGATGTTCAAAATATTAATTATAAACATTTTTATATTAATACATACCAGCATACTATCACGATGGCACTTATGTGATCCATGAAAAGCTCCAATATCTTTATGACTGTCTATATCAGAAGCATCCAGTAGAAATGATTTATTTATCCGTAAGCTTTGATAAAATGCTATTTTACTTTGAGAGGATTCACATTGATTTACACGAAGACTTGTTATATCGATATCGATACTTAGAAAACCTTTTAATCCGTGTCGTCCTAAAGGTGGAATAGCTACACTGTATGATAAAATCCATTTTTGTAAGCTGCACGAATAATATGGAAATGTCCACCAGCCTTTGTAGGAAATATTTGGTGGGCTTGGAGCAAATTTTGGTGATCTTAGTCCTGGTGAAGAGATTTCATCTTCGAACCTATAAAAAATTTAGCATAATGAAAATTTTAAAAGAAATTAAAGGTAAAATTCAAACAATAATTCAGTTGGTTAAAAGCAGTAATACTACCATGTACTACCTAAAGTATATTCTGCAGGCAGTCCAGCATACGATAAAGAATTTCATATACCGGAAATTGAAACAAAGCAATAGCCTCTTTGGATTAACTCGTTCTGGTATGATACCTGGATTTTGATCCATAAAATAACTAGGTCTGTTGGAGCTTAGAAATTTAAAATTCAAATTCGGAAGAAATTCATAGAACAACCAGAAGTAGTCTATTTTTAAATAATCGAGGAGATGTAATCAAATTTCTGAAGACCATAAATAAATCAAACACAGTCATTAAACACAAAACTAAGTTTTTGAAGGCATGCGGGAAAGATAAGTCTATTAAGAGAAATAAGGAGTCAGTTGAGACCTTTCTTAATTAATACTATAGCTGACAGCTAAGATTTTTGCAAACAATCGCCATAAATATTACCAATAACCGCATTGATATAACTGTAACATTTCAATTTGTTGCTTAAGCTTGATTATTAATTTATTCAATATTGATTGATTGAACATGTAGTGATTATAAGGCGACCAGTTATATACTGGACATCATCTACATATATGTATGTATGGAATATTAATAATATATGCAATGTCTGGCAATAAAAATGCTAAATAGTAGCTGTCCTAGAAATGATCCTTGAGGAGCAATACAAAAAAGAAAAACGTGCAAGTATGTTATAAGCCAGAATACAAATCAAACAGATAATTTGTTGAAAGGCAAGAAAAATCAAGCAATACTAGAACTCCGACCTCATTTTTATTCAAATTATTGTGTCTTAGGTCCGAAGAAATTTTGACTCATCATAACTGTAGTTTTTGCGAAAATCCTATTTACCAAGACGTCAAGGCGGAAATCGTAGAATGAGTACTAATGGGTCAAAAGTCAAATCTGAAAATTAGTCATTAGAAGTCTTTTCGGAACTTTTCCCTTGCAATTAGATTCTGGAAAATGTATTTCTAGAAATAATTCCACAATTTTTTCGTTTACTTATTTTTTCTTTGCATTACGATAAGATAAGTTCGAAATATGTGATGGGGCATACTTATGGCACTCTTCACCATGTTTGTCAGTCTGCTCTCCTGTCAATTGTCTGTGCTTACTTGTGATCTTGTTAGGTCTCTCATCTGAAGAAGATAGGCATATCCGACAATGAACTGTGTCGACTAAGCGAAGAGGATGATGAAACTTCGATGCCAAACATATATGAATGCCCAGCATTTGCAGGTCTAAGGCTGCAAATCACTGGAAGAACAATTATCTCTCCAGATAATGTCTCCAATCTAACTCCAAAAGCAATAATCGAGCTCGTTAAACGACTCGATTTTGCCTAACCACTTTAAGGGAAGGCACAATAGACCAACTATGGTCACGGTGTCCGCAAGGTCCTGGAGGCCTAGTCGCCCCTACTCTTAACATTAACATTAGGTCTCTCATTCAACAATATTTCACTTACGCTTTACACCGATCTACTTGAGTTCCATGTTTCAACCTTTAAACTCGACTAGGAGGTGCAAACTATTGTTTCCGCGGTTCCATACTTTTATATTCGATAGATTTTCAACTCTCTAGAATCTGGAAATCGCTTCCACATCATATTCAGACAGGCAAGTCGCCCAGCAACCTCAAACAACTTCTAAAATCCTATCTGGGCATAGTTCATATAATCCTGCAGTGCAGTGATCTGTATATGCATATTTTTCTACCCCTCTTTCAACGTTATGCGAAATATGATAAAATTTAATTTCCAAATAAAATGATTTGCTTGGCGTTAGAATTTTATGGGATTTAGGATAAGGCTTGATAACAGAAGCACTTGATTATAAATCGTAACATCTTGCATATCAGTAAAAGAGTTGATGTCCTCTTTGGAACAAATTCTAACATTTGATCCTGTGATATCTTTGAAAAGACTTAAAAGCATTTAGGTGAATACCTTCCCTTTTGGTAAAACGAATAAATATTTACTCCATTCTACTTATTTACTGAACACCCTATATACATAAATTGAGTTGAATATCAGCGTAAATTGGATCAAAGTCCAAATAATTTTTTTTTCACAAGGACATACCTAACCAAATTTCTATAAATTACGTTGATTTATTTCTTTGTTAAAATTGTTTATAAAGAATTTCGTGTCTACCTTAAACTCTGGTAAGCCTCTCAATTTTCATTACGTCGATTATAATTAACATTTCAACTCGATTTATATTTGAATTAATCAAGGCAATACTTGTAAATATAATATGTAATTGGAGCAGCTAAATCCAATTCTATTTCTATGAGCTGAAATATATAGAAATTTTAAGCTCGCAAGGGTATGATTGTGTTTGCTTTAAATTGGCACTCGTTCGTTTTCCTCCAAACCTCCGACACCCCGAAAGCTGTGGTACTAATGCCTCTGCTTAGTAACATGTGTGAAAAGAGCATGAACTACCTTACCTAGGTAATAGCCTATACATTATTCTGAAGTTCTCAGTACATATACCTAACACTACTAAATAGTTGGCCCTATTAACTTTTCACCGTGAGTCACACTTTACGAATGCTGACGAAAAATCAAATTAAGAAAAATTACAAGGCCAAAAGCCAATTTCACTGTAATGGACTTTTCAACGATTGAATTACCTTTTAGTAAATATATAACAAAACGTGACCATTACTAATGACCAGCACTTAATCAATAAAATGAACAGGAATTTTTCTGCAAAATTCTTCTTCTATTCATATCCTTGCAGCCATATTCTGTCTGTTTGTCTATCAGTTATATATCGAATTTTATTTGGGTTTCTCACATACTTAAAGTTCTAATAATGATCGACATCCAGGATTAATTGCTTATTGCATTTTATTAGCTAGATATTGACTGGATCAGACATAAGTAGATAATTGAATTCATTTATAGGTACCTACTTAGGTTTTGGACTGACTGATTAATATAAGTGAATCCATTAAGGCGGAAAGCAAGCAACAAGTTCCAATGTGTAAGACTTTCGGAGATTTTCTTCAATACTGGACATTCGTATATCTGTGAAAATAAATTCTTTGAAGTCACATCACGTGTGCATGACTCTATTATCTTTTATCAATATTTTTGGTATTCGGCTCCTCATCGTCCCCAAGGGAGCACACAAGAGGATTCAGATGATGGTAATAAAAGTAAGTGTTTTGTTGCTGGCACTCCCCAAATTCTTATAATATGTATTATAATGATCGATATGGAATAGATAGATATAGAAGTAATGCTAGTTTTCCGTTAAAAATATGAAGAGGAGGGTAAACATTTTCCCATTGATGTCTACATTATGCCTACTCTCTTAGTCTATACACACGGGTATTTTTGTTGACGGAGCCGGCAATATAATGTAGGAAGAAATTTCGTATGCCTTACGGAGTATTAATTCTTTATATAAATAACAAGTCTTTTTTTTTCTATGATGTATAGATAAGATACTCTCTTTTGGTTTCATTGGGAAGAGAGTGTCCAATTTAAGTGCTACTCTTAGTATATATTAGAACACGTAGTTGAAGATTATGATGATTAATGACTTCGAAAAGTATTTGATTGGGTTTATTACAAAAACATATACATACGCATATGTATGTATATATTACAAGATAGGCCATTTTACGATACTTTTTGAGTTATTGGATCTAAGCGAACTGACTTTAAGAATTGAGTATACGATAAAATGTTATTAATTGAAGTCGGAACTTGTACTACTATAATGGTATTAGTATTATAGTATATTTCCTCCCTCTTTATCATTTTTACTCGTTTGTCTAACCCCTTGAGGGGTTTACGTAATACGTATCACAATACATTAGACCGATACCCTACTTTTATACTGTACACTAGTTTAGAGTTTGCAACACTCTGAGGCTTACCATTTAAAACTGGATCCAAAACCAAATGGACCAGAAATGTATTTCAATAACAGGCTCCACATAAGCGAAAAGATTCATCAAAGGCCCTTCACTAAACAAGAGCATATATCTTTTAAGGCTATCTACGAATCAACTCGGAGTCCTTGCGGAAACTACAAACTAAACAAATACATGCATCGGATAGGCGGCATATCACCCACTAATGTATGTAGGCTAGGTCTCGAAAAGGATGAAACATCGGAGCACGTCTCTTAAGCGAATGCGATGTCATTGCACAATACTGATTCCAGGCTTTTGGATCATACTTCTTAAAGTCTGCCGACTTTGAAGAAGTTTCACCCAAAAAAATACTGCTCTTCCTAGGAAAAGTTGGATTATTGGATGAACTATAAAGAAAGCGGTGCACAATAAGCCAATGAATGCCTGTAGTGCAAAGGCTCCTCACCCATTTAAGTCCTAATCTAAATCTAATCTAATCTACTTTCGAGTTTATGTATATATCTGATGTAATTAAGCTAAAAGAACTTATTCAAAATTGTGATATAGATTAAGGCATCTAATCTACGTTTTTGAATTCGTTTCAATATTATAACAATTAATGACATCACATCTATAATAAAAATTAAGGAGAAGCTAAATTGTCCCATCTCACCTAATTAATTAGTTCGATATTCATTTCGAGGGCTTCCCCCAATATTTTCGTATCAATTTTCTCGTGAAACATTTGCTCGTACCAATTTTCTCGTCAAGCCATTTACTCGTATCAATTATGTCGCCAAGTCATCTTTTCGTATCCATTTTCTCGTACGAAATTTTCTCGTATTTAAGTTTGCTCATGTAAAATTATGTTTTGAATTAAATAGTTTGCGCGCGCGAGCTATTTAATTCAAAACATAATTTTACACCAGCAAATTGGAATACCAGAAAATTCGCACGCGCGAACCAATTAACTCAAAAGATAAGTTCACACGAGCATTGAATTAATACGATGAGTATTTAATTTAAAACAGAAACAAATCATCATCATTAAAACCGTTCACGATACAACAGATGGGCCCATCTCACTCCCATTAAAAATTAAAAAAAAGAAACCTATATCATAATCTGTGATTGTCGAAATACATATATGCGCATCACGAACACCTAACATTCTGGCGAATTTGAAATTTCTACGTCACGTCGTTTTCGAGAAAAAGTCTGCGATAGATAGATGAACGAACACAAGAGTGATCTTATAAGGGTTCTGTGTTTTTTTTTTCGTTTTCAGTTACGGCGGAACCCTAAATTTAAAAAAAATATTAATTAATTAATTAATTAATGAGTGTTTTTTCCTTGTTTGTTATTATTTCTAACATTCGGATATTGTTTATTATTTCTATAAATTGCCCGTGATAATTATTCCGACATTTTTAATGATATGATGATAATATCTTTTTGGCGACGCAAAAGTCTTGTTACTACACATGCTATGTATGTTTACTCCTGTACCATCTATTTGGAAATGTAATTTCTTCCGAAAATTATCTCGGTATTTCTCCGTGTTTCTTTCTTCAATAATTTATTGTATTCTTTGCTTTTCCCCCTATTATAAAAAAAGACATCCGTTTTCTGTACGTTTTGTACGACATGCTGTGCGTTTATTTCTCTGTACACAAACTTTTTCTGCTTTTTGTCTCCACGCAGTTCCTGTATAATTTTTTCGATACTCTTAAAATTGTTCTGGTTGCTTGAGACCCTCCAGAGATTTTCCTCAGAAATGTCAACATATTTGTTGTCTTGTGAGAATACTTGAGTGCTCCTTCATTTTAATAGCTGTTTATCACTCTTGCCTTAACACTAGAAAACTTGAGCTTAATACAAATATTGGTTCGGCTTCTTTTAATTTAGCTTATCAGCACTCCTGTTTGTTATAATATCTTATAACTCTGTGTAAAAGCTATAAACGTATTTGAAATTTTTCATTTTCTCCAGAACGAATATAACCTGTGTGTTTGTAAATTCCTTCAAATTTCATTTACAGATCGCAAATCGTTTATCACAAGTTGTATTCGTTCTCTAGAAAACAGAAAATTTGAAATTCGTTCATAACTTTGAAACAGAATACATATGTTTGTATCTATTATATTCTAAGTCGCACCAGTTTTTCAATAAATCTAGAAAAAATCATGGAAAATGGATCTACATATGTAAAAAGCACACTCATTTGGATTTGTTAGTATAGGTTCTTTACAACAAAATTTTACCACAAGACTTATTAATTCAGAAAAACGAGAAACAAAAAAACACGACATTATCTATTTTATGAAAATCAAATCAATTGTTGATTTATTATTATTATTTAAGAGAACAAATTATCTTAACTCCTCCATCAAAAGAATAGCAAAATGTTAGTTGAATGGTGGCAATTTATTGGCAAAAATCTTACCAGGGATAATTATTATTTGGTTTTTTCCCTATTTGAATTCCATCTTCATCAATTTTCGTAGGTTCACGAATTGTCTCAGTATTACTGACTTTATCATCCTTAAACCACCATACATTTGCGGATATAAATCCATTGGAGATATTTATAGCAAGTATTCGTGCTCCTGTAATATGTTCATCGGATAGAAGTCCTTTTGCAAGAGCATCGAGAAGACCTTGAAAAGAGAAAAAACAAAAAGCATTAAAATTAATAATTTTTCTCTGTATGAAAAAAAAAAATAAATTAAAATCTCATTGTTACATCAATTAAAAAAAAAAGTTTTCCATTTAGTTTGTAATTGGTTGCTAACAGCATAATATTAATAATTGGTGTTGTTAGACAAAGCTCTGAGTGAATACACACACAAATTTACGCTATAAAAATAGTCGGTAGGCAAACTAACTTCTATTTTTGTAGGAATTGTAATGACTAAGACCAAAATAAATGGTTAGAATTACAACATGTCTATAGACACTTTAAAACCACTTTTTTTTTTTTTTTGATTAAACAACAATTTCATGAATAAACAGGTTGATGTTTCGGAATTACGCAAAGCGTGTGAGAATCAATAGGACTTAGAAGATTGAACAAATGAAATATGTACTTCCATTAGCGTTATGCACATTTTTTTCTTTGATGAGAAGTCGTTTTAATTCTGTAACTGTATTTGTTCGATTCTTTGCTGACTTTAGTTTCAGTGTAGCGCAGACATTTTTCATTTGATTGAGATCTATGGAGCCTAAAAATTCGATATTTTTTTAACCTTTACTATAGTGGAGAACACTCCTTCTTTAAAAAAAAAAAAAAAACACAATCTACTGTCTTCGATATGCGCAGCTTGAATTTTGATTCATTGGAGTACTTTGATCCATACTTCTTGTGGATATCTACAAAATATGCTTTTTAGACATAAATAGCTACGATAGTCTCGTCTGTTAACTCAGCGAAAACAAATTGTCATATTTGAAAAATCTGCTTCATATAAAGGGTTTTCTAATAAGAGGTGTTATTTTGATATTCAAAGAAAAATGCCATTTTTTGAGATAAATGATCGGATCTTTATTTCATTATAAAGAGGAAGGTATGTCGTTAATAATGGAAAATAACATCAGCCAAATGACCACCACGACCACGCCTACAGGACCATATCCTTTTCATGAAATTTTCCATAACCAAATCGCAAAGTGGCTGCCCTATGTCCTCAATAGCCTCACGAATTCCATCTTTGAGGTCTTGAATCGACGCTGGGCTGTTGGCGTAGACCTTCTCTTTCACGTGGCCCCAAAGGAAGAAGTCGCAAGGTGTTAAGTCACAAGATCTCGGTGGCCAATTGTGATCACCTCTTCGAGAGATAACACGGTCCGGAAACTTTTCCCGTAAAAGATCAATGGTTTCGTTGCTTGTATGGCACCTAGCGCCGTCTTGTTGAAAGTAAACGTTGTCCAGATCAATACCATCCAATTCCGGCCATAAAAAATCATTAATCATCTGTCGATAGCGCAATCCATTCACCGTAACTGTTGCTCCAGCCTCATTTTCGAAAAAGTAAGGTCCAATGACCCCGCGGGACCATAAACCGCACCAAACAGTCACACGTTGAGGATAGAGAGGCTTTTCAACAATAACTCTTGGGTTTTCCGAGCCCCAGATGCGACAATTTTGCTTGTTAACGAAGCCATCGAGGTGGAAATGGGCCTCATCACTCAAGATGAGTTTTCGATGGAATTCCGGATCATTTTCATGCATTTCAAGGACCCAATCAGCAAAGACTCGACGTTGTTGATGATTGCCCGGCTTGAGTTCTTGTGTTAACTGAACTTTATAAGCCTTAAGACCCAAATCTTTATGCAAAATACGGTGTAATGACGTTTGTGGAATGCCTAATTCCAAAGAACGACGAGGAATAGACAAACCTGGGTTTTCTTCAACACTTTCGACTACAGCAGCAATATTCTCGGCTGTTCTTGAGCGACGTGCACGGGTTTTATTCTTCACATCACTAACTTCTCCCGACAGCTCGAATTTTTCTACCAATTTCTGTATTGCGGTCCGACAAGGTGCTTCACGACGATCCAAAAATGTTCGAGTTTTACGAACCGTCTCTGCCACATTTTCACCATTTTTATAGTGAATTTTAATAATTTCAATCCGTTGTTGAATCGTGTATCGTTCCATTTTTATTAATGGCGTAGTTTCTACTTGTCAAATGTCAAAAAATGACAGCTCCAAAAATGACATCTACCGAAATAGCGGGCTAATTAAAATAACATCTCTTATTAGAAAACCCTTTATATAGAAACTAAAAACCCATAAGTATTTAATAGTTGCAATTATTGCTGCAATGAGTCTCCACAATTACCCTCCACATGGGGAGATATGGCCTCGATAATCCTCCCCATTGAGATACATGTCCTCAGCCTTCACTAAAATAGGCTTCTCATAAATGCAAGATGAAGATTAGAAAGCGGTTTTAATGAATTATGTTGTTGGAGCTCTCCAACAATCCATAAATTTTCCATCTCCTCTCCTCCATTTTGAACCTATGCCTAGTAAATTAATTTCTTTTTTTTTTTAATATTAATATTTTTAAAGGACCAATTACACCCAAAATGCAATCCAATCCTTTTTAAATTCTAGCACTATTTTTAAGTATGCATATCTAGAATAAAATCAGTAAGTTAGAATTTTCCACAGTAAATGGAGTCCTCTGTAGTCGTTTCAGTTTTATCAGGATACCTTCTGTCAAGGTATAGATTTTCTAGAAGTTTCTCTAGTATTAATTCTTACTGGATATACGTCCTATTGCCCTATATGTCTTCTAGGCGGCGTATTAAGTACATATGTAGAATATCGAAAAAAATACTCCTTCCATCTAAGTACCTAGCTGTTCTTCTTTGTCAGACAGAGACAGCAACCTATCTCCCTAGCAGATCAGTAATCTTCTGCATTCTTTAATCGCGACAAACATTACTTCTAACTTGCTTGTCGACTGTAATGGAGTTGAAAATTTTCTTCAAAACCCTCCTATGTAAAATTTTGTTGCTAGATTACGCCTAATAACATAATGATTTTAATATTCTTATACAATGAAGTCATTTATATTAGACATGACATATGCAGATTGTTCTTTTTATTTTATGTCTAACGTTCTCTTAGGAGTTAAAACAAATTTAAGGCTATGGTACTTCCATATCCGTCCAACCTACATAAATACATTCAATTTAATTTCAGGTCAATTTTCATTAGAGACGCCATCCATATGAAGAAAAAAAAAACTTTCGACAAAATTGCCTCACGTATTTCACACAAAATGTGCCAAGCCAAGAGAAACACTTGGAGCGGAAAAACCATATCTCTTGAAACCAGTGTACAGGAAAAGGCTTCGAAGAACTAAAAATTCAAGAGAAAAGTTGCTATCATTTGTTCAGAACAAACCAAAACTTTCAGAAAAATTGTTGAGGAGAGAAGAAAAGGGAAAGAAACAAAAAACTTTGTGGCCCAAACAAATTTTAATCAAAGCAAAAGTGTGTAATTCAATAAGGGAGACGACATTGCTTTTTAGAGTGGCCTTCTGGTACCCATAGGCCACAACACCCTTGTTAACGTCCAAAAAAATGCTGGTAAAGAGAGCCAAACCTAAATCAGTTTTGTTTTCGACGGATGTTACGAGGGAATCTTTCTATAAGGATATACCAATTCATGTATATACATACGACATACATACATACCTTACGTCCATATTATGGGCATAATAAAATTGTCAACATTGGTACACAATTATTTACATCAAGAGTTGAGTTGTCAATATCTGTCAGCTGAAGGCGGTGTAATGCTTTTCCTTTAAAAAATTCATTTTTCTTTTTTCCAACGGGATGTTGTACTTAACGCGAAGGGTAGGAAAATTTAATTTCGTACTTAATTTAAAGGAAAAATATTTTTCGATGATTCTGATAAAATATTTTTATTTATTCAGATACATAACATTCGATCAAAGGGCATACTTTAGACGAATTCATTTCGTGAATGAGTTCTTCGACAAGGAAGCTGATGCTAGCAGAAGATATTCTTAATTTTCGCATACACATATATTTTTTAAGGAGTTTTATATGAATTATATGAAGGGTAAAAAAAAAGAGTTGGAAAATCACTCATGCGCGATCTACATACATATTTACAAATTAAGTAACTTGTTTCATTTTGTAATCGCATTGAAAGCTGTTCCTAACACAAAGAAGTCTTAAGGGTGCGAAATATTGTAAGAGGGCGAAAGATATGGAGAGAAACAATATGTAAATATGGACATAAATAAAAGTATCGAAATCTAGGAAGATTAATGTCCTATATGCATATTGGCTTTAAAACTTTTTTGGTCGCAGGAGTAATAGAGTTCTAAGCATAAAGAAAGGATTGCCCATTTCCAATTGATAAATCGCAATAAATCCTGTTGAGGGTATATTTTTCAACAGAACTTCTAACAGTAGAATCGATTCAATAATGGCGATGATCCAACGTTCCGCAATTAACGCTGATATTAACAGTAATGCCGAGTATATAGTTCTTCGGTATTCTCTCGTCTGAAACCTTACAAAAAATTAGTTTTAAGAAACTTACTATTTTAATCAGTCTGTCTACACAATTCTATTAATATTGCCACTGAGCTACCAACAAACTCATCACATTCTGGTCCAAAACATAAAGTTTGTTAGCCAGACTTTGCTGTTTACAAGTATCCATCACATGTGTATTGAAGTGGAATGTTTTCGATTTGATTTTAATTAGACTAACGGTTTTGTCTTGGTTCGGTACTCGCACACCGCCAACGATTAACCGACATTCAGGATCTAATGCAACAGCCAACTTGTAATAGTCGGAGTTAAATTTTTCCTGGATGTCGGTCATCGTCTTGTCATCATGTGCGCTACACTTTATTTATTTGAAAAATAAATGCGATAGCAAACAGATACATCCCCTTACTTACTACCGCTAAGCAACTAAAGTTAAAACGTAAATAAAAAAGAAAAAATAAAGAAAAAGGCAGATCTACAAATGCATAGGAAAAGTTAAAGCTACATAAAATCCAGGTAAATACAAAGAAAAATTTCAAAAAGCATAATAGGAATGAAACAAACTAGAACTATTAGTACATAGTAGACATAAAAAGAATAGCTATAAATATATAGGTGGAATTAAAGCTAATACGTAAGTAATACAAAACAAAATTTCAAGAAGCATAATAGGAATGAAACAAACTTAAAACGATATAATACATAGTAGACTGAAGTCATAAGAAGAAATCCATAGAATTCAGGGACAAGTAAGTCTATTTATTAATGAGAAAGTTAACTTAAGTAATAAAAGAAAAAAAGAAAAAAAAAGGGAAAAAAAGGATAACGAACAATAACAAATAGGCATGAGGGTGAAGCAAGTTGAATATGTAAGAAATAGGAGAAAGGAAGCAGAAAGAATAAGAGTGAGACAAGTCACTTTAATTTAAAATTGCAAAATTTTTCAATCGATTTATTACAATCAAGAGGTTGCGTTTAAAACTCGAAAAACTATCATCAAATATGTCCAAATCATTATATAAGACATTGTGAGCCTTTTGAATCCGAACGGAGGGGGATTTAAAGCGCAATTTGGTCCGGGAGCATCAATAAGAAACGTGAGTGTGTGGCGAGTGAGGCGATTAGGAGAGCAGATTTTTAATAAGGATAATAAGTGGGCTGAATCAATAGACCCATGCAAGATTTTAAACAGGAACATTTCGTCGTGATAGGAACGACGCGCTTCTAAGGATATCATAGAATATTTGGACAATCGGGCTTCGTAATCCACGTATGAACCAGTAAGTTTAAAGAGCAAGTGCCGAGTGAATCTGCGTTGAACGCTCTCAATTTTGTTGTCTTAAACGCTTTATTGGTGATATGATTAATATGAGAGTCAAAGAGAAGCTTGCTATCAAATTGCACTCCTAGATCGTTGATTTCAGATACACGCATGGCAGAGACGGTGCCCAACTTATAATCCCAATAGAATGTGGTTTGCTTTCTTGAAAAGGTCATGCATTTGCATTTGTCAACGTTTAAGGATAATTGATTTTTATAGCACCAGGAGAGCAGCTTCTGGACGTCATTTTGCAGGGATTGGCAATCAGATAGGTCATTTATAATTCGATAAATTTTGGTTTCATTGGCATTAGTAAATATTAAGGAAGCAGAGGATAATTCATTAGGGAGATCATTGATATATAATAAGAAGAGGAGTGGGCCAAGAATCGATCCTTGGGGTACACCCAAAGTTTGCATGTATGAATTAGACGAATATCCGTTAACTGCGACCCTTAGATGATGATTCAAGAGATATGACTCAAACCAGAGGCTACTATTAGAGTCAAAGCCCAATCTCTTTAGCTTATTTATGACTACTTTGTGGTTTATTCTGTGAAAAGCTTTGGATATGTCCGCATAAAAAACATCAACCTGTTTAGCTTCATCAAGGGCCAGAGCAATAGAGTCAATGAAGATCGAAAGATTGGTTAACGTAGATCGGCCTAGTAGGAACCCGTGTTGCAGAGGACAGATGTAGGGCTTTAGTTGCGGTATTGGATTATTGTAAATAATTTTTTCAAGAATTAGGGCTAGGGCATTGGAAGCAGCTATAGGGCGGTAATTTTTCACAAGGTTTTTATCCCCAGTTTTGAAAGCAGGATAAACGAAGTGATCCTTAAGAACATCGGGAACTGTATGGTTGGAAATGGATGCGACCGGACGGGAGAGCAATATTTATAGAATATGTTGGGAATACCGTTAGGACCCGCATTTTGATTTTCGTCCAGCAATGCAAGAATGTTTCCAACATCACTTTGAAGAATCAGGGAGATATGTGCGCAGCAGTTATGATGGATTTCATCAGGTGTAGGAGAGATTGTTGAGCTCAGAGGAGCATTGAATTTAGTTTGAAAGTAAGCTGCAAACAACTTGCAAATACTTTCAGGTTTATCAGCTAACACCCCGTCATAATGCATTTCCTTAGGAAAGGAGCCAGAGAGTTTCATACTTTTAGCATAAGACCAAAACGCCTTAGGGTTGGAGGATATGCAGCTTTCGGTGTCAGAAACATATTTAACATAGAACTCTCTAATTTCGCCCTTAACATTACTGCTCAAATAACTAAAGGTTGTGTAGTCTTCAGGATGCTTGGATTATAAATATTTCCGTCTATATTTTTCTTTAAGTTTAATAGCGTGAATTAAGTCGCGAGAAAACCATACAGGATATTTGCTCTGATTCTTCGTTATCAAAGGAATAAAGTTTCCAATTGCTCTGTTTAGATGAGTATAAAACGTATGGAAAGCTTGGTTTACGTCAAGATGTTGTAGCTGCGAAAAAACTATGTTGGAGAGAAAGTTGTTAATTGTATCATAGTCAGCCCGCTTAAACAATCGCTTATTGATTTTTTCGGCAAGCGGAGGAACTTTCTTTATTTTCAATTGGACGAGGAGAGGAGGATGGTGACAGTCAATACGAGACAAGGGATAGAAAGGTTGAGTTACAACAATATTACCCGAATTTGCATTGGATAATATTAGTTCCAGGTACCTCTGATTGGTATTTGGAATACCGTTAAATTGTTCGAGTTGGCAAAAGGACATGAGAGTCGACAGAGAAAACGTTGTTCGAGTATTTAAATCATTTATTTGCATTGTATTCCCTGCATCAACAACAGACCAGGATATATTGGAAAGGTTGAAGTCACCAAGGATCAGAAATATAGCATTGCTTTCAGCATTTTGGGAAATATTACTGATATTAGTGAAGATTTCGTCATAAACTTCATGGGAAGAGCATGGGCGAATATATAAGCAACAGATGTATAAGTTCAAGTTATTAGATTTAATCAAGACCCATAGGTCCTCATGCACAGACTCAACTTGACTAAAACGAGTTGCCTGCAGTGAGTGATCGATAGCAAGGAGAACACCTCCACCATCACAAGTCCCCATGGCCTGATGATTCCTATCTCGACGAAAGACCTCATACCGCCCATCAAAAATCTCGGCACTATTAACAGAATCAACTAGGAAGGTCTCAGTAAAAGCAATGATATGATAATTATTGGACAAGACAGACAGCTTTAAACTTTCGGTTTTAGAACGCAACCCTCGGACGTTTTGATAATAGATATTCATTCAGAGTTTATTTTTCGGCGAATGAGTTCGAGTGATTTATTGTTTCTAACGTGGAAGACACTTGGTTGCCTTGATTGTCTTCCGGCGTTTCTTCGGTGTTTTCGACGCAGCTATTTGCACTTCTTTTTTCATGGAAAATGTAATTGTTACTCCATCGGTGCAAATAGACCCATCGAACTTCTTTGGGCCCGCCGAACGACTTTGAAGAATTTGGCCCATTGCTCGTCTTTTTCTTTCCGGAATTTATTCCAATCATCTTTGTACAATTTCAGTTCGCGTAGACGATTATAGAGCGCTTGTGAATCGTAGCGCACATGATGAAGTCGATGCTTGTAAATGGGTACAAGCGCAAAAGTTTTATGTTCATTTGCATTTCATAGAATATCCTATGCTTTATGCTATAAAATTTTTAATCGTCATCTACATATCCAAGATGCTCGTTCATGTGTTACTAAAGCTCCTAGTTTGGTCTATATGCACTATTTCGATAAAATAAGTAATGCAGTATGTCGTATATTTCTTTCTGATCTTTCGAGAAATTCCTCAAAAACTTCTCATTCGTGAATACGCGTGCATCCAAATATTATTAGTGAAAGTAGTTTCATATTGTCTGCTAGCAAATACAAACAGATTAGACTTGTGTGAAGAATCGTATAAACCAGTTTTAATGTACTTTCCACGCAAACTTCTGTACGAGGGATCTAAGACATATTTGGACTTACTGCTCGTCATCAATTCGTAGAAATAGTCAAACAATTTTATTGCTGGGAAGTTATCCTCTTTCCATTCTTTATTCAATGTATAGTGGATATAAATTGATACATTTACGATAAGCGCAGACATTTCTTGAACTTCCGATTGAGTTTGTTCGGCCAGTTTTGCATTTAAGCATTTCGATGTAAAACCTGTCTTTACGCATGAATACGAGGTTTCAGTTTCTGTTGATACAGTCTCTGAATACTTACGTTTTGAGGGTCCGGGGTTACTTTCGATACCTTCGTTAGTAAGGTCCCGGAAAAATGGGTTATTGTCGAGTAACCCAAACGTTTTATGAGGAGAGGGCGGGGGGTTAGTTAGCCTTGTCCTCAGTGCCGCCGCAACCAAAACGACACGTCGAACAGCTGGGTGGTTACCTCGAAGGGTAACCGATGGTATCCTTGACCTCAGTATTCCCGCACAAAAATGAACACCTCGCACCGCACTTATACCATACTCTTAATGATTCATTTTCCATATCCGTCTGTACCGCGTCTGAGACTGGACGAGCCTGTTTGGTTCTGGAGTACCAGCTGTAACGGTCTTGGACCCGAAATTCCGCACATCGGGTTACTTGTCCCCTTCCTTACAAAGCTGGTCTTACCGACTGGTGCCCAGTCGAATCTTTTTCTTGATTTGGCGGCTACATCGCTCCCCGTGGTCAGTTTAAGCAGATTGGCCTGGCCAGCCTTCCCCGGAGCCGACATGTCCCCAACAACTTTACCTTTCGCCGCCAGGAGTTCTAGTCTCTCCTTTCGAAGTTTGCGTTCTTGAGCGCCGGACCTCCTGTGGCGTCTAGCTTTTGTAGGCCTTGTTACGCCTAATTCTATAGGAGCGCCTGCTGCAACTGTGCTGTAGGGCTCGCCTCCGGTATTGCAGAGGTGGGGCCTTCAGGATTTGTGGCAGGGTTATTTTCAGCAACTAGTGCTGTACTGCCACCTGTTTTGACAGTGGAAGATTTATTATTTAGGGTTAATGTGTTTATTTTTGGTCCCACGTGTATGACGGAAAAATCGGTCCGCTCCGAGAGACCCCATAATATCGGAGTAAGGCAATTTATACAATCAGCACGATGCCATTTACACCTTGGCTTGGTAGGCTTTTTGAGGCGGTTAAGCTTCCCCGGGGTCAGGATGGGAGGAAGGAAGGAGATTGGGTGTCAAAGGGACTTACTGCTCTTCATCAAGTCATAGAAATAATCCAAAAATTTTATTGCTGGGAAGTTATCCTCTTCCCATTCTTTATTCAATTTATAATGGATATAAATAGATATAAATAGATACTTCTACGTTAAGCGCAGACATTTCTTGAACCTCCGATTGGATTACTTCGGCCAGTTTTGCATTTATGCATTTCGATGTGAAACCAGTCTTTACACATGAATTCGATGTTTCAGTTTCTGCTGGTACAGTCTCTGAAAACGTTTACGTTTTGGGGGTCCGGGGTTACTCTTGATACCTTCGTTAGTAAGGTCCCGGAAAAAGGGGTTTGTCAAGGCCCTCAGCAAATTGAAAATTCTAACTCAAGAAAGACATGATTTCATTCTCAAGCTCATCATTATCTAAAATTCAAGTATAGACAAATTTTCATTGCCACGAAAAATATCTCTTCTTATCACATATTTTTAGAAAACCAGAAGTGTAACATGAATCTTTCATATTCATGCTTGTTATGGGCAAATTTTGCGAAGTTTAAATTTTTGAAGAGTACCTAAGCATAATTTTGTGAGAAAATATTTTATTGGAAAATATAAAAATTAAATTAAATTCTAGAAAGGAAAAATTTTGTATATAAACCATAGTAATTGACAAAATTATTGTTAGAAAAGAAATTAATACCTTCATCCGAAGTTCGACGTGATTAACTTGCTAACGAAGCTATTACTATCCCCCCACAAGTGGTAAGGTTGTAATAGCAGGCAAACTATAGTGGATTGGAAAAAGCTCCAATCCACTAAAAATCAACAGGGTTTTTATCGAGTAACTCAAACGTTTTATGAGGAGGGGGGGGGGGGGGGGGGGGGTAGCTAAACTCGCCCTCAATGTTACCGCAACCAAAACGACACGTCGCACAGCTGGGTGGTTACATCGAGGGGTAACCGATGGTATCCTTGACCTCAGTGTTCCCGCATCAAAAAGAATACGTCGCGCCGCATTTATATCATATTCGTAATGATCAATTTTCCATATCCGTCTGTACCTCGTCTCAGACTGGACAAGCCCGTTTGGTTCTACCGTTTATCGCAACTGGGGAAAACCAACACCAACGCGTCAAAGATTGGTTAACCCCAACCGTTGTCAGATCCCGAAAGACCGCCTATCCCTACGATCGCATCATCCACCCGCCATCCCCCTCCCCTCGAAGCCAGAATCTAAAATGATCCGAGAGAAGCAAGCTTTCGCAAACGTCTCACTGAAAGGGTACCGGAATGGATGATGATGACCGGCAGTTCCCATAAACTATCAGTCGCGATCTCACACCCCAATCCCGGATGTCCGATTGGGTCTTTTTCTTTACTAAAAAAAAAAACTTTTGTTTCTGGATACTAAATGAAATATGTGAAATCTGTTTCATTGTTTCTGTAATTTTTCTTTCATATTAACTACAGTAGACTCGCGGTTATATAAACACCGCAATTTGTGGATAAAAACTGTCAGCTCAACAGAAACTCGTAGAACCCTTCAAATTGAAATTACAGAAACTAGTCAAAGAACTTGGTTTATCTACTGATCCAATATAAAATGCTGATGACAGCTGCCTTTTTTGGAAGTTGCTGCCGGAAAAAAACTTCTTACGTGCTAGTATTACAAAAAGTGGCTCTTGCTAGAATATTCGAGAAGCAAACAGTGACATTTTTGGTTTGCATTAACGCAAGTGGTAGTCATAAAATTAAAATGCAAATGGGGAAAACCTTAATGAAACAATTTATTTATTTCGAGTTTAATACCAACCCATAATAAATACAATACCTACTGCACACGATTAAATTTTTGTACAAAAAACCCTTCGTGATTTCACCTGCAGGATGATAACTATAATTTAATTCCTTAAAATCTTTGCTAAACAACAAAAGAGAATCTTTTGAATGTGATTTCCATTTAAAATAAATTTTGGAAAGAGCACTAGAGCTATTTTTAAAGTAAAAATTGGAAATGATGATGGATAACATAACATCCAGGGTCCCGTTTTCCTTTTTACGGCTAAACCGATTTAGAATAATTTTTTTATTCTCATTTATTGCAGATAGAATACAATCAATTTTTATCGACATCGAGTTTATGCATTTTTTGCATTCATTACAAAGATAGATAACATTTTCATTTTCGTTTATTAAGTTAGAGGTATATTCCGATAACAGAGCACATTTTATATGAATCATATGATGAATGTAATTTTGTGTAGTTATTATTTTTACATATAAAAAATAATTTCTCTTGAATTGGAAAAACTTCAGTGTCAAACTTTATTTATTTATTTACTTATTTTTGTAGAGTTTTTCTTTGTTTACACACACTCATGCTTTGTGAGTTTTACAATTTATTATTTAAAAAGTTCAAATTTAAATTGAGCTTTGTTAGTTATTCCGAAAATCATCACTTTTCTCCCATCCAATAAACGTATTGATAAAAATCTATACTCAAATGGAGAGATATATCACTATGGAAAAGTACATATAATCACCTCATTCTACCGAACTGTGCATTTTTATACCCTAGATGAAATCATAGGAGTATACTAAGTTTGTCATTCCGCTTGTAACACCTCGAAATAATGATGGTAGAGCAAAATGGATTGGACACCCATTCATAATATTAAAAGTTATTTTGATTTTTGCATGTCCGTCCGTCCGTCCGTGCGCACGATAATTCGAGAACGCGTATACTTAGAGAGCTGAAATTTTGTGCACGGACTTTAGAAAAAAAAAAGTAAAATTAAGTTCAAAAATGGAACAAATCGGGCAACTCCTTCGTGGGGTTGCCATATAAAAATTTCGTTTTCCGCTATATATTTGGACACTGCTTGAGAACGCATCGACGTAGATGATGTTTTTACTACATTAGCAAATAAAATGCCAAAAATGGACTAAATCAGGCAACTCCTTCTTGGTGTTGCCATATAAAAATTTAGGTTTTTTACGTATACTTTGAAAACGATCAGTCCAAGACATTTTTATTTTACTAAAAACTTCTGCAGAATACGAAATCCTATAAAATTGGTTATGATCATTTTTTCTGTGCGACAAACCGTTCTAGAAATATATGCGAAAAACAACTTCAAAATCAATACTTGAATAGATCGGTGACCATACGAAATTTAATACTGGCATTCATCTAGGGTATCCTAAGAATTGGTCTTAGACCAATTCTAGCTTTTTTACTTGTTACTATATTTATTATCATGCAGGTAAAATTGTGTAAATTTACAAAAAAAACAAAAGAAGTGATTACACTCCATAGAATAAATTGAACAAGCAAATTTTGTGCAAGTGCTAATCTGATATTACATTTATTCGAAGCATTCAAGGGTGAAGTTACACTGTCGTAAAAAATTAATTAAGTGTAAACTATAACAACAACTAATTACTAATTCTTCAAAGAAATATAGACTCGAGGTCAACTGGAAAATATCTCGACAAAAAAGGTCTAGGTACTCATCGTCTGAAATAATGGCCTTCATGGACGACGTTGAAAACGTTGTAATGAAAACATAAAATTTCTTCCCCTTGCCCTTATGCTTTATAATATTTGCTAAATAAAGTTTATATCGATTTTATCATGCTCTTACTTTTCGCCATATATTACAAAATGCAAATTAAAGCACGTCTAATATAATATTATTTTTTCCTCAATTTGTACATTGTCAGGAGGTGAGAGATTTGGCTATTGTGTTTTTTTTTTTTTTATATATTATTAAGCCAAGCTCAGGGGATACCCTATGATGCAAAGCACAGCGTGGCAGGAAGGAGATAGGAAAAGGATTAAGGGATATGAGGAGAGCGGCGGAGGTGCCGATGTATGTCGCCCTTAAACTTTTGCAGGTTGTATGCCGGAGGAAAGACAGAAGATGGTAGACTGTTCCACATTCGCACAGTTCGGGATAAGAAAGCATCACGGAATTTTAGTGTACGGCCGCAGGTAATTTGAAGGGTAAAAGGATGAGCGCGGGATGCAGCGCGGGTATTGCGTGCAGGAACTATTCTACAAGGGATCAGACTAGATATTTCATCAGAACATTGGCCATGCATATAGCGATAAAGGAGCGAAAGGCATTCAACATTGCGACGGTGCTCGAGTGAGTCGATATGACGAGTAATTGCCACATCGCCAATGAGCTTGCAGGCTCTCTGTAGGATAGGAACGTAACGTAACCACTTCTATTAGAGATGAGTATCCTTCTGGATATACACAGTCAAAATGAAGAATTTTAAAAATATAAAAACCTTTGTTTATGTAAATTTACAAGAAAATTTATTTATTGAAAATCGTTGAGCCGTTTGCATTTATAGGAGTAAGAAAGACTTGTTGTTTGTTTTTATAACTAACTGACATTAATAGAAGGACTCACATTTCAATATTTCCGAACAATTATTATTGATCCATTGTGAATTATAGAGTTTTTTTTTTTTTTTTATATATTCCATTCAGGCAGGCAGCATTAATGGAATGAGAATGAGATATTACGATACAGCAAGACTACAAGGGATGAGCTGAAATTCTTGTCACGATTTTTGCACACCAGTATGATCGGACATTTTTTCCATGAGCAACCAAATGAGACGTGCATTCACCTCCCTTACTTTACTACCTGGCAGTGATTTTTCACGTGCTTGTACAGGAAATTCTCGAGAAACTTGATTTCCCTGAAGTTTTGATTATGGATGAATTGCACGTTTAGATCTGTTTAGATTTTATCATATCACCCTGTCTGGATTTTCCTGGATTTCAAAACAAAAGGATGTTCGTTGATGCAGAGAAATTCATGTCTGCCTACATCGTATTTAGTATACTTATACATTTCATTATGTATATGAATACAGACAATATACGTACCTACATATTATGTACCTACATATGCTGGGATTTATCTGAATCTGACTAACTAAGAGTACAATTATAGCGATATACTTCTCCTTACCATTCTAAATTAGCTTGTAACAGTCAATTAAATGTCGGGATCAAGAAAGAAAACAGCAACACCGGCAACGTTAGGAAAAATCGTAGAGCCTTCGATATATAGAAAGCCAAATTATTTCTTCCAACTCCGTTATAGTGACTGATTTGATACCCGAATTGATATCCTTAGTAGCTTCGCACAAGAGAAATACTTATGATATCTAGGTGCCTATAGAGTGCACCATCCTCGCTTTTATACTGTAAATATATGTATGTACTATCTTCCACCAAAGAAAATATAACTTAACTACTGTTATATGTTCTTTGCTTTAACACACTTGGCGAAGGCTCTATTAGTCGTTAACTGAGTTGTGGTGACCATTATCTAGCATTTGGCGAACCAGCGATTTCGTCGCTATTTCTCGTACATGGAATCGGGTATGGTGGCTCCTTTTAAAGACCCACTTAAAACCGAGGATTTTCCTTAATCCTTTCACCCCTAATGGAATAATATGTCCCACCGCGTTTCAAAGAAGCATACGTCTCATATTATTAAAGAAAATATCTATATTAGAAGTTCCAATAGACTTATTGAACCTTGTCTATTGATGTACAGGAAAAAGCCGTTCTTGTGAGAAAACTTGTCACCGCATGATCCCATTTTGCAATGCTGAGTAGTCATATTGCGTCATTTTTGCTATGCTGAGTAGTCATATTGCGTCATTTTTGCAACAGATTCACATGCGAACATACTGAGTTTTTGAGTGCTTCGTCTATTTAGAGTTTTTAATTTTTATAAAGTCGTGAATAATCCTTATACTGTACTATTTTGGTATATTATTATTTGGAAAGGTAAGTTTTTTTCGATTTCTGAGAAGATGGGACATATAATCCCAATTGTAGTTTTATGCGGGATTATTTATCCCAATAGACGAATCTTCGTTATATTAGATGAAAAAAAAAATTGCTAGAAGAAACCCTCATAGAACTTTAAACTGACAGCAATAGCGATTTTAGCTCATCAGCTACAGGCCATCTGATCGCGATGGTCATTCTACAGAACATCTTGGACCAGGGAGTATCAGTAATTCATCTTCCGAATCGGAATGGCAAACAGATGATGAAGAGGAACCCGCGGACGAAAATTCTGGATTGCAAGATGCACCATCATCTAACGAGGGCGGTAATTAAGCAACAGGTGCTATATGTGCGTGGATTAATTTCACTGACGATGTCAACTTTGAAGCTAAATTTCAAATTTCTTCGGAAAAAACTACTACAGTTCTTCTTGATCTACCTCGAGGAGCCACGGAATTCGATGTATTTCGGAAACTTTTTCCAAAAAGTTTGTGTAGTCGTATTGCAAAACAGAGGCTCAAAAAACTGAATAGGATTAAATCAACAAATCGAGCCCTTACCGACGAGTATGAAATTCTCCTAGTCTTGGAGTTTCTTTGATAATGCACTACAACCATGTACCTTGACTGGCTGATTACTGGAGCAAAAATGCATCAATAGGTAATGAATTGGTAGAAAGGACCATTTTTCGTAATCGCTTTACTCTACTAATGTCTAAGCTATATTTCAACTATTGCAATAAGCCCAGTGATGCTCCTAAGGATTACTACATATCGGAAGTTGTTGCCTGTATGAAGAAAACATTTCCAGCAGCGCGAAGTGAAAGTACTGCGCAATCTATCGACGAATGCATGGCGAAATTCAAGGGTCGATTTAGCTTGAAGCAATACATGCCGTTGAAGCCAATCAAACATGGAGTCAAATTATTGTTGCATTATGATGCCAAAACCGGGTACACATACGATTTGAATATATACACTGGTAAAGACACATCCGCTAACCAAATCGGTACTCTTGGAGAACGAGTTGTTCTCAAGTTGACAGCCTCTATTTGCGAGCCAAATGTGATTGTAGTCCTCGAAATTTCAAAGCAAAATAAGTATGTACAAAAAAATAAAAATAAATAACATGCTTTAATCAAAATGTTTTTTAAAAATTTGGGTTTGGCTCTTTGCCCACAAACAGATTATTGGGACAAATTGTTCCACCAGAAATCATTATTGGGACTATTTATCCCAGGATAATGGTAAGGACTAAGGACTTCTCATGTACACCAACAGGTTTTTTTTCATTGATGTTGATATAATTTACTCAAATTTTTTACCTTGCTACTGAATATAAAAAAAAAACTCCGTAGTGAAAGGGTTAAGTATCATTTGCTCTTTCCGATATGCTCACTCTATGAAAACTTTTAAAGATGAGGTGAGGCGTATGTTTATGCCAGCTTTCAAAATCAAGGCAACCTTCACCATTATCTACACTGCCGTAATATATTCTATAGCCATATACGCCCTGAAGATAGCTTCGAGAGAATAACGATGCCAGCGTGTCTACTTTATACATGAAAACTACATTTAAGCGTCTCATCGTGTCATTTTCTCTATTGATTATACTCGACTTTCTGTTAACTACACAATGGAGCATAACAATACTTTTAAATGAAAGAAATTCACACAATACTTATTACCAAATATCCTGCTTCCTGTACAAACATTCCCACAACAGAGAACAATATTTAATAGAAACATTCTTTGCCATTCATTTTTATTCTATGCAAAACATAGACAAAAAGGACACGCCTCAACCCTATATTCTCAACAAAGCTATCCAGCCATAAAAAAAATGTATGTGTGTGTGTATATATCTGATATCCGTGACATCGCCGGTGAAAGCTATGTTATTGTCAATTTCACATGAAAGGTCTGCCACCTGTTGTGGAAGGGCTTTTCCGTATATAGCTGCGAAAGCTGAAGGATTATACAGGTAATCGCTGTACGCCACCAAAATAGTCTAAAAATAACGCAGAGTGATTGACAGACAAATTTTATGTAACGGGGCGGCTGTTCACTATATACACATAGTTAGTATTCCTCCCCCGTTTGCTGAAGTTTTTTTTATTATTTCACTTACATAGTATAAATGACATATACATAGTAAGGATGACAAAGGGTTCTACTCATCCTATAATAGCATTCCGTAAACCGGAATGGTTATATGATGTTGCTCTTGTAAAACGTTGAAAGCTGCAATACTCCAAAGGGCAACCATCCACATCGTAGGATTCTGTGGGAAGACCAAAGTCTGTTTCCTCCACGCTAATGTTCGTTTAAAATGAAAATATTTTTTTCTGAATATTTCTTTTGTTAGTAGTGGTGGGAGGTTTTGTTCAAGGGGTCTCTGAACTGTTAAGGCAAGTTTAATTCTCATTTTCAGGTAATTGTAGTATCTCGTAAAGCTAAATTTAATTAAGAAATTAGCTTTGACTACTCAGGAAAAGAGATTTTAATGAGTTATATAATAAAAAATATTCTGAAGAGCTTTTCAGTATACAATAAAAACGTTTACCCAGTATTTGTATAAAAAAAATCCAATTTTTGTATGGCAAAAACCAAGAAAGGGATGTCCGATTTCATCCGTTTTTGAAATTATATTTACTATTTTTATGAAAACGCCTTGCACAAAATTTCATATCTCTACCTCGACGCGTTCTCAGACAGTGTCAAAACATATAGTGAAAATCGAAATTTTAGTATGGGAACCCTACAAAGGTGTTATGTTAGCCGATTTGTTCCTTAGTTGACATTTCGCAAAATCCACACCAACTGATATTATATTATTTATTGATTATCTTATCTAAAAAAATCGCACCTTAAAAATATAATTTTGAATATTCTAAAAGACTCACTTTTAATTTGGGATCTTAACGGGACCCAGTACCTAAGTGGGCAAAGCCCGTAGAGGCTCAGGCTAAGAAAATTCGGTAGTAAAATTTCAATTACAAAATTGTTAAGATCGAAAAATAGTTATTCAAATTAAATGCGCTCTCGAACACCTTACACCTTACAGCTGAAGTATTGCGAATTCAGTCATAATAAGGACGACGAATTATCTCTATTTTCTACTAAAGCGTTTCTATTCAGTGCCGATTACTCGTTTCATTTAAGCTTCCATGTATTTCATATCAAAAGTGCTGATCAGGAATACAAGAAAAATGATGAGTTTTGTCGAGTAAGCATATGTTTTTCTTTTTGAGATATAAAAAAAAATGTTTTATAATGAAATATTCTTATGGATTTTGGGGGTACAACAGTTTTTCTTTGAATCACTTATTTTATACGATACGTTTCTTGTAACGTTTTTTTTTTTTAAAGGGAACAGCACTGCCTGTGGCGCTTTTAACATAAAGCTCCATTTCAAACCTTTCATACTTTACAACTCTTTGGAAGACGAAAATAAAAATTTGTTTTTTTCCATCGAAATGGAAAAAGTTTAAAGGTTTTCCATAATATCTAAAATTAAAATTCCGGCACGCAAAAAGCCTCCTTCATCTCCAACTCCATTTTCATATTGCTTTGTAAGCGTGTCCGATTTATGAATCCAGCCGTGCGATGGATGGATAGCATGCATAAAAATAACTCGGTTTAGAAATTCATATTGTAGGGTAAGGATAGGGACTCCCTTTTTTGTCGTAATTCCAATTCAGTGGAAGTATTTTTTATGGATGGAAAATATGTTGGTAAACAAGTATATCGTACAATTTTTAATGTGCTTTTTTTATTTGATATTTTCAATGAAAAACATTTTTTATATTCACCAGATCTTGTCAATCTTGGTATATATTTGGAGTTTATTAATTTTATGGATACAAAAGGGGACAAATTACAGAAAATCGTGTAATTTTTTTCTTAATTTTTTCATTCAGAAAATCTACCTACCTATGTCATGTATTCGTTTTTGATTTGATAAGTACAGCCAAGCTATAAGAGCTAATCAATCTGCTTTTTGCGCCTATCAATTTGCATCCATGTTCAGAACTGAAACAAGTCTAGAAAATTGCACGAAACAGCTTTAAGCAGGATTTACATTATGATGACATCCAATTTTTACAGAAATTTTGAGGGAGATAGTTTATTGAAATTTAAATGCTGCGGAAGCAATCATCGCAATACCTCACACGAACAGTCCCGTCTACTTTTTATGGCGAAACTATCAAACTGTCTAATTGGAAATTGTCAAGTTTTTAATTTTTCGTAGATATTCAAAGACTGATCATGAAAAGAAGTATAATTTTACAATTTCTAAAATATTGCATGAAAGCACGAAGGAGTGCTAAGCAAAGGATGAGATCTTATCGAAAAAATTTGGCGCAAAATATCAGGTGGTACTGTAATTCAGTTCTACAATCATCATTTTGTACGATAACGAAAATTTTATTTAATATTTATTTCATATAGTAAACAAAAAGTTCAGTAACTAATTTGTTAATATGTAAACGTCAATCCACTTCATCCACTCGTGTTCACATGAAAATAATTCCATTCCACTACCGAACTAATGCCGGTGAAGATAATTCCAGTCCGGTTCATGTTCACATGACGGATTATCTCAAAGGCGAAATAATTCTAGCAAATTATAAAGGAACAGGACCACTGCACTGCAGTCAATCTGTGAACACACTAATCTCTGCTTGTGGATAGAAAACTACATCAGAAATAACTTCAATATTTTCCATAAGCAATATTTAATAACTTTCAATTTCGCAAACTTACTTTTGTTTATTTCGACAAATAATTTTACTTGACAGATATGCATATGCCATAAAATTATAGTAACAAAACAGCAATATGGCAGCTCCAGTAGTCGCAATTGATAAATTAGGGTTGCCAATAACAATGTTTTAGTTTCAGTAACTATAAAAACATACTATGTTTGAGGTCTTTTTATTGTTCCGGACACGCACACAGTGACAAATCGACGTCTGGAAAAAATTAAGGACGTGTTTGCTTCTCTCGTCACTCGTCAATAAATTTCCGTATACGATGTACTATCTCCCTCAAAATTTCTGTAAAAATTGCATGCCATCATACTGTAAATCCTGCTTTAAGTCCACTATCCAGAGTGTTAGGCATCAGGAACAATTTCAGCAGTTCCTCTATAATTTCAATACGACTCAACAATGCTGAAGTGGTTGTTGACTCTCTTGATATGACGAGTATTTTGACTGCAGAATTCGCTTATAATTTTCATCTTCCACGAACTTCTCAGAAATTTGTTTTACATCTCGTTTGTAGATTTGTACAAGAACTGTACATCCTTATTAGGCTTAAAGTCTCCAAAGCCATATAGGTCCTATTAGTTTCTCGACTCTGTTAAAAGTTAGCTTGGCTAAACCTCTATGCAAGACTATTCCACTTAGCTTATTCGAAAGAAAATATTCTAACTGTATGGAAACTAGCCCACGTTTAACCTATTTTGAGGATAGCGATCCCCCAAATTATCGACCGATTGCAATTACTGTAATTCCTTCAAATGCCTTCGTATATATCAGTAACTCCAAATTAATGAAGTATTTACAAACTAATTAATTTAAATAACGATCGCCAACGTAGGAACTGCAGTCTCCACAATTTTGTTGAGTACAAAATTTTGCCCCACAAATATTTTAAAGGGCTTTGATAGAGTTTAGCATCCTGCCCTTTTAATCAAACTTAAATCATTTGATCTCTTCCTTCTCTTTTATGATGGAGATTAAAAGTTTTTTATCTGGTCGCCTAATACGGGTTGCATTAGATGGTGTTACATCTGAACATCACTCTGTATAAATGTCGTTGTACCTCAGGGCTTTTATCTCTCCATCTCTGTTCTTAATTTTCACTAATGATCTTCTTCTCTTTACTTTAAATCCTATGCATAGTTGTTCTTATGACAGAGCACTTGATTTCGCTTACTCCTTTGATACTTTTGCGGACTCCAGATGGAATGCCATGTATATCAATCAAGATTGCATGATTGGATAATTGAGAGATCCTCGCTTGTCATGGAAATACTACAGTAAGTGGAATTGGGCGGATTATATTGTTACGTGCAATAGAAATAGACAACTGGTGACATCTACTGTCAATGGATAGTAAACAACTTCAGGTTCGGAGAATCGATGACGGAATGTTCGGGAAGGTTCAGGAATAGAATGAATAGAAAAGTCAAGAAGGTTCTGGAATAGAACACTCTAGAATAATCTGGAGAGTTTCTAGGGTATAAATATAACAGATGTCACCGCCAGAGGAAGAGTCTTGTCTTAGACGTTGCAGTGTTTTTTTTTTTTTTTTTTTATTTTTTTTTTTCCTCCAACCACCACTCTCTCCATCACTCTAATTCTAGCATGACTCATCAAATATACTTATTATAATGTTTGAACCTCTTCTCAGTCAGCATCTAGCTGGTATTAGAGAAGGGTACTTATTATTATTATAATGACTTTATTTTAGAACTCGATTATTTTATAGAAGTCTTTTGTTCCTGTTTTTGTGTTTTTTGTGTGCGTTTTTAAATTTCCGATTATTCCTATCATTCATTATTCAAATTCAAAAGCAGATTTCAGATGTATGTTAAGTTCATTCAATCAACCTCGCAGTCAATGGGCAAATCCCTAACTAGGCCTTTTAGCTTAGAACTAAATACAGTAAAGCTTGAGCTTGCCTTGATACCTTCAGGAAGCTCGTTATAGATTTTGGTCGCCGTATATATAAGTCCTTTTCTGATTCTATTTGTTTTAGGTTGCTGTACTCGTAGTTTTTTTCTATTCCTCGTTCGATGGCTATGTATACTTATGTGTGTGTCTATTCGTATATTTGTTTTGATGAGTCCACGTGCAACTTTATGAATAAATTTAGCTTTTTCAAGGTAAATCATTTGATTAATGCTTAGAGTTTTCGTATGTGCGTGCAATTCCGTCGAAGGTGTTCTCCAAGGCATACTGAACAGGATTTTTAAGGCTCTATTAATTAATCTCTTCACCCTAATTTTTTCAGATTGAATGCACTGACTCCACGCCAGTAATCCATATCTAATATGCGACGCTATATGTGCATTGTAAATTGCAAGAGCTGTATCATTATTTAACCTAGGGCCTCTTCGCAATACACCTAATATTGGGTTGATTTTGGAAGCTATTTCGTCGACATGCCTGCTCCAGTTGAGTTTCTCATCAATATTTATACCTAGATATTTCACCTCAGTTACTCTTTCTATTTGCTTGGAGTTAATACTCAATATTGGATAAATCTCAGCCTTGTTTCGTTGTTTAAGCACCATGTATTTTGTTTTATCCTCATTGAGAGAAAGTTTGTTACCATTTGTCCAATTTGTTAATCTTACCATATCATCTTGTAGTTTGCTTTCCAACTCTTGCTCATTTTCGGCGTAGTAAATCAAATTTGTATCATCCGCATATATATGGTACTTCCCCATTAGACCGGCAGATGAAATGTTTTTTATATACAGCAAGTATAGTGTTGGTCCTATTATAGAACCTTGAGGTACACCCGTGCGAAATGGTAAGGAAGTGCTGAGTGTTCCATTTATCTTAGTTCTAACCTTTCTGCGTGATAAATAATCTTTGATTAGATCATTAGTTTTACCTCGCAGTCCTAGTTCATCCAAGATCTCCAGCAATATCTTATGGTCAACTGTATCGAAGGCTTTTCGTAGATCGATAAACACCACGCCCACATACATACCCGCGTCTAAGTATTCATTTATCATGTGCATTGATTCAGTAATGGCCGTATCCGTACCACATTTCTCTTGAAATCCGTATTGATTTTTATCAAATCCCCCACTGACAGAGATAAATTTTTTTATTCTTGTAACTAATAGTTTTTCGTAGATTTTCCCTATTGTACTTAAGAGTGAGATTGGACGATAGTTACTTGGGTTTGATGTGTCACCTCCTTTGTGTATTGGGATAACAAGAGTCTCTTTTAAACAATCCGGGTATTCACCTTTCAGGAACGCTCCATTGATAAGAGAGGAGAAAGGCTCACTTACCACTTCCACAAGAATATTTAGGTCTTTCGCCGTGATGCCATCAATGCCAGGTGCAGAATCCTTTTTTAAATTCCTAATTATGTGTTGTACTTCTGCTGTGTCTGTGGGTTGCAGGAACATGCTTTTATCATTGTATGAATTACGCACATATGGATTATTTGGGATTTTGTTGTTTAAATTAAATCCAATTTCATTGAAATGTTTATTCAAATGACCAGTTATCTCAAAATTACTATTGTATATTTCTCCATTTTCCTTCAATTCTCTAATGTATGTTTCCCTAGTTCCTCCATCCCTATTCAGTATGTCGTTGTTTATCACTTTCCAAAACTTCCGCGGATTACTTCCGGCTTCTCTCAATTTTCTATTAATATATTCCTCTTTTGTTTGTCTTATTAGTTTTGTTACCTGGTTCTTAATTTTCTTGTAGAGGTCCCTTAATCTTGTGTTACCAGGATTATGCAGCATGTTGTTATAAGCATCTCGTCTTTCTTGCATTGCACTGAGTATACTGTCAGTAATCCATTCGTTACTTCTAGTCCGAATGTTTTTATATCTAGTGTTAGATTCCTTTGACTCATTTATAATTCTAATGAGTTTTTCTATACTAAGTTCCGGTTCTATGTTCAACTTATACTGCACCATAGATTTGAAGCCACTGTTATTTGTTTTCTGCATTACTTTCGTTTTCATTCGTTTCTTCTTAACGGATATACCATTCACTGTCATAATTAACAGTGCGTGATCAGTGTAAGGAGCATGGTCCATGTTTAAGGATACCTCATGGTTTAATAGTAGGTCAGTGACTCCGTGATCAATTATTGTGCTGCTCTGATCCGTAATTCTAGTAGCGTTCATTGGAAGTAACTTATTTACAATATTGAATCCCAGCGATCTCAAGCTGTCCATATACTGTTTACAGATATTAGTGGATACCAGAAGATCTATATTTGTATCACCCATAAATATAAGGTTTTTATTAACACTTAGTATACTTTCAAGTCGCTCGATGAAGTCCACAGCATTTTCATTCGGTGATCTATACATTGTTAATATTTTAATTTTTTTATTATTTTCCCATGAAATTTCAGTAAGTATTGTGTTGTAGTCAGCTTCATTTTTGAGTTTTCTGTGTTAACAAGTGAAAGTAATAAACGTGCGAAAGTGTTGTAATTAGATTGCGATAATTGAAAGTACAGTATTAGCGATAATTAGAGTAGAATTGATTAATAGAAAGTTTGTGAATTGTATAAGATTAGAGCGAAATAAAGAACTTGTATAATAAATATTTAATATTGTGTTTTAAATAACGAACCAAAAGCCACGCTCGCAACAATATCTTCTTTGTTGTCAAAAAAGCATCAGAATGTCTCGGATTTCCGGAAAAGATGTAAGAAATCGTTTACCTCTCGAATATAGCGCTCCTCTACAAGTCCTCTAATCAGATCTAGAATGGAATACGATTCCCATATCTGGGCCGGGATTAATCGAACAGCTTTAGCTTCATTGGTGATATGACAATAACTTGCAATATCGACTCGCTCGAGCGAGTCACAATGTGAAATGGTTTTGGCTACTTTATCACTATACGCATGGTCAAAGTTCTTATGAAATATCTAGTCGGCTCTTTATCGATTAACTGTCTACTATCTTCTGTTTTCGATAGGGTTTACAATCTGTAAAGGTTTAAGTGCGGCAATATAAATTAGCAGCTCCGCCACTCTCTTCGTGTCGCTTTATCCTCTCCCTATGTCCTTCCTGGCATGCTGTACTGCTTTGCGTTTTAGGGTATCCCCTGAGCTTGACTTAATAATATAAAAAAAAAATATATATAAATATGTTCTTCTAATTATATAACATTCAGTAAGAAAACTGCTCCCTGTGAAAACCCTCCGGTATAATAAAAATTTCCGTGTGCCAACGTGTCTTGATTGCCTTGAATAATGAATAAAATTAACACCTACACATGATGTGTAATATTTACATAGTTAGGGCAAAGCCTATTTATTTAAGGTGAGAACTTTACCGTGATAATCATAATAATGAATTGACACATCTTGTTTTGGGCCAGTTTAAGTGTGCCATTAAGTGTGACGTAAATGAATGTTTGTAAACGTTTGCTTTATCTTAAATCATTAAATTAATCATTAAAATTATAAGCCTGAAAGTTGTTGTACATAGTAATTGTACGTTTTCCACTTTAAGTTATAAATGAACCTCTTCCTCACACCCCCTTCCTGCACGGAGGAGTGTTAATTTACTTTTACGATAATTAGAAAACTCAACAAATGAGTCTCCCTTGTAAGGCTTTAAATTATAATGAAAGGATCAAATGAGATTTTTTTTTTCATATTAAATTGGTTCCATGAAAAATACTTCCTAAATTATTTTCAAAATATTATTTGATCATGACCTGACCTGACCCAACCCATAATCTTTAGATATCTTTTTTTTCTTTTCTTATTAATTCCTCTTAAATTAGGGAACCGGTGTTGGTGTTTTTTGGAGGGTTACTACTGAGTTTAAGCATGAAGGCTACGCCATTGCAATTTCAGTGAAAATAAAAATAAAATAATCAAGGGAATTAAGAGAATTGCTATCCTTTCAGTCTTGATGTCTGATGTCTGAATGTCCTCGGATAACATCTAAGTTTCTGGAGACTGCAGGACCTCTTTGGATAAGTTGTGTATTCATAACACGGTGTCCTTGCAATGGGTACCTAGTAATCTTATTATGGAGAATAGAAAGACGGACGCCCTAGCTCCCCTTTTTTGGACGCGATGTGTTAGCCTAAGCACTTGCAGGTGTACGATTAAGCTCAGATGAAACATTGTAGTACTGTAGCTGATATCAGTATAAGTCACAGCCCGCTTCACGCTCAACTAACAAAGATGGGAATTGTTGACAGTTCTGAGTGTTGCTTTGTCCAGTGAAGGATGTATACTCTTGGGTCTGCTGTCCTACTTGCGGATGAGCTGAATACCCTACTTCATCTTGATCTGATGTGCTTTCTTAACCTCCGCGCTTGGGATTTTTCATCTCCCTGTCACGTAATTACAAAAAAAAAAAAAAAAAAAACAGGATGCATTACATATATTACATACTTGACAAAAAAATTAATTTTCCTATACCCAAACAATATTTAACCAATATGTAACTCTTTAAAATTGTAATTAAGAAGCTTCATTCGTGGTCTAAGATGTAAACAAAATAGAAACCAGAAGAGATTAACCCATCCAAAGTTCCATTATAAGTTCTTAAATGAAAACGTTTTTGGTTCTAGTGCACTTAAGTTCCCTCAAGGGTTAGTGAAGCTCGCATTTTGTAATTATAAGAGATATTTCAAAGAACATTTTGAAGTAAGTAGGCGCATAAGGCATCCACCAGGCTGATGAGGAGAATTATTTAGTACTTACTTAATGCCAAACTACTTAAATAGGCATTAAAGAGTGGGTGTATATATTATATGGTGGAATAACAGAGTTGTTTTTTTTTTATTCCCTTTAACTTAGTCCTTCTTTGGGTAAAGAAACTTTTCAAATTAGCATTAATCATGGAATAGAATTAATATTCTTGTTGGAAATGGGTCGAAATAAGAAAATTTAAGATAAAAACTCCGTTCACCGTTCACTAGATACATGCAGGAAATATATATAGATTAAGTCAAAGATTTTAAAAATTGCTCAGAAAATTTCCCGCAATTATATGTGATTCAGAAACCTCTGTGAAAATATTTATCATAGTAGAATTATCATTAAAATTTAATTTTAAGGTCCTATATCACTCATAAGTTTGCAAATGAAATAGGTAAATATATCAACAGATTTTATTACACATAAAAAATTAGCGAATATTTTTTGCATATGAGACCTCCCCTAACCAACCCCCTTAAGAAAACCTAATATATTGTTACGCGCAACAAAGTGACACAAGCGACATCTATTGGAAATAGAAACAACTTTAGGTTAGTGACATCTTAGTAAACTTTGGGTTTGAAAAATACAATTTACGGGAAGGTTCAAGGATAAATTGTAGAGTATAAATACGGCGCTTCTCACATCCAGGAGGCGACAGTGAAGTGAACGAAGTAAACTATTTGGATTGTGATAATTAGACGTACAGTACTAGTGAACTAAAGAGTAGATTTGATAATTGTTTGTGAATTTGTGAGAGTAAACAGTAAAGTTAAATGAAGAAAGAACTTTAAATAATATTTGAATAATTGTGTTTTCCCACAAAATTGAAAGTAAGAAACTGCAGAATTCCAAAAAATGGTGTATCAGTTTTGATAAGATTGCGAGTAAGCAATTTTTAACAAAAAGTTTTATAATTTTTCTCTCAACAGATAGCCAAACCGAAATGAAATTTTTAGTTTTGACTGTTCATGGTTGGTTGTTAGCTTTTATCATGTTTTTTAGTATTAATTTCTACATTTGCATTGACTAACTTTACGTGCGTATAATTTGGCAAATGTGAAACATCATGAATCTTTCTGCAGTTCATGAAAAGAGCAGGTCGAGTACTTACTAAAAAACATGCAAATTGACTTGGCGTAATATACTCTCAACCGGATGATTAAAATCGTATTTTGAGACAATGTCATGACCCAGCTCGGAGCTCACTAACAGCATCGAAATTATATTGGCTAAAAAATGTTTCGCATCATAATAGTACATAGTAGGTATACATTTTAGCTATAGGTACATGTTAATTTTATCACTACGATGAAATCTCTACTCCAAAGTATTGTTTTAAATGCGAGTCTTATACGATGATGTCATTTAGATTTTTATATATAATCGAAAAAATTTCCCTTCAAAACGCTTCAGCTCTTAATTTTGACTCTGCGAAACAAACGGGGGAAGGGATGGAGACAAAATACTTATTTTTATAATTCTCTAATTTCACCACTGCTCCTATTTTGCTTAGATAAAATTCAACATCTACATTCAGATTAATAACTGATCGCTGAAAATCTATAGAACAAACACAGCTGCAATGAATAATACAACTCATGCTTGCCATTGCAAATTTCAAGCAAAAATGTATGAGAGAATAAAAGAGCAGCAAAAAAATTGATAAATCGATCTACATATTAAAAAAAAATTGGTTGAATTATCTGTCAACAGATATCACCACGAGTATCAAAATTAGCTGACTTTAATTTGATTTTCGCTTAATAAAAGTAGTTAAAATTTCTGCATAGCAACTTTTCCAGTTTTGAATACAACGAATTTAATTTTCTTTAAAATTTTTAACGATCTTTTTCAAATATTGAAAATGATGAGAATAGAGAGAGAAAACTTTTAAATTTGCTATTTCACAAATATTTTTAAAAATACAACTACATTTAAAATTATTTGTTATAAAGTAACTTGTTTAGTTCTCTGATAATAAGTATTATACTTTTCTGCATATATCACATAAATTGGTTTGGTAATCGCGTACAATTTCAAGCGTTTGGATTTAACGAATTGTGATAATATAATATGTAAGTATTAGATAGAGAGAGAATGGAAGTGGGAGCTCGAGTATAAAACGTGTAAATTGTCATGATTGTATGCAGGTACCTAAGTTATACAGATAGAAAATGGTGTAGAATGGATGGAGTATTATCAATATATTTTTTGTTCCTTTTTTTATTGCGTCCGAAATCAGAATTGCATGTAGAACAATTGTTCATTTATCACAAAAAGTCTTAAATCAAAGTCCAAAGTTGAACGCACTTTATGCATTACATAAAACTATTAATAACTTTTGAACAGAAGCCGACATAAGAGCCTAGGTAATTCTGTTTTTATGTTGAAGAGGTCATTCACACTTTACACGATATAAATCTCAAAGAATTGATGACACATTCCTATTATTCTAAAACCCATTTATAAATATGTATGTGGTGCGCTTCTCCAGGTATCATATAAGATCTTCGCATAATATCAGCTGCAGTAATGTAGACAAGGCTCCATCTTAAGCTGCTCTGGATATATCTATGGTAAATGTAAGCTGTGCCAGGCTGCTGGATAACCGTAAATCAGGGTCAGAACAGGATACTCAGAACTTGACTCCAAGACTGTAGATAAGAGAAGACGGTAAGCCATGGATTAACCTGTTCAAGGCTTAATTAAAAAAAAACAAAGTTTCCCAACTAACAACATTATAATAGATAAGAATGGAGACGAATTAGAAATACATGGGAGGCTTAAATCCCGGATATATGTATGTATACAGAATACCTGTCATAATATATTCAAGAATCGTTCTATTTACCAAATTATTGTTGTAGTACCTATCTTTCAAGTGGCGATTCTACCTATAAACAATCCAGTAAGGCTATTAAGGACATACCTCACTACATGATCAATATTATAATTTAATTTGATAGCCTCCAGCTCTCTAGTTACAGCAAAATAACAGGAAACGAGGTAGCAACTGAACTTGACAAAAAGGGTTCAGCAGTGTATGTATGTAGGTCTAGCAGAAGATTCCATAGTAATATGACCAGCAAAATATATTCCAGAATCTGCAGGCTTACATGGTGATCGGAAGGTCTATCAACTTGGAAGGAAGAAAGGATGACCTCACTGCAGCCATCACTAGGCACTGCCTTTTTGCCATACATGCGACACGTATGCAGACTCAATTTAAAGGCTTTTTTTGGAACTGTATGGACAAAAAGGAAGTGAAAAGCATTCAAAGCTTGTTATGTGAATATTATAAGCTTGCCAAACCCACTAGATAGCACAGAAAATTTTGTAGCTTAGAATAAAAACCAGTAATGTAACCCATGCTTTATCTCCCTCCAATACAAACGATGCCTTTTTTTTTATATATATTTTCTCGTCTTTTTTTTATCGTTTTTAATATTTATTCCGATAATGCAACTTGCATATAAGTTAGTCCTTGAAGAAAGTACCTTTGTCTTTTTTTCCTTTGATTTCTCTTCACCTTTTTTTCATCTCCTCTTTCTCATCTCAACATTACGTAACATTGAGAGCTGCTCCTTCCTGCCTAGAGATGTTGGCCAGTCATATCTCTGTGGAACGCTAATGGCATTAGACATAAGTGACTAACGCATTACAGTAATTCAAAAACGTATGTTCAGGTCCTTGTAATCGTTTTGTATTTTAGATTCAACAAACATTTTTCTTACATTCAATTTAGTTCTTGTCAAGTAAAATTAATTTCACCGAAAGCAAAAAAATCATTGTATTTCCATTTTTTTTGTTTTTTTTTCATTTTAATTAAAAATTGGGAATCGAATGATTCTTAAGTAGGTATTTCGTCACCAGATATAAGGCGTAATATCGAAAAATTCCTTAGAATCCTTAAAAGATAAGTTCTTTTCCATACTACAGTTTTCCTGTGATTAGTAATGGTGTCTCTCACCCAGAGAAGTTATCAAGAGCAAAGAAGACGTATTAATGACGAAGGATGAATGCGTTCATGGAAATTCATTTGAGCGATTAAGCACAAGAGTGCTTACTGCTAGAAATACGAAATTCTTATGGCTGCCCTTGAATAGTAGAAAAAAGAAAAACGTCCCTGATGACGCGTGAAGCACAAAAACCTTGCCGGCTAAACCCTGATTATATTGCTTACCCCTTCTAATGTTAGAAAATACTTTTCATCCTTATCGGTAAGCAGTTTCCATATTGGAATTTTCTTTTTTTTTTATTAAGTCATCCAATCTCGCTTGGGTTCTTAAATTCAACAATGGAGTTGGAGTATTCAATATCAGATTTTCGCGACGTGTTCAGATTCTTTAACTTTGTTTGCACGTCATTCTTCTTCTTTTTTCATTGTTGGCGATAGGTTTATCTATAAAGCGAAATATGAAAAGTATGTTATAAAGGAGAAAATCCTTGTGTATAAAAGACTAACAGAAAAAGTTCAGTCAGCTCTTTCGAAATAAATTTATACTATACGTCTCTACTTTTAAGTTTCTTATAAAATTCTTCAGATTTTTTTTAAATGTTCCTCAAATTATTAAGACTGTGAGCTTTGACTTTCTCTTTATCTAATTTCGATGCCTTTATTTATTTAAATTTATATTTCATAAATGCATTCTTCTGCAGATTCTTTGTATATGACTTAAAAGTCTGCAAAATCACTTACCTCCATGTCGATTAACTCCAACCTCCTGTAGAACTACAGCAGCAAGATCTGCCTTTTGTCTAGAGCTCTCATAACGTTCTCCGTTAAGTGGAATTTGTAAAGGACGAAATGATTTGGATACACATAGTGTGCCCAAATTTTCCGTTGCTATATCATGAACAGTTAGTAAGGATTGCTCAACAGATTCCTGGAAAAGTAATAAAAATAAAAAAATAGAAATTCAGATCGTTAAAATCTAGTAGAGATTGTATGTAATAAAATATGTATATTTCACCTAAATAGGAAATGGAAGGGAAATTGAAATTGTGGTACGTGGAAGTTGAAGGAAATAAATGAATCCCTAAAAGGATTTATGTAAGATGAACATATTCTAACATAAAGGATGCTGACAATTTGCTACATGTTCTGGATAGAAATGAAATTGAATTCAATTTTGTGTGTGTGTAAAAAGCAATATCCTAACCGAAGGTGGTTCGAATAGTCTCAGTTATATTCAATCAATTTAAGGATCATATACGTCTATTTACCTTTATGCAGGTGTGAGTATAGTTTAGTTGAAGAGTTTCAAAATGACATAATATACTTCAATGGATCTATTAAACAAGTGAAAAAGCTAGAATTGGTCTAAGACCAATTCTTATGATACCCTAGATGAATGTCCGTATGTAATTTTGTATGGTAACTTCTCTATGCAAGTATGATTTTTGAAATGGTTTTTCGCATATATTTCTAAAACGGTTCGTTGGACAGTAAAAATGGTTATAACCACATTCTGAAGAACTTTTTAGTACATTAAAACCGTTTTCAGAGTATACGTAAAAATCCTAAATTTTTATATTTGAACACTAAGAAGGGATTGCCCGATTTAGTCTATTTTTGTAATTTTATTTACTATTACTATGAAAACACCATGTAAAAAATTTCAGCTCTCTATGTCGACGCGTTCTCAGGCAGTGTCCAAATATATAGTGGAAAACGAAATTTTTGTATGGCAACCCAACGAAGGAGTTGCCGGATTTGTAAGTCCGTGTACAAAATTTCAACTCTCTAAGTATACACGCTCTCGAGTTATCGTGCGCGCACAGACAGACAGACAGACAGACGGACAGACAGACGGACGGACATGCAAAAATCAAAATAAATTTTAATATGCTGCGTGGGTGTCCAATCCATTTTGCTCTACTATCATTATTTCTGTGCGTTACAAACAGAATGACAAACTTAGTATACACTATAGATTTCATCTAGGATATAAAAATGCATGGTGGGTATGGCAATCTATAAGCCCGAGATATAAGTTAAACAAGGCTCTGTGAACCCAACTATTTTCCAAGCCAAAGTTCACCTCATAGAAATGTGCATCAGAATCAACCTGCAAAGAGGTTATCTAAACATTCTAAATAAACTTCGACGGCCAAACCACTATTAAGACATTAAATTAAATGCCTTCACTTCAAAACTAGTTTGGAACTGTAGGAATGTCCTAGATCTACTATCAAAAGTAGCCCTTAGATGAGTACCCATTCGAAGGAAATCATCGATTTATGATATTGCTATATATGCAAGAGACATATGGCTAAAGGAGAAATCAGTCATATAAGCGCCCTTACGTCACGAAGGTAACAAGACTACATATAAAAGGAGCAGAATCTCCATTTACCGGTCTATAAAAAGGCACCTAGCAGGAGAAGTAATGCGAAAAAATGAAAAGGCATACTAGCCACAGTGTGAGAGCCTTCACTTTAAAAAAGTCATCAAATTTAGTAACCACCATAATCCTAATGATTGGTTTAAGTATGCTTAAGAAAATGATCAAAACCACAGACGATCGATATCTACCGATTCTGCGATGAAGGTATAAAATCTGCAAAGTGCGTACTCTGTGAATACACAGGACGTGCTCTCCAAAGACTTCGTAGATAGGTAAGGGATTAATAACTCCATCAGATATCCGGAAAACTGATCCTAATGAGGAAATAATCTTTATAAAAATCGTGACTGTAGACTTTTAAGTCACAGTTCGTATAAGTCGGATTACCGGCCTTCCATCCCCACACTTGTTAGTTCCAACCATGTTGTCTAAGTTAAATTTTTATAAAACTAGAAAATCTTTATGCATCGTAATAGCTTATATTACTTAGAGATACTCATGTACCCTAACTGTTATAATAGTCGCTTTTTTTGGTCACCTTGTTAATTACTTCCTTCTTCGTATGTATCTTAAATCGCAAATTACCATAAATATTTATTCTGCCAGAAGAAAGGTGTTCGGGATGTGTTCTACAAGCTTCAAAGTCTTCTTCCTTCGTAGATTAAAATAGCGCATTGGAATTATGAAATGACATTCTAGCAACTATCGGGTTTTCCAATAAGAGGTGTTATTTTAATTAGCCCGCTATTCGGTAGATGTCACTTTTGCAGCTGTCATTTTTTGACATTTGACAAGTAGAAATTACGCCATTAATAAAAATGGAACGATACACGATTCAACAACGCATTGAAATTATTAAAGTTCACTATAAAAATGGTGAAAATGTGGCAGAGACGGTTCGTAAAACTCGAACATTTTTGGGTCGTCGTGAAGCACCTTGTCGGACCGCAATAGAAAAATTCGAGCTGTCGGGACAAGTTAGTGATGTGAAGAATAAAACCCGTGAACGTCGCTCAAGAACAGCCGAGAATATCGTTGCTGTAGCCGAAAGTGTTGAAGAAAACCCAGGTTTGTCCATTCCTCGTCGTTCTTTGGAATTAGGCATTCCACAAACGTCATTACACCGTATTTTGCATAAAGATTTGGATTTTAAGGCTTATAAAGTTCAGTTAACACAAGAACTTAAGCCGCCCGATCATTAACAACGTCGAGTCTTTGCTGATTGGCTCCTTGAAATGCATGAAAATGATCCGGAATTCCATCAAAAACGCATCTTGAGTGATGAGGCCCATTTCCACCTCGATGGCTTCGTCAACAAGCAAAATTGTCGCATCTGGGGCTCGGAAAACCCAAGAGTTATTGTTGAAAAGCCTCTCTATCCTCAACGTGTGACTGTTTGGTGCGGTTTATGGTCCCGCGGGGTCATTGGACCTTACTTTTTCGAAAATGAGGCTGGAGCAACAGTTACGGTGAATGGATTGTGCTATCGACAGATGATTAATGATTTTTTATGGCCGGAATTGGATGGTATTGATCTGGACAATGTTTACTTTCAACAAGATGGCGCTACGTGCCATACAAGCAACGAAACCATTGATCTTTTACGGGAAAAGTATCCGGACCGTGTTATCTCTCGAAGAGGTGATCACAATTGGCCACCGAGATCTTGTGACTTAACACTTTGCGACTTCTTCCTTTGGGGCCACGTGAAAGAGAAGGTCTACGCCAACAGCCCAGCGTCGATTCAAGGCCTCAAAGATGGAATTCGTGAGGCTATCGAGGACATAGGGCACTTTGCGATTTGGTTATGGAAAATTTCATGAAAAGGATATGGTCCTGTAGGCGTGGTCGTGGTGGTCATTTGGCTGATGTTATTTTCCATTATTAACGGCATACCTTCCTCTTTATAATGAAATAAATATCCGATCATTTATCTCAAAAATAGCATTTTTCTTTGAATATCAAAATAACACCTCTTATTGGAAAACCCTTTATATTTTCTGTTATCTTATTTTTACAGAACCATTCATCAGGGACTTTTTTGTCACTTTTACCAGTTGGCACTGAAATTTTCTCCAAAACTTATTAAAGCAAAAAAGTTTGAAATTTTAAAACTTGGAACATAATTAATTACTACGTTTCACTTTTCAGCAAAATACATCTAACATGTACAGGTATGGGGTGGCGGATTCAGAGAGGACAGAGCAATATTCTCTCATTCTCAAATCTTTGCTTCTTCCCGTCTGTTACCTCCCGCCCGCATCCACAATTAAGCATACAACTTATGCATTTTTAGAGGCCAGAAGAAGCTTGGATGCTCGGAAAGTCATTCAATATATTTAAGGATTTGTTTTCGATATACATATGTATGCAAAAAATTATATAATGTGTAAACGGAAGGTTGTAATTTTGGGTATTTTTCCCATAACACCCCATAACTTTCGTATGGTACACACTATAAAGGTAGCATAGATAACAAAAGATCTATTCTATTCTAAGATAGAAAGGAATGAAAGGCATGAAACTTATATTTATTGGCAGGGTATTCCAAATCATAATTAATTGAATGTACAACTGGCACTTAGATGTCAGAGAACTAGACACTATATAGTCGATATATAGTAGTAGTAACCCGTAATTAAAGTAGTAATTGCGGGTTACTGAAGTACATATATTATAAAAGTAGTTGAAATTCCTAAACTTAAGAGTCCTAGCCAAAAACAAAAATATTAACGAAAAATTTAAATTAGATAACAACGTTCTAACCAAGGATGGAGTTGACATAGGGTGAGGCATGATGGAGACCAAAAATACACATTATGGTAGCGTTGAAGGTAGTATTTAGCCTTCGGAAAAACTCATATCGAAAACTAGAAAATATTTCACACCCATAGATAAAAAACTGAATGAGAAGCGTCCCAAGACATAGTAGTTTTAAATGAGTAAGCGCTGAAGTAAAATTACTAGTCGTTTCATGTAGGAAAGCAGGTAGGTATCCGGTATTTGAGTAAAAATAATTGATGTGTAATATTGTACAGTTGCCGAATCTTGCAAGAAACTTTTATTATTTAGCATGTTTTTGGTTTCCTGCTGATCATAAAAAATGGATAAGAAAATTGTTTATCTATTTTTAAATAACATTTATTAACGAACAAACCCCTGACTAAAAAACCTTATGTCTGAGAGCCTGAGCACGTGAGACTGCCTTTTATGACGAAAGAGTGTTAGGGCAAAAATCATATAACTTATATGATATATGATATAACTTATATGATTTTTGGTTAGGGTAATAAACGAGGATGGATGGGGTTGTCCAATATGGGCCGTATGTATTATGAGTCGAGAGTCGCGAGTTTTGGGTCGAGATTTGAGAGTCAAGTTAAAAAAGTAAAAAAAAAAAAGTTAAAAAAGTTAAAAGCCGACAGTGGAGAGAGGAATTTATGACTAAAAAGTAGAAAATAAGATACATTAAAAAAACTTTTAACTTTCGTAAATAAATTGCACTAAAAAGTAAAAAATATTTTTTTCTTTCTCAGTATAGTTTGGTTATCATAATTAAGTACATACAGGTTGTTTCATAATTGGAATACTTAGCTCAAGACGCGTCGTTTCGGTGATAGGGAGTTTAAGATTTTTAGTACCCCCCCCCCTACCGCCAAAAAGCGACGCGTCTCCCCCCCCCGCGCTCCTTCCCCGAATAATTTTTTGCTTGTCTCCATTTCAGCTATCAAACCCCTGAGCTACGTGTACCAATTATGAAACACCCTGTATAATCACAATTTTCTAGCATTTTTTTATTTCGCAACGAAGCTTTTCTTGTATATCACTGAAAAACAAAAAATTATTTTTTACTTTTTAGTGCAATTTATTTACGAAAGTATTTATTTTAAAAGTTTTTTTAATGTATTTTATTTGACTTTGACTTAATGAATGAAGAGCTGTTTGGTATTTTTTTGGAAGCCTTACATAAATTGCAACTAATTAATGCCTAAACTAATAAAGAAAGTTACACAAGATGTTCATGGAAAATGTGTCAAAAGTCATAAAGCTCCTCAAACGACAGAGACGATTCATCATATTCGCCTACCCTTACCTCATAGAATTTTTCGCATATCCAGAGAGATTCCAGCGCTCAATTACTTAAATATAATGCGCAGATTACTGAACTGAAAACCAAGAATGGGAACTGTTTTTAACATATGTATTTGTATTTCATGATTTTAAGATTCCAAATTTTTATTGCATTTTTTTTACAACCGCGTTATGGCGCTATATAAAAGATACGCATAACTCACGAAAAGCTTTCTAATATTCTCAGTTCCCGGACCATCTTCATTGTCGAAATTTTGAAACGAAGACTTTAAAGTAGAGAGTTTCCTATTAAACGTTTAATCGTTGAAAACTTTAAGCATTTTGTTAGGAAATGCCGTTCGAAAAACCTTTAAGTAATTAAATGTTGTCTTACGAAATGTTTGAACATTTTTTTTTTTATTACGAAGCTTTTTATGCTGTGGAGTAGAGGCTGTTATCAAGTGCATCTACAGGAATATTATTAATAATTAAGAATCAAAGATGAAAGTATATTTAGATCTCAGTAATTTATGTTGAAGTTCTTGATTGATGTTCAGTTGTGTAATAACTTTACATTTCAAATTGCTGTAAAGAACCTTCATCGGCTCTAATAATTTTTTTTTATGTTATGTTGCTCTGATGTCCTTTTCGTAATCGTCCTAATGAGTACAATGGGCATAGCCGTGGCCTCTGTTTTTGGGTTTTTTCGTCCCCCTACATCGAAATTAAAAAAAAAACAAAAGACAATAGATCCTCCTCCTACTACTACATTTTACATATATGTACGAACTTAGATGAAAATTCTGTACAAGTCTGGTATACGCGAAAATTTTCTGACTTTTTATAATATTTCGATCAAAGGCAATGCAATGATTGATTCAACTGAACGCTCTAGAAGTCTAGATGTTGACTCAACGTGACAGTCACAATATGTAAGATGTGAACTGAATACACCTCATCCCATATATATGTATATTGACTATGCGGTGTGAGTATTGTGTAACACCTTTATATCTATCTGTTTGTAAAAAAATTTTTAGCTAAGTAAGCATTTAACATTTGGCTAATGAAACTTTTTCTAAATGGCGCTTTAATACAATTAATCGGAAAAACTGTCTGTCTTGGAATCCTAATCTGAACACTATGAAAACAAGTAAAAAAGCTAAAATTGGTCTAATACCAATTCTTATTATACCCTCTAGATGAATGCCCATATGTAATTTTGTATGGTCACTTCTCTGTGCAAGTATGATTTTTAAAGTGGTTTTTCGCAGATATTTCTAAAACAGTTCATTGGACAGTAAAAATGGTTATAATCAATCTCATAGGATTTCATATTCTGAAGAACTTTTCAGTACATTAAAACCGTCTAGGACTGATCATTTTCAGAGTATACGTAACAATTCTAAATTTTTATATGGGATCACTAAGAAGGGGTTGCCCGATTTAGTCCATTTTTGAAATTTTATTTGCTATTACTATGAAAACACAATGTAAAAAATTTCAGCTCTCCTGTCCAAATATATAGTGGAAAACGAAATTTTTGAATGGCAACCCAACGAAGGAGTTGCCCGATTTGTCTCATTTTCGAACTTAATTTTACTTTATTTTTTTTAAAGTTCTATACAAAATTTCAACTCTCTAAGTAAACGCGTTCTCGAGTTATCGTGCGCACAGACAGACGGACGGACATGCAAAAATCAAACTAACTTTTTTTCAATCATTATTTCTGTGCGTTATCACGAATTTAATATACCCTATAGATTTTATCTAGGAAGTGAAACAAAAATTTTATAATTCTCTTATTTCACCACTAATTACTGATTGCTGAAAAATCTACTTAAAAAAACGCAGCTGCAATGAATAATATAATTCGCTATTGCAGTACTTACCACAAATTCCTGCAGTCGAATAAAAAGTTTAAACAAAACAAGTAAAAAATCTAGAATTGGTCTAAGACCAATTCATATGAAACCCTAGATGAATGCCCGTATTAAATTTCGTATGGTTACCGATCTATTCAAGTATTGATTTTGAAGTTGTTTTTCGCATATATTTCTAGAACGGTTTGTCGCACAGAAAAAATGACCAATTTTATAGAATTTCGTATTCTGCAGAAGTTTTTAGTACAATAAAAATGTCTTGGACTGATCGTTTTCAAAGTATACGTAAAAAACCTAAATTTTTATATGGCAACACCAAGAAGGAGTTGCCTGATTTAGTCCATTTTTGGCATTTTATTTGCTAATGTAGTAAAAACATCATCTACGTCGATGCGTTCTCAAGCAGTGTCCAAATATATAGTGGAAAACGAAATTTTTATATGGCAACCCCACGAAGGAGTTGCCCGATTTGTTCCATTTTCGAACTTAATTTTACTTTTTTTTTTAAAGTCCGTGCACAAAATTTCAGCTCTTTAAGTATATGCGTTCTCGAGTTATCGTGCGCACGGACGGACGGACGGACATGCAAAAATCAAAATAACTTTTAATATTATGAATGGGTGTCCAAACCATTTTGCTCTACCATCATTATTTCGAGGTGTTACAAACGACAAACTTAGTATACCCCTATGATTTCATCTAGGGTATAAAAATGTTTGAGAGATTACTTTTAATACACAATTGGATTTAGTAGTAGTAGTATTATAGCCAATGAAAATATAGAATGAGCAGCAGAATTTTTATTTATTCTTTTATTGCTGAATTAGAAGTGCATATTAAAAAAGCGGTCTATATTTTTTCCCAATAGATATAGCTCAACCCACCCTCATGTATCAAAATGGACTTTACAATTTTAACAAATTGTGATTGTGGGCTTTTTTCAAATTTTTTTAGTCTTTATTTTTACATTTATATATAATCTGTAAAAATTATTATTAATTTGTTAAATCCAACTTTAATTATGGGTGTTTTCCAAATTAAATTCCTACAATTTTCATAATTTTGCAAAGGTTGAGTAATTGCCTATTAGCAAAGATCATCTAACAGTTATAAGATATAATGTTCTTTGCTATTAGGTATAAATAATACTCAGACTTGGTAACAAGACATTGTAATAATTATCCAGATTTTATTAAATTAAATTTAAATTACTATCAGAACCAGCTTAACACAAGCTCGCTGCATGGACACGTTTAATAAATAAAAGGTCAACAATACATACGTTTCATCATTTAGTCGGTGTTAGTATTAGTATGTTACCCTAAACATAGACCAAACACCAGATGAAATGTCATGCAATGCGACATAGAACAAAAAGTTAAAAAACTAAATTAAATTTAACAAAAGATTAACTATTATATAGACGTTTTTTTAAGACATGCTTAGAGTCGTCAACAACAAAATACTCAGCCAAATTATTAACAGTAATGCACATGCGATTAATAGGTTCATACATGCCAAAGTTAGACCTTGAGGAGTTGACATGCAACAGAGGTAGCCTTCTCAAATTGTGCCTATTATCACGGAAAGAGATTTTGTCAAGTAATAGCGGGGAATCAACATTCGCGTTTAAGAGTTGGTGAACAAAAATTACATTGGCAACCATGCGACGTTTCTCAAGCGAGTGCATATTCAAGAGCTGCAAGCGATCCTCATAAGGTGGAAAAATCAATGAGTTATTCCAGGGTAGGTCCCTAAGAGCAAAGCGCAGGAAGTTTCGCTGAACAGACTCGATACGGACGATGTGTGTACCGTAAAATGGAGACCAGACCTGGCTAGCGTATTCAAGAAGAGGTCTCACAAAGCAAGTATATAAACGTAATGTTATGGACGGATTCGAGAACTCTCGGGACCAACGTTTTATAAAGCCCAGCATAGAATTACTCTTAGATACCATGTGGTTTATGTGGGAGTTAAAATTCAATCTATGGTCACATTTGACACCCAAGTCACAGACAGAACTAACGCGGCGAATCGAGGAAGCTGAGAACCCATAGATATAAGAGATAGGATTCAGATTCCTGTGGAAGGTCATCACCTCACATTTGTCGATATTGAGTACCAAATTATTGCTTTTGCACCAATCATAAAATTTGTGGAGGTCATCCTGTATCAGTTGACAATCATTAAAAGATTTAATCTGAGCGAAAAGTTTAATGTCATCAGCATAAATTAAGACTTTGCAGTGCTTCACTACGGAGACAATGTCGTCAATAGATAGAATAAATAGCAACGGGCCTAAATGACTCCCTTGAGGTACGCCAGACGAAGCTTTCAGGACTCTAGAGATGGAATGGCGGAAATAAATTTGGTATGTTCTGTTATCTAGATATTACTCCGTCCATTTTAGGAACGTTGTTGGAAAACCATACTTTTCCATTTTGAACACTATCACGGAGTGAGATAGCTTGTCGAAAGCTTTACTAAAGTCTGTATAAATACAATCTGTCTGGTTGCCTTTTACAAAGCCGTGAATGGTATCAGAGACAAATTCCAATAAGTTAGTGGTTGTAGACCGTCCCGAAACAAACCCATGTTGGTTTGAAGAGAGCAAATTCTTGCAGATTATTGATAACGGAGAGTAGATGATAGATTCGAATAACTTGGGCATGCAAGATAATTTTGCAATAGGTCTATAGTTAGAGATTTCTTTTTTACTGCCTTTTTTGTAGACAGGTATGATAAAAGAATTTTTCCATAGCTGAGGAAAACAACCACTATCGAGCGATTTTTGGAAAATAATTCTCAGCGGGGTTGCCAGGGAGAGGCAACATGACTTAAAAAAGGCTGGAGGGATCCCATCAGGACCCGTTGTAAAGTCATTTGGAAGCCCATTAATATGATCAAGTATATCCTCTTTTGAAATTGGAGGGATAGTGAATGAAACGTTATGAGAGTCGTTCATATGACTGAAGTTGCTACTTTGAAGTTGAAAATTTGACGAGACAAAGTCATTGTCAAAAAAAGAAGCAAACATATCGCAAATCTCAGACGAATCATCACTAGCAGAGTCCTTGTACCTCATGGTATTGGGGTAGTTTTCCGTTTTTTTCTTCATATTAATAAACTTAAAAAAGATGCGTGGGTCACTAAATAATTTCGCACGCATATTTTGAATATACTCGTCATAGAGTGAAGAGGAAAGATCTTTGAACTCATTATATGATGTGAGGAAGTTGTTGTGACTTATAATGTCCTTGTCCCTCATATAACTTTTGCACAATTTATTCATTTTATTTTTAAGACGCTTCAGTTCTTTATTGAACCATGGTGGAGACGTTTTAGAGAGCCGCTGACGCTCGCGGGGAACGTGAGAGGAAAACAAATCGAAAAGAATTATGTAAAATTTAGAAACGTCTTCGTCAACATTATTGCTAGCCAGTAATGTGTTAAAGTCAATAGATATAAGTCTACTGGAAAGTTCCGAAAAGTTAGCCTTTCTAAAATTGAAAAAGTATTCTGTTTCGTCACAATTTGTAAAGTTTTCGGTTTCATAACAATATGTAATTAGTAGTGGGGGTGATATTTGTCAAGAGTAGACATTATAACTGGGCTATCAACTAATAAGTTACGCGTGTCAGTAGAAAATACCAGGTCTAACTGCCTACCCATGTCATTCTTCACATTACTGATTTGGCTGAGACCAAGAGATGAAATAGTGTCCAGAAAGAGTGATTCTCTTATTGTCAAGTTATTAAGTGGGAGATAGTCTTCGTTATCATCGTTTAATACCCATTGTATATTGGGTAAGTTAAGGTCACCAATAAGTAGTAATTCGTCAAGAGGCTCCATCTTACCATGGATAAAATTAGAAGTTGAAATGAGCAGATCGTATAAATTTTGACCTTTGTCATCAGCAATATTTATACAATCTGGAGGAATATAACAACAAAGTATATATAAGTCATGTAAGAGAGACAGCTTAAGAACTATAAGTTCGGTGTCAAGAGACTTGGAAAAACTGGGAACTACAATTTGGGTGCAATTGAAATGGTTTTTACATACGAGGAGTACGCCATCTCCACGAGCTTCAGAGTCAATATATCTATCTTTCCTAAAAATTTGGTAAGAATTGTCTAAGATTTCGGCTTCGCGAAAGCCATGATGCAACCAAGTTTCAGTGAAAGCAACTATATCAAAACAAGTTGCAGCAGAGGATTTGAAGATATGAACAGTTTTCGTCCGAATCCCCCTTACATTTTGATAGTAAAGGGAAAGCGACTTCAGTTTTCTGGAATAGCATTGCTTGTTTTGGATGTATTTCAGAAGGCACAAATAATTTAGTAAAGGCTCCGGAGGGCCAAAATAAGGGATCCAATAACCGATCCCGCACATCCGCTGAAACATTTAGGACAAAGGATGTAACCGGTTTAGAGGATTTACTAATCTTATGACACGAAATACTCTCCGTTGCAACATTTCTGGACCTTAGATATTTCAATATGTCCTCATACAACGTTTCAGGAGAGAAACGGGGGACGAAAATACTCGAAGGTTTTGGTACTGTTCTCAAAGAGGGACCAATACCACTTCCAAACGAGGACACAGGTGAAACAACATTCATAGCTGTGGAATTAGATGCAGAATTAGATGCAGGTGCAAGCGAGATATTGGTAGCGGAAAGGTGCAAATTAGGTCGTTTTCCATGGCGCGACTGGCGCTTGCGACGAGGCTTAGAAGCAGGTAGGATAGGGGGCACATCAGTTCCTCTATTTGGAGCAGAAGTCCTTATATCGGAGGCTGTATTCTTTAACAATTCAGCATTATTAGTTAGAGCATTATTATCATTAACATTATTAAGAGAGGTAGACGGCGAGTTATCATTAAGTACAATGATATCGTAAAGGGGCGAAACCGGTGAGTTACCAATAGTTGCATTATTTGGAGTAAGCACTGCATTGAGTTCACTGCGTAAATCAGAGCAGCAAGTGGTGGGAGGCGGTAGATTATATTGGGTAGCGGGCCGCACCTTTATTTCATCAGCTATGTCCCCAATTAAAATTTTAGCAACAGATACCTCATCAGCAAGCTTTACAAGAATGGAATTGTACTCGGATTTAGAAACTGCATCCTGAACGATGTTTTTAATCGAATGTGGAATATCGTTGATGTATGTTTTTAAATCCGACAGATGATTATTTAATGACGACGAGAACGCCTCATAATGTTTCGAATGTGTAGCACAATCCATGAATTTGCTGGTAAGGGAATCGAAGAGCTTGCATATCCTCTCGACAAGAGTTTGAGCGTTTTGTGAAAAGCTGCTCTTAATTCTTAGATTCCCTTAAAATATTTATTATTGAGTCTACGTAAATTAATTTAACCATCACTCTAATAGGGTTTCTCTTAGAAGTAATATTTTTAATATTTATCGCTTGCTTAATTTACAAGTGTCAAAAGGAAACACGAATTCATGAAGTTTCTTGCAGTTCACGAAAGGCATAGATCCAGTAGGTACTAAAAACATACAGACTTTTTTTAAGTCAAATAGATACATGTGCCGTATATAATTTCAACTATCGGCTAAAAAAGACTTTCAGCTGTTTGAAAATGTTTTTTAAAACCGTTTAATTTGTAAAAGGAGGACGAGAAATCCCAAGCACGAAGGGCCAGGGAGGCCCATTATGCTCGATATGTTGACTTAGATAAATATTTTTTTTTAATGTTTAATCGGTTTTTTCACAAGCTCTGCAAGTTTGGCCAATTCAGTTGAGAAGAAAAAAAAAATTAGTTTTTTCACAAGTTCTGCAAGTTTGCCAATTCAGTTCAGAACAAAAAAACAATAACTTTTTTCACAAGTTCTGCAGGTTTGACCAATTCAGTTCAGAAGAAGAAAAAAAAACTCCTCTTACTGCAAACTCTGTACAGAAAGTAGCAATACAACGCTATACAAGAGTATTTACTTATACCTAAAATTTGCTAAAAAAACTGATTAAACGAAACTTTTAGCTAAGTTAAACGTTTTTTAAATAGACGTTTAAAACGATTAATCGATAATGTTTAAATAGAAAAACGTTTCGGACCTCCTGAAACCCTACTTTATAGCTCCGATATGTACAACACACATCATCTAGAAATTGTAAGAATTATTTTTTGTCACCAATCGGCTAAACTCAAAATCTCTAATGGTGAATTTTCTTTTCACCTGAACTGAGCCGTAACTCATTCGGTTCCTATGCCTAAAGTGTTTTCTTCACCACACTGACACAGAACTGGTTCCGCACGTATGTTCTTTTCACAGCGATTCTATGTTCGGTTTCTGCACCGGTTTTGAACTTTCTTGTTCCATGAAAATTTGTGGTTACGTACGGTTCGGAGCTAAACGTCAAGTCGGAAGTATTTATTTGTAATTAAAGTGGGGCTGTGTGGACATTTTGTTAAAATACAATTATTTTATTAAAATCATTAAGGACGAACTTTTTCGGATATTCTACTTTCTTGCATTCTTTTCAGCTTGTCAAATTCCGGTTCATTTCAGTGCCTGTTCGGTTTTGTTGAAAAGAATTCACCATAAATATTTGAAATTTCCTTTTCTGTGCGTTATGCTCAGTTGAAGCCTCCGTGTTTAATGTCTTTAATTAAATTTCCGTACTCGTATACTAATAACTTAAACCTTGCAGTTGTTTTGAATGTATTCATTTATTGTTTTTTATTTTTGTATACCTAATTCCTTATTGTTCCAAATATTCTTAGCATCAGATTCACGCAAAGTGATTATGTTTACAAAGAAATAGGACTAATTTATGTATATCTATATGAATAACACTATAATAGCATAAGTAATTTGCTTTCTTGTCCGTAAGTGTCTTTTATTTAAGGAAGAATTTACAATAAAAGTACAAAGGTCCACATTTTCACATTCAGATTACACGGGTCTTGAATTTCTGATAAAGGCAGGTCTGTAATAGGTACCTGGGTACATCAAGCCATGAATTTAGTATTTGTAAGAAGATTTAATAAGATATTTGCGGAAACTTTGTAGGGTTCCTTTTTACTCTTTTCTGTATTTTATCCCTCTTAAATGAAATACCTACATACCTATTGTACATAAATCCAGTGTTATACTATTTCTATAGCTCATTGATTCTATTTGTTCGTCCAGAAAATAAGAACAACACAAATCTTGAACTCTTACTTTGGAGAAATCTCCCATTAAAAACCTGTGTTTGTTGGTCTCTTGGTTTTCAACGGAAAACGGAAAAATTTAAAAGAGGAAAATCCTGAAAATAGTAATCTCATTTATTCCTCTAATTTCTTGGTGCCCTTTATTGAATTTTACTTTTATTGGCTCCAATCGTTTCAAGTCCTTTCGTTAAAATTCAAAAGGTTGCTTGCGCCATCATCCATTAAAAGTTATTGATTTTTCGCTGTTCTTCTGCCTTGAGTGGTAAGGACGTAGACAATCTTTCTTCTGAGTGTATGCAAAAGCACCATAAAAAATCACCACCACCGTCGCGCCTCGTCTTGTAGGACTTTCTTCTTGAACAACACCGACGATTTAGTCAAAGGATATTTTTCCTTTACATCGCTTTCCCCCCGCCTCCCTTCCGCTTGCCAACCTACTATATACCTCTACGAAAGCGTAATATTACTAAATTGATCTTTTGGGGCTTTTTGTTTTAATTATCACCATTATTCACGATAGGAGCGTACGTACGTATACAGGCATTTCCGAAGACTTTATAAAAACAATTCACTTAAACAATTTCTATGCAGAAATATTCCTCAAACGTTGAGAAGTTTTTAATCGAATTTCATTGATTTTACGAAGGTTGCTGAAGAGAGTGCAATACATTTCCGGAGGAAATTGATGCTTGAAGTGATTTAAATTGTTAACAATCTTAGTAGAACATGAAGACGTACATAGTTTTTTTATTTTTTTATAGCATTGAATTGTTAAGGAAGGAAATGTTAAATATTGTAATCGAAATAAATTCAAATTCATTAAAATGAAATGATTACATGAACATTGGGACGTATCTATCTATAAAAAAAACCAAGATCTCTCCAGCAACTAACTGGAGGTTAAAGACATTTAAGGCATATTATGAAAACGGATTTCATATGTGATTTGTTTGTGGTACGAATTAAAGTTGATGTTGTTAGTATTATTTTTTCAGTTTTCACACCTATTTTACTTATGCTTTCGCTATTTAGGAGAAAGCTAGGTAAACTTAAGGCATGGTTGATAGTTATCAAAATCTATCAGGCTTACAGCAGTGGGTTGATGGAAGCAGAGAAAGGTTTGGACATTTCAGTATCCTTCGAATATTAGACCTGATTGACCGCAATGTAATGACAAATACCCAAACTCCTATTCTACCTATTATTGGAGGGCTCAATACATTGATACCCAGGGATCGAGGGAATTATAGCAACAGACGGTTTATTAGTTTTATACGAATGACGAAAGAGCATATTCGTTTATTTGGATGCCATTAGTGCAATTAGAAGACTTGAAACAGGTTATAACAAGGCAGATATAACATCTGAAATTCTAGTATTCGGACGGCTATATTCCAATTTGAACAAAACATTAGATAAATAAATATTTATAAACTTTATAAACTGTTAAGCGGGAAACACAATGCTACGGTCATCAGAGTTCATCAGCTCAAATTTCAATTTATTCTAATATCTGATAATAGAATAAAATGAAATCTGAGCTGATGAGCGCTGATGGCCGTCGCATTGTGTTTCCAGCTTTAGGAGCAACTTCAGCAGTTCTTTTGTATCAGAAGTCATTTCAAATTTTTTGGCCACTTTACACTTTAAGAGAACAAAGTTCTCAGTATTGTCGGCGTCTGAGACCTTTATATACATTTCATATGTATAACAGTTCTTCAGCTATAAAAATGTGTATAGAATGAAAAAGTTTTGCTTTCTTTTTCATGCAATATATATACAATAAAAGGAAATAAAGGTAAGCGTTGAATTGGAAAGGCACGAATCTGCTATAACATCATCTTGAAATAGAAAAACACAAGGGGTTCTATGTATATTATCAAGCAAAATAACTCTGAGAAGAAAAAAGAAGTTTCAAGAGCTATCTTAGGAGCAATAACAGTTTATGGGGCAACATTTCGAGCTAGAACTCTTTAATAGCCGGGGGCGGATAGTGAAAGCAAAGTATAAGTGACCCTCTTCTTCTGAATAAATGTTAAAATTGGACGAGCCCCAAATGGTTTGTGTTCAGTTCATGAGTCATGCTTTTGAACAAATGCCAGAGAATTTAATTGTTTAAAGATTGATGATGAAATCTAATTCCCGGCGACATTAGTTTTGAAGGTTTGAAAATTATTTATAAATTTAATTTTTAGCATCCATAAAAAAAAAATAGGCATAAAACGTTCTTGCAGATTGAACAATCTGATCCAAGCTCGTATTTTTCTCAGAAAAAAAACTTCTTTTTTACTTTACTGCTGATGATTTTATTATCACTTATCTGATAAATTTTCCTTAACTCAGTGCTGATGGTGATATTGTGGTAAGGGATGTCGGCACATTAGTAGCAAGTTTTCATTTTCATTCTACTTCAGTTATGGTGTGAAGACTTATACTAGACCTAAGTATATTTTACCCTTGTCAAACTCAGCAATAACAACTCATGAAACTTTTTTAATGTCCTATTTAGCAAGTACACACACACACACATGCTAAGGATATTCTTTCATTTACCTAAATATCAATGTATTCTTTCACTTGTACCATTTACAAAAAATCCAAACACAAACAATTTACAGGTGTGAAAATGTGCTTAGTCAGTCATAAAATGTCTATAGATATCAAACGTATACGTATACATACACAATATGACCAAAAGTTACTAAGGTCGGTGGAGAAAGATGTCGTTTCTTTATGGTAGTAGTCGGCAATTTATTCTAAGTGAAATTTCTTAGCTCTTCTAAAATGGTAAATTGCGGTTGCGTGTGGTTTATGTTTAGTTTCATTGAGCAGTCAAACTCATTACGATAAATGCCTATAAACATGGGTTTCATGCGTAGTGGTAAGTTCATGGAAATGTTTATGATAAAGAAAATGGACCAACAGTATATTATATACAACATAACATACATATATATTACCTTTGTTACGATATTACCATCCGCAATTTTAACATAACTTCTTGCTCCGTTAACATTTTGTATCTTAAACGATAAAATTGACCCGAGCATCCATAAAATGATTAGTCTTGTCCATGCTATGGAGCTATACCAACACCATAACCTCACGAGAACTGATTTCATTGCTGATTAGCATTGATATGACCTGAAAATAAAGGAGAAAAGGATGTTCTTTCATTTTTTTTATTTTTGTTTTTTTTTTATTTTTGTAATAAAGATCTGATGGAATTTTTTATTCAAACTAAGCAAAAATATGAAAATATCATTATCTTTATATCTATTTTTCTTTATATTTTAGATCGCTCGCATTTTCTGAGCCTAAGAGTATAGAAAAACATCGACAGCGGGTATTGTGAGAAATTGCAGCATAAGGATCAGATCAAATCAGATTAAAGGTAGCCCAGAAAAAACGCTTCATCATCATGCTATAAAAACAGAAGTATTTACTTTTTACGAACAGACCGAATCATACACATAGAGGCAATCTACACATCAGTTATGGGGCCGAGCATACTGATTGTCGAACTAGAAAACTTAATTACTTTTCCGTTACCAACAAAAACCGGTATCGAGGTCAGGCTTACCAAAGTGGAATTACCCAGCTCGCGTATTGAGATTTGATTTCATCACCGAATTTACAATAGCTTTAATTGATGGGTGATTATTGGATAAAGATAAACATTTCTCCATATTTTCACAGGTTAGTAAATGTAGCATAAACCTCTACTATTTATATATATACTATTAGATGCCTCCCAATATTCCGTCATGATCCCAATCTAGGGATGTCACTCCACACTCTAAGCCCAACACACGTTACGGTTTTGGCCCTATCTGTTTTCCAAACTAATTTTCTTCTGGGGGATAGTGGGGAAATCTCCCCCTCTCAATCTTCCATCACATCTATTATTATGTGTATTTAGATTGACAAGGCTATAAGTTTAAATAGTGTGACCTTTACCATAATATGTGTTTTTTGACAGCCGTGTTCTAGCCGCAGACTGGCCGTGGTCACAATTACGATTTCGCCAACGTTATTGTACGTATTTAGGAACACCAGGAACTCATCGACCACAAGGAACCAATTTATGAGGGATATTACCACCCCCACCCCCCACACACACATTAAACTGGGTTCTATCGAACCCAGCATAGAGTGTTTGCAACGAAAATTGTGTTATCTAGATCTCTATTTCCCTCTATTGAAAACAACCTCCTCAACAACCCTCTAAATCCACGAATTGGCGTAACCGTCGATTTTTCCGTTTTTTAAGTATGTTGATATGCGTGAAGAGGAAAACAGAGTGAAAATTATTCGTCTTAATCTTTAGACTAAATCCGCTTCGAATGTCATTCTAATGTGTTAGGAAGAGCTGATTTGAAAAAAAAAGACAGGTAATAAGAGCTATCGCACCTACTCTGGACCGATAGAGACGGAATACAATTTACTATTTAAGAAATGACGTTTTGGAAGATTTCTGACCAAATACTATTAGTTAGGGCTTGCATTATGCAATGAGTGAGAAAAATAGCTACATGGATTTTGTATACATTTTTATAAATATGCAAATTTTTTCAAATCCAAGGTATGTAATCCATGTATGTAGGTATGTATGTCCAGAGTATGGCCCAACGTTACACCAGGCTCAGCCGTACCGACCCTAAATACATTAGAAAAAAAGTATTTGGAATAAGCTGGGCGTTTAACTGCAAGAACAGCTCATATCTAAGGCTATTACATCACAAGACAACACATAAAAATAAAAAATAAATAATAAATGTATAGAAAAGCCCAGACTATATCTGTAACGCGAACGAATCCCTGCATGGTTTTTTTTAATGAAATATATATTTCAAAAATAAGAAATAAATGATAAAATAAAAAAAAAAGTTAAAAAAAATGAAAATTAAATAACAAAATTAAAGAAAATTAAAATAGGAAATAATTTTCATATGAATAACTAGGTAAAGAAGGATTTTTATTGATGTATTTGTTGTTTTTTTTGTCCAATCAAAAATATGCATAAATGAAAAAAAAAACATACAAAATTGGGGAGATACCAATTGCTGAGAGTGTTTTTCTTAACCGGTCTTTTGTCGTTAAAATGGTTGGATGCCTTCTTAGCAAACTGTTTCATTTCCGGGAGTATGAATGAAAGCCAAAATTCGTGGCACTATTCTCAAATATACCACAGACAAAACCTTAAAACCTTTATAATTCTATAGATCCTTAATAAACCTGTTTTGCTGTTTGCTGTCCTATATCCTATCCTAGTCTTCCACATTAAACAAGGTATCCGTAGAAATCCCTAAAATAAACTTATGTCGATCTTACGTACAGTATGTATGCATGTCTTTTATTTCTCGTAATTCCAATCAAATCAGATTCTGATAAATCTCAATATACGTAGGTACATAATATGTAGGTATATTGTGTGTATTCATATACATAATGCAATGTATAAGTATACTAAATACGATGTAGACAGATATGAATTTCTCTACATCAACAACCATCCTTTTGTTTTGAAATCCAGGAAAATCCAGACAGGGTGATATGATAAAATCTAAACAGATCTAAACGTGCAATTCATCCATAGTCAAAACTTCAGGGAAATCATGTTTCTCGAGAATTTCCTGTTCAAGCACGTGGAAAATCACTGCCAGATAGTAAAGGAAGGGAGGTGAATGCACGTGTCATTTGGTTGCTCATGGAAAAAATGTCCGATCATACTAGTGTGCAAAAATCGTGACGAGAATTTCAGCTCATCCCTTGTAGTCTTGCTGTATCGTAATATCTCATTCTCATTCCATTAATGCTGCCTGACTGAATGGGATAAAAAAAAATTAAAAAAAAACTCTATAATTCACAATGGATCAATAATAATTGTTCGGAAATATTGAAATGTGAGTCCTTCTATTAATGTCAGTTAGTTATAAAAACAAACAACAAGTCTTTCTTACTCCTATAAATGCAAACGGCACAACGATTTTCAATAAATAAATTTTCTTGTAAATTTACATAAAGAGGATTTTCAATGAAGCAATAACAAAGGTTTTTATATTTTTAAAATTCTTCATTTTGACTGTGTATATCCAGAAGGATACTCATCTCTAATAGAAGTGGTTACGTTACGTTCCTATCCTACAATAGCTAAATCTCTCACCTCCTGACAATGTACAAATTGAGGAAAAAATAATATTATATTAGACGTGCTTTAATTTGCATTTTGTAATATATGGCGAAAAGTAAGAGCATGATAAAATCGATATAAACTTTATTTAGCAAATATTATAAAGCATAAGGGCAAGGGGAAGAAATTTGATGTTTTCATTACAACGTTTTCAACGTCGTCCTTGAAGGCCATTATTTCATGCTATTATAGAGTTACAGACGATGAGTAGACCTTTTTTGTCGAGATATTTTCCAGTTGACCTCGAGTCTATATTTCTTTGAAGAATTAGTAATTAGTTGTTGTTATAGTTTACACTTAATTAATTTTTTACGACAGTGTAACTTCACGCTTGAATGCTTCGAATAAATGTAATATCAGATTAGCGCTTGCACAAAATTTGCTTGTTCAATTTATTCTATGGAGTGTAATCACTTCTTTTTTTTTTTGTAAATTTACACAATTCTACCTGCATGATAATAAATATAGTAAAAATGTACAGCTCGGTAGAATGAGGTGATTATATGTACTTTTCCATAGTGATATATCTCTCCATTTGAGTATAGATTTTAATCAATACGTTTATTGGATGGGTAAAAAGTGATGATTTTCGAAATAACTAACAAAGTTCAATTTAAATTTGAACTTTTTAAATAATAAATTGTAAAACTCACAAAGCATGAGTGTGTGTAAACAAAGAAAAACTCTACAAAAATAAGTAAATAAATAAATAAAGTTTGACACTGAAGTTTTTCCAATTCAAGAGAAGTTATTTTTTATATGTAAAAATAATAACTACACAAAATTACATTCATCATCGTGATACTTTTCCTATTTTTCTTTCTAAAGTTTAATTTTACATAGAAACTGTAAAAATTGAAAAGGTAATTTTTCATAATTGTAAAAGTATTCTGGGTAAACAACTTTAAGTTTTTAGAAGTCAGTAAACGCAGACGTGAATAAATTAATAATGAAAACTTAAGAAAAGTTAATTCAACTCGTTAGAGTTTTTCAGCAGATTAATTTTTATTGATTACAACACATGTACAATGTCTAAAAGTTTTAGTACTATTTTCAATTTATGATACAAAGGATCCAACAGTATTGATGAAAAATATATGTTTGTTTCATTTTTATATTTTCCAACACCTAAATAATAACTTTTTTTATTATTATATTACGAACTACTCTATATTGGATGATTTCCAAATGAACCTATAACGACTCCTTATTGGATCATTCCTTATTTAAGTCGTTTTTCACTGCTCTCTGGCTAACTCTATTGAGAATTAATTCCCAAAAATTATCACTCATCCATAAATGAATGAAATCTCTAAATATGGGCCTAATTCGAAATTATATTATAATTCCGATTTTTTAAATCTATTATTTACTAGGAATATTAATTTTTTGTAAAAATTTTCTCTTTACAAACCAATCGCGAACTTGTTGAAATTTATCTTGGATACCATTATTGAATTCATAAAATGCTACCAAAGATGGACTGTATTCATGCAAATTTTAGCAAGGCTTTTAACAAATTGTCTCACTTCATGATCCTATTTAAAATTAAAATTTATTGGTTCACCCTATCATTTCTGATAAACTGAGTCCTATTTAAATAACAGAATGTAAAAAATCTTATTCCATCATCTAAATGGCACGTCAGTGAGTGTTATTCGCTCGTTATTCCATCATGCCAGAATTCAAATTCATCTTATGTTTATCAAAAGATCCACTTAGGTCCGTTGGTTTTCATCCTTGTCGACATTGTCTTTGTTTTAAAACACTGTAAAATCTTAATTTATTCTGATGATATTAAACTTTTCTCTCTAATTTTGAATAATTTCAAGTCGAGCTTCATAGATTTTATACCAGCGATTATAAACTTGCTTTATTAGACTACTTCTTGACTTCACATCGACCGTATAAAGTACTAAGTATGTATATATGCAGAGCACCACATTAAAAGGATGGCTTAAAACTTTTCAATACGCATTCAATCAAAAAGTGTCGTATTGTTGCCGATCTAAATTTCATGCATCAACTCTTAAACTCTTAGCAATATCTCTTTTCTTAGTTAGTAAGTGTAGGTATCTATAGTCACAATTTCACTAATTGTTGAAATGTATTTCTACTGTAAAACAAGGTAAGCAACTTTTATTTAGCGCACAAAAAACAAAACCGGGATATGTTAGTTAGAGTTGACATATAGAATCGAAGAAATGTCGTCCCGGCAGAAATCAAAAAATTTACACAAATTACATGAATCTTTAAAAATTATCTAAATTTCACTTGGATCGATAAAAAACCAAAATAATTTCTCTCCAGGGATTTTACATAAATTTTATTTGCCTTCTCCTTCTCCAACCTAATTTAGAGCACACTCCTTAAAAAAAAAAAAAACAAGAAAGGTTATTATCAATTTTCCTCCTTAGTTCTCTCAATGCAATGGGCCCCTTGAAATTAGTAAGAAAACTTAACCCAACTCCAGAGCAGGCCATTGCACAGGAACTTCGACCGAGCTACCCCCCTTCCCTGACCAGGAATAGCGCGTAAAGGCTGCCTAAGCCTACTACGCCGCCATGGCCCCCTTGAGGGGTTTACGTAATAAAACGTAAGAAAATTTTTCTGAGGCTTCCCTATAATTTCTCTTTTACTTAATTTAATATTAAATCAACAACATCATTTAAATTGATAAAAGAAACAGATTTTCAAAGGACCAAAAATTTCCCGGTTTAACCCTCCGTCATTCCATCGCATCCCACTTTAGATTTTATTGGTGAGTGAGACGACTATTATGGAAAGTCCTTTGCGTCAGATCCTGAATTTAACTTGATGCCTACATTATGAGAGAAAGAGTGTAAGCCATTGCGTTAGAATACCTAGAACTTAAGGACAATTAATGATGATGACAGCTACATAAGGTCAATATAGAACGTAAATTAATTGCACGACAGCAAATCACCGAAATTAATTGAGAGCGCCATTAATTTGGTACTACCCGAACCCGATTAGATTTGTCTTTGACATGCGACTGATATTTTTTAATTTTGGTCTCTGGTCTCTTTTTAATGGAGGACTGGGTGGTATCGCAGGGTAGGATAATTGCTTGAATATTTTTTTTTTTGGTCTTAATACATTTTATTTAAAGATACATTTTTGATATATTTCTGCCAAACGACTATTATCGCTACCAGTTGTGTAAATTGGCTAATAAATTATAGTTGACGAAATTGAGGCAGAGGCTATAATAAGATGTGTTCTCTGTGCATCTTGTTCTAGAACGATCTTAATGAACCATAAAACAAAAAAACAAAACAAAAAATACTTTAAAAAAGGATAAGACTCTTGTTCGGAGTGCCCCCCCCCCCCCCCCAAATTCAACGTTTACCCACATGTGTTGATGATTCACTTACAAATTCTCTCCATAAGTGCAGACTTAGTGCCCATAATTGAAGATTTATGTACGAAATGTAATCAAAAGGCAATCAAGTTAAAGCAAGCCTCCCTATATTTATCGTAAGTTCTTATCGCTTCGGTGAATTTTATGTGTAGTATAAGGAATACATTTTCTAGACAGATTTCAGCCGTTTTGATTACATTCCACTCGTCCATGAACAAGATAATAACTGCGGGTGATTTGTTATTAGATAATTATTATTGCCTTAATCAAAGAATTGATGGATTTTGGTAAGAGTTGCCTACGGCGGGATAGAAATTAAAATTATTTCTATTTACCTGCAGTAGTCGTGTTATTTTTACACACTTTAAAGGATACCGTCTTCTATAATAACAAAACAAGAAAGAAAGAAGAAAAGAAAAAACAAAGAAAAACTAGGTTAGTCAGGACGCAAAACTTGTTTATCATATTTTTCGAAATATCTAGAGTATTTCACATTTTCTTTTGAGCTCATGTCACATCATGAGGATGTTTAATCCTCCTGCTCCTGGCTATCATATATATATATATATTAAACCGTAATCACAACCAACCCATCGCTTTTCATAATATCCAGGAAACCGTTGAATGTCGGTTTCATATTCTTCTTCAACCTAGCACCTACTATACATATGTATATATATTTAGTTATATACATAAATATGTACTGTACATATATGGATTAAGCTCTATGAAAAGGAAATGTGCTCCAGGAGAAAACTTGCTTTGCATTAAAGTCCAGAAAAGAAACTCTTCTCAGGATAAATATAATATACATACATACATTCATACGCCATACTCTTCCATCGAGGCGGACAGAATAAAATCAAAAAGAAAGTCTGGAGAAGTATGGAATACCGTTTAAATGATCTTTGACATTTGTATGCTCAGGATGAAAAAAAGGAATGCAAATATTGCGAAAGTAGGTCAACTTGAGTGTTACTACATATATCCTGGAATATCAGGTGGGTGGATGTACGTTTTTTTTTGTTTTTTTAAAGAAATCTCTGCCGAATAAATTGAAAGGTAAAAGGAGCTATATTCTTGGTGCTCTAGAAAATTAACATATGGTTTGCTTTCAAAAACGTTTGTCCCATTTTTTTTTTTTTTCTGAATGAGTTTTTGACATAAGTAATAAAGACTAAAATAAAAGGAGATAATAAAAATATAGGACAAATTTCAAATTAATTTTTTGAACCAAATGAATGCAAAAAAGTGAATATGGATGCTAAATACATGAATACGGCAGAATCAAAACTGTAGTATAAGTTTAAAATTTTACAAGCGTAATTTATAGATTTTATTAATTACTATTGGGGACCTCTAGCACTTTTTTATATATATATTTGTTTAAGCTCTGAACCTTATCTATTTATGTGCGCCAACATTTGCGGAGGTGTTTGGCCTCGTTTTGCAGATATGAGCTTTTAAAGTTTCCTTAGCATATTCAACCTAAGGTTCTGTTATGTTATTCTAAGTTAGGCTGAACATGCTCCTCGGTATTTTCAGCGATCGAGCCTAAATTTTATGAGCAAAGCAAATACCAGGCAAGGCACCTTTTTCCGGTTGGATGACACTGCTGGAAGTCCTCAAAAGTGAATAATATTACTTAAAACAATATGTTTCTACTATTCATTTTACCTATATTTGTAAATATAAAGTGTTTAACTTTATTTGACAATGGATCACAAAACTCCGTTGGCCCATTCTCGAGATATAATTTTTTTAAACATTATGTTTCGCTGTAAAATCATGAAATTTCTAATTTCCATAGTGTGGTGTGCGACGTGGTAGGAGAAACAAAAAATAATGTCGATGCGCTATTTTCATATTCTATGCAAACTTTGACAGTTTCATCAAAATTAATGACTTTCGGTTCCAAAATTAGTCCAAAGTAAAGAATGGCTTGACCTATGAACATGTCCCTAGCTCTTTTTCCTCCACCATTAGTTATGGATTAACAAAATCAACATTTCTGAAACCAGTTTTTATTTTTCATTTAACAACTATTTAAAAAAAATAGCTTAATGAACAGCCAGTTATTCATATCGAATTTACGAAACCTAAAACCTACAGATTAAAATGACCCATTACACTCTGTAATCGAAAATTAAATTTTTTTAAATACTCAGAGAACTTTTTTGATGTGTTCATTAAGTGAAAGGAAAAATTATTTTCTATTTTTTAATACCTATTTTGGAGCAAAGAATTTTTTTTAAATATATTTTATTACGTGTTGTTTTTTTTGCTTAGTCATCATCATAAGGTCTCTCTTTCATAAGTCATATAAGATTACTATTAAAAAAACTTAAGCATCCAAAATACCAATTTTCTTTTTAGTTTGCTCAAAGCTAAGTATGACTATATGAGATAAAAATAGCATAAATTTCGTATAGTCCTGAGATGTAGGCTGCCTGAATTAAAGGACTTTGAAATTCTGAAAATTTGAAAATTTTTGATCTGCTGAGTTGCATTAAGAAAAATCCCATCATTTTGGCTCTAATTATCACACGATTTATTTTAATGAGGAAAGTACAATGTTTCAGGAAAAAACAAATATTAAAAAATGTGTTTTATTAGAAAAAAAAAATATCCTTTATCCTTGAATATCTCAAAATGACAAACTCTTAGTTCTGTTTTTGAAAATACTTCTGTTCTAATTTCTTCGATATATATAGCGTGTTCAGTTAATAAGTAGTAGTATGCCCAAACCTTCCCGATCAAGTTCACATTTTACCTTAAGCATTGTGCTTTTTTCGTTAAAATAAGCTACAGATCATGCCTCTGAGATCGGTATCAAACCAAAATTATGAATTTTTGTATATAACTCACAATCAGTAGATCAAAAATTGGCAAATTATAAAAATTTCAAAATCTTTACTACTTTTTTGTTCTACAATTACGTATGATTGACAATTTTTCGTGGAACATCTTATATTTAAAAGGATTTAACTAGGTATTATGCATAAAACCAAACAACTCTAATTAAATGTGCAAGTCTGCTTTGTTGTTTCTGCATTCGAATTCAAGAGTCCTTCAAAATGTGCGATTCGAAAAGAGTTTCACAATAAGAAAACCTCGCTAAATTCAGTGATATTGTCTCCCCATCCCTCTTTACCTCGCTAAATTTAGTGATGTTGTCTCCCCCTTCAATCTATTATAATCTACTAAAAATAAAATAAATATGAGACTTAGAATAGGAATAAGAATATTTCTTAAAAAAGAAATTTAAAAACAATCGAGAAATAAATTTTAATTCAATCAATTACATAGAGACATACATAATTTATTTTTGTCTGCATATAATATCAATTTACAAATATCTACATAGGTAGTAGTAGAAACAAAACACAAAGGAGTTGTTTATAACTAAAATGTAATTTGCGACTCTCCACAACACAATTACAAAACTCAGTATAAATAATTTGCTGAAATCAAATTAACAGTTATGATTAATGTCTAGAGAGGACCGTAATTATATTTGTGATCTCTTGATAATAATTGTGATAAAAATTCTACTTCTATTATGCCATGGACCACAGTCATCATCTGTTTTAGTTATTCAGTAGTCAAGCCAAAGCCAAGCCTCAGTTGGGATTTTAAGCATCATATTGACAGGGATTGCACAATATCTATATTAAATTGTTTAACTTATGTTTTATGCTGCTGGCTAAACTGTGTTTTTGTTTTTATGTTTTAATTGCGTTATTTATTGTGTAAAAAAGTGTTTTTGAATATTCGTTCATCATTTCATATTAAAAAAATAAGGTAAGTAAATTTAAATATAGTCATTAACGCTATAGATCAACGCTTTATGCTACATATGTATGTACATGGCAAACTTGTACTGAAGTACTGTTACGGGAATTTTATGTAATGTTATGTGATGTTACAGTTATGTGTATGAATATGATTTTTCTTTTCTTAAAAATTGAAGTCTCAGCATTTAAAAAATAGTGTGAAATTAATTATATTATCTATGCGCAAATCAGCAGAGTTAAAGGAAAGATTTAATCGTTATTTCTATAAATATGTAGTGAAAAATGTGAGATTTTTTTTTTAAATTTGCTTGTATTAGTGATATCTATCGGTCATATTTTATAACGTGTTTTTTTTTTTTTTTAAGTAATACCGTATGAAAATTCACTTGATATGATTTAATATTTCTCTAAACAAATCCTTAGTCAAAATACTTTAAATACATTTGAAATCGGCCTTTGTTCGTTCACTAAATTAAAACTTTTCTATAAATTTTGAAATTACAAAATGTAGAGAACTTTATTCCATTTTCTATGGCAATGTATAAATTATTATTATAGAAAATCTTTTAGTGTCCACCATCAATAGATGCCAAAATTATAGGATAGGAAAAATGGGAGAATATTTTTTGCCCAGTAATAGTAGCATTAATAATTGCCTCACTTTTATCATTTTCTCATTAATCTGACATGAGAATTTCTCATTAGATTATTTCATATAATTTAAAATAAAATTCTTCCAAAGTTACCCGTTCTGTATTGTTCTCAACTGAAATTTTGTTTGTGTTAATTTGATAGCCTAATAAAGGTATAAGAGAAGCCGCCAACAATTAATTCTTAAGCTAATACAATTTCAAAGCGACTTCTTACGAAAGTTTAAATGTTAATTTACTAATTAAAATTGATGAATTTAGAACTTTTGCTATGTATATGCTTTATTTTACCCTTGTCAATTAAATATAATAAAAAAGTGATAAAATTTTAAATTTGAGCAATTTTCATCATAGTGAGTGTTCTTAACTCTATGCTTCATACTAATTATTCTAATTATTCTCTTAGTTATTTTCGATCTTCCCTATTCGATGGATTTTATAATTTGCGAATTGACATCCTCTTTTGTACCATCTTATTCAATTATGCGGTAACAAAACCTATCCACTACTGCCACTTTATCGTTATTTATCTTAATTTTAGAGATGAATTCTATATTAATCCCCATTACCTTCATTAAGAAATTAAGAAGATAATTAAGTTATATAGAGTAATAATGGCGAAAGTGTATATTTCTATTGGAATATTCGGATAAGTTTTGTACACTTAAGTTCTATTGAAAAGTAAAAGAATGTTTTTAAGTGTTTCTCTGCCTGTTTTACATGAACTTAAATTTTAAAATAAAAATTTTTAAAATTTTTAATTTTCATTATATACCAACAAATTTGTTTGTTTGTTTTGTTTTGTAGCTTTTTCATTGGAGATTGAATTTCATTTGCCCCTAACTACCCTTCCTGGTTCAAATTTTTTTTATAGTCATTTAATTATAGCCCAATAGCCGTAGTTCGGGGGGACATTAAGTGGATTGACCTCTTTTTCAATAAAATTCAATAAAATCAATAGTTTCGCTTTTGAGCAATTCCAGTGTTATTGGCGTAGTGAGCTGGTGACAAATCAGGTCAAAATTTCAAAAATTTCAGAATGGAAGATATTCGTAATTGCGGAGTTTTTGAAAAAAGACGCGCACTCAGATTGCTTGCCGTAACAAGAACCTTAGCAATAAACTTTTGGATCTGAATAGTACTTTGCTCTCGTGGCACGCATAATTCTCTCCAGGAAGCATTATTATAAAATTAATGAACATGAAGAGTATTGAAATTAAATTTGAAACATGCACATATTATGTCTCCATTATCCAAACCATCAAACAAGATTTTTTCACAGATTTTTTGGTACGTTTTCTGCCTTTCTATTCCTGCTCAGCGTCTCTTATTCAATAATTTTAAGGGAATTTGGTGTTCCATGCAGGGTGTTTCCCACTAGGAGGTCAATAGAGCAGGAGGTGATAGTAATCACCTAGACAAACAAAAAATTGTATGGCATCGGGGGGGGGGGGGCATATTAACCGTTTAGGAGTCACAGGGAGATTAAAAAAACTTAGTTTTTCACAAATCAGCCTGTATCTAAAAGGGTACAGGGCGTACGGTCACAGTTAAGAGCTCCCCTCAAAAATTATGGTTGTGTAAACTAAAAATTTCGGATTTTTCTTACCTTTTTTTTTTACTTTGACATCTTTTTTATTTTGTAAATAGGTAGTGAACATAACTTTTTTTTTACAAAAACTGTAATCTGTAGACTTTCCTCTTTTTTTTAATCACTCTCTAACTCCTAAACGGTTGATATGGCCATACAATTTTTTGATTGTCTAGGTAAATACTATCACCTCCTGCTCTATTGACCTTCTAGTGGAAAACACCCTGTATATTGATCTTGTTTAATATTTAGACCTTTTCATAGCCGACAAAAGGTGCACACCAATCCTCAATGGTAATGGTAATCCACAGAGATAATGACGAAATTGTTTTTCGGCCAATTATCTGCACGTAACCAAAGATTTTGATTTTGAGGACCTTGGTCATTTGCAAATATAGAATTCATCTTAGGAGTATGTAGTTATATATATGAATATTTAATATAGAAATGGGGGTAGTTGGTACTTGAATTATACGCACACCCCTACAAATAAAAAAGTTCACATCTATCAAAAGATAAATAAACGTGCAGGTAATTTTTTTCATCGTCGGTATACGCAGGTAAATGACATTCGGGATACTTTAAGTTATCACAAATATTCATCCGGTGAAATTTAGATTATTGTAGTTCTTCAAAATAAATTTACTTAAGGCCTTTTTCAAGAATATATGCCATTTTTACCTCTTTTCGCATATTTGAGATGTAGTTGCCCTACGGAATCGGGACATGATTTCACTAATGATAAACTATAATTGCGTGAAAGAAAAAATATTTTGTTTTTAAAAAATATATTTAAAGAAGGATTTAAAAGGCTCTAATTCTGAATAATTCTGAGATTTTTTTTTAATATAATATTATTCTAATCAAAAGAATATTGTGTTATAATCATTAATAAAAAAAACTTGGATTTCCACTAACTTGACTCAACTCAAATCTTCTACGCCAGGAAGTAGATTTCCTTGTAATTTTCCACGTTGACTGCACCCCGTTTATAATAATTATAGATCCTACTCAAATTTATATGGTATACGTCCCTACAGGGCTCATTTCTTTGTCTCTTTTGACCATTTCAGTCTCTGTCTCTTCATTCTTACTATCAGCATCGTTTTTTTTTGCCAGAAGGAGTGAGCACGTCTTTCAAATGTAAATACTCTAATAATCGATGCTCACGAACCTTTATCCTTCTTAGCACAAATTACTTGATTCTGCAAAAATTTTCTCAAATTGATAGACTTACATAACTATTTTCCCGTTTAATCCTGATTGCTCCTTCACAGTTAGCAATTTAACTTTTCCTTTTAATGCTCATTCACATTGGTTTTACCATTTTTAATTTCTATAAAATACTAAGTACCTACATTTATCTTGAAGCACTGATTTTTAGCGAAAGCTTTCTAAAATTTAAATGGGTGAGAATTTTTTTTTATTTCCAGTGTTGTATAAAGAATGCAGATCACTGTTATATAGACATTTACATAGCTAGGTACTCGTTTCTATCTAAGAAAGTTTTGCAGGCGATCTAAATAAATAAGTAGTCCGCTGGTGCAATATTGGAAAATATGAGGGCTGAGGTAAAATTTCCAAACCCAACTCTTGCAACCTCCGTGATCTAGCGTTATGATGAAACTCTTTCTGTTGTTAAAAAATGGACGTTTACGATTAATTTTTCTGTGAGTTCAAAGTATCACTAACGATCAGTAATAGCCATTTTTACTCAATTAGTGTAACATCCAAACATAGAGAGTTACGACATAAAAGCAAGCCTTTTAATGTTCACCACATTACCAGTTTAAATTCCAAGGTCATTTCTACGGAAGTTAATATGAAATTTTCCTTGATCATACTGCGTAGCAGTATACTTTATCATTGTCATATAAAATAGCCTTCGTAATCTGAGTTCATCTTTCAAAGAAAAGTCACCCGAACGAAATGCATAGAAGTTGCATATACTATTTAAAAACAACAGAACTTTCCCTTACATCACAATGCTTACGATAAAAAATTTCGTATACCTTACAAGTTTGCAAAATATCGCATAAGGCGTTTGATTTTCTTTAAACCAATATTTCTCATTTTATTCTACATAAATTTTGTTTATCTTCTTTTATAGTATTCAAAAAAAATATATAATAATGGCGGAAGGATGTCAACAACCATCACTATTCACAAGAACATTTCAAAAAAACAAGTCCAAGAAACTTAACGAATTGCGCATTGAAACTGAATTTTGTGATTTAATTATAAAAAGTGAAGATGGCATCGAATTTGATGTACACAAAATTATTCTCTCTTCTGCAAGCAACTACTTTCACGATTTGCTAACATGTCCATTTAGAGAAAAATTTGATAAATGTATTACATTGCCGTATATAACTGGTGATATTTTAGAGAAAATACTGTTATTCATTTACACCAATGAATTAAACAAAAATCTCGAAGACATTGAGAAAATCGTTAAGCATGCAGTAATATTTCAACTTGAAGAACTCGTGGAAATCTGTGTAGTGATTTTATCTGAGTCCATTTCTTATAATACTTGCATAAAGTATTGGCGACTTGCTAAAGACAATCTAATTGGTTATCAATTTGAGAATTTATGTTTAGAATATATCAACACAAAAGCGGAGTATCTTTTTGAAAACTTATATTTCAACGACTTGACTATTGAAGAGATGAAATTTTTGCTAGCCGAAGATAAATTACAATGTGCTGAAGAAAAAAAATTTGAATATATCTGGAAGTGGACAGAAGATAAAGTTTCCGATATAAATACGTTCTCACAAGTGTTTTTGGAAATAGTCGATTTACTTAATTTCTCTAAATTAAAAGGTGAATTACTTTTTACGAAATTCTTTGGAAACGATGATTTATTGGAAAATACCGAGCTATTGAAGAAAATCGCAAAATTAACAACTAAGGAGGTAGATAATAAAGTCAACGTCAATATCAACAACAAAATCCCCAATAGATTAATATTTTCGAAAAAACGATTGTTAGGACTTGGAGAAAATAAAATGTTTATTGGACTTGGTGAAAAAATGACCACAATCAAAGAAAAAGAACTCACAAGTTCATTTGGTCATACAATATTCGAGACTGAAAGTAATTTTTTACTTTTATGTGGTGGAGGAACTTCGACTTGTGAATATTTTAATCCATCTAATCTGGAGTGGCAAAAATTTCCATCTATGAAAAGATCAAAAACAGCCCATGAATGTTCGTATTTAAGTAACAAGATCTATGCATGCGGCGGTTATGGCAGTAAATCGGTAGAAATTTTTGATTTAGGCAAGGGTGAATGGTATAAAGGTCCAGATATGCTCGCAAATAATTATAATTTTGGATTAAGTGTATTGAATCGATCACTATACGCAATTGGTGGTCCATCGAAAAGTGTTGACATTTTCGATCCTCGAACTTCAAAATGGAGCTTTATAAATAGAAGCTCGATCTCTCGTAAATATGAATATCTACGATCTGTTCCGATTGGCTATTATATCTATTGCTTTTATTATGATAAGCGTTTTAAATATGATACACGAATGAATAGGGTCACAGATGAAATAGCTTGTACGGATTTTGATTGTTATACCAATTATTGTGAACTTGACGGCTGTATTTATGGTTTTGGATACACGAAAATCACTGAGAAATATTCATTGAAATTGGTACAATACAATTTGGATGGACAACGTGGTTATACGAAATCTTTTGGAATGTATAATGTAAATGATATTGGAAAACCTGCTTTGGCAGCATTGTATTATTAAAATTTATAAATTTTATTTATTATTTTTCGTTTTGTTTGATCATTATAAGAGATTTTAATTAATTGTTGATATAGAAATAAATTTTATATAATATATGTATATTTGTCTTAAGATTATTTATATGTGTAAGTATTGTGTTTAAAATCAGTTGGCAAATCGGAATAATAAAAAAATCAAAAACCGTCTAAAATTAACAAACAAAACTTGAACGAAAAATTCTGATGTTACAGCACTTCACATTTCAGTTTAAAAAGAAAATTCTGAATTTAAAAGAGGATCTTTCCATATTTAGTTATGTGGATCGATTTCATCTAAATCTGAATCCGTATCCTGCACATTCCCGACTTTCAGGTCCTTATGTTATGAATGGAATATATTATCAATTAAAGGGAGATGGTTTAAAAGGTCCTTCTTTTTTTCATGGAGTTCTTATGAAGGCCTAAACGTCCGTTTCAACCGTTTTTGTTTTTTGAGCATCTTTGTAAATTTATGCTTTGGATAAGCTCCTGTTTCTTTAAAACTTTCTTAGAGTGTATGACAACATTTTCAGTGGTATATCTGGCCCATTTGATGTCCTTCCATATAACATTTTTCATTATTGAAGTGCCGCAAAGATAAAAAAAAACGAACCTTTGATAATCCATTATCTCAACATTAAAAATTTTATTTTTCTTGATAGTTTATTTCCATTTCTTTGAATCACATTTCACAATTCCATACTCCACGTTACATTCCACGGCTACTTACGAGAAATTTTTAATTGATTTCTGATATATTTTGGGTTTTTGTAACATAGCTATTTTTATGGCACTTGGCAGAGTTTTGATATTCTGCTAGAGAGACATGATGCAATATTGTTTCCAAGTCCGTTGTCAAATTGAACGTCCAAGACTGGCGCTTATAGAAAGATGACGTAGGTGCCATTGTTTTATCATAGACTTTGCCTATATCTCTTCAGTAGCTAAGTGATGGGAATTTCTCTAAACAGTTAGCAACGCTCTTCCATATCCTTGTCAGTTTTTTCTTGCAGTAGTAAGCCGGAAAATATAATTTTTCTGGTCACGTTTTCACATTTCTTAAATATTGTTAAATTATCAAAATTTTGGAGAAAAAGTGATGAAAATTAACGGTAAAACTGTCAAATTACCTAGAGGCCATTTTGTTCAGATTTGCAGCGTATTCGAGAGAATAAAATTGCATACGTGTAGACATAATTATGTATATATATGTGTGTGTGTGTTATGTGTAAAGAATTCATGGAGTATATTTTATTTCTTAGCAAACATTTATAATTTAGAAAAATAAGAACTTCTTAACAATTGTGGTGCACAAAAACTATCTAACACGAATTAAAATTGGATGAATATATAGGTACTCACAATACACACATGAATACAACGCTCACAAGCAATAATTATATCGGTAAGCAAATCGTTTAATTAAACTCTTAAAAATTACCGCCAGTAGTCTGCGGTAATCTAAACCATGTAAAAAGCATATTTCAATAATTTTACCTGGCATCAGTTTTTAATTTTTAATTACACATCTCTTGTTAATATTTTATATTAATCTAAAGATCTAAAATAATTCTGTTGAAATTATTACTTCAAAAATATTACACACTTTTTAAGCAATTTCTTTTTTTCACTTTAAATATAATGTTTAGGTTAACTTCCTGTTGTCTTTTTCGAAACTTTCTTTGAATTCTCCCCATTTATAAGTGATGATGGCGGCATATTATCATAGAAAGGCTTTTTTTTATCAAGCACAAAAAAAAATATTAAAAAATTGAGAAAAACTCTAACTTAAAACAGATGAGACGCAATTTTATCAGTTACGCGCAACATGAAGAATGTACACTCAGCTATAATTATGTTGATAACAAAATTCTTTGAAAAAGCTAAAAATATTGGACAGAAACATTCACCGACAATTGAAGGAAGATATTGCAATCAAATTACGGTCACCGCGCTATAAAATTTAGAGCATATTTATTAAACGCAGATCTGTAATCTGTAATATTTTTTGTTCTGTTCAGAATATGCCTACCTACCTACAGTAACTACACAAATATATTGCAAACATCGCAAAATTGACGTGTGTCTTCACTTCAGTAAAAATGTTATAATTAATTACGGAGGAACAGGATTTCAAAACCTCTTTCTAACTGACCGCAAATGATGTTCTTAAGTTACTTTCTATCAATTCTAAATGTGCGGTGAATATGCAGTACCTAGACCTACTAATTAATTTGAAATTGCTTTTGATTTTTATATATTTTTGATATTATTTCTTGGAATTTTATTATTAACAGGAAAAATCCATTGGCTTTCCTGGGTGGGCAAAATATAATAGCTGTGTTTTTTTGTGCATCTTGTTCTAGAGCGCCAATATACTGGAGAGAACCAACTGTTCTGTTGCCTGGAGCGAACTATTTGTACTGTTCGCTTCGTTTAAATCTTTCTATGAAAATGTAAGAGGCATTCTTTTGTGTATCTGTTGTTTGTTCACAAAAGAACATAGCTAATTAATTTTTCACGAATGCTATTCTTTTTTCATCCCGTTTCATTAGAATCCTGTCTAGTCCAGATCTGTCATAAAATAAAACATTCTTTAACGTGACAGGAGTGAGAAGCGACTCAAATAATCCGGATTGATTTCAGGTTCGTAAATATCCAAGAGTTTTGAAAAAAGAGGCACTAGTTACGAAGTAAAATAAGAATTATGATCAATCCGATATTTTGTAATATGCTTGCGAATAATACGAAAAAAGAAACGAAACAATAAACTTCGTAAGCTCATTGAAAAAATAATCTCAGATTCTGCGATAAAAAGATACGACAAGCCCTACAAACTTTTCCAGTGGTAAAATTTTATTGCCTTTATTAACCTTTACTAAATATAACAAAACCACGTTAGTGTTCTGTTGATCAATAGATTTATTTCTGCATGAAATTTTCTAGATTTATTGAAAAACCGGTCCAACAGAAAGATACGATTTTAAAACTTCCCTAAATCTATCTTTCGAGTCACTTTCCAATATAATTACTTTATTAAAAATGGCTGCTCACTTGTTTGACCAATAGTAGGCGATTGCGTTTATTGCATTAGCCTAGGATGGGGCAAGATTAATTATATAACTAATTATATAAATTGGAAACTTTCTTGAGAATGCTAAAAAAGAGGACCTGTGTTGTGTAATCATATTAAAAGGAATGTTCTCACTACCACTGCTATTTATAAATTAAGCATCTTCATAACACCATGGAAGGACGAACTGATTCTTATCATAACATGAAATTTAGTTTATTATCCTTCGTATAACGTGAGAACGGATCCACCTAATTGAAATATACTTCTGGAGAAGAAAAACATTAAAATTTTATAGAATTTCCACAAGTATCGGCATCTAAAAATCAGAAAGCAATGAAAAGCGAACTTCTGCAATTGAACTGAATTTTAAAATGAGTTTTAGGAAAGGCAATAAATTCCACACGACTCCTGGTCCTGTCTTTCTGTGCTGTTTCAAGTATTCAGACCTTTATTGGCTTCTCATAGGTTTCCTTCCTTTTCCACATTTGGATTTGATTGTTACGATAATCTCGAAAATAAAATTTTCATTCTAAATTTGCCATTCGATATTTTACGCTTGTGCTTAATCTCATAAATCTCATAAATAAGTTCAAATAAATATTAACGGAAAGTGTGTTTTTAGCAACAATAGCGGACATGGACGGGTCCATATAATTGTTAATTCTGCAGGACCTACCCACCCGCTTAGCCATATGTTAAATGTCTAGTCTAAGCTCTCAACAAAGTAAGTAATTTTAAGCCTGACTGAATTGAATTTCCCAAAATTTGTTGGGAAATAGGGAAACTCTCAAAACGCATTTTTTTTCTATAGTGACACACGATTGTCTTAAAATTATCATTATCAGAAAAAAAGAGAAATTTTTAATTCTTATGGTAAACGCTTCATTGCGAGAACAGGAAGGAAATGTGTTGGTTGGCCATAGGTTTTTCTATGATCATAACGGAAATAATTGATGATTTACTTGGTTGGTTTCATCTTTTGTATGTTCTGTTCTATTTTTTTTTTCTCTTCAGACGATTCACATGAGAAGGAATTAAGATAATGTTAACTTCCTCGCAACTGCAAAACAACATCATAAAAGGATAGAGATTTTTATTAAAATGTATGATCAATTCAATAATTCAAATATTTATCGAGTGAATGGGAAAAAATCTTGGGCAAAATATTTAAAATCCAATAAATGATCCAAGATAAAGAATCTCAACCAGATGTCACCGCTACAGAGATGATCAATCTTGGGGAACCTGATTGTCTGGATTATCTATAAGAAGCACCCGCCATGTCACAAGACATTATTACATCTGATCAGAGCCATGAAGATTTCCACCTCGATATAATTATACATATAGTACCTCGACCTTTAATTGTACTATGTAAAAAGAAAGCAAGAAAGTTCCAATTATGTAAGTAGGTATGTAGATATGTAGTTTGTCAATCCGAAGATTATTCCATGTGATTTTAATTTAACGCTAAATTTAATTTCTTAGTATTCTTAGCGATATTTTTACCTAAATTAGTTAATAGACTATAAAAAGCTTTTCAAGAAACGTAATTTAAAAAAAAAACTTTAATATACATTCAAATGACGCGACGGATTCAAGAATCTTAAATTATGAAATATTGATATCTTATCTAATATGCAGCATGTCAATTGTTTCCCCACCCCATATCTCCAAATACTTCCACCTATACTGTATGTAGTTTTTAATTCATTATATTCATTATTATATACATCTTATAAATTCGAAAAGACATTATAAACAGAAGATTTTTAATAAAAAAATACTAAAAATTAAATTAAAAAATAACTAAAAAATACGTTTCCAAAATTTCAGTGCGCCATTTTCATGATAAAAAAATGTCAGATCTTGAACAATCTCCAATAATGCTCTCTGCTGAAACGTCGTTTAACAAAAATAAAAACATTTAAAAACAACTTGCCTCTCCCAGAGTTTCTTTCTTTTCTACCAGGCCAGAATTGCTTTCTATTCTACCAGGAGCAATCAATTGCCCATACAAATTCTGAAATACAGCTGTAGAATTATGATAAAATAGGCAACAGGGCAAACTTGACGAACATTTAAAAATAACGAAGTACTTTATGAGAGGGGGAGTAGAAATACCAAACCAATACTTATTGTATACGACGAGCGGAATGAGCTGACCTTTGATCGAGGAGCTTGTTTCGTTGTCGGCCATTAGTAATTTCGATTGGACCGAGAGCGGATCATTATTTTCAATCGCAACTAATGCACTTGGAGCTATATTCCTATAATAAGTTCAAGATGGTGTATTTTTTTGTTTCTTTACAGTAACTACACAAAGATATTGCAAACATCGCAAAATTGACGTGTGTCTTCACTTCAGTAAAAATGTTATAATTAATTACGGAGGAACAAGATTTCAAAACCTCTTTCTAACTGACCGCAAATGATGTTCTTAAGTTACTTTCTATCAATTCTAAATGTGTGGAGAATATGCAGTAGGTACCTACTAATTAATTTGAAATTGCTTTTGATTTTTATATATTTTTGATATTATTTCTTGGAATTTTATTATTAACAGGAAAAACTTGGCTTTCCTGGGTGGGCAAAATATAACAGCTGTGTTTTTTTGTGCATCTTGTTCTAGAGCTCCCATATACTGGAGAGAACGAACTGTTCTGTTGCCTGGAGCGAACTATTTGTACTGTTTGCTTCGTTTAAATCTTTCCATGAAAATGTATGAGGCGTTCTTTTGTGTATCTGTTGTTTGTTCACAAAAGAACATAGCTAATTAATTTTTCACGAGGGCTACTCTTTTTTCATCCCGCTTCATTAGAATCCTGTCTAGTCCAGATCTGTCATAAAATAAAATATTCTTTAACGTGACAGGAGTGAGAAGCGACTCAAATAATCCGGATGGATTTCAGGTTTGTAAATATCCAAGAGTTTTGAAAAAAGAGGCACTAGTCACGAAGAAAAATACGAATTATGATCAATCCGATATTTTGTAATGTGCTTGCGAATAATACGAAAAAAGAAACGAAACAATAAACTTCGTAAGCTCATTGAAAAAATAATCTCAGATTCTGCGATAAAAAGATACGACAAGCCCTACAAACTTTTCCAGTGGTAAAATTTTATTGCCTTTATTAACCTTTACTAAATATAACAAAACCACGTTAGTGTTCTGTTGATCAATAGATTTATTTCTGCATGAAATTTTCTAGATTTATTGAAAAACCGGTCCAACAGAAAGATACGATTTTAAAACTTCCCTAAATCTATCTTTCGAGTCACTTTCCAATATAATTACTTTACCAAAACTGGCTGCTCACTTGTTTGACCAATAGTAGGCGATTGCGCTTATTACATTAGCCTAGGATGGGGCAAGATTAATTATATAACTAATTATATAAATTAGAAACTTTCTTGAGAATGCTAAAAAAGAGGACCTGTGTTGTGTAATCATATTAAAAGGAATGTTCTCACTACCACTGCTATTTATAAATTCAGCATCTTCATAACAACAAGGAAGGACGAACAGATTCTTATCATAACATAAAATTTAGTTCATTATCCTTCGTATAACGTGAGAACGGATCCACCTAATTGAAATATAATTTTGGTGAAGAAAAACATTAAAATTTTATAGAATTTCCACAAGTATCGGCATCTAAAAATCAGAAAGCAATGAAAAGCGAACTTCTGCAATTGAACTGAATTTTAAAATGAGTTTTAGGAAAGGCAATAAATTCCACACGACTCCTGGTCCTGTCTTTCTGTGCTGTTTCAAGTATTCAGACCTTTATTGGCTTCTCATAGGTTTCCTTCCTTTTCCACATTTGGATTTGATTGTTACGATAATCTCGAAAATAAAATTTTCATTCTAAATTTGCCATTCGATATTTTACGCTTGTGCTTAATCTCATAAATCTCATAAATAAGTTCAAATAAATATTAACGGAAAGTGTGTTTTTAGCAACAATAGCTAACATGGACGTGTCCATATAATTATTAATTCTACAGGACCTACCCGCTTAGCCATATGTTAAATGTCTAGTCTAAGTTCTCAACAAAGTAAGTAATTTTAAGCCTGACTGAATTGAATTTCCCAAAATTTGTTGGGTAAATAGGGAAACTCTCAAAACGCATTTTTTTTCTATAGTGACACATGTCTTAAAATTATCATTATCAGAAAAAAAGAGAAATTTTTAATTCTTATGGTAAACGCTTCATTGCGAGAACAGGAAGGAAATGTGTTGGTTGACCATAGGTTTTTCTATGATCATAACGGAAATAATTGATGATTGACTTGGTTGCTTTCATCTTCTGTATGTTCTGTTCTATTTTTTTTCTGTTCAGACGATTCACATGAGAAGGAATTATGATATCGTTAGCTTCCTCGCAACTGGAAAACAACATCCTAAAAGGATAGAGATTTTTATTAAAATGTATGATCAATCCAATAATTCAGATTTTTATCGAGTGAATGGGAAAAATTTTTGGGCAAAATATTTAAAATCCAATAAATGATCCAAGATAAAGAATCTCAACCAGATGTCACCGCTACAGAGATGATCAATCTTGGGGAACCTGATTGTCTGAATCATCTATGGAAAGCACCCGCCATGTCACAAGACATTATTACATCTGATCATAGCCATGAAGATTTCCACCTCGATATAATTATACATATAGTACCTCGACCTTTAATTGGACTATGTAAAAAGAAAGCAAGAAAGTTCCAATTATGTAGGTAGGTATGTAGATATGTAGTTTGTCAATCTGCAGATAATGGATCAAATGTATAAATCGTTTTATTCCATGTGATTTTAATTTAACGCTAAATTTAATTTCTTAGTATGCTTAGCGATATTTTTACCTAAATTAGTTAATAGACTATAAAAAGCTTTTCAAGAAACGTAATTTAAAAATAAAAACTTTAATACATTCAAATGACGCGACGGATATTGATATCTAATATGCAGCATGTCAATTGTTTCCCCACCCCATATCTCCAAATACTTCCACCTATATTGTATGTAATTTTTAATTCATTATATTCATTATTATATACATCTTATAAATTCAAAAAGACATTATAAACAGAAGATTTTTAATTAAAAAGTAACTAAAAAATACGTTTCCAAAATTTCAGTCCGCCATTTCCATGATAAAAAATGTCGGATCTTGAACAATCTCCAATAATGCTCTCTGCTGGAACGTCGTTTAACAAAAATAAAAAAAATTTAAAGACAACTTGCCTCTCCCATAGTTTCTTTCTATTCTACCAGGCCAGAATTGCTTTCTATTCTACCAGGAGCAATCAATTGCCCATACAAATTCTGAAATACAGCTGTAGAATTATGATAAAATAGGCAACAGGGCAAATTTGACGAACATTTTAAAATAACAAAGTACTTTATGAGAGGGGGAGTAGAAATACCAAACCAATACTTGTATACGACGAGCCGAATGAGCTGATTTTGATCGAGGAGCTTGTTTCGTTGTCGGCCATTAGTAATTTCGATTGGACCGAGAGCGGATCATTATTTTCAATCGCAACTATTGCATTTGAAACAGTTTATTACAGGCTACCTTGGAGCTATATTCCTATAAAAAGTTCAAGATGGTGTTTTTTGCTTGTGGTTATCTTCACATCATTAAACTGAGAACAAAATATATGGATTTAAATTGTGTTTACACACAAACATCACAAATCAGCATATAGAAGCTCAATGAGAAATCATCAGCTCCAAGGGGATCGAAATGTCAACATTATATAAATGAAAATAGAAAAATTATTCTTTTTCAATATTTTAAATTTACTGGGATAATGCTTGCATAAATTAAATTTCATGGGTTATTGGTAAGAAAATAATTTAATATTTCTCAAAATGGCTTATGAGGAAAGTAATTTATTGTATATCAAATCAACATTGCATACTTTTTCTTCCTAGCTCCCAGAAAGAAAAAGTCACGCAATATTTCTTTTTTTTTTGTAAAATTAACATTTGACAAAAAAACTAACCTACGTGACATTAAAAAAACAGAACTTTTCATATATGTAGTTGCGAGCTGATAGAAATTATATGTAAATATAAAGTTACGCCATTTTATAGCATTGACATGCATAATTCTTTCCAGAAAAATCTAATTCTCTTTTTATTTTATTTTCAGACTTCCGGATGATCATGATCGATGGCGAATATTATAATAAATAGTTTTTTTTTTTTCTAAAAAAAGCAAACATGTAAAAATAATTGTTTCAATAAATATTTTATTTATAAAAAATTTGTTGTTGTCATTTCTTTCTCTTAGCGAAATTTTTTTAATGGCCTCACACATTATATTGGCTCTCCGCTCCCCTCAAATATACCATAATTTTTTTTTTCCTAAAAATCCCATTTTATTAAATATCACACTCACACCAAGAAGTTATTTTTCTCCTCCACATTTTTTTAACGAAGGCTTGATATTTTTAACGAAAGCTTCATATTTTTACTTCCAACCGACCCCCTCATACTCATTCAATGTATAAACAATTGCCGCCTAAAATAAAATAATTTTGGTATAGAAATCTGAGAAAGGTTTGCTTGCTACAGTTTCTGTTCCCCGGGTGTATTTCTGTGAAATTTGCTCGCATCGACCGAAATTCAAAGCACCACAATGGCGCCAGCCCGCCTGAAATTTTTTAGTCGAAAAATCAGAATGGTGTGCTTGCTACTGTTTATGATCCCCGGGTGTATTTCTCAGAAATTTCATCAAATCTCGGTCGATTGAAATGCAATTTTACATGAAAAAATGCCAGATTTTCTTGCATGAAATGCCAAAATCTAGGACAAAATTATTTAAAAATCATCATTTCACGTAAAAAAATGGCAGATATTTTTTGTGAAATTTTTCAATGATATTTTGAATTTTAAGGATTTAATGGGGGGTTTTAATAGGAAGAAAGGATATAGTCACGATTTTTTTTTAAACATTCTTTAATAACAAAACATTCTAAAAATTTACATAGCATTCTTAAATTCTATAGCCAGTTGCTCTGGGATATGAAATTTATTGTAAATAATGAAAACCAGTCTGATTGTGGTTAGTGATGAAATAATAAAAACGATTTTCTTAGTTTTTCTTTTTAAAATTCTTAATTATGAATTGAAATGAAAAAAATTAATTTGTTTTGTAAAACTTAAGAAAATATAAATTTTTTTCTATCATGGATTAGGACAAATCTGAACTTATTGGTTCTGAAAAATAAGCAAAACAGAGATTCCAAGGATTTCGTTAATTAGGTTACTTCTAGTTTGTTTCTTCATTTTTAACACATTGATTTGTCTATTTCGTTGGCATTATTCTAAAACTACTGGAAGGTGGTGTGAATTTTCGTCGATTTTAGTTCCATACTTGATGCCAAACTTAATTACGTAATTTTCTCAATGTTGCGAGTATAAGTGGCTCAATTAGATTGTGTTGTAAGTACTGCTCGAAAACTTTAAATCAGGATCCAAAACGAAATCAACCTGTTCGCCTCTTCTTACTGTCCTCCTCCTGCTAGATTCACTCATGTACACACACGAAATTCTATAAATGCGCACACAGTTAGTTCACCACGAAGGTCTGGACAAAATATAACATAATCGCATACGTAGAGTCGTACGTTTTCATACTCATCACTAGAAGATAAAATAAAAATTAAAATGAATAAGATTAAAATAAAAATTAAAATTTTTAGAATAACTAATAAAATAAATTAAAAAGTCCAAAATAAAACATTTCCTAACGATAGAGATCCTCATCTATACTTTGGCCATTATTTATATCCTTTCTCATCATTACCAGTTAATACAATTATCTATGGAAAAGGTCTTGTCCCTAGCAACTCACCTGAGAGAATCCTTTTAATGAACCCAAAACTAGTTTCATTTATGAAATTATGATCCAATAAACTTGGTGAGGTGATTCAATATAGTTTGTATCCGTTTGGGTTATGTCATGACATCTAAAATGGATAATACCATTCAAGAGATTGGGGAGTTTAGTACAAGTGAAGGTGGAGGGTCGGGTCGGGTTGCGAAAAACATGCTTAACCAAAGTAAATAACACTTAAACGTGTCATGTCATGCTAATACGTTGTTCTCAGTAAATACTTACTGTCTATTGAAGTTCCTTAGTACCCAGTGTGTTTTTAGGTTTTAGGTCCTTCAGGATGGTAGTAGATGTAGGTATGTACACATATATATAACTTTAATTTCAGAGCATTTAAATTAATAAAAAGAATCGTAAAATCTCCGATAATTCTACTTTATCTTAAAAACTTTTAATAATGAGATGGAGGAAGTAAGATATTTTTCATGGAAGGAATACACTTCTATATGTATGTGAGAATTTACATATATATTGCTTGAATGGAACCTTCAGAATGTTAGTAAAAATACAATAAAAAAGATGGAAAATGTATACTCAAATTCCAATTTTTTATCAAAACAGGAAACGCAACTACTAATATGTCTAGTAAAACCGGAATTTACAATTTCCATGAAGGAAATTTATTATAAAAATTAATTTCAATTAATTTTTATTGCTGAAAAATATAAAAACTTTTTTGAGTCGTCCAAGATTTACAGACCGTTCCAAAAAACGTGTTTCGATTTATTCGAGAAAACAAAATCTATGGCTGCACGACCAAGGAAACAATTTTGAAAAGAAGTGTTCCAGTCTCAATCAACGCAATTAAGCGGAGAGACCGAAGTTAGGAAAAAAAAACATGAAAAACATAGTCCTAAGGTTCAACATTCAGTAAATAGTGGAAGTTTATATAACTACTTTTCTGACAGTTGATTGCTTTCACTAAAAACCTGAATGCTGAATTTGTACAAAAATGGATTACTGAAATCTGCAAAGCTATTATATGGAACTGACAACGATGACTGGATTCTACAAGAGGATAATGATCCGAAATAATTTTAAGTCGCCTCTGTTTCATTTTGGAAAGCAGAAAATGGAATTACAACTTTGGTAAGGCTTTTGCAGAGTCCAAATGCAAAATCCCATTGAAAATATGTGTGGTCTCTAATGAAGAGTAGATAAACTAAATGGGGTGGAAAAATATTTATTAAGTTCACGGCATCTTATTCGGACGTTTAAAGCAGATTTGGAGAGTTCTGAGTGAAGACATTCCAATTTAGAGACCAATTATTGTTTTTTTTTTTTTAGATGTTTCTTGGGAATACATTTGTATTTCTAAACTTTATTAAATAAGGTGTTTTGGGCGGTTCCGATAGAAGGTACCTTAATACACTGTGGCTGTTGTGAATTTTGTAATTAGGTATCACACTACTACTACAAATAAGGTGATTTGAATTAATTCTACACTAATATGCTGGAGGCGAGATATGATAGATGTCGAGAGGAACAATAAAAATGTGAAGAGATATGGTGATTAAATTAAAATGTGTCCTTTGAGAGGTAGGATAGATAAAATAAGAATTTTGCTTTTTTTATTTTATGGAACTTTTGAATAATATAGTCTTTAAAAATCTAGAATTTGTTAAATAGACAATCTTTTTTGGAATTTATGGCTTAAAAAAAAAAAACTTAAGTAGCCCTGAATAACATTTAATGTAAAAATATTTGGAAAATTGTTGATGAATATACACAAAACTGTGATGGACTCAATACATACATACAACATATAACTTTGAGGTACTTATGTGTATATTAAACATTAAATGAAGAGCCACGGTCATAGTTTTTTTAATTCAATTACCACCCGCACAGTCACCAATTCGTGAATTATGGAACGTCTTGAAAATAAAATTGGTAAGTAAAAAAAAAACTTTAGAAAAAAAATTTAATAGTCGACATTGACAAAAGTCAACAGATACAGGAAAAATTTATGCGAGCAAGACAGTACTAATAAGGACTGTTTAAGAAAAAAAAAAAACCGACTACCTATGAATGATGTAATCAACAAGAAAAATCATTTTTGTTTGTTATCAAATATTTTTAATTAAAATATTTTTTGGTCTTCTGTATTATTCACAACCAAGAGGATATAATTATTACGTGCTTTATGTTCTTTATCAAATTTTGTGCAGAGACAGTATCGAACATATCGGACGCTTTTTATACTGCCACTTAAAAGTGGATATGGGGTAGAAGAGTCCTATTTTGTGTGTGTGTGTGTTTTCTTTTTTACTTTTCTTTTAATATTATCGCAATATTTTTCGATTGGTCTTAATTCCGGACAAATTGGAGGATTCATTTCCTTGGGTATACTACAGGCATGCATTTGGCATCGTTGAAATCTCTTGTTTTTCTGCCTGTAGTAGCAAGTTACTAAATCCGGCCAAACGAAATCTGATGCATTGTGCTTTCTAAAGAATAAATAAAAAGATTACTCTTTTGGACTTTATACCGGGTTAAACTTAATTTTGTTCAAGAAAGAATTTTTTGGGGATTCTCCGGTATATAGCAAAAGCTAAAAAATGTTCTAATTTGTTATTTCATCACACAACCCATTAATTTTTGGTGACAAGTTTCAAGTCTTGGTTTGATGAGTGTAAGGTTTTCTGCTGACACGAAACGCTTCTTCTTCTTCCTTTTCTTCTTTATTTTTCAGCCCTTTGCGTGCGTATACAGGTTCGATTCGCTTCGAATGAATCTGTTTCTTTAAAAAAATTTAAATTTTTTTTAATAAATAAAAAAAAAATTGTTTTTTTCTACTTTTCTCAAACTTTTCATTTCTTTCTTCTTTTTTTCTCTTTTTTTTCATTTGTTTTTCAAATCACCCAATTTCGCTATTTGGGACCTGTTGATGAGTCAAACCAAGACTTGAAACTTGTCACCAAAAATTAATGGGTTGTGTGATGAAATAACAAATTAGAACATTTTTTTAGCTTTTGCTATATACCGGAGAATCCCTAAAAAATTCTTTCTTGAACAAAATTTCTAAAGAATGGAAGAAGGTGGTTCTGAAGACACTCCTTAACGTAATTGTACCTATAGTCACGAAAAGTGATGATTTCTGGTCACACTAACATATTTCTTTCCAAATTAAGCATTTACGGGGAAATTTGGTGCGCAGCGACTATTCTTAAATTTGAGATCTGCTGCATCACCGCTATTCTTTTTTCCACAAAAAATTTCTGCTCTAGAAGCTGTTTGAAGTTCGCTTTCACATAAGTTTCACCATTCAAATGTAGTAGTCGATTTTCATTAGGAAATTTTCATACAATATCCAACTTCTGGATTTTGCAATTTGCTCCTTTTCTTTCCGGTGTTTTCTGAACATGGAAAATTCGTAGGTCTTCTCATTTTTAATTCAATGGACGGGAACAGATGATGGCTCAGCCTTATCAGTTATATATATCTCTCAACGCGCATATTGGAATTTCGTTTAAAGTTATTTCTCATTTTTTTTTTTCTGGTACATTTTTGGTCTATCGAACCTATTTTCCTTCCTAACCCGGACTTTCTCTGGACACATACGCACAGGATTCTCGAAATTTACTGAGAATATTTTGGATAGTTGTATTCTGGATTTTCAACTTTTTAGCTAAGCCCTCGTTGAGATTTTCCATATGTGTGGAAATAATTATTTTAGCGACGTTCTTCTCGGTTGACTTCCATTTTTACAGCGTAAGAACATTGCACTTAATGGCTTGCAATTATAAGTGCACATTTTTGTATTAGATGCAATTTTACCATCACCGTTCCCTAATTTTGTTTATCTGGTGATGGAGTAATGAGGGGGGATAGATGGTCGGATTTTTTCTGAAACAATCCTTAATTTGGCTGCTTTTTTTTTGTTCTTTTTAAATAAAAAGATTACTCTTTTGGACTTTTTACCGGGTTAAACTTAATTTTGTTCAAGAAAGAATTTTTTGGGATATCTCCGGTATATAGCAAAAGCTAAAAAAAAAAATGTTCTAATTTGTTATTTCATCACACAACCCATTAATTTTGGGTGACAAGTTTCAAGTCTTGGTTTGACTCATCAACAGTTCCCAAATAGCGAAATTGGGTGATTTGAAAAACAAATGAAAAAATGAAAAAAGAAGAAAGAAATGAAAAGTTTGAGAAAAATAGAAAAAACAATTTTTTTATTTATTAAAAAAATTTTGCTTTTGCTATATACCGGAGATATCCCAAAAAATTCTTTCTTGAACAAAATTAAGTTTAACCCGGTAAAAAGTCCAAAAGAGTAATCTTTTTATTTATTTTTCCTCCTGGGCTTGCATAGGAGTGTTTTTCCTCATATAATTCACACCCAGAATTTATTCTGAGTTTATATGAGAAAAGATCAGTTTGATCTATTTTCAAGCGTGTGCAGCAGGCAGAAAACCAAGCTGCACAGATGAGTGTAAAGTTTTCTGCTGACACGAAACGCTTCTTCTTCTTCTTCCTTTTTTTCTTTATTTTCAGCTCACTGCGTGGCGTATACAGGTTCGATTCGCTTCGAATGAATCTGTTTCTTTAAAAAAAAATTTTTAATTTTTTTTAATAAATAAAAAAATTGTTTTTTCTATTTTTCTCAAACTTTTCATTTCTTTCTTCTTTTTTCATTTTTTTCACACCAAGACTTGAAACTTGTCACCCAAAATTAATGGGTTGTGTGATGAAATAACAAATTAGAACATTTTTTTTTTAGCTTTTGCTATATACCCGAGATATCCCAAAAAATTCGTTCTTGAACAAAATTTGTTCTTTTTGTTAATGCATTTGGTGCATTATCCAAAGCAAAGATTGTCCCAATATACTGCACACACCCATACTATCCTGATTCATACACTCACTCAATATCTTCCCTTCACTTATGATAAAGCTCAAAAGTCCTATAGTATTTCTATTCTGTTTTTAATTAGTCTTCTAACAGAAAAGCATTGTTTTCATTCAAAAAATTACCTACCACAGCACAATAGGTACTACATTACAATTTTGTTTCCTCGTACATAAGCCCCAAAAACAATTCTGTGGATTTTTTCTTCGTCCCATAATCGAAATGAAAAATTATTGTGGTTTAGACTATTTTCACATTCCTAAGATATTCTGAAAGTTTTACCCAAATTCGTATCTTATGTACCTACATATGGTCGGAGGAGGACCTCTAAATGTGATCGATTTCATCATATATCAAATTGCTGTAGATAAAAAAAAAGTTTTCCACAAGATGAATAGTACACAATTTCCCTTCCCTTCACCACCAATGATTATATCTCTTGTCATCATGTGAATAAGTTGAAATTGCAAGCAGTCAAAATGTCAGAAGCATTCAAAAAATAGGTTGACGTGTAATAATTTTTCAAAATTTCCACACCAGTTATAATACCCATGTCATCCAGGCAACAGACTACTTCTCAACACGATGACAGTTTTCTTTTTTTATAGTCTTCCTCTTTCGAGTCTCACGTAACCGACTCTTCTTCTATCCTTAGTATTCTATTCTCGCACAATACACGCCGCCTAAAAAGAGCCAAGAAGAAAAAAAAAAACATTGATAGAGAAGAAAAAATACCTTTGGGGATGGATGGATACTTTTCACCTTTCATTGGGATTTTCATTGTAAACTGTAAGCAAAACCATCCACGAAACAGGTTCATTCATATACGCTTTTTCGATTCTATTCAAATCTTATGGTTTTGCAACGCTATGTGTCACCCGTCGTCGTGGTTGTCAGCAAGTCGTCGTGATGTAATCAATTTATCCTCCCCCACCACATCAACATTATATATAAGGGAAAAGCAACAGTTGGTATCTTTTGGATCTACATATGTAGTCCCCCCAATTGTTTAGGGACGTTAAGGGTTACTCTCATAACGGTAAAAAAAAAGGTGGAAGTTTTCTTTCTTACTTTTTTTTTTTCTTGTGAACGAGCTACATAAGTAAATTGCAAGGGTTGCAAGAAATAATTCCAAGGAGTAGGTAGTTGGGCGTGTGTGTGTGATATTAATTCTTGTGCCATGACAAGACGATTCATCTTAATTTATTCGTTGTGGAACATATGTTGGGACAGGAGAGTACAATTAGAACACACGTACGCTTTTTGGGACGGACTAATAAAGATGCTTCTGGTGTACATATTATTACCAAATAGCTGGACCTTTCTCTCATTTAGTCGCAAAATGAAAACGTCAAATTTGACAATATTAAAGGAACTTTATAAAGTGTGCACTAAAATGTTGGAAAGAGTACTATACAAAGGGAGCGTTAGCCATAGATGAGCGATAAAATTTGTATCAAATTGATTTAACAAACGAATAATAATAATAAATTTTCGAAAGAGATTTAGGGTTAGATTAGATTAGAGGGTCGGCCATCGTAAAAAGCATGTACGATTAGCCACACTTAGACCATCTATGGTCCATTTTGATGCTACTTTATTGGAACCCTGCCTGGAAAACACATCTAAGAGTTAAGGGGTGCGATGAAACCAGCCACAAGACTTAATGAACTTTACCATGCCCTCAATTCTTTGTCTGTTAATACCCCCGGTTCGCAGAAAAAGTACCTACCAAGCGTATTCCTCCTACGCCTAGCAAGATTACAGCATTCATACAATAGGTGCTGAACGTTCTCAACCTCTTCCTCGTCCATACAGCTTCTGTAGAAATCATTGTATGGAGCTTTCATGGACGCTGCATGTTTTGCGAAAGAAACGGTGTTCCGTAATAACTGCAGTAAGATTACGCACATCATTGCGGTTCTTCCTCAACAGAGATTTAGTCTTCACAGGACAAATCTCAGGCTAAACATCTTGAAATCACACATTCAGTCATTTCTCGCACTCTTCGATTTGCCAGCTTACAGGCCTATACATCTAAAATCCTTTTCCCTGATTCTAGGGGACGACCTATAGATTCCTCTGCTAGACATAGCAGAACCCTTTCTGATCAGAGCAGCCGCTGCCTCGTTTCCATGTATGTCACTGTGATTAGGTACCCACCAGACAATACACACACAGAGGCACCGTTGCACTAGGCGCGATCTATTTGGTACTCGAGTCAAAAGCTTTGATCGCAGCTTCGTTGTAAATACAAATCCTGTGATATAAATTTACGGCCAGGACCTCCTGGAACACACTACATTGGTCCGGTAGGAGGCATGATTCTTGTATATGAGAGTGCTGAATACACCGCGGCTCACACTCTCACATCCATTTTCGAACCGTCCGTAAAGACACATATAGCAGTCATTTGCCACGCAATTACCACCCACTCATCTCTACTAGGAATGCTAGTCGAGAACACTTTCTCAAGGACTAGTTTAATAGTTTGGTTTAATATCAGCTGTATAGTTTCAGTAGATAGAATTATGTAGTACATCGTCGACATGTAGATACCTATTTGAAACTTAGACCTTCCTTGCTTTAAGTCATATTCAAAGTGTCCGTGGTTACGTTCAGCTCGTATACTAGAAAAAAGTTTACAAGATTAAAACTTATTACACATTCCTTTGTGATGTTCGCCCCTGATAATCTCACTGCTATCGAGAATTCTGTTTTGGTGGTTAAGTATTGAATCAGTTCGTTCAGTTCTACAAATGTAGAAGATTCAACTTCTAGAGTTGTTGTCTGGGTAACATGGATGGACACTAATTTGATTTTCTTAAAGGCTTCCTCGATATGAAGAAATGAACCCATTCATTTTTAAGCATATCACCCATAGTGAAAATGGATTGGAATGCTATGCTCATTCACAAAAGAAAATCGTCTATCACCCTTTGGGCTTTATTAGCATTTTTCACTGGCTTTATATAAAAAAAAAAAAAAAAAAGGTGCAAAAAGGTAGAGAGAGAATAACTCTCCTTAAATCGAAGGATTTGTGAACATCTTAAAATTCGATATGAAAAATTCATTTAGTACTGTGTTTTTGGGAGAGCAAAAAAAAAAGTTGGTAGTTAAATGGAAAAAAAATTATTAATTCCGAAATTGTTGAAAAATAACTTCGAAACGGAAAGGAGAATGAGTTTTGAGCGTCTTGAAGAATTTATACGATTTGTCCCTTATCCTTATTGTGCCGGTTCTTCACAATCAGCAAATTTTCATAAATTTTCCAAATTCTTGCAGATCTTAGCATAGTTCAGTACTCCTCCATAAATATTTTGGCATATCTTTCTCTTCTAATGACTTCTTCGCGGTGTGGTTGGCCTGCTTCAAAAAGCAATGAAAGGACTTAGCTCTCATCCCCACCAATATGCGCTATTCCCCAAAGAAGTAATAAGTTATTTTAGTAGCTTTGAAATAACAATAACCATTTTTCTATTCTGGTATTTCATTCAAATTTATAAGAGAGACTCTATCTATCAATATTTCTCCTTTCCTCCACCACACCACCACATACAAACTCCATTCCCATTTTAAATGTAAGGAGGTGTGGTGCCTCAATTCATCACCACAATTCACAACTCTGTTATTTTCTATTTTCTATCTTTGCAGCATGGTAACAACAATGCAGACATGTAATGAAACCCATTTTCTCCTTACTTTAGTATTCCTTGTGCTGTTATGCTTCTACCTCCCCCCTACCTCATCCCGTTTTCATTAAAATATTTTACAGCTTGGAGTACAATAATTTTCTCGCGAATATTGCCAAACCAAGTAAACAAAGGTAACTCCATCTTATGCAGCATGCAAGGTTTTCAATTTCATTGTTCTGCGTAGGTACCCAGAGCCATGTAGTTAGACTCTGTTTTGCATATAAATTCGTTTTAGCAGTTTGTGCGGTAATTATACTTGCGTCCTTATAAATCTTAGAAAACGTCTGTTATCTATTTATTTGGTGGTTTTTTTAATGTTAAGTGCAGGTCTTATAGTGACCTCAACTAAACAAACATTTATATACCTACATACCTACATACATACTTAGTACATCTTATCAATTTTAGGAGAGGATTATATAATATGCTTATTTGTTAATGTTAACGTCACAAGGTCACAGTTGTTGAAGAAAATTTTAAAATAAAATGTTACGCAAATAAATGGCTCTGATGTTCGTCTCATTAGGAATTTGCATGTTTTCTGGTAGAATTATTTCATATGTTCATAAGTGAGCAGTTTAGATAAATAGAAGCAATCAAATTAATTGCAAATCATATTCAGTACGTAGATAAAAGACAGGAGTTTAAATAAAAGCAAATGGAGTATAGTTGTACCGCGGTAGCCACATTAAAGTGAAAGCAAAAACTGTAAGGATATTTCAGATAACTAAAGAGAGAAAGTAACTTTAATGAAATTCCGACAATAAAGTAGAGTTTATCATTAGTTCACCATATTACCCATACAGATCGTTATAACGACTATTCGCCCATTATTGCTATGTTTATTGATATTGACTTCATCAATGCTAGATTGGCTCCAATCTGTTAAGTCTATGAAGACATAATCGTCCTTTAGTACCAAAGCAATACACCTTGTCTCCATAATGGATCATGTCATATTATTTTTAAGATATAATCTCGGGACCGAAGAGGATATATATTATGTACACGTACATACAAAATAGATATCATATGGCCTCTGGTAACCTCCAAAATTGCGTAAAAATTTTAAAGAAAATTTACAGAAAACATATTTGCTTTGTCATGTTGTAATATCAAGGACTACAAAAAAAGTGGCTTATTTACATCACCGGTAGGTAATGGAGGAGGGAGGTATATGTGGATATAATTTTATGATCTTTACTTCAGGACATAATAATAGAAACTGCGTAGAAAGATTTCGCAAGAATAAACACAAACAAGAAATGGTTATATAAATGAAACATGTTGGGAGACGGTGTTAAGGATTTTCTTTCATTTGTTGTTATTGAAAGACTCTATTAAACAAAAAAAAAACAAAATAAACTAAACTAAAAACTAAGTAAGATTTAAGATTTAATTTTATAGCGTGGCGAGTGGCTTTTGTATGCATTTCAGACCTTTATTGGCTTCTCATAGGTTTCCTGCCTTTTCCACATTTGGATTGGATTGTTACGATAATCTCGAAAATAAAATTTTCATTCTAAATTTGCCATTCGATATTTTACGCTTGTCTTAAAATTATCATTATCAGAAAAAAAGAGAAATTTTTAATTCTTATGGTAAACGCTTCATTGCGAGAACAGGAAGGAAATGTGTTGGTTGGCCATAGGTTTTTCTATGATCATAACGGAAATAATTGATGATTGACTTGGTTGCTTTCATCTTCTGTATGTTCTGTTCTAATTTTTTTTCTGTTCAGACGATTCACATGAGAAGGAATTATAATATCGTTAGGTTCCTCGCAACTGGAAAACAACATCCTAAAAGGATAGAGATTTTTATTAAAATGTATGATCAATTCAATAATTCAAATTTTTATCGAGTGAATGGGAAAAATTCTTGGGCAAAATATTTAAAATCCAATAAATGATCCAAGATAAAAAATCTCAACCAGATGTCACCGCTATAGAGATGATCAATCTTGGGGAACCTGATTGTCTGGATCATCTATGAAAAGCACCCGCCATGTCACAAGACATTATTACATCTGATCAGAGCCATGAAGATTTCCACCTCGATATAATTATACATATAGTACCTCGACCTTTAATTGTACTATGTAAAAAGAAAGCAAGAAAGTTCCAATTATGTAGGTAGGTATGTAGATATGTAGTTTGTCAATCCGCAGATAATGGATCAAATGTATAAATCGTTTTATTCCATGTGATTTTAATTTAACGCTAAATTTAATTTCTTAGTATGTTTAGCGATATTTTTACCTAAATTAGTTAATAGACTATAAAAAGTTTTTCAAGAAACGTAATTTAAAAATAAAAACTTTAATACATTCAAATTATGAAATATTGATATCTAATATGCAGCATGTTAATTGTTTCCCCACCCTATATCTCCAAATACTTCCACCTATATTGTATGTAGTTTTTAATTCATTATATTCATTTTTATATACATCTTATAAATTCAAAAAGACATTATAAACAGAAGATTTTTAATTAAAAAATAACTAAAAAATACGTTTCCAAGATTTCAGTCCGCCATTTTCATGATAAAAAAAATGTCGGATCTTGAACAATCTCCAATAATGCTCTCTGCTGGAACGTCGTTTAACAAAAATAAAAACATTTAAAAACAACTTGCCTCTCCCAGAGTTTCTTTCTATTCTACCAGGCCAGAATTGCTTTCTATTCTACCAGGAGCAATCAATTGCCCATACAAATTCTGAAATACAGCTGTAGAATTATGATAAAATAGGCAACAGGGCAAACTTGACGAACATTTTAAAATAACAAAGTACTTTATGAGAGGGGGAGTAGAAATACCAAACCAATACTTTTGTATACAACGAGCGGAATGAGCTGACCTTTGATCGAGGAGCTTGTTTCGTTGTCGGCCATTAGTAATTTCGATTGGACCGAGAGCGGATCATTATTTTCAATCGCAACTAATGCACTTGGAGCTATATTCCATAAAATGTTCAAGATGGTGTGATGGTGTATTTTTTTGTTTCTTTACAGTAACTACACAAAGATATTGCAAACATCGCAAAATTGACGTGTGTCTTCACGTCAGTAAAAATGTTATAATTAATTACGGAGGAACAAGATTTCAAAACCTCTTTCTAACTGACCGTAAATGATGTTCTTAAGTTACTTTCTATCAATTCTAAATGTGTGGAGCATATGCAGTACCTAGACCTACTAATTAATTTGAAATTGCTTTTGATTTTTATATATTTTTGATATTATTTCTTGGAATTTTATTATTAACAGGAAAAATCCAGGCTTTCTTGGGTGGGCAAAATTTAATAGTTGTGTTTTTTTGTATACCTAGAAATCCCATATACTGGAGAGAACCAATTGTTCTGTTGCCTGAAGCGAACTATTTGTACTGTTCGCTTCGTTTAAATCTTTCTGTGAAAATGTATGAGGCGTTCTTTTGTCTATCTGTTGTTTGTTCACAAAAGAACATAGCTAATTAATTTTTCACGAAGGCTACTCTTTTTTCATCCCGCTTCATTAGAATCCTGTCTAGTCCAGATCTGTCATAAAATAAAATATTCTTTAACGTGACAGGAGTGAGAAGCGACTCAAATAATCCGGATGGATTTCAGGTTCGTAAATATCCAAGAGTTTCGAAAAAAGAGGCACTAATTACGAAGAAAAATACGAATTATGATCAATTCGATATTTTGTAATATGCTTGCGAATAATACGAAAAAAGAAACGAAACAATAAAATTCGTAAGCTCATTGAAAAAATAATCTCAGACTCTGCGACAAAAAGATAAGACAAGCCCTACAATCTTTTCCAGTGGTAAAATTTTATTGCCTTTATTAACCTTTACTAAATATAACAAAACCACGTTAGTGTTCTGTTGATCAATAGATTTATTTCTGCATGAAATTTTCTAGATTTATTGAAAACCTGGTCCAACAAAAAGATACGATTTTAAAACTTCCCTAAATCTATCTTTCGAGTCACTTTCCAATATATGTAATTACTTTACTAAAAATGGCTGCTCACTTGTTTGACCAATAGTAGGCGATTGCGCTTATTACATAAGCCTAGGATGGGGCAAGATTAATTATATAACTAATTATATAAATTAGAAACTTTCTTGAGAATGCTAAAAAAGAGGACCTGTGTTGTGTAATCATATTAAAAGGAATGTTCTCACTACCACTGCTATTTATAAATTGAGCATCTTCATAACAACAAGGAAGGACGAACAGATTCTTATCATAACATAAAATTTAGTTCATTATCCTTCGTATAACGTGAGAACGGATCCACCTAATTGAAATATAATTTTGGAGAAGAAAAACATTAAAATTTTATAGAATTTCCACAAGTATCAGCATCTAAAAATCAGAAAGCAATGAAAAGTGAACTTCTGCAATTGAACTCAATTTTAAAATGGGTTTTGCGAAAGGCAATACATGACTCCTAGTCCGTCTTTCTGAGCTATGTTTCAAGTCTTCATTGCATTGTAGCCTTCATTGGATTATTGTTAACAAAAAAACAAAAAAATATGGTTACTATTGGTATCTACGTTATAAAATATATAACCCTTCATCACTGCCATCGACCATTGCAATCCGTTGGATACCATCAATCCCACTCCTGAATTGAGAGTTTAAAGTGAAAATTTCTCAAATTTAGCTCCTAAACCTCAAACCCCAGTAAAGTCAAGGAGTGGAGTTTACTTCCAGCACTATTTGTATTTATTGGCAATGATAGTTCTTCTAGTTTCTCATCTTGATGTCTGACAGTGTTGTGTTCTACGTATAACTTAGCAAACTAGCGAGCTATTATGAATATGCTCTAATAAAACAATTAAAGAAAAGAGGAAAAAAAACGATAGCAGGGGAGGCGCTAGAGCCTTATTCTTAATTTTTATATAAATCACCACTGCCGAGTTACTTAAGAGCCCAACATTACTCCGTTTGATAAAGTAATCTTATGTTGTGGATTGGGTAAGCCGTGTTGAACCTATTGCAGGTATTTGGGATGCGATTTTCTTTTCCAATGAAAAACGACGTTTAATGGCTTTAATAATGGGGCAATAAAAACGTGGAACGATTTTTTTTATCAGCTCACCTTAAGGAATGGCGTGATATGCCGGAGAGCACCTTGATCTTAAACACCCTGCATAAAATAAATTTAGCGAAAAACGACAATACATAAAAGCCTAAGGGTGGGGACAATTTATTGTAAATATGTTTTTTTTATACCCTAGATGAAATCTACAGGGTATACAAGTTTGTCATTCCATTTGTAACGCACAGAAATAAAATGGATTGGACACCCATGCATACAATTAAAAGTTATTTAGTTTTTGCATGTTCGTCTGTCCGTTCGCCGTGCGAACGATAATTCGAGAACGCGTGAACTTTGAGAGCTGAAATTTTGTACGCTGACTTTAAAAAAAAAAAGTAAAATTAAGTTCGAAAATGAAACAAATCGGGCAACTCCTTCATGGGGTTGCCATACAAAAATTTAATTTTCCACTATATATTTGGACTCTGCCTGAGAACGCGTCGACATTAGAGAGCTGCAATTTGGTATGTGGTATTTTTATAGTAACAGCAAATAAAATTTAAAAAAATGGAATAAATCGGGCAACCCTTTCTTGGTGTTTCCGTATAAAAATTTAGGTTTTTTACGGATACTGTAAAAACGATCAGTCTTAGACATTTTTATTGTACTAAAAACTTCGTCAAAATATGAAATCCTATAAAATTGGTTATAATAATTTTTTCTGTCCGACGAACCGTTCTAGAAATATAGTATATGCGAAATACTATTTCAAAAATCAAACTTGCAATCGGAGACCATACGAAATTTTATACGGGCATTCATCTAGGACATCTTAAGAATTAGTCATAGACCAATTCTAGCTTTTTTACTTGTTTTAATCTATTTTCGCTTAACGTGTTTAAGAAAAGGTGAAAACAAAAAAAAAGCTCAAAAAAAGTTTGCATTTCTTGTAAAAATTTTAGTAATCAAACGAAAAAATAGAGATAAAATTTAAAAATTTCAACTAGGTTGAACCATTTAATTTCTTTTCATTTTCATTCAATTCTATTCGCTTTGAATAGACTAAAACCCGTATAATTTTTCAATTTGACCTTCTAATGCCATTTGGAGCACTATTTTTGTCAATTGTATGAAATTGACCACAGGGACCATATAATTAGCCAATTTCCATTTTTTTTATCGATGTTACCATATCAAATTCCATCTAATAATTTTTTCATCTGTTCATTTCCTTGAGATTCATGACATACAGAGAACAGAAGAGTCAAAAAGACTCGAGAGTAAAAGGGACTCGATTCAATCTGTATCTACATCGATTCGACTTAAGCCATACGAAATTTAATAAAATAATATATTTAGATACATTTTTGGTGGCTCTTATTTAAAGCCCATTGAATTGATATTTTTTTACACAGAAACGGACCAGAAAAGATTTTCTTATTATTTTCGTTTCGAGTACAGACCATAATTCGTATATGTACACATAATATAATATTGTTTGTTTTTTATTAATCCACTTAAAACAGTCAGCCAACTTTTTTGACGATAACAAATGGGACTCTGATGAAGGATACCTATTGTTATTTGGTTGATTCGTTTTTTTTACATGCCTACACGTAGAATGAAAAAATCTCATTTTTAAAAACGTCCTTAATGCTGTCAAGATTTGTATTCTTCTAATTGCTTTCATTTGAAATAATTTTATAAATTTGTATTAAAGGAAAAATATTCTTCCACTTGTTCACTAACATTCTCCCATCTCCATTTATTATAAAATGAAATTCCACATAAAACTCATTGAACATTTGTAAATTCTTATTTTGAAATGAAAGTTCCTAAATGCGAGGGATGATGAAAATAATTCTTAGAGTAATGTTATTTTACGTAGAATGATAATGTGGATATATTACGGTTATCGTATCGAAAAAGAATGTCGTTTTTTTTCGTTGACCTGATTTCGGGGATTAGTTGAGTTCTGACTATTGCCGACCGATTGAAAAAATTGCGAACAATCCCGGATACTCATGATGAGTACTCAAAAGAATATTTAAAAAATCGGGAAGGTATGGAGAGATGGTAGATGGATAACGCTCGAACTATGCGAGGAGCATCTAGGCGATCGAATAGACGCATGCGGTAATTATTTTAAATCGGAAACGACCTCTTTGCAAGACCTAACTAACAGGCGAAAAATTTATTCTGTACTCCAATCAAGGACACAAAAAACAGTGGTTATCGAGGAAGCAGGTAGGTATAACAACCCCCAAGCCCGGTTTTACAACATACAAAAAGTCCTTTTGTCTGTTTGGTCGGAATGTAAGGGCATTGCCCACTTTGAAATTCTGAAACTTGGATAAACAATAAATGCACAATTTTATTGTGATCATTTGAATAGTTTGGCAGCGGATATAAAAAACAAGTCCGTCCCGCATACGACAAAAACAGCCCGTGACAAATTAGACGACCTGGGATAGAAAATAATGCGTCATCCTCCATATAGTTCAGGTATTGCACCATCTGATTACAATCTTCTTAGATCTATGCAGCATTTTTTGGACAAAAAAAATTTCGAACAAATGACGACGTGAAAAAAGGACTCATTGAATATTTTTGAATCTAAACTCAATGAATTTTATGAGCGAGGTATTAAAACTTTTCCAGATCGACGGAGAAAGATTATATCAAACTGTAGAAATTGTAGGAGGGAATTTATAGTAATTTATAAAAATTTTATCATTTCATCAATAAGCTATATTTTGGTTTATCAGAACTTTTGATTTAGTTACTAAAAGGTAATATAAAAAGTTTATTACTTTTAGATGATTTAAAAAAATATTGGTTGAATAATCTAAACGACTTATGTAACTAGTTAACCTGAGTTATAATAAGAACATGCTCTTAAATGAAAAACACAATCGATGAGTGTGAATTCCGAACATTTTCATTTTCCTTATGTAAGTTACACTTTTACACACATTTAATGTGAAAGTTCTCTGAGATAGTTCATAGCCGATAAAGGAAAAAGTTATAAGGTGGCCGTTGCCTTATGGTGACCTACGGCGAAATGGTGAGAACTGAAGTCACATGCGTCATGCAAAATTCTTCGTAATCTAAGCCAAACTTAATCGCAGTTTGACTTTACCATTGACTGGTAACTACATATAACATCAAGACCATATTTGGTGATCTTTCAAGTGATGTTAATAATGAATAATTGTATTGTAAAATATTATTACTTATCTAATTATGATTAAAAAAAGTAGTGGATAAAATATAGAGCCTTGTGGTACACCTAATAAAACCAGTAAGAGAAAGTTTTAACGTGATACAAGTATTTACCGTTGACACCATCAGAAAACTTGGTATCATAATATATCTTCATAATTGTTGGATGTAATAATAATAATAATAATTCTTTGTTTGGCTAGGTACAAAGATACATATGCTATCTTAGATTGTACAAAGTGCAGTGGTTAGATAAAATTCTTCATTACTACAAAACAACTACGAACTAAGCAATTCAAAATAGAAAAAAAAAACAAAAAACAAAAATCAAAAGATATAATCATGTAATGGAAGTAGTAAAATAAATAAAGTAAAAATAAAGAAAAGAATAGTAAAGACTATAGACTAAAAATAGTATACAAGAAAGAGAGAAAAAAAACAACAAAGACCTCAAATGTGCGTCACCAATACTAGACAGAAAGGCTTGCTAGTTTAATGAGCCTACAAAAGTTACTGCTGGAAGTCGTGCGCTGAATGCTGCTTGGCAGCTGATTCCAACTACGAGCGCACTGAACGAAGAAAGAGCGCTCACCATATTTACTCTTGCATCGAGGAATCAAAATGTTTTCATGTCTGGTCGATTGCAGGAACTGTAGCTTCTCAAATAAGTACACTGGATTCTTAAGGTAAATAAGCTTGTGCAGAAATTTCAGGCTTCGAAAAGTGAAATAAGTCTCTAAATTGCAACCCAGAAGAGAGTTTGCATACAATGAGATGTGGCTATTTCTAGGCAATTCGTAAATATATCTTATCACTTCATTGAATGCTACGAGTATTTTTCTCCGGCAGACTGAGTCAAGAACAGGGAAGATTATGCTGCCAAAAGTAAAATGTGGAATAACTAATGTTTTGACTAACCGCTGGCGCAAACTAACCGGGAGGATACTAGAGTTGAGCCAGAGCTGTCTCAAACAGCCATATATTTTCCCTAATGTCCTTTTAATGTGGTTACAACAAGAGAACTTCGAATTAAGTTCAACGCTCAAATTCACGACAGAGTCCCTATAAGGAAGTGTTACCCTGTTTAATAGAATGGGAGGAAGCATACTTGAGTCAATGCCATTTCTGTAAATAGCTAGGCAGTTTGATTTACTTGGATTGAGTGCTAACTATTTTGTAATGACCACTCATGAATGCGTTGGAGATCATCATTAAGTCGACATACATAGTCCTCCATTAATCCTGTTGGTCTGCTGAGATAAATTTGCACGTCGTCCGCATAGAGATGTACAGAGGCATCCAGCACTACGTCAGGGAGATCATTGATATATAGACAGAACAGTAGAGGTCCCAGTATGGATCCCTGTGGTACGCCGCAGCTAAGGAACTCGGGCTTGGAATCAATATTCTTGATTCGAACAATTTGACTACGTGCTTGCAAAAAGTTATTTATCAGCTTAATAGCAGACGAAGAGAATAAGAACTGACTTGCTAATTTTGTTATTAAATGTGAGTGATTTATAGAGTCAAAAGCTTTGCTAAAGTCAAGCAAGACAAGTACTGTGAGGCAGTCCTTATCTAGGGACTCGTGGATATCAGAAGTTACCTTCAATAATGCGGTCTCGCAACTATGAGAAGGACGGAATCCCGATTGTAAAGTTGATAACATAGAATATCTATTTATATAATTCATGATTTGCGAATACATCAGCTTTTCAAAGATTTTACTTAGAAAGTAAAGCAGGCTGATTGGACGAAAATCTTCCATATGTAAAGCTTTGGACTTCTTTGGAATAGGAACAACAAGAGCCTGCTTCCAGCGCCCAGGAAACTGTGAATTTGTAAGACAGTAATTAAATATATGCGTAAGAGCTCGCATTATTTCCGGAGCAATTAATTTAAGGAATCTAGGTGGACCATCGTCCGATCCTACAGCATTAGACTTAATTGCATGTAATGCTGATAACACTTCAACTTCATCAACGCAGCAAAAGGCAAAACCATCAACAGAGAAGTCATCTATCATGGGACTGACGCTGGGTGCCTGAGATTGAGAAGCTGCGGTTGAAGCGAAATATTCATTAAGCACATCCGGATCAATATTTATCTCAGATGATACCTGACCGAATACGGCCAAGTTGCGAATGTTTGTTGTCTCTGATGTCTTTACTTACGTCTATCGGTAGTTTAGTGCATAATATGTTGGTTAATTTTTTAAGTAGGCTCTATTAGTCTTGAATTCGATGACCAAAGGTGGTCGAAGAATTCTACTGAAAGGGGAATACTGACTTTAAAGCCTTAGGGATGCGTAGTATATAAATATGAATGCACCTTGAATATTTAACACTAGTATTTTTATATAAGGCTAAAATATGTTTATATATATACCTACTAAAACTCATTAAATTGTCTACTTTCTTCCAAAAGTTAATTACTTAAACAATTGAAAAGCAATCGCAAACAAATAGCCAACTTTTTAGTATTATAATTAACTAATGGATACTAATACATAATTCTATGTAATAATTAGTTTAAAACTTACTTATAACGTGAACACCGAATTGCCTCAACAAATTTTTACTTTTATAGTCTGCAAATTAATGTCATAATTTAGAAAAATTATAGACACATAAAATTACATGGCACGTGTATAATATGTAATATACTATATACATACATCCATCACAAATTTTATATCAAATAGGCAAGTGTTTGCTGTACATGAGGGAGAGACCCCATAAAAAAGTAATTCATTCCAAGTAAAAGGGTATGTTTTGATGCCCCCAAGGATACCACATCTCTATATATATAAAATTTTATGTCATAATTGTTACTGTCACAAGAAGGCATTAAATTTTCATAAATAGCCGGAAGGAACTGATTCGGATGTTATGCTTAAGCAGTTTATAACTTTAAGCAGGAAATAAATTTCGCGGCTTTAATTTTTAGTTTTTGTTACAAATAAATTCGATACAAGAGAGAGAGGATAACAAAAAAGATTTTATGAGAAATGTATAAGCCGCCGGCCGTCCCCTCTATTATCAGTATGAAAATATTTTTGCTTTTACCGAATTCTATTTAAGGTTCATAATAATTCAGATGTACTTAATGTTGCTTTATGGACAGTTTTATTATGAGTCATTCCATGTTCATTGGAGCTGAGATTTTTTATTCTTATTATTTTGTTCTTTTTAGGAAAATGTCAAAATTTTCCTATTTTTGGATGAGTTTGGTTTTGTTATAAAAGAAAGAGTAATATTCGAGTTATAGAATAATCAAAGGAAGTGTGTTTGTAAAATTAAATGATTGCAGGGAAACAGCCACAAACTTCCACTTCAAGCATAATAAAATGTAAAAACAGAATCTTTTAACTAATATCAGCATAGTACGGTGTTAACTCATATCTAATGAATAATGACAAGATTAATATTTTTTTTTTTGTTTTTAGATTAGAAGCGCGTCATCAAAATCTTCATTACTCCAAAACTCTATTATCAAAAATTTTTACTGTCTGTTTAATGAAATCGAAAAAAGTTCAGAGCAGTTCTCTGCATGTATTAGCAGAATAATGAATATTTATTTATGTATAACGAAGAAAGGGATGGTGATAGAATGGATCATTGTAGTACACCATAAATGGTGGAAATTAAATGTGAAAAGTTGACCGTCTTAATCTGTAATTATCTATTAAATAGATAGAAAAGTATGTAGTTTGACGACAAAATGTCGAACTCGCCCTACAGTTTTATAGGTATTCCCTGAAATCTGTAAGACGGTGTTACTCTGCAGATGTCTACAAGTTAATTTTGAGAAAACAGAATAAAATAAAAAAGATACAAAAAAGAGAGTACGGTTTGAAGCAGTTGTTTGATATATACTTATCATTAATAATAGTGTATAATGATTACTAAAAATTGATATGGAAAGGCGGAAGTTTTATCGTTCAAATGTAAAATCAAGAATAATTTGAAACTTAACGACAACAGCACTATCTAGAAAATTTAAATGATAAATAATTCACTTCAATCGAAAAAAAAAATCTTTTCATTATTTGTTCTAGAACATAAAGTATACAAAAATAAATATTCACGATTATTACACGAGTCCGCTTATAATTATGGATTTAAATCAGAGCTCCATCTTTTGTTTCTTTTGTTCTTCAACAATGGAAACTAAGTATTCACGATATTTTTCAGAAATATTTTATAAACTCCTCTTCTTTGTTTTTCTGCATTTTTAATAATTCACCATCTAACTCCTAAGTTTCAGTTCAGTTCTATTTTAATTTGAATTCCTTGAAATATCTAAAAAAAATTATTTCTGGTCAAATATCAGGAAAAAACTGACCTGGAAATAAATCTTTTGTGTAATTTAAATTTCATTGTGTACAAATTTCTACAAAATAAAATTTTACTTTAAAGTTGGAGGCAAATGAGCAAATATTTATCGAGATATGAAAACTTTGGTTCAGGATTAGTGGAATTGGCACGGAATTCTAGGTTCACATCATAAGTATGCTATTTTCTCCTCCCCATAATTTATGTTATCATTCAAGAATATTGTTACATGATGGTTGAATACTTATGGTTAGCTATATCACTAAATATAAAGTAAATAGAAAAGTCATCTAGAAGAAAGATTTGTTGTATGTCCTCTTCTTTGATACCGTGTTTCTTCTCACAGGAAAATTCTCCTTCTGGTTTAGAAATTTTCTATAATGTTTTTTTTTTGTTCTTTTCTAATAGTTTGAGAGCCATAAAATAAACGGTATTAAATGGGATTCAATGAATAAATTGATTTTTTTTATCAGACGGAAATTCACTATTTGTGAGCAACAGTATTCAAGAAGAAGACATATAATTTTGTCGATGACTTACACTTTTTGTTCGAAATGACTTCTCTATATATGTTTATATTTACATACATTTATATACTTTGTATGTTTAGGGGGGGAAAAATTTATTAACCTTGAAAAATTTGTACTATGACTACATAATTTATGCGCATTTCTGTGTTTCTTACTGGAGAATTTCTGTCTGTCAACTGTCTAATTAAAAGTGAGAGTTTAAGAGTGTTTATTTATTAAGATTGTTTATATTGTGTCCCCATTTAGACTTTTAGAGTATGTTAAGTCCCTTTTAAGACAAATGTACACAAACTTTTTAAGAATGACAAGAGCACAAAATGAGGCGCAAGAATTCTGTAAAAGGTTGTTTGCGAACATTTAATGCCTTTTTGAATAGGTCTACTATACGTACATATGTATTTATACTTATACTTGTCGTATTGATAGATGTATGAAAGCAAAAAATCTTTTCATTGAAACATAAAAACAAATGTGCGTATATACAGAGTGATCGATAATGCGGACATACTGCACTCAGCGGGTATAGTAGCATAGGAGAATTTATTCTGAGTAAAAAATCGTGTGGGAGGAGGAATGTATTTTCAATTCAGACAAGTTACAGCAGCTTAACAATTCTTTTTTTTTTTCAATTAACACCCTCATTTGATTGAGTGAAGTGGCTTAAATGACAAGCATACTTTTTTTTTCATATCGTCATAGGTACGATTCGTATTTTAACATTTGCAGTATTATTAGCTAGGGGAACTGACTGATTGGCATACACATGAGTCTTAGGCATTTTCTAATCTCCTGTGAAATGATTGCACTAATCAGACTACGAATCTTTCCCAAAAGGGGCGCAAAGTATTCCTATATATATTTAATTAGTACAAGTATAATAGACTAAAAAACAAAAGAATATTATATAACAAATAGTTTAGAAAAGTAGAGCAACTAGGTATAAAAAAGTCATAATCTTCAATGGCAAATCTAAATTCGGTTTTTTTGGATTACAAAATGGAAATTAGTAAAATAATTTATAGAGAATGATGTATAAAAAAGCATTTGCCAAGGAAATTTTAATGCTAGGTTTCAATCAATCAAGACCAGAGGTCCCACAACCTAAATGTGATGGAATAATTTTAAGGCTCGAATGTAATAAAGTCTATTATAAATTTAATCATGTTAAAATGTTTATTATGTCATTCGATTGTACTCATTGCAACACAAAATCATTAAATCTCCCCTAATTAGATAAAATTGTAGCCAAATCAAAATTTATAACATATTTTCCCATCCGACATCCAAATTTGAGTTATGTACAAAAAAAAAAAATTAAATTTTTTAATATATGCTCACGCGTAGGTTTTGAGTTAATATGGGGAAGCTGAATGCAAAAAAATTCTAAAATTCCCTCCTATTGTCCCCCTTGTAATTGAAATCCCTAATTCTGTTTGTGATAAAACATAGTCGATTTCAATCAGCGCGCTATTAAAAAAAACAAACAAAAACAAAATTCAATCCAATCCTACTCAAGGGGATTCTATTTAGACGGAATTCCATGGAAATTGTTTTAATAATTTATATGGAAAAATTGCGGGAGACTGGGTTGAAAATTATTAAGGCCCGGTAAATATTATCCCTCACCATCAATTGAATTACATTTAAGTATATCATAGTCTAAATTTGATTACTCTCTTTCATTTTGGGTATCAAATTCCCCTGAAGGTTCCTTCATTCAGGAGCTAAATTCTGGATAAAACATTTTTCATAAAAACCAGCCCCATCTAAAAGTAAAGATCGAAGAGACGTTCCCATTCGAAGTGCCGAAATAATCTCGACTTAACTGAAAAGATAATTTTTCAACTTGAAATAATCAATCATTCCCAACTTGACATAGAAAATTTACTTCGATGAAGTAGCCTAAGAAAATTTCTGATGAATGAGTTTGTAGAGGTATTTATGTAGGTATGTTGTACATATACTTAATATTATATATGCCTATACATATGTAGTAATAGGAGCCTAAAGACTGTAGCTATTTTCTGGCTCTATATCATTCATAAAGGTATTATTAAATTTCTCTGACAGATGACGATAACGAAACACGAAGCATTTCATGAAATCTTTCAAGATTCCTCATATTTATGATTTAGGTTAAGATAAACTGAGTGAGTTAGGCATAGTCATAATGTTTACATTATATGATATAACAGTACCTATATGTATATAAGAATAAGGTTATTTTGGAAACAAGAGGGGAATACCTGAAATACTTAAATCACCATATTAAAATTATTGATTTGAATAACACCTTTAGGGCGTGGCCTAGTTAATTATAAGTTTTGGCTGCGAACTTTGGAAACGGATAAGTAACTAAAAATTACGCATTTTTGTAGGTATGTGAAAGGAAGTTCATTTTACGTCCTATAAATATTATTAAAATTTATTTAAACTAAAATATTATATCGTAACAAAAAATGGACTTTCAAAATAAATGCCTCATATAGGCGATTGGTCCAACCTGGACATTAGTGATTTAAGAGGATAAATATAGATACAAGTGCATTAGGAGTACTGTCGAGATGAGTTTCATCAGTTCAATGACAATATATGATAGTAAATGTGAAGATGACCTGAATATTTTCGACCGTTGCTCTAGGAAGACTTAGGCCCTTCGTACACGGAGCTACTCAGTTGTGACGGACTTGTTGATGATCGAAGTCGCAACCTGGTTAGTAACTGATGATTCGCACAACGAGCTACATAAATAATGGAACTCCAATCACTTTGCTTCAGTAGCAAGCCAAATCTCAAGTTTTTGAAGTAAATATAATGTCGAGTAAATCAAATGATGAAATTATTATGAATTATCAATATAGGAGACGTAAGCAAAAAAGATTTTGGATTCCTTCCTACATTGAAAGGAATAGAAACTGTAGACTATTCGTGGCGGTAAATAAGTTGTGTCAAACAGATACAAAGTTTTTAGTATTCTATAAAATGTATAAGGAGTCTTACATTGATTTCGTGCAAATATCGTTGCTCCGCGCCATCAAAGATCGTATACAAATATGAGACAATGCATGAATGCTGAGGAAACTGGTTTGTAACTGATAGCCTGGAGATCATCAGATGCGTCAAAAGTGACTAAATACAAACGCGTTGCAAATTCATTACCAACTAGTATGACCGTGAGCGGACTACCGGACTACCATTGAAATGCATAGACAGTGATGCACAAGTTACTAATTGAAAACTTAAAATAAATTTTCATCGGTTTATAGTATTTTTTGAATAGCTACGTGTGCGAAGGGACTTAGACGAAGATGTACAAAGACGTCAGTTGGGGCTCGAGGTTGAAAAGACCTATGTACCTGTGCATATGTTTGGAATATTACATCATAAGCAGGTAACAATTAAGGCTACATTCTCCTCTACAACGAAGTTTAACCTGACTTGGAAATATAAGCCAACTGTAGATAGATGTACCAGTGGATAATAAGTGTTATCGTACCTAAAAGATGAACGAATTTAAGATGACAGGTTCTGCTTGACACCAGTATGAATCGAAATCAGTTGAATTAAATAATAAAAAGTAATCTACCGAAATGACTACTTTTATGAACATCAAAGACGTTCTTTTATTTTGGTTGCATTCGTTTCAATAAGTAGTAGGACCAAATTTACTTTCAAAAATCGTGTACAAGAGGAAAGTGCAAAAAGCCAAATAGTCAAAGCAAAATGAAGTTTGCAAGTGTTTCCTAAATCCAACGATTTCATGAAAATTACCTTCCAAAGGATACTACTCTTCCTCAAAAGAACAAGACTGCTCTAAGAAATATATATATATAAAAAAAAAATCAATGCAGAGGAAGGCAGCAAAAAGGATGTAGTGCAAGGGCCAATCGACCTGAGCTAAATATCGGTAATAAAAGTTCAATTATAAATTGCTTCCAATAAGACAAATCTACTCCATCATCCTCATATTTATAACAAAATCTATCTTAGTTATAAGATCATTATAATATATATATATTTGTTTTACGTTCCCATTCAGAAATAGGATCGCAAGCTATATAAAACCATTTTATATGACATGTGTATATGTAGGTAAGGGTTAAATATAAACCTCGATAGGTCCATTTACGTCATCTAATTTTAGGGATCCACCAGAAACTAATGCCCCAGGGTAAAGTCTCAATGTCAAAATCGTAAACTAGAAAATAATAAAAAAAAAAAAGACGACGATAATAATGATAAAAGTACTGTGAAATCCACACCGAAAATGCCATAAAAACGGAAGGATATAGCTCTGATAAAAATGATACTGATAAGCGGGCAATATTTTTTCATTTATAGATATATCATTTCCAGGAATCAGGAAATTACTGTTGTTATTGTTGTATAGTTGGATATGGAACTATCCTGTGTCCAGAAGGCGAGTTTACAGACCACCGGCTCTCTCCAGCCCGCTATTGAAACGAAAAAAATTTTCCCCTGTCAAGATATGTATGTAAAAAATAAAACGAAAATTGTCGAGAAAACATTTTGCCAGTCGTATACTATGCTGTATGTAGTATCCTTGTAAAATGAATTTCCTTGAGGGGTGAAATACATTATTTAAATAAAACCGAAAATATTCTTTCAACTAAGGGGACGCCTACAAGCTATATATTCATTAAAAAAAAAAAAAAATTATGAAGTCATACGACTTCAAGGATTTTACCTTCTGTTTAACATAAAAAATATTTATTTCATCAACAGCAAAATTTAATTTTTGTTTTGATTTGGAGAAGCAAAAGAAAATCTCGAAAATGTAAAGCAGATGATGTTTGGCAGGGAGAGGACCTTAGGGCTGACTGGAAAAACAAAAAAAAAAGGAAATCTCACCAACCTCCTTTCTAAACTGTTCACCGACCGCTTTTTTTCGACTAAGTCTATCGAATCAATCTTTAGACGTCGGCACCCATTTCGAGGCGAATTATTAGATTTAGACACGTTCTCAACATTTTTGATTTTATTGCATTTCGTCTAGCAACTGTGTGTATGGTAATCAAGTATAGATACATACATATATATATATATATATATATATATATATATATATGCATAATATTGATGGTCAATCACGTGTACTCCATTTCGTTTGCGAATTCGTTTCCGAAGTCTCTGATGCAATAATACAACGCAACGCAGCAAATAGTCAAATGAAAGGATGGGCGGTGGTATCAAGTCAAAGTTAAGTTACAAACGTTACGTTAATAACATTCTAGTATAACTATAAGTGTATATGATAACATAGTTAAAAGCAACTAGCTCTGTTACCTCATCATATTTAAGCCAACAAAGGATTTTTCTTTAAAGCTAAAAAAACATTCTACGAACCGTTTTCAAAGCATCCTTCTATTGTGGCTTAATCCTCTTTTGTAAACGGTTTAATAATTTCCCAATAATTGCACTTATTCGAAACCGATCGCGTTCTTGTTAGAGCTTATTCTTACGACATTATGTGGCGGAGCAATAAAATAAAAAAAAAATCTAAATAAATAAATTTCTTAAAAATCACGAAACTACTTCACAACGCACACAACTCACTAACTTATCCACAATAGTCAGTTGATTTTGTTGTATAGAAAATTATAGGTTGCCAACACAACTATTGAGACATTTAACAATTTTTTTTTTGTTATTTGATAAGATGATAATATATATATATACAATATTCGCACGAGTATTCTTTTATGCGCCCGATATCTTTAAAAGTCGACTGAAAACTAAAGATAGCCTACAGAGCGAGAGATATCTTCAGCCAACGAAATCCTGATGAGCAAACTCGCGAGTTATAGGAGAGCTTTTTGCAAAACACCTGTAAGAACAGCTCTCTAGTCTCTACGCTATTTCCTGAATTTGTTGAGATCAAAAGGGATAACACATAAGAGTATCTTCGAGAGTTCTGTCGACCATTGCCAGCCAACATCTCCGTTCGTTGCTAAGAGACTGTGCCACCATGTGGGTGTTTTACCTAAAACTAATAAAGCGCATGTCTTTGATTGATTACGTATTCCGTATGTCGTCATAACATGATATCCACAGGTTTCATGGCTTGAATTCTCGATAGAGCTTTAAGTAAACTTTCCGATGGGTTTGTGGCTGCAGTAAGGGGGATGGTTTACATGGTTGAATTTTATGCAAAAATTTTCCTAATATCGCACAGAATAATTTTGAATGATTGTAAAGGCTATTAGAAACCATATCTAGAGGGAAATTAGCAAGTATATGTTAAAATCATTATCTTATGGCTTAAATTTTCGGCCCAAAGATGAATTGGGTCGGCAACAGTACACACGTAAATTAAATTATCTGACGCAGAAGCGCTATCCCTAGCCACAGTAGAGAGGTGGTTAAATGAGCTACAGCTCAAGCACGAACTACGAAAAGGATGTCTTGTCACTATCGTCGTCACAGAAATCTTCTAAACTTTACGGAATATATTGGTTGAAGACAATTGGTGTTATCAAAGGACGTCGAGTCATCCCTGAACATATCAATCACCCTTATTATCGTAGCCACTTTAAGTGAGAAATGACGTTTCAACACAAAAATGGTATTATGGTTGTCGTTTAAAGTGACATTTGTCGAAAACATACGACTTTGGACGTATTACTGTTGTCGTATTAAGTAGGCAAATGTCGATGTAAGTGACAATTTTGCTCACTTGGTTTTCGTAATGTGACAGATGTTAGATTTGTGTAAGGAAAAGGAAAATGCAAGCAGAAAATGATAAATTTTATGACTTTCTAAGTTGTTCATTAAAACATAAAATTCAATAGATTTTTATAAATTAAATAATTTTTTTTTTTGCAATTTTAGTGTACAATTTGAAGTCATGATAGATTTTATGGTGAAGCATCCTGTTATAGCTAAAGGGCTAAAATACATCGCGTATATATATTTTTTTTCTTTTAAACACTTTCAAAAATAGTTGCCCGATTTAGTCCATTTTTGACATTTTCTTTGCTAATGTAGCAAAAACATCATGTACGAAATTTCAGGAAAACGAAATTTTTATATGGCAACCCCACGAAGGAGTTGCCCGATTATTCTCATTTTCGATCTTAATTTTACTTTTTTTTTTTTAAAGTCCGTGTACAAAATTTCAGCTCTCTAAGTATACGCGTTCTCGAGTTATCGTGCGCACGGACGGACGGACATGCAAAAATCGAAATAACTTTTAATATTATGAATGGGTGTCCAATCCATTTTGCTCTAGCATCATTATTTCGAGGTGTTACAAACGGAATGACAAACTTAGTATACCCCTATGATTTCATCTAGGGTATAAAAACATCATTGTCAACTGTAAATGGTATGAGCTATGAGCTGACTCCAACACAACGAACTTTATCCTAGAGCAATGAAGAATAATTCCCTGTTAATATAATAACATACATATTACAATACGACATACATATGTACATACGATGATGAAGAATATAAAAATGTTGAATACTATCATAGATGGTACAAGAACTAGATGTATGTGACATACAGTACCAAAAAATATACAAAACTTATATGGCTGGGTGTTTCATTCCGGAATGGACCACAACATTTGAAATGATGACGAATACATGATTCATATTTTTTCGTATCTGAAGTGTTGAGGAAGTCGATCAAATATATACAAAACTGCTATTATAAAAACATTTGCTTTCGGCACGCTCTAAAGCATGTTATGGTCCATTCCAGAATGCACTACCCAATTCACAATCTGTATACTCGGTTCTAGTATGCCATGCGACATCTAGTTCTTGTGCCATTTATGATAATATATGTAGACTTACTTTCTTATTGGTTGAGAGCTCACTGGATAAGCTGACGAGCAATTAACACTAATGGCCAAAGTATATTTAATAAATAAAAACTTAGGGACTGCACTAATCTAAATGTTCGTCATCGTTATATTATAACACCTAGCTGCTATTTTTCTTTTGTGAAATTTATTAAAACTACAAAGGTAGAGTTTAGCTAGGTGTTACAACACAAACTGTTATAAAAAACCGAAAAAACGCTTAAAAATTATAAAATTTATATAGCACTGAATAAAAATTATTCAAGACACACTACTTAGCTTACGGCTGTTTCACAGTGAATTCAATTTCAATTGATATTTGTGTTTAAAAATGTCATTCGAATAATTGCAGTGCTCAAATTGATTGCACTATGCAACAAGCCAACTGTATTATTTAAAAATCATTTCTGTGCTTACCATCTTTTAGTTTTTTCTATTATCCTAGCATTCCATACTTCTATCAGATGATTGTTAAATGATTCCAACAAGACGTTCAAGATTTTCATCAAATTAATAAGTTGTCGAGGAAAACGAAATTTGTCCTTCTGGCTCTGGATTAATCATATATAATATATTATCTGTTGTATAAAACGCAGCATCGTAAGAAATTAAATGAAAGACAATTTCTGTGAGAACGGGAAAAGCTTCAGTTCGTTGGTTGTGATCATAATGGAGGTAGGTAGGTAATCCTGAAAAATTCACATCATTTCCCATTTCTTGAAAAATTATTATCTTAGCTTACGTGTTTTGAGACAATGACTCTATAGCAATTATGATTATGTAAGTTGATGGATAATAAATAAAACAAGGAAACTTCTGTCCATCATCAGCAGATAGTAAAGACCATCCAGTCTAAATCCAGTTATCATAATTGTTCCAATTTTTTGAATTCTATTAGGCGAGTGTCATCCTACCGACAGCTGAAAAGACAAGTTTAACTGCAATCTGGCCGAGCATCGGCATCACTTAAAATGTAATATAATATATCCAAAGATTAGACAATTTCAATCAATTGGAATATTTTTTTAAATACTCGAATTTAGACGTAGTAGTGTGATTTTTATTACTCGAATCCAAGAGATAATTTGGAGAAACTATTATTTATATGGAAAATAGGCCTAAGTTAAGCTAATTTGACTCTATTAAATCAATTGTTTTAGACTTTTCATGTCACAGTTGTGGTATAAAGTGAATTCAAGCTAGACACTTTGCAGCCTTTTGTGATTTTTTCTGTTTTTTGGTTTATAAAGTTTAGGCATTTTTCCAATGTTCTATCATACATAGAGCCTAAAGCTTAATATCTGATCCTTTGTAAACAACTTCACATCAATGATTTTATTTTAATTTATCAATTAAATGGAGATCTGAAACAAGTTGTTTATACATATATTTTGATCTGCAAGGAAAGTTTTAAAACTGCTAAGATTTTGCTGCTCTTCAGATTTTACAAAATAACATTGTATGCCAAATTAAATCACACCTAATACATATAATTTATATCACTCATATTGTTGTTATTATTCATTCTGTTTTCGTTTATAGTTTTGTTATGCATCAATATTTCGAATCAATGATTTTCTTGCGCCACTTTGACTATGTGTATGTATGTATTCTCTCTATTCTTTATTGCCTTTTCTACGAACAAGGGCCCCTAACTATGTCCCACTAGATATGTATGTATATCCTAAAATGTGCTTCAAGATTGCTTTATATGCTGCATTATTGTAAACAGTAACAACAATACAAATCACCGCCAATTTACTACAAACTGTAGTATAAGTTTATTAATTTGGTCCCTAATGATGGCTAATCTTAAATTGAATGAACCAGTAATTCAACCAACCACGGAAAAATAGTTGGCTATGTGGTATGCACTATAGATAGAGCAAAGCTTGTTTTATTTGTTCGGCCTTTTCAGAGTCGGTCTTTGAAACATTTAAGTAAATATGTATATAAATATAATATTATGTCTCCAGACTTTCATATTTTAACGGCGCAATACCAAAGATGTCTGAATAAAAACATAGTACTGATTATGGTTTCTTGTCTGTTAATTAGAGAGATATTACAAATATGATTTAGATAATTTTGTTTGGAGTTTGGAATAGACTTAAAAATTAAAAAAACTTAAAAAAAAACTCTTGTTTTATAATACAACCATAAATAATAACATTAATAAGACGACAGCACACAAAATTTAATGGAATTTGATTTATTTAAGTGCAAAAAAAGGTTTCATAAATAATTTTTTTTTTAATTAAATTCTTTTTAAATTCTCATGTAGAATCATTCGATTCTTCCAATCACTTCAGAACTATACACACACAACTGTGAAAAAATAGACTACCATCGCTAAAAAAAAAACAAAAAAAAAAGGAAAAACTCTCTAGACCTCAACTTCTTATAATACATGAAAGAACAATGGAACTAACACAAATTCAAGAGTTGTGCTCTCTAGATCGCTTACAACAATACTATACTACTATTTTACTATGTCTAGGTAGGTTTTAACGGTTTATCTTACAATCACTAGGAATATTATTTACATACAATTTACACAGGTATTTTTGACTTGTGACCCCCCCTCTCATTTTGGGGATCTTATTAAATTTATTATTGATCGCAGATTGTTGGCCCATTGCTTTCGGAACTTCGTCGCTGGAGATCACTTGGTAAAAATTGCAGTTGAGCTCCAGGATCAAAGATACCACCTCCACCACCATTCTGTTGTGTATTTGGCATCTGAAAGTATAACTGAGTATCGAGATTTCCCAGTTTTCCGACAATTTTCGGAATTTTATCACTTTCCGATATAATATTATGATGACTACCGCTAACTGTACTCATATTGCTGATACCACCATTTTGTGTTTTATGTATTGTTGAATCCACATGTTGATGTTGTTGATGTTGAGCAATTTTTTCAGTTGATACCTTTGAGGAGGACCTCCTTTGTAATAGTGTTTTTTCGTTGGATGATGTGTTATTTGAATCTATACAACTTTTGTTCATGTCTAATGATGATGAAGATGAAGATGATGATAATGAATCGTTTGTTTTATGTGGAGAGCTAACTGGAGATGTTTCTTGACTGCAGTTCGATAGTTCATCATCACTTGCTATTGAAGTCAGTTTTTCAGTGGCATTTGAATCTGTATTCGAAATGCTGTCAGCTTCAAAATCTCGAGATTTTGAATTTTGTACCTTAGCTGCAAGATCTAACCAATGACTCCGATTCTCCCGGACTCCTTCGACTAGAGGTTCCAATTTATCGGATAATGTTGAAAAAGCCTGTAATAATAATAAAAAAAGATTTGTTAGATTATTGAATACCACAAGGATAATAACATAAATATTGAACTGAAAATATTTGAATTTTTTACATAATTTAATTCAAGGTACTCAGATACAGTTGACGTTCAAAAGAAAAACCATAAATTTAATTTTATTATACTCTAGCAAATTAATTTATTTCATCATGGGATGATAATGTAACAAACCGAATCATTCATTGAAAATTAATCAGGTCTCATGAAATAATGAAAATTTATCTAATGAAACAGAGATTAATATCTATAGAACTGGTATGAAACTAGTCAAAAATTATTTTGTTCAAATTGACTTTGCTAAATTTGTTTAAACAGTCTCAGACATCTGGTCAGTATGACAAGTGGGAGAGAAGTAAAAGAAACATAAGGGGGAGGAGATTTTAAAAATATTATGGGCTATTATTGAAAACATGCGACAGCTGATGATTTTTTTTTTATGGAATTCACTAGAAAAATCTATGTGCAATATGTACTCTTAATAAGGTGGAATGAATTTCATCCAAGTTTGCGAATTAGAGTCAAGCGAATTACCCCGCACCAGAAGTTTAATTCAGAGTAGCCATTTTTCCAAGTCTAATATTAATTAAAGAATAATTAGAATCACCAATAAGTACTTACGAAAATATAATAAAAAAAAAACCAATTCATAATATAACTAACCTCATATATTGGTAAACAAATTGACTCAATAAATCCAACTTGCATCATTGGTAACTGATCCTCCTTCTCCCTGTTCATTATATCCTATAGAAAGATATAAAGGCTATGTCAAAAAGATTTATTCCACAAAAACTCAATTGAATGCAACATACTATGGGTGTAATATTTAACTCTTCCTTTTCCATATCACCTTGTTCGAAAAATTCCGAGCTGACAAGATCGGCTACCCTTTTCTCAATATCCCATGGTTTAGTTATTGCCGACAAATCACACACAGTCATACTCATTGCACGTAAAAGGGCTCGAGGTTCATCACTAAGCCAATAGCTCATGGGTTCTTCTTCGACATATTTTAAAAATGGTCCTCGTTTTCTAAAAATTTTATCATTTCAATTCTAAGTTGATTGTTTTTAGATAAATTATGGATTTTCTACCTAAAATAGACGGCCAAATCAGTTGATAAAATTGCATCCTCCAGAACACGTATCACCCGGCAGTAATCCTCTGAGGACAAATTTGATAAAATTTGATTTCCAGGACTATTCAAAATCATCAAGCATTGATCAAAGTGATGATGTTCCATTGTAGAGGTTGAATATAATTGTGCTAATGGCGAGGAAGCCCTGAAGCGTTGAATTGTTAATTAGTTAAGTGTTAAAATTTATTTATTCTCGGAGAGTACTTTATTTGAAATGAATTATTGGTCCCCCGGTGATCCAAATCGTGACACAAGCAACCAATAATTAAAGCAAGGCACTCAATCTCTCCGAATATTTTCCACCATTGTGTTGCCTATAAATTGCAATGAATATGAGTATATTATAGTTAGTCACTTGGAATAATGATTTTAGTTTGTTTTTACTTACAGTTAAAATGGCAAACATCATTTGAGCAACATTAAAAGCGTGTCGCCAATTATGATACGTTACATTTCGATAATTTTTTTTAACGCTCAACAACCAACGACATAAAACTTCATATTCGATATGAAATCTCTCGACAAAATCGAGATCTAGGAACATACGTAGACAAGCCTATAAGAAAGGAGTAAAAGAATTAGTGGTTTAGTATAAAGGTTAGAGAGAAAAACAAATCATACTTACTTTTAAGGTATCATCATCGTCCATGTAAATATCATCAAATTTAAAATCGTGCAATTGAAAATGAGCTGCAGATGGTATTTTCAGTCTCTGAAAATGCAACAGAAAATATTATTATTGCCTTTTTGTGATGTAATTTTTTCACAAAAATTATGTCTTAAAATCAAAATTTAAAAAACAAAGAAATAGACCTACGACAATTTAACAGGTTCCTCAGAGCCGCCGTTTTAATCTTTTCGATAGTCATTATATTAACAACATTCTATCTGCCAAACTACAATCCTCAAACGAATTTTAAGTATAAGATCGATAGTTGCAACAATTTACAAAAAAAAACGTCCGAGACGAATAAAACTGATCTATGCCAACCCAAGTCTTTTATTTCGGTGGAATTTCAAACGATAGACCAGCCTAATATTATAACAGAAACATAATACATAAATGAGAAATTTTACAGCAATCTTAAACCAGTAGGGTAGAAAGAGTTGTCAAAGGATTAAACGAAGGAATGTGAAATCTAACGAATAGAAGTAAGAAAAATAAAAACATTACTCAAAGATGGAGTTAAGAGTTTTCAGTGAAAGCTTTTGACAATTCAAAAATCATTCCATTGGGTTCCTTCTGTAACAAAAGACAACAGTTAAAATATCTTCCAAGATCAAATCTATGGTGTCGAGAATATTTTCCAGGGATAGGATAACTAATTTAGGTATTATATGAAATTTATTTTTGATTCGAGTTCAACAGACTCAGCATTCAGATGCTAACGAAAATTAATATTATACTTAACTTCTTTACTCATTCTACCCATTCTCATTCTTTGACACGAGATTGTATCTCAGGAATTGGACGAAAGAAATATCATTAAACATAAGATTTCCATTGCTCGCGTACTGTACTTCTTTATTCTAGGTTTGGCATTCCATTTATGAGGAACGAAGTTGCTAGCGTTGGATTTCAACAAGAACAGGCACGTCACGAAAACATTGTCTAAATATCTAGGGTAAATCAATACATTTGTATAGCAAGTAATAGTTACTTTTTTTCATAAAATTACTGTGTACAAAATTTTAGTCGGGCAGACTAATAGCAATCAAATCTTACGCAAGATTTCATCATTTATGGTATAAAAAAAAACAGTCTGAATGAATTTAAATTAAATCGAAATAATGTATCTGTCGTGCTACTAAGTCAGTGGCAAACCTTTTGAGCTCAGTCAAAATTAAAAAAAAAAACCTAGTTTAACTCGAGTGACGTGTCATATTTAGAAATATCCACAATTTTTAGCAGCCCTAGTAAAACAAGAGTTATATATTTTGTATATTTACTTATTAAAAAGCAAGGAAAATTAATTCTTTTCATTAGTGAGTTTTAGTAATATTTGCTAAAGGATGATATTTCGGGCACTTCAAGTCCAAGCAAGTGCTATCAAATTCATCCGTCCATCGGTTTATGTGATTGGTTTTTATATTATTTGAAACTATTTTTGTACTATTTGTGATCAGGGTTTATTCATACAAGAAAAATGTAATCGTAATCTCCGATCAATAAAAAACTAAAATATTTCAATGTTTAAAGTTGGTCTGACGTTTCGAATCTTTAGTTTTTTATATAGAGAAGGACTCAAAACAAAATAGTCAAAACGTCGGGCCAACATTAAATTCAACAATTATTTAAATAATTAAGTTTTTTATTGATCGGATCCCGAAAAATCCAATATTATTCATATATTATTTAAGGCAGCGTTCACAATTCAACGGTAAAGGCAAAGTGGGAAGTGAAAGCTCTCCGGTATTTCAAAATGGACGTATAATTTCGAAATCCGCTGTATGTCAAATTCAAAAATTTGTTGTATCAGTTTGTGATATTTTAAAAAACCGGCCAAGTGCGAGTCGGACTCGTGCACGAAGGGTTCCGTACCATCGTACAAAATTTAACACTATGTACTTTTTATTTATTTTTTCAAATGAGAGTAGGCGTCATTTGCAAAAAAAATAAGAATGTTGTCATTTGAAAAAATTATGCCTACTTATGTTAATAATAATGAATGAGAATAAAACGAGGAAAAAAACACCGAAAAATCACGTTTCTTGTATGGAGCCCTTTATAATTTTATTTTATTTTTATTATTTGTTTTTATAGCGGCAATAGAATGGAATACACATTCTGTGAAAATTTCAACTGTCTACCTACACAGATACAGCCCGGTGACAGGCAGATAGAGCCTTAGTAATAGGAGTCCCGTTTTTACCCTTTGGGTACGGATCCCTAAAAAATATGTGATTTTAGTCAATAGTTAGCTGCCATGATATTTCAGTTTCGAAATTAATCAATATGAAGAAATGCTATATCAATAAAAAACTTCAAATTAAGAACTAAATTTTTAAAGAATATTCTCTTATATATCTTTTGCGTTTAAGGCGTGTTTTAGCCTTTCTTTTTTAATTTAAAAATCTCGAGGCGCGCCATCTGTTCTACAACTTTGCTTCGAAAATAGAGTTCTGAAGAGAACTTTTTTCAGAACGGCAATGGCAAAGTAGAACAAGTTTCTACTTTCACGTTGCCGTTGCTAATTAGATACGAGAAATATGTACACACAAATTCAGATATAGTAAAAAGAGACCATCACTTTGCTGTTGCCGTTGAATTGTGAACGACTTAACGCCGAAAGTACGTAGAGGAAAAAATTTTAAATAAAGCCATCAAGGTGCTAAAAGTGTCCCGCAATCGGTTCCAAGCACTCTAAATTTCCTGTTCGTAGTCACACTCTTTTTCGTTCTCTAAACGATTTCTTTCCAGATTCTCAAGTTTAAATCTATTGGGCTAATGTTACACCACTACTTCTTTTATCATTTAATCTTGCTTTTTGATTTTCTATCTATCTATAATTTAAACTCAACGTTCACAGTGAAGTGTAATTTAGTGTATGAATAAACTAAACTTAGATTACTTATATATGAACCATAATTTATACGTATCTTCCTAGGAAAAATTCTAAGAACTAACTAGAATAATTTTTATTCATTAGTCGACGTACCAGACTACATGTTGTTGATAACTATAAACTTAAATTTCGAATAATTCTAAATATTGCAAAGAAATTCGAAATATGATTGTCTCACTGTCTAAATTTTACTTATGGAAGTGTGATTTAAGCATTACGAAAATGACACGTTCTCCCCTCTTTATTCTTTTCTCATTTTGATAATTTCTGAGGGTGTCAATTACAACTGAAGCAAAACAAAGCCACAGACGGATGAACATAACATATCTGGTGTTATTTGACATAGCGAACTATACTTTTCTCACGATTATGTTCTATTTTTACTCTTACGATCTAGAAACTTTCAATCAATCTGTCAATTTCAAATGCGATTAACCATAGAATCGCCAATTCTTTATGTGGTCTGTGAAAAGCTTTATTCGTAGCTGAAAAGCAACGCTCCTTAAACGAATCAGAAAAATCTCAAGGTTTTTTTCCCCCAACTTGATTTATTGTCGTTATCAAATTGAAGAAGCCCTTGCTTATAAACACAAAGAAGAAAGCAAAAAAAAAAAAAAAAAGCAATATTAAACCCCTTTCATTCCTTGCTCAACTCGACACCAAGAAAATATATACGACAGGGGCTTGAAAAGTTTTAAACGAATTGAATTCGCAAAAAAGTTATTTCTTACCCTCAGCCGTTGAGCATCATCGATAGAGGCAGATGCGTGATAGCTTAAAACTTCTAATGTGACACTCTGTTTAGCCATTGCGACAATTGCCTTCTCGTACATGTGGGTATTGTGAATTCCCATTCCACAGAATATGGCAAAAGCTTCGACAAAGTTTTCATCGTTTTTGGTAAAATTCTGTGAAAGAAAAAAAAAATACATTTGTCAAAGAATTATGGCACCCTGGGGAGCAATTTACTACTGTTGCTTAAAACTTACCAAATCGTCAAACTTATTTATTAGTTGAATTACACCTATAATTTGACCTAATGAGTTTTTTATCGCCATACATAGGATAGATTTGTGCTTGAAAGATAGACACTCGTCCACACTTGGATCAAATCTGCTGTCCTCATAGGCATTTGGTATATTCACAGTCTAAAAATTCATTTCAAAATATGGCGGCAAATTTAAAGATACTTTTTTTTTTTTTTAATTTACGTTGAGTATACATACCTCACCTGTTGTAGCAACATGCCCTGTTATTCCAATATTTATAGGAAACCTGGACTCAAAGGGGCTGTAAAAATATTTATATTAAACAATTTTCGAATAAATAATGACACGAGTCATACCTAGTCCTTGAATTTGAATCATCCTCACTTAAATCATTAGCTTCAAAATCAAAAACCCTAGAGAAGCTTCCTCGTGACGCTTCGTGCACAAGTAAAATTTGAACTCTTTGGCATTGTATAAGACTTTGCATATGCGATAGGATTCTAAATACCATGTGCTCGATTGTGCTCTGCTCCTCGAATATCATTCGAGCTAAATCAAGCAGAACTTGATTACGTTTGACTTCCAGTTGAGATTTTTCGTACAGTTGAGCATTCCGTAAGCCAATACCACAGAACTGGAGATATGATGAAAATACCTGAGATGCAAAAAGAAAAAGAAAAATTTGTTATATTAAAATTTATTTACATTTGTCAAAGTAACGAAGCATATAATTATCCTAAGCAGCAATCTTTTCCAAATTCATAGAACACCATAGTGCCCAAGACAATATTTAGATCTGATCGATTTTTCAGTTATATTTGTGTCTTGAAACTCAAATTTTGTATTATGTAGGTTCGACATTTTGAGCCTATGTCAATTGTATGTACACACATATGTACATGTACAGTTGGAAATACTTAAGAGTGCAATAAAAGAGCTACTGAGATTACAGTTGCCTTATATTGTTATTGATGAATAAAGATTGCTCATTACTTAGCTACCAATTCAAGCTACTGTTCTTTAAATGCACTACTCGAAGGGTTACTCTGATTTTTTACAAATTCCTTTGAAACTGGGTACACATTGGACTAAGATATTAGTCTCAACATTTTCGAAAATAACGAACAATAGTTAGTCTCACCCTTTCATGATTAAAAGGAATAGGCAAGAAAAGCAGTTGATTAATTCTAATTAAGTATTTATGTCGAACTGTAATAAAATCATTACTTTAAAACTTGTTGTAGCTTCAATAAAAAGGGTAACAACAATAATTATAAGCCCTCATTATATTGGTTGACCTTAAGATAAACATTGAACCGTAATTATTCTCGGGAAGTTATGCTTGTTAATTTTATTCAAGAAAATCTTGGAAGGTTTGAGAGATACGAAGGTTCGTGCTTAATTTAATTTTTGTAAAAGCAAACAAAATACTTTTAGAAAACTCTGGAGAAGGGAAAGCACGAGTTTAGTTGAGCAGTAATTTAAAAGGCATGAAGTTCTTCATACAATCAGTACTTAACGGTGACTATAAACCCAGTAGTTTTTAAGGTACAAGATGTTTTGTGAAACACTAGCATATTATTTTAATCACTCTGTCACTCCGAAATGGTTAAGATGCCCCATTCCTGCCATACAATTTTTTGTTTGCCTAGGTGACTACATTCACTTCCTGCCTTATGGACCTCCATGGCGGAAACACCCTGTATGTAGATGACATTGTGACAGTTTCAGCAAGGAAACAAAAAAGTTGAGAACCAAGTTACTCTGCAATGAATGTTAATATCATCGTGTTGTGTAACATTACAATATCGTCGCTTATACTGCATAACCGCGAGAACCCCGCGTCTACTACGCATCACTACCGCGTAAGTTAAAGTTATAATAAAGTTTTCATCAGACATTAAAAAATTTTTAGGATAGAACGAGAAATACATTAAGAGATTTTTGCAGTATCATCGACCATATGTAAAAATTGTTGTGCTTTAATTTTTAATAAACGCTGATAAAGTTGTAAGTCCTAAGGGCAAAATTTTCAGTATACTAGATTCCAAAAGTGTTGTGGGTTGAATGCTATTATTTTTGATTTTTCATTACAACATTCCACTGCCACTAAGCTATTTCGAATTTCATTATCAGTAAAATGTCAATGGAATTTCTCTAATTTGCTAGCACTAGACTTTTATTGGTAATACGATTTCAATTTTATTGCCACTAAACCATTTATTGACAACAAAATTTCGCTTGCAATAACTGGCATTCAGTATGCTTACAAGTAGATTCGAAAACCATATTGCCAGCCAGATAGAAATTTGAACCATATGGATACTGTCCATAGAGGCTAACACAAATAATTCTGTGGAAAAAAGTTGGTTGAATTTCTTCATAGGCACTCCAAACCAATTCTGAATAAGCTGACTTGAAAGATAAGTTTACTGAAATTTAACAATCACTAATTTTCCAACTTCTTATATGGTAATATATTTGTATTGAATTAAGTGTCTGCTCAATGACTCTGTAATATCAGAGCTTTATTTACTCGACTCCAGTTAATTTTGCTTCAATAATATTAACTCCTACAGCTGTGTTCTTTATTCATCACTATGGAAACAGAAATTGGATATTGTTTTTCATCGAGTTTTTCAAAATAATTGTAATTCATTGGATTTTCAATGAAATTTCCATAGAAAAAAATGGTATCTATAAGTTAAATACAAAATTGAAATATGGTTTTCTTGAACGAAAGTTGAATGAACCGCAGGTTATATTGCTGTTTTTATGTATAAATAAAACTAAACTAGTTCAGGTCAATGAATAAATAGTACGGATAATGATAATCAACGTGAAGGTCATTGATAAAATTAATTATTTCAATTGGTATACCGCTAGGAATCCTATACAGTCAAAAACTAAAAACAAAAAAAAAGGATTTTCCATGGGGTTACATTTTTCGACCTGTCTGCTTTAAATTTCTTAAAAAAGTGCCGAAAACAAATTTATAATAAAAACAAAATAAGCAAAATAAAATTAAAAATCCTTCTAACAAATTTTATATGTTTATGCTAATTATAGTCCCTTTTTCATTGACCTCCTTTTCTTAAACATGTCACGTTCTAGTGAAAAATACAGTCACTGACAGCGACACAGCAAATACAGAGCAGCTGATAGAGTGCTCCTTGAATCCACTTAAGTATTTCCACGCGTAATCACTTTACAACCGCTGAAGGGTAAACAGAATAGTCACATCAAATGGAAACTAATCCTTAGCACTATACCCCTTAATTTTACTCTTACTTCCTAACCCCCCCCCCCCCCCCCCCCCACGATACTGTAAAGCTTGAGAACAAACCTTTTCATCATTTTCAGTAAAACGTTCACCATCATGTTTGTTGATGACTTGGGCAACACCGACAACATCTCCAGAAGAGTCCTTGATTGGCATACAAAGTAGAGCCTTCGTTCTATATCCTGTCAGACTATCGATTTCTCGATTGAAACGTTCATCCTGTAAAGATATAAAAAATATATAAAATTAGATTAGCGCTGTAAATTAGCAAGTTGTTTGGAAAATTGCTAAGAGATGTGACATAATTGAAACATCAAATAAAAGAAGTATGTTAAAAGTGATGAATTTTTATTTCCGATTTTAGTGGAAGAAAATTTGTGGAATAATTTTATGCTGAATAGTTTTCAAAATCAATACAAGCACTTGAAGAGTTTCTGGCTTTTAAAGTACCAACAAAATTATTAAAAGCCTGGGAATGTTGTTGGGAGCTTAGAACTGTTACAAATTTGAAGTTATGTTTTATATGTATTTGTACCTTTTCAAAAATAAGTTCACACCAAATTTTTATTTAAAATTATATTACTAAGTCAAGTTCAGGCGGTACCCTATGACGCATAGCATAGTTTAGGGGTTTATGGGTCATTAAGAGAGTGGCAGAAGTACGTCACATGTGAATTTTCGAAGACTGTAAGTGCGGGGAAAGACTAACGATGGTAAATTATTCCACATTCAAACAGCTCGGGATAAGAAAGTTTTTCGAAATTTCAATCTGATACCGAAAATACTTTCAAGGGTGAAGAGATGGGCACGGTTTGTAGTGGGAGTATTTTAAGTCATACTTAATCTGCAGGGGGTCAGACTAGATAATGAAATAAAAAAATAACTCTGCGAAATTGCAGCAATGCTCTAGAGAAGCAATATCGATCGCTAATAGGCTTGAGCTTGAGAGCACTCTTGTATAAATAATATGGCTAAATTTGTTCTCACCCTTCTCAAATATGGGAATTATATTCTATTATAGATTTGAATAGAATATGTAGAGAAAGACTAGATTCGATGAGTTGAAATATTCCTTACACTTTTTTTTTTCTAGAAATCCTATACAGTTCGACGCTTCCTTGGCACATAGTCAATCTTAACTCGTTGAAAATATTAATGCCAAACATATCAAGTTTCGGTGTGTCGAATATCAATATTCCATAGAAAGAAAAGAGAGTAGTAACTAGATTGGTTTTGTTTTTAAAGATATCAGACAGTACTGAGTTTTAGATTTATTGAATTCAACGCGACTCACCCTGTTCCAAGTGAAGATCTCAATAATGTTACCATCTTAGCATCTCGATTGACATCAGCTTCCCCTCTGGAATCCGCAAAAAGTATAAAAGGCGAAAGCAAAATTAAGGGTACTGTCATCAAGTACGACTACGGATCTGATTGAAGGTAAGGAAGAACAAATACTAGAAGAAGATGGGAAAAGAGTTTGATTGAAAAGATCGTAGCCCCCGGAATATAATACAAGCCATGAAGTCGCCGACGGCACGGACACATTAAAAGGCCTTAACGTGCCGGATACAGCATGCAGTAAGAGCTCGCTCTCACTGCTTTTTGTATACTCGTCATGAAGGAAAAACTAAAATTTCATCTTGAACAGGTCCTAAAGCCCAAAGCTGTCACTCCCACAGCAAAATGAAGTTAAAACAAATTGCAGCCAAAAATATGTTTTCTTTCTAATAGTTTAAAAAAAAAATATCATGTAGAATAAATTTATGGAAATTATAGCGTTTGAACAAAATACAAGCAACTTTTTTATGAAAAACTCCTGCAGTAAGACAAGGCAAGAATACTGTGGATGTCGCCTGCTGACCGACACGCTGCTCTCTTTTTTTTGACTTTGTTCATGGCTTGTATATTCCGGGGGTTACGAAAAGATTCAAACGTTCCATAAGAAACTTCAGCATATCTCTAGATGAGCCGTATTTATAATCGTGGAAAAAATGGTTAGTTTCTAGATAATTCATTAGTTTTGAATTAGAAATTGATTAGAATTGAAGTGATTGCAATTAATTCGCTATCCTCTTCTCTTTTGAGTACTGGCTGAGCAAGCAGGCTAGTTGAAACCTGTTGGAAAACATCATGTCTAGTACATGTGAATTTTATAACTAAAATTTGCTACCACTGAAAACAGGATATTCAGCGATTAAATAAATAAAACTAATTACAACAGTAAGTTGCCAGAAATGGTTGACTAAGTAATTCCCTTAATTTCCTTTCTGTATTCATTGTATGACACATCAGCAATTTTCTTCTACTAAATCATGTGTGCATTCTTATTTTTGCTACCCCATAACTAACCCAAGAAAAAAACTTTTATTCCCCACCGATAAGAGTTAACATCAAAAAGAAGTAAATCCGAATAGCTAAAGGATAGGATAGTTTGCCCTTTTGGAGCTTCATAAAAACATAACATGACTAAAAATCCATTGATAAAATGGAACACAATACAAAAAGAAGTCATCCATTTCTTGTATATCACTATACCAAGCATTTTTCTTGTATTATATCATCCCGACGATTATCTCAATCTTGCTTAAATTCCACAAAAAAAAAAAAAAAAAAAAAAAAGACAAGGATATATCTGGCACTTGTTTGCTGACACATAATATCACTTGTTTAACTCGAAATCAGTTTTCAGATCACAGATTCTTGTTATATACTATTACATAGCTGAACAATTGTTTATCGAAAACAAACAACATATAAAAAAAAAACCTCAGAGGTAAGTGTGTCCTCCTTTTATCTACTTACTACTAAAATTTGGTTTCACGAGTTCCTTCTCTAAAGCATACAATATAACCCAATCACAGAAGGCTCTGTGTGTGTTGCATGATTAATTACACGTCCCTTTGGGTGCAAAAAGACGTGACGATGTCTAGTTCTGAGGACAAATATTTGGATATGCAAATCTCTATCTAAAGCTCTAAATATCACGTAGTATACACAAAGGGGACCCTCCATGGATTAGTAGGAATCCCACTTCTGTTCTACAGAGTCGATTCATGTTGCATAAAACTTTCGTGCTTATCCATTAGAGGAAACATGATTAATGGCCCATGGTGCTCAGTTTACACTATTATAATACTTACTAGATAGTATATAATAAAATGAACACTAACCTGATAGGCATCTGGTATATTGACCGGATCTCCACTTTCGGCAACATGTCCAGCTATTCCGGTACCCCATGCGACTCGAACCTCTTCTTGCAGCTCCATCTCCTCAACCGTACTGCGAGAACAAACATCGAAAAGTTTTGATACGAGACACCTATAAAATAAGAAAACCCATAAACATTTCTTGTAAGTACTAAAACTTGTGTCGTTCTTAGCTCAAGGACATACATATAGATTCAAAATATAAGTAAGAAACAAAAATTAAGGTACGGAAAGGGGGAGGAAGGAAGGAAAGGCCTTGAATTTCAAATTCATTAGCTCGCTTTTCTTGATAGAGTTTATTTTTCTATGTAACAGGAAGTAATATATTTATGAATTCATTGTGATGAGGGCAAAAAAAAACAAAACGAAAAACGTAAATGTCTAACTTTTTCTTGTCCTCTCCAAGAAAATAAAGTCTCGAGAAACTTGTAACTAATTTTCTGAAATACGTAATATGTTTTCTTATTTCAACTTTGGAGAAGGCATGCGTTTTGATTGATGGCATAATGATACATTGTCCTTGAATATAATTTCGAACGCCAAATTCTTTAGCGTGATTCTAAGAATACAAATTAAAGAAATTTATAATATTTAATACAAAACAAAACTGAAATAGCTCACAACAAAATTCGTATGGTCTGCGAAGTATCTCTCGATTTACTCTCAATAAATATTTTAATTCAGCTGACAGTCGTAGTAGTTGATAGAGTTACACATTCTGCCGCTGTGTTAGCACCAATCAAGTTCGTTGTTTTAGGCAAGATATGTAGCATCTTATTATAAAAAGGCTTAGGGTGACTGCTACTCTGCTTCTATTCTCAACTCGGCTTTGGTTCCTCAAGAACTTATTTTACTATTTATCTAGCTATGGATGCTATGTGGACATTAGTATTCTTATGAAGTTTAATGCGTTTGTTAGATTCGTGTTTGATCTGTAACGACACGATCACATATCTTCTTCTGGAAACTTATTTGTGTAAAACAACCTAGATAAGTTTACCAGCTAATCAATTTCTTAAATTCAAACAGACGTTCAGACCGTCAACATCAGCTCTACTTTTTTCCACGCTTTTCCTATATGGAATTATCGCGTAAGCTCAGTTAGTGTTTTCAAGAGTCATTTATATAATATTTTATAACTTCTGAGCTTCCACATGTATTCGGGCTATTTTTTAAAGCAAGCATTCACTTTCTTTTAAAGGATAAATTCAACCATGACGGTTTGTGGTCTTTATAAATTTATTTCCCTAAAGGAGACATGAGAAATGCAATTACTGCTACATAAATGTTTACTAAGTAAGTAAATCTCCTTTAAAATTCCAGGAAAAAAAATCTGAGAAAACATCGGAAATATCGAAAAGAGCTGGAAATATTTTTGGTGCGTATTAAAGAAATTCCTGAAATGTTACGCTATGAACATTGATGTCTTTCAAACTGCGCCCACTGGAATTTCGTTGATGTGAAATACATACATACGTACATACCCACATATATATGAATAAATTTACATTTTTCAGATTTTCAATTGGATTGACAACTAAGGTATTTGCTTAAAAATAATCGTCAAATATTTTCGAATTCGTTTTTCATGAAAAACTCAAGCAATTCAAACTGAGAATTTCTTTGAAAAAAAAAAACCAAATTAAATGCAGACATGTTTCCCATTAATTTGTGTATTTTTTAAGATGGAAAATTCCACACACAAATTAAGTTCACCGACAAGGTTTCTTTTTCTGTATGTGCAGAAGAAAATTAATTCACCGAAAGACAACAAACCCAACAAGGTCAATGTATCTTGTAATCCTGCACCACTGACGATGTATACTTTACAAAAAAGATGCGCATATCCAAGTTCTCCTAACTAAAGTTTCTATACTGTAGAACTGGGAAAGGATTACAAAATAATTCCTTGCGTTGCTCTTGAGATTTGTTTTGAATGCCTGAAGATTGTAACAACAATAACGACATAAATTAATCTTAATTTTCTCCATCTCTCCATTTTATCTGTTTTTTTTTTCTTCATTGTTGTAATTAGATTTTTTCGTTGCATCTGGAAAAATGCAAAATGGAATCTTCCTTTTATCTACGCTATTATTCCCTAACGACTTTATATTTTCAGTTCTAATTTTCTGTATCATATACTATTTGTTTCGGTCTGGTAGGCTAGAGAGCAAGTTTTAAAGTAAACCAGAGAAAATCATTGAATCTCGGCTGGGAGTGGAAGGGAACTGGTGATTACAGATCTGAAACAGGAAACATGAATTTTTGTTCTAGTGAACTTTTAAGGATAGCACTTTATGGTGTTCGCTACTGATATGGAAGGCTTGTATACCCTAGCCTAGATGACATTAAAGGCTGTGTGTGATGTTTATTCAGATTAGAGCTGAAAGTATCCGGATAATATGCTATCCGGATTATCTGGAATAATTGGGATCCGATTACTCAAACCCGGGTATCCGGATCCAAACTATATTGATCCGGATCCGAACTATCCGGGTGCGAAAAAAGTTCAAAATTTCCTCAAGATTGCATTGTTTCAGTGGGAAATGGGAAATTTATATCTTCGCAATGAAGCAATGCAATTTCAATGAAATATTGAACCTCTTTTGGTTAGTTTGGATCCGGATTCTGATAGTTCGAATCCGGATTCGGATAATGCAGATCCGAATTCGGATAGCTCGGATCCGGATTTCAGGCATCGAATAGTTTGCAGATCCGGGTATACGGATATGCGGGTATTAGAAAATCCAAATCCAATTTTCAGCTCTAGTTCAGATACATTTATAATGCATGGAAATAATGAATACAACACATGCATAGAAACATGAAACATGTTGACCTAGGGAACTGAAATTTTGCACACAGTAATTTTATGATAGAAGAAAACTAAACGAATTACCTAAAAATAAATGTATAAAAAAAAAATAAACAAAATAGCATAGCAATATAACACAAAACTTCTAATATCTCATTACCTATACATTTTATCATAGAACTAGATGTCGCATGGCATACGAGAGCAGAATATACATATTTTAAAATGGGTAGTGCATTCTGGAATGGATCATGACATGTTTTAGAGCGTGCTGAAATCAAATCTTTTTATAATAGCATAGTTTTGTATACATTTGATCGACTTCCTCAACACTTCCGATACGAAAAAATATGAATCATTCGACGTATAATCATTTCAAATGTTGTGGTCCATTCCGGAATATATAAATTTAAAAATATGTACTTAAATTGTGTATACTTTTTTTCGTACTGTATGCGACATCTAGTTCTTGTGCCATCTATGATATTATATACACCTATAGATGAAAAGAAAATTTTCAAAATATACACATAATCCTAATTATTAACCTCGATAAAACGTTTATGTTTTAAGTAGAGAAGAGCACAGTAGGGATGAAAAAAGCAATTACCTCCATCGACATTATTCTGAATATTGAAATTAAACATAGCACACACACCTCATCTAAAGCTAAATTAAATACGCAGAATATGAAGAAACATGTCTTTAGAAAATTTCGCAAAGAGTTCAAGATATCTTAAGGCGGATTCCTTACCCTATACCAAGAACGAGGAAACCATAAAACTTTTACCCAATTTTATGAGCAATGTGGAGCTTCTTCTTCAAGTACTTAAACATGAATTTGCATTTAAATTGTCAATAAGCATTTTAAGTTGGGTATAAGACAAATTAAATTGAATGAAAAATATCTCACATTTACTTTCCACCATGCTCTTTACGTATATACTCCTCACAAGAATTGAAGTTTTTACCTTATTGAAACAAACCCACCAAAAAGCATTCCCTTTTTCCTTTACATTTAACGGATGCCTTTTTTTCTTCTAAATATGACTTTCTCTTTATATGTTCTTTCCTTCAATTTATACCTATGAAGCAGAGTTCTCGAAAAATTAGCCGTTTTTATATTCCCGATTAAAAGTAAAAGTGTGCGCATATATACAGGGTGTCCCGTAAGTCGACGTCAAGCCGGAATCGGGTGATAGACCAAATCATAACAGTTATCAGAAAAATATAAAAAAAAATCTAAGTCATGTATTTTTCAAATTATAGACATTTTTTTTGTTTTCGAGAAAATGTACACGCTGTGATGGTTTTTTAGCTCCTGTTGTTATAAATCTTTTTTTTTTTCTTATGTAATCCCGAATAGTGCTTATGTAACCTGTTGCTTTAAATTCTAAGCCAACTGTTCCAGCTTGGAAGAAAATGTCACATTTTGCTGAACCAAGAATAGAAAATTAATATTTTACCCAACTTTAACTGACTGTAATGAAAAAAAATGTACTACGCATTTTGGCAAGTAACTTTAAAAGTTGACGCATTTAATAAGGATTCTAAGATGGTATAACACTTGCTAGAATATTTCTTAGATTACGGAAAAAAAAATTTTTTTTCTTCAAAGAACCCAGTTTCGAAAAATTTCTTTTCACTAAAAATGATTCTAATGTAGCCAAAGCTTGCCGTAAGACCGCAACTTTAAGACGTTAGTTTGAGTGAGACGGAGAGTCATTACACGAAATGTGAATGAGCAAGATAGTGACGCTAGCTCGTCAAATCATTGAGTTTTTACAAATGTGCATCGTCTACTCTCCACAGATGGTCGACCTCCAAACCAAGTACATGGTGAAGGAAGAGTTCTTTACTTTACGAGGACGTAGTACTTCAAGCAGTTGAAGAAAACCCACCCAAGTACTTCGGTACGTGCAATCCAGGAAAGTACAGGAGTGCCTAAAAGTATAGCTCATGGAATTTTACAAAAACATGAGCTCCAGAATTACGGAAGCAGTTGAATTTGTCAACAATGGAAAATTTGCCCCTTTTTAAGAAGATGTCGAACTTGTATTGCAGCTGAAAGAAGGCAGTTTGAACATCTTTTGTAAATAATAAATCTTAGCATCCAAATAATTGTTGTTTAATTTTAAACTTAAGGAAATTTGTCCTAAATTTAACAAAAAGTTAGGATCTCTAACTTGAAAGCGTCACAATCTGTCTCACTCACACTTTATGTAATGACTCTCCATCTCACGCAACTAGAATCTTAAAGTTATGGTCTTACGGCAGGCTTTGGGTACACTAGAATCATTTTTAGTAGGTAAAAAGATATTTTTCAAAACTGGGTTTCTTGAAGAAAAAATTTTTTTTCCGCAATCTAAGAATTATTGGAGCTAGTGTTATACCATTTTAGAATCCTTATTAAATGCGTCAACTTTTAAAGTTACTTGCCAAACTGACGTAGTATACATTTTTTTTTTTCATTACAGTCAGCTAAAGTTGGGTGAAATATTAATTTTCTATTCTTGGTTCGGCAAAATGTGACATTTTCTTCCAAGCTGGAACAGTTGGCTTAGAATTTAAAGCAACAGGTTACATAAGCACTATTCGGGATTAAATAAGAAAAAAAAATAAAGATTTATAGTAACAGGAGCTAAAAAACCATCACAGCGTGTACATTTTCTCGAAAACAAAAGAAATGTCTATAATTTGAAAAATACAAGACTTAGATTTTTTTAAATATTTTTCTGGTAACTGTTATGATTTGGTCTATCACCCGATTCCGGCTTGACGTCGACTTACGGGACACCCTATACACATCTATTAATAACTAATTTGGGAGCGTTCTTGATCAATCATATATGCATACTCACACTTCTATTTAAATATATGTACATATATAAAGGATACTCACTTCTTCGGGCCATCACTGGCATTACATTTGCCTTGCACAAGGAACAATGAACCTCTGTCAGCATTAAGCAATATTGAAACATTCTGAAGAATTTTATGACACAGCGATCGGACATCTAGCTCATTGCAAATATCCTTGACCTAAAAAACAATAAAACGAGTTAATATTGTTGATATTATGTTGGTTGTGAAATAATCGACACCAAACCAAAACTTAAAATGCCTTGAAAAGAAAGAAATATCGACGATACCTTACCAATTCAAATATCAACTGCTTCTCATCCAGTTGCTTAAGCTCATTCCTTGATAGTCTCTGTGGTCTATATTGACCACCGATGGTATGAGATCCTGATTGACCACATGACGGATGTGTTGTACTCTCGTTTTGATGGCTTATACTTAAAAAAGTTGGTGTACCATCAATTGTATTTACGATGGGTTTTAGTAGGCCTCCACGTTCAAATTCATGAGCGGATATTTTTCTGTAATATTGTGATTTTAATTTTCAAAATTTTCAAAAAAAAAAAAAGATCTAAGAATTTTCTTCAACTTACCGAACAGGTGTTGTTGCACCTGATCCACCTCGTGATGGACAATTTTGAGCATTGTTGTGTGTAGGAGATCCACTTGCGTCATTTCCTGTTGATGTTGCATGAGACACCAACCAAGCATCCACCACCTGCCGTGTACCCTTCCTTTGTAAAGAGAATTAGGGAAACATATGTAATTTTTGCGAGTCATGAAAAGTAGGGGAGCTATAGTGAATTTTGTGATTAAGGTCCGTAAATAAAATGGGTTGTATGTAATGGACATTTTGCTTTTTTAATTACACAATGTAAATGATATTAAAATAAAAGTTTTCTATCTATTATTTTTTAATGTTAAAATTGCCGTTTCGTTTTCTCTCAAAATGATCTTGCATATATCAAACCAGCTGTTTTCGCCTAACAAAATTAAAACCGCGTTGGAAGGGAGATTTGCAAGTAAGTTAAGCTTACTCGTGTATAATCTCATGTTATAGGTTTTTTTATTTAATTATTTTTTATTTTAATATTACATTACATATGAAATAAGTTTCATTTATGACTGCATTTTTACCCAAACGTCTTTATTTTGTGTGTTTAATATTTCTTTTGTTTTTTCAAACAATTAAATTAAATTAAAAATTAAAAAAAAAAAAATCATACCTCAAAAAATAATCCTGAACAAATTCTGGATTCTCATCCAACCATGATTCCATACGGGAAAATTCAGCATCATAGCAGGTTTGATTTGGTGGAAGCAATTGCAGGGGCAGGGGGACACCGGTACGAGATCCCAAATTATCGAGTCCCATTGCCGGGCCCCCCTGCTCAGATGGCATTCTGCTGTTCTGCTGTTGAGGCTCCTCTATGCTACGCAAATGCAAACCTGCAAAATAAGGAGTAGGTACTCATTAGTTATGTAATTATTTCATGTATGTGTACTACCTAATCAATAATTAATTTATTACTATTATTAATGGGATTCCATGGAAAAAGTTGCCAATCAAAATAATTATTATTAATGAAATCTTGAAAAGAGTGACATATGGGGGACGTGAATATTTTAATCAATTCTGGCTCGCTCGTTCAACTGTCAGCTAGTTAATAAACAGATTACATCGCACAACCTTTTCTACTACTAAATAGTAGAAAAGAACATAAGCATAATATTATGATAAAAAGACACTAAAACTAAGGCGCCTATTATGCAAAAACCAGCCAAGAATTTCGCTTCGCTATTCGAAACTTGTTAACATATAAACTCATACGTCTGTTTACTCACCTACATTATGTTTTGAATTTAGATAAATATTAGGGACGAAAATTAGCATACTGTCCCGATACGATTTTAGCATGCTAATTAGACTTTACTTACTGATATGATATCAGGGTTGATATGGGACGGGACGGAATTTAGGTCTCTAAGTCTAATCCGATATGTATGCACCCACAACAGCTGCAAGGTGGAATAAATTAAGAATTTTGCAAAAGCTGTATTGATATCATCGCCATTATAATAGCAATGCAAGGGAAAATACATTATATCTTGTTGCACTCGCAAAACAAACAAAGAAAATGTAAGCACTAAGAGTACAAATAAGTAATGCCAGGCATGCATGAATCGCAAATTATGAATTAGAAATTTTGAAATTTAGAAACGAGCATATACATATTTCGGAAATTATAGGGGTAGAAAAATTTTTCAACTAATATTTCTAATTTATGGAGCAAAATAAGTCACACCGATGAAAGAAGGCATTATGAAAAACAATCATGAGGTCCTGCTAGACATGAAATAAAAGTAATTACCCTGGCGTTAGCGTATATAGGTACGCAAATTTAGGCGATTAAAGAGATATGTTCAGTGAATTGCAATCGACGGAGCAATTAAGAAATTTTTAATTATAATTCAGTACAGTCAACATTTATTATTTACTATGGTTACGCTGAATACTTATATACATATGATATGATTATCTATTCTGATTGCTGCAGCCTATAATTCTGGAAATTATCCTAATTTGTTTTTTCGATAAATGAGCTGATTTCTTCATTGGCCGTTTATGTTTATTTTTTTATCAAACACGAAGTGAAATACAATAACCAACAAATGTACGAAATAAAAAATAAAATAACGAATCTTCAATGTGTGCAGGCGAAATTGATGCAGCTTTATGCGAATTTACTTGCAATTACCAAGGGGAAAAAAAAATCAGGGCTCCCTATGGGGTGTCTAGAAAAGATAAAATATCCCAGAGATAAAAAGAAACGGTTTCTATAAAATTCTTGGAGAAAGTAGTGAAATGTTAGATAATTTCATTATTGCTCAGTTGGAATTCGAATCAAGTGTTTAACATTGCGATGTGTTTAATGTTTAAAAAATGGTATCTACTAAATCAACATTCCTATTTGTAAAATGTAAAAATATAAAAAAATATAAAAAATAAATAATATCCAAAATTTATCTCGCATTATTTGTAATAATACTAATTGATTTTCGAGTTCATTTCAGAGCTTAACGTAACAAAATTTGAAAGCTCCGCTCCAATAAACAATAAATATAAAAAAATAAACAAATTTGGGCAATGACGTTACGCAAAGACAAAAAAAATGTAATAAAAAATAATTTCTCAATCTTTATTAGTATATAAGTAATTGTGTCGAAGTTTATAAGTCAGTACAGTACTTACTATGTCATATATGTATAAGTGCAAAGTCATGGAGAAAGTTCTAAAAGTAGCTGAGGCTTGAATTATCCGAACTTGCGATCAACTACTTTATTTGCTTGCACAGCAAGTTGTCTGTGAAAGATTATAATCGGTGATGAGAAATGGATTTATTTTCATATATAATCACAGATGCAAAAGTTCGGTGGTTAGGGAAAATGTATGACATCCTACAGCATGATAATGTTTGATCACATACATAATCCACCTGCTACCAAGAAAATACCCAAAATATAGAGGCTAGAGTGGGAAGTTTTACCGCATTTATAGCCCTAAAATTGATTGGTTCAATCATCGCAATAGCTCAATTTTATGACGGATGCTTTTATTAGTACAGACAATTTCAGAACGAAATGGAAGTAAGGGAACAGGTGGAACATTTCTTATCTTCCAAGCATAGTATAAAGATTAACAAGGTACTTAAAATAGTCTTCCCAAATAGTATATCAGTGTCATTACTTTGTTTGGCTCATCATTTGTGTTTTTTCTCGGGAAAAGTGAACAAGTGCTTGTGAGCAAGAAAACAAAGAAATTTCATCCAAAATCAATTATGCTTTTTGCAATTTAGTCAGAGCGATTGAAATTTAAACGAATGGAATGTCCACCATATGACGTATCATATTAACAGTTTGGGAAGACCATACCTAATTAATGCTTTAACCATGCCATTCCATGGATGAAGCCTTTTTTTCGCAGATGAGTTCATTAATATATAAGTACTGTGTTAATCGTAGAAAGCCAGTGAAAATAATCGAAACTCATCTGTACATTTTTAATTAAAATATTTTGCAACAAATAGCCTGGCCCAAACTCAATAAAATTCACTTCTCACATAATATGAAAAATATATATATATGTATGTATATACATATATATTGTAAATGGACATTCCCTTGAATATATCAATTCAAATAAATGTTACTAACAGCATGTTTCCCAAATACATAAATAATTTAGACAAGTAAATATAAACACCAAGGCAGCGGGAAATCCTGCAAAGTACTAAATTTTTCATTAGATGATAAGGATCAAGAATAAAATTTTGAAAAATGACTCATGACGTTTTATATCGCCACAATCGAAGATGATTCTGACCTCTTGAGGAAGAGTGGGGGGGGGGGGGGTTCTAAAAGAAATGTTCCTTCAAAAGGAAAATAAATAAATATATTTATAGCAAAGATATACAATCTGCTCCCCAAACAGATATGAAAGGGTTTTGATTGAAAAGCAAACATTTATGGCCTCCAAATCGTGTTCAATATACCATCAGCAAATCAAACCAAACACACACATCCATAACTTTCGTATCAAAACCATTTGAGAGGGCCTCGACCGCAAATTAGCCAGTTGAATTAACTTTCCAAAATGGATAAAAGATTTTTGACTTTGCAGACAATGACATTGAGAGTTCAGGAAACCTTTCAGGATATAGGATACCTTAACAAAACAAACAAAACAAACAAAACAACAACTACAAGTTTTTGATATCACAGTAGAGGTAGGTATATGTATCAAACGATATAAGTGTGATTATCACTGTTGTATGTATTATATATGTATACAAGCAGACATTTTGAACAACACCTACATATTGGTAATAGATATCTCTGTTTGTAGGTATATCATTGATATTTTCCATCTTTTCACAGTTTAAATGATGAAAATAGCAGAAACATCAGTTGCCTACCTTCAGGTAAATATCACGAAAAATTCCAGGAAAGAAGTTGTTCGTTATAATGCAATACGCGCGCGGTCTATTAATGTTTGCTAAAACCTCACCCTCAAGAAAGGTATATATACATTGGCACACCATAATTGACTCACTCAACGAAAAACATCATCATGACGTGAAAGAAGCCTACTTAAAGTCCCAATCACCTTGAAATGTGTGGCAATTTAACAGGATGCCGAATAGCTAAATTTAGGCAATCGATTGATTCCCCTGCGGGAAAATTCAAAAAATACGACCAATCTCGTCTTCTATATAATATGTCCGATTTCACGTTATGTTAGAGTAACCCATTGATTTAATGGGACGAGTAACTATCCCTATAATCCATGTTATTGCCGTCCGTATAGAGAAACACTGTTAAGAGGTCTATAAATAGATGAAAAGGGAAGCTGCTGTAAACCATCAAATACAGCACTCGATTTAATAAGATCCTTGTTGGGGTTGGGAATTTCGGATTGAGTACATATTCTCATGGCTTCGCAAATAGATTTGTCACGTCCATCGAATGTACGCGCGCTCATCAGAGCTGAATATCGAGCAACAAACCTATTCAAGGAATATTGCTCCCACATTTAATGATATATAGAGTAAATGGGAGCAATGTGCAATATTCATATATATGTATATAAGTAATTGCGCTCCTTTGTCCTGACCTATACTATCTCGACTATTGGAATATTTGTGGAGCATATCGTACATTCCACCATTACGTTTTTGATGTCGGAAAAGACTATAACCGAGACCAAAATGTGTATAAGCGTCGCTTTGTCGACTTTTTAGAGTCATTTGGGTTAACAATGTCTGATCTAAGTTTGGATGAAAAATATCGTTTGTGAATGGATATGCAATTGAAACTTATCAAAAGAAAAACTTTTTGAATAACTTTGATAAATATAAAATAAAATCACAAAAGTAAAATTTACAAGTATTTTGAGTTTATACAGCATACTAGCTCAAAAGTTGTCTTATTGGTTTGTTTGCTATGAAACCATAAATTCTCGCCATGATGTGCCGATTATGAAATCGATTCTTAAAATAATCGATAACAATCTGATAAAACATATCGATTTTGGCAACCGATGTTGCAGTAGCGATTTTTCTCAATAAAGCCTTTCAATATCTTGGGACGAAAATTTGTTATTCGGGTTTATGTTTCCTGCTCTAAACTAATATTTTGCGGTCGTAATGAAAAATGTTAGAACCGTCTCTGAATTCGATGTTTGTGAAACAAATTCTCTGGTGTTTTCTTATTTCAGGCCAGTGGCGTAACTAAAGATGTATGATCCCCTTGCAAATAAATACTACTAGGCGCCCCTCATTTTTTTCATTTTATTTTCGACATTGATAAGTTTATGACTAATGCCGGATTCACAATGCAAAGTGGAGCAGAGTGAACTTTGAGTCCAGAGCGAAGTTGTTCACAATAAAGCGCAGAGTCAAATTCGAACTTTGAAATTAATATAACAAAATGCCATAGCAACGCAAAATCAACATGCTTGCCGTTGTCAAAATAATAAATTCGAAAAAGGAGACATCTGTTGCACCATCAGATTTCTTCGAAACTAGATAAAAATTAACGTCATTTTTTTGGTTTTTAAATCATGAAGTTTGCAAAAAATACCTCTTGTTTTTTATTAGCATTCATAAAAAATAATAAATCACAAAATTTATGATAAAAAGAAATATGGAGCTTTTTCAACGCCATCTACATGCTAGTAGTTCGAAATTTCAGTTTATGAGCTTTCGGAAATGCCAGCGTGAAATTAGAATAGAACCTATTTTCATGCAGCTCCACTCTGCGCTACTCTCAGCCAAACAGAGATAGCCGTATGCACTACTGGGTGCGAAAAAAAGGATGCCAGTTGCCACTCTACGCTACTCTACTCCACTCTGCAGTAGTGAATGCGGCATAATGAGTAAAACTTACACTCTTCACTATTTTCCGAAGCGCCGCTCTTTTGATGGTAAGAATTGGTCCATTACTCTGTCATTATTAATATTCCGACCTTCTTCATTTTCGATGCTCAATGTCGCCAGAGAATTCAGCCGCATCTGTGACATGATACTACGAAGGTAAATCTTTATAAGTTTTAGCTAACTGATTAAACGTTCCGGTATTGCTGTAGTGACTGGTAATATTAGATAGAGCTGTGGAGCTGTGCACAGATCCAGGACAGCAGAGCTTTCTACAATTAAAAGTTCAGCTAGCTTTTTAATAGTCTAAATTTCTTGGATTCTTTTCAGCATCACGGATCGGAAACTTAAAATTTGTTGAGGGAAAGTAGGCCCACATAAGTAGCCGGAAATATCCGTTTACTTAAAGTAAGAGCCCGAGTCCACTGATCACCATACCGTATGGGAGCTTGAGGGAATTTCAAAACTTTTCAAGGTGACAAATTTGATCTTATAAATATTTTAATTTTCGTTCATTACTTACTTATCTACATAATATTCTAAAGTTAAAGTAATACTCTTCTCGCATCTACGAACTCTGATGCATGCTAGCAGCGTGTAAGCCTAGCCTAAGGAAGTCAGCCAAATTGTTTCAGTTTCAGGCGTAACTTTTTTCTCCGTTTAAATACAAAGATTAAATAGAAGAAGTCTCGACTTTTTTTATTGCTGTATCATCCCTACTATCTAGCCAGTGTATTTGCAGCTTTTTAAAGTCTAATAATAATAATGCTATGAACACTTCTTTAGATGGAACTGAAATATTTATTAAGAAACCCAATTTTAATTAAGTGAATCTAACTGCTTATTAATTCAGCGTTGTTATTTTATGTGGTTTCAAGGTTCATCACTTCATATGAAAATATTAATTTTGTGGGCTTTCGTGGGCCCCTAGAAACTGTGGGCCTCCCCGTGTGGCAAGGTTTGCGGGGCCGTTAGTTACGCCAGTGTTTCAGGCGATAAATAACAGACGGAAAATTGACTAAAAAAAAAATCTTAATTTTTTAAAAGAAATTTATTCGAAAATATTTCTTTAGAATTTGTATGCGCTTAAGAGGTTTGTGTTTTTGTATTTGTGTAATTGTGAGCTTATTCCCATGGGGTCGCTACATCAGAACTCCAGAGGATAATATGATTTAACATATTTTGTGCTTTAAGTTGCGAAATTTGTTTGTTATACTTTCATTGATAATAACTAGGTACAGGCAGAGCTAATATAAAAGTGAGTTAGAAGTGTTCTATTCAGCCAAACACCGATATCACATAAAAAGAATAATACGTGAAAATAAAATTTTTTTAAAAAGATATGTATAAATTGGATAAGAATTAAGAACGTTAAGAGGGAAATGAATATCAAGAGAGAATAAATGAAAACTAGAAAAAAAACATTATTTCGGTCATTAATACCAAGTAAAAAAAAAACAAAAAATGTGAAATTACATGTAAAATAAATATAAGATTGAATCGTGAAATCCACATGGAATAGTTACATAAACTTCATTAATCTTACATTAGCCGTGCTCGTTAACTTTATGTAGAAAAAAAAATGGTAGTTGCAGTTTATTTAAAAAAGAACAAAATATTTTGTTTGAATTCATTGTCATTCTGAAAATTTTCAAATTTCAAACAAACATTAGGGTATATCCCAATCTCTAAGTCTACATCTTCACCTTGGTAAAACAGTTAAAAGACTCTTATGCTCTGCACCAATATAAAAATTAAGACATAGTATACTTGAAACTTGATAATCAAGTCAATAATTAACTCGACCTTATATAATAGATAACGATGCGTTGTATAGTATATAGCTACATTGTTTAACAAATTGAGATAGGTTAGCTTCATCTTTATTCAACTTTTATAGCAGCCGTGATGTCATGAACTAAATTGAAGATTAAAATTCATTAAAATACCTTTAGAATTTAAGTTTTTTATATTTTTCTCCGAATTACAGATTTCAGTTATTGTGTTGCTTTTATTGCATCAGTCAAACATGAACAGATCATTGTAATCACTGTACTTACGTATAAAAGAACTTCTAAGCCTGTCCCGGCATAACATGAAAAAGTCACAACAAACATAAATTTTATTTATGATTTGTTTCTTTGCGATTATATAGCCACAAAATTTCTAGAAATTTAAATACATACGTAGCTCACATTTGGAATTTCAGTGAGTAAAAACAAAATTATTACAAAAAAAAAAATGATAATAATAAAAAGCTGCCTCTACTGCTGTAACTATACACAAACCCATTTTAATTTCTTTAACAATAGGAATGATATGAATTTTACGAGGGTGCTATCAAATCGGATACACCGCAATAAATCATAATATTTCTGGAGCATAAAATGTACCTACACAACATATGTATGTAGGTACAATGTACATACAAACATCTGTATATAACTTTTATGACAAAAAATATAGAACGAATGGAAAAAGCTGCACGTTATCAGCTTTTATCTTGTTTATTTTTTTTACAATTTAAGGGGGTCCATAATATTTATTATGACAACGTAATCGATGCGTAACTATTGTACCCACATACAATAATATAGGTTATATTTGCGAAACAAAAACAGTCATTAATCTGCTTTTATTTTCCTTCTGTATATGCACAGATACAAGACTAAAAAAGGGCATGGTTTTTTCTTTATTTATGCAATGCGAATATAAAGCATATCCAGTGATTTTTAAATAAAAACGCAAAATATTAGGTACCTACTCCTATAAATGCTTATCCAAAAAACAAACAAACAAGAAATAAATCATTCATTCAGATTTAAACGCCACAATCATTCATGTTAATCCTTGTCGATTATCGTCATATAGGTCATTCCATTTGTAATGCACAGAAATAATGATGGTAGAGCAAAATGGATTGAACACCCACGCAGAATATTAAAAGTTATTTTAATTTTTGCATGTCCGTCTGTCTGTGCGCACGATAACTCGAGAACGCGTATACTTAGAGAGCTGAAATTTTGTACACGGATTTTGACAAAAAAAAAAGATAAAATTAAGTTCGAAAATGAGACAAGTCGGGCAACTCCTACGTGGGATTGCCATACAAAAATTTCGTTTTCCACTATATATTTGGACACTGCCTGAGAACGCGTCAACATAGAGAGCTTAAATTTGGTACATGGTGTTTTTATAGTAATGGCAAATAAAATTTTAAAAATGGAATAAATCGGCTAACCCCTTCTTGGTGTTGCCATATAAAAATTTAGGTTTTTTACATATACTGTGGTAACGATCAGTCCTACACATTTTTATTGTACTAAAAACTACTTCAGAATACTAAATCCTATAAAATTGATTATAATCGTTTTTTCTGTCCGACGAACCGTTCTAAAAATATATGCGAAAAACAACTTCAAAAATCAAACCTACATAGATCGGTGAACATACGAAATTTCTTACGAGCATTAATTTAGGATATCATAAGAATTGGTCTTAGACCAATTCTAGCTTTTTTACTTGTTTATACTAACTATCATATTTTATCGAAGATGAACTACTTTTCCTTGCTTATACTGATTTGATGAAAACCAAAGATGTACAGTGGGTTCAAAACAGCAAAACCTGACCCGAAAAGGATCATGATAATGATGCCAATTTGCCTGCACAATAATCATCTCTAATATGACCTATTTTACGACATGAATGAGTTTCTGTTTTACTCCAATTTTGAGGTGGGTTTTTAAAAGTGACGAACGCATTTCTTTTTAACAACACGAAAAGAAAGTTTAATTTTATTTTTTTTTAATGAAATAAAATAATATAAATTCAGTTCCTGTATATAGTGGGGTTTTTAGAGGGGCGCTTAGCCCCTCCCTATTAACTTATTATATTAATAATAACACACATAACATATACAATAATTATTTAAATGTTTAATATTTAATCGTAACATAAACACAATAATATTATAATCAACGGCAAAGCCAAGCAGACTTTCGTCCTGTAATTGATCTGTCTATCGATTTGGTTATTAAGTATTATACAGGGTGTCCCGTTTACTGTAGTCCTAAATCTTGAATATTGAATCTAATCAACAAATATTGAGAAATTATTGAGTGCTCGCATTTGATTGTCCTTTGTGCGAATGACATAAAGTTACCAGTTTTGAGCTTATATAAGGTCTGTTCGCGTACTAGCTTGAAAGTACAAACTTGTAAAACTTTTTGTAAGTTTTTACTCGAAGGCGTACTCGAAATTTGAGAGAAATTGCTTACGTCACGTTTCCCCTCCATGTAATTTATTACTTGATTTAGCTCGAGAAAAATCGTCGAGTAAAAACTTCGAAAGTGTCACTTTTGACAGATCGTCGCCGGTTTTCAGTTATTTTTCAAGTTTTTAGTTTTAAAAAAATGGAAAAACCTATTACTCCTCCTCCAGTAGAAGTAGAATGTTCTCCAAGAGCATTTCAACGTATTCAAAGTGGTAAATTAAATTTGTTAATGTACTACATATGTGCTAGGAAAATTTCACGTCGTTATTACAGATCCCGAATATTTCCAGGTTTTTACTCCAAGCCGTTCGCGTACATTGTGAGTGTCACTCTCAATTTCTCTCTTTATCATACATTTTGACGTTTTTCATGTTTTTACTTGAAAAAGTACGCGAACAGACCTATTATATGGAAATCGTTACTGACATTCAGATCTGGACAATACTTAAGTAAAAAAAGACTTAAGTACTACTTAAAGTACATTTTCGTTACTTAAGACTTATTACTCAATACTTTTGAAATGCCCCTACTTAGTACTTGAACATAAGTACTTGCTTCTGTTTACTTGTACTTAAGACTTAGTTTTGCACTTAAGTACCCAGATTTTTACATATGTATTTCTGAGTCTATTATGTACCTACTACAAATATCTAACTCCTCGTAGAAAAGCAAACAAAATCTCTAGCGCAACTCCTTTTTTGTTGAGTTTTAAAGCACGCAAAGAACTGTCAAAGAATATGCCGCACTCACGTGTCAAGGCAGAACCTTGGACAAACTAATAACATACACACAAGACTGGGCAAGTAGAACAAAAACCAGTAACGTCTCGCTCGAATATAAAATCGACGATACCTCGACTTGATGACATAACAACTGACATGTATAATATGGATTGCAAAAAGTGGGTTTACTTCTATATTGCTGACTCCTTCGCCTAAGAACCAGGTACCAACTGAGATAGAACTGAAAACAACAAATAAATTAGTGGATTCGTCGAAATATATGTTTTTATCATTTAGGGTTATTACTGACAAAAACTGTTTTATCAAAGACTATGTATTCATTAGATGCGCAGAAGAATTTCTAAATGTTTTATTATAATCACTTCCCGAGCTGCGTGCTCACTTTTTCAACTTCCCATGCCAAGATTTTTTCAATGTTGGCACCGACGTAAGAACACTTTTTGACACAAGCAATTCAGCCCACGTGAAATAGAAACATCAGCAGTCCATATTATATACGTCAGTGGACATAACCAAGGGTAAGCAAGAAATGCCTCGCCCCAATATAAAATCAATGATGCCTCGACCTGATGTAGTGAAGGCCTCAATTTTTTCTTAGAAATTTACTGGACATTTTGTCCTTAGAATTGTTGTGCATTATTGGAGGCGATAATGGGTGCTTGAGAGGAACTCTAATAGTTTTTGTGAGTGTAGCAAGGAGAGGTGAAAGTTTTACTCTATTTGCTGCACCGAAAACTATGAAAAACTATAAATTGTAGCCACTGGTTACTATACATACTATAGTTTTTAAAAGGTATTGATTTATTAATATCTATTAACTGAACTCGATAAACTTCCTTATATTACTGCCAACGTACAAAGATTCTAAAAAGTACTTTAAAAAGTACTTCAAAAGTACTCAGTACTTTTTATAGACTTAATACTTAGTTACAAGTACTTTTTATACATGCGGTACTTGTACTTACGCTGAAGTACTCCGGCCTTCTGTACTTGTACTTAAGTACTTTTTCCTTGGTACTTGCCAAGCTCTGCTGACATTAATATTGCTCCTTTTCAGCCTACTCTGTGTTATGTGTATAAAAGACTATTGCTCTTGGCTAGACATTAGGTATAATTATAGTTCTTCTTACACTTAAATAATGTATTGTAATGTATGTGGAAATATTAACGAATAAACTATAAATTACTAGTTAAAATAACTCCAGATTATTTCAGGACTTACTTAATCGTTGTATTTACATATATGGGACTAAAATTGCGGCTCAGTTTGATACAAGGATCCTATCGTAATACTAAATGAAGCTTTGTATGCAATCAATGTTCAAGTTACCGTAAGTGGAAAATTGCAATAAGTTAATGGTTCTTATAGGCTATTACTAGTATTATTTGTTTTTGTGTTACAATATATTAAAAAGCTTCAACTTTACTCTTTATGTTATACTTGGCATCAAGAAATTCATATACTGATTTTATTTAAAAAGTTACTAACAATGAATATTTCCATTATTATCACCTCATTTTATAAACTTCTGTAGTTCTTTTCAGATATCCGCTTCGTAAAATCATCGTTTACTTTATGTCTGTGTGTCCTTTCTTCTATAGTAGCTACTTAAAAAAAAAGTTTTCCTTTCTACGCTTTTAAAGTCACATTTATGTTAGCCTGAAATTATTACAAACTGGTATAAATTTGTCGTTCACCTAGCTTATCTCTTTTAAAATTATAGTAGATATCCTTCTGTAGTATCTCTGACGTAAAGCCTCAAGAAATGAAGCCCTCAACGTTCCATAAATTTCTCTCTCAACAAATTATATTTTTCTTATTTAAGTATAACGATGCGATAAAAGGTACATAAGATGGGTACACAATTTACCTGATTAGAGTTGATGTATATTAGCATAATTTATGCTCGAGAGGAGAATTTCTAAGTATATTGAAAAGGCTGTTCCTAAAATGAATCAAAATTTCCATATGGACAATTATTAAGTATTATACATTATTTTGCATCGCACTTAAAATAATGATATTATATTTAACATTTTTTCTGGTGCATATATGTTTAATATGATTTTAATGGAACGAAAATATCTACAAAGTTGTTGATTTTGAATATTAAACAGATTCAGATTCCATATCATATCGATCCCACTGATATTTTTTTTCTGAAATCTAATTGTTGTCATTAGCGGTGGTCTTAGTTGGTCATTTTCTGCATAGCAATTAAAGTAATTAACTTTTGAAGCGCACTAATGGCTATCTCAGGTAGACGATGTTTTGTAGTATAAGTCTATAACCCAATGTATTTTTATGTCGTTTGAATTTTTTTCAATACCTTCTATTTTACGTCCTACATATGATACCAACTTCGTCCCGTGATTGCAAGAGTGCTTTAGACATTTCATGTGTTTCATTATAATGCTAAAAATACGTTTCCCAACTAAAGCGATTTAAAAGAAACACAAATCTGTTGGTACCTGCCTATCATATCTTCTGATAGATCTAATGCATATCCAACTCTAATACATTGGCCAGTTGATGTTTATGTTTTGTCAATTGGTCCAATGTACGTATCTCTTTCCTTTTAAGCTTATTCCAATGTTACAATTTATGGAAAATACAAATTCTGTGGGAAAAAAAAACTGTGATTTCACATTTACTTTTGCTTTATTCTTATTCTAGTCATAATTTTTACAAAGATCAAGAAGCAAATATGACTTAAGAATCGCACTACTAAATTTTACTTGAAACTATTTTTGTACATCTAAGCTTAAGTTCGTATATGGTTAAGATCGGAGATCCTACTTGAGAAAGTGTTGAGCTCGAGGGCTGAAAATTTACAAGCCATTCTGAGGCACTCAGCGCTAAAGCAGCCTAAGCCACAAAATTTCATAAACAAAGCTGAAGACATAAAAACCGCATTTTCAAAATTTTTAAATGGCAAAAATTGGCCTTAGCTGTAGTTTGAGCCGTCCTATAGTAATGGTGAAAAGTTTCTTCCACACTTACAAGAAAAAAAACGAAAAAAAAACTACATGCTAGAACAGCCGAAGTAAGCAAATTATCTCTATTGGAAAAATTTGTGGCTTAGGCCGACATTGCTGTTATCGGTATAACAAAGATACTATATATAAATGTATAACAATGCTAAACAGCCAAAAGAAACAGATATTAGCATTTAGCTGATTTACCTCCCGAATCGTAGATTAAAGGGATGCAAATTAGGAGGAATGTTAAAAGTTTTTTTCAACAAATTTTTACATATTTCAAAAAGAATTTTCAGATACTGATATGATTCTCATTTTATTATACTCACATTTAGAAAAATCCACAATTTCGTAATTTCAAGGTCGTTTTGTGGTCTGATTGAGATGACATTTTTTATAATATTTTTTTTAGGAATGTCCATTTGACGAGGTGAGATATACTTATACAGGGTGTTTCCCACTAGGAAGTCAGTAGAGCAGGAGGTGATAGTACTCACATAGACAAACCAAAAATTGTATGGCAGGGGGGGGGGGGGGGGGGGGCATATCAACCGTTTAGTTTTTCACAAAACACCCTGAATCTTAAAATCTACAGGGTGCATTGTATGCAGAACTGCTCAATCAGCCCCATAGCCCTCTCCTCTCAAGAATTATGGTTGTCTAAACTCAAAATTTCGGATTTTCTTAAATTTTTTTTTTAATTTAACCTCTATTTTTTGCAAAAAGGTCATTAACCAAAGTTTTTTTTTTATAAAAACTGTAAACTATAGACTCTCCCCTTTAATATGACCTATTACACCCAATGTGCTATCTGAAGCCCTTTAAGAGTTATTAGCTCTAAACCTATTCTCAAACCTCTTTTCAAACCTATTCTCAACGATAATTTGTTCCCTTAGCACGTCATTTTACAAAATATCGTCTAATTTCGGTATGAACTGAATAGGTCATGAGTTAATAACTGTTTAAATAGGGTGTAATAGGTCAACTTAAAGAGGAGAGTCTACAGTTTACAGTTTTTATAAAAAAAAGTTATGTAACGACCTTTTTGCAAAAATAATAGAGGTTAAATTAATTCTTGAGGGCTGTGGGGCTGATTGAGCAGTCGTTCGAAAGACCATAGAGTTCTGCATACTATAAGCTGCTAACTGTGACTATGCTCCCTGTAGTTTTTATGATACAGCGTGTTTTGTGAAAAACTAGCTTTTTTTCTTAATCACCCTGTAACTCCTAAACGGTTTATAATGCCCCCCCTGGCCATACAATTTTTTCTTCATCTAGCTGAGTACTATCATCTCCCGCTCTACTGACCTCCTAGTGGAAAACACCCTGTATACACATAAAACTTTAATGTATTTAAAGAGATCTTCCCGAATATTTTCATAGAAATGGAGCATTTACAAGTTTTATTAAATTTTATACTATATATAAAAAAAAAAAGTAATATAGGAACTTTAAAACATCTCCAAAACATACCTGCTTTGTTCTTTTTATAACGACATCCACGAAATCGGCACATACTAGCAGCCTGGCCCATGGGGCCCGCCAGTAGAGCAAATGTTAGACCCTCCGTTTTAATAAATTTTCTTTCACACTTTTCAATAAAATTTGAACTTTCATAATAAACACATTGGTTTATATATTATATAATTATAAATAATGATAATAAAGATAATTATTAAAAATTTATTTTTATAAAATTTGTTCGCTACGTCCACTATTAAACACATCACACACGATCTTACATCACACAGATTTCTTCACTTTTTTTATCACATCCGGCCTTGGGTGCACAGTTCTTGTCAATTCATACATAATTTTTCACAGTCGAGATAATAAATTTTCTAAAAATAAGTTAGAAACATATCGTAAAACACTTCAAAAATATCGTCGCTAGAATAAAATAAAAAGGATCTAGATGTATACATAGTACATTTACATATGTAATTTAACATCATACTTTGAAAATTTGTCACTGATTGAATCTGTTCATTTCTTTCAAGTCATTTGTATCTAGTTACGTATGTATATGCTTGGGATAGCATCAAAAATGATTGGAGAAAACAGATGTTTCAATAATGCTAATACATGTACACACGCAGAAGATGATCCATTTTCAGGGTAAAATTCAATAATTCACATTTCGAATTCTCAAGATCATTCCATCGGCCTTACGGTAAAAAAATAATAAAAAAAAATAAATAAACATAAAAAAAATTAAATTAAATAAATTTTTCGTGAGGTAAATTTTCATAAAGCTAATGTGGAAAATTTTCATGTTTTTAATAACTTTTGCATTGAATGCGAAAATGAGTGGGAAAAAATAAATGGAAAATTTATTTAGAATTAAAAATGTGAACTCTTGACCTGAAAATTATGTGAATGTGGATATATATATAGTAACGGTACATAATACACTAAAAGCGTCTGTTTTCGACAGTAAAGAAGACTTAACAGATTTAATAACCGAATGAAGTATCAATTACGAATATCTGTCAAAATTGAAATGTCACGTAGGCTATACTCTCTAAATGATGAAATCATAGGATATTATTAACATCATTTCGTTTTTAACGCATAGAAATAATGCTAGTAGTGCAAAATGGATTGGACATCCACGCATAATATTAAATCTTTATTTGTTTTTTGGATGTCCGTCTCGTCTGTCTGTCCTCACGATAACTCAAGAATGCGTTTAGTTAGAGAGCTGACTTGACTTTTGCATACGGCCTTACGGAAAAAAAAATAAATGTATATTTAAATTTGAAAGGGACAAATCGGGAACTCTTTCGTAGTGTCGCCATCGTTTATATTTGGATACTGCCTGAGAACGCGTCGAAGTAGATAGCTAAACTTTGTACACGCCGTTTTCGTAAAAATTGTAACTACAAATTCAAAAATGTACTAAATCGGACAACCGCTATCGTAAAAGAAAACTACTAACAAAATTGCCATGGAATGCCGCGGATGTATTTTTTGTCATTTTTTTTTATATAACAAGTCCCATTTTATTAGCAATATGAAATAACGATTATTTGTCTATTCTTGGGCTGCTTGGCCTCGACAATGAGGTGGTGTATTGCCACATAAAAAAAATTGGATAATTTAATGAAGATGGGAGACGTTAAAGAAGAGTCATTAAAATTTGGCCTTTCGATACTTCAGATTCTTCTTCGAAAGCATTTTACATCTTTGCTATAAATTATCTGTACAAATAGAAACGAAATCCGATAAAGAAGTTGCGCAACAGAGAAAGAATGAAATCCAAAAACCATTTAGGAATGAGATGATAGGTGAGATGGACGTCCAATATCAAGACGTCCACAAAGCCAATTTTGGAAACACTAATGATGGCAACAGTAGTATAGACAATTTTTTGCTGAACATGAGCTATCTGCATCTATAACTAGAAAGGTTTAAATCTAATATATAGATTTAAAATCATATTTGAGGTATTATCGAATGGTCACAAAATTAACATTGAAGAATTTCAAAAATAACGCAAGAGAAACTGTGTCCAGCTGTATAAATGGTATCCAATGGTATCCATAAAATACTCCGTCATGACTCTGAAATAATTTCGAATGCTCTGCTTCCAATCGAACAGCTCTCCGAAGAAGCTACGGAAGCTCGCAACAAACATTTGAGAGAATACAGACTTAATTCTTCACGGGAAGCCTGTAATCTAGATGTTTTAAATAGGCTGCTTATAAAGTTAGATTCAGTACTTACACGCATGAGGAATCCACCAAAAAATAAAATGAGATCTTTCTCTAAAGAAACTTTGAATTTGCTACTGTCTGCCAAAGCGTGAAGTCAAATTGAGCCCGGAAACGCCGACATTAGTATTGATTAAGAAGAAATTGGATTAAATCGTAGCATTTTTCAATTCTAATATTGTATTTAAAAAAAAACAAAATCATCAAAATGCTTTAAAATAATTTTTCTATGAATGACATAATTACCGTAGATCCGCTTCATATAAAAAAATAATATTGGCACCCTTTTTCGATCAAATACCCCACTGTAGTCCGACGAATCGTTCTAAAGATAATAATAATAATAATAATTTGGTACAATTCTATAAATTAGAATTAGAAACAGATTAACAAAAACTTTCACGTTTCAACTCTTTTCATTTCAATTTTGTAAATCGAGAAATTAGGTGTTCAGATCATATTGATTGTGAACATGTATAGGGTCATCCCATAAATAATGCGGATTTCTCAATTTCATGCACTAAAAGTTGGAAGCGTGTGGTACAATTAACTATATCAACCTGCTACAAAACTATGTATTAAGTCTACATTGTCCTTATTAGTATTAGGGCAAATTTTAAAGAGTTCAGTTTGATTTTTACAGTAATTTTTTCAAAGTTCTACTTTATCAGTTCTTATAAAACGAAACAACGCAACAGGAAGTGCGAGGGATATTCATACAGTATATGGAGATCACAAAAGGCGGTCTACTGCGAGAGGCTTAGATCAGCGCTAGAAGAAAAACGAACATGTCTGGTGTTCGTGTTCTTCAACCGGGATAACGCTCAGCCTCATACAGCGATAACAGTACACAGTCTGGAGAAATTTCAATGAGAAACTATACCCCACCCACCATAAAACACAGACCGTTACTTTTTTAATTATGAACTTATTAATGCAACACGTCTTATTCGAAATTTTTTGGACCAACTTACTAAAAACCGGTCTATCTCGGAAACTATGCAACTAATCCGGGATCCGTTTTTTGCATCACAAAACATTGCCTCTTGTGATTATTATTAATTCCGTAGTCTTCAAAATCATTTGAGAGGAAAAAATATGTATACATACTGGACGAATATTTTTCGTCACAAACAAGTGAATTTCAGTAGAGAGGCAAAAAAGTCTACCAGAAAAATGGAAGAGAAAATAAAAGATAATATATTTTGGATTAAAAAGAAAAAAAAAAAGCTTATTTATCTTAATTTTTATAACGATTAGATATAGGCATTAATTATTATGGGATGATCCAATATTTTACTTTTGTTTATATGTATTCCAAAACTATTACTTGCTCATGCTCAATGAATAATGTTAATGATGTACTCAATATTGTAATGTACATTCCTTTAAGTAGGGGCGTTTATTATTATAAGATTTGATTTAATTTGAAAATAGTGTTGAAAAACCTCCATTTTTTTCCTAGCGCCATCTATATTTCAGTATATGTGATTCAATTAAGAAATTTTTTTTTCCTTTGATTAATTGAATATTGGAATCTATTACTTTCGATATAGGACTCATCATCACTAGCGTAAAAAAAAAAACTTTCTTTTCAATTAAATATATTTTACCTTATAATCCATTTGTTTTGATCAAAGGAGAAAATGTACATATGTATATAGATTGATTATCGATTGTATCAATAACCGCAATAGAATAGCAAATGAATTCCAACAGAATCCAATATCAAAGGTACCTACAAGTAAAATTTTGTAAGTATAGGAAAACCATCAACAATGCAATTCGAATTCTGATTAGAAAGATTGCCCTGTAAATATTTTATACATAGAACATTCCACATTTCTCTCTATGGAATAGAACTTCCATGGAAAGTTTTCTCTCAAATTTCATGATATATATATGTAGGTATCAAATTGTCTATATGTCTATCAACTGCTGCTAAATCCAGGTATACCAATGAATGCATGTACATGCCGCATCAAACTATGTGAAAATACAGTTAATACAATTTAATCCTGTTCATCCCACTTACGGATTCCTAGAAAATTTCTGAAGCTATGCACCCAGTATAATTAAATCCTATGTCAAAGCTCTAATTTAAATGGATTATGATTGAAAACAGAAATGTAGAGAGAGAGAAGAGAGAAAGAGAGAAAATTAAAGTTTGAAATGAAAATATTTCACAAACCATAAATGAATGAGTGACGATTGGATATTTCTACACATATAAATGGTCATCCAACTGACAACAAATTGTTGAACATTTTATTAGAAAATTTGTTAAGGATGTTTTAGCCGCACTAGTTAGTGTTTTTGATATACAATATGCACATTTATATTGTACATAATATGTTAATGAACATAGTGTTGAAATAGAAATGCATCAAGGTGGAGCTATCTTGATTTTAAATTGTGAATAGTGAAGCCTCAAGTCATAAGGTAATTTTAGTTACAATTTCAATCATAGAATTTTGCTGGTTTGCAGATTTGTGGATATTAATATGAATGTAGAGCCTTGAAAAAGTTTCCACTTCGAAACTAACTATATAGTGGATATTTTATGTACAACTACTATTGAAGTATCCTCAATTCTTACTGCGGCTATATCTACAACAGAACTTTGTGAGTTAAGTTAATACGATTGCTGATTTTCACATTAGCAGCAGGGTTATTTCGAAGCCAGACAAGCCGTCATCATTTATTTATGAAGGTGAAATCTTTGTTTAAAGAGTTTCTTTTCAATAAATTTATTTAACCAACAGCTTTTATATATGTAATGTACGTACTTATGCCCTGAAGCCCACAATCACTGAACTCAACGGCAAATTATACTGAAAATAAAATCACCGAGAAACATGCCATATATGTATTACTTATGCAGACAAAAATACATAGTCCCGCTAGCCTAGAATTTTGTAGTCGTTAAAATTTACAGTCTCAGTAATAATTCCATTCACTATTCAACTACTGGCATAAAATTTTACGACTTCAGGTACATAACTACATAACTTTTATGATAGGAATTCATCGAGTCAAAGGTATACGATAAAACCCTGCAAGGTATATTTTTCAACTCTATATCTATATGCATGTAGAAGACGTAAGTATATATTTAATCAGTTAGGTTAAGGTTAATGGGTTGTAAAAAAAAAAAGAAGAGATTACTACACACTAAACTGTGATGATGAGGGGGCAAGAAATGAAAGAGTTACCTTCAAGTTCATACCAGAAGATCATCTTGATTAATGGTTCATTGTTCTGGCATCTTACCAAAACGGCAAAACCTAATTTAATTGACTTCCTTTCTCCTAATATTTTTTTACCCAAGACTTTGATTTTTGACTTGAGGATAAAAATGTTGAAAACCCACCAATAAAATAATGTGAAAACTTTTCCTTCCTGTTTTCAAATATCGAAAAATTAGTTAGGGGAATGGGGACATGGAGTGAAAGATGATTTCTATTGTTATAGGAAATTTTGAATAGTATTAATGATTCAGTTCAAGGTTTTTATTTAAGGTCACGTCACATTTATTTTGTTAGCACGTGGAAAATGTTATGAGCTCTATAAGATCAATTTCACACTTAGCATTCAATTAATCCTCTATTGATACTAATATCCCTTTTTTCCCTATTCAATCAAATCAGCAATAGCTCGGCTAAACGAAAAATTTTTAATTGGGTGTACGAATGCAAGAAATGATTCAAAAACGTTTTTTTTTTTAATTTTTAAAATCATTAGGACCCTTGGAACGTAAGATATGATTATTTTTGATCTGGTAGATAAGATTGACTGCTATCTGTTTGAACGGGCTCGATTACCATCCTGGAACTCCAAAAATGATATTAAAGCTCTAGGATTGCAGGAAATAGGTTTAAAAAAAAAAACGATTTGAAGTCAAAAGGATTCTAGGAACGTAGGAAATGACTATTTTTAGTAGCGCCATTTGGTACAATGGGACTGATCTAGGCCTCCCTTTTGCAATTTCGGAAATTTAGAGATAAAGAGTCCAAGAACGCAGGCAATGGGTGTAAAACGATTTGAAGTTATTAGCGCTAGGAACTTATTTTTGACAGCTTTCTTTGATAGAGCGAGCTCGATAACTCCCATAGAAACCCAAAATTACGACAGGAAATGGTTGAGAAAGCGGTTCAAAGCCAAAAGAGTTCTTGGTAGGAAATGATGTTTGCCAACAAAAATAATTATTACACACGTAGGTACATATATAGTTTTAAATTTAAGAAACGAATTTTCAGAATGAAACCTTCGAAATACTGTAGGTGGTGACAATACCTAATACCATAATGAATGAAACAGTAACTCAATCCTTGAAGGAAAACTTTCAGGCAGCTCTCAAGCGTTTGTATTAAACAAGAAAATTTGATCGTCGGAAAATAACGAATTTCCAGTTTTCTTCTGGAGTTGGGCGAAACATATTTTCACATATTTCCTAATCACATCTGTTTTTTTTTTTTTTTTTAAGCAAATTCCTTTGCAATACATTTGGTGTTATATATTTTTAACGAGTATCAAGTATACCGCATGTCTTCGTTTTGTAGCTATATATTCATGTCAACAATTAACTTAATTTCATGCAATAGATAACGAGCCGTATAATAATTAGGTCTTCCTCAACTAACTTTTATAATAATTGTTATACTTATGATGTCACCTAACTGTTCTAATGAGACGAAGACTTTGATTTATCCTCTCTATATAAAAGGTATTTCTCCACTCAATTTTATGAATCCTATTATTTTGATTGTCACAATAAAACAAACTAATTCCATGAAATTAGTAAATACTTATACAGTTCTAAAGAGAAATATCTTTTGTATGATTGCACATCTTTTTCGATTGTCTACTCATTTTATTTGTAGATACATGCCCCTCAAGGATTTCTTCTAAATTCCACCAATGACAAATATTCCTACTTTAATCTATCCTGCCTACCATTGGCAGATATACACAGTATTCCTGCCAGGACAATACCATAATGGAGTTTTATTTGACATTTAAGTATACATTAAATAGAGATCAAAAGAAGAAAAATCTGGCATTCAAGCTATTTGGGAATTGTTGTGTACAAATAATAAAACCATGTACAGAAACAGCCCACAACACATTTATTTATTGAAAAGTATTTCTTTGCCCAAAATGACAGCGTCTGACGTAGATACTTTTATCTAATTAATATTCTAGAAAATATTCATTTATAAATATGTAAAAAAATGTTTGCTTTTACAGAAATTCCGTCAGTCCTTTTTGAGCAGTTCCCTCTCCTATACGTACTATAAATACATACGGACATAAAAGAGGAAGACCGTTTATTTTTAAGAAACAATTTCATAATTTCCCGTGAGCTCGTATTTAAGAGTGATATTATGGGAAAAAATTCTTCAAAAAAGTTGAGACCATAGTCAATAGACGATAACTTAAAAAAAAAAACATTTATAAAAGAGAGAAAAATATAAAAGGGATTTTCGCTAAATGGAACATTAGTAAACACGAAAAAATCAAAATACCACAGTAATTCCACTCTTTGTTCAAGAAGCTTACCATATAATAAGGACAGAGGCGTGAAAGGAAAGAAATTTATTAGCAGAAGAAAATGGTTTTAATGTGTTGTACGTGCGCAATTATTAAGCATTGATTGAAGTTTGTTATGTTCGAGTTGTCTATTAGAGGGAGTCCCGAAAGGGATTCTACCTATATATATATGTATCTGTATGTATATAAATATAGAACGAAGGTTTTTGTCGCTGGATTTCTATTAAGATTTTTATCTACAGCTTAATAATTAATTTCTTAGTTTGATAATTAATAATAATATCTAACAAGCGTGGTTTCCAGGTGTCTTGTGTATGTTACTCCTATTTTCCATATCTACACAAAAACAGTTACAGAGGGTGAAAATAATTTAAACGAAACCAACAATGTTGGTTATTATTTAGCTGGCAGTTAATATTCTGAGAATTGAAACTCGTAATTGAAAAAAATTTACGGATGAACTTAAGATTTGCGAATTATGTAAATTTGGTGAATTTAAAATAAATTCGAATTCGGTGGCAATCCATGTTATATAGAATAGATAAGTTTTTGCCAGAGTAGGTAAATAGTGGGAGTAGTTCAAATACAAGTTCAAAACATTGCTCGTCATATATTTCTATAAATTTTTAAGATTGTCTTAATTACATTTATAAATTTTTTCCATTTGAAACTGCAAATTCCAATTAACTTATAGACTTTCGAATTTATTGAAACAAATTCATAAATAAAGAGATTTCAATTCAAAATTAACTTTATTTCGTTAAAGTTTAATTAAGAAAATATTAAATGAAGTTTTAATTTCTTAAGCAAACAAACAAAAATCAAAAATTAATTTATAATTAATAATTTTGTTGATATCAATTTCAAAAATAGAAAGTAAAATTTACAATAATATTTGTATGTTTCTGCGTATATCAATATGTGTTTATCATTTAAGTGGAAGTGGAATCAAATCTGTGTCAGACAATCGAGGAAATGTCAAACACTTTTAACCAAACTGTCGATCATTCAAGAACATTTGCAATAAATTAATAAGGTAAGCTGGTATTTATGTCCGGCATAATCTGCTGAAACCTGGACAAACTGTAAATTCAGATCCTTTACTACTGTGAACAATTGACATATTGTTCAATATAAATAGATATGTCAGTTTTGTTCGTCAAAACTACTGGCGAATTTTTCAGAGTACTAACAAAATCTTGACGTTGATTCTCCAGAATCAAATGGACCAGCAACTGATTCGTATTTGTTAAATTTCTAAAAAAATCAAATTTTCAAATATACTATATACGGACAACGCAATCTTCACATAATAATACGACAGTATATCACACTACTTACTCTAGAATGTGCCGTTTACAATATGGTATTGGGTTTTATTTGTCATTTATAGTATATAGAAGTAGCTTTCATTCGAATTAATTGAACTAAGGAAAGCTATCTCATAATGCCAACATTTAAATGATAATTAGACAAAAACAAATTGCCTCGATGGGTGTAATCTGTTGCTACTAGTAAAATGCTAATTAGTATAAATAACACAAAATAATTTTCTATAGAGAAAGTAATAAATCGGTCTAATGAACCTATAGGATATTGTACACCTATCTAAACTTAAACTAAAAAAAAAAAAAAAAACAATCCAACCAAAATAATTTTAAATTTTGATCTAATTTTAAAATATGAGTAAAAAATCTCATCATGCTCATCATGATACACATGTTCGTGCATTTATCAGCAATGAATATTGTTCACGTTTGCCTTTTTAAGCATATTCATGGCAATATGCCATAAAATCTAGCCAACGTACACGTATGAGAGAGAAATGAATGTAACCGAGTGATGTCTATAGTAAAAATCAGCGCGAATTTCATTAATGAGAATTTTATATTAAAAGTAGTAAGTATAAGCGAGCATATTTATGTCAAGGACATTTTCAAGATAAGGGACTATTTCCAGTAGCACCAGCAAAGACAAAATTAACTTTTAAGGATTTTATCATCAACGAAATTCAATACACAACATTTTCAAAATTGATTGGTTGGTATAAGAGGCTTACTACTTATACTCCAACGAGAGAAGACGTAAAAGGCTCGATATAAACAGTTCCAGAAATATCAATACCTATGATAAGAAGACTTTTTTCCTCGTAAAAATTTTTATTTTATTTAGGGCGCTACACTGTTGCGTTTAAGGAAAATGGAAATTAAAAAAAAAAAAAAAATTAAGTACATAATTTAATATTTCTCTACTTCACCTTCAACTGTGGGAAATATTTGGGTTGAAGCCAAAGCAGAAAAAATTTCACGTTTTGCATATTATTCTATAAATTCTTTAGGAGGCATGCGGGGTATAAAAAACAAAATCTCTGGAGACGTATCGATTTTTTTATTTATTTATTTCATTTAGAACAAGCCATAAAATTTACAACAGAAATTAATGAACAAATTAAATGACTGCACAAAAAAAAAAAAAAAAAAAATCAGCAACTAAAATTGAGCTATAAAAGATTGAAAAGTCATTGATTGCCGCTGAGAACATTGACAGAATTCAAATTAAATAAAGATCTCTTTAATGTTTATTATGAACTAGAAGGAGTGGAATTTCAGTTAACCAGTCGTAAAATAATCTGAGATTTTTCCCATCATGTATGTAGGTACATGCCTCACTACTAACTGAGAAATAAAATAATGGGAAAAATGTATAGACACAAAAATCATTCGTGCTTGTGTTTCATCTTACAGGGGATTTAACAGCAACGGCAGTGAAAATAGCCTGTAAGCAGATGTTATTATATGTCAATAACATTTAATGCTTATAAGATTATATTATAAACATAACACGTTTATTTCTCATCCTTTAGATGGGATTGGAGACATGTGAAGCAAATGTTGTGAATATATTGCATATACATATAGGTATATGAGAGAGATTTCAATTAAAATCAACATAATACTAAGCTTAGCAACATTTCAGACAAGATGAGATAATTCCAGTTCATTGAAATCAATTTATCTATGTCTAAGGACAAAAATACTCTGCGATGAAAACGTAATCATGGTAAATTCTTCTTCGGCTTATAGAAGTATGAATACAACGAATACAAGGACTACAATATTGAGCTAAATAAAAGAGGTTGATTTAAGAAAACATATTTATAAAAGCATTGTTTTTTTTTTTTTTTACTGTACATATCTAGAATTTACTTCTAATGCCATTTTGAGCTATAATTAACAGATAAATTTAAGCTAAAGTCTATACCTCAATTTTACCTATAATTTATAGCTCGAAACGCCCTACATACATATAGATCGCAACTAAGTTTTTTCAAAGCTTATAACTTAATTTGAGTTATAATTAAAAGCTCAATTAATTAATACCTCATTTTGAGCTATTGCCCATAACTCATTTTTAGCTTTAGTTTAGTTCATTGATACTGATTCTAAAGAGTAATGGCCGTATAATGGATTCCTGAGGTACTCCAAGTTGTGCGAATAAAGAGTTTTAGACAGAGTGATTAGCCCCAACGCTGATTAAATGCGGACAGAGAGCTACATATCACAGAAATAGTAGAAGATCTGAAATTATAGAGGATGTTATACTATATATTGGCTTATAATTCAATATTCAGCAATCTCTCCAACAGTCCCATGTTCAATAAGGGATTTACAATAAAGCATTATAAAAATCCTTTATCTTCCTAATACTAAATTAATATTTAATATTAATATTAATAAAGGGTGATGTCTTGTAAAGTACAATTTTCTGCTTTTAGTACTAAAAAGAAGACAATCCGCAGTCATTATGGTTTTTAGGGTGTTGTTACCCGCAATGAAAAAACTATTTTTCTACTCTATTCTATGATACCTACATATGTATTATACATTCATAGAGGTATCTCATCGTTATATTGAAATGACTTTTCATTCACCATCACCATCATCGTCGGACTCGTGTCACACAAACTTAGTGACGTAAACGTCCCGAGTATTTTTGTATGTTTCAAAATAAACAAGAAAGTAATTATTCATCCGGTGCCGGGTTCATTTCTATTTTGGAACTGCAGTCTATCAACATACCGTCTACAGAGAGATGAAGGAATTCTTCTTATTCTTTACTGCAAGCCTGCTCGAATTTTGAGTTACGTTATTGTTTGCCAAAAAGAGATAGAGGAGACAGGGTACATAGGTTGAAGACGCTATTTATAAAGGAAAATTGTTTGATTTTTCGTTTGAAATGCAAACGCTTGTTTAAGAGATTTCTTAGGTAAAAAAAAAAACTTAATTAATATTTTTACATATATGTACATAAATCTTAATATATAAAAATCCAGTGTCACTGTGTTTGTACACGCCGATTTCAATGAAATTTTGAATGTGTTTGGTTAGTTCCAGCTTGAGAGATAGGATAGTTTTGGACACGATAGATGAGGCTATTGTCGAAACGTAAAAAACTGCCAGACAACACGTAGATGTGGAAAGTAGGAATTTTGTACACAGCGTTTTTATAAAAATTGAAAATACATGTTCAAAAATGGACTAAATCGGGCAACTCCTTCGTAGGGTTGCCATTCAAATATTTCGTTTTTTAGTATATATTTGGACACTGTCTGACAACGAGTGCACGTAGACAGCTGAAATTTGGTACGCGGTGTTCTCATAACAATAGCTAAAAAAAATTAAAAAACGGACTAAATCGGGTAACCCCTTCTTGGTGTTGCCATACAAAATTTTGGTTTTCCACCATATATTTGGAAACGGAGAACGCGTCGACGTAGAGCACAACCAAAGTTAACCTAATGACAAGTTAGGAAGCTGGCGAGATTTTCGAGTGTTTTACATTTAAAATGCACATGGCAAGAAAAGGAAGAAAGAAAAAAAATCGAAAAAAAATCAAACTCTCTTTAAAACTTTTATAAATAAAGATAAAAAATGTGAAAGCGCAAGTTGCAATGAGAAGGGGCGGAGTTTTCACGTTTTACTCTCATAAAATGCTCCCGGGCTTTTGTGAAAACCGATTTTCATGAAATATTGATAATGTTTGGACACATGTTGTTGCTGTAAAAGAAAACATGTTGTTGTTGTAATCCTATGATATTTGATCAGCACGTGTTTCTGTTTAGATTCATTTTGCTATGAAGAGATTAAGTGGGAGAACTCATGCTGGATTCTCTGATATTTTCGGGAAAATGAGAATTTCATTGAGAGGAATTTTACGTCTCCTTTCAGCATCTGGGCCAAAGCGAAATTTATCTTTTTCTTAAAAATGGGAGGTAGTGTGACCTGATGTACATTATTATGAATATTTTGATAGGATTTTGAGGAATTCAAGAAGATTTTATCATTCGGGTAATCCTACGTTCTCTCGAGTTTTGCTTTTAACTCGTTGTCTCAGTTGTACTACAACAGTGCGTAGCCAAGTTCTTTTCCCCCATTCATGCAAAAGACGAAAGTATATGAAATTACTTGTTTCATTCTAAAAAAACACCAGAAATTTTCCAATTTTGCTCTACAGCTTCTTAACTTGTCATTAGGTTAACTTTGGCACAACCCTCTCCCACACATATGAATGTATGCACGGACAATCATACATGCACACATACACACGGACGCACACACATACGCCAAATCACAGAGTGAAATCCTAGAGTACGGAATCGCGCGATCGAGTTAGATAAAAGCTTAGATATTATGCATCTATGACCAAACCCCACCACCCCCACCCATATAGGTACCTATTATCTATATTATCGTCGGGCAACACTGACGGGCTCCTACTTGTATTTATATAAATCTCTATATAATCTCTACCAATAATTATACTATTTGCAGAAGATTACAACTGTATTGTAAGCAAAAATTTCATCAAAGAGCTTTAAGTTTGGCTACCAAGTATCAGCGGTTATGATCAGTTTTTGTACATAGAATATGTAAGTCACTGTAGTAATAAGTTCTATGGTAGATTGTGCAAATTATGGTATTTTCCACAAATATTCATTTGCTAAATTTGCAAAAGAACAATCTGAAGCATTCTCAGAAGATTTAATTTTTACAAAAGAGGTTTAATTTGGAAACTTTGATGAAATGAAGAATTCATAAACTATAATTTTTATCGTCCTCCTAATTCTCCTAAACTTTTATAAATTTTAAATCTACCACCCTATTAGCACCGTATTCTCACCTAAACCTCTCAAATTTTCAAGCTAAACATTATCAGAGAAAAGTAGCGAAAACAATCCTTAAATTATTAAATTAACGTCATAGATCAGCTTGCCCTAATTTTCTCCAGCTGACAAAAACAAAAGATTTATTTCCTCTTGGATAACTTTTAGATTGCCTTTCAATATTTTTCCACATATTTATTTTTTAATTTTTGACATATCTACCAAACCTAGCAAATACAAATAAAGCAGCAAAATCTTTTCCTACTATGAATAAATGGGAGGTCATGAAAAATGATAACAACAATGCCCAGCGAGCGGGAAAATCTCGCACAAAAATTTATTCATAAAACTAGAGACATCATTAAATCCTGACTAAAATAAAAATCTGGCCAAATCCTGCTTTCGTCCTTGAGCATTTATATTTAATTGAATGCAAGAAAAAAAAAATGAGAAATAAAGATTTGGATTCAAGTCGTAATTTTTTGAAGGAAAAGTTTTTCCTAAACTATAGTCAAGGTCAGCTCTTTGCATGTCACGCACAATTGTTAAGTGGTTTTGTGACTATTGGTTGGCTCCATCTATGATAAAAGCATTTTTTCCGGATATCTGAGCTGAGAAACTTGAGAACTGTTACGGGAACGGATATCTTTGCTTCTTCCTCCACCTCTACTATATAATGACAAGAGAAATTTATTAGATAGCGACTTGTCCAAAAAAAATTTGGGGCTCAAGGAAGGAAACAAATTTCAATTATTGGTGTATTCCAATGGCTATATGGGTTACGTTGTGGTTGGTATTGGGGGAAATTGATATAGGAACTAAATACATATTTGTGTAAAAAAGGGCACTATAAACAGGTTAATGAAGTGAGTGAAGGTGGGATTCCCCTTTCCATGGTAAATGCATAGGTTTAATAAATTTAAATACTGCTGAAAAAATTTTGCAATGCCGCGTCATTAGAAAAAATGTGTAAACAATCAAAGGGGATAGTTTGAAGGACCTTCGTTTTCATAAATTGTATTTTCTCTCAATAAAATTGAGTTTTTTTTTAACAGACTTTGTACATTATACATATATGTATGTATGTGTAACATATAAAAAAAATATAATAACTTTTCAACGCATTTTGTGATAAGAAAATCATTTTGAACAGTTCAAGTCCACCAAAACTTGTACATGTGTTGCGAATTTAAGGTCATAATACAATCGATTTTATGTATATCTAATAGATAGATATAACTCAAGCTATTCCCTCATAAAGTGAATGGATATAAATTGCTCATCTAGACAAGAGTTCTATTAATAACGTAGGGTTCTACGCAATTTGTGGTGAAATAGGTTTTCATATAAAATGATGTCCCTCAAAACCGGCCAAATGTAAATTATGCGAACATCGTTTCACTTGAATATCCACATACGCAATTTTAAAGGATTTACTGTGAAAGTTATTATATCAAAATGAAAATGACTTAAGTCCTCTAGATAATCTCATTAAGTAATGCAGTTAAATTATAACACTGGTAACATATGTGTGTCTGTAACTTAGTATAACTTATGTGTATAAATATTTTGCATACGACGATGGAACAGATGAGGTATGGAAAAAGTTTCTGTTGGTTAAAATAAATCAATCATCTTCTAAGTCCCTACACAATATGCATATCTCAGGATAGTGAACTCTTGGTTATAAATACAGAAAATCTCATCATTATTGTTGATGGTTTACTATACCTTGGAGTCCATACAGACCTATTAATATATCTACTGAAGTCTCTGTCTGCTTCTTGATTCTCGTAATTTAATCAACATCATAACGGAAAGATGCACGTTCCAAGGAAGGTCAAATTCATAGATGAGTAATGCAATTGAGCAACTCCACTATAAAGGAGTTGCTATACAAAAGTTTATATTTTCACTAGTTATTTGGAAACTGCTTGAAAAAGCCTTAAGGAAAACAACTGCAATTTTGTACACGAAGTTCTCGTCCTTTGTAGGGTTGCCATACTAAAATTTTTATATGTGCAGTTTTTCACATATATACGACGTGTTTAATGTATAGGTACTCATAATAAATAAAAAAAAACGCTATTGGTTATTCATATCACCAAAAATTAGTCTTACGACAAATTATAACTGCTTTCCTAATTTTTATATAATTTATGTATGATTCGTGATATTTTTCCAAAAAAAACTTGGAAAATTTTCTGTTATACACAAGAAGGTCAAAAGTATGTAGCTTGTTGTATCGTCAAAATTTTCAAGTCTTACTTTGTGAGGTTAACCTATTGTTGGCTTTTTTCAACATGATTTTACTTAATAAAAGTCTACTACTAGTAACTTATAGGAACTCCCTCATTTTTGCGTATCTGGTAAATACATAAAAGAATTCACAACTGTAACTAAATATTAATAGACATACCAGCACCAATGTTTTATAGTATGTAGTATTCATAAACTTAGAGAAGATATGAATCCTTCAAATACTGTGATTAAACTTAATTACTTAGTTATTTTACTCCTTACTTTCTTTCGACTAACTTCGGCATCACACAAGGATCTATTTTGGGATCTTTATTTATTAGGATTTTTTTTTAGAGTTTTTTCATGTTTTTTACTTCATGATGTTGCTCTAAATATCATAATACCTAAATGACTGCCATTTTTTAGTTCGTGATGGATGATATGAAAGATGGTCGAGAAAAATGGATTCGCCAATAGACATGGATAAATAGATCAAATCTTCATACATGCGATTTTTCTTTTCTTTGACTTAAGAAAAAGAAGTCCCTCATACAATCACAGTCTAGGAAAGATTTCTCTCTCCTTCTTCAACGTTTAAGAACATTGAAGAGAGTCTTCCTTGTTGGTATTTGGATGGATGGATGGATAGATTGAAGAGAGGTTGAGTCGCCCCAGGGGTGGAGAACCCTAGAACGTAGGCCACAGCAGGCCTATTGTTCACCCTCCGGACCAATGAGCAATGATCACAGGTCCCAACCAGATGCTCTTATAAACCATAACAATGGCTCACAACCCTCCCTATCGGCTTCAAGCAGTTCTTCCAGAAGGTGTAAGCCAAAGAATCTATAGCGTTTTCCGGAGGGAGCCGAATAGTGAAAGAAAGTGAGTCACAGTTTCGGATTCCTCTCTGCATCCTCTACATATCGGACTATCGACAAGTCCTAACCTATGTAAGTGACCCCTGAGAGAACATATTTCATATTTAGTTTATTTAAAGAACAACTACACAATTAAAACTATCAATTTATAATTATGTGTAGGAACTACGAACATTCGAAAAACGAAACTTAATACTTAATAATACACTAATATTTATACATATTTAATTAAGCTATTTTTAAATTAATTCATATTATGTACGCTAAGTAGTAAATAAAGAAATTACATTATTGAAGAAAGAATATTGCATATTTTACTGTTGAAAAAAGTTATATAATAAGGATCGGAAATTACGTCCATTGCTGCTTCTCTTTATGTTATTTGGGAGAGCGTTCCACAGTCTCACAGATTGTACCAAAAATTGACGTTCAGTAGTACGATATTTGAAACTCGGCTGAATTAAATTAAGTGTTCTTGATGATTGTACAAAATTAATTTTATTAAATAAGTAAATGGGCTTCTGGCTATAAATTATATTCCGCAGAAACAGTAGTATTCTTACACCCAAATACGACTTAAGTGTACATCCAAAGATTGACTTTATATATGGAGAGACATGGTCATAGCGCTTCAAATCAAATATGTAACGAATGGCAGAATTAAAAACAACATTTAACTTTCTCCAGGTGGTAGAATCGAGTGCATAAAAGATCTCACATACATACGTTATGAGAGGCACTACAAGTGATTGATGCGGGTATTTTGAGGCTGAGAGCTTGCGGAGGGTAGCAAATACTCTGCAAATAACACGGTTAATATAAGCACTCAAACTTAAAGTTTGTTTGAATACTACACGCAAGTTATTAACTGATTTGCTATATGGGATAACCTCATCATTAATCTTCAAAGCAGGGAAAAAAGATGTATCAAGCTCAACTTTAAATATAACTATTGAGGCGGACTTTGCAGCGGTAAGATTTAGCTTATTCTGCAGTGCCCAAGAACGTATGTGCATAAGATCGGTATTGGCACAGTGATTGCTTCATCAATAGATTCCATTGGCCTAGAGATATAAAATTGAAAGTCGTCAGTATACACATGAAATTTACAATATTTGACTACCAAGGTTAAGTCATTAATGAACATAGTGAACAGTAATGGGCCTAAAATTGATCCTTGAGGAACACCTGCAAGAACGGGAAGAAAATGAGAGACTCTATTTCCACTAACAACTCGCTGCTGGCGACCACTAAGGTAAGACATTATAAGCTTACAACCGGATGAGGAAAAATTGAAGTGAGCTACGAGCTCATTAAACAAAACTATGTGATCCGCATTATCAAAAGCCTTAGAGAAGTTCAGCAGTGCAAGTACTGTCGCCATATTAGAATCGATTGAATTACGAATGTCATCGGATATTTTAATCAAAGCAGTTGTGCAACTATGCTTAACTCTGAAGCCATATTGATATTCGGATATCAAGTTATTATTTTCAATATAATATATGATTTGGTTATGCAGTATTTTGTCGAATACCTTAGAGAAGAATGGAAGAATAGAGATAGGACGATATGCTGATGAAGATTTTTTAGGAATTGGTATTATCTTAGCTAATTTCCATATTTTGGGAAAACAGGAGGTAGTTATGATAGCGTTTAAGTTGTATGTAAGATACGGTAGCAAAATAGGTAGAATAGTTTTAACGAATCTAGGATGTATGCTATCGAGACCCATTGCGTTCGAATTTATACCAATAACTGCCGCATATATCTCCTGTTCTGTCATATTCACAAAGGAAAACCTCTCAGCAGGAATATTACGTATGCATTCAGCATATCTACCTGCCCGAACTAGATGTTGAAATAAATCTTTTATTCAATACATTAAGATCAACATTCATGTCAATAGGCTTAGATTTCCCAACGCCAATATCTTTAAGGTTCATCCAAAGTTTCTTAGTGGTAACTCTGTCATCAACCTTGGACCTATAATAAGAGATCTTGGAATGTAAGATTTTTTTGTTTACGGCATTACGCAGAGATCAAAAAACATTCCAGCATTCACTGGTGCGTAATCGTTTTCATCTACGGTAAGCAAAGTTACGTTGAGAAATAAGACCTTTAATTCTTCTAGTAAACCATGGACAGCAGGAATTAATTGTAATTCGAGTTTTGATTGGAACGTATTTATCGAAAAGATATTCAATGAAATTCTCAATACAACTAACTTGATCATCAACTGATGTGAGTGAATAAATAATATACCAATCAAGATCGGCAGCTTCATTTAAAAGGCTATCATATCAGTGTCCCGGTAGAATAGACACCAGAATTCTCAGAAGAGGCTTGCTCAGTCTTAGCAGCTTTTTTGTGAAACTTGGGTTAGGTTTGCACCACAGTTCCTTTGTTGTTCTACCCGAAGGGTCGTCTAACCAAAGACAACTGTGTTGGCAATCGGCCCAAGTCGCAATTGTGGAGACAAGGAGTCCCGGTGCGATCCCAATTGTGGAGGATGGTGCCTCCGAGGCCACACCAAAACGCGCAAGCTCGTCCTCTTTTTCGTTTCCGCCGATATCACTATGACCAGGCACCCAAATAACAAGTACCCTGTTACACTGAGAGAGGGAATTCAGAGTAGTCTTACACTCCAGTACTAAGTTGGATGTTGTAAAGGGCTTTGACAAAGCCTTGACAGCCGCTTGACTGTCCGACCAGATGTAAATCTGCTTATTCTCAGCATTTAAGCCAAGAAGGTCCCTTTTCGCTTCAAGAATGGCCTTGAAGGTGTATCGCATGTTCAAAATACGGCTCCTCACCGAAGACGCCCGCTCCGGTATTGTCTTCAGATTTGGAGCCGTCTGTATAAATTGTGATGTCTATCAATGCTTATCAGCATGGTCTCGAAGAGGTGGTCGCTTTCCCTATGGATATCAGGTGCGATGGACCGCACAAAATAAAGCATGGATTCGTGCGGAACCGTGGTTCCCGCATGGATCCAGCCCCGATTCAGAGGTGTATATTGAGGATAACCTCAAGAGCCCGAGTGCTGGTAGACTTGAATGCGTCGCTTACACTAAGTAGGCACAATGTTTGAATCTTTTCCAATATCTTACGATGATTCACATACTCCATTGCTTTCCACCATACCATAGAGCCATAGGCCAACATGGGTCGGATGACGCTGGTGTATATCGACAGGATCATCCGCGGTTTGAGTCTCCACTTTTTCCTTATGGTTCTGCGGCACATTGCGAAAGCTCTAACAGGTTTATTCGCTCTGTCCTCAAGGTGTGACTTCCAGCTCAGTTATTTATCTAGTATGATGCCTAGATATTTCACCCTGTCCTTAAGCTCCCATATAGATGGATGGAGGGCAGGTTCAATCTTGCGATGTTCCTTTTTTTTTGTAAAAAGGCATAAGTTGGCTTTCGAAGGATTAATGCACAGTCCAAAATCCGTAGTCTGTGACTAGTCGGATCGCGTTATGCACCAGTGCACAAAGCTCCGATTCAAAACATCTGCGTAACATACGGTTTTATACCTCATCCGGGTGAGAGTTAGCAAGAGATCGTCTATGATGAGCACCCACAATAAAGGTGATAGGATACCACCTTGTGGGGTACCCCTGTGGACCTGTTTGTTGGTATTTAAAAATGTTTTTGTTTTTACTAGACTCAAAAATACGAGAATTTATTCGGAAAGTACAGATGCAAGGCAAATAAAAATTCGAAGGAAATCATTTTTTCACAGATATGATTGATGGGATCCGACACTGCGACAAACTGCATTAGACTGGTAGTGTCTGCTTAATATGGTCGCGTAAATTCTAAATTCCAAGAAGTGTAAGAGTACGTTCAGGGAAGTTTCTGCTGAACATCATTGCCAACTTATTTCTGTTAATGACGAGGATAGAACAGACGAGGATACTATGGCACCAATTGTTTACGAAGTTGAAGGAGCAACTCGCGTTAAAAATACTTTCCAGGACAAGGAGGTGATTAAGAGACTTCTATGACATCAACAATCAAGAAACTCATGCCCAGATTCACGAAATGAATTATGATTGAGGTCCGTGCATACATGCATGTCCATAAAATGCATTATTGAAATTTTCTGAACTACTTATCGTTACTTTCCGAATATTTCTCATTAATATCGATCCAATCGAATCTTAATCGATTTTGTGTAAATTCATTTGTGATACAAATGAGAAGATATTGCAAAAAGAGCTTTCTTTTGTCGAACTTTAAAATAAGAAGAAAAAAACTGATTAGACAGAAAAGAAAAAAACTGAAAATTAATTTTACTTTCTCAACATTTTCACTAAAGCGAGAAGTCAGTTGGCTTTAGCTTTCACTTCCCCCTTCCCGGTACTTAATGAAATGCACAAAATTTTAACGATTTTTTGGCTCTCCTTCTTTTAATTTACCCCTTCAAAACTATAATAACACAAGTGCTATGAACTCCATGCCATCAATTCTCAATTGTTTTTGGTATTTTCTTCCGGCTTAAATCAAATTGCATTACAAAAGTTGATTGCCCAAACAATGGAATTCCGTTAAAGGTATGTAGGTATGTATACGTACCTATATAAAAATGTATTATGTATCTAGGTGAAACGTGCTCCACCGGGTATATTGTCCAATTGTCCAGTGTATCGTGACAAATTCTGTCTGACCAAAAGAAATCCACAAAAAGTTACATCTTAATTGAACTGTGGTATAACGATGGCGGCGGGTGGCGGGCAGTGCCGCATTATTAATCGACGCCTGATTAATAGACCAAGACCACCATCATCCAAACATAAATATTTGGAGGCAGCTCTATTCGATATCACTCATTGGATTAAAGTCGATGACCGTTTTAATTTAATTTTTTCCATTCTTGTGTCGTCTAAAAAAAATACAAAAAATAAGGGGGCATGGCGCAGAAGGCACAATACTGATAAAGTTAAGAGAATAATTTATCAAAAACTCAAATAAAATCATTGTCAAACAGATTCACAGTAGAAGCATTGCGCGCAGTCCATTTACTGTGGGAATTTCCATTCACTTAAATGAATAGACTGATCATGCGCTGTAGAAGAACGCGTCAAGATCAAGACTCAACGCAGATAGTTATGTGTCTTTTAATTATATTATTCAAATTCTCTGAGCATCCGTGTACAATAGCTATGAAAATTAGGAATTGACGGAAACTGCCTATGAATATAGTGGACAGGAATTATGTTGGTAAAAATAGTTGTTTTCGTCATTAATAAAATTACTCCCCCAGTGTAGTGCAGTCAGACGTTCCTCCATTCAAATTCAGCGATTACATTCGTGTATGTTTTTTTTTTATCTCAAGTGGAAAATATATTTTAGAGACCGGCTGGGTTGACAAGAAAACATAAAAATAGAGTTATCGTCACACAAAAATGAAATAACTTATGGTTGAGCTTTGACACTTATGACGAATGGAATCGATATACTAATCGGGTTGACTAATTAACACGTTTATCGCATTTTATTTGTGGCAATTACTACACCAATAACTTTGAGATTTATAATATTTGTGTCATCGAAAGCAAATGGAATATCATGTATGTACATATGTATGGGATAGATTGAACAACTAATCGAAGATTTTAATAACTTGTGAGATATTTTATAGATGTCCAATCAAATTTTCTTATAGACTTGTAGCTTTGTACATTAGCGAACAGGACTATTACTCACCAACTGCAAATCTTTGTCAATTTAAGGGGTAATCATCACTAATTACACACATTTGCTTATAATATCAGAGATGGCAGAAACTGTATCACCATTAAAATCCATGAAATAATTGAAGATTAGTTGGTTGCATTAGTTTATACATGGAAATCAGCAAAGTGCCAGGAACTAAGTTGCTTATATAGAGAGAGAAAATAAACAAAAGCCAAACCATATTGAATTGTAGGAATCAGGCGCGTATACAGGGGAAGGCCGGGGAAGCGGCTTGGGGTCATGACCCCCCTTCCCTCGAAGCGCTACCTAACCTTCGCGGTTATTGTATGAGCGAGCTGTAAAAGTTTAACAGGATCATTTTAGTATGGTACGGTTTGGTACGTATGATTTGTTTGTTTCTTATGAGTAGTAATAGTGGATTGGCGTATAATAGTCATTCACTCGTAGTTCTTCGTCTTTTGAACGTGTACAAATTTTTAGAATTTTCTTGCTTTTTTATATAGTGTCGGTCGAAAAGTCATCTATCATACCTATCACAGGATAGTAAGTAATTTTGTAATGCGTATTTATTTTAGTATTCCATTGTTTAGAAAATGGCACATAATGCTTAGCAGCCCAGTTATGAAGATGCTTTTATATTTTTGTTGCGCCGATTACTCATCATATACATATATGAAAAAGCATACAATTTCGAGCTTAAAAAGTGTTATTGTTTCTAAGAAATTGGTCAGCGATCATAAATTTTTTTTATCTATCTGATTTTCCGACGGTAGACAGCATCGGGAAATTTTCTGTCAAAACAGGTAGTCGAAAAATTGGGAGTACAATTGCAACGACACAGGCAGTGAGCGGCGATTGTGAAAAAAGAAGATACTGAAATTTCATTTGTTATTAGTTTTGAGCGTTTTGAAACAAATTTTTATCGAGAATATTTTATATTATTTTGAAAGAATTGAAATGGACCAAAATGTGGAAAGGAAAAATTTAATATACAGAAATTAACTAAATTAAACTCAAACTAAATGGCAAAAATATCACAAATTTACCATTTGTATTTAAGCGCCTCGAAATAAGGATGCACAAAATTTTAAAATCATCAATATAGTAATCAAATGATACATTGAAAGGCAAACCTCGATGTTGTTAAAACATCGATGTTTTGATACATTGATGGAACGAATTGCGAAAATGCTTCCCAAATAAATTTATTTGAGAATAAAAACTTTTTAATTAATCCGACAAAGTTCAGTTTAAATCATGTTACAACTGTTGGAAATAAAACACCAAATTGATTTATGATTTTCTTATAGTAGGTAGGATAAGAAGGAGTAATGCCCGTCAAGGGGCGATGCCGGTGGATCGGAAATCTCGAAAAGTACTACACCCACATACAAGACTTTCAGTAATAAATGAGTAGAGGGAAGTGACGTGAATGACCACTCACTGTCAGCGTACAAGGGAAACGGACTTTGTTTATTTTCCATCGCTTTCATGTAATTTTGAAATGTTTTAGAAAGTATGAACTAAAGATTTGAAAGTAATTGTAGTTTTATATTCATTTATGTAATTGCATAAGGCTCTGTTATTGTAAACATTTTTTTTTTGTATATTTATAAAATTTGATGTTGAATTGAAAATGGGCTCCCTGGGTAATACCGGTCAAGTGATCGCCATTACCTGTTGCAAGGAAAACTACATCGTGATGTTGTCCATTCCACCACATAGCTCCCGTACGGCACAACCGTTTGATGTGTCCTTTTATGGATCTTTAAAAACTGCCTATAGAAGGATATAGAATCCCATATGATGGCAAAATAACACCCTTTGATGTAGCTTTTTTATTTAACAAAACTTATGCCCAGGTCACTAACAAAAGTAAACGTGAATTCGAATTTCGAGCGTCATGAATTTACCCCATAAATCCTAAAGTCTTTAACAACATCTGATTATTTTATTTATCTCATTAGATGTGATCGCCATTATCCTCGCGCCTGACTGGGATTACCCCCATACATGGACAATGGCGGTCAAATCTATGTTTTTTTTTTTAAATGGCTCCTGCTACTTTAAATATATCGATCATAAAAGTTTTAAGTTTCCACGTTTTTTTCATAAATAGCTTAACTTTGTTATTATTCTTGAAATAATTAAACATATGAAGAAAATGAAAAGTTATAAGTGTTTGTCATTAAGTGGCCGGCATTTTCCCTTCTTACCCTAATACTACATAATTTTAGAAAAAAAAGTAAATATAATCAACTAGAAAAAAACACCCCAGTATCCCAATAATTTTCAGCAAGACTGTTCATAAATAAAAGTTTAGACAACGTCTTTCCCTTTAGGCGATTTCTCTGCTAATAAAGTATTTGGCCCGCCTTTGAGAAGAGCCTTTCTAAAGGAATGGAGGTTGGCTACGATGGATAAATATTTTGGTGCTATTTTAGACAAATTAAGATGGGATTCCTTTATATTTTGCCATTGCACTATAAGATTACCTGCCAGTTTTCCCGTGATTGAACTTTTAAGATACCGAGGTATCTCTGACTCCGCTTCTCCTTCTTGCGAAAGTAAAATGGTTTTTAGCAATTCGGTTATGAGCACTCCACAGATCGAATTATTTATTGCCTATAAAATAAGATAACGAACAATGATTGTAACAGAAACTATAAGAAAAGGTGTCCACGCAAGAGAACGGGATTACTCGTTGAAAGGGAATAGGTGCGTACTTTAAAAATCAAATAAAATTCTAAAAAATATACATATTTTCATTAGGAAAAGTATTACCTTTTTCAATAACATTTTATGTACAACTGAAAGAGAAAAGTAATCATTGTATATTCCTTTTTGAAGTATTTCGTATAATTAATCACATCATAAATGCTTAGAACCATTTAGGCTACATGCAGTAAAAATTATTCAGTAGATCCAATCAGAATGCTCTTTACGTAAAAATTCTTTGCAAGAGTAATTTCGCGAAAACTGTCCATTTCATTCTTACTTATAAAGTTGAAGTGACATTCGGCTTTGTTAAACATATTTCTCAACGTATGCTGTGATGTTTCACATGTATCGCATATGAAGTTCAGGATGATGATTCTGATCATTTGTCGTAGCTTAGGCGTATATTTTTGTCACATATTTTGACATTTCACCACAAATTTGTCGTACTTTTATATTCGCCATATTCATTTTGATTTATCATTTTCATCAACCACAAAATAAACTAAAATGAATTTTCAATGAATAAACGTCGGAATATACGCCTAAAAGTACAACAATTAGTCAGCTGCTTCTGACGTTGTGACAAAAATTATACACTATAGTAAATTGATATTCTACATCAACTTACAACACAAGTTCTTAAATTCTAAAAATATTTTTAAACTTGTAATGTGAAGTGTCATTTTCAGTTCATTCTATGTAATGCAAGGCTTGCTGAGCTGAATAAAAACACAAAACAAGCAATGGAAAAGATCATTTCATTGTATATTCTGACATTAGTACGACAAAAGATTAGAATCAACCCCAGGCATGAATATGCTGTGTTACTGCAATTCTACAATTTTTTAACCTCGAGCTAATCTTAAACTGTAATTAGCTGTCAGTTGAAAAATTTAAATGCTATACCATTTATCGATGTATCAAATATAAAATTTCGATGTTGGCGATGTTTCTAAAGACGAAAATCGATGTCATAACATCGGATATTTTTTAAGAAACATCGATGTTATCGATACATCGTGTCGATCCCTACCTCGAAATATCCATCCAAACCACGTCTTTTTTGGTTGCCTTGTAAATCATAAATTATTTTATGATTTCGAACTCCCTCAATCAATTTTTCATCAAAAACCTTTGTTTTGAAATTGACGCGACGGCTTACAACCTTGACAAAAATAAATGCCACAACAATTTCATTGGTTTGATTTTGTTGGTAGTACTGCAGTGACGACGGCAAAATTAGAAATTGATCAATCCCGAAGGCAAATTCGTCGACCGCTGACCGTCGCCCATCGTAATTTGCGCATTCACATAAGACGCTGTGCTTTTAGAAGTTTGACAGCGGCATTTTTTCGTCGTTTGGCGTTGACTTAACAAATTTTGTTTTACGGTTCTTCCAGTAGAACCCTGGTTCCATGCAATCAAAGTCTAGCCACCCGTTGATTTTTCATAGCGAAACTGAGTCAAGGCTGGGTGAGTTTTTAAAAATTTTTACATTCGTAGGGAAAATTTTTTCTTAGAAATACACTTGCAAATTGTTGTTAGGAATTTGAATGAATAACTATTAACCGACAACAGTCCAAACGAATTGGTGCATTGATTCTGGTGGTTCACTCGTTCAGTTTTCTTAGAAAGATCTGAAAATTCTTCTTTAGATTTTTCATGCACTATTGTCAGCAGACAATGGTTCGAAAGAGTTATATTAATTTAGGTGCCTTGGCTGATCTGGGTCGCTAAAGATATTTATGAGCGTTAGCAAGCATACATTTTGTTCTTAGAAATTTACTTGAACATTTTTCTTTCGAATTTTTATACACTATTGGTTGCTGAAAACGATCAGTTGGATTGATGCCACTAAAATTGTTTCTACAATTTTTCTTAACAATATTTACAGCAAGACTATAAAAATAAAAACCATTCGCTTTTCTCTGCCTGCGGTAGTTGCCGTTGCTTTGCTTGTACTTTCGTATTAACTCAAGTACCGTTGTTTAATTTAACTTTACGTTTACTTTTAATTTATAGGAGAAGAATAAACTAGCTACACTAATTAGTGATGGAGGTAGAAATAGTAACGAAAGTGGAAAGCAGAAGACTGATAAGACCATTGATAACTTCTTTCAGAAGAAAGCAAGATCAGTTAAGTTCCCATAAAAAAAAAAGTGAGTGATATACATATCACGCACTTCTACTCCTATTCCTTTGAATGTGAATCAAGGTGCAAGCTCTCACCCGTGACAGAATCGGTTGCGTCACATCTATTTTTACTATCTTTGCACGAGAAAGAGTAGGTATCTGGATATGAGTCCTTAATGTCTGTCCACTCTGAGATCGACATTGATGTGGATAATATTATCGACAGGTTTTCCAAATTAAACCGAAAATTTGGTTTTGTGATATCTAACTTGAATATGATAAAAAAAATTATTAAAAGCGACTACTTTGGACTTTTTCCTTCCCCCTCGAACATTTTAGTTGTGACCAACCCCAGGCTGCAGGTCTGGATACGCGCCTGCTAGGAATTTACATTCCTCATGTCAAATGAGCGACTATAGGAACTGCCACGGTAAGTTAAATATAATATTAAAACATGAAAAATTTTGTTTTTGTTTTTTGTTTTTTTTTTTTTGTTTTTAATGACCACTCTGGGGAATGTTCTGCATCCTATACACGTGCCAAAATAAGTCTGCCAGATTTTACTTATATGAAAATGGCATAGTTTTTACTTCACGCGCATAGAAACATGAAAAGGGGGGGGGGGGGGGGCGCGGATTCTATAACCTGGAGAATTGTGGAATTTGAGAGATAAGAGTTGATTTGACAGTTAATTCTCGAATTTGCTTTGAGAATTACCAAATTCTCTACTCCACTTGTTAAAATTCTCCGATGTTTCGCAAGTGGAAAAGTAAAAGAATTCTCAACTGAGCATATTGCCTATTTTTGTTGTATTTTGAAAAGGTAGGTAACCTAGATAACCTACGTATTTTCAAAATAACCGGTGGGAATCTTTTCGCATTTCTCTCACACTTTCCTTAATTCTCAGACCATGTTCGTGAATTGGCAATGGAGAATCAGGGTCTAGGGAATTTAATCGGAGAAAACGAATATTCTCATCTCCCCAATCCCCAAATTCTTCGTGGTTACAGAATTCCGCCCCAGAGAACAGAACTGCATGAATTCGCATATTGGTCTCACCAGCTCTCATCAGCTAACGGATTTCATTCGATTTTTAACTAGTTTTCGGAAATAGTTAATAACGGAAAACATTACGATTGGGGAAAAAGCCAAGTCAAAGTACGAAAAGAAGAAAACAAAGGCGCTCAAAATGCCGCATATAACAAAAGTTTTTTTTTATGTTCGTTAATATAAAAATATGAGATAAAGCATAGCAACAAATCAGCTGAAAGATCTGATGTTTCTCACTTTTAATATACAAACTATATAGATATTACAACAACCAACCAATAAATAGAAGTGTTTACCCAACCGAGGTATGAATCGCTAGCCCCAAAATATTTTAATATAGAGCATTCCAATATTCGCTAAACCATGATTTCTTAAAAATCATGATGAACTGAAGTGTGGTATATGTATTAAATATCTCTATGGTGAAAATTCAATTAACTGATTCTTCGTCAGCAAGCGACAATTGCAGCAGTGCATCTTCCAAGATGACAATAAACCAATCATAGTGAAGCACACTCAGAGCATTGGTAAGTAAGAATATCGGTGCCTCATTCTTCAGATGCACAACCATACCGGTAATGTACCTTCATACGACCGCTTCTCGACCTATCGGGCTCCTAACCGTTTCAAGGTTTAAATAATTTGAATAAGAATACCAATTTGAAAGCTTCTTAAGGAAGATCATAGGAACAAGGATCATGAAGTTTTACGAGACAAGTCATACAAGAAAATGATTTTTGTAAATTAACAATATTAGGATCCTTTTAACTTTTTGCTAATATCATCCGAACCATTTATTTAGAAATGTAAGAAAAATTTCCAAGCTATGATTTTAGTATTTCAAAGTTAAAATTAACCTTTGTTAGTCGCTACATAAACGTTTCATAATTGAAAGAAAAAAAATATTTAAATATATGAACAAAATAATTTCTTTCAATAATAAAAAATAAAAAATAAATTTTATACCTACATATGTATGTGTGAATGCAAAAACATACATATGTACATATATGCATCATCAAGGTGTACTGTGTTTCATCAAGAGTATAAAAAGGTTTTATGAATGTTTAAAATTCTCTATACTGCATTCTAAAAATAAAATAATAAAATACTCTGATTAAATAAACCATTTCAGATCTAACCACTTTGATTTCATTGAAACAACCACAATTTATATGCTTGCAATGTAAATATGCACCTTAAATCTCAATAAATAAAATAATACTGTTGGGAAGAAAATCAAATTAAACAAACTTTGATATCCTCTCCAGAAGTACCATTACATATGGTTCGACGGAATAAGTAAAACATTAACTGTAAATTTAAAGATGACGTTAAATGTAAACATAAATGATTTGAATAAACAAAACTAGATCTGAGAAATAGCAGAAATTTGCGAAAATCTTTTCCGCAGATTTTATATGAATGAAAAAGAAAATGTACAAGAAAATGCATTTGCACACATATAGTCATATTAAAGGATAAAAGAATATATTTCTTTCATTTATAAAACATTGGTGAAACATATTCAATTCACACACTCTCATTTTCAAATAATGCAAGTTTCTTCACACGATATAATATTATAATGCATGATGCCGTCGTCCAATATACAACCTTTAGATGTAAGTAAATATTATATGGAGAGTGTTTGTAGATATGTATGTAAATTCAAACCTTAGCAACACTTTGCTTTTTTAATTTCCAATGTCGACACTAATCCATTCACAATTTCATCACAAATTTTCTTTTATTTATTTTTTTTTTATTTTTTTATCAACACAATGCACTACCACACATCTTCATTTTGTATTCGTCTTTTTCATAATCTTCTTCTTCTCCTTTAATTAATTTATTTTTATTTATACTCTTTCAATTCTATTTTTATATCACTATGAAACGCACGTTGAATAAATTTTTAGTTAAAATTATATTGAAATTTCGTAGTTTGTAAATATAATTTCATTACAAAAGCGCGTATTGTAAGACAATCCAAATACAACTGATATTATAACACAGTACTGTACTGAGAGGCAGGGGGGCAAAAAAGCAGCTCAAAACCACAACGGAAAACCAGATAAGCTTCGAAGAAAACAAAACGAAAATTGAACTGATAAGTCCTACTTCTTCATGTGTTTTTTTTTTTTTTTTTATTATTATTTCCTTACTTAATCAAAACGTACAAGAGATTACACCAACACACACACACATATGTTTTTATAAAATGGATAAAATTATAAAATTTATATTTGAACAATCCAATAAAAGAAAATAAATAAATAAATAAATAAAAGAAAAACAGAAATTGTCAGGAATATAAACGATTTTTTTGTTGCTTTAATTATCATTTATTTCCGGCCAACATTCACATTGAACAAATCTGGTAATTTTCCAAATGAAACCGTTTTGAAAGTTCCACTTTTTTGTTTCTAATAAAAGCAATAATGTCGACAAAACAAAAATTAAGTACTTGTATTTCGAAAATATATTCGAATATTTTCGATACTTAGATATACCTCGAAAATTTTATTAGTGATAAACGGCACGACGCGACGGTCCGACTCGACGACAAAGACGACGCGATAGTGTCAGATCGGAGATATAACCGGCTTACACAGCTGGAGCTATTGGACTAATAGCACCAAATCAAAAGCGACATGAACTCTTAAGAACATCAGTACCTAGATACATATGTATATACACAGAATTCGACTTAGAACGCGCATAGACAGTTTTCACATAGAGAAAGTTCGTCATGTACCGTTTGTGGCGGCTGTAAACTTTGTTGTGTAATGTATAATCTATATGCATATGTATATTGGTACAATCATACATATTTTATATTTCATTTTATAATATCACACACAAACTTATACTACTCGTCTGTGTATAATCAGTAGTCTGGTCTAGTAAGTATGTCAATTTTATAGAGAAATAGTATCTGCTCTATTTGCTCTGTGTACTAGCTGCTGATGAGGAAAGAAATGGTACAACAACAGTGTAAGCTACAAAGCGTAAAGCACTAGCCGAACTTTATCCCAATTCAAAAATAAATTTCTAAAAAAGCTTTTTGTATGATTCTTTATAGCATATCGCTCTCATCGTAGCTATGTATATAATTTTATAGAGTTTGAATTCTACTACAAAGAGGAATTTTGCTTCAAATATACACACTACTCTATATATTAATATAAAAGAAAGAGAGAGACATGGAAAAGCTCTCAAGTCTCAACACAAAACAATAAATTGAAAGCCATGTGCTCACAGAAATGATTAGCAGGCTGTATAGGGTAGGACTGGCTTTATTTCTAGGAAGTTAGAAAACGCACGTTTACAAAATACAACTGGAATTTTGTTCTTAAAATACGAGACTTCTTCTAAATGTCATTCTTTTGTAGGTAAAGGAGAACTTCAAAGGTCGTGTATCTATAAACTGCAACTATAACGATAAATGCAAGAAAGAATACGTGTGCAATTGTAACTGAGGGGGGCTTTATAAATAATAATATATTAAAATCGTTACTGGTAGTCAGTAACTTCCTACCTCCTGGAGCGTAACAAGAGTAGCACCTTTTTAGGGTTCCGTACCCAAAGAGTAACAAACACTGACTTATAACAATATAACAACAAATAATAAAAATTAAAGGGGGCCCCCATACAAGAAACGTGATTTTTTCGGCGTTTTGTATCTCATTAACCGTAACAGGTAGACATAAACATAAACATTTATTTATTTGAGTACCCATGCCAAAGGCACGCATAGCGCTGGGCACATCTTAGAAAGTTACATAGTAGCACAGTGCAGTACAATATAGCACAGTCCAGTACACAGTGCATCTGGCAAATAGATTTACATAGTTTAAAATAAAATAAGATAAGATAAAGGTTCAGCATAGATAGTTGAAGCTTCTGAATGATGGATATCCGGTAACATATCCAAGCCCGGGACCGGAGGTTGTGAGGCAACTGAAGTATAAATTAAGGAAAACTGAAGACCATATTGACATAAAGATTATTGATAGGATAGAAGGCAGAAGGCCATTAGATAGTTGCTGTCAGGAAATCCAGAGCTTCAGACTTAAATGAATTTAGTGAAGCACTGCGTCTAGCCTCATCTGACATATGGTTCCAACATATGGCTCCATTCAGGAACACAGTTTTCCCACCGAACTGCGTACGAACCCTGGGAAGGACAATTCTGTGGTTGTTCAGGGCGCTCCAAGCGAAACGTCTAGTAATGTAGTTTGGCAGTAGACCGTGTCTGGCCTTGAATATCAGCTTTAGGGTGTTAAATTAGTACATGTTAGCAAGTGGACAAGGAAGAAGCATCGCAAGAAACTGTGGGGGAACATATGTGAACCTCGTTTGAAACTTAAGACATATCTAGCGCATGCCTTGAACGCACGGATTAATTTAGAAAGATTACCGATGGAGATGGGGAACAGGACTATATCAGCGTAGAAAAAAATCTGTAGAATCAGAGCCGAGAAGAGCCTTGTGCGGGTGAGCAGATCAATATGCTGGGAAGCAGCATAGAGCGAACGCAAACTATAGTATACCCTATATCTGAGGCTCCCAGGTGAGGCCTGAGTCCATGAGGAGACCGAGATTTAAGATCGGCTTGGTTGATAGTGTAACGGTATGACCTAGAATATGAATATTTGGAAGATCAAAAGATAGGTTGGTGATGTTTCTAAGACGAATTGAATATACGATGGCCTGAGTCTTGGAGGGATTGAGGGACAGACTGTTATTAGCAGAACACTCCGCAATCCCGGCCAGAGTTGAATTAATAGTTTCAGCAGTCTCACTAATATTGTCCCCAGGGGCACCAGAGTATATCTGGAGATCGTCTGCATATATGTGGTAACGCACTTTGTTCAGAACTATACTGACATCATCTATTAAGAGCGAGAACAAGATTGGGGCCAACACCGCTCCTTGTGGCACTCCATCAGATACCGGTCTCATCGAGGAGTAAGTCATTGCACTTTACCATGAACTGCCTTTGCCTTAGATAACATTAGATCAATGCACACGCAGTTGTTGAGAACGCAAAACGTGTACGTAGCTTGTCAATCAGCGGTGTGTGTAGAACTGAATCGAAAGCATTATTGTAGTCTAGTAACACATGAATGACACAGTTACCTTTGTCGCAGAGATCACGGATGTCTGTGGCAACCTCCAGCAGAGCGGTGCTGGTTGAATGATGTCACCTGAATGATTGTCGGTCTGACATTTGTTGTTAGCGTCTACATGTGTGAAAATTTGATCCGCTTTCAGTGTCTCAAGGACTTTCGATATGGTTGGTAGCTGGACAGAGATGTTCAGCATACTCGTCCGGATCAAAATCAGGTTGAGCCCTCGCTTTGGAGCCGAAGCCTATGTCATTTACTTTGCTTCAATTGATGACATTCCCCTCCCTGATACCCTTCATCGTGTAATCTCTTAATTTAGCTCTGATCATGTAGTCGGCCTGCCTTCTCAATAGTTGAAACTCACGATGGCTCGCAACTGTTTTGCCACTTTTCCATTGTCTATATGCGAGATCGCGATACTGACATTTCAGTAGAATTTCAGGGAATTTAAAAATTGGAAGAGGTAGCTCTCTATCTGACACTATTTTCGTGCCACTATATACATAGCACTCGAAATCATATTATATATCCTCCACCATTTTTTCCCAGAATGCTTTTCGGATAGAGAATTCCATTAACATCAAAACCAAAGTTCATCAACTGAAGTTTAACGTTTTTCCCGGAAATAATAAAATAAAATAAAAGTATATTTTCAGTCCGATCTTCCAACAAGTAACTGCAAGGATTAGTCCTATTCTAGATCTCAGCACTTAACTCAAAATCAAAAAGTACTAAAGGATTTCCCCCCCCCTCTCTCTCTCTCTTTCTCTCTCTTTCTATCTATCTTTTTATCTCTGCCTTGGACGTGAAATAGTCTAAGTCGCATTTTTATGATACTCAAATGTTTAAAAGAATTCTGGTGAATCTAAAATCCTGTCCAGACAAGAGAGACAGCCAAAAGTCTATAGAAGCAAATACTTTTGTGTTCGCTATCTATAATATAGTATCAATGGAAGCTTTAGGATAGCTATGATGAGCTGGAGGATTGATCTAACAAAATATAGTTGAACTCGTTAGATATACTATGTAGATAACCAAATCATCAATGTTTGTGAATTTTCGACCATAAATATTCAGTAATGATCTTCCTTCGGCCATGACCAGCATCCTCAATTTAATCGAAATGGCTCCCGAAAACGTATAAGCACTTCTAGACTACAGGAAAATAGCTTTATGCAAAAACCTTCAATTGCGAACTAACTTCCACATACATTGTAACAGTGCAAGAGCCTTGAGGGAAATGATCTTAAGAATTGAAGAATTAATTAAATAGCGTGAATAAATGTTGTGGCTCTAGGCTATTACAGTAGAAATGCAAACCTCAAGAAATCCTAACAAAATCATAAACATTTCAGCATAATATACTACATATTAACGTTTGATCGTTTTGACAGTCTCAACACAAAATTCGTGCAGGTAGTTCCTCCTATCTTGATTCTTTTGTATTAAGCCAGAATCTAAAAAGTCATCAATCATAAAAATGATGACAAAGTGCAGCACGAAGAAGCTAAAGGAGCATGTAAAGTAACAAACCATAAATCACTTTCATTTTCGATGCATGCGCCTCCATTGATGTTGCAACATTGTTGCAAACGCTGTGGTTTTGTTTGATATTACTTCACATTCATCCGATATTGAAGTACTTGGGCTTAAAAGAAGAAAGAAGCACCATTGAAAAACCATGACCAGTGTAATGACCGTAAATCAAAGCGGATGTAAAAAAAAACAGTTTTTGTTTTTTTTTTTAAGGAGGGCATACAAAGTTTAAAGCAAGTAACTTGGGAGATATCAATTTTGTTTTGTTATTCTTCAACCTTTGTTCGATAGTGAAATTCATTTAAGATATTCCGCTTGAGTTATTTTCTTTGTATATCAATAGCTTTGAGATAATGTATATGTAATATATAGGTACATAAATATTTGGAATATATGTATTTCAAAACAATGATTTCAGTTTGATTCTAACTATGGCTATTATGACAATTAATTAAAATAAACGAACCGTAACATACTTAAGTTAACTGCTATATAATTACATTGGTATCATCATTACCATGAAATATTATAAATATTTCGATTCTTTTCAGTATAAAACATTCCATAATTGTCGTGCATAAACTTATGAAGAAGATGAAATAGATAATAATGACTCATATAAAGAAATTGCTCTCTGCAAATTTCAGGAGATCCATGTCATATGATATCAAAAAATGAGATGTTATTAGAGGACTTGAAACTTCAACAATTAGATGGATTAGATCTATATTATAGAATTTTAAAGATTTCCTTCCCAACTGGGAAGTATGTCGATTACTACTAGTTACTCGTAAATAGGGATTCTCCTTGCGATAGTGTCCTTTACCCGAAGACATTCTGAATATATTAAACTAAGCTCCCGCTAAATATCCCCGAACTAGAAGAAAACTGGTGCTAACTAAAACAAAGAAATTATTATAGAACCCGTTCACAAATATAAGGAAATTAAATCTTAAATCTACAGCTCTACATACGTACATATGTGTATAGTACAAGGATTTTACGTATACTCTATAAACTATGGCTGTATCTTGCTGTTATAATACTTAGTGACTTAACACCGAGTTAAGATCTATGCAAATTCATGCCTACGCCACTGAGCTTAAGTACTTTGAATAACAGTTAAAACATTTGGCTAGCTTCATAACTTTATTAAAATTAAAGTTGAATCTGTTTAAATAGATGGCGGTTGATAAGAATTTGTTAGTTAGCTATCAATCTAAGTAAATGAATCCATATAGAGTAACTTCGTCTTTATATAACACTTATAATAAGTAGTAGAGATTACTGTGTGATACACTATGGCTATTATAACAAAACTTGCATTCTAACACCTGTAACAAAAAGGTTCTATCATGCAAAAGTCATGTTTAATCACGTTGGATGTGCCTACGTTTTTTGTTATGACATGCCAACAGTCATAATGCTTAATTCTATGTAACCTTTGCTTGAGACAAAATCTAAAAATGAATGAAAAGCTAAAATTGCGGGCAGAAGATTTTTGTTTGGTTGGAACGTTGTCAAATTCGGAAATTTGTGAAAAGTTTAAAGATAAAAATATAAGTCGTGCAACAATATATCGTGCTATAAAAGCTTGTAAAATTGGTGATAAGTGCGAAAATAAGAAGTCCACTGGAAGACCAAGAGTTTTAAGTGATAAACAGAGTGAGAAAGTGATAAACAAAATTAAAAACAAGATTGGTGTGCCCATGCGAACAATGAGCGCAAAAAATTACATGTATCGCACATGACTATTCAACGTTTCAGAAAAATAATGTCCTGTATAGAAAGAGAAAGAAGGCACCAAAATACTCCCAAAAGCAACTTGAAAAAATGTCAAAATGTTGCCGTGCTTTGCGGTTGAAGCATTTCAAAACTGAAAGAAGAATCGTTATGGACGACGAAAAATATTTTACTTTTGGAAACACAACCTTGGCGGGAAATCGAGGTTTTTACACCGACGATTTTGCCTCATCTCCACCCAACATAAAATATAGGGGCGTTGCAAAATTTGAGCCGAAAATCTTAGTGTGGTGTGCAATTTCCGAAGCTGGTGTTTCGAGAACTTTTATTGGCACTGTTCGAGGGTAAGCGCTAAACGCGGACCGTTATATCGAAAAATGCTTGCCAAAATTGTTAAAGTTCATCGAGGAGAAACATTCCACAGATGATGAAATATTTTGGCCGGACCTAGCATCTTGTCATTATACTAAAAAGACAACCGAATGGCTCAATGCAAAGAACATTAAATTCGTACCGAAAGAGGATAATCCTCCGAACGTTCCTCAAGGATTTTTGGGCATTACTTAGTGCTCAAGTGTACAAAGATGGATGGCAAGCAAATAACGAAAAGCAGTTGCGTCGGCGAATCAGCTTTTCACTAAAAAAAGCTGACGTCAGTGTCATCCAGGCTATGTTGAGTAAAGTCAGATATAAATTGCGAAAAATTGAGGACAATTGGCCATTATCTATTGTTTAAATTTTTTTCTGTAATCTGTTTATTTAATAATTTCAAATTTCAAAATAAAAATAAATAAGAAATTCTTATAACCATGAAAAAAACAGTGTTACTTTTGTCTCAATCTTTTTGTTACAGGTGTTAAAGCTACGGTTTCCAAAAGAATGCAGCAGCGCAATTGCGTAATGGAAATACGTATATGCGCTAATCGCGGAGCAATTACACTTAGTGTTGCCTCATCTATTATAAGTGATTTTTCCTACGAATTACGTTCCAAAAAACACTCGATTACTCATCGTAAAAAATATAACTGCATACTCGAAACTAACAAAAAAAAAAAAAACCTCAAACTATGAATTTGCGTCGACTGAATTGCGCTGGAATAAAAAACACTGCAATTGCGCCCGTAAGCGTGAGCGCAATTACGGTTTTAGTCCTGAGCGTAATTCCGTCACGCTGTTCTCTGGAAACCGTCTCTACTAGCTTCTTTATTCTTGATTACGCAACGTAAATGCGCCACCGCATTCTCTTGAAAACCATAGCTTAAGAACTCGCTAACAGCGTTTAATTCTAGTACATACTTCTTGTTATAGACCTAAGCCTGTTGACTTAAAGATATACGGATTGGTAAGAACTCTAGACTCGATAGGACATTACGAACTGTTTAAACAAAAAACAAACAAAAAAGGTGAAGACAAAGCCGTAGATTGGATGGAATAAGCTCTGGAGTATACTACGTGTTTTTTATACTAACAGATGTACTCAGATCATACAAAAAGATTTGAACTCTGGATCTTTTCCTTTAGAGAATTTATGGCTTAATTAAGACATCTTAGCCACGTACATGTGCGGACTCCCAAAAATAACATGTAACAGTAAATTATTTTTTGCTTTCATTTGCAATGAAATACGAATATTAATTTCTATAATATGAAACAAATGTAATAGATAGGAGTAGTTTATACATACTATAATTTACATTCATACTTAGCTTATCTTCTTAAGCACATCACTACTTACCTGAAAGAGAAAAATATATACATAAATATGTATGTAGGTTGGGTAAGTAACATCATTATACAGAGAAAGTAATTTTTATTTATTCACATAATAATTGTAATTTATGACTAATTCGTTTTTAAATATTATAATAAATCTATTGATAAAGTTAAAAAAAAAAAAAAACTAAAGTAGCTTTTTTCAGATATTAACTCTGAACCTGAAATATTTGTTAAGACGACCCTAATGTGAGTGAAACTTGCCAGTGATAATGATTAAGTGAAAAAATAATTTCCGTATGACATAAATATCTGTGGAACTTTGAAGCCTTTGCTCATTTCTCAAATATAATTCCAAACAAAAATAAATAAATGAAAGATAACTCGCTTGTAACAGTCATTGACATACGAATATTATGTAAAGATAACACGTTTCTAACATGACAACATAGTGACTAATTTCTCAAATATCAGAATTTTGCATTGCATCATCCTAGTGGCGTATATGAAAATATGCCAATAAAGAAACAAAACTATAAGCAACGAGAAAGAGCTCATAAATATCTAAAAAACTATGAATTTCATGTGAACAGGTAGTAATATAATAGCAAGTCGAGAAAAAAAGAGCTTATCGTACAGGTATTGCATAGGCAAACATCACGTTTTATGGAAAAGTTTCAGTGTGTAATATCTACTTTAAAAACTTGTTAATGCTAAAGGGTTTTCCAATAAGAGGTGTTATTTTAATTAGCCCGCTATTTCGGTAGATGTCACTTTTGAAGCTGTCATTTTTTTACATTTGACAAGTAGACTACGCCATTAATAAAAATGAAACGATACACGATTCAACAACGCATTGAAATTATTAAAATTCACTATAAAAATGGTGAAAATGTGGCAGAGACGGTTCGTAAAACTCGAACATTTTTGGGTCGTCGTGAAGCACCTTGTCGTACCGCAATACAGAAATTGGTAGAAAAATTCGAGCTGTCGGGACAAGTTAGTGATGTGAGGAATAAAACCCGTGCACGTCGCTCAAGAACAGCCGAGAATATTGCTGCTGTAGCCGAAAGTGTTGAAGAAAACCCAGGTTTGTCCATTCCTCGTCGTTCTTTGGAATTAGGCATTCCACAAACGTCATTACACCGTATTTTGCATAAAGATTTGGGTCTTAAGGCTTATAAAGTTCAGTTAACACAAGAACTCAAGCCGGCCGATCATCAACAACGTCGAGTCTTTGCTGATTGGGTCCTTGAAATGCATGAAAATGATCCGGAATTCCATCGAAAACTCATCTTGAGTGATGAGGCCCATTTCCACCTCGATGGCTTCGTCAACAAGCAAAATTGTCGCATCTGGGGCTCGGAAAACCCAAGAGTTATTGTTGAAAAGCCTCTCTATCCTCAACGTGTGACTGTTTGGTGCGGTTTATGGTCCCGCGGGGTCATTGGACCTTACTTTTTCGAAAATGAGGCTGGAGCAACAGTTACTGTGAATGGATTGCGCTATCGACGGATGATTAATGATTTTTTATGGCCGGAATTGGATGGTATTGATCTGGACAACGTTTTCTTTTACGGACCGTGTTATCTCTCGAAGAGGTGATCACAATTGGCCACCGAGATATTGTGATTTAACACCTTGGAACTTCTTCCTTTGGGGCCACGTGAAAGGGAAGGTCTACGCCAACAGCCCAGCGTCGATTCAAGACCTCAAAGATGGAATTCGTGAGGTTATCGAGGACATAGGGCAGCCACTTTGCGATTTGGTTATGGAAAATTTCATGAAAAGGATATGGTCCTGTAGGCGTGGTCGTGGTGGTCATTTGGCTGATGTTATTTTCCATTATTAACGGCATACCTTCCTCTTTATAATGAAATAAAGATCCGATCATTTATCTCAAAAAATGGCATTTTTCTTTGAATATCAAAATAACACCTCTTATTGGAGAACCCTTTATATCTATTTAGTAATTTTTCTTAAAAAAATTTTATCTATACTCAAAATATGTAAGTCTATACTTAACGGATATACAGGGTGTTTCACATATGGAAGGATAATCTAGGATAGATATTCCCGAAACAAACAAAGCATTGTACCCGCCGGCGGTTGGCGATATTAAAAATTGAACCTTCATATTTTCTGAATCACCCTATAACTTCTGTAAGATTATGATGATTTTGAATTTGTTAATATTTATGTTCGTTGAATTCTCTATCCATCTTCCTTCCCTCGTACTCAAAATTTCTGAACTCATTTTTATTCATATGTATATGTAACCACTATTTTTACATACACATAAGGTAAATTAAAAAGAGTTGTTGAATTTTACAAACACTCTTGACAACTCTGTAAAGCCCCATTTACTTTTCCTCCATGTTCCAAAATTGAGTATGATTTTCATATCACAAATATATTTATGTATTCGCATACGTACAGCTACAAATTCACAGGTTAACGCAACAAATGCTTTATCATCAACATCAAATGACTTAACTCTATACAAAAAGAAATTTCCTCCTTAAAGATATTGCACATCATTGAGATATTCACCCCCATAAAAATACAGGGCTATACGATGGTACAACACAAGTGTTTATTCCATATACGGGTAATATTTAGGGTAATATTTAGCACATTGAAAACGAAAGTATATGGCATATCCTCAAAATTCGATTTAGAAAAAATTTACGCGTAGCATTGGATATCAAATTTTTAATTAGTCTCAGATTTCTTTGCTTTGAACGATGTTTCGAGTCGTTTTACAGTCATCTTCTTATACAGAAAGACACAACCAAAACCCATTTTGGCTTTCATTAGGAACCCTTAAGTTTCATTATGAGAAGGATAAGTGATTTCATGATAAATGGGGCTCATTTTACCACCACAAAACATAAACTGGTAGAAACTTGAACTCATAGCAGATCCGTTCGTTTAGTCTTTGATAAAGAAAACAAATCCTCGTCAAATAAACGTACACCCCCCCCCCCCTTATTTTGATGGTAGTGATGATGTTAATGGTGAGGATGATGGTACAACGATGATTTCTACAACGCAGCCAAGGTTTTTGTATTTACAGGCCTGTAAATATGAAGGGATTTTTTTTTATTACAAGTAGAAAAGCTTGCCAGCCTACGAATAGTATACTTTCCGTTTACCGCTCAGATTTTCTTTCATAACATTTTAACTTATGATTAAATTTAATTCAAGACATTTCTGAAATGTCATATTCAGAATATGCTGTTGAAGATTCGAGGAGAAGAATAACTATTGTTTCTAGAGGAGTATAGACAAGTGTATATACATAATTATGTATGTAATTATAATATGAAATATTCAACACTGAATTTATACCCTAGGCAGACGAATAAAATCAATGACCATACGTTCGTAATTGATTCTTTCAAAAATCAAGTTATCCAAGATTTTTTGAATTAAAACGAAAGTCCTGTCAATTTTTATATATAATTGACAGCACATTTTTAATAATTAAAATTAAAATTCAAAGGTAAAGCGATTTTGGAAAAATTCAATTACGAACGAATGATCATTGATTTTCCCCGTCTGCCTAGGGTATTAGACTGTTCGCAATTAGTTGGAATATGAAAAAAAAATTTTTCCGTATTCTAAGAAATATTGTAGCAAGTGTTATACCATTTTAGAATCCTTATTAAATGCGTCAACTTTTAAAGTTACTTGCCAAACTGGCGTAGTACATTTTTTTTTCAGTACAATCAGTTAAAGTTCAACGAATTATTCATTTTATATTGTTGGTTCGGTAAAATGTGACATTTTCTCCCAAGCTAGATCAGTTGGCTTAGAACTTAAAGCAACAGGTTACATAAGCACTATTCGGGATTACATAAGAAAAACAAAATTGAAAAAAAGTAAAGATTTATAGCAACAGGAGCTAATAAACCATCACAAGGTGTACATTTTCTCGAAAACAAAAGAAATGCCTATAATTTGAAAAATACATGACTTAGATTTTTTTTTAATATTTTTTGGTAACTGTTAGGATTTGGTCTATCACCCGGTTCCGGCTTGACATCGACTTACTGGAAACCCTGTATATATTCCAGTTTAAGGTATAAGCATAGCATATCATAATAATCACATCAGATTATTACAATGTAAACTACAATAACAATGCGTAATTTGTTGTGTTTTGTACCAGATTGGATCATAATAGTAGTTAGTACCTCAGCTTTCAATTGCTATCTCACAGAGTATCATATGGATCTATTTTCGGATATGTTTTTTCTTATTATGTTGATAGTTTCATAGTGTTAAGCTCAGTAAATTCCATCCCTATTTTAATAAGGAAATATTGTATTATATATTGTATTACTACAAAGCTTGGCTAGCTTTGTTAACTCATACATATATAAGTGTTTATATAAATCTTAATAGGCAGATGAATGATATATCCAAAGTGCATATATACGCCAGCATTATTCTCACGTTTTAGTTTGTTATCGTAAACATTTTACCAAGAGATGGGTTTTATTTTTTGAGATTTTTTTTATATCAGCAAGTGAAATAGTTTTCACATTTTTTTAGAAACAAGTTTTGAAATGAGAATTCATTGAAAGGACAATGTATTTGCCAAAACGTCTTATTTTTGTTACTATAATTTACCATAATGAACACAAGAAAGAAGCAATGGAAACTTTTCAAAATTATGCATTTGTTCACAAACATTTTTCATATAAGAAATTTTCAACTTGAATTGGAAGCAGTATTGAAACTAAAAAAAGTCACTATTTTTACTATTTTCTTTGTCGAAAACTAGTTAAATTCCATACTGATTCATCTCCATTATTAAAATATATCTGCAATTTCTCGTAGTAGCTATGGTCAAATTAAACTCTACTAAACATATTAATAATCTTTCATTAAATATTCCCATAAATTAAAAATCCTTCGTTAAATGTAACGTCTAGATATTGCAGCGAGATATTGATCTAGATTAAATTATCCGGAGTGTTTACACTATATTTCCACTTGGATATTTCATGTGATTTTACTCTCCCTCTTTGTGTAAAATTTCTAACACCGAAATTCTATAATTAATGTAAATTATTTTCTGTTCAGTAATTATTTTGAGTTGTAAAATCTGCTATTGAATAGGAAAAACTATAGCGCCAGTACACTGGTTATCTTTGCAATATATTTACTTTAAAATTTCTGATTCTTTATACATTCGTACTAACAGTTTTGCAAATTATTAAGGAAAAAGACACACTTTACTGATTGATGTATACAATAAGAATTTTTTGAGTGTAAAAACGACTTCTACTTTAAATTGTCGTGCAATCAATTGCAGCAGAACAGAATCTTGACGACAAAAAAAATATGTTATATTTGTTTTCAAAATCAGGCAAGGCAACATATGTACGTAATAATGAAAGATAAAATCAATCAATATATATTTACATAATATAAAAAACAGGCAATTTCAAATATTTAGAGTTATGAGAATTCCAATCCTTCGAATAATCTTTGAATATAGTCGAAGAGTTCAAATCATCAATTAATCAATATTTTGAATTTTCAAAAGCATCTTTTCGAGTAATTATCTACTAAATAGAGGAAATATGAAAACTATTTTGTACATAGTAGTTCAAAACAAAATCACATTAAGTAAAATTTGCATTTAAAAATATGTCACTAGAACACGAAACTAAAATAATAGTTGTATGTGAAAGATTGATTATAGATACCAACCTGAAAAATCATTAGGTTTCTGAATGATGTAAGTAATTATAAAATGCCATTTCTGGCGTGCTGTACTCGTTTTATCAATTTCCAAAAACATGTTATCTATACAGCTTTGAATTGTCACTTCAATATACTGGGAAGGTTTAAAACTGTTTCGAAAAAAATAGAACCAGATCGGTCAGATTCAAGTAGAATACTGAAAATCATCGGGGTCATTCAAATTTAAAGGCGCACAAAATAATCATAGTAGTATCTAACATACAAACTTATATGTAGTATGTATTGCATGTAAAGGTAATTAATTGAAACTTATAATTAATAAAAGTTGATGTTTTAGTAATTTAGGGTCATTAGAAAATTTAATGGGACAAGAAACCACTCTGCGTGCACAGTATTTATAGGATAGGTATCGTGACAAACTTCAAGAGTACGTAGATATATGTATATTTAAATCTTAATGAATCATCTGAAACCTTCCTGATGTATTACAAAAAAAAAAAAAAATTATCCATGGAAAAATTTGTTACAATATTAAAAATATGACAATTTAATTATTTTACATAGCGTGATTCTATTTTAAGTACAAAAAGCTAGAGAATAAATTGTCGACCAATAAGAATTTTATTTTTATCAATGGTTCTGGAAAAGCATAGCTATGTACATTATGTATAAAACTACGTCACTGAAAGTTTCTTCTACATCTGCAAAACGATAGATCTAAAACAAATTCACATCTTAGTGTTTTTGAATTTTCCGAAATAAGCTAGGCTACTCAATAAACTAACAGCTAAATTTTGATTTTCTCTATTGAGGACGAAATTTTAGATATCTTATACCTAAAGCTCTCCACAAGGTGAAATTTTGGACCCACATTTGATTAGCATATATGTAAAGGGTTTTCCAATAAGAGGTGTTATTTTGATATTCAAAGAAAAATGGCGTAGTTTCTACTTGTCAAATGTCAAAAAATTACAGCTCCAAAAGTGACATCTACCTTTATTTGAATTATCTTCCAGAAATTATTGTATGTATTTAAACATTATACATTTTTACCCGGGGGTTACAGCTTGCAAGCGATTTTAAGCTTGACAGCAGAAGGCAGTTCGGTTGATGTCTTATCAGCTTGCATGCAAGTTCATTAAAAAACAACAGAAAGGGGGTCGGGGGACCCCCGACAGAAGTAAAACTTCAGGTGTTGTGTTATTTCACTCACTTTGTATTGAAAAGAGAGAGTGAGAGATTCAAATTTCCACGTAGTAGTATTATAAAGTTTATTTAAAAAAAATTTTATTTATTAGCTGCCCCCAAGCACCCATTGACAGCCAATACATACAAATTCTGGAGAGCATGCAGAAAGGCCAAATTTTTCTTAGAAATTTACTGGAAATTTTATTCCATAGAATTGTTATGCATTATTGGAAGACGAAAACGAGTGCTCGAGTCGAGCCATAACAATTTTTATGAGCGTAGACTCGTAAATAAATGAGCAAAAAAGGAGGATAGTGAACGCCGCGAAGTGGGGGAAGGCCAGGTTTTTGTCACTCTTTTCCCCTAAAGCGCCAGTTCACAGGTCACAGCCCAATATAAGAAATTTTACTTCAAAATGGCACTGAGACGTAAAGCCTTGCATATATTGGAAAATTCTAGCAATAAAGGAAGTAACAGAATGATAAAAACCAGAGCTGGGCAATACTTAAGTAAAAAAAGACTTAAGTACTACTTAAAGTACATTTTCGTTACTTAAGACTTATTACTCAATACTTTTGAAATGCCCCTACTTTGTACTTGAATATAAGTACTTGCTTCTATTTACTTGTACTTAAGACTAAGTTTTGTACTTAAGTACCAAGATTTTTACTTAAGTATTTCTGAGACTATTAAGTATCTGCAAATATCTAACTCTTCGTAGAAAATAAAACTCAACCTCGAACGCAACTCCTTTTTTGTTGAGTTTTAAAGCACGCAAAAAACTGTCAAAGCGTGTGCCGCACTCACGCGTCAAGGCAGAACATTAAACAAACTAATAACATGCAAAGACTGGGTAAGTAGAACAAAAACCATTAACGTCTCGCTCGAATATAGAATCGACGATGACTCGAATTGATGACATAACCACTGACATGTATAATATAGATTGCAAAAAGTTGGCTTACTTCTATATTGCTGACTCTTTCGGTCTAAGAACCAAGTTCCAACTAAGAGAGAACTGAAAACAAATAAAATGTGGGTTCGTCGAAATACATGATTCTAAATTAATCATTTAGGGTTATTACTGATAAAAACTGTTTTACCAAAGACAATATATTCATTAGATACGCAGAGGAAATTCTAATTGTTTTATTAAAATCACCTTCCGAGCTGCGTGTACACTTTTTCAACTTCCCGCCAATGATTTTTTTTTTTAATTTTGGCACCGACTTACAAACTCTTTCTGACACAAGTAATTGTGCCCACGTAAAATAGAAAAGTAAGCAGTCCATATTATATTCGTCAGTGGATATTACCAAGGGTAAGCTAGCAATGCCTCCCTCCAATATAAAATCAACAATGCCTCGACCTTATGTAGGGAAGTCCTCAATTTTTTCTTAGAAATTTACTGGACATTCTTTCCTTAGAATTGTTATGTGGAGGCAATAATGGGTGTGCTTGGGCGGACCTCTAATAGTTTTTATGACTGTAGCAATGACAGGTGAAAGTTTTCCTCTACTTGCAGCGTCGAAATCTATAAAAAACTATAAATAGTAGTCACTGGTTACTATACATATTATAGTTTTAAACAGGTATTTATTTATTAATACCTATTAACTGAACTCGACAACGTATGTACAATGATTCTAAAAAAGTACTTCAGAAAGCACCCAGTACTTTTAATAGACTTAGTACTTACAAGTACTTTTCATATATGCGGTACTTGTACTTACGCTGAAGTACTCAGGCCTCCGGTACTTGTACTTGTACTTAAGTACTTTTTCTTTGGTACTTGCCCAGCTCTGATAAAAACCCAAGAAAAAGGAATAGGAAGGTTTTGGTAAATGATGTAATGTAAATGATCCCAGAAAATTTCATTTTCCCGGTATAAATTTATGAATTTCTCTCAAGCATTTCTTTTCCGCCATTTTGAAAACTATATAAATGTCAAATTACTATCTTCTAGCTGCCATGATTTTTCATTGCGCAAATTCGCTATTGACAGTTGGATTACAGGTGCAAGAAGTATGGCAGTGCAAGTTGCATGCAAGCTGTACTTCAGGTGTAACCCTGGATTAAGTTGTGATATCCAGTTCTAACTGCAATTGGAGTAGGATCTCTATACCTGGTCCAAGGTATATAGAAGACAAGTTATTCTCATTAAAAATTTTGTACTAGAACTGTGACGTGTTTCGTCCTTTAACGTATATACATTTCTATTGAAAAGACAGAGAGATGAGAGATTATATTGTGTTCTCTGTACTGTACTTTCCTATACGTTCGGACACAAATGGCGGAACGTGGTTCGTAATGGGAATACCTGGTCTTCTATATACCTTGCACCTGGTCTATCAATAACAGCTTCGTCTTGAAATCACAAAAAAACATATTTTGAGCATGAACAATTATAAAAAATTAGTTTGAGAATTAACCTTAGATACGTGTTTTCATGTATATATACGAATTTAAAGCTCAATTTTAAAAAGTTGTAGAATTTCAACCGAATGAATCTGTAATTCGGAGGAGATCTGCAACGGAATCATCAAAATTTTCAATTTCTGTTTTGATTTCAAAATTTTGCCAATACTATAGCACTAAGAATTTCAAATTTCTGGTAGGGTTGCTTTAAAAAAGATCATTCAATCTTCAAATAAAATATTCACTGAACGGGTTACGAAGAAAGGAAAAATTGGCTTTAACAGCTCCACTGACCTCTGAAATGTAGTCAAATAACTCAAAAAAAGAGTTACCAGATGCTTAGTTACTTAAAATAATAAAAGAATGTTTAAAAAGTAACCACTGCTATGTAGAAAAAAATAAAGGTAAAGCTATTATGTATATGTAATGCATTAATTATAAAAATGCAAATTACTCCCATCTTATTTTTCTCCTAACCGAAGAAACCAAACTTGATGTCCCAAAATTAGCATAAATTCACATCTATATAGATTGTATACATACACATGCACATGTTTAGAAGGATTCATTTATGTATTGATTAGGCAGATATATATGTATATACCCCTAAGATTCTACGTTCTATATGAAATAAAAAAAAAAAAACATGGAAATTTACTAAGAGATTAACTTTTTATGTTATAAGATTTGTTCCAATAGAATAAAAAACAAAATATATTTCTCAATTACTAATTTGATGTTGTTAGACTGGTTTGAAACAACAAAGAAGAAGAAAATAAAACAAATAAAAATTGTACAAAATATCAGAATTGATCAAGTATTTTGTGAGTCATTTCCATTGGGAAAGTGCGCTATCTAGCAGCACGAACTTTATCAGTTTTTCGTTTTATCAATACAACTGAGCATGAACAGCGAATAATAAAAACATCAATGAATCGCGCTGATTGCCAAAAGACGCAATTTAAAATTTATGTAAGCCCATACAATTTTTAATTTTTTTTTTTTCGTTTCTTTGATTAATCAAGCCCACAACAGTTTTATTCGTCTTCATCAAAAATACTTGAGCAAAGTGTTGTCATCATTTTGATTTGACTGCCATTCATTAACGGGCCTTCATTACATAATTCCAAATCTCTGTTGATTTCCCCCTCCAACATTTGACAAAAATTTATAGAAAGGAGAAGTTGCCCTTGATGCTTTGAAAAATTTGGAACTTGAAAAAAATAGCTGCTTAATCAATTGGTTACAATTTTTCTTTATTCTTTGATTTGATTTATTTAAGACGAGAACTTTTTGTTTTTAGGTATACTAAATATGAGAACAGGGAAAGAAGGGGACCAGAAGTCGAAAATTGTATATTGCTGACTCTTTGATTTTGTTTTTTATATACTCTATCTAGATGATTGTATCATAATGTGTCGGCGTATTCAATAAGAACAACAGGCGTTCCTTAACTAATCGATAAAAAAATAATTAAATATTTGGTTTTAGTGGGAGTGGGGTAGATAAATGCGGAAGAGTTTTACTTTTTGCTTAAGATAATATAGAGGAAATTGCTATTAACAGCACGAAAATCCTTCTATTGTCTCTAATATTTCAGAGAGTAGATCTGATACACAAAATTATGTCGGCAGTCAGGAGACAATCAAGATTCTAAATTCTAATAAAATAAACTACAGTATGAATGTAAGCGTGTTAGGTTCATAACCAGCTACAGATCTTTTTAATCTCTCCTCACTATTGGTACAAATGTGACTCATGAAAGCTACTTTGATGACTTCAGTTTAAATTCGGTGTGAGGCTAACTTATATTCTAATACTAAATTGTGAGTATTTTATGACTATCGCCAATCGAAATATTTTCTTTTATTAATTCTTCCAAGCAAGTATGTATGTAATGCGTATCAAACTATCAAACCTTTGCGCAAACAATATACAAAACATCCATACATATAGAACTGCCCAAGTTACTCAAATCTCTGATCTGATCTAATTCTACCTTGATCTAAACTCCTTTTTTTTTCTATACTGTTAATAAAGTGTTTATGTCATCGTCTAATGAAATCCAATTTCACTTGATTAGGTCAACATTAAATAATGAGAGAATTATACCGACCGAGTACCAACCGCGCCAACACCCCCGAGGAGCCTAAACGAAAGTACAAACATGTGCTGATTTCTTAAGTAGGTGGTATCACTTTACTTATATATATATATATATATATATAAGAGCAAGCACACGTTCAGACGTGTCTGGTGATTATAACGCGACATTGAGACATCATCTTTCTCGCCGTATTGAATTACACTTAAACATCTGATGATGACATTACTTAGCTTAGCTTAGTTAGTACAGACATTTAATTTGTTCGTTCATCAACCAGTACTGGGTGCACTTGGCGCAAAATGAAACTTTTTCGTCTCAGTGTTAATGAATTTGATACTCCTATGGTCAGAGAACAGGCGTACGTACATACAAATGTATACATATATGTATGTATGCAGTCAATAATTGAAAAACAAAGCTGGAGGTCTGCCTGAACTTCCTCCATGTGGGGCTTTGGATTGCTTTACAGATTGATAATAACATTTAATAAGTAATTATGTACAACAAATCGCGATTTTTGCGATAGAGCAGTAATTACCTGATGGCCAAATTAATTCCATTATGCCTGATTGAGTTCACGGGTCAGTAAAAAATTTGGCTGATATTAAAGTATTCTCAAACCAAAAAAAAAAATATTATTCAACTCAATCTACTCTGAAATTGAAAATTAATTATAATTTGGGTTATGCAACCTACGGAATTGTCACAAAATCCAGTGGTGCTCGCGCAACGTACATTTTTAAGCCCTTCCCTGACGGGTCGGTGCGATAGCGACATAGTATCGGTACGGCATTTGTCCCGTCGATGTCGTACCGCCTGGAACTCCTTCACGGTCATATTATGGAATAAATCAGCAGACATTTTGTTAATTTCATGACAAAATTCACTTCTCAACTCAGTAAATGCCGTTTCTCTACTGACAAGGCATGTCACATCACAACGCTGCAGACCCATGTATGGGTACTGATTTAAATACAAGGTGGCGACATACAATTATCTACTTTTATGTAACTAGTTAGCAAATTTAATTAAAATTCTACCATATAATTTTTATCTTAGAAAAGTATACTACTTCTGATCTTATCGGCCCTGGCTATGGAGAGAGATTGGTGTAAAATGTATATCACTCAGTAGCCTAACTAAACATAGATGCGTACATAAATCTTCTTCAGCTGTGCCCAAATTTTTAGGATGATACCTCAGAAGGACACAATCCTTCATCTGTAGAGAGGTACTATTATAACAAGAACAAAGTGAAAATTTTCTTTGCAAAATTAGTGAAAAACATTATATAAAAATTAACAAAATCCCAAAAAAAACAAGCAGTGGAATGAAATCGAAAAAGTAGAAATCAATAGTCAACATAGACCGTATAAATTTCAAAAAATCATAAAAATTAATCCCAAATACAATTGATTTTGGAGGAAAATATTAGCGGTTTGATGAATAAGTATCCGCGAACTGATTTATTATAAGGATTGAAACTAAAATTGAAGATAAAATTAAGAAAAATACAAGAGGGAAAAACATGTAAGATCCCGGAAAGCGGAAGGTCCCGGCCGAGGTAGTTATTTTTTCTCATGTATTTATGATTTATTTTAGAATCGTTAAAAATAAAAGTTCTTAACAACTTTTCAATTCGCCATCTATGACCGATTCTAAAAATTGTGAGTTCGAATCTCGTATGGGACAAGATGAAAATAAAGATAAAATTAAAACTAAAACATTATTATACTTTTTACAATTTTTAGATTTAGGTTAAAATCGGTCTTATTAAACAGTTTTTACCATATTGAAAAAAATAAAAGGATATCAAAGAGACATAAATTATTCCACAAGGAATTAAAAAAAAAAAAAATCCAATCCCAAAATCTTGAAACATGGAAATTTCCATACAATTTTTAATTGTCCAGTGTCAAACAATGTCGTGACATGAAATTACATCATAAAAACGAATGAACTCGCTTGTTCCGTCCACGTCAATTATCACACTTGAACTGCAATGTTACTATACAATTGACAAAGCAACATGCCGTGCTTGTGTTCATTTTTAATTAAGATTTAATGTATCTTCCTCCTTAGATATGAATGTAGTATACTTATTATGTATAATATCGTCTCGTACTCGTATATTACTTTCTTGAAAACTATAATATAAGGCCGCACTAATTCCTCGCATTTTCTTCCTCTCGATCATCTTAAGATAAAAACATACACACGCTCACACGAAGTCATGCGATATTTCCTGATCTCGTATTGTATATATGTATGTAATGGCTTAAACAGAAATTTCTGCATTCTCAGAATCATTCATAAATTGCATCGCTTGCATCGGCTTCTGCCACTTCTATAATAAAGCTGCATCCGAATGTACCCATTACTGCTGTGCTCTATGTAAGTATATATGTGTGTGTGTGTGTATAGCAGAGCCTGCTGTCATCTCTCAATTAGTTTGTTGCACTAATTAACAGTTGTTGTATATCCATCTACTGCGCTTTCGACTCATTCAATTAATTAACTCTTGAAGTTATCTGCATGAGATTTTGTGGATGCAGCAATTATAAATGTCTGGCCGGAACTATACAGGAAGGAAGCCCCCGAGATCTTAGAATTAATTGCGATTTCGTGCAATGTGTAGGAGGCGAACGTATAATATTTGAAAAATTAAAATTTCTATCTATAGGTACTAGTCTTGATTTATTCAGAAAGCGTATATATGTATGTATATACAAAAATTAAATATTAAGGTCCTAGATATCTTCCTTGTGGAATACCGTCTATTGCATTACATAGGTACTTATTTATTGATGCATAGAATTTTGAGTGGAATGAAAAATTAATGAGAAGTTATAAGAATAAAGATTTTCATGTCAGCTATCAGAAGGATCTGAAGGTATTTGATTTTTCACTTTCCAATTAAGCTTATTTGGAGCAGCTTGAATATGTTAAAACTACTTAAAACAAACAACAACAACAACAAACAAATAACTATATGCCATCTAAAGTATATATAAAACCGAAACAAGTGACTTAATTCTCAGAAATCGAAGTTCAATGCGATGAAAAAACTTGCGAGACATTTTTTTGAGCTTCTCGAATTTCGTGCCGATTTGGACCAATTTTTGACCAACCACATCAATAGATTTGGTATGACGAGGTATTTTTCTAAGACCTTCGTCTTATAGAGAGGTGTCTACGCAATTTATTGAAAATTCTGGCCACAAAATTAAAGCGTTGGTATATGCAATTTTTACTACGTTCAAGTTTATCGGCGTGAACATTTCTGACTGCAAAGCTAATCATATGGCAAGTCCAAAAACATGTCGGGAAATTTATTCGGGTCTTCAAGCAGGAATTAAGTAAATCAACAGATTAGCCAAATATATGCCATGTTCTGCTTTCTCATGCCTTGAATTTGGTGGGAGCTTATACAGTTAAAAGTTATTACTGATCCCAACGTCATTCTTTGCAACAGTTCAAACTTGGTAAAAAATCTGCAAAAATTTGCAACGTCAACACATCGATGAGAATTTTTCCTGTAACATATTTATATTCAAACTAAAAATATAACTTTAAAAACTTTGTCTGCTACGGGATCGTCTCAACTCGTCAAATCCCGGAATCTTGGAAGTTTTAATCCGACAGAAAATACGATTACCAGAGGGTTGTCTTGTCTCGTTGTCAATTAGAGCGACTTTTATACAGCCTTTATGCAAGTTTTTGACATTCCTTGTCTCTAACACTGTCAACTAAAAATACAATGGTCTTATACAAATTGCAAGAGACTTTCGAAACGAATTTGATCAAAACGAATGACTGGCATTGAATGTGTTTCAAAATCAGGAATAACAATCTCTTGTTGGTCGAAAAAGAAGACGAGAGACACCATTTCAAAATTCGCACCGCATTTTAGATAATTTATTGTACGAGTCAAACCGAAAAATCATTCAGCAAACGAAGAATAGAATTTCTGTTATTAATTAACAAACTTAAATTCCATAATGTTGAGAGTAGCTTATAACTCCAATTTTAAGTTTTCCTTTATTGAATGATTAATTTATTGCTCACTTAATGCACATTGTGCAAAAAAAAAACAAAGCATGTAACAAAAATCACCATCCATTTTTTATTACTGCCCAGAGGCTGACAACACTTCATAAATCCACCGCTCGGTGTGACATAACAGATTTCGTTACAAACAACAGAAACATTTAGTGGAACATTAAAAAGTCACATATATTGAGGATTAAAGAGTACCTCCGTAAACAGGACATGGGATTATAGATAATAATGCGTTTTCACACTATAGATAGGTACCACCTTTGCTTAGAGATAACATAAACACAGGAGAACTTGCTTTTGGAATGTGAAGCAATTGTTTATTCAAGTCTGCCTGGAGCATTTAGAAACATTTCTTTTCTAATAATATAAAACAGGCACCTACCATACCAGTCCTTAGCATAGAGTATAGAACTGTATTGGGATATATGAGCATATGGTGTTGTCACAAAACATTATTTTGAATGGAAGTAATGACAGACGCATAATTGCCAACACCAACCAATATGTACAATAAAGAAAAAGCTGACAAATTTTTTTTTAAGAGATACCAAGCTTTTGTTTTTTAAACTCTCAAAAAATTTATGTATAATCAAAGTTTTACCACCAAGCGTGTCTCACGTCTCACCAGCGAATTCATAGTAATCTCCACAAAAAAAAATATACTATACCTATACATATATACATATAATAAAAATAATTGTTTGTCTAAGCTATACACATCATAGTATTCAGTTTGTAGTTCGATGCGGTGTGTTCATTAAGATACATATAGAGCAGGCGCAATATAATTACCCAGTTACTCTTTAGAGCTAATTTCGCTTTCCTTATAGAATTGAAGTCTATTAAAACGCGCCGCAATAAATATGCTTTTCACTGCAAAATTGCCTATAATTTTCATGTTGAAATGGAGTGCCAGCTGTGAAATTATTGGTTCATTATTTATTGGCTATTGGCTATTGCTTGCGTACATTATTTCTGTAGAGAATACTCTGCTGGTAGTCTCAAGTGAACATATATTTATATATAGTATGTACATAAAATATAAATACGCCAATCTCGGATGATCCAGTTTTCGAAGGAATCTAACAATTATCCGCTGAAATGACTTTCAGATTGTCTATAGAGGTCTTAATGAAGAAACAGGAATTATGTACATGTATTTCTGCGGAGTTTAGCACAACATTGTAAATTAAAAAATTGAAGCCCATTTACAGTTAACAGAGAGATACAAATTTGTGATAACTACCAAGTTTAGATTGAGTTCAAGTGTTACGAGATTTTTTTTTTTCGCACTTTATTAAGTCTTGAAAAAATAAAAATGAAAAATAAAAATAAAGTTCATATCGTATAAGAATTTCACGAATTTGATTAGATGGAATTAGGTATAATGACTCTCTAATTACCTTACCAAAGTATTAAAAACTGAATAGTAAATTTTTCAATGTCTGTGTTCTTGGTCAGATCAAAAGTCTGTTCTGAACTACTATACGTAAAAGTAGAAAATGGTGGATTTTTGTTTTCAGGAGCACTGGATTTCGATTCAAACGTCTCTAAATAAAATCAAATAAGAAAGATCTCGAGCTTTTTTGAAATATAAGTGTAAGATAGTGAGAGTTTCGTTTTGCGACTATGTCCAGCATTAATCTGTTTGGAATTAATACCCATCCTCAAGAGTAATATTCCTTTCGGATATGTTGTCTATATTAACGGGGTATTTTGTTAATGTTCGGAAAGCTCGTGCAAGAGTAGGCTCGGCATAGAAGCACAATCACAAGATTCTGAGGTTAGTTTCACGTAACAGAACTCATTAGATGATCATTTTCTTTCTCCTTAGACCTCTAGAGAAAAAAAAATAGGTAGAAAATATTAGATGAGAGTAATGCTTACAATGGCGGTCTGCAGGATATTCCTAGATTTCAATACATTGCGTTTTCTTCTAAAACTAATAGATCAACTTAAATAAAATTTAATTGAACAATATCGGTACATAAATGGACCTGTAAAGCCTAAGTAAATATTACAGGTAATTAATAAAGAATTAGCAGAGGTTCTATAATCGAGCCTAGAGGTACCTCGCCTAGTAAAGGCAACTACAATGCATGAAATATTGTTGACCGTAAATTATTAATCACAACTTTACAATAAATAATGGCAATGGCTATAATATATTTGTTAGAGGTCAGGTCACTCAATGATGAGATGTAGAAATTTATCGCATCGAAGAGTTCACTGGTCAGTACTCCCTTCTGTGATTGTGATGTTTAATTCCTTCAAAATCTTTAGACATATCGAAATTAAAAAAAAAATGTTTGAAAGTATTTTAAGACAAATTTTCCGTATACAAAACTCTTTTAAATCAGAGGTTTCTTTTAAGCCGGCCTTTACACAGCTGTGAATATGTCGAACGATTGCCAGCTCGTAAAAAATTCATTGCCCTCAAAACATTATGCAGGAAAAATCTATGAAATATGAACAATGCAACTACCTTCCAATTTGGAACGTGATTTCATTCTAACTCGAGGAACGAATTTAAAGCGTAACAAAAACTTTTCACCGAGAATAGAATATATTTCAATTCAATATGTACAACTAGGACAAATTTGTGCTGCATTCAGATATTTAAAAAACGAGATACAAAAAAATAAGGAAACCGATTAAAATATTTTTCTTATCCAATTGCAAGCGCAATAATTTAAAGCTATCTGTACGTATGCTTGGTAAACAGAAGCGTAAAACTTCTTATCTTTTCTTCTTTTTTCAATATTCTACAGATTTTTTCCCAGAAAAATAAAAACTTGATAAACGAAAAAAAAAAGAGTGACTACCTTAAAGATATACACACACGTGAAAAAGTTATACCATTCGTAAGAAACATTCCTGATAAGGGATTTACTTCGTACAAGATCATGTTTTACAAAATATTTTCGCCTGCAATATTTATTCCGAATTTGGATGGATATAAAATATGATAACAGAACGGCAACTATATAAGGAACAAAAATAAAATTGATAAAGAAACTTGGTGAATGGTACGAAACCAAATACTAACCAAGTACAAGGCAAAAGTGCTCACTATTTTGGTCCTAATAAAAATTTATATCCTGCAACAATTTAATTTTGTCGCATTTTCTAATGGTTCAGGGTAGAAAATATGCGTCAACCATTTACACTTACATCAGGTCTTGGGGGATCTGTGAAAAAGAATAGTCTTCTCTTGGATTCCCTCGGTATGTGATAAATTTCAATTACTGTGGTTGGAAGAGGGAGCATCTTGCAGAGTTGTCCTGAAGAGTACAAGGTCAAGGGTGTCTCCATCGAACAAGAATTTTATTGTTGCTAGGTATTTTTCTTTCAGCCAACAATTGTATAGTTGCATGTAAATAAATATAACCTACATATACATATATATATAGGTATTCGGGTATTCAGTTCCATGCCTATTTCCAACCCAAACCAAAATTCTATTATATCAGGGAATGAATGTAAACACATACGTATGCATATATACCTACATATCTACCTATAATATAATATTCAACCAACAAGCAGAAATTGTCCAAGAAGGTTCATATTTTCAAAGGTTTGGTGATTGACAATCAATTTCTTATTCATGGAAATAATAATTGATGTTAAATATCAAACTTATTCCATCTGTCAATAAGCTTTCATCTTCAAATAGTACCTGTCATAGTTCATTGGGTAATGTATACATATATATAGATGTATAGAAAGGAAAGATCTCATAAATTATTTTTAGCTCTGTTAAGATTTTAAAATGTGAAATTTTCATCCGTATAAGCTTACTATTCTGTTGAACAATTCTCGGAAACCAAGAAGAAATTCACATTTGTGCTTGGTTGAATTTAAAATGAATCTGTCAGGAAAAAGTCGTTCCATTTATAAAAGTTTTATTTTTTCTTATCTGCCATATGGTTCACTTAAAATCTAACAAAAGTTAAAATATGGAAACTTCTGCCAATGTTTGAGCTAATAACAGAGTGGATTTTACAAAATATTCAAGATTAGAAACGTTTTGAATTTTCATGTTCAACCCAAATATGTAAACTTATTTTACCGATACTTATACAAAGTATAAACTTGAAACCAAATATCTAAAATTAGGCGAAGGGGATAAATCTAAAAATATTTTTCCAAAAACCTTGAAAAATATGTTTGAAATAATTTGAACAAGAATTTCGATTTATCGTTTAGATACTTGAATAAAAAAATTCGAAAAACGGTTCTTGAAATACTTTATAATATAGTGTACAAAGCTTTAGGCCTAATTTATCAAGGAGTAGTAGCATCAACTTTCTAAACCATTGGGCGCATGTTCAATTACTTGGATTTAATATTTATATGATTATATCAAATCAGACGTGCTAGCATACATATGTACATTTGAATGTACATGCACGTATGCTATTTTATTTTTCGAGAGCATGATGTTTGTGCTAATCTAAGCAAAGTTCGTGAATGATGCGCAAACTATTTACATATACCACGAGAAAATTAAAGCTGCGATTCAAGATATAAGATTTGTATCTCCAATAAAGCTAAGTTCGAATAATGTATGAAGACGTGATGTATTTCTACTGCGCTCTATTTATGATTAAGTGGAGTCTGCAGATTAGCTCAATTACGACACGATAACTAAGAAAAGTGTTAAATCTGGCATTACATTGAGCGAAATTCCCATAATATCACTGTCCTATTTCAAAATTCCTTGGTAGGAGTAAATTCGTATTAAAATTAGGCAAAAAATATTTCTGTCTGTTTTATCCTCTGATATCTCTGGTATTTTTATAAAATCCGTTAGGTAAATAGGCTAAAGTGCCTTAGGTTTGTGAGCACGTTCATCAGTTTATTTCAAAATTCCCATAATAATCAACGAATGTTTATTAAATATTTGTGACAAAGACTGTAAGTAAACAAAATTGAAAACAAAATGACTTTTTTAAATTTTCCATTATTTTTTATTGGTTTGTTTGTACTTTCTTATAGAATTTTTTCCAATACCAACTCTTCTTACATGTTTTGAAAGACAAGGAATTACAAACTTAAGCCGGAAAATATAATCCAAAAGTAAAAAAAAAAAAAAAATATTTTCACAGTGCATAAATTAAGTATCTTAGTTTTTGATGCTAAATTGTTAAAGTACATCAAATATTAATATACTTAGTCAAATTTAGTGAGACCAATTTAGATCATATTGACTAAACGCTCTCAGTAACTCAATAAAAAAGTATCGATCAAATTTAATGAGCATAAATACTGATGTTAGTATGAAAATGAATCCTGAAGTGCCATTTACACAAGAGAAATGAAAAATAAATAAGGCAACTTCAAACATATGTAAATTATCCAATGTTTTAATTAAGGGCTATTGAAGTGGGCAATTCGAAACCAAAAGAGCAGAATTTCAACAACCTTCTAACTGAATAACCTAACTACAAAATCTATGTACAACTGTAATGTACAGAATTTTTCAAAATAAGCAGTGTTTAGATTTATCCACTTAATCATCATCATCATCTTTTATTGACTATTACATAAAAGCCTCTTTATCATTGCACATATTCCTACATCAGAAACACTCTAGGACACATTCATCCATACCAAACCCACTTATCCTTATTGTCATTTCATTTATTTTGAGAGTTTTTACAAATATGTAGATAACAATTTTCGAGTTTTTGTACCTACCTAAAAAGGCCATTTATTACGAAATTCAAAACAATTTGAATTAAAAGCGAGGGTAGCTAACTCATTTGTCAAATAAATTACCTAAGCACTCACAGAATTTCAAATTAATGTATTTTCTGTAATAAATAAAGCTAAAATTAATGAATACTTTGAAATGATGATATAAATCAAAGGAATTTAATTCGTCAAGAATTATTATTATACATATTTGGTCATTACCATATTTTGCCCGAGTCGCAATTTTCGTTGTGCACAAGATTTAAGATCGTTTCTACAATACAAAAGCTGTCATAAATATATTGTAACTCCAAACGCCCTCCTACCTCTCTCCATCTATTAGAACTCATAGAAATTAATGCTGACTAGACAAACAAGCGATGGATATCATTAACATAACACCGTTAAGGTCGATAGCATTGGTGTGTACAAACATCCTTCCGACACTTTCCAAACTTTTTTAGATAGATTTCTCCTCTATTTAGTAGCAGAATCTCCTTTACACTATACCAACACCGCCCACCCACCTCCTACTCTGTGTACATATTCTAATTTACTCTAAAGCTTTTAGTACACCTAGAACTAAGGAAAGCTCATAGCAGCAAGAGTAAGTCGCCGGTATTACTGCTTCGTTTGGTACGAGGTGGAATGCAGTGATAAATAATTAAAAAAAGCAATGGATCCCTTTCTCTACCACCCTTATCCATTTTCCCATTTTCTTGAGGTCAGTGGTATTTTCTGCTACAAATTGACCATTTGTGACCTTTTTTGCTTCTGTTATTTTACATGGACACGATAGACATACCTATCAACAGTACTTCTACACCAAATCGACAATTACAGCTGCCACTGCGCAAAGGTTTGTCATGGATTTGAAGGAAAGGGAGGTAGTCTCTTCCAAGTTAAATGGACCGTAGTCACTAGATTATTTAGGAATTTTCCGTGGGAAATTACAGTTAAACATAAAATACTTGTGTTTCTAACTGGGAATTGGTATTATACTTTTAAGCAGATGAAAGAAAGAGTCAAGTAACAGTAAATTCCTCTAATGCTATATAGCGATGAAGTCGATATATTTTGGATAAAGTTTGAATATTCTAATTTTATTTCGGCGTTAATTTAAATATAATGAGAATAGTATAGTAAGAATAGTATACCATATTCTCTTTAGATACATTCATTTTTTTTTTAGATATTGTCTCATAGCACAGTTACAAATAAATTTGTGCATGAATTGCATGAACAACCATAACAACAAAATTTAAAGAAAATTCATACAAGAGACAAAAACGACTTGAAAAGAAAAACTAAGGTAGGTACTCTATTGAAACTTAAAAAATTGAAAACATTTTTACTTGATACCTGCATTTATTACGGCCTGCACTTGATATTGATTTCCAGCTGTAATATTTGATAAGAACCAAACTGCTTCTTTACGTATTTTTTCTTTGGGATGTGAAAGTAGGGCTGGGAAGTAAATGAGTGCGTTATAATTTAAAACAACTTGGGTCTGTTCATCAGATCCTGTCACAATATTTCCAACAGCCCGTAGGGCTGCAGTCTGTACTTTCACTTCAACGTGTCCAAGAAGTGGTATCAGTTTCGGTACGATACCACTGTCAATAACCATTTGTATCTGTTCGTTACCGCCATCTGTTAAATAGCTTATAGCCCATACAGTGTCTACTAAAATGTTTGCATCTGTGTGGTGTATGAGAATATTAAGTGCAGGAAGTATTTCCTGAATTGTTTCTGCTGGTGGTGGCGGCTCTTTGTTACGACACAAATTCACAATGACCCAAGTAACATTCCTTAAAAATGTTATGGGAATATCCGGTTTAATGAAGGAAAGTAGAGGCTGGACAACACCATGTCTGATTACAAAATTCCCAAACGTTACCCATCCGTTAACGAGTGCAGCAAAAATAAAGCATAAAGTAACTCATCATATTAAAACTAATGGACCTCCGGTATTTGCGAAACCAAGAAGATTGCCACCGCAGACTATGTCGAAAAGACAGCAATAATAACGCCATTTGGATTATTCGAATTTCCATTCATGACATTTGGGTTATGTAATGCTGTCTTTTCGACATAGTCTGCGGTGGCAATCTTCTTGGTTTCGCAAATACCGGAGGTCCATTAGTTTTAATATGATGAGTTACTTTATGCTTTATTTTTGCTGCACTCGTTAACGGATGGGTAACGTTTGGGAATTTTAAAAGAAGTTGGTGGTACACAGTGTTACCAGAGATCGTCTTAATCCCAGCAGTTTTGTCAAAAATAATTTTTCCAACTGATTTGATTGAAGTCAAACTATCAATGAGACATCTGTTTCTTAAATCGATTAATAGTCCAAACTTCTTCAAAAAATCTGCGCCCATAATCGGTCTTGTAACATTAGCTATCACGAAAGGCCAATCGAAGTTGCGTCTTAGCCCAAGATTAAGCGAAACCAACTTTGTACCAAAAGTATCGATTCTCGAACCATTTGCTGCAAAAAGACAAAAAGAGCGTTTCTGTAAACGTTCTTGTGGACAAGGTGGCAAACAGAAACATCGGCTCCCGTGTCCACCAGGTATTTTTCATTAAAATATTTATCCGAAATGTAAAGACGACTTATTTCCAAACCAGTAACGTTAGTCGTCGAAGTTAACTGGTCACCTAGTTTTTTATATTAGCATACGAGCATGGAGATCTGCACTTCGTGGAATTTTTGCCAAATCGTCTATGATACCAGCAATAATCTCTATTCTCAGAGTAACTTGATGTTCTGCTCCGACCTCTGGAGGCACTTCAACCCCTGGATCCTGATCCCTGCTCTAATTGCTTCTTCATTTCGAGAATCTGAAATTGAAAATCTGCTAACTTGCTAGCAACATCTTCCCACACTGGTACTTCAGATTCTTCTTTTTGCTTAATGCTGTATACTTCTGACATATCAATGACTTCCGTTATCTTATCTGCCATAACTGTCAGTTTGGAAAGGTTGTCCTCACTCATTGCCAGGATAGCCTGCGTCTGCTTTGGAAGTCGCTGCAACCATAGTGTTTTTAAAAAATTATCATCTAATTTTCCGGATGATAATTCTCTCATTCTCCTTAATAATTCTGATGGTTTCATGTCGCCAATAGTTAAATCACCCAGAAGTTGCCTTAATTTCGTCTCTTCTGATTTGGAAAATAGCTCCACCAAACGTTTTTTTAACGTTTCATACATGTTCTCTAACGGAGGTTGAAGGACGATATCACTTATGTATGTGAGTACATCACTCTCCATCGTCCCCACCACCGTATGATACTTTGTTGCATCAGCTGTAATGCCACAGTTAATGAACTGTGATTCGATTTGCTTAAACCATAAAGCAGGGCTGGCTTTCTAGAATGGTGGTATCCGTACTTGGACACGGTTTATCGATGATTCGCTTGCTGAGGCAGCTGTAGATGATTCACTCAAAGACATCTTCACTGTCTTCTTATCACGTCGGGGTCACCAATTGTAGTACTTCACTACTTAAAATGAAAACTCTATTAATTGAGTTGTTGTCTGGAAAATTCCCCAGAACTGCACACTGTTTTCATTTGCATATTTCCCACAAATATTCTATAAGATTATCGTTTCTGATGACTGACCTGTACAGCCCATTGCAACGCTTCAATACTGTGTTTTTTGGATTCATTTTAAAACCTCCATAGCATAAATGTATTTTTTCTTCTACATCCAAGAGAATATCCAAGAGAATACCCAACTAGTAATCCATTTTACCCCTAATGGGTTATAATAGGTCTAGGTCCTACCCAGGAAAAACAATTCACATCATAACAGAGCTACCTTCCAATACAATATTTTATAATCAGGACATTTGACATGGATAATTCCATCAGACTGACATTGATACTGTTTTCCACTTTTCTTCAAAACAGTTTCATATATTTTCTAAGAAATTTTATTCTTTGGTTATTTTTGGAAATTATTTCTCGCCAAATTGGAAATTTGCTGGCACCCATAATTTAGTTAATAATAATTGTGAAAATTTGATATTCACAGATTTTTGGAATTTTTACTTGGGAACGAATGCATAGTGAAACATTTGGTGCAAGTAGTTGTCTATGATATTGAGGCAAAAAACTTGAAAGCTTATCAAATTTAAATGCCCTATACATCCCAAATTCATCTTGGGGTTATTTTTTCGTATTAAAAAATTTACTTGATTGGATTAGTGTTGTAATATTCAATTAAATTGCCAATAGATACCTACAAGAAAATTGTTCAATTGTTCCAGATATTATGTCGATGTCAAGAAAAACAAGTTTTCCAATTTTGATGGCTGCGAGTAGTTATAACAAACATTACAGCCTCGTAATTTTTATTAATAGCGCATTTTATGATACAGCACACAAAAAATTGACAGTCCGGTAAAATTAATCATAGTCACTGCAACTATAGGGGCTTTCGGAGACAACTGAGACAAAACTTTGAGCAACCGTCTCAGTTGTCTCAGTTCAAACCAATCGGCTGATTTGCCACTTTTGACATTTAAATAATTTTGACCACAGAAAATGGATAGTAATAAATTGACGAAAGCGTTTTTAGTTTATTCAAATTGCTCACTAAACTTTAATTAGTAATTAAAATCACAAAATAACGAAACTGAGTCAACTGAGACAAGAAAATTCAGTTTCACTTGTCTCAGTTGCTCAGTGGATGTGTTCGAAATTGGTAGCTCAATATGGAACTGAGACAGTTCACCGAAAGTGCAGTCTCAGTGAGCCAACTGAGAATATCTCACTTGTCTCACTGAGAATGTGCTTGCCGAAAGCGCCTATTGTAGTGTGACGTGTCAATTCCGAATTCCGGCAACTGGTCGGTTCATTCAGCTATTCCCTAATTTATTTATGAAAGACCTGATGTTTGCGATGAAGAAAAGAGTAGAAACAAACAAAAATCAAATTTCCACCATTAACATTGAAAATATGGGTACTCTTGATTCGGTATAGCCCAGATCTCGCATCAGAAGTGTATCATCTTCTAATCCTCTTTCCCGCTACACAGTAATTTTTTCTGATCTCTCATCTGAGCAAGTGCTTATATGTAAATAAAGATCTTGATCTGGCTGAGTTAAGTCTAGTGCATCAAACTATTTGGCTTAAGCGTTGAGTTGGAACTCGGAAGTGAAGAATCTTTATTATGTATAGCACGTGTGTCCTCTAACTTCTCAGTTAACCTTAAACTCAAACGTTTAGTAAGAAGAAAAAATTGCATAAAAGCTAAAAAAATATTGCACAGTTTGTAAGCTTTGTGTAATTTTTAATTTATTTAAAATATTTCGCCAAGCACGCAAAACTGTTCACGTCACTGACTGCAGCAAAAAAAACCGTAAAAAAAGAACAAGTACATATACATATATGTAAGTACTCACTTTCCCTCACTCTTCTAGCAGAGTTACTACGAAATACTCTGTCAAATAATTTACAAGAATTTGTGAAGGTAATTAATAGTTTTTTGCAGTTCATTTGCTTGTATACAATAAAAAAAAATATGTAGAATTTTGGATTCATTTTTTTTTTGTTAAATAGTTATGCGAGTCACTATATGTCTTTATAATATTCAAGTTCTTTTTTTTGTTTTAGTTTTCTTCACATTTTAAAATAAAATCTTTAATTAAATATGCAAAACTTACCAATTTTTCTTCGCGCGCGCCACAGCACGGGCGGTACCGTGTTACCTGGAGCAGCCAGTGTGACGGTCGTTTGTCAAAAACCTTGAATAAAAAGAAATGCGTTTTAAAATAAAATTCAATCGATTCGAATAAGTATAATAAACTTGTCTTATACGTCTGTATTAAGACTTATCTTGCAAACAAATGTTTATTACAAACATATTCAGTGACATCTAGATTTAATCAAAGAAACTAACACAACTAACAGACAAACTTAAAAAGTACATCCCTAATAAGCATCTAATTACTAGTAGATAGATACACAGCCAATGTGCAGCATAGTTCTTAGGATTGTCATACCGAAAGAGGAGTGGAGTTCTTACAGCGCTGTTCAATAAAAGAGTACATAACATAAATTAATGTCGTATTTAAATTGGTATCTATAATCTATAATTCACTATAAAAAGAATATTACCGAAAAAAAATCGCCATATTATGGATATATGCAAATGTAAATTCTTTATCTACAAGAATTAATGAAACGAGTTTCAAAGTATCTCAGATTATCAGCCGAAAGTCGAATTTCTTTTGCATACCTATAATTTTGTTTTTGTTTTAATATAATATACCTACATATGAACTTACTAATAGAACTTTGTATTCCCGATTCATTACAGACCAAATTGACCAGTTATAGTATTCCACATATGGATCCATTCTAGGTCTTTTGAATTTATTTGAAAGAAGAAAATTCTATTTTTCAATAAATTTCATATATGAATTAATGATTATGTGAATCTTAGTTCTGTAAAATCAGACTATTTAATACCTAGCACCTAAAGCAAACAGTGGTGTACCTAACTTGCCTATAGTGCATAGGTACACTTAAAGAAGAATTATCTATCCGCGCCGTGAAATTAAATTCTCTATCTACTAGACACTTGAATTTATTTCCAGAAATTTTTAATGTTTGAGAAAAACCATATTTGGTGCTAATAATCTACATTGCAATGTGTATCGATGTTTTTGTTTTGACTCAGTCTTCTATTCAATCTAGGAATTGTTATTTATTCTAGCATATGCACCATATGTACATACATACCGGTCTATAAATTTAACGACTTCCTTTTTTATACCATTCTAGAGCTTACTTAGCGACGTTCTTGCATTAGCCTAACAATAACAACCTTCGTAAAAAAAATAAATAATGCAATTTTCTGAAAGTACATACAATCCAGATACATTTGAAAACTTCTTCCATTGTCTATGATTATCCAATATTGCAGCATCCCAGTTTTAATTTTCTATTTAGGTATTTATCTTTTTCTGTTATAATATTGTCGAAACACTTGACAATTTAATTTATTATTGTTTTCATGATCACTTCCATCAAGTAAGTAAATGAGCTTCCTGATAACGTGACACATACAATTAAAAACAAAATAACAAAGCTAGCAATTGGTACCTATAATCTGAGTTTATAAAATTGAGAAAAAGCTGAGATTTCCCTTGAACACCATACCATCATCACAATATATTCTCCCATGAGCGATGAGAAACAAAACTAAGAAATCACAATTGGTGTGAGCTTTCCCGTTGAACAGTTTCTCGTAATATTGTGTAATAGAGCGTTTAAAACGAAAAAAAAAAAATTACAGCAAAAAGTATGTATAGTATGTTTTTTTCATTGCCCCATGTCGATATTCACCAAAAGTGATATTAAAAAAGCTTATCAAGCTTATAAGTACGATAAATCAATTTACCGATAAGACAAAACCACCATACCGTCGCTGCGGACGGCACGGCGCGCGGTATATTATACCAGTTAATAAAATGTGCAGCACGATAGCACCGTGACGATATTGGGTTGGCTCGATTTGCTGATCCGACTACGAATCACGTTTTAAACATAAATTTCAGCTACAATCTGAATGGAAATAAATTACTGCAAAATATGCAATTTTTTCTATAGATTGGCAATACTTTATGTGTGATCTGATCACCAAGTTTCATTAGATAAGCGCCACACTTACTTTTTACCGCCAACTTTGCGGTTCGCTTGGTAATTTAGTGCTACTGCGCAACAAGTGCTGGCGCCCGTCTATTTTCATAGTTTTTTTTTTTTTTTTTCAGAACGCAAGACACTCGTAATGAATGCTTTTTTTTTCAGATTGCTACAAATTATTGTGCTTTGTGATCTGAACAAAACTTTTGTATACAGAAAAAAAAATAACAAAATAGAAAAAAAAATTACATGTCACGATAAGTTAAACTCCATGATTGGATGTCAAAAGAATAATAACAGCTTGGAAATTATTAAAGAAGAGAAAAAAAAACGATTAGCAGCAGCTCAGCTCGTTCGTCTTGTTTTTGTTTCCCTTTTGATTTAATACACATATACATATGTATGTAGGTAACCTACCTACATGCAGTTCGATTTGCGTTTGATCGACGATATCTTGATTTTTCTTGAATCCTACACAACACAAAAAAAGCTCTATTTCTCATAGAAAAAATATTGAGTTCCTCTAAAACCCCATAGGTATATATGTAATCCCAATCAATTTCGAGAAAAACACCTACCTACAGATTTCCTATGAAATTTACATATTATGAACATTGGGTATTATCAGACAAACCCGGCGATAAATCGTTGGAAATTTCTTTTAATCCGAACGGATTCATTTTCTACAGTAGGTATAACTACAATCTACACACGCGACAACACCGAAATTCTTGGAACTTTTCAAAGTGTCAGCTATACGTATACATAATATATAGCTTGGATTAATATAAGCACTTTACGAGATATCCAATATCAAATTATTAAGAATATTACGATTAGACTTTTCTTTGAATTTTTAAACCTGTTAATAATAATTCAAACATGGCTTGAGTTATATGTATGTATTAATTTTGCAGATAAAATATGGCTGATTTTATTTTAAACTTTTACAGGGTGATCTGTATCAATTTTAATTCCGCACTAATGCAGGAAATGATAGGAGATTGTTAAAAAGAGGAAAAAACTGTGTGCAAGAGAGCACGGGGTTGCTAAAAAAAAAGAGTTATTTGGGTTTTAGGAAGGGTTAAAGACAATTCATTCATATATTATGAATCACCCTATAATTCCTGAACACTACCCAATGACAATGATATACAAATTTCTGAAATACATACATAGTAGTAATTCTTGTTATTGTTAAAAAATATAAATGAACAAAATAAAAATTTAAAAATTGACTCTCCTTTTATTCTAGTATTTTTATAAAAAACTTCGGGGTTTCAGACTTTTTTATTCGATATGGAAAAAAAAGAGAGAAAACGGAGCAAAAAATTCAAAATTGTGATTTTTTCAGCCATATCTTCAAAACAGTGGGAGAAAGTGGAAAGCTCCAAGGATTATGTATTTATAAAATTTTTCGATCAACATAGTATCATTCCATAGTTATAGTGAATCATAAAATATAAACAAAAAAATCTTTAACCCATTCAACCCCTTCTTCTTAGTACAGAATTGATATAACGGACTTTCCAATAAGAGGTGTTATTTTGGTATTCAAAGAAAAATGCCATTTTTTGAGATAAATGATCGGATCTTTATTTCATTATAAAGAGTGACCACGACCACGCCTACAGGACCATATCATTTTCATGAAATTTTCCATAACCAAATCGCAAAGTGGCTGCCCTATGTCCTCGATAGCCTCACGAATTCCATCTTTGAGGTCTTGAATGGACGCTGGGCTGTCGGCGTAGACCTTCTCTTTCACGTGGCCCCAAAGGAAGAAGTCGCAAGGTGTTAAGTCACAAGATCTCGGTGGCCAATTGTGATCACCTCTTCGAGAGATAACACGGTCCGGAAACTTTTCCCGTAAAAGATCAATGGTTTCGTTGCTTGTATGGCACGTAGCGCCGTCTTGTTGAAAGTAAACGTTGTCCAGATCAATACCATCCAATTCCGGCCATAAAAAATCATTAATCATCTGTCGATAGCGCAATCCATTCACAGTAACTGTTGCTCCAGCCTCATTTTCGAAAAAGTAAGGTCCAATGACCCCGCGGGACCATAAACCGCACCAAACAGTCACACGTTGAGGATAGAGAGGCTTTTCAACAATAACTCTTGGGTTTTCCGAGCCCCAGATGCGACAATTTTGCTTGTTGACGAAGCCATCGAGGTGGAAATGGGCCTCATCACTCAAGATGAGTTTTCGATTGAATTCCGGATCATTTTCATGCATTTCAAGGACCCAATCAGCAAAGACTCGACGTTGTTGATGATCGGCCGGCTTGAGTTCTTGTGTTAACTGAACTTTATAAGCCTTAAGACCCAAATCTTTATGCAAAATACGGTGTAATGACGTTTGTGGAATGCCTAATTCCAAAGAACGACGAGGAATGGACAAACCTGGGTTTTCTTCAACACTTTCGGCTACAGAAGCCATATTCTCGGCTGTTCTTGAGCGACGTGCACGGGCTTTATTCTTCACATCACTAACTTGTCCCGGCAGCTCGAATTTTTCTACCAATTTCTGTATTGCGGTCCGACAAGGTGCTTCACGACGACCCAAAAATGTTCGAGTTTTACGAACCGTCTCTGCCACATTTTCACCATTTTTATAGTGAATTTTAATAATTTCAATGCGTTGTTGAATCGTGTATCGTTTCATTTTTATTAATGGCGTAGTTTCTACTTGTCAAATGTCAAAAAATGACAGCTCCAAAAGTGACATCTACCGAAATAGCGGGCTAATTAAAATAACACCTCTTATTGGAAGACCCTTTATAGTCCCTGGATAGCCTATTGCTACCACCTTAATAAGTTTTGTTCAATTTGGGAAGAATTTATTTTGAAAAATGAAAACGAAAACAAATAAAAACTTTTATATGAAACATTCTTTTGTATTTTTTATAAACTCATTGTTTTTAGGGTTCCGTACCCAAAGGGTAACAACGGGAACCCTATTATTAAGGCTTCGCTGTCCGTCCGTCCTTCACCAGGTTGTATCTCATGAACCGTAATAGGTAGACAGTTGAAATTTTCACAGACTGTGTATTTCTATTGGCGATAGAACAACAAGTAATAAAAATTAAATAAAAGTAAAAACTAAAGGGGGGCCCCATACAAGAAACGTGATTTTATCAGTGTTTTTTTCCTCGTTTTATTCTCATTCATTATTATTATCATAAGTAGGCAGTTTTTTTTTTGTTCAAATGACAGGATTATTTTTTCACATGACACCTACTCTCATTTGTAGAAATAAATAAAAAGTACGTGTTAAATTTTGTACTATGGTACGGAACCCTTCGTGCGCAAGCCCTACTCGCACTTGGCCGGCTATTGTTTTTTTTTAATTACGCACATTTGAGATAATTTTCTTATCAATATTTTGTTGTACCCTCTTTATTTTTAAAAACTTCCTCTATTCTTCGGGGCATACTGTCAATGCACGCTTTAATGCAGGATCTTATATCTGGATCACTTTGCCAGACATTTTTAATATTTTTAATGAATACTGTCTTGTTAGGGTTTTGCAAACGTTTAACCTTGGATTTCAAGCTTTTCCATACGTTTCCCATCATCTTCAAGGAATTTCTTAACTTTTTTTGCGGTATGGCACGGCGCATTATTATCCATGAACTACAACGATCCTGCATGTTCCCGTAAAGATGCTATAGAAGGCAGAGATATGTCTTTGAGGACATGAATATATTGGTTCTGTCTCATGGTGCCTTCTATAATGAAGAGTGGTCCTGGCCCCTGCCTGCTTATTGAAGCCCATACCATTACACATAATGGATTTTTTGTCGTTTTTAATAAGCAGCGTTCCTTTTACATCTCTCCTGGTCCCCTCTGGATGCTTTAATGATGCACTCATCAGAGAAATGAACCTATTAAAATTCGAAGAATAACTAATCAATACGTTGGCTCCTTTATTTGGGGTAGTGAATTTTTTTTATGATTTATCTTCTGCCAGTCACCAAGAGTACAGCTTTGATGCTGTCTAGCCCAAATAAATCTAGCTTTTTGCATCCCTCTTGTTAAAAGCGGTTTTATAGCTGGTCACCTGCAGGGCAGGTTTTCGGCTAGAAGTCTGCGTTAAATGGTCTTCTTCAGAAGATTAAGTACTTCGTATTGCACTTTTTATGATAAAAGGATTCTGTTCTACTAGCGAAACAATTTTTCTGTCCGTTCATGCAGTTGTTTTGCGATTGCATTTGCGATTTTTCCTTTTGTTAAGTAAAAAGTTCATGTTTTCCTTTGGAGGCATGCAGTTTAAGAACTGTAGGGTGGCTTACACCTTCTAATCTTACGATCTCCTTCGCTGAATGTTTTCCGCCTCAGAACTGACAAACAATCTTTTCTTTCTGTGTCCTAGACAAATCTGATTTTGAAGCCATTTCTAAAAATATCATCAAAGTTTAGAGAAATTTATACTATGAGAGCAAATATAAAATAAAATATCTATAAAAATACTTACTACGTAAATTTAATTAAAAGCATTGAAATTATCACACAAAGAATTTAAGTAACATTGATGATTAAAATTTATACAAAACACAAATTAGTTTTAGAAAATATTTAAATTTTTCGTTGAAAATTTGCACAAGGAAAGAACTGAAATGATACCTTCAACATAATATCTTTCCCTTTATAGCCGATCGATGGATTTTACGACAGACAGGTTATATAATTAGACAAGAGAGATGTACGAACCATTTTAAAAGGAAATTATGAATAACCAATCCAATTTTCGAGTTTCCCTGGCAGACAGGTTAGTGTGAAATTTTCAAGTGATAGCAATAGGCTGTCCAGGGACTATATGTAGGGGAACGTCGTCAGGATTGGCCTATCGTCTAGATCATCCACCAAGGTATTCTCATTAATTGGTGACACATTGCAGCTGTCACTTCGCCCAATAATGTATAGAAAAGTAAGAAAATCTGTAACATATTAATAAGGAGAGAGAAAAGAGATTTCTTACTAATGTATAGAAATAGTGGGCCAAGGACGTCACTTCGTCCATTCTCTATATACAAAATGTGGGTTCGACAGAGAATACCTTAGTCAAGTACCGTGGATCGGCCAACTGCGATGTTGTTAATTTTGACCACTAGCGCCACCAATGTGCGAGCGCGGCAAAACTGCTCTCAGTGACAGCGAACTTTTCGTAACATTTTAGATTTGGAGCAGGAACGCAAAGCATGTGTTGTGCAGTACATTCAGTGACTTGAAATTTAAAATAATACGGCCAGAAAGTGAGGCAAAAATACGCAATCGTCAAGGCATTGCGAATGTGTTGTTTGGTTCACATTTGAAAACAAATCAAGAGGAAAATTCAATCTTGTGACAGGTTTGCTTGTGGTGTGACGCAAAGTAGCAATGGCGCTTGCCGTCAAGGTTGCACAATTTGTGTAGCCAGGGTTGGCCCACCACGATTGTATTCATCGAAGACGCCCAAGAAACGTCTAGCAACAGTCCCAATGAAGTCCGCCAAAAAAAATTCCAGCTCAAGAAAGATGCCCACCCTAAAAAGCGCAGAAAAGCCCTCTTCGAGCAATGAAAGAGAGAGTTGATTTGAAGTGCGCCAATATAACGATGAACTATTACATTTGCCGGAAATGCGATTCCGAATAATGTGCCATTAAAATTTTGCTAAAAAAACAATACACAAATACAAGAAATCGTTCTATGAATAGAAACGTAAATAGGTAGATACATATTAGATTTCAAAATCTCAAACTGGATAATGTTACCTATGTTAATCACAAGAAATTGTACTCTTTCAAAATCATTAAAAAAAAACAACCTTAGAAAATTAAATAAAAATTTCGACTCATGTTGTCCTCCCCCATTTTTAATTGAAAGCATTGTGACAGCATAAATTAAATACAAGAAAAGTTAATTAGCTTAAAGAAAATTGCCCTTAATTATTCAACCGCACGATGACAGAAACAAAATAAGTATAAAAAATAAATAAATAAACTCAAGGTTGGCGACATTACAACAATTTTCAATAAGGCTCAATAGTGTCAAGTCGATATTTTGTGACGTAATGTTCTAGAGATTAATTGGCACTTTGCAAGTCTTGTCGTGATTGTCCCCAAAATGCAAAATAATTTTTTTTTCCGTTAACATAGAATTATCGTAATTAGTGGTCGATATAATGATTATGTATAGGTATTGAATCCCAAATTTATTTTTTCCGAGACAGTTTCATGAATTTTTATGAAACATTCATATACCTGTCGACGGGTTACGTTGGATAATTATGTATAGGTGCTATCTCATTCATATGGAGCAAGAGAAATTCTAAATAATTATAGAAGACCTGTTTTTATACGTAGGATTATTAGAATGTATGAAGTTTCAAAGTGTTTATACGATCTGCCCAGGTATAACATAATCTATTCAATAAAAAATATTTGTTTTTCTTTTTCAGATAACAACAATGTATAAGTAATGAAACTTTCTTGGTCCCATAATATTTTATTCATAACAAATTTCATAATTGAAGACAAAACTGTGGGGATTTTATTTGATATTTTGGATATTATGTTCTTTCATTGTTATCAGTAGGCAACAAGAGTTCCACATGAATCCATTTATGAATTCGTGCAGTCTGTCGCACCTGGCATCGACAAGGACAGCGACCGCCTCCTCGAGATTTTGCTGAAAAGCAATTTTGAATATAGAATTCCATCCAGGGAAGAATGGGAATCACATTCGGTGCTTCAACCATTTACAAACCCTATTATAATCTACGCTGATTGTTCCAAGACCGATGAAAACACCGGAGCAAGAGTTTTCTGAGAGGAGCCTCAGATTTAAATCGCCATGCAGGTCGAAGGCCATGCCATGGTTTTCCAGACAGAAGTTGAAGCGGGAAGGCATCTCCTTAATTCGAGACACTGAGAATAAGGAGATAGCCATCTACTCAAACAGCCAAGCGACTGTCAAGGGTTTGTCTAGACCCTTTACAACCTCCAACTAGTAATTGCGTGTAAGACCACCCTGAATTCCCTCTCTAGGAATAACAGTGCAGTGTACCAGGGCACAGCAACATTAGCGGAAATGAAAGGGTGGACTCGGACGAACCTTCCTCCATAGTCGGGATTGCACCAAAACACTTTGTCTCAATGATTTCAATTTAGGCTGACCACCAACACAGTCGCCTTTGGTAAGAGGACCCTTCAGGTAGAACAACAAAGGAACTGTGGGGTAAAGCCAACCCAAATCAAACTAATAAGTCCTAGGACTTAACAAGCCAAGCCTGAGAACTCCAGTGTCTATTCCCACTGGACACCCTTCTCTCAGGGGGTCACCTTCACAGGATGAGACTTGTTGATGATGCTACATGCAGGGGTTGTGGAAAGGAATCCGCACCGGTGAATTACTTCCTTTGTCACTGTCCGGCACTCTCAGGCATACGATACAGACTCCTTGGCTCACACCTCCTGAACGAATTACACAATGCCTGGCAAGTTGGGTTGGGAGCCAATACTTAAATTTTTAAAAGCGGCCGGTTGGGACCTATGAGCGACTGCTCATGGGTCTAAAGGGTAAATGGGGCCTTGAATGGCCTACGTTCGGAGAACAACCCGTGGTTCCAAACTTCGCCTTCAATCAATCAATCATTTCTTAGGAACTTATGTAAGCAAGACTGGTGAGTAGATTATCTATCACGCTGTAGAACCTTTCTTAGCTTTCCTAATCTTTTTGTTGTATACCTAGTAAGGGATTCTTTGTAGACATTGTTGTAAGTACTGGTGGCTAAATTTATTTTCATATCCATTATGAGAGTACAATATTAATACTTTATTTGAAAATCTACTGCACTGGATCATTAAAGATAAAAACATTTTTGGGAAAAAACCTAGGAAAAGCCAGCGAAAATTCATCTCACAGGAAGGTTCATCATGTCAAGTGTTAATATATATAAGTCAGATTCATTAAGAGCCCTTAAACTAAATTATTTATCAAATATCAGCACAGTAAAAAAAAAACATTATTCTAAATTCTGTACATATGTAGGTATACTGTATACATATGAGGATATATGGTCTTAAATGAATTGGAATGCATTTTCATTCCAGACGCAATGATGTTAAATTAAATTAGGTACAACAGAATGAAATTATTCCAACACGTATGAGATATAAGGTAGAATATCTATTTTTAGGGTAAATTGCCATCAATAGAACTACACGTTTTTTTTTTTTTTTAGTATAGAAACAATATTAGATAAAGTTAGGTAATTATACTTAAAATAATAATTCCTTAGTGTATATCGTGATAACAAAGCTGCGCGAAAACTTCATTTTAATCGTTTACCTCTTTCACACATACATATAGGTACCACATATCAGTCATAAAAACAGAAAAAAAAAAAACATTCAAAAAAACAAACTTACATTTCAATTCAAGCAAAATTCCTCAGACACCAAAAACACTGTCACTAAAAAAACAAAATATTTAAACAAAATAAAACAAAAAAAAAAGTCAAATTTTTGAATATTAAAAATTCCGCGAAAATCAATAACACTCTGCCAAATGCTCTGCTCTTTCTCATATATATAAAGTTGTCAAACAAGGAAATTAATTTTGCACTTTATTTTAGCACTTATAAGTATGTTTTGTATGTAAACAATACACAGAAGAGAAAGAGAGATGATTAATTGAAATCGATACCACCACAGCACCGTTGGCTTTTATTTAGTTTTTTTATTCATAAACATAGCGATATAATTTGAATAAAAATGTAAACTAAAAAAAAAAACGAATAGCGACGGCAAACAAACCAACCATAAAAAAAACACTATTTTCTAGACGATATATAGCTATCAATGTCTAATAATTATTCAAGTCAAAGTAAAGAGTTAAAAACGTGCTTTTTCTTTTATTATTGTGTAAAGAAAAAATTTCCATAAAAACCGGCATTAAACGGAAACCAAACTAAACACTCTACCCGAAAACGATATCCACTCTTGATAACGCGGCGGCAACCAGCGTGGAGAACTGATAACAAAGCCGCACGATACACGATACCTAGACGTTTTGGAAAATAATATGAGGAGAGTATTATACACGACAAAGCACAGACTAAATAAATAGTCTCTGCTAAAAAGCAAACATATAAAGACAAAAAAAAAACCAGAACATTCATCGAAACTGTTTTGTTTAATATTATTAATTAAAAAACACTGTGCGTAAGGTCAAAATCGCAATGAAACATCACACAAACAATTTGCAATTATGTTTGATTTTCGCAAAATTTCGCGCGATAGCTGTTATATTACACAATCAAAGAGAATTTTCTGTGTACTGCTGTTTGGCATGTCCATAGCAGTATCGCAAATAATTTGCATACAGCAGCAGCATTTGTAATACGTCAAGCAAGTTTTCGTTTATGCTTTTTTTTTTGCGAGTTTTTTCTGTTTACCACCAACTGGTACCGAATCGAATGGTAATCTAACCAGTCCTTAAAATCTAGTACAATTGTATATGAATTTTTTGCGAAGAAAAAAGTCTTGTCCGATCGGTGTCTCTGTCGTCTATCTATCTTTTCTGTTGTACTTGTCCTACCTAACTAAACTTAACAAGAGAACATTCGCATGAACAAAAATTGATTTCGTACGTTTAACAAATGGCGAGGAAGGTCACAATCATGAATTAATCTGGATAGTCCGAGAAAAATACCTAAGTAGGGCAGGAATATTGGGATGCTGCTGACTGATGATTTAAACGCGAACTTTTTTCCACCCACAATTTATAGCTCACATTTCACTCAATAATTTTAGATCAGTAAAAAATTTGATTTTATCACAGTTTCACAACGTTTAATTAAATCTGCTTTCTAAGCATAATATGTATATAATTTAATGATTGTTTCAAATATCAACTTTCGCAACTTTTATTTACACTAATTAACAAATAAACACACAAATTTGTATATTATTATAATAATTAACCCGCTTCTTAACATCAGCCACCGAAGGCTGTCAAGTTCGAACTGATCTACTACCGCACAGCACAATACCTGATTCGTATGCCCCATGGGACACGACGATCGTATATACATATAATAATAACAATATCGTATCGTCTCCCTCTGCTTAATAGTAGAGTGAGGAAAAAAAATCGAATGGGAGCACTCGAAAAATAAAACTCAACTTAACTGAGGAGAAAAACAGATTTTACTTCAAAATAACAGTAGTTCAAACATCTGCCCAGTTATAATCTAGCTAGCCCTAGGCAAAACAATAATTGAATCTATAGACCTGTCTAGAATGCGCATTGTAAATTGTTATCAGATCATAACCGCTTTTTATACTCTGCACCTTTCTGCCAAAAAATTTGGTACACATAAATTAAAACAAAAAAAAACAAAAAACTGGTTGTATGTTTTTTGCCGCATATATACGTTCGTGTACCATTTCGATCAGCTGGTATTCAAGTCTATTGGATAGGTATATTAGTGTGGCAGCGCATATACTGGCAATAACTTTTTGATAAGAATAAAAAACTTCTATTCACGGAAGCGCGTAGTACTGACAACTTAACTGAAACTGAATTTACGATCATTCATCTTGAATATTAAACATTGCGTGCGATTCCACTGCAAGCAATCATGGTTTTGATAGATATGCCGTCAGATGAATAAAGATGTTTTTGTATAGTTCAAAGATCAGGATTCAATCAAAAAGTGTACACATTTGGTTAAACACTTGGAAAAATATCATAAGTGTTGGAACAAAATTTTCAATATACATATACAGGTATATAACTTCTCCTCGATCGGTTTGTATATATGTACTAGATTCATGAATTAAGCAAGATCAGTGACGACAGAGGCGTCGGTGATTTTATGATAATATCAATACGTTAAGATCGTTGACAAATTTGAATTCACAATAACTTAGATTTTATGCTATTAGTTATATTATTAAGTTTCAGATTTCATCTAGCAGCTATACAGGATGATATTCCAAAATGCTCTTTTTTTCTCCTTCAAATTTAAAAACTGTGAACACCACTTGGTTGGTGGCTGAAATTTTTATTTTCCTAGCTTAACCTGTTTCAAGTGTGTGATGTGATTTTCTATTAAGAAAACAATCGCGTTTGCCTTCTATTATTGACTTTGATCCAAAATATTCAATTAAAAGCTCAAACGACTTAATTAACAAAATTAAAGATTTAAACATTCCACACAAAGCGAAGCTAGTGCCCTTTGATGTTTGTAGTTTGTTCCCGTCTGTACCCGTTGAAAAGTGTCGTCAATTATTAATAAATAAGATTAGTGGTAAGCTCATTGATAAAGTTCAACTGGAAGAATACCTTAGATTAGTAAATTTAAGTTTTAATCAGAACTATTTTCAATTCAATGCCAAAAATTATATCCAAAATAATGGCTTGGCAATGGGATCAGCTTCTTCCCCCTTTTATGCTGAATTTTTTATGGACCATTTAGAGAATGCCTTATTTTCTACAGATGCTAACTTACTATCATATGTACATACTTGGTATAGGTATGTTGATGATATTTTATGCATTTGGACTGGTACTGAATGACAGCTCAGTATCTTTTTGGACACGTTTTTAAACAAACTAGATGACAACATTAAGTTTACTGTTGAACTAGGAAACAAAGTAATCAATTTTCTTGACTTGACGATCAATATTAAAGAGGACACATTAGAATTTAAGATATATAGAAAAGAAACGTTCTGTGACACTGTTATACCATTAGATTCTATACATTCTTCGTCCACAAAAATGTCAGCGTTTCACTCAATGATAAATAGATTAATTTCTGTGCCAATGTCACCAAATAATTTTAATGGAGAATTAAACAAAATTAAATCAATTGCCGAAAACAATGGTTATTCAAGAAACTTGATTAATAAAATTTTAAAAAAGAAATTAAGGAAGCTGGTTTTGCCACTAATCTTCCCAATTGGCCTCAAAGACACTAATAATAATAACGGGTGGAGAAAGATTCCTTATGTCAAGGGACTATCCGATATATTTAAAAAAAAAAAAAACAGTTTAAAAATAACAATATTATGCCCGCGTTCTCGAATAAAAGAAATTTAAAAAATTTATTAGTAAATAACAAACTTATTCCCAAAATTAACGATTTAGAAAAAAGTGTAGTTTACCAGATCTCTTGTCGAAATTTAAAGAACATCTAAAATCAAAACAATCAAATATAGGACAACATATTCGTGATAAGAATCACACAATAGATGAAAACAATATAAAACTGTTGCATAACTTGCCGGGAGGGAGACTTCTTAATAAATATGAAATTAAAGAAATACGAGCAGTAAAAAGTAAAGGAATTTTCTTGATCAATGATCAGTTGGATTTCACAAACAAAAGCCCTCTATTAAATCCGTCTCTTATAATAAAGGGTTTTCCAATAAGAGGTGTTATTTTGATATTCAAAGCAAAATGCCATTTTTTGAGATAAATGATCGGATCTTTATTTCATTATAAAGAGTGACCACGACCACGCCTATAGGACCATATCCTTTTCATTAAATTTTCCATAACCAAATCGCAAAGTGGCTGCCCTATGTCCTCGATAGCCTCACGAATTCCATCTTTGAGGTCTTGAATGGACGCTGGGCTGTCGGCGTAGACCTTCTCTTTCACGTGGCCCCAAAGGAAGAAGTCGCAAGGTGTTAAGTCACAAGATCTCGGTGGCCAATTGTGATCACCTCTTCGAGAGATAACACGGTCCGGAAACTTTTCCCGTAAAAGATCAATGGTTTCGTTGCTTGTATGGCACGTAGCGCCGTCTTGTTGAAAGTAAACGTTGTCCAGATCAATACCATCCAATTCCGGCCATAAAAAATCATTAATCATCTGTCGATAGCGCAATCCATTCACCGTAACTGTTGCTCCAGCCTCATTTTCGAAAAAGTAAGGTCCAATGACCCCGCGGGACCATAAACCGCACCAAACAGTCACACGTTGAGGATAGAGAGGCTTTCCAACAATAACTCTTGGGTTTTCCGAGCCCCAGATGCGACAATTTTGCTTGTTGACAAAGCCATCGAGGTGGAAATGGGCCTCATCACTCAAGATGAGTTTTCTATGGAATTCCGGATCATTTTCATGCATTTCAAGGACCCAATCAGCAAAGACTCGACGCTGTTGATGATCGGCCGGCTTGAGTTCTTGTGTTAACTGAACTTTATAAGCCTTAAGACCCAAATCTTTATGCAAAATACGGTGTAATGACGTTTGTGGAATGCCTAATTCCAAAGAATGACGAAGAATGGATAAACCTGGGTTTTCTTCAACACTTTCGGCTACAGCAGCAATTTTCTCGGCTGTTCTTGAGCGACGTGCACGGATTTTATTCTTCACATACTAACTTGTCCCGACAGCTCGAATTTTTCTACCAATTTCTGTATTGCGGTCCGACAAGGTGCTTCACGACGACCCAAAAATGTTCGAGTTTTACGAACCGTCTCTGCCACATTTTCACCATTTTTATAGTGAATTTTAATAATTTCAATGCGTTGTTGAATCGTATATCGTTCCATTTTTATTAATGGCGTAGTTTCTATTTGTCAAATGTCAAAAAATGACAGCTCCAAAAGTGACATCTACCGAAATAGCGGGCTAATTAAAATAACACCTCGTATTGGAAGACCCTTTAGTTACAATCTAAAGAAATGAGAATACGTAATAACACGAATTTGATTTAAAAAACTTCAGTTTTTACCATTTTTTAGAAGTTTCCAAACTAATATCCCCATCCAATACATTTTTTTTTATTGTTCCCGACTTTATTCACACTAGACCTCTTCGTTATCTTTGATTTAAGGTATAAATCATTATTCTGCTACAAATAGTTTACCAGAAATTCATTTTGAAAAATGTATGAAACTTACAAATCTCGGTACTGACTCCTCTTAAGCACTATCATGGACTATAAAATCATCTTTCCGAAATTAATTTTATTAGCAAGGCATCACATTTTAACTTTATTCTTTCAAAATTTTCTTTTTACTAAATTTTTTTCAAAAGCTTTATCATCTCAGTTTTATTAACAGTGAACAATATAAAATTTGATTTTCTTTGAATTTATTAAACAAAAAGAGTTTTAAAAGCTTATCACAAAAAAATATGTAACAATAATAGTACGCTTAAATTTCAATAGAGGGCTCTTTATCACACCAGAGACAAAAAGTTCTTCACCAGTGGAGTAGAGCTCTATGGAATTTTTCTGTTGCATTACAAAAACAATAACACTTAAAGCTTCGCTGCTCTTGAGCTTTTGATATTTGATAAGAAGCAACAATAAAGAATTCAATTACACCGAAAAAGTTTTGTGAATTTATTTTTTCAATTTTTATGAAAATTTCACAAGTTCTTGCTATTTGAGGTTTAATCGATCGAAGATAAGACGTAGATATTTTAGTTAAAACTAATCCAGGAAGAAGCAAAATAATGAAGAGCATTCCCCAATGCGTACCTCATAGAAATTGTCTAAACAAGTAACTTTCAGACTCTTGACAAGATACGGTTCTACTAACGGTGCAATTGAATTGTGGAATTATTCAGTGTTTAAGAAATATTAATTTATTTTTTCTAAAATCATCTACTTATTTCACTTTATTCGTTACTCCTATTAAAACTTTCATTTACCAATACCCTCAACGGCCGTAAAGCCCCCATTAAAATATTATGTTCCGCCAATCTATAAAACATAATTTACATTTTTTGTAAATTTAATTCAATTCAAGTTTTGACAAATTAATTTAACGATTTCCCCATACAATTCAATTTCAGACACCCAAATACGAAGCCCTTTCGTTAATTCTATGCGCATCCCCGGTGGGTGGAGTCTCAGATATGAATTCTTGTGTCTAAGCTAAGTGATTTTGGTGAAAAGCTCTGAAATTGAAAACTTTTCAGTCCTGAACTAGGGGAAAAATTAATATAAAATTTTTAGTCAACTCTAGGGACGTTTCCATATATATTTAATTAATTGAATGTATAATTATAGTTGAAACAAGTATTATTAAACAAAAGAATCATTTTTTTCTTTAAATATGTGAAACAAACATTAATAAAAAAACACTGCCAATATCTGGGGGTCCATTTCATTAAATATGCAGAGACTACGGCTCAAAACAATCGTTATGAAACTCGTTGTTTTTCTATCATTTCCATTGAGATTTCCTTGAGACAACAAAAATCCTTTCCTGCAGGTTACAAATCACGTAGTGCGGAAAATTGAAAAACTGAGGCGAAAGTTTTTTTCATTTAAGAAATAATAAAGGAAGCATGTTTGCATTCGTTGTTGGTCTCATATCGATCTCAGTTAAGAGAAACTGAAGCCATAGAAAGATATTTTGTGGTATGTGTAGGTACATATGTACAATGTACACAATCTATTGAATTTTTATATTAAATATTTGATAATATGATTGAAGCTTATTAAGGCGCCTTTTCTTTATGTATTTAAAATTTGGAGTATGGTGTCAGATATTATGTCGTTTTCGTTTGAACATCCAGGTTCGCTCTGGAGGCAACCCCGTTCAATCGAACGGTTTCAGAGTGCACCTGAAAAAGTTCGCTTGTGTATGTATACTAACGTCAAAGTAGCTATGAACTTTTTGCGAAAACTGGTTATTAATTTGTTTGCGGAAAAATTTTGAGGATAATATAATAGTAGTAGAGGTCTTAATAATAATAGTCGACTTTAAAAGTAATTAAATTATATCAAATCACAACTAGACTTTGTTTGTGTGAGTGAACCCATAGTGTACCCGAGTAAATTTTCAGAGTGAAATTGATGCTTTTTGGGTTGCCACCAGAGGCAACCCATGACGTCATTTTTGCTTCAAACGAACGCTTTGACAGCACTTAGGTTGCTCCAGAGCGAAACTGATGTTCAAACGAAAACGACATTAGTAAACAAAGTCAATGAAGCCTAGATTTGTTAATTTATTTACAGTTTTTATACCCTAGATGAAATCTACAGTAGAGAAAAATGGATTGGACACCCATGCATACAATTAAAAGTTATTTTGATAAGTCGAGAACGTGTATAGTTAGAGGGCTGAAATTTTGTACGCGGACATAAAAAAAGAAAGTAAAATTAAGTTCGAAAATGAGACAAATTGGGCAACTCCTTCGTGGGGTTGCCATACAAAAATTTCGTTTTCTACTACATAATGTTGTCATAGTAATAGCAAATAAAATTAAAAAATGAAATAAATTGGGCTACCCATTCTTGGTGTTGCCATATAAAAATTTAGCTTTTTTACGGATACTGAGAAAACGATCAGTCCTAAACATTTTTATTATATTAAAAACTTCTTCAGAATATGAAATCCTATAAAATTGGTAATAATCATTTTTCCTGTCCGACGAACCGTTCTAGAAATATACGTGAAAAACCCCTGCAAAAATCAAAATTGCTCAAATGGGTCACCATACGAAATTTAATCGAGGATATCAAAAGAATTGGTCTTAGACCAATTTCAGCTTTTTTACTTGTTTTTTTATTAGTATAATTCAAATCTATTATTTCCAAAGAGCAGTTTTTGCGCCATCTTTTGTGAAATTAGAGTAGGTAATTTGAAAATTACTTTTAAATCAACTTATGTTGACGATAGTCTTATTATTCAATATCGTGACTACCTGAGGGAGAGAACTTGTGTTTTTAAACAAGAAATAACAAAAAAAAAATCTTATTTGTTTTTAATAGTTTCATTTACGGAATTTTGTGCGATGTGAATTATTAAAAAATATATATAAAACTTTCATCTCTGAATTTTTTGGTTGCTATAGAAATATTTTTCTCTAAACGAAATAAACCGCAGGGCGCCAAAGTTCCATCCTCATGACTAACATTCACAGAATTTCTAGACAGAAAGCTATGACTATTTTAGTATTGAAAATGATAGGAAATATCCAGTTATCATGAAACACATCAATGTCGAAAGATGACCATAATAATAATGTTATCGTATTATTCAGGGTTTTATTAGAGTTTCGTCTTATATTTCGTTTTTATAATATTTTGAGATATTTAAGATCAACTGATTTCAACTGCAACTTACAAAATTTATCTAAATATCGGTTAGTGAAGTTCAGCGTGGCATCAACCTAATGAGATCACCTGACTGATTATCGAAACAGGCTATTACCATTATTTCTGTAATTAATGCAATTTTTATTTGACACATCTACCAAAGAGCTCCATTCATATGACTAGAAATTTTTATATACATAGGTGTTTTTGAAAAACTGGAATAAACATTTCAGACTTCTGAAAAATTATTATAATTGAATAGAATAGAAAAAGAAGATGTTCAATTCCAATGTCAAATTTATATTGGTTTGTAGTTGCGATATTTTGAACTTTACAAAAACTATAACTAATCACTTGAATGAAATCCTGTATTTCCTGTATTGAACTAGTTGAAAGCGAATTGCCAAAATAGAATCAAATGAAAGCAGCTTAGAATATATGTATATATAGAGAGAATATCAGGAAGTACTGATACCTGTAAAATTCATGTACAGCAGGCCGCTTATTAAAGGTGCAAATGCTTTGTACATGCACTTGTGTCATGCTCTTACAAAAATCAGAAATAAAAAAAAAATATTTCAGGATTTACAGAAGAAAGTTGACGAAATAGAGAATGTAGTTCCAACCAAAAGTCATTGAAAATAATGGAAAACATATAAAGCTGCAATCCACCGGTGTAGAACTCGTTGAAAAGAATTCGACATAAAAATAACTCCGGTCGGCCACCATACTGAAGGCTGAACTACAATAGAAGTAAATAACTTTACGAAATTAAACGAGACTGAGGTTTACTTACGAAAAATTGATATTTTTAGCCTAAATATATATCACATTCCGTAAGAGTTATTTTCTTGATATTTAATGTTTTCAATTTTAAAAAGTGATAAAAGTGAAAAAATTAACAAATGGAAGTTGATGTAATTGAAGATTTGTGTTTTCTATTAATTCGCAATACCATTTAAATTCCATTTTAATTTTTACATTGCACTTTTAATCATCTAGTAATAATTTAATTGTTTGGACACATTGCGTTCTTACGGAATGAGCGATTCTTAGCGTACTATACTTACGGAAAATTGGATATTTAAACTTAAGAGGAGTCAGTACTCAGCAAAAATTTCAATTTAGATACCAGCGAGCCTGTAGGCAATAAAACTTACTATACGTAGGTTTGTGTCCTGAAAGTATGAAAATTCATATAAAATTAGCGTAGATCTAGACCATAAGTCACATTAGAGACATCTAGCGTAAAGGCAGAAACCAAACATGCGACAATTTAAGACGAAAATGAAAATATGCAGTTCAAAGAAATTGAAAATTTTTAACGAGAATGAACTCTCCTAAATTTTATTTTGCACATATTTGTTAAATATGCTATTTTGCTTTATATTTCTACAACTTTCAACGAAATATTGCAATTTCTAGCCTGTGAAATATCGAGAGAAAAAACAAGTACTATTAGAGTTAAACAATTAAAAAAAGCGCCACTAAAAATGAAAAAACTTGACGTTATTTGCTAGATTTAGGCTTTATCTTTCAAAAATAGTCACAATCTAAAGAAATGAGAATACCTACTAATAGGAATTTGATTTGAAAAAAATCAATTTTTACCATTTTTTACAATTTTCCGAGCTACTATCTCCATTCCAATACATTTTTTTAAATTTTTCTCGACGTTATTTACTAGACCTCTTCGTTACCTTTAATTTAAGATATAAAACATTATTCTGGTAAAAATTTGCATTGCAAAATGTATGAAACTTGCAAATCTTGGTACTGACTCTTCTTAACGAAGTTACCCTCACACGAGTTGAAGTTAAAACCTGTTAAATTAAAGGGCGCGTTCGCCTCACGTAAGTAAATGTACTTACGTATACTTCTATTGTAGTTCAGCCTTGAACAAAAAATTCTCCCAAAATATTTTCTGTAAATTTCTTTGAAGAAATTATTGCTATTTGCTCATCTACGAATCTACGCCACATATAATATGGACTGCTTAACTTTCTATTTCATGTGGACTCCATTGCTTATGTCAAAAAATGTTCTTACGCCGGTGCATTGAAAAAAATCATTGGAGGGAAGTTGAAAAAATGAGCGCGCAGCTCGAAAAGCGATTATAATAAAACGTTTCGAATTTGTGCTTAGACCGAAAGAGTAAAGAATACAGAAATGAGCCCAATTTTTGCAGTGCATTTCTGTGAGCGTAGTCAGTCCATATTATCATAGATGGCACAAGAACTAGATGTCGCATGCCATACTAAAGCAGAGTATACACATTGTGAAATGAGTAGTGCATTCTGAAATGGACCATAATATGTTTGAGATTGTGACGAATGCAAATGATTTTATAATAGTAGTTTCGTATACATTTGATCGACTTCCCCAACACTTCAGATACGAAAAAATATGAATCACTCGTCGTATACATCATTTCAAATGTAGTGGTCCATTCCGGAATGGACCACCCAGCCATATAAAATTTATATACTTTTTTGGTACTGCATGCGACATCTAGCTCTTGTGTCATCTATGATATTATACATGTCAGTGGTCTACGCTCATAAAAATTGTTAGTGGCCCAAGCAACCGTTGTCGGTCTCCAATAATGCATAACAATTCTAAGGAAAAAATTTCTAGTAAATTTCTAAGAAAAAATTGCGGCCTCCCCTACAACAGGTCCAGCCATCGTGGATTTTATATAGAATAGAATAAATATTTATTAGCCCAAAAGCTATAACAACAACGTTATACATAACTTCATAAATCACTCATAATGGAAATTCATTATGAAAAAAGTAAGTTAATAAAATTCATTTAAAATTCATTTTTCACGTAGCACTTAACTGAATTCTTAAATCGGAAAAAATTTCTTTCTAGTTTTAATTCATTTGCAGTCCCTTATACATAATTGAATTTTGAGTCCTATGTATATCTTCTATATAATGGCAATCTAAAATCACCTGCATTTCTTAGATCTAGTATCAATCACATAATTTAGATGATTTTGCAGATATTCTGGAAACATGTTATACTTCACCTTAAACACAAAAATAAGTGCGTTATATTTTAACCTCTGTCTAACACTTAGCCAATTTAATATCTCTAAGATATACTGCCTGCGTATCCATGCGACAGGAAAGTATTATTCTCATGACCCTATTTTGTAGTTTTTGTAAACGGTCTATCATTTCTTCCGTGCTGATAAAAATTATATATGAGCAGTAGTCATAGTGCGGTAATACAATGGTGTTATAGATGTTTAACAGGCAACTTTCTGGTACTCTACTTTTGATTAATGCAAAAAAACCAAGTTTTTTTACAAATATAGTCCACATTTCTTTTAAAACATAAGTTCTTATCCACGATCACACCTAAATATTTCATTTCATTTACACACTCAATATATTCTGACCCTACACACAACTGTACTCTTTCATTACTGTTCATTACAAGACATTTTGTTTTATTTATATTCAATTTTAGTTTATTCATGTTCAGCCAATTAGTCTTTAAGTCTAAGATATCTTCTTCAATCAATCTTACACATTCAGTTGTATTTGTCCCTTGAATGTAAATTAATGTGTCATCAGCAAACAAAGCAAGCTTGGAACATTTTAACACGTTTGAGATGTCATTTATGTATAGAACAAATAATAGAACACCCAACATTGATCGTTGTGGAACTCCTAGATTTATTTCGCTTTCTTCTGATATTTCTTTCCCGTATCTAGATCGCTGTTTACAATTTTTCAAATAAGATTCAAAAAATCTCAACTCTCTTCCTCTTATTCAATAAAATGATAATTTCTTAATCATAATATCCCTATCAATCATCTTAAATAATAACTTTTAACTTTATTTTCTACTATAAACTTAGGGCTTACCTCCAATAAAGATTCTGATAATACTCTGGCTTTAACATTAAGATCACTACCTCATACAATTTGTGTCATATTCAATCGGGAAAGTTCACCAACGAATTCCTCCTTATTATACCTAATATAAGTAGAGCTTTGAATGTTAGATTCATGTTGACTGGCTTTCAAATTAAACATAATTGTTCCATGGTCACTAACCCTTAGGTCATTCATAATATGGGCTTTTATCTGAGAATCGTTAGTAATAATATAATCAATCAGTGTCTTTGATACTGCTGTAATTCTAATAGGTTCTTGAGCTATTTCTTTGCAACCTTGTTCGTGTATTATATTTCTCATGTGTTTTTCATAAAGACTATTCTTCAGTAAATCAATATTAAAATCTCCACATATAATATTTGTGATTTCTCTGCATAGGAACTCTTCATACCATTCATTAAATATTGAACAGAATTGACTTACACTGCTACTTGGCGATCTATAAAATACCCCAACCACATAGTGGCCGCTTCCTTTCCAGATCTTTACTAATAGACACCATAAATCCAACTCATTTCGCATACAACTCCTAATTTTATATTGTATAATATTCTATCGAGGCGTTATCTACTTCCCAACCTTTCTATGTTTTTAGTTTGGCTATACTCTTACAGGTTATCCCTTGAAACCCTTGTCCTTACTTCTGTTGCACAGCTTTGTTTTAGCGAAGCGTGAGCAAAACTGTTCAAAATGGTACAAGTGGAGCCATCTGACACTATAACAAGGAAGCATTTACGCAAGCACTAGATACTTATATACACAAGGATATTACCAAAGAACATATAACCATAGAGAAGAAATAACAGAGTTGAAAAATATATGGCAGCAATATTCCCTCGATTTTAAAAGTTCACTTTAAAAGAGCTTTTGAATTGACTATGATGATATTGCCATGGTGGGGACTTCAACGCCAGACACCCGTTGTGGAATCACACGGTCGAAAGCAGGGCAGGGTAAGGCAGTACATGATTGGTTACTCAATACCGCCTCTCAAATTTTGTCGTTGTATCGCAAGACACACCGACATTCCCACTCTGTGGCTCAGTCCTTGACTTCTACATCTCGACTTCGAACTTAGTCAATCTCTTACCCCGAATTTCTACTTTCTACTGCGTAGCGCAATTTGGCGGAATCAGATCACTTGACAGTTGAACTAACAATCACCCCCAGCGTTCCTCTAAATTTCCTCTCATCTGACTCTCAAGTCTCATCTACCCTTAAAGACGTTGACTGGCATCAATTTCAAAATAGGCTCTCTCAATTCCTTGCAAGTAATCTTCTTGACTCTCAGCTGAATCTTTCAAATCTAGAAATAGCCTATAGCCACATAGATTTTCTTAACAACGCCATTGAAGTAAATGTCGCTATCTTCTCCAGTGTCGTGCCATACAAGCACTACAAATATAAAAACAGACAGAAACTTCGGAAAATACTAAATCGTATTTTTCACCGCATCTTAAATAGCTAGAATCCAGCATATAGTACCGTGTTATCGCAGATAAAATGCCTCTCAACAATAATCGAAAAGCAGACGAAGAAGTTTCTCGATGAGCAGTTCAGGAAGAAACGTGCTTCCATTCAACTCGGTCCTAACTGCTTTCAGGACATTAATCGAGTTTGCAACAGAAAACCTAAGCTCCCCAAAACCATTACGAGTGGTACGTGCTCTTTCAGTCTTCCAGAGGAAAAATGCAACGCTTTTGCCGATTACTTTCAGTCCTCAACTCGAACTTAAGCGAAGCAACTTTTCGCAACACAGTAGACACGACTGTTAAGGACTTCACTGCCCAAAGTGAAGGTACTAGTGTCACTGCCTTCAACCCGACAAATACCTCTATAAACCCGGATGACTTTAGTGTCTTTTCGAACCCTGTCCATATTTTCGCCCTGATCAGAGGAAACAAAGGGTAAAAAGTCCTCTGGGCCAGATTACATCTCAAATAAAGCTATCAAGAACCTTCCGCCTAGCCATCGAATTTCTTACAATAATTTTCAATAACTGTCTTAACAACTCATACTTCCCTGATGTATGGAAAACTGCGCGTATTATGCCAATTCCCAAAACGGGAAACTCCAAAAGTCTAAATGAGTTCCGACCAATCTCTCTATTATCCAACTTGGGCAAATTACTTGAAAAACTAGTCCGTCAACAAATTGAGAATACCTGTCTCCACTTAAACATCAGGCAGGACACTAAATTTGGTTTCAAGCTCAAGCACTCTTCTTTCCACGCCCTGCTAAAATTCCAATCGAACACCACATTCGCCCTAAATAAAAACGAGCTCACAGTAGGCTGCTTCCTTGATGTTGAGAAAGCCTTCGACTCCGTTTGGAAAAACGGACTCATTTTCAAAATCATAAGTCTAGAGGTTCAACCTTTCTTAACACGTCTCATTCACAATTTCCTTTCAACCAGAAACTTCTACATTGAATTTGAGGGAAATAAATCTGCCCTAGCGTCATTCAGCGCTGGTGTTCCCCAAGGCTCGGTCCTCGGACCAACACTTTTCAACCTCTACACGCATGACCAACCCTCGAATAATCCAAATTCCACCACGCTTCTCTACGCAGGTGATTCCCTAACATACGCCCATTCCATCTCCCCAAGCTTCGCTGCCAGAAAAGTCGAGCAGCACATAGTCAAACTCGCTGAGTTCTACAAAAAATGGGGAATCAAAATAAATCTCAGTAAATCCGAACTGATTTGCATCAGAAACCCATAAACCATGGGAAGACCCAATATCGCCACCCGCTCTGACAACTTTGAAATTGTAGCCAACAATGAAAGCCTCAAGCCTTCAAAGAACGCCAAGTACCTTGGTGTCTCTTTCAACAACCCCCTAAAATTCAACAGGCACGCCAAGTCGGCTTTAAGAAAGGCAAACTATGCCTAGAGCTTCTTAAACCCCGTGATAAAAAGGAGTAATGTTCTTCCCAAAGACACTAAACTATAAGCAGCTAATTCGCCCGATTATCACCTACTGCTTCCCCATCTGGCACACCATTTCGCCAATTAATATCAAACAAATTAGCATTCTTGAGAGAAAACTCCTGCGCGTTTTCACTGGACTGTACAGGAGACCTGACAGAACCTACTACCCCAACAAAATTCTGTACGAAAGTGCAAACATAATTTCAATTGAGAAATATCTTCTAGATTTCGCGGGTAAACAACTTGAGAAGATCCCTGAACACCCCAACCCACTCATCAATACTCTGCCAACGCAAATTCATGTTGAAAACTTGAATTACCTATCACCATTTCATCTTATTCACCCGGATACGAGGAATATTTATTACCTGGGCGAAAGATTTACATTCTTCGCCAGCAAAGGAAACCATCACCGTGGATAAGAGCCCATCCAGTAGAAGAGACATTAGTACACTCACCACCGCTCACATTATCGGGGAAATATCAACGTGAGACCATACTATCTCATCGTGGAGGCTCTTCGTCATGGAAGAAGAAAGGCCGTGTGTAAAATCAGTGAGATAGGGCAAACAACCTATCAAAAAATTCCAAATCCCAACCTATCCATTTTCTGATTCATTCCCAAACTCAAAAACTGCTTTCAAAGCAACAAATGCCGTCACACAACAAGCTGTGAAATAAGGACATCGCGTAACTAACAGTTTTTATATCCTTTTCGGACAGTTAAAGTGTTAATGTAAAATAAAGTCATAAGTAAAATCAAGGCCAAAATTTAAAGCCTGTAGGAAAATGTTAAACTGTATCCCGGGATATGGGTTCTGTTAAAATCATCATGGTTGAAATTAGTTTCGTTAATCGCGTAAGATCTGGATGTGGATTTGATTTTGAGGTAAAAAAAGCAAAGAGAGCACGCAATGTAATGCATGGGCATGATGCGAAGTCCAGGCTCTGGTGCTATGCTAGTGCTTGCTTTGACGATGACGACCTGACAGCCGCCTGGTGGCGGGCCGTCATTCAAAACAGAGTTTTCCTAAAATTTGTGAAAGCGGGTCTAATATCACCACCGGTGAGTGGCCGATCGTTAACAAGCAAAGAGTTTTCATACAATTTGTGAGAGCGGGTCGTAATGGAACGACCCGCCATATAAAACTTTTCAATATACGATATGCGTATTCTTTCTGTTAGATGTTCTTTGATATTACGTATTGTACTTATTTTATAGATGGACAATGAAATGTTCTCACTATTTTACACCTATCTCCACGCGGTAGTCCTCCGGTAACATAACACGATAACAATTATCTTGTTGTGGCTAAAAGTATTGCATATGTACATTAAATTCTTTAAACAAAGATTCCAGACGATTAGAAGTTTGCTCAATTATTGATTCAAAGACAGATCGATCAAAAATAAAAGTACGAGAGAATTAAAAAATAAATAATTGTTCTTAGACCTTCTATTGCTAGAATCATATAGATAAATGCTCATGAATTCCTACCGTATGCATGCAACAAATTACCAGTGCTTGCTTATCTAATCAAGCTGTAACTATCATAAATTTAGGTATTTTGAATAGTATACAACCGCGTTAAAAATGTTTACCGATTGCTCTCTCATTAATGAGGAAGTCGGGGCGGGCATTTACCTTCCTGAACCTGACATTGGGGATTGGGATGGAGTACTCACTTGACAGACACACCACTGTCTTCTAGGCTGAAGTCTGAAGAAGGGAAAGGACATTGCCATTCTTTCGGATAGTCAGGCAGCCTTGATGGCCTTCGGATACCATCTAAGTTACTGAGGGACTGTAAGTCGTCTGTGGATAAGTTGTGTATCCACAACAAGGTGTCCCTTCAATGGGATCCTGGTCACATGGGGATCATGGAGAATGAAAGGGCTGACCTTCTAGCTAGGTCTGGCTTTGATTCTCCGTTCCTCGGACCGAAGCCCGCCGTAAGCATTGCCACCTTGAGTATCGGATGTTCATAGAAAATATCTTTAGAGATGGGAGAATCTGAGTACTTGCAGGTGTACAAAACTGTTTCTTGATGAGCCCAATAGGAATATATCTGATTTTTAGATGGGAGAAGGAAACAATATAAAGCATCACCGGCTACAGCTCGCTTCATGCTCATCTAATAAAGATATGAGCTGTTGAGAGCCCACTTTTTGTGTGCTTATTCGGCCTTCGGCGTCCTCACCAAAACCTGTTGCGCTTCATTAAGAGGACAGGAAGGTTTTTGGTGATAGGATGTCTAGCAGGATAACACAATGGGCCGTTCTGGCCTTCGTGTTTGGGATCTCTCTTCCCCCTGCCTTTATAAAAAAATAAATAAATAAAATACAACCGCGTTAGCACAAATTTTATGAGACAGTATGAATTCATCTAAGATATAATATTTCTTATAATATGATTATTTATTGATATTTATTCATTAAAATTTTAAGAAGCAAAAAATATTCCCTTTTCATTAGGTTAAAATAAAATGAAAACTTAATATCAAATTCAAATTAATTTATCTTGTTTTCCCTCTCAACACAGCGGCAATAGCTTCCCCAGAATTTGACTACGCTAAATTTGGCTGATCACACTTCCCGTTCTCTCTACATTCTAAGGAAAGAAGTACACTGAAGTACTTCTATTTCATACGAACTGTTAAGGTAAAGACATATTGAATGATTCTGTCATATTCAATATAATACATAATTCATCAAAATATTTTCTTGCAATTGAAGATGAGAAATATTCAATATATGAAAAAATGATAAATAACCAAATTAAATTCCAGGCATACCTACAAACAAACTTTCTCCTATATAGTCGTCTCCACCCTTATATTTCTTTATAAATTGAAAATAATTGAATATGGAAAGCATCTGGGCGGGGTTTCTGGTACAAGTATAAAAAATATTTTTCCATAAAATTGAATTTATATACGAGCTCATGAAACTCATCATAAATGCAAAATTTAGGCATGATATTCTATTTTGTTTAATAAAAAGCTACGCCAGTAAATTTTTAAAATGAATTTATTTCAGTATGCCTTAGGGTGCCAGCCTGTTTTTAGGAGATGTGAAATTATTAGTACATTTTAAAATTTTTATATAGATCTAATGGGATTGAGGCATCTCCATGACGAAGTAGAGAATAATGATAAGGAAATATGGGGGTATTACAAATTTTATGTTTTTTTTTTATCGATTCCCACAAGATTACATGAAGAGGAATTCAAAATATTTAAATTTAAAAAATTTTAATTACTCTCTCAGAAATCTTCTTAAAAGCTTTCGGAATGCCTAAACTTTAATCTAAGAAAAGAATACTTTTTTCATTCTTGTAATATAAGTCAGATGGATAAATTCATATATTTCTTAACAAATACTTCAAATCAAACCACCGAGTGAAGTATATATCACCACTCAAATTATAGCACCCTAACAGCTTTATAGTAAGTAATATGTTGCCAATTGAATGGACCATTGGGCACGGTGGACTTTCAGAGCAAGATGTACAAAAGTATTCAATTCCTTTTTGAAGGAAATGCATAACAAAAAATATTCTGAGCATCAATCATAAAAGCAAAACTACCTCTAACAACATAGATAACACGAAATAAATGGAAATGCATACATACTAACTAAGCACCTAGAAGCACAAATAATTACCTGACAGCGATTCGTCGGACCCTAATCATTCTAACATAGTCTTGCATTATAGTATGCGTTTATAGTATTGTTGTTTTAGCTATTATTTATTCAAATTAAATATGCTACTGGACTTACATATACCCATTGTCTCAAACTCAGGACTCGGTTTGTTCGATTTCCCTGTTAAGCTCAACATAATAATAAACAACAACAATTGAGCTACAGAAATCACCAATTAAGATGTTCTGAAGAGTTCTATTTAATATCTGATGAAATTTTTGTACTATAGCTTAGATTCAACAAGTAAATGGAAAGATACTTGAATTGAGTTTAACAAGAAAAAAAGCTAGAATTGGTCTACGACCAATCTTATGATGCCCTCTAGATGAATGCCCGTATAAAATTTCGTATGGTCACCCATCTATGCAAGTTTGATTTTTGAAATGGTTTTTCGCATATATTTCTAGAACGATTCGTCGGACAGAAAAAATGATTATAAGCAATTTTATAGGATTTCGTATTCTGAAGAAGTATTTAGTACAATAAAAATGTGTAGGACTGATCGTTTTCACAGTATATGTAAAAAAAACCTATATTTTTATATGGCAACACCAAGAACGGGTTACCCGATTTAGTCCATTTTTGAAATTTTATTTGCTATTATTATGAAAACACAATGTACCAAATTTCAGCTCTCTATGTCAATGCGTTCTCAGGCAGTGTCCAAATAAATAGTAGAAAACGAAAGTTTTGTATGGCAACCCCCCGAAGGAGTTACCCGATTTGTCTCATTTTCGAACTTTTTTTTTAAAGTCCGTGTACAAAATTTCAGGTCTCTAAGTATACGCGTTCTCGAGTTATCGTACGCAAAGACGGACGGACATGCACGGGTGTCCAATCCATTTTGCTCTACCATCATTATTTCGAGGTGTTACAAACGGAATGACAAACTTAGTATACCATTTAGATTTCATCTAGATTATAAAAAGCAAACTAAATTTCAGCGTATAATCGTTTACGCTCCGCCACAGAGAAGAAGTTGTCGAAATTCTTATATTGAAAAAAAAAAAATCTATAAATTTCCAAATTAACGATTAAAAAAGATAGAATTGGGTTAGGACCAATTCTTATGATACCCTAAATGAATGCCCGTATGTGATTTTGTATGGTCACCCATCAAATTCTGTGCAAGTTTGATTTTTGAAGTGGTTTTTCGCATATATTTTAAAAACTGTTCGTCGGACAGTAAAAATAGGAATTTATATTTTGAAGAACTCTTCAGTACAATAAAAACGCATAGGACTGGTCGTTTGTTTTCGCAGTATTTGTAAAAAACCTAACTTTTTAAATGGCAACACTAAGAAAGAGTTGCCCGATTTAACACATTTTTTAAATTATATTTACTATAAAACTATCGTGTACAAAATTTCAGCTCTCTACGTTGACATCTTCTCAGAGCATGTAAGGCAAATGAAATATTTAGGAGTAATAATTGACGATAAATTGAAATTTGATGCACATGTTGTTTATATATGCAAGAAATTTTCTAAAAAAATTGGTTTTATGCGAAGGATAAGAAATAGATTACCACTTTTCTGCACAATTAATCTATACAACACGATCATAAAGCCACATTTTGAATATTGTGCAACAGTCCTATTTTTATGTAACCAGGAACAACTTATGCAGATGCAAAGACTTCAAAACAAAGCAATGCGAGTGATACTTCAGTGTAATAGATATAACAGTGTAGAATATATGTTAAATACGCTAAAATGAAGTGTTAGACAAAGAATATATTTGAATGTGTTTATTTTTGTATTTAAAATGAAGAATGGTCTTGTTCCTACATATTGAGTGCATGTATAAATTATGTAGGCGATTGTCAACCGTATATGCTTCGAAATAATGATCAGCTAAGACTTCCAAATTTTAGAAACAACAGCTCTCAAATCCCAATAGTTTATAATGGCTTTAAATACTTTAATGCATTGTCAAGTAAAGTTAGAAATATAAGGAATATAAAATTATTTAATAGAGCTATCATAGAACATATTAAACAAAACTTTTAACCTGAATTATATGAATTTGTAGAAAATGTATATCAATAGCAGTTAAACAAATAATCTAATCTAATCTAAATATATATTGAAAAAAGATATTTTTGTATGGCAACCCTACAAAGGAGTTACCCGATTTGTCCCATTTTTGAGATTAAATTTCCATTTTCCAAAAAGGCAGTGTGCAAAATTTCAGCTGTCTAAGTGAATGCGTTCTCGAGTTATCGTGAGGACTGAGAAAAGACTACCTAAATACATATAGATATATACTATACATATATGTATCTTCACGTCAAGCATAATTTTTTTAATTTAAATTTCTAGCGTTTTCATTTCAGTTTTTCAAATATGAACCTGACAGGAAAATAAATATTATGGGGGCGGATGCCTTTTCACCTTAAATAGTGAAATATTAATCATGAAAAGCCAGAGGAATTTTTATTCTCAATATTTTTTTTTCATTTTTCATTTATGTAATATATAATATACATATACATATGTATGTATATATGTATAAACAGAAAAAAAAAACGATTCTTGAAATTCTGTCAGAAATGAAAAATTACAAGATTTTTCTAAAAATCCGTTTTATTTCCTGTACATTGCAGTTCGTGTCTCTCACAGGACTTCCCATCTGCTTAATGAAAAGAGTAGCGGGGTAAAAACAATTTATATATATTTGCTCTGCCAAGAAATATGTACGTTATTCGGGGTCGTAATTTATATTTGCAGTAGGACAAAGAACCAGCCAGAAAATATGTATAAGAGAAAATATATTTACAAAATTTTTGGAAACATAAAATCCACTCTAAAACCGTAAGCCACCATTAATAAAAGTTACATTTAAAATTGTCGTATACATGACGATCACACTGTTGTATTGCAGGTATTCAAATTACTAACAATTATATTAGGTGCGTATTTCACGTGAAATGTGTTCTTATAAAATATTTACGAAATATCTCTATAGTTTCCGTCTGAACTAATATATATTTATACTTTTCTTTCTATAGATAGAACTAATCGACTGTACATGATATGGTTTCTTCTGAACGTCTGAGCATAAGATTATGAGATTTTTACTTGTTTTGTTAAACATACACTTAACGTTATCCACTCGTGAAAGGACTTGAAAGTATATACAGTATATTTTTCTTATGTCCTCAGCTAAAAAAAGTTTATATTTACTTTTAGGTACTTTAAATTTACCTTTTTATAAGATAGCACGTTTGCAAAATTGAAATATTCTTTCATACATCCTCGTGCAAAACATGACCCACTCTCCCGATGAATACAGCATAAACACCAAATAACAATTGAAAGTGACAATCGAAAAAAAAAAATGCAATGAATTCAGAGTCTCATGCAAGTGAAGTCAATATTTGAGATAAAAGTTAAGACAATGGAAACTGAAAAAAGCAGAAAAAGTTATGAGATGACTAACAAATTGAATCTATAATTTTACGTGGGTTTCGAATCTCCAACAAAAGAGTATCCATAAAAAAAATTAAATGGTAATTATGAACAGAGAGAGTGCTTAAATCATTTGGGCTCCACCCTAGAGTCAGAGCTTGCTAACCATTACAACAGCTTATACTATGCTTATACCATATACATATCGAAGAAAAAAAAATTAATCAATTATATCGATCTCCTATCTATCTAGCATGATGATGATGAGTCTATATGTTTGCGGCCTTAATATACCTAATCTTCAGCAATAACCAATATCACCCAGTGTACAAATTTTGCATTGCTATATATTTTGCCCTTCTTGTGTACCCTGTTAATTGAATATAATCAATGAGCCAATAACTGAAGATACATAGTAACGGTTCTACATATACTTTTACCCATTACTTCAGTGGAAAAGTTTTCAATGACTTTATAATCGTCCGTTATTAAGATATTACCACTTAATCACCTCCCTCTTCCGCCCTGCCAAGCAATAATTAATCAATCACTATACTCTCTAAAAACAAAAATATAACCGCATATACAACATCAAGGACTCTTAAGGCTATCGACTAATTTATATGGTTTGATAAGCAAACCTAGCCGGTACGACCATCAGATATTTTCTCCGGTTTCATGGTGAACCCACGATTCATTACATAGTTGGCGCCCTTTAAAGATATCGGATATTATCGTCCCTCATTATCAAGATAAGGCGACGTTTTCCATTAATTAGTTAAAGTAGCCTATCCGTTCTATGAAAATAGAAAAAATGGAAAACTTTTTAAAATTAACATAAAAAACAAACAATATTAATTTTAATCAAAATACAAAAACGAAGAGTGAAGCTCTCAATGAAATTTTTTTTTAGTGGAGATTTTAATTAACTCGCAGAAACCATAGCCCACAAGATTTGTATCTACAAAAAAAAAACAAAAAACCATACATACACTCACTTTGAAGTCTGCAAAATTTTAAGAAACGGCTAAAGAAAAGCAACTTTTGATTATAATTTCATTTTACTCAGGAAGCCGTTTCGATTATTTAAACTTACAAACTTTTCTAAACTTCAGACTAAGGGCTTTTATGCAATTAGGGGTGATGTAAAAGTTTTAATTGCTGTTACATAATACCTTCTACAAATGAAGCTCGCAGAGAAAGGAGGTGTGTAAGTCGGGAGAGAACCAAAGTTGTAAATTAGTATGCGAAAGGGTGCTGCTAGTATATGTATATGCTTATGCATATGCATATTTAAGAATTATTTCTGTAATAACTATGAAAAATGGAGGAGAGCTATAGGGATATCCAATATTTTCTGGAGTATATTTTTGTAAAACATACTTTCGTGGTAATTCGAAAGGTTAAGATTAAAGAAGAATCAGTTCATGAGGAAAAATTCACGGCAGACAGATTGATGGATGGATGGAGAATGGTTGCTTGAATGAAAGGATAGACAAACAGATAACACGATAGATGTACATATTTAAAAACGAAAAATCACACACATCCAATTAAACATGCCTACTATCATAAAAACAATCAAAAATATCATATAAGAACATATGAACGGACAGACATTAGAAGGGCACAGAGGCGACCAGATTTAAGAACAGAAGAAGTACGTAGAGTTAATAACGGGTATAGGTGCGAAACTACATACATTTCGTTATTATGAAATATCACTTACATTTTTTTTATTAAACTAAGTCGAGCAAATACCCTATTAACAAAGCAGGAAGGAAATAGAGGACATAGGAAATTAATTCAGTCGTCGATTTATATTTATGTCACTTTTAACTTTTTAAATATATCAAAATGGGAAAGGCACGACAATGCTAGATAGATCTATACATTCATAAAATTTGAGATATTAAAACATTTACATTTTGCTGTACGCCCATTTCACAGAAAGGTTTTCTAGAGCATTTCAAGAGTCAAGAGTATTTCATGCCGGGATTAATCTACAAGGAAACAAACTAGAGGAATTATCTTCATAACCCATGCCATGACACACCTGCATCGCCAATAGAATTTCAGGAACTACCAACCACTATGAAGTCGAAATGGAATTGCTTGTGGTCCGCAACGCAACGCCAATGAAAAGACAAGCGTTTTAGGATAGTTTAAAGACAAGCGAGGTAAGCTCTTCTTTAACTTTATTATAAATACTAATCTTGTACTATCTATCTAATTATCTATTTATCTAAAAAAAAACAGCCCAATTTAATTTTTCCGAGAACAGAAAACTTTAGTGGTTGGGTAGAAGTCGTAGATAGAACCCTCATCATCGACAACAATATCTTTACGCTTAAAAATTGGACAATATCCCAACTAAAGATCGTTTTCTTATCATCTTTTGTTGAGGCTAATGATTATAAATAAAGAACTATAACGAAATCGGAGCAATTTCCTTCCGTTATCATCAAGATTATGGAATGAGCCTTGATTATGTTCGTCGTTAAATGCTGATCTTGTCTTAAATATATCAGACAGCTCTGGATTTAATATATCAGACAGCTCTGGATTTTCAATTTAATAAAGGTTGCTATTGAATGGTTTGATCAAGTAATCTCGATTAAGATTTACAGTGTACCCTCTGCTGTCTGCAAGAAAGTCAAAGATAGTATAATCAGCAAGACTATGAATACATTTGAAGAAAAAAAAAACGAAAAGTATACATCATTAATGAGAATTAGTAATAGAGATAGGGAAAAAAGCAGAGCCTTGATGGAAACCAGCGTTAATAGGAAGATATTGCGAACCCGTGTTAGACAACCACATAAAAAAATTCTCAATATAAACTAGGTTAGGAGGAGAAAATCACGAAGTATCAAAGGTCTTAGAAATTTCTATGACAACGAATTCAGAACTCATCACAATATTATGGAGACCACGGTTCAAACGTTCCATATGACCACTCAACCAGTACCAAATCACCAGCCAGAGTCCATATTGGCGACAGCTGACATCGTGACTAGTTTCTATATAATTCAATACTTTTGTGTAAATGACACGATTTTCCGAGTAAAAATCTATGAGAATAACAAAATATATTCAAACAAATGAATGAAACAAAAATGAAAAATAAACAAACGAAAAACACATTAAAATAAATTACTCTGTAGAAAAATTTTTATACAAAATTAAAAGTTGCTTAGTAAATCTATGTACATCAAAATCTTTATAAATATTATTGAAATAATGAAAGCAAAATGAGTTTCTTTGGATTAGGCTAAAGACATTATTAAGTATTTGTGAAACGACCTCTTGCCTGGAAAACAATTTAATCCCATGTGGGAATACGTGGAATGAGCTATCTCGTGATATGCTATGTGAGCTTTTTATAGAATTGTGTTGAATCTACTTTTAGAAAAAACAAAACAGGCAATAAACTGAAGGATAAAGTATAATGTGCCATGTTGGGGAGGAAAAGACGCAAATCATACATGCCAATTTTAACAGAATAATGAACATTTTTATATGATGATTATCGATAACATTGGAATCAAATATATACAGTTGATGATTGTCAAATTTACATATGTCATAATGATGTAGGCCAATACTCAAGGATCAAACCCATAAAGGTAAACATTTACCATGCTTACATGCAGAGCTGAAAGATTGAGTCGAGATTGAGTTGAGATTTCGATTCGTGTTTTTGAGGACGCAGGGTTGAGAGATTGAGTTGAGAATAGTTGAAGTGACAGTTCAACATAACATCTGATTTATGGTATTCTTGTGATGGAGTTATAAAAGTTATAAATTTTGTTTAAATAAACAAAATAAACACACAATAAATATACAACCTAAAGAAAAAACTTTCGAGTAAAGAGCAAACAAAATAAATCCCAACTGTTAGCTGCCAACTCGATTACTCAATCCGCGTTTATAGGACACCATTTCGACTTGACTACGCCAGCCAAGCGTGGTCGAGTCGAAGAGTCGAGTCGACCCAATTTTACCTCGAGCCGCGGATATATGGAGTTAAATCCGAGGTGAACCATGGTTCAATCCTGATTCAACCCTGCATGTAAATATTGTAAGAGAAAGAATCCCCAGTGGACTGTCAAAACTGGGAAATTCTGCGAACAATTATTTTCATTCTTTGATATATCTGCATTGAACATAGCTTCTTTTGTTAGCCTGTATACGAACTGATACAATGCGATTTGATTTATGAGTGGGGATGTAAAAACCAGACATTAGAATCAGACATGATATTTCTGCAATCGCTATTAAACAAGGTAAGGTAATTTATGTTACATCTGTTCCTATCCATACCGACAAAAATTTATTCAAACCTGGACCTAATGTGAATCATACATTCAAAGAAAGATAAGATTCAAGATTCAAGAGGGAGTAATTCGTATAACTAGCTAACTAAAAATGCACATAAGAATTTAATGCGTTTTAGGGTTCCGTACAACAAAAGGAAAAGACAGAACCATTATAAGATCGCAAGGTGCGTCCCTTTGTGTGTCGATCACAGACGTTTTTCTCGAAAACGACTTTAAGTTGGAATTTGAAATTTGGTAGAATGTTAGGTCTTGACGCGCATATATCGGTAGTCAACGATTAAATTTTCTTTTTTTATTTTAATACTGATAAGACTGTTCGTTGATAAAGTTCTGCTACGGAACCCTGATTGCACGAGTCCAACTCGCTCTTAACCGAATTATTACAATTGATTGATAAGACCATCTAAGATTGTTACAAATTTCGATGTATTCAAAAATTAAATCCAGCATTAATTTTATGAAGACAGAAAAATTCGAATTTTGAAAAACTAAAACTATCGCCAGAGATGTACCGAAGTAAAAGAGCCTTACCAATCTGGCTTTAATAAATAAATTTTGACCAACAATCAATGTTTTCTAAAGTAACCATAAGCTTTACCAATGAAATAGTGAAATTAACCCAACTACAGCAATTCATTTTGTTATTTATCTTTATGTTCAGACAATTATTTTCCTTAACAAATTATATAATCTTGCCTGCAAGGAGCACTGGTACGTAGCGGGTTGATTATGGTTTATCTTGATATGTTGCAATTTACAAGACCATACAAAATGACTAAACATACATGCATATTTTATAAATCCTAGCTAATTCTATAAAATCGAAAATCAGCCAATTACGTTTACTGTAATATGTATATGTATTTGCACATATTTGCAAATATAAACGAATGCTTACAACTTGTATGTATGAACAGCTAGCAAATCATTAATAAACTGGCTAAAAACAAAAAGTGGACCTAGGATACATCCTTGAGGAATACACCGTAAAAAATCAAAAACCAACCAGAATACTACCGATATAAACAGGATTTCTTAGATCTATCCATTAAAAAGTAATAAATCGTCTTAACAGCTGATGTTACAAAATGAAAGAAAACACAGAATTTGCTGAGAAGCTTGAAATGCTCGAATAAAAACAAAAAATGTATAATCAGTTGAGTAGAGCATCTGTCAGATAGACGATGTGCGGGGTGGGTGCTACCATTTCTGTCCTCACGACTAATTAAAACACAAAGCGTGCAAAACTTTAAATTTCAATTATAAAAAAACACATTATTTTATTAAAGTTAGACGGGCAGACACCCGTGATTTTACTTGGAACACAAACGTCTCCACTCAATATTTGTACCTTTATATAACAAATATCACATGACGAAGGTCTGATTTTAATTAATTTAGCCTTAGACCATTATAGTATCATCATGAGAATCATGTGTGGAATGAAAAAAAAATCCATTAAAAAAACTTTTCCACTTCATTTTTCATCTCAGAGAAAATGTATGCTGATTAGTTCGTCTGACTGACAGACAATGTGTATCTTTTGAAATGAAAAGATCTCAATATCCAATGAAAATTGTTATTCAATCATTCTTAGCTAGAAAATTATTTTATTCTTATGTTCTAGGATATAATTTTTGGTCTATTTCTGATCACAAGATGAAATTTCAAAAGGATAAAATTAGATAAGTCTTTAACAATAAGGGGAAACCATCCAGCTTATTAAGCACCTACTGTTAGAATGAAAGGATACAAGCGAGTGTAGGCGTTCTTGACTTCTATTGAAATAAGTTTCAAAGAGCTTTTGAAAATGAAATGAATAAAATGATATACATAATACAAAAGTTGGGAATTTTCCATCCTAAAACGTTTCAAATCCAACATTTATGCAAGACTTCACAAGAATTTGTTTCTTGTGTAATCGCTTTTCGCATAAATATATTTGTTGTCACGTTATTTTGAGACATTAAGTGCAATTTATTTGAAAGGATACAAAAACGGAAATTGTATTACTTTACGTTGACGTAAAGAATGACAACACATTATCATCGTCATCCGCACGAACATGAATCAACAATTATTTTTCCTTTTTCCAGCAATTCCTTCTCGATTTGGATGTCGCCTTTGTTCAATTGGGGGAGAGTTAATTAAATTTGAAAGTCGGTAGATAGCACGACAGGAACTAATCCATAGAACAACAGAAGAATTTCAAATATTCATGTTGCGTAATTTTCTATAATTGAAGGACAATTGCATTACAATTGCCGATTCCTTTCTTTCTAAGTATTTTATGTGAGCACTATTCTGTCCAGGATGTTAGCATGCTTACCAAAATAGGGTTTTTGCCTAATTGACTTACTGTAATTAGTTGCCCGAATGTCGTAATTTCTTCTTTTTATGTAATTCCGTCTTATTTGTTGCGGTCATGTTTTAAGCTCGAAAATAATTTATTTACAGTCTTAGTGTAAAGGCTTTTGTTTAAAGAATGATTTGTACGTTTAAAGTGAGATCGTGATGCATTGAGTAATTTAATCTATCAGGTACAAAAGGTCATGCGGTTAAATAAGTAATTTCGCTCATTTCAGCGTTCAACTCAAAACTAGATTCCTTCAAATAGCAAGTAAACCATAATTTGATGATCGAATCAAATTATTGCATACAAGCATACTCATTTCCTGATCTTTTAAATAGATCAAATTTTTAATTATGAGGAATTACGCTCAACGAAATAATATTGCATAGAAAAAAGAAGTTAAATTGAAAACAAAAAGACAGATAAGAAAATACAAAGAGAAACTTAAAAAAAAAATGGGAAATTTAGAAAACAACGAATGTATATGATAGCCGAAGACTCCCAGCCTGACAGATTTGCATTTCCATAAAAGAAAAGAAAAGCAACCCAATATTGGCGAATAGGAAAATAGTTGTCTTTCACCATGATAATGCCCGACCAGGGACTCAGAGAAACTTTATGCATGTGTTCAAAAGGCCTGGAATCTACATTGTGCAATGGCCTCGCAATCGCATAAGACGTGCCCCGATGTTTCATTCTCTTCGAGACATAACCTACAATACATCAGTGCGTGATATGCCTATCTAATGCATGTGTATGCTAAGCTTGCAGTGTCTGGTTAGGACTCCTATAATGATTCGGAGTTGATTCCTAGATAATCTTAATAGATCCAGGCTATTCTTTGGTGAGGGTCCTTTTAATGAATAATCTTTTGGTTTATCCAGAGCCTATCATTGAAGTCAATCTCTGTTTCCAATTTTGAATGGTATAAGCTTCACGGTATTATAAGAAATACCACAAAATTGTTCCGGTTCTATGAGGGACATGGAAACATTTTTTTATTGCCAGTAAGTCTTCATTATCATTCCCATCAATTACCGAGTTTTACCTGGCACCCATTGAAGTGTTAGGTGGTTCTTTGTACCAAGGTTTGTTAATAATTGAATGCATTCCCATACATTAACTTCGTTTTTATCCCAGGTGATGAGCTGATTTTCAATGCCGCTTGGCTATCTATACAGATACATATATATACTTTTATTACTGTAGGATCAGCTGAGATTTTCGTATGTAATGTAATGACATATACTTCTGCCTGGAATATTAAAGCGTATTTTCATTAAATTGCGGTGAAATTTTCAGTATGACATTTTTCATTCAAATCTATTTTAAAATTGAGATTGAAGTGTGAGGTTGATGGTTGATGTGAAATTAAATAAATATTTCAATTTTAGTAATTATTTAATAAATTATTCCTGATTTTAACAGTTGCAAGACAAACCTCTCGCCAGACTCTGCTTTGGGACAGATGAAGACTAACATTAAATCTATTCCTTTCCTTTACTTACTGAAAAATTAAAATAAGAATTCGGAGTGACAGTTGTCAATCTAAAAAAAAAGCAATTAACGTATGTTATTTTGACATTAAGGAAAAGATAAGGTATTCCAGTCAAGAGTTTCTGTAAAATTTTCATTTTCCTAAAGGGAGGACGGTAGCGGTGGGGGGGGGGGGGGGAGTTATGCTCTAAAGAAAAATTGCTGTCAGAATGAGTAATGGAATAGGTTTCTTAAATTTTTTACGAATGCATTGTAATTCCTTATACAAAGGAACAAGCCTATCATCTGTTTCTTGACAATAACACACGACGAGGATGAGGTAATGTTGTCAGTATAACTCTCAGCCAGATTTTACACAGAGTGCCTATTTTTATATCCTAGATGGATTAAATCTATAGGATATGCAAATTTTGTCATTCTATTTGTAACGCATAGAAATATTAATCAATTTGATTAATAATGGTAGAGCAAAATTGATTGAACAGTCACGCATAATATTAGAAGTTATTTTGATTTTTGCATATCCGTCGGTCTGTATATTTTTCCTCGCGATAATCGTGAATGCGTTCATTCAGAGAGTTGAAATTTTTGTGCATTGACTTTTTAAACAAAACTAGCCGGGTAACTCCTTCGTAGGATTGCCATACAAAGATTTCGTGTTTTACTATCTGTATATGTATTTTCACAAGGCCGAGAGCGCGTCAATGTAAAGAGCTGAAATTTTGTATACGACACTTTTATAAAAACATTTAATAAATCGGGCAACCCCTTTTTGGTGTTCCCATACAATAATTGAGGTTTTTTACGTATATTGTGAAAACAATCAGTCCTAGACGTTTATATTTGTTGACCTAGCAATTGAAATCCCCACAGCAATCTGACAGCCCTCAAAATAATCTCATTTAAAGAAAGACATTCAATTTTGTCTATGGAAGTTCGTCTCAAGGAATGAGTGAGGGCAAAACCTTGAGATCTTTTAATAGTTAGGGCGCAACAACGGATTAGTCTAGCTAGAGCAGCACAATATGTTAAGTACAGTGTCGTTAGATATTTTAAAAAGTGTCAATGAGTTAAGATATTGTACTAAAAAGTTCTTTAGAATATAAAATCCTATGAAAATGGTTATAATCATTTTTACTGTCCGACGAACCGTTCTAGAAATGGATGTTAAAAACAATCATTTAACATTTAACAATCAAATTTGCACAGAGGAGTGAACATATAAAATTACATACGGGCATTCATCTAAGGGTATCATAAGAATTGGTCTTAGCTTTTTTTTTCTACTTGAAACAGCTAAGTGAACTCAGGGCTTCTTTCCACCCAGCTTTAAATTTGAGAATTCTTACTCTATAGACTTGATGGTTAATGACAGTCATCTAAAAAAGTAAAAATAAAAGTAAAAGTAAAGTAAAAATGGATGATAAAAAACTTAAAAAATATTTCCAAATCCGAATAACTTTTTAAAGGAACTTTTCAGACTTTTCATACTTTTTCATACTTATTGAAAGTTTTTATGACCCTTTTATTCCTCCATTTCAAAGAAAACAAATGACAGCTTTCAAGCTCCGTTTTTGTTTCCCTCAATCCCTTGAAATTTTTATTCTTTTCACTTTTGAACTTGATTGACCTGTATCAAAAGGTCTACGCGGCATTAAATAACTGTGACCTAAAAGAATAACAAATTGTATGGCAACAGATAGACAACTCTAATGATTACGATATACAGCACTGGAAAATTTTCTGTACATTCAAAAGTGACCGGGATAGAGTTACACTTGATATGCAGTATGTTTCCCTGGAAAACTGAGTAATAATCCCTTCGAGTTAACAACCAGATAGATAGATAGAATTTAAAAAGTCTTTTTCTCAAATTCTTTCTATAAATTTCTCTTTAAAACTCATTTTAAAACCAGATGATAATTTACAGTACGCTATCCCGTTTGAAATAACAGCTTATAACAAATATCCATTATTTACGGAATATTTTAGAATTTCTTTTTCTTATAGTAAACAAAAACATACTAATATACAATCAGGCACAGGGCACTAAGTCATCACCTATATTGCAAAATATTTTGCAATTCATTTGCAGTTCATTTGCCGTTGTTGTGTAAATGTTTGCCATTCCTATTTCCTTGGTGGCAATTTGTAGAAATTGTTGCCATTAGTCACAAGCTGTTTCACGGAGAGAAATATTCTTCTTTTTCCTTTTTATGAGTGTCAACGTCCTGGGATTACCCCAAAGACGAAACAAATAAGGCGACGGGATTCGTTCTACGTGCTTAAATCAAATATCTTCGACACTCATATATAGTCGATAAAGACTGCCACTCCGAAGGTATGCAATTCTATAGAACGCCTGTGTCTCCCTAGTCATCACAACGTAAATTAACAATTGACTGGGGCAATAATCACGTTTATCACTTTCTTTGTATGGTTTGTAGATTTTTTTGTAGTCTTCTATGTTTTTTTCACTTTTTATAAAGAAACAAAAAAGCACGTCATACTATATGGACCTTTAAATTTGCTGTTCCGTATTATGTATATTTCTTCGTCATAATAAAATTACACGTGACTTGTAAGTATTCCCAACCGTAGCAAAGACATATTGGAGGTCAGCATATGTTCATATTTGCAACGAATGCCAATTTGTTACGCAAAGTTCGATATGGAAAAATGAATATTCGTTGGAACTGACCAGATCTATTAAGTAAAATTGCGGACGTTTTCATTTTCTGTTTTTGTTTCCAGACACTGTGAATGATCGTTATCATCAATTGCAACTTGAATTGCATAACTTTATTGAAAAAAATCCCAAGTAGGTATATTGCAGTGATTCAATTAATAAATTTCGTAATAAATCGTTTGTTTTATTTGTATCCGCAAAGGAAGCATCATCTGAAAAAAGCGCGATGATACAAAAATGTATGTATAAACATAAAGTATGATGTCATGAATCTTCTTCTGTTAAATATGTTTATTCTATGTAATCAATAATTGCAACATGACTTTTGAGAAATAACAGAACTATTATCTAACACAAAATTAAGCTCTCTTATAATGCTGTTGAGGTACACATTTTTCGAGTTTTTCGTTGTTCTTTGGAAACTAAATACATATACAGAGTGATTCAGATCAAGATACCTTCCGTTATACCACGCGATTCCTTGAGGTAAGCTGATCAAAATGTGGCCAAAGAAAGTTTTCAATGTGCAATTGTACATACTTAAGTCAAATTGATACTGAAGACATTCTGGACATAATTTGTTTTTCGGAAATAAGATGGTTAAGTCGGGGTAAAATGTTGAAAAGATTTCATGTTTTGCGAAACGAAATCAAGTCATTTATGGAATCAAGAATAAAATCTGTGCCAGAACTTGGTGATGAAAAAAGTCTCACAGATTTTGCTTTTTTTAGTAGACTTGACAGCTCATTTAAATGAGCTAAATTTGCGTCTTCAAAGTGAAATACAACTATGCCTCAAACTATAGCGGCCTTCGAAATGAAACTGAAACTATGGTGGTCACAAATTCAAGCAAATAATTTTATGTATTTTGAAACGTTGGCTAAACACCACTAATAAGAATGGACTGAGCCATCCGATCTAATTCCTATAGTCAAAAATGTTTGTCTCTTTCAAGCTCAAAATGTACACTGAACTGTAACCAATTTTGGAAACAGTACGGCTGTATTAATTGGAATACACGGGAATTGAAATAAAAAATGCAGACAAATATGTTATTTATATACGTCTATCTCTTACAAGCTCAAGCGTATTTGATATCAAATCTGCAGAGGAGCACATTTTTCAGTAATATTAAAAATTAATTTTTGTGTTAATTAAAACGATTTTAACTTCCTAAACAATTTTCATTTAATGCAAGACGATTTTACAACATGTTTAGTGTTTCCAAACGACTAATAATAACTAATTATAAATCGGTGTGCAATTGTACGAAATAAAGGGTTTTCACAGCCTGTTCAATATTTGTGCCATTTTTGAAGCAAGAACGCTCGGTCCATTCTTATTATATGTCAGTGCTAAACATTGTCCTGAGAGTAACGAAAAATATGCAAACTTGATTTTCGTTTTGATACAGGAATCTGAGAAGAATTCAAGATTTCCAAAAACATCATCATTTTTTTGACACATTTGCAACTCCATTTTTAGTAGACATAAACTTACCAGCAAATTTTCAAATGAAATGGCTAGAGCTGCAATCTGATGTTCAACTTTAAAAAAAATTAAAAAATTGCTTTTTACTGGACTTTTATAAGAATTATCTTCCCAGAAAAAAGTACCCCTTGCTTCACAATTCATGCCATCGCAATTTGGAAGCACCTACATTTGTGAGCAGCTATTTTCTAAGATGAAGCACACAAAGAATAAAAATAGGAGCAAAATAACTTATGAGCATCTTGAGAACTCACTGAGAGTTGCATCGACTTCGATCGCAAAATATCGAAGCATTATTGTCTCAAAAACAATGTCAAATATCACATCAATTTCATGTTGCTATTTCTTAAATTTTATAATAAAAAATTTATGAATTAATGAAGCTTAAATTACTTAAAATTGTTAACTAAGTATGTAAGGTATATTCCTCGTTTTTGTTCATTAACTATCTTTACGGTTCGTATATTTTATGTGTGGCCCAATATAACTCGTACACTTCCACTGCGGCCCAGGGAAGCTGAAAGGTTGGCCACCCCTGCTCTAGTGGCTTGTGGCCTGTGGCCTGAGGCAGCGAATAATATTGTGAAATCTCCGAGTTCCACCTCTGTTGAGAAATTATTAAAACTTCGCTTTGTACCCGGCCGGATTCACTAACTCAGAGAGTTGTGGAGATGACAGCTCTTTTGCAACTTAACTCTCCACTCGGAATTCTGTAACTCGTGGAATTTGTATTGAGATTTACCAAACTCTCTATTGCACTCGGCAAAACTCGGCTGTGTTAGTTGTGGAGAAATAAGAAAAATATTTCTCAACTGACAGTATTGTCTGCTTTTATTGTCCTTTGTGAAGGTACCAATGTACCTAGGATTTTCAAATTGAATTATGGATTCACTGCATATCCTGGCTATGTTTACAAAAACAAATTATGGACATCCTTGCAATACTTACAAAGAAATAAGGATTTTGGTGTCTCAAGGTACCCGCTAAAAATTGTAATTCACGTGAAAATGGTCAATTTAGTCGTCTTCCAGTACAGAAGAGATGCTATAAAAATTTTAAATATGCACGTTAAAGCTTGTATGTAGGATGAAATCGCATCTACATTTTGTCCCCTAATTAGATATGTAATTAGTTTTGGAGATAACTGCAAAAGAAGTGAATCAGTCCTTCTTAAGATGAAAAAATGACCGTTTTTTGGTACAAAATTGGACATATACTTTGAACTCATCATTGTGAAGAACTGGTAAGTCCTGGAAATTCACTTTCCATGAGAAAAATGTTCATAACAGAGTACTAATGGATGTGAAACAAAGAACGGAAGAAATATATGCAAAATATAGGAACTGGGGTGTATATGACCCAAGTTCAAAAAATCCGATAAAAAGCGATAAAAAGTCAGTTATGAAGTTAAAATGATCAACAAAAAAACTACACCACTCGATTACCGGCTTCACCTATATTTTTGTACTCTACCTAAATCCATACAAAAAAACTTCAATTCTCTACGACCCTCCCACACAGAGTTAGCCTTCTTTCAATATTTCGATACTTCTCACGTTTTCTTTAACTCCCCAGTCCGAAAGTATGTTAGAGAATCTCGGATGGAGAATCAGGGGGAGCGTTCACTGCCACTTCGGTAGCGTAGTCGTTGTCGTAGTGTAGTTCTGTCAAACCGACTACGATCGACTATCCTCCTGAGCGTAGTTGAATGTAGTCGACTATTTGGTACATTCAAAGTGCGGAGTGAACGATAGGCGTAGTCTCAAGCGTAGTCGTTTACTGTTGGCGGAGTGAACGCTCGGTAGTGACTCGTAGTCGACAAAGTCACTATTTCGGTGGCAGTGAACGCGCCCAGCCCCAGCGAGTTTTACGTTTTACTCGGGGGAAACGAAAATTCTCATCTCCCAAACTCCCAAACTCACCGAGTTACAGAATCTGGCCCCTGATGTATAGAAGCCTCAATTTTTTCCTTGAAATTTATATTTTTTCTTCAGAATTTGTATGCATTTGGCCGACAACAGGTGCATGGAGGCGGCTAATAATTTTTATGTTTCGACAGAATTTTTTTCATTTAGAGTCGGCCGCCAAAAATGCATACAAATTATAATAAAAAAATATCCAGTAAATTTCTAAGAAAAAATTGAGGGCTTCCTTAAGAAGATTTGTTGTGTGTGAAAATTGAGTTCTATGAACAACCATATGCAACATCTTTGTATTATAGAGTCTTTGATAGTATGGGGGGGGGGGGGGGGAACGAGTGCAAACAAATCCTAATAACAACGATTTAGGTAAATCAATGATAAACACATTTTCTTTCACCATTTTCGTATTCCTACACAAATCTTCGCAGTAGCTAACAATCAAGCAATAAGGTGACTTCTGACCTTCAATTTGCTAGCTAGAACTTAACATCCCCGCATTATTCACTGCTTTATTTGCATACATAACACCTACATATATATGACCCGTTTATTTTGAAAGTAGTGTAAGTCCATTTTTTTTTGCGACGAAATATTGAAATATTTTAGTTTAAAATTTAATTTAAGAATATTTATAGGATCTAACAGTGAACTTTCGTGTGCTTTGAAGTTAAAGACAATGAAAATTTATGAACCAATTATGTTTACTAAAGAATTCCGAAGAAAATAGAAATTTTATACCCAAATGAACTTGCACCACTTTCAAAATAAACGATTTTCTCTTCCTGTAGTTTTTTGGAATACTTAATTTCATATACAATCTTATAGAGAGTTTTCAACACAGGCTCCTAGGAAATTTTGTTAATAAAATTTAGCTATTATATAGCTAACTAGTTAGCCTAACTAAAAAAATTTGCACTTGTACGGATTTACAATCATAGGCTTCATCATGTGCGCACCGACTCACGGGCGCTCTGGCAACGTCTATGCGGACTGAAATTGTTCAAATGTAGTAGGACAAAATTTCAGGAAGAAAAAAAAGAACAATGGCGGAAATTCTTTAAACTTCCGACATCGGTGGGCCGAAAAAAATTCGATAGGTTTATTTGCACGGATGGCGTAGCGATTACGTTTTCCATGAAAAAGGAAGTGCCAATAGCACAGTCGCAATTACCGGAAGACAATCAAGTTAGCGTACAGGATGACAAGACGATGAGAAATATCCAGGAAAAATTTAACTCCGACTATTATATTACTATATAATATATGACCAAATGAAGACAAACTGGTTACTCAAATCCAAATCAAATTGTATGCACACATAGTTTTACTTACAAAGTACCTACACGAAATCCCTTCCGAAAAGATCATTAACGAGAACCCAATCCTCGATGCAACTGGATTATGTGACGTACACGAAAGTACGCCTGAAATGTTTTTCCCAATGCCAAGCGATGTATGGACAACGTAAAGTTGCACGCCTATACGCTTTAAGCATTACATTTGCACAGAGCGAGCAGTGAATCGCTTGGTTAAGGAAATCATCGAAAATACTCCAACCAAAAACTCTAGTGCGCATTAAAAATAAATATTTAGTTATCATGGTTGGCAGCTTTATGATTGGCTGCTATATTCAGTTAACCAATTTATTACGAGTTCGCCTATTTTCTGATACCCTAACTTTCTCAAGGATTGATTTCTGGGCCGAATGTATTAGTAGCAAATGACTCGGATAACTTGTTTAAAATCTCTAAAAATAAAATTACATCGACAACATACAAACATACCTATGTATATACATACACTTACTGTGGGTGGCTACAATAAGCTGTCTACACTTTCAATTCAACAGTAAATAAAGGAATTGAATGTGAAAACTAATTATGTTTAATTACATACTTAACTTGATTCTTTGATCATTCGAGCAGAACATATTGAATTGCTGTAAATTTTATGGTACTTTTATGAGAAAGACTAAAGTAAGAACGTCTTGTATTGAATTTGCTGAATGGTACTTGTATGAGCATGAACGATGATAACAGCTACGAGTAAAGACTCTTCTTTCTAATAAAAAAAAAATTTTATTATGAAATATTTAGCATGTTTTCAAGACACTAAACTAGGAATTTGTAAAGTATAATGGTAAACATAAAAAAGGTGACAAGACTAGTAATATAATATCGCAAAACCATTAACCATAATTTTTTATCAATTCTAATAAACAAAAACCAATGGCTTTTCTGTAATTTAATAAGCACAACTGACATTAATTGAAAATGTTCAAGCGAATTAAACTCGCGGCCTGAATGCTTAATTCCTTACCCTAAGATTTATTTTCTGGAGGTCGTAAGATTGTAATTGAATTTGGCATTTCGTTTTATTTTACATAAATGTTTTTTTCTTTTAATTATTTTGGGAGCAACACCTTTTTCGACGTGCAAGTACTTCTGAACAGCCCTAACTTTTATATATGTATAAATACAATGCACTATTTAGGAGCACGTGGTAATTTTTAAGCAATTATCCTGTATAAAACTGTACAAAATAATTTTTTAGTCATTTAGGTTATGACTTTCCATAGGAATCAGACATCAATCACTTATGATTATGAGTTCTCAAATTCCGCGATTCGTCGTGTGTACTCTCTGTCTGTGACTTAGGTGTCAAATGTGACCACAGATTGAGTTTTATCTCCCATATAAACTATATGGTATCAAAGAAGTTCTATGGTGGGTTTTATAAAACTTTGCGTTTGTACACTTCTTGAATACGCTAGCTAGGTCTGGTCTCCATTTTATGGTATCGAATCTGTTCAAAGAAACTTTTTACGATTTGCTCTCAGACACCTTACCCTGGAATAAAATTCATTATTTCTTCCACCTTATGAGGATCGCTTGAAGTTTTTAAATAAGTGGTTTGAACCAATAAATTTCTGAATAAAACGCGATCTGTAAACGACCATAGTAGGAACAATAACTAAACAGGGTGATTAATTGTACTTGTTCCTGGTCCTTAATAGGGTTGAGATACTATTTCCAACAACCAACGTAAATAAATTAAATAAGAACATTAAAATTCCATAAAGTTCAATTAACCATGTACTTCGGATCAAAACTGACCAGTTGACTTTTCATACTCCTCATGTATGGTAGTATTATTGCTGATTATAATCATAGATAATGCATTTCTTAATGTCATATTATGCAGGACACCAGGAGTCATAATAATTAAAAATACATAACAATAAACAAACAGACATAAAGTGGAAAGAAAAATGCACTAATAAAGGAACAGACAATGTGACAAATCAGACGATCCACTAGATCCACTAGATAAAAACAGATAGAATGATGGCAGTTATTATATTAGAAATGAATTCCTAACATGCAAATTGCATACATGTCATTCTAAACCAATTAAAACATTGGTGGTCAAACTGTTGAGTTACACTCCGGTGAGAGGGATATATTTTTCAAATATACCATGAGAAATGTTCTTCGGATAAGAACGTTACTGCAGCTTGAGTTATTTTCTGTCATTATTTTGAGTTTAATGTTTAACATATAACTACATACAGCACGGACGGGCTAGACGGATTTTAAAAAACTAAACTAACGAAAAGAAACAGTACACATGTCAAATAGAGCACATCATCCACACCGTTTTATACTGAAACCTGTTAGTACCATACTAAAGTGCCACGGTGGCTAAACTAATACCGCAACGGTGGAAAATGGTGCCCCATTTGTTGTACAACGTTTCGTCATTCATATCCGCCAATCTTGCACTTGCTATTTTTTGCAATGTTTTTAATAATATTTAGGAAAGAGAATTTCGGAGTAACCGAATAATATTCATTAAGAGTCCTTCTTGATACTGCAAATACAACAAACACTGTCATCGGACAAGCATATCATCCATATCCATCAATGTAAATGCAGACTATGTTTTCTTGAAAAAGATGAATCCCGGAGCCCATCCTCTGTTAAAGCCAGGCAATTATATCCAGGATGTAGTCATAAGGTATTTGATTAAAAAGTCTTTCGTTATAAAAAGCCAGCTTCATGGTTGTACAAATATGCAGTTCCACAAGCATAAAATTCATACTTTCAATGTTTTTTCATGAGATCAATTAGATTATTCATCTTAAAATGTAGATAGGTACAAAGTGTTGTTGTTATGTAACTAATTTCCGTCAATTGTTTGGTTAGAGTGAACAAGAGTGAGAAAAAAGCAAGAGTACATATTACCATAGGCAGAGAGAGAAAATAGTTTCTTAAAAAAAATTCCGCAATCATAAATTAGGTACGCACATTATCGGTTAATCATATGAATTACTTAAAGGCTCCTCAAATGTGATTTTTATTTTTATCAAAGTGTTAAAGAAAAATTTAAAAATAAAATTAATACATTCTATTTAATTTTTACTTCCCCCTATTCAGGTCGAATCACAATTCAATTTAAGTCACTAGTCACTAGTTGGTGGCAAATTAACTGATATAAGGTCTGTCTGTTTACTTTTGAGTAAAAATCTTTGCGTAAAAATCAAGTAAAAACTTTTATGCGGTAGAGGGGATAAATCAAGAAAAGTTACCAGACACTTTTCGAGTAAGTTTTGTTTAGCTTGTCATGTCTCAAAAATTTGGCTGCTACCTTTCCGTCTGAAACAGAAAACAATTAATTAATTTGAAATACGTTTTAAAAAACCCACCCTCTTTAATATTTTTTTTTTTAATTTCGACTCTTTAGATTATCATTTTACATTCTTTCGATAACCCAACAAACGGTTTAACCTCAAATTTAATACTTTTGACAGTCAGCTGATTGCATATCAAAGTTACACATCCTCTTGATCATGAGTAAAAATGTGCAACTTTGTGCAAGAGGGGAAACGTATAAATTTACTCGATTTTTACTAGTTAAGTAAACAGACGGTTTGTGAGTAAAAATGCGTAAAAGTTTTTACACCGAGTAAAAACTTTCGAGTAAACAGACAGACCTATAGATTTCTTACTGCATACATACACATATATGTAACTGTTACATTTTTTAAAATTTTGTTGGTTTCAAAATATTTGCAGCGTCTTCCTCTGCATTATATGGATCAGTGATTGGTGGCAAATTCACTGAAAGTATTTTTTTTTTAATTATATACAAAACGCAATTGGGAAAAACCAACACCAACGGGCCAATGATTGATTAACCCTAACCGTCGTGAGATCCCGAAAGAACGGCTATCTCTACGTCGCATCATCCATCCGCCATCCCCCTCCCCTGGTCCTACGAACCGATCTCCATTTAAAATAAATTTTGGAAAGAGCGCTAGAGCTATTTTTATGGTAAAAATTGGAAATGATGATGTATAACATAACATCCAGGGTGCCATTTTTCTTTTACCGCTTAAGACCCCATTTTAAAAAAAATTTGATAGTCAGTGTTGCACGCAACCGTCTGAAATTTTCCCATCCAGCCAGGATGAATGCCTTTGACTTTTAGTTAAGCCAACCTGTTGTTTTCAAAGCTACTTTATGCATCCTCTCCGATAATTAATTAACCGGCTAAGATGGGTGCTTTTAGTGCTTCGTCGCAAACAACTCAACAATTTAAAGCTTCGCAACACAATTATACTGCATATTTTAAGAGTTATGCATATTGGTTCTGGTAGATAACTTAAGGTGGTAAGGAAAAGGAACGTTGGACGGAATTTATAGCGAGAGCGTAGCAGTCCATGTAAAATGCATAGAAAAAATAAAAATCAAAAGATTCACTTGCATTGGACATGATAAAAATCTGCATGAATCCATCTTGATATAATTACATATATCAATAATAATTTACAGCCATCCGGCATAATCGGAAGTGTTTGTATGAAAATGTTTTCGTGGAGTACAGAATCTTGGCGTAGATTACAGATCCAACAAAAATGCTTGGATGACAGCGGAGATTTTTATGGATTGGCTTTTAAAATTACATGTCAAAGTTGTTTATATTTTTGTAATTTTGAAACTAAAATATAGGCGAGAATTTGGCTAACTGCTTTCTAAAAGCTGGCTTGTACAATATATGGAATGAAATCAATCCAATTAGTTTTTGACATTTGCAACTTTAACTTGTTTATGGTGAGAACTTTTATTAAGGAACGACAGTAATGCATCCAATTTTCCAAAATTACGATAAATTCATGCTTTTTTGGATAGTTTTCGAGACGTACCAGTCATATATAAAAATAATACTAAGTTTATTTTTTATGTTCCACAGAAACTGCTTATCTTTCACCAACTCTTTAAGTTTTCTTCCATTTTAATATATTTGGTAGTCTCAAAAAATGTGTCAACAGAACCAATTCACATCTGATATTTGACATTCGCACAGTTGGCAGCGTTTAAAATTCCCTCAAGATGGCAGCTATTGAACTTGAAATTTTCAATTTTTTATTAAATCTCAAGCCAGCTTGAAGCTGGCAAAAAAGCTTAAGCTCCAATTGTATTCCAGGCCTTAACTTTGCTAAAAACTTCTCGTATGGAAAAGCCCTATTGATGTAGTTGATGAACGCACTGAAATTTCCTACCAACAATTTTTACTACATATCCGCATTCCGCATTTCGTTTGAGTTTGCTGTAGTAGAAGGTTTACCTTTACGTTTTTCTATTGTGCAGTTGGCTTCATGCGTCATTTTTCTTTATTTATTGAAGTACAGTAATTAGTAATTGGAAATAATCCTACAAAACAGCTTTATGCTCAACACATAGATGGTTCTTTGACCTACAATATGTACCTCAAAATTCTATTATTTTTTTTTTTTTATATTACATATAACAATCATTAAACTTTTGGTAGCATTATCTACTGTAAATTGAAAATCATGTCCACTTCTATTACATACTAACTATGTTTCAATAATTTCAATATTTATTTCCGGTACATATTGAAAATCAACATCTTCACATGATATGATCAGTAATTCTAAAGAATCCTTCACAGATTCAGAACTATCATTCTCAATCAAAAAACTCGTCAAGAACGGCACTCTTAAGGCGCTCAGGCATTTATGAACTCAGGCACAGAGTATTTTAAATTCAGTACAGGCCAACGATATTTCTATTAATAGCATAACTAATTTTTGGTACATTCTATATTCTTCTTATGTAGGACAAAAATGAACTCACAATTCCAACGTGGTTCCAGAGGAAGGGCAGAAATGATAAGGCAGGCCTTAGCAGTAGAAAATTTGAATCCTACTTCTGCTGGACGTGGGAGAGGTCTTATTGTAACTGGGGATGAAGATCTTCAGGTAAATTGTAGGATAGTGTTGTCAGGTGGATACCTTTTTGACTTATTATTATTTGGTTTTAAGCTGAGCCTGTTTAAACCGTGCCATTTAGGACTAGTTGTACGTAAGCCGACTTACGTACAACTAATATGCAGTGGTATAAACATGCCGTAATAGAAAGAACTTTTATTTAGTTTAATCAAAATGAGTGTATTGATAAAAAATTTATAAATTTTTAAATTCTCGCCTATGTTCAGGAAGGACACAAATGGTAAGACAGGCAGAAGAAAATTTGATGATTCCTACATCTGTTGAACGTGGTCTGACAAGTGGACAAAACCTTTTTTTAAATACACTTTCCAAATTGAAACAAGATGAAAAAACTGCACCAAGTGGAATCCAGTACCGTAGTAAGTGCCTATATTTTAAAATTTGTATAAGTATAATTAAAAAAAAAATACTTTCAGTGAATTTGCCACCAATCACTGAGCCATATAATGCAGAGGAAGACGCTGCAAATATTTTGAAATCAACAAAATTTTAAAAGATAGCAGTTATATGTATGTATATGTATGCAGTAAGAAATCTATATCAGTTAATTTGCCACCAACCATTGACTAGTGACTTAATGTGAATTGTGATTCGACTGGATTAAGTGGAAGTAAAAATCAAATGGAATGTATTAATTTTATTTTTAAATTTTTCTTTAACACTTTGATAAAAATAAAAATCACATTTGAGGACCCTTTAAGTAATTTCATATGATTAACCGATAATGTGCGTACCTAATTTATGATTGCGGAATTTTTTTTAAGAAACTATATTCTCTCTCTGCCTATGGTAATATGTACTCTTGCTTTTTTCTCACTCTTGTTCACTCTAACCAAACAATTGACGGAAATTAGTTACATAACAACACTTTGTATCTATCTACATTTAAAGATGAAAAATCTAATTGATCTCATGAAAAAACATTGAAAGTATGAATGTTATGCTTGTGGAACTGCATATTTGTACAACCATGAAGCTGGCTTATTATAACGAAAGACTTTTTAATGTAAGAACCCCAAACCAAAAGTTGTTGTGGGCACTTAAAGTGCATTGCTCCGATCTGGAAGTAAACGAATTCCGCACCACCAAGCTATGCGCCAATTGTTCCGAGCCGGTGACGCCGTCGAGGACTCCACATCGGTACCAGTTTTCTCCAAAATGTGGTACCATGTGAAACCGGGACGTGAACGCCGGCTTAAGCATCTTGAAAATTGTACCAGCCCAACTGATGGGCATCCCACTACCCCCTAACTACAGCAGTACCAACCGCTTATGACAATGAGAATGTATGACTGTGTTGATGATACATATAATGTAGTTATGACTCCTCGAAAGAGGAGTTTAATTTTGAGAGCCGTGGGAGAGCCGTCGTGGAACGGTCTAATTTCTCACGGTTTATCAAAGCTAGTCATTTAGGATTTTACTATTTAATTTATTGTGGAGATTGATTCCTGATATTTGTTGCAAGATGAATATTTAGATTGTTTTCGTACCCCTATTAAATAATAAAATCGTTGAAATACAGTAATTCGCATAGGTTATGTATTCAATTTAATTAATCTTAAATAGTATGGACATAATATAAATATGTGTGGATTTGAGGCTTTGCAATGATAAGTGAGCTCGCTTGAAAACTCGGACTAAAAGCACTAATGGACCAGTTGATAGGACACAGGTTACAAAATTTGGGAGTTCAACTTGGATGGAGAAAGCCCAAAAAGACGTTAATTCAGCACACTGATGGGAGATCATTTCAGTACGAGACCTAGTTAGAGGATCAAGGCTTCCTTTTGAAAAGTGGACAAAGTATTGTACAGTTAAGAGGCCACAAAAGTGCGAAATCTGATGGAGAGTCAAATTACATTTAATAAGTTTTTTTTTACGAATTGCGCATAATTTGTATAGTTCGTATTGCGCATAGCGTTTTTGCGATAATAATAGTATTATTTATCAATAAAGCGAGAAACACAGTGCTACTTTTTCCAACCTGGCCGACCTCTCAAACTTTGACAGTTTTATAGAATATTCATGAAGTAAGCTGCAGCCGGCTATAAGGCTGGCCTGGCCCAAAATGGACGTATGCGTAAGTAAAATTATTTACGTAAGGCGAACGCGCCCTTTAAAATAAACAGAGGTACCCACAAAAAACCTTAAGCGCCCGTAAGGAAAGCTTATATGTCAAATTGCCGTAAGTAAAGTGGCGTAAACGTCGCTGGTTAGAAAACGTTAAATGTTAAGATATGACGTTTATTTAAGACAAAAATGTCAATCATCCGTAAGTAAACCTAAATTTCGTAGTGTCGTAAAGTTCTGTACGCCCATTTTGACCAGCCGTATGTCAACAATAGCCAGATTCTTAACTGGCTAAATGAAAGTTGCTATAGCGTTCAAAAAATCAGGAGCTGGCTTTGTAGCCGGCTATGGCTGATACATACATGACAGTGTTATCCAGCATAGCTAACAGAAACGCAATATATACATTTAACATTTTTGTTAGCGTTATTTTTATATTACAGGAAATAAAATAAAAGTTATTATAATTATGGAAAATCTAACAGTTTACATGATATAAACGTAGAGAAGCGTTCAACAGACGAAGAAGGTACTTATTGTTATGAAATAGATTGCATATATGTATATACATATGTGCTTCGTAAATGCAATCTTATATTTACTGGAAATGTAACTCATACTCCAATTCAATGATTTCTAATTGTTGAAGCTTGCAACAGGTAAATACGTTCATAAAGTCTGGCTACGAAATTGCTGTGATGGGCTATGGCATGCACTCCATGTTATCTAGAACCTAATAGCAAAGTTGATGAGATCGGCCAGTTTGAGGTTAAACTAGAATACTCTCCTGTGTAACTTTTCCATTTCTTACAGGTAATGTTTTGTTACCATTTTCTGTATGCATTGTTTACGGATAGAAGTGTACGGGAAATTTGTTAAAGAAATTTACCATCAAAAGTTATTCCTTGTGTAGTAGGTAAATTATTACCAAATAACTGAAATTTTCTAGCCAACAGCCCAATTAATATCTATCTATTAGAAATTAACAAAGCTCGTAGTGAGTTGGAAAAGTTGGCAGAGTTCACAAGGTTGAGGTTCTTAAAATTATACTGAGGTCGAAGTTGCAAAAGTTAGCAGTGTGCTTCTCGCCTAATATAACACTAACTTGTCAACTATATACTCTTCTGTCGCGTCAGTTCAAAAGCCTAGTTTATATTTGAGTAAAGTCGCTTGTGTGTAAGTCGAAAACCTATATATGTAGTTTTATAGATTATATGCACTCAGTCCAAATTACATATTCCGAAATATTAATTTAAAATATTTTCTAGAAGTAAGGAAGACATAAAATTTTTGTCTGTGGTGAGTTTTAGATCCCTTTTATGCATCACAAAATTCGTCTGGCGGAACATTAACCGGCACGAAATAATGTCATTGTCGATAACAACAAACAGCACAGAATATATTTTTTCCTTTTTCTTTTAGATAGTCCGCTAAACTTAAACTGTAATAGTTAAAACAAAGTTCCATTAGGATTTGCCTCGAGAAACAAAATTATCATATAAATTAGCAAGACATATAAACCGTATTGTATTTCCAGAAAATCCACAAGTGAGTTGACACAAATCAGATATGGAGAGGATGAAGAAAGTTCCAATACTAGAGCGATGTGCTGATTTGACCATAAATGATAACATAATTTAGCAATTTCCATTACTATCAATTGTTTGCCAAATTTTCATTTTACTCATTTTCTTTGTCCTCACATCATATATCAATTCATGGCGAATATTATTCAGGTTCAACTTTTTAAAAATTTAATATTCATTGAAGATATCTTGCATATGATGCCCATAAAGGTATTCTTATAAATCAACAATGTAATAGTAAAATTTTCAAAACGTTTTATCATTGAACATTGTTTTTTTTTTTCAAAACCTTGTACATATGGGTATATCCATCCCCTATCTATTTTTCCTCTCATCATTGCAATAAAAAAGATTTTAACGGGCAGGCTCCCCAGGAGAATACTTTCGAGCTTTATTTCAGACCGACCGCCCTTTTCAACTCAAAATAATTCCAACAGCCCACATAAGGTAATGAAGGCAACATAAAACAAATAATCGTAGCAGTAAACAGCTTTATGGCTATTATACGTGATTTTCCCGCACTTAAGATTTCTATTCGTTGCGAACATCATACGAATTTACTGAAATTATCTACATTTCTCACAATTACGCCTTAATACGCAAATCAAATGTAAAAAATATCACAACACACTCCCAGAATTTCACCAAACAGCGCATAAAATTAAACAATTAATCCGAAACTTGCAATATTCCCGAAAAAAAAGCATAAAAAACTCCATTTACTCCTGGAACAACCAAAACATTCAGTTCCGATTCCTCCCCACAAAAGCCTAACGAAATTGATTTCTATTCAAGAAAGGAACTGTATAGGATCAATAAAATGCCATTCCGGGAACAAACTCCCATTTTCAGGCAGCTGTAATCTAGCTTGCCAATGAAGTTCTTTTGCTGAACCAAAGAACACCAAATCTGCAAAAACGAAGATAAATAAAAATAAACTTCTGCCGGCTTTAGTATAGGCTTGATACTTGAATGGATCATGAGAAGCACATCGAAGTAGATGACATCTTCAGATGCTGAGAAAGACTTAATAAAAGCTTTGTATTTTCATATCTACTCATTGAATGATAAGGAATACCCCAATCATTGGACTTGGAAGGTAAATTCGCGTTAGTTTTATAGGAACTAATTCCAAGACGGTAATGGTTAAAAGAAGAACAAATCTTAGATACCCAGTTAAGATTATAGTAATTGAAACTGATCAGACTATAAACACCTGTTGTATTTCACGTTCACGAATGAGGTAAATAAACAAAAACAAAAAAAAAACAAAAAAAAAAACAGAAAACTTTTTTTTTTTTAAATTCCACTTACCAAGATGACAATCAGTACAAAGGTGAATGTCCTTTCGTGACGAAGTCCCCTCAACTCCTCACTTTTCTTTGATTTTAGTTAACTCTTACTGATGAAACTAAACTGAATCACTGCTCACTATCGCGAATGAATATAAATCCTTTACTTCGACAATACTTTGCCTTGTCGACCAATCTCCCGAGAGTCAATAAGCGCCACGCCGTCAGGTGGCGCAAGTAAGCAAGTTCTGTAATACCCGAGGAACTGCTCGTGTTGAACTGAAGTACTTGCACTCGGATTTCGTACGAAAAACTCAAGTTTAGTTTCGACGGAAGTTAGAAAAATAAAAAATCGAAAGCTTTCACCAGACACACTAGCTTTCATTAACTCATTGCACCCATGGCAATGATTGACGAACCATAGTCTCCACGCGGGAAAGGAGACAAAAATGTCAAAAAGCTTAATAACCTGGCTAGAGCCTTTAAATTAAAAGCAACTGTATGTTGTGTATATTGAAAAATTGGCATAACAATATAAGGCACAGCAAGTGTACTGAGTCTAGCATAAGAAATTTGCATAGAGGCTAATACAAATGTATAAGAAAACAAGCATGACGTACATGTACATATGCGGTAAGCACAACTCCATTTAGTATGTAAACATCTATCTAAGTCGTGTAATATGCAAAGCATCCTTTATGCTAATCGCTATGTCCGGAAATAGTTAAATTACACGTGCGTTCATTTTCTCTAGAACTAGGTAAGTATAATACATATTTCTTGGAATTCTTCTCCCAGAGTAATTATAATATTTTTGAAATATAATGAACATGCGAGCGGACTAAATTAAATCATCATTGTGGGAGCAACTGATTAAAAGTAAATAAAAAAACCTTCTCCGCTCCACGTGAGCTTCCCGTAACCATTCCACGTTAACTTTATCGAGGCACCTTCATAGGATACTGGTAGAAAATTCCACCCATTTTCAACGTCCTCGTCCTACAACAAAATCACAGGCGGTTCGTTGAAAATATTACTATACAAAATTGGTGGCCAAAATAGAAAAAAAAAAACGGAGGAATACTTACATATGTGTTTCACTATGAAAATTTCAAAATTTCAAATAAGTCACCCGATAATTATTGCTGTATTAAAACACCTGGGGTAAAAATTATAGTTGAAATAAACGAATTTTAGAATTAAAAAAGGACACAAGAAGGGAGCAAAAATTACTGAACATAAATCCATTTTTTTTTTTCAAATCCTCTTGACTCATCTTTCGGATTGGATTATAACATCTGTAATGCCCGAGGAACTGCTCTTGTTGAACTGAAGTACTTGCACTCAGATAATTCTAATTCCAGCGAGCTTTTACCTTTGCTTTTAGAGACGAATATAAAAAATATTTCGGCTTCAGATTATGTAACAATAGATATGAAGCAATGACTGAGGACAACGTAAAGTTACATCAAATTTTAAACGGTGAAGCACACGCAACTGAACAAAGAAATGTTGATCTAGAAGATTACTATGAGTTTCAAGATGAGAATATCACTGATAAACAAGCTATGGATGCGGCTGTAACCCTTAAGAAGTTTTTCATTCAAAGGGGAGATAAGAAGATGGTGCGACGTGTCATTTTGGTTGCGAGGAGAAGGTTAGGAAACCCTCCATCCTCATAAAACGTTTGGGTTACTCGATAAAAACTCCTTTTACCGGGACCTTACTGACGAAGGTATCGAAAGTAACCCCGGACCCCCAAAACGTAAGCATTCAGAAACTGTAATAGCAGAAACTGAAACATCATATTCATGCGTAAAGACTGGTTTTGCATCGAAATGCATAAATGCAAAACTGGCCAATGCAATACAATCTGAAGTCCAACAAATGTCTGGACTTAACGTAGAAGTATCAATTTATATCCACTATAAATTGAATAAAGAATGGGAAGAGGATAACTTCCCACCAATAAAATTATTGGACTATATGATGAAGAGCAGTAAGTCCAAATATGTCTTAGACCCGGCTTACGGAAGTTTGCGTGGTGCGTATATTAAAAGTGGTTTATACGACTTATCTTACAAGTCTAAACTGTTTGTGTTTGCTAGCAGACAGTATGAAACAGCTTTCAATAACAATATTTGGATGCACGCGTATCCAAGATTGAGAAAATTTTTCAGAAATTTCTCGAAAGATGAGAAAGGAATATACGAAACGTTGCATTACTTATTTCATCGAAATAGTGAATATAGACCAAACCAAGAGCTTTTGTATCGCATGAACGAACATCTTGGTTATGTAGATGACAATGCAAAATTTTACAACATAAAGCATCAACCGTACAATTATTTGCGGATCTTCTACAAGACGCAACCGATTTACAAGCATGGACTTTATCATGTGCGCTACGATTCAAAAGCGCTCCATGCACATGTACGCGGACTGAAATTATTCAAAGGTGATTGAAATAAATTCCGGGAAGAAAAAGACGAGCAATGGCGCAAATTGTTTAAAGTACCTTCGGTGAGCCGAAAGAAATTCGATGGGTCTATTTACACGGATGGCGTGGCGCTTACCTTTTCCATGAAGAAGGAAGTGCCAATAGCACCGTCGGAAACACCGAAAAAACCCTGGAAGACCACCAAGTGTAGCGCACACGATAACAATACGATGACCCACATCCAGGAAAAACTTAACTCAGACTATTATAAGTTGGGTGTTGGATTAGATTCTGGATGTCGGTTAATCGTTGGCGGTATGAGAGTACCAAATGAAGACAAAAACGTTAGTCCAATAAAAATCAAATCTATATCATTCCACAATAACAACCACGCAATCGCTCATGCAATTAGATTATGTTGCGTACACAAGAGAACGGCTCAAATTTTTTCGCAACGCCAAGTGGTTTATGGTCAACGGAAAGTTGAACGTTTACGATGCAAACATTACATATGCACCGAACGAGCAACGCATCGCTTAGTGAAGCAAATAATACAAAATACGCCAAAACTCTGGTATGTATAGGTTCAACAAAAACAGCTACGAATTCGCCGATACGTGGCTATGTAAGAACACCAAACCAAAAGTTGTTTTGGGCACTTAAGGTACATTGCTCCGTTCTGGAAGGAAAAGAATTCCGCACCACCAAGATATGCAGCAAATGCTCTGCGCCGGTGGGGCCGTCGAGGTCTCCACATCGGTATCAGTTTTGTCCAAAATGTGGTACCATGTGGAACCGAGACGTGAACGCCGGCCTGAACATCTTGAAAATTGACCTGGCTCAACTGATGGGCGCTCCACTGCACCCTAACTTCAGCAGAACCACCGGGTTATGATAATTATGACTGTGTTGAACACTATAACATAGTTATGACTCCTCGAGGAGTTTAATTGGGTGTTATTCGCTCATTATTATGACTCTAAGTATAATTTTATAAGATTACTAATTGCCATTCACAGACCTGTTCTTTATATTACATGTATATCGCCCCATATACTCTCTTTCGTTATGCGTCCCCATCTTATTCGCAAGCTTCACACCAATTTTATTTGTTTACTGAGCGCAGAAATATGATACCGTACTAGTTCCTACTTGTCTTTAGATTAGCTTACCCGTCAATTTGACGGATATCCAGAGAAATAGGTATACATCGGTATATATCATTCAGAATTTCGAAAGTCAACATTAATTTTAAAAAAAATAATTGTAATATTTTTTGTAATTTTGCACATGGAGTCAGAAATCCGTCAAATTTACGGGTTCCGTAAATCTAGTGTTAAGCCAAGCTCAGGGGATACCCTCTGATGCAAAACACAGCATGGCAGTTAAGAGAGAGGGATCTATTGTATGTCACTCTTTAACCTACGTAGATTGTATGCCGGAAGAAAGACAGAAGATGGTAGACTATTCGACATTCGCACAGTTCGGGATAACAAAGCATCAGTGAATTTTACTGTTCGACCGCAAGTAAGTTGAAAGGTAAAAGGATGTGCGACAAGTTACTGCCACATCTCTAATGAGTTTGAAGGCTCTGTTCTGGACAATATCTAATGAAGCTAATGCTGTGCGACCAGCTCCGGCCTATATATGGGATTTGTATTCCGTTCTTGGTCTGTTGTATGTCTTTTGCTATAATGTAAACCCACTAAGGTTATTTAAGCTTTATATTCTATTCGATGTAACTTTCTAAGTGCCCAACGCTATGCGTGTTTTGACACCGGTACTTAAATAAATAAATGCTTTTGTTTAAATTATTTTTGCTGGCTCGAAATTATTTTTCAGTAGCTTTCCTGTCCAACAACTCCTTGACAATTGACGGTATGATCTGGATATTCGTAAAAAACACAGTCCTCAAAACGTTGCCGAAGAATTGAAAGAATTTCATTTTCTATCATTCAACGGGAAGAAGTGCTGTCACCTTTTCATTTCTAACTGCTTTAACCGATTTCCACAGAATGAACTTGTTTATGTCGGAAACTTTATACTTGCATGCGATTTTATACGATTTAATTTCTTCGGGCTCTTTTAAAAATGGGCCCACCAGATGATTGATTCGTATTTAAGCAGATAACGATTTCAGAACATCTTGTTGAACTAATTTTGCACATTTTAAATCGTTTCTGGATAATAAATAAATGGAGCCAACGATGGCATAAGTTGCGATGTTCTTTCTTCGGCAAACTTTGCGTAATTGCTTTAGCAATTTTCGTTTTCGCATTCAAATTTTGATATATGTTGAATAAGCATATTTTGCTAAACCAACTTTTAATTCCCTTTTGAGAAATTTTTTTACACAAATAGCTACTAATTTGGCGCTTTCGGTTAATTTTTTTTTTTTTTTTTTTTTTTTTTTTTTTTTTTTTTTTGTCAACAACTCACTTTGGATTTTTTTTTAACAAGAGTGCTTTTGTATATTTGTAACATCGATCGAAAAAAGTATACATCGCTGATTTTTTAATTGAAGCAGGAGCAAATGTTATTATAGGACTTAGTGAAAATATCATTGATAATTTTGTGCTAACAAGAACAATTAATTTAAATCTACTCACGTTATTAGGTATGTATGTGTGTGTGTTTAATTCAATTGTTTCTTCGTTATGGCTCAATATTTTTTCAAATTCTTTTCTTACATTTATTTGTTTTTATTTTTGTAGTTAATGGTGAACTTAAACTAAATCCGCTGCCGCAAATTTTAAAACCACCACCATGGAATAATATTGACACAGATTTAGAGGATTGGACATGTAAAGCGCCACAAACTTTGCAAAGTTTATGTCGAATTAACAGCTTTGATTCAGGATGGTATACAAATCGTGCGGAAAGGATGATCACACGCGGAAAAGCAGCCGTAAGTGTTTGCATTATATACCCTCACAGAAAGAAAAGAATGACCGTAAAAGTGGCGATAATGCTGAAAAAGAAACATTTACAGTCAAATGTGGTTTGCATAAATTTGTGAAGAATGCAGAGGTCTATGCACGTATCCAAAGCGATGTTAATACAGTTTTATCAAATAAAAGATAATACTCGGAATAAAATTGATAAAATTGATCCGGAATATTGCAGTATTCGGGATGAATGCGGTATTCCGCGACACGAAGGGAAACATCGAACTTACTTAGTTCAAGGAGCTGCTAAGCAATTGCAAACTAGCACGAAGAACAATATCTCCTACATATGTATAGTCGTTTGCGAAGATACTTTCGACATGAATATGATGAAATGAAAAGAAAATCTGAAATTAACGAATTGCTGAAAAGTTATTCACAACCAATGACAAATGCGCAGAAATTGAAGAGATGTATAAGAAATTTCCGTCTGCCAAAACATTGGATTTTAAGAGCGGCTCATTGGTGGCAGTTCATTGAGTTTCTCTATCACCTGCAAAAATATTTCACCAGTAGTGAAATGAAATCCTTCAAACTTGTGCCAATTTTCACCTTTGGACGCAAACATTTACTGTATACGAGGGACGCTTTGTACGAAACTCTTTCATATTTGGGTGTTAGATTACGAAAAGAGGAAGTTACAGATAAATGGGAAGATTATTTCAAGCTGTCGAAATACCTATGTATACGGCGAAAAATAACACTTGCCGGTTCAATCACAACAAACGGCATCGACGTGTCTGTATATTACGGATACCGAAAAGAAATTCGACTGAGAATACGTTGAAATTGTAAACTGTAAAATCAGATTTTTTGCAAGGCAGATATTCGAAAATGTGCGGAATTGATCCTGGCCTTCGATACATTTACGGTATGGTAGAATTAAATGACGACGGGCACATTACCAACAGTCTACTAAAAAATAGCAGTTTTCGGCATCAAACAGGACAACACGAAAGCAAGCATCGTCTCAAGCGAATGAGCCCAGAATTATTCTAGCAAAAATTGCGACTACATAGATTTCACGAAATTTATGTTGCGGAATGTCATTGCAATGCAGAGAAAAAAATGAAGACGCATCAAGCTATAGATAAACTGGCCGATGACATCACTGCTACAGCGACGGGAAAAATTTCTGGTGTCCTATGCAAACGGACAATCCGGACCATGAATCAAGGGATATGAAAGATTGCTGGAAGCTCTCAAACGTAAATACCAACGCTGCAGTGTTAGACGAATTTAGGCCAACAACATTATGCTCGTGTTACTTCCTCGAATGTGACATCGCAATCCCCACATCGATTTTAAGTGTACCCACACTGTAAATTGGTCTGGAACCGCGATATCAATAGAGCCAACAACATTCTCAAAAAATTAATTTATTAACTATTGGATATACAACTACCCCAAAATTTGTACAGGGGAACTAGTTTTAGTTAAACTCTTGTCCCTCTTGCAATGACTTTTTAATCAAGTCAATAACTCGACATTCCCTACTGATATTGGGAAGGAATGAATTATTCGACTGATCCTCTTGAAATTGAACCGGTAATTTTCATTGCAGTGCATCCCTCATACAAAGGTTTGAGATTTGAAGATTGACTGGAGCACGTGAAATTAAAGTCGTTATTTTTTTACAAATTTTTCATAAATTTGAACAAATAAAATAATACATCACAAACTGGGAGCTCCTTTCAATTTTCATTACTCCAATTTGAAACCCTAACATTTGGAAAGACTCTCACAATTGATTTAAATTTTAAAATACATAGTTTTTTTTTAATAAATCATAATTATGCTAATTTTAAAACAAACCTTAAAATTCCTGTAACGAACTTTTCTTCATTTTCACCGCAAAATATTTATTTTCCTTTTATTCGCTCTTTCATTCGCGTTATGAGTTTTAACATAATATTTAAAATAAATTGTTGTAAAATATAAAGAATTGATTTCATTCAATTTTTTCAGCCGTTCTTGGGCTTCATTCAATTTTTTCACGCTTTTCACTAATAAAGAACACCGCCATATCTATAACGCTTAAAGTGAAGTGAAGTTGTATATACTAACTCCCAAGCTACACGAAGTTAGCAGGAATCTGCTTTATAATATTAACTACACGACTGTGCCTACCTTCACTTCTCCATTTTAATAGTCCTACCAGACCGTAGCGTAAAATGTGCTCGGGACTGAAAATGCGACATTATGTGACATTCTGCGTGCACCTGAACGCACGGCCTCTCTAGAATTTTCGTTCGACCTTTATTCTGTCATAGCTTTTTTCGGCCTCCGAATGGCTCTGAATGCACCTGATAGTGAATTGTGTTCTGCTTCTAGGTGCTAGCACTGCCACTGAATCTGTCATTTTCGTGCTCTTTTCTTTCCACCACACCCGTAGGAAATTTTTAATATTGCCAACTGTTCGAATGTCGAATAATGGCTTCTGTTGACACATTTAAGAAGTAAACAGGTACCAAAAACGTAAAAAAAAACTCGGTATTATTTTTACATATAATTCGTACATCTCAAAACTATCCAAAAAAGTATGCATTAATAGTAATTTTGGAAAATCGGACTAATTAACTGTCGTTCCTTAATAAATATTCTCAACATAAACAAGTTAAAGTAGCAAATGTCAAAAACGCCAGTTGTGTTCAAGTCGACTTTTCCAGTCAGAGCAGAATGCTGGGCATAAAGCTGTATGAACGCTCCAATTGTGTTTCAGCATTTAACAATCAAGCAACTGTGGCAGTCCCATGCTTTTTATGAATTTAGGCAATGCTTCTGCTGAATCATTCATTGGTCACCGTTAAGCAAGCAAGCAAGCAAGCAAGCAAGCAAGCGTGTTATATTGTGTTATATTTTTTTACTGTTTACTGTTTACTGTTTTATCAAGTAAGTAATTTTATTAGGGCTATAGGTCTATAATTGTTCATTTCTGTAGGATTACCTCCTTTGAGAACAGGTGTGATTACAGTTGTTTTTAGGCAATCTGGGAATATACCACTGCTGATTGCTGTATTTATCACTTGCGCAAGTGGTTGACTGATTAAATCAATTATTATAAATCATTTATGTAATTTTCCTTTGTTTTCCTTACCAAGGCTGTTACTTCATTCCGCATTCTCTGATATTTAATTCTCAGATACTGATTATTCGGGTATGTTTTCATCTGTTTGTACAGGTTGTCTCGTTCTTTCATTTCCATAATAATTTCATCAGTTATCCACGCGTTTGATCTAGTTCGGAGTTTTTTATATGTAGTAGTAGTTCTTTTTGCTTCATTCATAATATCTATTATGTTCTCAATTGAGATGTTTTTCATATTTAAGACTTGTTTTTTGACATGTTGTTTATATTTTTCCTTATTTTTTATTGGGATTCTAATTGCTTTCATAGGTTTTTTTGTATAACATTTAGCCGCAAGATGGACTATTATAATACGGTGATCAGAAATTGCAGTATTGTGGGCGTGTATCTTTATTCTGCTCAGAGCACTCCGAGCGCTCTGAACACCGATTTCTTGTATCTTTATTTACTTTCAGAGTACTCTGAGCGCTCTGAACGTGTATCTTTATTATTGCTCAGAGTGCTCTAACTAATCGTAGATAAACCTCGAAGCATTTGGAGCAATCCGTCATTAATACCAATAGAGCGCAAAAAAATCCTATTAAAAATGTGAATACTTCTTTAAATTCCATATTTCCTTTCTTTCCTTCACCCCTTATTTATTTTTATAACTTTATTATTATTATTTATTTATTTTTATAAAGAATTTTGTATTTTCAATAGATATTTCACAAATCATAAGTGCTGCCAATATAAAGAAAAACTACCAGAACACTCAGAGCACTCCGGATTTGTATCTTTTTTCCAGAGTGCTCTGAACGATCTAAAAAATCTGTTCGATCTACGGAGCGGAAAAAAGATACACGCCCTGTGTAAAGAAATCTGCATTTTATGCGAGTGTACCAGATCTGTGATGCAGTGATCAATTATTGTGAGTGAGGATATATCTTGTCTTGTATAATGTTCTATTATGGCATTATTGGCTATCGAGAAGTTGTTGGCTGTTATCATGTTAGTTAGTATAGTTGTCGCTCTATTTTCTTTTAGTAGGTCAATATTTGTATCACCTATGAAAATTAAATCCTTATATATGGCTAGTATATTTTCAAAATATTGGATAAAGTCTAGCAAATGTTCGTTAGGTGACCTATACATTGTCATTATTTTTATTTTTTTTTTTCTAGTGTTTTTATTTCTATAATAACTGTGTTGAATTTTTTGTCTTTATAAATAACACGATAATTTAGGCGTTTGTTGATATATATAGCAGTACCGCCCCCTCTGGAGTCATTCCTACAATTAAATTCCCCAAAATAGTCAGACATCTGGTAATATTGTATTTCGTTCGTATAAATCCAAGTCTCGTTTAATACTATTATTTCAATTTGTTGATGTTTTATTGAGAATGCTTGGACTTCATGCATTTTGTGCCGCAGACTTCTAATGTTTAGGTATAATATATTTATTTCACTTTTCTTTTGATTCATTTTTGGATGTTTACTATATTGTAGTTTGTGCTTCTTTTAATAGATTCAATTTTTCTTATATATTCAGGACAATCATTGCTGTTAGCCTGGTGGTATTTGCAATTATTTGGATTTTTCGTATTTTTTTGGCAATGTACGCATATAGAAGTGTTTGAGTTACATTGTAAAGTGTTATGTTCACCTGCACATTTACCACATATTGTTTTGTTCTTACAGTTATCCGTTTTGTGGTTATAACCACTACAATTGAAACATCTTCTTATACCAAAATCCTCTCTCACAAAATGCGTGTTCCATTCAATATTTATATATTGGTCCACCATTTTTCTGTACGTTGAACCACAGACTTCCATAAAAATTGTCCATTTCTCATTTCGTTTGTTTTTTCTGCTGTAGACAACTTTAATTTTGTCTTCCTCTGTAATAGAGTAGTTAAGTTGTTTAAGTTCTAATAGAAGTTCCTCTGTAGTATAGTTTTTTTCCAGATTGGTTACAAAAAGTTTTGGGTATCTTTCTCTGGTAATATAGATATCATATTCAGGTCCTAATTTGTTCTTTATGGACTCAGCTATTTTTATGTTATTTGTTTTATTGTCCGATTTAATAATTATTCCTCCATTTTTTTATGCTTTTCATTTCAACAATTGGCGTTCCTATATTACTAGGTTGTACTTTTGATTTAATTTTTTTTCTTGTAATATCACTGGTTTGTTCTTTTTTGGGTTTGATTATAATTCCCTCTGTCGCAGGTTTGTTTACTTGTTGGTTTGGTGGGGAGTTACTTGTGCTTCTCTTTGTTACAGCTGCATAACAAGTGGCAATTGAGTTGGTATGTCGTTCAATATTCACATGTAATTTTTCAATTTCTTTTTCAACTATTTTGATTGAGTTCCCATATTGATCTATCTTTGATAAAGTTTTTTTTTTGTTTTAATTTTATATATTTAGGTGTTAATGAAACTATGCTACTTTGTGCAAATAACTTTAAATATATAATAATTTTGGTGAAAAGCACGACAAAAATGTTGCTTGAGTTTGAAGGGACTAACTAAGTTAGGTACATTATTTTCGTTGAATATTCACATGAATTAAAATACTCACAATTTTGAAAATTTAATGAGTTTTTTGTTGTTTTTTTTTTAATTAATTTGGCACTTTGTGCTATGCTTAAGGTATCCAATCAGTCAAATGAAAGAGTGAAGATTGCATTTTTTTCCTGTAAAATTTCCAATTGTGTGAAGTTTATTTAAAACTATTTTTTAAATACATCCAAATTTAAATTTATCTAGGTATTCAGTTTGCAGAAAATCTGTGAACATTAAATTCAAATGAATATCATTTTCTACAACCCATTTTTTTTTTTTTTTATGTACATGTATATTTAAGAATTATACTCTTCTCTCTGTATTTTTGGTTGCACTAATTTAATTTATTTTCGCCTGATTTTCTACTTTGTGTGGAAGTAGATGGAACCTTTTAAATTTACGGCCTTATACGGCGTTTCAAAGGCTCGTTTCAAGTCTAGAAAAACAGCTACAATTGCTTTCTTTTGGTCTATCTCTTCCTTCCAGTAGTTGACAATAAAATTAATTGTTGTCTCACATGAATGCTTTTTTCGAAACCCAGACTGTTCCGGGATTATTATCTTATTCCTTTTCAAATATTTTTCTAGTTGAATTTGTACAGTTTTCTCTAATATCTTCTCGAAAACATTTAAAAAAAACGAAGTGTCTTTCCACTTGATTCATTAACTTACCCTGTATATTTTTCATACAGAATTGGTAACCAATGGATAAACAAACTCAAACTGATTGGAGTGAACGACATGAGCTGCCACCAAATTGGAGGGCGATGCAGCCAACGGCTCTGCTAATGTTTGTAAGTATTATTTTTATAAAATGTTGATTTAAATGGAACTTCAGTGCAACACCAGTATTGCACTTCAATATGAAAATGTTTGATGGGACAATTTTTATATCAGAAGTGCAACACCAGGTTTGCACAGACTTCCCTGTTAACATACTAATCTAAATAATATATATATATATTTTTTTTTATATAGATGCGGCCCAGGGCGCATTTCGTCCAACAAGGCCAGGAAGCCAGGCCTTTCGGGGCAGTGCCCAGGTTTAAAGTAGAGGCGGTTATAAATGATGTATCTTTTCTTGGTGTAGGGGCAACGGCGAAGCAAGCGAGGCTGGACGCCAGCGCGAAAGCAATGAATTGCCTATTCGGTTTAAATATAGCTACATTTTCATAAATTTTGTTTTTAATAAATTACATTCCAATATGAATATATATTTTCAATGTTTTATCTATGAGACCATGTAACTGGCAGGGAGGGAGCAAATTACGTGTTCAACTTGATTACCAAAATTTATCACATAGCAAAAGTATAAGCAAAATTAACTACAAAATATTATATACATGGAAGTAATATATTTACCAAATTACTTCCGATAAGTGTAGGCTAACCACTCCCCAAAAATGTGGGATGGTGTAGTTAGTATCTTTCGGTTGGTTTTTTTCTCAATTTAAACCTATTTTCAAAACAATCCTTGCAAATGTTATTGATTTAAGTTGGTGTATTTTTTTGCAGTCCATTCTACCGAAAGCTTGAAGCAACTCTAAATACAATTTATATTCCGGAAACCTTGAAATACCGACCGAAATGGACAAAAACATCTTTTCATTTTTATTTAGATAGTCCCTAATTTTAATAAAAAAATTGTTCGTGCTACCCATCAACCCTAATGATATTGTTTAACACGAAACTTTTTTTTTATTAAAATTAAGAAATATCTAAATAAAAATAAAAAGGGAAAAAAAAAGTGTTTGTCCATTTCAGTTTTTTAAGGTTTCCGTATGGCCCACTGACTTATAACAATGGACTGCGCGATTTACTATTTCATGTGGCACAAAAAATATTGTGTTTTTGTATGTCAGAGTTTCAGCACCCTTTAAAATATTTACTACATAAAAACATGTAAAAGTCTACTAATCAGATAAAATTTTACACCCGAAAACCAAATTAAATTAAAAAAATATCTTTCTTCTATTCAAGTGATATTTTAATCGCTTATAAGATTATTAAACTCATTCCGAATTTAATTTTCAAAAGGTTATTTTTACCTGAATCCTGCGTATGGGCGAGAGAGACTGGTGATTGCATAAGCAGCCAATATAATAACATCAATTGGCATAAGAAAACGTTAAGTCCATTGTTATAAGGAAGTGATATGGCCTTTTCCTACCCAGCAAAAAGAAATTTAAGAAATGAAAATGATCCAGCGTGAAACATGCGCTGCAGGAAGCAACCGTGCATTTCCTTCTCGATATTATTATCTTTAGTTTATTATTAAATTATTTTAAATTTATATCACTTGCTAAGCCATAGTGTCAAACAATTTGTCGTAAAAATAAATTAATTAAACCCAATTTGTGGTCAACACAGAATTACAGGCAATTTGTCTATTCCTTCCATAACAAAAAATTGTTCGCTACTACATCTGAGTGCCTGTTCGCCAGACACTAAATTCCAGCCTTTTAGATTCAAAGAATAGTAAAAATGGCACTTTGAATTTAAGGTTGACGGATCTTCTGTTGTTGATGAGTTGCACTGTATTGTAAAGCCACTGACTCTTGAATTTCGCGCTCTGAATGACTGTTTCCTTTATACCTTACCTTTCTTATAAAGCACTGGAAGAGTATTCTTCCATACCTTTTAAACTGTAATGCTGCTACGTCCGGATATGATGTACATGTTACATGTACATATTGATATTCTAGAAGTGTAAATGGTTTTTTCCAGACACAATTGTTGGTTCATCAACACAATTGTTGCAGAAAGTCTGTACTCTTTTCGTTTTATCGCGAGCTTCTTTTGCTCCATGTTCTTGAAAAATTCTTGCGCTACTTTTACGTTTGCCAAGTTGGTGTGCAGAAGGCTTCCTTGATTTAGGGGAGCAGTGCTATTTGAGACTGCAGTTTCCTCGACATTCTTCAATAGGCCTTCGATAATTTTTCCTCGAAAATTTATCATTAATACTTTGTTTGTTGAGTGGATATACTTGTTAAAGATAACCCACGAATTGACGATACTAACACCAAGGAGAAGCTCAAATCCAACTATTTTATACCACTTAATAGTGTTTCGTAATAGCTAATAATAATTTGTCATTTGGTCCAAGAGTCTAACGTTTCTTTTCTTTATTATAAGCTATAATTGCTGGAGGCATCATTATTTCTTTTTTAAATCTACCCTTTTTTCCGGTTGGTACTAAGATAATAGTGTGATCTGGGTTGTTGGAAATCATAAGTATATATATATATATTGCTTGAAAAAAATTCTGCCTCTTCACGGGATCATCGACTTATCTATGATGACTGTTTCTCCGGGAGTTAGTGATGATTTGAAGTTTTGTGCGATAATGTCAAGCAGTGGATTTATTTTCGCTAATCTTGTTTCTCCCTGCACGGGATTTTCATTGCTGGCGAAATGCACACATTTTAATTATATTTCAAATTGAATACGTGACATTTCTTTTACAATAACAGGATTTATGTACGTAGGGTTTTTCGAGCAATATAATCTTATACTGGAAACAGGGCAAATACCCATTATTAAAACAACAGCAAGTAATTTCGTGATTTCCTCTTCATTCGTGTCCTTCCATTTTGCCATAATTGAACGACGACTGATGATGTGCGATTGAATGAATTGCGCCGCGTATCTGTTCGTGTCTGTCACAATTAGTTTTACGACTTCATCATTTAAAAATAATTTATAAATACTGAAAGGATCAGTACAACCGAAGTTACATCGCAAGCAACCGTTTTTTTCAGCAAAGTTGAATTCTCGCACTATACATCTAGCTTCTTTCCATTCATCTGATAGAGAAGAAAAAGTAACGCCTGCATGCTCCTGACAAATATCATCCAATTCCTCAGCTTCACCGCTCCCAAGGTCAGTTGCGATATCACTATTACTGTCTGTATCTTCAGATTGTGAGGGTATGTACGAAAATTCCGAACCAGAAAAGTCTTCAATTGATCCCTCTTGTAATATAGCTTCTTCAATTTCTTCATTTTCCATTTCAATTTGTTTATAGCAAAATTAATTAATTGTGGTCTAGTTACACACAAGTCTTGACTTTTGCTGATTTATAGGTAACAATATTGTAAGCATAGCATGCTGAGTTAGACTTTTGCTTTTGATTACCAAACACAATTAGAAATAAAGAATTGTAAAAAATGTAAATAAATTATATGATATACGACGTCGTGTGCCACCCCTGGTACACTCTTTAAATGTTGTTGAAAGTATGTAAAATATTAATAGTAATTTAAAAAACATATCTGTGTTACTTGAAATAATAAATATTTCAAAAACAACCACGAAAACAATTAACGTCCAGGAAGAAAAGTACTTAACGCTGCCTTGTGCTTGAAATCCGAACTCTTAATGTACCACCGATGGTACACGATGTCGCTAACGTGTTAAACATAGTATGGATGAATTTGTGAATTTATTTCACTGACAGAAAAAAACTTACCACCACATTCAACGTAGTTATTAGGTATTTAATTCCTGAAATGCAAACCCACAAACATATTTAAAATCTTCTACGGACTGAAAATTAAATTTATTTACGTATTACAGAAAATGCAAGAAGACGATAATTCGCAAAACATTTTTTCTTCCTCTGACGAGGAAGAAATAAGGCCTGGTCAGTTGCCATCTTGTGCGGCACCACCAATTCTTTTTTCTTGCTCTGACGAGGAACCGCAACCGTCGACGTCTGCAGCACCACCACCACAAAAGTACTCCCTATCAAAAGTGGAAAAGGAAAAAGTGCACCAAAAAGCGCACAAATTGGTGGTTGTGAAAACATTTGCGCCGGAGAAAGTAAGTTGATTACCATTCGATAATAAATTATTTTTAATAATTTTGTATTCATTTTAATAGAAAAAGAAACCATGCGAGCCGTCCACCTCAGCCTTAAAAAAACCAAAGGAACCGAAGACAGCGGCAGATTTGCCAAAAGGGTGGCAGAATCTGCACCCCACCTGCCTGTTGTTGATAGTAAGTATTATTGTTTAATATAGTTGCATAATATAATGTTGTTGTTTTATAGATGCGCCCTGCGGTGGGATTTATTGACGCGGGTAATAATGTCCCGCCGCTTCATGTACAAATAATGGTGGAAGGGCAACTGTTCGATGGCTACGGCCAGACGAAAGCACTGGCCCGTAAAGACGCCGCAGCGAAGGCGTGCAAGGCGCTGTTCCGCGCAGAATTCCCCTAAGTTGTAAGTAAACAAAAAGGAAAAAAAAATATTTTTACTTGATTTTTTTTTTTTTTATTTCAGACTTCCCTTTTTTTTTTTTTAAATATATATTTTTTTTTTTTTATAATAAAACTATAATGAAATGTGGTACTCAAATGATCCAGACCTAACCCCATGTTTTGAGCAGACCGTATTGCTATGGATTCCTTGTGCCTTCTTATGGCTGTTTGCGGCTTTAGATATTCTTAGGTTGTCAGCTTGCTAGTCGTGATCGGTGCAGCAAATTAGCAAACTTGGTGAACATATGTATTTGAAATATTAAATACGATAAAAACAAGTATGCAAGGCAACTGGCAAAATAAAGAGTTTGCAAGATAAATTAAATTTATGGTTAAGAGAAGTAAAAGAAGGGAATGTAGGCACGTTTAAACATTTTTCTACTATGTATGATGTTAAAATATTACCTGTTATTTCGGAACATATACAAATTTTACTCAATAATATAAGTTACTACTATCCTTCTTTACGTGTTGAGAATTACGATTGAATAAACGAACGTGAAAAATTTGCGTCATGCACATAAACATATATACACATAATGTATACGCCGCAAGTCACAGCGGTTCGTTTAAACCCCGCAAGGGGGTCATGGCTGCACAATAAATTTCGGCTTGATAAAGCTAACACTTCAATGCAGATAGAGGCTAAAACACAATGTGAGCAACACGACAAAAACGCCGTCGCTCACATTGTGTTTCAGCCTTTAGTGTCAGACGTTCTTTGGTGTACGCCACATAATCCTGTTACATGGGGGATTGCGTGCACATTACTGCATTACATAGATGTACTGTAATGGAATGTTGAACTCTTGATTTTTATTAGAGTAAAAGGTTCTTCTCCATTCGGTGTTCGTACACCACCAGCGATTAGCCGACAACCAGGATCTAATCCAACAAATGATTTGAAATAGCCAGAACGAAATTTTTCCTGGATATCGCACATGCTTTGTAATCGCGTGCCTCACATTTACCCGTTTTTTTGCGTTTTAACGGTGGTTTCGGCGATGCTATTAGCACTTCCTTCTTCATTGAAAAGGTCATCGCTACACCATGCAAATAGACCAATCGATTGTTCATCAACATTCATCAACATCCTATGGTACAAGCAAAATCATTTTATAAAATTGATCGAGTCACACTGGTGCGGGCGGAGCTAGGTACACAGGGGAAGGAAAAATTGAAAGAAAATCGTAGATATTAGAAAAAGGTTTTAGAATTGCAAAAAATCGAAACAATTTCCAAAAAATTGTTAAAATTTAAAAGTCACATTAATAACATTTTCTGAAAACCTATAAATAAAAGTGAATAACAAAAAAACCGCAATGAACAATATTTTGTTTATTCACTTAACATTAAGAAGAATCGTGTAAAATCTTGCGTGGTGTTATGTCCATAGTAAAACATTTACAAGAACAAGCTGTAACCGGACATTCAAAATTTTGGCTGTAATATGGCACATGAAAAAATTAATAATAAGATAAAAATTTTCTTAACATAGAAAGAATTGGTATGTACCTAAACCATTGCATCAAGTGTTCCGTATGACCTCCATGTCAACTGCTATAGTGTCTTTGTAAAAAGAAAAATGTTTTCACAAATAATTAACAATTTTAAAAATGAAATATTGGACAACGAGCAATATGCTAATATTGGAAGAGAACATGATCACATCTATTGGAGATAATAAGTCTTAAAGTTATGCAGTAGGTAAAGAGCAGTAAGTCAAGTGTTAAAATCTCCTCAGAAGGTAAAACAAAGAATAGGAACAATTTAAATAGTAATTGGCATTTGGCAGTGACCCTTCTTTACAGTAGAGATTATGAAAGGTAGTGATGGAGAATCAAAACAATCTTTAATAGAGACCTTCAACATGGTTAAACATGGTTAAGACAGTATGAGTGCTGTTATACACTTGATTTGTAGGTATATTTATTCATAGAGGTATTTTAAAGATAAGTGGGAATTGAGAGTTCTCTATGAATGAAAAAATTAAGCGGATAATCGAAAAAGGAGCTGGTGGATCAAGAATTACAATAATTAGAGTATACCACGGTTTAAATGTAGATCACCACCGACCAAATATTATTACGATTCTGTATTTGTTTCACAGTTCTTTAATGTATGTTACAGTATTTCATAGAGTGGGTGTTCAGACAGTGACGTGTGGTTTAAGATATCGCTTGAAAACAAAGACCGCGGCAGATTTGCCAAAAGGGTGGAAGAATTTTTTTTGTTAAGTCCAATGAGAATTCCAAAATTAAGGAAATCGCCTGCAGTTAATTGGGGAAAGGTAATTTATTTATTTGTAATCAACATACAGTCATGAAAAAGCTCTTATGAACTATGCTACTAATCGAACCACATGAATTAGATGAAGCAGCTAGACGTCAAGATGAAATTATATAGGAATGCATTGGGGAGCAAAAGATAGAAATGGATGACAATGAAACATTCCAAAGGAACAGAAAAAATCATTTGGGTAGATTTTGATCATCCAGACATTATGAATTTCAACTTAAATTACAGAAAAGGCGATGTGAATAAAAGAAATCACAATCAGTTTAGGTAGGTAGGTAAGACTTGAATTAAACAATTGTACTTTTTTGAAAAATCGATTCTTCAATTGTTTGTTGCCTTGCAACTTGTGTTGTTTGCAGAATGTGGTTGTTTAAAAGTTTTTTTTTCTCAAGGTAGATACCTTTACAATGTCTAGGATCTGCGATAGAATAGGATCACTTACATGGGTTTCTTTGAATATGGCCGCTTGTTATCCATGCATATAAGAAAAAAATAAAAACTGCCACAGTAGTAGCGCGTAAAATGCTGTCATACGTGATATGAATTTTTGTTTAGTTCAACAAGGCAGAACCAGCTTAACTTCAGGACAAAATGTCTACCGTTGCCCTTAGGCCTTAGACATGGCTCCCTCAAGCTGGAGATATTTATATTATTTTTAAAAGTGCTACATTCCCGATTGATTTTTTTTTTTTCATATTTGCTTGATATTTTCAAGTCTTCAAAATCAGAGAGTAACATTTTTCTAATAAATCTTTTATTACTCTGGCTACCTCAATGTAAAGGGTGTACACGTAGGTTACGTTTCTGCCACTTTTATTGTCTGGTATTACACAGAGTGCAGTCTGATTTCTTAGCAGGACTTTAAACCTTATAATTTGCATCTCTATCTGTACAAAGGCCCGGCATTTGAAAGCTGTTGTTAACTTTGACCGTTCCCGGCAGTAGAGAGCCATGGTGTAATTGACTCTGTTTTTATTTAATTTAATTTGAAAATTAATCGGAAAGAACAGGTAATCAATACATTATTTTATTCTACCAGATGAAGGTTCGATGTCAAAGCATTGGCTAGAATATATTTGTACGTTGTGGAATATTATCCTCCGCGGGTACTGGTTCTACCTTGCTCGGACTTTGTGGGTAGTGAACCGCGTCTCGCGTAGACCTGTCATAATTAAACAAGTCAACTAATATCGCCTATTAAAGTTAGTTAGATGTGGATAACGAACGGCGTCTTGCAATAAACCTAGTGAGTACTATATCCGTGGTATTTTACCGCAATTCGTTAGTTCATGTAAATTTGGTATGTCCCAAGCAATTTGTTAACTGGAAATTTTGTTTTCTCCAGTTCGAGTAGGCTATAATGCATATTTTAAAGGATAATTCAGTAGTGTCATAGTGTGAGACTTAACTATTGAATAAGAATATGTATACTTTTGCCAAAGCTTCGTATTTAAGGAATATCATACGTTTTCCTGCTTATGGTTTCAAAACCATTATTATCTATTTTAAGATTTGAACATAGAAGAGCAAACTAGCTAGCATAGGTAGGTAGGTAGGCAGTGTAAAACCAAGTCCTTCCACAGGCACTTAAATAGAGTAAACAGCGAATAGGAGGAAATGCATTCCTCAAGATCATTAAAGTGGTCGCAGTAATGCAGTAGGTAAGTAGGTAGGTAAGTAGGTAGGTTTCAAATTGGAGCAGAGCAATTTCAGATGACGAGTGTTCTTCAAAAATTCAACAAAATCGTGGTATATTCGGGAAGTAACTAGTTGAAAGAATTATGTTTCAATTGTTGAAATGGTCGCATTTATGCAGTAGGTAAGTAGGTAGGTAGGTACATAGGTAGGTTTCTAATTGGAGCAGAGCAATCTCAGAAGATGAGTGTTCCACAAAATCGTTGTTTAAGCGGCAAGTAACTACTTTAAAGAATTTGATTTTAAGTAAAAATTAGTAACTTTTTCGGTAGCATCAGTGATTTAAATTGGAGATTTCCTCCAAAGATTAAACAAAGATTAGAAGCAAGTAACAAGAATTAGGTTTTTAAGTGTTTAAATGGACGCAGTTATGCAGTAAGTAGGTTTTACTAACACTAGGGGAAACTGAGGACACTTGATCCTTATGGGAGACGTGGTACACAGAGTTTTTGTCGCTGCTATGAACAGTAATTTTTTTTCGACTGGCAATACTTGTTGTCATTAAGTTAAGCTAACTTCATGTTATAGTAGCAGCTGTCAATCGCGGCGTCGACATGCACGGTTAGCGGCGCAGTGTTTTGTGATATTTGGTTTTATTTTTGGTAAGCTTTATATTCGATTTTAAATACTTTTCAAAATAAATATTCGTACTGCTTCATTACTCACGATATAATATATCTAGACGCCTGTGGATTTTGCTATACGTTGTCAAAGGTAACGTTTCAGGTGGATTTTTGGGCTGAGTTAAAAAAAAATTCTCCTTTGGGGACACATGGTACGTACAATTGTGGGAGATTTGATTCGTGGATCAAGTGTTCCATGTTCATTTTGAAGGGACGGCTATAAATTTTTTTTTTATTATCTTGTAGTATCCATAATGCCGCGAGTATACAAAACAAAAGAAGGATCTAAGAAGAGGAAGTCTTTGGATATAGGCAAACTGAAAAAAGCTGTGCAGGCAGTATTAGAAGGCAATTCAATCAGGGGTACAGCAAAGAGTTTTGATGTGCCTGTAATGACCTTAAAAAGGTATGCTCGAAAACAGAATGAGCAGGCAGAAGAAATAAGCTACACTCCAAATTATAGACAGTCTCAAATTTTCACAGACAAAGAGGAGAAAAATCTGTGTGCTTATATAGAAAAGGCTAGCAAGTTGAAACATGGCTTGACTGCATATAATGTACGCCAATTAGCATACCAATTTGCTCAACAAAACAGAAAAAGATATCCACCAAAGTGGGATATAAAAGGAGAAGCCAGCTATGATTGGTTTTATGGTTTCATGAGAAGGCAAACGACGCTTTCGTTACGCGTACCAGAAGCAACAAGTATTGGCCGAGCTACCAGTTTCAATAGACATAATGTCTCTAAATTCTTCGATAACTTGCGTAGTCTACAAGACCGTTTTAACTTTGGTCCAGAGCAAATATGGAACATAGACGAAACAGGCATCAACACCGTCCATAAACCAAGAAAAATTGTAGCATGTCGGGGTGAAAAGCAGGTCGGAAAAGTAACTTCCGGAGAACGTGGTGAATTAGTGACTGCCTGCGCCGCCATAAATGCAATTGGAAACCATCTACCGCCATTTATGATCTTTCCTAGGAAAAACTGGCAAGAGAGAATGGTCGATAATGCACCACCTGGCACAACTGGAGCTGTTCATCCAAGTGGATGGATGACTGCCCCTACTTTTATACTTTTCCTCAATCATTTCAAAAAGTACTCAAATTGTTCTAAAGACAATCCATGCCTAATAATCTTTGACAATCATGAGAGTCATATAAGCATAGAATCACTGAATTTTGCCCAAGAAAATGGCATCCATTTACTCACGATTCCTCCACACACTTCTCACAAACTACAACCTCTTGATAGGACAATTTTTGGACCTTTAAAGGCTTACTACAATTCAGCATGCGATGACTGGATGACTTCTCATTCTGGAAGACCACTAACAATATACGATATTGCCGGATGCTTGGGAAAATCTTTTCCTAGTGCTATGACACCGAGAAACATTCAAAATGGGTTTCGTGTGACTGGTATTTCACCATTTAATTCCGACGTATTCACTGATGATGAGTTTTTATCAAGTTATGTTACTGATCGGGACAATCCGGAATCTGTGTCTACAATAACTACTGTTGAAGCTGTGGCTGCTTCAACTATTGCAACTGCTCCAACTGTTGCCCCAACTACTGTAGATTATGCGACTGTTCTAAATCTTATGGATGTTCCTTCCACATCCAGAGCCATTCCTGGATCGCCAAAACCGCAAGCTCCAGGAAGTTACAAAACTCCTGAAATGATAAGACCACACCCAAAGGCTGAACCAAGAAAGAATACAAGAAAAGGAAGGAAGAAAGGACAAACCAAGATACTAACAGACACCCCAGAGAAATTAGCTATTGAAGCAGAAATAAGGGCAAGGCAAGAAAAGAAGAAGGAGGTGCAATGCAAAGCCGACGCAATACGAGTAAAACGAATGTTGAAACTTTTAGAGGACTCAGCAATGGCTGAAGAAGAAATAATGCCGCCATTCGCTGAATCAGATTTAGTAGTTTCCGATTATAGTATGTCAAGTGAATCCGAAAATGTCGACTGGAACAATAAAAATATAGCCGCTGGAGACTGGGTCATCGTGAACTGCATTTCAGAGAAAAACATTCTGCACCGTTTCATCGGACAAATTAAAAATGACACCACAGACGGATATGAAATTCGCTTTGCGAAAAAAATTGACGATAAACGTTTTAAATGGCCTTCAAAAGATGATATCTCTGAAATTGCTAAAAATCAAATTATAAAAAAACTTCCACAACCGATTTTTAAGTCTTCTTCAAAACGTGTAGGTGTATTTCAATTTCAGAAGTCGTTGCGAAAATTTAAAATTGAATAATTTGAATTGTGGCAAATTGTTTAAGTATAGTTTTATAAGAAAAGTTGTTGTTTTTTGATTCTTAAAAATTTATTTTATGTTAATTTTTTTGTTTTTTTTTTTTTTGTAATACGATTAAAGACTGAATTCAAACCTTAAATTGAGCAAATTGTTTAAGTATAGTTTTATAAGAAAAGTTGTTGTTTTTTGATTCTTAAAAATTTATTTTATGTTAATTTTTTTGTTTTTTTTTTTTTTGTAATACGATTAAAGACTGAATTCAAACCTTAAATTGAGCTTCACTTTTATTAAATAAAATCTGATTTTGGGACACTTGGTCTTACCGGATCAAGTCAACCGACACGTGGAATCAAGTCTCCCTTAGAAGGGGAGACATGGTAAATTTGACTCCAAGTAAGAACTACTACAATAACCCTTTTATTTATTAATTAAAGAAAATGTCATTTTTACTGTGTAAGCTGAAGTAAATGCCTTAATGGTTGATACCATTGCATTTATAATACAGGCTAATATAACAATAATACGACTCAAAAACAAAAGGGGTAATCAAGTATCCCCAGTTTCCTAAATGGAATAAATGGAAATGGACAACAAAAATATTGAACTAGTCAAGGAAATAAAGTATTTAGGGGTAGTTATAGACTGTAAATTAAAATTTAATAAATTTATACATTATATTTGTAAAAAAGTGGCAAAAAAGATCTCATTCTTCAGGAGAATCAGAAACAACTAAAAGTATACACAGCCACTAGCCAGTAGGATTAAATATTGTTCATTAAATAAACTTAGGTAAGACAATTGTATATAAAAAAGCAGTAACATAATAAAAAGGCAGTCGTTTTTAAAAATCATTGGAGAGCGTTTCTATTAATCTTCCCAGTTTTCAGATTTAGCTTTGTGCTAAAATTCCCCCCACCAGAGGTAAGCGTTCTACAGTTCAAAGCACATCATTCTTTTAATGTTCAGCCTAGAACCTAAAAGAACAACCGGCATGCGGCTCTCATTGACCTCATGCGTGCCCACACCTGGTATAGTCTGTATGAAAACAGCAGTTTTATTCATTCATGCATGACATGTGCATGCCAAGTAAAAATCCCAATCAGATGACCACTTTCCTCTGGTACTATGTTCGATTTGAAGGATTTTGGAGAAATTTGTACTCGTCCAACACCATAAAGGATTCAACATTTAAGAAATTGACATTAACACAAAGTCAGGTAAAATATTGTGCATCGGAAGCAGGACTATATAATATATTTTTTTATACATAACAACATTATCTACCAGTGTAGGTAGTAAGGTAATTTAAGTAGGTAGACAATTTAAGTATGAAGGCTATTTAAATATGTAGGCAGTGTAGGTAGTAAGGCAGCAATTAAGAAAGATATGGAAATGCATTGCATCTCAATCAAAATCAAAATTTTTTAGTATCAGTGCATTGCATCTCAATCAAAATCAAAATTTTTTAGTATAAGTGCATCAAAATGGCTCTTCAAAAAAATGGCCAAAATTTAAATATATGTATTTCAAACATTTAAAAAAAAAAATTGTACTTATCTTGTTCCTTTCAATGTTATTTTAGTAATCGCAATCATATTTCCTGAAAAAATTGGAAATCGTCAAAACTCTTGCGTGGTGTTATGTCCATAGTAAAACATTTACAAGAACAAGCTGTAACCGGACATTCAAAATTTTGGCTGTAATATGGCACATGAAAAAATTAATAATAAGATAAACATTTTCTTAACATAGAAAAAATTGGTATGTACCTAAACCATTGCATCAAGTGTTCCGTATGACCTCCATGTCGACAAGTCTGACACCAAGAAAACCATTTAGAAAATGGTTTTGATTGCCATCCTAAGCTTTCATGACCTGGACTGTTGTGTAAAAAATTACTAGTACCCATGTGTAAAAGACACAGGGAGCATCGAGGTAATGGTTTACGACAATTTGGACATGATGAAAGCTGAAAATGTAAATAGTAAGACATAAAAAAATACAAAACGCACGCACAAAATTTGAAAAATTTTACCTTATTCAAATTGGATGAAGCGTTACGTATTCGTGCTTCTTCATGCAGAGCTGCAGATACAGATTTTCCACAAAAATTGCATAGTAAGAAAACTGATCGAGTTGGCTTTACAGGAGATCGAGTATTCTCCATTTTGATTTCAAGTTCAGCACGTTTTTCCCATAGATTCCACGCATCTAATAAATCTAAATAACTGCAAGCAGAAAGATACATATATGCAATTTTGATCGAACTACTTTGAAGTTTTAACCAACAACTATTGGTCTGATTTTTCTCTTGTACTTGGGCGGGTCTAAAGCCTGACTGTTTTAAAAATAAAAGTTCCCTATTTCTTTAAGCATGATTTACTAGTATTCGTTTTATTCGAGTACCGATACTCACCACTTTTGCTATCTTTCTTTCTACAGTACATATATAAATGTCTCAATATCATCATCACAATCATCATCTAGCTCCTGATAGTTTAACTGACGAACAAGTTTAAAGAGATAACAAACCTTTGTTTAAATTTACCTGGCGATCCAAAATTGTACTCGATATTCTGAGAAAATATCATGATGCAAAAATCGTATAGCAATTAATGATGCAGTCTGCACATCTTGTGTCCAATCCAAATAACTTTGAAGCAAATTTATTCCGTCATTTGATTCTCCTGTTAATAACAGTCCATTTAAATCTGCTGTCTCTGTACATGTGTGGATCATTACTTTAACATAATCTACTAGCTTCGTATCACTTAAATATTTACACGCAAATGCCAATCTATCACCAAGTGATACACCTTTTTCCATCTATATAAAAAAATATTAGGATTATACGAGCAAATCGATTCGAAATCGAAATGCGTTGCATTGCAGTGCAAGTTTTTTTTTTTGTTGATAAAAAGTATGGTACTGCCACAGTAGCTTGAACTCAAAGTTATACCGCGCGTTCATGAATCCGTATGGCCCAACCCAGACGAGAAGTTTTTAGGGAAGGAAGGAAGCTTGCCATTGTTATAAGTCAGTGGTACAAATAGATTTTAGCAGAAATTTGTGTCGTTTTTAAATATTGGAATTAGATAGGATGGCTCAGTCCATTCTTATTATATCCGTATGGCCCAACCCAGACGAGAAGTTTTTAGGGAAGGAAGGAAGCTTGCCATTGTTATAAGTCAGTGGTACAAATAGATTTTAGCAGAAATTTGTGTCGTTTTTAAATATTGGAATTAGATAGGATGGCTCAGTCCATTCTTATTATATGTCAGTGGCACTTCGGTTGCCTCTAGAGCGAAACTGATGTTCAAACGAAAATAACAGTAGATTAACAATCCGAATCAAGGTATTCCCATTAAAATTTTGACACATTGCAGCTGATATCGTGTTACGTAATTCTGTGACTAATGTATATACATTTTAATATAATAGGAAAGACAGAGAGAGGAGAGAGAGTAATGTGTTCTATGTACTTACTTTCCTATACATTTCACGATATTTCGTCACGTAATAGTGGAACGTGGTTCGTAATGGGAACAACTTATATTCTGTATACCTTCGGCCCAATTATCTGTCAATTGGTTGCTTGCCTTATTTGGCGACAGTTGTCACAAAATTTGTTCGTCTCCATTTTAATAGTCCTACCAGACCGTAGCGTAAAATGTGCTCGGGACTGAAAATGCGACATTATGTGACATTCTGCGTGCACCTGAACGCACGGCCTCTAGAATTTTCGTTCGACCTTTATTCTGTCATAGCTTTTTTCGGCCTCCGAATGGCTCTGAATGCACCTGATAGTGAATTGTGTTCTGCTTCTAGGTGCTAGCACTGCCACTGAATCTGTCATTTTCGTGCTCTTTTCTTTCCACCACACCCGTAGGAAATTTTTAATATTGCCAACTGTTCGAATGTCGAATAATGGCTTCTGTTGACACATTTAAGAAGTAAACAGGTACCAAAAACGTAAAAAAAAACTCGGTATTATTTTTACATATAATTGGTACATCTCAAAACTATCCAAAAAAGTATGCATTAATAGTAATTTTGGAAAATCGGACTAATTAACTGTCGTTCCTTAATAAATATTCTCAACATAAACAAGTTAAAGTAGCAAATGTCAAAAACGCCAGTTGTGTTCAAGTCGACTTTTCCAGTCAGAGCAGAATGCTGGGCATAAAGCTGTATGAACGCTCCAATTGTGTTTCAGCATTTAACAATCAAGCAACTGTGGCAGTCCCATGCTTTTTATGAATTTAGGCAATGCTTCTGCTGAATCATTCATTGGTAAGTTTCACCGTTAAGCAAGCAGCAAGCAAGCAAGTAAGCGTTCACAAAAGAATTTTTATATCTGATAAATAAAGGTTTGTATCTAATTTACTTTTTATATTGGTTTTTTTTACATTTTTTTTTCAATCGTTGATCTAATGACTTAAAAGTGTAATAGGATTAGATTAGTGAAGGTAAAATATAGTAAACAGTGTTGATTTCCAATCAGAATGAGTGCGAGAATAAGTTTCTGAATTTTTTTTAAGAATTTATGTATAATATTTATATATAGTTTATATATAGTTACAATCACATAATACCAATTTTCCGAAAATTAAAAGAAATGAAATTCTTCTCATTTTAGAAATGCTGACTTTTTTTAACATGCCCACTTATAGTATATTTATTATTACATAAGCCACGCGCACAAATATCGCAAATATCACCACCGCATTCTGTGACAGTGTAGTTCGGTCCACAATCTCGCTGGTAGTATACATTGTCATTCATTCCTATAATAATATAATATGATTAACAAAATTATAAATAAACAAGAGAAAAGGTTATAATTGGCTTAAGACCAGTAATATTATACCCTAGATGCAAATAAAAGTTAAATAAAGTGAAAACAAATGGTTTTGTACGGCAACACCAAGAAAGGGTATGGCAATACTGTAACGATCGTTTGTATAATTAAAAAAATCTACGTCTTTGCAGCTGTATGGCGACTATTTGGAACCGTCGCCAGGCCAGGCCTAAAATTATGATTTTCATTTCTTAAATCACCTAATTTGACCCTTTAAGGGTCGCCATACTTGTAACAAATAACATGGAATTTTCTGTAATCATCTCCCGGTCTAAAGTACACCCTTTAGATTTCATCTGGGTTATAAAAATGTTCCATATTGCATACATATGTAGACAATATTAGAGCCTAATTGTGATTGTCACGTCACCTATGTGACTGACTGCAGTCATTTGATTTCCTAAGCTGGTTTTGTTATTCGAAAAAGTAGAAATCAAGTGGCATGCAATTGTGATGATTACTGTTTAATTACCATAAATTATTGAAATCTCCGATGAGTTGAATATACAATAAAACTTTTTTTTAATCAGATAAACTTAAAATGGCACCTTGATACATACCTATCCGGCATTAAATCATTTTACTTAAATTAGATCTCCTTGAAATAATAAAAGACTATCGAGTAAGGTAGCTTAGCTTTATGGCAAGGAAGTCGGAACTTCGAATATGATTGATGTTAACTCTATATATACTATACTTAATCGATTCTATATATTATTTGTCTCCCAACCCGTCCATTTAAATTTATAAATTTTATAAATATTATTTTGCTTGTGTTTTACTTGTACAAATATGCTGAGATGAAATTTTGATCATCAATTTCACTTAGGTATTTTAGCAATCATTTAAGGATATTCCAATCATGTTGGATTGAGTTATATTCTGCTGAATTGCATTATTTTATTATAATACATTTCAACAATATATAATTCGTAAACGAATTTCAGATGATTTGTATCACTTTTTAATGAGAACGTTCTTGATTGTTCACGTAGTACCTTAATTGCATTAACTAATTATTGTATAAATTTATCTCGTTCGACTGTAATTACATATAAATAACCTTTCACTCAAGGCATACTATCTATATTGTCCTACGTAAATCTACTTCAATTAATTATAAATACATATAATGAAATATTAAAGTCTTACTGTAACTTAGCGCTCAGAACAAATCAGAATTTTGTTTGCAAAGTATTTTCTCAAATATTTCAACATTTGCATTCTGGCAATAATGAGTATTTCAACATGCGTAGCAAGTTGATGGACCATTCAAATCTGGAGAAAAAGAAATAAAAACAAAATTAAAGATATAAATTTTGATATTCGATTAAATATGATGTTCGTATTTATTAGCAAAACCAAATCAAATATCATTTGATAACTAAATTTTGATAACAAGTTGAAATACCACCAAAAAAATCTTATTTGTGATCTCTGAAAATAAAGTAAAATATTAATAACCTCTACAATCACCTTCATTTTTCATTATTCCAATTCGATTTTAAATATAATTAATTTTAAAATCAAGAATAAAAGCAAACAAAAAATATATATGCATAAAAAGACCGACAGCTACAAAAATTTCTCGATGAGGTGGAAATCAGTCTGCAGTCCACGCCCTCCAGGCGAACTGTAAGTGAATGGGTACCATAAGGCTAACTAGCCTTGCTTTAAAAAATCTAAGATATATAGCTTAGTATATTTCCTAAATTCGGTTTTTTTATTGCAATTTTTTATTTTAAAAACAATTATCAACAAATATTTTCCAATTATCTAAGAAAATTAGATATTTGATTTCTGTCAAAAATTTTGACACAAATTGCAAATTTTATGAAACATTTTTTTCATAATTAAAAAAAAAAACAGTTAGCGATATCACGGTGTAAGATATATATTTTTCTTATTGTAATTTAACCCCACTCAGACAGCTTAGCTGGTATGAGAGTTGGGGAATCTAAATATAATACAATATGTATTCAAATTACTAATTTCATAAAAAAATAAATTAAATGGTAACAATAGATAGATAGTTTAGATCTAGATTATAAAAAAAGGTATCATATTTTAGTAAATATCAAAAGATTTAACAATAGGGAGTTATGACAAATAATTCTTTAAGTTTTTTACAAACATTTTTAGTGATGGTAACGATTTGATGTTGTTCGGCAGTCCGTTGTATAATTGTCCAGCAGTGGTTAATAGGCCCTGTCGTCTTCTTTCAGTTCTTGATTGGTTTTGGGCGATGTTGTTCATGTTTCTTGTCATGTGATTGTGCATATCCGAGTGTAGTTCAACTACTATATTTGTCCTTATGTTTTTCCTTAGTATGTTGTACATGAACTTTGCTTTTTCTATTTGTATGATTTGTTTCAGCGTAAATTGCTTCGTTTGTTCATAGATTAGATTTGAGGCGGAGTCCCACGGCAGGCCATACAGAGCTTTTAGAGCTATTTATTAAAATGTTAACATCTGTTTTTAACCTTTGCGAACATTGTGACCAATTTATAACATTATATCGAATGCGGCTCAGGATATGTGCATTATAAATTAAATTCGCTACTGGTCTTTGTAGTTTAATATTTCTTTTTAATACACCAATCAACGGTGTAAGTTTTTTTACTAGTTTGTCAACGTGTTTTTTCCAGTTTAACTTTTCATCGATTTGTAAGCCTAAGTAATTTGTTTCTGGGGTTCTTTGTATGCCAATTGGGCCTATTTTAATGTTGATGTTTGTATCTGGTTTATTTTTTTGTTTAAAAATCATGTATTTGGTTTTTACCTCATTTATTTTGAGTTTATTTCCATCTGTCCATGTTTTAAATAATTTTAAATCATCATTCATCATAAATTCTAAATCTTCCATCTTTTTTGCTTTGTATATTATATTAGTGTCATCTGCGAAAATATTGTATTGTCCACGTAGCTTAGCATATTGTAAATTGTTTATGTACAGCAGATATAGTAATGGTGCCAATACTGAACCTTGGGGTACTCCGCATGTAGATACTAGAGTATCACATAATATATCATTTACTCTTGTTTGGATTTGCCGTCCGGATAGATAACTTTTTAATAATTTTTTTGCTACACCTCGAATTCCTAGTGTGCACAAAAAATCCAACAACAATCCGTGATGAACTGTATCAAAAGTTTTGTTAAGTCGATAAAAACTGCTCCCACATAATAACCCTCGTCCAGGTAGTCATTAATTTTGTTGAGTGTTTCCGCTGTAGCTAATTCTGTATTACTTTTGGATTGAAAGCCAAATTGCTTTCTGTCTATGCCTCCATTTTCCGTAATAAATTTCCTAATCCTGATTTCCATAATTTTTTCGTATATTTTGCCTGAATTGCTTATTAGGGCTATAGGTCTATAATTGTTCATTTCTGTAGGATTACCTCCTTTGAGAACAGGTGTGATTACAGTTGTTTTTAGGCAATCTGGGAATATACCACTGCTGATTGCTGTATTTATCACTTGCGCAAGTGGTTGACTGATTAAATCAATTACATCTGTTATGTCTTCGATCGTGATGCCATCCTTACCTGGGGCTGTCTTCTTTTTAAGGTTATTAACGACATTTTCCACTTCTTCTGTACTTGTTGGCATTAAAAAAATTAAGGTCAGCGGCATATTGTTTAATGTTGGACTTAGGGTTGGAATAGTGTTTTGTACATTGGCACCAATCCCATTGAAGTTGATGTTAATTTTATTTGCTATTTCTTCGTGATTTGTTATAGATAAGCCGTTTAAATTAATCTCCGGTATGTGTCTAGGCATATTGGTTTTTTCCTTATGTAATATGTCACTGTCGATAATATGCCATAACTTCCTTGTATCCTTTCCTGCTAAGAAGATTTTCTCATTTATGTAATTTTCCTTTGTTTTCCTTACCAAGGCTGTTACTTCATTCCGCATTCTCTGATATTTAATTCTCAGATACTGATTATTCGGGTATGTTTTCATCTGTTTGTACAGGGTGTCTCGTTCTTTCATTTCCATAATAATTTCATCAGTTATCCACGCGTTTGATCTAGTTCGGAGTTTTTTATATGTAGTAGTAGTTCTTTTTGCTTCATTCATAATATCTATTATGTTCTCAATTGAGATGTTTTTCATATTTAAGACTTGTTTTTTGACATGTTGTTTATATTTTTCCTTATTTTTTATTGGGATTCTAATTGCTTTCATAGGTTTTTTTGTATAACATTTAGCCGCAAGATGGACTATTATAATACGGTGATCAGAAATTGCAGTATTGTGTAAAGAAATCTGCATTTTATGCGAGTGTACCAGATCTGTGATGCAGTGATCAATTATTGTGAGTGAGGATATATCTTGTCTTGTATAATGTTCTATTATGGCATTATTGGCTATCGAGAAGTTGTTGGCTGTTATCATGTTAGTTAGTATAGTTGTCGCTCTATGTTCTTTTAGTAGGTCAATATTTGTATCACCTATGAAAATTAAATCCTTATATATGGCTAGTATATTTTCAAAATATTGGATAAAGTCTAGCAAATGTTCGTTAGGTGACCTATACATTGTCATTATTTTTATTTTATTTTTTCTAGTGTTTTTATTTCTATAATAACTGTGTTGAATTTTTTGTCTTTATAAATAACACGATAATTTAGGCGTTTGTTGATATATATAGCAGTACCGCCCCCTCTGGAGTCATTCCTACAATTAAATTCCCCAAAATAGTCAGACATCTGGTAATATTGTATTTCGTTCGTATAAGTCCAAGTCTCGTTTAATACTATTATTTCAATTTGTTGATGTTTTATTGAGAATGCTTGGACTTCATGCATTTTGTGCCGCAGACTTCTAATGTTTAGGTATAATATATTTATTTCACTTGTTTTCACTAGTTGACAATAAAATTAATTGTTGTCTCACATGAATGCTTTTTTCGAAACCCAGACTGTTCCGGGATTATTATCTTATTCCTTTTCAAATATTTTTCTAGTTGAATTTGTACAGTTTTCTCTAATATCTTCTCGAAAACATTTAAAAAAAACGAAGTGTCTTTCCACTTGATTCATTAACTTACCCTGAATTATATTTTTCATACAGAATTGAAATGCATAAACAAACTCAGACGGATTGGTCTGAGAGGCATGAGCTGCCATCAAATTGGAGAGAGATGCAGGTGACGGCTCTGCTAATGTTTGTAAGTATTATTTTTATAAAATGTTGATTTAAATGGAACTTCAGTGCAACACCAGTATTGCACTTCAATATGAAAATGTTCGATGGGACAATTTTTATATCAGAAGTGCAACACCAGGTTTGCACAGACTTCCCTGTTAACATACTAATCTAAATAATATATATATATATTTTTTTTTATATAGATGCGGCCCAGGGCGCATTTCATCAAACAAGGCCAGGAAGCCAGGCCTTTCGGGGCAGCGCCCAGCTTTAAAGTAGAGGTTATCGTCAGCGGCGATTCTTTTGTTGCTGTTGGTGCGACGCCAACAAAAGCGAGGCAGAACGCCAGCGCAAAGGCATTAAATTTTCTGTTTGGAATTAGTATTAAAGAAGTGTGAAATGTCTTGTGTCTTGATTTTTAAAAGTAATAAATAAAATCATTAAACGAAAAACGCCTTTGTTGACTTGATTGACCTGGGTTGCTTCGACGTTGTATGCAGCGCCGTGCTGTAACTTTTGGGGGCCCTGTGCAGAAAATCAAAAATTTTTTTTTTAGAAATCATTGAATTCATTTTTATTGATCTTAATAATACAAAAAAATTATAAAGTAATTTTTCTAGCTCTTTTACTGGCAAATTCATCAATTATATCATTGAAATCAATTGTTCTGGCTGTTGCATTTTCTATCGACAGTATTGCTAAACCAGAAAGTCTTTCCTGTGACATTGTAGACCGTAGATAATTTTCAATTAATTTTAGTTTTGAAAACGTTCGTTCACAATGAGCAACGGTGATAGGTATTGTTAATATTATTCGAAATACGATACATACATTTGGATATAATTCTTCCAAATTCCTTTCTAAAATGAATTCCAAATTTTCCATAATAGTAAAATTATCTTCTAAAATATATTTTAAAATTGAAAGTTCATTTTTAAATTCCACCTCTTCAATATCGCCTTCCAAGTGTTTGACCAGCTTTGTACAATTAGTATTGAATTCATTTGTATTCATAGTTTTTAGCTTCTTATTATCGAAAAGAAAACCAAAAATTTCATCTAAAGAATTATACGATTCAAATCGTTCTTGCAATGAATCCTTCACAACATCGATTAATTTATTAAAATAAGATTGTTTAAATTTATCTTCAGCAGTTAGATGGTTACACTCATCATCAATTTCAGGAATGATCTCACATATATCAATATCATCACAGCATTCAATTGGTTCAATTTCTTCTTCTGGTGGTTCAATTTCTTCATTTCGTATATCATCTGTACTAATAACATATACATCGTCATATTTATCATTTGCTATATTTTTATGGTCTGTATAATAACAATAGTCAGCCAATCTTTTGAGTTTATGTACTCTCCGTTTTGGTAATGGTAAACTAGGTTCTGCTGAGTTATCAAGACAGTCGTTGTTTCTACTTGTTAATATTTGAGTATCATGAAAAGGCCGTTCAGTGAACTTTGTTATTACATTTATTTTTACCGATGATTCTCGTGCTTCTTTTATAATCTCTTCGAAATTGTTTTTGAAATCATCAAGCGATAATAGCATAGCCCTTGTATGTTGTAATGCAATATTAATTGCCATATCTTTTCGTTGAAGCAGTTGGCTGAAAATGTGAAGCTTTGATAACAAGTGATACCAAATTGTTGTCAATACAATAAATTCATAAGAATTTATTTGTTTTATTAAAGATACAGCTAGAGTTTTACAATCTGGGTAGCTATTTTTAAGTTCATCTAGCGCAAGACTAATTTCTTTAATCTGGTATTTCACAGCTTTTATACTTTTAAAGCGATATTCCCATCGAGTATCGCTGGGCGCCTTCAGATTAATTTTTAAATATTTTACTTGAATAGCCCATCGCTTTGTTGATGCAGCAAAAATCTTATATAAATTATTTAATGTAGTGAAATAATTCTGACTTTTAATAGTGTTTTTAACACTATCTCCTATCACTAAATTGATGTTGTGTCCACCACACGGCGTATACCATGCTTTGTTGTTGATTTCTAAAATTCGACTTTTCACTCCCTTATATTCGCCTTTCATATTGCTTGCGTTATCATACGACTGACCACGGCAATCAGCAATTTTAATTCCTAATCCATTTAATTCCTCAATAAGGACGTTTGCTAAATTTTCTCCAGTCGATGACATTATATTTACAAAGCTTAAGAAACTTTCTTGAACACTTGGCTTTTGGTGCGCTATTTTAACATACCGAATAATTATGGACAACTGGTCTTTTTTGCGAAAATCCGGTGTAGAATCTATCATTACGGAAAAGTACTTTGATGATTTAATATTACTTACTATTATATGTAGAACTCTAGAAGCTAGTTGTAAAATAATTTCGTTTTGAATTTTCGGGGAAAAATATGATGTAACTCTTTTTTCCGTTTCAGTTATTGATTTTAAATGCACTTTTAGTTCTGGAACAAAATCAGAAAGCAATTCAATTACTCCCAAAAAATTACCATTATTTGGTTCAAAAAGTCCATTGTTTGAATGAAGGTGAGAGGACTTGCTTGATGAGTGATGTGCGGTAACTTTATCTGGTTAAGATGCAGTAATGAGTGATGTGCTTGTCTACAGTAGTGGCATGAAAATCTCGACTTACACTTCTGTGCGTGATGTCCACTACTAAGGCAATTGAAGCATAATGCGTGTTTAGTTACCAATTGACGCTTAGCCATTATATCCATAGCCTTGAACCTCGAGCAATGGAAAAGTGGATGCTCTTCAGAACATTCTGGACAACTTTTGGAGGTGTCGGAGTGAAGGGCCCGGATTGCTGGTTTTCCCGGTTGTGTCCTCTTAATAGATGGCTCAACAGTTTCTAAGGCGTCGCATCGCTTATTTAGAAAATTGATCAGGTCTTGATAGGAGGGAAGGTCATTGGCTGCAATCTCTTCGGCCCAAGCTTGTTTGGTTTCTGAATCAGTTTTGTTGAGGATGAGGTAGATAAGCCACGGATCTCTATCCATTGCCTCTTTTCCTAAAGTTGAAATTCCTCGGATTAATTCATCAGATGTGTCCGTGAGTTTTCGCAACATTGTTGATGACGGGTGCGACAAATTGCATTGATTGATGAATGCTTTTATGTAGGAGTTTAAGATATGACGTTTCTTGTCATATCGGGCTACAAGCTTAGACCATGCTTCTTTGTAGTTTGCGTCAGTTACTGTGATGTGCTTAATCAATGCGGCCGCTTCGCCATTTAGAAAACCCTTTAAATATTGCAGTTTATGAGAAGCCGACAGCCCTTCTCTTTGGTCGACGGATGAGAGAAACAAATCCTTGAATGACGGCCTAAATAAAGGCTAAGCAAGTTATATAGTGCTTGAAATTCAAACGTAACCGGAAGTGAAGATATTTAGTTTTAAGCTGGATTTATTTAGCGAGTTTCGCGGGTTAATGATAAAAATATTACTTTGCATAGTGACATCTAAAAGTAATTGATAATATATCATAATTATGTAATTTTATCTAAAGCTCCACAATTTATTTACGTATTACAGAAAATGCAAGAAGACGATAATTCGGAAAACATTTTTTCTTCCTCTGACGAGGAAGAAATAAGGCCTGGTCAGTTGCCATCTTGTGCGGCACCACCAATGCTTTTTTCTTCCTCTGACGAGGAACCGCAACCGTCGACGTCTGCAGCACCACCACCACAAAAGTACTCCCTATCATATAGGGGGGAAAAAGTGCACCAAAAAGCGCACAAATTGGTGGTTGTGAAGACATTTGCGCCGGAGAAAGTAAGTTGATTACCATTCGATAATAAATTATTTTTAATAATTTTGTATTCATTTTAATAGAAAAAGAAACCATGCGAGCCGTCCACCTCAGCCTTAAAAAAACCCCCGAAGGAACCGAAGACAGCGGCAGATTTGCCAAAAGGGTGGCAGAATCAGCACCCCACCTGCCTGTTGTTGATAGTAAGTATTATTGTTTAATATAGTTGCATAATATAATGTTGTTGTTTTATAGATGCGCCCTGCGGTGGGATTCATTGACGCGGGCAATAATGTCCCGCCGCTTCATGTCAAAATAATGGTGGACGGGCAGCTGTTCAATGGCTACGGCCAGTCGAAAGCACTGGCCCGTAGAGACGCCGCAGCGAAGGCGTGCAAGGCGCTGTTCGGCGCAGAATTTCCCTAAGTTGTAAGTAAACAAAAAGGAAAAAAAAATATTTTTACTTGATTTTTTTTTTTTTTATTTCAGACTTCCCTTTTTTTTTTTAAATATATATTTTTTTTTTTTTATAATAAAACTATAATGAAATGTGGTACTCAAATGATCCAGACCTAACCCCATGTTTTGAGCAGACCGTATTGCTATGGATTCCTTGTGCCTTCTTATGGCTGTTTGCGGCTTTAGATATTCTTAGGTTACTTCATACATTTCGAAGTACCTTGCTAGTTATGCAATTTGATGTCGTTTTTTAAAGCGCTTACTAATAAAGAAGAATTTTGTTGTCAGCTTGCTAGTCGTGATCGGTGCAGCAAATTAGCAAACTTGGTGAACATATGTATTTGAAATATTAAATACGATAAAAACAAGTATGCAAGGCAACTGGCAAAATAAAGAGTTTGCAAGATAAATTAAATTTATGGTTAAGAGAAGTAAAAGAAGGGAATGTAGGCACGTTTAAACATTTTTCTACTATGTATGATGTTAAAATATTACCTGTTATTTCGGAACATATACAAATTTTACTCAATAATATAAGTTACTACTATCCTTCTTTACGTGTTGAGAATTACGATTGAATAAACGAACGTGAAAAATTTGCGTCATGCACATAAACATATATACACATAATGTATACGCCGCAAGTCACAGCGGTTCGTTTAAACCCCGCAAGGGGGTCATGGCTGCACAATAAATTTCGGCTTGATAAAGCTAACACTTCAATGCAGATAGAGGCTAAAACACAATGTGAGCAACACGACAAAAACGCCGTCGCTCACATTGTGTTTCAGCCTTTAGTGTCAGACGTTCTTTGGTGTACGCCACATAATCCTGTTACATGGGGGATTGCGTGCACATTACTGCATTACATAGATGTACTGTAATGGAATGTTGAACTCTTGATTTTTATTAGAGTAAAAGGTTCTTCTCCATTCGGTGTTCGTACACCACCAGCGATTAGCCGACAACCAGGATCTAATCCAACAAATGATTTGAAATAGCCAGAACGAAATTTTTCCTGGATATCGCACATGCTTTGTAATCGCGTGCCTCACATTTACCCGTTTTTTTGCGTTTTAACGGTGGTTTCGGCGATGCTATTAGCACTTCCTTCTTCATTGAAAAGGTCATCGCTACACCATGCAAATAGACCAATCGATTGTTCATCAACATTCATCAACATCCTATGGTACAAGCAAAATCATTTTATAAAATTGATCGAGTCACACTGGTGCGGGCGGAGCTAGGTACACAGGGGAAGGAAAAATTGAAAGAAAATCGTAGATATTAGAAAAAGGTTTTAGAATTGCAAAAAATCGAAACAATTTCCAAAAAATTGTTAAAATTTAAAAGTCACATTAATAACATTTTCTGAAAACCTATAAATAAAAGTGAATAACAAAAAAACCGCAATGAACAATATTTTGTTTATTCACTTAACATTAAGAAGAATCGTGTAAAATCTTGCGTGGTGTTATGTCCATAGTAAAACATTTACAAGAACAAGCTGTAACCGGACATTCAAAATTTTGGCTGTAATATGGCACATGAAAAAATTAATAATAAGATAAAAATTTTCTTAACATAGAAAGAATTGGTATGTACCTAAACCATTGCATCAAGTGTTCCGTATGACCTCCATGTCAACTGCTATAGTGTCTTTGTAAAAAGAAAAATGTTTTCACAAATAATTAACAATTTTAAAAATGAAATATTGGACAACGAGCAATATGCTAATATTGGAAGAGAACATGATCACATCTATTGGAGATAATAAGTCTTAAAGTTATGCAGTAGGTAAAGAGCAGTAAGTCAAGTGTTAAAATCTCCTCAGAAGGTAAAACAAAGAATAGGAACAATTTAAATAGTAATTGGCATTTGGCAGTGACCCTTCTTTACAGTAGAGATTATGAAAGGTAGTGATGGAGAATCAAAACAATCTTTAATAGAGACCTTCAACATGGTTAAACATGGTTAAGACAGTATGAGTGCTGTTATACACTTGATTTGTAGGTATATTTATTCATAGAGGTATTTTAAAGATAAGTGGGAATTGAGAGTTCTCTATGAATGAAAAAATTAAGCGGATAATCGAAAAAGGAGCTGGTGGATCAAGAATTACAATAATTAGAGTATACCACGGTTTAAATGTAGATCACCACCGACCAAATATTATTACGATTCTGTATTTGTTTCACAGTTCTTTAATGTATGTTACAGTATTTCATAGAGTGGGTGTTCAGACAGTGACGTGTGGTTTAAGATATCGCTTGAAAACAAAGACCGCGGCAGATTTGCCAAAAGGGTGGAAGAATTTTTTTTGTTAAGTCCAATGAGAATTCCAAAATTAAGGAAATCGCCTGCAGTTAATTGGGGAAAGGTAATTTATTTATTTGTAATCAACATACAGTCATGAAAAAGCTCTTATGAACTATGCTACTAATCGAACCACATGAATTAGATGAAGCAGCTAGACGTCAAGATGAAATTATATAGGAATGCATTGGGGAGCAAAAGATAGAAATGGATGACAATGAAACATTCCAAAGGAACAGAAAAAATCATTTGGGTAGATTTTGATCATCCAGACATTATGAATTTCAACTTAAATTACAGAAAAGGCGATGTGAATAAAAGAAATCACAATCAGTTTAGGTAGGTAGGTAAGACTTGAATTAAACAATTGTACTTTTTTGAAAAATCGATTCTTCAATTGTTTGTTGCCTTGCAACTTGTGTTGTTTGCAGAATGTGGTTGTTTAAAAGTTTTTTTTTTCTCAAGGTAGATACCTTTACAATGTCTAGGATCTGCGATAGAATAGGATCACTTACATGGGTTTCTTTGAATATGGCCGCTTGTTATCCATGCATATAAGAAAAAAATAAAAACTGCCACAGTAGTAGCGCGTAAAATGCTGTCATACGTGATATGAATTTTTGTTTAGTTCAACAAGGCAGAACCAGCTTAACTTCAGGACAAAATGTCTACCGTTGCCCTTAGGCCTTAGACATGGCTCCCTCAAGCTGGAGATATTTATATTATTTTTAAAAGTGCTACATTCCCGATTGATTTTTTTTTTTTCATATTTGCTTGATATTTTCAAGTCTTCAAAATCAGAGAGTAACATTTTTCTAATAAATCTTTTATTACTCTGGCTACCTCAATGTAAAGGGTGTACACGTAGGTTACGTTTCTGCCACTTTTATTGTCTGGTATTACACAGAGTGCAGTCTGATTTCTTAGCAGGACTTTAAACCTTATAATTTGCATCTCTATCTGTACAAAGGCCCGGCATTTGAAAGCTGTTGTTAACTTTGACCGTTCCCGGCAGTAGAGAGCCATGGTGTAATTGACTCTGTTTTTATTTAATTTAATTTGAAAATTAATCGGAAAGAACAGGTAATCAATACATTATTTTATTCTACCAGATGAAGGTTCGATGTCAAAGCATTGGCTAGAATATATTTGTACGTTGTGGAATATTATCCTCCGCGGGTACTGGTTCTACCTTGCTCGGACTTTGTGGGTAGTGAACCGCGTCTCGCGTAGACCTGTCATAATTAAACAAGTCAACTAATATCGCCTATTAAAGTTAGTTAGATGTGGATAACGAACGGCGTCTTGCAATAAACCTAGTGAGTACTATATCCGTGGTATTTTACCGCAATTCGTTAGTTCATGTAAATTTGGTATGTCCCAAGCAATTTGTTAACTGGAAATTTTGTTTTCTCCAGTTCGAGTAGGCTATAATGCATATTTTAAAGGATAATTCAGTAGTGTCATAGTGTGAGACTTAACTATTGAATAAGAATATGTATACTTTTGCCAAAGCTTCGTATTTAAGGAATATCATACGTTTTCCTGCTTATGGTTTCAAAACCATTATTATCTATTTTAAGATTTGAACATAGAAGAGCAAACTAGCTAGCATAGGTAGGTAGGTAGGCAGTGTAAAACCAAGTCCTTCCACAGGCACTTAAATAGAGTAAACAGCGAATAGGAGGAAATGCATTCCTCAAGATCATTAAAGTGGTCGCAGTAATGCAGTAGGTAAGTAGGTAGGTAAGTAGGTAGGTTTCAAATTGGAGCAGAGCAATTTCAGATGACGAGTGTTCTTCAAAAATTCAACAAAATCGTGGTATATTCGGGAAGTAACTAGTTGAAAGAATTATGTTTCAATTGTTGAAATGGTCGCATTTATGCAGTAGGTAAGTAGGTAGGTAGGTACATAGGTAGGTTTCTAATTGGAGCAGAGCAATCTCAGAAGATGAGTGTTCCACAAAATCGTTGTTTAAGCGGCAAGTAACTACTTTAAAGAATTTGATTTTAAGTAAAAATTAGTAACTTTTTCGGTAGCATCAGTGATTTAAATTGGAGATTTCCTCCAAAGATTAAACAAAGATTAGAAGCAAGTAACAAGAATTAGGTTTTTAAGTGTTTAAATGGACGCAGTTATGCAGTAAGTAGGTTTTACTAACACTAGGGGAAACTGAGGACACTTGATCCTTATGGGAGACGTGGTACACAGAGTTTTTGTCGCTGCTATGAACAGTAATTTTTTTTCGACTGGCAATACTTGTTGTCATTAAGTTAAGCTAACTTCATGTTATAGTAGCAGCTGTCAATCGCGGCGTCGACATGCACGGTTAGCGGCGCAGTGTTTTGTGATATTTGGTTTTATTTTTGGTAAGCTTTATATTCGATTTTAAATACTTTTCAAAATAAATATTCGTACTGCTTCATTACTCACGATATAATATATCTAGACGCCTGTGGATTTTGCTATACGTTGTCAAAGGTAACGTTTCAGGTGGATTTTTGGGCTGAGTTAAAAAAAAATTCTCCTTTGGGGACACATGGTACGTACAATTGTGGGAGATTTGATTCGTGGATCAAGTGTTCCATGTTCATTTTGAAGGGACGGCTATAAATTTTTTTTTTATTATCTTGTAGTATCCATAATGCCGCGAGTATACAAAACAAAAGAAGGATCTAAGAAGAGGAAGTCTTTGGATATAGGCAAACTGAAAAAAGCTGTGCAGGCAGTATTAGAAGGCAATTCAATCAGGGGTACAGCAAAGAGTTTTGATGTGCCTGTAATGACCTTAAAAAGGTATGCTCGAAAACAGAATGAGCAGGCAGAAGAAATAAGCTACACTCCAAATTATAGACAGTCTCAAATTTTCACAGACAAAGAGGAGAAAAATCTGTGTGCTTATATAGAAAAGGCTAGCAAGTTGAAACATGGCTTGACTGCATATAATGTACGCCAATTAGCATACCAATTTGCTCAACAAAACAGAAAAAGATATCCACCAAAGTGGGATATAAAAGGAGAAGCCAGCTATGATTGGTTTTATGGTTTCATGAGAAGGCAAACGACGCTTTCGTTACGCGTACCAGAAGCAACAAGTATTGGCCGAGCTACCAGTTTCAATAGACATAATGTCTCTAAATTCTTCGATAACTTGCGTAGTCTACAAGACCGTTTTAACTTTGGTCCAGAGCAAATATGGAACATAGACGAAACAGGCATCAACACCGTCCATAAACCAAGAAAAATTGTAGCATGTCGGGGTGAAAAGCAGGTCGGAAAAGTAACTTCCGGAGAACGTGGTGAATTAGTGACTGCCTGCGCCGCCATAAATGCAATTGGAAACCATCTACCGCCATTTATGATCTTTCCTAGGAAAAACTGGCAAGAGAGAATGGTCGATAATGCACCACCTGGCACAACTGGAGCTGTTCATCCAAGTGGATGGATGACTGCCCCTACTTTTATACTTTTCCTCAATCATTTCAAAAAGTACTCAAATTGTTCTAAAGACAATCCATGCCTAATAATCTTTGACAATCATGAGAGTCATATAAGCATAGAATCACTGAATTTTGCCCAAGAAAATGGCATCCATTTACTCACGATTCCTCCACACACTTCTCACAAACTACAACCTCTTGATAGGACAATTTTTGGACCTTTAAAGGCTTACTACAATTCAGCATGCGATGACTGGATGACTTCTCATTCTGGAAGACCACTAACAATATACGATATTGCCGGATGCTTGGGAAAATCTTTTCCTAGTGCTATGACACCGAGAAACATTCAAAATGGGTTTCGTGTGACTGGTATTTCACCATTTAATTCCGACGTATTCACTGATGATGAGTTTTTATCAAGTTATGTTACTGATCGGGACAATCCGGAATCTGTGTCTACAATAACTACTGTTGAAGCTGTGGCTGCTTCAACTATTGCAACTGCTCCAACTGTTGCCCCAACTACTGTAGATTATGCGACTGTTCTAAATCTTATGGATGTTCCTTCCACATCCAGAGCCATTCCTGGATCGCCAAAACCGCAAGCTCCAGGAAGTTACAAAACTCCTGAAATGATAAGACCACACCCAAAGGCTGAACCAAGAAAGAATACAAGAAAAGGAAGGAAGAAAGGACAAACCAAGATACTAACAGACACCCCAGAGAAATTAGCTATTGAAGCAGAAATAAGGGCAAGGCAAGAAAAGAAGAAGGAGGTGCAATGCAAAGCCGACGCAATACGAGTAAAACGAATGTTGAAACTTTTAGAGGACTCAGCAATGGCTGAAGAAGAAATAATGCCGCCATTCGCTGAATCAGATTTAGTAGTTTCCGATTATAGTATGTCAAGTGAATCCGAAAATGTCGACTGGAACAATAAAAATATAGCCGCTGGAGACTGGGTCATCGTGAACTGCATTTCAGAGAAAAACATTCTGCACCGTTTCATCGGACAAATTAAAAATGACACCACAGACGGATATGAAATTCGCTTTGCGAAAAAAATTGACGATAAACGTTTTAAATGGCCTTCAAAAGATGATATCTCTGAAATTGCTAAAAATCAAATTATAAAAAAACTTCCACAACCGATTTTTAAGTCTTCTTCAAAACGTGTAGGTGTATTTCAATTTCAGAAGTCGTTGCGAAAATTTAAAATTGAATAATTTGAATTGTGGCAAATTGTTTAAGTATAGTTTTATAAGAAAAGTTGTTGTTTTTTGATTCTTAAAAATTTATTTTATGTTAATTTTTTTGTTTTTTTTTTTTTTGTAATACGATTAAAGACTGAATTCAAACCTTAAATTGAGCAAATTGTTTAAGTATAGTTTTATAAGAAAAGTTGTTGTTTTTTGATTCTTAAAAATTTATTTTATGTTAATTTTTTTGTTTTTTTTTTTTTTTGTAATACGATTAAAGACTGAATTCAAACCTTAAATTGAGCAAATTGTTTAAGTATAGTTTTATAAGAAAAGTTGTTGTTTTTTGATTCTTAAAAATTTATTTTATGTTAATTTTTTTGTTTTTTTTTTTTTTGTAATACGATTAAAGACTGAATTCAAACCTTAAATTGAGCTTCACTTTTATTAAATAAAATCTGATTTTGGGACACTTGGTCTTACCGGATCAAGTCAACCGACACGTGGAATCAAGTCTCCCTTAGAAGGGGAGACATGGTAAATTTGACTCCAAGTAAGAACTACTACAATAACCCTTTTATTTATTAATTAAAGAAAATGTCATTTTTACTGTGTAAGCTGAAGTAAATGCCTTAATGGTTGATACCATTGCATTTATAATACAGGCTAATATAACAATAATACGACTCAAAAACAAAAGGGGTAATCAAGTATCCCCAGTTTCCTAAATGGAATAAATGGAAATGGACAACAAAAATATTGAACTAGTCAAGGAAATAAAGTATTTAGGGGTAGTTATAGACTGTAAATTAAAATTTAATAAATTTATACATTATATTTGTAAAAAAGTGGCAAAAAAGATCTCATTCTTCAGGAGAATCAGAAACAACTAAAAGTATACACAGCCACTAGCCAGTAGGATTAAATATTGTTCATTAAATAAACTTAGGTAAGACAATTGTATATAAAAAAGCAGTAACATAATAAAAAGGCAGTCGTTTTTAAAAATCATTGGAGAGCGTTTCTATTAATCTTCCCAGTTTTCAGATTTAGCTTTGTGCTAAAATTCCCCCCACCAGAGGTAAGCGTTCTACAGTTCAAAGCACATCATTCTTTTAATGTTCAGCCTAGAACCTAAAAGAACAACCGGCATGCGGCTCTCATTGACCTCATGCGTGCCCACACCTGGTATAGTCTGTATGAAAACAGCAGTTTTATTCATTCATGCATGACATGTGCATGCCAAGTAAAAATCCCAATCAGATGACCACTTTCCTCTGGTACTATGTTCGATTTGAAGGATTTTGGAGAAATTTGTACTCGTCCAACACCATAAAGGATTCAACATTTAAGAAATTGACATTAACACAAAGTCAGGTAAAATATTGTGCATCGGAAGCAGGACTATATAATATATTTTTTTATACATAACAACATTATCTACCAGTGTAGGTAGTAAGGTAATTTAAGTAGGTAGACAATTTAAGTATGAAGGCTATTTAAATATGTAGGCAGTGTAGGTAGTAAGGCAGCAATTAAGAAAGATATGGAAATGCATTGCATCTCAATCAAAATCAAAATTTTTTAGTATCAGTGCATTGCATCTCAATCAAAATCAAAATTTTTTAGTATAAGTGCATCAAAATGGCTCTTCAAAAAAATGGCCAAAATTTAAATATATGTATTTCAAACATTTAAAAAAAAAAATTGTACTTATCTTGTTCCTTTCAATGTTATTTTAGTAATCGCAATCATATTTCCTGAAAAAATTGGAAATCGTCAAAACTCTTGCGTGGTGTTATGTCCATAGTAAAACATTTACAAGAACAAGCTGTAACCGGACATTCAAAATTTTGGCTGTAATATGGCACATGAAAAAATTAATAATAAGATAAACATTTTCTTAACATAGAAAAAATTGGTATGTACCTAAACCATTGCATCAAGTGTTCCGTATGACCTCCATGTCGACAAGTCTGACACCAAGAAAACCATTTAGAAAATGGTTTTGATTGCCATCCTAAGCTTTCATGACCTGGACTGTTGTGTAAAAAATTACTAGTACCCATGTGTAAAAGACACAGGGAGCATCGAGGTAATGGTTTACGACAATTTGGACATGATGAAAGCTGAAAATGTAAATAGTAAGACATAAAAAAATACAAAACGCACGCACAAAATTTGAAAAATTTTACCTTATTCAAATTGGATGAAGCGTTACGTATTCGTGCTTCTTCATGCAGAGCTGCAGATACAGATTTTCCACAAAAATTGCATAGTAAGAAAACTGATCGAGTTGGCTTTACAGGAGATCGAGTATTCTCCATTTTGATTTCAAGTTCAGCACGTTTTTCCCATAGATTCCACGCATCTAATAAATCTAAATAACTGCAAGCAGAAAGATACATATATGCAATTTTGATCGAACTACTTTGAAGTTTTAACCAACAACTATTGGTCTGATTTTTCTCTTGTACTTGGGCGGGTCTAAAGCCTGACTGTTTTAAAAATAAAAGTTCCCTATTTCTTTAAGCATGATTTACTAGTATTCGTTTTATTCGAGTACCGATACTCACCACTTTTGCTATCTTTCTTTCTACAGTACATATATAAATGTCTCAATATCATCATCACAATCATCATCTAGCTCCTGATAGTTTAACTGACGAACAAGTTTAAAGAGATAACAAACCTTTGTTTAAATTTACCTGGCGATCCAAAATTGTACTCGATATTCTGAGAAAATATCATGATGCAAAAATCGTATAGCAATTAATGATGCAGTCTGCACATCTTGTGTCCAATCCAAATAACTTTGAAGCAAATTTATTCCGTCATTTGATTCTCCTGTTAATAACAGTCCATTTAAATCTGCTGTCTCTGTACATGTGTGGATCATTACTTTAACATAATCTACTAGCTTCGTATCACTTAAATATTTACACGCAAATGCCAATCTATCACCAAGTGATACACCTTTTTCCATCTATATAAAAAAATATTAGGATTATACGAGCAAATCGATTCGAAATCGAAATGCGTTGCATTGCAGTGCAAGTTTTTTTTTTTGTTGATAAAAAGTATGGTACTGCCACAGTAGCTTGAACTCAAAGTTATACCGCGCGTTCATGAATCCGTATGGCCCAACCCAGACGAGAAGTTTTTAGGGAAGGAAGGAAGCTTGCCATTGTTATAAGTCAGTGGTACAAATAGATTTTAGCAGAAATTTGTGTCGTTTTTAAATATTGGAATTAGATAGGATGGCTCAGTCCATTCTTATTATATCCGTATGGCCCAACCCAGACGAGAAGTTTTTAGGGAAGGAAGGAAGCTTGCCATTGTTATAAGTCAGTGGTACAAATAGATTTTAGCAGAAATTTGTGTCGTTTTTAAATATTGGAATTAGATAGGATGGCTCAGTCCATTCTTATTATATGTCAGTGGCACTTCGGTTGCCTCTAGAGCGAAACTGATGTTCAAACGAAAATAACAGTAGATTAACAATCCGAATCAAGGTATTCCCATTAAAATTTTGACACATTGCAGCTGATATCGTGTTACGTAATTCTGTGACTAATGTATATACATTTTAATATAATAGGAAAGACAGAGAGAGGAGAGAGAGTAATGTGTTCTATGTACTTACTTTCCTATACATTTCACGATATTTCGTCACGTAATAGTGGAACGTGGTTCGTAATGGGAACAACTTATATTCTGTATACCTTCGGCCCAATTATCTGTCAATTGGTTGCTTGCCTTATTTGGCGACAGTTGTCACAAAATTTGTTCGTCTCCATTTTAATAGTCCTACCAGACCGTAGCGTAAAATGTGCTCGGGACTGAAAATGCGACATTATGTGACATTCTGCGTGCACCTGAACGCACGGCCTCTAGAATTTTCGTTCGACCTTTATTCTGTCATAGCTTTTTTCGGCCTCCGAATGGCTCTGAATGCACCTGATAGTGAATTGTGTTCTGCTTCTAGGTGCTAGCACTGCCACTGAATCTGTCATTTTCGTGCTCTTTTCTTTCCACCACACCCGTAGGAAATTTTTAATATTGCCAACTGTTCGAATGTCGAATAATGGCTTCTGTTGACACATTTAAGAAGTAATAAAATTTAGCTATTATATAGCTAACTAGTTAGCCTAACTAAAAAAATTTGCACTTGTACGGATTTACAATCATAGGCTTCATCATGTGCGCACCGACTCACGGGCGCTCTGGCAACGTCTATGCGGACTGAAATTGTTCAAATGTAGTAGGACAAAATTTCAGGAAGAAAAAAAAGAACAATGGCGGAAATTCTTTAAACTTCCGACATCGGTGGGCCGAAAAAAATTCGATAGGTTTATTTGCACGGATGGCGTAGCGATTACGTTTTCCATGAAAAAGGAAGTGCCAATAGCACAGTCGCAATTACCGGAAGACAATCAAGTTAGCGTACAGGATGACAAGACGATGAGAAATATCCAGGAAAAATTTAACTCCGACTATTATATTACTATATAATATATGACCAAATGAAGACAAACTGGTTACTCAAATCCAAATCAAATTGTATGCACACATAGTTTTACTTACAAAGTACCTACACGAAATCCCTTCCGAAAAGATCATTAACGAGAACCCAATCCTCGATGCAACTGGATTATGTGACGTACACGAAAGTACGCCTGAAATGTTTTTCCCAATGCCAAGCGATGTATGGACAACGTAAAGTTGCACGCCTATACGCTTTAAGCATTACATTTGCACAGAGCGAGCAGTGAATCGCTTGGTTAAGGAAATCATCGAAAATACTCCAACCAAAAACTCTAGTGCGCATTAAAAATAAATATTTAGTTATCATGGTTGGCAGCTTTATGATTGGCTGCTATATTCAGTTAACCAATTTATTACGAGTTCGCCTATTTTCTGATACCCTAACTTTCTCAAGGATTGATTTCTGGGCCGAATGTATTAGTAGCAAATGACTCGGATAACTTGTTTAAAATCTCTAAAAATAAAATTACATCGACAACATACAAACATACCTATGTATATACATACACTTACTGTGGGTGGCTACAATAAGCTGTCTACACTTTCAATTCAACAGTAAATAAAGGAATTGAATGTGAAAACTAATTATGTTTAATTACATACTTAACTTGATTCTTTGATCATTCGAGCAGAACATATTGAATTGCTGTAAATTTTATGGTACTTTTATGAGAAAGACTAAAGTAAGAACGTCTTGTATTGAATTTGCTGAATGGTACTTGTATGAGCATGAACGATGATAACAGCTACGAGTAAAGACTCTTCTTTCTAATAAAAAAAAAATTTTATTATGAAATATTTAGCATGTTTTCAAGACACTAAACTAGGAATTTGTAAAGTATAATGGTAAACATAAAAAAGGTGACAAGACTAGTAATATAATATCGCAAAACCTTTAACCATAATTTTTTATCAATTCTAATAAACAAAAACCAATGGCTTTTCTGTAATTTAATAAGCACAACTGACATTAATTGAAAATGTTCAAGCGAATTAAACTCGCGGCCTGAATGCTTAATTCCTTACCCTAAGATTTATTTTCTGGAGGTCGTAAGATTGTAATTGAATTTGGCATTTCGTTTTATTTTACATAAATGTTTTTTTCTTTTAATTATTTTGGGAGCAACACCTTTTTCGACGTGCAAGTACTTCTGAACAGCCCTAACTTTTATATATGTATAAATACAATGCACTATTTAGGAGCACGTGGTAATTTTTAAGCAATTATCCTGTATAAAACTGTACAAAATAATTTTTTAGTCATTTAGGTTATGACTTTCCATAGGAATCAGACATCAATCACTTATGATTATGAGTTCTCAAATTCCGCGATTCGTCGTGTGTACTCTCTGTCTGTGACTTAGGTGTCAAATGTGACCACAGATTGAGTTTTATCTCCCATATAAACTATATGGTATCAAAGAAGTTCTATGGTGGGTTTTATAAAACTTTGCGTTTGTACACTTCTTGAATACGCTAGCTAGGTCTGGTCTCCATTTTATGGTATCGAATCTGTTCAAAGAAACTTTTTACGATTTGCTCTCAGACACCTTACCCTGGAATAAAATTCATTATTTCTTCCACCTTATGAGGATCGCTTGAAGTTTTTAAATAAGTGGTTTGAACCAATAAATTTCTGAATAAAACGCGATCTGTAAACGACCATAGTAGGAACAATAACTAAACAGGGTGATTAATTGTACTTGTTCCTGGTCCTTAATAGGGTTGAGATACTATTTCCAACAACCAACGTAAATAAATTAAATAAGAACATTAAAATTCCATAAAGTTCAATTAACCATGTACTTCGGATCAAAACTGACCAGTTGACTTTTCATACTCCTCATGTATGGTAGTATTATTGCTGATTATAATCATAGATAATGCATTTCTTAATGTCATATTATGCAGGACACCAGGAGTCATAATAATTAAAAATACATAACAATAAACAAACAGACATAAAGTGGAAAGAAAAATGCACTAATAAAGGAACAGACAATGTGACAAATCAGACGATCCACTAGATCCACTAGATAAAAACAGATAGAATGATGGCAGTTATTATATTAGAAATGAATTCCTAACATGCAAATTGCATACATGTCATTCTAAACCAATTAAAACATTGGTGGTCAAACTGTTGAGTTACACTCCGGTGAGAGGGATATATTTTTCAAATATACCATGAGAAATGTTCTTCGGATAAGAACGTTACTGCAGCTTGAGTTATTTTCTGTCATTATTTTGAGTTTAATGTTTAACATATAACTACATACAGCACGGACGGGCTAGACGGATTTTAAAAAACTAAACTAACGAAAAGAAACAGTACACATGTCAAATAGAGCACATCATCCACACCGTTTTATACTGAAACCTGTTAGTACCATACTAAAGTGCCACGGTGGCTAAACTAATACCGCAACGGTGGAAAATGGTGCCCCATTTGTTGTACAACGTTTCGTCATTCATATCCGCCAATCTTGCACTTGCTATTTTTTGCAATGTTTTTAATAATATTTAGGAAAGAGAATTTCGGAGTAACCGAATAATATTCATTAAGAGTCCTTCTTGATACTGCAAATACAACAAACACTGTCATCGGACAAGCATATCATCCATATCCATCAATGTAAATGCAGACTATGTTTTCTTGAAAAAGATGAATCCCGGAGCCCATCCTCTGTTAAAGCCAGGCAATTATATCCAGGATGTAGTCATAAGGTATTTGATTAAAAAGTCTTTCGTTATAAAAAGCCAGCTTCATGGTTGTACAAATATGCAGTTCCACAAGCATAAAATTCATACTTTCAATGTTTTTTCATGAGATCAATTAGATTATTCATCTTAAAATGTAGATAGGTACAAAGTGTTGTTGTTATGTAACTAATTTCCGTCAATTGTTTGGTTAGAGTGAACAAGAGTGAGAAAAAAGCAAGAGTACATATTACCATAGGCAGAGAGAGAAAATAGTTTCTTAAAAAAAATTCCGCAATCATAAATTAGGTACGCACATTATCGGTTAATCATATGAATTACTTAAAGGCTCCTCAAATGTGATTTTTATTTTTATCAAAGTGTTAAAGAAAAATTTAAAAATAAAATTAATACATTCTATTTAATTTTTACTTCCCCCTATTCAGGTCGAATCACAATTCAATTTAAGTCACTAGTCACTAGTTGGTGGCAAATTAACTGATATAAGGTCTGTCTGTTTACTTTTGAGTAAAAATCTTTGCGTAAAAATCAAGTAAAAACTTTTATGCGGTAGAGGGGATAAATCAAGAAAAGTTACCAGACACTTTTCGAGTAAGTTTTGTTTAGCTTGTCATGTCTCAAAAATTTGGCTGCTACCTTTCCGTCTGAAACAGAAAACAATTAATTAATTTGAAATACGTTTTAAAAAACCCACCCTCTTTAATATTTTTTTTTTTAATTTCGACTCTTTAGATTATCATTTTACATTCTTTCGATAACCCAACAAACGGTTTAACCTCAAATTTAATACTTTTGACAGTCAGCTGATTGCATATCAAAGTTACACATCCTCTTGATCATGAGTAAAAATGTGCAACTTTGTGCAAGAGGGGAAACGTATAAATTTACTCGATTTTTACTAGTTAAGTAAACAGACGGTTTGTGAGTAAAAATGCGTAAAAGTTTTTACACCGAGTAAAAACTTTCGAGTAAACAGACAGACCTATAGATTTCTTACTGCATACATACACATATATGTAACTGTTACATTTTTTAAAATTTTGTTGGTTTCAAAATATTTGCAGCGTCTTCCTCTGCATTATATGGATCAGTGATTGGTGGCAAATTCACTGAAAGTATTTTTTTTTTAATTATATACAAAACGCAATTGGGAAAAACCAACACCAACGGGCCAATGATTGATTAACCCTAACCGTCGTGAGATCCCGAAAGAACGGCTATCTCTACGTCGCATCATCCATCCGCCATCCCCCTCCCCTGGTCCTACGAACCGATCTCCATTTAAAATAAATTTTGGAAAGAGCGCTAGAGCTATTTTTATGGTAAAAATTGGAAATGATGATGTATAACATAACATCCAGGGTGCCATTTTTCTTTTACCGCTTAAGACCCCATTTTAAAAAAAATTTGATAGTCAGTGTTGCACGCAACCGTCTGAAATTTTCCCATCCAGCCAGGATGAATGCCTTTGACTTTTAGTTAAGCCAACCTGTTGTTTTCAAAGCTACTTTATGCATCCTCTCCGATAATTAATTAACCGGCTAAGATGGGTGCTTTTAGTGCTTCGTCGCAAACAACTCAACAATTTAAAGCTTCGCAACACAATTATACTGCATATTTTAAGAGTTATGCATATTGGTTCTGGTAGATAACTTAAGGTGGTAAGGAAAAGGAACGTTGGACGGAATTTATAGCGAGAGCGTAGCAGTCCATGTAAAATGCATAGAAAAAATAAAAATCAAAAGATTCACTTGCATTGGACATGATAAAAATCTGCATGAATCCATCTTGATATAATTACATATATCAATAATAATTTACAGCCATCCGGCATAATCGGAAGTGTTTGTATGAAAATGTTTTCGTGGAGTACAGAATCTTGGCGTAGATTACAGATCCAACAAAAATGCTTGGATGACAGCGGAGATTTTTATGGATTGGCTTTTAAAATTACATGTCAAAGTTGTTTATATTTTTGTAATTTTGAAACTAAAATATAGGCGAGAATTTGGCTAACTGCTTTCTAAAAGCTGGCTTGTACAATATATGGAATGAAATCAATCCAATTAGTTTTTGACATTTGCAACTTTAACTTGTTTATGGTGAGAACTTTTATTAAGGAACGACAGTAATGCATCCAATTTTCCAAAATTACGATAAATTCATGCTTTTTTGGATAGTTTTCGAGACGTACCAGTCATATATAAAAATAATACTAAGTTTATTTTTTATGTTCCACAGAAACTGCTTATCTTTCACCAACTCTTTAAGTTTTCTTCCATTTTAATATATTTGGTAGTCTCAAAAAATGTGTCAACAGAACCAATTCACATCTGATATTTGACATTCGCACAGTTGGCAGCGTTTAAAATTCCCTCAAGATGGCAGCTATTGAACTTGAAATTTTCAATTTTTTATTAAATCTCAAGCCAGCTTGAAGCTGGCAAAAAAGCTTAAGCTCCAATTGTATTCCAGGCCTTAACTTTGCTAAAAACTTCTCGTATGGAAAAGCCCTATTGATGTAGTTGATGAACGCACTGAAATTTCCTACCAACAATTTTTACTACATATCCGCATTCCGCATTTCGTTTGAGTTTGCTGTAGTAGAAGGTTTACCTTTACGTTTTTCTATTGTGCAGTTGGCTTCATGCGTCATTTTTCTTTATTTATTGAAGTACAGTAATTAGTAATTGGAAATAATCCTACAAAACAGCTTTATGCTCAACACATAGATGGTTCTTTGACCTACAATATGTACCTCAAAATTCTATTATTTTTTTTTTTTTATATTACATATAACAATCATTAAACTTTTGGTAGCATTATCTACTGTAAATTGAAAATCATGTCCACTTCTATTACATACTAACTATGTTTCAATAATTTCAATATTTATTTCCGGTACATATTGAAAATCAACATCTTCACATGATATGATCAGTAATTCTAAAGAATCCTTCACAGATTCAGAACTATCATTCTCAATCAAAAAACTCGTCAAGAACGGCACTCTTAAGGCGCTCAGGCATTTATGAACTCAGGCACAGAGTATTTTAAATTCAGTACAGGCCAACGATATTTCTATTAATAGCATAACTAATTTTTGGTACATTCTATATTCTTCTTATGTAGGACAAAAATGAACTCACAATTCCAACGTGGTTCCAGAGGAAGGGCAGAAATGATAAGGCAGGCCTTAGCAGTAGAAAATTTGAATCCTACTTCTGCTGGACGTGGGAGAGGTCTTATTGTAACTGGGGATGAAGATCTTCAGGTAAATTGTAGGATAGTGTTGTCAGGTGGATACCTTTTTGACTTATTATTATTTGGTTTTAAGCTGAGCCTGTTTAAACCGTGCCATTTAGGACTAGTTGTACGTAAGCCGACTTACGTACAACTAATATGCAGTGGTATAAACATGCCGTAATAGAAAGAACTTTTATTTAGTTTAATCAAAATGAGTGTATTGATAAAAAATTTATAAATTTTTAAATTCTCGCCTATGTTCAGGAAGGACACAAATGGTAAGACAGGCAGAAGAAAATTTGATGATTCCTACATCTGTTGAACGTGGTCTGACAAGTGGACAAAACCTTTTTTTAAATACACTTTCCAAATTGAAACAAGATGAAAAAACTGCACCAAGTGGAATCCAGTACCGTAGTAAGTGCCTATATTTTAAAATTTGTATAAGTATAATTAAAAAAAAAATACTTTCAGTGAATTTGCCACCAATCACTGAGCCATATAATGCAGAGGAAGACGCTGCAAATATTTTGAAATCAACAAAATTTTAAAAGATAGCAGTTATATGTATGTATATGTATGCAGTAAGAAATCTATATCAGTTAATTTGCCACCAACCATTGACTAGTGACTTAATGTGAATTGTGATTCGACTGGATTAAGTGGAAGTAAAAATCAAATGGAATGTATTAATTTTATTTTTAAATTTTTCTTTAACACTTTGATAAAAATAAAAATCACATTTGAGGACCCTTTAAGTAATTTCATATGATTAACCGATAATGTGCGTACCTAATTTATGATTGCGGAATTTTTTTTAAGAAACTATATTCTCTCTCTGCCTATGGTAATATGTACTCTTGCTTTTTTCTCACTCTTGTTCACTCTAACCAAACAATTGACGGAAATTAGTTACATAACAACACTTTGTATCTATCTACATTTAAAGATGAAAAATCTAATTGATCTCATGAAAAAACATTGAAAGTATGAATGTTATGCTTGTGGAACTGCATATTTGTACAACCATGAAGCTGGCTTATTATAACGAAAGACTTTTTAATGTAAGAACCCCAAACCAAAAGTTGTTGTGGGCACTTAAAGTGCATTGCTCCGATCTGGAAGTAAACGAATTCCGCACCACCAAGCTATGCGCCAATTGTTCCGAGCCGGTGACGCCGTCGAGGACTCCACATCGGTACCAGTTTTCTCCAAAATGTGGTACCATGTGAAACCGGGACGTGAACGCCGGCTTAAGCATCTTGAAAATTGTCCCAGCCCAACTGATGGGCATCCCACTACCCCCTAACTACAGCAGTACCAACCGCTTATGACAATGAGAATGTATGACTGTGTTGATGATACATATAATGTAGTTATGACTCCTCGAAAGAGGAGTTTAATTTTGAGAGCCGTGGGAGAGCCGTCGTGGAACGGTCTAATTTCTCACGGTTTATCAAAGCTAGTCATTTAGGATTTTACTATTTAATTTATTGTGGAGATTGATTCCTGATATTTGTTGCAAGATGAATATTTAGATTGTTTTCGTACCCCTATTAAATAATAAAATCGTTGAAATACAGTAATTCGCATAGGTTATGTATTCAATTTAATTAATCTTAAATAGTATGGACATAATATAAATATGTGTGGATTTGAGGCTTTGCAATGATAAGTGAGCTCGCTTGAAAACTCGGACTAAAAGCACTAATGGACCAGTTGATAGGACACAGGTTACAAAATTTGGGAGTTCAACTTGGATGGAGAAAGCCCAAAAAGACGTTAATTCAGCACACTGATGGGAGATCATTTCAGTACGAGACCTAGTTAGAGGATCAAGGCTTCCTTTTGAAAAGTGGACAAAGTATTGTACAGTTAAGAGGCCACAAAAGTGCGAAATCTGATGGAGAGTCAAATTACATTTAATAAGTTTTTTTTTACGAATTGCGCATAATTTGTATAGTTCGTATTGCGCATAGCGTTTTTGCGATAATAATAGTATTATTTATCAATAAAGCGAGAAACACAGTGCTACTTTTTCCAACCTGGCCGACCTCTCAAACTTTGACAGTTTTATAGAATATTCATGAAGTAAGCTGCAGCCGGCTATAAGGCTGGCCTGGCCCAAAATGGACGTATGCGTAAGTAAAATTATTTACGTAAGGCGAACGCGCCCTTTAAAATAAACAGAGGTACCCACAAAAAACCTTAAGCGCCCGTAAGGAAAGCTTATATGTCAAATTGCCGTAAGTAAAGTGGCGTAAACGTCGCTGGTTAGAAAACGTTAAATGTTAAGATATGACGTTTATTTAAGACAAAAATGTCAATCATCCGTAAGTAAACCTAAATTTCGTAGTGTCGTAAAGTTCTGTACGCCCATTTTGACCAGCCGTATGTCAACAATAGCCAGATTCTTAACTGGCTAAATGAAAGTTGCTATAGCGTTCAAAAAATCAGGAGCTGGCTTTGTAGCCGGCTATGGCTGATACATACATGACAGTGTTATCCAGCATAGCTAACAGAAACGCAATATATACATTTAACATTTTTGTTAGCGTTATTTTTATATTACAGGAAATAAAATAAAAGTTATTATAATTATGGAAAATCTAACAGTTTACATGATATAAACGTAGAGAAGCGTTCAACAGACGAAGAAGGTACTTATTGTTATGAAATAGATTGCATATATGTATATACATATGTGCTTCGTAAATGCAATCTTATATTTACTGGAAATGTAACTCATACTCCAATTCAATGATTTCTAATTGTTGAAGCTTGCAACAGGTAAATACGTTCATAAAGTCTGGCTACGAAATTGCTGTGATGGGCTATGGCATGCACTCCATGTTATCTAGAACCTAATAGCAAAGTTGATGAGATCGGCCAGTTTGAGGTTAAACTAGAATACTCTCCTGTGTAACTTTTCCATTTCTTACAGGTAATGTTTTGTTACCATTTTCTGTATGCATTGTTTACGGATAGAAGTGTACGGGAAATTTGTTAAAGAAATTTACCATCAAAAGTTATTCCTTGTGTAGTAGGTAAATTATTACCAAATAACTGAAATTTTCTAGCCAACAGCCCAATTAATATCTATCTATTAGAAATTAACAAAGCTCGTAGTGAGTTGGAAAAGTTGGCAGAGTTCACAAGGTTGAGGTTCTTAAAATTATACTGAGGTCGAAGTTGCAAAAGTTAGCAGTGTGCTTCTCGCCTAATATAACACTAACTTGTCAACTATATACTCTTCTGTCGCGTCAGTTCAAAAGCCTAGTTTATATTTGAGTAAAGTCGCTTGTGTGTAAGTCGAAAACCTATATATGTAGTTTTATAGATTATATGCACTCAGTCCAAATTACATATTCCGAAATATTAATTTAAAATATTTTCTAGAAGTAAGGAAGACATAAAATTTTTGTCTGTGGTGAGTTTTAGATCCCTTTTATGCATCACAAAATTCGTCTGGCGGAACATTAACCGGCACGAAATAATGTCATTGTCGATAACAACAAACAGCACAGAATATATTTTTTCCTTTTTCTTTTAGATAGTCCGCTAAACTTAAACTGTAATAGTTAAAACAAAGTTCCATTAGGATTTGCCTCGAGAAACAAAATTATCATATAAATTAGCAAGACATATAAACCGTATTGTATTTCCAGAAAATCCACAAGTGAGTTGACACAAATCAGATATGGAGAGGATGAAGAAAGTTCCAATACTAGAGCGATGTGCTGATTTGACCATAAATGATAACATAATTTAGCAATTTCCATTACTATCAATTGTTTGCCAAATTTTCATTTTACTCATTTTCTTTGTCCTCACATCATATATCAATTCATGGCGAATATTATTCAGGTTCAACTTTTTAAAAATTTAATATTCATTGAAGATATCTTGCATATGATGCCCATAAAGGTATTCTTATAAATCAACAATGTAATAGTAAAATTTTCAAAACGTTTTATCATTGAACATTGTTTTTTTTTTTCAAAACCTTGTACATATGAGTATATCCATCCCCTATCTATTTTTCCTCTCATCATTGCAATAAAAAAGATTTTAACGGGCAGGCTCCCCAGGAGAATACTTTCGAGCTTTATTTCAGACCGACCGCCCTTTTCAACTCAAAATAATTCCAACAGCCCACATAAGGTAATGAAGGCAACATAAAACAAATAATCGTAGCAGTAAACAGCTTTATGGCTATTATACGTGATTTTCCCGCACTTAAGATTTCTATTCGTTGCGAACATCATACGAATTTACTGAAATTATCTACATTTCTCACAATTACGCCTTAATACGCAAATCAAATGTAAAAAATATCACAACACACTCCCAGAATTTCACCAAACAGCGCATAAAATTAAACAATTAATCCGAAACTTGCAATATTCCCGAAAAAAAAGCATAAAAAACTCCATTTACTCCTGGAACAACCAAAACATTCAGTTCCGATTCCTCCCCACAAAAGCCTAACGAAATTGATTTCTATTCAAGAAAGGAACTGTATAGGATCAATAAAATGCCATTCCGGGAACAAACTCCCATTTTCAGGCAGCTGTAATCTAGCTTGCCAATGAAGTTCTTTTGCTGAACCAAAGAACACCAAATCTGCAAAAACGAAGATAAATAAAAATAAACTTCTGCCGGCTTTAGTATAGGCTTGATACTTGAATGGATCATGAGAAGCACATCGAAGTAGATGACATCTTCAGATGCTGAGAAAGACTTAATAAAAGCTTTGTATTTTCATATCTACTCATTGAATGATAAGGAATACCCCAATCATTGGACTTGGAAGGTAAATTCGCGTTAGTTTTATAGGAACTAATTCCAAGACGGTAATGGTTAAAAGAAGAACAAATCTTAGATACCCAGTTAAGATTATAGTAATTGAAACTGATCAGACTATAAACACCTGTTGTATTTCACGTTCACGAATGAGGTAAATAAACAAAAACAAAAAAAAAACAAAAAAAAAAACAGAAAACTTTTTTTTTTTTAAATTCCACTTACCAAGATGACAATCAGTACAAAGGTGAATGTCCTTTCGTGACGAAGTCCCCTCAACTCCTCACTTTTCTTTGATTTTAGTTAACTCTTACTGATGAAACTAAACTGAATCACTGCTCACTATCGCGAATGAATATAAATCCTTTACTTCGACAATACTTTGCCTTGTCGACCAATCTCCTGAGAGTCAATAAGCGCCACGCCGTCAGGTGGCGCAAGTAAGCAAGTTCTGTAATACCCGAGGAACTGCTCGTGTTGAACTGAAGTACTTGCACTCGGATTTCGTACGAAAAACTCAAGTTTAGTTTCGACGGAAGTTAGAAAAATAAAAAATCGAAAGCTTTCACCAGACACACTAGCTTTCATTAACTCATTGCACCCATGGCAATGATTGACGAACCATAGTCTCCACGCGGGAAAGGAGACAAAAATGTCAAAAAGCTTAATAACCTGGCTAGAGCCTTTAAATTAAAAGCAACTGTATGTTGTGTATATTGAAAAATTGGCATAACAATATAAGGCACAGCAAGTGTACTGAGTCTAGCATAAGAAATTTGCATAGAGGCTAATACAAATGTATAAGAAAACAAGCATGACGTACATGTACATATGCGGTAAGCACAACTCCATTTAGTATGTAAACATCTATCTAAGTCGTGTAATATGCAAAGCATCCTTTATGCTAATCGCTATGTCCGGAAATAGTTAAATTACACGTGCGTTCATTTTCTCTAGAACTAGGTAAGTATAATACATATTTCTTGGAATTCTTCTCCCAGAGTAATTATAATATTTTTGAAATATAATGAACATGCGAGCGGACTAAATTAAATCATCATTGTGGGAGCAACTGATTAAAAGTAAATAAAAAAACCTTCTCCGCTCCACGTGAGCTTCCCGTAACCATTCCACGTTAACTTTATCGAGGCACCTTCATAGGATACTGGTAGAAAATTCCACCCATTTTCAACGTCCTCGTCCTACAACAAAATCACAGGCGGTTCGTTGAAAATATTACTATACAAAATTGGTGGCCAAAATAGAAAAAAAAAAACGAAGGAATACTTACATATGTGTTTCACTATGAAAATTTCAAAATTTCAAATAAGTCACCCGATAATTATTGCTGTATTAAAACACCTGGGGTAAAAATTATAGTTGAAATAAACGAATTTTAGAATTAAAAAAGGACACAAGAAGGGAGCAAAAATTACTGAACATAAATCCATTTTTTTTTTTTTCAAATCCTCTTGACTCATCTTTCGGATTGGATTATAACATCTGTAATGCCCGAGGAACTGCTCTTGTTGAACTGAAGTACTTGCACTCAGATAATTCTAATTCCAGCGAGCTTTTACCTTTGCTTTTAGAGACGAATATAAAAAATATTTCGGCTTCAGATTATGTAACAATAGATATGAAGCAATGACTGAGGACAACGTAAAGTTACATCAAATTTTAAACGGTGAAGCACACGCAACTGAACAAAGAAATGTTGATCTAGAAGATTACTATGAGTTTCAAGATGAGAATATCACTGATAAACAAGCTATGGATGCGGCTGTAACCCTTAAGAAGTTTTTCATTCAAAGGGGAGATAAGAAGATGGTGCGACGTGTCATTTTGGTTGCGAGGAGAAGGTTAGGAAACCCTCCATCCTCATAAAACGTTTGGGTTACTCGATAAAAACTCCTTTTACCGGGACCTTACTGACGAAGGTATCGAAAGTAACCCCGGACCCCCAAAACGTAAGCATTCAGAAACTGTAACAGCAGAAACTGAAACATCATATTCATGAGTAAAGACTGGTTTTGCATCGAAATGCATAAATGCAAAACTGGCCAATGCAATACAATCTGAAGTCCAACAAATATCTGGACTTAACGTAGAAGTGTCAATTTATATCCACTATAAATTGAATAAAGAATGGGAAGAGGATAACTTCCCACCAATAAAATTATTGGACTATATGATGAAGAGCAGTAAGTCCAAATATGTCTTAGATCCGGCTTACGGAAGTTTGCGTGGTACGTATGTATATTAAAAGTGGTTTATACGACTTATCTTACAAGTCTAATCTGTTTGTGTTTGCTAGCAGACAGTATGAAACAGCTTTCAATAACAATATTTGGATGCACGCGTATCCAAGATTGAGAAGATTTTTCAGAAATTTCTCGAAAGATGAGAAAGAAATATACAAACCAAGAGCTTTTGTATCGCATGAACGAACATCTTGGTTATGTAGATGACGATGCAAAATTTTACAACATAAAGCATCAACCGTACAATTATTTGCGGATCTTCTACAAGACGCAACCGATTTACAAGCATAGATTTCATCATGTGCGCTACGATTCAAAAGCGCTGCATGCACATGTACGCGGACCAGGGTGACCGCAAGTGCTACGATGGTAGCAAAATGCTACAATCAGCTTGTTTGGGCTACAATGTCACTACCCTCTGAATTATGCTAAGCCCCTGAAAAAATTTTGCTACTCTCTAATTTTATCTTCTAATTTCACATTCGTTTTTAACTAAGAACAATTTTCTTTGACAAGAGAAGTATGGCGATATGGCGTGGCGGCGTTGGCTTCTTGGCTGCGCTTCGTTTGATTGGAGCGGTGAGCGTCCTTCCTTTGGAGGAAGGGAGTTGGCCTTCTACGTTCCACAATGTAACTCGCTTCACTTACTTCACTTCATTGTTCTTTTCATAAAGTTCGTGTTTCGAGTCTAACACATATTACTTACATTTACAATTTACTCACCACAACTCTAATTTGATTTTCTTGAAGAGGTGTTTTCAGTGATTGTAAATTGTGCAATACACGGTACACGTACAAGCCAAGCACTGAAAAATTCAATTTCGAAATAAAATAAGTGTTTTGAGTGGCTACAACTGTATAGCAGAGAATTTCTGTCGAAAAATTCAAGAAAAACCCTAACCCAAGTTTCCTAATTTCATTGACTGGAACCTGTTTTAATTCATTGTACAGTACAATACAAGCGCTGAAAAATTCAATTTGGAAGACGTTATTATTTACTATATTCATTTATTTTATTTTAGCCTTTGTTTCATAAAAAAAATAGTGTTTTTTTTTTTAATTAGTCATCGATCTGAACTTAAATTTTCAATCTAAATCGCCAAAGGTTCATATACTGTTACGAGATGTAGCAACTGCTTTTCATATTATTTTAAAAAAATTCTTAACCGATAGTTATGTTAGCAATTCTGCTTTACACCTGATTGATCCAAGAGATAAAAATCATTTTAAGGAACCGAAACAAATTTATTTTGGAGCTGATGTCCTAACTTTATTTCAGAAATTACCAGAGAGGAAGCCTTTAAGTTTGCGAAAAATGTATAAAACTTTTATATAGAATTAACAGTACAAATCCAAAAGCGCATAAATTTTAATGATCTTGTATTGAATGCATTGGAACTTCTTGATCCAGAATATTTAAAAGATAAATCTTTCCCTGAAGTAACAACAGATTTAGCCTTTCTATCTGATCGGTTTAAAAAGCTTCGAATAGAAAATATTGAGAAAATATTCTCTGAAATACGCCTTTTATTAGAATTAAATTGTCTAACTGAAACCGAATTCACAAATACTGTGACTTTTTGGGAATATATAATTAAAATAAAAAACACTGCTGGTAATAGTATGTGTGCAAATTTGGCTGAGTTCGCCTTCGATTTATTTTCACTTCCTCACAGTAGTGCAGCTGCTGAAAGATGTGTCTCGCATTTAAACGTAATAAAAAATAAAGCAAGTAATCGATTTTTTAATTGTAGAGCTTAGTTACACTATTTCTGAACGACTATATAATAAACCAGTAGTATACCTACATATCGTGATACTGCATAACCGCGAGACTATTAATATCACTACCGCGTAAGTTAAAGTCAAAATAAAATTTTCAGCAAACGCTAAACTTCTTTTTTTTTTCGATTACAATGACAAAATTATTTCTACTGAACTCTAGAATAGGACGAGAAATATCATTTTTTGGATTTTAGACATAAGATTAAAAAAAAAAAAGTTGTAGTTTCATATCTACATTACCATTAACTTCAAAATTGGTTACGCGGTTATGATATTGCTAGTCTCGCGGTTATGCAGTATCACCGACGATATAACATATCAGTCATCTCTATAGCAACACAAATGTGACCAATACAATCTCATCTATGGAAACTTTGCTAGTGCTACTTTCAGAATGTTTTGCTACTGAGTGCTACGCATATTAAGGTAGTGCTACGCCAATTTGCAACGCTAAGATATTTCCAAACGGTCACCCTGACGCGGACTGAAATTATTCAAAGGCGATTGAAATAAATTCCAGGAAGAAAAAGACGAGCAATGGCGGAAATTGTTTAAAGTACCTTCGGTGAGCCGAAAGAAATTCGATAGGTCTATTTGCACGGATGACGTGGCGCTTACCTTTTCTATAAAGAAGGAAGTGCCAATAGCACCGTCGGAAACACCGAAAAAACCCCGGAAGACCACCAAGTGTAGCGCACACGATAACAATACGATGACCCACATCCAGGAAAAACTTAACTCAGACTATTATAAGTTGGGTGTTGGATTAGATTCTGGATGTCGATTAATCGTTGGCGGTATGAGAGTACCAAATGAAGACAAAAACGTTAGTCCAATAAAAATCAAATCTATATCACTCCACAATAACAACCACGCAATCGCCCATGCAATTAGATTATGTTGCGTACACAAGAGAACGGCACAAATTTTTTCGCAACGCCAAGCGGTTTATGGTCAACGGAAAGTTGAACGTTTACGATACAAGCATTACATATACACCGAACGAGCAACGCATCGCTTAGTGAAACAAATATTACAAAATACGCCAAAACTCTGGTATGTATAGGTTCAACAAAAACAGCTACGAATTCGCCTATGCGTGGCTATGTAAGAACACCAAACCTAAGGTACATTGCTCCGTTCTGGAAGTAAACGAATTCCGCACCACCAAGATGTGCAGCAAATGCTCTGCGCCGGTGGGGCCGTCGAAGTGTCCACATCGGTATCAGTTTTGTCCAAAATGTGGTACCATGTGGGACGGAGACGTGAACGCCGGCCTGAACATCTTGAAAATTGACCTGGCTCAACTGATGGGCGCCCCACTGCACCCTAACTTCAGCAGAACCACCGGGTTATGATAATTATGACTGTGTTGAACACTATAACATAGTTATGACTCCTCGAGGAGTTTAATTGGGTGTTATTCGCTCATTATTATGACTCTAAGTATAATTTTATAAGATTACTAATTGCCATTCACAGACCTGTTCTTTATATTACATGTATATCGCCCCATATACTCTCTTTCGTTATGCGTCCCCATCTTATTCGCAAGCTTCACACCAATTTTATTTGTTTACTGAGCGCAGAAATATGATACCGTACTAGTTCCTACTTGTCTTTAGATTAGCTTACCCGTCAATTTGACGGATATCCAGAGAAATAGGTATACATCGGTATATATCATTCAGAATTTCGAAAGTCAACATTAATTTTAAAAAAAATAATTGTAATATTTTTTTGTAATTTTGCACATAGAGTCAGAAATCCGTCAAATTTACGGGTTCTGTAAACCTAGTGTTAAGCCAAGCTCAGGGGATACCCTCTGATGCAAAACACAGCATGGCAGTTAAGAGAGAGGGATCTATTGTATGTCACTCTTTAACCTACGTAGATTGTAGATTGACAGAAGATGGTAGACTATTCGACATTCGCACAGTTCGGGATAACAAAGCATCAGTGAATTTTACTGTTCGGCCGCAAGTAATTTGAAAGGTAAAAGGATGTGCGCTGTTTCGTATTGCGTGCAGGAATTATTCTACAAGGGATCAGACTAGATATTTCATCAGAACATTGAGCATGCATGTAGCGATAAAGGAGCGACAAGTTACTGCCACATCTCTAATGAGTTTGAAGGCTATGTTCTGGACAATATCTAATGAAGCTAATGCTGTGCGACCAGCCCCGGCCTATATATGGGATTTGCTATAATATATAATATATATTTATATATAATATATATTTATAATATATAATTTGCTACTGAGGTTATTTAAGCTTTATATTATATTCTATGTAACTTTCTAAGTGCCCAACGCTATGCGTGTTTTGACTCCGGTACTTAAATAAATAAATGCTTTTGTTTAAATTATTTTTCAGTAGCTTTCCTGTATGGATCCAACAACTCCTTGACAATTGACGGCATGATCTGGATATTCGTAAAAAACACAGTCCTCAAAACGTTGCCGCAGAATTGAAAGAATTTCATTTTCTATCATTCAAAGTTATCAACGGGAAGAGGTGCTGTCACCTTTTCATTTCTAGCTGCTTTAACCGATTTCCACAGAATGAACTTGTTTATGTCGGAAACTTTATACTTGCATGCGATTTTATACGATTTAATTTCTTCGGGCTCTTTTAAAAATGGGCCCACCAGATGATTGATTCGTATTTAAGCAGATAACGATGGCATAAGTTGCGATGTTCTTTCTTCGGCAAACTTTGCGTAATTGCTTTAGCAATTTTCGTTTTCGCATTCAAATTTTGATATATGTTGAATAAGCATATTTTGCTAAACCAACTTTTAATTCCCTTTTGAGAAATTTTTTTACACAAATAGCTACTAATTTGGCGCTTTCGGTTAAATTTTTTTTTTTTTTTTTTTTTTTTTTTTTTTTTTTTTTTTTGTCAACAACTCACTTTGGATTTTTTTTTTAACAAGAGTGCTTTTGTATATTTGTAACATCGATCGAAAAAAGTATACATCGCTGATTTTTTAATTGAAGCAGGAGCAAATGTTATTATAGGACTTAGTGAAAATATCATTGATAATTTTGTGCTAACAAGAACAATTAATTTAAATCTACTCACGTTATTAGGTATGTATGTGTGTGTGTTTAATTCAATTGTTTCTTCGTTATGGCTCAATATTTTTTCAAATTCTTTTCTTACATTTATTTGTTTTTATTTTTGTAGTTAATGGTGAACTTAAACTAAATCCGCTGCCGCAAATTTTAAAACCACCACCATGGAATAATATTGACACAGATTTAGAGGATTGGACATGTAAAGCGCCACAAACTTTGCAAAGTTTATGTCGAATTAACAGCTTTGATTCAGGATGGTATACAAATCGTGCGGAAAGGATGATCACACGCGGAAAAGCAGCCGTAAGTGTTTGCATTATATACCCTCACAGAAAGAAAAGAATGACCGTAAAAGTGGCGATAATGCTGAAAAAGAAACATTTACAGTCAAATGTGGTTTGCATAAATTTGTGAAGAATGCAGAGGTCTATGCACGTATCCAAAGCGATGTTAATACAGTTTTATCAAATAAAAGATAATACTCGGAATAAAATTGATAAAATTGATCCGGAATATTGCAGTATTCGGGATGAATACGGTATTCCGCGACACGAAGGGAAACATCGAACTTACTTAGTTCAAGGAGCTGCTAAGCAATTGCAAACTAGCACGAAGAACAATATCTCCTACATATGTATAGTCGTTTGCGAAGATACTTTCGACATGAATATGATGAAAAAAAAAAGAAAATCTGAAATTAACGAATTGCTGAAAAAGTTATTCACAACCAATGACAAATGCGGAGAAATTGAAGAGATGTATAAGAAATTTCCGTCTGCCAAAACATTGGATTTTAAGAGCGGCTCATTGGTGGCAGTTCATTGAGTTTCTCTATCACCTGCAAAAATATTTTACCAGTAGTGAAATGAAATCCTTCAAACTTGTGCCAATTTTCACCTTTGGACGCAAACATTTACTGTATACGAGGGACGCTTTGTACGAAACTCTTTCATATTTGGGTGTTAGATTACGAAAAGAGGAAGTTACAGATAAATGGGAAGATTATTTCAAGCTGTCGAAATACCTATGTATACGGCGAAAAATAACACTTGCCGGTTCAATCACAACAAACGGCATCGACGTGTCTGTACATTATGGATACCGAAAAGAAATTCGACTGAGAATACGTTGAAATTGTAAACTGTAAAATCAGATTTTTTGCAAGGCAGATATTCGAAAATGTGCGGAATTGATCCTGGCCTTCGATACATTTACGGTATGGTAGAATTAAATGACGACGGGCACATTACCAACAGTCTACTAAAAAATAGCAGTTTTCGGCATCAAACAGGACAACACGAAAGCAAGCATCGTCTCAAGCGAATGAGCCCAGAATTATTCTAGCAAAAATTGCGACTACATAGATTTCACGAAATTTATGTTGCGGAATGTCATTGCAATGCAGAGAAAAAAATGAAGACGCATCAAGCTATAGATAAACTGGCCGATGACATCACTGCTACAGCGACGGGAAAAATTTCTGGTGTCCTATGCAAACGGACAATCCGGACCATTAATCAAGGGATATGAAAGATTGCTGGAAGCTCTCAAACGTAAATACCAACGCTGCAGTGTTAGACGAATTTAGGACAACAACATTATGCTCGTGTTACTTCCTCGAATGTGTGACATCGCAACCCCACATCGATTTTAAGTGTACCCACACTGTAAATTGGTCTGGAACCGCGATATCAATAGAGCAAATAACATTCTCAAAAAATTAATTTATTAACTATTGGATATACAACTACCCCAAAATTTGTACAGGGGAACTAGTTTTAGTTAAACTCTTGTCCCTCTTGCAATGACTTTTTAATCAAGTCAATAACTCGACATTCCCTACTGATATTGGGAAGGAATGAATTATTCGACTGATCCTCCTGAAATTGAACCGGTAATTTTCATTGCAGTGCATCCCTCATACAAAGGTTTGAGATTTGAAGATTGACTGGAGCACGTGAAATTAAAGTAGTTATTTTTTTACAAATTTTTCATAAATTTGAACAAATAAAATAATACATCACAAACTGGGCGCTCCTTTCAATTTTCATTACTCCAATTTGAAACCCTAACAGTTGGAAAGACTCTCACAATTGATTTAAATTTTAAAATACATAGTTTTTTTTTAATAAATCATAATTATGCTAATTTTAAAACAAACCTTAAAATTCCTGTAACGAACTTTTCTTCATTTTCACCGCAAAATATTTATTTTCCTTTTATTCGCTCTTTCATTCGCGTTATGAGTTTTAACATAATATTTAAAATAAATTGTTGTAAAATATAAAGAATTGATTTCATTCAATTTTTTCAGCCGTTCTTGGGCTTCATTCAATTTTTCCACGCTTTTCACTAATAAAGAACACCGCCATATCTATAACGCTTGAAGTGAAGTGAAGTTGCATATACTCTCCCAAGCTACACGAAGTTAGCAGGAATCTGCTTTATAATATTAACTACACGACTGTGCCTACCTTCACTTCAAAGTCTATGGAATTTCTTCTTTCATGTAAATTATTATTATTGAAAAATTGAATTTTTTTTTTATAAATTTTAGTTAAAACATTATTTTTCCACTCAAAAATTTATAAAAAGTATACATTTGAAGTGTTTCATCATGAAATTAAAATAAGAAAACACAAGAATCCTCATACTACTGACTGCTTTGCTAGAAGTGAAAATAAAAATGGCGCACACCTTCGCGTTTGTGTTTATCGGTGATTTTTCTCAACAAATAAATCACAAAATGGCTTGAAATTGTAGAATTAATTACATTTTCAATGTTTTAAGCTGTGCTTGCAACAAATAAAGTTTAAAACGTCGGAAAAAGACTAAAATTAAGTTCTAAGTACGAAATCTGCACAAAAATTTTACCTCTAGCAAGGTGTCTTATAGCACTAAATGTTTTAATAACGAAGTATGAGCAATTTAAGCAATAATTCATCAAACAGCGGACACGGTCAAAGTAATTCTTCAGTAGAAGGAAACATGGACAGGGGGAGGTGAGTTTGTATTTCAATGAAAAATTTGCAAAGTGGGAGAAGTGGACTTTGCATAAATCCTTGTTGTTTATTTTGCAATGTCACTGTGACAGTTGTTTGAAATGAAATGGCGCAATATGAATTATGTATGGGATGAAGAAGGAAGAATAATAAATTGGGTAAGAATTGCCGGTGAAGTTGTATTCTTGTGTAACATTTGTTTACCAATGACCTTATTTTTGCCCACGATTTTGTTGGTTTTCATTTATTTTTTTGAAACGTAATTAATTATATATTTAGCTATTTAGTTGATATTAGTTTTACTGCATTTATTTTTAATGAAAATAAAAAACATTGAAGTTTAAAAGAGTGTCAATTTCGATCGTGAACTTAAAATCAATGTGATCTCTGGCCTAGATACAAATGATGTATCAGGGTCGCGTTTAGCCACTGATTTTCTGTGAGTTTTCCTTTCAAAAATTCATGGGCATATGAGTGAACTATTTCATAGTAACTCGAGCTGGCTGACTCAGAGACTTTACTTATTGAAATAAGTCCCGAGTTAGAGAATATGCGACAAGATAACGGATAAACTCAGCAGTTCAGCTCGAATAGCTAGATGATTTTTCAATATACTATTGAAGAAGCACAATTCCTTATATTGCTCTAAAATTATAGTTAAGTTATTCCTCAAATCCCAAATAGCTTCAAAGACAATTTCTACTACAAAAACTACTTTGAATTTTTTTCAGTTATTTAATGCGATATGCGAGTCAGAATTCTTTGGATGAAAGCTCTCAAAAACATATCCAAGGGCCAAATGGCAAAGATGCGACAAGAACTAGTGGATCCTACAGAAACGAGCAACATACCGCCCGTTCATTTGAAGCTATGAACGAAATGAGAAAGTTCGTGTTATTCAATTGAAACCTAAAAGTTTTATTTATTTTTCTAAAATAATCCAATTCTAGACAAAATCTTCTTTGCGATGTAACTTTGATTGCTGATGGATTGGAAATATCTGCCCATAAAATGGTTTTGGCATCATGTAGTCCATATTTTTATGCAATGTTTACAGGATTCGAAGAGTCTCGACAGGATAGAATAACGCTACAAGGTGTTGATTTTCATGCTCTTGAACTCCTCGTTGAATACGTTTATACATCTCTTGTTGAAGTTAATGAAGAAAACGTCCAAGTTTTATTGACTGCTGCAAATCTATTGCAATTGACTGATGTACGTGAGGCATGCTGTGATTATCTACAGAGTCAGTTAGATGCAAGTAATTGTTTGGGAATTAAAGAATTTGCTGATATGCATGGATGTGTTGATCTTTTTAACTATGCAGATACCTTCATCGAACAGCATTTCAAGTATATCACAAGCATATTTTGTTATTTTTTTTCTCGAATTTAAAATTTTCCTTTACAGCGAAGTTATTCAGTTCGATGAATTTCTTAACCTGAATCACGAGCAAGTTATAAATTTAGTTCGAAATGATCGAATTTCCGTTCCCAGTGAAGAGAAAGTGTATGAATGTGTAATTGCTTGGATAAAATATGATCCAACAATGCGAGAGCAATTTGTTGCTGACCTAATGGAACATGTACGGCTTCCTTTTTTATCGAAAGAATACCTTGCGCAACGAGTTGATAAAGAATTGTTGTTGGAAGGGAACATACATTGTAAGGACCTTATTATTGAAGCGTTAACATACCATTTACTGCCAAACGAAACAAAAAGTTCACGTACAATTCCACGACAACCAGTTGGATTACCAAAAATTTTACTTGTTATCGGTGGACAGGCGCCGAAAGCTATACGTTCTGTTGAATGTTATGATTTAAGAGAAGAAAGATGGTATCAGGCTGCTGAGATGCCAAATAGAAGATGCCGGTAAGTGCAAATTTTTTTTTTTTTTTTTTTTTTTTTAGATATAGATGATATATTCGAGAATCGGAAGTTAAAATAGACATGGCAGGATAAGGAAATATTTCTTGCATTTACTTTGCTGTGTAATTCAGCTCTCAAATGATGTTAAATGATATCAAAAACATTTTCAACGTTTGCTGAACACAAGAAAGCCAATAAAAGTTCGCTTAAAAGCATATCTAGTCTAATTGCCTGGACAAGATATTGACATCAAAAGGCAGACCAATCTTATTATTCCAGATTGAGTTTCTTGTCGAGAAGCATATCAAATTTACCTGTAGAGCAGACACCAACGATATTGAAGTCCGTCGAGTCATCGCCAACATATATTCAAGAGCTTATTAGGAAAATTTCAATAATAGATAAGATGCTTACGTTAGAAATGAAAAATTTATAGAAACATGTCTTAGTGGAATAAGTTAGTTGAAGGTAGAATACTGTCATTTCTTTCAACAAGTATTTTAGAAATGTTGTAAGGGAGAAGTATTCTTCTTGCCGGTTTTGACCTGTCTCTTGTTAGAGGAAAATGAAACTCAAATTCGTGAATCTGTTAACGATTTTCAACAAAAACCTATTTCACATGTCAAGCACAAAACTAAATTGAACATCCGACAAAAAAGAAACGTTTTGATACAGGACTAAAGTATTTTGGTTCACCACCATTCAATCCTGGACAGGGTACAGAAGTGTGTACTAAAAACTATCAGTGAATATTTTTCAAAAAACATTAAGATTGTGATTCAATTCCAAATCCTAAAAGATTTTATCTTTCTTTTCAATTCAAATCTATCCTTTTTTAGTGCCGGATTATGTGTTCTTGGTGATAAGGTGTATGCGGTGGGCGGCTTTAATGGTTCACTTCGTGTACGAACAGTCGATGTATATGATCCTGTTGCCGATAGTTGGTCTACATGCAATAGTATGGAAGCAAGAAGATCTACACTAGGTGTTGCAGTACTTAATGGCTGTATTTTTGCTGTTGGAGGCTTCGATGGATCAACAGGATTGAGTAGCGCCGAAATGTATGATCCAAAAGTGCAAGAGTGGAGATTCATAGCGTCAATGTCAACGCGAAGAAGTTCTGTCGGTGTTGGTGTTGTTAATGGTCTTCTTTATGCTGTCGGTGGATATGACGGAGCATCTAGACAATGCCTAGCATCAGTGGAGCGTTATAGTCCAGAAACAGATATTTGGACTGCTATTGCAGAAATGACTGCAAGACGTAGTGGAGCTGGTAAATTCATTATTCATATTATCAGCGCGCATTGTTTTTGTTATTTTTATCAATTCAATCTAAAGGTGTTGGCGTACTCAACAATATTCTATATGCTGTTGGAGGACATGATGGGCCAATGGTAAGGAAATCAGTCGAAGCTTATGATCCTGAGACAAATCAATGGCATCCAGTGGCAGATATGGCATTTTGTCGACGAAATGCTGGTGTTGTTGCGCATGCAGGATTATTGTATGTTGTTGGAGGTGATGATGGTACTTCGAATTTATCTTCTGTTGAGGTAGGCATAACAAAAATATTTTTTTTGTCTTTTTCCTCAACAAAAACGAAATTTTTAATTTGTAGGTTTATAGTCCAGAAAATGATTCTTGGCGTATTTTACCAGCTGCAATGGGTATTGGTCGCAGTTACGCTGGAGTGTGTATGATAGATAAGCCCATCTGAATGGAACAGCAGGGTGCGGTGGCACGGTAACAATTGATATTTTGTTTAAAACAAAAATTCAAAATTAATAATATTATTCATTTGTAGTCAAGCAACAACAGCAAATGTAGACGATGAAAATAGTCAGGCGGAAGGAACAGTAGAAGGTGCTGTTGGATATTCCCGACCGACTTTAGAAAATAACTTACATCAACAGCAGAATAATATAACTAACAATCCTCACTATGAAAATATATATGAATCTATTGAGCAATATGCTGCCGCTGCTGCTAATGATGTAAATCCTGCTGCTGCTGGAGTTGTTGCTGCTATTGCTGCCGCCCCTGCTGAAAACCTTCGACCTGTCGTCATTCCTCCTATTGTTAATTTTCAACATCCACAACAACAGCAACTAGCACATCCGTTAAGCCAGCAAACTCAACAATCAAATCAACAACAACCGACACAAAATCGAACAAATAACTTAAATATTGGCTATGATCGTACAAATAATGCTGCCTATGACGTTCCAAGATCAATTCGAAGTGGATTAGGAATGCGAAGAAGCAATCTTCAATTAAATTTTGGTACAAATCGAATACGTTGCAATGGTGCGGGTGTACTATCAACTGGAACTACTGGATATGGACAGAATAGACAACGGAGTTTTGATGACACAGAATCACATCACTATTATAATTTAAACTGCAACAATGCTGGATATGGATCAACGCGATATGAGAACATTTATGAACAAATTCGAGATGAACCCATCTATCGGAATACGAATGGAAGCGGAACTGCTAGGGTGTATGGTCGGTTAAATGTTATTGGACACGGCATTGGAAGAATTGAACGACATTTAAGTTCGTCATGTGGAAATATTGATCATTACAATTTGGGTGGTCATTATGCTGTTTTGGGTCATTCACATTTCGGCACAGTCGGTCATATACGATTGAATGCTTCAAATAATAGTGGAAACACACAACAAAAAGATAATAATGGAGTTAAATCTAGTAATTCCTCGTTTTTCAGTTGTTTAGGCGGAGAAAATTCTCAGTCAATGAGCAATATTTATCGTACAACAGCATGTAATTCTTCAGGAAATGCAAATAATTTTCATCAAGGCACAAACAATATTCGAGGAATATCGGGATCATCTGGATTTAGTACAATAAATTCATCATCAACAACGTCCCGATGTACAGGTGCTATACCCAAATCAAAAGCGGGAAAACCGCAGCCACCGCAACAGCCGCCACCGCCTCCATCCACCTCCTTATCGTCTTCTACCTCACAAAATAAAACCAAGGCAAGTGCTGAACATTCAAGCACCTTAAATCGCATATCTAAATCTTCTCTTCAATGGTTGTTAGTGAATAAATGGCTTCCACTGTGGATTGGACAAGGACCTGATTGTAAAATTATTGATTTCAATTTTATGTTTTCAAGAAATTGTGACAATTGCAAACAGACATCTACCGCTCAACAAGATGTTGTCCGATTTAATGGTAGAGCAGAAATGCATGAAAGGCATGATCCTAATGGTAGACCATCACGTAGTACTCTTTCAAGATTTAAAGAATCTGAACAGCGCTTGCCATTCCGTCGGGGAGGAGGCGGAAGAGAAGAAAATAACTATGAGAATGTTCATGTACAGTTTCATAATGGTTTTGAATTTGGACGTTCACGGGATAATAACTACGAGAATTCCATCTTACGTTCTCAATCTGAAAGTCCGAATTTTACTCAAAGAGTGTGTAAACAACAGAATTCTTGTTGTGCAGCACATTTTTCTGATCCCTTTAAAAACTATGAACTGAACGCAGAAAATAATACTTTTAAGCCGAAAAATGTTAACAATACACGACGAAATGCCGACACTATAAGAAAACAAATTGAGACAACAAAATCATTTGATGAACCAAACCCGGGCCCATCTGGACTCTGTCTTAATACAAAACAAGAACTAGCCAGTAAAGAACAACAACAGTCGAATACAGATGTAGACTCAGATAACTGTGATGATGATACAAAAACAGATTCAGCTGAGAATGATGGAATTATCTCGTGTGAATCGAATAATGATTTTACAAGCGAGGGTGATAGTAGCGCTCAAAATGACGAGAACTAAGCTCGATTTTTTTTTCGTTGGTTATGATACTTTTAAGAGTTTTTTTTCTCTTCTCTGTCTTCTTTTTATGAATTTATTTATTTTGAAACATTTTTAAAACTCCGTCTACTCCCAACGGTTGTATTTTGGTATCTTTTTCTTTTTAGTTTTTGTCTATAGTTAACTTTATTAGAAGTAAGTTTTGTAGTAAGGTTGTAATTGGAAATTTCTAGACATATTTTAATAAGTATTACCTTTTTTTTTTTAGACTCAATTTTGTTACCCGAAGATTGATTGTGGAAATCGAGTACAGATATCAGTTTTATAAAGTTGAGTGGAAGAGGTGAAAGTGCAATATAAGTAGTCACCAATAAAATTTCCTGTGAATTTTGTACATTTAAGTCGAGGAGGTCGCCTCCACTTCCACAATCATCAGCAATTTGCTCATTTTCACATTATATTCATCGATTATTAGGTAAAAAATGCTGTTAGTTACTAATTGTAAGTGTCCAATTTTGGAAAGAGAATTTTTCAAATGCATGTGCATCGGATATTTATTCCATAGTTTTGAGCAAAATAAAAACATGACTTAACATTTATACTCTGTCGTAAGATATTCTTTATTCCGGCCACCTTAGGGCGTTTTTTTTTTTTTTTATGAAGGGCTAGTAGCATAGATAGATAGGGAAGCTGAACTATTACCAGGGAACAGAAATTAGTATTTATTCTTTTCATTTGTAGAGTAATCCCTGGTGCTTCCATTACTATTAAATGAAAATATCCGAACCAGACACATCTGACATTCTGACAAAAAAAAAAAAAAAAAATTTCTTCCAGTCCGTTTGTCTTCAAAATATTAAATAAATAATTAAAATTTCACCACAGGATTTTGAAATTGTTTGTAACTAACTTTTACTGATCCGGTGAATCTAGCTCTGATTACAGTCACTCTATGTATACTCTGACTACAGTTATTCCCCATAATGGAAAGGAAAGGTTAGGGTGATAATTAATTTCACAATGTTTTTTGTCACTAGGGTTTTTTTTTATAAGCGTGCCTGGTAAAAACAAATATTGTTCGCAGATTATCGAGATTGATATATCTATTCCTTAGCAATGGGCTATTGAGCCAACGTAGCTTGGCAATGCAAGCAACTCATACTGATTGCCAAAAAACCAATGTATTCCCTCTGTTAGAATACTGTCACTGACCAGAGGCTATTTGCAGCGCCAATTTGACATGAATATTGCAAAAGGAAACATAATTCATCAGGAGCCCCATATGATGAAAGACAGGAAAAATTTCATACTTTTCGACCATATAAAATAATATGGATCAAATTAAAACAGGAGTTGAGGTGATTGTCTGATAATAAGTGTAAGGCCCCTGAAGAGTTAAGCTGGAAACACAATGCGACGGTCATCAGCGTTCATCAGCTCAGATTTCATTCTATTCTATTATCAGATATAGGAATAAATTGAAATTTGAGCTGATGAGCTCTGATGACCGTAGCATTGTTTCCCGCTTTAAGTAACCGTAGACGTAAAGGTAGTCACGATTCATTGATAGAACTAGATTGATCTCGCTCCAATCTGATTTTAAAAGTATACTAAGTCTTAAGGCTTAAACACAATTGCCACAGCCGACGAGTATTGCAGTGATAGGCACAATTTTCTCTAGGAACGTTTTATGGAGCGTATATTGCATACGAATCTGCAGTCAGCAGCTCTATTCGTCGCAATGACTGTACTACACTATGAATCCTTGGTAAAGATGTATATGATTTAATTGATTCATCGCGGGATAAGACTTCTATCGGCGAGTCCATTGAATGAGACAACCTGAATTCTACAAAGAGATGGGTGCATGCTGACATTGAAAATGGAAAGTCAATTTTGTAGTAATTCCAACAAGTAAATTTTAGACAATTTTATTAAAGTATTGAAATATGAAAATATAAATCTTATGTTTTTCTTTAACCGATGAAGTTCATCACCACAAGATGTAAAATAACATGTGCAAATATGAAATCGGCAAATCCTCGTTCCGGTGAGATTCCTTGAAATATCATCTTATTTTGTGGATTGACTTGAAGACGAAGGCATACTCCCAGAACAAAACAGCTTACAGTACAAATGAAACCAGACAGGAATGAATTAAAGGGAAAAGTCCCAACTAGGCAGCAATAAACAAACTGAGTGATGCCGGTCAGAAGAATATATAACAAATAGGCGTCAATAATTTTCAACTTTTTCGGTGTATGATTAACGTAATCATCATAGAATTTTCCAATAACTGTTTTAAGATTTGCCATTTTTTTCTCTGGTATATGCTTGCTTTTAAATATTGCAAATTATCGAATTAGACTTTTTCCAAAGGGATATTCTGCTGAGTGACAGATAAGACACGTCACGTCAAAGAAACAATTTCATGAACGTCAAAGTATGGGACATTTTAGTAATTTCCTAATTATTCGGAGTGGAAAAAATTGTACCTAGTCGTCAATAGGTGGCTTTTAAAAATGATATCGCAATAATTTTTAATTTAAATTTTAATATAAAATATTTTTCATCAATTTACTGCATACAACATGAACGTAGCAGAATTCTGCACATGATGTCATTGCTATTAGATTATTCTATAATAAAATGTATTTGATATCAGGGCAATTTGACAGCAACAACAACCAATTTTGTTGGGCAACATGCAAAAGGTAGTGTATATATACAATTAGCAGCTCGTGCTGACAATAAAATAAAAAAGTGTAAAATTTGATAATTTCTTTTTAAGAATATTACGAAAAAAATAATTAAAGAAGATTTAATTGCGATTAAAGTTTCGCACATTCAAGTTCATCACAGCTGATATGCTGCGGGCTCTTTGTTTTGTGATCTATTTGTGCTGAGTCTCGTGTTGTGGTTATATTTTTATTTTTCTGTGAAGTGATTGTGATCTGATTTTACGCTAATTCTATGTGTTGCTAATTCTTACTAAAAGGTGAAGATCAAGATCAGATTAGAACTTATAGAAATTTGCGGGACGAATTTCAGGGATAATTTCATTGTTTTGCTATGGAAGAATTGACAACGCTTGGAGCGGATATCCAGGTGAGTCATAAGTTCTCATAGGGAGGGGTGATAAAAAACACAGGCATTAATTTTAAAGTATTTATTTTAATTTCTTTCTTATGCAGACTTAATGATAAATTTCTCGACACTTGTTGTGCTATAGCAAATCTCTTGGGCTCCTCCTCCCATATTGACTGAACTGAAGGATCGCGTTAGCCTAAGTTGGACTTCACTACGTTTTTAATTATCTAATTTATTACTATAATTTCAATGTAAGTTTATTTCTTATTTTAATTTTTTGCTTTTAATTTTTTTTTTTTAGCATAAAAGTTATATTTCTTGATGCTTGCAATATTGGCTATAAGAAAGCACCCTAAGCACTTTGTGTGTTGTTTGAGCACCACTAATTTGCACTTGCATTGCATTACACACTTTATTTTGTTATATTTTTTTGTTCTTGAATTTCTATAGACGTCAATTCATTTACATATCGGTATGTATGTGCAATTCAAGCAATTTAAGAACAACAACAACAAAAATTTGCTAATTTCCTGCCTAAATCTGTTAATCAACTAGCCAAAAGATATCCACACGTTATCATTACTCAGTACAATAAAACTTGAATTTGGTACATTACATACCCGCCGATATAACTAGACTAGGGGTACCTAGCTGCAACACGAAACGAAATTGTCTATTATGTATGCCGTTCAGCATCATTCGAAACAAACGTTTCTACAAGATTTCAATCATTACTTCTATTTGTAGCATTGTCTCAAGAAGATCTCTCTCAATCAACATTCGAAGATTTCTACCCCTTCGCAAGGTCGCTGTACCCTGATTTTAATTTTTACTGGAAGCTTCGGGATTTTTCTCGAGTATTTTGGATATCCTGCAACTGTTTGCTTTTCATCTTCCAGGTTTAATTAAGCGCTATAAGTATTTCCTTCTGGAAAAAGCCAAAGTTATTTGGCAATCGGTAAGATTCTGATATTCAAAAAGCTTCAGCGTTTTAGCTCCTACATCGTAAACTTCTGGATAGGAGTTCAACCTTTCCTCAAGTCTAGTGAGGTTATTGCCACCCGCTCTCTGCAGCAAGTTTAAAATATTGCTATGGGTTTAACACTGGAATGCTATTTGAAACAAGCAGTTACCACAATTTTCATCATTTCTCATCATTTTGGATTTAATTTGTAAATTTTGTCATTTATCATAATCATTTATACCATTTTTCATTTTAATTCAACTTTTGACCAATTGACATTTCGTCAAATGAATTAAACTTTAAGCCAATAAAATTCAACTTTAAGCCAAAGAAATTCAACCTTAAGCAAATTAAACTGTAATTCATTTCAAATAAACTCTAGTCCAACTAAAATAACAATTTCTAAAATATATAGAGATTAGAATATATTGCACCTGCAACGGTGTTTTAAAATTAAAATGTTCCATAATTTGTCATTCAATGAAAGTGATATCCTGCTGTAGCTGGTACAAGTTTCATCAACATTTGTGCAGTTTTCCTGGGAAATTAAAGTCAAGCCTTCGCGAATTACCTCAGAGAGATTGTGATCAATATTAGAATAATTAAGAATTTTTCTTCGTGAAATTTTAACTTTGGAATACCCGTTCTCGGTGGAATTCAACATTGGCGAGTATGGTGGTAAATATTTCAATGTTACTCGGAAAGGCAGCAAAAAAAATTTCTCTTACTTGTAAGGTTTTGTGTATGCTGTATTGTCCATAATAAACCAAATACAAACCCGATCATTAATTTTATCGATAAGTTCCTTTAAAAATTCACAAAATTTATCTGTGATAATATTGTGGTGAATTATGCCTTCGTTGTTCATAGCAGCAATAGTGCAATATATTATAATCTCTATATATTTTAGAAATTGTTATTTTAGTTGCACTAGAGTTTATTTAAAATGAATTACAGTTTAATTTAATTTACTAAAAGTCTGTTATATTTGAGGTAAGGTTGATTTCCTTTGGCTTAAGGTTGAATTTCTTTGGCTTAAAGTTTAATTTATTTGACGAAAGGTATAATTCAATTGGTCAAAAGTTGAATTAAAATGAAAAAAGGTATATCAAATTGACTTGGAAATAAGAGCTTCAGATGATTTTCTAATAAATCTAGACTCGCTGTGTGCAATAGGGAATACCCTATTATTTCGTAGGACAGCCTTGGCATGAAAGGAATAACGGGTAGAAAATTGAGGATTATTGGGCTGAGCCAAGGAGGTGACATTGACGTCGGCGGTTTAGTAGGGGTAGCCGATGATGGTCCACATTTTGGTATTTACCGATTTTCTATCCACTCACCCCGGTGTGCATTACGGTTGATTGTTTGCGGCTCATAGCTGAAGGTAGGAAAAACAGAATGGCAAACTATTCTGAGATGAGCAGAATTTCACTGTACGTCCGAATGTTACTATAAGTGTTTGAGGGTGAGCTTGGTATATAGCTCGTGCGATCAGATTAGAGATTTAGTCAGAGTCATAGAAGTAGCGATAAAAGACAGATAGACATCCGACATTACATTACATTAGTATATGGTAGATGTAACGCAGCAGCAATTTTTTGTTATATTAGGAATGTATCGGATTACTACAAGAGACAGCTTATTTAAAATCGAAGAACTAATTTCAATTGTATCTTTCAACTTATGGAAAATATTTTGTAGTGTCAATAGTTGCTATTGATAAGTCAGCGCTATCGCTAATAAGCTGGAAGACCTTCTTTTGGACTCTGTCTATAACGCGTACAATGCAGTGTCCAACTATGTGTATTATACTCTAATCTAGGCCTGATATGAGACTTGTAAATTTGCGCTAAGTCTGATGGATTAAAATATTTCTTGCATCTTTGCAAGAATCCCCCAGACATTTCATACCAGAAATATGATCGGAACAATTCTTATAATGATAAAAAATGAGAACATGGAACTTATACAAAATTATGGTATACAAAAGTGGTTAAGTGGTATTCAGACTGTATACATATAATACTAGTATGCACTACGATTTAATAAGAGTACTTTATAAATAATGTATGAAAAGAAGTTTCTAATTTAAAAAAGTTACTTAAATTCGTGCTTACAAATATACATATAAAAACGAGATATTCTGTTCGTTATCAGCTAAACTGTGCTGCAGGCTTCTTTTTTCACACAAAAATCTGAATGTAACGAAAGGCACACATGGAATGAATTGAAAAAGAAAAGCATACAATAGTACCTACACTATACATCAATTTTCATCACTATTAGGTCATTTTCTAGAAATATAGATAAGCAGTAGTTGACTGCGAAAAAACGAAAAAAGATTACTCCTTCCCATATTTCCTTCCATCTGGTTTAGCTTTCGATTACAACTGAGTCTTCTCGACAAACTGCAGTAGTCGAACGCGCAGAGAGATTTGTAGTTATTAATTTTTTTCTAATTTAATTGAATCAGTAAATATGTGAGTTTTCTTGTTAAGTTAAACAAAATACATTAAAAATTCGGATATACACACACATAATTAATTAAATATGAAGCAATTACGCAATTCATAATTGTGCATATACATAATTTAAAATCAAATTCATAATCTTACAACAACTGAAAACATTAATTTACAATTCGCCCTTGAGGTATTTTTCCATACCGTAGCGAGGATAACCACCATCCTACCTGAGTCCGGATTTTAAATTTATCCCTGAAAAGGACATGTGGTGCGTCTCAGAAAATTTAAAAATTTCCTACTGATTAATGTATGGAAAATTCCATCCATAATTAGGACGCTAATTCAGAAAATATCCTCTGAGATAATAGTTTCCGAACAGAAAACTTTCCATTAGCTGCGCGCGTTAAATTACCAATACATGTTTAAATTGTCATATTTGTGTATGGATACGTTTTAAATGCGTTTCAATTGCAATGTGCGACGACCGATGGTGGTAGCTCCAGAGCGGCTAGCGAAGATTCGTTATCATTAATGATACATTCCCACAATTAATATACGAATTACCCTCGCCGAATGCACTTGAAAAGTTTACTTCAAAGCCAAGAGAATTGAGAATTGAATCACATAAAAAGTGGAACATTGAGAATATTTATCCGGGTGAAAATTGTGTGCTATCTCGATGAGAATATTACAAGGAAGTCATTGAATGTTATTAATCTTTTAATGAACATGTTTTTTTTTTGTAATGAGAAGTGAATAATTGAAAATAAATAAATAAAAAATCGCGAAATTAATTTGTGTGTCGTTAACATTTATTTAGGTGATTTGATAAGTTTTGTCGCAAAAAATGCGTTTGTTTACGGTTTGTATTATTTATTATTATTATTGACAATTATTTTTTCATATGAATTTTATTATAGAATGAATTTTCGAAAATTAGATATCGAATGGAAAATGGTTCGTATAGTGTACTCTTCTATTTCCAAATTGTTAAACGCGCTATATCTAAACGGAAAATTTGTTTATACCAGTTTTTTTTCGAAATTATCGTACTATATTATTGCAAATCTTTTAAATGTGAATGATAGGTAGTATACATAATAATTTATGTATTCAAATCAAGAAATTCATCCATATGTATCATAACAATAAGATTGTTGCTTTAGAGCTCACAGAAAAAGGAGGGATTTTGGCAAACGATTTGAATCCTAGTTTTCATATAAACTTATGTCAGTGAGTACTTAGGACGTTTTCACGAATTCGGGCACAAATCATCTTTTCATATTTCTTTACTTTCTCTAGAAATTCTGCAATTTTCAAAATCCATGAAAATTCATCCAAAATGCCTGGAGCTTCTTAGATTTTTATTCTTGTGCATTGCCGCCCCCTTACGGCACTTGAAAAGAAATTGTTGACTGTTAAGCCGTCAGCTCCAGACGATGCACACACTTGTCACATATTTGACAAACGTAAATGTGCCGCATATCTGGCTTGATTTTTCGTTAGACGCATCAGCCATCTATATACGATTCTATAATGTGGCGGCAATGTATTCACTTGGATAAAGTTTGTACAAATTGAGATGATGCGTTTGCCCACTGCCTTCTTTATTACAGGCCATGGCGTTAAGACTTTCTTTGCTTGCATATGTATGAGAAACGTGTCGTTTCAAAGGTTTTAGCATTGCGAATAATGGGGAAATAAACACGTTTCACGTTTAAAAATTTAACCTGAATAAACCACGCTGCTGATGATGATAGTTCTAACGACTATTTATAAGTCAAAATGTTTACTTTTAGGAAAGTGATAGTAATTGTATGTATTTCATTCAACAAAACAGTTTTTTGTTTCCGAGTTTTTCTAAACTTTACCCAATACGCTGTGAAATGAAAGTGTTTTCGCTCAAGACGAAGCTTGAAGTCTCTTAGCCTGCAAATCATGAATATGATTTTCTAATGAAAGAGAAATTCAAATGCATAATAATTAAATATGAATTTAATTTAATTCTTTCAATTAAGTTTAATTTGTTTCAATTTTAAGTTTTTTGACCTCCAATTTGTCATTCTCTAATATATTCTCTCCGTTTGTACGTCCGTCCTTCCGCACGATAGCTCGAGAACGCGTGTACTTAGAGAACGAAAATGGGACAAATCGGCTAACTCCTTCGTGGGTTGCCATATAAAAATTTCGGTTTTCATTATATATTTGGACACTGCCTGAGAACGCGTTAACGTAGAGAACTGAAATTTTGTACAGTGTTTTCATAAAAACAGTAAATACAATTTCAAAATTGGACTTTTTGGTGTTGTCATATAAAAATTTAGATTCTTTACGTATCCTGTGAAAACGATCAATCCTAGACGAAATCGGTTTTAATCTCTTTTACTGTCCGACGGACCGTTCTAGAAATATATGCGAAAAACCACTTCAAAAATCAAACTTAAACAAAATTACATACATATGAGTATTCATCTATATTCTAGGGTATCGTAAGAATTAGTCTTAACTACTATTTTGGGCTGTAAAAAAATATAAAAATAGGTAAATCAAATTAAAGGGGGAGGCTTGAATGGAAGATAAGCTTACACGTGTTACCCGGGTGTAAAGATCCCGTCCATATTAATATTACTGTTATTTCTACGATTAATAAAATTTATTATCTCAAGCTTAAAAAGCCATGACCTGACTCTGAGTGATTATTAATTTTTTTTTTCAAGCTTAAAAGGAAAAAAATGTTACAAACACAAAGCAGTTCACCGTTAGATTAGGTACCCTTGAACCGTACCTCCAAAATGCGAATTATTGTTATTTGTTATCAGCATAACATTATGATAGTTAGCTTTGTCTTTATATAGTTAGTTCAATATGCTCAACGGACCTTATTTCTGAATAATTAATTATGAAACGAAATTATTTAAATTAGTGAAATTACAATAAAAATTACATGCGCACGTGTTTTTCTCAATTCCAATGCGTAAATTATGTCATTTGTAGCAACTACAAAAAAAAAAACAAGGGATTATCTTATTTTACCCGCACTTTTCTTCTCTACTTCAGGAAAATCATTGATTTTAAAAATTATGAATTTCGATTACAGCATTTCGATAGAGCATATGGTGCATTTGTTAAGATTAAAAATGTAGGAAAATTCTACTTGCACTAAATTTCCTTGATCTTAAAAAAGATCTTCTAATCAAAGGTCAGTAACCATTTGATAATATTATCAAAAAATTTTGTGAAATAATTAATATAAAAAAATAAATAAATAAAATAAAGACAAGCCGTCTGCTATGATATCAGACAGCGAGCTATCGCATGGTGCTAAAGTTTTTAGTGTAAAATTTTCTATCTAGCTCAACTAGTTCAGAGGAGATTGATTGCTGAACGAAGGTGTCGAAATCAGTCCGGAACAGAGCAGAGCTCTGATAAAAATATTTGAAGTTTTTATTTAATATTGTTTGTGGGTGGCTTATCGAAATTGTGTTTGTGATTGCCATTAAATTTAACAAACATAGATAAAACTTGCATACGCGAAATTTTTTTGTAATCGCTGTGATATTTATTTATTGGAATCGTGTCGTGTCAAATTCATCAAAACAAAAAGTGACTTTGTGTCGGTGACCGGGATGGATATTTTCATAGCCACGGTATAGAATGATGGTGCTATTTCTATTTTTATTGAATTAGAAAGTTATAGCCATGAGCGTTTTTATCATTAGATTGTTATCAAACCATAAAAATATGAGTTCATTCCAGTTTCATTAGATTATTTCCAAATTATATATATATATATTTTTTTTTCAAAATCTATTTAAAAATTTTTACGCATGGGTATTTAAATGAAAAGCTTTTGTATCCTTTGCCCATTAAGAAAAAAATTAATGCAATTACAATTACAATTAAAAACAAAAAGCTGCTCGTAATATTCTTATGGAGCTCTAACGATTCAAAAATGCAAGTGATATAGTTAGGCAGACATTGCTATTTACGATCAGTCTTTCAATGTACACCCATCCTACACATCTCCACCAAGAAACTATCGGAGGGACACTATGTTTGTGCAGATAATATTAAAGTACTCCCTGCAACAGGTTATTAGTTTCATGGCTAATCTGGGCTAATATACTCGCGTCAACCTATCCAAAATGAATGGTATAATATTTTGTTTATCCTTTTCTTTATCCAATTTCAAGTCGACCTATTACAGTTTTGAATATTAGGATCTCTTGCTCATATGAAGATCTAAATTCACTGCTAATGTATAATGCAGAAGAAAAGCTAGGAAAAAGTATATCTTAATATTTCCATTTTGATTTTAGGTTACAGAAGGAATTCACATATAGATTAGATTAGGAGATCCATTTGGTGCTGGATCCAGTTTTAAATGGTATAAGCTTCACGGTATTATATGAGATACCGCAAAATTGTTCCGGTCCTATGAGAGACATAAATAAATTTTTTTTTCAGTAAGTCATCATTATCATTCCCATCAATTACCGAGTATTACCTGGCACCCATTGAAGTGTTGGGTGGTTCTTTGTACCAAGATTTTTTAATGATTGAATGCATTCCCACATTAATCTAGTTTTGATCTCAGGTGATGAGATGATTTTCAATGCTTGGCTATCTATACAGATATACATATATACTTTTATATTTATTAGTGTAGGATCGGTTGAGGTTTTCGTATGTACATCTAGTGATGTCATATACTTCTGCCTGGAATATAGAAGCGTATTTTCTTTATATCATATATTCGTGCGGTCTTAGAACCGTCGGTGTACCAGATTAAGGCTTCATTTACTAGATTTATATCTATTTCCTCCTTATTTGGTATCTTGAGAGGCAGGCAAAAGTTCTGTTTAACAACCATTCTGTCTGATATCATGTCCAGTATTGAATTTACTTATATTCGGTTGGTTATATTACGTAGACTTTTGGAGTCCCATTTTCACTATAACCATCTGTCCAGACTCTGTTGTAATAAGTCTTTCTACTGATTTATAAAATCAGATGATTATGTTTGGCTTTCTTGGCTGTTTTATTATAGATATGTTTTCTCATATTCTCTGTTGAAGAACATTGCTAAGATCCACCTATTATAGATTGAGTTCACATCATATCTGACCAGTACCGACAAAATTGATCCTACATACACATCCAAACTGGTTTTTAATATTTGAAAAGTAGCATAGGGCGATTTTTCAGTTATAAAGTAGTAAGATATAATTTGAAAATGCGGAAACCCCAATATCCTCCTACCTGAAATTCATGTACTTTGTAAAACTGCTGCTAATAATTTAAAGATACCAGTGACAAATATGAATTTATGTACTAAAACTAAAAATTGTCTCTAAGGTATTTGAATCATATTTTATTGCACATTAAATAGACTGACATATTCCTATTCATAGTTAAAAATTTAGCTAAAGCTAAATAAAATAGTGCCCAATCTCTATTATTCAATTAAAACAATTTTTTGTTTTATCCTCATCCACAGACAGGACGAAAAATGAGCGGGGAGCGGCAGCCATTATTAAAAAATGCTGAACCTATAGATTTGGAACAAGGTCGCTATGTACCCCGTCCAGATATTCGAGATTCACCAGATAATGGCCTGGTTGATGTTCAAAGTGACGAAAGTAGTAGTAAGTGTGTTCCTTGAAAAAAAAATGCTTTTAACTTTATTTCTTCCCTTAATAGTAGGATCACAAGAACTACGAAAACCAGATGAATATAATCCAGCACACCATAGATCTTTAGAACATCCAACGTCAAATTTGGATACTATGATTCATTTATTGAAAGGCAATATTGGAACTGGTATTCTTGCAATGCCTGATGCTTTTAAGCATGCTGGACTCTATGTTGGTTTGTTTGGTACTTTAATCATGGGAGCTATTTGCACTCATTGTATGCACATGTTGGTCAATTGTGCTAATGAATTGTGTAGACGTTTACAAGTACCAGCAATGAATTTTTCAGAAGTAGCTTTTAACAGTTTCGACACAGGGCCTATTGGTCTTCGACGTTACTCATATCTAGCAAGGTTAGAGAAAATAAAACAAAAATTAATGATAAATAATTCTATATTACCATTTTCCATTTCCATTACAGAAAGGCGATAGCAACTTTTCTCTTTATAACACAGATGGGATTTTGCTGTGTTTACTTTCTGTTCGTCGCTCTCAATATACAGGAAGTAATTGCACATTTCTTCGTTAGTTTGGATGTACGGATTTATCTTTTACTTATGTTGGTCCCAATGATTCTATTAAATTTAGTACGAAATTTAAAATACCTGACGCCAATTTCTCTGTTTGCTGCCGTACTTACAGTCACCGGATTGGCAATTACATTTTTTTATATGCTTCAGGATTTACCTCATGTTAATACGGTTAAACCGATTGCACCATGGTCACAACTTCCACTTTATTTTGGAACAGCAATTTATGCCTTCGAAGGAATCGGAGTTGTGTTACCATTGGAAAATAACATGAAAACACCACAAGATTTCGGAGGATTGACTGGAGTTTTGAATACTGGAATGGTTATTGTGGCATGCCTGTATACTTCTGTTGGATTCTTTGGTTATTTGAAGTATGGCGATAATGTGCGCGGTAGTATTACACTGAATCTCCCACCGGAAGAAATGTAAGTATGAAAACTATTTGGAAAACTTTTAATTATTTTTCTTAAAAAATAAAAATAACAAATAACGCGATAGATAGTTAGAAAGTTCAACAGATTGTGCATTTAGGTGCATCGAGTATGTAAAAAAATCTCTTTGAGTATTGGGAATACTGCTGATAAGCTCCGTGCGGGGAGCGAAAACCTTTCGGAATAGCCAAGTAGATGACTACACGGCCCCATATTGACATAAAAGTTAGATCTGATCGGGTTCTCGCGGAGAACCTATATATCTCGACGTGTCGAGTAACGAAGCTGCCCCGTATAAAATGCACCCGCGATGGTGGAATGTAGTGAACCACCCGCTCGCACGACGTTTATCATGTTGTATATATTTTTACATATACAATATGAGGATAGGCTGAGCATCCACTAAACAAAAGTCGATATTATTTTTACTTCCACCACCGACGCAATGCTATTTTTAAATAAAACTTAAAATAATATTGAACGCATATAAACTTGCCTTTAAAGTAAATAATTAAATATTCGAATTAAGCAAATAAATTAAAAAATTACTAAATTACTATCATGTTTTTACTTTTATTTCAGGCTTTCTCAACTAGTTCGCATTATGATGGCACTGGCAATTTTCCTGTCATATTGCCTTCAATTTTATGTTCCTGTAAATATGGTTGAGCCTGTTGTCCGACAGTATTTCAGCACTGATCGTGCAAAGAAAATTTCCGAAACTGTTCTTCGAATAACGCTAGTTATTTTTACATGTATGTACATAAAATATATTATATTAAAAATAATACTTTCGATGAGAAATCTACTAATTTTTTTGTTTTAATTAATCTTTCTTCAGTTCTTTTAGCTACCATCATACCAAATCTGGGACCTATTATTTCCTTAGTTGGGGCCGTTAGTAGTTCGACACTAGCTGTGATAGTTCCACCGGTCATTGATATTGTTACATTTTGGTCTATTGGTTTCGGAAAATATAAATGGATTTTATGGAAGGATCTTGCTATATTACTTTTTGGCATATTAGGTTTCGTATTCGGAACTTATGCAAGTCTTGCGCAAATATTGAATCCCCATATTGATTAAGATAAAGAAATAAATAAATAAAATTAATTATCTTAGATAATATGCGTAAGGCAATTATAATTTATAAGTTAAAAGGTTATATAGTATGTGTCTGTTGAGTTTTTAGACAGATGTCCTAAAACTCAGGTGTGTGTGTGTGTGTGTGTGTGTGTGTGTGTGTGCGTATGTGTGGTTCTGGTGCTATAATTTGCATTGATTTGATTCAAATTTACTGCCAAAGTTTTAAGTTTTCTGTGCACATAAATCAAAGATTTTTTTCTTGTTATTTATACAATATGTTCAGAAAATGTATTTTTCACTTTAAAATAATAGAGAGAGGGCGAGATTGAGAGAGAGATGGAGAGGAGTTAAATTAAAGTTTATAGTAAAGTTTATTTAAATGTTGAAAAAAAAAAACCGATAGATATCTAAGGGAAAATAATCAAATAGTACCTACTACTTTTTCAAAAGTCTCAGACTTTTGATGATAATTTTACAATGGCACAATATTTCGTGACAGAAAGTACAATAATATTTTTTTCTTTTTTCAAACCGAAATCTATCTTTAAATTATCCCATCTACATGTAGATATACATACTAAGAGTATTTAAGAATATTGTAATATTTGTAATAGAATTTAAGAAGCAAAGAAAGAAATAAAAAAAAAAGAATAAAAACGAAAACCATTCTCCTCTTATTTATAAATTAGTTTTTAAAATTAGCTTTTATGTAAGCTGTGATTTTGGTATGTGCATGGCTTGTTTTTATGTAGATAAAAGAATGCCTAAGTTTAAGCGACTTTAATTTTGAAATTCTATTGTTCTATTCAAACAAACATAATTATGTACCTACTTACGATTGTAGAATTGTATGTAACGTCGCCATAACTGTATATAATATTAATGTACATCTGTGATTGTGTAATTATTTTAATATTTTCAGCAATTATAGACAAATGACATTATGTTTAGTAATATTTCCCAACAGTAATTATGTAATCGACAATAAACAATAAAGTAATATTAAGCATACGATTTTCTTGGAATTTCTTTCTCCCTGTTTACCTACTTAGTTGAACACATATTTTTGAGTTAAAAACAAATAATGGGACTGTATTTAGCATTTCAACTTTACAATAAATAATTAAGAATCCTCCACTTAAGCAACTCATGAAGATGTATGAGTAGAATTCACTAAAAGTTATTCGTATGGCATCAGAGCGACAAAATAAATTAAAACGAATTTTGGCGGAAGTAACGTTATGGCACCGATAACTACCTAATAACAGATATATCCGAGCAAGGCCCATAGTCAGATGTGATGGCACTCAGTTCATATTAACTGGTAAGTTTTGGCTAACTTTAGCGAAGCTCCGAACAACGAATTATTAGGGGTGGCCAAGACGTCGACCGCGGTCGACTGGTCGATCGCGTAGACGTTTTTGGTAGCGCGTGAGAGTAAAATCAATTGAACAAAAATTACAATAAATTGTCATTTTCAGATAATTGAAGAATTACCAAAAACTTGGAGCACATTATATAAATCGGGAATTCTAAAGTTTCGCCGAGCAGTTGGAGAATTTACACGAGCAATTCGAAAGAAGCTTTTGGAACTCGGAAAGAAGTCATCAGTTTCAGGCTGTTCTCTTTTATCGAAGGCATTAACATTGACAAAGTATATATAAATATCGCCAATTAATTGATGCTGAATTTGTTGTGGCCGAAGAAGAAATTATAGTTGTTGCGACATAAGTATTTTTTAAATCTGGAGCACTCGGAAATACATACAGATTTTTTGAAAATTTCTTTTGCGTTTTATTTAAAACCGTTGCTTCAAAAGTTTGGACACCCCATATAGTAAGCCGCTAACAAAAAGAGCATTTACACTGCATTCTTCCAAGTAAAGTGCTTAAATTATAAATGAATTGTTTTTATCATGTCTTCGCTTTGATGAATAAAAGAGGTAGGCTATTGGTTAGCTACTTCGTTTCAAGTCTGGGGGAGCTGCAAAGTAAAGAGTTCAGATATATCCTGAGTTTTCTGAGAGAAGCAGGAAGATAAAAGGTTTTAGATATATGCTGAGTTTCCTAAGGAAAGCAATTGTTTTCTGCCAGTGACGACGTCGAGGTCTCCACATAGATCGCTTCGTTTTGTACAAACTGTCGCATCACGTGGAACCGAGACGTCAACGCCGGCAAAAACATATTACAAATTGGCCTGGCCCAACTCCGGGGCAGGCCAATACACATAAACTCCCGAAGTACCAGCCTCCCCTGACGCTGAAGGCTGAAACACACACATTGTGTTTCAGCCTGAATAGGTGCTTTGACGTTTCGGCTTAAGCAAGCCGAAATGTGTTAGGCAGCCATGACCCCCTTGCGGGGTTTAAAAGAACCGCTGTGAGTTGCGGCAGGCAATGACATATATATTGTGTATATATGTTCATGTGCCATGACGCAATTTAATCGGTACTTTTATCATGTCTTCGTCCATTTTGACGTATTACTAACATTATTTTTTTCCTCATTGTTATAACTTTATCAATTTAACGAAACTTTAACGTTATTTCTGAGCCCTGGTACATAGACCTGGGTTATCTGTTATTACTTGTCTCTGATTATGGTTTAGAGTGTTACAGTGTCTCTAGTTTGGATTCGAACAAAAACGAATGCATTTAAGTATCTAGATATGCTATAGTAGGATTTAAATAAATATGGGATTATCAATCAGTGTTGTATTTATGTACATGCCCTGGTACAAAAATCGAAAAAGAATTTTTATAATTATTTATCATTATCGGATCAGCAACTTCCTTAAGTGCCCAACATTCATTAACATAATGTTTTCTCACAAAACGAATTGGAAAAACAAAAGTTTCAAGTTACAACCCAAGTCGTAAAATTTGTCACTCAAAACTTAAAAAAAAGAAAGAAAAATATTTGAAACCGACAAATCTTACCTTCAGTAAATATCGTGATAAATGCAAAATTTTTAGCACATATATACAATACAATATAACGATTTTGCACAGTAAAGACAAAAATGATCAAGTTTTCACAGCAAAAAAGCTCTGATCAGCAAAATATTCCCTACGGGGCGAGAATGATGACATGGGGATGGTTTGAGGAACCCGGCAAGGGATTCACTTGTACATTCAAGCCATCGTCCAGCGGGAATCTTTTGGACGTGATTATATACATCCAAACAAGAAAGTTCCTCAGGGTCGAAAGTGCATTTTCGGACCTAATGAAGAAAGCTCGTTGAGTTTCATTTTTTGGATTCGGTTGAGATCGCCACGTAGGCATTTGTTACCTGAGAATTTAAAAAGACAAGAAAAAATCGTGATCGAGAGGTTTTCTGGTTGGATCAGTTCCAAAAAAGAGAATATTAATTATATTGTAGTTTATGGTTATATACATACTTGTTTGTAACCCGACAGTTGTTAGAAGTGTAATAAATAGTTGCCCGATTCTGGTTAAAATAAAATTTGTAAGAAGAAAGTGGTTAACAGTGTAAAGTCGTTACCAGATTTCATTAAAATAAAAGTTTACTATTTACAACTTTAAGAGAAAAGAAAAATAGTAATTGTCATTAAAAAAATAAACTTTTGGTCTATAGATTGCCTACTTATAGAAGGGAGCTCGCTCCTACTATTCCCAGTAGTGCGGTTAGACAACACCCAGTCTTTTTGGAGAAAAGTTCATAACAGCAGCTGGTCAAATTTTTAAAGTTCAGCAAGATAACGCTGTCCATACTACCCGTCGGTTAAAAACTGGTTTTCAGCAGATAATATTCAGATTCTCGAATGGCCATCACAAAGTCCTGATTTTGAACCAATAGAAAACCCATGGATAATAATGGCCAGAACCGGTACATGAGTCAAAACCAAGAAATGAGGCTCCTGTTTGACAGAGCTTGGAATGCGTTTAGAACAATTTTTGACTCCAAACCAATGAGAAATCTAAAAAGTATTAAATGTATTTCATTTTAACTTATTCAATTTTAATATGTACATTTATTTTATCATCTTAATTATATGAATATCCACATATTTACTGTATATTACACATATATATGTATATATAAACATTTCAAATTGTTTTCTTCCTATAATCCGTATCCTTTTGAAACAACATACGTAAAAGGATGCTCAAGATTTTATATGGAATATATAAAATCAAACAAATAATCATAAAATAAAAGAGGAAAACATCTAGTAAAACATATTGCCACCAGTTCAAATGTACAGCGGATGATTTTAAATGCTTGGCACCCTTATATCTAATAATATATTCTATCCAATACATAGATTCGTCCATAGGATGAATAGGATTGTCCTTAAATAGTAATGAAAGTTCTTTCACACGCTCCCTATATTTTTTATCTGTTAAAATAGTTGTTATTTTTTCGTATAAATTTTCTACGGTTAATTTTGAAAAATCAATAGATAGAGCATATCCCTCCCGAATTGATTTTATGCTGTTACGATGCTGTGAAATATAAAATAAGAAATTTTAATCTAAACCAGTTCAATTTGATTTTTTCTTCTTTAAACCTGATCTCCAAAAAGTGGCATGAAAAGCATTGGTACTCCATAATATAAGCCTTCTTGTGTCCCAAATATTCCACCATGAGTTATGAATAAAACAATGTTTTTGTGAGCTAATACATCATTTTGCGGTAGCCATTTTTTCACCATAACATTTTCTGGCAAGTTTTGTATACTTTCATCTTCATATTTCCATAGAACGCGCTGTTTCAGCTTGCCGAATGTTTGTAAAATAATTAACGCCTTTTCTGGTGGCATATCAGTACTTTTCAAATAAGATCCTAAACTGAAGTAGATAACGCCATGTTCCGCATTATCAAGAAAAGACTACAATTTTAATTAACATAAATGTAATGTGGTGGCTACTTATACATATTTAATGAAGTTACCTTAATGTCTTTTGGTAACGGTTTAACTGGTTTTATGTGAATACCTCCAACATTTAGAAGACCTGGCATGCTAGGTCTAGGTGGACTTGTACTTCTATGGCTATTTATCAACATCAGTGAAATATTTTTTTCAATATCCAATAAAGATGGGAGTGGTTCGCTATCCGCTATTAGCATTTATGGATTATTAAATGTTCACTAAAATAGAATTTTACACATGCACGCATAATACATTATTTGCATGAATCTTTCTAAGGCATTTTCAACTACATAATATTTAGGTCTAAGCCCTCACAACAGAATATTCATTCCTTCATTAATATTCATTCTACACATCCACGCACACATCTGTTTAAATTCATACTCAAAGTTAGTAAGATTACTTGCTGTAGATGACCTTACAACAATACTCGTTTGATACAGAACGAATCGAGTCTTAGCGAACGCCCCTAAAATCTAAAGCCATCTAATATCACTCGAATATGTTCTCAACTCTTTTCCGTCGATGAAGGGAATATTTCAAAGTTACATGGAAATATCTGGCAACATTAGCTGGTTTAATCTCATTTTTTGATAGTTTTTGAACTTTTATCATTTGCTAAGATATGGAAACACGAGTAGTGAGGAATTATTCCTAGACACAGAGGGAACTTTTAATAAAAGTCCGCACTGAGTTTATACAAGAATCTCTTACATAGATAAATGTTTAGAACTGCTCTTTGGCTAGTCAGTTGCTCAGAGCACGGATATTCAGTCTGATCTAATCAAAACCCATATGGGTGACAGAAATATGTCTGCAGAGAAATTCCACAAGGTGAGTGTGGCTAATTTTTATCAAAAAATTTCTTCAAAAATAGATAGTGATAAATTGAAGGTAGTTGTGTAGGCGAATAATGTAGTGATTCTGATGTGGGATATTTCCTTTCGCTATTAGTAAGATTATGAATTAATCTCGTGTTCCAGGAACTGCGGACTATATATAAACTCTGATTTCAATCTACCTAAACTGGGGGGACAAGCACTCTTACTTGAATAAATTCTCGAGCAAAAATTGAGCTGGAAAGAAAATATCTTCTATGCCTGTAAGGGAAAAAATGTGGCTACAGTATTGGTGTATCAGTTCTCCACCACTTGTTCATTGTGAAACCTATTTTAATTCCTCTGAATGCTGTTAAATGAGACATTTTCTCAAATTTCCTAACTTCAATTAATTCGAGATGGATTAACTTAGTCATACGAACTGTGGTATCATGGTGATTTTAGCTAGATTAAATTCTATGAAATCGTTGTGTCAGGTAAGGGCATGGTCGATTCTCTATCAGAAATTCAGGGAAGAGGTTGTTGCTGCCTAAGATTTTAGTCAATAATATTACTTTCAATTTAAGGAAGCTTCTCCTAAATTAAATTGCAATTAGTAATACCTTTGGTAATACATAACATATAAAACTAGTGCTGCCATCTATTAAGACATGAACCAAACAACCCTTGCAACCAGTATATACCACTACATACATATACATAATGCCAATATTGGGTGCAGTTAAACAAAAGTTCTGTCGGTATTTCATTATAACGAAATAATTTATTTCATTGTCGAATTGTATCATTATTTATTCAGGTACTCGTCTAAGTTCCGTTTGTTATTCCAAGATTTTTTATCTTTATTTTAATTTCTCATCTGAAGTCAAAGGCAGCATTAGTAAGTTTGCAGAATTTAGTAGCTTTGTTGCTAGTTGCTGTATTAATTCTCTTAGATCCATTTTATTTCTTAAACTTTTGCATCCCGTTTCATGTGATAGCACGTTACATGAACTCACAGTTGATACGTCTTCTATTAAAATGGTGTTATTCTTCTTCAAATCTGTGTAAGTATTCCTGTATGATCGGTTTCCTGCCGGTTGCATAGCCAGCAAAAGTCTATACAAAACTAAAAATATGAAATACCCCAAATTATGATAGATGACCGAGCTCAAACTATAACCGACATAACTTTCGTTAGCTAGCACCCAATATCAGAATTAATACAATTTATATTTGCACCTGAAATAGATTTAAAATGTTCCTCTGCCATCTCTTGCATTTTTGGAATGTAGTAAATTCGTCTCATTACTAAATCAAACATTGACAAGAAAGTATTGTATGTTCTTTGCATAAATGTCATTTTATCATTGTATGATAGAACTATATGAGGCACAAATGACCATGGCGTTAATAAGCCCATTGAACGATCCATATTATCAGCATATCCAAATGTTCCAATAGTTACAATAGGTGCTTTAAATTTGTGACCAAACATCAGAAAACTTTCATGGAAAAATTGCTCCAAAATGATAAGATCAAATTGTAAGTCTTTGCGTGCGATTAAATCCTTTACTCTCGTATCATTAAGCGCGTAATCGGATGTCAATTGACCAACGCTCCACCACATAAAAAGATTCTGGAAATCATTGTTGAACTTCATTTCGAATATGGTTTTTTTAGGAACTGTAATTATAGTATATACATAATTATTTATTAGATAATAGCAGCTAATATTGTTTTAATACTTCACTTAAGCGCTTGAAAAATATGATTATTGCAAATGATATGTTGATTAAAAATGAATGCAAGCAAAAAAAAAGTAAAAGTAGCTTCAAAAATGTCGAGAATTTGAGACTCCGTGAAAGATTTTGTGCGTCCCAAACACGGAGATCAAGGCGGCCCATTGTACTAACCTACTAACATCTTCTCACCAAAATCTTCCTGTCCTCTTAATGAAGCGCATCAGGTCTAGGTGAGGTAAGCTTTTCAGCTCATCTACAGATACGAGGGCAGACCCAAACTTATTCAGCCACTCCGGGTAAAGGTCACAGAAAGTGTTCGGCTCAGGCTCTCCTTCAAGGCAGGACAGACATTCAGGATCAAGACTGTCAATAACTCCCATCTTTGTTAGATGAGCGTGAAGTACGCAGTGGTCTGTGATGATGCCAACCACAGTTCTCCGTCCGAGCCGCAAGAGAAAGTCAGTGCTTGGGTTCGCCCATCGCTGCTAAAGTTTCAGATGTTTCATGCGAACATTCGTTTTGATGAAAGACCTGATTACCGAGGCGGCAACGCCTACAGCGGGTTCTAGTCCACGGAAGGGATAGCCAGAGCAAGACCTGGGTAGGACTTAGGGATATAAGATATGAATGATGAATTTTCTTAGATCTATTCAAGGTAGATTCATTCGACTCGAGAGTATAATATTGGTTAGAGCTCTATGTAACTAAAATTTGATTAAGTAAAAGGTCATCCAAGTCTATCAACATCTACGCATATTCCTAATTTTTTCAAATTTTACCACTTTTCTCGCCAAAATACATGCAAAAAAAATGAAATTACTTTCAAGATTTAGAAACATCACAACGTTATCTTTGATGACCTTCCTGTAACCATTTTTGAGATAAACCTGTGCAACCGCTTTTGAATTAAACCCCATGTACTACTTATTGATACACTAAGTAATGACGTTATGAATCATAAAAACGGGCCTATTTTGCTTATCTATGTTTACATGTAAATAGTTTCATGTGCACAATCAAATCAAAGGAAACATTTCGGAGTTTTGAAATATTGAAAACAAAAGTCATGTTTATCATGCATTTTGTTGTAAATTTTGGAAAAATTTGGATAAATTTTCCAATTTTTTGTAACTCCAGATACAATAAGAGTAAGGACCTGATTGAGCATTTCATGGATAGCTTTGATGGTTCCGCTCAAGGGCGGATACAGCCTAGAGCTCTAATAAAATTAAAATTCCCTTCATTTTTTTGCATTTAATTAAATATTGAAATTATTGTACATTACATTTTTGTACAAATTTGAAAATGTTCAAGGTACACAAAGAAAGCAAGTCTGAGCAGTTGAAATTTTAACACTACACTGCAAAAATTGAAATTTGGAGCTCATAATGGTTATCAAAATATTTAATTAAATTACTTTGCTTTGAATTTCCTTTCTACCTGGAGATGACAAATTAATAAACTTCGGAGCCCGAAAGTTTTTATAATCTATTTTAATTTTTGTGTTTTATATTCTCCTACATACAGTTCTGTATTCCAATTATTGGCTTTTACACGCTATACGTTATACTGTGTATGCACATATGGATGGATGGATGGACGGATGAATTGGAAAGATATTAAGGTGCCAGGCGAAGTCTCCCGAACAAGGACCATTGCTCACCCTCCAGACTTATGAACAATTACTCATACGACCTAACAGGACGGACGCTCTTCTAAATTCATTATTGGCCCCCAACTCTCCTTCATGGGGTCATGCAGTACTTCCAGGAGGTGCGAGCTAAAGAATATGTAACGCTTTTCTGAGCTAGTCGAACAGTGACAAAGAAAATGGGTCACCGTTTCGGATCCCTCTCCGCATCCTCTGTACACAGGATAATCAGCAAGTCCCATCCTGTATAGGTGACCACTAAGAAAAAAGTTCCCAGTGAGATTTGACACTGGATGATCTCAGGGTTTGTTTATTTAGTCTCAATAGGTTTTTCGATAAGCTTGGGTTAGGCTTACCCCACAGTTCCTTTTCTACCGAAAAGGTAATCCAACCGAAGACGACTGTGTTGGCAGTCGACCAAAGCCGAAATATTAGAGGCAATGTGTTTTGGTGCACATATGCATATATAGTAAAGGCATCTAATGCATGCATGGTCAGAGTAAAGCCAACGGATCAATTGCATATTGTATTTGACTTAGACTAGACTAGAATTAATAGCTGCATGACACCATAATATCTTCATTCATGGTTACTTACTATATTTACCAAAATTAATTGATTACTAATGTTAGATAAAAACAATTTTAATATGTACTGATGCAGAATTATTATTTCTAAAACGAAAATAAATGATGCATTTCTAGATTAGATAAAATCCACTCTGTACACAACATGACTTTGTTGTGAAAATATGCTGGAAAGATTGTTTAAATATATTTTTCAAATGTCACACACACTGTAAAAAATGTGTACAATTGTTGCCACAAAGCTTAGGTATTTTTTCCTAAAATGTAGGGAATATTATAGTAAAAATGCTTTATTTATAAATGTTAAGATTTCCGAAAAATCTTTCCTAAGAAGACTTTTAAGACAACAGATCTAATGAAATTGGTATTCAGACCACTCATAGAGACTAGTGGAATATGCACATCTGGTCGATATGATTTCTGTACGTAAATTGCTATGTATAGTATGTATTACATTTCACACATATTTCATACACACACACTATACATAATTAGTTGTGTAAAACTATCTAAAATTTGTGGTTTCCTCATGACCGATAGCCCATAGGAAGAAGTCTTTGAGTAATAGAAAACAATACCTTAATTAGCGAATTTATGATAAATTTCCTAGTTGAATAGATCAGCAATTATTCACCAGCAAATCAGCATACTTTCTTAGTTTACATTGGTAGCTCATTTAGAAAAAAGATTTATTCAGTATAAAAACTGATGAAACCAAAATTTGGATATGCATAATGCCGATAACATTATCTAATTATGGTGCCCTTGTCAAGGAACAGAAAAAATGAAATTCTTCTTTATCTGCGCTCAAGAGCCTTCAATTCCAAACAGCCAATTGGATGGGTTTGCTATTTTAATTTGACTTTACCTTTTCTCAGGAATTTTAGATTTTAGTTGATGAGAAGCAAATAAAATTTCTATCGCTTTCCCAAGTAGAAGCAGTATTGACAATGATTTTAGGTAATTATGCGATTATAGTTAGTTACCATATCATGGTATAACGGTTCGTGAAAGCAATTCGTGCGTTGTTGTAGTAGTATTACTTTTAAATGTAAATGGACGTTTTCATGGAGAAAGCGCAGAGATTGCTGTAACGTCAGACGGAAATTTCTGCACGTTCCGTAGAAACTTCCATTTATATCTATTACAAATTGAATAAGGCATGGGAAGACGGTGACTTTGGGGAAATTAAATTTTTTATATTATTTTTACGCTCTGATAAAGGGCAGCAAGACCAAATATGACGTTGACCCGGCATACAAAAGTTTACGTGGCATTCACATTAAAAATGGTTTCTACGATTCGTCTCATAAAGCGAATCTTGTTAAGTTTGCTGCCGGCCAATACAAGACGGTCTTCAACAATAACATTTGGATGCATGTGTACGTAAGAATCAGAAAATTCTTATATCGTTTCTCAAGAGATAAACGAGAAGTTTATGGAACGTTAGATTATTTGTTCATACGCGGAAGTATATCTGTACCGAATGCAAAACTTTTGCAGCAAATGACTGAACATCTTGGTTATGTTGATGATACTGTGAACTTTTACAACATTAAGCAACAACAACACAATTATTTGCAGATATTTTATAAGCTGCAACGTTACAACGAGGCAAATAACGTGAAAAATTTTGCACTTATATCAATATACAAGCATGGGCTGCACCATATGCGCTACGATTCATATGCGCTCTGGCAACGTCTATACGGACTAAAATTGTTGGGCAGCATTCGTTCAAGAAGAATGGCCGAAATACTTTAAACTACCAACATCGGTGAGGCACAAAAAGTTTGATTGGTCCATTTGCACGGATGGTGTAGCGCTCACCTTTTCGATAAAGAAGGAAGTGGCAATAGCCACCATGCCTACCACCGCTAAAATGGCGCAAAACAAATAATTGTGAAGTTGAGGATGACAAGACGATGCGCGATATCCGGGCTAAATTTCAACCCGGCTATTTCAAATCATTTGTTGGATTAGATACTGGTTTTCGGGTAATCGCTAGCGGTGTACGAACACCGAATGGAGACGAACCTTTTACTCTAATAAAAATCAAGAGTTCGACATTCCACTACAACACATCTATGTATGCACGCAAAGTTTTGTTGGTGAAGTACGCAAAATCGCTTCCAACAAGTGCAGTAAAGAGCACGCAATCCCCCATGAAACTGGATTATTTGGAGTACATCAAAGAACGACTGCAATGGTTTTCGAGACGTCGAGAGCTGTATGGGCAGCGCAAAGTTGCGCGGTTGCGCTACAAGCAATATATTTGCACAGAGCGTGCAGTGCATAGCTTGGTGAAAGAAATCACAAACAATACTCATGAAACTCTAGTGTGTATTGGTTCTACCAAAATTGCTGCAAATTTGCCAATACGTGGCTACATGCGGATGCCACACACGAAATTGTTGCGGGCGCTTCAATCGCATTACTCTGTCCTCGAAGTGGATGAGTTCCGCACAACGATGCTGTGCAGCATTTGTTTTGAGCCGGCGAAGGCGTCTCGGTCTCCACACAGGTACCAGCTCTGTACAAACTGTAGTATCACGTGGAACCGAGTCGTCGACGCCAGCCAAAACATCCTGCAAATTAGCCTGGCCCAACTCCAGGGCAGGCCATTGCATTAAAACTTTTGTCGGAGTACCCACCTTTGCTAACAGAGATAGCTCCATTGACGTTTCGGCTTTTGCTCAAACGTATAATGCAGCCATGGCTCCCATGTGGAGTTTAACGGAGAGCGCCATGGGCAATGACATGACAACATTGCCCGCCGTTCATCTTCGGTAGTCCTTCGGAAAAGGAGTTTTCAAAATTTCAAATTTCATTGATCTTGAAATTTTTATCTTATATGATAATTACCGCCGCTCCGTCTAGGTTTATTTATTTTTTTATATTTTTAAGCCAAGCTCAGGGGATTTTCTATGATCCAAATCACAGCATGGCAGAAAGGAGATAGGGAAAGGATTAGAGGACATGAGGCGAGTGGCGAAGGTGCTGATGTATGTCGCTTTTAAACTTTCCCAGATTGTATGTCGGAAAAAAGACAGAGGATGGTAGACTGTTTCACATTCGCGCAATTCTGAGGAGTAAAAAAAGCATCACGGAATTTTACTGTACGGCAGAAGGTAATTTGAAGGGTAAAATGATGTGCGCGGTTTGCAGCACGAGTGGTGCGTGTAGAGATTAGACTAGATATTTCATCAGAACATTAACCATGCATGTAGAGATAAAAGAGAGAAAGGCATTCGATATTGCAGCAGTGCTCCAAGGTATTGCCACATCGCGAATGAACTTGAAGTCTCTCTTCTGGACAATATATAATGAAGCTAAGGCTGTACGACCAGCCCCGGCCCAGATATGGGAGTTATATTCCATTCTCGATCTAAGCGCCCCGTCAACGTTAGCCAAAATCAAGAAAAAATTATCTAATTTTGATTGAATCATTTGATAGAAAGAATTTTGTTTCGACTTTCAACATTTTATACATAGAGGTAGAAGAAAGCTGATTGCGTCAAATAAACAAAAATATAATTAATCATGGGAATTAATGTAGTTTTTCTTGAACGATTAAGTCTACTTTTCTAATAACTGATAATATATTTAAAAATTAATGTGCTAATGATATTTTTCTCGGTTGGCTTAAAGCCCATCTAAAATTTGCAGATCTGATCATAGAATTCCTCACGAAACAAATGAATTTCTTCATCTTTCCTATATCCCACGATCAATATAAAGTGAATTAAAGAAGAAGAAAGCACAAGTGATAATGATGTATGAGTGCAAGCAATGATTTCCAATTAACGTAAATTGTTACACATATAATATATGAGAAAAATAAAGATTTATGTAAGTACTTACAGTGGTAAGGAATATCAAACGATGGTTCGATAATTATTTCTGTATAATTCGGATGAGGTTCTGTCGTCTTGAAATTGGTGAGTGCAGTGACATGATGACCTCTTGTCACAAGTTCTTTGGCAAAATGTTCTAACCATAACCAATGACTTGGTGCTGGGAAAGGGCACATGAACAATATTCGATAGCCAGATGTTATCGGAAGCAATGCAATGAATAAGTACAAAAAATATTTCGGCAACATCTGAAAATGAGAATAATTGTTGATTTTCTTTTTTTTTCAATAAATAATTGTAAATAAAATATTAAACATAAATTTAACATATTTATTCTATGGTTAAATAACAATTTGGTATTGAACTTAAATACAGGGAGTGACAGACAAGGTGATAATGATGATTTGGGTATCGACTGGGAATCTTTAAAAACAAGACAAAATATGAGATGGTAGAGGAATTTCGTAAAACAACTAAAGAATAGAAGAAGTAAAGGAATTTATTCGAGATGACAAAATCGCCGAATTACTGAAGAGTTGAAATTTCACTATCTGGTCTCAGATGGTAAAAAAAGCAAGATTAGTCGGTATTAGATGCAAGTAAGATTTATAATGGCAAAAATTCCTTTTTTTTATGTTCATACTGAACTTATGGTAAAAAATGAAGTGACATACCAGAGTTTTCATTTCGTAACAATTACACACCGACATTCATTTAGAGTAGCGCTAGAATTGGTCTTAGCTTTATTCCTTGTTATCTTACTAGTGCTTAGGTCGGTAACAATTCTTATATTTTTATTTTATTGTATATAATCTCTAACGTGAAACCGTCATAGAATATCGCGGGGGCCGGTTTGAGGGATAATGTAGCGGTTCCGAAACAAGCTAAAGCCCCGTGGACTAGTGGTGCAAATGCTGTTGCCTCTTATTAACCAATGAAAGACACCAGAAGACGTAAACATCCTTTAAATTTGTCAATGAAGTGCTTATATAGATGTGTATCGAAAAGTTATGAAACTAATTCTAAATTGATGTGCCTTTGTTAATGGATGCAGCTTGTATGTAGATGAAACTGACAGAAGCAACAGCAGTGTTAATATTTTTCTGAACGCAAATGGCTCTATACCACAATAGTAGTATATTATAGCATTCATATACAGGTAGTCTCAGATTTAAGAAAGTGATAATATTCATCTGCATAAACAAAAATTGTAAGGGGCAGCAGGGGAAGGGAGAAAACCCTAACGGTTTCGGAGATAAATACATCATGATCAAGATTTTCTTTTTATGTACCTAAATTTTATTAACCACCAAATTATATGGACTTCCCCCTGTCTTAGATTTGGAGTTATGTAATTTTGCTGATTTTTTACTTGAACCACAAACAATAATAAAAATAGTCGTTACAAACTATTGCCATTGTTTACTTTTCTAAATGGATGAGTATTCTGATTGATTATTTCTTTAAGTATTTCGGATTAAATTTTAAACATCCTGTATAAAAAAAAAACGTATAAATAATATGTTGATAAACAAAATTCACGTCAAACCCCTTTAACTAGATGGGCCTTACAGCTTGGCGGACGGTAGCTACATACTAATTACTAGATACTTCTATCTGAGGTCATATTTGATTGGCCCAACACGAAAATGTCGAATCATATGCATGGCAAATCAGGTTTATAAAGAAATACTTTAAAGAATGAATAAGTAGGTAGAGTGAATAGCTTTATAGCTGTTTGTTAATATAAATTGATTAAAAAAAAATAAATAAAACAAAAACAATAATAAAAATCGCCACAATTCAGTAGTAGAAAACGGAGGTTGACCTTAAATTTAAAGCCGTGAAATAACTTGGGTATGAGTTTATACACGTGACAAACATATACAAAAAAATAAATAATTAAAGAAATAACTTAGCTGCTTAGCCTATGAACAATTTAAAACTTCAATTAGTCGCTGCATTAAATTAACATAATAATTAAAAAGTTCATTCAATACATATTACTTAATAGCTCAACTTGTATATATGTATATTTTAAATTGATTATCGAAAGATGACATCGCATTCGCACTCTTTGCCTGTAACTTGTATCAGCTCAATGGGCTCCATAACCAAAGTTGGAGATGGAGAAAAATGGTATAAATTTGATTAAAATTATATTTGTCTCTCTTCAGCTCAGATTCTACACTGAAACTTATATTTAATTACGATCCGTAGAGCCCGGGTAAAAGTTGTGCCATTTTTTAGAGCATTTTTATCATATTATGTCACTAGGTTAGGTTGGGTTAGGTAAGGCGGGTGCCGCTAGAAGACTAGCCTGCATCACTTACGACTTCTAGTGGGTCAATTGTGCACCTAGACCACCTCGTGGGATAATCCAAACTGTCCCAGATCCTTCCTGCTTTCCTTAGGAAACTCAGCATATATCTAAAACTCTTTACCTTCCTGCTTCTCTCAGAAAACTCAAGATATATCTGAACTCTTTACTTTGCAGCTCCCCCAGACTTGAAACGAAGTAGCTTTAACCAATAGCCTACCTCTTTTATTCATCAAAGCGGGGCACTCGCAATGCACGTGTTGAACCGATTCGATTTCCTCCGAGTCCTTACAGCTCCTCCAGAAATCTTTCGCTGCTATATCCAGTCTTCTAGCATGGTCTCCTATAACCCAGTGACTCAATTATTATTTCACTATAACTGTGGTGAAGGCTTATAGGATTCTCTAAGTGCTATCTACAATCAATATCGAAATCTAACCCAAGCATATGCAAATGGTAACAATGTGTGATATACGAGGGCATTTTGAAAAGTCTCTTGAAAAAGAAAGTTTTGGAAAAAAACAATTCTTAACACTTGACATTCGACTTTTTTTTTTCGACCGAAAATATGATTTTTTACTGACTGCATAATATCCGTTTACCCTCGGTGAATCATTTTTGAGCCATTATTTCAGATTTTGTAAAAGGAAGAATTTCACAAGAGGCTACAGTGCAATGAATACTCGGTGTGTGAGTCCGATGCTCAATGCAAGCATTTTTAACATTGCGATTGGCGATTTATAAGACGACGGCGTATTGTCTTGGTGCAAGAACACTTTTTTAGGTACTAATCTTGTTTCCGTTACTTCAACAAAGCGGATTTCAAGCGGTCTAATAATGCTTTGTTGTAGGCACGCACCCTTGATAGATTTCAATATGATTTCTTGAGGGAATCAACAAAAGAACTGTCACCATTGAAAAAATTCATATTTTTAAATACCTCTTTTTTGAGTCCGTTCTTACTCGACGATCAACAAAACTCATACACACAGCTTATTTATTATCAAATTTTTATGCAGGATTTTCTGAATTTGTTTTATTGAGATGACTACAGTAACAGAAATTTTAACCATATGCACTTGAGTATCATACCACAGAATGTCATAGACCAATGATTTCCTCTGTGTTGACTCCAATTGTGCGTCCAAAGCGTGTCCAGCCGTAATTAGTTTGAAATGATTGTGCAGACTCATCATGCAAAAGTCCAACTTGGTGTTTAATGTTACACCTTCTAAGAAGAAGAGAAATTTATGTCAATGAGTATCAAGCATCTGAAGCAAAGACATGATATTTTCGTTCATAGTAAATAAAAAGATTTTGACATTTTTGCGACAACCTTGAACAATATCAGTCAATCTAAGATAAATGTCAATAAAACAATTGTGAGAACAATTTGGTAAGTAAAATATTTACACACATCCATATCAGACATTATAAGTGTTTTAGAATTTGTTTATCTTATCTGTGTTAATGATTAGTAATATATGTATATCTGATAACAAAAGAAAAAAAAACATTATATTAAAAGAAAAACTAACTATAATTAACAAAATATTTCGCTGTACTTGATGGCTTAAAAGATCTGTATAATTTGCCATGGGGCTGTCATGCCAGAAATCCACAAAAAAATCCCTACTTCGGACTTCTCTATATTTCTTAATTGGTGTTCCAAGGAACAGTACTCATGGCTTAGTTTAAGAGGACTGTAAGTAGTATATATGTAGAAATGTGTGATTAATTCTAATGGGCCTTTTATGGGTCTTATTTCAGGTCACGACAGCCGTCCATTTATTAGTGATCGAGTTATTCTACAGACAACTACTAACCATAAAGCCATTGGATTGCTTATAAGAGTCCAGCAGATCTATATATTTTGGCATCACTTCAAAGTCTCTTTTCCGTACTACGCAAGAACAATGCAAAAAAATATAAAACAATAACATCAAGATCAATATTCATTCTTAGATTCAGTAGGTAAGAATGTTACAGTATATTACTGATCTTGGTCCATTTTCTTCTGTGTACCATTGAATCTACGCAACTTTACCTAACGCTGTCCATTAATTTAATCAAAATGTCATACACCATGCGCAGCAGTACTGTTATAACACTTTTTTTTTTTATTTGATGATAAATTTAAGAGCACATGATGTGTGAAATTAAACCACAAATTTTTGTTATTCACTTATGAAAGTGATAGTAAAACTTTTTTTGATCAACTTCAAAAGTAATAAAATGTAATTAAAGCTTCCCGTGGAATTATAATCATAAAAATCTGAAAAAAAAATCCAGTTTTCGATCGTTTTTTTTTTTTTTGTTATTATTATTTAATTTTATGTTTTAACTTTGGAAAACTGTTTTATTGATGACTGCTATGTACTGCTCAGATATGCATTGCATAAATGTGTCATTCTATTTTTAGCAAATAAATATTTTATTTTTTTTAAATTTCTGCTATTTACTTTATCCTACTTATCGGTTGCACAAGCTCATGTAGAAGTCTTGAAAGTCTCTCATATAAAAATCAAGAGTTCGACATTCCATTACAGTATGTCCATGTATGCACGCAAAGTTTCGTTGGCGAAGTACACGAAATCGCTTCCTACAAGTGTAGTAATGTTCACGCAATCCCCTATGCAACAGGATTATATGGCGTACACGAAAGAACGTCTGCAATGGTTTTCGAGACGCCAAGCGGTGTATGGGCAGCGCAAAGTTGCACGTTTACGTTTCAAGCAGTACATTTACACTGAGCGTGCAGTGCATCAATTGGCGAAAAAAATAACGAACAATACTCGTGAAACTCTAGTATGTATTGGTTCCACGAAATTTGCCGCAAATTCGCCAATACGCGGTTACATCCGAACCCCAAACCAGAAGTTGTTGCGGGCACTTAAAGCACATTGTTTTGTCCTCGAAGTGGACGAGTTCAGGACGACGAAGCTGTGCAGTATATATTTTGAGCCGGCGAAGATGTCTCGGTCTCCACACAGGTACCAGTTCTGTAAAAACTGTCGTACCACGTGGAACCGAGACGTCAACGCCGGCAAGAACATTTTGCAAATTGGCCTAGCCCAACTGCAGGGCAGGCCATTCCCTCAAAACTTCAGTAGAAGTACCCCCCTTCTCTGACTGTGAATAGCACGTAAAGGCTTCGGCTGTAACAGGCCGAAGCCTATTACGTAGCCATGACCCCATTGCGGAGTTTACGGGGAGGGCTGTGGGCAGTGTCAAAACCCTCGAGAATACTTCCCAAGCCATGAAACAGAAATCTACATGTGTGCGTGCTTAGTCCGTTTTCTAAAATGTTCTATATTGATACTTATGGAAAAGTGCCAAACATTGACTTTATGTATGCTATAGAGCCTAAACTACTATCCATACAGGAAAATAGTCTTCTAGTAATTTAAAGCTTGGTTTCTTACCTTCCCAAAGGTTACACTTCCTATATACCTTACTTAACAAAATAATAAAATAGCTTTGATTACAAAGTAACCTTACCATTTTACGCTCAATACCTCTCAGCTGAGTGATAATTGCATGTGTGTATGTGCAGCCGTAGTCCGAATCTGTAGGCAGCTACATTCGATATCATCAACCCACGGCATGCCATGACGGCACAGCGACATTACAATGATTACTCAGCTGAGCATTTTTGTTTGAGAAATCGTAGTCATTTGGTTAAGATAAATTTTTTTAAATAATTTTGTTAGGAAAGGTATGACAATTTTACTACGGTTCGGAAGATAAGAAAGCAAGCTTAAGATTATCAGAACACCATTTTTTTGTATTAATAATAGTTTAGGGCGGAGGAGCTGTTCAAATCAAACTTTTGTCACTTTTACATAAGAGCACTGCAAATATTTTAGAATGTAAGGACTACGTTGGGCCTCGCATGTGGTAGGGAGGAAGTCTGTTTCATGGCTTGTGAAGTATTCTCGAGGGTTTTGGCAGTGTACAACATTGCCCGCAGTTCATCTCCATATATTTAGAATTGTAGTAAAAAGTGTATTACATTGAATTATTGAGTGGAAACCATCATTCCTGGGTGAGATCCGAGGGGTCACGTGACTGCTTATAAGAGTCTTAAGGCTTTATTTAAAAAAATACTTAGTGGCCGATTTCTTCATACGTTCAGCAACTGTTAATTTCATTTTTTTCGATAGCGAAAATTTGCGAAAATCCAATTTTAAGTCGAATTGATCCAACTATGAAATATTAGAGACTTAACTGAGTGATGATCGCTTAACCAACTTTCATAATTCTGGCAGACGTTAATGAAATAGAGTTCCAATATATGTAGGCTGGCAATTGTCTATTAAAAAAAAAAAAAACAATCTTCCCGCCAATAGAAAAAAATCTTTCAAATTCTGAAATGTAATTCCAGAATGAGCTCTTTACTTAATTGTTTTAAAAGCAATATCGATTACTTTTCCAGGACCGCTCCCACAAATGACCACACACACTTCGAAATACTATAAAAATACAGACAAAATTGTGGAAAATTGTAAACTATATTATATCCCAGAAAATCTCTTCTACAACCACCATAACCATAATAAATAGGTAAGATGCGATTGTTTTCGAAGTTATCCAACAGCAATTACAATTACATTTTTGAAGAGAACAGCTTTCACCAAGTGAGTGTGAATTTTGATTCAGCATCAAACCAGAAACTCTACATTTTAACCATTTCATATAGATTCCACCAGTGCTCAAAATCGGAAATAAATGCATTAAACTAAATCTAAACAGCTTTAATGAGCTTCGAGCTAGCTAGTTCGGTTTCCATACATATCTAATTATCTAATTATTATTAAAATTTCATTCTCCAGACCGGTTATCCCAGTGCGGCATACCATCTTCCTCACTTATGCAAAAAGCTTTAAACAAAAATTCTCATAACTTACACGAGGCTCGAACTGCCGCAGAACTACAAGGCAAATAATATCACTCACATCAAGAAATAGCTACACCAACTTGCGAATAAGCAACTGAAGAAATTTCGTATTCACCGCAACGGCAAAATTTTTAATACCTATCATCGAACGACAGAAACCCATAAATTCTTACAAATCTGAATTATGTTGCTGAAACCGATACCAGGTCACCATAATTGAAAAGTTTTTGATATAGTAAAATAAAAAACAAAGAAATACAGGCTAACAAGAGAAGGTTAGGTTAAGTTAGAGTGGCGGTGATATCAAAATAACAACGAACAGCCATCCTTAAATCATCGATGGTTCATTGTGAGCACTAGGCAAACTATATTTCAGTGATTTGAAGGATGTTGCGAACCTTTCGACTGAATTATAACTTCTCTCTCAACACCAGGATGCTATCCATCAATGGAGAATTGCAGACAAAGTCTCATGGATGTGGTATTACAGTCGACAGTTCAAAGGTCTGGGTGAAGCTGGAAAATCATGTGATCTGCAACCGAAATTTCCTCACTAAGTTCAAGTAAGAAGATGCAGTATCAATTCGGAGAAGGGGAAGAACTTTTGAGGATCGAATAGATATCATTTCGAATTTTCAAATATGAATTAATAATATAGAAGACATAAAATAAATAATATTTTAAAATATCTCGTCAAAAATTGAATTTTTCCATTTCATGACTAAACGAACTCTCAAGTAATACGCATTTTTATATCCAGAAATAAAATAAAATTTTAAGTAAAATTGATAAAAACAAATACTTTTCAATGATATAAGAGAAAACACAAGAAGTTTTGGAACTTACGATATACAAATTACACGTAGTAGAGAAAACACAAGAAGTTTTGGAACTTACGATATACAAATTACACATTAAATGCAAAGAGTCTGAGTCAGCAGCATTCAACGCTTTTAGCCAATTCGTTGATATAGTAAGAATATTAAAAAAAAAAAAAAAAAAAAAAAAAAAACCTTCGAAAAGTGATTTAAAAATGATATTTTCACTCGAAAACTGACAAAAGATAAAAGAAAAAAATATTGGCTGTAGATTAAAAATAATTGTACACGGATCGTGACCTGGTAAGATCTTTTGTGAATGCTCCTAATCTAAACACGTACCATATTTTATAGCTTTAAACTTAAACGTGTGATAAAGCTCAGGACTTCGTAAGGGCACATTAAAAAATTTTTTTGTTTTATCTCATCCACAGACAGGACGAAAAATGAGCGGGGAGCGTCATAGAGCTCATTATAAAACACTTCTAAATTTTTTTTTCTTATTATTAAAAGCAACATAAATAATTGCTACAAGAAAAAAATTATTATCTATTTATTACCGTATGATAAATCTTTTTAAAAGTCTTTTCTTAAGATCATATAAACAAACAACGGAGATAATATCGCACAGCAATAATTTTACACCAAAACTTAGTAATTCTTAAGCCGAGAATTTTATTTACTTCGAAAATATCGCCAACGAAAGGCGTGCTTCCGTTCCTTAGCTAATTGATTCAAAACTGCTACTGAAGAAAATGAAATCGCGGCAGCTCCGCACCGGTGTGAAAAGTATTTTGACTTTCACGAACGTATTTAACGATGTGGTTCCTCTTGATAATTTAAAAGTACATATATACACTGAATCTCTTATCTTAATTGATTACATAAAAAAAAAAATAAAGTTTTATTCTTTTCCCTTACATAGATAAGTTCACTAATATTCTTAAACATTGCGCGGTCGCGTCTAGACTGATTTTGAAAGTGAACTTAAGGAAGTTATGGGTGACATCCGATGCGAGTATATGTAGTGTTTGGCTCAAAGCCATAAAATTCCCTAAAGCTCTTAATAAATAAAACGATAATCTTGTCATTGTTCTGTACAAGTACAACTGTCTATTTATAATTTTTATTAAAAAAAAAATACTCTGGAGGGATCAGCTCTTATGATAAATAAAAGCTCACTTAACTAGCAGTTAACTGCAGTTTTATTAATTAAAGTTCTGTAATACTTTGTAGTAATCAGCAATTTAAAATTATACCGCAACAAGATTATAATCTATTCAGTTCTGACATCGTCAAGATATTTATTTAATTGATCATCGTAAATCATAATCGATGCAATCTAGAGAGGAAGAGAGAGAGAGAGAGCAGAAAGATGTGGATCGTTTTTTTTCATCTTTGACAGTATGAATAAGGAAAATTTTTGAAGTTTGAATTATATAAAAAAAAAAACTCAAATAAAAATAAATTTGCATATAATTAAAAAAAAAAAAAAAAATGGAATAATAAAAGTGGGTAGGTAAGCGATCATTCAATTGAACTTATTTGCAGACGGTTCTGGATATTGATATATTCTGCACGATGAATTCGATCAGGGCAGCTCGGAATAACCAATCAGGAGCTCCGGACCAGACATACCATTCTTGTGTTTCGTCAAAAAACACCTAGATTAATACAAACTTGCTGTGAATACACCCTTTCTGTCTCTAACTCCTCCATTCCTCCTCCATTAATGGTTGACTAGATATAGCCATATCCACGATAGCTTGCATAAGGCTTGGTCATCCCCTTAATTACAGAACCTTTGCATAACAGATATATGCAAAACAGCTGTTCATGGAAAGTTTTTTTTTATCGTTCTTATTTTACTTTCCGGAAATATGTACATGCTTAAGTATAGTGCGCAACAATATGTGAGAGTTTTAAATTTCAAATTGAATTGCATGTATAAGCACGTAGCACATACATATATGTATTGTTACATCTTTTCAGGTTATGTAATTTTATTTTTTAGTTGAAAAGTGTGCAAAAAGTAATGAAATGAAAATAATTTATCTATGGACTGCGGTAGAATCATGTAACTCGATCCAAAAATAATATTCAAGCCGATAAAAAACTTTTACCTTCTAGATTAAGAAAGACAGGCAAGTGTATCCGATATACACATACAATTTCACAATTAAATGATTTTTTTTTTTTTCACGAAGATTAAGAATAATAAATTAAAATATTCATTTTAAATTGAATTCGTAGTGAATAAAACTCGCATTTTTGTTAAGACAAAAATACGAGAACAAATTGGTGGCTAAAAAAGTTATAAAGAGTTGCTAATAATTTTTTATACCCCAGATACAATCTATATAGGGTATACTAATTTTGTCATTCCGTTTGTAACACATAGAAATAATAATGATAGAGCAAAATGGATTGAACACCCACGTAGAATACCCATTAAAAGTTATTTTGATTTTTACATGTCCGTCGGCCCTCACGATAACTCGAGAACACGTTTATTTATAGAGCTAAAATTTCGCACACTGCCTTTTAAAAAAAGAAATTATATTTAAGTTCGAAAATGGGACAAATCGGGTAACTCCTTTGTAGGGTTGCCATACAAAACTTGCGTTTTTATTTTAACACTCTTTGGGAACACGTCGTCGTGGAGAGCTGTAATTTGTACCGTGTACATAGAAATAGTAAATACAATTTCAAAAATGGACTTAATCAGGCACTGTGAAAACGATCAGTCCTAAACGTTTTAATTTTACTGAAAACTTCTTCAGAATATAAAATTGCTTATAATAATCATTTTCGCTGCTCGACATACCGTTCTAGAAATTGATGCGAAAAGCCATTTTAACAATCAAACTTGCATCATACGAAATTACACACCGACATTCATTTAGAGTAGCATTAGAATTGGTCTTACCTTTTTTCCTTGTTATTTTACTAGTGCTTAGGCCGGTAACAATTTTTATATTTCTTCATATAAAACATTATACTTAAATCTAAAGAACAAATACCTTTAAGAGGTAAAAGAAGTCACAAACATAAAAGAACAAGAAAATAACATGACACAAAATTTGGAAGAGACTAAATAGTTCATACAAGATTTGCGACATTTTTTTTAAAAACAGTTCCAATTTTTTGCAGAATAGTGAAACTTCCAAAACGTTCTACTTTTTCCATAATAATCGAATGAAAATATCAATTTTCCTAAACAAACGAAATTAAGATATAAAAAATCTTGTGTAAAGTGCCACTGAAATTAAACCCGAATTAAACATACCAAATCGAACCAAAAATTTACGCGAACCCGTCATAGAATATCGCGAGGGGCGCCTTGAGGGATAATGTAGCGGTTCCAAAACAAGCTAAAGCCCCGTGGACTAGTGGTTGCAAATGCTGTTGCCTCTTATTACCAATGAAAGACACCAGAAGACGTAAACATCCTTTAAATTTGTCAATGAAGTGCTTATATAGATGTGTATCGAAAAGTTATGAAACTAATTCTAAATTGATGTGCCTTTGTTAATGGATGCAGCTTGTATGTAGATGAAACTGACTGAAGCAACAGCAGTGTTAATACTTTTCTGAACGCAAATGGCTCTATACCACAAACCTTCTTTTGCGTGGATAACCCCGCAATCTATCCTGAAGAGCAAAATATCTTCACCAATCCTCTGCACCTATTCGTCTTAACCAAGACAATAAACTCCAAAAAATCGAGTGGTCCCGACAAAATTCCAAATGCAATTATTAAAAAACTCCCACCAAAAGCTCTCGACTTCCTATCAACAGTCTTCCCAGAAAAATGGAAAAGTTCACGCATTTTCCCAATCCCCAATAGACTTCATCAAAAGACATCAGGGAGTTCAGGCTCATCTCCTTAATTTCAAACTTAGGAAAGCTTGATGACTTTCTCAATCAAGCAACAGGTTATAAACACCTACGAAGGAAAAAATATCCACCAAAACTCCCAATTTGGTTTCAAACCACAGCACTCCACCTTCCATCCACTAATAAAGTTTCACACGGATGCAACGAGAGACTTAAATAGGAACGAATGTGTAGTAGGCTGCTTCCTTGACGTCAAAAAAGCATTCGACTCAGTATGGACAGCAGGGCTTGTTTTCAAATTAAATCAGTTCAGTTCGGTCCCCCCCCCCCCTTAACTACCTCTCACCCCTGCTCTTAACAATGACCGAGGCTAGAAACATCTACCAGCTAGGTGATGGTAGAATAAGACGACCATAAAGGTGATTACTATCGCGGGTAATCACATTTCAGCCACGTTTACTCAGAGAGTGTTTCTGAAGAAAACCAATGCCTTAGGAACCATTGATTCCTAAACACTCCCAAAAATCCACATGCTATCCTCTCATATCTCCTTCCCCCGCCCTCCTACTAACAACTAACTCCAAAAGGAGAACGGCATGAGGTACGACTGATAAGGCGCATCAGCTGTAATTCAAAAGAAGACAATAAAACGGAAAGCTCGAAAGTCACAAAGGACACCTGTCAATAAGAGGAAAAAAGACGACATCCAACCGAACTGAGGGCTAAAGATGAGCCCCAACGAACAAATGAGGACAAATAGAGAAAACATCGAGGGAAACTACGACAAAACAAATAAAAATTCTGCGCAAAAACACACTTGACTTGACTTGACACCAGAAAACGTAAACATCCTTTAAATTTGTCAATGAAGTGCTTATACAGATGTGTATCGTAAAGTTATTAAACTAATTCTAAATCGATGTGCCATTGTTAATGGATGCAGCTTGTATGTAGATGAAACTGACTGAAGCATTCATCTAACACATCTATAAATTTCATTCCTTTTGGTTTAGCTGAACTTTGTAGAATTAAATTTTGTTCTAACTTATAAAGATCAATTATACACAAAAGAACGCCTCATACATTTTCATAGAAGATGTATAAATGAAGCGAACAGTACAAATAGTTCGCTTCAATCGACAAAACAATTTGTTCTCTCCAGTATATGGAAGTTCTAGAACAAGGTACACAAAAGAACACAGCTATTAAAAGCATTCGATGTAATTTGTATATCAAGTGATAGTTACATAATTCTGATATAAAGCAGAGAACTCGCCAGAGATGAACAATGTAAGAAGCGCCCTTCTCCACATCACATAACAAAGTTATGGAGCGCATGATTTCTGTTTTTATGATCAAGCATAGGTATATTAGAATTCACGATCTAGCAACAAGTACTACTCATTAATCGAATTAATCGAGTGTACTGCAGTCCAAGGAAGCAAATCATTTTTCCCATACAAAATCACTCGAAGAACTTGATATTAGGCTTAAGTTAGACTTAAGCAATAAAGAGTTTATTGAATTTGAATTAAATTGTTTCTGAAAATGTCTATCCTAGTGCTAAAACTATCATACATCCGGCAAATTGTCTAGGAGTAGGTTCGAGTGACTTGACTGTAGATTTTGCTTAATGCTTAAACTAAACTAAACTAAATGACACACATACTCAAATACATACCTATACATACTTTATAGAATTTCACAGAGCCGTGAACCACCAGCGCATTAATATGCACATTGAATGTAATTGTGGACCTTCCGATTGTATATGCATCGTTGCCGCTTACAATATCCCATTTAAATGGCATTAAAAAAAACTTCTCGCCGCAATCATTCTATTAGAAAATTAGCATTAATGATAACATGTTAGCACAGAGGGCAATGAACATTTCCAAAACGCCTATATATGGGAAAGGGAAAGGTATCAAAATTTTATTCATAAAATACAAATGGCAGCTATTATCATCGTAGTATCATTTGTCATGAGTTTTGTTTTAATATTAAATAATTTACAAGTAAATACAACAAAAAAAACTTACCTCTACACATACTTCTAGTTAAATAAACTTTGAGAGGCAACTTAGTTTCGCTAATTACACAACACCCAACACAATAAATATGTGGTGGAACTTTTGCAAATGTAAATTTTACACTGAATAAAATCTCAAAGTTTTCTTCTTCTTATATTTGGCTTCATCTAAGGACTAGCAGCAATTAAATTATTAAAATTTTTGGATTTACATTGTTACCTTTTCATGGTGTAGACATTGTCGGAAATTTTTGTTTTTTTTTGTTTTCTTTTTCATATAAAGCTATAGTTAAATTTACCAATTAAAATATTCGCATAAATAAAATACTGCAAACGATATTGGCAGTCGATTTTATGTATTCCAAAAATTTCGATTTTCGTTCGAAATATAAATAGCAATAAATAGAATGCGCACGCCCCTACATACACATGAACGTCGTTTGTATGTAGGAGTTAAGTGTTGTTTTGACAATTTTTATGCAATTGTCGTCGTTGTTGTGGTAAATGAAGATCCATTGCATTTTGGAAATCGTGTTGGTGACTTAATATTATTCCCACCTTGTAATCGAAAAAGTTCACCAACTGTGATCGCAATTTGTACAGCACCTTTACCTTCGAGAACATCGGAAGCACAGCAAATGAGATTCTGAAAAGAATATAAGAAAAAATTAATCATATATTTAGCAGAGGCTTATTAAGCCATAGTTAACGTTTCATTCTTGTTTCTTGCAAAAAAATATAAAATTTTCCGTACACATAATAATCTTGTGGTGTCTGTAATATATATATATTTTTTTTAGAGTCCAATTGTAAAATACAAGTAACTGAAATTTTTTCATATTACAGCAACAGGAAAATATCCAATAAAGTCACAGCGACTAACGATTGTCAATTGGATTAACGTTATTATTAACAGTCCAAAGGACAAGCATATGGTCTAGAAAGAAGTCGACGCCCACCAAATGCAAACATCCAAGAGAAATCACTTTCAGATAGGAGTCTTCCAGAAACTCACACTAGAAGGCATATTAGGATAATCAATCTCAGAGGCAAGGGGAGAAAATTTTACTATGCAGTGCGTATACAAAAAATAATCAGCCCAATCCTGATGTTTTAAAATACTAGCACTAGCACCGCTTTCCAGATGTCTCGCAATTGAAGTTCTAATAAAAATTGAGTAATCTAAGTCAGATGTAAAAACACTTGTGTGCATATTTATAGTGGTCGGTGTCACCAAAATATAACCATAGTAAAAGATGTTGTCAAAAATCCACGAATCTCGATTTGTCATTGTGTCTAACAACTGTAATTATCCAGAGAATTGTGAAGAATGAAAGAATTATCTACATTTACATGCTTACATACAATTCAGTTGATACGACAATTTAAGCCAACTGACCATGCGCAACACCATGTTTTGGTTATTGTAGCAACAACAAATTGTTATAAAGAAAATAATAATTTAAAGCTGAGACTCGAACTACAAAGAAAAATTCAGAATTTTGGGCTTTGAAAATCCAGGTGTTATTCACAAAGAACCAACACGATGCAGATTTTGAGCTCATGGAGTGATTGGGTTATACATTTTCGAAAATAATTCTAGAGTAGCAGTAACAATCAATGGTTCTCGTTATTGCAACATGATAGAAAAAGTTTTTTATATGAAAACAAATATTTAAAAGTTATGTATTCTTTTACAACAAAAAAAAATTGCTTTCCGAAGTATTGCAAGGGAAGGGTCAACAACTACCACATATTGAATCTGCTTCAAAGTTTTTGACCCGAAAATTGATTTCGTTACTAATCTATCACAGTTCTAACTCTTTGTACATTGTACCACCACATTTGAATATTAAACTAAAGATAAAATTTTTAGCAAAAACCTATTAGCATCGATTTATAGGATATCCCCGGCTATACTGCCACGATTGTATAAATTTGTAAAAAAAAAAATACATTTTGGTACACTTTCTTCCTATCGTTTCTCATCTTAATAAAGCGATTTGGAATTATTTTATGTTTCTTAAAAATACCGTCAAAATCCTTCTGTGCAAAGACTGTGTCCTATTATTCCCATTGTATGAGAATAAGTACACTACTTGATTTTATGATGGAATTAAGGCTTTTATGCATTCTAATAAAACGAAGTTACATAAAAAAAATGTTTTTTTTTTTTGAAAAAGTTATGAAAGATTTTATTAAAAATGTGATGATACAAAATAAATTTTATTAGTGATATCATTCTTACATTTATCAGTTCAGTAGCAAGGTTATAGTTATTTTTGCATTTATGAATATATTATAAATTGAAACATTCTCCACATTCATTTCATGTTTTAATAATTTTCATTTAAAATTAGTCTTAAAGCAGCTCAAAAGCAATTCAGTATACCAAACCATATCTACTTAAGAAATGTATATCGTATGTTTTTATAACCAATTATTAAAAATTCAATATATATATATATATATATGTATGTGTATAAAGTAAAATAATAATAAATAAATTATGTTTTAAATTATTGCAGTAATTCAGGATTAATATTCCAGGATTCCATATCAAATATGTTATTTTTTTGATAATTATTATTAAGTATAAATTAGGAGTAAGTAGTAGTTTAAGTAAATGCCTCGTTTTTATATATATTTAATATTAGTTCGGCAATGGAAATATTATTAATAAAAGGAATGTAGCGATAAATACTGATGACAAGAATACTGTAAGTACCAGCGAATCTGTTCCACTGGAATTTTTTCGATCATCTTGCGAGGGATTGTATATACTGAATATATCCCGATCATTGCTTGTTTTATTACAACAGTTATTTGTTTCAAAAAATTCTATACGTTTCGTGACGATTTTTTGGGGCACATAACTGTCATTGTTCAAATTCAAATTGTTTGAACTTTCAAAATTGTAAAATTTACCAAATGTATTTGGTGCATTTAAATTATTAACTTTAAGAATTTCTTCTCTTTGGGAATTTTCTTGATCAGTATTTATTACTGTTACTGGTAATGCTGCTGCTGTTGGTGTTGTCGCTACCGCTGGTGTTTTTGTTGTTGTTATTGTTGTTGCTGCATTGATATTGCCATCATTTAAAAGTTCCAGTTGCTTTAAAGCATCTGTATTATTAATATTATTATTACTAAAATAGCTATTACCATTGCAGCAACAAATTTCTTTTGTATTAAATATTATATTAAATGAGCCACCCTTTTCAGAAGAGCATGAAGTTGTTAGTTGTTCCATTAATTCGGTTTGGATGTGCATTGTAGCAGGATCTTCGGTGTTATCTGTATATTTTACCTCGCTATCATGTATAATTGATGTAGTTTTTCGATGATGTTCACTCTCCTGTTGTCCTATTATCTTGGAATTGGTTGCAGATGTCAACTGATCTCCTTGCTTATGTTGTTGGCTATGAACTATGCTTAGTAATGCAGATATAGTTCTATAAACGGCTATAGGATTTTGGAGGCATTCTCCTATCATCTCTTCATTACTGACAACATCCGCACAGGAGCATATCAACTCCTGCAACCAATACCAATAAGAACTGATGAGTAATTTTATTTAAAAATATATATTTTTTTATTATTATTTTAATTCGTTTTGTAATATAATCACGATAAATGTGATTGTTATTTCTGATAACATGAATAATTGTATTAAAGATTTAAAATTATGGTTTATATTCACAACAATGAAGGTTTATGACATAAGTCGACTTAACCCCCCTATGGTTGGGTGAACAGAATGCGCCCTTAATATGCGCTGTTTAATAAAGTTACGTCTCTGGGACTATACTAGCATATTCGTCGATAGAAGGTCCAGAACCCATCTGCGTGATTTTTCAGAATAATGAATAAAATCCTTACAGTTTCCATAACCTCTAAAAGGGATTTATCAAAAATGAGTCATCGCAAAATGGAGAGTATAAATACCAGCGATTGTTCATCAGTTAAATAGAGGGTTCTGTACTCTTGTGCAGCAAATGACCTACAGTCTCGCTTTTGTGGTAATAACGCCAACTACAAATAGGTGACCGATCAGATTACTGACAATCATTTAATGCTAATAAACACTGACACGAAAACTCTACTGTAAAGTCTTCTCTGAACAGTCCCAATCCATTTCTATTTGGAAACCTCAAACGTGCTATGTAAATCTGTACAAAGATGGAGCATTTCTGAATCTAAATGACAAAGAACAGCAAGACTATTAACTTTCTTCAGTGAAATTAAAATATGAACACATCATACCAGCGAAATATCGAATGAGCAGTTCACGTACTTTTGATAGAATACAGATGTGCTGAAACTTGGTGTTTAGAGCTTATTGTGAGACTACTAGGTACAGGAAGATATCCTTACTGTGTATGACACAAAATAACTCAATAAATGTAAGCTCGAATGTGGTGACTGCACATGTTCTATTTGTGTAACCAACTACGTCAGGAATTTGAAACCAGTTTTTCCTTGTGATCTCCAATTGAAAATGTCATCAAGAGGCTTTCTGGTTTTAATGAGAGACCGTTTTGGGAAGCCAACATTTCCCCATTCGATTCTACATTCATAAAACGCAGCAAGGTAACTGTCTTTCCACAAACCGCAATTGAAAAACATGCTGAAGTTCACAGAATATAGCGAAATATCAAGTTAAATATCGACCCCTAAAATTCTTGAAGGAATAATATCATGATTATGTTCGAGACGGAACGTGATACTAATGGATATAAGTAATCAACAAATCGGCAACACGTAATTTGACGGGGTGTGCTGAAAAGCGGAAATCTTATCTTACAACATCCACGCGAAAGAAGAGAGAATTCGTAAAGCAGACATACAGATCTGCCGATACAAAGATAAAAGTGTTAGAAACGTAGTGTAGGTAAATTCAAGAGAACTTGATAAATGCTAAAAGTTTTGTTAAATCGGTCGTAATCATACGGCAGATATTCCTCCCGCGGTTTGACAAGATTAAAAAGTGAGAGCGTGGTGTTTATTATAAAACATTTAAGACACTTATTAAGAGTGGTCAGCACACTTTAACAAAATCGTGAACAGCTTCCCAAACCGCCAACAATGAAAGTGTACACACTTTTTCTGATAACCCACCCACACTCAAACATCAGCCAGGTCACCTTCAACGAATGAATACATGTATACAGAAATTAAGAAGTCATAAATCTCCAGGATCCGATCGCATTCTTAGTAAATTAATCAAGCAGAGGTCAAGAGAAGTTTTCTTGGGTAATACTAACAGATAGTATTTTTGTCATTTGAAATTGTAAATACATATTTTTTTTTTTACAAAAATTTCAATAACACAATTACGAATATTGGGAACAGATATTTACCTCATCGACTCCAATCTTCCGACAAGCTTCCAAAAAGTTGTCTACATTTCTTCGACATCTTGCCATAGTCAATTTTGGCTGAAATAAAAAAAAAATAAACAAAAATTAATAATTGAATATATTAAATAAAAGGATAATTAAAAGCTAAAAAACAAAGAACTAACCAAATACTAAAGAGTATTATTTTTTGCAAATCCAGTGAGCGTTGATAGAGCTTTACGAAATTCTTCTAGCCAAAATTCTGCGTTAATGAGTGATGCAGTTTTTCAAAAGAAAATATTTTATATCGGCGAAAAAAGGGGCTGTTACAGGCAAATTTAAGGAATTTAATAAAAATATTGTTCATTACATAACGCATCCAGCATCTACGACAAAAGAAACAGGCTCAGAATATCGAATTGATGCATCATGTAAAACTTCAAGCGTTGAATGACACATTTAAGATGAGACCAACTGCACAGCAAAACAGCATTATCATAAGATTTCGAAAGCATTTCTAAAGCTTTTTAAGCGGATATTACAAATTGTATTGTCATGTACAGGTTCATAAAGAATATCGCGTTCTACCACGAATTCTTCGACATTCCGACCAAAATAAGTCTATTTGAAGTAATGGTAATGAACTATATACTCGTGACATATGGAATGTCTAATGCAATTACTTAGCAAAATTGAATCAATTTTCCTTCAAAGATGTAATAGATCAGCATGATTGACGTTATTTACATACTGCAGAAAATGCCTACCATGGACTCGTAATCCTTTCATTAAACGGAACCGAAACACTCCTAATTTTATAAGGCTCATTCGGATAGGTGCGGTTAGGTATTTATTATATTCATCTTCACAATTATGACTATATTTTAACTGTAATGACGACATGCCTTTTATAAATGAATTTTCTGTAGATATTTGGTGCAAAGAAACTTACTACTTAAAATTTTTTAACAGATCTTTGTGATTCCTTGTCTGATATTATTGACTATCAGAACCAGCTTAACACAAGCTCGCTGCATGGAGACGTTACCTTCTCAAATTGTGCGCACTATCACGGAAAGAGATTTTGCTAAGTAGAAGGGGAGAATCAATATTCGCGTTTAAGAGTTGATGCACTAAAGTTACATCGGCGACCATGAGACGTTTTTCAAGGGAGTGCATATTCAAAAGCTTCAAGCGATCCTCATAAGGTGGAAAAATCAATGAATTGTTTCGAAGATTTACTAATTTTACGACAAGAAATACTCTCTGTTGCAATGTTTTTAGATTTAAGATACGAGTGACGAAAACACTCGAAGGTTTTGGTACTGTCCTCAAGGATGTGCCATTACCATTCCCTAATGTGGACACAGAAGTAATAATGTTCGGTACTCCGAATTCCGAAGCAAGAGCTAGAGTGGTAATATTTCCGCATTGACTCCCTTGCGCTAGATACGGCCACATCTGCCGAAGAAGGAGCCTGACTAATAGAGATTGACGTATTTTGCGGGCTGAATCTTTCACTCGACAAAACCGCCTGTTTTTTTATATATATATATATATTTTTTTTTAAATAGCATTAGGTTGTTGAGGGCAGTCAACGACAGTTGAAATTGAGCAGTCAACCCTTTTTTACTCAATTGACTGAGCATTAAGGTTAACCTTGTCCGATAGGCCAACCACCATGCTCTTAAGGTTGTCCAGGTCCCCCCGGTACAACGCGAGCGTGTCAAAAAAATTGTGAGCTGGGGCTCGCCCACATGAATCGCAGACCCACAGCAAATTGCGAGACTTTTTTAAAAGATTTGACACGCAGCCTTCTCGAGTTTAACGCAGGAAGTGTGGATCGCTTTACTACAAACACCATCGCAAGCTATAAACTCGGAAGACCCATCGAATTCGGCGCGACAAAAACCACAGCAGTCTATTATTAAGGAGATTTATGATTTAAATACCGACACGGAAAAATTTAGTAAAGTGATGCGACAGAAGCACGTTATACACAGAAAAGTAGGGTTAGAATCACACTAGCACTAGAAATATACAATTACAAAAGTGTAGATTAAGTTCCACCCAGAAAAATACACAATAATCAAACTAGACAAACTAATGGGATTAACAAAGAACTAAAAAAAACACTTGAAAACATAACATTTGCTAAAACACAACTGTACACCACACTTGACAGACACTTGCTCTAACTGAGCTTATTCGTACGAAAGGCAAACTTCTAATAATCTAGAATATATCCTAGTTTTATTTAATAATATTAATGTGAGTAGGGGGACTAAGCCTAAAGGACCTTGCGGACACCGCGACCATAGTTGATCTATTGTGCCTTCCCCTAAGGTGGTTAGGCAAAATTGAGCCTTTTAACAAGCTCTATTATTGCTCTTTGGGTTAGATTGCAGACCTTATTTGGAGAGATGTGTTCCTCCAGTAATTTGCGCCTTAGACCTGTGAGTGCACAACATGCATCGAAGTTTTATCTTCCTCTTCGCACAGTCGACACAGTTCACTGTCGGATTTGCCTATCTTCTTCAAGAAGTAACCGAAGGGGGCCAAGACCAGTGACTGTGTTAGCAAACAGTATGAGCGACTGTCTGCTAAGTCTAATAAGTTGTAGCGTCTGGAGGAGAGAGGGGTTGAAGAATTTATTTCCCTGCCTCATATCGGGCGCCCTACGCCAAAGGAGATTCAGTTGCCTCTTTTCCCACTTAGGCAGTTCCCCCTAAAAAGTGGCTTTTTGGTAAGCCAAATGTCGGGTAGGGACCAGTATACGCACATTCAGCTCCGGTTTTAGCCAGTTCGTCCGCTTTTTCATTACTGTCCAACAACCCAAACCAAGATTATTTGGTTGTCCCCAGACAGTAGCTGAAGCTTTGAGTAGCAGCTCCAGAATAGTTTCGGCTCAAGGGCTTGAGAAGAAAGCGCTAAGAGCGCAGCTTGGATGTCTGAACAGATGGAGTTGGAGTTCTTGCAGCCCATTTTTAGGCTTGCCTGAGCTTCAACCTATATAGCATAGACCTCCGCTTGAAAAATGGAAGGTGAGGAATCAAGCGGATTGGATAGTTCCACTTCTGGACCAACCACCCCTGCACCTGTTTTGCCATCCTTCCGGGATCGGTCAGTATACCAAACTTGTGTCCGTAGCGGAGCTATCTCTTTAGTATCTGGCTTCTTTCATTCATTAATGGTTACCTGGTAACCTCTTTAAAAGGAAACTCTTTTGGACATAGTATCTGTTGGAACATCAAGGTCGTTAATGTTGACCTGCTCGAAGATATTGCGGTGACCTCCACTGGAAGAAGTGCGATCATCTGGCCTTTTCTTTCGAAGCATACTAACCGCTGCTTCCCTCTGAATAAAGAGGTAGAGTGGCTGTAAACTAAGAATGGCTTCAAGTGCTCGTTGAGAACACGATGTGGCGATTAAACATGCCATCCTTTGCACCTCCTGGTGCCAAAAGACGTTTGCCCCGTAAGAAAGTATGGGTCTGGCTATGTCCTGGGCTATCCATAAGGTCATTTTGGGGTTCAGATCCCACTTTTTACCGAAAAACCTGTGGCCTGAGCTTAATGCTTAATGTTAGTTATCATTTCAATGTGGGGAATTTCCAGGTAAACTTGTTGTCTAGGATTACTCCTCAATACGTAGACTCTCTCTCTCTGTGTGTGTGTGTGTCGTAGGCCTGGTGCGACCTCCCCCTCTCCTAGTATTTGGTTATATCGGGTGGTATATTACACTATCGGCGTAAAGGCTTGTAGCATTTCATGAAATGATTAAAAATTTCACACACTTCATGTAAAAACTCATTAAGCGAAAACTGTTAAACTATCATAAAACCATAAACCTTATAAAAAACAAGTAAATAAGCTATATTTGATCTAAGACCACTTACGATGCTCTAGATGAATGCCCGTATGTAATTTCGTATGGTCATCTCTCTGTGCAAGTTTGATTGTTAAAATGATTTTTCACATCTATTTCTAGAACGGGTCCTGGGACACTAAAAATAGTTATAACCAATTTCATAGGATTTTATATTCTGAAGAACTTATCAGTACATTTAAAATGTCTAGGACTTATCGTTTTAACAGTACACGTAAAAAACCCCAATTTTTGTATGGCAACACTAAAGAATGGTTGCCCGATTTACTCCATTTTTGAAATTTCATTTACTCTTTTTGTGAAAACGACATTTACAAAATTTGAAGAAGTTGCCCGATTTCACCCATTTTCCAACTTAAATCTACCATTTTTTTTAAAAGCAAGTGTGAAAAGGCGGACATGCAAAAATTAAAATAACTTTTAATATTATGCGTGGGGTGGTGTCCAATCCATTTCGCTCTACCATAATTATTTCAATACATTACAAACGGAAAGACAAACTTAGTATATCAATTTTTTTTTAAATAACTTACCACTCCAGGTGAAGGTACATGAATACTAGCTACAGATCTAGGGCGTACATAATTGGCCAAATGGCATAAAACAACGCCATCCGTAAGAGCAGATGCAATATCCTCAGGAAGATTCATTTTAAGACGTGTTTCTATTATCTAAAAAGAATTAATGTAATGAAATATTGTAAATTGGTTTTATTTATTTATACAGTTCTTAATTGCGCAAGTAATTCAGTTTCTTCCTTCTGCTTATCAAATTCTCTTCTCATTGTAAAGCTCAATATTTCTGATGATGTATCTTGATTCCAAGAAACATTCCTATAAATGGCAAAAAACAAAGATTTATTATTTTTTATACTGCAACAGTTACATAGTTGTATCCGAGAAGGCTTCTGCTGCCTGAATTATGTAGTAAAAATATGTGACCGTTCAGAAAAACAAACATTCGTAGCACTTCACTTATAAAAAAAAAATGGAAGTGAATAAATTTTCAATACCTACCGTGATAATTTAAGTTTTGGTCCCCGAACAGCAGATTCTGTCTTATTCGAAATAAATGTATGATTACTTGCAGAGATTCCGTTATACACAGGCTTTATATAATCACAGCACTCGTTATCAGATTCAATTTTCTTATCCTCCATCTTATTTCGTTTTAAATTTCTCGATGGAATCACTTTTTGAACTGGTTTTTTCAATTGTGTAAAATTATCTTCGAAATTGCTAACATTTTTTATGGGCAAAGGTATATTGCTTTCGATATCAATTTTAGGATGTTTAACATCCTCACATATACCGTTAGTTTTAATAAGACAATCTGTTATTGTATTCTCAATAGAATTCGGATTGTTATCTATGTTTGTTATAAAATCATTAGACAACTTCTGTTGCCCTTTTGTTCTATACACATTTAATACATCTTGATTTCGTTGTTGTTTAAGAGCTTCTTTATATTCCCTGAAATTGTATGTTAGTTAAATTAAATTAAGTTCTGACAGAAGATAATACAATTATTGTCATTTATGTATACCTGTAGGTTTGAATATTGCAAAGATGTTTGTTTTTCCCATCAAGTTTTTGTTTTTCTAAAGCTAAATCATCGTCCGGAGATGTATTTTCACTAGAATTAAATTAAATAATTAATAAAAAAAAATGTTTTGAAAAAATTATAGGTTTCTACCTGTTATTACAGATATCAGAAAAGATACTGTTATCTATTTTCTGCTCTAAACATTCAATGTTTGTTTCTTGATCCACTGCATTAGTTGTGTTTGTTTCCAATTCTTTAATACAAACAGAACGTTCAGATTCTCTTTCTACATTTTCTAAGGTTGGTGATGTTTTTGGAGAAAATGTTCCATTTCTTGCTGGAGCTAAAAGTATTATTGATTTTATTATACATTTGTACAAAAAGAGACTAAATATCTAAATGTAAAAATTTGAAGTAGTTACAGATGTTTAAAAAGCAAACAGATTTCTACATCTACTTGAAAAATCTCAGGAGCCTTGAGGGATTTGAAGAATATAATATAGACCTAAAAAAGGTCTTGACTAGAAAAAAATTTATTTTCATGTATTCATTGATGGTCTAATTATTTGAACAATTTCATGCGCGATTAACATTGGAGCAGGATAAAGTCGTCCAGGTTCAAATTATCTTCGAGCGTAATATCCGTAGATAAATTTAGAGTTGCAGACATGCTCAATTTTATGTAATTTAAGATCTTTGGTACAAGGAACCCTATTATTATTATTATATATTTTATTAGCCCATTTTAGTTTTCACGACAGAGCATACATAACTTCAATCTTAAACTTAAAATATTCTTAAGCTGATGTATAATTTAAATTTTAAATTCATTTAGACAAAAGAGAAAAAAAACATTTTAGCAAATTCAGATAAAAACGGATATATATGAAAGTAAAACAAATTTAAGCATTTCTCTTTTAAATACATTTAAATTATTTTCAATCTTGATTGCGTATGGAAGACCATTAAAAAAAAAGTTGAATCCTTTGTACATTAAGCAATTTTCAGTACTACTCTTGTTACACCTTGCCAGTCTGAAGTCATTTCCTCGTAAATTATAGGGCTATGCACCCCTCGTTGTAACCAAGTGTTTATACAAGTATTCCGGTAACATCATTTTCTTCATTTTAAAAATAAAAATCATTGCATTGACGCATAGCCAGCCTTTGCTTTACATTTAACTAACTCAGAATTTCCATCATATCTTTCACGGGTGTGCGCGGGAGGCATTATGAAAGAAAATCAAGCATTCTTGAAACAATAAATGTAAGGTGCCTAAAGTTATCACTCCCTTAGTATCTTCCATAGATTCAACACTCGCTGTACAGTCGTACATCAAATAAATCGTTGCCAGGGCAACTGAGGTGTATGGTTTCATAAGAAAGTAAAATCAATAAAAACGTCTCCAAGGTTACGTAAGAAAATCTTTTACCTCAGTAGTCTTTGCAACGAATGAACTGCCTATATAAATGGGAATTGGCGCTCTAACAAGGGCAGTCCTTTCTGAGCAGACCAGGTAATGCTTTAAATTATCAATCTACTAAGTAGTGCTTTAAACTACTTGATGCCACCAATTGTATAGTGCTGTAAACTATACAATTGGAGTTACCAAGGATAACAGAAACTATAGACCGCTTTAAGGTTTATAGTATTCTTTTAGCTGAACAGTCGTACACCGCATTTAAGTGTAAGGGCTGATAAGCATTATTCAAATACAATAAAACTGTGTATGGTGATTCAGACAATATATAGTGCTCTAAACTGTATATGGTGATTTGAACTATACACAGTACAGTAGACCTTAGCTACAGTACCTTGAATTGTTTCCAGTGCTTTAAACTGGTTGCAGTGCAGTAAACCTGTGTATGGTGATTCAAACGATATATAGTGCTCTAAACTGTATATCGTGAGTTGAACTATACACAGTACAGTGGGCCCTAGCTACAGTACCTTAAACTGTCTTCAGTGCTTTAAACTGACTACGGTGCTAGTAAACTATTTATTGAGAACCAATTATACAATAATTGAAATCTCCTTAAATTCAAGAGTTATACATCGAAAACATATAACCCATCTTATAGTTGCTGTATATACCGCTTTAAGGTGTATGAATCACTAGACTATAACATTTTTAGTCACAAATAAATCTAATCACTGCATTTTTCTACCATTTCAGATAGAAAAATACAGCAGAAAAACCGGTAAACCATTTAATAAAGAAAAAAACCGAATCATTGTTAAATATAAGTTTTCCAAACTAGTATGTATAAGTTTTTGGTGTCAACCAACTGTTACAAGATAAATAAAAAATATAATTTCAAAAATGACTGACTTGTCACTTACCTAGCACCTTTATTTTGATTTATTAATTTATAATTTTTTGTAAGACGACCTAATTAGAGGTTCGTACATCGCTATAAATTTCCTCATCAGAAACTTTCTGTAGGAGGCTTTCAGGTTCTTAATGATGCCCTGATCACATTCACAAGGTTATAAAATGCTTGTGGTGTTCGATGGTAGAGCAACCATTATTTAGTGGTATAGAAATAGTTCAAATTAAGTTAATTAAGCAAGTAAAAATTTGAAATTTTTTTTCGTATCAAGCGATATTTCATGTTTCATATTTCAATATCAGAATTAATTCACATGAAAATTATTTTACAGAACGGGTACTGTCCTGGGCCGTTTTTTTTTTCGTATAATCAATTTTCATGTTACGTAAACTCAAAAACTTCAAAAAGAGGTGTGGAACTAATACAGAAGAGTATCGCTTCTATTTGTACATCGGAGCATTCTAGGATTTCTAAAAACACTAACCTTAAGTTCAGAGTAAGCAACAGTGGAGTCGTTGATATATTTTTTAAGTTGATAGAGATAATAGGCCTTATCCTAATGAAAATCATAAACCTATCTATACAAACAGGGATTTTTCCTAGATGTTGGAAAGAGTCGACAGTTATTCCAATTGAGAAAGTGAATAATACAATAAGCTGCGAAGAGTTTTGACCAATTAATATGCTTCCTGTGGATGAAAAGATTATGGAACGCCATGTGGCGAATCAACTAGTAGGGTACATAGAAGCTAACCAATTGCTGATAGAGGAGCAGTCGGGATTCAGGGGTGGACATTCATGCAACAGCGTTAAATTGGCTAATGTTTGAATGGAAAAAGGAAATAGATGATGGCAATGCTGTGGTGGCTATATTCCTAGATTTTAAACTGTGGACAGAGGAATTTTGTTAAAAAAGTTACATATGTACGGTGTACGAGGAGTGGAACTTAAATGGTTTTGATCGTATTTGGAGGAAAGGTCGCAGAGAACATTGGTGTACCACAAGTCATTCTCTTTCTTATCTACATTAATGATATTGAAAGTGCAATTAAGTTCAGTAAAGTGGCGTTGTTTGCTGACGATACTTTAATATTGTAAGTGGAAGGGATATGATAATTATGTGTGAACAGTTGAATGAGGACCTTGAAAACATGAGTAAATGGCTGAAAGCAAACAAATTAAAATTAAATCTATCTAAGACCAAGTGTATGAAGTTCAACTCCGTGGACAATATCTCAGTGTGTATTTATGGCACAAGTATTGAGTGCGTGGAAAGCCTTAAATATCTCGGGGTGATAATAGATAGTAAACTAAAGTTTAAAGAGAATTCGGACTATATTTGTAAAAAAATAGCTAAAAAAATAGGATTCCTGAAAAGAATACGACCGGCTCTAAATTCAAAAAATGCCTTAATGTTATATAACGCAGTAGTCTTGCCACATTTTGCATATTGCTTGACCCTCCTATATGCAAGTTCGAACGAGATAAAGGATCGCCTTCAACTCTTACAAAATAAAGGGATGCGGGTCATTCTGAGATGCAACATTGTATACTCCGATTCGAGTTCTCGAGACCTTACAGTGGATGGATGTTAGACAACATCTTACGTACGAAGCGTTGATGTTTATTTTTAAAATAAAGCATAATATATATTATCTGCGAGAAAATCTTGTAACTGTTGCAGAGTCCCAACCATATAACTTGCGTCACAATCAGAATTTTAGACTCGCCAAATGGAATACAAGCAGCACCCAGAATTCTTTGATGTACAAGGGATTGCAATTTTATAATAATTTACCACCAGAATTAAGATTAGAAACAAGAATTCGAGTTTTTAAGTATAAATTAATACAATTCATTCGCATAAACGATAAGTAAAATAAGTATAGAGAAGTAGCCAAATGAATTATAATTATTATTAAGTTCACAAATGTATGGAAGAGTTTTTTGAAACTATTAATTAAATACAATACAATAAAAACTTCAAAACGGTAAACTGATTTTCGAATATTTTACGCAACATTGCCAGATTATAAAACTTGCGCAAGAACATTCAGATCAGATTTCTTTAGCAGACTGTATATGTACTCAGAACATAGTACAAGAGGAGAGTGAAGAGATTATTCTTCGATTTGTTCAATTCGGACAGTCTTGGCAGGCTTAGACATAGACAGATGGGTATTAGCATCGAAGAATTGTTTTTGCCTCAATAATTGTAAAAACTGTCTTAGTTACTACCTATTAGGTAGGCACTGAGATTCTCCTCGTAATTGGATGATATGGGAAACTGTAGTAATGAAACTTTAAAGTGAGATTTCAAAGTACATCTGTGAGACACCTAATCCATATATAAAATTGAATAATAATTAAATGTGGGAAGAGTTGGTATGAATAGTCTAAAATGATTGGAAAGCGATATTCATGATTATTCTAATGGGTTGATATGACACAATTGCAGTAGAGAATAATAAAATTTCAACCGAATGGATATAGCCAGTAAAATAAAAAAAAAATCTCTTACCAATTAAATTATCTTGTGACCAACGCTTATCTAACCCATCACTTGTACAATATCCAGAATCTATGTGGTGTCTACGTAATTTTTTGTCATCTATTGTACATGGTGGATTACGTGGTGTTCGACGTAGTGTTGCAAATCCATCAGCATTACTACCCGACTTCACTTTATCATCTTTATATGCTTGAATCTCCAGAAACTTTACAATATGCACCAAGCCCCGAATACATAGCTGTGTTAAATCCGTGCAATATTACCGTTATTTTAGAATAATTTCATATATACTTACACTAGACGGTGGTGAGGTAAGAGGGTTGTTTTCTAACTTTAAACTGACCAATGTTGTCATTTGACGTATTTCGATTGGAAGACTCGAAATTCGATTATTACTAATGTCCAATGATACCAGCGACAAAAATGTTAACTCTAAATTTATTATTAATTGAAATTAAAACAAAAAGATTATTTTTTATACTTGGACAATATTACTTACCTCTTGGTAAATAAATTAATTGATTACTTCGAACAGAAAGTGATCGCAAGCTTTTCAAATCTCCAATTCTTGTGGGTAAATTTGCAATTTGATTACAAGACACATCTAGATCCGTCAACTTTTCCATTCTGCCCAATTCATCTGGTAGACTAGTTAGTCTATTATGTGCGATTAATAGAACTTGTAAAGGTAGGAAACATATCTCTCTAGGCAACGATATTAAATGATTGCTACGTAAATCTAAGTATGTCAATGAAGTGAGACCTTTCACAGACGGTGGAATCGTTCTAATTGTGTTGTGATATAGTATTAAAGTTTCTAAAAATGCAAATGATGTAATTTCCTCAGGTAGTTCACAGAAACGATTCCTAGATAGGTCTGGAAATAAACAACAATTTGTTAATTCTTTATTTGAAAAAGAAATCACGATTATCAGAGAAATATTAATTGATTAGTAGGATTAATTCGTGTAAAGGAGGGATGGATAAAATTCCTGAATTCCCCTTATTCTATAGAACCTTTACATACGCTTCACTCGTTTGTTGGACAAAAACAAGACAGTACAAGCTTGCAAAAACTACAACGGCTTGTATGTCTCGGAATAACTGTTGCCATGCCTACCTGCCCAGCTACAGCCTTAGAAGCTATGCTGGACATACTTTCTTTACATTTGCATGTTAGGAAGGGGGCCATTCTCAGTGATATTAGGCTGCAGAGGGGGCAAGTCTCCTGAGCACAAACAATTTGGTTGGCCACCTAAAAGTCAGATTAGGCTTTGGGAGGGCACAATTAAAAAGGTAAACTGGAAAAAAAACCCGATGCTGACATAAGCAAAGGGAAATTATTCGCAATAGAGGACAAAAGTACATACTCTTACACTCAGCAGAAAGGAAATAAGGCTCATAACGGGCCTATTTAGTGGGCACTGCCCATTTAGATATTATCTTAAAAAGATGGAAGTTAGATGATAGACCCGTCGCTTCTGTATGGAAAACGAGGAAACCGATGAACATGTCCTATGTGACTGAAGCTATGTCACAGATGTCACAGAAATGGCTTCCAAGAACGTTATAAGCTTTATAAAACCCCTTAAGTTCGAATGGGAGCCCTTGAACAATTAGGGGTAATGCCGTGGTGACTAGCAAAGGCGGCAACTTTGTCTGCATCCCCCAAAGGGGGACTAATCTATAGTCTTCACCCAGGCCTAGCTTTAGGCGAAAAGTATTATTACTAATGAATTAGAAAAATTTAAGTCATTTTGATTTAATTTTCATTTTCAGATAGTTTTAAGAGAATGGGAGCGTGTATAATTGTTTGTATAGTCCGCATTATTAAATGCAACAAAAACTCGAATAAATAGATATACACAATACCTACACAAACATTTTATTTGGATGCTCATTCATAGTAAAGTAACCCAATGGCCTACCTTTGCAACAAAAACAATTTTTATTGCCCTCCCATCAATAATACAATAAATAAAAAGCAAAATGAAAATGAATTAAGAGGAAGACACACCCAAATCGGAGTTTTCGCTACTGCATATGAAAATCACTCATTCATATTCACGCTGCAAGAGGTGCAAGAAAAGCAAACATTTTTTACATACCTGCAATTACTGTATCGGATAAGTTATATTTTGTGGCTGCCCTCGGAAATTCTTTTAATTTCCTATTAGACAACCTCAATTCTCCACTTATCTGAGCCTCCTCTAGTATTCGTTCCAATGATCGGGCCAATTGACAGTGCCCAGTGTTCATATTGTGACTCCTATAAAACATCACCGCCATTTTTTTACAACACTGATTCCTCCCGTCTAGACGAAATTCATTTTCTGAAGTTATTTTGCGAGAATCTGGCTTAGCCAACCAGTCACACTACACTAGTAACTGTACAGATTTGTAAACGTTAAAAAAATGTATCCGTATGTAGCTTTCAACTTAAAGAAAATTAATTGCATGGTTTTGGTTTAATTAACTTTACGCACAACACATCACCCTCACAACCTGCCTAATCTGGCCTAATCCTATAAAAGCGAGAGAACAAAACAACAAAAATCCAGCAGGGTTGGATTAATTTAAAACGAGCTCAACGAACTGACTTTTCTTAGAAGTGTACACTACCGTTAAAGAATAAGTCAGCTGATGCGGTCTCATCATAATCCATTTGATAATGAGTGTGTTCGATGCGAATGAACGAATTTTAAAAATTATTTATAATGAAAACAATTTATTTACCATCGTATATCGCAACTCACTCATGAGCAAGCTTGATTGATACCAAGTTCTTTTCTTACTTGCTATTGTTATTGACACTAGAGTTGAAAGTATCCGGATAATTTGCTATCTGGATTATCCGGAATAATTAGGATCGATTCCTCAAATCCAGATTCAGACTAAGCAAAAAAAAAAATACCTCCAGATTGCATTGTTTCATTGAGAAATATAAATTTCAAGATATTTCCATTTTCCCAATGAAATAACGTAATCTGGAAAATATTTTGCAGCTTTTTTGCTTAGTCTGGATCCGGATTTCAGGAATCGGATAGTTGGCAGATCCGGATACAATTTCCAGCTCCAATTGACACCTACCTAGACCTACCTCAAATCATCGGCACAAGAAAGTCTCTGACATTATTAGCTCACCTGCAAGACCAGGGGCCCTATTCTTGAATAACGAAGACAGATTCCGTATTCGTTATACTGTCAAAACCATTCGGAATCGTATTCTTGAAATCCGCATTCGTTATATACCGAACGCAAACCCTTCGTTATTTAACGAGTGGGTTCAACCATTCGTTATCCCAAACGAAGAGTGAATCAGCTGCTACTTTATGGGTGATAATGGGAGATAAAAGATGTGCGAAAATATCATATGCTCAAAAAACTAAACTAATTGAGTTTTTAAAGGAAAACCAGAAACTGAGATTTGGTAAATATGAGAACTCTTTCAGTTCAAAAGATGCCACGGAATTGTGGCAAAATAAAATCAGTATTAATTTCCATACCCGAAGCACAAAAGAACTAGAAAAGTTTTTTTATGATATTATATTCGAAACAAAGGTAATAGAAAATTTCCAGTCCAGATTTGGCAGGATAAAAATGTGTGGTAAAAGGAAAATCTGCGGCGGCATAAAAAACATTTGCATGGCACTGGTGGAGGTCCTCCTGCAACCTTTTTTTCTATCCAGCGTTGAATTAAGGGTGCAGGAATTGATTAACTATTGACGTAATTGATAGTCCATAGATTCTTTAACGATTTCAGGACCAAACAATAATGACAATTCACTGAAGCTTGCCATTTTTTACAGCTAAGTAATCTTATATTTAGATCTGCATTCCTTATATGGCTGCGTATCCGTCACCAGTGTTATTTTCTCTCTTAAATATGGCGGTAGATCTCCGTTCTTGATTCTAAATATAAATTTCAACACGTGAAGATCAATTCTCTGTGTCACATTCATCCACTTAAGAGCACGATCTATTCTTTTTATAATATTTATTGAGAGGTTCTAATTTCCAATCAACTTTTATCGATGCCATGGTTTCCTTTTGAAACTTCAGGTCTACAGGTCTACAGAAGCGAAAAGACTATGGAGTCTTATTATGGCAAATAATACGATTTGGGTCACCTTCATCATTAATTCATTAATTCGTAAATGATTTAGGGTTATTATAAACAAGCTGGAATATAATATAATAATGTAATAATAATTTATTAGCACTAAACGTACTTTTCACAAAAAACAATACAATTATTTATACTACCTCTTAACAAATGTCTATGACATAGCTCGAATGTATTCTATACAAAGTTTTACAAATACATTTACATTTCTTTCTTCCTTTATCACTAGTGGCAAATTATTATACAATTGAAACCCCTTATATATTAATGAATTCTGTGTATCTGATCTATTGTAGCTAAGTAATCTTATATTTAGATCTGCATTTCTTAGATTATATGGCTGCGCATCCGTCATCAGTGTTATTTTCTCTCTTAAATATGTCGGCAGATCTCCGTTCTTGATCCTGAATATAAATTTCAACACGTTAAGATCAATTCTCTGTGTCACATTCATCCACTTAAGAGCTGAGAGCATCCACCTAATTGATGTGTATCTATTACATTGCAAGATTATCCTCATTGCCCTATTTTGATGTTTCTGTAGTCTGTCCTTCGCTGTACGTGTGTATAGAAAAAGTACCATCGAGCAGTATTCGAAATGAGGTTTTATAGTGACATTGTAGATTTTTATTGCACTCGCTAGTGAAACTGATTTTCTCAACCGTCTAATATATGATATCTTTTTCCCAATTTTTTACATACATAATCCACGTGTTTATTGAAATTTAGTTTATTGTCCAACATTATACCTAAATATTTAATGTCATCAACAAATTCAATTCGCTCATTCTCGATTGCAATCGACACATTTAATTTGCTGTTTAATATCATACATTTTGATTTACTAGTATTTAATTTTAGCCGATTGCTATTCATCCATGCTTTAACTTTGTTCAGATCGCTTTCTATTTTTCTTTTGATATCATCTATGTTTTCCCCAGTACAAAATATCAGTGTATCATCAGCAAACAGCATGAGCTTTGAGTGGACTATCACCTGCTTTAAGTCGTTTATATAAAGCAAGAATAATAATGTTCCTAAGACTGATCCTTGTGGAACCCCCATTTCAGTTTCAATCGTTGTTGAGCGAGCTTCGTTGACCTTTGTTCTCTGCGTTCTTTTTCTGAGATAATCCACAAACCAATTCAATTCACACCCTTTAATTCCATACTTATCCAGTTTCTTAATCAGAATATTTCTGTCCACCGTTTCAAAGGCTCGTTTCAAGTCTAGAAAAACAGCTACAATTGCTTTCTTTTGGTCTATCTCTTCCTTCCAGTAGTTGACAATAAAATTAATTGTTGTCTCACATGAATGCTTTTTTCGAAACCCAGACTGTTCCGGGATTATTATCTTATTCCTTTTCAAATATTTTTCTAGTTGAATTTGTACAGTTTTCTCTAATATCTTCTCGAAGACCTTTAACATGTTTATTGGACGAAACTACTCTTCAAACGACTTATTAAAGAGATAAGAGCTCTAATAGATGAATTTTATTTAAAATTTTACTGCGCTTCAGTTTGTAGCTGTCTACATTTCACAAGTTTTATAATTTTCATAAGATTTAGATATAACTACAATTTCGATTGTGGCGAAAATTATTGTATCTGCAGTCGGCCACGTACTTCGTACTGTTACTGAAACCATTTAAAAAAAACGAAGTGTCTTTCCACTTGATACATTAACTTACCCTGAATTATATTTTTCATACAGAATTGAAATGCATAAAGCAACACAGACTGATTGGTCTGAGAGGCATGAGCTGCCTCCAAACTGGAAGAAAATGCAGGTGACGGCTCTGCTAATGTTTGTAAGTATTATTTTTATAAAATGTTGATTTAAATGGAACTTCAGTGCAACACCAGTATTGCACTTCAATATGAAAATGTTTGATGGGACAATTTTTATATCAGAAGTGCAACACCAGGTTTGCACAGACTTCCCTGTTAACATACTAATCTAAATAATATATATATATATTTTTTTTTATATAGATGCGGCCCAGGGCGCATTTCGTCCAACAAGGCCAGGAAGCCAGGCCTTTCGGGGCAGTGCCCAGGTTTAAAGTAGAGGCGGTTATAAATGATGTATCTTTTCTTGGTGTAGGGGCAACGGCGAAGCAAGCGAGGCTGGACGCCAGCGCGAAAGCAATGAATTGCCTATTCGGTTTAAATATAGCTACATTTTCATAAATTTTGTTTTTAATAAATTACATTCCAATATGAATATATATTTTCAATGTTTTATCTATGAGACCATGTAACTGGCAGGGAGGGAGCAAATTACGTGTTCAACTTGATTACCAAAATTTATCACATAGCAAAAGTATAAGCAAAATTAACTACAAAATATTATATACATGGAAGTAATATATTTACCAAATTACTTCCGATAAGTGTAGGCTAACCACTCCCCAAAAATGTGGGATGGTGTAGTTAGTATCTTTCGGTTGGTTTTTTTCTCAATTTAAACCTATTTTCAAAACAATCCTTGCAAATGTTATTGATTTAAGTTGGTGTATTTTTTTGCAGTCCATTCTACCGAAAGCTTGAAGCAACTCTAAATACAATTTATATTCCGGAAACCTTGAAATACCGACCGAAATGGACAAAAACATCTTTTCATTTTTATTTAGATAGTCCCTAATTTTAATAAAAAAATTGTTCGTGCTACCCATCAACCCTAATGATATTGTTTAACACGAAACTTTTTTTTTATTAAAATTAAGAAATATCTAAATAAAAATAAAAAGGGAAAAAAAAAGTTTTTGTCCATTTCAGTTTTTTAAGGTTTCCGTATGGCCCACTGACTTATAACAATGGACTGCGCGATTTACTATTTCATGTGGCACAAAAAATATTGTGTTTTTGTATGTCAGAGTTTCAGCACCCTTTAAAATATTTACTACATAAAAACATGTAAAACTCTACTAATCAGATAAAATTTTACACCCGAAAATCAAATTGAATTAAAAAAATATCTTTCTTCTATTCAAGTGATATTTTAATCGCTTATAAGATTATTAAACTCATTCCGAATTTAATTTTCAAAAGGTTATTTTTACCTGAATCCTGCGTATGGGCGAGAGAGACTGGTGATTGCATAAGCAGCCAATATAATAACATCAATTGGCATAAGAAAACGTTAAGTCCATTGTTATAAGGAAGTGATATGGCCTTTTCCTACCCAGCAAAAAGAAATTTAAGAAATGAAAATGATCCAGCGTGAAACATGCGCTGCAGGAAGCAACCGTGCATTTCCTTCTCGATATTATTATCTTTAGTTTATTATTAAATTATTTTAAATTTATATCACTTGCTAAGCCATAGTGTCAAACAATTTGTCGTAAAAATAAATTAATTAAACCCAATTTGTGGTCAACACAGAATTACAGGCAATTTGTCTATTCCTTCCATAACAAAAAATTGTTCGCTACTACATCTGAGTGCCTGTTCGCCAGACACTAAATTCCAGCCTTTTAGATTCAAAGAATAGTAAAAATGGCACTTTGAATTTAAGGTTGACGGATCTTCTGTTGTTGATGAGTTGCACTGTATTGTAAAGCCACTGACTCTTGAATTTCGCGCTCTGAATGACTGTTTCCTTTATACCTTACCTTTCTTATAAAGCACTGGAAGAGTATTCTTCCATACCTTTTAAACTGTAATGCTGCTACGTCCGGATATGATGTACATGTTACATGTACATATTGATATTCTAGAAGTGTAAATGGTTTTTTCCAGACACAATTGTTGGTTCATCAACACAATTGTTGCAGAAAGTCTGTACTCTTTTCGTTTTATCGCGAGCTTCTTTTGCTCCATGTTCTTGAAAAATTCTTGCGCTACTTTTACGTTTGCCAAGTTGGTGTGCAGAAGGCTTCCTTGATTTAGGGGAGCAGTGCTATTTGAGACTGCAGTTTCCTCGACATTCTTCAATAGGCCTTCGATAATTTTTCCTCGAAAATTTATCATTAATACTTTGTTTGTTGAGTGGATATACTTGTTAAAGATAACCCACGAATTGACGATACTAACACCAAGGAGAAGCTCAAATCCAACTATTTTATACCACTTAATAGTGTTTCGTAATAGCTAATAATAATTTGTCATTTGGTCCAAGAGTCTAACGTTTCTTTTCTTTATTATAAGCTATAATTGCTGGAGGCATCATTATTTCTTTTTTAAATCTACCCTTTTTTCCGGTTGGTACTAAGATAATAGTGTGATCTGGGTTGTTGGAAATCATAAGTATATATATATATATTGCTTGAAAAAAATTCTGCCTCTTCACGGGATCATCGACTTATCTATGATGACTGTTTCTCCGGGAGTTAGTGATGATTTGAAGTTTTGTGCGATAATGTCAAGCAGTTGATTTATTTTCGCTAATCTTGTTTCTCCCTGCACGGGATTTTCATTGCTGGCGAAATGCACACATTTTAATTATATTTCAAATTGAATACGTGACATTTCTTTTACAATAACAGGATTTATGTACGTAGGGTTTTTCGAGCAATATAATCTTATACTGGAAACAGGGCATATACCCATTATTAAAACAACAGCAAGTAATTTCGTGATTTCCTCTTCATTCGTGTCCTTCCATTTTGCCATAATTGAACGACGACTGATGATGTGCGATTGAATGAATTGCGCCGCGTATCTGTTCGTGTCTGTCACAATTAGTTTTACGACTTCATCATTTAAAAATAATTTATAAATACTGAAAGGATCAGTACAAACAACCGAAGTTACATCGCAAGCAACCGTTTTTTTCAGCAAAGTTGAATTCTCGCACTATACATCTAGCTTCTTTCCATTCATCTGATAGAGAAGAAAAAGTAACGCCTGCATGCTCCTGACAAATATCATCCAATTCCTCAGCTTCACCGCTCCCAAGGTCAGTTGCGATATCACTATTACTGTCTGTATCTTCAGATTGTGAGGGTATGTACGAAAATTCCGAACCAGAAAAGTCTTCAATTGATCCCTCTTGTAATATAGCTTCTTCAATTTCTTCATTTTCCATTTCAATTTGTTTATAGCAAAATTAATTAATTGTGGTCTAGTTACACACAAGTCTTGACTTTTGCTGATTTATAGGTAACAATATTGTAAGCATAGCATGCTGAGTTAGACTTTTGCTTTTGATTACCAAACACAATTAGAAATAAAGAATTGTAAAAAATGTAAATAAATTATATGATATACGACGTCGTGTGCCACCCCTGGTACACTCTTTAAATGTTGTTGAAAGTATGTAAAATATTAATAGTAATTTAAAAAACATATCTGTGTTACTTGAAATAATAAATATTTCAAAAACAACCACGAAAACAATTAACGTCCAGGAAGAAAAGTACTTAACGCTGCCTTGTGCTTGAAATCCGAACTCTTAATGTACCACCGATGGTACACGATGTCGCTAACGTGTTAAACATAGTATGGATGAATTTGTGAATTTATTTCACTGACAGAAAAAAACTTACCACCACATTCAACGTAGTTATTAGGTATTTAATTCCTGAAATGCAAACCCACAAACATATTTAAAATCTTCTACGGACTGAAAATTAAATTTATTTACGTATTACAGAAAATGCAAGAAGACGATAATTCGCAAAACATTTTTTCTTCCTCTGACGAGGAAGAAATAAGGCCTGGTCAGTTGCCATCTTGTGCGGCACCACCAATTCTTTTTTCTTCCTCTGACGAGGAACCGCAACCGTCGACGTCTGCAGCACCACCACCACAAAAGTACTCCCTATCATATAGGGGGGAAAAAGTGCACCAAAAAGCGCACAAATTGGTGGTTGTGAAAACATTTGCGCCGGAGAAAGTAAGTTGATTACCATTCGATAATAAATTATTTTTAATAATTTTGTATTCATTTTAATAGAAAAAGAAACCATGCGAGCCGTCCACCTCAGCCTTAAAAAAACCAAAGGAACCGAAGACAGCGGCAGATTTGCCAAAAGGGTGGCAGAATCTGCACCCCACCTGCCTGTTGTTGATAGTAAGTATTATTGTTTAATATAGTTGCATAATATAATGTTGTTGTTTTATAGATGCGCCCTGCGGTGGGATTTATTGACGCGGGTAATAATGTCCCGCCGCTTCATGTACAAATAATGGTGGAAGGGCAACTGTTCGATGGCTACGGCCAGACGAAAGCACTGGCCCGTAGAGACGCCGCAGCGAAGGCGTGCAAGGCGCTGTTCCGCGCAGAATTCCCCTAAGTTGTAAGTAAACAAAAAGGAAAAAAAAATATTTTTACTTGATTTTTTTTTTTTTTATTTCAGACTTCCCTTTTTTTTTTTAAATATATATTTTTTTTTTTTTATAATAAAACTATAATGAAATGTGGTACTCAAATGATCCAGACCTAACCCCATGTTTTGAGCAGACCGTATTGCTATGGATTCCTTGTGCCTTCTTATGGCTGTTTGCGGCTTTAGATATTCTTAGGTTACTTCATACATTTCGAAGTACCTTGCTAGTTATGCAATTTGATGTCGTTTTTTAAAGCGCTTACTAATAAAGAAGAATTTTGTTGTCAGCTTGCTAGTCGTGATCGGTGCAGCAAATTAGCAAACTTGGTGAACATATGTATTTGAAATATTAAATACGATAAAAACAAGTATGCAAGGCAACTGGCAAAATAAAGAGTTTGCAAGATAAATTAAATTTATGGTTAAGAGAAGTAAAAGAAGGGAATGTAGGCACGTTTAAACATTTTTCTACTATGTATGATGTTAAAATTTACCTGTTATTTCGGAACATATACAAATTTTACTCAATAATATAAGTTACTACTATCCTTCTTTACGTGTTGAGAATTACGATTGAATAAACGAACGTGAAAAATTTGCGTCATGCACATAAACATATATACACATAATGTATACGCCGCAAGTCACAGCGGTTCGTTTAAACCCCGCAAGGGGGTCATGGCTGCACAATAAATTTCGGCTTGATAAAGCTAACACTTCAATGCAGATAGAGGCTAAAACACAATGTGAGCAACACGACAAAAACGCCGTCGCTCACATTGTGTTTCAGCCTTTAGTGTCAGACGTTCTTTGGTGTACGCCACATAATCCTGTTACATGGGGGATTGCGTGCACATTACTGCATTACATAGATGTACTGTAATGGAATGTTGAACTCTTGATTTTTATTAGAGTAAAAGGTTCTTCTCCATTCGGTGTTCGTACACCACCAGCGATTAGCCGACAACCAGGATCTAATCCAACAAATGATTTGAAATAGCCAGAACGAAATTTTTCCTGGATATCGCACATGCTTTGTAATCGCGTGCCTCACATTTACCCGTTTTTTTGCGTTTTAACGGTGGTTTCGGCGATGCTATTAGCACTTCCTTCTTCATTGAAAAGGTCATCGCTACACCATGCAAATAGACCAATCGATTGTTCATCAACATTCATCAACATCCTATGGTACAAGCAAAATCATTTTATAAAATTGATCGAGTCACACTGGTGCGGGCGGAGCTAGGTACACAGGGGAAGGAAAAATTGAAAGAAAATCGTAGATATTAGAAAAAGGTTTTAGAATTGCAAAAAATCGAAACAATTTCCAAAAAATTGTTAAAATTTAAAAGTCACATTAATAACATTTTCTGAAAACCTATAAATAAAAGTGAATAACAAAAAAACCGCAATGAACAATATTTTGTTTATTCACTTAACATTAAGAAGAATCGTGTAAAATCTTGCGTGGTGTTATGTCCATAGTAAAACATTTACAAGAACAAGCTGTAACCGGACATTCAAAATTTTGGCTGTAATATGGCACATGAAAAAATTAATAATAAGATAAAAATTTTCTTAACATAGAAAGAATTGGTATGTACCTAAACCATTGCATCAAGTGTTCCGTATGACCTCCATGTCAACTGCTATAGTGTCTTTGTAAAAAGAAAAATGTTTTCACAAATAATTAACAATTTTAAAAATGAAATATTGGACAACGAGCAATATGCTAATATTGGAAGAGAACATGATCACATCTATTGGAGATAATAAGTCTTAAAGTTATGCAGTAGGTAAAGAGCAGTAAGTCAAGTGTTAAAATCTCCTCAGAAGGTAAAACAAAGAATAGGAACAATTTAAATAGTAATTGGCAGTTGGCAGTGACCCTTCTTTACAGTAGAGATTATGAAAGGTAGTGATGGAGAATCAAAACAATCTTTAATAGAGACCTTCAACATGGTTAAGACAGTATGAGTGCTGTTATACACTTGATTTGTAGGTATATTTATTCATAGAGGTATTTTAAAGATAAGTGGGAATTGAGAGTTCTCTATGAATGAAAAAATTAAGCGGATAATCGAAAAAGGAGCTGGTGGATCAAGAATTACAATAATTAGAGTATACCACGGTTTAAATGTAGATCACCACCGACCAAATATTATTACGATTCTGTATTTGTTTCACAGTTCTTTAATGTATGTTACAGTATTTCATAGAGTGGGTGTTCAGACAGTGACGTGTGGTTTAAGATATCGCTTGAAAACAAAGACCGCGGCAGATTTGCCAAAAGGGTGGAAGAATTTTTTTTGTTAAGTCCAATGAGAATTCCAAAATTAAGGAAATCGCCTGCAGTTAATTGGGGAAAGGTAATTTATTTATTTGTAATCAACATACAGTCATGAAAAAGCTCTTATGAACTATGCTACTAATCGAACCACATGAATTAGATGAAGCAGCTAGACGTCAAGATGAAATTATATAGGAATGCATTGGGGAGCAAAAGATAGAAATGGATGACAATGAAACATTCCAAAGGAACAGAAAAAATCATTTGGGTAGATTTTGATCATCCAGACATTATGAATTTCAACTTAAATTACAGAAAAGGCGATGTGAATAAAAGAAATCACAATCAGTTTAGGTAGGTAGGTAAGACTTGAATTAAACAATTGTACTTTTTTGAAAAATCGATTCTTCAATTGTTTGTTGCCTTGCAACTTGTGTTGTTTGCAGAATGTGGTTGTTTAAAAGTTTTTTTTTTCTCAAGGTAGATACCTTTACAATGTCTAGGATCTGCGATAGAATAGGATCACTTACATGGGTTTCTTTGAATATGGCCGCTTGTTATCCATGCATATAAGAAAAAAATAAAAACTGCCACAGTAGTAGCGCGTAAAATGCTGTCATACGTGATATGAATTTTTGTTTAGTTCAACAAGGCAGAACCAGCTTAACTTCAGGACAAAATGTCTACCGTTGCCCTTAGGCCTTAGACATGGCTCCCTCAAGCTGGAGATATTTATATTATTTTTAAAAGTGCTACATTCCCGATTGATTTTTTTTTTCATATTTGCTTGATATTTTCAAGTCTTCAAAATCAGAGAGTAACATTTTTCTAATAAATCTTTTATTACTCTGGCTACCTCAATGTAAAGGGTGTACACGTAGGTTACGTTTCTGCCACTTTTATTGTCTGGTATTACACAGAGTGCAGTCTGATTTCTTAGCAGGACTTTAAACCTTATAATTTGCATCTCTATCTGTACAAAGGCCCGGCATTTGAAAGCTGTTGTTAACTTTGACCGTTCCCGGCAGTAGAGAGCCATGGTGTAATTGACTCTGTTTTTATTTAATTTAATTTGAAAATTAATCGGAAAGAACAGGTAATCAATACATTATTTTATTCTACCAGATGAAGGTTCGATGTCAAAGCATTGGCTAGAATATATTTGTACGTTGTGGAATATTATCCTCCGCGGGTACTGGTTCTACCTTGCTCGGACTTTGTGGGTAGTGAACCGCGTCTCGCGTAGACCTGTCATAATTAAACAAGTCAACTAATATCGCCTATTAAAGTTAGTTAGATGTGGATAACGAACGGCGTCTTGCAATAAACCTAGTGAGTACTATATCCGTGGTATTTTACCGCAATTCGTTAGTTCATGTAAATTTGGTATGTCCCAAGCAATTTGTTAACTGGAAATTTTGTTTTCTCCAGTTCGAGTAGGCTATAATGCATATTTTAAAGGATAATTCAGTAGTGTCATAGTGTGAGACTTAACTATTGAATAAGAATATGTATACTTTTGCCAAAGCTTCGTATTTAAGGAATATCATACGTTTTCCTGCTTATGGTTTCAAAACCATTATTATCTATTTTAAGATTTGAACATAGAAGAGCAAACTAGCTAGCATAGGTAGGTAGGTAGGCAGTGTAAAAGCAAGTCCTTCCACAGGCACTTAAATAGAGTAAACAGCGAATAGGAGGAAATGCATTCCTCAAGATCATTAAAGTGGTCGCAGTAATGCAGTAGGTAAGTAGGTAGGTAAGTAGGTAGGTTTCAAATTGGAGCAGAGCAATTTCAGATGACGAGTGTTCTTCAAAAATTCAACAAAATCGTGGTATATTCGGGAAGTAACTAGTTGAAAGAATTATGTTTCAATTGTTGAAATGGTCGCATTTATGCAGTAGGTAAGTAGGTAGGTAGGTACATAGGTAGGTTTCTAATTGGAGCAGAGCAATCTCAGAAGATGAGTGTTCCACAAAATCGTTGTTTAAGCGGCAAGTAACTACTTTAAAGAATTTGATTTTAAGTAAAAATTAGTAACTTTTTCGGTAGCATCAGTGATTTAAATTGGAGATTTCCTCCGAAGATTAAACAAAGATTAGAAGCAAGTAAGAAGAATTAGGTTTTTAAGTGTTTAAATGGACGCAGTTATGCAGTAAGTAGGTTTTACTAACACTATAAATGGAATAAATGGAAATGGACAACAAAAATATTGAACTAGTCAAGGAAATAAAGTATTTAGGGGTAGTTATAGACTGTAAATTAAAATTTAATAAATTTATACATTATATTTGTAAAAAAGTGGCAAAAAAGATCTCATTCTTCAGGAGAATCAGAAACAACTAAAAGTATACACAGCCACTAGCCAGTAGGATTAAATATTGTTCATTAAATAAACTTAGGTAAGACAATTGTATATAAAAAAGCAGTAACATAATAAAAAGGCAGTCGTTTTTAAAAATCATTGGAGAGCGTTTCTATTAATCTTCCCAGTTTTCAGATTTAGCTTTGTGCTAAAATTCCCCCCACCAGAGGTAAGCGTTCTACAGTTCAAAGCACATCATTCTTTTAATGTTCAGCCTAGAACCTAAAAGAACAACCGGCATGCGGCTCTCATTGACCTCATGCGTGCCCACACCTGGTATAGTCTGTATGAAAACAGCAGTTTTATTCATTCATGCATGACATGTGCATGCCAAGTAAAAATCCCAATCAGATGACCACTTTCCTCTGGTACTATGTTCGATTTGAAGGATTTTGGAGAAATTTGTACTCGTCCAACACCATAAAGGATTCAACATTTAAGAAATTGACATTAACACAAAGTCAGGTAAAATATTGTGCATCGGAAGCAGGACTATATAATATATTTTTTTATACATAACAACATTATCTACCAGTGTAGGTAGTAAGGTAATTTAAGTAGGTAGACAATTTAAGTATGAAGGCTATTTAAATATGTAGGCAGTGTAGGTAGTAAGGCAGCAATTAAGAAAGATATGGAAATGCATTGCATCTCAATCAAAATCAAAATTTTTTAGTATCAGTGCATTGCATCTCAATCAAAATCAAAATTTTTTAGTATAAGTGCATCAAAATGGCTCTTCAAAAAAAATGGCCTTAGTCAGACGTTCACATATTTCTAGTGGAAAAAAGGATTTTTACATACTTTTTATTTATTTATAGATAACTTGCACGTGTTTTGATTTCTTAAATGAAGCTTTCAATGGTTCTGCACTCATTTCTTAAAAACCGTGCAAGGTAAAATTTTATTGTGTTAACAACAAAATTTCGTTCATCCTATATTAGTAGGATTAAAGATAATTGGATTGAATGCGATTGAATGAAAAAACAATAATTGTAAAGGTGAGTGACACATTTGAGGTTATGGCTGTTTATACTTGTTTTTTGTTTATATAAAAATTAGAATCTGGAGATGTCTTCTTTCTTTATAGAATAATCAAAAACTGGGCAAGCTTTCGCAAATTAAAAAAAAATTTAGTAGTCTTTCTCAATCATAGCTTTATAATGAGACTTGCGTGGGGAAAGGCCGAAGACAAAATTATAATATTCTTGAATTAGGTAACCTAGTGAAACTCTTTTTTTCGAACTAATTCTACATAAAATTAGGTTCCAACCTTGTTTCATTTTTGATTTCGCTTTCGTTTGCCTAACAGTGTAGGTAGTAAGGTAATTTAAGTAGGTAGACAATTTAAGTAGGAAGGCTATTTAAATAGGTAGGCAGTGTAGGTAGTAAGGCAGCAATCAAGAAAGATATGGAAATGCATTGCATCTCAATCAAAATCCAAATTTTTTAGTATCAGTGCATCAAAATGGCTCTTCAAAAAAAATGGCCCAGTGAACATTACATGATGAGTGCAGTGATATTGCTGGCTTAGAGTAAGCAAAGGCAACAATACGAGAAGCAGTGGAAGAGGTAGGTACGTTTAAATGAAGATGGATTTGATATGTAGTGAAGATGGGAACTGTACCGTAGGGAATTTATTTCATGTGCGAAATAAAAAGTGTATGACTCCCAGGTACCAAAATAAACAATTCATGGAAAGTGTGAAAAAAGCAAAAAAAAAATGTTTTCACATATTATTAACAAGTTAAAATATTAAAAATGTAACAACAATCCGAAAATTAGTAAGTTTTTCGGTAGCATCAGTTGGCGGTGCCTTCTTTACAGTAGAAATTATGAAACATTTAAAAAGGATTTTCCAAACAATAGATCAGCGTGACTTGTTTGGCGAAATTATTATTCATCATAAGGGAGGGAAAAGTATAAGCGTGAATCACAGGTAGGTAGGTAGGTAGGTAGGTTTAAAGAGTTGAATTTGTCGCACTTATGCAGTATTTTACTATACGTTTAAGTAAAGTCACGAAAGGATTTGGTGGAGACTATGAAAGATATTGATTTAAAAAGGAGATTTTCACCGAAGATTAAACAAAGATTGCAACCAAGTAACTACTTGAAAGAATTAGGTTGATATATAAATATATATATTCTTACCTCGACATCACTTTCTTTTAAATAGTTCGTGTGTTCAATTCAAATCAAAATGAGAGGTGCTATTGATTATGAAAATAACAAATTTTTGGCAGTCCTAACACAGGATAATCATCCAGTTTACTATGCCTGTAAAATATTTCAGGCCATATTTATTTGGCAAGGAATTCGACTTACAAACTGACCATCAACCTATTAAGTGGTTGCAAACCAAATATACAGGTAAGGATACAAAGTTAATCCAGAGAATCAAACCACCATAGCAGTCACATGCAACTTTTCATATTGATTTAACACGAAGCAACTTTTTTAAGCTGTTAATTTTTTCCACAATTAATTATTGTTAGTCTGTATGGCTTGGCAAGTTTTTTACATTTAGATTTTGTCAAGATTTTCGATTACCTTTCTAAAAATAATAAATTACCATGATATTGCAGCAGATATGTTTTTTTCTAATTCAATTTTATATTAGTTTGCCAGGGTAATAATAATATAATATAATAATAAAATAAATAATAATAATAATAATAAATAATATATGGTGGCAAGATTTCTCATTGCACTTTGAAATTGGGTGATAGTTCTTGCCACCATATAATTCAAACTTCCTTTTTATAAAAAGTATTTATATGGGGAATTCGTGTGACCTCCAACATTGAACTTCTATGGTAGGCGATCAGAGATAACCATACCGATGAGACCTCTCTGATCGTTGGGTCGAAAAGTTCAATCATTTTTTGCACTTAAAATGCATTTTGTAATTTTATTGAAATTTTTTTTTTTCAATAAATTCAGTCTGTTAGACGAGAAATCTCCATCATATAAATATATATATTTCAAACATTAAAAAAAAAACAATTGTACTTATCTTGTTCCTTTCAATGTTATTTTAGTAATCGCAATCATATTTCCTGAAAAAATTGGAAATCGTCAAAACTCAAATTCACCGAATTAAAAAAAATTAAAAATATCCAAAAATTATTTTAAACAATCGCAACTGTGTACATATATAATCCCTGGTGTAGAGATACAAAATCCATCCTCGAGGGAACTGTGGAACTGTACCGTAGGGAATTTATTTCATGTGTGAAATAAAAAGTGTATGACTCCCAAGTAAGTGAAAAAAGCAAAAAAATGTTTTCACATATATATTCACTTTTTAATCTTTCAATTAATCTTGTTTGAAAATATCAAAAATTCTGGCACAGAAATTACACGTAGTCGATTCTGCATTTTTTTAAATGAATGTATTAATTTCGAGTGCAGGAAAATGAGTAGAGTTTTGAGTCTGCACAGCGTCGCGTGAGTTTTAGAGAAAAGTTCATTATTTGAGTTAACCGGATTAGTAGCGATTAAAAAAGTGAAAAAACTCAAGAGCTCTAGAGAGTACCACAGTGCTATAAGTTAAGTTTTCAGAATACTGTTTAAAAAAAAATAAACTAAGTATGTGTAACTCTGTAAAATGTGTAGTTGAATGTGGATTGCAATCAAATAAAAAAATAAACAAGTTGAATTGTGATTCGTGAATCATAGTTAAAGTCCACACATCCCTTTTTCTCGCAGTGTACAAAAGCACACACCACAATAACTTCCGTACTATATATATATTTTATCCTTAAAATTTTGTTGTATGTAACGTTATAGGTAACCTAGCTATGGTGTATAAAAATGTGTGTTGAGAATAAATGAAAATTTGTCAGGTGCCATCTGCCACACATTGCAGCAATCAGCATCCAGCCAAGTGAGAGATTTTCGTTTTTAATAAAATAACACTGAAAACGTTTTAATAATGGAAAACTAAAATCCCCCTATGAAGCTATATGCCCTCCTGGATTACGAATTTTTCGGGAATTACGGGTAGCTCTGGGAGAAATTTCAATTAGAACGATAATCGCTGGTTTTTATTTAAAAATTATTATATGAGCTGGGATTTGTTTGTTGGAAAATCTTGAATGTGGTGTATAAGAAGGACAAAATTAGTGGCTATCTTTTACTATACTCTCTCAATGGTCGTATAAAAAATTCAGTTTCAGTTAATAGTGAGCCAGCGATGACTATCAGAAACGTATCTGAAAGAAATTAGCTACCTACGATTCTTTCTAAATCTCACGACCTTAAGTCCTTAATTTACTTTATAATCTCTAAATTGATGCACTTTCTGTTAAAATTGTACATCGCCAAATGATTCTGTGCTTTTCTGTATGACGAGTTTAACTCGAATTCCCCTCTCATAATTCAATAAATTTTTAAGATGTACTTGAACACACTAATTACTTGGATTGTTGTCTGTAGTCTCCAAATTAACGAAGAAAAATCGTATGTATGTATGAAACGATCCCAACTACCTACACCTACTGCCAGAAACTAATGTCGGTTCAAGGATGATGCACTAGAGTAGGTTAAGCTAGTTAGTGATTGAGATTAATTCAATGCCTCAAATGATCTCGTAGGATGCTCTGAGGAAATAGTCATTCAGAGCTGGCGCACAGTGTAAAGCTGGAAACACAATGCAATAGCCATCAGCGTTCATGAGCTCAGATTTAATTCTATTCTATTATCAGATATAGGAATACATAAATTAAAATCTCAGCTGATGAACTCTTATGAACGTAGCATTGTGTTTCCCGCTTAACTGATCAACAGCATAGTAATGCCCAATTGCTGTGCTAATGAGGGGCGTTTACCCACACTATAATAAAAGATGGCTCCTAAATCAAAATTTGTCGTTTTGCGTCTATTATTATATTATGTATGAAAGGGGGGAACCGCATTTTAGCCCAGCCCAGAGTCACTGACATGGCGCTTATCCTCTTCACAGCGAAAAGATAAAGCCCTGATTTTGCCTCAGTTCTGAGACGTGGATATCATGAGATCATGTGACCAGTCAAAATATGTACCATAAGCAGAAGGCATGAAAATTCTTGAAATGCATCGGAACTGTTTAACCTATTTATTATTATTACAGTTTTGTTACATATGGTAGTAGGTAATAAATTTAGCCGAACGGTAAGATAGGGTCGGCTGTTTTTCTTTCGTTATCTTCACCATACCATTTTCTCTGACCACTGACAGTATGAACTTGTAGATAGGTACTTAGGGGACATTAATTGATTAAGACTATACAGTATACCCTCATCCTATAGAGAGTTTAGAATTTTTGAGAAGTTAATCATAGTCAGTCCATAGTAACCAATTTTTTTTTTTTATTTGGCGAGTTTTCAGTAATTCTAAGATGGCGGTAATCATTATTCGAGAGGAAATGTGTGTCAATTGAAAACAAACTGGTTATAGGCACATTGTACGTTAAGTATTTTTAGTTTAATAGAGTTCAAGCGCGAAAATTTTGCCTACGAAATAGTTTTGAAGTGCCCACCTACCACCGTATATCTGGTGGTAGGTTAATAACGTCGTTTGAAATTCGAGGTAGCTGCCATCTTTGATATATAGCTAGATGGGGGTGTAACGATGTATGTAGATATGTGTAGTATCTACTTAAATTTGTTTATGACTGTGATATATTTGATTTGTGCTCCCTAAATATAGACTAAGCTATGTCTCAAATAGGCATTGGTCATACATCACTAAATTTTTAATGAGATCCAGAATGGTTTCAGCAAGAGACGTTTAGAGTAGAATATCAAACAAGATGAGAATGGACTCATGTTCAGGGACCTATTACGGAACGAATGTCTAGAACAAAATAATTTTTATACACAAAATATGGTTAGGTATACATACCATTCAAACACATCTTCATTAGAAACTCATCTCGTTTTCGGACTCCATAATAGGGGCGCCCTTAGACTTAGATAAAGAATTCTGCCATTTTAGTTCAACCATTTATGTAGGTTAATAGTAAGATTTTCAAATTATCTCCAAAGCACACAAACATTTTCCTCGTTGTTTGGAAAGTTTTCCAATCCGGGTAAAAAGAACCTCGGTTTCAGTAATGAAAAAAAATTCCGAAACTTACTCTCTTGCAAAGAATTCTAGAGGCACACGTGTGATAAGGGTCTCGTAATTATTTAACTATCAACTCATCTTTAAACAAACCCTGCACTAATTTTTTTTTGTCATTCAATCCACATTCTTCGAAAAATTTTCACAGCTCTTTACAACGCACGATATTTTTTTTTATATAAAAAGAAGATTGTTACATTTTCTTCGTGAAATAAACTTTTCCAAGATCCATGAAAGTCCTTCATTATATTTAGGCATGGGCGCAATATTCATAACCTAGCTAGCTCACATATTATGCAAGCTGTGTGCAGTAAATTTGGTTCCTGCTAACCTCTCGGTTGCTGTTTTAAGCCGCATTCAATTCATAAAATGATTTACAGCCTCTTATACCTAGTACACGGCACACAAGTGAACGTCGTCTCCGCTAATTAATTTAACCGAGCACTATAAGCATTCAATTACCTGGCAATACAAAAGACATTGTCTCCTCAGTTTTCAGGCCTCAACGTAAGGTATTCTGTCGAAGTGCAGGCTCCACTTCAAGTCCTGCCTCAGCAATATAATCGGGGGTGGATGGCTACACGTATCTTCTCTGTATAGATAGATATGTAGGTGTGCACAGGTAAAAGTAAATGTAAATATCTCATTGTTACCAATTACCTGCTGAAATCAATTTAATAATCTGCAACTATATATGCACATATCTGACTGCTTATGGCTGTAGCTTATTGGTAAAAAATTGGAAGTCTTTACGAAATTGTGTTGCAATAATTTTTTCCACACTACAAGAATTTTCTTGCTATCACTTCCAAGGAGATGTAAAACAAATGAAAAACACTTTACAAATATTAGTAATATTCAAATTAAATGCCATTAGTAAACCACTTTATCATTCTTATCATATTCGATTCGAAATCGAAATGCGTTGCATTGCAGTGCAAGTTTTTTGTTTTGTTGATAAAAAGTATGGTACTGCCACAGTAGCTTGAACTCAAACTTATACCGCGCGTTCATGAATCCGTATGGCCCAACCCAGACGAGAAGTTTTTAGGGAAGGAAGGAAGCTTGCCATTGTTATAAGTCAGTGGTACAAATAGATTTTAGCAGAAATTTGTGTCGTTTTTAAATATTGGAATTAGATAGGATGGCTCAGTCCATTCTTATTATATCCGTATGGCCCAACCCAGACGAGAAGTTTTTAGGGAAGGAAGGAAGCTTGCCATTGTTATAAGTCAGTGGTACAAATAGATTTTAGCAGAAATTTGTGTCGTTTTTAAATATTGGAATTAGATAGGATGGCTCAGTCCATTCTTATTATATGTCAGTGGCACTTCGGTTGCCTCTAGAGCGAAACTGATGTTCAAACGAAAATAACAGTAGATTAACAATCCGAATCAAGGTATTCCCATTACAATTTTGATACATTGCAGCTGATATCGTGTTACGTAATTCTGTGACTAATGTATATACATTTTAATATAATAGGAAAGACAGAGAGAGGAGAGAGAGTAATGTGTTCTATGTACTTACTTTCCTATACATTTCACGATATTTCGTCACGTAATAGTGGAACGTGGTTCGTAATGGGAACAACTTATATTCTGTATATATATATAAAATTTTAGCTTAGCCGACAGCCGATTTTTAGCCGATTTCGATATTTTTTTTAGCCGATTTTGCCGATTTTGGGATTAACGCAAACTTCACTTGCTTTCGTCCACCACGTGACCGCCGCTGGCCCAATCAGAGCCAGCGGCTTATATTTTATTGGTTTAACCAATAAGAATGCTTCTTTCTTATGCGCGTGTACCGTAGCAATTGATTGGATTGAAAATATTGCAGCTTTGAAAATCAGAAATTTGAATTGGAAATTGGAACCTTGGAAAATACGTTTGTTTTTTCTGATTGGATAACGGATAAACGTCCCCAATAATAGAAGCTAGACCAGCCAGATAAAAATTTGACGAACAGAATATAAAATACCATAAAAACAGTATTAATATACTTTTCGTTCAGCAATCAGTAGTGCATTAATCTTTTTTATTTTGCACATCGTGAAGAAAGTTTTGGGGTAAGTAGTTGACTTAACTTTTTTCTAGTTTTAATTTTACCGTACCGTAGCAATTGATTGGATTGAAAATATTGCAGCTTTGAAAATCAGAAATTTGAATTGGAAATTGGAACCTTGGAAAATACGTTTGTTTTTTCTGATTGGATAACGGATAAACGTCCCCAATAATAGAAGCTAGACCAGCCAGATAAAAATTTGACGAACAGAATATAAAATACCATAAAAACAGTATTAATATACTTTTCGTTCAGCAATCAGTAGTGCATTAATCTTTTTTATTTTGCACATCGTGAAGAAAGTTTTGGGGTAAGTAGTTGACTTAACTTTTTTTGTTCATACTTTTACAGATATCTTTAACTTCATTATACTCCACCCTTTTAAAACAAAAGTCATAGTCTACTTCTGTAATCATATCCGAATATGCTCTATGAGGTATGGATTCTTTTATGATCTGAACGCTTTGAATAAAATATTTATTTAGTTTATCTACCATTTCAATACATTTTGTATAAATTTAAAATACGATAGGTATTAGGATACAGAAATTACAGTACACTAGAAAAGGGAAATGTTACGAGTGAAATAAATGGTTACATGCGGAAAGGCATCTCTTTCAAAGTTTTTTTTCTCAAAATTAAAAATATAAAAGGTTTATAAATAGACTCTGGCGAAGGCTAGGTCACAGATTAGATATACACAGATATCCAGCTTCGCAAAATTACCCGGTCACGATTTTATAAACCCTTGCTCTGGTACCACCATTCCGTAAAATGTCCGACATGCCAGACTATAATAAAATTAATGTGAAGAAAGAGCACAACCAGATAAGTGTGACAACTAGTAATGTCAAAAAAGCCAACTGGTATTGTCAAAAAAGCCAACTGGTATTGTCAAAAGCCAACTGGCCAACTGGTAATGTCAGATGCCAAATGCTTTTTGACAATTGATTTAAACAGATGATCAACTGTCAATTGTAAGGTGGGTTTTGATTTCAGTTTAAAAATATATATTTTTATTTTAAATTAATGTATGATAATGGTTTATGTTTTTTTATTTCTAGCAAAAATGAATAAGGAAAAGAAAATTAGAAGTAGAAATTCCTTCTATAAGTGCTGCGCAAAAGACTGCAGGAATATAAAATTGAAAGGTTCGGCACTTTCATTTTATAGATTCCCAGAAGCAGCGGACAGGTAATTATAGTTTGTTAATAATAATATAACTTTATTAGTTTAACAAACTTTAAATTCACAAAAAGGTTATAAATATTAATTGTTTTCTTGTGCTCCTAATATCACAATTTCATTAAAAAAAAAAAACAAATTCCAAATTATCAAATTATTCATGACCTGCTTCTAATGAATTGCACACATCCACTTTTAAATCTATTAAAATTTGTCTCTCGCTTAAGCTCAATGGGAAGCTCATTAAATTTCTACAGACCTTTATAAAGTAACAAATTTTGCGCTCTTGTTGTTCTACGTCGATACGGTCGATATGTGACATCAGCACCTCTAATTGCATATGGTTGCATATCCGTCACCAGGTTCAATTGTTGAGTCAAATATTTCGGAAGTCTCTTCATCTTTATGTTGAATATAAAAGTTAGGATGTTTAACTCTGTCCTTTCTTTGATACTTTGCAATGCCTCCAACATCCATCTTATCGAAGCAAATCTATTGCACTTGAGGATACATCGCATGGCCTTATTTTGCAATTTTTGAAGCCTTTCTATTGCTGTTTCGGTACATAAGTATAGAATCGTCGAACAATATTCAAAATTAGGTCTAATTATGACATTATATATATGAATAGCAGTCATTGTAGAAATCTTACTACGCATTCGCTTAAAGAATCCAATTTTTTTCCCAATTTTTCCACCATTAATTTCAATTTCAGTATCACAGTTCGAGTTCATCACCATTAATTTTGTTTTTGCCACATTTAACAAAAGCTTATTCATTTTTAGCCACTCACATAACATATCTAGGTCTTCTTTAAGTTCCAATTCACTTGGGGGAAGTCACAGTCAGTTAAATAAATCAATGTGTCGTCTGCAAATAATACTGGTTTCGAAGAACTCAGGATTTCCCGCATGTCATTAATATAAATGAGAAATAATTGTGGTATACACGTAATGTAGTTTCCTCAACTGTTGATTTGACAGACTGTATCCTTGTTTTCTGTGTCCTCCCGAATTGACTCAATTTTTTTATGAGGATGCGCCTGTTAATAGTTTCAAAAGCTCGTTTGAAATCTAAAAATACTGCTATTATTTTTCATTTCATTTATTTGCATATTTCTGTATACAGTGATTTGTGTATGCTTGCCTAGTTACATTCATTGAAGGAAAGTGAAATACTAGGGATTTCTTACCATTCTAATATTTATGATATATTCACATTACTTATTATTTTATATTTCAGGATGTAATTACATTTTAGGTTGAGGAAAAATCTAAAAACCTCTTTTCAAAACTAAAAACTAAAAATTAAACTTTAAACTTAAACTACATATCTGCGGAACAAACCTGCGTCTGTTATATAAGTATTCGCTAGATTATACTTTGCTTGACTCTTAAGTTTACGTTTAGTTTATTATTAGATAGTGTGTTTATAGTATACTTGGTATGCGCGCTTTTATGGAATAAATTATAATATGCATAAATTTCTCACGAGACTATTTGCAGATCTTCTACAATTTACATTAAATTTCCTTAGGTTAATTTGAATTAATTCTTTTATCGGTTTTACCTTAGTGATTTCATGTAAGTGTTTGGTGGAAAAATGCCAGGGGAGGTTCATAATCATTTTCAGTAATTTATTTTGTTGAACTTTGAGTTTTTTAATGTGTGTTTCAGCACAATTTGACCAGACAGGGGATGCATAGATGAAGAATGATTGGAATATCATTTTGTATATCAGTATTTTATTTTCTTTATTGAGCGTTGATCTTCTGTTGATAAGCGGATATAATACTTTAGTAAGCTTACACGACTTTTCTATTATTTTATTTATATGGAGCCTGTGGGTGAGTGTTTTGTCTAGAAACATGCCTAGATATTTACAGTCGGTGGTCCAGGGGATGTTTTTGGTATTGAAAATCAATTCCCTCTGCGGGAGAAACTTACTACTTCTTTTCCGGGTAAAATAGATGCATGCGGTTTTTGATGGGTTGCACTTAATTTTCCATTTCTGGAAATATGAAGAGAGGTTATCGAGATTGGTTTCTAAAGTGTTAGTGATATTGACCGGACAAGTGCTTGAGTGATATAGTATTGTGTCATCGGCAAATAGGCCTATTTTGCAGGTGATGTTTTCGGTTATATCGTGGGTGTATATATTGTAGAGATCGGGGCTTAGGGCTGATCCTTGGGGAACGCCCGCTTCAATTTGCACCAAGTTAGTCTTTAAGTTTCCTAATGAAACGTGGAAAAACCTATCTGCTAGAAAGCTTTGAATAATTTTAACTACTCCTATAGGGAAGTTTAGTTTCAACATTTTGTATACTAAACCTTGGTGCCAGACGGTATCAAAAGCTTTTTCGATGTCTAGAGTAGCTATTCCAGTTGAATTACCTAGTTGCAAGTTATCCTTGATATAACTAGTCACCCTTTTTAATTGATGAGTTGTAGTGCACTTAGGTCTGAAACCGAATTGTTCCTGGGGTAAGATGTTTTTATCATCCAAATGTTTTCTGATTAACCCTTGTATTGCCTTTTCAAACAGCTTGGAACTTACGTTTAGTAAACTAATTGGTCTATAGCTATTGGCTTCTTTAGGATCTTTTCCGGGCTTAAGGACGGGGATTATTTTTGCGATTTTCCATTGCCTTGGGAAATAGGAAACTTTTATACAGGCATTGAAAATGAAGGTTATAAATATAATAGCCTGCTTGGGCAACTGTTTGTAAACTATACTTTGAATATTATCCTCACCGGCTGCTTTCTTGATTTTTAATGAATCTATAAACGATTTGACTTCTCTGGGAGTAAAATAGATTTTAGCTACTGTTGCGGGGTTTCTTGTAGTTAGTTCTTGAATCTTTTGCTCAACAGTCGCTTTGGTTTCGCTGTCACTGTACTTTTGAGTTAACTTGTGTGCGTTGATTTTATTACTAACACCACCTGTATGACTAGAGGTAGAATCGAACCTTAACATATTATATTTTTGTAGATTTACTTCACTATCTTCAATTTCACTTTTTAAATGCGTTTCTGTTAATAACACTATTTCAAATTCATTTTCAGCAATAAGTTGCTCTAGTTTAGTTAAGTTATTAATTAGTCCTTGTATATTAAGATACACACCTGTAATAGCCTTTAGTTGCTAGTATCCCATCTTTTTTTTTCTCAAGTCTTATATGATTTAGGTATACCGGACAATCCTTACTCCTCACACAATGATTAGACATTAAATTCAATTTCAATCTTTCATTCGCTGTTTCACAGTTTACACACGTTTGAATTTCTTGTACAATTTTACAACTTCGGGTGTCGTGATTATCTCCACATTTTGCGTAAACTTCTTTATTTTTACAATGACTTGATTTATGATTAACTTTTCCGTTAAGTTTTCTTGTGTGTGGAATAAAAAAGTTTTCAAATACTGTTGAATCAAGCCAACCATTATTTACATTATAGCACGTATTTGGTGGACCATTTTCCATCCATGTTTGCCATAGATAAGAGGACATAAACAACATATGGTGGTATATATTTTCAGAATCCACCCACCATTGTTTTCAAATTTTAGTTGAGAAAGTATTTCTATACTATTAAGGGTTAAGATACAGGTCATTTGGATATCATATTTAACAAATATGAACGATATTAAAATGACCAATTTTTTTCTGGAAAAATTCAGGTATTTTATAAAAGGGGAATATTTAGGCTTGCTGATAGATGGCAAAGTGTCATAGATTATGATGGAAACTATATTACTCAATAAAGAACAAGTATGTCAACTTAATTTTGTTTTATTTTAACACCAAGAAAAACGAAAAAAACTTTCCGGAGTCCTAAAACAGATATATTATCTAAGGAGAGCTCAGGAATTATATTAGGTTGCGAAACTATATCAGCACAGTAGGCACAAAGTATTTTTACGTGACAAGAATTATTGCGGTGACCATACATTTGACAGTTTCGCCTTGCATGGCTATTGAGTTTCGCTCGAAATACACCACGTAAGCATGCCTAATTATCTTATAATTCGGTTAGCTGAGGGTCGGAAGGGCAAAGTAAAATTATCTGGGGGCACCTCTGAAAAATTTCTTCTTTGAAAAATCTGCGGTAAAAAAATTTCACCAAAGTTTATTTTTAGGGCTTATCTTTTAGAAGAGCTCATTTTTGGTAAGTGATTTATTAAACCATACAATAAATGTATAGCATATATAAAGAATTCCATCTCTTTTAACTATATTATGAATTTTTTATTTACACTTTCCCGATACCACTGGAAACTTATGTTCTTTGAGTATACGTTACGAACTCCCTTGGGAATATTACTACATGATTGGTATGTTGAAAGTACACTGACTTATAAAATAATAGTTTATGAAACAATTATTTCCTATTTTACTTATATCATACTTTTACGTTACAATACTTTCGTATTTTAGGGCAATCAACTGGCTGGACGCTTTGGGAAGATCAGACATCTTAGCTGATCTTTCCAAAGTTAAAAACTTAAGGGTATGTGCGGAGCATTTTTTACCGTCAATGCTAATAGGTGGATTGCAGCCGAGGTTGACCATAAATGCGATACCGTCCCCTGTCAAGTACTCTAGCGAGCCAGTTTTAGCTAGGGAGGATAAAGTATAATTTTGCTAAATTTTCAATTTCTTATTTCATACAAAAATTTCTAATTTTATTTATTCTTCCTTGTATTCTTTCTTCCTAAACCTTTATTTTTATATATTTTTTATATTCTATTCTTTCCGCCTACCTTCATTTCCTGCTTTATTTTTTATTTAAATTTATATAATATTGGTCCTGTATAGGAAAACGTCAATTTAAATGAAGAAGGAACACACGAATACAGAGAGGATGACCAACTTGTATTAAAAAATAATAAAGATTTATTTTTTTCAGAAGACGTCGAAATGGTTGAGGGATTAGGAAATACCTCAGGTATTTTAGAAGAGGTATATGCTAGTGGGGAGGGTGCTCTTAAGTATTTTGAGAGCTGTTTGCCTAAGAAAGCATCTACTCCATACGTAGATGATCGCTTGGAGGCTAACACAAAAGACAGACGACGACAAGACGCCGAAATGGTTGAGGGATTAGGAAATACCTCAGGTATTTTAGAAGAGGTATATGCTAGTGGGGAGGGTGCTCTTAAGTATTTTGAGAGCTGTTTGCCTAAAAAAGCATCTACTCCATACGTAGATGATCGCTTGGAGGCTAACACAAAAGACAGACGACGACAAGACTCCGAAATGGTTGAGGGATTAGGAAATACCTCAGGTATTTTAGAAGAGGTATGCACTAGTGGGGAGGGTGCTCTTAAATATTTCGAGAGCTGTTTGCCTAAGAAAGCATCTACTCCAAATGTAGGTGATCGCTTGGAGGCTAACAAAAAGGACAGAAAACGACAAAACGTCGACAGGGTTGAGGCATTAGGAAATACTCCAGGTATTTTAGAAGAGGTATGCACTAGTGGGGAGGGTGCTCTTAAATATTTCGAGAGCGGTTTGCCTAAGAAAGCATCTATTCCATACGTAGGTGATCGCTTGGAGGCTAATAAAGACGTTTCTAATAGGACTAAGACCACCCAAACAAAGAGGACTATTTATGGAAAATGTACAAATTGTCCATACAAGAGGAAATACTTGCTGCTAAAAAAGAAGTATGTGAAAGCAATGGCTCAATCCAGAGACTTAAGGAAAATAGTCAAAGCTTTAAAAAAACCTGCATTGAAGGGCAAGAGCAGTTTTTTAAACTCGGCTAAGGAATATATTCCATCACAAGTCGTCCCCTTTATAGAAAATGAGGCAAATAACTGTTCTAGGAAAAAGTTGGGAGTTAGATATTCAAGAGAAATAAAGCAGTTTGCATTAACTGTTTATTTCATTGCTCCAGTGGCCTATAACTTCCTCAGAAAGGTTTTCATCTTGCCATCAAAGTCAACTTTACAAGAAATGACAAAAGATTGGCCAGTAGGTCCAGGGTTTCATGATGTTTACTTTGATACTCTTAAATTGAAGGGCATTCGGTTAGATAGCATGGCAAAGAATTGTGTCATATGCATCGATGAAATGTCTTTAAAAGTAAATATGTTTTATGACAAGAAACATAAAAGAATAATCGGTATTCAAGATGATGGCAATACTCGCGAGAATTTGCCAGCCAGATATGCTTTAGCAGTTATGGTTCGTGGTATATCTGAAAACTGGAAACATATGCTAGGCTATGTTTTCACGAATTCTTCATGCGATGCCACCAAGGTTAAACACATGATTTTTTTAATTATTCGGAAATTACGGGAAGTGGGTTTTAAGCCTCGGTTGCTTATAACTGATCAGGGTACAAATTTTCAGCAGCTTGTTAATCTTCTTCAGGTTAGTCCCTCCAGGCTTTCTGGTTTTAATGAGAGACCGTTTTGGGAAGCCAACATTTCCCCATTCGATTCTACATTCGTAAAACGCAGCAAGGTAACTGTCTTTCCACAAACCGCAATTGAAAAACATGCTGAAGTTCACAGAATATAGCGAAATATCAAGTTAAATATCGACCCCTAAAATTCTTGAAGGAATAATATCATAATTATGTTCGAGATGGAACGTGATACTAATGGATATAAGCAATAAGCAATCAACAAATCGGCAACACGTAATTTGACGGGGTGTGCTGAAAAGCGGAAATCTTATCTTACAACATCCACGCGAAAGAAGAGAGAATTCGTAAAGCAGACATACAGATCTGCCGATACAAAGATAAAAGTGTTAGAAACGTAGTGTAGGTAAATTCAAGAGAACTTGATAAATGCTAAAAGTTTTGTTAAATCGGTCTTAATCATACGGCAGAGATTCCTCCCGCGGTTTGACAAGATTAAAAAGTGAGAGCGTGGTGTTTATTATAAAACATTTAAGACACTTATTAAGAGTGGTCAGCACACTTTAACAAAATCGTGAACAGCTTCCCAAACCGCCAACAATGAAAGTGTACACACTTTTTCTGATAACCCACCCACACTCAAACATCAGCCAGGTCACCTTCAACGAATGAATACATGTATACAGAAATTAAGAAGTCATAAATCTCCAGGATCCGATCGCATTCTTAGTAAATTAATCAAGCAGAGGTCAAGAGAAGTTTTCTTGGGTAATACTAACAGATAGTATTTTTGTCATTTGAAATTGTAAATACATATTTTTTTTTTTACAAAAATTTCAATAACACAATTACGAATATTGGGAACAGATATTTACCTCATCGACTCCAATCTTCCGACAAGCTTCCAAAAAGTTGTCTACATTTCTTCGACATCTTGCCATAGTCAATTTTGGCTGAAATAAAAAAAAAAATAAACAAAAATTAATAATTGAATATATTAAATAAAAGGATAATTAAAAGCTAAAAAACAAAGAACTAACCAAATACTAAAGAGTATTATTTTTTGCAAATCCAATGAGCGTTGATAGAGCTTTACGAAATTCTTCTAACCAAAATTCTGCGTTAATGAGTGATGCAGTTTTTCAAAAGAAAATATTTTATATCGGCGAAAAAAGGGGCTGTTACAGGCAAATTTAAGGAATTTAATAAAAATATTGTTCATTACATAACGCATCCAGCATCTACGACAAAAGAAACAGGCTCAGAATATCGAATTGATGCATCATGTAAAACTTCAAGCGTTGAATGACACATTTAAGATGAGACCAACTGCACAGCAAAACAGCATTATCATAAGATTTCGAAAGCATTTCTAAAGCTTTTTAAGCGGATATTACAAATTGTATTGTCATGTACAGGTTCATAAAGAATATCGCGTTCTACCACGAATTCTTCGACATTCCGACCAAAATAAGTCTATTTGAAGTAATGGTAATGAACTATATACTCGTGACATATGGAATGTCTAATGCAATTACTTAGCAAAATTGAATCAATTTTCCTTCAAAGATGTAATAGATCAGCATGATTGACGTTATTTACATACTGCAGAAAATGCCTACCATGGACTCGTAATCCTTTCATTAAACGGAACCGAAACACTCCTAATTTTATAAGGCTCATTCGGATAGGTGCGGTTAGGTATTTATTATATTCATCTTCACAATTATGACTATATTTTAACTGTAATGACGACATGCCTTTTATAAATGAATTTTCTGTAGATATTTGGTGCAAAGAAACTTACTACTTAAAATTTTTTAACAGATCTTTGTGATTCCTTGTCTGATATTATTGACTATCAGAACCAGCTTAACACAAGCTCGCTGCATGGAGACGTTACCTTCTCAAATTGTGCGCACTATCACGGAAAGAGATTTTGCTAAGTAGAAGGGGAGAATCAATATTCGCGTTTAAGAGTTGATGCACTAAAGTTACATCGGCGACCATGAGACGTTTTTCAAGGGAGTGCATATTCAAAAGCTTCAAGCGATCCTCATAAGGTGGAAAAATCAATGAATTGTTTCGAAGATTTACTAATTTTACGACAAGAAATACTCTCTGTTGCAATGTTTTTAGATTTAAGATACGTTAATATATCATCACACAACGTTTCAGGAGAGAACCGAGTGACGAAAACACTCGAAGGTTTTGGTACTGTCCTCAAGGATGTGCCATTACCATTCCCTAATGTGGACACAGAAGTAATAATGTTCGGTACTCCGAATTCCGAAGCAAGAGCTAGAGTGGTAATATTTCCGCATTGACTCCCTTGCGCTAGATACGGCCACATCTGCCGAAGAAGGAGCCTGACTAATAGAGATTGACGTATTTTGCGGGCTGAATCTTTCACTCGACAAAACCGCCTGTTTTTTATATATATATATATTTTTTTTTTAAATAGCATTAGGTTGTTGAGGGCAGTCAACGACAGTTGAAATTGAGCAGTCAACCCTTTTTTACTCAATTGACTGAGCATTAAGGTTAACCTTGTCCGATAGGCCAACCACCATGCTCTTAAGGTTGTCCAGGTCCCCCCGGTACAACGCGAGCGTGTCAAAAAAATTGTGAGCTGGGGCTCGCCCACATGAATCGCAGACCCACAGCAAATTGCGAGACTTTTTTAAAAGATTTGACACGCAGCCTTCTCGAGTTTAACGCAGGAAGTGTGGATCGCTTTACTACAAACACCATCGCAAGCTATAAACTCGGAAGACCCATCGAATTCGGCGCGACAAAAACCACAGCAGTCTATTATTAAGGAGATTTATGATTTAAATACCGACACGGAAAAATTTAGTAAAGTGATGCGACAGAAGCACGTTATACACAGAAAAGTAGGGTTAGAATCACACTAGCACTAGAAATATACAATTACAAAAGTGTAGATTAAGTTCCACCCAGAAAAATACACAATAATCAAACTAGACAAACTAATGGGATTAACAAAGAACTAAAAAAAACACTTGAAAACATAACATTTGCTAAAACACAACTGTACACCACACTTGACAGACACTTGCTCTAACTGAGCTTATTCGTACGAAAGGCAAACTTCTAATAATCTAGAATATATCCTAGTTTTATTTAATAATATTAATGTGAGTAGGGGGACTAAGCCTAAAGGACCTTGCGGACACCGCGACCATAGTTGATCTATTGTGCCTTCCCCTAAGGTGGTTAGGCAAAATTGAGCCTTTTAACAAGCTCTATTATTGCTCTTTGGGTTAGATTGCAGACCTTATTTGGAGAGATGTGTTCCTCCAGTAATTTGCGCCTTAGACCTGTGAGTGCACAACATGCATCGAAGTTTTATCTTCCTCTTCGCACAGTCGACACAGTTCACTGTCGGATTTGCCTATCTTCTTCAAGAAGTTGTTGTAAAGCCAATGCCCTAATACTGCAGACAGACTAAACAGCATTTATTTTGCATTCATATTAACTTACAATCATTTTTGCATTCATATTAACTTAATTCATTTTGCATTCATATTAATTTCTTTTTGCATTCGCAAACATAAGTTGCATTTCCAATTAATTAGCTGTCGATGCAGTTTCTCATGCACATAAGTGCAATTCCAATTAATTAGCTGTCGATGCAGTTTTTCATGCTCGTGTACAGTGCAAGTACCCGTACTTATCTTCAAACTGCACACGGGAAATGGTAACATGAGCCTCTTATTTGTTTTTGCATATTTTTGAAGCTTCTTGACTGTCGGTGGAGTGTGGCTAGCGAGTCAGTTTTCGTTTTCACTTTTGAACGGTCGTGTCTTTCCAAAAACTCTCTTGCAATTTGTAAATTAAAGATTGATTAAATTTTATTAAACAAATCAGTGCGTTATTATTTCCAAAAAAACACCCAAAATTAAATCAGTGCGTTTAGCTTTTTCGCTGCACAACAAAAATTGGTGTCAAGTGTGGGGTTGTGTGAGGTGTTCACCCTTTGGAATAAAGCGTATTTTTGCGAAAAGGGGGAGTTTGGAAGACGCGCCGGGATAAAGTTCTAAATTCTTTTTTTTGCCGAAATTAAGGTTCTAAATTCTTTTGTTGAAATTAAATTCTTTTTGCTGAAGTTGAAGTTCTAAATTCTTTTTGTTAAAATTAAATTCTTTTTGCTGAAGTTGAAGTTCTAAATTCTTTTTGTTAAAATTAAATTATTTTTGCTGAAGTTGAAGTATTACGTTCTTTTTGCTGAGATTAAAGAGTTCAAGGTTCTGCTCTTAAAAGGAACCATTGCAAGAAGGAGTTCTACTCAGTACACCAATCTGCTGACCGGATGCCTGATGTCTAGTTGGAATTATTTTTGAAGGAGTTGTACGCACTACGCCTATTTCCTAAATTCATCTCTGGATACTGGATTCCTTTCAATTTGGAATTTGTTTGGATACATTCTTACTGGATACTTGGTGGTCGCGACAGGGCTGCATATCTTGGACGTGTATAAGTTCCCAATTTAATAAAGAGAAAATTTTAATTTTTATCAATATGTGAGTAAACTCCATTGCGCATTTTAAATATTTTCACCTATGTTTATTGTTGTTTTGTTCGACATAAGGAAGACATATAGTTTCGTCTATTTTGATACAATATTTTCGATATTATTTTTGACTAATTTAATCAAATACTATATTTCTCATTTATTTTTATAAAAAGATTTGGGATATTAATTAATTTAATAAGAGTGGTAAAAGAAAACAAATATTTCCCGTTTACTAATACTATCTTTCTCATTTATTTTGTTAAAATATTTTCGTTAATACTATTAACAGATTCAATTTGCGTCAAATATTTTGTGTGTGTTAAAAGGAAAACATATTTCTCATTTATTTTTGATAAAAAGATTTTCGATATTAATTAATTTAATATGTGTTAAAAAGTTTTTGGTGGTAGAAGAAAAACAAAATTGTTTCTCGTTTATTTTTATAATAATTATTAATTAGTTAATTTAATTTGTGTTAAAAAATTTGAATGGTAAAGGAAATCATAAACTTCTCGCGTATTATGATAAAAGATTCGCGATATTATTCTTAAATTACCAACTTCTTTGGTATGGGCATATAGTTATTCATGTATGCAAAATTATTTCTCGTTAGACAAGTTGCCTATAAATTAATTTACGGCGCCATATTTTTACTTTTCACATAAAGTTTTTGTTTGTTGATGAGGTAATCCATTGGTAGATTGGCTGGGTCTGTTAAGTTTCATTGATGACCTCGAGTTCAACAGGTTCAGAAGAATTTTTGGGTTTTGATATAACAGATCCTAAAATTGAAAGTTTCGCAAGCGAAGCTGATACGAATGTTGTTTCTGACGGACGCAAAGAAACACACTTGAACGAAGTTTTTCGAACGAAAAGTGATTCAATCGAGATTATGGCCGTGGCTTTAGATAAGGACTTCGCTCTGAAACTTATCCCTGAGTTTAAGGGAGATAGGGATAGCTTTCACAAATTTATAAGTTGTTGTGATATTGTTGGTAAAGGTTTAAAAGCGGAGGATGTTCCCACTTTTCTTAATATTGTAAAGAGCAGGTTATCAGGACCTGCTTACAATATTATTAAATATAAAACTTTTTCTAAGTGGGATGAACTTAAGGTGATCCTTCAGAACCAATACCTTGAAAGAAGAACACTTGCTCAAATCCAATCAGATTTAATTTCCTGCAAACAATTTTTCAGTGAAGACGTGCGTTCCTTTGCAAACAGAGTTGAAAGACTCTTAATAGATCTTAATGATGCTTGTGTTATTTCTGAGGGAGCAGATGCATCGTCCATAATTGAAAATTTAAATTCTAAAACGGCTCTGAAGGCTTTCGTCGAAGGACTTCAAGATCCACTTAAGCTTATCATAAAGGCGTGTAGATTTGAGAAACTGAACGATGCAGTAGAAGCTGCCGTGGAAGAGGAGAAATCTAGTAGGATGAAAATAACTTCAAATCGCACAGCAAAATGTTCTCATTGTCATAAAGTAGGTCATCTCTCCAGAGATTGTTATTTAAAATGGAACTCTCGAAGTTTCTCTTCCCCTAAGGTACCAAATATTCCCTCCAATATAAAACCACAATATCAGACACCAAACATACACCGAGTGCACGTAGTAACATGTTCTTATTGCAAGTTTCGAGGACACCACATAAGAGATTGTCGCAAACGACAGTACAATGAACAAAATAGGGTCACTACAAGTCAAGGGCAAAGTTCGCAAAGGGTTCGTAATGATTCGGGAAATTTTCAAGGACGCGGTGGACTGACAGGTGGACCGACCAGCGTCCGAAATTTGCAACGAACCACCTGAAGGGGTATTTAAGTCAGTCTTTCAACAAAAATGATAACAATTTCTATGCTTCCAGATTACGTCGCACAAATTTTAATAAGGAACCTAAAAATGATTTATCTAATTGTAATACTAACTCCTATCCAAATTTCTGTCTCAGTTCTAAGTCTAACATTTCTGGAACAAGCATCAGTAAAAATGATCATTCAAATACTAATGCCCATATCAATAATAAATATCGGCGTACTAATATTAAATCTTGTGAAAAGGAACAACATTTTATGAAAAATATAAAGTTAAATTCTAAAACAAATAACCCTCTCCTTAAAAGCATACCTACCAAAAGCTCATACAAAGTTTCTCTATCAAACGCGAACAAGTTTGATTCAATTAATATCCATACTGACCTTTCTGTAAGTAAGATGGTAAATTTATTGGTTGACAGCGGTAGCGATATATGCATTTTAAAACTATCTAGGACAAATGGTGATTACACAATCTATCCGCTACTTAACGCGGAACTGAAAGGAATAACTGATAATACAATCCATACATTGGGTATATGTTATGCAAAATTATTATTCGGTGAGCATCACCTCATACACCCATTTCACATAGTCAACGATGATTTCCCTCTACTGAACGACGGGATACTAGGCAAAGACTTTTTGGAAGAATATGAAGCAGTTATTAATTATGCAACAAAACAAGTTTCTATACCTTTTCCTGATAAACTGCATTCCATAGACTTGATATCATCCATTCCTGTTATTAATATTCCCGCTCGTACTGAGCGTATTATAAAAGTTAAGACCAGTATAAAAAGAGAGTGCTTATCTTTATCGCAGCAGTTGGAAAATGGCTTAATTTTGGGGAATGCTATTTCCAGACCGATAAATAACATATGTTATATAACTATCATAAATCCTACTGAGGAGGATAAATTTTTTGATCCTAATACTGCTCAATTGGTAGATTCATCTGACTTCAATATTTTTAGAATACAAGCAAATGACGATTCTAAGCGTGATTATGAGAGAATAAGGAAACTCAAAGGCCTTATCGTGACGGATCATATGAGTACTGAGGAAAGTGAAGCAATTCTGGGCGTCTGTGTCGAGTATCAAGACCTCTTCTATCTAGAGGGTGATAAGTTGACATGTACTAACGCTTCAGTTCATAATATCCCTACAGTTACTCAAAGTCCAATTTATGTTAAACCCTATCGTTTGCCTTTCGCACAAAAGGCCGAAATCCAACAACAAGTTGAGCAGATGGAAAGAGACAATATCATTGCTCAATCAAAAAGTCCATGGAACTTTCCGTTATTGGTGGTCCCTAAAAAACCAGATTCCAACGGCTACAGGAGATGGCGTGTAGTGGTTGATTTTAGGAAGCTCAACGAGGTCACAATCGCCGATTCTTATCCGCTTCCCAATATTGTTGAAATTCTCGATTCTCTGGGAAATTCGAAATTTTTTTCTACTTTGGACCTTGCAAGCGGTTTCCACCAAATCCCGCTTGATCCTAAGGATAGAGAGAAGACGGCATTCAGCACGCCATATAATCATTATGAATTTGTGAGAATGCCATTTGGGCTAAAAAATGGCCCACCGTCCTTTCAACGATTAATGAACAGCGTTTTGGTGGGATTACAAGGTCTCAAAACATTTGTGTACATGGATGACATAGTGGTTCATGGTCAGACTCTTAAGGAACATAATGATAAGCTCACAGAAGTTTTCGATAGGCTTAGAATCAATAATTTGAAATTGCAACCGGAAAAGTGTAATTTCCTTCGAAGAGAGCTAGCTTATTTAGGCCACGTGATTAGTGAGAGTGGCGTTTCTCCTGATCCAGATAAAATAGAATGTGTTAAGAAATTTTCAATACCCAAAAACCAAAAAGAAATTAAACAGTTTCTTGGACTAATTGGATATTACCGCCGTTTCATCAAAGACTTCGCTAAAGTTGCCCAACCTCTCAATAAATTGTTAAAAAAAGATGCTAAATACAATTGGACCTCAACTTGTACAGAAGCTTTCAATATTCTCAAGGAAAAGCTTATCAATCCTCCACTTATTTATTCCGACGAGATGAGATAGTTTTTTGGAGAAAATATTTGTAATTTTGACAAGGTTATAAGAAAGTGTCAATCTATGTCAACGAAATATTACACATTTTTTATTTATTTTTTATTGCTTTGACTATTTTACCAGTTTAAATTGATTTGTCTTATTTTTTCCCGGATTTCTCAAAAGACTTTATACTTACTACAGATGCCAGCTGTCAAGCAATAGGTAGCATACTTTCGCAAGGTTTAATTGGTAAGGATCTTCCGATCGCTTACGCATCAAGAACCCTTAATAAAAGTGAAAGGAACTACTCCACGATTGAGTTAGAGATGCTGAGTATTATCTGGAGCGTAAAACATTTTCGTCCATACCTTTACGGAAGAAGGTTTAAAATTTGTACTGATCACAAGCCTCTAATTTATCTTTTCAATTGCAAAGATCCTAGCTCTAGGCTGATGCGTTGGCGTTTGGCACTGGAGGAGTATGAATATGACATTGTGTACAAGCCAGGTAAATCGAACTCTAACGCAGACTGTTTGAGTCGGATATATAAGGTATCCACCCGTTCTCAGCGAAGTAATAACCGAGTTTCTGAGGAAAACGGAGCTTCTAAAACATCAATAGAAAACTCATCGTCCGAAATCCAACATTGTCAGACTTTCGAGCAGTATATGAAAACCGACCCATCGGAAACAATAATTAGTAAAATCACCATTACAGAAAAGGAAGATAACGTGAAAGACGCTGACGAGAAAAACATCGTAGTGTTCATCAATAGGCATGACATTCTCAATATAACCAAACCTTTATTGTTGTCCCCTAATCATGAACAAAAACTTAGAGCTCTTATTAAAGATTCCCCAATTTATGAGGTACTTCCAATAAATGAAAACGGTAGACAATTTTTGTACCTAATTACAAACGATAGTGCAGCTCCACCCACTTATGAAGATTTTTTCAAAAGTTACCTCAACTTGAAAATCTATTTTTTAAATAAAAATATTACTAGGTTTGCTTTCCAAAATCCTTGCAAAACTGCTGCGTATAGTCACCTAGTTTATGATAATTTGAAGCACATGCTTCGATATATTTTTAAGGACACCATATTATCTGCTTCAATATACCAGTGCAATACCAAGAGCGTAGACTCAGAAGAGGAAATAGAACGGATCCTAAAAGAATTTCATGTGACTCCAGTGGGCGGACATTGTGGAGTGAATCGGACATTTCATCGAATCCGTAAATATTATAAATGGAAGGATATGTACTCTAACATAAAACGTTTCATAAATAAGTGTGCTGGATGTCAAAAGAACAAAGTTGTCAAGTTGACAAAGGAACCAATGACTGTAACAACGACAGCAAAAAGGCCATTCGAAAAAATCTCTCTGGATATCTGTGGTCCCTATCCTGTCAGTGAACAAGGTAATAAATATTTACTTACCTTCATTGACGACCTCACGAAGTTTTCCGGTGCAATTCCTATACCTGACCAAGAGGCTCGCACAATAGCCGAGGTGTTCATTTCGGAGATCGTCTTCAAATATGGAACTCCACAGAATATACTTACCGATCAAGGCCAGAATTTTTTAAGCAATCTTTTAAAAGAAGTGTGTAAATTGCTTCGAATAAACAAAATTCAAACCAGCCCCTACAGACCTCAATCAAACGGATCTTTGGAGCGTCACCATCGCGACCTCGTAGAGTACCTACGTCAATATATTAGCAAATCACAAACTGATTGGGATGTGTGGATTAAATATGCGACTTTTGTTCATAATACCACTCCACACACATCCACTTTATTCACCCCTTTTGAATTATTATTCGGCACTAAATGTGAACTTCCTACAACTATATCCAAACCTCCAGAATTATGCTATAATTACGAAATTTACGCTAACGAAGTAAAATCACGTCTGCAACACAGTCATGCTATAGCTCGTGAGAACCTTATTAAAAGAAAGGAACAGTCTAAACAGTCTTATGACAAAGCTACGAACCCTAGTAATTTCAAAAATGGGGATTTGGTCCTCCTGAAAGACCAAGCCTCACAGAAAGGAAAATGCAAGAAACTCATGTCCTTATGGAAAGGTCCTTTTAAGGTTATTCGAAAAAATAAAGTAAATAGTTTAATTTTAGTTAAAAACAAAGCAACTAAAGTACACAATAATCATTTAAGGTTATACAAGCAATAAAATGCTCTTGTTTTCAGGTACTATATCATATTCGTACTTTATATTCAAATCCTGGTTTCCGGCATACGGGGTGAGGACGAATTCTGTTTTAATAGACCATTATGGAACAGATCAGGACTCTACTATGAACAGATCGGTGGGCTAAAACTATATAACGACAAATGGAAATTCTTGGTTTACTTAGATTTAGAAAATTTTCACCTTCAATACAAAGAGATTATACACCTTCACGAGAAAGTTCAGAATTTCTGCAGCTACTTAAAAGAAAAAAATATTAAGCCAGCAGATTGTAAAGCTTATATCACCGTGATGAGTAGCACAATCGACAATATGAAATTGAGAGATGAACTTATTAGAGAGTTATTGGGAGGAAATAAGCAAGATATTCAGAAGCGCGGTGCAATAAATATCATTGGAAATGCTGCTAAATTTCTTTTCGGTGTCTTAGATGAAGACGACGCGAAATATTATGATGAACAGATTCAAGTTCTGAATGAAAACGAACAGCATCTGCAAAAACTGGTACAGGCACAAACTTCGATCTTCGAATCAACTTTGGAACAACTTAATTCTAGTTTAAAAATATTGGAGAAGGTAAATGACCATGAGGGCAAAATAAATTTCTTAATAGATTTAATGAAAAATATTACAAACGAAGAACAAATGAGCAAATTCTTAAATGAGTCATTACTCCATTTGAACCAATTGGTTTCTGTTTTTTCGCTTCTGGTGAACCAATACTCAAACGCTCAAAATAACTTGGTCGAAATTATTATGTCTGCTTTAAATGGCAAAATACATCCATATGTTCTGAATGCGAAGAATCTATTGAATGAATTGACTAAAATACAACCACATTTGCCCGATAACATGAATTTACCCATACCGGCGAAATCAGATTTCGTAGATTTGTTCTACAAATTTTTAGAAACGAATATCTTTTTCGTAAAAGGTAAGCTTTCCTTTCTTTTATTGGTCCCTTTAACTTCGGCCCATCAGTACGATATATTCAAAATGACGACTATTCCAAACATAATAAAAAATAATACATTTGCTTTCGTAGTTCCCCGTAAAGAATTACTGGTGATAGATAGTTCAAGGCAACATCATTTCCTATATAGTGAATCAGAATTAAAACAATGTACTCAAACTTTTGATAACCAATATGCTTGCGAACAAAATTTTCCAATTTTTATGAACCATTTGCACTCAGGCTGTGAAGCAAATCTTTATTTAACGGTGTCGGATATACCGAAATCCTGTGAAATCCATATTATGGAACTACATCATTCGATATTCCTAACTTTGGCCACTCCAAATTCCTGGATATATGTTGTACCTCAAAAAGAACTCGTAAATATTAACTGCAAAACTGCAAGAAAAAAAATTACCCTTGAAGCAGTAGGCATCATGAACCTATTTGAAACTTGCGTGGCACGTACTGAGGACATTGTTTTGACCTCCAAGAATAATGACAACTTAAAAAGCAACTTGACCTTAGAGTACATTTCAGAAATCAAACCATACAATGAAGTTTATGATTTTTTTTCTAACAATAAGAACATAAATGTTAGCGATTTTACAGAAATTTCTTCTAATCATTATAATCCTGATTTGGGAAAAATAAGTATGAAACTAAATAAATTGAAACAAATGCAAACTGTTCCGATTAAAACTATTGCACCTCATGCAAAGCATTTCTATATTTTATATACCTTAATAACAGTTGTATTGATATGCATAGTTATAAGTTTAATTGTAAAGAAAAGAAAGACCCTACCGTTTATTTCAAAATCAATAACAAACAAAGATGTTATTACGACAGAAACTCCAAATTTAAATTTTAATGAGAATACCAGCTCTGCTGAAAGTCAAGAGGCAGTCCAAATTCCCATTCCTAAGGCAAGGAATAATGAAACCAGCACCAACCCCAGGTACTGCTTTCATAATTAAGGGGGGTGGTGTTGTAAAGCCAATGCCCTAATACTGCAGACAGACTAAACAGCATTTATTTTGCATTCATATTAACTTACAATCATTTTTGCATTCATATTAACTTAATTCATTTTGCATTCATATTAATTTCTTTTTGCATTCGCAAACATAAGTTGCATTTCCAATTAATTAGCTGTCGATGCAGTTTCTCATGCACATAAGTGCAATTCCAATTAATTAGCTGTCGATGCAGTTTTTCATGCTCGTGTACAGTGCAAGTACCCGTACTTATCTTCAAACTGCACACGGGAAATGGTAACATGAGCCTCTTATTTGTTTTTGCATATTTTTGAAGCTTCTTGACTGTCGGTGGAGTGTGGCTAGCGAGTCAGTTTTCGTTTTCACTTTTGAACGGTCGTGTCTTTCCAAAAACTCTCTTGCAATTTGTAAATTAAAGATTGATTAAATTTTATTAAACAAATCAGTGCGTTATTATTTCCAAAAAAACACCCAAAATTAAATCAGTGCGTTTAGCTTTTTCGCTGCACAACAAAGTAACCGAAGGGGGCCAAGACCAGTGACTGTGTTAGCAAACAGTATGAGCGACTGTCTGCTAAGTCTAATAAGTTGTAGCGTCTGGAGGAGAGAGGGGTTGAAGAATTTATTTCCCTGCCTCATATCGGGCGCCCTACGCCAAAGGAGATTCAGTTGCCTCTTTTCCCACTTAGGCAGTTCCCCCTAAAAAGTGGCTTTTTGGTAAGCCAAATGTCGGGTAGGGACCAGTATACGCACATTCAGCTCCGGTTTTAGCCAGTTCGTCCGCTTTTTCATTACTGTCCAACAACCCAAACCAAGATTATTTGGTTATCCCCAGACAGTAGCTGAAGCTTTGAGTAGCAGCTCCAGAATAGTTTCGGCTCAAGGGCTTGAGAAGAAAGCGCTAAGAGCGCAGCTTGGATGTGTGAACAGATGGAGTTGGAGTTCTTGCAGCCCATTTTTAGGCTTGCCCGAGCTTCAACCTATATAGCATAGACCTCCGCTTGAAAAATGGAAGGTGAGGAATCAAGCGGATTGGATAGTTCCACTTCTGGACCAACCACCCCTGCACCTGTTTTGCCATCCTTCCGGGATCGGTCAGTATACCAAACTTGTGTCCGTAGCGGAGCTATCTCTTTAGTATCTGGCTTCTTTCATTCATTAATGGTTACCTGGTAACCTCTTTAAAAGGAAACTCTTTTGGACATAGTATCTGTTGGAACATCAAGGTCGTTAATGTTGACCTGCTCGAAGATATTGCGGTGACCTCCACTGGAAGAAGTGCGATCATCTGGCCTTTTCTTTCGAAGCATACTAACCGCTGCTTCCCTCTGAATAAAGAGGTAGAGTGGCTGTAAACTAAGAATGGCTTCAAGTGCTCGTTGAGAACACGATGTGGCGATTAAACATGCCATCCTTTGCACCTCCTGGTGCCAAAAGACGTTTGCCCCGTAAGAAAGTATGGGTCTGGCTATGTCCTGAGCTATCCATAAGGTCATTTTGGGGTTCAGATCCCACTTTTTACCGAAAAACCTGTGGCCTGAGCTTATGCTTAATGTTAGTTATCATTTCAATGTGGGGAATTTCCAGGTAAACTTGTTGTCTAGGATTACTCCTCAATACGTAGACTCTCTCTCTCTCTGTGTGTGTGTGTGTGTGTGTGTGTCGTAGGCCTGGTGCGACCTCCCCCTCTCCTAGTATTTGGTTATATCGGGTGGTATATTACACTATCGGCGTAAAGGCTTGTAGCATTTCATGAAATGATTAAAAATTTCACACACTTCATGTAAAAACTCATTAAGCGAAAACTGTTAAACTATCATAAAACCATAAACCTTATAAAAAACAAGTAAATAAGCTATATTTGATCTAAGACCACTTACGATGCTCTAGATGAATGCCCGTATGTAATTTCGTATGGTCATCTCTCTGTGCAAGTTTGATTGTTAAAATGATTTTTCACATCTATTTCTAGAACGGGTCCTGGGACACTAAAAATAGTTATAACCAATTTCATAGGATTTTATATTCTGAAGAACTTATCAGTACATTTAAAATGTCTAGGACTTATCGTTTTAACAGTACACGTAAAAAACCCCAATTTTTGTATGGCAACACTAAAGAATGGTTGCCCGATTTACTCCATTTTTGAAATTTCATTTACTCTTTTTGTGAAAACGACATTTACAAAATTTGAAGAAGTTGCCCGATTTCACCCATTTGCCAACTTAATCTACCATTTTTTTTAAAAGCAAGTGTGAAAAGGCGGACATGCAAAAATTAAAATAACTTTTAATATTATGCGTGGGGTGGTGTCCAATCCATTTCGCTCTACCATAATTATTTCAATACATTACAAACGGAAAGACAAACTTAGTATATCAATTTTTTTTTAAATAACTTACCACTCCAGGTGAAGGTACATGAATACTAGCTACAGATCTAGGGCGTACATAATTGGCCAAATGGCATAAAACAACGCCATCCGTAAGAGCAGATGCAATATCCTCAGGAAGATTCATTTTAAGACGTGTTTCTATTATCTAAAAAGAATTAATGTAATGAAATATTGTAAATTGGTTTTATTTATTTATACAGTTCTTAATTGCGCAAGTAATTCAGTTTCTTCCTTCTGCTTATCAAATTCTCTTCTCATTGTAAAGCTCAATATTTCTGATGATGTATCTTGATTCCAAGAAACATTCCTATAAATGGCAAAAAACAAAGATTTATTATTTTTTATACTGCAACAGTTACATAGTTGTATCCGAGAAGGCTTCTGCTGCCTGAATTATGTAGTAAAAATATGTGACCGTTCAGAAAAACAAACATTCGTAGCACTTCACTTATAAAAAAAAAAATGGAAGTGAATAAATTTTCAATACCTACCGTGATAATTTAAGTTTTGGTCCCCGAACAGCAGATTCTGTCTTATTCGAAATAAATGTATGATTACTTGCAGAGATTCCGTTATACACAGGCTTTATATAATCACAGCACTCGTTATCAGATTCAATTTTCTTATCCTCCATCTTATTTCGTTTTAAATTTCTCGATGGAATCACTTTTTGAACTGGTTTTTTCAATTGTGTAAAATTATCTTCGAAATTGCTAACATTTTTTATGGGCAAAGGTATATTGCTTTCGATATCAATTTTAGGATGTTTAACATCCTCACATATACCGTTAGTTTTAATAAGACAATCTGTTATTGTATTCTCAATAGAATTCGGATTGTTATCTATGTTTGTTATAAAATCATTAGACAACTTCTGTTACCCTTTTGTTCTATACACATTTAATACATCTTGATTTCGTTGTTGTTTAAGAGCTTCTTTATATTCCCTGAAATTGTATGTTAGTTAAATTAAATTAAGTTCTGACAGAAGATAATACAATTATTGTCATTTATGTATACCTGTAGGTTTGAATATTGCAAAGATGTTTGTTTTTCCCATCAAGTTTTTGTTTTTCTAAAGCTAAATCATCGTCCGGAGATGTATTTTCACTAGAATTAAATTAAATAATTAATAAAAAAAAATGTTTTGAAAAAATTATAGGTTTTTACCTGTTATTACAGATATCAGAAAAGATACTGTTATCTATTTTCTGCTCTAAACATTCAATGTTTGTTTCTTGATCCACTGCATTAGTTGTGTTTGTTTCCAATTCTTTAATACAAACAGAACGTTCAGATTCTCTTTCTACATTTTCTAAGGTTGGTGATGTTTTTGGAGAAAATGTTCCATTTCTTGCTGGAGCTAAAAGTATTATTGATTTTGTTATACATTTGTACAAAAAGAGACTAAATATCTAAATGTAAAAATTTGAAGTAGTTACAGATGTTTAAAAAGCAAACAGATTTCTACATCTACTTGAAAAATCTCAGGAGCCTTGAGGGATTTGAAGAATATAATATAGACCTAAAAAAGGTCTTGACTAGAAAAAAATTTATTTTCATGTATTCATTGATGGTCTAATTATTTGAACAATTTCATGCGCGATTAACATTGGAGCAGGATAAAGTCGTCCAGGTTCAAATTATCTTCGAGCGTAATATCCGTAGATAAATTTAGAGTTGCAGACATGCTCAATTTTATGTAATTTAAGATCTTTGGTACAAGGAACCCTATTATTATTATTATATATTTTATTAGCCCATTTTAGTTTTCACGACAGAGCATACATAACTTCAATCTTAAACTTAAAATATTCTTAAGCTGATGTATAATTTAAATTTTAAATTCATTTAGACAAAAGAGAAAAAAAACATTTTAGCAAATTCAGATAAAAACGGATATATATGAAAGTAAAACAAATTTAAACATTTCTCTTTTAAATACATTTAAATTATTTTCAATCTTGATTGCGTATGGAAGACCATTAAAAAAAAAGTTGAATCCTTTGTACATTAAGCAATTTTCAGTACTACTCTTGTTACACCTTGCCAGTCTGAAGTCATTTCCTCGTAAATTATAGGGCTATGCACCCCTCGTTGTAACCAAGTGTTTATACAAGTATTCCGGTAACATCATTTTCTTCATTTTAAAAATAAAAATCATTGCATTGACGCATAGCCAGCCTTTGCTTTACATTTAACTAACTCAGAATTTCCATCATATCTTTCACGGGTGTGCGCGGGAGGCATTATGAAAGAAAATCAAGCATTCTTGAAACAATAAATGTAAGGTGCCTAAAGTTATCACTCCCTTAGTATCTTCCATAGATTCAACACTCGCTGTACAGTCGTACATCAAATAAATCGTTGCCAGGGCAACTGAGGTGTATGGTTTCATAAGAAAGTAAAATCAATAAAAACGTCTCCAAGGTTACGTAAGAAAATCTTTTACCTCAGTAGTCTTTGCAACGAATGAACTGCCTATATAAATGGGAATTGGCGCTCTAACAAGGGCAGTCCTTTCTGAGCAGACCAGGTAATGCTTTAAATTATCAATCTACTAAGTAGTGCTTTAAACTACTTGATGCCACCAGGCTTTCAGGTTCTTAATGATGCCCTGATCACATTCACAAGGTTATAAAATGCTTGTGGTGTTCGATGGTAGAGCAACCATTATTTAGTGGTATAGAAATAGTTCAAATTAAGTTAATTAAGCAAGTAAAAATTTGAAATTTTTTTTCGTATCAAGCGATATTTCATGTTTCATATTTCAATATCAGAATTAATTCACATGAAAATTATTTTACAGAACGGGTACTGTCCTGGGCCGTTTTTTTTTTCGTATAATCAATTTTCATGTTACGTAAACTCAAAAACTTCAAAAAGAGGTGTGGAACTAATACAGAAGAGTATCGCTTCTATTTGTACATCGGAGCATTCTAGGATTTCTAAAAACACTAACCTTAAGTTCAGAGTAAGCAACAGTGGAGTCGTTGATATAATTTTTAAGTCGATAGAGATAATAGGCCCTATCCTAATGAAAATCATAAACCTATCTATACAAACAGGGATTTTTCCTAGATGTTGGAAAGAGTCGACAGTTATTCCAATTGAGAAAGTGAATAATACAATAAGCTGCGAAGAGTTTTGACCAATTAATATGCTTCCTGTGGATGAAAAGATTATGGAACGCCATGTGGCGAATCAACTAGTAGGGTACATAGAAGCTAACCAATTGCTGATAGAGGAGCAGTCGGGATTCAGGGGTGGACATTCATGCAACAGCGTTAAATTGGCTAATATTTGAATGGAAAAAGGAAATAGATGATGGCAATGCTGTGGTGGCTATATTCCTAGATTTTAAACTGTGGACAGAGGAATTTTGTTAAAAAAGTTACATATGTACGGTGTACGAGGAGTGGAACTTAAATGGTTTTGATCGTATTTGGAGGAAAGGTCGCAGAGAACATTGGTGTACCACAAGGATCAGTGTTAGGAGTCATTCTCTTTCTTATCTACATTAATGATATTGAAAGTGCAATTAAGTTCAGTAAAGTATCGTTGTTTGCTGACGATACTTTAATATTGTAAGTGGAAGGGATATGATAATTATGTGTGAACAGTTGAATGAGGACCTTGAAAACATGAGTAAATGGCTGAAAGCAAACAAATTAAAATTAAATCTATCTAAGACCAAGTGTATGAAGTTCAACTCCGTGGACAATATCTCAGTGTGTATTGATGGCACAAGTATTGAGTGCCTGGAAAGCCTTTAAATATCTCGGGGTGATAATAGATAGTAAACTAAAGTTTAAAGAGAATTCGGACTATATTTGTAAAAAAATAGCTAAAAAAACAGGATTCCTGAAAAGAATACGACCGGCTCTAAATTTAAAAAATGCCTTAATGTTATATAACGCAGTAGTCTTGCCACATTTTGCATATTGCTCGACCCTCCTGTATGTAAGTTCGAACGAGATAAAGGATCGCCTTCAACTCTTACAAAATAAAGGGATGCGGGTGATTCTGAGATGCAACATTGTATACTCCGATTCGAGTTATGCTCGAGACCTTACAGTGGATGTTTATTTTTAAAATAAAGCATAATATATTACCTGAATGTCTGCGAGAAAATCTTGGAACTGTTGCAGAGTCCCAACCATAAACTTGCGTCACAATCAGAGTTTTAGACTCGCCAGATGGAATACAAGCAGCACCCAGAATTCTTTGATGTACAAGGGATTGCAATTTTATAATAATTTACCACCAGAATTAAAATTAGAAACAAGAATTCGAGTTTTTAAGTATAAATTAATACAATTCATTCGCATAAACGATAATTAAAATAAGTATAGAGAAGTAGCCAAATGAATTATAATTATTATTAAGTTCACAAATGTATGGAAGAGTTTTTTGAAACTATTAATTAAATACAATACAATACAATAAAAACTTCAAAACGGTAAACTGATTTTCGAATATTTTACGCAACATTGCCAGATTATAAAACTTGCGCAAGAACATTCAGATCAAATTTCTTTAGCAGACTGTATATGTACTCAGAACATAGTACAAGAGGAGAGTGAAGAGATTATTCTTCGATTTGTTCAATTCGGACAGTCTTGGCAGGCTTAGACATAGACAGATGGGTATTAGCATCGAAGAATTGTTTTTGCCTCAATAATTGTAAAAACTGTCTTAGTTACTACCTATTAGGTAGGCACTGAGATTCTCCTCGTAATTGGATGCTATGGGAAACTGTAGTAATGAAACTTTAAAGTGAAATTTCAAAGTACATCTGTGAGACACCTAATCCATATATAAAATTGAATAATATTTAAATGTGGGAAGAGTTGGTATGAATGGTCTAAAATGATTGGAAAGCGATATTCGTGATTATTCTAATGGGTTGATATGACACAATTGCAGTAGAGAATAATAAAACTTCAACCGAATGGATATAGCCAGTAAAATAAAAAAAAAATCTCTTACCAATTAAATTATCTTGTGACCAACGCTTATCTAACCCATCACTTGTACAATATCCAGAATCTATGTGGTGTCTGCGTAATTTTTTGTCATCTATTGTACATGGTGGATTACGTGGTGTTCGACGTAGTGTTGCAAATCCATCAGCATTACTACCCGACTTCACTTTATCATCTTTATATGCTTGAATCTCCAGAAACTTTACAATATGCACCAAGCCCCGAATACATAGCTGTGTTAAATCCGTGCAATATTACCGTTATTTTAGAATAATTTCATATATACTTACACTAGACGGTGGTGAGGTAAGAGGGTTATTTTCTAACTTTAAACTGACCAATGTTGTCATTTGACGTATTTCGATTGGAAGACTCGAAATTCGATTATTACTAATGTCCAATGATACCAGCGTAGCTTTCAACTTAAAGAAAATTAATTGCATGGTTTTGGTTTAATTAACTTTACGCACAACACATCACCCTCACAACCTGCCTAATCTGGCCTAATCCTATAAAAGTGAGAGAACAAAACAACAAAAATCCAGCAGGGTTGGATTAATTTAAAACGAGCTCAACGAACTGACTTTTCTTAGAAGTGTACACTACCGTTAAAGAATAAGTCAGCTGATGCGGTCTCATCATCATCCATTTGATAATGAGTGTGTTCGATGCGAATGAACGAATTTTAAAAATTATTTATAATGAAAACAATTTTTTTACTATCGTATATTGCAACTCACTCATGAGCAAGCTTGATTGATACCAAGTTCTTTTCTTACTTGCTATTGTTATTGACACTAGAGTTGAAAGTATCCGGATAATTTGCTATCTGGATTATCCGGAATAATTAGGTTCGATTCCTCAAATCCAGATTCAGACTAAGCAAAAAAAAAAAAGATATACCTCCAGATTGCATTGTTTCATTGAGAAATATAAATTTCAAGATATTTCCATTTTCCCAATGAAATAACGTAATCTGGAAAACATTTTGCAGCTTTTTTGCTTAGTCTGGATCCGGATTTCAGGAATCGGACATTTGGCAGATCCGGATATTAGCAAATCCGGATACATCGTTATGTATCGTTATGTAATGAGTGCGAATGCTTTCTTTAATGTGGTAGCCCAGTGTTTTTCAACCGGAGCTACGATTGGGGTGCCGCAAAGTTTAGGCGTTTTCTTGGAAATTTACTTAAGTGTAGTTCAAGATAACTCATTATCAGAAGAAGCGCTTACTAAGAAAGAAGAATTTTGTTGTCAGCTTGCTAGTCGTGATCGGTGCAGCAAATTAGCAAACTTGGTGAACATATGTATTTGAAATATTAAATACGATAAGTACAAGTATGCAAGGCAACTGGCAAAATAAAGAGTTTGCAAGATAAATTAAATTTATGGTTAAGAGAAGTAAAAGAAGGGAATGTAGGCACGTTTAAACATTTTTCTACTATGTATGATGTTAAAATATTACCTGTTATTTCGGAACATATACAAATTTTACTCAATAATATAAGTTACTACTATCCTTCTTTACGTGTTGAGAATTACGATTGAATAAACGAACGTGAAAAATTTGCGTCATGCACATAAACATATATACACACATAATGTATACGCCGCAAGTCACAGCGGTTCGTTTAAACCCCGCAAGGGGGTCATGGCTGCACAATAAATTTCGGCTTGATAAAGCTAACACTTAAATGCAGCTATAGAGGCTAAAACACAATGTGAGCAACACGACAAAAACAAAGGTTCTTCTCCATTCGGTGTTCGTACACCACCAGCGATTAGCCGACAACCAGGATCTAATCCAACAAATGATTTGAAATAGCCAGAACGAAGTTTTTCCTGGATATCGCACATGCTTTGTAATCGCGTGCCTCACATTTACCCGTTTTTTTTTTGCGTTTTAACGGTGGTTTCGGCGGTGCTATTAGCACTTCCTTCTTCATTGAAAAGGTCATCGCTACACCATGCAAATAGACCAATCGATTGTTCATCAACATTCATCAACATCCTATGGTACAAGCAAAATCATTTTATAAAATTGATCGAGTCACACTGGTGCGGGCGGAGCTAGGTACACAGTGGAAGGAAAAATTGAAAGAAAATCGTAGATATTAGAAAAAGGTTTTAGAATTGCAAAAAATCGAAACAATTTCCAAAAAATTGTTAAAATTTAAAAGTCACATTAATAACATTTTCTGAAAACCTATAAATAAAAGTGAATAACAAAAAAACCGCAATGAACAATATTTTGTTTATTCACTTAACATTAAGAAGAATCGTGTAAAATCTTGCGTGGTGTTATGTCCATAGTAAAACATTTACAAGAACAAGCTGTAACCGGACATTCAAAATTTTGGCTGTAATATGGCACATGAAAATATTAATAATAAGATAAACATTTTCTTAACATAGAAAAAATTGGTATGTACCTAAACCATTGCATCAAGTGTTCCGTATGACCTCCATGTCGACAAGTCTGACACCAAGAAAACCATTTAGAAAATGGTTTTGATTGCCATCCTAAGCTTTCATGACCTGGACTGTTGTGTAAAAAATTACTAGTACCCATGTGTAAAAGACACAGGGAGCATCGAGGTAATGGTTTACGACAATTTGGACATGATGAAAGCTGAAAATGTAAATAGTAAGACATAAAAAAATACAAAACGTACGCGCAAAATTTGAGAAATTTTACCTTATTCAAATTGGATGAAGCGTTACGTATTCGTGCTTCTTCATGCAGAGCTGCAGATACAGATTTTCCACAAAAATTGCATAGTAAGAAAACTGATCGAGTTGGCTTTACAGGAGATCGAGTATTCTCCATTTTGATTTCAAGTTCAGCACGTTTTTCCCATAGATTCCACGCATCTAATAAATCTAAATAACTGCAAGCAGAAAGATACATATATGCAATTTTGATCGAACTACTTTGAAGTTTTAACCAACAACTATTGGTCTGATTTTTCTCTTGTACTTGGGCGGGTCTAAAGCCTGACTGTTTTAAAAATAAAAGTTCCCTATTTCTTTAAGCATGATTTACTAGTATTCGTTTTATTCGAGTACCGATACTCACCACTTTTGCTATCTTTCTTTCTACAGTACATATATAAATGTTTCAATATCATCATCACAATCATCATCTAGCTCCTGATAGTTTAACTGACGAACAAGTTTAAAGAGATAACAAACATTTGTTTAAATTTACCTGGCGATCCAAAATTGTACTCGATATTCTGAGAAAATATCATGATGCAAAAATCGTATAGCAATTAATGATGCAGTCTGCACATCTTGTGTCCAATCCAAATAACTTTGAAGCAAATTTATTCCGTCATTTGATTCTCCTGTTAATAACAGTCCATTTAAATCTGCTGTCTCTGTACATGTGTGGATCATTACTTTAACATAATCTACTAGCTTCGTATCACTTAAATATTTACACGCAAATGCCAATCTATCACCAAGTGATACACCTTTTTCCAACTATATAAAAAAATATTAGGATTATACGAGCAATTAGATTCATAAGAAAAAAGAATCAAATCAAGCACGTACTACAACAGATTCATAGTTCTCATTTTCGCTCGTCAGAAATCCAAATAATGCCCTCAGATGAGAATCGTGAATTTGTAAATGGCCACGATGATTACGCAACACTAAATTACAGCGATCTGCATTGAATCCAGAAAGAGCAATTGCAGCCATACGCAATATACTTGGATCATTGGACTAAAATTGTAAAGCAAATAAAAAATTATTATTTTAGCTTTTAAATAAATTGTATATCGTACTTGGTCAGCATATTTGGAGAGAATATCGATTGCATGTTTAATTTTCAATTGGAAAACACATATCATAGCTGCTCTGGAGAATTCCTGGAAAATAATCACGTTTGAAAATTAAGAATGATTGAAAATAATTGTAATAAAATATATTAAAAAAAAACTTTCTTTTTCAGTGATATAAACAAGAAAAGTTTAATGCAAAATAAGAAATGCTACAACTCAGATTAAATCTTAAAAGTTTGGGCATGATTTGCATTTAGACAATTGTGATTATAGTTATGGATGCCCAAACTTTTAATATTTAATCTGAGTTGTAGCATTTCTTATTTTGCATCAAACTTTTCTTGTTTATATCACTGAGAAAGAAAAAAAGTATTTGTTTACTTTTTAGTCCATTTTATTTGCAAAAGTTATTTATTTTAAAAGTTTTTATTTTATTTTCTGCTTTTTAGTCATACTCGAAACTGGACTCTCGAAATCCGTCTCTCGAATCTCGAAAGGTGGAAGTTACCCCCCCCCCCCCCCAACACGTAAGAACATTTTATCCCATAGGAAAGCTCCCCATTCACGTATTCTAATTCAAAAACCCCATGTAAATCCATCCACGTTTACTACCCTAAAACTCTTCCGTCACGAACGGCACTCTCAGGCGCTCAGACACAAACTTTCTGAATCAGAAAGTTATTAAAAATAAGATAATTTTCAAGTAGCTATCAAGGAAATTATTACAAATTGCCATTTTCATACGCATGTGAAAACTATTCCTCCTATCGCCTTAAAATAATCGGATGACTCGGTTTTCCCAAGATTAAAGTCCATGGAAGTCTCATCTTCCTCCGAAAATGGAATCTGAAGAGTATTCTACGCTTATAGCGACTAATAATAAGCAGCCAGTAAGTTTTAATTTAATTTTTACTAAGGCTCGAAGGCCTACATGTCTTTTGCAATAGCGTAGTCTTGATTAGCACATTTGTCTAAATTTTCATTTCCAACCAATCTTTATCCTAGTCCCAGTATCTAAAATTAGTCTAAGCTAATTAGTTCTGCCGACTTCAGCCAGAGATGGTTGACACTACCACGTCAATATACTTCATCGTTGGAGCAATGATGTTCTCGTCGGCTCCACGCAAGATGAAGCTAGTTGATTGTGCTAGGTCAGTTAAGTGCAGTGTGTGCTCATAATAAATTCGGAGCTAAGGCCGAATGGTGTGTAATTCTTTTGAAAGGTATTTTGTGATTGAGTGGCTGTATGCGTGCTTTGTAGGTCTCTTTATTGATGGTTGTGGTCGAAGGAATGCATCGCTCTATTGCTGACAGGGCGAGTAATCTCTTACGGCTTATACGAGTGTGCGGTATCATAGGAAGTTGTCATGGTGGTATGTTATAGTTCAGGGATTCGGTTCTGCTACAGTGAGTCTTCATGACATGACCCCGCTGCTGGTGGTGTATCACTCATTTTGTATGCGCGAGAGATTGTTTTCTCGGAAGTAGCTAGGTATGTTATGGTCGGATTTGCATAGGCTAGGATATTTAGGCACCTCTAAATAACAAACTCACTGAACCTGTTTGTACACGAGCTGTTTATTCCCAGGTAACCTTGAATCGGGAGACGAGCATCAAATAGAGGAAACTCATTTCGAGTCCGGCGGTATCTAAAGCAATTTTGAGGACAGAATTAAATAAAGTCTTATTTAGTTATCTCAACTGTGTTTCATCTTGGAAATAAATTTTAAAATTACTCTTACTGTTTGACGAGAGATTCTTCTGAGGATAATAAATGTGCTCTACACACACTCGAAGTAACAGTGGTAGACTGTTCCACAGTTTCAATGCAAATTTTGGAAATGTATAACTTTTGCTATGAATTGTAAAAACTCCCTAAAAGGGAAAAAAAGAACTTTGTAGGCTGTCAAACTAAGATCGGATTGATATGGAAATTTCGTTATATTTCCCACCTGTCAATTGATCAAATGAATAATAAATGTATGTGATCAGGTAATCTAGCAGTCTATTTGCTTTATTTTTTAAGCAAGAAAAAATTTACTTTACCTTTTTACTGCATACATCTGGAATGAACTTATTCAAAAGAACTTCATCATTTTCAAATGTCCAACCGCATAAATTCTGGGCAAGGTCTCTTGAATCATTTCTGAAATATAAAAAAAAAGCTTGTAGAAAATAAAGCAATTACTCCTCGTCTCCATAAAACCTACTTATAAATAAGCAAAGGATGACAGCTACTTATATATTCTGGCCACTGTGATGGAAGCGGTTCACTTCGTTCTGATGTACTATTCACTTCTAAAACATCCTTTATTCCAAGCAATCGATCATCTCGAGTCATATTAGCTAAGACATTCCATAAAGCCTTCAGGTTATTATTTTGTGAAAGATCTCCGTTCTTTTTGATGTCTGACTTTAAATTTTGAAAATAAAATGTAATTTTGAAACAAAATACAGAAAGATAATATTATTAGCTAATTTACCAGAAGACCGTAATCATTTAGAGCCCTTTCATACATTATTAGCGCAATATCTTCTGAAAATTTAAAATCATTTGCAGTGTATTCCATTACGTGTGCGTTGTCCTTTATATTCTTTGTTACTAATTTACAAATTCCAGTCGATTCTAATGATTTCCATAAATTGTTGCTAATATCCCAGGCGATACCGGTCAGTTCTGGGATTCTAAAGTCATTTATCGTTCCTTGAAATTAACAAAATTTACTAAGTTATTTCCTGTGTTATGTATGTGAAAATATTCACTTTGCGTCGTTCATAAGGTAAGTAGAAAGCAGCTCAGCTCTTCAGCTGTAGATTAGATTGCGCAAAAAACGGAGTTAATAAAAAACCTACGCAAGATGCGTAAATGGTCGTATTTTGTGTACTATTTGCATGTAATCTAAGTGAACATTGAGAAATTATCCCATATTTATGCATATATATGGAAAAATCCCAACGCTCTTCAGATTAAACTTCTCCCTTGCTAAAAGGTAGTAGTCCACAAAAAATTAGCGTGCAATGGCTTTGCTGCCAATTGATCCATGCCAATTTTCAATATGTTCAAGCCAGCGCTGACATCTCGGTTCCACGTGGTACCACATTTTGGGCAAAACTGGTATCGATGTGACTCAGAACATTTAACATTTTCTGCACAGGACACAAGGTTTAGCCTGATGGAAGATATTTAGAAATATAAGGATCCACTGAAGGAAGACATAGGATCGCACTACGCCTTCCAAACTTAGATAAACCACTGCCAGCCCAAGAAATACTAAAAGATTGTGTATGTCGAAATGTGATTTTGAATTTGGCCAGCAATTTGTTTTTCACTAATAGCTCACAAATTGTCAGGTTTGTGAAATCTATGAAATTTCCTCTTCTTCCATGGTAAAGGCCCAGGTTTTAAATTGATTGTTTCGTCTCACAAAGAAGACAAACACGGGTTGATAGCGAGCAACAAGCAATCAGAGAGTGTAAGACCTCCAGAACAGTTGGATTTCCGATTAAGCAATAGAAAGCAACAGAACGGAATTAAGTTAAAACTTTTCGAGTAGGCCATAAATATTTAAATGTACTCACCTGCTTCGGATAATATCAACGTCCTTTCGTAGTCAGTAAAATGCCATGACATATCAGCAATTGATGAATTTTTATGTGTTGAATAGCCTTTTGCCTGAAATGGTGCCATCACCCGTTTTGTGCAAAGAACTTCACATGAACCATCAATATCAGCATGGAAAACATTTAACAATTGTAGAAAAGGTGAGTCTCGTTGAATTGTAGATAACACTGTTGTTCTTTTGTAATGTTATTATTTAAGGCGAAACTATTAGCGATATGAAGAACTATGCTTACCTTGTAGGGCACCATGCTAAGTTCGTCACATTTTTCAGTGTTTGTACTTGTGATAATGGTTTCTCTAAATTTCTTAGATCCCATAGGCCAACTACAGAATCAACATAACTGGCCAAGTAGCGATTATTTGGAGATATACATAAGCCATGAACCATTCGAGTTGTTACTGTTGCGACATTCGTACTGTTTTCTGTAATAAATAAAATTTCTTCTTCAGAGATACTCGCGGAAGAAAAGTAAATTAATTAATTGATTTGAAGTTTAAGCTGAGGTTTCACATTGGATAGCTTTATACAAAAATGCCTTTCAAGAAAAATGTTTGTGAAATTTTGTTATCTATTAAAAACAAAAACTATGTGAGACCACCGATTTGATTGGAAAAATCACCGAATGAAGACGTTAATTGCAATTATCATTGATTCAAAAGTAATGACCTTAGATTAAATCCCTCAAAAATTCTGCTAGCATGATCCTTTCTCCCACTGAGATTGATACATTTGAATTATTGTAATACATGATTGACTGAGCAACGTATAAAATCTGACTTCACAGGAGCACTACATATTTCAAATTACGTCCTAGTACGTAATACGTATTATAAGAAAATATAAAACACTTACGTCTGAGATCGAAAAGTTTAATATTTTTTTGACTTATTCCTGCTGCTAATATCTTATTGCTTTTATCCCAGCAAAGGGAGTGTGCAGTTTCAGATAATCCAAAAAAACATGCTAAAAAATAAAAGTTAATTTTAAAAAACTTAACAAATTATTAATTTCCTTACAGGAATCCTTTGGTGTACCACGCTCTGTATCCCAAACTGTAATGCAAAAATCCGATCTATTTCTGTCGTGACCAATTGCAAGTAAATTTTTTTCAACTTCATTCCAAGCTAAGCAAAGACAAGTTCTTTGCTGTTTTGGTGCTGTACATACAAATAAAAAATAATAGATACATATTTGGCTCGTACTTTATTTGGAAAACAATTTAATTTACTGAATTCAATAACATTTTCGTTATTCTGATTAAATGTACACAGAGAAACTCCTCCATTTGCTAATCCAACAGCTACTAGAATTTCCTCATTAAAAGATGGTTTAAGGCAACGGATATATTGGTAACGTGTTTCAGAAGCTAAAAACACAACTGGAGATTTAGGAGTCATTTCCTTATTATACGCTAGATAGAAAATTTCGAGTTAAATAGTATTAGTAGAATAATTCAGTCTTATTCGATTATAAATACCCGAGAAGAAAACATTCCTATCATCAGTTGGATCAATTTTACATAAATTTATTTCAGATCCCCATGTTACAAATTTATCTTGAATGGCTGGAAACCAATTTAAGCCATGTATTATACCACTCATGTTTATTGTCTTTTTCCTGCAAAACTAAACGAACGTGAAAAATTTGCGTCATGCACATAAACATATTATATACACATAATATATACGCCATTGCCTGCCTGAAGCTGTACATGACAAGGGCATGTATATAGTAACTATTAAGGAAGCGTTTACTTACCGTTTACTTACTAAAGCATGCTATAACAAATATTAGATGTGTAGGCTAATAGCAGAATTCCTAGGGTCAGAAAATCAAAAGCAAAACTCTACCGATATTGTTGTTTTTCTGAAAAAAAAAAAAAAACTATTGCAAATTTTATTTCTAATAGTGAAATTAGAATGGACTCTTTAGACTTCCTGGATTAAAAAGGGTAACCTAAAATAAAGCCAATCTTAGCAGATTAAATCTGAAAATATTCCCAATTATTTCCATTCATTTTATTTTAATTTAATATTTACGATTTAGTTATAAGTTCACCTTTATAATTTTTACATTTTACATTGCTAATAAATTCCTCACCATATGCAAATTAAAAATAAATCGTTGGAAGTTTTTAGTAGAACCACAGTCGTTAACTACATTAAAATCTAAAAAACTTGCAAGAGTTCAAAAAATAAACACTGTGTTCTGTTGACAATCACAAAATTTCAACAATCTTCTTCTTTAATAATCGAAAGACGTATAGAATTATTTTGAACAAACCATTAGATGCATTCGGTTGAACAAAATTTCAACAATCTTCTTCTTTAATAATCGAAAGACGTATAGAATTACAACAGTGAAATATAGTTAAATTCAAGATTTAAGAAAGATTATTTATTTATTTATTTATTTCAATTAATTATATTTGTGTATATACCATTGCTTTTATTAGGCATGAATTGTATTGAGTGGTAACGATATTCTGAATACAGTACGTGCAATAAATTGGCTTAGATAATGGCTGTTAGTCAAATGTCAAATGAGGTACAGTACTACAACCAATTTCCAGTTACGTAGTTCCTGTTAAAGTGCGTGGTGTGGTTGTCGTTCTATACTGAAAATACTGTCTGAAATTGTTGAAAAAAAGTACTTTTTTCTTAATATTATTCAACAATAATAGTAAAGAACGTATAAATATATTATATAAATTAGTTCAAACAATTTTTTTGCTAATTATATGGAATAATTACAGCAGCTATGATTATTGGCTGATCGGTCGTTCTGCACTTTGCCGTTTGTCACTAGCAATTTGCTGTAATGTTTCGAGTGAAAAGAATTTATTTAAAAATGTGTTTTTAGTTTAATATATTATATATTATAAGTTTATGGCATTTAATAGTTGCGCGCGAAGAGCATCGCGCTGGAATTAGATATGCTTATAACATACGTGATTGTGTGTGTCACAATTTTCTGTTACACGAAGTTACTGTTGAATTTTCCTGTATTCTATTCGGCGGAGTGATTCAATGAAAAAGTTTTTTTTTTTGTAATATGCAGTTTAAAAAAGAAACGTTAAATTTCTTATGTGTAATAAATTCAAGTGGTTTTATTTTAATATCGAAAAAATTATATTTCGCGATTAGGGCTTTTGTTTCAAGTCATACAAATAAAAAGAAATCATATATATGTTGCCGTTTTCTCGCTAGTATTAGTTCAAGTGAAGTTAATTAATTGAAAAAGGATATTTTAGTGTGTGTGTGTGTGTATCACAATTTTTTGTTACACGAAGTTCCTGCTAAATTGCTCCTGTATTTTATTTGTTATAATGCAGTTTAAAAAAGAAACGTTAAGTTTCTTATGTGAAATAAATTCAAGTGGTTTTATTTTAATATGGAAAAAAATTATATTTCGCGATTAGGACTTTTGTTTCAAGTCATATAAATAAAAAAAAAAATTATGTGTTTGCCGTTCTCTCTCTAGTGTTAGTGCAAGTGAAATTAATTAATCGAAAAAGTGTATTTTAGTGTTAATGTTATTATAAAAGAAGAGTTTTATATTTCCTATAATCAATTTATGTGAGTTAAGTTCGGTTAATTGTTTGGTTAAATGAAAAGTTTCATGATATCAGTTATTTTTATAATGGTCTGAAATTTCATTATTTGTTAGAATTCAATTCGTTAATTTACCGCTATGGGGTGCTGCTAGACGTTTGTGCGAATATAAGAGATTCGTTGGTAAGTTTTTTTTTTATATTAAAATTAACACTAGTTTTTAATTAAGTCTAGCTGAAAATTAGTTTGTTAGATTATATCACTAATAAATAAATATACAGATAACGAATCGAATAGGAAAATTGATAACCAGAAGTCAGATACATATTGCGAATCACTTAAAAAAAATTTGCAAGGTCTTGCCCGAATATAAAATCTACGATGTAGGAAGGAGGCCTCAGTTCTTTCTTAGAAATTTACTGGAAATATGTTCCTTAGTCCGGTGACACACGATGCACGCGATGCACCGTATTAAAAACTGGTTTTCTTAGCACTATTTTAGAACATTTTCGTGTATACTTAAATTTTGAGCAGAGGGTTAGACTCGGATGATACACGAGTGTTTTATTACATATGGATGCGTGTACTCGGTTTGTGTGCGTATAGATCATGGAAATAATTAATTTTCTTTGCTGCCGCAAGAAAGTGTATCAATCGTGTATAAACTACGGGTATACCGTGGGCTGATCACATTCGATACAAAAACCGGTTTTACGTCGTGTCTAGTCTCGAGTGTGTATCATCGTGTGTAAACGGGAGTTTTATGGATGGAGGAGGCTGACAACGGCAGAAGAAATGAATGCTAATTGGCATTTGGAGGCTGACAAGGGCACAAAAAGTATTCTATCTGAAAATAACTCCAAAATTTTACCGAAACGTTTTCTAAGAAAAAATTTCCAGTAAATTTCTAAGAAAAAATTGAGGGCTTCCCTAAATTAGGTCGAGGCACAAATAGTAAATTACACATGAATGACGCATATCAGAAAAATGAAAACCTTATCAACATTTCTGGTAACCAAGTTAGTTAGCTACGACGATAATTGTAGCCAAGAAATGTTGTTATTAACAGAAAATGTTCCTTTTACTAGAGCAATGCAATTGCCTCGGTCCAGTATAAAATCAAGGATATTTTCTTAGAAATTTACTGGACATATTTTCTTAGAAATTTACACGAAATTTTTTCTTAGAATTTATATGAATTTTTGGGGGATGACAATAATTTTTATGAGCGTAGACGCGAAAATTTGCAATGAAATTTTTTTTTTTAGCAATTGACAGAAAATGTTTCGGTAGAATTTTTATTTACTTTGTTGGCCGATTGGAATTATTTTCAGAAACAATACTTTGATTTGTACCTCCAATTGCCAATAAGCAAAGCATTCATTTCTTCTGCCGTTGTCAGCCTTCTAAATTTCCATTTCAAAAAAAGAATTGAGACCTCCCTACATCATATCAGGTGGAGGCATCGCTGGTTTTATATACGAGCGAGACGTTGCAAATTTTTTAATTGACTCACACATGTATCTGACTTATGGGTTTTCAATTTTCCTATTCGATTCGTTATCTGTATATTTACTTATTTGGTGTCTGGAGGCATCGTTGATTGCATGTATTGATCTTATATTGGAGCGGGGCATTGCTGACGGCCGCAAACAATGCATAAAAATTTGAAGGAAAAAATTTCCAGTAAAATTCTAAGAAAAAATTGTGACCTTCCGTCAATCGGGTCGAGGCATCTCTGCCTTACTCTCGTAAAAGATAGAAACTTGGGTGTGGTGTCGCCTTGGTTACCAGAAATGTTGATAAGGTTTTAATTTTTCTGATATATGCGTTCTTCATCTGTATATTTACTTATTTTTTTAAAGTTTATGCTTTTAAGTAAAATTACCTATTAATGGTACATTTTTTCTGATTACAATCTCATCAAATCAAAAATCAAGATATCGATTTGAAAGTTTAACTCGTCGGGAATCCAGTTAACGTGCCATGTCATGATTTCAACTACATATATAGCCGGTATTATAGGTTGCATAAACCATTCCAAACCTAATGTGTTTCCATAGGGTTCTTCGGGGTTGCTTTTTCTTATTTTTTGAAATAACGTGTGGCGCTGTCTTTTTAGACTTTTTGTTAAAAAGTGAAGGGGGATTCTAAATTTGAAATAAAATATACACTTCAAATGTTTTAAGTAGTAATATTTATTTTTAACAGTCAACAATTGTTACAATACAAGAATTTCTTAAGTATAAGGATGAAAATCTCTAGACAAGACTAGTGTTAACATAATTTCGAAGAAAGTGCATGCTCCATTTAAACACGACAAAAAAAAAAAGTTCTAAAGTTGTAGGACTTTTGCAAATATACTATATGTATTTTGAATTCCACTCGAAAAAGTTCACAGGCTTGAATGCACCATGTATATAATAGTTTCAAATACTCACTCCAATTCTACCATGCTGCCCAATAAGAATGTTTTTTGAAAGACCTGCTGTTGTTGTAATCATACATATATATTTATAATCCCATCATTGTTCTAAATACTCAATTCCAAGAGTTCCTGCCAATTCATGGAGACTATACACCTGTTAACCAAACACATTCCAAGTCTGCGAAGATAATTTATTATTTAGTATTCGTACAGCTAGGACTTTGCACTTTAAATAAAATTTATTTCTTTTCCAAAAAAATGTTATTCCAACTACTGCATGGGAGCCAACAAAACTTTTGTTCGGTGACATCTTCATACTACGATAACGCAAGAGTCTTAAGTGTGTGGGGCACTCGGTTTTACTCAGCCTAGCTGCGCAGGTCTTTCTATAGAAATACCATACGCTTTGCATGTAAGTAATGAGTTAAAACTTAGGCACTTTTGGTACCACAAAGCATGTGTCGGGTTGACCGGAGAAGATTTGCAATTTGAATGCTGAAATTGTTAAAACATATTTTCTCTTTTGCATAGTGCTTAATTATATAGTGTCGATGCTATATATACCTATTTAAATGTGTGCATTGATTTGATAGTAATTTTTTGTATCATCTTTTTTATAACGGTAAATATGTTAGACGGACCTTCCTTACTCAGCTTACCTTATGATATTTTTTATGACTCGAAGTATATCTGGAGAGTTGAAAAATCCCAGCTGAATAGTCGAAATTTATGAAAATTTCCATCACAGTCATTTCTTAATAGTTTTTAATCTTTATTTAATAATTCTTAGTATTTGATCCTTGAAATTAATATCGGATATTGTTCAAAACATCACCGCCAATTGATAAATTACCAAAGACCCAAAAAATCTTTCTGCCTTACTCATCACGACTTTCCAGCTTAAAATCAAAGATCTCATCCTATCACAATTCCTTCGATTCTATGGACACAATTTACTGAACACCAATCTATGTAAATACCGAATTTTTATAAAATCTTCTACATGAAGATAAAGAGAAATAGTAGTTTATTATTAAAAAGTAAAAAACACAATTATAACTTTCATTATAAGTAAGTAGGCACAAATTCTTTATGTCATCTGAGAGTAGGCGTGCAGAGACTAAGAAAGTAAGGAGCTACATATGTATGAAATGAAAAAAAAAAACTTTAATATAGGTATATATAAATATTATTTATTTATTCATTGCCATTTTTTCAAATGTTTATTATGCTGCGAAATGAAATATGCACAAAACCAATCTCCGTATTTGTAAAATACTCTACCTATTTACATCGATTTTTTTATTATTTTTTTTTTTTATCTAATAAAATAAATTTAATGTAAAATTACCTTTATATTTTATCAAGTTTGTACCGTTTGAAGCCAATACCAGAGATCAAAACTTGTGAAACTTTGAATATAGTCACAAGTTAGGGTCTCAGGGAATCAGCCAGGCAAACATATGGAAATTTCGTTTTATTTCTTATTAAAATTAGTATTATATCATTATAATTCTTACATACTTTTGTATAAGGTTCAAGAGAAAATTTCTGCTGTAATTTATTACACTTACTCTCTATAGTAATTAGTAGGTATAGATACATAATATAATAAATTTTAAATATATACATATATATATGTACAAAGGTGTGTCAATCCCGCTAAGAAAGCTAGCAGATTGTATAGAATGTTAAATATTACTACTATACAACCTACTACCTCACTTTGCAGAAATATATTCACTTTCAGACGGACTTTTTGCCGGATAATATGTGTAGACTATTTATTATTACAACTCAGATTTATTCGGTATTTTTATACCCTAGATGAAATCATAAGGTATATTAACTTGGGTGGTTTAAAAAATATATGTTCATATGTATGTGCATGGTTAAAAATAAAAATATTATGGATATTCGTTCAATTAAATATCATTCGCATGTTACAACATATCCCAATGGGTTTTAAAATGAAAATCCTGTTATCCGCAGAATGTTTCCAGATCTTTGATGGGTATGTATACACATTGAATTAAGAAGACTCAATGTGTTATCTATTACATGAATAGTGCTATAAGTACAATAAAAGCTTATGGTAGAAAGTGATATACAGTAAATTTCAATTAGTAAAAGTTCTAGTGATAAGTAGTCTAAAGACGTATCAGTCAAAGAACTTTAACTATAAGCATTATAAGTAATTAAAGTATACGGCAAGAATCAGCATACCCCCAAAACAAACGATTCGATAACTTTCTTTTCATTGCAGAACTTATCCCTCGGGATCTGGTTACTACCTCGATGAGGGAGGGACGGGGGACTATAAATAAGTGTCATATATTGCTTCCCTGGCGACTCGATATTAAAGTTTACTTGTGTTCCTATAAGGATAACATCAGAGCGGGTATATAGAGGAGGTCGATGATCGATCAATAGAGAGCCGCTAGGATATCAGCTTTATCTATTATATTTAGGGATATTCAGATGAAATGGCCATAACAATTAAAGGCAATTATTATATCAAAATGAAAATTGCATTCAATTACAATATGTTCACGCCATCTATTTTTCAATAAGCACAGCAAATTCATAATTTCCTACTAAGTAACGGCTTATCCAAATATAAAAAAAGCTTTTCAGCTCATCTGCAGATATGTTCAGTGCTTTCAAGCTCAGGCAGGATAGACACTCAGGGCTATGATCAACTTTAATCTTTTTTAGATTAGCGTCAAGTGGGCGGTCGAAATTTTAATATTTATTTTCGGGGAATTTTTCTAAGCAGCAAATTTAAATTTTCAAAATTGAAGGCGTGTTTATGTGACGATATGCGTGTATGCGCAATTCATTTCATCTAGGGTTTGTAAATATGTATAATTCCAATTCTTTTCGTCTACTTTTATTATTATTTATAGATGTGTAAATTTTTTTCTTTATACTTGAAATATAGTTAATCTGATCCTTGGATTGAACTTCGCTAAATTTATCTCAATCACGCGTATTTCAATATTGTTTTGAGATGTCAGCATTGACAGATTCCCATAATTCCGTGCTTGTAACGAGAACTCAGCACAAGTTCGGATCTACGGGTTTCTGTAAATAGCCCCGAATGGTCCATTTTCTTATGTTTCGTTATCTAAAAATATATGAAAAAAGTTAAAAGTTATAAAATTCGCAAAACAATAGTATTTTATAAAATATGTTTCAAATCTGCGATTGATGAAAATATTTTTCATAATCACTTGTAAAATTTTATTTTTTGTTAATACATGTATGTTCTGCATATCAATATTGATACTATACCACAGGAAGGTTTTGACACTTTTGGTTTTTTACTGGTATTCTGTTTCAATAGAAATCTCTCGCATTGTTCCAATAACAGGTCAAATTTAGTAGCTAACAGCAAGTAGAATCAATCTGAAACGAAATTTTTTTTTTAATATTTAAGGTTATATGTAATATTTTCATGTTTAACTAGGTATAAAAAGTATTATCTGACAGTATTTTGTATAAATCTAAGAGAACTAGCTCAAATTGCAGTATTCATACGGTCTATTTATCGCAATTAGGTATGCTAGTGTTTCAGGTTCAGGCACTAAATGGGGATTTACCGAAGAAAAAAAAAATGGCTAATTGAAAACTACACAAATGAAACGACTATAAAATAAGATAAATACAAAATTTGGCGACGCAATTAGAAATATAATTAGTTTAAAAATTTAACAACTTAAACTTTGCCGAGCACTTAAATATCGATTGGTTGCCAAAAAGAGTAGTAGGCATGCACTACCTTCTAAAAAAAAAAACAAAACGATAAATTTGCTGTTTTTCTTGATCAAAGGTAATTTAAAGTCACCAGGTTACCCCCACAATTTGATAATGGATTACCGCCATCCACCTTAGTTGCATCATTTTCAAAAAATAACGAACTCTTTTTGTTGCAAATCATTGGAAGAAAAAAATATGAATTTTTGTTTTCATTTTAGTGTGCACTAAGTGACTATTAGCTCTTTTTTTTTAAAGGAAAAATCTCTTCATTGAAAAAACCGCACAGAACAGACAGATTTCATTTTACTTGAACAATCTTTAGTATTCTATAATTACAGTTATTACCGGAACAGAATAACCAGAACAAGGCTGACCTTAAGAATCCATCTCAATAGTAGAAAAACCATGACCTCCACAATTTGGAGAGAAACTTCATTATACGTGACGTGATCATACCCTATATACATACATACATAGTATAACTGCTATTGTAAGCTTTTTATAAAATCAGTGGAAAAACTTAAAGCTCCCATTTTCGAAAACATACATACATCCATGCATACAAATCAAAGTTTTACAATAAAATAATAAATTCTTTATAATGTCCTTATTTTTGTCCTTCCCATTATATAGGTACGTCAAATATTATGATTTATTTGCTAGGCCATTTAATGGTGCAATGCATGTAAAATTGATCGAAAACAAGGATAGGTAGTGCTTAAAAGAAAAAGCTTTGGTTTAAGGCATGCACCGAAAGAATCTTAGCGAATTTTGTGCTTTAATCCGAATAAAAGCTTTTGTTTAGATTCGAATTTTCGGAATTTTCTAAGGGGAATATCTCGTAGGGGAATCCTCTAAAGCTGAGCCTGCACAGAGATTGGCTATACACATTGGTAATTCTCCATAGAACATCTGGGCAAGCGAAGAGTACTGTAAATATGTATGCATGAACTTGATTAAAAAACAAAAGGTGGGCACTTTGCAGTTTTGCACTTTCGAATTGTTTCTGCTTTCCAGTGCGCAGTAATGAAATGCATAAATTTTTTTCCACAATTTCTTACACAGTCATAGTCGTGTACCCATCCGTCTGTCGTACTATACACAACTAGCGGCGCAGCAATTTTCATTACACTACAGATCTCTGCATGGGTTTCGTTTCGCGCTTGCGATTTTGTTTGTTTTTTTCTTTTTTGTATTAAATACAAGCACGGTCGCGAATTCCATGATATATTTTGATATAAATTCTCGTTCTCGTGTGTCCAGTCCAGTCGTTGCATTCTGTGTGTAAATATAAATGTATGCACATGCATACATATATGTATAGTCGTAGTTGCAGCAACGCAGGCTTGCATACAGTCAAAAAGATAAAAAGCATTGTTCTTCTTCTATCCCTGTTTTACTGTCATACCACTAAAGGAAGATTGTTGACCCCTGAAGTCTGAAGATGCAAAAAATTAGAGCCCTAGTAATTACCTGCCTTGCTAAGAATGAGGAGATTTGTTTTTTTTTTTGTTTTAGATTGGGCTACTTTTATGTTTTGAGGTGTATAAGACAGCATCGCAGCTTTTGCGGAATTATTTAGGGTAGATATCCCATGGAATAAGATAAAGCAAATTCAGTAGAAGTTCTAGCTTATATTGTAAATATTTACAAGCTATTTAATACCTACATATGTATGTTTTGTTAATTGTGTTAATATGTTATTATAATTAGTTAAAACCTGTACCAATAAGCTTCTTTAAGAAACTAGTAATAACTTCAGTTTATTTATACATTTGTAGCTTAAACCTTCTGGGGGGGGGGGGGGCTTAGATTACGTCCTTTTTGCTAGTAGCAGCAGACATCGTTGCAGTTGTAACATTCACAATTATATCAGAGGAAGAAAGCGGAATAAAAATAACTGGGAGCATACTTGCATATTGTATGTTCATGTGGAATACCCCCTTTACATTTTATGCAGAATCATTAACACACTAAAATAACACAGGCCCGAAAATCGACCCATGTGGAACTCCAAGAAAGTTAGTAGAAGAAGATTTAATGGATTTGAATTTGCCCTCAATACCCCACGAAACGGTCCATCAGATAGAGGGGACTTTATAAATTTCCTCTTGGAGCTATTCAAAGCTAAATTTGATTTGATTTTTTATGGTGTAGCTCCCATTTCAGGGAATTACAATATCTACTAGCGGCATTGGGTAGAGCGGACATGAAAACTACCAGTTTTAAACCCAGAAATTTATAAAATTTGGTCTCTATAGGGCCGTAGGAAAAAGCAATCCGAAGCAGAATTGAAATCCTTACACGATAAAGTCACGGGTCACTGTCTACGAATCGTCAAGCAACTAATTTGAAAGAACAAAGTTGTCGTTATGCGGGTTTCACTAAATTGTCCTTTTGGGTATCCAAAAGTCACTTAGTTGCAAAGAGCAGGAAATGTGAAGACAAGCAAAAAACTTAATCTGTACTGACGAAAGAATTCCGGACCAGAAATAGACAAATAAGTTCATAAACTGTTCCGTAATGCCAATAATGACAAGGTGCTTCTTCAGTTGATCTACCCACCTACCTACTCTACTTTAAAATTTCCCTTGCAACTTTCATTGACGAGATCGCCATGAAAAGCTTTCATGGGTGTATTCAACTATGCTTCTCTAGAATGTTCTATGACCTGAGTATAAAATGTATATTTGATTATGGCTCTCTCCGGTATCCAGATCTGACTTATCAGAATTGATCTACCCAGATCGTCAAAAACGCCTTAGCCGTTGGTTTTGTTGTTAGATATGAGCTCTCTTTAGATTCTCGTAGATATATGTTATTATGGCATAAAACGCTACTTGAAATATACTATAGCACGCTTTTCCAAGCTCAGTGATCTCTCGAACCTACGGATTTCCCTCTACTTTTCAGCCCCGACAGCCATTTTAGTTTTGGAATCATCAGTGCCAGTTAAGATTGTCGAAAAAATTCTCAAGATTACAACAAAGACAGACTGAAATATAAAAAAATCATGAGAATTTTATCTCTATCACTGTGTTGTGCTCAAAATTATATTGAGTTATTTTGATGACACGTTTCTTAGAACCTGTCATCATTGCAAAATTGTGATTTATTATTCTTCGTTGCTCTCAAGGTAATGGTCCTCCATATTTGCTATTTTAATTTTTGAAGTATGTATATGGTGCTAAGGATCAGCATGGGGACAACTGGGAAAGCTCTGATCGGATACATATACATAGAGTTATTCCATAACTGTGTCTGACTTAGTGACTGAGAGCTAATAACCTTTTATTATAAAAGGCCAACTGTTACGAACCGAGAAACCCAGCTGGGAAATTCGACTGACTTCATGATGACGAATTTTGATATTTTTGCAATGATAAGATTCATATAATTTAGAGTTTTTTATTTATTTATAATCCGCCTTACATATAATAGGGGTTGATAATATTCTAAGCGGTTTGGATTATGCTGACGTTTACTTTCTGGACCATCCCGACCATAACCTGATTAATTCAAGCTCTACTTCGAAACTGACAAACAAGAGAATTAGGGTAGCGAATTACTGAATCTGGTGACATACAGTACGTTTACATGAATACTTGAGTACTTGACTTGAAATCCAAGTAGGGTTTTTGGTTGAATTAATTCCAATTACTTGATTTGAAATTTTCTTGAAATTTCTTTAAAATGACATTTTACTTTTGACTGCATTAGATTCAATGCATAGGTGCGAATTCTTGAGAAAAGTGCTAAAAATCACTACCTGAATTATCAACAATTATCTTCTTCTTGTTCCTCTTTGCCGTTTACATGAATTTTTTCAAGTAAATCGAACAAAATTTTGTAATTTACTTGACTCAAGTACACTTGAAGTCAATGCGCGTTTACATGATATTTTGATTACTTGATCTCTACTTGAAGTATACTTCAAGTATTCTTGTAGATAAAGATAGATAGATAGATAAAGATGATAATTCCCAAATATACAAATCAAGGAACGCTTTTTCCCAGCTGCTCTATTATTGCCATAATTCATAGCACGTGGTCTGCAAACTTTTATAAATAGGCATTTGTGTCGTATATCCAAACAATAAGATCAACGATGAAATAAAATGAAGAAAATAAAATTGGTTTGTTTGGTCGTATGTTGTGTTTTGATACTGTGAAGTAAACTTACTACTGAAACCAAGACACTCGTTAAGCAACAAGTTCGAGAAGTACTTGAAGGAGGACAATTTCTATGTCAGAGGCTACATCATACATGATGAAGGCTATATAAAGACATTGGGTTTCAGTTCGACGGAGAGCTACTGTTGCCTTTACTGCCTTATATCTTTTAGAGGAAGTTAACTAATGAATATGATGTAATATGGCACAAAAATGATGAATTGGGAAAGATATTTTTTTCTCTTTCTAAGCTATCAAAGGATTTATATTTTTTACATAAAAATATCCCAAACAAGGCTAATGGAAATTGTTGGATTTAAATTGCATTGCAATTGGGGCGAGGTTAGATGGGATTTATGTTAGAGATTAAACATATCAAATCAAAAACAATTATGTCATCCTGCCGACTTAATACTCATTTGTACCTGTCAAATGTACACATTTTTCCACAAGTGCAAATCCGCAATGAATAGGTATATGTGTATACATAATAATAAAATATGTCACACTATAATTAAAGCTCATTTTGTGAACTTTTTTGTATGTTTGTCGGTCGAAGCACAATATATAGGCATGCCGTAGACTTCTTTAGCTGTAGTAGGTACGCTACGAAACAAGCCACTATGGCTGGCAGGTAAACTTATCATTTTCCAACCCTGTACGTACCACTGTGCATAAATTTTAATTGTATTTAGCTGTAATTTTGTCGAATTGCATTCTTCCAAGAGTCAATTGCAATTGCTGAAATATTTCGCTATTTACGAATATTTCGTTTTTTTTTTTTATTATTATTATGTTTATCACAAAGACCCGATTTGTATGGGGTTAATCAACTTGAAAAAGTTCGTTCACAATGAGGAGGACGACACTGGGGCTGGGACACTAGACATTCTGAGTTGGGACATTCGTAATAAACAAACAACCATAAAAGTACATATATACATAATTATTTTACTCATATGAATATAAAAACGAAGTTGTATAAAAACGTATAAGCAGAGCACTAACTCACAGACGCGATGTTGCCGCACGTTTACTAGCAAAGTCATTTACCTTAAATACGGGCTCTTATTATTATTGTTATTATTAGTTTCTTTCTATATTTACTCGAAGAAGCTCATTCACAGAAATAAAACGCCAAATTTCGGGGAGCCCAGATAAGAGGAGTCTGAGTTGATAAAATATATTTCTTTTGAACTCGATTGCATTTATGCATGTATGCATGTACGTACATATAGTTAGTATTAGTATAGGCATTGGATTGGTGGACCCGCATTAAGCTCTTCAAGATCTTCAGTCTGCTGTTTGTGAAGGAATTGGCGAGAGCACCGTACGAATCAATGCCCCGATTGCAGCAGACATGCAATCAAGAGGTCATCGACATTAAAGGCAAAGGGTTTTTGGACGTAAATATTCGGATACTGTGTGTGAACGAACAGAAAACTCTAAATATGGCAAAGCCATGTGGAGCTTTTGCCAATCATAAAAAACTGTGCAAGGAACGACGAACAGAATAAGAAGGTGCACCACCAACAGTGCCGGCGCTAAGCGAACAATTTCAATAAACAGCACACGGGATTTTGTGACCAAGTGTCTATCCTATACGTATGCCTAGCCTATACTGCCTATAATAGTCTGCTTTTATATATAAATTAGAATAAGACTTGGAAGAACATACGGGGCTGACGTAAATTGGTTTTTATCAATTCGTGCATAATAATGTGTGTCTATGAATTTGCGAATTTTTTTAAAATTATTTCCAACAAGCCTAAGTTTCCAGCAAGCAGAAAAACAAAGTCGCGCGTAATTGCAGTCTTAAGATTTTCCGTTGTTGATGTTGCATATATGCCTCCCGTTTTATTAATGTGCATATTTCTTCTTTCATGTAGGTAGATATGTAGTTATCTTATAATTTAATACTTCCCCGGGAAACGCACACTTTTATTTACATTGAAGAATATATGTATGTATGTAGTTATGCATTGTATATGCCTCAATAAAAGTTTTGCAGTCAACAATCAACATACGCTGCTGCCACCGTGAAAAGAAGACATATATGTAATAGCAGTGTTGCCATTTTTCAATTTCAATGCGAATTTGTAATAATTAATCTTTTCGGAAGTGCAGGGGGTGGGGGTAGTGTTTTCTTATAATATTAAACATTTAAAAAGAGTGCCGTAGTATAGAAAATTACAGGCGAATGAAATTATAGAGACTTTCAATCTAATGACAAGAAAATAATGAAAATAAAAATATTTTTGCGCGTCAAAGTTATTATGAATGAGTTATTGATGATCTTGTCTTTATCTGGTGTTGGACTTTGGTCAAACCTGCATTTTGCAATTAAACAAAAAATATTATTGATCTGACTTCGAAATTAAAATTATATAGGTATATCTATGCATCTTACTAGAACTGTAAATGTATGATATTATACACAGCTTGTTGTCACTTAGTATATAGGTGTATCTAACTTATGTGACTTCTTATTTACATCAATTCGTCATATGTAGATAAAACAACAATTTTTATTCACTCCTCATTTTGTAGGTTAGTTGGAAATTTTCGATTTTTTATAATATAGAGTCACCATAATCATTTAAAATCTCATTGTTATTTTTTCATCAATTCATACAAATTGTTGCCGTTAAAAAGAAAACTCTTACTATAATAGCCCTGTTGTCTGATAAAGTAATATTACTTAACATTATTAGGTACACGTGAGAACCATTGATAGCTGATCTCTGCCTCTTATTTTCTAGAGAACAAAAAAAAAAAAATACGTGTAGCAACAATCATAGAATAGAAGTACCTACCTACCAAGATCAATGACATCAAGGAATCTTCCAAGAGAAATTTGGCAATATTCGTATTAAATTTTACAATCCTAATAATGTTCTCACTTTCTACTTGTGCAATATCAAACGTCTCATGTAACAGGTAATGAGACAGTAACCTCAAGTTAATAATCTCCCACAGATTAAATGACGGTGTAATATCTGAGTACCTACGCTCATCAATATAGTCAGTCGAACTCAAGAATCATAATCAGATAAAAGGTTAATGAAATCGATATAACCTCCAAAATAGGAATTGTTAATTTTCCCATTCAAAGCGTATCGTGCAGAGGATATACGAGGGTTAAGTTTTGCAGTTAGGCTATCTCTTGTAAGGTACCCAGTAATTATTTTGAATCAAGGTGATGAGGATAACTATATCTTACTAAATGGGAAAGTGGCATCTTTTTTATTAACAAGTATTTACTATGGACTGTTCCACCGTAAAACCTCTATTTACTCTTATAACAAAGTACTTTGATTGATTTTTTGATACTAAATGCGCAGAGCGCACCCTATATCAGATTGTTTGAAAACTATGGAGAAAATGTTTAAAGAGTACCTAGAGCTATGGAAGGAAATCTGATCTAGAAACAAATAATACACATTCCAATTGGTAAATATGATGTATATAGACATTTTGATTCACTAACGAAAAACAGAACATAGCAAAAAAAAACGGTTTTAAGCCTACTACGTCACAGTAAAGCTGGCTTCCCACGACGCGTGGTTTCACACTCCGCGCCGCGCGAGCACAAGCCAACGCGCCGTGGGAAGGGTCCGGCTCGTGGTGGCGCGAGCTCGCCTGTGCTGGAGCGCCCGATCCATTTCGAGTCGGTAACTTCAAAGGCGCGGCGCGAGCGTGCGCGAGATGGCTCGAGGCGGCGCGTGACATTTACTCTTCATTTCGGCGGCACCGCCCGCAAATCAACTCGAGCCAACACACGCCGTGGGAAGTGTATAGGCGCGGCGCGAGCTGACGAGCGCTCGTAGCAGGCTTCCCACGGCGTGTGATTTCACGGGCCGCGCAGCTCGAGAACGAGCTGGCTTGGCTCGTGAAATCACGCGCCGTGGGAAGCCACCTTAAGAAGCAAGCATGTGGAAAAAATCAGCATATCAGAGTACGAAAAATAATGTCAGGGAATGGAATAACAACAAAAAGCATTTTATGAAACAATAACAAATTACACAATAATTTATTTATGACCCAAGGAGCATTGATATAACGTGGAGACGTCGTTGTTTCGAAACATGTTTCCATTTGGAAACAAGTGTTTCGAAACAACTACGTTAATGTGACATCTACGATACGGAAGTGGAGCAACGCAATTCCTAAAAAGATACCTTTTAGGAATATAAGGGAGTTATTGTTTCGAAACTATGACGTTAATATGCCTAAATCTGCCCCTTGAGTAACACTCATGCATAATTGGCATGTGTGTATTCGCATTACATTTTCTTTTGGTATGTTGATCAAATACATATGATATTTAATATGTATATGAATCAAAAAATAACTCAAAACGGAAATTATCATATTCTTATATAATTATTTCATAGGACTTTCCGAAAAAAATTTGTTTATTTCTTTAGATCAAAAATTTGAACGCAGAAAAATTCTTCGTCAATATTCATATATTAGTTCGATAAAAAATGCTACTCCCTCTGAAAAATTAACTTTTAACAACATTAAAATTTAATTAATATTTATTTAAAAAAATTATTATCTTCCATATGACATGAAAAGTTCTCTTCGTATTTTTCCCGTAATTTGAAATGAAAGAAACTAACATCCTTTTGGAGAATTTCTACCTAATTTCATACAAAATCAATTTTTAACATTTCAATATAAATCATTTTAAGACACCGCCATGATAGAAAAAATGAGAATTTTTCCCCGTCTGTTTCCTTGCAGGTGCCTAATATGACACGATTACTGTAGTTGTGTTCCATAAGTTCCCGAATACAAACTTTTCCTTGTTTGTGTCTGAAATGGCCTCCGTATTTTCTTGCAAGTGCCCAATATGACACGATTCCCGTCTTGTGCTTACGAAAGTTCCTAGCTTGCACTTTTTGATTAAACATTATATAAACAACACTTTTAATTCTCATTTGACGTTTATATTTTCAAGCACGCAATTAATATTTGTGTATTCCCAAATAGAAACAGTTTTAGTTCTCAAAATGACTCCTATAAATTTTGAAACATTTTAGTCACAGTTGCTTTAAGAGTACTAGCTCCAAACAAGAAACTATTCAGTCGAAAAAAGGGAAACATTTCCTATAATGGAACGTAATAATTACTACTTATTAGGAATAGTTACTAAGTTAGGAATTGTTTCAATTTAGGTACGAGATAGGCATTACTACTTAAATGTGTCCATTATATGCCCAATTGGTAATTGTTATTTAAAAGGAATAGTTACCAAATTTTTCCACACCAGCTTTAAATCCTCGACGTTATCATAACGTCATGGTGTGCAGAATGAAACATTAAGAAACAGCTAGGCACAAAATGCTTCTGGGGAACTATCTCCCGCAGCCTTATTAAACTTTTTTCATATAGAAAAGGATCAAAATCATAATAGTACTAACCTTGTGTATAAACTATGCAGTGCAGTGCGGCGCAGCATGCATCAACGCAGCATGCAGCAGCTGTGATGCGAGGCGCAGCATGCATCATGATGCAAGAGTTTGGAAAATTTTAAAATTTGATGCATGCTGCAACAGTTCTAATGAGGTAAAAAATAAATTTCAAATTTTATTTATCTCATATTTTCTCCGGATCTATTTTTTTTAAAAGAAAAACGACTAAATTAAAATTATGCACAATACAAAAACTCGGTGTTAAGGTGTTATGTTTGTAAATAATTGTGAATTATAAAAAAAGTTAGCATTACAAAGTTTCCTACACTGCTTGCTGCAAATATGCTTGCTGCGTTGATTATGAATTGGCCGGTAAAACTTTGAAGCATGCATCATGATGCATGCTGCGTTGATGCATGCTTCGCCGATTCTGAACTGGGCTTCACTAGACAGTCTATACACACGGACCTGATGTAAAGAAGCCCTCAATTTTTTCTTAGAAATTTACTGGAAATTTGTTCTTTAGAATTTATATGCATTTTTGAAGGCCGACAACGGCACACATTGTATCTGAAAATAACTCCAGTCGGCCGCCAGACTGAATAAAAATTCTGTCGAAACACTTCTATAAATTTCTAAGAAGAAATGAATGCTACGCCTCTATGCTCATAAAAATTGTTAGTAGTCCACGCACCCGCTGTCGGCCACCAATAACAAATAACAATTCTAAGCAAAAAATTTCCAGTAAATTTCTAAGAAACAAGTAAAAAAGCTAGAATTGGTCTAATTGTAAGATGAATGCCCGTATTAAATTTCGTATGGTCACCGATCTATTCAAGTATTGATTTTGAAGTTGTTTTTCGCATATACATATTTCTAGAACAGTTTGTCGCACAGAAAAAATGATTATAACCAATTTTATAGGATTTCGTATTCTGCAGAAGTTTTTAGTACAATAAAAATGTCTTGGACTGAACGTTTTCAAAGTATACGTAAAGAGCCGAAATTTTTATATGGCAACACCAAGAAGGAGTTGCCCGATTTAGTCCATTTTTGACATTTTATTTGCTAATGTAGTAAAAACATCACGTACGAAATTTCAGCTCTCTACGTCGATGCTTTCTCAGGCAGTGTCCAAATATATAGCGGAAAACGAAATTTTTATATGGCAACCCCACGAAGGAGTTGCCCGATTTGTCTCATTTTCGAACTTAATTTTACTTTGTAAAGTCCGTGTACAAAATTTCAGCTCTCTAAGTATACGCGTTCTCGAGTTATCGTGCGCACAGACGGACGGACGGACGGACATGCAAAAATCGAAATAACTTTTAATATTATGAATGGGTGTCCAATCCATTTTGCTCTACCATCATTATTTCGAGGTGTTACAAACGGAATGACAAACTTAGTATACCCCTATGATTTCATCTAGGGTATAAAAATTGCGGCCTTCACTACATGGTCGAGCCATCGTTGAGCTGCATTACATCTAGTGCAGTGCACTGCACTGCATCGCATTGTGTTTATGGCTTGCCGTTTCATTTTCGTTTCGCGGAGCACGGAGCACCTGGGACAAGGCTGCGGAGCACCGGTTAAGAACCAAAATATACTAGAGTGATGGAGGAGTGGTGGAAAGGAGGATAGCTCTGTATAAATAAATAGTTGTGCAATTTTTGGTTGTTTCAGAAGAGTAGGATTATTATTAAGTTCAGTTATTTCCACTTCAAAGATTATAAGAAGTTTTGGTCAGAGATAGTGTTCGCCAATAGTACAGGAGATATTACTAGAATTTTTCTAGAAATATGAGCTTAAAGTGGGGTATTTTCTGACAGTATGAGTTAGGAGTTAAGTTGACAATAAAGCGAGTGAAACTAAGCCGCCGGAAAGATACTAAAATTAAATGTTTTTAAGTACTTCAAAGGTGATTTTGAGCTAAAGGAAAAGGAGTGTTTCGGACTTGTCTTCTAAAAATAGTACCTAAGGTTACTTTTGGATTGGTACCAGGGCATGAATATAATGGAATTATTGATTGGAAGTTTAATATTAATTTACCCGATCCCATAACCTTCTGTGGACCAACAAAATGATACATATGAGGAAAAAAGGTTCACCAAGATCCTGCGATATTTTTCCAGGCGGAAAAGCTCATCAGCTTGTTTTATAAATACTCTAAAAACGTCAACAGCTATGGTAAACACTGAACGAAAACTAATGACTCCTCACTTAAGTTAATCAATTATTAGAAAAATTGGCAAGACCAGTTCACAGGCAATAATTTCCTAATCTGCAATGAGGGTGTCCGAGGAGTATGTGCTTAAGAGCATTCAGGACATACTTTCCGGAGACGCCAATGACTGGATAAGAGACTGGTACCTTTATAATATATTCATAAAGCCGATTCAAATTAATTAATTAATTGCCTTAAAATGGACCAATTTAGACATAGAACATAGAACAATCATGGAACACTTCGCTGTCAAAATATTTGTTTGAAGCAAATATGTATATATTATGTCAAAGGTTGAGTCTCCCGATATAAAATGACTAGATTCATAGTCGCTTGTGCTATATTTGGAGGTACTAATACTACTACTACTAAAATTTTACGAAGTCGGACAGAATTCTGAAAATGAAATCCCGAAATTGAAATATAGAAAGAAAAAAATCTGATAAAATTCCAAAAAATCAATAACCATAAATCTAACAAAGTTACTTGACTGACAATCGGTCAGATTTGAATAGACTCGATAAGGTGTACAAAAAGCTTCATGATTATTGATATAGATTATGTCGTTCAGATGTTATAGGGTAATTCAGAAAAAATATAGGAAGTGCAGTTCAATTACGCTTGGCAAATTTGAAATATTTCTAAGAATGCAGCACCGCATCTAGGTACTTCAGAAAGAATTCGAATTGAGATATGATTCAACGCGTTTACTGGAAAGCGCGCGTGACTAAGTTTTGTACCAATACACAAATGAAAATAAAGCTCTTCCGTGCATTTGTATTGTATTTGACATTTTAATAATTTTAATAAGATGCACATTGCACACATACAATACAAATTGCAATGCATTCCAGTAACGTTGAATCATTTAAATACAGAAGGTTTCTCATTACACATTTCACATGTCGTCGTTTTGCGATCACACGTCTTCTAAAACGCTCAAAACGTCTGTGAGAGGTTGTTTGTCGTTATCGGAGAGTCAATAATTTCAGCAGTCATTATGACATCATTCACACGGGCAGATATTAGTCTATAAGCTTCTGCTAGAAATGTATTAAATTTCATCGTGTGAAATTTTTTTTCCCTTTGATTGGGTTCGTTATCAGGGTTTTATTTTTCTTCCAATAAATAACCATAGTTCCGGATTTTCTCTTCTAAGTAGATCACCAAAATAAAATCCGTGTGCCTCCTTTTTAGCTAATCTATGAAGTGTTTAGTCCACCGTCAACTGACAACAAAAAGCTTCTGATTATACCGTCGAACATTCTCTTTGTCAAAAATCTAATCACTGAGGTAGCAATTATAATGGCAAGCGCGCTTGAACCGAACTGCACAATTATTTTTTAAAAATAGAGCAAATTTACAGCCTCACAGGAGTTTGCCAATCACAAGAGGTTATCTGAGGGTCAATTAGAGCCATTACAGCTGTATGCATGTGTATATTTGAGAGGATATCAAAAGCTTATTCTATAGCGAAAACAACAACAAGCATCCGTAAAAACGTGTTCTATCTTAAAAACTAAAGAAAGAAAAGCTTTCGCCATCTAGTGCGTAGTACTAAGTTTGTCTTCATTTCATGAGTGGCAGACAGAGTTCATGCCTCTTATCTAGTCACCGCGAGCTATTAGATCTTTTGTGACATTTCTCCTGCGTGCCCTAGGACGATCATTCGAACTTAAGGCCTTTTACAAAGCCTATGACGTGCTTGGCTAGGTGTCTTAGCCTTATGCGGCACAGAGCTTTACAGTCACACAGGACGTGCTCAGCGGTTTCATCATCTTCTTCCATAGAACCGACAATACTCATCAATGATCTTTCCTATCTCTTTAAGATGATATCTAAATGGGCAATGTGCAGTAAATAGGCTTGTCATGAGCCTTAATTCCTTTCTGCTGAGTGTGAGGAATACTTTAGTCCTCTGTTGCGAGTACTTTATGATTGTTTCAGCCGCAGAATATTTTCCCAGTGTGCCATTTTAATTCTGCCCTCTCAAAGCCTGATCTGTGCTGAGAGGTGGCTTTTTAAATGTCCAGAAACAGGAACAGAGCCAATAAACAAAGATCTGGCCACTTTTACAAGGCGGCTCGCAAACTCGTTACTCTTAATGCCTTCATGTCCTACCACCCAAAACAGCGTCTCCTTGTTTGCTTCGGCTAGTTGCTTCAAAACAATAAAACAGTCCCAGACCAGCTTAGACTCAAGAGTAAAGGAGTTTAGCTGTCTGATATTATGTATATTTTTGCCCCCCCCTATTTTGGTGGTTGTTCAGGTCCCTATAGGGCCTTTGCGAGATGGCACTTCGACCCAGATATGCTAACGCCTGCTCTAACTTCCATTCTGGACCCATCCGTGTACCATTTAAGAAATCCTTTTTCAAAGGGTAGGTCCTCAGTGTGCCACTGTTGACGGTTCTCTAAGATTAGCTTGAATAGTGTTTCAAAGTTATGACGTAACATCTGAAATTGGGTTGGCCATGGTTCCTCTAGAGCTTCTTGGAGGGTTTTCAGGTGGCCAACCAAATTGTTTATACTTAGGAGATTTGCTCTCTGCAGTCTGATTGCACTAAGGACGGTCTCCTTCCTAATAAGCAAATGTAAAGGGAGTGGCACCATAGTTCACAACAATCATAAAATTATGCTCCCAGTGGCGTAACTAAGGATATATGACAAATTAACATACTTGTGCAGGAAAATTTAATTTTTTGTGTCAATTGTGAGGAAATATTTTCTGAATTTCGGATGTATGATGTTTCCCATGTTTTGTACAGGGAGACGAAGTTATTCCCATCTCCTTTTTAATTTTTTTTTCAGGCAATAAATTCCCACAACATGGGAGAATTCCCACGATCTTCCAACGGTGCCTTCACTCCAACTCCAAGCCAGAGTTGAGCAAAAAAATAAAAGGGCTTTGTGGGTACTACGAGCAGTGTTGCCAAGATCTGAATTTCCAAACTTATTTGTTTAGCTTTATTTTGTGCTCTACATTCATCAATAAACCTGTTAAAAAACCACTGGCAGCCCGAGCATATACTCACGAAAGCACATTAAAAGGAAAACCGATCAGTATCTGAGAGAAACGCTTAAGCAAGCCAACGAGAAGGGGGAAAAAGCTTCCCACATAAGTACCCGGAAATATACGAATACTTAAAGTAAGAGCTCGAGTCCACTGATCACTGCACCGTACAACAGTGTTGGGAGCTTGAGGGAATTTCAGAACTTTTCAACGTGAAAAATTCGATTTTACACATTTTTTAATTTTCGTTCATTGTTTAGCATTGAATAAATAACTAATAAGGAAATGGCATATCGGGTGAAAACATAAACCGCTCGGCGAAATGTATTAGTGTGCTGTGTTTGTATTCGTTTCGTCATGGCAGTAATGAAATCCTGATATTTTGAAGGGGGACATTTTTTATAATCTAAATTGATATGTAAAATAAACAAATTTTTAGCGCCCCCTAATTTTCAGATAATATTTCTTGGCGTTGCCTTTGTATGACTGACATCATTTAGACAGCAAATACATTTCATAAAATATGAAATGTCAGAAATATTGAACTGACGCAAAATAGGCAGTAGGCCTTCTTGTCAGTTCTCCCCCCCCCCCCCCCGCGCATAGGTCATACTGTCATTTAATTGCTTAAACACGTACACTGTATTTGCACGATACCCCGCTTCCTTATTAGTTATTTATTCAATGTTGCTTACTTATCTAATATTCTAAAGTTAAAGTAATACTCTTCTCTCATCTACGAACTCTGATGTATGCTAGCAGCGTGTACGCCTAGCCTAAGGAATTCAGCCAAATATTTCCCAGAAAATAATTTTCAGTGTTTCAGTTTCAGGCGAACCTTTTTTCTTCGTTTAAATACAAAAAATAAATAGAAGAATTCTTCAATTTTTTATTGTTGTATCATTACTACTGTCTAGCCGGCATATTTGCAGCTTGTCAAAGCCTATGATGGTATGAACACCTTTAGGTGGAACTGAAATAATAGCTGTCTTCTTTTGTGTCCGCAGAACAGAGCAGAACAAAAGATGCACAAAAGAACGTCTCATACATTTTCATAGAAGATGTATAAGTGAAGCGAACAGCACAAATAGTTCGCTTCAATCGACAGAACAATTAGTTCTCTCCAGTAGAGTTCTAGAACAAGACAAGGCGTTCGTGGGCCCCTAGTAGAAACTGTTAGCCCCCCGCTTGGAGGGGCATGCGGGGGCGTTAGTTACGCCAGTGTATGCTGCATAAATGAAAAAGTAGTACTCATGAAATTTTGAAACGATGGCTTGAATGTTACAAGGCAGACTCTAGATTGGAACGAGCAAGAAACCCACTACAGGTAGACCCACTCTAACGAGTGGTGATTACTATAGCTTACTCTATATGGTTAACATTCATTGTTTTATCATTTGGCCGATCCATTGCAGAATTATGTCTTATTTTGACTTCATGCAACAATGATCGACTTAAGTCAACTTATCAAGCTTTGCCGCTGAATCACTTTTACTGACTGCCCTGTTAAACCATACTGATTCACAACATACATCAAAATCTTGGGAGAAGCCTAAAAATGTCTATAGTCATAACTTTTATATATATTTTTTTATACTTTCTCTATTTGTCTTCCTTCAAATACATATCTGTGTCATTATCTTCATACCCAGCACCTATCATGAGCTTCGAAAGGATCAGAAATTCCATCCTTTTAAGCCCCAAAGCATAGACAAATTAATAACATACAAAGACTGGACACGTAGAACAAAAATATGCAACGCTTTTCTAGAATATAAAAATTAACGATGCCTCGACGATGCCTCGACTTGGCACTTGATGACGTGCACAAAGGGTAAGCCACTAATGCCTCGCTCCATACAAAATCACAGTTCCCTCGATCCGATGAAGAGAAGCCCACAAGTTTTTCTTAGAAATTTACTGGAAATTTCTTCCTTCGAATTTTTATGCATTGGCCTGGCCGAGAGCTGTGCCTGTGCCTTGCTCGAATATAAAATCTAACAACGATGCCTTGACCTGATTTAGGGAAGGCCGCAATTTTTTCTTAGTAATTTACTGGAAATTTTCTCCTTAGAATTCTACGCACTTTTGGAGGGCGACAACAATTTTTATGAGCGTAGACGCTAGACAAGCAATAACCAATTGTTTTTTTTTAGAAATTTACACAAAGTGTTTCGGTAGAATTTTTATTCATTTTGGTGGCCGACTAGACTTATTTTCAGATACAGTATATACATCGTTGTTAGATTTTTTATTCGAGGGAGGTACTGCTCTCGGCCTGGCCAATGCATAAAAATTCGAAGGAAGAAATTTCCAGCAAATTTCTAAGAAAAACTTGTGGTCTTCTCTTCATCGGATCGAGGAACTGTGATTTTGTATGGAGAGAGGCATTAGTGGCTTACCCTTTGTGCACGTCATCAAGTGCCAAGTCGAGGCATCGTCGAGGCATCGTTAATTTTTATATTCTAGAAAAGCGTTGCATATTTTTGTTCTACGTGTCCAGTCTTTGTGTGTTATTAATTTGTCTATGCCCAAAGGCTTTATATAATTATGTATACATATGTAAATATATAGTGAATGAAATATCAATGGCAATAACGTCTAAGTCATGAGTGTACTTTAGAAAGTGTACAGGGTGTCCTAAAAATAAGTAATAAACTTGTATTTTTATGAGCAGTAGGTACACATATTTTAGATTTATTAGAGAGCGGTATACATTTAAGCAACGTACATATTATGGTGAAAACCCAAATTGCAAGTTTAGTGTTAGCTAATGTTGTGTCGCAGAAAAATTCGGACGAAAAGATAATAATTAAATGTTTGAGCTAGAATTTTCAGGAGGCAGATAGACAAAATTTTTGCCGTCTTTGAACCGTTTGGTTGAAAATATCAAAAGTATGTGGCACAGTGTTGAAAAGAACCAAGCACCTCTTCTCGTTTTCAAGCATTGTTTAACATAAAAATTTCAACAAATAGTTTATGAGAGAAATAACAATCAATGTAGACGACAGTAAGTGATGATAAACCACATCAATGGTGATCCCGAATTTTTTCAAAAAATCATAATGAGTGATGATGACGAAATTCATTTCCGTGGCTGTTTGTTGACACAATAGTGTTGCTATTGGTGTACTGAAAACCCTTATTTAATTACGAGAAACTATTGCATCCGTGTTAAAAACGGGTGGTGCCGAATTTATGTTGTGGGCGTTATTGTAACCTTTTTGATTTTAAAGATATCTTTGGGAATTCATTAACAGCAAATGATATATTTATCGAAAAATACTGTAAAATTTCGTCACACTCAAAATGGATGACTTAGGGCTGGAAAATGGAATTTCAAAAACTCAATATTATCGCGTAACTTGTATAAAAGCCATATAATGTTTCTAAAAAAGTCGTGTAACATTGGTTGGGCGTCCATATCTGCCATACTTAATTCTACTTGATTTTTTTAAAAGTAATAGTCGTTCAGAAATTAATAAAATTAAGCCAAAAATCATTGGAAATATCCAGTAATATGCACTCCAAAGAGACTAAATTTGTGTAATGAACAGAGGCGATCATCTAACCGATATCGTGTTCCTTTCCACCCTAGGCTAGGGCCTCATTACTCGGATACTACCAGAGATATCAGGATGGTTGATAGCTCGTTACACTTTAGAAAAAAAAAAAAAAAATCCCCGAGCAATACAATTTTATCTGGGACGGTGAATAACAAGAGCTTCCATAAATAAAAAAAAAATATACTTATATGTAGGTATATAAAAAAGAAAAAAAAAAATTAACACTTTGTCTCTTTTAGAAGTTATACAAAATTAAAACAATATGTTTTATTTTTACGACATCCTGTAGGTATCTAAATAATATTTATATCATAAATTTAAGCCATGATACGCCAGATATCAAATGATTTAGAAAATAAAATCATCAAAACCTGTAGATATGCAACAAAATGGCGACGAACTAAATATTTTGGCTTTCTACTATTTTATGTAGGTATCCTAGTAAGAAATTATATATGTATATATAATATATATATATATATAATTATATAATAATTATATAAAATAAAATAATTTACAATAGTAAAGATAGTTATAAATTCATCTAATAGTATGTATATAAGAGGTATATATATATCCATATACTAAATTTCTAGATTTTTGTCTCCAATTTATTTTATAATATTAATTCAAATATATATTATAATTTAAAATTTTTGCACCGCACTTGATTGCACATAATAATTGCAATTTTCTAAAATGTTCTTTCGTACATTTGGAATGCCTTTTCTGGTGGCTTCTCCTCACTGCATTATCTGTAGATACCTACTACATGTATTCCTGACTCCTTTCCAGTTCCCATTTTAAAGCTTTTGTAGCAACTCGCTCCATCTCTAACAACCTCTAAACATCACACATAAAATGTATGCAGGCAAAGCGCACACCGCACAGTAGTAAGAGTAGAGAAAGAGTTCGTTGCCCTGACAAAGGCACAGTTCATGGACTTCTCCACTTCTCTACAGAAAACGATCGCTCTTCGAGATTCGAACGAACGTTGTTTGTGCCGCCCTACACCCCATTACACCCCACCCCGTCCCTGCCCTGTAGAAATTAAGAAGCAAGAATAAAGGAAATTTTTATTTATTGTCCTTGCCTAAGATTTCAACAGCATCAGCAGCAACACCGCGCACCATCAACAGAAGAAGAGGAACACCGAACAAGACCGAATACGGATCAACACACATTATTAAAAGTGCGACCTTTGAAAGTCGTGGCAATCTATGGCTCTACGGATGCAAAGAAGAAGCAAAAACTGGGTATAGACAAAAAACAAACTATACTAGATATAATATCTAACTATTAGATATATCTCTATCCTACCTATATAAAGAGAAAGCTATAAATATCTACTCTACAGATACTAGCATAAAGCGTGTTTTTCCTATAAGATATTTTGTCCACTTTCCACTTACCTTTCGATAAATAAGTAGAGAAACCCAAGGCAATTTCAGTATTGCACTTTTAGTACTCCACTTTGACGACGACGACGACTGACTCGACTCTCCACAAAATCTTTGGTTACATCGCTCTGCGCTCCTCCTCTCAACTCAACATATGTAGTATATTTATGTATGTACGAACGCTAGTACAGTTTTTCGCTGTGTCTGCTGCTCGCTGGAAATGCTTTTCAAATCGATACGGCCTGTCTGACTCTGAAAGTCTGAAGACAGTCTGTGGAGCACATACATACATACATACATAAATGTAGATTATCCCCCGTGTAATATATATAATAATATATAATACAACTTACAAGTCCTCGCAACCAAGATTTTCTCTATAAGGCCAGTTTCATCCTACACACAAAATTTTATTTTTAAAGTCACAGTTATGATGAGCTTAAAGCTCTCTATAATTGTCGCGCGTCCATGTAAATTTCATGCGAAAATTTTTAATTTGCAATTTACAGGTACACATGTACATATGTAAAATTATTACTTTTCGGAGCTCCTCCTATACTGCAAGTGAGTGACGGAAGGAACGAAAAAACACTGTAGCGATTCTATTACGAAAAAAAAATACTTTTTTTTTACCATCATGAACGTATACTATAATTATGTCCTGACGACGAAACATGAATACAAAAAAACAAAAAAAAAACAAAAAAAAAAACAGACCACTGGAGCCAAGGCAGAAATATCAAACACTTTTCGATTTAAATAACATAAGAAAAAAAAATTAAATATAGTATAATTTCGCTTTTGAAGTATACCCACACACAGCTTTAAAAAACTGACAAATTTTTAAGTGCACTTGTCGAAAATGGATTTTTCGGAGTCCATTTTGATTCCTTTAGTGGGGGGGCAATATTTTTTATCCACTTTCGAAAATTGTATTTGTGCAAGCGCAATATAAGTATATTCGTCGCACATAGATGCACCGCAAAATGCACCTTCGGCGCGTTCGAACTTGTGTAGAATTATATGTATATTATTTATTTATATAGTATATGTAGCCTGTGCAATTTTCCTGTATATGTGTATGTGTTTAGCAATGAAAATTCCAGCATTCCAGAGTTTATCTAACATTATAGTTTCTGGGAAGTGAATTTTTTTTTTCTTAAGTACTTTACACAGGAAATATTTTTCAATAGTCTAAAACAAGCAGACATAATTCCCGCGGTCACTCACCTGCAGTGGGGGTTTTTTTTACAAAAACAAAAATAAAACGATGAAAGTCCACACACAAAAACAAGAAAAAAAAAACGTTTCGAAAAGTTATCGGAATATATTAAACCGGATCGAAAGCGCAGAATCAATAATTTTGCGAAATTTTGAATTTTTTTTTCTTCTTCTTCACTACTTGCAGAAATGTGCAATTTTTACTCTCTATATATTCTTTGTTTTACTTCTTCTACAATATTTATTTTCATTCACACTGTTCGCACTGTTTTCTTCTCTTCTCCTTTTCTTAATTTTTTTTTCGTTATTTCTTATTTTTTCCACCACAATGATGGGATTACATTTTAGGCGAATAGCGATAGATAATTGAACCTCACCCCGTCATTAAAAAAAAAAAAAAAACTGCACTCAAACGGTTTGCGAATTACACTAAATGAAAATTTCCGCACTTCTAATGAAATAAAGGGACATTTACACTAATGCAACAGAAAGGAAAAAAGAAAATAAATAAAAAAAAAAAAAGAATGCAATAAAACACTTGAATGCACCTTATAACTTCTTTGCGGAGGTTCAATTAATACTGGGGGAAGAAAAGCCAGTCAGCCTCACTCAACGGAAGTGCATTGCGAAATGCATGCAGTTCATTTCCTTCATTTTCGCACAATTGCTTTTGGGCTCCTCGAACGTTCCTATGTCATTTATATGACTAAAAATTCGTTCATGTTCCGATTCTATAAAGTTTAGTAACAAAATTTATTCATTCGAAAAAAAGTTCATTTTAACGTATTTTTCATGTGGCTTAGCTTAAACCTGAGACAATTTACAGCTAGATGGTGCAAAAGTCGTTTTATGCCGGAAGCTTTTATGCTCAAAAAGCTCCTCGAAAATTGTCGCTTTAATTTTTATGGTGTTGTCCATAATAACCAAAGTTGCATGAAAAATATATAAAGATGCTTAAGAAATCTTATGTTGTCATATTTCGCAACATTTTTAGGTATTACCACAATTTAAAATGTGTGTAACCAATGAGTAGGGGCTGGGAACAGTCTGAGCACCCCAGATCGCAGACAAGCTTATTGTATTAATTTAAAATTTTAAAAATATTCTTCTACAACAGTTCCAAGTTTTTTGGACATTTTTGCGAAGACCCGTTTTTCTCCGAAACTAGGTCACCTATCCGGCATATGCTTTTTGCATTTGGAAGCCAGTATTCTGGCGGTTGTAGCGAGCCATGTGTAGCCAATGAGTAGGGCTGGGAGCATTCTGCGCACCACAGGTTGCAGACGAGCTTGTTGTATCAATTTTAAATCTTAAAAATATTTACTTGTTTTGGTATGGTATTTCTAGTGTACTTATGGGTTTTGTATAAAAAGGTGTAATTTATCAAAACTTTCAATTGTTTTTTTTTTTTTTAAATAGCTAACTGCAAAGCTTTGGACTCAAGAACGATGAGATCGCGGTTGTGCAATGGTGTAGCTGTGAGCTCGGGAAACTGGGTGCTAACCATAGAGTTACTCTCTGCTGGATACCTGGTCGTAGTGAAATACCTGGAAACGAAGCAACGGATGCTCTGGCCAGAAAGGGTTCTGCTACGAATATATTTCTAGCGGAGGAAGCCATAGGTCGGCCCCTAGAATCAGTGAAGAGAATAAATTTCTCATCACATTATTTTCTTCGTAATCAATAAAACTGAAATGAACATAATTGACTCATACATAATCAACGAGATTCTCAGCAACAATATAGCACGTGATTGTTGCTGGCAACATCTAAAAATATCAGGAAACTCGTTGTAAAATTAAGCTTTTGTTCGATTCTTTTGAAGGTCACTATTAGTGAAACATAAAGCTTCTCAGCAAAGAAATTTAAGTATATTAACGCCATGAATTATTTCATAAGAGCTTATTTAATTTTTTATTAAATTGGAGTATATCTTTGAAAATCTAAATAAACTTTGAGAAATCCCGCCACTCTTTTGATTAAACTTCTCGATAGCTGCATAGTATACTTTAGCAAAACAAGAGCACTATACAGCCTTCCTTTGTTAAAGGGAGGTAGTTCTCCGGTAATTTTCGTGCAACCCCCCGCTGCCCTGCAGGTGAGCCAGGACATATTTTAAAATGTTGACGCCGCCGCGCCGTTGAGGTCTCGGTTCCACGTGGTACCACATTTTGGGCAAAACTGATACCGATGTGAAGACCTCGACGTCCTCACCTGTTCGCATCAATTGGCGCACAACTTCGTTGTCCTGAATTCATTCACTTCGAGGATAGAGCAAAGCGCTTTAAGAGCCCGCAACAATTTCTGATTTGGGGTTCGTATGAATTTGTGGAAATTTTTGTGGCACGAATACATACTAGAGTCTCTGGAGTATTGTTGGTGATTTCTTTCACCAAACAATGCGCTGCACGCTCTGTACAAATGTAATGCTTGAAGCGCAATCGCTCAACTTTAAGCTGTCCATACACCGCTTGGCGTTGCGAAAACCATTTTAGGCGTTCTGTGAAGTACTTTAAATAATCTTGTTGCTTAGGGGATTGCGTGCTCGTTGCTGCACTTTTTTGAAGCTATTCCATGCACTTCGCCGAAAAAACTTTGCGTGTATAATGGATATGTTATAGTGGAATGTTGAAATTTTGATTCGGCTGTTTTACACGCACACCGCCGGCAATCAACCGACATCGGGGATCTAATCCAACAACTAACGTAATAGTCGGAGTCAAATTTTTCCTGGATATCGTACATCGTCTTGTCATCGTGTGCCTTACAATTATTTGGTCTACGGCGTTTTGAAACTTTTTACGCCCCACCGATATCGGTATAAGTATTTCGGCCATTCTTCTTGTGGAACAAATATTCTCCAAGGACGCTTATACAATTTTACTCCGCATAGACGTACCCAGAGCGCCTATGAATCGTAGCGCATATGGTGCCGCCCATGCCTGTATATTGATATGAGAGCAAGATTTAATTAATTTGTCTCGTTGTAACGTTGCAGCTTCAAAAATATCCTCAAATATCAGTGCGGTTGTTGCTTAATGTTGTAAAACTTCAGAGCATCATCAACATAACCAAGATGTTCACTCATTTGTTGCAAAAGCTCCGCCATCGGTACAAATATATTTCGGCGTGTGAACAAATAATGTAACGTTTCAAAGTTTTTCGATTATCTCTTGGGAAATTTAAGAATATTTTTATTCTCGTGTACTCGTGCAATCAAATGTTCTTGTTGAAGACCGTCTCGTACTGTTTGGCGGCAAACACAATAGGATTCGATTTATAGGACTTTATCTTACAAACCATTTTTTATGTATACGTAACTTTTATATGCCTGGTCAATTTGGTATCTAGATAAACTGCCCTCCAACAAATGGTAAAACTAATCGAAAAATTTTATTTTTGCAAAGTCCGAGTCTAGCTATGCCTCATTCAATTTGTAATGAATATAAATGGAAGTTTCTACTGAAAGTGCACACATTTCCGTAACGTCAGACTGGATTTACTCGTATAATTTGTGGTTTAAACATTTCTTTGCAAGGCCCATCTTAATGCACGAATGTTGCTGTTTCATTTTCTGTTATTTCAGATTGCTTCCTTTTTGCTGGGGGTCTGGGGTTACTTTCGACACCTTCGCAAGTAAGGTCACAGAAAAAAATGGCTATTATCGAGTAACTGGTTTGCTAACTTCGTCCTCAGTGTCGCCAGAACCAAAACGACACGTCGCACCGCTTGGTGGTTACCTCGAGGGGTAACCGATGCTAAAACCGACCTCAATGCTCCCTCACCAGAAAGAACACGTCATAATGTATGAATACAAATACATACTACATAAATTTAAAATAATTAATTGACATTGTTTTGCAAACATTTTTAGGTTAAAAGCATCATCAATTTTTACAGGTAAATTTTTAAATCTTGCCGTGGGCAAATTTTATATGGAAAAAGTACAAAATTACAAATAAAAGTTTCATACAAGTTATCACAAACAACAACAGTAATTTTATGAAAAATGTAGGGTCCAATTCAATTTATTCGAGGGGTAATGCACAATAAGATCCTTTTCAGTCTGTACATTTAAAAATTATTATCGGGAAATGCTACTAAGAAGAAAGAAAACAAAAACAAAACATAAAAATAAGGAAAAATTAAATTAAATGATAATATAAAATAATGAAAAATTCAAAAAATGGATGGATACATTATGTAATTAAAATAAAATATTCAAGCTGGTGGATGGATAAAATCGACCAACTCCTTCGTAGTGGTTTCAATAGAAAAGTGGACGAGTGTACTTAGATAGCTGAAATTTTGCACACGAATCTTTAAAAAAAATTTTAAGCTGGAAAAACTCCTTCATGGGGTTACCATAGACCAATTTTATTATTCACTATATATTTTGAACACTGTCTGACAACGCGAACGTCGAGAGCTTAAGCCGCGTTTTCATAGAAATAGTACCTAAATAGAATTTCAATAAATTAGCCAAATCGGACAACCCTTCTTAGTGTTGCCATATAAAAATTTAGGTTTTCTACGTATCCTGTAAAAACAATCCGTCTTAAATGTTTTTATTATACTGAAAAGTGATTGACAATATTTTATTCTATGACATTGGTTATAATTGTTTTTACTGTCTGACAAACCATTATAGAAATATGTATATCTACATTTGCGAAAAACCACTTCAAAAATGAAACTTGCATACGAAATTACATACGACCCTTCATCTGGGGTATCATAAGAATTGGTCCTAGCTATTTTACTCGTTTTAAATTTATTTTTTACATGTTCAATCTAAATAAAAATAAAACTCACCTATCATTAATTCATTTCATTTTTGTGTACTGCAACGTTCTATGAGAGATTTGATCCGTCCAGCGAATCTGATATTGAGTACATCACCACCAAATTCTTAGGCCGGCTCCTTCTCCTGCTCGTCGGTAACCCAACTGCAGAAAATTTTCGACAACTTCAACTCAGCTCATCAGTTTTACCTCAATAGGCCGCAGATCTGCCTCAGTTCTAATCTCAGCGCAGCGCAGATCTAACTCAGCATGCCACAGAAAAAAATTTCTGTCCAACGTGCTATAACCTTCTTACAACTCAATTTTGACTTCATTAAAATGACATCGCCGCTTCACCCAAAAAAGGAAATGGAGCCAAACACATGGAAATTATAAGGTTAAAGGTCTAAACTATATGGAGGTTGTCTACACACCTCCCCTTTGAATTTTTTCAAGAATCGCATTCCAAATAAGGTGTGGCACTGTCATGTAGATAGAAGAAGTTTTCTTGGCTATCGATCTTGAATCACTTTTCTAAACTTCTTCGTGGTTAATTAATATCGTATAGTAGTGACTTTGGTAATAAGTTTAGTAGGTCGAATTTCCAATTTGGATGTTACTTGCAACAGACAACATTTAATATTGTTGATGAATTGGTCTAATCCGCTAATCTTATACAGAACATAGTCGAATATTCATAAACATTAATAAATATATGAGCTTGAATTGTTAATTCTTTAAGGGAGCTGATGAATAATTTAACTCTTGAAAAGTGTCCACTAACGTCACAAAATCTGTCACAGACAAAAAATCAAGTGAAATACCCACTAATATGTACTCATTTAAAAATATATATATATATAATCACGATAAAAATTAAAAACACTTTATACACAACAAAAACAGATACTCTATTTAATTTAATATGTTTCATCTTCAGCACATTCCCCTTCCTGATGACCGAAAACTGTAAGGCAATAAAATTAAATTAAATTACTATTTTAAAATCAATCTACCTTCACAAGTTTCACAGTATTTCCTTGGAGCAGGTTTTTCTTTACATTGAATTTCATTAACACTTAAGGATTGTGGTGGGCTGTCAGAGCATTGAAGAGGGCAATCTTCGGTTTCGTGCAAATCAAATTGATCACAAATATCACAAAATGCTCTTGGAGCTGGTTTCCTTTTGGTGAAAATATCAAAGATCGGTGAACTAAAATGATAAAAAAATTATGATAATAATAAAAAACAAAACGAACAAACAAAAAACTTACTGATTGAAATCATTCGAGAAGGACTCTAATGTATCAATTTTCGCCTTAAGGGACTCGTTTTTCTTTTGCATGTCAGCTATAATAGTGTTGAGGAAATTTATCTGTGACATTGCTTCATTATCTTGCGTCTAAACAAAAAAAAACCTTTAAAAATGCAGATATCCAATTTGGAAAATAGAGGATTTCAGCACAGTTTGAAAAAGGTATTCTAAAAGCAAAATCAGATAGCTTACAATGCATTCATAAAATTGAAGAAATTTTTTTTTTCTTTTTGAAAATTTTATACACATATTTCAATTTTCAAAACTTATTTTTCTTCAAATTCAAGTTCATTTATAAAAAAATGCGTTCGAAAGTGTCTACATTGGATTTTTTGGGCAAAGATAATAAAATTATTTAAAAGTACAAGAAAAAAGTATTTAAATAATTTGTTTTAAGGAGGATTTAAATTATGATGATATGCAAAATATCGTATACGAAAATTTATTTATGAGTGACGAAAGAAGCAAACGCCTTCTTCATTTTTTCCAGACCGCATACAAAGCTTTTATGGGTGCTGGAACTAAAACATTGTTAATGACAACACTAATCTGTCAATTTTGACTACTGGCAACACGTTTTACTATAATTTTATAACAAATATTTATTAAATTATCTGTCAAAATGAAAGAAAATAAAAATAGGTTTTTAAGTTATAATTAAATATTGTAAAATTGAAAGTTTTTAAAGATATTTTTATGGAATCAATTAAGTTATTTCAGAGGTAGTCTCTCGTCTAGAAACAGGAAGCAGCGCAACCACAGATTCGTTGCAGTGATCTTTTTCGAAACTCATTTTAAATGATATTCCATTTTGACAATTTGACAGTTTTTCGATTTTTTGCCATAAAATCTAGTGGGGAGTGTACGTGTGAGGTATTGTAGTGATTGCTTTGGTAGCATTTAAATTCCAATTAGCTATCTCCCTCAGAATATCTGGAAAAAATGCATGGCTTCATAACGTAAATCCTCCTTTATTCTGGTATTTTCATTACCCATTACCATAATTATAATGAAAAAATTTAATTATCACATGAATATGTACATATATGTAATTCAGATTTTATAAGGACTATTTTCAAACTCCAAACTCATTATAAATTGTAAGCTAAGATTGCCATAGATAGACCAATCCATCTCTAATGCAAAACACCATAATATGTAGATTATTTCAAAATTTAAATTCTCACCACAGAAGCATCAGATGAAGAAGAAGCTATTGTAGTTGTTTCATTAGCACCATTTTCACAAATTTCATAATTGCGAAGTTTTTCATTTAAACACTTATTAGCATCTTCTAATTTACTTATAATATCTTTGCAGGTTTTATGTTCACTGATTAAATCGCCTAAATCGTTTGGACTACTACTTAGGCATTTGGTTTTATCGTTTTCTAATTTCATTAATTTATCACTTAGCTCTAGATATTTCTTGTTTGTTTCAGCGATCAAAGTGTTTTGATTTGAAATCTGTTGATTCAATTGTTCGCAGGTACTTTGGTGAAGTTTCTTACATTCTTCTAGAGTCGAATTTAAATTATCGATAAGAGATTGTTTTTCCACTAATAAATTTGATTTTTCATTGTTCTCTTTCTGAACATTCTCTAAGGCAAGGTGAATACTGTGAAGTTTTTCTTTTTCACTAATTAAATCATTCTGTAATTGGGTAGTTTCTTTTATCGCTTCAATAAGACTGTTCTTTTCTTGTTCTAATTGAGATATTTGATTTTCTAAATCATGACATTTTACAACTAAATCAATTTGTTCCTCTTCTTTTTGTTTTGATACCTCATCGAAATTTTGGATTTGTTTTTCATAATCTTTATTTGTAGCAATTGTATTTTGCAACTGTATTTTTACTAAATCATATTCAGAAGACAGATCCGTCAAGGTTGTCTGAACTTTTTTCAATGTTTCATTATTAACTTGGGCAGATGATTCAATTGTGTTGAGATTAATTTTAAGGTTTTTTATCTCTGCATCTTTATTGGATAGTTCAGTTTTTAAATTTTCTACATTTTTTTGTGCTTCTTCATGCATATTTTGTAAGATCAATTGATTTTCATCATTTTTCGCTAGTAAAGAATTGTTGTCTTCCATTAGCTTCTTACAAGTTTGTGATGTATTCTGAACATTATTCAACTCTTCTTGTAAAGCATTGATTTTCTCATGAAGTTTTGATTTTTGATTTTCATATTCTTTACATTTATTCTCCAAGACTTCTTTTGCTAATAATTCTTTACTCAATTCAGTTTGAAGAGCTTCGTTACGATTTATTGCTAAATTCATTGAACTAGTTACCTTTTGCAATTCATTCTCTAATTCGATTCGTTTACGGTTGATGCTTTCCAACAGATCTGCATTCGTCTTCTCAGTAAGTTCAGTAAGTCTTATCATTTCTGATTTAGAATCAGTTGATGTACTCTTCAGATTGCTTAGGTCTTGCTGTAAAGAATCATTTCGTGATTTTTGTTCTTCGAAATTCTGATTAAGAGCATCATAACGTCTTGATAGATCATTGAATTTTAACTCCAAGCTAGATATGGTCTCTTCTTTTAGAATGCAATCCTTTTCAATTTGTGTACATTTCGAACGATAGTTCTCAAGTTCGTTTTGTAACCTACCACACTCTTCCTGCTTAGCAGTGAGAATATGTTCAATTTGTGTATATTTGGAAGAATTCTCTTTGATTGTTTCATTTAAATTGGATATATTCTTTTCTAAATTATCTAAAATACATTGTTTTTCTTTTATGGACAAATTTATGGCTTCATTTTGATTTTGAAGTAATTTTAAATTACTTTCATAATTTTCAATTACTGCCATATGTTCGTTATCCTTAGCTGTTAAATCAGCCTTCATTTCATTAAGTTTTTGAAGACATTCATCCCGTTCGACTTCCAGTTTTTGTAAAGATGGTAAAAGGTCGGTAGTTTCGTTGAGTGATTTTTTTAAATTTTCATTCTCCGCTTTAATATTATCAATCTCAGCTTTATAAGTGCCTGTAAGTGTTTTACATTTAGTTTCTTCTGCAATAAATTTCATTTCCAAGTCTTGTAATTTAAGTAATGTTTCCTTTAATTCGATTTCTTTTTTCTGCAGTGTTTCCATATTCGAACCATCCTTTTCGGTAATTGCTGCCATTAGGCTAATTTTATCCGCTTCCAATGCTTCATTTTGACACTTCAAACGCTGTTCGTTTGCACTAAATTCGGCTTTTGTGTTTGCCAATTGAGCTTCCAAATTTTGGATTTTTGTTAAAGATTCATTTCGTTCAGATTCGATTTTTTGAAAGGCGTGTAAATTTGAATTTTTTTCATCTAATAACAATTTTTGTAGGCTTTCATTCTCACTTTGTATAGCTTTTAGTTGAGCTTGTATTATCTCAACAATTTTTTCATGTTCACCGTCTTTTATTAAAAATTTCGATTCTAAATCTTGAAGTTTTAAAAGTGCTTCATTTAATTCGAATTCTTTCTGAGATTTGAATTCTTTACTTTCGTGAGATAATTTTTTGAATTTTTCTTTTAAATTATTTAATTCAGAATGTTTTGCGCTTAATTCGCTAGCCTTTGTATTAATAAATTCGGTTTTAACTGAAATCTCTTTTTGTAGTTCAGAAATTTCCTTTTCCTTTTCGAAACATTTTGAATCATTTTCCATTGTATATTTTTCATTGTTTGCTCGAAGTGCTTCAAGTTCTAAACCATATTCTTGAATAGCTTTTTTTAATTCACTAATTTCATTATTTCTTATAATAAGTTCAGACTTTAATTTTTCATCATTCTCACTTATAGTACTAGTTGATGGACTGATTACATTTTCTTTATTTTCAAGTGTTCTGATGAATTCTGAATTTTGAGATTGCAAGTCTTTAATGCTAAGAAATTGCCTTTCAATATTTTCATCTTTCACTACCAATTCCTTTTCTAATTCTTGAATACGATCTAGGAGATATGTGGTTTCCTCCCTTAATCGATTCTCCCTTTCAGCAGAATTTTTAGATTCTTCGATATGTTTTTCTATTGTAGCTGCTTCCTTTTCGGTATTTTTGACGAACTCATTTGTGGGTATAGTAGTATTTTGCGATTCAGTCATACATTTTTCTAATTCTGATATTCTTTCCTTGTATACTTGACTCTGGGCCTGTAATAAAATTGATTAGAATCGATTAATTGAAATTATGGTACTGATTTGAAAAAAAAAAAAATATATATAGTAAAAATTTTGATTTCGAATACAATAGTGCTTGACAAGGAATCCTCCATTTAAAAACGAAAAATTACTTCCCTGCTCCGAATTTATGGTGATTTAAACGTCAAAATTTCGGAATTTTATTTGTTTTTCTTGTACAATTTTTTCAAAAAAGGCTTCATCAACACGTTTTTCATATTTAATTTAAGAAGTTCAAAAAGCCTTCAGTTTAAAATTATTTTCTCACTTTTTAACCCAAAACATCCATCCTTTTCGGGTTTTTCGCACTTTTTTTTATAAGACAGTTTTCTTCTGTTGGGCTTCTTAAATTACCATATGAAAGATGGGGGTTTATGACGCGGCTTTGGCGAGGAAAAAACATATCTCAATAAAACAAACTGAGTTGAAATTCCGAAATTTTGTCAAAAGGGAGAAGCTGCAGGAATTTGTAGTTTTTAGAAACTACTAGGAATAACGGTAAAGAGTGGGAGTTTTTTTTTGTAAAAAAAAATATCACTGTAGAGAAGTCTAGTAGTTTGCTGAATATATGCACCTATACCTTCCTTCCTGAAGTTTTATGTATATGTCAAATGCCTCATTTAGAGGCAATTTTTTAACTGAAATACTAGTATGTACTCAAATTTTTCCTGCAGGATGATCTGAATCAATTCTACATAATGCAGGCGCTGATAGCGATGTCGAAAGGAGCAGCAAAAAAATGTATTATGTAAAAGGGTTTATAGATTTTTTTCTTCATATTTTATGAATCACTCTAGAATTTTTTAAAAACATACCCTATACTGATGATTTCTATTTGGCCAGGTGTCTCCTTTCATAAAAGCGACCTTACAAAATTATAATATTATATATTTATAAAATGACCTATATTTTGAAAAACAGATGATGTTATGTTATCACCAGTTTATCTTTGCATATGGAATTCCTATTTCTTGATTGGCCCAATAGGAATATCTTGATTTTCTCTTGGGACTCGGAAGGAAACAATGTAGAACTGTGGTTGGCATCATTAACGGCCACAGCTCGCTTCACGCTCATCTAACAAGGATGGGAGTTGTTGACAGCCCTAATTGTCTGTCCTGCCTAAAAGGAGAGCCTGACACAACCGAACACTTTCTGTGTGCTGCTTCGTACGAAGCAGGCTGGATACTCTAGGTTCCGCCCTCCTATCTGTAGCGGAGTTCAAAAACCTTCCTCACCAAAACCTAATGCGCTTCATTAAGAGGACATGGTTTTAGTGATAGGGTTAGCAGGATAGTACAATGTTTGGGATCTTTCGCCCCCTGTCTTTATAATAAAAAAAATGAATTGCTTGACCTTTCTAAAAACGTAGAATTGTCTTCCGTCTAATTCAATAGAGTGTTTCAAGGACAAATTTTTAAAATATTTTCATCCAATTTTTTTCCAAAAAAGAACATTCTCTTGTTACAAAAAATTGTACAATAAAAGTTTGACGAATACGACTCATGCTTGGAATAATGTTAAAAACCTCTCCAAACTTGGAGCCTTTTAATGTGCCCTTACGCATTGTTTACGTTCCCAGCATACCACCATGTACACATTAATATAATATTCGCTGCGTAGAATTATATTTACACGCATCCGGCCCTAAATTTTCAACTGTCAATAATAGCAAATATGTAAAATAATTTTGTCTTAACTACGATAAACGCTTAATATTTAAAAATAGTGTGAGTATAGCCTATCACCAATTTGTTAACATCTACATCTAATGAAGGCGTACGTTGATAATAATCTTAGATTGAGCCATCACATTAAATCCGTATGTTCCGTATGCGGAGCTGCAGTCCCAATTCACTATCATCATACATATAGAAAAGTTACCATAATTTTCTCTACATAATAGAAATATAGACAAAAGGAAATGTTCCTTCAGATGGGCATCAAACCAAATTAGTTTTCTATTTCTCTTTCTCCCTACCTACCATTAATAATGGCTACAACATTTCGCAATTTTGTTCTACTGAGTCTTCGGGAAAAAAATCAGTAAATATTCTCCTTAGTTTAAGAAGACTAGAAACTTCTGTACTATTCAGAGCTATTGAAGAAACTTCTGTACTATTCGGAGCTACTGAATCCAAATTTTCAAATGAAAAACCCTGCCTAAAATTCACATTCAAAATAAATAATATAATATTTTATCTAAACCCCTATTGAAAACTATCGTTGATAATACAAAGATCAACATTTGATCAACACTTGTTGAAAAACAAAATACCTTGAACACATATCTTTTCTCAAAATAGGCTCAAAATCAAAACCTTTACACATAAAAAAAAATTAATTCGCTTACACTGAGTTCATCACCGCAAAATGTTGCCTCATCAATACTGAATTGTAAATCTTCGGTTTTCTTTTTCTCATCTTGAAGTTGATTCTCGAGCTCACCGATGTGATTTGTCAACTAGAAATGGGAGTTTAAAATAAAACAAACCATAATAAGCGTTTTTTTATTTAACAATTAGTAAAAAAAAATATTAAAAATTATGCAACTGAGGAGTACTTAAAATAACATTTGTAGTACCATAAAGTCTTGTAATGTATATTATAAGCATGTATAATCGTCGTTTAAATATTTGGAATGCAAAAGTTAATGGCATTGTACTTATAATGTAAATAAAAAAAAATGCTTTTTTTTTTAATTACTGTGGACCGAAAACATCATGCAAAATACAGTGTTCTTCATGATTGCCACTCCAGCCACGAAACTCTTGTCGCAAATCCTGTAAGCCCATGTTTCGCCTTTGTATCATTTCTGCCCATCGTCCAAAATCACTGGACTTTGGCTATTGTTTTCAGCATTGTTATGCAATTTTATTTTTTATTTTATTTTTTTTTTAAAGCAAATCTTAAGCAAAATTGTACCAATGATTAGGAATTACACATACCTCAAGGATTTTTTTTTGAAATGTTAATGCTTGATTTTGGGCGTCTTCGCGATCTAAGTCCCTTTCAATCATAAGCTGCTCTATGTGATTTTGTTTTTCACGGATAACTTCCTGTAAAAATTTTGTAGTAAAAAATATTTTTTTTAAAATGTTTTCAATGGATATATTAGTTCTGAAAGGCGGGAGTACCTGGATTTTTTACTTTAAATTTTTGTATTTTATTTTATTTATTATAGATAACTAACACTTGTTTTTTTAAAAAAAAATAAGAATTTTTTATATATATATATCGTGAAAGATCCAACCAAGGTTTTGTAACGTTCATAAAGTTATTTCTATAACGAAGTATTCTTGTTACTATGTGTAACGCTATTCTGAGCAATAAAAAGCTTTGATTTGTAATAATTTTGCTATATAGGGTGTTTCCACCATAGTGGTCCATAGGGCAGCAGATGATAGGTGATAGTACCATCTGTACAAACAAAATATTGTATGGCAGGGTAGTGGAACCATCTCTACAGTTTCGGAGTTAAAGGGTGATTTATAAAATATGTTAATTTTTCACAAAACATACTGAATCTTAAAAAGTACAGGGCGTACGGTCGCCGATAAGAACTCATTGTATGAAGAACCTGATAACTCCTCTTGTCTCCGGAGTTATAATGGTTTAAAATTAAACTTTCGGATTTTTCTTCTTTTTTTTTTGCAAAAAACTTATGATTTTGTTTTATAAAGACTGTAAGCATTACAATTTCAATTCAATGTGGAATTTCCAAAATGAATGTATACTGAGAAAACGGTCAGTCACAGACGTAAAGAATATTTACGTCTGTGACTGATCGTTTCGTAAAAAAAAAAAAAAAATGGTTGCGGCATTTTTACCATCCGATAAACTGAAAATGAAAATTAAAAATCGCGCATATTTTTCAAAACAGACGTGGCTTATTTATGGAGAAAGTTTTCTGAAATCACCTACTCGAGTCTTAGCAAATATTCGAATAAGTGTACATACATATGTACGTATGTCGTAGATATTGCAATAGATAAATGGTCACATCAATAGTAAGAGTTGTAGATGCAAGGTAACAGAACTTAAAATATTTGTTTTTCATTTCCTTATTATGTATTTTGATAAATGTACTATTATACAAAATTTTGTTTAAAATCAGTCGCACCCAATTTTCAGAACTATTATACCACTTTCTTATATTTCATAAAATCCATAATGCATAAAATAAATATATAATACAAAGTAAAGTGCTGTAAAAAATTATAGACTCTGAATATTTTTCCCGCTTTCTTGTCAGAAAATTCTAGATCTACTACTACTTTTCATTTATTACAATTTTGTCAATGGTTAACAAATTCAAATATATAATTTGCCGTCAAGCTACAATCAGACTAAAGAGAAAGGTTCATTCATATTAAAATTAGTTAGATGATAGAGAAGATGGAAGGAGTTAAATTATTGTGCAAGGTATTGAGCCGAGATTGAAACTTTAAAAATGTTAAAAATCACAACAATTCTAGAAATATCATGTCTCGTTTCTATCGAGTGTAAGGAATGTCGATCCAGATATGGAGGCAGGATAATAAGATTATTTCAATGAAGGCAAAGGGAAGGTTTAATTGAATTGATGTCCACGCCACAGTTAAATTGGTAGCTATCACTTGTATGGTGGCAAGAAACTAAACAAAAAATAATCAAAACTGGTTTACAAAAACTGCAGCGGCTCGTCGTATATACAGGAGTAACTGATGTTATTATGCGTATCTGCCCAACCGTAATTTTAGAGGTTATACTAGATCTCCTTCCACTGTATCTGCATGTAAAGAAGATAACTGTCAATTCAATAAAAACAAAAGCCATGTAATCTGGCTGGTCATTTGAAAGCCCTTGATTTGGGATGTTATGCCGAAATTTTATAAATTTGAAACACCATTCAAGGTGATCGTCAACAGAAGCACATTAGCATTCTGGTGACCTATCTTTTGAGGGAAAAATGAAAAATTGATGGATATAAAATAAAAAGCAGAGCATATCTGGGCATAGATAAGTCGAACTGTTGACTCCCTACTTGACATTTTTCAGGCTGAGATCCAATGGACTTGCAAAATCATCAATAAAAATATGTACAGAGATGAAATATGCCTTTGACAGTAAGCTGGGCTAAGATGTCACGTTAATTTAAATGTCATGAAGACATTGAGGCAATGAGATTACGCCTTACAAAGGAATGAGTCAAAACTTATCAGCCACTTCAATACAAGTCAGGTCTTGGGAGGATAGAATCGAATTAATACAGTGGAAGAACATCCCAGGGATGAGACTAGTGAAAGAATTTATAATGTACTCGTAACAGAGCATAAGCATACCTCTCACGTAAGACAAAACTAAACTTCATAGTGATTTGAACAGACTTTTAAAAAAAAGTCCAAGCAGCATTTGCAAATGCTTTACATACGTTGATATTGCTACTATTGTTGATACAAATAATCGGAAATATAAGTAATTTTTATTAAAACATAAAACCCATCAAAGTCGTTTGCTCAGAAATTCACTTTTCCAAGACACAAACCTTATTACTAAATTGGAGCAAATATTCAATTTGAAAAAAAAAATCTCAAATTTTGATACATTTTTAATGATACATACAACAAAATTAAAAACGGAACACTTATAAGATCGCTCGTGCGTCCGTCGGTCTGTCTGCTACAGACGTTTTTCTCGAAATCGATATGCTGTATGAATTTAAAATTTGGCGCACATATTATGAAATCTATTTTGTTAATTTAAATTTTCTTTTGTATCTTCGCGAGCCTACCTCGTTCTTAACTGCTAACTTAATTTTCTTCAATTGTTATCGATTTTATGAAAACAATTTTAAAATAGGAAGAGTCTATAATAATTATTCACACACCTCAATATAAAGGATATATAATAATAATATACATAATATGTATATAATACATAGCATGATTTAATAAGCTACATAGAACAAGCTAATTAGCAAAACCAAATTATTGAAATGAAAATATTTATTTTTGTGAGGAAAAATATTACGTAACCATGCAAATAAAGAAGAAAATTACAACAGAATGTTACAAGGCAATATGTATGTATAATCGTGTATGATGTGTTACAGGATAAAACATTGGAATAGAAAAATTAAGTGATCAAAATGTTTTTATAACACACTGAGACAAAAACAAAATGAAAATCAAAAACAAGTGTCTTAAATAAAGCTATAAGAGAAGCTCCAAACTTAAAACTATTATATGTGTCTATTAGAAGTTAAAACGGTACTTTTCTTTCACAAACGAATTTATCTTACTTTTATTTACTACCCTCCCTCCATTATGTTTTCTCATAGCACGACACAAGTATTTTTCCTTAACATTTTGTTTTTCAAAATTGGAACATGGCTTACATAACATTAACCGTCATTATTATATGGAGTTTGTTCTTCCCCTTGGACAGCTTCGCCACAATCAGCTGATTAGTTTTGCGTTTGGTAGTTTCGTTAGTGTTTTAAATGCGCATGATAACAATAATCTTTGCGTTTTTGAAAAAAAAAGTATTCACCGGAATACTTAAAATAGGAATATCAAGATTACAAGGGAGTCTATGGCATGTCTTACTTCAAAAACCCGTGGAGGAGAAGTAAATAATTAATAACTAAATATAGAATTTTTTTACGAAAAGCATACACATAGAGAAAAAAAACCGCTAATGTTCTTCGAATTATATATGTACATAATCTCGAAAAACCCAAAGTACCAATTTTGATTCTAACAAACACATATTACACATGTAAATTTGAGCTAAAATATCAAACAACCATAAATATATACATAACTCCAAAACACATAATATAATAATAATTATTTACAAAATATGTTCAATTTTATCGTACCTGTAAAGAATAATTAGTTCTTGGAGCACTAACGGTTTTTGTCGACGGCGTTGTTAATTTCTACAGAAAAATTATAAGAATATATTTCAGAAGAAGAAAATCAAACATTTTTTTTTAAATTTTAGCAACAAAATTTCCGTTAAGCCTCCATTTGTACCTGAGAGTTCATACGAAGACGTGACGTATTAGTTGTTGCTATACTATTCATTGTTCCAACAGAAGTCAATGATTCTCTTGATCCTGCTCTTGAAAGACGTGATTTTTTTACAGTAGGAGATAAGGTAACCTTTGCAATTGGAACAAAGATTCCATGTTTCGGAGGACATTCAAAATATCTAAAAGAAAGTGGAAAAAAAGATAGTTTTACTTAAAAATGTCTTGATTACATATTGTATTTACAAAAATTATTATTACTTTACTCCATCAATTGATCCATCATTTTTACCAGTCGCTTCATCTAATTGTACACCACACCAATTTCCTTGAGCAAATTTCGTTTCACCAATATATCTTAAAATACCAGGACGACTACCAAATCCAGAAGATACTATAACTCGATCACCAACAGTCATTCCGTGTTCTATAATAATTATTTAAATGACAGCATTAAATTTTAGTTTGGAAAAAAGAATCTAATCTTAAAAAATATTTAACTAACTATATGCACACATACTTCCAGGACTTTTAATAGTGCTACTTCGAATACTTGATGTTGGTGAAATAGCTCGTTCGGGAGAAAACATAGATCTTGAAGCATATCCGGGTGATGTTTCTTTTGGAGATAAGCCGCCTAGCAATTTATCATGTGTTAAACGTGTTAATCTGGAAAATATTCCCCTTTTGGGTTCACATTGAAAATATCGCTTTCCAGCAACACAACCATCATTTTTACCTAGAATTAATTTATTACTCTCAAAAACATGTTTTAGCATTTATTAATTTATAAAGTACACACATACCATTTGGTTCATCTAATACAATTCCTGCCCAATCTCCTGGAGCAAAATGTGTTTCACCAATGTATGCGATTTGTCCAGGTTTTAAGCCACCAACCCAAACACGTTGGCCAATTATAAAACTATCTGTGTCTGTTGTAAGAATTGCTCCATGGTCTAAGTATATAGGGGAAAATATTTATGAATGTATTTTTTTTGCACAATTTTATATTCAAAACATAAAAATATATATATATATATGTATATAAAAAATACTCTTGTATATCTCTGAAACAAATTTATAACCTTACCCGAGCTTCGCCTTCTACCAGTAGCTTCCAAATACAAGTCACCTCCAATAGAGCCACCTTCATCATCATACAAAAGCAATAACATTTACAACACACAATAAAAAAACATACGAGATGCAATTGAAAAACCAGCATGCCAGATATAAAATGTGCACACATAAATAGAAGAAAAAAACACAATTTAAATTGAATAACTTACAATAATTTACATTCAGTGCAATAATTACTCACTAGATGGCTTTCTATCATCCTTTGAATATCTTGATGGTGAAATCGAAGATCTTGCAAATCTTTCTGCCACCAAATCTGTTTCTGATTCTTCATACAGATCTAATTATGCAATAAATACATACACAAATTTACAAAAAAAAAATACACATTTACAAAGGTACAATATTTATTGCTCATGCTGTTAAATTTAGTAAGCATGCTTTATTAGGAAAAGTATAAAATAATTAAACAAATAGGGGAGATCGGAATCGACATTCAGCTTTATCTTACAAACGGTATATTGTATGAAAGTATTGATTTTTAAAAAAGAGCAAAACAATATTCTAAAACGTAAAATGCGGGGCATAGTAAGGGAAATTTTAAATTAGTTTTGATGAATACAAAGACTTCATGTATAAAACTCTTTTTATCTACTTACCCACATGCAACAAGAGAATTCTATGAAAAATCGTTTAACATGTGTCCTTGGAAATTGCAAAAACCAAGAATTTTATCTTTCATCAATGGGAAAGGTTTTTAAGCACTAGAAAGAGTTACACGATATTAGACTAATAATGTAAGATAATTGGTCTAAAAATTGACATAAACGGCTGAAATTTCACATCTGTCACCTAGATAGACGTAAAATTTACTTAAAAAAAACCCCCTCACTGCATTCACAACGTTTAACTGTTTGGTAAGAGGTTATTTATGGAGTGCATTGGATAGCATAGATTTGGACAGCATCTGATTTCAACAGGCCGCGAGCTGCCAGCTCATATAATGAAACAATGGCAATTAGACCAATCGCCTTACACTATTGGTATAACTTGTTGAATTTATACTTCACAGATCTTCCAATTTTTACTGAAATATTTTAACATAAGAAAATGGTTAATCGATTTTTCACGAATGAACGGAATATTAAGTTACAGTTACGATACAAGAACCAACAATAAATCAAAAATAACCAATAATTTTATAAATAAATATATAAAAACAAATCTTACCTGGTAAATATGCCTTAAAAATATCATCCCCTTGACGATGCATTGTTAATTCGTCTGTAAGTGAAAATTTCAAATTGCCATGCAAGATTTAATGGAAATAATAAAAAGTCGTTTTCGAATAAATATTATTAATAATAAAAACAAAAAGGTTTGATTATTTTTTTTTTTAATAAAATTTGGATTGCAGAACAGCGACCATGATAAAAAAAAAAGTATTAAAACAAATCATAAAACTCTTGTGTGCAAACCATTGATATGTACATATATAAATGGACTGCTCGTTCAACCAGAAATATATAAAAGCAAATGGAACCACTTTCATATTCCTGTCTCTTTCCGTGAGAGCATACCTTCCCACTGAACTGTAACGATTGGGAAAGAAAAATTGCTTGAAGTTCAGCGGTATTTCCAGAACTGGTAACTTGGTAATCAAAACTTTTCTACCAAAACAGTCTTGAAAAAAAAAAAAACTTCGGCTCATAATTAAAATTTAACAATACAAATAGTCCCAAATACTTTTATGGTAAATTCGATAAATCCCACTGACATGCATATAAATAAATTCCCAAATAATTTAAATATAGCGCCAGTTTACGACAGTTGGTAGCAATAACAGTGAGAGCATACTTTCTGAAATCAAAACTGGTGCCACATGAAACAGGAGAACAGTCAGTCAGTGCATACTTAAATAAAATTATTTGAATTAAATTGAATTGAACTGAAAATTCAAAACTTCAATGCAATAAAATTCAATCTCGCTCAAAATTAGTATGCATAGAATTTTAATGACTACTCTATAAAATCGCTATTCAAAGGTGAAATTGAAGAAATATAAAATATGTATTCCATTCGAGTTCTTTAAAGTGGGTATTGGATCGGTCCTGCTAGTTTGAAATCAAAAAAGTAAATATTCCATCGCGTGAACCGAAAATTACAGCACAAACAAAATTTATTAGAGCACCCTCCGATGTAATTTACAGCCCCTTTTTAAAGTTTCCTTGTAATGCATACAACAGCCCCCTGTTTCACCTCCTTGAGACGACCAGAGTGGCCGACGGCCGAGAACTATTGCAGTCATAGAAGCAATTTTCTCTTGGAGCGTTGTATGAAGCGTATATCTTATAGGAATCTGCAGTCGCCATCGGCCTATTCACACTATCAGGTTTCCGACAGTCAACCGTTCAACAAAATATTCTGCAATGCAGTTGTATTGAGCCATTCACACTATCCATCACCGACACATCACATCACGACAGTCACCAGCAAGAAAACTTTCGGAGAATATTTTGATGGCGTCAAACTGTCGGTAGAGACAAGTCGTGCTGGTTCAATGTGAATATGTGTGTTCAATCTTACTCTAATGGCTGGAACAGAATGCAACGTACCAATGCCACAGTAAACGTAAGGAATTGTCACGCAAACGCTGATTGCATTTGAAATAGATTAGTTTGCACACAGTGAACTTCTTTTCTGCAGTTGCAGCAAGAAAGTTGGTCAACTTCCAACTATTACGTAAGTACCGCAGAGAAAATTTTTGACAGCTAAAAAAAGCGTTCGTTTTGAATGAAATTTGTAATGTCACATAAATTACTCAGGTGTGGGATATTTAAAATGTAAATCTTATTATTCGCACACGTTTTAACAATATAAAAAATCCTCAGCGGTACATGCGATGGAGGAAAAGAGATGCACAGATGACGGTCTAATGGGAATGCAATGAAAATTGACGGATAGCTGCTGGACGGTTTTTGACTGTCGGAAACTTTAGGGAGCGTTTACAATGGCAGAGTAGAGTGGAGTCACCAGATTGCATTTGCTATCATCATCTCACCAACGTGAGATTAAGATTTTTTCAAATCTGACGCTACTCTGTGTAATCCACTCTGGTGGGAAGCGCGAAGAACTTATATTAAAGTGCAAGCTTGAGGCAAGGAGAGACAATGCAATCTGGTGACTCCACTCTACTCTGCCATTGTAAACGCTCCTTTAAGGTCGATGCACACTTACCGGCACAGTACAAACCGGAACAGACAGGCATTGACCGCCACCGGCATTTTTCGTGCACATATAACGACATAAAACGGAAAGGAAACTTTCAGATAAGGCAGGTATCACGAGAAAACGATTGAAAAGTTATCCCATGTTAACTTCGCAATTAGACCAGCAACCGACAAATGCCTGTCTGATTTCTAGCCCACCTATAGCTACCGACAATGAAAAACATCAACATGGCATAGATTGCTGTTGCAGATGACTAGATATATTCGAATGCTACCTTCTGTATTTCAGTAGTACCTACACATATATAAAATCCAAAATATTAACCAAGATTTTTTATAAAAAGCAACCAGACTTTGTTGTGTTTAAAATGTTATTAAAAAAAAACGTCATTACATGTGTGTTAATTCTTTACAAAAGTAAAAACAAAAAAGCGCTCAGTAATTTTATATTCCAAGATTAGGACCTTGCAAATTGTACAACGTTAACGTAAGTTCAAGAACGTTTAAAGTAATTACCATAGTACAAGAATAAATAGCATTAAAAATACTATAGAGGTATTTCCCGTTATTTTATCTGTATATATTCTGTAACATTATTTTAACTTTAATTAAAAAAACTCCACACAATTATAAAGGTGTTATTTTTTGCACAACACTAATTATTAAACTATGTAGTTTCTAAAGCTTAAATCAACTTTGTAAAGAAAAATGTAAAAAAAAAAACAAAAAAACTAGTAAACAGTGGTAACTGAAAACAAAAACACTAACAACTTAATATAAAAGCCCACGCAAGGCAACAATATGAGAACGTTTACAAGAAAAGGTGATCTAACGTGAAAAATTTACTGACCTTATGTGGATTTCCTAAAATAGTAATTGCTCTACCTACAGTCGTGCGCTTAATAGCTCTTGAAGAAAACAACCGTGTGTAATAAAACCCCATGTAACTTATGCGTACTTACTGATTTTTTTGTTTGTTCTATTTTAACTTTTCTCGAGGAGAGCAACATTATTATACTAAATAATAGTAGTTAAATGTATACATAAAGCTATAATATATTTATATTTGAATGATTTCACTTTAGAACGATTATTCTATACATATTTCAAAAAAAAAAAAAACAAAAAACAAAAAAAAATCCCCCATTGAAATTTGAACAACCTAAACATAAACAGTCAGTTTCATATATGCATGTAACTAAACAATTATCACTCTCGAAACAACAGAAACAGATAATTACATACCTCTTGAAGACTTGAAGTAGTGATATTGTTCGTAATGAACACGTGTACAATATTATGTTATTTAATCTAAATACTTCAGATGGATGTTTACAGTTGAAAGTCTCAAGATAAACTGGAATACTTTTCTATAGTGGGCACCCCGTGTTCAGCTTTAACTCTCTTTTCATCTCATCTCATCTGATATCTATAACCCACATTAGCCATTCATATTATATACATAGGCCGCAGATGACACAATAACTCAATAAATTTGCGGATTTAAGATTCTCGCGCTCAGCTTAATCTTTCAACGCGTCGATCAGCCACCGGGCCAGTGTACGACGAATGTTTTTAATGGAAAATCTTGTTTAGAAATGGATCTGATCTGCAATTAAAGATAGTGAGATACCGATTCTAATATTGACAACAACGGATGGAGCCGGCATTAAACACTTCACTTTGGATTAGTGTGTTGATTCTTTTGCCATAAGCACACACAACCAGAGTGGAATGCATGACATAATCAAAAAGAAATATTTTTTTCATCAGGAATTTTAACATTTTTAAATCTCTCTATAATTTACAAGATATTTCTTGAATAGATGCTGTTGATAAGGCGCGACGACGAAACGGTACATCCTTAATATGATTTTAATAGTGTCCGAATGTGGGAATTTTTCAGTGAATATAATTAATAATGTGAAAAATTTTGCTTGCGCACAGTATTATTACGTTTGAAGAGTAGAGATTGAAATAACGTTCGTAATAACCACGCTATTTGTTGGTATTTTTTTGATTTTCTTCAGAATAAAAAAAAAATCGAGATTTTGGTTTTATGTTTACTCTAAAGAGAACAAACCAAAAATTTTTGTCTATAAAAATATTTATTGATTAACCGAACATTCCGTTTATAGTAATCTTACAAAAAAAGGACTGATTTGACTTAATCGAAATTAATTAATCATTCATTCTTATAAACGGGTGATTTTAGTGAAGTTTGGGTCCAATGGGGGACCCTGCATTTGAGCCAGGTCAAATTTCAAAATGTTCACGCCGATGTTGACGCCTCGGTTCCTAGTAGTATCACATTTTGGGCAAAACTGGTACCAATGTGGAGACCTCGACGTCCTCACCGACTCGCAACAATTGGTGCACAACTTCGTTGTTCTTAACTTGCTTACTTGGAGGACAGAGCAATGCACTTTAAGTGGCCACAAGAATGTCTGATTTGGGGTTCGTATGTAGCCCCGCTTTGGCGAATTTGCGGCTATTTTTGTCGAACAAATGCATACTAGAGTTTTTGGAGTATTTTCAGTGATTTCTTTCGCCAAGCGATGCTTTGCATGCTCTGTGCAAATATAGGCGTTCTTTGGTGTGCGCTATATAATCTTGTTCCATCGGGCATGGCGTGCTAGTTACTCCACTGGTGGAAAGTGATTTCGAATACTTCGCCAATAACACTTTGTCTGCATACATAGGTGGACGTGTTCGTTCCACCGACAACGATTAACCGACAACCAGGATCTAATACAACAGCCACCTTAGAATAGTCGGAGTCAAATTTTACCTGGATATCGCACATCGTCTTGTCATCGTGTGATTTAGTCTTCCGGCGATTTATCGGTGATTGCGACAGTGCTATTGGCACTTCGTTCTTCATCGAAAAGGTAAGCTAGGTAGACCTATCGATTTTTTGCGGCCCACCGATGTTGGTAGTTAAAAGTATTTGGCCCTTTGTTCTTCTTTTTCTTACTGAAATTTTGCCCAACTACCTTTAAACAATTTCAGTCAGCATAGACGACTATGGAGCGCTTGTGAACCGTAGCGCACATGATGAAGCCTATGCTTCTAAATCGGCACAAGCGCAAAATTTTTGAATTCATTAGCTTCATTAAAGCGATGCAGGTTGTAGAATATCTGCAGATAATTGTGCGGTTGTTGCTTTATGTTGTAAAATTTTATAACATCATCAACATAACCAAGATGTTCGCTCATGTGTTGACAAAGTCCCTGCATATTCAATATTTTGTTGAAATAAGTAATGCAACATTTCGTATATTTCTCGCGCGTCTTCGGAGAAATTTCTTAAGAATCTTCTGAGTCTTGAGTACGCGTGCATCCAAATATTGTTATCAAAAACGATTTCATACTGTTTGACGGTAAACACAAACAGATTCGATTTGTAAGAATTATCGTAGAAACAATTTTTAATATACGCACCACGAAAACTTTTGTAAGCCGGGTCAATGTCATACTTTGGACTTACTGCCCTTCAACAGAGCGTAAAAACCCGAAGTTCTCGCTTTAAAGAAATAAGTGGTTGATGCTCGATAAAATAGGTCGTGGATCACCATGCAGATCAAAGAATGTTCACCAACAATTTCTGACGCCATCAACATATAAATCGTATCATATAACGCCCTATTGAACTTCAACAAACCAACCGCGTTTCGCTAAATGAAGCTTAAGTCTTGAAAACCTCACTGTAAGTTAACCAGAGAATTCCTAATTCCCTAATTCTCCATTTCCAATTCACTAACATGGTTGGAGAATTAGGGAAAACGAAAGAAATGTGAAAAAGTGCGAATCGCCTGGGACGATTAAGGGTATCACTTTTTGTTGTAGAGGGTTGCACTTTTTTCATATTTGAGGTACATCCGTCTATTACATTCCAATGTCGAAATAAATTGAAATTTTTTTTTTGTGGGGTAGTTTTTGAGGGATGTAGGAGGGTAGGTTTCTCAATTTTTTTTCCGGTATAATGAGAGTATGGAGAGAAGAAGGAGAATGTATGTGGTATCAAAAACAATAGGGAGCTCATGGCGAACAAGATAGATGGAGGAAATTGGGCGAGGAGGGTGTGGGATAGAAATGGGAGCTGAATAACGGGAATTAAAAAAAAAATATATCAGGAGCTGCAATAATTCGCAGGAGTAAGCTCAGGATCTGTAAGCCCAATAAAAAAAAAATAAGAATTCACTTAGGTCATTAAGTATGCATTGGTATTATAGGCTATATTTTATTTCGATTAACGGTAATTTGCAGATTTGAGGGACCTCGGAAGTAATTTTTTTGTCGCAATATTCACGGGCGCCTAACTCTGTGTGGGAGGGCTGTATAGTATTGGGTTTTTTTCTGATGGATTAAGGGTTTAGAGTACAAAAATACAGGTGAACAATTTTTGGGGGTGGGTGTTTTGTGGGTCGTACCACCCTCCATAGGAGGTTGTCCAAAATAAGTCATGTTTCGTACTAAATTAAAGAGGGGGAAGAGGGTAATCGAGTAGTGTAGTTTGTTTTTGATCGTTTTAACGTCATAACTGGCCTTTTACCACCGAAAAACGTTTTTTTGCACTAGGGTCATATACACCCCAGTTCCTATATTTTGGATATATTTCTTCCGTTCTTTGTTTCACATCCTAGTACTCCGTTGTGAACATTTTTGTCATGGAAAATGAATTTCCAGGATTTACCAGTTCTCCGTAATGATGAGTTGAAGATACGTCCATTTTTGTACCAAAAACTGCCATTTTTTCAACTTAGATAGGACTGATACACTTCTTTTACAGTTATCTCCGAAACCGTTTATCGGATTCAAAAATTAATTAAACAAGTGCGGAAATCCTCTACTTAATTCTCAAATTCTCCGGTGTTTTGCAAGTGGAAAAGTAAGTGGAAAAATTCTCAACTGAGAGTATTGTCTGCTTTTGTTGCGTTTTGTGAGGGAATCTAGGTACCTAGGAATCTCAAATTGAGGTATGTATTCAGTGCATATCCTGGCTATATTTTAAAAAACAAATTATGGAAATCCATGCAATACCTACAGAGAAACATGGATTGTCTAAAGGTACTCAGTAAAAAACTTAAATTACGCGAAAATGATCAATTTGGTGGTCGTTCAGTACAGAAGATATGCTGTAAAATTTTTAAATATACACGGTAAAGCTTGTGTGTAGAATGCAATCGCAACTACAGTTTGTCCCCTAATTAAGTATATAATTAATTTTTGAATCCGATAAACGGTTTCAGAGATAACTGTAAAGAAAGTGTATCAGTCCTTTTTAAATTGAAAAAATGGCAGTTTTTGGTACAAAAATGGACATATTTTCAACTCATCATTGCGGAGAACTGATAAGTAGTGGAAATTCACTTGTCCTGACAAAACTGTTCACAACGGAGTACTAATGGATGTGAAACAAAGAACAGAGGAAATATATGCAAAATATAGGAACTGCGATGTATATGACCCTACTGCAAATAAACAGAGTTTCGGCGGAAAAAGGTCAGTTATGACGTTAAAACGATCAAAAACAAACTACACCACTCAATTACCCTCTCCTCCCTCTTTAATTTAGTACGAAACATGACTTATTTTGGACAACCTCCTATGGGGGGTGATACGACCCCCAACACATCCACCCCCAAAAATTGTTCACCTATATTTTTGTCCACTAAACCCTTAATCCTTCAGAAAAAACCCCAATACTCTACAGCCCTCCCACACAGAGTTGGGCGCCAGTGAATATTGCGACAAAAAAATCTACCGCCAAGCCCCTCAAATCTGCAAATTACCGTTAATCGAAATAAAACATAGCGTATAATACCAATACATACGTAATTACCTAAGTGAATTCTTATTTTTTTTTATTGGGCTTACAGATCCTGAGCTTACTCCTGCGAATTATTGCAGCTCCTGATATTGTTTTTTTTTTTTTAATTCCAGTTATTCAGCTCCCATTTCTATCCCACACCCTCCTCGCCCAATTTCCTCCACCTATCTTGTTCCGCCTTGAGCTCCCTATTGTTTTTGATACCACATACATTCTCCTTCTTCTCTCCATACTCTCATTATACCGGACATTGGAGGGTAATAGACGGATGTACCTCAAATATGAAAAAAGTGCAAACCTCTACAACAAAAAGTGATACCCTTAATCGTCCCAGGCGATTCGCACTTTTTCACATTTCTTTCGTTTTCCCTAATTCTCCAAGCATTTTAGTGAATTGGGAATGGAGAATTAGGGAATTATGAATTCGAAGAAAATAAAATTCTCATCTCCCAAATTTCCAAATTCTCCGTGTTACAGAATCCGGCCCCAGTCGTCCTCACTTTTTCTTCTGTGGATTTTCAAGTCCACACCCTAAACACATAAAAATTCTTGTATCTGCTAAACAAGTATATTTCTCTTCAGTCAAGAATACTTGGTGAATTTCCTTTGGGTTTGAAAGAAATTTTGGTGGTTTCTATTACTAAAAATTTTCCTACAAAGAGGAACCAACTAACTTGAGTAAATAAGCATAATATGCTTCCTCCTAACAAAGCTGTTGGAAAAACATTGACAAAACAAATGCGTAACAAAAGAATTGACCTATGGGATAGTTATGAGAAGACCTCTTGGATACTAATAGAGAGCAGTAGTAGTAGAAAATAGTAGATTTAGATTCGTTAGAAAAGTTTGAAGAATGTACAGCTACATGATCCTAAGAAAGATGAGGTTGATAAATTCTGCTATATCTGTTGTATGGTTCTAATTCTAACTGTTGGAGGAAGAGGAACTCGTAATATTGAAAACGATATTTTCAGTTTAATCTTAGATGTTTTGGGGATCAACTGTACTTTTTGCCCGCAAATAACTTAGTTTTTATAAAATTTGTTCCCCTAAATTTCAAGATTCATATTCAAGGCCAATTATAAATTTAACAAGTAAAAGAGCTAGAGTTGGTCTAAGTATGTAATTTCGTATGGTCACCTTTCTGTGTAAGTTTCATTGTTGAAGTGGTTTTTCGCATATATTTCTAGAAAGGTTCATCGAACACCAAAAATGATTATGACCAATTTCATACGATATCATATTCTGAAGAACTTTTCAGTGCAAACACGTCTAGGACTGAGTTTCCTCCACGGTATACGTAAAAAACCTAAATTTTTATGTGATAACACAAAGAAGGTGTTGCCCGATTTAGTCTATTTTTGAAGCTTTATTTACTATTGCTATGGAAACGTCACGTACCACATTTCGGTTCTCTACGTCGACACGTTCTCAGACACTGCCCAAATATATAGTGAAAAACGAAATTTTTGTATGGCAAACCTACAAACGAAATACCTCCTATATTAAAGCTGTTCTAAAACTTTGAAAAAGAGCAATAACCAGTCAAGACTGATACCTCACCTTATTGCTTCATCGCCTTTTCGCCTCTAAAAACATTTCCTTTCACGAGCCATGCTAGAAAACTTAATTCGAGAAAGATTCTTGATTTAATCAATATTCTCAACCTGAACTGAGAGTAAATTGTAATTGAAAACGGGGATTCACAATTGATTGTTTTATGTTCGCGGCCTCAATTGCTGGTCATTTAAAAAAAAGCCCACTAAGCCAGTTAAGAATTTGGAAAATTTTCAATATGTTTCGAGGATCAGTTTTTCATAACCGTTCATCATCTCACTGTTTTCATCAGTAGAGAAGTTTTTCAGCGAAAAATCCAAATCGCAATCATAAACTTCCTTGAAGATGCCATACCAGAGTAGGAGAAGATATTTCGCGGTAGATTTGTTCTTAAAATACAAATTCCTGATGTTTACATGCATTCTTTCGTGAAAACTAATTACGAGACTTAACCAAATCCTCCTACGATATATTGTAACCTCTTGTTATATTGGTTATAAAGGGGGCGTATAACCTTGAATAAAGCTCAAGATTCATGGCATGAGTAATAGCTCATTTCATAACAAATTTTCATGCACTAAAAATATTTTTTCTACAAAACTGTGATCATAAAATGAAAATCAAACAAACAAGATTCTGACCTTGAAGTCTTCGTTTTTCTGGAAATGTAATAATTTTTAAGGTGCCTACGTTACTTCCGAATACTACAAATATTTTATGAAGATCGATTTTCCATAATAAATTATGTGACTTATGCATTTATGGTTTTAGCAAGTTTTATGTTATGAATTTATTTGTCTGTTTGTTGTATTTCTTGGGCATATTTTATTCGTTCATAAATTTTAATTAACTAATTTGTAGTAAAAGTACTTCAATTAAAAAAATTAATTATATTTTTAAGATTTGTACTTACTTTTTGGTTCTAACGGTGGAAGAGCAGGTTTTGTTGCTGAATGAAGTAAACAAGGACGACCTATTCTTGAAGTGGAAGGGGGTTTTATTCCAGACGCTTTTTTTTCAACATGTTCGGTAGTTTTTTTCTCTGAAGATTCTTGAGAGATAACACCTTTTTCGTTGTCATCCATTATTGCTGCAAATAAAAAAAAACGGAAATTATGTTTTAAAAATAATGTATTAGGGGATGTGGGTAGAAAATACGCAGCTTTATTTTATTAGAAAAGCGATCACCGATTTAACATGTTAGACCGATTGGTACTTCAGCATTTGTAAATTGACCCACCCTATCCCCTTTTCTGGATAGTTCGGCAATTTCTTTGAGTAGTAATTTTGCAACAATAACGTAAGGAATTGCAATTTTTTTTTATTTATTTTAATTTGGAGATTAATGTAATTTTAGGGTTGCCTGCTGCATCGTTTGGTAAGTTACGTCTTCATTTCAGCTCACCAGGTAAACGAGTTCTCGAGTTATCCAGAGGACGGACAGACGGACGAACATGCAAGAATTGAAATAACTTTTAATATTATACGTGGGTATCCAATCCATTTTGCTCTCCATTATTTGTCTATGTGTAACAAACGGATGACAAACTTAGTAAACCCTATGATTTCATCATCGATTAAGACATATACGGCATACAATCGATGCTAGATAATTCTGTAGGAAAAAAGACAAATTGTTAGACACCTGGTCTACAATTAGACCGGTAACTAGGCAGCCGTTCATGCGACCGACAGTCGTCAGATTATCGCTGCGCCCCCACTTGAATATGGCATCCCCTATACAATTACCGACAAATCACTGATAATAGAGTCTATGAATATATAGAATATGTAAAACTTTTTTGTCGGTAGGTTTTTTAGTTGACCCATCTTTATAACTAGTTAGCTATGTGTTTTGTGTTCTATTTAGTGGAATTTCTGTACTGGTGATATAAAAGTTTTTGCGTTTTATTATTAAGCAAATTTGGACCGATGATTTTGTTTTTATGCTTTTATTGATTTTGAATTTCAATCGATACTGAGATTCTATCTAAACAGCATTATGATCAGTTACATTCGTATATTAGCCACTTTTCCATAAGGACATATAAAAGCTTCTATTTCATAACTGAGAAGCTTTTCCCAAGGCTTTTGGAAGATATGTATTGATATGCGGATGTTGTTATGTACGCCCTGCATGCCGCCGAATTTGCAAAATTAAATAAGGCACTGAAAGCATGCGTAAGGTACATTTTTCGTCTTAGACGGCACTCCCATATCTCCGCTCTGGTCTAGCTGTTCATGCCTGAACCACTGGTTAAGCTCTTGGAACTATGTTATGCTTCATACACAAAGCTAGATGATGCTCACTACCAGACTACATAAACCAATCGCTCACATGAAGCAACCTTAATGATCTCAGAATTGTCCTACATAGAACCCGCACTCGATTTGGGTCTAATGACCTCTTAGGCAGGGAGCCATTCTCTGGAACTCACTTCCTGAACCTGTTAGAAGAGCTAGTACGCACAAGTAATTTAAGGAGCTTGTTTTATGTCACCTCATGTGTGCTTAGAGTATGGCAAACTATTAACCAAATCGGTTGTGGTGGTGGGGTACCAGCACTTTGTACAAAAAAAAAAAAAATGGATTATCAGCTGATGAGTTTTATCTTACTTTTAATTTCTTTATTTCTTTATTTTTTAGTTTTAAGTTTAAGTTATCTACTATCAGCTGTTACTTTACTTTTTCATTGTGAAATGGTCTTTGCCATTCTACTTCTATACTTTAAGTGCTTTAGGCCTTAGAATATAGAGACAACAGGAAGTGTTGATACCTGTAAAATTCGTGTGCATGAGCGTGGATTTTTTCAGGGTCCCGTGAAGTAGGTCAGCAGTATATTGAAGAAAGAGACAAATGTATTTCCACCGAGATTTGTTTACGTTTATGACAGTTGAGAAACTCTCAGGGTATATAGGTGTAGTGACAGTGAATAAGAACATTTTCGATGGGAGCAAACGTAATATTTTCAACCATATATCTTGTTGCCCCGCTCTCTATATTGATTCTACTACACGGCTGTACTGAGCATTCACTACAGCGGCAACAGATACTCACACAACCAGAATTTGACTACATCAAATTTGGCTTATCACACTTCCTGTACTCTCTATATTCTAAGCTTTAGGCTCTCTTGTTTGACTTCATTGTCGACTATATTACTGTAATCGCTTTCTGCCGCAATGAGTCTGTTCATTGCTCCTTTTTTAATTTTCTGAACAACTTTGTATTTTATCGATTATACCAAGTAGCTGTACCTAACGTTGTAACGTATCGTAAGCTGAGGTTCTTTAATAAATGATTTTTCTATTCTATTCTAATAGTCTGTACATAAAATTAATAAATTCATAGCAAAAGCCAATCGCTCCATTGAACAATCAAATCTAAGTTTGGTGCTGCCCTTTCCGTTCATAGGCCAATGTTGAATATTGAAATCTACACATTCCATGCAATAAAGTTGAAACTAACTTGGGAAAAATCTAGTTTTGTTTAGAGGAGTAATTTGTTAAAACGAATCTTGTATTATGAATATTCTTTAAAATTTTCCACATAAAATTTATTAATAATTTTTTTTTTTAATTATTGCTTTGCTGACACGAACACGACTCATCCGTCAAGGGCATCTAACTAGCTACATTTTATAGGCTACTAGACCACTGAGAAATTTTCTTTAGTCTATTTAAATCTCACATCTCATCCCAGATACGCCTATTTAACAGCTGATTGTGACTGACGTTTGTAATTGCTTGCAGAATGTATAATTCTGCAAAAACTAACAATTTATAAAAAATTATGGCTTGACTTTGTATGTAAACAAACTTATTTCTGCACTATTTACGCAAAATTGAAGAATATATGATAATTTATGAAAAGTATGTCGATGCTTCCTAAAACTCACCCAATTATGCTGCTGGAATTCTGAAAATCATGAAATTATCTGACACTTCGCGACGAAACCGCGTAAAACGATGTCGAAAATGCACAAATGGATAAAATCACAACCGCGTATCAAAAAATAGGTTTTTAACAATATAGAAATTTACACAATCAAAATGCAGGGATATAGGTAATGCAGCGAGGGTTGCTTTTCTTTTTTACCGAATCAAGTCGAGCTGAGTAGAATTGATGAACCACGCAAATTTCTAAATTTGATTGTCAAAACACTGCTTCTTCTTGTTCAAATATGCAATGTAGCCCGCCCGAGTCTAGCTGTTCGAGTTCGAGAACTTCCAGGGTCATATTAGCGTTTTTGTTTTTTTTTTCGTCTTTTTTCACCAGGAATTTATTCAAATTGCATACAACGTGAAAATGTGAAAAAACTTGATAAATTTCGGGACAAAAAATATATATATATTTTAGTAAGGTTTAAAATGCTCGAGCATTTTAATTGCTCTTACTCTTGCTCTTACTTTGCTCTTAATTGAAACAAAGAAAAATTACTTTGCTTTATTCCACTCTGAAAAAAGCCTTAAGCATTTTACATTACTTTGCTTTGCTCTGAAGACAACTCTGCTCTAAATGATTTGCTCTGACAATTTTTGCTTTACTTTGCTGTGAAATGCTTTAAATACTTTTCTCTGCTCTCATGTTTTTGCAAAGAAATATTATAACATTAAATTGGATCATAGGCACCTGGGTGACAACATTAGTTAGATGCAAAAATAATTTACTTTACTTTTAGCTTTAGAGTAATATTCATTCCTCTTCGTTGCTTCGAAAGCTTTTGAGAACATTTTAAATCCTTTTCTCTTCAGAGCGCTCAACAATATAAGTCTTGCCTTCGAATGCTTAGAATGCTTTGCTTTGCTCTCGAATACTTTTGCCCAATGGTACAAAGATGAAATATTTAGTAATTCGTGCAACTGTTTCGTTTAATTTATAACGATATCATAATTACCTCGGTGTCGTATCGACTCGATACTCCTTTTAGTCTTTTTCTTGATCTAATATTAGCTCTTAGTAGCTTTTTGCATAGCTGTGTTTTAAATAGTATTTATGATTAATTAAGTAAATTACTCCAAAAAAGTTATACTACAATTTGTTTAGTAAAGCCTAGTACGCTGTTCAAGCGAAAATTTCGTTTCCTATACAAAATCTATGTAAAAAAAATTTTGGCGAAAAGTGCCATGAAAATTTCGGTTTGAGATTTCGTAAAGTAGTATGCTGTTCGGAGGAAAAAAAATGTTTAGATCATGGAATGCAGATGGCGCCAATATGAAGTGGAGACATTTTTTCGCAGCGATTTATATACCAGGCATATATTTCGCACGGAAAAGTTGACACGTATACCCTTTGATGTTTGGCGCTTTGGCACGTACATGTAATTTGTGATTTTACGTGTATTACTTCCGTCAGTTTAATGTTATTTAAATGGTGATTTTACATTTTCTCCACAACTTTTTTCCGTGTAGAATTATATGTCCAGAATGCAAGCGAAATTTTCGCTTGAACAGCGTACTAGGCTTAATAGTAAAATTTAAATAAAGAAGAAGACAATGTCCCTTTTTTAAGAAAAAGACGAAAACTTGGGTGATTCAGAAAATATATAGGTGTTCGAAATACAACAAAGTATCAACATAACCAAAACAAGAAATAAATAATTCTAAGTAATTAAAAAGTAATTCAAAGTACGTAATATTAAAGAAAAAAGAAACAACAATATTATTCTAATGAGTTCCTTAAGTCATTATTTTCATCCAGGAAATTTCGAGTGAGTTTTATTATTAAAATGTCCTCAAGAAGATCTTGCTTAAGCTGGATCCTTAAATCTGATAGAATCAGTTTAAGAGCAGAAAATACTCTTTTTACAGGTACTTGCGTCAATTCTCATTTTGCTCTACTGCTTCCTATCTTCTTATTAGGTAATCTTTGACACAGTAATCAATCAAAGCAATTCAAAATTACACAACATATCTTTATCTCTTTCCATACACGCTTCTTGAGACTTGAGAGCAAAGTAAAGAGTAAAGTGAGCAATTTTAAACCCTTTTCACATTAGAAGCAAAAAGAGCTTACCAAATTTTCATTAAATACTTTCGGAGCAAAGAGTAAAGCAATTGCCACAGCTTGTTTTAATAACCAGAGCAAATGGGAGCGATATGTATCGAAAGCTTTTTTGTCTATAGCAAAGCAAAGCACTGAGACTTATGCTTTGCTCCTGTTTGCTCCTGCTTTCAAACGCTGTATTTTACTTCAAGTACTTTTTTTTGTTAATGCATTTTTTTTCTATATTATATTTTGTACTTTACTTCAAGTACTTAAAGCTCTCTATTGCTTGACTTTATTATCTAACTACATTATTAAAATTACTTTCTGCCGCAATAAGTTTGTCATTGTTGTAACGTAGCGAAAGCTGAGGTTCTTCAAAAAACGATTTTCTATTCTATTCTTTTTAAAGTAGGTAGGTATATGGCGCCGTTATTTTTCTATACTTTCAAAACCTTTTCTACTTCTATGCACCTAAAAATCAATTTTCAATTCGTAATCTCTGTTTTGAGTGTACTTACTATGCACGGAACCAAAAGACATACATAATTACATCCAATCGGTCTGTACAGACTTACTCTTAAAAGGTGTGTTATGGTAGTATGTTAGAGTGATTTGCTTGGACGTGAAGTCCAGACTGCCAGCATGAGCTGACAGATTACTCGGTGGACAGCGTTGACTGCAGGGCGGCACGCTAGCTCGCCTCGGCTATTGGCGGAGAGTGTGGGGAGGTTCCACGAAGACCTGCCGCTGCCACCAGCCATATACAAAATATTTCGTGCCTACAAATCAAAAGGCCGTAGCACACATTCAGTCCTTAAGGGACCCTTACATCACTTACCTACATCCATTGGGAAGGCGCAGATGTTTGGCCTTCTCTGCTTGCCCCAACCACCGAACTGACTCTGAGGGCAGAAAATTTTCAGACTCCCTGTGCTGACCTGAAAAGAGAAGAGTAGCGGACCTGGTCGACCTTCACACTAAGAGGGATCCGGGAGAGTGAAAGGAATCGAAAGAGACTATCGCCGCAATATGAGTTATACAACACGATGTTTATTTATCGTGGACCACTGTCCTCAAGTATTCAAGATCCGTCACAACTTTATATAACACATGGGTTTAATGGTGTTTTTCTTTTTTTGTTTTTCCTTAAGAAGTATTTTTATACACAAATTCAAAAGAAGGGTGAATGAGGCTAAATATCTACTATTACAAGGAAACAAAATTATCCTAGGAAGAAAACACCGCGGGCAGATCCCCGACTGGGTTACTTTTAGTTACCTCTATGAAACGATTTCCTCCATGAAAGCCTTCTGGATATCACGTCGTTCCTGGAAATAAATTGAAAAGAAACAGTTTGTATACCCCGGGGAGTCCACGCGGGATTTCCTTTACATAATTTACATATATCGGGACATGATATATACGACTCCTTTAGGATTAAATTTCGCAAAATATAAATATATAGTAACGTATAGCGTAATCCTTCTCGGAATTCAATTTTTAAGTAGGTATATAAGTATATAAATAAAAATTATTTGTTTTAGCAATCAATTAAGCAAAAAAATATATGGGTACTGTAATATGATATCTTTCCTTTCCGATATTAATTTTGAAAAACTCTAAATAGGTAATATAATTCTGCAGTTATATTACCAAAAATCCGTTGACAAAACCCAAACTTAGTAGGGACTTAAGAAAACTAAAACTCACAAATAGGGATCAAGTTCCCTATCAACTGGCATCATTACTTTCTCTTCGACTTTTACCATTGTCGAAGAGAAAGTAATGATGCCAGTTAATAGGGAACTTGATCCTGCATAATTTAGAAAACTTTTTTAGCGGAAAAAATCGAGGAAAATTCATGTAAAATGCTTTTCCGGTGTTTTTCCGACCAAGGAAGCGTTTGAGCGTTTTGCAACCTAAGACAAAGTTGTAGAGCGAAATGAGTTGAACAAAGTTGCTTTTGTGGAAAACTCCATGGAAAACCCGGAAAAGCGGGAAAATCATCGAAAAAATGTTCATCGATATGATTAGTGATAAATCTGTTTCAGGAAAAATGCAGAATTTTCCAATTTTTCTGGAAAATTTTCCGAAAATTTCCGGAACTTTCCGACTTTTCCGACAAAAAAGTTTTATAAGCTATGCGGAATCATTTTTTTTCCGTCCTACTGGCATCAATACTTTCTCTTCAACAATCATGAAAACTTGCATGAAAAATCGAGGAAAATTCATGTAAATTTTTAAAAAAATTTCATAGTAATAGGAAAAGTCTGTGGAAAACATAGAAAATCGGGAAAATTCATGTTATATTGGAATACAGATAAAAAGCGCTGTTCAAAACATAATTTGAATTTCAGAAAACCGTTGCAGTACTTCAACGATTTGATACTCGAATAAATTTTTTGAAAAACTAGTAAATCAGTGTTTTTTCAGCCGTCATAAAATTGTTTTAAAATATCTCCATGCAGCACGTAATAACAATTTAGTTAACGTGAAAAAGGCAGAAAATAAAATAAGTAAAAAACGAGTTTTCAAATAAAACTGAGGTCAAGCCGCATGAAAAAGTAGAAAATAAACTTTTCTTCACACACAGAAGTGGACTCAGATTTTATTCGCTGACAATCACCGATATATTTCAGTATGATCAATCAGAGGTAATAAGTGATTTGATCATGAAGAGAAAGAATATTCAAGAGAAATGTTACAATCAAAAAATCAGAGTCCACCTCTGTGTGTGAAGAAAAGTTTATTTTCTACTTTTTCACTTTTGCTTCTTTTTTTTTGCCTTTTTAATTAGTCGTCTTTCTTTCCTTTGTTCCGTTGTTTTGCTTCGCCCTTTCCTTCTATTATTTTTCTCCAACTATCAGAAGAAATTGCGCTGGGAAAACTACATCCACTCATGGCTTTCCTTTTCTTGGAAATGAATGTCCCACTAGGACACACTAGATGTTTTTCAAAGCTTGGTCGCGGTAAGCATCTACTCACAGTGGTTGCAGAAGACGTTTTAGATGAAGTACAATCTCTAAATGTAGTACCAATAGGAGCCAAAGAGGAACTGCTACAAGGATCATTGTTTCCAGGTCCGACACTTTCCAAGTCACAGATTTGAAGTAGTTGATGAGTTGGGTTGTAAATTCTGGTAGAAGCCTGAAGTAATGACGATGAACTGGAAGGATCATGGATAGATGGAGTCAGTATATTTGAAATCGTCTCTGTGGGAAAAGACAGCAATTCTCCTATCGATTGGCCAGATATCACTTGCCAGCACTTCATAAATGACATCTGAATGAAGATCAGTGACAGATATTTTCTGAGTTTGCTCTTCCGTAGTGGGAACACACGACCCAGAAGATGCTTCCCTAATTACATCTAGTACTGTTTCAGTATTTACTCCCCTTTCGTTCAATTTTTCTGTTAAGAATGTTATTACTTCTTTGGTGATTTCAAAATTTCCAGTTACTGTTACATTATTTGAAACGCATGAATCAGCTACAAATTGACAATTTATTTCGCTCGCCAGTATTATACTTGACAGTTTGATTCACTCGCGAGCAATTTATATTTTTTACTAGGACGAATTCGATAAATCGTTCGGGTTCCAAAAATAAAAATACAATCTTTAGATTGATGTACATTTATTTATTACTTTTCTTACTCTTGTAACCGAGGTCAGCTTTTGCCAAACCTTTTCCGTCAAAACTTAAGTTAGACTAACCTAATTATTCGTTCATAATAATTATCTACAAATCATCTTTACATATTTGTCACGTACAAAATTAAATCTGATCGCTAAGAACGGCAAGGCAAGAAATATGTTGGGCAAAGCTGTAATTAGATCGTAGTTATAATATGGGAAATTAAATGCTTTAAGTTTGAAATTATTTAAGTGTGGGAAAGTGGAATGCTTTAGATTTGTTCTGCTTTTGCTGATTCTACATATTTCCTTAGAATTTCTTGGAAATTGGTCTCTTCTATTTTGTTAAAATCAGACCATGATCTAACTCCTCCCACCCTTGATTTGGGATTATCCTGAATCCTGTTTGTAATTTTAACATTAAGTTATTTTCGTTTACAAAATAGATAAACTAATAGGGTGCCCAATATGATGATTAATATCATTGAAGCTAAACTGTAGCTTACAATTCTATGATATTTAAGTTCATGTAATTTCCTTAAAATTTTTCTCATGATTTAAAATAATATCAAACGTTAATTCATCATTATTATAAGCAAAGTTTTCGCTTTTTGGAATTACAAGTAGCCTTCCTGCGGCAATGCGGATCTCTGCCGAGGGTGACTGTCTTTCTCCGCAACTCGTGGGAACAAAATGCTAAATTTATTTTTTTTTATGAGGGTGGCACCCCCCAAAAATGCCAAACGACGTTAAGAGAATTTTCGCGTTACTCTCTACAAATCTCTTTTTGCGGGACCTCACCTGCGAAGGTGTCGAGAATAACCCCAGAGCCCTAGCAAAACGGGAGTGTCCGCCAACTGAAAGCGAAACAACAACAACAATATATTCGAACGTAAAGATGGGATTTGCACAGAACTGTACGAACGACAGACTTCGCGAGGCAATACAGTCTGACGTTACGGAAATTTCTGCACTTTCCGTGGAAATGTCCATTTATATCCATCACAAATTGAATAAGGCATGGGAAGATGGTGACTTTGAGAAAATTAAATTTTTAGACTATTATTACGCTCTGATAAAGGGCAGCAAGACCAAATATGACATTGACATGGCGTACAAAAGTTTGCGTGGCTCTCGCATGGAACGATACGTCTCGTAGAAATAATCTCTTTAAGTTAGATGCCAGGCAATACGAGACTGTGTTCAACAACAACATTTGGATGCATGCGTACAAGAGAATCAATAAAATCTTATATCGTTTCTCAAGAGATAGTCGAGAAATTTATGGAACGTTGGATTATTTGCTCATCTGTACCGAAGGCGGAACTTTTGCAACAAATGGCAGAACATCTTGGTTATGTTGATGATGATGTGAAGTTTTACAACATTAAGCAACAACCACACAATTATTTGCAGATATTTTATGAGCTGCAATGGTACAACGAGACAAATAACTTGAAAAGTTTTTCTCTCATACCCATATACAAGCATGGGCCGCACCATGTGCGCTACGATTCATATGCGCTCTGGGAACGTCTATGCGGACTAAAATTGATTAAGGGTCCTTTCAAAAACTTTGTTCGCGAAGACGAATGGTCGAAATACTTTAAACTACCGACATCGACAGGGCGTAAAAAATTCGGTTGGTCCATATTTGCACAATGGTGTAGCGATGACCTTTTCGATGAAGAAGAAAGTGGCAGTAGCACCATCCCTACCACCGGTAAAACGGCGCAAAACAAAAAATTGTGAAGTGAAGAATGACAAGACGGTGCGCGATATCTAGGCTAAATTTGACTCCGGGTATTATAGGCAATTTGTTGGATTAGATCCTGGTTGTCGGCTGATCGCTGGCGGTGTACGAGCACCGAATGTATGCGAACCTGTTGATCACACAAAAATCAAGAGTTCGACATTCATTACAGCACGTCCATGTATGCACGCAAAGTTTCGTTGGCGAAGTACACAAGATCGCTTCCTACAAGTGCAGTAATGTGCACGCAATCCCCCATGCAACAGGATTATTTGGCGTACACCAAAGAACGTCTGCAATGGTTTTCAAGACGTCAAGTGGCCAGCACAAAGTTGCACGTTTACGCTTCAAGCAGTACATTTGCACTGGGCGTGCAGTGCATCAATTGGAGAAAAAAATCACGAACAATACTCGTGAAACTCTGGTGTGTATTGGTTCCACGAAAATTGCCGCAAATTCACCAATACATGGCTATGTGCGGACGCCACACACGAAATTGTTGACGGCTCTTAAAGCACATTGTTCTGTCCTCGAAGTGGTTGAGTTCAGGACAACGGAGCTGTGCAGCATATGTTTTGAGCCGGCGAAGCGTCTCGGTCTCCACACAGGTACCAGTTCTATAAAAACTGTCGTACCACGTAGAACCGGGACGTCAACGCCGGCAAGAACATTTTGCAAATTGGCCTAGCTCAACTCCAGGACAGGCCATTGCATCAAAACTTCAGCAGAAAAAACCTCCCTTCCCGGGAATAGCACGTAAAGGTTTCGGACGAAGCCTATTACGTAACCATGACCCCCTTGCGGGTTTTACGGGGAGGGCTATGGGCAGTGTACAATATTGCCCGCCGTTCATCTCCGTACTTGAGAAAAACAAAACATAATTTTGATTTTGACATCATATAATTCACTACAGAATGTGAACGCAGAGTTTATTGGTTATACCTTAGACTAGTTATCATTTGATGAAATTAACTATTTTTATAGGGTGTATAATAAGAAATAAACAGGTTGTTAATGGGGAAAACTCCCCAGAGCATAAAACCACACAAACGATGCTTCTTAGCCCCATTTAACAACATTATCTCGTACATAGCTATCAAATCCTTAAATACACAACTTTCCGAACAACCTATAGGCCAGTTAGTCACAAAAGTAAAATTTAGAAATATTCCGATATCATTAAATTTTCTCATCATATACATATAGGTAGGTACTGAACGTACCCTAATCTTTAATTCGAGTTATATACAATCCACTCCCCGCGCGGTAGAGTTGAATGCATATTGTTATGTACTGGACCACAACACACCGACCGAATCAAAAATGCCCAGGTAAGAATTAACCATAAAGCAAAGCAGAGAAAAAAAACCTACCGGTTTACAGCATTCACAACGTTCACCTGAAACTCTGCTTAAGTGGGGGCGTTCTCTTTGCATACAGAGCATAGTGATACCAGTTAAAATCTTATTTCCAAGATAACAACAGGCAAATTTTCACTCTTTACTCATTAAAAAAATAAAAACAGTATTATTATTACTAACACAACATAAATTAAACAGTGATCGAATAAATTTCATCCCAAATTTTTATCATCTCAGCAAGAAAGTATGGTTTTTTTATAGCAAGTGATTTCGTTTTATATAGGTAGATAGATACCTGTTGAATTCGAGTCGAATTCATAGTTTATACAGGTGTGATTCATTAGAGTGCCTTTTTTTTTTTTTGCAAGATGCGTCATGTTGCTTTCACCTTATTAAGCTCTCAAGTTGTGATCGTGAATGTTTGTTTAGGTTTTAGTATTGATAAACAATGTGGCAAAACAATCTGTTCCGCTTATGAATATTGCTCGATTTTTAATGAGCAATGTGAAAAGTGTTCAGATATCTGCAATGAAAAGACGCATAACTATGATGAAAAACACTGCAGATCATATTGCCGAGGTATTTGATATATTTTAAAAATAGCTACCTACCTGAGCTTATATACATATACATACATAATGAATGTTATTTACATTCTTTCAGATTTTCTTGCCCATAACAATTTTGAGGGTAATTTTATGATAACTAGTCCAACATAAAGACAAACTAACTGATGATACCCTTTAGGCGAAATAAATGAACTGAAACGGAATCAAACAATTACACTAGTCCTTTTAGGTATTCTAATCGTTTTTATGATGATTCAGTATGGACTACGTATTATTGCATGGAGCCGTAAAACACAAAGTCTATCAACTTGTATTTCGAGCAGAGTTAAAATGAACAAGACCACCGCAACAAATTTAGAAGCTACAATAACAAATACAGCACCAACAATAGATGCAAAAGTAAGAGCTGATGGTTCACAGATTATTTCAATGTCTGGTGAGTTTGGATTTAGTTGAAAAATTATGTGCTCTCTTGATACAATCAATTTATTACCTAAATGCATACATATGTATACATACATATATATTACATCTTAATAAATTTTTCAAGGTGTTGATGGATCAGTTGTACAAACTGTGAGTACACCGATAAGTACTCGATATCCAGCTGAAAATAGTACAACCGAATACTCATATGACAATGCTGCCCTTCAAATTTCACCGGTTGGAGATAAACCCAATGGACCGGAAACAACATTTTAAAATTATTAACAATGTTTATGAGAAGTAAATGTATTTTCAAAAATGTTCACACATCACAAATTCATTCTTAATATATTAGATAGTAGGTGATATACATACATACATATATGCATAAGTACAGTCTTAGATATCCGTCCACATTAGATTATATCATATGTACTTAAATTGTTAAAAAAAAAAAAACAAAAACAAAAACAAAAAGCTCAGTAAAGAAAATGTTATCGAAATTTATATCTAAATTATAATAATATTGATCATTTCTAAACCCAATATTGATTCCGTCTTAAAAGTGGGTTTGTTGTTAGATGTGGATGTTGTACTGTTTGATAATCAAAATCATTTGGCACTTCACATGATGAACTCCAATCATCATGTTCTATATAAGGTTGATATTGACTTGGTGGTACCATTTGTTGTGTCTCATCTAATTCATCTGCAGTATCTTCATCCATATCATAGTCGTGTAGTTCAGGATCATGATTACCGACAGGTATAATTTTACAATGTGGAATATTACTTAGGCAAGGAAGAGGAGTAGATGCTGATGTTGCTGGAATCGATTCGCTCTCAGATGGTGAATAAATTTGATTGTTACTTAACATAACAAAATCTGGTGGACGTGGTAGTGTTGGAGGTTGAGCATCCTTTTGTAAATCTGATTTTTTTCGACTTTTATACTTAAAACGTATAACAATTAGGACTACACATACAAAAACTATTAAAATTATTAAGGCACATCCTAGAATTACATAATTCAATGTTGAACCATTTGCTTTTTCAACATTTACTGTTGTGTGCGTATCAATATTTCGTTTATTAAAAGAATGTATCTCTACGGGGACAATACTCTGTGCAGGCTGAACAGATTTTACCGAAACCAAATATTCAAAAGTATCTTTTAAAGTGAATATATTCTCTGGAAGTTTTTTACCTACATAATATACAACGCCACTTTTTAACTCCTTATATGTGAATACGCTAACATCTTTGTCGTTTAAAATTTCCGTTTCTCCAGAGTTTCGTATGATTTTTCGAATTGTTCCAGCAATTGGTGGAGTTACAATAAAAATTTTCGGGTTATATTTATTTAATTTACTTGCAATTAAATTCTCTGAAGTAATAACTGATGTCAGACGTATTTTATCACCTTCTGTTATTGATATTGCATTAATTTTTATAAATGGATCAACTTTAATTCGAATTTCAAATACAGCACCGCAATTTCCATCTGAGACATATGCATATATCTGAAAAGATTTAATATGAATTGTACAATTTTTAATATTTGTGAGTAGATCTATCCAGGATGTTTCAGATAGCGTGGTTAATCAATCATCTGCTGATAAGTAGCCGGATTCCCGATAAGACAAATTGTTCGAGAGTGGTAGGGGTAGTTAAAATGCGTTGCTTGGGATGTTGAAAAGGTTAATAAATCATCTTAATTTCTAACGCATTTGAAATTTATTAAATAAATATTCACCCCAATAAGATCGATCCTCATCCGTTTCGAAGTTAGATCAACATTTCGGAATTCATATATGTAATTATAAAAAAAAAAATTTGACAAAAATCAAGTCATCAACATCAGTATTTCGTACCGAAATTTTCCTATATACTTCCCCTTCCTCTGTCGAACAATTTCCCGCCATCCTATACAAAAAAAAACTTACCTGAAACGTATCATTCGCCTTACTTATATCAGTCTGCATATATACAATTTCTCGATTTTCTAGCTGACTCTGATTGAAATATAAAGTCGGCTGATGATTATATAAAATAATACCGCTTAAAGGTGAATTTGTAATATTATACAGTAGCCTGCTCTGAAGTACATTTGTACTAATCGCGATATGATTCATTTCTAAAATCGCTGTATTCGTTCCTTGTTGTATTTTCAAATCGTTTTGTTCTTTTTTACAATTCATAAATATTGGGTGGACATTTATGTTAAATATTTCATAAGCTGGCTTAAACTTTCCATCAGATACTTTAAAATAGAAAGATGTCATCCGAGGATTACCATAATGAATGTAAATGATTCGTCCATTATTAATATCAGCTTGAGAAAATTGATTTCCATATGCTAATAAATCTTGAGCATCTCGATTGTTGGAAAGTTTTACAAGAATTCCTAATGTCGGTCCACTTATAACTTCATAAATAATTTCATCAGAATTTGTATCTGCATCGGTTGTGAGTAATTCATTTTTAGTAATTGTTACATTTTCACCTTCGACAACAGAAATATTTGGAGATTGTGTGATAAGAACAAACGGTTGATCATTAATTGGATTTACTATTACCGGAATCGACAGATTGCAGAGTAATATATTTCTGAAATCATAATAAAAAATATTATAATCTATTTATTTGTTAAATTTTATAATATAGAAATTTCGATTAAATACTGTGACCTATTATATGAACAGTTAGTAATTGGTTTGGGGGGGGGGGGCAAGTAAAAAATTATATGGTAAAGAAAGGGTAGATCCTAATGTTTCGGGTGATGCAACTTAATGTTTTCCTTATTGTATGAAAATAATCCTATAATATTGCCTTTTTATAGAATACAAGTGATTCCGCTAAGCTCAAAAAACGTTCCATCCTTATTGAAAACGAACGATAGCTCTTAAATAGAAATAATCGAAGACTTATTAAGGGTAGTGTGCTTGAGAATATGAGTTTGTTTCCCTAGAGTGTGTAAAACAAAGAAAACTCTAGATATGGTATAATACCAATTCTTACGATACTCCAAATGAATGCCCGTATGTAATTTCGTATGGTCACTCCTTTTCGCCGTTATTTTCAGAACGGTTTTCTCGGGCAGTAGAAATCGCATATATTTCTAGAACGGTTCGTCGGACAGAAAAAACGATTATAGGATTTCGTATTCTGAAGAAGTTTTTAGTACAATAAAAATGTCTAGGACTGATTGTTTTCACAATACATATATGTAAAAAACCTAAATTTTTATATAGCAACACAAAGAAGAGGTTTACCCGATTTATTCCATTTTTGAAATTTGTATTGTTATTACTATAAAAACCCCATGTACCAAAGTTCAGCTTTCTACGTCAACGCCTTCCCAGGCAGTGCCCAAATATATAGTGGAAAACGAAATTTTTGTATGGCAACCCCACGAAGGAGTTGCCCGATTTGTATCATTTTCGAACTTAATTTTACTTTTATTTTTTAAAGTCCGTGCACAAAATTTCAGCTCTCTACGTATACGCGTTCTCGAGTTATCGTGCGCACAGACGGACAGACAGACAGACGGACGAACAGACATGCAAAAATCAAAATAACTTTTAATATTATGAATGAATGTCCAATCCATTTTGTCTACCATTATTATTTCGAGGTATTACAAATGGAATGACAAACTTAGTATACCCTAAAGATTTCATCTAGGGTATAAAAACGACTGATTCCTTTCACAGAATACGTAAAAAACCTGAACTATGGTATTCCTTACACAAGAATTATACCTAATTTGTGCCATATATCGTGCGCAAAATTTGAGCTTTCTAAATGAACATGTTCTCGAGTTATCGTGCGGACAGGCAGACGGACAAACGGACATGCTAACATCCATCCATTTTGCTCGACCAGCATTATTTCTATGCGTTACAAATGAAATTTATTTATTTATTTATGATTTTATAGCGATAGCTTACAGACTAAAGTCTCGATTAAAAGCTACCGGATAATATCGAAATCCAAATATTTGATTATTTCATATTTCATTGAAAAGAAGATTAAAATATTAATAATAAGAATTCATTTATAATACTAATTACTAACTATGACTATAGACTAGTTAACAGTATAACTTAAAAATAGAGCAAAAGAAGTTTTAAAGATTTAATCCTATCTTTAAAACTTATTTTCCTTTATTTAATTAGTAAAAAAAAAGAAAAAAAATATATTAAAAAGGATACGAGAAGAATGGAGGAAAAAAATACATTTAATGGGTAGTGCAGTAATTATTCAGAGAGGGGAGTCTCAATCTCATTTCTAATGATTTTTCTAAAGGTGCAGAGACTAAGACCGAGGATGTCGATTTCGTTAAATAGGTCGTTCTGATTTTTTTGTGTTCGGTAACAAGGAGATTTATACCGTAAATTGGTCCTGGCAGTAGTAATTTGAAAAGTTAATGGGCAGCGGATGACTCTAGATAGAGCAAGGAAGCTAATGTTATGGGATAATTCAAGGCAATTTATAAGGTTGTGTGTTATTTTAAATAAAAACATTTCATCTAAGAAAAGACAACGTTTTTCCAGAGAAAAAATACCAAATTTGTCGAGGCGAGTAAAATAATCAAGAAAGCGTCCTTACGTTTTATATAAAAGAAATCTGGTGAATTTTCTCTGAACTGCTTCAATTTGCTGCATATATATACCATAAAAAGGGTTCCATATAGTGCATGTGTACTCTACATGACTTTTTATTAGAAAATTATAAAGAGTTATTAGTGATGTAGTAGACGTGAATGATTTACAAATTCGGAATACAAAACCCAATAGTTTAAAATCCTTGGAGGTAATCCAGTTAATATGTGACTGAAATAACAATTTCTGGTCAAAAATTACTCCTAAATCTTTCATTTCGGTAACACGGTAGAGAGATGATTGATGAATCATCCATCATCTAGTAATAATATAAGTTATTTGCTTTTCTGGAAAAGGTTATAACTTTACATTTGGAGATATTCAACGGCAATAAATTATCTTTGTTCCAATTTCTAAGGTAAGAATATCTCTTTGAAGTAATTTACAGTCCTCTTCTGTGCGAATCACTTTAAAAATTTTAGCATTGTCTGGATATAAGAGACAATCGGTGATTAGTTCGTGCGGTAGGTCATTGATGTAGGGGAGAAAGATATAAGCACCAAGAATTGTACCTTGTGGAACACCGAAGGTTTGTATGAAAGGGCAGGACTGGTGACCGTTTGCAGTCGTTCGCGGATATATGATGCGAACCAGGCAACTAAATTATCGCAGAAACCTATATTAGATATTTTATGGAGTATACGAGAGTGAAACATTTTGTCGAAGGCTTTGCAAAATCGGTTTGAATAGAAAGTACTACTGCAATTTTGTCGGTATAAAGCGTTAGGTTCGTTAACAGTTAACGCTTAATCACTTTTTACATGATGTGTCTGAAATTATTAGCCACTTCATGAACTGCTACAAGTCTTTACGCCGATAGTGTAATACCAACCGACATAACTGAATGCTAGGAGAGGTAGATGGGTGGTGAAGACGGAGTTCGCGCCGCCGCCTCTCCCAGCATTCGGTTATGTTGGTTGGTTTTACACTATCGGCGTAAAGGCTTGTAGCTGTTCATGAAGTGGCTAAAAATTTCAGACACATCATGTAAAAAGTGATTAAGCGTAAACTGTTACACTATCTGCCTATATTTAATGAAGTGCCTAGACTTTTCGTGAAGTGCTGAGTTACATCAAGTGTCTACGACATATACATAGAAACATCCTTCTTCATAATACATATATTATGGAAATTACAAAAAAAAAAATACTAATACTACTTACCCTTGCGTAAGGTAAACAGCCATCATAATAATATCGTTCGATGTGTCCGAGTGATCATGAAAATAGTGAATTTTTTGCGAGATGAAATCATTTGGATAGAACAGCTCCCTTTTAGTACTGATAGAAGTTACAGAGCCATGCATCGGTTTATACGGTTCAATATATAATTCTGGATCTCTCATTCCAGCTCGAGTTTTTAGATATTCCAAAATTTTACTAAAATCCAATTTAATAGGAGCCGAACCACCTTCATCAATATGTAGCTTTGAAACAGGTAAAAATCTCAATAGACCACCCGAAGACACTGATATTTCGATATCGAATCGTTGATCGATAAGTCGATTTGTATTTTCGGCGTTGACATCAAAAAAGAATGAATCGTTCGTTTTCAATTCAAGCATAGAGGTTGTATGTTCATAAAGTATTCGACCATTTTCAATATCATTTTGATTGAATTCCGTGATTTCTTTCGTATGTCCACTATCAGGGAATTCATATAGTATTCTACCGAGGTCTGGTGGCAAGGTGATATTATAATGAATCGATCGTGTTTTATCAGAACATTCAAAATATAGATGCTCCGGTAGTATTTGCTTTTTCGTCAGGGGGAAAACATGCAATTTTTCACTATGCACCTTCACTAAGATAACTGGATTCACAGTTATATAAAGAATTTGTTCTGTTGTATTAAAAAGACCATCGGTCACAATGAAACTTATTTCATTTTGTCTTGAATTTGCATCGTGTACAAAACAAATTTTTTGATCATCGATTTGTTGTTGGCTAAATTGTTCGATTTTTAAATTTAAATCATCAATATGCGCCAAATATCCTCCGTGTATATGATTTATGAAAAATGTTAGATTTTCTGCGGGACTATCATGATCTCTGGCCACTAAAACGAAAAAAAGAAAATCAATTAAAATATTCTTCCATATGGATCAATAATATCTGTATTACTTATGTCAGAGTTTCTTATAATATATTTTCCACCATTCCAAACTTGTAGGCCAGTATTTGTGACAATTATTGGAGCTTCATCATTTACCGGGATTATTTCAATTACCAATGTAAAAGGTAAGCTTTCCTTATTGCGAGCAATAGCAATAAGTTTTACCGTATCTGTAGAATTCTCACTGCCATCATGGACATATTGAACAAGTTCAGATTCAAGTTGCTTTTGTGTAAAGCGAACAACTTTTGATTTACTTGAAACAATATAACCAAACATCGGCTGTTTAACAACTTTATATTCTAAGATTTTTCCCTTATAAAATTCTGAACGTGGCTGCATGAATGTAGCATTCAAAGTTGTAATCTTTCCTAAAATCAAAGATTTTCATTATAAAATTCTATTGTGATTTAAGTTGATAAGCGTGAGAAATTAGGCCGATCCACAACGGCTCTCCCACGGTTCTCAAATTAAACTCCTCTTTAGAGGAGTCATAACTATTCACCTTCAACTACAACCAAAGAGGTAGTCTCTATATATAGATTTTCTGGTATTATTACAATTCTTAATAATAAATTCCGTAACCAAGATAGGCGGAAGGAACAGTAGAAGGTGCTGTTGGATATTCCCGACCGACTTTAGAAAATAACTTACATCAACAGCAGAATAATATAACTAACAATCCTCACTATGAAAATATATATGAATCTATTGAGCAATATCCTTTTTGTTTACTTACAACTTATGGGAATTCTGCGCCGAACAGCGCCTTGCACGCCTTCGCTGCGGCGTCTCTACGGGCCAGTGCTTTCGACTGGCCATAGCCATTGAACAGCTGCCCGTCCACCATTATTTTGACATGAAGCGGCGGGACATTATTGCCCGCGTCAATGAATCCCACCGCAGGGCGCATCTATAAAACAACAACATTATATTATGCAACTATATTAAACAATAATACTTACTATCAACAACAGGCAGGTGGGGTGCTGATTCTGCCACCCTTTTGGCAAATCTGCCGCTGTCTTCGGTTCCTTCGGGGGTTTTTTTTTTAAGCCTGAAGTGGATGGCTCGCATGGTTTCTTTCTCTGTTAAAATAAATACAAAATTATTAAAAATAATTTATTATCGAATGGTAATCAACTTACTTTCTCCGGCGCAAATGTTTTCACAACCACCAATTTGTGCGCTTTTTGGTGCACTTTTTCCCCCCTATATGATAGGGAGTACTTTTGTGGTGGTGGTGCTGCAGACGTCGACGGTTGCGGTTCCTCGTCAGAGGAAGAAAAAAGAATTGGTGGTGCCGCACAAGATGGCAACTGACCAGGCCTTATTTCTTCCTCGTCAGAGGAAGAAAAAATGTTTTGCGAATTATCGTCTTCTTGCATTTTCTGTAATACGTAAATAAATTGTGGAGCTTTAGATAAAATTACATAATTATGATATATTATCAATTACTTTTAGATGTCACTATGCAAAGTAATATTTTTATCATTAACCCGCGAAACTCGCTAAATAAATCCAGCTTAAAACTAAATATCTTCACTTCCGGTTACGTTTGAATTTCAAGCACTATATAACTTGCTTAGCCTTTATTTTGGCCGTCATTCAAGGATTTGTTTCTCTCATCCGTCGACCAAAGAGAAGGGCTGTCGGCTTCTCATAAACTGCAATATTTAAAGGGTTTTCTAAATGGCGAAGCGGCCGCATTGATTAAGCACATCACAGTAACTGACGCAAACTACAAAGAAGCATGGTCTAAGCTTGTAGCCCGATATGACAAGAAACGTCATATCTTAAACTCCTACATAAAAGCATTCATCAATCAATGCAATTTGTCGCACCCGTCATCAACAATGTTGCGAAAACTCACGGACACATCTGATGAATTAATCCGAGGAATTTCAACTTTAGGAAAAGAGGCAATGGATAGAGATCCGTGGCTTATCTACCTCATCCTCAACAAAACTGATTCAGAAACCAAACAAGCTTGGGCCGAAGAGATTGCAGCCAATGACCTTCCCTCCTATCAAGACCTGATCAATTTTCTAAATAAGCGATGCGACGCCTTAGAAACTGTTGAGCCATCTATTAAGAGGACACAACCGGGAAAACCAGCAATCCGGGCCCTTCACTCCGACACCTCCAAAAGTTGTCCAGAATGTTCTGAAGAGCATCCACTTTTCCATTGCTCGAGGTTCAAGGCTATGGATATAATGGCTAAGCGTCAATTGGTAACTAAACACGCATTATGCTTCAATTGCCTTAGTAGTGGACATCACGCACAGAAGTGTAAGTCGAGATTTTCATGCCACTACTGTAGACAAGCACATCACTCATTACTGCATCTTAACCAGACTTCAACCGATAAAGTTACCGCACATCACTCATCAAGCAAGTCCTCTCACCTTCATTCAAACAATTCACGGCCTGTCACCTCAAGCAATCTGAATCCTCAAACAGCCACATTCAAGCCAACTCAAGCTGATTCATGCAACCCGCAAGCAGTTGGGAATCCGCAAATCAATGCTTTCACATCGATTAAATCACAACACACCCAACTACCACTGCTACCAACTGCACTAGTTAACGTTCCAGATGTAAACGGAGTACCACAACTATGTCGTCTTTTGGTAGATTCCGGAGCTCAGGCATCTTTCGTGTCAGAAGATTGTGTACAGCGTCTAAGACTGAAACGTGAAAGGTTCAAAATCGCAATTGAGGGTCTCGGATCGGTAAAAACTGGTTACACCAAAGGAAGGCTGGCTCTCAAACTTACATCGCGGCTTGATAAGGCACAACACATTACCATTCATGCATTCGTTCTGAATAAACTAACGTCAGTACAACCTGCAATAGATTTTCAAGTTCAGAACTGGGATTATATTAAAGGACTCCCACTTGCAGATCCAACTTTCAACCGCTCGAGCGTCGTGACATTGAGAACGTCAAAAGGAGAAGTCAAACGACCTGCAGCAAAACTTGTCAAGCTACCAATAAATTAAGACAACATCTTATAGCCAGTGCAACAAGTGCAACCGCACTGGGCCCCCTATGTTTGAGGGGCCCCCAAATATTAAGTACATTAGAAAAAACTTCTCTAATAGCAAAAAAATATCACGAATTGAAAGAAAAGAAAATGCTGAAAATTCAAAATTCGTTTAACTTTCAAACAGATCTAGTTGGCTACGATTTAATTTGAAACAAATATATCTAACAATTCAGTTATTTTTTTTTGCTTCAAATTGTTTTCTTCTGTGTTTTTATATTGTCCTATTAGTGAAAAGTACTATAATTTCAAAGTTATTAACAGAAATATCAACAGAATTTTGTGTCTACCATTAATATTAGTGCGGATATTAGTAATATATTACATATTAATTTTATTAGGTGTAACAATTCTTTGGTATATTTGATTATAAGTTGAAATTTTCGCTTTTCAAATTAAATTTGTGTTAACGTTGCGCGGATATCGTTTGAAAACACTTATATTTAAATTTTTAGAAGAAAAACATCAGGTGTCAGGTAATATAGTCTCAGTTGTTTTTTCAATATATTTATTTTAGTTTTTTATTTATTTTTTAAACTGTTTCTTGTAACATTTTTTACTCCAGAAATGTCGAAAAGATCTTATGAAAGCGGTGCACAAAAAAGAGCAAAACAGATCCGAAAAGCAGCAGAATTAAGTAGTATTGCTGGATCATTGGATAAATTTTTTAAACGTGGCGAAAGTTCATTCATTTCGAACAGTAATTTAATTGAAATATGTAATTCAAATAGTATAACTCAACTTGAAAACAATAATGTGGAAGAAAATGTCAATGAGCCACAACTTCAAAATATTGATAACCATAACGAGAATGTAGATGATGAATCAGGAGCTAATAGCGTAAATATTGACGATATTTTATCTGATAATATTACAGAAATTAGTAATAATCCACAAATAGAGAGCAGTAGTTTATCTGCCAAATTCAAATATGATATATTAGACCCTGCAACTTGGCCTGTTGAAATCGACAACAAACAACGGATGTTTTTGGTCGAGCAGTCACCAAAAAGCATTAAAGGTATCCATTATAAAAGAAATCCTCAAGGAAGATGTTTCAGTGACACTTTTTTTTATCGACAAATGAAAAATGGTGAAAAAGAATTAAGAAAATGGCTTTTATATTCTAACTCAACAGGAAACATTTTCTGCTTTTGTTGTCGTTTGTTTTCATCGATAAAAATAAGCTTAACTTCGAGTGGATTTTCTGACTATGCACATACAGGAATACGGTTATCTGAACATGAATCATCAAAGGAACATCTTGAATCAGCGTATAAATGGCGAATTCTAGAATTTAACATTAAACGTAGAACAGGAATAGACCATCTCAATGAAGATGTGTTCAATAAAGAAAAACGAAGATGGCGAATAATTTTGAAATGTATCGTAAAAGCGGTATTGTTTTTAAGTGAACGAAATTTAGCTTTTAGGGGCAGCAACGAAAAACTTTTTGAACCAAATAATGGTAATTTTTTGGGAGTAATTGAATTGCTTTCTGATTTTGTTCCAGAACTAAAAGTGCATTTAAAATCAATAACTGAAACGGAAAAAGAGTTACATCATATTTTTCCCCGAAAATTCAAAACGAAATTATTTTACAACTAGCTTCTAGAGTTCTACATATAATAGTAAGTAATATTAAATCATCAAAGTACTTTTCCGTAATGATAGATTCTACACCGAATTTTCGCAAAAAAGACCAGTTGTCCATAATTATTCGGTATGTTAAAATAGCGCACCAAAAGCCAAGTGTTCAAGAAAGTTTCTTAAGCTTTGTAAATATAATGTCATCGACTGGAGAAAATTTAGCAAACGTCCTTATTGAGGAATTAAATGGATTAGGAATTAAAATTGCTGATTGCCGTGGTCAGTCGTATGATAACGCAAGCAATATGAAAGGCGAATATAAGGGAGTGAAAAGTCGAATTTTAGAAATCAACAACAAAGCATGGTATACGCCGTGTGGTGGACACAACATCAATTTAGTGATAGGAGATAGTGTTAAAAACACTATTAAAAGTCAGAATTATTTCACTACATTAAATAATTTATATAAGATTTTTGCTGCATCAACAAAGCGATGGGCTATTCAAGTAAAATATTTAAAAATTAATCTGAAGGCGCCCAGCGATACTCGATGGGAATATCGCTTTAAAAGTATAAAAGCTGTGAAATACCAGATTAAAGAAATTAGTCTTGCGCTAGATGAACTTAAAAATAGCTACCCAGATTGTAAAACTCTAGCTGTATCTTTAATAAAACAAATAAATTCTTATGAATTTATTGTATTGACAACAATTTGGTATCACTTGTTATCAAAGCTTCACATTTTCAGCCAACTGCTTCAACGTAAAGATATGGCAATTAATATTGCATTACAACATACAAGGGCTATGCTATTATCGCTTGATGATTTCAAAAACAATTTCGAAGAGATTATAAAAGAAGCACGAGAATCATCGGTAAAAATAAATGTAATAGCAAAGTTCACTGAACGGCCTTTTCATGATACTCAAATATTAACAAGTAGAAACAACGACTGTCTTGATAACTCAGCAGAACCTAGTTTACCATTACCAAAACGGAGAGTACATAAACTCAAAAGATTGGCTGACTATTGTTATTATACAGACCATAAAAATATAGCAAATGATAAATATGACGATGTAGATGTTATTAGTACAGATGATATACGAAATGAAGAAATTGAACCACCAGAAGAAGAAATTGAACCAATTGAATGCTGTGATGATATTGATATATGTGAGATCATTCCTGAAATTGATGATGAGTGTAACCATCTAACTGCTGAAGATAAATTTAAACAATCTTATTTTAATAAATTAATCGATGTTGTGAAGGATTCATTGCAAGAACGATTTGAATCGTATAATTCTTTAGATGAAATTTTTGGTTTTCTTTTCGATAATAAGAAGCTAAAAACTATGAATACAAATGAATTCAATACTAATTGTACAAAGCTGGTCAAACATTTGGAAGGCGATATTGAAGAGGTGGAATTTAAAAATGAACTTTCAATTTTAAAATATATTTTAGAAGATAATTTTACTATTATGGAAAATTTGGAATTCATTTTAGAAAGGAATTTGGAAGAATTATATCCAAATGTATGTATCGTATTTCGAATAATATTAACAATACCTATCACCGTTGCTCATTGTGAACGATCGTTTTCAAAACTAAAATTAATTGAAAATTATCTACGGTGTACAATGTCACAGGAAAGACTTTCTGGTTTAGCAATACTGTCGATAGAAAATGCAACAGCCAGAACAATTGATTTCAATGATATAATTGATGAATTTGCCAGTAAAAGAGCTAGAAAAATTACTTTATAATTTTTTTGTATTATTAAGATCAATAAAAATGAATTCAATGATTTTTAAAAAAAAAATTTTTTAGTGTCTGCACAGGGCCCCCAAAAGTTACAGCACGGCGCTGCATACAACGTCGAAGCAACCCAGGTCAATCAAGTCAACTAAGGCGTTTTTCGTTTAATGATTTTATTTATTAGTTTTAAAAATCAAAACAAAAGACATTTCATACTTCTTTAATATTAATTGAAAACAGAAAATTTAATGCCTTTGCGCTGGCGTTCTGCCTCGCTTTTGTTGCCGTTGCACCAACAGCAACAAACGAATCGCCGCTGACGATAACCTCCATTTTTATCATGGGCACTGCCCCGAAAGGCCTGCCTTCGTGCCCAAGATGAATAAACTGCGCCCTGGGCCGCATCTATATAAAAAAAAATATATATATATATTATTTAGATTAGTATGTTAACAGGGAAGTCTGTGCAAACCTGGTGTTGCACTTCTGATATAAAAATTGTCCCATCGAACATTTTCATATTAAAGTGCAATACTGGTGATGCACTGAAGTCCCATTTAAATCATCATTTTATAAAAATAATACTTACAAACATTAGCAGAGCCGTCACCTGCATTTGCTTCCAGTTTGGAGGCAGCTCATGCCTCTCAGACCAATCCGTTTGAGTTTGTTTATGCATTTCAATTCTGTATGAAAAATATAATTAAGGGTAAGTTAATGAATCAAGTGGAAAGACACTTCGTTTTTTTAAATGTTTTCGAGAAGATATTAGAGAAAACTGTACAAATTCAACTAGAAAAATATTTGAAAAGGAATAAGATAATAATCCCGGAACAGTCTGGGTTTCGAAAAAAGCATTCATGTGAGACAACAATTAATTTTATTGTCAACTAGTGAAAACAAGTGAAATAAATATATTATACCTAAACATTAGAAGTCTGCGGCACAAAATGCATGAAGTCCAAGCATTCTCAATAAAACATCAACAAATTGAAATAATAGTATTAAACGAGACTTGGACTTATACGAACGAAATACAATATTACCAGATGTCTGACTATTTTGGGGAATTTAATTGTAGGAATGACTCCAGAGGGGGCGGTACTGCTATATATATCAACAAATGCCTAAATTATCGTGTTATTTATAAAGACAAAAAATTCAACACAGTTATTATAGAAATAAAAACACTAGAAAAAAAAAAAAATAATGACAATGTATAGGTCACCTAACGAACATTTGCTAGACTTTATCCAATATTTTGAAAATATACTAGCCATATATAAGGATTTAATTTTCATAGGTGATACAAATATTGACCTACTAAAAGAAAATAGAGCGACAACTATACTAACTAACATGATAACAGCCAACAACTTCTCGATAGCCAATAATGCCATAATAGAACATTATACAAGACAAGATATATCCTCACTCACAATAATTGATCACTGCATCACAGATCTGGTACACTCGCATAAAATGCAGATTTCTTTACACAATACTGCAATTTCTGATCACCGTATTATAATAGTCCATCTTGCGGCTAAATGTTATACAAAAAAACCTATGAAAGCAATTAGAATCCCAATAAAAAATAAGGAAAAATATAAACAACATGTCAAAAAACAAGTCTTAAATATGAAAAACATCTCAATTGAGAACATAATATATACATACTCATTCTCATATATTGGAAAAATCTATAAGGATTAGTCCGTAAATCTTCATAGATGATGAAATTTGCCAAATTTCAGATGTTTCATATTTATCGGGTGGCAAGTAAAACAGCGGAAAGTACACTTATGTGAAACATTAACAAACACAAAATTTCTTCTTCAGACTTTTTACCTTTGTAGTTTTCGATGAGATTGTTTTTTTTTTGTTCTTCGTTTAATGCCACTTAGTATGCTCTTGAGTAATTTATTTGAAGAGTCAGAAAGTGTGGAGAAGTCAGTCTTGAAGAACGATTTGTAAACTATGGTCAAGCATGTTTTTGTTTTTTTGTATGTAGAAGAGACCGGGCAAAGTATGTAGACACCTTTTGAGCTTTGGCGATTTTGCTACACTAAAATAAAGACTGTGCAAACTAAAAATCTGCCATAAGAAATTTGGGAAAAACTAAAATTGTTGTCGTAAAAATCAGATCCTTCCCAGCGTTAAGTCGGCATATAATCTTTGAGCTTGTTTTGAGATAAATAGAAATTTATTTAAAATGTGGTTCCACCTCAAGTGCTTGTCAATCGGGTTGGGGTTCATTAATGGAAGCTATGATAACTTTCGGAAATAGTTATACACTACAAGACATACACGTGAAACTGTTGATTCAGCAATAATTACCACACAATATATACACAATATTGGTTATGATTTTAAGTGACGAATTAAAGTTAGCAAGCCCATTAAGCCTTGGAAGCTATATCAATGTAGCGGAGAAGACACAAGCTACATACAATGTCTAAGATTTGAAAGAAGTCAGTGATTGATAACGAGCGAATAACACTCAATTAAACTCCTCTTTCGAGGAGTCATAACTATGTTATAGTGCTCAACTAAGTCATACATTATCATAATATCATAGCCGGGTGGATCTTCTGAAGTTAGGGTGCACTGCGCTGCCCTGGAGTTCCGCCACGCCAATTTTCAAGTTGTTTAAGCCGGCGTTACCACATCTATGCAGTTCCTCAACACACCTAAAACTTCAACATTTAATTTTTCCGCCTTTCCCACTGACATGTATATAACATGCAGTAGGTATTTAACATTTTTCATTTCTACGAGTTATGAAACTGGTAAAGAGAAACAAAAAGAAGGTTATTGTTGACAATTTATGTTGAGATTTTTGGTAAATTTCAACAAAAAAAGTCAAAGTGAAGTAATTGGAATTAATTCAATCAAAATCCCTACTTGAGTTTCAAGTCAAGTACTCAAGTATTTTTCTTTGCCTATTCAAATTATTTTTCACCTTATTTATATTTATTTTTGAAATAAAATTCATTAAATTCAACAAAATGAGTATTGATAATAATATTGAATTGATAATAAGTTATATCAAAAGTTGAGTTATGCGTAATATCCAAAGAGCATTTTAAAAGTGTATACATAATGATATTTCACTACCACCAAATTATAGACGATGATATAATATGAAACCTCCTTTAACTTCCGAACGGCACACGCTATAACAATTTAAATTTATTGTACAGTTTAGAGTTTGGAGTTTACCGCATCTTCAGTCCATTTGGAAGTTAGTTCTTAGACCTGTACATATAATATTGTACTAGGAGGAGGACAAGGTAAAAGTTCAATCTTAAAGATTCAAGTGGCATGTAATCTAATCCTCGGAAATTCTGAAATAATTGCCTTAAAATACAAAACAAAAAACAAATATGTTTTTGGGCTCAACATTTTACTTAAAAGTAACTTTGAGTTCAAATTTATTTAAAACCATCTTAGATATTGATAATTAAAAATAGACCTCCCTTCCGTTAAATTTGTTTCATTCCCCACCACTTAGAACCTTAAATATTCTCATACGTATTTGGAACCCTGATGTTAATAAAAATTGAATAATTAAAGTATAAAGACTTTAAGGAAACTTTCCATTTATGAGCATCCACGAAACAAGTTTTCGCCATACTGGCATACATACCTGTGAACGTATGTTCGTTCATGTTATCTTAAAATTTTCCAAGAATTTAAAATTACTATGTATGTAAAAAAAAAAAGAAAAACATTTCTGTTGCAGAAAAGATATACGCGCTAGTATACTTTCGTATACAGATAGATAATTACGAGACTTCCATAGACCATCAGTAAGTATCAGTAAGAGAAGTTTCGAATTAAATATATGTGCCAAAGCACCAAACATCAAAGGGCATATCTGTTAACTTTTCCGTGCGAAATAAATGTCTGTATATTTAAATCGCTACGGAAAAATTTCTCCACTTTATATTAGTGCCACCTGTAGATCTAACCTGATCTCATAAAAAGAATTACAAGCGCTGATCGGCTGACAGAAACACATATTGGCTTTGATTTCCGTTCCGAAAATCAGCAGAAATTGAAATATTAGATTCAGGCCACGGCTTAAATAAAAACCAGCTCGAAAATATCGATAACCGATATACATCGGAAAGGAAATATCGATAAGAAATATCGAAATAATTGGATAAAATTATCGATATATCGGCTAATTGATAATATCGTGAACATTCCTACAGCAGCGGCATAAAGATTACAATGGAAGCGGTGAGTTCTTATTTTGACAAAAAATTTGTTTGTAAATTCCAATTAAATGCGATAAAAGCGGAAATGGAGTGTTTTTTTTTTTGTTATTTTCGCGATAACTAAAATTTTCTAAAGTTAAATCCGACGAAAAGCAAATGGATTTGATGATAATAAAATTGGTAAGTATTTCAAGAATTGTATGTATCGCGACGTACAGCCAGGTAAAACAGAAAAGATAAAAAGGCGCAAAATGTCTACCTATGGGTACCTTAATTTTTTCTTGAAATTCGCTCCTTTTCCGTGCTTCAAATTATTTCTTGCTTGTGCATCAGGGGCCGCATGCCGCTGCTGCTTCGTTCAGGTTTCTATTATTAACCAGTTTATCGATTCCCGAGCAATTGGGTTTTTAATATCTTGTTCACCAACTTGGGATTGACACTTTTGATAACTTTTTAGGACTGGATACAAAAATATATAAACTTCACTTTTTAATTTTCTTGTCGATTAATTTTTATCATGCCAGTAGTATTCATCACACCTATGCTTTTCTTCTTTTTCTCCCTATCTTCATCTGCATGTCACCCCGAGCTCGAGGAAACGCACTTCTCTCGGTCTGGGTGCATTCGAATATTCTGATTGACAGCCGCCGGCATACACGCTGCAGTCTCTCGTGTAGCATATTGCTATATGCAATACGCTACGACCATAACAAGACCAATCCATAATACTCCCGGCGAGACCACTTTTCCGCTCGTGATTGTGCGAAATTGGTGCGTCGTGGAAAATGACTTTCTATGAGATAAATGCTCACAACAGAGCACTAATGTCCCTGAATGAAAGAACGGAACAAATATATGCGAAATGTAGTAACTGGGAAGAGTACACCACTCGATAGTACTCCCGGCGAGACCACTTTTCCGCTCGTGATTGTGCGAAATTGGTGCGTCGTGGAAAATGACTTTCTATGAGAAAAATGTTCACAAGAGAGCACTAATGTCCCTGAATGAAAGAACGGAAAAAATATATTCGAAATGTAGTAGCTGGGGTGTGTGTGACCAAAGTACATGAAAATGGTTTTTCCGGCGACAAAAACGTCCCGAAAAAGTTTTCTGAATCAGGAAAAGAGTGCACCTCTCGATAGTACTCGATCAGACTTTTAATTTGATTTGTAATAACATAGCATGCATTCCATTCACTTCGTTCCAAATTTTTGAGATGTGAAGTTCTGAACTGCAGCCCTGGGTTTGAACACTTACAGAGTTAACCTGGTAATCATATAAAGCCTAGTACGCTGTTCAAGCGCGAATTTCGCTTGCATTCTGGGCATATAATTCTACACAGAAAAAAATTGTGGAGAAAATGTTAAATCACAAATTAATTTACATTAAACTGACTGAAATCACAAATTAAATATATGTGCCAAAGCACCAAACATCAAAGGGCATATCTGTTAACTTTTCCGTGCGAAATAAATGTCTGTATATTTAAATCGCTACGGAAAAATTTCTCCACTTTATATTAGTGCCACCTGTAGATCTAACCTGATCTCATAAAAAGAATTACAAGCGCTGATCGGCTGACAGAAACACATATTGGCTTTGATTTCCGTTCCGAAAATCAGCAGAAATTGAAATATTAGATTCAGGCCACGGCTTAAATAAAAACCAGCTCGAAAATATCGATAACCGATATACATCGGAAAGGAAATATCGATAAGAAATATCGAAATAATTGGATAAAATTATCGATATATCGGCTAATTGATAATATCGTGAACATTCCTAGCACCAATGCAAATACCTCATACCATCATATGACATTCAGGTGTTTCGCTGCTGTAATACGTCGAATTTATTCGCACAGGGTAATTAAGTACTGTTCAACTAAATGATTCAGTTAATTAGGATTACAGATGTCCTGTAGAATTTCTTATGGCATCAATATATAAAAAATCGATAAATGAATGAATAAATCACGTGGCAAACGGTGTATGTAATGTAGGCATATCCCTTCAAGTTCGCTTCAAGACCTCCGTATACCTTGGTCTCGTATGTATCGCGACGTACAGCCAGGTAAAACAGAAAAGATAAAAAGGCGCAAAATGTCTACCTATGGGTGCCTTAATTTTTTCTTGAAATTCGCTCCTTTTCCGTGCTCACAACAGAGCACTAATGTCCCTGAATGAAAGAACGGAACAAATATATGCGAAATGTAGTAACTGGGAAGAGTACACCACTCGATAGTACTCCCGGCGAGACCACTTTTCCGCTCGTGATTGTGCGAAATTGGTGCGTCGTGGAAAATGACTTTCTATGAGAAAAATGTTCACAAGAGAGCACTAATGTCCCTGAATGAAAGAACGGAAAAAATATATTCGAAATGTAGTAGCTGGGGTGTGTGTGACCAAAGTACATGAAAATGGTTTTTCCGGCGACAAAAACGTCCCGAAAAAGTTTTCTGAATCAGGAAAAGAGTGCACCTCTCGATAGTACTCGGTCAGACTTTTAATTTGATTTGTAATAACATAGCATGCATTCCATTCACTTCGTTCCAAATTTTTGAGATGCGAAGTTCTAAACTGCAGCCCTGGGTTTGAACACTTACAGAGTTAACCTGGTAATCATATAAAGCCTAGTACGCTGTTCAAGCGCGAATTTCGCTTGCATTCTGGGCATATAATTCTACACAGAAAAAAATTGTGGAGAAAATGTTAAATCACAAATTAATTTACATTAAACTGACTGAAATCACAAATTAAATATATGTGCCAAAGCACCAAACATCAAAGGGCATATCTGTTAACTTTTCCGTGCGAAATAAATGTCTGTATATTTAAATCGCTACGGAAAAATTTCTCCACTTTATATTAGTGCCACCTGTAGATCTAACCTGATCTCATAAAAAGAATTACAAGCGCTGATCGGCTGACAGAAACACATATTGGCTTTGATTTCCGTTCCGAAAATCAGCAGAAATTGAAATATTAGATTCAGGCCACGGCTTAAATAAAAACCAGCTCGAAAATATCGATAACCGATATACATCGGAAAGGAAATATCGATAAGAAATATCGAAATAATTGGATAAAATTATCGATATATCGGCTAATTGATAATATCGTGAACATTCCTACAGCAGCGGCATAAAGATTACAATGGAAGCGGTGAGTTCTTATTTTGACAAAAAATTTGTTTGTAAATTCCAATTAAATGCGATAAAAGCGGAAATGGAGTGTTTTTTTTTGTTATTTTCGCGATAACTAAAATTTTCTAAAGTTAAATCCGACGAAAAGCAAATGGATTTGATGATAATAAAATTGGTAAGTATTTCAAGAATTGTATGTATCGCGACGTACAGCCAGGTAAAACAGAAAAGATAAAAAGGCGCAAAATGTCTACCTATGGGTACCTTAATTTTTTCTTGAAATTCGCTCCTTTTCCGTGCTTCAAATTATTTCTTGCTTGTGCATCAGGGGCCGCATGCCGCTGCTGCTTCGTTCAGGTTTCTATTATTAACCAGTTTATCGATTCCCGAGCAATTGGGTTTTTAATATCTTGTTCACCAACTTGGGATTGACACTTTTGATAACGTTTTAGGACTGGATACAAAAATATATAAACTTCACTTTTTAATTTTCTTGTCGATTAATTTTTATCATGCCAGTAGTATTCATCACACCTATGCTTTTCTTCTTTTTCTCCCTATCTTCATCCGCATGTCACCCCGAGCTCGAGGAAACGCACTTCTCTCGGTCTGGGTGCATTCGAATATTCTGATTGACAGCCGCCGGCATACACGCTGCAGTCTCTCGTGTAGCATATTGCTATATGCAATACGCTACGACCATAACAAGACCAATCCATAATACTCGCGGCGAGACCACTTTTCCGCTCGTGATTGTGCGAAATTGGTGCGTCGTGGAAAATGACTTTCTATGAGATAAATGCTCACAACAGAGCACTAATGTCCCTGAATGAAAGAACGGAACAAATATATGCGAAATGTAGTAACTGGGAAGAGTACACCACTCGATAGTACTCCCGGCGAGACCACTTTTCCGCTCGTGATTGTGCGAAATTGGTGCGTCGTGGAAAATGACTTTCTATGAGAAAAATGTTCATAAGAGAGCACTAATGTCCCTGAATGAAAGAACGGAAAAAATATATTCGAAATGTAGTAGCTGGGGTGTGTGTGACCAAAGTACATGAAAATGGTTTTTCCGGCGACAAAAACGTCCCGAAAAAGTTTTCTGAATCAGGAAAAGAGTGCACCTCTCGATAGTACTCGGTCAGACTTTTAATTTGATTTGTAATAACATAGCATGCATTCCATTCACTTCGTTCCAAATTTTTGAGGTGCGAAGTTCTGAACTGCAGCCCTGGGTTTGAACACTTACAGAGTTAACCTGGTAATCATATAAAGCCTAGTACGCTGTTCAAGCGCGAATTTCGCTTGCATTCTGGGCATATAATTCTACACAGAAAAAAATTGTGGAGAAAATGTTAAATCACAAATTAATTTACATTAAACTGACTGAAATCACAAATTAAATATATGTGCCAAAGCACCAAACATAAAGGGCATATCTGTTAACTTTTCCGTGCGAAATAAATGTCTGTATATTTAAATCGCTACGGAAAAATTTCTCCACTTTATATTAGTGCCACCTGTAGATCTAACACTGATCTCATAAAAAGAATTACAAGCGCTGATCGGCTGACAGAAACACATATTGGCTTTGATTTCCGTTCCGAAAATCAGCAGAAATTGAAATATTAGATTCAGGCCACGGCTTAAATAAAAACCAGCTCGAAAATATCGATAACCGATATACATCGGAAAGGAAATATCGATAAGAAATATCGAAATAATTGGATAAAATTATCGATATATCGGCTAATTGATAATATCGTGAACATTCCTACTAATATTTGTAAAGTGTTTTTCATTTGTTTTACATCTCCTTGGAAGTGATAGCAAGAAAATTCTTGTAGTGTGGAAAAAATTATTGCAACACAATTTCGTAAAGACTTCCAATTTTTTACCAATAAGCTACAGCCATAAGCAGTCAGATATGTGCATATATAGTTGCAGATTATTAAATTGATTTCAGCAGGTAATTGGTAACAATGAGATATTTACATTTACTTTTACCTGTGCACACCTACATATCTATCTATACAGAGAAGATACGTGTAGCCATCCACCCCCGATTATATTGCTGAGGCAGGACTTGAAGTGGAGCCTGCACTTCGACAGAATACCTTACGTTGAGGCCTGAAAACTGAGGAGACAATGTCTTTTGTATTGCCAGGTAATTGAATGCTTATAGTGCTCAGTTAAATTAATTAGCGGAGACGACGTTCACTTGTGTGCCGTGTACTAGGTATAAGAGGCTGTAAATCATTTTATGAATTGAATGCGGCTTAAAACAGCAACCGAGAGGTTAGCAGGAACCAAATTTACTGCACACAGCTTGCATAATATGTGAGCTAGCTAGGTTATGAATATTGCGCCCATGCCTAAATATAATGAAGGACTTTCATGGATCTTGGAAAAGTTTATTTCACGAAGAAAATGTAACAATCTTCTTTTTATATAAAAAAAAATATCGTGCGTTGTAAAGAGCTGTGAAAATTTTTCGAAGAATGTGGATTGAATGACAAAAAAAAATTAGTGCAGGGTTTGTTCAAAGATGAGTTGATAGTTAAATAATTACGAGACCCTTATCACACGTGTGCCTCTAGAATTCTTTGCAAGAGAGTAAGTTTCGGAATTTTTTTTCATTACTGAAACCTAGGTTCATTTACCCGGATTGGAAAACTTTCCAAACAACGAGGAAAATGTTTGTGTGCTTTGGAGATAATTTGAAAATCTTACTATTAACCTACATAAATGGTTGAACTAAAATGGCAGAATTCTTTATCTAAGTCTAAGGGCGCCCCTATTATGGAGTCCGAAAACGAGATGAGTTTCTAATGAAGATGTGTTTGAATGGTATGTATACCTAACCATATTTTGTGTATAAAAATTATTTTTTTCTAGACATTCGTTCCGTAATAGGTCCCTGAACATGAGTCCATTCTCATCTTGTTTGATATTCTACTCTAAACGTCTCTTGCTGAAACCATTCTGGATCTCATTAAAAATTTAGTGATGTATGACCAATGCCTATTTGAGACATAGCTTAGTCTATATTTAGGGAGCACAAATCAAATATATCACAGTCATAAACAAATTTAAGTAGATACTACACATATCTACATACATCGTTACACCCCCATCTAGCTATATATCAAAGATGGCAGCTACCTCGAATTTCAAACGACGTTATTAACCTACCACCAGATATACGGTGGTAGGTGGGCACTTCAAAACTATTTCGTAGGCAAAATTTTGTTCTGAATTTGTGAGGCTGGAAAAGTGATAAATATGTACATAATATTATGTATTTAGAACTTCCGAGGTAATTGCACACAAAAAAACATTGTTTCGTTTTATTTCGAATGAGTAATGAAGAAAGAGATTTATAAATGTTAAAGGAGTCATGTTCCACATTTAATCTTCCTTACATGCATCTGGATCGAGAAAATTCAAATGGAATATAGAAGAAAACCCTGATGGCAGCCTAACTAGATTAGATGCAGGTAAGCTAAGTATAATTATCAGATGAAGGTTGTAAAGTTATCTGAAAAATAATATTGAAAAGGAAAAGTAAGTGTATTTAGTCAAATAGGTTACTCACCTTCATATTAAGTAGAAACAGGGGATGGTTAAAAAACCATCTAGTCCTATACCGGGACATTTCAATTACAGCATCCATGAAAAGATTTAAGTGATGAACTCGTGATCCTCCATAACAATTGCTCCAGTTATAGGTTACTCACCTTCATATTAAGTAGAAACATTCTGTAAATTACTTGAAAATCGAATATAATTATTCACGCAAGCCTGTTTGTGTCGAGAAAAATAATTTACCGTTGTTTGAAATCGAAATGCGTTGCATTGCATTGCAATGTTTTTTTTGTGGATAAAAAGTATGGTACTGCCACAGTAGCTTGAACTCAAACTTATACGCCGCGCGTTCATGAATCCGTATGATTTTAGGTGATAATAAATGAATTAAAATGATAAAAAATTAATTCATCTGAAATTGCTCTGCTCCAATTTGAAACCTACCTACTTACCTACTTACTTACCTACTGCATTACTGCGACCACTTTAATGATCTTGAGGAATGCATTTCCTCCTATTCGCTGTTTACTCTATTTAAGTGCCTGTGGAAGGACTTGCTTTTACACTGCCTACCTACCTACCTATGCTAGCTAGTTTGCTCTTCTATGTTCAAATCTTAAAATAGATAATAATGGTTTTGAAACCATAAGCAGGAAAACGTATGATATTCCTTAAATACGAAGCTTTGGCAAAAGTATACATATTCTTATTCAATAGTTAAGTCTCACACTATGACACTACTGAATTATCCTTTAAAATATGCATTATAGCCTACTCGAACTGGAGAAAACAAAATTTCCAGTTAACAAATTGCTTGAGACATACCAAATTTACATGAACTAACGAATTGCGGTAAAATACCACGGATATAGTACTCACTAGGTTTATTGCAAGACGCCGTTCGTTATCCACATCTAACTAACTTTAATAGGCGATATTAGTTGACTTGTTTAATTATGACAGGTCTACGCGAGACGCGGTTCACTACCCACAAAGTCCGAGCAAGGTAGAACCAGTACCCGCGGAGGATAATATTCCACAACGTACAAATATATTCTAGCCAATGCTTTGACATCGAACCTTCATCTGGTAGAATAAAATAATGTATTGATTACCTGTTCTTTCCGATTAATTTTCAAATTAAATTAAATAAAAACAGAGTCAATTACACCATGGCTCTCTACTGCCGGGAACGGTCAAAGTTAACAACAGCTTTCAAATGCCGGGCCTTTGTACAGATAGAGATGCAAATTATAAGGTTTAAAGTCCTGCTAAGAAATCAGACTGCACTCTGTGTAATACCAGACAATAAAAGTGGCAGAAACGTAACCTACGTGTACACCCTTTACATTGAGGTAGCCAGAGTAATAAAAGATTTATTAGAAAAATGTTACTCTCTGATTTTGAAGACTTGAAAATATCAAGCAAATATGAAAAAAAAAATCAATCGGGAATGTAGCACTTTTAAAAATAATATAAATATCTCCAGCTTGAGGGAGCCATGTCTAAGGCCTAAGGGCAACGGTAGACATTTTGTCCTGAAGTTAAGCTGGTTCTGCCTTGTTGAACTAAACAAAAATTCATATCACGTATGACAGCATTTTACGCGCTACTACTGTGGCAGTTTTTATTTTTTTCTTATATGCATGGATAACAAGCGGCCATATTCAAAGAAACCCATGTAAGTGATCCTATTCTATCGCAGATCCTAGACATTGTAAAGGTATCTACCTTGAGAAAAAAAAAACTTTTAAACAACCACATTCTGCAAACAACACAAGTTGCAAGGCAACAAACAATTGAAGAATCGATTTTTCAAAAAAGTACAATTGTTTAATTCAAGTCTTACCTACCTACCTAAACTGATTGTGATTTCTTTTATTCACATCGCCTTTTCTGTAATTTAAGTTGAAATTCATAATGTCTGGATGATCAAAATCTACCCAAATGATTTTTTCTGTTCCTTTGGAATGTTTCATTGTCATCCATTTCTATCTTTTGCTCCCCAATGCATTCCTATATAATTTCATCTTGACGTCTAGCTGCTTCATCTAATTCATGTGGTTCGATTAGTAGCATAGTTCATAAGAGCTTTTTCATGACTGTATGTTGATTACAAATAAATAAATTACCTTTCCCCAATTAACTGCAGGCGATTTCCTTAATTTTGGAATTCTCATTGGACTTAACAAAAAAAATTCTTCCACCCTTTTGGCAAATCTGCCGCGGTCTTTGTTTTCAAGCGATATCTTAAACCACACGTCACTGTCTGAACACCCACTCTATGAAATACTGTAACATACATTAAAGAACTGTGAAACAAATACAGAATCGTAATAATATTTGGTCGGTGGTGATCTACATTTAAACCGTGGTATACTCTAATTATTGTAATTCTTGATCCACCAGCTCCTTTTTCGATTATCCGCTTAATTTTTTCATTCATAGAGAACTCTCAATTCCCACTTATCTTTAAAATACCTCTATGAATAAATATACCTACAAATCAAGTGTATAACAGCACTCATACTGTCTTAACCATGTTGAAGGTCTCTATTAAAGATTGTTTTGATTCTCCATCACTACCTTTCATAATCTCTACTGTAAAGAAGGGTCACTGCCAACTGCCAATTACTATTTAAATTGTTCCTATTCTTTGTTTTACCTTCTGAGGAGATTTTAACACTTGACTTACTGCTCTTTACCTACTGCATAACTTTAAGACTTATTATCTCCAATAGATGTGATCATGTTCTCTTCCAATATTAGCATATTGCTCGTTGTCCAATATTTCATTTTTAAAATTGTTAATTATTTGTGAAAACATTTTTCTTTTTACAAAGACACTATAGCAGTTGACTTACATTTAAACGAATTATATAATCCGTGAAGTTTTTTAAATCCTTGTTTTCATAAAATGGTTTTTGTGGAATTTTTGTTGTGGCTTTATATTATTTAAATTATTTAAATTGTTCCTATTCTTTGTTTTACCTTCTGAGGAAATCTCTCTGCATTTTAACACTTGACTTACTGCTCTTTACCTACTGCATAACTTTAACATTTATTATCTCCAATAGATGCTTCCCATAATGAAATCTTTGTTTTACTTCCTCAAGATTATCTGGATCAGCTACGTATCCACTAGGTAAACTAACTTCCATAACAGCCATATTTGAAACGTTTTCATCTCCTTGAGGAATGAAGCTAATTTTAAGATAAGAACAATTAAATAATATGCCTGCGAAGTTCTAAAGTTACAGTAATTTTTCCATTTGTTCCCTTGTCATCTGAGAAATTATTCTCAACGTCTCGTTTTTCAGTGTTGTATTTTTCAGCGAATTTAATAAGTGCTTGAAGTCCAACAACGGTATCTTGAGTAGACGAAAATCCACCATTGCTATTTCTCTCGGAAATCAACCATTTCAAAATCGGCAGGGTTTCTTCTCCAGCGCCGCTTTCTAGCAAGGCTAACATACTGTATGAAGTTATTTCAATATCAGTGTTCTGAGAACTGCACCAAAAACAATCCTTTTCAGCTTTCTCGGGTTCTTTTTCTGCCCACCATTGCGTCGCCTAAAAAATATTAGAAGGAGATGTTACTCATAAAAATCACTTACCATCCTTCTTAGTGCGACTATTGAGTTTTCCTAAAATTTCATCTTTTTGATCATGCTTGGCTTTTTGCAGAGTATATGCAGATATAGAAAGCGAATAAAGATCAGTTTCGTCATCTATGTTCTTAACTAAATAAGCCAAGCCCTTATTGATTACGTCTTGGTAGGTTGGTATCTCTTCCTGTAATATAAAATGTGTTGGGTGTTAATTTTTTAAAGCAGTTGTCATGCTTCTTACTTTGTTCTCAAGGAATGCCAGCAAAGTAAAAGCAGTCAATGATAATCCTTTTCCAGACTTATCTTCGTGATGATGATCAATTATTCTACCAGTTTCCGGGAAGCTTCCATTTTCTACTTGATTTTTAGATAAAAATTCCAATGCCTCTTTAATTACTTTATTGTCAATTTCAGTGAAATCTTCAGCTTCATGGAATGAACGAGCAACATAGGCTGTAAGCCAAGTACTTCCGCTTTTATCGGATTTTCCGAAAGCACTGTACGAACCGTCGTCATGTTTGTAGGTTAATTCACGTTGGTAACCAACTTCTAGATGCCTCTTTGCTTTATTTTCAATTGTAGGAGTCAATTTGTTTGTGCTCTAAAAATAGAATAAGAATTCCCCTGTTAATTTTATTTGCAATTAAATTTAACAAATTAGATATTTTGTATAAACACGCAGATACAATAGATAACAAGTTTGAGAAAAGAAAGAATAAATCCAACCTACTTGGGAGACAAAAATCAATGCCTACTAGTGGTTTGCTAAGAAAGTCAACATGGACAAAATTTCAATGTGATATAAATATTAAAATATAAGAGCGAAAGTACAACTCGTACCTTTACATTATTTTTGGCCTATATCGCAGTATACGAACAATAAATATATCGTAAAAGCTTCATAGTTCTAACGTTTAGGTTACAAAATAATAAATCAAAGGAAATCAACATAAACTTACCGTTAAATATTTGAGAACAAGAATGTTTGGCACAAAATTAACCATATTCTGTTCACCACATCCATATGGCATTCGAACTAATTTATCCAAATTTTTAATAGTGGGTCCAAGTAGGTCGCCAACAACAGATATTTCAGCATAAACCGAATCAGGTACAGCATCTTCAGGTACGTCAATAGTAAGATCGTGCGTTTCTTCGTCTTTATCTTTCAAATTGAGTAGCACAGCCTTATTGACAAATTCAGTAACACCCTCTGGATCAACTCGAAGAATTTGTTGGACAATATCTTAATAAAGGTCAATACTCTTTCAGCATGCACCCTACACAATTTTTTTACATTAGGGACAGAATTATGCGAATATCATATTGTTTCATCCTTACGCAAATATTTATTTATAGGTCGACGTCGAACACATGACGATGGTACAGTTGCAGACAGTCATAACTAGTACCTACCTAGACCTAGTACATAGACCAATGGGCATGCCAGGCATGGCTCAAATGCCAATTTATGCTGCAACACTCTATTCCTGGAATGCCAATGTTCGCAGGAATGCCGTCTCCAGTTATGATCAGAAAAGAATTTCCTGAAACTTAGTTCTGACAGTCTTTTATTGATGTTAGAAAAATAGCTTTTGCAAAACTTTCACATCATTGGGTTGACGTTGTTGTAAAACTAAAACTGATCGCAAATGGAAAACATGGTTCCCTCAATTACCTTCCTATACCTACTTAAACTGACTTAATTATTTGTAATTAAAATTTGTAACATCCCATAGTTATGGAAAACTCTTATACATGACTATAAACTCACTCAAACATTGCTTATCACGTCAAGAAGATTTATACTTGTGGCCTGTCGAAATTACAGCCTTCCTACTTAAATTAGCTTCCTACAGCCTTTCTACTTAAATTAGCTTCCTACAGCCTTCCTATATCTACACTGCGTTCCTATACCTACTTAAACTGACTTAGCCACTTAGAGCTTGTCAAAATTATAAGTTTGAAGTTGTGGGAAAAATGATTCCTTGGATTATTTTTAAAAATATTCTAACCAACTGACTTGTACCTACCTACATACATCAGTTGAGTGATACAATCATAAAATAAATTTATAATTTGAAAAATTAATAATGTCTACAGATGTAAAAAAAAAAATTTCTCCAAAAACACATTAGTAATCCAAAACTGGTAATGAATTACATTTTCCTTAGAACGAGAGCCAGGCTATTGATAATTTCATTTCACAATATACAAAAAAATTTATAGACAAAAGGATTTGATTGGTGCTTACCTGTGTCGGAAATTCCGGAAACCCATTATGATAAATCAGTATGTTCGGTAGAATTTATGTTAGATATATTGAATCATAAATTTCTGCAGAATTAATAACAAATGAAAATAAAATTGAACAGCAATACCCTTTAACGCCCAACCGCAAAACTAGTCACAGTTAAACTTTATACATTTAAATCCCTGAGCTATGTCGGAGCACCAACTTAAACATAGAATAGAAGCGAGTAGAATTTTGTTCTGAATTTGTGAGGCTGGAAAAGTGATAAATATGTACATAATATTATGTATTTAGAACTTCCGAGGTAATTGCACCACTGAGGTTTTACATCAGCTTATTATACAAGCATATGGTGTAACCTTTCCCTGTTTAACAGTTTTTCATAGTTCCTAGTTTCTCTATTAATGCAGTGAATAGTCAAAGTCATGATTTATCTTTGCATTTTCATTCAGTGATTCGATTGAATCAGCTGACAATTATTTCGGTCGTCAGTTTTATACTTGACAGTTTGATTTAATTCAATTCACTCGCGAGCAATTTATATTTTTTACTCGCACGCGAATAAATCATTCGATATCGAAATTCAAATAAGTACATATATAAAATAGAATTATTTTACTAGGCTGGAGATAGCTTTTATTTTAAATTTTGTTTCAAGTAGGTTTCAAGTCCAGGTTGCCTTTAAAAAAAGAAAAAAAAAGAACAGAACTAATATTAAAACAACAACAACTGCATAAGACAAACATCCTTCTAATGCTCGCTTCCTTGTGAGTAGCCACGGACCGGGTTTTATTGTATTTTGTATAGAGGAAATGGCATACTTTGCAGTACTGATAATAACGGTGACTGCGTGTCTAGAACTGGCCGTTGTGCTTACTCCGGAACGGGTGAAGGTTTGTCCATTTTTTAATTTCACTAGGCACAAACAAGCCCTGGCAGCAAGTGTTGTTTTAAAGAGGCAAGTTCAGTTGTTAGCGGCAATGTGGAGTGCTTAAAAGTGTACTTTATCTATAGAAAAAAATGAAAAGAAAGGTTCATTTAGTCCAGCTTACTGGCACTTCGCATTAATATCCGAAGAAAACTGGTATGCAGCGAAAGGTTACACCATATGCTTGTATTAATATATTATTAATATTAAGATTGGAGGGAGAAAAAAAAATATTAATTTTAGGAACGTGAAGCTCTTTTTGGACAAAGATATGTTCATTTTGAAACTGATTTTGATGAATTGATCTTAGGTCATGCCCAAGATGAAGCTAATTTTGCTTCGAAGTTTATTTTCTATTGGATAAATCCATAGATTAGTAAAGGTACATATTTATTTTACATTCAACAAGTACAATTAAAAATTTTAAATATTATTTTGTAAAAATTCTTGAATTTAAAGACGAATTGCACATTAATTAAACATCTTGCATTCGACCTACAAACAAAATATTATCTAGTAAAAATCAATTTTTTTTTCTTCTTGTATATACTTACTAGTTAAATATAGTCCGTGCCGAAGAGCTCATTGCATGCCTTTGCCGTAGCGTCTTTGCGGGCCAGTATCATCGACTGGCCATACCCATCAAATGTTTTGTTATCTACTGTTACTTGAATGTGAAGCGGAGGCACCCAACTATTACCAGCGTCTATAAATCCTATCCCGTGCTAAGGATAACTTTTTCTTTAGTATCTTCGACTGGCCATATATAATAAAAAGTAATTACTTCATTAACCCGGGCTGATTTACACTAACTGACTTTGTAGAATATCTAAGCAACAGTTCCTGCCCTTTTATAATGAACATCTTGCGGCCAAAAAGTGGTAATTTCCTGCAAAGAATCGATGAATGCTTTCGCTTTGATTCTGTTCACTTTACTTTGCACTAATTGAGATTGCGTTTCTCTATGGACACCCCATAGAATCATACATATTTATAGATACAAATTGTTATATAATGTATATATATAAAAGACAGAGTATCTACAATGTGTCTTATGAAGCCTCCTTTATGGTGAAAAACTACCAACTTGCGCCGTTAAATTTAACTTTTAACATTATTTTAAAAGTATCTTCTTGGGCATTAGCCTTTACCTCCCTGTGAGAGGGGATAAAGAATTCTCTCACGGTATGTTCTGCCTGTCGTAAAAGGCGACTAAAAGAACAAAAGGGGGGGTACAGTTGCACAGCTTAGTTGTAGCGTCATCCACTTGGAAGACAGACAATAGGCTTGTGAGAACCTGCAAAAATTTCCTGTTGGACGTTCGTGCGAAAGTACGGCTTGGTGAATTTGTAGCGATTCCCGTCGGTCCAATCCACACTAGAGTGGCAGGAGTGTTTGTCGGTGTTTAACGTTTGCCAAGTGATGCATCTCTCGTTCGGTGCAAATGTATTGTATTGACGTAAGCGTTCAATTTTGACGTTGTTCATACAGTACTTTGCGTTCCGAAAACCAGAGTAGATGTTCTCTTGTGTGCGTAAAATAATCGTGTTGATCGGAATTACATGCATCGTTCTGCCTTTGGCGAAGCGATTCTGTAGATTTCGTTAAAAAAACTGAGCGTGTAGACATCGAAGTGCTGTAGTGGAATCGGCAACTTTTGCTTTTTATTCGAGCAAGAGGTCGTTCTACTCTCGGTAGTCGTATAGCCAACGATTATTCGACAGGCAGGATTTACACCAGCAAATGGTTAAAATATCCAGAGCGAAATGTAGCCTGTATAGCGCGCATTGTTTTGGCATCAAATGCCTCACAACAATTTGTTTTGCGACGTTTTTTTGGTGGTGGTGTGGTATAAAGCCCTCTCACTTCATCGAAATGTCAGCGATATGCCGTCTATGGAAATGACGCATCAAATGTTTTATGGGCTGATAAGTATTTCAGCCATTCTTCTTCTCTAACAACGTGCACGAAGGACATTTATGCAATGTTTTCCTGCATAGACGTTGGCGGAGTGTAACAGAATTGTAGCTACCATTCTGTAACCCGTGTTTGTTCATATGTATGAACGCAATATTTTCAAACTGGTCTCTTGTAACGTTGTTACGTTTAAAGTAAATGCAAATATTTGTGCAGCGGTTGTTTAAGTTGTGCAATTTCACAGCATCAAGCCCATAACACAGATGTTGTAACATATGTTGTATTTAGTCCACCGTTCGGTACAAAGTGCCTTTTTCGTATGAACAAATAAGAACGTTCCATAAATATCTCGGACGTCAATTGAGGAAGAGCTAAGAATTTTCAAAGTTTTCTGTAAGCATGCGTTCCATCTCATTGTTGAATATCTCGATCGTATCGTTTGGCGCCAAAAGTAATTAGATTGGTCCGAAGATATATCTGAGAAACCATGGAGTATGTGAATACTGCGTAAAATTTGTAACGATGTCAATTTTGTATTTGGACTTGGCTAGAAATAGTATAAAATGTATTTTCTCGAAGTTATCTTATGCCCATGCCTTATTCAATTGGGAGAATGAATGTAAATGGACAGTTTCATGGGAAAGCGCAGAGATTGCTGTAGCTTCAGACTGTTGCCTCGTGCAGTTTGGCTTTTTTAATTTCTAGGCAAAACCACTACGTACGAATATCTTGTTGTTTCGGTTTTTTTTTTTTTACGTTTGTGAATAGTATATCCGTTTTTTCATCGCCCCATTTTTTTTGTCTTTTGTGGTGAGATTCCACTCTCTTCTGTCTTGTCCCCTGTAGGGGGGGTGAGCATACTCCTACAGTAGGCTCTGCTTGTCGTAGAAGGCGACTAAAAGGGCTTGTCTCTGAACCTATACCGACATATTCGGGGCGAGATTCAGAGACACCTGCATGATTTAGCAGCATCATGCAGTTATCACAGAATAATACTGCTAAAAACCTTCTCACTTTCCAGTGAACGTACATGATTTAGCAGGATCATGTAGTCGGGTTGGTGGCGGATGATTCCAAATCTCTTTTGGAACAACGGCAGCACCCACAACCTCTCAGAGAGGCTACTGCTAGGAGGAGACCCAATTGGAAATCCGGGATTGGGGTGTGAGATCGCGACTGGTAGTTTATGGGAACTGCCGGGTTCTCATACGGTTTACCATCATCCATTCCGGTACTCTTTCAGGGAGACGTTCGCGAAAGCTTGCTTCTCTCGGATCTTTTTAGATTCTGGCTTCGAGGCGCAAGTTGTCGGTTAAGACGGCAGCCCCACCGGCTCGTTTGACCAGGGGAGGGGGATGGCGGATGGATGATGCGATCGTAGAGATAGCCGGTCTTTCGGGATCTCACGACGGTTGGGGTAAATCAATCATTGGCCCGTTGGTGTTGATTTTCCCCAGATGAAGAAGAAGGTAGAACCGAATGGGCTCGTCGAGACCTGAGACGATAAGCAGGCGAAATATGGAATATGGCCGATTATGCATATGTTTTAACCGCGGTGCGACGTGTTCTTTTTGGTGCGGGAACACTGAGGTCGATATTAGCATCGGTTACCCTTGGAGGTAACCACCCAGCTTTGCGACGTGTCGTTTTGGTTGCGGCGGCACTGAGGACGAAGTTAGCAACCCACCCCCTTCCTCATTATTTGAGAATTTTCGGGTTACTCTCCACAAATCCCTTTTTGCGGGACCTAACCTGCGAAGGTGTCGAGAGTAACCCAGGACCCCCAAAACGGAAAAATGATACACAAACAGTAGAAAATGAAGCAACAGCAACAACAAGATATACGTGCGTTAAGATGGGGTTTGCAAAGAACTGTAAGAATGACATACTGCGCGAACAAATACAGTCTGACGTTGCGGAAGTGTCTGCACTTTCCGTAGAAGTGTCGATGTATATCCATTTCAAATTGAATGATGCATGGGGAAACGGTGACTTTGGGAAAATAAAATTTTTAGACTATTATTACCCTTTGATAAAGGGAGCAAAGTCTAAATATAACATTGACATGCAGTACAAAGGTTTACGTGGCTCTCGCATAGGACGTGGTCTCTACGATATGTCTTTTAAAACGAATCTATTTAAGTTTGATGCCAGGCATTACGAGACTGTGTTCAATAATAACATTTGGATGCATGCGTATAGGAGAATCAGAAAATTCTTATATCGTTTCTCAAGAGATAAACGAGAAGTTTATAAAACGTTAGATTATTTGTTCACACGCCGAAGTACATCTGTACCGAAGGCTGAACTTTTGCAGCAAATGACTGCACATCTTGGTTATGTTGATGATGATGTTAAGTTTTACAACATTGAGCAACAACCACATAATTATTTGCAGATATTTTATAAACTGCAACGGTACAACGAGACAAATAATTTGAAAAATTTTGCTCTCGTACCTATATTATTTACATTCTTTCAGATTTTCTTGCCCATAACAATTTTGAGGGTAATTTTATGATAACTAGTCCAACATAAAGACAAACTAACTGATGATACCCTTTAGGCGAAATAAATGAACTGAAACGGAATCAAACAATTACACTAGTCCTTTTAGGTATTCTAATTGTTTTTATGATGATTCAGTATGGACTACGTATTATTGCATGGAGCCGTAAAACACCAAGTCTATCAACTTGTATTTCGAGCAGAGTTAAAATGAACAAGACCACCGCAACAAATTTAGAAGCTACAATAACAAATACAGCACCAACAATAGATGCAAAATTAAGAGCTGATGGTTCACAGATTATTTCAATGTCTGGTGAGTTTGGATTTAGTTGAAAAATTATGTGCTCTCTTGATACAATCAATTTATTACCTAAATGCATACATATATGTATACATACATATATATTACATCTTAATAAATTTTTCAAGGTGTTGATGGATCAGTTGTACAAACTGTGAGTACACCGATAAGTACTCGATATCCAGCTGAAAATAGTACAACCGAATACTCATATGACAATGCTGCCCTTCAAATTTCACCGGTTGGAGATAAACCCAATGGACCGGAAACAACATTTTAAAATTATTAACAATGTTTATGAGAAGTAAATGTATTTTCAAAAATGTTCACACATCACAAATTCATTCTTAATATATTAGATAGTAGGTGATATACATACATACATACATACATATATGCATAAGTACAGTCTTAGATATCCGTCCACATTAGATTATATCATATGTACTTAAATTGTTAAAAAAAAAAAAAAAACAAAAACAAAAAGCTCAGTAAAGAAAATGTTATCGAAATTTATATCTACATTATAATAATATTGATCATTTCTAAACCCAATATTGATTCCGTCTTAAAAGTGGGTTTGTTGTTAGATGTGGATGTTGTACTGTTTGATAATCAAAATCATTTGGCACTTCACATGATGAACTCCAATCATCATGTTCTATATAAGGTTGATATTGACTTGGTGGTACCATTTGTTGTGTCTCATCTAATTCATCTGCAGTATCTTCATCCATATCATAGTCGTGTAGTTCAGGATCATGATTACCGACAGGTATAATTTTACAATGTGGAATATTACTTAGGCAAGGAAGAGGAGTAGATGCTGCTGTTGCTGGAATCGATTCGCTCTCAGATGGTGAATAAATTTGATTGTTACTTAACATAACAAAATCTGGTGGACGTGGTAGTGTTGGAGGTTGAGCATCCTTTTGTAAATCTGATTTTTTTCGACTTTTATACTTAAAACGTATAACAATTAGGACTACACATACAAAAACTATTAAAATTATTAAGGCACATCCTAGAATTACATAATTCAATGTTGAACCATTTGCTTTTTCAACATTTACTGTTGTGTGCGTATCAATATTTCGTTTATTAAAAGAATGTATCTCTACGGGGACAATACTCTGTGCAGGCTGAACAGATTTTACCGAAACCAAATATTCAAAAGTATCTTTTAAAGTGAATATATTCTCTGGAAGTTTTTTACCTACATAATATACAACGCCACTTTTTAACTCCTTATATGTGAATACGCTAACATCTTTGTCGTTTAAAATTTCCGTTTCTCCAGAGTTTCGTATGATTTTTCGGATTGTTCCAGCATTTGGTGGAGTTACAATAAAAATTTTCGGATTATATTTATTCAATTTACTTGCAATTAAATTCTCTGAAGTAATAACTGATGTCAGACGTATTTTATCACCTTCTGTTATTGATATTGCATTAATTTTTATAAATGGATCAACTTTAATTCGAATTTCACATACAGCACCGCAATTTCCATCTGAGACATATGCATATATCTGAAAAGATTTAATATAAATTGTACAATTTTTAATATTTGTGAGTAGATCTATCCAGGATGTTTCAGATAGTGTGGTTAATCAATCATCTGCTGATAAGTTACGGATTCCCGATAAGACAAATTGTTCGAGAGTGGTAGGGGTAGTTAAAATGCGTTGCTTGGGATGTTGAAAAGGTTAATAAATCATCTTAATTTCTAACGCATTTGAAATTTATTAAATAAATATTCACCCCAATAAGATCGATCCTCATCCGTTTCGAAGTTAGATCAACATTTCGGAATTCATATATGTAATTATAAAAAAAAAATTTGACAAAAATCAAGTCATCAACATCAGTATTTCGTACCGAAATTTTCCTATATACTTCCCCTTCCTCTGTCGAACAATTTCCCGTCATCCTATACAAAAAAAATTTACCTGAAACGTATCATTCGCCTTACTTATATCAGTCTGCATATATACAATTTCTCGATTTTCTAGCTGACTCTGATTGAAATATAAAGTCGGCTGATGATTATATAAAATAATACCGCTTAAAGGTGAATTTGTAATATTATACAGTAGCCTGCTCCGAAGTACATTTGTACTAATCGCGATATGATTCATTTCTAAAATCGCCGTATTCGTTCCTTGTTGTATTTTCAAATCGTTTTGTTCTTTTTTACAATTCATAAATATTGGGTGGACATTTATGTTAAATATTTCATAAGCTGGCTTAAACTTTCCATCAGATACTTTAAAGTAGAAAGATGTCATCCGAGGATTACCATAATGAATGTAAATGATTCGTCCATTATTAATATCAGCTTGAGAAAATTGATTTCCATATGCTAATAAATCTTGAGCATCTCGATTGTTGGAAAGTTTTACAAGAATTCCTAATGTCGGTCCACTTATAACTTCATAAATAATTTCATCAGAATTTGTATCTGCATCGGTTGTGAGTAATTCATTTTTAGTAATTGTTACATTTTCACCTTCGACAACAGAAATATTTGGAGATTGTGTGATAAGAACAAACGGTTGATCATTAATTGGATTTACTATTACCGGAATCGACAGATTGCAGAGTAATATATTTCTGAAATCATAATAAAAAATATTATAATCTATTTATTTGTTAAATTTTATAATATAGAAATTTCGATTAAAAATACTGTGACCTATTATATGAACAGTTAGTAATTGGTTTGGGGGGCAACTAAAAAATTATATGGTAAAGAAAAGGTAGATCCTAATGTTTCGGGTGATGCAACTTAATGTTTTCCATATTGTATGAAAATAATCCTATAATATTGCCTTTTTATAGAATACAAGTGATTCCGCTAAGCTCAAAAAACGTTCCATCCTTATTGAAAACGAACGATAGCTCTTAAATAGAAATAATCGAAGACTCATTAAGGGTAGTGTGCTTGAGAATATGAGTTTGTTTCCCTAGAGTGTGTAAAACAAAGAAAACCCTAGATATGGTCTAATACCAATTCTTACGATACTCCAAATGAATGCCCGTATGTAATTTCGTATGGTCACTCCTTTTCGCCGTTATTTTCAGAACGGTTTTCTCGAGCAGTAGAAATCGCATATATTTCTAGAACGGTTCGTCGGACAGAAAAAACGATTATAGGATTTCGTATTCTGAAGAAGTTTTGAGTACATTAAAAATGTCTAGGACTGATCGTTTTCACAGTACATACATATATGTAAAAAACCTAAATTTTTATATAGCAACGCAAAGAAGAGGTTTGCCCGATTTATTCCATTTTTGAAATTTGTATTGTTATTACTATAAAAACCAGCTCTTTACGTCGACGCCAAATATATTGTGGAAAACGAAATTTTTGTATGGCAACCCCACGAAGGAGTTGCCCGATTTGTATCATTTTCGAACTTAATTTTACTTTTATTTTTTAAAGTCCGTGCACAAAATTTCAGCTCTCTACGTATACGCGTTCTCGAGTTATCGTGCGCACAGACGGACAGACAGACAGACGGACGAACAGACATGCAAAAATCAAAATAACTTTTAATATTATGAATGAATGTCCAATCCATTTTGTCTACCATTATTATTTCGAGGTATTACAAATGGAATGACAAACTTAGTATACCCTAAAGATTTCATCTAGGGTATAAAAACGACTGATTCCTTTCACAGAATACGTAAAAAACCTGAACTATGGTATTCCTTACACAAGAATTATACCTAATTTGTGCCATATATCGTGCGCAAAATTTGAGCTTTCTAAATGAACATGTTCTCGAGTTATCGTGCGGACAGGCAGACGGACAAACGGACATGCTAACATCCATCCATTTTGCTCGACCAGCATTATTTCTATGCGTTACAAATGAAATTTATTTATTTATTTATGATTTTATAGCGATAGCTTACAGACTAAAGTCTCGATTAAAAGCTACCGGATAATATCGAAATCCAAATATTTGATTATTTCATATTTCATTGAAAAGAAGATTAAAATATTAATAATAAGAATTCATTTATAATACTAATTACTAACTATGACTATAGACTAGTTAACAGTATAACTTAAAAATAGAGCAAAAGAAGTTTTAAAGATTTAATCCTATCTTTAAAACTTATTTTCCTTTATTTAATTAGTAAAAAAAAAGAAAAAAAATATATTAAAAAGGATACGAGAAGAATGGAGGAAAAAAATACATTTAATGGGTAGTGCAGTAATTATTCAGAGAGGGGAGTCTCAATCTCATTTCTAATGATTTTTCTAAAGGTGCAGAGACTAAGACCGAGGATGTCGATTTCGTTAAATAGGTCGTTCTGATTTTTTTGTGTTCGGTAACAAGGAGATTTATACCGTAAATTGGTCCTGGCAGTAGTAATTTGAAAAGTTAATGGGCAGCGGATGACTCTAGATAGAGCAAGGAAGCTAATGTTATGGGATAATTCAAGGCAATTTATAAGGTTGTGTGTTATTTTAAATAAAAACATTTCATCTAAGAAAAGACAACGTTTTTCCAGAGAAAAAATACCAAATTTGTCGAGGCGAGTAAAATAATCAAGAAAGCGTCCTTACGTTTTATATAAAAGAAATCTGGTGAATTTTCTCTGAACTGCTTCAATTTGCTGCATATATATACCATAAAAAGGGTTCCATATAGTGCATGTGTACTCTACATGACTTTTTATTAGAAAATTATAAAGAGTTATTAGTGATGTAGTAGACGTGAATGATTTACAAATTCGGAATACAAAACCCAATAGTTTAAAATCCTTGGAGGTAATCCAGTTAATATGTGACTGAAATAACAATTTCTGGTCAAAAATTACTCCTAAATCTTTCATTTCGGTAACACGGTAGAGAGATGATTGATGAATCATCCATCATCTAGTAATAATATAAGTTATTTGCTTTTCTGGAAAAGGTTATAACTTTACATTTGGAGATATTCAACGGCAATAAATTATCTTTGTTCCAATTTCTAAGGTAAGAATATCTCTTTGAAGTAATTTACAGTCCTCTTCTGTGCGAATCACTTTAAAAATTTTAGCATTGTCTGGATATAAGAGACAATCGGTGATTAGTTCGTGCGGTAGGTCATTGATGTAGGGGAGAAAGATATAAGCACCAAGAATTGTACCTTGTGGAACACCGAAGGTTTGTATGAAAGGGCAGGACTGGTGACCGTTTGCAGTCGTTCGCGGATATATGATGCGAACCAGGCAACTAAATTATCGCAGAAACCTATATTAGATATTTTATGGAGTATACGAGAGTGAAACATTTTGTCGAAGGCTTTGCAAAATCGGTTTGAATAGAAAGTACTACTGCAATTTTGTCGGTATAAAGCGTTAGGTTCGTTAACAGTTAACGCTTAATCACTTTTTACATGATGTGTCTGAAATTATTAGCCACTTCATGAACTGCTACAAGTCTTTACGCCGATAGTGTAATACCAACCGACATAACTGAATGCTAGGAGAGGTAGATGGGTGGTGAAGACGGAGTTCGCGCCGCCGCCTCTCCCAGCATTCGGTTATGTTGGTTGGTTTTACACTATCGGCGTAAAGGCTTGTAGCTGTTCATGAAGTGGCTAAAAATTTCAGACACATCATGTAAAAAGTGATTAAGCGTAAACTGTTACACTATCTGCCTATATTTAATGAAGTGCCTAGACTTTTCGTGAAGTGCTGAGTTACATCAAGTGTCTACGACATATACATAGAAACATCCTTCTTCATAATACATATATTATGGAAATTACAAAAAAAAAATACTAATACTACTTACCCTTGCGTAAGGTAAACAGCCATCATAATAATATCGTTCGATGTGTCCGAGTGATCATGAAAATAGTGAATTTTTTGCGAGATGAAATCATTTGGATAGAACAGCTCCCTTTTAGTACTGATAGAAGTTACAGAGCCATGCATCGGTTTATACGGTTCAATATATAATTCTGGATCTCTCATTCCAGCTCGAGTTTTTAGATATTCCAAAATTTTACTAAAATCCAATTTAATAGGAGCCGAACCACCTTCATCAATATGTAGCTTTGAAACAGGTAAAAATCTCAATAGACCACCCGAAGACACTGATATTTCGATATCGAATCGTTGATCGATAAGTCGATTTGTATTTTCGGCGTTGACATCAAAAAAGAATGAATCGTTCGTTTTCAATTCAAGCATAGAGGTTGTATGTTCATAAAGTATTCGACCATTTTCAATATCATTTTGATTGAATTCCGTGATTTCTTTCGTATGTCCACTATCAGGGAATTCATATAGTATTCTACCGAGGTCTGGTGGCAAGGTGATATTATAATGAATCGATCGTGTTTTATCAGAACATTCAAAATATAGATGCTCCGGTAGTATTTGCTTTTTCGTCAGGGGGAAAACATGCAATTTTTCACTATGCACCTTCACTAAGATAACTGGATTCACAGTTATATAAAGAATTTGTTCTGTTGTATTAAAAAGACCATCGGTCACAATGAAACTTATTTCATTTTGTCTTGAATTTGCATCGTGTACAAAACAAATTTTTTGATCATCGATTTGTTGTTGGCTAAATTGTTCGATTTTTAAATTTAAATCATCAATATGCGCCAAATATCCTCCGTGTATATGATTTATGAAAAATGTTAGATTTTCTGCGGGACTATCATGATCTCTGGCCACTAAAACGAAAAAAAGAAAATCAATTAAAATATTCTTCCATATGGATCAATAATATCTGTATTACTTATGTCAGAGTTTCTTATAATATATTTTCCACCATTCCAAACTTGTAGGCCAGTATTTGTGACAATTATTGGAGCTTCATCATTTACCGGGATTATTTCAATTACCAATGTAAAAGGTAAGCTTTCCTTAGTGCGAGCAATAGCAATAAGTTTTACCGTATCTGTAGAATTCTCACTGCCATCATGGACATATTGAACAAGTTCAGATTCAAGTTGCTTTTGTGTAAAGCGAACAACTTTTGATTTACTTGAAACAATATAACCAAACATCGGCTGTTTAACAACTTTATATTCTAAGATTTTTCCCTTATAAAATTCTGAACGTGGCTGCATGAATGTAGCATTCAAAGTTGTAATCTTTCCTAAAATCAAAGATTTTCATTATAAAATTCTATTGTGATTTAAGTTGATAAGCGTGAGAAATTAGGCCGATCCACAACGGCTCTCCCACGGTTCTCAAATTAAACTCCTCTTTAGAGGAGTCATAACTATTCACCTTCAACTACAACCAAAGAGGTAGTCTCTATATATAGATTTTCTGGTATTATTACAATTCTTAATAATAAATTCCGTAACCAAGATAGGCGGAAGGAACAGTAGAAGGTGCTGTTGGATATTCCCGACCGACTTTAGAAAATAACTTACATCAACAGCAGAATAATATAACTAACAATCCTCACTATGAAAATATATATGAATCTATTGAGCAATATCCTTTTTGTTTACTTACAACTTATGGGAATTCTGCGCCGAACAGCGCCTTGCACGCCTTCGCTGCGGCGTCTCTACGGGCCAGTGCTTTCGACTGGCCATAGCCATTGAACAGCTGCCCGTCCACCATTATTTTGACATGAAGCGGCGGGACATTATTGCCCGCGTCAATGAATCCCACCGCAGGGCGCATCTATAAAACAACAACATTATATTATGCAATTATATTAAACAATAATACTTACTATCAACAACAGGCAGGTGGGGTGCTGATTCTGCCACCCTTTTGGCAAATCTGCCGCTGTCTTCGGTTCCTTCGGGGGTTTTTTTAAGGCTGAGGTGGACGGCTCGCATGGTTTCTTTTTCTATTAAAATGAATACAAAATTATTAAAAATAATTTATTATCGAATGGTAATCAACTTACTTTCTCCGGCGCAAATGTCTTCACAACCACCAATTTGTGCGCTTTTTGGTGCACTTTTTCCCCCCTATATGATAGGGAGTACTTTTGTGGTGGTGGTGCTGCAGACGTCGACGGTTGCGGTTCCTCGTCAGAGGAAGAAAAAAGCATTGGTGGTGCCGCACAAGATGGCAACTGACCAGGCCTTATTTCTTCCTCGTCAGAGGAAGAAAAAATGTTTTGCGAATTATCGTCTTCTTGCATTTTCTGTAATACGTAAATAAATTGTGGAGCTTTAGATAAAATTACATAATTATGATATATTATCAATTACTTTTAGATGTCACTATGCAAAGTAATATTTTTATCATTAACCCGCGAAACTCGCTAAATAAATCCAGCTTAAAACTAAATATCTTCACTTCCGGTTACGTTTGAATTTCAAGCACTATATAACTTGCTTAGCCTTTATTTAGGCCGTCATTCAAGGATTTGTTTCTCTCATCCGTCGACCAAAGAGAAGGGCTGTCGGCTTCTCATAAACTGCAATATTTAAAGGGTTTTCTAAATGGCGAAGCGGCCGCATTGATTAAGCACATCACAGTAACTGACGCAAACTACAAAGAAGCATGGTCTAAGCTTGTAGCCCGATATGACAAGAAACGTCATATCTTAAACTCCTACATAAAAGCATTCATCAATCAATGCAATTTGTCGCACCCGTCATCAACAATGTTGCGAAAACTCACGGACACATCTGATGAATTAATCCGAGGAATTTCAACTTTAGGAAAAGAGGCAATGGATAGAGATCCGTGGCTTATCTACCTCATCCTCAACAAAACTGATTCAGAAACCAAACAAGCTTGGGCCGAAGAGATTGCAGCCAATGACCTTCCCTCCTATCAAGACCTGATCAATTTTCTAAATAAGCGATGCGACGCCTTAGAAACTGTTGAGCCATCTATTAAGAGGACACAACCGGGAAAACCAGCAATCCGGGCCCTTCACTCCGACACCTCCAAAAGTTGTCCAGAATGTTCTGAAGAGCATCCACTTTTCCATTGCTCGAGGTTCAAGGCTATGGATATAATGGCTAAGCGTCAATTGGTAACTAAACACGCATTATGCTTCAATTGCCTTAGTAGTGGACATCACGCACAGAAGTGTAAGTCGAGATTTTCATGCCACTACTGTAGACAAGCACATCACTCATTACTGCATCTTAACCAGATAAAGTTACCGCACATCACTCATCAAGCAAGTCCTCTCACCTTCATTCAAACAATGGACTTTTTGAACCAAATAATGGTAATTTTTTGGGAGTAATTGAATTGCTTTCTGATTTTGTTCCAGAACTAAAAGTGCATTTAAAATCAATAACTGAAACGGAAAAAAGAGTTACATCATATTTTTCCCCGAAAATTCAAAACGAAATTATTTTACAACTAGCTTCTAGAGTTCTACATATAATAGTAAGTAATATTAAATCATCAAAGTACTTTTCCGTAATGATAGATTCTACACCGGATTTTCGCAAAAAAGACCAGTTGTCCATAATTATTCGGTATGTTAAAATAGCGCACCAAAAGCCAAGTGTTCAAGAAAGTTTCTTAAGCTTTGTAAATATAATGTCATCGACTGGAGAAAATTTAGCAAACGTCCTTATTGAGGAATTAAATGGATTAGGAATTAAAATTGCTGATTGCCGTGGTCAGTCGTATGATAACGCAAGCAATATGAAAGGCGAATATAAGGGAGTGAAAAGTCGAATTTTAGAAATCAACAACAAAGCATGGTATACGCCGTGTGGTGGACACAACATCAATTTAGTGATAGGAGATAGTGTTAAAAACACTATTAAAAGTCAGAATTATTTCACTACATTAAATAATTTATATAAGATTTTTGCTGCATCAACAAAGCGATGGGCTATTCAAGTAAAACATTTAAAAATTAATCTGAAGGCGCCCAGCGATACTCGATGGGAATATCGCTTTAAAAGTATAAAAGCTGTGAAATACCAGATTAAAGAAATTAGTCTTGCGCTAGATGAACTTAAAAATAGCTACCCAGATTGTAAAACTCTAGCTGTATCTTTAATAAAACAAATAAATTCTTATGAATTTATTGTATTGACAACAATTTGGTATCACTTGTTATCAAAGCTTCACATTTTCAGCCAACTGCTTCAACGAAAAGATATGGCAATTAATATTGCATTACAACATACAAGGGCTATGCTATTATCGCTTGATGATTTCAAAAACAATTTCGAAGAGATTATAAAAGAAGCACGAGAATCATCGGTAAAAATAAATGTAATAGCAAAGTTCACTGAACGGCCTTTTCATGATACTCAAATATTAACAAGTAGAAACAACGACTGTCTTGATAACTCAGCAGAACCTAGTTTACCATTACAAAAACGGAGAGTACATAAACTCAAAAGATTGGCTGACTATTGTTATTATACAGACCATAAAAATATAGCAAATGATAAATATGACGATGTAGATGTTATTAGTACAGATGATATACGAAATGAAGAAATTGAACCACCAGAAGAAGAAATTGAACCAATTGAATGCTGTGATGATATTGATATATGTGAGATCATTCCTGAAATTGATGATGAGTGTAACCATCTAACTGCTGAAGATAAATTTAAACAATCTTATTTTAATAAATTAATCGATGTTGTGAAGGATTCATTGCAAGAACGATTTGAATCGTATAATTCTTTAGATGAAATTTTTGGTTTTCTTTTCGATAATAAGAAGCTAAAAACTATGAATACAAATGAATTCAATACTAATTGTACAAAGCTGGTCAAACACTTGGAAGGCGATATTGAAGAGGTGGAATTTAAAAATGAACTTTCAATTTTAAAATATATTTTAGAAGATAATTTTACTATTATGGAAAATTTGGAATTCATTTTAGAAAGGAATTTGGAAGAATTATATCCAAATGTATGTATCGTATTTCGAATAATATTAACAATACCTATCACCGTTGCTCATTGTGAACGATCGTTTTCAAAACTAAAATTAATTGAAAATTATCTACGGTCTACAATGTCACAGGAAAGACTTTCTGGTTTAGCAATACTGTCGATAGAAAATGCAACAGCCAGAACAATTGATTTCAATGATATAATTGATGAATTTGCCAGTAAAAGAGCTAGAAAAATTACTTTATAATTTTTTTGTATTATTAAGATCAATAAAAATGAATTCAATGATTTTTAAAAAAAAATTTTTTTAGTGTCTGCACAGGGCCCCCAAAAGTTACAGCACGGCGCTGCATACAACGTCGAAGCAACCCAGGTCAATCAAGTCAACAATAATGATTTTAATGATTTTATTTATTAGTTTTAAAAATCAAGACACAAGACATTTCAGACTTCTTTAATACTAATTCCAAACAGAAAATTTAATGCCTTTGCGCTGGCGTTCTGCCTCGCTTTTGTTGCCGTCGCACCAACAGCAACAAAAGAATCGCCGCTGACGATAACCTCCATTTTTATCATGGGCACTGCCCCGAAAGGCCTGCCTTCGTGCCCAAGATGAATGAACTGCGCCCTGGGCCGCATCTATATAAAAAAAAATATATATATATATTATTTAGATTAGTATGTTAACAGGGAAGTCTGTGCAAACCTGGTGTTGCACTTCTGATATAAAAATTTTCCCATCGAACATTTTCATATTGAAGTGCAATACTGGTGTTGCACTGAAGTTCCATTTAAATCAACATTTTATAAAAATAATACTTACAAACATTAGCAGAGCCGTCACCTGCATCTCCCTCCAATTCGGTGGTAGCTCATGCCTCTCTGACCAATCCGTCTGAGTTTGTTTATCCATTCTGTATGAAAAATATACAGGGTAAGTTAATGAATCAAGTGGAAAGACACTTCGTTTTTTTTAAATGTTTTCGAGAAGATATTAGAGAAAACTGTACAAATTCAACTAGAAAAATATTTGAAAAGGAATAAGATAATAATCCCGGAACAGTCTGGGTTTCGAAAAAAGCATTCATGTGAGACAACAATTAATTTTATTGTCAACTACTGGAAGGAAGAGATAGACCAAAAGAATGCAATTGTAGCTGTTTTTCTAGACTTGAAACGAGCCTTTGAAACGGTGGACAGAAATATTCTGATTAAGAAACTGGACAAGTATGGAATTAAAGGGTGTGAATTGAATTGGTTTGTGGATTATCTCAGAAAAAGAACGCAGAGAACAAAGGTCAACGAAGCTCGCTCAACAACGATTGAAACTGAAATGGGGGTTCCACAAGGATCAGTCTTAGGAACATTATTATTCTTGCTTTATATAAACGACTTAAAGCAGCTGATAGTCCACTCAAAGCTCATGCTGTTTGCTGATGATACACTGATATTTTGTACTGGGGAAAACATAGATGATATCAAAAGAAAAATAGAAAGCGATCTGAACAAAGTTAAAGCATGGATGAATAGCAATCGGCTAAAATTAAATACTAGTAAATCAAAATGTATGATATTAAACAGCAAATTAAATGTGTCGATTGCAATCGAGAATGAGCGAATTGAATTTGTTGATGACATTAAATATTTAGGTATAATGTTGGACAATAAACTAAATTTCAATAAATACGTGGATTATGTATGTAAAAAGATTGGGGAAAAGATATCATATTTTAAACGGTTGAGGAAATCAGTTTCACTAGCGAGTGCAATAAAAATCTACAATGTCACTATAAAACCTCATTTCGAATACTGCTCGATGGTACTTTTTCTATACACACGTACAGCGAAGGACAGACTACAGAAACATCAAAATAGGGCAATGAGGATAATCTTGCAATGTAATAGATACACATCAATTAGGTGGATGCTCTCAGCTCTTAAGTGGATGGATGTGACACGAGAATTGATCTTAACGTGTTGAAATTTATATTCAGGATCAAGAACGGAGATCTGCCGACATATTTAAGAGAGAAAATAACACTGATGACGGATGCGCAGCCATATAATCTAAGAAATGCAGATCTAAATATAAGATTACTTAGCTACAATAGATCAGATACACAGAATTCATTAATATATAAGGGGTTTCAATTGTATAATAATTTGCCACTAGTGATAAAGGAAGAAAGAAATGTAAATGTATTTGTAAAACTTTGTATAGAATACATTCGAGCTATGTCATAGACATTTGTTAAGAGGTAGTATAAATAATTGTATTGTTTTTTGTGAAAAGTACGTTTAGTGCTAATAAATTATTATTACATTATTATATTATATTCCAGCTTGTTTATAATAACCCTAAATCATTTACGAATTAATGAATTAATGATGAAGGTGACCCAAATCGTATTATTTGCCATAATAAGACTCCATAGTCTTTTCGCTTCTGTAGACCTGTAGACCTGAAGTTTCAAAAGGAAACCATCGCATCGATAAAAGTTGATTGGAAATTAGAACCTCTCAATAAATATTATAAAAAGAATAGATCGTGCTCTTAAGTGGATGAATGTGACACAGAGAATTGATCTTCACGTGTTGAAATTTATATTTAGAATCAAGAACGGAGATCTACCGCCATATTTAAGAGAGAAAATAACACTGATGACGGATACGCAGCCATATAAGGAATGCAGATCTAAATATAAGATTACTTAGCTGCAGGGGTTCCAATTGTATAATAATTTGCCACTAGTGATAAAGGAAGAAAGAAATGTAAATGTGTTTGTAAAACTATAAATAATTGTATTGTTTTTTGTGAAAAGTACGTTTAGTGCTAATAAAAAAATTACACGAAGAAAATTCATTGTAGAAAAAAAGAAGCAAACATATTGCAAATTACAGACGAAACATCACTGTCTCATGGTATTAGGGTAGTTGTCCGTTCTTTTCTTCATATTAATGAACTTAAAAAGGATGCGTGAGTCACTAAATTAATTTCGTACGCATACTTTGAATATGCTCATCATAAAGTGTAGAAGAAAGTTCCTTGAACTCATTATATGATGTAAGGAAGTTGTTGTGACTTAAGTATAATGTTGTTGTCCCTCATATAACCTTTCCACAATTTATTCTTTCTATTTTTAAGACGTTTTAGTTCTTTATTGAACCATAGCGGAGCTGGATAATAAATCGAAAAGATGTAAAATTTAGAAACGTCTTCGTCAACACAAATTGCTAGATAGTAATGTATTGAAATCAATAGAGGTAAGTCTACTGGAAAGTTCCAAAAAGTTAGCCTTTCTGAAATTGAAGAAGTATTGTGCTTCGTCACAATTAGTAAGGTTTTCGGTTTCAAGGCAATAGATAATTAGTAGAGGGCAGGTGATATACATTATAACTAGGCTATGTTTGACTAATAAGTTAATAATTTTCCTATTTTCTATTAGATTTTGTCGCCCAATTAGTAATGTAAAGAATGACATGAATTTCAGAATTTCTTTTTCTCTGACTTGGTGAAATTTTTGGAGAAAACTACATTTTATTGTTAAAAAATTTATTATATCTATATGCGTCGTTTTATATACAAACGTAAAGTAAATATTTTTTCGATAAAAATCAAAAATTAGAATTTCAAGATATTCAAGGACGATGGATACTAGTGTTATCCTAAAAAAATTTCAACGGGAAAATGTTATATTTATACTTTTTATCAGTAGCCGATTTTGTCCTCTTTGTAACATGCCTTCTCTCATTAATCTATGACACATAAAACCAAAGATATGAATTTTTCAATTTTACTCAAACTGGAAAATTTTGAACATTTCGGGAAGTTACACGTCATAGATAAAAACAAATAACAACAGGCAACTTGCTGCTCTAGCAAGTCTGGCAACGAGTATATATATATATATTTTTAATTTTGAGAAAAAAAAAATTGAAAGAGATGCCTTTCCGCATGTAACCATTTATTTCACTCGTAACATTTCCCTTTTCTAGTGTACTGAAATTTCTGTATCCTAATACCTATCGTATTTTAAATTTATACAAAATGTATTGAAATGGTCGATAAACTAAATAAATATTTTATTCAAAGCGTTAAGTCAACTACTTACCCCAAAACTTACTTCACGATGTGCGAAATAACAAACAATTTTTATTGGTATATTTATATAAGCCGTGGTGGACGATAACAAGTGAATTTCACGATGTTCACGATGTGCGAAATAACAAACAATTTTTATTGGTATATATATATAAGCCGTGGTGGACGATAACAAGTGAATTTCACGATGTTCACGATGTGCGAAATAACAAACAATTTTTATTGGTATATATATATAAGCCGTGGTGGACGAAAACAAGTGAAGTTTGCGTTAATCCCAAAATCGGCAAAATCGGCTAAAAAAAATATCGAAATCGGCTAAAAATCGGCTGTCGGCTAAGCTAAAATTTTATATATATATACAGAATATAAGTTGTTCCCATTACGAACCACGTTCCACTATTACGTGACGAAATATCGTGAAATGTATAGGAAAGTAAGTACATAGAACACATTACTCTCTCTCCTCTCTCTGTCTTTCCTATTATATTAAAATGTATATACATTAGTCACAGAATTACGTAACACGATATCAGCTGCAATGTGTCAAAATTTTAATGGGAATACCTTGATTCGGATTGTTAATCTACTGTTATTTTCGTTTGAACATCAGTTTCGCTCTAGAGGCAACCGAAGTGCCACTGACATATAATAAGAATGGACTGAGCCATCCTATCTAATTCCAATATTTAAAAACGACACAAATTTCTGCTAAAATCTATTTGTACCACTGACTTATAACAATGGCAAGCTTCCTTCCTTCCCTAAAAACTTCTCGTCTGGGTTGGGCCATACGGATATAATAAGAATGGACTGAGCCATCCTATCTAATTCCAATATTTAAAAACGACACAAATTTCTGCTAAAATCTATTTGTACCACTGACTTATAACAATGGCAAGCTTCCTTCCTTCCCTAAAAACTTCTCGTCTGGGTTGGGCCATACGGATATAATAAGAATGGACTGAGCCATCCTATCTAATTCCAATATTTAAAAACGACACAAATTTCTGCTAAAATCTATTTGTACCACTGACTTATAACAATGGCAAGCTTCCTTCCTTCCCTAAAAACTTCTCGTCTGGGTTGGGCCATACGGATTCATGAACGCGCGGTATAAGTTTGAGTTCAAGCTACTGTGGCAGTACCATACTTTTTATCAACAAAAAAAAAAACTTGCACTGCAATGCAACGCATTTCGATTTCGAATCGATTTGCTCGTATAATCCTAATATTTTTTTATATAGATGGAAAAAGGTGTATCACTTGGTGATAGATTGGCATTTGCGTGTAAATATTTAAGTGATACGAAGCTAGTAGATTATGTTAAAGTAATGATCCACACATGTACAGAGACAGCAGATTTAAATGGACTGTTATTAACAGGAGAATCAAATGACGGAATAAATTTGCTTCAAAGTTATTTGGATTGGACACAAGATGTGCAGACTGCATCATTAATTGCTATACGATTTTTGCATCATGATATTTTCTCAGAATATCGAGTACAATTTTGGATCGCCAGGTAAATTTAAACAAATGTTTGTTATCTCTTTAAACTTGTTCGTCAGTTAAACTATCAGGAGCTAGATGATGATTGTGATGATGATATTGAAACATTTATATATGTACTGTAGAAAGAAAGATAGCAAAAGTGGTGAGTATCGGTACTCGAATAAAACGAATACTAGTAAATCATGCTTAAAGAAATAGGGAACTTTTATTTTTAAAACAGTCAGGCTTTAGACCCGCCCAAGTACAAGAGAAAAATCAGACCAATAGTTGTTGGTTAAAACTTCAAAGTAGTTCGATCAAAATTGCATATATGTATCTTTCTGCTTGCAGTTATTTAGATTTATTAGATGCGTGGAATCTATGGGAAAAACGTGCTGAACTTGAAATCAAAATGGAGAATACTCGATCTCCTGTAAAGCCAACTCGATCAGTTTTCTTACTATGCAATTTTTGTGGAAAATCTGTATCTGCAGCTCTGCATGAAGAAGCACGAATACGTAACGCTTCATCCAATTTGAATAAGGTAAAATTTCTCAAATTTTGCGCGTGCGTTTTGTATTTTTTTATGTCTTACTATTTACATTTTCAGCTTTCATCATGTCCAAATTGTCGTAAACCATTACCTCGATGCTCCCTGTGTCTTTTACACATGGGTACTAGTAATTTTTTACACAACAGTCCAGGTCATGAAAGCTTAGGATGGCAATCAAAACCATTTTCTAAATGGTTTTCTTGGTGTCAGACTTGTCGACATGGAGGTCATACGGAACACTTGATGCAATGGTTTAGGTACATACCAATTCTTTCTATGTTAAGAAAATTTTTATCTTATTATTAATTTTTTCATGTGCCATATTACAGCCAAAATTTTGAATGTCCGGTTACAGCTTGTTCTTGTAAATGTTTTACTATGGACATAACACCACGCAAGAGTTTTGACGATTTGATGAAATATGATTGCGATTACTAAAATAACATTGAAAGGAACAAGATAAGTACAATTTTTTTTTTTAAATGTTTGAAATACATATATTTAAATTTTGGCCATTTTTTTTGAAGAGCCATTTTGATGCACTGATACTAAAAAATTTGGATTTTGATTGAGATGCAATGCATTTCCATATCTTTCTTGATTGCTGCCTTACTACCTACACTGCCTACCTATTTAAATAGCCTTCATACACCGAAAAAACAGATTAGTAAAAATTAACCAATGCATTGGTATTAATCAACTAATGTCGTCGGTTGTTTTTCAGCTTACCAATGTTATTATTGATTTTGCTAAGCCAAATTTGTTGATTTGTCAATTAAGTACTCAACGAATCTACTAGTGGCTCCCAACCAATATATTGGTTGAACGAACTATTTCGAATGGCTTTGATATTTTGAATTCATTAGGCGTATTTACAAATGATATTAGTAAATCTTGCTTTCATATTACAAATTAAATTAGTTAAAAGGTATGATTAATTAGTTGAAACAATCAATCACCTTTTGCAAAATCAAACAATAAATTGCTTTAATATTCCAACTTCAATTTGTTGATTTTATATATACTATTAGTTATTTTCATCAAAAGTTTATTGAAATTGCTAATTGCATTTCGTAACTGGTGATTGGATTATTACCGTTAATGTTAGTTCATAGTTCCAATATATTAGTGGAATTTGCTAAAGGTAATTAGTAAATTTCAAGAAAGTTAAATGGTTGATTTTCATTAAGGTTAAATAATTTTTTGCGTATTCAACCAATATAATTTGTTGATACCACTGACATATATATAAATGGACTGCTTGATCTCCTGTTTCATTTCAGAAAGTATGCTCTCACTGTCAATGCTACCAACTGTTGTAAACTGGCGTTATATTTAAATTATTTGCGACTTTACTTATATGGATGTCCGTGAGATTTACCGAATTTACCATAAAAGTATTTGGGACCATTTGTATCGTTAAATTTTAATTATGAGTCGAAGAAAGTGTTTTTACAAGGATTTTTACACGCAATTTCTCGTTCTCAATCGTCACAGTTCAGTGGGAAAGTATGCTCTTATGGAAAGGGACAGGAATATGAAAGTGGTGCCATTTGCTTTCATGCATTTTTGGTTCAACAAGCAGTCCATTTATATACATGTCTGTGGTTGATACCGAAAACTAAAATTTCTAATTTTTCTATCAAATTAGTCTATATTACCCCAACGATTAGTTGTTTGTAAATAAGGAAAGTGTGACATCAACTAATTTCAGCAGTAATAACCCATCCACCCACATATATAACACATATATATATAATGATTTTGGAGGAATTAAAAATTTGTAGTCCTAAAATTCAATTAAAAATATCTTCATTTGTTTATTTGGTTATATCACTTGAATAACCAAGGCAAAAGTATTGGCTGGTTAGTTGTAGATAACCAATTAATATATATACATATTTAGCGGGAAAAAAGGTTTTTGTAATTAAAAGTCATGTATTTAGTAACCTCAAATAATTTAATCAAATTCTTTTCCTTTTAAAAATATAATTATTTAATGCAATACTTGCTAATGTTACAGATAGGCTTCTTATCTTAGGCTTTTTGTAATTTTATTACATTATTTTTTTTTGTAATTCTATTACATTTCTAATAATATAAAGGTATATAAAACTGTATATTTTAATTTTATTCCACTTTTGCTGTCATATCTCACTTTCTTTCTAATCTCTCCTTCACTTTATTGCGGTCCCCGAAATATTACATATTTGAGTAGTACAGTACACTTTTATTATATTTACTCAAGATTATTTTTACCAAAGTTTGTTTATCTACGATATCTCATAGTAGTGCAAGCTCTTTTCATTGAAGTTGACTTTTGTTAATTTACCGTTTGCTCTGTGCTTTCTACTTTTATTTGTTTTTGTTTTGTTTTTGTACAGCATTTGTAATATGAAAGCGAGTGGCATTTCAGTGAAAATGAATAAAATGTCTTATTCTAAAAGGAGAAAAATACGGAAGTGTCGAACTCCAGAGGAAAAAAAAAAGAAAAATGTTCACTAAAATACAGAAGGGCATTCCATGTAAGGTCCTTGCGGAAAGTATCGGGTTACCAAAGCCACCATTTATAAAATCAGGCATTGCAGCTCAAACATAAAAAGGGTTGTAGTTAGATCATTCTTCGGATCTACAAAATAAAAATTTAAGAACGCGGAGAATATTCTAGGATTGGAGATGCACTTTATGGCTTCTGCGACGACGTGAGTGGAATGAGCTTCGGAGAGTGAGGGCTTTATATTTTTTGATAAGTTAACGATTAGTTTAATTAAATTGGAATATGGCTTTTAAAAATTTGTAGGGAAAATATTTTATTACAATTACAACTTGTCAGCCCTTTTAAAGGACATCCGTTCCGGGGAATAACTGTTCGAAGTCTAGCTCAATCTACAAAATATAATTTAATGGTAAATAACTAATATATTGATTATGTTCTTACTCACATAAATATAGCCGCTCGGAAGTTTTAATGGTGGCCAATTTCTAAGTATATCTGTGTTTGATGCTAAAATTTCCCTCCTACGTTTTTGGAATGTCGATTTCCACTTTGTGCTCAACAGTTCAGGGGGATCACGATTGTGTAATAGCCATTTGTAATCATCCTCTATTTCAGTTTCTTCTACATTTATATAAGATATATTCACAAAGCAATTTATTATTAGGCAACTATAAACTTACCATCACTTGTACTACTAATGAATTGGACACAATCTGCTTGCAAGGCAATGTTTCTGGGCGATATTTTTTACACCTGGCATAATATTTATCTATCAATTTTCCACGGGGTGCTGTATTTCCCAAACGAGGAGTATAATAAATATCCTGACCATTGAATTTAATATATAAGTAAATATAAATATTTATATAATTTAAATGTATGTATTTATTTACTTGTTCTTCTGTTGGAAAAAGAGCTTTTATTTCCTCCAAAATATTAAGAAATATGCTAGGCGCGACTGCAACTTTACTAGAGATTAGGTAATCTATAATTATATTCGCTAAAATCCCTCTGGAGGACATGGAAAGTCTATTCGTTTTTTCATATTCTGTCAATAATGATTTTCCTGCAAAATTTTCACACAATATCGACTTCAGGTTCTGCAAAATATATTTAAGGACTAATATTTGCAACACTTGAAATGGAGATATAATTATACAATATTTGTGGAGCTGTTCCATGTTAATACTTATGGAAAATTGACTAGACATTGATTTTATCTATGTAATAGAGTCTAAACTACTATATATGCAGGAAAATAGTTTTCTAGAAATTTTAAGATTGACTCCTTATCTTCCTCCTCTATAGCTAATTTATTTGTTGTTCTTAGAGAGCTTAAGCCAACCAATTTCATTTTGCAAATTCAGCAAATCTGTTTAGTAGGTAAAGCTAATATATTCGTTAAAAAATTCAAATTATTAGTTGATTAATCTAAAATAAGATCAACTAATTAGGTTTTGCTGAATTTACTAATATATTTTTCTCAGTGTACTTAAATTGTCTACCTACTTAAATTACCTTACTACCTTCACTGGTAGATAATGTTGTTATGTATAAAAAAATATATTATATAGTCCTGCACAATATTTTACCTGACTTTGTGTTAATGTCAATTTCTTAAATGTTGAATCCTTTATGGTGTTGGACGAGTACAAATTTCTCCAAAATCCTTCAAATCGAACATAGTACCAGAGGAAAGTGGTCATCTGATTGGGATTTTTACTTGGCATGCACATGTCATGCATGAATGAATAAAACTGCCTTGACTAGTTCAATATTTTTGTTGTCCATTTCCATTTATTCCATTTATAGTGTTAGTAAAACCTACTTACTGCATAACTGCGTCCATTTAAACACTTAAAAACCTAATTCTTGTTACTTGCTTCTAATCTTTGTTTAATCTTCGGAGGAAATCTCCAATTTAAATCACTGATGCTACCGAAAAAGTTACTAATTTTTACTTAAATGATGGGTACCTTAATTTTTTCTTGAAATTCGCTCCTTTTCCGTGCTTCAAATTGTTTCTTGCTTGTGCATCAGGGGCCGCATGCCGATGCTGCTTCGTTCAGGTTTCTATTATTAACCAGTTTATCGATTCCCGAGCAATTGGGTTTTTAATATCTTGTTCACCAACTTGGGATTGACACTTTTGATAACTTTTTAGGACTGGATACAAAAATATATAAACTTCACTTTTTAATTTTCTTGTCGATTAATTTTTATCATGCCAGTAGTATTCATCACACCTATGCTTTTCTTCTTTTTCTCCCTATCTTCATCTGCATGTCACCCCGAGCTCGAGGAAACGCACTTCTCTCGGTCTGGGTGCATTCGAATATTCTGATTGACAGCCGCCGGCATACACGCTGCAGTCTCTCGTGTAGCATATTGCTATATGCAATACGCTACGACCATAACAAGACCAATCCATAATACTCCCGGCGAGACCACTTTTCCGCTCGTGATTGTGCGAAATTGGTGCGTCGTGGAAAATGACTTTCTATGAGATAAATGCTCACAACAGAGCACTAATGTCCCTGAATGAAAGAACGGAACAAATATATGCGAAATGTAGTAACTGGGAAGAGTACACCACTCGATAGTACTCCCGGCGAGACCACTTTTCCGCTCGTGATTGTGCGAAATTGGTGCGTCGTGGAAAATGACTTTCTATGAGAAAAATGTTCACAAGAGAGCACTAATGTCCCTGAATGAAAGAACGGAAAAAATATATTCGAAATGTAGTAGCTGGGGTGTGTGTGACCAAAGTACATGAAAATGGTTTTTCCGGCGACAAAAACGTCCCGAAAAAGTTTTCTGAATCAGGAAAAGAGTGCACCTCTCGATAGTACTCGATCAGACTTTTAATTTGATTTGTAATAACATAGCATGCATTCCATTCACTTCGTTCCAAATTTTTGAGATGTGAAGTTCTGAACTGCAGCCCTGGGTTTGAACACTTACAGAGTTAACCTGGTAATCATATAAAGCCTAGTACGCTGTTCAAGCGCGAATTTCGCTTGCATTCTGGGCATATAATTCTACACAGAAAAAAATTGTGGAGAAAATGTTAAATCACAAATTAATTTACATTAAACTGACTGAAATCACAAATTAAATATATGTGCCAAAGCACCAAACATCAAAGGGCATATCTGTTAACTTTTCCGTGCGAAATAAATGTCTGTATATTTAAATCGCTACGGAAAAATTTCTCCACTTTATATTAGTGCCACCTGTAGATCTAACCTGATCTCATAAAAAGAATTACAAGCGCTGATCGGCTGACAGAAACACATATTGGCTTTGATTTCCGTTCCGAAAATCAGCAGAAATTGAAATATTAGATTCAGGCCACGGCTTAAATAAAAACCAGCTCGAAAATATCGATAACCGATATACATCGGAAAGGAAATATCGATAAGAAATATCGAAATAATTGGATAAAATTATCGATATATCGGCTAATTGATAATATCGTGAACATTCCTAGCACCAATGCAAATACCTCATACCATCATATGACATTCAGGTGTTTCGCTGCTGTAATACGTCGAATTTATTAGCACAGGGTAATTAAGTACTGTTCAACTAAATGATTCAGTTAATTAGGATTACAGATGTCCTGTAGAATTTCTTATGGCATCAATATATAAAAAATCGATAAATGAATGAATAAATCACGTGGCAAACGGTGTATGTAATGTAGGCATATCCCTTCAAGTTCGCTTCAAGACCTCCGTATACCTTGGTCTCGTATGTATCGCGACGTACAGCCAGGTAAAACAGAAAAGATAAAAAGGCGCAAAATGTCTACCTATGGGTGCCTTAATTTTTTCTTGAAATTCGCTCCTTTTCCGTGCTCACAACAGAGCACTAATGTCCCTGAATGAAAGAACGGAACAAATATATGCGAAATGTAGTAACTGGGAAGAGTACACCACTCGATAGTACTCCCGGCGAGACCACTTTTCCGCTCGTGATTGTGCGAAATTGGTGCGTCGTGGAAAATGACTTTCTATGAGAAAAATGTTCACAAGAGAGCACTAATGTCCCTGAATGAAAGAACGGAAAAAATATATTCGAAATGTAGTAGCTGGGGTGTGTGTGACCAAAGTACATGAAAATGGTTTTTCCGGCGACAAAAACGTCCCGAAAAAGTTTTCTGAATCAGGAAAAGAGTGCACCTCTCGATAGTACTCGGTCAGACTTTTAATTTGATTTGTAATAACATAGCATGCATTCCATTCACTTCGTTCCAAATTTTTGAGATGCGAAGTTCTGAACTGCAGCCCTGGGTTTGAACACTTACAGAGTTAACCTGGTAATCATATAAAGCCTAGTACGCTGTTCAAGCGCGAATTTCGCTTGCATTCTGGGCATATAATTCTACACAGAAAAAAATTGTGGAGAAAATGTTAAATCACAAATTAATTTACATTAAACTGACTGAAATCACAAATTAAATATATGTGCCAAAGCACCAAACATCAAAGGGCATATCTGTTAACTTTTCCGTGCGAAATAAATGTCTGTATATTTAAATCGCTACGGAAAAATTTCTCCACTTTATATTAGTGCCACCTGTAGATCTAACCTGATCTCATAAAAAGAATTACAAGCGCTGATCGGCTGACAGAAACACATATTGGCTTTGATTTCCGTTCCGAAAATCAGCAGAAATTGAAATATTAGATTCAGGCCACGGCTTAAATAAAAACCAGCTCGAAAATATCGATAACCGATATACATCGGAAAGGAAATATCGATAAGAAATATCGAAATAATTGGATAAAATTATCGATATATCGGCTAATTGATAATATCGTGAACATTCCTACAGCAGCGGCATAAAGATTACAATGGAAGCGGTGAGTTCTTATTTTGACAAAAAATTTGTTTGTAAATTCCAATTAAATGCGATAAAAGCGGAAATGGAGTGTTTTTTTTTGTTATTTTCGCGATAACTAAAATTTTCTAAAGTTAAATCCGACGAAAAGCAAATGGATTTGATGATAATAAAATTGGTAAGTATTTCAAGAATTGTATGTATCGCGACGTACAGCCAGGTAAAACAGAAAAGATAAAAAGGCGCAAAATGTCTACCTATGGGTACCTTAATTTTTTCTTGAAATTCGCTCCTTTTCCGTGCTTCAAATTATTTCTTGCTTGTGCATCAGGGGCCGCATGCCGCTGCTGCTTCGTTCAGGTTTCTATTATTAACCAGTTTATCGATTCCCGAGCAATTGGGTTTTTAATATCTTGTTCACCAACTTGGGATTGACACTTTTGATAACGTTTTAGGACTGGATACAAAAATATATAAACTTCACTTTTTAATTTTCTTGTCGATTAATTTTTATCATGCCAGTAGTATTCATCACACCTATGCTTTTCTTCTTTTTCTCCCTATCTTCATCCGCATGTCACCCCGAGCTCGAGGAAACGCACTTCTCTCGGTCTGGGTGCATTCGAATATTCTGATTGACAGCCGCCGGCATACACGCTGCAGTCTCTCGTGTAGCATATTGCTATATGCAATACGCTACGACCATAACAAGACCAATCCATAATACTCGCGGCGAGACCACTTTTCCGCTCGTGATTGTGCGAAATTGGTGCGTCGTGGAAAATGACTTTCTATGAGATAAATGCTCACAACAGAGCACTAATGTCCCTGAATGAAAGAACGGAACAAATATATGCGAAATGTAGTAACTGGGAAGAGTACACCACTCGATAGTACTCCCGGCGAGACCACTTTTCCGCTCGTGATTGTGCGAAATTGGTGCGTCGTGGAAAATGACTTTCTATGAGAAAAATGTTCATAAGAGAGCACTAATGTCCCTGAATGAAAGAACGGAAAAAATATATTCGAAATGTAGTAGCTGGGGTGTGTGTGACCAAAGTACATGAAAATGGTTTTTCCGGCGACAAAAACGTCCCGAAAAAGTTTTCTGAATCAGGAAAAGAGTGCACCTCTCGATAGTACTCGGTCAGACTTTTAATTTGATTTGTAATAACATAGCATGCATTCCATTCACTTCGTTCCAAATTTTTGAGGTGCGAAGTTCTGAACTGCAGCCCTGGGTTTGAACACTTACAGAGTTAACCTGGTAATCATATAAAGCCTAGTACGCTGTTCAAGCGCGAATTTCGCTTGCATTCTGGGCATATAATTCTACACAGAAAAAAATTGTGGAGAAAATGTTAAATCACAAATTAATTTACATTAAACTGACTGAAATCACAAATTAAATATATGTGCCAAAGCACCAAACATAAAGGGCATATCTGTTAACTTTTCCGTGCGAAATAAATGTCTGTATATTTAAATCGCTACGGAAAAATTTCTCCACTTTATATTAGTGCCACCTGTAGATCTAACCTGATCTCATAAAAAGAATTACAAGCGCTGATCGGCTGACAGAAACACATATTGGCTTTGATTTCCGTTCCGAAAATCAGCAGAAATTGAAATATTAGATTCAGGCCACGGCTTAAATAAAAACCAGCTCGAAAATATCGATAACCGATATACATCGGAAAGGAAATATCGATAAGAAATATCGAAATAATTGGATAAAATTATCGATATATCGGCTAATTGATAATATCGTGAACATTCCTACTAATATTTGTAAAGTGTTTTTCATTTGTTTTACATCTCCTTGGAAGTGATAGCAAGAAAATTCTTGTAGTGTGGAAAAAATTATTGCAACACAATTTCGTAAAGACTTCCAATTTTTTACCAATAAGCTACAGCCATAAGCAGTCAGATATGTGCATATATAGTTGCAGATTATTAAATTGATTTCAGCAGGTAATTGGTAACAATGAGATATTTACATTTACTTTTACCTGTGCACACCTACATATCTATCTATACAGAGAAGATACGTGTAGCCATCCACCCCCGATTATATTGCTGAGGCAGGACTTGAAGTGGAGCCTGCACTTCGACAGAATACCTTACGTTGAGGCCTGAAAACTGAGGAGACAATGTCTTTTGTATTGCCAGGTAATTGAATGCTTATAGTGCTCAGTTAAATTAATTAGCGGAGACGACGTTCACTTGTGTGCCGTGTACTAGGTATAAGAGGCTGTAAATCATTTTATGAATTGAATGCGGCTTAAAACAGCAACCGAGAGGTTAGCAGGAACCAAATTTACTGCACACAGCTTGCATAATATGTGAGCTAGCTAGGTTATGAATATTGCGCCCATGCCTAAATATAATGAAGGACTTTCATGGATCTTGGAAAAGTTTATTTCACGAAGAAAATGTAACAATCTTCTTTTTATATAAAAAAAAATATCGTGCGTTGTAAAGAGCTGTGAAAATTTTTCGAAGAATGTGGATTGAATGACAAAAAAAAATTAGTGCAGGGTTTGTTCAAAGATGAGTTGATAGTTAAATAATTACGAGACCCTTATCACACGTGTGCCTCTAGAATTCTTTGCAAGAGAGTAAGTTTCGGAATTTTTTTTCATTACTGAAACCTAGGTTCATTTACCCGGATTGGAAAACTTTCCAAACAACGAGGAAAATGTTTGTGTGCTTTGGAGATAATTTGAAAATCTTACTATTAACCTACATAAATGGTTGAACTAAAATGGCAGAATTCTTTATCTAAGTCTAAGGGCGCCCCTATTATGGAGTCCGAAAACGAGATGAGTTTCTAATGAAGATGTGTTTGAATGGTATGTATACCTAACCATATTTTGTGTATAAAAATTATTTTTTTCTAGACATTCGTTCCGTAATAGGTCCCTGAACATGAGTCCATTCTCATCTTGTTTGATATTCTACTCTAAACGTCTCTTGCTGAAACCATTCTGGATCTCATTAAAAATTTAGTGATGTATGACCAATGCCTATTTGAGACATAGCTTAGTCTATATTTAGGGAGCACAAATCAAATATATCACAGTCATAAACAAATTTAAGTAGATACTACACATATCTACATACATCGTTACACCCCCATCTAGCTATATATCAAAGATGGCAGCTACCTCGAATTTCAAACGACGTTATTAACCTACCACCAGATATACGGTGGTAGGTGGGCACTTCAAAACTATTTCGTAGGCAAAATTTTGTTCTGAATTTGTGAGGCTGGAAAAGTGATAAATATGTACATAATATTATGTATTTAGAACTTCCGAGGTAATTGCACACAAAAAAACATTGTTTCGTTTTATTTCGAATGAGTAATGAAGAAAGAGATTTATAAATGTTAAAGGAGTCATGTTCCACATTTAATCTTCCTTACATGCATCTGGATCGAGAAAATTCAAATGGAATATAGAAGAAAACCCTGATGGCAGCCTAACTAGATTAGATGCAGGTAAGCTAAGTATAATTATCAGATGAAGGTTGTAAAGTTATCTGAAAAATAATATTGAAAAGGAAAAGTAAGTGTATTTAGTCAAATAGGTTACTCACCTTCATATTAAGTAGAAACAGGGGATGGTTAAAAAACCATCTAGTCCTATACCGGGACATTTCAATTACAGCATCCATGAAAAGATTTAAGTGATGAACTCGTGATCCTCCATAACAATTGCTCCAGTTATAGGTTACTCACCTTCATATTAAGTAGAAACATTCTGTAAATTACTTGAAAATCGAATATAATTATTCACGCAAGCCTGTTTGTGTCGAGAAAAATAATTTACCGTTGTTTGAAATCGAAATGCGTTGCATTGCATTGCAATGTTTTTTTTGTGGATAAAAAGTATGGTACTGCCACAGTAGCTTGAACTCAAACTTATACGCCGCGCGTTCATGAATCCGTATGATTTTAGGTGATAATAAATGAATTAAAATGATAAAAAATTAATTCATCTGAAATTGCTCTGCTCCAATTTGAAACCTACCTACTTACCTACTTACTTACCTACTGCATTACTGCGACCACTTTAATGATCTTGAGGAATGCATTTCCTCCTATTCGCTGTTTACTCTATTTAAGTGCCTGTGGAAGGACTTGCTTTTACACTGCCTACCTACCTACCTATGCTAGCTAGTTTGCTCTTCTATGTTCAAATCTTAAAATAGATAATAATGGTTTTGAAACCATAAGCAGGAAAACGTATGATATTCCTTAAATACGAAGCTTTGGCAAAAGTATACATATTCTTATTCAATAGTTAAGTCTCACACTATGACACTACTGAATTATCCTTTAAAATATGCATTATAGCCTACTCGAACTGGAGAAAACAAAATTTCCAGTTAACAAATTGCTTGAGACATACCAAATTTACATGAACTAACGAATTGCGGTAAAATACCACGGATATAGTACTCACTAGGTTTATTGCAAGACGCCGTTCGTTATCCACATCTAACTAACTTTAATAGGCGATATTAGTTGACTTGTTTAATTATGACAGGTCTACGCGAGACGCGGTTCACTACCCACAAAGTCCGAGCAAGGTAGAACCAGTACCCGCGGAGGATAATATTCCACAACGTACAAATATATTCTAGCCAATGCTTTGACATCGAACCTTCATCTGGTAGAATAAAATAATGTATTGATTACCTGTTCTTTCCGATTAATTTTCAAATTAAATTAAATAAAAACAGAGTCAATTACACCATGGCTCTCTACTGCCGGGAACGGTCAAAGTTAACAACAGCTTTCAAATGCCGGGCCTTTGTACAGATAGAGATGCAAATTATAAGGTTTAAAGTCCTGCTAAGAAATCAGACTGCACTCTGTGTAATACCAGACAATAAAAGTGGCAGAAACGTAACCTACGTGTACACCCTTTACATTGAGGTAGCCAGAGTAATAAAAGATTTATTAGAAAAATGTTACTCTCTGATTTTGAAGACTTGAAAATATCAAGCAAATATGAAAAAAAAAATCAATCGGGAATGTAGCACTTTTAAAAATAATATAAATATCTCCAGCTTGAGGGAGCCATGTCTAAGGCCTAAGGGCAACGGTAGACATTTTGTCCTGAAGTTAAGCTGGTTCTGCCTTGTTGAACTAAACAAAAATTCATATCACGTATGACAGCATTTTACGCGCTACTACTGTGGCAGTTTTTATTTTTTTCTTATATGCATGGATAACAAGCGGCCATATTCAAAGAAACCCATGTAAGTGATCCTATTCTATCGCAGATCCTAGACATTGTAAAGGTATCTACCTTGAGAAAAAAAAAACTTTTAAACAACCACATTCTGCAAACAACACAAGTTGCAAGGCAACAAACAATTGAAGAATCGATTTTTCAAAAAAGTACAATTGTTTAATTCAAGTCTTACCTACCTACCTAAACTGATTGTGATTTCTTTTATTCACATCGCCTTTTCTGTAATTTAAGTTGAAATTCATAATGTCTGGATGATCAAAATCTACCCAAATGATTTTTTCTGTTCCTTTGGAATGTTTCATTGTCATCCATTTCTATCTTTTGCTCCCCAATGCATTCCTATATAATTTCATCTTGACGTCTAGCTGCTTCATCTAATTCATGTGGTTCGATTAGTAGCATAGTTCATAAGAGCTTTTTCATGACTGTATGTTGATTACAAATAAATAAATTACCTTTCCCCAATTAACTGCAGGCGATTTCCTTAATTTTGGAATTCTCATTGGACTTAACAAAAAAAATTCTTCCACCCTTTTGGCAAATCTGCCGCGGTCTTTGTTTTCAAGCGATATCTTAAACCACACGTCACTGTCTGAACACCCACTCTATGAAATACTGTAACATACATTAAAGAACTGTGAAACAAATACAGAATCGTAATAATATTTGGTCGGTGGTGATCTACATTTAAACCGTGGTATACTCTAATTATTGTAATTCTTGATCCACCAGCTCCTTTTTCGATTATCCGCTTAATTTTTTCATTCATAGAGAACTCTCAATTCCCACTTATCTTTAAAATACCTCTATGAATAAATATACCTACAAATCAAGTGTATAACAGCACTCATACTGTCTTAACCATGTTGAAGGTCTCTATTAAAGATTGTTTTGATTCTCCATCACTACCTTTCATAATCTCTACTGTAAAGAAGGGTCACTGCCAACTGCCAATTACTATTTAAATTGTTCCTATTCTTTGTTTTACCTTCTGAGGAGATTTTAACACTTGACTTACTGCTCTTTACCTACTGCATAACTTTAAGACTTATTATCTCCAATAGATGTGATCATGTTCTCTTCCAATATTAGCATATTGCTCGTTGTCCAATATTTCATTTTTAAAATTGTTAATTATTTGTGAAAACATTTTTCTTTTTACAAAGACACTATAGCAGTTGACTTACATTTAAACGAATTATATAATCCGTGAAGTTTTTTAAATCCTTGTTTTCATAAAATGGTTTTTGTGGAATTTTTGTTGTGGCTTTATATTATTTAAATTATTTAAATTGTTCCTATTCTTTGTTTTACCTTCTGAGGAAATCTCTCTGCATTTTAACACTTGACTTACTGCTCTTTACCTACTGCATAACTTTAACATTTATTATCTCCAATAGATGCTTCCCATAATGAAATCTTTGTTTTACTTCCTCAAGATTATCTGGATCAGCTACGTATCCACTAGGTAAACTAACTTCCATAACAGCCATATTTGAAACGTTTTCATCTCCTTGAGGAATGAAGCTAATTTTAAGATAAGAACAATTAAATAATATGCCTGCGAAGTTCTAAAGTTACAGTAATTTTTCCATTTGTTCCCTTGTCATCTGAGAAATTATTCTCAACGTCTCGTTTTTCAGTGTTGTATTTTTCAGCGAATTTAATAAGTGCTTGAAGTCCAACAACGGTATCTTGAGTAGACGAAAATCCACCATTGCTATTTCTCTCGGAAATCAACCATTTCAAAATCGGCAGGGTTTCTTCTCCAGCGCCGCTTTCTAGCAAGGCTAACATACTGTATGAAGTTATTTCAATATCAGTGTTCTGAGAACTGCACCAAAAACAATCCTTTTCAGCTTTCTCGGGTTCTTTTTCTGCCCACCATTGCGTCGCCTAAAAAATATTAGAAGGAGATGTTACTCATAAAAATCACTTACCATCCTTCTTAGTGCGACTATTGAGTTTTCCTAAAATTTCATCTTTTTGATCATGCTTGGCTTTTTGCAGAGTATATGCAGATATAGAAAGCGAATAAAGATCAGTTTCGTCATCTATGTTCTTAACTAAATAAGCCAAGCCCTTATTGATTACGTCTTGGTAGGTTGGTATCTCTTCCTGTAATATAAAATGTGTTGGGTGTTAATTTTTTAAAGCAGTTGTCATGCTTCTTACTTTGTTCTCAAGGAATGCCAGCAAAGTAAAAGCAGTCAATGATAATCCTTTTCCAGACTTATCTTCGTGATGATGATCAATTATTCTACCAGTTTCCGGGAAGCTTCCATTTTCTACTTGATTTTTAGATAAAAATTCCAATGCCTCTTTAATTACTTTATTGTCAATTTCAGTGAAATCTTCAGCTTCATGGAATGAACGAGCAACATAGGCTGTAAGCCAAGTACTTCCGCTTTTATCGGATTTTCCGAAAGCACTGTACGAACCGTCGTCATGTTTGTAGGTTAATTCACGTTGGTAACCAACTTCTAGATGCCTCTTTGCTTTATTTTCAATTGTAGGAGTCAATTTGTTTGTGCTCTAAAAATAGAATAAGAATTCCCCTGTTAATTTTATTTGCAATTAAATTTAACAAATTAGATATTTTGTATAAACACGCAGATACAATAGATAACAAGTTTGAGAAAAGAAAGAATAAATCCAACCTACTTGGGAGACAAAAATCAATGCCTACTAGTGGTTTGCTAAGAAAGTCAACATGGACAAAATTTCAATGTGATATAAATATTAAAATATAAGAGCGAAAGTACAACTCGTACCTTTACATTATTTTTGGCCTATATCGCAGTATACGAACAATAAATATATCGTAAAAGCTTCATAGTTCTAACGTTTAGGTTACAAAATAATAAATCAAAGGAAATCAACATAAACTTACCGTTAAATATTTGAGAACAAGAATGTTTGGCACAAAATTAACCATATTCTGTTCACCACATCCATATGGCATTCGAACTAATTTATCCAAATTTTTAATAGTGGGTCCAAGTAGGTCGCCAACAACAGATATTTCAGCATAAACCGAATCAGGTACAGCATCTTCAGGTACGTCAATAGTAAGATCGTGCGTTTCTTCGTCTTTATCTTTCAAATTGAGTAGCACAGCCTTATTGACAAATTCAGTAACACCCTCTGGATCAACTCGAAGAATTTGTTGGACAATATCTTAATAAAGGTCAATACTCTTTCAGCATGCACCCTACACAATTTTTTTACATTAGGGACAGAATTATGCGAATATCATATTGTTTCATCCTTACGCAAATATTTATTTATAGGTCGACGTCGAACACATGACGATGGTACAGTTGCAGACAGTCATAACTAGTACCTACCTAGACCTAGTACATAGACCAATGGGCATGGCATGGCTCAAATGCCAATTTATGCTGCAACACTCTATTCCTGGAATGCCAATGTTCGCAGGAATGCCGTCTAAAGTTATGATCAGAAAAGAATTTCCTGAAACTTAGTTCTGACAGTCTTTTATTGATGTTAGAAAAATAGCTTTTGCAAAACTTTCACATCATTGGGTTGACGTTGTTGTAAAACTAAAACTGATCGCAAATGGAAAACATGGTTCCCTCAATTACCTTCCTATACCTACTTAAACTGACTTAATTATTTGTAATTAAAATTTGTAACATCCCATAGTTATGGAAAACTCTTATACATGACTATAAACTCACTCAAACATTGCTTATCACGTCAAGAAGATTTATACTTGTGGCCTGTCGAAATTACAGCCTTCCTACTTAAATTAGCTTCCTACAGCCTTTCTACTTAAATTAGCTTCCTACAGCCTTCCTATATCTACACTGCGTTCCTATACCTACTTAAACTGACTTAGCCACTTAGAGCTTGTCAAAATTATAAGTTTGAAGTTGTGGGAAAAATGATTCCTTGGATTATTTTTAAAAATATTCTAACCAACTGACTTGTACCTACCTACATACATCAGTTGAGTGATACAATCATAAAATAAATTTATAATTTGAAAAATTAATAATGTCTACAGATGTAAAAAAAAAAATTTCTCCAAAAACACATTAGTAATCCAAAACTGGTAATGAATTACATTTTCCTTAGAACGAGAGCCAGGCTATTGATAATTTCATTTCACAATATACAAAAAAATTTATAGACAAAAGGATTTGATTGGTGCTTACCTGTGTCGGAAATTCCGGAAACCCATTATGATAAATCAGTATGTTCGGTAGAATTTATGTTAGATATATTGAATCATAAATTTCTGCAGAATTAATAACAAATGAAAATAAAATTGAACAGCAATACCCTTTAACGCCCAACCGCAAAACTAGTCACAGTTAAACTTTATACATTTAAATCCCTGAGCTATGTCGGAGCACCAACTTAAACATAGAATAGAAGCGAGTAGAATTTTGTTCTGAATTTGTGAGGCTGGAAAAGTGATAAATATGTACATAATATTATGTATTTAGAACTTCCGAGGTAATTGCACCACTGAGGTTTTACATCAGCTTATTATACAAGCATATGGTGTAACCTTTCCCTGTTTAACAGTTTTTCATAGTTCCTAGTTTCTCTATTAATGCAGTGAATAGTCAAAGTCATGATTTATCTTTGCATTTTCATTCAGTGATTCGATTGAATCAGCTGACAATTATTTCGGTCGTCAGTTTTATACTTGACAGTTTGATTTAATTCAATTCACTCGCGAGCAATTTATATTTTTTACTCGCACGCGAATAAATCATTCGATATCGAAATTCAAATAAGTACATATATAAAATAGAATTATTTTACTAGGCTGGAGATAGCTTTTATTTTAAATTTTGTTTCAAGTAGGTTTCAAGTCCAGGTTGCCTTTAAAAAAAGAAAAAAAAAGAACAGAACTAATATTAAAACAACAACAACTGCATAAGACAAACATCCTTCTAATGCTCGCTTCCTTGTGAGTAGCCACGGACCGGGTTTTATTGTATTTTGTATAGAGGAAATGGCATACTTTGCAGTACTGATAATAACGGTGACTGCGTGTCTAGAACTGGCCGTTGTGCTTACTCCGGAACGGGTGAAGGTTTGTCCATTTTTTAATTTCACTAGGCACAAACAAGCCCTGGCAGCAAGTGTTGTTTTAAAGAGGCAAGTTCAGTTGTTAGCGGCAATGTGGAGTGCTTAAAAGTGTACTTTATCTATAGAAAAAAATGAAAAGAAAGGTTCATTTAGTCCAGCTTACTGGCACTTCGCATTAATATCCGAAGAAAACTGGTATGCAGCGAAAGGTTACACCATATGCTTGTATTAATATATTATTAATATTAAGATTGGAGGGAGAAAAAAAAATATTAATTTTAGGAACGTGAAGCTCTTTTTGGACAAAGATATGTTCATTTTGAAACTGATTTTGATGAATTGATCTTAGGTCATGCCCAAGATGAAGCTAATTTTGCTTCGAAGTTTATTTTCTATTGGATAAATCCATAGATTAGTAAAGGTACATATTTATTTTACATTCAACAAGTACAATTAAAAATTTTAAATATTATTTTGTAAAAATTCTTGAATTTAAAGACGAATTGCACATTAATTAAACATCTTGCATTCGACCTACAAACAAAATATTATCTAGTAAAAATCAATTTTTTTTTCTTCTTGTATATACTTACTAGTTAAATATAGTCCGTGCCGAAGAGCTCATTGCATGCCTTTGCCGTAGCGTCTTTGCGGGCCAGTATCATCGACTGGCCATACCCATCAAATGTTTTGTTATCTACTGTTACTTGAATGTGAAGCGGAGGCACCCAACTATTACCAGCGTCTATAAATCCTATCCCGTGCTAAGGATAACTTTTTCTTTAGTATCTTCGACTGGCCATATATAATAAAAAGTAATTACTTCATTAACCCGGGCTGATTTACACTAACTGACTTTGTAGAATATCTAAGCAACAGTTCCTGCCCTTTTATAATGAACACCTTGCGGCCAAAAAGTGGTAATTTCCTGCAAAGAATCGATGAATGCTTTCGCTTTGATTCTGTTCACTTTACTTTGCACTAATTGAGATTGCGTTTCTCTATGGACACCCCATAGAATCATACATATTTATAGATACAAATTGTTATATAATGTATATATATAAAAGACAGAGTATCTACAATGTGTCTTATGAAGCCTCCTTTATGGTGAAAAACTACCAACTTGCGCCGTTAAATTTAACTTTTAACATTATTTTAAAAGTATCTTCTTGGGCATTAGCCTTTACCTCCCTGTGAGAGGGGATAAAGAATTCTCTCACGGTATGTTCTGCCTGTCGTAAAAGGCGACTAAAAGAACAAAAGGGGGGGTACAGTTGCACAGCTTAGTTGTAGCGTCATCCACTTGGAAGACAGACAATAGGCTTGTGAGAACCTGCAAAAATTTCCTGTTGGACGTTCGTGCGAAAGTACGGCTTGGTGAATTTGTAGCGATTCCCGTCGGTCCAATCCACACTAGAGTGGCAGGAGTGTTTGTCGGTGTTTAACGTTTGCCAAGTGATGCATCTCTCGTTCGGTGCAAATGTATTGTATTGACGTAAGCGTTCAATTTTGACGTTATTCATACAGTACTTTGCGTTCCGAAAACCAGAGTAGATGTTCTCTTGTGTGCGTAAAATAATCGTGTTGATCGGAATTACATGCATCGTTCTGCCTTTGGCGAAGCGATTCTGTAGATTTCGTTAAAAAAACTGAGCGTGTAGACATCGAAGTGCTGTAGTGGAATCGGCAACTTTTGCTTTTTATTCGAGCAAGAGGTCGTTCTACTCTCGGTAGTCGTATAGCCAACGATTATTCGACAGGCAGGATTTACACCAGCAAATGGTTAAAATATCCAGAGCGAAATGTAGCCTGTATAGCGCGCATTGTTTTGGCATCAAATGCCTCACAACAATTTGTTTTGCGACGTTTTTTTGGTGGTGGTGTGGTATAAAGCCCTCTCACTTCATCGAAATGTCAGCGATATGCCGTCTATGGAAATGACGCATCAAATGTTTTATGGGCTGATAAGTATTTCAGCCATTCTTCTTCTCTAACAACGTGCACGAAGGACATTTATGCAATGTTTTCCTGCATAGACGTTGGCGGAGTGTAACAGAATTGTAGCTACCATTCTGTAACCCGTGTTTGTTCATATGTATGAACGCAATATTTTCAAACTGGTCTCTTGTAACGTTGTTACGTTTAAAGTAAATGCAAATATTTGTGCAGCGGTTGTTTAAGTTGTGCAATTTCACAGCATCAAGCCCATAACACAGATGTTGTAACATATGTTGTATTTAGTCCACCGTTCGGTACAAAGTGCCTTTTTCGTATGAACAAATAAGAACGTTCCATAAATATCTCGGACGTCAATTGAGGAAGAGCTAAGAATTTTCAAAGTTTTCTGTAAGCATGCGTTCCATCTCATTGTTGAATATCTCGATCGTATCGTTTGGCGCCAAAAGTAATTAGATTGGTCCGAAGATATATCTGAGAAACCATGGAGTATGTGAATACTGCGTAAAATTTGTAACGATGTCAATTTTGTATTTGGACTTGGCTAGAAATAGTATAAAATGTATTTTCTCGAAGTTATCTTATGCCCATGCCTTATTCAATTGGGAGAATGAATGTAAATGGACAGTTTCATGGGAAAGCGCAGAGATTGCTGTAGCTTCAGACTGTTGCCTCGTGCAGTTTGGCTTTTTTAATTTCTAGGCAAAACCACTACGTACGAATATCTTGTTGTTTCGGTTGTTTTTTTTTTACGTTTGTGAATAGTATATCCGTTTTTTCATCGCCCCATTTTTTTTGTCTTTTGTGGTGAGATTCCACTCTCTTCTGTCTTGTCCCCTGTAGGGGGGGTGAGCATACTCCTACAGTAGGCTCTGCTTGTCGTAGAAGACGACTAAAAGGGCTTGTCTCTGAACCTATACCGACATATTCGGGGCGAGATTCAGAGACACCTGCATGATTTAGCAGCATCATGCAGTTATCACAGAATAATACTGCTAAAAACCTTCTCACTTTCCAGTGAACGTACATGATTTAGCAGGATCATGTAGTCGGGTTGGTGGCGGATGATTCCAAATCTCTTTTGGAACAACGGCAGCACCCACAACCTCTCAGAGAGGCTACTGCTAGGAGGAGACCCAATTGGAAATCCGGGATTGGGGTGTGAGATCGCGACTGGTAGTTTATGGGAACTGCCGGGTTCTCATACGGTTTACCATCATCCATTCCGGTACTCTTTCAGGGAGACGTTCGCGAAAGCTTGCTTCTCTCGGATCTTTTTAGATTCTGGCTTCGAGGCGCAAGTTGTCGGTTAAGACGGCAGCCCCACCGGCTCGTTTGACCAGGGGAGGGGGATGGCGGATGGATGATGCGATCGTAGAGATAGCCGGTCTTTCGGGATCTCACGACGGTTGGGGTAAATCAATCATTGGCCCGTTGGTGTTGATTTTCCCCAGATGAAGAAGAAGGTAGAACCGAATGGGCTCGTCGAGACCTGAGACGATAAGCATTCGAAATATGGAATATGGCCGATTATGCATATGTTTTAACCGCGGTGCGACGTGTTCTTTTTGGTGCGGGAACACTGAGGTCGATATTAGCATCGGTTACCCTTGGAGGTAACCACCCAGCTTTGCGACGTGTCGTTTTGGTTGCGGCGGCACTGAGGACGAAGTTAGCAACCCACCCCCTTCCTCATTATTTGAGAATTTTCGGGTTACTCTCCACAAATCCCTTTTTGCGGGACCTAACCTGCGAAGGTGTCGAGAGTAACCCAGGACCCCCAAAACGGAAAAATGATACACAAACAGTAGAAAATGAAGCAACAGCAACAACAAGATATACGTGCGTTAAGATGGGGTTTGCAAAGAACTGTAAGAATGACATACTGCGCGAACAAATACAGTCTGACGTTGCGGAAGTGTCTGCACTTTCCGTAGAAGTGTCGATGTATATCCATTTCAAATTGAATGATGCATGGGGAAACGGTGACTTTGGGAAAATAAAATTTTTAGACTATTATTACCCTTTGATAAAGGGAGCAAAGTCTAAATATAACATTGACATGCAGTACAAAGGTTTACGTGGCTCTCGCATAGGACGTGGTCTCTACGATATGTCTTTTAAAACGAATCTATTTAAGTTTGATGCCAGGCATTACGAGACTGTGTTCAATAATAACATTTGGATGCATGCGTATAGGAGAATCAGAAAATTCTTATATCGTTTCTCAAGAGATAAACGAGAAGTTTATAAAACGTTAGATTATTTGTTCACACGCCGAAGTACATCTGTACCGAAGGCTGAACTTTTGCAGCAAATGACTGCACATCTTGGTTATGTTGATGATGATGTTAAGTTTTACAACATTGAGCAACAACCACATAATTATTTGCAGATATTTTATAAACTGCAACGGTACAACGAGACAAATAATTTGAAAAATTTTGCTCTCGTACCTATATTATTTACATTCTTTCAGATTTTCTTGCCCATAACAATTTTGAGGGTAATTTTATGATAACTAGTCCAACATAAAGACAAACTAACTGATGATACCCTTTAGGCGAAATAAATGAACTGAAACGGAATCAAACAATTACACTAGTCCTTTTAGGTATTCTAATTGTTTTTATGATGATTCAGTATGGACTACGTATTATTGCATGGAGCCGTAAAACACCAAGTCTATCAACTTGTATTTCGAGCAGAGTTAAAATGAACAAGACCACCGCAACAAATTTAGAAGCTACAATAACAAATACAGCACCAACAATAGATGCAAAATTAAGAGCTGATGGTTCACAGATTATTTCAATGTCTGGTGAGTTTGGATTTAGTTGAAAAATTATGTGCTCTCTTGATACAATCAATTTATTACCTAAATGCATACATATATGTATACATACATATATATTACATCTTAATAAATTTTTCAAGGTGTTGATGGATCAGTTGTACAAACTGTGAGTACACCGATAAGTACTCGATATCCAGCTGAAAATAGTACAACCGAATACTCATATGACAATGCTGCCCTTCAAATTTCACCGGTTGGAGATAAACCCAATGGACCGGAAACAACATTTTAAAATTATTAACAATGTTTATGAGAAGTAAATGTATTTTCAAAAATGTTCACACATCACAAATTCATTCTTAATATATTAGATAGTAGGTGATATACATACATACATACATACATATATGCATAAGTACAGTCTTAGATATCCGTCCACATTAGATTATATCATATGTACTTAAATTGTTAAAAAAAAAAAAAAAAAACAAAAACAAAAAGCTCAGTAAAGAAAATGTTATCGAAATTTATATCTACATTATAATAATATTGATCATTTCTAAACCCAATATTGATTCCGTCTTAAAAGTGGGTTTGTTGTTAGATGTGGATGTTGTACTGTTTGATAATCAAAATCATTTGGCACTTCACATGATGAACTCCAATCATCATGTTCTATATAAGGTTGATATTGACTTGGTGGTACCATTTGTTGTGTCTCATCTAATTCATCTGCAGTATCTTCATCCATATCATAGTCGTGTAGTTCAGGATCATGATTACCGACAGGTATAATTTTACAATGTGGAATATTACTTAGGCAAGGAAGAGGAGTAGATGCTGCTGTTGCTGGAATCGATTCGCTCTCAGATGGTGAATAAATTTGATTGTTACTTAACATAACAAAATCTGGTGGACGTGGTAGTGTTGGAGGTTGAGCATCCTTTTGTAAATCTGATTTTTTTCGACTTTTATACTTAAAACGTATAACAATTAGGACTACACATACAAAAACTATTAAAATTATTAAGGCACATCCTAGAATTACATAATTCAATGTTGAACCATTTGCTTTTTCAACATTTACTGTTGTGTGCGTATCAATATTTCGTTTATTAAAAGAATGTATCTCTACGGGGACAATACTCTGTGCAGGCTGAACAGATTTTACCGAAACCAAATATTCAAAAGTATCTTTTAAAGTGAATATATTCTCTGGAAGTTTTTTACCTACATAATATACAACGCCACTTTTTAACTCCTTATATGTGAATACGCTAACATCTTTGTCGTTTAAAATTTCCGTTTCTCCAGAGTTTCGTATGATTTTTCGGATTGTTCCAGCATTTGGTGGAGTTACAATAAAAATTTTCGGATTATATTTATTCAATTTACTTGCAATTAAATTCTCTGAAGTAATAACTGATGTCAGACGTATTTTATCACCTTCTGTTATTGATATTGCATTAATTTTTATAAATGGATCAACTTTAATTCGAATTTCACATACAGCACCGCAATTTCCATCTGAGACATATGCATATATCTGAAAAGATTTAATATAAATTGTACAATTTTTAATATTTGTGAGTAGATCTATCCAGGATGTTTCAGATAGTGTGGTTAATCAATCATCTGCTGATAAGTTACGGATTCCCGATAAGACAAATTGTTCGAGAGTGGTAGGGGTAGTTAAAATGCGTTGCTTGGGATGTTGAAAAGGTTAATAAATCATCTTAATTTCTAACGCATTTGAAATTTATTAAATAAATATTCACCCCAATAAGATCGATCCTCATCCGTTTCGAAGTTAGATCAACATTTCGGAATTCATATATGTAATTATAAAAAAAAAATTTGACAAAAATCAAGTCATCAACATCAGTATTTCGTACCGAAATTTTCCTATATACTTCCCCTTCCTCTGTCGAACAATTTCCCGTCATCCTATACAAAAAAAATTTACCTGAAACGTATCATTCGCCTTACTTATATCAGTCTGCATATATACAATTTCTCGATTTTCTAGCTGACTCTGATTGAAATATAAAGTCGGCTGATGATTATATAAAATAATACCGCTTAAAGGTGAATTTGTAATATTATACAGTAGCCTGCTCCGAAGTACATTTGTACTAATCGCGATATGATTCATTTCTAAAATCGCCGTATTCGTTCCTTGTTGTATTTTCAAATCGTTTTGTTCTTTTTTACAATTCATAAATATTGGGTGGACATTTATGTTAAATATTTCATAAGCTGGCTTAAACTTTCCATCAGATACTTTAAAGTAGAAAGATGTCATCCGAGGATTACCATAATGAATGTAAATGATTCGTCCATTATTAATATCAGCTTGAGAAAATTGATTTCCATATGCTAATAAATCTTGAGCATCTCGATTGTTGGAAAGTTTTACAAGAATTCCTAATGTCGGTCCACTTATAACTTCATAAATAATTTCATCAGAATTTGTATCTGCATCGGTTGTGAGTAATTCATTTTTAGTAATTGTTACATTTTCACCTTCGACAACAGAAATATTTGGAGATTGTGTGATAAGAACAAACGGTTGATCATTAATTGGATTTACTATTACCGGAATCGACAGATTGCAGAGTAATATATTTCTGAAATCATAATAAAAAATATTATAATCTATTTATTTGTTAAATTTTATAATATAGAAATTTCGATTAAAAATACTGTGACCTATTATATGAACAGTTAGTAATTGGTTTGGGGGGCAACTAAAAAATTATATGGTAAAGAAAAGGTAGATCCTAATGTTTCGGGTGATGCAACTTAATGTTTTCCATATTGTATGAAAATAATCCTATAATATTGCCTTTTTATAGAATACAAGTGATTCCGCTAAGCTCAAAAAACGTTCCATCCTTATTGAAAACGAACGATAGCTCTTAAATAGAAATAATCGAAGACTCATTAAGGGTAGTGTGCTTGAGAATATGAGTTTGTTTCCCTAGAGTGTGTAAAACAAAGAAAACCCTAGATATGGTCTAATACCAATTCTTACGATACTCCAAATGAATGCCCGTATGTAATTTCGTATTTTCACTCCTTTTCGCCGTTATTTTCAGAACGGTTTTCTCGAGCAGTAGAAATCGCATATATTTCTAGAACGGTTCGTCGGACAGAAAAAACGATTATAGGATTTCGTATTCTGAAGAAGTTTTGAGTACATTAAAAATGTCTAGGACTGATCGTTTTCACAGTACATACATATATGTAAAAAACCTAAATTTTTATATAGCAACGCAAAGAAGAGGTTTGCCCGATTTATTCCATTTTTGAAATTTGTATTGTTATTACTATAAAAACCAGCTCTTTACGTCGACGCCAAATATATTGTGGAAAACGAAATTTTTGTATGGCAACCCCACGAAGGAGTTGCCCGATTTGTATCATTTTCGAACTTAATTTTACTTTTATTTTTTAAAGTCCGTGCACAAAATTTCAGCTCTCTACGTATACGCGTTCTCGAGTTATCGTGCGCACAGACGGACAGACAGACAGACGGACGAACAGACATGCAAAAATCAAAATAACTTTTAATATTATGAATGAATGTCCAATCCATTTTGTCTACCATTATTATTTCGAGGTATTACAAATGGAATGACAAACTTAGTATACCCTAAAGATTTCATCTAGGGTATAAAAACGACTGATTCCTTTCACAGAATACGTAAAAAACCTGAACTATGGTATTCCTTACACAAGAATTATACCTAATTTGTGCCATATATCGTGCGCAAAATTTGAGCTTTCTAAATGAACATGTTCTCGAGTTATCGTGCGGACAGGCAGACGGACAAACGGACATGCTAACATCCATCCATTTTGCTCGACCAGCATTATTTCTATGCGTTACAAATGAAATTTATTTATTTATTTATGATTTTATAGCGATAGCTTACAGACTAAAGTCTCGATTAAAAGCTACCGGATAATATCGAAATCCAAATATTTGATTATTTCATATTTCATTGAAAAGAAGATTAAAATATTAATAATAAGAATTCATTTATAATACTAATTACTAACTATGACTATAGACTAGTTAACAGTATAACTTAAAAATAGAGCAAAAGAAGTTTTAAAGATTTAATCCTATCTTTAAAACTTATTTTCCTTTATTTAATTAGTAAAAAAAAAGAAAAAAAATATATTAAAAAGGATACGAGAAGAATGGAGGAAAAAAATACATTTAATGGGTAGTGCAGTAATTATTCAGAGAGGGGAGTCTCAATCTCATTTCTAATGATTTTTCTAAAGGTGCAGAGACTAAGACCGAGGATGTCGATTTCGTTAAATAGGTCGTTCTGATTTTTTTGTGTTCGGTAACAAGGAGATTTATACCGTAAATTGGTCCTGGCAGTAGTAATTTGAAAAGTTAATGGGCAGCGGATGACTCTAGATAGAGCAAGGAAGCTAATGTTATGGGATAATTCAAGGCAATTTATAAGGTTGTGTGTTATTTTAAATAAAAACATTTCATCTAAGAAAAGACAACGTTTTTCCAGAGAAAAAATACCAAATTTGTCGAGGCGAGTAAAATAATCAAGAAAGCGTCCTTACGTTTTATATAAAAGAAATCTGGTGAATTTTCTCTGAACTGCTTCAATTTGCTGCATATATATACCATAAAAAGGGTTCCATATAGTGCATGTGTACTCTACATGACTTTTTATTAGAAAATTATAAAGAGTTATTAGTGATGTAGTAGACGTGAATGATTTACAAATTCGGAATACAAAACCCAATAGTTTAAAATCCTTGGAGGTAATCCAGTTAATATGTGACTGAAATAACAATTTCTGGTCAAAAATTACTCCTAAATCTTTCATTTCGGTAACACGGTAGAGAGATGATTGATGAATCATCCATCATCTAGTAATAATATAAGTTATTTGCTTTTCTGGAAAAGGTTATAACTTTACATTTGGAGATATTCAACGGCAATAAATTATCTTTGTTCCAATTTCTAAGGTAAGAATATCTCTTTGAAGTAATTTACAGTCCTCTTCTGTGCGAATCACTTTAAAAATTTTAGCATTGTCTGGATATAAGAGACAATCGGTGATTAGTTCGTGCGGTAGGTCATTGATGTAGGGGAGAAAGATATAAGCACCAAGAATTGTACCTTGTGGAACACCGAAGGTTTGTATGAAAGGGCAGGACTGGTGACCGTTTGCAGTCGTTCGCGGATATATGATGCGAACCAGGCAACTAAATTATCGCAGAAACCTATATTAGATATTTTATGGAGTATACGAGAGTGAAACATTTTGTCGAAGGCTTTGCAAAATCGGTTTGAATAGAAAGTACTACTGCAATTTTGTCGGTATAAAGCGTTAGGTTCGTTAACAGTTAACGCTTAATCACTTTTTACATGATGTGTCTGAAATTATTAGCCACTTCATGAACTGCTACAAGTCTTTACGCCGATAGTGTAATACCAACCGACATAACTGAATGCTAGGAGAGGTAGATGGGTGGTGAAGACGGAGTTCGCGCCGCCGCCTCTCCCAGCATTCGGTTATGTTGGTTGGTTTTACACTATCGGCGTAAAGGCTTGTAGCTGTTCATGAAGTGGCTAAAAATTTCAGACACATCATGTAAAAAGTGATTAAGCGTAAACTGTTACACTATCTGCCTATATTTAATGAAGTGCCTAGACTTTTCGTGAAGTGCTGAGTTACATCAAGTGTCTACGACATATACATAGAAACATCCTTCTTCATAATACATATATTATGGAAATTACAAAAAAAAAAATACTAATACTACTTACCCTTGCGTAAGGTAAACAGCCATCATAATAATATCGTTCGATGTGTCCGAGTGATCATGAAAATAGTGAATTTTTTGCGAGATGAAATCATTTGGATAGAACAGCTCCCTTTTAGTACTGATAGAAGTTACAGAGCCATGCATCGGTTTATACGGTTCAATATATAATTCTGGATCTCTCAATCCAGCTCGAGTTTTTAGATATTCCAAAATTTTACTAAAATCCAATTTAATAGGAGCCGAACCACCTTCATCAATATGTAGCTTTGAAACAGGTAAAAATCTCAATAGACCACCCGAAGACACTGATATTTCGATATCGAATCGTTGATCGATAAGTCGATTTGTATTTTCGGCGTTGACATCAAAAAAGAATGAATCGTTCGTTTTCAATTCAAGCATAGAGGTTGTATGTTCATAAAGTATTCGACCATTTTCAATATCATTTTGATTGAATTCCGTGATTTCTTTCGTATGTCCACTATCAGGGAATTCATATAGTATTCTACCGAGGTCTGGTGGCAAGGTGATATTATAATGAATCGATCGTGTTTTATCAGAACATTCAAAATATAGATGCTCCGGTAGTATTTGCTTTTTCGTCAGGGGGAAAACATGCAATTTTTCACTATGCACCTTCACTAAGATAACTGGATTCACAGTTATATAAAGAATTTGTTCTGTTGTATTAAAAAGACCATCGGTCACAATGAAACTTATTTCATTTTGTCTTGAATTTGCATCGTGTACAAAACAAATTTTTTGATCATCGATTTGTTGTTGGCTAAATTGTTCGATTTTTAAATTTAAATCATCAATATGCGCCAAATATCCTCCGTGTATATGATTTATGAAAAATGTTAGATTTTCTGCGGGACTATCATGATCTCTGGCCACTAAAACGAAAAAAAGAAAATCAATTAAAATATTCTTCCATATGGATCAATAATATCTGTATTACTTATGTCAGAGTTTCTTATAATATATTTTCCACCATTCCAAACTTGTAGGCCAGTATTTGTGACAATTATTGGAGCTTCATCATTTACCGGGATTATTTCAATTACCAATGTAAAAGGTAAGCTTTCCTTATTGCGAGCAATAGCAATAAGTTTTACCGTATCTGTAGAATTCTCACTGCCATCATGGACATATTGAACAAGTTCAGATTCAAGTTGCTTTTGTGTAAAGCGAACAACTTTTGATTTACTTGAAACAATATAACCAAACATCGGCTGTTTAACAACTTTATATTCTAAGATTTTTCCCTTATAAAATTCTGAACGTGGCTGCATGAATGTAGCATTTAAAGTTGTAATCTTTCCTAAAATCAAAGATCTTCATTATAAGATTCTATTGTGATTTAAGTTGATAAGCGTGAGAAATTAGGCCGCTCCACAACGGCTCTCCCACGGTTCTCAAATTAAACTCCTCTTTAGAGGAGTCATAACTATTCACCTTCAACTACAACCAAAGAGGTAGTCTCTATATATAGATTTTCTGGTATTATTACAATTCTTAATAATAAATTCCGTAACCAAGTTATTCCGTTGGTCACGTCAAACACGAAAAAATCAGTTGATTGATTCACGCCAGCCTGAATATAGAAGATTTTTTCCGAATTAATTGCCGATTGATCGAAAACTTTGCAATTGTATTCATCATCTGTATTCATCATCTGAATTTCAAGATATCCATGAAGAGGTGATGTTGTTACGAGATAAGTTATATCTCCGGGTGATATGCTTGGATGTATTACCTATAAAGTTGATAAGCGTGAGAAATTAGGTATATATTGAAGAAATAAAATAATAATACAAATAAAAAATTTAAATTTTTGAATAGAAAAAATCTTTATTTAAATACATATTCTATAAGAGTGTGCATATTTATTGGCCACTTCACTTATTTTGACGTACATTTTTACTTCAAACCCCTAGTTTTTTTTTCCATATAACAATTATTTTACTTTTGGTAACATTATCTACTGCAAATCAAATATGATATTCACTTCTATGACATATTAACTATCAGTACGTTTACATAAATACTTGAGTACTTGAACTGAAATCTAGTTGAAACTCAAGTAGAGTTTTTGGATGACTTGAAATTTTCTTGAAATTTACCAAAAATCATAAGCAGAATTGCAATTTTCATCACTCGTAGACAAGAAGTATGTTCAAGTATTGCAATTGAATTTTTTTTAAATAAATTGATTCAAGTATACTTGAAATCAATACACAATCAGGAAATGCAAAGTAGATTACTTTAGTTTGAGTAAAATCGTACTCCCAAATGCTGCGGCTTCATTAATCTAATCTAGTAACTTAAAAAGTAGTAGTAACTAAACAAGCGATCACAGATCACTTTATCAATTTGGTTTGTTCTCTGATCGCGCCTACCAGACCATTCCATATCTCACTAATTCACTAGTCCAATAGTTGCCTGAAACATGTCTGATCGACAGTCTTAATATTTGAACTTCTTTCTTCATCAATTTTACTTTTTTAATATCTATGTTAGTTTGGTCCGTAAAACGAGTGTAGATAATAATTTGAAAATTTAGAAGAGCTCATCAAATTGTCATGACTTCAACTATGGTGAAATATCCCCAAAATGTAAAAAAAAAAACCTTCCTAGAATTGTGGCTTTTTTTTCGTAATTTATGATGTTTAATCCTGACAATTGCTCCCCAGATGTTAATGTTCCTCTACCAAAGATCGCTAACTTAAATAACCGTCAATACACAATTAAGTGGCCAATAAGTATACCTGTTTACCTACTTCAAGTATATCCTTCGATATCAACACACTCGTTGATTCTTCAACATAAAGAGTTTGATTCTTTTGAACTTTAAGCGGTTCCCAATACGCAGCCGGATATATCCGTATTACTACTTCACCATCTGCTGTCACATTTTTTATAGAAACTTGATAGCTAACAACAACAAAAATTATATTAAAAAAAATAAATAAAATAGATCATGTACCTTATTTTATCCATAGATGCCACCTCTGTATTCCAATACGCTAGCCTCTCTCTCTCTATGTCAAGTTGAGTAAAGTTATTAATTGACGTAAAATTTGTTAAACTAAATTGCTGAGCATTGTTCGGAGTCTTTTTTAAAAATTTTAGTACACCATATGATGGTGGTTTTTTCACAGTATAAATAATTTCATCCAATTTCATATCGAGATTTGTCTTCACAGATATATCAGTTGATTTAAGAATAACATACTTTCCCTCTTGCACAATTGAAGCATTACTTGGAAATACAGTTATAAATGGATCGGATGCTTGAATTTCAAGTAGTCCAGGAACTTCATGTACCCCATCGGTTACAATAAATGATGCTGTACCAACACTGGGTCCATTGTGTTTGAAAACAATTCTTCTATTTTTAATATCATCTTGAGTGAAACGATCTGAACTACGTCCGGATTTGTAGAATTTTCCATTGAAACAAGATACATGAATATATCGTATATCAGAGAGATTTGTATTAATATCTGCATCCAAGTAAAGTAAATTACTTTCGGTAACTGTCCTTGATGAGTCGCTTACAACATGAAAAACTGTCTCAAAACCACGATATGGTATATTATCATTGATTAGGGTAATTTCAATATTAATTTCCGATACATATTGAAAATCAACATCTTCGCTTGATATGATCAGTAATTCTAAAGAATCCTTTTCAGATTCAGAATTATCATGACAATAGCATACATCTCCAAGGTATAATTTCTCCAAGGCAAATTGTGATAATGATCCCGTTTGTGACACGGAATGCTCATAGCTACATAGGTAGCCATGTTTAGGTGATTGCGATACCATAAATGTGAGATTTTCAAATGTATTAAATAATATTTCAAAATTCGTTTTCGTAAGTAAAGCTGCTTCGCCCTCTTTGACTTTTAAAATCTCTTTTGTTCGATACGAGAGGCGTCTTTTGATATTTTCATCAGGATTAAATGTTATTTTTATTTGCCCGAATACATCAGCACATTCTGAAACAGATACCATAAATTCTACGAAGTCTATGAAACTAGAATATGAATTTCTATGGGTCTTATATCTTATTACATTTCTATCAATATCGTATTGTGTGAATGAATCCAGCTCCTAAAATTAAAAAAGATAAAACATAAATATGCAAAAAGATTATTATTATTAAATTAAAAAAATTGTGACAATAAGTATTAAAAATGTGTGTCTCGAACTCGAAAAAATTCAACAAAGTATAGGCCCACGATATTTCTAACAACTCCAGGGCAGGCCATTACACAGAAACTTCAGTCGAAGTACCCCCCCCCCCTTCCCTAACCGGGAATTGCACGTAAAGGCTTCGGCTGTAACAAGCCGGAGACTACTACGCCGCTATGGCCCCCTTGAGGGGTTTACCTTGAGGTACGTACCTTTGCATGCCTTGGATGTCCGTCAACATAAATATTTCCATATTTTGTAGGTTTTAAAATCGTATATATAACGTTTCGTGAAAATGTCGGCAGCGGTACAGTCTGATATGATAAATATTTGCTATTAATTATTGTACTTTTTGCTCCATTTATCGGCAAGTTGTTATTTACTGTTATTGCAATTTTAAGCTTCGTAAAAGTAATGCGGAAATCAAAATCTTGAGTGACGACTGATCCAAATGATGCAGAAAACTGAAAAAGTATAAAACTATAATTATGTCTTTATTTGATTATATAACATTAAGTATGGTATGTAGATTTCAATCAATTAAAATATCACAACAATATTATTATCACATTGTAGGCTCTAGCAAGTGGTGTTTTGTTTAACTTACATAAAAAGATGATTGAATTGCTCAATCAAAAGATAAATAATTGGCTTTAAATTTAAATATACGAGACGCAATCGTGCACGAAAGAGTGCAGGCGAATTGAAGAACTAATAAACAGTTCGCATCTATGAAGAAAGATAACTTGTCTAATCCTATCCCATAATATCGAAAGTAGTGGAATACTCTGAACTAAAAAGGAGGTCTGAATTAGACCTGAAAGTATCCGGAATAATAAGGATTCGATTCGTCAAATCCGGGTATCCGGATAATCCGGATCCAGACTAAGCAAAGAATATTCAAAATTTCCTCCAGATTGCGTTGTGTCATTTGAAAAAGGGAAATATCATGAAATATATAATTTTTATTTATATGAAATGAAGAAATTCAATCTGGATGAAATTTTGAACCTCTTTTGCTAAGTCTGGAGCCGAATTTCAGGAATTGAATAGTGCAGATCCCGGTATCCAGATATCAACAAATCCGGATACAATTTTCAGCTCTAGTCTGATTATCCAGATATTTTATTTACTAATTAGTCTTTAAAGAATGCTTAAGAGGTTTTGTATGCATGCGCTAATGAAGACACAACGTGCAAGAGGTATAAAAATTAAATAGAAATTATTACAACTATTGAAAAAATATAAAAAAAAAATTACCTTAAATTCATCTTGCAGTGGATAATCAATGCTATGATAATATCTTATCAAGCCCAAAATAATTTGACTGCTCGTAAAAGCATCTACAGTTACCCAAGATGAATCAATTGGTCGCATTTTCTGAATTAATCCATATTGAGGGGGCTTCTTAATACTATATTTCAAATCAATACTATCTTCATCTGAACTTGCCACAACAGATAGATTCCATGCTGTTATAGGTGCTGATGACTTATGAACCATTACAAGTCCTGTATTATTAATAATTCGTAATTTCAACGGATGTACAGATACAGGCAGCTGAAGAGTTTCACTTGTTTCAATTCCATCGGAAACTTGAAGTAATAATTCAAAAGATATATCTTCCATTATGGATGAATTAAATAGAAACGTTACGGATCCTTGATTTATTTCTGCTTGAGAAAATTTCAACGAAGGTGTACCGCTTACTTCAAACATTCCATACATCCATTTCGAACTTGTTGCATTTATTACCGAATAAATGAGGGCGCTTGTTGGACTATCTGGATCTTTGACATTAAGTAAGTCAGTTCCTATTATTTTCGGGATACCTTGCGTAACACGCAAAATTTTATTACCCCCAATATTCAAAACAGGAGCATCATTAGCTGGCGTAATGTTTGCATGCAATACAAATCTATGCTTTCCCAAAACGAATTCTGGAACATTTTTCTCTTCATTTATTTGCAAATCAAAGGTCATATGATCACTGAAATATTCTAATCCACTATGAACATATTTGATTTTATCTGTGTTAAGATCGACAAGAGAAAAACTTTTGCAATTTGTAAAATTTCCGCTATCTATATGTAAACGTAATATGCTTCCATGTTTTGGTGCTTGAATTACATGAAATATGATTGATGATTCAGATATGATGAACTTCGTATAGTCGAAGAGTACTTCAATAAACATCGGCGATAGAAAAACAGTTCCACTTTCGATAAGTTGCATAGGAGTTATCCGCAATAGTTCAATTTCTGAATTTGTATCAGTCTGAGTGAATACCTGAAAAACAAAATAAAAATTAAATTAATTGTCATTTTGTTATTTTGTTTCACCAACTTTATATGATTCTGCATAATCAGCTTTAAGACAATATGCTTGATCACAATAGCATATGAACTCATCTATACCATATTGACGACAAAGGCCGCTTAAAATGCACGGCATTTTTTCAATACAAGGATATTTCCAAGCACAATGCACAGCAAGACCATGTGTGGCCTTCATATGGGGTAATCCTATGGCTTGATTATTAAATAATATATTTCGGATGCAACCCTTGAAACTTATGTCGCTTACACGTAATCCTTTATAATGTGCCTTCTTTTTAATTTCATTCGTAACTCCGCCGAAATAATAGTAATTTTCAAGTTCAATAATTGGTCTGCTGCCATTAGCAAAAGGAGCTGTAGTCAAATTGTTGTCAACGATGATTTCAACCATTGCGGGATTATATCTTATCAAAACATTATGCCATTGACCATCCGATATCAATTCATGTGACATGATTTCTATAACATGAGCTCCTTTACCAAGGAGAAATCGAAGTTTAGCATTTAATATTTCAAGTGTAGCGAAATCAGTGCCATGATTAATAAAAATTATACCCTCCTCTTCTGTGGTTCGAATATCAAAATTCCAGCTGATTTGGATGAAAATTTAAAAATGATTAAAAGTCAATATAAAAAGAAAAATTTTACCTTTCTCCTGATTTGTTTGGAGATCGTTTCAAAATCATAAATGAGTTTTCTTCAATAAAACTAATACTATCCTTTACATTAGCATCGAATTCTGTACTACAGGTCCATGTAACTCCAACACTTGCTGCATGACTAGTTCTTTCTTTAGCTCGTTTTAGAATATTAATGTTATTATAAAATACCTGAGAAAAAACAAAATGACCAAATATATATATACTAGACAGAAAATAATCTTACATCCGATATGCATCCTCTAAAACTATCAATTTCTGTTAAGTAACTTTCTGAAAAATCTCCAACACCTCCAAGAAATGTTCCGAAATGTATATTGAGCTCCGAAATTTCCGGAGACAGGACCTTCCGTATGAAATGTTCATCAACTTGTATCGTAATATTACTTTCATATCGCTGTACTGCAACATCATGCCATTGAAGATCATTCCATTTTACCTTTTTCGGAGACCATAGCTAAAATTTTATAAAATTAATTATGTTAATGCATTTTGTGTAAAATAAATTAAAAACAAGAATGTAATCATTTTATTGCTTGAGAATTTTTTAAATGAAAAAATAGATCATATCTTTCGAGCACTAAAGTTTTTTTTCTAATAGCTTCATATTGGACCTACTAACACAAACAGCATCTGGAGAATTTCCTAAAAACAATTTCTTCCAAAATAATTTTCATGTAAGCAATTTATTGAGAAGGCAAATTCGTCTAATAGACAACAGAGCATTCTGTACAAGAGGAAAATAAGTAGAGTTTCAACGAAAATTAGAGGAAAATTTATAATAAGATTTATCAACTTAAAATTTCTTTCTTTCAACAACAAAAAAATCCTTTATTATTTCACTCATGCAGAGAATTCTTATTTAAGGAAAATTAAAGACGGCTGGGGAAATTTATTTCGATAGTAGCACCTACAGTTTCCGAACCTTAAGCATTCTGGCTTGTTTACTTGCTTCGGTTAATGTTAATCCTAGAATTACTTTGGTGTCATAGGTATTTACTATATTTCTTTTTATTTATTAAACTATAACTTACCTCAATAACTGCTTGATCAATCTTATATATGAAATTAATTCGTCCTGATTCTAACTTTAAAAGGCAATAGTCAGTCCGTCCAGCTGCGAGAAATATGAAAGTATTCTCTTGGTGCGTTCGAAACTTCAGTCGAATATTTGTCGATAATTTTGCCTCTTGTAATGGCATAGTTATAAAGCTGTTTCCATAAAAAGATACTGGAAATAGAAAAATGTAATAAATTTACGCAGTATACAAATCAGGACAGAAGATCCGTTATGTGATGACCTTTGGACAGATTCTGTCGGGGTTAACGTACAAACCTGGCTCGAAGCTTTAATTCGTAATGCACGATCATGCGATAGAGTATATTCTGTCCCAATGAATGAATACCAGTTTATGCCAGTGCATGCTTGACATTGAACTTACTGGTCAAAGCGAGGCCCATCTAAGATCTTTGCCGATCTGTGGATCACGGCACCCGCGGCTAAATATCCAAGCAAATATTAATAAGCGACCATCCTTCAGATCCTCGGATGCAATTATACAAAGAACATACTTCTCTGTTTAAAGAAGAATGTCCGCCTAAGTCATGCAGACTCAGACACTTTCTCTCTGCCCGCATATGGACTACCACAACCACCACGATGTTCCCATCAAGGGGGATTCTCCATGTTTAGGTGAATAGCTCTACTAAAGTAGAACTATCTAGGGCGGTACCAAGTTGGCAGTGTCGGTACTCAGCTGGCATGGCTTCGTAGTCCATAACCATAAGGCCATGGGTACTCCCAGTGGGTTTTCATGCAGATCCTTAAACAAGACTGATTACTCCGTTCGGGCTTAATCATACTAGCACATAAACTGACAGCAGTGTGCCACGAGAAGGCTATGATCCGCCCTTGAGACTACAGCCACTAATCTTATAGCATACAAAAGTACTAATTCCAAGACAAGAATACTAGGTTTTATATACGCGCAGGCTTCAATATGAGCACGCATAATCATCAGCGTTCAGAATAGCTGTGTTCTTTCAGCACGAAGCATATATACAGCCTTTCCCTTGCTTGTACCCTCCCTTGGCAACTCTGCGCATTACTAACTCCTTTGCAGCTGCCAGAGATGACCTTTGAACAATAGAACGTACGAGCTCAAAATGAGAAATTTGAAAATGAATCGACATATGGTATGATGCCGAAAAACATATTTCTCTAGATGAGGAAAGCTTCTTAGACTGTAGTGGAATCAATCAGCAGTAGCAAATAAAAAACGCATAGGTTACCCCTGATAAAAATATACCATAATCATAATAGATGCCAACAATTGTGCAACTTTACAGGAATGTTAAAAGAAGTTCGGCGCGATAACAAAGAAAAAAAGAGATTAATGAAATTGTATCCATATTCTTAAAAGACCATTTGAAACATGCTGGAACAAGAATTAAAAAAAAAATGTAGGTACTAATATAGTAATGAAAAACACATTCAAGTTTTAATAATGTAATTTTTCAGTGCGGTTTTGACACCAATGGAAACCAACACCGAATAGGATTTTTGGAAATAACCTGCATAAATCACTTTATAAATTTTATTAAATAAAACGGGAATGCAAGTATTACATACATTATTATAACTTCTGCCTTATAAAAAAAATTATGCAGCAGGGCCTTCAGGGAGATCTAGATTGTGGAATATGGAGTTGAGCGCCTTCGCGCTAGCGTAAGCCCAATAAAAGAATTCAGGACAACAAAGCTGTGCAGCAATTGTTTTGAGCCGGCGAAGCCGTCTCGGTCTCTACACGGGTTCCAGTTTTGTAAAAACTGTGGTACCACGTGGAACTGGGACGTCAACGCCGGTAAGAACATTCTGTGCATTGGCCTAGCCATTGCACAGAAACTACAGTCGAAGTACCCCCCTTCCCAGACCGGGTATTGCGCGTAAAGGCTTCGGCTGTAACAAGCCGGAGACTACTACGCCGCTATGGCCCCCTTGAGGGGTTCACCTTGAGGTAAATAGGTAACCTGTTGCCAGCAAAATGCCTCATAGCAGTGATAAGCTCAATCCCAGATTAAACATGAGATGTGTTAACCATGACACCACCGATGCCATATATAAAAAAAATATTTAAATAAAACTCGTAAAATTCGTATAAAATAAATTTCGAGGGAAAAAACCAAATTATAATGCAGACTTGTTTTAAATAAAATTCTAAATTTAGCAGTTTTACTTAATGTTTTTTTTTTTTTTTTTTTTAATAATAAAAGGATAACTAACCTTTCATGGCATTTGTGCCGATTATCCATGAGAAAAATAACCAAAACAACATAAAATGATTCATCATTGACTAATACCAACACAACAGCTTCACTTAATTCATATAAAAACAGACGCACTTATTGAATTGGGGTTTGAGCGAATTAATCTTGGATAATTTCATTTCACATAATTTACAAGACGCGCGCGCGCGCGCGTGCGCACAAAGAACACTTTACAATAAATTATTTCTTTATTTGTCAAAAACACTAACTACATTTCATGGAAATTGGTAGGCATATTCCAAGTAGATAAGATGAAGGAACTTCATTCATGCGAACAATTTTCCTCAAATTTGGAGCCTTTTAAAACACACACTGCACTTTTAACTTTAAATTGATCAATCGGAACAACCGGGTGTAACTCTTCGACCAACTAATTAACTTCACTTTGAGAGGAGGGTATAAAGAACTGTGTGGAACACTAATGAGGTGATCTAAAAATACGCCTTGGTGAGGAAGGGCGAGATCTTTCGCTCAGAAAACTTAAGGTTTATTATTCGTGAATATGAACGCGCATCTTATTGCACTCGAAATCGTATTTTAATCTTTTATTTTTGTATTTTTCTTTTAAATTGAATTAAATGTTGTTGAGGCTTAAGATTTCTTTCTGACGTAGTCATGTACTCTGCGTAAGTGAATATTGCTAATATACTTTTACGAATATATCAGTATCGCAATCCAATTACTCATCCAATCCAAACTGACGGAATCCCCCGACTAGACTGAACTGACGAGCTGACGCAGTTTTCAATTTTTTTTCTTGAGATTCTCTGCTTTCTGAACATAATTTTTTTCTGATTTTTGAAGAAGTGCGCGACAAAAGTAGCGCGCGGGAGACTTTTCTTAGTGAGTAAAACGAAAGAAGCCATTCCCTAATATCTTGGCATAATATTTTGTTGTTGCTTATAACATGAGGGGTTCCACTTCATTGGTCCTCAAATCTATTATTATATGTATGAGCAGTTGCTGTAGATGAGACTTTAACCAGAACCCTCCAGAATACAAGAAACGTTGACGTGTACCTCTACTTACATATATGTATTTTAATTAAAATTTAATTAATTAATCCGGCTAATTAACTTCCTACATTCATGTGCTCCGAAGTTTTTCCTGTTGTGATTTTTTTTTTTATGAATAGGTACCTATGAAGAAATTTTTCGATTTGTTTTATATAAGTATAAGAAAAAGCCGAGAGTATGCAATCCTTACGTTTAAAAAACTGAATGATCCTTTTACACATAAAATGTTATTGGCAAATATTTTCATCATATGAAACAAAAAACAAGTAAAAAAGTAAAAATGCTAGAATTGGTCTAAGACCAATTCTTATGATACCCTAGATCAGGGGTGATCAAACTTTTGAAGTACACGATCTACAATGCAATTCAAAATATCGTAGCGGTCTACCATCAGCAACGATTTTAAACAAAACGCACAAACTTTTCTGTAAATACTTCTGAATGCTCCAGATTATGTCGCATCAACCAGTTTCTTCTTCACAACAAATTCAGCATGAAATAATTGGCCGATGTTAATAGTTACGCTGTCAATGTTAATGCCTTCGTTAAATGGTAACACCTAGTGTAAATTGTCCAACTGTTCGGCGAAACTTTGGAATTCCCGATGTAAATTATGTGTACATTCTTGCTCCAAGCTTTTGGTAATTCTTCAATTCACCTTTTCTTAGCTGGGATTCATGCACCTGATTCTTTTCTTTGGATGTTTTAATTAAACTTTTCAAATCAATCAAAGCTATGTCTTTTCTTGCATACTTATATTCAGCTCATTCAGAACTGCATTGTAAATTTTTTAGCACAAAACTGCTGCTGTACATATGATGCAGTGATAGTAATGTAACAAACCAATTCAGGCTTTGGTGCGGCGCATGACAGTGCTTCGTGGCAGTGAAGTGCCGCTGATTTACAAAAGAATTTCCTTTTTATTTTTACGATACCAATGTTGCTGCCTTTGATATTGTGTCTGGATTTGTAAAAAAAAGATTGCTGTGCGCATAAGCTAGGTTTTAACTCACGTACTTCTATTTTCTGGATTTTACTTCTAACCGGAAAATCGGTGACGTATTTTGTGTGGATAGTTTTAAAATGCTCTTCAACCTTTGTTTTTTTCTTGTAGTACCACACCTTTGAACATAACGGTAAAGAACTCCTCTGATAGTGGTAAGTCTTACTCTTATCCGAGCTCGACAACCTTGCCAGCTCATTTTAATTCAATTCAATTTCAATTCAATTTAATTTATTCAAGGCATTGTACAATTAAGATATAATCTTTTTTATTTGTACAAGTTAAATCTATCAAAAGCAAAAAAAAAAATAATAAAAATGTATATGTATGATTTTTGCTTCCCGAATAGCATGAGTAGTACGGTTTCTAAGCATTCTGTATTCCTCTTTGAAACTAGTGGTTTTATATCGCTTCCACCTTTCGTATGCCATATTGCGAGTTGTTATCAGACCTTGGAGGTGAGTATTAAACCACGGGCAACTCTGGTTAAGTAATCTTTTGCGAATGAGAGGAACGTATTTCTCATGTAAGTAGTTCAAAACATTATTCAAGAACTCAACTTGATCATCAATATCAGGCATAAGCTGTACCGAGCTCCAATCTATGGACTCCGCTTCATTGAAAAGAGCATTAGTATTTATGAGATTGTAGTTATAGTAGGAGACTGTGTTGGGTTGATGTTCCGGAAGCACGCTAAAATTGTAAATAATCATAATTAAGTCATGATCAGAGACGCCCGGTAAAGATATTTGATTAAAAAATAAGGAGTTAGAAGTATCAGCTGTTAAGAAAATATCTAATAGAGCCGAAGAATGGTTAGAGAAATGTGTAGGTTCATTATTCACACGGTGGATATCTAAAGCATCGATAATGTGCTGAAAGGAATTGGTCAGGTAGCACGGGTTAAGGAAATTGAGATTGAAGTCTCCACCGATAACTATATGCTCATACTTAGGCACAAGATTAATAAGTTCGTTTTGCAGTAATTGAACTGTCCGGCAATTAGGTGGCTTGTAAACACAGCCAACTAAACACCTCTCGCTATTTGAAAAGATTTCACAAAATATATATTCCTCCCCACCTTGACTAGTGCTGGCTAGTAGAAACCTGCATCGAAGATTTTGTTTGAAGTAGATGGCGACACCACCTCCTCTGCGATTATGGCGGTCATTACGAAAGATTTTATAGCCAGGGATGCCGGCGACATTGTCATGAATATCAGGTTTTAGCCAGGTTTCTGACACACAAATTACATCAAAAATTAAGTCAAAGAAAATGTCACGCACTTCATCAATTTTAGGAACCACACTTCTAGCATTAAAATGACAAATTTTTAGCCCAGATCTCTGTTTGCATAGAACGCCGAGGAGTGCCCGAGTATTGCCCGTTCCAGTCATGTAGGTAAGATCACTCATATCCCAGCACGATCGTGCCGAGCACCTTAAGCATCAGCAGCACAGAAGAATATGAACTTTTTCGTAGAATAAACTTTTTAAGCAAGCAGCAGTAACTTGAAGAGTGAGGAGAAATAACCTTAGTACAAAAGGCATTAACGGTTATAAACAAATCCATTTGAACACAGAAGCAGAAAGCAATTGGAAACAAATCACTAAGAATTATAACACTAAAAAATATTAAAGAATATGTAGCAGTTACACATAGGCTAAGCTTACAAACTAAGAGAAGTTCATCAAAACTAAGACTAAGAAAAAAATAACGAGAAACTAATATATAATATTAATATATAATATATATATATATATAATATAATACTAATATATAATATTATTAATATTATTAATATATAATATAATATATTAATATTAATATATAATATTATTATCACCACGCAACAAATCAATCGTCAGAACTGAATACTAGCTGACTATACTGACTGGGAACAAAAAGGAGCATTTTATTAGTACGGTCGAGAAAGAGAGAGAGAAACTGATAAAGAGAAAACATAGCTGTTGGCGGGGGTGGGTTATCCGTTACTCACCCAAGTGAGGCAGTGCATTATCTGAAAATGACAATTTTTTGAAATTCAATTGGTTTTTTTCATGCGGGCCCATTTAGCAACTTTGATTTTTGCAGTGCTTTTACGCATATATTTCTAGAACGATTCGTCGGACAGAAAAAATGATTATAACCAATTTTATAAGATTTCTAGGATGTCTAGAACTGATCGTTTTCACAGTATCCGTAAAGGACCTAAATTTTTATATGGCAACACCAAGAAGGGGCTGCACGATTTACTCCACTTTTGAAATTTTATTTGCTATTACTATGAAAACACTATGTACCAAATTTCAGCTCTCTACGTCAAGAATGCGTTCTCAAGCAGTGTCCAAATATTTATATAGTGGAAAACGTAATTCTTGTATGGCAACCTCATGAAGGAGTTGCACGATTTGTCTCATTTTCGAACTTAATTTTACTTTCTTTTTTTAAAGTTCGCGTACAAAATTTCAGCTCTCTAAGTACATGCGTTTTCGAGTTATCGTGCGCACGGACGGACGGACAGGCGGATATGCAAAAATCAAAATAACTTTTAATAGTTACATGTTATGCGTGGGTGTCCAATCCATTTTGATCTACCATCATTATTTCTGTGCATTATAAACGGAATGATGAACTTAGTATACCATGGTATAGAAATATAGAAGTAGACCAATTTTTATGATACCATAAATGAATGCCCGTATATTATTTGGTATGGTCACCCATCTGTGCAAGTTTGATTTTGAAGTGGCTTTTCGCATATATTTCTAGAAGGGTTCGTCGGAGAGTAAAAATGATTATAACTAGTTTCATAGGATTTCACATCCTGAAGAAGTTTTCAGTACAATAAAAACTATCGTTTTCACAGTATATACGTAAAAACCAAAATTTGTATATGACAACACTAAGGGCTGCCACATTTAGCCCATTTTTGAAATTATATTTACTGTTTCTATGAAACGCCGTGTACAAAATTTCCAAATATGTAGTGAAAAACAAAATTTTGGTTATGGCAACCCCACTGTACAGAGATACAAGGTATTCCCATTACGAACCACGTTCCGCCATTTGTGTCCGAATGTATAGGAAAGTACGGTACAGAGAACACAATATTCTCTCTCATTTCTCTGTCTTTTCAATAGAAATGTATATACGTTATAGGATAAAACACGTCACAGTTCTAGTACAAAATTTTTAATGAGAATACCTTGTCTTCTATATACCTTGTGGCAACCCCATGAAGGAGTACCCGATTTATTCCATTTTCGAACTTGAATTTACATTTTTTTTAAAGGCCGCATACAAAATTTCAGGTCGGGTTGACGCGTACTCAGGTAGTGTATAAATTATGTAGTGAAAAACGAAATTTTTGTATGGCAACCCCATGAAGGAGTACCCGATTTGTCCCATTTTCGAAGTTAAATTAAATTTTTTTTAAGAAAGGGCGTGTACAAAATTTCAGCTCTCTAAGTAAACGGCTGTGGAGTTATCGAGAGGACGGGCGGACAGATGCACATGCAACAATCAAAATTAATTTTAATATTATGCGTGGTTTCCATTTTGCTCTACCAGCATTATTTCTACGAGTTACAAATGGAATGACAAATTTGGGTATACTGATGTATAGATTTCATCTAGGGTATAAAAATCAGACCAAATTTGTTTGTGATATCATAAGATGGAAGGATACCTATTATCTGTTTTATCATAGATGTCGCTTTTAATGATTATTTGAAGGTCCCTTTTTATACCCTAGATGAAATCTAAAGGATATACAAAGTTTTTCATTCCGTTTCTAACCCCTCGAAATAATGATTATAGAACAAAATGGATTGAACCCCCTCGCATAATATTAACAGTTATATTGATTTTTGTATGTCCGGCCGTCTGTCCGTCTGTCCGTGCGCATGATAGCTCGAGAATACGTTCACGTAGAAAGCTGAATTTTTATACACGGACTTTATAAAAAAAATTAAATTAAATTCGAAAATGAGAGAAAAAAGGGAACTCCTTCGTGGGGTTGTCATACAAAAATTTCCTTTTCCACTATACATAAAGGGTTTTCCAATAAGAGGTGTTATTTTGATATTCAAAGAAAAATGCCATTTTTTGAGATAAATGATCGGATCTTTATTTCATTATAAAGAGGAAGGTATGCCGTTAATAATGGAAAATAACATCAGCCAAACGACCACGCCTACAGGACCACATCCTTTTCATGAAATTTTCCATAACCAAATCGCAAAGTGGCTGCCCTATGTCCTCTATAGCCTCACGAATTCCATCTTTGAGGTCTTGAATCGACGCTGAGCTGTTGGCGTAGACCTTCTCTTTCACGTGGCCCCAAAGGAAGAAGTCGCAAGGTGTTAAGTCACAGGATCTCGGTGGCCAATTGTGATATTTGGACAGTGCCTGAGAACGCATCGAAATAGAGAGGTGAAATTTGGTACATGATGTTATTATGGTGATAACAAATAAAATTTTAAAAATGGACTAAATCGGGCAACCAATTCTTGGTATTACCATATAAAAATTTAAGTTTTATACATATACTGTGAAAACGATCAGACCTAGAAATTTTTATTGTACTAAAAACTTCTTCAGAATACAAAATTCTTTAAAATTGGTTAAAATCATTTTTTCTGTCCGACGAGCCGTTCTAAAAATATATGCGAAAAACAACTTCAAAAATCGAACGAAAGTTTATACGGGCATTCATCTAGTGTATCATAAGAATTGGTCTTAGACCAATTCCAGCTTTTTATACCCTAGATGAAATCTATAGGGTATACTAAGTTTGTCATTCCGTTTGTAACACCTCGAAATAATGATGGTAGAGCAAAATGAATTGGACACGCATAATATTAAAAGTTATTTTGATTTTTGTATGTCCGTCCGTCCGTCCGTCTGTCTGTCTGTGCGCACGATAACTCGAGAACGCGTATACTTAGAGAGCTGAAATTTTGTACACGGACTTTAAAAAAAATGTTAAAATTATGTCGAAAATGAGACAAATCCTGCAACTCCTTCGTGGGGTTGCCATACAAAATTTTCATTTTCCAATATATATTTGAACACTACCTGAGAACGTGTCGACGTAATAAAGAGCTGAAATTTGGTACGTGATGTTTTCGTTGTACTAGCAAATAACGGTTCATAAATGGACATATAAAAATTTGGGTTTTTTACAAATACTGTGAAAACGATCAGTCCAACACATTTTTATTGTACTAAAAACTTCTTCAAAATACGAAATTCTATAAAATTGGTCATAATCTTTTTTTCTGTCCGTCAACCGTTCTAGAAATATATGCGAAAAACCAATTCAAAAATCAAACTTGCACAGAAGAGTGACAATGCGAAATTTCATACGGGCATTCATCTAGCTAGAGTATCATAAGAATTGGTCTTAGACCAATTCTAGCTTTTTTTCTTGTTTACTTGTTATGTTTACAAATGGGACACGGTACTTTTTATCTACCTATCGATAGAACTCTACGAAATAAGCAACTTCTATAACTCGCTCAGCATTTCAAATGATAAAACAGATAGTGCTGTCTTCTGGCGCGTTCTTGTATTCATTAGAACCTTTTAATAATACTATTAGTGAACCATGCTTTATACTTAAATATGTATACATAAGCAGGCCTGGGTATAGGTATTTATCAGATCGAAGAACTCGAACATAGATAGATCACTTATGTACATATGTAGGTCGCAGATAGGAAACTATTTTTGAGAACGTCTGAAAGTTTAAAGAGCATTGGTAATGACCACCATATCCATTGATTTGACATACCGACATATATAGATCAATCGTCCAATCAACTCGATCATAGGTCACATGGTAAATTTGGATGGTGTATTTTATTTCGCAATAGAAGGTACTTTAAATGGTTTGACAGACATTGTTCAGACAAAACTAAAGAGAGGATAAACTCAAACTACATACAATATCTCTATGTAAGTGTAATTAATTGTATTAGCTATGTAGCATTATTATTGAAACTGGCGATACATAAGAAAACATTCATTCCTGTATTCAAAAATCGGAGAGCATTTTCTCAGTTGTTTATGCCGAATGCTTGAAATTCACTGGAGGTCCGAAGTTCAAACAAAAAACGTAATTCCATAGAGAAAATAAAATTTACTTCACAGCTTCAACGTCATAATACAAGACCTAGGAGGTGGGAATCCGTAAGAAACACGTCATTTACGGAGATCAAGAGCCATTTATTTGAAGCCACACTAAAAAATAAATCCTTTTTAACATATTACGGATTGAACTATTAATAAAACTTTAAAATGTCCTTTCCATGCATGCCTCAGAACCCAAGAATTATCCAAAGAAAGTTGTACTAAATGATATAAATTTCAAATAGCGGCCTACTCTTGACTCAAAAGTTACTAACATTTTTACTTCTTTTTTTTTTTTATATTTTAAAATTTTATTTTTTTATTTATCACTTCAATGTTCTTAAATAATACAAAATCTATATTTTCAGATTTAGAAGTGTCCCGAAGAGGAAAACAGGTAAGTGATGCAAATTTACATTTAAATATTTTCGAAGTTGTATGCTTAATGATTCAACGCAACCACCATCGTGATAATGTGCTCTTTCAATCTGCAACCATTAAAATCTTAAAAGTTACATTATACTGCTAAATACCGTTGAAATTGAAATATTGAAAAATATTGTTCTTGTGGTTTCAATTAAAATCTTTGCCTTAAAATTAAGAAAATGGTGCTATTTTTCCGTAAAATAAAATATTGGCATCTTTACGTGAAACATGTAATTAAAAGTCGGTTGTCTCAATCCAAGTGAAATTTAGCTTGAACATTACAGCACCCCAGTTAGAATGCAGTTATCAATAGAATGTCTTCAACCATTATGTAGTATAGGAACCCTTAGAACTCAAAGAATACAACTTGATGATTTGAATTTTATTTCTATACTGCATCTCATCTTCTATATTTTCCGTCGCTCGTTCTTACCTTCTTCTGGATTCGTTTATTTATTAGTACACAAATGTTATACGGCATTCCTATTTTAAGGTTCTTACTCGTAAAGAGTAAACCCCTTAAGGGGGCCATGGCGACGTAGTAGGTTTCGGCTTGTTACAGCCGAAGCCTTTACGCGCTATTCCCGGTTAGGGAAGGGGGGTACTTCTGCTGAAGTTTTGATGCAATGGCCTGTCCTGCTGTTGGGACAGGCCAATTTGCAGAATATTCTTACCGGCGTTGACGTCCCGGTTCCACGTGATACGGCAGTTTTGTGCAAAACTGGTACCTGTGTGGAGACCGAGACGGCCTCGCCGGCTCAAAACATTTACTGCACAGCTTCGTTGTCCTGAACTCATCCACTTCGAGGACAGAGCAATGAGCTTTAAGTGCCCGCAACAATTTTGTTTGGCGTCCGCACGTAGCCACGTATTGGCGAATTTGCGGCAATTTTCTTGGAACCAATACACACTAGAGTTTCACGAGTATTGTTGGTGATCTTTTCTCCCAATTGATGAACTGCACGCTCAGTGCAAATATAATGCTTGAAGCACAAACGTTCAACTTTGCGCTGCTCATACACCGCTTGGCGTCTCGAAAACCCTTGCAAGCGTTCTTTGGTGTACGCCAAATAATCCTCTTGCATCGGGGATTGCGTGCTCATTACTGCAGTTGTAGGAAGCGATCTCGTATGCTTCGCCAACGAAACTTTGCGTGCATACATAGATGTGCTGTGATGGAATGTCGAACTCTTGATTTTTATTGGATCAACAGGTTCGTCTACATTCGGTGTTCGTACACCGCCAGCGATAAGCCGACAACCAGGAACTAATCCAACAAATTACTAGTAATACCCGGGGTCTAATTTATCCCGGATATCGCGCATTGTCTTATCATGTTGTATGAAATTTCATTCCATTTAGCCTGCTCTGCCACAACCTGCAAATAATTAAGCAAGGCTCCTACTTACTCCAAGCAAGACGCAAGCAACGTATCGTGGGTGATACTGCATAACCGCAAGACTACTAATGTCACTACCACGTAAGTTAAATACAAATTTAAAACTTCAACAGACACTAAACTTTTTTTTTATTATAATGACAAAATAATTGGTACTGAACCCTAGGATTGGACGACAAACATCATGTTTTTTTGGATTTTAGGCATAAAATTGATAAATCAAGTTGTAGTTTCTTACCTACGTTACCATTAACTTCAAAATTGGATTTTGCTACTCTGTTCAGATATGCGATTATGATATTGCTAGTCTCGCGGTTATGCAGTATCACCGGCGATATTTCTTTCAAATTTTCTTAGTTATTCGATAACGAAAAGATTTTGAAAACTTTTTGTAGCAATGAATTGCCGCCCATATTGCACATACACCTTTTTTGATGAACTTTAGATGCGAAAGCAAATCATGATATATTTACAAACAATAAATAAAAAATAAAATTATTTCGTGTTTTTAGTCTTTGCATTTAAAACCACAAGGAAAAATAGAAACTCGTACATACCCTCGTGTCATGGACTTTGCCTTGTTTTTTTTTTCTCCAAATTTATGCGTTACGTATAACAATGTTTTTATATTATCTAAGTTTTAAGTATATAAATCCAATTATAAATAATAAAAAATATTCATTGGTGAGCACATTTCTCTTTATATTTCTTCTTTTTACCATCAGAAGACCGCCTAGTGCCTTGAATAGGCATATACGGTGGAACTGGACTGGTATCCTTTTCTAAAGTGAAAAAAATAGATAAACTTTCTTAGATAATAATAAAACAAATCAAATTTACCTATGGGAGAAATTGTTTTTGATATTGGAGACATTTGTGGAGAATTCGCAAAATTCATTCCTGTAGAAATGGCATCTGAGGTATCGGATCTATTATACATAGATAAAAAAAATTAAAATATTAATATAGAACCAAATACATAAAATATAATATAATTTTACCTAATGATATGTGGTTGTGGAGTGATTTCTTTGATATGTAAAGATTTTGGCCTCAGCGGATGATGATTCTGACCAGTTGCTTCAATGGGAAGAGCATATATATCATCTTCTTTGATGTGCTTTTCAATTGTATCTCTAGATACAATATTTTTTGAATTATATCTCTCGTCGGAAGAGATAAGATCTATTGGATTTGAATATGAATCTTGCTCTTCAAACGGTTGTAAATTATTGTCATTTTCAAGGGACACATCATTTGAAGGATTTACAATTTTCTGTTGATTTCTTTTTAACCGAGCCTTTTCTTTGGCTCTTTTTGCTTTGGCTTTTTCCTAAAATAAAATTTAAATAATATATTCAAAATAAATTATATTTAACAAGACAAAGTAGTACTCTTTCTTGTAACATTCGCGCCAATTCCTTATCCTGGGCTTCAATTGCTAAAAGTCGGTCTTTTTCTTCCTGTGTTAGAGATACTTTTTGTTCTTGATATTGAAGATGACGTGCCAGTTCCTAAAGAATACAAAAAACGGAAAATTTAAAAAAAAATCGGAAAAATTCTTAAACTGATAAAAAAAAATCTCTACAGTGCTTTAATCTAAAGGTACATAAATATTGTCAATGGTTTAAAATTCTCAAAGTAGGTGCTCCTTGGTTTCCATTCTGTCGGTTCATAGCAAAAGCAAAATAAATTCATTTATATTCACTTTGTTAAGATGATAGCTCAGAGGGCAGTGCCCAATAAAACCACCTGTTAGTATTTTGATCTGATGTTGACTAAGATTGAGGTTAGTTGATGTTTAAATGGTTCTAATTGGCGGTTATAAGCACTGTTTTGATGTAGCTTATTGTAAAATCCATCCATTGTATTAACTGTGCAATAAAATTGGCAATGAAGCCAAATATAGCAAAGTAAACCGATAAAATTTAATTTTTAAATTTACATCATAGTGGAGAAAGTAATGTATTTCTGATTCGTTTAGTATAGGAAAAATAGAAGGTATAATAATATAGTTACTACATGTTACACATAAATTTATAATTTACCTCATCTTTTTTTTCCTGATGTAATTTTATCTCAATTTCCTCAATCTCTTCGGGTGATAAGCCTAACTCACTTAGATTGACATCAGCTTCAGTTTTTCGAGTAATTGTAGGGCACACACTATTTTTCTCTAGGCCCAACAACATCTTATTTCCCATTAGATAATCATATTTCTCTGGTGATAATTTGTGTAAATGCCCATTATTCGTTATGGCATCCTCATCTAAACGATTGGAATGATATTTATCCTTTTCATTTGTTATTCTTGCAATATTTCGATCATTACAAGGAGACAAATCGTATTGTCTTATACTGTCAGCCACATCAATCTTATGAATTTGCTGGATATTATCACCGATATAATTGGCTGTTTTATTTATATGTAAATGAGGATGTTCAATAGAATTAATTTGTAAGAAATTTCTTTCATCATCGAGATTGTCAGTAGTTTGATTTTGAATAAAAGAACTATTTACATCATTTGTGAAGTGATCGTGTTTACTTTTTCTTTCAAGTTCAAAATTTTGACGTTGAAAATTCCGTTTATTTTGGATTTCAGTTGTTAAATAGATGTCCTAAAATAAAAATAATAATATACTATTTCATTATCGTTATTTCAATTTCAATCTTTTATATACATAGTCTCCATTATTGGCCCTAAGAGCTATAGTAGTGTTTAAGACACTGTTATAAGGACAGTCAATTTTATAACGAGTGTAAGAGAATACATAACAGCAGATCTGGCGAGAACTGTGTTTGTATTCACTTTCCAATTAGGCTGTTAAATTTTTCCTCAGTACTGCCGAGCATTGTCGTCTTGAAACACAATGGCTTTTCTGTTGGTTAATATTGGATTTGGTTTCTCTTTCATGAAAAAAGAAGTTAACGAGTTCACGTTTAAAGATATCATATTCTTCTGCTTAGCTAAAGCATTTTAACAACTGAAAAGAGCGCTTTGAACTGCCTGAGTTGGAAACATAAACAATTTCGTTACTTTCAGTAAGCCCACCTTAGTTAAAAAAGGAGGAAGGAAAGCATTTCTACAGAGAACTAGAGTACGTAAACAACAGACAGATCACTCATGCGAAGAAAAGCGTCCTCTAAGTTTTAGATAAATGAATTTCTATATGAACACTTTGCTTACTTCTGTGCTTAACGTTTTTTTTTTCAATTTTTAAATTAAATAGTGCAATACGAAAGTTGTTATCTTTATTGCTATATATGTATAATATATTTTTCTTTTTTGTTTACCTGTAATTGTTTTGCAACCAGCTCACCAATTTCAACTTCTTTTAATCTCTTCTCTCGATCCATTTCAATGCTCCGTGCCAACTCCTCAGCATATTTTTTATCTGTTTCTTCCCTAACACGTAAAATTGTTAGTTATCCAGAAACTATTTACACACTTACTGTTCACAAAGCAAAACATGATATATAGCACTTTGCTTTTCTGCCATCTCTTTCTCCTTTATCTGTTCATTAAGAGCTGTTGGGAAATCCTGTCTGACCACAGCATTACGAAATTTGTTACCTTTATAATAATCATTTACTGAAATTTGTAAAAAATTTTGTTGGTATTTAGTAAAGCATAAGAATTTTTGTTTATTAGTGAAAAAATATTACTTTCTTGTGATTGCAGCGTATAAGCCAAAGCACCATCTTCTCGCACAGTCCATTCTTTACAAACTGTGAAGAAGAGAGAGAGAAAATGTTTTTTGATTATTATTAAAAACTTTCAATTATAAGAGTAGAAAATTAATAAAAATTTGAAGTTTGTACAATTAAGAGCAAGTGTAAAGACTTAATAATTACGGATCAAAAATTTAACCCTGTTGCAAATCATCTTAAAATTCTTCATAGATCGGAGCAGATAATATAAAGAAAAGAGCTTGCTTTACATAAAATCTTTAAGCTTGGGAGAATAAACTAAAGGTCCTTTTTGGTACGGTGTTTTAGGTCAGAAAACAAGAGGTTTAATTATCCATTAGAGCAGAGAACTAAAGAGTCTCCGACGGTATCATCTGAAGATGAAATAACATGAAATCGATACTCTCTCTTTTGTATCGAGACTAGGCACTAGGTATAACTCAAAAACTTTCATTATACGGAGCATCGCTAGGCCACATAGTCTATTATAGAAATAAGCAGTACATAAAGCTTTTTTGGTGTCACGAAAGACTGTCAAGGCATCATGTAGTTCCAGTTGACTAGTTATTGAAAACAAATTAAGGAGTACCTTTTGTCGGCTATTCCAAACATGAAATTCCAGCGTCAAAACAAAACAATACAACAACGCAGTCTGAACTCGGCCTGGCCTGTTACTTGTCATATAGGAGGACGCAGAACCACTTTAATTAAAGTCACAAACACAAGAAGATCATAAGGTGAGATAATATCACAGAATAGGATCTACTTTTCATTATGTGCTACGTCCCCGAGGTGTAAATGATCTACTTTGCGCATGTAAAGTGTAAGGAGACTTCGATAAAAACGCAATTTTCTTTCTGCCGTACATAATTCTCAATGTGACTATACTCTTGAGGAATCATTGTCGATGTGAGAAACCAATCTATGTATAGAACAAAAATAAAATTTTCATTAAAACCTAACTAATTTACTTTCTCCTGCAAATACTACAATGGGCCATCCCAGACGAGTATTCTTGATGCAGTATGCAAACCGGTTTTTTAGGGAAGAGGTGAAGAGACGCAATGAAATATCTCCTTACGTCTTTTCACCTCTTCCCTAAAAAACCGGTTTGCATACTGCATCAAGATTACTCGTCTGGGTTGGCCCAATATGTAAAAGAGAAATGTAGTTTGAAAGTTATTTTATCTACACCTTCCAAGGAATGTTCCCCTCAGCATTTAATGAATATTCTGTGATAAAGAAATTCCAATTAGATAATTCGGGTTGGTTTTTAACATGTTTATTGCAGACTAAGATGCTTAATAGCTTTAACTTAATAATTAACACAGCCTTTAGGGTGGTTCATAGAGTCTATCTAGAATAAAAATTTTATAATTGCCGTTTAATCGTCATTGACATGGAAATAAACATCGAAATATTGCAGAGCCCATTAAAAAGTCTATAAACATAAATTTACTTACTGAAGATTATTTACACTTTGCTTTGAAAGAAAGTTCTTCAAATTCCGCTATTAACTTATGTTCACGATAAGACCTTGAAGTTATGATAAGTCCAAAACAGGAAATCTGATTTAGTTCATTCTTAAGGTCATAATTATGTTGCGAAGCAAGCACGAACTCCGAGCTTACCTCTAAGTAATTATGCAAAACAAAACATCTTTCAATTCATCAGCTTTTTTTTTTTACGTGTTATTGTTGTATCGTAATAAATGAAAATGAAAGACTACGGCTTGGATCAAGAGAATTTTAAAGATTTTTATTAAAGTGATTAAAAACTATTTTACAGTACACTCTAAAATATTAGCAGCTAATTAAATTATAAGAGAAAGCAATTCTCGTAAAAATGGTAAAATAGAAAATAATATACCTTCATTGACATGACCCAGTTTAGGAAGACTTTCTCCAACATCCATCATTTCTTCATAATTAAAACATTCAGATTTCAAAATAATAACAATATTAGAGAAAAGAATTCAGCTTAATTAGACACTATGAATTATCTACTGTACGCAAAAAAAAATTAAATTGTAACTGATGTGCAAACAAAGCCAACAAATGCGGACACTTTCCACCACCTAATCTATTTTCTCCTAAGAAATGTCAAACTTGAATACAACAAATGTCAAACACTTTCAGTTCTACCACTGTTTATAAAATAAAAAATTTAACGAAAGATTTTTCGTTTAAAATATATAAGTAAAATTAAATTAAATCTTAAATTGAAAATTCTAAGTAAAAAGGATAGGAAGCTAATGAAATCAAATCGAATTTAGAGCATATGCGGCGAATCATAAGTAATTTTATTTATTTTTTGCCGTCTGCATTATAGCCATAGCAAGCTATGCCCAATAAGAACCACGCTTTGACGTAAATTGTGTTAGAAAACTTTGTATTTACAATTCTCTTACCCTTTTATTCTTTTTATTATTATCTAGACAAGCTTAGGGGAACCCTGTGATGCAAAGCACAGCATGACAGATTGTATGCCTGAGCGATTTGCTATTTCGTGTGGCACAAAAATATTGCGTTTCTGTATATCAGAGTTTGAGCACCCTTTAAAACGATTACTACATAAAAAAAACATTTAAAATTCAACATGAAATTTTACTCGCGAAAATCGAATTAAATTAAAAAAATATCGTTCTTGTGTTCAAATGATATTTTAATCGCTTTTAATAAACACTTGCAAGAAATTAAACTCATTCCGACTTTAATTTTCAAAAGGTTATTTTTACCTGTATCTTGCGTATGGCCAAGAGAGATGGAGCATGGTAATAAACACTATCTTTACTTGGTGGTTCCAACTCTGCCATAGGGCGAAAGAGAAAGCTATAAAACTTGGGGGGGGGGGGGGGGAGGACTTATATTAATGTGATGAGCCCATTGGCATGAATAACATGAACTGCTTGATCTTCTATTTCATATGGGTCCACTTTTGTTGGCAGGGGTGTGAAAACTATCTGAATTTCAAGTTTCATTTTCGCTTTAATAGTCATGTTACAATCTCAAAAAATTCTAAATACAAAATTATTATTTTTATTGGAAGCTTATCTTCTATCACATAAAATATTCTTTAAACTCGATTTTCAAGCAAATAAAATTAAGCAATTTTTTTCTGCCTATCTCTAAAAGTAGCTATGGGGAACAGAGAAAGGATTAAAAATGTTGTATTGCCATCTATTTCTATTCAATATATTCATTTGAAAAGTCCAAGGGAACTGAAACTGAACTATGGTGGATTTCGTATAGAACTTATTATTTCAAGTTCAGTGGAATTCAGTCGATAAACCAAAAAGAGACAACTATAGGAAAGTGATACCATGATAATGTAAGCGGTTTCAGTGGTGTCAGCGGTCTATATTATACATGTCATTGGATGATCCCCGGTACCGATTTCGGGTCAATAAATTCTCATTGACCGTCACCTCCGTCGGATAATTCCCCTATAAATCGGCCATTCCACCGTTCAGTGGTGATCCTACTTCTAAAAAAATAATAAACTGAATATTCTACTCTTATTTGGATTGGCTCTAATGGTTCGGAATTTTAAGCTCTAATTATGACACCATCCATGCCCATTTTAACTCAGTCATTGCGAACATGGAGATTGCCATCCGCTCGGACAGCTAAGCAGCTGACAAAACTTTGTCAAAAGACCTTACAACCTCCAAACTGGTAAGAGTGTAAAACCACCCTGAATTCCGTCTCTCGGAATAACAGGGTAAACGTTCTTTGGGTCCTGGGAACTGACTTATAACAATGGACTGAGCGATTTGGTATTTCATGTGACACAAAAAAATATTGTGTTTTTGTATATCACCGTTAGAGCACCATTTAAAACGTTTACTACATAAAAACATGTAAAACTCAACCAATCAAATGAAGTTTTACACCCGTAAAACGAATTAAATTAAAAAAAAAAAATATTTTCTTGTGTCCAAGTGATATTTTAATCGCTTACAAGCACTCTTCTAAGAAATTAAACTAATTCCGACTTTAATTTTCAAAAGTTATTCTTAGCTTAAATGGCAATATGCTCAGTCCATTGTTATAAGTCGTGGTGCTGGGTCACAACGATATCAGCGGGAATGAAAAGACGAACGAACTTCCTAGTCTTGGTACTGCCTCAAAGACATCCTTCTCCACAATTGGGGTTGCACCGAAACATCTAGCTTATAATATTTCGGTTTGAGCCAACCGCCAACAGAGTCGTCTTTGGTTAGAAGAACCAAAGGGTAGAACTACAAAAGAACTGGGGGCAAGCTTTTGGTACTAGACAAGCCAACCCTGAGAACTCTAGTGTCAATTCTCATTAGACACGCTTTTCTCAGCGTCACCTACTATAAGAGGAATACGAAACGGTGACATTTATTTTCTATGTCACTATCCGGCTCTCTCAGGAAAACGTTATAGATTCCTTATCTCACAACCTCTGAATGAACTGTATGAAGCCGGCAAGGAGGTTGGGGGCCAATACTGAATTTTGTAAGAGCAATTGCCCATAAGTCTGGAGGGTGAAAAATGGGGTTTTTTCCAATTATTCGTATAAAATTCTTTCATGATTTTTATTTTATTTTTATATGTTGTCTTGTGATGTAGTAGCCTTAGATGTGTTGCTGTGGCCGTTAAACGTCCAGCTTATTCCAAATACCTTTTTCTTATGTGTTTAATGTTGGGGGGTATGGCTTGGCCTAACCGCTAAACCAGGTGTAGCGCTGGGGCATACACTTATATCTCATGAAAAAGTTAGTATTATTATGTATATGTACTGCTATAAGCAAAAAAACAAATTTTTTCCATATACTTTTATTCATTTAAATGATTAAAACAACATTACATATAAGATTTAATACAATACAATGTTGTAAACAAACAACATTAAAGCGCTTGTAAGAAAATTTAATTCAAAGTATATTTTGTCTTTATAGATCTTCTCATTTGCTCTAATGGCAGCAGCAAACCTTTATATTTATGTATACAAAAGTAAAAATTAATTTTCCTACTAGAAGAAAACAATTAAAATTCTATGGATTCTATGAAACAAAACAATAAAGTCACAGAATAATATAATTTCAGAATTCGTTGCTATAAAAAGTTTCAAAATAAAATGATGTTCATTTATTAATATTAAGAATCACTTTTAAAAATAATATGAATAATAATTAATAATAATAATAAAAAAATATATAACACAGCTGCTGTTAAAGCAAAATTCACTGGACTCGTTAATGCAAAACAAAATATATAAAAAAAAGGGAAAAGTGAATGGAAAGTCTTGTTGTACATTGTTTGATAAATTTAGTACCCAGAGATTTATATGTAATAGTTTATTTTTAAAAGAGCCAAAGTCTTGATCACATGAATTTTGAGAGAAAAAATAATGACTAAAAAGTATTTTTTTGTTTCCGTTTTTGATTTTTTGTCTTTTTTTTACGAAATAATCCAAAAAAATTAAATTCAATTTCAACATGCTTTTTTTACGTATTTTTTTTTTACTTAAAAACATTAAGAAGTCTAAAAAATTGACTTGAATTGGCAAATCGACAACTAAGTCATCTTTAAAGAATTTATTGTTTCATAAGGTAAGATCCGATCAAAATCACACATATACATAAAAATTGAATTAAATATTTTAAAATCACATTGTCACATTTAAACGCACGATTACCAATTAAGATGATATTCTTCTTTTGGGATTATCTTATCTTTGAACACTTACAGAAATAATGACTTTATAATATTCAAAAGGTAAGTAAGTGATGGAATTATAATAAATCAATCAATCAATCAATCAATGAAAAGACATTTTTACACTGCTGTGTCCGGATGTGTTTCTTTGAATTTAAATGTCTCTTCAAAAATAAGTTTCTTAAGAGTCTCCTTGGGTAGATCATCTAATTCCATTGCTATACGGAAGGGCTCTTCAGCTACAGGCTATAAAATATTGTTAAATTAATGCATGAATTTGTATTAGGTACTAACATATAAAGTATAACTTAATAGACATAAGTGACTGTAGCTTCTAAGATTCATTACTACTGTTAAGTTGACAATGCAGCCAGGGCAAAGTTTTTTAATTTAAATAATACAAAAAAAAAATCAATTAGGTACATCCCAAAGCTTAGTTTTATGTAAATTCCAAAGTCCACAAACATTTGGGAGGAATAAATGGGTTCCATTTTAAGCCACTTGCGCATTTTTAATTTGTGCTTGCTTTGATTCATATATTACCTTCGACCCATCTACCCCACATGGTATAAAGCGATTTACAAGATATCGCCTTCCCGAAATGACAATTGCGATTTGAGAGTCGCGTCGTCTTATGATAGATATTTCGTTCAGAGACATAATGTCATTACCTCTAGCTGAGTCAGACGATAATATCTTTTTACTTTTCCTGGAGTTCAAGCTAGCAAAGAAAAAAACAAGTTTACAACCGGGTGTTCTTAACAACTTAACACTGCGCAATTCAACAATGACTTTAGGTAACAAAAAAAAAAAAAAACTTAAAACAAATGCAAATAGCTTTGTTTTGCTTTGCTGCATGACATGGTTGTGATGAGGTGATAAGCTGAATAGATAGGCAAACCAACAAGGGAGCGAGGTGGGAGCTGCATCAGTAATGCGTATTTTTGCTCTTCCCCCTTAATGTTATGTTCTCTATGCGAACGCACAAATTTACTTGACAAACTTTCTTCGCAATTTTTCGTGCACAATTGGTTGCTAAAAATACTCTAAAAGCATTTGCGCAGCTAAACATCTTTGACAGCAGAACTTTATCTTACGAACTCACTCAACAATTTCTCTTAAACTTGCCTAAACTTTTATTCATATGGGAAAATTGTCTTACAAGAAACCGATTACGATTTCCAATAAAAAAAGAACAAAATACTTCTACTGCTTTTAGATGGCAGCAGCGAAACTTGCAATGGACCCCTGGGGCTCCGTGCTTGGGATCTCTCGTCCCCTGCTTATAAAACAAAAAAAGCATCATGATAGCTTGGCTCTTAAGTTTAATTGTTTGAAATATATAGCTAACCTCCTTTATATGAGCATAATTTTTCAAGAGAAGGATAATAATATATTGGAGGAAGTGAGATGCCATGTAAGCTCCATTGATCGTTTAAAAATTTTTTCTATGGGGGAAAACTTTCAATTTGTGATAAGTTGCTGAGATGCTCGCGTCTTATCAGGATTGGATATCAGATATTTTTTGGTATTTTCTCAACAGTGAGTTTTTTTTAAAAATAAATGTTTTCTTATTGAATTAAATAAACCGTTTAAAAATTACATTTTGTACTCCTTCGGATCTATCATTTATGTAAGCTTGTACTAAGCTTTTTTACACACAAATACATATACTACTGTACTGTTTGCTATAATATATTGTAAGTCAAAGTGAAATTTTTCTCAGGATGCATTTATAATTGTTCGTATTTCCAAAAACGTTTAAAAAAATTGAATCGACTTAATCTCTTGTCTATTTACTTACCCCTTATATATGTATATGTACTTTATGATATTAATTACCTCATCTCCTGGATCATAATACTGTTCCAAATAAGGATGAGCAAGTGCTTCTTCCACAGATATTCTATTATGTGGATTGAACGTTAACATTTTATCCAAAAGATCTAACGCTTTTGCGTCTGCATTTGGGAAAAGTTTAACCCATGGTACCTTAGGTTTATATGGCAAAGACTCCAAATAGTTGCGAGCCTAATATTATTAAATGATAATATATAATTTTATATGATAATATAATATAATTATATACTTTTTCATTAATTATACATTCCAAATCTTCTTTCGATGGTGATCCAAGAACTCCAAGTATGTGATTCAATTGATCTAGGTAATGTTTACCAGGAAATATTGGTCGATTACTAAGCATTTCCGCCAATATACAACCAACTGACCATATATCAATGGATTTCGTGTATCCCTGAAAAAAAATTACACAATCATGTTATATATAAAAAATATTAATTTAAATTCTAATATAAAACGTACTTTTGAATTTAACATTATCTCTGGTGCTCTATACCATCTTGTTGCAACATACTCTGTTAAAAATCCAGTATGATCATGCTCAGGATCAGCTACTCTTGCCAAACCAAAGTCGCAAATCTACAAAACAATTGCTTAAAAAATATTTATAACAAAAATTTATTCACAATTACCTTTAAGTCGCAGGTTGTATTTAATAATAAATTGCTTGGCTTCAAATCCCTATGTAAAACATTAGCTGAATGAATGTATTTCAAGCCGCGAAGTATTTGATAGAGAAAGTAACATATGTGATCGTTACTGAGCCTCTATAGAATGGAAGTACATTTTTTTGTGTATTAATATACACAAATAGATATTTTAATAAATATATTGTATTAGTTACCTGTGTCTTTAGCAATTTATAAAGATCAGTCTCCATTAAGCACTGTACAATATATACATCTTTCATTTGTTCTATACTATCTACCCGTAGAATATCTCTTATGTCTATAATCTGGAAAAAAAAATATCATTTAGTACAAGTTCCTAACTTTAATTGCTGAGTATACCAATATGCTTAATGATGAAGATACACTTGCATTTTTATGGAGACCGAGAAAAGCTTAAAAGATTCTGAGGCATGGACAATCTAAGTCCCATTTTTATTCAAATGCCGGCCTGACTGTATTAGTTGTGATGATTGTCTTATAATACAAAAAGTTCAATCACACAAACACATAATGAGGGCGTGCAATTGATAGAGACATCAAAATTTTGCAGGGAATTTTGTAATTACAACACCTTTCAAGTAGGACAGACAAAATGTGTGTGGTGTGAAGTACAATTATGATAACATTGAGTAATACTACTGTGTTCTCCCGAGCTCAGTATACGTTCCCGGAACTATTGTAAGGAACTTTTGAATTTGTTTCTAGCTAGTTAGAAAGAGAGGGTTTAATCATCAAACTTAGCTCAACCACGATCTTATCATTCACTAGGAGAAGGAAACTTAACCTAAAGACATCCTTTTTGTACGGAACGACTATACTACACACTGAAGAGGATTATCCTCTATTATAAACTCACATTGATCCAGGATTTGTCGAAGTTTATAAAGTAAGTCATTGCAGTATTCTGTATATGCTAACCGCAATTCCCACGCCGATAACTCGTCTGATACTCAAATGGATCCAAGAAAAAAGTATGGTAGTTGTGGGAATCTATGGACCGAGATGGAACTTAAACGAGTTCCTGGGATCACAGAACGTTTTGATATGCGTCCACAAGTTGATTCAACACTAATAATAGAAATTTGAAGGCAGAAATCAAGAAACATTTATCAGAATCAATCAATGAAGAAGTTATCGATACGCAACATATGTACCGAATCCACTCTTGTAGTATCGGAAGCTCTTAGCTCATTCTCAGGTTCAGCGGATCATTCTTTTCCATCCCGGACATCGGTGTCTGGTCATACCTCTAGTAGTACTAATGAATCAAATACCTCTAGTAGTTCTAATGAATCAAATGAAGGTCTACACTCAAATCCTGATCTACACTCAAATCCGGATACTAATCATGGCCATAGCAACTACATGGCTCAGTTCAGTTTAAGTAACATATCGGAGTTCGAGGTTGTGAACGCTTTTCAGCGTGTTAAATCAAATGCTATAGGATACAAAGACGCCCCCATCAAATTCTATAAAATAACACTACCCTATATATTACCTGTAGTCACTCATCTCATTAACAGACTTTTGACCTGCTCACACTTCCCAGGCAGGTGGAAGGTTGGCATGATTACACCTATCCCCAAAACTTCGTCTCCTACTAACATTTCAGAATGGCGACCAATCACAATTCTACCTGCAATTTCAAAAGTGACCGAATTAATTATTGCCGACCAAATCTCTGACTTTATCAGTATGGAAGGGCTACTTAATAACAGGCAGCCAGGTTTTAGGCGCCTTCATTCAACCAACACGGCTCTTCTGGAAGTCACAGCAGATATTCGTAGCATGTGCGACCAGGGCCTTTCTGTTATTCATGTGCTTCTTGATTTTAGTAGAGCGTTTGACTCAGTCCCACATGACAAGATGGTATCAAAGCTCAGATCACAGTTTGGTTTTTCTCAATCTGCATGCTTGATGATCGACAGTTATCTGTCTAATAGACTATTTATGGTCAGGTCAGGTGAGAATCACTCAAGGGGCTATCCTTGCTCCCCTACTCTTCTCACTCTTCATCAATGACGTCAGCGAAAATCTAAACGGAATTGGTTTTCATATCTACGCGGACGACATACAAATCTACGCTGGAGCACGGATGGAAGAATCGGAGGCCTTGGTATCTAGCATCAACGGTGCCTTAGACAGGATCGTTAGCTGGGCAGTCCTAAATGAGCTTGCGCTGAATCCTTCCAAAACGCAAGCAATTTGTTATGGAATAAGGCCAGAGAGAAGCACACATATGACATCTCAAATCACTTCGATAACCCTAATGGGTCATAACATTCCTCTCGCAACAAAGGCAGTAAGAAATCTTGGTCTCCTTATGGATTCCAATCTCACATGGAAAGCACAGATCAATTTAATGTGCGCGAGAGTATATCATGGGCTACGATCTCTCTACGCAGCTTCACCCCATTTTGACGAAACAACTAGGCTTAGACTGTTCACTGCCCTGATTTTGCCACACTTTCATTACGCTGATGTTGTCCTATATCCAATCTCACAGACCGGGTTGAACAGGCTATTGAGGGCACTTAGAGCATGTGCCAGATACGTGTTTAATCTCAGAGGAAGAGCTCATGTAAGCCCACTGTTGGATATCCTGGTACCCGGATCATTAGAATGCATGTATGAACTCAAAGCACTGGCACTCATACATAAGGCAAGACTTGGCCTTTTACCAGGCTATATTAAGAATCGCTTCTCTTGGAGTAGAAGGGACAACAAAAGGCTTATTTACCCAAGCATAAATACACAGTTTGGTGGAAAAAGCATATTCGCTCAGGGGGTCACAAGCTGGAATAGATTGTCAGAGGAAATAAGGAAGCTTAGCTGGCCTGGCGAATTTTCAAAGAAGGCCTTACTTGCTCTTAGCTCTTAGGAGGTCGAACCTAATGTGCATCCCCAGGAACCTAATATATCTCTATGTAAATCCAACTATCTACGGCACTACCCTGCTCACTTGGTCTGCCAAACGTTGACACCTTTTCTATGGTTCCTAAGTATTGGTGATGTCTGAACAATACGGATGTAGTACGCCATACGGATTTAGTACGCCATCCCATTTTACATCTTACTTTTACCATTCCACCTATTCTATTCTATTTACTATTTTTTAATACTGTTCTAGTTATTACTTTGTTCTCTTCAAATTGGTTCATTCTAGTTGTTTGGTTTTTATTGATTATATTAGTATACCGTATATGCAAATTTTGCAGTTTTCATACAACCATTCACTCTAATGTTCATCGGATCGGATCTTGAATCATCGGATCGAATCATGGATCATCAGATCAGTTCATGATTCCAGACTCCTTACTCACTGATCTTCAACCCCTAACAGGCGGAATTTAATTCCTCAACATCTTCAACATACTTGCTCAACCAATTAACTTCACTGGATTTTCTGATATTTTGATCCTTTAGTACTCCCTAATGCTTTCCAATTGTTGATCGGACAACTGGAATCATGGTGCCGTGCCTCTGTGCTAGTGCTAGGTTTAATGTGCTAGTGCTAGGTTTAATTATTTGGTGAATTAAGTTAAAACAGTTTATTCCAATTATTTGGGGGCCTGATGATTTAATGATTAAGTGATTTGTGTTTGAGTGTTTGTAGCAATGTTCGGGTGTTTGTAGCTGATAAATGAACTGTTATCTTTCTTTCTTTTTATCTTTTTATTTTTTAATTTTTTAATTTTTAATTTTTAATGTTCATGCTACTATCTGTGCTGTTATTGGCCCCACCAATACTTGTAATAGATCCAAACTATCAACTAATGATTTATGACTCAATTTGAGGAATCGATATTCTATATACCTCCGTTACTATATAATCAACTAATTTTTATCTGTATAAGCTGTTTATTTAGGCTAACTGATTCTTGTTTAATAATATATTGTTTATTTTGCTATATTTTATATAAACTGTTTGTCATACTCTGTAATATCGTAGAACCCAGCGTTATACGCTGCTTTAAGCAGGGGTTTATAAATAAATACACTTTGATTTGATTTGATTTGTATAAAATCCTACAGCCAAGCAACAATAAATGCAGTACATTCCAAATCCATGCTGGTTTGGGGCTGTAGGGATGTCCTAGATCTACTATTAAGAACGAACGTAGGCTGAACTGGACGGTAGGGATATAAGCACAAAAGTTTTTAGGTCGCATTGCTTGGAGATCGGATCTCCGGCCCAACCTATATAAGAGTGCCATTGTAATGAGTGACTTTACCATCTCCACGTTCCTGCTCATCAAATGGAATGAACACATGACTCCAATAAAAAATGTGTCACTGGTCTAGATACTATTATTAAAATCTTCGCAATTCATTCCAATTAGTAGAATTGCGCAGCTAGTTGGAAAGTCTGAATTCTTGAATATGTCCATGCTGCTTACTGAAGAAGTTACATGCTTTTATGCCTTTTAAACAGAACACAGCTTCAGTACCGATGTAAACGGTTTTACAGCAAGATCGGTACCTACCGATGTTATGTAATGTTCTTAATTTGGTTATTTAAATTCTTTAATTCGATATTTACATGTACTAATCCCATCATTAAACATACCAACAAACATTATGGAATCAAGGACAACTGTTCGTTGAAGAAATAAAAAATTTGCATAAAACGAGAAAAACGTTTTAAAAAATTAACTTACATTTTCATGTTTGAACCGAGTAAGGATTTTGATTTCCCGTAGCGTTCTTTGACAGTATGTCTGATGCTCGAAAGGTGAAATTTTTTTAATTGCAACTTTGGTGTTAGTGGCAGTGTCGTAAGCAGACCTAAGGAATTTATAATTTTTTCTTTAGTTTTATTGTAAATATGATTAAAAATCATTTAACATTATTATTTTCCATAGTTTTACTTACACGACCATGCCATACGCTCCTTCACCGATATAAGCAAGATTCTTGTATCGAGGTCCTACTTCAAAAATTTGTCCCCTTACCACTTCTGCATTCGGGTTGCTTGTCACCACACCATTATTACTACTATTCTCGCCCATAGTTAGCTTAAAAATTACAACTTTGGAAACCTTAAGTTAATACTTGACTTGGCAACTATCTACAAACAATTTATAATCTAAAATGCAGTTATTTTATGCCGGGTAGTTCCTGAGGTGGCATTATATTACAACTCTGCTGACAACAAGTTCAATAAAATCGAAATGGGCGGATCACACATGAACTTTAGTGCAAACGCACCACACCAGTGACGTACTTATCGCATACAAATTTTCAATTTATGTTTAAAGTAGTTAAAACAGTCTCAACATAAACTAATCAAGAGCTATTAATTTTAATTCAGATAATATAACACATCAATTGTAAAACGAATTCCCCGTATTTTTATCGCATCATCAAAATCAATGTCATATGTAAAACGGACACCAAAGTAGGGTGCGCTAATTTTTCGGTAAATTTCGGAAAAATAAATTGCGACGCACTGTAGTAGAGCTGCATTAATGGCTAAAGCACATTTGCAACAGAGTTATTAACACTTAAAAAAAACATGAGTAGTAGTTACGATAAATCATTTAATTAATTGAACTTATAAAGCTTGAAAGAAGTATTTTGAAATTAAAAAACTGTTTTGCCATAAGACTGAAACCCAAAGTATATAGAATACAAGTTAATAGAACGATACATTGGGCCCTATTCTGTCTTTAAAATTTTACCATTTTATGTTATGTTATGCCTTAAAATAAAATATTTCCCTAAAATCCTATTCTGTACCAGAAATTTTATTTTATTTTATGCATCGTAACATAAAATATTTCCTGTTATGGAGCATAACATAAAAGAACCTAAGCAGCACATTTTAAAGGTATTTTGACACATTTTATGAAAATGACATGCGTCAATGAACATTCGTTGTGCGAAAATTGTTTTAATTACAAACTAAAATGTCCACCGCCATACATAAAAATTACAATTTTGTTAGAAATTGTAGAAATTCGCACCAGTGCAGTGTATGATAAAATATAAAAAGTTAATTATATTTGCCTAGGTTTTAATTTTATGCAGAAGAGATCATACGATACGATATCTTCGCGATTCCTACGATCCATGTGAGTTGCCCAGCCTTATGCTTCAAAAGTTCTTCCGGCTGGATAATTAATAAACTTCTTATATTGTGATTTGTAAAGTTATTTTGCAAATGTTTCGTTTTAAGAAAACTAATTCAAATACTTATAGAGTAACTATAGCCTCATACCGGAAAGACATCTATTCCGTTCACTTTGAGTTAGGAATCTAAAATTGAACGGAAAGGACGTCTTTCTGCTGCTTTGCATTTCTACGGACATGGGCCCCTATTCTTGAATAACGAAGACAGATAACGTATACGTTAATCTGTCAAAAACATTCGAAATGAATGTTTATGCGGTATTCTTGAAATCCGCATTCGTTATATTCGTACGCAAACCATTCGTTATATAACGAATGGGGTTGATCCATTCGTTATTTATCGCATACGTTAAAATCATTCGTAATTCAAGAATAGGCCCCATGGTTCGCATCAAACTCCAGTCAGGAGTTGTCATATTTTAGAACTTTTACACCCAAAGTATCTCAAGAGCTATTAAAGTATCTCAAGAGCTATTAAGAGAGCAGCTGCTTTCATAAATGATTATTTAGTGGGTGATTTGATAGAGTATCACACAAATGTCAATTGACCAGCTGTTCAAAAAGTAATAGAAAACATAGCGGAATGTACTAAATATTTTATGTTACGTGTTCATAAAAGAATTCATAAAATAATTTTATGGAACCACGACAGAATACGAATTTTTAAAATATTTTATTTTCATTTTATGAAGAAGGGATTTTTTCGCCATAAAATAACATAAAATATTATTTTATGAAAAATTACAGAATAGGGCCCATTATCTACTGAAATAGCAGTGGACATCGGAGTTCCTCAGGGGACAATACTAGCAGCGGTTTTAGGCTGAACTACAATAGCCATATAAGTAAGTACATTTACTTACGTAAAGCGAAGGTGCCCTTTAATTTCATGAATGTTTTGCTAATTTGCGTGGAATTGCATAAATTAGACTCGATTTCTATTGTTATTAGCAAAATTAATGAAATTATGCATCATAAAAACGGGAATATCTCAAAAACGGTAACATTTAGGTAGGTACATATGCAAGATAAAATGAAAGGTAACATTCGGAGGTCTCGAAATCGTGCAAGAAAGTGCTATCCTTATCTTGCCTTTTAGCGGGAAAATCGTTGAAATTGAAAAACAAATTGCAAAATTTTCTAATTTTTTGATTTTGACGTCCTATAACTGCCGACGGAAAAGGAATAGAGTGGTGGTTGGACATTTGTTGGAAACCGTAGAGGGTTTACTATTACCTGAGATGCAAAGTATAACAAGAAAGTTACACGAAAGTTACATTATTAGGATAGAAAGAACAAAAATCACAAAACCCCCTACCGCCCTCACCGTGTATTTTCCGACTCTCCTCCCATAAAACTTTTTTCTCGAAATTGAGTGAGGAGATCGGTGTATGAAGGAAATGTGGTACGTATGGGACACCCTGTATATTACTGGTGAATGTGAAAACGATTGTAAACGTAAAATACAAGTAAACCTAAATATTATTGGTGAATGGTTAAATATGAATAGCCAATACGCGAAAGTTTTTAGGCAGTTTTTACGGGTGAGAAGTATTCGGGGGTAGGATAAATTCCGTAGTACTAAGTTTCGATCGGGAGTACGTGCAGCATATTAATACTACGGCAAGCCATTTCGGAATGCGAAATTCCTGAAATTTCTGATCGGACGTCTATACCTGGATTTGAGGTGATAATATAAAAATTTAATAATCATTACGTGTTGTGAATTTGTGATACAGTTATTGTTTATATAAAAAACTGTGACTTAATTGAACACACATACAATTAATATCAGTAATCATATAAGGAGCTACGCAGAGCTGGCACGTTTTAGCAAAAGGGAAAGAAACCCCTTTCATAAGGCCCTTATGCTAAATGCTAGAGATAACACTCTGCACACAATTAAAATCGATAAATATATATGGAACTGAAGTGTAGCAAAATTTTTGTGATGACAAGTCTTGGAACAACTTCAGCATAATGCGCGTGCTTCATGCTGCATCGTGTGACCTGGCCCAAAGGTAGCCCAATACGTAGGTCATTTATAGCCGGTAAGTAGCCTATAGCCAAATCCATTTAGCCAGTCGGCAGTGAATGTAGTGTGTGTGGTGATGACGTTTCTGTCAAATTTTAGTTTTTCAAAGGTGGAAATTGTTTACAATTGGAAAAAATGTAAGGAAAACGTATGAATTTCGCAAGCTATAATAAATAAATAAAAATTTGATCTTTCAGAAATTGATCTCACCAACAGTTTTCTTTCGAAAAAGCAATGGGGCTGACCAGTTTCCTAACTATAATATCGCTTTCACAATTGCTTATAAAATCATCACTGCAATTCTATTTACCGGGGTTAGCTCCAGTAAATTACTGCAAAAAATCCGAGTCATCTGAACCATGCAAGGTAATTATAATAAAACCACGTTTGCGGAGTCTCAACGTGTCATGGAAGCAAAATATTCTATTGATAATAATAGTTTATGTTCTCTATCTAAGTCCACCAGTTACAAGATAAAGAATTCATGATAAAGTTAGCTTTTCCGGTCAGGCACAAACTGTTCAAATAAATTTATAACGTTGGCAAATTTGTCAATTTTTTTTTTGTATAAAAAAAACGTTAGGAAGTATAGAGAAATGTTGATAAGATCTTGCAATTCTATGGCAGGATTAATATAACAACAAGATGGATAAGAAATAGTTGACACTGAATAAGTTTCTAATGAACTACTACTAATGGATTCATCCCCTCCCGTTTTCTCCATAATAGCTCACCTTTTCTGCATATTTAATTATTTTCTTAATCACATTTTGTTCGACGATAAATGTGGCTTGCAACCTTGGTTCTCATAAAGTCGTTTTGGATTGGTGACCTATCACTGTTCATCTGATATTTTAATTAAACGTTTTGAAGGTGGTTTTGACCAATGTATGTAAATTACCTACTGATTTACTGAGAAACTATGTTCAGAATATATATATTGAGCTAATATCACTATACTTCTGCGTTGAGACATCAGAGATTCCCCTTTATTGATAGCTCCATTGTTCTGATGGATTATTCAATCTGATCTGGTTTAACAGTATATAAATACTTTAGCAGCTAATTGTGCCTATCTTTCCATTTCTTATCGTGAACGGTACAAATGTAAAGCACTTCTTTTCCAAGTAAATGCGAATAAAGGCTCAACTGTCAAATATTTAAAGAAAGTAGTAGTAGTGCTTTATTTCACAGCAATAAATACATGCATGATAACCATAATAGGAACATTTATTTTTATATATTCAATTATTTTTTTCTTAAACTTTCTTAGTTCATTCTCATTTCTTATTTCCATTGGCATTTCATTATACATTTGCAAACCTTTATACATTATCATATTTTGCGTATTAGTATTTTTGAATTTACTTAACCTAAACCTATCATTATTTCTTGACATATCTAATATAACTACACAAATATTCTGGAAGCATATTATTCTTAATTTTAAATATAGTAATTAGCACACTCAAACACACCCGTTGTCTTACACTTAACCATTTTAGCGCAACATATGCTGCCTTGGTGTTATTTTATTACATCGAAGTATTATTCGCATTGCCCTATTTTGTTGCTTTTGTAACCTATTGAGATCTTCTTTAGATACCATAAAAATTATCGCAGCACAATATTCGAAATGAGCTTTGATTATTATATTGTATACCTTTATAGCATTAATTGTCGAAATATTGTTTCTGATTCTCCTGAAGAATGAGATCTTTTTTGCCACTTTTTTACAAATATAACCTATAAATTTATTAAATTTTAATTTACAATCTATAACTACCCCTAGATACTTTATTTCCCTGACTAGTTCAATATTTTTGTTGTCCATTTCCACACACAAGTCTATATCTATATTAATACACATGCACTTCGTTTTATCTATATTTAATTTCATCCTGTTCATTTAACCACTTACAAATTTGTGTTAAGTCCTCTTTTAGCTTATTTTCACACTCTGGAACATTCACTCCCGATATAAATATTAGGGCATCATCAGCAAATAGTCTAAGCTCTGTATGCTTTATTACTTTTCCCATATCATTAATATATAATATGAACAACAGTGTTGCTAGAATTGACCCTTGAGGAACACCAACCGTTACATCTCTACTGTTCGAATATATACTACTAATTTTAGTTGCTTGCGCTCTACCAGTCAAGAACGATGTGAACCTCGAAGGCTCTTCTCATATCAAAAAATACTGCAATTACGAATTTGCCTTGATCTATTGCCAGCTTCCACTCAGTTAAAACCCATGTCAAACCGGTCTCGCATGAATGCTTACCCCGAAAGCCCGATTGATACTCCACCAAGATTTTATTTTTCTCCACATAATCTGCCAATTGCATTTGGACCACTTTTTCCAAAAATTTTTCGCAGGTATGTAACATATTTACCTGTCTAAAGTTTTCACACCTATTACTTCTGGGAACCTTTTTTACCGGAACTATCACTGATTCCTTCCACGAATCAGGAAATTTTCCTGTTTCTATCGATTTATTTATTACTTTTAGCAGCATAGGACCCAAAACATCAATCTTATCCCGAATCATTCTTGAACTGACTCCGTAGTAATCATTTTTCTTACTAATTCGCATCAACACTTCAATTAAATCCTTCGAATTTATAGGTTTAAATACTAATTGGGTAAAAACAGGGTCTATCAAGTTCACGTATGCAACCATATCTATAGACCCAATAATTATCTATAAAGTAATCATTTAACTTATTAGCCACCATTGCACTATCCTCGTAATGACCATCCGCAAATTCGACTATTTTAACTTCCTCTCTGGTGTCTTTCAGTACTAAAAATTTTATGGTTTTCCACATTGATTTTTGGTTTAATGAAATTATTCTTATCTTTCTTTATTTCGGCCCTGTATATATTGCTTATAGATTTATAACGCTCCCAATCTTCTTCCTTCCCCAGACATTTTACTTTTTCAAACAACCTTACTATTTCTTCATTTTACTTAAATCCGACGTAAACCATGTATTTCCTACCCATTTCGCGGGCTTTCTTACTGTCATTGACTCGATTGCTTTTTTTAATATACTAACTAGGAAATTAGCCTGACTGTTTACATGTACCAGTTTATCAAAACCATTAACATTATTTTGGTCAAGGGCTTTGCTAAAGAGAGTTGTATTATATACTAAAATTTTAGATATATCACCTTTGTTTTTTATTACATCACTACACACAGGCACTATAATTTCAATGGTTTGATGATCTGATATTTTTAAATTGTTATTAACTGACGCTTTAATGGTTTTATTATTTGTGATTACATAATCAATAAGTGTTTGCGAATGTTGTGTAATTCGAGTCGGGAAATCGATAATTAATTTACAATTATTGTTATTAATTACCTGTTTCAGTTCTTCTCTGTATGTTATGTTGTTTTGTTCATACCAATCTATATTAAAATCACCCACTGTTATTTTGTCTAAGGTCATTTCAAATAATTCATCCATCCATGATTTGAATAGCTCACAAAACTGCCTTTTACTCGATGATGGTGACCTATATATTACTGACACTATAATCTCCTTTTTACCATTTATTAATCTTGCAGTTAAGCTCCAAATATCTTTATTTATTGCAACACTACTAAGAAAGTTAAGTAAATATAACAAATACCAATAGCGAAAATAGAAGCCTGGGAGACAGTCGAAGCAGTTACTTCGCCTTAATGGTAGCCTGTAGAAACCAAACATCAGCTCTGGCCCTTTATTTGTGAAAATTCGCAATGATACTGTCCTTAATCCTTATTTTTTTTTTAATTCATGGCATAAGCTACTACCATTTTGGATTTCTGGTGGTAAATATAAGAACACCATCTGCATATTCTTCACACAAAAATTCCTTAATTTTTCAGACGTCCAATAGATTAAATGCTGTGAGGAATTCACGTGAAAATACTCCTTTTAATAGGTTTATGCTCAAACCTCTCGAAATATTTTATGAAGAATAAGGTGAGCCTTACGGCACAAAAGTATACATGGTAGCTTTATTTGAATCTATATAGATTCATTGTCTTATTTTTCAGTTATTTTTTGTTTGTTCTGATATATTAATATGTACAGTAAACCTGACCTTATCCAGTAGACGGATGCATGCTGTGGGACTTCACTACATAAAAACTTTCAGATTGCTTTTATTTAAAAAAAAAAAAAAACTTTTTATATTTCCTTTAGTCGGAAGTTATACTATATGTTAATCGACTAAATACTGAGGAATCTGTTATTCCATACGAGTATCACCATTTCGACTTTTGCACTAGCGATGAACGAAACTCACCTGTGGAAAATCTTGGTCAAGTTGTCTTTGGTGAACGTATAAGGCCAGGACCTTATAAAATAGAATTTTTAAAAGAATTGCAATGTGAAAAGGTAATCAATTTTCTGCACGCTAGTCGTAAGATTTTATGACAAAACTGTGAATACTTACAATTTATATAATGTAGGCTTGCACAAAATTTTATAAAGGAAATGATCCAGATAGTGATCGTCGACTTATGGTTTTGAAAAAAGGTATAAGTCTTAACTATCAACATCATTGGATTGTTGACAATATGCCAGTCACATGGTGTTATCCTCTTGAAAACGATAAGCAATACTGCAGTACAGGCTTCCCAATGGGATGTTTAGTTCGGCAGCTACCAGATGGGGTAAGATAAATTTATTATAAATAAAAAATATATATATAACTGAAATATTATTGTATTGTGTACGTGCTATGATTGTTTTTTCGTATCCAGGATGAAAGTTGCCTAATCAACCCCAGTTATAATAAACCAGGAGTATATTACCCATTCAATCATGTTGATCTCACTATTACCTATCATAGCGGTGCAACAGAGGAATGGGGTGTTGGATTCAAAGAAAATGGTGGTCGAATTATATCGGTTAAAGTTGTTCCATATTCTATAAATCATAAAAATCCTGACAAACCAGATTGTACTATACGAGAACCAGTCGAAATTTCTTCGAGCACATTAGGCAAAGGTCAAAGATTAAATATAACGTACACATACTCAGTGAAATTTGTTCAAAATAATACCGTTAAATGGTCATCTAGATGGGATTATATATTAGAATCCATGCCACATACTAATATTCAATGGTTTAGTATACTGAACTCGTTAGTAATTGTTCTATTTCTGTCTGGAATGGTTGCAATGATTATGTTACGAACACTACATAAAGATATTGCACGTTATAATCAAATGGAATGTGGAGAAGATGCTCAAGAAGAATTTGGTTGGAAATTAGTTCATGGAGATGTTTTTCGTCCACCACGTAAAGGAATGCTATTGTCTGTACTCCTTGGATCTGGAGTACAAGTATTTTGTATGACATTGATTACATTGGCATTTGCATGCCTTGGATTTCTTTCGCCAGCGAATCGTGGAGCTTTAATGACATGCGCTATGGTACTATTTGTATCTTTGGGAACACCAGCGGGATATGTGTCGGCTAGAATATACAAGAGTTTTGGTGGTATTAAGTGGAAAAGTAATGTTTTACTAACTTCGATGCTATGTCCAGGGTATTTTGAAATGCAATTTGCCGATTGGCCTTTTTCTTTGTGGGTGTTTTGTTAACAATTTTCTCTTTTGTAGAATCGTTTTTGGACTTTTTTTTGTAATGAATCTTGTACTTTGGAGTAAAGGAAGCTCAGGAGCGGTACCATTTAGTACATTAGTCGCTCTGTTGGCGTTATGGTTTGGAGTTTCAGTTCCTTTAACATTTGTAGGGGCTTATTTCGGTTTTAGAAAACGAGTAAGTATGAAGCTAGAATAGAAATTTTAATTATTTTAACTAAACCACTCGCCTTATATTATAATTGGTCTAACATTAATTTATGAAAATTATACCTTAAAAGTAAAATGTTGTCATCTATTGTATGATTAAGAATGTGGATCAGAAAAATTCCCAATAAGATATTCATTAATGGTAGTTGAGGAATCAGCAAATCGGTATCATTTACAGCATTGATTTCGACGTATATACATTTCCGCATTAACTATAAGCGATCCTTATTGTTAAGCTTTTCTTAGTACATTTATTTTTATTTTCAATAATTCATCGGACCGCGATTTCAGCATAAATGCATTTTCGATACTCTGTATTTTGCAGACTATAATTGTGGAACACTATATTGCCTCCGTCAATAATAGATTTGGATTCATCCAAGAAATGAAAAAAAACGTTTTATATAAAGACGATTTCTTTGTCTTCTTCGTCAAATATAAAGAGACATGATTGTCTAGTGCACGTTCTAATTTTCTGCAGCAACTGTACCGTGTCAATTTTGCATAATATCATCTTGGCTTTTAACGGAAATTCTGTTACAATAGATCAACCTAACCACATATCCAATTGTTTTACGTTTAAAGTTCCAAATGTGCCATAATGTTATATCAGTTTCGCTATTGTTTCTTTTTTTGCCAATCTCTTTGCTTTATAACAATTGACATTTGTCAGTAGCAGCAACAATAACTTTAAGTTTGATGTTATGAACAGGTAGTGCTGTTTCAGCTGGAATAAGAATAGTTCGACAGGTTATTGCTGCTTTCTGTTTCAAATTAAGAGTATTTCTTAATATTTTTTGCATTTTTATAAGCTCCAAAAAAATCATTTGTTTTTCCTGTGAAAGAGACTGTTCCACATTCCTAATACTACTGGGGAGCTCGTAGACAATGTATAAAACAAAAATATAATTTTTTTCTTCTAGTTACGTAATTTCTAATCTAAATAAATTTGATTTGAATTGATTACTAACCGGGTGAATTATCGAGCACGAAATATATTAAGAGCAATCTGGCATCAATTCATCAAATTAGACCAATAATTTAAGGCGTTTAGTCTAATTTGATATAAAATTGTACCTATAATTTTGATATAACCTTTTTCCAGGGTCTTGAACATCCTGTGAGAACAAATCAAATACCAAGACAAATTCCAGATCAATCAATATATACACAACCAATACCCGGAATCATAATGGGAGGAGTTCTACCATTTGGATGCATATTTATACAATTATTCTTTATTCTTAATTCAATTTGGTCTAGTCAGATGTATTACATGTTCGGGTTCCTATTCTTAGTGTTTCTTATCCTTGTAATAACTTGCTCAGAAACTACAATTTTACTATGCTATTTCCATCTATGTGCTGAAGACTATCACTGGTGGTGGAGATCATTTCTTACATCAGGATTTACAGCAGTTTATCTCTTCATTTATTGCTGTCATTATTTCGCAACAAAATTATCTATTAAGGGTGGAGCTTCGACATTTTTATATTTTGGATACACTTCAATAATGGTGTTTCTATTTTTCTTGCTTACTGGATCAATTGGATTCTTTGCTTGTTTCTGGTTTATCCGTAAAATTTACAGTGTTGTGAAAGTAGATTAAAAATAAAAAACAAAAAAAGTTTTGTAGTTGTAGTTTTCGGATCTTTTTTTAATTATTATTATTATTATTAAATACTACCATCTTGAAACATTCTGTAAACTATAAATAATAAATCGAAACGATTTAAATTGACTTTTTTTTTTAATTGTGTATTCTATTTTAGGATTTAACACATTTATCTAGTTGTAAAGAATTTTTGATATAACTACGTCAATAAATTTCATTTCTAAAATAAGAAGGCTAGTAGAGAATTATGGAATCGCTTATATTATATATAATATTTTTAGGCTTCCTTATTGTTTATAACCATCAACTGTAACTAGTATACATACTGTGAAAATAAATAAAGAGGTTTTTTTTTTAAATTTATTTACCTTTTCAAGTGTTAGATTTTAATATTGGGGGGGGGGGGGGGGGGAATGCTATTTAACTGTAACCACCGACATATGTATATAAATAGACTGCTCATTACACCAAAAATGCATTAAAGCAAATGCCACCTACTCTCTTCCTCATTTTTATTAATGATCTTCTAGCTCTCACTTTCAAACCTATTCATAGTTTTGCAGATGACAGCACCCTTGATTTTGTGTACTCGTTCGACTCTATAGATGATTCCCGTGGGAGTGTTATAGCTGACAAACGAAGCCACATTTTCAGTTCACTAAACAATGAGGTCACAAAAATACTCGTTTAGGGCAGAGCGAATTGGGTCTTATTTAATGCTTCCAAAACGCAGTTGTCTGTTATCACTTAAACGTACTCCGATTCGCACTCAACCCATTTCCGTCGATGTAAAAGATATTTCGAACTCAACATATCTTAACATCTTAGGTATTCAGGTCTACTAGGGAATTCGATGGAATCAAGGTTTTTCATATAGCATTTTTTACTAGTAAAATTAATCGCATCGTATTCTTCAGAGTCAATTAAAAATAATCGGCAATTTCTTTTTATTGAATTTGAAAAATCTTCGATTTAATTGTATTAATAGTAGAAAATTCTCCTTAAAAAAATTTGATCGAATCGAATTCCCCGGTGGGCCTGATTGATATCCAAAAATCTTAGTAGGCTGACCACATTTTTGGTATTGCCAAAAAAACGCGATGAAACTCCTGTAAAAAATATTTTACTCCATTAGATTTGGCGCAAATCTATATCTAAATCCTATCAGGCCTAGATTAGAATATAATTCCCATATTTGGGCAGGGACAAGACGCGCTGCATTGTCCGCGTTAGACAAAGTCTAAAAGAAGGCCTTCCGAGTTATTAGTGATGACATATTAATAACAATTATTGATTCCCTACAGCACCGGCGTAATGTCGGATGTCTATCTCTCTTTTATCTATACTTCTATGACTATTGCTCTTCTAGCCTGATCTCTTGTATAATTCTTCCCATGTGTACCGCACGAACTGTAATCCAAGCTCACCCTCACACCCTTGATGACAAAAATTCGGCCGTACCGTGAAATTTCGCGAATCCTTCGTAAGCAAAGCAGTACGAATGCCATCCTCTGTCTCCCCCACCGGCTATGAACCGCAAACATTCAAGCGTAATACACACCGTCACCTCCTTGGTATTCAATTCCCTACCCCTACTTCTTTTATGCCAAGGCTATGCTACGGCAGCATAGGGTACCCTCTGAGCTTTAGCAACAACATAAAAAAAAACTTCTATTTTGGCCTATTTCCGTGAGAGCATTATTTCCTACTGAACCGTAACGATTGGTAATGAAAAGTTGCTTAAGGTTTGGCGGTATTTGCAGAACTGGCAACTTGGTAATGAAACATTTTCTACCAAAACAGCTTTGTAAACAATACTTCCTTCTCCTTCCACTCTTAATTAAAATTTAAATACAAAAAAAGTCCCAAATACTTTTGTGGTAAATTCGTTAAATCCCAGACGTGTATATATGTAAATCCCCAAATAATTTAAATATGGCGCCAATTTACGACCCGTTTAATAAATAAACGATCAACAATAAATGCTCTTCACCACTTAGTCAGTGTTATAAACCAAACACGGGATGAAATGACATGCAATGCGACATAGAAACAACAGAGAACTAAGTATTATATAGACGTTTTTTAAAGCGAGTCCTTTCCCAATCAAAGGTGGCAGAATCAATGAGTTATTCCAGGGTAGGTGCCTAAAAGCGAAGCGTAGGAAGCTCCGCTGAACAGACTCGATACGGTCGATATGTTTACCGTACGTAAAAAGGCGACCAGACTGGGCTTGCGTATTCAAGAAGTTATCTCACAAAATAAGCGTACAAACGAAATGTTTTGGTGGGATTCGAGAACTCTCGAGACCAACGTTTTATAAAGCCCAGCATAGAACTACTCTTTGAGACCATGTAGTTTATGTGGGATATAAAATGCAATCTCTTTTTCTTGTACTAGTTCACAATCGTTAAAAGATTTAATCCGAGCAAAAAGTTTAATGTCGTCAGCATAAATTAAAACTTTACAGTGCCTCACAATAGAGACAATGTCTTCAATAGATAGAATTAAAAAGGCAACGGGCCAAAATGAGTCCCTTGAGGTACGCCAGATGAAGCTTTCAAGACTCTAGAGATGGAATGTCGAAATAATATTTATTTATTTATTCCGATATAGAATCTGACAGACTAAGAAGTAGAAATGATCCCTATGTATATTATGTGCAAAAAAATATATACAAAAAAAAAAAATACATGCATTACGTGAAAAGTGAATATAAAAGAAAAAAATAAAACTTTAGTATAAATTAAAGGGCGATCTAAAACATGAAATAAAATACTAAATATGCCAATGATAATAAGACCAAAAAGGACAATTACAATACATCAAAGAATAGAACAAAGTATTTAAAATAGGCATAGTGCAATGTGTAAACTAGAGCTAAGTACAAAATTATTTACTTGATATACTACGTATAATTGAATAATAATATAATAAAATTTGAACAAGCTATTAACCGATGAGATGATCACAAGTTGAATTTATGAGAATGAAATCATAAAGCTACTTACAGATTTTTGAATAGAGCACCTATTGTCAACAAAGTCAATTATGCCACTACAAAGATTAAATTGTCGAATACAGCGACTAATTGGACCATTAAGGCAGTAATTTGTTCTGTGAACGGATTCATACAGAATGGAGAAGAATCTTAAATTCGTAGATAGAATGTAAAAATGAATGTGCTCGAGCAGGGAAGGAGAAACAATTTTATAAGTTAACAGATCTCTTATGAACATAATATTGCGGGTCTTCCGTGTGATAGACAGTTTTTTGTAAGTCAATTAATTGGCATCTTGCATGATACGGAGGTAGATCAGCACTCCAGTTAAGCATAAAATTAAGGGCGATCTAAAGCAAAAATGAAAGAAAATACTAAAAAACTTACAGATAAATACTATATTGTCTGTCAATGATAATAAGACCGAAAAGGACAATTACAATATATCAAAGAATAGAACAAAGTATTTAAAATAGTCATAGTGCAATGTGTAAACTAGAGATAAATACAAAGTTATTTACTTGATATACTACGTACAATTTAATAATAATATAATAAAATTTGAACAAGATCAACAAGCTATTAACCGATGAAATGATCACAAGTTGAATTTATTAGAATGAAATCATAAAACTACTTACAGATTTTTGAGTAGAGCACCTATTGTCAACAAAGTCAATCATGCCACTTCAAAGATTAAATTATCGAATACAGCGACTAATTGGACCGTTAAGGCAGTAATTGGTTCTGTGAAGGGATTCGTACAAAAATAGAAGAATGTCAAATTCCTAGATGGAATGTAAAAATGAATGTGCACGAGCAGGGAAGGAGAAACAATTTTATAAGCCAACAGATATCTCTTATGAACATAACATTACGGGTATTCCGTCTGGTACACAATTTCTGTAAGTCAATTGTTATCTAAATAAGACTCCGTCCATTTAAGAAATGTTAGAGGAAGCCCATACTTTTCTATTTTGAAGAGTATCACGGAGTGAGATAACTTGTCGAAGACTTCACTAAAGTCTATAAATACAAACCGTCTGGTACCTTTTTCCGAGACTACCAATGGTATCCGAAACAAATTTCAACAAGTTAGTGGTTGTATATCTGCCCGAAATAAGCCCAGATTTTTTAAAGCATTGCTCATAAATTCCGGCCCAACGATTTGACAAAGTTTAGAATTGGTTCCCTTCTCACTTCATGCAATTAATTTAGGTGAGCCAAGGAATTTTATCAGAGAGAGAACTGGGCAGTGACAGAGAAAGTAAGTCTATGCATACAGGATTGAGTATCCAATAAGAACATGGCAATAAAATGACATCCTAAAGGGTTTGCATTAAGCTAGGTATTTTTATTATTATTACAATGGAACTGCCAGCTTAAATATCTAAATTATGGCAGTGATGAATTTGCAGTTGCCTTTTCAGGAAAAGAATTACTACATTAATTAAATGTGAGTAAAACTAAGTGCATGCGTATTAATTCTGATAACAATAACTTTAAGTTTGATGTTATGAACAGGTAGTGCTGTTTCAGCTGGAATAAGAATAGTTCGACAGGTTATTGCTGCTTTCTGTTTCAAATTAAGAGTATTTCTTAATATTTTTTGCATTTTTATAAGCTCCAAAAAAATCATTTGTTTTTCCTGTGAAAGAGACTGTTCCACATTCCTAATACTACTGGGGAGCTCGTAGACAATGTATAAAACAAAAATATAATTTTTTTCTTCTAGTTACGTAATTTCTAATCTAAATAAATTTGATTTGAATTGATTACTAACCGGGTGAATTATCGAGCACGAAATATATTAAGAGCAATCTGGCATCAATTCATCAAATTAGACCAATAATTTAAGGCGTTTAGTCTAATTTGATATAAAATTGTACCTATAATTTTGATATAACCTTTTTCCAGGGTCTTGAACATCCTGTGAGAACAAATCAAATACCAAGACAAATTCCAGATCAATCAATATATACACAACCAATACCCGGAATCATAATGGGAGGAGTTCTACCATTTGGATGCATATTTATACAATTATTCTTTATTCTTAATTCAATTTGGTCTAGTCAGATGTATTACATGTTCGGGTTCCTATTCTTAGTGTTTCTTATCCTTGTAATAACTTGCTCAGAAACTACAATTTTACTATGCTATTTCCATCTATGTGCTGAAGACTATCACTGGTGGTGGAGATCATTTCTTACATCAGGATTTACAGCAGTTTATCTCTTCATTTATTGCTGTCATTATTTCGCAACAAAATTATCTATTAAGGGTGGAGCTTCGACATTTTTATATTTTGGATACACTTCAATAATGGTGTTTCTATTTTTCTTGCTTACTGGATCAATTGGATTCTTTGCTTGTTTCTGGTTTATCCGTAAAATTTACAGTGTTGTGAAAGTAGATTAAAAATAAAAAACAAAAAAAGTTTTGTAGTTGTAGTTTTCGGATCTTTTTTTAATTATTATTATTATTATTAAATACTACCATCTTGAAACATTCTGTAAACTATAAATAATAAATCGAAACGATTTAAATTGACTTTTTTTTTTAATTGTGTATTCTATTTTAGGATTTAACACATTTATCTAGTTGTAAAGAATTTTTGATATAACTACGTCAATAAATTTCATTTCTAAAATAAGAAGGCTAGTAGAGAATTATGGAATCGCTTATATTATATATAATATTTTTAGGCTTCCTTATTGTTTATAACCATCAACTGTAACTAGTATACATACTGTGAAAATAAATAAAGAGGTTTTTTTTTTAAATTTATTTACCTTTTCAAGTGTTAGATTTTAATATTGGGGGGGGGGGGGGGGGGGAATGCTATTTAACTGTAACCACCGACATATGTATATAAATAGACTGCTCATTACACCAAAAATGCATTAAAGCAAATGCCACCTACTCTCTTCCTCATTTTTATTAATGATCTTCTAGCTCTCACTTTCAAACCTATTCATAGTTTTGCAGATGACAGCACCCTTGATTTTGTGTACTCGTTCGACTCTATAGATGATTCCCGTGGGAGTGTTATAGCTGACAAACGAAGCCACATTTTCAGTTCACTAAACAATGAGGTCACAAAAATACTCGTTTAGGGCAGAGCGAATTGGGTCTTATTTAATGCTTCCAAAACGCAGTTGTCTGTTATCACTTAAACGTACTCCGATTCGCACTCAACCCATTTCCGTCGATGTAAAAGATATTTCGAACTCAACATATCTTAACATCTTAGGTATTCAGGTCTACTAGGGAATTCGATGGAATCAAGGTTTTTCATATAGCATTTTTTACTAGTAAAATTAATCGCATCGTATTCTTCAGAGTCAATTAAAAATAATCGGCAATTTCTTTTTATTGAATTTGAAAAATCTTCGATTTAATTGTATTAATAGTAGAAAATTCTCCTTAAAAAAATTTGATCGAATCGAATTCCCCGGTGGGCCTGATTGATATCCAAAAATCTTAGTAGGCTGACCACATTTTTGGTATTGCCAAAAAAACGCGATGAAACTCCTGTAAAAAATATTTTACTCCATTAGATTTGGCGCAAATCTATATCTAAATCCTATCAGGCCTAGATTAGAATATAATTCCCATATTTGGGCAGGGACAAGACGCGCTGCATTGTCCGCGTTAGACAAAGTCTAAAAGAAGGCCTTCCGAGTTATTAGTGATGACATATTAATAACAATTATTGATTCCCTACAGCACCGGCGTAATGTCGGATGTCTATCTCTCTTTTATCTATACTTCTATGACTATTGCTCTTCTAGCCTGATCTCTTGTATAATTCTTCCCATGTGTACCGCACGAACTGTAATCCAAGCTCACCCTCACACCCTTGATGACAAAAATTCGGCCGTACCGTGAAATTTCGCGAATCCTTCGTAAGCAAAGCAGTACGAATGCCATCCTCTGTCTCCCCCACCGGCTATGAACCGCAAACATTCAAGCGTAATACACACCGTCACCTCCTTGGTATTCAATTCCCTACCCCTACTTCTTTTATGCCAAGGCTATGCTACGGCAGCATAGGGTACCCTCTGAGCTTTAGCAACAACATAAAAAAAAACTTCTATTTTGGCCTATTTCCGTGAGAGCATTATTTCCTACTGAACCGTAACGATTGGTAATGAAAAGTTGCTTAAGGTTTGGCGGTATTTGCAGAACTGGCAACTTGGTAATGAAACATTTTCTACCAAAACAGCTTTGTAAACAATACTTCCTTCTCCTTCCACTCTTAATTAAAATTTAAATACAAAAAAAGTCCCAAATACTTTTGTGGTAAATTCGTTAAATCCCAGACGTGTATATATGTAAATCCCCAAATAATTTAAATATGGCGCCAATTTACGACCCGTTTAATAAATAAACGATCAACAATAAATGCTCTTCACCACTTAGTCAGTGTTATAAACCAAACACGGGATGAAATGACATGCAATGCGACATAGAAACAACAGAGAACTAAGTATTATATAGACGTTTTTTAAAGCGAGTCCTTTCCCAATCAAAGGTGGCAGAATCAATGAGTTATTCCAGGGTAGGTGCCTAAAAGCGAAGCGTAGGAAGCTCCGCTGAACAGACTCGATACGGTCGATATGTTTACCGTACGTAAAAAGGCGACCAGACTGGGCTTGCGTATTCAAGAAGTTATCTCACAAAATAAGCGTACAAACGAAATGTTTTGGTGGGATTCGAGAACTCTCGAGACCAACGTTTTATAAAGCCCAGCATAGAACTACTCTTTGAGACCATGTAGTTTATGTGGGATATAAAATGCAATCTCTTTTTCTTGTACTAGTTCACAATCGTTAAAAGATTTAATCCGAGCAAAAAGTTTAATGTCGTCAGCATAAATTAAAACTTTACAGTGCCTCACAATAGAGACAATGTCTTCAATAGATAGAATTAAAAAGGCAACGGGCCAAAATGAGTCCCTTGAGGTACGCCAGATGAAGCTTTCAAGACTCTAGAGATGGAATGTCGAAATAATATTTATTTATTTATTCCGATATAGAATCTGACAGACTAAGAAGTAGAAATGATCCCTATGTATATTATGTGCAAAAAAATATATACAAAAAAAAAAATACATGCATTACGTGAAAAGTGAATATAAAAGAAAAAAATAAAACTTTAGTATAAATTAAAGGGCGATCTAAAACATGAAATAAAATACTAAATATGCCAATGATAATAAGACCAAAAAGGACAATTACAATACATCAAAGAATAGAACAAAGTATTTAAAATAGGCATAGTGCAATGTGTAAACTAGAGCTAAGTACAAAATTATTTACTTGATATACTACGTATAATTGAATAATAATATAATAAAATTTGAACAAGCTATTAACCGATGAGATGATCACAAGTTGAATTTATGAGAATGAAATCATAAAGCTACTTACAGATTTTTGAATAGAGCACCTATTGTCAACAAAGTCAATTATGCCACTACAAAGATTAAATTGTCGAATACAGCGACTAATTGGACCATTAAGGCAGTAATTTGTTCTGTGAACGGATTCATACAGAATGGAGAAGAATCTTAAATTCGTAGATAGAATGTAAAAATGAATGTGCTCGAGCAGGGAAGGAGAAACAATTTTATAAGTTAACAGATCTCTTATGAACATAATATTGCGGGTCTTCCGTGTGATAGACAGTTTTTTGTAAGTCAATTAATTGGCATCTTGCATGATACGGAGGTAGATCAGCACTCCAGTTAAGCATAAAATTAAGGGCGATCTAAAGCAAAAATGAAAGAAAATACTAAAAAACTTACAGATAAATACTATATTGTCTGTCAATGATAATAAGACCGAAAAGGACAATTACAATATATCAAAGAATAGAACAAAGTATTTAAAATAGTCATAGTGCAATGTGTAAACTAGAGATAAATACAAAGTTATTTACTTGATATACTACGTACAATTTAATAATAATATAATAAAATTTGAACAAGATCAACAAGCTATTAACCGATGAAATGATCACAAGTTGAATTTATTAGAATGAAATCATAAAACTACTTACAGATTTTTGAGTAGAGCACCTATTGTCAACAAAGTCAATCATGCCACTTCAAAGATTAAATTATCGAATACAGCGACTAATTGGACCGTTAAGGCAGTAATTGGTTCTGTGAAGGGATTCGTACAAAAATAGAAGAATGTCAAATTCCTAGATGGAATGTAAAAATGAATGTGCACGAGCAGGGAAGGAGAAACAATTTTATAAGCCAACAGATATCTCTTATGAACATAACATTACGGGTATTCCGTCTGGTACACAATTTCTGTAAGTCAATTGTTATCTAAATAAGACTCCGTCCATTTAAGAAATGTTAGAGGAAGCCCATACTTTTCTATTTTGAAGAGTATCACGGAGTGAGATAACTTGTCGAAGACTTCACTAAAGTCTATAAATACAAACCGTCTGGTACCTTTTTCCGAGACTACCAATGGTATCCGAAACAAATTTCAACAAGTTAGTGGTTGTATATCTGCCCGAAATAAGCCCAGATTTTTTAAAGCATTGCTCATAAATTCCGGCCCAACGATTTGACAAAGTTTAGAATTGGTTCCCTTCTCACTTCATGCAATTAATTTAGGTGAGCCAAGGAATTTTATCAGAGAGAGAACTGGGCAGTGACAGAGAAAGTAAGTCTATGCATACAGGATTGAGTATCCAATAAGAACATGGCAATAAAATGACATCCTAAAGGGTTTGCATTAAGCTAGGTATTTTTATTATTATTACAATGGAACTGCCAGCTTAAATATCTAAATTATGGCAGTGATGAATTTGCAGTTGCCTTTTCAGGAAAAGAATTACTACATTAATTAAATGTGAGTAAAACTAAGTGCATGCGTATTAATTCTGATATGGATTGTCGAGTATTTATAGGTAATGAAATTATTGAAATTGTCAGTGAAATGAAATATTTAGGATGATAAACTAAGCCTAAGCATATCAACTATATTTTCCAGAAAGTGACAAAAAAATTTCATTCTTCAGAAGAATTCGTAATAATATATATATATAATATTTATGAACACAAGAGAAGTTTGGAATCGACTGCAGATGCAACAAAATAGAGCAATAAGGATAATTTTTCGATGCAACAAAACAACGCCAAGGAGGCTTATGCTGTGTATTTAAATGTGCTTATAACTGTATTTAAAATTAGAAATAATCTACTGCCGGCATATTTAGTTGACTGTGTGAGATACGTATGTCAGTCACAACCATATTCATTAAGAAATAGTGATAGATTTAGGTTAAATAAGTATAGATACGTGAATACTCAAAATATGTTAATGTATAAAGAATTAAAAATGTTTAATGAACTGCTGCAATATTTAAGAGATCAAAATGAAATAAGGATTTTTAAAATGAATATAATAGAACATATAAGAAATAACGTCCTTATTGTATAAGAAGAATGTTAAGAAATTTTGTGATTTACAAAACATATACGTTTGCTAATAAATGAACTACTACTACTATTACTACATTCTGACTAATAATTAAAATAATAGCAATATTTATAATTGTAATAAAATGTTTTATTAAATATTTTTATTTATATATTTGCTTAACACAATTTACAATTTAATCTCCTCCTTCCTTCTTTTCCTTAATGGCCTCCTGAAATAGGAAAAAAATTAATATTACTTTTAGTAGACAAATAAACAACATTTTTTGCTCGCCTAAAGTTCTGTAGAAAATTAGTAGCCCGATTTTATTACTTAATTCCTTCTGAAGAAATCTTTTATAATTTTATACTCAAAGTAATTCTACAGTATACTATGAATAGTGATGGACTTTCCTTCGATGTAATTTTTATTATAAATCTAGAAGAACTTTCCGGCCGATCTAATACATAAATACCTGGCTGGATAGATTTTGGCACACGACCGTTCACTTGATTCTAATTCGGAATTTTGTATCGACTATTATCTGCACCAGTCCAACTCACACAATATTTTTTTTTTTTTTTTTTAGAACAATATCAAAAGTGACATTGGCTGCTTCTTTAATAATTGATGTATGATTTGGATATTTTAGTTTGCAAGATAATTCCATACTAAATTGTGTACCAGATATTAGTAGAATTGTGTGCGAACGGTAATGAGTCAGAATCCTGTCCCTGAATAAAATAAACACACCATCGTGTTATTACTAACTGTATAACAAAATGAATCTTTACCTTAAATCGTTCTTCAAAAAGAGAAAGTTCTGCAATTAAATCCGTAATTGCATTCATGAAAGCTTCTTGTGGTGAATATTCAGCTGTTGTTTGTATTCTAATTATGAACTTATGTTCTAGAGGATGTGGTAGCTTATATCCAGCAAAAAGAACATTGGGATCCTTTAACAGTTGGCTATAAAATAAAAAAACATTATTTATTAGTAAAAATTATGTATTTAATAAACAAGTCAGCCATACTTTCTGATCATATTTCCCAAAGTATGATCCTCCTTATTTACAGTAAATATTGCTGCATTTGTTACTTTTGTATCCAGTTCCTTTATAATCCTTAAATATAAAAAAAATATATTTATACATATAAAGAAGACCTCCATCATTGAACTTCTATGGTAGGCGATCAGAGATAACCATACCAATGAGACCTCTCTGATCGCTCGGTCGAAAAGTTCAATCATTTTTTTGCACTTAAAATGCATTTTGTAAATTTATTGAAATTATTTTCAATAAAATTCAGTCTATTAAGACGAGAAATCTTCTTCGTATAAAGAAGATAGATAACGGCAGTTGCTGATTTCACAGACTATTTCTGTAACTTCAAGAGAGAAAAAGGATGTTGGAACCTAAAGAAGCTCTGGTCGATTGCTCGCAAGTAGTCTTCAGCGATATGAAATTGTTTGTGGATAAATAAATCGTTAATCTTAAGAATTAAGTGATTTACGTTTTCAGAAAAAGGGTAATAATACCGTGTAGAGAATTGCTGCTGCTGATTTTTGTGATGGAAAATTTACTTTTGATACGTTCCACGGTTTGCTAAACCTTATCTGGTATTAATTAAGAATATACCAATCGATATCCCAAGATTTCTAATAAACATAAACATTGATTTATTTGAGTACCTGTGCCAAAGGCACGCATAACGCTGGGCACATCTTAGAAAGTTATATAGTAGATTTACATTGTAGCAGAACAAATAATAAAAAAAGAATGAATAAAATTAGGCTTAATACATAGTACAGTATAAAATATAATATAATAAAAATAGGAGCCTAATATATAGCATAGTACAGGACAACATAGCACAGTCCAGTGCGCTGTGCACCTAGCAATGAGATTAGAACTTAAAAGCATTTTTTCATTTTATCAGGATTTGCCAAGCGATTGGTTAAAAACCAGTCAGATATATTTGAAAGTGTACATTTTCTTTTGAAGCATCTTCAAAATTCTGAAAGGTCTTACGCATATAGAAAAATACTTAGACGCAAACATTTTAGTCTTTTTTATTGTTATATTTCTCGAAAGATCAACTCTCAATATACCTAGTAAAAAGTGTATAAAGAGAAGCACAATTCGTTAAAAATCCTAAATCAAACTTCGATTAGGAAAAGTGCCATATAGAATTGATAACTAAGTACTTACTTTTTTTCTCCCTCATACAGAAGGAAAGATTCAAATGTAGGTGGTGCATTCATATCCTACTTTCGAAGTTTTTGTTACCAAATTTATAAAATTTGTTCAAAATAATAATCTGTTCGCTGTCTAACACTTGACGGAAAACAAATTGCTCTTCTTCTTATTCTATTGTATTGCGCTTGGTCCTTTTGATCCTTCCACTAAGGGTCCAACAACCATAAAGGTTAAATTACAAGAACGCCGCAGGCGTCGGGTCGCTTTGACATTTCAATTGAATATACGTGTTAATGTCGATTTCCATTGATATTTTAAGAAAAGTGCTCGTCAACGAATAACGTAAAAATTATGAAAATTGTTACTTAAAAAATTTTGGCGTGATTGCGGATGAATTTGGTAGAGTAATAGTTGAAGATTGATATGTAATGCTCAATGACATTCAGTTGTGACATTTCTCATGCAGATGTGAATTTAAATATTATATTCTCACTTCAAATCGTCAGTAGCATGGAATTTTTCCTACCCCGAATTACTCTCCACAACGAAAAGTAAAGCATGCCCCATTTGGTAGCATTCTGTGGCTACATTTACTATGTTTCCATGAGCCAGAATTGAGTTAGGATTGAGTTGGCGTTAAGTTTTGCTGGCTGAGTTAACTCGATGCTGTTTCCATGAACGGCTTGAATTGAGTTGACATGTAATATATTTCATACAAACTTTCTGCATTTGTATTGAATGAGCCACCCATCCGCACTACTCTAACTAATACTTACACAAAACCCAACTCAACCCGACTGGTTTCGTGGAGTTAATATGGATTGAACGAAACTCAACTCAATTCTCGTTTCCATGAGCGCTAATTCGGATCCAATTCGGATTGAACTCTGCATGGAAACATAGTAATTGAATACAGAACCCGGGGTTACACCTGCAAGTACAGCTTACATGCAAACCTCCCTTCCAACGCGATTTTAAACTTGACAGGCAGTTCGGTTGATGTCTTATCAGCTTGCATGCAGGTTCATTTAAAAAATGGCATTGAGACGTGAAGTCTTGCGTATATTGGAAAATTATAGCAATAAAGGAAGAAGCAGAATGATAAAAACCCTTGAAAAAAAGAAGAGGAAGGTGTTGGTAAATGATGTAATGCAAATGATCCCAAAAAAATTTATTTTCCTGGTATAAATTTATGAATTTCTTTCAAGCATTTCTTTTCCGCCATTTTTAAAACTGTATAAATGTCAAATTACTATCTCCCAGCTGCCATGATTTTTCATCATGCAAGTTCGCTGAAAGTTGCATAGCAGTCGGATTAAACGTACAAGACGTATGGTAGTACAAGTTGCATGCAAACTGTACTTGCAGGAGTAACCCCCGGGTAATTAAACGGAAGCGGCATATTGAATGAAAACTTAAGCCCCTTGTTGACAGAAATTTTAAATGGATTAGTGCACAATAATTTTTCAAAACAATAAAATTGAATGAAAATATACACTTCAAGCTTTAGAAATAAGGCTATTTCAAATTTCTAATGTTTATTTTCAGTAACGTCATAATATCACGCATTAAGTAAGTTCCGAACGTCAGTGAATGTCTTGTTCTCTCATGATACAAAGATAACAAGGTATGGCCGATTCGAGAGGCATTTTTTGTGTTGCTACGTCATGAGGTGCCTACTGTCATTTCCAGCGAATTTGTTTTTAGTTTTTCGTATTTATTGACTGCAATACGTTTTGAATATATTAAAATGTTTAACAAAATATTAGTTTCTTCGTTTAAATCACTTCGGGAAAAGTAATTATGTGCTAGTGGGAAAGCAAAGAAATTTAAAAATAGAAAATTTTTTTCACTGTGAAAGGACGATTGAAATTGAGACGAACAAATTTCTGACATTTGTCGCCAAAGGAGGCGAGCAATTAATTGACAGATTTTCCGGCCATACCTTGTTAATCTTTGTATCATGTTGTTCACGTACAGTATTTACTCGATATGCGATGTCCATGCCGCTTCCTTGTGAGTTATTTATTCAATGCCTAGGCATTGCACTTGTTGAGGATACAGACACTCGGGAGGGAGGGGGGCTATATTTCCTCCACCCGATTGTCTAACATGCTCAAAAAGTAACATAACGGGAAGCATACGGTAACGTGTACGCCTAGGTAATGGCCTTTTCTAATATAATCCCAATCATGCAAGGAAAAATTATATATGCACATTTGAACTGGGCATAAGTAATTAGTAAAAATATATATTTTTTTACAGGATTCGAATGCATAATCAATTTTCGATTTAGCGAACGCACTCAAGCTCATTCAATTATCGAGCTGAACAGTTTTGTTCGGAGAAATAAGACGTTAAAATAGATTGCCGAAATTACTTCGTTTTTCGGTTTCCATGTGGAAGTAGCCGGCCTTAATTTCAAGATAAAATATTCAATTTTTAATAACTGTGAGGTAGTGTGTAATACCATTTGTTGAAAAAAATCAAAACCAATCAAAATGAATATTCAACTCGTGGAGATTTTAGAAAAAACTGTGTCCCCAGGTAAGCTTGTTGCTGACATTTGATTATGGAATCTTGCCATTCATCATCTCGATTTCCGAAAGTTTGTAGCATTATTATGATATTTACAAATTTACAAAATTATATGGCCAGACTTTGCTTGGTGTGATTAAATTTAATTAAATTTTTAGCTTTTGAGTATGAAATACATAATGCTGCCCTTTCATTTTCGATATAATTGAATGTGGCTGTCGGGGTCGGGCTTGTACAGAGAAAAGCTTATAATAAGGCGGGAGTTTTATTGTTAAATTATATCTGCTTATGTTTATTATTTTAGATAAAAATGAGTTGCTGGCAGCAAAAGATTTCCTTGAGCATGCGGCTGTTACAAATCTTCCAGAGTTTTTAAAAGCTTTGTCCGACATACTTGTGGGTGAGGGAAACAGTCCAGTTGCAAGAATGGCAGCTGGATTACAGCTAAAGAATCACCTTACAAGCAAGGATTTGGCTATTAACTCACAACATCAGCAAAGATGGCTTCAATTTCCTGACGATATTAGGAACTACATAAAAAAGAATGTAAGGCGTTAACAAAAGAAAATCGAACAAAAATGTTACTAATAAACTTATTTAATTTATTTATTTTTATTTTCGGCATATCTAGATACTTTGCTCCTTGGGTACTGAAAATACTCGGCCATCCTGTGCTGCACAATGTGTAGCTTATGTTGCGGTTACTGAGCTACCTGTAGGACGATGGGATTATCTAATTAATAATTTAGTTGAGAAGGTAATATCGGAGAGATCAAGTGAAATGGAACGTGAAGCCGCTTTGGAAGCTATTGGTATTATTTCATAATTAAAAAATCTCGCAATATTTCGATAGATTTTCACTGATTTTCTTCTTCAAGGATACATTTGCCAAGATATCGGCCCTGGAGTATTAGAGCATCAATCGAATCAAATTTTGACTGCAATTATTCACGGAATGCGAAAACAAGAAACTAGTAATCATGTTCGTTTGGCTGCTACAACAGCCTTGTTCAATTCTCTGGAATTTACAAAAGCTAATTTTGATAAGGATACAGAAAGAAATTACATAATGGAAGTAGTCTGCGAAGCTACGCAATCTGCTGATACTCAGATATGTGTAGCTGCTTTACAGTGTCTAGTAAGAATACTATCTCTATATTATCAATATATGGAACCATACATGGCTCAGGCTTTATTCCCTATAACCTTGGAAGCAATGAAATCTGACAATGATCAAATTGCTCTGCAAGGAATTGAATTTTGGTCCAATGTAAGCGAGGAAGAAGTTGATTTATCTATTGAGAATCAAGAAGCCACTGAAGCTGGGGGCGCTCCCTCAAGAGTTTCAAAACATTATGCTAGGGGTGCATTACAGTATCTAGCTCCAGTATTGATGGAAAAGCTTACCAAACAAGATGAACTAGATGATGACGATAACTGGAATCCTGCTAAGGCGGCAAGTGTTTGTTTAATGTTGTTGGCGAGTTGTTGTGAAGACGAAATTGTTCCATACGTTTTTCCATTCATCGAGGAAAATATAAAATCTCCAAATTGGCGATTCAGAGATGCTGCAGTAATGGTATTTGGTTCGATTTTAGGAGGCTTAGAGACGAATACCTTAAAACCGTTAGTGGTTCAAGCAATGCCAACTTTAATAAATTTGATGTATGATACAAATGTTATTGTTCGAGATACCGTGGCCTGGACTTTTGGAAGGATATGTGAGGTATTATATCACTTAATCTATGTTATATTTCCTATTCATAATTAAAATATATCTTATATTTATCGTTTAGATAATTCCAGAAGCAGCCATTAACAATAGCTACCTATATCAATTGCTTGAAAGTTTCCTTAAAGGTTTGAAATCTGAACCGAGAGTTGCCGCTAATGTATGTTGGGCATTAGTTGGACTTTCAGAGGCTGCCTATGAAGCTGCAGAAGTTGGCGATGGAACAACACCAAAAACATATAGCTTGTCTATATATTTTGAAATGATTATCAAACAATTGTTGGAGACTACAGATAGAGCTGATGGATCACAAGCAAATTTGAGAGCAGCAGCATATGAAGCTCTTATGGATATGATTAAAAATTCTCCAAGCGACTGTTATATTGTTGTTCAAAAAACTACAATGGTAATTTTAGAACGTTTAAATCAAGTATTATTGATGGAGAGTCACATATCAAATCATGGTGACAGACATCAATTTAATGATCTGCAATCATTACTCTGTGCCACACTTCAATCTGTACTAAGAAAAGTCACAGAAGAAGATGCACCAAAAATCTCTGATGAAATAATGACTGCATTGCTTACCATGTTCAATTCCAGTTCAGGAAAGGTTGGCGGAGTACAAGAGGATGCCCTTATTGCTGTTTCAAATTTAGTTGATGTATTAGGAGAGAAATTCCTTAAGTATATGGATGCATTCAAACCATATCTATCTATGGGTCTTAAAAATCATCAAGAATATCAAGTATGTTGCGCAGCTGTTGGTCTAACTGGAGATATATGTAGAGGATTGAAATCGAAAATATTGCCATATTGTGATGAGATAATGACACTATTGCTAAACAATTTGCAAACACCAAATTTACACCGTAATGTTAAACCTCAGATCTTATCAACATTTGGAGATATGGCACTAAGCATTGGAAGTGCTTTCCTTAATTATTTACCAATTGTCATTCAGATGTTACATCAAGCCGCTCAAGTTCAAGTTGATCCAAACGATTTTGAAAATGTTGAATATGTAAATGAATTACGTGAAAGTGTTCTTGAAGCATACACCGGAATTGTTCAAGGATTAAAGGGATTAGAGAAGACACCACATCCAGACGTGCATAGAATGGAACCGCATGTCGTTGAAATTGTGGATTTTATTAAAACCTATGCAACAGACAGAAATGTATCTGATTCCATAATAGCAATAGCTGCAGGCTTAATTGGTGATTTATGCACTGCATTCGGACATAAAATGTTGCCTTTATTTGATGATATGCGAATTAATACACTCCTATCGGAAGGAAAGAAGTCAAGGATAGCACGTACAAAAACATTGAGTAATTGGGCAATAAAGGAAATTAAAAAGCTTCGTGAAGAACAGCCAAGGCATGTGGTGGACTGAGAAATTGGTAAGAATTTAATTTATTTTATTTGAAATTAACATTTTAACTGTAAAATAAGACTAGTACGATATTCCAATATTCTTTGATATTGTTTTATTATTCCTCAAATTAATAAATTTTTAATTTCCAATCAGTTAACTTTTTTTAGATGTGAGATTATGTAACTCGATTAGATCCGATTTCAATGGAATGGGTGGATACCCAATTTTTTAAATAAATGGGGAATACTCGAGTAAATCTAGTTACATGATTCCACTAGGATAATCCTTGAACTACCATGTAATATTGTCAGTCACTTTTAGAAAAGCATTTTACCTGTTTAAAAAACAAATCAGGCAAACATAGCAGTTTGAGTTTCGTTGGAGATCTAAACATTGCCGACTGCGCTTAAGATTCCGCAAACAACTTTTTTTTTCACTAAATAGCCAAGTGCTATAATTTCTATTATGATTCAGTTACGTGAGAAAGGCCATAAGCTCAATATATCAAATCACGAAATTGTTGGCAACTGTATTTCTATCATTTTTAACCTTATGTTTTAGGGTATTCTTCATTTTCCTCCTATGCCTTAGATTAAAATTAATGATTCAGATTTGGTTTGACTAATAATGATGACGAAATTAGGAGATTGTATAATGCTTAGTTATCACAATGAAAAAGGATAAGATGAGAAAACCATTTGGTTCCTGAAAAGCCTAGTTTTATTACTCAGTTTACCAAATTAGCAATTGGGAAATCCAACGATATTTTGACAATTCATAAAATCTGGGATTAAACAGAAAGATGTGGACACAAATGGAATTCAAAAAGGTTGAAGATTAATTTTTCCAAACTGAGTCGAAAGAAAATTTCCGAAAACAAAATTAGAAATTGATGAAAAGTTGATAAGGAAGTGGAAAAATCATACTAATTTATAAAAAATAGTTGAAATGATGAATCTCAAATATCAGCGTTCAATCTGACCATACATTTTTTCCAACTCATCGTATTCGATACTGACAATAGTCCAAAATTCCAATTTACCTTTAGATTTGTGAAGAGTTAGTTGTCAGGTTCTTAGCACATATTACTCTTTATTCTTAATCGTATAAAATTCATGTACATGAGCGAAGCCGAGAACTCCTGTTTGTTCACGTACTAATTTTTTGGGGGACAATATATTTGCATGAACTTGCACGTTTTTCGTCCAAAAAATTACATAAATTTTGCATACGTCACAGCTTCCCCTCTTGCATGAATTACCCGAAGTTCTTAGCTACTGTACCATTTTTGCATTTGTCATTCCACGTTTCTTTTTGTTTTTAACAAAGTTGTAAGAAAACCATTCGCGTACTTCATTACCTTCTACATATTTCCGACACCACACGACTAAGTTTTTACCCAGAAAGTGTCCGTGAACAGACCGAATATCTCGAGGGAACAAGGTCATAACTAGTACGAGTACGAAGGAAAGACAAGTAATAAGCTAGAGTGATAAATGAATGGCAGTGTGTAGAAATTCACCGTCTCTGTACTCTCGCAGTAGTAAACTTGAGTTCAACACAAAAATTGGTCCAGCTTCACTTAATTTATCTTATCAGCATTCCTGGTTGTTATAAGATTCTAATAAGATTGCTAATTTTAAAGAAATTAGAAATTATAAGATTCTAATAAGATTGCTAATTTGTAAGAAATTAGCAACCTTATTAGAATCTTATGGTGAATTCTTTTCAACAAAACCAAACAGGCACTAAACTGAACCAGAATTTGTCATATCTACACTGAACTTAGCCCTGTCCCGAACGGGGACAAGCTGAAAAGAATGCAAGAAAGTAGATTATCCGAAAATGTTCCTCCTTAATGATTTTAACTTCAATAAAATAATTGTATTTTCACAAAATGTCCACACATCCGTACTTAATTAAAAATACTTTCGATTTGACGTTTAACACCGAACTGTAACCACATATTTTCATGACACAAGGAAGTTCAAAACCGTTGCAGGAACCGAACATAGAATCGCTGTGAAAAGAATTCACCAATAGAAATATATCACAACCAGGAATGCTGATAATATAAATTATGTGAAGCCGGACCGATATTTGTGTTGAGATCAAGTTTTCTACTGTGAGACTACAGTGAAGGTATAATAAACAGCTAGCAGTCAAGTTATTCTAATAAGAGTTCACATTTGTTGACATTTCTACACGCTATTATTCATTTATCATTGGGCGCGTTCACTGCCACCCGAAATAAAGACTTTGTCAACTACCAGTCACTACCAACTGTTCACCAAATTTTAACAGTTAACGACTACGCTTGACTACGACTATCGTTTATTCCGCATTTTGAATGTACTAAAAAGTCGACTACATATACATCAAGCTTCCAGTTGTTACTTGTTTGTTTTTTGTGCTTTCATCTCATTTTCTTTGCATTTTCCGTCGTTTGTTATTACTTACCCTTTGGAGCATCACTGGATGTACACCGCTATTGTGAGGCCTATCCTCACCTATGCCATCTTGGTGTGATGGAATGCTCTACAAAAAGCGAGTCACCTGAAGAGTGTTACAAAAATACAGAGATCTGCATGTCTAGGTGTTACAACACCAATGGCAGCAATAGAAAGCATAATCCGTCTTTTGCCTGTTGACATCTATGGGGAACAGCTGAATACTAAAGTTCTGTCCTGGAAACTACGGACTAGACTTTGGAAAATATTCTCAACTAGTATTCCTTGTGGAGAGAAATTGGAGGATACATGTCTTCACAGACGGTTATAAAATGGATGTGGGAGTGGGAGCCGGGGTGTACTTAGAATTACCTCAAATGCAGAAATTGTACCGCTTCCCGGACTACAGTAGTGTGCTCCAGGCGGACGTTCTGGCTATTATCAACAACTTTGTTGTACCCAGTAATCGAGTTATCAGAATTTGTATTGACAGCCAAGCTGTAGTTAAGGCCCTGAACTCGAGCACCATTAGATCGCGCCTTGCGCCACCTTGTCGCTGTGAGATCGGTAAACTGGGTCCTAACCCCAGGGTTATTTTCTGCTGGGTGCCTGGTCATAGTGACATACCTGGAAACGGGGCAGCTGATGCTCTGACGAGAAAGGGCTCCGCCGTGACTATTTGCCTAGCAGAGGAACCCATAGATCGGCCCCTAGAATCAGCGAAAAAGATTCTAGACGTGCGGGCCTGTAAGCTGGCAGATTGCAGATGAGAATTAATCACATGCGTGATTTAAAGATAGCTGTGGGCCGAGGTTTGTCCTAAAATGCCTGAATATCGTAATGATGTGCGTAAACTTATCGCAGTTATTACGGGGAACTGCTTTTGTTCCATCGTTAAGTTAATATTTTACCTTAATTTGTACGCTGCGCTTCAAATACATACACAATATTTCCACTTAAATAGGCCGGAAGTAGATTATATTTGATTTTACAGATGAAAACCATTGCATTATAATATGTTAATGGCTGCTTTACATTCATCTACTGTAGAGGGTCCCCAACATATTCTGAATCCGTGTGTACAATGACATTTTAAGATCTTGAACATAGCTTTGTTTTGTAACAATTTAAGACGCTCCTTTAATTCATTCGAGAAAGAGTGTAGAATAATATTGGAAATGTAGTTAAACTAATGCATTATACAATATAATTGCATTCCCCACACTTAACATACTTTAATAATTCTTCGTAAAAACTCGATTATTTTATATAGTCAGCATGTTCTTTAAATTTTAGTTTGTTATCTAATACAATATCAAGATTTCAGATTATCTGTACATTCAACATTAAATCTATCTTATTGTACAGAAATGTTATCAATAGGTACAATTAAACATCATATATTTCGACTTTAATTTATTCATCTTTAATTAATTGTTAAAGTCTTCTCTGCATTTAAATTAAATATTAAAGTGTCATCCGCGAGTAACGGTAAATTACTAACTAATCACATCCTTAGCATCATTAATATACAATAGAAATAGAATAACGTCCAAAACTGAACCCTGTGGTACACCAAGCTTAACCTCGACTGACTGTGAGAGTATGTTATTCACCTTAGCTCTCTGCGATCGTTCTTATAGATAGGATTCAATACACTGAAAACTTCTTTTCATAACAATAAAAAAAAAAAACCATTGATTTTATGATTTTAAAATATTTTCCTAAATTTTTCAGATTTCTTTTGAATCTGTTATTCGACTGAGGGAGGACTGCAAACATCCGATATATATGTACTACTACATCTTCAACAATACCACCACATTTAAGTTCAGGAAACAAAAAAAAAAAACCCCAATTTTTGTTTTTTAAAAAAAATCAATATGCGGTGTATCTTTCTATGCATGTTACGTCCATATTATTACTACCGTTATATGTATTTCATCTGGAAAACTTTTGCTAGAGAACCTTCTTAACATTAATTTGGTACATTTATTTTTAATAATTTGGTTTTATTTATATTTTGTGGTTAGATATTTTCACCCTATAACGATAAAATTACTGCCTTTTTTTTCTCTTTTTCTTTTTCGAAAAAATAGTTTGTCAAGAAAGTTTAAAGCAAAATTTATTTCTTTTTAAAGTGAATGTGTGAATAAGCCCGGATTATATATATACATATATATATATAATTGTGATTGTGCTGTGCTTGATGAAAGAGTGATGAATTTAACGACTGCGTTGGTAAACGAGAAATAATGAAATTAAAAGCTGTTCTACAGGTATATAATTTATATTAAGTAATCAGAAAGAAGAGAGGTGGGGACATTTAATATTGATTTCGTCAAAATAATTTAACTTTTTGCCCATTCACATATTTTGTAGAAAATCCATATTATGTCAGTGTCGCGATTTGTAACATATTATATCGTGCGAAAGTGTACATTTTTTTGGGGGGTGTAAATGCTGTTTGTATAATATGCTTTATGACACTATACATGCAACACTGGTGAAACCAAAGGTATTTCATATTAAAACAATATTATCTAAGTGAAATCTTAATCAAAATCTTTTTATATTCTTTTCACGACAAAGTTTTAGATAACTTTTGCTTTAATCTTAAGAAACATACTCATATTCGCAAAATATTAATATTTACCAAATGGAACACTGTTTCTAAATAGCCATTAATTAATAATTGCACTCATTACTTCTCTAATATTGGTATCCATTATAATTTAAAAAAAAAAAAAAAAACTTTTAACGAGAATATTGCTGGGTGTATGTTATGCGTACATAAAAAAACTTTTTTACCACATTTTGTAAGCCTTCTAGCGTTTTTAAATATCAAAATCCCATATAATACGTTAAATTTGAACGTTTCACAACACATAAGTATGATTTTACATTCCTTTAGTTGGTATTGGTATATACCATATGTTTTCAAAAATTTCATTGCTATAGAGACGATCCGAAGTTTAATAAATTTCGTTATTCTGAATATTTCTCGCATTAAGAGCCATGCGTTTTTACAACAGAATTAGGAATAAATTAAATACAAAATCATCTCCCGATATATACCAGCTTTAAATTTTATCTACTCGCGCCATCCATACATATATTTATTATAATTAGAAATTACTATAGGCTTCCATATCTTAGACCAACTTATGTAAGTAGAACCCATTTCTAATCCCATCTCATAATCTCATCACGATTTTATTATTTTTCCATTGTTGTCTCTTCTGTGAAATACATATATATCTCGATTCTGAAGGATTGTGATGATCAAATGAATAATAATTACTTACCAAAATATATTTTGAATACTTTTCTCTAAAAGTGTATTGCATATGCCTTCTGTTTTAAAACCGATAATAATTTTGCCAAAAATCTTACTCATTGGAAATGCATTAATGTTAAATTTTCCATTGTCGTTCAAAAATTTGAAAGCAACTAACAATAAACTGAAGATTGTTGGTCGTCTAAGCGATTTCGGCCGTGTACTGTATCTTTCCTACAAATAGTCTACCACCGATTGTCAGTGATGTGCAGTAGGCCATAAGCTAATGCTTTCTAACTTTCTTGGATTGGATTGAGATGGTTTCGTGGTTACTCGCGGTACAAAGTTTAACAAAGTATGGCCGAAGTATTGATACGTCACTTGGCAAGGCAACCCATTTTTATCAGCGAATTTATTTTGAGTTTTTCGCTTTATATTGACTGAAAGTCGTTTTGAATTGTGTGCAGTGTTAAGTTACAAAAGCTACACCTGGTTAAATATTTAATAAAAACATTAGTTCCTACGTATAAATTTAAAAAATTGAAAACGAACAAATTTGTCTCCAAATGATTGTAAGCATCCAATTGACAGATGAATTGACCATATCTTGTTAATTTTTGTACTATGGTTGTTAATCATAAAATCTTCTTTATTTTTGTTCTATAAAAATACAAACTAAATTGAAATTCTGAAAATATTTTTTAATAAGGTACAATTGTTGCATTTTTTGTGCGTGGTATTTCATTAAGAGAACACCAAAGGAGCATAAGAAATTGTTTACTTATTAAATATGACTAAGTGCTCTAAGCTAAACTCAACAAAGGAAACCAAACCAAAAACCATTTCTATAAATTAGATACTATTTTTGGGAATTATGGTATAAATTTCTTGAGCCTTTACTGAGATCCTTCCCAAATGTTGTAATATTTTTTTTCTTATAATTTATATAGTTTTTTGGATTAAATCTCTGTCAGAAATAGCTTTCTATTCCTATAAATGGCCTGCCAGATAATAAAAAAGTTTTTTTTTGTTTTTGTTTTTAAAGACGGGACGAAAGATTCCACTCACCGAGGCTAAGAGGGCCCATTTCGCTAACTTAAGAAAAGGCCTCTCACCAAAACTTTGAAAAGCATCAGGTCCAGGCAAGCATTTCAGTTCATCCAGAAGACAGACAAAGAGTAACTCCGCCTGCGCCGGCACCACACAGAAAGTGTTCAGTGTGTTTGGTTGTCTCAGGTTCTCCTTCCAGGCAGGATAGACACAGGGTTGTCAACTTTCCCCATCTCTGTTAGATGAGCATAAAGCTGTGGCCAGTGATAATGATGTCGACCACACTTTTGCATTGTTTTCTTCCCAGTCACAAGAGTAGGTCATTAAAATTCCTATTAGTTCCATCAAGATAAAGTTTTTTACACAGTAGTTCAGGTTCGCTTCATGATGATGATGCTTCATCCGTTATTTCTCTTGTAATAAATTTAATCAATTTAATTTATGCCTTATTCTGTCAGTAACGTCATCTATGTGGTTGTTCTCACTATGGCACACACCGGGATAGTTTTTGTAGCTCGGTATTTAAGAATTTTAACACTTCTAATGAATTCATAATTTATGACTAATATAAGCTGTGTAAAAAAAAAAAATCTTGGTATTCGGGTGACTCACTGGGGACAACCAAAAAATCAAGCTACTAGTATTTTTATTAGCCATCTGTGAAAAGCCGTAATGGAATTAAAATAAAAAGAAAACAAGAGACTTTTCTTTCAAATTAACGTGTACATGCGCATCTTTCATAATTAAGATTGCCTCCTCGATCTTCGTTCGCAAAAATTTTTAAAAGCGCGTTAACTAATTAATTAATTTCTTCTATATACCCTGGTCGAAGCTAAATTTTTTACATTTTGACACTGTGCTCAAATCGATGTTGCGATTATAGTTATTCGGGCGGTGTGACTTGATTTCTTCGCACTCTTTACTAGGATTAAAAAAAAAGAAGTTTCATTGTATACCCACCAATAGTGCATAACCATTTTAACCAAAGTTTTTCAAGTAAGCAAAACGAACAATAGAAATTTCAAACCTTAAATTGCAAAACCAGATATGACGTCGGCTTTTTGCTATACTATTTATTTTAGCTGGATTTTGGAGCGTGTTCTAAAACGTTATTATAGTTGACTATGTATTTGCAGTAGCTATTATCGTTTGGCCTAGTAGATAGTAGCACATGTGAAGTTTCTGATAACATTTTTTATTCTCAGAAAACCATAAATCTGGTGCACAATAGGTCAATAAATGGCTGCAGTGCCTCGCTTAACTAACTGAAATCTTAACTGGTCGCAGAAATTTGAATTTTTTTTAAATTGTTTACATTTTTCGTACCCTATTTGTTAATTCGTTCTGTACGTGGTGGGACAAGTATAACCTGCAAGCGCAGTACTGGTTAGGTTATGTAAGGAAAAAAGGGTGCCGCTAGAAGTGCTTATTCTGCTTCACTGCCTTAGATCCATGCTGCTTACCTTAGGAATCTCAAGATGCATCTGAACTCTTTGCTTTGCAGCTCTCCCAGACTTGGGAAAAAAGTAGTCCTCTTTTATTCATCAGAGCGGGGCACTCGCAAAGTACTTGTTGGGTGGATTCCATATCCTCCGAATCCTTACAGCTATTCGTCGCTATTCTCAGTCCTCTAGCATGGTCTTCTATGGCCTAGTGATCCGTAATGACTCCTACCAGATTCCTGGTATTTGTTCTGCTGCCACTAAGCAGTTCTCTCTTCTGTCATATTCAGGCCACAATTACCTCGCAATACGGTAGGTTTCCCTATTTATTCACCGGAGATTTGCCTTTTGCCTATACCAACTGCTTAGTTACTTCATCCTACTTTTCATGATCAATAGCGCTATGGCGTAATGGACTGTAAATTTTGTGAAACTTACTCCCAGCGTCCATGATGCTCTCCTCTTTTAAAGCTCCGATCTGGATCCTCACATAAGCTATCGCTACGGAGTTAATTATCCAGTAGTTTTTCCCGGTTAGTTTTCTGGTTAAAAAAGATACAAGGCCGAGAAAAAACTCACCTACATATTTACTTTTTATCTGTAAGGCCGAGAAAAAATACTTTTTATCCGTGTACATGCATGCGTGTGACCGTCGATCTAAGTATATGTTATGTTCAGGAGCACGGATTTCGTTTACATGCTCGTTCCATTACCTAAACTGGTTAATTATCCGGTTAAATTGCCAGGTATTATACTGGTTAATTATTTGGTTAGCACTACTGGTTATTTATCTGGTAAACTAATTGCTTAGCGAAGTAGGCATTAACGAATCCCAAAAATAAATTATGTATATGAAGTTTTCCATATTTCAATATGAAATTCGATTATATCGTAGTTGTGCTCTCCTCTGCAATTTTATCATATTCCTATTTATATACATATATTTAGCGACTCCTTTCGGCATCATATTTTCCAGTTACCACTACCTGTAATATTACCTGAAATTTACTGGTTATTTCAAATTTCATAAGATAGTGTACAGTCTAACATCAGTAAATTTTTGACGCTGATGTTTGCTCTTTTTTCGGTAGCTTTTGCGCTTGCAGAGGGCTGTTTAGTTTATGGAAAAATACATTTAAAACTAAATTTTTCGAGATATACTTACATAACACTAATCCATTTGTGGTAAATGATGCAACTACTTATTTTTCGCCTCTTTACTTCCGTGTCATACTTAATAGTTTAGAAATTTTGAGTTTTTTTGTAATTTACAATTCTAAAATTCACATTTTAGTAGTTTGTTCTAAGCCATTCTACTGTATTAATACACTGTTCCTCTTCTTAGTATCTCTTTACCTCGCGAAACTTAAGGTCTTTGGCTATATTAGAATGAAACTTATCGCGATTTCTTTAAAAAAAAAAAATCTCGAAAAATTTCTTTCAATACGTAGCAGTATGGCTTAAAACTCTAAAAACTAGATAGAGTGATCACGATATAGAAAGATTTTATACGATATCGTCCTCGTTGTATGAATTCTAGGCTCAAGATTTGAACTTTTTTTTTTTAATATCTTTATGCAATTTTATTGAAGATTTAAATTTGGTCCAAAATACTTTAAACCTATTAGTTAGATAGCATCTCTATCAGTAGCAATTAAACACAGAAACTACTGATCTTTCTAAACTTATATGCAGAAAAAAACAAACTTGGAATTGTAAATTTCAGCTTAATTGTTTTAAGGCTAATGATTCATATTCAGATTTGTATTTAGTAGTAAGGCTCTTCAAAATATAAACTTCAGGATCTATGTGAGTAAATTTTTAGACACTTCAAACAAATAAATCCAGTTATCCATTTAGCCCTGTGGCAGTAACTAAGATTATCAAAACTTCAATTGGCGAAATTACCCCCCCCCCCCCCCCAACTCTAATTTTACAAAGCCAAGCAAGTAGTAGTATATGAACAGTAGTAATTTTAAGTGAATGTGAATAGCAAACTAAACAAAAAAAATACTAATTAGCCCCAAAAAACTGGAAATGATAATTATTTTAAAATAACCAATGATTTATCACTAGATGAAATTTATTCCAAAAGATGGCGCCTATAAATTCTAAAGATCTCAAAAGTATATACTATATATATATGCATACATACATATACACACTGTGCATTGCGCACTGCACCCAAAATTGAAACCTCAATAAACCAAAATGCTAATAATTGTTGGTATATATAGATTAAAATAGTAATTAGTTAGTTTCCGCGGTTATAAATAATAACCAACACCATCATTTTACCGCAGGTGAATTTATTTGAATAAATGGGAGGCACGTTATATGTGTGGCTGTGGATTGTTGTTGTTGTTTGAATATAGTGAACAAAAAGAAAAAAAAATTACATTCTTAAGTTAGATAATTTCCTGGAGCAAGTAAGTAGGTATGTATGTTTCTGAGTGAACTTTTGTGATGTTTGTTTGATATAAAAATAAATAAATAAAAATGTAAGCCCTTTTACAGGTTATTATGAAAAATAATAAATGTTGGTGGAATCATTCCAAGAAAGAAAATAAAAAGAAGAAAAAAAAAAAAACAAGTGCGATAGACATGATGATGAATGTATAAATACAGAAGAAGTCATACGTTGAAGAGTTTTCTTTTCATTTCATACAGGATGATCTGATTATTATGATGAAGAGCGTGAGAAAATGAGTCTTTTTTTGTATGTTTGTATGTTAGTCAAAAACGAATCTGTGATTTGGGAAAGCTTCACTGTAAACAATTTAAACTTTTTTTAGAAATAGGGAAGCTCTCTCAATTTTAGTGTATATGAATTTTTTTACGAAATAGGACGTGTGTTTTAAGTATTGAAATATAATCTATTGTCTATACATATATGTATATATGTATATATATATATGCCCCTCTATGGAGTACTGTATGTATATAACATAATTATGCATAGATAATATTTCAAAACTTTTGTTTAAGCGATATATATGTATATGTTAAGAATAATTGTATGATGTGATTGACTTTATCTTCTGATGTATGAATAAACTTTTGACTGCCAAAATGCGTATTATTTTTAATTTTAATTTTTTTTAAATATTTTTTTTTCTTACTTTGGAAATGTTTGTTAAATATTTCTAATGGCCTTTGAATATTTGAATTTTTTTTGTCGAGAAATACAAGGTAATGTTTTGTAAAGGATTTGTTTTTATTACATTTTCCTGAACCGAACGATGATGATGATAATCAATCAATGTGCTAATAATAATATAATGTAATTATTTTTTAAAAATTTTTGGATTTTATTTTTCTTTCATTTAACAGCATCGCATATACTCTTTGCGTCCTTAAAAACGGACAGATGATCTATATTGTGTGTGATTCTAGATTTTCTACGTAAGATCTAACAAAACTTCGGGTAATTTACTCTTATTTTTATTTCCAATCTTATCACAAAATCTACTAAATAAAAAGAAATCATACAAAATATTTAATATACAAACAAATTGTTTTAAGAAAATCAGATGATAAAAATTTTCCCAAGAATTTTCTATCAAATTAAATTAGTATATTTATTTTTTTTTATTTTTAACTCATTCCAGCTAAATTATTGCATCGGCATATCCTTTGTTATTGTATATTGTTTCACAGGATCAATGAATATCAAAATTCAAGTATTTTGTTGTGAAAATCGTTTATATTCGAAATTTTTTTATTAATGATTTTACAAAAATTTGGACATATGCGAAAAAGAGAAGTATAACGTCAACATTATCACATGTGGAAAGGACACTCCATTATCGCACGAATAGTAATTTACTTCGGAGAAGAAAATAATAATTCTTGCCGAGTACTATCGGGTGGTGTGCTTCTTTTCCCGATCCACTTCACGTGGTTGAAACAAATTACGGCCAAAGGCGTTAAATTTTCATTAATTCTCAGTTTCCGCCTTATAGCGGCGCTCCCTTGAACTATCAGGACTTCCAGTATAGGAAAAAATTACTAAAATATATGCGATGCCATTAGCTCTTATCGTTCAGAAGATATTAAATTTCAAAGCTCTTAAGTTCACCTCTAAACAAACCAGTTAGCAATTAACAACGAATGCTGTAGTCAATAAAGGAGAAAATATTGTAATGAATTAAAATGATTTTAATCTTATTTTGGATCTCGAATCGCATCTGAAGAAATTCATGCTTACTTTTTCCACAGACAGCTTGTGTTAATCATGGAATAGAATCAAATGTATAATTTTATTTTATTTATTTAATCTAGTATACAGGGTGATTCAGATCAAGATACCTTCCGGTATACCACGCGATTCCTTGAGGTAAGCTGATCAAAAAATTGTTCCACATACCAAAGATGCTTAAATAAAAATAACACAGAGTAATACACTTTTCGATAGCTACTATTCTTGGCTATTTAATAAGCCAACAATAAACAAAATCTATAGGATGGTTCAAAAGTTATACTCATTTATTCTCAGGGTTCACGAATTTTGGCGAAATCTTCAACTGGGCACAACACTCCTAAAGGATGGTTGCGGGGGGGGGGCATTTTTCGATCAGCTTACCGCAAGGAATCGCGTGGTATACCGGAACGTATCTTGATCCGAATCACCCTGTATATCCTACATATAATGTAAAACTATACTTATATATCTACGCACTCCGGTACTATGCCCATATGGGCGTTGTTGATTGCTATGGCATTTCTTACTTTTTTTTTATTTTGATAGTTCAGTCTCTTTATTATTTATATATTTTTTATAATATGTTACTTATATCTATTCTTATCTACCTAATCTTAACTATGTCTATTCTTGTAGGGTAATTTACTTATACATAACGTTTATTCAGTCGCTTACCTATTTCTATAATTTTTACCAGTACAATTGACCATGTCTTATTTTTTCTTTTTTTATATGTGCTGCTATGCAAGGAGTTTGAGAAGAGGATCGGGATTCTCGAGAGACAATAATTCGGGAAGAGCTGTGAGAGGTCCTGTTTTTTTTTTGTACATGTCAGTATGAGTATGTGCTCCATTGGCAGTGGTACTTAACATTCTTCACAGCCAGGTTTAGGGGGTCCTTGTTACATATATAGTAAGAATGGGTGTGCCGAGTATGATCTGTTCGCACTCTTTAAAATTTTGATACTTTGCTAGCTGGGTTTATCGGGTTTGTGTTTTGGTTGGACAATATGCCTCCAGTGTTTTACCACAAATGTTGTTTGTCTTTCCTATTTTTCAATTTTTTCTTTTGTTATTTCTATTCTAGCACACCTTCGAACAAACGATTCACATGGTGTTATTATTAAACCGCCTTGTTGTTGTTGGTCTGGCAGTTCTTTGATATTTGTCAGCCTGGAATACTGACATGTCCCGGTATCTAGGATTTCTTGGTTTGAGCCTTTGCTGTTTCGAGCAACCATTTTATTGAGGGGCTCATGAGATGTGGGGTGGTTATTGCCTTCAGAGCTGCCATGGCGTCTGTGAAAATTACTGCTGATTTTTCTTTTTCCCTGCCCAGATTTACTGCCATGTAAATCGCATATATCTCTGCTTCATATGCTGATGCGATTGGGTGGAGATTACGTTTGTCGCATGCATGGTTTTCGCTTTTTGACCCGTCGGTGTATATATGGAGGTCATGCTTTGATGCTGCTATATCTTTATGAAAGGCTCATACATTGCCCGTGACGTGGACTTTTTGCGGAGCCTGGAAATGGTGTGGGAATCGATGAGGCTCTTTGGAGGTGGGTAAGATTTTTTGTACGAAGGAAATAATGAATTCCTGGGCAGGGGGATTCTTAGTGCCTTTGTGGATGATTAAATGTATAGTGCCGAAAAATATTTCACTGGAGGCCTTTCCGTGTATTCTCTCAGCGTCGTATGGTGTGGACTTTTTTTGAAAACAGTATTCCTGGTGACTAGTCGCGATTTAGCTGCTTTTATTGTTTCTGCTATATTTTGACTACCTGTTTCAATCCATAGAGCTTCCACAGGTGTTGTTCGATGGGCTCCAGTTGCTGTCCTAAGTATGTTGTTAATTGTGGTCTGTAGTTTCTTTTGTTCAGTCTGAGTGCTGTTCCGTAGAGGGTATTGCTTAGTTAGTATTAGTATTCACCAGTGTTTTGGCTATGTATAGGGATCTGGCCATAGATACTCCTCTGTTTGGAGGCGATGGCTTTCACCACGCAGTTGATTCTTAAGTTTGTCTCTGATACCCTTTACATGCTCGTTCCCTGAATTTATTTACAAGGATGCACTACTTTTTATCAGCTAATGATATTGAAAAACTTCTCTTAGGGATGCACAGATTCGAATGGAACTTTTTTTTATGAAATAAATTAAATTTGATAAAAAAGCAAAAACAAAAATCATTGAGCTTTTCTTTAAAAATTCAAGATTTTTGCTGCATCAACTTAATAGATATCGAAATTTCTTTCCTTTCATTATCTCGAATAAGCTTCTGCTTGCTTCAAATGATTGAATGATCCCTTGCCAGACTTAGCAATACGACAATTTAATTTGATTGTAATTTCGAAAGCCTTATCACTGGTGTGGGTGGGTTTTTTCTTAAGAATTTTTGAATTGCTGTGGAAGGTTATAATTTTTTTCTGCTTTAGAAGTTGTATCTCCATGTAAACCCGGATTACTTTTTCAAAGCTCTTAACCTTTACACTCAACCAAAGAAAGCTGTCGGTAGTAAATCATGTGAAGATTTTATGTGGCATAATACAGCAAGAGAGCGAGAATGTAGAGAGCTTTCTATTAGGAAGCCATTAGCTTGTTTTAAAACATCGTTTTCGGACCGCTTCATTTTGATCAACCCTTCATACACACATACAAGAGTTTTTGCTAAATTCTTAAAATAAGGGCACAGTAAAAACTTCAAGTACAATTAATTGTTTTTGTATTAAAAATAAATGAATTAAATCTAATAAAACATTAAAATATACAGAAAGAGTGAAAGACAAGAAAATTATATATATGTATCTATGTATATACATATGATCTAAATCTAAAACCAGTAAGTTAACTGCATTGTTCCATCACTTGATCTTTGAGTATCCATTACGCTCTGTTGACGGACCAAACGTCTCATTGATTGCCTTCTTGGTCGAACTTCTAAAGGAGTACGCTCTGTTGAATTAGTGCCATCAATAGATGAAGCTGCTATTGGAATTGGAGTATTCAATTCCAATTCTATTTCTGAATTGGTTTTTACAAAATCATCAAGATTCTCATAGGAAGAATGAGCTGAAATGTCTGGTCTAAAATTTTTAACACAAAAAAATAAAAACGTATATCCTCTCTCTTCTCTTTTAAACATTAAAATTTCTAATCAAAAATATTTACCTAATTGGAACACATCGGAAGCAATCTTTATATGTCCAGTCCTTACCGAATTGTTCACCTTCTTCTAAAGTTTGCGGTAAGCGATGATGTAGTGTTTCAGGTAATCGCAGGCCTGTAAAACCCCCAAGAACTGATACGCATCCCATTATTACTAATGGCAATCGAAGATTCTCTTTACCCTGAAATTGGTTTAAAATGTTTTGTAATTGTTTTTATAATTTTTATTTTTTAGTCATACCAAATATGTTATAAAAGGGATTATTATTAAACCGAGTCCACCAATATAACTTGAAGTTCCAATTCCGACACCGCGAACTTGTGTTGGATATAGTTCACCAGCGAAAGGATAAATAATCAAAAACGATGCAGAAATCATAGATTTCGATATTAGGAAGAGTACCAATGTTTCCATTATAGCGTTATCTGGTAGTAGTACGGTAATTATGCAAAAAATTCCGCTTGAAAATAATTAAAAAAAAATAAATTTCAATTTGGTATTGGTATTAAAAAAGTTATAAATTGTTTTGTGATATCGCTAATACCACAAATAAATTAAACAAATGTTTGTCCAGCCCTAATAATAAACTGCCACGGGAACCATTTTTAAGTAACAAAAAAGGAGCTCGATAATAGGTTACGCCAGCAGTTTTCGACAAGTTAAAAGTCTACTGGTATGGCCATAGTGGCAATATAGTAGGAAACAAAGAACGAATTAGCTAGAAAGGCTTCAGTTATGGATCTAGGTTAAGCTGAGTATTGCATAGGAAGACATCTAAGAAAATGGTAGAAGATTTTAGATCTAAAGGCCTACAAGTACAAGCGAATCTATTCGGGGAATGCCGACAACCTGTACGATTTCAAAGCAGCTATGATCCAAAATGATTGATTTCCGTCTTGAGTCTAATTTAATTAACGTTTTCTGTAGAAGTTGTATGAATAAAAAGAAGATTTACTTCTACTGTAAATTGTGGGAAATAGGAGAAGAAAAATTTGGGGAGACCACGTAAGGTTAATTAACTCTTATAGCTAGTTCTAGTTTCCCTAATCAATTAAAAATCGCCAAAATGTGGTCCCGAAAGTGGCATCATGACGGATCTCCTGCTAGGATAAGCACATCCTCAAACTTTCAGCAAACTTTAAAGGTTTTTGATAAATAATGAAAAAGGCGCGGGATAAAGAAGGGTGAAAGTGTTACATATTTTGTAAAAGGGCTGCAAATAAAAAGTGAGGATCTTCAGGTCTTTTTTAATATCAATACGGATGAAATTGTGGATGTATGAACTTTACGCTCGTTATAGACTACATATCAAATGTGGATAAGGAACTTTAATTCCTAACAATAGTTCTACTTACCCACATATCATTAATAAGCACATTGGCCATCGGCGACCCCAACGATCCATTACTAACCAGCAACAAATATAGCTTGGAATTTCAACCACTGATGATAACAAGAAACTTAAATATTGGTTGTTACCAAGTGATGGACCATAATAACTAAGTCCAAGATAGACTGTTTCATTTGCAAACCAATTCAGTGTTATCAAAATCGTTTTCAATCTCATATTTGGTGTTCTAAATTGAATGAAAAAACAATAAAAAACAGTTAAAAAATGCCGTAAGTAGACTATATACTTGCATAAATCGAACGCTCCTATGTTTTCTTCCTTTTTCTTTTTCTTACTTGTTTTATCTAATAATACACGTGCCTCTAACTTTTCTCGAAAAGTTGCTGGAAATTGTCTTCCATTTACTTTGGCCATAGTTTCTAAAATAATTAGAGCCTCTTCTAATTTACCCTTCATTAAAAGCCAACGAGGTGATTCGGGCATAATGAAAATATATAGAAAGTAGGACAAAAATGGCACTGTAGTGTATAATGAGAGTTTTTTCCAATCTCTTATTAAATATGTTACACCTGAAAGCATCATTAATCCGCAAGTATAGAAGGTGCAAGTCATTACAGTCACAAATGAACGATAGTTTGGACCAACAAGTTCTAATGCTGAAAAATTAATAATATTAATAAATTGCACAGAAATCATAAAGAAATTTTGTTTTACCGATAATAAAAGGGATTTGGTACACTGCAGGAATGGTTAAGCCAACAATAACTCTGCTAAATGCCCAAGTCCAGAAATCCTTACTTACCGCTGTTATAAAACTTCCAATTAAAAGTGTCGCAAGGCAGGAAAAATATGATATTTTACGGCCGACACGATCATTTAATATTCCAAATACATAGACACCAACAGGACCGCCAGTATTTAATGCTACAAGGCCATATGTAGGATATATATCTCGGTCGCAAACTAAATCAAACTAAATGATGCAAATTCTAGAGATTCATTTTGATCACTTATTTATTGCTTGCACCACCAATAAATCTTCCACATTCTTTTGGTTTTATCTAATTGTATTATGAAATAGAGAATTCGATAAAGCAGTGCAAGTTTTCAATTTAAACTCTTTAAGCTCTAATCATAATCTGCATAACGGATCATATACATACATGCACACCCATCTTAAGGCAACATTATTAAGTTTAACCAGCAATTTTCAATAATTTCTCTTTTCCGTATACGTACTTTTTCCAAATTGAAGATTAGTTATCGCACGCACTAGATATAGAGGCCAAAATGGGGTAAGTGCGTTAAAGTTATTTTTTACTGGATATTTTCTCGCGGGAATTCAATTTTTTTTATAGGAAAGGAATTTTTTACTTGCTGGAACTAACGTGCGTGGAGGCAATTTTATGTTTGTCAAGAAGAAGAAGAAAAACGGGAAGGGAAGTAGAAGTAACTGTTTTGTTTTGGCAGTTTAAATTAAAGATTTCTTGTTGTGCATTCTACCTTGGAATCCAATTTTAAGATAAAATTAAAAATAGATTTATGTTACTACGTTTTTGCTGCAAATGTTATGAGAAATGCTTCTACATAATAAAAATAAATGAATTTCATGTGAATTTGGAATTAAGTCGCAAACAAAGGAGCAAAAGTTCTTAGTTTTTCGAAGTGTTAAAAGCAAGGTAAGCATAATTTTCCTTTGTGTGTATATAAATTATATTAATTTAATTGGTTTTAAGTTAAATAACTCCGAAAATGTGTAAGTTCCACGTTTTTTAAAGATAAACGGAAAATTGTAGGGTTTATTATTGCATTTTGAATGTTACAGGCATCTTCTTAATTTTGAACTTGAGAATGCCATTTGGTTATGTTCTCTAAGATAAATAATTGAAAAAATATATTAAAATGATGACATTATGTCTGCATTATTTCTATAATTTGTCGTTCCCAATATTATTTTGACCGATATTAGAACCTAAATTTTCACTTTACAGCATGAATTGATCTAAGTGACACGGGATTGATTGACTTAACAACGGGTTAGCCTTACTGATTGGGCTGAGCAGATTCTCATTCAATCTTTATTAGTTTTAGCATAAATGGCACAAGAACTAGGTGTCGCAGAGCATACTAGAGCAGAGTATACAGATTGTGAAATGGGTAGTGCATTCTGGAATGGACCATAACATGTTTTAGAGCGTGTCGGAAGCAAATGTTTATATAATATCAGTTTTGCATACATTTTATCGACTTCCTCAACACTTCAGGAGGGTGATTCTGATCTTTTGTCGATTTTGAATGTCAAAATAATCGACTAAATAAAATGAACTTTTCTACTGATTTTTTCGTGTTTTTATTCAGGTCAGCAACCCTTGCATGACTTAGAATGAACTGAAAATGTCACTTCACATTACAAATTCAAAATAATATTTCGAATTTAAGCACTTGTAATGCTCTAATTAGGCGTAGGATTTTTATTTACCAGTGTAAAATTTTTGTCACAACCTCTGGGAGCAGTTGACTAATTTGTCGATTATTTAGTCGTGTTTTTTGACGTTTGTTCATCGAAAATTCATTATAGTTTATTCCGTGGTAGATAATAGTGAAGACACAAAATGAACTGTGTTGAAGAAAAAAATCGACAAAATATGTCAAAATTCACGACTAAATAGATCGACAAAACGCACAGAATCACCCTCCAGATACGAAAAAATCTGAATCACTCGACCTATACATCATTTCAAATGTACCTTCCGGAATGGACCACCCAGCCATATAAATTTTGTATACTTTTTTTGGTACTGCATGCGGCATCTAATTCTTGTGCCATCTATGGTTTTAGTCAATCAATCCGATCCGAACCTGACAGAATTTGTTGGAAATTAATGAGTTATTGTAGCATATCACAATCACTGAAACAAATTTGATTGACTAGGCATAAATGGACATATGAAAATGTCTTCATTTTTCTCTTCAGATTGTAGCCTTTGTGATAGAACCATCCGAAGTCTTGACACTGGTATTTTTCATGTACGCTTCACATTGCATCTTTCCACGCGAGTATCTTTGATCATCTGTGAAAACTGGTTTAGCAAACCTATGAATGGCTACCGTAGCAGAGTGTATTATGCACAATTCAACAGGTTTAATTTTTGCTGAATAGGTACTATTTCTATAAAAACTTTTTTCTTACCCATTCTTAGAAAACCGGTTTTTCATCTTAGTACCAAGACCCGCAATCAGCAATGAGACTAGTAGTGGGATAAATTCAGAGGTTCCTGTCTCTGCACCTCTTCAATCCATTTATGAAAATTCCTATCTTCTCTCCTGAATTAAATTGAGCTACGCATGGAAGTTTGTAATGGCTATTAAAATAACGCTATTTCTTGCTCACAGGGGAAAGTAGCCATAGTTCTGTGGGCAGTGTACAACATTGCCCGCCGTTTATCTCCGTAGCCATAGTTCTTCCTGCAGGGTCTGATTAAGTCTAATGTTTGCGACGTTATTTTTGAAGAAATAAGGTTTGAGTAGATATTAGGGGCTTTCGGCAAGCACTGTCTCAGTGAGACAACTGAGACAAAGCTTTGAGCAACCGTCTCAGTTGTCTCAGTTCAAACCAATCAGCTGATTTGCCAATTTTGTCATTTAAATAATTTTGATCACAGAAAATTGATAGTAATAAATTGACGAAAGTGTTTTCAGTTTAATCAAATAGCTCACTAAACTTTAATTAGTAATTAAAATCACAAAATAACAAAATTGATTCAACTGAGACAAGGAAATTCAGTTTCACTTAGTTCAGTGGTTGCGTTCGAATTTTGTAGCTCAATATGGAACTAAGACAGTTCACCGAAAGTGCAGTCTCAGTGAGCCAACTGAACTGGATCACTTGTCTCACTGAGAATATGCTTGCCGAAAGCGACTATTGTTGTGGTTTCGCTTAAAACTACAAGTCAAGAACTAGCATTGAATGTGTATTAGTAGGTAGTAGCAAGTTTTCAGTTTAAGAAGGTTTGAGTTCATCTCTATGTTAATTGATCTTTCATAAATCATACCTTGAAGTCTCTGTATTCTAGGCGAGGTTAATCAACTGTAACACAAATTTCTTTAGTAGGTAGGTAGTTAAAAAATTAGTATAGAGTTAATTAATGTGAAAGATTTCCGTGGTGCTTTTTCAAAATGACTGCACTTACATCAATAACAATCGATGAACTTACTGTTGAAGTATTGTACTCCCATCCATCCTTGCAATATTCTACAGCCCATGAAGCGTCCTGCAATGGTGAACTTGTGTTCTTATCTTGCAGTAATTTTTGCCAATCAACGGAATATCTTGAACATTTACTAAACGTTTCAACGCCATCTTCCTGAAAAATATTGAACTTTATTGGAAATTATGCACTTTCAGTCATAAAAAAAAATCCTGTCCTAAATAGGATAGTCATATCTAAATAATAGCTTACCACCTTATGTTTATTTACAATCGTTATTGATTACAGAATTTTAAATATTTCTTTACAGGATTAATCTGGTAAGTCATATAACGTTATTGGAGTAATTAAAGTAGTTTTTTGGTTGTTTTCATGCACATATGAATAGATGATAGCATAATATATGATAAGTTGTAAAACTTGTCAAGCCACTCTTCTTACAGCTAAAACAATTGAATTTAAAAACAATTTACAAAATTTATAATTGATTAGTGCCGATTTTAACTAAACTACAGTTCGTTTTTAGAAACCCACTGGTGGTTTTCTCTTGTAATTTGACAGGAAAATGAAACGACAAGATTGATAATATTTGAATGAGTTAATACTAATGATTTGTCCTGATTTTAGTCATTTACGATATTAAGATATTCAATTTCTATAATACATATTACTGCAATCAAAAGTTATGCTCGACAAGTCAGTGTTGGCTTTCTACCTGAGGTTTATGTACAACAACTGCCGAATCTGATAGACAGTTAAAAATGCAGATGAAAATATGGTCAAGTAGGCAGATAAACAACCATTAACTGAAGGATGGGTAAAAAGTTAATAGCCCAGCGGGAAATGGAAGACTGAATTATGCAATCTGAAAACATGCTATGAAAGATGTGACAGCAGTACGCTCAGATAACCCAATTCATTTCTTTTAATGCATTGATATCCTACGACGAGAAGATATATAAGGCGACTGAATATCGACGCTGGGAAGCATAAACGTCGTAACCGACCAAAATGTCGAAAATACGTTATAGGTATACACCATTTGAATAAGAAAAAAACTGCGTCCAATGGTCTGGGTCACATATCTCTACGATGAAAAATAAAATAATTTACGCCATTGAAAACGCCTGTATTTTTTCCATTAACTTCGACTTGTTTTACAGTAATAGGGTCAAAATCCACTACTTTTCAAACACATGTTGCTTAAAGCAAAGGATGGTTTGCAAATTTTTAAACGAGTTACTTACAGCATCCGAAGTTTGACAGCTGGAGAGGCTTGCATCCTTTTTGCGGATCGTAAAATGATGACTTCTGTCAATAACTATGGACATTGTTCGAAGTTACTACACTTTCAAGGACTTATTGACTATGACAAATAGCTTCTAATGCATTTTTTTATTGGTTAGTTTTGCATGAGAGATGCAGTTACTCTATTCTTTTTAACTTATAGATAACACAGAATACGGTGGTGCTACTATGTTAAAAGAGTATTAAATAAAAACTTAGTAGTAACTACAGCCTTTTATTTAAGCTACCTGCCTTCTTCTGTGCTATTGTACATCAAAAGTTAGATCTTGTTTTAAACATAGAACTTGGACACAGCTCACATAATATCATACAGATAAATAAGGTATATTTGATACAGCATTTTAGTTGCCATAAGTTTTTCAAAATTAATTTCGTTCCATACATTACAGCAATTCAGATACAGCATTCTTGAGGTCCGTAAAACAAAAAGCGGATTGCTGTAACTGGCAAAACTAATACTTATACTAACTTTAGCGTAATTCTACTTATTGCAAATTGTGGATATAATTAAAAAAAAAATTCGTCGAAAAATAGCACTTCTATCACAAGTAGTTTAGAAGTTATGATTTTTTTCTGATTTTGAAAAAGTTTTTGGGCTCTAGTGAAAAGTTTCATTTTGGTCGGTTACAACGTTTATGCTTTTCAGCGTCGATATTCACTTGCACACCTTACCTCTGTATGACCTGTAATGTGAAAGGAATCCTTCCTTATAATTTCTATGGAAGGTGAAAAAAAAGTATTCCGCCTTTTAATTCTGAGTAAGCATTCAATTTGCCATCTCAGGAAAACGGATGGAAGCATTTGGCATGAATTTTTCGAAAGGTTGAAAAGAATCATTCAATTATATTCTTAGAAAGGTAGAATGGAGTCAAACATTTTTTCTGTTTTCACTAAGAAATAAAGGGAAGAATTCTCTCTGCTTTCTTAGGAAGGTATGGAGAATAAACACGCCTTAACTTACTCGCCTCTCGTACTTGAATGAAAATATTTTCCATCTGCACGCACTTTTCTTTTCTTCATTGTTCTTCAAAAAACAATGAAATTATATTGGTATATGACACACAAATCTCTATCACTTTTTGATAACAACACGAATGAATATTCATTATTCTGCCTTTTCTAAGTATTCGCTGAGAGGTACCTACATGACATGCTCAAAGATACAATGCATCAATACATTACGCCTGCCTTTCTAAACCAGTTCAACGTTAGACATATTCATCTACATAATCATTACCAATGAATTCCAGGTAATGTTTGCAGTAAATCTAATCTAAGTCACGTATTCCCATTTTTCCCGCTGGGAAGAAATCGTGAAATCTACATATACTTATATCCTTGGAAAATCAGATATCAGAGATCTTTAGACAAATCATAAGTAAAGTATGCTTTTTTTATAGTATGCCGATTTGCTAGATCCTAACTATGATCCTTGTCTTATATTTACAATTGAGTGAAATGTATACTCATTGAGACCTTCCCATGCTTGCTTTCCCTTAGTTGTTTCTTCCGAAAATGTTTTTTTCTTCTTATTATCTTAATAGCCATTATGCGCTTTGAAGAAATCGAGTTTGATATTTCTTGTTAATATTGCCAAATATTTAATTAACAGTTTCTTTCTTTGTAACTCGATACTATTCGTCAAACCAGGTGTTGTGAATTATTTTTCGATTCCATTAAATAATCTGCCGAGAAAACTCGGGCATAAAAATATTGTTATTATGCCACTAGGCATTTTTGTATTTCTTTTCCGTTCATTGCACGATTTGGTTATGTCGAAGAAAGATCTCCTGGTAGTTCTTTGCACAAAGGCACCAACATCGATCTGGGTGCCGAAAGTGAGCTCTCACCAATTCCTTGCAAAGAAATTAAGAGCATATTTGGTCATTGATTGTTTGTTTTTTCATGATTTTCTCTGTAAGCACATTGAAATCACCAAGAACGATTTCGATGTTTTGTCGTTCAGGAAAACTGTGTAAAAGGCTTATTGAATTCTCTTCTTTGTGTGCTGCGCACATTATTTCGACCTTTACCTGTACAAGGATAGGGAATTTAATCCCAATTCAATCAGATCGAGCGCGAAAGCTTAATTTCATATAGCAAAATTTAAAGTAAAAGCAAATGGGCAAATGCAATAGAGAAAACAATAACCATTGATTCAGTGTGAAAATATGTTTTGAAAATACTCGAAACAAATAAAATTTCATCAATACACGGCCTATGATATTTAAAATGAAGAACTTACTTACCATTATCATTGGAATCGAGAGTAGTTTTCTTTCTTCCACAGGTAAATGTCCCAAATCAGGTACGTTACACCAGTAATCTTCGGGAACATCCGTCATGAAAAGTTGATTGAAAGCGCAAAACCCACATGGAATGCACGCTGGTAGACATATGCCAAACATTAGTAGCTTCTGATATCGACCGAATTCACCAATTGCGGGAAGCAGTTCATCGAGGTCAAATGTCTCCTGCATTTCACAATTTTACACTTTTACATAACAGAAAATAATAACATTTAAATACATAGGTAAAGCCTTGAAATATATGAATTAATTAATATAGAATAATGTTGGGGAGGGGAGGGGGGATTAATATTTGTGAAATTTTTAAAATGAAAAACATTCACTAACACTTAATAATTAAAACTATATTAATTTACATTTTCATCACAGTTGAATTGAGCCTCCTCGACACTTTCGTCTATACTTTCCATAATTTGACGCGACTCTGATCTCTTTCACGACCACTAAAAGACTACATATTTGCGTCCATGTAGCGATAATGTCATTGAGAAACCATAGAAATATCTAGAAGACTTTAATAGAGGGTGCATTTAACATAAGAGGGTAAGGAAATCGAGACATAAAGGTTAGGATTAACCCGGTTTCTAATATAGCGGTAGAGGGAGGCAAAATAGATAAAATAGATTTCCAAAACTCTTGGATTTTGTTACCGATGAAGGCGTTGAATGGATTAGAATTGTCAGTTGATTTTATTTTTAATACAATGTCACAGTTACCTGTTTAAAAAAAAAAAGGTAGAAAAAAATTTATAATTGGTTCAAGGCTGATTTGTATTATCAGTGATAAAGTGCTAAATGAATGTATGTATGTATGCAACAGAAATGCGTTATCTTTTTTTTTTAAGATGCACTCAAAAGGCACCTTGAATTTATTGTTTTTTGTAAATTGCATTGAGAAAGATCACTGTTTAAATGATCAATAATTGGATTACTGAGCGAATAACAATCAATTAAACTTCTCTGGCGAGGAGTCATAACTGTGGCATTCATAATCGGGTGGTTCTGCTGAAGTTTGGGTGCAGTGGGGCGCCCATCAGTTGAGCCAGGCCAATTTTCAAGATGTTCACGCCGGCGTTCACGTTTCGGTTCCATATGGTACCACATTTTCGACAAAACTGGTACCGATGTGGAGACCTCGACGGCCCCATTGGCTCCGAACAACTGACGCATAGCTTAGTGGTGCGGAACTCATTCACTTCCACAACAGAGCAATGTACCTTAAGTGCACGCAACAACTTTTGATTTGGGGTTCTTACATAGCCACGAATCGGCGAATTTGCGGCTATTTTGGTAGAACCTATACATACATACTAGACTTTTCGGCGTATCTTGGGTTATTTGCTTTATTAAGCGATGCACTGCTCGTTCGGTGCATATGTAATGTTTGAACCGTAAGCGTGCAACTTTCCGTTGACCATAAACCGTTTGGCGTTGTGAAAAAAATTTGAGCCGATCCCTTGTGTACGCCACATTATCTAATTGTATGGGCGATTGCGTGGTTGTTATTTCACTTTTCGGAAGGGATTTTGTATATTTTGCCAGTAAAACTTTCCGTGCATACATAGACATGTTATAGTGGAATGATTTAGATTTGATTTTTATTAGACTAACGTTTTTGTCTTCGTTTGGTACTCCCACACCGCCAACGATTAACCGACATCCTCTAAACATTGCGTAAAAATAGGGACTACATGATGCCAAAACCATTTTATGGGCAGATATTTCCAATCCATCAGCAATCAAAGTTACATCGCAAAGAAGATTTTGTCTAGAATTGGATTCATAGCTTCAAATGACCGGGCGGTGTGTTGCTCGTTTCTATAGGATCCACTAGTTCTTGTCGCATCTTTGCCATTTGGCCCTTGGATATGATAACGATGTAAATATTTTTATATGATGATTTTAAAATCATCCATAAATAGAGATTTTCAGAGGTATCTACTGTAAGATCATGGAGCAAGAAAATCTCATCAAACAGCACACAACAGAACTGCTCAACAAACAGGCCTCAGAATGATTAGATCCCATTGAAGGAGACATGGAGCTCTGAATAAAAGAGCTATATGTCTAGGATTTTTTCACAAACTTTCGTATCAGTCATTACAGAAAAAGGGAACTTCTTAATGGCAACAGAACAAATACCAGAAATCTAGTAGGGCTCATTACGGGTCACTGGGCCATAGGGGACCATGCTAGAAGACTGGATATAGCGGCAAACGATTTCTGCAGGAGCTGTAAGAACTCGGAGGAAATCGAATTCAACACGTGTTTTGCAAACGCCCCACTTTTATGCATAAAAGAAGTAGGCCATTGGATGGATAGCTACTTCTTTTCAAGTCTGGGGGAGCTGCATAGTAAAGAATTCAGATATATGTATCCTGAGTTTTCTGAGAGAAGCAGGATGAATCTAGGTAAAGAGTCTTGGAAATATCCTGAGTTTCCTAAAGGAAACAGAATGGATCTGGGGCGGATCCAAAGGTAAACCCATGAGGTCTAGGGGCACAATGGATCCACTAGAGGTCTTAGCGATGCAGGCTAGTTGACTAGCGGCACCCTTCTTACCTAATCTTCGTATCAGTCGTTAGTTAGCTGACGTATCTATGTTGAAAGAAGTATCACGTTATCCTTGAGCGAAGACCAGATATATCGGCGTAGTATGTAGAGGGATATTATTTTGAAGTCTATAACGTTTTTAGAATCATCAAGTCTTCTTTATTGGTGTCGAGATTGTTTCTGGTGACAAAAATTCGCACTTTAGCTAGAACTAGACTGAGATGTGTGAAAATATGGTTTTATGTTTTATTGCAAACTATCCTCATATACATATATGGAGTGAAGGGAGGCCAGACCACTGATCTAGAATAAATCGGGTTTTAGAACAAAAACAAACAAACAAAAAATAATAATAATAAAAATAAAACAACTAAACAACTTGGGAGACGAGTAGATTTATTTCCTATTTTCATCAAGATTTCAAAGTATATGTTAAACATAAGATTGAATGAGTTTTCATGACAGTTTGAAAAGCTTATTTATGACATACACATACATTGTGATTTCAAACTAATATTTTTTATACATAGGCGGCGGCGTACAGTAAAAGAAAGTTGTGCATTAGAAAATTTAAAATTGTGTTGAATTGTGTTTTTGTTTTTATGCTGGAAGTTACAATGTAGAAAGTAGTTACTGTATATTCTTCTAAAACTATATATTGGTAACTCAGAAAATATTCTTAGTAAGTATTATGACAGCTCAAAATTGCGTCCATATATTATTACTAGATATAGTATCAATATAATTCCTATTTATTTACAATTCTTTTAGGTACATATATGTAGATAAAAATAACAATAGGAAATAATTTTTAATAAATAAAATATGAAAAAAAAAATAGTAAACTTAACAATAAAAATAAAGCTCTTACAGTATCGAAATTAAATACTAAATATAGTTAGACATAGAAAAGTACAGGGTGTTTTTTTATTTTTTATTTTCACTCTTTTACTTAGATTTTTAGATAAAATTGTCATTCTCCTCAATGTCTTTAGCGCAGTGTTCTACTATTCACATTTGTTTTTTGTTTTTGTTTTTTTGTTTGTTTTATTTTTTTGTTTTACATCACATTACATTGAGACCAATCCCGATATCACATGTATTACAACCTATCTAGATATAAATAAAGATTAGCTTAATGCAGTTTTATGTTTTTTTTTTTTCTGAACTGCATTATTCTTGTTTCTTGCACATCACCTTAATTCAGACATTTCTTGTTTGAATTATCATTTTTTTTTTTTAGTATTATTTATTGAAAAGGATAGGTGGTTTAGGCTTACATATAATTATGCATATTTATTTATACATTTAGTATGTATATAGTGAAAATTTTTAAGAAATTTAGAAATGGCACTTTTGGGTATTATAATATTGTGTATATATATACGACGACACAAAGATATTATATACATTAATAATATACAATATGCAACGATAAATACATAGTATATTATTAAAAAAAATGTATTTAATTTTATCATAGTATTTCGTTGAAATTTGTACGCGACGGAAAATTAGTTAAAGTACATTTTAAAATTATTAACGACATATTCCAAAATATTATATGAAGATAACTTGCATACTTGTAACAGGGATCGCATTTATAAAGCATTTTTGTTGCTTGTTGAAATCAATGTAAAATCCAATTTTCGTTTATTTAAAAATTTTCCGTATTTTCTTGCCAATGTGGCTGATTGGAAGCTCATTGGCTTTTCATTGATATTTAAGTACTTTTGTTGTGATTATAAGTACAAGTATAAGATCCCGTACTGATTTTTAAATGTTCAAAATGCAAGTTTTAAGGAATAGTATCAATGTTTCAGTGGTGATCGGATGTTCACTCACAATAAAAATGTAAAACTCAATGATCTAAGCAGTCCCACTCCACATTGAAGAAATGTTGTAGGAATTTAAAAAAAAACATTTAAGAATATAGTTAGTTTAAAAAATTGTCGTTTATAATTTTAAAGTGCACTTTAGAACTATGTATATGTATAACACTGATGAAATGCTCCAAATCCGTAGTATATATGTACATATCATCATTATTCTAGTTTTCTTCTTCTTTATCACTCATCACTAAAATCATTGATAAATAAATATCAGATCAACATAAATATAGATCTAATGGCATAGAACCACGGCGCGACGATGGCAACGCTGTAAAATTTATAAATATAAATTTTGCATTGCCAATATATGTATTTCTGTATGTACTATATACATATAGTACATCATGAAACGTAGAAACGTGGTTAAATGATATGCATTAGATCGTAGATCTTTTAGTTTTTTATCTCTGCCAAAATCGATAATTTAGTGATGTATCACGGATTTTGAAGAAAGAGTATTTAATAGAATTGTACAAGGTAGCCAAGAGATAAGAGAAACTTAATCTTAATAAATAAAAAATTAATAATAAATTTTAACACTAGTAGGAAATTACAATATGCATACATTAACAGTGTTTACTTGGCAAAAATATATAATTATACAAATGGCTCAAAATGGTAACTAAATAGTGTCGGTAATTTTTATACATAATATAAAACTGGCAACTTTACACATAATAATATACGGGGTGGAGGGAGGGAGGGAGACAAAAGTTATTTGTAATTTTCATAAAAATCACAATCGATTCAAATCGAGTAAATTAAAGACTAGAAATGCTGTAATCAGGTAAACGAAACATAATTATTTATGTATAATAATATTACAAAAATCAAGGCGGCATACACACTTTCCACATAATCATTCGAGTAGGGATAAAGATAAATAAGTGCACACAATACAACGCGCGGAATAGCGTTATGATATTAATCGAGTATAGGGTAGGGTAGGTATAGCGTAGGTAATTTTCCAGCCAATTATGGCTTGTTAGATAGTTCTTCTTCCACTTATATAGCCAGCTCAATTTACAATTTATAATTAAATGCTAGCTTCTTTCACGATATCAATCAAACGTTGTATCAATCTACGCTAACGGTAACTGTATGTAAGTATAACTGCAAAGCTATAAAGTAAGGCATGATATATTTATGTAGTACGTCTAATCGTGTGTACTCGTATACCTGTAACCAATAGACCTAACCAGACAAGACACCTTTCGTCTTGATTTTCCATTATTTTTGTGCTTTTTATTGACGTGCACTTGCACAAGTCACGAAAACGATTATGCCCAAGCAATTTTCGAATGAATTTTTTATAATTCAATTCATGCGTAAAAATTGATGATTTGATGAAACACTAGGTAGAATTCCTTGATCCTCTAAATAGGTAATATCCTATTAGATTCACGAAGACTTAATTTCATCCCTCACTTTTTGCTTTACAGTATGCCTATCTACATTAAAATAGTTACTGGACGGCGGCTATTAGTCAGTCAAATCAAATAGTAGTGTAACCTCGAAGTAGCACATCACATACATACATGCACACAGTGATAATAAGGGGAAAACTATATATATAATCAGAACTAAAAGTAGTTTTCATAATTGACATGAACAATGGACATTTACAAGAAGAATTCGTTTTAGTATTACTAACTAAATAACACTGATAATGTAGTTATTTAAAAAGGTAAACTGGCAGCAAACATATTTTCTATCAGTGGAGGAGCAGGGACTAAATCTTCTAATTTTAAATAAAATATCCTTTGAAGACCTTGCACACTTAAAGATCTAAGTTCAGGTAATTTTCCTAATAGTCGACTAAAGTAGTGTTGTTTCTTCTGAGCTTCTGCATTATATGTGACATGATCTCGTAAACTGCTTATGATTTTCATTTGTAATTGTTCCACACGTTTCGGCTCTTTAAGTCCATGTCGTTCTGTGTAAAAGCAATGAAGTAATAATAATAAAACAAATTGTTGCACGTGTTGTTATGATTCAAAGAAATTCTTACCTGTTACTAGAGTTAAAGCACAAAGGCAGGCAAACGCTGATATATCGATTTGCAATGAATGTAGACTTTTGCTAAATTCCAAAATTGTATTTAACCAATCACCAAATGATCTTTGACACTGAAATTTATGTAAGACTACACCATTACAAAATGTCATCTTAGTATCATCTGGTCTAACTCTATAAGATAATCGTAATACGAATAATTCTAATGATGCTGATTGAAACAAAAGTTCCTGATCCTCAGGCATTAAATCTGTATATCCTGGAATTTTATCTGCAAAATGTTTAATAACATCTACAGACGTTGTTAGAAGATTATAAAATTGTTGTATTTTTTCAGCTTCTCCAATTAAAGGCTCATTCGGTATTGGTTCTTTATAAAGACCATAATCAAGACTTGCCAAATCTGGTGTTGTATCAACATGAGCTCTTACTAGTGCTGTTATCAAAGAAATCGGTGGACTCGGTGGTGATTCTTGAGGTGATTTTGGTTTTGATGGTAAACGACCACGACGACCTTTTAAAGAATCTGTTCGTACAACTTCTTTTACCATACCGACAGCTAAACATTTTTGAAATCTACAAAATTGACATCGATTTCGTCGCCTCTTATCAACTGGACATGCTTTATCTGCCAAACATACATATTTCGAACCTTTTTGAACAGTTCTTTTAAAAAATCCTTTACATCCTTCACATGTTCGTACACCATAATGTTGGCAGGCAGCTGTATCACCACAAACTGCACATAATTGAGATGGACTTTGTGAAAGGTGTGCAGTACGTGAAGAAATTGTATCACTGGTGTTTGGTAATATTTGTATAGAACTATTGCTACCGCTACTTGGGCAACCAGGTGAACTAGAAGTAGAACTTGGAGCACTTGGAATGCTTTTCAAGAGTCCAATTCTAGGTGGCTTTGGACTTTCATTACTGGAAGTGGATTCCGATCGTTGTAGGGGTAAGGATGCTCTTCGTTGGGATGTTGTAACATGTAGTTCAGATATTGTAGGAAATGAAGGTAGTGAATATCTTTCACCAGATGAACCATAAGTCTATAAGAAAATTTTCAAATTTTAAGTATACTTTGTCTAAATACTATATAATTATATAATTCAATTTACCAATTGATGCTGTGAACTTTGATATTGATAAAATCCGCTTTCTATTGCTGATGGATTCACATATGCCGATTGATGATGATGTGGAAAATCATATGCACTAGACGGTTGATGTATACCACTATGGCCTCCATGCCCATGATAGTATGATGAAACAGCTTGATGATGAGGTGATGCCAAACTATAACATTCATCATCCATTTTCATATCCAAATTTGGTAATTGGCTATACTTTAACGAATATGTTTCTTGAAAACTTGGCAAAGATGAACCTGTTGTTAATGCGGTTGCCGAAGTTAATGCTCCTGGTATAGTTTTTAAATTATCTGTAATATCTATTTGCTGTTGGCTACTAACTTGTAGACTATGCAAAGCTATAGTTGGATCACTACTAGATCTTAAAGTTAATAGACCTACTTCTTCGGGTGTTGTGCGCTCAAAATATAATTGTTCTTCGTGTTGTTGCTGTTGTTGTTGTTCAACTGTAGACGTCAATGTATTCTGTTCTGGTATAGAAGTTAGACGTTTATCTTTTATGGGTGTAAAAGTAACAGGTTTAGATTGACTTTCAGTTGTCGGTTCATCTATTATTCGAGAATTATTTTCATCATTACCGATCAAGGTTTCATTAGAAGAATTTGATGGTTGTTGTACTACACCGAAATCTGTCGATGATGTAAGAATATCCTGTTGGTGGTCATCAATAGAAGATGCAGTTTCACTAGGAAATAGTAAATCCGAAAATTGTTGTAAACTATGATCAAGTAACTGTCCTTCCGGTTCGTTGTATTGCAAATGAGATTGATGTGATGAAAGGTTATCAAAAGAAGGAAAACAACTGAAAGTGCTCTGAAAATTGAATATAGAAAAGGAAACTTTTATTATATGAACACTACATCGTTGTTAATGTTGTGTGTATATGTGTGTGTGTGTGTGTGTGTTTGTATGTAAGGAACATGCGCGTTTTTTTTTTGTCTCAAGTTTTATTTCTATCCAGAAGGGAGTAACCAATAGAGTGGTAGCAAATTAAATATCATCTACCGACCACAATAATGATTGCATTAATAAGGTGGGGGGGGGGGGAACCCTCCAGTCGCTTTTTATATAAAAAATTGATATGAGAACAATATCCATAATTACGGTATAACTATGGTTTAGAGTTTTGAAAATGTTGCAATGTTGTTGTCAGAGTTAAATCCCCAAGGAGGCGTTACTGTGACTAAAGGAATTTGTCACGGCGAAATAAATTCTGATTAGTGGGATTGCAAAAAGTTTTGCAATAAAAGTTATGTCCTCTTTAAGAAATAGACAAAAATTAAATGGCATTTTACTTACTTGAGGTTGCAAGAGCAACATGCTTGACGAAGATGCTTCTCGAAAGGCGCTCCTACCGGAAGAGATTTCCGTTTTATCCGTTTGTATTAATCCTTCACTTTGGGAGGTTGGTTTCGCGGCGGCTGCTGCTGCAGGTGGCAGCGACAGAGCACCTGTGAAAGAATGAAAAATAAAAATTAAGCTTAGTTTTTATTATTATCCATACGGATATGGTTATTAACTATTACACCTAATACATAACTATACACCTACATACTTAACATTAATTTGAAAACGAGCACAGAAGAAGGAAATATCTATGTTAAAAATATGTAATTGGAGAGGGGAGCTGCAACGTATAAACATGAAATCATCGTGGAAGCTTTTCGTAAATGTTGGAAGTAAAAGTAAAGGTTTTTATCGTTTCAACTCGGGCGAGCCAATAATAATTGGTTTGCATACATTTTTAAATCCCAAAAGACATGTAAAATCACTGGCATTTACTTTGTTAAGGATGTCGAAATGTTTAATGAGAAAGTTTTCATGTTGTTTTTTTTTTGTTAATTTGATTATCAGGGTTTCACCCCATTTTCACCGAAAGTAACTGTGCGTAACGGAATGACTTTCATATTGAGTCAGAATATAGGGTTTAGGGGGGAATATATACATACGGGTTTCGTTTTTATAGGAAGACTTATGAAAAGAGCATTAAATTGTGATTTATTTGGTTTTATACGCTTTTAAGAATTGTTTTTTTTATATATAATTTACGGTTATCATTGATGGTGAGTATGGAAGTGTGAATTGAATGCGATTTTTTGCAGGACTGCTTCGCGGAGGTAATGCTTTACAGTTTTATATTATAATGAGAATAAGGATATCAGATTTATCCTCTCCATTTTGTTTACACTTCTTGAGCATTTCCTTCATATCTGCATACCTTTCTTATATACTTTTTTCCAAATATGTACTACATATTTCTATTAGAGAATTTTCCTTTAAGGACTAAGCCCAATATTTGCGAAGTTTCATTGTTTAAAACAAAGCATTTACTATTGGTTTTCCCTCCAAGTAGCAGCAAGTCTGTTTTTTTTTTTTTTTTTTTATATCCCCATGAGCGCAATACTTTTGTTTATTGTACAAAGTTCCCAAAATTAATAAAAAGAAAAACTTTCAACATCACTTTGAATGCATTTGTCTTGTTTTCTTGTGTATACTTAGTGATCTTTTAATAGTCGCAATGTGACGATTGAGCTCCTCTTCAACGTCTTAGTAATAAATCCATATCCCATCAGCGGTAATAATATTCTCCTGAAAAGTTGTATAGTGTTTGGATCCACTGTACACATATCTTAATATATAGTCTTTAAGTCGTCGTCTCTTCGCACAATTGTAAGTAATGCGACAGTTGAAGTGTATGATTTCATAAACTTTTTCAACATGATATTCATTCGTCGTACAACACAGTTTCCAATCTCGCTACTTTTCGCTATTTGAAGCGAAAAAAAAATGTTACCTACTCGGTGTAAAAACTGTACAGTAAGCATATCCACCGATTAGCTCAAAAAGATCATTCCCAAAAGAGAATTGCCTACTTTCTGACATTTATTGAACTTTTGCGCTGGGTATACTTAAGAAAAAGTGCAAAAAACTTAGAAAGGGCTACGTTCTGGGTACAGAGTGTGATGAGTCATTTTAAAGGGAAATTTTTGGGATTATTAAATCCAATATGAAAAATTAGTGTTTATGACGTGTTTTTTGATAAAAGTAGTAGTAAAAAAATCGAGTTACAAATCTGAAATTTTAATTTTGTTGAGCCATAACTTCAAAGCGGAGAGGAGGATGGAAAAATTTATAGACAATTGGAAAGGTCAAATAATTACCAATCTAAGAAATTTTAAATTATCATTATAGGCTGCAAAGTTCAGAGGTTACAGGGTGATCTATAAAAATATACCAAAATATTTTTTAATTCAATCTCGGAAACCGTTGGGTCCCCCCCCCCACCTGCGTACAATTATTTTCTTGTCTAAGCATGGCCTATCCACAGCCTTGAGTGCAAGACCACATACGGAACACCCTGTCTAGAAACAAAAGTTTTTTTTTGTAGTTGGCTATAGATGTAATTTTGGGAAACTTCCCTGATTTTTTACTCTTGATCCCATTGATATCCCAAGATAAAATTTTAATATGTTTTAGTGGATAATATAAGATGAAAAATATAAAAAATAAAATAAAATCAAAAGTAAGTCTTCCAGGATATCAAGGATAAAGGATAAATTCTTTATTCTTCATGTCCTTTTTCGCATATATTTTTTTTTTAGATAGCTTAAAGTCCTTTCTTTCACATGAGCCATATTTCACTGTCCTAACATGAATAGGAAAATATATATGTATGAAGTTTTAAAGAAGACCAGGACAGCACTTTTGCGAAATTTTGAAAATGCCTTAACTCGCGAAATACGTATTGCATAGGGAAAATTTTTAATTTGTGTTTGTGTTTTCACAAATCCTCCAAAAATGTAAAATTTCAACAAAATTGGTGATGGTCATGCCACACTTTCTGTGATTTTTGGTAGAAATGCTATTTAGTGACCCTGTAAAAAGCAAAAACATTGCCTAGGCTAATGCTGACAAAATAATTCAGTGTTATTCATTATCAACAAATAGTAGATGAGACTCGTCTTCATATGCCTCCAATTGCCTTGAAGACAGGTAATTGAAAGAGTTCGTATTACTTTGTGATATTCTTGTTTTTTTTTTTACTTACAAATCTCTACCTTAAGTTAATTATTATTTTTTTTTTTATATTTCAGATTTGTAGTTGTTCAACAAGTCTGGTTAACATCAAGAGCATATTTGGCGAATATTTTTTCAGCATACATTTTGCAGGACGCTTAAATTTATGAAAGTAAACTTGTAAATCAATATTCATTGTTGAAATTTTTTGGGTATCTTTAATTAACTTTGATACAAATATAGGTAAGTAAGACTTTCTTATGGTATTATAATTTGTTATATATTCAAAATAATTATAATAAGTTTTCTTATACTAAACGAAGGGTATCATTTTCTGCAAAGTTTTTTACCTTTACCATACTTCTATTTTGTTTTAATCTCCAACTTCAAATGAATTTCGTTCTTAAGTCAATTATATTCTAGTGTGTTTTCAAGTGTGTCATCGAGTGTGAATTTTATTCTGTTTAAAAAACGCATTTTAATCCTTGTTTGTACTTTTACTATGACTTACTATGACTTTAATTACATTACTAATGCCATAATGTAAGTATTTCGAAATTATACAAGTGCCTTTAGTGCAGAGAAGAAGTGCGACCACGTTAAAGAAAATCAATTGTACTAGTTTTTTTTCTTTTTTTTATTAGCCAAAGTGATTAATATGTTTTTCTTCAAACTATTAAAATTGCATTATGAAGCAACAATTTTGCATTCAGTAGTGTATTAATTTCACTTTTATTGTGCTATATTACTTGCCGTCTTACACTAATATAAAATCTTACAGTATTTTTTTTACGAGCTCCCTAGGAAATGCTTACAAGCTCATGTAGTAATTTTACACCTGTATCACACATTAATGTTGTAAATTTACAACGTTTAACGTTGGTTTTTCTTTAAAGTATAGGATAATATTGAATTGGACATTCAAGTAGACATGGGGTGTTTTTGTTTTTGCTTCGGTGTTAACCCGCAAGTCCATAACCTACAAATCCATTTTGTGTTCGATTTGCCAGAATCATGGCACTCGTGACTCCCGAAGCTATCACTTTCTGTTTTTGTTTGCTATTTGGGTTAGCCCTGGGTTAACCCTAACTGCTCCTGCTCTTGACTAGGAGCACCGCGGTTCTTGTTTTGAAAAGTCAAAGAAAGAAGAAGAGGTTAGGAAAAAGTTTGCAATTGGTAATTTAGACATTTGCTGCTTTCTTTAGCAAAAACACGAACATGGCACTTCGTAGTTAACAGCTTTCTGACATGGTCCTGACATGTTCCAGTATGACCCAGGTATCACGTTCCGGCAGCATAAACAAAAATCCTCATGGTTGAACATGTCTTCAATATTAAATATTGGTATAGATGAATGAAGCAAAACAAAATAAAATTGTAAAAGTTCTTCTATATTACCTATTAAGCTTGGAGATTGTATTTCTCACTGTGCTTGAATCTGTATGCATGTGTATATTTAAAAATAAGGATAATTCGGCAATTCTCTTCGTATACGGTTTCCATAAATGAATTATTTCAAAATTTCTCATATTAAAACATTCTTAAAATATGAAAAATTAAAAGTAGGTATTTCAAAATGCGGAAAGACGAACACTTATACTATAACTATACGTTGACCTTTCTACAAAAAGCAGTGTTACGACCTTACGTTCTTCAAAAGTCGATTTTCTATAAAAGTATTGATGTCACAGAATATTTAATTTAATTAACTCTGGATTCTTTGCTGCTGCTAACCTCTTTATGATTAAACGATAAAGAGTGCACGAGCAAATCATCGTGATCAAGCTTGGTGAAAATCGCGGTACAATCTTGAGGAGGCCGGGTTAGTAAACTAACATAACTATGTAGATATATTATAATATATATTGTGTTGTCGACGATTAATTAAGCCGCCTTACTGCTTATACATAAATACATATATCCCGACGATTTCTATAGAGGAAAAAGAAAGTGAGAACTTTCAGTTGGAAAAATATTTTTAAGATGCCAAAATAAAATATGTAAATAAATCAATTTATATAGATTGTTTGATATTAATAAGTTTCCAATAGCAAATCATTTTATAACAAATTTATAAATAATATATACAAACAAATTAACATACATATTCATATTACATACATATATTCGTAGGTGCAATTACGATATCTTGTAGCGCAGAGACCATCCAGCACAGAAGAGGCTATTAAAACTATTTTTGGTTTACAAGCAAAATAACTTATCAAGGTGTGTTATGACACCTTGCGTAACTCGTTTAATAGTTGATGCACCACTGTACTGTTGATAGCATGCGCAAAAAACAGCCAAAATGATGAAACCCAATTGAACATGCTCATCTCAGCGCCCCAGAGGTTGTGGTACGAGAGCCGAACCTAAAGGCGTGCGGTGCTACATGAAATTATGTAAACTCTCAGTGGAATCGATGCTGATCTTAACCAACAAAGGCCCATTGGTCTGTGGGTCTGTTGGTTGGTGGTTCTCCGCGCCAATATGGTATCTGCCATTGGGAGCTGTACCCGATACCTGAACTGAACAGGTATCAGTATTTTCTGTACATTCGCGCAAATTGATACCCTCAAGAACAATTTATTTGGAATATTCACCTTAATTTTGTGTCGTTTTTTTTTTTGCTTTTTTTGTTTTTTTTTTGTTTAACTCAATTTTTTCCGCAGTGGGCCTTCTTCGATTAAGCTAGTCAGTCGTGGTCTTCACGCTGAGTGAAAGTATTGACCCAAAAACAACAAATACATAGGCAATATACAATATATATATATATATATGTAAATACTTGTACTCATGAGGATCGCAGACCCCAGAGCGGGATTTATGGCATATATATGTACATATCTACCGAACAGACCAATACTTACTATTACTATATGCAATCCTGGCTCTGGCACTTGGCATGTCAGTACACAGTTTCCATAAGCTTAAGCTTAGCCTGAGTGCATCTCATATAATTTACTGCCGCACAAACATATCTTCTTCACATCATCATGTTTATAAATTTTGATGCTGCTTGGCCAAAAGAAGAATTTTGCAGAATTTAATGTTGTTAAGCTGCACCATAGTTTACCGCACACAATGTATAGATACATTATACTATATGTATAAGGAGGTTTGTCGAGAAGAGCAGACAATCTAGCGGCTATATAGCGAGCCATAAAATAATTTATCTCTATTCCTCTATTGCTGCAAATATATATCTTCTATGCATAAGTTTTCCCTCATTGAACTGTAAACTGACTGACTGCATACCTACCTACCTACCTACTTACCTAACCTACCTATGTAGCCGCGATCTAGTGTTTTGTTCCTTCGCTCGCGGGGTTAACAACGTGATGAGAACGCGAGGAAGCCCATGTTATATTTTACATTTAATTGTTTGAAAGGTCAAAAGGGAAGAGCTAACTAAAGTGACAGTGTAGGTACTCTTATGATCATTGATCAGACCGAATTAAAATCTCTTAGCATAAAATTTGTAATCGTTTGTTATAATCGTCATGCAGTTATGTAAAACAAATGATTTATTTGCTTATATTGCTTCCACCTTATTAAGCTATGCATAGCTGCAGATATTTTGCTCTCTCTCTTTTTATTTCGGTTTCCTAAAATGAGAGGAGGCTCATCGAACGCTTGCTAAATGCTAAGTTATCAATATTAAGACAGGTACATTTGTTACGCAATCCAGCAACGATCAGAGGTTACAGACATTTTTTGTTATATAAATTTATTACCATCACCATCTAGGGAATATGTTTCATATTATAATGGCTTAATATTTTTGTGGCTATATTTTTATGCATATAAGTTGGTGCCGGAGAATTAATTTTCACGTAATAATATCCGTTAAGCTCTTCTTAAAATCTCTTATACGGTTATTACCATAGCTAATATTGGAAGCAATAGATCCTAGACATGTAAATAAGCAGGAAGATTTTCGCAAACAAGGAAAATATGTAGCGAAAGATCTATTAAAGGGGCAATTCTCAAGGCGGAATCACATCGTCATTGTTGTGGATTCTTTTTGTGATCAATCTTCAAATTGGCTAAAACGTGAACTTTTATGTGTATACGTAGATGGCACTGGCAGCATGCCGTACCCGTAGGATGGAGAAGATTATAATAGCTTAGTTCAGCTTCCATTTAGATTTATTGATTGCCAGTAAATGTGTGTTTTGTTTTGTTGATTCTCTTCTTGTAAGCTTTATCATAAAATTCAATAGGATTCTTGTAAATTTTGTGGTTATCGGTGCGATTTATATATGGTTTTTTCACATAAGATTAAATATAAAGACATTGAGGCTGAAAATATTATGGTACTGCCTTATCAAGCAAGCCATCTACAATGAATCGCTGCATGCGTTTCGAACAGTACTCGTAGTAGTTTGCGTAAGTCCTGACGAGATTTCATATTTTCTCTAAACCATGTGTATAATTTCCAGTCGGAGCTCTGTAGATTAGTACACAAATTTTTCCAGTATGTCTCTTCATGATCAATAGATGTAGTATTTCTTTTGTCTATAAATCTCATTTAATAATTCAAATAGATGAAAAAATTAAGTAAGTTCTGGAAGATATAGTCAATAAAGTTTGTAGAGACTTAAATCCATCGTTAAATCTCTCGTGAACATATATCATATGGATGAATACATCTGTTCTGTAATTTGACTTACAATTTTATGTGGGTTCTCAACTCGGTAGTTCAACAGACCCAATACATTGACTACTGGTGAACATATGAACATATGTAAAAGTGCAAAGTGTAAAAGTGTACATAAATAAATTCAAGACCAAAATTTACGAAACCGAGTCTAATGTACCAGTATGGTCTATGCACACACAAATCCGATTATTGTAAATTCATAAGTTTGTTAAGGATACCTACATACTTTTCCAATAGTAAGAGAAATACGTTAAGGATTTAATAATATTGACGTTCCACTGATTTTAATTAAACTGATGTTATATATTTTCTGCCGTTCCGATTTATATATGACTCAATCCAGACAGTAAGTCTTATGTCTCCTATAACTATAGTAATGGAGAAAATACACACTGCTTGTTGCTTATCTGTCGGTGCAAAAGAAAATTTCAATTACTGTCGATTTTCCTACCAATCCTGAATATGAAAGTCAAATGAGATCTCATTTAGAGCAAAACTGTGATTTTTCAATTCTAATGTTGCGAGATGAAACATTAAACGTCATACAAATCACAACTAGAGCTGAAAGTATCCATATAATATGCTATTCAGATTATCCCAAATAATTAGGATCCGATTCCTCAAATCCAGGTATTCGGATTCAGAATGAGCAAAAAAATTTCAAAATTTCCTACAGATTGCAATTTTTCATTGGGAAAATGGAAATATCATGAAATTTTGAATCTCTTTTGCTTAGTCTGGATCCGGATCCAGATAGTTCGAATATGGATCCGGATTTCAGGAATCGGATAATTTGCAGATCCGTGTATCCGTGTATATTATCAAATCCTGATCCAATTTTCAGCTCTAATTACAACATGACAAGTGGAAATTTTTCTAAATTAAGCTTTGTCTGTATTTTTAAATATTTCGATCACTCCAGTCTAAAAGGCATTTTTTTAGGCGATCATACGAAGATTGCATTGACGTAGAAATAAAAAGAAAAATGTCGTTATAATTTGTTGAAAATAATATTTCAAAGCAGGTCCTTGACAGTAATTTTGCAAAGTATCCCTTGAAAGAGAATTATTTTGAAAAAAATGGCACTTGATTGGAAAATTGTGCGGTGAATTAAATAAACTACTGTTTCTGGGTATATATATATACGTATGTATGTCTTCCGAAGAATATAAAAAAAGTTATGTAAGGTTAGTTCGTTTAGAATGAATTGAAGCTGTTGTTTAATATGAAAACTAACCGAATTTCTAGTCAAGACTAGAATTGAAAATATCCGGATAATTTTCTATGATCTGATTCCTAAAATCCGGGTATCCGGATCCAAACTATCTGCATCGGATTCGAGCTATCCAAATTCGGATCTGAACTATCCGGATCCAGACTAAGCAAAAATGGTTCAAAATTTCGTCCAGATTGCATTGCTTCATTGCGGAATTGGAAATATGAAATTTATATTTTCCCAATGACGCAATACAATCTGAATGAAATTTTGAACTTTTTTTGTTTATTCTGGATCTGGATAGTTCAGATCCAGATCCGCATAGGTCGGATCCGATCCAGATAGTTTGGAGCCGATCCAGATAGTTCGAATCGGGATTTCAAGAATTGGATAGTTTGTTGATCCGGATTTTAGCAAATTCGGATCTAATTTCAGCTCTAGTCGAGACACTTTTATTATGTGCAGAGAAACTTGTCTTGACTAAAACATAATTTCGTTCTACGAGATCGTACAATTTGAATAATTTGATTTTGTTTGATGGATTAATCGTTCCCACACCCATTTATGGTAGATAAATTTATTAAAATATTGTTCATGGGGTTAAATACATAACTATGCTGAAATAAAACATTATTTAAATAGTAAAGGATGTGATAATACATTCCTTCGCGACCTAAATCCTGATGAATCGTATATGTATGAAGGACAGAATGCCCTACTTCTATAGTTAGTAGGTTCTAGTCTTTCCTTTCTACACACATAATATTCCTACGTTATGCATATATGTAATATTCTTGCCCGAATTCCCATAATAAACTATTACATACATAACTATTTAAAAAAATATAGTTACTATGATGACAAACTACAAAAAGACGATTATCATCAACATTAATGCAAGCCCATTTCTTCAAATCCCTCACTTCGTCTGGTCGTGAAACATCGCATTTTACATAACATCTCCGCCACGATCAGGTACAATCTAACTTTTTGCGCAAAAAAAAAAAAAACCTTATAATAGACGAAATAGCAACAATAAAATATTGGCGGCGGCGCGGTACATAGGTGCACAGAGAGCATTCAAGAAACGGTTTTTTGCTCTCACACCTTCAGTAAATCGCGGACATCAAAGTTCGACTTTCCTATCGGCTTTATGGGTGCGTTCTGTGAACGCCACGATTGTTATTAGTTCACCATGTTTATCCCATACTTTTGCCTTGTGGTTATGTCTTGTTTCTTGTAGTTGAGCAGTAATGATTGGAGGAGGTATGAAGAGCCGTTTGTTCTGTGAAATCGGTATTGTTGTGAATTGGGCATTGGCTTAACTTGCGCTGGGAGCGACAGTACAAGGGTCACCTGTGTGCTTGCATTCCACCATACTGCACCGCGCGAGGAAGATAAATTTGAAAGTGGAGTGTGAGTGGTGGTTCTGCTTCGATATTGTACATTTTGTGAGTATAAAGTAGGAATAATTTGTTTTGTTTTTTTTTTGTTTTTGTAATAAAGATTAATCCTACCATATTTAACTAAACTTTACGAATTTTTGTAAGTCTCTTGCTCATTATAGCCATCTAGCAGTTGTCTCTATAATGGCAGTAATCAGGTGTTGTTACAGCCTAGATGAAATCATGGGGTATAACTATTAAGTTTGACATTCCGTTTATAACGCATAAAAATAATGCTGGGTTGGACACCAACACATAATATTAAAAGTTATTTTGATTTTTACATGTCCGTCCTCACGATAACGGGTTCAGTGCTGAAATTTTACACACGGGCTTTTTAAAAAAAAAAAAGTAAATTTAAGTTCGAAAATCGGCCAACTCCATCATAGGGTTGCCATACAAAAATTTTATGTTTCAGTATATATTTGGGCACTGTCTGAGTATGCGTCGGCGTGTTTTCAGTAATAAATAAAATTTCAAAATTTGTCTTAATCGGGCAATACTTTCTTGGTGTTGCCATACAAAACTTTGATTTTTCAATATATATTTTAACACTGCCTGAGAACGCATAGACGTAGCGAACTGAAATTTTGTACACGGTGTTTTCATAAAAGAAGTAAATAAAATTTCATAAATAAACTGAATCGGGCGATATGTTCTTGGTGTTGCCATACAAAACTGTTGGTTTTCTCTGTACTTAACTTTTATGTTAATCTAGGATATAATATTATACATATATGTCAGATGTCTGTTATACAATTAGACCGACATTTATACAGTCTATTCTCTGGTTGCCTTAGAATGCCTGTCACAGTGGGAAATTGATGCATTTACAAAGACTTCTGGTGAAAACAAAGAAAAGAAGAAACTAACAGACGCAACAAACTACTGCAATTTTAAAGCAAATATAAATAATGACCTCCAACATCGATCAATCGAGTCTCTATCCGGTCGGTGGAAAAATACAAAATTCGTACATTAGGAATTCATGATGAAAGAAATTTCTCATATGATTTAATTAATTAATTAATTTATTTATATTTTATAAGTTTTTAAGTAATTTTTACATTTTATTCAAACAAATTTACTTATTACAATCCCCATAGATGCTTAGTTAGTATGACTATGAATCGAAACTGGGTGATATTTTATTGTCTACGATAACTACTGATCCTTTTTGAATGGAATATCGAAATAAACAAAAAAAAAGGCTTTTGTAATTACAATACACATATTGTACATTAATATTTTATGGGAATTAGTAATCATAATACATTGTAACTACGTAGTATATCATAAATACCGCGTATACCAAATCCTTATGAAAATAAAAAGTTAATTTCCTACCTATACATACATATAATATAGTGTGGACTATATTTCTTGAGATCACTTTTGTGCTAATAACTTCTAATAAATTTTGCCATTAATATTTTTTAGTAAATTATAACACATGCTATTTGCCTTGTTGCAATAGAATTTTATTGATTACTTTTATGACGAATAACGTCTTTTAAATGGCAGTTGATAATTGTCTAGCATCAATATTTGTTACATCAATGCTTCATTCTTAGTGGCAATTTGTTTATTTTTTTAGTAGATTCGTTAAAGTTTATACTTTTTCAAATACATAATACGATAATCTGGATCCGTCACGTCCGGCGAATGAACAGGCCAATTAAACGTGAAATTATTTACAAGACCCGAATAAAGACATTTCAGAATGACGATTCTATGAATACAGCTATAAAAAACACCGCAGAGGAAAATCCATTCGGCCTGATTTTTCCTTTGGAGTATACTGCGTATAATTTCGCAATACTGTTTTTTTTTTTTTTTTTTTTTCGAATAGTCCACATTAATCGAAATTTATAGAATATTTTCAGGTTTTTTTTTAATCTCAAACCTAGTTCCTGATGTCCTTTTTCTAAGTTTTTGTTATTTTTTAGATGCAAGAAATTTATTCTAAAAATAATTATTTCATTAAATTTCGGGTATTATTCTTCAGCACCGAAATTTTATATGTTGCTAACTTAAAATTTTGCATTTTTCGAAATGTACGAGGCTCTTTATTTTTCTATGCAAGAAATTGATTAAAAATTGAATTTATTCACTTTTTCGATTAACATTTTTCCGATTCGAAATTCGATGTGCCCACTACTTAATACAAAGTATATAGAAACCCGAGAAATATTCATAGCACACAAAAACTAGTCCAAAAAGGGGTAAAATATCTGTTATTTTAATACAAATTAATTAGTACTTTCTTATTTTCTTTCCGTGAGCTATTGAATAAATATTATTTAAACATTTTTTAAATTTAAGGTAGAATAATTGGACATAAAAAAAATTTATGCGTTTTTGCAAGGTAAAAAGTGTAGATCTATTTCGTTGTAGAGTTTTTTTCTGAACATGTGTTAGTATTTTTGTGGTAAGATTTATCGAGGGTTTTGCATATCTACTGTGAGAAATTTTCCTCCTCATTTTTATAATCTCTCTGTAAGCGGTTTCACCTTTAGTAGTTATCTTACAGAAATGATGCTGATTTTGATATGCATAGTTGATAGATTACTTTCCTCAGGTTGATTACTGATATAGGTACGCTTTATACTTGATTAGTATTTCATTGCTTTTCGATTTTTCTAAAGTTTGCTTGAAAAGCTATTGGAACGCTTTAACCTCTCTTGCAGTGCGACTTTATTAATCCAAAAGTTTCTGTGTCATGCGGGTATCCTGGGTGGTGATGGAGTTCCTACTTTTAACCTCTTCTAACTTAACCGTGGTGAGCTTTAAGGGTCTATTCTCTATCCATTACTTTTTAGTCTGTTTTATTAATGACCTTACCGGATGTGATTTGTGCGCGTGCTACTAAAATGTATTTGCATTCAGATAATGTACAAATTTATCTCATAATTCTCTTGAGAATTGTATACTTCTTGTAAACTGTGAGAAAATTCGTAGAGCTTTTTGGTGCGTCGTGGAAAAAGACTTCTTATGAGAAAAATGTTAATAACAGAGCACAAATGACCATGGAAGGACGAACTGCAAAAATATATGTGAAATGTAGTAACTGTGGTGTATGTGACCCAAATGCATGAAAATGGGTTTTCCGGCAACAAAAACGTCCCGAGAAAGTTTTCTGAACCGGGAAAAAAGTAGACGGCGAGGTATTTAATTTGCTACGCAACATGCCGTATTGAAACCACGTCCCCCGGCCGAGGGTTCCTACCCCCACCTTAAAAGTATGCAGAGAAAAAATTTCTTCTATGAATCGTAGCTGGTAATGAGCTGAGGCGAACTGTGAACTGATAACCCTACCGTGTTAGAGCCGATCTAAAGTACGAAAATACTAGTACCTACATCAGTCCGAATAAAAAAGAGGTTTATAAAAAAAAAATAATACGGGGATGGGTATTTAAGCCTCCTAGTATAGGTGTGTGGGTACTCAAACTTCTTCTCAGGACCTAAGTAACTGGACTCTGTACTAGATTTTCCAAAATGTACTAGATCAAACTTTGATAATACGCATACGAACACTAAAATATGTATATAGAAACTTTGTAAATCTTATACATATGGTACCCAATTAATTTTGTCATACTTTCTGCTTATCATAAATCTTAATAGAAACTTAACATCGATGATAAAAAAAAAATTAGCAATTAATCAGTGATACTGAAATATTTCTATAATTATTATTATTATGTCAAGGATAACTAATTTCGCTCCCTCTCTCTGTCATTGTCTAGGTTAACCTTAATTAAAGGATATTTGTATACCTTTTACTTTCATAAGCGCAGATCCCAAGTATACATATAAAATACGTCTTCATAACTCTATCGGACTATCAATCAAAACAAATCGCAATATTCAATTTAACATTGCAATTTAAATTAATAGGCTTAATAAATATACACATTTTACCTATACGTACCTGTCCAACTACTTCTTAAGTTTAGTAAATTCATATCAAGGTATTATGTCTAATTTATTTTCTAAAACTATTCACAATATAAACCTGGAACTCTCATAATGGTGTCAGCGATTTAAAATCATTGCTCCATCTCTAGCCAATATATTCAAGGTGATCAGCAATTTTAAAAGGAAGAAGACTAGCTCTAATTAACCGTTAGTACAGGAAGCATAATACCTCAAGGCTATAAAATCTTTTATAAATTGAAAACATAAGAGATTTTGTCACTTTATCACCCAGTCCAGATAGAGTCAATTAGATAGACCATGAGAGCAACCAAAATTTTACCTAGTCCATCCCTACCTGTATATAAATATATATATATTATATCTACTTATATGTACATAATATATACTATTTAACAATAATCATATATAGCTAAATGAATTACGCAATCGCAATATGAAGGAAACGTAAAATAGTATAGTATGTATAAGAAGAAAATATTAAATCATTTCTGTTACTTATAAGCTCGTGAAAAATATTTAAATTAATTTTTTTTTTGCTTATGACTACGGTCTTAATGTTGTACCGTTAACTGCATTTGACAGAGAAGAAAAATGACCACTGACCCATCATTTCATTTTGTTAACTGGTTTTGTTCAAGTTGACCTTCAAGCAGCAGAAACTGGATGCCGATCAAGAGAACAGAGTATAAGACACATGGAGCCCAACTTTGCGGATCTTCGTCTTTAATACTTACTGCTACTATTTCAATGCTAATAGAGAAGCGATTAAAAATCTTTGCAGCATTTTCTCAAGGATATGATGATGGAATGACTCAACCAGTCTGAACGGAAAACTTGAATACATACATATACATCAATACATACATATATGTATTTTTGTGCAACTGGACATAATAAATAATAATAATAAAAAAAACAAAAACAATAAAAAAAAACTGGAACTGGAAGTATCCAACTTACAAAAATGTAGGGCCAGGAAATGATACTTTTATATCGACTATGATTGATGCTTACCACGATAAAATTATATTTTTAATTTGTGGCAGAAGAGAATTTTGTCTAACCAATCATCCTATAGTGCAGGAGGCCTTGAATTGAAATTTATTGGCATTTTGAACATAAATAAATGCAAATTAGAGTTAGAGCCGTTTTTGCAAAAAGAAAAATATACATATATATAAATTTTTTTTTTTGAAGAGCAACACATTTCTAACCAGTACAAGTTCTGATGGCACTGCTACTTAATGCTGTTTAGTTTATAGATTTTACATTCCCCTGAAGCTTACGGCAACCGGACTCATCTAAGCTCGCGACTTGTTTGGATCGCGTCGTTTTATCTATGGATACCTACCTAGTATCTTCTTTAAAGTTTGTTAATATCTATAGGAATTATGCGCGTGAGAAATGATACTCTGCTAAAAAGTGAAAGTCAGTCGACACCTGCGGCTCTGAGTTATTACTAATTCGTATATTTTAAGGAATGTTTAATAATATATCGAAAAGCGCATGCACTGAGGAGTTCTTTGTGCATTTTATTCATACATACATAATCGAAGTTAATTGACTGGATTAAATCGATTTTGAAATGGAATCGTGAAATTGAAAAATTTAAAAGTAACACACTCCAGTATAGTACGGTCACAAATTTAACCTCAGTTATTACCAAAGAGGTTTTTATTATTCCTCCTACAAGTTGTAACTATTGTAGTTGTTGTGTCGTATAATTTTTTGGAAAAGATTTGTATTTGATGCATGCTTAGGCTTTTGTATTTTTTTTTTTAGATATCTATTACTATTAAAAAAAAAACCATCAAAAATAAAGAAAAAAACTGGTAATCGGTTACTAAGTCAATAGTTCAGGAAATGTTGAAAATAGTGAAACGAGTTATATACTTACGGAAATGAATTTCTATTATAAGTCGGGGTTTAGATTAATTTTTTTTTTGTATTTTAATTGGGATTACAATAATTACCGTATTTTTGGACTGTAGAAAGATTCAATTTACACTTGTGGTGACATCTGTGTATCACAATTAATAATATAATAATATTTTAAATAAATAAAAAAAAAAAACTGATAGTAAAATTGAGAAAAGGGTTGTATCAGTATATTTACAATACAATGACGATTATAATCCACCTAAATATATCTGAGCCATAACTATATACATGTCAAATTTCTCCAATGGAGCCAACTCTTTGAATATTAACTAGTAGACTGTTCCATTTTGGTGGGATCGCCCATTAATTTAAGTTTAGAAGACAATGAACACAATCATAAAGATATGTTAATTATTTAGAATAGATTAGATTATACAAACTTGGTAATGTGTCATATTGAAGGCGACAGCTTTATTTCTGCTGCCATACAACTTCAGGAAAAATGAAACTCCCAAAGATAAAGTAAGGTAATACAAGAGTTTTGTGACCACCAGTTTCAGTTATGCTTATGACAGAACAATTTCAGATAGCTCAGGCATGCAGACACATTCTCAATTGAATTTAAAATATGATTACAATAGGTTGGGTAAGTTGGGGCCGTTAGAAATGCCTAACCTACTTCAATTAGACTTCCAGTTAGTACATTACCGCTTGAGCTTATGGTATAAACTTTAAAACTGCCCTAGATCTATCCTGTTTCCGTTAGGAATCTCAGGATACTTCTGAACTCTTTGCTTTGCAGCTCTCCCAGTATTGAAAAGAAGTATAGCTACCTAAATCAGTGTTGGGCGTAATCAACTACATTTGTAATCAGATTAATAATCATGATTACATCAATCATGATTACACTTCAATCATGATTACATTGAGTAATCTTAGGAAAATTTAACCGTAATCATGATTACATGATTACATTTTTTTTTGATTACAAATGAAACTTTTCAAGAGATTTTAAAATTTAGTTCTAAGAAAACAAACAATCTGTGATCTTAAGAATTTTTATAGTAGAAAACTCCAAGGCACTGTTAAATTATGTATTAATTGAAGTCAGTGTAAAGAATGTAAGTACTTCTATTGATAGAGACTCACACATATCTGATCATCAGCTTAAATTCGAGGATCTTGATTATATATGAAAAAAGATAACGAAAAAGATTACATTTCTGGGGGATATAAGAAAGTCGTTGAGCATGGAAAATGCAATAATGCCTTTTAACGCTTTGATTTTTCTACACTTTTCATATTGCTCCACATTGTTATATGTTAGTTCGAATGAATTCAAGGGCAGAATGCAGCTGTTGTAGAATAAGACAGTGCGAGTTTTTCACTACCGACTTCGGCATAGAAATACAACAATGTTTGTTTTCTTTTAACTATAGTTTTAAACCTTTTGCAAACTTGTAATCAAAAAATGTAATCATGTAATCATGATTACGGTTACGATTGATCAATCATTAATCGCCATAAATGATTACTTTTCTGATTAATATTATCAATCTGTAATCATGATTACAGATTACAGATTGTAATCGTAATCATTAATCATCAATCAGATTGCATTTTGCCCAACACTGTACCTAATAGCCTACCTCTTTTATTCGTCCAGAGCGGGGTACTTGCAAAGTACGTATTGGACATATTCGATTTCCTCTGAATTGTTACAGCTCCTGCAGAAATCGTTCGCCGCTATTCCCAATCTTCTAGTATCGTCTTCCCTTCAGTGGGCGTGGTGCGCAAACACCCAGTTATTTCCAGGAAATGATTACAATAAATAAATACACTACAGCTTTATACCACAATTACGAAAAGGGTTTAAGTGCTAACATTTAATCCATTTCTTAATTCCATCTTCATTAATTTGAATAATACTCCTGAGCTATCCAGATAAATCTGAACATTATTCATATATATACTTACATAGATGGTTTCATCGGTAGATATTATTTATTTTATATACCTAGTATGTAATTGAAGAAGAGCAGTGGTCCAAGAATAGAAGAAGAATATACCACGGCTGAAAGATTTAGGTTATCAGTTTTCTTCTACCCATATTTCCTGTTTATTTATTTATATTTTTTTCAAAAATATTATTCGCTACATATCACTTATAGCCCAAATCCATAATTGTTAAGATAAGGTTTTTCACCGTTAGTAAGGTTTTGTATGAACATATACCTGGTAAATCCCATTTTCCAATTGTGTAGAAGTAATTTTTCATCATATATGGTAAGTGGTTGCAGCAAATTGAAGGGTTTGCTATTCGCCTACATACATGCAATTTTTTGAGAATATCGTACTACAATATCTGGCTAAATAAAAACGAAGAACTAGATAAATTGAAAATCGACGAGTCTTCTTCTTAGTGTTATTTTCTTCTGTCACATCTATACATAATAAATTTCAAAATGTGTAATCATCACACTCTGTAGGAATTCTAATTCAGGTTTAAGATACCTTGGAAGATGTTTTTTCCCCCTAATGAATTCTATATATGTATATATGTACTTCTTGAAAACAGTTAATCATTTAATTTTGACATTACGTAATTGGCAAAGTGTGTAGATTGCAAATTACTTTCTTTCGCAATATTAATGATACTTGACTCAACTTAAAAGTCATATTTATCATTAACTTGCGAGAATATAATTATAATTTACCTGAATTGACATACTAACGGCAGATTCATAATGTATACATAATGTACACCATTGAATTAAGCTATCGGGTATAAGTTTTAACAATTTTTATTACTCTTATCTATAATTCATCAATATTTTTTTATGGAAATTTTATATGTATGTTATATGATTGCGCTTGGGAGTTACATTCGTGTTTTTTTCAACGCTCTTGTTAGTTATTAAAGCATACAAAAATATGTATTTAATTTTACGACATAATATGTGTTATATTATCCCTTTACAAAAAGAGAGAGAAAGAGTATAAAATGATTAGGAAAGGATTGAAGAAAAGAATAAGAAAGAAATCGAGTTATACATAAACTTGTGCCGGAACCAATTAACAATTTCTTGGCAAAACCAGAATATAATCATCAGACACGATATTGTGGGGGCTCAGGGTCACTTGGTTAACGGTGTATTTTTTAAATGAATTTGGCTATTACTTAATCATGGTATAAGAAGCAAAAGTGATTTTTATGTTTTTTGTTGTTGTTCTTGTTGTTGTATTTTTACGTTCCCGTCTGATACGTTTTTTTTTTGCCATTTGGGGCTGAGCCGAATCGTATAAAAGTGAAAAGTAGTAGAGACAGAGACAGTCAAATTTTATACTGTACATATGCATGGTGATGAAGATGATGATGATGATAGTTCCAATCCAATATAAAAAGTAAGAGTGAAGAGGCAACAATGAACTGAAGAAACTGAGATTGGAATTAATTTGCATAATCTGTGTGAAATGCTTGAAGAAGAAGAAGCTATTTGAAGTTGATTCGATTCTACTATATGTATACAGAGATACAGTCTAGTGCGGTTTAATTTAGGAGTTTTAAGCTACTATTACTAAACTACTAGATATATTTGTATGGATGTAGCGATCATTAAAGATATATAATTTTTCCAAACACTTTTGCAGAATATAATATACTGGCTATCAAAGAATAAAAATACATTTTATTAATTAGGAATTGATCCACCTTATTAGAAAGGAATATTGAAACCAGTTGGACGGGCATATCATTATTATGCTCTTGTTTGTGTTTTTTTTTTTTTTTTTTTTTACCCCATAGCAATAAAGAACAACCACACAATTTTACTGGCACACATGTTAAGCACAAGGTGAAAATTTTATCTTCGTTGCCAGTGCTTTTAGAGACATACAGACATTTATTTTGGGGGATAGACATGGAAAAAAATAATACCGCTCACTGTAAATGTGACGTAATTTCTATTCCGTAAAGAAAGCCGCTGTTCTTATATTTATTATTTACATGCATATTTGGATTCCGGGAGAAGTACACATACAAGTTGTTTTTTTTTTGTGTGTATTTCAAATCGACAATTTCAATTTCGTATCTGGACTATTTAATTTGAAACATAAGATTCAGAAAAGTTTTTAAACTAAATTATTTTTTTTTTGTAGAGTTGTAAAAACTCAGTTACGCTCTAACTACAAAAAAAAAATACTTTGTAAAGAAATAGAATAAAATATGCACATTAGAGGATAAATGGTGAGAGAAATAGATTTCGATGTACATATTACTCAGCCTATTTGCGAAATCTTTAGCCAATATGGTTTGCAATGATCCTATTTTTTTTTTCTCGAATCATACTGGTTTCTGTGACTTTAACTGTGATATTAGTATTGTATATTTTTTAATCTTACAATGTCTCCATCTACTTCCCTCGAAAACAAGATATCTATGCTATGAAAGATCTTCCTAATTTACTTGACAGTTTTTCTGTCAACCCTGGCTGTAATCCAGTTTAAAAAAAAAGAAAAAAAATATACGTAATGAAGTTCCTCAAGATTCAATTCTTGGCCCATTATTATTTTCCTTCGTTGTCCTTCGTAATATATTGTAGAAAATTGGATATCTTTTGGGGAATAATTTTCAACATAATAAATAATTATTATTATTATTATTATCCTTCCCATCTTTGTTTCTCTCCATAGAAATTAAATTGACATTCATCCTTAATAGTACACAGTTTCTATCATAAATATTGCATTCGCTTCAGGAAAACTTAACGTGTTTTCATCAATTGTGTTGTTAGGCACATTTATTAGTTTTAGCGTTTTAACCATGTTTTCAAGTACCATGTATTCCAATTCCTATGCACTAACGAACAATTATACTACTAATCTCAATTATTTATATAGGAAACTTCAATTACGAAAATCATCTAGAACACATTACACTGCTCGTATACCCTCATAATTTCTTTTATACTGAGAAATAGTTATTCGTATAGCGTTTTAGTTAGGATATTGAATTTTTTTCCGGTTGGGATCATGCGACGTGATACAGACAAACAGCAGTGATTATACTTGAATAGCATATTTACAGTTTAATTTTAATTTTTTATTTTCTTCAGTTTTGCTTTATTTTTATTTTTTTTTTATTATTTATTTAATCTTTCTTTCTGTTTCTATGTAGTACATATGCTTTAGTATTCTGATAACTCCATGTTTAAATTCAATTTTCGTATTTATTAGCATCTCTCAAATTTGAAAAATATTCAGTTTTATTTTTTTGCTTGAACAAGTCAAACTGGATTTTAAATTTTTTTTTTCTTTTACGCAAATTATGTATCGAAAAATTTTTGCAAACAAATGATTATTATAACGTCAAATTGGTGGAGACAGTTCTTTGGTGATGTTGATAGTAACAAAAGTTCAAAATTTGCTGGGAAAATTTGAATTTATTGAGAAAATTATAGAAACATAAATGAGCGTGTGTAACTTTTTTTTTTTTTTTAAATATTTAAAAGTAAAGAAAAAAGGAAGCGTTGTTAAATCCCATCCGAAAAAAATTATATTTAAGTTGTTAACAAGTAATTGTGTTGCCATGTGCACATAATTTTTGAAGTTCACAGCACAGTCCATAGAAGTTTTTTATAACAGACAAAAAATACAATGTGCAATTGAGCCCAGCAGGCAGGATCAAGACAGGAAAGAAAAAATTCAAACTGTCAGTAAGTGGATCCGACACCCAGAATTCTGATTTTTTCAATCTGAAAATAAAAATACATACAAGATGAACCCTGAAACGGGATTCTGAGGTAGGTACTGCCATTCGCTTGGCTCTAATTCGCAATCTTGCACATGCACGGATTTTTCTATTTGTGCTTAGTATTTGAATGTATCCTATCCTTTGTCGAAATTGTGCTAGGGAAGAGTGCTTAAAACAATTGTGAACAAAATTTCGTATAGTTCTAAAATTACTTTCACTCGCATTAATTATTTACGTAGTGTGGGTCTAAGTGACCCAATGTACCATGATATATACATATTTCGTGAACGAGTCGAATTATTCCGTTTGTTACTTTGAATGGCGTTTATTTTGTCGTTTTATAGTATTAGATTTCTGATTTCTTTTTTTAATACGGTTGCCAAAGCACCAAGGAATACTCTTTGATGCATTTATACGGGAATTTAAAGGAAGGGACGTAGGATTATCGAAAATAAGGTAGTAGCTATTCCGTATTTGCGACAGAAAGTTATCTTTGCCAAAGATTAATGCTTCATTCCATTATGTAGATGATGGTGAAAAAGGTGCAGTTAGAATTTAGTTGTCCGACTAGCTAAACTACTTTCAATAGGCATTTAACATAGTGGATACTCAATTACTTAAGTAACATATTTTTTTTCCACGAATGATATAAATAATCGAATAAATTTCTCAAGGTCATCAGTGAAGAAATAGAAATGATGAGACTCAAAATTGTAACTGACGTAAATTTTAAAATTATCGAAATAGGTGCAGATAATAGTTAAAAATACCCCAACGTTCAGACTTAATGCATCTCGATGGCAGAATTACTTTATTCACCGATGTTTGCTAGCCATTATCAATTTTAATTACTAGCAGACATTTGGTGAAGGGTATATAGGTCTTAAGTACTGTTTTTTTTTATCTGTATACTGAAGAAACAAAACTGAATATTGACGATGCATTAATTCATATATATTAAAAAAGTTGCAACTTTCTACAACAACAACAACAAATAGTTTCAAGTGAATTTTCGTCGCGCAACGCCTCCTCAACTTTTAGTTTGTTCTATTTAATTTTGACTTGTCTTATAGTAGAAATGAGTATACTAAGAAAAATATTATGTCCTTGAAACATACAAAATAATAAAATGTTATTAAAACTATACGAAACTGACGGTAAATAAAATGGGTCAAATCGACCCTCATTAATCGATGTCATGAAATATATAGGTATAGAAGGAAAGAATTTCGTTGTATGTATATCGCTTAACAAAACAACAATTCTTCAAATTCAAAAGGATAAAAATTTAAAGCTGTAGAAAATGTTCAATTTACACATTATCTACATACATACATACTAGGTAAGTATAACATCTGTATGTATGTAAACATGACAAGCACAGCTGACTGTTCTATGAAATTCGCTTTTATGCTGGCATCATATTATAAACAAGAATACGTCACGTGTTCCCCAATCGATAAACCCCATTAGAGCGTGACGTCATGGCTCAGAATATTTCTATGAAGGTCATCACATGGGGTTGACTGTGTGTTACAGTTTTAGTCGCGAGGTGGTGGTAAATTTTTTGTTGTTTCCTTTTTTTTTTGTTTTTTCTTTTCTTTATAAAAATTATATTGACCATACTACTACAAAAGTTTACGTCATCATAGATAAATTATCGATTTTTAGATGCGTGAAGTTGATGACGTCGAACACATATACATATATATATTTATATAGACCAGAAAAGAAACAAAAAATTTTAAAAACGTTAATTTGTAATAGGTATACTTCGAAGAATATTGGGGGCTCGAATCGAAGTAAGTTGAAATAGTGTTTAGGATGTGGGCGCTGATGAGGGAGAAGTAGAAGCTATGTATAATACCTACTATAGCTAGTTCTTACATTTTGATGATACCTACTCTCATCAAATCATTTTCGTCATTGCCATTTTTATCAGCACGTGATAAAAACTAAAAATGCGCATGCTTATAATGTATGTATACCTATAGGCTTTAAACAGCAGCATGCAAGTGTAAGAGCTTGTATTAAGCAGTGCTTATCACGAGTTTTACATCTATTTATGTATTATAATGACGTCAGTCCCGAAAATTTAATCATAATTATAAAAGTAAGCTTATAGCTCTGTTGCATGATATTCGCACTAATTTTTGAAAAACTTAACCGCCAACACTGAAATACAACACAGAATAAAAGCTGTAGCGTTTCAAGAGCAGCATACTATATACATATGTGTATATGTTATACCTTCATACCTATATCTATAACACATAAATGATGTATTGAAACAATAAAACCGACAAACGACGAACCTGTGAACATTTCTTGCATTTTCATTCAATAGATAAACAAACAACAAAAATTGTTAATGAGAAGAGAAGAAAGAAGGTATATAATTCACACCAGCAGTAGTTAATTCCGCATATCAAAGTTCCTTAAAATAGTAGAGACTGAAATATTTCGGATGCTAGAAGAACTGATCTATATAGGTATATTCAGTTAAGAGTGCATGCATATGCAGATTCGATACAACCTAGGATAGCGCATAGATCTAATAATAAATTTGTCTCGTGCCAATTTTGAGTTGAAGCCAATTTGAGAATTGTAGGTACTACTTACTGTTAATGTTTGGTTTTATCACGTGCATCCAAGAAGTGTGCAGATTGCATAGCTTTTGGTAGAATGCAATTTAGTGTTCATTCTTGGATTGTAATATTTTCATACAATTACAAGATGAGAGAGAGAGAGAGAGGTATATAGGTACGAAGGATTAGAGCAGCAAATTACCGGTTTTGGCACAGGATTTATCCGACTCTCATTAATTTTGGCAGAAGTTTTTTTTTTATTACGTTAATACTCATAAGACTTTTTAGATATTGGTCTTTACGTCAATATAAGACGACCGACGACACCGGTGATATAAAAATTTTGAATTAATTTGTTTTTTTTTTTTTTGTTTTTTTAGTTTATTATATGTATATTCGTATGTATATTTAATACTAAAATGGTTAGTTATAGTAGTTATAAAAATTTAATGAATTAGTAGTGAAATAAATAAATTTTTTGAAACTTTTACATACATTTAGCTTGTCTCGGATCAGCTTTATTGACTTTGAAGTCCTCGAAAATTCGAAAATCAGTTTGATTATGATTGGAATTATTAATAAAATTCAAATCTAAGTTATTATTGTTCTCTTCATGTTCACCACTTATATAAAAATTCTCATTAGCTGGTTCAGGTTCTTGTTTTACTACAATCAATGATGCAAGGCGAGTTCGCATGTCCTCTTCGTTTTGAAAATGCAATATTCGTTTTTTTTTCTTTTCTTTTCTTTTTTAAATGCAATATTGTCATATGTGAGTGCAGAAAGCTAATACACGTTTAGTTTTCATTATTTTGTTTTTTTTTATGATAATTTGTGCTAAGAACTTTTAGTTTTACATATATACCTATTATAGAATTACAACAACATATAAGTGGTGTGTGGTATATAGATTTATATAGTATATACAAAACGTGCAAAACTATACCTACATAAATAATAATATTTATTATGTTTTGATAGAAAATAATTAAACGAAAACACAGCACACTTATAAGACAAGGTAAAAACACTAAAGCACCTGCGGAAGGTTCTGAAACCCTCTGGTGCGAGTCTTGTTGATCCTCCAGCACGTTACGTTTTGAAAAATTTTCTTTAGGTAGTAGGTATACTATGGTAAGATTTGTATATTTGTTTAAGTAATCTAGAATCCTTGAGAACGCGCTATCTGCTGAACTCTATATTACTATTACTACTATAACTAGTACTAGTACTATATATTATATACTCCTTTTTTTTCTCTTTTTTTTAACAAAATTTCAAGATCAACGACGAACACACTTTTCAACAAACATTTTTAATTTATTATCAACACTTGGCACACTTGGTTAAATAATATTCTTAGAACAATCACACTGTTTTTTTTTATATCCTTTTTTTTTCTTACTTTTTAAATTACTATATATTATTTGTTACTTTTTTTTTTTTAATATCAATGGCAACTAATTTTCTGGTAGTTATAGTAGTCGATACAAGACAGCACTAAGAACTTTATTTCCATTTAACATATTTCTTTATTTAAACAAATTATTTTTTTACCGGTATTTGTCAAAAATTTAAAGAAACTGGAGAAACTTGAAATAACTGTTAACAATGCTGCGTCCGTGACGCGACTGAGATTATCTGCTGGGTTGCACAAGACTATATGATTTGATTCGTTGTCGTCGTTGATTCTCCTCGAATCACCACAACACAACGCAAGTCTCGACACAACAGCATAATAATGTTTTCTGATATGGATGCTTTTTTTGTGACGTCATAGTTAGTTGTACGTCGTAGACAATGCGATTATAGCTTTGTTGAGCTTTTTCATGATTAGTTTCGTTTCATCGCAGGGCGGTCGTCGGTAGGTATAAAGCTAAATAATAAAAAAAAAAGAACTTGGAGCTTTTGCAGAGAGTATTATGGTATCGCCGCGTATGGTAATGGCATGGCATGATGGTCGATGATGGGAGCAAGATTTGAATTATTTGATTCTAACTTCTTCTTGTTTTTTTGTACCTAAGTTCAGTTATTTTCAGTTGCATAACTATACGCATGTGCAACAACGAACAAATGAGCTTATACATACAAATACCTATTAATTAATACATTAATATATTTTATATATATATGTATATATATATATTAATTAATCATACATTAATAATTATTAATCGTTTTTTTTAATAGTCCATCACCCTTAAATGCTGTTAAAAATAATCCGCAATAAGAAGAAGAACTCCTAAGCTCTGTACCAACAGCCAACCAAAAAGTCAGAGACAAAAGCATGCTTGGAAAACACGTGTAGAGCTTGAGTTTTAAAGGGGAGGGTGAAAAATACACAGTTAGAAAAGTAACAGTGATGATGATGCAACGAACGACTAAAAGAGACGCTCTCTTGGAGAATGAATTCTGAGATAAACGGTGACGTCATTATCGCTATACTCTTTACGTCATTGACCTTACCTACTAAATCCTGTAGTGGGTTGTTGGCGTTGCGAGCGATTGACTGAAGTGAAAGCTTATTTTTACTTCAATGAAAATGTAAAGTGCCGTAAAAGCTCGACGTCAACATAATCTTTTTGTGTTTAAAAAAATATACATAAACGTAGTCGTAAAGCACCATGTGCGTATTAATTTTAATATTTTATTTTTATAATTTTGGAAAATTGTAAGTTGGAAGTATCTTCTTTTTGGTTTTTGTTTGTTTTAAATATTATCTAAGGCAAAGAAAATAATGCAATAGGAAGTTATCCGTTACATACATATGAGAATAAGTATTTCAATCACAAATAATAAAAAAAAAACCTAAATCTACAAACTTAATACATACATTTCGGTCCGGTGGAAATCATTTTGACTCATTTAGGACATATAGTGCAGTGGTGAGTTCACTTTGCTTTCGTAATCAAAATGATGAAATGTATGTTTTTTTTTTTTCAAATTTGTGTTGATCCTTTTTTTTTATACTGCACTACAAAAATTGATATTTTTGAATAATTTTTGCAATTCGTACGGAAGCAAATTAATTTTGTAATCGGTGTGTATCTGAGCTTGTTTTCAAGGAAAGTAAAAATAACTTATTTTTTTTTTTAATGATAAATCTTACTCATTATAGCATATTAAATAAAATTAATCTTTTCTATAATCGATTTCATAACAAACATTACATCTTGAGAAAAATTGTGCTTTTTCTGTGCCGGTAATTTGCTAGTGATATAAATCAGAGTATATAAAGTGATCACTACATTCTTTCCAGGATAGTATTCATATGATATCTGTTATTGTGTTACTTTTGAGGTTGGTCGGAGGAGTTTATGCAGAGATCTGGGCATTTTATTCAATGAATACAATTTGATGTACATACATATATATTTATATATTGGCAGTACATAAAAGGTACCTATATTCTCTTCAATTCATAGTGTCGATATATGAAGCCAACATCTATCTCTCCGATAGTAAACGGAATTACCTGTTTCGTATCATAAGGTGTACAAAGTTTTTTCATTCCGTTTGTAACGCACAGAAATAATGATGGTAGAGAAAAATGTATTGGACACCCTCGCATAATATTTAAAGTTATTTTGATTTTTGCATGTCCGTCTGTCTGCTTAGAGAACTGAAATTTTGCACACGGGCTTTAAAAAAAAAATAATTTAAGTTCGAAAATGGGATCAATTGAGCAACTCTTTCGTAGGTTTTCCATATAAAAATTTCGTTTTTCACTATATATTTTTAAACATACGTAAACGTAAGCGTTATATATTTTTAAGCGTCTACGTAGAGAGCTGAAATTTGGTACAATAGTGTTGCGAGCGTGGCTTTTGGTTCGTTATTTAAAATACAATATTAAATTTTTAATATGCAAGTTCTTTATTTCACTCTAATCTTATACAATTCACAAACTTTCATTTAATCAACTCAACTTTAATTATCGCTTAATACTGTACTTTCAATTATCGCAATCTAATTACAACACTTTCGCACGTTTATTACTTTCGCTTGTTAACACTGCAACGTCTAAGACAAGACTCTTTTTCTGGCGGTAACATCTGTTATATTTATACCCTAGAAACTCTCCAGATTATTCTGGAGTGTTCTATTCCAGAACCTTCTTGTCTATTCTATTCATTCTATTCCTGAACATTCTCGAAGATTCCTTCACCGATTCTTCAAACCTGAAGTTGTTTACTCTCCATTGCCAGTAGATGTCACCAGTTGTCTCTTTCTATTGCACGTAACAATAGTAAATATAATTTTAAAAATAGACTAATTGGGTAACCCCTAGTGATGTTACCAAAAATCAAATTGCTGTTTTTTATGTACATATATACTATGGTTTTTGTTGTACTGAAAAGTTCTTCAGAATATGAAATTCTATGAAATTGGTAATAACTATAATTATTGTCTGATTAAACGTTCTAGAAATATATGCGAAAAACCACTTCAAAAATTAAACTTCCACAAATAGGTCACCATCCGGAATTATGTGCATATGTACATAAGGGCATGCATCTTCTAAGGGTATCATAAGAATTGGTCTTAGACCAATTCTAGCTTTTTTACTTGTTTGGGAGTATACTTAATGCTTCTTTGCAAAACGTTAACCGCATCTTGTAGAGTCGCAGCTCATATTCACCGCAGATTCATAGCTTATCACAGTCTTTCCGTTCTTTTGCGTCATTTATATTTTTATAACAACCAGGACCTGGAAATAACATTTCTCTTTAACGGCACTGGAATATATTAATGGAATTTGATGATCGACTGCTGTCTCCCAAACATTATTTTTTATAACCTATGCAAATTTTGCATAATGTAGATACGAAATTTTTCTAAATAAAATCGTTTTATAGAAAGCGGTGAGCCCTTTCGAGATTCGTACAATATACGAGTGTACAGGCAATTCTCAACCTACTGCATGTGAGCAGAGAAAATTAAAAGACAAGTATACTGAGGTACTGTTAGTTTCTGGCCTAAAGCCAAAGATCATAAAATTCCATAAAGAATTTTTTTGAGAGTATAGGTACTGTGTGTAATGTGTTTCGATCAGTAGTAATAGGGCGATCTCATCAGGACAGCATCTGAGTTCACTGTAGTGTGTGAAAAGGCATAAATTTATCTTCAGAGAATTGCTGATCAAACCGAAATCCGTAGACTAGTTGATAACTTGTCAAATTCATAATAAGTTGAGCACGTACGAGTATATTGGTTAACAAGAAAAGACGACTACAAGGATCTATGTCCATCATCTTATCGCATAATCGTATATCATTTTTTAAATAGGTCTGAAGTGTATACATATATGAATATATATATACAAACCTATGCACATCTACATTTAAACTTAACTTTGATATAAATAATATTTTATTTATGATATTGAAATAAAACATTCTATCATAGTCTCATTTTTTAAGTTCGTCCTTGAATACAAAAAAGCATATTCGTTCTAAAAAGCTGTACTACCTAATGACATACTCGAAAAAACACTGTGAATGGATACCACGTTTTGTTTTTGTATTTATATTTGTTTTACTGCTGAAAATACTCTTGATAATTCCCTATGGGGTAAAACAGGTGTTTGTTGACGACGTAAACGTCATTCCTAATCGCACCAACGGGAATCTGAGCCACCTGTGCCATCATCATATTGATAGGAGAAGTATGCGCAACTCACACGCCATAGCTTTTTAGTATATTTAAAGCATGAATGAATGAACCTTGGGGGCTCCGAGAATAGCACGTGCCGCAATGACGTAAAGTTTCCAAAGTTAACGTAAAAGCCTTCATTACGTCACATAAACCGGGAACAAAAAGGGAGCATACATGGATATATAGACAGCACGTGCGGACTTGTACGCAACGTTTTTTGTTGGAATTTTTAATACGAAAGTGTATCTAAATCTAATGTATCTCATGCACATGCATGGAGAAAAACGGGCGACTCGTGGAATCGTGGGCAGTGAGTATATATAGGTACTCGGGGTTCTTTAAAATGAATTTAAATAAATAAAACAACAAAAAAACAAGGAACGTTACCAACTTTTTGAAAAGCTCACGGCGATTTATATTTAAAATTAATTTCAGCAGCGATAGGTTTGCTTATAGGATATGGCTATTTCTGACTTTCTTGTCTTTGAAAAGTTTCAATTTTACATCGATGACGCATAGTATTCTTCTTCTTTTGAGCTCTAATTTAATATTGTATTGTAGGTAAGTCTATTAGCAATTGTCACTATTATTAATAAATCTCAGTCATCTTATGTCCAATAATATTTGTGATGTTAAACCTGACCTATAGAGGGGATTCTTGAGACCTTATATAGGGTTTGGTGTGGGGAACGGCAACCCTTATTACATCCTTTGTCTGACAATGGAAATGTTATTTTTAGATGTTTCAGCCTGTGATCAAAAGCTTTGAAGTCGAAGAAAATATTTTCGGCTGTTTCGTCTCCATTCATGCAAAATTTTCAAGTTTTATTGACAATTTTGTCATCTTTTTAGGATGGTATTTCAATAGGCAATGATTGAGTCTTGGAATATTTTTGCAGTTGAACTTCTTGTCTCTGAACCTGACTCGTGACTGTGTCCTACCCTAAGGTGACTCTCCTATTACTATAGAAAGTTATTAAGTTAGACAAAAAAGGTTTTTTATTGAGTCTTAAGTTTTATATTGTTCCAACATTCAACAGGAAGAGTGAAATTTCAGTGCTTAATATGGCAGAAGTGTTGAAATTTTTTCTACACATATATGTATGAATAACTCGGTCAATATGAATTAATTGAGAATTAAGCAGATCTCGGCAATCAAATATTATTATATAATCAGAAGAATTGATAAAAATTTAATTGGCTATCGATTACTTAGGGAGCTATTCCGAATATTGTCCAAATGGAAACAAAATTATCAAATGTAGAGTAAATCAGTTTCGGGAGCATATTAATTTGTGGATGGTCATTACTTTTGTTTATTGCTGCTCTATACAGTACGATTCAGTTTCAGATGCCTTCCAGTATACCTTGAGGTGAACTAATAAACGATACAACCTTTGTATATACATGCTATGATACATATAATCTTGGAGCTTTCCAATAGTTCAAAATTGTTTCTCCTAATATTCCACTCGTTGACTACTTTTTTTTAAGGCAATTTTCTTCTATGGATGAATTTTTCAAGTGATTTTCGTGGGTGTTCTGATTACGTGTTTAAAAAAAAAAACTGACATTGTTTTAAACACAACTGCTAAATGGAGAGGGAGTATGAAAAACGGTGTAAATTATCGGAAAACCCCAACTTCTAAACGGATTTTTGTAGTAACAATAACCTGTGCAACAATTTTTTTATCAAATCATATCAAAGAATGTGGCGTGATAATCTCTAAATTACCATTGCGTAGACATGAAAAATGTAATGTTGTACTTATAAAATAATGAATGGAGTCTAATTTTGCTTAGCTTTGGTTATGTCAAATGTCAATAGACTATCACTACGCAGTCAGGAGGTTAAATCTATTATTCCTAGAATAAATCAAAAGATTATGTTATTTTAGACTTCACCGAATCACTCACTCTTGATAATGTATCCTAAGTTCAATACTTTGGGTATAGACATCAGCTACTAGCGTATGGAAATCTGCGACGTATTCGTGAATTTCACAGGAAAGTAACTTTTTTAGCCACAGTCATACCACGGAAGATATTGTAGGCGTACAGGTAAGCGAGTCGATATACACACGTCTTAAAAGAGTTGAGTATTAAAAGACGAAGGAAGATAATGGAGAATGGATATTGCAAGCTGTTTAGGGGAGTAAAATTACAGTTTCAGTCCATAGGATATTTTTACACCGAAAGTTTTTTTTGTTCGTACCTATGGAGTCTAAGATTAGAAAAAGCATACACAGTATGAACTTTAACTTTGTTGCCAATTTAAAAACATTTTTGATTTAGGACCTTTAATGTGTAACATGTGCCACATACCACTGTCAAAGAAAGCAATTTTTAAACAACCCGAGTAAAGAATTAATTTACTTTTGATATGAAATTTATAACAGTTGCTGAAATTGGATTAAAATTTTTATATTATTACCTTTGAATCTAAATGGCATATAGATGAAATTTTAGAATATCTAAATAAAATTTGTGTGAAGATTAATATTTAATAATGCATGCAATAAAAAGTAGAGTAATCGAGTAATCGAAGTACTACTAGCAACTCCTTCATAACATTGCCATAGGTATGGGTAAATATTAGCTAAAGAATTTCTATTAATATTCATATATGTATGTACCTCGAAAATTACATATAGGAAATTTTTCATGTTTGCTTTAGAGAACTTTTCGATGTAATGTGCTGAAAAGTTATTCGAAAAGTAAAAAATCTATAAAATTCCTCATAACCGTTTGTATCGTTTGTCCCCATTTGATTTTTGTTGTTGTACCATTTTCATTTGCTATTGCATATTGAAAATATAATTTATTGAACTTGGAGAAATCATATAATAATATTAATTATATTCATTAATTTGACTTAGATTCATTTTATTCATATGCATAAAAAAATAATGAATTTTGGAATGTAATGAAGCATCAAAAGGACAAGAGTACGACAGTACATAAAACCGGCAACAGAGGCTTTTTTTCGAAATTTCTCTAAAAATTTTCTCTAATATTTCTCTAAAAATTTCTCTCTAAATCAAAGTCTTGTGTATAGTGACATCCAAAATTGAAGCGAGATGCGATCGAGAGCCAGATCTAAACTTTTTTTTTTTTTTAATAAATAAAAACTTTTTATCATGGATGGATGGGTTGGAGAGAGATTGAGATCGCTAGAGGTCCCTTTGAATCTTGGCATACACTATAGAATCATTTTTAGTAGGTAAAAAGATATTTTTTCGAAACTGGGTTTCTTGAAGAAAACATTTTTTTTTTCGTAATCAAAGAAATATGTTGTCATCCTATTTTAGGTAACGAGCGAAAACACTCAATTAGAGGAGTCATAACTGTGTTATAGTGTTCAACACAGTCATACATTATCATTGTTATCTTTAAAATTCGTACTCAAAAACTTAATTTCTGGTTCAATGCTCATATTTGCAGATCTGTAACTCATTTATATTATTTTATGCTACAGATTTTGAAAATTGAAATATTTAGCAAATCCTTTGATAAGGTTTCCCCGCGCCAAAATTAGTAAATAGCCAAAAGACGGCAACAGCCATACGGTATTTTGTGAAATTTGGCACAACAAAATTTCATATTTGTTTAGGAAAAAAAATATCAGTCTAGGCTAGACCACCTGGTTTGGATTTTCTGTAGTTAGTTTGGTACAAAAAAAATTAAAAAAAACCAATTTTAAGAATTTTTTTTTCCGTAGAGGAGGTGACTAGAATGTTCCACCTATAGGTGATATGCTGAAAACAAATCATTAAAATCTAACAGTGTTGAAACCAGACGCAATTTTTCTCTGAGCATTTATAATTATTAGATCTCACGTCTTTTTTTTTTAATTCAACATCATTATGATATTTCTCGAGTCCTGTTCATTTCTCAAGCCAAATTTTATTAGTGATATATTTTTGTTAGTCTTCAATAATATACAAACATACAAGTATGGAGAACAACTACATAAATAATGTTACCTTAATATTTTCGTAATTTTTTTATGAGGTAGATAAATAGTGGATTAAAGCTGTTGTATTCTTATTCCTCTAGAAATTTCTCTGTTTATTCAAGCTAAAAACCGAGAGCAAATTATATTTCTATTACTTTTTCCATATTGTTATAACAAATCGCAACTTTTCCAGATTATCTACGAAAAAAGAAAAAAATTACATAAAATCCTGGACCATATAATTCGATCATCGCCAATAATGTTCATGGGAATCCACAAGTAATAAGGCCAAACGAAGAAGCTGAAACCAATATATACAAGGTAAGTAACTTAAAGAGAATAACTTGTCTTCATTATCTGATCACTAGATCTTGTGGGAATTGTATATTGGAGAAGAAGTTTTTAGTATCTATCTACATACATTCGGTAGACACATGAAAGCTACGCTAGCCAGAGTCAGCAGAAATCCTCCGCTGGACTACATAATAGTTCATTTCATATATAGACGCTTAGCTCTGTAGCTGTAACTTGATTCTCGGATCAAACATCCGAGGTTAAATGCTTTGTGCTCTTTAAGGCAGTTGCAAGGCTACAATCATTGTTCTATTCTTATGCGCGATTTGATCAATTATTTATATTAATAAATTATGTCTTTACTGGACTTTAAGTAGAAAGCGGAAATTTTTGCTGCGAATTGAATTGTGATGAATTGCGAGATTTTTTTTTTTTTTTTTAATTGAGTGCTAAGAATTTCACTTGGCAATTATAACTTAATTTTTATTTCAGCCTTGGTATAATTCAGTGCAACTACCTGAATAAAATGCTCATGCTATGCATCAGAATTCTGTAAAAAAAAAAAACACGTAACAAATGTATTTTATCGTTGCACGCATTTTTTTAGTGTGTCTGACACATATTTGCGATTAGAGAGAAACTTTCTTCAAAAATTGCTCATAATTTAAAGATCAAATCTAGCTTGATTTTTACAATTCGTCATCATGTTATATCAGCATCATCTTTGACTAGACTCTCCCTGATAATCTCTACATCAGCAAAACAGTTGATGGTAATTTTGGTCTTGTTTTTTTTTTTTGAAACATCTAGTTTCTTGAAATCCAGTCTGGAAATCCTTCCGTTGTTTTTTATACAGGGTGTTTCCCCTTAGGAGGTCCATAGAGCGGGAAGTGATAGTACTCACCTAGACGAACCAAAAATTGTATGGCAGGGGGGGAGGGGGGGCAATATCAACCGTTTAGGAGTTACAGGGTGATTCATAAAAAAAGCTAGGTTTTCGCAAAACACCCTGTATCTTAAAAACTACAGGGCGTATGGTCACATTTAAGAGCTCACTGTATGCAGAACTTCATGGAAAGAAAATCCGAAATTTTTAGTTTAGACCTTTATAACTTCTAGGGATGCGGGGCTGGTTGAGCTGTCGTTGGAAAGCCCATGAAGTTCTGCATACAGTGAGCTCTTAAATGTGACCATACGCCATCTAGTTTTTAAGATACGGGGTGTTTTGTGAAAACCTAGCTTTTTTTATGAATCACCCTGTAACTCCTAAACGGTTGATATTGCCCCCCCCCCCTGCAATACAATTTTTGGTTCGTCTAGGTGAGTACTATCACCTCCCGCTCTATGGACCTCCTAAGGGGAAACACCCTGTATATGTCATCTAAATCTGTCGGATCAATTAAAGACTGCAATGCTTGGAGACCTCACTAGTTCAATGGTGTAGTATTCAGGACGTGTACTTATATATATATATATATATACTATATATAATTCTTACTATCTTTCTTATATCTAAGAATAAGATGGTCTTGGAATATATTCAATGATAGGGGTAGCGGGCGATGTTAATATTTTAGAGCTGCGCTGTATCGTAAAACGACTTTATTAAAGTAAGCATGCAAAATTTACAAACACCATTGTAATAAAAGTAGGATACTTCTGTCTTTTTAGGGCAACATCATCTATGACCCGACGGAACCATCCTCAGTTCTTAAACTTGTCATTCTGTGTGTACTTCATGAAGGATGCAAATTTTAATATAATTCAATCTGATCTTCAACCTCAACATAGCTGCGAAACTGGTATTCAAGTCTTAAATGATCGTTGCACAGTTCTTGACTGGAAAAAAACTTTGAGTACTGGTATTATTAAATTTCTCAAATCCTTTTGGGCTGTCATATAAATTATCGAAACCATTTAAATTTTATTCCCAGCAATTCATTTAGTTAAAAGCTTTCTTTATTAAAGTTGATGGCTCAACATCATCCTCATTTCAGCTACTATGCGGTGTGGCTCAAAGGTCTGTTATGTCTATGCTGATGACATACAGTTGTACGTAAGTAGGTCGATCGGTCTTATTGAAGATGACATTGCTCGCATTATTAATGATGTGTTCCGTATGTATGAGTGGCTAGTCAATGATGGTATCTTATTAAATCCAATAAATTACACTGTTAAATTCACCTGGAAACTCTGAAATGTGTAGTATTAAAAAAAATCTTTCCTTTTGCATTCATTTTCAATATGTAGATGGTATTTAAGCAACTTTACTATATATGAAGGTTCATAAGAAATAATCAAAAAACATTCAACCTCCTGTACTCCTCGTAGAGGGTGATAGTTCAAAACTAAAGCACTCTTCTAATCAAGACCTTTCATCTACTTTTTTGTGATATTATAAATTATTTTAATTAAAGTGAAAGTAAAAACAAAATCACAATCAAATAAATAATTTACATAAAATTCTTTATGCATAAAATGAGAAGACAATACGGAGAGAGATTAAAATAAAACGCGCGAACTAATGTACATATGTATGTACATACGTAAATACGTGTTACTTGTACGTACCTCTACTTATTTAACACAGACATCATCTCAAGTCTCAATTTGTGTACATCACAGATCCTCCGGGGGAACGGTTCACGATTTTCTCATGCAATTTTCTAAATAACTCGTTATTTATGCCTAAACATGGTGCTAAAATATTTTTACTTTTTCCTACAATTTAATTGTACAGATCGTGACAACTTATTTAAAATTATTAAATATTTGGGATTGGCCGGTACGAAAAACTTAAGGTTTGGTAAGGAGGTATGTAAGTCAACCGCATGCTATTGTGATTTGTTGTTCGTTCATATGCGCAGATACAATATAATGCCTGAAGACGAATATAACTTTTACTTTGCCCTCGTAGATAATTCCTTGGTTGCATTCTGTACTCTACTGATCATGTCTTCACTACTTTTTACCTCTGGTAGATGAGAAGAATGCAGCTCCGGTATCTCGATCGTGGAAAATAATACGATCCATGCGGCACGGAGTATTGTTTCAGATTTGATTAAATTCAGTAATAGCAAATAAGCTATTAGAGTGATAATCAACAGAATGGGATGCTTTTTTTCTTAAACAATTAAGGATTTTAGGAAAGTTCATAAATCGTTATCTACATTTTTGTTTGCATTGTTTTCAATTTGATCGAACCAATCCTGCTAATATTTTGAGGAAATAAAAGGTGCTTGGTTTAATTCAACCATATTTCTATTGGTTTATATTAATACATTATTGATCTAGAAACTTTTGACTGGCCCATTCGCAACAATAAAGAAATATTAGGCTTAGGTGCATTCAGAATTTGACATTGAGAATCTCTTTTTCAATATCAGTAATTTGCCCAATGATTTTTCTTTTCCAGTATATAATGAAAGTAAAAAAATATATTGGATATAAGATGCCTGCATTTGTATTAGCTAAGAAGATGAGCAAATGAATACCTAACAAGTTATGAGATAAGCAATTCACTATATATATATTTTTGACACCTTGAGTCTACTCAAAGGAACAACTCCCGGTCAAGACAGGATCTCTTATAAATGATTAAAAAAGCCCGTTTTTCATTCAAGCAGAGATACATATCTTTCTTAAACAACATCATTGACACAGGAACTTTCCCACAAGATTGGAAAATTGGCACAGTCGTCCCAATCCCCAAAAGATCCAACTCTTCACACAATGTAAACGGCTACAGGCCCATCTCGTTGTTACCATGCCTCTCCAGACCGGGTAGAGGGACTATATCGCTCCTACATGAACTAGAAGAGCACAGAGCAGAGGGACTTTCCTCGAGACAGCACGGGATCTTATCGGCTGACGGGTTAGGTAAACACATATTGGCTAAAAGCCTAGCTGTCTGGAGAATTGATGCCAAGTTCATCCGACTCACCCAAAACTCCCTAACCAACAGAAAGATACTGGTTAAAGTTTCCTATCCCCAATCATCCCCCTGGATAACGGGGTTCGACAAAGCTCACACTTCTCAACCAGCATCTTTAAAGTTTACATAGACACTCTAATGTTAAAAGCCTCATTTACGCAGACAATCTTTTAATTGTAGGACACAGGCACGAATAGGAGGCTAACACACGGGTCAAGAATGCTTTCAACCATGCCAACATTTGGGCAGACACCAACGAAGCGAGATTTCCTATAAGCAAGCTGGAGCTACTGCACGTTTGTAGGAAAAGAGACTGCAGGACTAGCAGATGCCATATTCAAGAGTTGAACCTGACAGCCAAGGACGCCCTTAAAATCCTAGGGATCTACATCACCAGGAACCTGAAATGGAACCTACAGGCCAACGTGATAGCCTAAGACCTGGATAAAATCCACAACCTAACCAGAACCCTGGCGTCCAGGAACAGAGGAGCTCCACCTAACAGCTTAGGTAAAATAGTCAAGGCCCTCGCAGACGGCAAAACCAATTACGGCTTAACAATTTATGGACATGCAGCCCAAACAGCCATACAAATGGTGCAGGTTAAGTTAAATAATGTCGTCAGAACAGCCACGGGAGCATTCAGAACCTCACCTATACAGGCCATGCATATCGAATAAGGTTTCACAACAATGGAGCACAGGATAGCAAAAAGTGCGCTAAATATCCGCTTCACAATAGAATAAGGTACTATTTAAGTAATCCCCCACCCCGAGTCCCATAAACTCTAAGTAAGTCCGTTTCAATAACAATAGAGCTTGGCATCCCAATACCTACTATCACAGACACCAGTCCTAGACCCCATCCCTTACTGCTATCCTCTTCATAGACATTTCCAAATGACACTTACCACACACAAAAAGGACGAGACACCGACAGAACTATACGGAAAAAAAATTCCTCGAAATAGGGGAAAAATTCAAGGACAACGATTTCTGATACACTGATGCCAGCTGCTCACCAGATGGCACAGGAGCAGCAGTGGTTAGACAAAGCAAAGAGGCATGGGAGACAGTTTATACAGCAAAGCTCCACCCGGAGACCCAGGTACAAACCACTGAGCTGCACGCAATTTCAGCAGCCATCCGAATAGTCAGGACAAAGGATAAAACAATCGCCATCTGCACAGATTCCAGAGCAACCTTAAAAGCGATAAAAAAAACAGGAAAAACAACTGCCCACTCATCCAGGCAACCAGAAACGTTCTCCGAAACTTTAAACTAACGCTAATATGGATACCTGGACACGTTGGCATCACTGGGAACGAGAAAGCCGATGTGCTTGCCGAAAATATCGCTAGGAACCTGATTGAAGTAATCACAATACCAGTAGACCCGAGATTGCTCATAAAAGCTGGATAGAAGGAGGCAAGCAGAATGGAGTCGAAACGACACCTTTCTACGAACCCACTGGCCCACAATAGGAAAACCAAATTACAACACCGACCTCAGCAGGAGGCAAGCCGTTAGCCTAACCAGACTAAGACTCGGACATACTAAACTGACACACGGACATATAATAGGAATATCCCAAAGACCCATCTGCTCAACCTGCCAAATCCCATTAACCGTATGCCACCATCACAGAACTAGAAAAAGATAGGTAAAATAGGCATATGTAATCCTAGCATAAGGTAGGCTAAGTGTAGAAACTAAGGAATTATATAATTAGAGGTAGAGCGCCATATGGTCAAGGAACCGAGTGCGCATAAATAGGTACGTAACCATTCATGTTCACGTAGCTAAATTAAATAAATAAAAATATTTTTTTTCTACTTCTTGAACAATAGAGGTAAGATCATTTTGCTGAGAGGAATTACGATAAGAAATGGATGTTTTAGAATAATCACAAGCGATTTTTATCCCCGTATATCATTAATATGGCCCACGTTGGTCAATAGAACCATGGTCCCATAATTCACTAAGACTGCTTGTAGTCAGTGGAAATAAACGTATCATTTAAATATATACAGTCATTTTATTTCTTATATATATGCGACATAGTGGGCAAGATTTTTGGTAAAACTCTATATTTTCTGAGCATTCCACACACATGCAGAGATGCCTGCATGGGAGAAGTACTACACATTTAACATGCTCCTGGCAAACTATACACAGATTATCATCTATGGGGTTCCTGTTAGGATTTTCATCTGATTCTGATGTATCTTGTGGTCTAACAACAGGCACACCAGTTGTATTGAATACCTGCTGTTGTCGACTTGAGTGACGAAATCGACGGTATCTACCAGCTACATTCTGTCAAGAATTTTAATTAATTAATTTTAATCAGAATTTTCATATATATTTTGCATTTCACCTTACCTGACTCATAGTTAAATAAAGGCGAGATATAGACGCATATACTCGTCGCTTATATATTACAAGTAGGAAAACTGCTACTAATCCCAGGATTGAATGTTTTGGAACATTATAGATTGAAAGGGTCATTTTTTCCAAGATGATAAATATAGAATTAGTCAATTCACCGACCAAGTGATATAGCAAAATTGTGGACACTATTAAAAGCTTTGGTGCCGCTACTATAAAACCCCAAGATATATCTCCAATTAATACCAATGCTCCCCTTGCATTTATAATTAGACATTCTAGAAAAATATATACCGCTTCTATTAGCGTCTTTATTTGCATCTGACCAGTGGTAAAAAATCTAACTATTTCGCTTATCGTTATTTCTCCAATACGAGCCAAGCTATTTACGGTGTTCACAAGTCCTTTTCCCATATTATTTACGACTTCTGTAGTATTTCCACATACATCATAAAGAAAATTTGTGAGTTCTTCATGGATAATAATAGCACAATTAACAGTCGTTAGGACAATTATGTAAATAATTTGACCAATCTGTATAGCTGCTTGCAAAACAAACTTGCCAACAATTAAACTTGATGTATATAGAATATTTATAAATTTTATGATAATTTTGAAAATATTGGCAACGTATTCTAACATTTTCACTTAATTAAACATTGATAAATATTCAAAGTGTTCAAATTTGAAATTGGTACTTAGGTATGTTATTTACGTATTTTGCTAGATGCGCTGTCATTTTGACATTTTCAAGAGGCAGAGTGCTAAAAATGCATATTAGGAGTTTTTCAGTTAGCATGGGCGCGTTCACTGCCACTTCGGTAGCGTAGTCGTTGGCGTAGTGGTTCTGTCAAACCGACTACGATCGACTATCCTCCTGAGCGTAGTCGAATGCATTGAATAAATAATAATTATAACTATATTATTCAATGAGTCGAATGTAGTCGACTATTTGGTACATTCAATGTGCGGAGTGAACGATAGTCGTAGTCAAGCGTAGTCGTTTACTGTCAAAATTGGCGGAGTGAACGCTCGGTAGTGACTCGTAGTCGACAAAAAGTCACTATTTCGGTGGCAGTGAACGCGCCCCATGTCTCGCATTAATTGAATCATTTTTTTTCTAAGGCAATGAAATATGATATTGAACGAACGAACGATCCCACAACCCTAAGCATTTTTAAAAGTAAATTATTGTTAAGTTGGTAATCTAAAATTTGACATTTCAATAATCTCAAACCACAACTCACGGTCCCAGCGTGTTTTTACAGTTGCACAATGGATAATATTGAGAAGCTTTATAAATGTTATGAAATCCTTTCTGACGCTGGAAATAAAATCGAAGAGGTATGAATAAAAATTTGTTGATTTTAAATTTATTAGATGTTATAAATGTGATTTTTTTTTACAGCATGAGTCAGAGTACAAGGAAATTCTGAAAGCCGTGAAAGGATCTTCCAAAGAAAAGCGATTAGCATCACAATTTATTGGAAAATTTTTTAAATGTTTTCCCACACTTGCTGATGTTGCTATAGATGCACAATTAGATCTTTGCGAGGATGAAGATATGCAGGTAAATATTTAATAAATTAAAGTGTTGAAATTTTTTAGTTACATACATACCCAAACTTCATGCAGCACTTGCGCTTTGATTTATTGTGAATTTACGAATGGAGTCTTGTTAGGCCTTCTAATTTTTTAATAAAATTTCGATGTAAATTCTGTTGATAATATCATTTTTATAGTTTTTATATTAATAATAAAAAAATTATTTGGTTGCTGTTCATGGTGCTCCTTCATCCGGGATTTAGGATCAAATTTTTATAACCTAAAAGTAAACATACAAAATTGATATAAAACATTAACTGTAAATAAATAAATATAAATACAAAGAAAACTAAGGCAATTAGGCTCACATAGAATGATAAGATAAGTTGGAACCTGGATTATAGAAAATACAATGTAGAACACTAAACAAGGAAAATAAAACGCCATTTGAGCATTTTAAAGTAGACACATGTATTGTAGAATTGCGTCCAGTTAGTTTTGAAGCAAATATTTCTTTGAATATAGAAATTATGCACGCAAATTTCAAACAGGCTGTAAATTCCGCCTTTTCAATACAATTATTTATTATTCTCGTTAAAGGTTCAGTCATTATATCTTTGAAGTCTTTTACTATTATTCCATCTAATCCTGGTACTGTGCCCTCTCTCTCAACTAAGATAATACCCCTTGTGCATCAGCATTGATCACTGGCCTGATATACACAGTTTAACCTTGTTACATTTCTAGTTGGCTCACAAACATGATTCCATTTATCCTCCAATTTTTGTACTAGTGAGGGGCCAAATTCACAAATTGTTTGTGTCTCCCAAATTACTCTTTCTTATAGTCTTGTTGATTGTTTTCCAACATCTTTTTTAAATAGATACATGTTTCAAATTTCAACAGTTTTCAGTGTTTTCAAACAAATGTTATAGTAGAATAGAAAAAAACATTAAGAGAACAGTATTAAAAAATACACAAATTTAATAACTCTTTTTAATAAAAATCCACTCGTTTAAAACGACCATCTTATATTAGATTCATAACAAATAAAAATGTCTGTTTTATCTAACTTAACTATTTAGATACGACGACAAGCTATTAAGGATCTGCCACAATTATGTAAGGATACAAAAGAACATACTGCTAAAATTGGTGATACTTTGGCACAACTTTTAGTGCTCGATGATCCTTTAGAATTGCAGCAAGTCAATATGTCTCTCCAAACAATTATAAAGGTATGTAACCTATCCATATAGAAAATCTCCAGTAAAATAACTTTAAATATTAATTTGATAAATATACAAATTCCAGTTTGACGCCAAAGGAGCACTTACAGGAATCTTTAGCCAAATAACATCAGGAGATGAGCCCACACGAGAAAAATGTTTTAAATTTATTTCCGGGAAAATATTTACATTGGGATCTGATATAATTACAAAAGAAGTTGAGGATTTCATAATTGAAGAAATTAAGAAAATATTGCAGGTAAATTGATTATAATATAAAATGAGAGAATTTGATTTAAAGAAAAATCAGTTAAATTGTGCAACTAGGAGAGCGATGTACTAAAATTAGAAAAAAATTAATTGCACTTTTGGATTCAATAAAATTTCCGTTTTGCTTATTGGCCTCGTACTATTAGAATAATTGCTGAATTTATATTAAATTCATTTTGCATTCCAGTGAGACATTTTTAACAAGAAAATCTTCTGAACAATTTTACTATCCTAACACAATATAATAAGAGCCTACCTCTTATGTAAATTATTTATTTTGAAAAAAAAAAAAAAAAAATCTCACTAATTTAGAAAAAAGAGCAGTTGTTCGACGACATTTAAAACTCGATGAAAAAATCCCCGTGCAGTGCAGCAAATTGCTCGCTCCGCTTAACCCTAATCTTAATCTTCTGTGCCTTTAACCTTCTCTTTAGATCCTTACACATTTGCATCTTTCGAAATTGCAGGCACAACTTTTCGGGTTTCATAGGTGCTTATATGCAGTGTGTAATCGTACCTTAAAAATCAAAGTATGGTTTTTTTTATTATAAAGAAAGCAACTTAACTTTTTGAGGACCAAAGGGGGATAATACGATATCAGGCAAAAATTTCTATGCAAAGAACATTCGAAGTGTGAAGTAGCAGTTGGACGAATATTTGTCAAAAGCTGATTTTTCGCCTTCAAAATCCACATATGTATACTCCATATACTCCCAGCGAAGATGACGGCTCGCCCCAATCTGATAATACATTGGACGTTCCCACAATACCTAGTGCAACGACTGAGCTCGCCCTGAGCTTCCTAAGTGGAAGAGTAAAGTGAACCAAATTTTTCTCCTCGTTTCGAAACTCCACCTTTTGAAAAACCTTAAAAGACTATTGGGACATATCGGTAGCGAAAACTGAAGTCGCTTTCCCTTTACTATCAAAATGTAAGGGGGATTCGGACAAAAACTGCACATATCTTCAAATCCTCTGTTGCAAATTGTTTTGATATCGTTGCTTTCACTGAAACTTGGTTGCATCATGGCTTTCGTGATGCCGAAATTTTAGACAATTCTTACCAGATTTTTAGAAAAGATAGACATACAGATTCTGAGGCTTGTGGTGGTGGCGTACTCCTCGCATGCAAAAACCATTTTAATTGCAGCCAAATTGACGTTCCCAGTTTTTCCAACACTCTTGACATTGAACTTATTGTTCTTAAGTTGTCTCTCTTAAAACACGACTTATACATATTATGTTGCTATATTCCTCCAGACTCCATAAACAGCGTTGATGACAAAGGTCAAAATATTTATGACCTACTCAATTCAACATCTAATTTTATTCACGGCAAGATGCAACTTCTTGACGAACTACTACTTATTGGTGATTTTAACTTACCCAATATACAATGGGTACTTATGAAGATGACGATGACTATCTTCCTCTTAATAACTTGCCTACAAAGGAATCACTATTCCTTGGCAATATGTCATCTCTTGGTCTCAGTCAAATCAGTAATGTAAAGAATGACATGGGTAGGCAATTAGACCTGGTTTCCTCTACTGACGCGGGTAACTCTTTAGTCGAACCTAGCCCAGTTATAATGTCTACTCTTGACAAATATCACCCCCCTCTACTAATTTCATATTGTTATGAAACTGAAAACATTACTATTTGTGATGAAACACAATACCTCTTCAATTTTAGAAAGGCTAACTTTCCGGAACTTTCCAGTAGACTTATGTCTATTGATTTCAACACATTACTATCCAGCAGCAGTGTTGACGAAGACGTTTCTAAATTTTACATAATTATTTTCGATTTATTTTCCTCTCACGTTCCTCGCGAGCGACAGCGGTCCTCCAAAACATCTCCGCCTTGGTTCAATAAAGAACTTAAGCATCTCAAAAATAAAAAGAATAAATTGTGGAAAAGTTACATGAGGGACAAAGACTTTATAAGTCACAACAATTTCCTCACATCCTACAATGAGTTCAAAGAACTTTCCTCTACACTTTATGATGAGTATATTCAAAACATGCGCGCGAAATTATTTCGTGACCCACGTATCTTTTTTAAATTTATTAATATGAAGAAAAAAACAGACAACTACCCCAATACCATGAGGTACAAAGATTCTGCTAGTGATGATTCATCCGAAATTTGCAATATGTTTGCTTCATTTTTTGACAATGCATTCTCTTCGTCAAATTTCCTTCCTCGAAATGACAACTTTAGTCATATGAACGATTCTCACAATGTTTCATTCACTATCCCTACAATTGCGCAAGAGGATATACTCGATCATATTAACGACCTTCCAAATGACTTCACAACGGGCCCTGATGGCATCCCTCCAGCTTTCTATAAGTCATGTTGCCATGCCCTTACAGCTCCGCTGAGAATTATTTTCCAAAAATCACTTAATAGTGGTTGTTTTCCTCAGCTATGGAAAAATTCTTTTATCATACCTATCCACAAAAAAGGTAGTAAAAGTGAAATTTCTAACTATAGGCCTATCGCAAAATTATCTTGTATGCCTAAATTATTCGAATCTATCATTTACTCTCAGCTATCAATTTCCTGCAAGAATTAGCTTTCTTCAAACCAGCATGGGTTTATTTCGGGCAGGTCCACAACCACTAACTTGTTGGAATTTGTCTTGGATACCATTGGCTGGTTTGCAAAAGGTTATCAGACAGATTGTATTTATACTGACTTTAGTAAAGCGTTCGACAAGTTATCTCACTCTGTGATACTCTTTAAAATGGAAAAGTATGGGTTTCACCCAACATTTATAAAATGGACGGAGTCTTATTTGAATAACAGAACATATCAAATATTATTCCGTCATTCCATCTCTAGAGTCCTGAAAGCTTCGTCCGGCGTACCTCAAGGGAGTCACTTGGGCCCGTTGTTTTTTATTCTATCTATTGACGACATTGTCTCTGTTGTGAGGCACTGCAAAGTATTGATTTATGCTGACGATATTAAACTTTTCGCTCAGATTAAATCTGTTAACGATTGTGAACTGATACAGGATGAACTTCACAAGTTTTACGTTTGGTGCAAAAACAATAATTTGGCTCTCAATATCGACAAATGTGAGGTTATGACTTTCCACAGGAATCAGAAACCGATCACTTATGATTATGTGTTCTCGGATTCCACGATTCGCCGTCGCGAGGGTGCTGTTTGTGACTTGGGTGTCAAATGTGACCATAGATTGAATTTTATCTCTCACATTAACTACATGGTATCTAAGAGTAACTCTATGCTGGGCTTTATCAAACGTTGGTCTCGAGAATTCTCGAATCCCACCATAACATTGTGTTTGTACACTTGTTTTGCAAGACCTCTCCTTGAATACGCTAGCCAGGTCTGGTCTCCATTTTACGGTACACACATCGACCGCATCGAGTCTGTTCAGCGGAACTTCCTGCGCTTCGCTCTTAGGCACCTACCCTGGGACAATTCATTGAATATTGCGGCAGTAATCTTAAGAAAAAGTTTAGCGCGCCGTCGTCCTCAAAGGGTTAGGTCTTTTTTCTTTTTATAATATTAATTAATTAAAAACAAACAGCAAACCAGTTCGCTTACATTTTATATTTTGCTTTGTTTGAATCTAATTTGAGGAATGCAGACTTGCTAATGAAAACAATACAAATCCTATTCCAGTACAGAACTGAGGTTGTTTTGAAAAAAAAAACCCCCCACTTCATTACAACATATCAATTGTATCGAAACAGTTAATTTTTGATTTGTTCCAGTATTAAAAACGGTCGGTATTTCGCAATATCTCATATAAGATATGAAGCGAACCAGCTACATTTTTCCATGGTCTCGTCTGCATTTTCAACTTTTTCATCCTTCAGAGATTTACATTTTTTCCAGTATCGCACAAAAATAACAAATTTCATAGATCATTTAATCTTTACCTGTGTGCAATTAGCATACTCAACAATATTAAAGTATATTTTTTTCCTTGAATGTTTTAGGATGTGACTGCAGATGAGTTTCATTACTGTATGAATATTTTAAGCTGCACGAAATTGGGGAATACTATAACTGGACATACGGAATTAGTAAACTTGGCAATGGAACAAGCTGAACTGGGAGCTGATATTGACGCCATTACAATAGAGGATGAGATTGTTGAGCGATTTATACAATGTGCTAATCACGCTTTACCATATTTTTCGGTAAGAAATTTTTATTTAACCTCTTCATGCCAAATTATGATTCAATTCGTATAAAAATTTTTTACTTGGTGGAGATGTATATTTTAAGATAAGTATATTTATTTATATTTTAACATTTTTAACATAGAATACAAGAAATATAAAACAGATGTCCTAGAGAGGATTTAGGGATATGGCGTCATATGACGCCAGTTGGTTATTTTGTTACCTATAATACCGACGATTACATATGCAAGTAACTTCGCACGGTAATCATTATTTTCTAATTGAAGTAATAATTAAACATCAGAATTAAGTAATTATTTTTATTATAATTTTCACACTGTATTTTTAATTAAACATTTAGTTTTTTGTATGAAATTTTCTCATACATTCAGGGCAAACCGGTTCATTGCACTTGCAACCCTTGTACCGCGTTTTACGGAAGCACATGAACTGTGGCACCTTGGAGCAGATTTAATATCTACCTTTTTAGGGAAATAACCATTTTCGTCATAGCATATGCAGCCTGGTGTCTTTGATGGGACTAAACGTTTCTTCCTTGGTTTTTCGGCATCCGCATTAGATTGACCAGGTCGTCCCCTTTTCTTTGCATTTGTTTTTCCTATAATTAAAAGTGTTTCTGCCAGCTCTGCTTTAAAATCTAAAAGATGTTTTGTTTTGCCAAAATGCTGCCTATAAAGAATCCACGAGTTAACGGTAGCCATGTTGAACAGATGAAAAATAATTCGAAGGTAGTACTTCGTGTGTTTAAATCCATTTGGGTAATGACTTATCATCCTATCCATCAAGTCAACACCACCCATAAATTTGTTATACTCCAGTATAACATAGGGCAGTGCAACTTTAATATATTGTTTTTTCTTCCTATCCCATCTAGTTCATCTTGTGGTTCAAGGTCACCATAATTAGATGCACCTCTTTATTATATAGCCAACGCAGTACTGTTATATTGTCTGATGATGTTGCATAAGTTGCTTCACCTCTTTTCAATTGTTGCTTAGGAATTAATTTATGTTTAACTTCAGAAACTCTGTTTAGTCGAAGAGTTTCAATCACAAACAGATTTTTTTCTTGCAAAGCTCTGATCAGCGGAAGGCTTCTAAAAAGTTTATCCATTATGTTTTTATAACCGGTAGGATATCTTATGTATGTCAATATCAAATTTATACCAAGGAAAACCTTTAAGTATGCGACAGTAATTAAAAAGGTAGCAATGTCACATTGAAAAGCGTATCTATTTGTCTCAAATACGATCATCTCCAACAAATCGTCATTGAAAAAATATTTGAAAAAATTTACGAATACTTTGTCTTCGCCTTGATAGGCTGGAGGAATTCCGTAAAAGTCGTTATCTTTACCCGACAGCCATCTGTAGTTTCTGAGATACTCCGATGTTGACGCTATACATGCATTGTCGTTGATTTCCAAAGCACTTGTTTCCTGAGAATCTTAAAGTCCATCCCCATCAACTTCATCAGACTCGTTGCAGTTGCATAATTCATCGAAGTAGTCTTGAACGAAATCGTCATCATCGCTGTCTAGTACACTACATTCTGAGTCTGAAGGTAAAAAACACAAGTCTTCAACTTCGGTATCTTGTAATGCCGTTCTTTTCTGAAAGTTAAACGAAACATTCGGATAGGATCATATTTCAATTAGTTTGAAATTTCCGAAATAAAATGACCGACAAAGGTGTAAGTATACCATGAAAAACAAAAATTTTAAACTATATCGAAAATCTATCATTCTTATATAAAAATATTGAGCCGGTAACACTACGGATAGGAAAATACTGAAGAAATTATGTGATTCAGTGAAAGTGTCAATTTATTGAAAGAAGATAACAAACAAGCCCAATGGCATCACATGATGCCACATGCCTCTACTGAGAATTAAAAAATCTAAAAGGCCAATTACTTACATACAGTATCGGCCAAAACAAATGCAACTCAAATACCTCTCACGATATTAACCAGCAAAATTCAGCAACTTTAAAAGAAAGTAAATTATGTTTATTTCAAACTTTTTTAAAGAAAATCAAACACAATCTTCAAGCAATCTTTCATTTCTACCTACAAAATAAATTAAATTTACGAAAACTTATTTCTTTGATGGGACAAAACAAATGTAACTTCGTGGTTTAAATTTTTTTTTTAATTATTAATAAGCTACTTAGTATTTTGTGGCAAATCCATTATTTTTAATGACAGCTTGGCACCTGCGAGGCATGGAGTCAATTAAATTATCAATTATTGTTTGTGGGATCTCATTCCACACTCTTTTAATTTCCTTAAACAATACACTTTTGTTTTGTTACTAATATTTTCACTCTGTACTTTCATTTTAGCAATTTCCCATAGATTTTCTATGGGGTTTAGATCAGGCGACTGGGCTGGCCACTGCAATAGCTGAATCCCACTCTCGTTCAGCCATTCTTTCACTGTTTTCATCGTGTGCTTTGGGTCGTTGTCATGTTGGAATGTCTGCATACGATAACATAACCTCCTGCAGTATGGATTTGTATTGAAAGCGATCCATTATATCATAAATTTTATGAACTCGCCCTACACCCTGTCTTGACATGGACCCCCAGACCATTACACAACCTCAGCCGTATTTAATGGTGGCTTTGCAATACTTTGAATCCAATCGCTTTTCTTTAAGACGCCTTACACGGCATATTCCGTCCGATCCTTTCAAATTAAATTGGCATTCATCGCAGTCCAGTCATTGTGGGAACGTGCAAGAGCTAACCTTCGCTTTCTATTTTGAATTGAAACAAAAGTTTTCTTTGCTGGTCGATAACAAGGTAATCCGTGCTCCACTGTGCGTCTTCTAACGGTTCTTTGCAATACACTTACTATATACCTTACTTAACAAATTAAGAGCATAGTTTTGATTACAAAGTAACCTTACCATTTTACTCTCAATAACTCTCAGCTGAGTAATAATTGCGTGTGTGTGTGTGTGTGCAGCCGGAGTACGAATCTGTAGGTAGGTACATTCGATATCATCAGCCCACCCCACGGCGTGCAATGACGGCACAGCGTAATATACAATGATTACTCTGCTGAGAGTTTTTGTTTGAGTTGTTTGAGGAATCGTAGTTTTTTGGTTGAGATAAATTTTTTTAGGAAAGGTATAAAAACTTTATTATGGTTGGGAAGAAAGCAAGCTTAAGATTATTAGAACAACATTTTGTTGTATGAATAGTAGTTTAGGGCGGAGAAGCTATGCAAATCAAACTTTTGTCAGTTTTACATAGAACACTGCAAATATTTTAAAATGTTAGGACCCCGTTGGGGCTCTCATGTAGTAGTGGGCAAGTCTGTTTCATGGCTTGTGAAGTATTCTCGAAGGTTTTGGCTTAGTAGAACTGTCACAAACATTATTACAGCCCGTTTGCCTATTACACAGTCCATGGAACGAACACCACTTACAATCAAACAGCTCTTCAGTAATGGAACAATACATTTGAAGAACCTTTGCCAAAAGCTGTACTTACATAAAACTAATACTTCTCCCAACCATTGTGCAACTAGCTACTGTTCGCCCATTTACTTTAGTATCATACTTAATAGTTCCCTCTTATGGGAATAATTTTGAGTTTTTTTTTATAATTAAAATTCTAAAATTCACTTTTCAGTAGTTTGTTCTAAGCTGGTCACTGTATACTGTGCTACGGTCATCAGAGTTCATCAGCTCAAATTTCAATTTATTCCTATATCTGATAATAGAATAGAATGAAATTTGAGCCGATAAACGCTTATGACCATCACATTGTGTTTCCCGCTTTACCATTTGGTTACGTCTGCTCTGCAGTAGTAGCGCCTCTACAAAAACACAAGGTACTAAGTCAAATTGCATTTCGCAATCACTGCGTAGCTCTATACACATAAGACATAATATGTGAGAATCATTTACCACGTGATTATTCTCCTACTCCTTTACAGGGAATGTTAATTGAGAAACTTTTCTCAAAGTCTAGATGTGGGACAGTGTAATCCGTGGTTTTCCGTATATAGTCCGCTTGTATATAGGAGCTTGCAAGTCATGCCTTTCCATTAGAGAGCACTGTACTCTTCGACGTATTAACCAAGAAGATTAGCTATACGGTATTGTCCAAGTATTCTGAGCCTAGCCCTTTGTGTGCCCGTCTTAAATCTCTTCTGTTTTGCTTTTTTTTTTCAGATAGTTTATACATACTGTCCTTCAAAATTTGTGCTCAGCTCAAATACTTATCTAGCTAGTAGCATCCGGGGATCAGACCAATAAGGCGCCAGACTTAATTCCCTTTGAATTTTAGAAGCACAGAAACTCTTTTCTAATTGCGGTTTTTTAAGAATCCCCATTAATAGCTTTTGGGTGGTATAGTCCTTCGGTTGGTTATTATGTCTTTACCCAATCTTAATCTTGTATGTATAATGTCAATCAGCTAACATGTGTCTCTCTGTTTATAACACTTGATTGGCCATAAAAATCTTTACCTCTGTAGAGAGAGTAAATGTAGCTCACTTTGTATAGAAGCTCCAGAAAAATTCCATATACATCTGTCGATTTGTGAGGTTGCAATGAGATTACACTTGCAGTAAGATTTTCTGTAGTGATCTTGCAGTTTTCTTAAATGAGTGTGAGTGGAGGTCAAAGTAATTCCTTATTTTTAAACTAAAATTAAAAAATTATCGTAATTTTAAATTAAATTTAATTTGTTTTTTAAATTTTGTCTCTTCTATTTCAGTCGCAAATAAAATCAACACCGTTCGTCATATACGTTTGCGATAAACTTCTTCCATTAAGCACGTGGAATATGATAGCAACTGCAGAGCATCAAGATCAGGTACAACTACGTCTTCTTAAGGTTTTTGCTGAAATGTGTGCTTATTGCGGTACTTTGGAAAATGCCTCTGCAAGAGTGGAAGCTGTATATACTGTTTTAAGGGTAATTATTTACAAATAATAATAAAATTAAAAAATGGCCTTGATTATGAAACCTAAATTAATTCGAATCCTGTCCTGGAGCAGTTGACATGAGAGTGCATAAATTTTATTTATGTTGTCAATTTTAAGCTTAAATTTTTGAATGTGTTCTAAAATTCTATAATTCTTCCATAATCAACGCCAATATGAATAAATTATTGTAAACAATTTCCTTTTTGTTTTTTTGTTTTAGGAATATATGCCTTTGCCAAAACTTGACGATGATATTCTTAATAGTACACCGTCGTTTCAATTTTCACATGCTGAATGTCTTCTTCACGCCCTTCACACCATTGGAAAACAAAATCCGGACAGTCTATCATTTACTAATGATCCAGCTAAACTTAAAGATTTTCGAGCACGTTTACAATTTCTTGCAAGAGGTACACAAGGGTAAGAATCATGATTTCTTTTTTATAATATAAAATGCTGTGAAATTTTGATATTTTTTTAGATATATTAAAAAGCTTCAAGAGGCAGTCAAAGGTAAATCTGCAGAGGAGTTGAAAACTGAAGAGAATCAATTGAAATTAACAGCTTTAAAGACAACATCGAATATAAGTTCTCTTATTCGAGACTTATTTCATTCACCTCCAAGTTTTAAGACTGAAATTCTTTTGTCTTGGGTAACACGAAAACACGTGAGTAATTTTTTTTTAAATATTTGTGCATTGAGACCATTTTTCAAATTTATTCGTGATTTGTTTGTTCTCCGTTGCTTAGTGTTCAATTAAATTATTGGATATCTGTTGGAAACGTTAACATGTGTATTTCGAGGAGAATCAAAATTAAAATTTTGTGTCATCTCTCTATTCATTTCCTTTCAATCAGCAACATTCGGCATCCGATGGTTCATATCATCCGGCCACATAACTTGTTGCTCCTTGCATACCCTCGAATTTCGTCTATGTGAGGACGTAAAGTTTTATAAAATTTGCAGTATGTTAGAAGGTCCTTATATAACGGGCTTTCCAATAAGAGGAGTTATTTTGATATTCAAAGAAAAATGGCATTTTTTTAGATGAATGATCGGATCTTTATTTCATTATAAAGAGGAAGGTATGCCGTTAATAATGGAAAATAACATCAGCCAATTGACCACCACGACCATGCCTACAGGATCATATCCTTTTCATGAAATTTTGAATAACCAAATCGCAAAGTGGCTGCCCTATGTACTCGATAGTCTCACGAATCCCATCTTTGAGGTCTTGAATCGACGCTGGGCTGTTGGCGTAGACCTTCTCTTTCACGTGACCCCAAAGGAAGAAGTCGCAAGGTGTTAAGTTACAAGATCTCGGTGGCCAATTGTGATAACCTCTTCGAGAGATAACACGGTCTGGAAACTTTTCCCGTAAAAGATCAAAGGTTTCGTTGCTTGTATGGCACGTAGCGCCGTCTTGTTGAAAGTAAACGTTGTCCAGATCAATACCATCCAATTCCGGCCATAAAAAAAACATTAATCATCTGTCGATAGCGCGCGCAATCCATTCACCGTAACTGTTGCTTCAGCCTCATTTTCGAAAAAGTAAGGTCCAATGACCCCGCGGGACCATAAACCGCACCAAACAGTCACACGTTGAAGATAGAGAGGCTTTTCAACAATAACTCTTGGGTTTTCCGAGCCCCAGATGTGACAATTTTGCTGGTTGACGAAGCCATCGAGGTGGAAATGGGCCTCATCACTCAAGATGAGTTTTCGATGGAATTGCGGATCATTTTCATGCATTTCAAGGACCCAATAGCAAAGACTCGACGTTGTTGATGATCGGCCGGCTTGAGTTCTTGTGTTAACTGAACTTTATAAGCCTTAATGACGTTTGTGGAATGCCTAATTCCAAAGAACGACGAGGAATGGACAAACCTGGGTTTTCTTCAACACTTTCGGCTACAGCAGCAATATTCTCGGCTGTTCTTGAGCGACGTGCACGGATTTTATTCTTCACATCACTAACTTGTCCCGACAGCTCGAATTTTTCTACCAATTTCTGTATTGCGGTCCGACAAGGTGCTTCACGACGACAAAAAAATGTTCAAGTTTTACGAACCGTCTCTGCCACATTTTCACCATTTTTATAGTGAATTTTAATAATTTCAATGCGTTGTTGAATCGTGTATCGTTTCATTTTTATTAATGGCGTAGTTTCTACTTGTCAAATGTCAAAAAATTACAGCTCCAAAAGTGACATCTACCGAAATAGCGGGCTAATTAAAATAATACCTCTTATTGGAAAACCCTTTAGTTCGTGATTCATTCAACATATACAATGAGTCCCCGAAAAACAGGCTCCTTAATATACATATTCCTCTTTGGTTAAAACTTACATTCCTAATCCATGATACCAACAGTCATATCATTGCTTGACAGATGCTTGCTTTTAGTTTTTTTGTGAAATATGGTTTAATTCTAGCTGAGACCCACATTAAAACAATTTGCCTGACTTCATCTCTAGCAAGCTGTGGTGATCGTCAGATAATTTGCTCTTCTTTGTTGATTCAGAGGACAGAATCCATCCATTGATTTGATTTTCCGTGATTTTGAGCATTTCGCATTTGTTATATTGAATGCAACAACTAATATGGATCCTATCTTCGGCCAATATATAAATGTTTCCGGTTGCTTTTATTCTCATAGATTACAGTGAATGCTTTTTCCATTGTGGTTCACCATTTTCAAATGCACTGTAATGCTGGAGTTTCATGCTATATTTCCATAATTTCTGCATTATTTATAATTCATTGAAGAGATTTCATCGGTTAACCTTATTGTATAAGCTTTACTGGTTACACATCGAAAATGTCTTTCCTTGAAACATAGTACGAAAATGCACGCTCGTAAATTGCTCTAGAAAAGCTCTTTGTAAAATTGCTTCCGCTCGCGAGCTTGAGCAAAAATTTTTTAACTTAACCTGAGCCAAAAAAAAAAAATTTACTCAAACGCTCTCGTTAAATTTTGCGTCTTTCGTTTGAAAACGTTTAATTCTATCCGGACTGGTTTTCCGATTTTTAATTTATTAATATTGGATACCGACTGCATCGTGGATGAAAGTTTATATTCTTCTAATGTTTATGCATGTAATTATTACAATAAACTGGCCATCATTACAATTTATATTAAAAAGCTTAACCTTTAGCAAGTTAAAGATCTCAAGCGCACCAATGCAGCCCATTGTGTTGATTAAAAGAATGCTAACTGAAACCTGCTAGGGTTAGGTGAAGTAAGTTTTTCGCCTCATTCGCTCTGATTGGAGGGTAAATCCATAAGCCTGTATCTGACAAACGCCGGACAAGCTCACAGAAAGTATTCAATTGTCTCAGGCTCTATTTCCAAGTAGAGCAGATACTCAGCGCTGTCAACATTTTCCATCTTTGTTAGAAGAGCGTAAAACGGACTGAGACCATTGATAATGATACCGACGACTCCTTTTCTACATTCTTCAGAGCCCCAAGAGAAAGTAGTCGATGAACTTCTTTCTATTTGGTTCATCGAGAAACAGTTTCGTACACCTGCAAGTGCTCAGGTTCACCCATCACCATTGATGCTTTGTACAAACATCCACTTGGATGATAGACCGGATTATTGAGGTGACAACACCAACAGCAGGTTCTGGTGTTCAGAAAGGGGAGCCTAGCGAGTCCAGTTTCTCATTCCTCATGTACCTCGTGTGCCGAGGGCTACCCATAGTAGGCCTATCCAAGGACGTCCTGCAGTCCCACAGAAACTTACATAGATGTTATCACAGAGCCATCAATTCATCTGTGAAAGAGGATAGCAATTTTAGCCTATGTTCCATGAAATAAATTTAACATGTTCTAGTTGTAGCACAAGTATAGGATAGCTTGCTGAGTAGTATTCGTTGGAAAGCTGTTTTCCTTCGATCACCTTATGAAAGATAAGTATTTCTCCACCTGGGTAGGACAACTTCTGTATTTGAACTGTTTGCTTCTAGTACTTATGTATATATGCATGATGAGGAGTATTTCAAACTAGGCAAATTATATATTTGAAAATGTATTCGATTACTTGGTCCAGCCTGTTTGCCTATGTCCGCTTTTACTTGTCTTATGCTTTTAGTTTTTCTATGTTATCTTGATGAAATTTGTTGTCTTTATTTTCATGCATATTTTATACTAATAATAATGTTCTTGTTTTTTTATTAATTTTTAGTCGAAAATGGGAAAACGTCATGCTCCAATCACATTTACTGAAAATGGAAAATCTGAAGATGGAAAAAAACCAAAATCTGTAACGGAACAGAAAATGTATCAACCGCCATCAGGAAAATATTCTGCAAAAGTGCAAAACTATTCCGGAAGTCGTCCGCGTTCAAAAAATGATAATTTTCGAAATATTAATCGACGACCGTACAAAAAGTTTTAGTTAGTGAAAACGACTTTATACAAAAAAAAAAAAAAATCACATCTACAATCCCACATCCATCCATCCATCCTCCCCTCTTCCCCATTGAGTTTTTACCAATGCGAACATGATTTCTTGTAGGATATTAATTAATTGCGTCGCTTAAAAGTCGTTTTTACTAAACTTTTTAAAGAAATACAGTGATTTCTTTTAAAACTCTAATTTTGCATTTCTTTTCAGCATCAACAGGTAAAATATAGGTTATTGTGTGGGGACTACTTTGCACGAACGGATTCTATCTTTCTTCACTATTTTTTCTTGTTTTTTAAGCAATTTTCCCTCTCATATATTGAGTAAAAATAAAATTATTAATTAAACAAAATTATAAATTGACACAAATCGGAGAATTGAAATTGAATTTAGATTTTTTTTTCCTATTTTCTTTTTATATATTAATTAGGAATAATCGAAAAGATTTGTGTTGCCGCAACGGCAACATTAACGTAATATATATAAATCTATACACCTTACATAAGCAAAATTGAGATAAATTTAACTTATAAAAACTTTCCAATGTATTTATTTACACTTAAACAAATTGAAATCAGTAAATAAATTGTTTCTTGGTAACATTTGAGAGATTTTCTTGAAAAAGTAGATGATTGATGATAAACTTAGTTAGTTGCTGCTACTACTACATAAGATCTACTTATTATTCTCTAAACATAGCCTTATTTCGTATAGATTTGTTATTTTTGTTTTGTTTTAAGTATTACTATTTATTTATGTACACGTTGTAGTTATTTGAAAGGTTTTTTTTAAAGACATTACTATTTTTAGTATCACACTTCAAGACCTTCATTTAATTATTATGATGATTCAGATGTCGCAAGAAACTTAGTTATTATTAGCCCTGTTAATCCATATTTTCGTAAAGACAATTCGAAATCAGAGAAATCTAGCAGTGCGCATCGATTGCCTCATCTTTATTTTCAATTAATTATTTTAATTTACTTAATCGCAGTCTCATTGTCAATAATTAACGAATGTATGCAACAGTAGTAGTTATTGAAAAAAAGTTTATACGCGGTCAATCCGTATTCTTGTTATTTTTTTTCTTCCACGTATTATTATACTACTTGAATACGTGCAACATATCAATAATTCTTAAGTAACTGCTATTCTATTAGTAGTAAATTTAATAAATCAAAAATACTCTGTCGGAGGAAATGCATTCCTTCTTGAAATTTATTTTATATTGTTGCTCTTTATAAATGTGGAAATGTGGTTTATGCTTTCTTTCTTGTTTAAGATTTAAACAGCAGCAATTCGATTCATTATCCTGTCTTGATTGATTACATATTCATTGTTGACACTCGTATCTTATTTTAGAATTATTCATTTTGTTTACACACCTTTTATCGTAGTTGATTGATCGTGAAAGAAGAGATAATTTTCCTTTGGAGGGTGTGAAACAGCCAATTCGCCTATCAGCATAAATACTCTAATTTTTCATATCAATGTAATCAGCGCGTAGAAGTTTTAGTTGAAATTTGTTGGTTACCACAGATTTTGAAGAGAAACGACTCTAAACAACGCGGATGGATTTAAAGATCCTAGCTATAGAAGTACTTTTAGAAGCACAATGTGGATCACAGTTTATAGAAGATTCAACAACATACCCCGGTGAACAATATCCAGCGAAAAAAACAACGACATCTGAATTATAAAAGTCGTTAGATATAGGTATAAAACTTACTTTGAAGTTTGTATATGAAAAATTGCTTTAATTTAACTTTATTTACTTATAGTTTGTTTCCCTCGGGAGAGAAGGATAAATATTTCCCGTTACTTCAAAGATAAATTTTTATACGTTTGGAACATCATTCCGACCTTTAAATAGAAGCAAAATCTTCGTTACGAGAATTATATTAGATTTTCTCAACATAATTATTGTCAACTAGGTAGGGCGAGTCTACTTAGAAGATCTTAAATCACTGAATCCTACATGGAGATGACAAATTAGTGACAAACGAAAGAAGAAAGACTTCAAATTAGTTATTAAATTTTATTTCTCTTAAGTTTAAGAAGTATTATTCTGGCCTTGTGTAATGAAGTTTTTCAAGTATGTATCGTTATTTAAATAGCAATTACATTCAATTGTCGCAGTGTCACATTCTGGTGTGTGTATATTTATATATTTATTAGTTAATAGTCAATGTAAATTGACCAATCTTCTTTGAGATTTATAATAATATATATATGTAGTTACTTTTTCCCATTAGAAACAGTAAGCAAGACAGTCAAAACAGACTATCCACAACGATTACGTTTTCTCAATAAACGTAGATTAAATGTATAAAAAATGTAATTTCTCATTCATATAGCCACCACACGCACAGATAGGTATTTTTGTCTAAATTAGTTCTGCAAGTAATTTAAGTAATAAAACTACTTACTTTTTATGTAAATTTTTCCATGTTTTTTTTTAATAAAAATAAATTTCAAGTCATTCAGTGGTAATTTTTTTCGTTAAAATTTTTAATTTTACGCCTAAAAGTATGCAATTTTTAATGCGGTCGCTTTTTGGCCGACCCTGGATTAGAGCCTGGGCGTTTTTATTCATCAGTACGGCAACACGACCAAATTTCATGTACCATGGTAACACTGTTCTTCCCTCGTCTTCGCTATTCAGAGGGGGTAATTTCTATTTTGGGGGGAAATCACTAAAAATTTTAGTTTTTCGGACCTATCCCTTACACTTCCGTTGTGCAAGAGATGGCGCTGATCGTAACAATTTTAGCCCAGATTGCATACTTTCAGGCAGTTCAAAAAGTGGGAAATGTAAAACCAAATTTCCAGCAAGAAAGAGGTAAAAAATACAAAGAAAACGTATTTAAACTTAAAAGGAGAAAATCAAAAAATCGTATACACAAAGATTTATTAAATAAGTCACCATTTTAGTAATCATTTTAGAGTTATCAATGTTTGCATTTTAGAGTCGTCAATGTTGCGCCATATGGCAAGCTCTGCACCATATATTCCTCGTTTAATCTTATTTGTAGTATTAGGACCGAATAGTTTCGATGACGGAGAGCAATCTCGCGGGCAGAGATATATGTCCAATTTTTCACCGAAATCTTCTAGTGGATCAGATCAGGACAAAATTTAAGATCCTCTTTGTTAACTTACTTTTGACTCAGTTATAGAAGTTTTTGTAATTTAGAATTGTACCCCACTACCCCATTGAGAATTTTAAGACTAGATAATTTCGTATAGTTTAACAACAAATTGTCAAGAAAAAATAATAAGTTAAAAATAAAACATTCAGAGCGTATCTATAATTCTATGTTGTAGCCGCTTTTAAGAAGAGTTCATGTTTCTCATCTTTTCCTATAGCTTCCAAATATTTTTTCCTCTCTCGTAAGACTAGATCTAATTCAATTTGATTTTTCATTCCAATACCAAGAGCTCTTGTCCAATTATCCATTCGAATGCAGAGTCTGATGGCTTCTTTGAATTTTTTATTATGCAATATATTGTCTTAGCCTCCAAAAGGCGCTCACCCTACATTAAAGAATTTTCAGCAATTTTGTGCCGGACTTGAATGTGGCACACTCTAAAAAAAAAATTTAGAAAAAATAAAAATTGTTTTTAATTTATTTCCATTTACCTTTATATACTGAAGATAATTGACTTTATCAATTTGTAAAGCTGCCTTCATTTAATTTCAAGTTGATTCTTCTTCTTAGCTATCGCAGCTAATATTGCCCACAGAATTGTATTTTGAGCTAAACGATATTGAGCTTCCATCAGAGTTTTGTGCATAATTAACAGTAGATGTTAATAGAATCTGTGAATGCAGCTCCTGAACTTCAGAATGTTATGATGGATCCTTCAAACGATTCCAAGGTGGTACTTCGTCCAAACTCCCTTTTATTAAAATACATAAAAATAAATAATTTGCTTGTAATAAATATATAAACAAACACCTACGTTGAGTCCATTGTAACTGTTGTGAGTGCAACCAAAGTGGGAGCAGAGGTACCTTCTCCAGGACAATACCAAATGCTGTAGCATGCATTCTATAGTCCCACCAATATATTTGTTTCAGTAGCCCACATCACTGCTGGAACTTGTGTGCCACCACTTTCAGCTTCATTTCGAGCAGAAGATATATAAAGTTCACGATTTATATCAATAACAACGAAGTATTGATCGTGTTAGTGCTATCTCTGATATTGCAGTTTTGAAATGTACTTGCCGAGCATCAGTTTGACGTGTTGCACCAGGCAATAAGTCGAAAACGTATACAACTATAAGAAAAAAAAGAATATCTTAATATATTGTTGTTAATAAATCTCTTTAGATAAAAACCTTTCAGATCAGACAAGTCACGAATTACAAGAGTATCAAGCCCTAATGAGATACATTTATCCGAAAGGCTTGAGACTTGAGCCTGAGATCCAGGAAAACGTGGATTCAAATGTAGACGACCCGTATAAGTATAAATCCAAATAGATGAATTATCAACAATTAAGAAGAACCTGTAAAGAATCGAAATTGATTATTTACTTTATTTATTTTACTTTATTTTTACTTTTTCCCAATTTCAATTATCCTAACATCTGCCCTTCCATCTACTATGATCGGAGTATTTATGTAGTTTTCATTGAAAATATGAACTTGATTTGCTGTCGCCACAATTAAATGTCCATATCCAAGAGCAAAGTTAATTATTCGATCCGGAAAATCTCGAGTATCGGTTGTTGCCTGTAGGATATCTTGGAGTAGGATTGTTTTTCGTCCTAATGTTATAGCTTTTAGGTTCCGGGAAATTAATTGCTTTTCTATTATGTGACTGAAGACGATATTTCCGCTTGAATTGCCACATACAGCTTGAACTCCATCCGGTGCCCATGATATACCATAGATTGAACCAATTGCAGGTGAACTGAATCGTGAAACGCTATAGGGCCATTGAAATATAAAAACAAATATTTTATGAAAAATTATAAATAGACAAAAGACATTGGTGTGCATATAATATTTGTGATAATGCTGTAGCGGACAATAAAACTCCAAAGTCAGCTGCAAACAAATAAATGCTAGTGGAGCTCACGGGAACGTTTATTTTTGAAGTATTTAAAAACTCTGAGGAATTTATCACGACTTGTATTATACAGTGAAAGCAAACACTATTCTGAAGTTGTTTGTTCCAGAATTTTTAAAGATATGAGTTTATTCTGTTTTTATACTGAAGCAGGTCCAGTGGAGATTATCAAGGGCAAACCGGACAAATCTCACTTGACGGTTTTGATGCGATTAATATAGACCACGAAAAAGTTAAAAAAAAACAAAAAAAAAACAGCGACAACAAATTGGACTAGGGAATGGATCTTGCAAAAAGAAGCAAATTATGGGAGACCAGAAGGCTGCCAGGAGGTGCACCGAAATTGTTATTTATTTCGTCCGAAAGAGCTCAGTAAAACTTGAGCCACTGCGTACAACCAGATAAGGAAGAGAGCAAAGGTAATTAGAAATCTCAAAACAAGCAACTTGTGAATGAAAATTTGGTGCTTAATTCTGTCGAAAGTTTTATTGGAATTTGTAAAAATGCAATGAACCTGCTTTGTGGTAATCTCATAGACTCAAGATGGAATAAAAATATAATGCCTTCCTGAAGGTGGACAGTAGGATCACGGATAACTAAATTTATTTACTACCCGATAAATTAATAGACGAAGTAGAGACAGTAGAAATACTATACAGCGATAGACTCACCTCAATTAACTGGAATCCGAAGTAAATTCCATGATGGCACCTATAACTATCTGGACGACTTAACAGCAGAGGTTGTGATATTACGGTTTTTTTTTTGCGATTCTGGCTTCGACCGAAGAGGGAATCATTTTACTGGTTATGCTTTCTCTGATGCAAAACGAGCCGAGGAGCATATAATCAAATTTTGCTGACCGCCAGGAAACTGTAGTGGGTCAGCTTGAAATAAGTGTATGTATGTTTGCTATCAGAAATGAATTAGCCGACCCAAGCTGCCTGATCACTTAAGAGACTGAAAATCATTATTATTATATCCTTGGCGAATCTTAGGACATAGCATGGCGTAACCTCAGAATTAAAAGTTCATTCAAAGGAACACTTTTTCCGTGACTTTGAATAAATACTCAGCTTTCGTTGTGTTGCTACGGTAATACAAGTCTCTATCTACATAACGAAATGAGCTTACTCCTGAATTAACTACACAGCTTGAGTATATCAAATCCTCCAACAGCCAAAAGATCATGACCAGAGCAAAATTCAACAGATGTAATTGCTTGTTCATCAACAGAACTTGTATGGATATTTGCTCAATGTACATCCCAAATTTTATACCGAAAATCTTCTCCACCTGATGCAATTAATAAATTATCTGGTGACCAACTTAGACACAAAACCAGTCCGTCATGAGCTCTACACTAAAAACACAGAACAGTTTTTTATTAGTTACTATGAAAATGTATCGAATCCATATGGAATTTTACCTTTGTTATTTTTCTATTAGCAGAAAGTGGTTTTATAGAAATAAATCCTCCTTGGCAAAATATTATAGCCGTAGAATTTGCCGACCATCGAGCACATCTATCGATTCTTCACTTTGTACAACAGTAGATCTTAGCATACCAGAACGAGACCATATCTTTATAATTCCATCTTCACTCAGTTTAAATGCTTTTTAAGGTATGTCTTTTATATAAAACTATATACCTGTAAGTAATCCTGCACCATCTGGATTCCATCGACCCGAAGTAATTGCCATTGAATGTGCCGATATTTACGTTTCACCCGGGCACTTTTGTACAAAATTCTAAATCGTCTATCATTGGTTGAAATAAGAAGCGAATCATTGCCTTTACCTCCACTATTCTGGTATGAAATCATCTGGTAGCTTCGCTATTTCTACAGATTCTATTGATGGTATATTCCATTTATAAATTTGGTGTTCATCACTATAGAGAAAAAAAAAGAATGTAGTAGATATTATTTTTTGGGTTATATATATATATAAAAACCGACGAAGTGTGAGTCGAACTCGCGCACGAAGGGCTCCGTACCATCCTACAAAATGTAACACTATGTACTTTTTATTTATTTTTCCAAATGAGAGTAGGAGTCATTTGAAAAAAATGCCTACTTATGATAATAATAATGAATGAGAATAAAACGAGGAAAAAAACCCCGAAAAAATCACGTTTCTTGTATGGGGGCCCACTTTAATTTTCAATTTTATTTTATTTTTATTATTTGTTGTTATATCGGCAATAGAAATACACACTCTGTGAAAATTTCAATTGTCTACTTGTTACGGTTAATGAGATACAACCTGGTGACGGACGGACGGACAGCGAAGTCTTAGTAATAGGGTTCCCGTTGTTACTCTTTGGGTACAGAGCCGTAAAAGTAATAATTATAATCTAGAAGATATATTGATCTAAAAGAAAACTGTGTACTTGCCTGACAGAATAAATCTCTTCATTGCTGCTCCAATCCAAGCAATATATCGGAGTTTTGTGATTGACTTCTTTATTTATGTAAAATTTAAATTTCATCTTGTAATTAAATGTTTGTTTTTCTTCTCTTGAATTTCAGGTATATAACTAAAATTGAGTACCGATTGAGTAGCTAAGCAACTTGGTTTGTTTTATCGAAAACAAATGACTTGCGCATTGTTGATATTAGATTTCGTTTGAATATTTTTCTCTAGCGCTTACTTATTTTAGTTATAATACTAAAAAATTAAAATAGTTAAGATCCTAGCGCAAATATATTTCCATAACTGAACTATATAGGAGTTGAAATCTGAAATTCTCTATTGCGTCGCACAAGAACTACTTCACTAGTTCTTCACTCTCTGCATAATGAAATTGACTTTCTGGATAAAGCAGGCTAGTACAAGGAATGAGTACAATGCGTACAATGCACTGACATGTATATAAATGCACTGCTCGTTGAACCAAAAATGCATGAAAGCAAATGGCACCACTTTCATATTCCTGTCTCTTTCCGTGAGCATTTATATTTCCACTGAACTTTAACAATTGGGAACGAGAAATTGCTTGAGGTTCAGCGGTATTTCCAATCAAAACAGCCTTGTAAAAAAACACTTCCTTCGACTCGTAATTAAAATTTAACAATATAAATAGTCCCAAATACTTTTGTGGTAGATTCGATAATTACCACTGACATGCATATAAGTGAACTCCCAAATAATTTAAATATAGCACAGTTTAAGACAATTGGTAGCATTGATAGTGAGAGCATACTTTCTGAAATCAAAACTGGTGCCACATGAAACGAGATCAATTAGTGCATTTATATACATGTCAGTGGTACAATGCAGTTGGCCCAGACAGTTCATCAGCTATTGCTAAGGGGAAATTATGTAATATTGTAGATTAATGTTTACAAGCAATATTTGCGATGCAAACAGCAACACCATTTTAAAACACATGGAATCCCTGGATTATCATATATACATTGATATGCCATTCTCTTCATATTCCTTAAATCACATCCCTCTATTTTCTTCCTGCCGTATTGTAATTGCATCATTGGAAATTTCTTCGATTTGCCTTAATAATAATAATAAAAAATTATCTGCATATCGTTAGATCAGGTTAGAGTGGCGAATATTGGTCCGACGATCCGCCAACCTAATATAGTCCGATGCAATATCAAATTCGCGAGATCCTACATGAAATAATCAATGTGGTAATGAAAATTGATTAATGCATTCTAGAATTATATATGGAATTAGATCTAGCCGGCCTCGTTATTTATATAATTAACTTCCTTGAATAACGATGCAGTAATTTGTTAGCCGTTACGCCTCATGTATGGTAAGAACGTATGCCCCTTTTTCCACAAATGCTTTTGAGTAGATGTAAAACTCTTTTAACGCCCTCCTTAATATCAGCGCCGTGCGATTGAGTCCCACTTTGAATGAATATGTAATGCGTTATGTGTTGTCAGATGAGATAATAATATAAACACAGAACTTATGTAAATATAATCTTTCAAAAATTTAAATAAATAGTTGAAAGTTATTAAAAAATATATGAAATATTTATGATCTTTTCAGTAAGCCGGTGAAATCATTTCAACGTTCATCATTCCTTTTATAACATTTTGTGCTGCAACAATACCCATTTGCTCGCGAGTTTTATATGTTGCCGAGCCTAAATGTGGGATAATAACTGAAAATTAGAATAATTTAGCTATTACTCTACTCAAGAGTCAATCTAAATAATACATACCACAATTAGGAAGACACAAGAGTGGATCATTTTTAGGTAAAGGCTCTGGAGTCATAACATCCAGACCAGCTGAGAAAATTTTTCCATTTTTAAGAGCGTTATATAAATCCTTTTGTTTCACAATTTCTATAAAATAAATTCAAATTTGAAATATAATCCAAAAACAAAATATTGATGACAACAACTTACGTCCTCTGGCAATATTGATCAAAACACAGTTGGATTTCATTTGATTGAAAACTTCCTCATTAAACATTTCATTCGTTTCAGGCGTTAATGGGCAAGCAATAAAGACAAAATCACTTTGTTTCAATAAATCTCCAAATTTTACATAGACAGCGTTATGCTCACAATCCTCAGATGAGCCACCTCTGCGATTGTAATAAATTATTTTACCAACATTGAATCCTTTAAGACGTCTTGCTATGGCTTGTGCAATACGACCAAAACCCACAAAACCGACTGTTGAACATGCAATTTCTTGTCCTAGCATCCATTGAATGTGCCAATTTTCCCATGTCGAACTAAAAATAAAAAATAAAAAATAAAAAACAATCAAACATTTTTTCTTCAAATTATAGGTATTAATCATTAATTTCGTACGTTTCAATTTTTTTCCTTCCCTCATGAAAACGTCTAGCTGCAGATATCATAAGTCCAATAGCAACATCTGCAACAGCTTCATTCAGTACGTCCGGTGTATGACCCAATTTTATACCTCTTCGTTTTACTTCAGGTATATCAACATGATCAAGACCTGCTGACATCGTTGAAACTGCCTTTAAATTAGAACCTGCAGCATCTAGAGCTTCGGCATCGAGCTTATCATGGGTTGCCCAAACTATTCCATCGACTCCTTGAGATTTTGCTAAAATTTCTGAGCGATCTGATGGCACTTCACAGCACATTTTAATTTCACATTTTTCTTGTAGAATATTTAAAGCTGCCTTTGGAAATTCTGGATGAGTAACTAACACTTCAAATTTTTTACTCTTCGTTGACATTGCTTGTAAAGATTTTAAGTGACTAAAATAAGAACAGATATGAAAGGGAGATAGATATTAAATAAATTCTGATAAGGGAAATGCGCTTATCAATTAAACTGTTGTTGATAAAATATGAAAAGATAGAGAATACTTTTCGATGTAAACTTTTAACAGACATAATATCAATGTGAAAGTTAATTATTTAGATTTGAATGCACAAACATATGAATTTGCTTAGAGCATAGGCTTCTATGGAAGTGGTAAATCGTATAATTTTTTTTTTAATTTATCGACACCTCTAGCAGAAAAAAGAACTCCTACTACTTGGAGAACAGAGGTTAAAATGATTACAGAGCTCTTCTCAGGCCACTGGTCCTTACGGTATCACTTAAACAAGATGGGCTTGGCTGAGACTTCATCCTGCCGCTTCTGTCTCATAAAACTTCGGGGCACCTGCTCAGCAATTGTGAAGCATGAGGCCAGGCAGAGATTACTCCATTTCGAAATTGCGTTTCCTCCACCAAACTACATGTAGTTCTAGACTTAATTAACCGTCTAAACCTACAAAGAAAGTAAATTGAACGGGGACTCACAATAGATCATCAGGTCGCAGTTAATGTGAGGCTAAAACCTGCACTCCACTCCACAAATCTAATCTTAACATAAAATTTAAATAATTTTCTTTTCTGAGTTCTTAAAAGCTTAACATTGCTTATATAATTAAGAATATTACATTAAATCCGAACTTATAGTTGATAGAATCTCGTAGTTTTGTAGCCAAGCAAATTAGTTACATACATATGTCTTTACTTCAATCAAAGTTAATAGAAGCAATTATTATCAAGGTAAGTTGAAGGCTTGTAAGTTCAATGTATGAAGCCTTATATATTTATTGATAATTATTCACTTATACTGGCTACTGTATATAACTCGCCAAGGGCATCTGCAAGATAATTCTGTGACTACTTTCAGAAATGGTTGGACAGTATATGGGATGTTGCGACTGATTTTGTAATAGCGGGAGATTTTAATATCGATTGGCTTAATGATAGTAATCATTATAAAAAAAGAGTTGGAGAGAATTATTACTTACGACAACAATTGCAAACAAATTGTGAACAAGCCTATCAGAGTTACACGGAACTCCAAAATGTTGCTCGACTATGTGATAACGAATTCTAATCAGAAGGAAGCTGACATAAATAATGAACTATATATTTCTTGCCACGAAACTATTGTATTGAATATAAAGGTCAAGGTTAGCAGAAGATTTAAAGCAAGTATAAATGAAATATCTTATTTAAAATACAAAAAAACATCTTTTATTAGAGATATTAGTAATAGTGCATTGGTAAATGTATATGATCTGACTGATATTACATTGCGAACATCATATCAACCGAACTTTTAAAAATAAGAAAAGGCTACGTGAGTAATAAAATGAGTAACTATAATTTATTAGAATGGTATAAGGAAACTAAAAAAAGAAAAAACAATAAAACACGAAAGGGCGTTATACACTAATGATGAAAGTGATTGGAAATCATATCGAGTGGAACGAAACAAATATAAAAGGGAATTAGATAGAGCTAAAAATTAATATATAAAAAATAAAATTAATTTAAGTACAAATCAGAAGTCTATCAAGAAGTATGTATTAACTGAAAATATAAAAAGAAGTATCAACTTTAATAATGTATGTGTGACTGGTGAAATAGTTATTGCAAATGAATTTAATAGATATTCTGTTAATAGTATTAAGGAGATTAATTTGACCATAGACAATGTGCCCTTTGTGAATTTAGTACAAGAAAAAGACTTATCAATTTGAATATAAATCAGTAAATCAGTGTGAAATTAGAGAAGTTATAAAAACAATTAATCAAAATTAAAGTTAATACCTGCTGTTCGTGGGCATGTGTTGTGTACGCCTGGCTAGGGAAAGTATATGTAGGCATACCAGGAATTTAAGTAGCGGACCGCCTAGCTAAACTTACATCCGCGAGCAAGAAGCCTTCCATCTTTCCTCCAGCCTTCGGAACTGTGCTCGCTAACTGCAAGCGACTTCGTGAAGCAAGTAGACAAGTTACGTGGAATAGCTTGAACAGCGAACCACGACGATTCATGATGATTGAGATAACAAAGGTCAGGCTGGGGCACTTCCTGGCCAAAAAACAACACCTCTTTAATAGGCAAGAGTGCCCAAAATTCACCTTCTGTACAAATGCGCTTCTTACGGTTCACCACATTATTCATGAGTGCGGGCAGCTACCCAGAATACTAGACCAACGGAGCATTACTACAGGACCAACAAAACTTCTTCGGTATTCCAGAAAAAACACAGATACTCTTCTTCCAGCACTAAAGCACTACTTACAAAATAATGGGCTAACGATAAGACTGTGACACACAATAAAACGTAAAATAAGGACATAGTCAAAGAGCAAGGCTATGAATTTCAAGAGAACATAGACTAAGAGTTTTGAACTCGAATACTAACCTTTTTTGGATGTAAAAATAAACTGCCAAAGAGAAGATTTTTAAGGTCAAAGTGAATTTACATCATTAAAGTAAATTAAAGTGAATTTATCTTGAACTACAAATTAGGACTTGGCGCTAATTATTTTATTATTAAAAGAAGAAAAAAAAAACATTAATTGCAAATAATCTTACTACACAATGTCATTAAAACTAAGTAGTTCAATCCAACATGGTTTTATTTCGGGCAGATTTACAACCACTAACTTGTTGGAATTTGTCTCGAATACCATTCGCGGGTTTGCAAAAGGCTACCAGACGGATTGTATTTATACAGACTTCAGTAAAGCCTTCGACAAGTTATCTCACTCCGTGATACTGTTTAAAATGGAAAAGTATGGGTTCCCCCAACATTTCTAAAATGGACAGTCTTATTTAGATAACAGAACATATCAAATCTTATTCCGCCATTCCATCTCTAGAGTCTTGAAGGCTTCGTCTGGCGTACCTCAAGGGAGTCACTTGGGCCCGTTGTTCTTTATTCTGTTTATTGACGACGACATTGTCTCTGTGGTGAAGTACTGTAAGGTCTTGATTTATGCTGACGATGTTAAGCTTTTCGCTCAGATTAAATCTGTTCACGATTGTGAACTGGTACACAGGGTGACCTTCAAAATTTTTGCAATTGGTGCGAGAGCAATAATTTGGTACTCAATATCGACAAATTTGAGGTTATGACTTTCCATAGGAATCAGACACCAATCACTTATGGTTATGAGGTCTCTGATTCCTCGATTCGCCGTGTGGACTCTGTCTGTGATTTGGGTGTCAAATGTGACCACAGATTGAATTTTATCTCTCCCATATAAACTATATGGTATCAAAGAGTAGTTCTATGCTGGGTTTTATAAAACGTTGGTCCCGAGAGTTTTCGAATCCTACAATAACATTGCGTTTGTAAACTTGCTTTGTGAGACCACTTCTTGAATACGCTAGCCAGGTCTGGTCTCCATTTTACGGTACACACATCGACCGCATTGAGTCTGTCCAGAGAAACTTTTTACGATTTGCTCTCAGACACCTACCCTGGAATAATTCATTAATTCTTCCACCTTATGAGGATCGCTTGAAGCTTTTGAATATGCACTCGCTTCAAAAACGTCGTATGGTTGCCGATGTAACGTTTGTGCATCAACTAATAACGCGAATGTTGATTCTCCGCTGTTACTTAGTAAAATCTCTTTCCGCGATAGTGGACACAATTTGAGAAGACTATCTATGTTGCATGTTAACTCCGCAAGATCCAACTTCTGCATGTACGAACCCATTAACCGCATGTGCATTACTGTTAATACTAAGGCTGAGCATTTTGTAGTTGACGTTTCTAAGCATGTTCTAAAAAAACGTCTATATAATTACTTAGTTCTCTGTTTCTATGTCACTTTGCATATCATTTCATCCGGTGTTTGGTTTATGTTTAGTTTAACATACTAATACTAACACCGACTAAGTGATGAAACGCATGTATTGTTGACCGTTTATTTATTAAACGTGTCCATGCAGCGAGCTTGTGTTAAGCTGGTTCTGATAGTAGTAGTAGTAGTGTTTTATTTCACAGCAATAAATACATGCTTTATAACCATGGCTTATAATCTTACCTAAACTTCTATACTATAGGAACATTTATTTTTATATATTCAATTATTTTCTTCTTAAATTTTCTTAGTTCATTCTCATTTCTTATTTCCATTGGCATTTCATTATACATTTGCAAACCTTTATACATTATCATATTTTGCGTATTAGTATTTTTGAATTTACTTAATCTAAACTTATCATTATTTCTTAAGGAATATGGTTGTGCTTCATTGACATATCTAATATAACTACACAAATATCCTGGAAGCATATTATTCTTAATTTTAAATATAGTAATTAGCACACTCAAACACACCCGTTGTCTTACACTTAACCATTTTAGCGCATCCAGCATATGTTGCCTTGGTGTTATTTTATTACATCGAAGTATTATTCGCATTGCCCTATTTTGTTGCTTTTGTAACCTATTGAGATCTTCTTTAGATACCATAAAAATTATCGCAGCACAATATTCGAAATGAGGTTTGATTATTATATTGTATACCTTTATAGCACTAATTGTCGAAATATTGTTTCTGATTCTCCTGAAGAATGAGATCTTTTTTGCCACTTTTTTACAAATATAATCTATAAATTTATTAAATTTTAATTTACAGTCTATAACTACCCCTAAATACTTTATTTCCTTGACTAGTTCAATATTTTTGTTGTCCATTTCCACACACAAGTCTATATCTATATTAATACACATGCACTTCGTTTTATCTATATTTAATTTCATCCTGTTCATCTTTAACCACTCACAAATTTGCGTTAAGTCCTCTTTTAGCTTATTTACACATTCTGGAACATTCACTCCCGTTATAAATATTAGCGCATCATCAGCAAATAGTCTAAGCTCTGTATGCTTTATTACTTTTCCCATATCATTAATATATAATATGAACAACAGTGTTGCTAGAATTGATCCTTGAGGAACACCAACCGTTACATCTCTACTGTTCGAATATATACCACTAATTTTAGTTGCTTGCGCTCTACCAGTCAAGAACGATGTGAACCACTGTAGCTCTGTACCCCTGATACCATATTGCTCTAGCTTTTGAAGCAAAATTGCTCGATCGATCGTCTCGAAGGCTCTTCTCATATCCAAAAATACTGCAATTACGAATTTGCCTTGATCTATTGCCAGCTTCCACTCAGTTAAAACCCATGTCAAAGCTGTCTCGCATGAATGCTTACCCCGAAAGCCCGATTGATACTCCACCAAGATTTTATTTTTCTCCACATAATCTGCCAATTGCATTTGGACCACCTTTTCCATAATTTTTTCGCAGGTATGTAACATATTTACCGGTCTAAAGTTTTCACACCTATTACTTCTGGGAACCTTTTTTACCGGAACTATAACTGATTCCTTCCACGAATCAGGAAATTTTCCAGTTTCTATCGATTTATTTATTACTTTTAGCAGCATAGGACCCAAAACATCAATCTTATCCCGAATCATTCTTGAACTTACTCCGTAGTAATCACGTTTCTTACTAATTCGCATCAACACTTCAATTAAATCCTTCGAATTTATAGGTTTAAATATTAATTGGGTAGAAACAGGGTCTATCAAGTTCACGTATACAACCATATCTATAGAGCCAATAATTACATTTAAACTATCTATAAAGTAATCATTTAACTTATTAGCCACCATTGCACTATCCTCGTAATGACCATCCGCAAATTCGACTATTTTAACTTCCTCTCTGGTGTCTTTCAGTACTAAAAATTTTATGGTTTTCCACATTGATTTTTGGTCCCACGAATTTTCGATTTTCGATTTAATGAAATTACTCTTAGCTTTCTTTATTTTGGCCCTGTATATATTGCTTATAGATTTATAACGCTCCCAATCTTCTTCTTTCCCCAGAAATTTTACTTTTTCAAACAACCTTACTTTATATTTCTTCATTTTACTTAAATCCGACGTAAACCATGAATTTGCTACCCATTTCGCGGGCTTTCTTACTGACATTGACTCGATTGCTTTTTTTAATATATTAACTAGGAAATTAGCCTGACTGTTTACATGCACCAGTTTATCAAAACCATTAACATTTCTTTGATCAAGGGCTTTGTTAAAGCGAGTTGTATTATATACTAAAATTTTAGATATATCACCTTTGTTTTTTATTACATCACTACACACAGGCACTATAATTTCAATAGTTTGATGATCTGATATTTTTAAATTGTTATTAACTGACGCTTTAATGTTTTTATTATTTGTGATTACATAATCAATAAGTGTTTGCGAATAGTCATTTTTTTTTTTTTTTCAAAGAGTAGACTTAGACCAAGCCCAGTCCCAAGTAAGCCGTAAATGCAAGGAAATCCAAAACCAAGAAAGCTTCAGAGCATAGATATCAAGAGCAAAATAGCAAATTGCATCATAGTTAGGGCAACATTTAATCACTTTTACCTAAGCTTAAGATTAGACTTAAGGTTACGCAATAAAGAAACTTTTGAATTTGAATTACACTGTTCATATGTACCAACAGTTAGTTTTATACTGTACATCCCTCCACCTTAGATAAATATGTGTATAAAAAACGTTTGGTATTTCTAGTTAAAATATAATGAAGGATAACACAGATGAGTTTTAGAATTTTAATGGTCAACTGGAAATTTCAGGCGCCTAAAATAAAATACCATTGAAACTTACAGATAGGTAACAGCAGATGAAAACGAAAAAAAAAGACATTTAGCGGGCATAACCATTGCTATGTTTCTGAATTACACCAGGAATACCTACTGCAATTGTATTTTTTTTTTACTGCAAAAATGCAAAAAGTTGATCGTTATGTTATAGCAAGGATCAACGAACTTTGGTTCTTCCCTGCTCAGAACATTTAAATAAATTACTCCATTTCACTTTAGAGGAGCTTTTAAAACACATTAGAGAGTGATTTAGAGCAGTGCTCTATGTTCATGAATTTCTTGTTTCTAAGTTCTACATATTCTTCTATTCATTATTTTTTTATAGGTAAGCATTCCAAATGTATAAATCTAATTGTCAAGTAGCAGTTAAAATTAACAATAATAATTTTTGTATATAACTGTACTGTTTTTTTAATTCTAAGAAGATCCTCAAGAAAGAACAGGCAATTTGGGTTTGTTTTACAGAAATGTCAAAAATTATTTACAATAACCTCAAAAACTATGAAAATTTTTATACAAACCAATTTTTCTCTGATGATTAAAAGTACACCGATTAAATTGCGTTATGGCACATGACAATATATATATATACACATAATAAATATGTCATTGTTTGCAGCAACTCCCAGCGATTCTTTTAAACCCCGCACGGGGCTAAAACACAATGTGAACGATAAAATTATAGAAAAATTATACTAAACTCACTTTAGTTGAAAAATAAAACTGCGACACTTCATTACTCCGTTTCACTTCACGTCTGATCGGACCGGCTATCTCATATCAATTGACTTTTATGTTGCAGCAAATTCAAGCTATATACGTAGAAGTCTTCTATATACCTTGCAGCAAATTGATCTCTCAAGTTTGATGTTGCACAGGGTGGCACAGGCGTGCATCCATGTACACGTACCGACAGCCTATGTATGGAGTTAGAGCTGTAAAGATAAAATTGCCATAATAGATAATTATTTTATACAATTATAAGACGTTACGGATTTTAATGAGACTGCGGTTTACTTACGAAAAATTGAAAACATTAAATGTGAAGATAATAAACCTTAGTTGATAAAAATGACAATTTGTCGTAATTAAACCTGTCTCGTTGAAATCCGTCACGTCTTTACGGCTATTGTAGTTGAGCCAAATTTAGATAAAATTTGAGAGTTACACACCTATAACTCAGTCAGTCTTACTTTTTTTAGGTTAAAACGTAAAATAAAAATTAATACTGCTATTAAGACACAAGTTTAACTTTTTTTGGTTATTTATAGAATAACTTAAAATTTACCGCTTTATATATTTTAATCACCTAAGATTTAATTTTAATTTTATTTAAAATCACTTGACAGATTTTGTCGTGCAAAACGTTCAAACTAATTATCCATATAAAAGCTTATATGCATGCGTATACTTTAGATAATATATAGCGTATATGCGAGCATTTATATACATATAAACAAAAGTATCAAATCTAGTAGGGTTTGACGAAAAAAAAATTACAAAAAATACCTGATGAATATTTTTTACTTTGTCCATTCCATTTGTAAATGAAGAAGCATTTGATTTTTGTATTTTTGTCCGTCTGCACGAATGATAACATCGAAAGGCAATGATAGGGGTTTTTTTCGTTTTTGCTTGCAGAATATGACACTACTCAACACATTTTGAACCGGACATTTAAAACTAGCGAGAGGTTTTTAAAAATTAACACATACATTTTATAATGAGGTTGGCCCTAGGGTAAGTACAGTGCTTTTTTTCAACAGAAGCATAAAAAGCCAAAATGTTATGCCTACATAATTCAAATTTAATCATTCTGGATATCCAACATATAAAACTTTATATTCAACGTCTAATAGCTGGAAATGAATGCAATAACGGGTCTGATCCTTGTGCTGTCCATGGATGAATTAAGAATTAAGGTTCTTTTAGTAGATTATACCCTCCGCTCTAAAAATTATAATTATAAATGAAGTGTCAAATCAATCGTAGAGGGCGTCGGATTAGAAAATTATAAAAATTCAAAAACTGCAATCGTCGCAGTTTTGAGAGAATTAAAAAAAAAAAGTTAGAATTGATCTAAGACCAATTCTTATGATACCCTAGGGCCTAGATGAATGCCCGTATGTAATTTTGTATGATCACCTCTATATGCAAATATGATTTTTGAAGTGGTTTTTCGCATGTTGTGGACTGTAAAAATGGGTATAACCAATTTCATATTTTGAAAAACTTTTCAGTACATTAAAACCGTTAAAATCGGTTAAACAGATCTTGAGATATCTTGTACACCAGTTTGAAAAACAGCGTTTAGGGAAAAAAGCTACTCCCTGACGCGCTCACTTCTGACACTTCAAAGATAATTTTAATTTTGAAATGGTTAATTGCTTAAAATATTCTTCAAAGTATAGACAAAATTTGACCCCTGGCGTGGGCTGCGGCTACCTTATCTAGGCCACTGCATATTTATATAAATCAAATTATATTTTTATAATATTAAATTGTAAACAAATTATTGAAAAAAGTATCTGATTTCAACAAAGCCTGCTACACGGACAAGTAATACGGAGAACTCCAACTGAACTACTTACGTATAGGAAGGAGGATATTGACATACTACTCCTTTCACTGAGAACATACCTGACGAACAACAACACAGAAACAAGTTGAACTGATAGACGAACAATAAATACAAATTAAAAATTATTGAATGCAGGTGAGGCAGAGTGGTTTTAGGCAATAATCAGGCATTTTAGTCTACTAACATGCTAACAAATCTAGCTAAAGCCTAGGATAATTAGATAAACAGTAAAATTGTAATGCCTTGAATTTCTGTATTTTAAAACTTAATTGTGAAATTGTTAAAAAAAACTCAGATTTCAAATAATTTTTTCTTGCAGACTTAAGAAGCTTTAGCGTAACCTAACCATAGTGAAATTAATTGCCATATGTGAAAAAGCTAAATTAAGGAATGAATTGTTAGAATTAAGGAATCACAACAATAAATAACTAAACATAAGAAGATGAGGTAGGAGTGCACCAACTAGTTATTAAAATCATACTACTATAGAAAGGATGAATACGAACCAAAATGAAATTAGATTATGTATTAGGAACTACTGAAATTAACCAGATGGCCTAGTAGCCGTGGGAAATGTACATTGGTTTAATTAGGCTTATAATTTAAGATATTGTAATCAATGTTTTTAAATAAATAAATAATAAATTTTCTTGTAAAAACTTTCCTTTAGTAAAAATCGAATAAATGAAATAAATCGTCAGTGTTAAATTTGAAAATATTAAGATTGACTTCATCAAATATTCCTTCGTAATGAATACTCAGCGAAAAATACACGCTACAAATACAATTCTAAAAAATAAAAATCGATTCCGTGTGAAATCAATTTTCTCACGTACCAAATTAATTTAGGAGAACAATTACGTTACCTGTTCAATATGTTTACGGAGATAATTTAGTAAATTGGTAGTAGCAAAGCCTCTGGCACTATAGAATGTTTTTCAGATACCCAACTGCCTGGTGTGGTATTTCGTTATTTGTTTGTTTACATATTTTATTTTTTTAAATTAATAATGGGATACCGATAGAAAGATAATAAATAAATATTATAATTAAAAAACATAATTTAAATAAAGTTGAAAAAACTGGAATGCAAGCCCCCCCCCCCCTCTCCAATTACTTCCGAAATATAATATATAATAATTCACGAAAAATAGTTTTTAATTTTGCGCCTAAACGTGTGCAATACTTAGTAAGATCATTGTGTTTAGAGTATATAGTGAACGCAAGAATGGAAATCGGCTGTTGGGTACACTGCTCGCTAGAGGCGCCACGTCGCTGTACTATCCGAGACTCAAGCCTATTCACTACCCCAGCCAGTTGCCTGGCGCTGGCATGCTCCGCTCACACTTCGGCACATATTTCGTGGCGTTCTCGTACCGTCGTCTATCAGCGGTGTTTGCGTGGCTTCGTTTTCTAATTTGCATGGAATAGTGACGAGACGGGCAAACAATAATGATGTTAGTTGATGTGATTAATTTTCTCGTTGAATTGCTCCAATTTTGTTAGAAGAGAATCCATGACTTCGTTCTTGGAATAATTTATATATATGTATGAATATACCAATTTTTTCCTCTGTTCTGGCTCGTACTCACATTCTGCTTTCCCATTTTTATTGTTTTTTGTTAATATATGTACGTACATGCTTAGATATTTTTTGGTAAAATAAAGGTAAACTAGAAATATTTCGTGGAATTGAAAACTGAGTCGAGCATATGGGTAGGCTGGTGTAGTTGATAGTAAAGGGTTTTCCAATAAGAGGTGTTATTTTGATATTCAAAGAAAAATGCCATTTTTTGAGATAAATGATCGGATCTTTATTTCATTATAAAGAGGAAGGTATGCCATTAATAATGGAAAATAACATCAGCCAAATGACCACCACGACCACGCCTACAGGACCATATCCTTTTCATGAAATTTTACCTACCTCAAGATTTTTAAAATCAGTTTATTTGTTTGTTTGTCCTAATATACACAAAAATTATTTTCTTAAATTCCAGAAAATTTTCTAATATCAAAGTTTGCAAAAGCGACTTCCGCCGACATACATAAAACTTTGTCTCAATGCCATTTTTCTAAATCATTTTCCATACAAGCTGATAAAATACCAATCGAACTACCTTCTTCTGTCAATTTTAAAAACGCGATGGAAGGGAGGCTTGCATACAAGCTGTACTTCCTCGTGTAATCCCCAGGTCTATCTACGTAAATGTATATTTTCTTATCATGCTTCCTTCAATAGAAAAGAAACCCTTAATTTGGTCTTCATTCATATGCAGCCTCAAAAATGTCATCTGGTCTCAAAAAACACTTGGAAATTAAAATCCACAAAAACAAACGTCATGCAAAAATATGTTAAAGATTCCCTTCTAAGAAAACATTCATTTACTCCTCTGTTTTTCTTAGTACATAATTATGAAAAAGTCAGTGATCCCAAAAATCCGCCACATCAATGCATAGCTAAATTAATCATTGTCATTGTACCCGTTTCGCCCTTCAATCTTATTCTGTGCAAAGTAAGTGATGGGTGAAGCCACCGCACAAACACGAAACAGCGCCTATGGTACGGGAAGGCAACAACGAACGAGAAGAATATGCAAAAACAGTGACGCGATGCGCAAATCTAGCTGCACTGCAGCACGAACAAGAACCAAAGAGTAAATTTATATCATCAAATTTAATGTGAACAGAGAATTGCTTCAATTCGGTACATCTAGAGCCATCTATTGAGTTGTGAACTCATTGCCTCTGCGTTCACTATATACTCTAAACACAATGGTAAGATCAAATTTTTGGCCGACCCTGGATTAGAGACTGGCCGAAAAAATAATTTTCTACCAGCACAGCTTCTCATGACCGAGCTAAAAAATATGACTGGTGGTGGGGGCTTGACCCGGGTTTGATCTATTTGGGTGTTACTCTGTAACGTAAAGTGCGGTCCTTTTTGTTTTACTATCCCATCATAAACGGGGTTTGGACCTTAATGAATGCTTTTAAAATTAAATTCACTGGTTTTGATGGTGTTTTGAAAAAAATAAAAATAAATGCTTTGCTGAGTTAAATTTGTTTTTGTTGTTGTGCAACTTAATAACTTCGAAACGCGAAATTATGTAGCTTTAATAAATACAATTATAAATTTTAAATTAACATCCATGATTCAATGCAAAAGTTGTCAGATAAAATATGAAGAACACTTTTGAGCCACTTGCACTTCCAAACCATTATTCTATGGTAATGACACAATATTTTGGACACCGCATTATACATAGGTATCAAACCTATTATACCCTACATATACCTTTCTGGCTTTAGAAATGTTGATAGTTTACAGAAAAATTCTACATTTCGTGATATATATATATATATAACAAAAACACTATCTGTATCATTTTCCTGTAAAATTTCTTTTTTTAGCTTAAATTTCACATTTAAAAACATAAATAAATTTTACAGCATGTTTTAAACATTTATATTTATGTATATTTTATCAAGCATTTAACTTTATTTACTAAAAAGTTGCACTTCTAGGCAGTTTACGGTTGGTTGTTGAATTTTCCAAAGCGAGAAAAGCATTGAGAAAAATCTCATCCTTAATAAATCCAATTAACTGGTACCCATTGGTGTTCATGACTCAATTGATCTAGCGCTTCTACAACTTGTCTAAAAGTTTCGTCGAAATCCTCGTTGACTATTATCATATCAAAATATTTCTCATATTTGCGTTGAATAAAAGTGCTCTCCTCAACAGTTGAAACCAGATCGTCATCCTAAATTGAATATAAAATATTTGTATTAACAAAATTAATAATTTTGTCGATTATCGAGGATAGATTCCTCCTTACATTATCATTACTGTCTTACATATGTTTTTAGTTATTTCCAACAGTCGAAATATTATGAGTCACATTTATAAATTCTATATTAATACTAAATGCTATTTGTATGTGATTTCATACCTCATATAATGATGCCAAAGATTCCAATGTCCGAGCACGTCTCGAACTGTATCTAATCGAACTTTGACGATCGAACTAGAAAGAAATATAGAGAAAATAGCTTACTTTAGATAGTAGAAATTTTAGAGCAAGAAAAAAAAGTTCGTTCAGTTGCTGTATTTTTTTATGAAAAATATAAAGTGTTTAACTTCATTGGAAATATGGATCAGAAAAATCGGTTACTCCATTCTCGAGAGATGATTTTTTGAAAATGACGTTTCTTCGTAAAATCACGAAATGAAAAGGTCACGTTGATTTGGGTCCCAAGACACGAAGGCATCAAGTGCAACGAAATTGCGGGCCGTCTACAGAGCTGAGACAAGCGAAGAAATTTATTACGCAATATTCGCAAGAGATGACAAAAATATTTCTCAAGTCTTGCAGGAAAGAACTGAAGCTCATAACGGGCTTACTTATTTACTGGGCATCGCCCATTCAGATATCATCTCAAGAAGATGGGTAAGGTCAATAGCGAGACCTGTTGCTTTTATATGAAAGACGACGAAATTGCTGAGCTCTGCGACTGTGAACTATTGTCCGCATGTAAGGCTGAAACATCTAGGAAAGGCAATCACATTAACAGATAATGTTGCAACGATGAACGCCATAGGTTTTCTCAAGGGATTAAATCTACATCGCCCATTTTAATAATAATAACTCCCACCAGGCGGATGGGGAGCGTGGTAGGAGGAAGCAAAACTAAAATTACATAATCCATTCAAACTCTGAAAGTTTCATTAAAATCGGAAAAACTCAAGTCCAAACTCCAAAAAAATCATTTTCGTGAGGAATGGCTGCATAAATAGATCTTTTCTAGAGCATTGAAATTTTGTAGTTGACCCTGTCGCCAAATCGACAAGCTTTTGTGAATTAAAATGAATAAAAACAAATTAGATCATTTTAGGGGTTCCCTGAATAAAATGACTAAAAATCATCATTTTCATTCAAGGTCCAGGACTCTCAATTTTAATATTCTAAAACTAAGAGAGTAACATGAAAAATATTAAAAAAATTTGCAAAAATAGCTCCGATTTCATTTACAAATATGCCTAGAAAGCCTATGTGTGGTTGTCCATAAAAAACGTACGCAATATGGAGGGAAGTACCTATACTCGCTAGCGTGATACTTGTGTGACGAAGAGGGAAGACGTTGTATAAATATATAAATTCTTTTTATTGAAATAAATTTTGTTTAATAAGAAGTATCTCTGTAGATGAGTGGTATACCTATCATGTTTCTTCCAATTAAGTGTTCAGACGAAGAATGTGTTGCAGTGTGTTCAGGATCAGTCGTGATTTTTATACATCAACTGATTCCAGGGATCTAGTAAAAGTAGGTTTAGTTATAGCCGTCAACAGTGACGATGGCGTTTATATCAATTTATTGGTCTGTCTGTTTCTATAAGCCTACCACCAAAAACGAAAGATTTTCTACAGTTATCTTACGATTAGTTTTGTCCATCCGTCCATATAAATTGGCACCTAAATATTCCACTCCCAATCTAAAACCCATAGGATAAGGAATCATAGAACTAGAAAAGATAGGTAGGCTAAGTGTAGAAACTAAGGAATTATATAATTAGAGGTAAAGCGCCATATGGTCAAGGAACCGATTGCGCACAAATAGGTACGTAAGAATTCATGTTCACGTAGCTAAATAAAATAAATAAATAAATAAACCTGACATTACCAAAATATTTAAAAACAAATAAAAAAGCTAGAATTTTTAGATGAACATTCGTATATAATTTCGTATGCACTTCAAGTGCAAGTTTGATTTTTGAAGTGGTTTTTCGCATATATTTCTATAACGGTTCGTCGGACAAAAAAATGATTATAACCAATTATATAGGATTTCATATTCTGAAGAACTTTTTAGTTCATTAAAACAGTCGTTTTCACAGTATGTATACGGAAAACTTAACTTAACTTAATTTTACTTTTTTTTTATATAAAAAAGCCCATGTACAAAGTTTCTGCTCTCTAAGTACACGCGTTCCCGAGTTATCATGGGGACGGACATGCAAAAATCAAAATAACTTTTAATTTTATGCATGGGCGTCCAATCTATTTTCATTATTTCTAGATGTTACAGACGGAATGACAAACTTAGTATATCCTATCATTTTGTCCAGGGTATAAATATGCAGTGGTAAACTGATTAACGCACACTTCTATATGAGAAATGTCATGGAACTTCACATATCCATCTTCTACTATTGCTCCACAATAATGCCAAAATCTTCCAAATTATAATATTAATCAATATCATAAAAGTTCTGGAAAATGTACTCTGTTTAAAGCTAGACACGAATTGTTTATAGCTTTGAAACAGAGTATATAAGCGGAAGCAACAAAACGTTTACAACATTATTTAGATTTAATTGTAATACTCACGGCTAAGCTTCTACTGGAACCTCCTGTTGCACGTCTTTCAGCATAAATTTGTTTCAGTTGTTCCATGCCAGGGGCAGCAATATATATAACAAATGGCATTAGCTCCGTACTGTTATGTAAGAGTTTTAAAGCATTCGGAGCGCAATCCAGTATGCACATTTTACCTGAAAAAAAAAATACAAGAAATAAACTACTATTAATAAAGTTAATCATAATAATAAAAAATAAAAACGGAGTTTACCACTTTTTATAACATCTCGAATAGATTCAAAATGTGTGCCATAGAGATTTCCATTAAATTCTCCATATTCCAGGAATTTATTGCATTTTATCTCATTTTCAAATTCATCTCTCTCAGCAAACCAATATGTTTTCCCGTTTTCCTCCAATGGTCTTCTAGGACGTGTTGTATCTAGAAGGGAGGAAAATCACTGCCATCAATCAATAAAATTATGAAGGTAATTGAAAAAGAAAACAGCAGCAGCAAGCTAACTTACGTGGTATAATGGCACCAAATTTTTCTGAATCACTATGAATTAAGCGATTTTTTAAAGTTCGCCGGCCAACACCTTTAACTCCAATCAGAACTAATGTTTTTCTTTTGAACGGAGGCATACGTGTAACCTCTTCGTATAGCATTAGATCAGCTTTATCGAAGTCACAGTTTGCAACTGATTTGTACATAGTTTTACGTTTCTTTTTCGAAATCTACGAAGGAGTGGAGATGTTTTTAATATATTGAAGAAAATTGCGTGAGATTATTAATTTTTCACTTACCTTCGTTCCACATATTCCGATCTTATGTACATAATCAGCTTCTGGTGGAACAAATGCCTTTCTTCGCTCTTCTAATTCTTGGGATGGAATTAAGCCGATTTTTTCAGAATTTATACTTAGATTTTTTGCCTGCCACCAATTTGGATCCTTTACGTTAATTATCTGAGAAGAAAAAAATCAAATTGAAATTATTCCATAAAGTTCTTAAGTACGCATTGAAGTAATATCTTTTACCTGCAAGATGTCACCCTGTTTGAAAGATAAACCAATTTCTTTACATGGTAAAAGTGAATCTTCAGATGGATCATAAGAATACAAGGCTCTCATGTAGCACTGCATAGAGAAAATTACATTTACTTTATTTACTTACATAGCATAGGTGATGTATATAATATGAATAAGATTCATTTTTATTGGAAAAGTTCAAAATTTAACTTAGAGATTATTTTTAATACACATACCCCGTGCCAATTGTAGTAGGAGTGCCAAACGTGTGTGGAAAGAGCAATTACCAAGAACTCAATATTTGAAAAAGCCAAAATGCGGTTAGTTTCATTCTAAAACTAAACAGAGTTTAAGCAAATTAATGTATGAAGCGGTAGTAGTAGGTATACAAATATTAGATAGTAAGCAAGAAATTTTCTATTTTTATTAGTAACAGTATGCATAATAATTAAAGTCCTAATTGATCAGGCTAGGGTCCTATTTGGTCAGACTGAACGATAAGATCCATGCTAAAATGGCTAGAGTCTTCAGATTGGAGACTCTTTAGGTAGGCCTCCGGTCTTCCATCATCCATACATATGGATATAGGTATTTCAACTTCGCAACACGACTATGGGATTCAATTTTATTTTAGATTTTACATTTGAGGAAGTAGCTGGCTCGTTGAATTAATGTTGTAATTTAATTTCTACTCACGAGTGCTTGTACTTATTTGAAATCCTTTGGTAGAAATATTTTTTTTTAAACGAAGATAAACTTGGTCAATTCTAAGTAAAATTGGGATATACTGTTCTATGATTGTTGCAAAACCTGGAAGGTCTATATGTACATACAAGATCATCTTGTGTTCTTAGTGAACATTTACTGCGACGATTTATGGCAGCTGTTTTCAACTTCTTTAAATGACGTGAATCAATTTTATGAAATGCGACACTATCTGCATCGTCCTCCAATCATCTGATTGTGAGTGTGAATAAGCGCGTAATAGAGTTGATAGCCCTGCCGATATCGTTAAGCATATATATATATAAATATAAGAAAATATCAGACTCTGTAATGCGGACGAATCCCAAAGGGCTGTTTTTTCTTTGAACTTCAGTATAACTGATAAAAATATATAAATCTAAGTAGTTTTTTTTTATATATAACTGGAATAACAGCAACTCTGATGAAAGGTGAACAACAGTACACAGCGGATTTAAACTTCCAGCTCCGCTTCTCGATACTTTAATTTCATAATCAGAATGTTTACAAGAAATGTGATTTTCCATGAAATTTTTTTTCCGTTTGTCTGTTTGGCACAGACCTTTTTCTCGAAATGGACGTGACTTAGGAATTTGAAATTTGACAGAATGTTAGGTGTTCGTGAAGCACATACATGTATGTTTAAACAGTTAAAGATTATGAAATATATTTTTTTTTTATTTTAAATGGGTGAGTTAGGCCCGCTCAAGAACAAATGTGTTTATATCATGGGGGAGTCGTTCGAAAGGACTACTTTCAAGGTTTAAAAAAAAAAAAATGTTGCTGTATTGGTTATAGTTATTTAATCCAAAATGTGCGAAACAACACTAGAGTCCAACCCCCGAGCTAAAATTTCGATATTATGAAGATTAGTAGGTATTGAATCATAGATGCGTCCGTCTGTTTGATTGTTATTGAAATTTGACAATACATTAGTATTCGTTTACTCATTTATTTAGAACTTTATCAAAGATCTGATTACTAAGTTTACAAAAAAGTATACATAACAATGATAATGGTCAAAAGTATACATAACAATAAAAAGAAAAGTAACTTGAACTAAGCTGATCTCTTATGTGTCTTTTTGAAAGATAAAAGCCAATGCAATCAAACTGGTGGTCAAAGAAACGAAACATTGATGCGATCGGCTCGTGTAAGTCATAGTTCGTACTAAGCTGAGGAACAACGAAGAAGTCGTAGTTTCTCAAGGATCGCACAGGAACAGATATATTGAAAGCAGTCAAGAGCTCAGGGGAACTTAGCGCTCCTTGTATGCACTGAAACACAAAATCAACTCTGGAAGCTTCTCGTCTATTCTTAAGAGAATCCAATGGAAAAAGTTGAAGCCTGTCAACATATGAAGTTAGAACAACAGAGTTATCTCAAAATTTTTATAAAGTTTACATAATTTACAAATAACTATTATTAAGTGTGAATGAATTTTCAATGACGTCACATTGAGTTTTGTTTACTCTTGAGCATCAAAACAACCACTGTCCCTCGATGAGCGCATGAGATTTTACTGCACTCGCCTGTGCTCTTTTATTAACTATTTTATTCTAACAGTTTATAACGGTTAAATTTTCGGCCAGTGTAGCTCAATCGTTGATAAAATAGGGAACCCTGATTACGTGAGCCCAACTCGCTCTTAACCGTTTTTTTTTTTTATTAATTGTATCCAAGTACACATAATAAATAGCTCATTTCTAGGAAATACTCAGACTGAATGTGGATTATATGAATTATTTACGGTTTTTTATATAGAAAATTGAAACAGCAAATTTTTAAGTACGTTCTACATCTTTGTAAGAATTAAAATGTAGTCAACTTTACCATCAAATCTGAGGGACTAGAGGAACTAATACGATATAGTATGATAGAACTAGTGGCCCATTAATTTATCACAGTAAATCCTCGTTTCATTTACAACACACAGGAATTTCATTCTAAATAGAAAAAAAACCTAGCTGTCGTGAGTTGAAAGAAAAACTTCTGTTATTGACTAAATCATTAATTTGGTATATTGACCTCAACTTCATTAATTCAACATTTAATTATTATTCAAATAGCTTTATTCGTAGACCCATGATTTCTTAAATATTGCAAAACAAAAAAAAAAAACTTTATAAACAAGCGTACAACTGCAATTATGTACATATTTTGCCCTGTTATCTATCAGTAAATAGAAATCAATATGATTTAATTTGAATTGTTACTTTACACAATAAAAGTATCATAATAAATAGGAAAAAATGTTAGTTTGAAGAGATTATAAAATCGCAAAACAATATCTTAATACCAAAAATAATTTTGCAAAGAAAAAAAAAAGAAAAGAAAAAGAAAAAAACAAAAATATAGCTACTTACCGTTAACTTAGTGCCAGGCTGTAAATTTTTTCCATTTTTTACCTGCCCACCAGACATAGTTAATCTGGCCGATTTCATTTCTTCATCAATATTCGGACCAACTTTTAATGTTATCGAATCTTTAGATTTAGATACTTCAGATTGAAGTTCCTCAGGGGTGTTTACAGATACTGCATTCACTTCCAGGATAACATCACCGGGGTGCAAAAGTCCTTGTTTATCAATCATACCACCTGCTAAAATTCGGGCCACAACAAGTTGATTATGCTCATCAACTTCTACGGTTAGACCCAGAGGTTCTTTTGGATTCCTCCGAATCCCCACCATTTTAATTGTTTCTGCCGGCATTTCGTTGTTTAAAACTTCGATTGGGAATAAGTAACCTCCTTTCTTTTTTTCCTTTTTCTCTTCTTTTCCTATTTCATCGTGAGCATATATCAAGGCCTAAAATAAATCTGTGTCACTTTCACTCAGTTTGTTCAAAAGTAATGTGGGGGGGTTTACTTTATAGTGAGGATCTTTTAGTATTGTAAGTAATTCGTGTGATGTTGCAGTTTTTAACGGTGTACAAGTCTGAATTACTTCGTCCACTAATGATTTGCTATTTAAATCGACTGGTTCATGTATAAATGTTTCGATGTGTACAGGCTCTTCAACCTAAAAGGTAAGAAAAAAGTACAAAATTAATATTACATAAGTAAATTTCAATTCAATTTTTATTTGCAACAATTGTACACGTAAGATAAAATATCTTATTAATATGCACAAGTCAGAATAAAAACGGGAGAGTAAAAATAGAAAAAGATAATAAACAAAACTAAGTATTTGATTAAAGTTATTAATACGTAATACTAAAATATAAAGACGTGATTAAATAACAAACTTACTACTACGTGTTACCAAAAGAAGAATGAATAATTAAAAAAGAAGAAAGATGGAGTAAACAATTAGAACACGACATTTGTTTTAACTATCAGGCGTTAATGCCTTGAAAATGGTACTATTTATTATATTCAATGAGTGGGACTGGATCAAATTTTTAACAAAAACAGGTAAGTTGTTCCAGTTTACAATAGAATGGTTGAAGAACAGGCATTTTGTTACTAAAAATGGTGATCATGAGATTCAGTGTCCTGCTTGATCTTGCAAATTGGAATTTTTCTTATAGATTTTTATTGTCTTTGCCAAAAATACCAGCGAACGAAATTTGAAATAGGTAAATAAGCTACAACCCAAAATTGAACCCGAGAACGGAGAGACATGATTATATCTTCGAAGACAATACACATACTTAACCACAGAGTTAAACGCAATCTCAAGTTTACGGGCATTATTATACATACCGATATTAAAAGTAGACATACCAACAGTAACAACCGGGGTAAAATTACTAGAAATCCATAGCGCACGTAAACCACCATAAATTCTAATAACAATATTGTTGATGTGGTTATCCCACGTAAATAAACAATTGAAAACTATTCCAAGATTCCTGACAGATTGTACAAGGGGAATAATTGTGTTATTAATTACAACTGGAGGAAACCTCTCTGTGTCGAGTTTTGGGTGATATATGACCAATCATTTAGATTTTGCTGGGTTCAACTTTAGCATATGAGATACGGACCAGGAGTGAATTGTTTGATGATCTTCGTTAATGAAACTAATAGCATCTTCAATAAGTCCAAGGGGCCTAGAGAAGTATAATTGCACATCATCAGCGTAGAGATGCAATTTGGTGCGATTAACTTGAGAAAAAATATTATTGATGAAAATTGAGAATATGGGTTCGAGTATCGATCTTTGTGGCACACCGACTAAAACAGGAAGAAATGAGGATATGGCATCTATTATGTGTAATTTGTGTACGTATATATTGTAAAAAGTTTTATTGGGGCAGAAGATGTGCTCTATTATATACTACATGAAATCGTAAAGCTCTAAATTGTGCATGGCCTTTAAAGAAAAAAAAAAATTGAATCTCAGCAGTAGCAAACCACTAAATATAACCATAAATTCTTCACGGACCAGTTCAAAGGTATGGAAAAGGGTGATTGCTTCTAGGAAGAAATAAAGAGTGAAGGTATTCTTTCTTTGCCAACACGCTACTCCAGATTATAACTATAATGGCTTAATCAATGTCATCTTTAAAACCAAGGCTGTACAAATTTTTTGGTTGACGTCTACAATTACTCTCAACTGAGCGGGGCTGTACATGTCATACTAACTTTGTGCCACATTACCGCACTGTAGTCTTTTTGCATTAAGTTAACATCAAAGACGGCAGAAGAAATAGTAGAATATGGCGCCAAACAATTTGAATGGACACCACATCAATGGCAAGTAATTCCACAGCCTATGGAATCATTTGTCACCAAATGATATAGTTAAACCAATAGAGTTACCTAAATTGTAAAGTTTCAATTCTAGGACTATAATTAAGTCATAACTTAGTCAATGCTCTAAAAAAAAAAATTGTCATTCTTCGAAACTTTAAAAGGCAACTAAAGACTAACTTCTAAAGAGTTCTGCTGGATATATAGATTTTTATATACCTTTGAAGTAATTAATCTCGACTTACTTCTTTGATAATCTCAGTTAAAACAAGTGCGATGACTATGAAAACGATAAACATACATATGTAGGTGTATGGTTGCGATGGGACACGTGGTAGACTTAGTAATAATTCATAAAGTATCTCGCCTATAATCTTTTGTAAATAAATGTGAGGGCTAAGTTCACAAAATTAAAGTTATGAAAACCCGCCATAGGTTACTATAATTCTGAAAAAAAAAAGAAAAGAATTGCTTTGTATTGTGCAAAATTTATATTCAAATATCATCTTGAAAGTTCGTTAAGTTTTTGAATACTATAGCAGCTTTTGAGAAGAAGAAAGACCACAAGGAAACTTGACGAAAGTGGAATTAAAATTATCCTGTTCTAACTACAGCCTAAATCTATAAAATTCGTGTACATGAGCGTAGTTTTTCTTAGAGAATCTTGAAGTAGGACAGAATATTTTGAAAAATGTATGTCCAGCTGCTTGATTTGTTTACGTTTGAAACAGCTGAGAAACTCCGGAGGTTTTTAATGTAGTGACAGCGGCTAAGAGCATTTTCGTTGGGAGCAAGCGCAATATTTTCAAACATATATCTTGTTGCTCCGCTCTCTACTTTGATTCATATTACACGTCTGTACTGAGCTTTCACCCAGCGGCAACAGCTTCTAACACAACCAGAATTTGACTTAGCTTAATTTGGCTTATTCCACTTCTTGGCTCTCTATATTCTAAGCTGGGGTCCGTCCGTGAATCTATCCATTACAAGTTGGGTGCAAAAGTAATTATGAACGATTTATATTATGATTTTTAAATAAATATTTCATGTCCGCTACCATCTTGAGTATCTGAGTTCATTGTAGTGTAGACAGCAGGCAGTTTTAGGGTTTTATTGTTGTCCTGATCAGATCGCCCAGTCAAAACACACAGTATACTCTCAAAATTTCTTCGCGAAATTTTGATTTTAGACTATAAGCCAGCAACTGTCTTTTAATTTTTCTACTCATATGCAGTAAATTAAATGAAAAAGCCAATAGACTCTTATATGCAGTGTATTAGTGTAGTGTAATTTCCTACTTTCAAATTATTAAATTGAAGTTCAGCGGAATAAAGTGCTTATACAAAAAAAAAAAAAAAGGATTTTTTGGGAAGTGATCCCATGTTTTTATACCCTCGATGAAATCTATAGGGTATACTAAGTTTGTCATTCCGTTTGTAACTCCTCGAAATAATGATGGTACAGCAAAATGGATTGAACACCCACGCATAATATTAAAAATTATTTTGGTTTTTGCATGTCCGTCCGTCCGTACGCACGATAACTCGAGAACGCGTATACTTAGAGAGCTGAAATTTTGTACACGGACTTTTTAAAAAAGTAAAATTAAGTTCGAAAATGAGATAAATCGGGCAACTCCTTCGTGGGGTTGCCATATAAAAATTTCGTCTTCCGCTATATATTTGGACACTGCCTGAGAACGCGTCGACGTAGAGAGCTGAAATTTCGTACATGATGTTTTTTCTACATTAGCAAATAAAATGTCAAAAATGGACTAAATCGGGCAACTCCTTCTTGCTGTTGCCATATAAAAATTTAGGTTTTTTACGTATACTTTGAAAACGATCAGTCCAAGACATTTTCATTGTACTAAAAACTTCTGCAGAATACGAAATCCTATAAAATTGGTTATAATCATTTTTTCTGTGCGACCAACCGTTCTAGAAATATATGCGAAAAACAACTTCAAAATCAAACTTGAATAGATCGGTGACCATACGAAATTTAATACGGGCAGTCATCTAGGGTATCATAAGAATGGTCTTAGACTAATACTAGCTTTTTTACTTTTTTATAAGCAATTTTAATAGCGGTTAGCGCTATGCACGTCAGTCAATGGTTGGGTGTTATGAGCTGAAAAATAAACAGATTCGAGGCTCAGAGTATATGTCACTCTGAACTAGGAGGATCAAGGAGTCAACTAAACACTGACGAAGAAAATGAAGTTCTATTAAGGTAGTTTTCATTGCATCCCATGAGGTTAAACGTGCTCTATGTGTATGTATATTATAAGTTTTACAAAAAACAAAAGATTTCATAACTATGAAATAAACGAAACAAGTAAAAAAGCAAAAATTGGTCTAAGACCAATTCTTATGATATTCTAGATGAATTTCGTAATTTCGTATGGTACCCATGTAAGTTTGATTGATTTTTGAAGTTGTTTTTCGCATATATTCCTAAAACGGTTCGTTGGACAGTAAAAATGGATATAACCAATTTCATAGGATTTCATATTCTGAAGAACGTCTACAACTGATCGTTTTCACAGTATACGTAAAAAACCTAAATTTTTATATGGCAACACCAAGAAGGGGCTGCCCGATTTATTTAATTTTTAATTTTTTTTTACTATTTTTATGAAAATACTGTGTACAAAATTTCAGCTCTCTGCGTCGGCGCGTTGTTAGACAGTATGGCAACCCTTCGAAGGTGTTGCCCCATTGGTCCCATTTTCGAACTCAAATTTATTTTTTTTAAGCTAATGTGCAATTTCAGTTATCTAAGTACACGCGCTCTCGAGTTATCGTGAGGACGGACAGACAGACAGACTGATGGACGGACAAACGGACATGCAAAAATCAAAATAACTTTTAATATTATGCGTGTGAGTCCAATTCATCTACTATCAGTAATTCTACGTTTTACAAACGGAATGACAAAACTTAGTATACCCTACGATTTCAACATCTAGGGTATAAAAATAGGAGGTTTCAATATTTTGAAGTATGTATGTATATAAAACTAAAGCAACTTTACAGTCTTCTCCAGCTACCTGGATTCTTTCTATGTAACTCTTGCACATTTATGCAAGAGAATTGCTAAAAACAGATATTAGTAATTTCTGCTCATTGTTCTTCACTGCATTCACTGGAATTTGTCTTTTTCGTTATGACATGTAATAAGTTTCACAATAGTTTCAAGTCAAAACACGCTTCATTAGGGCTGACGATTATGAAAAACTTCAAAGCACACTGACAGGAGAATTAGTGCTCTAATTAGAAAAGAACAGTTTGTGACGTCAAATGAAATTGTAAAATAGTTAAATTTACGCGCATAGTTGGTATTACAGTCCGGAGGCGCGCTTTGAAGAACAAATAAAAAGTTACAGACCAGCCAAAAAGACTAACTGGATAACTAAGAAACACTTGCAAAAAGGTGAATTTAATACTGCGTGAACTTTGCAAGAACACGTTTGTCTTGGTTCATTTTGATAAGTGGAAAACAGTGCTTCTCACTGACGACTTAATTTAATTAACTCAGACGAGATTAGTAGTGTCCGCCGACTAAAAGCACACGGCCCACAATATTGCAACGTCACAGCCAAGCATGGAGGTGGTAGTGTTATGGTGGTGATCTGTTTTTCAGCTAACGGACTAGGTCTTTTCTACGAAATAAAAGTAATAATAGATTGTTTGAAATATAATAAAATATTGAAAGAGTTATGTTGCCCTATATCGGATGGGAAATGCCACCTTGATGGGACAATTACCCGAAACACACATCGAAGCTGGTAAAGGAACAGATTAATAAGAATGTGGTTCAAGATCGTGGTTGGTCGGTCCAATCTGCACATTTGAATCCAATTAAGGACCTCTTCCTTAATCCTTAATCGACGAGTTGGAGGTCAACGTTCCCGAAATAAAATGGAATTAATGTTAACAATGAAAAGAGAACGAGGAAACTATACATGAGAGCATAATTATTAATTTAATAGCGTCTAACCACGTGGATGCCTTAAAGTAATTAAAAAGAAAGTCCATTATACGAAGTACTGAGGAGGGAGAGTCGTTATTTATAAGAAGTTCCTATTATTTTTGTTATAAGTTACTTAAAATTAAGGAAAAAACATAAATTCTTTTTTTCTTTGAAACGGTTGCTATTGTTTTCCACAACACATATAATATATAAAACTTTCAATATTTCCTATCCACACTGGTAAAATGGGTCAGACCTACGCCTATATAAAACTTATAACAAAACGCATATAGCTACTATCCTACAAACCTATTTCATTAGTGTGATCTTCATCATTCTCAATTTTAGATCAGTTATTAGGGTGCTGAACGCTTTAGTCTTATTAGATCAAATTAGTATAGCATTTGTTCTATTCTAGCTTTATCTAATTAATTCGTAATTACCTATCACATTGTTAAAAAGTTGTTAGGGTAGAGGAGTTTATCTGTGCATATGTATATATGCAGATAAGTTTGCACTATCGTTAATAGATTTTGCACCATCTTAACTAGTAATAATAATTGTCATGAATTACTAGCATTTACTAGACAATAAATAATGACGTAACACACTCGAATTAGGTAGTTATAAAATTGAAAATCGATTAGACTCTATGTGTATATATTTCTCCGATAGGCATATTGTTAAAACACGATGAAATAAATCGATATGCTAAATCTAACCATTTAAGGTATAGATTAACCACCTTATAACTAATATTTCAACCAAGAACAAAGTTATAGATTTTCTTTGCACATTACTACACACAAATAATACTTGTACAAAGTAGGTATTCCCAAATTATGCCAACGATTTGTTTATCTTTTTGGTTTCTATAGGACCTCAAAGTGAAAGCGCAAATACTGAGAGTCCAGAAACGTAATAAAGAATAAATCTACAATTACGATGACTCTTTATTTTGAGATCATCATGTAATTATATTAAAATTTAAGCAGTTTAGTAAATGTGAATAACGTTAGAGTGTGACCACTCCCTTATATTAAATATCGAAGCTTAATGAGCAGGTTCCTGTTCTTTTCGCTGTGTTACCTGTAGTATAAAACTTCACTTTGATATTCACATTATTATTATAGGTATACCTACCAAAAAGTGTAGGATTTAATTAATAAAAAAAAAAATAATAATAATAATAATATAACGCACTCACGATAAATTCACCCAAATCTGACGTATTTTTCTTTTATACAAATTTAACCAACTTACACTATTCCATACAAAATGAAACTAAATTGAAATCAGATTGGTTTTAAGACAAAAATTCATTGTTAACAACCACAGACCTACTAAATCCGTACAACGTCGCCACAGAAGCAGACCCAAGCCACACCAAACAATCAAAATACATCAGCAGCACTGGCTCATTGTAAACAGGTTTTCTTCGCTGTATTTACGCGGTTTGACTCCGACTTTGTGAGGTCAGTTGTGCAATAAAAACAAACGAGCGGGTGATAGATACTACGTCAGCGAATTACCTATGTTTTCAGAAGAGGCTTCATTCCGCGGAGAGAGCTGAATTGCCTAATTAGCTATGTATACATACATATATATATATATTGATTAAAGATTTATACTTTTGCATATGTATGTATATGTGGAAAAATATAAAGAGTAATCATCATCAATATAACATGCTTTGGTTGCTTCAACACTATAAATTTTTTCTTTAATTTTCGCGCTTATGTGTACCTTTTCGTACCAAACACGACGAAAAAGTAGTTTGCAGCGGTTTGCGGATAGTTTATTGATGTCGTGGAAGATTTTAATATATATAAGTTTCGATGAAATGTTTACAACTGATTTCTTTCTCTCGTGAAAAACCCGCGATTACAAAAGAAATGTAAAACGTCATGAACATAGTCAAGTTATATATCTGTTCTACGAACATACATAGTATACAAATACATATTTTTCACATGCACTTTACAGGTGGCTTAGTATCAAAAGTAGGTAAAATAAATTGCATCTATGACATCATAAAATTGGAATGGCCATATCGATGCGTCATGATCAGTGAAAACTAACTATCAATTTTGGTGCTTCCGTATCCGCATTTGCACACTTGAAAACTGCACCATCCAATCCACAAAGAAAAATTTCTTTTGTCGAGCAGGTCTAGAAGAATAATTCTATGCAGGTTTGCATTTCCTTCCGAGTTACACCAAGGAAAAGTAATTATTCGTCAAAATTCATTAGAGAAAGTAAATAATTTTGTTGATAGTTCACGTATACCACCGCCTTCGTAAATACCCTTGTCGATAATAATACGTCCAATAATGCAAATGATTCGCAAGGATGCGTATGGATGGATGCGTATAGGAAGGTATATAAATTGCTTTAGGATCTCAATTCTCAACTTGTGAAAGAGTGTAGCACATTATAAAATCTCGCCCATAGTTTTGGAATAGTGCGTCTACTAATTGTCTAAAACACCATGTAAATTATTCCACTTGTCATATTCAGCATATTCTCAAAAAAAATAGAGGCAAATGATATCATCTTCAATTATATCAAAAGTATTGAAATTTCTTATCAACAGGAAACTTGAATCTAACGATGTACTTTATCAGAGATCACTAATATACATTTCGTACCGATCGTTTGACTGAAGGTATCTAAAAACCAATCAACTCATCTATGGCTTCCGGACTGGACGCTCTTCTAGGGACTTGCTCACTTTACTTACAGAACGTTTGAACCGTAGTCTTCACCATTTTGGTTGATTCCAAAATCGTTGCTCTGGATATTTTAAAGGCCTTTGATAGAGTCTGACATCATGCCCTTTTAGAAAAACTTAAAGCACTTGGCCTCTCCCCTTCTCTTCCCATTATGGATTGAAAGTTTTTTATCTAGTTGCCTAATACGGGTTGTATTAGAAGGCGTTGCATCTAAATCTCAACCTATAAATGCCGGTGTACCCCAGGACTCTGTTATCTCTCCGTCTCTCTTCTTAATTTTCATTAATGATCTGCTTTCCCTTACTTTCAATCCCATCCATAGCTTTGCTGATGACAGTAACCTTGATTTTGCTTCTCCTTTGACACTCTTGCAGACTCCAGAGGGAATGCCGCATGTGTTAGACGAGATTGCATGATTAGATCATTGAATAAAGATCTTGACAAAATGCTCGCTTGGGGCAAAGCGAATCGCGTCAAATTCAATGCATCTAAGACCCAAAGCTCATTTAATCTCTTATCAACTGGTTTAACAAGAGAAGGAGGAGTTCTAGTTGCCGTTCGTACCTCTTTTGTGTGCGAGAAGATTCTTCTGCATAATGACTCTGCTGAAATCGATCAATTATGCGTTCGAGTGTCATCTCATCTTAATTGTTTCTCCGTGGATATTTGCGTAAGTTATATCCCACCTTGTTCTTCAATGGAACTATATAAAAGACATGTAAATAATGTTTTGTCACTATTTGAGATGATGAGAATTTTTTATGTTTTTGTGGTGATTTTAATTTGCCTAATATTGATTGGCAATGGAATTTGGAGGAATCATGTTAATACCTAAGAATGTTACATCTGAAGTAGAATGTTACGTTGTAGATAATTTGGTAGGAATAGATTTAATTCAATCGAATTGAATAACAAATATGTTTAGTAACTGTTAGATCTAATATTTATAAGTAACGAATTAAAATTTGAAGTTCATGAAGTTAGTACTCCTTAAACGCCTATTGATTTTCATCATAAAGCTGTTAATCTTTCCATTTCTGTTTATGAATTTAGTTCTCACTGTAATGAAGCAGATATTTTAGAATATAATTTTGTTAAGGCTGATTACCATAATCTTAATAACTTCCTTTCAAATTATGAGTGGAATTCGATATACTCTGATGATTTACATCAAATGTATAGCAGGTTCCTAGACGTTATTCATGAAGGCCTTAAAAAATATGTTCCTACTAAGAGACTCTCATCCAATAAGTATCCAAAACGGTTTAACAAAAGTGTTATTAAACTTAAAAATGCTAAATCTAAGGGGCATAAAGCTTTAAAAAAGTCTGGCAATCCTTCCGATAGAATAAGGTACTATCAGCTTAGGCGTGAATATAAATTCCTACTTAGATTTGTGTACAATCAATACGTTTGCTCTATGGAGTGCAGTATTAAATCCAATAGCAAAGGCTTTTTGGTCATTTATAAATACTAAACGTAATTCTACAGGTCTTCCGAAAATGTTGCAATATGACAACAAAAAGGCCTCTAATTTAGAATCTAGTTGTGACCTGTTTGCTGATTATTTCGAATCCGTATACAGTGATGACTATGTTTATCTTAATGTTAATGATTCTAAGCCTCCGTCTTCTCTTGACATTGGTGTTGTCTTTTTGTCTACCAGCGACGTACTGCAGTGCTTAAGAAACTTAAATTCTAGTACCAAGTCTGACACTGACTTTTTATGCACTTCTCTAATGAAAAATTGCGCTGACATCTTGGCACATCCATTAACTGCAATTTTTAACTTATCTTTACAAACAGGGATTTTGTTAGATATTTGGAAAGTCTCCTTCATTACACCGATATTTAAATCTGGGCAAAAAGATGACATCAAAAATTATAGAGGTGTCTCTATTATGAATACAATTCCTAAAATTCTTGACTCGTTGATTCATCCTAAAGTTACATTTTAACCAAGGAAATTATTTCATTGGAACAGCATGGATTTATTCCTGGTCGATCATGTGTAACTAATCTTACTTCTTTTTCCCATTACGCTATTAATGCTATTGAAGATTCATTTCAAGTTGATGTTATTTACACGGATTTCTCTAAAGCATTTGATAGAATAGAATATACTTGGCTTTCACTCATATTTTTTAAAATGGATTGAATCCTATCTGACTGATCGTAAACAATACGTCAAAATTGGTAGGATCCTCTCCAGAGAGATAAACACTAGCTCTGGCATGCCTCAAGGTAGCCACTTAGGTCTTCTGCTCTTCTTGCTTTTTATTAACGATATAGCCGAAAATTTCAAATTTACTAGATGTTTGTTGTTTGCTGATGACTTGAAATTGTTTTTAAAACTCAATTCTGTTGATGATTGCGCACTCATTCAACGTGATCTTAATGGTCTCTTTGGTTGGTGCTCTATAAACAATTTTCACTTAAACATTGCTAAATGTAAAACTATGACATTTCATCGTTTATCCAATCCAATAATTTTTAATTATCTTTTAAATAACAGTACTCTTCCTAGGGTTTTTGAAATTAATGATTTGGGGATTATACATGATATTAAATTGAGCTACATTCCACATGTTGAGTTGGTAGTTTATAAGGCTCGTAGAAGCTTAGGTTTCGTTAAGCGTAATTCTAAAGACTTCAGAGATGTTTACACTCTTAAAGCTCTCTACTTCGCTTTGGTGAGGTCTACTTTAGAATATGCATGTGTCGTTTGGTGCTCCTATTACAAAGTTCATATTGATCGCCTTGAATCAATACAGAAAAGCTTCACTAGATTTTCGGTTTACAAATGTAACTACCGATATAATAATTTACCTTCATATTCTGTAAGATGTTTACTGTTGGATTTATCTCAACTGGAATTACGACGGGAAGTTAACTGTGCGACTTTTGTTAAAGATATTTTGGATTACAGAATTAACTCGCCCGAGTTGTTATCATTGATTAGTATATATGCTCCCGAAAGGCCAATTCGCTCTAGGTGCATGCTGTATATTCCTCATCACAGAACGAATTATGGTAATCACGAGCCTTTTTCAAATTGTTCCTCAATGTTTAATAAATCTTCATCAAGTTGATACTTCCATGCCAAGAGATAGTTTTAAATCTTGTATTTTCGATAATTATGGAAGTGTTAACTCTTCCTAGAATTAATTTATACATTAACTACGGGTCTGTAAGATATTGTAATCTGTAGACAATTAACATAAATAAATAAATAAAAACGGATCATCACTTAACCACTCCCGTTTCTTTTGTATTTCTCAGTATTAATATTTCCAGTAAGTTAAGCTGGAGAGATCACATCATCTCTGTTGTCAAAGAAGTATTGTATTTTGGATTTCTGAAAAGGTGTATGAAATACTTTTCACCTCCGCCACTCTCATGGCCCCTAATGGTAGGAAGGGTATTCCCCGAGCTTGTCTTAATAATAGTTCTGTTTGATGAAAATCCCGGGTAAACCTAGGGCTACACCGGGCTAGACTATCTTGTTTTTTGAAAAACCTGGGCTACCCCGTGCTTACACTAAAATTTTCTTGGGGTAACGGTTTGACAGTTGTCACTTGATAACTGTCACTTACAATTTGTTGCTGCTTGGGACATATAAATTACTTCTTGAGCAAAACTGTCAGAGAAATGTCATTACATTAGGTTTACCCGGTGTTTTAAAAACTTGTTCGATGAGTGACCCCGGTTAAATTTGGGGAAAATTTACGCGGTGCTTTCATCGAACAAACCTAATATATATTAATATTATAAATATACAGGGTGTCCCGTAAGTCGACGTCAAGCCGAAACCGGGTGATAGACCAAATCGTAACAGTTACCAGAAAAATATAAAAAAAAATCTAAGTCATGTAAATACAATTTCAAAAATGGTCAAAATCGGGGAACTCCTTCTTGGTGTTGCCATACAGAAATTTAGGCTCTTTACATATATTGTGAAAACAGTCATTCGTAGACGTTTTTGTTGTTTCAGTACAACTCTCTTCAGATTATAAAAACCTATGAAATTGGTTTTACTGTCCGACGAACCGTTCTAGAAATAGATGCGTAAACCACAATCAAAACTTGCAGAGTGAGATGACTGACAATGCGAAATTACATATGGATATTCACTAAGTTATCGTAAGAATTGGTCTTATAGACCAATTTTTAGATTTTAAAAGTTGGTTATCACTGAGCTTGAATTTTATCTTCGATTGTTATATGATGATATGATGAGTAGCTCATAATTGGTATTTCCTCTATTTATTGGACTAAATAATATCTCTGGGTAGAAGGGTCTCGAATAGAAAGGGGTCGTTAAGAGATGTAATTTATAATGAGAGCTTTAGTTGAGCTTTTAGAATGTAGAAAATAACTTGTAAACGTAATATAATCTTATAACCGCTCAAACCACTCTTTACACTTGTAACACAATTCACTAATGTACATAAGCTTTCAAAATTTTAGCAAAACTATTTCTAGTATAATATTCCATTTGACATTAACCATTAATAATCACATCCTGTCGTACAATACTAAAATAGTGGATACGTAAATATAAATCCTTTTTCATGCCCTATTAAGCTAGATATAAGCTGTTCATTACTAGATAATGGAGCTTAATTCTACAGAGGATTTTTCCACTGTCGTATGTGTTCGAAAATCCGTTTGCTGATGGACATATTGTGACACAATAGGTACCTATACATGCATATATCCCGTTCATTATAAGCTTTAATTTCAATATTAAGAAATACTCGGGCTCTTGTCTCTCCTTAAATCGAACATTTTGCTGCTGGATCCAAGAGTCTGTGCACAAATATTCGACACTATACTAGCATTAAATCCCAAAGCACAAAAACAGGAGAGCATTCAATTAAATGCGGATTAGGTCGGCAGACAAAATCAAATGCTGAAGTACTTTAGATAAATTTTTCGAAATGATGACACTATAATATCGTCTCGAACGACTGCTATAGGTACTAATTCTCAAATATAGCAAATGGGGCGCCCGAAGAAAATACTTTTATGCAATGATGTTAGCTGCAAATATTGAGATATTTTTGTAGCTAATAACTGTATATATAATGGGGGCCAGATTGTCATTGTTCAACTCCTTGGAAGACATTTTCAGTTGATAATTAAAAGGGATTTGAATGACTTAAATATCAAATGATACGCATTTAGTGCAACTGCAATTATCCAATAAGTTAAAATTAATAAAATTTAGTATAAAAAGTGTCCAGTATTTGGGCAGGTAATTTTTCTCATTGAGGCAAGTAAAAAAAAATAATTAAGTATTTGATTGATTAGGTTGGGAAATACGATCTAGTTATAGCATTTTTTCCAATTTCCAATTCTTGGCATTTTTGATGTGGCACACCCATGAACCAACTCTTAAAATTCATTGTCCATACATTTGACCTGACTGACACAGGAAAATAGATAGACAGACAGAGATTGTATTTTCCCGGGAAATATATTTCTTATTAAATTATGGATTATGTCAACACAACACTAAAATCCCGTCATTCTTTTAATTCTTTTTTTTTCTATAACATTATAGCACTTTCGAAATGAATTTTCCATCGAATTCTATCAAAATTTCTTCCTGATGAAGTGAGCTATAATCAAGACATTTCGATACAGAATGTGCCAAACACAGGCTTAAGATCATACAGACGCTAGCAGAGCGTTAGCGGATTAGATGTTATAAAAATGTACCAATCCCTATGTGTGTGATAACATTGGCATTCTGTTAAACCTATATGGGAAAAGGATTTTCTTGTAACTTAAGAAATATTTGACAACAAGGAAGCTACGAGTTTTTTTTTCTCGGATTCTTTGTTGCTATTTTATTTCTTTGCTGAAATATAAGGCGTTTGCAAAGATTTTTTGAATCAGCACAAGTATAGTCATGAGAAATATTTTAATTGTTAATAAAAAGAAGTAATTGAATTTTTGACGTATTGTATTCGAGATTCCATTATACACGTATAACCATGCCTCCAAAACGTGCACTTGGTGCAGTTGCTGGTTTAGCGACAGAAGACACCGTGACATGTAAGTGTTCCTGCTTCCATTAATGCTGAAATTTTCACATTTAATGTTCAAATGGAAATAACAATCTCCTCATTAAAATCATCATTTGATAGCGAAATACAAAATGTGACACAGAGCATTAAATTAAATATTGGTAATTTGGAGTCCCATTTATTAAAAGTGATTGACGTAAAGTTCAATGAATTAAAACAAAGCTTAGTGGATTTGCAGTCTAATCTGTGCACTGTGAATAATCGCCTTGATTCTGTCGAGCGTTATTAGATACCCTCTGATGTAATTGTTAGTGGAGTTCCAGTTCTGAAAGAGGAAATCCTCCCAGTGCTTTTCACCACACTCTGTAAATCACTTGGATTAAATAGTCTTCTGTCACCGCAAATATTTCGCTCAAAAAGTATTAGTGCTAAGATTATTATTATTATTATTGATTATTTTTATTTTATTAAATCTGTAGAATCATTAAAATATTGCGTTTATAAGAAAAAGAATGCATCCGAGCATTATGTACGAGTATATGCAATAATTAACATAGAGTTAACATGTTAAAAACTATTTTTAGAGATAAATGCAAAAATGAAATCTTAAAAAATACGAAAAATTCCAAGAATCATCAACTGCCAATTCGCACAAGTTCTTTTCGGTACAGTATAGCCATCTATTGAGAGAAAACTTAGAGCGTTTTTTTTATGCAGTTTTGATTTGCAATAAAATCAAAATTAATAAATATTAATAATTTGCTCACTATACACCATTTTCTGTTTGTATAACTAAATCAAAAATTTTTTCATGTTACTTATTACTTGCACTCCCACTATATTTCAAATTACTATAAATGTAGTTGTGTTTTTAATCGTAGAATGAGCAAATATATACAAAGTTTTCCATCTTTCTTCTCCATCTTTTCAAGATAAAAAATTAGAGCTAAACATATATGAAACAAGTAAAACAACTAGGATTGGTCCAAGACCAATTCTTATGATACCTAGATGAATGCCCGTATGTAATATCGTATGGTCATCCATCTGTGCAAGTTTGATTTTTGAAGTGGTTTTCGCATATATTTCTAGCACGTTTCGTCGGAAGGAAAAAATGATTATAACCAATTTTATAGGATTACATATTCTGAAGAACTTGTCAGTACATTAAAACCGTCTAGGACTAATTGTTTTCACAGTATACAGAAAAATCCTAAATGTTTATATGGCAACACCAAGAAGGAGTTCCGATTTAGTCCATTTTTGATATTTACTATTTTTATGAAAACATTGTACTGAATTTCTAATACCCTAGGCTAGGCAGCCGGCCAAAATCAATGATCATTCGTTCATAATTGAATTTTTTAAAAATCGATTTACCTTTGAATTTTAATTATTAAAAATGTGCTGTCAATTACATATAAAAATTGACAGGTCTTTCGTTTTAATTCACAAAACCTTGGGTAACTTGATTTTTGAAAACATCAATTGCGAATGAATGATCATTGATTTTGTCAGTCTGCCTAGGGTATAATTCTTTATGTGGACACGTTTTCAGGTAGTGCTCAGATATGTAGTGAAAATGTAATTTTTGTATGGCAAAATTTCAGCTCTCTAAGTACAGGCGTTCTCGAGTTATCGTGAGGACGAACATATAAAAATTAAAGTATTAGGTGTTACAAACGGAATGACCACCTTAGTATATCCTATGATTTCATCTAGGGTATAAAAACCAACAACCACAATATATCAAAACTGAATTTCATTTTAGTACATTAAAGCAGCTAATTTCGATATTCGTGGTGCCATCTGTTGACAGGAAATTCGGGTAATGTGCAGTTCTTCCTCCATCAAAATTCTTTTAATTGTAATATTTATGGCCGGTTTCACAGTCAAGGCTTAATCCACAGCGATGGCTTAAGCCAAGGCTTAATAAATATTTCGGTTTCACAGTCAAAGCTTAAGTAATATCACTGGCTTAAGACAAGCTAACTTAAGCCCGTCATCTCGAAGGCTTAAACCTCATATGTTGCTGTGAAACGCATAGGAAATTATCGCTAAATATATATTTTGCCTAAATATTATAATTTCTGTTATTAAACGAAAGTGCATACTTCAAAAGTTATCCTTTAAAACTAAATTGAAATTTTCCAAGCGGAAAATAGTAAGCAGTTTTGAGTACTGTCTAGCAGCTAGTGTCAGCATTCCATTTGACATTTTATTAAGAAATCAAACAGTTTAAGACAAAAATTAGTTATTTATCTGATGAAGAGAATATAAGCGACGAGGAAATAGATGTCGCTTGCTGACCGGCCCACTGCTCTCTTTTTTCGATTTTGTTCATGGCTTGTATATTCCGGAGGTTACGTTATAGATAAAAACCACAACAAATTGGTAAATACAAAGTTCTTCTTTCGCTTGGTTTTTAATCCACAATGGCAATTTTACTTTACAAAAATTCACAATTACTGCAGTGCTGACAACTTAAAAATTTTCATTTGCGGGTTAACTAAGCCTCAGCTTACCGAGTAGGCTTAAATTCTGGGTTTAATCCACACCCGTGGCTTATCTAATCTCTGGCTTAAGCCTGGACTGTGAAACCGGCCATAAGTGACCTAAAGCAGGAAACACAATGCAACGGTCATCAGCGTTCATCAGCTCAGATTTCATTCTATTCTATTATCAGATATAGGAGTAAATTGAAATTTCAGCTGTGAGTACTGTCTAGCAGCTAGTGTCAGCATTCCATTTGACATTTTATTAAGAAATCAAACAGTGTAAGACAAAAATTAGTTATTTATCTGATGAAGAGAATATAAGTGACGAGGAAATATATAATATAATATCGCAAAGTATGACCCGTGAACAAATTATAAGAAGTCACCCCCAACATTTCGAGAAATGGGATTAGGTTAATTTTTATTCTCGGTACCGACTGTAGACACATTTAAAACATTCTGCAACAATGATTTTTGGGTTCGATATCCTTCCAGATATAACCACCGGAATATAATACAAGCCATGAAGTCGTCGAAGGCACCGACACATTAAAACGTGCCGGGTACAGCATACAGTAAGAGTACACTCTCACTGCTTTTTGCATACTCGTCATGCAGGAAAAACTAAAATTTCATCTAAAACAGGTCCTAAAGCCCAAAACTGTCGCTCCCACAGCAATATGAAGTTAAAACAAATTGCAGCCAAATATGTTATCTTTTATATGAAATCTCCTGGAGTAAGACAAGGCAAGAAGACTATAGATGTCGCTTGCTGACCGGCCCACTGCTCTCTTTTTTCGATTTTGTTCATGGCTTGTATATTCCGGAGGTTACGTTATAGATAAAAACCACAACAAATTGGTAAATATAAAGTTCTTCTTTCGCTTGGTTTTTAATCCACAATGGCAATTTTACTTTACAAAAATTCACAATTACTGCAGTGCTGACAACTTAAAAATTTTCATTTGCGGGTTAACTAAGCCTCAGCTTACCGAGTAGGCTTAAATTCTGGGTTTAAGCCACACCCGTGGCTTAGCTAATCTCTGGCTTAAGCCTGGACTGTGAAACCGGCCATAAGTGACCTAAAGCAGGAAACACAATGCAACGGTCATCAGCGTTCATCAGCTCAGATTTCATTCTATTCTATTATCAGATATAGGAGTAAATTGAAATTTCAGCTGATGAACTCTAGTAGATAAGCTATGGCGTTTCTGGATCACTTTTTTGAGCCTCCAGGATTTCGCCACAGATGGCGCCACCGTCGCTAGGTGGTTTGAGCCCATACTAAGTAGGGGGTGTGTCTTGGCTGTATTGGTTTGCGCCTTGGATGCACCATTGTGTCTTGGGTGCACCATTGAGTCTCGACTGCGCCCTAGCGGAATTAATCGGTACTACCGGGATGTATCATTTGGTCTTGACTGCGCCCTAGCGGCATTAGCCGGTACTACGGTTTTCTTGGATAGATATGTGGTGTGCCTAAATGTAGGCTTTTGGTTTTGAGCTAATATTAGTAATAATTAAAGTTAACGCTAGGAAATTTTTGTTCATGCCAATGGATTCTAGATGGTGGGGGTGGGGATACTAAGGGGGATGAAATTTTCATCAGAAATCCTCTACGGGCTCTGGTTTTCGAGATATTAGCGATTTTACGTTTTCAGATATAGTTAATATTATTAATAATTCAAGCTACCTAGGATAGTTTTGTTCATGCCAATAGATTCTAGAAGGTGTTATAGGGGCGGGGGGTTAGAGGGGGAACGAAATTTTTATCAGAAATCCTCTACGGGCTATGGTTTTCGAGATATTAGCGTATTAATAATTCAAGTTATTTTTTGCTCATTTAACGCTAGGAAATTTTTGTTCATGCCAATGGATTCTAGATGGTGGGGGTGGGGCCGATGCTACCAGCTTGCTCCGGTACTACGGCTTTCTTGGATGTGTGGTACGGTTCCCTCGGAAGTTTTTTGCTTCACTTTTGGCCCACACGTGGCAGCATGCTACGGTTTTGGGAAGTTTTTTTTGCTTCACTTTTGCCCACACGTGGCAGCATGCTACGGTTTTGGGAAGTTTTTTGCTTCACTTTTTTGGATGTGTGGTGCGCCTAAATGTAGGCTTTTGTTGTTTTCAAGTGTTGCGCCTGGTTTTCAATTAATATTAGTAATAATTGATTTTTCTTGAGCGCCTAAATGTAGGCTTTTGGTTTTGAACTAATAATTAAAGTTAATAGTAGGAAATTTTTGTTCATGCCAATGGATTCTAGAGCGTTGGGGTGGGGATATTAAGGGGGATAAAATTTTCATCAGAAATCCTCTACGAGCTCTGGTTTTCGAGATATTAGCGATTTGACCTTTTCAGATATAGTTAATATTATTAATAATTCAAGCTACCTAGGATAGTTTTGTTGATGCCAATAGATTCTAGAAGGTGTTAGAGGGGTAGGAGGTTAGAGGGGGAATAAAATTTTCATCAGAAATCCTCTACGGGCTCTGGTTTTCGAGATATTAGCGTATTAATAATTCAAGTTATTTTTGCTCATGGAAATGGATTCTTGGTGGTGTGGGGTGGGAGGGGGAACGAAATTTTCATTAGAAATCCTCTACGGGCTTTGGTTTTCGAGATATTAGCGGCATTTGTTCAAACAATTAGTTAATTGGCAATTATATAATTACTAATTGGCAATTAGCTAATTGGCAATTAGCAGCTTGGTTGGTCATTAGCTAATTGGCAATTAGTAATGTGGTGTGATGCACTTTACTGGAATTCTCATAAAATAAACAAATTTAAGTAATATCACCACTTGCTGTAAATATTTAATAGAAAACTTCAAGTTTAAGGTAAAAATATGGTTGCTGGGAGGTGTATTGATACAATTTCTTTTGCCGAAAATAATGTTGTCAAACCAAAATTAAATTTCAATATTTATTCACATCAAATTAATTATTTATTTCTAAATCTTAAGTTATAAACTTTTTTCCTATGTTCTATATTCAAAATTGGTAGCAATATAAGTGAAGTTCTATGAATCCTATCTTGGAAACGAAAGCGATCCAGAGCATATGTCTCCCAAGGTCCCTTTCTTGGCTCATATTCAATTATATAAAGTTGTGGAGCACTGGTACTAAATGTGACTTTCATTATCACTAATAATTTAGAAATATTACTAATAAAAAACTAGTTTCACATTATTGATTTTTTTTTTTTTTTTTTTTTTTTTTATTTAATGAATATAATAATTAATTGGGTACAAATTAACATCATGGCGAATAAACTCTATTTTAAACGTTCGACCGATAGGACCTCTATTTATAATATAAAAATCTCCTGCAGTATTTATCTCCAGTATAGTTTCATCAGTAATTGTGCTGTACCGTGCAGGAAGGAAAAGTTGACAGTCTTCCAAGTCCAGGATGATACGAGATCCAAATGCAGTCTTACATCTTCTAGCACCCAGAATCTTGTATTCCTTATTAAATTCCATTTCAGCTGTCTTTAGAGAAGGTGGGTACTGCTCCAGCTTCTTCAGTTCCTCCATTGCGTTTGCCATTTCAGATTACTTTCTCCTTGGTTGTTTATCGTTTGAACTCCAAAATAAAACTGATTGCAAATCTGATTCAGCTCCTCAATTTATAGTCATGGTTCCAAAACAAGTTTAATCCTGCTTAAAGCAAATTTGCAATATCAGCACATTAAGCTGAATGATTCATGTAATTTGAAACCACACTTCCTGTAAGCAACCCAATTCTAAGAATTTTACTGATCGAAACGTTTCATTGGAATTCGTAAACATCCTGTCGTAAACAAATTTAAGCAATATCAGCAAATGATTCATGTTTACTCTTTTCAAGTAATTTGATACCGCACTTCCTGTAGGCAGCCAAAAATTTTATTGTTCCAAGAATTTTGCTGATCGAAACGTTTCATTGGAATGTAAACAAATTTTCACATTTTCATGTATGTAAACAATCTTATTTGCAAATTCAACCAGCAGAATAAAGTAATCAAATTAATTTGAGTGATTTTCTTATCGTGTAATTCGATATCATCTCAGCCTGTAAGCAAATTCGTTGGAATTCATCCTGCGCAATGATTATTGTAGCAGCAGGATCATTCATGTTTACAAACCGTTGCTATAAAAGCGCAAGCAAACTCTTGGGGAGCACCAGTCAATCTAAGTAATTCAAAGTGTTAGTGCCGAATAAGAAAAAAATTAAAAATGTCTATCACAGTAATAAATGAAAGTTTTTCATTAATTAAGAAATTGCGAGAAGATGTGTTGAAGTGTTTAAGTGATGCAAATTTTGTGAATAAAAACAATATTGTTAAAGAGTGTAACAGAAACATTCGTAAATATCAAGCAGTATTTCGAAAGTGTAATAAGAATGCTAGAAAACGACATTTGGACAGCTGTATTGCTCAAATTAAATCGTTGAGATTGTTACTCAAAGCTCCCCATCGAGGTAGAGGAATTAATCAACGATTAATAAGAAGTGATTTTGTTAAGTGGGAAGAAATCAAAACAGCATTCGTAGGTAGAATTAGGGCAGGTGTTATCGTGAATATAAGCCACCTAGATCCTAAGCTGTTTATGCAAGATGCTTCCAAATTACTTGCTCGCCGCATTAAAAACACATTAAAACAACAACACCATATTAAAGTTGCTACAACGTTTTGCGGCGAATTTATTAAACAAAATGCTGACAATGAAATTATAAAAGACATTAAATATTTCCAAGCGAGAACTGCTCCAATCAGTGCAGATGATAATTTAGAGGAGTGGTTTAAAACAAACATTTTGGATCCAATAAACACTCAGCTAGAAGAATTCCAGGAAAAAGACAGTGGCTGGGCACTGCACTCTATAATACATTTAGCGGTGCATATCAACAAGTTTGAGCCGATTCGGGGATCATTTTATGTACCTCTGCCAAAGGAGATTGCATCAAAGAAAGCATGTATAAATGTGAAAAACAATGATGAAGCATGCTTCGCGTGGGCAGTAACATCAGCGCTATATCCTGTCAATATTAACACCAATAGGACCTCATCATATCCACATTATTCTACTGTGCTAAATTTAACTGGAATAACATTTCCCATGACGCTTAAGCAAATAACGCAATTTGAAGGCCAGAACGATTTATCAATAAACGTGTTCATCCTAGAGAGAGAGCGTTTCTTCACCACAGTTCCAGTTAGACTTACGAAACACAGGATGGAGCGACATATAAATCTCTTAATGATTCAAGATGACTATGACCAGGATGATGATGATGAAGATCATATGGATGATGATGATGATGATGATGATGATGATGCCAGCAGATATCATTTCTGCTGGATTAAAGATCTTTCGCGCCTCATATCGAAACAAATTTCGAAACATGGTGGTGGTAGAAGGCATATTTGTGACAGATGTTTGCTCTACTTTTACTCTGAAGAAAAATTAGCATCACACACTCCTGAATGCGAGAAACAAAACGACTGTAGGATTATGTTTCCCTCAGAGGAAAAGAAATGGTTGGAATATAAGAATTATAACCATAAGAATCCAGTCCCGTTTTGTGTGTATGCTGATCTTGAATCAATATTGAAGCCGATTCAGGGAAACGAACAAAATACACAGCGAATCCAGGAACATGAAGTTCACAGCATCGGATTCTATTTCCACTGCAAACATGATGCTAAGCTCTCATATTACAGAGCATATCGAGGCAAGGACTGTCAACAATGGTTTGCATTAGAATTGCAAAAAATTGCATCCATAGCTGCACAGGAAAAGCTGAACATCAGGCCAATGCAGCCCCTGACTAAAGAGGAACGGCGATCGCATATGGAAAATACTTGCTGCCATATATGTGAAAAAACGTTTGCAGCCGATGAGGAACGAGTCCGAGACCATTGCCACTTAACAGGTAAATACTGAGAATCATAATTCAATTCATTTCTTTTCATAAATTCTTTCAACAGGAAAATACCGAGGACCAGCGCACAATGCATGCAATCTGATGTATCAAGATTGCTCCATAGTTCCAGTCATTTTTCACAATTTATCTGGATATGATGCTCACTTCATAATTAAGGATATAGCTACATCTTTCCCAGGAAATGTTGATCTCTTGCCAATAAACAAGGAAAGATATATCTCGTTCACCAAGCACATGGACGGCAGCTACATAAAATTCAGATTCATCGATTCCTTCCGTTTTATGGCTGAATCTTTAGATAAGCTATCATCATTGCTGCCGATGGATAAATTAAACATTACAAGATCAGTATGGCAGGGATTGGATGATGACACTATCAAACTTCTTACACGCAAGGGTGTCTTCCCATATGATTTTATTGATGACTGGGATAAATTGGATTTCCGGAACTTGCCAACACAGGAAGCGTTCTACAATAAACTGACTGACAGCGCTATATCTGCTGAGGACTACAATCATGCTGAAGAGGTCTGGCAAAAATTTGAAATACAAACACTTGGTGAATATTCAGATCTATACCTTAAGACTGATGTTCTCCTATTGGCTGATGTGTTTGAGAACTTTCGAGAAGTGTGCATGAAGACATACAATTTAGATCCAGCACATTATTACACCATGCCAGGCCTAACATGGGATGCTATGCTAAAATACACTAATGTGAAATTAGAGCTGATAACCGACGTAGATATACTGCTATTCATAGAAAGAGGCATTCGAGGTGGTATAAGTCAATGTTCAAACAGATATAGTAAAGCCAATAACAAATATATGGATGATTTTAAGCCTGAGGAGAAAGAGAAATACTTGATGTATTATGATGTCAATAACCTTTATGGATGGGCCATGTCACAGCATTTACCAACCGGAGGATTCAAATGGGTTGATGTTCCCAATATTGACGTTTCCGAAATTCCTGATGATTCTCCAAATGGATACATATTCGAAGTCGATTTGGATTATCCTCAACATCTGCATGATAAGCATAAGGACTTACCGTTTTGCTCTGAGCATGCAGCACCACCTGGAGCAAAATTAGAAAAGCTTCTGACAACATTACATCCAAAAACTAAATATGTTATACACTACCGAAACTTGAAGCAATGCTTATCACATGGACTCATCCTGAAAAAAGTGCACCGGGTACTTCAATTCGACCAATCAGCTTGGCTTAAACCATATATTGACTTAAATACCACCAAACGGATGCAGGCTACAAGCGATCATGAGAAGGACAGCTATAAGAAGATGAATAATGCAGCTTTTGGTAAGACCATGGAAAATGTACGCAAGTATAGCGATATCAAGCTTTGCATGAAGTGGGAAGGTCGCTATGGTGCAAAAGCTCGGATTGCGGCACCCAACTTCCACAGTGCAACGATATTTGATGAGAATTTAGTTGCTGTGGAATTAAGGCGATTCAAAATATTATTCAATAAGCCGCTCTATATAGGAATGGCAGTTATGGAAATTTCGAAAATATGCCTCTACGACTTTCACTACAGTTTTATGCAGCGTGAGTATGGAGATAAATGTAAAGTCATGTATACTGATACAGATTCTCTAATATATGAACTTGAAGAGAAAAATGCATATGAGTTTATGGCCGAAAATATAAACAAATTTGATACAAGTGATTACCCAGAAGATAACCAGTTCGATTTACCGCTCATGAATAAAAAGATTCCCGGACTAATGAAGGATGAGCTGAATGGGAAAATCATGAGCGAATTTGTTGGCTTGCGCTCGAAAATGTACAGTCTGCGAATAAACGATGGTAAAACTGTAAAAAAAGCGAAAGGAGTAAAGGCTAATGTAGTCCACAAGCATATCAATTTCGAAGACTACGTCGAATGCTTGAATAACGAGCGAATATTAACTGCCAATCAGAGCTCCATACGATCCCATAACCATAGCGTGTACACTGTCAGTCAAAAGAAGATTGCATTGAGTCCTTATGATAATAAGCGACATATTATGAGCGGAACGACGGATACTCTACCATGGGGGCATTACTCCATTTCATCAGATCAACAAGTAGCAGCCGCAGAAAGAATCTAAGTCAAGTGAAAATAATAAATCTATTATAGTTTTAGTTTCATTTATTCAAGTAATTTGCATTATAACTACATGTATAATTGTAAAATAAAAAAGTATTGTAATTGTATTATAGTTATAGTTGTTTTTCAAGATATTATAAAACATCTTTGTTATTAATCCAAGAATTGTGTTTTGATGAAAATCCAAGCCATTTAACGTAAGCTTTATCTCCACTCTTCTTTAAGATTTTCTCTACGAGGTATAGGTTTGGGTGTTTAACTTTCAGCAGCTCCAATTCGTAAAAGCATCCTGTGATTGGATTTCCTTGATAATCTTCCAGCCGATATGTGATGGGATTTGTGTTTTGAACTTTAATAATTTTAAAAATCTCAGCTGTCCAGTTTGGTGTATAGCCTTTCTCAAATATATGCTTGTATTTGCTGATGCGTACAAAATCTCCAACTTTATACTTTGCAGGAACAACAATCTTTATATGACTGTATACAGTTGAAAGCAGTTGTTTCTCATTGGAGATGTTGATATCACGGGGTCTCATTTTCGTAGTTCGATGTATTCTTGAGTTGTATTCAGTGAGCAGTTTCTTTACCATACCAATCCACTGATAAGTTCCATTAAAGCTGAATTCCTTCCACATCATATCCTTCAGAGTTCGGTTAAATCGTTCCACTATTGATGCTTTGAGGAAACTGTACGTAGAGTAATGATTAATTGCATGCTTCCGCATTAGATTTTTAAAGAGGCTGTTGTAGAATTCCTTTCCATCATCAGTCTGCAGGTTTTTAGGTACTCGTCCCTCGCTTAATATAGATTGCATGGCATCTCTTACTTCTACACCAGTTTTTCTTTTAATTGGAATTGCCCATGCATATTTGGAGAAGGCATCAATTACTGTCAGCAGATAGCGGTAACCCTTGTTCACATACTTGTAGGGATCCATTTCAACCAAGTCTGCCTGCCACAAGTCATCTAGTCCTTTGATAATCACACGACGTCGTTTAAAATTTTTTCTCGCTGGTTTATGCAGCTCATTTACCACTTGTCTCTTACTCATCGTAATTATAAATGAAACAGATTTCTCAAAAGTTTTTACTCATATACACCATCTGTTGGTGACAAGTCTTTCTTATTTATTACTGAAGTAAACAGATAGTTTTCAATCTTTGCGATTTCGCCATTGATATATAGCGTTAAATTTGCCACCTCTATATTAATAGTTTTTCTTATTTCTTCCACACTTATTTTAATTTTCTTGTCAACATAGTCTTTGGTTGTAGCATCATCATTTTCAAGGGGTTCACCAAGTCGTTTTATACACTTTGAGTTCAGATCGTAGTCTCCGTTTATCGTTAAATTAAATCCAATACCCCGCTCTCCTTGTTCACCAGCTGGACCCTGAGCTCCTTGTTTACCAGCTGGGCCTTGAATTCCTTGTTCACCGGCTGGTCCCTGAGCTCCTGTTGGTCCACGTTCACCTGGTTTCCCAAGATATCCTCGCTTAGAGAAACGTCCAAACTTATCAACGCTCATCTGTAGATTGTGAAGAAGTATGGTAATGAGGTAGTATTTAAACTATAATATCTGCTTCTCGCAACTCCTCCAGGATAGATATAATTTCATTGTTGTGACTGGTGTTTCCAGCCTGCTTTGATGCCATTAGAAGGCGCAGTCTATCCACTAATTCATTTGGGTCATCCCAGTAAATGTGATCAATGTTTTCTTTAGGCAGATGCATTAGACCCATGCCTTTATGCTGTATAAGTTTACTGATTATAGCTTTATACTTAGCCGCTCTAGTACCTTTTATTTGTCCATCTTCAGCATAGTCACGTTTATATGCATTGGTATCTCTCAAAATAGATCCATAATTAGTTAAATCCTCTTTAGTATAGAGACTTTTTACAGGATCTTTCATAAATAGCAGTTCACATAACCCCAAAGTTGTTTTATAGCTCTTCCCCTTAATAACAATATTTCCTACATCATCAACATCAAACGTTGAATTACCGATTCTCCACGCGTTGTTATCATAGTAAACTCCATAGGTTGGATCAATTTTAGGGCTATTATCAGTGAATAGCTTTAAATAGTTTGAAACTATGTATCCAGACGTATCGGGGGAGCTGACAGGAGACCTTCCTATCAATGTTCTTGAATGTTTAGGTGTTGCGAATTCTTCTTCAGATGTTAAGGAATAATCTCCATAATTTATAGGTGTGCTACTAGTCTCCATTTTCACATGTTTTCGTTTTGGAGGAGTAAAAGGTTCCACAATTTCGTTGTCTTCTTCTTTTTCTTCTTTTGGTTCCAATTTGACAGGTGGCTCGTTTTTGACTCTTGTTACAAACTCTTTTAAGGGTTTGGTGATTGGCTTGAAAGTTTCTTCAAGTTGAGCTTCTGCTTCAATCCTTCCCGTCTTTAGAGCTTTAAATTTCCTTCGCACTGCATTCCTTGTCTTGATGATTTCTTTTAATAGGTTTTCATTCATCTTCGATATTAACTGAATAACGGCTTTTCAAACAGGTCTGATAACAGGTATACAGCTTTCCAAACAGCTCTGATAACAGCTTAACAGCTTTCCAAACAGCTCTGATAACAGCTTAACAGCTTTTCAAACAGCTCTGATAACAGCTTAACAGCTTTTCAAACAGCTCTGATAACAGCTTAACAGCTTTCCAAACAGCTCTGATAACAGCTTAACAGCTTTCCAAACAGCTCTGATAACAGCTTAACAGCTATTAAACAGCTCTGATAACAGCTTAACAGCTTTTCAAACAGGTCTGATAACAGGTGAACAGCTTTTCAAACAGCTCTGATAACAGCTTAACAGCTTTCCAAACAGCTCTGATAACAGCTTAACAGCTTTCCAAACAGCTCTGATAACAGCTTAACAGCTTTTCAAACAGCTCTGATAACAGTTTAACAGCTTTTCAAACAGGTCTGATAATAGGTGAACAGCTTTAATCTATTCAGCAGGTCCACAGGATTCGGTGTGCTTTCGTCTGAGTTACAGCTTCGACTTATGAATATTTCACATGTTTCATCCTTTTATAGTACAATGAAGGTATCAAATCCTTTACGGTAGCGCCCCTTGTTTAATGAGCTGTCCTTATCAATCAACAAGAAACCATATTTATCCTTCCAACACTCAGCACAGGCTCTTCGAAATTTATCAAACTTCATGTCTGTATTCACATGATCATTATAGATATGTTTCAAATTCAACTCATCTTGCTTAAATAAGATGATTAAATTAGCATTGTCACGTATTAAGTGCTTTGGTATATGCGTATATGTTTGACAGAGATAGAAGCTATCTATATCTTCGTGACGACCCATGCAAAAATAGGATCGCACATTATTTTGCTTTTCACATGCTACATCATCGAAAATAAACACTGAATGTGATTTGGCTTCTTCTGGAGGTAGAACGTCGCAGTTGTTTGAGAATGTATAATACCCCAATCCTGATATATGAGTCATCACTCGCTTCAAGTATTCATACTTTGGTTGATGTAAAGATTTTGAATATATGTAAATATTTTCATATCTCAGACCATTGGGATGTTCCAGCAAACTTATCATAACATTAGTTTTTCCACAATTCGATGGTCCAACAATGATGCTCCTTATACTATTAGGCAATAGGGGACCATGCTTCTTTTTCACCTTCATAACACCTACATCAGCATTTCGAACAGGAAAAGCTTGTTGTTGTTTAATGAACCGCATATTGAAGACTAACGGGATTCCTATAAATACACCTGTTTATATTACATTTCAACAGTATCATCGGAACCTTATAAGATGCCGGATCACAAATCGAAACGCTCCAGAAAAGCTTTGAAAGGGGGCAGAGGACTATTAAATTCAATCATCAACAAATTACCTGTAGAATTACATCTACCGGGATATCAGTACTGTGGACCAGGAACAAAGTTACAAAAAAGATTGGCGAGAGGAGATCCAGGCATTAATCCACTGGATGCAGCCTGCAAGGAACACGATATAGCATACTCGCGACATAAAGATACAAGTGATCGACATATAGCTGATAAAATATTAGCTGAAAAAGCCTGGCAGCGTGCAAAATCTACGGATGCAAATTTGAGTGAACGTGCCAACGCTTGGCTTATAACAAACACAATGAAGGCTAAAATTAAGCTAGGTATGGGTCTTAAGGCTAAAAATAAACGCCAACCCACATTCCGAGAAGCAGTACGAAATGCACGTAAAATTTTAAAAGTCAGAAAACCAAAAGACTTGATGGAAGCTACAAAAATAGCTCTTAGTGCAGCTAAAAATATTGTGAAAAGAAAGAAGAAATCAATTAAAACTCCACGAGTGATACCTATACCAAAGGTTGGTGGAGCACTTCCGTTCCTCATCCCGCTGTTTGCTGGGCTTTCAGCATTGGGAGCACTATCGGGAGGTGCAGCAGGCATAGCTAAAGCAGTAAATGATGCCAGTGCCGCAAAGGCAAAATTGGAAGAAAGCAAACGTCATAACCAAGCAATGGAAACTATAGCGGTTGGCAAAGAAGGAAACGGGCTGTTCCTGAAGCCGTACAGAAAAGGACTTGGACTCTATCTACAACCTCAACCAAAAAACTATTAAAGACGCTACCCAAAAGACCGCTAAACGAGTTGGATCTTCACAAGTATACCACACACTTGCCACACTTCAGAGGAGTATTTATGCGTGATAATCTACCTAAAAAGCCATGGAAGCGAGAAAGCGGTATTGTTAACTTGGACATCTCAACTGGAGCCGGTACACACTGGGTAGCGTACTACAAGAAAGGTGATAACATCGAATACTTTGATAGCTTTGGCAATCTCCAACCACCAAGGGAGCTCATAAACTACTTGGGTAGTAATATTACGTACAACTACAGCTCTTATCAGAACTATGATGCAGTAATTTGCGGTCACTTATGTTTAAAGTTTTTATATAATTGTTATAACCATTAATTATTATCTATAAATAAATGTATCTATATTGAAATTGTAACAGTTCATTATCAACCGCCATGTCATTAACACTTACTCTCACGGGAAATTCATCTCTACTCACTGCTGAGTACTTTCCTCCGCTGGAGCTAGCAACGGATTATGTTTGTGGATTAATTGATTTTCAAACATACAACTCTATACCAAATATTGATGTGAGCAATAATCTGGTTCATGTAGGGAATGAGGTTGTTGAGATACCTGTTGGATCCTATGAGATTGATGATATAGCAAAATATGTACAAGGATACTTGGATAAAGAAGGGAGAAGGATAAAGGTTGCGATAAAGGCTAACAATAATACATTGAAGAGTGAAGTCAAGGCAACTGAAGAAATACATTTTGAAAAACAGAGATCCATAGCTCCTCTGCTAGGATTCAGTAAAAGAAACTTGACTGCTAATATAGTGCATACATCAGAGTTGCCAGTCAACATCATTAAAGTAAATACTATACGCATCGAATGTAATATTATATCGGGATCATTCTTCAACAACACACAAGTACACACTCTCCACGAGTTTTCCCCGAACGTTGGGCCTGGGTATAAAATAGTGGAGGTACCCAAAAATGTAATCTATTTGCCTGTGAACACCAAACGTATAAGTTCTCTAACATTGAAGCTCCTTGACCAAGACGGTGACTTAATCAACTTCAGAGGAGAGACTATAACCATCAGATTACATTTGAAGCCACAGCATGTTGATATACAATAATGATAAATACGAGTTCGGAGCAGACAAGATCATTAGTCAGCGGACAACCTTGAAGCGATCAAGACCTACATTAACACCTGCAAATACAGCATATTTACAATCAATTGGCTTAACGCTGAAACAATGAATAAAGGAATACTAGATATTGCGCCAGACGCTCACTTTGATAACAGTGTTACTAAATTTGAACATCACTCCTATTCACCATTTCTAACATCATTTAAAAACAGCGATGAAATCCGTATCTCTGTACAACATCAGGACTTGAATCTTCTACCCAGCAGGAGTTTTCTTTACATTGAGGGGTCGCTAACAAAGCTGGATGGAACCGTTTCAGCAACTGCAAAATTAGCTAACAACGCTCTACCATTTCTTTTTGATGAAATACGCTATGGATTGAATGCAGTGGAAATCGATCGTACAAGAAATCTTGGGATTGCAACAACATTAAAAAACTACGTATCGCTAAATGCAAATGTAAGCAGGATACTACTCAACGGCAGTTGGTCACCAGATTCATCCGTTATACCAGCCAATGGACTGTTTAACTATTGTGTACCTCTGAAATATTTATTGGGATTCGCTGAAGATTACAAGAAAATTCTGATAAATTCCAAACATGAACTCATATTGATCCGGAGCAGGACAGATGATAATGCCATTATATCGGCCACAGATGAGGTGAAAATTGAAATTACCAAACTTCAATGGAGCATTCCACATGTTACAGTATCCGATGATGAAAAGCTGCAACTATTTAAAATTATCGGGAGAGGTCGCCCGATACAAATACCATTCCGTAGCTGGGACATATATGAGTATCCAGTACTACCGGAATCCACGCATCAAACCTGGTCAGTTAAGACTTCCACTCAACTGGAGAAACCTCGATTTATCATCTTAGCATTACAAACGGATCGAAGGAACGATAAAACCAAAGATGCAAGCAAGTTTGATCACTGCAAACTCACCGATGTTACAGTTCATTTGAACTCAGAATCATATCCCTATGATGATTTGAATTTGAAATTTGATTTGAATAGATACGCATTGCTGTATGAGATGTATATAAAGTTTACACAATCATACTATGGTCATCAGTATCAGCCGTTCCTCACATGGGAGAAGTTCAAAACCGATGCTCCGATCGCTGTCATTGATTGCTCACATCAAAATGAAACAATAAAAACTGGACCTGTTGACATAAGGCTAGAATTCAAGACATCTGAAAATATACCGGCTAATACGACAGCATATTGTCTGCTTCTACATGATCGAATAGTGGAATACAGTCCGCTGACAAGTGAAGTTAGAAAGTTAAATTAAGAAGATGGCTGTCATCGTAGACGTTCAAGGATTCAAAACTAGTCTCAATGAATTTATCACTAAAGAACTGGCAATTTTAAACAATGAAAACCAGATACAGCACTTTATATTTCAACCACCGTTCAGATACAAAGATTTGACTTCAGCAAAAAAGAGGCAAGTAAAATGGCTTCAACACAATTTTCATGGATTCCGCTGGGATGATGGCTACATACCGTATCACAAGCTGTACACTATAGTTGAACCACTGCTTCGAAATAAAATCATATATGTAAAGGGAGCTGAAAAAGTTCAATGGATGCAGAAGATAGTTGGAGAGAGTGAAATCATTATCAATGTCGAAGATGAATACAACTGTGGAAAACTAATAGAGATTAACACAAATGCGCCATCTTGCCAAGTTCATATTGGACAATGTGCTATAAGAAATACTTTTATAATAAGAAATTTTATTGGAAATAAAAACAAATGTTTATAAAAGATAAGACTTTTCAATACACACATACCCCAGAACCCTCACTGACATCTTCTATAATCTGTTCATGGTGATGTCATGTTGTGAAATTCGAATGATGCTGATATCTACAACTTCCCCCACCCCCACCATCTAGAATCCATTGGCATGAACAAAAATTTCCTAGCGTTAACTTTAATTATTACTAATATTAGTTCAAAACCAAAAGCCTACATTTAGGCACACCACATATCTATCCAAGAAAACCGTAGTACCGGCTAATGCCGCTAGGACGCAGTCAAGACCAAATCCATCAATAAAGCTTCCCACCCCACAGGGCGCAGTCAAGATCAAATGATACATCCCGGTAGTACCGATTAATCCCGCTAGGGCGCAGTCGAGACTCAATGGTGCACCCAAGACACAATGGTGCATCCAAGGCGCAAACCAATACAGCCAAGACACACCCCCTACTTAGTATGGGCCCAAACCACCTAGCGACGGTGGCGCCATCTGTGGCGAAATCCTGGAGGCTCAAAAAAGTGATCCAGAAACGCCATAGCTTATCTACTAACTCTGATGACAGTATCATGTGTTTCCCGCATAAGTAGTACTTGAGACAACTTACATCTAGGTATGAAAACCTCGAAAAGAAGCGGTTAGAATTAAAACTTGTTATGGTCGTAGCATACTGCATGCAGCAGTATGCTACACTGAAGCTAGCAGAAGTATGCTACACAAACCCGCATGGCGATTGTGCTGCCACTTTCGCAAGGTTGGACGTTTGACGTATGACGGCGGGCCACTCGCTAGAAGTTTTTAAAGAAAAAATAAGAACAGTTTTTTTGATTTGGAGAAGGGCAGACATCAAAAAGTAAAAGATGAGTTTTTGCTAAGAAAGAGGCCATCCTGTAGCTTTGTATGGTGAAAAAACAAGAAGCGGACAAAAGAATACCGGGAGGTGAAAGAATACAACGAAAATATTGTGCGGAACAAAAAGATAATCAAAAAATACGTAAGGATTGTAAAAATAAATCCGGAATCAGAAAAGGTGGTCAGGAAGACGATAAGCGCCCAAGATCGGCAGGATTTTTCACTGCGATGGATGAAAAAGAGTCATGATAATTACCACTCAAGCACGGTAGTTTAGCGTAGTAATTTTAGTTTGCAGCTCGAACATAACCTAGTGGATATCAAACACGTTTCCCACACGGGTAGGAGAAATTTTCTGGAAGTGAGGTTAAACAATCTGTCTGCTAAACATATCATAGGTCCCCCTACAGACACTTAATCTGAGACCTGAATTTACATCGTAATGTCAATTCGTACGAAACGTCTAAATAAGGATACAAACAGGAGACAGCTCAAATGCATATCCCCACATACACCACTGAATGTATAAGGAATAGTCACTCGATGTCTTCGATTTATAGTCAATATTCATTCAGTTGACTTAAAGTATAAATCATTACACTTTCTTATATATACATATGTATATGTCATTTTATTTGACAAAAATTTATTATTATATTCTTTACATCGTCGACGTCAAGCCGTAATCGGGTGATAGACCAAATCATAATAGTTACCAGAAAAATCTAAAAAAAATCTAAGTCATGTGTTTCTTAAATTATAGACATTTCTTTTGTTTTCGACAAAATGTTCACCCGTAATAGTTTTTTAGCTCCTGTTGCTACAAATCCTTACTTTTTTTTCAATTTTATTTTACTTCTGTAATCCCGAATAGTGCTTATGTAACTTGTTGCTTTAAATGCTAAGCCAACTGCTCCAGCTTGGAAGAAAATGTAACATTTTGCCGAACCAAGAATAGGAAATTAATACTTCACCAAACTTTAACGGACTCTACTAAAAAAAAAAAGAAAAGTGTATTACGCCAGTTTGGCAAGTATCTTTAAAAGTTGACACATTTAATAAGGATTCTAAAATGGTATAACATTTGTACATTATTTCTTAGATTAGGGAAAAAAAAATTTTTCTTCAAGAAACCCAGTTTTGAAAAATTTCTTTTCACCTACTAAAAGTGATTCTAGTGTACCTAAAGCTTGCCGTCCAACCGTAACTTTAAGATTCTAGTTTGAGTGAGATTGAGAGTCATTACATGAAGTGTGAGTGAGACAAATAGTGACGCTTTCAAGCTAGAGATCCTAACTTTTTGTTGAATTTAGAACAAATTTTTCTTAAGTTTAAAATTAAACACCAATTATTTAAATTCTAAGATTTATTATTTATAAAAGATGTTCAAACTGCCTTCCTTCAGCTGCAATATAAGTTCGACATCTTCTTAAAAAGATCGGGATATCAGACGGGCAAATCTTCCGTTGTTGACACATTCAACTGCTTCCGTAATTCTGGTGCTCTTGTTTTTGTAAAATTCGATGTCCTTTCCTGTATTGCACGTACCGAAGTACTTCGGTCTTCTTCAACTACTTGAAGTACTACGTCCTCGTAAGGTAAGGAACTTCTTCCTTCACCATGTACTTGGTTTGGAAGTCGGCCCTCTGTGGAGAGTAGACGGTGCACATTTGTAAAAACTCGATGATTTGACGCGCTAGCGTCACTATTTGGCTCACTCACACTTCATGGAACGATTCTCCGTCTCACTCAAACTAGAATCTTAAAGTTACGGTCTTAAGGCAAGCTTTGCGTACACTAGAATAATTTTTAGTAGGCGAAAAGAAATTTTTCGAAACTAGCTACATTTTCTCGAAAACAAAAGAAATGTCTATAATTTAAAAAATACATGACTTAGATTTATTTTATATTTTTCAATTATTGTGATTTGGTCTATCACCCGATTCCGGCGTGGCGTCGACTTACGGGACACCCTGTACTGTATACGGGGTGATTCAGATCAAAATACCTTCCGATATACTACGCGATTCCTTGAGATAAGCTGATCAAAAAATTGTTCCACATACCCCCCCCCCCCCCCCTCCCTAGAAATTTTCCTTTAGGAGTTGAGGCCAGTTATAGATTTCGTCAACCTGAACCCTGATGGGAATAAATGAGTATAACTTTTGAACCATCCTATAGATTTTGGTTATTGTTGGCTTATTAAATAGCCAAGAATAGTAGCTGTCGAAAAGTGTATTACTCTGTATTTTTTAATTAAGCATCTTTAAATTATTCTCAAATATTTCCAAAATTTTCTTTTTTTTACACACAAATTTCATAAATACCATTATTTATTTCAAAAACTTTCTTCCATGTAACCCAAATTTATTGCTTCTTATTAATGCCCCTACTACCCTCTATCGCTGGAAAAAACCGCATGCCAATACCTGTATCAGTGTCAGCAGTGGAGGTTTATTGCCACATTCAATAGCCCCATAAAAAAAATCAAGAGGGGTAAGATGAGGTGATCGAGCAGGCCAAGGATCTATAACTGGCCAGGCGTAATGGCTGTAACTCATAAGATCAATCAGCGTTAGGTTGAGCTGTGTCCGCCTATTCAACGGTTGGTAATGTAATTGGACCGTTATTGTTGAACTTATAGATTACTTAAAAGGCGGAATTTGAAAACATAAATGGGACAGGTTTGCCAACGAGAACGGCGTCATCATAATCAAAACGGTAAGAAAAAACGTTACTCCAATTTCATAAACAATGGTTGAATTCTTGCTTCATTTTTTTTCAATGTAGCTTAATTATATATAATCCTTATGATAAAATTTGTTCTCAATTCGACAAAAAATTAGTAAGACTGAACTTACTTTACAGTTGACATAACATTAATTTTCTAATATTTTTTAAAAATTCTCGTTGCCAATCAACGCCTACTAGCTAACCCCTTTTTGGTTTTTTCAACAAGGTGTTTCATTGGGATTTCTATACAACGATTACAGCGGTTTGTGTGCTCTGCCGAACGTATAGTCCGGAACGAAAGTGTCACCACATTTACTCCCCTGTTGTACAGGGTTTTCCAATAAGAGGTGTTAATTTAATTAGCCCGCTATTTCGGTAGATGTCACTTTTGGAGCTGTCATTTTTTGACATTTGACAAGTATATTAATAAAAATGGAACGATACACGATTCAACAACGCATTGAAATTATTAAAATTCACTATAAAAATGGTGAAAATGTGGCAGAGACGGTTCGTAAAACTCGAACATTTTTGGGTCGTCGTGAAGCACCTTGTTGGACCGCAATACAGAAATTGGTAGAAAAATTCGAGCTGTCGGGACAAGTTAGTGATGTGAAGAATAAAACCCGTGCACGTCGCTCAAGAACAGCCGAGAATATTGCTGCTGTAGCCGAAAGTGTTGAAGAAAACCCAGGTTTGTCCATTCCTCGCTGTTCTTTGGAATTAGGCATTCCACAAACGTCATTACACCGTATTTTGCATAAAGATTTGGGTCTTAAGGCTTATAAAGTTCAGTTAATACAAGAACTCAAGCCGGCCGATCATCAACAACGTCGAGTCTTTGCTGATTGGGTCCTTGAAATGCATGAAAATGATCCGGAATTCCATCGAAAACTCATCTTGAGTGATGAGGCCCATTTCCACGTCGATGGCTTCGTCAACAAGCAAAATTGTCGCATCTGTGGCTCGGAAAACCCAAGAGTTATTGTTGAAAAGCCTCTCTATCCTCAACGTGTGACTGTTTGGTGCGGTTTATGGTCCCGCGGGGTCATTGGACCTTACTTTTTCGAAAATGAGGCTGGAGCAACAGTTACGGTGAATGGATAGCGCTATCGACAGATGATTAATGATTTTTTATGGCCGGAATTGGATGGTATTGATCTGGACAACGTTTACTTTCAACAAGACGGCGCTACGTGCCATACAAGCAACGAAACCATTGATCTTTTACGGGAAAAGTTTCCGGACCGTGTTATCTCTCGAAGAGCTGATCACCATTGGCCACCGAGATCTTGTGACTAACACCTTGCGACTTCTACCTTTGGGCCACGTGAAAGAGAAGGTCTACGCCAACAGCCCAGCGTCGATTCAAGACCTCAAAGATGGAATTCGTGAGGCTATCGAGGACATAGGGCAGCCACTTTGCGATTTGGTTATGGAAAATTTCATGAAAAGGATATGGTCCTGTATAGGCATGGTCGTGGTGGTCATTTGGCTGATGTTATTTTCCATTATTAACGGCATACCTTCCTCTTTATAATGAAATAAAGATTCGATCATTTATCTCAAAAAATGGCATTTTTCTTTGAATATCAAAATAACACCTCTTATTGGAAAACCCTTTACAATCGTCCGGCAGGAACTTCACACGTCGTGCCATTGTGCCCGACAATGATGATACACCAGAGTGTGTGTGCTTCTGAACATTGAAGTCCTCTGACACTAGCTGAGAGTCTCCTTCAAAATGTTCCTGTTGAACCAGACCCTTCAGGCACTGGCTCAACGGAATCTGATGGTTGTGTGTTGGACTAAAGCGACCTTGATCCTGATCCGTAGCTTCGTCGTCGTTGAAATAAGGTTTAAGACGATTGATTGACTCGTTTCTTACTTTGTTTCTGACCTTGAGGGTGAAAAAATTCCTTCGTTTCAATATTTCAAATGGGCTTTCGTAAGGGGGTTGACGTGACGCTCGAACGGCATCTGTCCTTATGAAAGCGTGCGAACATTTATTAACGTCCTTAAATTTAAAAGTAACTTTGGCCTGTGGGTGGTAGCCTATAGTACGGTTTCGTTCGAAGCCCTATAATTTGGAGAGCTCTGAAAGTAATGCGGATTCGAATTGGGACCCTTGATCAGTAATGATTGGTACTCTGAAACGTGCGATCCAAACTTCGTGCTTGGGCGATAGTTTCAGCATTAATATTCGTTAGAGGGACTGCTTCAGGCCATCGTGTGAATCTGTCAATTATAGTAAGACAGTATCTAAAGCCTTGTGAAAGGGGTAAAGGACCAACTTTATCTATATGTGTAATTTGAAAGCGTCTAGAACAATCTTGGAATGTACCAAGTGTATTTTTGCCATGTCTCGATACTTTACATCGTTGACAAGATAAGCAAGAACGTGCCCAAGAATTGACGTCTTTGTTAATGGAAGGCCAAAAGTACCTAGCTGTGACCATTTTGTTTGTTGTACGAATAATGAGGTGTGACAAATTATGAATTGAGTTGAAAACTTGAACTCTAAAATCTTTTGGAATGAAGGGTCTGACTCTTGTAGAGGAGATTTCACAGAATAATTCTTTATTTTTTCCGAAAATTGGATATTTCTCGAATTTATACTTGGAATTTTGAAAAAGTTGTTAAAATTCGGGGTCTTGTAGTTAAGCTTCGGCGGTGGATTTAAAATTGATTGATCCCGGAAGTTGGATCTCATCAATCCTTGATAATGCATTCGCTACGACATTATCTTTGCCTGGCACGTGTCTGATGTCAGTAGTGAACTAACCAATGAGATCTAGATGCCTTAGTTGTTGAAGTGATGCTTTTTCGGGATTCTGCTGGAAAGCGTAAGTCAAAGGTTTGTGGTCAGTATACAGAATGAAGGCACGACCTTCGAGTAAGTACCGAAAATACTTGATGCCTTTATATGCTGCTAACAGTTCCCTATAATAGGTGCTGTATTTACGCTGGGCGCCGTTTAGTTTGACGAAGTAGAAACCTAGCGGTTGCCAAGTGTCGTCAATCTTTTGTTGTATAGCTGCGCCTATAGCAGAGTCTGAAGCATCCATAACAAAAGAACTGTCTGAGCCAGCTGTGATTTGACCAAATCAAAAGCCTTTTTGGATTCGTCCGACCAATCGACTCGCCTGGCACCTTCTTTCTTTGAGCTGGTCAGGTAATTATTTAGGACTGCTTGATGCTCCGCTGCGTGTGGCAAGAAGCGACGATAGAAATTCAACATTCCAAAAAAATGTCGTAAATGTTTTACAGTTTCAGGAATTTTGAAATTCGTAATTGCTTCAACACGTTCAAAAGCTGGTTTGATGCCTTGAGGTGTAACAAGGTGTCCCAAAAATTTAACTTGCGACTGCAAGAAGGTACATTTTTCTAAATTGAAAATAAGGCCGAATCCTCGCAGGCGGTTGAAAATTTGTTCTAAATGGTTGTAGTGGTCAATCACAGATTTGGTAAACGAAACAGAATGTATGTTTTTGTAAGACCATGTAGATGAACCGTTGGAATGATTGTGCCGCATTGCACCAGCCAAAAGTCATACGAGTGAATTCGAAGAGGCGGAAAGCAGTACAAATTGCCGTTTTAGGAATGCCTTCGGATTCTACCGGAATTTGATGGTATGCCTTGGCTAGATCTAAAGTGGAAAAATATTTACAATCTTGTAACTGATGAACGAAATCGTGAATTAGAGGAATCGGGTAGCGGTCTGGAATCGTACAAGCATTTAGGTGTCTATAGTCCCCGCATGGTCTCCACTCACCATTTTATTTTTACAATATGTAATGGTGAGGACCAAGGACTATTTGATGGTCGACAGATACCTTGCTTCAACAGAAATTCAAACTCTTTTTTAGCTGTCGCCAACTTCTCGGACGAGAGAGGGTGAACGTTGGAAGTGATGGGAGGGCCTTTAATATCAATTGGATGTATAACTGTATGAGTTACTGGTTTCATGAAACTTGCCTCCACCGTAATAGCCTGATATTTCCGCAGTAGCTTTTGGATTTCAGGGGTAGTGTGCGGACTGATAAGGACAGAAAGATTTTCAGTCTGGCATACAGTACGTTGGGCAGCAGATTTTAATGAAGTGAGTGGGTCAATTAGTACCGTACTCTTCACGTCCACCAAAAGTCCATAATGACTTAGAAAGTCTGCGCCAAATATGGGCTTAGGTATATCTGCGATGATGAATTGCCATGAAAATGATTTTCGTAGACCTAAGTCTAGCGATAAAAGCTTTCTTCCAACCGTTTTGATCGCAGATGAATTCGCCGCTACTAGGTGTAAATTTGTATAGGGGTGACGGTTGGCCAAAGTTTTGGGAATGACGGACACGTCTGCACCTGTGTCTATCAGAAAATGTTTCCTAGAAGATCTATCATAAATGTATAAACGACTATTAGATACGCCTCTTCCACCTGTTGTCAAGGGCGGAGGGCATTTTAATTTGGGGATTCGTCATAAGTCATGAGAATTGGGCGATGAACTTCGGTTTCCTGTCCCAAAACTGCAAGGAGTGATGCATTTTCATGCCTCATCACCGAATTTTTTGTGATACCAGCACTGCCCCGAATCGCATGGTGTCGCATGACGGGACCCTGATCTAAGTCTAGACCTGCTTCTGAACTGTCTGAGCTTTGCAGAGTTTTGGTGGAAAGTCAATGACGGCTCCACTAATTTTGTAAGGTTCTGCACCTTGCTTGACAACTCTTCTAAATTGAGGTGGTTTCCCGAGGAGAGAGCCACAGAAAATATTTCTTGCCTTGGATTGACTGCAGCAGTCTTATCTGCGTATGCTGCCAACGCTTCGAGTGTTCCGGGATTGCATGCAAACATCGCCTGCATGTGTGGCGGCAAACACTGCAGCCAAAGGAATTTGAGTATCTCTTCGCTCAACTTACCCTTACTGAGGGCTCTCATCTCTCGAAGTAACTGAGATGGCTGAATCTCCAAATATCAGTTCGGTTAGAAGGTGCTTGAGCTTCTGATCTTCAAAGTCTAGAAATCAAAGTATCTTTCAATTTATTAAATTTATTTGAGGCTGGGGGATCACTAACAACGTCGCTGACCAGACTTATAACATTCTCGTCGAGAGCACCAATCACGTGATAAAATTTGGTTCTATCTTGCGAGATACCTGCCAATTCAAATTGTGCCTCGAGCTGCAGGAACCACAAGTCTGGACAATGCTTCCAGAATGGGAGTGCTTTGATGGAGACTGCCCCAGTATCTCTGGCTGGGCTGTGTCTGTAGGCGTTTCGTTGGATAAAATGGACATATTTGGGGATCGACTACCAGTTGAATCCAGACCAATGTCCGACAGATCACCGTTTGCTGTTCGATTGTCTATCAATACCATTTCTATATGTAGGTCGCAAACAAAGAATGAAGGAGAAATTCCTAAATGGTAATGCATAACGAGGAGCCGTAATTTGAAATACCTTGCTGAACCCCTCAGGTTCACAAAGGCAAATATATATATGTTTTGTACAAACTGCAATGTAGTAGATCTTAAATCTCGATAAGTTGTCAACACTTTTTTGCTCTAATTATTATCATTGTAATTGAATTGAATTGTACAAATGAATTTGTTATTGATATAGATGTGTGAGTGTAATTAGAAACAAGAACGATGGAATTTTATATCAGTTATTCAGTTAGCGTCGAGAAGCTCGTTTGGAAAGAAAACCAGACATTTGTAATAAAGTATCTCTTAATCAAGAAACTGAAGAATTTTATTTTATTAAAAAAAACCCTACGTGCTGGGCATATCTGTAAGCTCCTATGTGCTGGAGATCAAAGGAAAACAAAATTAAGGTATACAGTCCATATCGGTCAATTTCATGGTCCTTCGAGCCGGATCTTCTATCAACATAATCTGCAAAGCTAAGTATTCATTTTTTGATTTGCATAATCATATTCGGATTCTATATAAGGCCTCAAAATTTGATCCATATTCATACAATATTAAATATTGAATAAACAAAAGGTGATGCTGTGAAAGAAATTTGTATAAGAAAAATCTAAAAACAAAAGGTGCAAATAAAAACGTGGTATAGCAAAATTGAACTCCCAGTAGAGTGACGTAATTCATATACATTCTTAGTCAATTTGTACATTGCAGCGGTAATTCGCATCACATCAAATTGAAACGCCAGCTACTGAACCGTTGGTTATCACAGTAAGCAATTTCAGTCTCTAGGACAGTTCTGTGAAATTTTATTAGTGCATTGCCTCGAACTATATTTATCTGCAAACAATAGACTGCATATAGTTGTCAGTAGTTATTCGATTTATTTGATTTTTTCTTTATAACACGTTCGTTTATCATAATGCCGGGTGGTGAATCAGTAGAAAAATCGGTGCTTATTCAGAAGCGGGGTAGGGTAAAGGGCGCGTTAACTAGAATCAAAACATTCACTGAATTAATTGAGGCATCAACTCCTGTAGAAGACATAAAATCGCGGCTTGATAAAATTGAAGAATACTGGGCTGAGTTTTGTGACATTGATGATAATTTGCTAACCATTGCGGGGACAAACATCCGAAATTGAAGAATTTGAGACAAGGTATTTTGACAGTAAATCGTTGCTACTCAGAGCTCTTAAGGCACGTTCACCTAACAATGGACTACGTCAAGAATTACAGAGCGATCCTCCTTTCCACCACTCTCTCCATCTCTCTAGTCAGGCTATTCATTATTATTTTTTTTTTTTTTCTTTGGGCATCTTCACAGTCAGCCAAGGGCTGGTATTAGTGAAGAGCATTTCTCCTATTTTTCATCTTTTACCTTTTTATTGACTAGTTATCTTTGTTACATAGTAATCAGTTTACACATCATACTATTGCAACATTTTCATGTGCATAATTCTTTATTAGTTTCTTGAACTTGTGCACTTGCTCTGTATTTTTTATTTCTTCTGGTAATCCATTGTAAATGGGTACAGCTGTATGTTTCAAACTCTTTAATTTTCTGTCTGTTCTAGCATAAGGTAAGCGTATATGTTGGCGTGATCGTATGCCATGGTTATGTATTTCTCCATGCTCTATTAAGTTTATGTTCGACTTTATCATCTTATTTCGTATCTTATATATCATTTTAGCTTTTTCCACATAAATTAATTGTTTTAAGCTCAGGAACTTTGTCGATTCGTACAGCTCATGCGTTGGTGTAAGTCTATGTAAATTGAATATGGACTTTATGGCTTTGTTTAATACTCTATGCATGCATTTTAGTACGTTATTGCTACATTGTGACCAATTAATTATATTGTAAGTAATTATTGGTAGTATAAATGCGTTGTAGATTAGAATTCTTGTGAGGTGATTAAAGAAGTCTCTTCTCATGATTCCTATAAGAGGTGCCACTTTTTTCCTCACATATGTAGTGTGTTGATTCCAAGTCAGTTTATCATCCATTATCATTCCCAGATATTTTATTGAGTCAACTCGTTTAATAAGTTCTCCTTCCACTTGCAGTCCAATGTCCAACTTTTGCTTGCCTTTCTGTTGAAAAACCATATAGCTTGTTTTCGATGTATTTATTGTAAGTTTGTTCCCATGTAGCCATCTTGTGTATCGTATTAAGTCCTCATTTATTTCTCTCTGTAATTCATCTCCATTTTTTCCCTTGTACAGGAAAAGGGTATCATCAGCATATATATAATATTCCGCAGTCAGCCCAGCTTCCATTAAATTTTGGATGTACAGAGAGTAGAGGAATCTAATTCTAATCCGCAATTAAATAGTACCCTAAATCATTTTACATCTGGTGAACAATTAAACACAACTCTTAATAATTTTATCACCCGTCAGCAAACTATCTTCGAAACCCTTGACCGTGCTCATCATGAAACTTTGAATTCTATTAGTGCTGGTCCCATCGTGCAAGATATTCGCTTGCCAAGGTTGAATATACCTACATTTTCTGGTGATTGTCAGGAGTGGCCTTCCTTCAAAGATTTATTTGAGAATTCTGTTCATAATAAGGATTCTCTAACCCCTTGTCAAAAATTTCAATATTTGAAGGGTTTACTCAAAGGTGAAGCTGCAGTATTGGTCAGACATTTAGCTATCACTGATGCAAACTATGCTGAAGCTTGGGATAAATTAAAACGAAGGTTTGGGAAAAACCGTCATATTATTTCAAGTTTATTAAAAACGTTTTTTGATCAACCTATGTTAAATCAAGTCAATTGTAAACAACTCTGTCGTATGTGTGACACTTTCGATGAAATCGTTCGTGGACTAAGGGCTTTAGGCACAGAAGCCGAAAGCAGAGACCCATGGTTGATATTTATTGCTAGCGCAAAAATGGACGCAGAAACGAAACAAGCATGGTCAACAGAAATAGCTGACAAGGATTTTCCTAGCTTTAACGAATTTTTAGAGTTTTTAAACAAACGCTGTGATGCACTCGAAACTTGTGTTAGTATCACAAAAAAACAAATCACTGCTAAGGCATTACACATTTCTCCACAGAACCAAGCGAGCTCATGTCTTAAATGTAAAGGAGAACATGCTCTTCATCAATGTGCTGACTTCAAAACTTGGCCAGTCTCTAATCGTAGACAGTTTGTGACTTCAAACTCCTTATGCTTCATATGTCTACGCTCAGGACATTCTAGTCATTCCTATCGATTCAAATTACGATGCTTTCATTGTAAACGAAACCATCATACATTACTACATACGTTTTCGCCCTGTCCTTCGAGACTCACTCCGTCTTCTGAACCGTCACTCAACCAAATATCTTCAATAAACTCTGGTTCCAGTCCTTCAATCAACATGGCTACAACTGACAATAATCAATCAGTTTTGCAAGAGCCGCCATTAACATCTTCAATCAACAACACTTATTCTTCTCTCAACACTTACGTGTCGCTTGAAGTCGCACAAAGAACATATCAGCAGAATGAAAGTAATACTTCGCAGTTTAATGCTGCTTTACTACCGACAGCTGTTGTTGACATTCAAGATTCTCAAGGAGCCTTCAAAAGATGCAGAATACTTTTAGACTCTGGATCACAAATTTCTCTAATAGCCGAACCTCTTGTCCGTCAATTATCTCTAAAAAGAACTCACGCTCGAATATTAGTAAGTGGTCTTGGTTCAACTAAATCTGGAATAACCAATGGAAGGGTCGACCTCAGTATTCATTCTCGGTTTGGTCACGCTGTCAAGGTTAAATTTACTGCCTTCATAATGTCCAAGCTCACTTCATTCACACCTTCAACACCTTTACCGACAGAGGATTTACATGAACTAAGGGATTGTAATTTAGCTGATTATAACCTCAAGGAAGTAAACTCCATTGACATAATAGTAGCAGCTGACGTTTTCTTTAAAATTTGGAGCAAGAGCAAATAAAGAATTTATATCATGGCATGATTGCGCAGAATACTCTTTTCGGTTGGGTTCCTTCCCGTACTAACAGATCAGCCTACATTTAAGTACCGATCTTGATCACAGTCTGCAACGCTTCTGGGAAATGGAGGAAGTGAATACTCAAAATGACTCACCAAGTGAGCAAAGTGGGTATTGCGAAGAATTTTTCAGATACACTAGTGAGGTAAGGGAAGGTTGGGACATATTGTTGAAAGCTATTTAGACCCTGATCAGGTACAACGCGCAACTAAAAATAAGTTTGATGTAGGAATAAGTTTGACTTTGGATGTTTGTGTATTCTTTCAACGGGACTTCGCTTCTCTTGGAGTAGAAGGGACAACAAAAGGCTTATTTACCCAAGCATAAATACACAGTTTGGTGGAAAAAGCATATTCGCTCAGGGGGTCACAAACTGAAATAGATTGTCAGAGGAAATAAGGGAGCTCAGCTGGCCTGGCGAATTTTCAAAGAAAGCCTTACTTGCTCTTAGCTCTTAGGAGGTCGAACCTAATGTGCATCCCCAGGAACCTAATATATCTCTGTGCAAATCCAACTATCTACGGCACTACCCTGCTCACTTAGTCTGAACAATACGGATTTAGTACGCCATCCCACTTTACATCTTACTTTTACCATTCCACTTATTCTATTATATTTTCTATTTTTTAATACTGTTCTAGTTATTACTTTGTTCTCTTCAAATTGGTTCATTTTAGTTGTTTGGTTTTAATTGATTATATTAGTATACCGTATATGCAAATTTTGCAGTTTTCATACAACCATTCATTCGAATGTTCATCGGATCGGATCTTGAATCATCGGATCGAATCATGGATCATCGGATCAGTTCATGATTCCAGACTCCTTACTCACTAATCTTCAACCCCTAACAGGCGGAATTCAATTCCTTAACATCTTCAACATACTTGCTCAACCAATTAACTTCACTGGATCCTCTGATATTTTGATCCTTTAGTACTCCCTAATGCTTTCCAATTGTTGATCGGACAACTGGAATCTTGGTGCCATGCCTCTGTGCTAGTGCTAGGTTTAATTATTTGGTGAATTAAGATAAAACAGTTTAATGTTCCAATTATTTAGGGGCCTGATGATTTAATGATTTAATGATTAAATGAATTAATGATTTAGTGATTAAGTGATTTGTGTTTGAGTGTTTGTAGCTGATAAATGAACTGTAATCTTTCTTTCTTTTAATTTTTTAATGTTTATGCTACTATCTGTGCTGTTATCGGCCTCACCAATACTTGTAATGGACCCAAACTATCAACTAATGATTTATGACTCGAATTGAGGAATCGATATTCTATATACCTCCGTAACCATATAAGCAACTAATTTTATCTGTATAAGCTGTTAATTTAGGCTAACTGATTCTTGTTTAATAATATATTGTTTATTTTGCTATATTTTATATAAACTGTTTGTCATACTCTGTAATATCGTAGAACCCAGCGTTATACGCTGCTTTAAGCAGGGGTTTATAAATAAATACACTTTGATTTGATTTGATTTGATTTGATTTGACCCTTACGATACTCACTCAAGCCTAGATAGTTTAGATATATGTATGTAATTGAAGTTTCATGTTTTTCTATTTTGAGCCAGCATTATCTACAGAGATCGCTTAAAATTACAGATCCAATTAGGATAAATTTAAATTCAATAACTAATTAATTACATTATTAGTCATACTATAAAAATAAAATTCATCCTGATACCCACGCAATTTTATAGTAAAAAATCAATATTTTAGAAAAAACTTGAGAGCTTACCCTAATTTCTTGTGTAACTGCAGGATTGTGCAAAAGGCCTTCCAGGAAAATCAAGTCCGTTTCCATTTTTCCGGCACTTCTATCATGATGGTAACCGCCTTAAAATAAAAGAAAAAGTAAAGTTGGCAACCCATCTTAAAAAATAATCATATAAAATTACTTTAATCAAAAGATAAAGGCAATCAATCTATGCACAAACAATATAACGGCGTTTTGAAAAACATTTAACAATAATTTAAGCATTTACCGTTTTCGGATGACATCCTTGAAGTCTCCAAATCCACTTGATTGCTACTGGATAATAATTCCACTTTATCAGCAGATTCCGCTTTTTTGTTCAATTTAACCATTTTCTATCTAAGAAGATCGAGTTTCACTTTTAAATTTTGAGCTCAACAAACGCGATAATCGATTAAAAAAAATAACACCACACCTACATGTATTGTAAGCATTAATTAATTATACTGCAGTAGTCCAGCAGTAGCACGTCAAACAATTTCTATATTTACAAACAAACGGAAACAACCCTGCCCCTGCAGCGTTAATTCAACTTTTCACTTTGCTTTGTTGACACTTTGACATTTGTAATCAACTTTTGAATTTACTTAGGGCTCGTTCGCCAATAACACAGCAATTCTACATATTCTACACTAGTGGTACTTTACTGCCATTGTAAAAGGGTAGACTCACTGACATGTATATAAATGGACTGCTTGTTGAACCAAAAATGCATGAAAGCAAATGGCACCACTTTCATATTCCTGTCTCTGTCCGTGAGAGCATACTTTCCCACTGAATTGTAACGATTAGGAACGAGAAAATGCTTGTAAAAATCCTTGATAAAAACACTTTCTCCGACTCATAATTAAAATTTAACGATACAAATAGTCCCAAATTCTTTTGCGGTAAATTCGGTAAATCACACGAACATTCATATAAGTAAATTCGCAAATAATTTAAACATACAGCCAATTTACGACAGTTGGTAACATTGACAGTGAGAGCATACTTTCTGAAATCAAAATTGGTGCCACATGAAACAGGAGATCAAGCAGTCCATTTATATATGTCAGTGGGTAGCCTCGAGAAGTCTTGGCACATAAACATATATACACCATATATATGTCATTGGCTGCAGCAACCCACAGCAGTTCTTTTAAACCCCGCACGGGGGTCATGGCTGCCTAGTACATTTCGGCTTGCTGAAGCCGAAACGTCAAGGCGGCAGCTATTCAGGCTGAAACACAATGTGGGCGACACGACAAAAACGCCGTAAAAAACGCCGTCGCTCACATTGTGTTTCAGCCTTCAGTGTCAGGGGAGGCTGGTACTTCTGGAGAAGTTTATGTGTATTGTTCTGCCCCGGAGTTGGGCCAGGTCAATTTGTAATATGTTTTTGCCAGCGTTGACGTCTCGGTTCCACGTGATACGACAGCTTGTACAAAACTGCGATCTATGTGGAGACCTCGACGTCGTCACCGGCAGAAAACAATTGCTGCACAGCTTCGTTGTGCGGAACTCATCCACTTCGAGGACAGAGCAATGCGAATGAAGCGCCCGCAACAATTACGCCTGCGGCGTCCGCACGTACCCACGGATTGGCGAATCTGCAGCGATTTTTGCGCTGCCCATACACCTCTTGACGTCTTGAAAACCATTGCAGACGTTCTTTAGTGTACGCCACATAATCCTGTTGCATGGGGGATTGCGTGCACATTACTACATTTGTAGGAAGCGATTTCGTGTACTTCGCCAACAAAACTTTGCGTGCATACATAGATGTACTGTAATGGAATGTTGAACTCTTGATTTTAATTAGAGTAAAAGGCTCTTCTCCATTCGGTGTTCGTACACCGCCAGCGATTAGCCGGCAACCAGGATCTAATCCAACAAATGATTTAAAATAGCTAGAACGACATTTTTCCTGGATATCGCACATCGCTTTGTCATCGCGTGCGTCACATTTACCTGTTTTTTGGTGTTTTAACGGTGGTTGAGGCGGTGGTATTGACACTTCCTTCTTCATAGAAAAGGTCATCGCTATACCATCTATGCAAATAGACCAATCGAATTTTTTACGCCCTACCGATGTCGGTAGTTTAAAGTATTTATCCCATTCTTCTTGACGAACAAACGTTTCCCAAGTTCCCTGAAACAATTTCAGTTCACATAGACGTTGCCAGAGCGCTCGTGAAACGTAGCGCACATGGTGCAGTCCATGCTTGTACATGGGTATGAAAGCAAAATTTTTCAATTTATTTGCCTCGTCGTAACGTTGCATCTTATAAAATATCAACAAATAATTATGCGGTTGTCGCTTAATGTTCAACAACATGTCAACATAACCAAGTTGTTCAGTCCTTGTAAAAAAACACTTCTTTCGACTCATAACTAAAATTTAACTATACAAATAGTCCCAAATACCTTTGTGGTAAATTCGGTAAATCCCACTGACATGCATATACGTAAATCCCCAAATAATTTAAATATAACGTCAGTTTACGACAGTTGGTATACAGATTTGGAATTTTTACTAGGATGCGGTGCGATGGTTGCGTTCGCTGCACATGTAAAACTCTAGCATAATTTTGAAGCAACTGATTTATGTTTTTTTCTCTCTGCGCTGTTGGCTGCATTGTATATTCCTTCGAGGGAAAATTTGACAGTCATTCAATAATTTCAATAAAATTGTGTAGAGTGTGAAATTGAGTTTTTACAATATGGTGTGATTGAAACAGAAGGAATTTTTAAAATAACTTTAATAACTGAATATTTATTCTTTGTAGGAATACGCTCTTAAAGTCAAACCTGAAGGTCCAAAGGAATTGAAAGTGAATCCTCTTGGTGCTGGTCCAGGAGACGCTAGTTGTATTGTGCAGCTATCACATACCCACCCTTTAAAACAATCTGAGGAAAATTATGGCAATCATCAGTTGAATATTCATATGCGAATGTTAAGGAATCATGAAGGTCTACATGCTCCCCTAAAACTTTCAATGGAATTACTTTCAGCAAAGAAAGTCGGTAGACTTCCATTTCTTTCATCAAGGTATGATCTATGTAGTTTCATCTACTATCTTATCGGCCCTTTATTTTTCCAGCAATGCTCAAGTCGATGTACTCTTAGGTAAGGATGAGCTTGTAGAATTTCCAGATTTTCTTGGAACACAAGAATATTGTGAATATTTGAGGCAGCCACACGCTGTTGTCGAAAAATTTAATGGAAATTTTTAATAAAAAGTGAATTAACGAAAATGAACCGTAGCAAACGCTTCTTGTTTTTTAAGCAATTTTTCTTCATATATTGAGTAAAAATAAAATTATAAATTAAAATAATTTGATATATAAATATTGCTGTGACTTGTAAATGAGATGAGTAGTAAATGGGAGTTGTTGGATCACCCACCATCGGAATCTGTATGCCAAAATATGCAGAAATTCTAGACTTGTTTAAATTCAATCTGTTCATTTTCAGGAAAACTACGAGATTGCATGAAAAGAATTTATTTTTACAGTATCACTTAAGTGGTCACACGCTGAAAGTAAATGAAATAGGTCTAGATATCATTTTATTAAAGAAAAATCCATTTGGATAGCTCGCGGTAAGCCTGATAAGTAAAAAGCAAAGAACGAGTGGTTTGATACTTATTGCTAATTTGGAAACGACACGTCAGAAATTTAGATTAAATTTATTATGAAGGAAATTATGCTCGAAGATTATTAGAAATGGAAAATAAAGCTCGGTGGAAGGTGGAACACATCCGTTTCCCTATCGGACTTAATGCTACCGAGTTATGACCGAAAAACCATATTTCCACTATTGTAAATCAAATTTGAGCTAAGCACTTTCAAGGTCATTTTCAATTGCCGCCACCTTTTCTAGTCTCCTTTTATTGATGAATGGCATAAATCCCCAGAGTCCAGCACCCAGAAGTAAGATAATTCGTAATGTTCCGAAAAGAGGTATATAAGTGCCAACTTTTTCAAACCAAAGACCACATAATGGTGGTCCTATTAGCTGTAGAACACCGTTTACGAAAATACTAACGCGATATTAAATGTCATCGCTTTTGTCCTAACATGTCTGCCATCATAACGGTCGTAATACCCACATAAGTTCCTGATGCTAATTCAAAGACGGCACATGCAAGACATCATTCCATATGTATGCATTAAAGGCAAGAGAACTAACGATAGACCTGATACAGCATATCTAAGAACATTTTTAATTTGTGGTAATAATTATACCTCTGCGAATAAAATGACTGAAAGTAAGGCCAATATTTACCCGATATTTTTGTGGGTTATTGTGGAACTAGATATAATCTAGTGAATTGAATACTTTGGGCCAGAAAACATTCCCAGGAATATACTGCGTGTGGTCTTCGCATATGTTCCGCATGGTAGATGTGTCTAGGAGTGAATTTGATAAAGAAAAATATCGGTAAAAGATAGGTAAACTATACATTTTATTCTATCAAAGAGTCCCTAATATTGTAAGCTTTAATCTAGGAGACTACCTTGTATTGGGGAGAAGCAACAAATTGTTCATAGATTGCAATTGGGCACTATAGAGTAGCCTATATGTATGCATTTCAAGCCATCTCTAATAGGGTAAATGTAAGCAACCGAAATGACAATGAAGAAACGTGTATATTAGAAAAATCCATAAATGGGTAAGTACATAAAACAAAATTTTGTTTAGTTTGTGGAAAATTTCGATACTTTACACGTTAATTCATAATTAAGACTCCACCTGTATCTGGGGTATTACTGTGACTATATTTTCAAATCAGATGAAATTAATAATTTAATTGCTGGCTGAAATCTTAAAGAATATACCTAGTTACAGTAAAAAAGGGACATGAACTGTCATGAGGACATGTACACTTTCCTAGAACTTAACTCTTGCAGTATTATAAACATCAGATCACGCTGGATGAGATCATTTGAAATGAGATTCTAAAATAATTACCTATATAAATAAAATAATCTTACTGCTAATTTAATTAATGCGAATAATCTGTCTGTAGAGTAATACCAATATCCCATATTGGGACTAGTTAAAATATTTATAGGCGCTAGAAAATATGATCAGATGCCGCTTATGATCAGATGCCGCTTTACCATTATCAAGTCTCAGGGTATTTAAGAATTTTTATGCATGATTTGTAGAGGAAATCTTTTATAGTTTCATATACATAGACAGGCCTTCTCCTGTATCGTTTCCAAGAATATTCATATTCAGAATTTTGCAGGAGGCTCTCCTAGTTGACTTATCTTGGCCTTCTTATCCAATTCGGATAACCATTAATATTAAAAACTGCCATATTTCGAGTTTATTCAGATTTCTGGAAATGAGTAAATAATTATAATAATGAAAGAAACATTAAGCAAATCGTTGGTATATGCCTATAAAAAGCAATATTAGGTACATATTTATCTTATCTTCCTTCTTATATGCAATAATATAAAAAGACAAAATCAGTAATATATTTTATTTATACTTCCAATTTAGTTGCCTTTAAGATTTGAATTAGGAATACAATATTTATCCAGCTTAAAGTAAGTGAGAAAATCAAAGAATCAAACAGAAAAAATCTATATATACGTCTCCCCTGATGTAAACCCGAGAGAGCTGTTAAGATAGAATTTCCTGCATCTCCCTAAAGACTGCTTATTCAAAAGAAAAAGAGAAAAAAAGAAGCTTTTCTTCCATCTCTTAACAACGTCTGTGCACTACTTGTTTCTTTAACTTCTTTTAGTCAGGAAGGGAACTTTTCTTAAAGTCTTTGTGTAATTTATGTGAAATTCTGATTTTTCTTACCCCTGCAAATGAAGCTTACGCCAATCGTTTACGTATTTTTGACAAAATTTAATTGTAGATTTTTTATTGTAAAATGCTCGGAATAAATTTAATATTTCGGAAGCTTCGAAAATTTTATAATTCTTATAATCAATTCGAAGCATTTCTATATCACTAAGATTAGCCTGTGTTAGAGTTCACCGTTTCCATAAAGTATATATGTTATTTTACATTTTATGATTTTCGACAGTTTCAAAAGGATTATCACACTGAATCGCATTATAACTCCGAAGGAGAGTACTGCTACCGTATGGGGAAACTCTCTCAAAACAACTATTACTAACCAAAATGGGTAGAAGAAAGCTAGCATTTTTAAAAGTTATACAGAGGTCCCTGGTCCGGAATATGAACGATAGTTCATAACACCAATATGAGTGACTTTGCTGAACAAATGGCTCACATCGCGCTATCATCATTTCAAAGAGCGTGCAGTTTTTTCCGTAGAATTCTTCCCTCTTTATTAGTTATTATTTCCCTAAAATCTTAGATACTTAAAGCAAATGTTTTTGGCAGTCAATTCATTAGTTTTCTTACAGTGACTATATAAATAAACTTCGGATAAAAATTATAAAACTATAAATTCTGAAGGACATGGCAGATAAACACACACCTGTAATAACTACATACGAATATATATAATCGAATATTAATTGTTTTTTTTTTTTTAATAGAAACTCCTCTTAAGAGAAACCGTGCGATAATTCATCATTAAAACAATATTCCTAATTATAAAGGAGATTACGAGATATGATAATAAAAAGTCTTGCCGAAAGTTCTCCTGATATAATGCAGTTTCTATAACTAACAATGTTATGCTATTCATAGAGTGTATATACCTACATAAGTATATTGGGCATAACAAGGAAGACTTTAAATGAACCGACGAATGACTGACTTTAATTCTTCATTAGTTGCAGAGGAACCTTTCGTTCGGTAATTTATAACTTTATTACCCCCTTCATCGGTCCAGCATCATATTAGCCGAAGAAGTACAAAGTAAAAAGCCGTACGTTGGTATACTCTTCAAAAGTGAAGGGATAGAAATTCCAAAGGGAAATCATTTATTGCACTGTCATAAAAATTTTAAAATGCATTTTGTATTCGAGTTTTTATTCATTTTCAAGGAAAGGCATGTGTATATAAAATGGTCGAGAGCTAGTCTATCCTGTTTGTACCAATGCGAATACCACTTAAACAACATACCTACAACATTTCTTTCACGTTAACCTATAATAATTGGTTAATTTTTGTACAGCAGCCCACTTGTTGATGAAACTTAATTGGTTCTGGTATTCTTGTCCAATCCAAGTTCCAATCTTTCTTGGAAAAAAATTTAAATATTCCCAAAGAATGATCAAACTAGTTTATATCTGTCGGCTACTTTATCATTTTGAAAGATATTTCAACATTCAACCGTTGGGGATATGATTTGGGTCCGGCATTATATGAATGGATATGTTGAAAATTTTTTTAACATGCTTATGTGAAAAGCCCAACATGAGAATTAACGATAGTAGACAATGTAACCCACAAGGAAGTTGTAAGATTCTCTGAAAAAAATTAACATTACAAAACAAAATCCATCGTTTTGTTTTAAACACGTCATAAGGCTATTAGAATATTTATCAGCCGATTCGTCTTAAAAAAATAATAAATAAAATAAAATTCAAATTAATCTATTTATATTAGCGTTGAAAAATGAAACATATTTTTCATAGCTATTAGGTACCTACCTTCATTGGCAATGATTATAATATTAATGAGAACCAAAATAGTTTTATATTCTTCACATTCTCCTTATGCCTCGCGCTCATTAGGCGATATTTATATTGTTCTTATTCAAGATGGTGTGCAACTTCTTTAAGTTATTAAGATGCCTACTATCAGAATCTTTTCCTTTACTAACTAGTAGTAATCCGGTAATGACTTTTTTTTTCGATATGATTTACATTGGATCTGACGAAAATTTCAAGGATTTCAGGATTTCAAATATCGATTAACATTAACATTTCTTTACATAACAGATATTTGTTCATTTGTAGATATTCTTTCATAAAGCAGTTTACAACTTCACTATTATATTGATCCACAGCAAATAGTTGAATCCCTCATCCACTACTGACGTTTCATAAGAAAACAAAAATATTTTTAATTAAACGTTTTTCGAAACGAATTTCCTTAAATAACGTTTAAATATTTTCATGAATTGTCAAATCTTACAAGACAAGTTAATTTTGGTGCATGCAGTGTTATCTATTGAGAGAAGAAAACTTAGACCGTTTTTTTAATAGGCAGTTTTGATTTCGCAATAAACTAAAAAGGAATAAATATTAATAATTTGAATTCTACACCATTTTCTGACTGTAACTGCAAATACAATAAAATATTTCCATGTTTTCACTTCACTCCCACTTCCATTAATATAATTTAATACATTATAGCAAAATCTGGCATAAACTTATATGCAATTGCAGAAAGCAAACAAATTTACATAATATGATTACGGAGCCAAACAGAGTTGCCGTGGCTATGACAAATTAATTTAAATGTTCAGAAACAAAATCGAATCGAAAAATTTATCCTTCAATGTGAAAAAATCCTAGCTAATTTATGGGGAAAATAAAATTCCTTACATTCAATAATGAAAAATTATGATATGTTGTTGGAGGGAAATTTTAATTACTTATACGTTCTGATAGGTTACAAAGTTAAGAATTAAGGAAAAACATGGGCAGCCACCAACATAATAAAGATTGAAAGTATGATCAATTACATTTTCGAAAGAGTTAATAAAATAAAAATCATTTTTCCTATGTTTTATTTTGCAATTGACTTGCAGTTTGTAAAATAACAGCTAAAACCGAAAAAGGTGACAAATAAAATTACTAAATATTCAGAAACAGATCAATTCAGTTAATTTCAATATTCGTGGTGCTACCTGTTGACAGGAAATTCATGCAGATATTTTTTAATATACAAATTGCAGATTGATTCTGTTGCTCTTTTATTCTCTTTTAAATTTTCTGTTAAAAATTTTTGGTCGACTGACTGCAGGAATGCATGGAGTATTAGAACGAATTGTTTCATTCTCAATTGTAGCTTTGTTTGTTCTATATATTTGAAGTGATCAAAATAACAGTTACTAATTTGAATGTATTTGTTGAATATTATATAAACAAAACAGAAAAGTTGTGAAATGAGAGAATTATAAATTTTTGTGTTTTCTTCCCATCACTACTTTTGCAGAGTAGGTTAAGAAGCGATTTTAAGGAAATTATTAAAAATAAAAAGCCAAAAATATTATAGATGATACAATTTATTGACGTGGTTAAAAAAAAAAAAAAACGGGTTGGAGTGAAAAATGATTTATTGAAAAAATTAACATGGATAATAAAAACGTTACCTATATCTATAGTGTGTGCCCAGTGTATTGATTGGAACATGGGGAAATAGCCGCGGGTTTGATTTAAATTTAAATACATCAGTTCGAATCGAGTTTCTAGCATTTTTAAGATGGTTTCAGAGTGACTGACTATTATAAGTGTAATTTTTATAGTGGCGTATAAATGCAGTTAGAGAATCGGCTAGAAGTTCATTTTCTAGCCTCGAAGGTTTTCTAAGGCCTTTAACATGTATATATATATATATAGGTATGTATGTACATACACAACTAGAAGGTGAGTTTAATTTAAATATAATACTTTTTTTGCTTTTTTTGGTATGTATATACATAAAATTGCATTCATTTTCCGATCTAATCTCTTGTCCAATCTTATGTCTATATGTAAAAACTAAGTTATTAGGCTAATGAAAATCAAGTAAAATAATTTAAACGATAATTTCCGTCGGCAGCGCGGCGGGCATCGCAATTTCAACTCGACTGTAATTTTGTGACAGCTACCAATACAAGATCATTGAAATTTTTAATGCTTATTTGAAAGTTAATTATAGTCATGTTCAACTCAACATATATTAAAAAAAAAGTAAAATAAGATGAGGTCGTTGTCGTAACAAAGATTTATAGGCTAGGCTGCACTGAAACAAACTCTCAGATAGATGACAGCTTTGATCGTTTTAAAACCTGTAAGTGCGTAGATTTCAAAGAGTTCAAAAGCCATCTCAATTTCATTCATTGCAAAGTTTTTGTTTGGGTAAAACATGTTTCCTTGAATCCCACCTTTTTAAGAGTACCTACTTACTGAACAAAATAAATAAGACATGTTTGACGTATATTTTAAAGGCGTTGGATTAGGATTAACAGTTTGACTTAAGATATGATGAAATTGACATTTGTTGCTTAACAACACAAAATAAACAATAAATTGTTTGAGATTTTCGGTGCTCTCAATATACTCGTACATACATAACATACAGTATAGAAAGTAAACGTTTTATAGCCTTTGAAAACTGGTAGGATGTTTCTTAGATAAGCTACAGTTATTTTAATTACCAAATATAATATAATATAATAAACATACCATATGCTATATGTTGAATGTTTCCGACAGTATAACAAAATAATAAGACTGAACAACTAAATTGTGAACCTAAAAGTTTTTAAAATTAGAATTATCTTAATTTGAACCTTGATATTTAACACGATTGCTATTATTCAATTTGCCTGAAATATAAGCCGGTTTAGAAAAGTGAAAACGCACCACCTTCGACTTAATGTGATATTTATTAATTATGCTACAATATTTTACACAAAATTAGAATTGCTTACAAAGTTTTTCTTGTGTGGTTATAATACTAAGATATATATATTTAACATGAAATAAAACTTAAGGCTCATTTTACATTCACAGAACTTACGTAACACGCAGTAGTATGTGATCCTTAAAAACTAAGAAACAAATTCCTCTTAAGCGTTTTTCATTTAACACTTCGGCATTGCACAAGAATTTTCTAAAAAAAAAATTTAAATCGATAAGAAGGACGGCTACAGTTGAAAATGTTCGATAAAATGTACACCGATGTGCAAAATTGGAAAGCTCACTTCTATAAGCATTTTACATAATTCTACATACTATTTAGTATATATTTCCTACGGCTTCGCCTTTTTTTTTTTTTTTTTTACAGAGAGTTCAGCCCTTTAGTCAAGTTAAGTTGCAATGAGAATTTGAAAATGCTCCGAAAATTAAAAATTAAAATAAGTGTTTTTCTTTTTTTCCTGAATATGATAAGGCATTCCTCTATTTGGTAGGTAAATTAACGTATGATGTAAATGTGGTGAACCTACTAACTTTGCACACTTAATTTATTTATATAATATATAAGGCTATTTAGATGCTGTTATATTTGTCTTATGGTCAAGGATCACCTGAGTTGACCGAGAACAAACACACACACATTATATTACTATCCTAAAAAAGGACGAAGTTATCACATTGACAATGTCCCGACTGCTCCAGACATTTGCGGGTGAGACTGATGTAGTTGTGGTGGTGGTGGTGGCACCGATAGATGCCCATGATGTAATACTGAATGATGTAGGCTCATTGGTGACATACCCATAGCCATTGAACTCATTTGATGAAGGGAATGTTGAAGGTGTAGTCCTGGTTCTATTTTAGGTTTCGTATCCATTAGGCTAACAAATTCATTACCATGCCCAGGAACAAGTGGATCTTCTCGTTTTTTATTCTGTTTACGTTCTTTTGCTCGTCTATTTTGAAACCAAATTTTTACTTGTCTCTCGGATAATTGTAGGGCCTGTGCTAATTCAGTTTTTCGACGAATTGTAATATATCTGGATGTGTGATACTCTTTCTCTAATTCTAATCTCTGAAAGTCAGTGTAAACAACTCGATATTTGTCCTTGGTTCTGGTTTTGCCTGCAAAAGTAAAAGAAAACAAAGTTTAAAAAAAAAATATATACATATATATATTGTACATAATTTCCTCTTCAAGTACATATTTTTCATTTGTACAATTGCGTAATAAAACCATAAACGCAAAAATTATACATGCAAAACTAGAATATTTTATATATAAAAAAAAAGAGGTGTTAAAATCTAGCTATGGAAATTGTGGCCTTTGTCTTATCTGACGGCAGAGATCAAATGGAGCCAAGTGCGCAATTCGTCAATCAGGCACATTATATCCTCGCATCTAGTGCGCAAAGTAACAATATATTTCTACATGTATATGTATGTGAAGATAAAATTGTTTTCCACCGTAGATCACACTACATCCAAATGTATGTTGCGGCTTATCTGAAGCTTTACCCGTGTTTGCACTTGCAGATATCATCGTCGTGTATGAGGGCAACTCCGCAAGTAAAACAAAGAAAAAAAAACCAAAAAAACAAAAACCACCACCAAAACTTCTAATAGAGAGTCTGATGAGAAATGTAATGCCGAATCACCATCATAACCTTGCGTCGTTGGGTATATTCGAAACGATCAAAAAGAAAAATAGCATGAATTCAGGCCTAGGGACTATAGTTACAGTTGTTTTTTCTTCTTTTTTTTTTCTTTACGCTAAGGGACATTCATATAACAAATTCTTATAACACGTAAATGCCCTCGTATACACTCATCAACAACAAGACAGCACAACAAATGCCGACAGGAACATTATTTGCTATAAATCCCCAAAAAAGTTTAAACATGATTAGATGGTGTTTTACAGCATTTTTAACGCTAAGCAAACAGTTTACAGTGTACACACGCGTTTAAGCCCCGCTTGATAAGGTAGATAACTCGCTCCATTTCGTGATATATTTCGTGCATTCAGCAAATAAAATTAAGCAATTAAACTTATCTATTGTTCGAAAGCGGGTTAATATTATTAAAATTAAAAGAGTCACTCACAATCACGCCCCAGCCATTATTCCACCAAGGCTTGAAATTGAGATTGTAATATGCCCTTGCAAGAATTAAATTCCTATTTTCGATGCGATAGACTCTTATGATACGATTGATCTGCTGTTCTATATCTGTATCTACTATTGGAGAGAGATGAATGAATCCCTTTCCCTGTTAAAATTTTTATAAAATATTGACAATGACAAATCGTGAAGTTGAACTTCAAAGCATCACCGCTCTCTAATTGCTAATCCCCCTTGATAAATAAGCCAATATTATTGAGGAACTTGATAAGCGCGTATTATTGCTGTTGTACTGACACCTTTGTAGGTGATATTTATCCGGTGTAGATCTGACTGCGACATATTATCCATATGTGTAGCTAGCTCACCTCTATACTTTTGTATTTGGCAAGTTGTTCCGGGGCTCAACAAGAAATCGTCTCTCTATCAACAAATCGATTCACGAATATTATTGAAGGGGCAGTTTATAGGCGGATATCGATAACGAACGAACGACTCTCTATATGCGTGGAGAAAATGAACGATCAGCCGATCAATAATGTTTCAATTAAACGCTTTATCTGGACGTTTGGAATTTAAGTGACACGTTTAACTTCAACAATACAAAGCTAACCGCTCTCCTTCATCATTTGTGGTATTATAAAGTATCGTTTTTTTTCCCGCTCTATATATGTAGGTACGCCTGTACTTTGGAATGATGCTTAATCGACGCAATTCAAACTAAGTATTCCATATTTGCGGTGTCAATGCCATGGATTAACTTTAAAAAGCTATTTAAGGATAAAGAGGGATTTGTGATATGTCTTAAGAGATTTGCAGAATAAATGTTAGAAGAAAAGATATAATTGGTCTACAGCGCTATGATTGTCGTCAATAGCTTAGATAAAATATACACAGCAAATGTAATAAAACTGTAGACACACCTTTGCTGTTTTGAAGTTCTGATCGTAAGATTGTTAAATTTGGTGTTTTTTTTTTTTTTTTGCTTTTCTAAAAGCAATTTGTATAAGATGATAAAAATGGTCTTATGATAATATTTTAGATTTATGTACACATTTCGAACAATTTTTCACTGGATTTAATATATTTGCAACAAAAAAACATTTTTTTTTTGTACACCTATATATTATTAAGTTAAGCTCAGGAGATACCCTATAAGATGCAAAGCATAGCATGGCAGGAAGGAGATAGGGAAAAGATTAGGGAACTTGAGGAAAGTGGCGGAGGTGCTGACGTATATCACCTTGCACATTTCGCAGATTGTAAGCCCGAGGAAAAATAGAAGATGGTAAACTATTCCACATTTGCATAGTTCGGGATAAGTAAGCATCACGGAATTGTACTGTACTGCCGAAAGTATTTTGAAGGGTAAAAAAATGTGCGCGGCTTGCAGCGCAGTTATAATATCGACTTAACTGCCCAGGTAGAAGTTCAACATATCATAGAGTTTTGCATAAATAAAAATAATAATCTGCTCAAAGCAAAAAATCTATCATGTATACCAGATAGTTAGGCCACTTTGAAGCTATTTAGCTAGTTAAGGCTGATCTGACACTGTCGAATATATTGAAACAGCTGGCATCGTAAAATAAAATTGTTCTGATGTTGAAGGCATTGAAGATAATTTGTTTGTAGAAATTCAAATTGCATTTCAAATAAAGGCCGGAAATCTCCTTGTTTTGATTCAGATCCTTTTGTTTTTTATAGAACTACAAAATGGCAACTAAAAATATCATCAAGTTTTAGGTTCGAGTCGCACGAACGACAGATATGAGGCAGTTGAATTAGAATGAAAACATTTGTGCTTATAAAGATTTCTAGATATACATTACTGATAAAAAAAAAAGTGAGCACCCGAAATTTTCTTGAAATTCGAAAGTGAATCAGGGCGTTAAAATAAATGCTCAAATTTATACAAGCATTTTTTGAAAAAGGTTTGTTAATAGTTTTGGAGGATATTCAGAATAGAAACGAATACATATTTCAACAGGATAATGTACCATGTCATACGTCCTGGAAACCTAAAATCTAGTTTTAGAAACAACAACAATTGGCCGGTTCAAAGTTAGGAATTGAATTCTATCGAAAATCTGTGGGAACACCCACATTAATAGGAAAATTCACAAAACTCATGTTCGCAATAGCTACGAATTTTGAACAACTGTTGAAAAGAAATATACGTTCTTGTCTTAATTCAAAATTTTAAGTGACCGGTTTCTTTATATAAAAACTTCGTGCCATTTGATACCGAAATTAAACGATTTTTGAAATCTGTGCTCATTTTTTTCTTTTATCAGTAGTGTATATGTAGATAGCTCATAAAAAAGATTCTTAGTTTTGCTTGAAGTCTGTCATAAAACGTGAAAGAAGGCTATAATGAATTTGGATGGTCTAATTTTTATTATAAAATAATAATATTTAACTGATTTTCCGATAGACAAGAAAATTTCGTAAGTTTTGTATACGGAGGGACATCCATTCTGTCCATTTTTATAGCCTATATTATTATTAAATAAAAATAAGAGATTACTCTTTAGGATTTTTTACCGGGGTAAACTTGTATTTGTTCAAGAAGGCATTTATTTGGATTCTCCGATATATAGCAAAAGCTAAAAAATGTTTTTAATTTGTTATTTCATCACACAACCCATTATATTTTTGCTGACAAGTTTTAAGTCTTGGGTTTGACTCATCAACAGGTCCCAAATAGCGAAATTGAGTGACTCGAAAAACAAATGAAAAAATAGATCAAAGAAAAATTGAGAAAAATATAAAAAAAATTTAAAAAACCAGATTCATTCTAAACGAATCGAACCTGTATACGCCCGTAGTGGGCTGAAACGCTTCTTCTTCTTCCTTTTTCTATTTTCTTTTTTCAGCCTACTGCGGGCGTAACAGGTTCGATTCGTTTCGAATGAAACCGGGTTTTTTTAAAAATTTTAATAAAACTTTTTTCTATTTTTCTAAATTTTTTTCATTTTTTCATTTCTTTTCTTTGCTCTATTTTTTCATTTGTTTTTCAAGTCACTCATTTTCGTTATTTGGGACTTGTTGATGAGTCAAAACCAAAGCCATAATAAAATACAGAATCAGCGTATTCTTTGTTACTGTATCCATCCATTTTGAATTATTAGTTAATTTGTTTGTTTTTTGTTCAACAAATTTCAACTACCCTAAAAGGCGCTTGTTTGTCTAAATTATAATCTTAAAATTGTAATTTTAAATCCACATTTCTTTTTCAAAAAATCAATTGGCCTTTATTTATTCTAAAAAAAAAAAAAAAATTGGGTAAAATTTTGACAGATGTATACATCTAACCCTGGATTTTCACGGTTTCGGTTTAACACGACTGAAAAAATGAGGAAAAATTCGATTTATATGTATTATCCTAATTTTCAGTTGAACCATCAAAAAATTTTTGAAAAAAAAAATTTAAAACGCGCAAATTCAGAATTCAAAAAACTTATATGAATTATTATGGAGTTGCGTGTGCGTTCATGCATTCATTTGAATGAGTTTGAAAATACTTATGCTTGAGCTCTGTTCTTTCAAAAAAGGAGAACAAGGCGCACAATACAATAGAACAGAATGAAGCAAGAAATGGGATAGGAATTAAGGCATAAACAATAGCTCCTTGAGCTTTCCCGATGTGCCGCAGATTAATAAGGAAAAAATGGGGACTTTAACCACGGATCCGGATGATCCTGTGGATCTACACTAACGTCATCCGACCCATGCTAACCTACGGTTCTGTGGTGTGGTGGAAGGCAATGGAATTCGACAATCATCGCAAGATACAGGAGAAGATTCAAAGATTGTGTATCCTTAGTGTAAGCGGTGCTCTCAAGTCAACCAGCTCGAGCGCTCTTGATGTCATCCTTAACATGCACCCCGTACACATACTTCAAGAATGAAGCGCCAGGCACTGCGTTGAGGCGCATCTCAATCGGAGCTGTATTTACACTGGTACAAGAGTTACACATGAATCCATCTCTGATTTCTTGCAGTCCGTCGCAATAGATTTAGACAGGGACAGTGATCCCCTCCTCGTCGACACTATGCTGAAGAGCAATTTTAAATCAAAAATTTCAGGGGCAGAATGGGAATTACATTCCGTGCTTCATCCATTTACAAACCGAAAGGAGCTGTGGGGCATACCCTGCTCAATTGAAACGAAAACGCTACTGGGACTAAGTAAACCAACCCTGAGAATTTCAGTATCAATTATCACTGGACACTCTTCTCAGGGGTCACCTGCATAACATGCGGCTTTTTGAAGGTGCGGTATGCAGAAAATGCGACGACAAATCCGAAACGTTAACTCATTTTCTTTGTCACCGTCCGGCCCTCTCAGGAAAACGTTACAGGAGAGTTGGGGGCCTTAGACCGTCCGGTTGGGACCCATGAGCATTTGCTGATAATTCTCGTGAACAATGGGCCTATTTCGGATCCCAACCTCGTTTCAATCCATCCAAGGCCTAAACATAGTTGCGATGGCACACGGCTGATTATTGCAGTAGTAGGAAAAATTTAGAAACGACGTCGAGAGAGGCCGATAGTACTGCAGATTCTTATGGCCCGATTTAGACGGGGCAGTATGCTGAAACTGCTTCACGAAAACTTGTTGGTAAGATGATGGTTTGGGGGCAAGAAGGAAAATATATTAATATATCTAATTAAAAAGGAATATGTAATATTGTTTTACTTTAGATGTATATTTTTTTAATATAAAACATAAAATTAAATTTACATGGTTTCGGTTTACACGGTACTTTTGGAGAACGAATCCACCGTGTAAATCTAGGATGGGTCAGGTGTACATACATATGCATGCATAAATATATGCTTTTAAAGTAAAAACATTATTTTTTGATTCAAAATTTAACTTTATACACAAGAAAAAATATTTAGTACATCCTTAAAATTATTCGATTGTCTATTGAATAAAAAAATATTAATTTTAATATTTTGAAAAACTTAGTATTGAAGCTGAGGTATTTTACATGTGCACATGTGCGACTCACAATAAAGTAGATTTTGACTTTTTTTTAATTGACTCATGCGCGATGACATAATACGAAAAGTACACTGAAACCTCTTTTTACCGTTTACACTATAACTTCTTGATCCATGGATTATGCACATACGATTTCATGTGTCTGACGATGCATTATCCTTTTTATAAAAAGTTATGGTTCTAAAATGGACAAAAATTGGCCAACTCTTTCGTAGGGTTCCTTGCTATACAACAATTTTGTGCATATACCTAATACATGAAAACACTCAGTTTCAAAAGTTCTTGATGTCCTAAAAAATTCTTCGGAATGTAAAAATCTCGATATAATATTGGTAATTTTTACTGCCCGACGAAATATTTTAGATAGATTACGAAAAGGAAGCACATTTTCAAGACAGAAGGGCTGGCAATTACGGGCATTCATCTATATACTAGTCTAGGGTACTTATAATTTTTTTTAGACCAATCATAACCTTTTTCCTATTTGAAACTATGTTACTTTATTAGAAATTGATTATCACCAGCCTTTTTTCCAATTCTCCGCTTAAGTTCAGTTTTATTGATGAATAAGTCTCGATTTCACAACTTGACCGTCCTGAAAATTGACATACATCTGCCCTATTGAATATTGTGTGAAGTCATCTCCATTCTGAACGAGCCTCCATATTTCTGGAATTCGATGAAAAATATTTAATCAACGGCGATCAAAATTCGAGTTTTGATACTTTGTGCCATATACGACCCAGTACCTTTTCACTTTTTCATAGAAAATTTTGCAATATAAAGTACCTACACTTTTATCATATTGTTAGCATTTGTTGCAGATGCTAATTTATCACAAAATCAGTAGTGGAGTAAATTATTTAGGAGTGATAAAAAACGTCTCAGACGTGGTTTTTCAGTTAATATAAAAGACTGCAAAATATCTTTTGACGAAAGGTCTAACCAGAATAGCTCTTTCGACTTCGACAATAGTCTTTCCGTAAAACTTTTCTAACAAAAAGTCGCCATTCTATGTGGTTACACTTTGGATGCGATCCATCCATGAAATGAGGCTGAGACCCCAAGGAGTCTCTAGAACCTACATTCTACAAGGCCGATTGTTCACCCTCTATAGATTTATGAGCGATTGCTCATCGCTTCCAGCCAAACGCTCTTACAAAGTTTATTATTGCCCCCCTCCCCCCACCCAGCCTACTTGCTTCATTCAGTTCTTCCAGGAGGTGTTAATAAGTCCAATCCTGAGTAGGTGATGCCTGAAAAATGCTTGCCCAGTGAGAATTAACCCTAGGGGTTTCAGGGTTGGCTTGTTAAGTTCCAATAGATTTTTCGTTAAGTTTGGGTTAGGTTTATCCCACAGTTCCTTTGTAGCTCTACCCGAGGGATCATCTAACCCACGACGACTGTGTTGTTTTTGGCCCAAGCCGAAATGTTAGAGGCAAGGTGTTTTGGTTTGATTCCAATTGTGGAGGGGGATAACTCGTTCGCCTTTTCTTTTATACTAATATTGTAGTGACCTGATACCGATAAAACGAGTACCCCATTACACCGAGAGAGTGAGAGAATTTAGAGTGGTTTTACACTCCAATACGAATTTGGAGGCTGTAAAAAACTTTGATAAGGTCTTGACAATTGGCTGTTCGAAGAGATAACAATCTCCTTGTTCTCAGTATCTGAGTTGACGAGAAACCTTCCAGCTTCAAGAATGGCCTTAACATCTGTCTGGAAAACCATGGCGTAGTTTTCAAGGTGTATGGCCATTTCCACACGTAGGTCCTCGCAGAAAACGTCTGCTCCGGTGTTTTCTTCCGATTTGGAGCCATCTGTGTAGATAATAGGGTTTGTCAATGGTTGATTCACAGAGTGTGACTCCCATTCTGTCCTAGATGTAATTTTCGCTTTGAAGTTACCTTTTAGTATAGTCTCGAGGAGGTGGTCCCTTGTCCCTGTCGATGTCATATGCGATTGACTGTACAAATTCAAAGATGATGCAGCTCTGATTGAGATGCAATCTCAGCGTTGTGATTGACGCCTTCTTCTTGATGTTAACTTGCACGTGGTTTATGTTGAGGGCCCGAGTGCTGATTGACTTGAGATTGCCACTACTACATTACACATACTAAGGGAGATACAGTCTTTGAATCTTTTCCAATACCTTACGATGATTTCGGAAATCAATTGCACTCCACATAGAGCCGTAGGTTAACATGGGTCGGATAACGCTAGTGTATATTCTTAGAATTATCCGCGGTTTAAGTCTCCACTTTTCTCCTATAGTTCTGCGACACATTGTGTAGGCTCTAAAAGATTTGCTCGCTCTGGTTACACCTTAACCAGCTAGGCGATGAGTAGTTACTCTAACGAATTCCCTAATTGTTGAAACAAGAAATATATTTCTTTAAATTTAGAAAAATTTTTGCTTTTCGGAAATATAGTAGCATACGTCCATTTGTTAAGAGACGAATGGACAAACAAGGTGTGGTTATAAAAATGATTTGTTTTGAAATATTCTAATTGCGAAGTACCTACTTATCTATTTTTTAAAAAACTGTTTTGTGAAAAGTCAATTAACCGCAAAGAAATAGTCTAAAATGTTGAATATAAATTACTTTGATAGTATTTATTCGCTTAGATTAGACTATCTATCCATTCTACTAACCCTCTAGATTATAAAATTATCAATGGACAATCAAATGATTAATCATATTATTATAAAGAGCATATAATTGAAGCAGATGTCAAAATATGTGAAACAATTCTCAGCATGATATTTTTGCACAATATTCCGACCTCCCAAGGGGGCAAACCAACCGTTAACTGTTAACAACGTAATTTTTGTTCCGCCCTGCATGATTGTGGTGAGTTAATATTCCCTTCGACTGACTTGGAGGAATTTGAATCCTGCTGTGAGTCCTGTTATATGGAAGAGGTATATATACAATATTTGCCTAACTTTACTTCACTTTCAAAGACCTCCTTCAAACAAGGACACCACACAGCAGCAACTACAACAACAACAACAAAAAGGTTTTCTCTGTGGCGAATCCTTGTCATATTACACAGATAACTCAATTAGAATAAGTGTGACAAAACATGAAGGGACTCGTCAAGTGTCTCGGGAAACATTTGTCATGAAGCCGCTTCGGTCACATTTTCGCATCTTTCAGACTCCCTGCAGCCATTAGTGCGGCGACAATCGTGCCGTTTACAGTACATTGTGTCGTTAAAAAGAACATCGCCAGCTCTAAATCAGCGCTCGTAATTTCGTGAATTGCACTCCGGGGACGATTTCACTAGGAATTTGTTGTTGCCAGTTATACAACGCATTGTTTTATACGCAGGCAGCCCTTTGTTGAATTGTGGGTTAAGATAAACCGAAGAGGGCGAATTTTTAGGTTGGTTTAAAAGCTTAGGGGGTTACAAGAGGATTATGATATTTTTGTAATAAATTTTCAGGTATGCTACGAAAAAGCACTCGTTTAGTATACTTTTTTTTTACTGTTTCTACTATTGAAAAGAATGAAAGTGATGAAAAGGAATATTTACATATGAACTAACCACTCAATTAGACCTCATTTATCATTTTGAATTTGAGTGAGAAATCAAATCGATGTGATTAATGCCACATGTTACACCCGGGAAAAACACGACGGGACTAACTGTTCACAATCACAACAATACCACAAATATATATGACTTCCCTGTTTTTCTCCCTCTAATACATCATCAATCATCAGGTGGTGTTTTTTATCAAGTGAAGTACAAATTCCTGGAAAGTACTCACTGCCTTTGCTATATAACCGCGACTGCACGAAGTTGAGATGGCTCAGTGTTTCGCCTTCAAGTCTATCAAGAAAGAGGTTTTCTGTTCAAAGATTAACTTTAAGAAGCACCACTTTCTTCGATGCTCGGAATTCACAAAAGTATCTCAAGTAGAAATGAATGCCGATAAATATAATCGCGCCATCTGTCTTAGATTTTTGTAGATATATTTTTTTGCCAAAGTACCAGAAAATTCGATAGAATACATTTCTATGGCATTGGAAGGAAGGTGGCAAGGGAAATGAGGATCTAAGGACAATCCAACTGTATCAAGAGAAATGGCAGAAAAAAATTAGTAACATGGCATCTCTGGTTTTACGGATCAACGTTCTTGATCATAGTAAAGATGCGCACCTCCAAAAATTTATATAATCGTTGTAGCCACTGGCGGCTAGCGTATATTAATAAGAGAAATCTCTTGAACAACTATCTGTACAATAGAAAGAGATTACCCATCAGAGTAGGCGTCATTTAAAAAAAAAATTAAAATAAAAAATGAATGCAAATTTTGAAATAAACAAGTAAAAAACCTGGCCAAAACGCCGTACCGCACCTAGCACCGCACAAAGCACAGCACAAGATCAATTATTCCTAGCAAATCGCTCCTTGCACATCACGGAATTAATGGCCACAGTGAAGCACTGCACATTACCCAAAGCGACCTCGAATATTTGACTTCTGAAGTAAGGTTAGATGTTGCGAAAGCACAGTCCAGTTTTCGTTAAGGAGTGTGGACATAATTCAACACTCTAGTTTCAGTTCATCGGAAGAGGACGACATTTTGTGTGAAGTTATTAAGTGGAATTCCTTAAAAAAATTTAAAAAAAGACAGGCTGCATTCATGAAATTAACTTTAAGAGAAGTAATTTGGGTGAATTTCATCATTCCTATAAAGATCTCCGAAGAGACCGATAACGGTTTTCTAAATATGTATATGCGCCTGGACGTATCTACACTTGATTACATTTTAGATAAAATTCACGGACAAATTGTGAAAAATTGGAAGAATTTCCACAATCAACGAATAGGAATAATAGAAAGACTAATGATCACGTTACGCTAAGATTTTTTTTGCTTGATATTTGTATAGTATAGCATTACAAAAATAAAAAAATAAAATTACAGTTATTGGATGTTCGAATGCATATCCAGACTTTTTCACATTCTGCATGGAAAAATCTCTGAAAATTCATTCCGATAAATAAATGGGTGATTACCCTTGTTTTTTTAAGGCTGGAGGACAGGAGAACCCGTCCCAAGCACGGAGGCCATGGTGGCCCATTGTGCTGTCCTGCTAGAACTCCATTCAACAAAACCTTCCTGTCCTCTTAATGAAGCACATCAGGTCATCGTGAGGAAGGTTCCTCATCTCATCTACGGATAGAAGGGCAGACCCTAGAGTATCCAGCCTCCGAGCCCCATAAGAAAATCGGAGATATTCCTATTCATCCCATCAAGAAACAGTTTTGTGCTTATTGGTGTACTCAGGCTCTCCCATCTTTGCTGATGCTTCCTATAAATCCGCTTTGATGAGAGACCCGATATTCGAGGTGGCAATGCCTGCGTCGGGCTCCGGTCCGAGGAACAGAATTCCTTGATCGCTTGATCTCCATATCAAAGGCTATCTCCTCTGGCATTGGGATGGCGAAGGCTTCAGCCTGGAAGACAGTGGTTTGTCTTCTAAGTGAGTACTTCATCCCAATGTCAGGTTCAGGAAAGTAGACATCTGCCCCAATTCCCTTATTAGTGAGAGAGTCGTCCCTCAGTCCACGATTCCTTTACAGGAAAGTTCACACATAAGCGACGCCCAAAACGAAGCTCAGGTACCATCGCATCACGGCGCATAGTTGCCAGAGAGTTTTCCAAGTCCAGCCCATACGTCACAGAGCAATGAGAAGAGCCAGTCCAGCAGTCCTCCCAGCATCCCCATGAGCGCAATCTGAACACAGCCCTTTTGGCATTTGCCTAAATGATAAGATCCACAGGTTGTTACCCTTACTAGGCTCCATATCGTGATCATGAAATTCTTCTCACGAGAATTGCATAACTTCAGTTCGAAGTCTTATCTTTTGTCAAGGAGCTAATAATCTAACATGTTAGCAAGCTATTAAAAAATGTGATGTTTTCGTCTATATTTTTCTCCATCCGCATCTTGAGAGTATTTTCCTTTCGCGTTAGGTATTGCAGTTTTTCTCTTTCCGCATCCAAGAAAGCAGAACCAAGAGGATCCATATTTTACTGTCATATATAATTGTACTGAATTTACTCGCTATAAATGTTACCAAAGTACTCCACAGAAGAAAATTTACTAAAAAATCGTTAAATCTATTAAATTCACCTCAGTTGGGATAAATGTTACTAACCCACCGCAAAAAGAAATAACAACTCATTTCCTGTGTGCAGTGCTAGGCTCAGTACAATGGTTGGTACTGGGCGCGATGTAAGGTGCGGTGCGCCACTGTGGCCATTTCTATTTGAGATAAGGGATAAATTTTATCAACGCACACCAAGCTCAGGGCAATGTGATGTGCGGTGCTTGGTGCAGTCGTAACCCCCGGGTATCCGGATAATCCGGATCCGAACTATCCGGATCCGAACTATCCGGATCCGGAACCAATTTATCCGGATTCGGATCCGAACTAAGCAAAAAAAGGTCAAAATTTCCTTCAGATTGCATTGTTTCATTGGGAAAATATAAATTTCATGATATTCTCATTTTCTCAATGAAACAACGCAATTTTGAAGCTTTTTTGCTTAGTCTGGATCCGGATAATTCGGATCCGGATCTCAGGAATCGGATAGTTCGCAGATCCGGGTATCCGGATATTAGCAAATCTGGATCCAATTCTCAGCTCTAGCATGCAGTAAGCGCGCACTCTCACTGCTTTTTTATACTCGTCATGGAGGAAAAACTAAAATTTCATCTTAAACAGGTCCTAAAGCCCAAAACTGTCGCTCCCACAGCAAAATGAAGTTAAAACAAATTGCAGCCAAATATGTTTTCTTTCTAATAGTTTAAAAAAATAGCATGTAGAACAAATTTATGGATATTATAGCGTTTGAACAAAATACAAGCAAAACTTTTATATGTTCATGGCTTCTATGTATATTCCGGGGGTTTACGGTGCAGTGCGCTGTGTGGCCATTCCCTAAGGGTGTATTGAACGGCTGTTCAAGAGATTTCTCTTGTAGTATACGCTCGTCAGATACGGGTTCAATCCTAGGAAAGGGTAACTATGGTAAAACTTTTTTTCTATAAAATGAAATGATGAAATTTGATTAACTTAGGCATAATGACATAATCATGGCACATGTGCTGACGAAAAGAGACTTACATACCTAGTTATAATCAATTTGATAGGTTCTTACATTTCCATTTCAGTACATTCAAAAAGTCTAAAAACTGAAAGTTTGCCTAGTATACAGTAGTACATACAAAATTAGAATTTGTTTATGAAAACCCGACGAGAGGGTTGCTCGATTTTTTTTGTAATTTTGTTTGAAATGAAATTTTTATATGGTATGGCAACAATATGAAGAATTGGCTGATTTTCACTATTTTCGAACTTGGATTTTTATTCAGACCAGTTCGCTAGGTCAAATAAACGTAATTATAAATTTAGTAGGTATTACCCTAATATGATTTTATCGAAGTGCTCTCCTCTTAAGTTGAATTGATCCCACTTACAGGTTTACATTATGAGTGCTTTTCTTTATTCATTCCGAATATTCAGAACGCACCAAAAGTGTTTATTTACCCATTCGGAATATTCCGTGTATTCCATTCTGTGTTTCCTTATCGCAGTGCTGTATTCATTGGCGTAACTGGGGTCAGTGGGGCCCGGCCTCCTCCAGAATGCCCCCCCCCCCCCAGGATATTATGAAAATTCTCAAAAAACATTAGTTAATTCGTACAATCTTAGGCCTAATTAAATTGAATCAGGTCGAATCAGAATCGAAAAGGCTTTAACGAGCTCTTTTTTTTCAAGAAAACCTATCTTAAAATTTTTTAGAATTTTTAAAAACTATTCTGAGATTGCTTTGATTCCACTGAATTTTGAAAAGGCGTAATCCGTAGGAGAAATCATGAAGAACTATTTTGACAGTTTGTGCGGAAATTTTGATTGATAACCTTTGATTATCAATTAAATTTTAAAAATTTCGTAAAACTTTGTTTAATTTTCCGGAAAAAAACTTTTTTAAGGTTTTTCGATTCTAAACCCAACGGATTCAGGAATAAGGCTGATTATCTTTATAAGGAAGAAATATTTACTGCGCAATTAAAAACTTCAATAATATTCCTATTACGTTACATTATGGAATAAAATTATATTAGCACTCTAGACAATAAAAACTTCTCGAAAGGGAGAAGGCGACCGGAGAGAACAAAAGACTTTTTGCTAAAGTCCACTCTAGGTAAAAGTAATTAAATAGATTTTCTATCAGATACAAGGCCTTCCGAATATTGGAAGATACATTTTACAACCAAGTGATGGACAACCTTATCACTAACTTCAAAAATAGGTTTGAAAAACTACCTTAGGCACAGTCAGTTGACTCATTTATAAAGTTGCACCTGTAACATGAAGAAGCATTTATAGAAAATTATAAAAATATTTTCAATGTATAGACATTTCCACCTTACAGGCTGAAACAAAAATAATAAATAATGTGTTCCAAAACAAGAGCATTGTAGTAAATTTGGAAAGACTGAAAGCAGAAATTAATAAAGACTTCTGTCCAAATTTATACAAGTACCTGCAAGTAGCTCTGGGTCTTCCTGTCAGCTCGGCCGGCTGTGAACGGAGCTTTTCCATCGAGTTAAAACTTGGAGCTTCAGGAGAGGTTTTCAAACATGGTACTCAAAAAAAGTGAAAATGAGATAATTATAAACATACTAACAGCGCAAGAACCGTAAACTAAAGCTTATACAGACTTTAATTATCTCTTTACTAGTGCTTAATAAAAACGTATATAATTGATCTAAAATGTGTATTTAATTTCGGACCTGTAAAGTACTTAAGTACATTGGTACTTAAGTATTAGTACCAGTATCAGGACATGGACATCAATGTTTTTTAAGTACAAATTCCGGTACTGGTATTCAAAAAATTCACAAGTGCACGTCCTGATACTGGTACTTTACGCACTTTCTACAAATTCCGCCATAACGTGAAGTACTTCAGCTCTTGTAAATTATTTAAATACGCCTTCTAATAATAGAGGTTATGTGCATCTCGACAGTGCCTCAAGAAGTCTTACCGCCTTCAGGAAAAAAGAAAGAAAATTAACGCAATATATGAGTAACTGTAGGACAGAAATTGACATACTGAATTGATATCCTTTGTTGATAAGGTTGGCAATCAAGTGCAGCAATCCACTCTCTTCCTCCGCACATGTGGAGCATTGATTTTCATTTGCAGGTCTTGTAAATCCTACAGAAAGGCAATCATTATCTGATGTGACATTTATTTTGCTAAAGGCAAAATCAAATACTGTATGAACAACTTTCAAAATTATGTAGAAATTAAAACAGCAAAAGCTCATACGATATTTTATGATATTTCGTAATTGGAAACCCCATCCAGTTATTTAACTGGCTTTGGACTTGTACTCAAAAACTTTTAAGTATCAGTACTGGAACTTGTACTTAAAAGATTTCAAGTATGGGTCCTGGTACTGGTACTTGGAGTAAATACTGGGCATTGGGCAGGGCGTCACTATCATATCAGTTTCGAGTATGGAACTTGATGATTCTGATTTATTTTCCTTAATACGTGAGAGAAGAAAAGGAGGGAATGTGGAAAACAAAAGTCTCTGTTAATTCTTTTATTTTTCTTTTAAAATCGTGCAAATTTTATTTTTCAAATAAACACTACTTCCTATGATTTAATAAAAATTTAAATCGCGTAGGATGTTTGGAGTAGACTGTAAGCTTTGGTTTATTGGGATTAAAGAAAAGAATGCACTGTCATCTCGATAAGCAATAAATATCGCCCGATTACCGAATGTTGACTGACTAGTTATCCAAAAATTGATTAAATGCTGATGACTTATATTAAGTGATAAGCGATGTACCATGCTATTCTCTCTCCGGGTGTCAATAACATTCAACGAGAATTATAAAAAAGAATGTGAAACAATTGAAAACTATTCGTTATTCTTATGACCTTAACATCGCAACCTCGACAAAGACTGCCACATCTCCAAAGATTTTCTTATTAAAATCGCCGTACCTGAATTTGCAGTAGATTAAAAGTGCTGATCTAGTTTTTTTTTGCTCTCTTGGGAGCGGAGTTGAAGTTCCACGTAGGAAGACTACATATTGCAAAAATAGTGACGCGATGTCGTCTGTGATTTGTAAATGAGAATTATCTTATGAAGAATTATTTAATTTTTTTATTTTTATGAGAATTATTTTATTTTTTGTGTCCAGTGGAAATTATGTTCTAGAATTTAAATTATAGCTGTGTTCTTTTTTGTCCGCATAACAGGGCAGAACAAAAGATACACAAAAGAAGAGATTTATAAATGAAGCAAATAGTACAAATAGTTCGCTTCAATCGACAGAACAATTTGTTCTCTCCAGTATATGTGAGTTCTAGAACAAGGTGCACAAAAGAACACAGCTTATGTTTCTTGTGAGCTCTGTAACTTATAGACTCGCTCTACTCTCGGTAACTTTAGAAACTTTATGGTTTTATTTTACTCTATGCAATTTCATTGGCTCTAAGCGTAATATCAACACCTTGTAAGTGTTCAGAGCAATGCATAAAAATGTCAATCAAAATGTCGGAAATACTCATGAGCTGGTATACTTCGCAAACAAAAGCAGTGTTCTTTGTGACCCTTGTTCTAGAACTCACATATACTGGAGAGAACAAATTGTTCTGACGATTGAAGCGAACGATTTGTGTTGTTCGCTTTATTTATAGAGCTTCTATGAAAATGTATGTGGCGTTCTTTTGTGTATCTTGTTCTGCCTTGTTCTGCGGACACAAAAGAACACAGCTAAAATGTTTGTTAAAACCTATGTATGAAAGTTGGGAGACCTGGCCCACCCCAGAAAAAAGTCCTAGTTACGCCAATGGGTGTATTCTGAACGTATTCTTTTGAAACTACCTCCTTAGTTGGAATAAATGGAATACAATTTAACAAATGTCAAATGGCAAACAACACTCCAAGAAAATGGAAGCCGGCAACAGCAGAGACACGAAAAATTGATTTAATTTTGTAATTAAAACGGGATATTTTATTTTCTGAACCTGAAAATTGTATATGCTGGTCTCCAGGTGATATTACATTTTGCGTTGTACACAACTGTCAAATTTTTATTCTTTTCTGTTTACTTAATAATTTCTGTTCCGAATATTCCTGTACCACGTGATCAGTATTCTGTTTCTTCTATTTCTTCGACAAAAAAATAAAGAAAAGCACTCTATATATCCGGTAGTGCTGAACACTACAACAAGATCATTTGACTTTAGGGACAAAAAGTTAATTGGATTAAATTGTTATTTTTGCAAACTAGAGATGTTGAAGCGATTTTTTTAGCAGACTTAGTAGTTCACAACCAAAATGCCGGTGTGCTCCAAGACTTTGCTATTTTTCTGTCTTTCTTTCTAATTTTCATTAATGATCTGCTTTCTCTTAATTTCAATCCCATTCATAGCTTTGCCGATGACAGTAATCTTGATTTCGCTTACTCATTTGAAACTCTTACGGACTACAGAAAGAATGCCGCATTTGTCAAACGACATTGAATAACGATCTTGACAATATTCTTGCTTGGGGCAAAGCGAATCGCGTCGAATTCAATGCATCTAAGACCCAAAGTTGTTTTATCTCTTTAAAACAAGATCACCACTCCCATTTCATTTGATGAAACATTAATTTCCAATTCACTGTCACTATAAGCATTCTTGACATTAATATTTCCAGTAAGTTAAGCAGGACAAACCATATCTTCTCTGTTTCCAAAGAAGCATCGAAATATCTGGGATTTCTGAAAAGTTGTACGAAATATTTCAGCCCATCAAATCTAGTGCTCCTCTGTAAGTCCTATATCAGACTTAGAATGGAATACATTTCTCACATCTGGGCCGGAGCATGGCCGTACAGCCTTAGATTCATTGGATATTGACCAAAAGACAGTCGTCAAGCTCATTGTCGACTTATACGAGCACCGCCGCAATGTTGGATGCCTTACTCTCTTTTATCGCTATATGCATGGTTAGTGTTCTGATGAAATATCTAGTCTGATCCCTTGTATAGATTAATTCCTGCATGCAATACTCACGTTACAAGCCGCGCACATCCTTTCACTCTCCAATATAATTTCGGTCGTACAGTGAAATTACATGATATTTTCTTATTCCGAACTGTGTGAATGTGGAACAGTCTACCATCTTATGTTTTTCATCGAGCTTACAATCTGCGAAGGTTCAAGAATAACATACATCAGCACCTCCGTTACTTTCCTCGTGTCCTTTAATACTTTTGCTATCTCCTTCCTGCCATGCTGTGCTTTGCATCATAGGGTATCCCCTGAACTTGGCTTAATATAAAAATAAAAATATAATAATAATAATTAACTAAAATTTCTATTAAATTTATACAATTTCATAAAAATTGGAATCAGCTAATCACACGTAGAAATTATTTCATATGAAGTGTAACCCATTGAGATGCTCTAATGTATACAAGTGATATTTCCTTCGACAGTCCTTCAGCATTTATTGAGACACAGATCAGTCTATCTTATTGGCTACGAAGGAATTTCAAGGTAATTAAAAAGAAAAAAAGCAGATTTCATCTCATCTTGTCATATGTACTTAGCATTCTCAGCCATTTTGCAAATAAAACATGGAAACTCTGGATAACATTGCCTTGCCTGATTTATCGTGCCAAATTTGAAATATATATATAAAATTTGTATTCAATGGATATCAAAGTTTAAGCTCATCAAATCCCGAATCTATTATTAAAATTATGTCGGATATGGAGTAGTACTTTTTATTATTTCATATAGACTTAGAGGATATAAAAATCGATCGTAATTGGACATATCTAGCGCACATGATAAGAAAATAAGTATAAAAAAATAATTAAAGTTCATATTAGAGCAAAGCGGCTCAAGAATACCGAACTGTTTACTAGAGTGAAGTAAATATAGTAGAGTTCCTGGTTGTTTTATATTTCCTTCCAATACTTTCCGATATTATTATGGATGGATGAATACACGCAAAACCATGAATCCAAGCCCATAAGAAAAGGTTACTCCGTTTATAATACGAACGAAATTTAATGATAAGCCATAAAATTACAATTTTCCCCTTTTGTACATTTCCTTTCGGCCTAAAAGCACTAACCTGGGAATCATCATATATATACATACATACATACATATATAATGGCCACCCTATCCCAGCACGAATGTGTTGTTTTTTGTTTTTATGTATATCGCGAGTATAATAATTTCTCATTGGTTGCGAGCATTTTTCTTCCTTCAGGTGGACTTGGCAAATAAACATTTTTCGAATGGCGGCGGTGGCCGTGCCATGATAACATCACATCGCGTGTTGGAAAACTGGCACGGCAGGGTACATTAGCTCGATGCTATCTAAAAATAATTTATAATCCAATCAAAGGTGCGCATCATAAAAGCGCCGACATAAAACTGCATCGGGACTATAGAATACCTGTCCGTGCACGATAATTTAATTTAGTGCATGAAGTCGGCTCTATGTATAATACTATAATTAACGTAATATATGTATGTACATGATGCCAGCTACAAGCAACAAAATATAGATAAGACCCTAGTATAAAATAGAAATAGTGTTCCCATGCAAGACATGCAGTAACACACGTTTCCAAAAAAAACACATTTAATAAAATCTTAAAGAAAGTTAATTTCAATTTGAGATTGTTCCTACCACTTAGTTCCAGTGCGGCGAAGTCTTGCAGAGATGGAGGTGAACACAGCTCCAGCGGCCCTAAACATAACGAAAGAAAACTTTAACAACAAGACTCCCTCGTAAATAAAAAAAAAAAAAAAAAAAAAACCAAAAAAAAAAAACAATCTTTATGAATTTTAATAGTGAGTTTACAATCCAATCGGGGCTTATTAATAATACTTTTAAACACAAATAAACACGCGGTGATACGACAAGCTTATCAGCCAGACCAGGGCCGAGATTCACGACCATTGTTTGTTTAGTGACTGCAAAATTTATTGACTCCCAAATTGCTTTATGGCCGCTGAGCGAATGGGTCGCCGGGAGTACATAACTCATCAAAAAGCTAAAATAACATTTGAACAGTACAATAACAACAAAAACAACAATAATAGCTGCAAATAGCTGCGTAATGGTTATGGTTCAACTAAACATTTTTAAATGTACATATGTACATACATATTATACATATGTATATCCCGGTATGAGGATTTGATGAGATAGCTATGAATTCCCTATCACTATTTACACCTTACAATTATGGGCAAATAGTTGTGATGGTTCTGCTTTTAAATGTCATTATAAGAGTTATTAGCATAGATCTGTCTTATGTCCTAATCTTCCTCAGATTTAGGATTCAAAAACATATTGGTGTTCTTATACCACAATTATGTATACAAACAATATTTAGGTATCCAGATTATCAGCATTATGATATGAACGCCATTTTCAAAACGTAAACCTTTAAAAACGAAACGAAGTCATGTGTCGTTACGAAGTTGACATCAATTTTGTAAATTCCTTTTGATCATCTTGAGTTTATTGCTTGTGCCGGAATCTACGATTTCAACATGTGTGAAAATAGTCAGGCAATCTGTACAAGAAGGATCTGGTAGCATTTAGTACCTACTATAAGGATTCAGTCAGGATTTCAAATAGGATTGGAGTCATAGCTAACAAGAGAAAAGTTACATTTGATGTAAGGCCAATAATAAATAAAAATAAATAAATAAAAAGTTAAATAAAGAGAAAACCTAAAGTTCTGTATAGCAACACCAAGAAGGTGTTGCCCGATTTAATTCATTTTTGAAATTTTTTTACTATTTTTATGAAAATGCTGTGTATATAATCTGAGCTCTCCACGTCAAAGTGCTCTCAGGCAGTATCCAAATATGTATATAGTGAAACACCAAAGTTTTGTATGGTAACACCAAGAAAGGGTTGCCCGATTTTGTCCATTTTTATACCCTAGATGAAATCTATAGGGAAGTTTGTTATTCCGTTTGTAACGCACAGAAATAATTATGGTAGAGCAAAATAGATTGGACACCCACGCATAATATTTAAAGATATTTTGATTTTTGCATTTTCGTAAGTCCGTCCGTGCGCACGATAACTCGTGTAATTAGAGAGCTGAAATTTTGTATCGGGTAACTCCTTCTTGGGGTTGCCATACAAAAATTTCGTTTTCCACTATATATTTGGACACTGCTTGAGAACGCGTTCTTGACATAGAGAGCTGAAATTTGGTACATAGTGTTTTCATAGTAATAGCAAATAAAATTTTAAAAATGGAATAAATGGGGCAGGTCCTTCTTGATGTTGCCATATACAAATTTTTGACGTATACGGTCAGACGTAAACATTTTTATTTTACTAAAAACTTCTTCAGAATATGAAATCCTATAAAATTGGTTGTAATAATTTTTTCTGGCATAGATGGGTGACCATACGAAATTACATACAAGTATTCATCTAGAAATTCTATTTTTTTTACTTGTTTTTATATATATTTTTTTAATGTCAGGTTTGAAGCATAATAGAGACCACAAATCTTGTGCACTCTGTTTGCCAATTTATATGGATGAAATTCATTAAATAGACTTATACGAAAATGGTCTTTCTCTTTTAGATTCGTCTCCATTGTCATCAGAAACGCTGGGTGTTGAGTCTTCTTCCGAATCTTGAAACTGAGCCTGACAGCTGTCGGACAATAAATGTATATTGGCCCTTACTGCAATCAGTTTTTACAACTTATTAGTTGTTAGACGATTTCTGGTCAAAGCTTGTGTATTTCCAAATAGTGACCAGTTTCTTTCACTAGCAGCTGAAGATGGCGGAACACTGAGAATTTGTATTGCAATACTTGCAATCACCTGGGAGTCACAGAAGCGTTTCCACAATGTCCTCGGCTCTAATCTACCAACAACAACCCAAATACCATTCTGTGAAAAGTAATCGCTCTTTGCTCGATATTGAGCTAGGTTACAAATAACTCTATTTGCATCCATTTTCTTCAATTGAGCATTAGTGTTCTGCTGATAATTTTATTCCTCCGCATTTAGGTTCTACAATATTAGCAGCGTAGTGAATTGGTTTCTCAACAAATTGACGCCTCTTTTCAATTACACTGAAGATAAGATTTTTCTTATCGATGGATATGTCCTCAGCAGCAGATAAGGAGGTTTTTACGTTTTCTGCAACGTATTCAAACATCTTAGGGACTTCTGACAATGTAGCTTTGTCGCTTTCGAGTTTGGTTGTAGCTGTAAAAATTGGCTTCAAACCTTTGTGAAGTGATTCAACTTTTAACCAAATGTCTTCTGAAAGGATTTGTTGTTGCTTCATTTCCCGGTTAAACCTTAATTCCTGGTATATAGCATTGGCTTCAAGGCTTCTCTGTTCCACAAAAATGACTCCATCATGATAACACAGCCATCCTATCTGGGTAGTTTAAGAGTTTTCCTATCTTTTCCATACTTTTCGCATTTTTTGGAAGTATGCCAGTTCTACATGCCGCTTTCTAATATATGTATTTAATGATGGCAACCATTATTTTCTCAGCACTACTGAACTTCTCAAGTATTGAAACATCTTTTAACAGCAGGTTAAGTGTATGTGAAGCACAACCTATCGCAGTGATGTGAGGATATTCAATCTCTACAAATCTCCTCATAGCCTTCATAACTGCTTGTACTTTCAAGTCTCGAAACATGTAAGCTGCTGTCTCCCGGTTCGTACTAAGATGAACGCACTTATAAAAAAGCGGTTTCCCTCTATCGCATCTGCCATTCCAGCCGTCCATAACGACCCCAAATGCCACCGAGCTATTCACTATTTGGTTGTGTTGTCTCTCTTTTAATGCGCTCATATTCAGCATCCAGGAAATTATTACTAATCATATATCTCCGCTCCGCGCACGTGAGTTTGTGTGCCCCTGCCAGCCTGTCTGTGTGTGTGTGTGAGTGTGCGCCTGCCTGCGGCGAGTGTGCGCCTGCCTGCCTGTGTGTGTCTCTTTGCGCTTGGCGCAGAGCGTACTCCTCCTATTGATATTAGTGGTTTAAAAAACTTAACTTACATAGGTAAAGATACGTGCTATAACAATGCGTTGACCTTAAACATAGCCGCGCGTTTCCAAAACAATGCGTAATCCCTTAACAATAGGTATGCGCTTCGCAAACTCCTGCTTGTGCGCTAGGAGAAGTGTTTTTTTATGGCTTGTGCGCTTCGCAAATACACCCGCGGTTAGTATACCTAATGAGTTCATCATCAAGGGTATAAAAGTGGAAACCGTATCAGAAACTCTCTGAATAGGGCAACCCACATATGAATTACCTGATGCTCCGCGCATGAATACTGAACAACTTTTGGTCAAAATGCGACCTTGGACGGTATAGATATCCATTCCATCCATTAACAATTCAAAGCCAATTACATGTCTAAAAAGTTAACATTAAGCAACAATGAATGGGCTTCTATCAATTCATCTTTGAAAGTAAATTTAAGGACATCTGGACGCCTGAAATATATAATCCTCACAGGAAAGAAGAAAAAATGTCTATTCTAGAATCATATTGGAGTACCTATTGCCTTTAGTACCTTCTCTGGAGAGAATGCCTGATGTGTACGTATAGAACGTAGACAACTTATCTTCCATTAACGCAATGAACTAATAACTAGGCTGGCTACGAACGACCTACTAAGTAAACGGGTCACAAAATTTGATATATCAATGACATCTTATTATGTCGTCATATATTGTAGGACATTTGATAGTAGTATACATATTTAGTACATTTTATCACCTATAAAATAATCAAAAATGTGTATTTACCTTTTTCCATACAGTCTTCAGCTCACATCAATCTACTACAATCCTACAAAATATGACGTCAAGAATAATAATTATTTGTTGAACTTACGAGATCTGAAGTTTCTAGAAGTTATTGACTATACCAAGTAAAATTATAGACACCTAATAGAATTTACATATTTAGGTCCAAGCATGGTCTACAGCAACTGGAAGCATCTTCGTTCTCATATCGATTTTAGATGAAAATTCACGTGGAACGTAAAGTAGTGTTTCCATCGACAGAACCATTGCCGAACCACAAAGCCGGTGTCATTTTCTGATGGCTTATTCTATGTATTTTAACGATAAATTCAAAAATACATGTGGTAATCGGGAAAAATATTCATCAACGACGATTCGAATGTTGATTGTATCTTATACTTTTGTGCCCTACTACTTGGCACCTCAAGCATCTTTTCTGAATTCTTTAGCTGGTTAAATATTTTTTTATTTTTATAAGCTAGATGAAATCTATAAGTTTGTCAGTCTGTTTCTAATGCACAGAAATAATGCTGCTAGAGCAAAATGGGTTAAACACCCACGCATAATATTACAATTTATTTTGATTTTTGCATATCTATATTGCCCGTCTGTTCGTCCGGCTATCCGCCTGCCTGTCCACACGATAACGCGTGTACTTTTAGAGAGCTGAAATTTTGCACATTGCTTTTTTAAGGGGTTATACCTTCCAAACGCTCTAAAAACTAGGATTTTTTAATATAACATTTGATTAAGCAACTCTTGAAGAAGAGAAAAAAAATTTTTTTTTTACATTTTTTTACAAAACGGCGGCTGTGCAGTGATTACCGTAAACCGCTATTTCAAAAAGGTCTTCCGCGGCGAGCAGTAGAAGTCTCGTCCAACTCCACCTAGAGCAAAAAAACATTTTTTTTTCATTATCTACATGAGTTTTGCTAGTGAAGTACATATGATTATATTTTGTAGAATTTTTTTTTTCGCGAAATGGCGATTATTTTAACAATAAATCGTGTTTTCGACGAAAAACATCGACTTAAATTGTTTATAAATTTTTTTCTTGTTAATCAATCGCTAAAATCGTGTGTACTTCACTAGTAGATAATCAAACGATGAAGCTACAGTTAAAATTTCAAGTCTACTGCTCGCCGATTTTGAAAACATGTTTTCCAGAAAAACGCATTTGAAGTTTCGACTACAACGACTGATCGACTGAACAGAGTGCAAGTATGAGTAAACACGTACTGTAAAGACGTTGTAACCGTCGTAATTTGATGCAGCAACCTCTATAATACAAATTTAAAGCACGATATTAATCATAGGAAACTTCGACTAATTTCCAAAGCCGCAAAATTCAAAAATGCGAGCATCGCTAAAATAAGCGAAAATTGTGCTTTTGGAGCATCGAAGCTGTTTGGGAAGAGTTGATTTAAAAAAACTTTTGAGTTTAGATCGGAACTTGGGCGTTGTAGATTTTGATTCTAGGTTTGTTTTGGCATGATTTAAGCCAATAAAACAAAAATGAAAAAATGAAAAAATTTTGGGACAAGTCGGGCAACTCCTTCGTACGAAAATTTCGCTTTCATTATATATTTTGACACTGCCTGATAACGCGTCAACGTTGAAAGCTCAAATTTTGTAGAATGCGTTTTCATTAAAACAGTAAATAAAATTTCAAAAATGGACGAAATCGGGTACAAAAACTGGGATTTTTTATGTATATTGTGAAAACCATCAGTTCTAAACGTTTTATTGTACTGAAAAGTTCTTCGGAATATAAAATACTATTAAAATGGTCATAATCATTCTTACTGTCCAACAAACCGTACCAATTCTAGCTGTTTCCTTGTTAGAAACACTTTTGAGTAAGTAATAACAGTAAAATGCTATTGAAGCCAATAATATATGTATAGATTCTCTTAGGCAACCATTTTCTTCAGCTTGGTATAAATATAACTAAAATTATAGATAAAAATATTCGTGATATGACCAATTTTGTCGTATCCAGACGCTATCAATTCGCTGCTTTCCCGAGAAATTATGGTACACGGCTTTCACGAGAAACTAGGCAACGCGGCTTTAACAGATGTCATGTATTGTATGCTGAGAATATGGTTAGACCCAGATGTTCTTAATGAACTAAAGCCTTCTTTAAAATGTTAAAAAAATGCGAAAACATTAAACATACAGGCATTCATTCATCTAGTTTACTAAAAAATACTGCGTGGAATTCATTTAGAATTTTTGTGAAACAGCAGGTAATTCTACGTCGAAAATACATAGATGAAGTTTCCTATATCCTGTGAGTAGTGACCTGTGAAGTTGATGTTGAATACATCACGTGAACTTCACGTCGAAAGAAATCTTCGAGAGGAAAGTCGTGTGAATTTATGTGGAAATTAAAGATAGATGCTGAAAGAACAACGATGAACACAAAAACTCGTCTTAAATCACAGCCGAACAAATTTAAACTGATTGTGCATACATGGTACGAATCTCTCATTTTTTTTAAACAAACGTTGTGATTGGATATAAAAGTTTAGGTTCGTTCGGAACTATCAAGTAAAATATCATTCATACATGGCAGTAACATAGAGAGCACGGCGATTTAAAAAAATATTTAGGTGCCATAAAAAAATTTCGTTTTTCATTAAGACACTGATTGAGAATTTCAAATATGGTCTAAATCGGACAACCCCTTCGAATTTTCACTATACATACATATATTTGGAAACTGCCTGAGAATGCGTTTTTAACTTTTATTTTCATCTAAGGAATAATTATAATATTGGTCTTAGTTAGACCAATTAGAACTTTTTCTCTCGTTTTTTACCACATGAGTTCGTAGTACTTACAACATTCTGGCATTTTCAGATTTTTTGTTTCGTCGCTAAAGATAAAAATTATTAAAGCTACGCTTTTAGCAGTTCAGTTTGAATAGAGAATACCGTCCCGATTTATAAACCGGATGGGAAGGGTAGAAGAGACTTTTCGTTTGTTGCTCCCGAGTAAAGCCTAGTACTAAGGTCCGCGCTAAGCTAAATTTTATATGAAAATTTAGCAAGCTAAAAGATATTGGCGAATATTTATCTTGAATTTTAGCGAGAGCGGTACTAAGATCAACGCGCTAAATTTGCTTTTGGGTTTCGACTAGAGATGGCACCACTAGTAAGTCTCCATAAAATTTAGCTTGAATTTATCCGCCAGGGCCGTTCTTTAGCGCGCTAAAAATATTTATTGTCAGAGTTCTGATATTTGATAAATTTATTGACCGGATTTTTGTAGTTAAGCCTAGTACTAAGGTCCGCGCTAAGCTAAATTTTAGCGGGTCTCCAATATCGGGCCGTTCTTTAGCAGCTAAATTATGACAGCGGAGACTCACAGAAAAGATATATTAAAAACAAGAAGAAGAAGAATTTTGCAATTTGTTTACGGAAATACAACGCGCGGTGATAATATTTCTAAAAACAGGTAGGTAAAATTATTTGGAAATACCTATTAAAAATATAAACATAATATGCATTATGTATACAATAAAAAAAAATTAACAATTGATATTGAAAATACGGCCACCAAAAGAAATCTAATTCATCCGTACTTACAGCAAAGATGTACAAAACTACGTTAACTACAAAAATCCGGTCAATAAATTTATTAAATATCAGAACTCTGAAAATAAATATTTTTAGCGTGCTAAAGAACGGCCCGGGCGGATAAATTCAAGCTAAATTTTTTGGAGGCTTACCGGTGGTGCCATCTATAATCAAAACCCAAAAGCAAATTTAGCGCGATGACCTTAGTACCGCTTTCGCTAAAATTCAAGATAAATTTTCGCCAATATCTTTTAGCTTGCTAAATTTTCATACAAAATTTAGCTTAGCGCGGACCTTAGTACTAGGCTTTAACGTAGTTTTGTACGTCTTTGCTATAAGTACAGATGAATTAGATTTATTTTCGTGGCCGTTTTTTCAATATCATTGTTAATTTATTTTTTTTATTATATACATTATGCATATTATTTTTATATTTTTAATATTTTCAAATAATTGTAACTATCTGTTTTTAGAAATATTATGACTTCGCGTTATATTTCCGTAAAAAAAATTGCAGAAATTCTTCTTCTTCTTTTGTTTTTAATATATCTTTTTTCTGAGTCTCCGCTGTCATAATTTAGCTGCTAAAGAACGGCCCGAAATTGGAGACCCGCTAAAATTTAGCTTAGAACGGACCTTAGTACTAGGCTTAAGACTTTTGTATTTAATTATTTGTGATGAACATTATGTATTTTCGCCTGATCTCTTATACCTAATACTTTCCTCCGTCTTTTGATAAGTTTAATTTCAATTATCGCCGACATATTATTCTAATTAATGCTGGTGCGGCCATAGAGGAGCAAGGACTACTTTTATGAGAATCCAACAGCGCTCTTCTTAAGTCTAAGTACTACCTACATGTACTTCCTACAATAATTGTGATTAAGATAGTAGTTTTTTTCTTCTTCTTATATTTGGGAATAATTGGTTCTATAGACACCGTTGTTGCTATAGTTCCTGCGGGAAGTACATATCAGTAAATCTACTCAATTCGATTAAAACAAGAGTAGATGAGATACAAATAGACAAGCTTTCATAACGGTAGTTGCAGTTTATGGCAGGAATGCCAGCCAGACGCTTGGAAAAATCCCCGAGTTTCGATAGAAAAAATCACTAGAATTCCTTAAATAATTGGCTTAACTCTAAAATAAAAAAAAACACAGTATTATTTTGTGTTTTCATAAATAAATTTTATTTTATTATTTATTTACTCATTTATTATTTACAAGTAGAGCTTGATGCAGTAGAACGACAAAATTTAGAAAATATGGACATTTTAGAATTTTGGGGGAAAGCAAAGCGTTTACATACTACAAAAATATCCCGAACTTAGTCAAACTTTGTTTGAGTTTACCTCATTGAAATGCTGAATCGGAGCTTATATTTTCTGTTGTAACTGATGTAGAGAGAAATAAAATAGGGCCACAAAGTAATAATTATTGCAATAATATTATACAGTAACAGATGAATGAGCTAAAAATTTAATGCGAAAATCTTCCCAGTACAAAACTATTTAGCAATATTGTTTAATTATAAGTCAAAGGTGAACATTTTCCTGGAGCCAATTAAACTTTTAGTTTTTTTTTAGTCCTCGTCCGATCAAGCTGCATATCTTTTACGATTCGAGAATTATAGAATATATAATTTAATATGGGTGACAAATGATCAACAATTGAAAATGCTACATTATGTTGCGCAAAAAAGTTAACCAAATTTTTTTCAGCTTCAGCGACTTGTACATTCTGTTTAGGCGAACCAGAAAAATAATGCGATATTGGTTTAACATTCTTAATTCCACCAATAGATATCTGATGTTTTTTAGGAGAAGCATATCTCTGCAATTAGCTCTTTACAAAAATTTAACGAAACATCACCTGCCAAACCAAAGCATACCAGATCATTTTTCCCTTTTGCAATCCAATCTTGCAATGGATTTCTATGGAAAGGAAAACTTAAAGTATAATAAAAATATTAAAAACGTTTGAATTCTGGATCACAAAGCCATTTTTATTGAAACTTTGCTTTTCGCAAAGATCATTTCTAGATTTTCGTTTCTTTTGTAGTGTATCTTGCTATCGTGCTGAACTAGAAACAGTATAAATAGAGAGCCTTTTTTTTTTTCAAAATACCATTAAAAAAATATATCTGAAAACGAACAATCTGAACTATGGCATTATTCCAAACTGGAAATTTTCATTACACAAAAGATGAGTAGAGTGGAGATGGGTATTAAAAGCAAATGTATGTGTGTGAGATTGACATGAAAATTAATATTCTCCCTGCAAACAATTGGACGAAATTTCGCCGTGGCGAAATGAATTCGAAATACTCCAGCAATTCTCATTCTGTGCTAGTGTTTCTTCCATTTGCAGAAGTTCTCTATTGCTTGGAGCAAATAAATTATTAGAAACTTGTAGTGCACAAAATATCTCTAGATATCGTCACTTTTGAAACTTTCATCCCTAAATCCCTAAAACCGAAAATTATCGCTATATCTAGGGATAAAATCTCTGTTGGCATCACTGGTTTATGGTCGACAAAATCGTTCGAATTAATTTTTAATTGTGATGAATGTTCAAGTAAGTTGACTCATATTCCATATAATCAGGAGCTCTAGACACAAAATCAAAATTGTGTTAAGGCGTATTTAAAAACAGAATGACTATTCGGTCAGTAGTTGGCACTTCTACCTTTCATGAACAATCAACCAACATTTAAGTATTCACTGACTTGGCTTAATCCAGAAAATTGGTTGTTAATTTTACTCAATACTTGAATATATGTACATAGGTATGTTACACAACTTGCAAATATCCGAAAGGATAATATTCCCAAGTTTAACACAAGGGGGCCATAAAATAAGGGGTCTTGGATTAAAAAATTTGTTGGGATGAATTTACTTTGATTTTTTTTTTAACACAACATTCTACAGACTTCTGAAGCTAATTAAGGAAACTGGATATACATATGTACTCAGTTTAATGAACTGATCTTATTTAAATATTATCAACTATTCTATACCATAGGTCACCATTTCATCATCTACAAGTGTATCCGCAAAATGGTTGATATTGTTCGTATGTTTCTTTATGAAATATCTGTCAATGAATTAAATTTATACGGCGCGACATGTGATATCTTTATAAATTACACCATATAAGTATGATTTTTGAAGATACCCTTATAAATGCCCTTGAATCAAATTTAAGAAATTCGCGCTGAAATTTGAGTTGAGCAAACCAACCAACCAATTTTGATAAGATACCCGGTTAAAGGTGAGTGTTTGAGTGTTAAACATTTCCTCTTCCACTTGTGCTGATAAAAATATTAAAAAAAAAAAAATTAAACAATATTTTGATAGCATCAGTTTTTTATCATTGAAATTTTTCTTAAGCAGGCATAGGTGTAGTCGATGAAAAATAAAATTACATTGGGTTTAATAATATTATTCCAAACGACCTTTCAACACCCCTTCGCAAGATTTAAATCATGGTTTTCACAAGCGAACTTACTGTCCCCAAGGAACCTTTTGAGAGCCTACAGTATACTTGAGTCAGTATGAAAACGACTTCCACACAATTAAAAGTTTTATATTCTTCCTTCTGTATATTCTGTCAAATTAAACATACAACTTCATCGAAAGAGCTTGCTGTCATCCGGAAGTATCTGTAAAATCGATTCTCATCCAATTGCATATCTTCTAAATAGTATAAAATTCCTGTGTGGATTCCCCGTTAACATCATCACGTCGATCGGCGCCGATTTTAAAGCTAATGGAGGTTTCGTTAAACGATGCTCAAAGAATTTTGACGACAATTATATATAAAAGAAACTCCTCTACTGATTTTGTTAGATTAATTTTGATATATGCTAGCCCCGCTCTCCTTTCTAAGGCCGTTCACATAAATCACATTGAGGTGGTCCAGCACAGATTTGTAGGATTTGTCCTTCGTGGCTTTCCGTGAATTTGCCCCAGTTTTGGGAGATCGTGAGAATTTCTGAGGAGGAAGGGAATAATTTCATCTTTCCGTACAAAATTATGGAAAATTGACACACAAAATTGAATTTTCCTAAAATATTGAGCATTTTTCAAATATAAAAGCTTTGAGAACTTTGATGAGAATAAGAAAATAACACTATTGCATAAATATGCTTATGGCATATACATAGTTGAAATGGCTAGAACTCTGATTAGGGATCAGAGTTTGTATTTAATAGCTGATATGTAGTAGCACTGATCATTTTACTCTTAATTTGCGAATGTTACTTTTATAGAAGTCTTCTCTATCAATAAAAATTAAAAACTATTCAAAAGTTACGTGAACTGTTCCCTTTTGTGTATATCTTATGTATATTTTTGGTACCTAGTAAAAAATTGTGGTAAAGTTCCCAGTAATTCTGATTTTCGAGGGATTTTTAGCCGGAACAATCTCCCAACACTGATCTGCCCTCTTCGACTACACCCGTACTTAGTTGGCCCGACTCACTGACATGTATAATATGGACTGACTACGTTAATGGACATGCACTGCAAAAAGTAGGCTCACTTTTATATTGCTGACTCTTTCGGTCTAAGCACCAAGTACCAACTGAGGAGAACTGTAAACAATAAACAAATAAATGGGTCCGTCGAAATAAATGTTTTTATATTAATTATTTAGGGTTATTACTGATAAAATTGTTTTACCAAAGACAATATATTCATAAGATATGAAGCAGAAGTTCGAAACGTTTTATTATAATCACTTTTCGAGCTGCGCGCTTATTTTTTCAACTTCCCGCCAATGACTTTTTCAATGTTGGCACCGGCGTAAGAACTTTTATTGACATAAGCAATTGAGCCCTGAAATAGAAAGTTAATCAGTCCATATTATATATGTCAGTGGCCCGACTTGAGATAATTTCATTGGAAACTCTTGAAGGCAGTCGAAATAACTTCAGAATTGTTTTTGCTTTTGTTTGTATACAGAGCGCGGTTAATTCTGCTGAATTGTTCGGGGGCTTTGAATTTGTCTGTTTCGGCTCGCCCTTTGAGGAATCAGAAGTTGTTCCGTATCACCCTACTAAATATGGTACGCAGGAGCCTATTACATCAATGTCTCATATCTTTAATAGCTACTTCATTTCTGTCGATTTCTATTTGTCGAAATCTGGATCTCTCAAGGATTCTTGCATCTTCAAATCAATGTAATCCAATGAAAGTTTTTTTTTTTTTTTTTTTTGTATTAATCAGAGCTTTGTGAATTATAAATAAATAAAAATTTATTATTAGTCCCTTAGTGAGATTTGTATAATTAAATCATCGATATTCTCATTATTAACTTCATCCATGAAATAACAATGATTACACTTAAGTGAATATATGTATTGTATATAGCTCAGGGGATACCCTAGCACAGCCTTGGCAGAAATGGAAGAAGGGGTACATTGCGCTTGAAACTTTACGGCCCATAAGGAGCAAAACAGATGATGGCAAAGTGTTCCACATTCGTACTGTCCTGGAGTTTTACAGTACGGCCGAATTTGATTTCAAGGGTGTGAGGGTGAGCTCGGGTTACAGCTCGTGTGGTACGCATAAAAAGAATTCTACAAGGGATCAGGCTAGAGATTTCGTCAGAGCAATAACCATAGAAGTAGCGATAAAATGGAGACAGACAACCGACATTACGCCGGTGCTCTATAGAATCAATAGTTGCTATTGATTCGTCGCCAATAAGCCGGAAGGCTTTCTTTTGGACTTTGTCTAACGCGGACAATGCAGTACGTCCAACCCCTGCCCAAATATTGGGATTATGTTCTACTCTAGGCCTGATATGAGACTTGTAGATTTGCGCCAAGACTAATGGAGTAAAATATTTCTTGCATCTTTGTAAGAAGCCCAGGCATGAAATCATCGCGTTTTTGGCAATACCAAAAATGTGATCTGATCAACTAAGATTGTTGAATATTTCAATGCCTAAATGTTAAGGAATGGCAAGTTCGAGATCTCTTCTCCATCGACCGAAATGTGTTGAGTGGGTGTTGCAGTACGTTTGAGTGATAACAGACAACATTGCATTTTGGAAGCATTAAACAAGACCCGATTCGCTCTGCCCCAAGCAAGCATTGTTGTAAGGTCATGGTTTAGTGAACTGAATATGCGGCTTCGTTTGTGAACTGTAGCATTCCATGAGAATCAGCTATACGAGTCGAATGAGTACACGAAATCAACGGTGATGTCGTCTGCAAAACTATGAATATTATTGAAAGTGAGTGCTAAAATATCATTAATAAAAATTAGGAAGAGAGTAGGAAAGATCCTTGCGGTACACCGGCATGGATTATAAAACGGTCAGAAGTAACTCCGTCCAATATAACTTAAATTGAATGGCGGGAAAGAAAGCTTTCAATCCATTTTAAGAAAAGATAGTCTAAACCTAATGCATGAAGTTTAGCTAAAAGAGCAGGATGCCAAATTCTATCGAACGCCTTCGAGGATACATATCTAATGCAATGATTTCAGATTCACCAAAATTATGGAGACATTAATTCCAACGCTCGATAAGGAATGTTAGTAAATCTCCAGTAGAGCGGCCAGGACGAAAGCCGTATTAGCGATCACTAATAGCATGATTAATTTCTAGATAAGTATTTCGAAAACCTTTTCGAAAGAATCGAAATAAGGGCAATCGGTCTATAATTTGATAATATTTATTTTACATTTGCTTCAATAGGCTAAGGATAAATATTAATTGACATAGGTAAGAAATATCTTATATAAATAATTTTAGCGATATAGTGTATGCTACCATGTCCATTTTCAGTTGTAATATGTCAATGCTGATGATCACTTTGATTAGTTAATGAATTATTTTTTTTAACTAAATTTGCAATGAAAATATAGAAACCCTCATTCGCATATGTATTACGAGTACCATCAAATGCTAATCAGAAAAATCATAGAAAGGTTCTTCGGAATTCTAGGTAGAACTAAAATACGGAAAATAAGTTATCCATATATTTGTCAGTTCTAGCTCCATCCAAATCATGGAGTGTAACCAATTCCAAGCGTGCAAGAGCGATTTTAAAACATGAATGCATTGAAATTTGAAACCATATCGAAATCTTAAGGCAACAATGAATATTCTCTTTTTAAACTAAATAGGTAGGTACATACAATTTTAATTTCCAAAGCTAATTGTACCTAATTGTAATTGTTAATAAACAGCGCAAATCTTACAAAAAATTTAAAATATCTCAATAAATTAATAAACTTTCTACATTTAAGGGGTAAAATTACATACTCCGATCGATAAACTGGTTTTAATAAGATTTTTTGGTGTTCTCTAAAACGCACCCGCTTCAATTATCAATTATAGTAAGTAGGTACAGGACTCGGAAGGAATAAAAATCTTAAAATCTTCGCAGTTCTGAATTTATAAAATATTGTAAAATGTCTGCTGCTGTAAATTTTATTGACAAATATTTTTAAGATTAGACAAATCTTGTTTCTTGTACCGGAAAGCAAATTTTTGTTTATTTTCAAAATGGATGATAAGATTTCTTAATAGAACTTATCGTTAATAATCTCCTTAAAAGTGCAAATTTTTATGACAGACCCGTATTTATTTCAAATTAGTCATAAGTGCGAAGGATTTGTATCTAATCTCTGGTTACCTACATCTACAACTACCTGAGAGCCCTACTGATTGTACTCGATGGCCTTCAACTAAAACAGTTAGGTACTTACAATCTAGGGTGTTTCTTGGAATTGTAGGCGGCATTATTTGGTCTTCAAAGAAACTTTCGAAGAAAAACAGAATGTTTTCAAATTATGTAGGTAGTAGATACCTACTACCTAAACGTGCAAGGTTTGGGAAAACTGATTTTTTTTTACATATATAGGTACATACTCATTATTTGGAACATCTGGAATATTTTGAAATTTTACAGGATGATGGTTGTATCCTGATGTAGGTAGATCACATATAGTCCTATATAGTTGTTCGTCGAGCAGTAAAACTAGTCATAGCAACTTCTTTCACATCTCGAACAATTTTTTAGTATGTAATATTATCTACCATCGAAAATTTAAAAATGAAAGCAACTATATTGGTTTTCATAGATATGGAAAATTTAAATTATAGTATGGAATCTATACGATAATGCTGCATGATTTTTCGAACAAAAACTACCTGTAGGTACCTACTACAATTTTTATAAAACACTATTTTTGCAACTTGAATGGATGGATTAAAGCGGGAGACTATTGAACTTAGGCTACTCCTATTACCACCATTTTCAAGATTTAAAAATTTCTACGATTTTATCAAGTTATGAATGGTTCATGAAGAAATAAGATTCAAGACAATTTAACAGATAGTCTCTGCATTCCGGTTTATCTTGGTTAGGTCGTGTCCCCTTAGAGAGAGTAGTGGATCCATGACAATTAAATTAGCCTCAAGAGTTTCTGTTGGGTTTCCCATGCAGTTCTTTATTCTGGCAATGTGAGTCATCGAGTCAGACTCGACTGTATTGGTAGTTGGACCAATCAACATTGCTTGATGTAATGTGTCTTCGAGCAACTCCGATTACGGATTAAACGAACTCCGATGATGCTTCAAGCCATGTGATTTTATTCCCCATTTCGCTACGCCAGGGCCGGATATTGTTGTGGCTCGGCACCTTGCAACTTATTAAGTGAAAGTTCTCTCGAATTATAGTGTCTGCAAAAGGATGGACACCTATCTACTCAGTCAGAAACTGATTCTTTCTATTATATATAATGAAGAGCTTACTTAGCTATATATTCATTAAATGTACTGACAAGTATACTACACATATACTACTCGGATTTTGTAATGTAGGTATATAAGAGGAAATATGTGTTTTATATTATCATTAACTAGAAACTTCTAAAAATTTTTTGCCTAACAACGAATACGGAATCTATAATTGTACATAGTCAGATAGTCAGACCTATTATCATGGTAGCTGAGCGGGTAGATTGCCAATTAAAAAAATATATATTTCAAATCGTAATGTAATTTAATTATCTACTGCAATCAAACTTGAGATCTTGTACTTGTTTTTTCTTCAGTATGCAAATACTTATTCGTACTGTACATGAAAAATCTGAATTTAAGTAATGGCAACCCTACGAAGAAGTTATCCGAATTTTTATTTTTATACCCTAGGTTAAATCTAAAGGGTATACTAAGTTTTTCATTCCGTTTGTAACACCTCGAAATAATGATGGTAGAGCAAAATGGATTGGACACCCACGCATAATATTAAAAGTTATTTCGATTTTTGCATGTCCGTACGTCCGTCTGTGCGCACGATAACTCGAGAACGCAGGCTTGCTATTGCTAGACTGCAACAAATGGATTCTGGTACCAACTTTACAAAAATCTCGTACGTTAGGAAAAATTCTCGTACACTAGGTTTATCGCGAAATTAATGAGAAATTGCGGCAAAATTAAAACTGGGAATTATTTAGTAACATTTTATTTTAGTGTTTTTTAAAAAAGTTGTATTCGATAAATTATTTAAAACAATTTTTGTATTAAAATTGTGTATTTGTTCTTAAAATAAACTGCATCTAGATCAGACAAGGATTATTTTGTTCGAAATTTTCATCATCAGGTTGCACTGCAGTAGCAGGTTTTTTCTGGTATGTAATGCCCACGTCCTACGACTTATCATTTGGGTGGTAGGTTTGAGCCCAAAGATGCAATCTTTTGACTGTGTTTTAACATTGAGCTGAACGGAGGGCTATTATTACAGTCTTCGTTGACAGCTTGTTGCTTTATTTTGTTTTCGTTAGGTTGTTTTTGCTAAAGGTCCTCTCGGTATCGGCATTTGAATGAGTTAAAACGGATAGCGTAAATTGAGGCAGAACTGTATATTTGTTGTCTGAATGTTGGAATATCGTCTCTGTGTCCTGCCGATAAAGCTTTGTCTTCTGCTTTTATAACTGGCAATGCCGCCAATAATTTCTTCTCAAAAGGAAAACACGCTTTAAGGTAGAAACACATCCAGAACTCGAGGCTTCCTCAAGGCGCTGTCAAAATTTACAACACGGGATTTTAAATGAGCCAACACAAAATCAAGCCTAGCAGCTAGCCTCAAGGCGAGCTTTGCTCAATGTTGGAAGTTCTTCTCTCTCAGGCCTATACTTTTGTCAACAGATATACTATCAAAATTACAATGACAGCACCGATCCCTGTGGTATCATTTTGTTTTCAATTCTCTAATGGCCGGTTTCACAGTCAAGGCTTAAGCCACAGCGATTGCTTAAGTCAAGGCTTAATAAATATTTCGGTTTCACAGTCAAGGCTTAAGTGAAATCACTGGCTTAAAGCAAGCTTAACTTAAGCCCGTCATCTCGAAGGCTTAAGCCTCAGATTTTGTTGTGAAACACATAAGAAATTTTAATTCAAAAGCTATGCTTTAAAACTAAATTGAAATAGTTATCTAAGTAGCAGTTTTGAGTACTGTCTGGCAGCTAGTGTCAGCCTTCCATTTGACGTTTTAAGAAGAAACCAAACAGATTAGGACAAAAATGAGTTATTTATCTGATGCAGAGGATATAAGCGACCAAGAAATGTATAATATAATATCGCAAGGTGTGACCCGTGAAAAAATTATAAGAAGGCACTCGCAACATTTCGAGAAATAGGATGACGTTGATTTTTATTCTCGATTCCGACTGTAGAAACATTCTACTTTGATGGTTTACGTTGTCGAAACATTGTGCAAAAATGATTTTGGATTTGATATCCTTCCAGATAAAAACCACAACAAACTGATAAATAAAAAGTTCTTCTTCTTTTCGCAATCCACAATGGCAATTTTCCTTTTAAAAAAATTTACAATTACCGCAGTGCTGACAACTTAAAAATTTTCATCCGCGGCTTAACTAAGCCTCAGCTTACTGAGTACTGTGAAACCGAGCTGGCTTAAGTTTTGGGCTTAAGCCACACCCGTGGCTTAGCTAAGCTCAGACTTAAGCCTGGACTGTGAAACCGGCCATAAGGCAAGCATTGAGGCGAGATTCGAGGAAGCCTGACAGAGGCTAGTCCTGAGGTTTGCTTGTATGCGTTTCTGCCTTTTATTTCTATGCAGGATCCAGATTCTTACCGAAACTATTAGCGTAAGAGTGAAGATGTTTTCACCATGCTACTATCAAGTATTGAAAAAATTTGAAGCATCAAAATACAGTATAATGAGGAATTCGAAATTTTTTCGCAAGAACTACTCGGCACTTTCCCCCGAAGTAAATGATGAGATCAAGCCTTGAGCCTAAAACTATCGTTCCCACAGAAAAATAAGGTTATAATAAATTGCAGCCCAATATGTTTTCTTTCTAACGGCTGAATTAAAATGTACGCAGTTTTTGCAACAGAACGGATGTACATAACCTAAAACTTGCGTTAGCGGATTTTTATTCTAGCTCCTGCAATAGATAGCTGTGCAGATTAAGTTAAAAAATAAGAGAAAGAAAAATGGACAAATTTGAGTAGCGTTAATAGCTAGAATATGAAAAAATAAAACCATTTATAATAAAGACAAGTAATAAAGATAAAGATTACTCTTTAGAATTTTTAAATTTATATTTGTTCAAGAAGTCATTTATTTGGATTCTCCGGTATATATCAAAAGCTAAAAAAATGTTTTTAATTTGTTATTTCATCACACAACCCATTATATTTTTGGTGACAAGTTTCCAGTCTTGGTTTGACTCATCAACAGGTCCCAAATAGCGAAATTGAGTGACTTGAAAAACAAATGAAAAAATAGAACAAAGAAAAGAAATGAAAAATGAAAAAAATTGAGAAAAATAGAAAAAAATTTTTTGTAAACAGTTACCGTTCACCTCAGTTTTGTTGCATAAATTTGATATTGCCAACCTCTGCGTTGCGTTGCGTTCATTTTACTTCAGCCTTAATGGTATTTAAAAAAAATTACATATAGAACAAATTTACGGAAATTATGGTGTTTGAACCAAATTCAGGCTACTTTCATATGAAAAACTCATTCAATTAGACATGGCAAAAAGTGTGTAATGTCGGCCGCTATGCTCCTTTCAATTCTTACTTCACGGCTTGTATATTTCAGGGGTTGCGGTTCTGCTTATTTTTCTTAAATTATCTTGTACTGCTCTTTTGTTAGTAGTATTTCCACAGTGTGAACATTCTGATTGGAAAATATTTGACACCGAAATTCTCGTACTTTAGCGTACGAGAATACATTTTGCCTCGTACATCGTACCTGAACAGAAACAAGCGTACAATAATTATCATACGTCTAGCATCGTTGCGAGAACGCGTTGACTTAGAAAGCTGAAATTTTATATACGGACTTTAAAAAAAAGAAGTAAAATTAAGTTCGAAAATTAACAAATCGGGCAACTCCCTCGTGGGGTTTCCATGCAAAAATTTGGACACTGCCTGAGAACGCGTCGGCATACAGAGCTGAAATTTGGTATATGCTTTTTTATAGTAATAACAAATAAAAATAAAAATGGAGTAAATCTGGCAACCCCTTCTTGGTGTTGCCATATAAATATTTAGGTTTTTTACATATACTGTGAAAACGATCAGTCCTAGACATTTTTATTGTACTAAAAACATCTTCAGAATACGAAATCTTATAAAATTGGTTATAATCATTTTTTCTGTCCGACGAATCGTTCTAGAAATACACGCGTAAAAGCACTGCAAAAATCAAAATTGCTGAAATGGGTCCCCATACAAAATTTTATACGGGCATTCATGTAGGGTATCATAAGATTTGGTCTTAGACTAATTCTAGCCTTTTAACTTGTTAACTAATGTATACCCCTACTTATTATACCTATATTTTTATAAAAAAATAGATACATACAGGTAAAATTTCAGTTATTTAATCGATATTGATATTTATATCGGGATATTCTGAACAGGCTTCTTTTTTTAAATAATCGACCTTAGAAAATAGACTTAAAAATATCACAAATAAGTACGAAATTATATGCAAAGAAGGTTTATTGCGTGTAAACATACGCTTAGGTTACCATGCGACGAACTTTCTTCTCTGCAAATGAAGGGATTATAACTCACCCACAGTTATAAGTCTCGCCTGCCTCAGAGAACAGACATTCGGTTGGCACGGAAGTAGCCACAATGGACAATTTTGCTACAAGACGTGATAAGCCAATATATATAAGTTTGTGATGCTGCCATCATTCCAAAGCATTAATATGAAATGGTTCCAAAGGAGCGCTTAAATAAAGGGCTATTTCCGATTGCCTAGGTAGACGTTTTCTTAACGGGTCCATACACAGTCAGTCACGCATATTGGCCAACTCGAGTAGGACAACGATGTTTTCACACAGATTTGACCGTGTGTGGGCCTGTTTGTGGTGTGACACGTATGTCAAGCGGTTGGACGAAAATCAAATTAGTTTGATTTTAGTCGCGGGGCTACGAGTTTGACCACATATTGAACCATGTAGGGCGATGTTTGTCACGCATTCGTCATTCTAAAGCTCACTCTATTGAAGAAATGGTAGCAATTAATAGTTCTAGCAGCTCCTCAAATGTGTTCCTATCCTAACGTTGAACAACAAGTTTGACAGTGTGTGGAGAAAAAGCTTTTATGTGTGGCACACCGTTTTAGCTGAAATAATAAACAAACCGGTATCGCTCTCCTGTGGCTTAACTTCGTTGATCTCCATTGAGTCAGTGACAGCAGTGTCATGTAAGGTCACTCTGATTGTTTCCTCTCAACTATTTAAAAGAATTCTGATTGGTTCCACCAAACTATGTTTTCTGCCCTCAGCCCAAATCATTCTAAAAACTAATGATGATCAATTGTAAATATACGATTTCTTTTTTCAAATCTAGATAAATTTTATGGAATTTTATTTGCTTTTTACAGTATGCATTTATTCCTTTGCGGTTAAGAAGCATGTAATTCCCTACCATCGAAAGGATAACATCGATGTAGGTCGATGTTTTAGTGCATAGACATCGATGTAAAAATATCGAACATCAAGAGCCCAAACATCGATGTTTTGAAAACATCAATGAACTTAGCCCAGCACTATTCCAAATCAAACTATTTACTCAAGTTCTCGTAAGCAGAGCCACGTCATTGTAGTTCTTCAATCAGCCTGATGATAGTCGATAATGACGTTGAAAACGGCAATTTTGAGTCCGTGTGTGTGTTCCATCTAGTTTCCTTTTACTTTATCAATTGCCGTCCCAAAAATTTGCCGTCCTACTCTGTCTATTGATAAATCCGCCCATGTATGCAGGAACATTATAGTGAATTAAATTTTTTTTTTATGTCCGGTGTCGTATGTCCTCCATGTGTACTATTTTGGACCATGGCGGTGCCCCGACAAGAATGGGCCCCTAAGCAACTGCCTAGTTTCCCTAGGCAGAAGTCCGCCGTTCATTCTAAATAGCTATGTAGGTATTAAAGTAGCCCGGCATAAAAGGGGTTATTGGTGGGACAAAACGTACTTTGACATTTAATCAATTCAGTTGACCAGTTGACAGGTTGACAAGCGTAAACAAATTGGATATAGAAGTGACAAATATATTCGGCTAAAGAATGGTAAATATAGGTAGGTACACATGTACGACAAATTCAAAAGAAAAGAAGAAGAGTTAATAATTGTGAGAAAGTAAAATTGTGTTGTGAAGTGCAGTACAAAGTTCAGGAATTTTAAAGTCCGACAAATTTCGTTTTCATATTTGTGATTTTTTATACTAAATTCAATTGAGAATATCCTTATATAAACTAATGAAAAACCAAACTACACTATTCACCCTTTTTTCTGTTAACTGACAGATAAAAATATTTTAATGTTTTGCAAAATAATTGGCAAATGACTTTTATCTCCCTGTGACGTTACTAGACAAAAACTTCCTCTCGAATCGTCCATACTTGTTATCTTTGTATCATGCCCAAAATTATAGTAGGTATGTATGGGGGACAGAAAAGATTACAAATGTTACATTGTCATCTATTTCTATTATGTATAATTCATTTGAAAAAAAAAAAAACACTGAACTGAAACTAAACTATAGTGGATTTCGTATAGAACTTATAATATTTGAAGTTCAGTGGTATAAAATAGTTAAACCAAAAGTAAACAACTGAAGAAAAGTGATCAAATGAAAATGTAAGCAATTTCAGTAGTGTCAGTGGTTCATGTTATGTATGTCAGCGAAGTAGACTAATAAAAAGGAAAAGTCAAAACAGAAGTTGTTAAATTTTATTGAAAAATCTTAATCTAATGGAGAAAGTTTTCAAAAGAGTAATCATGATGGTTTTTGCAAGTCCTTAAAAAAACCTCATTGAAAAACTTTAGACTTGAGTTATAAATAAAATAATTTTCATTGGTTTGACCCCAAGCAAGGGATAATGGAGAAATATGAAAATATTTTATTTACGGATATATGTAGATACTCATTCAATACAGCTCCTTGGTTAGTCTTATAGGGTTGAGCCACTTTTGATATTATTTTATGATCTTATCTAGAGTCTTTTTAGTGAAACCTTCATTTTATACACGCACATTTAATATATCATTTACCTATGTATACATACATATGTATAATAAAAATTATTTTAATATATTGTACCTACCTAGTCATTCTGCATGAAGTAGATATGTTCCGCATATCTCCCACGCACTTCTAGGAATAGGTAGGCATACGAAATTTTGTTTTTATTAATTTTTCTTTTTATTGCAATAAACAGCAATAAAACATAACCGAAATATTCCATATTTTTATTATCTTGCTGAAGCATGAATTATTAATTTTTTCATAAATTTGACTTTCATATAGCGATAATCATAAAATTGAGTTTCAAACTTCTTAAGGAAATTGTTAACTGATGAGTTAAAGAACATTCATACATATGTATGTATATACATAAATTTTTCACATGGAAATGTTACGACTTCATTATCAGCAGGTAAAATACCTACATACCTACCTATATAATTTATAATAAATTTCAAGAACAATCAATGAGAGGAAGGCCCTCATGTATATTTGTATGTATGTGTGTATTATATGATGTATAACTGCCTTACAGTCATTTAACAATGTTTTAAATTGTGATGAATGAATTTTAGGCTGGTGACACTGAAGGCTGCTACACATGGCATAGGTAATAGTAAAAAAATCTTTATAGGTGTCCATGATCTATATAGATAAATAATTTGCAAGAATGTCAGAATCTTGACATACATAAAAAATATCTAGCACAGAGAGCTTGTATAATTATGAATATAGAATTGCGAGATCTTCAAAGAACTACAAAGAACTATAGTTCACACGAAGAAGCTCATTCCATCCGATGGTCAATATCGATGATCACGTGTGCTTATATGGATCAACTTCATGTAAAGAACATTCGCTTCCGACAGTCAACCGTTCATCAAGATCAATTTTCATTGCATACATACTAGACCGTCATCTGTCTATCATTTATCCTATATCGCATGCAAAGCTCAGAGGAGGTAATATTGGACACATACTTATTCACACTAAACAATCACCACTCGTTACCTATATTTTGACGACATCGACATATTTTCCACAAATTTTCCTGATGGTGATGTCGGGGTGAGATATTTCACTGACGGATAATGTGAATGGTTCGATTCAAGTGCATTGTGTAGAATATTTTGATGGACGATTGACTGTCGGAGGCGCCTGATGGATAGTGTGAATAGGTGTTCATATGCGTGCCTTTGATATTGACTATAGGAAAGGAATTTCTGATTATTTTTAATATTTTACTTTTTTCTTTAGGTCCACATTTATCTTGCGGCCTAGTACAGGCTATATTCCATTAAGTTGGTATAACTGTCAGATTGTTTTTACTAAATTATTTATATACCTTTTTACAGAAGTAGGTAGATGAATGAAATTAATCAAACACATCAGCAAAAATTACTACCCAATGGAATATAACTAATGTAAACAAAGATTATGTGACTCCATTCTAATTATGCCAAAAAGAAATCGGTCATTGGTATAATTAAGATGGGTTCCAAGATATTTTAAAAAATCCATATTAATTAGGGTATATGTACATGTACAACGATGCGAGGCTATATCAAGAGTTGAAGAAATAAAATGATTGTACCTACGCAGTACTATGAAAGTGTTCATAACAACGCTCTGGCAACGCGCGCAGTGGTGAGATACCTCGAGGTATCTCACTCAAGAATGAAATTTTTCACTTTTCGCGAAGTGCAGCGTGCTAATTTTGAAAGCTGGCATATTCTTATATGTTTTTTCTTCGATATAATTGAAAAGTTCTTTAGTCATTTTCATATATTGGAAGAATCTATCAGGATCAGTCCGTAAATCTTGATATAGATGATGAAATTCGCCAAAATCCAGACGTCTTGTATTTTTCGGGTGTCATGCAAAATGATGGAAAATAGACTTATGTGAAAAATGCAATATAGTTGTATTATACATGACAAACACAAAATTTCTGCTTTAAAATCTGATGACATAATTTTTACTCTAACTTCGCGATTTACCAAGAAACTGAACGAACGCCTTGTTGTAAACTCTACTCCTCGAGATGTATCTTCACCTCGCCTCGCCGCGCCTTATTGTGCACGTACCCTTATACACCGCGAAATTTTACCTTGACCCCAAGCATAGTTTAGATCTTCAAATACATTTTTTAATATTGATCAGATATTAATGTCGACATGAGATGGATACCATTTCATGTTATGAAACAATTATATTTGATTTAATTATTTTCCAAAAATATTTTCAGTGGGATCGCTATTAGACATTACCACCTTGATTTTCATATGCGCATTCACGTTATTATCACAGTCGTCTTTCTATTGTTGAGCTTGAATTTTTTTTTTTGATCTGATCACCCTATTAAGCATTACGACCCAGCAGCGATCACAATCTGATCGATGGGTCGAAAAATTCGATTTTTTTTTTACATTCTCAATGCATTTTAGAAATTCATTGAAATATTTTTAGTGAATTTCAATGTCCTGTAGACGATAAATAATCCACCTATTATGCATTGGGTCTGTTCACTGAAATATAATAAGAATGGACTGAGCCATCTTATCTAATTTCTATAGTCAAAAAATGGCACAAATTTTGGCTAAAATCTATTTGACTCTTTCAAGCTCAAAATGTACACTGAACTGTAATCAATTTTGGAAACAGTGCGGCTGTATTAATTGGAATGCATTGGAATTGACATAAAAATTCAAACAAATATTATTTATATATGTCTATCTCTTACAAGCTCAATTAAATTTGATAGCAAATCTGTAGAGGAGCACATTTTTCAGGAATATTAAAAATTAATTTTTGTGTTAATTAAAACAAATTTTTTTAATGCAATACTATTTTTCAACCTCTTTAGTGTTTCCAATCGACAAATAATAATTAATTATAAATCAGTGTGCAATTGTCCGAAATAAAGGGTTTTCACAGCTTGTTCAATATTTTTGCCATATGAATCATAAATTTTGTATACTTTTTTGGTACTGCATGCGACATCTAGTTCCTGTGCCATCTATGCTCGTAGGCATGGCCGCCTTTATTTATTTATTTCCCTAAAAATGCTAGCTACAATGGTCAAAAACAATATCCAAGTAAAAGCTATAAAACAGAACAATTTTTAAAAATTTTTCTTAATTGGGACTTATTGATGTGAAAGTCAATCGAATGAAAATTCAAATTAAAAGTACAGCACATTCTAGACATTGGCTCAAAGTGTCCATAGTTGGTGCGATGGAAGCACAAGTAAATAAAATCATTCGATCGTAAGTTTCGAGTTCGTGAATTGAATTTAATTTTATTAAGCATCAAAGGCATGTCGATGTCACCCGTCATAAGTTGAAAAATAAAGCTTATATCACATATTTTCCTACGAGTTTCTAGAGTAGGAAGGTGTATTAAATTTAATCTTTCGTTATAAGCAGGAAGATGCTATCCCTCCATTCGAGACCTCTTAGGGAAAAAAGTAAATATCTCCTTTGCACGCTCTCAATACGTTCTGTGTGATTTTTGTACGAGGGAGACCAGACAGGACTGGCATATTCCAAAATGGATCTAACAAGAGTGATAAAAAGAGCTTTAGTAATGTAGACATCATCAAGTTTCTTTGCCCAGAGCTTTACAAAGCCTAACATTGAGTTCGCTTTACTAACAATGTGATCAATGTGGAGGTTAAAGGTGAGTTTAGAGTCAAACAATACCCCCAAGTCAGTTATTTTATCAACTTTCGAAAGCAACAAACCATTCATAGCATAGACATCATTCGAAGGAACTCGCTTACAGGAGAAAATTGTTAGGTTACATTTATCAATGTTCAAAAAGAGAGAACTCTTAGTAGGTACACCATTCAACAAGTCTGTCCAGGTCCTTCTGCAATTCAAGACAATCAGAATACGAATCGATAGATTTATACAGTTTTAAATCATCTGCGTAAATTAGCATATCAGATTTGTTGACTACATGAGAAACATCATTTATGAATAATATGAAGAGCAGGAGCCCTACATGGCTACCCTGTGGAACACCAGAGTAAGCCGTTAATTCCTTAGAAAGAGCAGAAAGGAGCTTACGATCTTTAAGATAGGATGATAAACAATTCAACAACCAAATTGGGAAATCCAAGGACTTCAGTTTAAATAACAGAAGAGCCACGTTGGGGGCTAGGATATGGGGCCCGATAACAGAAATTATTTTCTAAACTATTTTGAGTTATCAACAGGAATAAATAATAACGAAAAATACAATCGAAAACACAAGACGGGAAACGCACCGATTGGACCGATGCGATTACTGATTTCAGTCTCGAGAAGTAAAATATCGTAAATTGATGCCAAGAAAAATCCCCGTTCGAATGTCCTATTTAAAATAAAGGGAAAGTCCTGATGGTGCGAGGTGGTTTAGTCATTTTGTAATCAAATGATTTCGGGGTATAACCGTAGCTAGATAAAGCTGCCAGTATTATATTAGCGTGATCCAACAGTATAAAAATTTTCTCTAATTACCAAATATAGTTTAGCTACTGAAAGTATGCATGCAGAAATGCGGAAAATTTCAAAAAGAGCTGACACTGTCACTATGCAATACAATGACGTTGTTTTTATAAGTAGTAATATTATTTTGTATGAAAATCTGCTGCCATCGGGCCATCCCAGACGAGTATTCTTGATGCAAAATGCAAACCGGTTTAACAACAGAGTACGCGCCTCCGCATGGGTATTCTTGCTGCAGGCTTTCATTTATATAAGAATAGGGGACTATGAATGTGTGCGTGCAAATCAAGAATGAAATCAGATATTTCATGAAAATTCTCGGACCCCACTGAACAAGAAATATTTCGTTGCGGTTGTATTAGTGCGGCACAACAAGTGAATACCATTTGATTTTTGATGCAAAATTTCTCTCCAAAGTGCAGCACAATTGTAGAGATTTCTCTCTGCTTCTTTTACCTCTTCCCTAAAAAACCGGTTTGCATTTTGCATCAAGAATACTCGTCTGGGATGGCCCATCTGTAGAATTTCGAATAAATTCCATGGTCTATAGCTAAAAACTAAAAACTGTTTTACTGATTGAAAATTTGATCATTATTTGATCTACCATGGTAGGTACTAGAGGGCTCCATGGGATCACGGGGCGCTGGGTCCAGACCCAGTGCGCCCATGCTTAAATATGGCACTGGTCGTAAGAAGGGTATTATCGTTATACTGAATAAATCGCAGACAGTAAATAGCCGCCCTTGTTCAATATATATAATCCACATAAAGGACGTTTTGAACAACAAAGTCCTGCACACGGAAACTGATATACTCCTTATAGCTAATAGTGCACAAATGCATTCCGTACGTGCTTCCCCATACGATAGGAGCGACAAATATTTTATTTATTGCTGAGCTATCATTACAAGATCGATAAAACTGATCCGCATTCAAAATAGTAATACCTCGAATTACAAAAATGATAAAGGCAGTACCCCTCTGCATAAGTAAACTATTTTAATTTGACTTTCGAAATCCCCACTGCATCCATCCAATGAAGAACTAATTAATTAATTCTGTCTAGGTATCGGTAATTGCAGTTTAGTCGTGTAAGCTCATTGTTTGCTACTCGCCTAGTCAGTCAACAATAACCTACCGAAATAACAATTGTAGTAGGCTTGGACGTTTTGTCATATTTTCAAGTGAACCGAATTGATTACACCACACACATTTTCGGAGCAGTTAGTTATTTTATCAAATTCATCTGCTATTCTTGCTCTTTTTTTCTTCTTTTTTTCATACATAAAGCCGGGAAGAACCGTAAATCTCTTCTATGACCAAAATATTTCGAAAGCAAATTGAAACATTTCGGTGGTGGTTGTTGTTGTTGTATTGTCTGTATGTCTGTCCTCTTGTCGGTGGATGCTATAGCTATAGCCATGTGAAGAATTATTGTGATAACAAATCAGAGCCTACAACGACACCTACCCGCACCGCATGCCCCAAACATCTCAATTTCCTCAGTCGGGAATTAATTTACGATCCACTCGACAGACGAAGACTAGAGAGAGAATTTTGATTTATTGCTTTTGTTTGACGAACGGCATTTTAACGCTTGGTCTGAATGGCTGTCGGCTTGAGAGTAGCTGAACGTCTAATTGAATTTTAGTACCTATAACTTTGGGGCAAGCAAAAAAAAAACAAAAAACAAAAAAACTGGAATTAAAAGAACACGTTACCTGGTGTCGGTTGCGTAGGATAAGATGGTTTTTTCATCCAATCATAATATGGACTTTTTACAGGTGCTGGTCTATTGTTGTTGTTGTTATTGGTGACGCCACCATTGTTCACACTGTTAGCCCCTTGCGGAGATGAAGATGCATTCGGTGCACCAGGACTAGATATTTCACTGCCGGCTACTGTTATTGGTGGCGATGATGGTAAACCTTCTGTTAAATTTTCACCACTACTAGTAGTATCGTTAAGCGGATTACTACCAGAACTTTGTCCCAATAAATGAGCTTGAGGACTTTGAAAATTTTCATGCGCATGCCATTCAGCAGCAGCGCCAGCTTGATGAAACATATGTGCATTATAGTACATATGTTGATGATGTGACGGATCCACTTCACCTATAAACTGATGATTCGGCGGTGCATGGTAATTAGAGGGGAACCACGCTTGTGCCGGAGGATATGCTAAATTCGTCGAGTGTTTTTGCGAATATGGCAAAGAATTATAGTACGAAACCATTTTGTTTTCCCAAATAAAGAAAAAAAAAAATTGTTATCCAAAATCTAAACCGCACTTATAATGACAATGCTTTGCCTTGCTTTATAGCTCTTATCACTTATCATGCACACCAGAGATTCCATTTCTTAATTATAAGCGCAATCAATACCTAATAGCTCAATAGCTTTTATCACTTTACAACACTCCTAATAACATAAAATACGATTCACAAGTAATAATCACACGCGCTCATCAACGCAACGCAACTCATATTGTCCGGACCGAGTCGAATTCCGGAAAGAACCAGCGAATTCAATTGTTAAATTAAAATCTTCCGTTCTTCACATCGGCAACTGATGAAACTGAACCGTAATTCAAGATGGCTTTGCGCGTTTGCTTGAGGAAACTGCTGTGCCGTTATTTACTACGAGTAGAACATCCCACCGTCATCAGCACTTGTTGTTATATATAAATTGTATCTTGTATTGGTTTCAGTTCACTGAGTATGGCTACACATTTACTTGTCAGGGGGCGGGACTAAATACATACTATATAAAGAAGTCACACCTTTTCCTTGCAGATAACATATTAAAGTTAGGTGTTGCTGGCTGCAAAGCCACTGAATGGCTAACGAATGGCAATAATCACTGGTAAAGAGTAGGAGCAACAGTTCTTTCATGAGGAAAACGATATGGAATGGGGGCTATGAAGTCGGAAAGCAGGGCAGCAGATATAGAGCCATCATAACTGGTAAAAGAGTGTTTTGATAGGTGTGTTTGATGGCTATTATCGGCTCGGCATCGCCATTGGGAAATGGGAATGGACTTTCATTGTTGCTTCAATGCTGCAAATGGATTTTAATGGATCATAAAAAGGGTAGAGAGGAGAAATAAACTGGGCTGGTCGGGAAATTTATGTTTGTAGGTATATTATATAAAATTTCATGTGAGATGGATGCTTTGAAATAATTTTATGCTAAATTTATAACTTTGTCAAAATTATGCCTTTTTATACTCTAGATTAAATTCTAAGCCGTGTACCTATATTAAGTAGGCACTAATATTCCACTATTGCATTAGCTAGTGTTATTGGCTTTGTTTAACTAATGCAGAAGACCAAAATTTTAAGTTTGTTAAGTTGTAGCATAGATGTCACAAGAACTAGATGTCGCATGGCATGCTAGAGCAGAGTATACAGATTGTGAAACGGCCAGCGCATTCTGGAATGGACCATAACATGTTTTAAGCGATTCGAATGCAAATACTTTTATATCATAGCAGTTTTGTATACATTTGATCGACTTCCTCAACACTTCAGATAGGTATGAAAAAATATGATCACTCCAAATGTTGTAGTCCAACCAGCCATATAAATTTTGTATACTTTTTGTGGTACTGCATGCGACATCTAGTGTCATCTTGTGTCATCTATGGTTGTAGGCAGTGAGTAGGTACCGACCTACCTAACATTGATGACTTATCAATTTAATGATTTTATGATGTCAATGTAAACATGCAAAGCTTAGACACCAGATTTATTTAAACTTTGAATATATTAATTCAATTTAAATAAAAATTTTGCTAATAGGTAGGTCCAGGAATTATGTATTATGTAAAAATTGGAATTAGGGTCGAGATTATCGACTATTAAGCAAAGTAAAAGATCCTGGGTACAAGTCTTCGATGAGATAACTTGAACAACTTTATTTGAAGCCATGAGCTTGGAGAGCTTTCTTAAATAGGTACCTATAGCGCTATATAGCAAAAAAAAAAAAAAAAAAAAGGCTCAGTATAAAAATTGAGAAAATTGAAAGCATAGCCGAACGTAATAGTATCATCTACTTATATTAACAATAATTATTTTATTGTATATTCCATTCTTAAATGAACTAGCATTCAAGTCAGATTACGGAGAATTTTAGCTTTGTGTTATATTGTAATGAGATTAAGGGCGGTACTAAATAGGAAAATAGGTAACTAACCGTAGGATTCTTTTTTTTGCTTCAATTCCCTTGTGAGAAATGGAGCAGATGGTGTAACTCATCTGGTTCTTAAGAAAAATTATGATTGGACCTACAATTTTAACTGCCTGGGAGACAGGCTATTTTTTATGGTAATTGCAGTTGCCAACAGAGGACAGATTTTTTTTTTTCTTATAACTTATTTTATATTCTTGGTTGCCACTCTCGAGCGGTTTTTTCCAACTGACGGCAGCTGACCTGATCATATGAGTAGTGTTTGGTGGCAATATAGCAATGCATATAAAATTATACTTTCTATTTATGAATTCAGCTTATCTTTATTTGAAGGAATGTCTATTATGTTGAGATAAACTTTCCGAAATAGTAGACAAACAAATTTTCACTTAACTCTAACGTTAACGATGACTTGTAGCCGTCTACGAAAATCATGCCTGACCTGGTAACTCTTTATTCCCCGAAACACCGATTAACGCCATTAACCACATATTCGAAAAGATATTTCTCCCCATTCATTTTTTTTCCAAAAACCAGTTCGCTGGCATGCTATTTACACGATATCCTTTAGTGACGCGAATATTGAAAGACGACTACCATTGGGGGTAACATTTTGCTGGCTTTTTTTCGTTTCCGGTCTGATTTTGATAAACGTTTTTGTATAGGCTGAACTACAATAGAAGTAAATAAGTTTACGAAATTAAACGAGACTGAGGTTTACTTACGAAAAATTGATATTTTTATCCTAAATATAGGTATATCACATTCCGTAAGAGTTATTGTCTTGATATTTAATGTTTTCAATTTTAAAAAGTGGTAAAAGTGAAAAACTTGACAAGTGGAAGTTGATTTAATTGAAGATTTGTGCTTCTATTAATTCACAGTACCATTTTTATTCCATTTTAATTTTTACATTGCACTTTTAATCATCTAATTGTTTGGACACATTGCGTTCTTACGGAATGAGCGATTCTTAGCGCACTATACTTACGGAAAATTGGTTATTTAAACTTAACTAAAGTTCCCCTCACACGAGTTAAAGTCAATTTGTGTACGCCTGTTAAATTAAAGGGCGCGTTTGCTTTACGTAAGTAAATGTACTTACGTATACTTTTATTGTAGTTCAGCCTTATGTTGTATATCTACGAGATGTGAATTACTTTACTGGTTTTTGAACTAAGAAAAAAACTCGTTTTATCTTAATTTAATATTCGAGCAGGATCCATTTATTATTTCGTCCTGTCTGATATTTTTTAAATATTGGTCAAGTTCTCTGAACCATTTCAAATAAATCTCTTGAGTCTTGCAGCCAATGATGTGTTTGTTTTAAAAATGGAATTGAGCCACATTTGCCAACAATATTCCATAATTATTTTTCAGCACATTTCCTAATGCGCAATTTATTTTCTCTGACATCTATGCCTAGTACAGCTTAAGCCATAGATAAGTAATACCAAGATTTGGACGTCAATTAAGTTGGGACCGCCATTTCATGGTAGAAAAGTTTTGAATACGTCAAAATTTAGGGCTCAATTAGGGCTAATTTAATGACACTTCCCCGAATTTAATACTCTAGTACTTTTTAAAAAATGCATGGATAATCCAATTTTATTAAAAGTTAGAACCACCAACTTTAAAATAGAAAACGTTTTTTAAGACCCCAAAACTCGTAGCTTTTAATGGCTATCTGCAACAAATCAACGGCCAAACATGATTAGAATTTAAACGATAAACGATTTTACGATACACGGTAATTTAGCACAAACAAATTTAGTTTACAGTGACCACTGTGTAAAGCTACAAAAACTTAATAAATTGCAGAGAATAAATGTGATTAGTATCTACACATAAATTTAACGTAAATTCTTTTGTAATTTGACAAATAGCGAAAAGCGTTTATCATGGTTCAAAAACTAATCTTCCTCATGTTTTTCGTTATGAAACTCAGCAGCACAATGGAGTGTAGGTACTCGTAGAGAAAACAGGAAGTGTGGTAACCCAAATTTAGCGTAGTGAAATTCTATTTGTGTTCAAGGCATTGAATGTCAATTTCTAAGCTAGGCACGAATTTAGCATCCATTGGCGTAGCCAGCATTTTGTTGTGGAGGGGGCAGATTGACACAATATTGAAGAAGAATATTCTTCAAGCTCAAAAATGTGTATAACTTTTTAAAACGTTAATCAGTGTTAAATCCAAGTTTCCTTACTTGAAGCAAACTATTTCATTGATTACCGTTGTTTTTTTCAACCAATGTATGCTTAAATTAAACAACAATAGGAATATTTCCTAAAAACAAGAATAAAATAAGAATAATTTACTAACATATAATTATATGGTTTTCTAAAAAAAAGTTATTTCAAATTCATGGTTCTAACAAAATTGTGAATGTACCCCAATAATAGCCCTGAAATTAGAAAATTATTTCATCAATAAAGCTGGAATTGGTCTAAGACCAATTCTTATGATACCCTAGATGAATGCTGATTTTTGAAGTAGTTTTTCGCATATATTTCTAAAACGGTTCGTCGGACAGTAAAAATTATTGTAACCAATTTCATAGGATTTCATAGTCTGAAGAACTTTTCAGTACAATAAAAACATCTCGGACTGATCGTCTTCACAGCACCTGTACGTAAAAATCCTAAATTTTTATATGGCAACATGAAGAAGGGGTTGCGGGATTTATCCCATTTTTGAAATTATACTCATCATTTTTATGAAAATGCCGTGTACAAAATTTCAGCTCTCTACGTCGACTCGTTCTCAAGCGGTGTCTAAATATATAGTGGAAAACCAAAGTTTTGTAATGGCAAGGCAATTCAACGAAGGAGTTGCCTGATTTATTCCATTTCCGAACTTAAATTCGCTTTTTTCTCGAAAAGCTCGTGTGCAAAATTTCAGCTTTCTCAGTAAATCCGTTCTGGAGCTATCGTGAGGACGGACAGACATGCAAAAATTAAAATAACTTTTAATATTATACTTGGGTGTCCTACCTTCATTATTTCTATGTGTTACAAACGGAATGACAAACTCAGTTTACCCAATAGATTTCATTTAGGGTATAATATTCAGTAAACAGTCCAGAATAAAACGACGCGAAGTACACTGTTGTGATGTGCAAGATATTCGTCTGTTAAGTGGTTGTTAGATACGCTTAAGTGGATGAAGATACAGCAACGAATTGATTTAAATGTTCTTTTATTCATTATTAAAATAAAGAAGAAATATTACTAGAGATACATATTTACATATCCATTTTCTTTATTTAAATGACGTACAAAAAAAAACTTTAAACAGATTTAAATTATTCTTGCAGAATCTATCGCTGTTCAAACATATTCAACAATTCTTCAATAAGTTAATACATAGTGCTAACTTCAAAGTTCAATTTCTTAAATTCATACAAAATTCGCAAATAATTAATATTCCCAGTGAGATAGACGAGATTTAAGCAGATTTGTATTAAATCATTAAAGGACATATCTATCGAAATATTTATTCGATTCGATTAATGAAACATATCCATTGCCAGTTACCGCCCCATTAAAACTAGTGGGGCATCTTTCTAGATTGCAGATCTGCTGAATCAGCTCTTTATCTTCAGATTTGCAAGGAATGCTATTATTTTCTTGATATTCGGCATTCTAGGGCTATTATTCTTGGATCTCCCAATTGAAACTCCCTTGTAAAAACTATGGCTGCGGCAAACCCAGGTGCGACAAGTTCTTTTAAGATGTTTCAATTGCCATCATTTCCTTGTAAGTTGAAAAGTTATTAAAAAAAACAAAAATGAAGTGTTCGGTCAGTGCTTGCAAATATAAATTGGATTATAAACTAGGGAAATCCTGTTTGAGGCAACTGCACTATCTAAATTATCTTTTTTGTTAATAGAAGCAGAGATTTATATAAATTAATTATGTCATTTATTTCAAAATAAAGTAGAAAAAGAACATTTTTTATCACAGATGCTCCGCACAAAACCTTTGTTTACTTTTACAATTGAATAGGGATGGCGGGTAAATACATGTAAAAATGGACTACCAACACAACCAGAAATTCATTACGCAAAATCTGGCTTATCACCATTACTGGTTTCTATATATTCTAAGGAGTGATCTATTACTGCACGGCTGTAGAGTGTAGCGGCCCGTTAAGGCCCTTTAATTTCCAGTTTTCATGATGTCGTCTTCTGGTTTAACGAATAAATACAAATAAAAATGTGATATCGCAGATTTACATGCAACGCAACAGAGCGGCAAATTGATTAATTTTCATAAATAAATGATAATGACAAGTGGCGGAATTTTCAGATTTACTCTCATGTAATACCGCGCTTTTGTGAAAGCACTTTTTTCTGAGATATTGAAAGAGGTCACCAAAGTTTGTTCCAAAGTTGTTGCTGTATAATCCTATGTTATTTGAACAGAACGTGCTTCTGTTTACATGCTTTGCTCTAAAGAGGGTGGGTGTTATCAGTATTGGGAGATCGTGGGAATTCCATATTCTGGCAATTTCTGCCATTAAAATATTGAAAAGTAGTAAATTAATATTTGCACTGATTACTTTGCGCCTAGTTTCTAATGTACTTTTATATATATCTCTCCTATATCAATAAAAATTAATTAGTTTTCGAAAGTTACGTGAACTGAAATATTCCTTTTGGTGTATTTCTTATGCTTTTGGTACCTAGGATAAAAATGTTCGGAATTCGCATAATATAATAATTTGTGGGAAAAGTCGCCATTAATTCCCATTTTCGAGAGAATTTTACCCGCAACAATCTCCCAACGCTACTACAGGGTGGGCCAAAAGTCACCATGGGGTTTAAAAATAACTAACTTTTTCGTTTGTACATTGCTCCACACCCTGTTGACCGTTTCTCTTCATTCCTTTTTTACATGATAGCCAACTGTCTGTTCTTCATAGGTAAGCATGTTTCCCCACCCCACCTTACCCCTCCTTTTTTCATCCTACCATATGTTACCAATTTAATTTTTAAACCCCATGGTGACTTTTGGCCCACCCTGTATAACTCATTCTCTGATGGGCTTGGGAAAAATGAGAATTTTATTTGACTGATAGACATTTTGTTGGAGGGGACTAGGAAAGGCCTAAGTAATAACACGTAGTTGTTTTCAACTCGAGACGACTTTATTGACTGACTTTTTCACAAAATTATTAAATCGAGAACGATCGACATTGCGGCGCATATATATGTAGGAATATAGACAGCACGCACAATAGAGCTTGTACTGATTTACGCACAAACCAGATTCTGATGATCAGAATCTGCACTGATAACAAGAACAGATGTTCTTGTTTATTTTATCTCTTTTGTTCATTTAAAAAAGCAACGAAGGCTTTTAAATATCAATATATCGCATATAACTCGGCCATCCTGGCTTAATAATCGACCCGATTATTAAATCACGGAAATCAAATCTTACCCAATAGAATAAAATTGAAAGAAAATATTAATCATTTTAATATGATGATCACACGCTGTATACATACGTATATTATCATGTTCAAAATTAATTACCTTTGAATTGAAATTCTTTACACAGGAAATTGAGATAGAGTAGATATACCAAAAATTCATTATTATGAATAATTTGAAAGGATTTTGAAGTTATTCAAGTTTTGCAAATAGTTGAATAAAATCCATTATGTTTGTTATGTATATCTTACTACATATGAAAGAAGAATGAATGAAAGAAAAAATTGCAAATTATTAGTAATAATTGCTTCGTATTTCTGTGGGGGGGGGAGCCTACACGGGCTTCTCTGGGGGGGGGGGGGGGGCATTGCCCACCCGTGCCCCTACCTCGCTACTCGCATGGGTCCAGGAATTATGTATTATGTAAAAATTGGAATTAGGGTCGAGATGGCATATTGATTAACTATTAAGCAAAGTAAAAGATCCTGCATTCAAGTTTTCGATGAGATAACTTGAACAACTTTATTTGAAGCCATGAGCTTGGAGAGCTTTCTTAACTAGGTACCTATAGTGCTATATAGCAAAAAAAAAAAATGCTCAGTATAAAAATTGAGAAAATCGAAAGCATAGCCGAACGTGGAATAGTATCACCTACCTATGACTGACATTGTATTCCATTCTTAAATGAACTAGCAATCAAGTCGGATTACGGAGAATTTTAGCTTTGTGTTATATTGTAATGAGATTAAGGGCGGTACTAAATAGGAAAATAGGTAACTAACCGTAGGATTCTTTTTTTTGCTTCAATTCCCTTGTGAGAAATGGAGCAGATGGTGTAACTCATCTGGTTCTTAAGAAAAATTATGATTGGACCTACAATTTTAACTGCCTGGGAGACAGGCTATTTTTTATGGTAATTGCAGTTGCCAACAGAGGACAGATTTTTTTTTTTCTTATAACTTATTTTATATTCTTGGTTGCCACTCTCGAGCGGTTTTTTCCAACTGACGGCAGCTGACCTGATCATATGAGTAGTGTTTGGTGGCAATATAGCAATGCATATAAAATTATACTTTCTATTTATGAATTCAACTTAACTTTATTTCAAGGAATGTCTATTATGTTGAGATAAACTTTCCGAAATAGTAGACAAACAAATTTTCACTTAACTCTAACGTTAACGATGACTTGTAGCCGTCTACGAAAATCATGCCTGACCTGGTAACTCTTTATTCCTCGAAACACCGATTATCGCCATTAACCACATATTCGAAAAGATATTTCTCCCCATTCATTTTTTTCCCCAAAAACCAGTCCGCTAGAATGCTATTTACACGATACCCTTTAGTGACGCGAATATTGAAAGACGACTACCATTGGGGGTAACATTTTGCTGGCTTTTTAAAAATGGAATTGAGCCACATTTGCCAACAATATTCCATAATTATATTTCAGCACATTTCCTAATGCGCAATTTATTTTCTCTGACTTCTATGCCTAGTACAGCTTAAGCCACAGATATGTAATACCAAAGAACATATAACTGTTAGATGTTCTTTGGTAATACCCAGATTTGGACGTCAATTAAGTTGGGACCGCCATTTTATGGTAGAAAAGTTTTGAATACGTCAAAATTTAGGGCTCAATTAGGGCTAATTTAATGACACTTCCCCGAATTTAATACTCTAGTACTTTTTAAAAAATCCAAGGATAATCCAACTTTATTAAAAGTTAGAACCACCAACTTTAAAATAGAAAACGTTTTTTAAGACCCCAAAAATCGTAGCTTTTAATGGCTATCTGCAACAAATCAACGGCCAACCATGGTTAGAATTTTAAACTCTTATGATACACGGTAATTGAGAGCAAACAAATTTAGTTTGCACTGACCACTGTGTAAAACTACAAAAACTTAATAAATTGCAGAGAATAAATGTAATTAGTCTCTCCACATAAATTTAACGTAAATTCTTTTGTAATTTGACAAATAGCGAAAAGCGTTTATCATGGTTCAAAAACTAATCTTCCTCATGTTTTTCGTTATGAAACTCAGCAGCACAATGGAGTGTAGGTACTCGTAGAGAAAACAGGATGTGTGGTAACCCAAATTTAGCGTAGTGAAATTCTATTTGTGTTCAAGGCATTGAATGTCAATTTCTAAGCTGGGCACCAATTTAGCATCTACATTTCGCTGTTGCAGTCAGTAATAGTTAACCGCTGATTCATGCTTTCTTAGTTGGTTTGTTGGAGATTAGGCATAATAAATACTACAGCAAAGCAGTCAAATAAATTATATTTTCTCTACATTTCTGTGGATAACGCCTTACTAACTTTTATCAGTTCGGAAAAGATTAGAGTATTCAACTCCTTTCCAGTATTATTTCTTGAACAGATTTAATTCGACTGAAAAACACAGTATTATTAAATGTTGGGAGCGTGTAGGTTCAGAATGGATGAAGCATTTTGTTTTTTAAACTTTTACTTTTATGGTTTCTTGGCCTCAATTGGTTTCTTACTTTCGGAGAAAAGAAATTAAATTGGCCCTAATTGAGCCCTAAGATATTATGCAGTGCACACTATTGTGACAATACTATTTAACCTATTCTCAGTAGTGGTGGTCCTAACTTTTAATAATGCTGGATTATTTGTGGATTTTTTAAAAAATACGAAAGCATCAAATTTGGGGCAGTGGCATTAAATTAGCCCTAATTGAGCCCTAAATTTTGACGTATTCAAAACTTTTCAACCATGAAATGGCGGTCCCAACTTAATTGACGTCAGATTTGAAACCAATGTTATAAGTTTGCTTCTCATGAGCCAGCCAGTCTTATCTTCTAGCAAAGTAAAAATCTCTGAACCTTAACCAGCCTACATTCCAGCCGAACAATTTGGTTGCAGCCTGCGCTTGAAAAATAAGAAGAAATTGTGAAAACCATAGAAGTTTTATCAAGATATTCAAAAGCTTTAGCAAAGAATTTAACCAAAAATAATGTACGAAAAACCATGATGATGTCACTGCCTACGGGGCATGAATGGACTATCCTATCTCCTTCAATATCTGGCTATTACTTATCTGTGCTTAAGCTGTATCTGCATCATTATTAACGGATCATTTCGAACATTTTTTCGGTTTGTATGCATAAGTATAGGTACCTAACTCCCTGTCATCTATTGTTTTAAAAAAAATATTATGCTTATTTACTATTCAGATACCTTTTTACTTTTAATTAATCGATTAAATATGAAATGTTTTTGTCCGGACACTGAAACTGATATTTTAGTAGTCGGACAGAAGAGATGACATTTCTTAAAGTACGTTCGAATATTAAAAGTAAAAAAAAAAAGCATATTTAGCACTTCCTATCTTATTATGTTATTGTATTAGGGGGTAAGCAAAAAACAATCTCTTTTGAAGCATATTTTCACTGCCAGGAGAGGGTATCCGGAAAAGAAAATGTTTTTTACCGGACATAAAAAAATTTAATGAATTTAATGAAAATTATTCAAATTTTCGAATAAATACTAAGTATATAAAATATAATACTCAATATAAATAAAGCAATACATAATAATGTCCAATGCAAGTTGTAGGTAACTTTACATAAAACACGTATAGGTATTAGGCTTACGTACCTATTTTCTCAAAAAGGACATGCATGCTGTACCTAAATTTTGGATACATTCTAAAGAAGTTTTAAGGCTAATCTGTGTATACTTGTCTTATTTTTATTTAATAAAATGAAAAGTGTCTGAATACTAATGCAGTTACCCTATATATATTTAATTATCCCAATACCTCTGTGATGTGGTTATCCTGTGTCATGATTACCTGCTTCAGCATCAAGTTTTCTTCTTTTAGAAATTTTACTTCGCTGCATCTCAATTATTCCTACTCCCCATCCTAGTAGGGCTCGCACCCAGATCCATAAAATTATGTTTATTTATAGGTACTACATCCTTCCAAAGATCCAAAAATATTTAATAATATCGCAAAAAAAATTATGTACCTATATGTAGGTATACCTACCAGATTGAAGAAATACTTAAACTAGCACAAATAAAATATTATTAAATTTCTTTTTTGACGTATAGATTGCCGGATGAAAGGAAAGATATAATTCGAAAGATAATAGGCCTATACTGATTTAAAAATTCCTTGTATTTAACAATAAATTCAGTAAGAATTTAGTCCAACTTACAATCGCCAGTATTATTTTCAATACACCCTAAATATTTAAATCTAAATAAATTTTGGTGGGGGTCAGTGATCAGATCGTTCAATTGAATAGATTTAAGAACGCAGCCCTTATGGCTAGTGGCTCAACCTTTGTTCCACTTTAAGTCGTCGCCGTTAAATCTTATAGAGGAAACAGGAAGTGCTGATACCAAGTCCAAATCCATTATGCGGAGAGAAAAATTATTTTTTAACAGAAATGTTAGACTAAGAATCTTGGAATCAAGGATAGCAAAGGCTTCTGGTTCCTGGTCAAAACCATCAGAAACAACTTCAGAAACTCATTTATACCTCCACTATTTAACAATGCTGAAGTGGTTGCTGACTTCATGGATGAAGCTAATATTTTAGTTGGTAGATTCGCTTCAAATTCTCGTTTTCTATTCACTTCACAGACCTTTTTTTTTTTTTGCATATACCGTGTGGATGTATACATATACAAGAGCTACTACACATCCGTAGGAGAAGTGTGTTCAAGATCCTTAAGGGGATAAGTGTCTCTAAAGTCGTAGATCCTGGATGGTTTCTCACCTCTGTTAATTAAAAGGTGTGCCTCATCCTTGGCTAAACCTCTGCGCAAACTATTCTACTTGTCTTATTCGACAAGAAAATTTCCAACTGGTTGGAAACTAGCTCACGTTCAACCTATTCCCAAGAAAAAAGAGGGTAGCGATTCCTCAAATTATCAACGAACTGCAATCACTTCGATTCTTTCAAAGGTTTTTGAATCTTTTATTAATTCCAATTTAATAAAGTTATCTAGAAACCAAATAACTCATCAATGATCGCCAATATTGCTTTCGGATTGTATACATTCGTCTTCTGACTTAATAATAATAATAATAACAATAATCATTTATTTCAGCACAAAGATTACAAAATCTTATTGTACAAAGTGAATTGGGAAAAAAAAATTATAAAAACAAAAAGTATAAAATGAAAAATAAAACTAAAATTAAAATAAGATAAAAATCAAAAGCAAAAAGTTAGTGTTATTTACAAAGAAAAAAAAACTAAGGAACAAGCAAGAACAAAATAAAATAAACTAAATTACACTAAACTATATGAAAAAGAAGAGAGATTAGATAGAAGATAGATAAAAGAGATACATATAGACTAAAAACTGAGAGACACTCAAACTGCCAATAATTTTTAACAAATATCCGCTGATTTAATAAGCTCTGCAAAAGTTCTGCCGACAGTCGTGCATTGAACATCACATGTTAAAATATTCCACTTGCGAATGCTTTGGAAAAAGTAAGAGCGCTGTCCATACCGCGACCTGCAACGAGGGATCAAGAGTTTCTTATGTCGATTGCAAGAAATTCAGTTTCTCGAAAAGATGCGATGACTTTCGATTGTACATATATCAGTTTATGTAGAACTTTTAATCTGCATTAGGGCAACCAAGCAAGGTTGATATAAAAGCGATAATGTAACTGGTCCGAGGCAGCCTGAATACGTAGCGTAACGCGTCATTGTATGCAACCAGGGGTCTTCTAGGACACACTGAGTCCAGAGATAAGAGTATTACGCAACCATAGGTAAAATGAGGTATTACCAGGGCTTTAACCAGTTTTTTTTTCGTATATGAAGCGAGAGTAAGTTAGAAGTCAGCCACAGCTACCGTAGACACCCATATATTTTTCCAATTGTAGCACTGATATGGTTGCAACATGAGAACCGCGAATTAAGCTCAAAACCCAGGCTCTTTGGAGAATCCACATAGGGAAGTCTGGTGTTATTTATAATTACTGGTGGTAAAATATCAGTATCAATGTCTTTTCTATAGATCGCCAGACAATTTGATTTAACAGGATTTAGTTCTAAGCTATTTCTGTACAGACCAATCATACACACGGTGGAGATCTTCATTCAGTCGGCATATGAAATCCTCTGTTAAGCCAATTGGCCTGCTGAGATACATCTGCACGTCGTCGTCAGCATACAGATGTATTGCAGCGTCATGGATTACGTCGGTCAGGTCATTTATATAAAGGCTGAACAAGAGTGGGCCAAGTATTGATCCCTGGAGGACACCACTATATAAATTCGCCGAGTCAAGGAGGGAGCTCTGTACTTTTACAAGTTGGCTCCGTCCGTTTATGAAGCTCTTGAAGAGCTGAACAGCAGATGAAGAGAAAAAGAATCCTTGAGATATAGCTTTTCCAGCAGCTTATCATGATTAATAGAATCAAATGCTTTGCTGAAATCGAGCAATACGAGAATTGTAAGATGGTCATTATCTAGAGCTTCGTGAACATCTGACGAGATTTTAAGCATAGCAGTTTCACAGTTATGATTTGGACGAAATCCAGACTGCCATGTAGTCAAGTAGCCGTTTTTATTTATGTAGTCGATGATCTTCTTCAATACTTTAGAAAAGAAGCAAAGAAGACTAATTGGGCGATAATCACTTGGAGCAGAAATAGAAGACTTTTTGGGGATAGGTATTGTAAGCGCTTGTTTCCACTTGGTTATTATTATATATGGGTTAAAGCTTTGATTATTTCCCGTGCTTCTTTTTATTACGGGTTTATGGAACCCTAATCTTCACAATTGTGGTGATCCAAAATCATTACCTTAGATATTTCAAAGGTCTTTGATAGAGTCTGACATCCAGCCCTTTTTAATCAAACTTAAAGCACATGGCCTCTCCCTCTTCTTCTACTATAGATTGAAATTTTTTTATGTGATCGCCTAATACCAGTTGTACTAGATAGCGTTTCACCAAAATCTCACTCTATAAATGCCGATGTCCCCTCCGCACGGTTCTGTTATCGCTCTTCTTAATTTTCTTTAATGATCTGATTTTCCTTACTTAAGCCTATTCATAGTTTTGCCTATCACAATAGGTACCCTTGATTTCGCTTACTGCTTTAACACTGTTACACAGTACATCAGACCTAGAATGGAATACAATTCCCATATCTGCTTTTAGAGCCTTATGCCTAATCTACAATGCATGGTAAAACCACGTCGTCAAAACGACATGGATTTTTTTGTTTGCTTCCCACTCTTGCATTTGAAAATTCATGCTTGCAAAAATGTCTCTTCTCTTTCATTTATTTGACGACATGAGCACGAGATTATGTGTAGTAGTTAATCAGCAAAAACGATGTAGTAATACCTCAGATGTATTCAGCATAATTTAGAACCATGTATAAATTATTGATGCCAAATACTTCCTTTGATATAATTCTGTAATGAAATCGAGAAACCAATTACATTTATGATAATTGACAGGTCAACAGCTGTTTAATTTGGCAGCTTACCACTACTTACGTATTTCGTGCATTCTTCAGCAAACGATATCTTTTTGACGACGTGGTTTTACCATGCATTGGAGATTAGGCATGAAAGATCATTGGCGATTTGGCAATAACTTGTGAGATCGACATACTCGAGCGCCGCCGCAATGTTGGATGCTTTCGCTCTTTTCCCCCTATATCCTTCCTACCATGCTGTGCTTTGCATCATAGGGTATTTTCTGAGCTTGATTTATTATTCAAACTCTCTTAACTTTTTCATGAAGTTGTATACTTAAAAAGTCTGTATTGCATCTATTCTGTGACTGCTATTTAAAAAAAAAAACAAAGTACGTAGCACTTTAATTCCTGTATTTTGCAAAGTTACAATTTATGATGAATTTGTCACTTTCAACAAAATATATTTTCCTATTTTACTAACTTTAATAAATGATTTGGAAGTTTTACACTTTCACCATTTACAAACCAAAACAAAATAAATAATTTAACACCTCGTTTGACTTTCGCGAGTGGCAAAAATTAAACGTTGAGCAACTTTCTTCGTTGAAAGTGGTAATTTATCTGTTCGACCCGACTCTTTTAAATGATAAATTTTGTGCATTTGATATTGCGAATGTCTTGGAAATTTTGACATGTTTCCAGGCAATACCGTTTTTAAATCATAGTTGCTCCCCCTCCTCAAAAGAATCCTGAATCCGCTCCTGGTGTGAATTTAGGTATATAGTAGGTATGTATATAAAATATAGTAGGTACCTAATTATATAAATATACTGCAAGAAGTAGCGTATAGATAGGAATTCAGCGGTCCTCCGCGAAATTTTTAATGACCCTTTTTAAGTATAGATTTAGAAATGGAAGTCACAATTTGTAACTCCTCAGGTATAGTCAAGAACTGCACTTTATAGATCTAAAAAAAATTCATAATTGAGAGCAAAAAGTTGTGGAATAGGGTTGTTTCCGCAGTGATCGACCTCTTAACGAAAATTTTTAGTTTATATTAATATAAATTGGCTCCCATTAAAGTAAAATTAACTAACAAAACTAGAGACCCTAATATTTGGTGTTTGTGATATAATACAGTTTTTTCTATAAAAATAAATCGGACATTTGGAAAAAACGTAACAAATCCACTTTTGCCGATAGTCGACCAGGCTCATCCTATGTACGTCCAGGAGTTCTCTAGTGTTTGACCATTAAACTTAGACTGAATCAGTTGAATTACTAAACAAACCTAAAGGATACAAATGACTAGAAATTGAAACTACAAATAAGAAATATTTTTAGAAATAACAATTATAAATTTTGAAATAATTAAACTACTTGTAAAACGGTGATCGACTATTGGAATTAGTAATATGTATTTTATCAATTCTTTTTAGCAAAGAGCACTTCATGCATTTCATCCTCAAATTTGATTACATTAATGTTAAATTTGTTCAAGAAGGAATTTATTTAGAATCTCCGGTATATAGCAAAAGCTAAAAAATGTTTTTAATTTGTTATTTCATCACACAACCCATTATATTTTTGGTGACAAGTTTCAAGCCTTGGTTTTGACTCATCAATATGTCCCAAACAGCGAAATTGAGTGACTTGAAAAAATAGAATAAAGAAAAGAAATGAAATAAAATAAGTAAAAACGAGTTTTCAAACAAAACTGAGGCCAAGTCGCATGAAAAAGTAGAAAATAAACTTTTCTTCACACACAGAGGTGGACTCAGATTTTAATCGTTGACGATCACCGATATATTTCAGTAAGATCAATCAGAGGTAATAAGTGATTTGATTCATGAAGAGAAAGAATATGCAAAAGAAATGTCCCAATCAAAATATCTGAGTCCACCTCTGACATTTCTCTTGAATATTCTTTCTCTTCATGAATCAAATCACTTATTACCTCTGATTGATCTTACTGAAATATATCGGTGATTGTCAGCGAATAAAATCTGAGTCCACCTCTGTGTGTGAAGAAAAGTTTATTTTCTACTTTTTCATGCGACTTGGCCTTAGTTTTGTTTGAAAACTCATTTTTTACTTATTTTATTTTCTGCCTTTTTCACGTTAACTAAATTGGAAAATTCTGCATTTTTCCTGAAACAGATTTATCTCTAATCATATCGATGAAAATTTTTCCGATGATTTTCCTGCTTTTCCGGGTTTTCCATGGAGTTTTCCACAAAAGCAACTTTATGCAACTCATTTCGCTCTACAACTTTGTCTTAGGTTGCAAAACGCTCAAACGCTTCCTTGGTCGGAAAAACTCCGGAAAAGCGTTTTACATGAATTTTCCTTCTGCAAGTTTTCACCATTGTCGGAGAAAGTAATGATGCCAGTTGAACTTGATCCTGCATAATTTAGACAACTTTTTTAACGGAAAATTTTCCGGAAAAGTCGGAAAATTCGGGAAAATTTTTCGAAAAAATCGGAAAACTCTGCATTTTTCCTGAAACGGATTTATCACTAATCAAATTTGTACCAAATTTTCAAATGATTTTTCCCGATTTTCCGGGTTTCCATGGAAATTTCCGGTTCAAATTTTGACAGATTCAATTGTCACGCGACATGAACCTGTGTACCAAATTTCAGCTCGCTGTGGTCACGAAAAGTGGGTCTACGAGAGTGTCGAAAATAGTAAAGAAATATATAGACAAATTCGTGTACGAGTTAGGGAAGGCTGGCCTCAAAAATGAAAAAAATTTGAGAAAAATAAAAAAAAAAATTTTTTATTAAAAAAATTTAAAAAAAACCAGATTCATTCGAAACGAATCGAACCTGTATACGCCTTTTTGAACAAATATAAGCTTACCCCGGTAAAAAAAATCCGAAAGAGTAATCTCTACTTCTATTAATGTTAAAATAAAAAAATAAAAAATAGTTTCCTATGCTCTCCCAATAATATGTAGTCGAACTTAGGGAGCTAAGCAGATTTAGGTTTCCCTTATTCGACCACACAATAAAAGGTACTATTATTAAAAAATAAATAAATAAATAAATTCACTAGCTCTAATGATCAGTACAACAATCTTTTATAGTTTATAGTTTTACCTACAAATTTAGTCAAAAATAACACTATTTTTTAACACTGAATTCACTAAATATTTATTTCTAATGGAACACGTGACGGAGTGATGCGAATTGCAAATTTATATTACAACAGTAGTAGTCAAATTCTGTTAGCTATGACTCAATTAGAAATTCATAGAGTCACAAATTAAACACTTGGTTAAAATAGTGTGCTAAGTACTAATTATGACGTGTTTTCCGCGCGTATAGTCGAGCACTGGAGATGGTCGGACTAATGCAACTATACCCTATATAGATATATCTAGTTAAGTACGGATATATGCATGTAATAATACATACATACCTACATATTATACCTATATATATATCCTCTCTGGTGAAAAAATAAGTAATAGCCCAGCAAACATGGCGAAACGCAGAAGATTCACTTTCTTATTACCAGGACGATAAAATATCTCGTGGATGATAATCATATTCGTATTGCATTCTTAACTTACAACGGGGGAAACTGTTACCCCGAAGGCAAAACATCCTGAAGAAACGAATGTGTATCTTCTACGCGATACGTTAAAGTAAATTGCCAACATCCCTTCCTGGCGAGTTATTTTCATATCATTAATAAGAAACGTATTCGTTTCTTCAAGATGTTTCGCTTTCTTATCGTCTAAGCAAATCGTTCCAGAATCGTCGAAATAAATCCTTTGGAATTTGAAGTAAGGGAATAAAGATGATATTTGTTTAAAGTAGGTATATATTTATTTAATAAATTTTTTTTTTTAATATGGATTGGTGGAATAAAAATCACTAGAGAACTCACAAATTAATTACTGTCATGGAGTCTAATGACGTGCTCTTCCAAATGATAAATTTGTGTATCATAGAGATGACAAATAAGCGAAATTATTGTCGTTTTGCTTCCATATTTAAAATCAGAAAACAAAATTGTTTGTGATTTCATCTTCTTTTCGTCTACGCAAGACAAGAAAGAAATCATTTCACAGTATTTGCTTTAGTTTCGTGTAGAAGATATTTTGGCAATATCATCCACATATCGCCCTGAAGATTTTTCATCCAAATGTTTGCTGGGAGGGCGAAAACACGTAATTTTGATGAAGTGATTTCGAAATCACTGTAGGCGTTTTCACTACCGCTGGAATGATTTCGTTTGACAGGTGCTACACTTAAATACCAAATTGGCATGTAAAATAATTAATTACATAAATAATTTTGTAATTAAAAGGATATATTGTCATATAAATGTCAGCAACTATTAATATAATATTTAATTTAATTTTAAAATTTCGTCCTTACAAATTTATTGACAAATTTATACAACAAATGTCAAATGAGAAAAAGTGGGAGCCGAAAATGGACGCGTTCGGGTAAATTTTTGTGATTTCCGACGTGATTTCATTGAAATTACGCAAAAATAAGATGATTTCGATTTAGTTTTTTTTGTACTGGAAATTACGTGATTTCGAGGGTGATTTTATCGAAATCATGCTGATTTCGATGTAGTGAAAACACCCTATAAGGTGTAAAATTTGGTATTTATCTTCAAATTTTTTCTTATATCTGATAGATTATATTATAAAAATATATATGTGATTTGAATTTTTTCAAAATCGGTTAAACAGAGCTTGAGATATCTTGCACACCAGTTTGAAAAGCGTAGTTTCGGGAAAAAACCCCAAAAGAAAAAACAACTACTCCCTGCCGCGCTCACTTCTAATTGCTATAACTTCGGAAATAATTTAAATTTTGAAATGGTTAAAAGCCAGGGACCAAATCAGTTATGACTTTTTACGTATAAAGCCAACTTTACCTGTTATTCCTGACCGGTAATAATTTGAAACTAAAAAACCCAAGCTGGAAAGGCTTTTTATTTTATCTGGCAAAAATAAAAAGCCAGTTTGGCTTCTTATTTTTTCGAGCTGGAAGTAACAGGTTTTGAAGCTGGTTCTTTTTTTGAGGAAGTATAAAAAGCCAAGTTAGTTTCTTATTTTTTCTAGCCGAGTATCATTTTTAGCTAGAAAAAATAAAAAGCCGGGTTCGCTTTTTATATTTTTACCGAAAAGAATATCAAGCCGTTGCGCTTGCTTCTCTAACTTCAAAACTATTACCGGATAAGAATAACAGTAAATTAAGCTTTTTTCGTAAAAATTCATAACTGGTCCGGACCCTGAAAATAAGATACCAGCTTAGCTTTTTATATTTCGGGCTTCAAAATCTGTTACTTCCAGCTCGAAAAAATAAAAAGTCAAGCTGGCTTTATATTTTTGCCAGATAAAATAAAAAGCTGGAAAAGCTTGCTTTTTTTAGCTTTTTTAAATAAAAAGTTAAGTTTTCAAAAGCTTTGCAGGAATCGAAACGGGTTTCAAGAGACATCTTTTGGTATATTCCACAAAATTCCAATTTATCCCAGCTTTTTTTGTTTAAAGTTTTCAAAATACCAGTTATTTTCGGTCCCTGTTAAAAGCTTAAAATATTCTCCAAAGTAGGTACATAAAGGGTTTTCCAATAAGAGGTGTTATTTTAATTAGCCCGCTATTTCGGTAGATGTCGATACACGATACACGATTCAACAACGCATTTAAATTATTAAAATTCACTACAAAAAAGGTGAAAATGTGGCAGAGACGGTTCGTAAAACTCGAACATTTTTGGGCCGTCGTGAAGCACCTTGTCGGACCGCAATACAGAAATTGGTAGAAAAACTCGAGCTGTCGGGACAAGTTAGTGATATGAAGAATAAAACCCGTGCACGTCGCTCAAGAACAGCCGAGAATATTGCTGCTGTAGCCGAAAGTGTTGAAGAAAACCCAGGTTTGTCCATTCCTCGTCGTTCTTTGGAATTAGGCATTCCACAAACGTCATTACACCGTATTTTGCATAAAGATTTGGGTCTTAAGGCTTATAAAGTTCAGTTAACACAAGAACTCAAGCCGGCCGATCATCAACAACGTCGAGTCTTTGCTTATTGGGTCCTTGAAATGCATGAAAATGATCCGGAATTCCATCGAAAACTCATCTTGAGTGATGAGGCCCATTTCCACCTCGATGGCTTCGTCAACAAGCAAATTTGTCGCATCTGGGGCTCGGAACACCCAAGAGTTATTGTTGAAAAGCCTCTCTATCCTCAACGTGTGACTGTTTGGTGCGGTTTATGGTCCCGCGGGGTCATTGGACCTTACTTTTTCGAAAATGAGGCTGGAGCAACAGTTACGGTGAATGGATTGCGCTATCGACAGATGATTAATGATTTTTTATGGCCGGAATTGGATGGTGATGATCTGGACAACGTTTACTTTCAACAAGACGGAGCTACGTGCCATACAAGCAACGAAACCATTGATCTTTTACGGGAAAAGTTTCCGGACCGTGTTATCTCTCGAAGAGGTGATCACAATTGGCCACCGAGATCTTGTGACTTAACACCTTGCGACTTCTTCCTTTGGGGCCACGTGAAAGAGAAGGTCTACGCCAACAGCCCAGCGTCGATTCAAGACCTCAAAGATGGAATTCGTGAGGCTATCGAGGACATAGGGCAGCCACTTTGCGATTTGGTTATGGAAAATTTCATGAAAAGGATATGGTCCTGTAGGCGTGGTCGTTATAAACAATTTATCTAGCAAAAAAACTTTTAGATTTTTTAGAAATCTAATGGTGGTGTAACCACTTAAGCAATAAACATTAATTTTCTTTTAGAAATTTACAGAAAATGTTTCTGCAGAGTTATTTTCAGATTCTGTGTCGGTCTCGGTATCGTTAATTTTATTTGGAACGTATATACATATACTATATGTCTACCTCATATCACCCACGAAATTCATCCAACATAAACAATGCAAGCAACATTTCTTTGTTATTTCAGGATATTTTAAATAAAATCATCAGTAAATAAAGAGCGATGTGTGCAGTGCATTGTTAATGCCTAAGAACGTGTCGTATCGTACTGGTTCTGGCTAACAAAATCTAGGAACCAATTTTCTGGTACAACCTAAGCATATGGTCCTTATGCTATATTATTTTTGGTAAAATGTTAGAATTCTTTGAAAATTTTAGTTACCAGTTTGGGCCATAAATTTCTGTTGCGACCGCTTGGCAGGCCTTATCTACACCACTGGCTGCAAGATTTCGAGCAGTATATGACAATAAAGAGAGATAACAGTTCAGATGCCTTATTTTTCAAATATGTATAAGTATATGTTTTTGAACAGGGAATTTTGGACGAAATTCGATGGGTGTGGGGGCCTTGGGCACTTTAGGATATGGGCGCCTCTTAACAGAAATTATTTTCTAAAATACTTTGGTCTATCAACAGGAATAATTGTTAAGGCCTATCGCGCACTGAAGCCTTTTGTTCATGTAACTTTTTTGTCACCACCGTTAATTCCATAGGCTCTAATGGAAATGCTCGCAAGAAGTGACGTGATAGCAAGGTGACTTTTTGGTTCCTCTGGCTAGCAACTTTTGGGTGACGAAACTATCACCGTGTCTTTGCGTTTATATGAATGTACATGCTCTGGTAACATTTTTGTCGCCACTTGACTGTCATTGTTTTGGGATATGCAAGGACAAAACTTAACACATCTTTTTTTGAAAAATATCTCCTGCAACGATAGGAAGAGATAAATAATGAAGCATTAATACAAGAAGTATCTACAAATGAGACCACTAACACACACACAAAATTTGAAGGAATACTCTGATAGCAATTTGAAGATAAAAATGTGGGAAGAAATATCCATGAAAGTGTTCATAGACCTTAGCAAGTTCCTCTTTGGGTTCAATTGAGGACTGCATATTGGCACTTTGAATTATAGCAGGTGTCAAAATCTGTAGTAGTAAATCATCAAATCTTTCAATACTCATACAGAAATATCAAAGGAATTATTCACCATATGATCGTAGCTTATTAAACATTAAGTGAAATACACACAAATACACACATCACAATGTTATAAAACAAGAATTTTGGGGTCACAGTTACTCATTGTGTGCGTATTAAACTATCTCACGGCGACAGGACGGTGATAGTTACCAAAAAGTTGCGTGGCAAAAAGTCTCCATCAGTGGGCGATAGGCCTAACATGAATCAACATTATAAAAATTTTGAGTTTGGCTACCGAAAGTTATGAAAAATGCCGGAAATTTAAAAAATACTGGGGCTATAAACAGTCATTATTCGTTACTCTGTATGAAAATTTGTTACCATGTATAATAGAAATTCGCATGAATCCTATACAGTACACTTCCAGTAGCTAGATTCTAACAGGTAAACTAACTTGTAATAGCTTGTCTAACTAGTTGGTCATAAGGTTTTGTATAGCTGTTAACTTTTTTGTGTCGTTAAAGCAGCTAAGCAAATTTATATAATATGAATGTATATATATAGGACATGCGGACAATATCACAATACCACTAACAATCGGTAAAAGATTGTGAGTTGCGACCCAAGAGAACGACAGTAGGTATGCCGAATTCCGTCCCTGGAGTAAACATATATGGCATTATGTATGTTTAAATTAAATACATGATTTTATCACAATGGGCTCTATGAGGCTTAATTTTCCAAATAACAAATAAAAAAACCCCAAGATGTGTGCGCCCCATTTGCTATAAAGACAACTATGTAGTAAATTAAAATTACCTAAAAGTCAGTCTCAGTGCCGGGCATTTTATAGTCCAATAAGGCTTGGGCCTGGGACCCGGTGATTTTGGTGACCCTAGAGGCAGTGCCGGATAAAGCATTGAAATTAGAGGGGGGTCATTTCACAAACATCCAGCGCCGTAAGTCGTTTAGTTTGGCCAACGCAGTACTATAGTGAGGTACTAGGAAAGTTTCCGCATTAATCGGTGTGAATGCATTTTTTAGTATACTTTTCTTACAAAAAGTCATTCATTTATTCCAATACACCAAATTTATTTCAATGAATATAATTGTATGGATGTGATATATGTGTATAGGTTTTTCTCAGAATTTGAGTTTGGGACACCAACTTTGCGTGATCCAAAACCCTCGAGAAACACTTCCCAAGATACGAAACAGACTCTATCTCAAAACCACATCAGAGCACTATCTTAGTCCTAGCTCCTAACATTCTAAAATATTTGCAGCGTTCTTATGTAAAACCACTGACATGTATAATATGGACTGACTACGTTCATAGAAATACACTGCAGAAAGTGGGCTCACTTCTATATAGTGTTCTCTTTCGGTCTAAGCACCAAGATAACTGTAAACAACAAATAAATGAGTCGGTTCATCGAAATAAATGTTTTTAAATTAATTATTTGGGTTAATTAATGGTAAAAAGTGTTTTATCAAAGGCAATATATTCATAGATACTCAACAGAAATTCGAAAGGTTTTATTAAAATCACTTTTCAACCTCCTGGCAATTGTTTTTTTAATGTTGGTACCGACGTAAGAACTATTTTTGACACAAAACATTGTACTCGCAGGAAATAGCATATCGAGCAGTTCATATATATGCCAGTGTGTAAAACAGAGAAAAGTTTGGTTTGAATGACTCTTGCAGTTTGCACCCTAAACTACTATTCTATTAAAAAAAAAATATACTAAAAAATGACATGTCATCCGAACCGCTTAACCTTCCTAGTACGTCACTACAATACTGCGGTGGTAAACTAACCGACTTACGGCGTTGGATGTTTGTTTTGTTTTTTGCTCAATTTAATTTGTAAGATGACCCCCACCCCCCCCCCCCCCCCCTAAATTCAATGCTAGATCCTCCACTGCGCGGCAGGCTTTCAAATGGCCTGCAATCTACATCGTGCAATAGCCTCGCATTCGCCTAAGACGTACTCCGATGTTTTATCCTCTTCCAGACATAACCTACATTCATACATACATCTGTTGGTGATATGCCTATCTGATGCATGTGTTTGTTTAGTTTGCAGTGTCCGATTATCACTGAACCAAAAAGGTACGTAGATCCAATAAAAAAGTTCGTTGGATAAATTAACTGTTTATCAAGTTTCAACCGATGAATGTGTTCATTGTGGTAATGAACAGAGATACATTAAAAATTAGGCTCAATGAAAAGTTCATAGATACAATGAACTAAGCTAATTGATGATGAATGAATGATGAATGATCAAATATCTCATTTATGCATTATATTCATTAGAACAGTAAATTTCGTACGTAGATTTAACGTCCGAGGTTTATTGCTGCAATGTATCATATACATTGATCCGATGAATCTAATTTTTTGATGTGACATACATGAATACTTAATAGTTCCCTCTTGCCTCCTTCCCAATTTTCCCCTCATCAGCTTCCTTTATATTTTATCCCTTTTTCTCTTAGTAGTGTAGGTACCTAAATTTTACCCCAAATTAAAAAATACAATTACTGTCTTTATTTATGCACCCAATCTTTATTTTTTATTTAGTTGTTTTACACTCTTATTTGTAAAATTTTATTCAATTATGCCTTTTTAAATAGTCCAGCTATCCAAAATTGATTCTTTTAATCGCACGCGAAATCCATGTGAATCTAATAATAAACATAATTTTAGGTTTGTTGTTTTGTGTTTAGATGTTACTTAACAGTCGAAAACAGTTTGGAAGTTTATATTGTGGAAAACTTCCGCCATTTATGTTGAATGACATGCTAAATTCCACCTTCGATGGTTGGCTTGCACAGTTCTAAAAAATGAAAGGTAAAAAAAAAAAAAAACAAATGTTTAAAACTATATTAAAAGAGATATAAAATTGCACGGCTCCGCTATATAGTACATTGGACATAGTCAATGAAACTCTCGTACTGCTTGATTAAATACTTTTACGAACGAAAGCAGAAACGTTCATCGATCAATGTAAAAATTCATGAAATCAATGAACGATTTCATTGACACAAGCACATGTTCAACAAATGGCTGAAACTACATAAGTGGAATCAATGAAAAATTGTATTGTTTAATGCAAATGCCCACGAAAACGAAAAGTTCACAGAATAAATAAATAATATTCATGAAATCAACGAAAATATTATTATTATTATAACTAATAAAATCAATAATCACAGTTTCATAGTATTAATTACGTTGTTCATAGCAAGTGAAAAAAATGTTAATTAAACATTTATAGAGTCAATTAATGTTTCATTGAATCAACGAAAAATATCTTCATGATTTTATTTTCAGTGTATGACTGCTGTAATAATTTTGAGTTGATTCATAGATAGCCTTAAAGGATTCAGGCTCTCTTTTTTGGTGAAGGTATTTTAATGAATCTTTTGGTTAGTCTGAAACATATATCATTGAAGTCCATCTCTGGTCCACTTGGTTTTGATCCAGTTTTGACTAGTATAAGCTTCACGGCATTATAAGGTATACCGTAAAATAGTTTCGGTCATATGAGGGGCATAGATGCTCCTTTTTTGGCCATTAAGTCTGCGTTATCATTCCCATCAGTTCCCGAGTGCCCTGGCACCCATTGAAGTGTTAGATGATTCTTTGTGCCAAGGTTTGTTATTGCTTGAATCCATTCCCCACATTAACTTCGTTTTGATCATCTGAGATCATGAGATAATGAATGCTTTGAATGCCGTTTGGCTATCTAGATAGATCTATATATATATATTTTTGTTAGTGTAGGATCAGCTGAGATTTTCGTATGTACATACAACTAGTGATGGCATATACTTCTGCCTAGAATATCAAAGCATATTTTCCAGGTTTTGATAAATATAAGCTCTTGGCTTTACACCATATAATCCTACTCATACTCCTTTCTCGGTTTTAAAATCGTCGTCGGTGTATCAGAGATTAGGACTTGATTTTCTATCATGTTGCTTTAGTGGCTGCATGCCTTTTTTTTGTTCTGAATATCGCGATTATATTGGCTTACAAAAGTAAAATATTTCCATATTTACATTAAATCCAATTAAAATGTGAAAACAAGTGAAATTCATTCAAGATCAGTGAATAGAAAGGAGGAATTATTGTCGCGGATCGACATGCTGCAAACAAATCTAGGAACGTGGTACGGTCGACAAATTATTGCTGTACGCATCTCTCATTTGCATAACGATTTCGTACAAAATTCCGTCAGTAATTTTCTTAGATATTTTTTGAATTTTTTAAAGTAAGTGCAATAAATGCTATGCCGTTATAAGGAGGATAGTAAGGGCTATTCTGAAGCTTCACTTATAAATTACCAGGTACTTGGAAATTTTGAAAACCGTTAAAATTGCCCACAACCCCCCTCCCCCCTCATCTATTATATATCACCCTGTATAATGAAAAAAGTGATAGGTATTTCACATAAACACTAAAAAAAAAAGATTAGTTGCTTTACACCAATGAATTTGTTTCATTAACAAATAATATCAGTTGATTTTCAGCTTACCAATCATATTCGTTAAGAAAACTTATTGGCATTAGTTGATTTAGCTAATCTTGTTTTGTCATAACATTTATGAATTCAACTATTTGTTTAGTTAGCTTTGACAATCTTTCGGAATTCCGTATCCGAGAATCTTTTGTTTTTTCAACTAATTTTTTTGTTGAATTAACTAATTTTTTTGTTGAATTAACTAATTTTTGCATAACGAGTTACGAAAAAATAGGAATATCACAGCTAAAACAGTCGTTGTATATTCCAGTCTTTAGAAGCAACTATTAGAACAATCGATTAATTAAAATTGCGCTTTCAGCAAATTTAATTCCAAAAATTAACTAATTGTTTAATTGATTTTGAATATAGGATTATTTAAAACAACTGAAACATTAGTTTAAATACATTAGTAATCAACTAATCGAATTTGTTAATAACATATACAATAAAATTGGAAAGTTCAACTAATTTTTACCCTTGGAACAGAATGAAAGTAGCCACCACGCAGGAAATGTCACGCAGAAGTAAGTCATAAGGCAATGACATTAAATGACCGCAATGAACGTAGGCATCGTAGCCACCACGCAAAAGTTGCTCGACTTTCAACTTTAGCACAGTTATCCTGCGTTGACATTTCACAGCTGATTAATATTTTGTTTGTTTTAAAATTTCGTATGCTGGACATAATAAGTTTCAAAGAAAATTTAATTATGGTGGTGAAAATTTTTAAAAATAATAATATTGTGGTCCCAATTTATTATTAATACAGTTAAAAACATTAATTTAAATTTCATCTTGACGCAGTCATCAATGATCATTGTGTTCACCATGTTTGGTGGCTACGATTTTGACACTTCATTACCGTATTGTGCTTGGTGGCTGCGATGCATTCTGTTCCAAGCATTAGTTCAACTAATTTTTAGTTAATCATAATAATAAAATGCTATGAATTTAATTATTTTTATTTTTATATATCTGCCCGCAGTAGGCTAATAATATTTTTAAAACAGAAGAAAAACAGCGTTCCATATGGCCTGAAACTCTATGTATAGGTACTCATCAGTACGACTGAAAATTTCTGCCTGCTATAGACGCTAAACAAAATATTAAGCAATCCCCATATATACACTCAGTATAAGTTCTGAGTGTGAATTAGATGAGGCAAAATTTTCTGACTTGTTGATTTCACGAATGTATAAGATGAAATTAAAATGTTTTAAAATGTCCAAGCAAAATTGGTATTGAAAAAAAAATTGTTAAAGAAATTCAGATTTGTCGATTCAACAAATGTATTGGTTTAAATTAATGGTTTTACGCATAAGTTTCTAGAACGATGAAGTAAATGATGGTAAATGACAGTAAAAATGGTTATAATTTATATCGCAGGTAATTTCTCAATGCAAGAGTAATTTGACGCTAAACGATTTCCCAGTACACTCAAAATATTGTAATTTTTGTATGATAACACCACGGGTTTCAAGATTTATTGCATTTTTAATATTATATTCATAATTTTTCGAAAGTGCCATACAAAGAATTTTAACTCTTTAAGCCAAAGCGTTTTTGAGTTATCGATAGGCAGAAAAAATCTAAATAACCAATTAGTACATAAATATTATGCGTGGATGTCCAATCCATTTTTTCTTTATTAGCAATATGCGTTACCAGCGAAATTATAAACTCAGTAAGACTTATGGGCGAATTATATTATTGATATCAACTAATGTAATTCGTTAATTTAGAAAATTTTGATATTACATCATATTAAAAAAATCTTATTAATTGCATAAATTCGCTAATATAACATCATATTCTTAAAAACAAACAAACAGTTTCTTTGGTCCTGCAAAAAAATTAATAATTTTATATGTTGATTTTACTAATACGTCTTCTAAAATATGATTAGTTAATTTATCATCAAACATTTGTTAAGTGAACTAATTGAATTAGAAGCTACATTTAAAGTATTTTCCAAAACAACTAATTCCAATAAGAAATTGCAACTAATTAGCACTTACAATTTTATTAATTACTTAATTGTTTTTCCAAATCAATTTACAGGAATTACTAATGTCCATTCAACTAATCGTGATTTGTCGTTTTAACTAATAATTTTTGATGATAACAAAATGGACTTATCGTTTCCAAATTTGTATGCCGCGCCGTATATCGTAATCTTAACAAATTTTATCAGAGAGAGAGAGAGAAATCCTTTTCAATATTAAAACTTTCAAAAGTAACCGTGAAAATACAATTTTGCAAGAATTTCTAATTTCGCTAAAATTATTTCCATATGAAAAATGAAGTGAAGTGAAATTTAAATTAGTAAGGGGGATATCGTTTGATGAGTGCTTTTGCATGGAAAAGTAGAGGAAAAAATTATTTCCATTTTTAGTAAACTACCACAAAATTTTTGCCAATGCAAATAATATTTTTATAAACTGTTCTTACCAATTGAGATGATTATTTTAATCTTATTGAAAAGTCTTTATCGTTTACTGTTTTGCAGCACCTAACCCATAACAATACATAAATTCATAAATAAATCATAATAAAAAAAAATATATGAATGAAATTTATGCTCATCTTACTCTACAAAACATAACGAACACATGATGAGGTCTCGCAGTATGAGCTCGTTATAACCAGGAATATTTATTGCTTGTAAAATTTAAAGTAGTTGGCAATTATCAATACAAAAGTTTTTCAATGATGCCCCTCATAAGATAATTCCGTGTTTTATGATTAGATTATATTGTAAAACTAACTTTTTTTCATAAACACCCACAGCTAATAAAATATAACTATAGTTAAAGTGTTGACATTATACTTAGATACTAAAAGAATATTGAAGTTTTTATCTTTCAATTCTATGACGCTTAAGATAATATCAGATTATTGGAATTGTTTCATTTTGTATTGCAACAGCAGACAGAAGATTATTCATTTTGATATAACTGTATATAGAAAATTTTTAAATTGCTGTCTATTTTTCCTTTTATTATCGAAATTTATATGCCTGCGTAGGTACTTACTTAATTAAAATATATTTCCATCACCGATTTCGGTTTATTGTATTCTGTAGATAGGTCTATCTTACCTGAGTATACCAATTTTTAAATACCGAACCTACCTACTTCTTCCAGAAATTTTGTATAACTCATCCGATGTAGTTAAGTATGTACCTAGATACTGTTGCCGAGGCGCCGAATCTGCAAAATCTATATAACGTACCTACCATTCGAAATTTAGGATATAGATGACAAATATATACCTTCAAAAATCTGAAAATTTTTGCAAAATTATTCAGGTTTTAGGTTAGATATTATAAAAAGGAAAATTTGGCCTTCATCAGAAGCCGACTAAAACGATTTTCGTGGGAATTCCAGATTTTTTTCTGAAATTTTACTCTTAAATATATTCAAATGCATCAATTTGCATTTATGGCAGCTATAAACACCGGATCCTTTAATCTTTCCAAACACATTTACTTGGTTGACCTTGAACACTAATTGCGTATACTAGATAGATATATATCTTGAAGATGAAAACCAAAATATCGGCACAGATGAAAGGGAATTTTAGGGATGCGGAATGTGTGGTAGACAATTTTTATAACTCTTGTAAAATTACTTTACACCTTTATATTGCTATATACATATATGTATGTATGTGTCTTGAGGCCAGTTATGGCGTATAGTCTAACTTATAACAAGAGTTTATCTTTTGTTAGTGAAAATATTAAAGATAATGTAATAAATAATATTTGATATATTTATATGATTTAAAGCATATCTACAAAAAAAAAAAAAATAGAGTAATGTTGAGGATTAGTTTAGTTTACTATTATTATTGGCTTTAATTTTTTATTGTACTACCTTTAGATGCACACGATTTCAAGTAGATTTGAGAATCATGTAACCTTGTGCATCGACTTTAAGTCAGTTTGATCCCCAATTTTATAATAACCAACTATTTATAGTCAACTTAAATGTATGGCGTACCTAAAAGATGCTTTTACTTGGAGCTAACTTTTTGCTAGATGATCTCCAGCTGTTATTTTTTTTTGTTTTAGGTATTACACTTAGATTTCTCCAGAATAATTTCTGTATGATAAAGTCAGATGTCTCTACTTGTCTATTTGTCTCTGGGTTGTTATTTCTTGTTTTGAAACTACCATACTTAAAGAATTTACGACGACTGGAAAATATATTATTAGTTTTTAATTAATTTAATTTAATACTTAATGTAGGAAAAATTTACTTTGCTGCACTATTTTATTACATTTTCAGTCACATTTTTGACAAGTATCTATCTATCTTAGAGAGTAGAATTATGCTACCCTAAATAGTTAAATTGTGTAAATTCAATTCTAGTGAGCTTAACATTGAACTTCTATGGTAGGCGATCAGAGATAACCATACCGATGAGACTTCTCTGATCGCTGGGTCGAAAAGTTCAATAATTTTTTATTGCACTTAAAATGCATTTTGTAAATTTATTGAAATTATTTTCAATAAATTTCAGTCTGTTAGATGAGAAATCTCCTTCATGAGCTTAATTTGTTCCAGCCTGAAGCTTGAAAACTGGAAATTTGTAAATTATAAGAATAATTACAAATATTTATCGGATAATGTAATTTACTTAGGCATGTGACTAAGAGATACATAGATATGGTCACTGATCCTCAACTAATGATAACTTCTCAAAAAATTGAGAATTTTCTATTATAAATGTGATTCTAATTGTTCTGACTTCCACTCTTTTTTCCTCTGTTCACGAGCATCTTCAATAGAATCTCTATAATATCTATGCTACATTAGTAATATCTATGGTGTTTTAACTTAATTTTTAATCATATCATTATTAAATGATTATTAATGAAAAACTTGAATTCTCTACACGTATACATATATCACTCCATTAGTCTAACTTCATTTGTTCACAAAGCTATAAAAAAAAACGTAAAAAAGCAATTCAGTGATGAGCGTTTAAAGAACATCCGATAAATCCAAAAAATTAATTTGTCTATCAAAACCAACAGTATTAGCTTCTGGTAGTTATACAATCAGAGGATGTCTTGAAGTCGGAGTTCTATCTCTAATCCACTAAATAATCAAGGAATAGAGTCAAAAGGTTAAAACGATGTTTTGATGCATCTCTTTCTAGACAAAGACAGCTGAAAGAAGATCTAATTCTGTTCACAATTGGTGTGCTGCATTATCAGCTATCAGGCACAGAAGATAACCGAGGAGCTTGTCAAAATTTCGTAAAATTTTTGTAGTTTTTGAACGTTATTTATTTATTTTAAAAAAAAAATGGTCATTATATGATGTAAATAGTTCGAGAAAGGTTTCTTTAAAATCATTGAAATAACCTGACTGCTAGAAGAACTAATAAATCAGTGCAAAATATGCCAATAAATAGTTGTTTAACTATAAACACAAATACCTAGCTCTTCTAAATAAAATCTTATCTAATCTAATCTGCAGTATATGGGTACTTACCTAACTGCGTAGTAAAAAAAAAAATGTCAAACCTTGCTCTAAACTAAAGTAAATTTTAGTTGGATCTTGGATGCTTGCAGACAGATTTCACGAATTTCTGTCAAAATTTTCAAAACCGTATCTCAATTCTTAGTAAAAAAAAATAAAACAAAATTAATAGTTCGCAATCTCCAGTGTAGGACAGTGTTTACTGCAAATTAAAAAAAAAAATGATATGGTAATCCTTCGAAAGAACTGCCTTCTTATGGACATTTTCGAATCCACAATTTACAATATATGCAAGTATGTTATAATGAAAATTAAGACTTTCATATGAAGGAGTTGCCCAATTTTGCCCAGCTACGAACTTGTCCTTTGCTCTTTCCATAAAGCTGAAGTGTCAAAATCAATGATTTTATCTGTACATAAGACTGTTTTCTTTATGCTTCTCTTATTGTCTTCCAATCCTAATAGTCGAATGGTTCACAATATTGTCAACTCCGGTTTAATAAAACATTTGAAAGATAAATAGATATAGATCACGATTTGGAGGAGGCCTTGATCCTCAAAGAATGATGTCAAATATTTGGCTTCTTCTTATTTTCGTGATTAGGTTGTTTCAACTCTGGAGGAGATCTTTTATGCTAGCTGCATTGGCATAATGAAATCAATATTGCACAATATGTCTAAACTGTTCTCAAGATTTATGCATTTTAATTGCTACTGCTTATCGTTAAAACGAGGGAATAATCATACTCGACAGCACCTATTGCGATGAAAGACCAGCACTTCTGAAAGAAACACAATTTAACCGCCTCGCTAGACATCATTTCGAAACTTTTGAGAAGAATTTTCACTGATCTCTCCAGAAAAATTACCAAAGGCAGAAGTAAGTAACTCAAGAGCTTCTATATAGCCATCACTTTGAAGCTCTATAGAAAATTATTTGTTGAGCTCTAGCAGTAGTGCAACAAGGCCTGATTTAATCCGAATTGCGAATGTGCTGATTTTTATACTATTGTGTGAAGTAACGCATTTCTCATTTTCAATGTGAAATTCAGCTGAGAGTGGTTAGAAGTAATTTGAAGATTTGATTAACAAAAGTGAGAATGAAATAGAGAATATTGGCTTATTTAATCAACTTTATAAAATTTAATACCAAAAGCAAGCGCAAGCGCTTTAGATACTACTGTTCTCAGGAAGAAATTTTGAAGGCCTCTTATGAGATAAAGGAAGCACTTCTTCACCGATTATTTATCATACCTCCTACACGATAAAAAAAAATTATTGAAAATTCCATTATAATTGTTGGCATTTTATTGCCATCATTAATAGCGGAATATTCTATTACAAAATGTACGGTATATTATTATTTTGTAAAACAAAATTTTATGTTATGTTACATTACATACGACGAAGAATTTTCAATTTTTACTATATGTATATAATTTATGTAAAAGAATGTAATTTTTATTAATTGATATGTAAACGTTTTTTTGTATATTTACATAATGAAATATGTAAAAGTCGTTTCATGTTTGTAATTTTAACTGATTGGTAAAAATTTCTCATGTACATTCACAGGCAAATATCTTCTTCCATAAGATATCAAAATCACAGACACTCTCAAAACTGGTAACTGCAATAAAATTATTATTTTTTATTTATATTTTTTTATTCTTGGTTCTCTTACTATGTGGTGGAAAAAAAAAAATGTGGCGAAATTGCAATTTTCTTAAACTTTCTGAAAAAAACAAAATAAGAAATATTTATTTAGAATCATATTTTCAAGTTAACCATAAACTTATAATAATTCTATGTAATTTTTCATTGGACTGTTGGCTTGTTAATTCGGGTATGCGTTATTGAGTTGGCAGAACAGTTGAAAATTTCCCCAAAATTACATTGTCATAGAATACAAGGACTGGACACCTAGAACAAAAATATGCAACTCTTTACTAGAATATAAAATTAACGAATTAACGATCCCTCGACTTGGCACTTCATGCATGACGTGCCCAAAGGGTACGCCACCAATGCCTCGCTCCATACAAAATCACTGTTGCTTCGATCCGATGAAGAGAAATCCACAAGTTTTTCTTAGATATTTACTGGATATTTCTTCCTTCGAATTTTTATGCATCTGGCCGGGCCGAGAACAGTGCCTCGCTCGAATATAAAATCTAACAAGGATGCCTCGACTTGATGTAGGGAAGGCCGCAATATTTTCTTAGAAATTTACTGGAAATTTTTTCCTTAGATTTCCTACGTTCTTTTGGAGGGCGACAACAATTTTTATGAGCGCAGACGCTAGACAAGCAATAAGCAATTTTTTTTTTTACATATTTACACAAAATGTTTTGTTAGAATTTTTATTCATTTTGGTGGACGACTAAACTTATTTTCAGGTACAGTACGTACTTTCATTCTGTCATGCAATTATAATATACATATTGGTTTGTCTACCTTATAATAATTCCCGTATCATGCTTTTAACATTCACGTACTCACGTGGGGTTAATTTTACCTGAAAGATTTTGTATTTTTTATTAGTATGTATGTTTATTGTCACCAAAATGAATAAAAATTCTACATTTAATTGGCAAAATTACAAATTTATCATTGAAAAAATATTAATTTTATGTAATTTTACATTATTTTACCGGAATTCTGAAATTTACTTAAATTTTGAAGAAAATTACACAACTTTTATGCATCATTTTATGTATCATGGGTACGAACCAAAAATGTTTTTCGATATAGCCAAAAATTATTTTTTTTTCATAGAATTTAAATCGACCATATTTCTTCAGAATTTGTGTGCATTATTGGTGGCTGAACACGATTCGGATAAGTTATGTCTGGGCCATGATACAAAGAATATACGGTATGCTGGTATGAAATGAAAGCTCTTTAAAGCTTTCTGTGGCGTCATAACGAGCCACTTTTTAAAATGAACTAAATACCATTTTCTGTTCAAATGATTAATTTATTTAACTTCTTTTCCTTGCACGTTTATTTTATTCTTCCTTTCTATTTAAATGCTTAATACGAAAGTAGTTTAGCCTTCTTTCTTAAGTCTCTATTTGTTCTGCTAATTTAATGTTCTTTTTCAAATTACCTATAGCGGTATAAATAAGTTCTTTCAAGAATATTTATTTTGGGTCTGCTGTATTTCTTCTTTTGGATAAATCTTTTTCATAACGTATTCGGTAACGTACTCCAAGCCATCATATTTTAAATCATATATTTCTCCAATTTCAAGATCCGATCGATGCAAGTATTGCCCTGTTCTAATCTACAGCTTTTAATGACTACCTACTCTTAAAACAAAATCAATCTGAAGTGGTTTTCAGAATCAACTTCAAGGATACCCACTGAACAAAGAATATTTTCATTGCGTCCGATAAATAATAAGTATGAGCTAAATCTATGTATACTTAAAGTCTGTAGTAGAGGGTGGTCATTCAAACCACCTTTAGATCTTATGGAACTAAAGAAATTATCTATATTGTGATTTAGTCGACTTGTATGTAAGGATATAGTCTATTTTAAAATACTCCCTTAAATATGTATGCAAATCTGATTAATTTGTTATTAAAATGCCTTTTATGCATTCATTCACTCTGCACGTTTTAACCTAATGCCATCGACAAGAAAAGTGGCTCGTTTTGAGGTCATAAAAAGCTTAAAGCTTTTAGATACCAGCATAGCTTATATTCCTTCTATCATGGTCTGGACAGTCTCGCATTCGTGGAAGTTGGATTGATTTGGGTGCTTGGGCTTGTTAGCTACAAATTTGTATGAACGTAGATCTAGGTACATCAGCGCGGATTTTTGTCTCAGTCCTTTAAAAATGGTTTTCAATGTAGGAATGAATTGATTTATTTCTTAGATTTAAAATCAGGGGCAGGATTCTTTATCCACCGAGAATTTGGGAGATGAGAATATTCGTTTTCTCCGACTAAACTCCCTAACTCTCCATTCCCAATTCACAAACATGGTTTGAGAATTAGGGAAAATGTGAGAGAAACGCGAAAAGAGAGATTACAGTTCCCACTGATTAATTTGAAAATTCATATGTTACCTAGGTTACCTACCTTCTCAAAATACAACAAAAATAGACAATGTGCTCAGTTGGGAATTCTTCTTCTTACTTTTCAACTTGCAAAACATCGGAGAATTTTAACAAGTGGAGTAGAGAATTTATTAGATTAAGTTGAAGTTTCACTGTGTACTTGCATTTTATCATTAATTTCCTTCTAATCATACTTGCAATTGTAATGCAATTTCAATGAAATTTTTATCTCAATAAGTACTTTATCATATTTAAAACATTTCTGATGTATGAAACAATAGCTGTGTTGGTTTGTGTACCTTGTTCTAGAACTCCCAAATACTGGATAGAACAAATTGTTCTGTCGATTGAAGCGAACTTTTCGTACTGTTCGCTTCATTTATATCGTTTCTATGAAAATGTATGAGGCGCTCTTTTTGTATCTTTTGTTCTGTCCTACTCTGTGGACACAAAAGAACAAAGCTAGTATCTTTCGAGTCCATATTTTGTTTGTTAAAATTTGTAGTTTTCTTAAATGTGGAAACCAAAAAACGCAAAATCTACCTAATTTGGTTGTGCCGATTAGTGATAGCCGCAGGCGTTATTTCTCTAAATCTGCGATTTGTATCCATGCCAATAAATTTCGCCAAAGTGTGTAATTTTGTATGCTTATCCCACCCACCCATCGTCTCTCACACCCAACTCATCGCGCAAGACCACAGACAGACTTTGTTCGGACCATTTACAGCTACCAATTATGCATACGAATTCTGAAGAAATATAGTCGATTTAAATTCTATGAAAGAAATTAATTTTAGGCTATATTGAAAAACATTTTTGGTTCGTACCCATGATATATTTATTTAGCCGAGATCAGTGAGTTATTGAGGTTTGCTATGAGCTCTTCCATACATCACTTTCTTAGTACTACCGTCGATATCTGGGTATTTCTTTTCTGTGATATTAGGTTATTATGTAGTAAAAATTTTACATAAAGTTTATGTATACATTTTTTACCGTGTAGAGCGCTTCTAAAGAACAGCAGGGACGCTTCTTTTCCCAACGGGGAATGATCCTATCACAATTGTCAATCTTTTTGTTAAGTTTTTTATAATATTTGTGATACTTTTAAGGATTTTAACTACTCGACGAGGCTAATGTTCGATATATCTTCAATCTAAGGACCTTATATTTGATATCTTGAAGTATATCTTGAATTTGCTGATAGCAAAATATGTATATGGCTTGAAGTCTCTTGTTTATTAATTTAACTTAGTAAGTGTGGTATTTGAATGGAATCCTGGAAGTTGTGCACAAAACAAGGTAATCAATGTTAAATGTCAAATTATATGCATACGTATTACAAATCTTGCTTGTAATTCTAAGGTTTTCCATGTCTTCAAATTTAATTTTAAGCTTTTCTTGTGCTCAATTCAATATAAGCATAGCAAAGGCAATTCGACCATGACAGACTTGTTAAAAATTCCCGATTACTATGTATTTACTATTCAAACTGGAACATAAGTTGACTGCATTGTTACCGACTTCAATTAGGCATTTAATATAGAATTAACCACAGGATTCGTAATCTTAAGCACACTCTTTTGGGTTTTGTCTTCCTCTGTGGAACATTTAACCGTATTCAACGTGTCTTAGTCCCGTAGTTTTTTCGCGATATCACTCGTATTTAGAGGGGGGGGGGGCAGGGGTAGTGATTGCTCACCATGGGTTACATTATCAAAATGTGGCGCCTTCCTACCAACGAAATTCAGATTATACGCGAATGTAAGCATAAGCATAAATATACTGAATCTCTGTGAGGCAGTTTATCTCTAATATAGGTACTTAAGTATAATTCTGAAAACAACGCATATTTATTTTGTCATAAGTTAAAACAGTATTCGCCGCCGAATCGGTTTACGATGCTGCAGAATTGTTGCATGTACAGGGTGTCCCGTAAGTGGTGTAATATCCCAAGGCTACGGATAGGTCATGCTGCTTAGACGAGCAAAAAATTGTATGATGGTGGGGGGGGGGGGGTAATCGTAACGGTTTGCGATATAACGAGACTTGAAGATAATCGTTGGACCTTTCCAATGGTCTATAATTTTTTTCTTTTCTTCTCTCCGTTTTGTAGCTCAAACAATTTAAAATTCGGAATTTTCACTCGTTTTTGTTTTATTTATTTAACTACTATTTTTATCAAAAACACGTTAGCAGTACCAATTTTTCATACTGGTTTTAAGAAGCCCACGGCTTTAGCTTTAATCTATAACACTCTGTACCGAAAAGTTAACCCTTTCTGCATTTTTTGCACTTTTTCTTAAGCATATTCAGCGAAAATGGCTGAAAAAGTTCAATAAGTGCCAGAAAGTAGGCAATTATCTTTTGGAAATGACCTTTTTCAGCCATTTTCGCTGAATATGCTTAAGAAAAAGTGCAAAAAACGCAGAAAAGGTTACATTTTGGGTACCCAATGTCATATTCGGTAATTTCAAAGCTAAGCTTTTGGCCTTCATAAATTAAATATGAAAAATTAGTGTTGATGACGTGCTTTTTAATAAAAATAGTAGTTCAATAAAAAAAAAGAAACAGAGTTAATATTCCAAAATTTTAATTTTGTTGAGAGATAACTTCAAAACGGAGAAGAGGTGGAAAGGTCCAATGATTATCTATCTACCAAAGTTCAAATTATCATCATAGGCTGTAACGTTTAGAAGTTATAGGGTGATTTATAAAAACATACGCAAATATTTTCCCGTTATCTCGGCAACTGGTAGTCTTGTGTAAACCACGATGATTTATCAAAATAGCCGTCAGTTCGCTACACCAGTAAAATTGTAAGAATTATATACCTACATTTCGAAGTGATTCGCCACTTAAAAGAGATTTCAGATTTCGTATGACACGCGTAGCCTTTGTGTATAGAAGTATTTATATAGTATTCGCGAAAAAGTTTATCCCTTGAATATATGTTTACAAAATTTCTCACTTTCCTTAAGCGTCTCCATTTAAAAACTAGTTACGTAGGTACTTAAGCTAAATTAACAATGTTATTAAATTTAAAACTAACTCAGGGAAAACTTGAACACATCAGCATTTTAAAATCTTGGAAACTATAAAATTTTACCAATTCCGGAATCTACTAGTCTACTATAAAAGAAGGTAACAGACTCAAACTCAAACACCCTTTCCTACTACTATATACTTTATATCAAGAGTATAACATCGATAAAGAATTCGCTCCTTGCATAAGATTTTGTACGAGAGAAATTTTAGACTCGCCGGGAGAGACAGTTGGCTACTGAAGTGGATTATAATTATTGTTATAGATAATTCAGCAAAACTGAAGCCTAGACGAAGGAGGCTGTTGTAATTGCCTTATTTACTTATAATTAATATGTATACATATGTATTTATATTAATTCTATTTAGAAGTAAGAGATTTTCCTTCAATATAAAATGTGAATATACTTTCTTATGTTTGAACTACATTCTTGAACCTGGAGGTCTTTTTTTTTTTTTCAATATATGAAATAAAATTTATTTCTATACTATGGCGCCTTTTTTAATATGGCTAAATGTGTAAACCTAGATACGCCTCTGAGGACACTCAGGTATTGATGGGACATTACAGGAGTCCTAACCGGAGGACACTGCAAACTAAACAAACACATGCATCGGATAGGCATATCACCCACTGATGTATGTAGGCAATGTCGTTGAATGAACTATAAAGAAAGTGGTGCGCAATAAACCAATAAATGGCTGCAGTACAAGGGCCACTTGCCCCGTTTAATCACCTAAATCTAAATATATATAATGCCATTTCTCGACAAAAAATACCGTTAATTTAATGGTTAAATTATAATCCTAGAAACTCTACGTAAATTGTTGATTAGTATAGTATAAAATATGACAAGATATTTTATTTTTTATTTATTTAAATTACTTTATTGCATAATCTTAAGACTAACTTAAGCCTATTGCAGTAAAATTATTGATCCACAGCTACGAGGCCATCTGGGTACTATCAGTTACAGTAGTTAATATGAACTTAATGAAAAGTTCATGATATAGTTCAATATTGTATACCTAGCGGTAACCTATTAGTGAAAGCAAAAAATCGTGTTCAAAATTATAGTGTTAATTCTAGTTGTACATAGTCCTTATAAGTAAGCATACGCCCCCATCTATTGTGTTCAGTGCATACTCCAAGGAAATCTATGGGAACCCTCTTGTGGTTTCTTAGTCTAGATTAAGCTTATAATTATCATCATAAATCACGATTCTTATTCATTTATATATATATATTTTGTTAACACTGTTAATTACCCTATTCCTAAATGTAAATCTTGTTGTATATGGATGCTTCAATTTTAAATTTGTTTTTTTTTAAGAGCAAATTTTATACTTTTTCTTTTTCATTGGAATTTATGAGCTTAAATGAACTACGATTTATTGTCTACTGAATTCAAATGCCTATAAAAAGAATAAATTCCTAACGGCTCTTAAGAGGTTGTTTCCATGATGATAATGCTTTGATTCCACTCTAAAGCTGAGCGTGCACGCTAATTGCACATATTTTTAAAACAAACAAAAGAAATATGAAAACCCCTACATGTTGGAGACATTAATTACATAAAACTTCATTCGATCGTCGATGAAATTCTAAAATCAATGAAGTCGGGTGCTTTAATTATTGAATTTCTGTTTAGAAGAGAAAAAAAAATGTTGGACACAAAATTGACTGCTTATTTACCAAACGCCACTATACTTATGTCTCCCAAATCCCGTAACCTATTTGCTTTCCACTTTCTTGTGATTTTTCAGCATTTAAGAAAATTCGCCCTGGATTACAAAAATCGAATTGAGAATTTATGAAGAACTGTTGGTTTTATTGAAAACAAAAAACAAAAATACTTTGATGAGAAACATTGAAATGAAAGTCACCCGGCTATACGTAAATTTTTTAAAGGTGCAGAATTTTGATAATTTAAATTTTCTGGGCATCTTACCAGTTTCTCCTTCAAAGCTACTTTCATATGTGTTCAATCGATGCTTCATATTCCCTCTAATTGGGTTTTTTGATCCTTCAAAATGTTCAGCTCATCAAAATACCAAAGTGTAGGTAATATATAGTTTTTCAACTCTCCTTCCCGATTTCTTAATATTTCTTATTATCTGTAGCTCGCTCTGATAGGAACTACGCATGCCGTTTATGCGTTTCTTTATCAATTCAATTAGAGCATTGACCTCCTCGGTTTCATTAAATTTATTTCAGTTTTTTTCAGTTTTTTATCCTTCTTATACTTACTTATTGCTTTGAACTTGCGCAAACATGTAATGAGCTCTATAAATTTTTGAACTCATTTGTGCATATATTGCAATAGACAATCGCGCCAGAGGCTCACTATGCCTATAAAACGTAGTTTGATTTTACGCAAATTATAGGTATGTACTACTAAAAATACTATAACATATAACGTCACTACCCACGAAAACCATATTCAACGTAAACTTATTTCAGAATATTTTAAAGAGAATAAAATAAAATCCTCAGAAATTGTAAACAGAAAGCGATGTGTGCAGTGCGTTGTTAATGTCGTACGGATTCTGCTAACAAATCCCAGGAAGGAGTTTTCTGGTATAATCAAGAATGGTCATGATTCATGCGACATCTTTATGTTATATTAACTTAGATACTATGCACCAGAAAGTAGGTAGTAAAATACTATCGTACTTGGATTCGTACCGCAAATGTATTAAAACAAGTGTCACCATGAATTGGCCGCCGTAAGATGTTGGCGACAAGGTTGACATGAAACCAAAATATTTGCATTAAGTTGGGCGCCCCTTAATTGCTTTATAAATATCCACCACATTGTCATCCATATAATCGTTTCAAGTACCATTGTTGCACTTGATATAGAACAATTTGAATAAGACACTTTAAAGCAGCCTCCGTTGGTAGCAAATGGGCTAATTTCACTTCTGCTTTCTAATTAGTTTGTGTTAATAGTAAGAAAAAGGTTTTGGAAAGCAATTTGCTTTATATTTATTGACACCCCAAGTGCTAATGGATTTCGCTGATAGCTTCCTTTACATCTACGCAAGATATATATATATATAAGAAATACTATTTTCCAATTAATTCCTGGTTTATATGAGATGTTAATGATGTTAATCCTGAGAAATTTAAATATTTTTCCATAAAAGAATAACAACATTAATTGTTTGTATCATACCATTAAAATGAATTTTTTTAGCACATACACGAACCTCTGGTAGCGTCATAGAATTTGATTTGAGGTGAGAGGTGCGATTTGTGTAAAGCCAAAATATTTTTTTTTTTTTTTTGGAAGAAACATCTGCAATCGTCCTATAGCAACATGCGCCAATACACACTAGTCTCTACTAGCATTACATACCCAACAAAATGCACACACAACTCCAAAAATCCAGAAATATACGGCTGATTCAGAAAGGAATTTTTAGTTAACTTTCAGATAACATTCACTATTAGTAAAAATGTTTAGAAATTTCTACATGCATTTCTTGTTGTCTATAATATGACCCCAGCAGACATGTTAATATCGTTACTGGCTATAGATATATCCATATCGAGTTTTGGTGCTTAAATTTTAAAACTAAAACCAAATGAAAAATTGAGTGCAGTTTAAGTGCGGAAATGTTAAGCTCAAAAATGTTGAAATAATCTATCTAAAAGTTGTTAATTTACATAGATAAATGCCACACTAAGTAAATATATACCAAAAAATTATTAATGATTAAAAAATAAATGTTAGAATACCATTCCCGAACTAAGATTGAATGCAGGAAGAAAATATTGAATAAACAATTTTACTTTCTATTAGGAAGGAATTTTATTCCCTACATTATATTATACATTTTTTAATTATTGTAAAAAAAAAAATATTTATATGAACAGCATTTCGATATATACAAAATCATGACCGTTAATGCTTAGGTAATTAGTATGTTTATGTATTACGATATCACTAACACGTTCAAATGACCTAATCGGGTTGAATATAAGGCACATTTCTCTGTTGGCACAAAATATTTTAATTTATCACCTTAATTACAAAATTATTTAACTTTATAAATGCATAAATAACATGTCACTTGTACGAACTTTGTTTTAAAAAGTAAAACGTATGTACAAAAATATAATAATCAACACACATAGTGCCAACCAACAGTGTTCAACTTGAACCAAGTAATACTTCGTCAGCGATCATTTCTCTTGTCGCCAAACTCGCTGAATTCATCCTATTTCGAGATCGACTACGGCTAAGTTGAGCTCTTCTTTCTGCACCAGCTGGTCGTTGCCTTCGTTTTTGTCGATGATCTCTGCTGCCGAAAGCAGAACCAGTTTGTAGCGCTTCTAATAGACTGTCCATAACATCATTTTGTGTCTGTCCTGCATCAATATCAACTAAAGACAATTTTCTTTGTTGCCGTTCTAATAAATCTCGTTGTGATTGTTCTCGTGCTTCTCGTAATCTTATAGCTTTCTCTTCTTCTTCCCGATGTCGGACATTATCTCGATACGCTTGCTTAAAAGCATCCTTAAAAGTTTTCACATCAGAAAAGAAATCTTCCATAGTATATTTAAGCGGATCGAAAGCTAAAAACTCAGCTAGGTCTTTATAAAGTTTCTCCATTTGAACTTGCATCTTGCCTAAAACATCTACTTGTTGACGGCATTCAGAAGCAAATTTTCCCATTATTTCCGGAAATTTATCATCTTCGGACTGTGGTATTTTATTGTTATTTAAATCTGCTTCTAAATTTTTCACAGAATTTCGCATTTGCTGCATAGTTTTTTGTATTGTTTCTAAACTAACTCTTGAAGCCTTATCCACATGAGATAAATCGTCACTAAATGTAAGAGCATCAGGGAATTTCTTCTCAACTACATCGACAATAAAATGTAAGAGAGTTTGTTTATTCTCGAAATCTTTCATATCTTTTAATTTCGTCAGGAAGCTTATTTCAAAGCCATAGGCTTGTTCGTTCTTACTAAATGAATTCATGTATCTACCAATAAGAAGAACCAATTCTAGAATTTTCGAAAATTTCTTACTCTTAATTATTTCCTCACAGGCAGCAGTTCCTGCTACGACATCCGGTTTAATATCTTGCACCATATCAGCCATATTCAACTTGAAGCTTAAACTATGCAATCGTGGTAGTAATCTTTTGATTTCTCCTATTGTCGCAGCGAATTGTTCAACACCAGATAATTGTTCACCTTTTGCCTTTATTTCTTGCAATCTCTTCAGTTGCTCTGGTGTTGGTAAATATTGTATCAACTGTTGTAAAACATTGGCTGAAAGTATATCTACATCACATCGCAATAGACATATTTTTATTTGCTCGTACGACAAATGTTTTAATGATCCTCCCAATAAAATTGAAAGATTCTGTGCCGCCTTACCGTCGAGGACACGAAGATCTATTACATTTTTCTTGAGAGTAGTCGGTTTATCAACTGCGTCCTTGTTATCTTTTTTAATTGGCTTCGATGAAAATAATACAGATAGCTCGTTCAGAAAATCATCCGAAGCTAATTTATCTTCTTGACATTTTATCCAAAATGATTTCTCAGACATTTTCTGTGGCGGTATTAATTTCCAATTGATCCTTTTCATTGGATTTTTAACTTCCCACTTCTTTTTAGGTTTAAGACCATGTGGAAGACAATTTGCCATCATTGGTGGCGGTGGAAAGCCTGCCCCAAATAAGGGAGGCGGTGGAGGACCTCTAAATCCGGGTGGAGGTGGAGGAACTGGAGGACCGAATCCAGGCATTGGCGGGGGAATTGGCATACCACAACCTGGCATTGGAGGTGGCGGCGGTGGTCCAATTCCACCAGGCATTGGAGGCGGTGGAGGTGGTCGAGGAACACCACCTGCTGAACCAGGTAATGGAGGAGGAGGAGGAATATTGATTTTTGGCAGTTTTCCTTGCGGAGAACTGATCACTCCCGTTTCTTCAATCTGTTTTAGTTTCTCCTCTAAGTGAGAAGCTCTCGCTTCCGCTTCCTGCTTCGCTATTTCTAAACTTTCAATTTTCTTTTCGTATTCTTCTTTGCGTTTGGTTTCATTAACTTTCGATTTTTCAACTATATCGTCTAGCAGCAATGATGTGTCAATATTAAAATTTCTGTTGTCGAAAATTGGATCACAGAAGCCCTTGTGAAATACTATTTGAGAAATACATTCCTCGATTAATTGATAATACGCAGGTCGGTAAAGATGGTCATCCCGTATATACAGCAAATGTTGCAGTATGGAAAGAAAAAATGGCTCAGATGCAGAATCTAAGACCAAATTTTTAAGTACCTCAAAACAGTCATTTATATCATCCAATTCGAATCGAACATTATCGAATCTTTGGATAAATTCCTCGAAATCATCTTCTCGCATCTCGTTAAAAATTTTAAAATGTTTTTTTAAATTTTCATTGCTACTCTTTTCCACAATGTCCGTTAGCACGTCCAATTTCTCGAACAATCCCATTCGCATTATTTCGCATCTTAAATGTAATCGAAAGTTAAGGTCGTTTGGTGTATTCGTAATTGTATTTATAAAAATCAGACTATGACAGCATAAATCTCTCTTGGAATCGAATTTCGCATCAATAAAAAGCCCATCTACAATCGATTTGAATCTTTCTCCGCCCTTGTATTTAGTAGAAGCAGATGTTGTTATGGCTCGCAGTACTTTATCATAACCATTAAGATAGGAAACTAAACAAAGACTGGCTAAAAGTTTAAGTGCTTCACACATGGCTAGAGGTTTTCGTGGATCTAGACTTTGTGCTAACAGTAATACTACAGCATGTTGATCAGGTTTTAAAATCAAGTCTAAGCCCCATCTATTATTCATTACGGCCTTCAGGCATCGAATGCATTCAAGTTCGAGTTCGTTTTCATATGAACTTTCCTTTTTACATCTTCGTAATAAATTAACAATCTCATTTATTCCATCTTCACCGAATTCCTTAATCCAGCTTATAGGATTATTTGTTAACGCGACACGTAGGCTTTTTACACATTGACAGATCTTATGTTCACTGTGTTCTCCAGTCTTCAGATAGTCAATGTAATCATAAGGCTTTTCAAATCGAGAATTCGATCGATGTTCCAAGGAATTCTTTCCTAAAATAAAATAAAAAAATTGAAAAAAGAATGCTAAGATGGAAAATCTGAAAAATAAGAAACAAAATAGATTGGAAAGGTTTTGATGACTATATCAAAATAGCTCAACAAACCACGGACTTTCTAAAAAGTATTAGCGGTATTGTATTTGGCTGGCCACTTGATGGACAGTACAAATATTTTTTAAGCGAATTTGTTTTCGAGTAATTTTGTGCTACATTGGAAGAAAGACATGGTAAATTGAGCAGTGTCTAGTTGGACAAGTAACATCCGAATAAAAAAAATGTATTTCTACCACCGAGTTCCAAGGTTTTTATACAGAAGAAAATGAAAGCTAACGAAAAGATTGAAATTGAACCAATAAAATGTCCACTATAGATAGGAAGTAGCTCCCTATTGATATGGAAAAGACTTCTTGTAAATCTTTATACCGTGTGTAGAAACATGTAAGCGGCTTCATTTAAATCAAAATCGATTGCTTCTACTCTCACACAACACTAACAGATGCACTTCGCAAAGCGGGCTCATTTTATTCATATCAAGCTTTTTGCCAACTTTATCAAGTGCACTGTGACCTGATCAGGATTACCATTTTTATTTGTATACAGGGACAAAAGCCAAACATTAACATATTGATCTTGTTGTTGTGCATTTCGAAATAAAAATTAAGGAATATTTCGCAGCTACGCTAACGGGTGATTGAAACGTTTCCAAGAAGTATTAATGTGCTGAATGCCGGGATAAGAAAACCTTTTTGTTTCGTATTGAAACTCTCAGTCTGAGGAATTCAATCATAAGGCTGGAACCAAAAGAAACATTTATACTAGATGTGAGCCTTGGAGAAAAACCTCACAGAAGTATAGAACTCAAGTTAATCAGTGATTTCAGAGCTCTTGAGCGTGAATATTTGATTGCATGTCTCTAATTGAACGAAAACGCTGCTTCTAAAATAGTTAGCATTGTTTTAGAATTGCAATGGCACATTGAGCAGACAAATAAAGGGGTTTCCTTTGAAAGGAATATTACTTTTGTCAATTATAGCCTATGAAACTATTTCGACTAACGACAATTCCTAATAAAGTTAAATATCTTGTTAAAGCTTGCTTAGATATCCATATTAGGAGCATTTTCCGTTGGGTGACGCCCTTTTGAATATTCGGGTAAGAAATTTTGGCACGTAGTTTACTAAAATACAAATAATAAGATTAATAGGGAAAACTTCTATTAACATCGATGATACCAATACTATTTTTGTTATATGAAGCCCTTCTTACCTTTCAAATGCATAAACAGCATATCGCGTTTTTCTGATGTAGGTTTAAGAAGAAGCGGTTTAATTTTTGCCTCAGGGAGATTCATATCTTCAAATAGCTCAAGGAATTTTTGATCCACTTCTGTGTTTGTTAATCCTTTAATTTCATTTTCAAGCTCTTGGAGATCTGCGATATCACCATCAGTTGATACGGGCCGCCCTGAATTTGTGCCATATCCTTTTGTCTTTGCTTTCGGGCGACCAAACCAACTTTCTAGCAAACCTCCTCCAGACTTTGCTTTATCGTGCTTTGACATTCTCTTACCACCTGATGAATTGCCAAGAATTTATAAATACTGATTGTGAGTATGCATTTACAAAAATAACTTGCCTTTTCATGAATCTTACGTCATGAACAACAATGACTGAATTCCGAACACTTGTTGATGCTCTACTTCTAATATCTATTAGAATTCTGGATCCACTATTATTTGTTTATATCCTTTTTTCTACGAAATGCCCCAGCACATTTGTCACTTTAAAAACAATATTATTTCAGTTATTCAAGATGAAAATTACCCTCTTTCTCCTTAAACGACAAACCAATTTTTTTCCAAGTTTTTGACAATCAGTGACAATCCGATTTTCGGTAAAGTCAGGGTTTACAAAGGTTACATTTATGTCTTTTATAGACTTGAACCTTTTTAATGACGCCGCAGCATGTTTCACTTTTATTGGTTAAGAGATATTCGGCGGAAGGAAAAATTACGTGCTGCACTTTTCTAAGCTGCAGTATAAGCATAGAAATAGGTTTCAATTCATCCAAATTAGTTAGCAAATATAGGAGATTTAGAAATATTTTTTGAAAATATCACGATCTTCTAAAGTTGAGAATTTATTTAGATAGACAGATGTAGCTTTATTCCGTTTTGTAGATTTCGCAGTACTTTATACTGCTTCAGAAGCAGAAGAAGAAAAGAAGAAATTTACTGTTCGAACTGTAGTTAATGTCCGTTCGTACGGTTAGTTTTTGTGTTGTTCGAAGTTTGTGATAAATTTAAAATTACAGTAATTAAGGAAGGTAGGAATTTTTTGCAAAAGTTTTTTGGACAAATAATATATTCTTATAATTGGCTCATTGAATGCAAATGCAAATTTAACTTTAAATTTTGTACTTAGGTTATGTTTTCTTGTTTCGATAATTGAGCAAAGAGTACACTCACACTTTTGAGATATAAACACTTTAAAGTTTTAGATACTTTAAAATAAATATAAATAATCGCTGTATATCTCAGTTTTTGGTTTAGTATGTAAAAGAGTAATTATTTAATCCCTTGTTACAAACTCGCTTCCCTGTAAGAAGTGCTTATGAACAAAAACGTCTACTTTTAATAAGTCATTAAAATAACGGCTGCTATAAAACAGCACGGGATTGGAATTTAGTTATATATCTCTTTGCCACCAATATTTTGAGTACCTATATCTAGTTTGTATTTATGCACTTATATCAATTTTTAAGAAAATGTTACTTGTACCCTTTTGCCTTTGAACCACTTAATTGTATTGAAATTGAAAATATCAATTTGAAAATGAAATGGTTTTGAATTTGAGCATTTATGGGGTATAATTCAAATCAGCATAGAGAAAATATGGTAGAATAAGTGCTGACAGCACTCTGGCTGGCTTGCCTCCTAGTTTTGGGGAGATTTGAAATACCGTGTAGCGTAGGGTGATTGAAATGAAAAATGTATCAGTCCTGAGATCCCATTAACAATCTGAGATTCATTATGTGATTGGTGGCTGGAGGTGTAATAGTATGCTCCTGAAGAAAGGGGGCAGGAGAGTGTAACTAACCTATTTTTTGTGCTCTTGGGCTAGAGCTTAGAGAAATCCACTGTGTTTTAGCAGGATTGTTAGATAGATAGATCTTAGAGGGTGTTTTATCTAAGAAAGTTAACAGATTGTTGACAGTATCAACATTGTGGAATTGAATATAATGCCTAGCACTGAACACTCACCAACATCGACTTTATTGGAAGTTAAAGCTACCTTGATTATAAAAAAAAACAATTCGTGATTTAACCATAGGACACGGTACACAATGTTTTAATGTAACTATAGTAGTTTTTATGTTTTATCGGAATTTTATTTTTTTCCATAACATAATAAAAATATAAATAAATAGAAGGATCGTTTCTGCACTAATTACGGTTACAAAACCGTTTCAGGCAGTCAGCAAAAATCAATATTCGAGATTCACATTTAGTTATGACAAGATTTACTTTAAGAATATGAATATATTGTAGTTGTTCACCATGCACCCATCGTCATCCTAACTCTACCAGATTGGATAAATTTGTTAGCCTCGAAATTCTGATAGCTTGTAGTTCACATCTTGCAAATCAGAAACAGAAGCCCACGAACTGATTTAATCTCCACGATAAATTTAGTGTAAAACTCTCTTTATAAAAGGCTAGAATTAAGTTGCTTTCCTTCGGTAGATAGGATTTATTCCTCTGTATGCCATGTACCTATAATAATAGATCTTATAATTGTTTGGTAAATGATTTCTATCGACTAGCGGGAAATAAGACGATCAAAACGAAGTAATTTTTACAAAAATATAAAACTTACCTATTCTATGTGCGGCGGATCTATATATCGAAACTTATAATTATCATTTATTGGGTCAAAATAGACTCCTGACCACTACAAAATCTAAGCATATACAATAAAATTCGTCTAGCTCCGTTTTTTTCGAGTCCTCGAAGTATTTGCTTTTGCCAATCTTTCTGATGTGCCCCTTAAAAATTCAATTCTGGTTTGCTGAGTTCGAGGTGCCTCTGTCATTCTCGACGACGATGTAATAAGTATTTTGCCGTGATTTTCACTATCTTTGTTGCACACATTTTTACAGCTAAAACTTTTTAGTCTAACAAAGCAGTCCAATAAATTTAAGCGATTTTTGCAAAATTGGCTATGTATTTTTACAGGGTGTTCTGTAGACATGCCTTATTAGTAGATAAAGTTTGACGATAAGAACCCAAACGAAAATTATATTATCAATTTTTTAATACAAGCATCCTTCTTTAATAACAAGTCAAAAAAATTCTAGGTCTAAAAGACAAATATGTGACATCAATGATGATCTTTTTTGATGAATCTTAGACCGCAATAACCACAAATATGTGCTCCAGGTTGATCCTAAAATAGTTAAATCATTAAAAAGTGTCGGCTACCAATAACGGTATTTATTTAAACGAACCAAGTTTATGTAAACTTTTGGGTGCCCTAGTGGTCCATTTCCGCCATCACAATATACAACACGTTCAGTACATTCTTTGGGTGGGATTTCATCGATTAATTTGATGCCCCAGTTTTCATTGACGAAACGTTTTGCATTAGTAAATCGAACATTTCTGTAATCCTTTTCATCGAACACCTTTAAGCAATAAAAATGGTCTGGTTGTTTGCGTAATCAGTAGATTTTTCTCATTATTGGAAATGTTTACCTGTCCGGTATGGGTAACCTTTTTGAGATCTTTTCGGTCAGATGCCTTAGATCCACTGGATTTATCACATGCTGAGCTTAGGAGACGGCTTGAAGTTCTTAAAAAAACTTGTTTTTCAATAATAACTGCTCGCAAAGCCATTTTCTAGTGTGATAGAAACGTCAGAATTTTTAACAGATGAGTCTTCTTCTTCTACTCAATGTACGAAATTGGATCGGAGCATGTTTTCTATGGCCATGGCATACGAAATACATTTTATTGGGCGTGTTCATAATTTAACATTTATTCCTACCAAACGTTTGAATATGTACTTAAATTTATATTATACAAGTAGAAGATTTAAATATTTTTTTATAGTTCAATTTAAAGCAGCCAATTTGTGTTGCAGAGTTACTATTTCTGCTTATGCTGTAGGAGTGTAGAGTGAAGCGTGTGTGTGTGTGTGTATGAGTATTCTACCAAATTTGAAAATTAAAAAACCCATATAGACGTCACATTTTTCACATCCCATCGCAAGCACACTACTGGTTAATTAATCAGGTAATTCTTCAGTACTCTTCTGGCTAAATAAAATACACTGTCTGGAAAAATTCACCTATTTATTTTCTATGCGTGTGACTATCTATCTCCATGTTCAGTAGCTCGAATTTCAGTTACCTGCTTGCTCCTATTACTTGGTTAAATACTCAGGTATTATATGTACTAGCAAACTTCCAATACATATTAGTGGTTAATTACCTGGGTAATATTCTCGTTAACTAACTACATATTTAACTAGTTAGCAAAGCAGGTATTACTCAGGTTAAAAAAATAGGCAAATATCTGGTTAATTAAGTGAATAATTCACCTGGCCTGCAAAACACAATTGGTTATTTATCGGGTTAATTACTTTGGTTACCTAACTGCTTAGCGAAGTAGGCATTAACCAGTTGAAATGTGTACCTTAGATTTAATGTGTAGCACTTCGCGGTTTAAAATCTTTAAAATATATTGTTTTTTAAAAATTTATGGTCATCACATTCAGGCTAATTTTCCTGTTAACACTACCTGCAAAATTACCCGGTTATTTAAAAATGTGTGCAATCACACTAACAACAGTAAATTTTTGACGCTGGTGTTTGTACTTTCGGTAATCGTTGCTTGCGGCTTAGAGTTCCCAAGCCATATGAAACAGAAATCTATATGTGTTTGTGTGCTGGTCCGAGTCTCAATGTTTTATATTGATTCTAATGGAAAAATTAGTAGATATTGATTTTCTATATGCTATAGAGCCTAAACTACATACTATCCATACAGGAAAGTAGTCTTCCAGTAATTTTAAAGCTTGGCTTCTTTCCTTCCCAAGGGTTGCTCTTTTTCCGTCCAAATCATCCCTCTGTTTTCTGATCATGTTAAGAATCTTTGGTTGCTGATAAATACAAGGTTGATATGGCATTTGCATGTTAATTGTATTTACTCAAAACTATATTTTGGCCTTGGATCACTTTACGCGGTATCGGTGTTTCTCCCCGAAGCCATTCAAACTAAACTAGTTCTAGTGTTGATTCTCTCACAATATTATTATACTGTTGTTACCGTATATCCAATCCAAGCAGGTGCTTTATTTAATCTATGGCGAGCGCTTAACGTTTGTATTAGATAAATTTATAGACTGAATAGACTGGCATTTGCTGGTCCTGGCTTGCTCCCCAAATTTTTCGAGTATACTTATTCTTAGGGCTACACATGGTATTCTATCGGAGTATTTTTGCGAAAGATTTGATTGGATTAGTAACGATAGATTTAGGATCATTTTATCCAGAATGCAAGCTCAGTTCGGGGAGAAAGGCGTCTTTGTGGAAATTTCTTCTCAATACTATTAGAAAGCCGTTTTCTAATGGTTCATTCATGGAGATTTTAAATAACTGATCATACGCTTTCCGCTACATTGTTCATGATCAATCCGCGATGGGTAATGAGCTTATCTTATGTTCGCATATAGTTATTGTGATTGCTTGTTTTAGTCATGCTCAGTGAAGTAGTTTTAAGTTTAGGGCTAGGTTTAATGGTTTATTTCGCTTAATTTTGCTCATTGTTCTTAAATTTTTAGGCTTAGTTCTTTAAATTTTAGATTATCTTCAGAGTTGTTTGACTTTAAGTACTATTACCAGTGAAGTACCAGTACTCATAGTAAAAAAAATATTTAGTCTGAGGTTTTTTTTCCAGTAACGCCAGGAAAGTACTGGCGAGTACTGGGAAGGAACAGTTTTCGTACTGGTACTCACAATATTTTAAGAACCAGTAAAAAATACTCATTTTTATTGGTAAATTTATTTCTAGTATGAGTACTGGTACTGGGGCACGTAATGAGTAACAGTTTACTTGAATATCATACAACTCTGCGTATCTTACTATCATATATTCTGAACTACTTCTTTGTAAGTAATGTGCTTCTATATTTTCCTTTGTTAATTTTGATTCTGCTATTAATTAAGTATCAAATTGTTGATTTTTGTTGATTTATTTACCCACCATTCATGGACATTTTCATGGAAATTTTTCTTCGTATTATATTTGTATTTGTAATATTTTGAACAGATCAATTATTACTGATCTCGAAGCGGTCAGATTGGTTGGGTCTTTAGCTTCGGACATTACGGATGGGATGATTTTATGAATTTTTCCCAGATTGCGCTTGTGAATTTATGAGCTTTTTTTTGCGTATTAGTGGACCTTTGTTTGGGCTCTGTCGTAGGTTGAGGTATAAGTCATCTGGACTCCTGCAATCTTTCTTCTAAAAATGTTTGTATGCCATAAATTGTGTGGTGTGGTGAGCTAAATTTATAAGGATTTCTATTAGAGCTGAAAATTGGATCCGGATTTTCAAATATCCAGATATCCCGATACCAGGATCTGCAAACTATCCGATTCCTGAGATCCGGATCCCAACTATCCGAATCTGGACCTGAACTTTCCAGATTCAGACTAAGCAAAAAAGGTTCACAACTTCTTCCAGATTGTATTGCTTCATTTGGCAAATATAAATTTCAATTTTTCTAATGAAGCAATGCAATCTGGAGAAAATTTTGATCATTTTTTGCTAAGTCTGGATCCGGATAGTTCAGATCCAGAGCTGACCAAAGAAAAAGTAGTTAAGTACAAGTACAACTACAAGTACCGAAGGCCTGAGTACTTAAGCGTAATTACAAGTACCGCATGTATGAAAAGTACTTGTAACTAAGTATTAAGTCTATAAAAAGTACTGAGTACTTTTTGAAGTACTTTTTAAAGGACTTCTTTAGAATCTTTGTACCTTGGCAGCACTGACATGTATAATATGGACTGACTACGTTAATAGAAATGCCCTGAAAAAAGTGGGCTCACCTCTATATTGCTGACTCTTTGGGCCTAAGTACCATCTGAGGAACAACAAATAAATAATCCGTAAAAAAAAAATGTTTTTAAATTAATTATTTAGGGTTATGACTGATAAAATTGTTTTATTAAAGGTAATACATTCATAAGATGTGCAGCAAAAATTCGAAACGTTTTATTATAAGCGCTTTTCGAGCTGCGCGCTAATTTTTTCAACTTCCCGTCAATGATTTTTTTCAATGTTGGCATCGGCGTAAGAACTTTTTTTTTTTTACATAAGCAGTCCATATTATATATGTCAGCGGTTGGCAGTAATATAATGAAGTTTATATAGTTCAGTTAATAGAGATTAATAAATAAATATCTTATGAAAATAATATGTATAGTAATCAGTGGCTACTATTTATAGTTTTTTATAGTTTTCGGCGCTGCACGTAGAGTAAAAATTTCGCTTCTCGTTGCTACACTCATAAAAACTATTAAAGGTCCGCCCAAGCACCCATTGTCGTCCATAATAATTCTAAGGAAAAAACTTCTAGTAAATTTCTAAGAAAAATTGAGGCCTTCCCTACATCGAGTCGAGCCATCATCGATTTTATATTCGAGCGAGACGTTACTGGTTTTTGTTCTACTTGCCTAGCTTGTTTGTATGTTATTAGTTTCTCTAAGGTTCTGCCCATTGAATAAATAGTTAATAAGGAAACAGCATATCGGGTGAAAACCTAAGCCACTCGGTGAAATGTATTAGTGTGCTGTGTTTGCATTCATTTCGTCATGGTAGTAGTGAAACCGTGAAATTTTGAAGTGGTACATTTTTTATAATCCAAATTGCTATGTAAAATAAACAAATTTTTGGCGCCCCTTTATCTTCAGATAATATTACTTGGCGTTGCCTATGATTATTTAAGTGACTTGTTAAGCAGAATTTTCAAATAAGTGACCAGCCCTCTTGTCATTTCTCCCCCCCCCCCCCCGATCCGTGGGTTTGACTGTCATTCATTGCCTTCTCACGTACGGTGTATTCGCACGAAACCCCGCTTCCTTATTAGTTATTTATTCAATGGTTCTGCCTTGACGCGTGAGTGCGGCACATGCTTTGACAGTTCTTTGCGTGCTTTAAAACTCAACAAAAAAGGAGTTGCGCTAGAGATTGTGTTTGCTTTCCTACGAAGAGTTAGATATTTGTAGGTACTTAATAGACTTAGAAATACTTAAGTAAAAATCTTGGTACTTAAATACAAAACTAAGTCTTAAGTACAAGTAAATAGAAGCAAGTACTTATGTTCAAGTACTAAGTAGGGCATTTCAAAAGTATTGAGTAATAAGTCTTAAGTAACGAAAATGTACTTTTAGTAGTACTTAAGTATTTTTTACTTAAGTATTGCGCAGCTCTGTTCGGATCCAGATTCGTTTAGTTTGGATCTGGATCCGGATACCCGGATTTGAGGAATCGAATCCTAATTATTCCGGATAACCCGGATAGCAAATTATCCGGATACTTTCAGCTCTAATTTCTATGTATGTGCACATATCAAGACCGTAAACATATATAGTCGTAAAATTTTAAGTACCTAAGAAAAATTGTTAACACAAATAACTTTTATGATATTCAAAATGCATCATATTCTAAATCCAAATCCCATATCATGCAGGATTAAAACATATTTTCACTTTAAGGTAATTATTGCGGTTCTAAATGATATTTAGATACAAAAGCTTGTATATCACATCACATATTTTGGGCAAAATTTTTAGTGTAGGTACAATTTGACTAGTGTGACTACACAAAATACAATCAATTAGGAAACAGATGGTCATGGCAGTGCGAAATAATTTTCATCGAGTTAGCATATGAAACCGCAATGATTAATGCTCTAAATATCTCATCTAAGATCCGAATTAATTCTGTTTTAGTTCATGAAGTGTTGTAAATATGCACATTTTATTCGAAACAAGCAAATAAAAAATTGTGGCCTTTTCGATTTAATTAATGAAATGTGATGATTATCTTTGGATACGTGAGTCTTTTATCAGAGAACTTCTCGCATTTTCCATAGAACTTTTAATCATCGAGCTGTCGTTTTTTCCAACTTAGTCACTAATTTTATAGAGAAATACTCGCTGGCATAACGCATCAGGCCTTTATATCAAAATTAAGAAGAAAGAAGAAAATTGCCTTAGGATGAAATAAGATAAGGTGGAAAATAGCAAAAAAGTATTGCGATTGACGAATCGTTACAAACAGAAGGAATAGGGCCTCTAATTTGGATCTGATGACCTTGATGACATGTTTTACGATACAGATAACGGTTATTTTGGGAGAAGAAGTCGAAATTTCAAAAATTCAAATTTAAAAAGATGAGGACATTCTACAGAGATTGCGTTCAGTGCAAAAGAGGAACATTGAATTTCTCCTTCTAGTATTATACTTCTGCTATAAAAGTTGTCTGATCGAATATTTTGAGAGCAGCACTGCTAGAAGAGTGAAACATTAGGTTTGTGTTGGGGTACCATCGAAATCGTTATTACTTAATTTTTTATTATCCCATGACAAATATTGGGCGGAAATTGTAAATCGCCATCGGACAATTCTTTATGATTTTTGGTCTCCCTTTACTATCGCTTATGGGTTGTAGTACGCTGAATGAGCTTGGCCAAACCAATTCTATTTCTTTCTTTTCAAATCCATTCTGTCTTGGACTGAATGCATCAAAAGTTCTTTTGATACTAATTTTTATGCACTGATAGTCATCTACAATTTGGGGTGATAATATTATTTGTAATTTTTAGAGAGATACACTATTATTATTATTTGGTGGGGAGATGCAGACAGAGTTCCAGCCTCTCATCTAGTCAGCACTACCTATTAGATCTTTTGTGATATTACCCCTAAATAGTATTTAACAAAGTCTATGACGTTCTTGGCGGCCATCTTAGTAACATCTTGTGGTAGTCGGAATGCCCCTTTTCTAGGTGTCTTGGCTTTATGCGGCACAGAGCTCCACAGTCACATAGAACCTGTTCAACGGTTTCATCGTCTTCCATACAGAAGCGAAAGGTTTCATCATCGACCTTACCCATCTTTTTAAGATGATATCGTAAGTAGGCAATGCCCAGTAATTAAGCTCGTTATGAGCCTTAATTCGTTTCTGCTGAGCGTGAGGAATACTATTGTCTCTGTTGCGAGTAATTTATGAACTTCTTCGCCTGTCTTACTCAGCTCCGGCATATTTTCCCAGTGTGTCATTTTAATCCTGTCCTCCCAAAGCTTGAGCTATGCTGAAGTTTGGCTTTTTGGGAGTTGACATTATGTATATTTTGCCTCAAGCATAGTCTTGTGAATTATTTCGCGATCGCAGACTTCTATGTCCATCTGTGTCCCATTTAAGAGATCATTTTTCGAAAGGTAAGTCCCTAGTGTTCCACTGTTGGCGATCCACCAAGATCACCTTAAATGGAGTTTCAAAGTAATGTCATTTCGGCATTCTTGGAGGACTTTCAGGTGGCCAACCTAATTGTTTGTACCCAAGAGATTTTCCCTCTGCAGTCTAATTGCACTGAGGATAGCCTACTTCCTAACATGCAAATGTAAAGGGTGTAGGTTCAGCATAGCCTCTAAGGTTACAGTTGGGATGGTAAACATGGCCCCAGCCAGTCACTTCTAGATATGCAAGCCGTTGTAGTTTTTGTAAACTAGCTTTATCTTCCTTTTGTTTTTGACTACCAAACTAGTGAAGCGCGTGCGATAGATATACATAGTAATCCTTGCAGTCATCATCATCATCATCCACAGTTAGCTGATAGAATTGCTGAGGTTGCTGGGGTCTCCTTACCCATGCCAACATTTTCTTTTCGAAATAAAAACAACAAATCGGGAGAGTGTCCTATTATTGTCAAATTCCCCTCTGTTAACTATCAGAGACTCTTTCTTTAAAATGTCGCAGTGTTGAACCGATCAAATTGAGCCAAATTTCCCCTAGTTTCTCGTCTAATGGCAATGTGGGAGTCTATGAAAGTCTTACCGAGTACAACCATCGTATACTGCGTGAAACTCTCATTTTAAGAAGAGAGAAACATCTACACTCTGTTGTTACTCTGAACGGATCAGTGCATGTACGGGTTAGTGCTGAGGATGGATGGTTGAAGATCAGTGACAGTGAAATGTTAAGCCAGTTCCGCACCGTTGATGTTGCTCCCATGCCAGACATAATAGCTGATGCTAATGCTAAAGACGTTATCGGAAATGACGCTACAGCTGTAATCAACGATGATTGAGTTTAACTTCGACATCATAATGAAAGCTGTAATGCTGTAATCTTGTACATGGCTTTTATTGTTATCATAGTATAGGTGCCACACTGTGTCCTTCTTGTCGGCCTGAGAGTTCCAAGCGTACTATTTGTTTAGTTAACGCTGAATAGCGATAATTGGAACAGCTTGAGCCGAACTGGGGTGTTATTAAATATATTAAGTAAACGTCAAAAAGGCCTGAATTTGTGGTCCTTAAATGCCCGCAGTATTAGGAATAAAATAGATGACCTCAGGCAGTATTATTAGTAGTATTCCTTCGAATTATGTTGCTTTACCTGAATTTAATTTATATCGTTGCGATCATGTCGATCGTGTTAGTGGTGGTGTATCTATTTATGTGAAGAAATTTTTCAAATCAAAATTAGTAAAAATCTCTTCTTCTGCGTCTTGCATTAATCTTGTATGGGTGGAAATTTGCAATAGTCATGACCAAAAGTGCTTTATTGTTTGTGTGTATAGTCCTCCTAACTGTCTCAGAGATATAACGATGTGATTGTTTGTGGTGACTTTAATGTCAACGTTCAGCTGACTGGACATAGTAATATCCACTTGTATTCTGTCATCCAATGATCGGACTTACACATTATCAATCCTTTGCCCACACACCATAATGCAATTTCACCATCTGTATTGGATTTGATTTTAACCACCAATCATAACAAGGTGCTTTTGAATAATCAAATTGATCCTCCAAGTATCTTCGACCACGATATATTGTTTATCTGCTTTAATTTTACCACAGGCGGCAGTACTGCAATAAACTATAACTCTTTCCGTAATTATGATAGCATTAACTCCAGTTCGTTACTTGAAAGGTACAATAGTCTCCCACGGATAATATTTATTATTCTATGAACATTGACGATAAGATTGATTTATTTTATCTATTTATAAAATAAATAAATAAATAATAAATAAATAAATTTTATCTATTTATATACATGATGAGTTTGCTCCCCTTCGTACCAAGCTTGTTAGATCTAATGCTATACCTTGGTTCTCGTCAGAGATTCATGATCTTATAAATGAACGTGAATTTCTATATCGTCGTTACAAGAGATTCAGACCGAATAATTTAAGATTGGCTTACAGAAAAGTACGAAACCTTGTAAATTCCAAGATCAATACTGCTAAACGCATATATTTTAGCCAAATATTTAATAATAGTTTACCCCCTTAGATACTGTGGAAAAATCTTAAAACACACGGTGTTCATGTAAAAGCATTCTCTCACTGTGATTTAGAGCCTGATACGCTAAATCTGCACTTTAGTTCGCTTCGAAGCAATGCTATAGATGGAACTCACCCTTTGTTATCCAATTTTATGATATTCTGGTGGCGATGTGTAGCATAAATTCACATGCTGTTGGTCCTGATGGGATTCCACCCAATTTCATTAAATTACTATTGCCGAATGTTTTACCAGTCATATCCCACTTACTCAATCATATATTCAATTATTCCACTTTCCCAGCTATGTGAAAACATGTCCTTGTTATTCCCGTTCCCAAAAAGCCCTATCCTTCTACTCCCTCCGACTTTAGACCTATGTATCAGCATATTATGTTACCTTTCAAAAGTTTTCGAAAAACTTATAAGTAATCAACTTCTCAGTTATTTGAATCAGCACTCATACCTTATGCAATGGCAGTCAGGATATCGCCGAAATCATTCATGTAAGACTACCCTAGTAAAAGTCACTACAGATTTCAGATTCGCTTTGGACCGAAAAGCGATTTGTTACCTAGTTCTCCTTGATTTTTCTAAAACTGTCGATAGTTTTAATCACGAAATACTGCTAGATAAATTATATTCTAAATTTGGTATGTCATTATCTGCTATCAGGCTCATTCATAGTTTTCTTTCTGGCAGAACACAACAAGTAAAATTTGACGGCCGATTATCAAAGCCTATCAGAATTCTATGCGGTGTTCCCCAGGGCTCGATTTTAAGACCATTGTTATTTGGGTTGTGCATTAATGACTTGCCTTCTGTAGTAAGACACTCTTATATCCACATATACGCTGATAATTGTCAACTTTATATTAGTGCACCAACTAGTTTTATTAATACATATATATGTAAATAAATTAAATAGTCACTTAGCTCGCATTTATAGGTTATCAGTTGATAATTCCCTATCCTTTAATCCATCAAAATTATGCTATACTATTTTTTCACGCACGGAGCTTGACGAAAACTTGTATTTACCAATACAGTTTGCCTCAATAATTTAACCCTAAGTCGTGTTGATAAAGCTAAAAATTTGGGTGTTGTTCTTAATAATAAAATGATCTGCTCTGATCACATCAACTCATCTCTGGCAAAGATTTATGCAAACTTAAGAAGGCTCAGAATAACTGCGCCTCTTCTTCCAACTACAATACGTATAAGGTTAATTAAGGCGCTTATCTTTCCACTTTTTTCTTGTATGGTCTCGTAATTTTTCCCTTTCTTGACTCTCTGTGTGCTAGTAAAATAACTCAGCGGGAAACGGAAGGATTTCCGATGCATTTCGAAAACATTCTATGGAAGGTATGGAAGCAATACGCTCTGATACCCAGTTCATTTCTTTTAAAGCATTGATGTCCTACGACTGGAAGGTATATAAGGTTGGTATATACCTTACCTCTGCATGACCTTTAAGGTGAAAGGAAGCCTTATCCATTAATTCTTTGGAAGGAGAAAAGAAGCTTTCCTTATTAATTCTTTTGAAGGTGAAAGGAAGCATTACTTATTAGTTTTTTGGAAGCTGAAAAGAAGTATTAATTTTAAAATCTTTGTAAGGTGAAAAGAGTAATCCTTTTAAATTCAGTGGACGCATTCATTCAGCCATTTCAGAATAGTGAACGGAATCATTAAGCATGAATTTTCCGGAAGGTTTGAAAGAACCATTCAATTTAGGTGGTGGAGGTGGAGGGAAGCAGTCTTCCTATTTTCACTGAGAGTTAAAAGGAAGAACTTTTCCAGCTTTCTTAGAAAGGTGTAGAAAATAAACACGTCTTCACTTATTCGAAACTTGCACTTAAATGAAAATAATCCACTTATTCTAAAATAATGCACAAATCAGAATATTTTTCATCTATGTACATTTCCTTCCTCCATTGTTCTTAAGCCTCGTTTCCACTAATACAAATTCTGCCAACTTGTTCGGTAACATGTTGTGTACTTGTTGGGAGCCGACATGTTAGCTTAAACTTACAAGTATTTCCATTTAAATAAACTCTCGCCAACTGTACTCCATTGTCTTCCACTAGTTTAGCCAACACAACAAATGAGCGTTTCCATTGAAATGAAAAACTCACCCAAAAAATTCTGCGAGTTTTTACAGCCGACATCGAACAAGTTGCCAACATGTGTCTGAATTTTCCTATAGCGTTTCCACTTAGACAGAATGTTGCCAACTTGTTTCAAAACTTGTCCGGTAAGAAAATTTGTATTAGTGGAAACGAGGCTTTAGAAAAACAATGAAACTATATGACTCATTTTCGATCTGCACGCACTCCCGCGAGCTAACCTCTGCAAATATAACCGCACAAATTTCTATCTCTTTTCGATAACAACACGAACGAATATATCTACTCATTACCTCTGCCTTCTTTAGATATTCCCTGAAAGGTAAATAACATGCTCAAAAATTAGATTCATTATCACATTACGCTTGCCTTCCTAAACAAAGTAAATGTAAGGTATGTTCATATACTCATTCCTAATGCATTCCAGGTAATGTTGACAGTATGCCTTGTCTAAGTCAGGCATTCCCATTTTTCCAGCTGGGAAATGTTGCTTTTAATGACTGTGTTCGTTTTGTGCATGGCTTACGTCGTCATGATCTTGTATCGCCGCATATATCCTCCATAGTTGGTTGCTCCCTTAAAATGTATTTTGATGTTAAATTTTTGTGTTTTTTCCATAAAATAATTTATTGTAATGGTCCTGAGTATCTGTCGTCATCTCTTTCATTCCTTCGCTCACAACGGCGAATTAATAATATATTTATACCCAAATTTAATACTCTGATTGGCGAACGCTCTTTTTTGGTTCAAGTTGTTCGACTTCGGAACTCACTTCCTACTCATATTTAAAGATTGACTGCGCTTGGAGCTTTCAGGAATGGCGTGATGGAGTATTTTTGTGGTTGATGTACATACTAGATTTATGATTTTTAATTGTTTTTATATTTTTTTTTATATCTTTCTTATTTTACTTAGAGTAGTTTATTTTTTTTTATTTATTGGTTGTACTGCTATTTGTTGCTTTATACTGTTATACTCTCATACTCCTTTTTTTTATCTTTTTCTTATTTTTAATATGTTCTTTTGCTTTAGGTACAAACTAAAAGATGTTAAACTTGTTGCACTAAATCTAATTAATAGGTGAATGAGAGAATGAAATATTATCTCTCTCTCTCTCTTTCTCCCTCTCTATCTCGTATATATGTATAATAGCTCCATAAACCCTGACATATTGTCTTAAAATAAAGAAGCCAGCGGTGATAATGATAAAATGTTTCTGAATTTCATAATAAAAAATAAAAATGAAGAACCATTTGCAGGTAAATTGGCCTTAGTAGTTCCACATATCATGCAATGTAAGAAAAAAGTTTGTCCCCATTGTTACCTATTTTCAAGGTTATTTCCAAAACACTTAAATCGAGAACAAATCAAAGCATTAAAGTGTCTTGCAGAAAAACTAAGCCAGAAAAATGACCCAATGAAATAGATAAATGATATCGCATAAAGGAATCTCCTCAAGCGGAAAACTACATTACAACTGGGCGAAGTTTGAGGTATCTATTTCCTCGCATCAGTTTTACTTGAATTCCGTCACATAATACAATATAGAGAGAATATAATATATACTTATATAGAATTGTAGGAATTTATTTAAGAGATAGACACCCATTCACGTGCCCATATCTTTTGAATTTTCTGACATTTTCAATAAAAATAATTGAATAAAACACTTTTTTAAAATTTTATATCTTTCCTGGGTGTATTGGATATCATGCCCTTATCTTTTTGTCAAAGTACAGAAACAGGAATCCATTTTGGTTAACATTTATGTGCGTTTCATGAAATCTTTCTGTAGTTGTTCTGTTCTTCAATTGCGATTACGACTTCCGATAAGTGATTTAAATTGAACAGGAACAATTTCTGATCAGTCTATCACTTCAGGCTTTGTGCACACAAAATCATTTAAAGTAATTTGCTTTAGCCTCAGCATTTCCGTTCGGTTCTCTAATAATATTAAATTTGTTTTTTTTGCAATTGCTTGCATAGAGAAATTTATAGATCTCTCCAGCCAGTATTTACCGGTTTTTGGTAATATAATATTAGGTAGAAAGAGAATGGAAGTGGGGTGCGAGTAATATCTATCATGAAAAATGTTTTGATATAAAATTCAATAGCTACATACCTTCAAATTATCTGATCGATAGATGCAATTATATAAAACAAATACAGCTGCTATAGATAAATACGAATTCGGGAGTGGAGTAATAAATACAAAGAAAAAGGTTTAAATTTTTTGTAGGTCGTTTAAGGCAGAAAATGGTGTGTAGTATGAGCCCATTATTAATATTTATTCCTCTTTATTTTATTGCGACATCAGAACTACCTATTTAAAAAAAACGGTTTAAGTTTTCTCTCAAATAGATGGCCATACGTGTACTAAAATGAACTTCTACGTTGATGGGTTCTTGGATTTTTTCGTATATTTTTTTAATTTTAATTTTCACATTTATCTCTAAAAATTATTATTAACATGCTAAATTTTATGTTAATTAAATCTAAATGCTCGAACTCCAACATCTACATTTGTTCAGACAGCCAAGTTGCGCTTCTAGCTCTTTCCTCTCAAGTCTTTGAGTCGAAACTAGTCTGGAGCTGTTACTTGAAACTCCAATTACTGTCTAGGGACAACCAAGTAACCTTGGTTTGGGTCCCTGGACACAAAGGAGTGGACGGGAATAAAAAAGCGGACGAACGGGCTGAATATTCGTATACTGATCCCTACCCGACATTTAGCCTACCAAAAAGCCACTTTAGGGGGAAACTGCTTATGTGGGAAAACAGGCAATTGGATCTCATTTGTCACTGGTCATGGCCCGTTCCGTCACTTCCTGAAGAAGATAGGCAACTGTGTCGTCTGTACGAAGAGGAAGACGAATCCTCGGTGCATGTTATATGTGAGTGTCCCGCACTTGCAGGTCTAAGGCTGCAAATCACTGGAGGAACACTTATCTCTCCAGATAATATCTTCAATCTAACCCCAAAGGCAATAGTCGAGCTCGTTAAAAGACTCGATTTTGCCTAACCACTTTAGGGGAAGGCAGATCAACTATGGTCGCGGTGTGAGCAAGGTCCTGGAGGCCTATGATCTACAGATTTGATTAAATAGAGATTCACTTAAAATAATTTTCAGTGGAATATTGACTGCTGTCATTGTAGGAGCGTGTCGGGTTCCTCTTAGTGGTAATACCTATCTGAAAGTACCTACATTTGGTATTTTTGGTTGAGGCTGCGCAAAATAACGGATTATATTTAGTTGAATTTAAAAATAAAAGTTTTTATAATATGGGTAACTTGTAAGGAGATCGTTTTGATATTCTGACTAACTTTACGTGCGCATAATTTAGCAAAGGTAAATTTGAACGTTTCGGGAATTCAGTCACAAGTGTGAAAAGAGATCATTACGATTTTCTGATATAAAAAACAACTACCTAGGGTATTTAAAGGAATTTGCTTAGTAGGAGTCAGACCTGTAAGATTCCAAGTACAAGTACCACTACAGTACCAGTATCTGGACTTGAAGTATTTTAAGTACAAATACAAGTCCCGGTACGGTACTTAAAACATTTCAAGTACAAGTCCCGGTCGGATAAACCCATGAAAAATGTTTTGATTGCATTTGTAACGGGTTTTCCAATAAGAGGTGTTATTTTGATATTCAAAGAAAAATGCCATTTTTTGAGATAAATGATCGGATCTTTAATTCATTATAAAGAGGAAGGTATGCCGTTAATAATGGAAAATAACATCAGCCAAATGACCACCACGACCACGCCTACAGGACCATATCCTTTTCATGAAATTTTCCATAACCAAATCGCAAAGTGGCTGCCCTATGTCCTCGATAGCCTCACGAATTCCATCTTTGAGGTCTTGAATCGACGCTGGGCTGTTGGCGTAGACCTTCTCTTTCACGTGGCCCCAAAGGAAGAAGTCGCAAGGTGTTAAGTCACAAGATCTCGGTGGCCAATTGTGATCACCTCTTCGAGAGATAACACGGTCCGGAAACTTTTCCCGTAAAAGATCAATGGTTTCGTTGCTTGTATGGCACGTAGCGCCGTCTTGTTGAAAGTAAACGTTGTCCAGATCAATACCATCCAATTCCGGATATAAAAAATCATTAATCATCGGTCGATAGCGCAATCCATTCACCGTAACTGTTGCTCCAGCCTCATTTTCGAAAAAGTAAGGTCCAATGACCCCGCGGGACCATAAACCGCACCAAACAGTCACACGTTGAGGATAGAGAGGCTTTTCAACAATAACTCTTGGGTTTTCCGAGCCCCAGATGCGACAATTTTGCTTGTTGACGAAGCCATCGAGGTGGAAATGGGCCTCATCACTCAAGATGAGTTTTCGATGGAATTCCGGATCATTTTCATTCATTTCAAGGACCCAATCAGCAAAGACTCGACGTTGTTGATGATCGGCCGGCTTGAGTTCTTGTGTTAACTGAACTTTATAAGCCTTAAGACCCAAATATTTATGCAAAATACGGTGTAATGACGTTTGTGGAATGCCTAATTCCAAAGAACGACGAGGAATGGACAAACCTTGGTTTTCTTCAACACTTTCGGATACAGCAGCAATATTCTCGGCTGTTCTTGAGCGACGTGCACGGGTTTTATTCTTCACATCACTAACTTGTCCCGACAGCCCGAATTTTTCTACCAATTTCTGTATTGCGGTCCGACAAGGTGCTTCACGACGACCCAAAAATGTTCGAGTTTTACGAACTGTCTCTGCCACATTTTCACCATTTTTATAGTGAATTTTAATAATTTCAATGCGTTGTTGGATCGTGTGTCGTTCCATTTTTATTAATGGCGTAGTTTCTACTTGTCAAATGTCAAAAAATGACAGCTCCAAAAGTGACATCTACCGAAATAGCGGGCTAATTAAAATAAAACCTCTTATTGGAAAACCCTTTAGTAAAATTTAAAAGACATTGGTAGTTTCTTTTTTATTTTATTTATAAAAAATTCAACTACTACACTCAGGGCCGCATTTATAATTTTGGAGGCCCTAGGCGCAAAATCATTATCAGGCCCCAAAAAAATAAGTCTGTTTCAGTTAACAAAATATATATTGGACCTACATATGCATTTTTTTAGTTTATTGAAAACAAATGTCGACATTTCCATAATAACGCATTTTAATAACATAAAAATAACACTACAATGGTGTTTAAAAAAACATTTTGTTTTCTGGCTTTTGTTTTAGCAATTTTGTCTATAATCTCATCATAATTAATCGAGTCCATTACATCTGATTCAATCACTGACATATATAATTTTTGGGCTATATATTAACATACACTTATTAATATAGGCGAGATTTTTTGATGACATTTACATCTGAAGAAAACCTAACTATCATTCATGATAAATGATACAGGATAACATTTAACTAATGGAGGTAAATTTTCATTAGGCTCTAGTTTTTAAATTATGATTTTAGAATTTTTTTTATATTGTTGTTTTCGAGAAGTGATGTTTTAAAATGTGGCCCCCTCAAAAAGGCTATTTTTTAATAATTCTACAGATTTGATTAAATAAATTGAGATTCTCTTAAATTAATTTCGAATGAACATATATTGTTGTCAGTTTAGTAGTCTAGGATCTGGTGGGTATCTGTTAGAGGTAATATCTGAAAATATGTCCCTACTGCATATGTAATTATTTCTTTGGTTTGATATTTTTGGTTAAGCTTGTGTAAAATAACGGACTATACTTAATTTAATTTGAAGATAAGAATCTTATAGAATACGGGTATTTTGTAATGAGATCGTTTGAACGACAAAAGCAATATTGCGTCTAAATTTATATGCGCATAATTTACCAGAGGTAGATTTGAAACTATATTCCGTTTTTTACGTATTTATTTACAAGTTTGAAAGGAAAAAAAAATTCATGAACCTTTTTGCAGTCCACTAAAAATCAGATCCGTATTAAAAAAAATTAATTGCCTTCAAAATTTAAGTCAAATAGTTATATGTGGCGTAACATTCGTTCTCAACTGTCATTAAGAAGAGCATGGGAGTTATATTTATACTAATGCATAAAAGGATTTTTTCCATCTTAATAGCAGTGTATGTGATTTTAATCAAGAAATCAATTATTTACTTCAAGGTGTTTTTTTTTTAAACCACAAACATTCATTTTTTAAATGTGAGTCCAACGAAAATAAATCATATCATATCTCATGTCGTTTGGATTTTCATTTTTAATCTTAAGATCAGATCGGATTTGATTTGCTCTTTGATTTAATATAATCGGATTGGATCGAATTTGATTTGATTTTTTGATTTATGACTAGACATTAGACGAATTATATGCACTATCAAAGTGCTAAAATAGGCATGCAAATATGCGCAAAAAGAAAGCAAAAATATGCACTTTAAAAAAAAAAAAAAAACAATTTTGCTAGTGATTATTATTTTATTGTTTAAATCAACAGACGAGTTAAATCTAGAAAACAATTTAAGCCAACAGTGGTAGTAATATTTCAAAATCAACAAAATACACAAGAATTAGAAACTAATTATAGTTTTTATGACTAACAAAAATTTGTACAGCGAAAATGAACATTCTACGCCTACCGACGTAAGAGGGAAAAATTTAAAATTTAACGCTATATCCGCAGAAATCACTTCAGGCAAGCTTTGACCTGTGTTATTAATGTAAGCATTTAATTGCTTCAAAACCCGGATTTTAAGCAAGAACAGTGTCTAACTTATTTTAGAGTTTTACCGGAAATGAGCCTAGAGGTGCATGAATTAGATCCACCATTTTTTCTATGATTGCAGCAATTGATTATAAATAGGATGATTTTTGGATTTTAGCTTTTCAAAGATGTCGGCTATATCATCTCTCTCGCCTACTATCTAACGCATTTGAAATTGATAAACTCAACCTTTTTTTTTGCCGAATTATGCACTATAAACGAGAAAGAACTATAATATACAATAACGTTGCAAAAATGCATAAAAGGTGCAATTGCATATGCGAACATGTAAATGCATATAATCCGATGTCTATTTATGACAGACAGACATTCCACACGAAACCGATCACCTTAAATTGGGATGGAACTTTCAGAGTTGTTTTCTTCTATTTTCCCCTACTTTTTTAACAACCCTCAATAAAATAAACAGAATTTTCATGCCATTAAGAATCCGAAATAAGTCATTGTTTTTTTTTTTTGGTATTGTTAGTATGTATACCTACTACAAACAAGTAATACTGAAAACCAAACTGACTACTTTATTTTACTTTATATTCTTATAAATAGTTTATGCAGATCGCTTTACTTAATTATTTCAATCTTTGCATTAACTTTACTGGTTTGGTTAAAACAAGTAAACTGCGGATTTTGCTTGTTTAATTACTCAATACAAAAATGTCCAAGTAGACTCAAAATCGTAAAATTCAGCCCTTTAAGCTAGGGTAATTTAAATTTGCAGGAATTAAGACTTGATACGTCATTGACCTAACAAAATTCCATTTATTATTTCACTTTAACTTTCAAGGGAAAAATGTAAAATAATTCAAAACTAAAATGACATGTGTTAAAATAATGCATACACACAAATCTATGTACTCGGTAGAAGTAGGAAGGCATATATAACTTACAGTTAGGTAAGAGGACTTCTAGATACACTAGAGATAAATTTATAAAATTTCAGACGGCACAAGGATGAATATTCCCTTAAGTGTAGTGCTCATATAGGTACTGTATTACTATGGGTGGCACCTATACGGTGACTTTCAAAATTTATACATGTATCTCCTAAATGAGGCCGAACACCTCCATAATTTTTGGCATATAGATAGAGAAGACTTTATGTTTTAAAATAAAAACATAAGAAAAAGTGATAGTCGTTCTCAATAGTAAAAAAAAACTATTATTAACAAAAAATAAAAATAAAAATTTGTCGCTTGGTGTTGCTGTAGTTCTTTATGGAAAATATAAGTACCTACTTAACTTCATTTGACATACATACATATATGGGTTACAAGAATCAGTTGCTCCATTTTCAGAATATGATTTTTTGAAAATGACGTTTTAACGTAAAGTCAAAAACTGTCTACTGTTGTTGCATGATCTGGGTCTGATATTGGACCAGGCTAACTGGGGAGACATTTCTTCAATAGCAGAAATACAAATATGGGACTCAATTGTGTCATTAAAAAGTCCTATCATGATTTTTGTTGAACAGTCTTACCGCGCTGAGATAACCATCGACTCAAATTATCACCAGTCTTGAATGACATGCATTTTCCAAACGGCGGTATACTGATTTTATAATTTCGTACAACTAATTTCTATTAACTAGATTGTTGCAAAAATTATTTACCTTATTCTATGCTCTTCACAATTATACGTAATGTATGTATACAAGTAGGTACTATATCTATGTAAAAAGTATATCCAAAATCGTTCGTTTTCCTTCTATTCGCATTTTGTTTGGTGTTCTCCAACAACTGTCGCCGAAAATGCAAGAAAGATTGGAAGCGAGACTCCCTTTCACCCATCCACTCAACTACCCACCCATAAAACTGCAATTTGGCTGCATTAATTGTTTTGCACTAAAATGAGCATGGAGTTCGCTTCTAGTTAGGGCACAAATCATTCTGTTTTATTATCAAAATGTCCATCGATACCGCAGGAACTAAAAATGCTTAGTGAGCACAACTACTTTGCCAGATGACAGATGTTGCGAGCCATTTGTGCGCTCCCACCACTGTACGTACCACTGCTGGGTACTGACCCAAATCACTTCTTGAACTGACTCCCTTTTTGCACATTTGGCACTTTCCAGTTTATTTTAGCCGATTATGATTTCGCTTATTAAAGCTATCAATAAACTAGTGTGAAAGTTTATACCGAAGACTTTTTGTACCATATGTGCGTGTATAACTGCACTTTAAATATCTTAGATGATGGAGAAAGAAAAAATATTCCAGTTATGAGAAAATGAATATGAAGGGTGGGAGGAGGTGGTTTGAAAGGATACTATCCGTTGTGAGAGCGGTAATTAAATATTTTTATTTTATTTCCGCTAAAAAGTAAAGAAGCTGCTGAGAAATAATAAAATAAATGTGGCGTCTAGTTCGAATATAAAGTAGGCTTATTCAGGTGAAGCATTAATTTGAGGGTATTCCTATTATTATTTATGGGGGATGCAGACAGGACTCCTGTCTCCCATATAGTTACCGCGACCTATAAGATCTTTTGTGACATTACCCCTAAATGCCCTACGGCGGCAATACGAACTAAAGCCTATGATGTTCTTAGGGGTCATTTAGCATCATCCTCTGGCAGTGGGAATGCGTTTCTTAGAAGTTTTAGCCTTTCGGGCACAGCTTTACAGTCACACAGGACATGCTCAGCGGCTTCATCGTCTTCCATACAGAAGCGACAGGTCTCATAATTGACCTTACCCATCCTTTTAAGATGGTATCTAAGTGGGCAGTGCTCAGTAAATAGGCTCGTTATGAGCCTTAGTTCCTTTCTGCTGAGTATGAGGAATGCTTTTGCCCTCTGTTGCGAATACTTTATAAATTTCTTCGCGTGTTTCAGCCCCAGGGTATTTTCCCAGTGTGCCTTTTTTGTTCTGTCCTACCAAAACCTGATCTGTGCTGAAATGTGACATTTTGGGTGTCCAAAGACACGCTCAAGACCAATAAACAGAGATTTGGTTCCTTCCTTTGGCAGGCGGTTCGCAATCTCGTTGCCCTTAATGGGCCATCCCAGACGAGTATTCTTGATGCAAAATGCAAACCGGTTTTTCTGGGAAGAGGTAAAAGAAGCAGAGAGAAATCTCTACAATTGTGCTGCATTTTGGAGAGAAATTTTGCATCAAAAATCAAATGGCGCGTACTCTGTTGTTAAACCGGTTTGCATTTTGCATCAAGAATACTCGTCTGGGATGGCCCATTGTCTTCATGTCCTGGTACCCCAATCAGCGTCACACTGTTTGTTTCGGCCAGTTGCTTAAAGACAGTAAGACAGTCCCAAACCATTTCAGACTCAAAGGTAAACGAGTTTAAGGCTTTACGTGCTATTTGGCTGTCTGATATTATGTATATTTTGGCTCCACGCATACTTTTATGGATTATTCCGCGAGAGCAGAGATCTGTGGCATGTATTTCTGCCTGAATAATGGTTGGTGAGGTCCCCAGTGCTTTCGTGAGATGGCACTTTGGTCCATATATACCTACACCTGCTTTACCTTCCATTTTGGAGCCATCCGTGTACCATTTAAGAGATCCTTTCGGCATAAGGTCTGAGATTGGGTTGGCCATCGGGCCCCCTATGAAATCCTGGAGGATTTTAAGGTGACCAACCAAATTGTTTGTGCGCAAGAGATTTGCCCTTTGCAGCCTGATTGAACTGAGGATGGCCTCCTTCTCAACATGCAAATGTAAAGGTAATAGGTCCAACATAGCCTCTAAGGTCGCAGTTGGGCAGGTACGAATGGCACCAGTTACTCCTAGGCATGCAAGCAATTGTAGTTTTTGCAAACTAGCTTGAGCCTCTTTTGTTTTGATTTTGGCCACCAAACGAATGAAGCATATGTGACCATGGATTTTATAATAAATGTGTATGACCACAGGGTCATTTTTGGTTTAAGACCCCCCAAGTTTTGCCAAAAAGCCTGCGGTATGTCCATGTTGCCACTGTGACCTTATCCAATACTCTTTAAGTGGGAGTTCCAGGTTAGTCTGCTAACTAAAGTAATACCTAGATAATTGACCTCCTTCGAGAATTCCACTACTGTCCTCTCAAGAGAGGTTTGTTAATAAAGCTTCCTTTTTCTCGTGAAGGGAACAAACAACTATTGTCTTACTAGGATTGGCTCAAAGTCCCATTATTTGGTACTAGTCGCGAACTATGTTTAGGGCATTCTGCATTAGATCAGAGATTATCCTATCATGTTTGCCCCTCATTGTAAAGACCAGCACATCTGCATAGCCCTGTCTATCATAGCCGGAGATGGTCAGCTTCTGTAGGAGATCATCGACAACTAGCGACCATAATAGAGGGGACAGAACCCCACCTTGGGGGCAGCCTTGGCAGCCACTACTGTATTGGAGTCTTGCTCCAGGTTAGCTGTGATTCTCCGGCTTTCAAGCATAGCTTTTATTCATTTTATCAAGGAAGGTTCGATTCCTTCTTTGGTAGCTGCATTCTGAATGGTTTCAAAGGAGGTATTGTCAAGTGTTCCTTCGATGTCTAGGAATGAGTATAGAGCTGTCTCTTTATCCTCTACCGCCTTTTCTAGTCCTAGGACAAGACTATGTAGGGCAGTTCTGGTAGACTTCTCTGCTTGAAGCATTGTTGGTTTGGATGCAGCGGTGACCGCTTGAGTACACCGCTCCTAATATTATTGTCTAATACTCTCTCTCCAATGTTTTGAGGAGAAATGAAGTTAGACTGATCGGACGGTAGGACTTGGGTAATGCAGGTGAACGCCCTCCCTCTTTAGGTATAAATGCTACCTTAACTTCCCTCCAGGAGGGTACTCCTAACTTTGGCTAGCAACTCGGTTTTGTAAGCAGTCGTTCTAATTGTTCGTATTGTTAGTCGGCTGAACATTGTTACAGTACAAGATAGATTCGGCTCGGTAAGATAGAGGTTGAGGTTGCAATTGAGCTATAAAGTTTTCCGAATACATTTGATGAAAGTATCCCAGCAGTTCGTTACTTTTCGATAAACCAAATCGCAATACGGGTAAGTTGCTGCTATTAAACGTGAAAAATGGAAATATTCGTATGGCAACCTTTTGAAACTTTCGATTTTGAAAAATAAGATCTCAGCTTGAAAAAAAATGGTATAACACGTTGGCATACGATTCTATGGGATTGGTTTAAAGTCTTCCACCCGAGTGCTGTTAATTGTGTTTAGAACCCACCGAAACTTTGGGCAAAAAAAAATTGGTGAGCTGGTATTGGTGGCAGAGTAAAGTTAGAGCCTCGAAAGAAAAATGTGTTGTTGAGTGCGTGGAGTCAGCTGGAGCAGACGTTCCATCGTGCGTGTTACTGGTTCAAATTGTTAATTAGCATCATCAATCTCTAGTGCAGTGCAGTGAAATTTTTTAAATATCATCGCCATAATAACAAAAATTAACTAAAATCCGCCGCGCCGTTTTTTTAATACTTTATAAATTAATATAATACCAGCCAAGTCCAGGGCTTTTCTATGCCCTGCCGGCATTCCACAAGCCAGCAGCATAGTACGGTAATGTTTATTTGAACTCCTATGTACATCAGTGATCAGTGCAAGGTCATTAGCCCTTGTCACTGATCAGCAATACGAGTGTCCCCAGCTGTGGTCATTGAACTGCACGGTCTGAGGTATTGAAAGCAGCAAATAGGCATAACACTATTGCTGTTTTTTTACCTCGCTGTGTCGTTGACTGCAGCTGGTTGCCCCTAAATAAATATTTGTGTTGTTGTGTGTCGCTCTTTCTTCTGCTTTTTTGTTGTTTTTGCTTTGAACATGCAGAATTTTATTTTAGAATTTTGCAACATTCGCGGATTGGGGGCAAATCGTTTTTCGGTGTACTGCCACCTTCAATAAAAAAATCCGGCAATTCTTGCGCTAAGTGAAACCAAGGTCGTTTCTGATGCTGATTCTAATCAATATCACGTCCCTGGTTATAGCTTAGTGCCTCTTTTTTCTCCACATAGGGGGATCGCAATATATATTCGGAATGATGTGGCCTTTAACATTCTAAAAGATTTTCCACCTTCTGCCAATCCTGAGTTTAATTACATCTGGATTAGGTTCAAACTTCACAGGCATATCATCTACTTTTGCTTCCTTTATCGCAGCCCAAATATGTCTGATGTCGACACGGTATCCGCATTTGACAATATCTCCAACAATATTGACCATCTGCTTTCTGTCTCCCCCTCTTCCGAAATCATCCTGGCAGGCGATTTTAATGTCCGTAACATGCCATGGCTCAGATATTCTTCTACCACAAGTCCTTCGGGCCGATTCGTTGAACTATTTTGTGAATCTTTCAATTTGCATCAGCTAGTGGATGCACCGACGAGAATCCCTGATGCAGCTGGAGATAAGGCCAATTTACTAGATTTGTTTCTGTCATCTCACCCTGACAAATATTCCATCTCAGTCGGCTCCCCTCTCGGTAATTCAGACCACTGTCTAATTACGGCTCAATTTATCACCTCAACTCTGCGCCGCCTTACTTCTCCACCTACAAGTAGGCTTCTCTGGCACTATAAGAACGCTGATTGGGAAAGTCTCAATCAGTATCTTAGAGATATAGATTGGTCGGTCTGTTTTGCTTCGAGGGATGCTGATGAATGCACATTAGAACTTAGTAACATACTAAGTCTAGGTATGTGTGAATATATTCCGTATTCTTACAGCAGATCTCAACAACAGCAAAATCGCTCTTGGTTTAACGATAAGTGCAACCAAGCTATAAAAGCGAAAGAGTCTGCTTTTCGCGCCTATCAAGTGCATCCTTGTCCAGAACTGAAAGGAATCTACAAGACTGCACAGAACACCTGCAAGTCCATTATCCAGAGAGAAAAATTTCTTTTTGACCAGAATGCTAGACAAAGAATCTTGGCAAGCCGCAAAGGTAGTAAAGGTTTCTGGTCCCTGGTCAAAACCATCAGGAACAACTTCAGCAGTTTCTCTATACCTTCACTACTTAATAATGGTGAAGTGGTTGTTGACTCCCTGGATAAAGCTAATATTTTGGCTGCTAGATTCGCATCAAATTCTTTTCTTCCACCCACTTCACAGGCACCTGTCGTGCATCCCCCGTGCGGATGTGTACAAGAGCCAATACACATCCGTACGAGGGATGTGTGCAAGGTCCTTAAAGGAATCAACGTCTCTAAAGCCGCAGGCCCTGATGGTTTCTCGCCCCTATTAATTAAAAGCTGTGCCTCATCCTTGGCTAAACCTCTGCGCAAACTATTCTACCTGTCCTACTCGACAGGAAAATTTCCAACTGCTTGGAAACTAGCTCACGTTCAGCCTATTCCCAAGAAAGGAGAGGGTAGCGATCCCTCAAATTATCGACCAATTGCAATCACTTCGATTCTTTCAAAGGTTTTTGAATCTATCATTAACTCCAAATTAATGAAGTATCTGGAAACCAATCAGCTCATCAACGATCGCCAATACGGCTTCCGGCACGGACGCTCATCTGGAGACTCGCTGACTTTTCTTACGGAACGTTGGAATCGTAGTCTTCACAATTTTGGTGAGTCCAAAATCGTTGCTCTAGATATTTCAAAGGCCTTTGATAGAGTCTGGCATTCAGCCCTTTTAGCCAAACTCAAAGCACTTGGTCTTTCCCCTCCTCTTCTATTATGGATTGAAAGTTTTTTATCTAGTCGCCAAATACGAGTTGTATTAGATGGCGTTATATCTGATGCCGGTGTCCCCCAGGGCTCTGTTATTTCTCCGACTCTATTTCTAATCTTCATTAATGATCTGCTTTCCCTTACTTTCAATCCTATCCATAGCTTTGCTGATGACAGTACCCTTGATTTCGCATACTCCTTTGACGCCCTTGCGGATTCCAGAGGGAACGCCGCATGTGTTAAACGAGACTGCATGATTAGATCATTGAATAACGATCTTGACAATATTCTCGCTTGGGGCAAAGTGAATCGCGTCGAATTCAATGCATCTAAGACCCAAAGCTGTCTCATCTCATTAAAACAAGACCATCACTTAACCACTCCCGTTTCGTTTGATGGTGCATTAATTTCTGAATCACCGTCACTAAGAATTCTTGGCATTAATATTTTCAGTAAGTTAAGCTAGACAGATCACATCTTCTCGGTTGCCAAAGAAGCATCCAAATGTGTAAGAAATATTTCAGCCCATCAAATATAGCGCTCCTCTACAAGTCCTACATCAGACCCAGAATGGAATACAATTCCCATATCTGGGCCGGGGCTGGTCGCACAGCCTTAGCTTCATTGGATATTGTCCAAAAGAGAGCCTGCAAGCTCATTGGCGATGTGGCAATTACTCGTCATATCGACTCGCTCGACCACCGTCGCAATGTTGGATGCCTTTCGCTCCTTTATCGCTATATGCATGGCCAATGTTCTGATGAAATATCTAGTCTGATCCCTTGTAGAATAGTTCCTGCACGCAATACCCGCGCTGCATCCCGCGCTCATCCTTTTACCCTTCAAATTACCTTCGGCCGTACACTTAAATTCCGTGATGCTTTCTTATCCCGAACTGTGCGAATGTGGAACAGTCTACCATCTTCTGTCTTTCCTCCGGCATACAACCTGCAAAAGTTTAAGGGCGACATACATCGGCACCTCCGCCGCTCTCCTCATATCCCTTAAACCTTTCCCTATCTCCTTCCTGCCACGCTGTGCTTTGCATCATAGGGTATCCCCTGAGCTTGGCTTAATAATATTTAATAATATAAAAAAAAAAATATACATATGTATTTCGTATAGCATATATGGAAAACAAGCTTAAGCTTAACTCGAATGCATCGCAATATTTAATATGAAACTATTGACTCTGTATAACATTACCTACCATTTCAGTAGGCAGTTTTTCCATACGATATCTTAGTAGGACTTTAAATTCTTAAATGCGATGTTGAAATCTCTTAAACTAAATTATTATGTAGGTATAGCAAAAATTTATGGCACTCTCTGTCTGCGGTTTACTTTTTCGTCAGTGCTCCGTATAGTTAGGGTCTCTCATTCTGTTCTTTTTGAAGCTGAATTTACCGCACGGCATCCATCTTACGCTGACTTTTGCCATACCAATATGATTATACAGAATTTCTAAAATGCTTATAGGAACAATACTCCAACCATTTGTTATAAGCTACGTTTTTTTTAAACGGATCTCCTCAGTGTATAAGTTTTTCAACTACTTTTTCTACATCTTCTACCTTGATTGAAAAGATGACTCAGAAGAAAACCGATCATCTATGAATGATGAAATCAACAAGAAAATTTCTTTTTTTGTTATCAAATAATTTTAATTAAACACTATTACTTAGTCATCTACATTAGGTATTCACAACCGATATGATATAATTATGTGCTAAAATTTGGCGGACTTTTTGATTTATGATCTTCATTAAATTTTGTACAGAGACGGATCGGACGATCTTTTATACTACTTCTTAAAGGTTTTTTTTTTGTTTGTTTTAATATTAGCCCACTATTTTTCGATTGGCCTTACTTCCGGACAATTTGGAGGATTGGTTTCTTTTGGTACTACAAGAATGGGTTGGGTATCGTATAAATCTCTCACTTTTGTGACGTAATGGCAAAAGTAAACTGATGCATCAGTCGAGTTTCGTTAGGAAATTACATATACAAAATTTAGCTGCCGGATTTTACAACTTGGCTTTTTTCTGGTGTTCTGTCCGGTGTTTTCTGAACGTGGAAACTTTTCCTAGGCCTTCTCTTCTTTTTCTTTCGATGAACCGTAGCAGAAGATGTTCCAGCCTTATCAGTTACATCTCTCAACGACATGTTGGCATTTCGTTTAAAGTTGTCTACCACTTCTTTGGCCAATTTTGGTCTACCGAACCTGATTTCCTTCCTGATCCGGACTTTCTCTGGATACTACAAGATTCTCGAAATTTACTGAGAACATTTTGGATGATCGGCATTTTTAATTTTTTAGCTAAGTCTCTTTGAGACATATTCAGAATTTCTATATGCGTGAAAAAAATTAATTTGCGATGTAAGTACTTCTTGGTTGATTTCCATTTTCACTACAGAAAACTTTGCATTTGTTGGTTTGCAAACATAAGTAGGTACACATAATTTTATTAGATGCAACTTTACCAGCGTTCCCTAATTTTGTTTACTGGGGAGGGGATGAGTGGTGGGTTTTTTCTGAGACATATATCTGGTTTTAGATATTTTCCATTGTTTTGTTAGGAGCTTTATGACAGCGCAATACTCAATTTTTGGCACGCTTGACGTTTTTTTTCCTGATTAACGTGCTAGTTAGTCGATATCTTATTAGTTTCTGACCCGATTGAGTTGAAACTTGCTATTTATACTTATAATGTGTTTGATAATACCTATAATATACTACAAACCCTCACCCTCACTCTCCTTGCAACCTCTAAATTCCGCGAACTTATCAACCTCCTATTTACCAGTATAAGAAGTGAGAAACACATGTATCAAACAGCAATACCTATGGTCCAAATAGACAAATATTCAGATTCTATTATTGCACTGCATTCCTGAATCCTGCTCAGTATACTCTGGGGTTGATAAAACGATTATTTTGCTCCTGCATTCAACAATAGGCTGTTAGATACAATCAACCATGAGAGAATAAAACAGCTCTATTGTTTCAACAGCCCGAGTGAAGTAGTGGGAGCCTACGCAAAAGCAGATGATCATTATGAGACTCCAGCAGGAGAGAGATAACAAAAAAAGAATAAGCAAACTTCCATAAATGCCTCCTGCCTATATATAACTCTCACTGGCCTGGCCGACGACGAGTCTGTTTAAAGTGATTATAATATTTTTAAATAATTTAAACTCTTTGTTTCCTGTATCTTTTGCTTCCGTTTACCTCCGCTAGAGTTGAATATTTTTTTTTTGTTTCTTAACTAAAATGGGAAAATGGCAAAAGCTCATAATTACGTGCGATTTATATCATAAAATGATATGGCAGTAGAACTTATACACGGGGATGGGACGACTGACGACTATGATGATGGAATATCTCTGTGCACGGCGAAGCCCCTCTGTCGCGTTCTGATTTTACCAAACAATTATATAAGTGAACACAATAACTTTAGCGGGGTGCAATGGCTCCGAGCAGTTATTATTTTTCAAGACATTCCTTTTTTTTTTTTTAATTCAAACGGAATTTCCATTTTTTCCTTGCTATACAGTACTCATTCAGTGAAAACTCCTGGAGTTCTGGAGCACGCTATTTGTGTGCAAAAGTGCTATAACGAAGAGTTATTATACAGAAGTTCTTTCTCCAATGTAATGTCCTTTAAATATTTTTGTATGACTCATAATGAAATTCCAGATCATTCGTTGAGGGAAAATATGCGCCACATTGTCTCTGACACATTAACTAATGGACTTTGTATGTAGATAGTGTGTATATGTGTAAATTTTTAAAATTGTCTACACGAACGCATCCATAAATCAGTTGAAAAATCGAAAAAAAACTTCCTGTAGATTTTGTAAAGAAATTTAATTTCGGAAGATGTGAGATTCCCCGTTTGAAGAGATAAATAATTTGCAATCACTCCAGATTTGATAGTAGAAACTTTTTCGAAATTTAGTGTTTTTGATGTTTGAATTATTGCCAAAAAAAACTAAAAAATCTTGATCTACATAATGAAGCTAGACAAAGGATTTTTCTTTTTTTTTATTAATATTGCCTTTCAGTCAATGTTACCTTTGAGATATTTTGCGACATTACCCTCATGATCTTGAGGATGGCACCTTGTAACATCCTCGGGCGATAAGAATACATTTTTTGGACATTTTAGTTTGATCATGCCAAAAACTTCACCGTCACTACGACAGTTTCGTCATCCTTCATACAGAAGCGACAGGTTTCACCTCGCATCTTAAAATTATATTCAATTGGTCAATGTTCAGTAAGTAGAGGTACGTTATGAGCCTTCTTTTCTATTAATCGTACGAAATTATTTTGAATTCTGTTGGGAGTACCTACGTTATGAATTTCTTCCTTTGTCATTTCAGTTCTACGGTCTTTTCACAGTGTACTAATTGAATTTGGTCCTCCCAAGGCTGATTTATCAAGTCAATTACCCCGTTCACATGAAGCAGACTGGGCTGGACGGGAGTAATCCTAATTCGCATAGTAGCAAGTATTCACATGCGATGAACTGTATTAAATCGACAAGAGAGACATCTTTCTATTGATAATTCTTAATTTAAAGCCAGCTTTCATTTGAAGTTATTGTTGTATTGTTTCCAAAATACTACATATATGAAGGCACGAAAGAGTTCGAAGCGAAGTATGAAAGTATACCGAAAAATATTCAAACGTCAATACACTTCGGTCTACTCAAGTGTTCACATGCGATTAATTCTACTCCACTACCGAACTAGCGTCGATGTAGATAATTTCAGTCCGGTTAGTGTTCACATGGCGAATTATCTCACTCCGAAGTAAGCTAATCCACTCCAGTCCGCTTCATGTGAAGGGGGTAAATAATTCGACCCAAGTAACAATTTAAATGCTATTTAGTTTCACTCAGGTTTTATAATTATTTTATTAAGGCTTTGAACTTGCTAAATAGTTTTATGGTGATTATAAGTCATGCCAATTGGTCTTCTCGACCAATTGATTTTATTGTGATGTTTTAAAAACCGCATTTAAGTCCATTTGTACTTATAGAAGTTTTATCGTTGTTATCAATTCAGCTAGGATAAAACCATTAAGTAGCCAAATAGGAATTAAATACCGCTTGATTTCATTATGGTTTTATAGTATCCTCCAAGACTATTGCATTAATCTTTGATAAAATTTAAAAATAAGACTTATGAAGGTTATATTAAGAACTACAGAGGGCTACTTTAAATCCAATTTAAGGGAGAATTTGGTCTACAGAGCTACTGGGCTATATAGGCATCTATCAAAAAAGTATTATACGCAGAGGTTTTAAGAATGCATTTCAAAATTCTTTCACAAAATCATTTTAAGATTATGAGGCTTAGTCAGATTCCCTATAAAGCTAGTACGTCTTTCCAAGCGTCTTCGTCATGTGACATGCAAGAATATTGTATTCCATTCTAGGTCTGATATAAGACTGGTAGCGCTAGATTTGACGGGCCGAAATATTTCTTACACCTTTTAATCCAAGATATTTCTATGTTTCTTTGGCAACAGAGAAGATGTGATCTGCAGCTTAACTTATTTTCAATATTAATGCCAAGAATGCTTAGTAGCGGTGAATCGGAAAATAATGCTCCTTAAAAAGAAACAAATTATAAATTAGATTATAAATGGTTAGACATCAAGAAGAAATTAACAAGTCGAAATAAGTTTCATCGCGGATACATATAAAATTTAAAAAAAATTAACATTATTTGAGTATCAATAGCCTTAGAACGGCTTTAACTGAGATCAAATAGATTTGAAAAAGAGCACCGGTTTTATTAGCAACTAAATTAAAGTCAAACAAATTTATTTTGCCTTTATAAGTTAAAAAGACTATAAAAAGACTAAAAATTCTCCGAAATGTTTGGATTTAAATGCATATATGTATGTATGTAAGCCTTGTAAGCAGTATAAAAGCACGGTAAAGATCAGAAACAAGATTTATGGTTGATTGCAAATACATATACAAACATACATACAAATACAAGTGTCATAAGTGCACTAAGTTTTATAATACGTTTATACAAAATTGAATCGTTTTATTTAATAGCAAATGGCATTATATCAGGCTAGGAGCACTCAGAAAGGTTTTACTTAAAACCAAACAGATTTACAATAGAATGAATTGTTTTAATCACAGCCATCCTAAGATCAAACGGTTTTATTACGGCTGTACAAGTAGCAAATAGGGTGTAATGTGAAATTGCTATTTTATGCTTAAAATGCATTATGTTTAAATTAATAATTTTCAGGAATTTAATTCAATTCCGAACGTATTTAAAATAATATCAAAATTAAATACAGTGTAAATAAAAAAAAACTTATTTTACAAATATTACTAAATTTTTCTTAATTTTAATTATTTCTGAGGCGCGTAAAATTTGCTACATTAAATTGTTAAAACACTTATATTTTATACTTATATCTACATCAAATTGAATTACATGTCAACATTTTACTAAATTATTGTAAAGTGGAACATATAAATCTATTTGGTTCTATTCAAGTAATTATGTAATTATGGATTTAAAAATCAAATTTATTTTGAAGTTTGAAGTCTAAAAGGTTTGCTGAAATAGTATTTCCAATGCCTTTTTATCTTGAATAAGGTTTGAGGAATAGCTTTATGATGGTTTTGATAACGTTATGCGGACAGGTTGATGAGTTGAAATTACGCTTTTAGTTTTAGACCGCAAATCATTGCAAAGAGTAATCCAGATAAGACGAATAAGGCTTTATATAGTTTTAAAAATAGGCCCTCACGGCATATTCTAGCGTGGGCCGTTTTAGTTTTATAAAAGGCTTTTTACGGTCATATTATTGTTAGCTTGACTATATAGCTTTATTACAAGTTTTATAAAATTGTATAAACAACGTTATGTAGGTTATGTTAAAACTAAAAAAGGTACTTCGGGACCCATATACATATATGCCGACACTTGCTCTGCTTTCCATTTTGAATCAATTCTTGTACCATTTAAGAAATCCTTTTTCAAAGTGTATACCACCAGAATGAAGTTGTTGACGAATATCACCTTAAATGATGTTTCAAGAATAAACCGTTTCGGCATAACATCCGAAATGGAGTTGATCATCAGAGGTCCTCTAGGAATTTTTCAAGGACTTTTAGGTGGCCTGTAAGCCTGTAAGTTTATTACTAGTGTTGGATATTCCTTCAACCTGTTAACTCCAAAGTAGATTCCGTGGTTTGAGCAGTGGTCTGTAAAATAAAAATAGAAAACGAAAGAAAAATTAAATAAAGAAACAAAAAGGAAAAATAACGAGGAAAAAGGAATATAAACTTAGGAAAAGAGAAAAGAGATTGGTGTCATTGATCGTTTCACAGCCAGCATAGAAGTAAAATTATTTCGCGAAGGTTTCTGTCGTGACATTTCACTTGTATAGTGGGGGACTCCCTCCCTAGAAGAGACTTACCGCATGGCCTAGTTATAACATATTAGTTCAGTAGTTCAAGATATAAAAAATTGTGCAATTTATTGATGTATACCAATTTTGTAAAGAATTTTATTTGGAAATGAACTTTATAACGTAATGAAGATGGGCTAAGCTTTTCTTTTAATTTCTCCCCTAACTCTCCCGGAGCCCTCCTGTAGCAGTGGTTGAATAGGTTCACTACTCCTCTCGCATTTTAGGTCAGATCAATTGGGCAACTGAGACAGATGTGTCCACAGTGTCATTGGGAGGTTGGGGCCGGCACGGAAGGCGCTTTCGAGTAAGTAATGGTAAGTGGTGTAAGCGTCCCTTCTGGACCGGATGTGTGCTGCTTCATTTTTTGTGTAGGCATGAAATTTTTTGTATATGGCCGGTGATAGCGGCAGGTTTTCGTAGAACCCCCACATTCTCCGTCAATAGCTGTGGCGAACTAGCGTGCCGCCCTGCACTTCAACGCTGTCCACCGAGTGATTTGTCAGCTCATGCTGGCAGTTTTGACCTCACGTCCAAGTCAATCACTCAGCATAGATCCATAACAAAGCATGACTCGATAAATTTTTAATCCCTAGATGAAATCTATAGGGTATAATAAGTTTATCATTCCATTTATAACACCTCGAAATAATGATGGTAGAGCAAAATGGATATGGATACGCATAATATTAAAAGTTATTTTGATTTTTGCATGTCCGTCCGTCTATCCGTCCGTGTGCACGATAACTCGAGAACGCGTTCACTTAGAAAGCTGAATTTTTTTATAAGGACTTTAGAAAAAAAATGTAAAATTAAGTTCGAAAATAAGACAAATCGGGCAACTCCAAAAATTTCGGTTCCCATACTATATATTTGAATGCTGCCTGAGAACGCGTCGACATAGAGAGCTGAAATTTGATACATGGTGTTTTTATAGTAATAACAAATAAAATTTCAAAATGGTATAATCGGTCAACCCCTCAGTGTTGTCATATAAAAATTTAGGTTTTTTACATATTCTGTGAAAACAATCAGTCCTAGACATTTTTATTGTACTAAAAACTTCTTCAGAATACATACGAAATCCTATAAAATTGGTTAAAATCATTTTTTCTGTCCGAAGAATCGTTCTAGAAATATATGCGAAAAACCACTTCAAAAATCAAACTTGCATAGATCAGTGACCATACGAATATTATACGGGCATTCATCTAGGGCAGGAGTCGGAAGAAGCTGCTCTTTGCATAGACGGTTGCGGCTCTCCACGTATGAACTCCAATTTCACCTTACGTCAATATTCCAGCAGCATTATGTATAACTAATGAGTTTCTGAAATAGAGCCGCCGAACCAACGAAATATAATGATGCCGACACAACATTTATGACGACAAATTAAATGTTCCCTTATGGCAAACTATGCTGCTATACCCAATGCCGCCGACCGATTCTGTCGCCGTAACCAGCGTTGGGAATAATCGAACTTTTGACGTCATTGTCGTCGTAATTTGATTTTGACAGTTCAGAGTAATGAGCAAAGATGACTTTCGAGGAGCAATTAATTAATTTAGGGAGGAAGACAATATATTTTGACGACAAAAGAAATCGCCAATATGGAAATGCATATTTAAAAGAAGAAAAAAATTGAACGAAATTGGTGAGAGTTGAAAATAAGTGGTAGGTGATATTTTGTAATCCACATAAACTCATTGTTTATTACACTTTTACAATTATTTCTTTATAATGTTGGCACCTACATAAGAATGTCCCTGTCATTCGGTTAAAGCGGCGACATTTACGTCGGCAGTATCGTCGTAATTGTTTTGTCGGCATCATTGTATTTCGCTCTTTAGACTCGTACGGCATACTCTGTATACTTCTGTGAAAGCGCAGATTACATGCAACGAAACAGAAATGATTCATTTTCGTAAATAAATGAGAAGTGGCGGAGTTTTCAGAATTTACTCTCATAAAATTTTCCCGCGCTTTTGTGGAAACAGGCTTTTCTGAAATATTGAGAGAGTTGGTTCCAAAGCTGTTGCTGTAATCATGTGATATTTGAACGCACGTGCATCTGTTTACATTCGTTTTGCTCTGATGATATTAAGTGGGAGAAAGTCACGCGTGATTCGCTGATGGTTTTGGGAAAAATGAGAATTTCATTTGACAGAAATTTTACATCTCCTTTCAGCAGGCCAAAGCCAAATTTATCTTTTCTTAAAAAAGTGAGGTAGTGTGACCCGAAGTACATTATTATGAATAGTTTTATAGGATTTTGAGGGATTCAATAAGATTTTGTCGTTCGGGTAATCCTACGTTCTCTCGATTTTTGTTTTTAACTCGTTGTTTTAGCCGCACTACAATAATGCATAGCCAAGTTCTTTTCCCCCATTCAGTTCTGGTTGAAGCTATCTTCAAGTGATTACTTATTCTGCTATTATACGAAAGAATGCCCGAGTTCGTGAGGTACGTTATGTTTGTCTTCGTGAGTCCATGTAGTATTTTGATAATGAGTTTAAGCTTCTCCATATAAATTATTTGCTCGATGTTGAAGCGATTGGGTATCTCATATACTCTTTTCGTTGGTGTCCTCTAGTGTAATTTATACAAGATTTTCAGTGCTTTACTCATTGTTCTTTTGATATTTACTATGTTACTATATGACGTATGAGACCGTGGTAAGATTCCATATCTAATTTTAGACAATATATGTATGTGCTTCGTAGATAAGATTCATTGTATGTCTTGCCAGTTTACTACATTTTCTCAACGCTTCTACTAAAGGTCTATTTTTGTCTGGATTAGCTGTATATGTTTGTCCCAATTGAGTTTGCTGTCAATAGTGAGCCCTAGATATTTGATGCTATCTGTCCTTTGCAGAGATAAACCTCCCACTTCTACATTTAGCTGTATTTCAGGTTTGTTTGTTTATTTGCTGGAATATTATATATTTAGTTTTACTGGTATTGACCGTAAGTTTATTACCAGCTATCCAATCTTTAAATTTATTCAAGTCCGAGTTCATTATTTCCTGTAGATCGGCACCATTACAGGCTTTATATAACAGATTGGTGTCATCCGCAAATATTCTGTACTCTGCTTTCAGTTTCACGTTATTTATGTTACCTACTTATATATATTAGATATAGCAGTGGCCCTAGTATAGATCCCTGGGGTACTCCTTCCTTCACAATAAAAGGCAGGCTAAGTTCCTCCTGAATTTTCACTTTGACAATTCTGTTTGTCAAGTAAGATCTGAATAGGTCATTGACTAGTCCACGTACTCTTTTCTCCTCAAGAAATTGCAATAACAGACGATGATTTACAGTATCGAATGCCTTACGAGGATCTATTAATTTTGATTTTTTCAGATTGTGGTTTATTCAAATTTATACGATTCAACCATGGACAAAATCGCTTTGGCTATATCCAAAAAGAAGATAACTTTAATAAAGAATGGACTGAATCATATGCGTTCATTCAAAATATGGATGGTCTTCTGACTTGACCAATCTGTCACGAAAAGATCGCAAATAATAAGAAATCAAACTAAGAGAGACATTTCTCTACAAAACAGTACATTCGCTAGCAAATATATGGCAGGTGACTCACGGAAGAGAGCTGTTACAGAACTTCAGCGACAAAATCAGAAGTCGAGTTCCGTATTTGACAACTCGACACATAGTTCAAATATCGTCAATCATGCTAGCTTTGTGGTCTCTCTGGAATCTCTAAAAGAGGAAAACCGTTCACAGATGGTGATTATATTAAAGAGATTGCTTTGTGAAAGTATCCGAAGAGATTTTTTGCGATTTTAAAAATAAGCAATCACAAAAAGAATAAAAGAATTGCGTTTGTTTGCATGTAACAGAGCACCAAATCGAAGATATTAAGCTGGCTTCCGCAATATCAATCGCAACTGATGAGTCGTGTGATATTAGTGATACAGCACAAGTAGGCCTTTTTGTGCGATATATGTCGGCACAAGGTCCCAAACAAGAACTTGTTGGACTGTTGCCGCTAAAGGGGCAAACACGCGGAGAAGATATTGCGAATGCTATAGAAACACATCTGGAAACACTGGGATTGACCCAAATAAAATAATTTCCATTGATCCGAATGGAGCTAAATGTATGACAGGCGTAAACAAAGGAGTAGTTTTAATTTTAAGAAGAAAAATTGACCACGAGATTCTCACGTTCCACTACGTAATACACCAAGAAGTGGTTTGCGCCCCAAACATTTCCCGAAGAAATGGTTACGGTAATGAACTACATTATCAAAGTAACTAAGAGCACCTTGGCCAAACCACTCTATCATCGCCAATTTAAGGTACTGTTATGTTCGGTGGTAATAAATAGCCAGATATAAGTTGCTTAAATATTTATTAACGCTATTCAATCCAAGTCGGTTACTAACTACTTAACTAGATGACGGCTGGAACTGGACTGCCTGCTCGAGTCAGAGTATGAACGACCGTATGTAGAAATTGCTCATCGATGCAATGTCTTTGTATTGTACTTAATTAGTGATAGATGGTGTGATGATGGTACTGTTTGTGTACGAATATAACATCTTTCCTTCCGTCGAGGAAAATTACTGAAGTTGGAAACGTTTCGGCTGTTGTCTTATCCTCGTGGAACGGCGAAGTTGAGGGCTGAGGGTTGGCATGGTACTGTTTTTAGGATTGTTTTTATTGTCTTCTACTACCCTCTCGTTTTCTTCTGCGATCGGTGATGATGGCCTATACTGCTCAGTGTTGTCATCGGTGGGTTCGGCGGTCTGTTGCGTCCTTCGGGAGTTATTGTCGCTGCCCCTCGCTGGACCTGAAACTTGAGGATTGTTCGTTCGTAAGTTTTCTTGTTCAGTCTTGGTCAAGTCATTGTTAGTGGTTTCATTGAAAGGTGAATGTGGTTTATCGTTTGATATTGGCTCACAATCAGATGGTCTTAATTGATCAACATGCCGCGTATGTTTTTCGTTATTAATTAAGATGTCGTACAGGCTATCTTCTTTCCTCTTTATAACTATACCAAATTTCCATTTAATGCACTTATTATTATAGAATCGCACTTGAACTTTGTCGCCGATTTCAAATACTCGAGTATTGGTGTTTGATGGTCTTTGCCTTTCATTCATTTCGGTTGCCACGTCCTTTTTAACCAAATCAATTCTGGTTCTTATGCTTCTCTTAAACATTAGTTCCGCTGGGCTCAGACCAGTTGTAGAGTTGGGTACCTTTCGGTATTGCATTAAAAACCGACACAATTTTTCATTTACGTCGCCACATTCGTACATCATTGTTCGAATCCCTTGTTTTATTGTTTGGACGTACCGTTCAGCTTGACCGTTTGATGACGGATGGTACGGTGCGCAAAGTCTGTGGGTGATTCCATTGGATTTTAAAAATGATCGAAATTCATTAGATGTGAATGATGTTGCATTATCTGAGACCAGACTAAGTGGAAGTCCAAATCTAGCGAAAATTTCCCGTAATATTTTAATTGTAGTCTTAGATGTAATAGATTTTGTAGGAACTGCTTCAATCCATTTTGTATAAGCATCCACAATTATGAGAAAATTTTGGTCGTAAAATGGTCCGGCGTAATCTATGTGTATCCTTTGCCATGGATTAGTTGGATACTCCCAGGGGTGTGGAGTTACCTTACTGGGATTTGTCTTATTTTGACAGCAGCTGCGGCATTTTCGAGCTAAATCTTCAATGTCTCGATCGATTCCTTTCCACCATACATAGCTGCGTGCTAATGCCTTCATTCGCACGATACCAATGTGTGCCTCGTGAAGTTCTTTAAGGATGTGTTGTTGTAATACCTTTGGTATCATTACCCGAATGCCATTGAATACGCATCCTTTCTCGATAGAAAATTTGTAACTTGATTGCTGATTGGGCATCGGGTCTCCTTGTTGTAAAGCATTGTAATAAGACCTGCACTCGGTGTTTTTAAGTATTTCCCGTTGAATATCTTTTAACGTAACTGGTAGAGTCTCTATTTGCGAGATTTGAAATATTGAATCGTCTCTATTATGCTTGTCTGGTATTCCTTGCATAGGAAACCTCGAAAGAAAATCAGCATTTGCATGACTTTTAGTGTCCCGATATTTAATTATATAGTCAAAACCAGACATGAAGCTGGCATATCGTAGTAGGCGTATGGCTGATGTAGCTGGAAGGTTTTTATTTGGGTTTAAGATTGCGGTAAGAGGCTTATGGTCAGTTAATAATGTTATTTTCCTACCGTAACAAAATTGGAAAAACTTTTTTAATCCCCAGTATATCGATGTAGCTTCCTTATCTAATTGAGAGTAGTTTCTCTCTGACTTACTTAAAGATCTGGATGCGAACGCGATGGGACGTTCTGTGCCATCACTCATTTGATGCGAAATTACTGCTCCAAGACCATGCGGTGAAGCATCGGTAGCCAGGATTATGGGAAGCTTTTCATTGTAAGTCACTAGGATCTTTGTGCTCGTGATGTCCCTTTTTAATTGGTTGAATAAATTGTCGCATTCTTCGCTCCACTTGAATGCTGTGCCTTTTTGAAGAAGATTGTGTAAAGGTTTGAGACGACTTGCCAAATTTGGTAGAAATTTTTGATAGTAATTTATCAGGCCTAGAAATGTTCTTAACTGTTGTACATCTTCGGGACGTTCACATTTCGTGATAGCTTCGATTTTCTCTGGTACAGGCCGAATACCTTCCTTATCTATTACATGCCCTAGATAAGTAATAGAACTGAGTAGAAACTGACATTTGGATTTATTTAGATGTAAATCATACGCACGTAATCTATGAAGAACCGCCCTAAGTCGTTGAAGAAGTTGAATGTAAGTAGCGCCTTGGATGGTTATGTCGTCGAAGAAGCATGCAACTCCATCCATATCTTGCAGTACCGAGTCCATAAACCTTTGCCATCTTTTAGGTGCTGGCTTTACTCCGAACATCAATCGTTTAACTTTATAGTTCCCTCGGTGTGTACTTATTGCCTGCAACAACGAGCTCTCCTCGTCCATTTCCATGTGAAGGTATGCCTGATGTAAATCGAGAGTTATGAAGTACTTTCCACCACTCATCTTGGAAAGTATCTCATCAATCTTTGGTATTGGATAGTTATCGTCGTCTATTTCCTTGTTAATAGTGACTTTATAATCTGCGCAAAGTCGAATATCCCCATTTTTCTTAATTACGGGTACGATCGGCGTACCCCACTTTGAATAAATAATCTTTTCGATAATCCCTGCTTTCTCAAGGCGATCCAATTCGTGATCGATTTTTCCTTTTAGGGCGTATGGAATAGGGCGGGGTCTTATGAATGTAGGCTGACATTTACCTCTTAGCTGTAGCGTACATTTGAAACTTGGAATTTTCCCAATTTCTTGGGTGAAAATATCATCGAACTCTTTTAGTGCTTTTTGTAACTGCTTTTTACATTCACTTTCAGAAATATCGCAATTCCTGATTTGATGTAATGAACTAACTTCTATTTTTAAACTCCTAATCCATTCTCTACCTAGGATTGAGTCAACATTTTCTTGTAGGACGTAGAGGTTGCCATATATTTCTTTATCTTCGTAATTAACTTTAACCTTCGCCATGCCGACTGGTTTTACAATTTCACCTGTATACGTTTTTAATTGAATAGAAGTTGGATGTAATTTATTATGAGGCCAATTGTTCTGAAAAGTTTGTAGCGAAACGGTTGGAACGGCTGCACCTGTATCATACTCCATTGTGCATTTAAGGCCATTAATTGAAATTTGAACGAAATATTTGTCACTATTTAATGAGTTACAAATAGCAACAATGTTTAGAAAATGATTATCCGAGTCTGAGTCAGAGTCGCTGTTCTTACCAATTTTGACTGTCCGATGGTCTACGGTACTTTTATTGGATAAGCAAACGCTTTGGACGTGGCCTCTTTTATGACATGTAGAACATTTTAGATTTTTCTGTTTACATTTATTAGCCATGTGGTCCGTTTTACCGCACTTAAAACATCGCCCTCGTATATGTTGAAGTTTTTTGAATTGGGGCTTTGAGCTTTGTCTCGACGAATTTTGTTTTGTGCCCCGATTACTCTGATCGACTCCTTGCTTTGGTGAATTTTGTTTACCAATGTAATGTAAGGGCTGGCTACACATTTCCCTGCTCTCCATTTTTGACGATTCTATGGATAGAGCTAATTTTACGGCATCTTCGAATGTTTTAGATGCATCTTGTTGAAGAAGTCTTTCCCTAATGTCATTATCGCGGACTCCGCGTACGAACTGTGAACGCAGGTGTGTGCCATTTGTTGATTTTTTACAACTGGCACAAACAAAATTGCAGTTTGTTGAAAGTTTTTTCAATTCTGCTTGGTAGTTTGAAATGGATTCACCTTCATGCTGTACGCGTAATGAAAACTTATGTTGTTCCGCGATTTCGCTTGGTGTCGGACATAGATGCGCACGTAATAGCGCTGTAAGTTCACTATACTTAAGTGACTTTGGTTGCTCGGGCGCGGTTAAACAGGTGAGCGTATGAAAGAGCTTGGGGCCAAGGCAATTAATTAATATTTGTACACATTTTTTGTCACCTTCATTTGTTTCATCAGATAAATCCCGCAATTCTAAATAATTTTGAAGTCGCTGGAAGTAGGTATCGAAATTTTCGTTTGCTTCATCAAACGGTGCCAATTGTAAGCCGCGAACGTCACCTTTTTGACCCTGATTTCCCGCATTTGTATTTGCAGCTGACGAAATTGGTAAATTCTGAAGAATATCGGCTAGTTTTTGTAAAACTACACTTAAATTTGGTTCAGTCATTGCAAACAAAGGAAAAAAAGAAATAAAAATCCAATTAAATCGCTTATCCGTTATTGATAATCACCACTGAATTCTTTCACCGTTACAATTTCGTGATAAATTCGATGCGAATGGTTCTGTATACAGCACAGTTCACTTGAATTTTTATTTTTTATTTTTTTATTTTTAAATCGTATTATGTAGGAGGTAAGTTAAATAGAAAATATTTTATGTAATTACGCACCTCATGTATGTATGTATATAAGCAAATTAAATTGAAAATATTTTATGTGATTACGCACCTCATGTATGTATGTAAAGCAAATTATTGTATTGTTTTGTCTGGTACCGTAATTTAGTCTGTACAGTCTTACCTCAAGGCCAGGATTGAAAAATAAATGTAATTTTAGCTGTATCCTGTTGAAAATCCGCCAAAAAGTCCTCGTCGCCAGTTGTTATGTTCGGTGGTAATAAATAGCCAGATATAAGTTGCTTAAATATTTATTAACGCTATTCAATCCAAGTCGGTTACTAACTACTTAACTAGATGACGGCTGGAACTGGACTGCCTGCTCGAGTCAGAGTATGAACGACCGTATGTAGAAATTGCTCATCGATGCAATGTCTTTGTATTGTACTTAATTAGTGATAGATGGTGTGATGATGGTACTGTTTGTGTACGAATATAACAGGTACCCTTGGAGGAAATGGGTAACGAGTACCTAGATTTACTTCTGCACAAAAAGGTTCGCTGGCTTTCCAGAGGTAACGTACTAAAACGCTTTGCTTCATGTTTAGAAGAAATAAAATTTTTTCTGCGTGAAAAAATCATCAAACACCAAGAATTGGAAGAAGACACATGGCTACAAAAATTACATTTCATGGTCGGCATTACTTAACATCTTAATACTGTGAATATATTATTGCAAGGGAAAGGAAACATCGCATATACATTATCGGAAGAACTAGAGTGCTTCGAAAATAAATTACAAGTTTTCACCGAAGATATAGAAAAAGGTGAATTGCTTCACTTCAAGAATTTAAGACAATATTGTGACGAAAAAAGCACTTGTTTTCATGCGATTTATTTCAGCAGCGTATTGGGAAAAATGAAGAACAGTTTTGGTGAACGTTTTCAACAATTCAGTGCAAATAAAACTACACTAGCTTTTATTGTACGTCATCTCAAAATAAATGTCAATGAACTTAATTTATCACCATTCGGCACAGATGCTGATTCACTCCAGATACAATTAATTGATTTAAAAAGCCACTAGCTTTTGGTATTCTCACAAACTTTGGCTCTACATATACATGCGACCAAACATTCTCAACTATGAACCAAATAAAAAATAAACTTAGAAGCACGGATGAAAACTTACAATCATGTATTCCATTACAAATAAGAAGCTATTTGCCAGATATAGTAAAGCTATCGAAAGCGATGAATGTACGCCGTTCTAATTAAATTTTTAAATAAAAAATCTCGATCTTTGTTTTTTTAAACTTCCATACCCATAAAAGTGTCCCGGAAGTCGACGTCAAGCCGGAATCGGGTGATAGGCCAAATCATAATAGTTACCAGAAAAAAATATAAAAAAAAATCTAAGTAATGTATTTTTTAAACTACGGCATTTGTTTTTTTTTCGAGAAAATGTACACCCATGCGCATGGTTTTTTAGCTCCTGTTGCTACAAATCTTTACTTTTTTACAATTTTATTTTTCTTATGTAATCCCGAATAGTGCTTATGTTACTCTAAATTCAAAGCCAACTGCTCCAACTTGGAAGAAAATGTCACATTTTGCCGAAACAAGAATAGAAAATTAATACTTCACCTTAACTGACTGTACTGAAAAAAAAAATGTATTACGCCAACTTTAAAAGTTGACTCATTTAATGAGGATTCTAAAATGGTATAACACTTGCTACATTATTTCTTAGATTACGGGGAAAAAATTGTTTCTTAAAGAAACCCAGTTTCGAAAAATTTCTATGGTACTGTCCCAAAACGTGGTTGATTACACTTTTGTTCCTTATTTGATCCCACGAAGGTACTAATTGAAATCGACCGTGAGCGATGCGGGAGTTTTACTTTCAAATTTTTTCCTCATCACTCTTTAGCTTCGATGACAGAATTTTTATTTTTTTTTAAAAATTCGATTCCTTTTGCTAATGGCATACTTTACCTTTCGCTCGTAGCTCTCGAACTTGTGTGTGTATTTTTTTTTACAGGAAACGAAAAAATCAGCTGTTCGATCTGATCCACTGAACTCATCGTCGGAGCCAAGGCTTTTATACTGGGACTAAAGACACGATGTATCGAAATAACGCTGAGTAAATTAATCGAAGGGATAATTTTAAGTTTTGCAGCTCTTTAAAATTTAATTATTGAATGTTTAATTAATTCTATTTTTATTGTCTTAACAATTATAAATATTTATCAATAAGGTTTTTTTTCTTCATTATTAGTTTTATTAATTTACTTATATGTATGTACCTACATGCGTATTTCCCTAGTTCACTTTTAAATTCTGGTCAAGCAAAATCCTTAATTTACGATTTCAGGTCTCTTACTTAATAGAATTAACAATTGCGGGGATTTCGCAGGGCTCCTCATGGGCTGATGCCTTAAGGCAATTTTCAACGAAATTTCCACTTACTATTCTAGCTTTCTCATATGTACGTTACAGGCCCACCAGATTGCCTGTGTTGAGAGGATTTGTCCTTTGTAGTGTCTTCTTCTTAATCTGCAAATGCAAAGGAAACACAAAACTTAACGCAAACGTCAAAACTCAAAACATCAGCAGTTTTATCACAAATACCGACTCATCGACAAAATTACAACGATATTCTATTGACGCGTTTACTATAGCATCCTAAGCTATGGTGGCAATGGTATTTGTACTGAGCGAAATTCAGTAAAGGCAGAAAAATTGGCACAGTAATAAGCTTTTGTGCTAGATACCAAATATAAAATTTATTTATTTTTATTGCTTTAAGGAATTCAACAAAAAAAAAAGTCAATTAAACATTAATAAATGTGTTACTAATAATGTCTCTTTTAATAACTTCATGTCCGGATAGCTAATATTTACTATAAAACCCATTCACACTTTTTATACGTAAAGGACACATGCTCATCAGTTACCTCTTCAAGGCGGTGTGATGAAATACTCTGGGCTCTGGTCCATTGGAACAACGAAGTCATTGTACTTGACGTACATGTATGTAGGTAAGATCCACTCCTTGCTGGATAAGATCTTCATCTAAGTCTTCTATATCGTGAAAATCTACAGAATCGAACATACACATTTCAAAAAAATATTTATCTGTTAATTACGCTTGTTGTACAGATAATACTTTTTCACTGAACTTAAATATCTCTAGGCGACACTAGATGCGTCGAGTCAAGCGATCCAATAATTTCAATGCATCGATTGAAGGTGTCGAATTTTGTGATCGGTGTCGCCCAAGTTCAGTGTAGCTTCTATGGCTGCAGTCGGGCAGGACACATGACATCAGTTACTTGTAGACATGTATTTTGAACCGGTACCAGCGTGCTTATGGAGGGGTGTGAATTGCATCCCCGTTCAATTTACTCCTTTTCTAGGCTTAGACTGTTAATAATAGAACTATTCTGGGACATGAAGTTTGATAAATGAAGGAAAAATATGTTCTAGGTGGAGTAATCTCCGCCTGATCAATGCTTCGCAGTTGCACACCAGGTGCTCCGAGGTTTCATGAGCATTCTGACAGAAGCGGCAGCCAAGCCCATGTTGTATAGACCATACCTCAATGAGCAATGGCCTGAGCAGAGCTATGTAATAATTTTGAGCTCTGTTCTGCTAAGGAGTATGGGTTTTTCTGTTTTTCCGCCAGAAGTGCTGATAAACTTTTTTACCTGTCGAGGTCCTTGTAGCCTTTTCCAATAAAGTGATTTAGGGTAGCTCTGAGGTAACAATTTGAAGTTCCACAAAATGGCTCTAAACTGATAAAAGGTGTTTCCGATCCTCTTTTGGCTAGGCCGTCAAAAATATCATTGCCTTTATGGCCTTCATGTCTAGATACCCACATGTGGATGACTTTGTTTCGTTTCTCCTTGATAGATTTTTAAGGGTTTGCAGACACTCCCAGACTATCCTTGCCTTGATAGTGTAGGAGGACTTTATGGCTATTTATGGCTCTTTCGTGCAGGTACTGACGCATTTTTCTATGGTCAATACCTCGGCCTGGAATACGCTAGAGCGCAGGGAAGTTGATATATGACGTTTGGTTAATTTATTTGTAACTTTATAGATGATGTTGAATTTCTATCTCTGGGGCGATACACCCAGTCCGACTCCACTGTTCGTTTTGGAACCGTCTGTATACCACACCATCTATCGTTGTTGGAAGGACCGTTTAGTGGAACGTCTTTGTTGTCGGTCTTCCAAAACCACGTCGAATGGTCTTACAAAATCCACCCGGGGTGTGATTATATCAGATATTGTCGTCATTTTCTCGAAGCATATCTGTTTTAAGATACTTAAATTACCAACCAGATCACCTGATTTTAACTTTTTCTCCTTTTGCAATCTGATAGCACTAAAGATCGCTTCCTTTTTCACCTGCAAATGCAGGGGTGGAAGATTAGGTTTCCATGGCTGCTGTAGGACAGGTCCTAACGGGAAGCAGAGCCTCGGTCTCATTTAGATTAGTTTTTAGCCACCCTGTGAGGGTCACATAGGTGACCATGGGTCTAACAACTGTGGTGTACATTCAGTACATCATTTTCGGCTTCAGATACTACGTTCTGCCAATGAAGCGACGACATTGTGTAGAGAGATTTTACTGCTTTTTCTGTCACTCTGAACAGATGTGAATTCCACGTAAGTTTTTTATCTAGAGAGACTCCCAGTAATTTGATTTCGTCTGAAAATATTAATACCGTATTCTCAAAAATAGGAGCCGTTAGTGAAAGCTTCATTCTTCTCGTGAACGGAACGATAACCATTTTGTTGGGGTTTATGCTAAGGCTTTTGTTTAAACACCATATGGTTTTTTAAATGAGGTCGGCTATAACTTGATACTAGGCTACTAGGTCACCCGCGTAGCCTTGTACATTTAAATCCTGAAAATCAAGCACCAGAGTGTAGAGAGGACTCCTACTTGTGGGCCATAGATTTGTGGTTATCCTCCTGCTTAGAAGCAGAAGGAGTCTCTCCAGTTAACCGTGGATGGTGCAAAGCCCTTATCTTCACCGGCTAATTGATTTGCATCGAAGGATGTATAATCGAAGGCTCTTTCTATGTCTGCAAATGCACATAAGGCCACCTCTTTTGCTTCTAGAGCTTTTTTGAGGTCTTTCACTAATTTGTGGATGATTAGAATGAAGTGGTGATTTAGTCAAAATTTCACTTCAAATTTGAAGAACTAGGATTTTTTCCATGGAATTAGTTAAGTAAAAATGAGGAGAGGCTGACTTGCTCGAAAAATTTTCTGTAGTGAAAGAAATATTTCTTCAACATAATACTAAAAATGAAGGACAAAAATTTCGTAAGCTCACTGAAAAAATAATCTCGGACTTTGCGGCAAAAAGATACGACACTCCCTACAGTTTTTTCCACTGATAAAATTGTATTGTCTGTGTTGATAAGAGCCTTTACTAACTACTTATAACAAAACCATGACATGATTGTTCTGTTTGTCAATAGATCCATTTCACCATGATTTTTTTTTAGATTCATTAAAAAATCGGTGCAACAAAAAGATAAAGTACGATTTTAAGAATCTCTCTAAATTTATCATTTCCGAATACTTTACTAACATTGTCTGCTCATTTGTTTGACCAACAATCCAATTACGGTTATTGCATTAGTCCTAGAATGGGGCACGATTATTTAATGCATATAAATTGGAAATTATCCTGAGAATGTTAAAAAACTAAAGGACCTGTGTAATCATATTAAAAGGAATGTTTTCACTACCACTACTATTTATAAATTGAGTATCTCCATAGCTAACACACCAAGGAAGGACGAACAGAATTCTCATAGTAACTAAAAAATTTGCCTCATCATCCTTTGCACAACGTGAGAACGAACACATCTAATTGAAATATACTTTTGGGGTAGAAAAAAATTGAGCAGTTTTTTTTTTAAGAAACTTATTAAAATTTTATAGATTTTCCGCAAGTATGGGCATCTAAAAACCAGAGCGCAATGAAAATTGAACTTTTGCAATTGAACTCAATTTTGAAATGGGTGTTGGAAAGGCCATAAATGCCACATGGCTCCTACTCCTGCCTTTCTGTGTGCTATGTTTAGTGAACTTTTCAGACAGTTTAGCCTCTATCCAGCCGCCTTCATAGGACAAAGCAAGGTTTCCTTCCTTTTCTTTCCACCTTTGAATTTGATTGTTACGATAATCTCGAAATTAAAATTTTCATTATAAATTTGCCATTCGATATTTTACGCTTATACACACACATGACGACGAAATTTCGTGCTTAATCAGCAATTTACACGCGAGACTCATAAATCAGTTCAAATAAATATTAACGGATATTTGTATGAATGTGTGTGTTTTTAGCAACAACAGCGGACATGGACGGCTCGGAATAATTGTTAATTCTACATGACCTCCCCCCTCCCCTGCTGCATATTAAATGTCCAGTCGTAAGTTCTCAACAAAGTAATTTTGGGCCTGACTGAATGGAATTTCCCGAAATTCGTTGGGTAAATAGGGGGGGAACTCAAATGTTGAAATTCAAAACGCAGATATTTTTTTTTTTTTATAGTGGCACACGATTGTCATAAAATTATCATTATCAGGAAAATTTATGGTAACACAGTGCTAGTAATACAGAATGAATGAATGTAGGTAGGTAGGTATATGCATGTTGGAGTGCAGAGCATTTTTATTTCTTATTGTAAACTTTGTGCTTCATTGTGAGAATGGGAAAGGAACGGATTGGTTGGGCATAGGTTTTTGTATGATCAAAACGGAAATAATTGATAATTTACCTGCTTGCTTTCATGTTCTGTATGTTTTGTTCTAATATATATTTTCTCTTTTCAGATCATTCACATGAGCAGAAATTATGATATGGTTAAAAGCCGGTTAACTGCAAGACAACATACTAAAAAGATAGAGATTTTCATTAAAATGTATGATCAAGGACCGCAGATCGTAATTATAATTCAAATATTTATCATCTGAATGGGATAAATTCTTGGGCAAAATATTTAAAATCCAATAATATGATCCAAGATAAAGAACCTAAACCAAATGACACAGCTACAAAAATGATCAGTTTTGCGGAACCTGATTGTCTGGATCATCTATGGAAAGCACCCGCCATTTCACATGATATTATACATCTGATCAGAGCTATGATGATCTTGAATTCCACAATAATTATTCTTTGTCTTCGACCTCGATCATACCTCTACCTGTAATAGAAGCCAGAACAAAATCTTCGATATGGGAATGATATTAAATTTCCTCTTAACATAAAATTATCAGCTACGGTAAGTCTAACTATTAGATTCTAATCATTTTTACGTTCCATTTTTGAATAATTTTACTTCTCTTTAATACATTCAAATGACGCGGACGCATTCCAAAATATTAATTATGAAATATTGTTATATGCCGCATATTATTATGATTATTGTTATATCTTATGGGAATTCATGACAAAAGATTTTTAATTAAAAAACACCAAGAAATTCGAACGGAGTAGCCGAAAAAAAACATAAATCAACTTCCTAAAATTACAACAGTTCATCAGTTTCATGTAAAAAAAAAAAAAAAGCAAATTGTCGAATATTGAAAAACCTGCAACCAAAACTCTCTCTGTTTTACATTCAAATTCAGTTATCAATTCTTTCTTCTCTTTTAGTTGCCCTCATTTTGAACATAAAAATTCCTTAAAATCCCCTAATACCATACTTGAAAGAAATCTTTTAAAATACTTGGTTTGTTAAGTGATATCATAAATCTTACACAAAAAATATTTAACGCTTAAAAAAGAAAAAAGAAAAAAGAAAATAGCATCTTCTTGACTGTATTGTTTAGCTGGCATGACTTTCAAGGCGCGTCCACACATAATAAACATTCCCCAAATGTGACAAACATTTGTCAAAAATTTTTCAAACATTTGTGGAATATTTGATGTGTGTGGACGCAAATTTTACATTACTGGATATTTAAAAAAGTTCCAATTTGATCCAAATGAAATGGAAAACATTAGATGTTTGTTAAAGTTTGTACAGTACTTTCAGTTAGTTTTCAACAGCTGTAGATATTGAAAGTTCATTTTGGAATTTTTTAATAAGAAGATCTTAATCCTGAATGAGAAATGTTACAAGATAAATATAATAAAATTAATAGAATTATTAGATTCAGGCGAAATTTCAAAAATCAGAAAGATCGTCAATTTTTCATTCACTAAATCACTTCCACTGTACTGTAATCTTCTGTCTAAAAATTTTCTGTTCCACTATCTCCTTTTTCGAAATTTTTTTCTCAAACGTTGAGGCAAGTTCGACAAAAGATACAGCAATGCATGTTACTTCACACGATTAAAACTAAACATTTGGAAAACATTTTTCACACAAATAATCTTTTCAGATGTTTGCCAGATGTTTCACAAACATTTGACAAACGTATCACAAACATTTGTCAAACATTACGTAACTGTCTATAAATTTTTTGTCAAATGTTTGACAAATGTTTTTTTTTTATGCTTTTTATGTGTCAATGCACTTTAGTACAAATTTGTACTCTTCATAAGTTAATTGTGATGATTTTGATTCTTAAAAGCACTTGATCTGATATTTTTCGATCTTACGACAATGGCGTTCAATGTTGAATCTGCATATCTATTTTCTTCTTGTCTTGCAATCTGTTACAACTGACAAAAATCCTCTCTCAGCGTCTTCATTTGAGTGCAGTGGAGTCATTACTGTATGCGCCAATGCAACACAATAACAAAATAACTATTTCCTTCTAAATTATTCACTTTAGATAAATATTTCTAAAATTCCTCGAAGGGTAGTTCGACTCGATCAGCTTTGCTTTCTGGTCTTCAAAAAATTAACAGAAAATCCACAGCAAATCTAATTTCGTTGCATCAAAGTTCAGTTTAAATTTTTCTGCGTTTTCTACTAAACTAGTTTGCCTCTCAGAGGAACTATTTAAGCAAACTGCAGGTGAAATAAAACTCAAACTTTGGAAAAGTGAGTCGAAGATTGGTAAGCGCTCTTGAATTTCCTATCTATATACAGGGTGTCCCAGACTAATTGTCAATATTTTGCCAAATGATTCCTCTCTTCCTGACAAGTAAAAAATTGTATGGCAGGGTGGGGGGGGGGGGAGCAAAATGTCACCCTACCGAGTTACAGAGTGATTAGTAAAATGCTCTTTCTGCACCCTGTATTGTGAATGTCCAACCACTCCAATACCACTCCCCACTCCAGAGTTATGATGCTTCAAATTCAATTCTTTTTTTATTATTTCGTTATTTTTTTAAAAATACCCCAACTAACATACACTTTTTTTACAAAATTTCGAAATGCGGGTCTCCTTTAATTTAAGCTATAACTGTAGCCGTTAAAGAGTTATTAGCTCATAACCTATTCAGGTCTTACCCAAATTAGACGATATTTTTTTAAAATGACTTGCTTTCAGTCACTAAGGGAACAAATTATCTGTGACCTGAATAGGTTAAGAGCTAATAACTCCTTACCGGTTGTAAGTGTAATAGGTTAAGTTAAGTTAAGCTTCTTGAATTCCTCAGAATAAATAAGATTAAGAATAAGTTATAAGACTAACACTAAATGAAAGCAATAAATCAAATAATAAATATAAAATAAACACGTACAATTAGTGTGAATTATGTATAAATAAAACGCCTACAATTAACAAAATAAATATATTAACTCAACTAAATAGCCAGCTGCAGCGATTAAAACGTTGACGCTTATTGTCGATATGTTCCCGCGTAACCATGGTCCAAGTTCAAATGGAAATCACACTTTATAAAATACTGGGAAATTTGATAGATCCTTCCGCACAACAACATGGTGGAGAGAGAAGACGAGAGCTCAAGTGGAGATGGTTTCCGGGTCTCTTTTTTTTTCTTCTTCCTGGAAACGGACGAAGAGGGAAAAGTAAAGCTAAGATCGAGAAGTTACAACTTATAAGAAAAGTACAAATTAATAAAATTTTTAACCATTAACCAAGTTAAAGGGAAGATTCGCAACTAACCGCTTGAGGACTACCTTTGTTCATTTGGTTGATGGACGCCAGGATCAACCATAAGGAGTTCATCCAGGAACAAGTTTCATCCACGTGGGACATAAGCAGCTAAGTAACCGAGTTCTGGAATAACTAATCACTAAATAATACAAGAAAACAAGTGGTGTAATAAAAAAAATACTAACTTAGATATAGAATAATTAATCTTAGTGGCATTAGGTAGCAGTGTAATTTAGGACGGCCGTAGGGTAATGAGTTATTCCATTTATAGAAGGGATTCAAGAACTAAAATATTAAAGCATTATCCCAAGTCGAACAGCGCCTTATAAATAAAACTCCTTAAACGAATTAAAATAAATTTTCAGCACAATTCAAGTGTAAGCCAAGACCTTCCCTAGACTATTGGCTTACATGGATATTTTTGTATTACAAATGGTTAATACAAAAACAAAATAAGTATTATTATTAATTACTTGAGTATTATTCCTAATGTACATAATTAGAAAATAACAAATCCACAACAAAAACAAAAAAAAAAAATAAATAAATGACAAACGATAGCAACTGCATGTTTCGCTAGGTCAAAATAAAGGGAACTTAAAAGTAACTCTTCATTTTAAACTTAATATTTAGTTTTGAATTCATTATTTCTAATAACTTCATGACATCTCTGCGACATAGAACTAATAAACGTATTAGTTTTTTTTTTATGAAATCATCATCATGAATAAAAACTACTGCAACGTGTTGCGATCGTTCGCTACATGCCTCTACCGATATTTTTCAATCCCCGAACGATAACATAATAACGGACTAGCTATAAATGAAAGTTGAGGAAAGAATTAAAATTTTCTAAATCAGTTAAATAGTTGTAGTTTAGCATGCCTCAAGGATCTATTTTGGGGCCCTTATTACTTTGACTTTTTATTAAATGAGATAACATATGCCGACAATGTTGAGATTTATTTATCCAGACAAATAGATTTAATATAAGATTGTAGTCCCGAGCAATATCGCCGTTCAGAATTTGCACTACCTACTACTTAATTAAGAAAAAATCTTCCGACTACATGATTTTAATCTTCCTTTTTTTATGTGTTGATATTTACAACTACTTTCTCAAACTGACTTAAGAGTCCTAAATATTAATTAATAATAATACTAACAGCAGTTCTTATCGGTATTGCATATTAGTCCAGGAACTTTAGAATTTCACTTCGACAAAAGTCCAACCAAGCTAAAAATTGGTATACACTTACCTTTCAGCTCTCCAAATGAGGTGTGAAAAGTTCGCGGAATTCGGTTGTCCGCATATCTTGTGACAGCCCAAAAACGAGGAAATATATTACCATTTTTCGGTTTTTTCCGAATATTTTCGTCTCTGTCGGTCTAACGGTTATAAGGTATACTTATGAAAAAGAAAGAGCGGGAAACTCTCTAAAAAAAAAGCTGGAATAAAGCTTATTGATAGCACTAATAGATTTCCCGTAATCTGGCATTGAAACTCCATATAAATTTTGTATGGATATTTAATTGCATGTAATAATCGAAATCGAGGTTTCTCTGTGGTATCTTCTCATTTTGATATTTTTATAGACATTTGGTTATAAATAATATTATATTCAACTGTACAAAATTAACGCTCCTGTTTTTGATTTTCTTGTCAGGTTAGGTATAATCTAATCTTTTTCTTCGTGAATATTTAGGAATACATAACTAAAAAAATTAAGGTTGTTATGCAAGTAATTTCTGGCAGCTTTATTCTCTTTCGGATTCTTCCTCTCTTTCTCAATTGCTCTTGATTTTCCCACGGGAGGGATTGGTGGGAAATTACGGAATCAATAGAATCGATTTCTGGGTCGTCGATATCGTTTATTTTTTTGAATCTTCGATTGAGGCAGCATTCAGGCAAGATGTCCCACGAAAATTTCCGCAAACTGCTGAACATTGGAGGCCCAATTTTCGACAGCTGCACAATGCGCCACAGCCTTTCGAACAATCACAACAAGTCATGTTTAAAAGACGCTCCGGGGCAGAATGTTGCGATGTTTTTATTGGCTTCAATATCGTTTTTGAATACCCATCCCGAATCTTGCGAGTTCAGCTTATTTCCTAACCAATACTGTACCAGGTAGTAAAGAGATAGGTGCTCTTTAGCTGCGCCAGCTGTTGGGGGTAATTAACTGAAATTTACCGACTTGTTTCTGTTATAGATTTCATAAAGCAAAGATAACTGTATGCGTTCAAGTAATATTGTTTAACTGGAACGCCATATATAGCTAGAAAGATTCGAATTTCATCCGAAGAAATTAATTCTTGAGAAGCTCAGTTTTGCGAGCTGCAGTTTTGCCTTTATAAAAAGAGCGAACGTTGTGCCACATACAGAGTGAAAGCGATAATTTACATAAAATGTGTAGCTATACGAATAAAAAAAAAACTTTATTAATTTAATCAAAATTACAACTAGTAAAAAAGAGCGACTTAACTAACCGACAATCAAAATCTACTAACTAAAACAGATCTTCATTGAATTGCTTACTTAGGAAAAATTGGTAAGTGCAGATGAGATTCTCTCTATCTGACGAAAATTAAATTCTTGAATAAAGTCACGTACTTAAAGAGAATTGCAGCGGACAAATAATTATGTTTCCACGTGCATACATACATACATACATCTTTTCCTCTGCTTACATTTCTCTATATGACTTTTGGAATGGGGATCCTTGGCATGACATAACATGTGTGAAAGTAGAAGATACTCCCTGATGTCTTAGTGATCGTTAAAACTTCGAGAAAAGTAAAGTTTTCGACCGATTTTTCCCTTGCCCGGTTTAAGAAGAAGATCTTTTCATCAATCGTAGTGAGACCAACTAAAACTACCAAGAGATGAAATCCACATCTTCCCCAACAATAACCGTTCTAATTGTACGTGAACATTTCAAAGCTGTTTCAATTACAAAATTTACAAAATTTATATTGGAGTTTCAATGCCCGATTACGGGAAAACTATTAGTGCTATCAATAAACTTTATTCCAGCTTTTTTGTAGAGAGTTTCCCGCTCTTTCTTTTTCATAAGTATACCTTATAACCGTTAGACCGACAGGAATGAAGATATTCGCAAAACTCCGCAAAATGGTAATTTTTTCCTCCTTTTTGGGCTGTCACAAGTTATGCGGACAACCGAATTCCGGGAACTTTTCACACCTTATTTAGAGAGCTGAAAGGTAAGCGTATACCAGTTTTTAGCTTGGTTGGACTTTTTCCTATAGATGAGCCCATTTTTTACCCAAAGTTTTTGGACTATATGTCTACTCACAATATTGACGATTTTAACTCTAAGAAAAACATTAATTTTAAAACTTTCTATGCGCCCAAAATATGAGTTATGATTATATAAAATTTTACTATGCATCACATTTGTGAGGTTTTCCTTTATTTTCACTTTATGAACAAAAATAAAGCAACAAAAGCAAAACTATAACTTTAATGGCAGCTTGCCTTTAAAAGTAGGTTGTGCATAAAAAATTGACGAAACCTAAAAGTGTTACAAGAAAAGTTGTGTGCGTAAATTGCATTTCGCAATAACTTTACATTTCGTGTTGTTTCTTTTCTAATATTTTAGCTTAATATTTACGAACATCAATTTTTAAGCCAGAATTTTTCTCAATTTCAGGCATAGCGATTTAAGGAAAACTGTTTCTTCAACATCATCCTGAATGATAAATAGAAATGACTGAAAATGATAGTCTTTATCTAATCTGCTTTTGAGGTAAGCGGTCGTTTATTTTTTAAATTGATTTTATATATTACTAAGTTTAAGAAATTATTTATTGTGGGGACTTTCTGGAAGCAATTACACCGAAATATTTATTATGATATGAAATTATAAAATTCGATGGTAAATTTTTCCAACCGGCTTTGATTTTGTGGCATGGTTTGTGCACGTAATGGTACTGTTATGATTGAAAACTTAATCACATGTTAGATAAATAGTTTGAGTAAGATCTTCTTTGCGCCATCTATTCCTTGTTGTTAATCTGTAAGCTTATCAATTATACATGTAGACACCATATACAGCGTGATTAATGTTCTAAGAATAAAAAAGGCGTTGAAGCATAATATAAATCCAGACCTGATGGAATCGAGGGATATAAAACAATTTTCAGTTCCAGAAAACATCTTCTATAGTGGTGAAGCATTGATGAAAGTTTAGACGCTACATCACTAGCAGTTTACAATGAAATAAAAAAAAATTAAAAATTAAAAAATCTCTGATTAAAGTTGAACTTATACTCTTGTGGTAGTAATTAACAGATGCAGCATACGTACTTCACTTTTCATTTTATTTTTATTTAGTTTCAGTTTCTACTTTTAAGTGTCTTATGTTAACTTACTTCTCCCAATAAATAATGCCACAGCACGCAGTACACGCATCAGCAATTGAAAAAATAGCTATACTCCTCCTCGAGTAAACGATACTTTTAGAGATCTTTCACAGCACTTACATTATATACCTATAGTTGTAATCTCAATCCAATAGAAACTTCCAAACTATATAAAAACGGTTAAAAAATCATCATCCAGCATCAGTTTCTAGTTACGTATGCTGTGTAAACCATGATGGAGAGAGAGGGTCAAAATATATCAACGAATAATTTATGGAGAAAACTTCGTAGAAAACTTTGTATACTAGAAGAATTTTAAATTTAACACTAAACATTTCAAGAGGACTTAGCATCAGCTACCAAACTGAAGATTTTCTTTGTTTTTCAGTTTTTATTTTATCTACTTAAATTTTCCTTCATTTTAAAATCTTTTTAAATATCTGTGGCAGTATTTATAGCAGGCCAATAATTATATATTAACCATAAAGAAAAACTTGTATTAATAAAAGTTTGTAAAATATTTCAGTGTTTTACTTTTACTACTAAGTGTTGGAAGAAACTTATTTTACATTCGTTTTTTTTTTATTTTTAACTTAAGTAAATGTCTTCAAGGACATATTTTATATAGATCTAAGTAGTGTCCACCCGATTGTGCACATAAGTTCCTTCTCTTCATATTATTTCAAAAATATACAAAAACTATAGAAAACCAGTATCAAAGCTTTTCTCCAATAACAGTACCAATACGCGTTACCATAACTTAAGCCAACATTTTCTATAAAAAGACCTAACTAACGTCTTTCTGATATTTTACATAAGGGTTGGGTGTTGTGATTATAACAACCTCATTGGATTCCAAATAATTTGTTTTCCGCTATCTTAGAGATATAGAAATTTAGGGAGAAAAACAGGGATCGAACCAGTTATTCCTTTTTACGAAAAAAGCTTATTATACTTGATAGCTAGAAAACCAAGTGCAAGAGCTTGATACTCTTTTTCTGGCAAAAATAAAAAGCCAGTTTGAGTTTTTATTTTTTCGAGCTGGAAAGTAACAGGTTTCAAGGGTGGCTATTTTTTTCGAGCATTTATTTTTACTTTATGAATGGTTAGTAACTCGTTGAAAGAACGCTTTTAAATTTTTTACCCAATTGAGTAGTGTCGTAAAAAACTGTTTCAAAAATAATGTTTTATTTATTTTTTTGATAAAGAATTTAGCCGAACAAATAATATGTTTCGCAAATTTTTTTCCGACAAATTACAAAAGAGATCATTCAAAATGGTTTTAAGGTTTAAAAGGGCTTTTTCATCAACTCTGATTTGTGCTGGGGGGACGGCGCGGGGCGTGGACAATATCGTCCAAATTTCGTAGAACCAAAATGAATACTTCTGAGATTCCCAGTACTAAAGAAGATCGGCATCGATGTTGACATATTTTTCATGATACGTGTCAAGTTCTCCATACGCTTTTGTGATTACGCTGTATGATATCTCTTTGCTTCTTCTCACCTCTGCTAGAAAACCGGTATGCATACTGCATCAAGAATACCTACTCGTGTGGGATGGCCCAGTAAGGTAATTTTCGCATCTGATGACTCACATTTTGTTTGAAAAGCGAATAGAGTTTCCATATCCGAATTAGTTTTAACGGAAAAGAAATTTAATTTTTCTAACTAAAAAATACAACTCGGCTTGAAAAAATAAGAACTTCTTACTTCAAAACCTTTTACTTCCAGCTCGAAAAAATAATTAAGCGTTGCAGCTTAGTTTTTTAGCTTTGAATTATTTTATGATAGAAATAAAAGTTTTAGAAAACTTATTTTAAAAAAATGTTAAATTTTCAAAAGCTTTACAGGAATCGAAACGGGTTCCAAGAGAAATATTTTGGTATATTCCACTAAATTCCATGATCATAATTTATCCCAGCTTTTTTTGTTTAAAATTTTCAAAATACCAGTTATTTTCGGTCCCTGAGAAAAAGTCACGTAAGTGGCACCATCATACAAAATTAATTGTCCTAACGTAGGTAGGTTCATTTGGATAAGATTATGTAATGCAAAATGTGAGTGCTGATCTGAGTTTTCTTTCCATTTTATAGTCTTAACATTAGTGATAAAAGTCATATATCTACTCAATTTAATCTGATCTGGGGCTCCAATGTAATTTTTTCAAAATTTCTGTTTTCGGAGAGGTAGTTGAATATAATCTATAGAGCAAAACGAAGCTTCTTATACAGAGTGGCAGTCTAGTTTTTGCTCCCAACGTAGTATCTGTGAATCAGATAACCTTCCAACAAAATATTTCGCTTAATTTCTTATAGACTCCTGTTTATGTGTCCTGTTTACGAGTTTTTTCTCTAAAACAATTTCTGTCATCTTCGCTTGGTCCAAAAAAATACCCGTTTATCATCAATTTTTCATCTTCTACAAGCCTTAAGGTTAAATCTTCACTGACAGGCCAACTATCACTCACTTTTTGTTGTCCCTTAAATACCTACCTTACTTTATTTTCCCTGCTAAAGGCGTGTTCAATACCGCAGGCCATTTAGCCTTAACAATTCTTACTGTTCAAAACCCTGCCAATTCTCCTTTCTATATGATAATTAGAGCAAAAATTGTAAATAAATTATAGAATTAGAGGGGAAAGTGAAGAATAGCGACTAACATAACGACACCTTTTCAAACTTATAACAACAATTTTCAAATAGGGGAAGGTGGGTAGATATGCACCACTTTTTTTCGAGAGGACATTTCAGCTGTAATATACCTCCGCCGATAGGATGAAATGCATGAAATTGAAGCCTATTCTTTTAAATTTGTATTGACATAAACATTATTTAGTCTTAATGTGCGCATTCTAAGTTATTGACAGAAATGCAAAACAAGTGCTTTGGTTCATTTCTCCCCACATGTGTGGTGAAATGAACCAAGAAGGGGGATATATGAGCCAAGTGCAAATTTTAATAGAAAAATAGCAAATAAGTTAAAGTTAAACTTTTTTATTATAAAATAAATAACAAAACATAATAATTCAGTTAATGAAATAAAAAAGGAAAATAGGAACGTTTCAATTAAATGGGTTAACGCATATTAAAATGTGAGAAGGACACGGGCAGTTGATAGCGGCCTTGTTGCCGCCTTGTTGTTCCTAATCGAAGCGATGGTGGTAACACATATTTGATGTCTCGTATCCGTACCAACGCCATATCAGGAACAGTCAACAGTCAACTTCTGCTATCGTCCACAAGCAATGATGCATTTCTACCCAGTAGTACTTTTTTTAACAAATCTTTTAAATTTACTAAATTTGTTACTTTTATTTAAATTAGGGCTTCATGTTATTAACATTATGTTGGCATTATAAATAATTTGTTAGTTACCAGTCAGCTAAACACAAAGATATATGGAGCGCTCAAAAATAGTTTCTACGTGGTAAACTTAACTCACTCAACTAACACGCCTGCGCTCGAGCACAGTTTGTGGACGACTGAAATAAATGAAGCAGTTGTAAGACTGTTTCCATTTTGTCTTTATTACATATCTCTGCCTATTCCCATTTAAGTTATACGGGGCTGGTTCATCTTACCCCACGGTTCATTTCTACCCACCTTCCCCTACATTAAGAACGTATTTTTTGAAGATTATTGCTTGCATATCCTGCAGATTTTTTATCAGCCTAATTTTTAAGTGTTCATCTAATCAAGCTTTATCAAAGTAAGACTTACTATCTTATACTGCATGCATTCGTTGTTCTTCTTTGAGAAGTTTCCGTAAATAAATCGGTGAAAAAGTTTGTAAAGGATGTACATTTTTCGTGTTCTTATCATTAAATCCTGAGGCTGCGAAAGACATGAAAACTACACATGCATTGCATATGGACCTACATAACTCTTCGCACTTCGAAATTCATTGCGGGAAAAGTTGTCCTCATTAACTTTGAAATATCTTTGGTAAAATGATTGATTTTTTCATGTTTATATGATGGGACACAAATAACATCGAAACAAACGCGTATCGCACGATAAAATTAATAGATATCAACGCGAAAATGAAACCCCTTCCAAAATTTTTCACATAAGGTGAATAAACAAATTTTGACGACGATTTTGCGAATTCCAATTAATTCCAGTAACTAAGGTCGGTAATTATTATTAGGTAGATACTAAGTAGATTGTTTCTTTTACATAAAAATCTTATTCCTAACGAAATATTTATGCTCTCCATTCCAACAAATTACTCGTTCGATCAATTCAGAAAATTCTTATTAGCTAACAACTTTTCTGTTTATAATTTTGTTTTTCTATTCAGAATTATCGTACTCAATTTATCTTTGCATTCGACTCTAGGCACTTCCCTTCGATAGTGGGAGTGATCAGCAAAAAGCTTGACTTCACTTAAACAAAACTGGACCGATATTCATGTATACATTGAAAAAACAAATAAGAAAGTTAGATTTGGTCTAACAAGGAGAGGGTCCCTACTCGTCATAACCGATTTCGTCCAAATTCACAATATAAGTAGGGCTTGACTAGAAATGAAAGTGACGCAAGTAGGAGTTCCAGATTACCAAACGAAACAGAAATAATGCATAATGTACAGGAGTCCGGGATTTTGTAGGCTTACCCCTCTGAAAATGCTCCAATTTGCAAATTTTAGCAGGAGTTGTCGCGGTTAAATTTGAACGAAAGTGCCAAATTCATTCGGGTTAAGTGCCAACCACAGAGGAGGTATGTTGATTTTCGATTCCGCGCATTTTCAAAGATGGTCGGTAGGTGGCGAAAAGTGGGTATGCAAAGTTTTACAGATTTAATTTTTTTAAATAGGTAAATGACATCCGGTATTCCTGAAATTTTGTACAAATAATCCCTTAGTAAAAGTGTATCCATAAAAAAACAAAAAATTGGATTAATCGTTAAGTTGTAGAAAAACATTTCGAAATAAATTTTTCAGACCGAATTTTGGTCGTCGAAAATTAAATTTCGCAACTTAATTAGAAGGGGAGGGAAAACATGTTCAAAAAATCAAAAAAAAAAAAAATCACAAAAAAACTAGCAAAAGCAATTTTGCAAGTAGGATAATATTTACCCCATCTCCCTCAGAACACCCGAATTCAGGAAATTAGAAACTTTTTCCCATTGGTGTACATTAATGACCTTTTGACATTGAATTTATCGTCCGATTTTGATGAGATTGTGTATGAATAATCTATATAGATGGTAGAATATAAAATAAATACCCCCACCCCTAGAAATATACTTTTTTTTATTATAATAATATATGAGTAACCCATCATGGGTTACCACTCGGGCCACACAATGAACTTAGCAAAAACAATTGTGAAAATCGGTTGGAATTTTGCCCAGAGATAAAGGTGGTAGATTTACAGTATATGCTGCTAATTAATGTAAGTTGAAAGTAATTTAGCAAACCTCGCAATTTTATTTTGGAAATGCTCCTAAACTAATTGGGGTAATGACTTCTGGTTTTCTGTATATGAAAGATAACAGACTATAGATAATTGTAACGAAAAGAAGTGGTTTAAATGTTGCGAATATACCCGCAAGCTGATAATTATTAAAGTATTCCGAAAAGTGTTAATTTTAACCCCAGGTTCATCTACATTATGCATTATTTTGGTTTCACTTGGCTATCTGGAGCTCCCACTTGCGTCACTTTCATTTCTGATGACGAGTAGGGACCCTCTACTTTAAGACCAATTCTTATGATACCCTAGAATCCTAGATGAATGCCCGTATGTAATTTTATATGGTCACCTCTCTGTTCGCATATATAGGGTGTTTCATAATTGGTGCACCTAGCTCAAGGATTTGATAGCTGAGAGCAAAAAATTATAAGGTGAAGGGGAAGATAAGACGCGTCGTTTCGGCGGTACGGGGGGGGGGGGCTTAAGATTTTTAGTACTTTTTCCACTTTACACCCTGTAACTATCTTGATATACACCCTATCAAGGTGGGATTCATCTCAGATGATAGCAAAAAGTCTAAGCTTTCCAATGCCCCATCAGCATTCCTGTTACCTTCCGTCGGAAGTAATAGGACGTCAAAGTCAAAAAATTGGAAAAACATTCCTAATTTTTTGAAATTATAACAATTTTCCCGCCAAAATGCATGATAACTATACAGTTTTGTTACAAGATTTAGAAACCCCGGAATGTTACCTTTAATTTGACTAAGCACATGTACCTGCCTAAATGCAATGTTTTTGGGTGATTCCCGTTTCTAAATTTTATTTACTATTGCTATGAAAACACCATGTACAAACGGACAGACGGACGGACATACTTGCAAGAATCAAAATAACTTTTAATATTATGCGTGGGTGTCCAATCCATTTTGCTTTACCATAATTATTTCTAGGTGTTACAAAGGCAATGACAAACTTAGTATACTGAGTAGGTATATAAAGGGTTTTCCAATAAGAGGTGTTATTTTGATATTCAAAGAAAAATGCCATTTTTTGAGATAAATGATCGGATCTTTATTTCATTATAAAGAGGAAGGTATGCCATTAATAATGGAAAATAATATCAGCCAAATGACCACCACGACCACGCCTACAGGACCATATCCAAAGTGGCTGCCCTATGTCCTCGATAGCCTTACGAATTCCATCTTTGAGGTCTTGAATCGACGCTGGGCTGTTGGCGTAGACCTTCTCTTTCATGTGGCCCCAAAGGAAGAAGTCGCAAGGTGTTAAGTCACAAGATCTCGGTGGCCAATTGTGATCACCTCTTCGAGAGATAACACGGTCCGGAAACTTTTCCCGTAAAAGATCAATGGTTTCGTTGCTTGTATGGCACCTAGCGCCGTCATGTTGAAAGTAAACGTTGTCCAAATTAATACCATCTAATTCCGGCCATAAAAAATCATTAATCATCTGTCGATAGCGCAATCCATTCACCGTAACTGTTGCTCCAGCCTCATTTTCGAAAAAGTAAGGTCCAATGACCCCGCGGGACCATAAACCGCACCAAACAGTCACACGTTGAGGATAGAGAGGCTTTTCAACAATAACTCTTGGGTTTTCCGAGCCCCAGATGCGACAATTTTGCTTGTTGACGAAGCCATCCAGGTGGAAATGGGCCTCATCACTCAAGATGAGTTTTCGATGGAATTCCGGATCATTTTCATGCATTTCAAGAACCCAATCAGCAAAGACTCGACGTTGTTGATGATCGGCCGGCTTGAGTTCTTGTGTTAACTGAACTTTATAAGCCTTAAGACCCAAATCTTTATGCAAAATACGGTGTAATGACGTTTGTGGAATGCCTAATTCCAAAGAACGACGAGGAATGGACAAACCTGGGTTTTCTTCAACACTTTCGGCTACAGCAGCAATATTCTCGGCTGTTCTTGAGCGACGTGCACGAGTTTTATTCCTCACATCACTAACTTGTCCCGACAGCTCGAATTTTTCTACCAATTTCTGTATTGCGGTCCGACAAGGTGCTTCACGACGACCCAAAAATGTTCGAGTTTTACGAACCGTCTCTGCCACATTTTCACCATTTTTATAGTGAATTTTAATAATTTCAATGCATTGTTGAATCGTGTATCGTTCCATTTTTATTAATGGCGTTGTTTCTACTTGTCAAATGTCAAAAAATAACAGCTCCAAAAGTGACATCTACCGAAATAGCGGGCTAATTAAAGTAACACCTCTTATTGGAAAACCCGTTAGATTATATTAACATAAGGAAATGTAGGCCAACAGATGGAAGCAGGAGTATCGAAATGAGAGCTTTATTTTTATTTTATTTTTTCGGTAATATCTGCATGGATATACATATTTGGGATATCTTGAGGGGATTTTTTCTCATTACAATATGAAATCAACATGAAAGCATTAATAGGAATAATATTTTACTTAATACTGTCAATGATAATGATTGTGCTTTTTTGCGTAATCTGTTAGTCAATATATAAATAATCACCTTGCAGATCAATATTTCTCCTAAAGGAAATTACCTACATTATCAATGCGAATGCAATTACTGAATTTGGTATCGAAAGCAGTTAATACGTAGACCTGGGTGTTAATGCATTGCGTGCAAATTTGATCGTCAGTTTGCAATATTAAAAATGCCATGAATTAGATATATATATAGATTGCAATGTAGGTACCAAAACTGATCTAGTTCCTGTTAAAAGAGTTAAATTTTTTTATTCTACTCGGATCATATTGTTTTGACCTTTGTGCCGTCTCCTCTTGCGAAAGTTAAATTGAAATGACTTCTTTATTTGATTGATTGGTTAAATCTACTTACTTAACGAACATTGATCATGTTCTTCTCTTATCCTCTCTCTTGGCAGGTATATTCATCTGCTTTTGTTTTTTTTTCTTCTCTAAATTACACTCGAGAGAAGGCCTGCTCCAGGAGAATTGAAATGAAAAATTTTGATTAGACGAACATTTTTTTGTAATTTAAAACAGCTGAGGAGGGAAAGATCATGTTATTAACTTGGTTTCTAAGTTTTGCAAAGGCACAGTCATGCAAATAAAATGGCGCCTAAATCAGTGATATAAAAAAATTTTTGGTATACCTAGCTATATCCAATTGCAAAATCATTAAATTCTTGCATGTCGTCTTTTGCCTTTTCGATCGCTAATTTGCTAATTTCAAAATAAAATTTCTAGCGATGCGTCGAGCTGTTAGCAAAGAGAGAAACAAAGAAAACAGTAACAATTAGCACTTTGCCTCTTCCTCTTCCAAATGAATGAATAAAATACACACACTACCTAACTTGATGAAAGTTGATTGCATTTATGTTTAGCCTCTTTTACAATTCCATACTTCGTGTTTATAAGAGAGGGACAGAATATGAAGGTGATTGTCACATTGCCATCTCCCCTTCCAAAAGGTTTTTAACTTTTGGAAGAGGAGAAGGCAATATGACAATTACCATTTTTGACTGCCTCTTTTCATTGGTCGATAAAATGCATGCACACGCACACAAATTGCACTTAACGAACTTTACGAAAATTTCGGTCATGCGCAGTAGAACAGAATTTTACATTTTGTGATTTAAAATTTGTTGATCGCCTGTATTCGTTGTTTCTTTAAAATACACGAGAAGGAATGGGACGAAATTACAAATTGTAGTGGCAGGCACATTTGGAGTGTAGTTTTTTTTTCTAAACTAGTGATATTGATATCTCTGCCAATAGATGGCTCCGGAGGTATCGAAATGAGATATTTTGTGGTTTGATGAAATCAAGTTTTTTGTAATTTAGTAGCTTGAAAAGTTTTTCGATTTCATGGTGTAATTTATATTCAACTTGGTTTTTAAGTTCTGCTAGGCATGGAAATAAAAAATGGCAAATTAAAAAAAAAATTTTAATTTGCATGTTCATTTCTTCCTTACGCGATGAGAACGCATTTGTCTTTAAGATAAAATTTTCAATTATAAGTTCTATAAGAACCATAAATTTTTAAAGAATTTAAAATGGAATTATTGCTGCTTATTCCTATTTACTGCAGTTACATACTGCTGCCTTGAGTATGGCTCATACAATAAAAAAAAAAAGCTGACGGTGTGCATATTCATCTTCAATTTAAAAGGTGCGGCTATGATATACTTTTTCGTTTTATCCAGTTTTTTTTCATGCCGTCCCATGCCTAAAGAAGCTTTCCTTTATCACGAAAATGTATCTTACTCTATTAATGTTAGTGTTTTAAACATTCACACATGTACCTACCTACCTGCCTACCTACATACTTTAGTAACGATCATCATTTCCTATGCTGCTGCGAAGGAAATAAATCCTTAGTCGATAATCAAGTTGATTGCATCTCAATCAGAATCCAGATTAGGAATAAACTGAAACAATTTTTATGAATGCGCGAAATAGCGTAATTCTTGAGTAATTTCGGAAATTTAATTGATATTTTCCTTCATTCTCTAATTATTAAATATTTACATTGTTTTTTGGAGATTTGAGAGTTCCAATCTACCGTCGTATTTCATAGCGTCTGTGGTCGAGATGAATTTCCATCCTCTTCTTCAGCCACGCCATTTATGTATAGCAGTTTTTTGAAATACTCTTTAACACCTTCTGTCGCTAAGGCTGTTTTTAATATCCTAGATGAAATCTATAGGGTATATACTAAGTTTGTCATTACGTTTGTAACGCACAGAAATAATTATGGTAGAGCAAAATGGATTGGACACCCACGCATAATATTAAAAGTTATTTTGATTTTTGCATGACCGTCCCCTGGCCGTCCTCACGATAACTCGAGAACGCATTCACTTAGAGATCTGAAATTTCGCACGTGCTTTTAAAAAAAAAGTAATTTAAATTCGAAAATGGGACAAACCGGGCAACTCCTTCGTAGGGTTGCTATACAAAAATTTCATTTATCTCTATATTTTTCACGTCAGTTAAGTTGGGACCGCCACTTCATCGTATAAAAATTTTGAATACGTCAAAATTTAGGGCTCAATTAGGGAGAATTTAATGCCACCTCCCCGAATTTAATGCTCTAATGTTTTTTTTTTTAAATCAATGGATAACCAAACTTAATTAAAAGTTAGGACCAGGGAGAAGTGGCATTAAATCAACCCTAATTGAGCCCTAAAATATTATGCAGTGAACACTGTAGTGAGAATACTAATTAACCTATTTTCAAAAATTGTGGTCCCAGCTTTTAATAAAGTTGGGTTATCCATGGATTTAAAAAAAATACTAGAGCATTAAATTCGAAGAAGTGGCATTAAATTAGCCCTAAATTTTGACGTATTCAAAAGATTTCTACCATGAAGTGGCGGTCCCAACTTAAATTGACGTCAGTTGTACTATAGATAATTTAAACATTTTACACATTGAAAATAAAGGTAAAAGATTCGATCTCCTAGAAAACTCTGAAATTGTTAAAGCTAAAGCAGTAGGCAAAAATATTCTTAATGAACAGATAAATTTTTCAGTACCTCGAGTTTTAAAGTCGTTGTATTATGTTTGTCCAACTTAGAATATTTAAGCTAGGTTCGATCATATGACATTGGCAATTAGTAGCAACAGAGATCTTTCTGAAGATGGTCGAATAGACCGAAACTAGTATTTGTTAGAGTTTTTATTTTAATAAAAAAATTTTTGTGAAACTAAAGTATTGTTTTGCTACTCTATTTAAACCTTGTCTCGAAAGTTGGATTATTCATGGATTTTTGAAAAAAAATACAAAAGCATTAAATTCGAGGAAGTGGCATTAAATTAGCCTTAATTGAGCTTTTCTACCATGAAATGGCGGCCCCAGCTTAATTGACGTATATATTTCGGCACTCCCTGTAGCGCGTCGACGTGGAGAGCTCAAATTTTGTACACGGCCTTATAAAAGTTTAGGGTTTTTACGTATACAATGAAAACGATCAGTCCTATAACTTTTTATAGTACTGAGAAGTTCTTCAGAATATGAAATCCTATGAAATTGAGAAATATAATCATTTTACTGTCCGACGACCGTTCTAGAAATATATGCGAAAAACCACTTCAAAAATCAAACTTTCACAGATGGGTGACCATACGAAATTACATACGGCCATTCATCTAGGGTATCGTAAGAATTGGTCTTAGAGATCAGCTTTTTTACTTGTTTTGTTTTTTTTTTACAATTTATTTTTGAACTCAATTTTTCGTTTGTTTATAAGATCGATTCAGCCTATTAGAAAAAATGTATCAATCTAAATGTCATTATATTTGCAAATTCTACATATTTTTTAAGGTCCCAAAATTTAACTCATACTGACGGTTATTCTATTTTTTTTTTTTCACAGTCGTAAAATTAAAATGCACGAGTTCATCCGAGTTCTATTAGAGGTTATTCCATAATCATCATTCTGCTCCTCCTCTATTATTTTTTTAATCTATATTACGACCTCATTTCTCTTGAATTTCACAATAATTTTATCCCATTTTTACACTTAATAAATTCAGCAATCCACTCGATAATAGCCATATAAAGATGCAATTCAGTTCCACCCACGCACTACACAGTAAAAAATTTGCACAAATTGTTGCCACAAGGCTTAGGTATTTTTCAATAAGATTAGGGAATATTCCCTACATTTTAGGGAATATACCCTAAAATGTAGTTTTTTTTCCTAAATTTTAGGGAGAATTCCCTATATTTTAGGGAATAGTCTTAATATTTTTTACATTGTCCCGCATTTTGAATGCATTTGACTATTATTTTTTCGAGAGCTTACAAGGATTATAATGACAAGCATTTTTTTTTTTTTTACATCAAGTGAGAAATAATTTAAGTAGAATTTCTAACTGCCTGCTAATGGGTGGAAGAGAAATTTAGCTGAAGAGTTCTTATTATTATTGCCCTAAATTTAGATGTTGAGGGATAGGTTGATGATGATTGAGGTCTTTTGAGACCTATGTGTGATAACGGCAAGCGGCGGCTTTGCTAATACTAATTGTCATTTAAAGCAGTGTAGTTGCGAGGTTATACAATGTTCTGGCGAGCGTGTTACCAATGATGAATAGATAGTTTCCGTGGAGAAAAATTACAGACTTAATACCCTCGCCATTAAAAATTATAGAAATTTGAAAAAAAAGCAATTCAAAATGAAAATAAGTTTTAAATGTAAATAAACTTTTTTTCTTTTAAGGCTAGGTTACCGTCGAAAAGTATGAAAATGCATGAAATTTGCGATTTTTTTTTTTACATGAAATAAATACTTTTGGAAATGGGTTTTATCATATTTTATTCTTCTATCAATGGGGGGAGTAAATTCACATTTTATTTATAAAAAAAAAAAATCCAAAATTTTTGCTCCAGCTCCTATCAAAGAAAGCCGTGCACGCCGTGTTGTGGTCTGCGCGGGGCACTCCACAGCTCTGCCATTTCATCTGAAATTAATAAGGTTGAAAATTCTTAAACTAGATGAAATTTAGGAGGCCGTATCGGTTTTCTTTTTCACAAAAACATCTGAATAATGAAATGTCATCTGTTTCAAAAAGAAAAACCCAATTTTTTTGTCCTGCTTTTCTTGCTTCAACGGACGAAAAAAATATTTCTATATCAATTTTTCACAAAAATCGCTTCCTGATGGCTCCCCAAATTGAATTTACTTTCAATTGCGCAGAGATTCATGTGAATCGGTTCAGCGGTTGAAGCTGTTGAGTACCCAGCGCAGTGAAAAATGTTGTTCCCAGAAAAACGCATTTAAAGTTTAACATTATAAAAAATCTTTGACAACTTACTTCAGCTGTTCCAGCACCATACAGAGATCCTTCTTCTTCGTTCAAGAACTGATTGTGCTGAATCTGAAGGTTAACGCTTTCACGAAATTTATGAGGGTACGGCAGGTAGCGAGAAAAGGTCTCCCCAGCACGCGGTTTCTGAGCGCCTCAGCTACATGTTTTCCAGACGGCGGACGGTTCCGTTCTCAACTGGTTGTGAATTCTAAAATACTTCAGATATGAAAATATTCTTTTATCTACGCGTTCTAAACACTTTAAGGACGAAAATTATGTAAAAGAAAAAAATCGAATTTTTCATCTTAAGTTGGCTTTAAGTTGTAGACGTTCCAGAATTATTACCGGTTCAACTGTCGATTATCTGATGTTGTTGAAAATAGTAGCGTGTAGCAGTATTCTACAGTTGATCAACTAAATTAGTTTATTCCATCGAAGAATTATAAAGTGAAGGCTTTATAGTCCCCCTCTCTCCTCTCCTCATAACATTTTTATTCCAGTCGAATAACTTTCGCTCATATTCTGAACAGGATCTTCTATCTATATCCAGATTTAGAATAGTTCTTTTCTCTTTCGTTTTCTGTTATCAGTAATTTCTTTGGTGACGTTATGAATATTAGGCTACAAGCTATTAGGCTTCACCAACTCTTTTTTGAAATTCGAACTGACCCTTCACAAATACGTAGATCTCTGTGTGACCTCTCCTCCACATAGGTTTGCTTTAGCGTAGTAATATGACATTTAATCGCCTCTAACGAGTAACGACCAGTAACAAGGCAGATATCACAATAGGTATATCAAACCTTCCCCCACCTATCTCTATCTCCCTCCTCTTAGTTGAATAGCTATGCACTGCTAGGTATATAGGTATAGGTACATAATATTTGTAAGTAGTGAAAAATAAGAAAAGTCTCTGTTGCATCACTCCTCCATTGATACTTGTTTGGACCTCATACCCGCAAATCAGTAGCTTACCCTAGAGCAATGATTCCCAACATTTTGTGGCCCATTTCCCCATTCTGGAGGTTGACTAACACCTATCGCCCCCTTTTCATTTTCATTGTATTCCCAATTTTAATTATTTTATATTATTTTAATCAATTTTATTATACCGTATATAGAAGCAACCAAACCAGTGTTATCCGGTTACTCTTAAATAAAATAGAAAAAAAAATGTACATTTTTTACAGATTTTTTTAAAAACAAAGAAGTGAAATAATCCAATCTGGAATTTGTAAATTGGGAAATATTCAAATCTTGTTTCCATGTCAATTTTTAACTGGTCAAAGTGATCAGTAAAAATTATGATATTGTTTGGGAGTTCAGAAGTCTCGTTATCTGACACTGAGCACTTTTTAAGGATCGCAACTGAATCAGCTCTTTATGGCCAATATTCACTTTGTGAATATCAAACTTGGCGACGAATGATGAAATAAGTCCTTTAGCCTTGATTAGGTTCATCTTGTTTCTTTGAAGCCTTATATTGATTTCGTTCATTTTTTTAAAAATATCTGTAAGGTACGCTAGTTCCAACTTTCGTTGCTTCAAATTCTCACTTAAAACAGGATCAGACGTGTCGAGAAACTCGGTAACCGTGTCAAATATTTCGAAGAAACGGAGCAAACAGCTTCCTCACGGCCGTATGTAGAAGCAAGCGTTCGAATTTCTCATCATTTTCATGGCAAAGTTATCGGAACAGACAGTCATTGAGGGAATGAGCTTCGATCTTGTTAACACCAGTAATATCCAGTTGTAGGCTTTCATGCAGGACACCACTCAATTTTTTCGTAGCTACGTATTGACAATGAATGACACAGTTAATAGTGATGACCTCTGGCACTTCTTTCTTAAGGTGGGCTAGAAACCCAGCATGACGACCTGACATGGTAGGAGCACCGTCTGTAGCGCAAGCGCTCACGCTTGTTAGGGTAATCTCTTTTTCCTAAAAATAATCTTGCATCACTTTAAAAATCGGCGATCCCTTCGTATCAGTGATCAAAGTTCTAGCAAAGAACACTTCCTCGGTAATTGTAGTTTCTTTTTGTTCATTGATAAATCTCATATAAGCTAATAAAATTGGTTTGTTATCAATCACAGTTGATTCATCAAACTGCAATGCAAATTTACTTTTTTTTTTCAACAAATTGGTGAGTTTGGATTCAACGACCGATTTTCTCAATTCGGCTGGAAACAGTATTGTTGCTCAAAGGAACCGATTGACTTATATTATTACTAGGGCCCTCGCCTAGCATGATTTCAACAAGGTTTTTTTTGGTAGCCTGTAAAACAAGAGTTTCGCCAATTGTATTAGGCTTACCACATTTAGCGATCAATAAAAAAACCTCGCAAGAAGCGAGAAGACTTTTGTCAAGATCGGTTGCTCGTTTGGGGGTTTAGTCACCAGTCAGCCGTGCTGAGGAAAAACTAGTGGGGACTGTGAAGAGGGTTTAGTGCAGTGAACTCGCCAACTGAGAATAGCCAGTAACTCGTGCTACCCTGCAACTTCTATTGTTCAGTGCCGCTATTTGAGTTTTCCCCCTTTAAATACTCATCGCCCCCAAAGCGCCCACCACTTATTTAGAGCCCCCCCTGATACACCTGATCGCCCCCAGGTTGGGAACCACTGCCCTAGAGTGTCCATAGATCCATATCCATATCATCGAACTAGGCACATTATACGGGGCTTTCTCCTACTCTCGAAACCTTTGAGATTTCTCTTGAACACAAGATTGTGGAGATTCTGCCGATATTCAATCATGTAACAGGTCTGTCCGATTTGAATTAGGTAGTTTATAAAGATCTCATATAGGTATGAGCTACTCGCAGACGCCGAACATATTAATTCCATTTTTAATATTACCACTTCCAACAAACATTACTTATGGAATTGTCCAGTCTAATTCTTGGTGAAAGAAAAACAATCTAAACTAAAAATTTATCGAATTTCCTTATTCTTTGCTTTTGAAAAGAATTTGATTAGAAAAATCCTTATATATCCTTATGGCATATTTAGAAATGAAATCTGTTAGCTTTTGGGTGGCTCCTTTTCCGAGGACCATCTCTATCTAAGCCTCCAGAATAAATAGACTATAGAACTCTTCATTCGAAAACACCCAACGGTTTAATTGTCTTTCATTAGAGCCGACTTATTATTAATTACACTCCTTTAAATTTTACGAACAAAAGCAGCCTCATCGAACCAGTTACTCTACTATCGTGTGTGATATATTAAACGTCACCAATAGTTGGTTTAATTAATGTGCTCCCAGATCTTTCAAGGATTCAGCTCAGCATTGGCGGTGCATGATACGAGTATCGTCAAGATTATAATATCAAAAGAACTTTTATCGCGATCTTAATTTTATATTATATAGTGCCTGACGAAAATGTTACGACGATTTTACCATGTGAAGTATCGGTGCCAGATTAAATAAAATATCAGAAACCGTATCGCCTATGTCGATTAGGAATTTTTCTGAGATGTTATCTTCGTGAATCCGTTACTGGTGATACGATAAGACTTCCAATATTTCGCGGCATTCTGATATTTCACAACGCAGAACTCCTTAAAATTCAAAAATTATAATTGTGATTCTCTTTTATTCTAAGAGTATCTTCTGCATTATTTAGAACTGGCATAGTAAAGATCTGTTGTGGTTGAACTTTGGTATGTGAAGCTGGATTGATACAAGATATGAATAGGATAGGTTTTATGGTCTAAAACAGAGGTCCCCAAACTTTTTTGTCTCGTAGACCACTTGCCATGTTTTTCGGTTTTGGGTAGACCCCTTTTTTACCTGTTATTGATGTTTTTGCAAATTCATCAACTTCAAATTTGTTTCTCACAGCTGGTATAGTGGTGCTACACACTTTGAATGATTTAATTTTCTAATTGTAGTGAAGTGTAGTGTGAAAACTTTAAAAAGGCTTGTTAAGTTTTTTACATTTATTAAATAAATTAAAACGAATCAAAGTAAACTCTGATGTCTGTTACAAAAAGTAAATAAGCAAAAATAAATGCTTCTAGTGGGAGGGATGAGCCTGATGCTTTAATAATAAATTTTCAATATTTGGCATCAATTTAGTTAGGTTTAATCTCAAATCTCATCGGTTAATGATTTCCAGTCTGTTTTTTTTTTTTTTTTTTTTTTTTTTTTTTTTTTTTGTTAGATGTTTGGCAATCGCGCCGAAATCCCTTTCCACTTGCTAGTGATATTCCATATCACGGCATAAGTGACATAGATGTCTTTTTGAAGCCAGAATTGCTCATATCCGTTTCTAAATTGTAACTTAAAATCTTCGTTAGTGCTTATTCCGATCAGTTCCTCTTGTAATATGACATCCATTTCTTCAATGTCACCATATGGATTGATTTTTTCACTGTGGTTGGTATTGCCATAGTCAAAACATGATAAAACCTTAAACCTAGTTTCAAAATCTGAATAGAGGGCATTGAATGTTGAACCTAGGTTGAAACGTCATCTTCCGGGTAGTTTGTATGTGACAAATTGGGGAACTGGGAAAACTGGCGCCGTCCAATGTTTTGCTTTGCTTAGCTTAATTCTGGCAAGGAACGCTGAAATCATGAACTTTTTTTTATAAAATTTAGACTGTCACCTTGTAACTGCAAGTTAACCTCATTAAATTTAGTAAACAAATAAGTAGGCAATGTCTGGTTTCCACTTGATTATATTGAATCTTTAAGATCTAAAAATCTTCTCAAAAAGTGCAAAAAATCTTTTCAAACATAAGCCTTTCGACAGCCAGTGTATTTCAGTGTTAAGAAGTAACTGATAAAAATTCTCGTCATTTTGTTCACACAACTGCGCAAATAACCGCGTATTCAACGCGTTGCTTCGGATTCGGTTTACTCCATTAATGACTAATTGAAAACATTCATGCAATCTACTATTCAGATTTTTAACAACTAAATGTTGTCGATGGATGACGCAATGTATTGCTAACACCCCCGATATTTTGTTTTAAATAGTTTATAAATCCACGATAACGCCTTTAGTGTCGGTTGTGAAAGATCTCGCGAAGATCAGTTCTTTGTGGATTTCTTAATCGATAATATAACGAATATATGCCAATAATAATGTTGAGTCATCCAGCTGTATAGAGAAATTGATCTTTTTTCAAATAATTACACGAGAAGCTTTAAATATCATAACTTATTTCATCAATACGTCTTTCAACTGTGTTGTTGCTTAAAGGAATTCCTTTAATGATATCAGATGCAGGTTTGTGTAAAACAGTTTTTAAAACTACTTCGACGGCTGGCAAATTAACTTTTCTCCGATAGTATGCGGTTTTCCGGATTTTGCTATAAAGTGAGATATTGTAAGTCTTTAAGCAGGAAATTTTTCGTCTTTATTAGACTGAAATTCATTGGAAAAAAAATGTTTTTTTCCCCAATGAATTTACAAAATGCATTGAGATGCAGAAAAAATATAGAAATTTTCGACCCAGCGATCAGAGAGATCTCATCAGTGTGGTTATATCTAATAAGTCGCCTGCATACCATAATCGTCTCTTTGTGACATTGAAGCAAACATTTTGTCCACCTGGGTCTCTTCTGAAGTTTTTCCTTGAATGTTTGAAAGTATTTCAAATCCTTACCTGTTTTATCAGTGTGACATCTTCTAAGATGATCCTCCAGCTTAGATGGTTTTATAGCGTTATTGCTTAAAACTTTGTTGCACATAGGCAATTGTATATCCGACAATGATTACATTCAACGAAACAAAATGACACAAATAATTCTCTTAATTTTTGTTTTTAGCTCGTTGCGTCAGTTGCAATGCATTAACGCATAGTAAAGTTCCTTTCCCCCATTCATGCAAAAGACACAATACATATTATATATAAAGAGAGAGAGTTCTTCATAAAATACCTGCACCACATAATTCCTACTTAGCTAATACTATTATAATTGCGATAGAAGTATCTATACATAACCGTAGTAGTATATTGTCGGTCTATTTGTTATATTTTCACCTAAAAACTAAGCAAGAAATTTTCGTGATTTTGTGCACAGATAAACTTCGAGGCTTATCTAACTAAAAAGTTAACAAAGGTTACAATTTATTGCAAAAAATAAAAATAAAATGAACTTTTATGTTTTAAAAGTTTTGCTACATAAGTAGTTTTATAATTTATGTATATATTATAAGCAAGTATTATGTGAGTAAACAGGTATCTGAGTGTGTGTGTATTATTACATTTATGAAGAGCCAAAATTAAAGTTATATGACCTGCTTAAATGAGATCCACTATCGTTGACACCCATTTACATCTCATGGATCTCCAATTTGATTTTTCGCTGACATGGACCCCTTGCAGGTCGTCGTTGAGTCCTGAGGGGTCGATATAGACCACTTTGGGAATCACGGGTCTAAAACCTCTAGTTAGTGTGAAAATGCAACTGCAAAATTGTCTATTATTGCTGCAGTTGCGATTTGCGTCCGATATTGAACAAAACTAGCTGGAGCCGATGAGTATTAAAAAGCCAAAGCACTCTGCAGATTGAACAGTCAATCTCAACGTGCCCAGTTTCAGCAATTCTAAACGATATTTTCTGTATTCTTCCAGCTTTCGTTTATTCCTACCAAAATCACACAAAATGTGAGTGCTGATATGATTTTTCTTTATAGTCATAAGATATTGATGAAAGTCATATATCTATACTTAATTTGATCTGATTCAGGTGCTCCAACCTGGTTTCTGCAAATAAATTCTACCTCATACACACAGTCTCGTAACTTTTTCAAAATTTTCGTTTTCGAAGAGGTAGTTGAATATCAGCAAAACGCTCGTCAATTAAGTTGGGACCACCATTTCATAGTAGTAAAGTTTTGAATACGTCAAAGTTTAGGGCTTAATTAGGGCTAATTTAATGCCACTTCTCCGAATGGATAATCAAACTTTATTAAAAGCTAGGACCACCACTACTGAGAATAGGTTAAATAGTATTGTTACAATAGTGTGCACTGCATAATATTTTAGGGCTTAATTAGGGCCAATTTAATGTCTTTTCTCCGAAAGTAAGAAACCAATTGAGGCCAAGAAACCATAAAAGTAAAAGTTTAAAAAACAAAATGCTTCATCGATGTTAACCTACACGCTACCAATATTTTAATAATACTGTGTTTTTCAGTCGGATTAAATCTGTGATCAACAAATAATACTGGAAAGGAGTTGAATACTCTAATCTTTTCTGAACTGATAAACGTTAGTAAGGCGTTATCCACAGAAATGTAGAGAAAATATAATTTATTTGACTGCTTTTCTATAGTATTTATAATGCCTAATCTCTAACAAACCAACTAGGAAACCATGAATCAACGGTTAACTATTGCTGAGTGCAACAGCGAAATGTAGATGCTAAATTCGTGCCTAGCTTAGAAATTGACATTCAATGCCTTGAACACAAATAGGATTTCACTACGGTAAATTTGGGTTACCACACTTCCTGTTTTCTCTACGAGTCTACTCCATTGTGCTGCTGAGTTTCATAACGAAAAACATGAGGAAGATTAGTTTTTGAATCCTGATAAACGCTTTTCGCTATTTGTCAAATTACAAAAGAATTTACGTTAAATTTATGTGGAGAGACTAATTACATTTATTCTCTGCAATTTATTAAGTTTTTGTAGTTTTACACAGTGGTCACTGTAAACTAAATTTGTTTGTTCTAAATTACCGTGTATCATAAGAGTTTAAAATTCTAACCATGGTTGGCTGTTGATTTGTTGCAGATACCCATTAAAACCTACGATTTTTGGGGTCTTAAAAAAAGTTTTCCATTTTAAAGTTGGTGGTCCTAAATTTTAATAAAGTTGGATTATCCATGGATTTTTTAAAAAAGTACTAGATCATTAAATTCGGGGAAGTGGCATTAAATTAGCCCTAATTGAGCCCTAAATTTTGACGTATTCAAAACTTTTCTACCATGAAATGACGGTCCCAACTTAATTGACGTGCAAAGCGCAGCTTCTTATACAGAGTGGTAGTCTGGTTTTTACTCTCAACGTAGTATCTGTGAAACAGATAATCTTCCAACAAAATATTTCGCTTAATTTCTTATAGACTCCTATTTAGGTGTCCTGTTTACGAGTTTTTTCTCTAAAACAATTTCCGTCATTTTCGCAATCATGGTTCCTTTTCTTGGTCCAAAAAATACCCGTTTATCATCAATTTTTCATCTTCTACAAGCCTTAAAATTAAATGTTCACTGACAGACAACTATCACTCACTTTTTGTTGCTTGCCTCTATACACCTATCTTACTTTATTTTCTTTGCTAAGTGAGCATAAAAAAACTTGATTTCACGAACACAAAACTAGAATCGATATACGCAGGTACCTAATATAAAAAAATAAGATAATGTAGGCCAACAGATGGCATCAGGAGTATAAAAATGATAGTTTTATGTGCCGATGAAATAAAGACAACTTTTATCACATTGCCGCTCACTTTTAATTTTAAAATCATGCCCAGAAATGCAAGCAGTTATAGCCGTCATTTAATTATTAAAGCGAATATATTTTGACTTGTTCAAGACACAATTTATCTACAATTTTATGTAATTTTTTGCTCAATGCACTACTGAAGAATTAACAAATAAGGTAAATGTACCAGTCTTCGTCACCTTAAGCAGGTTTTGATAATCAGTTAATTATGAAAATTGTATACTTACTGTACAGGTATCAGGTATCATGATAATGTTGTTTAATTTTTTCTACATTTAGGGCTTAATTAAAATTTTTAAGCAAATATTAGAAAGTACGTATCGCACCAGTATTCGTAAAGTAAAAAAGTGACTGTTTAAAAACAACTATCTTACCCGTTAAAAGTTAATAAATATGGAATTAAATAATTAGAAAATTTTTAGAAAATACAAAAGGTTTTATTATTACTTAATATGACAATCGGTTTACAGTACGCATGTTGAACAAAACTATTTTTTTGTTGATGGCTTTACATTCCCACATTTTTCATGCAACCATTTTGTACACTTCATACATTGTATCATATTTTCAATGATATTCTCTTCACATATACATATGACAAAGCCAGTTGCTATCTGTGTGGATCGTTTCCTTCTTCATTTTCTTATCCTTAACTTTACTATCTTTTTGTTCCTGATGCTTTCTTTTCCTTTCTTCTATTTCATCCTGTTTTTTGGAGCTTTTTCTGTTCTCTTTTTAAATGATATTCTCTCCACTCTTTTGATGTTGCCACTGAAGGTTCTTTTGTGTAGCTTTGGATGTTTCTGGCCAAAATAATGTATTTTTAAAAGGGGAAGGTATGTCTAGTGAAACGACGGATGCAGTTTGAGTCTTCTGAGGAGTTTCTGGATTATCTTCAAGCTCTAAATTTTTGCCATCAACTTTGGCGATTTTAACGGTGTCACACTTTATCCCTTCTTCTGTAGACAATGTTACTGCACTTATGGAATCAATATTTTCGTTGTTGGTTGCTTCAGCTTCAATATCTATGCAGTATAAAGAAAACTTAGTTCATGAAAAGTTTTACAGTTAATATTGTTTTACTTACCCGTTGCCATACTTTCTTCCAATTCTTCCAAAGTACCATCCATAGTTATATTAAAAGACAGAATATTCTTATTACCTAAGATCTGCTCCAGATCTGACTTATTTGGTGGGGTTAATTGAAAAAGCAAAATTTGTTTTTTATGCCCAACCAAAAATAAAACAAACTGCTGTCTTCAATATTTCCATTCCACGCAGTTTCAGAGTTATTGAATAATGTCAGATTTGCAGCATCAATCTGGCTTTCTAGAAATTCTACGTCCTTATAAAAAAAAATCTTTTAGAAAATCCCAAACTGTGGTCTATGTCTTGTGGTTGCGGTCGTTCATCATTGCTTCTTTTAAAATAAGTGATTGCATTTGGATCAAGAGAATAAACGCCACAGGCCCTGAAACCGGTTTTCAAAGTTGTTTATTTAATGGAAAATTCAAGAACCTTACATAAAAGTAGGCAGAAATTATCACGCTTCAAAACGTGAGCCACTATTAGCTATTCTCCAATTATATACCTTCTTCTTCCAAGCACTTTTAAGAGGATGAAATACTGCTACATCCCCATAGGTTGTAAAAAATGGGTGGAGTTTGGATACAAAGCAACAAGTTCTATTTTGTTATCGGAACAAAATTCACTCAATGCCAAAGTCAGGTGGGATACGTGTCCATCAAGATACAGTATAACAGGAAAATCAGTATGGTTATTTAAGAGCCACGGATGAAATACATTAGCGATGTACTCATAAAACGTTTGTCCAGTTATCCATCCGTTATCTGACCTCCCCACACCCCAAGATGACGGAACCGATTCGGCAAATATTTTTGGGACCCGTTTCAAATTTATTACTACCATAGGCGGTGCTAGCTCTCCGGCTGCATTTCCCATAATTAACGTGGTTATACATTCCTTTTCATCCGAATGAATGATGTTATGGACAGTCTTTTGTCCTTTCCGGGCTTAAAAAGTTAAAAAGAATATGCTGTTTCATCGCAGTTAAATATTCTACTTGGCGAGTTTTCAATAATGTCCAGTAAACCATTTTCTGCGTAATATGTTTTTATTTCGCTGAACCAGTTTCTTATATTACGTTCGCTAACTCCAGCCCGTGTTCTAGTTAAATTTTGGGAAACACGTACAGATAGGTTAGGATGGCGTTTTAGAAACGCTTTATACCAGTGCCTCCCAGGCTTTCCTTGTGTAAAAGGATTCGGTCTTTGAAGTCGTTTTAGTAATATTTGCACACTTTCTAATAGCTGATCCTTACTTACGGAGAATCCCATGTCTCCTAAATGTAAAATCCATTTAGCTAAGTGTGCTTCTTCAGCTTCGGTTAGTATAGAAGATGGCCCCAATTTTCTGATGATTGGTGTTTTTCCTTTGCATTTATCAGAAAGAGTCATCGGAGGAACATTAAATGTTTTTGCTGCTGAGTTAATACTTATTCCATTTTTAACAGTATTTATCGCACTTAACATTTCGCTTTTTGCATACTGAAACCGAGTCATCTGCGTAAAAAGAAATTTTCTAGTTATCGTCACTACCAAAAGCTGATGACGATTACTGGGCAATTAATTCTAACATATATATTTAAACTAATCTGACAAGACACAGACTTATAACTCTCTGAATACCAGAGAAAATAGCAAATATTAACATGATAGCATATTCATCAAACATGACGGAAACTGGTACCTGCTACTGTTTGTTGTATACCAGTATTCGTCAATGCCATAAATTTAAGAAATTATGTTAATATAATAATTTTTACAATTTGTTACTACTATTTAACCTATTACGAGATAATCAGCGTATCAATACACTTTATTTACGAAGAACACCTATGCCTCTTAGCTTAAGAAAGTTAATGTAATTCTTAATCAAATTGTTAAGAAAAACTGCACTTGTCGTACTTTGAATATTATACCACGAATTTTGGAAGCTTGCTTCACAATGATTACATTTGCTTACAACGGGTGTGCTGCTGAACTAATTCTATGACATTTTAACGGTTCTTTTGTTATAATTGCGTATTCGCCTTCTATGTAGATGTAAACTCTTGATATTTTGTGTATTGTGATACTGATGACGAATACTGAGTCAATGACGAACATTGGTACATTTACCTTAAATGTATTACCTACAGTCCTTACTAAAAATGTTTCCTCTTTTATTGATAAAATTATGCAAGACGGCTATAGCCGGAATTTGCCTACATTCACCAAAAACTGGAAGGCTATATCCGTTATTAGCGGCAATGGGTTGTTTTCTGATGGGATAAATTTGAGAATTTTTAGGGGTTTCTCTCTCATTACAGTATAAAATCAACATAAAACCTTAAAATAAGAATATTGTCAATGATAATTAAATATTGTGCTTTTATCCTTAATCTGATGGTCAATATATATATATATAATCACCTTACGGGTTAAAAAATTGATCTCGGTTATATGTACATTAGGCTGTAGGTAAAACTTATGATTAAATTAAAGTATGATGAAAATCATTTATGATCAATTCACACTTCAGGAATACGAATATATTATTGCCCTGGCTACAATATTGCTCCAAAGTCAATCACTAATCAACTTAGAAAAGTAGTATGCTACGAAAACATTCTTATTTACGATAATTTTATTGCCAGCACAATATAACTTCTCCATGGTTGTCTAATTTAACGATACAGACGTTTATTTACTGCGCATGCATAGTTATTTAAGTGCAATTTGATTTTCAGTGGAATTATTTATCTATTTAATAATAAAACGTCATGAATTATCTACATATAGATTGCAGCTTTTTAATGTAGGTACCGAAACTGCTATTATTCGTCGTAGAATAGAATTTAAGTTTTTTATTCTCATTGATTTCTCCTTGTCAATGATAACATTTAGTTTCCTCGGGTACCTACATGTATAAAGAATCAAGACCAATGGCGATAATAATCAACAACATAAAAAATCAATGCAAATTGTATGAAGCGAAATTTGGCAACAGTCCTGCTTCCAAGAGATTTCCTAAGCTTAATGTCAAATTTGTTTTAATTCTCTCGTGGGTGTTGGTGTTGCGATAAAATGCTCGCACCCACAGTTGATTCTTCTTATAGTGTTGAAACAATAAATTCATTTGTTTGTTCTTCTAATTCCATTCTCTTTGGTTTTTTCAAAGTAAATTTGGCAACAGGTCGTCTTCTATAATCTTTACTTTTATATTTTTTCATTATTCATAGATTTATTATGATTTTAACAAAGGCCTTAGCATAGACCCCAACAAAACTGTTATCGCTCCGTTTACGAGAAGATTGAAGCTTTCATCACGGTTGTCACCTATGCGACCCTCGCATGGTGGTTAAAAACTAATCAAAAGATGGCTAAATCTCTGCTTTAAAAAAACCCAGCAGTTTGCCTATCTATGAATAACTAGTGCCATGAGAACCTGCCCTACAACAGCCATGGAAACCTTATTAAACCTTCCACCCCTAAATTGACATGTGAAAAAGGAAGCGATCTTCAGTGCTATTAGAGTGCAAAAGCAGGAACAGTTAAAGCCAGGGGATCTGGTTGGTCATTTAAGTATCTTAAAACAGATATGCTTCAAGCAAATGACGAAAATATCTGATATAATCGCACCAAGGGTGGATTTTGTAAGACCATTCCAAGTGGTTCTAGGAGACTGACAATAATGGCGTTTCACTAAACCGGATCGATGGTGTGGTATAAAGGACGGTTCAAAACCGAACAGTGGGCCGGAATGAGGGTGTACGGCTTCAAATGCCATATATCAAAGGCTCTGGGCTCTAGCCCTAAAGTATTCCAAGCCGAGGTATTGGCCATAGAAGAATGCGCCAATACCAGCAATAAAAGAGCCATAAATGGCTCAACCATTAATATCCTCTCAGTCAGTCAAGCTGCCCTCAAGGCTTTAAGGTCCTACACTGTCAGGTCAGGGATAGCGTGGGAATATCTACAAACTCTCAGAAACTTAACAAGGAGAAATAAAGTTATCCTCATGTGGGTACATGGACATGAGGGCCATAAAGGCAATAAAATTGCTGATGGCCTAGCCAAAAGAGGAGCGGAAACTCAGAGCTGCCCTAAATAACTGGGAGAATAAACAAAAATCCTTGTATTGGTAAAGGCTACAAGGACTTCGTCAGGCGAAATAATTTATCGACACCTCTGGCGGAAAGACAAAAGAACTCCTTCTCCTTAGAAGAACAGAGCTCAACTTAAAATGATTTAAGCTCTTCTAAGGCCATTGCCGCTTGGGGTGTCACCTAAACGAGCTGGGCTTGGTTGAGACTTCATACTGCAGCTTCTGTCGGGATGCTCACGAAACCTCGGACACTTGCTCTGCAACTGCGAAGCATTGAACAGGCAGAAACTACTCCACCTGGAACATGCTTTTCCTCCACCAAACTACGTGTGGAACCTCAATCCCAGAATGGTTCTAGACTTTATTAACAGTCTGAATCTAGAAAGGGAGTAAATGGAACAGGGAATCACAATAGATCTTTCAGGTCGCAGTGATAGCGAGGCTAACGCCTATACACCCCTTCACAAATCTAATCGGATCTGTTATGATTTTTATTCTATAAACATGTCCCTTTCTCTCTCTCTTTCAACACACACTGAAAAATCACTAGAAATAACAAATTGGTAACTTTATTTCATTCTCTTTACATCTTATGCCTTTATATGCAAGTGATTTTTACCTTAGGAAGATTTTATTCTTTTTCTTCTCTCGAAATTAATATATAAAAAATGGGTTTCATACAGGACAATAGGTGGCAGCAGGAGTATCAAACTAAACTTTTGAGTAAAGGAAAATTTCATTTTGATTTGTAACTATTTTTCGTTATTTTCTCAAGAGATTCTTGATTAAAAGGCGACACTTGGTTGGTATAAAATTTTAACTTTTAAAGAGGTGTTAAGACATAACTATATGCATACATGTATTGTGTCCTTTTCTTTCACGATATATGTAGATAACTTGATACTTTTTCTCCATTTTTCCATTTTTCTCCATTTCAAATCAAGCTTATGCCGTGTCAAATTATCTCCTCTTTATATGTACCTACCTATCTACAATAAATTTAAAAGACAATATTTATTTGATATTCTCAGTTTATTTTAGATTCACAGTTACTTCCATTGCAACTTCCAATCATAAGAAAGAATTTAAAGTCCTTTATAAAGGTGAGAGCCAATTTTATAAAGGCTAACAAACTGCTCAAATGTCGATAATAATTAATTATTAACCCACACGCCCCCGTTAAAAAATCTCGCAGGTTGGAATCGATATAGGAAAATATAGTGCAGAGAAGTGATAAAAGCCATTGAATCATGTGTGAAGCGAATAATCATTCTCTTCTGCAATAACTCCTTGCATCTAATTGTAGCGACCTTCGACATGCTTCCTTTAAGGGAAAATCAGGAAATTGTCAAAAATTATGACAAATATTGCATATCATATGAAAATTGTTTTGAAATTCATTCATCTATCCTGTATCCACTTGCTGGATGCTCGAGTAATAGAAAAGAAAGAGTTGTTCCTAGAGTTTGGAGAGTGCGTTAATAGTAGGTCTGTTCGCGTACTAGCTTGAAAGTACAAACTTGTAAAACTTTTTGTAAGTTTTTACTCGAAGGCGTTCGCGTACTCGAAAATTGAGAGAGAAATTGTTGACGTCACTTTTCCCCTTCGTTCAATTTATTACTTGATTTAACTCACTGACATGTATATAAATGGACTGCTTGTTGAACCAAAAATGCATGAAAGCAAATGGCACCACTTTCATATTCCTGTCTCTTTCCGTGAGAGTATACTTTCCCACTGAACTGTAACGATTAGCAACGAGAAATTGCTTGTAAGAATCCTTGTAAAAAACACTTCCTTCGACTCATAATTAAAATTTAACGATACAAATAGTCCCAAATACCTTTGTGGTAAACTCGGTAAATTCCACTGACATGCATATACGTAAATTTCCAAATAATTTAAATATAGCGGCAGTTTACGACAGTTGGTAGCATTGACCATGAGAGCATACTTTCTGAAATCAAAACTGGTGCCACATGAAACAGGAGATCAAGCAGTCCATTTATATATATGTCAGTGATTTAACTCGAGAAAAATCGTCGAGTAAAAACTTCGAAAGCGTCAGTTTTGACAGGTCGTCGCCGGTTTTCAGTTATTTTTCAAGTTTTTAGTTTTAAAAAAATGGAAAAACCTGTTACTCCTCCTCCAGTAGAAGTAGAATGTTCTCCAAGAACATTTCAACGTATTCAAAGTGGTAAATTAAATTTATTTATTGTACTATGTGCTAGGAAAATTTCACGTCGTTATTGCAGATATCGAATATTTGCAAGTTTTACTCGAAGCCGTTCGCGCACTTTGTGAGTGTCACTCTCAATTTCTCTCTTTATCATACATTTTGACGTTTTTCATGTTTTTACTTGAAAAAGTACGCGAACAGACCTAGTGCTTTCAGAAAAAAAAGTAACTGTAAAATCAATAGCTATCCCTTCATTTTCCTGAAATTTCAAGAAAGGGCTCTTCTTTGCATCACTGTAAAAAGAATTGATGCTTCAAGGCATCCGTGCATAATTATTTCGATGAGAACTAGAAAAGTATCTTGCCAGAAACGAAACTTCTTTGGGTACCGTATACAAGTTTTAATCATCCTCTCAATCAAATAATCTTCCTTTGTAATTATCCAACAGACAAGACAAAAACTAAGCTGTAACTACACGATATCGCATTACCTACGTGTGTACATCCCTATTTGAATGGCTGATTCTGATCTCTTACATCGTCTTCAACTAGGTTTGGTAGGAGAAATGATCTTGCACCGTAATAGTAAAATCCTATCCTGTCGAGGTGAATTTTTTTTAAACTACAAACAATTTTTCAAATGCGCCTACGACAAAAATTGTGGGGAGATATCATCTGATGTCACTTTGATTTTTTTTATATTGAATTCTCAAAAATCCCTTAAAGTCGCTTAAGCTTTTAACTTTAAACAACATGAAAAGGACCCAAAGGAAAATATTTTTATAATTCTCTCATTTCACCAAATTTTGATTTTGTTCATAAAAAACTCAACAACTACAATCACAATTAACTGATCGCTGCGTAAATATATAAAAACACAGGCGTGCAATGAAGAATTAAAACACTCGTTCTAAATTCCCATTCTTGCGAGCAGTGCAGTCGAGTCGCCCGGAAATTTGAAAGAAAAAAAATTTGACATAAAGAATAATAAAAGAGAGAAAAACAATATTGTGTAAAAAATTTGATAAATCTTTTAATCGTATTTGAATGGGTATAACAAGCACAGAAAGTGTTATATAAAAAACTACCTATTAAGAAAAATATAGTTCAATTATTTCTAACTAAACCACACATGTTAAAAATGAACAATCACAAATTTTGTTGCTTTTTCCATGTACATATACATAGATCCAAATTTTACTTAAAAGGAGAGGAGAATTAGAAATATTTCAATAAATTTGCTAATTCTACGATTTTCTGCTTTAAATAACACAACACACAACTACATTCAAAGTATTTCTCAGCTAGCCTCAGCCAGTATTAAAGTTATTTACCGATCAGAAAATTTGTTTTCTGCCATTACGTAAAATTCCATGGATGCCCCACTTGACGATTTTTGGTAAAATTAGTTGAAGAGGGACAGAATTGAAATGTGAGGTGAGGAGTCGAATAAAAACATGAAAAATGTTTTTGATTGGCGAATACCATGAAATAGTTTTGTTTGTATAGCAGTACAGAAAATGGTGTAGAGAGCGCAGTTATCGAAATTTTTATTTATTCGTTGAGTTTTTTTTGCAAAATCAGAGATGCCTATTAAAAAAAAAACGCTTTAAACTTTCTCTCAATAGATAGCCCTACGTATGCCAAAATGAACTTTTCAATACTTTGCAATACCCCTCCTACTACCTACATATGCGCATGCATTTTCTAATTATTAAAATATTACAATAATTATCCGAATTTGATTAAAATAAAAATATTGCGGTTACGTACAATAATTATACCGTTAGTCTCAGATATATGGGGTTTCTCTTCTGTTTAATATCTGAAGGTTTACATGTCGCGTATTACGTATCTAATTAGAAATTGTAATACGGTGAGATTAACTAATATTACGTGCGCATCAAAAATAGATTTGAATTTTTATTCTCCTTTTGGGGGTTAGTTTGTTGTCAAAAGGAAACATATACAATCATTAAATAAATTTGAAAAAATTTCCACAGTTTTTGTTATTTGAGATTTTATTGTAACTTGCCAACCGTAGCCGAGCATGGTCAGCTAAGCTTTTAGTTAGTTTTGTTTTTGTATAGGATTGAGTTTTTCATTAATAAAAATCATTGCCATAATACATATATGTACATACATATTATGTAAAACAATAAAACCTTTCCTTAGAAATGTCCATCCATGCATCAGTAAAAACTTGCATTTTAATTTTGAAAAAACCCATCGGTGTGCTGCAGTGTATGATGTGACTGTAACTCTTTCAACAAAGCTCTTTATATTTGAGGGATTTTTTTGTCTTCTACATGCTAATTAATTTTTCTAAACCAACATAAAACAAACAAAAAACTAGAATTGGTCTAAGAACACTTCTTACGATACTCTAGAAGATGGAATGCCCGTATGTAATTTCGTACGGTCACCCTCCTCCCTGTGCAAGTTTAATTGATGAAGTGGTTCTTCGCATCTATTTCTAAAATAGGTAGTTCGTCGGACTGTAAAAATGAACCAATTTCGTAGGATTTTATATTCTGAAGAACTTTTCAAATCCAATCAAAACGTCTCGGTCTGATCGTTTTCACAGTATAGGCAGAAAACCATCCTCTGAGAGATATGTAATTTTCTGGTTTTTAATTATTTTTTAAGCACTTTATAAACTCTCAACGAGACATATAGAAAACTTGACAATAATGTTGAAAAATTTTGGAATTTTTCTTGATGGCGTGACAGAACCGTTTTATTTGAGTACATACAGAAACGGTTTGATAATTATTACATAGAGATTACCTCCTTCTATACGCAATCAAAATGATAGCAACAAAACAATAATGAAACGGCATTAGCCCGTGCCTAGTCACAAGTTCTCATATAGTACAAGCAAACTCTTAGAAAGTTATCCAATCCAGGATCTTGTCTTACTTTTTGTGTAGTAAATCAACTTTTAATAAATTCCTCCCACAATTTTTTCGGACCATAATTTTTGTTTGCCCCACTATTTCAATAATAATATCACCCAACTGTATCTGTATGTAGGTACATACCCCTGCTAACAATTTTTAAAACAGACCTGTTTTGTCAGATTTATTTACTAATATAAAAGTTTCCAAGTAACTTGTAAGCCCTCTTTTATTTCCACATTTTCAGGTTTTTTTAAGTATAAAATTCCCAAAAAATGAATTTTTCTATGTATGCTCAGTTCAGCGCGTATAAAAAATAGAAACAAAATGGAGAATAAAACGACGCCATACGCCATCATATACATTTTTGTAACATCCAAAATGGCGATCGTCTGCTTACTTTCATATAATAAAACATCAAATCATACATATATATCTATCTCATGTGATCTAGTGAGATAAATACTTTTTTTGGACTATTGTTTTGTTTCGTGGGTAATTCACATTTAACCAACCTATAATTATATAATTAAAAATTCCAAACACATAATATAAACAAAAAAATTAATTTGTTGTTTTTATTTCTTTTCAGATCGATGGATTGAGGAGAATTACCAAAATAACGACATTGCCCCGGAGTTATTACTAAAAGCAATTACAATTATAATAAAAATCAAGTAATAAATTTGTATAGGTACTACAATGGCGCATTAAAATTGTAATAAAAATAAAGTAATAAAATTTTCTGTTTTGATATTTTTCATTTCCTCTTAGTTTATAGAAATTCCTGCATGCACGTTTTTGACTCTTCCCCTTTTTTTGTGAAATTTTTCCTTCACTTTTTGAACCGCCTAAAAGTATGCAATCGAAGTTAGAATTGTTCCGATCAGCGCCATCTCTTGCCCAACGAAAGTGTAACGGATAGCTACGAAAAATTGAAATTTTTAGTGATTTCCCCCCAAAATAGCGATTACCCCTTCTGAATAGCGACCGGGAGGGCAGCACAGTGTTACCGTGGTATATGAAATCTATCCAGTTCAGACCAGTGTTGCCGCACTGATAAATAAAAACGCTAGATTTTATAAATTAAATTTAAGAGAATTTTCGAACTTTTAAGCGAAAATTAACTTTTTTTAATAATAAGAAACATTTTATAATTTTAATGGAGTCATTTTATTTTTTAATGAAAAATGAAAAATATATTTAAAAAAAAAAATACATAATGTGTATATAAAAAAGATTTTAGCTGCATCCGTCAATAAAGAAGGGGTAGTCTGAAAATAGAGAAAAGAAAGTTCATTATGCATTTATTTTGGAAAGTTATTTTTTAGGGAAATATTATTGATTGATTGATTTTAAGGGAACGCGGAAATGTGCTAAACTATGAAAATGTTCAGTTTCTCCTACTGTGTGTATGCGTTGGTCATAACATAACTGATATTTTAATGAACAAAGCAAGCTTGTGGCGGCCATTGTATTTGTTCGTTTTTCGTCTTCTTTCAATTTTACTTTCTGCCACTCTCGCGTATAGCTAGGTACAGCTAAAAATCGTGGTCTTGTATATAATTAGAGTGAATAAAATGCAAACATATGTGAGAATTTACAGTTGTTCTTTATTGTAAACAAAGTTTAACTTACGTTTGTTACTGCAACGGGGGGGGGGGGGGGGGGCGGCTTCTTACTATATTATATGACGATCGTTTGACTTGAAATTGTACTTTGCATGCATGTTTTGTTTATACATCCATTTTCGGCGCATGTTTGGTTTTATTGGCAGAACAGAGTGATCTTCAATTTTAGAAATATAATTCTACTACAGACAGGGAGGCGGGGCGAATGTTTTCCTCCATTTTTGCTTGAAAATTGATAATTTCGTTAGTGTGGTTGATTCGGTCATTTCGTTGATGTTTTGATTTTTAAAGTCGTTAGTTGTTAGGTAGAAAGAAATTAATTAAGTTCTAAAAAATATTTACCTAGTGTATAGATTATTTGACAACTTGTGGTAGGGTAAGGTACAAAAATTTTGTATTGTCTTGTAGATAGATAGAGACAATATTTTTTAATGATTTTGATATGCAAAATTATAGCAATGTATGAATAGATTTGATGGATTCGATACTGCTTTGCTCTGTAGTTATGTGTATGTTAATGAGTGCGGATGTAGACTGTGTTATGAAAAAGAAAACAAAAACAAAAACACGGCAAAGCTAAAATTTAAAGTTGAATTTTGTGTAAAGCAAGACTACATAGGAATTTGGAATGAAAAGAGAAATTGATCTGTTGTAGGTATGTGTGTTGCAGAAAAAATTCATCCATTCTCGCTGGAGATTTTGCTTTTTTAATTAAAATTTTAAGGAAATTTCTCGGAATTGGAATGAGTTTTTTTCTTTTTTTTTTTTTTAAATACAGGGAAATATTTTTAGTGTTTGAATATGAACATCACATGTTTGATTTTTGCAGTGTAAAAAAGAACAGGATTATCTATCGAGCTTTGACTTCTAAAATTTTTAGAGATTTATAAACCACGTTTCTGATTACATTAGCTGGACCACAGCATAGACTAGCCGACAAGAATCAATCAAATGTAGTTTGGCGAGTTATTTTCGTGAATAGGTTAAGAAACAAATTTTCAAATTAAAGCAATTTACCCCATATGCAATTGTAGATATACCTAATATGACTTTACTTACTTTTTAGTAGCTCCTTGATGTCGTCCTATACTACGCTTCAGTCAAATAATGTCAGGTCGACGCTAATTACTCCCTGGAGGCAACAAAGGTGGTTTTCGGGGTTTCGGGAATCTTCATACGTACCTGCAAACATAATAAGAAAGAGAAGAAACAGTTCAAAAGACAATTCAAGCTTTTAATCTGCTTTTAATCTTTTTTACACAGATTTTGATGTAAATACATAGGCGGATTTATTTCCTGGAAAATAAAAAGAAAAGAAAAATTATAGAAATTGTAAAAATAACAGTTTTACTACTATAAATTAATAATAATAATTTATTTAACAACACAAAAATATTAGTATGATTCAGAAAGAAGAGCCGGACTATTCCCAGTGACTGAGTAAGAATAATACAAATTTCTTCATATTTTCATAAAGTTTCGCTGCATGTTACCACATCAAATACGGGGTAATTTCAATAGAACTGAGGAAAAAAAACTTGATAGTAGTGAAAAAATGTAGCAGTTTTTCTACAATAAGTATAAAAGACCGTTTGAAAAAGATAAGAACGAAAAATTTTATTTAAAAAAAAAAAAAAACTACAAAGGATTACTCTTGGTGGTTCAAGGCATGCATACATACCTGACACTGACAGAAGGAACTCAAATGAGTAAAACCGATGAATTCATATCAGATTTAGTCCATGTAGATTTGAAAGTGCCAAAAGGATCAATTTTGGATATGATACTACTGTTCGATATTAGTTCAGCCTTAAAAAATAGTTTCAAAGATATAAACGAATTTAAAATTTTACACTTTTTCGAGAACGAATATAACCTGTGTGATAAATAGTTTTTAGAATATGGAGTGACACTCAAGACTGTTCCAACACACTGGGTAAAACTGTATTGGAGCAGTGTAAATTAAGATTCAAGATATTGGCAAAAAACAACACAGATTGTATTCTTTCTGAAATTTGTTTATAGCTTTGAAACCAAGTGTATAACGACTGTAATAAATTAAATTATACCAATGTGACAATAAATGCTGCAATTGTAGAGTATGTTACGAACATAAAGTAGGTACCTATACATATGCAGGTATGTGTATATTGTCAATACATTAAAATATGATGAACATATAAGAACATTTGGCTCAGTCAGTAGGGCGTTAGAGTAAAGTCTTCGACTGAGCCGCCTCATTCGAAGACTTAATCTAACGCCCTACTGACTGAGCCAAATTTCTTATATGTTCATCACGGGACGTGGGTTCGACAAAAAATTATTTGCTCAAAAATAGAAGAGACAAAATTGGTTTTTTGATGTGGCTGAGAAATAAAATAATAATACCCAAAATCTAATTATGCTGTATAACACAAAAAAAAGCAATCTGGATGATTCTAAAGTGCAACTCAAGTTAATGTTGAATGCTCAACAAAGAATAATTTATATGGCGCTAATAATTGTGTTTAAAATAAAATTTAATGTTTCCCATCCAACGTACATTCAAGAGACAATTCTAGATTGAAGAACTTAAATCTTTACAGTAGACTACTAAATAAATTAAAACGCAATGCTTGTTGGAGAATTCTTACCATAATATGTTGCATCGGATGGATGAAGACAATGTTCCGAGTCAGACTCAGAATACGAATAGTGCACTTTTGACGATGATGCGGAGATAGTGTAACGATATAAAAAAAATCTTCGGAGATAGTGAGATTTAATAGTAAATGGAAAAACATCTACATATATGTATGTATACAATCCAGCTAGAAAATTTATATCATTTGATGAAAAAATCAATTTTAAAAGTTGGTGGTAAGTTGTCATCTATTGCAAAATCATTTAATCCAAATGAAACTATACCATCTGGACAATACAAAGAAGTGAGCTAGAAAATATGGAGCAATGCTGCGGAGGGATGCCAAATAAAGACTGTTTTGACAAAAGATTAAAGAGATTTATACACCAGAAAGCAACTTACATATAAAATCGATGAGTGGAATTGGACACCCACCTTTCTGTAGTGGAACAAATACAAAGTTTGAAAACATTAAATATAAATTTCAAGGAGAACAAGCTTCAGAAGATATTGCGACTGGAAATATATTAAGCAGGAGTTTCTGGAAATTGTAGTAGAGGAAAGAGGATTATACATATATGTATATGCACACTGTAGATCAAATTTTCAATTCTACTTATATTGAAAAAAATTATCATTTAAATCTTATATTTTTAACAGGATCAAAAATTTGCGGATAAAAAGTATAATGAGGGAGAGAATTATACTCGTTTTATAACCTGCCAGGAAATTTAATATTGAGCCCGATTCTAATAGTTAAATTGCAGATTTTGGTAAAACCAATATAGGTACCTGTAAAGCCTGTATAGGTTAGATGTTAGGTATTAGGTTAGGTAAGAGGGGTGCAGCTAGAAGTGCCTAGCCTTCTTCACTTAGACTAAAAGCCTGGATGATCGGATATTTGTTTGAAAACTGGTTTAATATAAAATTGCTTTGTACCAACTAAAAATTTTCACTTCAAGGTTCTATTAATCATCATTAATTGCATCAATTACATCATCCATAAAATATAAAATTTTGATTATCTACCGTACCTATTTGGACCTCTTTGATCCTTATATTAATATCCAAGACGTCAGACGATTGATAAATCAATTTTAAATTTAATTAATGAAGAAGAATTAAAGAACTTCATTTTTCAGAGAAGGATCCTCCTTCAATAATACAACGAAGCTCTGTAGTCATCAAAACTCAGGTACGCAGCGATGCCTTATAATAAATTCACGAATAAGGGAGTAAGTAGATTTAGATTTGTGAAGGGGTGTGTAGGCGTTAGCCTCGCTATCACTGCGACCTGAAAGATCTATTGTGAGTCCCCGTTGCATTTACTCCCTTTCTAGGTTCAGACTGTTAATAAAGTCTAGAACCATTCTGGGATTGAGGTTTCACACGTAGGTTGGTGGAGGAAAAGCATGTTCGAGGTGGAGTAGTCTCCGCCTGGCCAATGATTCGCAGTTGCAGAGCAAGTGCTCCGAAGTTTCGTGAGGATCCTGACAGAACTGCAGGATGAAGTCTCAGCCAAGCCCATCTTGTTTATATATTACCTTAAAGGGCAATGGCATGAGAAGAGCTCAGTAATCATTTTGAGCTCTGTTCTTCTAAGGAGTAGGAGTTCTTTTGTTTTTCCGCCAGAAGTGTTGATAAACTTTTTTGCCTGAAGTCCTTGTATCCTTTCCCAATACAGAGATTTTTGTTTATTCTCCAAGTCGTTTGGGGCAGCTCTGAAGTAACACTTAGAACTGTCACAAAATGGCTCTGATCCGACAAACTGAGTTTCCGCTCCTCTTTTGGCTAGCCCATCAGCAATTTCATTGCCTTTGTGGCCCTCATATCCAGGTACTTACATAAGGATAACTTTGTTTCTCCTTGATAAGTTTTTGAGGATTTGGAGACATTCCCAGACTATCCCTAACTTGACAGTATAGGACTTTAAAGCCTTGAGGGCAGCTTGACTGTCCGAGAGGATATTAATGGTTGAGCCATTTATGGCTCTTTTAATGCAGGTATTGGCACATTCTATTATGTCCAATACCTCAGCTTGGAATACGTTCGTTTTTAAACCGTCTGTATACCACACCATCGATCCTTGTTGGAAAGACGGTTTAGTGGAACGCCATTGCTGTCGAGGGAGTAAGTAAGTTTTATATGCTAACCTCTCGCATAGCCAGTCAGGCAGCCTTGATAGCTCTGATTGGTCCTCGAATTTAATCTAAGTTACAGGGTGATTGCAGGACGTCTTTGGATAAGCGTGTATCCACAACAATTTGTCCCTTCATTGGGTTCCTATCCTGGGCCTAGGCGTTGCGGCATCTGTGATCATGTCTCTCATCAAAGCGGATGTTTGTATGAAACATCAGCGCAGAGATTGGCGAACCTGAGTACGTGCAGGTGCACAAAACTTTTTCTTGATGGGCCCAATAGCAATTTATCTGATTTTCTCTTGGGGCTCGGAACAATGCAGAGCTGGGGTTGAAATCATCACCGGCCACAGACCACTTTATGCTCATCTAACAAGCGTAGGAGTTGTTGACAGTCCTGCCTGGAAGGAGAGCCTGAAACAACGGACCACTTTCTGTGTGCTTGTCCAGCCTTGCCTGGCGGAGTGGGCTGGATACGCTTGGGTTCGCCCTCCTATCTGTGGATGAGTTGAAAAATTTACCTCACCTAGACATGATACGCTTCATTAAGGGAACCAGGAAGATTTTAGGTGAGAAGATGTTCAGCAGGTTAGTACAATGGTTTCCGTACAATGATAGCCTTGGTCTCCGTGCTGGGGATCTTTCGTTCCCAGCCCAGATCAGAAAAGAAAAAGATTCATCACGCGTGGCTCTTAATTTGTTGGTCGTTGTGAATTTGTCTTTTGCTATGGGTAGTTTTGTCACTTGGAACGATTAGGTTTTGCTCCTTTTCTTTTTCCGTCCCTTCTCGACAATGATTTAGTTTTGCAACAATAAACAAAGGTTGCAGAAAAGCGATATCCATAAAATTGTCTAATTGCCATCGAACTTAATCTGCAATTTTTATATAAAATTAAGCTAAGCCAACGCATTTTATGAACGAACCAAGATAGACGAATGGTTAGGATCAAGCTACATACATATATCCTACGATTTGATCCGAAATTACTCAAGAATTACGCTATTTCGTGCTTTCAGTAAAAATTATTTCGATTGCGGTCAACTTGATTACCGACTAAGGATTTATTTCCTTCACAGCAGCACAGGAAATGATGATCGTTACTAAAGTATGTAGGTAGGTACATGTGAATGTTGAAAAGACCAACATTAATAGAGTAAGATACATTCTCGCGATAAAGGAAAGCTTCTTTAGACATAGGAAGGCATAAAATAAAATATGATAACACGACGGTTATGATTTCAACAGCATTTAAAAGAAGAACAAAGAATGTCAACAGCCGCAGCTTTTAAATTGAAGATGAATTTGCACACCCTCGGTTTTTTTTTTGTATGAGCCATATTCAAGGCAGCCGTATGTTTTTTTTTATTTTTCATTGTTATTTCCATGTCTACGCAAAACTTAAAAACCAAGTTAAATATAAATTACACTATGAAATCGAAAAACTTTTCAAAATACTAAATTACAAAGAAAACTTGATTTCATCAAACCAAAAAATTTCCCATTTCGATACCCCCGGAGCCATCTATTGACAGAGGTATCACTATCACTAGTTTAGAAAAAACAAACCACTACAATCCAAATGTGCCTGTGCTACAATCTGTAATTTCGTCCCATTCCTTCTTGTGTATTTTAAAGAAACAGTGAATAGCAGGAGATCAGCAAATTTCAGATCACAAAAATATAAAATTTTGTTCTACTGCGCATGACCGAAATATTCGTTAAGTTCGTTAAGTGCAGTTTGTGTGCGTGTGCATGCATTTTATCGACCAATGAAAAGAAGCAGTTAAAAATGGTAATTGTCATATTGCCTTCTCCTCTTCCAAAAGTTAAAAACCTTTGGAAGAGGAGATGGCAATGTGACAATTACCTTTATTTTCTGTCCCTCTCTTATAAACGAAGTATGGAATTGTAAGAGGCTAAGCGTAAATGCAATCAGCTTTCATCAAGTTAGGTAGTGTGTGTACTTTATTCATTATCCAATGAAAATGAAGCAGTTATTTTTAACTTTTGGAAGAGGACAAGGCAAACGAAGTGATAATTATTATAGTTTTCTTTGTTTTTCTCTTTGGTAACAGCTCGACGCATCGCTAGAAATTTTATTTTGAAATTAGCAAATTAGCGATCGAAAAGGAAAAAGACGACATGCAAGAATTTAATTATTTTCTAATTGGATATACCTAAGTACCTAAATTTTTATATCACCGCCATTGTTATTTTAAAAACCAAGTTAATAACATGATCTTTCCCTCCTCAGCTGTTTAAAATTACAAAAAAATGCTCGTCAAATCAAAAATTTTCATTTCAATTCTCCTGGAGCAAGCCATCTCTTTAGTGTAATTTAGAGAGAAAGAAAAAACGATAGTGGAAGAATATACCTGCCGCTGTCGTTTGCTATATTTTGTATAAATGGATTTCGTTCCATATTCTTGCTTATGTGTGCATTTATATATGAAAAATCTCTTGTAAAATTCTATTTTACTGCGCATGACCAATATATGGAATTATTCCAAGGAGAGGATAAGAGAAGAACATGATCAATGTTCGTTAAGTGAAGTAGATTTAATCAATCAATCAAATGAAGAAGCCATTTAAATTTTAACTTTCGGAAAACGAGGAAGCATAAACGTCAAATCAAAACAATATGAGCCGAGCAGAATAAAAAAAATTAAACTCTTTTAACAGGAACCAGATCAGTTTTGGTACCTCCATTGCAATCTATATACATATATAATTCATGGAATTTTTATTATTGTATAGTAGAAGTGAAAGAAAGAAAAGGACACAATACCTAAATATTTAAAAGAGTCAACAATTTTAATGCCTAGAAATAATCGGGTTAGGAAAAGCAAACCCAATTACCTACAGTGGGAAGTACGAAAATAATAAACCTCCGCGCCGGTGAAACATCTTAACATAGGGCACTGAGAGATTTGGATATTTAAAATAACACTGGGGCACAAGAATACAAATCTTTTCTACGCATTAGGTTTGGCAGTGATTTTAGTATACATTATCATTGTAAATACCCAACGTGTAGATAATTTTTTTGGGTTGGCTCTGGTTCTCAAGAAATCCCACCTGGCACGATCATTATGAGACCCTTCGATGTTTTCAAGGTTGAGAAGCCTTCTTAACGATTCGGCGATAAACCAACAGTCTAGGTAGCTACAGCCGAGTATAGGTAAATGCAAAAATCAGTAATTAGAGAGGAAAGATAAACCGACAGTTCAAAATAGCGGCAAATTGCGAGAAAATGCTTAAGGTCAGATGTAGGATGATATATAACAGATTAGATGACAGATATGCCGGCTCTAGGCTTAGCTGCAGTATAGTTAGAGTAGAATACAATATGGCAAGGACAATTAGCAACGGACAGCAGTTTGATAGAAGAAAGGCAGTTTGATTTGGAATCTTGAGTTCACGATAACTAGGCGGTAGATCGCATTTGGGCGGGTCTACAGGAATATTGGCCAGAGCAGTGGCGATAATAGTAAGTAACAAATTAGGTTCCGATAGACATCTCAATAAAACTTTATTAATAATATTAAATTTATTTTAGAAAAAATTTCCTTTGTTCAACATCAGTGGTCAGTATGCATCGCTTTAGAGAATACCCCTGTTTCATTTGTCTTTGGGATAGTCGTGTAAAAGAAGAACACTGGAGTAGAAAGGAAGGTCCGCTGGTAAAAAGTGTGATTGTGAGAAAAGCTAACATCATTCATGAACTATTAACAGACTGCGAAAAAATCCTTCTTCCACTATTTCATATTAAGCTTGGACTAATGAAACAGTTCCTCAAAGCCTTAAATAAGAGTGACGATTGTTTTAAATATATTTGCGATATATTTCCTGGCCTTAGGATGGAAAAATTAAAAGCAGGCATCTTTTGAAAAATTGGGAGCTAATATGAGTCTCAAGCTACATTTTTTTAAATAGCCATTTGGACAAATTACCTGACAACCTTGGCGATTACAGTGCAGAGCAAGGAGAGCGGTTCCACCAGGACATGAGGATAATGGAAGAAAGGTACCAAGGGCGGTGGGACGGCCATATGATCGCGGACTATTACTGGACTGTCCTGGCTAAAAACACAGTAGATTGTCATATAAATATAGAAAAAGTTTCGCTTAATTATTCATGTATTTTCTATTTTCATGTATAATTTATGCTATATAAAATACTATTTATAACGCAATTTTTATTTGAAAATAAAGGTCTCAAATATATATTTAATATATTTTTTACATCCTTATGTTATTATAAGTAGGTTGTTGTTATTTCAAAAGCTAGAGGCAATTTAGTAAATTTGATATTATTTTCGCATTAAGCGGACTAAAATTAATCTAAATCGCCTCTCAAACCTCGTGCCCAGAACCACTGTTCCCCAATATAATCCATAAGATGAGAATAAGATGAAATTATACAAACTTACTTATGCATCTCTAAAGACATAGTAAATGAAGATTACACTTGGTGGGTACATTGATAGCTCTATGCAAAGTCATATTCCAAATGGGTACTTATATGGTCATGTAGAAAATATTAGCGATTATTTTCGACTTGGCTGGTTACATAGGGCATAATAAAGTGCATGCAATTTTGAATACGATTTTTATGTAGGTTATACTCATATTTATTTATTTTCTAACACCCATTTAAAATGTATTTAAAATATTTAACTACCTCCTAATAATTAGACCTTTTTGATCCCTATTCAAGACGTCATAGAATTATTTACAGATCAGACGATTGATAAATCTGTTTTAAATTTAATTAATGACGTTAAAAAAGGAATAGAGCTGGTCGAAGGATAAGAGAAATTAATTTTTTCAGAAAAGGATCCACCTTCAATAGTAATAAGTTAAACGCATTACAATTCAACAGGAAGTTATGTCGGGGGACAGCATGACGTTAAATTCAGGAAAAAGTATTTTTTTTAAACATATTTTCACTACTTATTCATAAGGCGGAATAGTATGGTATCAAAGAACATCTAACAAAAAGAATGCGCATCTCGTATATTGAAAAGTTTTCTATGGCGGATCGTTCTATTATGCCTAATCTACAATGCATGGTAAAACCACGTCGTCAACACCACATGGATTTTTGTGTTTGCTTCGCACTCTTGCCTTTGAAAATTCATGCGTGCAAAAATGTCTCTTTTCTTTCACTCATTTGACGACATGAGCACGAGCTTATGTGTAGTAGTTAATCAGCAAAAACGATGTAGTAATACCTCAGGTGTATTCAGCATAATTTAGAACTATGTAGGGGAATTTAGAACAAAACAGCTGTAAACTGGAACTTGTACTTTCAGTCGTGAATGCAATATTTTATATTATTTCACTTGTCCCAAGCAACTTCTTAGTTTACTAAGTTCACTATAAGTGTTAGTATACATTATTGAGACCAAATACTTCTTTTGATGTAATTTTGCAATGAAATCGAGGACGCAATTACATTTATGATAATTGACAGCTCAACAGCTGTTTAATTTGGTAGCTTACCACTACTTACACATTTCGTGTATTTATACGCATTCTTCAGCAAATGATATCGTTTTGACGACGTGGTTTTACCATGCATTGTAGATTGGGCATTACGACCCACTCTCACAAATTGTATGAAAACTCTCTAATTGTTGACAACCCGCCACTTATCGGTGGTGATATTGCAACCCGCTCTCACAAATTTTACGAAAACTATCTGCTTTGATGGCCCGCACCAGTCACCAGTGGTTATGTGGCGGACGGCGTGTAATCAAAGCACGAGCACTCAGCACAGCACCAGACCCATAGCCTGCACTCCGCATCATGCCCATGCATTACATTGTGTGTTCTCTTTGCTTCTTTTACTTCTTCTCTAAAATACAGCAGAAATAGCAGCATTTACTGTATATATAGCGCTAAGAAATCCTGAATGGAGTATGGACTAAGGACAAGAAACATAATCTTTCTTTTATCCTGAAATAAATCTTCTGGTTGAAGGTTAAATAGTGAAATTTAAATTTATAATGTACCTGCGGCCTTTCACCTTATAAAAATTGTGAATGATAAAGCATAGCCTGTGAGTAAATGACTAGGTATATACTCGTATGTATGTCAAGAATAATAGTTCGCAATAAAATTTAATTGTTTCTGTCACCAAGCGATACCAATCTTTATTAGGGGGGCAAATAAACTGGACCCCACTTTCGCGTGTGTATAGAATATACTAGTCACTCTCGCCTAAGACTCTTAGTTCTCTTAGATAGTATTTCATCGCACATCGCTGGGGGCTGGAGGAACATTGTGACGAATGTACTCCCCCATGTTAGAGTGTTGTTGTATGTATGTTTGTAAATATATTTCTGATAAAAATTTTCAATCGAGGCAATTGTCTTGAAGCTAGTTAAAAAACGATTACTGCCATAAATCTTTCGTCTAAATATCTTTTAAATCACATCTCTCGCTAGTGACATTGTTTTATCATCTAAAACTGCAATTTCAACGATTTCCTTATAGTGGTCAGGGTGAGATGCTGACGATCGACCGACGGACGGACTTCTCTCATTAATCTTATGAGGTTAAGTCAATAAGAAAAGTAAGAAAATAGAGCTTGAGCTGGTAACATATTTATGCTCTCCAATAATAGAATGGCAGTTTGATCAGTTGATTCGATTCTCTATTTCGATATCAGCTTGATTGATAGGCTGCTATCAACCCCATTTCATTAAAACATTCATTTTATTCGACTTGCTGACTCCTCTTCCACAAAGGCTTTTCTTCTTCCTCTATACTGTGTCTCTACTGTCTTTCTAAAGGAATTTGTTTTAAAAATGATTTCACCGAGAAAGAGCTTTACGGGAAATTGCTGTGTTCATGATTTTCTTCTTTCCGCCACGACTTTATTGAAAAATCTCTCCACACACGTGTTCAAATAGCAAATATATCTCTAGTCTTCAAAGTGCGATAACGTTTTTTTTTTTTGGCGAAATGGAGTTTCTTTTGTTGACGACTGACAACAAGAAATTTTTTTTTTTTCGAGTATATAGGTGCCTGCTAGACATTTGAAGTGGTGTTTCAATTTGTAGCCTACGATTTCAATGGATTTTCTTTTCAATTATATCCAAAGGCAATGAATCACATTTGAACCATAGTAATAGGAATATGAATGGGGGAATCTACGTAACTACTTATTTTTGTTGTGCATTTTATATAGTTATATGAGGGAAATATTTCAACTGGAATGTTTTTTTCAGGGTTTTTGCTTCCGAAAAGGATCTAGAAAGGTAAATTAGTTAATGCAATGAATATGGGAAAAAGTTACAGTAAACGAAGTACAGGATCCAGTTCAATTATACATAAAGGGTATGTTAGATAAAATGGACCACTAATAATTATTTTTCTTATAAACTGGATAGGCCTCAAGCTGGTAGATAGGTCATTTCGGTAGTTTTCAAGGTATAAATGGTTGAGGTTTTATTACAGGTATCGTCAGAAGAAAGAAACAAATAATAGTGCCTTGGTATGGGAAGACTCCAGATATTCCTAAAGAGATTTAGCGAATAAATTTAAAGTATCAAAAAAAAAAAAAAAAAAAACAATGGTGCAAAGAGTACATGTCAAATTTCGGAAGAATGCCAGTGTTGAAAGAAAATCTGTTGATCTGGCAGGAGACTCGGTACTGATGACACAAAAAAAAAAGAACAATAAATATAGGAAAATTTTCCGAGAAATTTCAACAATTAAATTTGCAATTATGTACCGTACAAAGAGAGAAGAAAGAAAAAACAACTGTGTACCGGAGACAGGACAACGCGACGGGGAAAGAAAGCCTACTTTAAACAATTATATCTGGACAAGAGTTTTACTATATGTTGCCGAAAGACGAGGCCGATATTGACCAAAATTTAAAAACCGGAAATATAGCAAATTGCATACACAAATTTTTGGTTTAGCAAGCCATTTGTACATGAGGGGATTTAAGTCGAACCCGTAGTCAACCACTGAAACCGACCTAAACAATAGAAAAGACTTCTTCCATTAATAAGGATAAACAACTACAACTACAACCTAAGGACAAGAGGGAGAAGAGTGACTTCAGGACTACCTGTCGAAACTGTAAAAAAAAGCTTAAAACAAAAATCACTAAGTATGACGGTATCCTGTACGGATTCACATTAACATTATTGAATTTTTTTATATTTTTTATTTCGCAAATTGCCTATCACCGCATTAAAATCCGTATCTAAGTCAACCCAAAATCGAATTAAGTACTTAACACTATCCAGCAACATTTTTGGGTTGATATTTTAAACTTGAAATATCCAAATACCTACATATGTATGCCCTTCTGTGGCCGGATATCTCGAGTAAATGGTGAACGAAATTCGGAACAACAGATTGATTACAGTAAAATTCCAACGCGGCATGGAATGATTCCTGTGGGATAAACAATTATCTGGTTGGGAAGGCTTGTATTTATGAAACAATATTGTTTATTGACCACAAAATCACTCTAAAGAGTTTCAATTGAATTAAGGTGTAAGGTTTTAACAATGTGATCGATTTTATATTATCTATTATTAGATTTCCCTAAGCAAATGTTAAATTAATGAAATATTCAACACTTACATACATAAATACATAGGAAATCTGTACCTATATAAAAGAAAAAAAGAAAAGATTGACTTTATCTAGATAAAATATTTGTTGGAGTCCTATTAAACAGGACGAGAAGCTGGTCTGATGTTGAACAAGCTCGAGCATACAAGATTCACGGTTCAGATGCGCTCAACAAGCCAAGGAATGCCAGCTGGCAAGTTAGGAGAGTACAGGTTTTCAGATAAGAACCTTGATGGGATGACCACCCACTGCCAATGAATTCACTGAATAAAACTCAATATCAATACCAGCCAGGTAAATCTACAGTCACAATCGATACAACTCTTGTCAGTTGCTCATCAACCAAGTTCATTCTAGAAAGAACGAGAAAAACTTCCACAATATCAAAACAACAATCGCTGCTTCTAAAGGGTTATCCACAAGGTGGTAGGCATACTTTGTCTTATTAGACGCAGTACAGCAGGTATAAGAGTACAAGGCTATACCATTAATATTTTAATATTGCCATATTCATCCGGTGCAGAGCTATCTTTACGCTTCGGCCAGCTGGGCCTGGGCCCAGGGCCCCACGATACCCTGGCCGATTTAATAGTAAACCAACCGATGACCAAATTCTTCAACCAGTAAGACAACCTATTACAAATTAATTTAGCTGTTAGAATTTGGATACTGAAAGTAAACCGTGGAATTTAATTTATTCGAACTTCTATACATGGCAACAAATTTTCTTAAATGTATTTTGTAAATTTCCGCCATTTTTTCATGGTTTACTTTAAGTAGACAAACTCAATGTAGACATTTGGTTATCAGCGAAAATTTTTATACTGTTTTTTCTTGTTAAGCCTAGTACACTGTTCAAGCGAAAATTTCGTTTCCTATATAAAATCTATGTAAAACAAATGTGGGCGAAAAGTGCCATGAAAATTTCGGTTTGGGATTTCGTAAAGTAGTATGCTGTTCAAAAGAAAAAATCACTGTTTAAATCATGGAATGCAGATGGCGCTAATATGAAGTGGAGACATTTTTCCGCAGACATATATTTCGCACGGAAAAGTTGACAGATATACCCTTTGATGTTTGTCGTTTTGGCACATATATTTAATTTGTGATTTTACATTTTCTCCACAAATTTTTTCCGTGTAGTATTATATGCCCATAATGCAGGCGAAATTTTCAATTGAACAGCGTACTAGGCTTTAGGCCTAACGCCTATTGGAGACTTTTTGTCATGCAACTTTTTGGTCACTGTCGCCGTGGGCTAGTTTAGTACGCACACAATGAGTAACTGCCACTCCGAAAAGTCGTGTTTTATATCACCAGTCATCAATATAAATTTCAAGGATCATCAATTAAACCCGACGAGAGACTTGCTGTAACTCGAAGGTCTATAAACACTTTCATGGATATTTCTTTAAACATTTTTATCTTCAAATTGCTATCAGAGTATTCCGTAAAATTTTTGTTTTACATATAGGGGTGGTCTCATTTGTACTTTTTGTATTAATGTTTAATTATTTATATCTTCCTCTAACACTATCGTTGCAGGAGATATTTTTCAAGTAAGTTTCTTCCTTGCGTCTACCAAAAAAATGGCAGTCAAGCAGCGACAAAAATGTTACCAGTGCGTGTAAATTGATATAAAGGTGAACGCGTGGTGATAGTTTCGTCACCCAAAAGTTGCTAGCCAGAGAAACCAAAAAGTCACCTTGCTGTCACCTCACTTCCTGCGCTCATTTACATTAGAGCCTATGGAATTGATGATGGTGAAAAAAACTCTCCAGTGCGCGATAGGCCTTAACATACTTATTACTGCTGATAATCCAAAGTATCTTAGAAAATAATTTCTATTAGGTGGCGGCCCCCATATCCTAAAATGCCCAGGGCCCACACTTGACTAAAGACGGCCTTGAACCGGTATTTAGTCGAAAAACAAAATCAATTTATTCCTTTAAATTCAAACCTAATTTAGGACTCTAGGAACAGGTTGTGCGCCTTAATAATGCCAATACATTTTATAACCATAGTATAAGTTTCACTAAATATAACTAAAAAAATTAGCCAGACCTGAAGTATATGATCGATTAGCATGATTATATTCCAGTCTAAACGAGACAAATATAGTCTTCGAAAAAGAAATACACGCCATTAAGCTATAAATTATAAAAAAATATCAGTAGAGGGGGGGGGGGGGCTACATAAATCAAAACGTCTTATTACAATCTCTTTAAAAGTAGTATCGTCCTTCTGCGCCCTGAATGTTATGGATGATGACTATCACTCCAAGAATCGTGGGATGGAATCTTACTTCGAATTTTTTCTGCAATTATTCTCTCCCATCCAGCTTCCTTAAGAGTAGTTTCCCAGCAATTCCTATTATTTATTCCATAAAGCGAAATTCATCCGCAATTCTCTTCAACAGATACCGACAATTACAAGCATATTTTCAGGAGATAAAAAGCATTTGTAAGGTTAAACATATGCCTACAACAATTTAACGGAGTTAATTGTATCAACAAGAAAAAAAAACGCACAAGTCTACGATTATTAAAATGATTCTTAACAGACAAGTAGAAGAAAAACTGCTGATTCATTCAGGATCGAGCTTGGAACCTTTCGTTTGTAATACTTTTTGTTTTTACTAACCTAATCCATAGTGTATAATCCTGAAGCTCATTAAATTATTCGTTGTACAATTAATACCAAGGCTAACATGAAACTTAGAAGTGTTGTTTGTCTGAGGGGGAGGGGGGAGGTTATGCCTACTCAGTTCATCTCATAATTTGACCTATTACAAATTATAAAGCTCCATTTATTTCTCAGAATTCCTAGCCCTAACCGAATTTTAATTTTGAACAGATTTATTTAAAGCCTGATTAAAAGGTCAAATTAAAGGGCAGACCAAAATGTTAACGATGGTGGTTTTTGTTTGTATATAGAGGGTTGATGGAAGACAGAAAGATATTTGAGTGTTGTGTATAGGTATATAATTTTTTTGAAATAGATTTTAGGACTATATTGCAATTAAGATTTTAGAAATATTTTCCTTGAATTCACATTTGATTTGTTTGTGTGTGTGTGTTTGTGTTATATATTCCAAGGTTAAATGAAGTGACAATAAACAAAACTCGCCATTCTATATTATAAATATAAATTTCAACGGCTTAGAAAAGACAAATGCGTGCAAATTTCCAATTTCCCGGTTTTAATAAATCCTTACGGAGCGAGCAAAACTCACGCCTTAGTATTTGTTTTTTTTTTTCGAGAAGTTGTGTTGAATTATGTTGTGGAAGGGGATGAGTACCGGCGGCGGGTAAGGATTTTCACCATACGTCCTACCTAAACAACATATAAATTCCCACCAAGCACTCAGCTTCCCGACAGTAGTGATGAAATATACGAAGGATGTCAGTTGGCGGATTGTTTTTCCATGGCAGAAGAATTTTTTTTCTTCTCTCTTTTAACACTCAGAGCCTAATTTTTTTGCATTTTTTTTTTTTACTGAAATGAAAATTGCTGTGTCAATTCCTGCAAAAAACAAAAAAAAAATTGCAAACAAGAGTGATGGAGTTTCCGGTTTCCATTTTGTGTGGAAATGGGAGACGATGGTATCGAGATTAATTGTAAACTTCTTCAAAGTAGGCAGCATCAAATATCAAATAATTGATAGATTAAAAGGTTTTCTTTTTTACAATGAAATTAACGAATAAAATATTATCTTCAGATACTATAATTCTTGCTAGGTAATTTATCTTTTGAACTTTTTGAATTCATTGATTTACGCTGAATTACTTAGTTAAATAATTTACAGATAAACTTGATTCGATGCTTACAGTACGTACAGAGCCGCCTAGATTTTCCATTATTTTCCATGCAAAACTGATTGTGTTTGTTTATTTTGTAGATTAATTGGAGGCAGTCATTTCTGAGTTATTTTCATTCTTATAACCAATACCGCGATGAGAGTAAAAGGCTTTTTGAAAGAATATACTTATATGTCGCCTCTTGTCACTTGAACTATTTTAGTGGACTCCGAACTACCAAGTTTTATGTCCACAGTTGTTTTTTTATTTCATTACTCGGATAATCGTTAATGGAAAACTTATGCTCTCACTCAAGTGCAAATTGTTTTTAAATAAATTTTACCAACTCACTAACCCCTGAGTAAATAACTTTGTGCCCGAGCGCCTGAGGGTGCCGTTAGCGGCGAAAGAGTTTTAGGGTAGTAACCACGGATGGATATATATGGGGGCTTTTTTCACTTAGAATGAGTAAATGGGGAGCTTTCCGATGGGGTAAAATTTTCTTACGTTTTGGGAGGTTTTGGAGTGGGGGTGCTAGCTACCACCCTTGGGGTTGTCCAATTCGGGCCGTGTGTGATATGAGTGGAGATTCCAGAGTCGAGATTTAAGAGTGCAGAGAGAGTATAGAATTTATGACTAAAAAATAGAAAATAAAATATATTTAAAAAAACTTTTAAAATAAATAACTTTCGCAAATAAATTGCACTAAAAAGTAAAAAATATTTTTTTCTTTCTCAGTGATATCCACAAGAAAAGTTTCGTTGCAAATTAACAAATGCTACAACTTATATTAAATATTAAAACTAGAAAGTTTGTGCATCCATAATTATAATCACAATTGTCTAATTGCAACTTATGCCTAAACTTTTAAGAATTAATCTAAATTGTAGCATTTCTTATTTTACAACGAAACTTTTCTTGTGTATATCAGAGAAAGAAAAAATTATTTTTTATTTCTTAGTGTAATTTATTTACGAAAGTTATTTGTTTTAAAATTTTCTGTCTCTAACGCGTTCGAATCTCAGCATGATTTTTATTTATTTATTTATTTTTTTAATAAAAATAAAAATAAAAAAACAATTTTTTTAATATTAAAAGAGAATCTCGTTCTAAAGAACGAACAAATTTAGCTAGTGTAAAATTGTTAAGAAACATTTATTGTATTTGAAAATATTTAGATTTTAATAAAAATATTTTGTTGTGTTACTGGGGCATTCTTAATCAATTCAAACGATTGATGAAACTAACTTCCAAAAACCAAAACCCAGTCACCGTTTTTCACGAAAGCTCATTGTTGAGACAGGACATTACTTGTAATTCTTTGTACCATGACTTTTATGTAGGTGCAAATTTGCTTATTTCCAAGGGTGTAATCTCTCAATTTCTTTGAAAGCCCAGTCAAAAACGAGTCAAGCTTAGATGAGGTTAAAGTTCATATGAGCCATTGCACTTAAATTTTAGAAAATCAGCGAAACATGCAGTAAATCATATAGGATGCCTAATCAGTCCAATATATTCAAATATTTCAATTTGACTAATAGTCCAGCCAGTAGGGGTTTTTTCCCTACAAAAGGTGGGGTAGTTCTGATTTTTATATACATACATATGTTCTTTAGTTCCGTTTATTTGACTAGGTGACTATTATCACCTCCTGTCCTATGGACCACCATGGACGAAACACCCTATATACGGAGGAATGCTCACGTTTCCGCCGATGTAACTTGTTACACATGGGATTTACAAAAAAAAAGTTTTTATACAAAATATATAGGGAATTTAGTCTTTTTCAAAATTGCATCATTAATTTTTGTCGTAGGATCAAATCAACCGTTGAGGAATTATTTTGAAAAAAAAAAACAATTTTTTTTTACTATTAATCCAAGAGCGCAAACCCCCCCAGTGTGAAAACTTGAATTTTTCATCGGCGCCCGGAACTAAATAACATATATATAAAAATCACAACTACCTACCACCTTTTGTAGCGTAAAAGCCTTATTTAGTCCCTATTGACTGGACTATAGGTATATATAACATTAAATTATAATTTCGCAGTGATGATAGAATCTAATGTGGCTAACTAAGATTATTGTAAAGAGGATGTTCCAGAAGAAAATTTATGTAATGACCGCAAATTAAAAACGAAAAGAAAATAAATGTATAAAAACTCCTCTCCTAATTGCAAAAATCAGAGTAAGCAGGAAACAACGTTCGAGCATGTCTACATTTGCATAGTTCACGTTAATTTTTTGCATAAAAAGAATGATAAGGATTTATCATAACATCATCAAAAATCATTATAACGAAAATGTTTGTGGTTCGGAGTTCTCTTAAGTTTCCATCTGCAACAGGGTTGCTAATTTAATTAGTACCCTTTTTGCGATTTTTTTTTTTTCTAAGTAATGAAAAGAGTTTTCCTAATTAAAGGGCTGCTGTATGTATGCAGGACATAATGTAGGTACTTGCATTTGCCAATATGTAAATTACTTAGACTAAACTAACTAACGGCTTATCTATACAAGTTGGAATAAACCGAGATCCATGTTCTAATTAACTATCGAATACATACTATACGGAAGCTATGTGTAGAGCCAAGCGACCGATGTCCAGAGAGGCCGAAAAGCATCCAACGCAAGCTTTTGTTTGGAATTTAATTTCCTGATTCTAAATATGATAAGGTTTTGTGTACTCATTTGAGCTATTTTTATCCTACTACCTACATAGATTCATGTTTAATATAAGCTCAGTGAAAGCTAATTGCATTATGTAAAAAGTTGTACAAACACACAAATTCATTGTTTATATTCTGCTCGACAAAAATCTTTCTTTAGTGTGGATGCATACAAATATCCTTTATGTAATTACGAAGTAAACACAATGAAATTGTTCCAGCAACATTCGTGTATTTCAGATACGCGCAATTATACAGAAACATTAGAGAAATTAAGTTCGTTTTAAAGTATGGAATTTAGCTCTGTAGTAGGAGTTTTTGTAATTTTACAAAATGATTGTAAATAAATGTAGTTTTTGGAATGTGGAGTGTGTAAGAGATTTTTTGATTGCGAATTTGCAATATCATCGAAAGAAGAGAGTTTTCACTTGAATCTGTTCGATTTTATTCTGTTGCACACATAGAGAATTCATCTGGAAGAAAGATTTTTCGATAAAATCTTAAAGATTATTTTTTCGACCCCGCCTTAAAGATATAAATTCGTTTTCAGGCCCACGGAGTTTCCAGTTTTAATATTTCCGTTGCCATAAAAAGGAGGCAGGGTGTCGAATTCAAGTACAGAAGAAATTTATTGTGAAAACCACAATCCGAGCATACAAAGAACATATAAAATTTTATTCAAATTTCTTTTTCCTGAAACCTTGAAGTATTAGGTCCATATAACTTGGACTACTTATTTTATTCTTGTTAGTAACATTTTTAGATTTATGATTTTTGTGAGTGTATTAAGCTATTATACTATGATTAGATATAAATACAGGGTAGTACTAGCATCCATCTCCATTTTTCAATGTGGATGAGATAAGAGTTCACAAAAAATAAATAAAACATCAGGTAACCTTGCCATATGGGAGGAGCTGTAGGTCCACCAACTTAGAAGGAGTTATTACGCAGAAAGTTTAGGAAGTTTTTGAACCATTCAAAAATATAAGAAAGTTTTGAAATTATTTATTGCTTATACGTTAGATTGGATAGCGTAACTTAAAGAATTTGGAATATGATAAGTTACATAGCCGGCATCTTTGAAATTATTCCTGCATTTAGATCCGATGATTATTGACTAGAGAGACGACTCCTACAGCCAGTACTGTTCAAACATTTACCAGGAAAAGTGCAAGACTAGAAAAAGTTTAATTATAAGATTGTAAAAAATTTTGCACATAAAACAAAAATGTCTGAGATGAAAAATAAATTCCAAGAGTTCGACTTAACATATAATTTCATTTTTTTACAAGAAAGTGAAAAAAATCACCATCTTTTTATTGTTATACAGAGTGAGATGACAAGAATCCACGATTACGTTCATTTCGAAACTAGGAAAACTCATCTATAAAATTTCTAAATTTTTCCAACCTATTATTTACCTTATATACTTCCAAATAAAAAACATTGGAGAAAGTGATTGACGATGATGGACGAGTAAAATATATCAGATCAATATTTCTTAAAAACTTTCCATTATTAGAAAGGATGTTGAAGTAGCTTTCGATAAAGTGCCAGTTGCAATTGGATAAATTATTTTAAGTTGAAGCATAATATCAATTCAAGATGGGCAACTAACAGGGTGCATAATTGGTTTCTATATACTGTAATCGGATATTACAAAGTCAAAAAGAGAGTACCTACCTAGTTTGTCCTGAGAGTAAAGTCCTCTTTACGCTTCTATGGATGGTGTGTAGGAAGAAATGGGTTTGCCAATTAAAAAAAAAGTGTGTGCCCTTTTATTTACTAAGAACAGAAAATATGAAAGGTTGAAGTCTCAAATAGGGAGCTGAAGTGTATACTGGCAACAAAATAAAAAAAAGCCCATCACATCTTTCTAGCAATGCAAATGAGCTTTCAGGTCGGTGAAGGAGTTAATCCCGAATGATATCCACTGGATATATACCACAATAATTAGCCGAAATATATACTCAATAGACTGCCAGTGGCACGAGTCTTTTAGACTGCCAAACAAATGTAGTGTCTGTCAGACAGAGCTTGTAGCGATTTACCAGGTGGCAATATGTGCAGAGAGTCCGTACGGCATATCTGCATATACACTGATAGCCAGGCAGTGCAATTATGCAAGACCAGCCTAGAGGAATTGACAACACGGCACAAGGTGACCTTATGTTGGGTACCTGGACACAAGGATATTCCAGGCAACGAGATGGCTGATGAGTTAGGCAAAAAGCAGATCCAACAGACAAGACCAGTTCATCTAAATGTAAAGAAGAATCCAAAAGAGTAGTCAAAAGACAAGAAAAAGTGAGAAAAGCGATTCGGTTAAAAGCTGTATTTTTCCTTCGAAGTTATCCTGGTATTTCCGACAAAAGGAGTTTTTGTACTGATTTGTGCGAATTTTCTTGTTTAAATAAATAAACATCATCCCATCCCATTGTGAACTGATCAAACACGCACCCACATATAAAATATTGATAACACTCACAATCTTCAACTGTGGAATAGTGTTTTCTATTGCATAACATTTTTTAAGTGAATTTCTTAGTTAATTAAATAGAAAAACTTCTCGCCTTCGGAATATGTTGAGCCCAAAATAATACATTTGTCCAAACGAATCAAAGATTTTGTGAACCACTCATCCTGCGAGACAAAATTAAGGAGTTAGCAGACAGTTCCAATGAATCGTCCATATAACCGTAATATTGAATCGGATGATCTCTTTATGACTACATCAATTTTATCACTCGCTAAGAAACCATTTGTCGGTCTTTGTAGTATGTAGTTAAACTTTTTCCGACAGCGACTTGCTAGCTTTAAGCCCAAAGCTACCTGGAAGGATTTAGTATTTACCTAAACAAGAATAACGCATATTGAGCAGCACATGGTGAAGTCGACAAACCGTTACAGCACTGACATAATATGCATGTGAAATTGCATTTTGTCTCTGCCTACCCTGTTATTTTGCCACCTTATGGAATGCATTCTTCTTCTTCTTTCAAGTTCCATAAATTCTTATTTAGACAACTAGTTTCTTGACAAATGTTGTAAATGGCACTTTAGGTGGATTCCAAACCACCAAGTGAAATATTACTTGCATATTGTGACACCCCATTGCAATAGATTTTTTGTGCATTAAGGAATGCTGATGCTGAATGTAACGTAAATCCAGACGCATAGAGCTATTGAGTCTGTGGTTATCCATTATATGTACTAAGGTCGTCTTAAAAAGAAAATACACCTTGCTACAAGATACAAGAAGTCTTTTGTAGTGTTATTATTACATCTGCACTTTAGGCACTTTTCCACTAAAAAAAAAATGTTAAGAAATTCGCAAACAAACGCTCCTGCAAATGGCATAATAAAAGACAATGAGGTCATGGCTTGGTATGGTATATAAAAGTGGCAATGCTCCGCTCATCATCTTGGACATGGAATTCAAAGAACATTTCAGCAATTACCATTTATAATAATCTTTTATTTGAAAAGTTATATAAGAGCATTTTAAAAGCATATTTTTCTCGGAGGTAGATTTCAAGCAAACTGTTAAGTGTGGCGAAGTATTTGACAGGGTGTTTGACAAAAAACTGACCTCATCTTGAAGTTTTATGCTATTAGGTTGTCCAACTGGATGCCTCTACTACTACTACTCCTACTACTATGTATGTACATTCCAGATTGCATAACGAATTAAAATACTTGAATCAATAAAGTGTCGGTACTTTTCCTACTACTCTATACATAGTCTGATCTAGCCAAGTAAACGTTCGAAAAATCGCTTAAAGCGCTTTTATTTTCATATCCGCTCTAGAACCGTGCGAAAACGAAAACGACCTTTACGAATAAAACATCTGAGCACAGTAATATCTGTGAAAATGTCCCCCCCCCCCAACCCTTTCCCAACCCATTAAAAGGGTAAAATACTGGGAAAATTACTTTTAGTAAGAAGAAGTTTGAGTAGTTTTCATGTTTTGAGTGAGTGTTGAAAAAAGGAAATGCACCCCATCTCTCTCCCTATTAATTCTTGGTCTCATGGGAGTTGGGATGGCGCACCTACTTGGTCATATCCTCAACGCGACGGATTATCTTCATCGTCCTTGTGCATTTCGTCTGATGATTCGTTGCAAATGCACGCGACGATATTTAAATAAGACAGAGGAAGAGATTTCGCTTTTAGTCATTAAGAGGAAAAATTAAATGGTCGTGGACACATTTTTAAGTGCAATTGCTTGAGAACTTGATAACGAAAGGAGGCATTACCTTCAGGGTTGATAGCTACCGCGGAATTCATTGTATGCACATAGATTTATGTTCGTTCTTTTTGGAGACAAGACAATTTAATGAATTAAATTCATTTAAACTTAAGAATTTCAAGGAATTTGACAGTTAGTTTAACTTTTGGGTAGAATTGTCATATGAACTTTTTTTTTTCGTATTATGATGAGTTAACAAAGTTTCGATGATCTGGATGTGGAAATGTAATGTATTTTCTATTTTTAATTTGTGTAAATAAAGCATACACAGGCTGGTATTTTTATAAAATTCAAGAACTTTACGGTTTTCGAATAAATTTCAATTTGATTTTTAGAATCATTATCCTATCAAATCAAATTTCAAATTCGATATACTATAGAGCCCATTACATGATTCATGCACCAAGAGTGTATATACTTAGCACTTATTAATGAAATTTGCGAATTCCCATTTTCTACTATATTGGACACGTTGTTTGTGTTTGACAGCTAAAAGTATTGACGATGAATTTAAGCACAATCGTAGAATTTTTGTATGTTGAAAATAACGAAACAAAGAATTCGTCCTAAATTTTGCGTTAAACATGGAATCCAGAATGCAGAAGTACAAATGTTTCTAAGAGAACCGTGAAGACATTGAAGATAATAAGAGCGCTGGCCGTTCTGGAATATCAAACACAGATGAATATTTGTCAAGAATTAAGGATATTGTGCTTAGTAATCGTCATATCACTATAATGGAAGTCTTCGTCTCATTTACCTTATGCGCAACAATTTTTACTAACGTTTTGGGCATGGAAAGATTGGTAACCAAATTTGTTGAATTTTCAATATAAGTAGTAACGCAAAAGTATCACTGAACAAGTATTAGTTGAATTTGCTAAGGACTCACATATAAACACACAGGTATTAAAAGTGGATGTGTGACACGAAAATAAAACTTCAACCATCCAAATGAAAGTGTGGAGAACCAAAACCGAACAAACATCAACTAAATTCGATCGAATGGACTCTTAACTGTTTATTTTTCTTTTGATTGCGTTATGCTCTATGAATTCTTACAGTGAGAGCAAACATCAAACAAGGAGTATATTACTTTGAAGTTTTCCATTATTTGTATTAGACAATGCGAAAAAAAAACGGTCAAAATTTTGAGCAAATACAAACTGTGAGATTTTTTTTGTTACCATGATAGCGCCGCCCCAGCTTGCACTTCGTTAATAATTCGTGAATTTTTTATCAAAATAGCAAAACCGTCGTGATTCCGAAGACACCTTTTTTATCAGATATGTTCTTGAATAAAAAGAAGAGAACGTTTTGCGATGATGAAGGAGATAAAGGTAAATTGAAGATTATACAACAAAAGAGTGCAGAAACAACAAGAACAAAGTTTATACCATACTGACCTATATGAGAATCTAAAGAAAGCTTTTAATAACAAATACATCTTTATTGTCTAAAAATAACGGTAACCAGAAAATGTTCATGTACTTTTCAAACACTTTCAATACTTGAACTTTATGAGATCTAATTCTTACACTAAACCCTCTGCATGTGTACATATATTCATCGAGTAAACTTTTATATTTTACAACGAACTAGTTTTCCCTTGAACACACATCGGCATACATACATATACATACACGCATATACGAATGAACCTTTCTATGCAGCAAAACTACAGAACAATCCTATTAATTTCTAGATTTGTTGGTTTTGCTTCCGGGATGTTTTTAAACAATTTAGTTGCGTTGAATTCGTTGTTTCTTCTTCCATAACCGAAAAGTAAAGTATGAAACAGTCTGGAAAAGTGATGATAGAACTTTTGTAGGTTAAAATCTTTTGCAAACATACAAACTTTTAAGCTAAACAGAATTGTAGTCATGCAAGTGCATATTTACCTTTACTTGATGTGGTATTATTTGCTTACTAAAAATGTATCTTATTTCAAATCAATTATCACAATGTAACTCAACTTAATAGAGTGAACTGCATTTAAAGCTGTTATAGAGTTTGCCTTTAGTGAATTTAAATTGCATGCTTTCGGTTAACTTTAAGTTGTTACAGCATTTTTTTTTTATGTGATAAGATCTATTGAGATAGATATACGTACCTTTTCTAGGGTAGATGTACATATTTACAAATGAGTATAGAAACTTAAATATTACCTTCCCTTTAGCATCTTTCAATGTAGTATGTAAGTACATAATGCAACCTAAGTCAATTGGTATTTTGAAAATAAAAGGTTGAGAAAACTTATAAAAGATTTTTTTTCTAAATATGGAAGGCAATTAGTCTCGTTTAAATTACAAACTATGTATGATTTAAAACTCGTATCGCAATCCTATGGCAGTATGTAATTAAGAATAAGCTCAAATGATCTCTAAAAGGACTCCAGTCATGTTATTCAATTTCTACGACAATACAAATTCTTGCTGATGATACAGCTGCTGCACATAAATTGGTATCATAAATCATATGTACTATGTGCTCTTTTAAGAATAGGTAATATCATCTATTTTCACATTGTTTATTGAGAAAATTATGAAAAACTTTTCCCATATAATTGCTGATGTAGCCCATAGAAGATAACAAAAGTATCATTCACAGAACTCGACCACCTGTATATTATTACTCGTCCATTAAGAAGATTGGCTACTATGGTCAAGAGAAGAGAGAGAGAGGGCGAATTTTTACCACATACTGGTTGATTTATAGTTTCGACAATAAACTTCTGTCACAAGAAAGTTACACCGTGCAGCACTTCCCATATTTGCGGCTTGACCAACCTTTCAACCAGAAAGGTAAAACTATTCGTGCCCAGACAACCACTCATAACCAAAAAATGAACATAAAAGCCCACAACCATATATAATTTGTCATACCTTGCACACAGCTGAAGAAGAACATGTGAAAAAGGGAGAAGGAGGGGGGTGGGGTCCCCGTAGGCAGAGAGTTAATAAAAGTGCAAAACAATTTCGTAGTGGTTGCTCCACATCACACATTGCTACTAACATTGATCGTACCGTACCGCACCACACCGCACATGAGAAACGAGCTTTGACTATCCCCAGCCCCGGATGCCAGGATTGCGCCCTGTAACTAAACGCGCTCATGTACGAGTATAAACCATTTAATTTACAACTTCACTTAAAGTCGACAACCAATAGTTTTGTTACACGCTCCACTTACGTCCAATTAGTTTGTTTTTGACAGTCGGCAAATTTATGGTCAACTTCTAATAAATGCACTCGTACAGCAGCATGTCCTTGTAATCATTCATTTTTTTTTTCGTTTCTCTTGTTTTTTGTTTTTTTTTAGGGGGCTCCCTCGATTATTTCGTCCTTTAGGAGAAATATGGTGTGAGTGGAGATCATGGAAGCAAAAAATACTTCTAACCAGAGAAGCTATATGGTGCTAAATGGATTGAAATTGATCCCCTTTGTGTTTGGCGCACTTTTAAATTGATTTTATGTTCCCGTGAAGCTTTTATGACGATTATATATTATTATTAATTTTGATACTATTTCATTTTTAACTAAAGAGAGTGCAATCAAAATAGAAAGGAAAAATTAGAATTGTGGTAGCATTATTTGGCTATATGAAGCTATGAGTATTGCCGAAGATCTGGTAAGAAAAACAGTATAAAGATAAACATTAGAACTACATACTAGGTCTCTCCAGATTATTAATATTTAATTATTCATGAGCGTCGAAACAGGGTAACCACCTCTATCATTTAACTCATAGAAAGCCCTCACTAAGCTTAAGGCCCATGATAATGTCTATAGCTTTTATTGTCTGGTCTAGGGGTATTTTTCCTTTCCAGTCATATAACAATGAGTAGATGTAAATGTTAAACCGAGGTAACAGAAAAGAGAACGTCAATTCGAGAGGTGAGCAAAGTGGTTTTCAGACGAGTTTTGATCTGTAAAGGTCTACAAGAAGATGGTAACATAAACATAAATATGTATTAAGAAAAGAGAGCAAAGAAAATTGAGCTTTCAGTTCCGATGAGAATTAATAAAGTTTTTGATTAATACTAGTACATCTAACTTCAGAGTAGGATTTTTAATTATCAAACGGCTGCCAGCTGTAGTTCTAGAAAAAAAATGCTATTCTTCGTAAGTACTATGTCGTCGAAAGGTATCGCCATTATCGAAATCAAACTTTAATTATCAGAATGAGAAGGAAAATGGTATACTTACTGAAAATTCTTCGCAAAAGGAAGGTGAATTATTTACAGCAGGTATGTAATAATAATAATTCCAGATATAAAAATTACGGGCCGGCTTTTCGTCTCCATTCACTTTTCAGGTAAATTATCATTATGTACTTTTTATTGTAAATGTAAACTTCTGAGGCATAAGCAAATAGATACAGATACAGGTATGAAATTCACGGAAAGGAGGCAAAACCAGCAAATGTAATTCAAAGAATAGTTAAGTAGGTATGTACCTATAGTATAGTAATGCACGATTGACATACATTGGTGATATGCAGTATGCATACTTCATGCTAAGTTTGATCTTTGAGTTGTAATGTCAATTTTAAATATTACAAAATATTCTTGTAATGTCGCGCCTTGCAAACAGTTAATTGGTAGAACTGTTGATTACATACGGAGACTGTAACCGTAATGCCTCAGAAATTGTAAGGAGCTATACTGAACGCTTTCCAGAAAGATGATTTGATTTGCAATTATTCAATGTAGCCAAAATGTATCTTCAGTAAAGACGAAAAGGACATAACCGAAGATATAATTTTTCGTGTGCATTTTTTGAAATGTTTACTATAACAAAAGATAGCCCAGCTTATGATGGGTAACTTTTATTATTAGCACTCCCTGATATCTCTGTGCAAATATAACACTTTCGTTTTAGTTTTATTTCCGTAATTAAAAAAGACTTCTGCTATCCTAAATGATAGCTTGACCAATGCTACGTAACTTTTATTATTAGAACTTTTTCGATATCATCGCACATTTCCAAGAAGAATGCCTACGTTACGTGGGATACCCTGAACAGCCACGGTGGGAGTCACATGACATAAGTTTGCATGTAGAATGTAGATGATAATGCTTCCTACCTGATAAACAGCGTAAAATAAGGATGCTTGCCAAATAAACGTACAGAGAACATTAGCATAGACGAGCAAATCATAGCCTTATGTGGTCATGTGGGAATGAAAAAGTATATTTTTGAAAACAACAGAAACGACAGATCTTAAACTTTCAGATTCTTTGGTCACAAAAACCACTATATACATTGGCTGCTTTTTCACATGGGAGCAGTTGTTAGATATTTTTCGCGAAAAAAAAAGATAGATGAAGGCAACAGTACTGATATCGAGATTTCCTAAAAAAGTCAGTATGAGAATCGATGGTGATTTGAAAAAGAAAAAGGTAGATGATCCTTTGATCGACCTGTACTATGAAATTAGGAAAGAGCTGTAATGAATCGACAAGGGAGCAATACTTATAGTATACATGATGTCAACATAGCGCATAAATAAAATAATTATCGTATATACTCATGCCGACTTATTTTGGAAAATATAACTAACGACTTTATGGAAGATAGATCGGATTTTTTGTATAGAGTTATATCCAAATATGTCATGCGAACACGAAACAGAAAGTAATGAGTTATTAAAAAAAAATTTTTTTTTTACTTTCAATGGTGGCTCTTGGATTAAGTACAGAAACGTCGCAAAAAAACTAGATATGCTTAAAAATTATAAAAGTTTTACTACTACGATTTCAGCTTTCCATTGCAGAAGATATATTATATTTTTACAATGAAAATGAAGTGAAGAAACTGCTACAGAGCAACAAAGAATACAACGTGTAGTTTTACAAATTCTTCATCCATCAAAAGGATTCAATACGCTGATCAGAAATCATTGAATAAATAATTAGTTATTTATTCAATGTCAAAAAATCAAGTTGATAGATACCAACAGTTTTATAAAATGTTCAGATTGTAAATTTTGTGTGTGTCTTATATCAAATTCAATTTAATGAAAAAACATTTTTTTTTTCTAAACTAAATTTCAAATTTTTGTTCGTTCACTCATTCCCATAATCGTGGCAATTTTTTACCCATGTATATTTTATAATTATTAAACTAGACCGCTGTCTATAAAATTGTGAGCAATATATAAAAATTAATGCGCAATAACCAAAATTACTTGTCTGAGAAGTCCGTTTTCTCTTAAAACTTACATGTCGTAAAAATTTGACCTCCACGCATGTATATTATTAAATAATACATATATTTTTTAGCAGAAGCCTCCGTCTTGTTTTTTTAAGTAAAATTGTTGTGCTTTGCATACTTAAATGCATAATTATTGGTAAACGATTATTGTAAATGAATTTTTGAAATTAAAACTTAAAATGAAAATTAAATTTAAAAATAAAATTAAACACTAATAGTAAAATTAAAATTAGCTTACAGGAAATAGGGTAGGTGGCAAAATTCCATTTGTTGGCATAAGTAACAAAGTTTTTTTTTTTTTATTTAGAATTTGTCATATTTCGCTTTATTTATTGTCCTGTATTTTATTTCGTTTTCTTTTAAAATTTCAGTAATAACATTTGCCATAATATTTTTTGCTTTATGATTATAATTTTATCGAACATTTTATTTTGTACAACGCAATTTAATTTTTTAATATTTTTACTGTGTTTATATTATAAGACAATGAAAACATTATTTACAAAACTATACTAAACTTTTTTTTAGGGTGCCAGAATTGCACATTATAAAATTTAACAAGTCTTTGTTGATGATAAACTTATACGAGAGGTTGGGTGATTACTAACTGCCTGAATGGAAAATGAAATGATCAAAAATTTATTTATTATATAATTCTTCTTAAATGTATGCATGAATTATTATGTATGGAGGATGTAGGTAGTATATTGTTGATACTCTTAAAATAAGTGGATATAATAATATGTAGGTACGCGTACGAGTATGTATATAATTTTGTTGTTCATAAATTCGTTTTGTTGATATAGTGTAGTTATATGCGTGTTTGTGTATGAGTTTTTATAGATTTCGATATATGTATGCATGTTGTTATGTTGATATAGGTATGTTTTTAGACGACTTCGGTGATGGCGGTGAGAATAGTCATATTTTATTATTATGTATGTGTGTGTGTATATATGTATATACAATAATTAAAATATGTACAACACATACATTTATGTATAGTATATTTAAATTGCACCTTAACGTTGGTAGAATTAAAATTATTATACTAATATCAAATTTAACAATAGCTTAACAGTTAAGAAAGAGTATTCTAATATTGTCACAAATATGCGTCGTCAGAGTTTTATTACGATATTCTTGATTGTATTTTGTAAAGAAATTGTTTTATTATGTAAAATGAGGATAAACAGAATGTTTATATGTTTGAAAATATTGATATTGTCTACATATGTATGTATGTAGGTCGCCAACATTTGCCATCTATAAACTTCCAAAATTGTTATCCAACAGTATTGGTATAATTTATAAGTTATATACAGGGTGTCCCGGACTAATATGATTATACATATTTTGCTAAATATTCCCCTCGTCCAGACAACCTACCTCGTATCCTTCCCCACTCCAGAGTTATGACGCTTCAAACTCAAAATTTCGTTTTTTTTTTTGCTTTTTTTTAGGCTTTTGGTTTTTGTTTAAAAAATACGCCCACTAACATTCATTTTGGTTTCAAAATTTCAAAAGCCCAGAGTCTCCTCTGTAATTTAACCTATCTATCTATCTATGACGGTTAAGGAGTTATTAGCTCTTAACCTATTCAGGTCATACCGAAATTAGACGATATTTTTTTAAACTGACGTGCTTTCATGTTTCTAAGGGAACAAAGTATCAATTACTTGAATAGGCCGACTTAAAATAGACCATACAGAGTGTACCTACTTTTGAAGATATAGGGTGTTTTACGAAAAAAGAGCATATTTTACTAATAAGCCTGGAACTCGACAGGGTTACATTTGCCCCCCCCCCCCTGCTATACAATTTTTTACTTATCTGGACGAGGGGAATCATTCGGAAAAATATATCATATTAGTCTGGGACACCCTGTATATATATAGTACCTATATATTATATGTATTTATACTTCCGATTCAACATACACCTATGGTGGTGTGCACTTTGTAATAATCGGGAATACCTACTTATGGTATTTTCTAAAAGGGTTTGACATATATATATGTACTTCTAAAGAATCCTTAAAGGACAGTTCTCTTTCTATAAACCATGAAATTATGGAGAAGATAACGAAACTGCTAGAGCTGAAAGCATTTTCAGTGAACTATATAGAGGTAGGCTATTAGGTATAGCTACTTCTTTTCAAGTCTGGGGAAGATCCAAAGTGAAGAGTTCAGATGTGTCTTGAGATTTCTAAGGGAAGAAGGATGGATCTAGGATGGTTTTAAAGGTTATTCAATGAGGTCAAGGGGTACAATGGACTCACTGGAGTTCTAAGTGATGCAGGCTGGTCCTCTAGCGGAACCTCTCTTACCTAACCTAACCCAATTATAATTAAAAAGAATAGCTTATCTTTCCCGATAAAAAGGTGATTATATCTTTCTATCTGTAAAAATTGCGACAATCATCAATTATTGGCGAGTTCGAGTACCATCAGATCTTCATCCTACACCAAATAATGTATTCCGGTAAAATAATTCCTGATTTCATTAACTCTGTGATATGATGATAATAATGGGACCCACTGTACACCGGAAAATAATGAATCTTTTTACTTGGAAAATAATGTTTCTATCTCAAGCCCCAACTGATAGATTCATCCTCGATTAAACTAAGCTCTGTCGTATGGAATAGAGTCCCTTTGAAGAGTTACTCGTTTTTCATTTAAGTATGTCCAACGATGATTAGGGCAGATATTAATATAAGAGTTAAGAAAATACGTACTCAAATTATACTATATAGTCCGGTCAAGCTGAATACTCTTGGGTTGGCCCTTCGATCTGCGGATGAGCTGAAAAACTAAACTCACCTATACCTGATACACGCGCTTCATTAAAATCAAGTTTTGGAGCGAGTTTTTTTTAAGCAGGTTAGCACTAATTCAACGGCCTCGGTGCTTGGGATCATTCGTCCGTCATAGGTTATTTCGTAAGCGTGTAACTTAACTCAAAAATGTATATCATCATATTAACCACAGGGGGAAGGCAATGTATGCGGTTAAAATATTTATTAAAAAATAAACTCCACGGATGAAGTATGATTAGTAGCAGTTAAGCATAACACTAATGTTGTGGGTCCGTCTCACCGTGTTGATAAAAGCTTTGCTAACTCGTTTCAGGTCATAGACGTGCAAGTGCATGTTAAGGTATTCCATTGTACTTTGGCAAGCTGATATATGAAACAAAAAACTCGTAGAGTTCATAGTATTACTAATAGTAACATAGTGCTGATAGTTTGATATCGTTATTACTGTACCACAAAATCTCCTCCAGTGAAAAGTTGTAAAAAAAACCGAAATCTACTCCGTAATGGTCGTGCAGTCTTTTAGAGAGAAGATCTACGTACCTACGTATATCAAATCTGGGTGTAAAAGTGAAAAGTTGTAAAAAAAAACCGAAATCTACTCCGTAATGGTCGTGCAGTCTTTTAGAGAGAAGATCTACGTACCTACGTATATCAAATCTGGGTGTACTAGATGCTTGGCGGAGAGCTTTGCCTAGCAATTTATACACCTAACAATAACGCCTTGTTGCCCACGTATCCAAATTAGGCAAACCTGACGATTTCAACTGTAATTGATGCCTCCTTATCAAAGAATATATCGATGTTTCTGTTTCTATTCAGCTCTTTATTAGTTTGCGATCGTACAGGACAGTACAGTATATGTAGATTTCCTCAATGAAATAAATTAGTAAAGTACTTTACCTTTGTCAGTAATGCTTCTTCAACTTCCAACAATTGGGCAATCACAGTAACATTTCCCCACTGTACGAAAACTTTGAAACAACTTATCTATATGGAATGTATATGTCCGAACTTTTGGTTATTAAGGAATCGCAAAACGTCTGCCGAATATAATTCTACTTTAAAAACAAGTCCCGAACTTATAATATGTAATGAAATTTTATAATACCGCCTGAGCCGAGAACGCTACCCAACCCAAGAAGCGCATGCTTATTTTCTAATCAATCGAAAATGTTCAAAATATTTTTAAATTTCTCCTCCTTTGAAGATGTATTTTCGCTTTAATTAATCATTTCCAACGTTTCAAATCATTGTGTTGACAGAATTATGAAGAAATGTTTACTGCTTATATGGAAATTTCATGTTCTCTCACACATAATCTCCTTTTCAAACAGGCTTTGAAATATGAATTATGGGAACTTGAAAGGATAACAACACGAAAGCTGAAGCTGGTTAGGGGAGGAAAGAAAAAAAAAACATAAGCTCAAATCATTCTCTTGTGTTTGTGTATTATATGAAGCACCCAACAACAAAATTCTTAGTTGAGTCGTGGAGTCGTCGTATTTCCCTCTGAAATTGTATAAATAACCAGTTTTTGGCATTTCCCACCAATTAAAAAACGCTGAAGATTTAAATCCTCCCGACGAAATTGTTTTTTGTATTTTTGTCGATGAATTTTTGTAAGTACTTAATAAACTAAGAGGAAATACATACAATGACTACCGACCGCTCGACCAACGGTGTGATTTTTGCATTCCCGTAATCGTAAACAATGTTTGCCAACGGGAATGTGGTTTAATGAAATTACAATCTAGAATCAGGACCAAAATTAATCCCCCCCACTACAAGATTTTTGTATTAGTGGAACTAGGCACATGAACATGGGATGCCGATTAATGGTACAAGAGATATATTATGCCTGCACTGTGTTCTGTTGCCCTATACTATTCTATGATGTAGCATTAAAATAATTTATTCAGGACATTAAAGCTCTGTACTACAGTTGCACTAGTGGAACATGCATTTTGGGTTCGGATGCTGTTATTTACAGTACCCCAAATCTATGATCAACTCGACTGGACTTGACGGCTTAATCCGGTCGGTTGCTCTTCATATTTCATAAATTTTGTGGAAACTACATTGAAGAGGCGTTTTGTAGATAGAATAGAGTATGCGTGTGTGTGTGTACAAGTGGTTAGATAATTTCAGCGAATTATTCCACTAATATATACTAGAGCTAGTGGCTGTTCTTTATATTAATGAGAGACTGAGAGAGGTTTGATAAACAATTTTATGAAAATTCTATTGTTCAATATCTTCATGGATATAAGTAGACACATACATAGATATGAATCATACAAGAGATTATACACCCTGCTTGTTACATATAGATAGTAGACTACTGCAATGTTCAGAGCAAGAGATGATTATGTAAGTCCAGATAAAGTTTTGTGAAAAAATCCTAACCATAATATCTACCCAACTACAGCAATGGCGAAATTTACTCCTAGTAGACCACTCATCTACGAGTAAAGAAGGAAGTTGCACTACCAAGGAAAATAGTTCAAATCAAGATGCCTGCGGTTGTGATGAGTCTACCAGATAATTGAAAAGGTGGAGGTAGTATCGAATGAAGTGATTTTAATTTTAACCAGACTTGTAAAGTACTTAAGTGCATTGGTACTTACCAGGACCTGGACTTGAAATTTTTTTAAGTACAACTCTCTATATAGGTATTTAAAAATGTTCAAATACAAGTCCAGGTAATGGTACTCATAAGTCCTATATATAAGCTTAACTACCCTATGAGTATCAAAGTACGCGCTAACTACAAATATTGCCATAACGCGGAATACTTCAGTTCTTGTAAATTACTTGAATATGCCTTCTAATAATACAGGCTTAATAGTAGAAACAGTAACGGTCTGATTTCTCCCAAAAAAATTAAATTACAGTCGTTGTGCAGTGATTTTTATTTTTAAGTTCTTTAATAAATGGAATTAGTTAATCTGTTTTATATAATACAGTAGCACAGAAATTGACATGCTCAATCGATATCCTTTATTGAGAAGGTTGGAAATGAAGTGCAACACCCCGCTCTCTTTATCCGTACCTATGAATCGTTTGTTTTCATTTGCAGGTCTTTTAAATGATCCAAGAAGGCAATCATTATTTAATGCGACATTTGAAAAGCTTGTTTTGCTAAAGGCAAACTTAAGTGTCTACTGTATAAACAACTTTCAAAATTAGAAATTAAAACAGCAAAAGCTTATACGTTTCTGATTCATTATTATCTTCTTGCAACATATTTTATGATATTTCATAATGGAATCCTCATCCAGTCATTTAGCTGGCTATAGATTTTGCAAAATTTCTGATTTGAGTAAAATGATTCTACAAGAAATTTATTGGCCCATACCTTCAAATCTAGGGTTAAATTTTTTAATTCAAGTTATCTAGCTGCTCCAATCCCTTTAGTGTTCCACAATAAGTTAGTAATTTATGATCTTTTAAATTAAAAATAGATCGGCTATGCTCGCTTTTCATTGGCCTTATACATACATATATTTTATGTTCAGAAATCTAAATTAATCTAGCGCTCAATTCTGTAACACGAAGAACAGCTGAGAATTCTTACTTTTTCTTATCTCTTTAAGTTTGTGTGTCAAAAAGAAGAAAGGTAAAACTTTCGGTTGATCTTTGCCAAATAGGTAAGATATTTACTGTGACATCAAGTGCATGATAAATATCTAAGAATTTAGTAGTGAAAGAAAATAGCTTCGTAATGTAAAGAAATGTGTTTCGCAATTTTGAAAATTTATACAGGCAAAAGAAAAAAAACTGTTTTTTTTTTCATAGAAAATATAACACAATTCAAAAGAATTTCCTAATTTGGTCAATATGCAGACTAACTAGATCACATTAAAATAATATCTACAAGCATAGTGGTTACATCCTGGATGTCTTTAGAAGCTGCATAGTAACCCCATATCACTATTTACTTAATGCTTATAAAATTCAGGGCGTAGATCTCTATTGATAAGAAATAACCAGAAATGGCATGCTGAAAATGGGTATTCTACGAAACTAAAAGGCGATGAAAACAATAGTTCAGGAGTCAATCTCCGCCGATAAGATTGATCAGTATCAGTTAATCTGAGAATCTAAAAATGAGAACGGTATTTATGTGGATTGTTTTTTTAATGACAGCCAAAGATCAAAAATAATGGCAAATGATTAACGACGCGCTCGAATGATATGTGTATGTGTGTATAAAAATCGAAAATCATACAAAATGTTATATATACGAGTATAATACACAAATATCCGATACGATATAAGTAAAAGTTTCAATTCCTTAAAAATATAAATTAGAAATATTTGGATTAACTATAATTAGCTTATTTACATTTTCTTATAAATATAATTATCTTACGCTCAGTTTATTGTTGTTGTTGTTGTTTTTCTATTTTCAATAATTTTGTATTTCGCAATTAGTTATATACTTACAAAAGGATGAATTTATTATTCGATTTTTTATGATTATATTAGTTTGCGGAAGACATCTATTTTTTCTGACAAGATATATATATATATATATATATATATATATGTGTATATGTATAGCAGTGGAAGTTTTATTTTCACAGTCTATTCTAATTTAGAAATTCAAGGATAAAAAATTAAAATGTTTAAAACATTTATGTACTTAATATGTATGTACAACAAATCTCTACCTGCAATTTATATGTAAACAACATTAATTTCAAATTTAAACAGTTTTTTGGTGAAATTTGTAGCTACTAGTTTTATTGAAATGTTTCAATAGATAGATTCTGATACGAGTTATTTATTTATTTACTTAGTCATGAAAAGTTTAATGAAATTCACTATACAGCAGAACCTTCCTTTATATCAGACCTGAACCCTTCTGCTGCCCTGACTTACAAAAACTCACCTAGCAAAAGAAGTAATGTCCAAAACAGAAAAGTCTCACCAGCTACAATGGGAGAGCTTTCCTGGACTAAATAAGTCAACGAACAACAGTTGTAACAAGAAGCTAAGGAAAGATATTTCGCGCTAAGGAACGAGATTACCCATTGAAAAGGAATAGATAAAAGCTTTAAAAAGCAAATAAAATCCCAAAAAGTATGTATGTTTTTTTAATAAAATTGTCATGTAAAACAATTCGATTTAGGCTATTAATGCATCAAAAGTTGAGTGGAACGAATTAGAATGAAGTTAATGTAAACAACTTTTGCAAATAGAGTAATTTTACTCAAAACTACTAAAAAGTCTAGTGAGAGCAATATTATTGTCCATTTAACTATTACTTATTAAATTTAACGGACAAATATGTGTCGATTTTGTTTAGCACGATTCGATCGATTCAACTCTGTTGTCCTAATTTAGCAAGTACGGAAAGAGTGAGATGATTATAGGATTATAAAGTTCTCAATGCTTTATCCATCCTCTTTTCATATAAAAAAGTATAATTTTAAAACTTTCTTATCAGACTTCCGGAAAATATCCCATAATGAGGTAATAACTTTCCGAAAAAGGGTGCAGTTAATTGAACCTAACCGGGCAGCGGCATAGCATGAAAGAACTTCTAACTTCTAGGTTGCAGTGCTTAGAGGTCGGATCCCTGGCCAATTATAAATATAAGAAAAACCCAGACTTTGTCTGTAAAACGTTGGAATCCCAGCATGTTTTTTTATGGAATAAAAAATAGACTAAAAATAAATACAAAAAAAAAAAAAAAAACAAAAAAAAACAAAAAAAAAATACAAAAAAATTACAGAAAGAAAAAAAAGAAATCATAAACTTAAAGGAGAATCTCGAACAACTTTACCCTGTTATAATAACAATAATAATAAAATACTATTTTCTGTTCAAGCATGCCATAAGCAAGAGCATTTTAAATGTAGCCAAAGAACGTTGGTATACACTCTAAAGCATTTTACACTGCTTTGAAACAAAAACAGAAATAGCGCACAAAAATAAGGCAAAAAATATTTAGAGTTGGCAACTTTTCAGAGCAATAGTGGAATACGACAAACAACAATACTGAAGCTGCCTTTGTTATACTATATCCAAAAGATTTCAGCGAAATTTTGAAAATTAATAAAAGGGAAAGAGTACGCACGGTAATTTTATCAAAATGGATTAAATATCCTTCACAAAATATAAAAGAAAAATCTTTAACTTCTTCTACTTATAAAACGACGCATTTTACCTTCACCCTATGCATATCTATCTGTGACACCCTGTAAATTAATGAGTGTAAGAACTTCTAGATTATTACAATAAACGGAAATCCCATAGATATCAAAAATACGCAAGGACAAGAATAACTTGCAACGCAAAATTCAAGAGAAAAAACAAGTGAGATGAATTATGAGAATAATAAATCTATTAATAATGAAGATATCAAAAGTAATAATTTTTATTTTATCTCAAAAGTCTGTAGGAGGAACGGTATGGAAGAGAAAAATTTGGAGCTGCTCCTCATCCCATGAAAAATGCACTGTCACAGGCAAGCGAAGGAAATAAAGGCAAAAATTATCAAACTCAGTGTTTCGAATACAACACGCTTTACAATAATTTTATGTACAGTTATAATTCGGTTTTCAACCAAAAAATTCAATTTATACTATGAGAGTTGAAATAAATTACTGCTTTTGTAATCAGTAAGTCAATAAAGATTTTTTAAGGCTATTGTTTTTAATAAATCTTCTCCCTCCATCTTGGAACGATGAAAATGAAATCAATAAATTTTCTGAACGAAAATACATATATCGAAGTAGTACAGTTGGAATTTTGTATGCCATTTATAGCACTACTATTGTAGATTAAGCTAAAATAGTTTATCCGAAACATTTCAAGAGAACATTCTTTGTTACATTATTAGCCGAGCACCGCATGTATGCATTTTGGGCGTGTGTTTATGTGTGTTATATATTGTTGTTGTTATCTTATACATATCTATTTATTATATAATCTAAACGGAATATCATGGCATTGTGAGCAATTACTTACCATGATGCAGTCGGAGTTTACATTTGAAGCTTTTATCTTGTATCTTCTGCATGTCGTCCTTGAATGATGATGCGTTTCCTTGAAGGCAAAATGCTTTTTGGTTGATTTATCTCCGGTTATTTACCGATTGGTGCTTTATGGCAAGTTTAATGGCTCCTATGTTTGTCTTTTCCGCATTATGTACATGTTGAAAGTTGCACTTTATTTACATACTCTGCCTGTCCTATATGTATGTATATATATACATATATATATATATATATATCTACACAAACAAACATAATATGCAAAGATGGCTGCATCTGAACTGAATATTTTCTCTACATATATAGTAGGAACCACATACATATATGTATATATATATATATATATAGTATACTCTTACATCAGAGCCATTTCATTTAAAATATGTTTGAACAAGAATAACAAAAACAAAGATGTAACAGCAGCGGTGGTAAAATTGTCACAAGTTCGCATCTGGGCTCCATTTGTGAATACCCATGGTGACCGAGGTGAGGGGACGACAGGCGTTTGAGCATTTCGAGTCTTTTCGAATCCATTTCGTGCCGGAAGTTGAGTATGAGCTGTTTAGAGGAGCAAAACATAAAAAAATATAAAAAAACAACAATTTTATACACAAAGTAATATTGAACTAAAAACAATTCTCTTAACTGAATAAGGCAATGCAGGGAATTTGGAGAAACATTCATTCGCTCTCAACACAATCCAACCATCCTCATCCACCCCCATTCACCCCCACCGCAACACAACACTCTAAAACATGAATGCAAGAAGACAAATTCCAAGGAGATATGGCGACACGGAACAAATTAAGATCTGGAATTGGGAAACTTAAGAATTACCTTCCGGTATGCCTCCGACAAAGTCGTTCTCTTGTATGTGATTTGTAATTGCCGTTTCCTTAACCCGGACGACTTCGTTTATGCCCTTGTTGTGAGGAGATATCTGTTTCCGGCGGGGCTTTGGCGTTGTATGTACATAAGGGGTTGGTGTTGTAGTCGGCTTTGGCGGCAATCGAAGTTCTGCAACAAATGATGTCAATTAGTAATTTTACGACAGTTCATTTATTATTAAAGCTAAGTTCTCTCCCAAGTTCAGTGGTTCTATCCGCTTTAGGGCGAGATATTTAAATTGGGTAATAATTTATTGAGGAAAAGGAAGTTCAGGTTTTACAATATTTAAATGGGGAATTGGAAGATTTGTGAACAGGAATATCTCTGTGTTCTTGCTACTGTTATGTTGTGAAAAGCAATGATGAAAATGCAAAAAATCTACGACATGTAATCCTATAACGCTTAAATGATTTTTGATTTAAATTAAACATTGAGAAATGCAATTTTTTAATCACGCACAAAATTGTTTTATTTAGGTTATAGACGAAATAATAATGGAATTAGATCTGGGGATTACACGTGTTTTATCCGTCAAAAGGCTTCCATTTGAGTACAGAGTTTGATAAGTTATTTTAAGATAAAGGTTTTAGACTTCTTAAATTTGATATCAACAATAGAAAAACAATAATATTATGCCCTAGGGGGTGCCCGATTTAGATCATTTTTGAAATTTTATTTAGTATTTTTATGAAAACGCTGTGTAAACAATTTGGCTCTCCACGTCGGCACATTCTCACCAAGTGCACAAATACATAGAGAAAAACAAAGTTGTGTATAGCAACACCAAGAAAGGGTTGCCCGATTTGGTCAATTTTTGAAATTGTTTTTGTAATTTTTATGAAAATCCCATGTACAAAATTTTAGCTCTCTATGTCGTTAATAAAATATGTTCAGAGTATCATAATGCATCGTTTAAGACATCTCTCATATCTGTAGGTGTCGGGCCGGGCCTAAAGTTGTATGAAAAGTGGGCATTCCTCTTTATAGCATTAAGGTTTGAATTTATATACTATGACCATTCTCCGCGATCATTTTTTTGAATATGCAATGAAATCAGCGCACTCACTTTACAGAGGCTCGCCAGATTTTCGCTATGAAAAGAAAGATAGAGGGAGGACTTTTAAGGAGCAGTAGTAGGACATTATTTCGACTGTGAGCGCGGAACTGGGAAAGCTAAACAAAAAATATGATTTTGAAGACTGTTTTAAGAGATGGATTCAAATAGGTATAAGAAATGAATTAATTTATTAATATATTTAAGATATTTAGTCATAATTTTATTTTCTCTCAATTTTTTATTACGACTGTATGAATATATGTATGTAGTTAAAAGAGAGAGCTTACTGAAATCGCCCATCTTAAAAATTATTCAGCTCCGAAAGGAGTGAAATTTAAAAGATTACTAAGTTCCACTTGGTCTGAAGATCTCCTTTATCCAATTCATCAGGTCGAATTGTTGAGTTTTATTAATTGACTACCTTCTTGTCTCGCACTCTGACCTGACGAATTGATTATATAGAGAAAGCCTTAAGACCAAATTGAACTTAACATTCTTTTAGATCTTGCTCCTTTTTGTGAATGATTTCATAGGAGCATTATTAAAGTGTCTCTATACAATAATTAAGTATAGCCAAATTTTACATAATTTTATCGACGAATTTTTTCAAATCAAAAATAATAGAAGCTATTAATAAAAAAAAAAAAATCAAACACAAATAAAAATTGTAAACATAAACACTAACCTTGTAGTCTAATACGTGCTTCACTTTTTCCTAAAGCATTTATACTGGAACAGGTGTATGCCCCGAAGTCATTCTTTTGTAAGTTTTTAATCGTAAGATTCATTTGCCACGTATAAAGGTTGAGCATACCCTCTGAAATGCTATATTTCTGGCCATCATGTAACTTTAGATTACCTGAGAATAGAGATGATATCTAATAAAACTTGAGTCAGCTAAAAGCTAATTGTTTTTACCTTCATTCCTGTACCATCCGTTTAATGGTTTTGGGTATACCTCCACAATACATTCCAGAGTGACTTGACTTTCTACAGGAGCTCCAACCAATTGATTAACGGCCTTTATGGAAGGGGGAACTAGAAGAAGAAAACACAATGACAATGGAATTTTGTTTATTAATTCTGAATTAAGAGAACACAGTAAAAAGTTCTATTAAAATTCTGTCATGATTTAGAGTAGGTATCTATACCTAAATACAATCTATCTACTGCTTAGAATCGCTTTAATCACCGCCAAATCGAAAATTCTAAGCTTTAAAAGCTTCTTTTAAACATAACTGGGACTCGTTTTAGATGAAACATATACCCCCAGTTTACTCTATGCATTGCATATACATGTCACTTTACTACTATACCTCGCCTTACTCATCCTTTAAAGGGGCTTACGGCTCTGTTTCCCAGTGAGCTTAAGGGTAAACGCTAAGGGATAATATAAACCCATAAATAAAGTGGATTAAAGCACAATGATCCTTCCCGTAATGTTTGTGCTATTTTCTTCAGCTGAGCATACAACGCTGGTACGCTAGTAGATTAATCTTGTGACGTTTGTAAACAGCAGGTTAGATATTCGCCCAAGCCGTTCAACGGATTGCTGTACTTAATACCGTCACATGCATTTAAAGTATTGTTGGCGTTTAAATTAAAGTTCGGAGATGAAAAAGAAGAGAATGATGCATCTGAGCTGCTGCTGCACAGACAATTATTCTGCCGTACTACTTACTTACTTACCTTCTATGTATCTTTCTGATTTCGTACGGTTAATAAAGGGATTCCAACTTAGAGAGAAGGGAGACATTGACTGCGCTCAGTGTTTGAAGTACTTCAGATTCTTATTAAAAGGAAACCGGAAACTGTGAGTTAATTAATATCTGATATTTAACCCTCCAAGTGAAAAATTTCTGGGTATATTTTCGAAAGCAGTGTGCTTTAATGAAGTGTATATACATATAAACATATTTAGGAAAATAGATACTTGAATCTATTTTTAAATTTTTCTTTTAACAAAATTCGTATTATATTTTCAGCAAATTTTCTTCATTCCAAGCATTGATAAAGGGATTCGAACCGGGCAGCGTGGCGTACAATGAGTCAATAATAGTTACTATGCTATCAACTAGACAATCGCCACCCTTTATAATTATGTAATCTCAATTTAAAATGCTTTATTGTCTTTGAATAGATCTAGTACTACATTTTAATTAAGATAAACATTAACTAGGTATACACTTACTTAATTCCATTGAATTGTTAATGTGGTTGAGGGTGAAATTGTCATTGTTTACAGTTTCAGCAATGTGGTTTTTGCGAAGATTAGCTTGATGTTAAGGCTTAGATTGAATTGTGGTTTTTGCTGGTATTAAGAATGGTTACGGTTAATTATATGGTTAAGGCTTAGGTTAATTCAGCCAACTTCAATTAGTGCTAATTCAATCTTGCTATCTATTATCATCATCAGAATAGTTAGAACTTCTCATGTAAGGTTTCAGCGGCCTCAACACCCATGAGAGAGACGCCATCATATAAACTAACATTTCGGTGGGCCAACACAGTTTCTTGGCGAAAGATTATTACTTATTGCTGAACGACAAAGCCTGAAACGTTTACTGAAGATTACACATAAACAGTCGAACTCAAGAATTCATTCCTAAGCATTTGTGCATGGATCATGTCTCCAGAAAAAAAATGGCGAGCAAAAATCTGCTGATACCTAATCCTGAAACATTCATCACCTGCATACCAAAAATTAATAGTAAATTTTCATGGAACCCATGTTTTTTTTTTTATGGCAGGTTGGGGAAAGATCCCAGGCACTGAAGTCAAGGCGGCCCAATTGTGCTAATCTTCTAACTAGGAGAAGATATAAAAAGTCGAAAAGGAACTAGTTAGGAGGAACAAGCGCAGGACTGTCGAGTTAGGATTCGGACCCGTGATCTCCAGAAAGGGGGGGGCAAAGGCAAGCGCTTTAATGCTTTTCTAAAAAAGCGCTCCAGGAGGTATGCTAAATGACGGGCGAAGAAGATTTTGGAAGGTATCTTTTGAAAGGCTTTAATGAGCTTCCTGAATAATCATCGCAGTGCTTATTCGCGATAACAGTAGTAAGGTACAAGCAACTGGGATGATTAAAGCAGTGGTGCATGCCTCCGAAGATGCGCTTCAATAGACTACTTAGAACGCTATTTACTTTTATACGTTTCATGAGTAGAGAACGAGGTAATTTGATCCTTATTCGGAGCTTGTGACATTCCTTTTGATAAAGAATTCACTTTTAATTTAACCAGAACTTCAGATTATACTTCCAATCACTCTGAGCTTAACATTAAAACTGTCAAATACGTTACTTCACACAATAGTGGAGAAATCCACAGTTTGAAAATTCGTGGAAAACTGAATGAAATCAGCCCTTGTTGCGCACTTCTGCATCAAATAATCTTCTATACAGCTTAAAAGTGATGACTATAGAAGCTCTTGAGTTGCTTACTTGCGCCTTTGCTTATTTTTCTGGACAGATCATTGAATATTGTTCTAAAGAGCTTCCAAATGGTGCCTAGGAATTGTACTACTTTCAGAAGCGCTGATTATTCGTCCCAATGAGATTTCTTGGGAAATATTTCCCGAGGATTTTTGCCTTGCCCCTGAATCTCATAAAATCTCTTCTTCTGGGGCCAATTTAATTTTGTCCAAGGGAGCAAAGCATGGTGTAAAGAAATGTATGGTGCAGTGACTTTGAGCTCTGATTACTGGGCTGGTCGCTCGAAATGTAATATGAGGGTATGACATCATTGGTCGTGTTTCCGTTTCCTAACATCAATTCTCAGATTTGTCTGCCAAGTTGGGTTTTTTTGCGGTGGTTTACAAAATTTTTGGGAAAAAATATTTAAAATTAGCTAAAGTTGCCCGTTCTTAGAAGGGATTCTCACTTTAATTTAGAAATCTTTTTTTTATTTTTATTTATTTTTTTATTATTTTTTTATTTCTTTTTTCTTTTTTATTAAATAAAAAATATGGTAAGATTCATACGCGTCTGGGCTTTTCTTAAGTTTATATATCGGAGTTTCTTTCCGAAGGTCATGGAATCACTGTTGTATACAACGAAATGTTAAAACAAGTAACCACATGTTAAATATTCGATTGGAATTCGAAAGGAAAAAGCAATATGCCCCAAAATAAAAGACTCGAACAAAGCTAATAAGTAAAAAGGTGAGAAAAGTAAGCGCGCCTACCGACTGGTGGTCATTAAACCTGAATGGATGAAACCTATATTTCAATAAAGAAAAGTTCAAATTTTTTATTCCAACGGCAAACGTGTAGCCTACAAGGCTATGTATTTAAGTTTTTCAAATCTTTTCCGACTTGGTTGGCCCTTGTGCTGCAACAGATGTTTATCTTGTTCGATGGGTAGCCGAAAAATAAAATTCATTTTAGTTCATTTTGTAGTAGATGAAAAAAAACATAAATCAAAATGAACTATGGTAAAAACCGAAGTACAACAATTAGCGTCGAATGAAGTTTTTAATTTGTATTATTGCAAAATCTTTAATATACTTACAATTGACGTGAACATCAAATCTTTTGCTAACAGATGGTGGTACACCATTGGATGCGATGCATAAATATCCTCCCATATCCGTCCTATGTACATGATTAAGAATGAGTCTTTCGCCTTCAACGAATTTGACAACTGTAAAAAGGATAAGAAATATCAGATATTCAACTATGACTTAATAATTTCGTATTTATCTGCATGTTTACCCCAACTAACTATAGTACAAACTAGGAAAGAAAATAAAAAGTGACCAAAGTTCCCCATTTCATCCAATTTAATTAACATATTTACAAGCCTCTTAATAATAATTCTTCAACACTTGCTTAATATTAATTCTGATTCTGTTTATTTTATTTTTTCCAATGTTTTCTACATGTTTCTTATATATACATAACAACATAATATCAAACTTTTAATACTCACTTTGTTTCTCCCTTGTATCACTCCTTAAAACCATGTCTTTACCACCTTCTCGCCTCCACTGTACAGTGGGTTCCGGTACACCCGTAGCACTACATACTAATTGTATTGTTCCAGCCTCATTACTTATTCCTTCCTCTAGCATACCACCATTTACATCGGGCTGATTCAATATATCCGGTGGTACGACTACATCCAGGTAGCCGGACTGCAACAAAAACAGATAATTTATAGAATCAAATTTACTGCCTCATGTATATATATATATACAAATTGTATGTATGTATGTAGATAACAAGAAGGTGTATCTATTTTAAAGTTAAATTAATTCCAACATTATGTATACATTATATTCATGTCTGTGGGAACGACAATTTTGGCACGTGCCATCATCATGGCTGGTTTATTTATTTTTAAAATAAATTATTACCTTAAATAATCGACTAATTAGGCCAACATAGATATTATATGCACGCATATACTCGTATACTAGTATATCCTATAGCATCAGTCTAACCTGTTGGAGTGTTCATTAGAAGCCCACATACCCTCCAGGGAGCTATAACCCAAATTTGTTACTTGTCTGATGAGGTGCTCGGAATTAAGTCTCTTGATTGCTCCATTATGGTGGTTAGATGGAAGGATTCCTGATTAGATTGGGAATATTTTGGACGGAGATAATTAATATCCGGGGTAGCAGCCTGCACAAACTAGATTAATCTGATGTCAGGTTACACCAATACGGGACGGATCTTTGGTGTATAATGATTGTAACTAATAATATTATCTTTATTTATAAACTTCGATTAAAATTGGTGGAAGTGAAATATTCATGAGACCCTCTGCTGAAACAATAAGTCAGTGAAAACCGCAAATTAGCTCAATTGCTAGTCCGAAACTACCTATCCTGTCCTTATGGGGTAAAAAAAAAACAAAAACTTCTTTTACCAAGGTAATGTATCCCTTTTTAGTCTCACCCTTTATCTGGTACGAGCAGCATGATGCCCGCAGTGACTATACCACACTTTATTGGGCAATTTATTTTCAAAGGGTGATTTGTTAGATTTAACTATCTTGGGTCTGAAATAATTCAATGACTGGTATTTGCTCACATAAACGTATTATTTGATGAGGGGGGGGGGGGGGGGGGTGTGATTTAAAGGAACTAAAATCAACTTCATGGGCTGAGCCCGTAACAGTAATGATGATTATACAATAAAAGAATAAACTGTTAAAATTATAGGAAAGTATAAATTCGTTGCTTTAATTTAATGCTTCCCAGAGTTCTTAATAGGAATAAAGTTAGGCGATTGAACAGTCCACTCAAGTAAACTGGCGTTAGGACTTATCATAATGGCCCAACTATAAAGTCAGCGAATAGCAGCCATGTATCTTTTTTTATTTGAAACTTTGGCATTTAGCAATACAAATGTACCCGGCTAATTTCTTGCTCCTTTTTTTCGAAAATTGCGACCATTTGTCCTCAAGTTTGAGTTTTACCAAAACTGCAAAGCATTTTTGTTGTTTTGTTAAGCTGAACTCTCACCTGACTTAGACAAAATGCTTACCACACCTTTAATTGTATTTAAAGGCGTTGCGGTAGACAACTTAACGAAGTGTTTCCGGGCATATTACACGATATTTCCAAAAATAGCTGTATGGATGGACCTCAGTTTTTCAATTGTTTTCAGGTGGGCTTTGCATCTAACATTAAAAAGATCTATGACGAAGAAATTAACCTAATTAATGAAACCGCCTTACATATATGTTGAATGACGGTCCTGATAAATCATATTATATATATTATAAAGAAATGCTTGGCAAATGTTTAATATAGCCCTAGATATAATGAGCGCAGCGCATTTTTTACCCGCAGCAAAATGAGTTTGAATCAATGCTTTTCATATATAGCTAGAGCCAATGTAAGCCGCGCCACTTTGGGGAACCGCAAAGTTTGATTAAGCTTTAAACTTTGCGGCGCCTTGTTTTTTTCTTCGTTTGTTGCTTGTTTCATTTTAAGAGAACCAATGAAATTACTGACAAGTTTGAAATAAAAAATTTCACTTTTTTGGTAATAGTTTTTGTTGTTTTTGGAAAAATGAATTGTTATGAATGCAAAAAATCAATCCGTAAAGATCCTATTTGGGTCTGTGGGGGATTATGCAATAAAATTTTTTGTACAAAATGTATCAAATTGACGGATTATGAACAAAACTTAGTATTAACTAATCCCAATATTTCATTCATGTGCACAAGCTGCAAACAATGCAATTTGAAAGAAATGAAAAAGAAATTTGAGGAAATATTGAATATTCTAAACACCTTAACTAGTAATCAAGAGAAGCAACTAAACCAAATACAGGAAAAGGTCAATGACACGCAAGATAGAATAAAATCTATCTCATATAGCGGAGTTGCAAAATTGGACCTTTCAACTGAAAAATTAGAAAAGAAAGCTAAAAAAGTTTCATCGCAGGGACTTGTGATCAAACCTAAAAAGGAGCAATCATCACATGATACGGAAAGAGAAGCTAAGGAGAAAATAAAACCTAATAAAATCAAAGCACCTGTAGCCCAGCTAAAACATATTTCCAATGGCGGAATACTGGTAAAATCTAATACTGGTAAAAACACACAACTGCTAATGCAGGAGGCGCAAAATAACCTTGGAAACGGGTACAATGTGTATTTAACAAAACCGCAATTCCCGCGCTTAAAAATTACAAACCTCGAAAAAAATTACACAAATACAGAGCTAATGCAAGAACTGCGCGACCTTAACCATTTCATAACTGAACAAGACCAAATTAGTATTGTTCACAGCACAAAAAGTAAGTACAATAATAAATGGACTATTTTTCTTGAAGTAGCAGGCCACACATACTATAAATTGGTTGAAAGGTACATAAATATTGACTGGAACAGCCATTATGTTAAAGAGCATGTCTTCATTAGAAGATGCTTCAAGTGCCAGCAATTTAATCACGACTCAAAAAATTGTGAAAACGATAACAGGTGCGGTAACTGCGCTGGACAACACAAGACTGCTGACTGCAACTCGAACGAAGTACGCTGTGTCAACTGCATGCACAACAAAAACGCACAGACCTCTCATTACGGTCTGCATGCAGCCTCAAGCCCAGAATGCCCCGAATACATGAGACGAGTAATAGAAAAGAAGCAGAAAATAGACTACACTGTCGAGACCATATAAAATGCCTGGTAGTAAAAAATTGAATATTTTATTCTTAAATATCCGTAGTTTGAGAAATAAATTGCATGAAGTGCAAGCTATGGCAAAGATATACACCGACATACATATAATAATTCTCAATGAAACATGGCTATATACAAATGAAACAAAGTATTATAGTATTCCTGGATATGAAGCTATTTTCAATTGTAGGAATAATAACAGGGGGGGTGGTTCAGTAATGTTTCTCAGAAATGATGTAATATACAGAAAACTCAAAAATGAAGCTGACTACAACACAATACTTGCTGAAATTTCATGGGAAAATAATAAAAAAATTAAAATATTAACAATGTATAGATCACCGAATGAAAATGCTGTGGACTTCATCGAGCGACTTGAAAGTATACTAAGTGTTAATAAAAACCTTATATTTATGGGTGATACAAATATAGATCTTCTGGTATCCACTAATATCTGTAAACAGTATATGGACAGCTTGAGATCGCTGGGATTCAATATTGTAAATAAGTTACTTCCAATGAACGCTACTAGAATTACGGATCAGAGCAGCACAATAATTGATCACGGAGTCACTGACCTACTATTAAACCATGCGGTATCCTTAAACATGGACCATGCTCCTTACACTGATCACGCACTATTAATTATGACAGTGAATGGTATATCCGTTAAGAAGAAACGAATGAAAACGAAAGTAATGCAGAAAACAAATAACAGTGGCTTCAAATCTATGGTGCAGTATAAGTTGAACATAGAACCGGAACTTAGTATAGAAAAACTCATTAGAATTATAAATGAGTCAAAGGAATCTAATACTAGATATAAAAACATTCGGACTAGAAGTAACGAATGGATTACTGACAGTATACTCAGTGCAATGCAAGAAAGACGAGATGCTTATAACAACATGCTGCATAATCCTGGTAACACAAGATTAAGGGACCTCTACAAGAAAATTAAGAACCAGGTAACAAAGCTAATAAGACAAACAAAAGAGGAATATATTAATAGAAAATTGAGAGAAGCCGGAAGTAATCCGCGGAAGTTTTGGAAAGTGATAAACAACGACATACTGAATAGGGATGGAGGAACTAGGGAAACATACATTAGAGAATTGAAGGAAAATGGAGAAATATACAATAGTAATTTTGAGATAACTGGTCATTTGAATAAACATTTCAATGAAATTGGATTTAATTTAAACAACAAAATCCCAAATAATCCATATGTGCGTAATTCATACAATGATAAAAGCATGTTCCTGCAACCCACAGACACAGCAGAAGTACAACACATAATTAGGAATTTAAAAAAGGATTCTGCACCTGGCATTGATGGCATCACGGCGAAAGACCTAAATATTCTTGTGGAAGTGGTAAGTGAGCCTTTGTCCTCTCTTATCAATGGAGCGTTCCTGAAAGGTGAATACCCGGATTGTTTAAAAGAGACTCTTGTTATCCCAATACACAAAGGAGGTGACACAACAAACCCAAGTAACTATCGTCCAATCTCACTCTTAAGTACAATAGGGAAAATCTACGAAAAACTATTAGATACAAGAATAAAAAAATTTATCTCTGTCAGTGGGGGATTTGATAAAAATCAATACGGATTTCAAGAGAAATGTGGTACGGATACGGCCATTACTGAATCAATGCACATGATAAATGAATACTTAGACGCGGGTATGTATGTGGGCGTTGTGTTTATCGATCTACGAAAAGCCTTCGATACAGTTGACCATAAGATATTGCTGGAGATCTTGGATGAACTAGGACTGCGAGGTAAAACTAATGATCTAATCAAAGATTATTTATCACGCAGAAAGGTTAGAACTAAGATAAATGGAACACTCAGCACTTCCTTACCATTTCGCACGGGTGTACCTCAAGGTTCTATAATAGGACCAACACTATACTTGCTGTATATAAAAAACATTTCATCTGCCGGTCTAATGGGGAAGTACCATATATATGCGGATGATACAAATTTGATTTACTACGCCGAAAATGAGCAAGAGTTGGAAAGCAAACTACAAGACGATATGGTAAGATTAACAAATTGGACAAATGGTAACAAACTTTCTCTCAATGAGGATAAAACAAAATACATGGTGCTTAAACAACGAAACAAGGCTGAGATTTATCCAATATTGAGTATTAACTCCAAGCAAATAGAAAGAGTAACTGAGGTGAAATATCTAGGTATAAATATTGATGAGAAACTCAACTGGAGCAGGCATGTCGACGAAATAGCTTCCAAAATCAACCCAATATTAGGTGTATTGCGAAGAGGCCCTAGGTTAAATAATGATACAGCTCTTGCAATTTACAATGCACATATAGCGTCGCATATTAGATATGGATTACTGGCGTGGAGTCAGTGCATTCAATCTGAAAAAATTAGGGTGAAGAGATTAATTAATAGAGCCTTAAAAATCCTGTTCAGTATGCCTTGGAGAACACCTTCGACGGAATTACACGCACATACGAAAACTCTAAGCATTAATCAAATGATTTACCTTGAAAAAGCTAAATTTATTCATAAAGTTGCACGTGGACTCATCAAAACAAATATACGAATAGACACACACATAAGTATACATAGCCATCGAACGAGGAATAGAAAAAAACTACGAGTACAGCAACCTAAAACAAACAGGATCAGAAAAGGACTTATATATACGGCGACCAAAATCTATAACGAGCTTCCTGAAGGTATCAAGGCAAGCTCAAGCTTTACTGTGTTTAGTTCTAAGCTAAAAGGCCTAGTTAGGGATTTGCCCATTGACTGCGAGGTTGATTGAATGAACTTAACATACATCTGAAATCTGTTTTTGAATTTGAATAATGAATGATAGGAATAATCGGAAATTTAAAAACGCACACAAAAAACACAAAAACAGGAACAAAAGACTTCTATAAAATAATCGAGTTCTAAAATAAAGTCATTATAATAATAATAAGTACCCTTCTCTAATACCAGCTAGATGCTGACTGAGAAGAGGTTCAAACATTATAATAAGTATATTTGATGAGTCATGCTAGAATTAGAGTGATGGAGAGAGTGGTGGTTGGAGGAATTAAAAAAAAAAAAAAAAAAAAAAAAAAAAAAAAAAAAAAAAAACTTTTAAGGCAAGAATACTTGCTTTAATTATCATACTTAATTTTTTTTTACTCATTTTTAAATAATTTTCACAATTTCACACAAATAATCAACACATCTCAGATAGTTCGAACTTCGAACTGTCAAGTGTAAAAAACCGCGCAGCTTTCATTGTATCATAAACGCCACAAAGCGGAGCCGCAAAAAAAAATCGCGCGGCGCTAATTGTATCTAGGGCTTATGACTTAAAGTAGGCGAAATTTCTAATTATATTAGATTAAATTAATGGCTGGCTCACCACTCTAACCACTTCGATCACTTTGGAATCCGACCATCTCCGATTTGGATAAAACTTTCGGAGTTTCTATGGAATACGAAAATATTTCACCAATATTTTTTATTTTTTATTTACCCCTATCACGCTCCGCCATCAGCAATTTTGTGATTTTACTAAGAAACGTAATTTTTTAAAGTTTCTTATGAAGCGTGTTTTGTTAGAAAACGTTTTTTGAAACGCTTACTTAAGGGGGTGTCGTCAAAAAGTTTATTTAAGTAATTGTTATAGTTAAAGTTGATTTTTTTTTTAAACACATTTTTTTAAACCCGTCCAATTTCTTTATTAAACATTTTTTCGGCCTGTTGTTAGAGGAAAAATTTATAATAAATTTAATACTTTTTGGGTTTTTTGTTTCAGTAAAAAATTACGAGGTGAACTTCTCCGCCTATTGAATTGTACAGCCACATGACGCCCAATTAAGTATAGTCCGTTATTTTGCACAGCCTTAACCAAAAATATCAAACCAAGGTAATAATTACATCATATGTATGGACATAATTTACAGATAATACCCTAGACTATGTACTAGACTGTTGGATGGTATAATTATTTCATGTAGACAAACCATTACATAAATATTTTAATAATAATTTTAAGGAAATTTCACTTTTTTAATCAAATCTGGACAAATTACAGATTTTAAGGAAAAAATTGCATTATATGCAATAATTAACGTAAAATTTGATATGTTAATAAAAATTTTTGGAGATGTAAAAATTAAAACTGAAAAACTACGAAAAAATCTAACAAGCACAAGTTCATTTCGATACATATAGGGGCATCTATTGAGAGAAAACTTAAACCGGTTTTTCAATATGCAGTTCTCATTCTTAATAAAATAAAAACAAATAAATTATTGATAATCTGCTCACTAATATAATACAATCGAAACATTTCTCTTGGCATTTATTACTCGCCCACAATATCTCAAATTATTTTAAATGTAGTTATGTTTTTTAGAATATAGGCAAATTTGTCGAAAGTTTTTTCTCTTCTCTCATTCTATTCAATATAAGAAATTAGAACAAAACCCAGATAGAAAAAACCGTCAACCACTATCATCAAAACGATTTTGATTATATATAAACAAATCAAAACATCGATTATTAAATTAAATACAGTTGTTGCATTTTATATAAAAAAAAGCAGATGTTATGATTTATTGTCGTTGGAATCACATTTAAAAAATGAACGTTTGTGGTTTGAAGTAAATAATTGATTTTTAAATAATCACATAAGAAGGCAGAAAAGGTACATGTAAAGATGCAAAAAAAAACCCTTTTATGCATTAGCACTTCTTAATGACAGTTGAGAACGTATGTGTCTTTAGTGGACTGCAAAATGGTTCATGAATTTATGTTTCCTTACAAACTTGTAATTAAATACGTGAAAAACGGAATATAGCTTCAAATCTACCTCTGGTAAATTTTGCGCAAATAAATTTAGACACAATATTGCTTTTGTCGTTTAAACGATCTCATTACAAAATACTCGTATTCTGTTAAATTTGTATCTTCAAATCCAATTAAATATAGTCCGTTATTTTGCGTACCCTTAACTAAAAATATCAAACCAAAGAAATAATTACATATGCAGTAGGGACATATTTTCAGATATTACCTCTAACAGATACCTACCCGCCAGATCCTAGACTACTAAACTGACAACAATAAATGTTTTATCCACTTATGAGGAAAAATGCAATCGAGCATTATGCAATAATTAACATAGAATTTAACACGCTAAAAACAATTTTTAGAGATAAATGAAAAAGTTAAAACTTAAAAAATACAAAAAAAAAAAAGCCAACAAGCAATCGTCAACTGCCAAATCTTAGAAGTTCATTTCGGTACATGTATGGCCATCTATTGAGAGAAAATTTCAGCCATTTTTTTAATAGGAAGTTCTAATTCTATACAATTTTATATCTGCAACTACAATCAAAACATTTTTCATGTTTTTACTTGCACTCACACTTAATTCTTATTATATAAGTATTACCAAAAACCGGCTAATGATAATGAATATGTGCGTAATTGCAAAACCAATTTTTCTGGTCAGAAAACAGTTTTAATATTAACAGAGATCCGAAAAAGAGTTGTAAGGTTATATAAAATATAACAAATTAGTACCTTAAATGTAGTTGTGTTTTTAAAGTTTTTATTAGAGAACGAAGGAGAGAAGAGCCTATCCTTCTTTTTAATGTGAAAATTTAGAGATGAAAACATGTGAAAAAAGCCAACACCACGAGCTGTCAAAACATTTGGATATATGTGAATTTGTGGGGCCTATCTAATGAGAGAAAATTCTTAGTTTTTTTAATATGCAGATCGATTATGTACTCTGTTCTGCTTTAGTTTTGTTACTTATTCTCTCATGTTTTTTTTCATTTTTCTTCGACTGCCTACAGGAAGGTGTGGTAGATATTAGAGCAAATTTTTTATTATTCATAGCAGCTGTGTTGGCAGTGATTGGCTGAGTGTAGTAGTTGAATATTATATAAACATAACAAAAATGATTCTACACAACGTCTTTTAGCTGTATAATTACAAATGCAATCAAAACATTTTTCATGGTTTAACTCGCACTCCCGCTAAAAAAATCCTTTAAATATACTAGGTCATTGCTTTTATATCAGAAAATCGAAAAAAGATTTTTAAGTATGTTCCCTTTTGACACACTTGTAGCTAAATACGCGAAAAACGGAATGGGGTTTCAAATCAACTTTTGCTAAATTATGCCCACGTAAAGTAAGTCACAATATCGTCGAAACCACCTCCTTACCTATGTTATGTAAATTTTTATTTAAATTCAACTAAGAATAGCCCGTTATTAGTAATAATTATCTATGGACGTACTTTTAGATATTACCTTTAAGAGACCTACTAGACTGACGGTATTATGAATTTAAGTTGGCACAACCATACATATTTGATTCAAAATTATTTCAAGGAAATCTCGCTTTATTTAATAAATTCTGTAGATTTATTAAAATTTTGTGTTTATAAGAAAAAAATGCATTCGAACATTTAAATATATATATAACTAACATAGATTTTATGTAGTAATTTAATTTAATTTTTCATGGTACTATACTCATGGTATAAAGAGTAACAAGGTAGGTTCTTCTCAGTATGAGAGAAACGCTTTTTCTTTCTTTCTCTAATTTGGACAGCTGTGAAGAAATCGTAAGCAAATAAATTGAGTTACTTACTCTTTATACCAAGGGTACTACTACTCACATACTCCTCTCTACCTAATATTAGATTACTAAAAATCGGCAAATGATGGGCATTCATGAATTTGTACGCATTTGCAGATAGCTATTTTCTGGTCAGCGAACATAAGTTTAATTTTATCAGAGATCTGATGAGGGGCTATAGATATAAATATAATCTACCTAACAAATTGCTTTAAACGTAGTTGTGTTTTTGAAAATACGAAGAATGAGCAAATTTATTGAATATTTTCTTTCTCTCCTCTCAAGATTCTAACAAATTTGGTGAGGCGAACCAAATTCATTGCATTCAAAAATGGCCAATTGTTTTGCTGCTCTTTTTCATATATATGTATTTTTTTATAATAATTTTTGGTCAACTGCAGGAATTTTTGGAATTGGAAGTGCGAATTGTGTTAACATTGCAGTTGTGTTTGATAAGCTATTAGTTATTAATTTGACTGTATAAGTTGAATTCTATAAACACACATACAATCAAAAGTTTTTTGTTTTATAAATAAAAAGAGCAAATTTAACGAAAGTTTCTGTAGATCGATTATGGTATTTGATGCTCTTTTATTATCTCGTAAATTTTTTGTCGAATGCATTCGTATTATCCATAGCAGCCGTTTTTTTTTTTCATTTTATTTTATTTTTTTTTTTGTATAATTGCAACGATTGGTTATCAATTTGAATGTATTTGCTTTAAATTTTATATAAACAATACAGAAATGCGAGAATTATAAAATTGTTTGTTTCAGATTAAAATAGCTCAAGTGATTTTAAAGAAAATTTTTAGAATTAAAAATTAAGAGGCGAAGGAAGGGTATGAAGAAAATTAGATTGAAGAAATGAGAAACTAGTTATTCAGAAGCTTCTGAGCTTACACCAACTAAACTATGACCTTCATATTCTTCGAATATTTTAAAAATGTTAGAAAATTCTAGAAGAATTCTTTCACATATTAAGGAATTTATGAATTTTCATGCTTAAAATTTAGAACTAGTAGGTGGTACCTAACCAAGTAGTTGAAATTTGATTGAAAAAATAAATTATAATCGAAAGACATATTTTTACATTACGAGGACTTAAAAACATTGAGTGAAAAATTCAATAGTCTTCTTGTCTTTTCGAAAGCGATGGTTTTTGTGAAACCAAGCGATAGAACAAAACACCTGTAGTTAATAAAAAAAATACAAGATTGGCGGTTTTACAAAAAAATCAGAAACTCAGGCTCAGCTGTGTCTTAAATTACGAAAAATTTCAAGGCCATCTATATTTTCCGATTAAGTATTTATATAGTACATACATATATAAATATTCCAAACTTTTTAAAAGATAAAAAAAATACACTATCTCTTCCTTAAATAAAATACCAAAGTTGCAGTAGTGCGCATAATTACTTCTATTAAAACTAAGTAAAACTCTACTTGAAATTAATGGCGCCAGAAAAACAAAAAAAAAATGGTACAGAACTTTTAGACCGGAAGACAGATTCTGCAGAGAAAAAAAAAACTTTCTCTTTCTCGATTGTTATAATCTTAAAAATCGTAACACTAATTGAGTCGGGGAATTTTTAAATATTTTCCTCCACAGCTTTAAAAATCCAAACTGTGTTGCAATGGTTATTCATAAACGAATTTCAGAGTTCATTGTATATTTTTCCAATAAATTCCTGTCTATATAAGAGATTTTCCTATCCAGAAGTTGTCTCCTTAGCTTGGTCAAATATGAGTATTTAGGAAATTTTGGTAATCTTTCGGCATGGCTTTCAAGAAGGCAATAATGACACAGCATCCATTTATATGTATGTATATGATGTTAAATGCGATTAAAGTACATACCTGACTCTTCATGGGATCCGTATTTACTTGGCACATGTAGCTGCCCGAATCGTTTAGTTGTACATGAGATATGTGAAGCTTCCAGGTGTTGTGACCATTATGTGTCACTGATAATCTTGGGTTTAGGGAGACCATGTGGGTGTGAATACCTAGTATTGCCTTCGAATCGGATTTAATCCAAGCTACCTGAAAATATATACAAATGAAAACATATATATATAAGTATATATTACATATATTAGAGTCCTATTTATATTCAGTAACAGAATAGTTTAAGTATTAAATTTGTATACTTAACACTTATTGGCTTAAGACTTATATGTAGGTACATACTATGGCATAAATAAATCTTCTTAAAAGATACTTTATAGTTGTATAGAATAGTATAAAGATTTTATATGGTGGACGTATGCTGGCCAGAATAGTTATTAAAGGAGAAGTATTTCCATCGTATCGAATTATGTACTGTTCACTGAAACACTATCCACTGGACCAAAATTAGAAATAGAATTCTTGAGGTGGATATTTTTTTCTCACATTAACTTAAATCGTATGATTAAGAATCATCAAAAAATCTTTTTTATTATTGATTCAACAACAATGAAAGTAATTAATACTCCCATTTTAAGTATACGTAAAGGAGATAGCATAATACACAAACACTATCTTCAGCTTATTGCTTCTTGTCGGAAATGATTGGCAGCCAATCTCAAAGATTATGCTAATTTCTGTAATATTCCCACCTCTGATTCAGAGGAAAAGACACCATTCAAAATCAATGACATTATTTTCTATAGAACTCAGTCCATTTTATATTTATTTTGTCAGTCTAATTGTCTAATTAGCTTAGAATCGTATTGAAATATAGAATTTCAGAGACACACTTGCAGTTTACGATACTGAGGAATTAATTCGAAAACTGACATTTGATTTGTCATTTGACTTAAGAAAGTTTGGCGTATACGTACAAAATGCGAGGAAATACTGTGAGATTACTTGGCTATATAGAAAATAAAAACGAAATAGACACTTCAAAATGACAGAAAACATAAACGTCAGAAAAAGTTGCAGCCAACATTGCAATATAAAATTCATACTTCATATTGAGATAAACTCTATATACCCCGAAAATTTTCGCAATTTTAATATTGAGTTCCAATGTTCTACATACTGAGTGTATACCGAGCTGTTTTTCAGTATAATGAAACACACTTGCGATTTAGTGCAAACTACAATATTTAAACAGCAAATCTGTCTCGTATTACATATAGATGGATCTAAGTAGTTTACACGAAGAAGTTTATGAAACACTTGGTCTTCGAAACTATTACATATTATGTATGTGTTTAAAGAGAAGAACATAGCTGGTTTTTAATTCCTCGCTGAAAAATACATATAAAAAAAGAACAAATCAACTGTTAATGTACAGCGTCGTACTTGCTTGTTGCTGCTAATCTAACTTGGCTCTTTCTTACCCTATTAATATAACTTTTCGTGTGGGGCTCAGCCAGATCATTCTCGTATAAACTAAGTCACAATTGGGCAAAAATTAAAAATTAATGTAAAGTTAATTCCTTTTTCCTATAGCCTAGATCTAGATTGTCATGGAAAGTAGTTATGTAGATTCTCTCTATAGTCGATAATGTAAAGCCCAAGAAATGTTCCATTGGAATCTATGAAAAGCAATTCTGAAGTATCCATCATGACCTGACACAATACCAGAACAGTTAACTAAAATGTACAAATAAGTTCAAGGTGGACAAACATTTTCTAAAATCAACTTACTAAAGGCATTATTGGGAAGCTTCATCGATCTTAAAATTTATATTACCGGTTTCGAAACTCCAAGGAAGCATTCGGTTTATTCAAGATTATATATAAATATTTATGTAAACTGATAAAGAAAAGTGTAAATGACAAATTATACGGAAATAATTGAATTTGTAAATCCAGTTAAGTAGTTATAATTGATTCATTTAAAATGTTTTATGTGAATAATGAAAAGAAACGGACCAATATGGCTACCTTATGGCACTAGAATTCTTATTATGGATTTTGAGCAAAAGTGCACTTTGAAAAAAGATTCGTTACTTCCAATTAGAAAAATAAGACTGGATGGTAGAGTCTAAGTAAAAGGATGTATACAGTAATTTATTCTGTTATATACTAAAGTTAAACATAGAAATTGACAAATTCTACCAAGAAATAGATGCAACATTAAAGGATACATATCGAAAATAAGACATTCATAAGTTTCACTTGGATGGGGCACAAAGCATTTGCTGAATAAAACAGAATGAACAAGAAGGTTGTAAATTAGATTTTCTTTTTTCACTGCCTGATTTAAACTCCATCTGTTATTGAGTGAAATTCTACTCTGCCTAACTTATTCATATACCCGCCTGGAGGTTTTTTATGTATTTTATATTAGGTACCTACATATATAACTGAACATACATAAACATTTTTACCTTTTTTAAATTCTACAATTTGAAAATTTTACTATTTATAAAAGTTTAAATTGGCATAAAAAAAAAAACACATAATTCACACCAGCCAGAGAGCAGCCCATTGTAATTTTTATCAATAAAAAGTTTTTCGAATTTTAACAAGCGCACACATACCAATTTTACCCTCTGCAATTAAAATACAGATAAAACAAAAAAGAGGATTGCACAAAAGAGCGAATGCAACGAATTTTTAATAATTTGATAGTCACGTTCGAAAAAGAAAAAGAGAAAAATAAAAAGTAAACAAAACTCACCCGGTATTGACCCAAGTCATTAACAACGCAGGTGAATGAAATATCTCTACCCTGTGTCACCGTCAAATTTTCCAAATGCGCTAAAAACTCTGGCTCTGGTTCCATGCCGCCTTGATTATGTCCTGGGAAAGCAAATATTTGAGTTCGTTAAAATTCCATTTTACGAGCCGTGGAAACGATGTAAATTAAAAAGCTTAGAAAAACTGAACGCTGCTCACCTTTCACTAACACGATCGCCAGGAGTATGTTGTAAAAAAGTTGCACAACGATTTTTGTACGTGTGCTTGCGTAGCATTTAGCCTGAACCATTGCAAGCATTATGTTGCCTCTTCCTCCAAAATTTATGGCAATATGAAGGTAAACTTCATAACATAGTTACCACGCCGACAGGGCTTTGCAGGCTGCTTTTCTGCTACATAAGGGAAGCCTTTGGCACTTCTTAAACGTTCGTTTTGCATAACCTGTAGAAAAGAGAGAAAATTGTTATTTTTTATTCATTTCTTTTTTTTTTTGTAGGTTCACATCAAAGTTTTCAAAAGAGGTTACCGTTTATATTTCAGTATACCGTCAGTCATGGCACGTCGTACAATGTCTGATATATGTAGCAGCAAAGCTTTGTGGGAAATTGTTTGTACTTAATTTTTAGCCAATAAACATTTTAGCTGGTTTATTTACAGATCTCAAGTTGAAACAGTTTCCATTCGAATTGAGAACCAGAATAAAGACTTTGTACTATATGTGCGGCCTTAGTGCAAATGATTAAAATTTTTGATATCTGGTTCTTCTAGGTACCTATTTAGATATTTTCCAGAAATCTCCAAACTAAAATTTAAACGCAACTTTTCGTTTTGATATAACACTAATTGCCATATCATCAAATTCCACTATTAGAAGACATTGACAACACCACCTTTGGATCTAATTCCTGTTTGAGATAACACAAAGTCGATGCTACAATTTTATGATGGATATATTAAATGCCAAGATCACAGAAAAATTACATACATTATGTTATGTTAGCTTACGAGTAGAGTTTCATTCATATACTTATGTGCCTCATTTCAATCATCATAAAAGATTCCAAAATCATTGCAATTTTTGATGAATTGTTTGAGTCTACAGATAGATCACTTTGAAGTAGGTATATCAAAAGTATTAACAATACAAAATCGCATCTAAAGTACAAAATATGTTCCAAAATTTGTTCTTCTGGAGTTTTATTATCTCGACCCCATGTCGCAAATACGCAGAGATAGCTAAGCGAATGCCGGTAATAGTTCATAAAAATTTCATAATTAACACAACATGGCAATTGTTACCGTAACATATCAATTGTTTCTAGACCAGAGAGACAGGTCGCGCCATTTTGATGGAACCACATGTCATGAAGATCCATATTGAGTATACGTTTAGACCGCAGCTATGTAGGACTAGTTTTACGTAAGTCGACTTACGTAGGACTAATCCGGCTGCCGTTTAGTCCACTCGTATTAAAGCTTAGACAGTTGTCAAATATGTCAGATTTGCCTAGTTCTTTACGAGAAAATGAGAAATAATATTTTAATTTTGTGCATGCGGTGTGCGCAAGAGAATAGAGCATAAGAAAATAATTAAATCTTACAAATTTCTAATTTTTTTACCATCCATTATGCACGGAATACTTTCTTCAATAAGTCAAAAGTCTATAAAAGAATTTGTCCCTTCCTCTTACCAGTCGCACATTTTTCAATAATTCCATTCATTTTCAATAAAACAAAATAACAATTCTCTCTATGAGTGAATTTAACGCATTCAAGTTTGTAAACAATTCCTTATCTGAGGTTTATGTCTACGTTTAATACTAATTTTCTAGGTCAATACCGCATCAAATACTGGATGAAAGTAGGACTAGTTTTTCGTAATGCGGCATGTTTACACCACTTCATATTAGTTCTACGTAAGTCTTGTGGCGACACGTCTGAGTAAGTATTGTCATTTCCAAACTCTGGACAAATCACCGTGTAAACCGAGTTAGGCTCATTACAAAATTCACCGCTAGCGATACCTTGCTGAACGTAGAGAGCCGTAGCTAGGTAGGCTGGAAATAAAATGTAAAAATATAAGAATGTAAAAAAATCAATTATTGTTCAGATGTCAGTCAGAGAACAAGTTTCTCAGTTTTTTACTTAGCCTTTTTCTGTGCGCAATAAAGAAATCAGAAGATTAACACGGGAAATATCTTTTAATTAATGATACTTTTAGGAAAGATAATCTTTGTTTCAGAGGAACCTGGAATTTGGTTCATTCTATACCTGAGGACGTTCCGCAGCGAAGCCCGCAGACACGTTAACAAGAACGTCGTTACGACTACCGTCGCCGAAGTAACTGTAGCGACACTGGGTCGACTCGGTTAAGTTCCTAATAGAAGATCGGTGGTCAGCCCGGATTCTCATCTATCTGATGAACTCCCGACGCATAGGGATTCAACATTTGGTCCCGCTCAGGTTGTCATTGAGATAACCTTGAGTTCAGATCATACTTCCATATCTCGACCTGACCTCTATTCATTGGTCATATGCCTATGCCGTCAAATTAACTTTCTTATAGGTATTCCCAAGACGTTTTCTTAGCCATTTATAATTTTGGCATTTATTCAAGCGGTTGGTACACCAGCGTACTGCCTGTAAATATACCGTATACAGTAACAGACTGTATCCGTCACACATCCGTACTATGACGAGGTCACGTTGCTTCCACTGTTGATCAGCATGCAAAAACCAGGTTACTAAACGGCCTCTCAACACAACTGTTTCAACTGTCGTGCTGGACCCTATCCAGACATCTTCCACAGACCTCTCGTCAACAACTCATCGTTGGTAGGGTAGCACTAACGTTCAATAAGAACCTACCTGCCCTGGAGTTATTCACCTGCTGTAGTTGTTTTCACAATCGCAACCGCTACACCAAGATAGGACATCGAAACTACTTCAACAATACCTGCAAGTGAGATTATAACAACCCCTGACTGTGGCGGCTGTTTTCCACCACGGAAACTGCTCCCCACTAAAGACTTACGTAAAACTAGTTCGAAATGGCACGGTCTAAACGGGCTCACTGATCAAATGAGGTAACAAGAACTCGGTTATTATATAGAGCCCTAAAGAACATCATTTACGTCAGCATAATACCAGCCCTTGGCGTCTGTGAAGATGCCCAAATAGTTCATATAAGAAAAAAAAAACAATTAGTCAGACTAGAGAGATGGAGAGAGTGGTGGAAAGGAGGATAGCTCTGTGTTGTTAAAAAAAAAAATACGTTTTTAATGCAGCCACATCCAATTCAACGTGTGCTCCATCATTGAAGATGATTTTGTTCGCAAAATTGTCATCCTTGTCTTGATTGTGTTTTTACAGAATTCAACTGACAAAGTTTTAGCGCTAAAAATTATCTGCTGGCTTAAGTTCCTGAGTCAAATGAATTTTGTAAAGATTCAGATGCAGAAAGCTACTTGTGGACGATGCAGAATCAACGCTCCCTGACTCTCAACGACATTTTCATTCCATGATCCCAGATAAGCAAACGTGGCAAAAACGCAAATGACGCAGCAAACTTTTTCGCAACAAGCAGCAACAGCTGTGATGATCGGTTTTACATATATCATGGCGAGCATATGATATAAGGGTTTTTCGAAGTATTATGATGTTTGCTGGTTGGTTTGGAAAAGCTCAAATTTTGATGTTTGCTGGGAGAGCTCTGCCAACATAATGGAGTAAAATTTAAATATATGCACAACATAGCAAACTAAATAGCTCCCATATTTCCTCCCGATTCATTTTTATACCCTATATGAAACCAGAGTACCTACACTTAGTTTTTCTTTCCGTTTGTAATGCATATAAAAAATGATAATAGAGAAAAATGGATTGAACACCCTCGCCTAATATCAAAAGTTATTTTAAGTTATTTTTGCATATCTGTCCGTCTGTCTGTATGTCTGCCCGTCCTCCATAGCTCTAGATCGCGTCCGCCATAGCTCTAGACCGCGTCCACCTTTTTTAAAAAGAAATGTAGGTTTAAGTTCGGAAATGGGGCAAATCGGACAACTCCTTCCTGCCTGACAACGCGTCGACGTAAAGACCTGAAATTTTGCACACAGATTTAAGAAAAAAAAAATCAAATTTCAGTTCGAAAATGGGATGAATCGGTCCTTCGTATGGTTGTCAAAATTTCATTTTTCACTATATATTTGAGCAGTGTCTGAGAACGCGTCGACATAGAGAGATGAAATTCGGTACATGGTCTTTTTATAGCAATAGTAAATAAAATTTCAAAAATGAGCTAAATCGGGTAACCCTTTCTTGGTTTTGCCATATAAAAGTTTATGTTTTTTACGTATACTGTGGAAACGAATATGAAATTGGTCATAATCACTCTTACTGTCCGTCGAACCGTTCTAGAAATATATGCGAAAATCTACTTAAAAAATCAAACGTGCACAGGTGGCTGACTATACTCAATTATACATACGGGCATTCATCTAGGGTATCATAAGAACCAATTCTAGCTTTTTTACTTATTTTTGCTACTTCTATTTTTTTTCAATCCATCCATTCCATTTTTACATCTGGTATTGTGGTTTATTAATTGTAGTCAATATTCTTATTTCACACAAAACATTCCGGATGCTTTTCCAGAAGACATTTATATCTGAGTTAGTCTGTTAAAATTATACGAAGAATTACAACTATCATAGAAAGCCGTTTTGAGAACATATCTAAACAGCGGATCTAAGCATCTTATTTGAATTAAACATCTTCTTAAATTATGTATAATATAAAATATAGCTTTATACGAGTAACTGTCGTCAGTTATAGTTAGTTAGGCCTTTTTTAGTGGCCGCAGAGGTTTATTATCTCTCACATCTTCTTCTCTCCCACTTTAATCATCCAACAACTGTCAGTGGCGGGTGTGTTGTTGCTGTTGTTGTTGTTGTGTAACAAAACTTAAAATATACAATCTCATATGAATGTGGCAATTTCGTGATGTCTTCCGAGTAATCCAGAATAATGAAATGTTACAGTAGGTTAAACAAATGAATGCCCTTGCTCTTGTGCAGATATATGTATAAATATAAAATATTCCTATTCGCCTCGAAATCGCAGCGTTAAAACAACACAAGTACATTCCAGGAAATACCATAGAAATCCTAAATTTCTTATCCTGTCAAGCACAAGTATGGCAAAAAAGCTTCCGACGTGGTATACATCTGCTGTAGGAAAATATAACTTAAAATAGTTAAAACAAATGGCGTTCATTACTTCACGCGTTATTTGCGCCGAAAGATTGTCATGAACAGAGAGCCGCCAGCAAGTAAAGCATTTTCCTCCATTTCGAAATTGTGGGCCAAAAATGGAAGGGAGAGAAAGCAGAAAGGAGTATTATAGGGTTTGGTTTGGTTGGGGTCTTCTTGGGCGGTGTTGGCGGCGATGATGGTTGAACAAGTACAGTACAGTATACAGCCTTGAGTTTACTCAACCCGAGACTAGCAAATCTCTCGCAAACGACATGCAGAAGCAGATCCCTCTGCTTAATTAGTTCCGCACGAAATTAATTTACCGATTGTTTTATTAAGAATTTTGTGCTTGAAAGCCAGCTATGAAAGCTTTTCAGAGATGCAAGTTTGCATATTATGTTCATCGCATGGTATATACTGGCATGGAACTTGTATTTACATACATATATGTTTTATACATTCATACATATACAACTATACTATGCAAAATTATTAGTTCGGTAGTTTTCAAATACATAGTGTAGTCTCCGTTCGCAATTATTGTCGTTTTCCGGAAAAATCTCATTTTCTTTTGCTTGGCAGAATTCATTAAATGCCTCCCCTTAATGAGAAAATTAGCTGAACTTGGGATTGGTAGAAGAAAAAAAAAAATAGACTGGCAGGAGAAGTCGCGACTAAAATTCTATTGCTATGCTATATAGGGTAGGGTCAATGAACCAGCTATGTATTATCAGCTAGAAGTATTGATGCATTTTTTTATTGTAAAAAATATCAGTTATGACAATTTTGTGCAATTGTATATACGCAAATATACACCATATGCGACACTTGAATTTAGTCTCTCCAAAATATTTGTTTCTACCTTTGACATTTCTATAGGCCGTTGAAGTTATTAAGGTGTCTAGACAAGAAATTTCTTACAAAGAAAAAAAAAAGGTTTTGTTTGCCTGTAACATCTTTCCACTTAATACTACGTAACATGTGTTACATACAAATTTTGTTTCATCTTCTCTTTAAGGTATATTTAGGACGCATTACTTGATCCAAAAGCTGTGGAAATTTTTTACTTTATCTTTAGCAAGGATTTCATTGTACATGTAGGTACATTTATGTATACATATACTAGCTGGATTACCTCCTAAGATACCTGTAACACACACAGCTTTCTCCGTTTAAATCGCTTTCCAATAGAATAACAATTTTCTGAAAAGGCATCACAGAAGACATTTTAGATTATCTCCAGATCAGGAGGTAGTAATTGTTAAGCTATGATAAAGCTTTAATATTAAAAGAAATTGTGGATTAATATTGGCAATCTGAAAACTGCTCTCAGCGGAGGGTATAGACAGAGCAAGCTTAATAAGATCTTTACATTAATTTTCCTTCACGTTGTAGGTGACGAACAGTACTTGATTAATTGATAATAATGTGTATTCGATTGAAGAGAACATTAATCGTATCATGATACCAAATTTTGTGCAATTATCGTGATGGGATTTAATTCTATATTAACTCTAGAAGCCTGAATCTCAATGAAATATGTACATACGTGAAACATTTAATGATTCACCTGGCTAAAACCGGAAATTGATAACATGGCAATTTTGTTATCAAGATTATATTTGAGTAAAGTCCGTCATCCTCATTGAATATAAAGGGTTAGAGGTGTTATTTTAATTAGCCCGCTATTTCGGTAGATGTCACTTTTGGAGGTGTCATTTTTTGACATTTGACAAATAGAAACTACGCCATTAAAAATGGAACGATACACGATTCAACAACGCATTGAAATTATTAAAATTCACTATAAAAATGGTGAAAATGTGGCAGAGACGGTTCGTAAAACTCGAACATTTTTTGGTCGTCGTGAAGCACCTTGTCGGACCGCAATACAGAAATTGGTAGAAAAATTCGAGCTGTCGGGACAAGTTAGTGATGTGAAGAACAAAACCCGTGCACGTCGCTCAAGAACAGCCGAGAATATTGCAGCCGAAAGTGTTGAAGAAAACCCAGGTTTGTCCATTCCTCGTCGTTCTTTGGAATTAGGCATTCCACAAACGTCATTACACCGTATTTTGCATAAAGATTTGGGTCTTAAGGTTTATAAAGTTCAGTTAACACAAGAACTCAAGCCGGCCGATCATCAACAACGTCGAGTCTTTGCTGATTGGGTCCTTGAAATGCATGAAAATGATCCGGAATTCCATCGAAAACTCATCTTGAGTGATGAGGTCCATTTCCACCTCGATGGCTTCGTCAACAAGCAAAATTGTCGCATCTGGGACTCGGAAAACACAAGAGTTATTGTTGAAAAGCCTCTCTATCCTCAACGTGTGACTGTTTGGTGCGGTTTATGGTCCCGCGGGGTCATTGGACTTTACTTTTTCGAAAATGAGGCTGGAGCAACAGTTACGGTGAATGGATTGCGCTATCGACAGATGATTAATGATTTTTTATGGCCGGAACTGGATGGTATTGATCTGGACAACGTTTACTTTCAACAAGACGGCGCTACGTGCCATACAAGCAACGAAACCATTGATCTTTTACGGGAAAAGTTTCCGGACCGTGTTATCTCTCGAAGAGGTGATCACAATTGACCACCGAGATCTTGTGACTTAACACCTTGCGACTTCTGTCTTTGGGGCCACGTGAAAGGGAAGGTCTACGCCAACAGCCCAGCGTAGATTCAAGACCTGAAAGATGGAATTCGTGAGGCTATCGAGGACATAGGGCAGCGACTTTGCGATTTGGTTATGGAAAATTTCATGAAAAGGATATGGTCCTGTAGGCGTGGTCGTGGTGGTCATTTGGCTGATGTTATTTTCCATTATTAACGGCATACCTTCCTCTTTATAATGAAATAAAGATCCGATCATTTATCTCAAAAAATGGCATTTTTCTTTGAATATCAAAATAACACCTCTTATTGGAAAACCCTGTATTTCGTGTGAGAATTGCTCTGACTGTCAATCTGCTGATAATCTTTAATGCATCTTTTTTTTTAGCTAAGATTCATATATTTACCGGTTCATCTCAGGGATCTATTCTGAGACCTATATTATTTTTAATATTAATATATAAAGCACTCTCAATTGTATATTTATGCTGAGATGCTTAGATTTATATAACCATAATCAGATTTATGTAACCCAAATACCTTTTAGTTTATCGGTCAACGGTAGACAAGCGCAGATATTTATCAGTTATTAATAATAACACAATATCTTGGTAAGACGCGCCTGCACAGCTGTTTAGACTAGAGAAGTGGAACTGCTGCATAACTCATTTTATTAGCAAAATATTAGGCTTGTCTCTGATGCGGGGACACTTTTACTTCATGGAGAAGTCTCGATCTTATACCTATATACATACATATACATATGTGTAAGTCCAATAATTGGCATTTTACAAGAACATCGTTTCTAAAGTAATTATACGTTTATGCTTCATTCTGACATTTTCAAAGTTCGTCTGCAGTCCCTTCGGAATCGAATAAATACATTAGAGATAGTTCAAATAATATTCACCCCCCCCCCCCCACCCCTTCACCCTTCATACTTCATAAAATATAATAGTCTGAATTTGAATTTTTTTATTTTAATAATAAAATTATGGCTACAAAAATTAAGCTCAGTGAAAATTCTGAAATTTAAGCTTTAAAGAGCTCTCTAACTCCGACTCTTAACGAGAGCGAATAGGGAGATGATTAAACAAACATTGGAGAAGATGTGTTTAATTTCCTAAACTAAGAGTTGCATTAGTTTCCGTATTTATTCATCATAAAATTTTGCTTTATTTTCATCAGTCTGTGCACCCATGTCTGTACAGTGCCTGGTAGGAACTTAATTGAAATACGAACGCGCTCCGTATATTTGTTTTTCTCTGATATTTTTTTTCGAACTGAATAAAATGAGCAAAAGTATATTATGAAAAAAGAAAAATTTCTTAAATCGAATATATTTGAAAATCTTGTTGTAGCTTCTGAAAAGGATTACTTAACCCCATTTCTATTCGGAGTAGATAATATCCTGAATTTAAGTAAGTATATAAATACTCGTTTAAATATAAACAAAGTCATACATATACATACATATGTCACAATGCTGATACGTAAATGCATAAGATATGACTTTTTCACAGAGCCACATATCGTCGAAGTAGAATATCGTATTACATTTGTACCATAGATATACCATATACAGACAAGACACTGTCCTGTATCAACAAATTTTCCGACCATTATCTACACAATTAGAGACGAGAATTAAGTATGTCGCCATAAGTCGCTCGGTTATGACCGAATAAAAATATATCATCACGTTATCCTATTTGGATTCACTTGCTCCCTTGTATATTGTTAGTGTTACTGTATGCACCTTGCTTAGGTTAACGGTCACATTCCTATTCTGTAACATTTATTCGGTCGATGTATCACAATTGCGCTACAAATTAAGGACACTAGAAAGAGGTAGGGGGAATAGGGATGAACGGAAATGCTGGTCTGGTTCATTTTAACACTGCATAATTCTGTAAATGGACATCAAGTGGAAGATGCCGTAATCCAGCTATATAATGCCCTCTCAGCTGGATGAACAATGAAAAGAAATAAACGATACAGGATAATGGCATATACATATGACCAAGTGTGCTATAGGAGATGCAATGATATGAGATTTGTCCTTATGTTAACCGGAAAATATGATAAGAAAAAATCTCAAATAAAAGTTTTAATTCCGAACATGGGGGGATTATATGTACATATATGGATATTTTTATACCCTAGATGAAATCTATAGGGTATATCTACTACACAGTAAAAAATATTGGTGTAAATTATAAATTTTATGTATTGTTTTTATGTTATAGCTTTTACTATGTACATATATTAAAATTAATATAAAATTTGATAAAATGTAATATATATAAATTTTTTATGTTAAATAAGGATAAAATGTATATGAAATATATATACCAGTTTCTTTTTATAAGTAATATGATACATTTCATTTGAAGATTTATGGAATTCATAATTGAATTTATCAAATGAATATTGTAAACTTTTATAGAATTAAGTTATTACTATAGCTATTCGTATCCCAAGTAACAATTTGTTGAATTTTTGGTGACGAAAGGTGATGGGTAGTTTTATAAGAAGTATATAATGGTTACTCGGTTATATAAGAACTTAAGTGGTTATATAACAGTTGTATAATATTACTAATTGGTGACGTAGTTATATTAGAGTTTTTTTAAGGTTACTAATGGTTATCGTGGAAGTAAGTTACTAAAGGTTTTATAAGTTGGTGATGAAAATGTTTCAATCTCCGGTCTATATAACTTAGAGTAACCATTACTAGAAGTTATATAAGAAAGTTTTATAATTGTTTTCATCGCCACGTTATATAACCAATTGATAATATGTCTTTGTTGCGGTATCCGTTATATAACTCGACAACATTGAGTAATTTAGGTGACTTTAATAAAAATTGGGAAATTTCGGTAATTCATATACCCACTATAAGATATCGTCAAATTTTTTGGTGGCCCTTTAGTAACTATGGCGATCGTTATAAAAACAAAAGACTTTTAGTGTTGAATGGAGCCATTATAAAACCGAAGGTTATATATTATGACTAAAGTATATATACGGACCATTTTCGAGGCATGGTAGTTGCTTTAGTTTATATAATTAGAAGTTTTATAAGGGCCCTTCAGTTTATATTAAAGTAGTTGAAGTTTTATAATGGTAATTGGTTCATTTACGTATAAGCCGTCATTTTTTCATCTGTGCATTGCAGATAAAAAAGAAAATGTCGGTTTAGCCAATTTTTTAAATTGCAGATATATGGCTTCAGTTTTATTTTTATATGAAGAAAATACATCTTTTTAGATAAATAACATTTCTAAATTATGTAATGTTACTTTTCGAATTGAAGTGAAAATTTTAAATTTTGTCATATTTTATTAAAATTATTAAATATTGCTTATTTCTGGAGCGGTCTATATTTTTTAGAAGTATCTATGATGATATTCACAGTAAAACCTTAATTGCAACTGAATTTCACCACGTACATAATAAACCACCCCCAACAAACATTGTCTGGTAAGAGTACATGCAATAGACCGTCCTTTGTACTGAAATTGAAAAGTGGTCAAAATCAAAATTTGGTTAAATCGAACATCTTTTTGACGTCGACCACCTAAAACACGTCTTCAGACGGAAATCAGGTCGTCATATTAGCCACCAAAATAATCTCCAAAATTAAACTGAATGAGTACATTTTGGTTGCCCAGAAGACGTCATTATAACACCTAAAATACGCCTTCAGACGGAAATAAAGTCGTCATATTAGCCACCAATTATTAATACAAAATGACCTCTAGTTGGCACATCGAAAGACAAACCCGCATAATGAAAAAACTCACTTTTCCACCCTGAATCGACGAATATTTCCAATAGAACTTAAACTAAATGTTAGGGAAATTCTTATGTTTTTATTATTCGAAAGAAATTATTCATTTTTTACGTTACTTATCGAGAAAAGCATTTTTCAATGTTTTCGTTGAATTTTCGTTTACAAAGACATTGAAATAAAACGATGTATCCAAAATGCATAGCTTCAAAAAAACTGAATACTATTTCGATTAAAAGCGCACAACTTCGTAAGCAGAGCATAGTACATTTTTGGAGATATGTACTTTTGACTAAACACCATAGAATTGTTGCCCGTACTGCTGCTTGAACAAGACTAATGCAAATCTTGAATACCCGTCCTTCCACAAAGCTGCGAAAAATCGAGAAATGACGTGAAAATGACGACAAGCAGCACCACTTTCAAATGCAGTCCAAAACTGGCGAGAAGTAGACAACGCGTGCCTATGCAATAGCAAAACTGACGACAAAAAGACGACAAAGGTAAAATTACCTAATATTAGGCTCTCTATAAGGTTAACTAGGACTACGTCTGAAAAACGGCAAAACGCTGTTAAATCTAGGGTCTATTTTGAGTCATTAAATGACGTTCTTTCATATATTTCTGTATAATACATGCATGGTCGGTCATTTTGTGATCAAATTCCGATTACACTATTTAAATTTATACCAACTTGAACTCCTGAAATACGTCATATGTCGACTTAAAAAAGTGCCAGTCAAAACGAAGTCTATAGTTGACGGAAAACAAACTCGATTGTCTTAAAATTTCAAATATTGACGTAAAAAGGACGTCGCTGGAAAGGGGTTAATAATAAACGAAAATTTGATCAACTTGTCCTAGTTTTGTAGAAAACTTACGTCTAAATGACGTCGAAATGAGCAAGGAATTCATAATCTATTTTCAGTTAAAAAATGACGTTCTATAGATCAGACAAGTCTTAAAATGTTTGTTGGGACCCTTACATTATAAAAATGCAATACAAAAACATATCGAAATTCTATTTCAAGATAGGTTGGGTAAATATTTGCATTAAATTGTTTTATAAAGGTAACGAAAAGTAATTTCTCTAACATTTCAAACACTAAAAGTAATCAGTCTGAGAAAATTCCAAGCGCTCTGGAAACGTTACCATCACCATTATAAACAAAGTTTATAAAGGTGACCGAAACATTACTGCAACCACTGCTATGATCAAAATAAATTAATCGAGGTTATATAAGAGTTATATAAGAAGTTATATTAAGGTAACCAGAATATTTTTATTACTCATTTTATAAAACCTTTAGTTATATAACGTTACCTAAATCAAGTAACGGTAACCTTTATATAATCCTCCATTTAAGCTCTATAAGGGGTTTATAGCGGTTACAAAGAGGTTTCGAGTACTAGTCTATATAATTCAAGTTCTATAACTTGGTAATGGAAACCTGACGGTTACTACTATATAAAAAAAACTGTTTCTTGGGATGTATAATATTTTGTTATTAATTCTCGACGAGGTTGCTATAAAAACTGAAAAGTAACGTTTTTACACATTACTCTTGCATAAACATGCATTTATTTCATTCGCAGTATAAAATTTGAGTAGAGAGCATATGGCAGGTGTTAAGATGTACACGCTGGTATATTTATCACATGTGAATTCGAAAAAAGTGCATAAAATAGTGAAGGTGTAAAATATAAGTGAGAAATCTACTGACAGAAATATATTGATAGAGTCAATGTTAAAAAGGTGTAATGCTGCAATTGGGCCAGATCTTTACGTGACATCTGATGTACGATAAGATTTCCTATTAGATTAAAGTGACAGCTGTTCTATTTATTTTAGAGTCTTAAAGCTTACATTAGCAAGAACTCATATGGAGATATTCTTCTTGTAGAATATGAGCGTAAAGGTAGTACGTTAACTGATACCGAAAGACGAAAATTAATTTCTTATTTGTTTGCTTTCGTCGAAGAACACGTGAGATTTAATCCAACTAGCCAGGAGTTAGAGGCAGCTAGTCAGACCTTTCTATTACTATTTCCGTGTCTGAAATCAAGCGGTCGTAATGGAACTGTAAGGAAAGTTAAGAACTGTTGGAAAAATGAAATTAATAACATTGTGTTCTAGGAGTTGCTGGTTAATCGTTCCAATACAGGATATTTGAAAATTAAACTAAAAAATGATAGAGCCAAAAGGAAAAAATTAGATAACAGTATTATATTACCAATCATAAGTTCAAGTACTGATATTTTTAACGATTCTCAAATTGAAAAGTTTCAACAGGACTTGAATGAGCTTCAAAGTGCTACATTTCCAGAAAAATTAGAATTTGCAAAAGAAAAATTAAGAGCAACTTTAAAATTAAGAAGAGAACAAGTTAAGGAATCTGGTTTTAACGTTTATGGGAATTTACCTACATTTATACCGCCCCAGAATTGGTAAGTACTCATTTTTATATTGCCATATATGCTCGTAATTGAAAAATATTATTCAATCGTTTTTTCAGATTTCATTCGATTTGGCCCACTTTACAACACCACATATTTACTGCGGTAAAAGAAAAAGGTAAAAACAAATTTATACACCGAGATAAACAGAGAAAAATGTAATAATTTTATTGTTATAAAACTTTTATAAAAGGTAGTTTTCTTGCATAGATTGGGATCTCTGCACTCTTTGATTTATTAATTTTCTTCGTTTATTGCCTCCACCACTAAACGGAAATAATAGAATAAGCCGACTAATCGATGAATTGCCCATTGAACGGATCATCACATTCAAAAAGGTGGTTATTATTAGGTATTACATATATTGTGTGGTATTGACAAATAAATATTTCAGCCAGGACTAAACACTGAGTTTTTAGACAACTCAAATAACAAATCACCATACATTGTTTCAGTGAGAAACTTAAAGTCATCCATATCTCAGTACGTAATAGTTTTAGATCAACATTTAATACCTCTTCCAGGTAATTATAAATTCCTGAATGCGGTTGATATAATATTCAAACTGCACTTTATTTTTAATATTGAATACGATCGTAATTTGAGATTTTTTTTGGAAATTTATCCAAAATTATATTTATAAAATTGAATGTGCAGTAACGGCACCAACTAAGGATGTTTATTTGACGCTGGATAAGTTAAATACAAGTAGTCAGGAAGAAAAACAGGAACACTATTCCAAATTTCTACTTTAACCCATTAACACCCAAGATCAAAACCAGTAAATTTGTCTCTTTATGTGACGCATAATGTACAATTCTTGGAAACGGTTGTTGTTTTTACTTTTCCTGAAATCTTTTTCTTTGAGTATATAAGTTTTTAGGTCGGACAAATTAGTAGTTGCTCATAAATAGTGCAGCGCAGTGGCAGTGAGCTTTAAGGTGACGCAATCCCTGGGTACAAAAATGAGTCAACCGAGGTAAGTTACATTATTTTTTAAGTAAAAGGATAAGCTGGTTAATTGTTAATAAATTTTCTTTATTTCGCGACACATTTTTTGCCTGTTTTTTCGGAGTAGCAGTATTATCTGCCACTGGGAATTGATGTAGTAGAAAATAAGATGTTGTTTGAAATTGAGTATTTTGTAAGTAGTTTTACATATTGTAGGTTAACATTACATGATATATACAATATATTGGAGCATGATGATGATTTTGCAACTGCTTAAGTGACAATATTCCCCCCACATGAACGACCAGATGCTAATACCGATGTTGATAGTGACCTCAGCGATGACGAGGTTGAAAACAACACCGCGCATTTACCTATGAGATTGCTTCAGGGTGAACTCACAATTGATGGAAACTTACATCAGGAAGGATCCAGGAACACACTAGTTCAACAATCTGAGACGATACGTAAATCAAGAAAGCCCATCTGTTTCGAAGCCAAAAACGGCTAAAACATGCAAACAAAAACTTGCTGATAAATTTGAGTTGAAATGGAGTAAATCCAATGAAAATAGGTAGAGAATTTCAATTCCTATTCTATTTCACATAAAAAGTTTATTTTATTTCAAAGGTCGGTACTAACGTCACGAGTTTTCAAAAGGCTTATCATCCAAACCAAGAAGGGAAACTTTAAAATCTCCTCTGGATTTTTTTCTTTTGATGTTTCCTCCTAGACTCTTTGAGCTTATTCTAGAGCAGAGCCAAATATATTCTCACCAACACATTTTGACTACTTCTTCGCTTTCGTTAGAAAATATACATTGTTTTTTGGGAATTCTGCTTTTGTCTGGGTATAACAAACTACCGAATCGGCGGATGTATTGGAGCACATCACCAGATACTTATAATAGTTTCGTGTCTGAATCAATGAGCAGAAACGCATTTGATGATATTATGAGAAGACTGAATTTAGCTGATAATCAAGTCGCCACCAATGATCGGTATTATAAAGTGCGTCCCATGTTTGACATACTAAATAAGCAGTTTAAAATTATTATTCCTGATCAATACCTTAGTGTGGATGAGAGCATGGTACCGTATTATGGAACGCATGGCACGAAGCAGTTTATACGGGGAAAACCGATTCGATTTGGTTTTAAATTGTGGTCATTATGTTTTTCAACGGGATATATGTTGCATGCTGAGCCATATTGTGGTTCTAGCACTCAATTGGATACCACGGGAAAAGGACAAGATTTCGATGTTGTAACCAGTCTTATGAAGAAAGCAAATATCAGTCCGGGAGCCCACATAACTTTTGACAACTTATTTACATCTTTAGGTTTGCTCTCTTACCTCTCAGAGAAGGATATTGCAGGAACGGGAACTATGAGAGAGAATAGAACGAAGGGAGCTCCTTTTTCAAACAAAAAGGTTTTCATGCAAAAACCACGGGGCTATATGGAAAAGGTCTCTATTGATGATATAGTTATAGTTCGTTGGAATGATAACAAGCCAGTCACTGTTGGCTCAAATTGCATGAAAACTAGACCTCTTGTGACAGTTAAAAGATGGAGTTCGGCGACAAAACGGTTTATAGAATTACAACAACCGCAGACTATTGCTTCATATAATATGCGGATGGGAGGAATCGATTTATTTGATCAGCTCGTTTCTAACTACCGTGTACGTATACGCTCAAAAAAATGGTGGTACCCACTCTTTGCTTGGGGTGTGAATGCGAATGTAGTAAACGCGTTGCGGTTATACAGGAAACTGAACGAAAACACGCCTTCGGTTAATTTCCAGAAGCAATACGCGTGACAACTGCTAACAGTCTATTGAAAACAACGAATAAGACCCACATCAAGGCTTCAAATATTGAGACTAGCACAATCTGCAATTAGATACGACAGGATGGACCATTGGATTGTGAAGGGAAATCAACCAAATTCGCGTTGTAAAAATTGTGGTGGTCGCACCGTATACCTATGTCGTAAATGCAACATTCCATTGCATCCAAAGTGTCATTTTCCATACCATGTCCACTAATACTATGGTCGTGTTTTTAAAATAATTTAAAACGATTTTAAGCGAATTTACCATTATATTTTGAATTTAGTAAATTTTATTTTCGTTGATACTAATGTTGGTTTATTTTTATATTTTGACTCATGGGAACTCCCATTGGCAGGATAATCTGCCAGCTTAAAAAAACAAGTTATAGTTATCATATGGCAATATTAATTTTTTTAATAATGTAAGAGTGCCTCAGGTTATTACTTCTCAAAATTTCACTACAATTTGGCGAAATAAATTTGCTGGACATTAATGGGTTAATTAATAACTATATTTTCCCTGCATGAATTGTTTTTTTTTTAGTATAACTGCCAACATAGTATTTTTATTATATCTATAGCCTATCTAGCATATAAATAAGAGGCAATTTTACAATATTTGTGTTATTATTCTTATTAATTAAGTATGGATTATTATTATTATATTCAATCACTTGAAGTTGGAACATTATACGACTAGTTAATTCAAAATTTCTGCAACTGAAATGTATTGCCAATGAAAATTGATCATTAACGTTCACTAATTATTCCGGTTTAAAGAAACATGCACTAACATGTATACACTATTAATTTAATTTTAAAAACAATTCAGAGACATTTTCAAATGATAAAAACTGTTTCTTGGATTGAGTATTTTACTCATTATCGTCCTGAATTGTTTGTTATTTCACCTGAATATAACCATAGATGGCATAAAAACTAGATGTCGCATAGCATACCGTAGAAAAGTATACATATTTGAAATAGCTGGTCCATTCCGGAATAGACCACAACATGTTTCTGAGGCACCGAGAACAAATGTTGCTTTAACAGAAGTTTTGTATACATTTGGTCGACTGCCTCAACATGATAGGTGCGGGAAAATATGAATCACTCGACGTAACTCTCACCATTTTTCCTTTCATGTCCCTGTACTGATTAAAGTATGGAATGATGCACAGCATAAAATATTTGATGCGGTGGGAGGGACCAGGGACGAATGTTACTTCTTTCTTGTCTCGTTTTTGGAAATACTTTTTATTTTGCTGTATTTATTAGGATTTGATTTGATTTAAAAAAAAAAAACAACAACTTTATTAAATTCATTTGCCCCTGAGAGTAATTTTTTGTAATGGTATTGCATGACGGTTTTGCACCAAACCAACTAAATATTCTCCTATCGAACTTAACAATTTTCGTAGAAATTTACAATTAGCCCTATCTTTGACATACTAATAATATACAAAGTCTATACACGTAGAACAAAAATATGCAACGCTTTTCGTGCACAAACGGTAAGCCAGCAATTCCTCGCTCCATACGAAATCACACCACGACCCGATGAAGGTGGGCCACAATTTTTTCTTAGATATTTACTGGAAATTTCTTTCTTTTGAATTTTCATGCATTGGCCGAGAATTCTAATATAAAATCAATGATGCCTCGAGCTGATGGAAGGAAAGCCGCAATTTTTTCATAGAAATTTAATGGAAAATTCTTTCCTAGTATTTATACGCACTTTTGGAGGGCGACAACAATTGCTATGAGAGTAGACGACGCGTAGCCAAGCAATAAGCAAAAAATATTCTAGTATATTTCTAAGAAAAAATTGCGGCCTTCCCTACATCAGGTCGAGGCATTGTTAATTTTATATTGGAGCGAGGCACTACTCTGCATGTTATTAGTTTGTGGCCCTGTCCTTTGCCGACATCTTGTATACATTTGCACACAAATAAAATGCTTCATTCTCGTACACAAACTTTGCGATACCTTTCCTTTACTTCTCTATTCGTGGATTACGCTCGTCTCTAGTCACCTCAGCGACCGATGCCAGCATTGAATGAGGATCGCTGTGAGTGCGTTTACGCCCCACCCGCCGCACCCAATAATGTTATGCTGTGCATCATTCCTTTATTTTGATCAGTACAGCAACATGAAAAGAGAAATAATGATGATACGTCGAATGATTCATATTTTCCAGCATCTATCACGTTGAGGGAGTCGACCAAATGTATACAAAACTGATTTTAAAGGAACATTTGCTCTCAGCACCTCTGAAACATGTTGTGGTCTATTCCGGAATGGAGCAGCGGCTTAAAATCTGTATACTTTTCTCTGGTACTGTATGCGACATCTAGTTCTTATGCCATATATGATAACCCATAACATAAATAATTTTTTTCAAATAAAATGTATTTTAGCGTATAAAAATGAATTTATATTTATATGTATGTAAAAAATTTAGTGTAATACTGTTTTGTGAATTTCATAATGCATTTCAAATCACAAAGGATGTAAGTGAAGTTAGTGTACTGTTATTGCCATTGCATGCGTATGATAATCATACTTCATGTGTTTCATCTTTTTCAAGAAAAACTAATGGACTATACATTGTAACAAAACATTATTTTTAAATATTTATAATTTATAGAAAAAATGTTTAAAATATATACAACATTGCTTACATTGTAGTTTTGAATTGAAGTCGTTCCTTTCAGCAATGCGCCATCTTCTACCCCTACTGGATTCCATCCATAATTGGATAAGATACAAGAAATACAAAAAGTGATAAACTTTATATGAATATGTTGTAAACTTCTGCTATAATTCAAAGTATCAACTTTATACAAAGTCTTTATACGAAGTCTTTGTACGGTATCGTATAGAATTTATAAACTAATAGAATTAAGATGGATAAAGAAGAAATTTTAAGAGCTTTTATTATTAACAATTCTAAATCAAATTCATAATTACAAGAAGAAAAAACAACCGCCTCGTCCGGGGTTTGAAACCGGGACTTTCCGCTTGCCGGATGATTTTTCCTCTTGCATTTAACAATTTGTTAATAGACTACTAAACCAAGTTTGCTTTCAGCTGGCATTAACCAGTAACGATGAAAGCGTACAAACAAAAGTTCTTAAAATTTCTTCTTTATCCATCATTGACTGATTCTAACAAGTGTACGTTCGATTCTCGTCCGGGAAAAAATAAATAAATAATAGAATTAATTGAAAGCGTACATCTTTCTCATAAAATTTATACCGGAAAACTATTCCTCGTTTTTATACCATAACAAATTCATTCTAAACAAGCTTGTTATAACTTTTATAATTAACACTTGTATTCGTTTTATGCAGAAAGTGTAAGATTTATATGTATACTTTGATTTATCGAAATAATACCGATATTTTTAATCGTGTATGTTTGTTATTCCATTTGTAACGCATAGAAATGATGATGGTAGAGCAAAATGGATTGAACACCCACACATAATATTAAAAGTTATTTTGATTTTGGTATGTTCGTCTGTCCACCGCCTGTCTATTTGCCGTCTGAGTGAGAAAATACAAAGAAAAAAGTTGTAATTTTACAAAAAACAAAAGTGTAAATTTGCAAGGGAGACTAGTGCTTTTGCTTGATAATTACTGAAATATTACATCAATTCAATTTCAATTCAATTCAATTCTTTATTAAGGGTATTATACAACAAGATTACTTAATCTTTTTAACATGTACAAAATATATTATTTGGAGGAAACTACTGAGAGACAAAAAGAAAAGGAATTTAACTAACAATTTATTAACAATGCAAGTAGTTTATATAATCTTGAATTTATTATTTCATTTAAATTTAAATATTAATATTAATAGTGTGTGTAAAATTAGATGCGTTTGGCTAGCTGCCATCAGTTAAATGTCGGTATAAGAGCCTCTTAAACGCGCCAACAGGCACTGTGCGTTGAATATCAACTGGAAGTGAGTTCCATTTACTAGATATGTGAACGAAGTAGGAACGTTGGCCCATGACTGTAAGGTAACGAGGGATCAAGATATGGACGTGCCTAGAGCTACGCAAAAAGCTAATACTGTTGCCCAAGTAAGCGGGATTGTTGGTGTATATAAGACGATGTAGAAAGGTTAGCGATTGGTACAGAAGGTAAGTTTTAAGGGGGCAGCCAAGTATTGAATTTCTGTGTAGGGATATATGGTCAAAGCGTCGTAGTCCAAACACGAATCTAATACAGTTGTTAAAAGCCACCTCCAACTTTCGCGAGCAGACAGAATCCAGGCTAGGAAAGACTAGGTTACCATAGGTGAAAAATGGGACAACCAGAGCTTTGACTATTTTGAGTTTGGTAACTACCGAGAGAAAATCCGCTGAGCACCAAAGTTTACGAAGTGTACCATATACTTTTCCAAGGATGCTGTTAACATAATCGCAGCAGGTCAGGCGAGAGTTGAGCATTACCCCAAGATCTCTAACTCTCTCCAAGTGAGGCAGGGGATTATTATTTAAGAGAACTGGGGGAAAGTTTGATGGATCCAAGCCTCGCCTATGGAGTATCATGTAATTTGATTTGCTTGCATTCAAGGCAAGATCATTTACCACAGACCAGTCATGGATGCGTTGCAGATCCTCGTTGATTTTGAGGATACAATCCTCGGATAGACCAACAGGGCAGCAAAGAAAAATTTGAACATCGTCTGCATACATATGTATGTTTGCGTTGCGTATCACATCTGGTAAATCATTAATATAGAGGCTAAATAGAAATGGTCCGAGGATAGACCCTTGTGGTACACCACGACACAGACATATCGGGTCAGAGAGATGGTTGCCACTCTTCATTTGCTGCGTTCGACTTAACAAAAAACTTTTGATGACTGATAGAGCGAGAGCGGAAAATCTAAATTGCACTGCCAATTTATGCAATAATTTAAAGTGGTTAATGCTATCAAAGGCCTTTGAGAAGTCTAATAAAACAAGGATACCCAAGTTATCTCTATCAAGTTCTTCCCGAATATCAGTAGTAACCCTTAACAAAGCCGTTTGACAGCTGTGCCTGCGACGAAATCCAGACTGCCACGTTGATAATAAAGCATTACCTTCAATATATTCAAGCATTTGGTCAGTCAAGATTTTCTCCAGAGCTTTCGATAAGAAGCACAGCAGACTGATAGGTCGAAAATCAGACATACAACTAGGGGAATTCTTTTTTGGAATGGCTATTACAGTACCTCTTTTCCAATTTGTAGGAAATTTAGAGGATGTTAAGACTGTGTTAAAGATATGGTTTACAACAGGTAATATTACGGGCAGAAGTCTTTTTAGGAAATGTCCCGGTATGTTATCCGGGCCGCAGGCATTCGATTTGATTGAGAGAATAGCACGGTATACCTCAGCCGAATCAGCACAGCGAAAGCTGAAACCATTGTTTGAAACGAATGTAGGAGTGACACTCTCAATATCAGAAGTCGCTGGTGATATTAATGTTGTGGGTGAAGCGAAATATTCATTTAGGTCGTTAGGATCAAAATCACAGCCAGGAGACCGTGCGCCATGAACACCCATTCGTTTTAGATTGGACCAAAATTTGCTAGCTGGGAGTTGAGGATCAAGCTCAGCACCAAAAAAATTACGCTTCGCAGTTCTTATTTTACTGGTTACTAAATTTCTGACGCGTTTGTATTGGAGTTTGATTGCACTGATTTTTAAATGTTTATATTTGCGATAAAGGAACTCGCGCTCGGCTATCAAATTTTCAATTTCCACCGAGTACCAAGGAATTTTATGCTTATGTGTACGCCTAGTACGGAGAGGAGCGTACTTATCATGAAGATATTGGATGATGTAATCGAATTTTTCTACTTGATCATCAACATCAGTGCATTGATAGATCTCGTGCCAAGGAAGTGAGGCAGATTCCATCAACATTTCATCAACTTGTATACCATTATAGTCGCGAAAGTAGCTAGGCATTTCGTCAGAGCTTACATCCATAATAAAATTATACGTTAGGAACAGTAAATCGTGGTCCAAAAAACTAGGTGGGCTCAGCTGGTTAGAAAAATTTATATCACCTTCATGAATAACCAGAAAAAGATCAAGTAGGGAAGGATTTGGCACACCGCAAAAGGTGGGTATTCTATTAACTTGCTTGAGATCAAGCCGTTGGATAAGATGAAGGAAGTTCTCTGAAAGTGCATTACGCAGCAACAGATTGACATTAAAATCACCCCCAATAATTACCTTATTGTACCTATGGGTGATAGGGGCAATAGCATCTTCGAATACCAATGCATTATCTGTGGAAAAGCAATTAGGGGGGCAGTAAGCAGCAACTACCACACAATTGTCAGCACTAGAACTAACTTCAACGCACAGAAACTCAAAAGGGTGACTGGGTGGTGAGTAATTAATCACAGACGATTTCAAGTTAGCTTTTACATAGACTGCAACTCCACCTCCAGATCGATTACATCTATCATTTCTATGCAGCTTATATCCCGGAATATCAACCAACCCCGACGGTATATCACAATTTAGCCAAGTCTCAGAGACTAGTATTACCTCAACCCCCGAGTCAGCAAAAATTGACTGTAATTCGCTAATTTTCGGGCGTATACTTCGCGAATTAATAGAGCACACTCTAAGACCCCGAGCCATGGAGCAGAAGATATTCATCAAAGTTCCTACCTGGTTCATCCACTAAAAATTTATGAAAATAACATGTCTGCACAGAGCCAGTGATAGCACAATATAAGAGGCAGGTTAAATCTAGAATTAAAAATATAACAGCCCGCCACAAGCATCAAATAAATTACAGAATTCAATTTATAAGTACACACACTGAAAAAAACTAACATAGTTAAGCTGCAAGCAGTATAATATAAATTCATTTTTAAATAAACTGAAAGAAAGCAACAAAGCAAATTAAATATTTCATATGGGATAGAAAAGAGATTCAAATCTATGAAATTAACTAATCTAAAACAAAACAATATGGAGAAGATAGCATTATGTTTAATCATCGCGATTCACAGCTGTTGGAACTCCAGGTGTCATAGGGGCATCAATCAAAGTTGGAGCCGCAAGCGCATGCAGAGCAGCGATATCACTCACATGCAATAAAATGTCATCTTTTTTCTTCAGGACATAAACAAAACCATTTCGAGATCGAACTGAATGCAGCTTATGTAAAGAGCGTAAGCGTAGTGCCTCACGATAAATTATTTGGTTGTTGCGTGAAAGACTGTCGTGGACCTTGATTAAACTATCAGATGAAAAGCCAACATCAATTTCATTGAGTTTTAATGGACCATGCGCCGTCAGATATTTGTAGAAAGAGTGCTTACAAATATGACTGGATAAATTATAATAAATGTAACTTGAAACTTTGCATTTCCGTAGAAACAAACGTGGTCAGAAAAAAGAAATATGTCTTTACTTCCTATATGTACATCATAGAAATTCGTTTTTTTTTTCTAATCTGATTTGATTGAAATTTGAAATTTTCTTTCTTTTTTCTATGAACTGGGTTTCAAGTAAATTTAAAAGTTTATTTCCAATATGTCAAATAGAATAACTTATTAAATTTCAAAATGCTTTTCCATTTAATCAAAGAAGATTTCTAGTTTAACCAACCGACCTAATCAGTTGGATATATCACCTAAGTTTACAGTCAATGTAAGCCGAATTCAGTTTAATTAAACACGGATCCAGTTTTCACAATCAGAAGAGATTTCTAGTGAAATTAAAAAGTTTCATTTAATTTCACTAGAAACCTTCTCTGGTTACGAAAACTACATTCCTGTTTATCCTCGCCAATTATCGTCTCCAATATCCTGCACCCTGTATAATATACTCGAAAACATATTTATGCATAACATTTTGCTCATTTATTTGTAAGATTTTCACTTGGTAAAACAGAATTGGATAGCCGAAAATGCCTATATGGCATTAGTTCTTATTAGGAAATAATATTTTTTATTATTTAAGGGGAAAGAATAAGCCAAAACTGGATAATTTAAATATACACTAATTTATTGACTATTAAAGAAATGCTAGTTGCAAATACTGTACTGTACATGGAAAAGAAAAGACTAAAAAAAAAAAAAACAAAATTTTCAATCAATCAGCCATAGTTTTGTGATGCTTTTTTGCTTTTATAGATAAAAGCGTAAAAAAATTAAAACATTTTATCAAATGTGTGCTATACATACTTAAAATTGAATACATAGTGAGACTTATGCTTATGACAGACATGGGGTATCGATATCTAGATATTCCGAATATCTAGATATCAAAGCACCCCTGACAGATATAAAAGGGGGTTGATGTGACAAACCGTACTTGACATTTCAAATCAGTTCACAGATGTTTAAGCGTAACAAATTTGAAAATGGAAGTGACAAATAAGGGTTTTCCAATAAGAGGTGTTATTTTAATTAGCCCGCTATTTCGGTAGATGTCACTTTTGGAGCTGTCATTTTTTAGCATTTAACAAGTAGAAACTACGCCATTAATAAAAATGGAACGATACACGATTCAACAATGCATTGAAATTATTAAAATTCACTATAAAAATGGTGAAAATGTGGCAGAGACGGTTCGTAAAACTCGAACATTTTGGGGTCGTCGTGAAGCACATTGTCGGACCGCAATACAGAAATTGGTAGAAAAATTCGAGCTGTCGGGACAAGTTAGTGATGTGAAGAATAAACCACGTCGCTCAAGAACAGCCAAGACTATTGCTGCTGTAGCCGAAAGTGTTGAAGAAAACCCAGGTTTGTCCATTCCTCGTCGTTCTTTGGAATTAGGCATTCCACAAACGTCATTACACCGTATTTTGCATAAAGATTTGGGTCTTACGGCTTATAAAGTTCAGTTAACACAAGAACTCAAGCCGGCCGATCATCAACAACGTCGAGTCTTTGCTGATTGGGTCCTTGAAATGCATGAAAATGATCCGGAATTCCATCGAAAACTCATCTTGAGTGATGAGGCCCATTTCCACCTCGATGGCTTCGTCAACAAGCAAAATTGTCGCATCTGGGGCTCGGAAAACCCAAGAGTTATTATTGAAAAGCCTCTCTATCCTCAACGTGTGACTATTTGGTGCGGTTTATGGTCCCGCGTGGTCATTGGACCTTACTTTTTCGAAAATGAGACTGGAGCAACAGTTACGGTGAATGGATTGCGCTATCGACAGATGATTAATGATTTTGTATGACCGGAATTGGATGGCATTGATCTGGACAACGTTTACTTTCAACAAGACAGCGCTACGTGCCATACAAGCAACGAAACCATTGATCTTTTACGGGAAAAGTTCCCGGACCGTGTTATCTCTCGAAAAAGTGATCACAATTGGCCACCGAGATCTTGTGACTTAACACCTTGCGACTTCTTCCTTTGAGGCCACGTGAAAGAGAAGGTCTACGCCAACAGCCCAGCGTCGATTCAAGATTTTAAAGATGGAATTCGGGAGGCTATCGAGGACATAGGGCAGCGACTTTGCGATTTGGTTATGGAAAATTTCATGAAAAGGATATGGTCCTGTAGGCGTGGTCGTGGTGGTCATTTGGCTGATGTTATTTTCCATTATTAACGGCATACCTTCCTCTTTATAATGAAATAAAGATCCGATCATTTGTCTCAAAAAATGGAATTTTTCTTTGAATATCAAAATAACACCTCTTATTGGAAAACCCTTTATATGTATGTACATATGTATCAAACTCGTTCTAAGATACTGCCTATCATAGGAAAAGTAAATGCTATCAAAATAATATACATCCTATGCATAGATTATATTAATCAAATCTATGTTTAATATTAAATTCATGAAAGCCTTCCAGTAATACAATAAACCTGGGAGCCACTATCAGCAAATCAACCTGAACTGGTCTGGTGTTTTTTTTTTTACAATTCATTTAGCACTTAATGGCTTACAATCTTTTCACTTGACATAAACGAAACGAAACAGAAAGTCGTCCAATCATAGAATTTCATTTTCCAGCCGCTTCAACCGCTGCTGTAGATCAGACTCTCCAGTGATACTGGTTTTTTGCGAAGGCACAGGGCAAATTAAACGTAATTTTCAATTTAAATAACTTCTAAGAAAGGAAGAGAGTGAAAGTAAGATGTCCCCAAATACTCTCTGGTGTAATTGAATTTAACCGACAACAATAAAAAAAAAAAGGAAAATTGTCTTCATTAAAGAGTGCGGTGGGATCTGGTGAGGAATGGCGGTTCGCATAAAAGGAAAAAAAAAAAAGTGTGTCCTCTAAACTTTTCGCGTAGCTCAGCCTTATTTAAGGACCTGAATTCCTCTTTCTGCTGCGATGAGGTACCCATTAAAACGCGGCAACCTGTTGAATTTAAGGAGCTCCCTCCTTTGCTTAAGTTAGATATAGAAGGTACTGGTACATACATTCATGCATCATATATATACTTATATAGAACGTGGCAGAGCCCAGGTCTGAATTCTTTTTGACTTCTTTATTCGCTGCTACCGAAACATTCCATCGCATCTACATTCATATATACATATATACATATACAATGGACCAAAACGCTGGCTTTGTATTTATCGGTTGATACGCTTGCCTGTGTCAGGGATCTGTTGTGTTTCAAAGGCCACTATAAGAACACGTAAGATAGCGTTAGGAATAAATTTGTGCGAATCTCTTCTCCTCTGCAAGCAAATGTGGAACAAAAACAGCACTTTTGGCATTAAATACCATCAACAACCGTTACGTATAGTTAAACGCAAAAAACGGCTTGGGCAACAACTTAAGTCTATTAAATAGAGGTGCGAGATATAGCATACAACGTGGCTAGCAAAAAAAAAAAAGGCAAAAGTTTGCGGAATAGGTAGGTCGGTACTCAAGTTTCCAGCTCGTTGATGTATTTAAATCTATGTAAGTGTCCCCCATGCTCGAATGCAAAAGAAATTTGTTTTATTGGATCCCATTCTGGAGATGAATTACGGGGAAGACGATCCCTGTGTGTTCTCTACCTGAGTTTTATGATTTTATCACAAAAGTTTTGGCCGATTATTTATTATCAGAAGAAGGTGATAAAATATACGAGCATGAAAGCCACCGTTCGTTTATGGTCATCATTTATCATCAAATCATTGTAGAATCAAAGATTTACACTTTTCCCTTTTATTACAATTTTCCAGCTTTATCCGAGTGAAACATCATAGGAAATGAATTCAAGTATAATCGATTTTCATTTGAATACGGAAATAAGGTTTGCAGATTTGTAAGAAAGACGAGATTTCATTAAAAGTATCTTTTGATGTGCTACTTATCGCACCTGATACCTGATAATTGAATGTATGTAGGTAGTTATGTAGATGTACGTTTATATGGTGTTGGAGAAATGAACGTAGATACATGGTGATTCGGTCAAACCAGCATGATGTCCAGTGATGATGTGTGTGTGGGGGGAGGGAGGATATTTTCCATTCCCCTGATATTTCCGTTTTTCTATAACCAGGCAAGAGTAGTTTTCTAAACTTAAATTTATTAAAAATTATCCTTAGATAAACAACGATACAAGTCGACTTTTGTACACAAAGATATAAGAAACTTTGGACTATGAAAATCTCTCCTACAGTAAAGGCAGGACAAGTTAAATTTCAGTAATTTGACACCGATAATTTTTTTTCTATTTTAATAAGCCAAGCTCAGGAGATACCCTATGATGTAAAGAACAACATGGCAGGAAGGAGATATTGAAAGAATTAGGGGACATGAGGAGAAAGTGGCAGACGTGCTGATGTATGTCACTTTTAAACCTTCGCAGATTCTAAACCCGCGGAAAAACAGAAGATCGTAAACTATCCCACATTCGTACAATTCGGGATAAGAAGGCATCACGGAATTTTAGTGTACGGCCAAAAGTATTTTGGAGGGTGAAAGCATGAGTGCGGCTTGCAGCGAGAGTATTGCGTGCCGGAATTAATCTATAGAAGGGATCAAACTAGATATTTCATCGGAACATTGGCCATGCATGTGTCGATAAAGGAGCAAAAGGCATCCAAAATTGCGGCGGTGGTCGAGTGAGTCGATATGACAAGTAATTGTTAAATTACCAATGAGCTTGAAGGCTCTCTTTTGGACAATATCTAATGAAGCTAAGGCTGTACGACCACCCCCGATCCAGATGTGAGAATTGTATTCCATTCTAGGTCTAATAAATATGACTTGTAGATGAGCGCTAGATTTGACGGACTAAAATATTTCTTACACCTTTTTCAGAAATCCAAGACATTTCAATGCTTCTTTGGCAACAGAGAAAATGTGGTAATTAATGCTCCATCAAATGAAATTGGAGTGAGTTAATTGGTGATCTTGTTTTAAGGAGATGAAACAACTTCGGATCTTAGATGCATTAAATTCGATGCGATTCGCTTTGCACCAAGCGAGAATATTTTCAAGGTCGTTATTCAATTATATAATCATACAATCTTGTTTGACAGATGTGGCATTCCCCCTGGAGTCTGTGAAAATGTCAAAGGAGTATGCGAAATCATTGGAAAAACTGTGGATTAGATTGAAAGTAAAAGAAAGCAGATTATTAATGAAAATTAGAAAGAGAGACGGAGAGATAACAGAGTCCTGGGGCACACCGGCATTCATAGAGTAAGATTCAGATATAGCGCAGTCTAATACAACACGAATTAGGGGACCAGATAGAAGACTTTCAACATAAGGGAGAGGCCAAGTGCTTCAAGTTTGGATAAAAGGGTAGGATATCAGACTCTATTAAAGCCCTTTGAAATATCTATAGGGTAACGATTTCAGACTCATCCAAATTATGGAGACTACGGTTCCAACGTGAGAGCGTGAATACATTCGGTGTGTTCGAATGTCTAGCCGGTAAGGGATCTGATTTACCATTTCAGGGATGTGGGTTCGAATCCAATCTCGACTGAATCCTTCACTTTTACCTACCTACCGTCCTTTTGAATTTTCTGGAGCCTCTTCTCTTGAACGACAACAACAACCGGAATGGGAGACTGAGAATATAAAATCATATAAAATCGTTCATGGTATCTAAAGACGTCAGCCCGAAAACATCTTGGACAAAAACCAACCACCAATATGATGCGCCCTTCCAAATAAGCGAAAGCAGGTCTTACGAGGTATAGCAGAGCTTTGGTGGAGAATCTGTTTGGATAGAGTCCTTCCAAGGTGAATGAAGAATTTCAAGCCTACTAGCGAGAACATGTTAAAAATAGAGAAACCAATACGATCCAACATTGGAACAATCATTTGTCCCAACGCCACTTTACCCATCCACACGTTAGATGAACTACATTGTCGTTATAGTATGAAATCAGAGTAAGACGTCTCCTTTAATGACTTCCAACATAATATGTATGACGCTCAATTGAAATGCATCGTTCTTCAGCACTTACCAATGGGAGGAAAACGGGGTAATAAGAACACCTATGCAGAATTACTTAATTAATGTGGTTTCAGATTCGCTGAGTAACTGGTTGACATCTCATACAGACTTGCGGTTAGGTTTCTAATGAAGGTTGAATGCATTTAATTAAGTAAAGCGAGTAAAGCATAATGTAACGTCGGATCAATGTACGACATACTATATAATTTGATACCTAACTGCGTATTAAATTCTTGTATGTACCCAAAGAGAGACAATATAATATTACGTTTATCCAATTAGCAGATCTTAATATGAGCAATCACAATATTTGTGTATGTGTGTATGTATATATATATATATAATTTTAAAGGATAAAAGATTTAAAACCCTTGGTGGACAACTTGCAAAAATTATGTGTAAATTCTGTGTTCAGTTTAAATATGAATAGATAACTTTCCGACAGATGCTTAGTATCAGAAGAGAATACTTCTCTGCTTAAAGTGCTTGCCGAGATTCCCTCCCAACCAGACACAAGTGTATATTAACACTCGACCATAAAATTTATGCAAATTAAATTGGCTTGGGTCCTTTGAATTTTCATAGTCGTTCTTCTACAATTCAATTAAGCGGAGACTTGTTGATCGTACGACGCGACTACGACGGACAGAAATATATATAACTAGTTGTTGATGTAAATGTATATGTATAGCACATATAGATGTAATCGTGGAGCGTGCATTTTCTATAGTGAAATATATTGACTATAGTTGCTTTTCTAAGTTTTTATGGTATGAGCTTTTTTTCTTTTCTTTATATATGTATTGTTAACCTGAAGATTACATAGGTTCCAATTCCAAAAAGGGTTTCTTTAGTATAATTTTGTATTTAAATATGTCTATGTAATGTATACCTATCCAATATGTCATATCATTTGAGTAGCTCTGTGAAATTAAGTTTTCATTTACGAAATCATGAGAGTTTCTTCGGTGAAGTTAAAGTCGAAGATGACCAATCAAAATATTATTATATCTCTGAACTGGTTCAATTTTAATTTCACAGAAAACAGCAACAACAGCTCTCGCTTAACAGATTTGGATTTTTATGTTATGTTTCACGTTGGATCATTAAAGTGATTTGTTCGTTTTTTCAGGAACAGTGTTCGTTGGGCACGAAAAATGGTTATAAGAGATTTTATGTATTTTTACATTCCAAAAAACACTTCAGTACACATTTAAAACATTTGCGACTGTTCGATTTTCCAGGACATATGTAAAGGGTTTTCCAATAAGAGGTGTTATTTTGATATTCAAAGAAAAATGCCATTTCTTGAGATAAATGATCGGATCTTTATTTCATTATAAAGAGGAAGGTATGCCGTTAATAATGCAAAATAACATCAGCCAAATGACCACCACGACAACGGCTACAGGACCATATCCTTTTCATGAAATTTTCCATAACCAAATCGCAAAGTGGCTGCCCTATGTCCTCGAAAGCCTCACGAATTCCATCTTTGAGGTCTTGAATCGACGCTGGGCTGTTGGCGTAGACCTTCTCTTTCACGTGGCCCCAAAGGAAGAAGTCGCAAGGTGTTAAGTCACAAGCTCTCGGTGGCCAATTGTGATCACCTCTTCGAGAGATAACACGGTCCGGAAACTTTTCCCGTAAAAGATCAATGGTTTCGTTGCTTGTATGGCACGTAGCGCCGTCTTGTTGAAAGTAAACGTTGTCCAGATCAATACCATCCAATCACGGCCATAAAAAATCATTAATCATCTGTCGATAGCGCAATCCATTCACCGTAACTGTTGCTCCAGCCTCATTTTCGAAAAAGTAAGGTCCAATGACCCCGCAGGACCATAAACCACACCAAACAGCCATCGAGGTGGAAATGGGCCTCATCACTCAAGATGAGTTTTCGATGGAATTCCGGATCATTTTCATGCATTTCAAGGACCCAATCAGCAAAGACTCGACGTTGTTGATGATCGGCCGGCTTGAGTTCTTGTGTTAACTGAACTTTATAAGCCTTAAGACCCAAATCTTTATGCAAAATACGGTGTAATGACGTTTGTGGAATGCCTAATTCCAAATAACGACGAGGAATGGACAAACCTGGGTTTTCTTCAACACTTTCGGCTACAGCAGCAATATTCTCGGCTGTTCTTGAGCGACGCGCACGGGTTTTATTCTTCACATCACTAACTTCTCCCGACAGCTCGAATTTTTCTACCAATTTTTGTATTGCGGTCCGACAAGGTGCTTCACGACGACCCAAAAATGTTCGAGTTTTACGAACCGTCTCTGCCACATTTTCACCATTTTTATAGTGAATTTTAATAATTTCAATGCGTTGTTGAATCGTGCATCGTTCCATTTTTATTAATGGCGTAGTTTCTACTTGTCAAATGTCAAAAAATGACAGCTCCAAAAGTGACATCTACCGAAATAGCGGGCTAATTAAAATAACACCTCATATTGGAAAACCCTTTATATACGTGAAAAATCTGCAAATCTGGAAATTTTTGTGTCAATCTTTCGAAAGAATGTCTAGAATTCTTATAAAAAATGCCGTGTATGAAATTTTAGTTCTCAAAATCAACGCGTTCTCGAGTTATCGTGTAGAAATACAGACTGATAGAGGAACAAGCAGGCATCCAGATAGACAAACGAACAACTATGCAGAAATGAGAATGCATTTTAATATAATATTTTTACGCGCAACAAAGTGACACAAGCGACATCTGTTGGAAATGAAAACAAATTTAGGTTAGTGACATCTTAGTAATCTTTGGGTTCGAAGAACAGAATATTCAGGAAGGTTCCAGGATAATTCGTAGAGTATAAATACGGCGCTTCTTACATCCATGCAGAAGGCGAGTTTTATTTCAGACAGTAAAGTGAACAAAGTAAACTATTTGGATTGCGATAATTAGAATTACATGTCTAGCGATAAATATAAAGAGTTGATTTGATAACTGTTTGCAAATGTTATAAAAGTAAACAGTGAAGAAAAAAAGAAAAAAAGAAGAACTTTTGAATGATAGTTGAAATATGGTGTTTTAAATAAATAACTTAAGCCACGCTCGAAACAACTGGTGGCAGATCTAAAGAATGTTCTAGTCAAGCGACTTAGACAGGCTTTGATAGAGGAAGAAAATAATCTTGAGACATTTGATTTCGAAGAAGAACCTGAAGCTAAAGAAGAGCCTGCGATGAGCGTAGAACAGCTTTTGGGTACTTTAATGATCAAAATAGAGCTTTCAACCCTGCAGGTGATGAATGCTCTTGAGGAACAAAAAAATTCTCTGGAAACCCGTTTGGACGAACAAAATAATGCTTTTAAGGAACAAAAAAATTCTCCGGAATCTCGTTTAGATGAGTAGAAGCAATCTGTAGCGGTTACTACATCTTTTAGTACTCTGTGAATGGGCGTGACACTTTTCAGCAACGGGAATGTTTGACCACACAATAGTTTCTGTTCGAGCTGTATAACAAGAAGAAATCACTTGGCAAAAGATTTCTTGAAAAACACTGTATTCATATTCATATGTTTTTATATTAGCATTCTGTGAAATGCGAAAAATAAAAAACTAGCATAGGTAGTTGAGTCAGTTGTTTTTAGAAACTTGAAGGAATACGACTTGTATTAAAATAAAATAAGCCTTTGATTAAAATAAAAATAAATTAAAATAAATTACAATAAATTGAATTTAATTAAAATTTAATTATATTTCGAATTATTAATGTTGTGTTTGTTTCCTAGTATAGTTTTGTAGGTAATTGGTAAAGACCTTCATAAAATAAACTGGACCAACACCAAACAATCATTGGAAAAACAAAAGAAATCTCTCACATTTCGTTTAGATGAGCAAAAGAATGCTTTTGAGGAACAAAACAAGTTTCGGAAGTACAACAAAATGTCACAGAGCAGCTTGATAACTTTAAAGCAGATTTGGAGAGGATAAAGCATCGACGACCTCGGGACGAAGGAATTGAATATCCGGTGCAGACATAATGAAACCTCCAATATTTGATGGACAAAGTTCGTGGCATATTTCAAGACACAATTCGCGGCAGCTTCCGATTGAAAAGCAACGTGATTACATTTCATTAGTACAGGCGATAGAATTACGTTATGGAGATAAGCACATGCAGCAAGTATATCGCCTGCAGTTAGGCAACAGCATGGCGAGTCACTACAGCAACTGCAAGCTGATGTGGAAAGATTAGCTTATCTTTCATACTCTAGCGTCAATCTAGAATTCCTTAATAAAGTGGCAACTGAAGAATTTGTGAACGCTATTGCAGATCAAAATTTACAACAAGCGCTAATACTAACAGACAGCAGAAGCGCTAGCCTATATATTAGCATATGAATCTGCTAGACAAGCTTCTCGAAGTGCAGTACGGGTGAAAAAAATTTCGGTGGATGAATGTACTTGCAACAGAAGTCAGTCATCACAGAGCACTCCTTCATGCGGTATTCTTCGATGTTGGAATTGTAATAGACCGGGACAACTCCAAAGGGACTGCAGAAAACGCCGACGAATGAAAGCGCCAGAAGAAGGGCAAAGATATCGACCTGGGCAACAGACTCGCAGCAGAATGCAGTCATCACAGTCCGCTCCTTCGCGTGGTCTCCTTCGATGCTGAAAATGTAGTAGACTGGAACATCATCAAAACGACTGCAGGATACGAGGACGAATACAATCAACAAAAGATGGCGACCTAGAGAGCAAGCTATTCGTGGAGAGACTAGACTGCAACTTCATGACTTTGTTATACCACATCGCAAAGGACATATCCACGGAAATTCAGGATTCTTTTCACACCGTCCATGCAATCCTGAATGGAAACATTGCGGATGGATGGAAGAGAAAGATGATGACTATGATGACGATGACGAAAGTCGAAAGAAGAAAGGAAAGAAATCCAAAGACGTGGGCAATAAAAAGAAACAAAAGACGAAAAGTAAATGGTCTAAGGATGCTAATAATGATGATGGTAAGGGTATAATAAAGATCGGAAAAGGTAAAGACAAAGGTAATGATAAGAAGCGCAAAAGCGGCAATGACAAGGATGACAACGGCGATAAAACGGGCAAAGGAATCACAGACAATGATGATGAAGATGATAAGAGACGAAGGAAAAATAAAAGCATGGAAGAGTGCTTCAACAGAACATTGGTCGAGCATCTAAAGAAAGTAGTGGACTATCATCACCGCGATTGGGATCGACATATTCCCGTATTCCTAATGGATTATCGATCAGCTATTCACAACTAAGGTCGTATTCGGAAGGGAGATGCGTTTACCAAGCGACCTCAAGTTTGGTCCATCCAGAGGTGAACAAAAGTAACCAGACGAGTATGTATCGGAGCTTAGACAACGATTAGATGATGTGCACGAGGAAACGAGAGCGAAATTAGCAGTAAATACCGATCGGATGAAGACCCGCTATGACTTACGTGCTAATTCACCAGGATTTAATGAATGTGACGTAAGGGATGTTCTCCAAAATTACAACAACAGTGGGAAGGACCGTATTCAGTGGAAATTATAATTAATAACGTAGTATACAGGATTCAACAAGAGGCAAATGGAAAATCGTTCACCTGGATGATAAATTTAAAAAGTATATCTAATACCCTAGACACACAGCACGATCTAATGAATCATTGGTACTAATTTCAGTGTTGGGCGTAATCAACTAGATTTGTAATCAGATTAATAATCATGATTAAATCAATCATGATTACACATCAATCATGATTATACATCAATCATTAATCATGATTACATCGAGTAATCTTAGGCAAATGTAACCGTAATCATGATTACATGATTACATTTTTTTTTATTACAAATGAAACTTTCAAGAGATTTTAAAATTTAGTTCTAAGAAAACAAACAATCTGTGATCGTAGGAATTTTTATTGTAGAAAACTCCAAGACAATGTTGAATTATGTATTGATTGAAGTCAGTGTAAAGAATGTATGTGCTTCTATTGATAGAGACTCACACATATCTGATCATCAGCTTAAATTCGAGGATCTTGATTATATGTGAAAAAAGATAGCGAAAGAGATTAGATTTCTGGGGCGTATAAGAAAGTCGTTGAGCATGGAAAATGCAATAATGCCTTTAATGCTTTGATTTTGCTACACTTTTCATATTGCAGAATGCAGCTGTTGTAGAATAAGGCAATGCGAGCTATTCACTACCGACTTCGAGATAGAAATACAACAAATTTGTAATCAAAAAATGTAATCATGTAATCATGATTACGGTTACGATTGATCAATCATTAATCGCCATAAATGATTACTTTTCTGATTAATATTATCAATCTGTAATCATGATTACAGCTTACAAATTGTAATCGTAATCATTAATCATCAATCAGATTGCATTTTGCCCAACACTGTTAATTATTTATTAAAATGCCGTGTGCCACATAGTATTCATAATTATGGGTCGAAAATCAAATCATAATGAAGTACGCACTAATGCAGTGTTTTTTTCCTTCATGAGAAAAATGTGCTATAGAACTGAATGTGTTTTGGCATATAACATAAGTCTGAAGATAACGCTGTGCATCTGCCCATTTGAAAAATAAGAAGTAGAAATGCAAAGAACAAACCACGATACAGAGAATACAAGTATTCTCATTACGAAACACGTTTCACCATTAGTGGACGAAATGTCGCGAAATGTGAAGGAAAGCTCGGTACAGAGAACACAATACCCTTTCTCATCTCTCTGTCTTTTCAAAAGAAATGTGGACGAAATTTAGTCACAAATCATATGGCAAATAGCTTGTATTCTCTGTATCGTGGCACAAACTATATTATAAAACTACTTTTTAATATAATGTTTTTTTCGTTTCCAAATCGTTAAATTGAATAATGAAATAAATAAAAACTAAGTTTATAGCGTCAGTTCGATTCATTTCGCTTCTTCATTGTCATAAGGATGTCAAAACCAGTTTGACAGTGCAACTTAAATAAATGGCTGTGTGTCTGCGGTTGCCTAATGAATCAGTATGGTCTAATGAGTCGTTAGTTAATTATTCATTAGGAGCACTATGTGTTTAGAGCATAGAATATCAGTCATAGTAATCAGACGACCGACAGAGGGAAGAGCTTCACTGCTGTTCTTAAGAAGCGAGCTAGGAGGTATAGGTACTAAATGATGAGCGAACAAATTTTTTGCAGGTGTCTTTTCAAAAGGTTTAATGAGCTTTTTGAATAATCATAATCAGGCTTAATCACATAAGATGCCTTCAAAACTGCTTCAGCTTCCTGATAACAGTAGTAAGGGGCTTGCCATTGCAAGCATGGCTATGAGACAAGGTCCTGGACTGGAGAAAAGCAGTGGTGCTGACTACATACTTAGAGCGTTATTTATTTTTAAATGTTTTATGAAGAGAGAAGGAGGAAATTTGATCCAACAAATATAATAATATGACCAAAACTTCAGATTATACTTCTAATTACTCTGAACTTCATTACTTCATTACATTCATACAATACTTGAAAAATTAACAGTTCGAAAATTCGTGGAAGACTAAATCAAATCACCCTTATTGGACTTCTGCTGGAGCTCATCAAATAATCTTCTATAGAGCTTAAAAGTGATTGATATAGAAGCTCATGAGTTGCTTACCTATGCTTTTGCTTAAAGCGCTGTATTCTTCGTCCCAATGGAATAGGCCACATTCACGATGCTATGTACTGCTACTATTTTCGTTTTTGAGGCGAAGATTGTAGTTTTTATTAATTAAACCGACAACGTTAATATATCTAAAAAGTGACATTATAAATGCATGGGAAGCAAAAGAACAAAGCTAATACTCGAAGAAATTTTTCCCGTATAAATGACAGTTTAAATTTGATCCAATTGTTGTTTTTCCTTAAGTAGTTAGGACTTGGATAAACACGTAGGTACATTTAATTGCTTACGAAGTATCTCTTGGAATTTAATTTTTTATTGCTGGATTTTTTTTTTTACTTTCTACGTTTAACAAGTATTTCATGATTTCTGTCCATTTTCTTACGCTTGGCGCCTAATACATGTGCTCCATTTGCTCCTCCTATCAAGGCTTTTGCTCTTATCTATGTATGTATAGTCATCCAAGTTTTAACAGTAGTTAAAATGCTTTAATTACAGTTTTGTAAGAATTTTAATTATGTAATTTTCTAACGAAGAGTAATCAAAAAATTCCATAAATACTTTTATACATATACATACATACATAAATACAGGCATAAAAGTTCATATACATATGTATGTACAAAATATAAAATTAAACTCACAAGAAGTATATCTGTGCCACAATATGAAAATTTATTCATCCCACTAAAAGTGACTCTGCAAAAGTCACACGGTAATAGTTTGCAATTTTCAGCACCCGAAGGTATTCCGTTTTGCGGCTTCCTGTAAAAGCTTTGAGGCGACAAATCAATTCATTGGAAAGTTTCCAACAGAATCAAGCAGAACAATGCGAATTCGATGTGAAGTTGGAACAATTGCTCCATCGCATCGGGTGTCTGTAGAAGATTGCATTTTCGGTTCTTTATGGAGTACTTCACAAACCACTTTTAGAAAATTCGATACGTCAATCGCTGAATTCATTATTACTATAGACAGGTGGCAGAAACGGAAGGACGAAGGGAGAATGAAAATAGACGGGAGGAAAAATGAGAGAAATTTTCATCGTTTTAGGGATAGAAGTATTTTTGAAGCGAATTGCTACTGGAAAATTTTCTTTGAAGAAATTTAACTCGTAAGTAATTATTTGAAATTTGGTTTGGTTTGGTATAGATATAGTACAAACAGTTTTAGCTTACAAAATTTGAAATACATTGATATTTAGGTTATCTAAGTAAAGGACATGTAATATACAGCTATAATTAGGATTGAGACCATGAGTTGTAGGCTATGGACAAATATATGATTGAGGTCTGAAATAAACATATGTATTGACCAACAGGGAGGTGAATTTCCTATATATAGTTTACCGTAAATGATTTTTTAACTTAATCAAATTTCCATTTTTACCTATCTTTGTATCAATTTTAGATTTATACTTGGAATTTATGGAGTTTAAACTATTTTTAATATTTTATTGTCGATAGTCTAACGTCGAATTCTTTTCAATGAGCTCGACAAAAGTGCAGTGGAGCTTTAAACGTTGTTGTTTTTGTAATGCAACAACAAAAGCACCAAAAAATCTCCACTCCACCGTTTTAGTGGTGTTTGAAAAGAATTCAACATATAAAAGCTCAAGTTCAAATCCAGTCATTTTTTGTAATATGTTTTCATTTTTTTCATTCGTTGTTTGTTTTTCACTTTCTTCCCACCCAGTATAATTTCACTTGTTACAGGAGTTTATTACTAACCTTGGCGATAATAGCTAATAGTGTACCTGTAATAATTCTAAAGAATTGTTGTAAATTGATTGATTCATTGTCATATATTCTTTTATATGTTCTTAAGAAGGCGGAAATCTCCTGTTGCTATGGATTGTAGTTGTATATATTTTTCTCATTAGTCATCATAACATTTTAAGAAGAATAAAATTTCAAATAATAAAAATATTTCAAAGCTACTCGTCATTCAATATCTTTCCAAATCAATTAATTTCACTGTAAATTTTGAATGAATATACTAAAAGCATAATTTAATACAAAGCAATCCATACTTGGTACTATCCAAGGTAGAATTTCACTTCTAGAAAAAGTCGGAAAAACATTGGATAGATACAGAGTGTTATACATAACTCATTTCTTTGGAGCTCATAAAATCAGGAATAAAAACATTAGTTTTGATGACGTGGTTTTTGATTAGTTACATCGAAAAAGATTAGCTAAAATCCTACAGCTACTGTTTTGAAGCGGAGGTGGAAAAGTTATCTATCTACCACTAGATACCTTCAACGATTATCGGTCTAACAAATTTTAAACCGTCATCATTATTCAACAGATATACGATTATTCCTAAAATAAGAAGAAACAATAGTAGGTGAGGGCGAAATTTGGATAATCGAGATGTTCTTTATGATGATATTGTCATAAAAGTCGTTGATGCTGTCTATCCAATCAATTTCCAAGCCAAAGAATGCTCACAAACTAATATTTACTACCATTTACCCATCTTATTGGTTACCTATCCAACCATACAAACCTCGCTAAACACCAATCTCCTACCTCCCACCCACAGAAATTTATTAAACTGGCTTCCCTCCCTCGCACCCCCAGAAAACTAATACAATTTTTATAAAAACGCGTGAGAATTCTACTCCCATGTCACATCTGCGATATGTAGTTCTAAAAATTCAAATTTTGGAGGTTCATTTCAAGTAGAAAAAAAAACATGTATGCATGAAATTTAACAACTACACATATCTATGTACATAAACTAAGTACGTAAATACACACGAAAACTAAACATACTTCACACGTTCGTCGTGTACACTTTGTAATGCAATAAACGCCTATATAATAATATTTTCAATATTTTTTACTATACCAATTACCATATATTTTAATTTATAAAGTACAAAGCCGATTCCAACTGTACACACACACACACAGATTGTATGAACACGCAAAGAGATGTACAAATTAATCAGTAATCGATACTTGAAGCTTTTTGAGCCCCTCTAACAAGGCTGTAAACCTTAACTGAGCACGAGTAGCAATTAATTAAATGGTTCTCGTTAATGATCTCTACTTAGGCTCATTAGAAAAGTCCTATGCTGGAGGATTAGGAAATGATTGCCTGTAATAAGGGATAAAATCCTTGATGATAAAATCTTTTCAGTCTCCAGGGAATTAAATATAGTTAGTATCTGTTTTCTTGCATAATTTTCTTATTTAAATTGAACGAAATTACTATACAAGCATTATATATGTACCTATACCTACTACATATGAAGATTACGCACGTAGCAAACATACATATACATATGTTTGTATCACAATAAAAAAAAATTCTAGTTAAATTTAACTGCGTGCATGTCTAGTTATTGTGATTAACTGAATTTCTATTTAAAATTAAAATTCAACTAAGATTCCGGATATAAATAAATGCTTTCTTATTTTTATTTCTGGTTTTTCGGAATTCGAGAAATTCAGTTTTTTTCAAATTTGTTTCCAGTTAATTATTTGGAAGTTCAGTTATTATACATTCCTGGACTGCACATCTAGTTCACTCAAATGAAAATTAATTTAAGTGAACTGATTTGTAGTTGTGTTGTCTTATGCGTACTAATAACCCATCAAATGTACCGTATTCTATTTAAAATTAAAGGTAAATTCAATACAGTCCTCATTCTTTAGACTGGACTGGACTTGGACTGAGTTGTGTTCATTTAGTATTGTGATCAGGCGCCAGACCTGCACCCTGGGGCGGTCACAACTAAAATGCTCGAGGGTGGTGAAATAGTCGGAAGAAGTAGCTTTTAAAAATTTTTTTTAATGGTATTTACGTTATATCACAAAATCTAATTTTCGGTTTGATTTGGAAACCCAATCGATAATATTATTCACATCAATCTCAGGGTGGACATTAAGGACTCATAACCAGATACTCCTTCTCATGCAGAGATTGTACAAATAGATGTTGACGAAAGCGATTCTATCACGGTGTAGTAATTGACTGAGAGTAAGATCTTGAACCTTGCGACACATTCAAAGCAATGGGAGTAGGAGTGCATGATATGTTACTGACTATTTCTTGTCATCTTGCTTTTTTCTGAAAAAAGTTGTCAATGGTCTTATCAGTCTTCAGCTTTACACTTTCGCTCCTATTTTTACCTCCATCGCTAATGTAGCAAGTTTATCCTTCTCATACAAATTAAAAGTAAACGTGAAGTTAAATTAACCAACACTAATTGAATTAATACGAAAGTACAAGCAAAGCAACGCCAACTACCACAGAAGAAAGCGAATGGATTTTATTTTTATAGTCCTGCCGTAAAAATTCGGAAGAAAAATTGTAAAATCAATTTTCAGCCACCAATAATGTATAAAAATTCGAAAGAAAAATTTTCAAAAATATCTAAGAACAAAATGTATGATTGCCGACGCTTATAAATATCTTTAGCGACCAAGACCAGCCAAGGCACCTGAATCAATATAACTCTTTGGAACCATGATTGGCCACTAGTAGTACATAAAATCTCCAAAGAAAAAATGTCAAATTTTTCTAAGAAAACTGAATGAAGTTGCTCTTGTCCGAAAGAGTGAACCCTCAGAATCAATTCACCAATTGGTTTGGACCGTCGTCGCGTATTTAAAATTCTTAAGAACAATTTGCAAGTATATTTCTAAGGAAAATTTAATGCTTCCCTACGAACGTAAAATTTTTTAACAAGTCAGGCTTGAATCAGTGTCGCTACGAAAAAGCAGGAACTATGGTTCTACTGGAAGAGCTCTAAATCAAAAAATTCGTTAAGTCAACTTGTTCTATCATCGATTTTATGTCAGAAAATCAAATAGGTAAAAAAAAATTTATGATCGCTGACCAATTTCTTAGAAACAATAACACTTTCAAATGTCGAGATCGTGTGCTTTGCATCTATAGGAGTAATCGGCGCAACAAAAATATAAAAGCAATATAATAACTGGGCTGCTAAGCATTGGCTGCCTTTTTCTAAACAAACAAACACTAAGATAAATATGTATTCCAAAATTACTTACCATCCTATGATAGGCATGTTTCGTTCGACACTATATAAAACAGAAGAAATTTCTAAAAACATCGTGCACGTTTCTAAGGCTGGCTTCCCACGACGCGTGGTTTCACACGCCGCGCCGCGCGAGCACTAGCCAACGCTCCGTGAGAAAGGTCCGGCTCGTGGTGGCGCGAGCTCGCCTGTGCTGGCGCGCCCGATCCATTTCGAGTCGGTAACTTCAAAGGCGCGGCGCGAGCGTGCGAGAGATGGCTCGAGGCGGCGCGTGACATTTACTCTTCATTTCGACGGCACCGCCCGCAAATCAACTCGAGCCAACACACGCCGTGGGAAGTGTATAGGCGCGGCGCGAGCTGACGAGCGCTCGTAGCAGCCTTCCCACGGCGTGTGATTTCACGGGCCGCGCCGCGCGAGCACGAGCTGGTTTGGCTCGTGAAATCACGCGCCTTGGGAAGCCACCTTTAGACGAAGAGTGAATGACTATTATACCCACTCCAGACTCCACTATTAATATTGAAAACAAGGAAAAAAATCGCCCAACCCAACGCTAGGTGTTGCCGCAGATTGGAAAAGTGCGTTACAGCACAAGCATTAATCGCCAGCTACACATTGTATCCGTAGCATACGAAAATCGTCCTGTTAAACATTTGTAGCACACTCTACGTCCAGTGCCACATTCAATTCACCGCGAAGGTGAGTTAGCGCTTTGGGAGGGGTCATGACCCCCGTGACCCTCCCCCCGTATACGCGCCTGATTGTGATGTGAAAGTCGACGGACGTGCCAAAGTGTGTATTAGTGTATAAAGTGTATATTAGTTGGTCTAGCATATTGTTTACAGTGCTTAGAAAATAATATATTCTATAATTTATTGTTTGATTGACAGGTAAATAAAATGTAAAGGCCTTTAAAGGCTGTAAAGACCTAATCATAATTGCCGTCAAAGTCGGAATTTTGGTTAGACCTTAATGGAACATAAAGACGGCAATGATGCGGCCCATCATGTATAGTATGTTGCTAATATGTTGTATTAATTTTACTTAGATATCTGAACTTAAAACTATTTTACCTGTGGAGAAAAACTACCAAACAATAAATTAATCTAATGGAAGAAACTTATGGTACTAGGCGAACTATGATATTATCCGGAAAATCTGGGAAATACATCTTTGACATGTTCTCAAGAATAATTGATTTTAAAGGCGCTATGGTAAGAAATTACACAAAATTTACTATTGACATCTTTACATATTATATTCGTATTCAGATTAATCTAGATTTCCAAAATATGGGACAGCATGAAGAATGCATTGATGACCTTGCTATATACCAAATAAAAATCCATCAAAGTGATACTTATCGAGAATTTTTAAAAGATGGTAAGATTTCATATTATATCTTAAAAGTTTGAATTAGTTCATAAGTTTTAATTAAGTTAATTCTTATTTCAATTCATTTTTGACGCAGAAATTGAACTATATTTTTCCTTCAATCTGTATATTTACATATATACATATATATTCTAATTCTAATAAAATATTTTATTTATTTTTTTCTTAAATACTTACATAGATAACTTAAGGATGCTCGAAACGGTTCTAAAAAAGCTACCCAACCGCCAAATAAAACTGCCAAATTTCCACAGATATGGAGGATTGGGAAGAAAAAAAAAACTTCAAAACGTTTTTAATGCAACTAATACAATGGATCAATGTAAGTTTGAAAATAATTTAGGAATGAAACAATAAATTTGTACTTTGTACTTTTCTTATTTTCAGCTTAAAGATGACATCAACACTACTATAAAAAAAAAGGGTGGGAGTCAACCCATAATCATCTGTAGATCTGACTGACTTTTTGAAACAGGAGTTTTTTATGTTTCTTTAGAGGTTATTTATATAGAAACATGCCTTTGTATATTGTATAAGTCTCAATTTGTATTCAATTTTAAGTATAGCATACATTTGACAACATTTTTTAATTTTTGTACGCTTTTATATATAAAAGCAAAAAGTAAGTCTCTATTTTACAAAATTCTGGCTGATTGATTGAAATTTTTTTTTTTTTTTAATTTTTTAATCTTTTCTTTTCCATGTACAGTACAAGTAGGTACACATGTATTTGCAGTTTTGGCTTATTCTTTCCCCTAATAATAAAAAAAAAAATATTTCCTGATAAGAACTAATGTCATATAGGCATTTTCGGCTATCCAATTCTGTTTTACCAAGTGAAAATCTTACAAATAAATTAGCAAAATGTTATACATAGACATGTATTCGAGTATACAGAGTGTTTCCCACTAGGATGTCAGTAAAGCGGTAGGTGATAGTACTGACCTAGATGAACAAAAAATTTTATGGCAGGGGGGGGGGGGGGCATTTCAACCGTTTAGGAGTTACAGGGTGATTAAGAAAAAAAGCTAGTTTTTCACAAAACACCCTGTATCTTAAAAACTACAGGGTGCATTGTCACAGTTGGATGCTCATTGTATACAGAACTCCATGGCCTTTGGAACGACTGCTCAATCAGCCCCATAGGCCTCTGTTATCAAGAATTATGATTGTCTAAACTAAAAATTTCGGATTTTCGATTTTCTTACCTTTTTTTAAATTTAACCTCTATTATTTTTGCAAAAAGGTCGTTAACATAATTTTTTTTTTTATAAAAACTGTAGACTGTCCTCTCTTTAAGTTGACCTATTACACCCTATGTGTTAACTGTAGCCTTTAAACAATTATTAACTCATAACCTACTATTCAGGTCACACCGAAATTAGACGATATTTTGTAAAATGACGTGCTAAGGGAACAAATTATCGTTGAGAGAAGGTTTGAAAATAGGTTTTAGAATAGGTTTAGAGCTAATAACTCTTAAAGGGCTTCAGATACCACATTGGGTGTAATAAGTCTTTATTAAAGAGGAGAGTCTACAGTTTACAGTTTTTATAAAAAAAGTTATGTTAACGAACTTTTTGCAAAAATAATGAGGTTAAATTAAAAAAAAAATATAAGAAAATCCGAAATTTTGAGTTTAGATAACTATAATTCTTGATAATAGAGGGCTATGGGACTAATTGAGCAGTCGTTCGAAAGGCCATGGAGTTCTGCATACAATGAGTTCCTAACTGTGACAATGCACCCTGTAGTTTTTAAGATACAGGGTGTTTTGTGAAAAACTAGTTCTTTTCTTAATCACCCTGTAACTCCTAAACGGTTGATATCCCCCCCCCCCCCTGCCATGAAATTTTTGGTTCGTCTGGGTGAGCACTATCATAGATGGCACAAGAACTAGATGTCGCATGGCATACTTGAGCAGAGTGTACAGATTGTGAAATGGTTAGTGCATTCTGGAAGGGACAATAACATGTTTTAGAGCATGCCGAAAGCAAATGTTTTTATAAAGCAGTTTCGTATACATTTGATCGATTTCCTCAACACTTCAGATTCGAAAAAATATGAATCACTCGACTTATACATCACTTCAAATGTTGTGGTCCATTCCGGAATGGACCACCCAGCCATATAAATTTTGTATACATTTTTCGTACTGCATGCGACATCTAATTCTTGTGCCATCTATGGTACTATCTATCTACTGACCTCCTAGTGGGAAACACCCTGTATTATACAGGGTGCAGGATATTGGAGACGAAAATTGGCAAGGATAAACAGGAATGTAGTTTTCGTAATCAGAACAGATTTCTAGTGAAATTAAATGAAACTTTTTAATTTGACTAGAAATCTCTTCTGATTGTGAAAACTGGATCCGTGTTTAATTAAACTGAATTCGGCTTAAATTGACTGTAAACTTAGGTGATATATCTAACTGATTAGGTCGGTTGGTTAAACTAGAAATCTTCTTTGATTAAATGGAAAAGCATTTTGAAATTTAATAGTTATTCTAGTTGACATATTGGAAACAAACTTTTAAATTTACTTAAAACCCAGTTCATAAAATAAGACTGGATATATAGTTTACATGTCCGGAAATCTGTTACATATTCGATAGAAATGCAATTGAAATATTCAACTGGACTTCTGCTTAAATAATTCCAACTAGATTTTTCACTAGAATATCTAGGAGATCCACTCTAGTTCACTTTTAATATGGATCTAGTTGAATCATACTTCGCACACATTAGGCAAAATTAAGATTAACGAAAACTCTCATCTGACAAAAGTAAGTAGATATATATGTACAGAAAACGGTTCGTTGCATTTAGCTTAATTATACTCTTCCTATCCGAGAAAGATGTGGAAAACATATACATAATGCATATACCAAAATGCAGCATAGATATGTACCATCATCACTGATTTTGAACATCAAATGGCTTTTAAGGTGTACTAGTTCATATTCGCACGTTCACTTCTTCTTCGTGTAACTTTTGTCATCGCTAGATGAGCTCCAATGTGAATGCAAGGTCTTAAGGGATTATCAAGAAGGTTGTCGTTGAAATTTCTGTATTTCACTTAATCATCATAGGGGCGGAAATTGATTTTTGTAAGTTTACGTAAAAGCAGGTCTTGAAGATCTTGTACATAGGTGATAGCCCATGGGATGTAAAAATAATATGTTGGAAAAGTGTACAGTGACAGTAAAGCTCCGTGTAATTTATACCTGTATATAAATATCTAACTAAGGCACTATGGAATAAAATTCTGTATCCTTATATGTACATACTAATTATAGTGTAAAAGAAAAATTCTCTAGCTATTATAAAATTTCCAAGCGCATGCATATTTCAGAGAGGAGGTATTCCCTTTTCTTTCCCAAGAAAATTAAATTCGATGTAATTGTGTAAGATAGTTTTATATATGTACTTACATATATTATAACTATCTATGTATGTATGATATCATATCCTTAGATTCTTGATTCATAAGACATAGTCAAGGCACTGCCCAGAACTGTTAATTTATTAAAATAGTTCGTAAGTTGTAGAGAAATTTATTAAAAGCGAAAGTGCTCAGAAGTTATTGGCTTGGAAAACTTTCTGAAGTCATGCATAAAAAAAAAGTGTTTTTTAGCCAAGCGTTTATCCTGTATTAATTACATAAAGAAAAGGCATCCGTGTGTAACTATCCATTCAATCTATTAAAAACTTATTTTATTAAGAAATTACGAAGCTGACATAAAATTTTTTAGCTGCAAAAGTCAGGAAACAAAACATATTAATTTTTCGACTTCATCTATTCCCCGAAATTTTGGAAATGCTGAAAATAAAGGTTTTATACTCCGCGACAAAAGGATACGACAAGTCATTATGGCGGAAAAATGGCATATAAATACAAGTGAAACAAGCAAGCTGAGTTTTGGATATTGTGCGTGTGTGGAAGGGGGGAGGGGGGCTTAGAAAAGCTTAACTTGAAATTGTCGACCAAGATTTCCAATAAGCTTTCTCCGCCATCTTGAAAAAAGGGGTAAATTTGGATTTTTTTGCAATAACTCGGCTCTCCGTCACGGTACGAAAATTATGATTATATACTTTTTTGTTGCTTTTTTTACACTGTAAATTTAGGTGGAATTTTTCACCTAGCGTTGACCGTTGTTGAGATATCCAACGAGAAAGTAAAAAATTAAGACACTGTAACTTGTTTTTTGCTGTTTTCTTCTTTCCCGTGATACATATCGAAAAAATGTCCATTATCAAACTTGTGGGGCATGTTAATACGTGCAATGTCATCTTTATGTTTTTCTTTTTTGAGACAAAAATTACGACTTTTAGATGGCCACATTGTGAGGTGGTCAGACAGTAAAAAATTAAGAGACTGTAGAAAAGATTATTGAAGTACAATATAAATAAATAAAACAATAAAATTATGAATCATACGGGTTCAGCAGTGCTAAAGTCCATTATTTGTTCGTCGCCAATCCCATTCCTGAGGATCCTTGTAATACGCGAGATACGTTTGCACCTGCAGATACGTACGGAATATATGCTGGCGTTTTTCGTTGGTGGGAGTAGTGAGAGGTTGTTCAATATTCTTTTAGTCACTGATTTAGCGAAGCGGTGGAATCGTGAAACATTTAAAAAATTTTTCTTGCGTATTGCCGCCATATAGGGCTATGAAGAATCGTTCTCCTGTGGAATCTTGTTTGAATAATTCCACCGATGACCGTAGCTCCACTATGCTTTTCAAGAGTATTGATGAATTTTGATTTGCCAATATTGAAAAAAGACGATGTAGTATCACAACCGCTAAAAGCATGATTGAAAAGTACGTTGTCGAGAACGTACTAATCGGAGAGCAGAGTTTTACGGTTTTTTTCATTTTGTTGGTTTTTGGAAATATACGTTTGTTTGTCTCGCGCAAGTCCACTGATTAAAACCAAAATTTCAACAGAGCCATAAATCGATGCTATAATTCAATTGCCATGGTAACGATAAGAGTATTTGCATCCTCAAAAGCCTGTTCACCCTTAATTTCAACTTTTGCAAAATAACGGCGAAGCATTTGTATAAAGTTATCTTTTGTGTCTCTTACAAGAAAATTCGATGAGTATTCCGAGCAGGAAGACTGTGAACCTGGACCGTCGAAACGAAGAAGAGTATGGATATTAAAAACGGACATCCATTCATTTCCATCTTCTAAAACACAAAAACAATTATTTACTAGTAAATTTCATGTGTGTGATTCATAATTTTATTGTTTTATTTATTTATATTGTATTTTAATAATCTTCTCTACACTTACTTTCTGACCACCTCACATTGACCTAAAGGTCGCAAATTTTGTATCAAAAAAGTAAAAAAAGATGACATTGCAGGTATTAACATGTCCTACAAGTTTGATAATGGACATTTTCTAAGCCCCCCTACACAATATCCAAAAATCAGCTTGCTGGGTCCACTTGCATTTTCAAAAGTGTATAATGACTGGACTATGTATTTTTTCCGATTCTCTGACTAATGAGTCATGTTGCAAAATTCGTTTACCTGTTTAAAAGAACTAACCTAAGGCTGAATTGCATAAAATAAAGCTCTCGTTTCCGAGCTGCCAAAAATTTAACTATGTAGTAATAGTAGTGTGAGCTTTCGGTCAAATCAAATTAGCAATGCCTACCAATATTATACCCTAGACATACGGGCAAAAACAATGATTATTCGTTCATAATTGATTTTTTCAAAAATCGCCTTACCTTTGAATTTTAATTTTAATTATTAAAAATCTGGGTAACTTGATTTTTGAAAAAAAATCAATTACGAATAAATGATCTTTGACTTCGTCCGTGTGCCTAGGGTATTACTTACTATTCAAAGTTACATACCTACATACATATATACAAAACCGAGTATTTGCTTAGACTACTGGATCGTGTCATTACTACGAGAATCTTTTGATAATTAAAATGAATAAATCTTTCACTTTTTATCAAAATAGAAGTTTACAGATTTATTGTTATAAAATAAACTACTTACGGGATTTGTCCGGTTTTTGGGTTCCTGAATAAAGTTACCTCAATCTTCATTCTCGTGTAGCCGAGTTACGGGGGTCTCAATTTAAATGTTATAAAAACAATCAAGCATAACATGAAAATTATTAACAAATTTCGAAAAACAGCTCCGGCAGCATTTACAAATATGTTTGAAAAACCTATGTACGAAAAAAAAATAAAAATTGGTGTGTACATGAAAAAGTTTTTAGGACCGAGAGGAAATAATACGGTTTTTTAAGATTTTTGATTAAATAAAAAAAAAAAAAAACATATTTTTCAAAAATATAAGCCCTGTAGCATTTGAACTGCAGAGCTTCTAATATTTGGCGAAGGTTTCAAGTCAATATCAAAGAAATTGTCGAAAATAATAAGGCTGAACAAAATGCTTGCAACTTTATTCAGCCTTAACTAAGAAATCTATAAGAGTGATCCTTTTACTAATCGATTCATTTTTGCAAGAATTTTTCTATATTTATTGAAAAACTGGTGCGACGATAAAACAGGGGAGGTAGGTGGTGCATTTAACATCTAGTGTTCATGTAGTAAACAGGTTTACAAGTGTTACAGTATTTCTTCTGCAAATTACATCTTTGTACAGTATTTTGAGTATGTAATAAGATTTCTTTTTGCGCGATTATAATGGATCGCAGTAATAAATTTACAAGTAATTTTATCTGATGAAAAGAGATTTACATTGGATGTGCAAAATGCAATTACAACTGCTTGGGCGTTACTTCCTCGAAAACATATAAATCTTTACCTAACCGAATGTTAGAAGTAATAAAAAATAAGAAAAAAACACATTATTAATTAAATAAATATTCTCTATTTTTTTTTTACACATCACTTGGATTAATTTTAATTTTCTTACCCTGTCATATCTTTTTGTCGCACCAGTTTTACAATAAATGTAGAAAAATTCATTGAAAAATTAATCAATCACTCATGTAGATTTCTTAGTAAAGGATCTTTACAATAAGCAAACAAATTTTACAACAATTCATCAGTTCAGAGAATCGGAAAAATTTTAAGGGGTGGCGTATCATTTTGTCGCGAAGTGTAGAAGCCAGTGGAATTATTGTAAAATTCAAATAATTTCTAACGAACACAACAGAAAAGTAAACATGCCAACAACCTCCAGGACCAACCAAAATTAATATTTCTGAATGATTTCATCCTGTAAATTAAGTGGAATAAGTGGCTGCGCAGGACTAGTGCCCAGTGGGTGAGTATATGGTCCAAAAATACCAAAATCTGTAAATTTACAGATATGTAATTTGTGAGACATTGTGTTATCATAGAATCATGGAACACATTCATATATTTAACACAGTAAAAGAGATGTGTGAGTTACACGTTCATGTTAAATATAGAAAAATTAGTAGATTGTGGAAAAGTATATGGAACTCGGTGGAATGCTGAATAATCTTATATCCTAAGCAGACGGACGAAAGCAATGATCATTCATTCGAAATTGATTTTTTAAAAAATCAAGATACCCAAGGTTTTGTGAATTAAGACGACAGTCCTGTCAATTTTAATATGTAATTGACAGCACATTTTTAATAATTAAAATTCAAATTCAAAAGTAAAGCGATTTTTGAAAAATTCAATTATAAACGAATGATCATTAATTTTTCCCGTCTGCCTAGGGTATTACGTTCGTATAGTATTTCTACATTTTGGCAGTATATTTAACTAAATTATGTAAAAAAAAACCATTGTTTCACTATAATTATGCAAAATATAATTGAAAATATGCTTAGACAGTCTATAATGACTTAATTTTTAATTAAATGGAGTCAAATGTGCAGTGTGTCACTCAAATAAAGTCCATCAAGGACCCATTTTCAATATTTCGCTGTATTTTCAAATGTACCAAATTTTACTCCATTTAGTAAAATTACAGTAAAAGTGCCACTTACTGTCATTAAAATGAGCTGAATTTATTGGAAAGTGGAAAGTTTTTCCAATAAAGTTAGCAGTGACAGCAATCAGCTGATCATGAAACTACAGTAATATTCTTAATAGCATTTAATTAAATTACTGAACTCTGCCATGATGTTTACTCACACTTAAACTATCAATGACATTCCAAATGAAATAATTTTCGTCTATAGTCTGTCCCCTCTTCATTTCCTGGAAATGATTCAATTTCAAATTAAGTCATTAAGGACACAGTCTGTCTAGGGTATTATAAATAATGTTTGTCAGAGTATTTTTTTTTTCATTCACAGCCTTTACAACAATACAGTAAAATAACTGGATATAATTTTATCGATATTTTACACAAAAACAAAGTAATTTTATAATTCATGAAAAGTAAACATGGGCAAACATTGTGATAACGATTATCGTAATAAAGTTGCATTTTTCTCCAATATAATACACCTGATATTCGTTTCGGGAGTTCAGATGAGGTCCTTTAATATTTAATTTGTTCATCAATGTCCTTCTTTTCGTAATTAAACAGAATCTAAGATTAAGAGGAGTCAGTACCAATATTTGCAAGTTTCATACATTTTTCAATGTGAATATCTTAAATTAAAGGTAAAGAAGAAGTCTAGTAAATAACGTCGGCAAAAAAAAAAAAAAAGTGTATTGGAAAGGAGATATTAGCTCGGAAACTTGTAAAAAATGGTAAAAACTGATTTTTTCAAATCAAATTCCTCTTAGTAGATATTCTCAATTCTTTATATTGCGACAATTTTAGAGAGATAAAGCCTAGATCTAGCAAATAACGTCAATTTTTTTTCATTTTTAGTCGCGCATTTCTTAATTGTTTAACTCTAATAGTACTTGTCTTTTATCTCGATATTTCACAGACGCGACGTAAAATTGCAATATTTCGTTGAAAGTTTTAGAAATATAAAGCAAAATTAGTATATTTAACAATTATGTCCCAATTTTTAGGAGAGTTAATTCTCTTTAAAAATTTTAAATTTCTTTGAACTGCAAATTTTCATTTTCGTCTTAAATTGTCGCATGTTGGATTTCTGTCTTTTACTCTAGATGTCTCTAATGTGACTTATGGTCTAGGTCTAGGCTAATTTTATATGAAAAAACTCTTTATGCAAACGAAAAATCTTTAAAAAAGAAATTTCATTGCAAAAAGAGGGCTATTTGCTTTGGCGTATACGGCAGGCAGGAACCAAGCCGTACTGACGATTATACGGTTCCTGCTTGTATGAAACGCCCTCTTTTTGCAATGAAATTTCTTTTTTAAAGATTTTTCCTTTGCATAAAGAGTTTTTTCAACTTAATTCTCGAACTGCAGACTTAACAGCAAACTGAATCAATTTCATATTGACTTATTTCGCTATGAATTTTCATAGCAAAACTCTAATTTTATATGCATTTTCATACTTTCAGGACACAAACCTACGTATAGTAAGTTTTATTGCCTACAGGCTCGCTGGTATGTAAATTGAAATTTTTGCTGAGTACTGACTCCTCTTAAGTTTTTAAGAATAACTAATTTAAAGCAAAATTATGGATGTGATTTCACTTATTGGTAAGAATAACTACTTACTTATAGAAAATATGTAAAGATTTAAAGAAGGCGAGTGTCTAATATTCGATTGTAGTCCAACTAACTCACGATAAAATATTCTTTTATATACACATGTTCACATCTCGGTTACTACTTCCACTATGCTGAAGACAACTAGTTCAAAAGTCGTAGCCTATATAATGAGTTTTTAATTACAACGGTACGTACATTAAAAATGAGAAAGAACAAAAAACATGGAAGACCGACCAATGTGCGGAGATGCGATTAATTAATATCCTTAATGCGAACCTCTAGTCCCTCTTACGATTACTACTCAGATGAGTCCTAATATACTCCATCTTATTACTTCCATGGAACCATTTTTTCCTTTCAATCCGCTTTTATATTTTTTCCCCATTCTCTTCAAACTCGTTTTCAGCATACTTATATACATACATACATATATAGTTAGACACTCTCGTACCCACCCCCTACAATTAGTATTAGTCGGTACTTAAGTATTATCAATTCAACTTTTCAGGAGCACAGCCGAGATATTTTCAACAACTAATTCTATTTCCATGGAAATCTACTTTTAACAGCAGGTGGTTGGCTAGCTCCGGTAACTTCACATTACAAAAAAAAAAAAAAAAAAAAATCTCTTAACTGCACTCACTGTGTTGTAGAAGTTTTTAAGTCAAATCGAAAATAAAAAAGCGAATCCCATCCATCAGGAATTCAGGGATGAGATGTTTATTTTTTTATTTTCCTCCTAATTTTTTTTTCTTTTACCAAATGCCTGCATAAGTCTTTAGTCACGCGAGTTCAAAAGCAAACGTAAAACCATTTGAGCGGAAGATATTTCAGCAAATCTCATTAAAATTGACCTAAATCAAGGCGAAGGCTAGCGCTGGATTTATCTACTTTTTGTGTGCTCCAGAAATGTAACCCCCTCCGAACCGTTGTGGTTATTTAACTGTTGGCTATATATACTCCCATTCTCGTGGGGAGTCATTAATTTCTTGCAATACATTTAGCAGCACACAAATTTTAAGTCCCAAGACAGAGAGTTGAAACTTTAGTTATTCGCCTTACTGCGGCAGCGGGTGTGACAGGAAACTTCATCAGCTTTTGTTATCAACTAGCCCCCCTCCCCCCGCCGTTCTTTCTTCTTATGTAGACCCAAAATCAACTGATAGAGCATTAATGATTCAGAATGCATCCAAACTGATAGCGTAGTGCTATGATTTAGTTTTCTCACGTCTTCTATCCAACTTAAAATTTCTTTAAAGTTGTTGGGAAGATGCCGTAGAAGATTAACTTTTGGTCCTTGTAACAAAAAAAAACCTCAAAATAAAAAGTTTGCTACTTTAGAGGCAAACCGATTCGAGGTATGCTAGAAATGTACCTACATACATACATACATACATATATGTATATACAGTACAGACATCCTTGTGTCCAGCTCGGAATCAAGAAGAACCAGGAAATTCTATGGTAAAGAGGCTGTGACGAACGATTGCAAGTAATAAAATGTCCTTTCAGCGATAAAGCTCGTGGCTTTTGTGGTGTAGAGTAACACATGAATTTAAATTTCTAGCACGCAGTTAGGAATATGAAATTTTGACCTCTTTAAATATTTATTATAATTCCATTCCGAAAATATCTGACTATCTGGAAACGTTTGCAAAATTTGAATCGAGAGAATATTCGATGTCGCACATAGCACAGACAATTTTCCAATTTTACGGAGATTAATGGGAAAATTTTTGAATTTTAAGGTTTTTATTTTTTATGTAAGTATTTCACTTTTATATTTACTAGTTGGAGTGTCCTAAAAATCTCGTAGGGATTTAATATTATGCTGGAAATGGTGATGTGCAATTGTTGCATGAATAACGATGCACGATTAGGAAATGGAGTAGAAATAGAGACTAAGTCGAAAAAGAAATGAAGAGATATTGGATGAACGGAAGGAAGGTGGTGTTTTAACATACACGAGACATAAAACAACAGCAGAATGTGTACCTTGGTATACTGTGCCTGTCAAAATGACAGTGAAAAATGTTTTTGGCATAATAATAAAACGAATACTTTTAAGAAGTCTAATGAACTGCTGGTATCGATTTTACCATATGTAATTCAGTTTCAGATATAACTATGCAATATTACACAAAAGTTTTACAATATAATTGTGGCAAATTACAATTTGTGAGTAAAAATACCAATAACTATGTAAAAACAGAGATGAGTATATTTGCATATCCATATTCTATTAAGTAATTTTACTCGCTTCGTAGGAAATATTTCCAAACTTATGTAGTAATTTTACACTACACTCCATATATAGTTTTTGATATAGTGAAGTTTCGATCTATGTATAATATCATTTCTGTTTGCAGGGACTAGTCTTACATGAATGACAACGTAGTTATTGATAAGGCATCACATGCTATAACAATCAACCCCTCAAGGTCTTGCCTTGACTATTAGCCAATATCTCAAGTCTCTCGTTGGAATCACTAGTTCGCAGTTTTGTGAGAAATATACCAAAAGCGGCTCTTGGATTTTTACATCTCTGGCTTAGTGAGGGGGTTTCCTCCAATATGGAATCGAATTGATCGCAATTGTGTCCGGTTCAAAAATGCATCTCTTCATTAGTCACAGCACCTCTCGTGTTAAAATCTAGCTTAGAACCTCCTTGTAAATCGTTCCTCATCATGTCACTAATACCACTGAGCTGGGCTGCATTGAAGTGAAGTCATGAGTGATACATTGCAGAAATGAGGTAGTTCGGTCCAGTTATTACTCTCTAGGTGTTCTCGCGCAAATTCTAGCACCTGTCGTGTCCCAAAAGCAATCGAATCAATAGATAGTTTCCACAAGAAGATATAAGGAATGTTTAGTGCCTGCTTTATTGTGGGCTGAAGCAGCGCGACAACTCAGGTAAACAGATATGAATAATAGGTAAGAAAACGTGTTTTTAAAAAAAAACATATACGTAGGTATATAGAGAAATTAGACAAAATAGTTATTTAATTATTTAAATAACGACAAAAAAAAAAGGAATAAGACATTAAAAGTATAGAGAAATTCCACAAAAGACACAAAAAGGTACAATACATTCAAAAGAAAAAAAAAGATTTAAAAAAAAATATTATTGGACAAGTAAAAAGAAAAAATTGAAGGAACAAGAAATACGTAATATATGTAATAGAAATGAAAAAAAAAAGAGAAATTAAAAAGAAGAAGAAGAATATTAAACGTTTCAAGATAGTTAAATGTTCAAAACTTAAAAATATCGAATAATATAGTAATAAAAAAAAAAAAAGATTTTGTAAAGAAGTAATAAGAGAAAAGATGTTGAAGTAAAAAGAAAAGCTAATAGAGAAGAATTTGTATTGTTGTTTTTAAATATAATAATTGCTGAAATAAATAAGGACTAATTAGAAAAATTGAGTAGTTCATTTCACCTAGTTTAAGAAGAATAGAAGGTTGGTCATAGGTCAAATAAGAATAGGTAAGATCCTCAAACCTACGATCGACGTATCCAACGCTTCCAGAGCGTAGACGATATGCAGTTTTAGAGCGACACTATGAAGTAAATAGCGGAGTTAGAGTCTGATGCAGTGGCAACCTTCAAGGGTGGTGTGCTTAATCATGCTAGTCAGGTACACCTAACTGGAAGGAAGTTTGAAACACTGGAAAAAGTTCGAGAGGAAGCTCTTTACTTCGAAAAGGACTCAGAAAGACTTCAAAACATGGCACCAGAGACTCTGAAGGAAGCACAGGAATTTTCCAGAGAAAGGATACAGGAAGGATGGAGGACTAAAAACTTTAATGTCGAAAGACAGAGACCTTTTCCATCGGAATGGAGGCCAGTCCAATCAGGAATAAACTGGCCCAGGTCTATCAAATGCTTCAAATGTGGACAGATGTGGCATATTTCTAGGGAATGCCAGCAATATAGGCACGAAGCGTCCAAAGGCCGAATACATCAAATCAGAGTCGCAGATATAATAGAAGTAGTTTGTGGAAAACTTCATCCACGAGGGGAGGGGCTTTACTGCCATTTCTGCGAGCACGGGACCACTATATGGAGAATTGTCTCAAGAAATATCTAGCAGAGAAGGCCAATGAAAAATTAAATTTTCAGAGTAAGTTTGTCATAACAGTCCAATCGAACATAGCATTAGAAGGTAAGTTGAGACTTTTAATAGATACCGGATCTACCTGTAGTATAATTAAGATTAATAGGATAAAGAGGACTATGCCCGTACAGACACATCACAAAATCAGAATTGGAGGACTGTTCGGATCCACTAGGAGTTCCATAGGCACTTGTGAGGCAAAGTTGCAGATAGACAACAGCCAGCATGCCTGCAGATTTAATGCCATTACTGATACGGACTCAATTCCAGCCGACGGTATACTTGGAATGGATTTCCTCAGTGGCAGAGCTATAATCGACTGCCTAAATATGAAGCTTCTGATACAAGACGCCAGCAAAGGCATAGAAGAAAAAGCTCCTTGTGAAAACATCGTAGCTTGTGCACAAGTGGGACCAACAGCTTGGCAGAGTAGAAGTCAAGAAAATACATTCCAAGCCGTGATAGAGAAGGAAAAAATCAACACGACAGAAAAAATAGTACCCACATGGCAGGACCCATTTCTGGTGCCCTTCTGGGAGAAGATACCTATCACACCTCACGAAAATTCTGAGCTTAACAAGCCTATAACCGCAGAATCTGGCGAAGGGTTTAGCAGTCAACGTAGATACACTGAACACAACGGAATTAGTCTGAAGGATAGACTTGCATTTGTAAGAATTGCTAATGCAAGAGCCTGTCCGGTAAAAGCATCAAATTCCTCGAATAAACAACCGCGTAAGTATTCCGAAAAACCTGCATGGAATTATGAAGGTAGAACAAATTTCTATTCACAACAAAGGCAAGATCAGGGGCTTTGGCGAAGAGGTAAGCTTAAATTTCAAGGATATAGGAATAAATCGGGTAGATCAGGATTTAAGCAGCAATTATGGGATCCGAACTTCAGTTGAGCGGAACATTGGACTTCTACTGCAAGTTTCATGACATCTTATGAGGAAAATGTTGGTAAGTTTCCGGGAAAAGTGATGCTCAGCCGAAGTTTTCAACAGGGGCCTTCGAATTTTGTAAGTCTTTTGAGTGGCGACTTTTCCTAAGTTTAAATGATATGACATAGCTTTATAGATTTATAGGTCAAGAAAGAAAACGCGACTCTGAAATGAACGGCTAGAATTGCTGATTATTTCGCTAGAATGCGCCCTTGGCTGCTGGAAGAAGAATCTTCCTTATATTGGGCCATAACACGGCAGTGAATTATGAAATAACTAAGAAATATGTTATTTGGCTATTGCTAAAACTGACATGTATAGTAAAGTGTAACTCTGAACTGACTGGGATTTGGAACTAGGTGAAATACTAACGTCTATTCAGCTCAATAAGAGCTATCCAACGATGTATTACACATGGCTATTGGAGGGGAGTACCAAAATTTGCCTCATCCTTTGTATACTTCTATACTACTACCTATTTTCTCAACTGTAAGTAAAACGTTCAATTCGATCTCATTTTCGTGTTCCCCTATCTCCGCATTACCTATTAAAACTGCAGATCCATCTAAAGAGGAAATATTACTTTCGAAAAATCAGATATAAAAATCAAATACGCAGGAATATCAATAATGAATAAAAGTTCAAGTTAATTTTTCTGCACAAAGCCACTATATATGTACCTGTGTATGGCAGTATGCATGTGAGAGAGTCAATAAGGGAAATTGGAGCTTTCTTTAATTTACACACAAAAGAAACAGACACTGTGAGCACAATCTCGGTATAGAACTCTTGAATTAACTGGTCCATTAACCTATGTCAAGTGTTTTTCACACGAAGACTGTTTTCTTGTTCGCACTCTTGACGTCTCTCCTGATGTTGTTTTGAAAAGTTCTCTTGGGAAAGTTTTACTTTTTGGGGTTGCTTGAAGGAGGTTCGTCTTTCACTTGGTGTACATTTACTCGAAAAGTAGACGTAAAAAAGGGGGGCGCTTATTGAAATCTGAATGTAAAGTGCTCCTTCATTCTTAATCGCGTGTGCTTACTTTGCAACACTTGTCATCACATTCAAGACGAATAAGTGTTTAAGTGAAGGGTGAATTCGGCTGTTCGGCCTTAAATCCATTGTTTGCTCCCCAAAAATATCTTTATAAAAATATATGTAGATATATATTATATGTATGTATACCTATATATTTCTGTATGTAATTTTTGCTATTTGTATGCCTGTCTATCAGATATTTTGATAGCGAGGCGTTACAGTTTAAATAAAGAGCGAATCGAAGGAAGAAGATAATCTTTATTTTATTTACCTGTGTAAATATCTAGGACTGATTTTTCCTTCTTTTTATTTTTTCAATTTAAATTGAATTAATCGAATTTGATAAGGAGTACACAATCACACAATATCGAATGTCATGTTAGACAAGAATTTATTTCAATTCTTAAACAGAGGTAAACTTCTAGTTAATAGGGTCCTGATTTTTATCTTAGTGAAGAGATTTGGTGAAAATCTAAATGAATTAATTCCTATGGGGAGCTGTACAAATAAAATAGAGTATTTATGTACATTTACTTGAACGATATATTATGTATGGGCAGGAAAATTAAATTGTTTATATTGTTGTACTCCAGGATGGCAAATTTAAACCAAACATAGCGTTGAAGATGTTACAGGACAATTAATCTCAAATGCAGATGATCAAGCAAAGGTGATTGGTATGAATGAAAATAATGGTTGAAAAAAAGATCAGAAAAAATCGTTTATTTTTTTCATTGCAAAATTTTTTCTTAAATATTTTATGAAATTTTAACGGACATTTTTTTTTCCATCAAAAAAGCTGCAACGGAATCAATCTATTTTGTAAGCATAAAACCAGGGAAAATGTTCAAAAAGTGTTACATACTAAAAAACAAAACTGTTAATCATCCACCGATCGCAATCTTTTGGACCTATGCATAATCGAAGATAGTTTTTACCCTATATAGGGGAAGGTGGGGCAAAACCGGGCAGGCATGTCAAACCTAGTGCATAACGTTTTTATAGATAAGTACTTCCATGTTGACAAGTGAGGTTGTCAACTCGCTTCGAGATACCAGTCAATTAATTTGTGACAGCGAACAATATTCGTTGCATTACCTTATCTGTGCTTGCGAATAATTGTACAGTTTTTCATAAAACTACAGATCACGTGAGCACCAAGTTCTGTGATTTTAATTTTTGGTAAGTAACAAACCTCTTTATTCTGTAGCTTCTTCAGAAATATTTATCACCAGTCTATCTGCTAGGATGGCAGCCATTTATTTCTGAAAATTCCTGTAGGGATAATATCGGGTACCAAGGAGCAGTGATGGATCCAGGATTCCGGTGGGGGGGGGGGCAACTGTGGTTTAAAAATGGTATATGCTGAAAACTGAACAAAAGTTTGAAGACACGAAACACCACTCGCAAATGTCAAATGCACAAAATTTATCATTTAAAAGATACAAGTCGAACAGATTACCAAGTAGCCACCACTTGCAACGAAGAAAGTTGCTCAAGGTTTTTTGCTGCTCCGAAAAGTCAAAGGGGATGTTAGTTTATTCATTTTGTTTTGGTTTGTAAATGGTGGAAGTGTAAAACTTCCCAATCATCCATTTTAGTTAGTAAAACTAGGGAAATGTATTTCATTCAAATTCACGAATCATAAATTGTATCTTTATAAAATACAGGAATTAAAAATTTACATTTATTTAAAATAGCAGTCACAGAATAGTTGCAATACATACTTTGTACATAAGTAACTTCGTCGACAAGTTAAGAAAGTGTGACTTCTTTTGATTTTTATATTATTAAGCTCAGCTCAGGAGATATCCTATGAACTGTGATGCGAAGCACAGCATGACAAGAAGGTGATAAAGAAAGGAATTAGGGAATGTGAGCAAGGTGGCGAAGGTGCTGATGTATGTCACCCTTAAACTTTCGCAGATTGCATGCCGGAGGAAAGACAGAAGATTGGAGACTGTTCCACGTTCGCACACGACCGAAAGTATTTTGAAGTGTAAAAGGATGTGCGCGGCTTGTAGTGCGAGTATTACATGGAGGAATCCGGGATCAGATTAGACATTTCATCAGAACATTGAAAGGCAACCAACATTGCAGCGGTGCTCGTATAAGTCCATATGACAAGTTTTTGCCGCATCGACAATATGCAACCAAGCTAAGGCTCTGCGACCAGCCCCGGCCTACATATGGAAATTGTATTCCATTCTAGGTCTGATGTAGGACTTGTAGAGGAGCGCTAGAATCGGTGGGCTGAAGTATTTCTTACACCTTTTCAGAAATTCAAGATAATTTCGTTGCCTATTTGACAACAGAGAACTTGTGATCTGTTCAGGTTAACATACTGCAAATATTAATGTCAAGAAGGCATAAAGACGGTGTATCGTCAAGCAGTGCTCCATCAACGGGAATGGAAAAATTATGATCAGTTTTGGAACTTAGATGTATTGAAGTCGATGCGATTCGGTTTGCCCCAAGCGAGGATATTATCAAGGTGTTTATTCAAGGATCAAATCATGCAATCTAGTTTGATAGATGTGACATTTCCTCTGTAGTCCCCAAGGGTGTCAAGGGAGTAAGCGAAACAAAGGGTACTGTCATCGGCAAAACAATGGATGGGATTGAAAGTACGGAAAGCAGATCATTAATGAAAATTGAGAAGAGAGATGGAACGATAGCAGAGTTCTGAGGCACTCCGGAATTTATTAGCTGAGATTGAGATGTAACGCCATCTAATATATAATCCGTATTAAGCGACCAGATAAAACACTTTACATTCATAATAGAAGAGGACGAGAGAGGCAAAGTGCTTTTAGTTTGGCTAAAAGAACTGAACTTCAGACAATATTATAGGTCTTTGAAATATCTAGGGCGACAATTTTGAACTTACCAAAATTGTGAAGACTACGGTTTCAACTTTCCGTAAGAAAGGTCAGCAAGTCTTCAGATGAGCGTTCAGCTCGGAATCCATATTGGCGATCGTTGATGAGATGATTAGTTACAAGATACTTCATTAATTTGGAGTTAATGATAGATTCAAAAACCTTTTAAAGAATCGAAGTGATTGTAATTAATCGATAATTTGAGCGATCACTACATTTTCCTGTCTTGGGAATAGGCTGAACGTGAGGTAGTTTCCATGCAATTGGAAATTTTCCTGTCGAATAAGACAAGTAGAATAGTTTTCGCTGAGCTTTAGCCAAGAATGAGGCATAGGTTTTATTTAACGGGGCCTTGAAACAATCAGGACCTGCAGCTGATGGAGACGTTGATCTCCTTAAGGACCTTGAACATATCTCTCGTATGGATGTGTATTGGCTTTTGTACACATCTACAAGGGAGATGTAAAGTGGGTGGAAAAGTTTGAAGTATAGTTATATATATTAGTTTTATTTAGGGAGTCAACAGTCACTTCATTGTAAAGTAGTAAAGGAATAGAGGAACTGCTGAGGTTGCTCCTGATATTTTTGACCTGGGACGAGAAACCTTTGCTGCCTTTGCGTCTTGCCAATATTCTCAAGTTCTGGTCAAAAACAAATTGTTCTCTTTGGATAGTGTTTCAGTTCTGGACATGGATGCAATTGATAGGTGCGAAAAGCAAACTATTTCGCTTTTATTGCTTGGTTGTACTTATCGTTAAACCAAAAGCAATTTTGCTATTGTTAAGATCTGCTGTGTAACTACCAAATGTATTCACGCATGCTCAAGACTTAGAATTGTACTAAATTCAAATGTGCGTTCATCAACATCCCTTGAAGCAAAACAGACCGACCAATCAAATTCTCTAGGCTTTCCAAATCTACAGATTTATTTTGTTTTTATTTAACTTTTGGGATAAGTATTCTATAAAAACTATTACATTTTACGAAATAATAATACAAAAAAAAATTATTTAAAAATTAATCTCTTACTTTATGTAATAACACTCACCACAACAATGCACAATGACTTGTTCGCCATTGTGTAGTTTCGCTGAATTTCTCCAATTACGACTTATAATTGTTTCTTGAAATGTTTGTTTTGCCACGCCCACCCCGATAATGTTCTAAGAAGCTGACTTTACATGGAAGGCTTATCAAAGACCCTCTGGCAGCTGTTTTCAATTAAACAAACCTTCCATAGTGAATGAATAGGCTCTGTCTTACTTCAAACAGCCCGAGCAAAGCGACGCTCATGTACAAGTATCCACGCTTCCTGTTTTCTGTATGGGCTTCAACAACCATGACCGAAGGCCAAGGTGCTAGCTAGGGCCTGCGTTCCTAAATGTATCATATTGAACGCTTCCAGGAATTGTTACGTTTTTTACAAAAGCTGCAGTAGAATAGATGTGAATCATTTTGTTAGAAAAAATTCAGAAGATCTACTGTAATTTTTTTTCAGTGGTCTTCAGGGGGGGGGGGGGCGCCCCCTAGCTGGATCAGCCCCTGCCAAGGAGTAGGGTAAAACCGGGTAGTACCCAATTTCACCCCTCGTCATATTTTTGCCAAAAAAACGACTGCTTTGTTTACTATAGTCCTTACAAATGGTTTTTCTTATTATAATACTTTATAACTTTATTATTTTCAAATTAGAATTCTATTGTTTTATTACTTTCTAATGACGTTGTTTGTAATGTCAGGTTCAAAATTCCGAGCAACTATAAGCAAAACACGTCGAGATAAAGTTGGCAAGAAGAAGATATGGCTCTAAAATAAAATTGGGGCGGTATGACACCGTTTTTACAGTAGAGCAGGAAAATGAGCTGAAGGAGTACATGCTACTGGTGGAGGAAAAACTCTTCGGCCTCACCTTGACTCATTTACGGGAATTAGCTTTTCAGTTAGCAGAGAGAAATTGGATTAATCACCAATTCAATAAAGAAAACAAAATGGCTAGGAAGGACTGGCTGTATCAATTAAACAGGCATAAAGACATCTCTCTCAGGAGTTCCGAACCGACTTCATTGGCTCGCGCAAAGAGATCAAACCAGTATGACAGTTCAAGCTTTTTAAAATCTGCTTCAAACTGTCTACGAGAAACACAAAATTTCTCAAAACGGTATTTATAATATTGACGCCCTAAAGGGTTCTGGCCTTAAGTGGAAGGAAAAATGTAGGTTCACATTCATCGGGAGAAACAGGAGCATTGGTTACTGTTGAAACCTGTATGAATGCTACAGGTAATTTTATACCACATATTTTTTTTTTTCGTCGCAAGAAGTCAAACCCTGTGCTGATGGACGATGCGCCTCTTGGTGGCCACGATTTTTCCATGAGTCACGATGGAAAGCTGCCTTTATTGGTTCAGTAAGTTTGTTGAATTTTCAAATCCAACACCAGAAAAGACAGTGCTATTGTTTCTAGATGGTCATGTCGCTCATACCATAAACCTTGAGTTGATTCTTCGTGCAAGAGAAAAAGAAACGTCATTCCCTTGTGTGTCCCTCCACACTGCACCCACAGATTGCAACCACTCGACGTTACTTTCATAGCTCCTCTCTCCACTTACTATGAGTAAGAGGTTAGAATATGAATGATCGACCACCCTGGGAGATAGGTAACAATTAATCAAGTGCTACAATCTTTGACAACTCATTTGTCAGAGCGGCTGCAATGGAAGCAGCCATTAAGGGTTTCGAATTCACCGGGATTTTCCCATTCAATAGAAACGCTATCCCAGAGCATTTGTGTGCTCCTGCTAAAACTACAGAAAGATCTATGCAACCACAAGTGGCTGCAGGAATGACAGATCGAATACCACCCCACCATTAATGTCAGAGGCAGACAGGTCTGGTGATCAGCTTTCGACTTTCTCCAATCTCCTCCCAGCATCATCAACAGCTCCGGGTATTCTTTCAACATCAGGTTGCCACAATCAAATTGCCATATCATGAGGTTGAACACCATCCCACCCTTAACGCCAGAGGCGGACAGGTCTGATGATCAGACTTTAATATCGTCTGATCTCCCAACATCTTCAACTGGTCCGAGTGTTCCTTCAACATCTGGTTGTTCTAAACTTAAGTTGGTCTCGGTTATTAAAAGTTCCCCAATCATGCTGCAATCTACACCCCATGAAGAAGAAAGAATAGATAAGAACTAAGGAAACGGAAATAGAGGAAAAACAGCGATTCTTACAGGTACAAGAGAGCTCGAACAAGAAGAAACTGTCAAGATGAAGTCAAGACAGCAAAAAAGCTTTTTGAGCATCAACTGCATCTAAAGTTAAAGAAAAGAAACAGAAAAAGGACCAAAAGGAAAAGAGGAGAGCTACGAAGGCCATTCCACTGAAGCGTGCTTATTTTGCAATGAGATATATGCTGAATGCGTTGCTGGAGAAGGGTGGCTACAGGGTAACGTGTGCAGCCAACGGGTACATGAAGAGTGCAGCGCATATGAAGGAGAAGGAAAGTTTAAGCAACTTTTGCGATAATGTCATTGCAGAGATCACATTGATAGATTAATGGTGATACTATTGCTAACTAAAGTATCTCAGGTTTTGATAATATACTTTAAATTAATTTAATTTTGATATTCAAGAAATAATAATAATTGGCAGCAGCAAGTGAAAATTATTGATTTTCTCCAATACCCGGTCTTACCTTACCCCTATTCAAAATGAAGGTTTTGACTTGATAAAATGGGTTATACTTTGGTTGTCCATGTCTATCTAAAGAGAATATAGCTGGGAAACTGACATTTTTATAAGGCCCACAATTTCGAACATTTCAAAGAAAAAGTTAAGGTACCCGATTTTTCCCTACCTTCCCTTATGTAGAATGTAGAACTTTCCTCGAAAGCATGATTCGTCAAGATCAATTTTAAATTCCTCCTTCGTTATACAGGGTGTTTCCGCCTATGAGGTCAATAGAACAGGAGGTGATAGTACTCACCTAGACAAACAATAGTAGGGGGAGTGGGCCATATCAACCATTTAGGAGTTACAGGGTGATTAAGAAAAAAAAACTAATACCTGTTTAACAACTGCAGTTAACACATAGGGTGTAATAGGTCAAATTAAAGAGCAAGAGTCCCCAGTTTACAGTTATTTGTCAAAAAAGTTATGTTAACAACCTTTTTCCAAAAAAACAAAATAAAGATCAAGGTAAAAAAAGGTAAGAAAATTCGAAATTTTTATTTTAGACAACCATATAGGGATCAGTTCCAACCTGTTCGAAGTATCAAAAGTACCTGTTCCAAAGTATCAGTTACAAGTCCCAACTTTGGTACAAATAATAAAAGAATATTGTTTTTTGATTAGGGTACACAAAAGATGTGTTAAAAAAATTACAACAACTCTGTATATTATGATTTTATTCTTCGGTGAAATTTTATTTTCCCAAAAAAATAATATTATTCATTTAAATTTATTTAAGAAATCAACGCTCAAAATATTAAAATTGCAATACGGAAACTGAACTGAAAATGTAGCTCTTACTTTTTTTACGACGGATACCTACAGATAAAAGTAAAATATAAATTACAGAAACATATCTGTAAATAAAACCCATTTACTTCCATAAATTTTCCTTGAATTTCAAGATTATGTATTTAAATTCATTTAAAAGGAGTTTCGATACCTGCTTCTATACAGACACACGACTGGGTCAATTGTTATTAAAAAATATGTTACCTACATAAGTAGAATTTAATACAGCCTAAATCAACTGTATTGTATATATTATAACTATTGTGTCATATGTTGTCACTGTTGCATGATAGTTCTGCTTTAGTTTCCTACAATACATTTCAGTCACATTCCAAGCCACCCTACCCTAATTTATCGTACTCTTAACTTCCTGTTGCATAAAGTTAAAGGCCCTTGTGTAGTGTGACTGTGTGAATGTATGGGCTGTATCAGTCAAAGATTTATTTGAAATTTATAAACCACATCATTGGAAAATATAAGACTTGGTATTGGTACTGTCACAGCTACTCTGAAAGTGCAATATGAGACTATTTGGTATTGGTACTGTCACAGCTTTCCTGAACAAGTTGGAACAGATACAGATTAGGACAGGGCTGTACGTATTCCAAAGTAACAGGTTGCTCCAATTTTACCCATCTCTACCACCATAACTCTTCAGAGAAGAGCGAGGCTGGTTGAGCAGTCGTTAGAAAAGCCATGAAGTTCTGCATACAATGTGACCATACGCCCTGTACTTTTAAAGATACAGGGTGTGTTGTGAAAAACTAGATTATCATCCTGTAACTCCTAAACGGTTAATATGGCCCCCCGTTTGCCTATGTGAGTACTATTACCTCCTGTTCTATTGACCTTCTAGGCGGAAACACCCTGTGTGCTCTGCAGACTGGTGTTATGAATGAGGAGAAAGGGTAATTTTTTTATTCAGACCCGAAAGTATTAAATTTTTTTTTATTAGTTTTTAGTTAAATTTTCGAATAAAATAATTTAAGTACAGATTTCAAAAATAATAATAGTAAAAGGAATTAATACAAAATAATTAACAAGTAAAAAGCTAGAATTGTTCTAAGACTAGTTCTTATGATACCTAGATGAATGTCCGTATAAAATTTCTTATTGTCACCGATCTATACAAGTTTGATTTTTGAAGTGGTTTTTCGCATATATTTCTAGAACGGTTCGTCAGACAGAAAAAATTATTATAACCAATTTTATAGGATTTCGTATTCTGAAAAAGTTTTTAGTACAATAAAAATGTCCTAGGATCGTTTTCACAGTATATGAAAAAAACCAAAATTTTTATATGGCAGCACAAAGAAGGGATTGCCCGATTTAGTTAATTTTTGAATTTTTTTTTGTTATTACAATAAAAACACCATGTACCAAATTTCTATGTCAACGCATTCTCAGTCAGCATCGAAATATATAGTTGAAAACGAAATTTTTGTATGGCAACCCCACGAAGGAGTTGCCCGATTTGTCTTATTTTCGAACATAATTTTTTTTTTTTTAAAGTCCGAGTACAAAATTTAAGCTTTCTAAGTGAACGCATTCTCGAGTTATCGTGCGCACCGACGGACGGACAGACGGACAGACATGCAAAAATCAAAATAAATTTTATTATTATGCGTGAGTGTCCAATCCATTTTACTCTACCATCATTATTTCGAGGTACAAACGGAATGACAAACTTAGTATACCCTTTAGATTTCATCTAGGGTATAAAAAGAAAAAATACCTTAAGGCACTTGTTACGAACGCATACAAAATAATTTATATTTTCTCATTTTTTTAATATTCGCCTTTATGTGCTGTACACTTTTTAATATGCTTGAACTGATCCTAGCCACAGAAACAAGATTTTCATATTCTTCAGAGAGCGGTCCATACGTAGAATTTTCTGTATAGTTTCAATTGTTTTTGGGACAGTGGCATAACATCTTTCATTCTTCTTGAGGCAATTACTCCCAAGCTGGAGCCCAGTAAACCATCATTCTACAATAGCAAGCAAGGGATGATGCATAATCGTCAAATAATCATTTTTAGCACTATATTAGCGCTCAATTCGTCTTTAGAGTAATAAAAAAAAAATTATGACTCGAAAATTGTTTTGTGTTAATTCCATTTTTTAACGAAACATTTTTTTTTACCGTGTGGGATAAAGACAACCAGGTTTTGTATCTAACAAAACTTCAAATTCCAAAATCACCACCTGAAATAGACTAACTGCAAAACTCCAGCAAAAACCCTCATACTTTATAGGGTTAATAAGAGAAAGAAAAAAAAACGAGTTTTACTAATTTTATCGAAATTGTGACCATTGCAGTCCCAGACGGCATATTCCATAACATCTAAAACAGCTAGGAATCCTTTCAATAATTCAACCCCTCAGTGCACAAATCGATTAACTCCATAAAAGAAAAGGTAGGAGACATTGATAAATTTTTATACATTTATTGTGAAAAAATATATTTTTAATTCAATGGCCATAAAGACATTATTATGTAGTCTCTCATTACAACAGTTTTTATGGTCGTTGATAATATGTTTTTCACAAGAAATGTATAAAAATTTATCAATTTTTCCTACTTTTTTTTTTTTTTTTTATGGAGTTAATCGATTTGTGCACTGAGCGATTCAATTATTGCTATTATAACTCTGAAGTTGTGCTCTATCGTGCTTACCAAAGTAAAGCAAAATTATACAAAACAAAAAGTTTTTTTTTTCTCATACTTGCTTTGAATTCGATTTATCTAATGTCAATCTGATATCAACTGATCTAATACCCTAGAATGAAAGATATCCAGAATTCCAGAACCAAAACAGTTCAATTCCAACGGATCATTTCATTTTAATTTATTAACGAATGCATGTAAAAATCAGAATCTCATCTGATGCTCTTAGAGCATCTATCTAAAGGCAAATATACCAAAAATTCCTCCAATATAAAACTACTGTCGAAAGGACGTTGTTTCAAATCAAATTTTAAATATATTGAAAATTTCAAGCATAAAAAACAAAAAACAACAACCCCTCAACCAATTCCAACAAATTTCTATGTAAAATACGAGAAATAACTGTAATCGGGCGACTTTTCATTCAGAGCTTTTGTGGTACATTTTAGTATTTTAGTGAGTCACTCACTCTCTGTATATGTTTAACTTTGGACGTTGCTCGCAACAATTCAGATACTTTATAGGAACAGGGAAGTTCATGGGTGTGTATACATAGTAAAATCAGACAGCTCTACAGACAGAGAAGAAAACTTTCAGATAGTTATAAAGGAACTTGAATGGAATACTTCAAATGTTTTACATATTTCTCGACATTATCAACTTTGCTATAATTGAAAAGTTTTGTTACAAATAAAGCACAATGCTTTGGATTTTATGTCTCTGTATATTTTATCCTCCCTCTTCCTTCACGCTAGAGTAGGTACATAGTACACAGTAAGTATAGCTAAGGTACACTACTGTGATTCATTCCAGTTTTCATAGTAAGACAGAGAATATGTTTTCAGGAAATCTGTTCATACCAAAAATATTTTAATATCGAAATTAAATAAATTTGCTTTACAGTCGTGGTTACCCAAATCTTAGAGATGAAAGTTATGTTGATGCGACGCTCAAATGAATTCCTATCTGTTTGACATTTAGCAATTTAAGAGAATGTTAAACGTTAACAAGAATCTAGTTGTTGTGGCTAAAATTTAACTAATCTTGGAAATTTCATAATTAAATAAGTTAATTATTTTGTGAAAATTGATACAAATAATGTGCCAGGAAAGCTTTATAGTTACGCAATAATTGTAGAATTATGTTAGGTAATATTTTTTTGTATTTTCGAAATGAAAAAATTAACACCAACTATTGAGGTGACATTATGGTCTGGGAATGATTTTTTTTAGATACAGGTGGTCCGGTCTTGGGTGTTACACCTGAAGGCTGTAGATAGTTCATGCCTAGATAACGGATTTAAACATATGTGGGTACGTTTTTATATATCACCCTGTAACATCTTAACGTTACACCCTATGATGATATTTATAATTTAAAAAATTTCTTATCGTTGGACTTTTTCAATGGTCTTTCCCCTCCACCGCTCCGTTTTGAAGTTAAGGCTGAGCAGAGTTAAAATTTCGGAATTTTAACTCGGTTTTCTTTATTTGTTTGTTAATTTTATCAAAAACTACGTCATCAATACAAATTTTTCATACTAGATATAAGATGCTCAGAAGCTTGGCATTAAAATGTCCCAAAATGTAACCTTTTCTGAGTTTTCGCATTTTTTCTTGAAAATATCCATTCATATCATTTTCATAAAATAATTGCCTTCTTTTCGGCATTTTTTGAACTTTTTCGCAAGAATTTAAATGTATTTTTTCGTTCCCATATTTTCTATTCCCTGTTTTCAAAAACGCCCCTTGGTTTTGACGCAAAAGATTCAAGTAAGATCTTCCGTGTGTCTGTCTAAAAATTGTTAAAGAGTTTTTATCTTTAAGGCTTCATTTAAAATATAAAATTCATAGTTTGACCTAATGGATGTTAGTAAACATAGTCTAGAAAATTATGATTTTGTTTGTCATATCCATAATTGAATATGCACTTCCCATTGATTCTCCTTACAGATCTTCTGTTCAGGAGAAAAACAAAAGGAGTGGACAAAAATTTAAATTTTTAAACAAAACAAAATCTATTATCAGTTTCTATAGTAATAAAAAAATTGTAGTTCTTTTCTCTTCCCGTAAATTCGTTCATGTATGTTTATTAACACTGATCACAGACATTGATCCCGATCATTATCAGCGGTCTCAAGCCGATTACGCATGACTTAAGAGGAGTCAGTACCAAGATTTGCAAGTTTCATACATTTTTCAATGCGAAATTCTAGCAAACTATTAGTAGCAGAATAATGATTTATATGTTAAATTAAAGGTAAGGAACAGGTCTAGTAAATAACGTCGAGAAAAATAAAAAGAAATGTATTGGAATGGAGATATTAGCTCGGAAACTTGTACAAATGGTAAAAATTGATTTTTTTCAAATCAAATTCCTGTTAGTAGGTATTCTCATTTCTTTAGATTGTGTCTATTTTAGAAAGATAAAGCCTAGATCTAGCAAATAACGTCCAGTTTTTTAATTTTTAGTGGCGCTTTTTTCAATTATTTGACTCTAATAGTACTTGTTTTTTCACTCGATATTTCACCGACGAGAAATTGCAATATTTCGTTGAAAGTTTTAGCAATATAAAGCAAAATAGCATACTTAACAATTATGTGCAAAACAAAATTTAGGAGAGTTAATTCTCGTTAAAAATTTTCAATTTCTTTGAACTGCAAATTTTCATTTTCGTCTTAAATTGTCGCATGTTGGGTTTCTGTCTTTTACGCTAGATGTCTCTAATGTGACTTGTGGTCTAGGCCTAGGCTAATTTTATATGAATTTTCATACTTTCAGTACATAAACCTACGTATAGTAAGTTTTATTGCCTACAGGCTCGCTGGTATCTAAATTGAAATTTCTGCTGAGTACTGACTCCTCTTAAGAAGAATATCACAAAATATTCACTGAGTAAAGGTGAGAAAACATAATGTGTATGATACACGGTAGATGATTGCAGATGATTGCAGATGCGTTCGCACATGTCCCGACCTTAGTTGGTATTTGTGGTCCGAATGAAAGGACTAAAGAATAATCTCCTAGCACACCTAACACTATTATGTTCCTTTTTGCCTGGTTCTTACAAAACTATTATTAATCCAATTAATTGGCCGATTTGAAAATATTTTATGAAATCCCTACTATTCGTATAAAACTTTCATTGATATCCGCAAGTCGTATGAGACCGGCTTAAAAAACAATTAGATTTGACGAATTGAAAATATAGAGAAGATCTTTGGTACAAGATCACAAGATATCACTTATTTCTGTGACTGGATAATTTAATGATTTCTTTCCCGAAAAGCTTAGCACGATTTTTTGTTATGAAATCAAAGGTAACTGTTAATAAAAAATACAGGAATGGGAAATTTGGCTGTTAACCTTAAATTTTAGTTAAAAAAGTACCTACTTACATTACACTATGTCCTATAATAAAAAAATAATAATGAAGAGGCTAAGTGACAAATTTATGGTAATGCCTATAAAGAAATCGAGGATCGATGATTAGTGTAAATGGAACGTTCGACGACAAGACATGTCCAAGACATAATTACGAAATCCGGATATATTTGGAAATCATCGAATAATATAAAGACTTAGATACAATTGTAATAGATGGAAAATTAAATCATCAAATATGCCGTGCAGAATAAAGTTTGGTGAATACGGATACATCAAAGTCCCATAAAGAATTAAAAGAAATAGGTGTATACGATGATGATATTCTATACGCAATAATACACAAAAAAGGTGAAACCCAGCGCATCTTTTAGAAAAAATGATTAAAGCAATTCATATTTTCCAAGATCTAAACACTTTCATAACCTTACTTAACATTTCAAATTATTGCAATAAATTTATATGTATTTCCAAAACCCAAAGGAAATTGTCGAAGTGAACGTTGCGGCTTGTTGCCTACCTATAAAAAGACAAAAGAAAAAAAGCAACAACAAAAGCCGGGCAAAACGATAAGAGTTTAAGTTACGAAATAGTTTTTGGGTATAAGAATTCCCACGAAGAATTTGTATTCCAGAAGCGAATCACATTTTGACTTTATTATCTCATTAGTAGAAACAATTTTCTCTACAAGAAAATATTGAAACCTTTCAGAGGTTTTTCCCTTTTCCCATTCTACATCAAGTCTTGACCACAAAAAAAAAAAAAAACAAACAAACAAAAATAAATAAAATCAAGAACTCTGCAACAGATGTTGAATATTCTTGCACCCGATATTATATACATGGGGGTTGGCACGAGTTCCTACATATACATACATATACGAATCTTAATTGCACAAATAATAAAAACAAACAGTAAAATGTGGTTCTAAAAAAAAAAAAATTACGACATTTTTAAGCATCTCTAGGAATGTTTTCTAACCTCATGATGATGATAACAATAATGTGATATCCAAATAGCCTTGCACCAAACACGTGAATGTATGTAGGTTTAATCCAACCAGAATTCGTGTCAGTTAAACAAACAAAAAATACAACTAAAAAAAAACAAAAACAACCAAAAACTCTCTGTCTAAATGCTGCTCTATTAAGCTTTAAGAACTTTTGCACTATGAAATCACCGAATGAATCACTTATGATGGAACAAAATTCACCACAAATTTTTGCCACTTGCAGGCAGTGCACAAACAAATTCAAAGCACACCAAGCCAAAAAACCACATACAAAACGGAAAATTCCGATAAGAGAAATCTTTTTTCACTTCATACATATAATCTAACGAACCGAACCGAACCGAACCGCACGGAAAACTGTTTATGACTGAAAATAGCTTGAAAAGCATCGACAATAGGAGAGGAAAATCGTAGTAGCAGTAGCAGCAATAAAAACAACAACAACAACGACAACAACAATAACATCCAACAACAAATAGATGTGACAGAAGCTGCTGCCTGCCTGCAACAAGAGGAAGATTTCTTTTGGACTTTTGAAGTGGGAGGAAAGGTGTTATCAGCACTAGAGTAGAGCCATGGCAGTGCCAAGCCAATATCTTTTAGCCCCAAAGTCCTCAGTCCTCACTGGAATGGAAAAATGCGCACGAGTACATAGATAGAAGCGGGGGATATAATATTCGGAAATCCTCTGAAAAGTCCTCTTACTTAAGGGGAAGTAGAGAGATCCTATTCCAAAATAGTCTTGGTCTGCATGCAATGCAATAATCTTTTCCCGCCGAATTCGCTCTCCGAAAATATAGGGATTTTCCATTATGTGTCTATTCGTCATGCGCTTTTAGATTCTGAATTAATTTCATTTGGTTGTAGTGGTCCATGTCCATGAGAATACGTTCAAAAAATTATCTCACGCTGAAAATCGAAGAATTCAGCGAAAGCAGAGCATGAGGGTTTTTCTGGATTTTTATATGTGTTTTCTTTTTTTTTAAAGATTCTGTCAATGTCCCATAAACATGGGAGTTCTGGCAGTAATTGCTTCACGTTTTTGCTACTTTGCACCGACGAGAGAGTCGTATATAGGAGGACCTCCTTATTCTTATACAAGTCAGTGCACACTGCAGCGTGTAGTTACTTTCAGTTCCTTTTAATGTGGGATTTGGTGGAAATCTTGTTGAGAATGTCAATTAATTATACTTTCGCTTGCTGGGAAATTCAGTTCAGTTCTGCTGAGCTCGGTTTTGGAACGGAATTCTCATGGGAGGGAATTTACGGGTTTTCTTGAAATATATGGATATGGCTATATTTACAGCACCAAAGGGATAGAATTGAAGAAGAACCTATGACTTTGAATCACTGCAATGTGTTAAGAGATTTTTTTTTTTTCTAAACCAAAGAGTTTTCTCTGATGTAGATTTCAATTATATATCTAGTTTGGATTATCTCTATCTAATTTTATAGAGATTTTCACACTAAAATGAAAATAACGGTAAAGTATCCTTCTACGGCAAAATTTTAAATGTATATCTACTAATGCAGAGTGTTCAAGATATTATTAATGGGAGAAAATAGCAAAGTAAACATAAGCGAATTGGTATAATAATTCTATTGTCTTATTTTCTGTAATTTAGCACAACCTTGTCATATCGTTGAATTCATATTGAAACAATTTTATAAAAAAATGTGCTCATACAGAAATACTTCAGTAAGGAATTGTATAATGAATGGTAAGATAAAATCATATTGAACAAATTTATCATAAAGAGGTTTCAATATGACTTCATTTTATGAACATTCAACAATTGGTTACCACCCATTCAGCTATGGCTTTATGATAAATTTGTTCAGGAATAACGCGCCCTATAAACGAAGTTTCCGAACATATGGATAAGCTTGATTTACTAAATTTGATAAAAATAACTGGAAATGTAAAATAAGATCAAAATAATATCGAAGAAGTGGATGAGTCAATTATTTGTCGGAAGTTTTTATAAAATTGTTGCAAAGATCAGGAAAATGTATTATGATTTCCACCAATATGTTTTCCCAATAATGGTCGCTCAAGAAATTACATAATGACATACAATAAGGATCAGCAAAAAAAACTTAGATGACCAATAACGGGGTCAAAAAGTGATGTCAGCTTTGAACCTAATAGACAGCAAACTATAAAGCTCCGAACTCTTTCCTTATAACGTTTTTTTTTCTTGTCTGAATCCGCTTGAAATTCATTTCCAGTCTCATCTAAATAAGTCTTCAGTCTTTTGAGATATTTTCCAGTTAAATAGTTATTACGGCAACTCTTATACATACTTTTGTTGTATTCATAATAAATACAAATCATAATAAATACAAATAATACTATTTAAGGAGAAGAAAAGTCATGAAGTCTGGCGTCTGCGGCAGTCAGGAACTGGCGGTACTGAAGAGTATTGGTTCCTGATGATACGAAACGCCTTATACACATTGCTATAATTTTATTTGTCTACTATTTTAACCAAAATTAGGGCACTTTTTTTATTTTAATCTCTACCAAGCACCGTTACGGATCAGGATATTCTAACAGCATCTCTGTCTGGAGCACAAGGGAGATCTTCAAAGTGCTCGCAGGTCTCAATGCGTCTAAGGCTGCTGGGTTTGATTGTATTTCGTCCCTGATACTCAAGTGCTGCGCCTGTTTTTAGGGTAAACCTCTACGTAAGCTATTCGACAGGAGTCTTTCCTTCTGCATGGAAGCTTGCAGATGTTCAGCCAATACCCAAAAAAGGAGAGGCAAGTGATCCCTCAAATTATAGACCAATTGCCCTTACTGATTCTTTCGAAGGTTTTCGAAACACTCATCAACACCAAATTAATGAAACATCTAGAAAATAATCACCTTATTAGCGATCACCAATACGGCTTTCGTGCTGGCCACTCTACTGGAGACTTACAAACATTCCTTACTGAGCGTTGGAATCAATGTCTCCATAATTTTGGTGAATCTGAGTCTGGCATCCTGCTCTTTTAGCTAAAATTCAGGCATTAGGTCTAGACCCTCTTTTCTCAAAATGGATTGAAAATTTTCTCTCCCGCTGTTCAATTCAAGTTATATTGGACGGAGTTACTTCTGACCGTTTAATAATTCATGCCGGTGTACCGCAGAGCTCTCTACTTAATTTTTATTAATGATCTGTTATCTCCCACTTCAATCCTATTCATAGTTTTGCAAACGGCAGCATCCATGATTTCGTGTACTCGCTTGACTCTATAGCTGATTCCCGTGGGAATGTTATAGTTGACAAACAAAGCTGTTACGGCTCAATATAAGGAAGTTTTTCCAGCAGCCAAGGGCATATTCTGGTAAAATAATCAGCGATTTCTAAACAATTACCTCGCATGGAATTGTTCTGCGGCCGTCGGTTATTCTGCTGATTAGCCCAACAGCTGCATGCTATGAGCGCTTAGTGGACTAATCGACGAGTACAATAACAATTAATCTAGCATAGTAATTATTATGTAAAACGATTGTTGACTACTAAGCGACTCAGATGCTGCAACCCGGTAGAACAAACGACAAGGTTGTGTCCGACAAGGTTGTATATCCGCGTTGTGAGCAAAGCTTACTTCAGTATATGGGGGCATAAAAGACCAAAAACTGGTCTGGCCAGTACCCGTTAGTGATCAGTCATCGCGATATCAAGTTTCCGTTCGGTTCGGAATACTTGAAGAATAGTTAGTTAAGATATGTCAGTTTTGTTGTAATAAAGAATTAAGGTGTTGAGAAACGCGATAATTTTATTCATTTCGATTGTTAATTTATATTTATTTATTCGATTGCTTTGGGACACGACAAAGCCATATGTTCAGTTCACTAAACTATGATCTCACAATAATACTCGCTTGGAGCAGAGCGAATCGGTTGTTGTTTAATCCTTCCAAAACGCAATGTTGTCTGTTATTACTCAAACATACTCCAACTCCCACTCAACCCATTTCCGTGGATGGAGAAGATATCTCGAACTCACCATCTCTTAACATCTTAGGCATTGTAATATGCAACAATGTTAGTTGGTGCGATCATATTTTTGGTATTGTCAAAAACACGATGAAATGCCTGGGCTTCTTGCAAGAAATATTTTAGTCCATCAGATTTGGTGCAAATCTACAAGTGTCATATCAAGCCTAGATTTGAATATAACTCTATTTGGGCAGGGGCTGGACGCACTGCATTGTCCGCGTTAGACAAAGTGTAAAAGAAGGCTTTCCGGCTTTTATTAGCGATGACTGATTCCCTAGAGCACTCGCCTAATGTTGAATGTCTGTCTCTCTTTTATCACTACTTCTATGGTCATTGATCAGACGAAATTTCTAGCCTGATCCCTTGTAGAATTCTTTCTATGCGCACCACAGGAGCTGTAACCCGAGCTCACCCTCACACGCTTGAAGTCAAATTCAGCTGTACCGTGAAATTCCGTGAATCCTTCATAAGCAGAACAGTACGAATGTGGAACAGTTTGCCATCCTTTGTTTTCCCCCCAGCTATGAGTCACAAACATTCAAGCTTCAATAATACTCAATTCTCTACCATTTATTCTTTTCCTGACCAGGCTGTGAGCTCATCAGTGTGATTATCTCTGAACAATTTCGCAGACAGCAAACAAATATAACCTCACAATATGTTCTCTATTTGAATATGTAAAGTCAACTCGATTCTTGTTTCGGCAAGCATGCTAAATCAGATGCTTAACTGTTATAAAAAGTATCAAAGCTCGGTGAATAGATATGGATTCGGATAGAGTCCGACCCGGCGTTACGTTACTAGTTGTGATAACAAGACGAAGACGAACGAAGACGCAGTCTTTGATTCGAACAAACGCTAACGCAACGATTACACGAGTCAATAGAGCTGACGGACAACCCTGATTTTGTCTGTCAATTTTACTAACAAAACACGATTTGCGTTCGATCAATTGACTAGTCAGTTCATAATAAAATGTCGTCAAGGGATGCAGACATTCCTCTTCTATATGCATATCTAATGAATTCTTCCTTAATCCTGCATTTTTCTCTACAAAATAAAGATTAAAATATATATTAAACTCTTTTCAGTCATTTCCCACTCAAAAGAGAGAAGATTAGAAATATAAACACAAATTTCCACTAGCATCTATCTTTTATTTTAAATTTCCGCCATCTTAATTTTACATTTGACAGTTTATTGACTAGTCTGTACGGACTGGTCAGAAATCTTGTCAATACAAACTAGTGAGTAAAAAAGAGTAGTCAACAGGGGCTTAGACGAGCCTGTGTAAGTGCCAAACGCTGTCAGTGTCAATTCTACTGACTCGTGTAATCCCCGGGTTAGACTCCGATGTACATTGGAGCATGGGGGTGACAGATATTTGAGCGCTACACTAGAAAATATCTAGCCATTCGGAAAACAACTACCAGCAAAAACGCAGAAGTTGTAAGAAAAAAAAAGTGTCCTATCTTGATACATATGCCCAAAAGTAAGAAATTGGAGGCTGTGTTAAGTAGAATCAAAACGGAGAAGGAGTGACACAAACGCTTTCCAAAGAATAAATCTGTTGCAGCTGAAATTGGAGATCCAAAACCATCGACGAAAAATTTTTTGTAATATGTTAATAAATAAACAAACAAAAAACTATTTTTTACGTTATCTTTTTTCATTGAGTTGTCCGTACCTAGATAATGAGTTTTTAAATTAAATGAACCATCTATAGAGTCATCCTTATCAACTAACTCTCAATGTTCATCGTTGTCATGACATCAAGTAGAAACGCACTTAATACACCTGGACTGGACCAACGTATTTTAATGGCGGGTTGTTGTAAATCAGTAGTTCCCATATTGAAAAGATATGAGAAAATCTGCTCCCAGAGGATATCCCGATTATTTCTGGCATTCAACTGTATTGTGAAAAGTGTTCCAACAATTCTGATAGTTGGGAGAAGCACCATGCCATGATGTTGAGGGTTTCTTTGAAAGTAATGGTGATTTCATACAGCTTATTCAACTCACGTGTTATAAACTCTTTGATATACTACTGGACTGGGCTGTGGAGGTTAAAGCGGCTAAAATGTTCTGAATGCAGATATACATATACTTATTAACATATAATATGTACATATGTATATATCTACGTATGAATGTAATGTGGTATATCTTACATAATATGCTGCACACAATCTATTTATATACGTAAAGCGAGATGTATAATACATTTAAAATGTACAGCGGGTAAGAGGATTCAATTATGCGACAAGAGCTTTGATTTGTAGGTAGATAGGTGCCTACTGTTTTCATTAGAAATGAAATTAGGAATTTTATCCTTTATTGATATAGAATTATAGGTGGACAAATACGCATTTATGTAAAGCATGTATCATATAAAATTATAACATATGTAAAAGATATGTTTGGACGATTATGTTTCGATAGTGTAACATCATGCATTTAATATGTGGTTTGGTATTTTATTAACTATTATCATCATTAGTTTTTGTTCTAAATTTTTAATGTTAATATTGGAGCACGGTGCTAGTAGATGTCCATATAAAAATTGGAGAAAAATAAGTGAACCATAAAACAATTTTTTGCTTGTTCTTATTTTAATTTTGAAAATCAAGTTTGCTCTCCAGTCAGCATTCTACTGATACCAACTAAATAGCAGGGAGGTGGCCGTATTCTATCCACTTAGCAATTACATATTGACAACATTAAAATTATCACACTTGGGCCACATATGTACACCCCTGTTAGTACATTTCGCATATATTTCTACCGTTAATTGTTAAAAATTACTAAAAATAAAATAAAAGTCAAAAATCAAAATTTATGGAAAATTCTAAAATTTGGACGGTACAGCTTGAATATTTTCAGATACTTTTAAATCGACGTTGATCTACATTTACGACCATATACCCAATTTAATTTCTCTATTCAGTCTTTAAATCGTTGCGACATAATTATTGCAATACCAATACCAATACCAATACGTATACTATTCTAAAGAATTAAATACTCCAGTTATGAGCTGGTGCCGTTCGGTGTTACGCAAGGATCTATCTTGGCGCCCTTTGTTGTTTTTTATTTTCACAATTGATTTATTTCATTGGGTTCATTACATGATAAATTTGTACATTTCAAAATCAAGGTATCACAGACTTAAAAAACGATTAGTAATTTTAAATGCCACGTCCTCCTGAAAACACAAACTTTCACACATAAAGCGTTGTAAGTTGAAAAGAAATTTTTCGAAACTGGGTTTCTTGAAGAAAAAAATTTTTTTTTCCGTAATCTAAGAAAAAATGTAGCAAGTGTTGTACCATTTTAGAATCCTTATTAAATGCGTCAAGTTTTAAAGTTACTTGCCAGACTGGCGTAGTACATTTTTTTTTCAGTATAGTCAGTTAAAGTTCAACGAATTACTAATTTTATATTGTTGGTTCGGCAAAATGTGACATTTTCTTCTAAGCTGGAGCAGTTGGCTTAGAACTTAAAGCAACAGCTTACATAAGCACTATTCGGGATTACATAAGAAAAATAAAATTGAAAAAAAGTAAAGATATGTAGCAACAGGAGCTAAAAAACCATCACAAGGTGTACATTTTCTCGAAAACAAAAGAAAAAAAATGCCTATAATTTGAAAAATACATGACTTAGATTTTTTTTATATTTTTCTGGTAACTGTTACGATTTGGTCTATCACCCGGTTCCGGCTTGACGTCGACTTACGGGACACCCTGTATATGCGTGATATCTAGGTTTTTGCATAAAGGCGAGCATTCAAGCCATGACCGTTCGCCGAAAGATGAGTGTACTAACACCGACCATTACAGGTGGCTAATCAAGGTATTGAGTATATAACCTCGTCTTATATTATTATATATATTATTATATATATATTATATTATTCTGTGCATTGGTCGTATCAATGGTTAATGCCAAGTACGCTCGGTATAAAGCAAAGCCGGACATACTTTCGTAGATTAATTATACCACGTATTTCGGGAAGACAGCCTTACTCATATGGAATCTTTGTTTATGTACTTTGTAATAAGGAATTTTTTTTTTGGATGCAATACTTTTCACAATATCTTTATCTCTTTCTATGTATACCTCCGCCGCCCGTTACATTTTTTCATAACCATGTTACCGTCATTTCACAGTATGGACCCCATAATTTCGAACACAATGTTACAAAGAAAAAAAAAATCGAACGCTTCACACTTATCCCTTTTATTTTTTTTTTAAAGCTCCAACAAGGGTCTGCTTATTTTCCTGTATTCTACATAAAATGAACAGCTTTTTTTCTTCATTAATTTAACGCGACAAGACACGATAAAAAGACTTTTAGGAAAGCAGCTAAGGGGAAAATGTTGTACAATAAAGTTTTTGTGATACACAAATTTTTACCTAAGAACGGTGGTATACTTATTTTCATATGTATGTACATACTTGTTTATGGAAAATCATGTTGTCAATAAATAATGTTAAAAAAAATTTGATCCAGACAAATGCAAGCAATATTACGTAAATATCATTTATAAAAAGATTATTATTAATGGTTAACGACTGACCTATTTAATTCTAGCTTTATATACGAATTATTATGTATATAAGGAATGTTCATGTAATTAAAAGAGATTCACCAACCAAAGAATTTCAAAGACCCATGACAAGAGTTAATAAAAATCAATCGACTGTGACTTAATAAAACATTTGAAAACCATCAAAATTTCAAATCTGTTTCCTGTGTCAGTATAATTGAAGCGGTCCTGTAACTTGCGGAATAGTTAATGTTTTATGCCACTCAAAACGCTCTACTAAAAAAAACAAAAAACGGAAATCGATAAGAACAGTATACTCCCTTCGCTTCCCGTCTCTTCCATACTTTCATGGTTTTTCAGCATCACATGTGAAAATTCAGAAATGCGCTACACACTGTGTGCAAGTTCGGGAAAACTTTTAAAATTTTCCAAGAATTTTTCCATTACGTTTCAAATCTTCTGGCATAGATTGAAGACGAAAACAGTTGTGGAATTAATGTAAAATTGAATTCCCAGAATGGGACTTTATATATTTTTTGAGACATCTACAGTGAGAATTACATATATAGTATAGTAAATATATGAAAATGGTTGGTTGGTTGGATCTACGAATATTCACTTTAAAATTAAATCTCTCAAATGAATTTAGATACTATAGCGTCTTAGTGATTAACCATGTCGGTATAAAGTTGGAAAAAATACTCTTAAATTTTGAAATTAGGAGAAAATATTTAGTTTTCACTAAGTGTACCTAGCCACTGCGTTAAGAAGTAGTTGCAACTTTAAAACAATGGTAATATGTAAATTAGATGTAATCGGAATTGAATATCTCAACGATATTATTAGCGTTTGAATAGTTTAAGAGGAAAAATGGTCGGCGACAGAAATCAAGCAAAAAATGTATAGAATAAGTAATAGAGGATCTAAAATAGACCCTTGGGGTATCTCACAGGATAATACTTTCTACTATTCAATACTGTCATAATCCATAGTTTATTTCTTATATGTACTTCGATTTTATAATAAACCACAGATACAATATTGCGACTAGAACCGCCGATGTTGTTACGGTTTATATGAAACAATTGATTCTATAAACGTTTTAGATTAAGTCCGACGACATTATAATTATGTTTAGGTCTTATATTTGTTTTTAAGTATAGACCATATTTATATATAGAATTGTGCTTCTAAAATCTAACAGATAAACATTTTTAAATACATGAAAGCGATACTAGTGCTTATCTCTCCCTTCTAATTGAATATAACTAATGGATGATATTCATTAGACACAATATAAGCCATACATATCAGAGGTGGGCGTTTTTGCATTACCACTAAACTGTCAGCAGCACTAAAATTTTTACGATAGTTAAACTCCAGTTTGCACTATCACTAGATGATTAATGGTAATGAAAATTTTTTGTCACTATCACTAAACGAGTAGTGGTATTGCAGAGTCTATTGCATTATCACTAAACGATTATTGGTAGTGCAAATACTCTTCACTTTCAATGAGTGATAATGAATTCGTGCATTGGTAGTGCAAACATCTTTCACTAGCACTGAACGACAATTTAATGGTGTGCATATGCAGAACCAAGCCTAGCTCGTACGATCAAAATTAGTGTTAACTGTTAACACGTTGAGCCCGACGCCGAAATTGCTGTCCTTTCCGTTCAACCGGCAGAATTTTTGAAAAATTAGTTATAAGAAAACATCGTATATGAAATAATTACAATGAAAAATTCAATTCATTGGAAATAAAAGTTTGAAAGACAAGGCTTCCATTCATTATGACTTAATGCAATTAAGTTTTTGATGTTGCACAGCACTCAAGTTCAACGTACAGAATAAAAACCCGTCCGTTAAGTTTTCTGTTTTGCGGAGATGGGGATGTTTCATTAATATGTAATACTAGTTTTGATTGTACAAGCTAAATGTAGTGCGGCAAATGCATACCATTAAATTGTCGTTCAGTGCTAGTGAAAGATGTTTGCACTACCAATGCACGAATTCATTATCATTCATTGATAGTGAAAAGTATTTGCACTACCACTAATCGTTTAGTGATAATGCAATAGACTCTGCACTACTACTATTGGTTTAGTGAGAGTGACAAAAAATGTTCACTACCATTAATCATTTAGTTATAGTTCAACCTGGATTCACATAGGCCTGTAGTGCTATTGAAATAATTAATGCATTGAAAATTTAATGCACTATGCCCATCTCTGATACATATATAGTCGCAAATTTCTTAAAACGGCAATTAAATAATTATTATTAATTACTTATTTAATTATTTACTTATTTAATTATTTAAACTCCAAGCTCCATTAAGATCATCCTACAACATTTCCAACAAGCAGTTTTTTGCAATTCCATACGGTTGAGATTTATGCAAAGCATTTCTAGAATATATAACGAAGTCACATCCAATTTCCATATTTATTTATTTATGATCTGACAGATGCCGTACGTGATACTAACGTTCACCTATATGCCGACGATGTTCAATTGTACACTAGCAGTCCAATTGGTCTCATTGAAGACTCTATTGCACGTCTAAACGAGGACTTGGAAAGAGTTTCTGGCTGGGCAGTAAATAACGGCCTTATGATTAATCCAGGCAAGTCTCAATGCCTTGTGATACGCCATGACTCCTTAGAAGCATATATTCCTCCCGTCTTTCTCGACGGCCGTGTGTTACCCTATGTTCAGCAGGCTACAAATTTGGGGATAAAGATCAATTCAAGATTGAGCTGTTGTGATCACATATCTTTCCTCATTGGCAAAATTTATGGTGGATTGCGGCGGTTATGGCTTTCTACCCAGATTTTAAGCTGCAGCATCAAACTGAAACTCGTCAAAGCCCTGATCATACCCCATTTTTCTAATGGAAGTCTTATTTATCCACTACTAGATTTATGTTGCCGTCGCAGAATTAATGTTGCCTTTAACGACTGCATTAGATTTGTTTTCGGTCTTCGCAGGTTTGATCACATCTCCCCGTTTAGTAAAGATCTTCTCGGCTGTTCTTTGGAGTCGTATCTCAGGCGCAAGGCACTTGTCTTTTTTTATAAGTTAGTGCGCACGGGTGTCCCGGATTATCTGACTGACTATATTTCTTTCCTTCAATCGTCGCGGCACCGTAACGTTTTGATCATGCGATTTAATAGGCGAGTATTGGAAGGCTCTTACTTTGTTTATATTGCTCGTAGTTGGAATAATTTGCCAAATGGGGTGAGGAGTGCGGGTACAGTTGGAGAGTTCAAAACGCTGCTTTACTCCCATATATCTTAATGGTGGTGGAATTGCTTCTTATGAATAGTAGGTAATATTAGTTATTTTACTTTATAAGTTTTTTTTTCTTTTTCTTCTGTTTTGGAATTTTTATTAGTAGTAGCATTATTATACTGACTCTTTATACTGGTACTTTAAAAGATTAATAATCTTGTGTACCTACTTTCTGAAATAAAATGAAATGAAAAAATGAAATGAAAAATTATCACAATCCCAAAACAAGACTCCGGAACACAAGAAATATACATTGCAATTTATTACAATGAAATACATTCACTTACGACTCAAGTTTACCAATAGCCGTTCACTAGACATCAGACCAACCAGCCGTTCATCAGATACCAGAGTAGACAAAATCTACCAGACCAGTAAGTCTTTCATCAGTAACCAGACCAGTCAGTATTTTTTTGAAATTTACCAGTAAAGATCAAATTGTTCACCAAACCTGTCAGCCGTCCATCAGATCAGTCAAAATTTACTAAAATAGTCAGCCGTTCATCAAACACCAGATCAGGTGAGATCTACGAGTCCAGTAAGTCTTTTCATCAATAACCAGACTAGCCAATCATTCTATAAAATTAGACTAGTCATGATCTATTTATGTATACGTATATTTATCAGGACCCCTGTTTTGTATAAAGAAAATCTTTAAAGGTCTCATTTTTCTACTCCTGCATCAATATACGTTAGCCATAAATCGGTGTCATTTTACAAAAATTCTCTTAATAAAGAAAAAATAAAACCCAATCGACACTTATTTTAAAAAAAACTCATATTTCTCGGTTTATTTGCTTGAACATTGGCTACAAAGCAGTAGTCCCACCATTAAGTCTGTCAATATTGTCTCTTGGGGCTGCGGATGACCATTAGTTGCGAGTATCAAAAATGGATGAAGTATCTGTCATAAAGATATGTTTGCTGACAAAATTGCTTGAAATATTAGATTACGAGTAGTGTATAGACTAATGGACATGTCAGGATAAAAGAGATTTCCCAGTGGGCTCTCAAAATAAGAAATACTCAGCAGCTGTAGATATATAAGGATCAAATATGCATTTAAAAAAAAAAAAACTCAAGTTATTATGGGCACTTAAATCTCTTGTCAAAATATTTGTATAAATATATTAGTTAAATACCTCGATGGAAGTGACGTAAATTAAGTAAGTTAAATTCTAATCCAATCATAGGAAAGCATTAAATCAATCAAAGTCGCAAGGCTATCAATTTTCGTGCATCACAACTTCAAGGCAAACAAGAAAGAGACCTCACCCAATATCCAAATAACATTGACGACAACGTCAAAACTCAAAGAAGTTTCGGCGATTGAAGATTGAAAGCTTGAGGTTACAAAGAGGGAATCGTTTTAATAAGCTTAAATGTATTTTTTTTTTTGTGTTCATGCATAAGCCTGAAGCAATACATTAAAGATTTATATACGATTTTCCTTAGAAATCAATTTCGGTAATGGCGGGTGCCAGGTTTGTGTATATGTATATATGTGACAACAACAACAACAACGACGACGACGATGACGACTTTAGGGCACAAATGAAAATCTCCAGGAGCTTCAAAGAATGCGGAACAAAAGGAGTAAGTTGAAATGCCTTCAATGTCTTTATGCAGCTATACTATATCCTGTACCCACTTCATTCATGCGATCAATTTTTGCGGTATTACACTGGTATAAAAGCCAACTATTTGAGCTTTGAGGAAAATTCAGTTATTTTATATCCCTTTTTAGTATACATATGTGTATGCACATAATGTACATAGGTATTTCGTAGAAAGTAAAAAATTAATCGATGAAAAGTTTGAATACTTTCATCAGCTTATAAAATTCAAATAAAATGTTAATGAGAATTTTTACACCTTTGGTACATTGTTACAAGTTTGAACTTTAGAATGTAGGCGATGACAGGGAAGCATGGATCTATAAAGAATAATCTCATGCAGAAACTGTTGCCGATTTCAGTAACTGATCCCAGTCAGCCCCCTGTAGAATGGCAAGAGGTTCTATAGATCGAAGGATTTAGGTTCTCCTAGAATATGTTAGTGACGTTTTTTTTTTTTTGTAAAACTTGAAGCCAAATTATTGAAGAAAATATTATTGAAACTAATAACAATTTATAAAAAATATCAAAATTCAAATAAAATCAAAAAATTAACTAAATATATTTAATTTAGAACAAAAACCGAATTAGATAAAATATTCAAAAAAGAGGAGGTTATAATGCCTACCTAATAGTTTGCCATAAAAATGGAAAATAGAATTATTAATTATTGAATTGCTTTTGATTGTCGTAACAGTATCAAGAAAAGTTTCAAATAAAACACAAATACAAATGTAACTTTAAGGTTTTTTGTTTTTTGATACATGTTTGGACATCACATCGTAGCGTGTGGACTAATTTGTATGATTCTTTTTTTTTCAGCATAGGGAATATTCCCTAAAAATGAATAGGGATAATTTTTATGAGTGAGGGGAGTTTTAATATGGCAAATTTAGTATCAAATGAAAGGTGTTAAGAGTACTATGAATTGGCATACTCATTTTTTTGAAAAATATCATAGAATTTATCCTCCCGAAATTTCATATTTTTCATGGGTCACACAATTTTTGTCGATATATTTCCCACATTCTTTTTTCAGTATGTCACTATCATTTCATTATGATAAAGTTGAACCGCCTTAAAAAAAAATATCCATATCTACAAAATGTGAAAAAAGACCTGTTTGAAATAATGTATTTGAAGTGGACTCTAAAATTAATAAGTAATCTTCAACTGTTTATCGAAATCATATCATAGATTTTCTGTGAGGATTATGTAGCTCAGGAGGAGGAGTTCACGGAAGGATCTTGAATGAAAACCAAAGCCGTCTATTAACGCACAATATAAGTTACCTATGCTTCATGAATCGTTCATTATCTTGTTGGATATAACGGTTGTTCATTTATCCCATAACAACTCGATGCTGGATCTTAAATTTTCACATATAATATCAAGTTTATATGGAGTTTACCTTTCCATTGGCGTAAATAGGACTTTTTTCTGGGGTGGGCCAGGTCCCCCAACTTTCGTACATAGGTTTTAACAAACATTTTGTTTGCGAAGTATATCAGCTCATAAGTATTCCTAGCTTTTGACCGACATTTTTTATGCATTGCTCTGAGCTCTTACAAGATGTTGATATACTGTCTAGAGCCAATGAAATTGCATAAAGTTTCTAAAGTTACAGAGAGTACAGCAAGTCTGTAAGTTACAGACCTCACAAGAAAAATAATCTAAATTCTAGAACATAATTTCCGATAAAATAGCTTTGCACACAAAAAATAACATAATTCTCATAAAAAAAAAAATAAAATAATTTTCATTTTACAAGTCGCAGAAAACGCGTTCATGTTTTTGTAATATGTAGTCTTCCTACGTGAAACCTTAACACCGCTCTCAAGAAAGCAAAAAAACTAGATCAGCACTTTTAATCTATTGCAAATGCAGGTACGTGAGCACATTTGGGGCGATTTTAATAAGATAAGATTTTGAGATATGGCAGTTTTTGTCAAGGTTGCAATGTCAAAAGAAAAATGAATAGTTTTCAATTGTTTCCCATTCTTTATTATAATTCTCGTTGCATGCTATTAACTACCCGGAGAGAGAAAAGCATGGCACATCATTTATCAGTTAGTATAAGTCATCAGCATTCAATCAATTTTTGGATAACAAATCAATCAACCATCGGCGATCGGGGGATATTTATCGCTTATCGAGTCCAACAGCGACGAGTATTTACGAAATAGTTTAGTCGGACATTTAAATTATTGTGAAAATAGATTAGCACATAATGTAATTGGAGAATTGAGTGAAAGTGCATACTTTTCTTTAATCCCAATGAACCCAAGCGATACTCATCTATTCCCTACAGTCCACTTCAAACATCCAATGCGATTTAAATTTTTTGTAAATCATAGGAAGTAATGTTTATTTGAAAACTAAAATAAAATTTGCACGATTTTAAAAGAAAAATAAAAGGAAGTGGTTCCATTTAATTAACAGAGACTTTTGTTTTCCACATCCCCTCCTTTGCTTCTCTCACGTATTAAGGAAAATAAATCAGAATTCTCAAGTTCCATACACGAAACTAATATGATAGTGACCGGCTGCCTAATTCCCAGTATTTATTTCAAGTGTACCAGTACGAGGACCCATACTTCAAATCTTTCCGGTACTGGTACTTAAAAATTTTCAAGTACAAGTTTAGGTACTGGTATTGGTACTTATGAGATTCAAGAGATTTCGAAAACTCAAATCAGAAATATTGAAAAATCTATAGCCCGTTAAATAACTGGATGAGGTTTTCATTTACGAAATATAATATAATATCGTAAACAAATGTCACATCAGACAGATCTGCAAATGAAAATCAACGCTCCATATGTGCGGATGAAGTGAGCGGATTTTGGCACTTCTCAACAAAGGATATCGATTCAGCATGTCAATTTCTGTCCTACACTGACTCATATATTGCGTTAATTTTCTTTCTTTTTTCCTGAAGGCGGTAAGATTTCTTGAGGCACTGTCGAGATGCAGAAGGCGTATCTAAATAATTTACAAGAGCTGGAGTACTTCACGTTATGGCGGTATTTGTAGTAAGTGCGTTAAGTACCAGTACTTGAAAATTTTTTGAGTACCAGTATGAGGACTTGTACTTAAAAAAATTTTAAGTTCAAGTCATGGTACTGGTACAAATACTTAAATACATTACAGATCTGAAGTTAGATATACATTTTAGAGCAATTATTTACGTACTATTAAGTACTAATAAAGAAATAATTAAAGTCTGTATACGCTTTAGTTTACTTTTTTGTTTTTTTTTTCTGCAAACTTATTTAGCATCTGTTGCGCTATTAGTTTGTTTTTAGTTATCTCGTTTTCAATGTTTATGAGTGCCATGTTCGAAAACCTCTCCTGAAGCAGTTGCTCTTAACCATGGATGGAAAAGCTCCATTCACAGCCGGCCGAGCTGACAGGAAGACCCAGAGCTACTTGCAGGTTACTTGTATAAATTTGGGCAGAAGTCTTTATTAATTTCTGGTTACAGTCTTTCCAAATTTACTATAATGCTCTTGTTTTGGAACACATTATTTATTATTTTTATTTCAGCTTGAAAGGTGGAAATGTCTACATTGAAAACATTTTTATAATTTTCTACAAATGCCTCTTCATGTTTCAGGTGCAACTTTATAAATGAGTCAACTGCCTGTGCCAAAGATAGATTTTCAAACCTATTTCTGAAATTAGTGATAATGTTGTCCATCACTTGGTTGTAAATATGTATCTTTCAATATTCGGATGGTCTTGGCCTTGCATCTGATGGAAAGTCTACTAAATTACTTTTACCTAGAGTGGACTTTATCAGAAAAACTTTTGCTCTCTCCGGTTGCCTTCTCCTTTTCGAGACTAGAGTAGGTTCTAGACGAATTTTATGTTTTCTATTTATTTCACGGTTTCCCGATATATTTATGTCTAGCGTCCTAATATAGTTTTATTCCATAATGTAACGTAAAAAGAATATCATTGAAGTTTTTAATTGCATATTTCTTCCTTATAAAGATTATCAGCCTTATTACTGAATCCGTTTTTTTTTTTCTGGAAAATTAAACAAAGTTTTACGAAATTTTCAAAATTTCATTGATATCAAAAGTTATCAATTAAAATTTCCGCACAAACTGTTAAACTGCATGATTTCTCCTACGGATCACGCCTTTGTCAAAATTCAGTGGAATCAGTGCAATCTCAGAATAGGTTTTAAAAAGATTTTGATAGGTTTTCTTGAAGAAAAGAATTCGAATTTTCATAATTTCCTGACGGGACCAGTGCGCAATCGGAGGGGGGGGGGGCACCCTGGCCCATACCTATAGTTACGCTAATGTAACTTTCACAGTCAAAACATTTTTTATAAAAAAATTGTTTTTGGTTTTTTACATTGAATATGTCACGTATAAATGTATATTTTCTTTTGGCACACCCTGTATTATATATTTATATTCTTTTGTATATATTCTTATTTCTGATAAATATTTTTTCCGCTGCACACCTTATAATATAATAAACTAGCTAGACTTGCCCATTCTTAGAACGTAATTTATTTGTTATTTATTAATTTTTTATTTATGTTTTACTTTATTTAATTTTTACAACTTTTTTTTTTTAATTAAAAACAAAGCATGCTAGGATACAAACGCGTTGCAGACAGAGTTCGGGCTTTTCTTAAGTCAGTTATTTAATGCACGTGAAAGATGTATTACAATTATTCATGATTTTTACAGTTCTTCAAAAAAAAATTACAGAATTACTACTTAAACATTTCTTTTTAACCGCATCATGTTTATGAAGATACACACATGCACACATATGTATAGGCACAAAATGTATATGTCTTCTTTGTCGCTTTTATTTGCTAACTTTAAAATACATCCAAAGAAGAGATTTTGTTCACAAACATAACGAGGAAAAAAAACATATGTGCAGGCATCAACTATACATATTTGTCTTTACTTCCGCACAAACTTTATTTAACTTTCCATACCAACAAAAGTGAATGTAACTAGCTCTATTGACAAAATTTGCCATATTCCATTCAATCCTATCTGCGGGAACAGTTGCCTGCAGCGCTCTGATAGGAACTAATCTTACCCGCTTTTGTTTCAAAACGTGAAATGTATACTAAGAAAATTTCTCTTGTTCAAACTATAGGATTCTAAAAGCTGATTTAAGTCAATGCATCATCATATATGGGGTTATTTTGGACTCTGGATCAGTACATTAAGTAGGTATGCATGCATATATGTATGTATGTATGGATGTTTATTCGTACCTACTATGGGTACTCTCCCCCCACATTTGAATTCTATTCAATCATTGACAGTAGCATTTTGAAAAGGAAACGCAATGATGCTGGTGATGATAGTAGTAATTAGTTGGAAGTTTTACGTATGCATTTTAAATTCAAAATTAATTTCACGTTTCAATGAGAAACTAAGAAACTTTTTGAAAGGCAAATCAATGAAAGCTTTGTTCAATATAATTGATTTATGTGTATACTCTTCCTTAAATTTCTCTTGGGATATATACGGATACTGTAGAGCAAAACATTTTTGTTACTATAAAACTGTTGTAAAATTGTGACAAAAGTGTACAACAGTTCTGACCAACCAACTGAGATAATAGCAATAATATAGCATCCCTAACGCAAATGATCTTACAATGAGAATAATCCTTGTTCTCGACAATTGATGGGCATCAAAATAAATTCTGAATTCATCCTCATGGCAAAACTTTTGACACTAAATTCAGCAGAGGTCATTGGAATTGCTTTTCAATACGCCGATTAGCTTCAGGATGTCCTGACGATACAGACATTACGTATTATTGATAGCTTTAAGGATTCTGTATATCCACCTTAATTCTACTACTTGACATGGAGAATTGAAGATTTAGCACTGACATAATACGGGCTGCAAGGAATATACATACATATGTCTGTATACGCCTACATACCAAAAAGTAAATATTCAGTATATATGCATTATTAGTAATTGAAATTAGCAATCCCTTTCAAAATAGTGTTATTATTCTTATGTGTCCTTTGGTATCTTGTCAAATATGGCATAACTTTGTTCTACTACATATTTAATACAGCAACTACTAATCGGCTGGTTAACTATCCTATGTTTTTCGAAGTTGAGGTTTCAGCAGTTAGCTGGAATTTTTGGATGAAATTTTCCAATTTGAAAAATTCCAATGTCTGCAGATGTATGTAGGACACCATAGTCATCATATGGAGCAAGTCAAGAATGAGATTTGGGCATTGCTTCGTATGAAAAAATTACCATGCATTGATTTTTTATCTCCCGCATTGGTATTTCGCTAGTGAATTTCAATTTTGAATATGAAACGGATAGCATCGTCGAGATTGATTCATAAAACTTTTCCATCGAATGAACAAACATGCTATTTATATCTAGTAGTTATTGTCGAAATTTTATCAAAATTAAATTTGATCTTTTTTTATTTAGGAGATGTAAGCATCAAATCTAAGATCAATATTGTCGGAGTTGTACATCATGAAATTTTCCAGCAGATCGTACAATCAATGTCTCAGAGTGTACAAGTGTGCTTACAGAGTGTACGGAATACAGATGAAATTATGGGCGTCGAACCGCTAAATCCGGAATCCAGATAATTTGCCCTTATATACGGTGGTTGTGTATCGAATTAAAAAGTATACATTTTGGGAAAAATGCGGAGACCATTAAAAGAGATTTGATAAAACTCCAAAAACCAGAGGACCTGGAAAACTGTTTCAAGCAGTGGAAATCACTTTGCTACAGGTATACATACACAGGGTGTCCCGTAAGTCGACGTCAAGCCGGAACCGGGTGATAGACCAAATCGTAACAGTTACCAGAAAAATATAAAAAAAATCTAATTCATGTATTTTTCAAATTATAGGCATTTCTTTTGTTTTCGAGAAAATGTACACCCTGTGATGGTTTATTAGCTCCTGTTGCTACAAATCTTTACTTTTTTTCAATTTTATTTTTCTTATGTAATCCCAAATAGTGCTTATGTAACCTGTTGCTTTAAGTTCTAAGCCAACTGCTCCAGCTTGGAAGAAAATGTCACATTTTGCCGAATCTACAATATAAAATTAATAATTCGTTGAACTTTAACTGACTATACTGAAAAAAAATGTACTACGCCAGTCTGGCAAGTAACTTTAAAATTTGACGCATTTAATAAGGATTCTGAAATGGTACAACACTTTCTACATTATTTCTTAGATTACGGAAAAAAAAATTGTTTCTTCAAGAAACCCAGTTTCGAAAAATTTCTTTTCACCTACTAAAATTGATTCTAATGCACCCAAAGCTTGCCTTAAGAGCGTAACTTTAAGATTCTAGCTTGAGTGAGACGGAGAGTCATTGCATGAAGTGTGAGTGAGACAGATAGTGACGCTTTCAAGTTAGAGATGCTAACTTTTTGTTAAATTTAGGAGAGTAGACGGTGCACATTTGTAACAACTCTATGATGTGGAGAACGATCAGCATTTGGGTATCTATCGCGATACAGTCTAGCCGCAGCACTAGCATTGCCTCTGCATTCCCCATACAAGAAGTGCATGTTGGCATATTCCTGTGTGGTGTATAAAGACATGGTGGCACTACTCAATCACACTATAGTCTATAAAAAATCAAAGCTTGTCGTAAAGAGATCGAAACTGTCCAAATCCAATTACAAGCAAACAAGTCCAATAAACGAAGCAAAATGTCGAAAGTACGAAATAACACGAACGAATACGGAATACTTTTAAAGTTACTTGCAAAACTGGCGTAGTTCATTTTTGTTTCAGTACAATCAAAATGTGACATTTTCTTCAAAGCTGGAGCAGTTGTCTTAGAATTTAAAGCAACAGATTACATAAGCACTATAAGTCACTATCTGTCTCACTCACACTTCATGGAATGAATCTCCGTCTCACTCAAGCTAGAATCTTAAAGTTACGCTCTTAAGGCAAGCTTTGGGTGCACTAGAATCAATTTTAGTAGGTGAAAAGAAATTTTTCGAAACTGGGTTTCTTGAAGAAACAATTTTTTTTTCCGTAATCTAAGAAATAATGTAGCAAGTGTTGTACCATTTCAGAATCCTTATTAAATGCGTCAAATTTTAAAGTTACTTGCCAGACTGGCGTAGTACATTTTTTTTTCATTATAGTCAGTTAAAGTTCAACGAATTATTAATTTTATATTGTTGGTTCGACAAAATGTGACATTTTCTTCCAAGCTGGAGCAGTTGGCTTAGAACTTAAAGCAACAGGTTACATAAGCACTATTCGGGATTACATAAGAAAAATAAAATTGAAAAAAAGTAAAGATTTGTAGCAACAGGAGCTAAAAAACCATCTCAAGGTGTACATTTTCTTGAAAACAAAAGAAATGCCTATAATTTGAAAAATACATGACTTAGATTTTTTTTTATATTTTTCTGGTAACTGTTACGATTTGGTCTATCACCCGGTTCCGGCTTGACGTCAACTTACGGGACACCCTGTATATATATATTATAACAGAGCAACGGAGGGAAGTTATCTTTAGGGGGATAAAGTTTTTATAAAAATGCACAGAATGTTTAAGTACATCTCGCAGAATGAAAAAAACTCTTTCCAATTCTAATGATCTTCACTTACTGTTATGCGAAGTGTTTTAAAAGAGAATCTCTTTTAGTTATTCCGTTGATCACCTCCAGATAGCTTAACAATGAAAGAGTCGAATGGGTTCTGCGAATCAATATATGAAGATATTCTAGGATTAGACATTAGTTTTACCATCTGTACAGGATGCTAAAAAATATAGACGCACTATTTAAATTTTACCCAATTTCATTTGTAACTTAGGAATTGGTCGACACAATACTTCCATAGACCTTCTGTTTCGATTGAGCAAAAATATAATCATTAAGAGATCTATAAAAGCATGTTGTACTTCTTTTTTTTTTTAATTAAGTGTCACTGGGTGCGTTTAGGCAGAAATCAAACTGGTCAAAATTACTGATTTTTTCTGCGCGTAATTATAAACTATACCGAAGTGGTTGGTAATTTTACATGGTAGTGACGAAACGCTTCCAATTCTTCCAAACTGAATTGGTCTCCGCCTAAACGTGCCCATTGCCAACCAAACCTCCTTCAGAGCTCAGTCAGCTTAATCGTGTTAAAATTGAAAACATAAAACTTCTCCTAGATCTCCAAAAATTTTGCTAGTATTCTGTACTAATTGGACATGAATTCAAAAAAACACATCAAAATAAAAATTTTTTGGGATACCCGATAAATTCAAAAGTATACAAGCTATACAAACCGTTATTATTTCAACTAAGGGAGAACTCATTGACAACAAATCTCCAAAAAGTCTAAATTGATTATTGTGAAAACAAATAGTACCTGCTTGTACATATTTATGTCTCTAGGGCATCGAAATAATGAAATACTGTTAATACCAATTACATCCATCTTACACATTCATTTGTGTCAGCTAACCCAAACTAAAACCCAGACTCAAACCACCTCTTTCAGAGACTTTTTGTGGTACATATATATATACATATGTGCGTCTTCATCGAAATTTTAGCTAGCGAAGCAAAATAATACTCTCATCATCATACGCAACCAACAAAGATAGGATTCTCCATAAGTTTCCTTCAAAATCCCCAGAGATTAAAACTAAGCAAAAATATTCAAAGGCTAAAGTTCTTTGCCTTAACTCAAGTAGTATAATTATACATAAATCCAAACATACATATATACATACATACATACGCACACACGCCTCCTCTAGAAATAGGCTTTCAAGAATTCCACGAAATCTTCCGCAACTATTTCTATTTCACTTGGCATTTGCCAATATACAAATCCTCTTACGTGCTATTAACTAAGATGAAAGTTGTTCATTGCTAGATAATGGAAGTTAATTCTGCTAAGGATTGCTCCACTGAGTGTCTGAAAATCCTGAAAAGCTGATGGACATATTTTAACACAAGACTTTATCCCTTTCGCTAAGCTTTAATTTCAATATATAGATATCTACTATATAGAGCGGACTTGTATGTATTTGTGTGAGTGTGTGTATGTGTTAGTTATAGTGCACCATTTCCTTCAGAAACCACCATCATCATCGTCGTTGTCTCCTTAAATCGAGTATCCTGCTGAATTCCTGGATCCTGTGCATCCATCCAACCAACCCAACATCATCGTATGAGGGAAACATTAAGTCCCTGTCCCAAACACAGCGCAAAAAGAGAAGAGCATTCAATTAAATGCGGATTAGGTCGGAAGACAAAATCAAATGCTGAAGTACTTAAGATAAATTTTCCCAGGCTCAATTTTTCCCTCATACTATACCAAAAAGCCGGGCGCTATGATATCGTCTCGAATGACAGCTTCTAATTCCTAAATGGAGCCCATAGAGAAACTTTTGTATCTTGATGTTAACAGCAAATATTGAGCTTCCTTTATAGCCAATAATTGTGTGTAATATAGGAAACTTGTCGTTGTTCAGGCTCCTTAAGGGTTGGGGGCGGGGAGGAGGGGGGGGGGGACTTTGACTTTAAGTTAAGAATTAAAAGGAATTTGCGCGGCTTATCATTGCCTTGAAATTTTATGCGTTTTATGTAATTAATTTTCTTATCAAATCTAATATTCTTTTCAGATTTTCATTGTGTGTCATTTTTAGTCATGTGACATTGCGGGTTGGTTAACCTGAACAAGTGGAAAAGTTGTTTGCCAGGTATTAGCTACAGCCATGTGACATCTTTGTCAACATTTTAAATATTTGGAGGTACCTATACGTATAGGTACGATGTTTCATAAAATTTCATTTTGCTTTAGTTATTAAAGTTTGCGTACGGTTAATGTTTTGACGTTTATATTATTTTTTGGTAATCACTAAAGTCATTTATGTACAGAATATTCCTTTAAGTAATTTCAACAAAGTACCTTATATTATAACCATGGCTTTAAGTGTCTGGATCGATTCTAAGAGCTCTAGAAGTGTCTGCACAAGAGTGGCTTACCATTATAAACCAGAAGAGACAATACTACATTTAATAACAATACGACGTTAATGATTCTATACATTATATAATATATATATATATAATTTCGATTGTATATTGAAACTTTCCGGTGTTTTATTTGCGTAAATGTGTATGTAGTGCCTATTCTGAGAGCAGTAAAATTACTACTTGTAAATTTTGTTAGACACTTAAGTAAATTTTCCTACTACCAGTAATGTATAAATTTTTAAATTATTCTCTGGAAATACTAAGATCACTACCAATGCGAAATTTTAGTAAGAATATATGAAAAGCTAATGTTTAAAAGTTGTGAATAGTGTGAAAAGGAATTATACTTCGAATGTGTAAAATTACTAAAGCTGGGTAAATGCATTCATACAAATGTTGAAAGATAACAAGGTGCATTCTACATGGAACTATACTGCATAAATTACTTGGGAGGTTCATTCTTAACTTTAATTTTAATATACAGTATTTTTTCCGTTGAATTATCACATTTTAATCAGAAGTGGAAGAAGTTTTATTTTAAATCAAACGGTAAATACTGTATAAAAATAAAATAATAAATAAAAGGTATTAATAAAGGGACTTAAAAAGATTTTCATAAAATAAAAATCTTTTTAGAAGATTTTTTATAAAATAAAAGTCTCGAAATACTCTTAAAAAGGAAATATGTAGGTACTCTTAAAAAAAAAAAATTTTTATTTACTCACAACTTTTAATTTAAAAATTTAAAAAAAGTTAAAAGTATTTTTTAAATAGAAAAGTTTTCAGTCAGACGTAACTTAAAATAACATATTTTAAAAAAAACTTTTAAAACTTTTGTAAATAAAATGTACTAAAAAGTAAAAAATAATTGTTTCTTTCTCAGTGATATACACAAGAAAAGTTTAATTGCAAAATAAGAAATGCTACAACTCAGATTAAATCTTATAAGTTTGGGCATGAGTTGCAGTAAGACAATTGAGATTATAATGGGTGGCGCAAAAGTAGGTACTGGCACTATAGAAATTACTTATATTTTCTTTTTACATCTCCTCTCATTCTGATATTGAAAATTGTGTAGTAAACATGGACCGTTATACTCCCCAAGAACGTGGAATAAATGTTTTTATGGAATAATTCATCACTCATAAAAACATAACGTGAATTTCGTCGACGATTTCACCGCCGTCCGGGACCGGTTGGTCGCACAATGCGACGCTTTGCTACACGCCTCGAAGCAACTGGCACAACATTGGATAAACCTAAGTCTGGCAGACCAAGAACAGGCCGTTCAACCGAAAATATCGATGCTATGCGGAAAGATGTGGAACAGTGTCCAGAAACATCAAAGAGGCGACGAGGCACGCAATTTGGCATTTCCAGGCAGACTCTGCAGTGTATTTTGGTCAAAGACTTGAAGATGTTTCCGTATAAAACTCAGATGACTCAGCACCTGCTGCCTACTGACCACCGAGCTCGTCTAGAGTACAGCCAGTGCGTCATAAGCCTAAACCTTGAAGAGGATGATATTTTTTTTTTTTTCAAAATTGGTTATGAATGACGAAGCGCATTTCCATCTCTCGGGGCATGTCAATAAGCAGAATACTCACTTCTGGGGCACTGAAAATCCGCGCATTTTCAAGAAACAGCCTTACACCCACTAGAAGTTATACTTTATGGTGTGTGTCTGTGATGAAAGAGTGATCGGACCCTATTTTTTCGAAGACGCTGCAGGCAATGCGATAACTGTCACTGGTGAGCGCTACAGAACCATGTTACGTGAGTTCTTGATACCCAGTTTGGATGAATTGGGGCTGGAGCACATCTGGTTCCAACAAGACGGCGCCACGGCATACACAGCGCGCGACACTATGGACTTAGTGAGGGACGCTTTTCCAGGCCGTATTATCTCCCGTTTTGGCGATTTGCCTTGGCCTGCAAGATCACGCGATCTTACCCGTCCAGACTTCATTCTTTGGGGTTATTTGATATCACTGGTGTATGTGAACAAGCCACAGTCTCTCGCAGCCCTAAAAGAAAACAGTCATCAAGAAATAAGGAACATATCGCAGGAACTGTTACGGCAAGTTATGGAAAATGTCATAAATAGGGCTGAAATGTGCATCAACTCTGGAGGTCACCATTTAAGAGACATCATCTTCAAATCCTAATGCGACGAAATTTCATGGCACAAATATATGTACATATATAAAAAACTAATTATAGATTTCTAATTTAGAAAAGAAGTTTTAGCTGAACCAAATAGGGTCATTACTTTTGCGCCACCCAGTAGTTATGGATGTCCAAACTTTTAAAATTTAATCAGAGTTGTAGCGCTTCTTATTTTGCAATTAAACTTTTCTTGTGTATATCACTTAGAAAAAACAATTATTTTTTACTTTTTAGTGCATTTTATTTACAAAAGTTATTTATTTTAAAAGTTTTTTTAATATATTTTATTTTCTACTTTTTAGTTATACTCTCGAAACTCGACCCTCGAATCTCGATATCGACTCTCGAAACTCGATTATATAAACTTGACTCTCGAGACTCGACTCTCGAATCTCTAAGGGTGGGTTACCACTTCCACCCCAACACGTAAGAAAATTTTACCCCATCACTCATTCTAATTAAAAAACCCCATGTAAATCCATCCTCGTTTACTATTCTAAAACTCTTTCGTCACGGACGGTACTCTCAGCCGCTCAGGCGTTCAAACATAAACTTTTTGAGTCAGAAGTCTGTAAGTTGATAGAAATTTATTAAAAAAGCCTTGGAGAGTTATTTTCAGGCTTAAAAGTGCGAGTATATAGGACAGACTCTATAGGGAAAGATTCTTTTTGAGGAGGACATAAATCAAAATGCAACTTGTTCTGCTAAGACTGCACATTAAAAGTGAAGCTATATAGTAATTATTACTCGCTTAAGATAGTTGAGCTGAATGATACCTGGTCACTTAACTTAAAAATCGAGATATAAAAAATATACACAGGATGAGAGATTTGCACATAATGCAATGGAATAGTTATGCGTAGGTATATAGTAAATCTGCAAATATAATATGTAAAATTCCTTGCAATGAGTGCGGTTGAAATTTTAAATGCGTAATATCTTCTTTAATTTTCCATAGAAATTTAAATTTACTTGCCTAGATCGTAATATTTTAGTACTTTTTGGAAAAGCATGTTTAACATATTATTATTAAGCACTATAAGCAGGAACAATTCTTAAAAATTGCGCGTTCTTATCGGTCCTTATCTCTCAAACTAGTGATATCTTTCAGTTCCACAATAAAAAAAAATCGGAATTTTAGCCCAAGGATTTTTTCATTTTACCATTTTCTTCAAAGAATACTCCATCTAAGCTTTCATATCCAGTTTAAGCAATCCATAACCATTGGTTTAAAACGACAAATAACATTACACTCACCACCCAAAATGCAAGCGTTTTTAGCAGAGTACGGAAACGCACACTCACGTGCGCACGCGCACGTGAGCAATAAATTGTGTGCGATCAAAGCGCACATACTCGTGAGTCGTGTGCGATTTTCTTGGGCATTAGCGCACGCGCCCATGAGTGAGTAATTCACAATAAGAAAGCGCACACTCGCGTGCGCACACGAAATTTCTTACTGCTCATTACTCACGAGTGAGTAATTCACAATAAGACAGCGCACACTCGCGTGCGCACACGAAATTTCAATATAAGAAAGCGCACACTCGCGTGCGCACACGAAACTTCTTACTGCTCATTACTCACGAGTGAGTAATTCAATATAAGAAAGCGCACACTCGCGTGCGCACACGGAATAACTCACGAGTGAGTAATTCATTGGAAGAAAACGCACACGAAATTTTTCATTGCTCAATTCCTACTTGTGTATGCAATTTCATTTATGAAATATCTGCATGATGTAGAAAACGTAGATAATTAATATTTAAATGTTTATTCGCCTGATTCTTAACTTATTATTAAGTTAACTTTGATTTAAAGTAGGTAATCTTTGATGATAATTTGAAAAATGTTAGCTGTGATGAACGTCTGAGATGATTTCATCTCAAATGTACTCATTTTAGATCATATAATGAAGCAATTACTAGTAAAGGTAGTCATGTAAATTTCGAACTACTGCTCTGTTGAACTAATTATAATTCCTATCCTTACTGATAGGTGCAAAACGGGTTTTGATAGGTGAAAATCATTCCTAGGCTATTCTTTCAAATATTTTAATTACTGAACCGCCACACCAATTTGCTAGGCGACAGTCTTTATAAATTGTAACTTATCTTAAAGAACGGAAAAATTTTTGTCAAATTCCCTTATTAAACCCTTCAATCCTGCACATACATATGTATGCTCATAAGGCGAATAAACATTAAAAATATTAATTATCCACGTTATCTACATAATGCAAGTATTTCATAAATGAAATTGCATACACAAGTAGGAATTGAGCAATGAAAAATTTCGTGTGCGTTTTCTTCCAATGAATTACTCACTCGTGAGTTATTCCGTGTGCGCACGCGAGTGTGCGCTTTCTTATATTGAATTACTCACTCGTGAGTAATGAGCAGTAAGAAGTTTCGTGTGCGCACGCGAGTGTGCGCTTTCTTATATTGAAATTTCGTGTGCGCACGCGAGTGTGCGCTGTCTTATTGTGAATTACTCACTCGTGAGTAATGAGCAGAAAGAAATTTCGTGTGCGCACGCGAGTGTGCGCTTTATTATTGTGAATTACTCACTCATGGGCGCGTGCGCTAATAAAATGACAACGACTCACGCACGCGCACATGAGTTTTTAAAAATGGAACGCGCACATGAGCCGTAAATTACTCATGAGTCGTTCGTGTGCGCACGTGAGTGTGCGTTTCCTTACTCTGGTTTTTAGTTTTGTTTTTTAAGCACATCCAGAAAAGTATTTCTGAGTTAAAATTTTGAAATTATCGTCTCTTTCGAAAGGAGGGAAGAATAAAAAATATTATAAGGCATTGTAAATGTTCAACGATTATCTATCTAATAAAATGTAAAATAATCAACCATTAAGATTTGTGCAGATTGAGCTCATGGGTATGTTGGGAGGACGGCTGGACCTGGAAAACCCTCTAGCCAGCATGCCATTTGATGCGATGGTACCAGAGCTTAGTTTCGGGCGTTGATTCTCTGAGTTTTCCTGTAAGGGAATCGTGGACTGAGGGAAGTGCCATATCGAGCCTTACCCGGTCCACTCTACACATTTTTACCAACGGCTCTCTCACTAAGCCAGCCGGGGTGGGCGTTCACTCTCCTGAACCTGGATGGAGTACTCAATTGAAGTCTTCGCCATCGCAATGACAGCGAATATAGCCATTAATATGGAGATCAAGAGAAAGGACATTGCTATCCTTTCGAATAGTCAGGCAGCCTTGATGGCTCTGAGTGGCCCTCGGATAACAACTAAGTTACTGGGAGACTGCAGGTCGTCTCTGTATAAGTTGTTTATCCACAACAAGGTGTCCCTTCAGTGGATTCCTGGTCACATGGGGATCACGGGGAATGAAAGGGCTGACCTTTTAGCTAGGGCTCGATGTGACCAACCGTTTCTCGGACCTGAACCTACCGTTGGCGTTACCACCTCGAGTATCGGGTCTGTCATCAAAGCAGATGTTCATAGGAAGCATCAGCAGAGATGGGCGAACCTGAGTACTTACAGGTGCACAAAATTGTTTCTTGATGGGCCCAATAGGAATATCTCTAATTTTCTCATGGGGCTTGGAAGGAAATAATGTAGAACTATGGTTAGCATTATCACTGGCTACAGCTCGCTTCACGCTCATCTTACAAGGATGGGAGTTGTTGACAGCCCCGAGTGTTTGTCCTGCCTGGAAGGAGAGCCTGAGATAACCGGACACTTTTTGTGTGCTTTTCCGCCCTTCGCCCGGAGCAGGCTGGATACTCTAGGTTCTGTCCTCCTATCTGTAAAGGAGTTGAAGAACCTTCTTCACAAGACTTCATACGCTTCACTAACACGTTCACGCCGGCGCGTACCAACAATGGCTCGCAAAAGACTGCCTCATCGGGCGACGTGTACCACCGGTAGCTCGCACAAGATTGCCTCATCGGGTGGCGCGTACCACAGGTGACTCGCATTTGATTGTACTATCAGGCGGTGCGTAACACCAAAAATTTTGATCGTTAAGCAACTAAAAAAAATTGCCATATAGCTGAAAATTTAAATAATGGAAATTTAACGTATACTAATTGAAAAGAGAACATTTTATTTCAACTTAATATTATAAACATAACTTAAAGGAATTTCGTGATTTTACAATGAATCCTCGCATTCAAAATATCATATCTCGAGAACGGAGTTACTAATTTTTCTGATTCAAAATGCCGTAGAGATACAAAATCCATAGTTAGTCATAATTTATTACAGAACAAGCTCAATAAGTCAACGACCGTAATTTCATTTTTTTTAATATGCAATTTCTACCTTCACTTAGCTATGCAATTCTTACATTCACCAAAGTTCTATGTCAGCAATTGCATAGAAGTACAAGTGAAATTACGGTCGTTGACATTGCCTAAGAAGTAAATTAATGCTGATCTTGTGATTTGTGTTCATTGACATATTTTTTTTTTTTTTTTTTTTTTTTTTTTTTTTTTTTTTTTTTTTTTTTTTTTTTTTTATTGTCATCATATGTATCGTATGTATATGAATTATTGTATTGTATAAATAAGCGAATTGAAATAAAATTGGAATTGATTATCAGATAGCAAGTGATCGAGTTTAATTTATATCCATCAGATGCTGTAAAACTTCAGAAATTTAACACAAACTACACCAAAGATTCTGACGTACGTAAAACAAGGGATTATTTTGAAACCCGTTTGATTAAAATAAGCAAGCTATGGGAAAGTTTTGACAAAAGAAATGATGATCTGGAGCTATACCGTGAAACTAATTCGGAACAGCCATACTTTAAAGAGAATTTTTATGACACCGTGGAAAAATTGTATGAAGAAACTCGGGATATGTTAGAAAATTCCTTGGCGGATTTAATGTCAAGAGCGAAAATAACTGAAGTATTGCAAGATCAACTAAAGGTAACAAAGAAGCAATATGCCATTATAGAAACTCTACAAAAGGCATCAGTTTCAATTAAAGAAGAGATTAAACAAGAGGTATATGCAGCTTACTGTATGCAAAAAATCAAGTTGGTGAATGACTATTGGGAGCAACTTGTCCGAAACCATGGAGAGATTATGTCGATGGGTAGAACAAAACACTAATATATGGAGAATAATATATTCTCAAGCATTGAGGATACCTATCAAACTACCACAATTCAACTACAAGAAGTATTGAATAAATTAAATCCTCAAGCTAAAAATCCGATAAGCACCAACGAGTCAAAGGGAACACAAATAAAGTTGCCAAGAGTCGATATTCCTCCGTCATTTAATGGTGACTACATCAAGTGGCAATCATTTAGAAACTTATTCATGGAACGCATATATAAAGATGACAAGATGTCTGGAGCTCAAAAATTATTCTATCTCAAAGGCAATCTCATAGGTGACCCAAGTGAACTCATACAGCTTCTACAAATAACAAACGAAAATTTTGAGACGGCCTGGGAAATTCTTGAAAAAAGATATAACAATAAGGGGACTCTCTTGACAGCTCAATTAAATATACTTCTAAAACAATCTTCACTGTTCAAAGAATCATCGGAAGGCTTGAAGAAGTTACATGACGTGACAATCGAATGTCTAGAGGGCATCAAAAATCTAGGCATAGATACGAAAAATTGGGATCCATTGATCATACACATAATCATAACAAAATTGGATAAAGAAACTCACCGAATTTATGAACAATCAGTGGCCACACCAAGAGAGGTTCAAGAACTAAGCAAATTCCTTAAATTCCTAAAAAATCGATTTCGAGGTCTTGAAGCAGTAGAGCCATCGAAACCAAAACAACCCGAAAGAAATGGGAAAAATCCAAAATTATACCTGGGAATGATTTCAAAACATTGCTCTATCTGTGGAGAAAATCACAGAATATATCATTGCGAAACATTTAGTAAACTAAGCGTACAACAACGACTAAAAGCGGTAAAAAAGGCAAACCTTTGCCAGAACTTCCTTGTAAAAGGCCACAATATACTACAATGTAAAAGTCGGTACACCTGCAAGTTATGCCAGAGAAAACATCACACTCTTTTACATTATCAAAACCAGCAGGCACCATCTTATCAACAAAGTAATAACTATCCAAGAAGGGAAGCAATTCGAGATGATAGCTCACCAAACGAAGCTGTTGCAGCACTTACCCCATCAAAGGGGTAGGACGTATTACTGGCAACCGCTCTTATACAAGTAATCAATAAATCAGGAGATGCTGTGCTAATCAGGGCATTACTTGACCAAGGGTCTCAAGCAACGTTCATTACTGAGAATGCAGCTCAGCAATTAAGATTACCTAGAAGAAAAATTCAAGCCACAGCTTCCGGTCTTGGGTGCTCCAGTCCAGGAATTACAAAATCCAGTATAGAGATTACAGTAACGCCACGATTTAAATCAACAATCTCTCTCACTACCACAGCCCTCGTAATAAAAAATCTCACAAGACAATTGCCTACAAATAAAATTATTCCAACTAACTGGACGCATACCGAAAACCTGGTTTTGGCCGATCCAACGTTCCATAAGCCGGGAAGGATTGACGTCATATTAGGAGCAGAAGTGTTCGGGAAGGTAATACTAGGCAACCTTCTGCGTGGAGTCGAAGATGCTCCTGTTGCCCAACAAACAGAGCTGGGGTGGATATTATCTGGAGCTATTAGTAACAGCAACAACGAGAATAAACTTATTTGCATGGTATCAGAAATAGATATAACCAGCGAGCCGCAGAGATTTTGGGAATGCGAAGAACTGGCAGCCGAAACTATTACCACACCAGAAAACATTGCTTGTGAAAGTTACTACCAAAAAACGCACAGACTGGACGAGAATGGTCGATATATCGTTCGCCTTCCATTTAAACAAAATCCTAAAGAAGCCAATTTGAGCAGATCAAGGGAACTAGCGCTTGCCCGACTATTCCAAATGGAGCGAAAATTTAACCAAGACAAAGTATTTGAAACCATGTATAAGGATTTTATGAAGGAATACCAACGCTTAGGTAATATGGTTCCAGCCGAAGATGATGGTGAGATAAAATACTACCTACCTCACCATGCGGTTTTCAAACAACACAGTACAACAACCAAATTACGTGTAGTATTCGACGCTTCGGCCAAAAGAAACAATACCAGATGTCTAAATGATATCATGATGACTGGTCCTCAACTGCAAAGAAGCCTAATCTCCATTCTATTAAGATGGAGAAAACATAAAATAGTATTCACGGCGGACATAGAAAAAATGTACCGCCAGATAAAAGTGGATGTGAGAGATCAGTAGTATCAATATATTCTTTGGCGAGAGTCTCCAAATCACCCTATTAAGGAATATAAGCTGACGACCGTTACTTACGGCACAACCTCCGCACTGTTTCTCACAATACGCACTCTGCAGCAACTCGCGCAAGATGAAGAAAAACACTACCCTATCGCATCCAGAATCATACTGAGCGATACTTATGTAGACGACGTAGTCTCAGGAGGCGCTTCCATGGATGAAGCAATAGAATCTTGTCAGCGGACAAGCAATAAATTCAAGGTTGTTAAGGATATACCCTATGAGTTTCGAGAACAACCTCGCTTTATAGATTTCCAGAAAGAACAGACAATTAAGGCACTTAGAGTTCATTGGAACCCTATAACCAAAAATTTCAAAATACACGTTTCAATAAGCATGTACGACTACCCCACAACAAAGCGGAATGTAGCATCCGAGGCGGCGAAAATCTTTTATCCTGTTGGATTACTATTGCCGGTAGTAATGTCAATCAAAATTCTGCTACAGAATATTTGGCTAGAGAACTCGTCCTGGGATGAACCATTATCAAGTACATTATTAACTAGATGGTTACAAATAAAATCTGAACTTCCAAAATTAGAAGAAATTGAGATTCCACGATGGATTGGGTTCACAGAAAAAGACACTAGCTGCGAACTTCACGGATTTTCAGATGCGTCAGAAAAGGGCTACAGTGCAATAACATATCTGCGAATTACACGAAAATCGCACGTTCAGAAAAACTTAATAACTGCCAAAACTAAGGTAGCCCCACTGAAAACAAAGCAGACAATTCCAAGATTAGAATTATGTGGAGCAACACTACTCGCTAGACTGATAAACGAAACTAGAAAAAGTGCTATGCCTGGACAGATTCAATGATAGTTCTGTCATGGATACAAGAAGATGCGCATAAGTGGCAAAATTTGTGGAGAATCGAGTTGCACAAATACATGGATTATCAGACAGAAATACATGGTTTTACGTGCGATCATCCGAGAATCCTGCCGACATCGCCTCTAGAGGAATACCGCCATCGCTGCTTAAAGATCATACTCTTTGGTGGCATGGACCTTCTTGGCTTAGCTCCAAAGAAATATCGTTTCCATCAAACCCAAAGGAGACAACTGACCTAGAGAAGAAAGTGTTGACGGCTCATTCTTGTTATGATTCCAAAGCCGAACACGAGAAAGATGATCTTCAAGAACTAAACTTGTATCAAGAGTTGCTCGAAAGATTTTCAACATTAGGAAAATTACAAAGAGTAACAGCATATATTAAAAGGTTTGTGCAAAATATGAAGGTTAGCAAGGCGAACCGTATATCTCGGTACTTGACAATAAATGAAATCGAAGAAGCACTAGTACCACTAGTGAAGACTACCCAACAGCAAGTCTTTAAAGATGAAATAGGCCAGTGTTCAATAGAACAACCACTAAATAAGAAGAGCAGATTACTTCCTCTATCACCGTTTATAGACTCTAGCGAATGGAATCTTATCATTTACTATGACTTGTCATCATATATTGGAAGAAGTTCACAGGGATAAGAAAATCAGTGCAAAGGCTTACAGAAATAAAACCATCTAATAATATCAAAAGAACTATGTAACGCAACAATTTTACAGTTACAACATAAGTATGGTGAATGCATCAAATTAATAGTATATTACAACAACAAAATGAAAATGAAAGATTTAGAATCAAACGAGCTCCTCTTGAAATAGTGGGCTCAAGCGCAAACAGTTTATTTGGTATCCTTGATCAAGGGTTTGCAGAAAGATACGAAGAGCAAATTCAGAACATCAAGGAAAATGAAGATCTATTGAAAGAACTGCTAATGAATCAAACATCCATTGCTGAACACACAATTAATGTCATAAAGAAGAATAATGAGATGTTAAATCATCAAATCACTATAGAGACAATTGCAAATGGACTTAATAAAGCAGACGAAGTCTTAAACACTATGCAAGCCTTTACGTCGGCAGTATTACTAGTAACCCTAAATCTGATAAACTTTCAACATATGCAAAAGAGCTTACTAGCTGTAGTAACCGACACAAAACACGGAAGGCTCAACACACTACTGCTCACACCCATTCAGCTTCGTGAACAACTAAGCATAATTAAAGAGCACCTACCAAAACATCTTCGAGTACCAGGAGATGAAACTTCGAAATCATTACTGCCAATATACAATTCAATGCATGTTAAGATGCGCATCACGCAAAGGAATGTATTATTTGACGTTCGAATTCCATTGCTCAATGCAGAAATATATCGGCTATTCAAACTTACGCCTATACATGCAGATCAGTTCATCCACATTCAACCCTCAACACAATACTTGGCTGTAAACCTCCATAAGGACCGCTTTACACCATTAAAAGAGGAAGATATCAAGGAATGCATACAATTATTAGAGGCCCAATTAATATGCAATCTAAAACAGCCTATATACAGTGCGCAATCGAATCAAAGCAGATGTGAGATAGAACTGCTTAACCACCAGGGAAAATTGTCATCCTTTTGTCAATTACGAAGTATACCATTGATTATTACAATTTTTTTAAGTTTTTATACTGCTCCGTAAACAAACTTCAGAAAATGTCAAATAGGCTGTCAAAATGAAGGAGCTGCAGTTAATGTGGCACACATGTGCAGTGAAGTCAACTTTACTGGAATGGCTACTGCAAAGGCGAAGTTACTGCAGTGAAAGTGTTTCAAGCTTTAAAAGGACAGGAAGATTTTGGTGATAGGTCTTCTAACAGGACAGTACAATGGGCCGCTCTGGCCTCCGTGCTTGGGATCTCTCGTCCGCCTGCCTTAAAAAAAAACAAAAGCAGTCATTTTCCCGCCCGATCAGGCATTCAATTTTTTCACCTATATCTATCCATTGCTGACCAGTTGTCAACTAATTTATAAAACACCCTGTATACCAGATGTCTCGTAATATGACTATAATTTGATTGTAAAAAATTAAGCGACGTTGTCATAATTAGGAGTGGCATAAACACATAAACATTTTTGTTCATGGCTTAGGAGTATCGATGTGTGCCTTCTTTCAAATCTCATATATTGATTTTTGAATTATGTAAGTTTTTACCGCAGCTAGAGTCGAACCTGAGGCAATTTATATCCCGAATCAAATTTATATTGAAAAACAAATATAAAATTTTGGAATGAAATATTCTTATGAAATAATTTTTCCTCTGTCGGAATATGAGTAAATTTTATATAAAAATAGCTTACTTTATACATTTCATACATATGCCCTAGCGATTTATAGAATTATAGGAATCCCACTTATATCAAATCTGCCTTATGTACGTCCACATGACCAAAAAATTATTTAAATGCAAGACAACTCACAATAAAACGGCTCAGATTATATGTTGCACAAATATTTAACTTAATTACACTAGAGTGCAAGAGAGAACAGAAATTTCAATCATTCAGAGATATTTTAGTAGGTACCGAGCGAGTTATTTAGGCAGAATAGGGGTTCTTTGTTACATACTTGAAGCAATCCTCTTTTTTCTTGTTTGAAGAGCTCAGGTAAAGCTGGTACTTACTTTCCTCCCTTTCGACGATGATGACAACGATGATGACGACATATACATGTATGTATAATCGTGTTGATAGACTGCGATAGATATACCAGAAATCTGACGGTTTGTTTGCCTTGCCTGCGACTTCTTATTTCCCGTAGAAAGGAAAAAACCCACCTTAAAAGCGCACTCGGCATGTAAATAAGAGCTTTAGTATGTTTGTTGTGTTCTCTCACAAATCCTGCACTTAATGCTTTTTGCTTTGGAGAGCTTTATCGTTTCAAAATGGGAATTGTGACTGCGTCTTCTTCAAAATAAATTGAAAGGTTTAATATGTTCAATAATATTCGAATAATATATGTAGATAGCCTACCCCCCCTCCTCTCCACACACCGGCAAACACTTCCTCATTAATATGTACTTTGGTATTGTTTTTTTTTTTAAATTTTTTCTTTACTTTTTTATGATGTCTTATGATGGGTATTTATATGATTTCACAGGATTTAAAAAAAAAAGACCTTTCAAAAGAAGTTTATATATTTTTCTGTGTATTGTAAGGACATGTTAAGAATCTTTAAGAATCTTTAAATAGATTTAATATCTACATACCGTTTGTTTTGTTTAAATTTGTCTATAAGAAGCTTTACTTCATTGAGTTTATTTGGAAGAATAGATTGAAAGTGTTATTCGATATGCATGCAGACTTACTAGCATATGTGTTGTGGGGCAAAGACCCAATTAGGCAAAATATCTAAAAATCTAAATACCAATAAGTTTATATTTATGATAACTTACGCAAATAAACATATAAAACCTTTTGTTATAATACACCATATGCCTACATATGTAGGGTTTTCAAGAAGACGATAATAAAATCCACTCAGTTTAATTTCTTAAATATAAATAATAATAAAAGTAATGGCATATGCCAAATATAATTCTACAGCAATCATTGTAAATAACATGTATCTTATTCCACGGTCGAAACCCATTGAATAAACAACTAATAAGGAAGCAGCATATCGGGTGAAAACCATGTAACTTTCTTGTTATACACCCTATTTGCATCTCAGGTGATAGTAAACCCTCTACAGTTTCCAACAAATACCCAACCACTTCTCTACCCCCCTTCCAGTTATAGGACGTCAAAGTAAAAAAATTGGAAAATTTTGCAATTTCTTTTTCAATTTTAATGATTTTCCCGCTAAAAGGCAGGATAAAGATAGCACTTTCTTGCAAGATTTCGAGACCTCCGAATGTTGCCTTTCATTTGATATGTATTTGATATAAATTCTACCGTTTTTGAGATATACCCGTTTTTATGATTCATAATTTCATGAATTTTGCTAATTTGCGTGGAATTCATAAAATTAGGCGGGATTTCTATAGTTATTAGCAAAATTCATGAAATTATGCATTATAAAAATGGGAATATCTCGAAAACGGTAGCATTTAGATCAAATGAAAGGTAACATTCGGAGATCTTTAAATCTTGCAAGAAAGTGCTATCTTTATCCTACCTTTTAGCGGGAAAATCGTTAAAATTGAAAAAGAAATTGCAAAATTTTCCAATTTTTTGACTTTGGTGTCCTATAACTGCCGACGGAAAGGAGATAGAGAGGTGGTTGAGAATTGGTTGGAAACCGCAGAGGGTTTACTATCGCCTGAGATGCAAGTCACCTTCATATGGTGTATAAAAAGTTACATGGTATTAGGATTAAAAGCACCCAAAATCACAAAACCCCCCTACCGCCCATACCGTGCATTTTCCGGCTCTCCTCCCATACAATTTATTTCTTGAAATTGCGTGAGGAATCCGGGGGTATAAAGGAAATGCGGTAAGTATGGGACACCCTGTATAGTAAAAAACGAAAATTTTGTATGGCAACCATACGAAGGAGCTACCCAATTTGTTCCATATTCGAACTTAAATTTCCTTTTTTTTTAAAGCCTGTGTGCAAAATTTCAGCTCCCTAAATGAACGCGTTTTTGAGTTATCGTGACAACCGACTGACAGACGGACGGATGGGCGGACAGACGGACATGCTAAAATCAAAATAACTTTTAATATTATGGGTGGGTGTCCAACCCATTTTTCTCTACTAGCATTATTTCTAGATGCCAAACTTAGTACACTCTTTAGATTTAATCTAGGGTATAAAAACAGATGAATCAGACATAAACAATGGTAGGGTTGAATTCTGATTGTTCCAGAAAGCTGGCTCATGCTCAGAAAGCGTGCTCTTAATAATTTTTATAATTTTTTTTTTCTTTATGATGTTCTCGAGACTTTAAATGTGATGATTGTACCATAGTAAAGTAATTGAATTGTATTGCATTTTAATAAAAGACGGAAAATCAAATCACGAATTAATTTTTGTTTTATCCAAACTTTATGAAAGTCTGAAGTCATTTTTTTTTATCGAAGATGTGCGTGGTAGTAGTTTTGTAGTCATATGCTTGTTACATTTTTATCTTGTAGTTTCTGTATTATGCTATGTCTTCCTATGTCAGGAACGGGAATTGTTCTTGAGGTACTAAGTAAATTAATAACGAGGAATAATTTGTCGTGAATTACAAAGTTCCAATCATTTGCTTTCGCGACTTGCATTTACAAATTGGAAGTAAAAATATTAATTACTACTATAAATTTGTAAAAAAAAAAAAAAATGATGTAAATGTAAATTGAACACTAGTAATATATATGAACATTTTGTGAGATTTTATTAGAGTTTTTAGAATATTCAAGGATTTAATTGCTAGAATTGATAAAAATTTATGATCTACGTTTATACAAACGAATCCAAATATATGAATGTATGTCCAAAGTTAAGCAGGTTTTGTGCAACAATGAAACTTTCAGCTTTGCATTTGTGACGACATGACGCGGCGCAAACAAAGTTGTGCCTTTTTCTGCCGCTGCTCCCTGCGAGTTATCTGTTTGTCATTTAGTAGGTTTTCGGAAATGAAATATCGAAAGTACTTGCAGGATATCCAAAGATATGTTGAGTAGGCGAATGTAAAAAAATAAAAAAAAAAACAAAAACATGTTCAAAACAGTAGTCTAGATTTTTCTCACGAGAAGACAGTTTCATTCAAGTTTTTGATAAAATAGAAAAAAGTATATCTAGAGATCTAATTAATATCTACTAAGCAATTAATTACCGATTCGTATTGTTCATATAATTAATTGTGTTACAAAATACTAGAAATAACTAGTTATCGTGTACTAAATTTTACGAGAAATACATACTTATTGTGTTCAATTTGCTTTTCCCTAACAATATTTATCCATCAGGTTTACCGAGTCGCACCTGCTGACCCCTCCATCAGTGGCTGAGAAGTCCTCACGTAAAAGAATCCTCCATTGGTCATATATCTACAACCCATAACCTCTACCGCAAGCTGTAAGACTCGTCTCGAAGAACGAGTCTCAAATCATCATCGGTGGACCTTATTAGTGTGAACCGTAACCGTGTGACAGCCAATTATTGGGCAATTAGTACCCAAACATTTATGTTCATAGGTAATATGACATTTGGTATCACTGGTTGAAAGGCATAATATAATTTTAATTAGCTAATCGCTATCTAAGAGGACATTACTATTATATCAAGTTCGATTAGATCGATTCGTAATGAGTGAATTTCTTAATTACAATATTTCCTATAATAAATTTTTACAATATTTATAACAAAAGACTTAAATCGTTATTAAAACAGATAATGGCAATAAAAATAAAACTAAAAAATGTGAATTGAACTGACGAATATGATAAAGATTGTCTATTCACCGTTGAGCAGCAAACCACGACAATGGTGTAGATAAAAACTAATTACTCAGAGATATTCATTAATTTGGATCTCCTATGGAGATATTTAGCTGATATCATATAAATGAGGAGTGTTTTTTCCTCATATAATTCACACCCAGAATTTATTTCTGAGTTTATATGAGAAGAGATCAGTTTGATCTATTTTCAAGCGTCTGCAGCAGGCAGAAAACCAAGTTGCACCGATGAGTGTAAGGTTTTCTGCTGACACGAAACGCTTCTTCTTCTTCCTTTCCTACTTTATTTTTCAGCCCACTGCGTGGCGTATACAGGTTCGATTCGCTTCGAATGAATGTTTCTTTAAAATTTTTTAAATTTTTTTAATAAATAAAAAAATTGTTTTTTTTTCTATTTTTCTCAAACTTTTTATTTCTTTCTTCTTTTTTTTCATTCTTTTTTTCATTATTTCATTTGTTTTTCAAATCACACAATTTCGCTATTTGTGACCTCTTGATGAGTCGAACCAAGACTTGAAACTTGTCACCAAAAATTAATGGGTTGTGTGATGAAATAACAAATTAGAACATTTTTTAGCTTTTGCTATATACCGGAGAATCCCAAAAAATTCTTTCTTGAACAAAATTAAGTTTAACCCGGTAAAAAGTCCAAACGTAATCTGTTTATAAATGATATAGTAAAGTTGGACTGCTTTCACGTATTTACTATAAATCCTCTGATGAATATTTAAAGCCATACTGTCCTTCATTATGTAGAAGCGACAGTTGTGGTATTGGAATCTTTTCGCATATGTTCGTACAAGTTTGAGTCGTTGCACGATTTCGTTGAATCCTCGTTAAAAAATAAATAAACATAAACTAATAAAATATTGTTACGTGCAATAGAAAGAGACAACTGGTGACATCTACTGGCAATGGAGAGTAAACAACTTCATGTTCGGAGAGTCGATGATGGAATCTTCGGGAAGGTTCAGGAATAGAGTGAATAGAATAATCAAGAAGGTTCTGGAATAGAACACTCCAGAATAATCTGGAGAGTTTCTAGGGTATAAATATAACAGTTGTCATAGCCAGAGGAAGAGTCTTGTCTTATGGCCGGTTTCACAGTCAAGGCTTAAGCCACAGCGATAACTTAAGCCAAGGCTTACTAAATATTTCGGTTTCACAGTCAAGGCTTAAGTGAAATCACTGGCTTAAGGAAAGCTTAACTTAAGCCCGTCATCTCGAAGGCTTAAGCCTCAGATTTTGCTGTGAAACACATAAGAAATTATTGCTAAATATATATTTTGTCTAAATAATTTTTGTTATTAAATGAACGTGCATATTTCAAAAGTTATATTTTAAAACTAAATTGAAATTTTCCAAGCGAAAAATTGTTATCTAATTAGCAGTTTTGAGTACTGTCTGGCAGCTAGTATCAGCATTCCATTTGACGATTCAAGAAGAAACCAAACAGTTTAGGACAAAAATGAGTTATTTATCTGATGCAGAGAATATAAGAGACCAAGAAATGTATAATATAATATCGCAAGGTGTGACCCGTGAAAAAATTATAAAGAGTCGCCCGCAACATTTCGAGAAATGGGATGACGTTGATTTTTATTCTCAGTTCCGGCTGTAGATACATCCGGCTTTGATGGTTTACGTTGCCGAAACATTCTGCAACAATGATTTTGGATTTGATATCCTTCCAGAAAAAAACCACAACAAACTGGTAAATAAAAAGATCTTCTTCTTTTCGCTTAGTTTTTAATCCACAATGGCAATTTTCCTTTAAAAAAATTCACAATTACCGCAGTGCTGACAACTTAAAAATTTTCATCCGCGGCTTAACTAAGCCTCAGCTAACTGAGTACTGTGAAACCGAGTAGGCTTAAGTTCTGGGCTTAAGCCACACCCGTGGCTTAACTAAGCTCTGGCTTAAGCCTGGACTGTGAAACCGGCCATTAGACGTTGCAGTGTTAACAAGCGAAAGTAATAACGTGCGGAAGTGTTGTAATTGGATTGCGATAATTGAAAGTACAATATTAGCGATAATTAAAGTTGAATTGATTGTTTGTGAATTTTATAAGTGTAAAGCGAAAATAAAGAACTTGTATATTAAATATTTAATATTGTGTTTTAAATAACGAACCAAAGGGCATGCTCGCAACAATATCTACGAATTTTATTTCACGAATATTTAAGCTGGCCGAATGTATTGTATACATACCGAGTAGAATAATACCTGTTGTGAATTTATGGATCAGAAGAGTGGGTTTCCAATGGAGCAGCATTAGAATGTTGGATGTTTATCCGTTCGAAAACATCTCTAAAATTGATCCGAAATATTCCAGTATTCAAGATGAATACCGTATTCCGCAACACAAAGGGAAACATCGAACTTACTTAGTTCAAGGAGCTGCTAAGCAATTGCAAACTAGCACGAAGAACAATATCGTCGTACATATGTATAGTCGTTTGCGAGGATAATACTTTCGACATGAATATGATGAAACGAAAAGCAAATCTGAAATTAACTAATTGTTGAAAAAGATTCACAACCAATGACAAATGCGCAGAAATTGAAGAGATGCATAAGAAATTTCCGTCTCGCAAAACAGTGGATTTTAAGAGCGTTGCGGCACATTGGTGGCAATTTATTGAATTTCTCTATCACCTGCAAAAATATTTCACCATTAAGCAAATGAAATCCTTCACACTTGTACCAATTTTCACCTTTGGCCGCAAACATTTACTGTATACGACGGACGCCTTGTTCGAAACTCTTTCACATTTGGGTGTTAGATTACGAAAAGAGGAAGTTGCAGTTAAATGGGAAGATTATATCAAGCTGTCGAAATACCTATGTATACGGCGAAAAATAACACTTGCCGGTTGAATGACAACAAACGGCATTAACGTCTCTGTACATTTACAGAGACCGAAAAGAAATTCGACAGAGAATACGTTGAAATTGGAAACTGTAAAACCAGAATGTGCGGAATTGATCCTGGCCTTCGATACATGTACGGTATGGTAGAATTAAATGACGACGGGCACATTACCAACAGTCTACTAAAAAATATGAGTTTTCGGTATCAAACAGGACAACACGAAAGAAAATATCGTTTCAAGCGAATGACGGGTCGCGTGGCTCTCAAATTTGATGCCAGAGCCCAGAGTTATTCTAGCAAAAATTGCGACTACATAGATTTCACAAGATTCATGTTGCAGAATTTCATTAGAATGCAACAATTGTACTCTCGTAAACAAGTGACCAAGCTAAAATGGGAGAAAAAATGAAAACGCGTCGAGCTATAGATAAACTGGCCGATGACTACTACAACGACGGCAAAAACTCTGGTGGCCTATGGAAACGGACAAATCGGACTATGTATCAAAAGATATGTAAGATTACCGCAAAAGGCACTGCTAGAAGCTCTCAAACGTAAACACCAACGCTGCAATGTTATAATGATAGACGAATTTAGGACGACAAAATTATGCTCGTGTTGCTTCCTCGAATGTGTGACATCGCAATCCCCACATCGATTTCAAGTGTGCCCACACTATAAATTGGTGTGGAACCGCGATATCAACAGAGTCAACAACATCCTCAAGAAATTCAATTACTAGATATACAACTAGCCCAAAATTTGCACAGGGGAACTAGTTTAAGTTAAACTCTTGTCCCTCTTGCAATGACTTTTTAATCAAGTCAATAACTCGACATTCCTAATATCAATACCACTGATATTGGGAATGAATGGATTATACATAGTGGTGCAAGTATAAATTCTATCCAATGAAGCAATCACTTAAGAACACATGTATATGTAGGTACCTACTAGTTTGAATTTTAATAGAAAATCAAGGAATTTTGTAATTCTAAATGTCTTTGCTTTCAAAGGAAAAAAATCGTTCTGAAGCTCCCCAATATATGTATGTATCTACCAAATAGGAAAACCTTGTAATTTATGTCCGTTAAACTGTAATGTTGTAGAGAAAGAGAACATTTTTACAAAAGTAAATTAACATCAACTTTTCAGTTGTCTCGGAAAAGTGAAATAATCCCCATGGTCTTTAATTTAAACCAATATTGATTCCACTTCAATAACCGAAGCAAAAACAAAAAGTAGAAATACGCTTATCTTGATCAATATTGAACTGTAGATAAAAATATGTCCTCTTTATTTTGTATTTCTTCTCCAACATTTAATTTTATTTGAAATAAAAATAAGAAACTGGTTAAAATACCTATTCTTATGTCCTACATATACAGACATATAGTAATTTAAAAAAAAAAACTATATATGTATATATATACATTAAACTCATCTACAGTTCAGAGTGAAGAAGAGCTATTAGTACAAATATATTGAAGAGTAAAATCTGATACATTGTAACATGGTAATCGCACCATCATACATAATATCGATGTAAAATTACATTATTAGAGTATAAGATTCCTTTCCTTCTTTCTAAATTATCACATTTGTAGAAATTTTCAGTTTCTTCTTTATTTGATTCAAATTTTATACAAGGATAAAGAAATTTTACACTTATGAAATATACACAAATACGATAAACGTTGAATCACTTCTGTACCAACGGTTTTGTATAGTAAAATTACACATGATTGTTTTTTTTACTACTTGTTGAAAAATGTATTTTCGTTGACTGCTTATTCTAACTTCAAAATTGTTTATGAAACGCTGTAAAAGTAGTTAAGGCTGAATAAATTTGTAAGCATTTTGTTCCCCCTTTTTATTTTCCACAGCTTTTATGATATTGATTTGAAATCTTCGCCAAAATATTAAAAACAGTTTAGTTCAAATGCTACCGGGCCTAGATTTTTGAAAAAAAGTGTTGCGTTTTGTTTTTTTAATTAAAAACATCAAAAAACCGTGTTATTTTCCTCTTCCCCTAAAAAATTTTTCATGTATAGTACATACCTATTTTTATTATTTTTCGTGCACAGGTTTTCCAAGCATATTTTTAAATGCTACCGGAGTTATTTTTCCAAATTTGTATATATTCGTTTATTTTAACACAAGAATGAAGATTGAGGTAATTTTATTCAGTAGACCAAAAACCGGATAAATCCTGTAAGTATTTTATTTTATAAAAATCAATTTGTAAAGCTTTATCTTGATAAGAAGTGAAAGATTTATTCATTTTAGTAGTCCAAGCAAATACTCGGTTTTGTATATATGTGTATAATTTCGAACAGTACTTTGTAAGCATTATTGCTAGGCATTGCTAATGTGATTAGAACGAAAGCTCACGCTACTACCACATAGTCAAAATTTTGGAAGCTCGACATTGGGAGCTTTATTTTTGCCATTCAGCCTTAAGGGGTTAAACCACTGTAATAGCGTTTTTTAGACAATTTTTTTTTATGTAAAGAAAGATAATAGAATAATGATATTCATGAAAGTTATTAAACATATATTTAAGTATACAAAAAAAAATTATTAAAAAAAATATTAGTAAATGGTGACACCAGAGCCATTCTCGCAAGGCCTGTCGAATTTAAAGCACTCTGCGGCACGCAGTGTAGCTGGTGCAATTTTGAATTTGGAGAAAAAAGAAAAAAATCACTTAGTCTGCATGCTCATAGCTAGTGAAGTATGTAGGGAATTTTGAAAATATTCATTTTTGTATAATTGGCGGGTATTTAAATGAAATCGTTCAATTTTCGACACAAAAAGCAGTAATCATTTGTTAATAAATAATGTCTAAAAGGACGTATCGAAAATCCCGTACGTATTTCACTTCAAAATGTTATTTTAAAGATATTGTTAAAAATTCAAATGAAGAGAATGAAAATTGTTGGAGTTATGCTGCGTGCCGTTTTTAAAAATCATGTTTCGAGAAAAACACGTTTAAAGTTTTCAAAAGAGTTATTGACATGAAAAATTCGACGGTTTAAATTTTACATGTACTGACGCTAAACTAACGTACTATGCTTGGAAATGATTTTAACTGAACATAAACACTTCCTAACGACATATGTTACTGTATTAGTGTCAGTAAGGTAAGAAAGCACCTTCCCAGTAGGGTTTATTTGACGCAGGTAGTGATTTCGGAACAGACCGACGGGCTCGGGGCGACCCTAAAATTTCAATGAAGAAAATTACTTTCAGGTATGTATCCTTATGCCTCATATTCTAGAAGGTTCAAAGCATCTTTTAAGCCAATAAAAAAAATTGATTTTCTGAAAAATTTACAGTGGTGTTACCCCTTAAAAAACGATGATAAAATAAAATAGATTTAATTAAGTACATATTTTATACTTTGAAAAAACTTAGTAGCAAGTAGTAAATTCTAAATGTTCTTGGAACTATTTATTTTTCTTTTTATGAAACTAAAGGAATTTTATAGACGTATCTTTATGATACGTAAATAATTTCGCTATGAATATTTCGCATTCAAAGTAAAGAAATTCTGCGACTTTAGAGTATTGAGAAATAATTTCGCAAACTTTCCAGAAATATTTTCATTGAAATATTCAAACAATCCTTTGTACAAAATTTTCGTAAGGCATCTAGGCTATTCCTCAATTTTAAACAAATATTTGCTTTTCTTCCTCCATGTGAAATTTTAAGTATGGAATGCTTTGTGTACTGGCGCTTAGAAGTTGCCTAACGTGTATACTAAATATGTATAAAGGTCATGGAATGATGTAACAAATGTGTCATAGATGAAATGGACACAACCTTTAGATAAGAGGTAAAAAAATGAGAGAACTGTGTTGTACTTTACTTAGGATTCAAAAAAATAAAAGCAGGATTTTTTTTTTTTTTTTTTTAACCAATTAGGTTATTTGATGGCTTTCACTGATTTTACCTATTTTTTCGTCATATGATTGTAGCCATATCAAATAGAGTGACAATTCCTTTTTATACCCTAGATGAAATCTAAATTATCTAAGTTGTCTAAGTTTGTCATTCTGTTTGTAAGACCTAGAAATAATGATGGTAGAGTAAAATGGTTTAGACACCCCTGCATAAAATTAAAATTTATTTTGATTTTTGCATGTCCGTTCGTCCGTTCGTCCTCACGGTAATTCGAACGCATGTACTTAGTGAGCTAAAATTTTGCATATGGGCTTTTAAAAAAAATTAAGTTCGAAAATAAGACAAATCGCGTAACTCCTTCGTAGGATTGCCATACATAAATTTCGTTTTTCACTATATATTTGGACAATACCTGAGAACGCGTTAACGTAGAGAACTGAGATTTTGTACGTAGTGTTTTCATAAAAATAGTAAATATAAATTCAGAAATGGGCTAAATCGGGAAATCCTTTCTTGATGTTGCCATATAAAAATTTATGATGTTTACGTATACTGTGAAACCGATAAGTCCTATACGGTTTTATGGTAATATACCAAAAAGTTCTTCGGAATACGAAATCCTATAAAATTGGTTATAATAAGATTTTCTATCCGACGAACCGTTATAGAAATATATGCGAAAAACCAGGCTTGTAAATGAGCGAACTCATTTGTCATATCAACTAATCGTATAACTCAGGACTTGAGTCCGCTCAATCATAGAGTCCACTCAACACTTGAGCGTTGGCCTGAGCGGACTCACTGCTTGAGCGGCTTTAGTGGACTCATCATTTGAGTTTAGTCATTCATTATATTATATTAAATAATTTAGCTTTTGCTCATTTTATTAGCCAACATTTCTACTACAGACAAAACCTCGAGCGTACTTGAAAACAAACGTTTTTCGGTGATAAAAAGTCTTTTTATCGAATACAACACAGCACTGCCTAGTAGTGCTTCGGTAGGAAGATTATTTAGCATAGGAAAACTAACATTAACTCCTAATAGATGTCGTCTAAATGACGAAAATTTTGAAATGCAAGTGATGCTACATATCAATGGAAAAAATATAAAGTAAGACGCTGATTCTATGGAAAAATGTAAGTACAATTTCCTTGAAATTTTCAAGTATGGTATTTTTGTGTGCTTTTCTTATTTGACTCAACTGTTGAGCGGACTCACTGCTTGAGTTGAGCGATGATTTGAGCGATGAGTTGAGTCAAAATTTGAGTCCTTTACATCCCTGCGAAAAACCACTTCAAGAATCAAACTTTCACAGATGAGTGACCATACGAAATCACATAGGTACGAGTATTCTCATAAGAATTGGTCTTACATTAGACCGATTCTAGCTTTTTGGTTGTTTTTTTGTATGTTTTGATTCGCGCATTTTGTTTTCCTAGTACTTAAAGAGCTTCTTTTTCATAAGCACTGCATGGGAACACACATCCGGAGTAGATCATTCAATGGGATGGGAAATTAGTTATGTTTAGTGATGTCAATTCTTCATAAGGTAGGTGTTCCATCCAAATACAATCTGTAATCTAACCCCAAGAGCAATAATCAAGCTTGTTATAAAACTCGATTCTGCCTAACCACTCTAGGGGAAGGCACAATAGATCAACTCTGCTCGCGGTGTCCGCAAGGTCCTGCAGGCCTAGTCGCTCTTACTCTTAACATTAAAATTAGGTATGCCAAGGGAATAATATAGGTATGTAAGTACATTAAAAATTCAGACTTGCCTGAAGACATCGCGGAAAATTTTATTCGGTAAACAAAATGCCAGGAATTTCCTTGGTGGGGAATTGCGCGGTGAATTCAATTAAATTAAATTTTTCTGTTCTGTTTTTAATGATAAGTTTGCAATTGCATTCGAGTCTCGATATTTATTTATCTCCCAACATTCTTGCTTTTCATCCATTTAACTTAAGTTCTTTATACAGGGTATTTAGAAGGTCGTGCACTATAAGGATTGGATAGCTAGGTTCAAAGTATACAAAGCATTATATACCGTCCACGCTATGCATCTTATCACTTCAGGCGCCTAAAGGCCCACTTCGTATGTGTAATTGCAATTTTCTTGATATCAGACGTGTACATTCTACATTGTACGTTCTACATATGTGGTTTATTATAGCGTGAGGTACCAGTTCGGACTTGAGCGACAGAAGATGATAAGGAGAGTGGACAAGCAAAAAAAAACGAGGACTAGAAGACGAGAGTTGTAAAATTGGCAGAGAAGAGAATATATTTATCCGTTCATTCCCTCCCTTTTCAAAATGCTCTTCAAATTCACACTTTTTGGAATATTTTAAAAATGTTGATTATTTTGACAAATAAAAAAAAAACTATATTTAATAATAATAATAATAATATAGCGAGAGACAAAAACAAAACAAGTCTGAGGTTTTTTTATCTGAAAAAACATCAGAGGGCGGTTTAAATATGCCAAAAATAATTTACATTTACCAGATAGTTAATAGGTACTATGGGAATATATGCAAAAAGGCCCGCAAAAAAAACTTAATTTGAAATTCACCATTGAAACAATTAAACACGCTCGATGACGGAAATATTATGATCCGGGGAATGTTTTTCGTATAATGGTATTGGGCATGTTTTACACTCTCGCAAAGGTAAAATATGTTAAAATTTTTGGTAAACATATGTAATGCTTTACAGATGCGATATGAAGTTGCTTTGGCTGATTTAACAGGACAACGATTCTAAACCAAAGCAGAAGTTTAGAGATAAACATGTTCGAGCTCTTGAATGGTGAGCTTAGTGGGCAGATTTTAATTAATCCAATAAAAAATCTCTAGGTGGCTATCAAAAACAGTCTAAACAAAATACCCAAGCCATAAGAAACTAAGTTGGCGTAGTTGGCCAAAATGATAAAATTTAAAATTTTTGGAATGAAATGCCGTCTTATGTCACAAGTTAGTTGAATGCATGCCGGGTATACATAGGTGCAAAGAAGTGTTGAAAAATTAGGGCAACACTATAGTAAAAGTTAAGATGCACAATTTTTCTTTTACGTGAATTTAATATTTATGTTTTTATTTTGGTTGTGTACATACATACATACATACATACATACATACAAGATACAAAGTCAATCAAAATTACAATTTTAAAATTTACACTTTTTTTTAATTCTTCAAAACCGGTCTTGTACACATAAAACTGTGCCTCTTATTTTGCACAACAGTGCAAATATTAACCAAAAATTGTTATTTATGTACCCGCGTTTTCCGAAATCATCTAAATATTAATTTATACCCTTGACCCAATGAGTTGAATGAGCTTTGGGGACGTAATAAGATTCAGAAAAAAAAAAATTACTTTCCTCCATTAAAGATATTCTAGCATTTGATTTACTTTACATATCCAGTGAAATTATATCTCTGACAAACGTTAAGCCGATATCAATTGCAAAAAGCTAACAAGAGTATGGATATACAAAGTTCAATTAACTAATCCTCAGTTTTAAATGCTGAAAAAAAGCAACGTAAAAAATTTCAATGGTCATTATTTAACGAAAAGGCAAACATAAACACACACACACATAAACCTACAACATGCATACATAGGTATACAGCCAGGACTGGAAACAATTACGGCTGAAAAAGTTGGCGGATCAGAGAATGTATAATGCCCTCCTGCAGGGCAGAATGTTATCAATCAATGGGACTGAGCCATCTTTAATTGAAGAGATTTATTAGAGGACAGCAATTTATATAGAGATTTAAGGGATTATTGACTTACGATTTAATATGAGTGTCACACGTTTTTGTATGTTTTAATTACAAACTAAGTAATAGTATACCATCATTTCGAAAAGGTTTTCTCATACTAGGAAATACTTGTTGTATTACCTATGTAGACCACACCTGTTTATATTTATATGTAAGTATAATGGATTTATAATCTAATAGGTATGTCCAAAGATGGATTTAAGTAGAAAGGGACGATAATGATATTGAACTAGAATCATAAAACTTTAGATTGTTTTTATGATACATCTGAAACTGACCGTATGACTCTTCCAAACAACTTACAAACTTTGGATTTGTAGAAAGAATGTGAAGAGATGGACAAAAAACGGAGAAAAAGTCAAATTATTTTTAGCTTCCCGTGAAGAGATACATGAGATAGAGGCAGATGACCAACTTCAACATGACTCGATTCACTGGACACTTAACAAATTAAGTTTTCTGCGTAAATTTGTGGAAGAAGGGATTGGGAATATCGTTTAAAGCCTCCAAGCGGGATTGAAGTCACATATGTACATATGTAGGAAAAGTATCCTCCAACTGAATTGAGCCCACCATTTGGGAAAATTGCCAATCAACTTTCTACTTTACGAGGTGACTAAGAACGTGTGGACGGCTTGAATGTGAGATATATCTGTAGTTACAACAGTGTAATAGCGTTATGTTTCACTTTCTATAGAAGGAATTGGATCTCTTTGCATGTAAACCGTTGCCAGCATGCGGACCATGGAACTCCCGAGTTCTAACTGACATTTTTTAACAAATTGAGCTATTTATGTGGTCATACAAATTCGACCATGCTCTTTCGATTAAAATAGTCCTCAAAGTTGTATCTCTAGCGGTTTAGCAGATATTTCATGCTTTCTAGTTCTATGTGAACTCCATTCGTATAAAACTTGCTGCAATGAAATTGTAACTGCTATACTATATTTTGGTCACTTAGAACCTTAAGGTACAGAAGGCCTATCAAGCTATGCAGATACGACTTTGTGGCAGATTAAAAAAACTCATTCAACGTTTGGCTCTCTGGCATTTGCGTAGTTTATACTTCACTCGCAGTAGTTCGTGGTGTGAACACGTTAAACGTAAAATTCCCAGTTAAACTGTTTTATCGTAATTCATTGTATTATAAGAGGTAAATATAATATTATAATTTTATTAAAGTAATAAAAACTGGTAATCGAAGGATTTTGAAGATTTGCAATGGAAAACGCAGGGTTCGAGGATTTTAAAGCTCACGAGTCTTGCATTTTATGTGGTGAGCTTGCTGATATAACCGGTATAGACTTTCAGCAATTAGGATCACGTCCTATTTTAATAAATTTGCCAGTAGTGCGTGATGAAAATGAGGAAGATGTTATTCTTGGAAAAGCTCTTTTCTAATTCGATTTTTTCGCTGCAGTAGAAACAAATATTACTTAAACGGTTGGCACTGAAAACGACCCTGAGTAAAATGAGGAAAATTTAGCCAGACCAAAAAAACATGTACTAAAAAGTGAAAACTGTATAAGGAACATAAGAAAAGTAGTTTACAAGGCTGGGGAACACATTTGAATGCCAGGTGAAAAATAAGAAAAGAAATATGTATTAAGGAAAATTGCATCGAAAAATGTAAGTATAATTGTAGAAAATTGATAACAATGGAGGACCGAAGGTCACTTTTTAGAAACTATTATAAATTGGAACAAGTTGGAAAATACTGTTTTATTTCAAAATCTACGGAAAGATACTTAAAGAACAAGAAAACAAATAAAAAGCAAATCTCAAGAAGGCAATACAGTTTGTAAAAAATGTTATTTAAGTACATTGTCTATTTCTCAGAAACCCATATATACAGTTCACAATAAAAAGGATAAAACCACTGGTACTCTCCCTAATAAAATACGGATGAGCGTGGAAAAAGCAATAGATTTCAATGAAAAAAATTTTGCGATGCATATTAATAAATTTCCGCATATTGAATCGCATTACTGCCGGGCAAAAACAAAAACAAAAAAATATCTTGACTCAAGCCTGAACATATCTAAAATGTACAACCTTTATAAAGAAAAGTGCAGTTCCTGAAATAAAACACTAGTTAAAGACAGTTATTACAGATTTATTTTTACTATAAATTTCCATTTGAATTTTCATAAACCGAAGTCCGATAGATGCAGGAAATGCGAAATGAATACACCAATTTCAAACAAAGAATTTCAGGAACACTTAAAACTTAAAAATGAAATGCGAACTACAAACCAAGAGGACAAAAATGATGACATACTAATATTATGTTTTGATTTAGAGAATCTTCTCACATGCCCGAAAACTGAAATTGGAAAAGCCTTTTATTTATCGAAGCTTAATGTATACAATTTAACTGCTAATGTTTCAACAACAAAAAGGATTTATTGTGCAATTTGGACGGAGTATGTATACCAGTGGACGCACAGGAAATGACATCGGTTCTGGTCTTTATAAAATTTTAGAGAGAGTCTTTGAGGAGCACGATTTTTAAGAAATTATTACCTGGAGTGACTCTTCCGCCCCCCAAAAAATAAAAATTCATTTATGTCGTTTTCAATGCACCTTTTTTGCAACACCACCCTGACTTGGACCGTATAACAATGAAGCGCAGTTTGCCTGGACACGCAGAATTACAAGAAGTGGACAATGCCCACAGTCAAATAGGGGAAGTGCTATCCCAGAATGAATACTTTTCTCCACTGGGTTAATGCGGTCATTAAAACAAGTGAATAGAAAGCAACCATTTCCAATCATTCAAATGACCTCAAAAGATTTCAAAAACTTTGAAAAAGGGTAAAAACTTTTTAATTATAAATTGGTACCCTTTACAAAAGTAAAAATGCTACGATTCGGTCCAATTCATTATTTAATTCACTACAGTACAAACTACAATGAAAATGAATTTACTGAAGTAAATATAAAACCCATCGAAACGCAGACAAATAAAAGAAACCCTACTAGAACAGGGTATATGTGCGAAGCGCACAACCCAAAATTAATCTAGTCAAAAATAGTTTGCGAAGGGACTTTGCAGATAGTGCCGAGCAGAGTCATAGGGAGGATGGGGCAAGGCCATGAAGGCAGAACATCTGCGCCTTCCACAGTAAGTAGGTAAGTGACGCAATTTCTTTTTTGTATTTACTTTTTGGTGTTGTTCTTGTTATTCTTTGTTTTATTTGTAGCTGAGGAATTCATTTCATATTTCCAACAACATTCTATCGTACTAAGTTTTTGGAAGTCTAAGTTGAAGTTGACATTAAAATAAAAATATTATATTACTTTCTTTTACGTGAACGTGTACCAATTGTTGTATTCGCTATTTTGTTTTTTCAAATTCATCCGTACTTTTATTGCAAGGGTACCGGTAGTCCTTTCCAGGGTGAACTACTCTATGTATAATTTTTTTAAATAGATAACGGACCTTTTTAAAAAATGTTGCGTGCCTACTTACATTAATTAATTCTTTTGACGTCGATATTTTATCAAAATTGGAACCCTTTAAAAACTCACTAAAAAACAATTTATATTTTTGACTTTACTGTTGTTGTTAATAACTTACTTTCCGCCTCATTTTTTTTTTATAAACTGGACAATTGTAGATATATTTTTAAATAGAGTGCTTCTTATATCTAGTACTTTAATTCAGTTCACTTATTTTTATATATTTAAAACACAAAGAGGTAGAACTTTGCATTTTTACGAAAGGGAAACGATATCCCAAAGTGCCAAGTGACAGATACAACTTTGGAAAATTAATTTATGTGACTTAAATTTAAGTAAAGGCCCTGTCTGATTTTAAAATATTGCTATAATTTCTGATGGGTTCAACTAATTCGTACGGAAATTTATATAAAAGTAAATTTCATATAGCACTCAAATTCTGGGTAGTATGAGCGGAAATTATAAATTAGAAAACAAGTTGTAAGGAAATAAAACTTTGACATCGATTTTCTCGAATTGATGTCTCGTTCAGTTAGAGCCCGGAAGTTCCAAGGACGCGACAGCCATGACAATTTTGCTATCCGTCAGTTAGCGATAAGACTTTGGAACTTTTCTAAAGATGGGAAGAGCGAGGTATTTAGTTGTTCCCCTTTGGTAGAGGTCGAATCTTGGAAAGTTTCCAATAGGTACTGTACAACCCTACCTATATCTAGGATTTTATTGAACAGTTCTTTCGATTTGTGGTTCCTTCAACAAATGTCTTCCACAATCCTGCCGACTACACGAATGTATTACTCAAAAATATTACAGACATCTTTCGCCCACCTCATTTAACTTGTATCATACATTGCACAATTCTTCGTCAGTGATTTCTATCGATTTATCTATCAACAATGATCTGAATAAACATTACAGAATTTCTTAGGTAGGTACTCGCACATGACGGACGATGCTCATTGTGAATGCATACCTGCCATACATATACACTACTTCAAATTACCTTTATTACAAGTTCTATAACTAACATTTTAATATAAATGATATTTTTAACGCGATGTTTCCATCAAATTTCAAAGCATCATTCGCCTGAATTAATAAAATGAGACCCAATTCCTGATTGAACTGAACTTCTTCTCTATCAATGTAAGATATAACCGGACGTCTTGATACAGCGAATATCACCAAATACAGTGATGTTAGGATCATACACATAGCCAACCAACCAGCAGAGTATAAGAGGATTAAACGTTATAAAAAGTGCCAATCCCTTATGTGATAACATTGACATTTTATTTTTCTCTTTGCTGTCCGGAGGCATTATGGGATGACAGTGTACCCCACACGTTCATTGAAGCCTATTTGGAGAAAGGATTTTCTTGTAACTTAAGAAATATTTGACAACTTAAGGAAGCTACGAGTATTTTGGGTTTTTATACTTAGATTTATCCAATGTCGAGAATTTTAAGGCATTTGAAAAGAAATTGCGATAAAAGACATATACCTACTCTGCTACATACATACAGATATACATAAATAAATTTCTGAATTATGGAATTAGAGCAGATTTTAAATTTCATTGACCTAATTTTATATATTGATTCCCCTCCTACACACCACCGCACTCAAGAATCCCACAGTTTTGAACTGTATGGCAAATAAATAAATAAATAAATATCCTGCCACTTCAGAGGATGTGAAATGAAAAATTCATTTATAGTCAGCCAATTAAAGTAGCGCTCCAAAAGTGAGCGGTTTTTGTTTTTGTCGAATAAAAAAGACTTTTGTAGTGAAAATGAATGAATGAATGCTCACAAGATATACAACAAAGTGGTGGGAAATCAACCAAAAAATTTCAAAAATTCCCAGTTCTTTTACCAAAGCGTCATGATATCATTCCACCAAGCAAAAAATGAAAAGTTGCAATGCACAAAGCATAACTAAACGAAACTTTAGCTTATGCTACAGGGGATGCTGCTACGCGGGTATATACATGCATGTAAATATATACATATATGAATGTATACGTGTGTATGTGTAAAGGCGCACCTCCCGAATAAGGCTTCAAACAGAACGATCATATTCCAAAATTTCATTTGAGCTGGAATTTTCAGTTAAGTATAAAAGATACACGTATGTATATATGTGTGTATGTAACAAATAGATAGGTATACATACAATATACACATTTTGATATGGAAACAGTTCGGATATTGAAGCTAACGCGTTTCTTACAGACAAAACAGCATTCATTCTATAGTAACTACTCTTATGCCAAAGCAATTTACATTCGTAAGTCTTGAATGAATTAAAGAAGTAGTGCGTAAAAAATACTAACATAACTAAAAACATAGTTACATGAACTCTCTAACATAATTATAGTTTATTTGATTATCACTCGCAAAGGAGATTCGTTTTAAGTCCTCGCGACACATAGAGAAGAGCAATCATTGGATTTGCGTTCGTGCTATATCCCTTGGCTCACTTCAGAATCTTCTGTCATAATTGTTCTCGTCAAAATAGTACCCCACAACTTGGTCTTACAGTTCGACAGTTTTCATGCAGTTTTTAGGCAAGAGCCTGCTATGCAATGTTATTATTGTCATGTTATACAAACAGTGCCATCTTTATGCATGGGCCCACGGCCATACGATACTTACTTGGGCCCCCACACCAAACCCCTGCGATAGTAGACCAAAGGATGACCAATTTTTCAACCAGTAAAACAACCTGTAGTACAAGTTAGTTTAGAGTTTGGTTACTGAAAGTAGACCATGGGATTTATTCGAAATTCTATACATGGACACAAATTTACATACAGTGACATATAAAAGTCATTGAGCCAATGCTCACAGGTCCAATATTTTTTAAATTTCCCGCCTTTTGTCATAGTCTACTTTCAATAGCCAATGGTAATCAGTGAAATTGTTGTTACTGTTGGTTCATGTTCACATAATACTGGCAGCTCTGCCTGCCTAAAATTTGCTTTCCACGGCCCGTGGTTTTAGGCCCTGGCCAGTGCGGACAAGCTCGCGCCTGACCGTGTTGCGACACGAAATGGATCGGACGGGCCATCACAAGCGAGCTCGCGCCACCTCGGACGAGGCCCTTCCCACGGCGCGTTGGCCGTGCCCGGGCGGCTCGGCCTGTGAAATCACGCGCCGTGGGAAGCCAGCTTAAGATGATTTCTTAAATCTTTTAATTACAAAATAACTCGCGATCGTGTCTTTCCTTTTGCCTAAATACGACATTCGGACTGGAATTCCCCTTAGCGGTACTTTACATTAACTTTCTTGTCGGGACTGAAAATTAGATTACTCGCCCTTGATTTTGTTATCCCGAGTTTTGTATGGGATTGTATTTTACGTTATCATCTGCTGATAACCCAAATCAGTGTAGAAAATAATTTCTGTTAAAGTGCCCTCCCATATCCTAAGGTAAGAACGGTAAGAACGGCTCTGGACGCAAAGTGAGGCAAATTCACTTCCATTTTTTTATTGTTGTATGGCTGGAATGTCTCCACAATTCTCCGTTTGAGATTCAATCTTTTTTTAGAGCACAACATTGATTACACATGTTATGGATGTATGTTGAGAGTGAATGGTCAGGATGTGAAGTCCAAACTGCCAGCATGAGCTGACAGATCACTCGATGACAGCGTTAGTACAGGGCGGCACGCTAGCACCTCGGCTAAGGGTGGTATTCCCGACCCATCTGAAGTTTTTCTGTTGACATTGAATGCAATTTGGCTTGAAGGTGTTCTTCCGTCCACATCCGTAACAGAACACAACTTGTCGTTCCTGCCGGCAATCTTGGTAATAGTGACCGGGCTGATCACAATTCCAGCAGGTTACATTTTTAGGGGTGGAAATGGCAGATAGTGAAGCTTCCTCACTGCGTTCAGGTGACGTATTCAGTTCAGCCTCAGTCGAATGGTATCCATCCACCTCACTGACTCTTTGTCCGCGATAAGCGTTCCAACTACTTGCTGTCGCGATGCGCTGCTGCTTCGCTTGAATTTGATTCACAAGAGTCCTGAGCTGGTGGATGGTGTTTGTAGGATGCAAACAAATTTTGTTTTGGATCTCTGGCAGTAAATTTGATTTGACTATTTCCAAAAATTCAACGTCTGGTAACGGGTTCTGCAGTTGGTCTCGTAGCTGTACCAGGTGCTGGTAGTACGTAGCAAATGTCTCCCCTGCTTTCTGCTTGCGCAACATAAGCTGGACCTTGACCTTAAGGTCGTCTTTGGGGACTCCCCAATCAGCTAATAGAGCGGCTTTCACATACTCCCATGACGGCGTGGAATTTTGCCTCAGGAGAGACCAGTACCAGTACATTGCTGGTCCAGAAAGCAGAGTCGTCATGTGACGCACCAGTCGGTCGAAGTCTCCTTCCAAAGCCGAATAAGTCAAGACTTCTACCCGAAATACAAATTCATCGACTGTGAGCCGAGAGCTGTCACCGCTGTAGGATATATTCCACCTGCGGATAGGGCTGCCAGAACGTCGCGGTCCTATGCCTGCAGGGACACGATTAGGTGGCGGTGGTGGAGGTGGTACAAAGTTTGGTGCAGCAGGCTGACTTCTAGGCTGACCAGAAGCTGATGAAGGCCGATTAAAGGATTGTCTATGCAGATTAGGAAAAATAGTCTGGGATTTCCCATAGCCGGAGGAGGTCGTGAAAAGTCTATTGGTGGCATTGCGGCTGCTACCTGCTGACGGACACTATTTACTAACTCAGTCCGCAAAACATGGAGGCTCTGTTCGAGACCCTCACGTACCAAGTCCTGCATTTGTAAGCGTAAGCCTGCCATCAACGCATCCGTAGCTGGGGAATGGCCTTGAGCTGTACGCTCTGGACTATCCTATCGTGGACTCGGGTCTACAAAAGTCCTTGAGTGAAAATCTGGCATTCCTGGTGATAAAAATCGTCGATTCGGTGGTGGTAAGTCGAAGGTAGGCAAGTCAAAGGTCGGCAATGAACCGCGCCTAGCTGACTTCGCGGGCTTCACCTTATTCGTTCTTTTAGGAAAGGCACCAGTGTAATCAGTGAGGTCCTGTGGCATGAGGCGGCGTCTACAGTTAGGACAACTGGAATGCTCGCCTAACCAGGTCTGGATACATGCCTCATGAAAGACATGTCCACACGTGGTCATGACTGGTTTCTGTTCAGCTGACCAACTTATGTCTCTATAGATCGTGCATGGCTCACGCAACATAGTCACACCGTTCTGCCTAGGAGGTGGTGTCCTCTGTGTAGCCATTATGAATTTAGACGTAAATCAAGAAAAAAATTCAAATCAGGGTTTGGAAAGTTATCCCAAAAAAATTCAAGAAGTTTGCAAGTTCGGAAGAGACACGCTCTTCACAAGGTGATGATGGCTAAATACTATTTTAAAGTCGAAGGTTTTGGGCGAGATACTAAAATTCAGACAAAAGTTTTCCCAAACGTTCGAAGAAATTGAGAAAAAAAATTAGGAAAACAAGGATTCGAAAAGTTAATTAAGGCTTCTCAAATCGAGATAGTGTAAAGAATGAATTCCAAAACGAAAAACCCAATGTCGGGAAGCGCTAACAACCTCTTCGAATAAAAATCTTCAAAAAATTCTGAAAATTACGAAGAATCCAAAAAGATCACGAATACAATTCAAGCGTTTCAAAAATTTTTTAACAAAAGTCATACAATTCCTCCCTCACCTCCAGGAGCTAACTCTCAACGTAAGGCGTCAGGTCGCTCTCTCCCTTACAAGGTCAGAAACAGGATACAGGCAAGTGACGTGAGTAGCGCATGAAAAGTATGTGGAGTTCCCACAGAAATCTGGGAAGAATCGGGTAGGAGAAGCTAGAGACTGAAAATGATACTAGAGATTCTTCAGCCAGGCAGTTAACAGTATGCCAACTCCTGATTACTGAAGGCCTCCAGCATCACTTCCATCCTTCAGCAATTCTTTCATTTCCCTTCACCTGATTGTCATGTCCAGCTGCCCTTCCAACCGGGCAGAACCATGAATCTGGTCAACTAATTAGCTGAAAGCCAAAAAGTTGTCTCACAGATTCACGACTCTGTCCAGCCAGTTGGCCAACAGAGACATGTCGCCGTGAGAGCTCACACAAAAAAAAATTTTGTGAGGCCACCTACCATTTCCATGGCAGAAGGCCAGCGGGAAAGATCATTCAAAAAAATTCTCAAAAAAACTTTCAAAAATTTAAAAAAACTAAACAACAGTTCGGACCCGAGGCTTGACCAAAGTCAACCCTAGAGTCGAACTCCAATTCAAAAACCAAACTATCAAAACTTTCAAAATATTACGTTACTTTAATCAATACAAATAAAAAAAAATCGAAATCTCAAAAACTTTCAAACCTTTACTTTAACTTTACTTTACTTTCAAACTTTCAATAAAACTTTCAAAAACTTCACGTTACAAAAATTTCATACTAACAAGACCAGTCGAACCTCCAGGTCCGCATGTATCCTTCACTAGATATGAGACTACTGAGTCAGACGATTTAGCTATAAACCAAATGTCCATCTCTCAAGTAGTCTCAGTCCCCAGTGTCAAACACATTTAGACTGAGGTGGCCCCACGTTGGGCGCCATTTTGTTATGGAAGTATGTTGAGAGTGAATGGTCAGGACGTGAAGTCCAAACTGCCAGCATGAGCTGACAGATCACTCGATGCTAGCGTGCCGCCCTGTACTAACGCTGTCATCGAGTGATCTGTCAGCTCATGCTGGCAGTTTGGACTTCACGTCCTGACCATTCACTCTCAACATACTTCCATAACACACATTAGAATTAAAAAGCACAAGTAAGAACACAAACATTTTAATAGAGTTCTTTAGAGCACTCCTTGATTAATTGATTCGAGAATTGATATACTTTTCTGTACACTTATATTCGGTGTTTAAGCTACCTATATATGTAGTACATTCCGGTTGTTATTGCTGTTGATAAAAAGGGATAAAAGAGGATTATAGAAGTGGGAACAAAAAAACGAAACGCTAAAGAAAAAGCGAAATTAGGCTATGTAGGGAAAGTCTCAGGATAAAGTCAAGGCACAATTCAATCCTACAACCAGTCAGGCAACTTCTCAACCCAACTTACTAACTACTTTTTTTTATCTTTGAAATTCACTTTACCCCTTTTTCTATGTTATATTATTTTATATTATTTATAATAGTTTATAAGACAAAGCTTCCTTCTATCGTAATCGTAATGACATACATAAATCGATACAAATCGAAATATTTAACATAATCCTTACTAAGATTGTTTGTGCATACAAGGACCTAATACATAAATGTGCTAGGATTCCAACACGTCAAATAAAGTATTCAATTAAATTAAATTCAATTTTTCAATCAATATTTACTGAAAGCATTTATACTTATTTTATCGACCTCGGAAATTTAATTACTTATTACTCAAATACACGCTCAAGTTGAAAAAAAAAAAAACTAAAAAATAAACAATAAAAAACTCAAATTCTGGTCCATATAAGATCTTCCACTAGCTATAAAGGGCCAAGCTTACTGCTGTTCAGCATTTTTACAGAATTAACCTAAAATAAATCGCCTCTCTTTAGTCTGACGTGTTATTAAATTGTGTTAGTGGTAAATCAGGCGAAGCACATCCTCTATTTAAGGCAATTATTTATGGCTCCTCTAGAGCTTTCTTTCAAAATGCACTCTGGTGAGCTGGTCTCCTTCGTTTGTTCCATGCGGCTCTGTATTGCAGTGCACTTGACGTCAAGTACGATGAATGTGCCCAGTCTGGCGATACGGTCGATTCTGAACTTTTGAATGGGATGAGAGGGGGTGTTTAGTGAAAGGTACTCCACAGAGAACCCGGCCCAACCATATTCAGCCATTCCATCCACGAATAATGAAGACGAGTGAGGATCTGAATCAACTTTGAAATGAATGAAGGAATGTTGTTGTATTTTAGAGGATTAAAATATTCTTTTCCGTGGCAATTTGAAAAATTAAAACAAAGAAGCTCTACAAGAAGATAAATTACTTGATTTTTTCTGGGGGTTTCTTTTATTTTTTTTTTTGAGGGTGTTGTACGGTTGCAAAATTATTCAATTACCTACCACATTTTTCATGAGCACCTTTCTACGTTCTTTTTTTAATTAAATAGGATTATGAAACTTTTTAGAATTATGTATTTATGTACTTAAATTACACATATTTATACCAAAATTTAAATAGAGCAGCAATGTGAAAATATGACGGCGCCATCTAGATGTCAAAAAATAAAGTTTAAATGAAATTAATATAACAATTAGTTTACTTCTAGTGATCACAATGAAATGTTTTCCTTCAATATTATACGAAAACAAAATTAACATTACAACTGCATACAATACTCTCGGAATTCTTGAATTATCTTGAATTTGTTTTACACAAGTAGATGTCACAATACAATATTTGGTGGAGATATTAAAGTCAATATTTTATAGATCAATTTCCGGAAACTAGACTTTATTAACTCAATTTATAAACACTTGATCTGTATGTGGTGAACTCATACTCTACATATTACGCACATATAACAACTCCTTCCTCCTGGAACTTTTTTGTAACAGATGTATGGATATTTTTTCATAACCAAATTTATCTTCTATCTACTCTTCTAGACTTATCGCTTGCACCTTGGTAGTTATCGCTACCCTACCCGCCTGTTTATGATAAGAAGGATCTAGGATGGTGATTGTGGAAAATGTGTTTTATAAAATTAAACAACGCGTGCTTGAGTACTACAATATTTCGATTTAATCACTCCGAGTGTCTGATTACAGCTGAACTCTCTTTACATAGGCTTTCATATCGGATACTTAACTACATACCTACAGCGGGATTACTACAGTGTTAGTTACTCTAATTAAACAACTAAGAAGAGCCAATATTGGTATTCAAACATGCATAATGAATTGATCACCGCCCTAGATTTTTTGTACCAATCTTCTACTTACCACACTTTAAATCGTCCTATCGCACCAACGTGATCACTCTTCCAACAAGCCAAAACCCAGGACACCAACTAGCCCCGTACGATGGCATCCATTATCCTCCCTACTCAATACTAGTAAAACCCATGCCTCTATTTTAGAAAATTCAAAATTTTACTCATCTTTTGACTGGCTCTAAAGGATCTAACTTCTAATGTTCGTCAAGACAAAGCACGGGTAGAAGAACTTTAGCAATAACACGTGTACACGAACTATGGAAATATATGAATAATTCGTGTAGTAAAAAACATGTGTTTGTTTGGTTTAGTGTTTTGAAAAGCGAATTACACATATTTCGAATGCTCATGTACATATGAAGTTTAAGGGACTCCCAAAAACCTGAACACTGATCTGTCGCATCTGTTGCACGGTAGTTTGATTTTACAAGCTGGCTTGCTCATAAATATTTATTCTAGCGTTCAACCATAAATAATTTTATACCTTGGTTATTAATTGAAATTTTAGGTGCATGGACTCCTTCGCAAATATCTCTGGGAAGACATCCTAACTTTACGAACAATATAACGTTTAAAATCCGTTTAATGAAAAATATCATACATATGTATAGATTGGAGGGCGCAGGTGTAAACAATGTTATCCCTACCAGACTCGAGATAACGTTTTACAATGAAATTCTATGATATTCAGCGAACCTAGCAGAAAATAAGTAAAAATATTATCGTTTGCAGTAATAGTAATTGTTTAGTTTAATTACTGAAATACAAAATGAATAAAAAATTAAAACAACGAATAAACGTGACGACTTAGGATTGCCATGTCAATAAAATTCTTTACTTACTTATTTTTTCAAAAACAAATGCACAAACAATTCTACAACTCAAATAGTTTAAGACTTTTTGTTCAAATTTATCAATCTTTTTCAAGTTTCCATTATATATAAAACGATTGATGAAACCAAACAGAAACCGAAATAATTATTCCACATTTCATTCAGCCCCAAACCTAAAATTTGACCCGAATATTTTCAAAATTATGAAGATTATTTGAAACAACAAAAAAAAAACGGGCCATTATATTGAGGCAGCTGAACGAAGCTAAGTGGCATTTTAACTTTGAAGATAAAAACAAGAGTAACAACATTAAGCAATTTCTATATCACTCTAAGGATCTCAATTAATTAAACTTATCGAATTAAAGGAAAACAACACGAAAAGACATCAATGGAGGGAGGGGTGGGAGGAAGGGAGCAAGAAAGGCGGGTTTTGTCAACCAAAATATGTTTGCGGATTCGCATTATTTGCGCTTTCCGTCTTTCCATCTAATCCGGATTTAATTGAATTCTGTCTACCCGCTCGGGACCATTCGGCCATGTACAGTAGTACAGCTAAATATCTATGAGTACTATTGTACAATCTTAGCGAAAGAGCTAAAGAACAAAATGGATGAGAGGATTGCTCTTATCCTTGGGGACTTAAATGAATTGCTTAAGATTTGTGAAATACTTATGAGCGAAGGATAACAAAGAAGTGGCACTCAAAGTGTGTTCTGAGTTTATCGAAGCGTATTGAAGGATATAACCAGATGTTCTTGTAATTTATCTGCATTGGCTTAATTCGTGATGTCGCACAGGACAAAATGAATGTTTTGTTGACTTTCGCTGATAAGACATAGACGAATTAGAGGAATTAATTTAAGTAATTTTGTCTATGGTGGTGGGAGATTTATCATGAGAGTCTTAATTTCATTCAACGATTAAAATTAGTTATATTTATACATTAAATAAGCCAAAACTAAAGTGGTTGTGTGTACATATATCAGGACAATCACAAAATATCGTGGTATATATACACACTCAGGCATGTACAATGTACATAAATATGTTTGGTTTCTAGGCATCTCTGTTACAGATGAACATCTTTTCGTAGCTATTCCTAGGCTCAAAATAAATTCAATAATTTAATAAAAATAAAGTAGAGTAGAAGACACCCGAAGAAAGGTCATATACTATAAAGAGCATGAGAATTGTAGACGTGTGAGCATTGTCGTGATGAAAAAGAGTTTTTTTCTTCCCCAAATAGCTTCCCATCATCTCAAATATATCCAACCAAGATGCATAATACTGTCTTGTGATCGTTTTTCCTTTTTCCCAGTAGTAGTCGAAGAAGAGTATACCATGCGTCATCCTGTAGAGAAAAAATCATGACCTTAACCTGTAATAATCCCGGGAGAAATTTGAGGAAAATATTATTAGTTGTTTAGAGCTTTTGATGCTTTTAGATCTTATTTTCAGGATAAATCGCTGGGGAGATAACCTTTGAGTCAGGGATTCGCTAGCCATTACCGGTGGAAACAACCACTTTTATCCGTACTGTTAAAGTATACCGTGGAAGTGGGGAGCTCCGTGCTGTCACATTTCATCGATGGCCTGACTGACGAAGATCTATACTCGTAACCATGGCGAACTCCGTTGCGATAGCTGAAGTTCACGGAATATTACCAAAGATCGTGACGTATCTCTCCACAATAAAATTGATCTAAAGCGAAATAACCAGCCAGAGAAGCTGATGCCAAAGGAGCATTATAGTGTTAACTTTGCTTCGGGTGTCAAAATAATTTTGTTTTGCATTCCTATAGCAATTTAATCGTTGGTACTTGTAATCACTAATGGTGTATTTTGATTAGTAAGTAATACTGGTTTACCTTGGTAATACTGGTTTTAGTACTTACATTAATAATAGTGAATGGTAATTTTTGTTTTTTTGTCACACACCAGTAGTTAATATGTACGTAATAGTAGTTTTGCTCATTCTGCATTTGTGCCATATTCGCTTTTGCCAATCTGCTATGCGTATTTCCTATTTTGAAGTGTACCCGATATAGCATATTTTTACCGAAGATGCCTTCTGTGTGGTCTTGCGAAAGAAAGATTCTAATCGTATGACGTAACTCGTACAATGAAAATAGTTCCGCCATATCTAAAGCTTTCCTGACGAAGACAAGGTGACAAAATAAGATAATTAAATAAAAACTGAATAACAGAAGAAAAAAAAGGGAATAACAAAAGGAAAGAACAATACAACCTGATAAATAAATAAGTCAACAAATAAATAAACATATGTATATCGTAAGTTTAAAGAAACTTTCAGCTAAATGCTCAAATAATAATTATAACCTACAATTAAAATGAAATATTAAACTAGTAAGAAATGGTTAAACTTGCGAAAATAATATCTATAGCTTACAATTAAAATAAACTATTAAAAAGAAAATAAAAGAGGACAAAATGGTTAAGTTCTGCTAAAATAATAATTATAAATAACAATTGAAATGAACTATCGAACTAACAAGTAAAAATAGTTAAAACCTGGTTAAATAATAATTAAAATCGACGATATAAACAGGCGAAATCATCATGAGAGCCAATTGACCAAATCGTCCATATAATTTGGCGAGTTTGGCTCTGCAATAACAAAATCATGAGCTATCATGCAGGAAGTCAGCCATATATACTTTTTTGGGCGGACAGAGACTTCTGGCTGAGCAGAGGACAGAAGAAATTCAAGTATCAAGTATTAGATATTCGAATTAAAAAGAAAAAATGGTGAAAAAGAAAAGTTAAAACAAAAGAAAACAAGTAATTTATAAAAAGTTAAAACAAAAAAAAAAATTGTAATAGTGGTCGGAAGGAGGAAAGTGGCAGATACAGCCGGGATATTAGGCATATCAGAGGAACACATGGAAGGTGGATGAGTACAGATAAGTACCCTTATTTCTTTTTTTTTTGTGATGTATTTAATATCTTGCGAAGCACATTTTTTTTTTCTCCTTTCCTTTTTTTTTGTTGCTGCTATTCAACGTGTGGCGGGTTGGCAATCCGATTATAAAGTATATATAAGTACATAATAAGTGAGTTCTAAATTTATTTCGTCATATATAGTGTTAAATAGGAAAGCGAATTTTTGCCTTTGAATTTTATTTTATTTTAACTTTTTTTTTTGCCCGAATAAAATTATAAAAAAAAAATTTTAATCTAACTCTTTGGGACTTTTATTACTTTTATTTATATATAGGTTTCGTGCTTAAGCCGGTTGTGAGAAAATCACGTGGCGCCCTAACCATCTTTCGAAGGTATTATTATCGACCCACAACCTCTCCTGAGCAAGCCTTAATACCTTTGCATCTATCCATAGGGGACATTGCAAGCCTTTCTGGCTAATGAAACTATTTCTACTTTCTTCGAAACACGTTCACCAGATGGCAAATCCATAATTTTGACTGCTAAAGACGGATTCATGTTTCATCAACGTGGATTGCGCTTAGATTAGATTAGATTTGTGGAGGGGTGTGCAGACGATAGCCTCGCATCTACTGCGACCAGAAAGATCTATTGTGAGTCCACGTTCAATTTACTCCCTTTCTAAGACTGTTAATAAAGTCCAGAAACATATTGTAGAATTGAGATTCCACACTTAATTTGGTGGAGGAAAAGCATGTTCGAGGTGGAGTAATTTCCGCCTGGCCAATGCTTCGCAGTTGCAGAGCAGGTGCTCTGAGGTTGGCTCAGTTGAAATACTGGCTTTCAGATGCAAAAAACATATCCCGGATGGGTTACGTAGTGAGCATCCTGAGAGAAGCAGAAGGATCAAGTCTCAGCCAAGACCATATTGTTTATATCTTACCGCAAGGAACAGCTCTGTGATTATTTTAAGCTCTGTTCTCGTAAGGAGTAGAAGCTCCTATCTTTTTCGCCAGAGGTGTCGTTTTTGGCTGACGAGGTCCTTGTAGCTTTTCCCAATAGTGGGAATTTTGTTCGTTTGCCCAACTATTTAGGATAGCTCTGAGGTAATTAGGAAGTACCAAAAAATGGCTCTAGTCCGACAAAGGAAGTTTCCACTCCTCTTTTGGCTAGACCGTCAGTAATTTCATTGCCTTTATGGCCCTCATGTCCAGGTACTCCAGACTATCCTTGACTTAAAAGTGAAGGACTTCAAAGCCTTGAGAGCGGCTTTACCATCCGATAGGATATTGATGGTTGAGCCATTTATGGCTCTTTTAATGCAGGTACTGGCGCATTCTTCTATGGCTAATACCTCAGCTTGGAATACGGTAGGGGGTATGGTTTTGGAATCGTCTGTCTACCACAGCATCGATCCTTGTTGAGGGGACGGTTTAGTAGAATGTCATTGTTGTCGATCTTCCAAAACCTTGACGAACGGTCTTACAAGATCTACCTTGGGTGTGGTTATATCAGATATTGTCGTCATTTGCTCCAAGCATATCTATTTTAAGATACTTATAAGACCAACCAGATTACCTGGCTTTAACTGTTTCTCTTTTTGCAATCCTATAGCATTGGAGATCGCTTCCTTTTTAACGTACTAATGCTGTAGGGAAGGTACTCATAGCACCAGTTATTCTTAGACAAGCAAGCCGCTTCATTTTGTGAAGCCCACGGTTTTCTTTTGACAAGCTTTAGGCCACCATGCGAGGGCCGCATAGGTGACCATGGATCTAACAACCGTGGTGCACATTCAGTACATCATTCTTGGCTTCAGCCAATAAAACGACGACACTTGTGCAGAGATCCTACTGCTTTCAATCACTCTGGGCAGATGCGAATTCCAAGTGGATTGTGTTTAAACATGGCTGAATACTACTTCGACGATTCAATGTAAGCAAAAGCGGATCTTTGCCGATAGTCTGTTTTCTCATGCCTAAATGGTCTATTAGGATATATGTAAGAAACACTTTCGTTAAGATATGTATGTCGTATATCTTCACTGGACGGTTAGCCTATTGAAAATGTTATTAACTTATAGTCGAATCAACCACTTATGTATACATTTAATATACTAACACTCTTTAAATTATGTACCAAAAAAAACTTCCACATTAAAGAATTAGTATCTTAAGTATGAGAGAAAAAAATTATTACACTTTCAACCGGTTGTTATAAAGTATATATCTGACTAAAAAGTGTTCTGTGTTTATTCTGTATAGAACAAAATAAACTCGATTTTCTCTGAAATGCAGTCTCATTTTTTAATGTTCATCTTCAACGTAGTATATCTATGTAGGTAGCAAAATATATACTTTAGCCAAGTCACATTTCTTGAAATGCACCAGTGGTATTGTATACTATACAAATACAATGCCCTATAACACCCATCCACCCACTGGCCTTAGATATCCTATGAAAGTATATCGAAAGAGTTACAACGTCATACCTTCAATTGTTCCCACACTTCTATTTTCCATCTCCAAGATTATCGTCTGCATCCCTTCCTATTCCTATATCCCTGCAGTTTATGTTTGTGGAAGGTAGGTAGCTCTCTTGAGGTATTTTTAGCGGCAACAACATTGCTGCAGATGCAGAGTGATTTAAGAAAATTGATAATGGAATTTAGAACTATCCAGAAACCAAATAATTGCAGACAAGTACTGTAAAAGATTGCAACAAATCATCCCCACAACATTAATTTTATTTGTTTTCAACTTTTAACTTTTCGTGAAAACTTTCAAATGAATTTATAGAGTTGACTGGATTCTAAGGGTGCGTCTTAAAAAAAAACCAGGGTTTAATACTTGTTAATGCGTAGACTGGTAATTATTGTAACGTTGTTACGAAATAACAGAAGAAAAAAAGAAAAAGAAAAACATTTTCATCGACGGTGCCGAAATTTAATTTCTTGAGCCTCACATTGGGTTGGAGTATACTCACTTGAAAAGTTCACTACAGTCTTCTAGGCTGTGGTCTGCGCCATTGAAATCTAAGCGCAAGTTAACCTTGCTATGGAAATCAAGGGAAAGGACATTGATATCGGTTCAAGACAGCCAGACAGCCTTGACTCTGAGCGGCCTTCGGATAACATCTAAGTTGCTGATGGGCTGCAAGACTGTCTTTGGTTAAGTTTTGTATTCATAACACGATGTCTCTAAACTGGATATCTAGGCACACGAAAATTATGGGTAATGAGCAGGGACCGAAAATAACTGGTATTTTGAAAATTTTAAACAAAAAAAGGTGGGATAAATCATGATCATGGAATTTTGTGTGTGGAATATACCAAAAGATGTCTCGTGAAACCCGTTTAGATTCCTGTAAAGCTATTGAATACTTAACTTTTTATTAAAAAAAGCTAAAAAAAAAACCAAGCTGGAAGGGCTTTTTATTTTATCTGGCAAAAATAAAAAGCCAGCTTGACTTTTTATTTTTTCAAGCTGGAAGTAACAGGTTTTGAAACCGGAAGTATAAAAAGCCAAGGCTTCTTATTTTCAGGGACCGAATCAGTTATGAATTTTTACGAAAAAAGCTGAATTTACTTGTTATTCCTTGCCGGTAATAGTTTTGAAGCTAGAAAAGCAAGCGCAACGGCTTGATATATTTTTTTCGGTAAAAATATAAAAAGCGAGCCCAGCTTTTTATTTTTTTCTAGTCAAGCTGGCTTTTTATTTTTGCCAGAAAAAACAAAAAGCCTTTCCAGCTTGGTTTTTTTAACTTCAAATTATTATCGGTCAGGAATAACAGGTAAAGTTGGCTTTTTTCGTAAAAAGTCATAACTGATTCGGTCCCTGGTAATGAGAGAGCAGACTCGCTAGCCTGGTCTGGTTCTAGTTCTCCAATCTTGGACCAGAACCAGTAGTTGAGGCTGCCATCTTAATGACCGAGTCTCGCATCAAAACGGATGTTCGTATGAAACAGCAGTAGTAGTTGGCAAATCTGAGCACTTACAGTTGTTTCTTGATGGATCAAACCAAATAGGAAGTTCACGGACTTTCTTTTGGGTCTCAGAAGATAACAATGTCGATACCACCACTGGCCATTAACCCGTTTACACTCATCTAACAAAAATGGGAGTTGTTGATAGCCTTGTGTGTCTGTCCTGCCTGAAAGGAGAGCTTGAGACAACCGAACACTCTTTGTGTGCTTATCTGGCTTTTGTCCAATAAATCCTGGATAATCTTGCATCTTCTCTCATATCTGCAGATGAGTTGAAAAAATTATATAACTCACCTGGAACTGAATTAAGGAGGGCAAGGATTAAGATTATCGGTCTTTTCTCTGTAGTAGGTAGCATAATGAGCCGCGTTGACCTCCATGCTTGGGATCTTTCGTCCCGTTGCCATGGAAAAAAAACTACAAAGTAACCGCGCATGGTTTAAAGAAACATTTGCGCAAAACAAGGAATTTCTCAATTTAGTCCATTTTAGTTTTAAAAATTGCAATCAACAAAATTACATAGACAAAACCTACACATCGTTGCCCATCAATCACTTGATGAGAATTTAAGCGACTTCCATAGTTGAACAAGTAACCGTGGATCAGAGCTGGGCAATACATATAGTAAGTAAAAAGACTTAAGTACCACTCAAAGTACATTTTCGTTACTCAAGACTTATTACTCAATACTTTTGAAATGCCCCTACTTAGTACTTGAACATAAGTACTTGCTTCTAATTACTTGTACTTAAGACTTAGTTTTGTACTTAAGTACCAAGATTTTTACTTAAGTATTTCTGAGTCTATTAAGTACCTGCAAATATCTAATTCTTCGTAGAAAAGTAAACACAATCTCTAGCTCAACTTCTTTTTTGTTTAGCCGCACTCACGCGTCAAGGCAGAACCTTAGACAAACTAGTAACATACACACAAGACTGGGCAAGTAGAACAAAAACCAGTAACATTTCGCTCGAATATAAAATCGACGATGCATCGACTTGAGGACATAACTACTGACATGTATAATATGGATTGCAAAAGTGGGCTTACTTCTATATTGCTGACTCTTTCGGCCTAAGCACCAAGTATCAACTGAGAGAACTGAAAATAACAAATAAATGTTTTTAAATTAATCATTTAGGGTTATTACTGACAAAAACTGCTTTATCAAAGACAATGTATTCATTAGATACGCAGCAGAATTTCTAAATGTTTTATTAAAATCACTTCCCGAGCTGCGTACTCACTTTTTCAACTTCCCGCCAATGATTTTTTCAATGTTGGCACCGACGTAAGAACTCTTTTTGACACAAGCAATTGTGCCCACGTGAAATAGAAACGTAAGCAGTCCATATTATATACGTCAGTGGACATAACCAAGGGTAACCAAGCAATGCCTCGTGCCAATACAAAATCAACGATGCCTCGACCTGATGTAGGGAAGGCCTCAATTTTTCCTTAGAAATTTACTGGAAATTTTTTCCTTAGAATTGTTATGCATTATTGGAGGCGATAATGGGTGCTTGGGCGGACCTATAATAGTTTTTGTGAATGTAGCAAGGAGGGGTGAAAGTTTTACTCTACTTGTAGCACCGAAAACTATGAAAAACTATAAATAATAGCCACTGGTTACTATACATACTATAGTTTTCAAAAGGTATTGATTTATTAATATCTATTAACTGAACTCGACAAACTTCATTATATTACTGCCAACGTACAAAGATTCTAAAAAAGTACTTTAAAAAGTACTTCAAAAAGTACTCAGTACTTTTTATAGACCTAGTACTTAGTTACAAGTACTTTTCATACATGCGGTACTTGTACTTACGCTCAAGTACTCAGGCCTTCGGTACTTGTACTTGTACTTAAGTAATTTTTCTTTGGTACTTGCCCAGCTCTGCCGTAGATGAGGACAATGCTTACAGGTAAAACAAGGTATGCCTACTTAGAAAACTAAATTTTTAAAAGCTACGCAATTATTTCTGTTATCTTAACCTTTGATATAAATACAAAAAAGACAATCACCATTTTCTCAAAACTCGAGTTTACAAACTACAGAACATTTCTATTAACTAATTCCCAGAATTAAATTGGTTTTTTTTATTTGTTTTACTGATAATGTTTCTGAAACCATTTAGTCTCATGTCGAAATGTATGTACATACAGTATGTCTAACCACTAATCCCGAAAAACGTAGACAGTCTAGGATTACGGAAAAGTTTTCTAGGGTTAAAAGTTTTGCAAACATACGAAATTCAGCCTGAACACAGCCGCAGTCGTGCAAGTGCATATTTACCTTTACCTTTTTGGTCGATACACTAACATCACAAATTCATTTATTGCTTCGCTCTTTAAGCTTGCTTGCTCTAAAAGGATATCTGCTTTGATAATTTTTCTAGAGAAATCCTTTCCTTTGGGTATGCATGAGCATAAAAACGACAAAGTTACTACTGAACTTTTCTTATACAATTCGATAGTAGTTGAAGTATAATTTTAGAATTGCTTCTAGGATTTAAATTTTCCATAAAGTCTTGGGGAATCATCAGGACACTGTTAGTTAGGGAAAATTTTAAAGTTTTTCGTTCTATTCTTATCAGCAATCGTCATTGCACTGTGGGTGGATATCGTTTTAATTGTTTGTTTTTTTTACTTTGTTTCCACATTGAACATAATTCCTAGCACAAATTTAGGATTATTTAACAAACGATTGTGTTTTGTCCCTGTCATTCAGGCCTTTTATAAGAGTATGATTGTTTAGTGATCTTGGAATTACCAGCGAAAATCACTCTGTGTTGCATCTCTAGCTGTTTACTTTGGAAATGTAAGCACCCAAGCCGTCTAAGCCTGATAAATTTAATAAAGTTTAGTATCTGGAGAAAATTGAAGATTCCATAAGATTTGCGGTTCCTTCTTTTAAAATATTCATAATATTTTATATTATGATATCATCTAAATGGAACGTAAGACTATTCACTGAAAATCATCTACATATACATCTCCAGATTTATTCAACTAGCTTTGAGCTTAATCTTTTAAAGAATCAGAGTTTTGTTACACTTAAGTCGGTGATAAAAGTAAATTTTTCTTTGAGAAAATTGACGAAAAATTACTCCATCAATTTTCATGATTTTTTCAAAAAGTTTTCACACACTAAGCCTCCACTTAACTTTTCTTGCGTGCAATCAAAAACTTCCAGAACACCAAAATTTCACGCAATAAATTTCATGTATATAATATACATACATATAATACCATATATATTGACTAGGATAGACGACGTTTTTTCGTCACGTATAGAAGAAACCCATATATCCAATTTACTTCGTTTATTTCCCCGGCAAATTGTCACTCATATACAAGTGTGGATTTTCCGGAAATTTTCCCCAGTTCCATTTAGTTGATTACGTTATTGCTGGCCCTCCCTCCTTCCTATCTGTCGGCGGAAAATTGAAAATTGAGTTTCCGTCAATAAAACTGTTTTTGTGGCTCATGAAGTGTTCAACTAAAATATCTAACTGAGTTATGCTTTGGTAAACTTATTATGGTCGACGATACAAATTGCTGATTTTTGGTTGATAACTCCACGCGTTCAATATAATCATAAGAAGTTGCCCATGGCATTGGAGTTCTTCTATATATACCTATTTTGGGGATTTGATTTGAATCGATACCTATCTATATAGGTAAATCTACTTGTGTATGTTGTACTCTGTCGAATTTTAAAGAAAATAGCTTGAAAATTAATTAATGCAATTTGAATGATAAAATAAGAAAAAAATTTACCAGCGTTTAATCATTCAATTATAACATATCTTCGGGTCTTGTAACAGAGGCTTTTTTTTTATAGTAGATTTTACGGAGAAGAACAATATCAGTTTTTATTAGATGAAATGAATTCCTAAATTCTCTTCATTATTATAATTATAAATTATAAAAATTATGAGAACATTTTCCAAACAATGGCTATATTTATGGACCTTGGCAATTATTTATTTTCAATTTTTTTTTTTTTCGTAGAAGTGTTCACGAAAATTTTTCTTTCCAAGTGTTGTGCACTCCAAATGATTGAATTGATTTGACTTGTTAAAGATTAAGACCTGAAGTGATTTTCAGAGAATTTTTTAGGATTCAAAATCCAAATGATACGATTTATTGTCGTAATTTTCGTACCTATACTGTTATGTTATTAAGATGCGAAAAATTCTTATACGCATGAGAATAAAATATAATACTGATCTTAATCTCCAAATTGGGTTATGACGTTCTCTCAAAAGGCATTTGTATCTATTTGACTTAAATTTTGAGGACGTCAAATACTTTTTAATATTGGATCTGCGTCCTTTAGTGAGAGCTACAAGATGATTCATGAATTTATGTTTCATTTTGACAAGCAAAAAAAGGGAATAGGGCTTCAAATCTACCTCTGCTAAGAGTTGTATGTGCAAATAAAATTAGTCATAATCGTTTTTGACCCTCAAACGCCCTCATTACAAGCAAATTACTTGGATTTTTTTTAACAAGAGTGCTTTTGTATATTTGTAACATTGAAAAAAAGTATACATCGCTGAATTTTTTAATTGAAGCAGGAGCAGATGTTATTATGTTATTATAGGATTAAGTGAAAATATCGTTGATAATTTTGTGCTGACAAGAAGAACAAATAATTTAAATCTGCTCGCTCGTGTGTGTGTGTGTGTGTGTGTGTGTGTGTGTGTGTGTGTGTTCCCCGTTGTTTCTTCTTTATGGTTTATGTGTGATGTGCGGAATTGATCCTGGCCTTCGATACATGTACGGTATGATAGAATTAAATGACGACGGGCACAAATAGCGAAATTGGGTGATTAGAAAAACAAATGAAAAAATGAAAAAAGAAGAAAGAAATGAAAAGTTTAAGAAAAATAGAAAAAAAAAATAGAAAAACTTGAAACTTGTCACCAAAAATTAATGGATTGTGTGATGAAATAACAAATTAGAACATTTTTTAGCTTTTGCTATATACCGGAGATATCACAAAAAACTCTTTCTTGAAGAAAATTAAGTTTAACCCGGTAAAAAGTCCAAAAGAGTAATCTCTTTTTATTTATGAGAATAAGAGAATTTGATTTAATTTAAGATTTGTGCCTTCTATTAATTCGCAGTTCCGTAATAACGTTTTATGTATTCAATTTTAAAAAATGGTAAAAGTGAAAAAATTAACAAAAAGGAAATTGATTTAATCGAAGATTTGCGCTTTCTATTAATTCACGGCACCATTTTTATTCCATTTTAATCTTTACATTGCACTTTTAATCATTTAGTATTAATTTAATTGTTTGACACATCGCTTTCTTACAGACTGAGCGATTCTTACACCACCTTTGCTGACTGCAATTCGGCATTTAAACTCCCTTTCGACGAGTTACAGTTAATTTGTGAACGTTTGTTAAATTTAAAGTGCGCGTTCGCTTTACGTAAATAACATTACTTACGTATACGTAAATTGTAGTTGAGCCTTTAGATAAGAAGTAAAAGAAGCAAAGAGACCACGCAATGTAACACATGGGCATGACGCGGAATGCAGGCTGTGGTGCTGTGCTGAGTGCTGGTGCTATGACGACCCGCCAACCGCCACTCACCACTGGTGACTGGCGGCGGGTCATCATCGTCAAAGCAGATAGTTTTCGTAAAATTTGTGAGAGCGCATCGTAATATCACCACCGGTAATCGTGATACAGAAGCGAAGTCCCAAGTAACCTCGATTTCAATCCCTCACCTCCTCTTGACATACCCACCATTTTACTTGCGCCAGTACGAAAACGAGTTCCACTAACTTCAACTTTTTAGCTAAGTGGAACCTGAGAAATAGTCAAATTGAGTGTATTTTCTGCAATTGGTACACGTTTTGATGTGTGTAGTCATTTATAATATCATCTGGCGTGGAACTTGTGAAGTATGAATATATTTATTTTTGAGAGAAAATGTAATTAAGGGCAATTTCGGAGGAAAAATTCTAAGAAAAAAGAAATTGCGAGTACGCTCCTGGCATATTGATTGCTAAGGAATAATATTTTTGCTTACGTAATTATCTTTAAATTTTACGAAATTTCTTACTGAAAAATAAAAAGCACTGCTTTGTAAAGGGCTTTCCAATAAGAGGTGTTATTTTAATTAGCCCGCTATTTCGGTAGATGTCACTTTTGGAGCTGTCATTTTTTGAGATTTGACAAGTAGAAACTACGCCATTAATAAAAATGGAACGATACACGATTCAAGAACGCATTGAAATTATTAAAATTCACTACAAAAAGGTGAAAATGTGGCAGAGACGGTTCGTAAAACTCGAACATTTTTGGGTCGTCGTGAAGCACCTTGTCGGACCGCAATACAGAAATTGGTAGAAGAATTCGAGCTGTTGGGATAAGTTAGTGATGTGAAGAATAAAACCCGTGCACGTCGCTCAAGAACAGCCAAGAATATTGCTGCTGTAGCCGAAAGTGTTGAAGAAAACCCAGGTTTGTCCATTCCTCGTCGTTTTTTGGAATTAGGCATTCCACAAACGTCATTACACCGTATTTTGCATAAAGATTTGGGTCTTAAGGCTTATAAAGTTCAGTTAACACAAGAACTCAAGCTGGCCGATCATCAACAACGTCGAGTCTTTGCTGATTGGGTCCTTGAAATGCATGAAAATGATCCATGATTCCATCGAAAACTCATGTTGAGTGATGAGGCCCATTTCCACCTCGATGGCTTCGTCAACAAGCAAAATTGTCGCATCTGGGGCTCGGAAAACCCAAGAGTTATTGTTGAAAGGCCTCTCTATCATCAACGTGTGACTGTTTGGTGCGGTTTATGGTCCCGCGGGGTCATTGGACCTTACTTTTTCGAAAATGAGGCTGCTGCAACAGTTACGGTGAATAGATTGCGCTATCGACAGATGATTAATGATTTTTTATGGCCGGAATTGGATGGTATTGATCTGGACAACGTTTACTTTCAACAAGACGGCGCTACGTGCCATACAAGCAACGAAACCATTGATCTTTTATGGGAAAAGTTTCCGGACCGTGTTATCTCTCGAAGAGGTGATCACAATTGGCCACCGAGATCTTGTGACTTAACACCTTGCGAGTTCTTCCTTTGGGGCCACGTGAAAGAGAAGGTCCACGCCAACAGCCCAGCGTCGATTCAAGACCTCAAGATGGAATTCGTGAGGCTATCGAGGACATAGGGCAGCCAGTTTGTGATTTCGTTATGGAAAATTTCATGAAAAGGATATGGTCCTGTAGGCGTGGTCGTGGTGGTCATTTGGCTGATGTTATTTTCCATTATTAACGGCATACCTTCCTCTTTATAATGAAATAAAGATCCGATCATTTATCTCAAAAAATGGCATTTTTCTTTGAATATCACACCTCTTATTGGAAAACCCTTTATAAAAGGGCAAACACAAGTGTTGACATTTTACCAGTTCCACACCAGCTGATATTGTTAAAGACTACTTAAATCAAAAAATGTAGCAGTTGCAGAAAATGTACTCAATTTGATTATTTCCCAGGTTCCACTTCGCTTAAAAGTTGAAGTGAGTGGAACTCGTTTTCGTACTGGCGCAAGTAAACTGGTGGGTATGTCAAGAGGAGGTGAGGGACTGAAATCGAGGTTACTTGGGACAGTACACTTCGCTTGTGTAAACTACTATACTTGAGTGGCGGTTCGTCAACAAGCACAGAGTTTTCATACAATTTGTGAGAGCGGATCGTAATTAAACGACCCGTCATAGACAACTTTTCAATATACGAGATGCGCATTCTTTCTGCCAGATGTTCTTTAATATTAGGTACAGAGAGAGAAAATGAAGAATGGTGGGAGTTCGAGTAAAAAAATGAAAACTGTTTTAATTGGATGAATGCATTTACACCAGAGAATAGTGTTGAATGGACCAAAATATCAATATTTTTCCCCGTTTCGATTTGATCGAAATCAAGACAGCATATTAAAAAAAAAACTGTCTTAATTTTCTCTTAATAGGTGTAATAGGTGCCGAGATGAAATTGTAAAATTTGCGAATTGGTGTTGAGACTTTTTCGATTTGTTGGCAAGAAATTCATGTAGTTTTTTTTTTAATATGCAGATCGATTACGACTTTTTTACTGCTCTTTAATTCTCAAATTGTTATTTTTGATTTCGCAATAAAAGAATAAATAAATATTTTGTTGTTCGGTTCTCCATTTTGTGTCTGTAACTGTATATTAATTATACAGGGTGTTTCATAATTGGTGCACCAAACTCAAGGGTTTGATAGCTGAGGTGGAGACAAGCAAAAAATTATAAGGTGAATTGCAGGGTAAGACGCGTCGGGGGGGGGGGGGGTTAAGATTTTTACTGCTTCTTCCACTTTACACCCTGTAACTTTCTTGATATACACCCTATCAAGGTGATGCATAATTTCATTAATTTTGTTAATAACAATAGAAATCGCGCCTAATTTTATGCAATTCATGAAAATTAGCAAAATTAATGAAATTATGCATCATAAAAACGGGAATATCTCAAAAACGGTTGCATTTAGGCAGATACATGTGCTTAGTCAAATTAAAAGTAACATTCCGGGGTTTCTAAATCTTGTAATAAAACTGTATAGTTATCATGCATTTTGGCGGGAAAATCGTTAAAATTTGAAATAATTAGGATTTTTTTCCAATTTTTTGACTTTGACGTCCTACTACTTCCGACGGAAGGTGACAGGAAGGCTGATTGGGCATTCACTGGAAAGCTTAGACGGTTTGCTATCCATCTGAGTTGAATCCCACCTGGATAGGGTGTATATCAAGAAATTTACAGGGTGTAAAGTGGAAGAAGTACTAAAAATTTTAACCCCCCCCCCCCCTACCACGAAACTACGCGTCTTACCCACCCTTCACCTTATAATTTTTTGCTTGTCTCCACCTCAGCTATCAAACCCTTGAGTTTGGTGCACCAATTATGAAACACCCTGTATATATCTATATACCTACAATCAATATTTTTCATGGATTACTAACACTCTCAATATAACAAATTTTCTCTGTCTCTCCTCTCCTTTTTAATGTGAAAAATATCCTAGCAAGTTTGTGGGAAAAATAAAATTCATTATATTCAAAAATTGGATATTAATATGTGGATAGACGAAAATTTTATCAGCTAATTTCGATACTCGTGGTACTATCTATTGACAGGAAATACACGCAGTTTTTTTCTTAATATGCAAATGAATTATGATTTTGTTTACTTTAATTTTGCTGCTATTTTATTGTGCATTCATTCACTTTGTTCGAGGGCAAATTCATATTAATCAGTGCAGCTGAATTTTATATAATTGCAGCGATCTGATCACGTGCATGCCACTGGCGAGTGGCGGCTATATCTGGTTATTGTTTATCTATGGTTGTACAATCACACCACATCAGTCTTTTTTCACAATTTTGCCCTTAATTTCATAACATCAGAGACAGAGGTAAAATGCCAATTTGAATAGGCACCACATCAATGACAAGCAGCAGCCTATTGAAATCATATTATGCCATCGCGTAAGTGAGGATTGTTTAAAGTTAAACGAATAGAGGTACCCAAATTGTAAAGTTTCTATTCTAAGACTATAATTAAGTCATAGCTTAGTCAATATTTAAAAAAGAATAAAAAAATTTGCAACTCTTCATAACTCTAAAAGGCAACTAAACGAAAGACTAACTTCCAAAGAGCTCTGAGTAGGTACATACCTACACATATATTATGTTATACCTTTGAAGAAATTAATCTCGAATACCTACCCAACGGAATGCTTTTCCTTTTCAATGCAAATATTGCTCGCATATCCTCGTGGTTTTAATCAGTTTATTGCTGCACAGTATGAGTGCAGTATTTGCCAAACTATTCAGGCAGCCGCAAGTTTCATATCTGCATGCAACAAGGTCTCAATTCATTCAACATAACGTCGATCGTATTAAAACTTTGAAGTGCATTATCTATGAGTATATGTATAACTTCTCTACTACATACTACCTTTCTAACTTCACATCAGTCAGGTATATCACAACCAATAATAATTTTATCGAAGGAGAAAATTCAATTTCAATTCCCTTAGCATGCTGCAGAGATTCTTCCCATCTCGAAAGGAAGAAATGAAAGGAACTGGGAATGAGTGAGTGCTATTTGCCACCTGACTTAATAGTTAGTCGAATGATGCCTGGGAAACTAATCGAAGTAAATTGGATGAACTTCTTGTGATGTTAGGAGTATTTCTCAAAGGAATACGAAACCCACACGACTACCGGAGAAGGTGTGAGTGTGAGTTAATTGGGTACCATTCCGTAAATCATTTCTATATTTTGATATTTCGTAATTGTTTGTCTGACTTCTCGTTCTTAATTAACTCTCAAATTACTATGACAGATTGCGATTTATTTCGAAACTTCTATGTGAAATCTGACGAACTGTAGAATTTATAGATCGTTATTTCATGCCTTATGAATGATAAAAGAAGGCATACATTTTGGATGATATGAATAAAGTGGGATATACGTGTATAAAATGAATTGTATCAAAATTCTTCATCTCAGAAAATAGCATACCGGAAAAAACCAAAGAAAATAAAAACGGTCTAAAAGATTGTACAAAAGTTTTAATCTTCTGTACATAACATAAATAGTATGTATGTGAAGAGCATCCATGCAAGAATTCGACGAGACATAAAAAAAAACCTACGAATTTAATCATATTACTAAGAGTAATTGTTAATTTTCGCTGACTTCCTCTCATATTAGGTTTCCTAAAATGAAATAAAGCAGACCAAGACAACAGTGCAAGCCTCAACAGTGCATATACATAGCAATTTATTTTTAGCATTCTCAGACAAAGCATATCTGCACGGCTACATGCCCAGATATCATGGGTAAATCGTTAATATACAAATAGAATAGGTCCAAGAACCGAACCCTTAGGAATACCACACTAAAAATTTAAGAAAGATTAAAGTACAGACCTATATATTATTAATCTTAACTGACTGATTGTGGCAAATAAAGAAATGTTTTACGAGAGATACATTACCTGTGTTCTTTTGTGTCCGTGGAACGGAGCAGAACAAAAAATGCACAAAAGAACGCCTCATACATTTTCATAGAAAGATTTAAATGAAACAAACAGTAGAAATAGTTCGCTTCAATTGACAGAACAATTTGTTCTCTCCAGTATATGGCAGTTCAAAAGCAAGGTACACAAAAGAACACAGCTATTATAGCCATTGACGAGAAACTGAGGTTTCGATAACAGCAAGTGAAGACACAGTTTTCTAAACCAAAATATTAATAAATGTTATTCTCTTATCTTAAATCATATTAATTCTTAAAAGAAAAAAATTAGTCAATATTTTAAGAATAATTTAACTATCACTACTGTTAAGAACTGAAAGCTAACCCTGAAAATATGTATGTTACTACAATATTTGACAGACTTTTTTTAAGCATCAGAAAAGTATGAATGTTTCACATTGTTATCATCATCATCATCACAAGAAATGAATTCACATTTTACAATCTCAAAGATGTGAAAGCTTTGCAATAATTAAACAATAACAAAATAATCCGATTTCAAGAACTGTAGGAAGGACCCTTAAAATTTATGACTGTTGAAAGGTCAACTCAGATAGAAATATACACTATATTTTATCAAGAGAGCAGGGGAACATTTAAACAAAAAGAAGGGTGATCTGATTTATATTTCAAACTTTTTTGGAGCGTTTTTTACGTGATGGGGTCATAGATAAGATAAAGCGTATTAACAATAATAGAGATAATGTAAATTAATTAAGAAGTCCATGCTTTTTAATTTACAAATAAAAATATTTAAGACTTCCTCTAATAAGCGTGGCAAGAAAGTAGAAGTAAGTACAGAGCTTAGCTTCTTGATATAGCGGTAATATAATTAGAAGAGGAAGAATTTATTATAATATGAATAATTAAGTAGTGCCTGTGTTGTATAGGGTGCCCCAAAAGTACTCTGCAATATTGAAACAGGTGAAAGTCGAAGTGATTTCCAGTCGAAAATTCTATCTACTTTTCGGCTTAGTTTTGGAGAATTTTATATTTTAAATTTGCTTCAAAATTCAGTGTCTGCGCGTGGTTGCTGCTTAATAACTTTTTAACCGAAACTTTTTTTTCAGTTATTTGTTTTATAAGTTGGCAACTAATAATCAGGCTTTATAGTGGAAATACCCCTTTTTATTTTAGGTACCATTGGTGATATACATATGTATGTTGTAAAATCTGAACTAAGAGGTATTTTTTTCGAAAACAAACCAAATAACCTCATGTTAAAATACTTGAAAAATTATCCTCATTAAGTATCTTTTTCAATAACATGTTATATCAATAGATAATGCGACGACTTAAATTAGGATCTTGACCGGGTAATCAATTTTAGGAAATTTTTATGATGTATGAAAAAAGAACAAAAATTAATTTTTTATTATTATTTTTTTTTTTTTGTAATTTTTCTATACTAAGAAGAAATTACTAATCAAACAATTGCTCAAATAATATTACCATTAATTTCAATACATGTATTTTTCGCTCCCTTTATATTATTTCTTCTTATCACAGCGCATTGGATTTCCTGTTTTAATTGATTAGCTCCTTCTTAAATTCGATAAATGAGATCATTACGGGACGAAATTACGGTTTCATCTTCGTAAACAGTAGGTACCTTAAAGGCGGCCCCAAAAATATAAATCAGTCTGGAGATTTTGCAAGCCAAGAATTTCACTACCACGTCCTATAATTTATTTGGGAAGTGCTCATTCAAGTATTGCCGCGCTCTTATACTATGTATAGGATAGGAGAATCGTCGATTATATATTCCAAAGTAGTTTGAGGAAATTCCAAGTAATTTTCAGCGTTTGAAATTGTAGACCGGAATATTTATATAAGTACATCAAAAACTAAGTAACCTTACTTGGCAAAAATACGAGTTCTAGTCTTATTTCAGACATCACAAAAATTTCCAAAAATTCATTGCCATTACTCATTGATACATCATGTTATTTAAAAGAAAATATTAACTTAATGAGAATATTCCCCTTAATTCTGATTTTACAACTTTAAAAGACGAGATATCAAGTTTCTAGGAAAAGTATCATCATAAATGGTACCTGAATCAAAAAGGGGGTAAATACCCCTTGATTATTTAGTTGACAACTAATAAAAGAAATAACCGAAAGAAAGGTTTGGATTAAAAATGTTTAAGAAACAACTAATCGTAGGCACTGAATTTAAAAAATTTTTTTTTTTTTTAAATATGAAATTCTCTAAAACTGAACTGAAATTCAAAATTGTATACATATAGGATGTTCGACTGAAAATAATCTTTATACTTTCACCTGTTTCAATATTTCAGAGTTCTTTTGGGACACCCTGTACATCATTCTGGGTATGGACATCTAGTGAGATCCAATGCAACTACATATATATAATCTCAAAGAATGAGTAATATGACGAATTACTCAGCTTTCTCTACATAGAGTATTAAAAAATTTGCATCAGATTTGGTTGATTATCCTCTCATAAAAAAAATCGTACGTCCAAAATTATGAGCACGTCCGTCATGCGAAATATCCTCATAATTTTCCTAAATTAGCCTGATTGAGATATATCCATACCCATACCATACAGACAAGATATCTATCTACCCTTCATATTTCCTGGAAGAAAATTAGACTTTACGTCCAATCTAAGTTAGTAGTACGTAGTATGTGGAATCGTGTGTTCGTCTCAATTTGATTAGTGGTATGTAAGGGGAGCTAATTATTATTTTTTTACTACAAATCACTGATGAAAGTAGTGGGTATTCAAACCGGCGCAGCGTCTTTGCCGATACCAATGCCAATCCAGACAAACTATTGCCTATGGTGACACCACCATTAAACTTACGCCTTTAGGTCTATATATCAAATAAAGAATGATTTTTTTTTTATAGCTCATAGGATTTTTATTATATCAGTAGTATTCCCAACCAAAACAGATGCTGCATTATTAACCTGAAAAACATGGAGTAAATTTCCCCTCCATGTCACTCTGAAGGGATTAAAGCAGAAATAAACTAAAACAACAAGTTTGAACAGATTTTATTATATTTAATTATCGCTTCTTAAGCTTTCATGGCATTCGAAATGATTTTCAACTTTACTAGATAAATGTTTAGAAAGATTACACACACTCGCAAATACATAGTACCTACGTACACAAATTAAAACTCTCTTCAATATGGCTACATACATGAATACATATCGTTGCATGCCTTAAATAATAATAAAATATTGTAATGAATGAATTGAAACAAAAACTTTTGTAGAGCATATCTCACCCCGCTTCCTCCAATACCCTCCGCAACAGAGAAAATTTCAAAACATTTTGAATTTTATACTTGGAAATGATTTTGTTAAGCAACACCAACACAGTTTCCATAGATCTTTCAGTTTGAAAATGTATTTTGGAAACTTTTAGCTGCGTGTTAAACTTGCTCTGAGTTAATAGTCTCCTCGACGTAGATTTACTCTATATTCATTTGAAGTTGAAACTTTTCAGTATTTTACTGGATATTCTAGTCACGTTTTCCTGAACCTGAGAGGTCAGTCGAAAGATTCTATGCTTCATCTTGCCCGAAGCGTGACGATTTTATGAATCGACAATATTTGTTGCCATAAATTCGTTTAAGATATTCAGTTGGCCCAAAGAAGTTACATCAAGAACTTCATGTAAAACTTTTCTAATACTTTTCGAAGTTTCAACAAAGTTGCCTGCCATCAGTTCGCAATGATGATTTTTTTGTTACTTAATTTTGAAAACAACTACTTGCAATGATTTTTGATGAACTAATCAACTATATGTATGTATTTAGGTAGGTAGGTATGTACCTAACCATGTATATAGAATGCCTGCCCATAGACTTTGATTATGACATTTTAACAACGAGAAGTTGTGGTTCAATTTAAAACATTGTGCGTGGTTCTCACTCAATATTTCGTGTTCGTGTTAGTGCAGGTAAAAAGAAAAATTTTAAAAAGCGAAAATGAAAAAAAAAAAGATAAAGTGGAAATTGTGTTGGCTTGAGAGATGGAGATTTATGGAGATAGGACGTGAGATTCAGAAATATGCTAAGTGGTCTCAGAATCTTCATCGTCGCGAAGGGGCATCGCGAAATTAACTTGCTTTGGCCAATACTTTTAATTTCATCACACGATGTGTTTTATGGCACAGCCTTAGGCATATGGCTAGGCTATACAATTTCAGATGAGTTCTATCATCCGATTGGTTTGGATATATAGAATGCCCTTGAAGCCAATTCATACACGTCGGCATATATCAGAAAGTAAACATGGAAATGACCTTCAAAAATTTTCAAGCGTTAAAGTTGGTTGATTCTTGAAAAAAAATATGTTTAATCAGTTTCGTTTTCAATTACCTCCTGTTGTCAGAAACATTCCGAAATTATAGGTCGACGCCATGTGTCAATATGTTTACCATCATTAGACTTTCGCATTCCAGACATACAATTTTGTGCAAAACAATAGCAACCATTTCAATAAAAAAATAAAGAGTTCATGTTGTTTCTTAATTTTAATTCACTTAATCAAATCCACTCATCAAACACCAAGAAATTAACATACTTCACAAAAAACAAAAGATTTCATAACTGTAAAAATAAATTAAAAATAGCAGGCTCTGCATTTTGAAGTGTGCAAAACAATAGCAACTTTTTATAAATGGAAGCTGATTCCTCAGTACTTCGTGTAATAGCCCTTTTTTAATAACTTCAGCACATCTCTGTGGCATAGATGCTATTAACGTTGGAACCCAACTCGTCGTTTGAGGATTCCGAAGAGGTTCTCAATGGAATTTAAGTCTGGAGATTGGGCCGGCCAATCAAGAACTTGAACCCTCTTCTCATTAATCCATTCTTTTACCAGCTTACCTTTTTTGCAAGTGTTTCTTAGTTAGAATTGGTTTCTTGGCTGGTCTATAACTTTTTAAATTATTCTCCAAAGCGCGCTTCCGGACTGTACTGGAATCTATGCTTAAATTTAACTCTCTTACAATGTCGTTTGACGTCATAAACGGTTATTTTTAAATTAGAAGCAGTAATTATCCTGTCCGTGTAGCTTGAATTCTTTCGTGGTCGTCCACCCAAATGCAGCGTGTTAGTCTCTCCCGTCGTTTTATATTTCTTAATAAGTCACAAAATTATAGATTTATGAATATTATATTCTTTTGCGATTGAAATTTGGGAAGATCCGTTACAAAACTCTTCAATTAATTTTGACTTAAAACTATTATGAAACTTGTTTGGCGCCATAATAAAAAAGAAAATTCAAGCGATACTTGATAATCAGAAATTACTAATATCTATTTTCAGCAATTCACTTGCATAAATGTGCAAAAGTTATATAGAAAAAATCCTGTTGGCTGAAGATTCTTTCCTAGTTGGTTGCAAGGTTGCTATTGTTTCGCACACTTCAAAATGCAGAAGCCTGATATTTTTAATTTATTTTTACAGTTATGATATCTTTTGTTTTTTGTAAGTATGTTAATTTCTTGGTGTTTGATGAGTGGATTATTGGGGATTATTATTTTTGTTATAAGTGAATTAAAATTAAGAATTCTTTTTTTATAGAAATGGTTGCTATTGTTTTGCACAACACTGTATATATATAAGTCCCTATATAACAAAGACCTAGGAATTTACGTTAATAGCAAGAGACATAAAAACATAAAACATTATGAAAGATATTCGAAGATTAAAAGGGGCAGACATCGGTAGGGATCATGACCTTGTTATATGGGAAATACGCATGCGAATTATTCTGCCAAGGAAGAGATCCCGTTAGACGAAGAAGGACGACTTGTGGGAATCTACCAAGTAATTTGTATTTTATTTTTCAAAACTTCGGTTAAAATGTAAATCAAGTGAATACTGCTGAAAACGCTGACATCAACGAAGAGTAGATTATATAAAACGGGTTGAGGTTTTCCTCTAGCATTATCATATAGGCTGACAAAATCAAATACCCAAATAATGATTGGGTAAAGTAATTGTTCATAGAGTAAGCATTTGGTCGAAACTGAGAATACATTTGAGATGCGTTTGCTCAAAGCAAACTAAGCGAATTTTAGGAGCTTGGTCAAAACATAATTTGGTTTTACTCGAAGGAAGCTATTTTGGTCTGACCAGTTGTTAGCCAGCTTAAGTGAGTCATCTGCATAAATCAGTATAATCCCCTCCTGTGTTTTGTTTCATGAGGTAGAGGAAACTAGCCTATTAAGAGATAGGCGCCAAATATGAGACAGTGCTCCATTTCGTTTCTGTTTCAATAAAATATTGTAAATCCAAACGGAACCTTCTCATTTTCTTGGTAAAGGTAAACCGTAAGCGTGGCGAGTGCCATTGTCATCAGAGATCTCGTGCAGATAAGTTTGGTTGGTAAGTGTGCAAATATAAAATTTTTAGTGAATTTTTGCATTCGATATATTTTGAAAGGTAAGTTTATTGTTATATTAGTTTTCTTTTATTTTTATAGAGTAAATATTCCAAAACTTGATTTCGTTATTTCGTCGTTTGCACGATATTTTATAAGCTCGCAAAAACAAATTGAACAAAAAATCATCGCGACCTTAATATGAGATATTTTGGGTATCCAAAAATGAGATACCTCATTTTAGGGATACTTCATTTTACTTAGCAGGTATACTTACAGATGCCTCCGAAAAGGAAGACGTGGTGCAAGGAAGACATGAAGAAAGCGGCTGAAGTTTTTCGGAATAAGGAAATGGGGTGTGTAAATATTTAATTTTTTTTATATGCAATATTTTCATTCTGATATTTTAATTTTACAGCATTTTAATTCAATTATAATAGTATTAATATATAATATATTTTGAAGGTATTTAAAGGCTTCGAAAATATTTCATGTTCCAAGGGGTACTCTCGAGAGGTATGTTAAGGACACAAGATCTGTGGGTGAGTTAGTAAGTAGCGGTGCGGTTAGGCAGAAAAACAGCTCTTCCAGATGACTTGGAGAAACAACTAGTTGACTATTGCATTCAGATGGAAAAGAGATAGAAATGCGCCACTTTAGTTAGAATCAATTTTATGTATCGAATTGTTACAGATTCTATTCGTTACGTCAAAGGGATATTAAATGTATGGACTAACAATTGGGAATAAAAAATGGAATTCGTCATCCGTTCAGCGGCAGAAAGGAGATTGCTGGCAAAAAATGGCTCCGAGGATTTCTTAATAGAAACCAACAGTTGTCCATGAGAACACCACAAGGAATTTCGGCAGCAAGAGTAAAAGCTTCCACTTCAGAAAATATCAGTGTCTTCTTCGATATTTATGAACCTGAACATAAAAATATTAAATGTTTGCCTCACAGATTATTTAATGTCGACGAAACCGCAATCACTGTAGTTCAGCATAAACATAGCAAGGTGTTGGCATTAAAGGGGGAGAACAGATTTGCTGCCTAACTTCAATGGAGAGAGGAAAACTAATTACAGTAGTTACATGCATGAATGCAGCTGGAATATTTGTACCGCCTCTTATAGTTTTCCCACGTAAAAATATGACAGAAGCTTTAATGGAAGGCGCACCCAGAAGTTCTGTATAGGCATGCCATCCATCTGGGTGGATTCAGGCACACATTTTTACGCAATGGCTTTCACATTTTATGTCTTTTACACAACCGAGTCAAGATGATCCAGTGTTGCTTGTTCTTGATGATCATTATTCTCATACTCGAAATTTGGACGTAATATATATAGCAAAACAAAATCATGTAGCAATCGTTTGTCTACCTCCTCATTCGACACAAAATGTGGATTTATGTTGGATTTATGTCACCGTTTAAGACCTACTACGCACAAGAAATAGAGACATGGCTCAAAAACAATCCTGGTCGGACTGTACCAAATACAAGCATATGTAAATTATATCGTAGAGCTTATGAGAGAGTAGCAACAATGGAAGTACCCATAAATTCATTTCGGAAGACAGGACATTTCCATGCAACAGGAATATTTTCAGAGAACATGACTTTGCGATTTGTGAATCAGATCAGATAAACGTTCCATCTCATGAGTCTGTTTTTGAAAGCTCCAGCGATTACCGACCAGCCACTCATACCTACAGGGATTGCGAACCAGGCGTCACCAGCTACAGATATTACGAGCCTGTGGCCCATAGTTCAAGGGATTGCGAGCCAATTGTCGATAGTTCTATGGATAAAGAACCAAATCCACAAAGGTCCGCAGGTATGACACCACTGCCAGATTTTTGAGAGAGAGGAATCCAGAGCTGGGGAGAAACTTAGGACCTTCTGATATTACCCCTACACCACAGCTTAATATCTCCAGAACCACATAAAAGAAATCCCGGAGTCAAACGGCCAAATTTATAACATCAACGCCATTTAAGGAAGGCCAATCCAAAAGAAAGCCGAAAACAAAATTTTCTGTTAGTGAGCCAAAAGGGAGTGCTAAACCCAAGAAGAGAATAGGGACATCAAAAAAGAGGAAACCCGAAAAAGAACAATCTACTGATTCATCAGATTCGCCTGAAACAGTACCAGATCTGATTTACGTGGACTCAGATGATGACGATTTTGGAGACGATGATAACGCGGAGTGCATATTTTGCACTGGCCGTTTTTCGGATGACCGACATGGCGAAAAGTAGGCTAGATGCAAGTCGTGCTATCGATGGGCTCATGAGGATTGTGGTGAAATAAAAGGATAGATTTTCCTTTGTTCGGTTTGTGACCTGGTATCAATTACAAATAAAATATCATCTTAAAATGAATACCAGTTTTTTCTTTTTAAATTGTAGAAAATTTTAGCTCCTAATATGAGACATATCTCATATTGCAAAACACTTGTGTCTCATATTAGGCGACCAAAAATAAAAGCAAAAAAATCTAATGGTAATAGTTTTTAGAAATTGGGGAAACAAATATAAGCAAGAACAACTAAAATTGACCTAAGCTCATTAAATTACATCTCAGGTTATAAATAGAAACTACAATTACAGTTATATGTGCATTGGTTTCGAAAAAGTTTTACAAAAAGTGTCTCATAATAGGCTACTTTCCTCTATCCCCTGAAGTTGGCTTAATAATATAAAAAATATTTAGTGAAGTTGAGCTCATTTAACGGTTAATCTTACGTACAAAGATTGATATGATCGAACCAAGAACTAAGAATTTTCTTAAGAACAATTTTGAAGATATCGATAAGACACTAACACTATTATCCTGTATGTTTTTTTTTTATATACGAGGCATATTCAGAAAGTAAGTGTACTGTGGCCATTACGGGTTTTTTATGGTTGGCAACACTGAGTGGTAGAGGGGAATGGATCTCCTGACCAGAGCGAGCATCGCAGGAATATGGTAGTACGTAAACTCACGTTGTAGTGTTCAGTTGCGTGAAAGATGTCGTAAGAAATCCCGCCAAGTGCGAGCCACGTGCTGTGATCCGTTTCCTACTCGCGGAAGGAATAACCCGGGAGTTACACCTGCAAGTACAGCTTGCATGCAGCCTCCCTTCTAACACGATTTTTAACTTGACAGCAGAAGGCAGTTCGATTGATGTCTTATCATCTTGCATGCAATTTCATTTAAAAAATGGAATTGAGGTGTAAAGTCATGCACATATTGGAAAATTAAAGCAATAAAAGAAGTGGCAGAATGATAAAAACCCAAGAAAAAGTTAAGAGGAAGGTGTTGGTAAATGTTGTAATGCAAACGATCCCAGAAAATCTCATTTTTCCAGAATAAATTTAACAAATTCTCTTAAGCATTTCATTTCCGCCATCTTGAAAACTGCATAATGTCAAATTACTATTACGTCAGCTGCCATGGTTTTTCATCATGCAAGTTCGCTGAAAGCTGTACTGCCAGCATGGAGGTAGAGGTTACACGTGCAAGACGTATGGCAGTGCAGCTTACATGCAAGCTGTACTTACAGGTGTAACCCACCTACCGACGTGTTTCGCGAATCAAAACGGTTTACGGCGAAGGTGTTATGAACAGAACAAGTGTGTTTAAGTGGTGTGGGAGTTTAGTGGAGGCAGAACCAATGTTCATGAAGAACAGAGGAGTGGAAGGCCACCAAGGCGCTCTTGGGCTCATTTGGTTGGGATGTTTGCAGCTACCCTCCGTATTCTCCTGACTTGGCGCTATCAGATTATCATCTTTTTATATCCCTGAAAGCACACATGGATGGAATTAATTTTTCAACCGACGAGCATTTGCAGAAAGAGGTTCTGAAGTGGGGAAGGAGCTGGCAGGAGAGAAGCTTGTGCCACGGCTCACCACATGCATTGAACGGAATGGCGATTATGTGTAAAAATAGTCAATATGAATATCAACAATATCCTGTAATTTTTTTTTTTTTAATATACTTTTTCTACAAAAATATAAAAATCTAGTACACTTACTTTCTGAACATGCCTCGTATTATAAAACCAAGGTAGCAAGGAGATATAGTAAGGATTATAAGGGACTTGCTTTTAATATCATCATATACTCTAAAGAAAATTAACTAATAAAGCACAGTAAATCCTTGCACTTTTTCGAAACTAAATATTTTCGCGAAATCTAGCAACATATCTATGCATATAAATGGACTGCTTAACCTGTCGTATTTTATTATATATTTGTCATTTTATCTCTTTCCCCCCGACAGCCAACCTTTCAGGTCAAACAACTTCAAGAAAAATTATGATATATAGAGATGGAAAAAAGCCAATCCATAATTTAAAATATTTGCAAGGGATATGTACGGGGTACATTCATATACTTAACAGTACTACACCTAAACTCGAGCGAGAACTAATTACATAATACTTATTTACATAACTTTATGCAGACCTAGTGGACCTGGATAATTTACAGGGTGAATATCTCTGCAATATCCAATCCACCCTTCAAGCATTCTCTCTTAGGTCGATATTATCCTTTAAAACGGTGAAATTCAATTTGAAATTCCTTTTTGATCAAAAATAAACAAATTTTAAAGTAATTTTCACCGAAAATTTGCAAAAGTAATTAAAAGAATTAAAATCAAAAACACTTGAAAGAAAAATTAAAGTGGGGTTAAGGGCTTTACGAATTTGTTAAATTCCACGGTAATAAGCACAAGGATGCGGTTGTTGTGCAAAAGTTTAATTGAGCGACGTTGATCCCACCATTAATCCTAGTTTAATTAAGTTTCATTGTGGAAATGCGATTCCTTAATTCCGGGGATATTAGGATAAAAGGATTTATTGCGGGGTCGAATTAATTGTTGAAGATTTGTCAGACTCTGATCTCTTTCAATGTAAATAGAAACTTCATTGGAGATTTTTAAATTAAATTGGTGGAGAGATTTAAAAGATTCTTAAAAATTGCGTAATTCAAAATATTAATGGATGTTTTTTTTTTCTAACGTAACTACATAATAATAACTATCTCACAGACTCTATTTTTATACACTGGCTTAGATGATACAATGTATCTGTACTAAGTTTGTCATACCGTTTGTAATTCCTAATCTACAGTTCATGGTAAAACCACGTCGTCAAAACGACATGGGTTTTTGTGTTTGCTTCACATTCTTGCCTTTGAAAATTCATGTGTCGAAAATATCTCTTCTCTTTCACTCATTTGAGGACATGAGCACGAGCTTATCAGCAAAAACGATATAATAATACCTCAGCTGTATTCAGCTAATTTAGAACCATGTAGGGGAATTTAGAACAAAACACTTGTACTTTCAGTCTTTACAGCAATATTTTATATTATTTGACTTGTCCCAAGCAATTTCTTATTTTACTATAAGTAGGTACTATAATATAAATTATTGAGACTAAATATTTTCTTTGATGTAATTCTGCAATGCAATCGAGAAAGCAATTACATTTATGCTAATTTACAGATCAACAGCTGTTTAATTTTGCAGTTTACCACTACTTGCATATTTCGTGTATTTATATGCATTCTTCAGCAAACGATATCGTTTTGACAACGTCGTTTTACCATGCATTGTAGATTGGGTAGATTGGGTAGAGCAAAATGGATTGGATACCCACGCATAATATTAAAAGTTATTTTGATTTTTGTATGTACGTCCGTCCGTCCGTCTGTCTGTGCGCACGAGAACTTGAGAACGCGTATACTTAGAGAGCTGGAATTTTGTACACGAACTTTAAAAAAAAAAAGTAAAATTAAGTTCGATAATGAGACAAATCGAGCAACATAGAGAGCTGAAATTTGATACATGGTGTTTGACAACAATCAGTCCTAGACATTTTTATTGTACTAAAAACATCTTTAGAATACGAAATCCTATAAAATTGGTTATATACATTTTTTCTGTCCGACGAATCGTTCTAGAAATATATGTGAAAAGCTACTTCAAAAATCAAACTTGCATAGATCGGTGACCATACGATTTTTTATACGGACATTCATGTAGGGTATCATAAAAATTGGTCTATTCTAGCTTTTTTACTTGTTTTAATTTTAAATTATGTTAGGATTAAATGGCACAGTTAGGGCAATATAAGGAGGTTTAATGCTTGTAAATTTGTAAATGCCATTGCAATAGACGGATAGAACATAGCTCCGTATGAATCGCGCAATCTACAAGCCTATATAATACTTACTACAAAAATAGAAGTTGGAATGGTTCGAAAAATCTTCGGTTTCAAAATTAAATTAATCACAGCTAAAATATCTAACTCTCGGCCGCGAAGATGACATTTGTCAAAAATAAAAATCATTCATAGATAATAAGTGTGTTCAAGATTTTTGTTACACTACAACTGAATCCATTATGTTCCTTAGTTTTCATCTAAGATATGCAAAAACATATTGAGGGCAAACTGCTGTCAAAACTTTACTAAATATCGTCTATTTTTTAAGGGTCGGTGTTGATTGACACAAAATTTTCCAATGTTTATAGTAATGCATTTTTAATAATGTGTAAAATTACTTCTTACCTATGTAATATCATGTAAATTTTACTTGCAATAAATGTAAATTTTTAAAAGCAAGCAAAGAAATTTTACACCTTATGAATACAATTTTACACCGATATTAGATAAATTAGACAGAATATTGCCACAAGTGTCAGTTATAACCAGTGTTTATGTTGGAACTGAGTAAAATCCTGTTTTTTTCTATATAGCCACCTTCTTCTCTCCAGTCAAAAAACAAATCAGAAATTGTGATTGGGAGACAGATAATTACATTTACTTAAGACCTCTAGCAAGTTATATGAAATATACAATATCTCCTCTTAACGACGCTAGTAGTAGTTTTTTTAGCAGGTCATGAAAATGCAATTATATACCTTTGCATGAAAAATCACTTAAAATTTATTGTCAATTGGTACTTTTATATATACATATGTAGTTCCAACAATTTTTTCTTTTTTAAATTTATTTCTTTTCTTAAAAAATCATTTACTTCTCATATAGAGATTTTTTAAAGGTGACATTATTATATGGTTCGAAGCTTTTCGCCAACAACATCAACATTAAGTTGAATATTGAGCTTTCAAAGCGTATTTGTTTTCATCTCACGTACAATTGTGGAGCCGAACGTGAAAAATCGTATTTCATATTCGATATAAGTGATATCAGTCATGCGATAAATTATATTTCCAGTCGGGTATAGATTTTGAGTTCCGATGACATTTTATTTCAGATCAAGTAGTAAACCGCAGACGACGAGAATAGAAAGAATATTACGTGCACTTGTTACAAAGGAAGTGGATTATAGCTCAGCTGTTGAAAGCCACCAAAAATAAAAAAATAAAATACATTTTTGTCTTTAAATACGTATTTAATGAAATTTATTGAATTGTTTTTTTTTTTTATATTGACGGTATATGATGTTTTGCTTCAGAGTTGTAGATAACTACGAATAGTAGAAAGATTTGTTTGAGTGGAATGATGAAACCCTTATCTCATCCGGTTTAGTGTTTAAAAGATTTAAGTCAGGTTAGGTGAGAGAGGTGCCGCTATATAACTAGCCTGCATCATTTAGACCTCTAGTTGGCCCATTGAACCCCTAGACCTCATGGGGGATAGCATTTCAAGTCGCTCCAGATCCATCCTGCTTCCCTTAGACTTGAGTTCATATCTAAGACTCTTTACCTAGATTCATCTTGTTTCTCTCAGAAAACTCAGGATATATCTGAACTCCTTACTTTGCAGACTTGTTCTCTTCCTGTCATATGCAAGCCACAATTGCCTCGCAATACGACAGGTATGCCTGATGGTCCACTGGAGGCTTCCCTTTTGATAGCCACCCCTGATGATTTCCTTTTTTAAAGCTCCGACTGAGATCATCACATAAGCTACCGCTGCAGAGCTATCCATTTCAGAGCCCTTTTTGCCAACTCATCAGTTATCTCATTGCCTGAGATATCCTTATGGCCAGGTACCCAGCATATGGTCATCTTGTGCCTTACAGCAAAGAACATCTAACAGAAAGAATACGCATCTCGTATATTGAAAAGTTTTATATGGCGGGTCGTTCCATTACGACCCGCTCTCACAAATTGTATGAAAACTCTCTGCTTGTTAACGATCCGCCACTCACCAGTGGTGATATTATGACCCGCTTTCACAAATTTTACGAAAACTCTACTTTGAATGACGGCCCTCTGCCAGTCACCAGTGGTGAATGGCGGCTGGCGGGTCATCATCGTCAAAGCACCTGCGCTGTCAGTTGCATTGATTCGTGTGCTTAGGCTAAAAATTTTCATGAATATAGGTAGCCAAAATATGCAGCGCAAAAGTTCTTATGAAAAATTTTCGAGTACCTAAATTAATAGAAAAACCGGCTCGCCTCTTCGGCTAAGCAGCATAGTGAAACATAAAACTGTGTATGGCTGCTGGCTTCGGCGTGTGTATACTTGTGGGATGGTGGAAAACAGAGAGAACAGAGCAATATTCTCTCAGTCTCAAATCTTTGCTTCTTCCCGTCTATTACCTCCCGACCGCATCCTCAAATGACCATACAACTAGTGCATTTTTAGAGGCCAGATGAAGCTTTTATGTATATGTTTTTGCTTATAGTCAATTCCCCAAGGCTGGTCTTGCATAACTGCAGAATTTTGATTTTACCAGCACAGAATCCAGCACCTTAATGGCTGGCTGGCTATCGGTATATATGCAGATGTGCCGTAAGGGCTCTCTGCACATGGATACTGAAAACACTGCATTTGTCAGACAGTCTGTAAGGCTTGTGCCACTGGACATCTCTGTAATACATTCCAACCCTGCAGCCCTGGCACACGTCTTGGATTAAAAGATTTCACTTTATAACTTTTTGATAGGCTCCTATGAATGTTATCACACTAAATTCAAACCTCAAACTAATCTAAGAGGTCAAAATAATGGATCAATTATGACCCGAAATGTATTTACATGTAATTTTCTTTTTGAATAGAACAGAAGTGCTAATTTTGTGTTTTGTGTTTACTAGGATACAAATGTATATACATACTTGAATCGATACCAGATAATATTTTTTGTTAAATATTTTAATCTTTTAGAGCCTTCTTATCCTTGCTGCATACATGGCAATAAGTATTGTACAATGTACGTAACATATATCACCTCTGTGGTAAAAAGTTTTAACAGCTAAACTAAAGTTTACACTGAAAATGTAAAAAATACACATATTACCACACTCTTCGATATTACCAATATTATAGTTGCAATTAATTTAGTTGTAACAACACATAATTTAGTCTGATTTGACATTAATATGAGTAGTTATTCTAATAAGACAAAGGCGCAATAATGCTAAACATGTTGAGATTAACATTTTCATAATCCACTAAAACATTTCCTTGTCGAAAAATTCACAATGTATGCTTTATGTATGTAGATACAATGTGCATAGCCTGAAGCAAACTGAAAATTTTCTCAACATTCCTCCTCTGCAGCTTTTGTTGGCAAATTCTTGTATTTTGTACACGGAATACCTCACTGTAAATTCCTGAAATAATTAAACAGCCTTTGAATAGATTTCTCGTTGTTTTTTTTTTTTTTTAATATTCTATTCAAGTTAAGACCGCAAATCGGATCGCTTGAATGGCATTTACGGAACGACGCCCATGAATCTTTTTAAATGGCCTATTCACGTGATAGGTATACTCTGCTCTTATTTCACCCCATCCAAAGCTGAAGCTGTTCATGCTCATATCTAATTAAAACAAAATTCCATAATTTGTTAACATCGAAATATTATGTAAGCCTTTTATATGTGTTAACTATATAGTTAAGACTGGGAAATACATATTTAAGAAATTATGTGCAGGCATGCATAGTTATATAGTTATTCCTTCAACCAACACTGGAAACATTATGAACACAAGAAGAATTGATTTTGTCTGTCTAAGAAGCTTAAGCTTGTCTCTGCAACGCATACAGCCGTATCTACAAGACAAAGGCTTGAGTTTCTTTAATACTTTCAGACAGAAGGATCTGTACACTTATAATTTAGAGCAAAGGAATTTTAAGCTTGTTGGACTTTATTCCTTTAGTTAAGAAGATTTGGATATGATTTCCTGTGGATTCAGGGATTAAGAGCAGAGATATACATTATAATTCTGTTAGAATAATCAATTTTAACAGTTTATTCGACGAAATTATGTTTATACTCGCAAAATTATACAATAAGATTTACACCAGAAATTAATAAGGAACATACGGATTACAAACAAAATGGAGACAATTATTCAAATCTTCTGGAATATAAAAACCGAACTAAAATAATTAGAAATAAGTATACTTAAACATCACCTAAATTTTCCAACATAAAATGTGTTTAAGAACGACAACATTGGAAAGAATACATAGATGAATATCAGGTGTACAAGTGTTAAACACCGGTAAACATTACGTAGCTTTACGGTACCAGCAACATTTTTCTAACGAGTGTAAGGATAAGTGCTATTAGCAGCACATATCCTTCATAGAAGCCTAAAAATTTAAACAGAGCAGTGTCAAATAAAGAAGTGACAACCATAAGCGATACGTTGTTGACATTACCGTCACACTCTCATAATGTTAGTGTTTGCGAAAGATAGAGTCGAAGCTATGAAAGAAAATCGGGGAAAAATAGAACATTGCAGAACATCAGCTCCATGGGGCAACTGATCAAAAATGACGAGCCCTAATACAACCCGTATTACACCGGTCGATAAACAGAAGAATGATTAAAGTTAAAAAGACTTCTAGAAATATTTCGACTAGTTGAACTCATATTAAGTAAGATAGTATGTTGCGAGGAGAAGGTGATTTGTGCTTTACTACCTTATATTTAAAAAAAAAACATATTTTTAATTTTGACGTCCTATAATTAAGGAAAATATACGAATGCAGAAGTGATTGGGTATATTTTTAAAACTGAACCATCTTTAATTTCTCTCTATAAAGTTTAATAGCATTTACAGGGTGTTAATGGAAAAAGTGCACAAAATCCAAAAAATATCACCAAACTTCCTACCACCAAGACCCCTATCAGTAAAACGACGACGCACAAACATAACCCAGAAACATTCAAAATGTTTTAATGTTACAGGTCCAATTAAGGCTATTTCATTATACTTTAATTGTAACAGTAAAACGTGAAAAGCGAAATTATATCTGCTGGCGCTCCTATAAATGTAAGTACTTATGCTTTCTATCAATCGTTTCACGATCATTACCAGATCTCAACATATTCAGTTGAGAATATTCATTTACATTTGAGAATATGCTCAAGATATATAGCTGAAAATATAAAATGCAGCGAAACTATATTTTTCCTCTGTTACATATATACATACATACCTTACTATGCTAGTTAAAATGCACTTCACAAATTATATTTGCTAGACTCTCCATCATATTTTGTAATTATAAAAGGGTTAGGAAAAAATGGGGCAAAAAAATATTAAAGTATGAAATCCTGATGCGCTTTGAAAGAGCTATAGTTTTGGCGGAAAGGAAATATCTATATAGACCTTTATAGTAATTTTTCTTATTTTACAAGCACTTCTACTCCTAAAAATAAAAAAAATTTCATGTAAAGTGGATGGGTTAATTGTATCCAAACATCAAGCCAAGCATTCCTTACTTCAGATAATGTTAAATATTCATTTATTAGAATCGAAAATACATATATCGATATATATTACAAACATGCAAATATATGTATGTCCTACAAGAATTTTACTAGCAACAACTATTCACTGCGCACATACATACATAAGTATATCAAGTTATATAATAATATGTAGATGTGTATGCAAGTAATTCAAGGATGAACCAACATAACACATATCTTGCATAAACTTGAGCGTATTCCTGAACGGAAATTAGAAAACAGCTTATCGAATGATGTCTTCCTTATGTGGTTACGAGCATGCGAGTGCTTCCTACATTTCCTCGTCAAGAATTTTTCACAACGGAAATAAAATTAGAACTGAACAAGTTGAAATCATGTATCTGGTAAATGTACAATATTTATGCATCCTTTTTGATTTTCTTGGAAGTGAAAATCGGTATATGAAAATAAACATATAAATATAACAGAATTTAAGAGAAAATTAAACCTTTTTCTTGGAAGTTACTAAGAAATTTACTAAATCCCAACATCACGTATACCTACAGCCAACTGAAAGACCACTTCCCACATAGCGTGACTAAGAGAGTGAGTGAAGGATCCTTTGGGCTTACACAAGCTAGAGCATAGAATCCATGACAGCTCCCACAAAACGTTGAATTACTGAATAGTTTATGGAACAAACAAATCTCTAAGCTCCCAGCACCAACTATGAGAAAAATTCTACACTAAACGAACAGCCAAGCAAATTCAAGCAGAGCCAATTCAAGCCTAGGCAAGCAAAGCAAGTCAAGCCAAACTAAGCCAAACCAAAGCAAACTGATAGTCTTTCCTCGTCTATGGAGAATTGGATCGCCGATTTATACTTAAAATAAATGATTTTTTTTTTTATGGGGATACCCTATGATGCAAAGCACAGTATGGCAGGAAGGAATAAGGAAAGGATTAGGGAACGTGGCGGAGGTGCCGATGTATGTCACTCTTGAACCTTCGCAGATTGTAAGCCTGAGAAAAAACAGAAGATGGTAGACTGTTCCATATTCGCACTGTTCGGGATAAGAAAGCATCTCGGAATTGTACTGTACGGCCGAAAATATTTTGACGGGTTAGAGGATGTGCGCGGCTTGCAGTGCGAGTATTGAGTACAGGAATCATTCTAAAGGGTTTTCCAATAAGAGGTGTTATTTTAATTAGCCCGCTATTTCGGTAGATGTCACTTTTGGAGCTGTCATTTTTTGACATTTGACATGTAGAAGCTACGCCATTAATAAAAATGGAACGATACACGATTCAACAACGCATTGAAATTATTAAAATTCAATATAAAAATGGTGAACATGTGGCAGAGACGGTTCGTAAAACTCGAACATTTCTGGGTCGTCGTGAAGCACCTTGGCGGACCGCAATACAGAAATTGGTAGAAAAATTCGAGCTGTCGGGACAAGTTAGTGATGTGAAGAATAAAACCCCTGCACGTCGCTCAAGAACAGCCGAGAATATTGCTGCTGTAGCCGAAAGTGTTGAAGAAACCCCAGGTTTGTCCATTCCTCGTCGTTCTTTGGAATTAGGCATTCCACAAACGTCATTACACCATATTTTGCATAAAGATTTGGGTCTTAAGGCTTATAAAGTTCAGTTAACACAAGAACTCAAGCCGGCCGATCATCAACAACGTCGAGTCTTTGCTGATTGGGTCCTTGAAATGCATGAAAATGATCCGGAATTCCATCGAAAACTCATCTTGAGTGATGAGGCCCATTTCCACCTCGATGACTTCGTCAACAAGCAAAATTGTCGCATCTGGGGCTCGGAAAACCCAAGAGTTATTGTTGAAAAGCCTCTCTATCCTCAACGTGTGACTGTTTGGTGCGGTTTATGGTCCCGCGGGGTCATTGGACCTTACTTTTTCGAAAATGAGGCTGGAGCAACAGTTACGGTGAATGGATTGCGCTATCGACAGATGATTAATGATTTTTTATGGCTGGAATTGGATGGTATTGATCTGGACAACGTTTACTTTCAACAAGACGGCGCTACGTGCCATACAAGCAACGAAACCATTGATCTTTTACGGGAAAAGTTTCCGGATCGTGTTATCTCTCGAAGAGGTGATCACAATTGGCCACCGAGATCTTGTGACTTAACACCTTGCGACTTCTTCCTTTGGGGCCACGTAAAAGAGAAGGTCTACAGCCCAGCATCGATTCAAGACCTCGAAGATGGAATTCGTGAGGCTATCGAGGACATAGGGCAGCCACTTTGCGATTTGGTTATGGAAAATTTCATGACAAGGATATGGTCCTGTAGGCGTGGTCGTGGTGGTCATTTGGCTGATGTTATTTTCCATTATTAACGGCATACCTTCCTCTTTATAATGAAATAAAGATCCGATCATTTATCTCAAAAAATGGCATTTTTCGTTGAATATCAAAATAACACCTCTTATTGGAAAACCCTTTACAACTTCAGCATTGTTAAATAGTGAAGCTATAGAGGAAGTGATGATGTTGTTCCTTAGAAACCAGAAACCTTTGTAATGCATAAAGTATTTTACAAATGATATATCTGATACAGGCATTAGCTAGTCTCAGAGCATAATGAGGTGTTTTTTTCTTTGGGTACAGATAAAGGCAGATGAACCACTTCCAATCTGGCTCAATGAACACAAGGGCACAACAAAAAAGAACTGTGATAGAAAACTCATAAACCCAACGAGGAAAATCTTGAGGCTGAGTAAATCCTCTTTAAAAAACCTGGTGTAGAATGGGGCTGGAAATACAGAGTGTGACAGAGGTCATTTTACAATGAAGATTTTGGGCTTCTTAAATTCTATTTGAAAAACTGGTTTTGATAGCGTATTTTTTTAGGAAAGAAAGAAAAATTATATTCAAGTGAAAAACTGAGCTAAGATTTCCAAATTACGACTAGCCGTCGAAACGGAGGAGAAGAAGAGAAATAGCTTCTATTCTCGCAACTTCCGAACTGTAGGGATTTACCGTCATCATCCATATAATTTTTTTCTTGTTTCATCGAGATCTATCCATAGCTGTCCGGTTATCAACTATTTGTAGAACACCCTGTATATGTATCTAACTTTATCATTTTAAACAAACCCATTGGGACGAAAAACCAGCGCTTCTGAAAGGAGCACAATTTAAGCTCTTCCGTAACCAACATTTGGCAGCTCTTTAGAAGAATATTTATGGATCTATCCAATAAGCAAAGACGTACGTAAGTAGCTCACGAATCTAAACTGTGGGTTTTTCCATTGTACGAAGTAACGCATTTCTCATGTTAAATGTGAACTTTAGAGTGATTAGTTTTCGTTAATAAAAGTGAAAATAAGATTAACAATATTGGCTTATTTAATCAACTTCTTCATAAAATTTAATACCAGAAATAATAATTAGCAAGCGAAAGCAAATTACTAATGTTCTCAGGAGGCAGTCTTGAGGTCCTCTTGTGAGGTTAAGGAAAAAGCAGAAAAAACACCGTCAAAAAACTTCTTCGCCCATCATTTAGCATGCCTCTTAGAGCGCTTCTTAAGAACAACATTGAAGCGCTTGATTCTGCGGACATATCTACATACATATGTTAAAAAGCAATGGAGAAAATAAGCGCTGCGAGGTTCCAGGGAAGCGATTCAGGAGATTTCTTAGAGTGCTCTTTTTCCCAGTGGGAATTTTCTTGCATCTTATAGAAATACTTCTATATTATATGTACAAATACTTCTTATAAATCATCTTTTGGCACTTCCAATTCATAATTTCAATACAACAACAAAAAGAATCGAATTCAATTTTTTGTAGCATCGAAAGCAAAATCAGAAGAGGAATATTCGAAAATATAAAGTCCAAAAAGGAGAACAGCAGTTGAAAATTACAATTATTTGCCCAAATGTATGGTCGTTAAATTTAATCGAGTGGAAAACTGTCTGTTGAACCGATGCAAGGCAGCAAAAATTTATTTTACACAAAGATATAAAAAGGATTTAAAGTGGAGCTTCAGATTCGCGTCGTTAAACAACAATTTTTAAATGAGCCAAGCATTTAAGTTTACCTGGCAATTGTGACTGTGTTGCTTGCTTGGGAATGGCATAAAATGCATTTCAATAGAAATTCATAATCATTATAGGTCATAGGTCGGAGCTATTAATTTTTTTTTTTTTTTCAACAAAATACTTCAATATATGCATTTTTTATGTAGATAGTGTTTGCACAATATTTAACTTCAATACGTATCTATTCCAGAAAAAAAAAACAATTTACAAAACAAATTACAGTTGCTGCTGGCGGGAGATATATTTTAATTTGTGAATCATTGATAATAGGAAGTACCATAGAAGAACAATATTTCAATATAAATCGAATTAGAAACTTTCGAAAACAATTTTTATCTTTCCAATACCTACCGAGAATTTTTCTCAATTTCTTTAGTTTTTAGGAAAAATCTTTGTACACTAAGATATCGTTCATGTACCCGACTACATAATGTGTATCATAAAACCTTTTTTGCGAAGGTCGGAAGTTATGTAAAAATATCCTTCCTTGTGTCTGTTGCTTACAGTAATTTTATGAACTAAGTTGAATACTTGGTATTTAGCTGTTGCACTGTTTGAATTAATTATTTAGTGTGGTGTCTTAAACTATTAAATAAAAAAAAATAAAAAAATTAAGTGAAAAATGAGCGTTTGTGCAGGTTTTCCGTTTAAACCCAGTTTTTTGTATAATGAGTCTCAAAAAAGGCATAAGCAGGGAAGTGATTTCAGCCTTATTTACCAGCGGTAAACTAAATCAACGGGAAATAGCCCATATAACGAAGGTTTCTTGTGCCACGGTCTCTAAAATTTAAGAAATGTTAAGGAAAATATACCTCCAGGCATGAAAAGAAAAACAGCCTCAAGAAGCGACCGAAAAATTATTTCAACAGCTTTATTACATCGCAGAGCATTATATAAAGCACTAAAAAAACTTTCACTAAGCAAGGTGTAGAGATATCGACTAGGACCTTACGTCGCCGCTTGTACGAAACGAATTTAAAATGCAGGCGTCCGGCGAAAAAATCAAATTGGCAGTAAAAATGAAAAAGGCAACTTAACCAATTCAGCCGAGCAACAAGTTTTCGAGCCTTTTTAAAAACCTATTGAAAATTACAAAATTTAATAAACTTTTAAGTTATCTTCAGTGACGAATGCCGGCTAGAAGCTGTAACTGAAGTTAGTCTTTACTTTATGTCAGAAGGAGACCTTCCAAGATATATGAGGAGAACTGTTTACACAGAACAGTCAAGCATCCACCAGCAATCATGATTTGGAGCTGCATATCAGGAAAGGGTCCGCATCATCTCTATTTTGTTACAGGAACAATGCGGCAGGAGCAGTACGAAATAGTTTTGGATACTGTTCTCCGACCTCATATTGAACATTTGAATGCCCAGGGGGAACGTCATATACTTTTATGCAAGATGGCGCCCATACCCATAAAAAGTATCTTCCTTTACTTCCCTGGTGTGGGAACTCACCGAATTTAAACCCGATCGAGAACTGCTGGACTACACTAAAATCTTAAGTTTATAGCTTTTCAAATCCAACGATAGAAATATAGAAAAAGAGAATCGAGGATATCTGGAGAAATGACAGGGATATTGAATCCATGATTCAGGAATGCATTGAAAGTATGTCCGATCATATAAAAGCAGTAGCTAATGTAATGGGACGAATTACAGAATATTAATTATAAAGGCGCATTTTGTACGTACATATTATAAACTTTAAATAAATATAAATGCTCATACTGAAGTACTTATTTTTTTAATGTAAAATTAATCAAAGTATTGAAATTTCACAAAGTTTCTAATTCGATGGCCACCTACTGTATATCAATCTGCTTATCTGTCGGTCGCTGAGAAAATATTTTTGATGTCACAAACAATTACTTAGATTCATACCATCCCGTGGAGATGGAAGACAAATTTTAATTAGCTATCAAAATTACTTCTAAGGAACTATCAGAAGATTTCTGCCACTCTAAACCTCTCAAATCTATAAAGTGAAGTATTCCATATGCGTGGGGGGAGGGGAATTGATCAAAGTAGGAACTCTAGAATAATTGCTTATTGAAGTGATGAAATTTCTTTGATCAGACAATTATGTAAAAAAAAAAAAACAATTAATTTAACTAATTCTAATGATTCCATCATACTCCCGACAAATTTTCCCACGGCATCAACACTTGGAGCTAGAAGGAGGCGAAATTCAGCAAACACAAATTAGTAGCAACAGTTATTACACACAATGACACAATACCAGAGAAGCCTTCAAATCAGTTGTCACCTGTGTCTTATCCACAAAAGGCAATTGGTCTTCTGAAAATATTGCATAGAAGAAGGTTAAGCTGCAGAAGAAAGCACCTGCTGCAAACTTTTTTCTAAAATGAGGAAAATCATTAAGAAAAGAAATGTGTACAACGTCCTCATTGCTCATTTCATATTTATTGCAAATTGTGATTCAATTTTACTGTAATAGTGCTAACATGTGTGTGGTCGTTAAAAAAATACCTGTACCTGCAGCAGCATCTCTTCCCATAGAGATGCAAATTTAATACATTTTTTTTTTAAATTTTGTTTTTCAACAATGACATTTTTGGTAATTTACTTTTACTGTATTGAATTAAGTCTTATTTAGTTGTTTAAAATTCCGCAGTATTTTACTTTCGAACACAACACTTAACAAAAATTTATTATTGAAATTTTCAAAAAACAAAAATCATCTGTCCTCGACTTACCCTATTCAAACGTATTCTTGAATGTCCGTTTTTATTTATTCGGTATATGTACATATGTATTTATTTAAAAGTAATAAAATAAAAAAGAAAGGTCCAAGCTAAGTACCTTGAGGTACACCGAAATTATATTTGCGAGGATTAATAAAACTTTATGAAATCTTTTGACAAGGCTAGTAGTAGGTAATACAAATAATCAATTCACTTACCTCTTTTCGATGACTTTTATATTCGAAAGAAACTCGTAGACTCATTTTCACAAAATATATGTAATATTTTTATCGGTAATCATTATCAGCCTGCAATAATAAAAAATAAATAAAAATAATTTGAATGGGACAATTTTTAGTATTTTTATATTTATATACATATCTGATCATTTGGAGTTCTTTAATAGTTACGTGGTTTTGTAAAACTTAATTTCGTTAAGGGGTTTTGGCATACGATATAATAGTTGGATACAAAGACTCAAGCTTTGAAATCCTATATACCTCAATAGGAAAATTCAAACTCAGAATCGATATAATATATAAGAGTCTCTGAGCAGAATTCCCGCGAAAATATTATATGAGCAAAATGGGTATATCATGATTTTGTAATAACATGTTATCATAAACTTTATCATCCAAAAATTTTGTTCAATTTAGTGTGAAAATTTCGAATTTCGATGCGATTCTATTTCCTATATTTACGTGGATGAACGCTGCTCTGTCCTCACAATTATTAAGCATTTCTGTAACTATAAACTCAATTACCGGCATTAACTATTTATATAAAATCCTTAAAACATCAAAAAACGCTTTATATAATTTTAAAATTCATATAAATTATAAATGCGGAAAAATTAATTTTTTTTTTAACAATGCTATCGGATGATACAATTTACAACAAGCCGTTACACTGAAATAAATACTTCACACATGGAGCAGCATATTTCAGGCGTATAATAATCAGAGGGCTCCAATGTGCTACAAATACGCAAGGATTCCGGTTCTATTATGCATTGCATTTCTGCTTAATATAATTGCGCGTTGCATTAAACAATAGGCTGTCAGTTAAGTACAATCAAGCACCGAGGGAATAAAACAACCCCATTATTTTAGCCTGAGTGAAGTGTAAGAGTTGGGGAATATTACATAAAACCAGATGCTCATTACGTCTCCTATATGTAAGGGAAAAATTGCAGATGCTACATACATATATGTACATACATTTCATACAGGACACGCCAGTCTAGCATCATGTTTAAAGTGACAATAAGGTTTTTAAATAATTTAGACTTTCTGTTTTCTGTATATCTCTCTAGCTATCGTTTGCCTTTGCTATAGAATTGAATTTCCTCCCCTGATTAAATGAAAAAAAAAAAAAAAACCGTAATTGCGGGCGATTTATTTCATAAAAATGTCATAGAAGCGAGTTCTTTACTCTGTATTAAGCGATTGTGGTAGAAATCCATGCAAGAGCCTCAAGTTTTGATTTAAGTGAAAAGTTTTACAAAAAATTATTTAAAAGAGCTCAGTAATTTGACGAAAAGTAATAGCTCCAAGCGTTAATTATTTTCAAAGCATTTGAGTTTTACGTTTAAATTTAATGAACATTTTAGGAATTGTGTGTAGAAGAACGAAAGCAGAAAAAGTTGGTTAACCTTTTTTCACACCAGCAGCAAAACAAACATACAAGGATGTTATATAAGTAAAAAATAATGTTTGTAAAAATTAATAACTTGTATTCAAATCTACATAGAACCGATCTTTAGTGGAATGCCATAAGGTTCCATTCTAGGTCCACATCTATTTATAGAAGATATAGTTATATTTCAATAGAGTTCGTTCTATTTTATTGGGGGGGGGGGGGCTTGTGACGAATAAATGATGGACTTTAGTGCAAGTTAGTCAGTAGATAAATATAGCATTCAATTCAAATATGTAATTAAAGATGTATACCAATTTATAGAAATGAAATGAACTACATATATGCCATATATTGTAAGACTATGAGAACCAGTTTAACATTTAATAAATAAACGGTCAGCAATACATGCGTTTCATCACTTAGTCGGTGTAAGTTTAAGTATGTTAAACTAAACATAAACCAAACACCGGATGAAATTACATGCAATGCAACATAGAACAAAAACATTAAAAAAAAGGAATAGACAAAGAAAAATTGAATATTATATATGTAAATTTTTTTTTTAAAACATGCTTAGAAACGTCAACAACAAAATTCTCAGCTATATTATGAACAGTAATGCACATGCGATTAATAGGTTCATACATACAGAAATTAACACGCAACAGAGGTAGCCTTCTCAAATTGTGCGTACTATCACGGAAAGATATTTTGTTAAGTAACAGCGAAGAATCAATATTCGCGGTAAAGAGTTGATGCTCAAAAGTTACATTGACAACCATTCGACGTTTCTCAAGCGAGTTCATATTTAAAAGCTTCAAGCGAACCTCGTTGGGTGGAAGATTTAATAAATTATTCCAGGTAGATGCCTGGAAACAAATCGTAGCAAGTTCCGCTGAGCAGATTAGATACGGTCGCTGTATGTACCGTAAAATGGACATCAGGCCTGGATAGCGTATTCAAGAAGTAGTCTCACAAAGCAAATGTACAAACGCAATGTTATGGTAGGATTCGAAAACTCTCGAGACTAACGTTTTATAAAACCCAGCATGCATAGAACTACTCTCTGATACCATATAGTTTATGTGGGAGATAAAATTCAATCTGTAGTCACATTAGACACCCAAGTCACAGGACAGAACCCACACGACGAATCGAGTAATCCGAGAACTTATAATCATAAGTGATTGGTGTCTAATTCCTATGGAAAATCATAACCCCACATTATATTGAGTACCAAATTATTGCTCTTGCATCAAATGTAAAATTTTGAAGGTCACCCTGTCTGTAGCTGTTCACAATTGTGAAAAGATTTAATCTGAGTGAAAAGCTTAACATCGTTAGCATAAATCAAAACCTTGTAATACCTCACAACAGTGTTGTCAATAGACAGACAACAATGTTGTCAATAGACAGAATAAAGAAGACCGGTCCCAAGTAACTCTCTTGAGGTACGACGGAGGAAGCCTTCAAGACTTTAGAGATGGAATGGCGGAATAAGATTTGGTATGTTCTGTTATCTCCGTCCATTTTAGAAATATTGGGGGAAACCCATACTTTTCCATTTTAAACAGTATCACGGAGTGAGATGACTTGTCGAAAGCTTTACTAAAGCCTGTATAAATACAATGTCTGGTAGCCTTTTGCGAACCCGCCAATGGTATCCGAGACAAATTCCAATAAGTTAGTGGTTATAAACCTGCCCGAAATAAACGCATGTTGTTTTGAAGAGAACAAATTCTTACAGGAAGTTGATAGCTGAGAGTAAACGATAGATTCGAGTAATTTGAGCATGCAAGATAATCTTGCAATAGGCCTATAGTTAGAAATTTCATTTTTACTATCTTTTTTGTGGATAGGTATGATAAAAGAAATTTTCCATAGCTGCGGGAAACAACCACTATCGAGCGATTTTTGGAAAATAATTCTCAGCGGAGCTGCCAGAGAGAGGCAGCATGACTTAGAAAGGCTGGAGGGACCCCATCAGGACCAGTTGTGATGTCAGTTGGAAACCCATTAATATGATCAAGTATATCCTCTTGTGAAATTGAAGGGATAGTGAATGAAACGTTATGAAAGTCGTTCATATGACTGAATTGCTATTTTGAGGTTGGAAATTTGATGAGATATATGATGTACATACTTACGTCGATTCTATGAAGCATCTTTAATTTATTGTACGAAATTTTAATTCAAACAACTGGGAAGCTGAATTTAAAAGAAAAACAGTTGAAATTTGGCAATTTTATTAGATATTTAGCATAACTGAAAATTACATTTTTCACTATATATTTGGACACACTGCTTGAGAATGCGTTGACTTGAGACCTCAACTTGTGTGTGCTTCTTTTTCGAAAAAATTGCGGATTATTGTTTAAAAATATGCCAAATTGCAGAAATTCAATATGCCAGGTATGACTAAAATTTAGATCAATTCTAGATTTTTTCATAGTTTTCTTTTCAATTTACAGAAATTTACATTAGATCTCTGCCTTTGCCTGTACATACTAAAAAACACTTAGTTTGGCATTATTTTTCCTATGGTTTTTTTATGTACATATATACTGAATTGTTTAAGCTATTTTGTTGTTCCCAGTACCCATATTAATATGGGTATGTGTTTTATTAAAATCTAGAAATTTTTAAAGCCCCTTCAGCAAAATATTATACTAATGTGCTAACAATCACTGTACTAACCAAAAAGTTTTAATCTCTATCTTTCTTCTCAACCCCTTCTGTAATAAGATTTTAATCTAATTTAAATTGGTTAGATGATTACAAAAGACTAGGTACCTACGAGCAGATGCAAAGAGCTGGTCAATACGGTTCGAGTTTTTTCTATATAAAACCTTTAAAAGTGAATTCACTTCATTCTAAATTTATAAATTGACGATGACCGGTTACATAACAGTAATGGAAAAACCACAAACAAAAACTCGCAATTCAATTAGATTTACTCTGCAAAAGAAAAAATCTTTGCAAGCACTGTATGTACAGTGAGTCAAGGGACTTCAATTTTCTTAACTGTTATATAACGTATCTATAAGAAAAACTAGCAAAGTCCGTTCATGAGAGGAGTGTAAACTGACCTCAGCAAAACCGAATTCTCGCAATGAGCAAAGATAATTAAGTGACGTCCTTCCCATAAAATCCTATGTACATGTACATTTACTTCAGAATAAAATAATCCACCCCCGACCTAGGTGTAAAATGGTTAAAACGTAATGCGACTATTACCAGAATATCAATGACATTGACAGGATCCTTTCAAAAGTTCAAAGGAAAAACGTGTATGCTTTCGCGCTGAATTCTACGATTTTAAGCATTAGTCGTTTTTCTGACATCGAAAGGGAAATTTATTCAGGTTGCGATAAGTATAAATTGGACTGGAGCATATCCCGGGGGAAATAATGTTGCATACATATTTTGGAAAAGAATCAGAATTTCCCCTTAGGAAGAGGTTTATGTTTCCTTTTCATCTATACTTCTGCGCAGTTATCATTTTTTCCAATGAGGAATCACATGTTTCCATGCATTTATTCCTGATAACACATTTCCTCCCACTTCAATACTGTGGAAATGAAATCTTTTGTCAAATCACATTGTTATTGCCGAAAGTTTTCCTCTCCGTACTATGAGAGTCTCAGAGAGAGAATCATTTTAGGATTGCTTTGCCGGTATTTTTCATATTCAACTACATATACTTTTCAGTCATAAACAGTTTTTACTGAGATTCGGTTCTATAGATTGATAAGCGAAGTGCATAATCCACTCAAATTGAATTTTTCTAATTTCGGCTTCCATTTCCATAGGATTTGAAAAGCTATATTTGTGTACTAATTGAGAACGTGTCGAGAGATTTAAGATAACGCAAGGGATTTTTATAGACAACGTAATAGTTTGCGAGGCATACTAGTTAAAACATGCTATACAACATTTTATATCTGCAACTTCCTGGCATTTTCATGAAAATAAACGTTAATTTGTTCCTTTAAGATGTCGTTCTGGAATTTTTTTCAATCTTCATGTATAGATGGTACATATACCCATTCTCTTTTATAGTATAGGATAAAGTAGTGCCGACCAACATCTGGTTCAAAGTGCTTTCTTTCACTCAAAGAGGAAACTTATTCGAAACCTTAATTTCTTTTTTTCTTTTTAATACAATTGTTTAGATTACCTGAATTTGGATACATTTCAAGCACACTTCATTCTACAACACAAGTATGATAATACATAAGAATCAATTTGAATACAGGAATAACACTTGCTATGGTCTTATCACAACAAACATCTTTTGAATGATACATTGTTGGCATGGAATAATAAAGGTGGCAAAATTGAAAATTTATGTTAATATTTTCCCAAAAAGTATGGTTTGGTTAAATTAAAAATAAGGGACCTACATAGCTTTGGAAATACTCAGTGAGATTGGCAATCATGTTCACCTATGGAATTACCATAAAAAAATGGCGAGTACCACTCTAAGGAATTCGATCAATCAGTTAGCTTGTCAGGATGGTCAGTGACCGTATTTGACAATTCAACTCAATCAAAATGTGTAGATGAATGAAATCAAACGGCCAAACTAACAAAACTGTCGTAAACTATTTTGATGTGAGGAGTGTTTGCCCGATTTATGTTATCAAGTTATCGAATCTATTACCCAAATACGACTCCATTGACCTATTTAACTTTTAAGGCTTTCGCGGTTGCTTACTGACATATATTTCGGATTAACCCTGAAGATGTTGTAAGGATGGGATCCCATGTTCGTGAAAGCTGGAAACTGTTGTCGCGATTGAAATTAAGTCGACGTTTTATTTCAATCGCCTCACGAACAAGACGAGGAGTATAATGAGGCTCGCGAGCCGCCAGGACTTCTGCCTTTTCAAAATGAATCCAATGATGTTCTGTTGGATGGTTGAGAATATGCTCGCAAATTGCTGATTTTTCCCAAAAGATCAAAAGATCGCTTTCCACTCCAAACACCAGGCGTATACGCAGTCCCTTGTAGCTGTTGGTCATATTATATTGGGCAAACACAAAGAAGTATTGCTACCCGCCTGAAAGAACATATAAATGCTGTAAGCAAGAACCAGGGGGAAAAATCAGCAATTTGCGAGCATATTCTGGACCATCCAACAGAACATCATTGGATTCATTTTGAAAAGGGAGAAGTCCTGGCTCGCGAGCCTCATTATACTCCTCGTCTTGTGTGAGGCGATTGAAATAAAACGTCGACTTAATTTCAATCGCGACAACAGTTTCCATCTTTCGCGAACATGGGATCCCATCCTTAAAGCATCTTCAGGGTTAATCCGAAATAAGCTTCGCTTTAAAAGTGACGTTGTGAGTTATGTTTGTTCACAAAACTCTGCACAACAGCAACTACAAATGCACCAACCAATGCAACAGCATACGCACCGGTACAATCTGCGTAGCTCCAATCGTATGTAACAATTCAGGCAGGTACCCGGTGACCACGCTCAATGTAACTTGAAGCGTTAGGGGTGAGTACTTGTTTTAGCACTCATTAAATAATTTATTTATAAATATGTCCATTGACCTATTTTAAAACTACAAAACATCTGAATTCCAATAGATTGAGGGGAAAAACTAAGTTCTAGATAAGAAACGCTTCATTAGTTCCACCGAAACCCTCCTTCAGCCTAACATCGTATGATAGCGTCTTATTATACAGGGTGTTTCCTCCATGAATATAATATAATTCCCATATTTGGGCAGGGGCTGGACGCACTTCATTGTCCGCATTAGACAAAATCCAAAAGAAGGCCTTCCTGCTTATTAGCCATGACATATCAATAGCAACTATTGATTCCCTAGAGCACCGAAGTAATGTCGAATGTCTGTCTCTCTTTTATCGCTACTTCTATGGTCATTGCTCTGACGAAATTTCGAGCCAGATCCCATGTAGAATTCCGTGAATCATTCATAAACAGAACAGTACGAATATAGAACAGTTTGCCATCATCTGCGCCCCCCCCCCCCCACCTATGAGCCACAAACATTCAAGCGTAATGCGCACTGTCACCTACTTGACGCAACCTAATAATCCTCAATTCCCTACCACTTATTCCTTACCTACCAAGGCTGTGCTACGGCATTGTAAGGTATCCCCTGAGCTTTGGCAACATCATAAAAAAAATTATGGTCAAGTGATAGTACTCACCGAACCATAGAAAAAATTGTATGCCGGAGCAGAGGGGGGGGGGGGGGGGGGAAGGAGGACATATCAACCATTTCTGAGTTACAGGGTAATTAAGGAAAAAAAGCTAGGTTTTCACTAAACACCCTGTATCTGAAAAAGTTCAGGGTGTACAATCATCGCCAAGAGCTCATTGTATGCAGAGCTTCATGGCCTAACTCTGGCCGTTAAACAGTTATTAGCTCTTAGCTCATACCGAAATTAAGCGATATTTTTTGAAAAGACGTATTTCAGTCATTATGGAACAAATTTTCTTGGAGAATAGGTTTGAGAATACCTTTAATAGGTTAAGAGCTAATAACTCTTTAACGGCTACAGTTAGGACATAAGGGGTAAGAGTGTAATAGCCCAAATTAAAGAGGAGAGGCCACAGTTTACAATTTCTATAAAAATAAGGTATATTAATACCAAGTTATGTTAACGACCTTTTTTGCAAAAAAAATAAAGGTAAAAATAATAAAAAAGGTAAGAAAATCCTAAATCTTTAGTTTAGACCACCATAACTCCTGAGATGATATGGATACGATGCTGGTTAAGCAGTCGCTGGAAAGGTCATGAAGTTCTGAATACAATGCGCTTCTATGACCGGATGCCTTGTATTTTTTAAGATACAGGGTGTTTTGTGAAAAACTAGGATATCTTCTTAATCACCCTATAACTTCGAAACAGTTGATATGCCATTGAATTTTTTCTTTGTTTAGGTGAGTACTATCACCTCCTGCTCTATTGACCATCATGGAGGAAATACCCTGTATACACAAAAAAATGCGCATACAAAACGTTAAGCAAAGCTATTGATAAATATACTAATATGCTTTAAAAAAAAAACAAAATTCTCCAAACTTATGAGGTGCTTTCAAAGCCTGTGCCAGATATGCTTTCGTCCTTAAACCTAAGGCGCATATTATCCCGATTTTTGACATGCTTTTTCCATGATCGCTGAGTTTATGTATAAGTAAAGCGCATTACCGTTTATTTATAGGGCCAAGCTAGTAAGCCTAACCTACGTGATGTTACTATTTGGAGCAATTTACTCCACTATATAATCATTATTATCACTACCTATACCATATATCTTTATCAAGATTGTACTGTTTATTTTGTTAACTTATTAGTTTTATTTTCGTACTCTTTTAATTTCTTTAAATGTTCAACGATATACGCAGCTTAAGCAGGGGTACATAAATAATTTGATTTAATGATTTAATTACGCAAAATTTTTTTTTTTTTTTTAATTTTCAGATCAGCATAGAATTTCATATTCTGACGAACTTTTCAGTACAGTAAAAACGTCTAGGACTGATTGTTTTCACAGTACGCGTAAAAAACCAAAATTTTTATATGGTAACAGCAAGAAAGGGTTGCCCGAATTAGTCCATTTTCGAAATTTCATTTACTATTGCTATGAAAACACCATGTACCAAATTTCACCTCTTTACGTTAACACATTCTCAGGCTATTACTATTACTTTAGTTTACGTGTTTTTTTTTTACAAGTTCATCGAGCAGCTAACTTATAATCCACCCTTCGCGATACAGCTGACAATTTTTTTCAACTCACTACGATGTCAACTTTTTATAAAAAAAAGTTTCAGCCGGCATAGTACCTACTATTAGTTAAAAAAAGAACGCTTTCGCAGCCTCCCACTATCACACCCACCACTACTTGAGCGGTCGGTTCACTGATTAGTTGTACGAGATCAATAATCGATATCAAAATCAGCCAGCATACTATGACTTTTTCATTTGCAACGCTACCTCCCGGACTAATTGTGTCATGACACAATTAGTAGAAGAATATTTTTAGAACTTCGTGTCCTCCAGCGCTTAAAAACACGTTTCTACTGCATTCACTTTCATTTCTTGACGGGTCTCACCAATCTCTAACCATACATAACTTCTGTAAATAGACTCCTTTTCGGGCAGTAATTTGATTTTATGGCCGACCATTGGTATTTTAATACTAGCACATTTCAGCTGCATTATCATTAGACAAGCAATTACGATAATTATATATACATACATAAAAAAGAAACAGGTGCAAAACATTATTAAGTAAAAATAAAACATTTCCAGCTACCTTAGTTGAGGAATCATTCTCCTGTATTTGTACCTCAGGAATTCAAGTCGGATGGGCTCTCATAGTAAAACATCATCTGAAATCTACATACGTGCATACATACGATTTATATGTACATAGATGAGTGTATTGTTCTTTCTATTATCACAATTCTGACACTTTCAATATAATATCGGACAAAAAACTTTCAGCGCGTTAAATCCCTCTTGTGAAGAAATGTATTCTGATATATTGCTCTGGTCTACCGAACTTAGAAGGAATTCATTTGGGTCGGCAAACCCCCCACGCTCTATTATTTGAGGCGAACACAATACATAATAAACGTACATAACATGTATGTACATAATATGTGTGGCTGCTATGTTAGCCGGGAAAACCAGACCACAGAGAAATTTTCCTGTAAATGTTTTTCCCAATGATTGATGGTTGGTTCCCTAGCAATAACACGTAGAATTTATTGTAAACCCTGTACAAAGTAGAAAATCGTTTTAGAATGATGTTTTCATTAATTTCTGTCAATTGTTATCAGGGGAATTCAAAGCAAATTTAAGAACTATCAGCTAGCAGCCCGTGAAATAGATTTGTTGAATTTAACATTTAACAACATTTGCAGGGAGACATAAAAAGTATATGAAAGCGATCCGCATTCTTGCCTGTTTAAAAGTATAATTCTAAATTTTTATTGGTACATTAAATGATTGATTGTGTTATGAACGAATTCATAAAGAGTGGAGTTCCCTTAAATGACATAGTTTCAAAATCGATATATGTAGGTACATATGTATCTACATATAATTGAAATGTAAGGAAGTTAGAAGATGTCAATATGTCTAGAGTCGTATCTGATATATTCACAACCTGATTAGATTTCGAACAACCATTGAATGTAGTACAGAACAATGGCGAACTATAGTGAAGCATCCTTCTTGCAAGAACGGATCCATAGTATAATATCCTCAGATGACTAAAAATTAAAAAAGGATGTCATATTGTAAAATGCCTTCAATATCTACACCATCTAATGTATTCCAGGCTAAAGTGGATAAAGTTAGTAACCACAGAGCTGTCAGTCAGTCGCTTTACAACTTGTATCCTTTCTGACAGTCTATCCGCTCTCAAGTCACTTAATCTCTTATAGCATAGGTTTGACTTTGGTCAAGCCTCAATTCGGAACAGTTGTCGATTTTTTTTTTTAATTTTTTTTAATTTTTTTTAATTGGTCTTTTCCGCTGGTCTTCTGCTATGGAAATAGTAGGTGGACTCACAATTTTTTTGGTTGTGTTCTCACGGCGGCATGTCTTTGTTGGCCAACTGGCTGGACAGAGTCGTGAGTCTGTGAGATGACTTTTTGGCTAACTAGTTGACCAGATTCATGACTCTGCTCAGCTGGAAAGTTAGCTAAGTATTGTAATCAGGCGAAGAGGAAGGAAAGAGTTGTTGGAGTATGGAAGTGATCCTGGAGACCTTCGGTAATCAGGAGTTGGCATACTGCTAACTGCCTGGCTGAAGAATCTCTAGTAACATTTTCAGTCTCTAACATCTCCAACCCGACTTTTCCCAGATTTCTGTGAAAACTCAAGATTTTTTTTTTCATGCACACACTCACACTACTTATCCGTACTGCATAATTTCTATATGCTATAAGATATTAATCTCTGTTTAGTTTAACTACTTTCAATTCCTCAATCAAGAGATGAATTTAAGGCAGTTGAAAGAAGAAGAATAAATAATAAAGTCTTTTAATTTTTAGTATCAGATTAAACGTCATGTGACGCCTTCTCCATCCCGGTTGACCCCACAATATTATGAAATCCGGGAAAAAAATTTCGACACCGATGACTCAAACCTTGATACTTTAATTTCAGTGAGTCACCCCACCAGCTAGCTACCATTCTCAATCCATTTGAGTTAATATTTTCAAAATATTCCAATCGCGTCTTTGCTAATGCATTCACAGATCTTCATTTTTGCAACATAAAGAAAAATCAATGATAATTTTTATATATATATATATATATATATATATATATATATGTGTGTGGCTGAGTTACACTTACTAAATATTATCAGCAACTGTTTCATAACTGTTTTCATATTTAACACGCACTAAAAGCATATTTTTCCTGAGGGTTAATTTTTGTAAAAATGGCTAAACTGTGACAAAGTTTTTGTGGGATCAAGCTTACTTAAAAAAGTTTAAAGTATAAAAGCACGCCATCGGTGGGGTGAAAAAGTTTTGGGGCGACAATCTACCTCTTGTGGAATCTGAGTGCTGTAAGTTTGTCCAGTTGGAAGCTTTTACTGCCTAAAGGAACGAAATACTTTGTCACCAAGAACTGTTCTTCTTCTCTATTTTTTCTAGTAGGTATTTTTATTTTCATCGTTTCGGCTGGCTGTGTAAAATCGAAATGGATCTGGTACATTTCAAGAGAAGCATTATTTGCATATTCTTATGATTAAAAGGTGGAATTATCCTAGGTAAAGGATGTAATGTTTGAAAAGTTTAAACGTGTGTTGAGTAACTAAAATGGAAATATATCTTATCCTCCATATCTATTATCTACTTGATTTTTTATCTGTCGTCCATTCCATTTAAATACAACAGCGAGAGTGGTTTTTCAGTAATTATGAGGAAAAACTGAATGGTGTCATGAACATGAAGCTTAAATAAGAATGCGATTATCTGTGAGTGCTGATGTGCAAAGCTGAGAGCCTTTTTTCTTTAATGATTTAATCCTAGACTAGGGATAATGAGGTTGAAAAGAGGTTGAAATCCCGTTATATTTTTATACTGTAAGGAATGTAAGACTGGACTATATTGGGTAGTTACTTAGGCAATCTACTTCCTTTTCCTTATTCAGGGTTATCTATTAGTCGTTTCTTAAATTAGTAACCTCTAAAAGGAGTTTCCAATTATATCCGAGTTCTTAAAGACTGACTGACTGCTTTGCATAATATGTATCAAATTTGCTCCATAGGCGATACGTCCGCGTCGCCAAGGAAGCAACTTGAGGCAATTGTTTGTCGGCTCCTTGACCAAGATAGGATTTTAGTCTCCAATTTTTTTCCTATGTACTAAAAGATTCTAATCACCCTGTATTATTTAATCCCTTAGGGCCGCATTCACCAAGCCATTTGATTGAAATTTAATTTAATTTTTTTTTTTTTTTTTTTTTTTTTTTTTTTTTTTTTTATATTATTAAGCCAAGCTCAGGGGATACCCTATGATGCAAAGCACAGCATGGCAGGAAGGAGATAGGGAAAGGATTAGGGGATATGAGGAGAGTGGCGGAGGTGCCGATGTATGTCGCCCTTAAACTTCCGCAGATTGTACGCCGGAGGAAAAACAGAAGATGGTAAGCTGTTCCACATTCGCACTGTTCGGGATAAAAAAGCATCACGGAATTTTACTGTACGGCCGAAAGTTTTCTGTTTTAGTACTCGCGTTAGAGAGGGTTGTGGCCTACTTAAATTAAAATTATCTATGAGTTATTATAACATAAAATAACACAAATTTAATTTTAATTTAATTTTAAGTGTGCCCTAACCCTCTCTTACAGGAGAACTAAAACAGAAATTAAATTAAATTTCAATTAAATGGCTTGGTGGATACGGCCCTTAGAATTACTATTTTATGCATCACCTAACCTACAGGTCTGATGTTTCAATTTTCTTTATTTTGATTTTGGGTCCTACACTGTAAAAAATGCACAAATTGTTGCCACAAATCTTAGATAATTTTCCCTAAAATGTAGTGAATATTCTCTAAGATTTAGAGGATATTTCCTACATTTTAGGGGACTATTCCCTACATTTTAGGGAATATTCCCTACATTTTAGAGAAAAATACCCAAGCTTTGTGGCAACAATTGTGCAAATTTTTTACTGTGTATCTTCCAATCACCACTGGTTTTCGAAAAAATATACTGAATGCCATGAGACAATCACCCTGTATAAAAAATTGAACAAATTTTGAATGAAATAACCTAAATTGCGGAGTACACAATAAAAGTCTTATATCAAGCAAATATCAATTTTCACACAGTTTCTCTTAAAGCTGTAGCAGCTATTCTTAACTCATTTAAACAATTTTATGTCTTCGCATTCCAAAAAACGATAAGATCTACATATGTACATACATACATATATGCTGCTCGAGTCTCAAAGACACATTCAACCATTCGTTCTGAATCAACGGACTATTTATCTCGTACCTTGAAGCGTTTGATGCGCTTTAAAGGAATTCATGTATAAAAAAAAATGAAATAAAAATAAAAAAGGTACTCGAAGCTCTCCATAACTCCCCATATTTATCCAGTACAAGCTCTAAGTGACTTCCTAGTTCCTGCCTCCTGCCTGAATTGAAAGGAGATTTCTATCTTCATTCTGCTCTTATGTCAGATGTTGCTGCCTTTACGTGAGAGTCTCCTCGCACGTAAATTCAATAGCAATCAAATCCCCGTGAAACCTGTTAACTTTTATCCTATGATATGATGAAAAAGCAACAAATATTTACGATTACAACTTGGTTCCTTGATTTTTTCACAATGTAACATGTGGAAGAGTATCCCCCTCCTATGTACATATAAAACATACGAACTGTGTGCGCTGATCTATGAAAACAAACAAGAGAGTTCACTTTCATACTTTTACGTCGAAATAAAAATATATCTTTTGGCGGTCTCGTACATATACTTAGAAACTTCGATATCTTTTCTTCACCCGAATGAAGGGAGGTTGAGTTGTAACATATGTGTGACGTTTTGAAGTTTATTTATTTTATAGAAAAAAGAAAACTTCTCCTATTCTATTCTAATATACCTTTTGCAATGACTGGACTAAATAAAGGGTTCAGACTATTTGGTTTGGGATTTAGATACAGATAGTAAGATTAAACCCTTTTTACTTCTTGAAAATATATGATGGCGGTTCGATCTGATTTCTTAGATAGTAGTTTCCGGGCCAGTAACTCTATAGGACTATTACAAATTTATTATTTTCTACTTGAAGAGATTTAATTTTGAATCCACAATTTCAATTTTAATTCACTCCTCATTTTGCTTAAAAACAAAAAAATAACAAATACCAATGTAATAGTTTTCCTATTCTGTCGTTATTCTGGTTCAAGTTCTGAACACAATTAAAGCTGTGTAGCAATTTATATACTGCCGAAAGTAAGTTTTCTTGTGTTTCATTTGTATAATTTTTTCGAAAGGTTTAAGTCTTGGGGAAAGGATATTTCTGAACATATTGTTCGTAGTACACGACATCAGATTGTTATAATTATATGGTATACGGTACGTTTTTGTCCGAAAGCTCGACCGAAAACATTTAAAACGTTTGGAGGAATGTTGAACAAGAAGCAAGTACCTCTGTTTGTATTCGTGACCAGCACGAGACAAAATTGTAACAGCATATAAACAAAAAACAACCATCAACTTAGACGGGAGCATAGTGAAATGATCATAAACCAAATCAATGTTGAATCTCAATTTTTTTTTTTTAATCATAAATAATGACGAGACTTATTTTAATTATCATAGTGGCCTGGTCAATAAACAGAATAATCATTTCATTATGTAAAAGTGTATGGACCCACTGGGAAAAAGAGCGTTCTAAGTGACCTCCTGAAGCGCTTCCCTGGAAGATCGGAGCGCTTCTTTTCCCTATCCCAGTTCATGGCTTTTTAACATAGGCATGTCCGCAGAGGCAAGCGCTTGAATGCTGCTGCTAAAAAGCGCTCTAGGAGGTCTTTAAATGATGACCGAAGAAGTTTATTGATTGTGACTTTTCGAAAGCTTTAATGAGCTTTTTGGATAATCATCGCAGTGCAGTGTTTCTTCCTAAATCTCTTAAAAGGCCTTCAAGAGTGAAAGCAGCATTGAAAGGCGGTAGTACATTTTGTGAAATTAAATATATTATATACATATATATATATAAGCCAGAAATCCCCGTACTGATATTATATTAGATTTTGGCAAAAGAAAGAGCAGCAACTCTTTGGAAAGCTACCGCTTCACTCAACACTGAACTTCACACTGAAAGGAAGAAATGCGTTTCTTCGCACAATAGTAGAAAAATTTACTGTTTGAATTCGTGGAAAATTAGATGAAATCAACCCTTGTTGGTTGTTGTTCTGCTGGAGCTCATCAAATAATCTTCTATGCTTCCAAGCGATTGCTCTAGAAGCACTTGAGTTAAGGTACGCGCACAACGAGGCGAGACAAGGTGAGGCTAGGCGAGGCAAGGTTATATCAATAGTTGAAGAAATACAATGATTGCACGCTGTACCATGAGAGTGTTCATAACAAAGCTGTGTCAGCGCAGGATGTGGCGAGACACCCTGACGTATCTCGTTCGAGAATGAAATTTTTCATTTCTTCGCGAGGTGGAGCGCGCTAATTTTAATAGCTAGCATATTCTTAGAGGTGTTTTCTTTGATATTATCGAAGGGTTTTTTACTCATTCTCATATACTGGAAGAATCTACGATGATCAGTATGTAAATCTTCATATACATATGTGAATGACGAATTCCCCAAATTCTAATCGCTTGTTATTTATCGGGTCACAAGTAAAACTGCGGAAAGTACACTTATGCGAAAAGCGACATATAGTTGCACTACTTGACAAACACAAAATTTCTTCTTCAGAATCTGATGACATAATTTATATGCTCTCACATCGCCATTTACCAAGAAACTGAACGCCTTGTTGTGAACACTACACCTCGGGGTGTATCTTCACCTCTCCTCGCTCAAGTGCATAGCCTAGCCACACCTCGCCTCGCCCCGCCTCGTCTCGTTTTGTACGCACAATTACTTACTTACGGCCTTGCTTTTCTGGATAGATCGGTGAGTATGCTTCTATAAAGCTGCCAAATGATGGCTAGAGAAGCGCTGGTTTTTCGTCCCAATGGAGAGACCACGCGCCTAAGAAAACACTTAATGCGCCTCAATGTACTAGTCCGATCTACCCAGAATTGTGATAAATACAGGGTGTTTCCACTTGTTGCAAATAAAATAGATGTCAAAGTAAAAAAAAGGTAAGAAAACCCGGAATTTTTAGTTTCGACCACAATAACTCCTGAGGGGAGGAGTATGGGCTGGTTAAGGAAAGGCCACGAAATTCTGACTACAATAAGCCTTTGGCGGTGACCATAGAGCCTTTTTAAGATACAAGGTGTTTTATGAAAAACTAGAATATTTTCTTAATCACCCTGTAACTCCGAAACGGTTGATATGCCCCCCCCCCCCCGCCGCCCCTGCATACAATTTTTTGTTTGCTTAGATGAGTACTATCACCTCCCGCTCTATGGACCACCTAGGTGGAAGCGCCCTGTATACAATTCAGGGGCACGATTGAGTTTAACACTTTTAGCCATCTCCAGCAATCCTAATAGAGAACTGGTGGCATCTTGGATAAACCTATATACAGATTACAAAGTATATTTGATAAGTTTTTGGTATTTATTTTGCAAAGCCGGACAAGTGAAGAACCTGTGAAACAGGGTGCCTTCACCAGCGCAAACTGTGCAGATCCCGTGAATTCGCTGGTCAATATGTGGCAACTGATTAGGATGCATAAGACTGTGATGCAGCAATTTGAATGCCATATCAGCATCTTTGTAATTAGAAGGATAATTGTAGACTAGTCTGCAAGCTATTCTTCCCATCATGCCCATATTCACCACGAGGTATGTTCCAAATTGTTGTATTCTGTCAACTCCGGAAGACTTATGGGCATAAGCACGTCATGGAGCATACGTGTTATAAGTGTACTGAAAGGTGTGGGAGGTCGTCTGTTTAGAACGAAAGTATCTTGCAACTCAGTGCCCGAATCAGTGGTCCTAAGCTGTTGAAATCTCTAACCGACAGAAGCAGGCCTAGAAGGCCTAAAACAGGACTGTTGGCATCTTGGATAAACCTATAATATACAGATTACAAGGTAAATTTAGTAAGCTTTTAATATTTAAGTTGTGACGTCACTCGGGCTAACTTTACATGTATAGTGAACACAAAAACAAGGCATCAATTCGCTTATATTTGGCATACCTTGCAGGTTAAACATAATAAGTTCGTCCTTTATTTTAAAGCTTGATTACACTACCAATACATCAGGAACTTTTTCCTTTACAGAGGAGAATCCTTCCTCTTTAAACCAATAACAGTAATAGTAACTATCCATGTAATACCAATATATGAAATAATTATTGATATCTACTATCTATACCACATATTATTATAACGTTAAAATTCTTCATTATTTGTTTTGTTGAGATAAGCAAACGAACATAAATCAATAATAACAGTTGAGCTGAGAATTAGTTTCATAAAATAAAAAAACAAATACTGTCATGTCCAACGAATCAGTATTTCCCTATTCACATAGTTTGCTATAGGCATAATAGAAATAAATTGCCATTAATTGTCTGATAATGATAATTTTATGGCATATACATACACGTTCCACCGTAAAAATATTTGCATTTTGAATTTTAACATTTCCAATTCCCTTTCTCCCGATGAATTTTGGAATTCATTGAACTTCAATTCAACATAGTTTTGTTGAATATCCGACTGGACATGGGGAGGCATAAGGCATTAATAAAATTTCTAGCCATCCTTTTAGTGTTACTAACCAATATAAATACAAACATACATACATACATACTTATATATATTTACGAAAATATTTTATTTGAACAGCTCGATTTACGAGTCTCTGGTGTAAATCAACGTTTTGCACGAAATTTCTCTGTCATGTGTGCCAGACGTAAAACATCGAGCAACAGATTTATAATGAAAATTTTAATCTGGAAATTATCATAGCAATCATATACAAAGGTAAAACCCTATCCAAAGCTTGAGGCTAAATGTTCTGAAGTGTTTCTATTCAATGGGGAAAGTTCACTAAATGTGAGCGCAGCATGTGGCATTTATTGCCTCTCAATGTCGATTTCAAAATTGAGTTCGATTGCAAAAGTTCAATTTTGATAGCCTTCTTGATTTTAGAACTTGCGGGAATTATCGCATTAAAGAATCATTTAATGAAATTTATTAAAACCTTTAGATTCTTCCAAAAAGGCGAGAAGGGGTGGTGGAATGGGGTTAAACATTCCGTTTTATTAACGTATTAAATTTAAGTCATATACAGCGACAGAATAATATACAGACTCTCTACTATGCCGTAAATTTCAACATGTAATTCAGAGGCGAACCGAACTGCCTATTTATTCAAAGTACTGTAATTATGACGTCAGTAAAGCATTATAAAGGAGCCTATAATTAGAGATTGAAGAATTCATTTCAAGACAAATCTACAAATTGTCGATTTTATAACTAAATATATTAATTTCTTTCCATTTTACTGTATTATAGGTATGAACTGCTTCGGGTTTTTTCTTCTTCTGTGGGTGACAAATCACCACAAAGCACAACACCTTATATCCTTTATAAGATGCATTTCGACGGCGGACGGGCGTTAAAAATGTTTATCTGTCAACATGGCTTGGAGTAGGCAATTGCGTGAAATTTTTCAATTTCCATTTTGATACATCCTTAGAATCGAATCAATGAGTTTCTCACGCCTCAGTACATTTCGATATTTGTGTTGAGTTGATGGTGCAAATGGGGAGCCGATTTTCAACATTTTCAAACACCCAATATCCACCAAGCACGCAAGCAAGCAATCAAGTGGAGAACTTCCCACCAACAACCGTTGTGATGAGAATATTGGAGGTCTTCAGTTGTGGGATTGTTTTTCCATGGCAAATGATTTTTTTTTTTCTTTTTCTTTTTTCCTAATACCCAAAGCCTATTTTTCGCATTTTTTTTTTTTTATGAAATAAAAATTGCTGTGTCAATTTCTGCAAAGAAGTCTTGCAAACAAAAGTGAAGTGATGGAGTTTCCGGTTTCAATTTTGTGAGGGATATGCTGGCAACGAGATTAATTGTTCCCTTTTCTGACTGAAACTGTCAGCGGATATCAAATGATAGAAATTCTAACAATGCAAGCAACAATGATTCTGTTTTAATTGATTGCTGATGGGACTCCGAGCCTGGCCATGAATTGCAAGGCATAGAGAGAATCATTATGAAATGGTTAGACAAACAGAGATCAATAAAAGAATCACCGTAATATACATATACAATAATGCATAATGTGTGTGGGTGTTGCGGTCGATGATAGCCAGTAAATAAGATATAACAAACTAATAAATACATGTGCGGATGGATTGAAAAGATATTGAGACCCAAGGGCTTGCAGAGCTTAGGCTACTAATTGGCCCATTGTTTTTTTGTTGGGACCTGTCACATTTTCTTGTACCCTTCATATCTCACTCGTGTATCACTCTGGGAATCAACTGCTGTTTTTTTTTTATTATTATTAAGTTAAACCAGAGAACATATAACTTAACAAGAAGCTCTATCTGGCCTCTAAAAATGCACATGTTGTATCTGCTTAATTGTGGAAGCGGTCGGGAGACGTGAGGAAGCAAAGATTTGAGAGAGACTGGGAATATGTTGCTCTGTTCTCTCTATCCCCGCCACCCAATAGCCATGCACATAGTTTCCTGTTTCACTTTGCTGCATGACTACTTGTCGTCCTCCAATTCCAATCCCATCCGCTCATCTTGCTATTCTCCCTCTGTTCTACAATGCAATGTAAATGAAAATTCTCTCAAACATGGTATTCTTGATGAAACCGGTTCCTAGGGAAGAGGCTAAAAGAAGCAAAGAGAACTCGCCACCGACCGCGGTGTGGCGGGTCGTCAAAAAGTAGAGAATTTTGTTACAATTTGTGAGAGCGGGTCGACAAAATGTAGATTTTTGGTAAAATTTGTGAGAGCGTAATATTACGACCCGTCATATAAAACTTTTCAATATACAAGATGCGTATTCTTTCTGTTAGATGTTCTTTGGTTAAACTCAAGGGATAACACGTCGGTAATGTAATTGAATACATACGACTCACGATTATAATTCGATCCTCCAATATTTTTTTTAGATACCTACGTGTAATCGATGTCCTGTATCATTCTCATAAGATGGGGTGTAAGTGGTAAGGTGAAAGTAATAATGTACACTACCATCAATATAACTATTAATATCCAATTTATATAGCCTTAGATATTTATAATATAAACCTCAAATCCTTTTCAGTAAAATTATGAATTTCAATATAACGAAAACTCAATGAAAATGAATATTTTCGAATGTCAGTCAATTTTTATCGCAGAATATGTTTGCGTTCGACTACCGTAAATCAAAACCTAAAATATTGCGATATATACCATAAATTGCGCTGAATAGCTTTCATTTAGAACCCATAAATTCTGTGATAGTTATCGTATAACGTGACGGCGTGTCGCATTTAAAAGCTGGACATGCCAAGCTCGGCCCTTCTGTCGGAACCTCTAAGTGCGCTGCAACCAGCACTTCCATACCACTTCCACAATACAACATTGCAAGCGAACATAAGCTCCTGCATCCTGCATGGACTTTTGTCATTCGGTATATTTCATATTTATTCAGTCTGCAAATGACTGCCAAGTACACTGTGACATTGGAAGGGGTGAATATGCACACACGAACATTAATTTATAAAAGATAAATGATTCTTTTGAAGTTCGATGTATAGGAAAACATAATACACACATTCAAACAATTGAATACTATCGTAGTTACGTGATTTTTGAAATTTCTGAGAATATGCAAATTATTGTCTTAAAATATGGGTGATAGTACCATCAATTTGTTTCGGCGATATATACAAAATACATGGCGAACTGTTGTACCTAGAAACGGGACCTCTAATATATTGCGAACTTAGGTATAAACTATTACTGAAACTTATTATTAAATTAGTAAGGTAATGAGTCCAGTATGATACACAATGTGCTGACGACAGATGTAGGTAATACAGTCGCCCAAATGAAATGTATTTCAACTAAACTTGTCGAGGTGGACCATTCATCAAAAGAGAGAATTTTGGCATAGATTCGGGCGATGAGGCTGAAGCCTTTTTGACAACATCTGATAATGGTTTCAGATTTCGTCCTGAGTTAGCTGCAACTGTAGTTTACTTTAGTGTTCAGGTATTGCAGTGATTGCGGTGATTGCGCAATCTATGAACTATGTATTTAAAGATCCAGTCTCTTCTCAAACTGAATTCTCCGCTTTAGTTATAATTTTTAGCGTAATAGTTGTTGCCTGTCCAAATTAATTCGACAAATTCCACGTTTAAGGTCATACATCCAGCCGACAGCCTGTCGACTGCATGTATGAACTTAAACGTGACAAGTATATGTAAAGATAGCCAAATGGTACTAATGCAGCTGAAAGAGGAAAACAATTTCAAACGGAATCTCCAGAAAGTATCTTATTCTCAATATTAGTATTATGGCAAAGAAAAACATATCGATAATAATAGCGACCATTACTTACGCAATTATTCAGAAATGAGAAATAATTACATCTCCACAAGGTTCTCGGTAAGAACATTTGCACTCACTTACTCCTTTATGCTTGCATCTCGAAACATTTATTTGATAGATGTACGGCAATTATGGCACAAATTACGGCAAGTAGAGAGGGAGTAGATGGACCATTTTAGCACTACATATAAAATACATATAATATAGGTCTGTGAATGGGCATCAAATGTAGGATGCCATAAGATGCCCATAAGCCATAATGAACCAATGCTCTCTTGTTAGGGAAAACATTGAAAGTAAGTTAATGACTGGGAATACAATGATCATTTATATGATAACCTTAGCCATTCTACGAATCGGCAAATATTTCCCCATGATTTTAAGGATAACAATTGAATCGTTTATAGAAACTCAATCAATCCCCAAGTGTAGGTATCAAATTGTGTTTTTATTATAGGTACAACGAATTCATTAAGTCTCATTCAAATTACATTGCAATTCAAATAACTCACTCAATAAAGCGCTGTTATCGCATGGAGACACTCTCCAGCAGAGATATTCAGCCTGGAACTTTTTTTTTTTTTTTTGTATAGGAATCATCAAAATAGGGGGCCATCGTCCAATCGCAGAATTTAAATTTTCTCTATGTAATACAGTAATCCCTCCAAGGCTGATATTTCTTACAGAGGGAGGTAGAAGCACAAAACACATTAAACGTAATTTCCAATTTAAATTACTGGTGAAGGTAGGACATTCTCAAATCCTCAACGGCGTAATTAAATTTAACCGACAACAATAGAAAAGAAAATTGTCTTCATTAACGAGCGTGGTGGTACTTGCAGAGGAATGAATGCTCTGCAAAATAAAAATAAAAAAAATGAAATTCTAGATACTAAGTTCTTCGCGAGGTTTAGGTGGTTATTTAAGGACCTGAACTGTTTCCTCTTGCAGAGGCACCCATTAAAACGACAACCTGTTGAATTCATAAGGTTCCCCCAGCGTTGCCAATATACATACTTACATACGTACATACATACATAAATATTCGTTGTTCATCAGTACGTGCAGAAATGGTTGAATTCTTTTTGACTTCTTTATTCCTCTCGCCAAAATAAAAAATATTTCATCGTCTTCCAAAATGGACCAAAACTGTAGGTTAGATTTATACTTATCGGATGATGTGTATGCTTGCTTGTTCTGTGACTTGAATTTGTTGTATTTTCTAGATTACACTCATCAAACAGATAGCTTTAAAAAAAATGTGTGTACCTCTTCTCTACTAAAGTCCAACTTTCTGCTAATATTCAATAGCATGAGCTCTGCATATGTGGGGTAAAAGTATCTTAAAACAGAAAATATTTCAGTTAGGTGGCCATCGCAACATAAGGAGGCTTGCACAAACGATACCAGTAATTGTAATTTACACCCCCCATAGATTTGAAAGAGAAAAAAAATGATTACACAAAATTTTGGGCGAATTACGATGAATTTCAAAAATCAGCTGTTTAGATAGATTTGAAGAAGATCTTCCAGTGTAATTTTGTTATAATAATTTTTTGCCACTCAAATACGTCAATAACTTGTTATATTGATCTTTTAGGCATGTATGCAAGAGTGCGGACCAAGGACCATGATACAACCTGTTTAAAATTCGAAAAAGGCAACAATTCTCGCATAAACCAGTCAAAAGGAATATTTCCGCAGCTATCTCGGATTTGGAATTCTAACGAGATCTCCGTTAAATAAAACTAAGACTTTTAATTTCCAACATTGAAAGGTGAAAGGTATTCATAAAAATGCTGCCTAAAAATCTTTAAAAAACAACATGTGTTATATCTATTTACACACCATTTATCGATAATTTAGTTTGAGGTAAGTAATCAACTGCGAAGCAGGCAATTTATTTTTCAACAAATTAAAAACACAAATTTTCCTCGCACATATGATATAACTGCACAATGAAAGCATCTACATATTATAACACATCCATTAAGAGGATTGCAAGCGCCAGCCACATAGTGGGTTGATAGCCGTGTGTGTAACAATAAATTCCTGTCTGTCACAAGAAGAAATTGCACAGTTATATTCTCAACTTGACCAACCCCTCATCCAGAAACGTAAAAAATATTCACGCCGCCGAGAGTAGGTACATATCAAATGAACAGAAAGACCCACAACTAATTTGTCTTGCTTTAGACACCGTTGGGGGAACCACATTCGCGAAGTTAATAAAAGTGAAAAACAATTGTAGAGTGCGACTGTTCCACTGCACATAAATTCATATGGTTCCCACAAGAGAATTGCTATACTAATCCGGCTGAGCTAAGCGCTCATGTACAAGCATAAACCATTTAATTTACAACTTTACTTAAGGTCGGTGACCGATAGTTTTGTTACATACTCCAATTACACTCCATTTGGTTTTTTTTGCCAGTTGGCAAACTAACGATCATCTTCTAGTAACAGCACTTGGTCGGAATATGCCTCCCACCAACATTATCCATTTTTCTTACGCGGTAGGCGAGTACCGAACGAAGACAAACCCGTTAGTCTAATCAAATCGAAATCATTCCACTATAACATGTCTATGTATGCACGAAAAGTTTTACTGGCGAAACATAAAAAATCACTTCCCAAAAGTGCAGTAACAAGTACGCAATGCCAGATGCAACTGGATTATGAGGCGTACACCAAAGAACGCCATGCGGTGTATGGGCAGCGTAAAGTTGCACGCTTTATATTTGTACAGAACGAGCAGCACATCGCTAGGCGAAAGAAATCACCGAAAATACTCCAGAAATTCTAGTGTGCATTGGGTCAACGCAAATAGCCGCAAATTCGCCAATACGTGGCTACGTGCGGACGTCACAAAGGAAGTGGTTGTGGGCTCTTCAAACTCATTGTTCCGGTCTGGAAGTGAATGAGTTCTGCACAACGAAGCTGTGCAACAAATGTTCTGAGCCACATCGATACCAGTTTTGCCCATAAATATGGTTCCACGTGGAACCGAGACGACAACACTGGCAAAAACATATTGCAAATTGCCCTGGCAGCACATTGCCCCCAAACTACAGGAGAACCACCCTGTTATAACAATGAATGACTGTGTTGATGGAAACATATAACGTAGTCATGACTCCTCGAAAGAGGAGTTTAACCTAGAGTGGAACGGCCTAATTTCTAACGGTTCACAACCTTAATAATTAATTATTTAATTGATGTCCTGATCTTGTCTGCACTTATAAAGACTTATAAAGCTTTGGTTTCTCAATGCTTTGATAAATGATGCCCATAAACGAACGAAATATGCTATCACCTTCTTGATATAAATGTTCGACTAAAGCTTTTGTGACACAATAATAAAATTCAGGTAAAGAAGACTTGAAAAGTCTTCCGTAAATCATCTCTAGAATTTGGAACAATAAAAAAAATCTTTTGCATCTGTGTTCCAAGAGTTCCAGGGCATTAAGATTTTTCTAACTACACGAGAATAGCTTTGGTTATTCCATAAACCCAGTTTTAGGCCACGCACAACGCAACCTACTATTCTCTATATGGACTTTTCGGTTGAAAGAAATTTAGGGCTAAAGGCGATGTTTTTATTTCACCATTACAGAAGGGAGAAAGGACACATAAATTTATACCTTAAGCTTCATACTTTTCTTGTGGCCATTGAAGAAGCACACTGCAGTACACAATATATATATGTATGTATGTAAATTTATCTAGGCACAGGCAAGCACAATACTAGGTAGAAGAAAAAGCCAAGTTTTGTTCCATTGTAAAGGACGAAAGAATGCTTCGACAATACTGAATAAGTGAAGTAAACAAAAGGTCAGGCGGTATTACTTCACGAGACCACGACCCTGTGTCTTCTAACATGAGCGAAAACGAAGGGTCTTTTTAAGTCAACAGGTTGTCGTCACATTCGGTTGGCGACTGCAATCGAAGTAGAAATTAGGGGATAAAATTTACGAAGCGCAATTCTTAATTTTCTCTATGTTGTCGGCTGTGAATTCAATTTCGTCGTATCGTCCTTAAAAAATGGTGGGTGGAGGTGGGGTGGTCCTAGATGCATAATATCTAAGTTATTTATTTACTATTGCTATGAAAACACCATGTACCAAATTTTAGTTATCCACGTCGACCCGTTCCCAGACAGTGCCCAAATATATAGTTAAAAAAAGACATTTTTGTATGACAACCCTATGAAATAGTTGCCCGACTTGTCCCATTTCTGAACCTAAATTTACATTTTTATTAAAAACGCCGTGCATACAATTTGAGCTATCCACATCGACGCGTTCTCAGACATTTTCCAAATACAGTGGAAAACGAAAATTTTGTATGGCAACACCAAAAAGGGTTCTCCCGATTTAGTGTTTTTTAAATTTTATTTGCTATTGCTATGAAAACACTGCGTACCAAATTTTAGCTCTCTACTCGTTGTCAGACAGTGTCCAAATATATACTAAAAAACGAAATATTTGTATGGCAATCTTACGAAGGAGTTGCCCGATTTAGTCCAGTTTTGAAAATGTATTTTCAGTTTTTATGAAAACGCCGTGTACAAAAATTCAACTTTCCAGGCAGTTTTTTACGTCTCGACTACAGCGCCATCTATCGTCCAAAACTATCCTATCGCTGAAGCTAGAACCAATCAATTAGAAAATGTCATTGAAATCGGTGGGGCGATTTCGAAGATTAGCGTGTACAAACAAATTGACACTGAATTTTTATATGTTAAGATAATCAAATGAAAATCCTTCTATTTTACGATAATAGCATTATCCGATCAACATAAGGTAGGTAAAATACCAAATTGTACTAGATTTTCGCAACTACGTACTTCAGTACTGGAATGGTCGAAAGTCCACTGGAGCAAAGTTGTAAAATGAAAATCCGAAGAAAAGCCGCATTAAATTTTTTCTTGATAAATTCGCGCATTGAATAATGAATAAGTGTGAAAATGAAAAAGCAAACGCAAAGTAATCCATCGAAATTTAAAAAAAAAAAGTAAATAAAAACTTTTCTGTGGTAAGTTTTAATTGTTTTTGGGCCGGGTAGGGACTGTAACTGTTTACTTTCTCATTTTCTGGGCATGATACGTACATTTTGCATAAATTCCGTATGTTTAATTCGGAAGGATCATATTTTCTAGCAGATGTAGCACTTCAGAAATAATGTGGGTCTGTGCAAGACGGACTTGTTGTTGGCGTGATAAGAGAATATTGGGCCAATAAAAATAATAACACATTGGCAGAGCCATAATAACAGGCAAAGACAAATTATTGCAGCAGAGGTAATAAGCATCAAAAATAGAATTTTTTTTTTAAAGTCGGTAAGACGCACCATTTTGAAGCTGTTAACGAATTATGTGATAAGTTTCTAATTGGGTTTGTTGCATGATGCTTGTTACTTGTTTACCTTCTTTAGATTTGTATAAAACCTGATAGCTATAACAACTAAGGTAACAGTTATTGGAGATTTATACCTCTAAACAGAGGGGTAAGAATAATGTTTGTAGCTTGCAGGGCATGCAGTGAGTACTAAGATCAGCCTGGCTAGAGTAAAATTCCGTCGTTGTACCTCCTCCAAAAGGACTTGAAGGTTGACTTACTGTTTTATTCTTGATTTTTTTTATAGGACAAAAAATGAATTCATCGTCGGGTCTAAAATAGAGCCGAAAGTATCCGGATAATTTACTATCCGGATTATCCGAAATAATTAGGATCCGATTCCTCAAATCGGGATATCCGGATCATAACTGTCCGGATCCGGATCCAAACTATCCGAATTTGGATCCGAACTATCCGGATCCAGACTAAGCTACAAAAGGTCAAAATTTCCTCCAGATTGCATTGATTAATTGGGAAAATATAAATTTCACGATATTTTCTTTTTCTCAATGAAACACCACAATTTTGAAGTTTTTTTGCTTAGTCTGGGATCCGGATCCGGGTAATATGGATCCGGATCCGGGTAATATGGATCCGGATCCGGGTAATATGGATCCGGATCCGGATAGTTCGGATCTGGATCCGGATAGTTCGAATTCGGATCTCAGGAATCGGATAGTTCGCAGATCCGGGTGTCCGGATATCCGAATATTAGCAAATCCGGATCCAATTTTCAGCTCTAGTCTAAAAGTCAGTGGTGCCAGATGATCATATTTGCTTTATCATCTTGGCCAGAAGAAGGAAATGTATCGTCCAAATCAATTCCTACATCTACTGGACGTAGAAGACTGCGTGAACCTGTGCAAATATCATCATGGCCAGAAGAAGGACATATATCGTCCAAATCAATTCCTGCATCTATTGGGCGTGGAAAATGGCATGAACCCGAGCAAACATCATCTTGGCCAGTCAGTGGTGCCAGAGGAAGGGCACAGTTGATAAAATCTACTTTATCATTTTGGCCAGAAGAACAACAAATATTTAAAAAAAAAGTTTTATGGAAGAAGGGGTGGAATTACAAGGAAAATAGTAATATCAAAGCTCTCAAAGGAAGAATGTATGGGCCACATAATTTATAATATTTTTTTGTTATTTTATTTCTTGCACAGATGGATGATGAAATTAGACCGCAACAATGTAATCATGGTTAGTAGTTATATTTCGAATTTTTTGTATAATAAAAAAATAGTCCTTTCAGTTGAGTTGCCGCCATTGAAAGATGGACGTGTTGAGGACTTGCAACATGTTTTGATGAAATTTTTTAAGCCCAGTTTGTCTTTCTAATTAATATCGTTATTGGATATGCGCTGCTTTTGCCTTACCTTAGAGTTAAAAATTTAGAAACAGAGCATCGCTTAGCGAAAGAAATCACCGAAAATACTCCAGAAATTCTAGTGTGCATTGGGTTAACGCAAATAGCCGCAAATTCGCCAATACGTGACTACGTGCGGACGTCACAAAGGAAGTTGTTGTGGGCTCTTCAAACTCATTGCTCCGGTCTGGAAGTGAATGAGTTCTGCACAACGAAGCTGTGCAACAAATGTTCTGAGCCATAACGATACCAGTTTTGCCCATAATATGGTTCCACGTGGAACCGAGACGACAACACTGGCAAAAACATATTGCAAATTGCCCTGGCAGCACATTGCCCCCAAACTACAGGAGAACCACCCTGTTATAACAATGAATGACTGTGTTGATGGAAACATATAACGTAGTCATGACTCCTCGAAAGAGGAGTTTAACCTAGAATGGAACGGCCTAATTTCTAACGGTTTATCAAAGTTATACCATCATCCCACTTTCTGCACAAGTACCACAACCTTAATAATTAATTATTTAATTGATGTCCTGATCTTGTCTGCACTTATAAAGACTTATAAAGCTTTGGTTTCTCAATGCTTTGTTAAATGATGCCTATAAATGAACGAACATGTTATCACCTTCTTGATATAAATGTTCGACTAAAGCTTTTGTGACACAATAATAAAATTCAGGTAAAGAAGACTTGAAAAGTTTTGCGTAAACCATCTCCAGAATTTGAAACAATAAAAAAACATCTTTTGCATGTGTTCCAAGAGTTCCAGGGCATTAAGATTTTTCTAACTACACGAGAATAGCTTTGATTATTCCATAAACCGAGTTTTAGGCACCGCAGAACGCAACCTACCTTCACAGTGGTATCGCATGTTGCTGTTCTACACTTTTTTATGTGGCTATTCTCTATATGGACTTTTCGGTTGAAAGAAATATAGGGCTAAAGGCGATGTTTTCATTTCACCATTACAGAAGGGAGAAAGGACACACAAATTTATACCTTAAGCTTCATACTTTTCTTGTGGCCTTTGAAGAAGCACACTGCAGTACACAATATATATATGTATGTATGTAAATTTATCTAGGCACAGGCAAGCATAATACTAGATAGAAGAAAAAGCCAAGTTTTGTTCCATTGTAAAAGAAAGAAATGTTTCGGCATCGTTGAATAAGTGAAGTAAACAAAAGGTCAGGCAGTATTACTTCACGAAACCACGACCCTGAGTCCTCTAACATGAGCGAAAACGAAGGGTCCATCCAGTGTGTGGCAATAATTTTCTTTATATTGTTGGCGGTGGATTCAATTTCGTCGTATCGCCCTTTGAAAATACTTCTAATTTTCACCTCTTTTTAATTCTTAAAATAATTTATATTTGGAAAAACATTGCAATGTGTCTCAGAAAGAGTTTGCAGCACTGGAGATGAGAACTTTTTCAACAAGTGGTTAACTGGAGGAAAAATATAGTTTACCTATTTTGTTTGTGTAAGAGTGAGACTTCTCCATGAATTAAAAGTAAAAGTGGAAAATCGCATAAAGCGCTAGTGACCCAGTTGGTAAGACAGAAAAATACAAATCAGAGTATTCAAGCTCGAATCTCTATCCTAACCAAATTTTCTTTTTGGTTCCCAAAAATATATATATCGGTAATCAAATGAAAATTCATCTATTTTACGATAATAGCATTATCCGATAAACATATTCTTGATGGGTAGCTTACACAGGTGAATGCCGGTGGCGTTAAAATAACGATAGTATTAAAAAAACAAATGCAGCTTTAAAAAACACGGAGCTAATGTCAAATAAACCTGGATGACTTAAAAAAAAAAACTGGTGCTAAAAAAGTTGGTGGCGTAGAAAAAAATACAGACTGCAGTCTTGGATAATTTCCCACGCTGACAACACCACTAGAACAAACAATAATACTTAACACTTGGTAATTATATCCCGTTCCAATCACAATGGACCATAAATGGTCTAAGTGAGGCTGATTGCAGGGGTTCGCGCAATGCTCACCACTCTAACCTGACCTAACCCATTCTGAATATAAACCACAAAAAAATTCTTCGCTTGAGTGCTTCATTAAACAAAGGGGGTGGGGGCGCCTTCTGCAGAAAATGTTAGTTATGAAATAATTTTTTATGTTTTTTTTTAATATCCATGTAGGACACAGAACGATGCGTTGCCGACGGAGAAAGTATGCAGTTTTCTGATTTCCCTTATAAAGCTATTAAAAACTTCTCAAATTTTTAACTAAGTCTTTCCGTTCTCAGAAGTGAACTTGACCAGAAACAGAAGGAAAAGAACTCTAAGCGGAACATTGCAGTTGTTGTACAAACCACGAAAGATTTATTTATGAAAAACTTTTAAAACTTTAAAAATGTTACAAAAATACGAGAAGAGTTTACCAACTTAAGTTAGAGCAATAATTTTTTTTGTGGCTCTTATTTACTCATCGTAAAGATGATTTAAAACGATTTCCTGGACCACATGACCTAAAAGAAGAAGGGAACATTTTTTTAGCATTTTCAGTGAGATTTTTTTATGTTATCCCCCTTTAATGCTCTAGAATTGTGGCAAAAGGCGGGTAGGTATATGACGTTTACGGTTAAATTTTTAAGTATGGAACGAGTAAAATGCACAAAATCAAAAAACAATAATATTTACACACAAAAACAGCTACCCGTAACTTCTTTTCTACTTAAAATTTCAGACTAGGTAGATACGAAAAATGCAGTTATAAAGCAGTGTGAAGCAATCATATGGACCCAAGTCATCACACGATTACAGATTGTGAGAGTCACCTTTCACACGCCCCTACCCTTAAATTTTTATATTGCATACATGCATGCTTGCTTGCTTGCTTGCTTGCTTGCTTGACTGAGCCGGAAAGTGTGAAAAGCGCACAACAAAAACAACGCAACACTGTAAAAGAGGTTGCAATGCAACAAGAGGAAGAACTTGTTTGAGCGTTTAAAGAGAGATAAAGGTGCTATAAATATCCTTTCACAGTCGCAAACAGAAGATTTATGAGATAGGACTGGAATAAAATCCATCAACAAAAAGCTCTCTTCTTAAAGGAGAAATCTTGCTCCTATCCTATTTCCAAATTTACAATTCCCTGAAGCAAAAGCTACTCTTCTCGACCGACATGCGCAAAGATTCTAATAAATTTCCCTTCGATGCCGCCGTCTATCAAAATATGTTGAAACTGAAAATTGAGGCAATTCGTGCAAAGCATGCGGATTTTCCAGGATTCTGTAAATGTCCCCTTAAACTGGCGGTAATTACTGCACGTTTTTGCTAACTATTTATACACTTTGCACGTTGGAGCAAACGGAAGGGAAAACTGCACATGGTAGGTAGTGGCCATTGTTTTGTGTTTGCAATTTTACTTTTAGGTCTTTTAATTCAGAATTTTGTGAAAAATCTATTGACTGACTAACAATGATGTTTTTTTTTTAATTTAAGAGATTTTAGCACATTGCAAAATGTAAAAAAAAAGGTCAATTTGAAGATTTCTCTCTAGTTTATTCAAGTTCTCCCCTTTATCACAAATAAGTACTTATACCCAGATATCCAGATGTCGCTTGAAATAACTTTAAACTAACTTTATGCCAATATAACGGAAGAGGACTTAATGTGTATAATCCGGTCAAAATTCAATGTGCAAAACTGCCAATCATGTCAAAGTGAGATGAGGATTTTTTTTCTCTCCTCCTCCTCTGGATCACAATGTGGACCCAACCTTATATTTTTTGAAAAGATTTTTTTTTATCGGAAATTCAGAAAAGAAAAATATTTAGGTTTCTTTTTCATCCTAAATGCCTATCAAACCTGAGGCACTCAATACAAAAAATTTTCTAGACAAATGTCATAACTTAACCTACACGTCTTGTGTGAGTGAGTTCCGAATCACCAATAAAAAAATTTCACTAGAATATTATAGTACCTAAATGAGTGTATGGGTAATCTGTTGTTAGCCAGGATCCCTGGCCCTAATAATAATCAAATCCTTAGGTAATATGTAATCCATTACACTACCGACTTCTTCGAGATTTGCATCGTCCAGCAAGGCCTTGAATGATACAAGGAAAGAATGTCTCAGGGGATTCAATAATCTTGAAGTATCAACAAACAACTGAGACTCACTGATAATTCAGATCTTGATGAAGAGATTAGACAGGACGACTTATGGCCCCTACGAAGAATTTTTCGAAAACACCCGAGACTTACAATCAAATTGCTCGAGACATGATTCCTATCGTTTGGAGCATTAGAGAGAGACTTGAGGCAAGTGCCCTGAAAAAAGCAAATAAAATACGTAAAATCATTCATAGCTTCAAACACGAGCACATTCAAACGTACCTCATGCAAGGGCAATTATCAATTATTCAATTATTCGCATGGTATCGCTTTTTAGTTTTTACATCTACCACCGAAATGCCAACTGTCTAATTTCTTTCAGCTGAGTACGATATAAAAAATTTCCCTTCCAGACGATCTTCGAAATACTCAAAAAAAAAACATAACAAGTGGAAGGTCCCGAGGTGAATTCTGGGATGGATGAATTACTCTTTCTCTTCCAATATACTTCAGATCATAGCAAAAGTATTAATTTTGTTTCAACTCTAATTTCTAAGGAAAATTTAATTATATAATTTCTGTTCTTAAGTTTTGTACAAATTAAGTGAAGAGAAATGTACTTCCGATACACTTCCATTGAAAGGGATGAAATGTAATGAAACAGAAATTCTCATTGAATTCTATCATATATTCATGGTTAACATGCACAGAAATTTCAGAAATTTTTCTACCTCAATATTTTCAGAAATTCTGGCGGCACCCCTGCATACAATTGCTTATTGATTTTAATGAGTAGGTACCTACTTATGTATATTATTATACATTTATGTCCACCCGCATAACTGTGAAATGCTGCCTACATACTCGTAAATATAAATAAATGCAGAAATATTTTCACTTGGTGGAATGTGTAAAATGAGAAATGTATTTATAACAACGAATTAAAGCAGCACAAAAAATGCTCATTGTTATTGCGAAATGAAAAGTGCTTTGAAGTAAAATTAATGCCAATCCCTCACAAGATACAAAGTGTTGGAAAATCAACAAAAACATATCAAAAATTTTCCACTTCTATAGCCAAAGCGGCAGGAGAAATACATACATATTAATAGTGAAAAGTTCCAGCGTATGTATAGATGTATGTCTGTACACATAGAGTATATATACAAAGCATAAAAAAAACAAAGCATTAGATTGTTCATATGCCACAAAGCTATCAAAGTACTACTACCAAAAGAGAGCCTTTAAAAAAACACCATTGTAGCAGCAATTTTCCGTTCTAAAAGAGGTTAGATTTTCATTTCATTAATTTTTAAATAATTTAAAAGATTTTTACTTACTTTCCTTATAAAGGTATGCACTCCCTTGCTAATTCTATCCGCAAAATAATTTCTACCACACCGTCTCTCCAGTGATCACAATTTTGGTTGTAACGATAACTCCGATAGTCTCAGCAACATACAAGTTGAATTCAGTATTGATGTTACTGGGGAATGGACATTACCGCAATGAGTTAAATGTTGTAGTAATAGAATATTTCATAAGCCTTAAATTTATACTTATAATCAGCACCTTTTGCAGCCACCAACAGTTCCCTCAGTTCTCCATAGATTTTTCCTAGTGATTCCTATATGCACAGACTCTACACTTTCTTTAGCGTAAATTTTAAGCGTCTGTAGTGTGTGTAGAATTATATATTTTGTGAGCTTAACACAACACATTTCCTTTGGATTCAGCATGTGTCCAAGTTGATAATGTCTGTGTTGTATTAGACACCAATCTAGATAAAAAACAAGTTGTATTGTTAGACTTATATATGAATAATGAAAATATAAAGAAGCAGTGGATCTAGAATTAACCTTTGAGGCACATCGCAATTTATGGGTGTTCATTTGAACTCTATAACCCTAAATTGCTGAAAATGACCAGATAAATATGAATTAATCAAATCAAAACAGAAAATGAAAAAAAAGGTAACTGTTATAATATATCAAACAAATATAAAACAAATATAAACCATAATTTTAAGAATTAAGTCTTCCTATAACACAACTAAAACTATTTTTGTAAGTAGGTTATCCCACAGAGAATTATAATCAGACTGACACTTATTAATCAAATTCCTATCTAGTTGCGAGCCGTAAGGGAAAATGTGAGAGAAAACGGATCACCTCACCTCGTGATAACCGTAAAATAAGGGACCTTGGTGTTGACCATCACAGAAAGCGTGTGGCTCGTGTAGCCACCATGATCAACGATAAGGGAATTTAAGTCTCTAAAAGGACAGTCAAGAGGCGGTAGGCTGAAGAGAACCTGATAACTCATCGGCCAGAAAAAACGCCAGGCCTGGCTGATGCAATGAAGAAAAAGAGGCTGGTAAGGGCTGGAGCACACAGGAATATGTCTGTTGAGGACTGGAGTCGAGTAAGGATGATTTATTATTGTGTAATATTTGTGAATAATAACTTTTTCATGATTTTGTTAATATCTTACAGGTCTGCTTTTCCGACGAGTCCACTTTCCAAATCTTGGAAGATAAAAGTTCGTTTGTGTGACAACACCGAGGAGAGAAATTTCACCCTGAGTACCTCCTACAAAAGGTGAAACACCCAGCAAGTGTTATGGTGTGGTCAATAATATCCACAAAGGGCATGGGGCGCCTGTACATCGTGGAGGGACAATGAGGCAAGACCAAGCCCATGTCATAAAGCCAGACTCAGCCCCATGTCATAAAGCCAGAAGCATTACGGTCTTTCTGACTGAAAAATCGTTAGGGTTGGCCATGGCCAGGTAATTTCCCCAACATGAACCCCATAGAGAACATGTGGGAGCTTGCAAACAGGGAAGTAGCGAAGGAACTCATAACAAATAAGCGGCAACTTGTTGAAAAACTGCTACATGTATGTAAGCTGAACCAGGCCTAGGGGTAGTTCAACTTGCATTTAACACTCTTAGAATAGAAAAGCTGAAAGGTATGTTAAAACTGATAAGACTTTCTTGTGTAAATGAACGAATATAATTGTTTAGCTTGAAGCTCGAGTTACAGGTTTTTGCTTGACACTGGTACACGAGTGAGCACCGTAGTGCATACTGCCCTACCTGCGGCCGTCCTACTGATAAAATTTTCTTTTGCTAACTAGTTACGGGCTAATGCTAACACAATCAAATGCTTAAATTAGTTAGTACTTGTTAAATTTTGTTCAATATAAGTTTTTAGGGGTTATGTAATTTACTTATTATTTTACTTAATTTCGGTGCGGTCGCTCCAACGAGGGCGATGTCTGCTCTAATTAATCACGTGCTGGTATTTGAATAAAAATTCCCAGGGGATGATTACAGGAGTTGAAAATCCGATTTCCTTTGGTAATTCGGGTGAACTTAATCCGGTTTCTTCCTTTTACAGGTTTGTATATCTTCCTTGATTGCGAAGATGTGCCTCGATTCCACCTTTTCTCTCCTTAATTTTTGAAAACACTCCTTTTGTCTCCCAGCGGCCCTTTTTACTGTCTTTTTGCAACTTGCTGCCCTTCCTTCCTCAGCTTTTTTTATGACATCCGGAAACCCGAGCAAAAAATCAGCTGTTCCGTGTCATCCACTGAACTGCAAGCCGTTAAAACTGGCATTAAGGCACGACGACAGTGTCGATATATCGAATTAAATGCTCATATAGTTATTCAGCGCAAAATTGTAATCAATAGATGTTAAATTTATTCTTTAGTTATTAATTTATTAGTTATTATAGTTTATCATTACGGATTTATTTCATTTTAATTTCATTAGGGTTTACTTATGTACATACATATATATATATATAATTAAAATAATTGTAATCAATTTCAATTTCTATTTTGGTTCAGGTCAAGCAAAATCCTTAACGTTATGGATTTGAATCTATTTATTAACAAAATTATCAATCGCCGAGATTTACTAGGCTCTTCATGAACCGGTACCTCAGGACAATTATCAATGAAATTCCCACCTGCGATTCTAGCTTTCTCATACGTTACATTTCTCCCCGTTATTGGGAAAAAAAAAGAAAAAAAAGGAAAAAAAGGAAGTTTAAATCTTCTCCCCTTTTTTGTAAATATGTTTTGTATATATGTTATGTATATATGTATATAGCTATTCAAAATCTGAAGCGTTTTTTTTTTTTTTTTTTTTTTTTTTTCTATTCATAGAAGGGTGATGTTCGCCTCAATAGTATTTAGCATTGCGATCATTCTCGAAGTACAGCCGCTATCAGTAATTACGTGCTCGTGATGCTCTTTGAAGCGTAAACCGAACCATAAGGCCTAATTACTGATCGTTCGTTCAATAAGCGAATACCAGGGATAAATTAATCACGTTGCACCATGACATTTAATCGCTCACCTGTTCCTTGAACCGTTGAAGGTTGGGAACATGACAGTGAGGACAATCGCCCTAAGCCTGCTGAGGGAGAATTTAATTCTTATTTTGGATATACTTAAAACTCTAAATCTAATTTACATATGGCATAACTTAACCTAACATGACCAACCTGCGGCACTAACGGTGAACGAGGGACCTCACTCCTACGTTTTGGAACACCGTAATCTATTCATTTGGTTTGTTTTCTTCCAGTGAGCATCATCTGCTGAACCTGGAGGGTTATCCATTTATAACCCATAATTTGTTTAATTCTACCAGTGAGCATAATCTGCTGAACCTGGTGATTTAATCCTATGCATAACATAGGTTTGTCGCAAATACAACCCAGATGGGTTAAGGAGAAAGCGTCGGAAATCATTATAGATAAATAAAAAGGCGCATTACCGCCATGGGCAATCCTCAGACGGCCCCATTCACATCCCAAATTATCTTTAACTATCTAAATTCAATTCAATCCAATTCAGGCTTATAACTAGAATAAGATTTAAATCGTATGAATTTAATTTCAGTTCAGAAGGAGGATTCCCTAACTATACTAAGTGAAGCAATTCAGACTTACAACTAGAATGAGTTCTAAATCCTATGAATTTAATTTCAGTTCAGAAGGAGGATTCCCTAACTATACTAAGTGAAGCAATTCAGACTTACAACTAGAATGAGTTCTAAATCCTATGAATTTAATTTCAGTTCAGAAGGAGGACAATAGATTTATGAATTTTTAATATCCTTCACATGCCACCAACCGACATCCTTGTTATTTTCATCGGCCAATCTATATACTAAGTCGGACCTCTTGTCTGTTATTACGCACTTTAGAAATTTGGGTGCCAACTTTGCAGAGAAATTCTTGGTGGCATCGGATATTACATAATTACGTTTGTACACTAGGTCACCGATTTCAAATTTGACCTTAACCTTGCCTTGGTCAAAATATTTTTTATTTGCCTCGAATGCTTTGAGTATCCTCCTGGATATGTCGTTGTAAATCTTCTGGAGCTTATTTAAGTAGTTTATCCTAAACTCGATTGGTGGGTCTGAAATTTGATCGTACAAGGTGTAATTAGAACCGGAAGGGATATATTCTCGGCCATAGTTTAAAAAGAAGGGTGAGTATCCTGTTACGGCATTAACGGCTGTCCGTAATGCGACTTGGATTTTCCCTATTTCGCGATCCCATAATCGGTGATTGTCAGTTATGTAGGACCTCAGCGCACTTCCAATCACTTTATTCCACCTTTCGGTAAAATTATTGCGTGGGTGGTATCGGCAATTTAACCAAAACTTTCGGATTCCGTATTCTCCTAACAAATTTCTAAATTCCTTGGAATCAAACTGTCGCCCATTATCAGTAATAACTATTTCTGGAACACCGAATTCCAAGAATATGCGGGTCTCAGCTATTTCGGCAACTTTCTTCGCGGTTGCCTCCCGGATAGGGAAGAGACAAGGCATTTTGGTGAACCAATCTGCCACCACTAACAACCAACTGTTACCTTTAGTTGATCTTGGTAAAGGACCTATGAGATCCAGAGCGATCATTTGCCATGGACGGTCTGCATGCTTGAATTTGCCATGGAACCCAAAGGGACGTTTATTAGTTGGTTTTGATTTTAAACAAGTTTCGCATCCTTTCACATAAGTTGCGATGTCTTTTAGCATGCCTGGCCAATAATAATTTTCCAGGATCCGTTGCTGAGTTTTGAAGATACCCATATGTGCGGCGAATGGAGAGTCGTGACCCTCCGCTAGGACCTCTTCTCGTTTAGAAGTGGGAACCACTAACTTCCACCTACCTTCTTGGGTTTCGGGTCTTGACGCTTTAATGTAGAGACTATTGTCTTCTAATTTCCAGTTTCTCATTCGTGATGGAGTTTCTTTAATCCTTTGGATCATTTGCAAGTACCAAGAATCATCGACATTTGGTTGGCAGCAAATTAAGCTGATTTCTGGTGCCCGCGATAACGCGTCAGGTACGACATTATTTTTTCCTTTAACGTATTTCAGGTCTATATCAAATTGTTGCAACCTTAGTATCCATCGAGCCAATCTGCCCGATACATTTTGTTGGCGGAAGAGCCAGGTTAGGGGAGAGTGGTCTGACAGAATAAAGAATTTTTGGCCTTCTAGATAGCCACGTAATTTCTCTACTGCAAAAATAATGCTTAAGCATTCCTTCTCGGTGACGGAATAGTTTAGTTCCGCACCTCTTAGTTTACGGCTTACGTAAGCGACAGGATGTTCGGCTCCTTCGTCATCCTGTTGGAAGAGAACGCCGCCGATTGCATGCTTGGACGCGTCGCATTGAAGGTGAAATGGTCTTTGGAAATCGGGTGTAGCAAGAACAGGGGCCTTGATTAAGGCGGCTTTCAGCTCATTGAAAGCTCCTTCAGCTTCGGTAGACCACTTCAGGGGTTGTCTTTTTTTACCACCTTTAGTAAGGTCGTGTAGCGGTGCCACGATTTGGGCGAAATTTGGAACGAAGCGCCTGTACCAGGAGGTCAACCCTATGAAGCGCTTCATTTCTGTGAAATTTCGGGGACGAGGGAAATTTACCATAGCCTGCACCTTTTCGGGGTCTGTTCGGAGACCCTTTGAGTCTACTACAAAACCTAAGTACTTCAAGCTAGATCTAAAAAATTGGCACTTTTCTCTATTTATAGTAAGGTTTGCTTTATATAAACGATCGGCTACCCGCTCGAGCATGTGGATATGGTCCTCGAGAGTTTCAGTGACAATTATTAGGTCGTCTAAATATGTAAAAATGTTAGTTTCAGTTGGGCCAAAAATTTTATCCATCAAACGTTGTTGGGTTGCTGGACTATTAGTCAACCCAAATGGCATGACCACAAATTGCCATAAACCGTGACCAGGTACTGAAAAGGCTGTTTTTTCTTTAGCTCTTTCGGAAAGAGGGATTTGCCAGAATGCGTCTTTGAGATCAATAGAAGATAAGTATCTCGCTTTATTAAGTCGGTTTAGTATTTCTGTTATCCTAGGCAGCGGGTAGGCGCACTTTTTTGTTACAGCATTTAGCCTTCTGCTGTCAATACACAACCGATCCTTGCCATTCGATCGTTTAACAAGGACTGCTGGTGAGCACCAAGGACTCAATGAAGGTTCGATGACCCCTAAGTCCTTCATCCTTTTGAGCTCCTTCCCAAAACGGGCTTCAACTGCTGGTGAAACCTCATACCCGCGTTGAACAACTGGATTGGCATCACCAGTATCTATATCATGAGAGATTAAATGAGTGCGGCCTAGCGCCTCACGATCTAGTTGATCAAATTTTCTTAAACAATTTTCGACAGCTAGTGATTGCTCTCGGGTGGGAGAACAAATGCCCGCTTTCTGATCGGGGTTATCGCTTACGAGTAGGTTACAACAAGCCCACGTGTTAGGTGATTCGCGTTCCAAAGCTATTTGGAAGACGCTCCAGAAATCTACACCCCAGATGAACGTCTGATCAAGCGTTGGTACCGCAAGAGCTCTAATGACCTTAAGCATATTTTTGAACTCGATCGGCACATAAAAGAACCCTTCGATGCGGTGCTGAGAGCTATCGACGGTTTTTATTGAGAAGGACTTTACGGTTTGCATTTTTAACCCAAGCCTAGTAAGGGTACATATACCGCCTCGGCCAACGACTGTGCCGTTAGCTCCAGAGTCCAAAAGACCTCTGACTACTTGTCCAAATATTTTTACACACAGGTGCGGCCGCGGATCATCTTCGTCATAAAGGATAATTGGGGGTTGATTTAGTTTATTGGTGGATCGTCGGTTTGGGGAGCGATGCCTCTCCACCCTTGGGTAGCTCCCACTTCGTTTCCCGCGTTGATTGAATTGACTGAGGATGTTGCACAAGGCACGAAATTTAGTCTTTCTATCGAGGGTTCAGCAATCGTCTTCGAAATGGAAGAATAAGAACGAGAATCTAGGGTTGCTTCATTGCTTTGGGGACCAACGGATTCCACGAAGTTGACCGCATGGGGTCGCGGACCCTGATGATGGGGTTCGGTTCTCGGCTTAAAAACTGGGTGGTTTCTGTTACCAAAATTCCTTCCAGTGGAAGGATTGGGTCCATTGGCATTGTTGGAAGAAGATGGGGTTCTTCCGAATTGAAGTCCCGATCTCCAATTGTTTCCATTGTGGTAAGTGTTTGCAGTTTTCTGCTGGTAGCGATGCGGAGTTCTTGGGTTATAAAGGTTGGGATTACCTTCGACTTGAAATTGTTTACTGTAGGCGTCACGACCTGAGGATAAATTATGCTTAGGAGACCAAAAGGGGTGCCGATTAGTCGATGCTTCTGTTGAGGAGCTCCTCTTTTCCACTATTCCCTCGTTAACGTGGGCCTGCATTTCGCTGATCTCGATTTTTCGGCATGCGTCTTCAAGTCTATCGACCGTTGCGAAATCGGAAAGTGCAATAGCTCTTATGTATTTTGGTAACAGATTCTTTCTAATAATTCTGACCCTTTCCCTTTCTGTAGGAACACAAGGTAGCCGAAGGAACTGGTCCTCCATAAACGAAATGAATTGAACAATAGACTCCTGCGGGCTTTGTTTGCGCTCGCGTAGAAATTCTATTAACTGATCAGTATGAAGAAGAGGCTCAAATTGTTTAAGGAATTGTTTCACAAAATCTTCGTAATGTGAGAAGCTATCGAGCTTTCTCCTATACCACTTTAGTGCAGAACCCTCAAGCAGATCGGATATCCCAATTAACAAATCAAATTCATTAACCTGTCTTGATCTTGAGTAATCAGCTACTCTTTGAAGGAAGGCTGAAGCGGAATCTTCGTTGTCACCAGAAAATTTTAAGCCCCACTTGTATAACTCAGGTGGAGGCCTCATAAGGGGAGGATCTTCTTTAGGAAGGTAGGGTTTGATGCTATCATTGTTAGCATGTGAGCTAGTATTGTGCAACAGGATGGTATGTGGGTTCTTTTTGGAGAGTTACGCGAATTTTCAGCGCATACCTCGGCATTAAGATTCAAGCCTTCTATTCTATCTTCAAAACTAGCTTGGATCGGAGAACGGTCTTTCGTCTGCTTGAAATTTGCCTTCCAAGCGTCGTATTGAGCCTTTTCTAACTTCCGTTTCAAATCCTTGCCTTTTTGCAGAAGGGATTCTTTCACTGATCTTAACGGTTCATTTTCCTCCACCCCGAGATCTACCCTGCGTAGTCTGGCCAAAAGTAGATCTAGGCGAACTGCTAGTACCTCATTATAAGAGTTCTCCTTCTCGGAGAAATCGTCCTCAAAATCTTGTAGTATGGCTTTGCATTCATCAAAATCATCCTCGGGGGATAAATAGGAAGTAATACCGGCGGGATCTAAATTGGCCTCTTTCTTAAGCTGCTTAGACCACCAAGATATTCTACCGGAGACTGTATATATTTCAGGTGTCACATTGCGACAACGCATCTCGTATTTTATGTCTGCGTCAGCACAAAAGGAAGCAATCTGATCGTACGACATGTTGGACCCAACACGGATACCTAATATTTCAATAGCTTATGTAAGGTTAGTACTGTACGTGGTATCACTTACTTGAACCGCAATCGTACTCAGATCTACAGTTCAGGAAATAGTAATTGGTCGGAAGATTGACAAAATTTTGATTTTTATCTGCGATCCCAAAAAAAAAAAACTGGAAACGAACGCATTTGAAAATGACTACGGGTCATAAGAACAATACCACATAGTATATGTATAACCACCCATGAAATAATCAACGTTAATTCAAAAAGAAAACATATTTGGGTTACAATGGCTTTTTATTCCACGAAGGAAGAAATTCAAAGTCCAATTCTTACTCCGGCAATACACGTCCGATGCACCCAACATATATTCGTTGTTCGCGATATGATATAGTAAGCATGCAATCCCCCTTACCACTGTCTGTCAATATTTCATCGTTGTTGTTTTTAGCAATGTTTAAAATGTGCTCTTGCTCTGGGTTTTTTCAATTTCATTCGAATAATCATAAGTTAAGTCCTAACTTTCACACATACATAGGCCTTGTGTTTATCTTACCAGGCAGGCCCTAATCAAGTTTGAAAACTCAAAGGGTTTAAAACGAATGTGTACCTTTGTACCTTAACTGTACTCTTTTGGTGCTAATGCAACACAGAAAAAAAAAAGAAATTATTCATACCAATTAATACACGTATACCTATGTACTTAGCACAGTTACGTGAGGGAAAATTTCTTATTTCACCTGAATACCAGATGCCACTTGGAACTAATAAAGTCCACCTGAGGAAAACTAATTTACAGCCACCTTGTAGCAATTTCAGATCTTGATGTACGATTTGTTACTTAGCTTTGAGAGCTGTATTTTCGCTAACAATGGTGATCACTGGCTTAACTAAATTAACTATCAAATTAGAATTAACTGCTGACCGAGCACTAGAAACACAACTGCGACTGTAACCACGAGAATGACCGCGACGGCTTTACCCAATCTTTTAATGAAATGATTAGGAATAAGTAATAATGAGCACTAGCGCTGATGACAGCCGCAGCACTTTAGCAATGTACATATAAACTGGTCTTCGAAATCCCAAATTAAAATTTTGTGTTTTGTGCGACTTTTCCTAGTAGTCTAACGTAAATAATGTATGCGCTGCGATTGCTAGAATATTTACATGTTCAATTTAGCTTGTTAGCAATAATCGATTTCCGTAATTATATTTTCAATCAAACCGAATTTTATTTCGCCCCCGTCAATTTGTAGGTTATGTCTGTTTTCTGGTTGTATTAAGTATTAATTTCAGTTTTCTTGAATAAGGAACTGCAGAGATATTGTGGACCTATATGGTCTTAAATCACTGAAATATATTTCATTTGATTATTCCAAAGGCACCAAATCCCGGTTGAGCCCCCAGAATGTAAGCTGAACCAGGCCTAGGGGTAGTTCAACTTGCATTTAACACTCTTAGAATAGAAAAGCTGAAAGGTATGTTAAAACTGATAAGACTTTCTTGTGTAAATGAACGAATATAATTGTTTAGCTTGAAGCTCGAGTTACAGGTTTTTGCTTGACACTGGTACACGAGTGAGCACCGTAGTGCATACTGCCCTACCTGCGGCCGTCCTACTGATAAAATTTTCTTTTGCTAACTAGTTACGGGCTAATGCTAACACAATCAAATGCTTAAATTAGTTAGTACTTGTTAAATTTTGTTCAATATAAGTTTTTAGGGGTTATGTAATTTACTTATTATTTTACTTAATTTCGGTGCGGTCGCTCCAACGAGGGCGATGTCTGCTCTAATTAATCACGTGCTGGTATTTGAATAAAAATTCCCAGGGGATGATTACAGGAGTTGAAAATCCGATTTCCTTTGGTAATTCGGGTGAACTTAATCCGGTTTCTTCCTTTTACAGGTTTGTATATCTTCCTTGATTGCGAAGATGTGCCTCGATTCCACCTTTTCTCTCCTTAATTTTTGAAAACACTCCTTTTGTCTCCCAGCGGCCCTTTTTACTGTCTTTTTGCAACTTGCTGCCCTTCCTTCCTCAGCTTTTTTTATGACATCCGGAAACCCGAGCAAAAAATCAGCTGTTCCGTGTCATCCACTGAACTGCAAGCCGTTAAAACTGGCATTAAGGCACGACGACAGTGTCGATATATCGAATTAAATGCTCATATAGTTATTCAGCGCAAAATTGTAATCAATAGATGTTAAATTTATTCTTTAGTTATTAATTTATTAGTTATTATAGTTTATCATTACGGATTTATTTCATTTTAATTTCATTAGGGTTTACTTATGTACATACATATATATATATATAATTAAAATAATTGTAATCAATTTCAATTTCTATTTTGGTTCAGGTCAAGCAAAATCCTTAACGTTATGGATTTGAATCTATTTATTAACAAAATTATCAATCGCCGAGATTTACTAGGCTCTTCATGAACCGGTACCTCAGGACAATTATCAATGAAATTCCCACCTGCGATTCTAGCTTTCTCATACGTTACATATATGGCAACACTCTCCATAACTAAAAAAATATGCGAAAACGTGCATTGAGAGCATGCCCAGACACCTAGCAGAAGTAATTGCGGCAAAGGGAGAGGTAACGAAATATTAGGAATTTTTGTCGGATTTTGTAATTTAAAAGCCAATACGGAAAATTAAATAGATACTAATAACTGACATGTTGTTTTCTTGCTCTAAACTAAGCCTCAAATAAATTAAAAATAATTTCATTACTTAGAACACGATTTATGAATTTTTTTAATATTACCAGGAAAATTTCATTTTTTTCAAAGTGTCCCTAATAATTTGGAAACCCACTGTACATACCTACATATTCTATTTGGTTTTGATCGAATCAAATGCAGTAATAGAACTGCTACACTTACGAAAATCGATTCTTGATTTTTTTTAATGGCGTACGCGCATCACATCGTAATCAGTAATTCTCTTTTCATACCAACCTCATCCACGTACCGTGACTCCCTTTTTAACTTTAACTAATGTGGAACAATCTACAGCCTACTCATGCTCTCTAATCCCACAAATTATATACAAGTTAATCTTGCATAATAGAAACGACCTCAGACAAAAATGTTGTAAATATTTTTAACAACATGTTCCTAATATTTGGCTTACCCTAACCTAACTATAGTTATATTCTAGACTGAGATATTCGCGTTTTGTAACCAAGTAACTTTGTATTAGGCTTAGATACTAAGGTTGTGCAATAAAGTAATATTCAATTCAATTCAATTCTAATTCTAATTTAAATTCAATTTATTATATATATACAGGGTGTTTCATAATTGGTGCACCTGCCTAAATGCAACCGTTTTTGAGTTATTCCCGTTTCTATGATGCATTATTTCATTAATTTTGCTAATTTTGCGTAGAATTGCCCGATTTCTATCGTCAGTAGCAAAATTAACGAAGTATTGAATCATAGAAACGGGAATAACTCAAAAACGCTTGCATTTAGGCAGATACATGTGCTTAGTCAAATTAAAGGTAACATTTCGGGATTTCTAAATCTTGTAATAAAACTGCATAGATATCATGCATTTTGGCAGAAAAATCGTTAAAATTTGAAAAAATTAGGAATTTTTTTCCAATTTTTTGACTTTGACGTCCTACTACTTCCGACGGATGGTGACATGAAGGCTGATTGGGCATTCATTAAAAAGCTTAGACGGTTTGCTATCATCTGAGATGACCTTGATAGGGTGTATATCAAGATAGTTACAGGGTGTAAAGTACTAAAAATCTTAAACGCCCCTATCGCCGAAACGACGCGTCTTATCCCCCCTTCACCTTATAATTTTTTCTTGCCTCCACCTCAGCTATCAAACCCTTGAGCTAGGTGCACCAATTATGAAACACCCTGTATATAACTACAACACTATTCATATATATTCGTAGCAATCCACCAGTAAAACCATGTAAGTGCCTGTGTAATAGAGAGGTTCAAAGCTACTTTAAATACATTGCATTGGTCTGTATAATATAAAGAAAAAGCATATAACTAGAGTTGAGTACATAATTCAGATAAAGTGTTTACAAAATAGTGTATAACATTACTAATTCATACTACACCACTAAATCTCAGTTAAACTGCTGAGTGACTTGACCGAACATATACAAAATCACATAATTAAAATGCACGTAATTCTGAATATGGAGTTCCAAAGCTTGATTGTATGAACGAAGAACAGGCGCTGGGAAGTTAAGTAGAAAAATCTATTGCTATATCTGTTAGAATTGCCGAAATTGAGAAGGTGAAACAAGTATGCTGGAAAGCGAAATTTCATTAACTTGACCAGGACAGTAAGACACCGATAATTTAAATAGCAGAAAAAGCCACAACCAAATACAGAGTTACTAAAACGCGACACATGGTCAAATCTACGGAAATTAAATATGTATCTGATCATAGCATTAAAACCATATGAAGTTTATGTGAATTATTGTAATCAAGCTGGCCATACACTTCACACCCGAATATGAGCACAGGAACAAGGACAGATCGGCATAAGAATAATCTTGTTTCAGTAGGTGTAAAGTTACTGGCGTACCACAGAGAGTGAAAAGAACCATAGACTTTACGAATGACAGCCGAGATATGATTGTCCCAGGTTAGTTAAAGTATTGTTAAATATAACTCCAAGATTGCGAGCAGTCTCTGCAAAAAGAATAATTTCCCCAGGAGAGAAGCCAGTAGTGTCAGTGTTGGTTCTGTTAATTAACAAATAGTTAGATTTACTGGCATTAAGCTTCAGGGCATTGACCACAGTCCAGTCAAGAATGCTTAGTAAGTCGTTATTAATGCAACTAGTGCCATCTTCAAAAAGACCAAGCGATCTTGACAGGTATAGCTGAGCATCATCAGCATGTGTAACACACTCGAAGATATCATTAATGAACAACGAGAGGGACACCAGAACCAACTCGTAGAAGAGACGAAGAAGAACCATTGCAGAAAACACTCTGAAATCTATCAGTAAGGTAATTGAAAATCAAATGTGTTGTGGACGCCGAAAAATTTAATTTTGTAATTAACTTCTTACAAAGAAGATTGTGATCGACTACATCAAACGCCTTAGAAAAGTCAAACAAAACTAAAATAGTAATATTATCGGCATTAATTGCCCGTCGAATATCTTCAGAGACATTTAATAGCGCTGTCGAGCAACTGTGACCAGGGCTAAAACCAGACTGATGTTCATGAACAAGACCGTGTTCATGTAAATATTTAGAGATTTGGACAGAAATTAACTTCTCCAAAACTTTTGATAGGATTGGTAATATACTGTTACGCGCTACAAAAGCGACACAAGCGACACTGTTGGAAATGGAAACAACTTTAGGTTAGTAACATCTTAGTAAACTTCGGGTTCGGAGAACGGAATATTCAGGAAGGTTTTAGTATAATTTGTAGAGTATAAATACGGCGCGGCGGAGTCTAATTTCAGACAGTGAAGTGAACGAAGTAATAATTACAAGTACAGTACTAGCGATAACTAAAGAGTTGATTTGATAATTGTTTGTGAATTGTGAGAATAAACAGTTAAATAAAGAAAGAACTTTTGAATTATATCTCAAATATTCTGTTTTAAATAAAGAACTCATGATAATGATGATAAGAAACGCAAAGGCGGCAATGACAAGGATTACAACGGCTATAAAAAGGGCAAGAACATTGATGATAAGAGACGAAAGAAAAATAGAAGCATGGAAGTGTTTCAATAGAACATTAATCGAACATTTAAGGAAGGTAGTCAACTATAATCATCGCAATTGGGATCGAAATATTCCTATATTTCTAATGGCTTATATATCAGCCGTTTTTAATACGACTGGACAAACCCCAGCGAAGATCATATTCGGAAGGAAGATGCGTTTACCTAGCGACCTCAAGCTTGGTACACCCAGAGATGAACAAAAGTTACCAGACGACTACATTTCAGAGCTCAGACAACGATTAGCCGATGTGCACGAGGTCACGAGAGCGAAATTAGCAGCCAATACTCATCGGATGAAGACCCGCTATGACTTACGTGCTAATTCAGCCGGATTCAATGAAGGTGGCCTTGTTTGGCTGTGCAGCCCGAAACGACGTAAGGGACGTTCTCCAAAATTACAACAACAGTGGGAAGGACCGTATTCAGGATTCAGCGTGGTACAAGAAGTTTGTGTACATACTGCGAGCATCAAGATTGCAGACCACCTGTTGTTCGAGACGAACAATTTTAAGAGGGGCAGTTTTACGCGATACAACTTTAGATTAGTGACATCTTAGTAAAATTTGGGTTCGGAGAACGGAATATTCAGGAAAATTCTAGTATAATTTGTAGAGTATAAGTACGGCGCTTCTCACACAGAAGACGGAGTCTAATTTCAGACAGTGAAGTGAACGAGTAAACTATTTGGATTGTGATAATTAGAAGTACAGTACTGGCGATAAGTAAAGAGTTTATTTGATAATTGTTTGTGAATTGTGATTGTAAACAGTAAAGTTAAATAAAGAAAGAACTTTTGAATTATATATTAAATATTGTGTTTTAAATAAAGAACTAAAGCCACGCTCGTAACAATACTAATGGGACGATATTCACAGGGATTAACTCCTGTAGTTTTGGGTAGAGGGATGATCTTTGATTTTTTCCAGGAAGTAGGGAAGCGAGAAGTCGTGAGACATAGGTTGAAAATATGAGTTAAAATTCTTGTGGCCTTAGACTTTACACGAAAAAAGGTGTCAAGCACTTCATCAGGATATACACTAGAAAAACTAAAAGATGAGAAACTGTGGATGGAGTGAATTAAGGACTAGTTGAAAGGAGAAAAAGTGGAAGAATTGAAGGAATTAGTGAACGAGGTAAACATCGTATTAAGCTCATCCGAATCTGGTATCGAATTAGAAACATTTTTAGCTTTGATACCAAAGACTTTAAGATTCTTCCATAGTAATTTAGACGGCAAATTAACTTTGAGCTTTGATGAATATTAGTATTTCGAAGGATTCAATAGTCCCCCAAAAATTCAGTTATAATAAATCGCTTCCACTTCGCAAATGCAAAATCCCTAGCTGCCATTAATTGTCTAATGCGGGATGTAAACCAAGGGTATTGCGGATTAAAAATATTCTTTGTAATGAGAGGAATATATTTATCATGAAAATAGTTTAATGAATTATTTAGGTAACCAATTTATCATTAACATCAGTCATATAGTAAACAGCATCCCCCAAGGAAACATTCAAGCTTCGAAGTCAAAAGCTTGAAGATCAATCGAGCCATAGGCGAAAAATGAAAACGAGTTTGATGAATAAACTTTATCTGGAAACAAATCATACGTAATCATAATAAGATCATGATCCGATATACCTGGAAGTGATACCTAATTACAAAATACAACAGAGCAAGATTGGACATAAGAAAAGTATCAAGTAGGGAAGATGAACTGTTTGAAAAATGTGTAGGTTGTTGATTTACACGGTGCAAATCTAAGGCATCAATTGAAAGCTAAAATGTATTGGTCTGACCAGAAGGAGTAATACGATTTTAGTTAAAGTCACCACCAATAATCACATATTGATACTGTCGAGCTAAATGAGATAGGTCAGAAATAAAGGCCTCCAACTAAACAACTCACGATTCACTCCCACTACTCAATATGAACTTGCACTACTTGCACTTAAGGGACTTATTAACAAAAATCGCCACACCGCCACCACGGCACCCTTTCAAAAAATTCTACGATCTGATAGGCTAATTTGGGAATCAAAAAATCTGGTTTAAGCCATGCTTCGGAGATAAAAACAATATCGAGTGTGGAATCTCAAAAAAAATTCACGGAATTCGTGTATCTTTAGCAACAAACTTCTGGCTTTTAAATGACAAAATTTAAGTCCGTCAGCCTGTTTGCTCAAAATATTTAATAAAATGCGCAGCTTCTCTGCCTCGTTCATACAATCATCATAATGCATTAAAATTCAAACAGAAAGGTCCGGCAGTGACACTCGCCCGATCAAGGAAAGACTTCAGTCGATTACAATATTCATAGATCCAGCACTTGAGAAGAGACTTATGACGAATATTAGCAAGGTCTTAACAGAATTCAAAAATGAAATTTCCGACAAAATTGACCAGGCTGTTACGGCTCTCCGAGGGGAAATTGATTGCGTCAGACACACCAATTAGTTTTTGTCACGCAGAGTTACATTGCTGGAAAGTGAGATTAATGATATGCATCGAACTCACCGTTTAAATGATGTCGTTATAAGAGGCATTCCCGCTCGGAGGAAAGAGAACTCTTGCGACCTATTCGGTAAGGTTGCCACTGCGATTAATTATCCATCACGCCATACATTGATGCCTTTCGGTTGAAGATGAAGAGTGCTGGCCCTGGCGGATCCTCATCAGCTAATTCTGCTCCGATCATTTTAAGGTTTACGGCACCTAATGAAAAAAGAGCTTTCTTTAAAGCTCTTAAAATTCATGGGCCACTCTTGCTGAATCAAATTGATGATGGTTTTACCTCCGAGAGTATTATTTATTTTAATGAGAGCCTGACTCGTCATAATTATGCTATCTTTCATGAGGCATGCCAGTTGCACTCTCAAAACAAGCTGTTTTCGGTGAGCTCTGGAAATGGATTTGTTTATGTGAAAAGGAGAAAAGATGATTCGTCACTGCTTTGGACAGAAATTGTATGATTACAGCCCCAGGAACAAAGAATAAATATGTAACTACTTTGCCCAGGAAACTCGACTGCGTAAATGGATGAAGATGAGTAGCTATGATATCATATTTAATTTTTTCAAAGATATTAATGCATCTGATAAGTGTGTTATACTCTTAGTTTATATTACATTAATAATATCTGGTGTTAAATTTATAGTTTTTTTCTTGAAGCTTTCTCTTATTCTTATTCTTATAGATTATCTGCCAGGAGTTTGTGTTGTAATTTCTAAGTTACACTACTGTGTGCTATTAATTAATCATTTATTATATTGTATTCTTTGCTAATTTTTTTGTTGCCGATTACACACTCTTACCTTCCCTATTAAGCGGTGGCCTTCTGAATGTGCCCCTGTTCACGTTGTCTGAATTGAACTTTACGTAGTATATTACCATGGACCAGATAGGAACTATGCTAAACATTTTTCGCTCAAGAGTGGATGGCCTGCAAGGCTTTTGCTGTTTCCGAAATACACGCTATTGTAGTGTCAGAAATCTGGCTACATAGTCATATTCCGACAAAATTGGTCGGCATTCCTCGATTTAAGCTACATCGTAATATGGTCGAGTCGGAGGAGGCATTAGAATCTACATATGTCAGAGATAGTCTTAAGTCGGTTACCATTGGCTTCTCTTCGTCCCAGTCTTTGGAATTTATATGTGTTGCAGTCAAGTCTACTTCTGATAGGTGCATTCTTGTTGCTTCTTACTTCCCGCCTAATATGTTTAGTCTGGAGAATGCACTTGAATTTGAGAGCACCATAACTTCAATCATACACCGCCATGATAATGTGATTATTGCTGGCGATTTTAATGTGAATATTTTAGCTGATAATTCTGTTACTGATATTCTCTTGCATATGTTTCAATCATTAGATTTGAAGAGGGTCAATATGCTACCGACATATTGTGGCGTTGCGAATCCTTCCCTTCTTGACATGTTTTTGCTGATAGATAAAGATAACGTTTTATTTTTCAACCAGGTTAGTCCACCAAGTTATCTGGGCCATTATTTATTATTTTTAACATTTAGATTCTCATTAACTACAACAAATGTTAATATACTAGAACCATACCGCAATTATAGTGGTATAAATCATGATGTTTTGTTAAATGATTGCTCAGAGCTCCTTTGGTCAACGGTTTATGAGTGCACTGATGTAAATGATCAGGTGGAAATTTTTGAGACTCTAATCCACTATCTTCGCGACAAGCCTGCGCCTCTCCGAAGGGCGCGTAAACGCTTGCAGTCATTTCCATGGTTTTCTGAAGAAATTGAAAACTTAATTTCGGAACGGGAATTTCTATTTCGGAGATATAAGAGGCTAAGAACTACTAAGTCACACCGATTAAGATTAAGATGCAGGAGATGCCTGGAGTTCAGGCATCATGAGTTGAATTGCACAAAAACCCCAAAATGTGATACCTGCGGCAAGTCAAAGGCCAAAGAAGATGAAAACCACGTGTGTGACAGCATATTCTGCATTGGATGCAACCAGGCGAGAGATCATTCCACACTGGACAGACAATGTCCAAGCTTTGAGAGGGAGAAAGCCATAGTGAAGATCCAGGTTGATCAACACATAACACGGTATGAGGCTAGAAGGAAATGGTACGCCATGTATGGGAACCTCGCTCCGGTACAGAACAGCCAGAGCAAGACTATACCTGGCTTCTCCTTTGCGACCGTCCTCAAGGACAATACTTATACACAAAACACAACAGTTACCAAAATTGAAAATCAAGGACAAAGCCACCCACGGGATGAAACCACCCCACTTACGATAAAAAGAACAGAAACCAAACCAAGCAAAACACAAGAAATAGCACATAATACAAACAAAAGCAAACCAACTACCATAACAGCAGAAGCAGAACGAATCACTACACGGGCGATCGTTCACAAAACAGGTAACAATACACCAACAAAGAAAACCGTAACAGAACAAGCAAACATGTCAGAACAAACACTCGTGGCAAAACAGAAAAAACAGAGAATGTCGCGGTCGAAACAGGCCCGGCAGTTGAAGAATTTCAAATCCTCACAGGAAACAATTACACCTTTGGGGCAGCAAGCCTCGAAGACGCGAATGCGCTCCTGTCGTTGACTCCAGGATCTTTTAAGGAGTTAGTTACACAAAAGATTATACACACACAACAAGACATAACACCACACAGAATACCAAAAACAATAACCGGAACTTTTTTACCAGTGTCGGATGACGAAGACATAACGGACAATACAATACATTAGGGCAATCACTTCCCAGTGCCAATAACGGCATCCAATCGAACAAAATATGTGCAGAAGTTCGCGGAACCACTACAGAGACCTTCTTATACTCCAGTGGAACATATGCGGCTTCTACAACAATTTGGGCAGCCTGCAGCTGCTCTTGTCTAAGTACTCTCCAGCCATCCTAGCCATACAAGAGACACACATCTCTTCAACTGCATCACCTATAGCTATAAAGAACTACAAGACATATTCGGCCAACATACACTCCAACCGAAGGGGCGGGGTTGCTGTGCTGGTCAAAAAGGACATACCCTCCACCCAAATTCCAGTAAGTACTTCCATCGCAGCAGTAGATGTGAAAATACACATCAAGCCTGAGTTCAACGTCGTCTCTATTTACGTTGGAGCGGAGGACAGAGTCGACAGCAGGACTCTAAACTCCCTAGTGGAGCAAACCGGCGATCAAACTTTTCTTCTGGGAGACTTCAATGCGCATCACCCTTTATGGGGATCGCCACGGAGTGACCCACGGGGAAACAAGATTGCGGACTGGCTGGACGGTTCTGAACTCGTACTCTTAAATTATGGCTCCCCCACCATTTTAAATACAAGAAACACTCTGACTGGTGCGTAACTTCTAACCCAAAGGGCAGTGATCACCTACCTATCATCATCAGGCTTGACAGAACTCTTCCAGGAAGGGCACAAATTCCCAGATATATAGAACGTAGGGCTGACTGGGGAAAATTTCAAGATAAGGTGGAGGAGTACCTCCAGCTTCATCCTGCCAGCTTAATTGTGGACGAAGAAGCGGCATTTCTGGCGAAAGCCATACGCTTCGCGGCAAATAATAGTATTCCAATGAGCAGTAAAGCCAAAAAAGCCCAGCCCTCATGGCTAACGTCGCACGTTCTACAATTCGTGGAACGCAAAGACTCGGCCTGGAAGAAATTCAAGAAATTCCCAAATAGCATCAACGCAGTCAGTTACCGTAAAGTAAACGCCCTCATGAAGAGAGAGATCAAAATAGCCAAGAGACAATCGTGGCAAGATTTCGCTGCAAGCATTAACGCACAAACGTGTATGGGGGAAAATTGGCGAAAGGTCAGAGCCATTTGTGGCAGACCCACTAAAGCAGGCATCACAGGCCTTAGAATAGGAGAAAAAATGGTTCAGGACCCGGCATTGATAGCCGAACACCTGGCCGAACATTTGAGACAGTACTCTAGTGACGACAATCAATCTGTCGCCTATATAAGACTAAAAGAATTGTGCTATGGAGTCGGCCCTGGAACTGCTCCTGCCCCCCAGCACTGTTCACTTCAGCAACCCTTCTCACTCAAGGAATTTAATAACACCCTTAATGCCTTCGGCGGCACGACACCCGGGCTTGATAACATAACCTTTAGCATGATCAAGAAGGCCCCAAGAGCCTGGCAAAACAGAGCGGTCAGACTATATAACCTAGTCCTCAGTCTAGGTAAGTTTCCACGCGAATGGAAACTTGCTGAAATCAGACCAATACCAAAGGTTGCAAATAGGGCTCCAACCCCCTCTGAGGTAAGACCAATATCACTATTGAGCACAACATCTAAGATCCTGGAGAAATTGCTGGCAAGCAGATTATCCTGGTTTCTGGAGAAAAGGCTGCTGCCAACGGTCAGTAGTTACAGACCAGGCAGGGGGACTCAGTCTCTCTTGCAGGAGCTGAAGCACAACCTGGCATGTGCACTTGGCAGACGCCAGCACTCGGTTGTTCTTTCAATAGATCTAGAGGAGGCATTCGATAGAATACCAAGGCTTTCCGTTCTTCTACAACTGGAAAAGTGGAGTATAGGTAAGCGGTTCGTTGAAACGGTGGATTCCTTCCTCTCCAATAGGAGAATAAAAACAAGAGTTGAAGGACATTTTTCCAAAGTCAAACAACTACAAAATGGCCTCCCACAAGGCTCCCCACTCTCGGTCCACCTCTTCAACACGTATATACACTCCCTTGCGGAGAAACTGCAACAGATAACTGACCTGTACTACCACATATATGCAGATAATATAATTTGCTACGCCTCTGGTGAGCCTCCATTTGTTAACCACGTGCTCAACAAAGCCATTCGAGCCATCTCGTCTTGGGCCGACACAAATGGAGCCAAAATCGCTACGGGTAAACTGGAAGCACTGCATATCTGTAGAAGACGAAGCTGCAGACAAACGGTATTCAATAGTGATATGGCATCGGTAACATTGCTTAGGGAGCTCAAAATTCTTGGATTGATCCTTTCACACAACCTAAACTGGAATAAGCAGGCTTCCGCTGTGGCGGAGTCAATAAGGAGCAGGAATAATCTCCTCAAGGTAATATGCAGGAGAAATTCTGGACCTCCCCTTGACACTGCCACGAGGATAGCCAAGCAAATGGTCATGGGTAGGATAGATTACTGTCTCACAATGTACGGTCAGCTGAACAAAAAAAGTCTCAGAAAGATCCAGACAGCGCTTAATGCAACAGCAAGAATCTCCCTTGGTGCCCTCTGCACCACGCCTATCGCCAGCCTTCTAGTAGAGGCAGGTTTCCCTACCTTCTCCCAAAGAAGACAGGAACTTGCTGGAAACCTCGCCTTCAAAACGGTACACAACAATAAATCTCCACTACATCTCTTAGCCTTGGATATTCTTCATACTAATAGAACGGACACCAGGCGGATCCGCTCCGGACTGTACCGAGCGATCGCCAGTATACCTACAGCTCTCAGGCAAGCCCCTTTTTGTCCAGACGAAATAAACCCTGTGGAAAGCGTTCCGCAGTGGAAAGTACCGATGAAATGCATCATCACAAATGAAAACGAATACAAACAACTTAACAACGAAAACAAAATACAACTGCATACAGAGACAAAAATACGACTAAATACTGACAGAACAATCTACACGGACGCATCTAAAACAGAAGACGGCGTAGGGATTGCCATGATCACTCTCCACTCTTCAGATGGAATTAACTTAGGCAAAAAACTGCCAGCATGGACTGATGTTTTCACGGCAGAGCTCACGGCCGTATGGGAGGCTGCCAGATGGGCATCCAAACAGCAGGGCTCAGCTGTCATCTTCTCGGATAGCCTGTCGGCCCTCAAAGCCACAGCAAATCTAAAAAATATAAACCCGCTGGCAGTCAACTTCAGGAATATGCTGGCAACAAGAAAAATAACACTCGCCTGGTGCCCTGCTCATGTGGGAATTCAAGGCAATGAAAAAGCTGATCAGCTAGCAAAGAGAACACTAACGGAAAGTGGAGATGTGATCGCACCTCCAGCATATAAAGCCGTCAGGAGAGAAGCCAGGAAAAATATGGAGGCCACAAAGCTTTCTGAATGGCCTTTCTAGCCAGCCATCATAAGGTAGTGACCAAGCCGGACATGCCAAGAAAACAAATGATTGGGATGGCGAGACTTCGGCTGGGACACTTCCTAGCCGTTAAAAAATATCTGTTCCTGAGACAGCCACGCCCCTCATGCTACTTCTGCCCAGACACACCTTTTACGGCAGAGCATGTCTTCACACAATGCGAGGAACTACAAAGACAATTACACGGGCAAGGCATACGGAAAACTCCGACTGAACTCCTCAACTATAGGAAGGAGGACACAGACGCACTATTCCTCGCATTGAGGACTTACTTAACGAACTGTAACGCGGAGACCAGACTCTAACGGACAAACATTTTATATGAATTGAATTTTTTTTTTTTTTCCTTTGATTTATGTATTCTCAACTAACCCATTAACAACCCTAGCTAGTAAGCCTATAATAAGTAAATATGAATTATATTACGAAATACACTTAAACCTCTCACGATTAACAGCTATAAAAGTATTATATATATATATATAAAAAAAAAAAAATAACTAAAGAACTACAAAATGAATTACCTTAGCTTATATAGGGAAATACAAAAATGTATATATGGTATATGTAGATATATATATGCGCACAAATGTATATAGGAGGTATACATATATTCTACGCAATAGGAGTATGTATATTACTAGGAGAATAAAACAAACTTCCAATCAAAACAATACTAAGTTGCCCAGATGGACAAGTTGCCGTGGGCCAAATACATTAGTTTACAATAGGCTTACGCTCTTAGCGCTAAGAAAGGTATCCTAATGTTATAAATAAATAAATAAATAAATAAATAGGAAGACAGCTTTATCCTGACTTATCTCCCAAAATATTTTGGAGTAATTTAAGGCGCCTGGGCATACATGGTAAGAAAGATCGTGGCTATGAGCTGGATCCTGATGAACTCAATACATACTTTTCATCTGTGTCTCATGAATCGGAGCCGGCTCATAGTAACAATGTTGATATTCTGTAATCTGCATCTGATGGTTTTGCCTTCCGCTGTGTTACTGACGACGAGACATTGATCGTCACTAAGTCGATTAAGTCGAGTGCCATTGGTCCAGACGACATTCCTCCTCCCTTCTTAAAGCTACTCGTACCTGTGGTGCTTCCTGTAATAACTCACATCTTTAATACAATTTTAACATCTGCTATTTTCCCTAAAAATTGGAGGAAAGCTTTTGTTATTGCCATTCCTAAAATAACTCTCCGAGCAGATGATGCAAAAGTGCATCTGTATACCGATGATGTGCAGGTTTTCCTGAGTTGTCCCACTGGTATGTCGGAGGATGGTTTTTGTCGATGTTGTTTGTTGCTAACAATTTATTATTAAATACCGGTAAATCTATTACACAATCATATACAGGAGGGAATTGGAGCCTACTGATTTCCCCCGGCTGTTATGAATTCATCGGATATACCACACTCTAAATGTGTTGGAATCTTGGTGTGATGCTTAACTCACATATGTCATGTTGCGACCATGTTAAGAAAATATTAAATAATGTTTATGGTGCCTTAAGAAGACTCTGGCTTTCGGGATATCTCCTCTCCACCGCTGCTAAACTTATGATAGTAAAAATCCTTTTCACTTATGGAAGCCTTGTTTTCCCGGAATTAGACCATAATTGTTCTCGTAAATTGAATGTAGTTTTTAACTGTTGTATTCGTTTCATTTATGGGTAACGACGATATGATCATGTAAGTCCTTACCAAAGCGTAATCCTGTATTGCTCCCTAAGTACGTATCTTCAACTTAAAGCTCTAATATTTTTACAAAAGCTCGTGTATACTTGTAACCCTGATTATTTATGGGAACATATACAGCTTGCTCAATCTCTAAGGCATTTAAATTTAACTATACCTCGTTTTGTAACGTTAACTGACGCTCGTTCCAATTTTGTCCATGTACCTAGAATATGGAATTCTCTACCAGTTGAGATTCAGCGGTCGTGTATGGGTGGCGCATTCCGGAAGAAATTAATTGAATTGTTGAATACTAGTGATAGATCCTAGGGGGAGTGTGTCCTTGGCAATAGTAGTTTGATATATAGGTTAGGTAAGTTAAGTGAATTTGAATTTGAATCTTTATTTTATTTTTTCTTCTTTGTCTCACTTTCCTGCTCTCTGATAAATTTCATTCTGTGTATAGTTTATATCTCAGAAATATACAATTGAATATGTGTTATATTGTACATATCTAAAAGATTGTAAATCTTCTTGTACAAACCAATTACGTAAATAAATAAATATGAAATAAAACCACTCAGCAGCATTAATGTAAACAAACATAAATCTACAAGTAAATTAAGTGAAAAAAAAAAGTACAAACAAAAGAAAAAGTACAAACTAAAAAAAAATTTAAAAAAATAACAATAACTCAAAGAAAAATATTGTATATTAAAGAAGCAAATCTAAATATCATGCAACTCAAACTCGAGCGGGAAGTCCATCCAAATTAGCACTAAGGAACATATTTTTGTTCCGCATACAAAAAAATTTAATAATTATAGATGACTCGCCGGTCTTAGTACTAATACTTTTTGAGCGAAATATTTGCGCTGGCGACAGAAGACTATTTAATCCAAGTGATTTACAGAGTGTGGTGAAAAGCACTGGGAGGATTCCCTCTTTCAGAACTGGAACTCCACTAACAATTACATCAGAGGGTATCTAATAACGCTCGACATAATCAATACGATTAGTCACAGTGCACAGATTAGACTGCAAATCCACTAAGCTTTGTTTTAATTCATTGAACTTTACGTCAATCACTTTTAATAAATGGGACTCCAAATTACCAATATTTAATTTAATGCTCTGTGTCACATTTTGTATTTCGCTATCAAATGATGATTTTAATGAGGAGATTGTTATTTCCATTTGAACATTAAATGTGAAAATTTCAGCATTAATGGAAGCAGGAACACTTACATGTCACGGTGTCTTCTGTCGCTAAGCCAGCAACTGCAGCTGCACCAAGTGCACGTTTTGGAGGCATGGTTATACGTGCATAATGGAATCTCGAATAGAATACGTCAAAAATTCAATTACTTGTTTTTATTAACAATTAAAATATTTCTCATGACTATACTTGTGATGATTCAAAAAATCTTTGCAAACGACTTATATTTCAGCAAAGAAATAAAATAGTAACAAAGAATCCGAGAAAAAAAAACTCGTAGCTTCCTTGTTGTCAAATATTTCTTAAGTTACAAGAAAATCCTTTTCCCAAATAGGTTTAACAGAACGTGTGGGTAGAGATGCTGTCATCGTATGCCTCTGGGCAGCAAGAAGGAAAATAAATTGCCAATGTTATCACACACATAGGGATTGGTACATTTTTATAACATCTAATCCTCTAACGCTCTGCTAGCGTCTGTATGATCTTAAGCCTGTGTTTGGGACATTCTGTATCGAAATGTCTTGATTATATCGCACTTCATCAGGAAGAAATTTTGATAGAATTCGATGGAAAATTCATTTCGAAAGTGCTATAATGTTTTAGAAAAAAAAAGAATTAAAAGAATGACGGGATTTTAGTGTTGTGTTGACATAATCCATAATTTAGTAAGAAATATATTTCCCGGGAAAATACAATCTCTGCCTGTCTATCTATTTTCCTGTGTCAGTCAGGTCAAATGTATGGACAATGAATTTAAGAGTTGGTTCATGGCTGTGCCACATCAAAAATGCCAAGAATTGGAAATTGGAAAAAATGCTATAACTAGATCGTATTTCCCAACCTAATCAATCAAATACTTAATTATTTTTTTACTTGCCTCAATGAGAAAAATTACCTGTACAAATACCGGACACTTTTTACACTAAATTTTATTAATTTCAACTCATTGGATAATTGCAGTTGCACTAAATGCGTATCATTTGATATTTAAGTCATTCAAATCCCTTTTAATTCTCAACTGAAAATGTCTTCAAAGGAGTTGAACAATGACAATCTGGCCCCCATTATACATATATACAGTTATAAGCTACAAAAATATCTCAATATTTGCAGCTAACATCATGGCATAAAAGTATTTTCTTCGGGCGCCCCATTTGCCCTATTTGAGAATTAGTACCTATAGCAGTCGTTCGAGACGATATCATAGTGTCAGCATTTCGAAAAATTGATCCTAAGAAAATTTATCTAAAGTACTTCAGCATTTGATTTTGTCTGCCGACCTAATCCGCATTTAATTGAATGCTCTCCTGTTTTTGTGCTTTGGGATTTAATGCTAGTATAGTGCCGAATATTTGTGCACAGACTCTTGGATCCAGCAGCAAAATGTTCGATTTAAGGAGAGACAAGAGCCCGAGTATTTCTTAATATTGAAATTAAAGCTTATAGTGAACGGGATATATGCATGTATAGGTACCTATTGTGTCACAATATGTCCATCAGCAAACGGATTTTCGAACACATATGTAGAATTAAGTTCCATTATCTAGTAATGAACAGCTTATATCTAGCTTAATAGGGCATGAAAAAGGATTTATATTTACGTATCCACTATTGTAGTATTGTACGAAAGGATGTGATTATTAATGGTTAATGTCAAATGGAATATTATACTAGAAATAGTTTTGCTGAAATTTTGAAAGCTTATGTACATTAGTGAATTGTATTACAAGTGTAAAGAGCGGTTTGAGCGGTTATAAGATTATATTACGTTTACAAGTTATTTTTTACATTCCAAAAGCTCAACTAAAGCTCTCATTATAGATTACATCTCTTAATGACCCTTTTCTATTCGAGACCCTTCTCCCCAGAGATATTATTTAGTCCTGTGTTATTCCCACAAAAAAATTATGTAATTTCACTACAATAATCGTTATCAAAAAATTATCCAATCTTTATTGTGCTACATTTCCAGGCATGTTTATCTTGTGTAAATTTATGTATAAATTTTACAAACAGAGGAATACAAATATAATAATTACATGTAGCTATTTTTCATTACTGCGTACTCAGCTTCCCGCGGCAAGTAGCGCGGGACAAGACTAAATTTTGAAAGATGAAACAGAACTTCTTTCCAAATCATAAGAAACCTCAACCTACCAATTTTTTGTGGAAACCCAACACCCAATCTCTGTAAAGGACCCCTACCTTTCAATAAATAGAGGAAATACCAATTATGAGCTACTCATCATATCATCATAAAACAATCGAAGATAAAAATCAAACTCAGTGATAACCAACTTTTAAAATCTAAAAATTGGTCTATAAGACCAATTCTTACGATACCCTAGATGAATGTCCATATGTAATTTCGCATTGTCAGTCATCACACTCTGCAAGTTTTGATTGTTAAAGTGGTTTACGCATATATTTCTAGAACGGTTCGTCGGACAGTAAAACCAATTTCATAGGTTTTTATAATCTGAAGAGAGTTGTACTGAAACAACAAAAACGTCTACGAATGACTGTTTTCACAACATATGTAAAGAGCCTAAATTTTTGTATGGCAACACCAAGAAGGAGTTCCCCGATTTTGACCATTTTTGAAATTGTATTTGTTATTTCTATGAAAACGCCGTGTAAAAACAATCAGCTCTCTACGTCGACACGCTCTCAGGCAGTGTCCAAGTATATAGTAAAAACCGAAATTTTTGTATAGCAACCATATGAAGGAGTTGCCCGATGTGTCCCATTTTCGAACTTAAATCTACATTTTTTTTTTTTTTTTAAGGACAGCTCTCTAAGTGAACGCGCTCGAGAGTTATCGAGGATGGGGCAGGCAGACAGACATGCAAAAATAACTTAAAATAACTATTATACTATTATATCCAATCCATTTTGGTCTGCCTTCATTAATTCTATGCGTTACAAACGGAATGACAAATTTCATCATCTAGAGTATAATAACATAAAACACTGACCTGCAAGAGAAACTGTTAATAACGTTTATTTGCTATTGTACTACTTCTAACAGGTAGAAGTTCTACGCGTTTGTATTCTAAATATAGATGACCACAACAAGATGTTATCGAATTGATTAAAACAAAATAAAAATTGTAAATTCCTATCTACGTCGCTTTCTAAATTGAAAGAGCATTTGAGACCTACATACATTTTGTAAAGAATATCCAATTCCCTTTAAATTACCGGAAAAACTTACCCATAGAATTGACAATTTAGTGAAGCTATCAATTCTAGTTTCAATTAAGTGTCGCATTGGGCTTCACCCTTGTTCCGTTACAAAAAACGAACGAACGGTCAAATATGTGTTTGTTAAAAAAAAAAAGAAAAAGAAAAAAAGAAAAACATAAATATAAGGATGTGGAGTAGAGACCTTTATCACTCTCGAAGAATGGTTTGCAAATTTAACAGAATTTAAATTGTTCTTTGACGTTTTGCACTATTTGTAGGTAGAGGATATAATGTAAAAATGGTCCATATTCCATGAGAGATATAGCTTAACAAATTGGCAAATAATTAATTTTTGCAGGTGAATGACAAGGTGACTAGTGACTAGTAGTGGCATAATATTTCGATGATTATACTGTCTATGATTTTGCTTTTCAGAGAATGCCCTAGTGGAAGTTTGGAATAATTTCAGAAAATTTCGAGTTAATACACATGGATTCATTGATGATTCATGAAGTCATTTATTGCCATTATAATACAAGTGCTACTTTGAAAGCCGATATACATATCTCGTACACTTTGACATAGAAAACAATTCAAATCAGACAAATTAAGAAAATCTGTTGCTACCTCCAAATTAGTAAAAAAAAAAAGTACAAAGATTCCCTCAATAATTTCGCCTTCGAGAAAGATATCTAATCGAGAGTGCAGTGATATCCTAAGAAATTCCACTGGATCGTCATTCCGTTGGCAAAATATCTCCAAGACAATTTTTGTTGCATGCGGACTACATCAATACCGCTACAAATAAATAAAAGATTATGAACTACAGTACCAGTCTCTGATTTTCAAACGAATTCTACATAAATTTTATCTAATCATACCTGTCATTTGAATTAGCTGTTCAAGAGGCGTTATATTTTGAAAATGTGATGTAGGGGGATAATACCCCGCACATTTTCAAATTAATAATAATTTATACAAACTTAGGTGGTATCTTCAACGAATGCAAGGGAATAACAAAGTTTTGTGAAAAGCTCTTATGTTGTTCTTACAGAGCCATAAATCATATTTTGCTTAGAAAGAATAATTCCAAAACTCCTCTCAATTAATAATAAGAATAATTCCGAGAAATAACAAAGTAAATGCGCACGTTTATGAGAAGAACTTAAGTATTCTTTCTCCTCGAATAATATTATTAAGTCTTTCAATTTATTTGAAAGTCGAAATTTTATATCGAAACCCAAAAAAAAACCATTGTGTGTGATTTATTTCAAAGTTATATTTAACTTTCAACTACACGCTCAAGGATAATTTTTTGTTTTCTTTAGAATATATATGATGAGTCGCAAGGAAGATAAGATGCCTAGCCTAGAAATATATGGTATCTATCAGAGATTGCATATATGTATGTACATACATAATTGATATAGCCAAGAAGGAAGGAAAGCAGCAACTTTACCTGAGCTCTTCAAATATTCAAATAAGGAAGAGGATTATTTCAAGTAGAAAGAGATCTCAATATCTTTCTCATATGGAAGTGATTCGGTCTACGTTAATATTTCAAATTTGCAATTACAATTTTCTTATTCTTTTATATTTTTCATAAATAAATATCTGTGCAGGAAACGGTATGAAAATATTAAATCAGAGAACTGTAACAATGTTATCGAAAAAGATGTTTGTTGATTGTTTTATTCAATATATATGTACAAAGTATTTCAATGAAAGTTCTTACTCAGAAGAATAAAGTTATAACATGAATTGTATGGTGAAGCATCACTTAACGAAAAAAATCACTGAAAATACTCCAGAAGCTCTAGAGTGTATTGGTTCGACGCAAATAGCCGCAAATTCGCTGATCCGTGGCTACGTGCGAACGCCACAAAGAAAATTGTTCCGTTCTAGAAGTAAAATTGTTCCTAGCCGGTGAAGATGTCGAGGTCTCCACATCGATACCAGTTTTGCCTAAAATGTCGGAACACGTGGAACCGAGACGTCAATGCCAGGATGAACATTTTGAAAATTGGCGTGGCCCAACTCCAGTGCTGCGCATTGCACCCAAACTACAGCAGAATCACCTGGTTATAGCAATGAATGACTGTGTTGATGGAAAGAGGAGCTTAACTTAGAGAGCCGTGGGAGAGCCGTTGATGAACGGCCTAATTTCTGACGGAATTTTAGGTTATTCTAAAGCACCGTACGTAAGAACGAAATCAGCAGCTCTCCGTAGCTATTTAAAATGCTGGTTCCCTCGACAAGTTTAACACACAATTCTCTAGTGTATCAAGTCATATAAAATTGAGGTGCTGGGGGCTAAAACACATGTTATGTTTTCTTAGATGATAAATGAAAGTAAGCCGTTCCTATTTTGTCGTGAATTAAAGTCATCAAATCTTTTCCTTTGGTTTGCTCCGTCACATTCTCTGTTAAAGCCAACAAACTGGAGAGTGTTCAATTTTGGTCACAAAGTAGATTCTGAACCGTCAACTAGACTTGTGATATGCTTATGTTCAATATCTGCGTGATTATACCTTGGCCTTAGTTTCGATAAACAAAAATTCATTCCAATCTATTCAAACCGAATGGAGAGTAGACAAGAATTTATTAATGTATGTATTTATATATGCATATCCATAAATATATAGTATATATATATATACTTAAAATACTCTACCATGTCTACTCTCTACTGCAATTAAAAACATTTTAAGCGAGGAGGACTTCCATAAAACTTTTCATAATTGCCTGCCTTTTATCATGGAATAAGTGCAACGGATGAAGGTAATTGTCTTTCTGAGCTTAAAGGTATTGTGCAAACTGAAATTGCTCAAAATCGTTTTCTTTTCTTATACATTCGGTTCTTTTCTTTTTCACGAGTATTTAATAATGACGGATTGCATAAATTCCTCTATAATTATTCTTCCATAGAAAAATCTGAATGGATGAAGTTATTACGCAGTATAAATGATGTTCAATTATAGGTACGTAGATATGTAGGTATGCATGTAGCATCTTCAAGAGAGGCAGATAGCAAATGAGATACTATCTTCCTCCAGGGTATAATAATCCCGACTTCAATCTGATAAAGAGATTACATGAATAATAAATATAAATTCAAACAAATAATCAATTAATGTATGTCACACTCTTAAAAGTGTTCTCTGGAATTTCGGACAAACACAACTTTTTTACGGCGAAGCTATCAATAAAATCGTCGAAAATTTTTAGACTTTCATTTTGGAACTTGAAAATTTTGAGTACCTACATGAAGATTGTGGATTAAAATATTGAATTGGCTACTCAGTCATCAAAACTGCTATAATAAAGAATGTAAATCCAAATATAAAAAAAAAACTCATCTTAATTACTACCTCCGCCTCCAGAGATTCAAAATTGAGGTTTCAAGTTTTCATTCCATTTTTAAATTACCAGATTACAATGCATTACAATAATTACAAATTGAAACGCACTAAACTCCCTATTATATACTCCCTATTATATATTATCTATATATATATATATATATATATATATATATATACTCCCTATTATATATTATCTACCTCCATCGTATGTTTAAATAAAGTTCCATGAATACTATTTAAATAAATTTCTAGAAAGATTTACATATCGTAAAATCTTTTTATAATTAAATTTAACCGACCAAACCCTCAACAAAATTTAATGCAGTTAGCTTGTATGGCGACAAAAGTGAGCGTATGGAAAACCAGTCAGTTTGTTTAATCACTAGGAGAATAATATATTTTAATATAAGAGTTTTTACTCCTTTTAAGGTCTTTTCTCATGTCCTAGAATTTTGTCTACAGAAATGTGGGTATGTGTGAATGTATGTAACACATTTTAACAGCCCAAGGTGATATAGCAGTTAAAAACAAAGTAGCTAAAAAAAAGGGTGTCTATAAATGAAAGACCTGACGAACTACATATATACTTATCTACACAGCAGCAAATCAAACTATTATTAAATGTACTTAGAACTAGAGCAGTGAAAAAGGAAAAAATGACAACACATACCTACATATATACGTGTTATTATGTACGCACCTCGCCCAAGTCCCTCTTTGTAAGCATTAATAATCTAAGCACGAAACAAGAAAAATTTTCAGGACATCGTAAGGAGAACATCCGATTTGACTTCTGAAAATAATAATCATGGGAAGGCATAAATGAGCTTCCAACTAATGGCAACGGCATTGAAAATAAATGGAGCACAAATACCGATTCCTAGTTCGTACAGAATTATGGAAATGTAGTCATGTACCCTTACCTAAGGCGGGGGGGGGGCCCAAGATGGTTGATCGTGTACTTACTACTCTTAGCCCAAGTTCAGTACTATGTATATTCTATTTACGGACTGCTAACCGGTAAATTTATTTCACTATAAAGTATTTACCCAATCAGGTAGAGGAGGTATTGCAATTCTACAGTTGTACATAAGCTTTTATCTTCGCGATCAATGCAGGCCCTTTATTAGATAAATTTCTTGACATATATGTATATAGTTTCCCAACTTAGGCACCCCCCCCCCCCCATAAAATTGCTGAATACGGCGTTGTCATGATATATACATACCAATTCCGCCTCAAGTGTTTTAAAGTTTCACTCGAAGAAAAGAAAAGAAATTTTATCCAATATTTGGTACAGATCCTACCCTATATGCATGTAGTAATCTCGACAAGAGATTATTTTGTTATATCATCAAATATTAGATTAGTACCTCACATATTAGATTAGTACCTCACAAGTAGAAAACGTGACGATGTAAGCACGAAAGTGCCAGGTCACCGAAAATTATTAACACTTAAGAAGTTCATATCATTGTCGCCTTGGAATTTTGGTCCGACCAAAGCTTTGAGAGGAAACTTTTAAGGCTAATTCCAAGGGCCTTAAGGGATACATACGTAAAGAAATTTAATTAAGTCCGATGGAGCTCATATCAGTGTTCTATTCTATTCAGTTGGGGAAACTTTTGCTGTATCATTTCATGAAAAGTTTTCAATTTCTATCAAGAATAATGGAGCGTATGAAAACCAGGTTAATTTGATTGATAAAAAAAAAACGTTAAACTTTTTTCAGCGCTTGTTAATTTTTTTACCATGTTTAATAAATATAGTGATCATAACCTGAAAGAAAATTGTTTCACAGATTGTTTAAATGATAACAATTTCCAATGCATATCATTTTCAATGGTAACGGTAAATTTTTGACTGTTATTGAAAATATGCGTATTTTAGCACTTTTTTGACTTACGTATTAGGGCAGTGTAAAGTAGAATACAGATGATTATAAAAAGCAACAAAAACTCTACCGCAGTATACTCTGGCGACTATAGTTACCCTACTTTGAATGAAAATTTCGTTTCGAAATTACTGAGAATTTATGTGGAAATGCGGATTATCAAACATTATACGAATCAATTTCATATGGTAATTAACTATTTTTAAGTAAAAATTTGGGATAATATCTATACATCATACAATCACAGCGCCCTCTATTTGTCACAGAATGCGATCTTTCTGTGATACTAGCGCACAAATATGACGGAGTTATAGTAGACCCTAAAGCCCGTTGTGTTCATTTAGCGGATAAATATTTAGCAGCAATCGAACAGGGACCTTTTTTACGGCTAAAATTGTTCATTGTTTTGAACTATAGGTGGCTGCTTTTGACAATCAGCTGTCGTGAATTTGTGATATTATTTCGTGTTTTTTTAGATTTCTATTGCAATTACCCAATCTCGAAATAGTAAAAAAATTTATTTATACTTACTATTTAAATTTCTTTTTTATCAGAAAAAAAAAATAATAAAAATACACTGACACTCTTGTATTCCAATTTCTTTCAACTTCAAACGTCAAAATTTTAGCGTGGAAAAAAGGTATTGAGCGGATAAATCTGATGTTAAATATATGTTTGTGGAAATTACTGCCATCTACTTGTCAAAACTAAACAAGCTTTTCGCTGATAAAACACAATACCACTTTCTTCAGCGATTTGGCTAAATATTTCGCAACTAAATTTCACCGCTAAATTTCCATACAAAATTTATCCGCGAAATGAACACAATACCGGGCTTTAAACTGCATTTAAAATCAGTGATCTGTCACTTTAAGTGACAACGATAATATGGCTTCGAAGAAAAATTGTCACGTCACACTGTTCAACAACGACAATACGTAAAGCCAAGTGAAGTGAGAGTGACTGCAGAGCTTGTCACTTCGGTGAGTCGACAACTATAATAAGGGTGAGTATCTTAAGAATCTTAAAAAAACAATATTGTAACAGGTAGAGAAGGAAAAACCCAACATCTTTCCTTTTCTGAGTACGAGAATATTTTATATTCAATAATGGTCGGGAAAACCCGCCTACCTTGGTAAGATCTTTAAGAGTATCCAAATCTTCTCGTCTCTGTGGATAATAACATCTGGCAATTTATGACTTAGTAATAAAGAGTCTCATGATCCTAGGAAATGCGAATATGTATTTCGATAGTTAAAAGTAGCAAGAATCCTGGCGCCTTAGCACAGGTATATTAGATATTTAGCGTGTTGGCATGGTTGAAGATAATGCATGTAAAGGAATACCTTAGATATGCGGTAGTAGTAGTAATGCATATGCAAGTATCCTCTTAACATTGGTAATTAGATTGTAAAAAATAAAGAAGAAATATGTAGTAGTAATTGAGATAGCCGTGAGTTGCTTAGATTAGTTTGTCATCGGGCACGGAGGCGAGTGTTAAGATTAATTTCGGTGTAAAATTCTGCGTTTTCTATAATATTAGTAAATAATTTTCTTTATTAAAAAAAATCTTACAAGGGAAATTCTGAAGAAAAACAGCAGCTTTAAAAAAAACATTAGCAAAATAAAACATGAAAAATCTTCAAGCATACACACAGGGTGTTTCCCGCTAGGAAGTCAATAGACCAGGAGGTGATAGTATTTACTCACCTAGACGAACAAAAAATTGTATGGCATGGGATGGGAACAATATCAACCGTTTAGGTTTTTTTCTTAATCACCCTGTAACGTCTAAATGGTTATTATTGCCCCCCCCCCTTGCCAAGCAATTTTCGTTTAGGTGAGTACATACTATTACCTCCTGCTCTATTGACCTCCTACGAGGAAACACCCTGTATAGCGTAAAGAAGACATTATTTTTGACAAGGGCATATAGTCTTATCAAGCCAGGAATGTACATAATACCAGCAGATGGGTCTTCAAGCTATAAACTATACTACATTTACAATTAGTTTGATTTTTCAGACAGAAACGCTGACTCTAATCTTTTAAATTTAAACAAACGAACAAAAAACATGTTCAAAAGATAATCAACACAACATACCAAAATCTATTTCTTAGCTTTGCATGTACGGTGTTTTAAGTCAATGATGAACATTTCGAAGAACTTGACATAACATAGAAATGATAAAACTCCAAAGGACACTAACCTTAATCTAAAAACCGCTTCCCCTGATGACCAAAGCTCAAACATGTATCACAATATTACTGAACTTTATTACGAGGTGATTGATTGATTGGAAGGAGTTGGTTGCTGGACCTTACCACAAAAAGGCATGTAGCATATCAACAAGTTTCAGAAATGGCATATCATCATCGTGAAATCATTCCCCTGTTGCTACCCATCCTGATGACTGATAATAATTGGTTTGCTAAATTCTCGAAACGTTTCCCTCCCAGCACAGTTTCGGTATCGACATATTCTACAAAAACGTACTTTTGAACTACAAAAATTGTTTTTCCTTCGTCTCTTATCTCTCTTAGAAAGGTTCTTTGAACCCCATTAAAAACGTCCAGGTGGAGGAACGTTCGCCAAATGCTGTGGCAATGATTGTGAAAAGCTTTCATGTTGAGTTTAATGCAATTTTTCGATTAATGATAAATTTGCTTGCAGATGTTCGTGTAATCTCTTTTGCAGTTCGAAAGTGATAGTAAAACTTTTTTTGATCAACTTCACAAGTAATAAAATATAATTAAAGCGGTTCTCGTGAAATTATAATCATAAAAATCTGAAAAGAAATCCAGTTCGTTCATTCGTTTTTGTTTTTTTTTTTTATTATTATTATTCAATTTTAAGTTTTAACTTTTGAAAACTGTAAAACACCATGTTCGTATACAGCTACCTACATTACAGTCCCCATTATACTTTTCTTTTAAAACCAACACCTTGCTTTGATGTATGTACCCTAAAATTCCTTAGAGACTACTTCATTTTCTTTCGGCGAGTGTAAGAAGAGCTTTCATTCACACAATGTGTAAAGAATCACTTTCAATGGCCAGTTTCTTATATGTTCCATTGCGACAGGGGTTGAGGTTAAATCCTTCTTTATGTCCTGCGAAACCTATAACCACCGGCTAGAGTGTATTGCTCACATAGGACGAAAATACCAACAATAATGTTGTTGAAGGGCATAAAATGTGCAGCTTAGGGCAGTGACATTATCTCTATACGCCTTGACCCCCTTAAAAGGATTATTAGGGTCGAGAATTATGGGCACATGGATTCGATTTTCGATTAAAAGTTGTTTACTATGCGGATTTATTCATTTACAAGAAAGCTTTGTGTGTGAACTTTTCGACGAACACAAATTTTTTTGAGAAAGTACAATTGCCACTATAATGGGCTCTCTTATTTATTAATAGTAGTATATATGTATAGTAGTATATTTAGCACATCCATAGGCTGGGCTAAAGGAATTCGTCAATGAAAGGTCAATTTAAAAGGTTGATTCCTCAGATAATGGAAACTTTTATTAAGTTACGTGTGCACCCAGAGGAAAATCAAGAAAAGCTGGAGTTAGCTTGCAAGAATAAAACTAAAAACTAATGGATTACGGAGTTTGTTTGGAGTTATGCATCTTGGACCCATCATTTTAATTATTTTGAAGGGAGGTGCAGTTATGAAGTTGGTACATGAACGATAGATAATTTTTTAAACGAGATTATCACACACTTACTTTTTAATTGAGTGCGGACCGGTTTCAACACATCGGCTATCATCAGTACACTAAAATTGTATTGCTCCCCAAACTGATCTCTTACAGTGGCTTGAAGAGTGGTGAATAATAGAGCTCTGTTTGGTCGGTAAAGCATGGGGTGATCTTTGTCTAGTAGTGTTCGAGATATCTCTAATGATTCCAATAGATTTAATTTCTTTCCTTTATTACACACATGTAGGATCTTTGCATCTACATCAGGCACATGATTGTTGTCTAATAAGTGAGTCGCATAACTGGATTTGTTATTTTTATTTCTGTAGAAGCTGGTATGTTCACTTGAATGAACGCCCCGTTTGACCAATGTACACTCCTTGACATGTTGAACAGTTCAAACTATAAACCCCATTCTTTTGTAACTCTAACGTCTTATCTTTTATATTGGTAAAAATATTACCTAAATTTTGTGCTGTCTAAAAGCCGATTCTAATATTATGCTTTTTTAACTTGTTTGCCAAGGTTACCGAAATTTTTCCCATGCACTCAATTAAAAAGTAAGGGTGATTGATAATCTCATTCAAATCAATATGTCGTATCACACAATCTCTGCCGAAATCATCCAATTAATAAGATAATTTTTTTCAAATATTTTCATATAAATAACTCCAAAACGCCATTTTTGGAGTTATTTACTTTTGTCCAAACATCATAGATATACTGTTATGACTTTTGTACAGCACTATGAGAGCTAAAGATAGAGAAGTTTTTAGAAAAAAAAAATTATTTTTGAATTGTTTTGAAAAAAACCTTCAAATTTTAAGAATTTCACTATAAGAAATAACAATAAGTTAAACAGAAATAGTAAGAAAATTTATGAATGAAATTCGAAGGCAATATTCACCAAATCTCTGAATAAATTCTTTCTCCTTATGTTTTTGATTTCAGTAGTTAAACTAAGTCCAAGAAAGAAAATAATTCCAATTTTAGCGCTGTTCAAGATATGAATGAATAGAATTTTTCTAGAATCTATCCCACATGATCTGATAGATAATTTAATTTTTCTATACTAGAACGACTTTAATTAGAGGCAGTTTAAGTGGGAGAAGGGAGTGGCGACGCTCTAATAATGCACGTTAGGCATTGAAGGCATATTATCTTTCATGAATGAATAACTCTAATCGAATGGCATAGCAAATTTCAATACGATTAACTTTGGCAATAGATCCATTTCAAATATTTCATGCATGTGATTGATTGCATTCACTCCATACCGCACTTCATCTTGGTCGTGGGAGGGTCCAGTTCGATAAAGGCTTTTTGATAATAATAATAGTACTAATAATAAATTCAAAATACACCTAAATAGTAACACCTAAATATTAAGGTTAGCGTTTTTATATTTTATTGACACGAAAATTTATAACAAATATTTACGCCAATTACACGGGTAAAAATAATTACAAAAGATATTATAGTAACATAGTATATTTCAGTGATCTGAAGGATGTTGCGAACCTTTCGACTGAATTATAACTTCTCTGTCAACACCAGGATGCTATCCATCAATGGAGAATTGCAGACAAAGTCTCATGGATGTGGTATTACAGTCGACAGTTCAAAGGTCTGGGTGAAGCTGGAAAATCATGTGATCTGCAACCGAAATTTCCTCACTAAGTTCAAGCAAGAAGATGCAGTATCAATTCGGAGAAGGGGAAGAACTTTTGAGGATCGAATAGATATCATTTAGCATTTTCAAATATGAATTAATAATATAGAAAAGACATAAAATAAATAATATTTTAAAATATCTCGTCAAAAATTGAATTTTTCCATTATGACTAAACGAACTCTCAAGTAATACGCATTTTTATATCCAGAAATAAAATAAAATTTTAAGTAAAATTGATAAAAACAAATACTTTTCACTGATATAAGAGAAAACACAAGAAGTTTTGGAACTTACGATATACAAATTACACGTAGTATAGTGACAAATCTATATTACTAATTATTCTATATTACTAATTAAATGCAAACAGTCTGAGTCAGCAGCATTCAACGCTTTTAGCCAATTCGTTGATATAGTAAGAATATTAAAAAAAAAAAAAAAAAACCCTTCGAAAAGTGATTTAAAAATGATATTTTCACTCGAAAACTGACAAAAGATAAAAGAAAAAAATATTGGAGAGAAGAATTTCATTTCTTTTAATTTTCGGAAAATTGGTATTATGTGATTGTAACTATATATAAACTATATATAAATATTATACATAAATTCTTAAAAAAAATTCAGAAACTTATTCTCGCACTCATTCTGATTGGAAATCAACACTGTTTACTATATTTTACCTTCACTAATCTAATCCTATTACACTTTTAAGTCATTAGATCAACGATTGAAAAAAAAATGTAAAAAAAACCAATATAAAAAGTAAATTAGATACAAACCTTTATTTATAAGATATAAAAATTCTTTTGTGAACGATTACTTATGTACGTCCGGACCAGAGTTCTATTTCTGTGATCCAAAAACTTATAGATTATACTGTACATTTTAGAAATGGAAATAACATATTTTCAGACTTTTCACTCAAAATTTCATACTTTAAAGCAAGAAAGTCCAACTTAAAAAAAAAAAAAAAAACTTTTTTAAAGCTTGATCTGATCCTGAAATAGTTATAAAAATCCCAACTCTACAATGTTTAGAAATCTTAATATCACCCTTGCAGTTCCTTAAGATAAAAATAATTAAGGAATGCTGGAAAAACATTGTAGAAAACAAATTAGCCGACAATAATGAAGACAAAATATGGTTGGTTGGTGACGAAGAAAAACCGAATTATATGACTAGTTTTAGGTGTCCTGCAATCAGGTTATTGTAAACTTTATTATCTAATAATATATTCTTATGCGCATCAGAAATAACTGATCGACCACAGTAATTCTATACATTGTCCTCTCTAAACCATGACAACACTAGCTACCCGCATTCACAACTCATATCTTAAACATTAACTCAGTAACTCATTAACTCCTAACGCCCCCCCATACTCGCCTGAAACGGTACCAATCTCAAGAAAACAGGTCTATTGAAACGCTGGGTCCTCTAGGGCTATACATTCGAAACAGATATATCACACAATCCAGTGTACTCAAAGAACTTTCAATTATCAAGCAAAGGCAAGGCACAACTCAGCATTAAGTTTTTCTCAATCTGAAACCTAAACCCGATATAGTAACTAGTGATGATAACGCTGTCATCCTAACAACCCGGCAGTCAGCCTAAACCCCAAATCGAATGGCCAAATAACGTAGGGAGGTCATTTTGTACAAATAAAGAATAAGTCTTTAATAACAGTAACTAAGGCGATAACATTAACATTATGTATTAGCCAGTTCAACCCATAGATCGTAAGTTACTAACTTTTAAGGAATAAACCATTACTTGTCTATAAGCCAAACACGGATCAATGGAGTAAGCAAATATATAGGAAAAATAAGTGATATAGGATATGTCTTTTTTTTAAATCTAACAACTATGTCAGTTAATCTAAGGATAGTGAACTTTTGTAACTAGTATATAAGTGTCAAGGAACGATCTTGGATTCAACGAAGTTCCATTTATAACATATGCAGGATGAAAAGAAAATAGATCAGAAAGGGGATTATTCCAGTGGGAGTAAATATTCCCTTATAATATTAACGCCAGCCAGTTGTTGGACTAAGTCTAAGTCATAATTTTAGATCTAGAATAAAAAAAACATTTGTACCTGAACTACTTTTGATCTATAAGGGCTGCTACAGCACAGCATTTCATTACAACACTTTTGAGTATGTATTTGTAATGTTCACAACAGATTATCTCTTCGCCGTTATGGAGAGTTGAAGGTGAAGCTTTTCACTCAATTATAAAAAAAAAAAAAAAAAAAATGAATGAATAAATGAATTACTCTTATTCCTGTAAGGGCTGCTATAGTCCATTTTTATATCTACATGCATATGTAATTTTATGCTTAATTTTATGTGTAATTTTATGTTTAATAGGTTTACATCTCTTTTTGTCATCTCGGCAATCTAGCAATCTAGAATCTAATTATTTCTGCTACCAATGCTTTATTGTTTATTTTTCTACTTTTATAATTACGCTATCTTATTAACTATCTAATGTCGTAGTACCCAGCGTTATACGTTGCTTTGTGCAGGGGTTTATTAATAAATGCTGATTTGATTTGATTTGATTTCCAAATTTTTAACAAAATTATACTTAGAACAAAGGATTCCGTTGTACCTGATTTTCCCTTATACATAACTCAAGAAATGATCACTTTATTATCTACACTTTGCTTTAGTTTTTACAATAGGGCTAATTACAAAAACCTTTCTTCACTTACTTTCAATACAAAAAAAAACTAACGTCTTCTACTCGCCGAGACGCCGACTACTGTCCTGACATTTTTTTTTTTTTACTTTACTGACAGCAAGTTTAATATTTAACGGCATTAAAAGTAATAAAATGTTATCTGAACACTTTTAAGTTAACATTTTCTAATTTAAAATGGACGTATTATTTATGAAAGAAGAAGAATTTTATAACTGTCAGATTACTGTCAAAAAATTAATTGTCAAAAGTCCGATTGCTGAGTATAATCTGTGAATTTTATTTTGCGGAAATCTCTGCAAGAAAAGAATAGAATTAAAAATGGCTAAGTACCTAGGACTTGATAGATTATCAAAAATTTTTCAAATAATACGAGAAAGTGGTGGGCTCAGAAAAACTTACCTAAAACTCTATAGGTAATATTATCAACTTATATAATGTCCACCTTAACATCAACAACAAATTTCATTTTAGATTTGATGATTTAAAAATCGGTACACTGATTGGTACAGACAAATATGGAAATCGTTACTACGAAAATCCTTATTACTTTTATGGCAGAAATAGGTGGGTGGAATATGCAGATCATGTAAACATGAATTATGACGGTTCCCAGATTCCCGCAGATTGGTTTGGTTGGATGCATTACAAAGTAATTTTATGAATTTTCTGTTGGTAGGCGATGATAGTCTTCTTAATTTTTTTTAATAGACTGATCTTCCACCAATAAGAGATGGAAAAAGACCGAAATACAAATGGTTAGCTGACCATAGTGAAAATTTGTCTGGGACAAACGGTAATGCAACTATTATTTAAGATTTTTGTTCTTGTTTCTTTTTATATTTTATATTTTTAGAGCAATATATGCCGTATACAACGACACGCCCAAAAGTGGAAGCTTGGGATCCTAAAAAATCACAGCAGAATTAAGTAAAAAAGTGTTTGAAAGTGAAATAAAAGTAGAAGAATATTCGTAGCATTTATTTCTAAATATTGATAGTCAATTGTTAAACTAAAGCAGTAGTTGTACATATCTGTTCTGCTCAATTACTACCTGAACTAATGCCATTATAATTTGTCTAAGAATAATTCTGTCGGCACCCTATCTATGAATTGCCCGTGAAATAGATTGTTAAAGATGTTTTCAGATTAATTTGTAGCCTACGATTTAGTTCAATTTTGAAATTACCATCTCAAATTTTAATATAATTACTAGGTATATGGGTAGCTGGTTCCAATGAGAAAATAAAGTTCACTTCAAAAGGTAGACACCTAAAAAATCTAAGAAAATAATTTTACTTTTAGGAAAGCAAATGAGAAATATTCCCTCCAGAAATCTGAGTTAAATAAAATAATAAAAGCATGGAAAAAGGTCGGACTTAATTTAAACCATTACAAGGGAAAAGTAAAAGGTTGATTGGTGGCGTCTCCTTAATGCGAAATATTCATTGAACAATACTAAAAAAAAAACGAAATGACCAAATCCTTTCAAAAATGCCTTGGCTTTTATAACGCGTAATCCCAAAATGGTAGATACGAGGGTGTGAGGTCCACGGACTATCTTAAAGTGATTAAGAAAATACTTCGAAAACAAAAGAAGAAAGAATATTAAATGCACAGAAAATGGGTTTCAGTTTTTGTTTAAAACACTAAATAAATTTTTGTAAATTGCTTAAGGACATTGAGTACGTTTAGACCGCAGCTATTTAGGACTAATTTTACGTAAGTCGACTAACGTAGGACTAATCAGTCTGCCGTTCAGTCCATTCGTATTAAAGCTTGAGAGAATAGAGCATAAGAGAAAAAAATTAATTTTCAAAATTTCTAACTTTTTTACCATCGATTACGGACGGAATACTTTCTTCAATAAGTCAAAAGTCTTTAAAAGAGTTTGTCCCTTCCTTTTCGCACTTTTTTCCTTCTTAATTCCACTCATTTTGGTTTATGGCTACGTTTAATACTAATTTTGTAGGTCAATACCGCAACAAATACCGAATTAAAGTAAGACCAGTTTTTTGTAATGCGGCATGTTTACACCACTAGTTCTACGTAAGTCGACTTACGTAAAACTAGTTCTAAATGGCACGGTCTAAACGGGATCAATGAAAAATAAATGGTAACAAGGCTCCGCGTTTTTACTACTACTGTAGATTGAATGATATTCGCCGAAACGAGCATTTCTTTTCGATGAACCTAATTAAGCATTGTTAATGTTAACTGGTTCATGTAAACAGTCAGGCTAATTTCCTCGTCAGTATATTTAAAAAAGCAATCGAGTCAATGACAGTAAGAAAGCCCGCGAAATGGGTAGCAAATTAATGGTTTACGTCGGATTTAAGTAAAATGAAGAAATATAAAGTAAGGTTGTTTGAAAAAGTAAAATTTCTGGGGAAGGAAGAAGATTGGGAGCGTTATAAATCTATAAGCAATATATACAGAGCCAAAATAAAGAAAGCTAAGAGTAATTTAATTAAATTGAAAATTCGTGGAACCAAAAATCAATGTGGAAAACCATAAAATTTTTAGTACTGAAAGACACCAGAGAGGAAGTTTAAATAGTCGAATTTGCGGATGGTCATTACGAGGATAGTACAATGGTGGCTAATAAGTTAAATGATTACTTTATAGATAGATAGATATTGGTTGCATACGTGAACTTGATAGACCCTGTTTTTACCCAATTAGTATTTAAACCTATAAATTCGAAGGATTTAATTGAAGTGTTGATGCGAATTAGTAAGAAACGTGATTACTACGGAGTAAGTTCAAGAATGATTCGGGATAAGATTGATGGTTTGGGTCCTATGCTGCTAAAAGTAATAAATAAATCGATAGAAACAGGAAAATTTCCTGATTCGTGGAAGGAATCAGTGATAGTTCCGGTAAAAAAGGTTCCCAGAAGTAATAGGTGTGAAAACTTTAGACCGGTAAATATGCTACATACCTGCGAAAAAATTATAGAAAAGGTGGCTCAAATGCAATTGGCAGATTATGTGGAGAAAAATAAAATCTTGGTGGAGTATCAATCGGGCTTTCGGGGTAAGCATTCATGCGAGACCGCTTTGACATGGGTTTTAACTGAGTGGAAGGTGGCAAAAGATCAAGGCAAATTCGTAATTGCAGTATTTTTGGATATGAGAAGAGGGTACAGAGCTACAGTGGTTCACATCGTTCTTGACTGGTAGAGCGCAAGCAACTAAAATTAGTAGTATATATTCGAACAGTAGAGATGTAACGGTTGGTGTACCTCAAGGGTCAATTCTAGCTGTTGGAAAAGTAATAAAGCATACAGAGCTTAGACTATTTGCTGATGATGCGCTAATATTTATAACGGGATTGAATGTTCCAGAGTGTGTAAATAAGCTAAAAGAGGACTTAACGCAAATTTGTGAGTGGTTAAAGATGAACAGGATGAAATTAAATATAGATAAAACGAAGTGCATGTGTATTAATATAGATATAGACTTGTGTGTCAAAAATATTGAACTAGTCAAGGAAATAAAGTATCTAGGGGTAGTTATAGATTGTAAATTAAAATTAAAAAAATTTATAGATTATATCTGTAAAAAAGATCTCATTCTTCAGGAGAATCAGAAACAATATTTCGACAATTAGTGCTATAAAGGTATACAATATAATAATCATTCCGAATATTGTTCTGCGATAATTTTTATGGTAGAAGATCTCAATAGGTTACAAAGGCAACAAAATAGGGCAATGCGAATAATACTTCAATGTAATAAAATAACACCAAGGCAACATAATATGCTGGATGCGCTAAAATGGTTAAGTGTAAGACAACGGGTGTGTTTGAGTGTGCTAATTTCTATATTTTAAATTAAGAATAATATGCTTCCAGGATATTTGTCTAGTTATATTAGATATGTCAATGAAGTACAACCATATTCATTAAGAAATAATGATAGGTTTAGGTTAAGTAAATTCAAAAATACTAATACGCAAAATATGATAATGTATAAAGGTTTGCAAATGTATAATGAAATGCCAATGGATATAAGAAATGAGAATGAACTAAGAAAATTTAAGAAGAAAATAATTGAATATATAAAATAAATGTTCCTATTGTATAGAAGTTTAGGTAAGAATATAAGCTATTTTTATAAGTATTTATTGCTGTGAAATAAAGCACTATACTACTACTACATTGCAATAAAAGTTCAACAATGGTACAATCCAAAACCCTCGAGAAATACTTATTTCTCGAGGGTTTTGTACAATCCCATCAAAATCAACACTAGTATTTTTATAAAGTCATTATTTAATTAATGTAAATGAAAAAAGTTGAATTGTATAAGTGCAAATTTCAAGAGATTTGCAGTATTTTAAGATTAGCATTTAACGGAACACTGGTCATTTATTTTTTCGCAGAGAATATATAGGCGCAGTATTTTCTCTCAAGAACTAAAATTTGATGAATTTTTTATTTTTATTCAGTAATTATTTTTAAATAAAAGAAAAATTTCTACGTACCAAATTACATTCCTTATAGAGCTATACTGAAGCAGACCTGGAAAAACCGCTTGGTAATTTTAGCCTAAAACAAGGCTTGGTGCTTGCGGCAGCAGCAGCGTTAGCGAATCTTTTCATTGGTTAAGAACACAAACGCCTAGGCAAATTTGCCTTCCTCATCCCAAAACCCAGTTCTTTTCCTCAAAAATATATGTTCTGATAGTGAACTTAATTTTATTTATTTCAAACAAATTCAAAAAATAACAAATACATACCCTTTACACTTCGTATAAATAAAAACTTTAATTTAAAAGCTCGTACAAAGCTTACCTACCGAATCAGTCGAGTAGACTAATTTCTTTTAAAAAAAGAAGAAGAAGATTAATTCAACAAAAAGTAACTTTGACATTTCCATCATAAACGTTGCCGGTTGGCTTGAAACTTATTTAGAATTATCTGGAATTTGAAAAATTTCTAGAATAAGCAATGGAAAATCTTAAAACTAGCAGCTACACTTCAATAAGCGAATCTGGCGATTCCTCAAAATCTGGTCCAAGTGTCATCGGATCAAGTAATATTCCATATTTTTATATCTCTCGCTAGACATTCTATTTTATTTTATTAATAGATTCTGGAGATCATGAATATGTCGTTCCTACTAAATGTGTTAAAAGTGTCGCTGATATGGCTGCTTGGCAAAAATCTGAAGCCTATTATGATCTAGTTGGATTTATAAATGGTGTTAGTGTAGCAATTCAAGGAAAGCGACTTACCGATGATTGCTGTATGTCTGATGTTATAAAAGGACTCCTTAATGTGTTCAAGAAATTGAACAAGCTAATCGATGAAACTCCTCCTATTGATCAACCTCAACGCTTCGGTAATCAAGCCTACAAAATTTGGTTTAAACACATGCATCAGGTAAGTAAATTATTCTCATCGAGCATTGGCACATGTTGCTTTTATGTGAAAATAAAAAATAAATTTATTTAAATTTTAGAATGCCCACAAATTGCTTCTAGATGCACTTACAGAAAAATACAATAAAGCTATACAGGAATTAGCAGTTTATTTTATAGAATCATTCGGCAATCAAACACGTATCGATTACGGCACTGGACATGAGCTGTCTTTTATAATGTTCTTATGTTGCCTTTTTAAAATTGGAGCCCTGGTAGAGAGTGATAATATTGCTTGCGCCTTAAAACTTTTCAATACATATTTAATATTTGTCCGACGTTTACAAACGACATATAGAATGGAACCTGCTGGTAGCCATGGAGTATGGAGTCTAGATGATTACCAGTTTGTACCATTTATTTGGGGAAGTGCACAACTAGCAAGTATAGTTTAATATTTTACCTAAATACTTAAGTACTCAAAAAAGTCTAATATATATACACACAGTAAAGAGTCCTATTGAGCCACAAAAATATTTGGAACCTGCAATTATTGAAAAATATAAGATTGATTATATGTTCATCAGCTGTCTTGATTACATTTGCCAGGTATTTACTTGAGTCTGAAACTATTCTATTCTAAGTAATTTAAAAAAAACTGCTTTTATTAGGTAAAAACAGGTCATTTCGCTGAACATTCAAACCAACTGTGGAGTATAAGCGCTGTTCAATCATGGTCAAAAATCAATTCAGGTTTAATCAAGATGTATCAAAATGAGGTGAGATATAGAATTTTCTAACTAATTCACGGAGTTCACTAGTATTTGTTTTTGGTTTTCCTTAAAAGATTTTAAGCAAATTTCCTGTGGTGCAGCATATTTTATTTGGATCACTAATGACCTTTAAGCCAGTGCAACCAGGAAGGATGTTATCAGTTTGTAGACTTGGACCAACACCGGGCGGTGGACATATGCCTCCACCTTCGCATACAATGGCTTCTGGAGATTCTCCTTAAATTGGCTGTTAATAATGGATAATAAATAGTATAAATTATTTCATTTAATGAAAATACTCTTTATGTAATGCTGTATGTAATTGTTTAAGTACTTGATTATATCAAGTCAAGTTTACCAGTGTATTTGGAGTCACTATGGATAAAATGAGCATATGCATTGTAATTGTAAGTCTTAGCTTGCTACAGCCGAAACTTCAATGCAGCTATTTCGTCAGGGGAGGAGTGTGCTTCGGTAGAAATTTTTGTGTAATTGGCTGCCTTGGAGTTGGTCCAGGCAAATTTGCGAAATGTTTTTGCCGGCGTTGACGTCTCGGTCCCACGTATTACGACAGTTTACAAAACTAGTCTGTGTGGAGACCTCGACGTCGTCAGCGGCTCGAAACAAATGCTGCACAGCTTTGTTGTCCTAAACTCATCATTTTCAAGGATAGAGCAATGCGATTTAAGCGCCCGCAACAATTTCGTCTGTGGCGTCCGCACGTAGCCATGTATTGGCAAATTTGCAGCGATGTTGGTGGAACCAATTTGCCAAGCGATGCACTGCACGCTCTGTACAAATATATTGTTTGAAGCGCAAACACAAAAAAGCTTTAACAGTTGAATATATTTTTATACATATCCATATACTATACAAGTGAACAAATGATCTTACTTTACACATACATATACCACATGAAGAATACTGTCCGAAACAAACTTTAAGACTTTTTGAAATATTTCCTGATGGTCGAATTGGACTTTACATTGGACGCTCCTCGCTTTTTAAGTGTAGAGCTTTGTGTACTATCCACTTCTACATTCGAAGTATTTTTAGCTTGTTTTTTGTACGCTGCTGCCATTTTAGCCATATTCTCCTTAGAAACTATTTCATGTACAACAATACGTTGAGGATAGTCTTTCCCAATAATACAACCATATTTTTTTTGTTCATCACTTGATACCTTCCAAGGTTCGTATATAACGCCAGCAGGATATTTCTTCAATTCTGGTACATACTTTCTTATATAGTTACCTACAGGATCGGTTTTTTTTCCAAACGCCACCGGACTATAAACTCGGAAATATTGATAGAAAAATGCTGATGCTGAAAGCCACATCCAATTTCCGGCATTTAAAGCCCAGTCTGCATCTAAAAGTAGTTCTTCGAAGACTTTTTGCCCTTCTTCCCAGGAAATCCATAAGTCTCCACGAGTCAGAAAACAAGCTACTGCATGTCTAGCTAAATGATGGATCCATCCTTCTTGTCGTAATTGTCGCATAATAGCATCTATAAAAGGATAACCAGTTTTACCTTGAGTCCAAGCTTCTAAGTGTTCATCGTTTTTGCCCCAAGGAATTTGGTAACATAGAGCATTCCCGACCATTCGATCAAAATTTGGCTCTGCAGCTGCAGCAGAATAGTAAAATTCCCTCCACATAAGCTGTCCTACCAAAGAAACTGGAGGTTTACTGTGCTTTGGATGAGCACTTAAAACTTTTCTTAATTCTTTAAAGAATAATCGAGAGCTTAGGCAGCCAAATTTAATATAAGGACTAAGAACTGTTGTACTAGGTTCAATAGAATTTGGAGATGTATTAGGTTTCTCAAATTTGGTAATCCAATCAGTTCGCTTTATATAGCGTTCCATCCGATTAAGTCCTTGCAATTCTCCACCAGGATATAAACTTAGACCCAGTGTCTTGTCGCAAACAATTTCATCCAACTGTGGAGGATCATAGCAATTTGGATTGTCTTGCTCAAGTGAATCCTTCAGAAACATTGTCCCAGAAGAAGGCAAATTGGGCGGATCAGGAAGAGGATCTACAATTGGTAATTTATCTGCAATCGACAAAAATTTCTTATATTGCATGACTGGTTTGCCTCCATTTTTTCTAATTATTTCGTAGGGATCGTAAATGGTATGAGAAACTTCTTGTATAATTTCAATACCAGCACAAATTGCTAGATTTTCAATAAATGCATCTCGTTTTTTAGCATATGGTTCAATATCCGATTCAAAAGTGATAAGTGAAACATGCCACTCTTGAAATAAGCGAGGAAAGACATCTTTTGGATTTCCACGAATTACATAAAGTCTGGAATTAATACTTTGCAATTTCTGATGCAATTCAAGAAGCGATTGCTGTAAGAAGCGAAACCTATTAGACCCGACTTTCATCCACTTAATTAATTCTGTGTCCAGGATAAAAATTGGACGTAACACATATTTCTCAGGATTTCCAGATACGATGGCACACGCTTTTGTTAGGGCGGGATTATCATGAATCCTTAAACCCTTGCGGAACCAATGAATAACTGTTTTATTATTACTCATAATAATGATTTTTTACTATTTACTTATTTTTAATAGAAATATCATAAAAAATATATTTTACGAAATAAGAACTGTCAGGTTATTGTCAATAACAAAATAGTTGTGATGCGTTCAGAACTTATACAGTTTGGTGGAAAATACGTTAAAAAATTAAGATATCTTAAAAAAAATGTGTTAGTTTTGCACGATATTTGGATTATAGGATACCCTATATTTTGTAGAATTCGTGTACGTGTGATAAGCATTCATACTCTCAGTCACGAGGGGGAAATAACAAGAGAGCTGCGCACGTATTTCTGATTGCACCGCTGGGCAGTTCTTTACCTGCAATTTGAGGTGATATATAATAATTCAATTTTCGTTATTTACATCAATAAATGTAATATACTAATAACTAACTAGGATTGCTCACCTTTGCTCGTGTTCGGATGGAGGAATTCTCCTTCATCCACGAGCAGTGAAGTATTCTGCAACGTGTGGTTTCGCGTTAAGCCATGTACGCTTTATTTTTAGATTGAATATTTCTTTCCTTACATTTTGTCAGAACTGGACCCAAAACAGTTGTCAGTTTGATCTGACAATTCGAATTGCCCGTTGTTTGTTTGGTAACGTCAAGTCAACCGGAGTCAAACGACGTTTGTTTTCCGTTAGAAAGTTATTGTTCTGTGTTGTATAAAAAAATTTATTTACAAAAAGAAATTATATTTATATTATTATTGTAAGCATGACTGAAAAAGATGAAGATATCGAAAGAAAATTCGCACTGCTGGAAAAGTCTTGGGAAGACGAGGATTTCGAGTACAGTTTGGTTAGTACAATAATTATTGAAAACCCAGGAATAATGGGTTGTTATATGTAATATCCAATGAGGCATCTAAGAATTTGCCTTTCAAAAATCTAGGTAAAAAAAAATCTGCAGTTCTTTTGAATTGGCCAAACAAACTGGTACAATGACACAGCGGCGTGTGACTACAGATGTATCTTTATTGCATATTATTAAAAGCAGCTATTTGCTTGTGGTCTCTCTTCTAGATCCTAAGATCCAGAGATAGACCTATGTATCGATCTATTTCTTTTGCTTTTTTCTGGATTCCAACAGCTGAACCTTTCTACTTGCAAGATAGATAGAATAGAATAGAAAAGCATTTACTGAACAACCTCAACTTATGCTACGTTACAACGTTAGGTACATCGAGTAAGTAATAGATAGTTGGTATAATCGATAGACTAACAAAGGAGCACCGAACGAACTCAATGCAGTAGAAATTAACATTATATTAGTATCATATTAAGATAATGACTTCAAACAATACAGAGCCCATACGTCGTCATATTGACACAATATAAACCATAAAATAATAATGCAAATAATAAAAGCATTATTTAAAGCTAAAAACGAAATAGCATACAATATCAGATACAGTTGTGAGAGTAAATGAATATACAGCGGTGCAATGTGAATCATAACATATGAAATGTGGAGTAAGAAATACTAAATATAAGCCTTAAAACTAAAAATTCAAATTAGAAACTATAAATTAGATATCAGAAACCAGTAAGCTTCCACTTTTGACACAACTGCCCTACAAAATCAACAAACGATTCCAGATAAGAACACCAAAGCGCAGAGTGCCTCGGCAATGAGGGCTAGTGTGTCGACGGGGTATAATCTAGTGTGCATTGTGGTCCATAAGGTGAAACAAAGTGAGTTCCTTGAATTGATTGCCAGAGCAGACCTTCCTAACCGCTTCAGGAAGTGTGTTCTAGAGGCAAACTTCCTGTCCAAAAACGTCATTGGACCCAAATTGGGTGCGTCTCCTCTGAAGGATTGCTCCATGGTGAATTGGTTTATGTAAGCTGGGAGTTAGCACCATCTGGCTTTATGAATGAAGCATAGAGCTCTAAAATCTAATAGCTTGTCGGGAGATTCAGGCATAAATAGCTTAACTAGCGGGGAGATGTGAACGTACCGCCTAAGGTGAAAAATGGATCTCACGCAAGCCCTTAGTGCTCTGTCCAATTTAGCTATTTCAGATGGGCTGGTCCAGGTGGTGCTCGATTGCGTATAAAGACAGAAGGCCGTTGTAGATTCGGGAGCACACTTTGCCTATCTGAGGCCGCCATGTGAGATGGGGTTCCATGAGAAGACCGAGGTTCTTGTCATGTCTAGTAGAGAGAGGGATGATCTGACTGAAAAGAAGCAGGCTAGGAAGCGTATCATTAGCAATATGGACAGATTTTGAGTTATAGTATTCTTGTTCTGGTATCTGTGGACCCGGATACCGAAATTATCATTATAATCCGAATTTTTTGTGATACCCATCCTTTGTGGAGAACTCAACACTTTGACTTATTGTAGAGAGCGAATATCAATTTCATATTCTTTTTTGAAGTTCCACATCAATTTAGCGTAAATCTTATTTAAATTTTGTCAACAGAGTTAAATCACTTTACAGTGTATGAAAAAGCTGGGTAAAATAGGAAACCGATATTCTATGCATTACTACTCAAAATGTCTTGCTTGAGTACATATAAAATCGACAATGCCTTAATTTGATGACTTAAATAAGGTGTATTTTTTTCCATGCATGTATTGTTGGGACCGATTTGTGAATTCGTGTCACAATTGGACGTATTTCCTCTGAGGATCGATTCGAATACCTCGTTCAATGTATAAAATTTGTCCTTTATTTCATCCTTTGCTTCTACCATAGAAACGTAACACTGTTAGAAAGTTTGTACAAATCTACCGATAGTTAGGCGAATTTTAATTAGATTTCAAATGGGGTCCTTCTGCTATATGTAGTTCCCTTCAAAATTCAATTGGAGAAACTATGCTAACCTTAATTTGCACTCCATCCATATCGAAGAATAAAAAGCAAACAATATCATCGACCCAATATAAATATATTTTTCAGATGTATTACTTGAATAAATTTTGCTAATAAATCCAATTTTATATTTTCAGAGCGAAATAGAAGAAATAGAAAAAATGAAATTCTCAGAGTGCGACATGAAACAATTGTGTAAAATTAAATGTTTCGTTGATCTGAGAAGAGGCAATCTCTTTAGTGTGTATGAAAAAGCAGTAATAGATCATCAAAACAAAAAGGGTGCAAAACAATTGCCACGAGAAAAAATCTACAAGAAATTCAAGAAAAACTTTCATAAAATTTACCACAAAAAATTCCTTCCGTGGGATGAAATATATAAAAAAGATCGCGAAACTGAAAGGCGATACAGACGAATTGAATTCTATGAATATCTTAAGTCTCTACGAAAAAACTCGAATCTTGAAAACTGTAGCATTTCTTCTTCAATTGCCAGCAGTACAGAAAAATCATTTCAAACTGTTATAAGGAGCCAGGAAGCGAGATTTAATTCTCAGTATCACCATTTGGAGCCTGATGCAGAAGATAGTAGAAGTAACTTAGATCATAATAATAAATCATTCGAATCTATCTACATCGATAAATTTGTATATGATGCGCGTGACTATAATGATGTGTACAGTGCATCTCAAAATTCTTCTTATTCATTTTTCGAATTCAATGCGACTAATGGAAAGGGTCCAATTACATCAACTCAAAATACTCAAGATAGGATACAATTCCACTAGCAGCAATCGCAGGTAGCTTTTAATAAGTTTCATATATTTTTGTACTCGTTTTTTTTTTTATTGAAAATTGCATAGATTGTTTACTTATTGTTAAGAAATGTAGAAATGTAGTAAAATTTGGATACTTATGATTTTTTTCACTTTCCTGATGGAAATCAAAGAAGCAGATTAAAGTGAAAATTCATTCCTAAGGCAAATAGAAGCTTGTAGTTTGCTAAGGAATTCAGATCTCTTCAGTCTTACATCATTTCTCTTAAGGATTATTTTCTCAACGGAGGAATAATTTCTAGAGCACAATATGCATATATACAGATGATTCATCGATTTAAGCACTGTTAAGCTCACAATAGAAAGTTGCGCCAACGAGAAAGCCAATACTATTTCTATCATTACTTCATAGTTCAACGGCGCATTTACTATATTCCTACTTCTTATTATTGGCAATAAGAATGCAAATAATCCAGAATATCTTTCTCTCTACCTGCCTGATCATTTGTAGACTACTTAAAATGACTGCAAACTTCCTGTGGGGACATTCCTTTACACCAATTTTCGCGAACAGATGAAAATTTTTGGAAGTGTCCTGTGTCCTCTACCTTCAGCCAATTCGAATTTACTCTTCTGTATGAAAATCAATCAAATTCTTCTGAATTATTGCGGCCCAAATCCAGGAAGGTGTGTATCTTTGTACCATAAACAGAAATGTAAACTAATAGGAAAGGTTTAAAAAAAAACGTTGTTACTACTACAACAACTACACTACTGTTAATATTAAACACTTTACGAGCATGAATTGATTTTAATTTCGACTTCAGAAAAATCTTCATAATTACATATATCATTTAATTTTCTTTATCTTCATCTTTTATTTTGGAATTTTGCTGTTGTTTATTACATTCTTTCGCCAATCGCATTTTTAACATTTTATTTTCATCAGCACATTTTAACGTAATTACAGACCGAACGCTTCTAGCGTCAGTATTACATTTTCTTCTCACTATAGAAATTATGTCATTAACAATTTCTGGATTAAGCTGTCTTTTGGTCGGCATTTGTCGATCACGAAATGCTGGTGAAGGTCTCCCTGTTAAAGTATGCGTTGCAAGTACTTGCCGTGGAAATAATGTTGTTAATAATTTCCTGGTAGCTTCTCGCACTGACAACCAATTTATAGAATGATATGTTTCACCTGTTATGGTTGTATCTCCTGGACCAATTTTTATGCTACAACATCTAATTTGCTCGTTTAATAAATCTTGTTTTACTGCAGAAACAGGAGATTTCAGTGCTTTTGATTTACGTGGTGATCTTTTCGATATTTTTCCACTTGACCTTCGAAATGGTGCAATTTCAGCATACTGTTTTGAAGTAATATTATTCGACAAAGGTTGAAGTACATCGTCATTCGTTGATTGAGAATCATTATCGACATCCGTACATGTGTCTATTTCTATATTATTTGCAATATTTGAATCATCATCAATCGAAGCAATTATAATTGGTGAACTTGGAAGAGATGCTTTTGTATCATTGTTAGAAATGTGACTAGTATTGACCATTATTACTGGTGGTCTATTTTGAATAATAGACGATCCTTGATTATCCTCTGAAGACCAGTCTATATACTCGACATCGTTATTATCAACTTGTGGATTATTTCTATTAGTTGTGGAAGATGTCGGTAATTCATTGCTCTGATTTTTTGATAACATAATTTCATTATCATAAGTCTTCTCGTTTCGGTGATCTTCATCAATATCACTTGTATCTAATTCATAGTGAAATGTCCCATCCTGTGATATTTTTATCAATTTTACATGTTTTTCCAATCCTATACCGTCAATAAGAAGTTCACAAGATAAAAATTGCCGTTCTGTATTCCGATTTGATAGATTTTCGGGTTCCACTTTGTATATTTGAAGAAATTTGTCTTCTTGTTTTTGTTGCTTTAGAAATATCTTGAATTTCCGATATTTTTCCGATTGATCCCATCCTTTGGTAAAATTTGATGCAGTTATCTCATCAATTTCAATTGTTAACGCTTCTGAAGATTGACAGATACAAGGTCTGGATGCTTGTTGTTCATTGTTTGTCGATCGATTACATTCTAATTGTGTAGAATTTTCATTCCCGGGAGCTTGTCTAATATAACAAATTATTTCCTGAAAATTAAGGAAGAATTTAGATATTTATCAAGGGAAAAATTGTCAAATACATATTTGAAATCTGGATAGAATTTTTATCGCGAGTTACGTTTTTTCATCTATTTTTAAGATATGAGTTTAAGTATGTTCTAAGATGAAACGATTGATCCAACGAGAGTAATACTGAAACCAAACCGGATTATCGTATACTCTAGAATAGATCAGAATGTAATAGAAGTTTGTTATAAACAGCTCTTTGGACTATTTGAGTCTCATTTATTTTTATAAAAGAGAAGGTGGCTTTGTAAATACAAGCTACTATACGTCCTAAACCAAACCTTTGATCAGTTTTGTAGTGTAACAGATCTATAGTTGGAATTTTCACTCACTGCTTTTCTTCAGCGGGGAATTGCTGCGGAAGCTATCCACTGTTACGAAAGCACGTTAGTAAGCAAATAAATATCAGAGATGCAATCAGGAGCACCTAAGAAACTCTCAAGTAGATTTGAAATTACGACCTACGATTCTTCAAATACCAGGGACAGGATTCTGTGTGAAGAGAATGAATCGGTTTATAAAATTGTACTAAAATCCTGCACAAAATGCACGGTTCACAAGATTAAAAACGGATGTATGCATAAAGAGCAGTAAAAGAAGTATCGGTAAGATGGTAGGAAAACACCTCATTCAGAAATTAAATAATAAATAATGTCATTGATAAAGGGGCAGCCAGGTAAGATTGAACAGTAGAATGAACTCAGCTTACAATAGGAAAGTTAAAGAGACACCGAAAAAGCATTAACTAATAAGCAGGAAACAAAGCGCTATTTAGCTCATCGACAGAGGATGCTAGAAGCTTTACTTTGTCAGTTAACGGGCTTAGGAGGGATTTAGACTGTAGCAATGTAGATATTTTTGTAAGTAAACTCTATAGCCACTTATATCAATAGTATGCAAGAATAGACAATTTTTATACTTTCAATCATATAAAAGAAAGCCTTGAAATTGCCAAGTTTCAGACCCTTTCATAATCGGAATTCGTATAGATGAGTGGTCTTAATACAGTTTTAGTTCAATCACGTACAGGAAGACAGCACTACTGTTCAATTTTGTCACTTGCACATATCATTTTAATTCACATAATAAACCAAAATAAACTAAAGTAGTGAACTACAAGTAACTTATTAATCCAGGCAAGAGAACTTACTTTATTCGACCGATTTATGTTCTATTCTTATTATGCTACATAAATTTAAAGATAATGGCGATGATGATCATATTAATATAAAAACAAAATCGAAATTAACTTGTTTTACTTGCATGAAATAGGCTGCTTACTAGGGGTTTACACAGTTCAAATTTCAACTGGATAAATTAATATAAAATCAACAAAACATTAGTACACTTCAAAAACATTTAAATAAAATTGAAATCGATTCCCTCGCCCTTTAGTTGTCTATCCAAAACACAATCATTATTATTACTTACCTCTGAAGGATTCATATTCGCTTCTTATTATTCTTACTAAAATATTCCCAATCACTTAAAATATTACAATACTTGAGAGAGCAAAAAAAAAAAAACTCAAATCCAATAACAACCCTGTTACAACGCGAACTATCAGAATGAGAATATAGTGCCGGGAATATCCTGATATTGCTTGCGTCCCCTCCGATATTCGACAAATTCCTTGCTATGCCAGGTGAGAGTACACAAGATGCATAGGTACGATCACTAACACATAGAATTTCTAACAAAAACAAGGGAAGAAAGACTAAGTTATGGCAGCTATATAAAGGGTCCGTTTTTATTTTATTACCATCAGGTAGTTGGACTTTCAAATTGGATTGTAGGGGTATTATATGTGTATGTTTTCCGCACTTTTACAATTGAGAAATTCGAGGAATGCTTTATGAACGGTACGGTATACCGCCACTACCGGTTTTTCCTACACAAAAGGAAAAACAAAAATAAATCTTTGCATGGAAAAAATATTTAGAAAATATCTCTGGTAGCCTTGATGGAATGGATGTCTTCATCATGTCAAGTTTGTTTTAGATCCGATTCTCAATGTTTTTGTCTTTTTGAACTTAAAAGGTATTTAAATGCTTAAGTTAATAAGGTATAAATCCATCCCGTTTATATGAGGCAATTGGGATAAAAAAAGGATAAAATAAAAAAAAAAACAATTAACTTAAAACTGTTTCACTTTATTATACCCTAGATGAAATCTAAAGGGTATACTAAATTTGTCATTCCTTTTGTAACACCTAGAAATAATGATTGTAGAGCAAAATGGATTGGACACCCTTGCATTAAATTAAAAGTTATTTTGATTTTTGTATGTCTGTCTGTCTGTCCGTCCTCACGATAACGCGTATGCTTAGAGAGCTTAATTTTTGCAAATAGGCTTTAAAAAAATATAAAATTAAGTTCGAAAATTTGACAAATCGAGTAACTTCTTCGTAGGGTTGCCATACAAAAATTTCGTTTTTGACTACATATTTGGACACTGCCTAAGAACGCGTTAATTTAGACCGTTGAAATTTTGCACATATGTAGTGTTTTCATAAAAATAGTAAATATAATTTCTAAAATGGACTAAATCGGGCAACCCCTTCTTTTTGTTGCACTATAAAAATTTAGGATTTTTACGTATCCTGTGAAAACGATCTGTCCTATACGGTTTTAATGTACTGAAAAGTAATTCAGAATATGAAATCCTATAAAATTGGTTATAATCATTTTTGCTGTTCGACGAACCGTTCTAGAGATATATTACTTCAAAAATTAAACTTCCGCAAATGTGTGATCATACGAAATTACAAACGAGCATTCATCTAAGGTATCGTAAGAATTGGTCTTACTTGTTTTAACAAAATCAATTAAACGAAGTACATATATTAATTATTTCGCGGCCGTACCGGATTATGATATGAATTAGACTAACTTACATTTATTCTAACTGTTTTCATTTCCTTCTTAACTCTACGAGCTTTTTTATGAAAATTGTAGTTACATGACAATTTCAGGTTTTTTCAGTTTTATGTAAAGGGAAATATATTATTCGGATTATTTATAAATTGCATTCAAGAATTACTTGTATGATAATATGATATTTGTCATTTTCAGAAGTAAGCGTTTGGTTTCGTGCTGTGGAAATACCGAATGCTGGGGGTAAGGTAGCATGGTCTAATAGTGAGACAATTAAAGCAATTAACGGAAAGGTAATTGATAAATATGTAATTATTATATTATAGATTTATTTATTGTAACTGCTAGACTCAAATTCAAGCATGAAAACATGACTTGAGTATTTGAAATGTAAACATCACATAATTTTTTTGAAATAATGCAATTGATGAAACAAGAAAATTGTGCTTACATTTATTAAAATCTAAAACTTGTTGAAATTTTTCAATTAAAGTAAATATCAAGGCCATTGCATTAAAACTTCAGCAGAAGTACCCCCCTTTCCTGACCGGGAATAGCACGTAAAGGCTTCGGCTTTAGCAAGCCGAAGCCTATTCCGTAGCCATGACCCCCTTGCGAGGTTTACGGGGAGGGCTGTGGGCAGTGTACAACATTGCCCGCCGTTCATCTTCGTAAATATCAAGATTACTATTCTGTCATTCTTTCATTCAAATCAAGCAATTTCTAAATAATATCAAATCTTTTGTATGAGAACACTAAAAGAACTGCCCGATTTTATCCATTTTCAAACGTGACTTGAAACATTTTTCAGAAAATTTACTCTTTGAACGAACGTAATTTCAGCTCAATAAGTTAACACATTTAATTTATTTATTTTTTTACTTCTATTCATGCATAGAAATAGCATTACAAACGGTATAATCAATTTTTATATATCTATGTAGTCATCTCTAGAGTATAAAAACAAAAATTTTAATACTGTAACACTGCAAGGGAGTTGATTGAGCCTGATTTTGTCAGTATTCGAAAGTGGAATAATTACTTTTTCTATACTTACAGAAAAATTGAGATGAATTTTCGTAGAAAAATGTTATCAATTTAAAAAATTGATAACAAAAAAGATTGTTGCTAAAATTGAAGCTAATTCACACTCAAAATTTTAACTGAGTGCAGTTCATGGCGAATACGGCAAGCAAGAGCCAGCCATACTGAAGAGTATTAAGTTCTTGCTAATACAAGAGAATCGATGTGGAGAGCTCAAATTTTGTGCACTGCGTTCAAATATGGACTAAATCGGGTGTTGCCATACGAAACTTTGGTTTTTAACTATATATTTGGACACTTAACCGGGCAATCCCTTGTTGGCATACAGAACTTTGGATTTTAATTTTATTTAACTTATATATTCATCTAAGGCTAGGTATAATATTATTGGTCTTAGATCAATTATAACTTTTCCTTTTGTTCATTATACTTTTCACAATCACAGAAAATTCTAGCTAAACTGTTGGAAAATATAACCCTGATCGGTGAACAAAGAACGAAGTTTTTTTTTTATTATCTTTTGTCTTCTATTCACAAAATGCATACCCTACCCAATTAACTGCAATAAAATTTCATTGTGTATATTCTCAGCAACCACCAAAACAAAGATAGGACAACAACTAAATAAAAGAAATGTAAACAGAAAGATAGAAAGTACAAAACACGAGTTTTTCTCTAACAAAACTCAAACTTGGCATCAACGATTTGAGAAAATTTAAAAATAGCAACGACACCAAAAAAATATTTTTCAGTTTTAATTAAACGTTGCGTCGCGTCGGTCTGGGTACGATTTGTGTACATCTCTCAGGATTTTTTTGCAAAATAACTCAGAATCCTTGTTTAATTAAGAATTAATTTGGTTAGCACTCACTTTCTCCATCAGAAAAAAATTCCGGGAAGTGAGGAATAATTTACCATGGAGTTTTCACACTTTCCATAATTCGGTCGGATGTAAAAAAGAAAGAAAAAAGTGTGTCTAGCCAGGTGTAGTAGCGTATACTTGACCCTATGTACCTACGTGTATAGCTACTTATCGCACATTCGAATATATTGTATGTTGGCAAGGCGCCAAGTGTCGTTTACTATTTTGCTCTATTGTCAATAATTTTTTATTCAATTGTACCTAATTAAAACAAATAATTCATTTTAGGAAATGAAAAGAGTGTAAAAGAAAAAAATCTAAAAATGGCTAAAAAGTGTTCTGTTCGTTCCTTAAGTGATAGTTCACTATCTGAACTTGCCAATCTTGTAGTTTCGGCAGTCGGATTCGCGCTGCATGCTGACCTTGATCATGACATCACAATTACAATGGTCGAAGTGAATACATACTTGGAATGCTCTGGGGCTACAAGTGATATTTATCAAGATTTATTACGAGTTATACTAGCATCTGATTACTTAGAAGCCTCTATACGTTTCAATTGCCTTCAAATGCTATTGAACGGCAGTGTACATACTCTAATCACTGAAATATTTCCATTTTCATACTATGAGAAAATTTTACAAGTTATAGCCGCTCAAGGTACTGGTCTACGAACACTCAATCTAAAAGGTGTATGGGTTAAAGAGGAGCATATGCATTATATGTTTGAAATAATCACAAAATGTATTCATTTAACTAAACTCTGTATTCCATATATAGCGAATGATGATCTTCTACAAGTTATAGGCAAATACAGTACAAATCTACGAATTATAGATATTTCGGGTGAAACAGATATTACAGAAATCGGAATTGAAGTATTAAGTAAAGGTGTTGCAACTTCAGTTCTAACAGTAATTGATATTGGAATGTTGGGTGAAGAGAATATTTGTCATTCAGATGTTGCAATGCTTGTAGAACGTTGTCCAAATTTAGAAACTCTAGCAACATATTCATATGTTGGACAAGCATTGAAATTCGTCCATGAAAATGTAGATAGAAATTTCAAAAGTAAATTGAAATATTTACATGATACTCGAACAGATGCCGATACACTTGAGATAATTGTTAAAACATGTCCAGAAATTGAAAGTATATATCTAGATACACCGAATAGTGGAATACTTAATAAATTACAAGAGACACCATTGAGAAAATTGAAAATATATAAATTTTCATGTAATGAATTGATGCAATTGTTAGAAACTATCGGACGTAATTTGGCACATTTAACTATGATAAAAGGAAATGGAGTTTTAGAAATTGGACGTCTTACACGATTGTGCTCATCATTAATCGATCTAGATTGTTATATGATGGATATGCTTTCTTATGCATCAGATCGGAAATTTGATTGTCTACAAGGATTAGAAATGTTAAATAGTCCTATGAATGCTAGTGCTCTTAAGCACTTTATATGCAACTCTATAACATTGAAGAGGCTTGCTATTGACTCTGTGATATTCAGTGATGAAGATATTATGAGGTAGATATGAATGCATGTATGATTTTATATGTATTCAAATTATAGTTGTTTTGTTTTCTTCAAATTCAAACTTTTGTTTTCTTCAAATTCAAACTTTTGTTTTTATTGCAGTATGTTCATTGAGAATGATTTTTGTCAGTTAGAAGATATTTGGTTTACTTCTGCGCCTAATTTGACTGTTGCAGCTGTTGAGGTAAATATAATTAAATTAAGTAAGCTTAATTTGAATTTATATGCATGACTTTTATTATAAGAAGAAATCTTTATCCAAGAGAAATATCTCTGCTTCAATATAACATTTAAGTTTTTGTTCGAGTCTTTATTACCAAGTCAAGTATTTGAGTTAGATAATGTCATGCTATGATTGAATTACCTACGTATGTAAATTATTATTTAACTAAATTCAAAATGCGAATGTCCCCTAGTCACACACAATGTTACTCTACTTTCTAGCAAATCTGTTTACAAGAAATGTCGGTAATAATACTGCTAAATTATAGGAAAATCAGGACGAGTTGTTAAAGGTGCCAGAGAACTTCAGGCTCTTAAGTCTACAGACTAGACTTCCTCACCTATTCAAGCTACACCTATTTATCAAAAACAGTATCGATTTCGCACAACTATCAGACTTTGATTGAGTAGTCCCATGAGAAAATTCCAAGTTCTCCATGACGGAGATAATTAGCAAGGTAACGACGATGTGCTCATATCTCAAATTGAAACATTCAGTACGTTTACATGAATACTTGAAGTATACTTCAAGTAGAGATCAAGTAATCAAAATATCATGTAAACGCGCATTGACTTCATGTATATTTGAGTCAAGTAAATTGTTCGATTTACTTGAAAAAATTTATGTAAACGCAACTTCAGTACTTGAAAATTTTTCATTTGTGCGAGATATGAAATCGGCAAAGAGAAACAAGAAGAAGATGATTGTTGATAATTCAGGCTGTGATTTTTAGCACTTTTCTCAAGGCATTTATCTAAAAATCGGCAATTATGTATTGAACTTAAAGCAGAGTTGTCAAAGGTAAAATGTCATTTCAAGTAAATTTCAAGTCCAGTATTTGCAATTAATTCAACCAAAAACCCTGCTTGAGTTTCAAGATGATTTCAAGTATTCATGTGAACATACTGATTGACAGTATTAATCCTGAAATATTGGGCTGTTGGCAAGGAAAATAAAATCGTTCCTAGATATGGCAATAATTGGAATTTTTTGCATCTGATTTTAATAAATGCTTTAGAAGCAATGCATCAAACTTATCTTGAGAGCAGACTTTTAATAAATATATACTTCAACGATCTTAATATTGGTCGCATAATCAGCAAAAAGATATTTTCATCGACATACATTATTGCCAAGATCTTGTAAAGTTCAGAAAATGCACTGAAGATGCACATGTAAGCAAAAGAACTTCTAAAAAACAAATAAGCTTATACTCCATGACAGGAAATGGTTGAAATGGTTTAAATGCAGGCAAGCAGGACTCATCTACTACACACTTTGTACAAGTTGTAGCTAACAAAGCGGTAGAGCCTTAACAGTAATGTAGTCAACTGAACTGAGAGCCTTGAAGGAAGTTCTCCAAATCTATCACCGAAATTTGAAACTAGATGGGATCTCTCGCTTGATAGAATTGATGGCAAATTCATCCTTCCATCCATCCATGCTTGTGTGCCAACTGAATCAGATATAATATATCTTTTAAGATAAAGTTGGAAGTTGACTTATATTCAGCTTGTCTTAACATATATCAATCCTACCATTTACTGGAAAATTGCAGTATATTTCGTGCTGAAGTCCTGGATATAAACAGTACATCTTCCCTTATGATGACTATGCCTTAAGTGCCTTTCATATACATTATATATGCTATAGTTGCTCACTGTTGGTTACTTTAAGTGACCTATTTCTAGGTTCTAAGATGAAAGCTAACAACATTTTGCAAGATTCAAATCGTCACAACTTGAACCAAATTTTTCTTAGTTCCATTTTGACTATTCATGAATTGAAATCAAGGCAATTAGGAAAATTTGTCTGCATGCCGATTATATTTCATGTTGACTTCGGTTCCATCTGTTTACTTCTGAACAATACGGAAATAATTCTGTGAATTGAATTGAATTGAATAGAATAGTTCTTAGTGGTCAAAATCATGGCATAGCATTTGCTTAAAATCAAAACAATTTGAAATTTCTTTAGCCGCGTCGTTTTTCATTGACCTGACCTAATTCAATTTTATTTCCAAAGCAACAACAACATATGAACCTGACCCTTTTCTTATATTTTTGTATTTTCTTTAAATTTTTAGTAAATTTTTCGAAATTTGCTTGTGTTAAACAAAAAAAAATAACTTTGATTAAGACTTATTCTGCTTCCTGATATTTGCTATTCTGAATCAACTTATGGCCTAGTTTAGACTCCATCCTTTAGCTATAGTCGAATCCAGTTATAAAATAGTTTTAGTTCCTATTTCTTCAAATTATGTTCATTACCATGATTCTATGGTGTAAACGAATGAAATTTATTTTTTTATTTTTACAGATTTTAATCGATCGATGTCCAGAACTACAAAGTATTGGCCAACTAAGTGGATGGGCTCTAACTCCAGATGATTTGGCACTCATCCGTGGAATTCTTAAAAGTGGAAATTCTTGCCTTGTACTTTCACCAACAAGTCTTTTTCCATAAATTAACTATTGATTCAAATTCAAATTTTTTTTTAACTACTGAAAATCATTAAATTTTAATAGTTTCTGACTTTTTTGGCTTTTATTTTTGGTGTTGTTTTTAAATTTAAGATAAATTTTATTCCTTTTCTTTTATTCTAGAGTTAAATTTTCATATTTTTTCTAATATTATTTTCAGACCTTATCGACGAAAAACCGGGATAATAGCAGAATACCACGCGACTGAACTTAATAGATATTGAGTTTAAGATTTAATTGCTTCTACACAAAAATTGATTTTTTATGCATTTAATTGTAAATAAAATATTTTTTATAAAATTTTAAAGAAGGAAAATTCTCATGAATTGTTAATAGTAGATATTTATTTATGTAATTCAGTCTACAGAGATCATCTCCTACAGACTATGGTAATATAACTTACTAATTAATATAAATTACCAATTAATATTTACATAAGTATTCAAACAAACAAGAACCCAATAGTATCAAAATCAAATTGAAAAATAAAATACAACTAAAGAAGAGTGCTTAGTATCACTAGATTACAGGAATTTGCTAAAATAAATTAAATAAGCAAGACTACAAGCACTTACAAATTACAATATCTTTAAAGTTGGTGGGTTCAAGAGCTAGATCCACTTGTCATAGATTTCATTAAAACTACGAGAGCAGTAGGAAATAGGTTCATGCTGACCATAAGAGATTCGGTGATAAGACACATGTAACAAACATCTTGTTCTAAGTGCAAACCAGGCAAATAAATATTGAATAAGATTAGCAAATCTACTGAACAAATTTTGTTACAAAGAGTATCTCTTACAAACATTATAGATGAAATTTTTTCTCCTAGTATCTAAGAGTTGTAACCCCAAAAGCATACATCTGAATTTATAATTGGGTAAATCATGCAACCAATGCAATCTCCTGCTGCGTTCCTTTTCTCATTCAGAATGAATTTTTTCAATCCATGTCGTTCTTTTTCTCGGGCCGAACGATTTAGTTTCAATCTGTCATCGCTTTTTGCGGACTCCGAATCGTTTTGAATGCACCTGAGTTTTTCCTGGATTCAAGCAGAACGATTTTAATTTGTATTCGTTTACAATTTGGACGAAGTGGTATTAGTTGAGTTTAAGTTGCCTTTGTTGGAAAATAGCTTTATTTATTATAAACAACAATTTTTACGGATTTATACTTGCTTTTATCAAATGGAAGAAATGTCAAACACTTGAAATGGTTCTGTTCTGTTCCTTTTCTATGAGCACAGAATTAAATTATGACATTGTTCTGTCGATGCATATAGATTCATTCAGAACGAGAAAAGGAACGCAGCATTCTTAAAGCATAGCGAGTAAAGTTTTTTTGAATTTTCGCCATTCTGTCACTAAGTTCTTTGGTGTACGGACACCATAACACTGAAGCATACTCCACTATAGATCTAACTAAGGCAATGTATAAAGATTTTAAGGTACGAGGATCACTGAAGTCTTTAGTATTTCGTTTTATAAAACCAAGCATCTTTAAAGGCCTACAGCAGATATAATTAATATGCAAGCCACTTCCAAGTTTCATGTCAACAATGACACCAAGGTCCAAAATTTCATTCGGCCGCTCAATGGAAACGTTACCGATAGAATATTCAGTATGAAGGGGGCTTAGTAAACGGTGAAAAGTATAACATTTACACTTGCTTGGATATAGAGCCAGTCCGTTTGGAAAACACCATTGTTGTAAGTAAACGATCAAGATCAGACTGAAGATGGCAAGTGTCAGATGAATTTTTAATAGGTAATATAATCTTAAGATCGTCGGCATATAGCAATAGTTGCGCGGAGCGAAAAATATTTATCACATCATTAATAAATATAACAAACAACAATGGACCCAAGTGGCTTCCCTGCGGAAGACGAGACAACACCTGAAAAATTCGCGACTGAAAGCAATCCACTTTAACACACTGAGTACGACTAGTAAGATACGAAATCAACCAATCAAACAGAGACGAATTAAAACCAAACACTTCAAGCTAAGAAGAGTTAAATTAACACGAGCAAAGGCTTTTACAAGCCCGTGCTGCAAGGAGGTAATACCTTCTTTAATGTGAAAATCAATTTTATCTTTTACTAAACTCAAAACATTTGGAGATTGGTATTGAACCAAGGAGAGTGTGATTTCGATTTCACCTTATTAATGGGTATGAACTATTCAACGCCAGCGTGAATAATTTCCAAAAATTTACTGTAAGTATGATTGAGATGATTTGCAAGATTTAGCTCTTCACACCAATTAAAGGAGTTTATGTAATCATTAAACTTACCAAAATCCCCTTTATGAAAGTTATAAGTATAGATATCACTAACTCGAGAATCAGCAAACAAATATGTATTTAAATTAATAATAACGGCTTATGATGAAGATCGATTTTAGATAGAGGATATGAAACTTCCTTAATACAAAATTTCAAATCAAAGCTAATGAAAATAAGATCTAGAAATTTACCAAATAGGTATATTACAAAAAGGATTAATTTGAATTAACTCACATCCAGTAAGACTATCCACAACTAAACACTCACAGCATTAAGATCTTTTCATCTGCAGACCATATCCAGTCTACACTCAGAAGATTGAAGTCTCCAAGGTAGCATAAATGCTCTTGTGTAGACAAATCGGAGAAAATAGAAGTGAGGTTACTCACATGAGATTCATATAATTCCAATGAGGTCGCAGGAGAAAGCAGCTACATATATTCCACAAATATCTAACCAATGACAATAAGCTTAATAGCCAGTTGCTCAAGGATACCATCATGGACTTGAAAGCTGTTTTTACAGCTATGAGTACACCGCCACCCCGAGATAAGCCAGTAGAGTGTTGCGAAATACCATATATTATTTTTCATTGAAAAACTCAGATGATAAAATATTGGAATAAAGCCATGTTTCAGTCAAAACAATTACATCATAGTCACTATCTACAATATTTAAATAAAACTTTTGAATTTGTTTATGATAACTACAAGTGACAGAGAGGATGGCATGATAAGGTACTGATCTTTTTGATTGAGCCTTGCTGAATCAGTGAAGATGATTCTAGGTGTACAGGCCTGTAAGTTGATAGATCGCAGATGAGGTGAATTGAGCACATGTGCGATTTCAAGACAGCTGTGGCTCCTAGGAAGGAGGAGTGAATCTCTGCTGATTATTACGAAACTTAAGCATTTCTCTTCATGAAGTAGAACAGTGTATGTAGTCATCTCCTCCCACCCCACCCCTTAGTACCAACAAAAATAGCTTATCACACACATTGAATAAATGGAAACCGCCAAGACTCGAGAAATACTTCCCAAGCCATGAAACAGTAATCTAATATGTGCGTGCTAGTCAAATTCGCATGGCCAGTTTCACAGTCTAAGTTTAAACTCGACGAATGTGTTTCACAGTTTGGTTTAAACCATGCCATCCCTCGGTTTAAACTCAAGATATATTTTGATATTTATTCTTATGGAAAAGTGACTAGACATTGCTATGGAGACTAAGCTACTACCCACACAGGATAATAGTCTTCCAGTAATTGTAATTATCTTCCCAAAGGCTACAAAAAAAAGTAACCTTACCACCTTAAATGAATCTGTACGCAGATTGATTCGATTCGAATTCATCGCACCAGGGTACATTCCCACACGCAATTATAACTCAATTGAGAGTTTTTGTTTGGGGAATTGTAGTCATTTGGTTAAGATATTTTTATATAATAGATGAAATCTATAGGGTATACTAAGTTTGTCATTCCGTTTGTAACACCTCGAAATAATTATCGTAGAGCAAAATGGATTGGACACCCACGCATAATATTAAAAGTTTATTTTGATATTTGCATGTCCGTCCGTCTGTGCGCACGATAACTCGAGAACGCGTATACTTAGAAAGCTGAAATTTTGTACAGACTTAAAAAAAAAATAAGTTCGAAAATGAGACAAATCGGGCAACTCCTTCGTGGGGTTGCCATACAAAAATATTGTTTTCCAGTATACATTTGGACACTGCCTGAGACCGCGTCGATATAGAGCTGAAATTTGGTACACGGTGTTTTCATTGTACTAGCAAAAAAAATTTCAAAAATGGATTAAATCGGACAACTCCTTCTTGGTGTTGCCATATAAAAATTTAGGTTTTTTACGTATACTTTGAAAACGATCAGTCCAAGACATTTTTATTGTACTAGAATACAAAATCCTATAAAATTGGTTATAATCATTTTTTCCGTTCTAGAAATGATATGTGGAAAACCACTTCAAAAATTCAACTTGCATAGATCGGTGACCTTACGAAATTTTATACAGGCATTCATCCAGGATATCATAAGAATTGGTACTAGACCAATTCTAGCTTTTTTACTTGTTTTTAAATAATTTTGTCAAGGAAGATAAGAAAGTAAGCTTAAGATTATCAGAAGATATTTTTTTTTTTTTTGTATAAAAATAGTAGTTAAGGGCGCAGGAGCTATTCAAATCAAATTTTTGCCAGTTTTACATAAGAACAGTGCAAATATTTCTGAATGTTAGGACTATGCTAGGGCTCTCATGTAGTAGTGAGGGATTGTGTTTCATGGCTTGGGAAGTATTTCTCGAGGGTTTTTAAATGGCATATCGAGTAGGAAACTTCTACGCGGTGATTTTTTCGATATTTTTCCACTTGACCTTCGAAATAGTGCAACTTCAGCATACTGTTTTGAAGTAATATTCGACAAAGGTTGAAGTACATTGGACATGGAGAGGCAAAAGAGATCAGGTTTGACATAGAAACAAAAGTAATCAGTTAATGAAGTTCATAAGTTAACGGGCAGCGGGTGACTCTAGATAGAGCAAGGAAGCTAATGTTATGGGATAATTCAAGGCAATTTATAAGGTTGTGTATTATTTTAAATAAAAAAATTTCATCTAAGAAAAGACAACGTTTTTCCAGAGAAAGAATACCAAATTTGTCGAGGCGAGTAAAATAATCAAGAAAGGGTCCTTACGTTTTATATAAAAGAAATCTGGTGAATTTTCTCTGAACTGCTTCAATTTGCTGCATATATATACCATAAAAAGGGTTCCATATAGTGCATGTGTACTCTACATGACTTTTTATTAGAGAATTATAAAGAGTTATTAGTGATGTAGTAGACTTGAATGATTTACAAATTCGGAATACAAAACCCAATAGTTTAAAATCCTTGGAGGTAATCCAGTTAATATGTGACTGAAATAACAATTTCTGGTCAGAAATTACTCCTAAATCTTTCATTTCGGTAACACGGTTAAGAGATGATTGATGCATCATCCATTATGTAGTCATAATATAAGTTATTCGCTTTTCTGGAAAAGGTTATAACTTTAAATTTGGAGATATTCAACGGCAATAAATTATCTTTGCTCCAATTTTCTAAGGTAAGAATATCTTTTTGAAGTAATTTTCAGTCCTCTTCTGTGCGAATCACTTTAAAAATTTTAGCATTGTCTGGATATAAGAGACAATCGGTGATTAGTTCGTGCGGTAGGTCATTGATGTAGGGGAGAAAGATATAAGCACCAAGAATTGTACCTTGTGGAACACCGGAGGTTTGTATGAGAGGGCAGGACTGATGACCGTTTGCAGTCGTTTGCGGATATATGATGCGAACCAGGCAACTAAATTATCGCAGAAACCTATATTAGATATTTTATGGAGTATACGAGAGTGAAACATTTTGTCGAACGCTTTGCAAAATCGGTTTGAATAGAAAGTACCACTGCAATTTTGTCGGTATAAAGCGTTAGGTTCGTGGTAGTGGATTTTCCCGGAAGAAATCCGTGCTTTTTAGAGCTCAAGATGGAGAGGGTTTGGGGTAAGAGTTGATTATAAATAAGTTTTTCAAATACAAGGGCCAAGCTATTAGAAATTGATATAGGTCTATAATTATTTACGGATTTAGGATCAAAAGACTTAAAAATTGGGGTAACGTACGATGTCTTGAATGCAGATGGGTAAATTCTGTGGCTCAATGACAAGTTGAGTAATACGCTGTCGGGAAAATTCTGGCAAAGATCATACTACGATTAGAGAGGTTCTTGAGAAAATTCCTAAACTGGCGATAGTATTAGACCATATGCCTCTAACAAGTGACACCTGAAAGGTCTCGTATCTGAATTGATGAGTCATCACCCATACATGCTCGATTTTACACATTGTGGCTTTTATCTGTTTACAACAGTAAAGGCTAAATTGCATGAATGTGTATATGTCGTAGACACTTGAGGTAATTCAGCACTTCACGAAAAGTCTAGGCATTTCATGAAATATAGGCACATAGTGTAACAGTTAATGCTTAATCACTTTTTACATGATGTGTCTGAAATTATTAGCCACTTCATGAACTGCTACAAGTCTTTACGCCGATAGTGTAATACCAACCAACATAACCGAATGCTTGGAGAGGTAGATGAGTGGTGAAGACGGAGTTCGCGCCATCGCCTTCCCCACTCATCTACCTCTCCCAGCATTCGGTTATGTTGGTTGGTATTACACTATCGGCGTAAAGGCTTGTAGCTGTTCATGAAGTGGCTAAAAATTTCAGACACATCATGTAAAACGTGATTAAGCGTAAACTGTTACACTATCTGCCTATATTTAATGAAGTGCCTAGACTTTTCGTGAAGTGCTGAGTTACATCAAGTCCAAGTGTCTACGACATATACATAGAAACATCCTTCTTCATAATACTATATTATGGAAATTAAAAAAAAAAAAATACTAATACTACTTACCCTTGCGTAAGGTAAACAGCCATCATAATAATATCGTTCGATGTGTCCGAGTGATCATGAAAATAGTGAATTTTTTGCGAGATGAAATCATTTGGATAGAACAGCTTTCTTTTAGTACTGATAGATACTCCAAATGATGCAGAAAACTGAAAAAGTATAGAAATTATTACAACTTGTGATTACTTACCATTATACAAAAAAAAAATATATATTTAAAAAAAAAAAGGGAAGTCTGAAATAAAAAAAAAAAAAACAAGTAAAAATAATTTTTTTTCCTTTTTGTTTACTTACAACTTATGGGAATTCTGCGCCGAACAGCGCCTTGCACGCCTTCGCTGCGGCGTCTCTACGGGCCAGTGCTTTCGACTGGCCATAGCCATTGAACAGCTGCCCGTCCACCATTATTTTGACATGAAGCGGCGGGACATTATTGCCCGCGTCAATGAATCCCACCGCAGGGCGCATCTATAAAACAACAACATTATATTATGCAATTATATTAAACAATAATACTTACTATCAACAACAGGCAGGTGGGGTGCTGATTCTGCCACCCTTTTGGCAAATCTGCCGCTGTCTTCGGTTCCTTCGGGGGTTTTTTTAAGGCTGAGGTGGACGGCTCGCATGGTTTCTTTTTCTATTAAAATGAATACAAAATTATTAAAAATAATTTATTATCGAATGGTAATCAACTTACTTTCTCCGGCGCAAATGTCTTCACAACCACCAATTTGTGCGCTTTTTGGTGCACTTTTTCCCCCCTATATGATAGGGAGTACTTTTGTGGTGGTGGTGCTGCAGACGTCGACGGTTGCGGTTCCTCGTCAGAGGAAGAAAAAAGCATTGGTGGTGCCGCACAAGATGGCAACTGACCAGGCCTTATTTCTTCCTCGTCAGAGGAAGAAAAAATGTTTTCCGAATTATCGTCTTCTTGCATTTTCTGTAATACGTAAATAAATTGTGGAGCTTTAGATAAAATTACATAATTATGATATATTATCAATTACTTTTAGATGTCACTATGCAAAGTAATATTTTTATCATTAACCCGCGAAACTCGCTAAATAAATCCAGCTTAAAACTAAATATCTTCACTTCCGGTTACGTTTGAATTTCAAGCACTATATAACTTGCTTAGCCTTTATTTAGGCCGTCATTCAAGGATTTGTTTCTCTCATCCGTCGACCAAAGAGAAGGGCTGTCGGCTTCTCATAAACTGCAATATTTAAAGGGTTTTCTAAATGGCGAAGCGGCCGCATTGATTAAGCACATCACAGTAACTGACGCAAACTACAAAGAAGCATGGTCTAAGCTTGTAGCCCGATATGACAAGAAACGTCATATCTTAAACTCCTACATAAAAGCATTCATCAATCAATGCAATTTGTCGCACCCGTCATCAACAATGTTGCGAAAACTCACGGACACATCTGATGAATTAATCCGAGGAATTTCAACTTTAGGAAAAGAGGCAATGGATAGAGATCCGTGGCTTATCTACCTCATCCTCAACAAAACTGATTCAGAAACCAAACAAGCTTGGGCCGAAGAGATTGCAGCCAATGACCTTCCCTCCTATCAAGACCTGATCAATTTTCTAAATAAGCGATGCGACGCCTTAGAAACTGTTGAGCCATCTATTAAGAGGACACAACCGGGAAAACCAGCAATCCGGGCCCTTCACTCCGACACCTCCAAAAGTTGTCCAGAATGTTCTGAAGAGCATCCACTTTTCCATTGCTCGAGGTTCAAGGCTATGGATATAATGGCTAAGCGTCAATTGGTAACTAAACACGCATTATGCTTCAATTGCCTTAGTAGTGGACATCACGCACAGAAGTGTAAGTCGAGATTTTCATGCCACTACTGTAGACAAGCACATCACTCATTACTGCATCTTAACCAGACTTCAACCGATAAAGTTACCGCACATCACTCATCAAGCAAGTCCTCTCACCTTCATTCAAACAATTCACGGCCTGTCACCTCAAGCAATCTGAATCCTCAAACAGCCACATTCAAGCCAACTCAAGCTGATTCATGCAACCCGCAAGCAGTTGGGAATCCGCAAATCAATGCTTTCACATCGATTAAATCACAACACACCCAACTACCACTGCTACCAACTGCACTAGTTAACGTTCCAGATGTAAACGGAGTACCACAACTATGTCGTCTTTTGGTAGATTCCGGAGCTCAGGCATCTTTCGTGTCAGAAGATTGTGTACAGCGTCTAAGACTGAAACGTGAAAGGTTCAAAATCGCAATTGAGGGTCTCGGATCGGTAAAAACTGGTTACACCAAAGGAAGGCTGGCTCTCAAACTTACATCGCGGCTTGATAAGGCACAACACATTACCATTCATGCATTCGTTCTGAATAAACTAACGTCAGTACAACCTGCAATAGATTTTCAAGTTCAGAACTGGGATTATATTAAAGGACTCCCACTTGCAGATCCAACTTTCAACCGCTCGAGCGTCGTGACATTGAGAACGTCAAAAGGAGAAGTCAAACGACCTGCAGCAAAACTTGTCAAGCTACCAATAAATTAAGACAACATCTTAATGCCGGGAATATGTTTAAGATTATCGACATACAACCAGCGCCGTACTATAGCCAGTGCAACAAGTGCAACCGCACTGGGCCCCCTATGTTTGAGGGGCCCCCAAATATTAAGTACATTAGAAAAAACTTCTCTAATAGCAAAAAAATATCACGAATTGAAAGAAAAGAAAATGCTGAAAATTCAAAATTCGTTTAACTTTCAAACAGATCTAGTTGGCTACGATTTAATTTGAAACAAATATATCTAACAATTCAGTTATTTTTTTTTGCTTCAAATTGTTTTCTTCTGTGTTTTTATATTGTCCTATTAGTGAAAAGTACTATAATTTCAAAGTTATTAACAGAAATATCAACAGAATTTTGTGTCTACCATTAATATTAGTGCGGATATTAGTAATATATTACATATTAATTTTATTAGGTGTAACAATTCTTTGGTATATTTGATTATAAGTTGAAATTTTCGCTTTTCAAATTAAATTTGTGTTAACGTTGCGCGGATATCGTTTGAAAACACTTATATTTAAATTTTTAGAAGAAAAACATCAGGTGTCAGGTAATATAGTCTCAGTTGTTTTTTCAATATATTTATTTTAGCTTTTTATTTATTTTTTAAACTGTTTCTTGTAACATTTTTTACTCCAGAAATGTCGAAAAGATCTTATGAAAGCGGTGCACAAAAAAGAGCAAAACAGATCCGAAAAGCAGCAGAATTAAGTAGTATTGCTGGATCATTGGATAAATTTTTTAAACGTGGCGAAAGTTCATTCATTTCGAACAGTAATTTAATTGAAATATGTAATTCAAATAGTATAACTCAACTTGAAAACAATAATGTGGAAGAAAATGTCAATGAGCCACAACTTCAAAATATTGATAACCATAACGAGAATGTAGATGATGAATCAGGAGCTAATAGCGTAAATATTGACGATATTTTATCTGATAATATTACAGAAATTAGTAATAATCCACAAATAGAGAGCAGTAGTTTATCTGCCAAATTCAAATATGATATATTAGACCCTGCAACTTGGCCTGTTGAAATCGACAACAAACAACGGATGTTTTTGGTCGAGCAGTCACCAAAAAGCATTAAAGGTATCCATTATAAAAGAAATCCTCAAGGAAGATGTTTCAGTGACACTTTTTTTTATCGACAAATGAAAAATGGTGAAAAAGAATTAAGAAAATGGCTTTTATATTCTAACTCAACAGGAAACATTTTCTGCTTTTGTTGTCGTTTGTTTTCATCGATAAAAATAAGCTTAACTTCGAGTGGATTTTCTGACTATGCACATACAGGAATACGGTTATCTGAACATGAATCATCAAAGGAACATCTTGAATCAGCGTATAAATGGCGAATTCTAGAATTTAACATTAAACGTAGAACAGGAATAGACCATCTCAATGAAGATGTGTTCAATAAAGAAAAACGAAGATGGCGAATAATTTTGAAATGTATCGTAAAAGCGGTATTGCTTTTAAGTGAACGAAAAACTTTTTGAACCAAATAATGGTAATTTTTTGGGAGTAATTGAATTGCTTTCTGATTTTGTTCCAGAACTAAAAGTGCATTTAAAATCAATAATTGAAACGGAAAAAAGAGTTACATCATATTTTTCCCCGAAAATTCAAAACGAAATTATTTTACAACTAGCTTCTAGAGTTCTACATATAATAGTAAGTAATATTAAATCATCAAAGTACTTTTCCGTAATGATAGATTCTACACCGGATTTTCGCAAAAAAGACCAGTTGTCCATAATTATTCGGTATGTTAAAATAGCGCACCAAAAGCCAAGTGTTCAAGAAAGTTTCTTAAGCTTTGTAAATATAATGTCATCGACTGGAGAAAATTTAGCAAACGTCCTTATTGAGGAATTAAATGGATTAGGAATTAAAATTGCTGATTGCCGTGGTCAGTCGTATGATAACGCAAGCAATATGAAAGGCGAATATAAGGGAGTGAAAAGTCGAATTTTAGAAATCAACAACAAAGCATGGTATACGCCGTGTGGTGGACACAACATCAATTTAGTGATAGGAGATAGTGTTAAAAACACTATTAAAAGTCAGAATTATTTCACTACATTAAATAATTTATATAAGATTTTTGCTGCATCAACAAAGCGATGGGCTATTCAAGTAAAACATTTAAAAATTAATCTGAAGGCGCCCAGCGATACTCGATGGGAATATCGCTTTAAAAGTATAAAAGCTGTGAAATACCAGATTAAAGAAATTAGTCTTGCGCTAGATGAACTTAAAAATAGCTACCCAGATTGTAAAACTCTAGCTGTATCTTTAATAAAACAAATAAATTCTTATGAATTTATTGTATTGACAACAATTTGGTATCACTTGTTATCAAAGCTTCACATTTTCAGCCAACTGCTTCAACGAAAAGATATGGCAATTAATATTGCATTACAACATACAAGGGCTATGCTATTATCGCTTGATGATTTCAAAAACAATTTCGAAGAGATTATAAAAGAAGCACGAGAATCATCGGTAAAAATAAATGTAATAGCAAAGTTCACTGAACGGCCTTTTCATGATACTCAAATATTAACAAGTAGAAACAACGACTGTCTTGATAACTCAGCAGAACCTAGTTTACCATTACCAAAACGGAGAGTACATAAACTCAAAAGATTGGCTGACTATTGTTATTATACAGACCATAAAAATATAGCAAATGATAAATATGACGATGTAGATGTTATTAGTACAGATGATATACGAAATGAAGAAATTGAACCACCAGAAGAAGAAATTGAACCAATTGAATGCTGTGATGATATTGATATATGTGAGATCATTCCTGAAATTGATGATGAGTGTAACCATCTAACTGCTGAAGATAAATTTAAACAATCTTATTTTAATAAATTAATCGATGTTGTGAAGGATTCATTGCAAGAACGATTTGAATCGTATAATTCTTTAGATGAAATTTTTGGTTTTCTTTTCGATAATAAGAAGCTAAAAACTATGAATACAAATGAATTCAATACTAATTGTACAAAGCTGGTCAAACACTTGGAAGGCGATATTGAAGAGGTGGAATTTAAAAATGAACTTTCAATTTTAAAATATATTTTAGAAGATAATTTTACTATTATGGAAAATTTGGAATTCATTTTAGAAAGGAATTTGGAAGAATTATATCCAAATGTATGTATCGTATTTCGAATAATATTAACAATACCTATCACCGTTGCTCATTGTGAACGATCGTTTTCAAAACTAAAATTAATTGAAAATTATCTACGGTCTACAATGTCACAGGAAAGACTTTCTGGTTTAGCAATACTGTCGATAGAAAATGCAACAGCCAGAACAATTGATTTCAATGAATGATGAATTTGCCAGTAAAAGAGCTAGAAAAATTACTTTATAATTTTTTTGTATTATTAAGATCAATAAAAATGAATTCAATGATTTTTAAAAAAAAAATTTTTGATTTTCTGCACAGGGCCCCCAAAAGTTACAGCACGGCGCTGCATACAACGTCGAAGCAACCCAGGTCAATCAAGTCAACAAAGGCGTTTTTCGTTTAATGATTTTATTTATTACTTTTAAAAATCAAGACACAAGACATTTCAGACTTCTTTAATACTAATTCCAAACAGAAAATTTAATGCCTTTGCGCTGGCGTTCTGCCTCGCTTTTGTTGCCGTTGCACCAACAGCAACAAACGAATCGCCGCTGACGATAACCTCCATTTTTATCATGGGCACTGCCCCGAAAGGCCTGCCTTCGTGCCCAAGATGAATAAACTGCGCCCTGGGCCGCATCTATATAAAAAAAAATATATATATATATTATTTAGATTAGTATGTTAACAGGGAAGTCTGTGCAAACCTGGTGTTGCACTTCTGATATAAAAATTGTCCCATCGAACATTTTCATATTGAAGTGCAATACTGGTGTTGCACTGAAGTTCCATTTAAATCAACATTTTATAAAAATAATACTTACAAACATTAGCAGAGCCGTCACCTGCATCTCCCTCCAATTTGGTGGTAGCTCATGCCTCTCAGACCAATCCGTCTGAGTTTGTTTATCCATTCTGTATGAAAAATATACAGGGTAAGTTAATGAATCAAGTGGAAAGACACTTCATTTTTTTTAAATGTTTTCGAGAAGATATTAGAGAAAACTGTACAAATTCAACTAGAAAAATATTTGAAAAGGAATAAGATAATAATCCCGGAACAGTCTGGGTTTCGAAAAAAACATTCATGTGAGACAACAATTAATTTTATTGTCAACTAGTGAAAACAAGTGAAATAAATATATTATACCTAAACATTAGAAGTCTGCGGCACAAAATGCATGAAGTCCAAGCATTCTCAATAAAACATCAACAAATTGAAATAATAGTATTAAACGAGACTTGGACTTATACGAACGAAATACAATATTACCAGATGTCTGACTATTTTGGGGAATTTAATTGTAGGAATGACTCCAGAGGGGGCGGTACTGCTATATATATCAACAAACGCCTAAATTATCGTGTTATTTATAAAGACAAAAAATTCAACACAGTTATTATAGAAATAAAAACACTAGAAAAAAAAAAATAAAAATAATGACAATGTATAGGTCACCTAACGAACATTTGCTAGACTTTATCCAATATTTTGAAAATATACTAGCCATATATAAGGATTTAATTTTCATAGGTGATACAAATATTGACCTACTAAAAGAAAATAGAGCGACAACTATACTAACTAACATGATAACAGCCAACAACTTCTCGATAGCCAATAATGCCATAATAGAACATTATACAAGACAAGATATATCCTCACTCACAATAATTGATCACTGCATCACAGATCTGGTACACTCGCATAAAATGCAGATTTCTTTACACAATACTGCAATTTCTGATCACCGTATTATAATAGTCCATCTTGCGGCTAAATGTTATACAAAAAAACCTATGAAAGCAATTAGAATCCCAATAAAAAATAAGGAAAAATATAAACAACATGTCAAAAAACAAGTCTTAAATATGAAAAACATCTCAATTGAGAACATAATAGATATTATGAATGAAGCAAAAAGAACTACTACTACATATAAAAAACTCCGAACTAGATCAAACGCGTGGATAACTGATGAAATTATTATGGAAATGAAAGAACGAGACACCCTGTACAAACAGATGAAAACATACCCGAATAATCAGTATCTGAGAATTAAATATCAGAGAATGCGGAATGAAGTAACAGCCTTGGTAAGGAAAACAAAGGAAAATTACATAAATGAGAAAATCTTCTTAGCAGGAAAGGATACAAGGAAGTTATGGCATATTATCGACAGTGACATATTACATAAGGAAAAAACCAATATGCCTAGACACATACCGGAGATTAATTTAAACGGCTTATCTATAACAAATCACGAAGAAATAGCAAATAAAATTAACATCTACTTCAATGGGATTGGTGCCAATGTACAAAACACTATTCCAACCCTAAGTCCAACATTAAACAATATGACGCTGACCTTAATTTTTTTAATGCCAACAAGTACAGAAGAAGTGGAAAATGTCGTTAATAACCTTAAAAAGAAGACAGCCCCAGGTAAGGATGGCATCACGATCGAAGACATAACAGATGTAATTGATTTAATCAGTCAACCACTTGCGCAAGTGATAAATACAGCAATCAGCAGTGGTATATTCCCAGATTGCCTAAAAACAACTGTAATCACACCTGTTCTCAAAGGAGGTAATCCTACAGAAATGAACAATTATAGACCTATAGCCCTAATAAGCAATTTAGGCAAAATATACGAAAAAATTATGGAAATCAGGATTAGGAAATTTATTACGGAAAATGGAGGCATAGACAGAAAGCAATTTGGCTTTCAATCCAAAAGTAATACAGAATTAGCTACAGCGGAAACACTCAACAAAATTAATGACTACCTGGACGAGGGTTATTATGTGGGAGCAGTTTTTATCGACTTAACAAAAGCTTTTGATACAGTTCATCACGAATTGTTGTTGGATTTTTTGTGCACACTAGGAATTCGAGGTGTAGCAAAAAAATGATTAAAAAGTTATCTATCCGGACGGCAAATCCAAACAAGAGTAAATGATATATTAAGTGATACTCTAGTATCTACATGCGGAGTACCCGAAGGTTCAGTATTGGCACCATTACTATATCTGCTGTACATAAACAATTTACAATATGCTAAGCTACGTGGGCAATACAATATTTTCGCAGATGACACTAATATAATATACAAAGCAAAAAAGATGGAAGATTTAGAATTTATGATGAATGATGATTTAAAATTATTTAAAACATGGACAGATGGAAATAAACTCAAAATAAATGAGGTAAAAACCAAATATGTACATGATTTTTAAACAAAAAAAATAAACCAGATACAAACATCAACATTAAAATAGGCCCAATTGGCATACAAAGAACCCCAGAAACAAATTACTTAGGCTTACAAATCGATGAAAAGTTAAACTGGAAAAAACACGTTGACAAACTAGTAAAAAAACTTACACCGTTGATTGGTGTATTAAAAAGAAATATTAAACTACAAAGACCAGTAGCGAATTTAATTTATAATGCACATATCCTGAGCCGCATTCGATATAATGTTATAAATTGGTCACAATGTACGCAAAGGTTAAAAACAGATGTTAACATTTTAATAAATAGAGCTATAAAAGCTCTGTATGGCCTGCCGTGGGACTCCGCCTCAAATCTAATCTATGAACAAACGAAGTAATTTACGCTGAAACAAATCATACAAATAGAAAAAGCAAAGTTCATGTACAACATACTAAGGAAAAACATAAGGACAAATATAGTAGTTCAACTACACTCGGATATGCACAATCACATGACAAGAAACATGAACAACATCGCCCAAAACCAATCAAGAAATGAAAGAAGACGACAGGGCCTATTAACCACTGCTGGACAATTATACAACGGACTGCTGAACAACATCAAATCGTCACCATCACTAAAAATTTTTGTAAAAAACTTAAAGAATTATTTGTCATAACTCCCTATTGTTAAATCTTTTGATATTTACTAAAATATGATACCTTTTTTTATAATCTAGATCGAAACTATCTATCTATTGTTACCATTTAATTTATTTTTTTATGAAATTAGTAATTTGAATACATATTGTATTATATTTAGATTCCCCAACTCTCATACCAGCTAAGCTGTCTGAGTGGGGTTAAATTACAATAAGAAAAATATACCATTCAAACGATGAAATTATCAAAATATATGTGAACTGAATAGTCAATAAATAAATAAAAAAAATAAAATATAATTACATAAAAAAAAATTACTTACTTGATAAAACAGTCAGTAAAAAAATATATACTGAAAAAGTAAACAGTCCAAATGATCCCAACTTATTGTCTCGGTCCAAATTAAGATCCAACACAAGATCCAAAACAGTCAGTAAAAAAATATATACTGAAAAAGTAAACAGTCCAAATGATCCCAACTTATTGTCTCGGTCCAAATTAAGATCCAACCTTTCTGCTACAGTGTGAAAATTAAAAACAAACAGTATGTAAGGATCAAGCAAAAGTTGTAAATTGTGTTGTAAAAAAAACCAATATAAAAAGTAAATTATATACAAACCTTTATTTATCAAATATAAAAATTGTTTTGTGAACGCTTGCTTGCTTGCTTGCTGCTTGCTTAACGGTGAAACTTACCAATGAATGATTCAGCAGAAGCATTGCCTAAATTCATAAAAAGCATGGGACTGCCACAGTTGCTTGATTGTTAAATGCTGAAACACAATTGGAGCGTTCATACAGCTTTATGCCCAGCATTCTGCTCTGACTGGAAAAGTCGACTTGAACACAACTGGCGTTTTTGACATTTGCTACTTTAACTTGTTTATGTTGAGAATATTTATTAAGGAACGACAGTTAATTAGTCCGATTTTCCAAAATTACGATTAATGCATACTTTTTTGGATAGTTTTGAGATGTACCAATTATATGTAAAAATAATACCGAGTTTTTTTTTACGTTTTTGGTACCTGTTTACTTCTTAAATGTGTCAACAGAAGCCATTATTCGACATTCGAACAGTTGGCAATATTAAAAATTTCCTACGGGTGTGGTGGAAAGAAAAGAGCACGAAAATGACAGATTCAGTGGCAGTGCTAGCACCTAGAAGCAGAACACAATTCACTATCAGGTGCATTCAGAGCCATTCGGAGGCCGAAAAAAGCTATGACAGAATAAAGGTCGAACGAAAATTCTAGAGAGGCCGTGCGTTCAGGTGCACGCAGAATGTCACATAATGTCGCATTTTCAGTCCCGAGCACATTTTACGCTACGGTCTGGTAGGACTATTAAAATGGAGACGAACAAATTTTGTGACAACTGTCGCCAAATAAGGCAAGCAACCAATTGACAGATAATTGGGCCGAAGGTATACAGAATATAAGTTGTTCCCATTACGAACCACGTTCCACTATTACGTGACGAAATATCGTGAAATGTATAGGAAAGTAAGTACATAGAACACATTACTCTCTCTCCTCTCTCTGTGTTTCCTATTATATTAAAATGTATATACATTAGTTACAGAATTACGTAACACGATATCAGCTGCAATGTGTCAAAATTTTAATGGGAATACCTTGATTCGGCTTGTTAATCTACTGTTGTTTTCGTTTGAACATCAGTTTCGCTCTAGAGGCAACCGAAGTGCCACTGACATATAATAAGAATGGACTGAGCCATCCTATCTAATTCCAATAGTTAAAAATGACACAAATTTCTGCTAAAATCTATTTGTACCACTGACTTATAACAATGGCAAGCTTCCTTCCTTCCCTAAAAACTTCTCGTCTGGGTTGGACCATACGGATTCATGAACGCGCGGTATAAGTTTGAGTTCAAGCTACTGTGGCAGTACCATACTTTTTATCAACAAAACAAAAAACTTGCACTGCAATGCAACGCATTTCGATTTCGAATCGAATATGATAAGAATGATAAAGTGGTTTACTATTGGCATTTAATTTGAATATTACTAATATTTGTAAAGTGGAATGAAGTTGAAAAAAATTTACTTGCAATTGGTCACGACAGAAATAGATCGGATTTTTGCATTACAGTTTGGGATACAGAGCGTGGTACACCAAATAATTAACAATTTTAAAAATGAAATATTGGACAACGAGCAATATGCTAATATTGGAAGAGAAAGTTATGCAGTAGGTAAAGAGCAGTAAGTCAAGTGTTAAAATGCAGAGAGATTTCCTCAGAAAACAAGGATTTAAAAAACTTCACGGATTATATAATTCGTTTAAATGTAAGTCAACTGCTATAGTGTCTTTGTAAAAAGAAAAATGTTTTCACAAATAATTAACAATTTTAAAAATGAAATATTGGACAACGAGCAATATGCTAATATTGGAAGAGAAAGTTATGCAGTAGGTAAAGAGCAGTAAGTCAAGTGTTAAAATGCAGAGAGATTTCCTCAGAAAACAAGGATTTAAAAAACCTCACGGATTATATAATTCGTTTAAATGTAAGTCAACTGCTATAGTGTCTTTGTAAAAAGAAAAATGTTTTCACAAATAATTAACAAATTTAAAAATTGGAAAAAGAATTTGTTTATCAAAAAATATTTGACAATAAAGCTGCATTAGCCAACGCAGAATTCTTGAACAAAGTTGCTGAATTAACTAATCAAAAGTTTAAAGATAATTTAACAGAGAATCCCGGATCTTTGCCGGAGATGGTTACTAAACCAAAGTGTAATAAAAATAATAAAAAGTTCCATAAGCCCACTCAACGGTTATTCGGATTGGCATCAAATAAAATGTTTATGGACCTTGGAGAAAAGAGGTACATAGAACAAGAAATCGACCTTCGACGTTATTTTGGTTATACAACATTCGACAATAAATTGTTAACTTGCGGAGGAGCAACGTGGTGTACTACTAATTCTTGTGAGTTCTTCGAGCCAAGTACGCAGCAGTGGAAAAAGCTTCCACCCATGAAAACAGGAAGGTGTCACCACGGGTGTTTATATTTTGACAACTAAATCTATGCATGTGGTGGATTTTATTGCAAAACTGTAGAAATGTTTGATGTTGGAAAAGGAGCATGGAATTACGGCCCAGAAATGCTTGCGAATAATTGGCGTTTTGGATTAACTGGAGTAAATGGAGCATTATATGCCATTGGAGGCTACACAGATACGTCGAAATATTAGATCCTCGAACACAGAAATGGAGTATTGTTTGCAGCGATTTTCGACGTCCTTTATTTTACCCATCTGTATGTTGTGTTTCGATTGGTGCTTGCATCTATTGTTTTACTAAGGAAAAGAGATTCATCTTCGACATTCGATCAAACAAATTTACCGAAGAAATTTGTTGTAAAGATTTTGATCATGGTTCTAGTTTTTGTGAAGAGAACATGATCACATCTATTGGAGATAATAAGTCTTAAAGTTATGCAGTAGGTAAAGAGCAGTAAGTCAAGTGTTAAAATGCAGAGAGATTTCCTCAGAAGGTAAAACAAAGAATAGGAACAATTTAAATAGTAATTGGCAGTTGGCAGTGACCCTTCTTTACAGTAGAGATTATGAAAGGTAGTGATGGAGAATCAAAACAATCTTTAATAGAGACCTTCAACATGGTTAAGACAGTATGAGTGCTGTTATACACTTGATTTGTAGGTATATTTATTCATAGAGATATTTTAAAGATAAGTGGGAATTGAGAGTTCTCTATGAATGAAAAAATTAAGCGGATAATCGAAAAAGGAGCTGGTGGATCAAGAATTACAATAATTAGAGTATACCACGGTTTAAATGTAGATCACCACCGACCAAATATTATTACGATTCTGTATTTGTTTCACAGTTCTTTAATGTATGTTACAGTATTTCATAGAGTGGGTGTTCAGACAGTGACGTGTGGTTTAAGATATCGCTTGAAAACAAAGACCGCGGCAGATTTGCCAAAAGGGTGGAAGAATTTTTTTTGTTAAGTCCAATGAGAATTCCAAAATTAAGGAAATCGCCTGCAGTTAATTGGGGAAAGGTAATTTATTTATTTGTAATCAACATACAGTCATGAAAAAGCTCTTATGAACTATGCTACTAATCGAACCACATGAATTAGATGAAGCAGCTAGACGTCAAGATGAAATTATATAGGAATGCATTGGGGAGCAAAAGATAGAAATGGATGACAATGAAACATTCCAAAGGAACAGAAAAAATCATTTGGGTAGATTTTGATCATCCAGACATTATGAATTTCAACTTAAATTACAGAAAAGGCGATGTGAATAAAAGAAATCACAATCAGTTTAGGTAGGTAGGTAAGACTTGAATTAAACAATTGTACTTTTTTGAAAAATCGATTCTTCAATTGTTTGTTGCCTTGCAACTTGTGTTGTTTGCAGAATGTGGTTGTTTAAAAGTTTTTTTTTTCTCAAGGTAGATACCTTTACAATGTCTAGGATCTGCGATAGAATAGGATCACTTACATGGGTTTCTTTGAATATGGCCGCTTGTTATCCATGCATATAAGAAAAAAATAAAAACTGCCACAGTAGTAGCGCGTAAAATGCTGTCATACGTGATATGAATTTTTGTTTAGTTCAACAAGGCAGAACCAGCTTAACTTCAGGACAAAATGTCTACCGTTGCCCTTAGGCCTTAGACATGGCTCCCTCAAGCTGGAGATATTTATATTATTTTTAAAAGTGCTACATTCCCGATTGATTTTTTTTTTCATATTTGCTTGATATTTTCAAGTCTTCAAAATCAGAGAGTAACATTTTTCTAATAAATCTTTTATTACTCTGGCTACCTCAATGTAAAGGGTGTACACGTAGGTTACGTTTCTGCCACTTTTATTGTCTGGTATTACACAGAGTGCAGTCTGATTTCTTAGCAGGACTTTAAACCTTATAATTTGCATCTCTATCTGTACAAAGGCCCGGCATTTGAAAGCTGTTGTTAACTTTGACCGTTCCCGGCAGTAGAGAGCCATGGTGTAATTGACTCTGTTTTTATTTAATTTAATTTGAAAATTAATCGGAAAGAACAGGTAATCAATACATTATTTTATTCTACCAGATGAAGGTTCGATGTCAAAGCATTGGCTAGAATATATTTGTACGTTGTGGAATATTATCCTCCGCGGGTACTGGTTCTACCTTGCTCGGACTTTGTGGGTAGTGAACCGCGTCTCGCGTAGACCTGTCATAATTAAACAAGTCAACTAATATCGCCTATTAAAGTTAGTTAGATGTGGATAACGAACGGCGTCTTGCAATAAACCTAGTGAGTACTATATCCGTGGTATTTTACCGCAATTCGTTAGTTCATGTAAATTTGGTATGTCCCAAGCAATTTGTTAACTGGAAATTTTGTTTTCTCCAGTTCGAGTAGGGTATAATGCATATTTTAAAGGATAATTCAGTAGTGTCATAGTGTGAGACTTAACTATTGAATAAGAATATGTATACTTTTGCCAAAGCTTCGTATTTAAGGAATATCATACGTTTTCCTGCTTATGGTTTCAAAACCATTATTATCTATTTTAAGATTTGAACAGGCACTTAAATAGAGTAAACAGCGAATAGGAGGAAATGCATTCCTCAAGATCATTAAAGTGGTCGCAGTAATGCAGTAGGTAAGTAGGTAGGTAAGTAGGTAGGTTTCAAATTGGAGCAGAGCAATTTCAGATGACGAGTGTTCTTCAAAAATTCAACAAAATCGTGGTATATTCGGGAAGTAACTAGTTGAAAGAATTATGTTTCAATTGTTGAAATGGTCGCATTTATGCAGTAGGTAAGTAGGTAGGTAGGTACATAGGTAGGTTTCTAATTGGAGCAGAGCAATCTCAGAAGATGAGTGTTCCACAAAATCGTTGTTTAAGCGGCAAGTAACTACTTTAAAGAATTTGATTTTAAGTAAAAATTAGTAACTTTTTCGGTAGCATCAGTGATTTAAATTGGAGATTTCCTCCGAAGATTAAACAAAGATTAGAAGCAAGTAACAAGAATTAGGTTTTTAAGTGTTTAAATGGACGCAGTTATGCAGTAAGTAGGTTTTACTAACACTATAAATGGAATAAATGGAAATGGACAACAAAAATATTGAACTAGTCAAGGCAGTTTTATTCATTCATGCATGACATGTGCATGCCAAGTAAAAATCCCAATCAGATGACCACTTTCCTCTGGTACTATGTTCGATTTGAAGGATTTTGGAGAAATTTGTACTCGTCCAACACCATAAAGGATTCAACATTTAAGAAATTGACATTAACACAAAGTCAGGTAAAATATTGTGCAGGACTATATAATATATTTTTTTATACATAACAACATTATCTACCAGTGAAGGTAGTAAGGTAATTTAAGTAGGTAGACAATTTAAGTACACTGAGAAAAATATATTAGTAAATTCAGCAAAACCTAATTAGTTGATCTTATTTTAGATTAATCAACTAATAATTTGAATTTTTTAACGAATATATTAGCTTTACCTACTAAACAGATTTGCTGAATTTGCAAAATGAAATTGGTTGGCTTAAGCTCTCTAAGAACAACAAATAAATTAGCTATATTTTCCAATAAAATTAGTCAAAATTTACAATTCGTACCCAAACTGTGCCGATTAGTTATTTCAACTAATGTGTTTGAAATTTCAGTGAGTTGAAACTTTAGTTAAATTAGTTGATTTGTACATTTCCAGCATTATAATGGTAATTGGCACTTTTAGCGAATTATTTAGCAACTTTAACTAAACTTCTAATAGTAAGATTGACTAATATGATTAGTAAAACAGTCTTCGCATTTGTTGATTTTGCTAATTTGTAGAAAATTGCATTATCTAGGTATGTATTATTTCAATTCAACTAAGCTACCTGAACTAATTACATTAGTATTTTATACTGACTGAATGAAAATGTCACGTGTACAAGTTCCATTAATTCATTTTATCCACATTATATCAAAACCTTTGGGTAAGTGTATTTCCCAAAAACAGAATTGGTTTCCACCAAACATGATGCCTATTGTAAATAATATTGAGAGATATTCAGTTGATTAATAATTGCATATGTAAATGTACACGGTCTGAAGAATTCGAATGAATCTGCCTACTCAGCTGTGACAAAACCCTCGATAATAGGTTTTGGCTGTGACCTTAGAGTTATTGAGCGTATAATTGTAAAGTTGGTTTTTAATCGAAGCTATTTTAAAATTTTGTTAAGTAAGGTATGTAGTATGTGTAACCTGTGAGAAGATAAGGAGTCAATCTTAAAATTTCTAGAAAACTATTTTCCTGCATATATAGTAGTTTAGACTCTATTACATAGATAAAATCAATGTCTAGTCAATTTTCCATAAGTATTAACATGGAACAGCTCCACAAATATTGTATAATTATATCTCCATTTCAAGTGTTGCAAATATTAGTCCTTAAATATATTTTGCAGAACCTGAAGTCGATATTGTGTGAAAATTTTGCAGGAAAATCATTATTGACAGAATATGAAAAAACGAATAGACTTTCCATGTCCTCCAGAGGGATTTTAGCGAATATAATTATAGATTACCTAATCTCTAGTAAAGTTGCAGTCGCGCCTAGCATATTTCTTAATATTTTGGAGGAAATAAAAGCTCTTTTTCCAACAGAAGAACAAGTAAATAAATACATACATTTAAATTATATAAATATTTATATTTACTTATATATTAAATTCAATGGTCAGGATATTTATTATACTCCTCGTTTGGGAAATACAGCACCCCGTGGAAAATTGATAGATAAATATTATGCCAGGTGTAAAAAATATCGCCCAGAAACATTGCCTTGCAAGCAGATTGTGTCCAATTCATTAGTAGTACAAGTGATGGTAAGTTTTATATTATATTTATATTTATATATATTTTATATTATTAGAAATGTAATAGAATTACAAAAAAAAATAATGTAATAAAATTACAAAAAGCCTAAGATAAGAAGCCTATCTGTAACATTAGCAAGTATTGCATTAAATAATTATATTTTTAAAAGGAAAAGAATTTGATTAAATTATTTGAGGTTACTAAATACATGACTTTTAATTACAAAAACCTTTTTTCCCGCTAAATATGTATATATATTAATTGGTTATCTACAACTAACCAGCCAATACTTTTGCCTTGGTTATTCAAGTGATATAACCAAATAAACAAATGAAGATATTTTTAATTGAATTTTAGGACTACAAATTTTTAGCTAATTGCTAATTTTTAGCAATTAGCAATTTCAATAAACTTTTGATGAAAATAACTAATAGTATATATAAAATCAACAAATTGAAGTTGGAATATTAAAGCAATTTATTGTTTGATTTTGCAAAAGGTGATTGATTGTTTCAACTAATTAATCATACCTTTTAACTAATTTAATTTGTAATATGAAAGCAAGATTTACTAATATCATTTGTAAATACGCCTAATGAATTCAAAATTTCAAAGCCATTCGAAATAGTTCGTTCAACCAATATATTGGTTGGGAGCCACTAGTAGATTCGTTGAGTACTTAATTGACAAATCAACAAATTTGGCTTAGCAAAATCAATAATAACATTGGTAAGCTGAAAAACAACCGACGACATTAGTTGATTAATACCAATGCATTGGTTAATTTTTACTAATCTGTTTTTTCGGTGTATGAAGGCTATTTAAATAGGTAGGCAGTGTAGGTAGTAAGGCAGCAATCAAGAAAGATATGGAAATGCATTGCATCTCAATCAAAATCAAAATTTTTTAGTATCAGTGCATCAAAATGGCTCTTCAAAAAAAATGGCCAAAATTTAAATATATGTATTTCAAACATTTAAAAAAAAAAAATTGTACTTATCTTGTTCCTTTCAATGTTATTTTAGTAATCGCAATCATATTTCATCAAATCGTCAAAACTCTTGCGTGGTGTTATGTCCATAGTAAAACATTTACAAGAACAAGCTGTAACCGGACATTCAAAATTTTGGCTGTAATATGGCACATGAAAAAATTAATAATAAGATAAACATTTTCTTAACATAGAAAAAATTGGTATGTACCTAAACCATTGCATCAAGTGTTCCGTATGACCTCCATGTCGACAAGTCTGACACCAAGAAAACCATTTAGAAAATGGTTTTGATTGCCATCCTAAGCTTTCATGACCTGGACTGTTGTGTAAAAAATTACTAGTACCCATGTGTAAAAGACACAGGGAGCATCGAGGTAATGGTTTACGACAATTTGGACATGATGAAAGCTGAAAATGTAAATAGTAAGACATAAAAAAATACAAAACGCACGCACAAAATTTGAAAAATTTTACCTTATTCAAATTGGATGAAGCGTTACGTATTCGTGCTTCTTCATGCAGAGCTGCAGATACAGATTTTCCACAAAAATTGCATAGTAAGAAAACTGATCTAGTTGGCTTTACAGGTGATCGAGTATTCTCCATTTTGATTTCAAGTTCAGCACGTTTTTCCCATAGATTCCACGCATCTAATAAATCTAAATAACTGCAAGCAGAAAGATACATATATGCAATTTTGATCGAACTACTTTGAAGTTTTAATCAACAACTATTGGTCTGATTTTTCTCTTGTGCTTGGGCGGGCCTAAAGCCTATTGTGATTGTGACTGTTTTAAAAATAAAAGTTCCCTATTTCTTTAAGCATGATTTACTAGTATTCGTTTTATTCGAGTACCGATACTCACCACTTTTGCTATCTTTCTTTCTACAGTACATATATAAATGTCTCAATATCATCATCACAATCATCATCTAGCTCCTGATAGTTTAACTGACGAACAAGTTTAATGAGATAACAAACCTTTGTTTAAATTTACCTGGCGATCCAAAATTGTACTCGATATTCTGAGAAAATATCATGATGCAAAAATCGTATAGCAATTAATGATGCAGTCTGCACATCTTGTGCCCAATCCAAATAACTTTGAAGCAAATTTATTCCGTCATTTGATTCTCCTGTTAGTAACAGTCCATTTAAATCTGCTGTCTCTGTACATGTGTGGATCATTACTTTAACATAATCTACTAGCTTCGTATCACTTAAATATTTACACGCAAATGCCAATCTATCACCAAGTGATACACCTTTTTCCATCTATATAAAAAAATATTAGGATTATACGAGCAATTAGATTCATAAGAAAAAAGAATCAAATCAAGCACGTACTACAACAGATTCATAGTTCTCATTTTCGCTCGTCAGAAATCCAAATAATGCCCTCAGATGAGAATCGTGAATTTGTAAATGGCCACGATGATTACGCAACACTAAATTACAGCGATCTGCATTGAATCCAGAAAGAGCAATTGCAGCCATACGCAATATACTTGGATCATTGGACTAAAATTGTAAAGCAAATAAAAAATTATTATTTTAGCTTTTAAATAAATTGTATATCGTACTTGGTCAGCATATTTGGAGAGAATATCGATTGCATGTTTAATTTTCAATTGGAAAACACATATCATAGCTGCTCTGGAGAATTCCTGGAAAATAATCACGTTTGAAAATTAAGAATGATTGAAAATAATTGTAATAAAATATATTAAAAAAAAACTTTCTTTTTCAGTGATATAAACAAGAAAAGTTTAATGCAAAATAAGAAATGCTACAACTCAGATTAAATCTTAAAAGTTTGGGCATGATTTGCATTTAGACAATTGTGATTATAGTTATGGATGCCCAAACTTTTAATATTTAATCTGAGTTGTAGCATTTCTTATTTTGCATCAAACTTTTCTTGTTTATATCACTGAGAAAGAAAAAAAGTATTTTTTTACTTTTTAGTCCATTTTATTTGCAAAAGTTATTTATTTTAAAAGTTTTTATTTTATTTTCTGCTTTTTAGTCATACTCGAAACTGGACTCTCGAAATCCGTCTCTCGAATCTCGAAAGGTGGAAGTTACCCCCCCCCCCCAACACGTAAGAACATTTTATCCCATAGGAAAGCTCCCCATTCACGTATTCTAATTCAAAAACCCCATGTAAATCCATCCACGTTTACTACCCTAAAACTCTTCCGTCACGAACGGCACTCTCAGGCGCTCAGACACAAACTTTCTGAATCAGGGGTCTGTAAGTTGATAGAAAGTTATTAAAAATAAAAATAGATAATTTTCAAGTAGCTATCAAGGAAATTATTACAAATTGCCATTTTCATACGCATGTGAAAACTATTCCTCCTGTCGCCTTAAAATAATCGGATGACTCGGTTTTCCCCAATATTAAAGTCCATGGAAGTCTCATCTCACCTCCGAAAATGGAATCTGAAGAGTATTCTACGCTTATAGCGACTAATAACAAGCAGCCAGTAAGTTTTAATTTAATTTTTACTAAGGCTCGAAGGCCTACATGTCTTTTGCAATAGCGTAGTCTTGATTAGCACATTTGTCAAAATTTTCATTTCCAACCAATCTTTATCCTAGTCCCAGTATCTAAAATTAGTCTAAGCTAATTAGTTCTGCCGACTTCAGCCAGAGATGGTTGACACTCCCACGTCAATATACTTCATCATTCATCATTCATGAAGCTAGTTGATTGTGCTAGGTCAGTTAAGTGCAGTGTGTGCTCATAATAGATTCGGAGCTAAGGCCGAATGGTGTGTAATTGTTTTGAAAGGTATTTTGTGATTGAGTGGCTGTATGCGTGCTTTGTAGGTCTCTTTATTGATGGTTGTGGTCGAAGGGATGCATCGCTCTATTGCTGACAGAGCGAGTAATCTCTTACGGCTTATACAAGTGTGCGGTATCATAATGAGTTGTCATGGTGGTATGTTATAGTTCAGGGATTCGGTTCTGCTACAGTGAGTCTTCATGACATGACCCCGCTGCTGGTGGTGTATCACTCATTTTGTATGCGCGAGAGATTGTTTTCTCGGAAGTAGCCAGGTATGTTATGGTCGGATTTGCATAGGCTAGGATATTTAGGCACCTCTAAATAACAAACTCACTGAACCTGTTTGTTCACGAGCTGTTTATTTCCAGGTAACCTTGAATCGGGAGACGAGCATCAAATAGAGGAAACTCATTTCGAGTCCGGCGGTATCTAAAGCAATTTTGAGGACAGAATTAAATAAAGTCTTATTTAGTTATCTCTACTGTGTTTCATCTTGGAAATAAATTTTAAAATTACTCTTACTGTTTGAGGAGAGATTCTTCTGGGGATAATAAATGTGCTCTACACACACTCGAAGTAACAGTGGTAGACTGTTCCACAGTTTCAATGCAAATTTTGGAAATGTATAACTTTTGCTATGAATTGTAAAAACTCCCTAAAAGGGAAAAAAAGAACTTTGTAGGCTGTCAAACTAAGATCGGATTGATATGGAAATTTCGTTACATTTCCCACCTGTCGATTGATCAAATGAATAATAAATGTGTAAGTGATCAGGTAATCTAGCAGTCTATTTGCTTTATTTTTTAAGCAAGAAAAAATTTACTTTACCTTTTTACTGCATACATCTGGAATGAACTTATTCAAAAGAACTTCATCATTTTCAAATGTCCAACCGCATAAATTCTGGGCAAGGTCTCTTGAATCATTTCTGAAATATAAAAAAAAAAGCTTGTAGAAAATAAAGCAATTACTCCTCGTCTCCATAAAACCTACTTATAAATAAGCAAAGGATGACAGCTACTTATATATTCTGGCCACTGTGATGGAAGCGGTTCACTTCGTTCTGATGTACTATTCACTTCTAAAACATCCTTTATTCCAAGCAATCGATCATCTCGAGTCATATTAGCTAAGACATTCCATAAAGCCTTCAGGTTATTATTTTGTGAAAGATCTCCGTTCTTTTTGATGTCTGACTTTAAATTTTGAAAATAAAATGTAATTTTGAAACAAAATACAGAAAGATAATATTATTAGCTAATTTACCAGAAGACCGTAATCATTTAGAGCCCTTTCATACATTATTAGCGCAATATCTTCTGAAAATTTAAAATCATTTGCAGTGTATTCCATTACGTGTGCGTTGTCCTTTATATTCTTTGTTACTAATTTACAAATTCCAGTCGATTCTAATGATTTCCATAAATTGTTGCTAATATCCCAGGCGATACCGGTCAGTTCTGGGATTCTAAAGTCATTTATCGTTCCTTGAAATTAACAAAATTTACTAAGTTTTATTAGTATTTCCTGTGTTATGTATGTGGAAATATTCACTTTGTGTCGTTCATAAGGTAAGTAGAAAGCAGCTCAGCTCTTCAGCTGTAGATTAGATTGCGCAAAAAAACGGAGTTAATAAAAAACCTACTGCAAGATGCGTAAATGGTCGTATTTTGTGTATGCTCCAGAACCGTTGTACTATTTGCATGTAATCTAAGTGAACATTGAGAAATTATCCCATATTTATGCATATATATGGAGAAATCCCACCGCTCTTCAGATTAAACTTCTCCCTTGCTAAAAGGTAGTAGTCCACAAAAAATTAGCGTGCAATGGCTTTGCTGCCAATTTTCAATATGTTCAAGCCAGCGCTGACATCTCGGTTCCAAGTGGTACCACATTTTGGGCAAAACTGGTATCGATGTGACTCAGAACATTTAACATTTGCTGCACAAGACACAAGGTTTAGCCTGATGGAAGATATTTAGAAATATAAGGATCCACTGAAGGAAGACATAGGATCGCACCACGCCTTCCAAACTTAGATAAACCACTGCCAGCCCAAGAAATACTAAAAGATTGTGTATGTCGAAATGTGATTTTGAATTTGGCCAGCAATTTGTTTTTCACTAATAGCTCACAAATTGTCAGGTTTGTGAAATGTATGAAATTTCCTCTTCATGGTAAAGGCCCAGGTTTTAAATTGATTGTTTCGTCTCACAAAGAAGACAAACACGGGTTGATAGCGAGCAACAAGCAATCAGAGAGTGCAAGACCTCCAGAACAGTTGGATTTCCGATTAAGCAATAGAAAGCAACAGAACGGAATCAAGTTAAAACTTTTCGAGTAGGCCATAAATATTTAAATGTACTCACCTGCTTCGGATAATATCAACGTCCTTTCGTAGTCAGTAAAATGCCATGACATATCAGCAATTGATGAATTTTTATGTGTTGAATAGCCTTTTGCCTGAAATGGTGCCATCACCCGTTTTGTGCAAAGAACTTCACATGAACCATCAATATCAGCATGGAAAACATTTAACAATTGTAGAAAAGGTGAGTCTCGTTGAATTGTAGATAACACTGTTGTTCTTTTGTAATGTTATTATTTAAGGCGAAACTATTAGCGACATGAAGAACTATGCTTACCTTGTAGGGCACCATGCTAAGTTCGTCACATTTTTCAGTGTTTGTACTTGAGATAATGGTTTCTCTAAATTTCTTGGATCCCATAGGCCAACTACAGAATCAACATAACTGGCCAAGTAGCGATTATTTGGAGATATACATAAGCCATGAACCATTCGAGTTGTTACTGTTGCGACATTCGTACTGTTTTCTGTAATAAATGAAATTTCTTCTTCAGAGATACTCGTGGAAGAAAAGTAAATTAATTAATTGATTTGAAGTATAAGCTCTGAGGTTGGATAGCTTTATACAAAAATGCCTTTCAAGAAAAATGTTTGTGAAATTTTGTTATCTATTAAAAAAAAAACAATGTGAGACCACCGATTTGATTGGAAAAATCACCGAATGAAGACGTTAATTGCAATTATCATTGATTCAAAAGTAATGACCTTAGATTAAATCCCTCAAAAATTCTGCTAGCATGATCCTTTCTCCCACTGAGATTGATACATTTGAATTATTGTAATACATGATTGACTGAGCAACGTATAAAATCTGACTTCACAGGAGCACTACATATTTCAAATTACGTCCTAGTACGTAATACGTATTATAAGAAAATATAAAACACTTACGTCTGAGATCGAAAAGTTTAATATTTTTTTGACTTATTCCTGCTGCTAATATCTTATTGCTTTTATCCCAGCAAAGGGAGTGTGCAGTTTCAGATAATCCAAAAAAACATGCTAAAAAATAAAAGTTAATTTTAAAAAACTTAACAAATTATTAATTTCCTTACAGGAATCCTTTGGTGTACCACGCTCTGTATCCCAAACTGTATTTTGTTGATAAAAAGTATGGTACTGCCACAGTAGCTTGAACTCAAACTTATACCGCGCGTTCATGAATCCGTATGGCCCAACCCAGACGAGAAGTTTTTAGGGAAGGAAGGAAGCTTGCCATTGTTATAAGTCAGTGGTACAAATAGATTTTAGCAGAAATTTGTGTCGTTTTTAAATATTGGAATTAGATAGGATGGCTCAGTCCATTCTTATTATATCCGTATGGCCCAACCCAGACGAGAAGTTTTTAGGGAAGGAAGGAAGCTTGCCATTGTTATAAGTCAGTGGTACAAATAGATTTTAGCAGAAATTTGTGTCGTTTTTAAATATTGGAATTAGATAGGATGGCTCAGTCCATTCTTATTATATCCGTATGGTCCAACCCAGACGAGAAGTTTTTAGGGAAGGAAGGAAGCTTGCCATTGTTATAAGTCAGTGGTACAAATAGATTTTAGCAGAAATTTGTGTCATTTTTAACTATTGGAATTAGATAGGATGGCTCAGTCCATTCTTATTATATGTCAGTGGCACTTCGGTTGCCTCTAGAGCGAAACTGATGTTCAAACGAAAACAACAGTAGATTAACAAGCCGAATCAAGGTATTCCCATTAAAATTTTGACACATTGCAGCTGATATCGTGTTACGTAATTCTGTAACTAATGTATATACATTTTAATATAATAGGAAACACAGAGAGAGGAGAGAGAGTAATGTGTTCTATGTACTTACTTTCCTATACATTTCACGATATTTCGTCACGTAATAGTGGAACGTGGTTCGTAATGGGAACAACTTATATTCTGTATACCTTCGGCCCAATTATCTGTCAATTGGTTGCTTGCCTTCTTTATTTTCACCGCAAACAATATATTATCTAGTAAAAATCAATTTTTTTTCTTCTTGTATATACTTACTAATTAAACAAATTCTACCCCGAACGGCTTATTGCACGCCTTTGCCGCAGCATCTTTGCGAGCCAGTATTTTATTCTGCCCATAGCCATTATACACTTCCCCGTCCACCTTTATTTGGACGTGGAGCGGAGGATTCCAACTATCCCCAGCATGAATCCAACTCCATGGCACATCTACATAACAAGAATACGTTAATATTATAATACGCAACCACTGAACGATAATATGTACTTACTATGCATAACAGCGAGGTGGGATGCATTTTTTCCCACCCTTTTGGCAAATCTGCCATGGTCTTTGGGCTCCTTTTCTGACGTGCTCGCGTTCATCTCCGTAGGAAACTTAAGCCACTTGTGAAATGTATTTTGTATTCGTTTTATAACCTATAAAACTTGTCTGTTCGCGTACTAGCTTGAAAGTACAAACCCGTAAAACTAATTGTAAGTTTTTACTCGAAGGGTTCGCGTACTCGAAAATTGAGAGAGAAATTGTTTACATCACCTTTCCCCTCCGTGCAATTTATTACTTGATTTATCTCGAGAAAGACCGTCGAGTAAAAACTTCGAAAGTGTCAGTTTTCACAGATCGTCGCCGGTTTTCAGTTATTTTTCAAGTTTTTAGTTTAAAAAAAAATGGAAAAACCTATTACTCCTCCTCCAGTAGAAGTAGAATGTTCTCCAAGAACATTTCATTTCAACGTATTCAAAGGGGTAAATTAAATTTGTTTATTGTACTACATATGTGTTAGGAAAATTTCACGTCGTTTTTACAGATCCCGAATATTTGCAAGTTTTTTTATCGAAGCCGTTCGCGTACTTTGTGAGTGTCACTCTCAATTTCTCTCTTTATCATACATATTGACGTTTTTCATGTTTTTACTCGAATAAACAAATCGGGCATGATCTTAAACTTTTGTATATTTCTATTTCTGTTATATAACTTTAAATAATATAAATAAATAAAAGAATTGTAAAATAAGATTATGTACATTTTTAAATATATTCACTTACGATTTTCCGTCGGAATTTTGGCGATTGTTTGTGAGACATTGCACCGCAAATGTCTTTTCATCACGTTAAATTAATATAATAGCTTAACATCTTTAATTTTACAAAGCACTGAACTCAATAAAACTATGCACTTCAAACTTCCGAATGAAACAATTTCAAATGGCTAAATTTTGCAGTACACATCACTTTGAGTCGTCGCTTTCCTCGACGAGTGGAACTCGGTGGAGGAAATTTTTCCTCCCCCAAGTACATATCTGTTATACTGCCAGGTGTACGTTGGCCCGCAGGCTGGCTTATGTACACTGTACACATTCGATATGCCGCTTCCTTATTATAGGTTATTATATTATATTATATATATAGGTTATTTATTTAATGATGTAAAGTACACTAATTTTATATTTTTCATAATAATTATTCTTCTTGAGGAATATCAACGTTATTATTACAAAGGAAATGTAGAGCACTTTAAATACTTTAGAAAATAATCTGATTAAATAAATATCCTGGTAATTAATTAATCATAATTGATTTTTTTACCATCTTTTAAATATTTTTAATAAAATCAAAACTTTTCTGGTTAATTCTTACCAACTTCATCTGTAAAATCGAAATCCAACCCTGTCCTAAATGAGTCAGCCATTTATTTCATATCCGGCGCGCTTTCATTCTTTTCCTTCATCTTCATTTTTTAGATAAGTGGTGTACGAAATGGGACATCTTCAAAAAGTTTTCAATTACTAGTCAAGAAGTATATATCAAGTGGTGTATTACGAAAATTGTATAAATGTTTAGAATTATGCATTAAAATAATGATAATCTGGTTGCATTGCAATGCAAAAAGTTAGTAAAATCGTCTAAATTGTTGCTGTGGGAAACGAAAGTAGACGATATCAAAAATGATTTTACTCGAGATCAATAACCGGATTGTCGAGGAAACTTTACTGGTGAAATTCCGTAATGCAATTGCTGGGTAAGTACCAGCTTTAATGGTTTGGATTTCTTCATTTTTTTCACATTTCTATAACTTAAGTGAATTTTGGGAACTTAGCAAATACTCGCTATCGTGTAGAATGCACATGGCTGGCATGATATATGGTACAGCTATTATAAGAAATTGAAAGTTATGAAAATAGCTCGTAAAGTGACCGGATGAAAGTGAATTTATTTTGAGGTTTCGTGCACCCATGTGCTGCAATGCTTTTTTTTCTGCCGGATGAGGTCACAGAAATATCACTACAGTGGGTGATCTAAGCCAATGACCATGGAAGCGGCTTCTTGAATTGATCCCCACGTTGTTAGTACATATGAATTACTAGAATTTACATATATATTTAGTGAAATAGTAAAATAAAGATGATTAATTTTATATTACTATTTTGTTGTTAGGCGTCTTTTATCCAAGGAGTGGAAGATTATAAAAAATACAGATAGTTGATTGGACTGCTATCTCATATATTTGTTATTTGTATGTAAGGTGTGGCCTTATAGTGATAAGATATTTCTTTTTTTTTTATATATTTCAATTTTGATTAAACGTCTACACCATTTTTGACTTGAAATCGTGCAATAATTCTAATTCAATTGCATCTTTGAAGTTGTTTTCTCCATATGTATGCACTCGTAATGAATATGGCACGAGGAATGAAGTCATCTAGAAACAACTTTTTTTTTTTTTTTAGATAAAAGTAATCTTGCAGACTGCTCCAATTTTTTGTACTATAAACGGTTGTTTGCACAATGCATGTCTGCAATAATAGTAGATTTCATATTCAACAGCAAATGTCCAATTTCGTTTCAAATAGGTCTTGTTCGTTACTTTCGCATCATTCGAACAATGAAATGATACGTATATGCAGATCAAAATAGTACCTACCTACGTCACCTAGAGATTCAATTGAAGTGCTGCAAAAACAAAAGACCGTGGACTGTAATAATAAATGTAAATGCATACAGCTTGCCTGCAGCTGGTAAATGTTGTACATGTAAGAAAGTTTTCTTCAATACTGTAGCATTTCCTTTTGGGTTAAAACATTTTTTCCCCTACAGCAGACAGAAGAAATTCCATAAACGAATCTGTTGTTTGAGACCAAAATTCTCTATGATAGCTAGAGCTTTCAATATATCCTATAAAATACTCTGGTGTCCTTGACTAGCTGCTAACTTAGCCAGCCATCTTTTCCAGCCCAATCCTAATATATTTTTCACAACTTTCATGTAGCTAGATGTCGCTCATAAAAGAGTAGATTGTTAGCCATCTGTCTGGAAGAGTTTTTTTACTCCGACCAAATAAAATATAAAATCACGGAGAACATTGGTAGGTACCTATAAGGAGACAAGAATGAATGAACGCGTTCACTGCCACCGAAATAGTAACTTTTTGCCGACTACGAGTCACTACCGAGAAGAGTGTACATTCGACTAAGCTCAGGAGGAGGATAGTCGATCGTAGTCGGTGTGACAGCACTACACTACGACCAAAAGTGACAGTGAACGCGCCCAATGTTCTCAATTTTTTTTTTTTTTTTTTTTTTAAGAAAAATTTCGAATAATTTGCTTCACGCCTCCTATACAAGTGTCTGTTTTAAGACTTGTACCTACTTTGGTTCCTGGGGCATTCCAGCGTAAAAATCTGATCCGCGTAAGAAACGGATTCCTATTGGGACCGTGCAGTAATATTTATTCCATTTTATCAGCTGATTTGTTGATTAACTATTTTTAAATTGTATCCGGGGAGGGAGAAATCTAGAGATACTGCAAGCAATCGACTCTTAACCAGTCGATTGGGAATCTACTTAGGTTATATATATATATATATATATATTTGATATTATAATTTAAGGGTACCTACTGCGACTACTATAATTTTCAGGTTACGCAGTTCTAACTGAGAGAGAGATCAATCACAATAGGCCTACATATGTTGGCCACAGTGAAGGGACGTAAAATCACTTTCACTGCTCTCAGATCAGTCATTATTACAGTTGCCTTTTAAACGTTCAATATATCATAGATCATCTCAATATCATTAAGTAAATAGCCCCCCTCCCCCACTTTTAAACGATACCGTAAATATAACTAAAATAAATATTTCCTACATAGTACCTATCAAATTTAAAATAAACTTTTTTTTTTTATTTTTAGTCATAAACCCGAGTCAATTGATGTCACAATAGCGGACTTTGATGGAGTTCTATTTCATATTTCCAATGTAAATGGCGATAAGACTAAAGTTAGGGTGAGAAAATACATAAAATTTATTAATTTATACATTTATAAATATAAAAGTTCTTTCTTTCAGACTAGTATAGCTTTAAAATTTTATAAACAATTACAAGAACATGGAGCAGATGAATTGTTAAAAAGAGAGTACGGGGAGTTGCTCACTGAAACTGAAGATGGTAAGTAAGCTATGAAATCATATTTATTAAAATTTTAATAATATTAATAATAATATTGTTAAATGTTAATGTTCCTCAGGCTAATGTTCTATAAAACTAAAGCAACAAAATAAATATAGAAAATTTGTTGCACCTACTGTTAATATTTTATTACACAGTTGGTGAAAAAATTAGAAACTCCAAATCAATTTTGTCATTCTTTTTGTGGTCGTAAACTGACACCATAAACATCCTCAGAAATTGTCAATTATATTTCTAATCTGGAAATAATAGTAATATAACAAAAGATTTAGTTGTATAAAATTAAATTTTTCCTACGAAATAATAAATTAAAAATGGAAATATACCTTGTTTGGAGTTAATAAAAAGTACTAAAATGATATTAATCTAATCATTTTATTCAGTAGTAACTCCTAAAAAAAATGCTTCAAATATTTTCCTTCAAACTTATATTTATTTGATGGAATGCACGAATGCACACATAATACTTAATTAGGTTTTTCTTCTAATATTATGTTTGACACCTGTTAGATGATTTGAATTGCAGTGATTCATAGCATCAAAAACTACAGCTTTACATCCCCACGTATTATTACATAGAATCTATGCGATCGAAATTTTATTATTCACATTGATCCTTGCTCACAGCCAAAGTTTTAGCTAAACTAATCTGGTTAATAACCCGGGGGTTACACCAGCAAGTACAGCTTGCATGCAACTTGCCTTGCCATCCTTTTTGCACGTGTAATCCAACTGCCATGTAACTTTCAGCGAACTTGCATGATGAAAAATCATGGCAGCTGGGAGATAGTAATTTGACATTTATACAGTTTTCAAAATTGCGGAAACGAAATGCTTGAGGGAAATTCATAAATTTATACCGGGAAAATAAAATTTTCTGGGATCATTTGCAATACATCATTTACCAATAAGTTCTATACAAAATACACCATAGTCCAGTAGTGGTTTTCCACCTGAACGCACGGATGGTATGATCGTCCGGGCTGTCAATTGCGTGTGACGTCACACGAATCGATTCTTAAAACTGGAAAAATAAAGTTATTATATTTATGTAAATTTATTCCACTGGATCCAATGAAACTGTTGTAATAAATATCAGATGAGTTTCTTACCATAAATATACATTGAATTTGTTACTTTAAACATCATTTCATGGAAATAAATTCGGATCAAAACAAAAGTGCCACGAAAGTTTTATCGATAAAAAATGCAAAATAAGACGGAAATACTTGTGATTTGCACTGCTAATTGATTATTTAAGTTCTTTTAATTATTTCTATAGTGATTTTCTCAAATAGAAGGCAAATTTGCAATGCATCATAACGAAGTGTAAAAAGTGGGTTTAGCGGCAAATTAAAATGTGGAATACAATTCTAATAATCTTCCTTCAATTCACCTTTCTGTTTAGAAAAAAAAAATGGTACTTTAAGATTTTAAATGGATCCAGTTGAATAAATTTACATAAATATTAAACTTTATATTTTTAAGAAACGCGTCATGCGAATTGATCAACACAGAAAAAGGCGAATCTATGGTGCCGGATGGTCATACCTTCTTAGTGTGTATACCATGATTTCTTGTGCCGTTGTCAGCCTCCAATAACGCTTAAAAATTTTTTTAGTACAAATTTCCAGTAAATTTTTAAGAAAGAATTGGAGCTTTCCTAATCAGGTCGAGACATTGTCTATTTAAATTTTTTTAATTGAGTCGCAACATGTATCTGACTTCTGAGTTTCAATTTTCCTATTCGATTCGTTATCTGTATATTTACTCATTTGTGGTTATATTCTTCTAAAGGGTTGATATTGTGAATGGGGAATTTTTTTTTTAATACTTATCACAAAAGTCTAATTTACGAAATCAGTTGCTTTTGTTTTTTTTAATGAAAAGTATACATTTTTTACAAACAATATTAAAGAATTATTTATTGGAGTAAAACAACAGCCATGGTACGTTAAACTCAGACGTAACATAACACATTACTCCAAAGAACAAACATTGAGAATATTGGTTAGTAAAAGCTCCTTCTATTTTACTGATTGTATCTTCACAAAACAGCTTACATTATTTTATTTATTTCAAACATAATTACATACATAATATTTGTATCACTTGAATAAAAATTTACAATAGTATATATGCTCAAAATCGGAACCGTAGGTGAATGAATGTATATTGTACACTGAAAGCACTAGTCAAAGTTTCCGAAATTAAGAATAGCGTGATTTTCCTGTAAGTCGAAATCAAGACTGACGAATCGGATGAATCTTTTGTAGCGATTATTGAAGCTCTTAGAACATATTCCAACATCTCAGCCATAATTCTGGCTACAATAACTAACTGTTTGTCATATCTGCATACGGAGTTTTCCATAGTAACTAACTGAATTATGTAAAAATTCTGTTATTAAATTAGAGCTCCTAGAAAAAATATGTGTCTTTTAGCAAGATGTAACTCTTTTAGTAGTTCTCTTGTAAAAAAACATCATAACATAAAATTTACCTAGAGCTACACAGCCGGAATGTACATATAATAATTAATGTTCTATTAATTATATAATAATTAATGTTCTATTAATTGTGCGTAAATAATAACAAAATTGTTCAATAACAATTTTAAATTATTGCAAAATATGTGTGCACATAATTAATTATTGAATTAATAATATATTTTTTTCTATTAGTTAACAATATTTCGGTAATTACATACTTTCAAGCAAATTATTAAGGTACATAATTTATTCATATTCAATTTGATTAATTTAAAGGAGTTTGTATCCGAGCAATAAGTGAAACTGACTTGTTTAGTTATTCCCACTTTTTGCTTTAAACAAGCTCCAAGAGCAAAAGTTGATAATGACAACTTGATCAATCATTAATATTGTTCAAGTTCACCTAATTTTATATGTTAACGACATTGTTGTTGACTTGACGATAAGTTCACAATCAGTTGACAAAATTGGTATTAATAAATCCGAGTCACTTTTTCTACAAGGCTTAGAATAGAAAAAAAATTGTTTTAAAAGTAGGTAAAAGTAAGCGGGAGCAGGATGAATACAATAATGTATATCAGAATTTCGTCTTTTAAGTTAACGCAGAAATACAAAATAGCTAATTTCGCATTAGTGAAATAAAAGATACTCCCGAAATGCATATCTTTTTCAATTTCAGATTAGAGTCAAAGGAGAGAAAGATCTGTTCTTTTTATCACTTCCTTTTTGTGTACATTTTTCGTCCTCACTGAGGGTACTTGCGTGATTGCGTTCTATGGGTAACCATGCTGTATGCCTAGAATAGTTAAATAACGAAAGTGAGTCTTTTATTGCTATATGTTTTCACTAATACCGTAGATAGACGCGTATAATGAAGTTATTTTTTAATTAAGGATTTTAAGCTAGGAAGTCAAAACGAAAATTTAGAAACTACTCTCGAAAGTCAACTCTTAATGACCCTGTTTAGACGGATTAGTATGTTCCTCCAGCAAAACTTGTGGGTAAGATGATGGTTGGAGGCAGGAAGGAAGCGTCACCCTACCTACAGATTTCGTGCGGCAGAGGCAGCATACTGACCTGTCTAAACTGGGTCATTGCAAGGCTTAGATTATTTAGCAATATATATATAGCTATATAATCTAAGTTGCAAGATGAAGACAAAAAAACATTAATATCTTTTTTATGGCTTGCATTTCAATATCCATACATAAAGTCTGGGTAGTGTATTTATTAATTTAATATTGCAATTAATAGTTGATGACATACGGAGGTTACATAAAATATTTTACAACTTTATTTAGTAAAATAATTTTAGTAAATTTCCAATATTGAAAATGTTGTGTAGAAAGTCTTCTCATTAATTTACTATGGGTAGATAATGCATCATCAAACACATGAACGGCAATACTAGCCTAGAAATTACAGGATGTTAAATTTTTTTTTATCTTTGAAAATATTCAAGCTTGAGATACCGTTCATAAATGTGTAAATAGCTTGTAAATGGTAGTATTTTGGATACAGAGTGTAAAAATTCTAATTAAAGGAAAGTTTTTGATCTTCTGAAATAATTCAATACAAAAGCTTTCACCTTAGATGGTAAAACGGGCAAAATAATAAGCCATTAAATAGCAGAACGATTAGCTCGCTGCCAAGTAATATACTACAATTTCCGTATATCTCCCTATTCCTGAGTTGCATTGAAATCAAATTCAAAAAATGTGCAATTATACCCGTTTTTTCTTATCGTTAAATATACGCAAATCTTTGTGTAAACATATTCGGGATTATTTGGCACTTTCATTAAAGATTGCTAATCTTCCGTAAAGATACAGGGAATTTTGTAAATAATAAGAAAGACGAATTTCATCTCTTCTCCTAGAAGGCGATCTCATTTATCATCTGCAATATATATTCGTCTGATATTTATTTATTATACATACATCTTATACTAATATTTTCTATATAAACGATGTAATTAACGGTGATTATCATTTGCATCTCTTCTATATAAACGATGTAATTAACGGTTATTATCATTTGCATCTCATTCAAATGAGATCAATGACTGCAAGAAACCATGGATACATCTACTTATTAACAACAAGCTTAATTTATGTAGAAAACTATATTAAAATTCAGGTAGAAGAGCTCACAGGAGTTGTTGAGTTTTAATTACCACTTCGTACCGTTTGAAATTCAAATATATATTTTCTTATTATATTGATCATGGTGTGAAACTTGATAATCGCATCAAATAAATAATTTTTAAATCATTAACTATACTAAGATAATAAGTTTTTCTTATCTAGTAAATTACAACAGTTAAAATATGTCATCATATAAAAGTAACCAGAGTTTACTGAAAAGATGTCACAGTCTAATAATAAGTTTCATCTTTTTCAAACTCTGAGAGTAAAATGGAAGCCAATCCAAGTTGCATAAAACCAATAATATTTTTTGCAAACTATGGTCTTTCGACATTTTAATAATAATCAATTATAGTGAATTATAGTGGTGGTACTTAAAACATACGTAATAGTTAATTCTAATTTGCAATATTTTTTTTTTTTTATTATGTTATTTGTATTTTCACTCAAATTGTAATTTCGATATAACGTTTCTACAAGTGTATTCAAGTGACAGGCAATCTCACAGACAAGAATTATTAATGTAAAGTCATTTTACGGAGTTTCTTGAGACAAACGGCGAAGTTTATTAGCCGTTTGACTTTAAAACTCCAAAAGAAAATTAAAATGCTCAATATACCAGTAAAACCTTATGTTTTATTGGCTAGAATGCATATAACATTGCCCGTAATTACTTTTTTTTTTTTAGCAATACAAAGCAAAAGATAATGGCGTAATCCGTATATGAAATATCGTCTTTCTTTTCGTTATAGAATCATTTTAAATAAATAAATCTCATATAACTGTAGGAAACATAAGAAAATTTTTACTCATACCCACCTATTTACTACTAATTTACAGGCTACAACGTCTCAGTACTTATTAACTTAGAGAATATTCCAAAGGATTGGGAAGCAATTGCTCAAAAAATTGGTCTTCTTAAAAGGAATTGCTTTGCATCAGTTTTTGAAAAATATTTCGATTTTCAAGAGCAAGGCGAAGAAGGTCAGAAACGGGCTGTTATAAATTACCGAAGTGATGAAACCATGTACGTAGAGGTGTTTTTGTGTATTACTGAATACATATTTATAAAAAAAAAAATATTTCTCATATGTTTCATTATTTACAGGTATGTTGAAGCAAAATCAGATCGAGTCACAGTTGTTTTTAGTACTATATTCCGTGACGAAGATGATGTAGTTTTAGGTAAAGTTTTTATGCAGGAATTGAGAGAAGGAAGGAGGGCGTCACATACAGCACCTCAAGTATTATTTTCTCATAGGGAACCCCCTTTAGAACTTGCAAACACGGATGCTAGAGTTGGTGATAATATAGGATATGTTACATTTGGTAAGTAGATATCCCTTATAAAGAAAATGTATTTGGAGTTTTAGCCTAGATGTGACCTTTTGTTGATTTCTATCTTATGAAAACTCCCAGAAAAATCAGATAATTTTTTTTATTATATTTTTAAAATATTTGAAGAAGCATACGGTTATGTTTCAGTTGAAAAAATTTGTCTTACAAACAAATATTTTACAATATATATTTTTGTGCTTTTTTGTAGTAATTGCGGATATTTCAATATTAAATCTGTCCTTATCTGACAGAATTTTAACAAATCATAAAATGTTTTAGCATAGAGAAACAACAACAGAGTTGTAAAATATATGGGAGCAATATTCCCTCAAAGCTCACTTAAAAAGAGCTTTTCAACTGACTATGATGATATTGCCACTTTACTCTGCTCGGCTCGTATGCATGTCACACACAGTGCAGTGTGCGTGCATACATCTCAGCGAAACCGACTTTATGCTGTACGATGTAGGCCGTACTAACTACTGATCGCTTAACACCATCGTATGAGCTATGGATGTGTTGCGTTCAGACTAGCCATGTGCTATTAGAAGCAGATTAGGGGCATTTGAACAAAAGCTCTATGGCAAAATTCTCAACATACATTTTTCTACTCTGATACTGTTTCTCAATGGTTTTAGTCTCTTATCTTCAGATCAACAAGAACTATACCTTAATATTACACGATCTGTGAAATCTTCGTTGACGCCCTGGATAATGCAGATAATCTGTGTTCTTTCTCATTCTCAACCTTAGCAGAATTTGAAATTCTCGATTACACTTCAGCCCACATTTAAGTCCGTGTACAAAATTTCAGCTCTCTAAGTATACGCGTTCTCGAGTTATCGTGCGCACAGACAGACGGACGGACGGACGGACATAACTTTTAATATTATGCGTGTCCACTTCATTTTGCTCTACCATCATTATTTCGAGGTGTTACAAACGGAATGACAAACATAGTATACCCCTATAGATTTCATCTACGGTATAAAAAGGGCTATATAGAACAGTACTATATCGATATGGTCCAAATCCTTCAGCCTTGAAAGTGTATCAAGGTATTTGACTATAATTATGTATAGTTATGTCTATTTGCATTTTAAACGCGTCTGGCATTTAACCAATATGTTAAATTGAATAAAAATTCTAAAATATTCTTAACGTTTAGCAGAATTAAGGGGTATAAAGTGGGGCTCAACTGACCAATTTCAGTTTTGTCTTTTTCAATAGCTCCAAGATAAATTTAAACAAATGGCATCCTGTGTAGACCATTATTTTACAATAGATGACTTTGATTTGTTTACATAGAATTATTTGAAATTTATTACCTTTACTGGACAACTCAACAAATTATACCTACCTTAATCTTCGATTAAGCTGTACACATACATAATGCTTCACATTTATGACAAAGCACAAAGAAATTTTGCCCTTGCAAGAATTGAACCAAGAGAAGTATGTACTCTAAGACATGGCAATTCTGGGGCAGCAGTATGGAGAATAAAGTGGGATTCAACTGACCAAATGCAGTTTTCTCCCTTCAAAATCTCCAAGATAAATTTAAGCAAATGGCATCCTGTGTAGACCACCATTTTACAACAGATGACTTTGATTTGTTTACATAGAATAAAATTATTACTTTTACCGGACAACTCAACAAATTATATCTACGCCGTACACATGATGCTTCACTTCTATGACGAACGAAGCACAAAGAAATTTTGTCCTTGCAAGAATTGAACCAAGAGAAGTACTCTAAGACACGGCAATTCTTAGGGGCAGCAGTATGGAGAATAAAGTGGGATTCAACTGACCAAATGCAGTTTTCTCCCTTCAAAATCTCCAAGATAAATTTAAGCAAATGGCATCCTGTGTAGACCACCATTTTACAACAGATGACTTTGATTTGTTTACATAGAATAAAATTATTACTTTTACCGGACAACTCAACAAATTATATCTACGCCGTACACATGATGCTTCACTTCTATGACGAACGAAGCACAAAGAAATTTTGTCCTTGCAAGAATTGAACCAAGAGAAGTACTCTAAGACACGGCAATTCTTAGGGGCAGCAGTATGGAGAATAAAGTGGGATTCAACTGACCAAATGCAGTTTTCTCCCTTCAAAATCTCCAAGATAAATTTAAGCAAATGGCATCCTGTGTAGACCACCATTTTACAACAGATGACTTTGATTTGTTTACATAGAATAAAATTATTACTTTTACCGGACAACTCAACAAATTATATCTACGCCGTACACATGATGCTTCACTTCTATGACGAAACACAAAAAAATTTTGCCCTTGCAAGAGAAGTACTAAGACACGGAAATTCTTAGGGGCAGCAGTATGGAGTATAAAGTGGGATTCAACTGACCAAATGCAGTTTTCTCCCTTCAAAATCTCCAAGATAAATTTAAGCAAATGGCATCCTGTGTAGACCACCATTTTACAACAGATGACTTTGATTTGTTTACATAGAATAAAATTATTACTTTTACCGGACAACTCAACAAATTATATCTACGCCGTACACATGATGCTTCACTTCTATGACGAAGCACAAAGAAATTTTGCCCTTGTAAGAATTGAACCAAAAAAAGTACTTTGAGACATGGCAATTTTTATGGGGCAGCAGTATGGAGAATAAAGTGGGATTCAACTGACCAAATGCAGTTTTCTCCCTTCAAAATCTCCAAGATAAATTTAAGCAAATGGCATCCTGTGTAGACCAGCATTTTACAACAGATGACTTTGATTTGTTTACATAGAATAATATTATTACCTTTACCGGACAACTCAACAAATTATACCTACGCCGTACACATGATGCTCCACTTTTATGACGAACCACAAAGAAATTTTACCCTTACAAAAATTGAACCAAGAAAAGTACTCTGAGACATTGCAATTCTTAAGGGGCAGCAGTATGGAGAATAAAGACTGTCCAATTACAGTTTTCTCTCTTCAACATCTCCAAGATAAATTTAAACAAATGGCATCCTGAGTAGAAGAAAATTTTACAACAGATGACTTCGATTTGCTTACATAGTTATCTACAAAGGCCGTATTTAAACAGTAGTATATGTTGGAGAAATAAATAAAAAATAGCTTTTACTGATAATATAGTCTTTTTTATCCTCTATAGGGCAGAATATGCTTTTGTAAACATATGTAGTAGGATTAGTACAAAAAGAAGAGGGGAGGGCGATGAATAAAACCAAAGAAACCACCCACAGCCTCTCAAAGATGTTACTGTTATGGATAGTAAAACCCTGTTAAGAAAAACCATTGATTATAATATAGTGTGCGCTTTTACAAATTATGTTACAAACATTCAAAAATATTCAGTCCCAGATTTAACTTCCTCTAGGGATTAGACAAATTTTCGTTTGGATTAATTTAAACTGACGCATTTTTCGGAATCTATTTGTATTGATCGGATGTAAAACGAAGAGGTGCATCCATAGAATGAAAATTTGTTTTTAATAAATAAAATTATTACCTTTAAACTAAGTCGATAACATAAAATTCCGTGATAATTTGTCGAAGTGTGATTTTTTTGCGAGTCAATTTCCTGCAGAGAAGAGTGTCTATACAACATTTCGAAAGGCAATTTATTTATATAACTAACTCTTAGTCTTAGATGACGCGGCTTAGATTCTACTGCCTCAGTTGTGTGGTAAAAGTTACAAAATCGTGAAATGTTTTAGTAATTTGAAACGGTTGTTATTGACCTGTTTTTACATTTTTTTTCTTGTCTTTTTTGGTAACTAAAAATTTTTTGAATATAGACATTCAAGAACACTTTTTTTTTATTTATATTACAGTTCTCTTCCCCCGTCACACAAGCAAGGAGACAAGAGATAATACTATTAACTTAATCCATATGTTCCGAGACTATTTACATTATCACATTAAGGTAAGAATGTCATGATTAGTTCTTTTATAATTTCATTTTATTACCTGATCTGAATTTTTAATTTAAGATTTAAATTTTCATTACTCTTTTTCAGTGTTCAAAAGCTTATATTCACTCAAGAATGCGAGCAAAAACTTCAGATTTTCTGAAAGTCCTAAATAGAGCTAGGCCGGAACCTAAAAATATTGAGAAGAAAACAATTACGTAAGTTTTGTTTGTTTGTTCGTTTTATATATTTCCAAAAGAAATTTAATTTTATGGCTTGAAGTAGCGATATTTTTCTACCAACAATTGAAAAAACATTGAAAATTGAACACGATATCTTCAGATAGGCAATTTAACATCGCTAAAACTATTTTTTTTCTCTTTCTGGCAAAATAGTTTATTGTAAAACGGAAGTGAAACAAAAGTTCATTAAAATCCTTATTAATGTTCTTAAGAAAACTTTCTAGAAAAAAAATTGTTATTTAGAGTATAACTGTCTTCGTGATATTTATATAAAAGATAACTAAACATTTCCATCAAGTTATTAAAGTTCTTGATCTGACCCTTGAATCGAAACCGCCGATGTTTTATTTACGACATCTTCGCGATTAGATCTATTTTATAGAAATGATGATGATCAATCAAGTGATATGAGAACTTGCAAATGACGAGCGGGACCAAGAGAAGGAATTACTTTTGATTTGAGAAGCAAAGATATTTTTAAACTGTACGAAGATGTTGCTCTCACATAACTATTATGTATATCAATATCGATGTAAAGAAAATAGAATGCTGTTCCACGAAACCTTTTTGTTACAAGGAAGAGAAACAGAAGTGCATTAAGACCCTTGTTAATGTTCTTAAGAAAGCTTCCCAGAAAAAAGTTGTTAGTTTATACTATAGTATGTATATAATAGTCTGTATGATTTTTATATTTAAAAGTAACAATACATTCCCTTCATAAATTTATTGCTCCCCAAGGGTTGTTTGTTTGCATAGCAGAGCAGTAGCACAGTATATACATACAGTATAACAGCTCTGTTAAAACTATAATGTGACTATACTTTCTCTTTCAACACTTTTAACTAGCCACTAGTCAATTTTTAAAACAAATATTCCTATGTAAATCTAAAGTGGAAGAAAGAGAACTTAACAGTATGCACAAATTTGTACTAGAGGAAAAGAGGGGCAAAATGACAAGCAAAACTATTTCTGCAAAAAAAAAAACTAATAATGTTTGTTCCATTTCCCATGCCATTCGGCTTGGTAGAACTGTCAAATTGTCACAAACATTATTACAGCCATTTTGCCTACACTGTCAATGGCATCTTTATGAACAAACACTTTTTACAGTCAAACAGCTGTTTAGTAATGGAACAATGCATTTTCAGTACTTTTACATAAAACTAATTCTTCTCCCTACCATTGTACAACCAACTATTGCTCGCCCGTTTACTTCCGTATCATACTTAATAGTTCCCTCTTATGAAAGAAATTTTGAGGTTATTTTTTTTTTGTAATTAATATTCTAAAATTCACTTTTCAGTAGTTTGTTCTACTGTATTATACTGTGATAGTAGTAAATAAGTTAAGTTGACGTACTTCTACCTTGTAGGTTCTCTCCAAGGGTTCCAAGGTGAGGGTTGTTTTTCGTACTCTAGTAGTTCCGAAGATATGGGATATGTTTTCGTTGCATTGACTGTCTAGGTCCAGGAAAGATGCAATTCTACGTAAAAAAATCAATTCAGGATCACAATCTGTAGGCTTGTCAGAAGTTCTGTTTCTCATGTAAAGGCGCTTAATTAATTTAAAGAAAAATAAAACATACAAAGGAAGTCATTCTATTTATTCTTACTTACTAAAAAAAAAAAAACTACACACTTCTTCAGTTGGTTCGATTTTATCTTTTATTACCAGTTCTTTCGGTGTCAAGGCTGCTGTCTTCACCAAATCACGATTTAATGCCTCGATCTAAAGCATTCTACAATCGGTGGCCCAAAGGATTGAGACCTAGGCTATTTGTGAGCCAGTTTTGACTGCCAATAAGCTTGGACTTTTCCATAAACCAAAGTATCACTTATGGGCTTTACTACCTTCTTCATAACGTCGATTTTGTAGTTCGTTGCACATTTTTTTTACTTATTGCTCGTAGAAATTTAATTAAGTAATAGCCCCACTCTACCTACAAAAAGAAATAATTGTAGCCATCCCCTGCCCTCTTTCCATCTTCAGAATTTTTTCAGCGACTTTTTTTTTTGATAGTTGTGTGAACATCTGCTCTGTCATTTTTCCTCGGTTAACTTTTTCTTACAAAGTGAAAATGTTTTCATTTATATGAACAGCCTTTTCGCTCTTATAAATCTCTTATTTAATGTAAAACCAATGTGTCAAACATTGTGTGCAGTCCTTCTTCGCTTGGTTTTAAAAATTTATTTTAATAGTGCTGTGACATTTGTTGTTCGGTGTGAGATTTTTTTTTAACGGATTTTTGCAACAACAGTTTTACGCTCGCTCCAGTTCTTCTTTTGCGTGCTCTATCGCTACTTGATTTTCCAAAAAGCAAAGATGACAGAATATGAAAAGGTTTCCATGTACTGCACTGATTCAATAAAAGATTGTTATTAAATTTTTTTTGCAAATTGTATTTACTTTATATCTTTACGGTTTGAGCTAGATTTTTTATGTTTGTATCTCATTCATTATTCACTTCACTGTTTACTTCATATTCAACAACGTTCATATCATGTAAATTGTAAGAACTTTTAAAAAAAAAGAGAGACGCAGATTGCGCACAAGGATTTCTAAGGATGAAGTCCCCTTACAGTTTTCTTTTATTTTTCTTTACAGGGGAAGAACATTCATTCGGAAAGAGTGACTTTTTTGTGGACAATGTCGTCTAGTTGTTTTTTAGTATATAGGTTTATGTAATAAAAGTTTTAATATAAAAAGAAAGTGAACAAAAGAATTTTAAGTATCAAAAGTTGTAATTAAACGTAATATAATTCGGTTTAACCTAAAGTTACATACATATACTTCGAAAATAAAATTGTGTAAAAATGCTGCCCCCAAAATAAAGACGAAATATCTAACAAGAAATTTTTTTCACTTGTATCCACCCAATTGACTCATCCTTCCTCCTTCTCCTCCTCTTAAGTTATAAGTAAAAGAAAACAACGAAATCCATTCTTTTAATTTAGAAATAATTTTTATTTATTTTATTGACTTATACACGAATACATTTTCTTCATTTTTATCTATTTTTTTTTATCTAAAATAGCTTAAACAATATATTGTGCTTAAACTTTCATACCTTGTTGAAGGTGGACATTTGTTCTATTTGTAATACCTTGCATGCTGTTTTCGTGGCTATCTCGTTGACTTTCTGAACTATTTTCCTCTGCTAAGAATTCTTCTTGAACTCTTACCAGTGCTGTTAATAGGAAAAAAAAAAATTAAGTAGGAGGAGAGATCGGTATTAAGGTAATCGAGTAAAAGTGAAAAAAGTTAAGCGTGGAAGTTTTTAGTGAATGAAATATGAATGAATGAATTGAATATGAAGCAATTAGTATAATTTTAGAAATAACGGAATCCAACATATGGTATTTCGAGTTTGCGGTCGTTGACAAGGCGATACTACAGAATGTACGGGGGGCTAACAGCTAAAACATGATGATCTATCTCAAACGAAGAAAAAATTACCATCCAAAAGCAGTTACTGTGAAAAAAATTCTTTCTCTTCACTTCTAAATAATTAATTTAATTTATTTCGCCTGAAAAAATATTTTCTGTCAAACAATTGTGTAAGTGGCAGCAGGAGATGTTTCATAATTATAAGACCAGAGAAATGGGAAAGAGGAAAATACTTCATTAACATGGGCTTCGTCTTAATTAGTCCTGCCGGTGGGATTATTTGATTTGTGCTAAATTCAGATTCGTGTTATTGAACGCCCATTCATACAGTTTTAAATCCTTGTTAGCTCACTGAATACTAGCCTTAGAAGCTGGAAGCCTGTCTTCTAATTAATCGCATACCCCTTTTCCTTGAGATGTCTGCATATATACACATGATGGACATTTTTTCAGTTATTATATTAAGTTGTAGTAAGTAAAAAAATTTCCGGACGTCGATGACTCTGTACTTGGTGCTGTTGAAGATGTACACCCACATGGTTGTATTTCAAGTAGACACTAAATATAATTAAATTTTTACTCTATACTTCTTTATACTGGTGGCGGAAATATATGGCGAAGAGGTCAATGGGTATCATTAGTCTATAGTGATGAATAAGTTGAGTAATTTGAACACTTTTGAGACGAGTCTCGGAAGTGTACCCCCAATTGATGGCTAGTATAAATTGGGGTGCTTTCAAACTGATAGTTACAGGTTAAATAAAACTAAACTAGTGTGGGTAAATAAGAATCAAGAGTTTTCTTCAGATAGGGAAACGCAACTCAAAACAACGTTCGAGTCAATAAAATCATAATATTGAAGAAATGTGACCAGGTTTCAAGCAGCAGGCATGTTCCATGAATAATGATTCAGAGAAGTCTAAAATTAGATTTTCTTGATAGATGAAATGAGTATAGAACTTCAGAAAAAAAAACTATATCAAAACGAAACCATCGTGGAAATATTGCAACAAATACTTGAAGCTATTCTTCTTGTTATTTTAGTATCGACATTATCCATATTCTTCAATTTTCTCTATCTGGTGGTACTTAGTTATTCCCATGTGGTTAAGGTATGCAGATTGTACACGATCCGTCAAATGAGTTTCGGAAGAGATTGATATTTGGGCGCAATTCGTCATGATCCAACAGTTCAGAATTTCGGTAAGAAAAAAAAAACGAACGGCATGAAAAACTAGTGAATTTAAAAGCAAACCCAAATTTGGTAGGTGTACATATACTCTCAACCATACTACAAAATCTCTTCATCCCTGAATACCACAGCTGCGTCTGCATCCGGTCGCTGGTAAAATAGAACTTATGGTATCTTTTTATTGGATCCATTCTTACAGTCTGATGAGAGGTGGATCCATGGTGATTATTTTTACCGACAGAATTGTTTACGTCCGTACGTGCCGTAGGCCGTAACAAATTCGACACTAATTGTTTTGATCTCGTAATTAATTCTCACATAAGGGGAAATATGCTATTGCTATGCTATCCAAACAGAACGAAATTGAGTCTTGACCATCATAGAGTATAGTATATAGTGCGTTTTGATGTTAGAATTGAACGACTGCTGTTGGCGATTACGATGCAAATGATAGAAATAAAATTAATGACACTTGAGCGACCAATGTTACGTAGAATTACTGTACAAGTTCAAAGTACCAATTTGAAACTGTAACGAACTGACAAATGCAAATTGTATGCGAGATCCAAGTGAACGACGTACATATTAAACTGTATAACACACGTTGCAAAGAAATAAGCAAAATATCAGATTTTATTCATCGCCATCGCTTCATGCTGTAAACAAAATCTTTCGAATTTTGGAACGGAATTAAGTCGTGAACAATTCAGTCATGTCGAATATCACGGTTAAGGGAAGTGACGGACAATTGAGTTTCCACCGTATATGCATGGATGCACTAGAACAAGGTACATAAGACAACAGCTATGTAAAAATAATTTCCAGAATGAATAATAGCGTCGGAAATTCCCAGTGTGATCCTCGAAGGAAATCACGAAAATACAGAAAACCGAGGAAATCTCCATCATAAGCACTAGTGCTGCTTCGAAATGAACACACGATCAAGCACCATTTCTATATTTTTGGGTTCAAATGCACCACTTAACATTTTAACATAAAAAGTAATCGTTAGAATTTTTTTTTCGAACTTCGCTATCTCTTCACATTTTCTCTAACGTTAATTAAAAAAAAAATTATAATAATTCGTTCACATAAATTTAGTATCGATTTAATCTCTTAATGTCTGTATGTAGTTACACACGCAAACAAACAACAAAGTAAAATTTGTTACCTTTGGGTAGGTCCATTTCGTCCATTTCCGAATTTTTAATGTGCGATAATTTTTCACGAAATTTCTTAGCTATTTGTTTCCTTTGATAGTCTGCTTCTATCTCCTGTTTAGTTCTTGGTATCCTAAATTTCATACAACAGCAGAGCATTATAACTGCAAACAATATGTAAGTAAAAAGATACTTGGATTAGATAGATAGATTCTTTATCGTGTGTAAAATTAATTAATTTTTATCACCAACCGAATGCTAGCAAGGTGGCGAAACAAAAAACCAAAATGTGCCAAACACGAAAATCACCAATTGTTATCTCTTCTAACCAAGCAGTTTCCGGATCTGTCTGTAGTTGAGAGTCTTCATCAAAATCAACTTCATAATATAATTCCTCGTCCATAACTATAGAATGATAACAACCTGATGGAGTTTTGTTTTTTTTTTTACAACGGATGATGTTTAGAGATGCCCGCTAAGTTACACACTGAAAATGCTTTTGCTTTTTGGCCCCTCATGAACTTTGATGAATTGTCTGGATGGTCTGGGTCGATTAATAAGGGAGTGCCTTCGACTTAACTATATCGCTGCGATGTGCTTTTAGTCTTTCCTATATAAAAGGATGGCACTCCCTGCTGATTCCTAAATGAAAACGTCTTTTACATGTGCCGCACAGTGAGTGAGCAGAAAAGTAGTATGTAGATATTTCGTTATAAAAAAAAGTTAATCCAGATTTGTCAGTTTTAAACGTGTTGTTGTTGGCATATTTCAGCAGGTACATACATATTAGTATGTACATATAAAACAATAAAAAAGTTGAACCCTTTTAAGATTAACAATGCTCGTCAAGGTGAATTCTTACACGTAATATGCATCAATATCACAATTTTAATAAAAGGGACACAAAAGGCATAACAGCTGAAGATGTAAATATTAATCCTATTCTGAATTGCAATGGTCAGAATGCTGAGGAGTAGTCAGCTTAAGACTCTAAGTCTAGTATTATCATAACTTGTTTCTGTTAGCCTTATGTGTTTAATATATGTACTAAGATTTTAATTGTAATTCATAGCGCCATGTTTAGTTATTTAAAACAAATTATGTTTCGTCTAATTTATTAGATTTTGGCACCTCATTTCAAAGTGTGGAAGGATTAGACAACTTGGCGTGTAATAACGAAGATCATGAAAATAATATTGAAATAATTGATGTAAATGACGATAGTTTTATGGAAAGCTTTTTAATTGATCCAGATCTAGAAAAAGATAAATTATTTGAAGAATCAGGTAATGCCTCGATTTATTTTTTCGGCTATCTCGCACATTCTTTGCGCAAAAAGATGTGTAATTGTAAATCCTTCGAAAAATATATGGTACAAAATAATTTAGAGAAAACTGAAAAATATACATTATATACAAGATACGGTATCCTTAATTTTATTCGCAAACTTTTCTTCGAAAACATTTCATCGGTTAACTTTTCTTCGAAAAAATTGTTCACTTTCACCTTTGTAGCAAGTTTTCCATTTTATTTAAAGTAAACTAAAAACTTGAAAAATAATTACAGACTTGAAAAATAATTACAGACTTGAAAAATAACTAAAAATTTGAAAAATAACAAAAAACTGGCCAACTCGATCAGTTTTCTTACTATGCAATTTTTGTGGAAAATCTGTATCTGCAGCTCTGCATGAAGAAGCACGAATACGTAACGCTTCATCCAATTTGAATAAGGTAAAATTTTTCAAATTTTGTGCGGGCGTTTTGTATTTTTTTATGTCTTACTATTTACATTTTCAGCTTTCATCATGTCCAAATTGTCGTAAACCATTACCTCGATGCTCCCTGTGTCTTTTACACATGGGTACTAGTAATTTTTTACACAACAGTCCAGGTCATGAAAGCTTAGGATGGCAATCAAAACCATTTTCTAAATGGTTTTCTTGGTGTCAGACTTGTCGACATGGAGGTCATACGGAACACTCGATGCAATGGTTTAGGTACATACCAATTTTTTCTATGTTAAGAAAATGTTTATCTTATTATTAATTTTTTCATGTGCCATATTACAGCCAAAATTTTGAATGTCCGGTTACAGCTTGTTCTTGTAAATGTTTTACTATGGACATAACACCACGCAAGAGTTTTGACGATTTCCAATTTTTTCAGGAAATATGATTGCGATTACTAAAATAACATTGAAAGGAACAAGATAAGTACAATTTTTTTTTTTTAAATGTTTGAAATACATATATTTAAATTTTGGCCATTTTTTTTGAAGAGCCATTTTGATGCACTGATACTAAAAAATTTGGATTTTGATTGAGATGCAATGCATTTCCATATCTTTCTTGATTGCTGCCTTACTACCTACACTGCCTACCTATTTAAATAGCCGTCCTACTTAAATTGTCTACCTACTTAAATTACCTTACTACCTACACTGTTAGGCAAACGAAAGCGAAATCAAAAATGAAACAAGGTTGGAACCTAATTTTATGTAGAATTAGTTCGAAAAAAAGAGTTTCACTAGGTTACCTAATTCAAGAATATTATAATTTTGTCTTCGGCCTTTCCCCACGCAAGTCTCATTATAAAGCTATGATTGAGAAAGACTACTAAATTTTTTTTTAATTTGCGAAAGCTTGCCCAGTTTTTGATTATTCTATAAAGAAAGAAGACATCTCCAGATTCTAATTTTTATATAAACAAAAAACAAGTATAAACAGCCATAACCTCAAATGTGTCACTCACCTTTACAATTATTGTTTTTTCATTCAATCGCATTCAATCCAATTATCTTTAATCCTACTAATATAGGATGAACGAAATTTTGTTGTTAACACAATAAAATTTTACCTTGCACGGTTTTTAAGAAATGAGTGCAGAACCATTGAAAGCTTCATTTAAGAAATCAAAACACGTGCAAGTTATCTATAAATAAATAAAAAGTATGTAAAAATCCTTTTTTCCACTAGAAATATGTGAACGTCTGACTAAGGCCATTTTTTTTGAAGAGCCATTTTGATGCACTGATACTAAAAAATTTTGATTTTGATTGAGATGCAATGCACTGATACTAAAAAATTTTGATTTTGATTGAGATGCAATGCATTTCCATATCTTTCTTAATTGCTGCCTTACTACCTACACTGCCTACATATTTAAATAGCCTTCATACTTAAATTGTCTACCTACTTAAATTACCTTACTACCTACACTGGTAGATAATGTTGTTATGTATAAAAAAATATATTATATAGTCCTGCTTCCGATGCACAATATTTTACCTGACTTTGTGTTAATGTCAATTTCTTAAATGTTGAATCCTTTATGGTGTTGGACGAGTACAAATTTCTCCAAAATCCTTCAAATCGAACATAGTACCAGAGGAAAGTGGTCATCTGATTGGGATTTTTACTTGGCATGCACATGTCATGCATGAATGAATAAAACTGCTGTTTTCATACAGACTATACCAGGTGTGGGCACGCATGAGGTCAATGAGAGCCGCATGCCGGTTGTTCTTTTAGGTTCTAGGCTGAACATTAAAAGAATGATGTGCTTTGAACTGTAGAACGCTTACCTCTGGTGGGGGGAATTTTAGCACAAAGCTAAATCTGAAAACTGGGAAGATTAATAGAAACGCTCTCCAATGATTTTTAAAAACGACTGCCTTTTTATTATGTTACTGCTTTTTTATATACAATTGTCTTACCTAAGTTTATTTAATGAACAATATTTAATCCTACTGGCTAGTGGCTGTGTATACTTTTAGTTGTTTCTGATTCTCCTGAAGAATGAGATCTTTTTTGCCACTTTTTTACAAATATAATGTATAAATTTATTAAATTTTAATTTACAGTCTATAACTACCCCTAAATACTTTATTTCCTTGACTAGTTCAATATTTTTGTTGTCCATTTCCATTTATTCCATTTAGGAAACTGGGGATACTTGATTACCCCTTTTGTTTTTGAGTCGTATTATTGTTATATTAGCCTGTATTATAAATGCAATGGTATCAACCATTAAGGCATTTACTTCAGCTTACACAGTAAAAATGACATTTTCTTTAATTAATAAATAAAAGGGTTATTGTAGTAGTTCTTACTTGGAGTCAAATTTACCATGTCTCCCCTTCTAAGGGAGACTTGATTCCACGTGTCGGTTGACTTGATCCGGTAAGACCAAGTGTCCCAAAATCAGATTTTATTTAATAAAAGTGAAGCTCAATTTAAGGTTTGAATTCAGTCTTTAATCGTATTACAAAAAAAAAAAAAACAAAAAAATTAACATAAAATAAATTTTTAAGAATCAAAAAACAACAACTTTTCTTATAAAACTATACTTAAACAATTTGCTCAATTTAAGGTTTGAATTCAGTCTTTAATCGTATTACAAAAAAAACAAAAAAATTAACATAAAATAAATTTTTAAGAATCAAAAAACAACAACTTTTCTTATAAAACTATACTTAAACAATTTGCTCAATTTAAGGTTTGAATTCAGTCTTTAATCGTATTACAAAAAAAAAAAAAAACAAAAAAATTAACATAAAATAAATTTTTAAGAATCAAAAAACAACAACTTTTCTTATAAAACTATACTTAAACAATTTGCCACAATTCAAATTATTCAATTTTAAATTTTCGCAACGACTTCTGAAATTGAAATACACCTACACGTTTTGAAGAAGACTTAAAAATCGGTTGTGGAAGTTTTTTTATAATTTGATTTTTAGCAATTTCAGAGATATCATCTTTTGAAGGCCATTTAAAACGTTTATCGTCAATTTTTTTCGCAAAGCGAATTTCATATCCGTCTGTGGTGTCATTTTTAATTTGTCCGATGAAACGGTGCAGAATGTTTTTCTCTGAAATGCAGTTCACGATGACCCAGTCTCCAGCGGCTATATTTTTATTGTTCCAGTCGACATTTTCGGATTCACTTGACATACTATAATCGGAAACTACTAAATCTGATTCAGCGAATGGCGGCATTATTTCTTCTTCAGCCATTGCTGAGTCCTCTAAAAGTTTCAACATTCGTTTTACTCGTATTGCGTCGGCTTTGCATTGCACCTCCTTCTTCTTTTCTTGCCTTGCCCTTATTTCTGCTTCAATAGCTAATTTCTCTGGGGTGTCTGTTAGTATCTTGGTTTGTCCTTTCTTCCTTCCTTTTCTTGTATTCTTTCTTGGTTCAGCCTTTGGGTGTGGTCTTATCATTTCAGGAGTTTTGTAATTTCCTGGAGCTTGCGGTTTTGGCGATCCAGGAATGGCTCTGGATGTGGAAGGAACATCCATAAGATTTAGAACAGTCGCATAATCTACAGTAGTTGGGGCAACAGTTGGAGCAGTTGCAATAGTTGAAGCAGCCACAGCTTCAACAGTAGTTATTGTAGACACAGATTCCGGATTGTCCCGATCAGTAACATAACTTGATAAAAACTCATCATCAGTGAATACGTCGGAATTAAATGGTGAAATACCAGTCACACGAAACCCATTTTGAATGTTTCTCGGTGTCATAGCACTAGGAAAAGATTTTCCCAAGCATCCGGCAATATCGTATATTGTTAGTGGTCTTCCAGAATGAGAAGTCATCCAGTCATCGCATGCTGAATTGTAGTAAGCCTTTAAAGGTCCAAAAATTGTCCTATCAAGAGGTTGTAGTTTGTGAGAAGTGTGTGGAGGAATCGTGAGTAAATGGATGCCATTTTCTTGGGCAAAATTCAGTGATTCTATGCTTATATGACTCTCATGATTGTCAAAGATTATTAGGCATGGATTGTCTTTAGAACAATTTGAGTACTTTTTGAAATGATTGAGGAAAAGTATAAAAGTAGGGGCAGTCATCCATCCACTTGGATGAACAGCTCCAGTTGTGCCAGGTGGTGCATTATCGACCATTCTCTCTTGCCAGTTTTTCCTAGGAAAGATCATAAATGGCGGTAGATGGTTTCCAATTGCATTTATGGCGGCGCAGGCAGTCACTAATTCACCACGTTCTCCGGAAGTTACTTTTCCGACCTGCTTTTCACCCCGACATGCTACAATTTTTCTTGGTTTATGGACGGTGTTGATGCCTGTTTCGTCTATGTTCCATATTTGCTCTGGACCAAAGTTAAAACGGTCTTGTAGACTACGCAAGTTATCGAAGAATTTAGAGACATTATGTCTATTGAAACTGGTAGCTCGGCCAATACTTGTTGCTTCTGGTACGCGTAACGAAAGCGTCGTTTGCCTTCTCATGAAACCATAAAACCAATCATAGCTGGCTTCTCCTTTTATATCCCACTTTGGTGGATATCTTTTTCTGTTTTGTTGAGCAAATTGGTATGCTAATTGGCGTACATTATATGCAGTCAAGCCATGTTTCAACTTGCTAGCCTTTTCTATATAAGCACACAGATTTTTCTCCTCTTTGTCTGTGAAAATTTGAGACTGTCTATAATTTGGAGTGTAGCTTATTTCTTCTGCCTGCTCATTCTGTTTTCGAGCATACCTTTTTAAGGTCATTACAGGCACATCAAAACTCTTTGCTGTACCCCTGATTGAATTGCCTTCTAATACTGCCTGCACAGCTTTTTTCAGTTTGCCTATATCCAAAGACTTCCTCTTCTTAGATCCTTCTTTTGTTTTGTATACTCGCGGCATTATGGATACTACAAGATAATAAAAAAAAAATTTATAGCCGTCCCTTCAAAATGAACATGGAACACTTGATCCACGAATCAAATCTCCCACAATTGTACGTACCATGTGTCCCCAAAGGAGAATTTTTTTTTAACTCAGCCCAAAAATCCACCTGAAACGTTACCTTTGACAACGTATAGCAAAATCCACAGGCGTCTAGATATATTATATCGTGAGTAATGAAGCAGTACGAATATTTATTTTGAAAAGTATTTAAAATCGAATATAAAGCTTACCAAAAATAAAACCAAATATCACAAAACACTGCGCCGCTAACCGTGCATGTCGACGCCGCGATTGACAGCTGCTACTATAACATGAAGTTAGCTTAACTTAATGACAACAAGTATTGCCAGTCGAAAAAAAATTACTGTTCATAGCAGCGACAAAAACTCTGTGTACCACGTCTCCCATAAGGATCAAGTGTCCTCAGTTTCCCCTAGTGTTAGTAAAACCTACTTACTGCATAACTGCGTCCATTTAAACACTTAAAAACCTAATTCTTGTTACTTGCTTCTAATCTTTGTTTAATCTTTGGAGGAAATCTCCAATTTAAATCACTGATGCTACCGAAAAAGTTACTAATTTTTACTTAAAATCAAATTCTTTAAAGTAGTTACTTGCCGCTTAAACAACGATTTTGTGGAACACTCATCTTCTGAGATTGCTCTGCTCCAATTAGAAACCTACCTATGTACCTACCTACCTACTTACCTACTGCATAAATGCGACCATTTCAACAATTGAAACATAATTCTTTCAACTAGTTACTTCCCGAATATACCACGATTTTGTTGAATTTTTGAAGAACACTCGTCATCTGAAATTGCTCTGCTCCAATTTGAAACCTACCTACTTACCTACCTACTTACCTACTGCATTACTGCGACCACTTTAATGATCTTGAGGAATGCATTTCCTCCTATTCGCTGTTTACTCTATTTAAGTGCCTGTGGAAGGACTTGGTTTTACACTGCCTACCTACCTACCTATGCTAGCTAGTTTGCTCTTCTATGTTCAAATCTTAAAATAGATAATAATGGTTTTGAAACCATAAGCAGGAAAACGTATGATATTCCTTAAATACGAAGCTTTGGCAAAAGTATACATATTCTTATTCAATAGTTAAGTCTCACACTATGACACTACTGAATTATCCTTTAAAATATGCATTATAGCCTACTCGAACTGGAGAAAACAAAATTTCCAGTTAACAAATTGCTTGGGACATACCAAATTTACATGAACTAACGAATTGCGGTAAAATACCACGGATATAGTACTCACTAGGTTTATTGCAAGACGCCGTTCGTTATCCACATCTAACTAACTTTAATAGGCGATATTAGTTGACTTGTTTAATTATGACAGGTCTACGCGAGACGCGGTTCACTACCCACAAAGTCCGAGCAAGGTAGAACCAGTACCCGCGGAGGATAATATTCCACAACGTACAAATATATTCTAGCCAATGCTTTGACATCGAACCTTCATCTGGTAGAATAAAATAATGTATTGATTACCTGTTCTTTCCGATTAATTTTCAAATTAAATTAAATAAAAACAGAGTCAATTACACCATGGCTCTCTACTGCCGGGAACGGTCAAAGTTAACAACAGCTTTCAATACAGATAGAGATGCAAATTATAAGGTTTAAAGTCCTGCTAAGAAATCAGACTGCACTCTGTGTAATACCAGACAATAAAAGTGGCAGAAACGTAACCTACGTGTACACCCTTTACATTGAGGTAGCCAGAGTAATAAAAGATTTATTAGAAAAATGTTACTCTCTGATTTTGAAGACTTGAAAATATCAAGCAAATATGAAAAAAAAAAAATCAATCGGGAATGTAGCACTTTTAAAAATAATATAAATATCTCCAGCTTGAGGGAGCCATGTCTAAGGCCTAAGGGCAACGGTAGACATTTTGTCCTGAAGTTAAGCTGGTTCTGCCTTGTTGAACTAAACAAAAATTCATATCACGTATGACAGCATTTTACGCGCTACTACTGTGGCAGTTTTTATTTTTTTCTTATATGCATGGATAACAAGCGGCCATATTCAAAGAAACCCATGTAAGTGATCCTATTCTATCGCAGATCCTAGACATTGTAAAGGTATCTACCTTGAGAAAAAAAAAACTTTTAAACAACCACATTCTGCAAACAACACAAGTTGCAAGGCAACAAACAATTGAAGAATCGATTTTTCAAAAAAGTACAATTGTTTAATTCAAGTCTTACCTACCTACCTAAACTGATTGTGATTTCTTTTATTCACATCGCCTTTTCTGTAATTTAAGTTGAAATTCATAATGTCTGGATGATCAAAATCTACCCAAATGATTTTTTCTGTTCCTTTGGAATGTTTCATTGTCATCCATTTCTATCTTTTGCTCCCCAATGCATTCCTATATAATTTCATCTTGACGTCTAGCTGCTTCATCTAATTCATGTGGTTCGATTAGTAGCATAGTTCATAAGAGCTTTTTCATGACTGTATGTTGATTACAAATAAATAAATTACCTTTCCCCAATTAACTGCAGGCGATTTCCTTAATTTTGGAATTCTCATTGGACTTAACAAAAAAAATTCTTCCACCCTTTTGGCAAATCTGCCGCGGTCTTTGTTTTCAAGCGATATCTTAAACCACACGTCACTGTCTGAACACCCACTCTATGAAATACTGTAACATACATTAAAGAACTGTGAAACAAATACAGAATCGTAATAATATTTGGTCGGTGGTGATCTACATTTAAACCGTGGTATACTCTAATTATTGTAATTCTTGATCCACCAGCTCCTTTTTCGATTATCCGCTTAATTTTTTCATTCATAGAGAACTCTCAATTCCCACTTATCTTTAAAATACCTCTATGAATAAATATACCTACAAATCAAGTGTATAACAGCACTCATACTGTCTTAACCATGTTGAAGGTCTCTATTAAAGATTGTTTTGATTCTCCATCACTACCTTTCATAATCTCTACTGTAAAGAAGGGTCACTGCCAACTGCCAATTACTATTTAAATTGTTCCTATTCTTTGTTTTACCTTCTGAGGAGATTTTAACACTTGACTTACTGCTCTTTACCTACTGCATAACTTTAAGACTTATTATCTCCAATAGATGTGATCATGTTCTCTTCCAATATTAGCATATTGCTCGTTGTCCAATATTTCATTTTTAAAATTGTTAATTATTTGTGAAAACATTTTTCTTTTTACAAAGACACTATAGCAGTTGACATGGAGGTCATACGGAACACTTGATGCAATGGTTTAGGTACATACCAATTCTTTCTATGTTAAGAAAATTTTTATCTTATTATTAATTTTTTCATGTGCCATATTACAGCCAAAATTTTGAATGTCCGGTTACAGCTTGTTCTTGTAAATGTTTTACTATGGACATAACACCACGCAAGATTTTACACGATTCTTCTTAATGTTAAGTGAATAAACAAAATATTGTTCATTGCGGTTTTTTTGTTATTCACTTTTATTTATAGGTTTTCAGAAAATGTTATTAATGTGACTTTTAAATTTTAACAATTTTTTGGAAATTGTTTCGATTTTTTGCAATTCTAAAACCTTTTTCTAATATCTACGATTTTCTTTCAATTTTTCCTTCCCCTGTGTACCTAGCTCCGCCCGCACCAGTGTGACTCGATCAATTTTATAAAATGATTTTGCTTGTACCATAGGATGTTGATGAATGTTGATGAACAATCGATTGGTCTATTTGCATGGTGTAGCGATGACCTTTTCAATGAAGAAGGAAGTGCTAATAGCATCGCCGAAACCACCGTTAAAACGCAAAAAAACGGGTAAATGTGAGGCACGCGATTACAAAGCATGTGCGATATCCAGGAAAAATTTCGTTCTGGCTATTTCAAATCATTTGTTGGATTAGATCCTGGTTGTCGGCTAATCGCTGGTGGTGTACGAACACCGAATGGAGAAGAACCTTTTACTCTAATAAAAATCAAGAGTTCAACATTCCATTACAGTACATCTATGTAATGCAGTAATGTGCACGCAATCCCCCATGTAACAGGATTATGTGGCGTACACCAAAGAACGTCTGACACTAAAGGCTGAAACACAATGTGAGCGACGGCGTTTTTGTCGTGTTGCTCACATTGTGTTTTAGCCTCTATCTGCATTGAAGTGTTAGCTTTATCAAGCCGAAATTTATTGTGCAGCCATGACCCCCTTGCGGGGTTTAAACGAACCGCTGTGACTTGCGGCGTATACATTATGTGTATATATGTTTATGTGCATGACGCAAATTTTTCACGTTCGTTTATTCAATCGTAATTCTCAACACGTAAAGAAGGATAGTAGTAACTTATATTATTGAGTAAAATTTGTATATGTTCCGAAATAACAGGTAATATTTTAACATCATACATAGTAGAAAAATGTTTAAACGTGCCTACATTCCCTTCTTTTACTTCTCTTAACCATAAATTTAATTTATCTTGCAAACTCTTTATTTTGCCAGTTGCCTTGCATACTTGTTTTTATCGTATTTAATATTTCAAATACATATGTTCACCAAGTTTGCTAATTTGCTGCACCGATCACGACTAGCAAGCTGACAACAAAATTCTTCTTTATTAGTAAGCGCTTTAAAAAACGACATCAAATTGCATAACTAGCAAGGTACTTCGAAATGTATGAAGTAACCTAAGAATATCTAAAGCCGCAAACAGCCATAAGAAGGCACAAGGAATCCATAGCAATACGGTCTGCTCAAAACATGGGGTTAGGTCTGGATCATTTGAGTACCACATTTCATTATAGTTTTATTATAAAAAAAAAAAAATATATATTTAAAAAAAAAAAGGGAAGTCTGAAATAAAAAAAAAAAAAATCAAGTAAAAATATTTTTTTTTCCTTTTTGTTTACTTACAACTTAGGGGAATTCTGCGCCGAACAGCGCCTTGCACGCCTTCGCTGCGGCGTCTCTACGGGCCAGTGCTTTCGACTGGCCGTAGCCATTGAACAGCTGCCCGTCCACCATTATTTTGACATGAAGCGGCGGGACATTATTGCCCGCGTCAATGAATCCCACCGCAGGGCGCATCTATAAAACAACAACATTATATTATGCAACTATATTAAACAATAATACTTACTATCAACAACAGGCAGGTGGGGTGCTGATTCTGCCACCCTTTTGGCAAATCTGCCGCTGTCTTCGGTTCCTTCGGGGGTTTTTTTAAGGCTGAGGTGGACGGCTCGCATGGTTTCTTTTTCTATTAAAATGAATACAAAATTATTAAAAATAATTTATTATCGAATGGTAATCAACTTACTTTCTCCGGCGCAAATGTCTTCACAACCACCAATTTGTGCGCTTTTTGGTGCACTTTTTCCCCCCTATATGATAGGGAGTACTTTTGTGGTGGTGCTGCTGCAGACGTCGACGGTTGCGGTTCCTCGTCAGAGGAAGAAAAAAGCATTGGTGGTGCCGCACAAGATGGCAACTGACCAGGCCTTATTTCTTCCTCGTCAGAGGAAGAAAAAATGTTTTCCGAATTATCGTCTTCTTGCATTTTCTGTAATACGTAAATAAATTGTGGAGCTTTAGATAAAATTACATAATTATGATATATTATCAATTACTTTTAGATGTCACTATGCAAAGTAATATTTTTATCATTAACCCGCGAAACTCGCTAAATAAATCCAGCTTAAAACTAAATATCTTCACTTCCGGTTACGTTTGAATTTCAAGCACTATATAACTTGCTTAGCCTTTATTTAGGCCGTCATTCAAGGATTTGTTTCTCTCATCCGTCGACCAAAGAGAAGGGCTGTCGGCTTCTCATAAACTGCAATATTTAAAGGGTTTTCTAAATGGCGAAGCGGCCGCATTGATTAAGCACATCACAGTAACTGACGCAAACTACAAAGAAGCATGGTCTAAGCTTGTAGCCCGATATGACAAGAAACGTCATATCTTAAACTCCTACATAAAAGCATTCATCAATCAATGCAATTTGTCGCACCCGTCATCAACAATGTTGCGAAAACTCACGGACACATCTGATGAATTAATCCGAGGAATTTCAACTTTAGGAAAAGAGGCAATGGATAGAGATCCGTGGCTTATCTACCTCATCCTCAACAAAACTGATTCAGAAACCAAACAAGCTTGGGCCGAAGAGATAGCAGCCAATGACCTTCCCTCCTATCAAGACCTGATCAATTTTCTAAATAAGCGATGCGACGCCTTAGAAACTGTTGAGCCATCTATTAAGAGGACACAACCGGGAAAACCAGCAATCCGGGCCCTTCACTCCGACACCTCCAAAAGTTGTCCAGAATGTTCTGAAGAGCATCCACTTTTCCATTGCTCGAGGTTCAAGGCTATGGATATAATGGCTAAGCGTCAATTGGTAACTAAACACGCATTATGCTTCAATTGCCTTAGTAGTGGACATCACGCACAGAAGTGTAAGTCGAGATTTTCATGCCACTACTGTAGACAAGCACATCACTCATTACTGCATCTTAACCAGATAAAGTTACCGCACATCACTCATCAAGCAAGTCCTCTCACCTTCATTCAAACAATGGACTTTTTGAACCAAATAATGGTAATTTTTTGGGAGTAATTGAATTGCTTTCTGATTTTGTTCCAGAACTAAAAGTGCATTTAAAATCAATAACTGAAACGGAAAAAAGAGTTACATCATATTTTTCCCCGAAAATTCAAAACGAAATTATTTTACAACTAGCTTCTAGAGTTCTACATATAATAGTAAGTAATATTAAATCATCAAAGTACTTTTCCGTAATGATAGATTCTACACCGGATTTTCGCAAAAAAGACCAGTTGTCCATAATTATTCGGTATGTTAAAATAGCGCACCAAAAGCCAAGTGTTCAAGAAAGTTTCTTAAGCTTTGTAAATATAATGTCATCGACTGGAGAAAATTTAGCAAACGTCCTTATTGAGGAATTAAATGGATTAGGAATTAAAATTGCTGATTGCCGTGGTCAGTCGTATGATAACGCAAGCAATATGAAAGGCGAATATAAGGGAGTGAAAAGTCGAATTTTAGAAATCAACAACAAAGCATGGTATACGCCGTGTGGTGGACACAACATCAATTTAGTGATAGGAGATAGTGTTAAAAACACTATTAAAAGTCAGAATTATTTCACTACATTAAATAATTTATATAAGATTTTTGCTGCATCAACAAAGCGATGGGCTATTCAAGTAAAATATTTAAAAATTAATCTGAAGGCGCCCAGCGATACTCGATGGGAATATCGCTTTAAAAGTATAAAAGCTGTGAAATACCAGATTAAAGAAATTAGTCTTGCGCTAGATGAACTTAAAAATAGCTACCCAGATTGTAAAACTCTAGCTGTATCTTTAATAAAACAAATAAATTCTTATGAATTTATTGTATTGACAACAATTTGGTATCACTTGTTATCAAAGCTTCACATTTTCAGCCAACTGCTTCAACGAAAAGATATGGCAATTAATATTGCATTACAACATACAAGGGCTATGCTATTATCGCTTGATGATTTCAAAAACAATTTCGAAGAGATTATAAAAGAAGCACGAGAATCATCGGTAAAAATAAATGTAATAACAAAGTTCACTGAACGGCCTTTTCATGATACTCAAATATTAACAAGTAGAAACAACGACTGTCTTGATAACTCAGCAGAACCTAGTTTACCATTACCAAAACGGAGAGTACATAAACTCAAAAGATTGGCTGACTATTGTTATTATACAGACCATAAAAATATAGCAAATGATAAATATGACGATGTATATGTTATTAGTACAGATGATATACGAAATGAAGAAATTGAACCACCAGAAGAAGAAATTGAACCAATTGAATGCTGTGATGATATTGATATATGTGAGATCATTCCTGAAATTGATGATGAGTGTAACCATCTAACTGCTGAAGATAAATTTAAACAATCTTATTTTAATAAATTAATCGATGTTGTGAAGGATTCATTGCAAGAACGATTTGAATCGTATAATTCTTTAGATGAAATTTTTGGTTTTCTTTTCGATAATAAGAAGCTAAAAACTATGAATACAAATGAATTCAATACTAATTGTACAAAGCTGGTCAAACACTTGGAAGGCGATATTGAAGAGGTGGAATTTAAAAATGAACTTTCAATTTTAAAATATATTTTAGAAGATAATTTTACTATTATGGAAAATTTGGAATTCATTTTAGAAAGGAATTTGGAAGAATTATATCCAAATGTATGTATCGTATTTCGAATAATATTAACAATACCTATCACCGTTGCTCATTGTGAACGAACGTTTTCAAAACTAAAATTAATTGAAAATTATCTACGGTCTACAATGTCACAGGAAAGACTTTCTGGTTTAGCAATACTGTCGATAGAAAATGCAACAGCCAGAACAATTGATTTCAATGATATAATTGATGAATTTGCCAGTAAAAGAGCTAGAAAAATTACTTTATAATTTTTTTGTATTATTAAGATCAATAAAAATGAATTCAATGATTTCTAAAAAAAAAATTTTTGATTTTCTGCACAGGGCCCCCAAAAGTTACAGCACGGCGCTGCATACAACGTCGAAGCAACCCAGGTCAATCAAGTCAACAAAGGCGTTTTTCGTTTAATGATTTTATTTATTACTTTTAAAAATCAAGACACAAGACATTTCACACTTCTTTAATACTAATTCCAAACAGAAAATTTAATGCCTTTGCGCTGGCGTTCTGCCTCGCTTTTGTTGGCGTCGCACCAACAGCAACAAAAGAATCGCCGCTGACGATAACCTCTACTTTAAAGCTGGGCGCTGCCCCGAAAGGCCTGGCTTCCTGGCCTTGTTTGATGAAATGCGCCCTGGGCCGCATCTATATAAAAAAAAATATATATATATATTATTTAGATTAGTATGTTAACAGGGAAGTCTGTGCAAACCTGGTGTTGCACTTCTGATATAAAAATTGTCCCATCGAACATTTTCATATTGAAGTGCAATACTGGTGTTGCACTGAAGTTCCATTTAAATCAACATTTTATAAAAATAATACTTACAAACATTAGCAGAGCCGTCACCTGCATCTCTCTCCAATTTGATGGCAGCTCATGCCTCTCAGACCAATCCGTCTGAGTTTGTTTATGCATTTCAATTCTGTATGAAAAATATAATTCAGGGTAAGTTAATGAATCAAGTGGAAAGACACTTCGTTTTTTTTAAATGTTTTCGAGAAGATATTAGAGAAAACTGTACAAATTCAACTAGAAAAATATTTGAAAAGGAATAAGATAATAATCCCGGAACAGTCTGGGTTTCGAAAAAAGCATTCATGTGAGACAACAATTAATTTTATTGTCAACTAGTGAAAACAAGTGAAATAAATATATTATACCTAAACATTAGAAGTCTGCGGCACAAAATGCATGAAGTCCAAGCATTCTCAATAAAACATCAACAAATTGAAATAATAGTATTAAACGAGACTTGGACTTATACGAACGAAATACAATATTACCAGATGTCTGACTATTTTGGGGAATTTAATTGTAGGAATGACTCCAGAGGGGGCGGTACTGCTATATATATCAACAAACGCCTAAATTATCGTGTTATTTATAAAGACAAAAAATTCAACACAGTTATTATAGAAATAAAAACACTAGAAAAAATAAAATAAAAATAATGACAATGTATAGGTCACCTAACGAACATTTGCTAGACTTTATCCAATATTTTGAAAATATACTAGCCATATATAAGGATTTAATTTTCATAGGTGATACAAATATTGACCTACTAAAAGAACATAGAGCGACAACTATACTAACTAACATGATAACAGCCAACAACTTCTCGATAGCCAATAATGCCATAATAGAACATTATACAAGACAAGATATATCCTCACTCACAATAATTGATCACTGCATCACAGATCTGGTACACTCGCATAAAATGCAGATTTCTTTACACAATACTGCAATTTCTGATCACCGTATTATAATAGTCCATCTTGCGGCTAAATGTTATACAAAAAAACCTATGAAAGCAATTAGAATCCCAATAAAAAATAAGGAAAAATATAAACAACATGTCAAAAAACAAGTCTTAAATATGAAAAACATCTCAATTGAGAACATAATAGATATTATGAATGAAGCAAAAAGAACTACTACTACATATAAAAAACTCCGAACTAGATCAAACGCGTGGATAACTGATGAAATTATTATGGAAATGAAAGAACGAGACACCCTGTACAAACAGATGAAAACATACCCGAATAATCAGTATCTGAGAATTAAATATCAGAGAATGCGGAATGAAGTAACAGCCTTGGTAAGGAAAACAAAGGAAAATTACATAAATGAGAAAATCTTCTTAGCAGGAAAGGATACAAGGAAGTTATGGCATATTATCGACAGTGACATATTACATAAGGAAAAAACCAATATGCCTAGACACATACCGGAGATTAATTTAAACGGCTTATCTATAACAAATCACGAAGAAATAGCAAATAAAATTAACATCAACTTCAATGGGATTGGTGCCAATGTACAAAACACTATTCCAACCCTAAGTCCAACATTAAACAATATGCCGCTGACCTTAATTTTTTTAATGCCAACAAGTACAGAAGAAGTGGAAAATGTCGTTAATAACCTTAAAAAGAAGACAGCCCCAGGTAAGGATGGCATCACGATCGAAGACATAACAGATGTAATTGATTTAATCAGTCAACCACTTGCGCAAGTGATAAATACAGCAATCAGCAGTGGTATATTCCCAGATTGCCTAAAAACAACTGTAATCACACCTGTTCTCAAAGGAGGTAATCCTACAGAAATGAACAATTATAGACCTATAGCCCTAATAAGCAATTCAGGCAAAATATACGAAAAAATTATGGAAATCAGGATTAGGAAATTTATTACGGAAAATGGAGGCATAGACAGAAAGCAATTTGGCTTTCAATCCAAAAGTAATACAGAATTAGCTACAGCGGAAACACTCAACAAAATTAATGACTACCTGGACGAGGGTTATTATGTGGGAGCAGTTTTTATCGACTTAACAAAACTTTTGATACAGTTCATCACGGATTGTTGTTGGATTTTTTGTGCACACTAGGAATTCGAGGTGTAGCAAAAAAATTATTAAAAAGTTATCTATCCGGACGGCAAATCCAAACAAGAGTAAATGATATATTATGTGATACTCTAGTATCTACATGCGGAGTACCCCAAGGTTCAGTATTGGCACCATTACTATATCTGCTGTACATAAACAATTTACAATATGCTAAGCTACGTGGACAATACAATATTTTCGCAGATGACACTAATATAATATACAAAGCAAAAAAGATGGAAGATTTAGAATTTATGATGAATGATGATTTAAAATTATTTAAAACATGGACAGATGGAAATAAACTCAAAATAAATGAGGTAAAAACCAAATACATGATTTTTAAACAAAAAAATAAACCAGATACAAACATCAACATTAAAATAGGCCCAATTGGCATACAAAGAACCCCAGAAACAAATTACTTAGGCTTACAAATCGATGAAAAGTTAAACTGGAAAAAACACGTTGACAAACTAGTAAAAAAACTTACACCGTTGATTGGTGTATTAAAAAGAAATATTAAACTACAAAGACCAGTAGCGAATTTAATTTATAATGCACATATCCTGAGCCGCATTCGATATAATGTTATAAATTGGTCACAATGTTCGCAAAGGTTAAAAACAGATGTTAACATTTTAATAAATAGCTCTAAAAGCTCTGTATGGCCTGCCGTGGGACTCCGCCTCAAATCTAATCTATGAACAAACGAAGCAATTTACGCTGAAACAAATCATACAAATAGAAAAAGCAAAGTTCATGTACAACATACTAAGGAAAAACATAAGGACAAATATAGTAGTTGAACTACACTCGGATATGCACAATCACATGACAAGAAACATGAACAACATCGCCCAAAACCAATCAAGAACTGAAAGAAGACGACAGGGCCTATTAACCACTGCTGGACAATTATACAACGGACTGCCGAACAACATCAAATCGTTACCATCACTAAAAATGTTTGTAAAAAACTTAAAGAATTATTTGTCATAACTCCCTATTGTTAAATCTTTTGATATTTACTAAAATATGATACCTTTTTTTATAATCTAGATCTAAACTATCTATCTATTGTTACCATTTAATTTATTTTTTTATGAAATTAGTAATTTGAATACATATTGTATTATATTTAGATTCCCCAACTCTCATACCAGCTAAGCTGTCTGAGTGGGGTTAAATTACAATAAGAAAAATATATATCTTACACCGTGATATCGCTAACTGTTTTTTTTTTTAATTATGAAAAAAATGTTTCATAAAATTTGCAATTTGTGTCAAAATTTTTGACAGAAATCAAATATCTAATTTTCTTAGATAATTGGAAAATATTTGTTGATAATTGTTTTTAAAATAAAAAATTGCAATAAAAAAACCGAATTTAGGAAATATACTAAGCTATATATCTTAGATTTTTTAAAGCAAGGCTAGTTAGCCTTATGGTACCCATTCACTTACAGTTCGCCTGGAGGGCGTGGACTGCAGACTGATTTCCACCTCATCGAGAAATTTTTGTAGCTGTCGGTCTTTTTATGCATATATATTTTTTGTTTGCTTTTATTCTTGATTTTAAAATTAATTATATTTAAAATCGAATTGGAATAATGAAAAATGAAGGTGATTGTAGAGGTTATTAATATTTTACTTTATTTTCAGAGATCACAAATAAGATTTTTTTGGTGGTATTTCAACTTGTTATCAAAATTTAGTTATCAAATGATATTTGATTTGGTTTTGCTAATAAATACGAACATCATATTTAATCGAATATCAAAATTTATATCTTTAATTTTGTTTTTATTTCTTTTTCTCCAGATTTGAATGGTCCATCAACTTGCTACGCATGTTGAAATACTCATTATTGCCAGAATGCAAATGTTGAAATATTTGAGAAAATACTTTGCAAACAAAATTCTGATTTGTTCTGAGCGCTAAGTTACAGTAAGACTTTAATATTTCATTATATGTATTTATAATTAATTGAAGTAGATTTACGTAGGACAATATAGATAGTATGCCTTGAGTGAAAGGTTATTTATATGTAATTACAGTCGAACGAGATAAATTTATACAATAATTAGTTAATGCAATTAAGGTACTACGTGAACAATCAAGAACGTTCTCATTAAAAAGTGATACAAATCATCTGAAATTCGTTTACGAATTATATATTGTTGAAATGTATTATAATAAAATAATGCAATTCAGCAGAATATAACTCAATCCAACATGATTGGAATATCCTTAAATGATTGCTAAAATACCTAAGTGAAATTGATGATCAAAATTTCATCTCAGCATATTTGTACAAGTAAAACACAAGCAAAATAATATTTATAAAATTTATAAATTTAAATGGACGGGTTGGGAGACAAATAATATATAGAATCGATTAAGTATAGTATATATAGAGTTAACATCAATCATATTCGAAGTTCCGACTTCCTTGCCATAAAGCTAAGCTACCTTACTCGATAGTCTTTTATTATTTCAAGGAGATCTAATTTAAGTAAAATGATTTAATGCCGGATAGGTATGTATCAAGGTGCCATTTTAAGTTTATCTGATTAAAAAAAAGTTTTATTGTATATTCAACTCATCGGAGATTTCAATAATTTATGGTAATTAAACAGTAATCATCACAATTGCATGCCACTTGATTTCTACTTTTTCGAATAACAAAACCAGCTTAGGAAATCAAATGACTGCAGTCAGTCACATAGGTGACGTGACAATCACAATTAGGCTCTAATATTGTCTACATATGTATGCAATATGGAACATTTTTATAACCCAGATGAAATCTAAAGGGTGTACTTTAGACCGGGAGATGATTACAGAAAATTCCATGTTATTTGTTACAAGTATGGCGACCCTTAAAGGGTCAAATTAGGTGATTTAAGAAATGAAAATCATAATTTTAGGCCTGGCCTGGCGACGGTTCCAAATAGTCGCCATACAGCTGCAAAGACGTAGATTTTTTTAATTATACAAACGATCGTTACAGTATTGCCATACCCTTTCTTGGTGTTGCCGTACAAAACCATTTGTTTTCACTTTATTTAACTTTTATTTGCATCTAGGGTATAATATTACTGGTCTTAAGCCAATTATAACCTTTTCTCTTGTTTATTTATAATTTTGTTAATCATATTATATTATTATAGGAATGAATGACAATGTATACTACCAGCGAGATTGTGGACCGAACTACACTGTCACAGAATGCGGTGGTGATATTTGCGATATTTGTGCGCGTGGCTTATGTAATAATAAATATACTATAAGTGGGCATGTTAAAAAAAGTCAGCATTTCTAAAATGAGAAGAATTTCATTTCTTTTAATTTTCGGAAAATTGGTATTATGTGATTGTAACTATATATAAACTATATATAAATATTATACATAAATTCTTAAAAAAAATTCAGAAACTTATTCTCGCACTCATTCTGATTGGAAATCAACACTGTTTACTATATTTTACCTTCACTAATCTAATCCTATTACACTTTTAAGTCATTAGATCAACGATTGAAAAAAAAATGTAAAAAAAACCAATATAAAAAGTAAATTAGATACAAACCTTTATTTATCAGATATAAAAATTCTTTTGTGAACGCTTACTTGCTTGCTTGCTGCTTGCTTAACGGTGAAACTTACCAATGAATGATTCAGCAGAAGCATTGCCTAAATTCATAAAAAGCATGGGACTGCCACAGTTGCTTGATTGTTAAATGCTGAAACACAATTGGAGCGTTCATACAGCTTTATGCCCAGCATTCTGCTCTGACTGGAAAAGTCGACTTGAACACAACTGGCGTTTTTGACATTTGCTACTTTAACTTGTTTATGTTGAGAATATTTATTAAGGAACGACAGTTAATTAGTCCGATTTTCCAAAATTACTATTAATGCATACTTTTTTGGATAGTTTTGAGATGTACCAATTATATGTAAAAATAATACCGAGTTTTTTTTTTACGTTTTTGGTACCTGTTTACTTCTTAAATGTGTCAACAGAAGCCATTATTCGACATTCGAACAGTTGGCAATATTAAAAATTTCCTACGGGTGTGGTGGAAAGAAAAGAGCACGAAAATGACAGATTCAGTGGCAGTGCTAGCACCTAGAAGCAGAACACAATTCACTATCAGGTGCATTCAGAGCCATTCGGAGGCCGAAAAAAGCTATGACAGAATAAAGGTCGAACGAAAATTCTAGAGGCCGTGCGTTCAGGTGCACGCAGAATGTCACATAATGTCGCATTTTCAGTCCCGAGCACATTTTACGCTACGGTCTGGTAGGACTATTAAAATGGAGACGAACAAATTTTGTGACAACTGTCGCCAAATAAGGCAAGCAACCAATTGACAGATAATTGGGCCGAAGGTATACAGAATATAAGTTGTTCCCATTACGAACCACGTTCCACTATTACGTGACGAAATATCGTGAAATGTATAGGAAAGTAAGTACATAGAACACATTACTCTCTCTCCTCTCTCTGTCTTTCCTATTATATTAAAATGTATATACATTAGTCACAGAATTACGTAACACGATATCAGCTGCAATGTGTCAAAATTTTAATGGGAATACCTTGATTCGGATTGTTAATCTACTGTTATTTTCGTTTGAACATCAGTTTCGCTCTAGAGGCAACCGAAGTGCCACTGACATATAATAAGAATGGACTGAGCCATCCTATCTAATTCCAATATTTAAAAACGACACAAATTTCTGCTAAAATCTATTTGTACCACTGACTTATAACAATGGCAAGCTTCCTTCCTTCCCTAAAAACTTCTCGTCTGGGTTGGGCCATACGGATATAATAAGAATGGACTAAGCCATCCTATCTAATTCCAATATTTAAAAACGACACAAATTTCTGCTAAAATCTATTTGTACCACTGACTTATAACAATGGCAAGCTTCCTTCCTTCCCTAAAAACTTCTCGTCTGGGTTGGGCCATACGGATTCATGAACGCGCGGTATAACTTTGAGTTCAAGCTACTGTGGCAGTACCATACTTTTTATCAACAAAAAAAAAAACTTGCACTGCAATGCAACGCATTTCGATTTCGAATCGATTTGCTCGTATAATCCTAATATTTTTTTATATAGATGGAAAAAGGTGTATCACTTGGTGATAGATTGGCATTTGCGTGTAAATATTTAAGTGATACGAAGCTAGTAGATTATGTTAAAGTAATGATCCACACATGTACAGAGACAGCAGATTTAAATGGACTGTTATTAACAGGAGAATCAAATGACGGAATAAATTTGCTTCAAAGTTATTTGGATTGGACACAAGATGTGCAGACTGCATCATTAATTGCTATACGATTTTTGCATCATGATATTTTCTCAGAATATCGAGTACAATTTTGGATCGCCAGGTAAATTTAAACAAAGGTTTGTTATCTCTTTAAACTTGTTCGTCAGTTAAACTATCAGGAGCTAGATGATGATTGTGATGATGATATTGAGACATTTATATATGTACTGTAGAAAGAAAGATAGCAAAAGTGGTGAGTATCGGTACTCGAATAAAACGAATACTAGTAAATCATGCTTAAAGAAATAGGGAACTTTTATTTTTAAAACAGTCAGGCTTTAGACCCGCCCAAGTACAAGAGAAAAATCAGACCAATAGTTGTTGGTTAAAACTTCAAAGTAGTTCGATCAAAATTGCATATATGTATCTTTCTGCTTGCAGTTATTTAGATTTATTAGATGCGTGGAATCTATGGGAAAAACGTGCTGAACTTGAAATCAAAATGGAGAATACTCGATCTCCTGTAAAGCCAACTCGATCAGTTTTCTTACTATGCAATTTTTGTGGAAAATCTGTATCTGCAGCTCTGCATGAAGAAGCACGAATACGTAACGCTTCATCCAATTTGAATAAGGTAAAATTTTTCAAATTTTGTGCGTGCGTTTTGTATTTTTTTATGTCTTACTATTTACATTTTCAGCTTTCATCATGTCCAAATTGTCGTAAACCATTACCTCGATGCTCCCTGTGTCTTTTACACATGGGTACTAGTAATTTTTTACACAACAGTCCAGGTCATGAAAGCTTAGGATGGCAATCAAAACCATTTTCTAAATGGTTTTCTTGGTGTCAGACTTGTCGACATGGAGGTCATACGGAACACTTGATGCAATGGTTTAGGTACATACCAATTTTTTCTATGTTAAGAAAATGTTTATCTTATTATTAATTTTTTCATGTGCCATATTACAGCCAAAATTTTGAATGTCCGGTTACAGCTTGTTCTTGTAAATGTTTTACTATGGACATAACACCACGCAAGAGTTTTGACGATTTCCAATTTTTTCAGGAAATATGATTGCGATTACTAAAATAACATTGAAAGGAACAAGATAAGTACAATTTTTTTTTTTAAATGTTTGAAATACATATATTTAAATTTTGGCCATTTTTTTGAAGAGCCATTTTGATGCACTTATACTAAAAAATTTTGATTTTGATTGAGATGCAATGCACTTATACTAAAAAATTTTGATTTTGATTGAGATGCAATGCATTTCCATATCTTTCTTAATTGCTGCCTTACTACCTACACTGCCTACATATTTAAATAGCCTTCATACTTAAATTGTCTACCTACTTAAATTACCTTACTACCTACACTGGTAGATAATGTTGTTATGTATAAAAAAATATATTATATAGTCCTGCTTCCGATGCACAATATTTTACCTGACTTTGTGTTAATGTCAATTTCTTAAATGTTGAATCCTTTATGGTGTTGGACGAGTACAAATTTCTCCAAAATCCTTCAAATCGAACATAGTACCAGAGGAAAGTGGTCATCTGATTGGGATTTTTACTTGGCATGCACATGTCATGCATGAATGAATAAAACTGCTGTTTTCATACAGACTATACCAGGTGTGGGCACGCATGAGGTCAATGAGAGCCGCATGCCGGTTGTTCTTTTAGGTTCTAGGCTGAACATTAAAAGAATGATGTGCTTTGAACTGTAGAACGCTTACCTCTGGTGGGGGGAATTTTAGCACAAAGCTAAATCTGAAAACTGGGAAGATTAATAGAAACGCTCTCCAATGATTTTTAAAAACGACTGCCTTTTTATTATGTTACTGCTTTTTTATATACAATTGTCTTACCTAAGTTTATTTAATGAACAATATTTAATCCTACTGGCTAGTGGCTGTGTATACTTTTAGTTGTTTCTGATTCTCCTGAAGAATGAGATCTTTTTTGCCACTTTTTTACAAATATAATGTATAAATTTATTAAATTTTAATTTACAGTCTATAACTACCCCTAAATACTTTATTTCCTTGACTAGTTCAATATTTTTGTTGTCCATTTCCATTTATTCCATTTAGGAAACTGGGGATACTTGATTACCCCTTTTGTTTTTGAGTCGTATTATTGTTATATTAGCCTGTATTATAAATGCAATGGTATCAACCATTAAGGCATTTACTTCAGCTTACACAGTAAAAATGACATTTTCTTTAATTAATAAATAAAAGGGTTATTGTAGTAGTTCTTACTTGGAGTCAAATTTACCATGTCTCCCCTTCTAAGGGAGACTTGATTCCACGTGTCGGTTGACTTGATCCGGTAAGACCAAGTGTCCCAAAATCAGATTTTATTTAATAAAAGTGAAGCTCAATTTAAGGTTTGAATTCAGTCTTTAATCGTATTACAAAAAAAAAAAAAACAAAAAAATTAACATAAAATAAATTTTTAAGAATCGAAAAACAACAACTTTTCTTATAAAACTATACTTAAACAATTTGCTCAATTTAAGGTTTGAATTCAGTCTTTAATCGTATTACAAAAAAAAAAAAAAACAAAAAAATTAACATAAAATAAATTTTTAAGAATCAAAAAACAACAACTTTTCTTATAAAACTATACTTAAACAATTTGCTCAATTTAAGGTTTGAATTCAGTCTTTAATCGTATTACAAAAAAAAAAAAAACAAAAAAATTAACATAAAATAAATTTTTAAGAATCAAAAAACAACAACTTTTCTTATAAAACTATACTTAAACAATTTGCCACAATTCAAATTATTCAATTTTAAATTTTCGCAACGACTTCTGAAATTGAAATACACCTACACGTTTTGAAGAAGACTTAAAAATCGGTTGTGGAAGTTTTTTTATAATTTGATTTTTAGCAATTTCAGAGATATCATCTTTTGAAGGCCATTTAAAACGTTTATCGTCAATTTTTTTCGCAAAGCGAATTTCATATCCGTCTGTGGTGTCATTTTTAATTTGTCCGATGAAACGGTGCAGAATGTTTTTCTCTGAAATGCAGTTCACGATGACCCAGTCTCCAGCGGCTATATTTTTATTGTTCCAGTCGACATTTTCGGATTCACTTGACATACTATAATCGGAAACTACTAAATCTGATTCAGCGAATGGCGGCATTATTTCTTCTTCAGCCATTGCTGAGTCCTCTAAAAGTTTCAACATTCGTTTTACTCGTATTGCGTCGGCTTTGCATTGCACCTCCTTCTTCTTTTCTTGCCTTGCCCTTATTTCTGCTTCAATAGCTAATTTCTCTGGGGTGTCTGTTAGTATCTTGGTTTGTCCTTTCTTCCTTCCTTTTCTTGTATTCTTTCTTGGTTCAGCCTTTGGGTGTGGTCTTATCATTTCAGGAGTTTTGTAACTTCCTGGAGCTTGCGGTTTTGGCGATCCAGGAATGGCTCTGGATGTGGAAGGAACATCCATAAGATTTAGAACAGTCGCATAATCTACAGTAGTTGGGGCAACAGTTGGAGCAGTTGCAATAGTTGAAGCAGCCACAGCTTCAACAGTAGTTATTGTAGACACAGATTCCGGATTGTCCCGATCAGTAACATAACTTGATAAAAACTCATCATCAGTGAATACGTCGGAATTAAATGGTGAAATACCAGTCACACGAAACCCATTTTGAATGTTTCTCGGTGTCATAGCACTAGGAAAAGATTTTCCCAAGCATCCGGCAATATCGTATATTGTTAGTGGTCTTCCAGAATGAGAAGTCATCCAGTCATCGCATGCTGAATTGTAGTAAGCCTTTAAAGGTCCAAAAATTGTCCTATCAAGAGGTTGTAGTTTGTGAGAAGTGTGTGGAGGAATCGTGAGTAAATGGATGCCATTTTCTTGGGCAAAATTCAGTGATTCTATGCTTATATGACTCTCATGATTGTCAAAGATTATTAGGCATGGATTGTCTTTAGAACAATTTGAGTACTTTTTGAAATGATTGAGGAAAAGTATAAAAGTAGGGGCAGTCATCCATCCACTTGGATGAACAGCTCCAGTTGTGCCAGGTGGTGCATTATCGACCATTCTCTCTTGCCAGTTTTTCCTAGGAAAGATCATAAATGGCGGTAGATGGTTTCCAATTGCATTTATGGCGGCGCAGGCAGTCACTAATTCACCACGTTCTCCGGAAGTTACTTTTCCGACCTGCTTTTCACCCCGACATGCTACAATTTTTCTTGGTTTATGGACGGTGTTGATGCCTGTTTCGTCTATGTTCCATATTTGCTCTGGACCAAAGTTAAAACGGTCTTGTAGACTACGCAAGTTATCGAAGAATTTAGAGACATTATGTCTATTGAAACTGGTAGCTCGGCCAATACTTGTTGCTTCTGGTACGCGTAACGAAAGCGTCGTTTTCCTTCTCATGAAACCATAAAACCAATCATAGCTGGCTTCTCCTTTTATATCCCACTTTGGTGGATATCTTTTTCTGTTTTGTTGAGCAAATTGGTATGCTAATTGGCGTACATTATATGCAGTCAAGCCATGTTTCAACTTGCTAGCCTTTTCTATATAAGCACACAGATTTTTCTCCTCTTTGTCTGTGAAAATTTGAGACTGTCTATAATTTGGAGTGTAGCTTATTTCTTCTGCCTGCTCATTCTGTTTTCGAGCATACCTTTTTAAGGTCATTACAGGCACATCAAAACTCTTTGCTGTACCCCTGATTGAATTGCCTTCTAATACTGCCTGCACAGCTTTTTTCAGTTTGCCTATATCCAAAGACTTCCTCTTCTTAGATCCTTCTTTTGTTTTGTATACTCGCGGCATTATGGATACTACAAGATAATAAAAAAAAAATTTATAGCCGTCCCTTCAAAATGAACATGGAACACTTGATCCACGAATCAAATCTCCCACAATTGTACGTACCATGTGTCCCCAAAGGAGAATTTTTTTTTAACTCAGCCCAAAAATCCACCTGAAACGTTACCTTTGACAACGTATAGCAAAATCCACAGGCGTCTAGATATATTATATCGTGAGTAATGAAGCAGTACGAATATTTATTTTGAAAAGTATTTAAAATCGAATATAAAGCTTACCAAAAATAAAACCAAATATCACAAAACACTGCGCCGCTAACCGTGCATGTCGACGCCGCGATTGACAGCTGCTACTATAACATGAAGTTAGCTTAACTTAATGACAACAAGTATTGCCAGTCGAAAAAAAATTACTGTTCATAGCAGCGACAAAAACTCTGTGTACCACGTCTCCCATAAGGATCAAGTGTCCTCAGTTTCCCCTAGTGTTAGTAAAACCTACTTACTGCATAACTGCGTCCATTTAAACACTTAAAAACCTAATTCTTGTTACTTGCTTCTAATCTTTGTTTAATCTTTGGAGGAAATCTCCAATTTAAATCACTGATGCTACCGAAAAAGTTACTAATTTTTACTTAAAATCAAATTCTTTAAAGTAGTTACTTGCCGCTTAAACAACGATTTTGTGGAACACTCATCTTCTGAGATTGCTCTGCTCCAATTAGAAACCTACCTATGTACCTACCTACCTACTTACCTACTGCATAAATGCGACCATTTCAACAATTGAAACATAATTCTTTCAACTAGTTACTTCCCGAATATACCACGATTTTGTTGAATTTTTGAAGAACACTCGTCATCTGAAATTGCTCTGCTCCAATTTGAAACCTACCTACTTACCTACCTACTTACCTACTGCATTACTGCGACCACTTTAATGATCTTGAGGAATGCATTTCCTCCTATTCGCTGTTTACTCTATTTAAGTGCCTGTGGAAGGACTTGGTTTTACACTGCCTACCTACCTACCTATGCTAGCTAGTTTGCTCTTCTATGTTCAAATCTTAAAATAGATAATAATGGTTTTGAAACCATAAGCAGGAAAACGTATGATATTCCTTAAATACGAAGCTTTGGCAAAAGTATACATATTCTTATTCAATAGTTAAGTCTCACACTATGACACTACTGAATTATCCTTTAAAATATGCATTATAGCCTACTCGAACTGGAGAAAACAAAATTTCCAGTTAACAAATTGCTTGGGACATACCAAATTTACATGAACTAACGAATTGCGGTAAAATACCACGGATATAGTACTCACTAGGTTTATTGCAAGACGCCGTTCGTTATCCACATCTAACTAACTTTAATAGGCGATATTAGTTGACTTGTTTAATTATGACAGGTCTACGCGAGACGCGGTTCACTACCCACAAAGTCCGAGCAAGGTAGAACCAGTACCCGCGGAGGATAATATTCCACAACGTACAAATATATTCTAGCCAATGCTTTGACATCGAACCTTCATCTGGTAGAATAAAATAATGTATTGATTACCTGTTCTTTCCGATTAATTTTCAAATTAAATTAAATAAAAACAGAGTCAATTACACCATGGCTCTCTACTGCCGGGAACGGTCAAAGTTAACAACAGCTTTCAATACAGATAGAGATGCAAATTATAAGGTTTAAAGTCCTGCTAAGAAATCAGACTGCACTCTGTGTAATACCAGACAATAAAAGTGGCAGAAACGTAACCTACGTGTACACCCTTTACATTGAGGTAGCCAGAGTAATAAAAGATTTATTAGAAAAATGTTACTCTCTGATTTTGAAGACTTGAAAATATCAAGCAAATATGAAAAAAAAAAAATCAATCGGGAATGTAGCACTTTTAAAAATAATATAAATATCTCCAGCTTGAGGGAGCCATGTCTAAGGCCTAAGGGCAACGGTAGACATTTTGTCCTGAAGTTAAGCTGGTTCTGCCTTGTTGAACTAAACAAAAATTCATATCACGTATGACAGCATTTTACGCGCTACTACTGTGGCAGTTTTTATTTTTTTCTTATATGCATGGATAACAAGCGGCCATATTCAAAGAAACCCATGTAAGTGATCCTATTCTATCGCAGATCCTAGACATTGTAAAGGTATCTACCTTGAGAAAAAAAAAACTTTTAAACAACCACATTCTGCAAACAACACAAGTTGCAAGGCAACAAACAATTGAAGAATCGATTTTTCAAAAAAGTACAATTGTTTAATTCAAGTCTTACCTACCTACCTAAACTGATTGTGATTTCTTTTATTCACATCGCCTTTTCTGTAATTTAAGTTGAAATTCATAATGTCTGGATGATCAAAATCTACCCAAATGATTTTTTCTGTTCCTTTGGAATGTTTCATTGTCATCCATTTCTATCTTTTGCTCCCCAATGCATTCCTATATAATTTCATCTTGACGTCTAGCTGCTTCATCTAATTCATGTGGTTCGATTAGTAGCATAGTTCATAAGAGCTTTTTCATGACTGTATGTTGATTACAAATAAATAAATTACCTTTCCCCAATTAACTGCAGGCGATTTCCTTAATTTTGGAATTCTCATTGGACTTAACAAAAAAAATTCTTCCACCCTTTTGGCAAATCTGCCGCGGTCTTTGTTTTCAAGCGATATCTTAAACCACACGTCACTGTCTGAACACCCACTCTATGAAATACTGTAACATACATTAAAGAACTGTGAAACAAATACAGAATCGTAATAATATTTGGTCGGTGGTGATCTACATTTAAACCGTGGTATACTCTAATTATTGTAATTCTTGATCCACCAGCTCCTTTTTCGATTATCCGCTTAATTTTTTCATTCATAGAGAACTCTCAATTCCCACTTATCTTTAAAATACCTCTATGAATAAATATACCTACAAATCAAGTGTATAACAGCACTCATACTGTCTTAACCATGTTGAAGGTCTCTATTAAAGATTGTTTTGATTCTCCATCACTACCTTTCATAATCTCTACTGTAAAGAAGGGTCACTGCCAACTGCCAATTACTATTTAAATTGTTCCTATTCTTTGTTTTACCTTCTGAGGAGATTTTAACACTTGACTTACTGCTCTTTACCTACTGCATAACTTTAAGACTTATTATCTCCAATAGATGTGATCATGTTCTCTTCCAATATTAGCATATTGCTCGTTGTCCAATATTTCATTTTTAAAATTGTTAATTATTTGTGAAAACATTTTTCTTTTTACAAAGACACTATAGCAGTTGACATGGAGGTCATACGGAACACTTGATGCAATGGTTTAGGTACATACCAATTCTTTCTATGTTAAGAAAATTTTTATCTTATTATTAATTTTTTCATGTGCCATATTACAGCCAAAATTTTGAATGTCCGGTTACAGCTTGTTCTTGTAAATGTTTTACTATGGACATAACACCACGCAAGATTTTACACGATTCTTCTTAATGTTAAGTGAATAAACAAAATATTGTTCATTGCGGTTTTTTTGTTATTCACTTTTATTTATAGGTTTTCAGAAAATGTTATTAATGTGACTTTTAAATTTTAACAATTTTTTGGAAATTGTTTCGATTTTTTGCAATTCTAAAACCTTTTTCTAATATCTACGATTTTCTTTCAATTTTTCCTTCCCCTGTGTACCTAGCTCCGCCCGCACCAGTGTGACTCGATCAATTTTATAAAATGATTTTGCTTGTACCATAGGATGTTGATGAATGTTGATGAACAATCGATTGGTCTATTTGCATGGTGTAGCGATGACCTTTTCAATGAAGAAGGAAGTGCTAATAGCATCGCCGAAACCACCGTTAAAACGCAAAAAAACGGGTAAATGTGAGGCACGCGATTACAAAGCATGTGCGATATCCAGGAAAAATTTCGTTCTGGCTATTTCAAATCATTTGTTGGATTAGATCCTGGTTGTCGGCTAATCGCTGGTGGTGTACGAACACCGAATGGAGAAGAACCTTTTACTCTAATAAAAATCAAGAGTTCAACATTCCATTACAGTACATCTATGTAATGCAGTAATGTGCACGCAATCCCCCATGTAACAGGATTATGTGGCGTACACCAAAGAACGTCTGACACTAAAGGCTGAAACACAATGTGAGCGACGGCGTTTTTGTCGTGTTGCTCACATTGTGTTTTAGCCTCTATCTGCATTGAAGTGTTAGCTTTATCAAGCCGAAATTTATTGTGCAGCCATGACCCCCTTGCGGGGTTTAAACGAACCGCTGTGACTTGCGGCGTATACATTATGTGTATATATGTTTATGTGCATGACGCAAATTTTTCACGTTCGTTTATTCAATCGTAATTCTCAACACGTAAAGAAGGATAGTAGTAACTTATATTATTGAGTAAAATTTGTATATGTTCCGAAATAACAGGTAAATTTTAACATCATACATAGTAGAAAAATGTTTAAACGTGCCTACATTCCCTTCTTTTACTTCTCTTAACCATAAATTTAATTTATCTTGCAAACTCTTTATTTTGCCAGTTGCCTTGCATACTTGTTTTTATCGTATTTAATATTTCAAATACATATGTTCACCAAGTTTGCTAATTTGCTGCACCGATCACGACTAGCAAGCTGACAACAAAATTCTTCTTTATTAGTAAGCGCTTTAAAAAACGACATCAAATTGCATAACTAGCAAGGTACTTCGAAATGTATGAAGTAACCTAAGAATATCTAAAGCCGCAAACAGCCATAAGAAGGCACAAGGAATCCATAGCAATACGGTCTGCTCAAAACATGGGGTTAGGTCTGGATCATTTGAGTACCACATTTCATTATAGTTTTATTATAAAAAAAAAAAAATATATATTTAAAAAAAAAAAGGGAAGTCTGAAATAAAAAAAAAAAAAATCAAGTAAAAATATTTTTTTTTCCTTTTTGTTTACTTACAACTTAGGGGAATTCTGCGCGGAACAGCGCCTTGCACGCCTTCGCTGCGGCGTCTCTACGGGCCAGTGCTTTCGTCTGGCCGTAGCCATCGAACAGTTGCCCTTCCACCATTATTTGTACATGAAGCGGCGGGACATTATTACCCGCGTCAATAAATCCCACCGCAGGGCGCATCTATAAAACAACAACATTATATTATGCAACTATATTAAACAATAATACTTACTATCAACAACAGGCAGGTGGGGTGCAGATTCTGCCACCCTTTTGGCAAATCTGCCGCTGTCTTCGGTTCCTTTGGTTTTTTTAAGGCTGAGGTGGACGGCTCGCATGGTTTCTTTTTCTATTAAAATGAATACAAAATTATTAAAAATAATTTATTATCGAATGGTAATCAACTTACTTTCTCCGGCGCAAATGTTTTCACAACCACCAATTTGTGCGCTTTTTGGTGCACTTTTTCCCCCCTATATGATAGGGAGTACTTTTGTGGTGGTGGTGCTGCAGACGTCGACGGTTGCGGTTCCTCGTCAGAGGAAGAAAAAAGCATTGGTGGTGCCGCACAAGATGGCAACTGACCAGGCCTTATTTCTTCCTCGTCAGAGGAAGAAAAAATGTTTTGCGAATTATCGTCTTCTTGCATTTTCTGTAATACGTAAATAAATTTAATTTTCAGTCCGTAGAAGATTTTAAATATGTTTGTGGGTTTGCATTTCAGGAATTAAATACCTAATAACTACGTTGAATGTGGTGGTAAGTTTTTTTCTGTCAGTGAAATAAATTCACAAATTCATCCATACTATGTTTAACACGTTAGCGACATCGTGTACCATCGGTGGTACATTAAGAGTTCGGATTTCAAGCACAAGGCAGCGTTAAGTACTTTTCTTCCTGGACGTTAATTGTTTTCGTGGTTGTTTTTGAAATATTTATTATTTCAAGTAACACAGATATGTTTTTTAAATTACTATTAATATTTTACATACTTTCAACAACATTTAAAGAGTGTACCAGGGGTGGCACACGACGTCGTATATCATATAATTTATTTACATTTTTTACAATTCTTTATTTCTAATTGTGTTTGGTAATCAAAAGCAAAAGTCTAACTCAGCATGCTATGCTTACAATATTGTTACCTATAAATCAGCAAAAGTCAAGACTTGTGTGTAACTAGACCACAATTAATTAATTTTGCTATAAACAAATTGAAATGGAAAATGAAGAAATTGAAGAAGCTATATTACAAGAGGGATCAATTGAAGACTTTTCTGGTTCGGAATTTTCGTACATACCCTCACAATCTGAAGATACAGACAGTAATAGTGATATCGCAACTGACCTTGGGAGCGGTGAAGCTGAGGAATTGGATGATATTTGTCAGGAGCATGCAGGCGTTACTTTTTCTTCTCTATCAGATGAATGGAAAGAAGCTAGATGTATAGTGCGAGAATTCAACTTTGCTGAAAAAAACGGTTGCTTGCGATGTAACTTCGGTTGTACTGATCCTTTCAGTATTTATAAATTATTTTTAAATGATGAAGTCGTAAAACTAATTGTGACAGACACGAACAGATACGCGGCGCAATTCATTCAATCGCACATCATCAGTCGTCGTTCAATTATGGCAAAATGGAAGGACACGAATGAAGAGGAAATCACGAAATTACTTGCTGTTGTTTTAATAATGGGTATTTGCCCTGTTTCCAGTATAAGATTATATTGCTCGAAAAACCCTACGTACATAAATCCTGTTATTGTAAAAGAAATGTCACGTATTCAATTTGAAATATAATTAAAATGTGTGCATTTCGCCAGCAATGAAAATCCCGTGCAGGGAGAAACAAGATTAGCGAAAATAAATCAACTGCTTGACATTATCGCACAAAACTTCAAATCATCACTAACTCCCGGAGAAACAGTCATCATAGATAAGTCGATGATCCCGTGAAGAGGCAGAATTTTTTTCAAGCAATATATATATATATACTTATGATTTCCAACAACCCAGATCACACTATTATCTTAGTACCTACCGGAAAAAAGGGTAGATTTAAAAAAGAAATAATGATGCCTCCAGCAATTATAGCTTATAATAAAGAAAAGAAACGTTAGACTCTTGGACCAAATGACAAATTATTATTAGCTATTACGAAACACTATTAAGTGGTATAAAATAGTTGGATTTGAGCTTCTCCTTGGTGTTAGTATCGTCAATTCGTGGGTTATCTTTAACAAGTATATCCACTCAACAAACAAAGTATTAATGATAAATTTTCGAGGAAAAATTATCGAAGGCCTATTGAAGAATGTCGAGGAAACTGCAGTCTCAAATAGCACTGCTCCCCTAAATCAAGGAAGCCTTCTGCACACCAACTTGGCAAACGTAAAAGTAGCGCAAGAATTTTTCAAGAACATGGAGCAAAAGAAGCTCGCGATAAAACGAAAAGAGTACAGACTTTCTGCAACAATTGTGTTGATGAACCAACAATTGTGTCTGGAAAAAACCATTTACACTTCTAGAATATCAATATGTACATGTAACATGTACATCATATCCGGACGTAGCAGCATTACAGTTTAAAAGGTATGGAAGAATACTCTTCCAGTGCTTTATAAGAAAGGTAAGGTATAAAGGAAACAGTCATTCAGAGCGCGAAATTCAAGAGTCAGTGGCTTTACAATACAGTGCAACTCATCAACAACAGAAGATCCGTCAACCTTAAATTCAAAGTGCCATTTTTACTATTCTTTGAATCTAAAAGGCTGGAATTTAGTGTCTGGCGAACAGGCACTCAGATGTAGTAGCGAACAATTTTTTGTTATGGAAGGAATAGACAAATTGCCTGTAATTCTGTGTTGACCACAAATTGGGTTTAATTAATTTATTTTTACGACAAATTGTTTGACACTATGGCTTAGCAAGTGATATAAATTTAAAATAATTTAATAATAAACTAAAGATAATAATATCGAGAAGGAAATGCACGGTTGCTTCCTGCAGCGCATATTTCACGCTGGATCATTTTCATTTCTTAAATTTCTTTTTGCTGGGTAGGAAAAGGCCATATCACTTCCTTATAACAATGGACTTAACGTTTTCTTATGCCAATTGATGTTATTATATTGGCTGCTTATGCAATCACCAGTCTCTCTCGCCCATACGCAGGATTCAGGTAAAAATAACCTTTTGAAAATTAAATTCGGAATGAGTTTAATAATCTTATAAGCGATTAAAATATCACTTGAATAGAAGAAAGATATTTTTTTAATTCAATTTGATTTTCGGGTGTAAAATTTTATCTGATTAGTAGAGTTTTACATGTTTTTATGTAGTAAATATTTTAAAGGGTGCTGAAACTCTGACATACAAAAACACAATATTTTTTGTGCCACATGAAATAGTAAATCGCGCAGTCCATTGTTATAAGTCAGTGGGCCATACGGAAACCTTAAAAAACTGAAATGGACAAAAACTTTTTTTTTCCCTTTTTATTTTTATTTAGATATTTCTTAATTTTTATACAAAAAAAGTTTCGTGTTAAACAATATCATTAGGTATATTTAAACCGAATATGCAATTCAGTGCTTTCGCGCTGGCGTCCAGCCTCGCTTGCTTCGCCGTTGCCCCTACACCAAGAAAAGAAAGGTCATTTATAACCGCCTCTACTTTAAACCTGGGCGCTGCCCCGAAAGGCCTGGCTTCCTGGCCTTGTTGGATGAAATGCGCCCTGGGCCGCATCTATATAAAAAAAAATATATATATATATTATTTAGATTAGTATGTTAACAGGGAAGTCTGTGCAAACCTGGTGTTGCACTTCTGATATAAAAATTGTCCCATCAAACATTTTCATATTGAAGTGCAATACTGGTGTTGCACTGAAGTCCCATTTAAATCATCATTTTATAACAATAATACTTACAAACATTAGCAGAGCCGTCACCTGCATTTGCTTCCAGTTTGGAGGCAGCTCATGCCTCTCAGACCAATCAGTTTGAGTTTGTTTATCCATTCTGTATGAAAAATATACAGGGTAAGTTAATGAATCAAGTGGAAAGACACTTCGTTTTTTTTAAATGTTTTCGAGAAGATATTAGAGAAAACTGTACAAATTCAACTAGAAAAATATTTGAAAAGGAATAAGATAATAATCCCGGAACAGTCTGGGTTTCGAAAAAAGCATTCATGTGAGACAACAATTAATTTTATTGTCAACTACTGGAAGGAAGAGATAGACCAAAAGAAAGCAATTGTAGCTGTTTTTCTAGACTTGAAACGAGCCTTTGAAACGCCGTATAAGGCCGTAAATTTAAAAGGTTTCATCTACTTCCACACAAAGTAGAAAATCAGGCGAAAATAAATTAAATTAGTGCAACCAAAAATACAGAGAGAAGAGTATAATTCTTAAATATACATGTACATAAAAAAAAAAAAAAAATGGGTTGTAGAAAATGATATTCACTTGAATTTAATGTTCACAGATTTTCTGCAAACTGAATACCTAGATAAATTTAAATTTGGATGTATTTAAAAAATAGTTTTAAATAAACTTCACACAATTGGAAATTTTACAGTAAAAAAATGCAATCTTCACTCTTTCATTTGACTGATTGGATACCTTAAGCATAGCACAAAGTGCCAAATTAATTAAAAAAAAAACAACAAAAAACTCATTAAATTTTCAAAATTGTGAGTATTTTAATTCATGTGAATATTCAACGAAAATAATGTACCTAACTTAGTTAGTCCCTTCAAACTCAAGCAACATTTTTGTCGTGCTTTTCACCAAAATTATTATATATTTAAAGTTATTTGCACAAAGTAGCATAGTTTCATTAACACCTAAATATATAAAATTAAAACAAAAAAAAACTTTATCAAAGATAGATCAATATGGGAACTCAATCAAAATAGTTGAAAAAGAAATTGAAAAATTACATGTGAATATTGAACGACATACCAACTCAATTGCCACTTGTTATGCAGCTGTAACAAAGAGAAGCACAAGTAACTCCCCACCAAACCAACAAGTAAACAAACCTGCGACAGAGGGAATTATAATCAAACCCAAAAAAGAACAAACCAGTGATATTACAAGAAAAAAAATTAAATCAAAAGTACAACCTAGTAATATAGGAACGCCACTTAGTATGCTCTTGAGTAATTTATTTGAAGAGTCAGAAAGTGTGGAGAAGTCAGTCTTGAAGAACGATTTGTAAACTATGGTCAAGCATGTTTTTGTTTTTTTGTATGTAGAAGAGACCGGGCAAAGTAGACACCTTTTGAGCTTTGGCGATTTTGCTACACTAAAATAAAGACTGTGCAAACTAAAAATCTGCCATAAGAAATTTGGGAAAAACTAAAATTGTTGTCGTAAAAATCAGATCCTTCCCAGCGTTAAGTCGGCATATAATCTTTGAGCTTGTTTTGAGATAAATAGAAATTTATTTAAAATGTGGTTCCACCTCCAGTGCTTGTCAATCGGGTTGGGGTTCATTAATGGAAGCTATGATAACTTTCGGAAATAGTTATACACTACAAGACATACACGTGAAACTGTTGATTCAGCAATAATTACCACACAATATATACACAATATTGGTTATGATTTTAAGTGACGAATTAAAGTTAGCAAGCCCATTAAGCCTTGGAAGCTATATCAATGTAGCGGAGAAGACACAAGCTACATACAATGTCTAAGATTTGAAAGAAGTCAGTGATTGATAACGAGCGAATAACACTCAATTAAACTCCTCTTTCGAGGAGTCATAACTATGTTATAGTGTTCAACTAAGTCATATATTATCATAATATCATAGCCGGGTGGATCTTCTGAAGTTAGGGTGCACTGCGCTGCCCTGGAGTTCCCCCACGCCAATTTTCAAGTTGTTTAAGCCGGCGCGGCGTTCACGTCTCGGTTCCACATGGTACCACATCTATGCAGTTCCTCAACACACCTAAAACTTCAACATTTAATTTTTCCGCCTTTCCCACTGACATGTATATAACATGCAGTAGGTATTTGAACATTTTTCATTTCTACGAGTTATGAAACTGGTAAAGAGAAACAAAAAGAAGGTTATTGTTGACAATTTATGTTGAGATTTTTGGTAAATTTCAACAAAAAAAGTCAAAGTGAAGTAATTGGAATTAATTCAATCAAAATCCCTACTTGAGTTTCAAGTCAAGTACTCAAGTATTTTTCTTTGCCTATTCCAAAAATTATTTTTCACCTTATTTATATTTATTTTTGAAATAAAATTCATTAAATTCAACAAAATGAGTATTGATAATAATATTGAATTGATAATAAGTTATATCAAAAGTTGAGTTATGCGTAATATCCAAAGAGCATTTTAAAAGTGTATACATAATGATATTTCACTACCACCAAATTATAGACGATGATATAATATGAAACCTCCTTTAACTTCCGAACGGCACACGCTATAACAATTTAAATTTATTGTACAGTTTAGAGTTTGGAGTTTACCGCATCTTCAGTCCATTTGGAAGTTAGTTCTTAGACCTGTACATATAATATTGTACTAGGAGGAGGACAAGGTAAAAGTTCAATCTTAAAGATTCAAGTGGCATGTAATCTAATCCTCGGAAATTCTGAAATAATTGCCTTAAAATACAAAACAAAAAACAAATATGTTTTTGGGCTCAACATTTTACTTAAAAGTAACTTTGAGTTCAAATTTATTTAAAACCATCTTAGATATTGATAATTAAAAATAGACCTCCCTTCCGTTAAATTTGTTTCATTCCCCACCACTTAGAACCTTAAATATTCTCATACGTATTTGGAACCCTGATGTTAATAAAAATTGAATAAATAAAGTATAAAGACTTTAAGGAAACTTTCCATTTATGAGCATCCACGAAACAAGTTTTCGCCATACTGGCATACATACCTGTGAACGTATGTTCGTTCATGTTATCTTAAAATTTTCCAAGAATTTAAAATTACTATGTATGTAAAAAAACATTTCTGTTGCAGAAAAGATATACGCGCTAGTATACTTTCGTATACAGATAGATAATTACGATACTTCCATAGACCATCAGTAAGTATCAGTAAGAGAAGTTTCGACTTAATTGCAAATTATTGATGATGATTCGCGCACATAGTTTCCTTTCTCTTGGTCATTTGATTAATAAATATAGCCCTAATAAAATTACTTACTTGATAAAACAGTAAATCCAAACACAATATAACACGCTTGCAGTAAAATAATCCAAACACAATCTTGCTTGCTTGCAGGCTTAACGGTGACCAATGAATGATTCAGCAGAAGCATTGCCTAAATTCATAAAAAGCATGGGACTGCCACAGTTGCTTGATTGTTAAATGCTGAAACACAATTGGAGCGTTCATACAGCTTTATGCCCAGCATTCTGCTCTGACTGGAAAAGTCGACTTGAACACAACTGGCGTTTTTGACATTTGCTACTTTAACTTGTTTATGTTGAGAATATTTATTAAGGAACGACAGTTAATTAGTCCGATTTTCCAAAATTACTATTAATGCATACTTTTTTGGATAGTTTTGAGATGTACCAATTATATGTAAAAATAATACCGAGTTTTTTTTACGTTTTTGGTACCTGTTTACTTCTTAAATGTGTCAACAGAAGCCATTATTCGACATTCGAACAGTTGGCAATATTAAAAATTTCCTACGGGTGTGGTGGAAAGAAAAGAGCACGAAAATGACAGATTCAGTGGCAGTGCTAGCACCTAGAAGCAGAACACAATTCACTATCAGGTGCATTCAGAGCCATTCGGAGGCCGAAAAAAGCTATGACAGAATAAAGGTCGAACGAAAATTCTAGAGGCCGTGCGTTCAGGTGCACGCAGAATGTCACATAATGTCGCATTTTCAGTCCCGAGCACATTTTACGCTACGGTCTGGTAGGACTATTAAAATGGAGACGAACAAATTTTGTGACAACTGTCGCCAAATAAGGCAAGCAACCAATTGACAGATAATTGGGCCGAAGGTATACAGAATATAAGTTGTTCCCATTACGAACCACGTTCCACTATTACGTGACGAAATATCGTGAAATGTATAGGAAAGTAAGTACATAGAACACATTACTCTCTCTCCTCTCTCTGTCTTTCCTATTATATTAAAATGTATATACATTAGTCACAGAATTACGTAACACGATATCAGCTGCAATGTATCAAAATTGTAATGGGAATACCTTGATTCGGATTGTTAATCTACTGTTATTTTCGTTTGAACATCAGTTTCGCTCTAGAGGCAACCGAAGTGCCACTGACATATAATAAGAATGGACTGAGCCATCCTATCTAATTCCAATATTTAAAAACGACACAAATTTCTGCTAAAATCTATTTGTACCACTGACTTATAACAATGGCAAGCTTCCTTCCTTCCCTAAAAACTTCTCGTCTGGGTTGGGCCATACGGATATAATAAGAATGGACTGAGCCATCCTATCTAATTCCAATATTTAAAAACGACACAAATTTCTGCTAAAATCTATTTGTACCACTGACTTATAACAATGGCAAGCTTCCTTCCTTCCCTAAAAACTTCTCGTCTGGGTTGGGCCATACGGATTCATGAACGCGCGGTATAAGTTTGAGTTCAAGCTACTGTGGCAGTACCATACTTTTTATCAACAAAATACAGTTTGGGATACAGAGCGTGGTACACCAAAGGATTCCTGTAAGGAAATTAATAATTTGTTAAGTTTTTTAAAATTAACTTTTATTTTTTAGCATGTTTATTTAAAAGCTAAAATAATAATTTTTTATTTGCTTTACAATTTTAGTCCAATGATCCAAGTATATTGCGTATGGCTGCAATTGCTCTTTCTGGATTCAATGCAGATCGCTGTAATTTAGTGTTGCGTTATCATCGTGGCCATTTACAAATTCACGATTCTCATCTGAGGGCATTATTTGGATTTCTGACGAGCGAAAATGAGAACTATGAATCTGTTGTAGTACGTGCTTGATTTGATTCTTTTTTCTTATGAATCTAATTGCTCGTATAATCCTAATATTTTTTTATATAGATGGAAAAAGGTGTATCACTTGGTGATAGATTGGCATTTGCGTGTAAATATTTAAGTGATACGAAGCTAGTAGATTATGTTAAAGTAATGATCCACACATGTACAGAGACAGCAGATTTAAATGGACTGTTACTAACAGGAGAATCAAATGACGGAATAAATTTGCTTCAAAGTTATTTGGATTGGACACAAGATGTGCAGACTGCATCATTAATTGCTATACGATTTTTGCATCATGATATTTTCTCAGAATATCGAGTACAATTTTGGATCGCCAGGTAAATTTAAACAAAGGTTTGTTATCTCTTTAAACTTGTTCGTCAGTTAAACTATCAGGAGCTAGATGATGATTGTGATGATGATATTGAGACATTTATATATGTACTGTAGAAAGAAAGATAGCAAAAGTGGTGAGTATCGGTACTCGAATAAAACGAATACTAGTAAATCATGCTTAAAGAAATAGGGAACTTTTATTTTTAAAACAGTCACAATCACAATAGGCTTTAGGCCCGCCCAAGCACAAGAGAAAAATCAAACCAATAGTTGTTGATTAAAACTTCAAAGTAGTTCGATCAAAATTGCATATATGTATCTTTCTGCTTGCAGTTATTTAGATTTATTAGATGCGTGGAATCTATGGGAAAAACGTGCTGAACTTGAAATCAAAATGGAGAATACTCGATCACCTGTAAAGCCAACTCGATCAGTTTTCTTACTATGCAATTTTTGTGGAAAATCTGTATCTGCAGCTCTGCATGAAGAAGCACGAATACGTAACGCTTCATCCAATTTGAATAAGGTAAAATTTTTCAAATTTTGTGCGGGCGTTTTGTATTTTTTTATGTCTTACTATTTACATTTTCAGCTTTCATCATGTGCAAATTGTCGTAAACCATTACCTCGATGCTCCCTGTGTCTTTTACACATGGGTACTAGTAATTTTTTACACAACAGTCCAGGTCATGAAAGCTTAGGATGGCAATCAAAACCATTTTCTAAATGGTTTTCTTGGTGTCAGACTTGTCGACATGGAGGTCATACGGAACACTTGATGCAATGGTTTAGGTACATACCAATTTTTTCTATGTTAAGAAAATGTTTATCTTATTATTAATTTTTTCATGTGCCATATTACAGCCAAAATTTTGAATGTCCGGTTACAGCTTGTTCTTGTAAATGTTTTACTATGGACATAACACCACGCAAGAGTTTTGACGATTTCCAATTTTTTCAGGAAATATGATTGCGATTACTAAAATAACATTGAAAGGAACAAGATAAGTACAATTTTTTTTTTTTAAATGTTTGAAATACATATATTTAAATTTTGGCCATTTTTTTTGAAGAGCCATTTTGATGCACTGATACTAAAAAATTTGGATTTTGATTGAGATGCAATGCATTTCCATATCTTTCTTGATTGCTGCCTTACTACCTACACTGCCTACCTATTTAAATAGCCGTCCTACTTAAATTGTCTACCTACTTAAATTACCTTACTACCTACACTGTTAGGCAAACGAAAGCGAAATCAAAAATGAAACAAGGTTGGAACCTAATTTTATGTAGAATTAGTTCGAAAAAAAGAGTTTCACTAGGTTACCTAATTCAAGAATATTATAATTTTGTCTTCGGCCTTTCCCCACGCAAGTCTCATTATAAAGCTATGATTGAGAAAGACTACTAAATTTTTTTTTAATTTGCGAAAGCTTGCCCAGTTTTTGATTATTCTATAAAGAAAGAAGACATCTCCAGATTCTAATTTTTATATAAACAAAAAACAAGTATAAACAGCCATAACCTCAAATGTGTCACTCACCTTTACAATTATTGTTTTTTCATTCAATCGCATTCAATCCAATTATCTTTAATCCTACTAATATAGGATGAACGAAATTTTGTTGTTAACACAATAAAATTTTACCTTGCACGGTTTTTAAGAAATGAGTGCAGAACCATTGAAAGCTTCATTTAAGAAATCAAAACACGTGCAAGTTATCTATAAATAAATAAAAAGTATGTAAAAATCCTTTTTTCCACTAGAAATATGTGAACGTCTGACTAAGGCCATTTTTTTTGAAGAGCCATTTTGATGCACTGATACTAAAAAATTTTGATTTTGATTGAGATGCAATGCACTGATACTAAAAAATTTTGATTTTGATTGAGATGCAATGCATTTCCATATCTTTCTTAATTGCTGCCTTACTACCTACACTGCCTACATATTTAAATAGCCTTCATACTTAAATTGTCTACCTACTTAAATTACCTTACTACCTACACTGGTAGATAATGTTGTTATGTATAAAAAAATATATTATATAGTCCTGCTTCCGATGCACAATATTTTACCTGACTTTGTGTTAATGTCAATTTCTTAAATGTTGAATCCTTTATGGTGTTGGACGAGTACAAATTTCTCCAAAATCCTTCAAATCGAACATAGTACCAGAGGAAAGTGGTCATCTGATTGGGATTTTTACTTGGCATGCACATGTCATGCATGAATGAATAAAACTGCTGTTTTCATACAGACTATACCAGGTGTGGGCACGCATGAGGTCAATGAGAGCCGCATGCCGGTTGTTCTTTTAGGTTCTAGGCTGAACATTAAAAGAATGATGTGCTTTGAACTGTAGAACGCTTACCTCTGGTGGGGGGAATTTTAGCACAAAGCTAAATCTGAAAACTGGGAAGATTAATAGAAACGCTCTCCAATGATTTTTAAAAACGACTGCCTTTTTATTATGTTACTGCTTTTTTATATACAATTGTCTTACCTAAGTTTATTTAATGAACAATATTTAATCCTACTGGCTAGTGGCTGTGTATACTTTTAGTTGTTTCTGATTCTCCTGAAGAATGAGATCTTTTTTGCCACTTTTTTACAAATATAATGTATAAATTTATTAAATTTTAATTTACAGTCTATAACTACCCCTAAATACTTTATTTCCTTGACTAGTTCAATATTTTTGTTGTCCATTTCCATTTATTCCATTTAGGAAACTGGGGATACTTGATTACCCCTTTTGTTTTTGAGTCGTATTATTGTTATATTAGCCTGTATTATAAATGCAATGGTATCAACCATTAAGGCATTTACTTCAGCTTACACAGTAAAAATGACATTTTCTTTAATTAATAAATAAAAGGGTTATTGTAGTAGTTCTTACTTGGAGTCAAATTTACCATGTCTCCCCTTCTAAGGGAGACTTGATTCCACGTGTCGGTTGACTTGATCCGGTAAGACCAAGTGTCCCAAAATCAGATTTTATTTAATAAAAGTGAAGCTCAATTTAAGGTTTGAATTCAGTCTTTAATCGTATTACAAAAAAAAAAAAAACAAAAAAATTAACATAAAATAAATTTTTAAGAATCAAAAAACAACAACTTTTCTTATAAAACTATACTTAAACAATTTGCTCAATTTAAGGTTTGAATTCAGTCTTTAATCGTATTACAAAAAAAACAAAAAAATTAACATAAAATAAATTTTTAAGAATCAAAAAACAACAACTTTTCTTATAAAACTATACTTAAACAATTTGCTCAATTTAAGGTTTGAATTCAGTCTTTAATCGTATTACAAAAAAAAAAAAAAACAAAAAAATTAACATAAAATAAATTTTTAAGAATCAAAAAACAACAACTTTTCTTATAAAACTATACTTAAACAATTTGCCACAATTCAAATTATTCAATTTTAAATTTTCGCAACGACTTCTGAAATTGAAATACACCTACACGTTTTGAAGAAGACTTAAAAATCGGTTGTGGAAGTTTTTTTATAATTTGATTTTTAGCAATTTCAGAGATATCATCTTTTGAAGGCCATTTAAAACGTTTATCGTCAATTTTTTTCGCAAAGCGAATTTCATATCCGTCTGTGGTGTCATTTTTAATTTGTCCGATGAAACGGTGCAGAATGTTTTTCTCTGAAATGCAGTTCACGATGACCCAGTCTCCAGCGGCTATATTTTTATTGTTCCAGTCGACATTTTCGGATTCACTTGACATACTATAATCGGAAACTACTAAATCTGATTCAGCGAATGGCGGCATTATTTCTTCTTCAGCCATTGCTGAGTCCTCTAAAAGTTTCAACATTCGTTTTACTCGTATTGCGTCGGCTTTGCATTGCACCTCCTTCTTCTTTTCTTGCCTTGCCCTTATTTCTGCTTCAATAGCTAATTTCTCTGGGGTGTCTGTTAGTATCTTGGTTTGTCCTTTCTTCCTTCCTTTTCTTGTATTCTTTCTTGGTTCAGCCTTTGGGTGTGGTCTTATCATTTCAGGAGTTTTGTAATTTCCTGGAGCTTGCGGTTTTGGCGATCCAGGAATGGCTCTGGATGTGGAAGGAACATCCATAAGATTTAGAACAGTCGCATAATCTACAGTAGTTGGGGCAACAGTTGGAGCAGTTGCAATAGTTGAAGCAGCCACAGCTTCAACAGTAGTTATTGTAGACACAGATTCCGGATTGTCCCGATCAGTAACATAACTTGATAAAAACTCATCATCAGTGAATACGTCGGAATTAAATGGTGAAATACCAGTCACACGAAACCCATTTTGAATGTTTCTCGGTGTCATAGCACTAGGAAAAGATTTTCCCAAGCATCCGGCAATATCGTATATTGTTAGTGGTCTTCCAGAATGAGAAGTCATCCAGTCATCGCATGCTGAATTGTAGTAAGCCTTTAAAGGTCCAAAAATTGTCCTATCAAGAGGTTGTAGTTTGTGAGAAGTGTGTGGAGGAATCGTGAGTAAATGGATGCCATTTTCTTGGGCAAAATTCAGTGATTCTATGCTTATATGACTCTCATGATTGTCAAAGATTATTAGGCATGGATTGTCTTTAGAACAATTTGAGTACTTTTTGAAATGATTGAGGAAAAGTATAAAAGTAGGGGCAGTCATCCATCCACTTGGATGAACAGCTCCAGTTGTGCCAGGTGGTGCATTATCGACCATTCTCTCTTGCCAGTTTTTCCTAGGAAAGATCATAAATGGCGGTAGATGGTTTCCAATTGCATTTATGGCGGCGCAGGCAGTCACTAATTCACCACGTTCTCCGGAAGTTACTTTTCCGACCTGCTTTTCACCCCGACATGCTACAATTTTTCTTGGTTTATGGACGGTGTTGATGCCTGTTTCGTCTATGTTCCATATTTGCTCTGGACCAAAGTTAAAACGGTCTTGTAGACTACGCAAGTTATCGAAGAATTTAGAGACATTATGTCTATTGAAACTGGTAGCTCGGCCAATACTTGTTGCTTCTGGTACGCGTAACGAAAGCGTCGTTTGCCTTCTCATGAAACCATAAAACCAATCATAGCTGGCTTCTCCTTTTATATCCCACTTTGGTGGATATCTTTTTCTGTTTTGTTGAGCAAATTGGTATGCTAATTGGCGTACATTATATGCAGTCAAGCCATGTTTCAACTTGCTAGCCTTTTCTATATAAGCACACAGATTTTTCTCCTCTTTGTCTGTGAAAATTTGAGACTGTCTATAATTTGGAGTGTAGCTTATTTCTTCTGCCTGCTCATTCTGTTTTCGAGCATACCTTTTTAAGGTCATTACAGGCACATCAAAACTCTTTGCTGTACCCCTGATTGAATTGCCTTCTAATACTGCCTGCACAGCTTTTTTCAGTTTGCCTATATCCAAAGACTTCCTCTTCTTAGATCCTTCTTTTGTTTTGTATACTCGCGGCATTATGGATACTACAAGATAATAAAAAAAAAATTTATAGCCGTCCCTTCAAAATGAACATGGAACACTTGATCCACGAATCAAATCTCCCACAATTGTACGTACCATGTGTCCCCAAAGGAGAATTTTTTTTTAACTCAGCCCAAAAATCCACCTGAAACGTTACCTTTGACAACGTATAGCAAAATCCACAGGCGTCTAGATATATTATATCGTGAGTAATGAAGCAGTACGAATATTTATTTTGAAAAGTATTTAAAATCGAATATAAAGCTTACCAAAAATAAAACCAAATATCACAAAACACTGCGCCGCTAACCGTGCATGTCGACGCCGCGATTGACAGCTGCTACTATAACATGAAGTTAGCTTAACTTAATGACAACAAGTATTGCCAGTCGAAAAAAAATTACTGTTCATAGCAGCGACAAAAACTCTGTGTACCACGTCTCCCATAAGGATCAAGTGTCCTCAGTTTCCCCTAGTGTTAGTAAAACCTACTTACTGCATAACTGCGTCCATTTAAACACTTAAAAACCTAATTCTTGTTACTTGCTTCTAATCTTTGTTTAATCTTTGGAGGAAATCTCCAATTTAAATCACTGATGCTACCGAAAAAGTTACTAATTTTTACTTAAAATCAAATTCTTTAAAGTAGTTACTTGCCGCTTAAACAACGATTTTGTGGAACACTCATCTTCTGAGATTGCTCTGCTCCAATTAGAAACCTACCTATGTACCTACCTACCTACTTACCTACTGCATAAATGCGACCATTTCAACAATTGAAACATAATTCTTTCAACTAGTTACTTCCCGAATATACCACGATTTTGTTGAATTTTTGAAGAACACTCGTCATCTGAAATTGCTCTGCTCCAATTTGAAACCTACCTACTTACCTACCTACTTACCTACTGCATTACTGCGACCACTTTAATGATCTTGAGGAATGCATTTCCTCCTATTCGCTGTTTACTCTATTTAAGTGCCTGTGGAAGGACTTGGTTTTACACTGCCTACCTACCTACCTATGCTAGCTAGTTTGCTCTTCTATGTTCAAATCTTAAAATAGATAATAATGGTTTTGAAACCATAAGCAGGAAAACGTATGATATTCCTTAAATACGAAGCTTTGGCAAAAGTATACATATTCTTATTCAATAGTTAAGTCTCACACTATGACACTACTGAATTATCCTTTAAAATATGCATTATAGCCTACTCGAACTGGAGAAAACAAAATTTCCAGTTAACAAATTGCTTGGGACATACCAAATTTACATGAACTAACGAATTGCGGTAAAATACCACGGATATAGTACTCACTAGGTTTATTGCAAGACGCCGTTCGTTATCCACATCTAACTAACTTTAATAGGCGATATTAGTTGACTTGTTTAATTATGACAGGTCTACGCGAGACGCGGTTCACTACCCACAAAGTCCGAGCAAGGTAGAACCAGTACCCGCGGAGGATAATATTCCACAACGTACAAATATATTCTAGCCAATGCTTTGACATCGAACCTTCATCTGGTAGAATAAAATAATGTATTGATTACCTGTTCTTTCCGATTAATTTTCAAATTAAATTAAATAAAAACAGAGTCAATTACACCATGGCTCTCTACTGCCGGGAACGGTCAAAGTTAACAACAGCTTTCAAATGCCGGGCCTTTGTACAGATAGAGATGCAAATTATAAGGTTTAAAGTCCTGCTAAGAAATCAGACTGCACTCTGTGTAATACCAGACAATAAAAGTGGCAGAAACGTAACCTACGTGTACACCCTTTACATTGAGGTAGCCAGAGTAATAAAAGATTTATTAGAAAAATGTTACTCTCTGATTTTGAAGACTTGAAAATATCAAGCAAATATGAAAAAAAAAAAATCAATCGGGAATGTAGCACTTTTAAAAATAATATAAATATCTCCAGCTTGAGGGAGCCATGTCTAAGGCCTAAGGGCAACGGTAGACATTTTGTCCTGAAGTTAAGCTGGTTCTGCCTTGTTGAACTAAACAAAAATTCATATCACGTATGACAGCATTTTACGCGCTACTACTGTGGCAGTTTTTATTTTTTTCTTATATGCATGGATAACAAGCGGCCATATTCAAAGAAACCCATGTAAGTGATCCTATTCTATCGCAGATCCTAGACATTGTAAAGGTATCTACCTTGAGAAAAAAAAAACTTTTAAACAACCACATTCTGCAAACAACACAAGTTGCAAGGCAACAAACAATTGAAGAATCGATTTTTCAAAAAAGTACAATTGTTTAATTCAAGTCTTACCTACCTACCTAAACTGATTGTGATTTCTTTTATTCACATCGCCTTTTCTGTAATTTAAGTTGAAATTCATAATGTCTGGATGATCAAAATCTACCCAAATGATTTTTTCTGTTCCTTTGGAATGTTTCATTGTCATCCATTTCTATCTTTTGCTCCCCAATGCATTCCTATATAATTTCATCTTGACGTCTAGCTGCTTCATCTAATTCATGTGGTTCGATTAGTAGCATAGTTCATAAGAGCTTTTTCATGACTGTATGTTGATTACAAATAAATAAATTACCTTTCCCCAATTAACTGCAGGCGATTTCCTTAATTTTGGAATTCTCATTGGACTTAACAAAAAAAATTCTTCCACCCTTTTGGCAAATCTGCCGCGGTCTTTGTTTTCAAGCGATATCTTAAACCACACGTCACTGTCTGAACACCCACTCTATGAAATACTGTAACATACATTAAAGAACTGTGAAACAAATACAGAATCGTAATAATATTTGGTCGGTGGTGATCTACATTTAAACCGTGGTATACTCTAATTATTGTAATTCTTGATCCACCAGCTCCTTTTTCGATTATCCGCTTAATTTTTTCATTCATAGAGAACTCTCAATTCCCACTTATCTTTAAAATACCTCTATGAATAAATATACCTACAAATCAAGTGTATAACAGCACTCATACTGTCTTAACCATGTTGAAGGTCTCTATTAAAGATTGTTTTGATTCTCCATCACTACCTTTCATAATCTCTACTGTAAAGAAGGGTCACTGCCAACTGCCAATTACTATTTAAATTGTTCCTATTCTTTGTTTTACCTTCTGAGGAGATTTTAACACTTGACTTACTGCTCTTTACCTACTGCATAACTTTAAGACTTATTATCTCCAATAGATGTGATCATGTTCTCTTCCAATATTAGCATATTGCTCGTTGTCCAATATTTCATTTTTAAAATTGTTAATTATTTGTGAAAACATTTTTCTTTTTACAAAGACACTATAGCAGTTGACATGGAGGTCATACGGAACACTTGATGCAATGGTTTAGGTACATACCAATTCTTTCTATGTTAAGAAAATTTTTATCTTATTATTAATTTTTTCATGTGCCATATTACAGCCAAAATTTTGAATGTCCGGTTACAGCTTGTTCTTGTAAATGTTTTACTATGGACATAACACCACGCAAGATTTTACACGATTCTTCTTAATGTTAAGTGAATAAACAAAATATTGTTCATTGCGGTTTTTTTGTTATTCACTTTTATTTATAGGTTTTCAGAAAATGTTATTAATGTGACTTTTAAATTTTAACAATTTTTTGGAAATTGTTTCGATTTTTTGCAATTCTAAAACCTTTTTCTAATATCTACGATTTTCTTTCAATTTTTCCTTCCCCTGTGTACCTAGCTCCGCCCGCACCAGTGTGACTCGATCAATTTTATAAAATGATTTTGCTTGTACCATAGGATGTTGATGAATGTTGATGAACAATCGATTGGTCTATTTGCATGGTGTAGCGATGACCTTTTCAATGAAGAAGGAAGTGCTAATAGCATCGCCGAAACCACCGTTAAAACGCAAAAAAACGGGTAAATGTGAGGCACGCGATTACAAAGCATGTGCGATATCCAGGAAAAATTTCGTTCTGGCTATTTCAAATCATTTGTTGGATTAGATCCTGGTTGTCGGCTAATCGCTGGTGGTGTACGAACACCGAATGGAGAAGAACCTTTTACTCTAATAAAAATCAAGAGTTCAACATTCCATTACAGTACATCTATGTAATGCAGTAATGTGCACGCAATCCCCCATGTAACAGGATTATGTGGCGTACACCAAAGAACGTCTGACACTAAAGGCTGAAACACAATGTGAGCGACGGCGTTTTTGTCGTGTTGCTCACATTGTGTTTTAGCCTCTATCTGCATTGAAGTGTTAGCTTTATCAAGCCGAAATTTATTGTGCAGCCATGACCCCCTTGCGGGGTTTAAACGAACCGCTGTGACTTGCGGCGTATACATTATGTGTATATATGTTTATGTGCATGACGCAAATTTTTCACGTTCGTTTATTCAATCGTAATTCTCAACACGTAAAGAAGGATAGTAGTAACTTATATTATTGAGTAAAATTTGTATATGTTCCGAAATAACAGGTAATATTTTAACATCATACATAGTAGAAAAATGTTTAAACGTGCCTACATTCCCTTCTTTTACTTCTCTTAACCATAAATTTAATTTATCTTGCAAACTCTTTATTTTGCCAGTTGCCTTGCATACTTGTTTTTATCGTATTTAATATTTCAAATACATATGTTCACCAAGTTTGCTAATTTGCTGCACCGATCACGACTAGCAAGCTGACAACAAAATTCTTCTTTATTAGTAAGCGCTTTAAAAAACGACATCAAATTGCATAACTAGCAAGGTACTTCGAAATGTATGAAGTAACCTAAGAATATCTAAAGCCGCAAACAGCCATAAGAAGGCACAAGGAATCCATAGCAATACGGTCTGCTCAAAACATGGGGTTAGGTCTGGATCATTTGAGTACCACATTTCATTATAGTTTTATTATAAAAAAAAAAAAATATATATTTAAAAAAAAAAAGGGAAGTCTGAAATAAAAAAAAAAAAAATCAAGTAAAAATATTTTTTTTTCCTTTTTGTTTACTTACAACTTAGGGGAATTCTGCGCCGAACAGCGCCTTGCACGCCTTCGCTGCGGCGTCTCTACGGGCCAGTGCTTTCGACTGGCCGTAGCCATTGAACAGCTGCCCGTCCACCATTATTTTGACATGAAGCGGCGGGACATTATTGCCCGCGTCAATGAATCCCACCGCAGGGCGCATCTATAAAACAACAACATTATATTATGCAACTATATTAAACAATAATACTTACTATCAACAACAGGCAGGTGGGGTGCTGATTCTGCCACCCTTTTGGCAAATCTGCCGCTGTCTTCGGTTCCTTCGGGGGTTTTTTTAAGGCTGAGGTGGACGGCTCGCATGGTTTCTTTTTCTATTAAAATGAATACAAAATTATTAAAAATAATTTATTATCGAATGGTAATCAACTTACTTTCTCCGGCGCAAATGTCTTCACAACCACCAATTTGTGCGCTTTTTGGTGCACTTTTTCCCCCCTATATGATAGGGAGTACTTTTGTGGTGGTGCTGCTGCAGACGTCGACGGTTGCGGTTCCTCGTCAGAGGAAGAAAAAAGCATTGGTGGTGCCGCACAAGATGGCAACTGACCAGGCCTTATTTCTTCCTCGTCAGAGGAAGAAAAAATGTTTTCCGAATTATCGTCTTCTTGCATTTTCTGTAATACGTAAATAAATTGTGGAGCTTTAGATAAAATTACATAATTATGATATATTATCAATTACTTTTAGATGTCACTATGCAAAGTAATATTTTTATCATTAACCCGCGAAACTCGCTAAATAAATCCAGCTTAAAACTAAATATCTTCACTTCCGGTTACGTTTGAATTTCAAGCACTATATAACTTGCTTAGCCTTTATTTAGGCCGTCATTCAAGGATTTGTTTCTCTCATCCGTCGACCAAAGAGAAGGGCTGTCGGCTTCTCATAAACTGCAATATTTAAAGGGTTTTCTAAATGGCGAAGCGGCCGCATTGATTAAGCACATCACAGTAACTGACGCAAACTACAAAGAAGCATGGTCTAAGCTTGTAGCCCGATATGACAAGAAACGTCATATCTTAAACTCCTACATAAAAGCATTCATCAATCAATGCAATTTGTCGCACCCGTCATCAACAATGTTGCGAAAACTCACGGACACATCTGATGAATTAATCCGAGGAATTTCAACTTTAGGAAAAGAGGCAATGGATAGAGATCCGTGGCTTATCTACCTCATCCTCAACAAAACTGATTCAGAAACCAAACAAGCTTGGGCCGAAGAGATTGCAGCCAATGACCTTCCCTCCTATCAAGACCTGATCAATTTTCTAAATAAGCGATGCGACGCCTTAGAAACTGTTGAGCCATCTATTAAGAGGACACAACCGGGAAAACCAGCAATCCGGGCCCTTCACTCCGACACCTCCAAAAGTTGTCCAGAATGTTCTGAAGAGCATCCACTTTTCCATTGCTCGAGGTTCAAGGCTATGGATATAATGGCTAAGCGTCAATTGGTAACTAAACACGCATTATGCTTCAATTGCCTTAGTAGTGGACATCACGCACAGAAGTGTAAGTCGAGATTTTCATGCCACTACTGTAGACAAGCACATCACTCATTACTGCATCTTAACCAGATAAAGTTACCGCACATCACTCATCAAGCAAGTCCTCTCACCTTCATTCAAACAATGGACTTTTTGAACCAAATAATGGTAATTTTTTGGGAGTAATTGAATTGCTTTCTGATTTTGTTCCAGAACTAAAAGTGCATTTAAAATCAATAACTGAAACGGAAAAAAGAGTTACATCATATTTTTCCCCGAAAATTCAAAACGAAATTATTTTACAACTAGCTTCTAGAGTTCTACATATAATAGTAAGTAATATTAAATCATCAAAGTACTTTTCCGTAATGATAGATTCTACACCGGATTTTCGCAAAAAAGACCAGTTGTCCATAATTATTCGGTATGTTAAAATAGCGCACCAAAAGCCAAGTGTTCAAGAAAGTTTCTTAAGCTTTGTAAATATAATGTCATCGACTGGAGAAAATTTAGCAAACGTCCTTATTGAGGAATTAAATGGATTAGGAATTAAAATTGCTGATTGCCGTGGTCAGTCGTATGATAACGCAAGCAATATGAAAGGCGAATATAAGGGAGTGAAAAGTCGAATTTTAGAAATCAACAACAAAGCATGGTATACGCCGTGTGGTGGACACAACATCAATTTAGTGATAGGAGATAGTGTTAAAAACACTATTAAAAGTCAGAATTATTTCACTACATTAAATAATTTATATAAGATTTTTGCTGCATCAACAAAGCGATGGGCTATTCAAGTAAAATATTTAAAAATTAATCTGAAGGCGCCCAGCGATACTCGATGGGAATATCGCTTTAAAAGTATAAAAGCTGTGAAATACCAGATTAAAGAAATTAGTCTTGCGCTAGATGAACTTAAAAATAGCTACCCAGATTGTAAAACTCTAGCTGTATCTTTAATAAAACAAATAAATTCTTATGAATTTATTGTATTGACAACAATTTGGTATCACTTGTTATCAAAGCTTCACATTTTCAGCCAACTGCTTCAACGAAAAGATATGGCAATTAATATTGCATTACAACATACAAGGGCTATGCTATTATCGCTTGATGATTTCAAAAACAATTTCGAAGAGATTATAAAAGAAGCACGAGAATCATCGGTAAAAATAAATGTAATAACAAAGTTCACTGAACGGCCTTTTCATGATACTCAAATATTAACAAGTAGAAACAACGACTGTCTTGATAACTCAGCAGAACCTAGTTTACCATTACCAAAACGGAGAGTACATAAACTCAAAAGATTGGCTGACTATTGTTATTATACAGACCATAAAAATATAGCAAATGATAAATATGACGATGTATATGTTATTAGTACAGATGATATACGAAATGAAGAAATTGAACCACCAGAAGAAGAAATTGAACCAATTGAATGCTGTGATGATATTGATATATGTGAGATCATTCCTGAAATTGATGATGAGTGTAACCATCTAACTGCTGAAGATAAATTTAAACAATCTTATTTTAATAAATTAATCGATGTTGTGAAGGATTCATTGCAAGAACGATTTGAATCGTATAATTCTTTAGATGAAATTTTTGGTTTTCTTTTCGATAATAAGAAGCTAAAAACTATGAATACAAATGAATTCAATACTAATTGTACAAAGCTGGTCAAACACTTGGAAGGCGATATTGAAGAGGTGGAATTTAAAAATGAACTTTCAATTTTAAAATATATTTTAGAAGATAATTTTACTATTATGGAAAATTTGGAATTCATTTTAGAAAGGAATTTGGAAGAATTATATCCAAATGTATGTATCGTATTTCGAATAATATTAACAATACCTATCACCGTTGCTCATTGTGAACGAACGTTTTCAAAACTAAAATTAATTGAAAATTATCTACGGTCTACAATGTCACAGGAAAGACTTTCTGGTTTAGCAATACTGTCGATAGAAAATGCAACAGCCAGAACAATTGATTTCAATGATATAATTGATGAATTTGCCAGTAAAAGAGCTAGAAAAATTACTTTATAATTTTTTTGTATTATTAAGATCAATAAAAATGAATTCAATGATTTCTAAAAAAAAAATTTTTGATTTTCTGCACAGGGCCCCCAAAAGTTACAGCACGGCGCTGCATACAACGTCGAAGCAACCCAGGTCAATCAAGTCAACAAAGGCGTTTTTCGTTTAATGATTTTATTTATTACTTTTAAAAATCAAGACACAAGACATTTCACACTTCTTTAATACTAATTCCAAACAGAAAATTTAATGCCTTTGCGCTGGCGTTCTGCCTCGCTTTTGTTGGCGTCGCACCAACAGCAACAAAAGAATCGCCGCTGACGATAACCTCTACTTTAAAGCTGGGCGCTGCCCCGAAAGGCCTGGCTTCCTGGCCTTGTTTGATGAAATGCGCCCTGGGCCGCATCTATATAAAAAAAAATATATATATATATTATTTAGATTAGTATGTTAACAGGGAAGTCTGTGCAAACCTGGTGTTGCACTTCTGATATAAAAATTGTCCCATCGAACATTTTCATATTGAAGTGCAATACTGGTGTTGCACTGAAGTTCCATTTAAATCAACATTTTATAAAAATAATACTTACAAACATTAGCAGAGCCGTCACCTGCATCTCTCTCCAATTTGATGGCAGCTCATGCCTCTCAGACCAATCCGTCTGAGTTTGTTTATGCATTTCAATTCTGTATGAAAAATATAATTCAGGGTAAGTTAATGAATCAAGTGGAAAGACACTTCGTTTTTTTTAAATGTTTTCGAGAAGATATTAGAGAAAACTGTACAAATTCAACTAGAAAAATATTTGAAAAGGAATAAGATAATAATCCCGGAACAGTCTGGGTTTCGAAAAAAGCATTCATGTGAGACAACAATTAATTTTATTGTCAACTAGTGAAAACAAGTGAAATAAATATATTATACCTAAACATTAGAAGTCTGCGGCACAAAATGCATGAAGTCCAAGCATTCTCAATAAAACATCAACAAATTGAAATAATAGTATTAAACGAGACTTGGACTTATACGAACGAAATACAATATTACCAGATGTCTGACTATTTTGGGGAATTTAATTGTAGGAATGACTCCAGAGGGGGCGGTACTGCTATATATATCAACAAACGCCTAAATTATCGTGTTATTTATAAAGACAAAAAATTCAACACAGTTATTATAGAAATAAAAACACTAGAAAAAATAAAATAAAAATAATGACAATGTATAGGTCACCTAACGAACATTTGCTAGACTTTATCCAATATTTTGAAAATATACTAGCCATATATAAGGATTTAATTTTCATAGGTGATACAAATATTGACCTACTAAAAGAACATAGAGCGACAACTATACTAACTAACATGATAACAGCCAACAACTTCTCGATAGCCAATAATGCCATAATAGAACATTATACAAGACAAGATATATCCTCACTCACAATAATTGATCACTGCATCACAGATCTGGTACACTCGCATAAAATGCAGATTTCTTTACACAATACTGCAATTTCTGATCACCGTATTATAATAGTCCATCTTGCGGCTAAATGTTATACAAAAAAACCTATGAAAGCAATTAGAATCCCAATAAAAAATAAGGAAAAATATAAACAACATGTCAAAAAACAAGTCTTAAATATGAAAAACATCTCAATTGAGAACATAATAGATATTATGAATGAAGCAAAAAGAACTACTACTACATATAAAAAACTCCGAACTAGATCAAACGCGTGGATAACTGATGAAATTATTATGGAAATGAAAGAACGAGACACCCTGTACAAACAGATGAAAACATACCCGAATAATCAGTATCTGAGAATTAAATATCAGAGAATGCGGAATGAAGTAACAGCCTTGGTAAGGAAAACAAAGGAAAATTACATAAATGAGAAAATCTTCTTAGCAGGAAAGGATACAAGGAAGTTATGGCATATTATCGACAGTGACATATTACATAAGGAAAAAACCAATATGCCTAGACACATACCGGAGATTAATTTAAACGGCTTATCTATAACAAATCACGAAGAAATAGCAAATAAAATTAACATCAACTTCAATGGGATTGGTGCCAATGTACAAAACACTATTCCAACCCTAAGTCCAACATTAAACAATATGCCGCTGACCTTAATTTTTTTAATGCCAACAAGTACAGAAGAAGTGGAAAATGTCGTTAATAACCTTAAAAAGAAGACAGCCCCAGGTAAGGATGGCATCACGATCGAAGACATAACAGATGTAATTGATTTAATCAGTCAACCACTTGCGCAAGTGATAAATACAGCAATCAGCAGTGGTATATTCCCAGATTGCCTAAAAACAACTGTAATCACACCTGTTCTCAAAGGAGGTAATCCTACAGAAATGAACAATTATAGACCTATAGCCCTAATAAGCAATTCAGGCAAAATATACGAAAAAATTATGGAAATCAGGATTAGGAAATTTATTACGGAAAATGGAGGCATAGACAGAAAGCAATTTGGCTTTCAATCCAAAAGTAATACAGAATTAGCTACAGCGGAAACACTCAACAAAATTAATGACTACCTGGACGAGGGTTATTATGTGGGAGCAGTTTTTATCGACTTAACAAAACTTTTGATACAGTTCATCACGGATTGTTGTTGGATTTTTTGTGCACACTAGGAATTCGAGGTGTAGCAAAAAAATTATTAAAAAGTTATCTATCCGGACGGCAAATCCAAACAAGAGTAAATGATATATTATGTGATACTCTAGTATCTACATGCGGAGTACCCCAAGGTTCAGTATTGGCACCATTACTATATCTGCTGTACATAAACAATTTACAATATGCTAAGCTACGTGGACAATACAATATTTTCGCAGATGACACTAATATAATATACAAAGCAAAAAAGATGGAAGATTTAGAATTTATGATGAATGATGATTTAAAATTATTTAAAACATGGACAGATGGAAATAAACTCAAAATAAATGAGGTAAAAACCAAATACATGATTTTTAAACAAAAAAATAAACCAGATACAAACATCAACATTAAAATAGGCCCAATTGGCATACAAAGAACCCCAGAAACAAATTACTTAGGCTTACAAATCGATGAAAAGTTAAACTGGAAAAAACACGTTGACAAACTAGTAAAAAAACTTACACCGTTGATTGGTGTATTAAAAAGAAATATTAAACTACAAAGACCAGTAGCGAATTTAATTTATAATGCACATATCCTGAGCCGCATTCGATATAATGTTATAAATTGGTCACAATGTTCGCAAAGGTTAAAAACAGATGTTAACATTTTAATAAATAGCTCTAAAAGCTCTGTATGGCCTGCCGTGGGACTCCGCCTCAAATCTAATCTATGAACAAACGAAGCAATTTACGCTGAAACAAATCATACAAATAGAAAAAGCAAAGTTCATGTACAACATACTAAGGAAAAACATAAGGACAAATATAGTAGTTGAACTACACTCGGATATGCACAATCACATGACAAGAAACATGAACAACATCGCCCAAAACCAATCAAGAACTGAAAGAAGACGACAGGGCCTATTAACCACTGCTGGACAATTATACAACGGACTGCCGAACAACATCAAATCGTTACCATCACTAAAAATGTTTGTAAAAAACTTAAAGAATTATTTGTCATAACTCCCTATTGTTAAATCTTTTGATATTTACTAAAATATGATACCTTTTTTTATAATCTAGATCTAAACTATCTATCTATTGTTACCATTTAATTTATTTTTTTATGAAATTAGTAATTTGAATACATATTGTATTATATTTAGATTCCCCAACTCTCATACCAGCTAAGCTGTCTGAGTGGGGTTAAATTACAATAAGAAAAATATATATCTTACACCGTGATATCGCTAACTGTTTTTTTTTTTAATTATGAAAAAAATGTTTCATAAAATTTGCAATTTGTGTCAAAATTTTTGACAGAAATCAAATATCTAATTTTCTTAGATAATTGGAAAATATTTGTTGATAATTGTTTTTAAAATAAAAAATTGCAATAAAAAAACCGAATTTAGGAAATATACTAAGCTATATATCTTAGATTTTTTAAAGCAAGGCTAGTTAGCCTTATGGTACCCATTCACTTACAGTTCGCCTGGAGGGCGTGGACTGCAGACTGATTTCCACCTCATCGAGAAATTTTTGTAGCTGTCGGTCTTTTTATGCATATATATTTTTTGTTTGCTTTTATTCTTGATTTTAAAATTAATTATATTTAAAATCGAATTGGAATAATGAAAAATGAAGGTGATTGTAGAGGTTATTAATATTTTACTTTATTTTCAGAGATCACAAATAAGATTTTTTTGGTGGTATTTCAACTTGTTATCAAAATTTAGTTATCAAATGATATTTGATTTGGTTTTGCTAATAAATACGAACATCATATTTAATCGAATATCAAAATTTATATCTTTAATTTTGTTTTTATTTCTTTTTCTCCAGATTTGAATGGTCCATCAACTTGCTACGCATGTTGAAATACTCATTATTGCCAGAATGCAAATGTTGAAATATTTGAGAAAATACTTTGCAAACAAAATTCTGATTTGTTCTGAGCGCTAAGTTACAGTAAGACTTTAATATTTCATTATATGTATTTATAATTAATTGAAGTAGATTTACGTAGGACAATATAGATAGTATGCCTTGAGTGAAAGGTTATTTATATGTAATTACAGTCGAACGAGATAAATTTATACAATAATTAGTTAATGCAATTAAGGTACTACGTGAACAATCAAGAACGTTCTCATTAAAAAGTGATACAAATCATCTGAAATTCGTTTACGAATTATATATTGTTGAAATGTATTATAATAAAATAATGCAATTCAGCAGAATATAACTCAATCCAACATGATTGGAATATCCTTAAATGATTGCTAAAATACCTAAGTGAAATTGATGATCAAAATTTCATCTCAGCATATTTGTACAAGTAAAACACAAGCAAAATAATATTTATAAAATTTATAAATTTAAATGGACGGGTTGGGAGACAAATAATATATAGAATCGATTAAGTATAGTATATATAGAGTTAACATCAATCATATTCGAAGTTCCGACTTCCTTGCCATAAAGCTAAGCTACCTTACTCGATAGTCTTTTATTATTTCAAGGAGATCTAATTTAAGTAAAATGATTTAATGCCGGATAGGTATGTATCAAGGTGCCATTTTAAGTTTATCTGATTAAAAAAAAGTTTTATTGTATATTCAACTCATCGGAGATTTCAATAATTTATGGTAATTAAACAGTAATCATCACAATTGCATGCCACTTGATTTCTACTTTTTCGAATAACAAAACCAGCTTAGGAAATCAAATGACTGCAGTCAGTCACATAGGTGACGTGACAATCACAATTAGGCTCTAATATTGTCTACATATGTATGCAATATGGAACATTTTTATAACCCAGATGAAATCTAAAGGGTGTACTTTAGACCGGGAGATGATTACAGAAAATTCCATGTTATTTGTTACAAGTATGGCGACCCTTAAAGGGTCAAATTAGGTGATTTAAGAAATGAAAATCATAATTTTAGGCCTGGCCTGGCGACGGTTCCAAATAGTCGCCATACAGCTGCAAAGACGTAGATTTTTTTAATTATACAAACGATCGTTACAGTATTGCCATACCCTTTCTTGGTGTTGCCGTACAAAACCATTTGTTTTCACTTTATTTAACTTTTATTTGCATCTAGGGTATAATATTACTGGTCTTAAGCCAATTATAACCTTTTCTCTTGTTTATTTATAATTTTGTTAATCATATTATATTATTATAGGAATGAATGACAATGTATACTACCAGCGAGATTGTGGACCGAACTACACTGTCACAGAATGCGGTGGTGATATTTGCGATATTTGTGCGCGTGGCTTATGTAATAATAAATATACTATAAGTGGGCATGTTAAAAAAAGTCAGCATTTCTAAAATGAGAAGAATTTCATTTCTTTTAATTTTCGGAAAATTGGTATTATGTGATTGTAACTATATATAAACTATATATAAATATTATACATAAATTCTTAAAAAAAATTCAGAAACTTATTCTCGCACTCATTCTGATTGGAAATCAACACTGTTTACTATATTTTACCTTCACTAATCTAATCCTATTACACTTTTAAGTCATTAGATCAACGATTGAAAAAAAAATGTAAAAAAAACCAATATAAAAAGTAAATTAGATACAAACCTTTATTTATCAGATATAAAAATTCTTTTGTGAACGCTTACTTGCTTGCTTGCTGCTTGCTTAACGGTGAAACTTACCAATGAATGATTCAGCAGAAGCATTGCCTAAATTCATAAAAAGCATGGGACTGCCACAGTTGCTTGATTGTTAAATGCTGAAACACAATTGGAGCGTTCATACAGCTTTATGCCCAGCATTCTGCTCTGACTGGAAAAGTCGACTTGAACACAACTGGCGTTTTTGACATTTGCTACTTTAACTTGTTTATGTTGAGAATATTTATTAAGGAACGACAGTTAATTAGTCCGATTTTCCAAAATTACTATTAATGCATACTTTTTTGGATAGTTTTGAGATGTACCAATTATATGTAAAAATAATACCGAGTTTTTTTTTTACGTTTTTGGTACCTGTTTACTTCTTAAATGTGTCAACAGAAGCCATTATTCGACATTCGAACAGTTGGCAATATTAAAAATTTCCTACGGGTGTGGTGGAAAGAAAAGAGCACGAAAATGACAGATTCAGTGGCAGTGCTAGCACCTAGAAGCAGAACACAATTCACTATCAGGTGCATTCAGAGCCATTCGGAGGCCGAAAAAAGCTATGACAGAATAAAGGTCGAACGAAAATTCTAGAGGCCGTGCGTTCAGGTGCACGCAGAATGTCACATAATGTCGCATTTTCAGTCCCGAGCACATTTTACGCTACGGTCTGGTAGGACTATTAAAATGGAGACGAACAAATTTTGTGACAACTGTCGCCAAATAAGGCAAGCAACCAATTGACAGATAATTGGGCCGAAGGTATACAGAATATAAGTTGTTCCCATTACGAACCACGTTCCACTATTACGTGACGAAATATCGTGAAATGTATAGGAAAGTAAGTACATAGAACACATTACTCTCTCTCCTCTCTCTGTCTTTCCTATTATATTAAAATGTATATACATTAGTCACAGAATTACGTAACACGATATCAGCTGCAATGTGTCAAAATTTTAATGGGAATACCTTGATTCGGATTGTTAATCTACTGTTATTTTCGTTTGAACATCAGTTTCGCTCTAGAGGCAACCGAAGTGCCACTGACATATAATAAGAATGGACTGAGCCATCCTATCTAATTCCAATATTTAAAAACGACACAAATTTCTGCTAAAATCTATTTGTACCACTGACTTATAACAATGGCAAGCTTCCTTCCTTCCCTAAAAACTTCTCGTCTGGGTTGGGCCATACGGATATAATAAGAATGGACTGAGCCATCCTATCTAATTCCAATATTTAAAAACGACACAAATTTCTGCTAAAATCTATTTGTACCACTGACTTATAACAATGGCAAGCTTCCTTCCTTCCCTAAAAACTTCTCGTCTGGGTTGGGCCATACGGATTCATGAACGCGCGGTATAACTTTGAGTTCAAGCTACTGTGGCAGTACCATACTTTTTATCAACAAAAAAAAAAACTTGCACTGCAATGCAACGCATTTCGATTTCGAATCGATTTGCTCGTATAATCCTAATATTTTTTTATATAGATGGAAAAAGGTGTATCACTTGGTGATAGATTGGCATTTGCGTGTAAATATTTAAGTGATACGAAGCTAGTAGATTATGTTAAAGTAATGATCCACACATGTACAGAGACAGCAGATTTAAATGGACTGTTATTAACAGGAGAATCAAATGACGGAATAAATTTGCTTCAAAGTTATTTGGATTGGACACAAGATGTGCAGACTGCATCATTAATTGCTATACGATTTTTGCATCATGATATTTTCTCAGAATATCGAGTACAATTTTGGATCGCCAGGTAAATTTAAACAAAGGTTTGTTATCTCTTTAAACTTGTTCGTCAGTTAAACTATCAGGAGCTAGATGATGATTGTGATGATGATATTGAGACATTTATATATGTACTGTAGAAAGAAAGATAGCAAAAGTGGTGAGTATCGGTACTCGAATAAAACGAATACTAGTAAATCATGCTTAAAGAAATAGGGAACTTTTATTTTTAAAACAGTCAGGCTTTAGACCCTCCCAAGTACAAGAGAAAAATCAGACCAATAGTTGTTGGTTAAAACTTCAAAGTAGTTCGATCAAAATTGCATATATGTATCTTTCTGCTTGCAGTTATTTAGATTTATTAGATGCGTGGAATCTATGGGAAAAACGTGCTGAACTTGAAATCAAAATGGAGAATACTCGATCTCCTGTAAAGCCAACTCGATCAGTTTTCTTACTATGCAATTTTTGTGGAAAATCTGTATCTGCAGCTCTGCATGAAGAAGCACGAATACGTAACGCTTCATCCAATTTGAATAAGGTAAAATTTTTCAAATTTTGTGCGTGCGTTTTGTATTTTTTTATGTCTTACTATTTACATTTTCAGCTTTCATCATGTCCAAATTGTCGTAAACCATTACCTCGATGCTCCCTGTGTCTTTTACACATGGGTACTAGTAATTTTTTACACAACAGTCCAGGTCATGAAAGCTTAGGATGGCAATCAAAACCATTTTCTAAATGGTTTTCTTGGTGTCAGACTTGTCGACATGGAGGTCATACGGAACACTTGATGCAATGGTTTAGGTACATACCAATTTTTTCTATGTTAAGAAAATGTTTATCTTATTATTAATTTTTTCATGTGCCATATTACAGCCAAAATTTTGAATGTCCGGTTACAGCTTGTTCTTGTAAATGTTTTACTATGGACATAACACCACGCAAGAGTTTTGACGATTTCCAATTTTTTCAGGAAATATGATTGCGATTACTAAAATAACATTGAAAGGAACAAGATAAGTACAATTTTTTTTTTTAAATGTTTGAAATACATATATTTAAATTTTGGCCATTTTTTTGAAGAGCCATTTTGATGCACTTATACTAAAAAATTTTGATTTTGATTGAGATGCAATGCACTTATACTAAAAAATTTTGATTTTGATTGAGATGCAATGCATTTCCATATCTTTCTTAATTGCTGCCTTACTACCTACACTGCCTACATATTTAAATAGCCTTCATACTTAAATTGTCTACCTACTTAAATTACCTTACTACCTACACTGGTAGATAATGTTGTTATGTATAAAAAAATATATTATATAGTCCTGCTTCCGATGCACAATATTTTACCTGACTTTGTGTTAATGTCAATTTCTTAAATGTTGAATCCTTTATGGTGTTGGACGAGTACAAATTTCTCCAAAATCCTTCAAATCGAACATAGTACCAGAGGAAAGTGGTCATCTGATTGGGATTTTTACTTGGCATGCACATGTCATGCATGAATGAATAAAACTGCTGTTTTCATACAGACTATACCAGGTGTGGGCACGCATGAGGTCAATGAGAGCCGCATGCCGGTTGTTCTTTTAGGTTCTAGGCTGAACATTAAAAGAATGATGTGCTTTGAACTGTAGAACGCTTACCTCTGGTGGGGGGAATTTTAGCACAAAGCTAAATCTGAAAACTGGGAAGATTAATAGAAACGCTCTCCAATGATTTTTAAAAACGACTGCCTTTTTATTATGTTACTGCTTTTTTATATACAATTGTCTTACCTAAGTTTATTTAATGAACAATATTTAATCCTACTGGCTAGTGGCTGTGTATACTTTTAGTTGTTTCTGATTCTCCTGAAGAATGAGATCTTTTTTGCCACTTTTTTACAAATATAATGTATAAATTTATTAAATTTTAATTTACAGTCTATAACTACCCCTAAATACTTTATTTCCTTGACTAGTTCAATATTTTTGTTGTCCATTTCCATTTATTCCATTTAGGAAACTGGGGATACTTGATTACCCCTTTTGTTTTTGAGTCGTATTATTGTTATATTAGCCTGTATTATAAATGCAATGGTATCAACCATTAAGGCATTTACTTCAGCTTACACAGTAAAAATGACATTTTCTTTAATTAATAAATAAAAGGGTTATTGTAGTAGTTCTTACTTGGAGTCAAATTTACCATGTCTCCCCTTCTAAGGGAGACTTGATTCCACGTGTCGGTTGACTTGATCCGGTAAGACCAAGTGTCCCAAAATCAGATTTTATTTAATAAAAGTGAAGCTCAATTTAAGGTTTGAATTCAGTCTTTAATCGTATTACAAAAAAAAAAAAAACAAAAAAATTAACATAAAATAAATTTTTAAGAATCAAAAAACAACAACTTTTCTTATAAAACTATACTTAAACAATTTGCTCAATTTAAGGTTTGAATTCAGTCTTTAATCGTATTACAAAAAAAAAAAAAAACAAAAAAATTAACATAAAATAAATTTTTAAGAATCAAAAAACAACAACTTTTCTTATAAAACTATACTTAAACAATTTGCTCAATTTAAGGTTTGAATTCAGTCTTTAATCGTATTACAAAAAAAAAAAAAACAAAAAAATTAACATAAAATAAATTTTTAAGAATCAAAAAACAACAACTTTTCTTATAAAACTATACTTAAACAATTTGCCACAATTCAAATTATTCAATTTTAAATTTTCGCAACGACTTCTGAAATTGAAATACACCTACACGTTTTGAAGAAGACTTAAAAATCGGTTGTGGAAGTTTTTTTATAATTTGATTTTTAGCAATTTCAGAGATATCATCTTTTGAAGGCCATTTAAAACGTTTATCGTCAATTTTTTTCGCAAAGCGAATTTCATATCCGTCTGTGGTGTCATTTTTAATTTGTCCGATGAAACGGTGCAGAATGTTTTTCTCTGAAATGCAGTTCACGATGACCCAGTCTCCAGCGGCTATATTTTTATTGTTCCAGTCGACATTTTCGGATTCACTTGACATACTATAATCGGAAACTACTAAATCTGATTCAGCGAATGGCGGCATTATTTCTTCTTCAGCCATTGCTGAGTCCTCTAAAAGTTTCAACATTCGTTTTACTCGTATTGCGTCGGCTTTGCATTGCACCTCCTTCTTCTTTTCTTGCCTTGCCCTTATTTCTGCTTCAATAGCTAATTTCTCTGGGGTGTCTGTTAGTATCTTGGTTTGTCCTTTCTTCCTTCCTTTTCTTGTATTCTTTCTTGGTTCAGCCTTTGGGTGTGGTCTTATCATTTCAGGAGTTTTGTAACTTCCTGGAGCTTGCGGTTTTGGCGATCCAGGAATGGCTCTGGATGTGGAAGGAACATCCATAAGATTTAGAACAGTCGCATAATCTACAGTAGTTGGGGCAACAGTTGGAGCAGTTGCAATAGTTGAAGCAGCCACAGCTTCAACAGTAGTTATTGTAGACACAGATTCCGGATTGTCCCGATCAGTAACATAACTTGATAAAAACTCATCATCAGTGAATACGTCGGAATTAAATGGTGAAATACCAGTCACACGAAACCCATTTTGAATGTTTCTCGGTGTCATAGCACTAGGAAAAGATTTTCCCAAGCATCCGGCAATATCGTATATTGTTAGTGGTCTTCCAGAATGAGAAGTCATCCAGTCATCGCATGCTGAATTGTAGTAAGCCTTTAAAGGTCCAAAAATTGTCCTATCAAGAGGTTGTAGTTTGTGAGAAGTGTGTGGAGGAATCGTGAGTAAATGGATGCCATTTTCTTGGGCAAAATTCAGTGATTCTATGCTTATATGACTCTCATGATTGTCAAAGATTATTAGGCATGGATTGTCTTTAGAACAATTTGAGTACTTTTTGAAATGATTGAGGAAAAGTATAAAAGTAGGGGCAGTCATCCATCCACTTGGATGAACAGCTCCAGTTGTGCCAGGTGGTGCATTATCGACCATTCTCTCTTGCCAGTTTTTCCTAGGAAAGATCATAAATGGCGGTAGATGGTTTCCAATTGCATTTATGGCGGCGCAGGCAGTCACTAATTCACCACGTTCTCCGGAAGTTACTTTTCCGACCTGCTTTTCACCCCGACATGCTACAATTTTTCTTGGTTTATGGACGGTGTTGATGCCTGTTTCGTCTATGTTCCATATTTGCTCTGGACCAAAGTTAAAACGGTCTTGTAGACTACGCAAGTTATCGAAGAATTTAGAGACATTATGTCTATTGAAACTGGTAGCTCGGCCAATACTTGTTGCTTCTGGTACGCGTAACGAAAGCGTCGTTTTCCTTCTCATGAAACCATAAAACCAATCATAGCTGGCTTCTCCTTTTATATCCCACTTTGGTGGATATCTTTTTCTGTTTTGTTGAGCAAATTGGTATGCTAATTGGCGTACATTATATGCAGTCAAGCCATGTTTCAACTTGCTAGCCTTTTCTATATAAGCACACAGATTTTTCTCCTCTTTGTCTGTGAAAATTTGAGACTGTCTATAATTTGGAGTGTAGCTTATTTCTTCTGCCTGCTCATTCTGTTTTCGAGCATACCTTTTTAAGGTCATTACAGGCACATCAAAACTCTTTGCTGTACCCCTGATTGAATTGCCTTCTAATACTGCCTGCACAGCTTTTTTCAGTTTGCCTATATCCAAAGACTTCCTCTTCTTAGATCCTTCTTTTGTTTTGTATACTCGCGGCATTATGGATACTACAAGATAATAAAAAAAAAATTTATAGCCGTCCCTTCAAAATGAACATGGAACACTTGATCCACGAATCAAATCTCCCACAATTGTACGTACCATGTGTCCCCAAAGGAGAATTTTTTTTTAACTCAGCCCAAAAATCCACCTGAAACGTTACCTTTGACAACGTATAGCAAAATCCACAGGCGTCTAGATATATTATATCGTGAGTAATGAAGCAGTACGAATATTTATTTTGAAAAGTATTTAAAATCGAATATAAAGCTTACCAAAAATAAAACCAAATATCACAAAACACTGCGCCGCTAACCGTGCATGTCGACGCCGCGATTGACAGCTGCTACTATAACATGAAGTTAGCTTAACTTAATGACAACAAGTATTGCCAGTCGAAAAAAAATTACTGTTCATAGCAGCGACAAAAACTCTGTGTACCACGTCTCCCATAAGGATCAAGTGTCCTCAGTTTCCCCTAGTGTTAGTAAAACCTACTTACTGCATAACTGCGTCCATTTAAACACTTAAAAACCTAATTCTTGTTACTTGCTTCTAATCTTTGTTTAATCTTTGGAGGAAATCTCCAATTTAAATCACTGATGCTACCGAAAAAGTTACTAATTTTTACTTAAAATCAAATTCTTTAAAGTAGTTACTTGCCGCTTAAACAACGATTTTGTGGAACACTCATCTTCTGAGATTGCTCTGCTCCAATTAGAAACCTACCTATGTACCTACCTACCTACTTACCTACTGCATAAATGCGACCATTTCAACAATTGAAACATAATTCTTTCAACTAGTTACTTCCCGAATATACCACGATTTTGTTGAATTTTTGAAGAACACTCGTCATCTGAAATTGCTCTGCTCCAATTTGAAACCTACCTACTTACCTACCTACTTACCTACTGCATTACTGCGACCACTTTAATGATCTTGAGGAATGCATTTCCTCCTATTCGCTGTTTACTCTATTTAAGTGCCTGTGGAAGGACTTGGTTTTACACTGCCTACCTACCTACCTATGCTAGCTAGTTTGCTCTTCTATGTTCAAATCTTAAAATAGATAATAATGGTTTTGAAACCATAAGCAGGAAAACGTATGATATTCCTTAAATACGAAGCTTTGGCAAAAGTATACATATTCTTATTCAATAGTTAAGTCTCACACTATGACACTACTGAATTATCCTTTAAAATATGCATTATAGCCTACTCGAACTGGAGAAAACAAAATTTCCAGTTAACAAATTGCTTGGGACATACCAAATTTACATGAACTAACGAATTGCGGTAAAATACCACGGATATAGTACTCACTAGGTTTATTGCAAGACGCCGTTCGTTATCCACATCTAACTAACTTTAATAGGCGATATTAGTTGACTTGTTTAATTATGACAGGTCTACGCGAGACGCGGTTCACTACCCACAAAGTCCGAGCAAGGTAGAACCAGTACCCGCGGAGGATAATATTCCACAACGTACAAATATATTCTAGCCAATGCTTTGACATCGAACCTTCATCTGGTAGAATAAAATAATGTATTGATTACCTGTTCTTTCCGATTAATTTTCAAATTAAATTAAATAAAAACAGAGTCAATTACACCATGGCTCTCTACTGCCGGGAACGGTCAAAGTTAACAACAGCTTTCAATACAGATAGAGATGCAAATTATAAGGTTTAAAGTCCTGCTAAGAAATCAGACTGCACTCTGTGTAATACCAGACAATAAAAGTGGCAGAAACGTAACCTACGTGTACACCCTTTACATTGAGGTAGCCAGAGTAATAAAAGATTTATTAGAAAAATGTTACTCTCTGATTTTGAAGACTTGAAAATATCAAGCAAATATGAAAAAAAAAAAATCAATCGGGAATGTAGCACTTTTAAAAATAATATAAATATCTCCAGCTTGAGGGAGCCATGTCTAAGGCCTAAGGGCAACGGTAGACATTTTGTCCTGAAGTTAAGCTGGTTCTGCCTTGTTGAACTAAACAAAAATTCATATCACGTATGACAGCATTTTACGCGCTACTACTGTGGCAGTTTTTATTTTTTTCTTATATGCATGGATAACAAGCGGCCATATTCAAAGAAACCCATGTAAGTGATCCTATTCTATCGCAGATCCTAGACATTGTAAAGGTATCTACCTTGAGAAAAAAAAAACTTTTAAACAACCACATTCTGCAAACAACACAAGTTGCAAGGCAACAAACAATTGAAGAATCGATTTTTCAAAAAAGTACAATTGTTTAATTCAAGTCTTACCTACCTACCTAAACTGATTGTGATTTCTTTTATTCACATCGCCTTTTCTGTAATTTAAGTTGAAATTCATAATGTCTGGATGATCAAAATCTACCCAAATGATTTTTTCTGTTCCTTTGGAATGTTTCATTGTCATCCATTTCTATCTTTTGCTCCCCAATGCATTCCTATATAATTTCATCTTGACGTCTAGCTGCTTCATCTAATTCATGTGGTTCGATTAGTAGCATAGTTCATAAGAGCTTTTTCATGACTGTATGTTGATTACAAATAAATAAATTACCTTTCCCCAATTAACTGCAGGCGATTTCCTTAATTTTGGAATTCTCATTGGACTTAACAAAAAAAATTCTTCCACCCTTTTGGCAAATCTGCCGCGGTCTTTGTTTTCAAGCGATATCTTAAACCACACGTCACTGTCTGAACACCCACTCTATGAAATACTGTAACATACATTAAAGAACTGTGAAACAAATACAGAATCGTAATAATATTTGGTCGGTGGTGATCTACATTTAAACCGTGGTATACTCTAATTATTGTAATTCTTGATCCACCAGCTCCTTTTTCGATTATCCGCTTAATTTTTTCATTCATAGAGAACTCTCAATTCCCACTTATCTTTAAAATACCTCTATGAATAAATATACCTACAAATCAAGTGTATAACAGCACTCATACTGTCTTAACCATGTTGAAGGTCTCTATTAAAGATTGTTTTGATTCTCCATCACTACCTTTCATAATCTCTACTGTAAAGAAGGGTCACTGCCAACTGCCAATTACTATTTAAATTGTTCCTATTCTTTGTTTTACCTTCTGAGGAGATTTTAACACTTGACTTACTGCTCTTTACCTACTGCATAACTTTAAGACTTATTATCTCCAATAGATGTGATCATGTTCTCTTCCAATATTAGCATATTGCTCGTTGTCCAATATTTCATTTTTAAAATTGTTAATTATTTGTGAAAACATTTTTCTTTTTACAAAGACACTATAGCAGTTGACATGGAGGTCATACGGAACACTTGATGCAATGGTTTAGGTACATACCAATTCTTTCTATGTTAAGAAAATTTTTATCTTATTATTAATTTTTTCATGTGCCATATTACAGCCAAAATTTTGAATGTCCGGTTACAGCTTGTTCTTGTAAATGTTTTACTATGGACATAACACCACGCAAGATTTTACACGATTCTTCTTAATGTTAAGTGAATAAACAAAATATTGTTCATTGCGGTTTTTTTGTTATTCACTTTTATTTATAGGTTTTCAGAAAATGTTATTAATGTGACTTTTAAATTTTAACAATTTTTTGGAAATTGTTTCGATTTTTTGCAATTCTAAAACCTTTTTCTAATATCTACGATTTTCTTTCAATTTTTCCTTCCCCTGTGTACCTAGCTCCGCCCGCACCAGTGTGACTCGATCAATTTTATAAAATGATTTTGCTTGTACCATAGGATGTTGATGAATGTTGATGAACAATCGATTGGTCTATTTGCATGGTGTAGCGATGACCTTTTCAATGAAGAAGGAAGTGCTAATAGCATCGCCGAAACCACCGTTAAAACGCAAAAAAACGGGTAAATGTGAGGCACGCGATTACAAAGCATGTGCGATATCCAGGAAAAATTTCGTTCTGGCTATTTCAAATCATTTGTTGGATTAGATCCTGGTTGTCGGCTAATCGCTGGTGGTGTACGAACACCGAATGGAGAAGAACCTTTTACTCTAATAAAAATCAAGAGTTCAACATTCCATTACAGTACATCTATGTAATGCAGTAATGTGCACGCAATCCCCCATGTAACAGGATTATGTGGCGTACACCAAAGAACGTCTGACACTAAAGGCTGAAACACAATGTGAGCGACGGCGTTTTTGTCGTGTTGCTCACATTGTGTTTTAGCCTCTATCTGCATTGAAGTGTTAGCTTTATCAAGCCGAAATTTATTGTGCAGCCATGACCCCCTTGCGGGGTTTAAACGAACCGCTGTGACTTGCGGCGTATACATTATGTGTATATATGTTTATGTGCATGACGCAAATTTTTCACGTTCGTTTATTCAATCGTAATTCTCAACACGTAAAGAAGGATAGTAGCATTGTGTATAGAGTATATAGTGGTTGCAAGTACAACTTGTTAACTGCTCGCTAGATGGCCCTGGTTGTACCGTTTTAAACCCAATGACTTTAATTCTTGTTAAAAGCGAATAATTATTTGAATAAGCATATAAGTATTAATCGAATAATTTTGCAAAAAGAATTTTAAGTCCAAAATTTATTATTTTCAATAATAATAATCATTTTGAATAATCAGTTTAATTCTCCTTGTAGCCAAACAGAGAAACTTTTATACGTATAAAAGATTCGTAAAAAGCTTTATAAATGTGTATACATTTAGTATAACAAGTATAACCTTTATACTAACCAGAGTAGGCTGAAGATGTTCTTTATGAACACATTTTGTGTATTTTCCGCCAGCCTCCTCTCCTAGTTGTCTTCATGCGATCGTTAGCTTGCTTGCTTTTTGGGTGATTACATTGTATGAATGTGTATTTTTATTGAACATGATAGGATATGTGTATTGTTACTTTACAAATACATGCGGGCTTTCTATGGAAATCGCAAATATTTCGACCGATATATTTAATTAGTTATTCTGGCTAAACGTTATGATAATGGATCTTAGAACTTTAGTTGTATTTCAACTTTTCTGGCGTTTGCGCATTTTGATAGGTTTTTGGTGATTATTTAAATTTTATATTGGGTTGGATTTTCTGACTTTGTTTTCGATATTACTATTGACTTGGGATTTTCTGGAATTTGTTGACGACTTTGGATTAATTTGGTTTAGTTTGGCTTTGATTTTCGGCTTGGCTATTGAATTGGGATATTCTGGAATTTGTTGGCGACTTTGGCTTAATTTGGTTTATTTTGGCTTTGATTTTCGGCTTGGCTATTGATTTGGGATATTCTGGAATTTGTTGGCGACTTTGGCTTAATTTGGTTTATTTTGGCTTTGATTTTCGGCTTGGCTATTGAATTGGGCTATTCTGGAATTTGTTGGCGACTTTGGATTAATTTGGTTTATTTTGGTCTTGATTTTCTTGCTTTTTTTTATTTAAATTGATATTAACTTTACCTTACGATTTCGCTTTCGATTTAGGAATTTGCATTTTCAAAACTGTTGCATCTGCTGAGTTTAATTTTGATTTTGTATTTTCAATTCGAAATTTTTTTTTTAATTGGTCAGAATGGGCCGGCGTTGCTTTTATATTAATTGCAAAATTACCGATCATGCCTGCTCACAAATCAGTTTTTTTCAACTGCCTTGTGATGAAAGGCGTGATATGTGGATTCTCCACTGTGGTGGAATAAAGTTCCAGGTAAATATTGAAAACATTAAACATGTTTTCATATGTGACAGGCACTTCCGCTCGGAAGATATAACTTACAAAGGATCAAGAGCAAGCTTAATAGCAACTTCTATACCCCTGCCTTCAGATTCATCGTTTTGTAAGTGCAGTGAATATAATATTGATCCCTTATGTAAGACAGAAGTTCCTTACAAATCTAGGACAGTACACAAAAGAAATTATGTTTCAACAACGCAGGATTATTCAAGTATTCTTCCTGATATAACGGAGACTTATTCTCCCCCTTCACCAGACTTAGTGGTCAATCGCAGTGAAAATGTGAAAACATATATACGTAATTATAACATACAATTCGTCCCTAACAGAAATACTCCATCCCCATCTCAGTTTTTAGAACCACCTGAAAAGAGGGTTCCATCACCAACTGTATTTTGCAATTCAAAGGAAACGAAAGAACTTGAAACTGCAAGTTGCTCATTTAAAGCGTCTCCTTCATGCGAAAATGAAAATATTAATGAGTTGCTTAAAAATGAAACAAGAGATGTGAAGGCTTTTTTGAGCGCGCAATTATTCCATAAATTTGGTCCGGGAAAAGCATGGTCCTCTGATCAAAAAGACGTGTTTTTAAAGATATACTTTAAATCTCCAACATGCTATAAGGCAATGCAATCAATGGGATTTTCGATGCCACACACTTCAACAATAATGCGCTGGCAAAGTGAAATTATTGTTTCACCGGGTATAAATCAAAGCATTATTAATTTACTGGAACACAAATGTGAGAAATGGAGCACTTTAGAAAATAAATGTATCTTATTATTTGATGAGATGGCTATTAAAAATGAATTAGAGTATAATTCACGTGAAGATCTTATTTATGGATTCACAGATTTCGGGAATGGCGATCGTACAGACACTGTAGTGTCTTCAGCACTTTTATTCATGGTAAGAGGTCTAAACTTAAATTGGAAACAATCGATTGCTTATTATTTAGGAGCTGTTACTGCACTTAAACTAAAAGAAATTATATTAGAAATTCTTGAGGCTTTGTATAATATTGGGTTGAATGTAATTGCTGTTACCTGTGATCAAGGATCAGTGAATCGAAAAGCCTATGCAGAATTGGGATGTACAGTAGATAAGCCTTACCTAGAAATGGGGAATAGAAGGATAGCTTTATTGCATGATCCTGTACACTTAGTAAAAAGTATCAGGAACTGCTTACTAAAAGCCGACATTGAATGCGAAGAGAAAAAAATTTCTTGGAAAATCGTTGAGACAATTTTTCGAGAGGAAGAGAATGATACTATAAAAGCGTGTTTTAAGCTGACGGAAAAACATATTTATCCCGATAGTTTTGATAGGATGAGTGTGAAGCTTGCTACACAAGTACTTAGTAGGCAAGTTTCTATTGGAATCCAATTAGGTGTTCATTTAAATATATTTCCGCCTGACAAAATTGAAACGGCTATCTACACTGCAGAATCGTTTCAAAAACTAAATGACCTTTTTGATTGTTTTAATAGTGTCACAAGGTTTTCTGCAAATCCCCAAAGATGTGCATTATCGGATGATAAAGATCATCAGAATGTTTTAGAAACCTTTCACGAGTGTCGAACCTGGATTCGTAAGTGGAGACATTTAGGTCGAATGAAAAGACCATATTGCTTTGATGGTATGCTGCAAACAATTAATGGCATTTTTCATGTATGGGAAAACGTAAAAAATTCTCAAAGTTACATCATAACATCACACATTAACCAAGATCCACTAGAAAATAGCAGATGTAAAGGTAGCTACGAACGGAATCCTTCAGCCCTCAGATTGTCGAGAAATCTTAGACAAATAGTTTTCCAAAATCTCGCTCCCACTATGAATACTTGTTATAACATTGCTACTGAAGAAACTCTTTTAAGTGAGTCTTCAATCTCAACTCTACCCGAAGAAGATATCTCGGTATTTGAAGAGATTTCTGAGGACTTTCAAAATAACGAAATCGAAACCTTTATAGAGGAAATTTTTAATGATACACAGAATGACGATAACCAGGGATTCTCGGAAGTGCAAATGAGGGAACTGGTTAATTTAATAATAATAGAAGATGATTGTGATGAAGAAGAAGAAGAAAAGGAAGAAGTTACCGAGGAAAGAAAGATTAATGAAACATCCTTATTAAATAGTCACGCCGTTGTCTACTTCGCAGGTTATGTAGCAAATAAAATAGTGAATTCTTACAACTGTTCTACTTGTAGAGCATTTATGCTTCGAACTAATGAGGATGAAAAAATTGATGACTACCTTATAAAATTAAAAGCATATAAAGTAAGCGGTAGAAGCTCCATCTACGGTAATTTAAAAGTACCTTCCTTAGCATTTATACAATTCATTGAAAATCTATATGAATTATTTAATGAAAAAATTGGGACCATAAAACATGAGGTCCGAATATCGGAAAAATTTGTAGATATATTTAACAAAGTTATGACTAATCGCTTTTGCTCTGAACATAAACAGCAAATTATTAGCTTTATTGCAAAAGTCTTAATCAGATTTTACACACGTAAAATCAATAAAGCGTTATCCTTAAAATCTAAAAAGAAGAAGGATCGCATGCAAATTCTAGCAGGAAAATAATTAATGGGGTTTGAAAATGTGCTAACACTTCTGATTAATTTCAGATCCGAAAAATTTATTTAATTTTGATGACATTTTTATTTGTCAAATATAAAGTACGGGTATTATTACGCCAATACCTGCATTGAAGGAGGCATAAATGACTCAACAATTATTATCCTTTCGGATAGTCAAGCTGCTCTCAAGACTAAAACTCCTTCACTATTAAGTCAAGGATAGTTGGGAGTGTCTGCAAACCTTACAAATTTCGTACCAACGTACCAAATAAATTAGCACGTATCAAAATGATATATTTGTAATGACAACGCTGATACGGTGCACCTAATTAATTAAATTAAATAAATATATAAATTAAATAAATTACTTCTACCTTTGTTGCATTTCAAGTATAAATAGGGCAGTATTAAAAAAAATTCATTAAAGATACATGATTATTCCAGATAAATTGCTTTGCATGAATAAAAATATTATATCTATGAATAATAAAGAAATTCAATATACATATTACAATTCAGTGCTAATGTAAAATTCATTGCTAATAACAATAAGGTGAACACAAAATTGTATATATGTATAAATATCTACTGCAGCAACAATTACTGCCTGTTCGTTCATATACTCAAATCGCAAATTTAATTCCTTCAAATCAAAGCTTTTTCCTGCAAGCTATTTACTTTTTATTTACAAAAATCCATTTTGTGCTTTCATCACAACTTTCATGTTTTGTATAAAAGGTGTACATATTTGCTATTTGACTGTGTCAAAGCTATTCTGTTATACTAAGCCGACGTCAGCGCCGCAAGTGAGCAGTTAACAAAACGCTGTAAAAAGCTACTTGCAACCACTATATACTCTATACACAATGATAGTAGTAACTTATATTATTGAGTAAAATTTGTATATGTTCCGAAATAACAGGTAAATTTTAACATCATACATAGTAGAAAAATGTTTAAACGTGCCTACATTCCCTTCTTTTACTTCTCTTAACCATAAATTTAATTTATCTTGCAAACTCTTTATTTTGCCAGTTGCCTTGCATACTTGTTTTTATCGTATTTAATATTTCAAATACATATGTTCACCAAGTTTGCTAATTTGCTGCACCGATCACGACTAGCAAGCTGACAACAAAATTCTTCTTTATTAGTAAGCGCTTTAAAAAACGACATCAAATTGCATAACTAGCAAGGTACTTCGAAATGTATGAAGTAACCTAAGAATATCTAAAGCCGCAAACAGCCATAAGAAGGCACAAGGAATCCATAGCAATACGGTCTGCTCAAAACATGGGGTTAGGTCTGGATCATTTGAGTACCACATTTCATTATAGTTTTATTATAAAAAAAAAAAAATATATATTTAAAAAAAAAAAGGGAAGTCTGAAATAAAAAAAAAAAAAATCAAGTAAAAATATTTTTTTTTCCTTTTTGTTTACTTACAACTTAGGGGAATTCTGCGCGGAACAGCGCCTTGCACGCCTTCGCTGCGGCGTCTCTACGGGCCAGTGCTTTCGTCTGGCCGTAGCCATCGAACAGTTGCCCTTCCACCATTATTTGTACATGAAGCGGCGGGACATTATTACCCGCGTCAATAAATCCCACCGCAGGGCGCATCTATAAAACAACAACATTATATTATGCAACTATATTAAACAATAATACTTACTATCAACAACAGGCAGGTGGGGTGCAGATTCTGCCACCCTTTTGGCAAATCTGCCGCTGTCTTCGGTTCCTTTGGTTTTTTTAAGGCTGAGGTGGACGGCTCGCATGGTTTCTTTTTCTATTAAAATGAATACAAAATTATTAAAAATAATTTATTATCGAATGGTAATCAACTTACTTTCTCCGGCGCAAATGTTTTCACAACCACCAATTTGTGCGCTTTTTGGTGCACTTTTTCCCCCCTATATGATAGGGAGTACTTTTGTGGTGGTGGTGCTGCAGACGTCGACGGTTGCGGTTCCTCGTCAGAGGAAGAAAAAAGCATTGGTGGTGCCGCACAAGATGGCAACTGACCAGGCCTTATTTCTTCCTCGTCAGAGGAAGAAAAAATGTTTTGCGAATTATCGTCTTCTTGCATTTTCTGTAATACGTAAATAAATTTAATTTTCAGTCCGTAGAAGATTTTAAATATGTTTGTGGGTTTGCATTTCAGGAATTAAATACCTAATAACTACGTTGAATGTGGTGGTAAGTTTTTTTCTGTCAGTGAAATAAATTCACAAATTCATCCATACTATGTTTAACACGTTAGCGACATCGTGTACCATCGGTGGTACATTAAGAGTTCGGATTTCAAGCACAAGGCAGCGTTAAGTACTTTTCTTCCTGGACGTTAATTGTTTTCGTGGTTGTTTTTGAAATATTTATTATTTCAAGTAACACAGATATGTTTTTTAAATTACTATTAATATTTTACATACTTTCAACAACATTTAAAGAGTGTACCAGGGGTGGCACACGACGTCGTATATCATATAATTTATTTACATTTTTTACAATTCTTTATTTCTAATTGTGTTTGGTAATCAAAAGCAAAAGTCTAACTCAGCATGCTATGCTTACAATATTGTTACCTATAAATCAGCAAAAGTCAAGACTTGTGTGTAACTAGACCACAATTAATTAATTTTGCTATAAACAAATTGAAATGGAAAATGAAGAAATTGAAGAAGCTATATTACAAGAGGGATCAATTGAAGACTTTTCTGGTTCGGAATTTTCGTACATACCCTCACAATCTGAAGATACAGACAGTAATAGTGATATCGCAACTGACCTTGGGAGCGGTGAAGCTGAGGAATTGGATGATATTTGTCAGGAGCATGCAGGCGTTACTTTTTCTTCTCTATCAGATGAATGGAAAGAAGCTAGATGTATAGTGCGAGAATTCAACTTTGCTGAAAAAAACGGTTGCTTGCGATGTAACTTCGGTTGTACTGATCCTTTCAGTATTTATAAATTATTTTTAAATGATGAAGTCGTAAAACTAATTGTGACAGACACGAACAGATACGCGGCGCAATTCATTCAATCGCACATCATCAGTCGTCGTTCAATTATGGCAAAATGGAAGGACACGAATGAAGAGGAAATCACGAAATTACTTGCTGTTGTTTTAATAATGGGTATTTGCCCTGTTTCCAGTATAAGATTATATTGCTCGAAAAACCCTACGTACATAAATCCTGTTATTGTAAAAGAAATGTCACGTATTCAATTTGAAATATAATTAAAATGTGTGCATTTCGCCAGCAATGAAAATCCCGTGCAGGGAGAAACAAGATTAGCGAAAATAAATCAACTGCTTGACATTATCGCACAAAACTTCAAATCATCACTAACTCCCGGAGAAACAGTCATCATAGATAAGTCGATGATCCCGTGAAGAGGCAGAATTTTTTTCAAGCAATATATATATATATACTTATGATTTCCAACAACCCAGATCACACTATTATCTTAGTACCTACCGGAAAAAAGGGTAGATTTAAAAAAGAAATAATGATGCCTCCAGCAATTATAGCTTATAATAAAGAAAAGAAACGTTAGACTCTTGGACCAAATGACAAATTATTATTAGCTATTACGAAACACTATTAAGTGGTATAAAATAGTTGGATTTGAGCTTCTCCTTGGTGTTAGTATCGTCAATTCGTGGGTTATCTTTAACAAGTATATCCACTCAACAAACAAAGTATTAATGATAAATTTTCGAGGAAAAATTATCGAAGGCCTATTGAAGAATGTCGAGGAAACTGCAGTCTCAAATAGCACTGCTCCCCTAAATCAAGGAAGCCTTCTGCACACCAACTTGGCAAACGTAAAAGTAGCGCAAGAATTTTTCAAGAACATGGAGCAAAAGAAGCTCGCGATAAAACGAAAAGAGTACAGACTTTCTGCAACAATTGTGTTGATGAACCAACAATTGTGTCTGGAAAAAACCATTTACACTTCTAGAATATCAATATGTACATGTAACATGTACATCATATCCGGACGTAGCAGCATTACAGTTTAAAAGGTATGGAAGAATACTCTTCCAGTGCTTTATAAGAAAGGTAAGGTATAAAGGAAACAGTCATTCAGAGCGCGAAATTCAAGAGTCAGTGGCTTTACAATACAGTGCAACTCATCAACAACAGAAGATCCGTCAACCTTAAATTCAAAGTGCCATTTTTACTATTCTTTGAATCTAAAAGGCTGGAATTTAGTGTCTGGCGAACAGGCACTCAGATGTAGTAGCGAACAATTTTTTGTTATGGAAGGAATAGACAAATTGCCTGTAATTCTGTGTTGACCACAAATTGGGTTTAATTAATTTATTTTTACGACAAATTGTTTGACACTATGGCTTAGCAAGTGATATAAATTTAAAATAATTTAATAATAAACTAAAGATAATAATATCGAGAAGGAAATGCACGGTTGCTTCCTGCAGCGCATGTTTCACGCTGGATCATTTTCATTTCTTAAATTTCTTTTTGCTGGGTAGGAAAAGGCCATATCACTTCCTTATAACAATGGACTTAACGTTTTCTTATGCCAATTGATGTTATTATATTGGCTGCTTATGCAATCACCAGTCTCTCTCGCCCATACGCAGGATTCAGGTAAAAATAACCTTTTGAAAATTAAATTCGGAATGAGTTTAATAATCTTATAAGCGATTAAAATATCACTTGAATAGAAGAAAGATATTTTTTTAATTCAATTTGATTTTCGGGTGTAAAATTTTATCTGATTAGTAGAGTTTTACATGTTTTTATGTAGTAAATATTTTAAAGGGTGCTGAAACTCTGACATACAAAAACACAATATTTTTTGTGCCACATGAAATAGTAAATCGCGCAGTCCATTGTTATAAGTCAGTGGGCCATACGGAAACCTTAAAAAACTGAAATGGACAAAAACTTTTTTTTTCCCTTTTTATTTTTATTTAGATATTTCTTAATTTTTATACAAAAAAAGTTTCGTGTTAAACAATATCATTAGGTATATTTAAACCGAATATGCAATTCAGTGCTTTCGCGCTGGCGTCCAGCCTCGCTTGCTTCGCCGTTGCCCCTACACCAAGAAAAGAAAGGTCATTTATAACCGCCTCTACTTTAAACCTGGGCGCTGCCCCGAAAGGCCTGGCTTCCTGGCCTTGTTGGATGAAATGCGCCCTGGGCCGCATCTATATAAAAAAAAATATATATATATATTATTTAGATTAGTATGTTAACAGGGAAGTCTGTGCAAACCTGGTGTTGCACTTCTGATATAAAAATTGTCCCATCAAACATTTTCATATTGAAGTGCAATACTGGTGTTGCACTGAAGTCCCATTTAAATCATCATTTTATAACAATAATACTTACAAACATTAGCAGAGCCGTCACCTGCATTTGCTTCCAGTTTGGAGGCAGCTCATGCCTCTCAGACCAATCAGTTTGAGTTTGTTTATCCATTCTGTATGAAAAATATACAGGGTAAGTTAATGAATCAAGTGGAAAGACACTTCGTTTTTTTTAAATGTTTTCGAGAAGATATTAGAGAAAACTGTACAAATTCAACTAGAAAAATATTTGAAAAGGAATAAGATAATAATCCCGGAACAGTCTGGGTTTCGAAAAAAGCATTCATGTGAGACAACAATTAATTTTATTGTCAACTACTGGAAGGAAGAGATAGACCAAAAGAAAGCAATTGTAGCTGTTTTTCTAGACTTGAAACGAGCCTTTGAAACGCCGTATAAGGCCGTAAATTTAAAAGGTTTCATCTACTTCCACACAAAGTAGAAAATCAGGCGAAAATAAATTAAATTAGTGCAACCAAAAATACAGAGAGAAGAGTATAATTCTTAAATATACATGTACATAAAAAAAAAAAAAAAAATGGGTTGTAGAAAATGATATTCACTTGAATTTAATGTTCACAGATTTTCTGCAAACTGAATACCTAGATAAATTTAAATTTGGATGTATTTAAAAAATAGTTTTAAATAAACTTCACACAATTGGAAATTTTACAGTAAAAAAATGCAATCTTCACTCTTTCATTTGACTGATTGGATACCTTAAGCATAGCACAAAGTGCCAAATTAATTAAAAAAAAAACAACAAAAAACTCATTAAATTTTCAAAATTGTGAGTATTTTAATTCATGTGAATATTCAACGAAAATAATGTACCTAACTTAGTTAGTCCCTTCAAACTCAAGCAACATTTTTGTCGTGCTTTTCACCAAAATTATTATATATTTAAAGTTATTTGCACAAAGTAGCATAGTTTCATTAACACCTAAATATATAAAATTAAAACAAAAAAAAACTTTATCAAAGATAGATCAATATGGGAACTCAATCAAAATAGTTGAAAAAGAAATTGAAAAATTACATGTGAATATTGAACGACATACCAACTCAATTGCCACTTGTTATGCAGCTGTAACAAAGAGAAGCACAAGTAACTCCCCACCAAACCAACAAGTAAACAAACCTGCGACAGAGGGAATTATAATCAAACCCAAAAAAGAACAAACCAGTGATATTACAAGAAAAAAAATTAAATCAAAAGTACAACCTAGTAATATAGGAACGCCACTTAGTATGCTCTTGAGTAATTTATTTGAAGAGTCAGAAAGTGTGGAGAAGTCAGTCTTGAAGAACGATTTGTAAACTATGGTCAAGCATGTTTTTGTTTTTTTGTATGTAGAAGAGACCGGGCAAAGTAGACACCTTTTGAGCTTTGGCGATTTTGCTACACTAAAATAAAGACTGTGCAAACTAAAAATCTGCCATAAGAAATTTGGGAAAAACTAAAATTGTTGTCGTAAAAATCAGATCCTTCCCAGCGTTAAGTCGGCATATAATCTTTGAGCTTGTTTTGAGATAAATAGAAATTTATTTAAAATGTGGTTCCACCTCCAGTGCTTGTCAATCGGGTTGGGGTTCATTAATGGAAGCTATGATAACTTTCGGAAATAGTTATACACTACAAGACATACACGTGAAACTGTTGATTCAGCAATAATTACCACACAATATATACACAATATTGGTTATGATTTTAAGTGACGAATTAAAGTTAGCAAGCCCATTAAGCCTTGGAAGCTATATCAATGTAGCGGAGAAGACACAAGCTACATACAATGTCTAAGATTTGAAAGAAGTCAGTGATTGATAACGAGCGAATAACACTCAATTAAACTCCTCTTTCGAGGAGTCATAACTATGTTATAGTGTTCAACTAAGTCATATATTATCATAATATCATAGCCGGGTGGATCTTCTGAAGTTAGGGTGCACTGCGCTGCCCTGGAGTTCCCCCACGCCAATTTTCAAGTTGTTTAAGCCGGCGCGGCGTTCACGTCTCGGTTCCACATGGTACCACATCTATGCAGTTCCTCAACACACCTAAAACTTCAACATTTAATTTTTCCGCCTTTCCCACTGACATGTATATAACATGCAGTAGGTATTTGAACATTTTTCATTTCTACGAGTTATGAAACTGGTAAAGAGAAACAAAAAGAAGGTTATTGTTGACAATTTATGTTGAGATTTTTGGTAAATTTCAACAAAAAAAGTCAAAGTGAAGTAATTGGAATTAATTCAATCAAAATCCCTACTTGAGTTTCAAGTCAAGTACTCAAGTATTTTTCTTTGCCTATTCCAAAAATTATTTTTCACCTTATTTATATTTATTTTTGAAATAAAATTCATTAAATTCAACAAAATGAGTATTGATAATAATATTGAATTGATAATAAGTTATATCAAAAGTTGAGTTATGCGTAATATCCAAAGAGCATTTTAAAAGTGTATACATAATGATATTTCACTACCACCAAATTATAGACGATGATATAATATGAAACCTCCTTTAACTTCCGAACGGCACACGCTATAACAATTTAAATTTATTGTACAGTTTAGAGTTTGGAGTTTACCGCATCTTCAGTCCATTTGGAAGTTAGTTCTTAGACCTGTACATATAATATTGTACTAGGAGGAGGACAAGGTAAAAGTTCAATCTTAAAGATTCAAGTGGCATGTAATCTAATCCTCGGAAATTCTGAAATAATTGCCTTAAAATACAAAACAAAAAACAAATATGTTTTTGGGCTCAACATTTTACTTAAAAGTAACTTTGAGTTCAAATTTATTTAAAACCATCTTAGATATTGATAATTAAAAATAGACCTCCCTTCCGTTAAATTTGTTTCATTCCCCACCACTTAGAACCTTAAATATTCTCATACGTATTTGGAACCCTGATGTTAATAAAAATTGAATAAATAAAGTATAAAGACTTTAAGGAAACTTTCCATTTATGAGCATCCACGAAACAAGTTTTCGCCATACTGGCATACATACCTGTGAACGTATGTTCGTTCATGTTATCTTAAAATTTTCCAAGAATTTAAAATTACTATGTATGTAAAAAAACATTTCTGTTGCAGAAAAGATATACGCGCTAGTATACTTTCGTATACAGATAGATAATTACGATACTTCCATAGACCATCAGTAAGTATCAGTAAGAGAAGTTTCGACTTAATTGCAAATTATTGATGATGATTCGCGCACATAGTTTCCTTTCTCTTGGTCATTTGATTAATAAATATAGCCCTAATAAAATTACTTACTTGATAAAACAGTAAATCCAAACACAATATAACACGCTTGCAGTAAAATAATCCAAACACAATCTTGCTTGCTTGCAGGCTTAACGGTGACCAATGAATGATTCAGCAGAAGCATTGCCTAAATTCATAAAAAGCATGGGACTGCCACAGTTGCTTGATTGTTAAATGCTGAAACACAATTGGAGCGTTCATACAGCTTTATGCCCAGCATTCTGCTCTGACTGGAAAAGTCGACTTGAACACAACTGGCGTTTTTGACATTTGCTACTTTAACTTGTTTATGTTGAGAATATTTATTAAGGAACGACAGTTAATTAGTCCGATTTTCCAAAATTACTATTAATGCATACTTTTTTGGATAGTTTTGAGATGTACCAATTATATGTAAAAATAATACCGAGTTTTTTTTACGTTTTTGGTACCTGTTTACTTCTTAAATGTGTCAACAGAAGCCATTATTCGACATTCGAACAGTTGGCAATATTAAAAATTTCCTACGGGTGTGGTGGAAAGAAAAGAGCACGAAAATGACAGATTCAGTGGCAGTGCTAGCACCTAGAAGCAGAACACAATTCACTATCAGGTGCATTCAGAGCCATTCGGAGGCCGAAAAAAGCTATGACAGAATAAAGGTCGAACGAAAATTCTAGAGGCCGTGCGTTCAGGTGCACGCAGAATGTCACATAATGTCGCATTTTCAGTCCCGAGCACATTTTACGCTACGGTCTGGTAGGACTATTAAAATGGAGACGAACAAATTTTGTGACAACTGTCGCCAAATAAGGCAAGCAAATAATTGACAGATAATTGGGCCGAAGGTATACAGAATATAAGTTGTTCCCATTACGAACCACGTTCCACTATTACGTGACGAAATATCGTGAAATGTATAGGAAAGTAAGTACATAGAACACATTACTCTCTCTCCTCTCTCTGTCTTTCCTATTATATTAAAATGTATATACATTAGTCACAGAATTACGTAACACGATATCAGCTGCAATGTATCAAAATTGTAATGGGAATACCTTGATTCGGATTGTTAATCTACTGTTATTTTCGTTTGAACATCAGTTTCGCTCTAGAGGCAACCGAAGTGCCACTGACATATAATAAGAATGGACTGAGCCATCCTATCTAATTCCAATATTTAAAAACGACACAAATTTCTGCTAAAATCTATTTGTACCACTGACTTATAACAATGGCAAGCTTCCTTCCTTCCCTAAAAACTTCTCGTCTGGGTTGGGCCATACGGATATAATAAGAATGGACTGAGCCATCCTATCTAATTCCAATATTTAAAAACGACACAAATTTCTGCTAAAATCTATTTGTACCACTGACTTATAACAATGGCAAGCTTCCTTCCTTCCCTAAAAACTTCTCGTCTGGGTTGGGCCATACGGATTCATGAACGCGCGGTATAAGTTTGAGTTCAAGCTACTGTGGCAGTACCATACTTTTTATCAACAAAATACAGTTTGGGATACAGAGCGTGGTACACCAAAGGATTCCTGTAAGGAAATTAATAATTTGTTAAGTTTTTTAAAATTAACTTTTATTTTTTAGCATGTTTATTTAAAAGCTAAAATAATAATTTTTTATTTGCTTTACAATTTTAGTCCAATGATCCAAGTATATTGCGTATGGCTGCAATTGCTCTTTCTGGATTCAATGCAGATCGCTGTAATTTAGTGTTGCGTAATCATCGTGGCCATTTACAAATTCACGATTCTCATCTGAGGGCATTATTTGGATTTCTGACGAGCGAAAATGAGAACTATGAATCTGTTGTAGTACGTGCTTGATTTGATTCTTTTTTCTTATGAATCTAATTGCTCGTATAATCCTAATATTTTTTTATATAGATGGAAAAAGGTGTATCACTTGGTGATAGATTGGCATTTGCGTGTAAATATTTAAGTGATACGAAGCTAGTAGATTATGTTAAAGTAATGATCCACACATGTACAGAGACAGCAGATTTAAATGGACTGTTACTAACAGGAGAATCAAATGACGGAATAAATTTGCTTCAAAGTTATTTGGATTGGACACAAGATGTGCAGACTGCATCATTAATTGCTATACGATTTTTGCATCATGATATTTTCTCAGAATATCGAGTACAATTTTGGATCGCCAGGTAAATTTAAACAAAGGTTTGTTATCTCTTTAAACTTGTTCGTCAGTTAAACTATCAGGAGCTAGATGATGATTGTGATGATGATATTGAGACATTTATATATGTACTGTAGAAAGAAAGATAGCAAAAGTGGTGAGTATCGGTACTCGAATAAAACGAATACTAGTAAATCATGCTTAAAGAAATAGGGAACTTTTATTTTTAAAACAGTCACAATCACAATAGGCTTTAGGCCCGCCCAAGCACAAGAGAAAAATCAAACCAATAGTTGTTGATTAAAACTTCAAAGTAGTTCGATCAAAATTGCATATATGTATCTTTCTGCTTGCAGTTATTTAGATTTATTAGATGCGTGGAATCTATGGGAAAAACGTGCTGAACTTGAAATCAAAATGGAGAATACTCGATCACCTGTAAAGCCAACTCGATCAGTTTTCTTACTATGCAATTTTTGTGGAAAATCTGTATCTGCAGCTCTGCATGAAGAAGCACGAATACGTAACGCTTCATCCAATTTGAATAAGGTAAAATTTTTCAAATTTTGTGCGGGCGTTTTGTATTTTTTTATGTCTTACTATTTACATTTTCAGCTTTCATCATGTCCAAATTGTCGTAAACCATTACCTCGATGCTCCCTGTGTCTTTTACACATGGGTACTAGTAATTTTTTACACAACAGTCCAGGTCATGAAAGCTTAGGATGGCAATCAAAACCATTTTCTAAATGGTTTTCTTGGTGTCAGACTTGTCGACATGGAGGTCATACGGAACACTTGATGCAATGGTTTAGGTACATACCAATTTTTTCTATGTTAAGAAAATGTTTATCTTATTATTAATTTTTTCATGTGCCATATTACAGCCAAAATTTTGAATGTCCGGTTACAGCTTGTTCTTGTAAATGTTTTACTATGGACATAACACCACGCAAGAGTTTTGACGATTTCCAATTTTTTCAGGAAATATGATTGCGATTACTAAAATAACATTGAAAGGAACAAGATAAGTACAATTTTTTTTTTTTAAATGTTTGAAATACATATATTTAAATTTTGGCCATTTTTTTTGAAGAGCCATTTTGATGCACTGATACTAAAAAATTTGGATTTTGATTGAGATGCAATGCATTTCCATATCTTTCTTGATTGCTGCCTTACTACCTACACTGCCTACCTATTTAAATAGCCTTCCTACTTAAATTGTCTACCTACTTAAATTACCTTACTACCTACACTGTTAGGCAAACGAAAGCGAAATCAAAAATGAAACAAGGTTGGAACCTAATTTTATGTAGAATTAGTTCGAAAAAAAGAGTTTCACTAGGTTACCTAATTCAAGAATATTATAATTTTGTCTTCGGCCTTTCCCCACGCAAGTCTCATTATAAAGCTATGATTGAGAAAGACTACTAAATTTTTTTTTAATTTGCGAAAGCTTGCCCAGTTTTTGATTATTCTATAAAGAAAGAAGACATCTCCAGATTCTAATTTTTATATAAACAAAAAACAAGTATAAACAGCCATAACCTCAAATGTGTCACTCACCTTTACAATTATTGTTTTTTCATTCAATCGCATTCAATCCAATTATCTTTAATCCTACTAATATAGGATGAACGAAATTTTGTTGTTAACACAATAAAATTTTACCTTGCACGGTTTTTAAGAAATGAGTGCAGAACCATTGAAAGCTTCATTTAAGAAATCAAAACACGTGCAAGTTATCTATAAATAAATAAAAAGTATGTAAAAATCCTTTTTTCCACTAGAAATATGTGAACGTCTGACTAAGGCCATTTTTTTTGAAGAGCCATTTTGATGCACTGATACTAAAAAATTTTGATTTTGATTGAGATGCAATGCACTGATACTAAAAAATTTTGATTTTGATTGAGATGCAATGCATTTCCATATCTTTCTTAATTGCTGCCTTACTACCTACACTGCCTACATATTTAAATAGCCTTCATACTTAAATTGTCTACCTACTTAAATTACCTTACTACCTACACTGGTAGATAATGTTGTTATGTATAAAAAAATATATTATATAGTCCTGCTTCCGATGCACAATATTTTACCTGACTTTGTGTTAATGTCAATTTCTTAAATGTTGAATCCTTTATGGTGTTGGACGAGTACAAATTTCTCCAAAATCCTTCAAATCGAACATAGTACCAGAGGAAAGTGGTCATCTGATTGGGATTTTTACTTGGCATGCACATGTCATGCATGAATGAATAAAACTGCTGTTTTCATACAGACTATACCAGGTGTGGGCACGCATGAGGTCAATGAGAGCCGCATGCCGGTTGTTCTTTTAGGTTCTAGGCTGAACATTAAAAGAATGATGTGCTTTGAACTGTAGAACGCTTACCTCTGGTGGGGGGAATTTTAGCACAAAGCTAAATCTGAAAACTGGGAAGATTAATAGAAACGCTCTCCAATGATTTTTAAAAACGACTGCCTTTTTATTATGTTACTGCTTTTTTATATACAATTGTCTTACCTAAGTTTATTTAATGAACAATATTTAATCCTACTGGCTAGTGGCTGTGTATACTTTTAGTTGTTTCTGATTCTCCTGAAGAATGAGATCTTTTTTGCCACTTTTTTACAAATATAATGTATAAATTTATTAAATTTTAATTTACAGTCTATAACTACCCCTAAATACTTTATTTCCTTGACTAGTTCAATATTTTTGTTGTCCATTTCCATTTATTCCATTTAGGAAACTGGGGATACTTGATTACCCCTTTTGTTTTTGAGTCGTATTATTGTTATATTAGCCTGTATTATAAATGCAATGGTATCAACCATTAAGGCATTTACTTCAGCTTACACAGTAAAAATGACATTTTCTTTAATTAATAAATAAAAGGGTTATTGTAGTAGTTCTTACTTGGAGTCAAATTTACCATGTCTCCCCTTCTAAGGGAGACTTGATTCCACGTGTCGGTTGACTTGATCCGGTAAGACCAAGTGTCCCAAAATCAGATTTTATTTAATAAAAGTGAAGCTCAATTTAAGGTTTGAATTCAGTCTTTAATCGTATTACAAAAAAAAAAAAAACAAAAAAATTAACATAAAATAAATTTTTAAGAATCAAAAAACAACAACTTTTCTTATAAAACTATACTTAAACAATTTGCTCAATTTAAGGTTTGAATTCAGTCTTTAATCGTATTACAAAAAAAACAAAAAAATTAACATAAAATAAATTTTTAAGAATCAAAAAACAACAACTTTTCTTATAAAACTATACTTAAACAATTTGCTCAATTTAAGGTTTGAATTCAGTCTTTAATCGTATTACAAAAAAAAAAAAAACAAAAAAATTAACATAAAATAAATTTTTAAGAATCAAAAAACAACAACTTTTCTTATAAAACTATACTTAAACAATTTGCCACAATTCAAATTATTCAATTTTAAATTTTCGCAACGACTTCTGAAATTGAAATACACCTACACGTTTTGAAGAAGACTTAAAAATCGGTTGTGGAAGTTTTTTTATAATTTGATTTTTAGCAATTTCAGAGATATCATCTTTTGAAGGCCATTTAAAACGTTTATCGTCAATTTTTTTCGCAAAGCGAATTTCATATCCGTCTGTGGTGTCATTTTTAATTTGTCCGATGAAACGGTGCAGAATGTTTTTCTCTGAAATGCAGTTCACGATGACCCAGTCTCCAGCGGCTATATTTTTATTGTTCCAGTCGACATTTTCGGATTCACTTGACATACTATAATCGGAAACTACTAAATCTGATTCAGCGAATGGCGGCATTATTTCTTCTTCAGCCATTGCTGAGTCCTCTAAAAGTTTCAACATTCGTTTTACTCGTATTGCGTCGGCTTTGCATTGCACCTCCTTCTTCTTTTCTTGCCTTGCCCTTATTTCTGCTTCAATAGCTAATTTCTCTGGGGTGTCTGTTAGTATCTTGGTTTGTCCTTTCTTCCTTCCTTTTCTTGTATTCTTTCTTGGTTCAGCCTTTGGGTGTGGTCTTATCATTTCAGGAGTTTTGTAATTTCCTGGAGCTTGCGGTTTTGGCGATCCAGGAATGGCTCTGGATGTGGAAGGAACATCCATAAGATTTAGAACAGTCGCATAATCTACAGTAGTTGGGGCAACAGTTGGAGCAGTTGCAATAGTTGAAGCAGCCACAGCTTCAACAGTAGTTATTGTAGACACAGATTCCGGATTGTCCCGATCAGTAACATAACTTGATAAAAACTCATCATCAGTGAATACGTCGGAATTAAATGGTGAAATACCAGTCACACGAAACCCATTTTGAATGTTTCTCGGTGTCATAGCACTAGGAAAAGATTTTCCCAAGCATCCGGCAATATCGTATATTGTTAGTGGTCTTCCAGAATGAGAAGTCATCCAGTCATCGCATGCTGAATTGTAGTAAGCCTTTAAAGGTCCAAAAATTGTCCTATCAAGAGGTTGTAGTTTGTGAGAAGTGTGTGGAGGAATCGTGAGTAAATGGATGCCATTTTCTTGGGCAAAATTCAGTGATTCTATGCTTATATGACTCTCATGATTGTCAAAGATTATTAGGCATGGATTGTCTTTAGAACAATTTGAGTACTTTTTGAAATGATTGAGGAAAAGTATAAAAGTAGGGGCAGTCATCCATCCACTTGGATGAACAGCTCCAGTTGTGCCAGGTGGTGCATTATCGACCATTCTCTCTTGCCAGTTTTTCCTAGGAAAGATCATAAATGGCGGTAGATGGTTTCCAATTGCATTTATGGCGGCGCAGGCAGTCACTAATTCACCACGTTCTCCGGAAGTTACTTTTCCGACCTGCTTTTCACCCCGACATGCTACAATTTTTCTTGGTTTATGGACGGTGTTGATGCCTGTTTCGTCTATGTTCCATATTTGCTCTGGACCAAAGTTAAAACGGTCTTGTAGACTACGCAAGTTATCGAAGAATTTAGAGACATTATGTCTATTGAAACTGGTAGCTCGGCCAATACTTGTTGCTTCTGGTACGCGTAACGAAAGCGTCGTTTGCCTTCTCATGAAACCATAAAACCAATCATAGCTGGCTTCTCCTTTTATATCCCACTTTGGTGGATATCTTTTTCTGTTTTGTTGAGCAAATTGGTATGCTAATTGGCGTACATTATATGCAGTCAAGCCATGTTTCAACTTGCTAGCCTTTTCTATATAAGCACACAGATTTTTCTCCTCTTTGTCTGTGAAAATTTGAGACTGTCTATAATTTGGAGTGTAGCTTATTTCTTCTGCCTGCTCATTCTGTTTTCGAGCATACCTTTTTAAGGTCATTACAGGCACATCAAAACTCTTTGCTGTACCCCTGATTGAATTGCCTTCTAATACTGCCTGCACAGCTTTTTTCAGTTTGCCTATATCCAAAGACTTCCTCTTCTTAGATCCTTCTTTTGTTTTGTATACTCGCGGCATTATGGATACTACAAGATAATAAAAAAAAAATTTATAGCCGTCCCTTCAAAATGAACATGGAACACTTGATCCACGAATCAAATCTCCCACAATTGTACGTACCATGTGTCCCCAAAGGAGAATTTTTTTTTAACTCAGCCCAAAAATCCACCTGAAACGTTACCTTTGACAACGTATAGCAAAATCCACAGGCGTCTAGATATATTATATCGTGAGTAATGAAGCAGTACGAATATTTATTTTGAAAAGTATTTAAAATCGAATATAAAGCTTACCAAAAATAAAACCAAATATCACAAAACACTGCGCCGCTAACCGTGCATGTCGACGCCGCGATTGACAGCTGCTACTATAACATGAAGTTAGCTTAACTTAATGACAACAAGTATTGCCAGTCGAAAAAAAATTACTGTTCATAGCAGCGACAAAAACTCTGTGTACCACGTCTCCCATAAGGATCAAGTGTCCTCAGTTTCCCCTAGTGTTAGTAAAACCTACTTACTGCATAACTGCGTCCATTTAAACACTTAAAAACCTAATTCTTGTTACTTGCTTCTAATCTTTGTTTAATCTTTGGAGGAAATCTCCAATTTAAATCACTGATGCTACCGAAAAAGTTACTAATTTTTACTTAAAATCAAATTCTTTAAAGTAGTTACTTGCCGCTTAAACAACGATTTTGTGGAACACTCATCTTCTGAGATTGCTCTGCTCCAATTAGAAACCTACCTATGTACCTACCTACCTACTTACCTACTGCATAAATGCGACCATTTCAACAATTGAAACATAATTCTTTCAACTAGTTACTTCCCGAATATACCACGATTTTGTTGAATTTTTGAAGAACACTCGTCATCTGAAATTGCTCTGCTCCAATTTGAAACCTACCTACTTACCTACCTACTTACCTACTGCATTACTGCGACCACTTTAATGATCTTGAGGAATGCATTTCCTCCTATTCGCTGTTTACTCTATTTAAGTGCCTGTGGAAGGACTTGGTTTTACACTGCCTACCTACCTACCTATGCTAGCTAGTTTGCTCTTCTATGTTCAAATCTTAAAATAGATAATAATGGTTTTGAAACCATAAGCAGGAAAACGTATGATATTCCTTAAATACGAAGCTTTGGCAAAAGTATACATATTCTTATTCAATAGTTAAGTCTCACACTATGACACTACTGAATTATCCTTTAAAATATGCATTATAGCCTACTCGAACTGGAGAAAACAAAATTTCCAGTTAACAAATTGCTTGGGACATACCAAATTTACATGAACTAACGAATTGCGGTAAAATACCACGGATATAGTACTCACTAGGTTTATTGCAAGACGCCGTTCGTTATCCACATCTAACTAACTTTAATAGGCGATATTAGTTGACTTGTTTAATTATGACAGGTCTACGCGAGACGCGGTTCACTACCCACAAAGTCCGAGCAAGGTAGAACCAGTACCCGCGGAGGATAATATTCCACAACGTACAAATATATTCTAGCCAATGCTTTGACATCGAACCTTCATCTGGTAGAATAAAATAATGTATTGATTACCTGTTCTTTCCGATTAATTTTCAAATTAAATTAAATAAAAACAGAGTCAATTACACCATGGCTCTCTACTGCCGGGAACGGTCAAAGTTAACAACAGCTTTCAAATGCCGGGCCTTTGTACAGATAGAGATGCAAATTATAAGGTTTAAAGTCCTGCTAAGAAATCAGACTGCACTCTGTGTAATACCAGACAATAAAAGTGGCAGAAACGTAACCTACGTGTACACCCTTTACATTGAGGTAGCCAGAGTAATAAAAGATTTATTAGAAAAATGTTACTCTCTGATTTTGAAGACTTGAAAATATCAAGCAAATATGAAAAAAAAAAAATCAATCGGGAATGTAGCACTTTTAAAAATAATATAAATATCTCCAGCTTGAGGGAGCCATGTCTAAGGCCTAAGGGCAACGGTAGACATTTTGTCCTGAAGTTAAGCTGGTTCTGCCTTGTTGAACTAAACAAAAATTCATATCACGTATGACAGCATTTTACGCGCTACTACTGTGGCAGTTTTTATTTTTTTCTTATATGCATGGATAACAAGCGGCCATATTCAAAGAAACCCATGTAAGTGATCCTATTCTATCGCAGATCCTAGACATTGTAAAGGTATCTACCTTGAGAAAAAAAAAACTTTTAAACAACCACATTCTGCAAACAACACAAGTTGCAAGGCAACAAACAATTGAAGAATCGATTTTTCAAAAAAGTACAATTGTTTAATTCAAGTCTTACCTACCTACCTAAACTGATTGTGATTTCTTTTATTCACATCGCCTTTTCTGTAATTTAAGTTGAAATTCATAATGTCTGGATGATCAAAATCTACCCAAATGATTTTTTCTGTTCCTTTGGAATGTTTCATTGTCATCCATTTCTATCTTTTGCTCCCCAATGCATTCCTATATAATTTCATCTTGACGTCTAGCTGCTTCATCTAATTCATGTGGTTCGATTAGTAGCATAGTTCATAAGAGCTTTTTCATGACTGTATGTTGATTACAAATAAATAAATTACCTTTCCCCAATTAACTGCAGGCGATTTCCTTAATTTTGGAATTCTCATTGGACTTAACAAAAAAAATTCTTCCACCCTTTTGGCAAATCTGCCGCGGTCTTTGTTTTCAAGCGATATCTTAAACCACACGTCACTGTCTGAACACCCACTCTATGAAATACTGTAACATACATTAAAGAACTGTGAAACAAATACAGAATCGTAATAATATTTGGTCGGTGGTGATCTACATTTAAACCGTGGTATACTCTAATTATTGTAATTCTTGATCCACCAGCTCCTTTTTCGATTATCCGCTTAATTTTTTCATTCATAGAGAACTCTCAATTCCCACTTATCTTTAAAATACCTCTATGAATAAATATACCTACAAATCAAGTGTATAACAGCACTCATACTGTCTTAACCATGTTGAAGGTCTCTATTAAAGATTGTTTTGATTCTCCATCACTACCTTTCATAATCTCTACTGTAAAGAAGGGTCACTGCCAACTGCCAATTACTATTTAAATTGTTCCTATTCTTTGTTTTACCTTCTGAGGAGATTTTAACACTTGACTTACTGCTCTTTACCTACTGCATAACTTTAAGACTTATTATCTCCAATAGATGTGATCATGTTCTCTTCCAATATTAGCATATTGCTCGTTGTCCAATATTTCATTTTTAAAATTGTTAATTATTTGTGAAAACATTTTTCTTTTTACAAAGACACTATAGCAGTTGACATGGAGGTCATACGGAACACTTGATGCAATGGTTTAGGTACATACCAATTCTTTCTATGTTAAGAAAATTTTTATCTTATTATTAATTTTTTCATGTGCCATATTACAGCCAAAATTTTGAATGTCCGGTTACAGCTTGTTCTTGTAAATGTTTTACTATGGACATAACACCACGCAAGATTTTACACGATTCTTCTTAATGTTAAGTGAATAAACAAAATATTGTTCATTGCGGTTTTTTTGTTATTCACTTTTATTTATAGGTTTTCAGAAAATGTTATTAATGTGACTTTTAAATTTTAACAATTTTTTGGAAATTGTTTCGATTTTTTGCAATTCTAAAACCTTTTTCTAATATCTACGATTTTCTTTCAATTTTTCCTTCCCCTGTGTACCTAGCTCCGCCCGCACCAGTGTGACTCGATCAATTTTATAAAATGATTTTGCTTGTACCATAGGATGTTGATGAATGTTGATGAACAATCGATTGGTCTATTTGCATGGTGTAGCGATGACCTTTTCAATGAAGAAGGAAGTGCTAATAGCATCGCCGAAACCACCGTTAAAACGCAAAAAAACGGGTAAATGTGAGGCACGCGATTACAAAGCATGTGCGATATCCAGGAAAAATTTCGTTCTGGCTATTTCAAATCATTTGTTGGATTAGATCCTGGTTGTCGGCTAATCGCTGGTGGTGTACGAACACCGAATGGAGAAGAACCTTTTACTCTAATAAAAATCAAGAGTTCAACATTCCATTACAGTACATCTATGTAATGCAGTAATGTGCACGCAATCCCCCATGTAACAGGATTATGTGGCGTACACCAAAGAACGTCTGACACTAAAGGCTGAAACACAATGTGAGCGACGGCGTTTTTGTCGTGTTGCTCACATTGTGTTTTAGCCTCTATCTGCATTGAAGTGTTAGCTTTATCAAGCCGAAATTTATTGTGCAGCCATGACCCCCTTGCGGGGTTTAAACGAACCGCTGTGACTTGCGGCGTATACATTATGTGTATATATGTTTATGTGCATGACGCAAATTTTTCACGTTCGTTTATTCAATCGTAATTCTCAACACGTAAAGAAGGATAGTAGTAACTTATATTATTGAGTAAAATTTGTATATGTTCCGAAATAACAGGTAATATTTTAACATCATACATAGTAGAAAAATGTTTAAACGTGCCTACATTCCCTTCTTTTACTTCTCTTAACCATAAATTTAATTTATCTTGCAAACTCTTTATTTTGCCAGTTGCCTTGCATACTTGTTTTTATCGTATTTAATATTTCAAATACATATGTTCACCAAGTTTGCTAATTTGCTGCACCGATCACGACTAGCAAGCTGACAACAAAATTCTTCTTTATTAGTAAGCGCTTTAAAAAACGACATCAAATTGCATAACTAGCAAGGTACTTCGAAATGTATGAAGTAACCTAAGAATATCTAAAGCCGCAAACAGCCATAAGAAGGCACAAGGAATCCATAGCAATACGGTCTGCTCAAAACATGGGGTTAGGTCTGGATCATTTGAGTACCACATTTCATTATAGTTTTATTATAAAAAAAAAAAATATATATTTAAAAAAAAAAAGGGAAGTCTGAAAAAAAAAAAAAAAAATCAAGTAAAAATATTTTTTTTTCCTTTTTGTTTACTTACAACTTAGGGGAATTCTGCGCCGAACAGCGCCTTGCACGCCTTCGCTGCGGCGTCTCTACGGGCCAGTGCTTTCGACTGGCCGTAGCCATTGAACAGCTGCCCGTCCACCATTATTTTGACATGAAGCGGCGGGACATTATTGCCCGCGTCAATGAATCCCACCGCAGGGCGCATCTATAAAACAACAACATTATATTATGCAACTATATTAAACAATAATACTTACTATCAACAACAGGCAGGTGGGGTGCTGATTCTGCCACCCTTTTGGCAAATCTGCCGCTGTCTTCGGTTCCTTCGGGGGTTTTTTTAAGGCTGAGGTGGACGGCTCGCATGGTTTCTTTTTCTATTAAAATGAATACAAAATTATTAAAAATAATTTATTATCGAATGGTAATCAACTTACTTTCTCCGGCGCAAATGTCTTCACAACCACCAATTTGTGCGCTTTTTGGTGCACTTTTTCCCCCCTATATGATAGGGAGTACTTTTGTGGTGGTGCTGCTGCAGACGTCGACGGTTGCGGTTCCTCGTCAGAGGAAGAAAAAAGCATTGGTGGTGCCGCACAAGATGGCAACTGACCAGGCCTTATTTCTTCCTCGTCAGAGGAAGAAAAAATGTTTTCCGAATTATCGTCTTCTTGCTTTTTCTGTAATACGTAAATAAATTGTGGAGCTTTAGATAAAATTACATAATTATGATATATTATCAATTACTTTTAGATGTCACTATGCAAAGTAATATTTTTATCATTAACCCGCGAAACTCGCTAAATAAATCCAGCTTAAAACTAAATATCTTCACTTCCGGTTACGTTTGAATTTCAAGCACTATATAACTTGCTTAGCCTTTATTTAGGCCGTCATTCAAGGATTTGTTTCTCTCATCCGTCGACCAAAGAGAAGGGCTGTCGGCTTCTCATAAACTGCAATATTTAAAGGGTTTTCTAAATGGCGAAGCGGCCGCATTGATTAAGCACATCACAGTAACTGACGCAAACTACAAAGAAGCATGGTCTAAGCTTGTAGCCCGATATGACAAGAAACGTCATATCTTAAACTCCTACATAAAAGCATTCATCAATCAATGCAATTTGTCGCACCCGTCATCAACAATGTTGCGAAAACTCACGGACACATCTGATGAATTAATCCGAGGAATTTCAACTTTAGGAAAAGAGGCAATGGATAGAGATCCGTGGCTTATCTACCTCATCCTCAACAAAACTGATTCAGAAACCAAACAAGCTTGGGCCGAAGAGATTGCAGCCAATGACCTTCCCTCCTATCAAGACCTGATCAATTTTCTAAATAAGCGATGCGACGCCTTAGAAACTGTTGAGCCATCTATTAAGAGGACACAACCGGGAAAACCAGCAATCCGGGCCCTTCACTCCGACACCTCCAAAAGTTGTCCAGAATGTTCTGAAGAGCATCCACTTTTCCATTGCTCGAGGTTCAAGGCTATGGATATAATGGCTAAGCGTCAATTGGTAACTAAACACGCATTATGCTTCAATTGCCTTAGTAGTGGACATCACGCACAGAAGTGTAAGTCGAGATTTTCATGCCACTACTGTAGACAAGCACATCACTCATTACTGCATCTTAACCAGATAAAGTTACCGCACATCACTCATCAAGCAAGTCCTCTCACCTTCATTCAAACAATGGACTTTTTGAACCAAATAATGGTAATTTTTGGGAGTAATTGAATTGCTTTCTGATTTTGTTCCAGAACTAAAAGTGCATTTAAAATCAATAACTGAAACGGAAAAAAGAGTTACATCATATTTTTCCCCGAAAATTCAAAACGAAATTATTTTACAACTAGCTTCTAGAGTTCTACATATAATAGTAAGTAATATTAAATCATCAAAGTACTTTTCCGTAATGATAGATTCTACACCGGATTTTCGCAAAAAAGACCAGTTGTCCATAATTATTCGGTATGTTAAAATAGCGCACCAAAAGCCAAGTGTTCAAGAAAGTTTCTTAAGCTTTGTAAATATAATGTCATCGACTGGAGAAAATTTAGCAAACGTCCTTATTGAGGAATTAAATGGATTAGGAATTAAAATTGCTGATTGCCGTGGTCAGTCGTATGATAACGCAAGCAATATGAAAGGCGAATATAAGGGAGTGAAAAGTCGAATTTTAGAAATCAACAACAAAGCATGGTATACGCCGTGTGGTGGACACAACATCAATTTAGTGATAGGAGATAGTGTTAAAAACACTATTAAAAGTCAGAATTATTTCACTACATTAAATAATTTATATAAGATTTTTGCTGCATCAACAAAGCGATGGGCTATTCAAGTAAAACATTTAAAAATTAATCTGAAGGCGCCCAGCGATACTCGATGGGAATATCGCTTTAAAAGTATAAAAGCTGTGAAATACCAGATTAAAGAAATTAGTCTTGCGCTAGATGAACTTAAAAATAGCTACCCAGATTGTAAAACTCTAGCTGTATCTTTAATAAAACAAATAAATTCTTATGAATTTATTGTATTGACAACAATTTGGTATCACTTGTTATCAAAGCTTCACATTTTCAGCCAACTGCTTCAACGAAAAGATATGGCAATTAATATTGCATTACAACATACAAGGGCTATGCTATTATCGCTTGATGATTTCAAAAACAATTTCGAAGAGATTATAAAAGAAGCACGAGAATCATCGGTAAAAATAAATGTAATAGCAAAGTTCACTGAACGGCCTTTTCATGATACTCAAATATTAACAAGTAGAAACAACGACTGTCTTGATAACTCAGCAGAACCTAGTTTACCATTACCAAAACGGAGAGTACATAAACTCAAAAGATTGGCTGACTATTGTTATTATACAGACCATAAAAATATAGCAAATGATAAATATGACGATGTAGATGTTATTAGTACAGATGATATACGAAATGAAGAAATTGAACCACCAGAAGAAGAAATTGAACCAATTGAATGCTGTGATGATATTGATATATGTGAGATCATTCCTGAAATTGATGATGAGTGTAACCATCTAACTGCTGAAGATAAATTTAAACAATCTTATTTTAATAAATTAATCGATGTTGTGAAGGATTCATTGCAAGAACGATTTGAATCGTATAATTCTTTAGATGAAATTTTGGTTTTCTTTTCGATAATAAGAAGCTAAAAACTATGAATACAAATGAATTCAATACTAATTGTACAAAGCTGGTCAAACACTTGGAAGGCGATATTGAAGAGGTGGAATTTAAAAATGAACTTTCAATTTTAAAATATATTTTAGAAGATAATTTTACTATTATGGAAAATTTGGAATTCATTTTAGAAAGGAATTTGGAAGAATTATATCCAAATGTATGATCGTATTTCGAATAATATTAACAATACCTATCACCGTTGCTCATTGTGAACGATCGTTTTCAAAACTAAAATTAATTGAAAATTATCTACGGTCTACAATGTCACAGGAAAGACTTTCTGGTTTAGCAATACTGTCGATAGAAAATGCAACAGCCAGAACAATTGATTTCAATGATATAATTGATGAATTTGCCAGTAAAAGAGCTAGAAAAATTACTTTATAATTTTTTTGTATTATTAAGATCAATAAAAATGAATTCAATGATTTTTAAAAAAAAATTTTTTTAGTGTCTGCACAGGGCCCCCAAAAGTTACAGCACGGCGCTGCATACAACGTCGAAGCAACCCAGGTCAATCAAGTCAACAATAATGATTTTAATGATTTTATTTATTAGTTTTAAAAATCAAGACACAAGACATTTCAGACTTCTTTAATACTAATTCCAAACAGAAAATTTAATGCCTTTGCGCTGGCGTTCTGCCTCGCTTTTGTTGCCGTCGCACCAACAGCAACAAAAGAATCGCCGCTGACGATAACCTCCATTTTTATCATGGGCACTGCCCCGAAAGGCCTGCCTTCGTGCCCAAGATGAATGAACTGCGCCCTGGGCCGCATCTATATAAAAAAAAATATATATATATATTATTTAGATTAGTATGTTAACAGGGAAGTCTGTGCAAACCTGGTGTTGCACTTCTGATATAAAAATTTTCCCATCGAACATTTTCATATTGAAGTGCAATACTGGTGTTGCACTGAAGTTCCATTTAAATCAACATTTTATAAAAATAATACTTACAAACATTAGCAGAGCCGTCACCTGCATCTCCCTCCAATTCGGTGGTAGCTCATGCCTCTCTGACCAATCCGTCTGAGTTTGTTTATCCATTCTGTATGAAAAATATACAGGGTAAGTTAATGAATCAAGTGGAAAGACACTTCGTTTTTTTTAAATGTTTTCGAGAAGATATTAGAGAAAACTGTACAAATTCAACTAGAAAAATATTTGAAAAGGAATAAGATAATAATCCCGGAACAGTCTGGGTTTCGAAAAAAGCATTCACACGCCGAAGTACATCTGTACCGAAGGCTGAACTTTTGCAGCAAATGACTGCACATCTTGGTTATGTTGATGATGATGTTAAGTTTTACAACATTAAGCAACAACCACATGATTATTTGCAGATATTTTATAAGCTGCAACGGTACAACGAGACAAATAACTTGAAAAATTTTGCTCTCGTACCAATATACAAGCATGGGCTGCACCATGTGCGCTACGATTCATTTGCGCTCTGGGAATGTCTATGTGGACTGAAATTGTTTAAGGGTCTTTTCAAAAACTTTGTTCGCGAAGACGAATGGCCGAAATACTTTGAACTACCGACATCGGTAGGCCGTAAAAAGTTTGATTGGTCCATTTGCACAGATGGTGTAGCAATGACCTTTTCGATGAAGAAGGAAGTGGCGGTAGTACCATCCCAACCACCGGTAAAACGACGCAAAACAAAGAATTGTGAAGTGGAGGATGAGAAGACAATGCGCGATATCCGGGCTAAATTTGACTCCGGGTATTATAAGCAATTTGTTGGATTAGATCCTGGTTGTCGGCTGATCGCTGGCGGTGTACGAGCACCGAATGTAAACGAACCTGTTGATTTAATAAAAATCAAGAGTTCGACATTCCATTACAGTACGTCTATGTATGCACGCAAAGTTTCGTTAGCGAAGTATACAAGATCGCTTCCTACAACTGCAGTAATGTGCACGCAATCCCCGATGCAAGACGAATATTTGGAGTACACCAAAGAACGCTTGCAATGGTTTTCGCAACGCCAAGCGGTGTATGGGCAGCGCAAAGTTGCACGTTTGCGCTTCAAGCACTACATTTGCACAGAGCGTGCAGTGCATCAATTGGCAAAAACAATCACAAACAATACTCGTGAAACTCTAGTGTGTATTGGTTCAACGAAAATTGCCGCAAATTCGCCAATACGTGGCTACGTGCGGACGCCACACACGAAATTGTTGCGGGCACTCAAAGCTCATTGCTCTGTCCTCGAAGTGGATGAGTTCAGGACGACGAAGCTGTGCAGCATATGTTTCGAGCCGGCGAAGACATCTCGGTCTCCACACAGGTTCCAGTTTTGCAAAAACTGTGGTGCCACGTGGAACCGGGACGTCAACGCCGGTAGGAACATTCTGTGCATTGGCCTAGCCCAACTGCAGGGCAGGCCATTGCACAGGAACTTCAGTCGAAGTACCCCCCTTCCCTGACACAGGGATAGCACGTAAATTCTCCGGCTTAACAAGCCGGAGACTACTACGTCGCCATGGCCCCCTTGAGGGGCTTACTTAACGGTACAACGTGGAATCGACCCCACAACAGCACCGGCTTGAAAATTTTGAAAATTAGCACTGCCGGAGTGGCCGGCCGCCAATACATAATTTTTTTTAAGGAGTATTAGATTATTAGATGGTTTTGCTTTGCGGAAATATACTATAACGAAAAGTTTAATAATCTGGAGAGCCACGGGATATCTCCATATATGTATATATATAGGATAGTTTCGTAATGTTCGTTTGATTGTCTCGTGTGCACATAATGAGCTTGCTTTGCAACACAAATATACCATTTATGTACATACATACTCTTAAAATTGTGTAAACTTTTTCAAATAACGAGCCTCAAAGACACGAACTTACTTAATGTCCATCTATTGGTAAAATCCTCAAACTAACTAATAAGTAAAAAAATGAAGTGAAAATAGGCGCTTTCACATATGGAATATTCAATCCAGTTTGTAAGCGAAATCATAATTTTTCGGAGATACACAATTTAATTCTACCTGAGTTATGATCCATTTTATTTCTGGATGTAAAATGAAAGTATTTATTATAATTGGTTGTTTTACTTTTAATATAAGTAAACATAACATGTTCATGTGGCAGGTATGGCATTTAATACCCTACCCACCCTGTATCTGTCTCACTGTCATTTGTGTGTGTAACTAGAAGTGAAGAGGTGGTTAATCCCGTATTTCTGGAAATTTGTCGGTAAAAATTGCTGCTATTGCTTGAAAGGCGGCAAAAAGACTGTTTATAGTGTTTAGAGAAAACAAAAAATATGGAAATGTGTCGGAAATCATGATAATCGGTGATAAAAATTAATAAATCAAAAGGACATAATTCTTCTAAAAAATGATCACTTCTAAGGATATATACATGTATTTGTTTGTATAAGATCTATACGAAAATTTTCTGTCAAAGGGTGTGTGCGCTGCGGTGCTATTTTCCTACACATTTTCATTTCCGAAAGGGGGGAAAAAAGGAGTCGCCGCCGCAACCACAAATGAAGTGTAACGGATGAATATTTTGTGGGTGAGAAGAAAGGCAGGCAATCAGTTCAGCTGAACATTCAGGCAGTGTCCTTTTTTTTTGAGAGAGCGAAAGAGAAATTTATGCAGAGAGGATAATTTTAGCTAGTGTGTGTGAAGTTGTGTTTTGAATATTATTCAGCTATAAAATTTGTGTTTAGGACGAAACTATACGTTTGTGAAGTTGAACGGGTATCATCAATACCCTGACGACAAGAGCCAAGAGGCAGCCAAAATGCGATTTTATTTTTATAATTTCCTTGAAAGATTTTTGTTTTTATTCATTGAAAGTGCACTTTAGAACTTGGGACTCAAAAAATTATCACCTTGTGTGCATTCCAAAGTCCAACGTAAAAAAGAAGCAGCATTAGTGTACTGTCAAAGTGCTGTCATGTCATTCGCGATATTGCAAATAAGAGTGCGACCCGTATGTGCTATTTAGGAAAAATTAGATTTTGTTTCGTGTATTTACCACTTAGAAATGTTCTAATTGTTGTTTCTTTTTTTTTTTAATTCAACTCAATTATAAAAAATAAAGATTTTTTTGTTGGGTTCCCGTTGCGGGCACATTTTGGAGTGGAAGTGGAATAGAGAAGAATCTGTCAAGAGCGAGTATTGCAAAGTGTCGAAACCGAAGAAGACCAAGTGTGGTGCGGGCAAAAAAATATCGGGAAGAGGATTAACTGACTAGATTTTTACAATTTTTCTTTTGATTGTGTATTCGCTCTTGTCGAGTAGGTAGAGCACCTAGAATAAAGGATATACATATAATATAGTAGCAAAATAGGTGTATATTTTACAGTGCGGTGTAGTGTAGCGCTACTACATATATATATATATCATGTATCCTTTTTGTCGTGAGGTTGTATTAGTTAGCGATCTTATTCAAATTTTAATATAAGAAAGTTTTTATGTCAAAATTTCAATTCATTTTGTTTTTATTCCGTGTGAAATCGATTTTTTTTCAATAGAAATATTGTGAATAAATAATTTCAATATAATTTTTGTGATTTCTTTCGTGGTGCAAGAAAAAAAAACTACAACCAAAACGGCAAAATTGGCTGAGAAAATTAAAAAAACCTTCAAAACGGGTGGCATTTATGAACCAGAGGCGGCGACGGCCAGCAATAGTAGCTCAGCAGAAACAATGGCTTCGTCGAATCGTGGGATACAAATTGGATCAGCATGGTTTCAACGCAAAATTAATTTGCGCCCTCAACATCGCGGAGTACATTTGGTCACTGAAGAAATTCTGCGGCAGATGCCAGAATTGGGACAATTCTCGGTCGGCCTATGCCATGTTCAAAGTAAGTCAAGTCAATTAGGTTACTCTGCTTGGCTCCACATGTAATTAATATTTAATTAGTATTTATGCTTGAAATTTTTATGTTATCTTCTATTAAATATCTGTTTCTAAATAGAGTAATTGCAAAACTTGTCAGAAATATTATGAAAATCAATTTTTCATACGGGTGTAGAAAGATTTTTTGACATATGACAGCCACCCCTTCTTGTACAATACACACGCAAGCAAACAGTTACATTATAGTATAATAGCTACAGTCGCCATATTTGCAAAGGATAAAATAGAGCGGGGTGAATTTGGGTGGGTTAACACTATCGTAGGATTACAACGAAACTGAAGCTGTGGGTATGTATGTAACTATATGTATATTCCGCGCTTTGATTTTTCCCACACTGCACTGGCCGGTTTTGCTCCTGCCTGATATTGTACTGTATGTTATGTATACTGCTGCTGTTGATTAGTGATTACACTCCCTTGTGAATAGCAAAATAAGCCAACGGAATCTTATAAATTTCTCCTTAAATCTTCTTCTGGTAGTGTCGTCTGAAATCACATTATATCTGATGATTTCAAATATTCCTGGATTTATTAAGATGACGTGACCTGTATTTGCAGTTTTTCTCTTATTTGTATAAATTGTTGGGCTTTTGCTGTCGAAATTTATTACTGTTATTATATTGGCACAATTTTACTATATTCAAGGGAATAATACGCATGATATTTTCATGCTCCGCGAGGAGGATTTTTAATGCTCAAATTCACTACTCCTATGACTCGAGAGCGGGGGATTTATGTATACATACATATGTACGAGAAATTCCATTCACAAATTCCTGCAATCGGGACGGTCGAGTAAAATTTTTATTCTATTCCATAGAGAATCAGCTGTGCAGGTTTATGACGAAATTTTTAGTCGCGAAAGATTGATAGAGCCTCCCTGACCTAAGTAGAGCTAGTAAGTACGAGAATTGGGGGCAACGCATTTCTTATTTACTTTGTCTTCTTTTCTGTGTTATGTATAATATAGGTACTATATTATATGTAACCTACCCACCTAAAAGAGGATCAGAAGGAAACTGGAACGTCTTTAAGTATTCACGTCATATGCTCGTTCATTGAAGTGCTATCCTTTTGGGAGGTCCCTCCATGATCCATCGTACGACTTTTGCCTTTTTGTGTTTTTTTTTGTCCTACTATTCAATCGATTTCTTTATTATATGTACCTTAACCTGTAGGCATAGACTAGGGATTCTATTGAATATTTTATTCCGAACCGAAATCTTATACAACATTTTACGAAGATATTCTATGCAATAATCATTGCCTTCCTTTTTTTTCGAGTGTGTTGCCCACAATTTGTGAATACATCAGGTCTATAGAATGATTCTTATTTTTCATATTATTCATCCGTTTATTAGATTTTTTTACAATGTAGGTAACTTGGATAATTTATTATTTTGTACCCAGAACGGAATCACCTACAAAACAAATTTTCCATGAAACGGGAGTGTGTTTATTATTCAGGGCTTATGGGTTTATAGTCTTCACAAACACCATAAAATCTAATTATTCAATTAAAGAGCAATTTTTGATATAAAGAGCCATATAGGAGGTTACTCATCAACTGGTGGAGAACAGCTCAATAGGTGAAACGAGCATGAAACACCTGTACCTTTCAGGCAGATTCTGATGTAAAAATTCTTAATATAACAAACTGAGACAACTTCTCTTTGACCGTTATCTTTTACGCTTAGTAATATCAGCGGGTTATGGGTATGTGAAATTTGGTCCAAAACCTACTGATAAAATGCTGAAGATTCTAGGTTATCTCCCTCTATAATATTAGATCGAACAGTTCGGAGAGGTGATGTTGTTGCGTTATATACCGTTAATATAATTCACTCTCAATTCAATTCCGTCTGATTGGTAACCCTTAACGGTAATATTAATAGGAGCAAAATTTCTCCTTTCTCCTCAAATAATCAATCTTTCAGTTCTTCTGACATCCAGTCAAGGTCCTCTCCAATTATTTTGTATACTCTATATGAAATCGGAGGGTATACTAAGTTTGTAACGCACAGAAATAATGCTAATAGAGCAAAATATTAAATTTTGCTTATCCGTCCGTCTGTTCGTCGTCGAGAACGCATTCACTAAAAAATGCTGAAATTTTGTACACTGACTTTTTAAAAAATATAAATTTAAGTTCGAAAATGGGATCAATCGGGCAACTCCTTCGTAGAGTTGTCATACAAAAATTTCGTTTTTCCTTATATATTTGCACCATGTCCGAGAATGCGTACATTGCGTTTTCATAGCAATAGTAAATGGACTAAATTTGGGCAAGTCCGGACACGATTAGTCCTAGACGTTTTTATTGTACTGAAAATTTCTATAGAAATTCTATGAAATTGGTCATAATCTCTTTTACTGTCCGACGAACAATTCTAGAAATATATATGTATATGCGAAAAACCACTTTCACAGAAGTGTAACCATACGAAATTACATACTGGCATTCATCTAGGCTGTAGGGTATCATCATTTCAAAAATTGCATTTGGCTCTTATCTAGTAGCAATGGCGCAAAATTCTGAAGAAAAATTGTTCAGAAAGCTTCGCAAAAATGAATGTACGTATCAATATTTCAACTGTTTTAGACTGTTATCGACCACCAGTAACTGCATAAAAATTCTGAAGAAAAATGTTCGCGAAAATTACTAGAATTTGTTTTTTTTTATAGAGGTGCACATTATTCCATTGTAGATGGATGGATGGGTGGATTGCAGATAGGTTGAGATCCTTACCCTAGTGGTCCTTTGAATCTAGGCCACTGCAAGGTCAGATTGTTGATTATGTGGATACTTTTCCATGATATAGGTATATTCTTTTGTTTCTGCGGCGCCCGGCTGTTATTAATTTGAGTTTTTTTTTTCTTAAAAGTTAATAGCGAGAAAAACTCTTAAGAATTTGCAATTCATTCTTAAATAAAGTTTTTTTTTTCTAAATCGAGCCTTACCTTTTTGTGCTTAATCGTTTTTTTTTTTTTTTAGTAGTGTCCGTTTAAATATATAAATTAACTTAATTATGATACATAATGGTCTCCTAGATAAGAGGAATAAAGGAAGATAGTCATAGGTGTGTTGTTTTAAAATTTTGGTTGCTGTACGCTAGTTTTGTCAAGTATCTCACGAAATTAATAAGTCCATAATACGACGGTATACGTATGTACATAGGTATGTGCGTGAAAAAATTATGCAAATAACTATTATTACTCAAGAACCGTCGGTATAACCTCTGTTATCAAAAATATTAAAGCACAGCAATCACTAAATTAAAATCCCATAAAATTTAGTCGTCCATACAGCTTAGCAAACACCACCCACAAAATATAGAAGAAAACTTATCGGAGAATGGGAACTTTCGAGAACAAAAGATATGCTCTGTATACTACCACCGAAGTGGATTCAGAATAACCAAAATCAGGTCGAATCGTTTTTTAATCAAAACATAAGTCCGTTGAATGGAGAACTACGGAAGCAACGAAATGGGTCATTTAAAAATCTTCAGAATCCCAAGACGTTGTCTTTCACTTTAGGAGACAGAATCTGTTGTTCTTCCAATGTTCTGAATTGGTTTTATGTTCCTTATCCTTCTACGAAGTCCTAATTAAAATTTCAGTGCTGCATAAGGAGATAAAGGACAATGATTATGTAATTGATTCTTCTATCAGCTTTAGCTTGATTTTTTGCCAGATTTTCGACATGAGAAACGACAAAAGGACACTTGACTTAATTTAGATCTATATTAACGATATGAGCTTGAATGTGGTGCTTGTAATCAACATCATCATCAATAGCATTTAGTTTTAAATTTATGTATAATATTAAAAAATATTTATTTCGTGAGAGGAGGACGGATATCTTAATACAACTTAAGAATTGTCTATGTTAATCCAGCGCCTCTACATTGACTTAGGTATGGAAAAGGATATCACATCACACACTCAATTGAAAATAAGAAAATTCATTTTAATAAAATGAAAAGAAAATTCAGCATATATCGTCGTGAATTTATTTAGGGATTGTCATACAAAAATTTTGATTTTTCAAGTCTAATTTAGGAAAACAGTCTTAGAGGTTTTAAATTATGCAAGTTGTGTATGTTTTCTAGCAAAAGTTTAAATGTACAAATCCTTCTATTTACTGTACGTCAAAATGACCATTGATACAAAAAACTCCTATTGCCTACCGACCATTTGAAACCATTTTCAATTCAAAATGAAGTCATATCACGATAGCAAATCTTTACATTTTTACGTCTTTACATCTCCATAAGTACGCCAATGGAGTATACCAATTATCAAGGTGTTCTTAAATCAACTTTTCATAATGTGGTTTCAATAAGACTTGACTTTACAAAATCCATTATACAAACACTTACTGTACATATTTTCAATATGATCTCACCTTATGAATCTTTGTGGGTTGGGTGCAGTGTTGGGCAAAATGTAATCTGATTAACGATTAACAATTACAATTAACCATTTAATCTGTAATCAGATTACTTTGTAACAGATTACTAATGTAATCCATTTCCATAATTACATAATTTAATCGATTAACGTGTAGTGTGATTACAAGTTAATTTTATTACACATTAATCGATTACATGTTAATCTAATTAATGTGATTACGTTTAATATATTTGTATTCTATTTCTTCATAAAACTCCCTAAAACTAATTTCGTACGAGAACAATACTATTTTCTTTCAACTCATTTCATAATATTAATAATTACTTTTAAGTAACCTACAAAGTAATCTGTTACAATGTAATTAGATTACAAAATAATCTAATTATATTGTAACGGATTACACATTTGATAGATTACATATTCTCTAATAAGTAATCTAATTGAAATGTAATCAAATACAATTTAATTAGATTACTTAGTAATTTGAATAAACTGTAATGGAATTATTAATTAAATTACACTGGAATCAGATTACGCCCAAAACTGGTTGGGTGTTTACTGCGGAGCTACATAATTTTTGCTGAGGATATAAATAATTTTCTATTCATTATAAGTAAACTAAATTAAATAATAGTTAATATACGAATTTGTTTTTATCAAATATCAATGGAAATAATGCAATAAGACTTCAAAATGTTGCATTCATATGTCTTTTAGAAAGTGTTTTAAAAAAGTGGCAATTTTCGTATCCAATACAGGTATGTATGTAGCCTAATGAAATTAGATATTGTACGAAACCGAAATTCGCCGAAGTTGGTGGACAGTGTTCTGATCTAATCAAGTCGATCGAGGGACTATCAGGAACCCATTACTTCCACTTAACTCGTTCCTCGGGGACATTTTAATTTGGTGCGGCAAAAGAGTACCGCTACTGATTTGTAAGTTATAATTAGCGTCTGAATTGGTATTAATTCGCTGTAGTATCTCTCAAACTTTTCCTCTAGTGATTCAAGATAATTGATTTGGGTTGGCTGAACTAGATCGTCAATCTTATGCTCTACTGCTTCGTCAGCAAATGACGTTGAAAGATCATCGGCCACTATATCTTTCTCTTTTCGGTACTCGATATGGAATTTGAAATCCTGGAGCTTGAGATCACACCGCGTTAGCCCATGACATAGATCCCTTTGGTCCACGAGCCATTTAAAACTGGCATGGTCGGTGATGACCGTGAACTCCTGTCCCTCCGGTCGGAATCTTTTGATGCTTAATATTGCAGCTAAGCACTCCAGCTTTGTGATACTGTAGTTTCTTTGTGTCGCATTCAGCTTCTGTGAGATATAAGTTCAACTCGCAATTTTTAATTGGCACTAAATTTGAGCCTCGAATTACACAGAACAAATTAACCGTGTAACTTCCTGAGGGATACCAGTGGCATAACGTTTTTTAGATGTAATCTTTCAAAATTCTGTTAATTCAAATTTCTTAAAAGGTGTATTCATGGTATCAAGAATGGATATCGACTGGAAAGCGAAATTTTCACAAACTTTATATCCTAGCATTTCGTTGTCCAATATCATATTACAAATTCCAATATAGGTATGTAGTTCCGTGATTTCATTTCACACGTCCCTTATATAAAAAATATTTCCAGTCGAAGAGAATAAAATTAAAAGCACCTATGGGGAAATATATTAGAAATTCATTTTAGTTGTACCTTAAAAAAAAACAGGGTGAAGGGCTGTTCACCCTTCTCCTTTATACACAAATAGGAAGGAAATTTCTTGTGAAACACTATGCGACACGACGAGGGCAAAAATTCCATTGAACTTAATATACAACATAACATACTTTTACCTACCTACAGACTTCAAGTCATTTTTCTTCTCTTCACTGTTAAGTTCTTTTTTCTTTAGGTTCTACTGCCTTAAAATTGGAGCTTGCTTTTCAGAATCTTTTAGTGCTGCTGACATCTTTTCTAAACCGGAAGTTGAACAGCATTTACTCTTTTTGTGTACGGTATGCGTGTATCTATATATCTACATTATTGTATAATTTCACATTTAAAAAAACCGATATCGTCCTCTGCAACCTGCATGTAGGATTATAGCACATTCTTCTGATTCTTCGCAACTATCCTTCAAGTAATGCGCAGCAGAAGTCGAATTTGTGGCAACTACTATTGAATGAAAATAATTGACCCATACTCAAGCTATTGGGAGAGTTTTATATGAGAAATAAAATTTCAAAATAAATCAATTTGTGGGTGATATTTAATATGGAAGACGTTCCAAATATTATGCCTCATTGCTTGAAGCGGTATTGAGGATAAGAGGAGGAGGATTATGATTAGGATTTCTTTTTTTCTTTGAAAAATTAATTGAAATCTGAATATTGCTTGCAGCTGTATGATTGAACAGTGATAGTAAGTTGGCCTTATAATAGCTCACATATACATACATATGTATGTGTAAAGCAAAAAAAAAGTTCTTAGGAAACGAAGAGAGGCAGCCATAAATTATCAATTTGATATTGATAGTACAAAACACAAAAAATAAGAATGAATAATTTCTTTTAAAATTTTACCCAGACACACTATGGTTAAATAGAGCTTTCTGATGCATGCGTATATGTGTATTTAGACAAATGTACCTAAATACACGAACCTGAATTACTGTCTACTAATATCTAAACTACATGAGAGATTGACAAAGTTCGTGTACAAGCGTATTTTTTGAAGTTCGTGCACACTTTTAATTTAAGTTAGTTGTAAAATTAGTCCTGTAAACTTCATACGATGACGTTTTAAAAAAATTCTTTAATGCTAGTTAACATCGTGACTCCAATTATCAATTCCGTGTCGAAGAATGCTCACTGCTTTAACGGATTAAAAAGACTTATGAAATTTTGCACGCATTTACGTTCTTTTTCAATTACGCAAGCGAATTACCAGAAAAAAACAATTGACATTTTATTTTAAGCAACGTTGAGAAGAAAAAGAAGAAAATTTTCCGGAATAAATCTTCAACTGTACCTCCAAAATCACTTTTTAAAGCTCTACTGCACAAAAGCTATAACAGCAGCAGAATAAGTAAGAATATGAGAAATCATTATTCCGCCATATTATATTTTTCAACGTTATTAATGCACTAGAAAACCACTAAGGCCTATATGCATCTATGGATGTATGTATAAGAAAAAGACAGGAAAGAGGAAGCGTTTTGAAAATAATTGTTCCTGTGACTGGAAAGCACATCATTCCCGGATGCTGGATACACTAGACAGGCTACCACCTTGCATAATTGATTCAACCAAAAAGATATTTTGCAGTTGTACGTACAAAAAGAATTAAGCGTGTGTTTTTCTCGGAACGCTATTATTTTATTTAAAGAGCAGCCAAATGTGAAAATAAAAAAAAAATTATTGCTGTTTTTACATTATTAAAAGAGAAAAAGATCTGCTACATGTCGTCACATTTAAGTAGTTTCTGCGCATAAATAAAAAATTATGTGGTATAACTTTCAATAATTTTATTGTTCGTTTTAAATTCTATGCTGGGTTTTTATGAAGAGCATGTTGTAAATAATATTCTGCTGTATTCGGTTTCACTTGTTGCTTGAGAAAATGGTTTGTACATATCTGTTTAGATAAAGAATTAGTTTTTCTTCTATCCCCATCTAGAAATAATTTGGCTTGAAATATTTAAAAGAAAAATTGCTTTGATGTTTCTACGATCTTTTAGTATTTTCAAGTATGTACTGCAAAATGGCAATAATATCGGTCTCTAGTTTAAATTTTTAAAGTCACAGGTTTGACAAAGAGTAAAACAGCAGACATGAAGTTATTAAAATCATCTTAACGTTGCAAATATGTATGGGCAGGTATCAATATTCATAGACATCAATTCACTAGATTAGACCAGTTTCTCATATTATTGATCTAACTTGATGGACGATTGTTCACTTACATATGTATCTACATATTTGATTCTCAAATGTTTATCTTCCAAAAGAATAGAGTATAGACCATTCGCTCACTTTACCAAATTAGACGAGTTGCCTTACATTATTATTGTTAGTCTAATTTCGGGAAATGGCGCTCAATAGCTCGGTATTAACATTGTGCTTACGTTGTTAATATGAGTATTTCTGGGCGGGTGTCAATATTTCATTTTTGAGACACACCAATTTATCAAATTAGACCAGTAGGCCTACATTATTAGTCTATAAGTCAGTGAATGGTTCTTGTCATACCTGTTTAATTCTCAAACTAAAAGAAATGATAATATTGACCATTCGCTCACATTTTTAGTCTAACTTTAGTGGATTTGTCCCTTGACGCAGACAGTACACTATTTATAGCTGAAGAAATACACAAAAGAACGCCTCATACTTTTTCATAGAAGATTTAAATGAAGCAAACAATACAAATAGTTCGCTTTAATCGACAGAACTGTTTTTTTTTTTTTCAGTTTTGCACACATCAGCGAGTCTGGCACTAAATGAAAGCTGGGATCCAGATGTGCGGTAAATTAAATTTTTGCATAGTATTTATTATATATTTTTAAATTAAATTGCTTATATGTTTTTTTTAGGGACGATATGGAGATGATGCTAAATAAAATAGTTCCAGAAGGTTTGCCGTATAGGCATTCCTGTGAAGGTCCAGACGATATGGTAATATATTGAATTATTTGTACTTACATATAATTATTATAATTATAATTTTTGAATTATAACTTCAAAACGGAGGAGGAGAAAACGTATGGACAATTGGAATGCTCTATCTAACAAATTTTAAATATATCATAATAGGGTGTATCGTTTGCTAGTTATATGTTAATGCTTTAATATGAAGAAACCATTTTTAATCCTTTCAAACAATGCAAATTTCTAATTGGGATATTACAGACCCATATTCATATTAGCATATTACTAAGTAAAGATTATTCTAGAATCTTTGTTAAACTCTTCCGAGAATTTTTTATATGTTTACAGTAAATTCTACATTCATTCTGCAAAAATTCCTTAAGATTTGGGCTTTCTGCGTTTGATTTTCAAAATTGTTCAGAGATTATCGAAGGAACTCCATGAATCCTTTGATCGCTGAAAACACCCAACTTAGGGAAAAATATGAAATACAATTTGTTTTGCTCCCCTGTATACTACCCAGATTTGTAATCCATATTATGTGTATCGAAACCTCCTTCAACAAAACACTTAAAAGACTTTCTAAAAATGTAGGAACTCGGTGCTTTCGCTAGCTGTCCTCTAAGGTGTTTTTACGTCTTCAGCTTTATTATCGTTCGTTACTTTATGATTCTGGTAATATTAGTATTCCATAGGGGAAAAAATGAGTAGATGGATAAAGCCAAGACCATCTCTTTCATCCATCCAGTCATTTTTGTCCTAATATTACCAGAACGAACAGAAAAATTCACCTTAGAAGACAGATGAAGGTCTTCAAAACTGAACTTAATCCACTACATACATGGACTATTGCTCATCTTTTAAATTTAAAAAGTCCTAACTCGAAAATTTTATCTAGATATCACAAAATTAATAATGCACACTCATAGAGTTCATTGAGGATACGGTAGTTAAGACAGTTCATCTTATAAATTGTTTAGCTTGAAGAGTCTATGTTGCCTCACTCCACCATCTCTTTGTTGTGCTGGTGGTCAGGTCAAGTTACAATGCTATAAGTTAAGAATTTTGAAATAATCCTAATTGTGAAGGGGGAGAACCTTTGACTTTATTCCATTTTACCTATATTTTCGTCTCCCATTCCATAAAGAATGTGAAAAATGAAAAATATATTCTAAGCTCGTAATAACTTGTTAAAGTTCATATAATATTTGCTTTATGTGAAATATTTCATTAAATACTAATTAATTTTTTAAATCTGTTTCAGCCGGCCCATGTGAAAGCATGTTTTCTAGGAAGTTCATTGACAATCCCAATAACAGATGGTAAACTATCCCTAGGAACATGGCAAGGCGTATGGTTGTGTGAGCATCGCGATCATGCGGGCTCAAGAAAATTAGTTATAACATTATCAGGATGTCCAAGAGATTCAGCACGTAGTCCACTGTCACCAGTATCACCAATTGCTTCAACATCAAGTTAGGGAAGGCCTCGCTCCGCTCGCGATAGCCGGTAATCGCGGGGGAGCGACAATAATGACATCATTTCGTCGAAATTAATTTTAACTAAGAATTTAGCCAATAAATCGTTAGTAACAGCAACTAATACTACGAAATCATCAGCAACATCAACTTTAGTAACAAAAACAACACCATCAGTAAATAAGTTAAATAGAACAATTAATAGTGTTACGCCGGCTAATAGTTATAAAACATCAACAGCAGAATCAGCAGTAACTTTGAATGAATCTAATATTTGTGTACAGCCAAAGTTAAACTTACAAACTCATCCTTCAAACGATAATCAAACGAAACGAAATGATGTGCATTATTTGTTGAAACAATTAAATAGCTTTAGTGATATAGAAGAAATAGAGATTGTTGACATAAAGCAGCAGCAGCAACAGCAAAAACAATATACCGATAAGCAAAGAGAGCAACAACAGCAACTCCAATCCTGCCATACCTTGGAAAGTGAAAGTGGTTTCGCTACAACTATTACAACTGCCACTACTGGTGCTGCAATTGTTTATAGCACTACTAGTAGGATGTCTGGCGACGTAATCCATACAAATTTAGCGACTACGACTACGACGAATAATTTGACTATTTCGACTTCATACAGTAATAGTAATTCAGCGCTAGGTGGTGGAGAATCAACTAAAACGTCGTCGTTTTTTAAGTGTTGCTACACATCATTGGATAAGTGTAGGGAACGACGAAGCGGTAGCGATAGTAGAGGCAAAAGTAGTAGTCATAACGCTGGCAAAGGAGATCAGGTTTGACATAGAAACAAAAGTAATAATTTAATAAGTATTGAAATAATAGAAACTATGACAATTCTTTTTTTAGCGAATTTATTATTACGAAATCGTTGAATTTTAGCATATTCAGTTTATTGTGTTATGTTACATTATGTAATTATGTAGATAGGAAGGCAATTGGTGGGGGTTATATTGCGTGCATTCATTACTTTTTAAAAGTATACACATACATGCATATGTATGTACTTAGCTCGCGCCACAATGGACCTACTTAATCGTGTGAATTTCAATCAATTTCATGGGTTCATACATATATAGTAGTTATCTCTAGAAATCTATTACAATTTTATTATTTTATAAGATATGACCTAATTTTTAAGAATTGCTCAAAGTCTGAAAAATGTGTAATTTGTTATTATGAAAATTTGTTAATCATCTCTTAAATATTGAAAGGTTTGTAAAGAAATCAATGAATGAACTGGGTATATCGGGATAGGGATCTAAGGCATGTATATGAATTAAAGATGACTGTCGACCTGTATTTTGAATGTAACTGTATGAATAGTTTTATAACTTCTATTTTCCTTTAATATTATCATATTAACTGTCAGAAAATTACTGGATATTTCATACTCAAGTCAACAATAATGTAAAAGCTAAAATCTATAAAGTCATCATAAAAGGAAATTTTATACACAGAGAATTCAGTCTTACCTGCCTAGTTATCACTTTCATAGGCTATATCGCAGCATACCTTTATAGCCTCTAGATCTGGGTCACTAATTGCACAATTAACCATAATTATTACAATTGAATCTTTTTTGATTTACTATTATGAGCAGTTTTGGTTTGTTATTGGTTTATTTTATTAAGTTGAAGTAATTTGATATGTATGTCGGCCTTGATAACTAACCCTTTAAGTAAATTTTTTAATCAAAGAGCCTTCTAAAGATATGCAATACCTGTTATTGGGAGTAAATAAATTTCATTTGATGATCTCAAACAAGAATCTAAATTTTATATAAAAAAATTATCATCCGTGTCGTCTCTTGAGAGGCAATATTTGAGAATGCATGCTTAGGCTAACCTCGTAATCAGTGAGATTGAACAATTTCTTATTTAAATTCGCCATTTCTTGTGTTTCTCCCCTTTACTGTAATTCCTTGTCGTCTAACTAAGCAATAACATTACTTATATACCACTAGGTGGAGGAATATTATCCGAATTTTTGCTGTCCTCCCATTGTCATTTAACACTTAAAATTATTGGGCATATATTCCCGGAGCTATTTGACTTCGAGATCGTTCAACACACTTTCGAGTCGCAATTTCAGCGATACGTAAGTATATGCTCAACGTAAGTATTTGCTCAACCTTATCCAAAAATTCTGAAACAACAATGTGTTTCCATCTTGTCACATATAGTTGCTAATTTTCATAAAAATTATAGGTTGCAATAGAGCTTGCAAATTACTTATAAATCGTGGGAAAAAATCAAAATTAATCAACATCTAATTTTCTTTCTGAAATGTTGTAGGGTAAATAACAACGTTTTTATTGAGACTGAACCTTATATATTAGTGTTCATCACCACACAGTTGACATCGATCGACAAGTACAAATTTGTGTATTTTACACAGCAATTTGGATTATAAAAAATGTCCCCCTTCAAAATTTCATGGTTTCACTACTGCAATGACGAAACGAATACAAACACAGCGTTTCCTTATTAGTTATTTATTCAATGGGGATATTTTACTGTGTCATAAAATTTGTAGTACCAGGAGCACACGTAGAACTTTCTTTATCTCTTTCGAACGTTGTACTTCGACATTTATAGATTTATATTTCCAACGTTACAGGTTAATATGCACGTTATATCTCTTTTTCCATACTTCTCCCATTTTTCACCCCATTTAGAGGATGAATTTTGAAAATCTATAAAATTCGGATTTAATCATTTGTACGTCTCAAAATGATAAGGGCGCGTTATTTATATTTTTTTCCATACAAACTTGTGACATTTACTTTCACCCCCTTAAGGGTTGAATTTCGAAAACTCCATTCTAAGTGACTCGTCTATACGTCACATAAGAATTCTGTATTTCAAATTTCATCCAATTCTAGAGGAGAGGTTCCCTCCCTCACACAATTTTTAATTTACATAATGTGAAAAAGAAAGTTTAAATCACAAATCTAGGATTATTGGAAATTCACCTCAAGGTTAAAAATTCGGGCTAACAATATCAAAATTGTGAATTCAAAAGATTTTAAATTTCTAACAGTCGCTAATAGTTAAATAATATTTAAAAAAGATTGTTGTATCTCTGTAAGATGAGTAATGGTTGGATTACATTAACAACGCCGGCGTGGTCGTCGTTTTATGTCAAAAATATTTAGAGGCAGTACTGCATGAAATGCATTACATTACCCGCGCCGGCGTCGTCGTCGGCGTGGTATTCGACCCATATCTAATCCTAAATTTACCGCTGGCGCTCCATTGCTGCCAATATGCCCGATCTAAATCTACATATTATGAAAAAACATAACAAAATAAAACGATATTTAAATTTCTGAAAATAAATGACTTTAATTAAAAAAATGTGGACTTGAAGGAAAAGAAAATCCTTTTTTATTATTATTTAACATTTTATTGCAAACCGGCAGAGATTACAAACAAATAACTCGACTGTATAATGCAAGGGAAATTAAGATATGGCGCTGCCGCCCAGTGTTAATGTAACTTATCCGTCGTCGGCGTTGTTAATGTAATCCATCCAGCCTTAAATGAGGAACCTTCCTCTTGACCAACTTTTTGTTTGGTTTCATGTACGCTACAACCCCGTGAAAGATGATTTTACCATATGGACGGGATACCCTGTATATAAACAGATTATTATTTTTGAATTCATTTTAATATATCAGAATTATTAAATCATTAAAATACTAAAATACTTTTAATGTGACTAAAAATTTGATTTTCATATTAGTTGAGTATTTGCTCCTTAATTACTTGCAATTAATCCGTTTAGTTATATTTCACAGCAATACCTTTTTTAATGGTATACATATCTCTGCGTCCTGTCCTTTAGAAAAAGGTTCATTGTGGTAAATTGAATAAATAATAAATTTCAATTAATGCGTATAATCTTTTTTTTATATTATTATTAAACATAATATTAGGTAAAGTGCGCCAATAATACACTTTCGAAATGATATAAACATATAAAAAAATATAAACATATAGGAAAAATGCAACTATTTTGTTACCGAAAGCAATTAACAATAAGTTAAAGAGATTCTTCTTTCTTTTGTTTTTATATAATATATCTAAACCTAAATAAGGATTGACATGTGATGATTATTCGTTATTATTATGAAAATGTTTAGAAAAATGGGAAAAACAACCAATTTATTAAAAACAATATATTAAAAATAAAAATAAATCTATTAACTATTATTACCATAAAGAAAGGAAACAAACAAACATTATTGTCTTCAAATGCACAAATTCAGAATGAACAGAATATAAATTATATACATAATGTATAGCAAAACCAAACCAAAAAAAAAAACTTTTAATAATTTATCGACAAAATCAACTTATTATTGTTAGTGAACGATGATGCAAGGCAAAGTTTACATAAATGAATATATTATGTAATTACTACTTTATATAAAGTATGTAACATATTACGGTTATAGATATTTGGTTATTTAGGCTAATTATGTTATTACTTATAAATAAAAGTAAATTGTATAAATGAAAACATTTTTATTAGATTTCATTTTGTACATAATATTATACAATATATATATACATATATATATATATTACAAATCATCACCTAGAGAAATGATAAAAAATAATAAATCGAGACATTTCAATATGAATAATATTTTGTTACACATGAGAAAAACAATCAGAATTTAAATGTTTTTTTTTAATAGCTTTTGTTTTTTTTTTGTTCTTTACAGAACGCTGTTTGTTTATAATAAAAAAAACTGTGCTTGTATACAATTTTTTTTTTTTTTTTTGTTCCATAAGCCTAGTACTGAGGTCCGCGCTAAACTAAATTTTAGCGAGTCTGCTTTTTTGGACCGTTCTTTAGCAGCTAAAATATAAGAGAAGACCAGAGTACGAAAGTGCACACTCGTGAGCGGCTCGCTGCTCCTAAAATGCATGCTTGATAGCAAGACCCATTTTGTTTACTAGTGGCTCGTGCTAACGAGCAGGAGGTAATTTACTTAAAAGCTCTCGTTCGCGAGCCCGAGCAGTTATTTCGCTATGAGCTTCCCTACCTATTTGCTCACACAAGTGATGCAAGCTCTTTGCACATGAACAATTTCCTTGCTTTGATTACACTGTTCCTTGCTCATTCTTGTTCAACATTTTTTTGCTCAGTCTCGCCAGCGGCAGCAAGTTTACAAAGAACATTTTCGTACTCTGTCTGAGATGATGTTGATACATATTCTTAAAGTTTTTTTTTGTTTTCTCTTAGTTTTCATTTTTTAAAACTCCGAAAAGAAATAAATTTTAACATTCTTAAAGAACAGCCCGGGCCGATAAAATCAAGCCAAATTGGTTGGAGATTTACTGGTGATGCCACCTCGAATCAAGAATAACAAGACAAATTTAGCGCGTGTTGATCTTCCTAAAATTCAGAATAAATTTTCACCCATAGCTCTTAGCGCGGACCGTAGTACTAGGCTATAAATATTTAAATTTATATAGACAAGGCCCATAATAAACAACGTGCACTCACTTTTAACAACTTTTAGCGGCACCAGTGTGTGCCAATTCAGCTCAGCATCTTTCATCAGTAATTAATTTGGGACCAAAACCTTATTAAAGAGCATTGCTAGAGTATGCACTATTTTCAAAATGAGATATTCATTAGCTGTAAAATTGTTTCATTGGTAGAAATTAACAATATATTCTACAGATTGTTACTATTCATTAAAGCATGCAGGGTAAGTGGCTCGATTTTATACTACAAAAAGATTCAAGTATTATCATTAGCCATTTTTTTTAACTTTTTGAAGTGATTATACATAGAACCACACAAATTTGCTCATAAATATTGGGAAAAAAGTATCTCAGATGTATTGTTGTTGTTAATTATTATTAATAGTTTTCTTGTGTGGAATCCATATCACATCTTTTGGCGATGGGTTGGATTGCCTTTTGTAAATGTTTCAGCATTATGCGTCCAAAAGCTTCACAGTTCATACAAAAGTGAAAAGATTCGTTTTCAACACTTTACTCATAATATTTTTGAGATTATATTTTATGAAAATAGGCTCGTTATTAGTTTAAGCTCCAGTTTTTCAAACAAGAGTAGTACTTTTGTCTCGGGTTGAGAAAGTACGCACAATTGAATTGTTTTCCAGGTATTAAAATATTTCTATCCTCGAAAAGCTTGATTCATGCTGGTGGATTTTTGGATAAGGTCATAAGAATTCTCAGATCATTCAAACCTTGGTGTTTTGGCACCCGCATCACCCAATTGACATCAGTTAGATAATCACATGCAAGACTATCTCAAATCAAATTAGACTCAAATGTGTATGAGTTTGTATTTGTTTGAATGCTGCTGGCCAGACATTATATTACATATATATAATTAGCACCATGTCTTCCAGCTCCCGACAGGTCTAAAAAATCGCCGTTAGTTTTTTCTTTTGCAAAACTATTAGAAGTCATCATTAATGACGACTTTATAATCTGTTCTTGGTTATGTTATTCTAAAACTCCCAAGATATTTTAAAAATGGCATACAACTGTGTTTTGATTGAAAAGAAATATTTTGTTATATTTTCTTCATTTAAAACTTTTTATGCAAATCTAAGGGCGCTATTATATACGCACATTTTCTCAATATTTTTCTGGTTTTACATATAACAATCCTGCTCTTCCAAAGTGCAGGAACAGTATGTATTTTTATAAAGACCAATATTTTCGAAAATTTTTTATATACGTTTCACGTGTATTGGATCGTTTTGTAGAGTCTGAAAATGGATAGTGGATGTAATTACTGAATCTTTATGCAGCTTTAGATACGTGGAAGTATCTAAACGCTAAAATTGTTATAGCTTGTGTGTTATTTTTTATTCATTCTAAAAAGTAGCAATATATTAAACTTTTTTAGCCACAATCATGATACTGGCCATGGTCTATAACGTAAAAGGTGCGATACTCTATATATGTAGCAATCGGTATATTCCAGATCTCTTTTAATTGGCTGATCGTAGAAAACCTAATGTGTAGGTATGTATAGCTAGTCTAAAGGAAAGAAATAATATCCAGTTAGAATTCCCTAAATATTTCATTAAAATTACTACAGGAACCCCGTCTTGCAGACGCTTTTAGCTATAAAGATGTGATTAAAATTTTCTACTAATACTGAATAGAGGTGAATAAAATTTCTGAAAGAGAGACAAGTCTTCAGATTCCCAAAATGGCTGGAAACTATTATTTCTTCTTATATTTGGGATAAGATATTATTGTGTCTGTATTCTATTATGTATCTAGATCTAACGCCTCCAGTCTATTGAGACGAAATGAATTTGAATTTCAATTTCCAGCTACGTCGCACATTATTGATTTTCAAAATTTTTTTTTTTTTCAGGAATGAAGGAGAAAAGTATCCTTAAAGCTTTGAGAAATATTACATTCTGCTGATTACTTACAATGAATTATTAAATCTTTTATTTTATTTCTTTTCAAATACTAATAAAAAATTTCTTTGCGATATGCATTTTATTTATCTGGTAGGAAGAGGGATATTCGAAACGAATGGGAAGTAAAATTGTGCAGTGGTGATAAGGGGGAAAATCCACAAGTATTCTCTGCCGCATTCAATATAGGGAGCGGCTCTGGGAGGACTGCTGATAATTAACCTTGAATTAATATTATATATATTAATATTTCATATATATGATCCTTGAATCCGTCCAAGTCGTTTGAATCCTCCCCCGTCAAAATCAGTTAACAAAATTTCCGCTAAATTTTAGAAATTTTCATGGGCGCCTTGCCATTTTTTTGGCATAAAAATTAAACTTCCACTGAGGGGCGGGATGTTAACTCTTAAAGATGTGTCAAGGAATTTTCAAAAACGACCCACTCGTTCTCGAGAAAAAAGCCTTGAATTAAATAAGTTGTTTTTCATTTTTTTCTCTGTAACCAGAGGGTCCTTTTGGAAAATATTTCATATTTATTGTCCTTGAATCCGCCCACGTCGTTTGAGTCCTCCCCCGTCAAAATCCGTTACAAAAAATTTCCGCTAAAATTTTAGAAATTGCCATTTTTTTGGCACAAAAATTAAACTTTCGCGGAGCGGGGCGGGACAGGATACTTTCGGTGCGGGACGTTAAATCTTCAAGATATGTAAAGGAATTTTCAAAAAGGACCCTCTGGTTCTCGAGAAAAAAGCTCGATTTAATTAAGTTGTTTTTCATTTTTTTCTCTGTAACCAGAGGGTCCTTTTGAAAAATATTTCATATTTATTGTCCTTGAATCCGTCCCCGTCGTTTGAGTCCTCCCCCGTCAAAATCCGTTACAAAAAATTTCCGCTAAAATTTTAGAAATTTTCATGGGCTATAGCCTTGCCATTTTTTTGGCACAAAAATTAAACTTTCGCGGAGCGGGGCGGGACAGGATACTTTCGGTGCGGGACGTTAAATCTTAAAGATATGTAAAGGAATTTTCAAAAAGGACCCTCTGGTTCTCGAGAAAAAAGCTCGATTTAATTAAGTTGTTTTTCATTTTTTTCTCTGTAACCAGAGGGTCCTTTTGGAAAATATTTCATATTTATTGTCCTTGAATCCGTCCCCGTCGTTTGAGTCCTCCCCCGTCAAAATCCGTTACAAAAAATTTCCGCTAAAATTTTAGAAATTTTCATGGGCTATAGCCTTGCCATTTTTTTGGCACAAAAATTAAACTTTCGCGGAGCGGGGCGGGACAGGATACTTTCGGTGCGGGACGTTAAATCTTAAAGATATGTAAAGGAATTTTCAAAAAGGACCCTCTGGTTCTCGAGAAAAAAGCTCGATTTAATTAAGTTGTTTTTCATTTTTTTCTCTGTAACCAGAGGGTCCTTTTGGAAAATATTTCATATTTATTGTCCTTGAATCCGCCCACGTCGTTTGAGTCCTCCCCCGTCAAAATCCGTTACAAAAAATTTCCGCTAAAATTTTAGAAATTTTCATGGGCTATAGCCTTGCCATTTTTTTGGCACAAAAATTAAACTTTCGCGGAGCGGGGCGGGACAGGGTACTTTCGGTGCGGGACGTTAAATCTTAAAGATATGTAAAGGAATTTTCAAAAAGGACCCTCTGGTTCTCGAGAAAAAAGCTCGATTTAATTAAGTTGTTTTTCATTTTTTTCTCTGTAACCAGAGGGTCCTTTTGGAAAATATTTCATATTTATTGTCCTTGAATCCGTCCCCGTCGTTTGAGTCCTCCCCCGTCAAAATCCGTTACAAAAAATTTCCGCTAAAATTTTAGAAATTTTCATGGGCTATAGCCTTGCCATTTTTTTGGCACAAAAATTAAACTTTCGCGGAGCGGGGCGGGACAGGATACTTTCGGTGCGGGACGTTAAATCTTAAATATATGTCAAGGAATTTTCAAAAAGGACCTTCTGGTTCTCGAGAAAAAAGCTCGATTTAATTAAGTTGTTTTTCATTTTTTTCTCTGTAACCAGAGGGTCCTTTTGGAAAATATTTCATATTTATTGTCCTTGAATCCGTCCACGTCGTTTGAGTCCTCCCCCGTCAAAATCCGTTACAAAAAATTTCCGCTAAAATTTTAGAAATTTTCATGGGCTATAGCCTTGCCATTTTTTTGGCACAAAAATTAAACTTTCGCTGAGCGGGGCGGGACAGGATACTTTCGGTGCGGGACGTTAAATCTTAAAGATTTGTCAAGGAATTTTCAAAAAGGACCTTCTGGTTCTCGAGAAAAAAGCTCGATTTAATTAAGTTGTTTTTCATTTTTTTCTCTGTAACCAGAGGGTCCTTTTGGAAAATATTTCATATTTATTGTCCTTGAATCCGCCCACGTCGTTTGAGTCCTCCCCCGTCAAAATCCGTTACAAAAAATTTCCGCTAAAATTTTAGAAATTTTCATGGGCTATAGCCTTGCCATTTTTTTGGCACAAAAATTAAACTTTCGCGGAGCGGGGCGGGACAGGATACTTTCGGTGCGGGACGTTAAATCTTCAAGATATGTAAAGGAATTTTCAAAAAGGACCCTCTGGTTCTCGAGAAAAAGGCTAGATTTAATTAAGTTGTTTTTCATTTTTTTCTCTGTAACCAGAGGGTCCTTTTGAAAAATATTTCATATTTATTGTCCTTGAATCCGTCCCCGTCGTTTGAGTCCTCCCCCGTCAAAATCCGTTACAAAAAATTTCCGCTAAAATTTTAGAAATTTTCATGGGCTATAGCCTTGCCATTTTTTTGGCACAAAAATTAAACTTTCGCGGAGCGGGGCGGGACAGGATACTTTCGGTGCGGGACGTTAAATCTTAAAGATATGTAAAGGAATTTTCAAAAAGGACCCTCTGGTTCTCGAGAAAAAAGCTCGATTTAATTAAGTTGTTTTTCATTTTTTTCTCTGTAACCAGAGGGTCCTTTTGGAAAATATTTCATATTTATTGTCCTTGAATCCGTCCCCGTCGTTTGAGTCCTCCCCCGTCAAAATCCGTTACAAAAAATTTCCGCTAAAATTTTAGAAATTTTCATGGGCTATAGCCTTGCCATTTTTTTGGCACAAAAATTAAACTTTCGCGGAGCGGGGCGGGACAGGATACTTTCGGTGCGGGACGTTAAATCTTAAAGATATGTAAAGGAATTTTCAAAAAGGACCTTCTGGTTCTCGAGAAAAAAGCTCGATTTAATTAAGTTGTTTTTCATTTTTTTCTCTGTAACCAGAGGGTCCTTTTGGAAAATATTTCATATTTATTGTCCTTGAATCCGCCCACGTCGTTTGAGTCCTCCCCCGTCAAAATCCGTTACAAAAAATTTCCGCTAAAATTTTAGAAATTTTCATGGGCTATAGCCTTGCCATTTTTTTGGCACAAAAATTAAACTTTCGCGGAGCGGGGCGGGACAGGATACTTTCGGTGCGGGACGTTAAATCTTAAAGATATGTAAAGGAATTTTCAAAAAGGACCCTCTGGTTCTCGAGAAAAAAGCTCGATTTAATTAAGTTGTTTTTCATTTTTTTCTCTGTAACCAGAGGGTCCTTTTGGAAAATATTTCATATTTATTGTCCTTGAATCCGCCCACGTCGTTTGAGTCCTCCCCCGTCAAAATCCGTTACAAAAAATTTCCGCTAAAATTTTAGAAATTTTCATGGGCTATAGCCTTGCCATTTTTTTGGCACAAAAATTAAACTTTCGCGGAGCGGGGCGGGACAGGATACTTTCGGTGCGGGACGTTAAATCTTAAAGATATGTAAAGGAATTTTCAAAAAGGACCCTCTGGTTCTCGAGAAAAAAGCTCGATTTAATTAAGTTGTTTTTCATTTTTTTCTCTGTAACCAGAGGGTCCTTTTGGAAAATATTTCATATTTATTGTCCTTGAATCCGCCCACGTCGTTTGAGTCCTCCCCCGTCAAAATCCGTTACAAAAAATTTCCGCTAAAATTTTAGAAATTTTCATGGGCTATAGCCTTGCCATTTTTTTGGCACAAAAATTAAACTTTCGCGGAGCGGGGCGGGACAGGATACTTTCGGTGCGGGACGTTAAATCTTAAAGATATGTAAAGGAATTTTCAAAAAGGACCCTCTGGTTCTCGAGAAAAAAGCTCGATTTAATTAAGTTGTTTTTCATTTTTTTCTCTGTAACCAGAGGGTCCTTTTGGAAAATATTTCATATTTATTGTCCTTGAATCCGCCCACGTCGTTTGAGTCCTCCCCCGTCAAAATCCGTTACAAAAAATTTCCGCTAAAATTTTAGAAATTTTCATGGGCTATAGCCTTGCCATTTTTTTGGCACAAAAATTAAACTTTCGCGGAGCGGGGCGGGACAGGATACTTTCGGTGCGGGACGTTAAATCTTAAAGATATGTAAAGGAATTTTCAAAAAGGACCCTCTGGTTCTCGAGAAAAAAGCTCGATTTAATTAAGTTGTTTTTCATTTTTTTCTCTGTAACCAGAGGGTCCTTTTGGAAAATATTTCATATTTATTGTCCTTGAATCCGCCCACGTCGTTTGAGTCCTCCCCCGTCAAAATCCGTTACAAAAAATTTCCGCTAAAATTTTAGAAATTTTCATGGGCTATAGCCTTGCCATTTTTTTGGCACAAAAATTAAACTTTCGCGGAGCGGGGCGGGACAGGATACTTTCGGTGCGGGACGTTAAATCTTAAAGATATGTCAAGGAATTTTCAAAAAGGACCTTCTGGTTCTCGAGAAAAAAGCTAGATTTAATTAAGTTGTTTTTCATTTTTTTCTCTGTAACCAGAGGGTCCTTTTGCAAAATATTTCATATTTATTGTCCTTGAATCCGCCCACGTCGTTTGAGTCCTCCCCCGTCAAAATCCGTTACAAAAAATTTCCGCTAAAATTTTAGAAATTTTCATGGGCTATAGCCTTGCCATTTTTTTGGCACAAAAATTAAACTTTCACGGAGCGGGGCGGGACAGGATACTTTCGGTGCGGGACGTTAAATCTTAAAGATATGTCAAGGAATTTTCAAAAAGGACCTTCTGGTTCTCGAGAAAAAGGCTAGATTTAATTAAGTTGTTTTTCATTTTTTTCTCTGTAACCAGAGGGTCCTTTTGGAAAATATTTCATATTTATTGTCCTTGAATCCGTCCACGTCGTTTGAGTCCTCCCCCGTCAAAATCCGTTACAAAAAATTTCCGCTAAAATTTTAGAAATTTTCATGGGCTATAAGCCTTGCCATTTTTTTGGCACAAAAATTAAACTTTCACGGAGCGGGGCGGGACAGGATACTTTCGGTGCGGGACGTTAAATCTTAAAGATATGTCAAGGAATTTTCAAAAAGGACCCACTGGTTCCCCCCCGTCAGAATCCTTTACACATATTTTAATGTGTGCGCTTAAAAGTATGCAATGGGGGCATTTTTTTTTTTCAAAATGCCTTTTTTAATTTTATAATAGAAAACAGTGGTTTATATTTTTAAAATTTTTATTTGAAATTATATTAATAATAATAAAAAAAACTCTAATAAAAAAAATCAGAAAATTCCAATAAAAGGCCTAATTTAACAATATTTTAAGTGGTAACATTATACATCGTGTAATTATAGTGTTTTATTATCAAACTCATATTTTTTCTTATTCATTCATTAGCTTAGGCACAACACATGAAAATTTACTTAAATGTAAAGCATATTGTAATTGTATTTCTTCATGGTCTCATACGTAATCACGCAGTGCAACTGCCCTTGTAAACGTATAGCTGAGTCCAGTTCTGAAAAAATTAATATGAAACAACCAGAAAACATTAATTTTATAAGCCTAAAACTAAATAGCAAGAAAATGAAATCCTTTAAGTACTTCTTGTAAATACATACATATATCGTACAGAATCCATCTATCCTTATTTCCGTTAGTTTGCTTGAACTGCTTTAAAATTGAAAAAAAATAAATAAATAAAATAAATATGGAACGACTCTTATCAAACCCTGAGTCTATTGAAATTAGTTACTTTACGCGTCAAGAGGGATGTCTAGGAGTTGATCAGTTGATTCTAGACACCACAAAGTTCAAATTGATTTTAAAACTTGTAAAGACAATCTTCAATCTACAGTAGTTTTTATCTATGAAAAAAAAAAATAATAAAAGGCAAATTATATGGAAAGTACTTAAAAATTTTGAAAGCTTGCTAAATTATATTCAATTAAATTCGATTGACATTTTCTGTCGATTTAAGTAAAAATAAATGTTTGTGGCTATGTGATACACTCGGCATGGGCGTGAAAATATTATCCAAAAATTTCTAGAATTTCATTCATTCATCCCAAAGGAATGAAAATAAAAGAGAAGCAGCTTTCTAAGCAAAAACATATTTTTTTTAACCACCATTTAAAAAATTATGCTTGAAGGTGCATTAATTGAACTACTTTCTTCTTCATTCATACAAATGGAGTCCACAACGTTGACGCTCTTGGTTTAAAAAAAAAAAAACATGCAAGGACAGTAGAAAATCGAAACAACTACACACGTACATTAGAAATATAAATTAATGCGAGCGTAATATTTCACAAAAATCCTTCCGCTAAGAAGGTATAGGAAATCGGTATTTATGGGAAAGATGATTGGCTTTGAAATAGATCCCGATATTATTAGACACGCTTTACATAATAGTGACGTCAGATAAAGTCAGTAGGATACGGCGACAGCGGGCAGTGTTGCAATGCCATCCTATGTATATAGCCTCCTCGATAATCCATAGGCTCCTCCATTTTTTCCGTATTGAAAATTTCAGTAACTTTTATATTAATCTCGAAATTTTCCATTCATCACATTTTTCTTGCTTAATGCTAGAAGCTTCATTACAAATTTGTCCCAAAACGGATGAGCCCAGTTATCACTCATTACAATGAAAATGCCTTACAAAGAGTCTTAACAATTTTATTGTCCTTCATCTTTAGAATATGCCCTAGTTACTGACATATTCTGGGTTGCTCTATTCTTAAACCATTTTAAAAGATCTTCTTTTCTCTATGTATGTCTTGTAATTTCTTTTTTTTTTTAAATCCTTCAGACTCCAAATCCTTTTAAGTAATTTCTCTATTCTTCCAAATTATACTTATAGTAAGAGTGTTAAAAATAATTCAGAAATCAATTTGAGCTTCACAATCTCGTCGTACTTACATTATATAAGTAACATCACCTACTTCTTGATTACATTAACTGTATTCAAATCCGGTTTATATATATGTATGTCTGTATGTATCTAACTTTGGATTTGGATGAAATTGAAAGGACATCTGTTCAACTTTTTATTTATGGACCAATTAAATTAAAAATCCTAATCGAATTAGATTCTTCTTTATATAAAAGTGAAAAAAAAAAATTGTCTGCTTTTGTAAATTTGCTACAGGATTAATTGTGTATAATTCAAAATGATCCAAATCCGCAAGCTAATGTAATAAATGTAGTTGTTAACAAAAAATAAAATTACTTATGCAGACACACTCATTAAGAGTTTTGCACAAAGCCACATACACACACTTTATGATTTAAAAAAAATAAAAGAAAAAACATTCTAGAAGATCATGGCGCTAAATATTTCTCTCTCTGTAAATCAATATAAATTTAGATTAGCAAAAACATAAAATTTCCTATATACGCTACAGCGATGTTTTTTTTGTTCAAAATAACATATTCTCGTCCACTAAAGTTAAGCATTTAGAATTATTTAAAGTAACATTGCAAAAAATCTATTATAATAATTATGTGAATAATAGGGTGTAAAAGTAAAAGTGCATGTAAATAAATGTATTTTTCATACGAAACACGAAATACGAATTTTTTATTACATATAAAATTATGATAATTATACGAGCTACGTTTATTGAGGCGCGCAAGTAAATGGTAGTATTGAAATCTTTTCAATGAGATAATATTATTAATAATAATAAAAAAATGTTTAATGTAAAAGCAAACGAGAATAGTTTTTTTTTTGTTTTCTTGTTTTCCTAATAGCATTTTTGTTAATTTGTTTTGTTGGGTAGCGCGATGCGAATTCAAGGAATCAAAGTGTAGATTTATTTAAATCAAAATTAAACGAAGCAAAAAACTTAAAAGGAAAAATAAATAAAATAATAAAATAAATGAAATGATCACGTGAAGCACATATGAAAATGGCACTATTTATACTTCATACTATCTTAATTATGTAAATATAAGAAATAAAATAAAGAAAAGCTTCAGAGTCATCGTTTTTGTGGTTTCATTGATTTCGTTATTTTCATTATTTTTCCATGTTTTCATTATGACTGGATAGTTAGATCCCTAAAAAAAATGTAATGTGGTGTCTTCTCTTGGCCAAATTGCGATTCATATGTACAATCTCCAATAAACTAGCTGCTCATTCTTCATATACTTACTCGAATAGATCTGAGAAATATAATTTTTCATTAAAATAACGTATTATGTAATTGCATGATCGAATCACTAAATATAAATTATATAAAGAAGACATCTAAAGAAAAAATGGTGGGTCTTCATCCTACACACTTGTGGAAAAAATAATAGTTAATAACAGATTAGCTCTTAGGGTTTCTGGTGGTCTAAGCGAAGCAGGCTGGGCACTACCAGCCGCACCCCTCTTACCTAACCTAAGGTTACTAAAATAAGCAACAGTACTGCCGCAATGCTATGGAGAGAATTTGTTAATTGTTGGAATTGTTTTCAACGAAGCTAAAAATCTATTGAGATCTGGAAACCAGCAAGCAAATGAATCCAACGGACGATCTTTTGAGGTCTTGGAAAAAAAAGACCCTAAATGACTTAAAGATGGTAATAAGAGTTGTCCGTCTTCTATCCAGATCGGGACATTTACAATAAGAAATGCTAAGTTTCTTCGACTTCTTCTTCGTTAAAACAATTTTTATAGAAACCGTTGCGAAAGACTCGTAAATGGTCAGCATGTTTGACAAAAGAAATGTTAATACATCGATTTCCTTTCAGTAACAGAGATTTTTTAGATTTATTTCGGGTCATTGGTTGGTACACTGAACGGCCTTCAAATCTATTTGTGATACCCTAGATGAAATCTAAAGAGTATACTAATTTTGTCATTCCGTTTGTAACGCACAGAAATAATGATGGCAGAGCAAAATGGATTGGACACCCACGCATAATATTAAGTTATTTTGATTTTTGCATGTCCGTCCGTCCGTGCGCACGAGAACGTGTGTAATTAGAGAACTGAAATTTTGTACGCAGACTTTAAAAAACGTAAAATTAAGCTCGAAAATTTTATAAATCGGGAAACTGCCTCCTTCGTGGGCAACCCCTTCTTGGTGTAGTCATATAAAAATTTACGATTTTGACGTATCCTGTGAAAACAATCAGTCCTATACGGGTTTAATGTACTGAAAGTACTTCAGAATATGAAATCCTATATTGGTTATAATCATTTTTGCTGTTCGACGAACCGTTCTAGAGATTGTTATTTAAAAACCACTTCAAAAATCAAACTTGCGCATACGAAATTACAAACGAGCATTCATCTTACGTTATGTTTGACCAATGCGAGCTTTTTTACTTGTTTAATCTTTAATATTGTTCACCAAAATATGTTTGTAGATAATTTACGAGTTTTCAGTTATCTTTGCTCTATGTACTTTACTGTGAAACTGGTACCAGCATTTATATACCACACCCTAACGTACATACTAAAAAAAATGTACTACGCCAGTTTGGCAAGTAACTTTAAAAGTTGACGCATTTAATAAGGCTTCTAAAATTGTATTACACTTGCTACATTATTTCTTAGATTACGGAAAAAAAATTTCTGCGAGCAATAGTTTCGAAAAAATTTCTTTTTACCTGCTAAAAATGATTCTAGTGTACCCAAAGCTTGCCTTAAGACCGTCACTTTAAAATTCTCGTTTGAGTGAGACGGAGAGTCATTCCATGAAATGTGAGTGACACAGATACTGACGCATTCGAGTTAGATAGGAAATTTAAGGCAAAGGTAAGCAAAGAATTTATAAAGCATAGACAATTTTAACAGTGCGCATTTTTTTTTAATAAATGAAAAATAAAAGCCGGATTTTACCCACATGTTTTCATTTTTAAATAGCATTTTGTTTAGAGAAAAAAAAAAAATCTGGACTAAAAGAGTAGAGGGAAAATGCAATAACAACATTATACAATTAATTTGAGGTTTTGTTTCTTTCTTTTAAAAAAATAAAATAAAATAAAAAATAAAAAAAATAGATAGTTTTGTTACTTTTCTTCTTTCATACACAACAGAAAAACGAAAACACAATATTTTAACAATATATCCTTTTTATAGAAATATTTTCAATCTCTCGCATGTTTTAAGACTCATTCACTCTTCAGCTTTTTTTTTTGTTTTTTCTTTTAATTTACATTAACATTTCTCATAGTTTTATTTCGTAAATTTAATTTATGATTTTGGTTTTTAATTTCTGTTCTTTATTTCTTCTCTAATTTAATTGATGCAGTACAGAGCGCCATTAAATATCCTTTGTTTTTAGTAAATTCTGGGTTTCTTTGTGTTATACTTTCGTTATATAACATTAATGGTACCGAATAGCAGGAGCAACAGTAGCATGCGTAACAGGTAAGAATTTGTGTTGAATCATTCCCATTCCGTTGTCCCGGGTGGTTTTGGTGTTAGATCGTATAATACTCTTGAAATGCCTTCAATTAATGAGATATCTCTTACTATACTATCAAGAGTCTGTAAATATTTATATATATAAGGACACATATATATATTTATAGTTTTTAGGTAAATAAAAAAATTTATATATGTATTATGAGAAATTATTACATTTATTGGCAGTTCTTCTCCTGGAATAGCCGGAACTCCAGTCATAAAATCATTAGTTATGAACGGTCTTATAACAACAGAACGCGAACACGAAGGTAATCGATTGGCTGGATCTCTATCAAAGTGGATCGGGATGAGCACAACTGGCATTTGTGAAATTCTTCTACTAACATTGTTTTGATGAAGTATCTAGAATAAAATAAATTCACACAATTTTATTCCAGAGAGAGAGGTGATGAGATAGAGAATATATCTTTAAATTCTATGTTTTTGTAGATAGTCAGATATCATGCAAAGTTATGCTTAAGAATTTATTATTAAAGAAACACAAAAGAAGCCAAAACAAGCAAGAAACAAAAACAAGAGCAGTAAGGAAAGATAATAGAAAAAAGATTTTTACTAATGTAATGTAAGGCAAGCAGGAAGAGAGGGCAAATGATTCTGGTGGCAATTATTGTCTTGTATTGCAAGAGCATGCAATTACTAAAAATATATTCTGAAATTTTTTTTTATTGTTTTGTTTTGATTTGACCGTGTAATAGGGTAAAAAACCATCAAAATACTGAATGAATTATTTCATCAAGATGAAATTATTATTCTATTAGTTGTTTAGGGGTATAAAACTGTCTGCTGTTCCCCTTAAAGACATTTTTATTTATCTTATTACCATTTTCAATAGTTAAATAATCCCTGAAAACCATATTGTATCGGAGAGAATAAATTTTCTAGTTTTTTTTATACATTCTATTCAATCCTCTAGATATTTAAAAAACAAAAAACAAAATTATAGAATTAACAGCACATAAATGAACCTGTACATTCTGAACTACATCTGATAGGTCATAAGAAATAAATTGAACTACAAATGTTCTAATACTGAAAACTTGGATACCCAACATAACATAGTAAGATAATATCGTTGATGATTATTGTTTCCCTTACATCTGCAGCCCATTGCCAATGCATACGAAATGCATTGGTGTAGAAATATTGAGCTATGTATAAATAGAAAAGTTTCAATTTAATTTGGTGTCAAATTTGGTTGAGCTGATAACAGCGACATGTTTACTACATACAACCGACTCCTCTCAAATAGAAATTCTTAGCTCGAACAATACGCGTATTTATATTTATTTAATTACCAGACAGTCTTTTTTAGTTTAATTAAGTCTAAACTTAGAGCAATGGAACCGATTTTTGAAATTTGTAATTTCAGAGAAATCTCAATTCCGGAGCCTTGAAAAATGCATTATTGGAATTGAGTTATGCTTTTAAAAAATTAAGTTTTCACTCACGGAAAGGAAACAACGAAAGTTCCAACTTACTTTCTTGAGCATGAATGATTAGTACTATTTATATAGGATTTAAATGTATAACTAGCTTAGTTTTTTATCCTTGCCGTGGCGCAAATGTCACAACACAAAGCAATATTAAAAAGCTTACATTGATATAAATTAAATTTCATAAAATAATATTATTATACATATGTGAGTAAAAAAAAAAATACCTCATTAGCTAAATGGTCTGCTTGACGGAGCTGTGCTAAAGCGTATCGACTAATGCGGGTGTGAGTAACGTCATTCACTTGGAACTTAACATGTCCGCCATAAATATAACAAACTCTATTTATATTATGTAAAATACGAGGAATTAGTTTAGCCAAAAACATCATATCTTTCCAGATTGGCTCACAATCGCTGGACAATCCTAGTACATAGCTATAGGAGCGACAATCTCCTGAAACAAATAACAAAAACGATTACAATGAAAATGATCATCACAATTTATTTTATAATTTTTTTACCTTGTACTCCAACACTTCTAATTGGTAAAACTGTTGCTGTTATTTCAAAACTACTAGAAATTCGACACAAATTTTCCTGTTCCTCTTTCGATGTGGCGCCGGATACTCGATTTAATAAAGCGTGATTTTTTTCTAATTTATTTTTATAATCTACTATCACTCTTGCTATAACCTTGAAAGTGACAATATTATTATATAAATTTTTTTTTTAATTCAAGGTCAATATATTTTCTCACCTGTGTTTCTGAGAAATCTTTCTCAGCATACGCCTCTTCTGCACAAATAATTCGAATTGCTAAACCTGGCCCAGGGAATGGATGACGTTCTACTAAATGAGCAGGCAAACAAAGATCACGGCCCAAAGCCTTCACTTCATCTTTATGAAAATCTGATAAAGGTTCCACAACTCGACCAGCCTTCCTTAAATCTCTGTCGATTAGAAATATGAAATAATAAAAATTAACGAAATACTATAATCTTGATGTGGAAAAAACCTTATCATGTCTGTATCGTTGTGATGTGTTTTTATTGCATCTGCATTTGCACTAACTGTGCGAGAAGCTGATTCAATCAAATCCGGTCTAAGAGTACCTTGCGCTAGGAAAACTTCTTCTGGATTTAGCTTAAGGTCACTAATAACCTCATTTGTTACTTTGACAAATACGTCACCGATGATTTTACGTTTTTCTTCTGGATTTACCGTAAAACAAAGCATAGGAGTTTCAATACTATACAGCGAGCCAGGTTTTTTTATTGATGTTGAGCCCTTGAAGAACTGGTAAAAAGCTTTCTTAACAATTAAGTCGATACCTATTTCTCTTAGCGATTTTTCAACCTTTTCACTTTCATCTTTTCGCATGAAACCTAAAAATATTAAAGAAAAACAAAATAAAACGTGTTTTTTTACCTTATCGCAAATATTTATGACCTTAGGTCATGCATATACGTTTCTTTTTACACAAAATTCTGAATAGCAGTTTTGAAAATTAGGACTCAAACGATCGTATTTCATGTTCTAGGAAGATTATCCTGAATTCTTATAATAATAGTATCTGGTGGATACTTTTAACTTAACAAATCTTAATCATATCATAGTTACCATACTTTGCTCTTTCCTAATAGTAAATTATCAACTATGTAGTGCTGAATTTGGGAGAGCTAAGAGTAATACTACTATGTATATCGATATTTAACCAAATCTAACAGTAAATTGCAGAGGTTATGCTACTCGCACCAATTTCAAAATGGGTTTTAAAACTGTACAGACAACTGACCTGCAGTTATACCTAGGTACCATGTCGAAACTTTCAAAACAAGTAAAGTCAAATATTCCCAACTCTATGGAGTAATGGCTTGGATGGAAATAGCTCCAAAAGTTATGTGAATACAGCATACAAAGTCATAAATGTACCTCGCGTAATCTTTTAATCAGATCAGTTTTGGAAATGAATATGATGACAATTCGATAAAGACGAAATGATTAAGTAAAAAACGTGACACATCTATCAGGATAATAGCCTAACCAATTGCTTTCCACTTTTCTATCAATTCCTCCGTATTTGAAACACAGGAACATATGGTTAAAAAGTATAATAGTTCTCAATGAGCAATTGTGTCAATTCAAAAACATTTTTAAGAATAATTTATTCTCCTCACTCTTACGCTCTTCAGAATAGTAGATGGTAGCAAGTTAATTAGAATAGCTAAGATTCAAGTAACTGCAGCAAAACCTCTGTGTATACAAACGAATAATACGCCAACGGCCATGTCGCACCCGACCAGAAAGAAATCTTGGAATTAATAAAATTAATAATTATAATAATTATACAATACTATGAGCCCGAAAAAAATTGCAAGTGAGCAAACCAAAGACGAATTCTGCTTCGAACTTCTCAAAAATTAAGGACAGACATTGTCATACGTATGGTATCAATATCATCAACATATATACATTTTATGGCCAGTTTCACAGCCTGAGTTTAAACCAAATATGTAGTTTAAACTCGACGAATGGGCTTCACAGTTTGGTTTAAGCCCCGGTTTAAACTCATGATACCGTGCCATCCTTCGGTTTAAAGTCATGATAAAAGTATTTGAAATGTATGACATTTTATTTTGACAGTAGCATTGTTTGTATGTCTCAAGAAAATAATTTTATCGTGGACTCAGATTAAGATATTTTTAACGATGAAGAAGCCTTTTTGAATAAAATTCAAAACTCTGTCGCCGACCGAGAGTAATTAAAAATCGGCCAAATCTTTTTAACGAGTGGGACGAACTTTGTCTTCAAATCTGTACTTGTCAGTTTTCTTGCACTTGACTATATATATTTTTTATGCACTAGGGAAAGCAATAGCTCAACTTCACTTCTACTAAAACTTGCAGCCCTTTTTAATGCTGGCATATTTAAAATTAGTAAATATAACTTCATATTTCTTATTTTTTACTTTCGTGTCTGTTTATTTTTTCCAATTGACAGATAGATTGATAGAAAAATTGCTTCACAATGGCAGCGATAGGATAGTTTAAACTAAACTAAAGAATTGGGGAGTAGTCTAGAAGATTCCACTAAAAATTAAATGGGTCAACATGTTACAACGAGGAGGGAAGCAAACTACCTTAATGATTTTATGCTACTCTTATAACAAATTTAAAACTAGACCTGTTGCAATAAGGGGGGAAATGCAGGCATGAATATTGAGATAATAGCCTTAAGTAGAATAAATTAGTACCATCGACGGAACTACAAATTCACTGATGATGAGAATACTGTCGACAATTGAATCGATAATGACGACTCTGACCAGATTTCTTCCTTCCTTATTGCTCCTTTTTATACACATAAAATTTATTTACAATTTCAATAATCAATATACGTAAATTAACAATCGCTAAAACTGGCTGGAAAAACCCCTGGAAAGAAATTGTTCAAATCAACTAATCGCGTTACAAATTCGGCTAAAATTTTAATCTGATATGCAAACCTATGTAGTAACGTTAGGATTTTTTTTCTTTAATATAGTATAACTATACTGTTATTGTTTGCAAAAATTACAAATTAAATCTTGGTAATTACCGTTGTCTATGTGTACTGCAATTATTTGATTGGGATGAAGTGCATGCCTCAGAAGGGCTCCACATACTGTTGAATCGACTCCACCACTCACTAACAACTAAAACAGCAAGGAATATTTCTATTAACATATGATAAAAAGTGAATAGCATTCTCTACGTACCAAGACTTTATGATTCCCTACTTTATCCTTAATATACTTGATGCACTCTTCTTTTCGGCTACCCATTGTGAAATTTGGTGTTAATCCGCAAACATCAAACAAGAAATTGGATAACATTTGTTTACCATTCACAGTTAAATCAACCTATAAAGGATGAAGATAAAATTTCTGCTTCAATATAATATCTTAATTTATATGCATACCTCTGGATGAAATTGTACTCCATATATTCGACTCTGTTCATTGTAAACTGCAGCAACTATGTTGTTAGATGAATACGCGCACACTTTAAGTTTATCGCCCACTCTATCAATGCTGTCACCATGCGTTAATAGTACCGGTTGGGTTCGGCTTAAACGACTGGAAAAAAAAATAGATTTTTGTAAAGTTCCCGTAAATCTTGGATTAATTATTATGTAAAGAATGTTCTGCTACATGTAGACCAAAATCAATCAACTCCTGATTATGAATTGTTCATAGCAAAATATTGATATAGAAGGATTGTATCAGAGGTCATTTAAGCTATACAAAAAACCTCCTTCTTCTCCTTCCACTACTTTTCAGATTTAAAAACATAAAGGTTACCTAAAAAGAGGACATGAAGTTTCTACATCTACATTTGTTTGTCCATCTTCCCTAATATCTTTTTTGTGCACGGTACCACCGAATTCTTTATTTATTAATTGCATTCCATAACAAATACCTGTAAAGACATTTGTGTTAAATAAAAACATAAAATAAACATTTTTTTTTGTAACGAATTACCTAAAATAGGAATTTTTGCTTTAAATATTTCTGGGTCATATCTTGGAGCATCTTCTGCATAAACAGAATTTGGGCCACCGGAAATTAAAATTCCTCGATAACCACTTTCTTTAAGAGTTAAGGCAGATGTTTCTAATGGCAGAATATCTGATTCAACTTGTAATTCTCGAATTTTTCTGTCTATAACCTGTAAAAAAAAATTGTATTAATTAAATATTAATAAATGTGATTAAAAACTAATTCTTCTGCCACAAAATGGATGATGTAACTATTGTTGCCTCGCCGAATGTGAAAAAATATGGAAAATAAAATATATAATCTTTAATGGAAATATTGGGTGATAATTTCCTTGATTAGCCTGTTAAAAACGTGCGTATTCAAGCTAAAACCTTGAAATAAACAACAAGAAAAACGGTTTGATGTAGTACAATATGATATGTATAGCTAATACCTAAGTAATTCCAGTTTACTTTCTGATACCCTTCATTAATCTCTGAATAAGCAAACATAAGTTAAAAATTAGAGTTTTGTGAGGAATTTTTGAAATGTTACAGAAAGCTCTGGAAAAGATTGTGTCTGAAGAAAAGAGAGATTAAATGTCTGCTTTAGAAAGGGACCGGCTGTCAAAAATTATCTAAGGTTTGACAAGTCTACATTACGCCCTGAGTTAATTAAGAAATCCCAATCTTCAAGAACCGACGCAGCTACTAGACTCCAACTGTGTTAATGCCTTCAATCAACTCAATCAGAAAACGAGGGTACATATGAGAATTGCAAAGTTTCTAAGCGCTAATGTTGATTATAGTCATTTCATTCCGAAAGTTTAAACTTTTATCTCGCTTCCAATAAATCATTATTCCTTTAAAAGTATATTATTAAGCAACTATACTTTCAATTAAACAAATACATTGTGGTGTTCCCATCTAGAGTGGAATAATCCTACTTCTTATTTTTTAATTTAATAATTTCAGATTGTGATCTATGTAAAGGCATAATTCGCATTTTCTTCGTAATGAAAATGTACTGTAGCAAGTATAACTAACACCAAACATCATAAAATAAATCGAATTTTTCAAGAGTTCTGTCCACTTTTAAATCAGTTTGACATACAAATTCATTTTTCAATGCCGAATGCTGTTGTTTTAAGATGTCACCCTTGAAAAAGTCCCATCCACTCTCCTTACTATTCTTAAATACATATGTGAAGTAGGAAAGTATGCTTATATCCGAGCAAGGCAAGTTCAAATAAATTAAAAAAAGAAAAATACACGAATTAGATAAAATTTCTGCTCTCATCGAATGCTTACTACTTTCGATGGGTCGTCTGAGTTCCATCTTATCAACTCGAAATATATTGATAAGATTTTAACCACTAACTAAGATAACTTTTTGAGAAGTAGAACTTATACATACGAATTTTATTCCTTGATAGACGTTGACTTTAGCGTTAAGGCCGCAACACACGCTCAAGCAAATCTTACGACTTGTGCATGGCCCAGTCGTTTGATATGCATGAGCGTGTGTAGCGTATGGGAACTTGAGTTGAGAGACCATAAGTGAAATCGGCCGGAACTATTGCGTACAAGCAAAACTTATGACTTTGCTATATAATTGACCTAGACAAAATCCGATATTAACTTTTGCCTTAACTCGCGACGAATTTTATTCAAACTTTAATTCATTTCTATAGCGTAATCGTTAAGTTTGCTTGTACGCAATAGTTTCGTTCGATTTCATTTATGGAAGACTTCAGTTTCAGTCTCAACTCAAGCTCCGACTTGCGCTACACACGCTTATCATGCAAATACGACTGGGCCATGCATGGCCCAGTTGTAATATTTGATTGAGCGTTTGTTGCGGTCTTTAAAATAACTTTTAAATATTGTAAGTTTTCATGTAATTTCAACAGATCATCACAACGGCATTTTGTGTTAGAAAATATTTTTTTCATAATATATTTTTATTTGTGAACTTACTTTTCCATACTGCGAACCTGCATCCAGTATTGCTATTTTATCTCTATTAAGACCATTTTCCGCTAGAGGTACAGACTTTTGTGAAGTGTTCATTTCTTTATCGTTGCAGCACTACAAAAAAAGTAAAAAAATTGTTGCTTAATTAGGAAATGGTTTTGATAAAGCTTATATAAATGTTGTAAGACAACTGTTAAAGCTTGCGTAGAACAAAAATATATTTTTTTAATTTTTTTTATGCATATTAAAAGGCCATGTGAGTTTTGTTAACGAAACAGCGTTTTCGTTTTATATCTCAGAAATAGTACAACGTTTGAGCTAATTTTTTACATCATTATTACGTGGTATTCAGCCTTCTAAACAGTACTACCTAGAACCAAATCAATGATCCCTTTTCCAGCAATTATAAATTTTTGGTGTCATCACTGTCACTGGTGATATATAGCTAAACAGATATTTATCTTACAAGTTTGAATGTATAATATACTATATGTATTCATAAAATGATATGAAAAATGTTTTCCTTTATTCATTTCATGCAAGGAACAGAAGAAATAAGATATGTACTTGATCGAATGGTACAAGAATATTCCGAAGTAAACCGAAAGAATAATAATTTTAAAGCTCAGCATTATTTGTTTTTGACCATTTTAATTGGCAATTGAAGAACAAAAAATATTAAAAAGTGATGTAGATGACCTACATATGTGCGATATATATATATATATATAAGGAGAAGTCTGAAAATCTAAGTTCTTGGAAGAAGAAAAAATTAATTTAATTAATTTTACAAAAGTGCAAGTGAAGAATTTCGTAGTAAAAAACAAAATCGTTTCCTTCACAAAATTGTATTGATCTCGTAACGCTGTTGTTTAATTTTATTCACTTATTAAAAGAAATACATTCAGAACATATGTAAGAAGCATACAAGTGATTTAACAAATTTGATTCATTCCGAATCTTACCACAGACAAACTAAAAACATTCGAAGATTAGATAAGTAGAACAAAAATCTGTAACGCCGCTCTCGAATATAAAATCAACGATCCTGGACCTGATACGGGGAAGGCCTCAATTTTTTTCTTAGAAATTTTCTGAAAATTTGGTTCTTAGAATTTTTATGCATTAATGGAAGCTGGCAACAGCACACATGAAAGTATTGTATCTAAAAAAAACCTCCAGTCTGCCACCAAATATTGTTAGGGGCCCAAGTACCCATTAGCTGTGTTTTTTTGTGTACCTTGTTCTAAAACTCCCATATACTGGAGAGAACAAATTGTTCTGTCGACTGAAGCGAACTATTTGCTTCAACAATTATAAATCTTCTATGAAAATGTATGAGACGGTCTTTTGTGTATCTTTTGTTCAGCCCTGTTCTGCGGACACAAAAGAACATAGCTATTGTCGGCCTCCAATAATGCATAAAATTTGTAAAGAATAAATTTCCAGTGAGTTATGGAGGTTTGTTCCGAGCTCTTCTCATACATCACTTTGTTAGTACGCCGGCGATATCTGGGCATTTCTTGTGTGTGTTATAATTAAAGAAAAAAAAAAAAAGATTTCCCCGATCTGTGTAGGATATTGGGATACAATGAGTCAGTAATCAATCAATTGAGAAACTGGGGCTGACTTTTCCAATCATGTAAAATGGGACAAAGCAGATGCCGTACAGAGAGTAGTACTATTGTCACTTTGAGAATACTACAAAAACCTAAATGTAATCTCATCAGGTTTTTTAAAGATGCAACGTATAATGAGTAGGTACGACAACATCATACTCAGTTGATTGCATACTTTGTTTTAATTACTGCAGCGGTTGTAACAATAAAACTGATTTGATTTCACATTTAATAAAATATTGGAACCCGTTATAGTACGTTATTCTAGTCATTTTTCCATTACTATCAAAATATAAGGGATGTATTAAAAAAAAAAGCTCTGCGTCTTCAAATCATGTTGTGATTTGTTTCAATGTTGCTTTCACTGAGACTTGGTCGGATCTGAGTTTCAACAATTTTGACAAGAAAAGTCGCAATATATAACCATTTCGACATCTAATTTTAATATCTAACATTGAAACCAGATGTCGCATGAAATAACAGAGCAGAGTATACAATTTTATATGGCTGGTGGTACATTCCGCAATGTACCAAATCATTTGAAATTAGGATACGTCAAGGGATTTAAATTTTTTCGCAATTGTCGTGTGGAAGACGAACGACGAGCGCGATTTATCGCATGCGACAGAGCTCTGATTGGCTGCAGCAATGTAGTTGTCGCTGAACATGCTTACTCTTTCTACGTTTCGTGCGATACAAAAATTTATCGCAGCAATGCTCTTAGTTTGGTGCGATTTTCACCTTAACCTCAACATTTATGTTTGTTTACATTTGTAATCGAATGCCAAAGCTCCGCAGTGATGTCGAAATTTACTATAATATGTAAATATATAAATATAAAAACATAAGATATGTAAATTTCATTCCAATATCTCCTTGCCACCACAATTAAACAAATTAAGTTGTAGCCGCTGTCAACCTTGTGAACGTATGGCGCGATAAAAACCAGTCGCAAATAGAGATAGATCTATACAAAGAGCAGGACGTCACCAAAATTTGGCACGTATCGTATCGCGCTCGAGAACAGGGGTTAAAGCATGTTATGACCACTGACATGTATATAAATGGACTGTTTGTTGAACCAAAAATGCATGAAAGCAAATGGCACCACTTTCATATTCCTGTCTCTTTCCGTGAGAGCATACTTTCCCACTAAACTGTAACGATTAGGAACGAGAATTTAATTGTAAAAATCCTTGATAAAAACACTTTCTTCGACTCATAATTAAAATTTAACGATACAAATAGTCCCAAATACTTTTGTGGTAAATTCGGTAAATCCCACTGACATGCATATACGTAAATTCCCAAATAATTTAAATATAACGGCAGTTTACGACAGTTGGTAGCATTGACAGTGAGAGCATACTTTCTGAAATCAAAACTGGTGCCACATGAAACAGGAGATCAAGCAGTCCATTTATACAGGGTGGGCCAAAAGTCACCATGGGGTTTAAAAATAACTAACTTTTTCGTTTGTACATTGCTCCACACCCTGTTCACCGTTTCTCTTCATTCCTTTTTTACATGATAGCTAACTGTCTGTTCTTCAAGGTAAGCATGTTTCCCCACCCCACCTTACCCCTCCTTTTTTTCATCCTACCATATGTTACCCATGGTGACTTTTGGCCCACCCTGTATATATATCAGTGGTTATGACCCATCCAGAATGCACTACCCATTTCACTATCTGTATACCATGCAATATCTAGTTCTTGTGGTATCTATGGTAATACAGAATGGGTACTAAATCTTTATTTATGAGATTGAATTCCTCTCAATAACTTGACCAACATAACTTTTCTTGGAGGTTTAATTTTGGACATAGATAAGCAATTAGACCTGGTACGCTTTGACTCAATTAAAGTGATGATTGAACATACCTACATATATCAGTACATAACGTTTCGATTTGATGAATATCATACAAATAAGAGCATTAAAATAATCAGTCTCTGTAAATATTTGACAAATTCAGTTTTCTACATTACGGAAGGTCAATTCTGCAGATGCATGTAGAAACTTGAGTTGATTTAAATGTACATTATTAAGATCCAAACAATATTTCGTTTGAAATCTCACAGTTTCTTATATGCATGAACTTGTTTTTTTTTTTTACTCATAATCAAAAACAATAATAAGAATGAAAAGATCTAACCTGCATAAAGAAAATATACTAAAAATAAAGATATAAAGTAGTGAATTACCCAAGGCAAGACTTCTTAGCGTGACACAACTAATAAAATACAGTAAATTTACGGCAAGCACATAGAAATAAATACACAGCATCAACTAGTTTATATTAACAATAATTGCACGTTAAATTTATTTTAAGTTAAAACAAAAAAAACAAAATAACTTGAGACAATTGAGGTTATGAAAGTTTTAGCACGCGGAAACAACAGCAGACAAGGCGGCTAAGTTTATCTAGCAAGGCTAAGATCCGAGTTCACGAGCCCGCCTTATAAAAACCTCGATCTATTCATGCGATAGGCACAAAATAATTTAAGAAATTAGAGCGGCAAACATTAAGTAATTAATTAATTAATTAATTATCTCAGAAAGCAAATCTCCTACTTCCAGTCCAAATTTAGTCACACACACTCAACTTCTGACGTTTTGTTATCTTTTTTCAAGCGAAATGAATGCAAAATATTTTTCTTTTGGAAAACTTTTGACAGGTGGGTGTGACAGTTCTTTTTGCTTTTTCTTTTCGTCTGTTAATTCACACTTTTTAGGAAATTTTAAAAACACTTTCCAAGCAGAGCAATATACTAATGAAAACTATGAAAGGCAAAAATATTGACACATTTTCACATTCTCTAGATATTACACGGGCACGGACCGGTATAATTCGAAAGATCACTCGAAGAAACATCCAAAAATTGCACTTAGAAGGGTTGCGCTCAGAGGGTGAACAACAACAAAAACCGTGGAGAATATAAAACGCAGAGTTGGATTTCTCATTGGCCTTTCTGCCAATTAAGCTTTCTCCATACAATAACTCTTCTACTGTTAAATGACTAGTGAATTTTGATGTGAAAATACTTCGCGTCCCGAAATGAAAACTTTTATTTAATGAAAAATAAAACAACACTTCGGAAAACGATATATTCCTCCTCCTTGGCGGATGATATATCGCGAATTCTTTCCTTGTTTCACTTTTGGACACAAATTCAATTTGATGAGTTCTCTATTCTACACGACACCAACACTTTTCCACAGCAGCTGTCATGTCAACCATAAGCATCCCTGAGTGAAAGACAACTACAGTGACTTACATAACATATAACGTAGTTGTAAGGTTATCAATTTGAACCTGACCTCAAGATGATTAAATATTATTATTGAGATTTCTGAAGAATCTGTGAAGAAAATTTGCTCAATTTCTAATATTCTCGTAGAAGTTTACTTGCAAAATTCTAATTTTTACTTCCGCAAAGTGTGTATGCATTTAGGTCACTTCAGATTTAGTGACCTAAATTACACAAATGGGTGGGTGGGCCATATTTTTTTTTGTCCGCATTGGGAACATGCAAGGCAGGTTGTTTTAAAATCGAACACACGTACCGAATTCAAACTATATACTTTGGGAAAAACACTCTTGTAGAGGCCAGACAATCACATTAGGGGCGAAGAATTTTATTTTATTAGCTTAGGATTAATTTTTGAGCATTACAATAAAGATTATTTGAAATTTGAATTTACTTTAGCTCAAGTTTAATAAATTTACGGAAACTGGAGGTATATGGCCGAATATTTATGCACGAGTGGGCAGTTTCAGAAGGCCTAGCCCATTTATACTCAAGCCATAAAGGTATCCGCGAGGAGCATGACAAAAGGATTTCCTTCATCAATTTCTAACTGTCTGGTATTACTCCAAAAACTTTTCGTTCGCTGTCAGATTTTATTTACATAAAAAGTAATCCAAATTCATTCTTTTCTTGTTCTCTGGAATAAATTAAAGTCTTAGCAATTTATATTTATTGCTTAAAAATCGCGTCATTGTTCTTTTCAACTTTTACCTATATACAATCCACCAGGCACCAGGCTGGCTATATCGTTATAGTGGGTACGCGTCAACTACGCAACTATTTAAATAAAAAAAATAGCGCTACTGGCCTCCTAAATTAAAAAATAATGTTTTTTTGTTAAATAAGTACTCTTTTGATATATGTATATGGGTCTCTCCTTTTTCCGTAGAACTTATCCTAATAATTGCATCTCATGGCGGGAAACTAAAATACCATCTACATAATTGTCAAATCTAATCGTTTAATATTGCTGTTCTTTTAATTCCCGGTTTCTTATTATTTTAAAGATACCTTGATGACTTTTGTGGAGTCTGCCTACAAGAGCACATACTGAACAGTGTGTTAAAACACAAAAATGTTAAGTCATTTCATCTCGGTCTTACGATCCAGAAATTTCCGGTATAGAGCTTGCATGTTGCAACAGGAGAAAAATTATTACAGTACACAGTAACCACAGAACCTATATTCTGTTTGCAGTTAATGTCAAAGCAGACTAATTGGCCGGAAAACATATAAAAATTTAGCCTTTTGAACTGGATACCTTTCTATAGGATCCTCCATGAGGGTAAGGACGGAAGAACTGCAGGCAGTAAACAGAAAATTCAAACTTCTAGGACTAGAATTCAGTAAGTAAATTAAAGAAATTTAATAAAATAGCAAAGTTGGTAGAAATAGCTCTATCAAATATGCTATAAAATGAGTGAAATCACAATAGGCCAACGATGGCCTCGGCAAAGTTAACTTAACTTATTAGGGACTTATACCACTCTAACTCTAATCTACTATATAATCTGACTAGATATTCGATCCACTCTGATTTTTAACACAGGTAAGTTGAATACGACCAGTAGCTTTTAAAGATTGTAAATGTTATCAACTTCACCGTCAGCAACGTTTTCTTCGATCTTATACTGGATACCATAGGCTCTAATTCTATGCGAGCTTAGGATATAAAAAAAAGGTTATCAAAAGAGTTCTAAACCCAGAATATATTGTCAAATAGATTTTATGACCGAAGTCGACAAAGATGAGAAAAAAGTTTCATACTCTACATGTAAAGGATAATGTTAAAATTTCCACGTATATCTTTAAAGTTATTATAGAAACAAAAATTAGCTTAAATCATGCCAATAAAATTGTTTCCACACATTTATAATTCCTTCACTGCTAATTTTGTGAGCTTCTGTATAAATTGATGATAGTTGGCTGCTATTAAAATACACATCAGTTTGACATATATATTTCATGCGTTCTTCGTGCATATATCCACACTTTTATCTTCCAATACTCACACCTTTATTAAAATTGATCAATGAATAACTTTGTGCTCTTTTAAAAGAAAGTAAATCACTATTTTGCCAGAAAATTTAAAGCTAAAAATAATTCGGACGCTAGTAAACGCATTGAAAATAAAAAAACGAACCTTTACCTTTGGGTAGAATATATTATTGGAATAAGATTTTATTTCTTTAACCGTGCGCCTCTTCACTTATATCTTTTGTCACAGTAATACGCATCAAATGCACTCGTTTATTTTGCATTTAAAACGGTACAAAATATTGAATTTAGCTTATATTTCGTAAAAAATGTTTTACGATAAACGAATGAAACAACACACCACTATGACAATTGAAAACCGAAAATGGCGACGGGGTTGTCATACCGGTGCGCCGCTGCATTCAGCAATTCAGCAATTCTAGTACTATCTTATTTAAGAATTTATGTAGTTGAATTATGAAAAGCAAGCTGAAGAAGTAGAAGAAGCGGCGAATTCAGATTCAAGGAGTGTTATAAATATGACGTTTTAAAAATTTCTTTTATTTTTGAGTGCAATTTGAGAATTACTTTAAATTAGTTGCGTGTACTTGCCTCAAAAACTGTACGTATATATTTCATATATATATGTTTCCTCAAAAACTGTACCTATATATTTCATATATATGTGATTAATTTACTTATTTAGAAAATAAGTAAAGTAGGCTATAATTGATTAAATTTGGCGGGAATCATTTTTTTGTCAAAAGTCACCAGCGGCTAACTAGTGTGTTTTTGTTTTCTGTGTATTTTACAATTTCGGTAAATTTTAGTGTGGAAAAAGGTAGATAATAATTTTTAATTGTATGTCCAATTTTAATTAACAATATTTTCTTCTGAGATTTTTTTTTAACAATGACTGAAGAAGAAAGAGATGAAGAAGAGGTTGCTAGTACATTTATGGGGGAAAATGAAATCCTTGGCGCTGAAGAAGATGAAGACAAATGTCTCTCCGATAGTGAGGATGAATCAGAGCTATTTGATCCTATGCCTTATGCATTTATCTTAAAAGATGTTTATAGAAATCAGTTAGTTTTGTCGCCAGAAAAATTGCATAATGCTCGGATATCATGCCCGAGTTTTCATATTCTCCTTGATCATCTTGTAGCTGTTCTATGGTGTTTCTATTCAAAATCTGGGCATAATAAGCTGGGAACTTCACAACTTCATTGGGCAATAAAATTTCTTGAGGGTTTAGGAGATAGGCAAGTATCAAATTCCCCAATAATATTTTTCCTATGAGCTTCGAGTTTGATCTTTAACTTCCTTTGTCTTGAGGTTTTGATTTTCAAGAGACGGTAGGAGAGGGTTGGAAAAAAATAAAAGCAAGCCCAGTACTCATATACTTTCCACGCTATCGCAAAAAACCTTTTTGGAGCTGCTATTTGAAATTACACCGCTGGGCTTGTTGTGCCATTGGAAGCTCATTTTGCCATCGCTGTTGCAATAGCATGCTTTGAAAAATTAGTGCTGGCACTGTCGATTACTGTGAAGCAACAAAGCTTAAGACATGAAAGCACCAGTAAATTCCTATGAATTTGTGCTGTACTTGGCGCATGATGTGCTAGTGCTTTTGGATATCTAAGTGCTGTGCTCCGCAATAATCGTCAGCTTCGGAATCCTATCTCAGAATTACTAATAACACGCGAGTATTAAATATTTGATATTTCAATTACGGTCCAAAAAGTTCTAACCTGTTCAGGCTCATGAATGCAGCTATTATAAAATACCAGAATGTGCAAGTTTCAATTTGTTTTTTATTATCTCCATATTTTTACTAGGAAAAATCATACTACCGCAGATGTTTCTATGGCTATAGAACATTTAGAAGAGGCGCTTGTTGAAATTGGTGCATCGGTAGACGAATCAAGAATTTTAAATAGAATATATGATGATTTGGAATCTACAAAACAGCCGCTAATGGATATAAGTAAAGTATTAGAAAAACGGGGGAGCTATGAAGATTTTGCAGCGTTTTTGTTGGACGCAAGAAAAGTAAAAGGTGAAGGAGAAGAAGAATTTGAAGATGAAGAAGAGTTTTCATTTAATAAAAAAAGTTATAAAAGTACCTTGGAAACAACTAACTGTCGTAACAGAGTGCGTATAGAATCTCCTTCAATTATAATAAATGACATGTTAGGCGACAATCAAGAGCAGATGGTCGAATTGTTGCAAGCTACTATGAGAGAAGGCGATGATGACGTGAAATCATTTGCACTAGGTGGGAAATCTGTTGCTGGCCTAGACAGTTCGATTTCAGTTGTTGAAAATTATGCCAACTTTAGAAACGAGTTAATTGATAAGACCATTAGGCAACTAGAGCAAATTAGAAATCTCGATGAGACTTTAAACGGCCTGAAGTGTCAACCGGATCCTGAAGAAATTGCTAAATTGAAAGAAACTATGAAAAATTCAAGATAAATAAAAAAAGTACTTGAGGATTTACTTTATTTTGATTCATAATCGATTTTAGTACAATACATAAGCACAACATTCATAACACTAGAAACTCTATTAACTACTTGTCGTTGTTACACAACAGAACAGAACAGATTTTCAGGCTTTTGTACGACATTCCGATGGCTCAAAGTATTCAACTTTCTTTATGATTTTTCCAACAATCTGACACTTTCATCAAAGAGCAGTTCTTTTTAATTTAAAATCTTTTTTAATACAGCGTACTTTGTAAAGTGGCAGCCAAACACTTGAAATCAATTTCTTGAAATTTCTTGTATACGTATAGATGTTATCCAATCCCTAATTTTTATATCCTAGATGTAACTATGGTGCAAAATCTGTATACAGTTTGTTCTAACATTTGAAATGTATAGAAAAAATAATAGTATGGATTGGACATCCATTCATAATATGAAAAAATACATATTTTGTTTTTTGTATGTCCGTCCGTGTGACAAATTATGACAAAAGGTAAGGTCAAGTTGGTAAAAATTTGGATACTTCTTGAAAGGTGTTGAGCTAAAGAGCTTTTATTATAGATTTAAGTTCAAAAGTGGGCCTTGGAAGGGTAGACACACAAGTTTTGCTTTCACGTATACTAAGAGAACAATGATTTCCAGACGTTTTCAATGTGCTGAAGACTTCTTCGGAACATAAGAAATCAGTTATAAATATTTTTACCGCCCAACGGCGAGAAAGTCTGCATGCACTCATCAGTGGATGATATACCTGTCCGACGGAAATGTTTGTTGATTTTCTTTTAGTCCAATTAAGACACCGGTGATGATCTTTACTTCGTTGCTCAGCAGGTAAAATATTTCTGAAGTACTCTTAATATTGTCCAAGAGGGGTGCCGCTAGAAGACTATCCTCCAGCGCCTCCTGACCTCATTGGAAAAATTTTAAAACTGCCCTAGATCTATTTTGTTTCCTTTAGCAATCTCAGGATACATCTGAACTCTTTACTTTGCAGCTTTCCCAGACTTGAAAAGAAGTAACTACCCAGTAGCCTACCATTTTTTATTCATCGGAGCGGGGCACTCATAAAGTACGTGTTAGGCGAATTCGATCTTCCCATAGTCCTTACAGCTCATGCAGAAATTGTTCGCCGCTATACCCAACCTTCTAGTATGGTCTTCTATGGCCCAGTGACCCGTAATTACCCCTACTATATTCTTGGTATTTGTTCTACTGTCACTAAGTAGTTTTCTTGTCCTCTTTCTGTCATCTGCAGACCACAATTACCTCACAATACGGCAGGTTTCCTTGCAAATCCACCGGAGGCTTGCCTTTTGATAGGCGCCCCTGATGATTTTCTCTTTTAAAGCCCCGATTTTGATCCTCACATAAGGTACCGCTGCGGATCTAGCCATTTCAGACCCCTTTTCGGCCAACTTATCAGCCATATCTTTGTCTGGGATATCCTAGTGGCCAAGTACCCAACATAAGATCACCTCTTTCCGTGCAGTCAGTTCCTCAAGATTGATCTTGCATAACTGCAACAATTTAGATTTTACCAGCACAGCATCCAACGCCTTTATGGCTACCTGGCTGTCAGTATATAGGCAGATGTGCCTACGGACTGTCTGTACATAGATACCAATATTGCCACCCGGTAAATTGCTACAAGCTTTGCCTGAAAGACAGTACATTTATCCTGCCGTCTCTGGAGATAAAAATATAGGATGTTACCACCATCTCCTTCCCATCCCAATCCACTGCTAGAGTCGACTAGCAGTTGGATACACTGTGAAAGTAATTTTGTCTTGATCTTAGATGATGTAATGGCTTTGAGAGCCGGTTTCTTTTGACACTTGATTTCGTCCAGTGAAGTTTTGTGATGTTCCGTAGATATCTATTTTACATAGGTCTACAATCAGTAGGTTATTGGTTGGGTGACCTTATCTTTCAGAAACATATTCTATCAAGTTTATAAAATTCAAAAACCAAGAAGCCCGCGATAATTTTTTTTAGAGCAAAATTTGGCCGGCTCTTCTAAATGCAAAAAAAAAAAAATTAAATAAAAGTTTTATATAATTATGATTTTATGTTCTTCAAAATTGAAATATCAAATTTTAGTGAATAAAACGGTAATCGTTTAATTTTTTATGTAAATTTGTCCCAAGTTTTATACGTAAAACATATTTTTAGTTTTAAGAATTCTTTGAAATGTCTGAACTGAACGCTGAACGTGAAGAGGAAGAATTTAGTGTCGTATTCGAAAAAGGAGCTGTTGGTACCTTCCTTTCGGATAGTGAAGATGAAATAGAAGAATTTAATCCGAATCCTTACGCATTTATTCTTAAGGATGCTTACAGGAATGTGATAATGTTACCGCCTGATAAAGTGTCTAACGCAATTATAGCATGCCCAAATTTCCACATTCTCCTTGATCATGTTGTTGCAGTTTTATGGTGCTTCTATTCTCCAGGTGGTACCCGTAAGATAGGAACTGCACAGTTGCATTGGGCAATCAAGTTTCTTGAGGGCTTAACAAGCAGGCAAGTGATTGAAATCATCAGAATACGCAATTCAATTTAACTACTAGAGCGATATAGGTAAATTTTGATTCAATTTTAACGGAAAATTTTGTTGATCGTAAAAGGTTAGGCTGATATATAACTGATTAATTTGTTCTTTAATTATTTACAGCGATATATCTCACTTATTCACTCATCCATACTATATATAATTTTGAGGGAAAACGATTTACATTTGGACTTATCGAAAATCTTCTGCAAGGCATCCCAAAATCAATTTTGTTTCAGCCAAACAGACAGTATTTCACCTATGTTATGGACTAATCGCTCATAACTCTACCGATTGTAGAGCCTTCGTACTAACTTAGTTACTATAAAACTTTGATCTTTTTTTGAACTTTTCAAACACTCATCAATGATCGTTAATACGGATTCCATTCCATCCGTACAATATTTGCGTTAATGATATGGTTTTTCAATGAACTCCGAATTGCTTCCATACATGTATAACCTAATTTATGGTTAATCGAATATAGTCTCTTCCTTGATATCTCGGAAGTATTTGTGTGAGACAAAATAGCATTTGATGCCTAAGGCTGCTGTCAGAGTGCGCGCGAGAAGCGGAGCGGAGCTCAAAGCAGAGCTTGCTCATGTGACAAGCAATGCGTGAAGATGTCTGAGTGAATGCGAGACGCGCTTATGATTTTACATGTAATTTTTGGTTGCAGAATTAATTTTCGCTACATTTAGATGTGAGATTCGGAAAATAAAATTATGGAGTCGTCCGACGAAGAAATTTTCATTCGCACAATATTTGCAATTATTTTTTTTGCAAAAAAAAATAAAACATTACTATACTACACATAAGAAAAAACCATCTTTGCTTACGCGAGAAAACACTTTATAGTCAGCTTTCTCTTTTTGCGCTTTGACATCAGCTTTGCTTTCACTTCCGCTTTGCTTCTACTGTGACAAGATCGCGCAACTTTGTATGAAAATGTATGTACATAGTTTTCTTGTTCCAGCTCTCGTATTGGCCAGCTTCCATCTCTGCTCCGATTCACGCGCGCACACTGACAGCAGCTTAAGACATCGATAGATGCATGCCTCAAGGACTTGCCATTTTTCCAACTCTATTCTTAGTTTATTCGATCGATCTTTTGTGCTCCAAGCACTGTATTTTTAATGTTTCCAGTGGTCCTCAGATAGCTATTAATTGCTGGACGACTAAAGGGAATTGTTGTTGTAGGCGGTTTTGAATTTATATCTTCCCTCAGTTGGTCAGAGTTTTTTTTTTTAAGAAATAAATTCTTTTATTTGCCGGGTGTGTGACTGATTAAATGTATTAAGTCTTTCTTTTTCATCTCAGACGAGCTGCTATACTATAAAAATTGCCCTACCAATTTGGCCTATAGTCTTCTTCGTTCCCATATCTTAATATATAAAAATCCAGTGTCATTGTGTTTGTACACTCCAAAACCGCCCAACCGATTTCAATGAAATTTTGGTGAATGTGTTTTGTTGGTTCCAGGTTGAGAGATAGGATAGTTTCGGACACGATAGATGGCGCTGTTGTCGAGACGTAAAATCTGCCTAATAACGCTTAGATGTAGAAACCTGAAATTTTATACACAGAGTTTTCATAAAAATTGAAGATACATGTTCAAAAATGAACTAAATCGGACAACTCCTTCGTTTTTTAGTATATATTTGGACACTGTCTGACAACGAGTGCATGCATTTGAATTTTGGTACGCGGTGTTTTCATAGCAATAGCAAATAAAATTTAAAAAACAGACTAATTTGGGCAACCCCTTCTTGGTGTTGCTATAGATTTTTCACTATATATTTGGAAACTGTCTGAGAACGCGTCGACGTGGATAGCTCAAATTGTATGCACGGCGTTTTAGAACAAAATTAAATTTAGTTTCAAAAATGGGACAAATACGGCAATCCCTTTTTGGTGTTGCCATACATAACTTTAGTGTTTCACTATATATTTGGACACTGTCTGAGAACGCGTCGACGTGGAGAGCTCAAATTTTGTACGCGTCGTTTTTAAAAAAAATTGAAGAATGGAACAAATCGGACAACTCCTTCGTACAAAAAACTTATTACCTGATGTTTTCATAACAATGGTAAATAACAGTCCAAAAATGGACTAAACCTCTTGGTGTTGCCATGCAAAACTTTTTTTTCACTATATACTTGGTAGCTGTCTGAGAAGGCTTCGAGGTGGAGAGCTTATAATCTATACACGGTGTTAACATAAACAAAGATTTTAAATACAATTCGAAAATGGGCCCCATCCGGCAACTATTTGGTAGGATTGCCGTACAAAAATTTCGTGTTTTACTATATATTTGGCCACTGCCTGAGAAGCGTCGACCTAGAGAGCAACACTGTCACACACACACACACACATATATATATATATATATATATATATAGACGCCGAGTGAGACCCTAGAGTACGGATTCGCGCGATCGAGTCAGGTAATAGCTTAGATATTATCATAGATGGCACAAGAACTAGATGTCGCATACAGTACCAAAAAAGTATACAAAATTTATATGGCGGGGTGGTCCATTCCGGAATGGACCACAAGATTTAAAATGATGTATGCGTCGAGTGATTCATATTTTTTCGTATCTGAAGTATGGAAGAAGTCGGTTAAATGTATACAAAACTGCTATTATAAAAATATTTGCTTTTGGCATGCTCTACAATATGTTATGGTCCATTCCAGAATACACTACCCATTTCACAATCTGTATACTCTGTTTTAGTATGCCATGCGACATCTAGTTCTTGTGCCATCTATGATATTATGCATCTCTCACCAAACAACACCCACCCCCACCCATCTAGGTATCTGTATTATCGCGGGTAAAAGCTACAATTGAATTGCGTTTTTTATCCTTAAATAGTTGAAATTTTTGAGAACATTTTAATTTGTATTATTTACGCTAGATATGGTATACATACTCCGGATGTTGCAATGGCTATTAATCATTTAGAAGAAGCTCTCGTCGAAATTGGTTCAACGCTGGATGAAAAAGCGTTTTGTGAGCGAAAATATGACGACGATTATACGGATCTTACTGCCTCATTTCGAGCGCTTTTAGGTCATGATCAATCAAACGTGGTTGATGCCTACGAGGAATTTGAAGAGAATTTAATGGGTAGATCACCGATTATTCCACAAGGAACAATAATTGACGTAGATGAAGAAGGAAATGATGATATTACTTTCAAATTTAAGTCTGAAAAGTATTTGAATGCATCTAGAAACCGGCGCGATCGTCAAGTTTCACCTTCATTTATATTGAATAACATGTTAGATGATCGCGGAGATATTATGCAAGAAATAATGATCGCGACGATGAGCGGTATTTGTGACGTAGATGAAGAACAAGTATTCAATAATAGACCTGTTGCTGACCAAGATAGTGTACAATCCATCACTGATAAGTTCTTCTTATTCAGAAATGATTTAATTGCAAGGACGATCGATCAATTAGAACAAATTAAAAATGTTGACACCACCCTACAGGCACTTCATTGCAAAATGAATCCTCAAACAGTTGCAGCAATGAAAAATATGATGGATAAATCGGGATAATAATTTGTACATTTTTTGAAATTCCAAGTGTAATTTTTTGAAAAGTTTTTGTGTTGATGTAATGTAATGAACAAAAAAAAACTTGTATTGAGTTTTTATTGAAACTGGCCATTACTCTGAAATACGATCATAAGAAACTTTATACGATACAAAAAAAAACATTTCATTTGGTTTAAGCTCAATTATATGAAAGTAAGATCGATTAGAACCATTTTGTAATTTTACATTCCTATTTTCATTGTATGCGGACTATGTTAATACCCCTATAGCAATCAATACAAGATTACGAATGCGTGTCAACCGAACACCAATACGAGAGAATGCCATCTTTGAATTTTTGATTTACCCTAATGCTTCACCGAAAGAAAGCTCTGTACTAAGCCAGCCTAATGAAAAAAAAAAATTTCCACAAAGTCCGGAAGTTCCTTCATGCCCCCAGGGCCGAGCCCCCCGCCTTGGAGTTATTGTTATTTAATATTACTCAACTTTAAATTCTCCTTGAAGACAGGTATCGAAGCAGTGGACCGGAGCTTCATCTGTTTCTGTCAATCAGGCCTACCGGAGAATTCGATTTTTTCATGGAGAATTTTTTACTAGTAATAAAAAATAACTGACTACTATTTTTGAATTTTTAAAGTCTTGGATTCAATTTTATTAAACGGTAGAATCGGGTTCCCCGGTAGGGCTGAATTTTGTACACTATTTAAAGCTCATCATTATTCTCGGAAACAATTTTTTTCTTCATGTAAAATATAAACATTAACTTAATTGCTTTTGCATTTGTTTTTACATCGTTTCAGATTATGACGAATCCAACAGAAATGGAATCATCACAGGATATTGGTGTGGATGAACTAGAAAAATTACTAGAGCTCGCTGAAGAACAAGGTGAACAACATTCATCAAAATCATTTATTCCATATCTGAAAGATGATGAAACATTTTCCAAAATACTTGATGCAACACAGAACAAATCATCTAACATTGTTCCATTATCACCAAACCAAATATCGAAACCAGAAGAACCTCAGATTATTGCTGAAGAACTAGATTCATCTGATGATGAAGAGGTCCGAAATTTTCTTGAGCGAAAATATAACGAATATGGAAGAGATATTAATAAAAATCTAAAACAACAAAACGAGCAAATCAAGGAAGATAAAATTTCAAGAGAAATTAATGAAAGCCTTCAGAATAGTTCAAGAAATAGGCTCTCTAGCAACTTTACTAATCGAAATAATTCAAGTGAAAGTAAATCTAATTCTTCCTTATCGACTTTTAACAAAAATACGAAAAGAGAAGCTCATGCTGGATTCAATAATGTCAGTGAATCAAACAAATCAAGGAAACAATCTTCCATCACAAATAATAGAGAAAATCAAATTAGCCTTAGTATTTACACGGATCCTATTTTTGGTATGCGTTTAACTAAACCTCTGGTTTCAAGTTCAGTATTGATAGAACGTATGTCGGGAAGAAAGCCAGTGGCATTTTCTAGCATTCAATATCATATACAATGTGGAGATATGTCTAAAGATTGGGTAATAGCTGGTGCTGTTGTACATAAGAGTGCCGTTAAAACTACGAAAAATGGTGCACCGTACTCAATTTGGAATCTCTCAGACCTAAAATGTGATATTAAAACGGTTTCTGTATTTCTATTTAAAAGTGCTCATAAGGATCTCTGGAAAACTGCTACTGGGATGGTTGTTGCAATCTTAAATCCAGGAGTATTTGAGAAACGCGCTGAAAAAAATGATCAGGCTTGTTTGTGTGTTGATAGTTCACAAAAAGTTATGATTTTAGGACAATCAAAGGATATGGGAACATGCAAAGCGAAGAAGAAAAATGGTGAACCGTGTGGCGCTATTGTAAATCTAGGCGATTGTGATTTTTGTATTTTTCACATAAAGCAAGAGTTTGGCAGGATGTCGAAGAGGTCTGAGTTGCAATCATCTACAGCTGGACGTGGTCTAAACGAATTAAGAAACAAAGTTTTGGGAAAGAGTGAAGTATTTTATGCAGGACAGTCGTATACAGCGATTCCAGCGAAAAAGAGTGCTAAACAAACGGCTAAAGATGAAAGTCGTCTCATGACCCTTTCTGAGTATTTTCAGTCACCTAATGCGAGCAGCGTTAATCATATTTCCAATCCTAAATTGAAAAAAGATATACCTTATGCTGCAAGAGATGGTCACAGTTCGAAACTTGCATGTAATGTAGAAACAAATATTAAGCAAAGATTAAAGGACTTAGAACGTTTAAAAATTTTGAAAGGAGACAATTTTATTGAAGGTGAGGATCTCGAAACATCTAAGAGTGGGAAATGTTCATCAGAAATACTTGCTCTTGTACCGGAAAAATTTAAAAGTAAAGAATTCAGTTTTTCCCAAAAAACTCCAAAATTAAGTAAAGATAATTTTTCATTTGAAGTAAATATGCAATCTAGGGTAGCGAAAGCAGCGAAAATTAAAGCAATGCAAGTCATCAAGAATAAACCAATTAAAAAATCAGATCCGAATTTTATTAAATACCGTGGCACAACTGAAGGTAAAAAACGAGCTATTGACGAATTAGATATTATTTTTCAAAATGAAACGAAAAAAATGAAGTTAGACCAGCAAAAGAAACAGGACGATGAACGAAAAAGTCGAATTCAAAGGATTATGGATGCAACATCATCGCATACAAACTTAATACAAGCTAAAGAAGATGAAGAGCAGACGAAATATTTTAATAAGCTAGAAAAAAAAGAAGCCATGGAAGAGAAAATGCTGAATACTTTCAAAGTGCCATGTAAGGCTGTAATATGTCGAAAATGTAAATACACAGCTTTTTCAGCTGCAGATCGCTGCAAAGAGGAGAAACATCCAATTAAAGTAATCGACGCAGAAAAGAGATTTTTCCAGTGTCAGGATTGCGGTAATCGCACAGCAACAGTTCAAAAAATTCCAAAGTTAAGTTGCAAAAATTGTCAAGGATCTCGATGGCAACGAGCGGCCATGATACGAGAGAAAAAAACTATCAACCCCTCTTCCAATCTTTCAATTCGTGGGGACGAAGAAAAATTCATAGGAAGCATGAACACTTCGGTTAATTTAAATTTGTTAGTACCCGACGAATAAACAATTACTAAACTTTAAACTAAAAACTTTTTCAATATTAGAAAAAAGGCAAACTTCATTATTCATCATTATCAATTATAAAAAATATCTTGCAATGCAGTGTATGTACCATAACCTATATGTAATCTAACAATTTTACAATTACATTGTAATTATATGTAGCTAGTAAGAGCCAAACTTAATTCTTAATATCAAGCCAATACTGTATTTAAAATTAAATTAACGCAAAAAGAAGATGATTAAATTTGAAAAGCCTAAGACAAAAATTTGTCTCCTGTTTTTATTATGATTACATATATAATAAGTTTTTTTCACATTAAAGTTCCTTTTTCATATTCTCCTGAATTTATACAATTCATAATGAAGTGAGTCATTTAGTTGAGTAGTAACGGATCTTTATACATAAGTCTGAAATGTTACTGGACCAAGATCAGCACTTTTTTTTCCAGAAGTATCTGTCAAATTCGCCATCTTCTTTTACTGAGATGATGTGTTGAACTTATTCATGAACAGATGCAAAGAATTATTTAGCATTGTGGCAGTGAAATTTCATCTTGTTAGAGTGCATAGGTTCCTAAAATTACACGAGAAAATTGTTGGCATTGTAACGTAGTTGTTGAGAAGACGTCTACAGATCCTTCGACTCACGTTGGCTTAACACATAGGCGAAATATGCAACAAAAAAATTCTCAGTCCCTAGTAACTGGATCATACGATGAAGATGATAGAGAGAGGTGATGCGGATATTTTTTTAACATTTTGTTATTTAGTAATATTTTAATTTTTATCATATTGTAGCAGAATCACTTCAACGATACTCCTACCCAGCAAATTAAGTAATTGTCTACACGTGCAGCATGCCCCGAAAATACTGAGTTCAGCAAGCAATACATCAGCTCTTAACACAAATCTTAATCCTTTGAATCCAGTTAATTTTCAGCCAGATGTTCCAGTGAACAATACTTCTCGGGAATTAACAAACAAGGAGCATAATTGGTAAAATATAAACACATCTTTTTTTACATGTTAATAATACAAGTTTTATCTACAGAACGTCAATTATTAAATCATATTTGTATATAATCAGGAAATCAATTTATGGTTCGGTACCAAATGCTATCATGCATTTCTTAGTCAACTATGTTAGAGATAATCTACAAAGTGAACTAGTAAACCATCTTTAGAAGTCCGAAAGAGCTGAAGAACTACTCAATTAATCAGATCACATTGCAGCTTGACAAAAAGAAGCTGCAGACATGCTTAAGGTAAATCATTATTGCTATATTTTATTTTTAGTTTTAATTAATATAATACTGGTAATTATTAAGTATTCAAAAGTGAGATAAAAATATTTATACTTACTATAGTTCTGCTTTTTCTATCCGGGATAGCTGAGAAAAGATTTTTTTTTATATTATGTACATATATTAGAACAGCAAGCTGAGGTGATAGAGTTGGTGATTAGTATGCATAAGAGATTTGTAAACTTAACTTTAACTTAAACTTAAGCTAAGCTTAAACTTCATTTAAAAACATTTATAGCTTACTGAAGTAGATGAGTACCATGACCTTTTGAAACCATATTTGATAGTCTATTCTTGACGTCACTGGACTTCATTCGGTTACAATCTAAAATGTAACACCATTATGAGTAACATGTGGACGATGCAATAAATCTTCTTTTGGGTCTCCTTTTGAGTTACTTAACGTACAATGCTTCCGTACCTCCTAAACTGGAAGTGCACTATGACAAACAAAAGGGAACTTATTAAATAGTAAAAGACGCAAAGAAATTAGCAAAAATGAAAAATCAAATGCCTTGAGAAGATGCTAAATAGTAAATTGAAGTAAATTTCCCGAGAAGTGGATACTTTAAGTGCTACAGTTAGTAAATTCAAAGAATGCCGCGATAACCTCATACCTAGACTCTTAGAAAAAATCTAGCACATATAGACGGAAAAAAATAGTTTTTATAATTTTTAAATTGTAAAACTGTTGCTCGTTTTTCATATGTATAACATCGTGGATTATTATCGATAATTATAGGATAATTATTCGTGGTAAATTATATTCCGCCCTGGTAAGAGAAACAACAAAATTTAAATAAACCATTCCGCAAGATAGCTGATATGTTTTACGCGTTTTCGAGGAATAATATTCCACTGGAGGTGAATTTTTAAATAATTATTGGTTTCGGTAGGTAGATTTTCCATTGAATTTAAATTTATGAAAACCATATTTATTTGCGCACCAGCAGAGAAAGGTAACTTTTTCTTTGTATCTACATCCTTCCTCCAAGGAGCAATTTTCACGCACTTGGACAAAAGTTCTGTCGGGCAACATTTTCCAAAAAAGTGCCAATCCGTTTGTATTACAATTTTGACTTTGACAAACAACTTCAGTTTTTGTAGTATTGAGGAAATTATTAAGGAATGGCATGCACAAAGTCGGGTCAGGTAAGGTTTCGTCGCGGTAAAAGAATCTCTTTTAAATTCTTCATATCATCCACCGCTTGCACTTCTTCCGGTTCATATTGGTTTGTCCTCTTCACGTAAAATTTTCTTTGGTAGGTAAGTGTTTTTTTTTCTAGATGACTTTCGCACCAAGAATACAATTTTTTTCAAAGTCCACACGTTCATCTAATTTTAACGTTTTCTACTTAGTACCTTGCACTTAAAATTGTTCGATAAAGGGCAATGACCACTTTTCATACAACTTTAGGACCGACATGAACAGAAATCAGAGGTGTCTTAATGGCCATGAAAGAAAGAACTGCAACAATATATGCGAAATGTGGTAACTAGCGTGTATGTGACCCAAGTGCATGAAAATGGGTTTTTCGGCAGTCCCAAGAAAGATTTCTGAATCGGGAAAAAAGTACACTACCCGATAGTACTCGGCGGATATGCAACAAGTTGTATTGGAACAACCCCCCTGCCCCAACCCTGAAAGTATCCAGAGAGTATCGTAGGACCTAAGGAATTTGATTCTGTATTAATTTATCAGAATGTACTAGATTAAACCTTGACCCCTCCCAAAGTTTTTCCCCGCTTAATTCAAATAAACAATGTTAATAAAATATGTTCAAAGTATTATAATGGATTGCTTAAGACATCTTTCATGTCTGTTCATGTAGGGTCTGAAATAGTCATTCTCCTTTGTAAAACTTTTAATCGAAGTACCTACGATATGATTTTCTTCGCTTCTCTCAGTTCTTAAGTGTTTTCTCAGTGTGCCAATTTAACAATGTTGTCCTAAAGCCTGACTTGTGCAGAAAGATGGCTATTTGGGTAGCCAAAAACAGGCTCAGACCGATAAATATAGATCTGTGTAGTATGTATATGGACACTTTGGATACCAAAAAACATTGCAAGGGACAGGTACACCATGTCCCACTATAGAGTAAATCATATGGGATTTGGGCGTATTCACGGGAAAAGTAAAAGTTGATGAGACTAAAGTTGCTTTTTGTACCACTTGTGTGTAAAGTTAATGGCGTAATTGGAAACAACTTCCAGAAAAGGGCGGCGTGCTTATACCGTGTGACACTATTGATCTGAAAAATGAGAGTAGAGTTGCTAAGTTCGGACACAGGTGAATTCATGCAGTGTACCTGCTCATGAGGAAAGCTTATTTTTCGCGTTCGGATCACGAATCAAACTTGTTTTTCGCACGGGACCGAAGATTTGTTTACACTCTGTCTTCGTGGGGGGGGGGGGGCAACGTTTTAAAAGTTTTTGTTTACACTCTATCTTGGGGGGGGGGGGCATGTGAGGCAGAGGCAAAGTTTTTGTTTACACTCTGTCTTAGTGGGGGCTCATAGGGGGTGAGGGGCAAATTTGTTGTTTATATTTTGTGTTGAAAGCGAAAGTGGTTGGAGATAAAGAAGCGGTATATAAATGTTGGGTAAGGTAAATTTTGCGTCGTTTAGAATTAATGAGGTGGCGATGATCTGAAGAAAGGTCAGGCGAAGAATTAAAGACGTGGTTAATAGCAGTCAAATATTTTTATTGCAATCGATGAACATTTTTCATAGTTTCTGTTTGAAGAATTCGTAAAAATAATAAATTTCACAAAACAGTCCAAGAACAAATATAGTACCCACAAAAACTTCCAAGTGTTGAAAGCATAAATTAAAGTCTTTGATAGACCGGCTTGGTGAGCGATTTATTGTATAGTCCACATACATCTCGATTATTGGCGTACGTGCAGTTTGGAGATCGATGAATGTGTTCTGCTTCAACGTCTTCTGGGCAATTCATAGCATACATTTCCAGGGAGCAAGAGTAACATTTTATTTTATCTTTAAGATTTGTGTAAAAGAATGCACTTCTTGCTAGTTTGCAACACCTTCTGTCATCTAAAGGAAGATTATGGAAAATTTTTAAGCGGTCAGATTCTCTTTTCAAGAGTAACATGAATGCTATGTTTTAAAAATGTAAACAGGACGTCTTTTATATCAATCCAAGCGTTCTTTTTAGATGAAAAGCCTAACCATTTAACTAATACTTTATCTACGCGTTTTTTAAAAACTTTTTCTACAAGATAAAGATCCGGATGTTTGAATGGAACCAGCTCAAACTCATAAAACTTTCCCCTGATTCACATTTTGTTCATAATCCTCGAGAACATAGGTTGTTCGAAATGTGCTCTTGACTTTATTTATAACAAATATATCGGTAGACCAATTAGGGGTATATCCTTTTTCAAATACATGCTTATGTTTACTTATACAAACAAAATCACCTACTTTATATTTCGGTTTTGATTTTTCCTTTGGATATTTATACACCGTCGACAATAAACGTTTCTCGTTGCGTGGGTCAACATCTGCAGGCTGTATTTTAATAGTGCGATGCTTTCTTTCCACATCATCCTTTTTAACGTTTTGTTAAACCTTTCTACAATTAAAGCTTTTAAAGCGTCGTAAGTGGAATAAGGGTTAATATCATAGTGATTCATAAGCTGTTGAAACGTTTTATAAAAAAACTCCTTTCCATCATCTGTTTGTAATTTCTTGGAATGCGACCTCGATTAAAAAGAGACTGCATCGCTTTAACAACTTCTGATGCCTTTTTACTTTTAATTGGTGAAGCCCATGCATATTTTGCAAACGTATCAATTACAGTGAGAAGAAAACGAAAGCCTTGGTTTTCTGAAGAATTCGAACCCATATCGACCAAGTCTGACTGCCACAAATCATCAATACCCTTGATAGTAACACTCTGTCGCTTAAAGTTTTTGCAAGCTTGTTTATGGAGTTCATTAACGACTTGTCTTCTACTCATTTTACCGAATGTCTGTATAAACACAGCCCAATGAATAACAGTTTTATATAAAATATTTTAAAACCAGTAATGATCAAGTTTAATCATCCGTTTACAATGATGGTTGCTGGATCTTCAGGCTGCGGAAAAAAAAACATTTATAAAAAACCTTCTCAATAATATATTTTTAACAAGGGCGCAAATAACAAGAGTTACCTGGTGTAATACAGAACATGGGGCTCTGCCCTCAGATACCACATTCACTAATATCGAATTTATTGATAGTATTCTTGAAGAGTTTGGTAACACAGGAACCTACATTAATTGTATTGGACAAAATGATGTTAAATGCTTTTAGCAGACAAGTATGTGAACTCTTTACAAAAGGATCACACCATAAAAATTTTTCAGCAATCCTTGTAACACAAAATATATTTCATCAGGGCAAGTTTTGCCGAGACATATCACTTAACTGTAAATACCTAGTTGTGTTTAAAAACCTTCGAGATAAGAGCCAGTTCAGAGCTGTTAAAAATATATAAATAGATTACACAGTGGTCACATGGATATTTACTGATAGATTCCATTCAAGATATCAACGAGGTGTTAAGATTCCGTACTGATATTTTTAACAAGACATTTACAACTGGTTTGGTGTCACGAATGAATCGATTAAGGGACAACAAGTATATGCTATATGTTCTTAGAACAGCGAGACGAAAATTAAGGCAGGCCATTATTAAAAATGCCGACACCGAAGTTAGAAAAACTCTGCGAAATTACTCTTAATATTTTGAAGGGAAACCATATCCCTCATGGAAAAATGTAAGTATAAAAAGGGTTTGCGAAAATGAGTTGTTGCAGAAAGATCTGTACCCAGACAACATAAAATAGAATGGAAAAGGATTTCTTCGAACTTGCTGAAATATCACCACCAAGACAACCGTGATCACCTGCTTCCAAACGCCGCTTATCAGCTAGTGGTATAGGAAAAAGTCTGAAACCACCTTCAAAAATAGCTAAGACGATTTCTGAAACCAAGTCTCGCGATAAAGATTATAAGATAATTACGGCTGAGGATGGTATAACCCAGTACACTGTACCTGCAGAAATGAGTATAGATGAAGCTGCGAACATATTAGAAGAACTCAACATGGAAAGTACTACAGTTGGTAAAGGTAGAAAACCATCCAAAAATCAATCTATATTAAGGCCATCTCTGTTAGATCCGAGTCAATATATGCTTTCGTTGCCAGTTAAGAAAGTTGTCCGACAAAGTGATCGGCTAAAAATTGCAGCAAGCACTTTGCAGACCTCCCTTATGCAGAATTGTAACGGTCTTTAACTGTAATTGCATGTCAGTGGAGAAGCCAGGGCTTCCGAAGAAGGTGACAAGAAAGAATTCGCAGCAAAGTTAGCTGCAAACATACTTACGGGAATCGGCCTTTCAATGACAAGCATGAAGTCTTCAGTTTAGCAAAATTTTAAAATGAACTGAAAACTGCTGCGCAGAATAGAACTTGACAGTTGCTGCGTTCCATGTATTACAAGAAAATTGACGTCTGTAAAACATGTAACAGATTTTTTTTTTTTTTGTTTTTATAAAAATCTAATTCAGATCAATTTTCATATTTATAATTGACTGGACATTTCTTATAAGTAAATAAATTAAATTACAAACGAGTGATCTGATTCAGAGTAACACAAACAGTTGGCTTACTCTGAATCAGAAAGAAGGGTTTACAAAATTTTGACGGATTTTTAATCGGCACTTTCTTCGTGTAGACGACTTAATTTATTTTTTTTACTATAGTAAAACTGAAAGCGAACTATTCTCTATAAAAATAAATTAAATGTGGGATCATATATTTTGCGATTGCGGGTCCTTTGTCCAACAAAGGTTTCGATAATTCCAGTTTAGAGGCTTCAATTATGTGTGTAGTCTACTGGAAAATTCCTAGGCTTTATTAAAAATTATAGTGGGAGCAGAAAGTCATATGGTCTTACGTAAGCACCTGCTAATTATAGCTTAATCTCACGGCACCAAATGCACGGATTAGTAGACAAGCGACAATCAACGCCCTCAAGAGGCAGAATATATTATATTCTGTTTCAAGAGTACCAGTTTATGTCAGTGCATGCTTGACATTGGACTTACTGGTAGAAGCGAGACCTATCTAAAATCTCTTCCGATCTGTGGGTCACGGCACCCGGTTGATTTAGCGCAACTCCACGCCGAGAGCCAATCCTCTAAGCATACAATAACAAGCGACCATCCTTCAAATTCACGGACGCAGTATGCAATTTTGTCAAGAGAACAAACTACTCTGTTTAGAGAAGAATGTTCGCATAGTCACGCAGACTCAGACAATCTCTCTCTGCCCGCATATGGGCTACCATAGCCACTACGATGCTCCCACAAGGGGGGCCTTCCCATGACGAGGCAAATATCGCTACTAAATGCAGCTCAATTTGGGGCTCCCCATTCCCGTAGTACCAAGTTAGCCAATGTCGGGCCGCCCATTTGGTATGGCTTTCGTAAAGCATGATCAACGGACCATGAATACTCCCAGTTTCATATCTTCATGCAAGATATGCTTTTTTAAACGGTACTGGTAACTCCGTTCGGGCCTAGATCTTATTAGCAACGTCAAAAGAATTGTACTTGGCCTGTACAGGTAATACAATCCTTATGGACGCTGTCAGGGGGACCACGTGAAGGTTAAGATGTGCCCGATTCAGTCTGGAGTGGCTTCGAGATTCACCATTTGGATCTTATAGCTGACCATGCATACTAACCATATAAGCACTACTAACATACATACCTGATTTCCGTTTTCTATCAACTTATTCATACACCAACTAAGACATTCATTCGCCCCGGGGCAAAGGCTATGTCTGTCTTTCTCCTCTCACATCCTATGTCTGAGATTTTATTATTCTGACTTACATGAGTACATAACTTCGATTGCATCTTTGGCCATCCGCCTAGCATCATACTACAGTACCCACACAGCCAAAAATCTCAATATTATTATATCGCAGAAGCATGTGCCTATTTATAAATAGTATCCTCCTTGTGGGCTAAACTCACAATGCGTGCACATCACTCCAAATATAATGACTTCATGCATTATACCGTTCCACATACTCGCACTATCTTTCAGAAGGATATGCCAATGCTCAAAACTCCTTTATAATCATACAACCATAACAACAAACCAACAAAATTCATCTATCAAGTATGCATGCTTTCCTCTTATACAGCTTTCACCTTGTTCAGCATTGCGCTTCACAGACTACTTTTCCCACCCTATAGTGGGAGCAGTAATACTTATTCACAAAAATTCATATGCATTAAAATTTAATTGAAAGATGTTTAACTAACCAATAATTGAGATTAATAGCCGCCGCCATTCCGTTACCGATGTCATTATACAAACCAGTCTGCATGTCAAATATCAGCCTGAATCCTCTTACCAACATAACTAACTATTCCTGAAAATTATTAATTAATAGAAATAACACATTTTTTCCTTCTATTCGGAACATGCTCTTCAACTCGAAAGTATTGGCATAAAATAAAGTGCTCGAATAATATCATTAGTGTTCTCCTACTTTTAAGTAAAGGAATGCAGGAAAAACTAACGAGTTCAGCAATTCTTCCGTAAAGTGAAATATTTATTCCCAATATAATCTGCTTTCCAACGACAACACAGCTCTGAGTCAACTCAGCAAAGCACACGTCTTATAAAAATTAAACAACTGCTCGGACTGTCTAGGTTTTTTGAAAAGCATTTGATAATAGATTTGAGCGCAGCTGCCTTTCGGAAAAGTCGAAAAATGTCAAATCTGTGTCACCAAGGTTTTTCTTTGCAGTGGTAATAAAAACCCCAGTAGGTATCTATACAGGTTGCGACTACCCATAATATCTATACTGTCTTCATTGCTGGCCGTTGTGTACTCACTCAAATCTTTCTGTCCTCTTGATATTGTGCAGTAATGCTCATCTTCTACCTGACATAGACCGGAAAATGCATAGAAAGTTTTTGATCGTTTTAGGCATTCTAAGAATGATAGACACCTTGAATTGTGAGCGACAGCCAACTATCGCTCCTAAAAATGGTCGCTGAACTTACATGGTCAATCCATACATATTTAGAAATCTGGATGGCTTATATGTAGCTGTAGCCGACCACCATCTCTATATAACACTCCAGAATCATAGAACTCTCCCTTCGAAAACCTCCAACGGTTTAATTGTCTTTCATTAGACCTGACTCATGTGAGTCACATATATACAAACATTTGTCACTTGAGGCCTTATGATTGCTCAATAATTACACTTACATTCCTTAAAATTTTACGAACAAACGGACGAGCTTGTCTCAGCGAAGCAATCGTGTGTGATGCAATACGGTTCCGTATAGGTATACATAGGTATCAAACATTACCTATGTAAGTAGTTAATGCGTTCCCAGTTCTTTCAAGGACTCAGCGTTAGAAGTGCATAATACGAGTCGTCGTCAAGGATTACTACCATTTGTATAATTTCAGAAGAATTTTTATTATTGAGGTCGCGTCCAAACCTGACGAAAATGTCACAACGATCTTACCATGTGAAGTTTCGGATGCCAGATTAAATAATATATCAGAAACCGTCTCTCCTTTGGCATACCTACCTTTGATGCAAACATGACTTTGGTAGGAAAAAAAAACGAAAGGTATAAGAATACAGAAAAAGTCATTCAGAATTGATGAAACCGAGCACGATGAGACTATATTCAACTAAAAACAGTACTTTGCCTTTTTAATTATTATCGAGGCCCATTTGTCCATTTTTATTGAAAATATTATTCCTACAGCTAGCTTAGTCCAATATTGGACTCAGGTCGTTCGTGGCAATAGTAGACAATTTTGAGGCTGATTCCTTACCACCTCTGCTATACCAAGTGAAAAAAAGGAAAAAAAACCCTTTTTAAATGTGTATCTTTAAAGATCCACGCGAAGTACAAAGTTACAAGAGAGAATCTTATTACAATACAAGCATCCAAGGCATTTTTCAGGAGTGGTGTGCATAATTTAACAAAATCGAAATGGAACCATGCTTTTCATAATACGCACCCAAACATTGAGGAATACATAGCCTGTTTACAGAAATTAAGAGTCCATAAAACTCTCCCAACTTCTATTAAACTAATTATGTGAGAAGACCTGGGTATAGTCGCGGAGTAAGTGTTGTCGGTATCATTCCAACTTTGGATGCCTAAGGTCAACTAGGAAACTACAACAATCTTCACTATGCTACCAATAAATAATGCAGAAATTATAAGAGTACATAAAAAAAAATCAAAATTAGGTTTTGAATTTTAAGGAGTTATGCGTTGTCAAATATCGGAACACTGCGAAAAATTGTGAAACTCCATCACTGACAAATTCACGAAGATTACATCTCAGAAATTGGTTCACGAAGATCATTTCTTAATATGAAAATTCCAATAACGAAAACTGTAGTTGCATTTTGTCGCTATTAGTTAATTTCATACAGAAAATATCAAATTCTTAATTATATGGAAATTATCATGAAAAAAATAGCATCATTACCTAAATTATCTTTAATTTCTGTCATGCATGGCAATCTGCTAGCTGGCAATGATTCCTATCACGTCGTTTGCCTTCTCCTCTTCCAAAAGTTGCTTCATTTGGATTAAAGAATGAATAAAATACACACGATACCTGATTTAACGAAAGTTGGTTGCATTTATTTTATACCTACTTCTTCGTGCATTTTTATCCTCTTAACAATTCCATAATTCTTCGTTTATCTTTGTTGCAATTCTTTATTTTGGCTGTAGGAGAGAGACAGAAATTGTCACATGCCTTCTCTTCCAAAAGTTAACGAACTTAACGAATATTTCAGTCATGCGCAGTAGAATAAAATTTTACATTTTTGTGATCTGAAATTTGCTGATCGCCTGGTATTCGCTGTCTCTTTAAAACATGCAAGAGTGAATGGGACCGACGATATTACTAATTCAACAAGCACATTTGGACTGGTATGGTTTTATTTTTCTAAACTAGTGATACTCTGCCAATAGATGGCTCCGGGGATATCGAAATGAAAAATTTTTTAACTTGTGAAATCAATTTTTTTGTAATTTAGTAGCTTGAAAAGTTTTTCAATTTTATGGTATAATTTATATTTAACTTGGTTTTTAAGTTTTGCGTATGCATTGATGAAAAAAAAATGTAAGTAATTAAATAAGAAAGTTTTTAAATGTTCGTTTTTTCCTTACGCGATGAGAGCGCGTTTGTCTTCCAAGATAAAATCTTCAATTAGAAATTTTTATAAAAACCGAAAATTTTTAAACATTTTAAAATGTGGCTTAATACTATTGAAGGAAGGCCAAAGGTGTGCAAGTTCATCTTCAATTTAAAACTGCGGCTGTTGATGCATAGTTAGTTGTTCTGTCGATTTTCTTTGTCGTCTTATTCGAATTTTATTTTCAAGCCCTATTTTGCTAGTGTCTCTTGAGGAGCTTACTTTAATAACGATCATCATTACGAGCTCGATATACCTATAGCGTTCACATTATTTCATTCAAGCAGGTACTTACCTACCTATTATTACATTTTCCTATGCTGTTTCCTTATTTTTTACCTCTACTACGACCTAATTTCCCTTGCCCTATTTTGGTTGCAACAAAATTTATTTTCACACTAATTTTTTTCTATTGTTGTTCTTATCAATGCCAGTAATCCACTCGATAATTACAGCCATATGAAGATGCAATTCTATTCACCATTTATATAGCCCCGCACTACCAAAAAATCACTTGAATGCGATTTATCAATTTCTGGAAATTTAAGGCGCACTTTGAATGCATTTAGCATGGCCTTGGTTCATAGAAATGTGAATGACTATTTCTTCAAGAGTTGGCAAGGATTATAATTAGCAACTACAAGCAATTAGCGCTAAATTTAAATTATTTTTTACTAAGAAATATTTTAAGTAGAATTTGTAACTGCCTGATAATGAGTGGAAGAGAAACTTAGCTAAACCCATAACTAACTAACATAATGAGTGGAAGAGAAACTTAGCTAAACCCATAACTAACATAAAGTCTTTAGCCCTTAATGCGTTAAATTTAGTATAGATGTTGAGGGATAGGTTGATGATGGTGGAGTCCTTTAAAAACTATGTGATACTTCATACTGTTGATAGGGGTATTATTATACGTCCAACGTAGTTGAGAGGCTATGCGATGTTCTGGTTAACGTGTTCTCCGAATGATGAAATTGTTTCCATGGAGAGAAATTATAGGCTTAATCCCTTGCCATTGAAACTTTAAAAATTTTGAATGAAAAATTCAAAATGAAAATAAGTTTCAAATGTAAATAAAATTTTTTATTTTAAGTTGTAGGCGCTGTAGAATTATTACGGGTCTGGTGTTGCTCAAAATAGTAGCGTGTGGCAGTATTCTACAGTTGATCAACTAGATTAGTCTATTCTATCGAAGAATTTAAAAAAGCCGTGATTCGTCCTTTGAATCCCTATGCGCTCAACTTCAATGCAAATTTGGAATATAAATATCATCAGTTATGTCGATCTTCATATACTCGTTATTGAAATTGAGAGGATTCTTTCTTTTCTCCCCCGCACACAATTAAAGATGCCTTTTTATTCCCGTTGAATAACTTTCGCTCATATTCTGAACAGGATCTTATATCTAAACGACTTTTGATTTAGAAATGATAGTTTTTTTCGGCTCTTTCTTTTCTGTTATCAGTCGTAGCTTCTTGGTGACGTTATGCATATGTGACTTGAAGAATATTTGGCTGTTACGCTTCGCCTACTCTTGAAACAACCCTTCACAAACATGTATAGACCTCTGTCTGCACATAGGCTTGCCTTTGCATACATATAGTAAAGGTGGGTACACACTGAACAAACAAACGCAACACATGTGCTCGCACGTTTGAAATAGAAATTTTGTAGTGTGTACGTTCAAAATATTTGCAACGATGCCTCGACCTGATGTAAAGAAAACCTCAATTTTTCTTAGAAATTTACTGGAAATTTCTTCTTTAGAAATTTTATTCATTATTGGTGGCCGCAACATGCTCACGCGGTTCTGGATTTGCAAGCAAACTCAAACGAATATCTTAAGTGTGTACGTCTCATCAAACAGATGTGTTGCATTTGCATGTTTTCCATTGAAGTTGGAAAATCGCGCAACATGTACTACGCATATTGTTCGTTCTGGCTTGTAAATGCGTATACACTTTTCACATTTGTTTGCCACGGAATGAACACATTCTTTGGAAATTTACATTTGAGACGGAACATGAGCACAGGGTATAAAACACATTCGTTTGCATTTGCAACACATACACATATAATCAAAAACAAGAGTTCAAACACATGTGTTTGCGTTTGTTTGCTCAGTGTGTACCCACCCTTAATATGACATTTAGTAGCCTCTAACGACCAGTTATAAGGTAGATATACTATGGCAAAACCCTCGAGAATACTTCGCAAGCCATGAAACAGACTCGCTCCCTACCACATGCGAGGCCTGACGTAGTCCTTACATTATAAAATATTTGCCGTGCTCTTATGTAAAACTGACAAAAGTTTGATTTGAATAGCTCCCCCGCTCTAAACTACTATTCATACAGAAAAATGGTGTTCTGATAATCTTGTGCTTGCTTTCTTATCTTCCGAACCGTAATAAAATTTTCATACCTTTCCTAACAAAATTATTTAAAAAAATTAATCTTAACCAAATGACTACGATTCCTCAAACAAAAATTCTCAGCTGAGTAATCATTGTAATGTCGGTGTGCCGTCATGGCATGCCGTGGGCTGATGATATCGAATGTAGCTGCCTACAGATTCGGACTACGGCTGCACATACACACATGCAATTATCACTCAGCTGAGAGGTATTGAGCGTAAAATGGTAAGGTTAGTTTGCAATCAAAACTATTTTATTATTTTGTTAAGTAAGGTATATAGTAAGTGTAGCCTTTGAGAAGGTAAGGAACCAAGCTGTAAATTACTAGAAGATTATTTTCCTGTATGGATAGTAGTTTAGGCTCTATGGCATATATAAAGCCAATGTTTAGCACTTTTCCATAAGTATCAATATAGAACATTTTAGAAAACGGACTAAGCACCCACACATATAAATTTCTGTTTCATGGCTTGGGAAGTATTCTCGAGGGTTTTGACTATGGGCATAGACAAACTAATAACATACAAGGGCTGGGCAAGTAGAACACAAATCTTCAACGCCTCGCTCGGATATAAAATCGACGATGCCTAGACTGACTTAACCAAAGGGTAACCCAGTAATGCCTCGCTCCAATCAACGATATCTCAAAATGATGTAAGGAGGCTATCAATTTTTTCTCAGAAATTTACCGGAATTTTTTTCTCTAGAATTTGTTTTGCGTTATTGGAGGCCGACAACGAGTGCTTGGGCCGGTAGGCACTAGCAATTTTTATGAACGTAGACGCGTAGAAGAGCAATAAGCATACATTGCTGGCTTACTGTTTGGTTATGTCAGCAAGCCGATTATTAGTTTCTCTATGCTATGGATATTCCAAACAGGTAGCGCTCTCCCTAACGGTCTAATTGTCTTTCGTTAGAGCCGACTCATGATATATACAAACAAATGTCACCTGAGGTCTTAAATTGCTCGATAATTACACTTACATTCCTTAAATTTTACGAGCAAACGGACGAGCTTGTCTCATCGAAGTAATCGTGTGTGATGCAATACGGTTCCGTATAGGTATACCTAGGTATCAAACGTTACCTATATACCTAGTTGGTTTAATTAATGTGTTCTCAGATCTTTCAAGAACTCAACGTTAGAGGTGCATAATACAAGTCGTCGTCAATATTTACTATCATTTAATAACGAACTCTTAATAATTTTTTTAATTTTATATTATAATACCTGGCGAAAATGTTACGATGATTTTCCATGTGAAGTTTCGGATGACAGATTAGACAAAATATCAGAAACTGTATCGCTTCTGGCGTTTAGAAATGTTTTTGAAATGTTATCTTCGTGAATTCATCACCGATGATATGATAAAGATTCAAAATTTTTCGCAGTGTTCCGATATTTGACAACGCAGAACTCCTTAAAATTCAAAACCTATAATTGGGATTTATTCTTTCTGCATTATTTAGAGGTGGCTAGTGAAGATCTGATAACTTAGTTGATCTTTGGCATCTGAAGTTGGAATCATATCGCCAAGATTTACTCCGCGACTATACCTATTTCACTGGACCAGGACTTCTCACATTTTAATGTTTTATGGCATTTTAATTTCTGTAAACAGACCATTTATTCTTCAAAATCTTATGTTTGGGTGCGTATTATTGAAAAGCATGGCTCCACTTTGATCTTGTTAAAATATGCACACCACTCCTGAAAAATGCCTTGGATGCTTGTATTGTAATAAGATCCTCTCTTGTAACTTTGTACTTCGCGTGGATTTTTGAAGATACACTTTTAAAAAGGTTTTTTTTTTCCTTTTCTCCACTTGGTATAGCACAGCTGGTAAGGAATCAGCCTCAAAATTGTCTACTATTGCCACGACCTGGGTCCGATATTGGACTAAGCTAGCTGTAGGAATAATATTTTCAATAAAAATGGACAAATGGGGCTCGATGATAATTAAAAAGGCAAAGCACTAGTTTTGGTTAAACTCAGAACAACTCACAGGTCATGAATCCTGAATGGATTTCTCTATATATGTATTTCCTTCATTTTTCGTTTTTTCTTACCAAAGTCATGTTTATGTATCAAAAGGTATATTTTGATATAAAGGGTTTTCCAATAAGAGGTGTTATTTTGATATTCAAAGAAAAATGCCATTTTTTGAGATAAATGATCGGATCTTCATTTCATTATAAAGAGGAAGGTATGCCGTTAATAATGGAAAATAACATCAGCCAAATGACCACCACGACCACGCCTACAGGACCATATCCTTTTCATGAAATTTTCCATAACCAAATCGCAAAGTGGCTGCCCTATGTCCTCGATAGCCTCACGAATTCTATCTTTGAGGTCTTGAATCGACGCTGGGCTGTTGGCGTAGACCTTCTCTTTCACGTGGTCCCAAAGGAAGAAGTCGCAAGGTGTTAAGTCACAAGATCTCGGTGGTCAATTGTGATCACCTCTTCGAGAGATAACACGGTCCGGAAACTTTTCCCGTAAAAGATCAATGGTTTCGTTGCTTGTATGACACGTAGCGCCGTCTTGTTGAAAGTAAACGTTGTCAATGTCAATGTGATCAATACTATCCAATTCCGGCCATAAAAAATCATTAATCATCTGTCGATAGCGCAATCCATTCACCGTAACTGTTGCTCCAGCCTCATTTTCGAAAAAGTAAGGTCCAATAACCCCGCGGGACCATAAACCGCACCAAACAGTCACACGTTGAGGATAGAGAGGCTTTTCAACAATAACTCTTGGGTTTTCCGAGCCCCAGATGCGACAATTTTGCTTGTTGACGAAGCCATCGAGGTGGAAATGGGCCTCATCACTCAAGATGAGTTTTCGATGGAATTCCGGATCATTTTCATGCATTTCAAGGACCCAAGCAAGGACTCGACGTTGTTGATGTTCGGCCGGCTTGAGTTCTTGTGTTAACTGAACTTTATAAGCCTTAAGACCCAAATCTTTATGCAAAATACGGTGTAATGACGTTTGTGGAATGCCTAATTCCAAAGAACGACGAGGAATGGACAAACCTGGGTTTTCTTCAACACTTTCGGCTACAGCAGCAATATTCTCGGCTGTTCTTGAGCGACGTGCACGGGTTTTATTCTTCACATCACTAACTTGTCCCGACAGCTCGAATTTTTCTACCAATTTCTGTATTGCGGTCCGACAAGGTGCTTCACGACGACCCAAAAATGTTCGAGTTTTACGAACCGTCTCTGCCACATTTTCACCATTTTTATAGTGAATTTTAATAATTTCAATGCGTTGTTGAATCGTGTATCGTTCCATTTTTATTAATGGCGTAGTTTCTACTTGTCAAATGTCAAAAAATGACAGCTCCAAAAGTGACATCTACCGAAATAGCGGGCTAATTAAAATAATACCTCTTATTGGAAAACCCTTTACTTTGGCTATCTTTAAGTATCTTCATGATTATTAGGATGCTGGAAGTAAGCACTATCACCGTTGTTATAAGATGTACTCTTGTCTATAAAACTATATAGTGATTGCGTAAATGCGTCCTTGTTATATTGTCAGATGGCTCCTCTTGTACCTTTTTGAACAGCTTTGCTCACACTCAGTCGCTAAAAGTTCTGCAATTGAAGTTTTGACAAGAAGTTCAAGGGATAAGCCGTAAGAGCATGGTCAAACAAATAACATACAAAGGGAAGTAGAACAACGAGTAACGCCCCGCTAGAATATAAAATCAACGATGCCCGACTTGATGCCGTAACAATCCAACAATGCTTCGATGACGCTCCAATATAAAATGAACGATGGCTGGCTCGACCTCATGTAGGAAAGGCAGCAATTTTTTCTTAGGAATTTACTGGAAATTTTTTCCTTAGAATTGTTATGGATGCTTAGCCCACTAAAAATTTTTATAGGCATAGACGCGGAGATGAGCAATAAGCTTTCATTTCTTCTTAGAAATTTACAGAAAATATTTCGGCATAATTTTTATTCAGTCTGGTGGTCGACTGGAGTTATTTTCAGATACAATGTGTGCCGTTGTCGACCTCCAAAAATGCATATGAATTCTAAAGAAAAAATTTCCAGTAAATTTCTAGGAAAAAATTGAAGCCTTCCCTACATCAGATCGAGGCATCCTTGATTTTATATTGGAGCGAGGCATTGCTGACTTAAGTGGGAAACACAATATTGCAGCGTTTCGATTCAATTCGTAAAAATGTCAAATTTGCTTAAACCTATGAGAAGTACGTGCACCGAATGGATCGGAATGGTGCCAGTCGAAATGGAAAAGTTGAGCAAATTTCAACTTTTACGGATGACATAACCTGGAAAATTCATCTGTAAAGATTTGTTTAAGGCATTTTCACATCAAGAACGAGAACCGAAAAACTCAATTTATTCGATTTTAAAACAAGATTTTTACTCCAATAATTAATAAAATCATGGGAAATAGGGTAAACTCATAGTTTTACTGAGAAAATTTTTCGGGCGAAAATCTGAAACAAATTTAGCAAAATTATTAGTTTAGCCAATTTCCCATGATTTTATTAATCATTGGAGCAAAAATCTTGTTTTAAAGTGGAATAAATTGAGTGTTTTGGTTTACATTTTCCGGTTCTTGTTTTTGATGTAAAAGTGCCTTACTTAAAGATGGATGACAAGGCTTTTCTTGAGGAAATAATAAAAGACATAGTTTAAAAAAAAAAAAAATGTTTTCATGGATATGGATGTAAAGCGAAAAGACAAAATCTGGCAGAATTTTAAAGTCAACTCTTTGAAACCGAATCGAACGTCGAAATTATGTTTCGCAATCACTATAAGTTCTATAACCCAGCGGGAAAATGATCGTGAATGAAAGTAGACATACAGGAATTCGTCGAGGTAATCAGTATCACTGAAAAATATTTGTACATTTCCTGCAGAAAAGGATCTAAACCCGACTTTGAAGTTCAAATCATATTGGGAACGGGGTGCCTGTATGTACACGATTTTTTTTACTCTTTTGTAGTTGATATTTCTTTGATGAGTCATCTGCATAAACATCACTGCAAGTCAAAATTTCAGGTGCTTAGTTCAAGTTGGCTTGATTACGAGTGAAAATTAAAAAGTGCATGTGATAAAAAGTGATTTTCTTTAGTAATAGAAATATTCGGTTACTTGTTCGTGTGCAGTAGGTAGTTGCTGTAGTTGCTGATGTTTCCGTGGTCGTCCTCTCTTTTGAATTGGAAGAACTGGTTTGGGTTGGCTTACTGCTTCATCGAAATTACACTTCGTTAGCAAAGATATATGATAGGCCCCGATTATGTTTTGCAGACTGTTGGGACTGGCGATCTCATAACTAGTTGGTCCCTTCGTGTTAACAATTACATAAGGTCCACTTCGAAGTAGTTTGGCTATGGGTGGAAACCCAAACGTGGTCGCCTAACATATAAACAGGATCTAGTCGTCTCCTTTTATCCGCATATTGTTTCTGACGACCTTAAGCATGTTCGTGCACTTCTTGAGCGTTCTTTAGAGTTGACGCCATCCTTGGTAAGGTATGGGGTGATTTCAAGCACAAAATTCTCCGACTGAATTACTTTTCAAAGGTCATGGTCCACATCATCAGGGTGTTCGTAACTCCCTACCAAAAGTTAAGTAAGCCGGGCTGTATCCAGTATTCTGACAATTAGCGGTGTCCATAGCGAAGCGTGTCGTGGGAAGTTTGTCAGGCCATGTATGATGAGCATTGCCAACTAAAATAGAGAGCTGGGTTTTCAGGTCACGTTTCTTCCCTACCACTGGATTTGGCTTGTAGATGGTAAACTGGGGTGAATGTCTGCTTAATCCTCAAACAATATGTAACAAGTTGTGTGACAGCTGAGATGAACTGGGTGCCATTATCACTCAAAATCCTTCTTGGAACTCCCTACCTAAGCAAAATTTCTTCGATTAGTATCTTACCACAAGCAACAGCTGTTGCCTCCACTAGAGCGAATAATTCAACCCATCTCGATCTATGATCAATATCCATTTATGTCCTTCGTCGGATGCAGGTAGAGTTCCAAATAGGTCAATAGCAGTAACTTCAAAACGCTGATTGCAAACTGGGGTTTGGATGAGATCTGCAGGCTTCTGATTGGATATTTTGTAGCGTTGACAATCGATGCATTGTTTTACTACTTTATGATATCTTGTCGTATTTCTGGTCAATGATAACGGGGAAACGGTTCTCCGAATGGTTCGTTCAGATGTATAATGTCCTGCGGTTGAATCGCTGTGATAATTGAAAATGATAGGTATGTTTTCGATCCTGGCTGGGTATTATCAGTTGGGCCTCTTCCAAATCATCGTCGATGCCGCAGCTACTAGCATCTGTTCGGTGTTCATCACTATCCTCCACTTTGAGTACGACTGCTCCGATGTTGTAACTACTAGCATCTGTTCGGAGATTATATGGCTTACTTTTGTCTGCTTGTGTTGCGCGTTTTCCTGTTTGTTGAAAAACTGCTTTTGCTTGAATAAGTGTTTCATTTAATTCCTTCTTTTGCTGCAAATTTAGTTGAGGAGCTTTTAAAATGATTTCTTCTGCAGAAAGAGATCCCAAGAATATAAAATCCATAAAACTCATAATTCGAATTTTATATTTTCCTCGTCTTATAACAGTTAAAAATTAGTTTTTATTTTTTTCTTCAATGGACGTTTTCTATTTTTGTTGTCATATATTTGTTACAAGATAAAATTTGTCAATTTTTTAAAAAAATTTTGTATATCAACCATACGAAGAAGTTGCCCGATTGGTCCTATTTTTGAACTTAAATTTATATTTATTTTAAAAACGCCGTTTACAGTGAAAAACCATAGCTATATGTATGGCAACACCAAGAAGGGGTTGCCGATTCCAATTTTCTTTCCCCTAAGAAGCTTATTCGGACAGGTTTATTTTTTGAGGAAAAAAAAACTCATTTTTAAATGTTAAACCGAGAGAGAAATATAAAACTTAAGAGAAGACTGTTATTTACTCAGAAGAAAATAAAATTCTCTTTTTAACTATTTAATTAGAAGATAAAATATCAATAACAAAATGTTAAAACAAAACTTTGAAAATATTTCTTATAACTCTTTCGGTCTCTGGTAAATTCATCATTATTATAAGTAAATTTTTCGCTTTTTGGTATTACCATTTTTTCCGTAAATATCTTTTAACTTATTACTGAATTCTCTGTGATTAATATTAACGGTACAATTGTTGAAATTTGTAAAGCAGCTTCCTTTAAGTATTATGATTCTTTCGTCACAAGTACCTGATTTGATATTGTTAACAATAATTATGTTTTCTTCAACTAGTGATATTTCTTCCTCTTCTTTATTAATAAATTTACAATTTTTTAAATTAATACAATTCCTACTTTTGGTGAGTTCCTTTAATGTTTTTCCTTCGGTGTAAGTCAATGCCTGCTATTATTTCGTATTATATATTCAATATCAGAGTCTGCCTATGTTGAGAATTTGCTATTGGTATAAGTAAGTTTTTGTTGGTTATAATAGTGTGAGTCGGAATCTTAATTGCGAAAATTATTGAATCATCTAATGTTAAACGAATATTAGATAGCTTGTTAAAATCAATATTATACGTATTTATTTCTTCGTCTTCGTTTGGATGTAGAAGCCCTAATCGTGCTGAAGCTATATTATCTTGAATGTGTTCAATTTGCTTCTCTTTCTATATAATCTAATTTAAGCATTTATTCTAGAAAAGTAGTTTCAGAAAGGATTTTCATTTCTGTATGGTTAAGGTTGTTTAATCTGTCTAATATTTTGTTCCTGTCTGCTTCAATGATACTTTTAATTTGGATCAAGGTTCCTGTTAAAATTATCATTAATTGATATTTGTTGATTTAAGTTTGAAATTTAGTTATGGTTATTTAGATTTATAACGGCTAAATGATTTTCAATGTTCAGTCGGTTTTCGTTGTCCATTGTTCAAAAAATCCATTTGATCAAAGTTCGCCCTACATTTATAATTAGTCTTTTTGATTTTAATAACCTTTCATGAATGAGGTTGAAATCTTCTTCTTTCTTTTGTACGGACAAGAGTGTAGTTTTAATCGTTGAGTGATAAGACCTATAATATATTTATAGTGTGCCCTAATTTTTTCAGTTAATGTACCGTTGAGTCTCTCAACATTGGCGCTATCTGTTTGGCTATTGGGTTTGGTTGTTTGGTATTCCATACCACTTCCTTGTCGCAAAACTCTTTTATGTATTTTGAACTAAATTCATTGCCAAAAATGATTTTTTTCATTTCGCCCTTAATTGCTATAATTTGTCATATTTTCTCCAGTATGCTAACATGACTTCTAACTTCGAGGTGTAGACTTATAGCATGCTTTGAAAATCTATCGATTACATTATTAAAATTGTTTTTACTATTCGTATAAATGCCTATGTGTACTATTTTATTAATTGACTCTGGGATTTCCGTAACCTCGAACTTATTTTTTATGGGGCTCTTATCGTACTTCGCTCCTGTACAAATGCCGCAATTATTTATAATCTCGTGAATTGTAAAGTTTAACTTGGGGTGATAAATTTTAGTTTTGAGATCCTCATATGCTGCCACTATTCCACAGTGTCCTGACTCGTTCTTGTGAAAGATTGATATTTGTTTCCTTAATGGCCGGTTTCACAGTCCAGGCTTAAGCCAGAGCTTAGCTAAGCCACAGGTGTGGCTTAAGCCCAGAACTTAAGCTTACTCGGTTTCACAGTACTCAGTAAACTGAGGCTTAGTTAAGCCGCGGATGAAAATTTTTAAGTTGTCAGCACTGCGGTAATTGTGAGTTTTTTAAAAAATAAAATTGCCATTGTAGATTAGAAACCAAGCGAAAAGAAGAACTTTTTATTTACCAGTTTGTTGCGGTTTTTATCTGGAGGGATATCAAACCCGAAAACCATTGTTGCAGAATATTTCAACAACGTAAACCATCATAGCCGAATGTGTCTATAGTCGGAACCGAGAATAAAAATCAACGTCATCCCATTTCTCGAAATGTTGCGGGCGCCTTCTTATAATATTTTCACGGGTTACACTTTGTGATGTTATATTATACATTTCTGCGTCGCTTATATCCGCTGCATCAGATAAATAACTCATTTTTGTCTTAAACTGTTTGGTTTCTTCTGAAAACGTCAAATTGAATGCTGACACTAGCTGCTAGACAGTACTCAAAACTGCTAACTAGATAACTATTTTTCGCTTGGAAACTTTCAATTTAGTTTTAAAGTATAACTTTTGAAATATGCACGTTTGTTTAATAACAGAAATTATAATATTTAGGCAAAATATATATTTAGAAATAAATTCGTATGTGTTTCACACCAACATCTGAGGCTTAAACCTTCGAGATGACGTGATATCACTTAAGCCTTGAGTGTGAAACCGAAATATTTATTAAGCCTTGGCTTAAGCCATCACTGTGAAACCGGCCATAATTCATTATTATTTTCCAGATCTTTCGCATCTTTGTTAAAATATAATTCTATTAATTTTCTGTGGAATCTATCATATTCAATTTTTCCTTTCTGTATGTATCTTCTAAAAATATCTTTCTCCTGTTCTAAGTCGTTTTTGTCTACATTATATTCTCCTATTATTAAATACTTCTTCCGGCTCTCTCCCTTTTTCTTCTACGAATATTATTTATAATTTGAATCTATATTAACTACAGTATCGAGTGCAAGTAACTAAGAATATCTTCCTGTGAGTGTGTAGTTTGTATTTCTACTGGCTCTCAAGTAGTGATTGTAAAATATCCTAAAAATTTAATTATCGATAATTCGATAAAAAATTTATCATTTATCGATTTATCGATAATTATCGATAAAAATTAAACAATACAAATTTTTTATCAAAATTAAATTTAACTTATTAAAAAACGCTCTTAAAAACATAACGAATTTAGGCTTTCAACATTTAATCGTGACGGTATTTTTGTGCAGAAAATCCTTGCAGCCGAAAACACCCTTTCTTGTTGGTTGCACAGATCTAAGGTAGTTATAGGCCAATTCTAAGTATTTACCACGAACTTTCACATCTTCATTTCTCTTTTGATAATTTTATTTATATCTCCTAAAGTTCTTTGCTGTGATCCTTGTGGACCTTCGAAATTTAAATTAGATTTTTATTGTATTGCTCGGTGAAGTTATTCTTTCATTGATAATATAACATCAGGATCAGGAACAGGAGTGTGCGACACCTGTAAGACTTCTTCTATAATATCTCATCCGTGTTTTCAACAAAGTTTTCATAATTTTTGTCACAATGACTCATCACCAATTTTACAATAGCTTAGTTATTGAACTTTTACTTGTTTGATAGAATATATCGTAATCTTCTTCGTTTTATGTAAAGTAGCCGTGCGGATTATTCAAATATTGAAAAACATCTACAAAAGTTGTTCTGCGTTCCTTGATACGTAAAATCAATTCTGATTTAAATCGATTACTTGAACAGCTGTTTTGTTGAGACAATTCATCCAGCATAAATTTTAAAGTGATGTCAGCACTAAATAGATTTCTGTCTCGACAACAAAGTGTTTCCACCGCCACTTTAATGGGAAACAGCGCTGATATTATACTTGATAATAAGTCAAATTGTTCATCTGAAAAGCTAATATCTATGTTAAGGTCAATTAGACTTTTTCTTACCGAATTTTTAATTAGCTGAAATCGTTCGAGCATATCTAGTAAACTATTCCATTGTGTTTTTGAATCCAATTTCAATTCCATTACTTTTCCAAATTCTTCCTTTACATTTTTTGTAGGTGATTTGCGAAAAATTTTTATGACCTTTCGTATTTGTTCAACCAGCGAAGTATATTTTTGAGTCCAATATTATATTTGAAACTTTTTCTATGGGCGTACCATTAATTACCTCAAAACCGTCATTTTCTTCACTTTCATCATCTTCATCATTATCCGGATTCTCATAATTATTTAATTCTTCATTTACGGTATGTTTTTATAAAGGACTTTTACCACAGCTAATTGTATGCCATGTGCTAGGCAAAGCATATACTAATTTTCCCACTTTCGTCATCACGGAAGCACCGTCCGTAACATTATTCAATTCAATTCAATTTATTTCCAGTTGATTGTACAAAGAAGTCTTAACTTAAAAATGTACGTAGTATGACTTAATTGTAGTAGTGATCGCAGAATTTTAACAATAATAGAATTAAGGAAAATAGATAACTAGATACTAATAAAATAATTCATATGCAACCATAAACGTAAGAAAAATACAGAAATCTTAACACTAATTTTAGGGAGAAAAAAGACACTAATTTTAGTTCAAACAAATAATAAAAAAAAAAAAAACGAAATACAAAAATTCTCAAATAGCAAAAAAATATATATATATATTATTATATATGCACCTATAGGTAAAAAGGGGAGGGGAATGCGAGATAGGAAGGATTTAAGGAAAGGGAATTTTATCTCAAATGCTTTCTTGTGAAGATAAATATTTTATAATACCTCCATGAGTTCATTTTTGGGTACTTGCCTACTCACCGGAACATGACCCTTTAGTTCGTTAGGTAAAGAATTCCAGAGTCTGACAGCGTGAACGAAAAATAATCATTGGCTCTGAAGATAATTATATCTAGGTACCAGCAAGTTGTTGGTACGACTCGATGTTAGGAACTGCTAAATAATGAGGTAGTCCAGTCCAAATTAGATTGAAAAGAAATATACAATTTCGTATCTTTAGATAAGTCGCGAGAGAGCATCCCAGCATATTGTTAACTACATGTGAGACGTGGTCAAAGCGTCGCAGGTTATATGCATATTTTACAGCAGCGTTAAATGCCACGTTCAGACTATACGCCGATGTTGAGTCCAGTTTGCAGTAAACAACATCGCCATAAGTTATTATAGGAATGATCAAGGATCTTACAAGTGATAGTCGTATGTCAAAGGGTGTAAAGTGGCTGGAGTAATACAATCGCTTCAGCGTAGCACATACTCGTCCGAAGACATCTTTTATGTGGTCATTCCATGTCAGAGTTTGGTTGAAAATAACGCCAAGATTTCTTACCGTCTTTTCATATTGTAACGTTGAGCTCCCTAAATTGATACGACGAAAATATGATGTATCCAAGATGTTCTTGTGAATAACCAAACACTTGCACTTCTCAATATTCAAATCCAATTTATTAGATACGCACAAAGAGAGTATTGCCTGAAGATCAGCATTCAAGCAGCAGGCACCATCTTCTATAAGTCATAGAGGCCGAGAGATATCAATTTGTACATCGTCAGCATACATATGTATATTAACGTGACTGATAGCTTCTGTTATATCATTAATATACATAGAAAATAATAGAGGTGCGAGTATTGAACCCTGAGGGACGCCTCTTTTAAGGCATAAAAACTCTGAAAAGCGTTCACCAATATTAACTCTTTGAGATCGATGTACTAAAAAATTTTTAATAAATTTAACCGATCTGCAACAGAGAATTCCATGATCTACCTTATCAAAGGCTTTTGAAAAATCTAATAATGTTAGGAAAGATACCTCATCATTATCAAGGTTACACCGAAGATCATCAGTTATCTTGAGCAGAGCAGTGATACAGCTGTGTTTGGCTCGAAATCCGGATTGTGAAGCAGAAAGAATATTGTGAGACTCAAGGAAAACTACCATTTGGTCAGCCATAATTCTCTCCAAGCCCTTAGATAAACAAGGTAATATACTGATTCGACGGAGATCCTCAACCTGACAAACTTCTGCTTTCTTGGGTATGGGGATAACATTTGCTTGCTTCCATTTAGGTGGGAATTGAGATCTCATAAGGCATGCGTTATAGGTGTCAGTGATAGTTGGTAATGCAAAATAAACAATTATTTTCAAAAATTTCAATCAGATCCCATCTACTCCGGGCGCATAGGATTTGATGCTACTCAAAGCCTTAAAAGTTTCCAATTCGTTGACACAACTAAAAACGAACTGCGGATTAACAGTCCTATAACTAGTTCCAATCGACTCGAGGGACATTGAAGTGATAGTGTCAGAAAAGTAAAAAAAAGTGTCAAGTAAAAACTTAAATTCACTCAATTTTTCACCAAGTAGTTCAACGCACTTCTCTGCTGGCATCGATCCATACACTCGCGTTAAGCCAAGGTTCCAAAATATGTTATTCGTGTCAATATTAATATTTATATATCGGTGATTTTTAATCGACATCCACTCGTCAAACGTCAAACTAAATCTTTCGTCGCGAACAGTTCGTGAAGATAACTCATTTATAATTTATCACGTATTTATTGGGAATACGATAAAACTGTATTCCTAAATGTGTTGGATGATTTAAGAATTTGCTGATGACCTTTACTTTTTAATAGTTCTCTCAAATCACATGACGTACAAAATGTTTTAAATCCCAGGCCGTCTTTGCTTGTCATCCGTGCTATTATTCCAGGTATTGCAGAGAATCATCAATGGTTTTGGTGAAAAATTTTGTAATTTTACCAGAAAAATTCGCTTCGGTTGATATTTTTACATTTTTTATTCCGTTTGAGCTCGAGGTTCCACAATTTTGATCTCCTTTTAAAAAAATTTATGTTATGCTGTGTTCTAAGATGGCTACGTAAACTAGTAGTCGTTCCGCCTACAGATTTTATGGTTTTCGAGCAACCTTGAATTTGGCATATATCTGCATTTCCATCTTTAATGCCGTTAAAATAATTCCACGGCGAATCTTTATTCTTATCATTTACATTTGTATTATTTGCCATGCCTTGGAAAGTAAAGTAAGGTAAAAAAAAACTCGTTACTTTTTATAAAATTTACCAAAATGTAGGAGAAGGTCAAATTTCACAATTTTACAAACAAAAAATTTAAATTTTTTAAAAATATTCTAGTAACCATTAAATTTCACAGTTTAAGTGTAAAACAAAGCCAGAATGATTTTCCAATTACAAAAACCACAATAGCAACATAAACCAAAGCAAGAGCTGGGTAAGTATACCAAAGATAAAGTACTTAAGTACAAGTACCGGGGGTACTTCAGCGTAAGTACAAGTACCGCATGTATGAAAAGTACTTGTAACTAAGTACTAAGTCTATAAAAAGTACTGAGTACTTTTTAAAGTCCTTTTTTAGAATCTTTGTACGTTGGCAGTAATATAATGAAGTTTGTCCAGTTAAGTTAATAGATATTAATAAATAAATACCTTTTGAAAACTATAATACGCATAGTAACCAGTGGGAACTATTTATAGTTTTTTATAGTTTTCGACGTTGCAGGTAGAGTAAAACTTTCACCTCTCATTGCTACACTCATAAAAACTATTAGAGGTCTGCCCAAGGGCACCCATTATCGCCTCCAATGCATAACAATTCAAAGTAAATTTCTAAGAAAAAATTGGGGCCTTCCCTACATCAGGTCGAGGCATCGTTGATTTTATATTGGAACGAGGCATTGCTTGCTTACCCTTAGCTGAGACAACTTACATCTAGATGTGCAAAACTCACAGAAAAGCGGTCGAATTAAAACGAGCTAATGGCCCTCTAATAGAAGGTTCTATACATTCTCTCTCTCTTGCTGTATTATATCACATAAATTTTTCGCAATAATAGCTTTCTTTGGTTGAAAAAAAAGTAAAAGAGCTTTCAAAAAGTGATCCGGTTTATATGGAGTTTTGCACATCTAAGTTGTAAGTTGTCTTAGCCCTTGGTTATGTCCACTGACGTATATAATATGGACTGTTTACTTTTCTATTTCACGTGGGCACAATTGCTTGTGTCAAAAAGAGTTAGTACGTCGGTGCCAACATTCAAAAAAATCATTGGCGGGAAGTTGAAAAAGTGTATACGCTGCTCGGAAGATGATTTAAATAAAACATTTATAAATTCTTCTGTGTAGCTAATGAATACATTGTCTTTGATAAAACAGTTTTTATCAGTAATAACCCTAAATGATTAATTTAAAATCATGTATTTCGACGAATCCACTATTTTATTTGTTTTCAGTTCTCTCTCAGTTGGTACTTGGTGCTTAGACCGAAAGAGTCAGCAATATAGAAAAGATCCCACTTTCTGCACTGTATTTCTATCAACGTAGTCAGTCCATATTATACATCTCAGTGGTTATTTCATCAAGTCGAGGCATCGTCGATTTTATATTCGAGCGAGACGTTACTAGTTTTGTTCTACTTGCTCAGTCTTGTTTGCCTAAGGTTCTGCCTTGACGCGTGAGTGCGGCACATGCTTTGACAGTTCTTTGCGTGCTTTAAAACTCAATAAAAAAGGAATTGCATTAGAAATTGTGTTTGCTTTTCTATTTGTATTGTATTCTATTCTATTGGTAGCAGGAGTTTTAGGCTGAAAATCAGTGAAATGTTGAGTTATTTATGATTATCCATTCAGAATTGGAATTTTTTGGCTTCTGGGTGGATCATATACTCCAGAATCATAGAGCTCTCCCTTCGAAAAAAAGCACGAGTTGCTCTACTATCGTGTGTGATACGGTTCTGTATAGGTATGCCTAGGTATCAAACGTTACCTATATTAATTAATCTGTTCCCAGATCTTTCAAGGACTCAGCTCAGTGTTAGCTGTGCATGATACAAGTGTCGTATAGTTTTACTGTCATTGCTATAATAACAGAAGAACTTTTATCGTTGAGATACCTTACGAAAATGTTACGACGATTTTACCATGTGAAGTTTCGGATGCCAGATTAAATAAAATATCAGAAACCGTATCACCTTTGGCGTTTAGAATTTTTTTTTTGAGATGTTATCTTCGTAAAAATTCACAATGCTTCGCAATATTCCGATTCTTGACAACGCAGAACTCCTTAAAACTCAATTTCAATTTAGCTAAAACTGGAGTTTTAACTATATATGAAATATGAATACACGGGTGTGGATTTTTCCTGGTATAAAAAAAATATAGCCAAAGTACCTACTTTTGATGCATAAACATGACTTTGGTTGGAAAAACAAAAGGTGGAAGAATACAAGAATGCCATATAGAATTGATGAAACAGTAATTTGCCTTTTTAATTATCATCGAGCGCCATTTGTCCATTTTTATCAAAAATATTATTCCTACAGCTAGCTTAGTCCAATATCAGACCCAGGTCGTGGCAATTGTAGACAATTTTGAGGCTGATTCCTTACCAGCCTCTGCTTTACCATTATCAAGTGAAAAAAAAAAAGAAAACTTTTTAAATAAATATGTAGGTATTTGACGACGTTCATGCGAAATACAAACTTACAAGGCATTTTCTAAGAGTGGTATGGTTATTTTAACAAGATAAAGTGGGCCCATTCTTTGTAATAATACACGCCCCAAACATAATACTTTGAGGAATACATCGTCTGTTTACAGAAATTAAAAGGCCATAAAACTACTGGAGCTGTCATCATTTCCATTAAACTAATTATGTGAGAAGACCTGGTCCGGTGAAATAGGTATAGTCGCGGAATAAATCTTGGTGGTATCATTCCACCTTCCGATTCCTAAGATCAACTAAGATAACTGCAACAGATCTCCTCTATGCCACCTCTAAATAATGCAGAAATTATAAGAGTATTAAAAAAAAATCACAATTATAATTTTTGAATTTCAAGGAGCTCTGCGTTGTCAAATATCGGAATACTGCGAAGCATTAGGTCTGTTCACGTATTCGAATTTTTGTGAATGCATTAAAATATTTTCACCCAAAATCACCCAAACTCTGTTCGCGTACTTAAAAAATTTGGAAAAATATGTAGACGTCACAATTTCCCTTCAATATAGTTTTTGTTCAAATCCACTCAAGGTAAAACTCGGGTAACAAACAAACAAATTAAATTTTGAAATCGAGAATTGTCAGTAGTTTAAATTGTCAAGGACAAAATGGAAAAGTCGGCAGAATTTGAAAGTAATGTGCACTGTTCACCCATATCGTTTCAAAATCTGCAAAATAGTAGGTAAAATGGTTGGCATTTTATTTTAATTTGTTAGCTTGACAGTTTGTAGTTGTCACTTTCGCTTTCTGTCCAAGAACACAAAAGTTGTTTATGTACTTCCCAAATTTGACAGCTCTTGCACATTTTCACACAAAAAAGCCTAAGAACGAAAACACGAAAAGTACGTGAATTGCGAATAATCTTTATATATTCATCGGTGACGGACTCACTATCTCATAATATACCTATTCATGGTATAAAGACTACTACTGCTAGTCCTTATACCATGTAGGTACCTATAAAAATTCCAATACTTCATACCGACATAGTTGCGTTTTGTCGCTATTAGTTAATTATAGAAAATGTCAAATTCTTAATCATATGGAAATTATTGTACAAAAAATAAATAGGATCATGAAAAAATAGATATTTCCCCCATTACCTAAATTGGCTTTAGAAATTCTGTCACGCATGGACTACCTGCTGCGCTGAGGCTGACAATGATAACTATCACGTCGTTTGCCTTCTCCTCTTCCAAAAGTTGAAAATATCTGCTTCGATTTCATTGGAGAATGAATAAAATGCACACACACATTTTACGATTCTTTATTTTGGCCATAAGAGAGAGAGAGAGACAGAAAATAAAACTAATTGTCACATTGCCCTCCTCTTCCAAAAGTTAAAATGCATGCAAATACACAACACTTCACTTAACGAATATTTCAGTCATGCGCAGTAGAATCAAATTTAACATTTTTGTGATCTGAAATTTGCTGATCGCCTGGTATTCGCTGTTTCTTTAAAACATACAAGAGTGAATGGGACCGACAATATTACAAATTCAACAAGCACATTTGGACTGGTATGGTTTTATTTTTCTAAACTAGTGATAGCTCTGCCAATAGATGGCTCCGGGGGTATCGAAATGAGAAATTTTTCAGCTTGTGAAATCAAGTTTTTCGTAAGTTGCTTGAAATTTTTTTTGATTTCATGGGGTAATTTATATTTAACTTTGTTTTTAAGTTTTACATAAGCATGGAAATAACAATAAAAAAAAAATTTATTTCAAATGAGCAAATTTTTTAATGTTCGTTTTCTCCTTAACGTTTGTCTTTCAAGATAAATCTTTAATTAGAAATTTTGATAAAAACCACAAATTTTTAAAGATTTTAAAATGGAAAATTACTGCTGCTGCTACTGAAATACTTATTCTAAGTACATAGGCCAAAGGTTTGGTTCATCTTCAATTTATGCCAGTAATCCACTCGATAGTTACAGCCATATGAAGATGCAATTCAATTCACCATTTATAGCACCCGCACTACCAAAACATCACTTGAATGCGATTTATCAATTTCTAGATATTTCAGGCGCATTTTGAATGCATTTAGCATGGCCTTGGTTCATACAAATGTGGATGACTATTTCTTCAAGAGTTGACAAGGATTATAATTAGCAACTACAAGCAATTACCGCTAAATTTAAATTATTTTTTTACAAGGAAACTGAGAAATATTTTAAGTAGAATTACTAACTGCCTGTTAATGAGTTTAAAAGAAACTTTTTTGAATCCAGAACTAACATAAAATCCTTATTATCCTAAATTTAGGATACATGTTGAGGGATAGGTTGATGATTATTGAGGTCCTTTGAAAGCTTTGTGATATATTCCATCCCATTGATATCGGTATTATTATACAGACCCAGCGGCCGCGATTGCTTCCGTAATACAAATTGTCATTTACAACGTAGTCAAGAGACTATACGATGTTCTGGTTAGCGTGTTACCCCAATGGTGAATTGTTTTCATGGAGAGAAATTATAGGCTTAATCCTTTGCCATTGAAACTTTAAAAATTTTGAATAAAAAATTCAAAATGAAAATAAGTTTCAAATGTAAATAAAATTTTTTATTTTAAGTTGTAGGCGCTCTATAATTATTACGGGTCTGGTGTTGCTAAAAATAGTAGCGTGTGGCAGTATTCTACAGTTGATCAACTAGATTAGTCTATTCTATCGAAGAATTTTAAAAAGCCGTGATTCGTCCTTTGCGCTCAACTTCAATCCAAATTTGGAATATACCTAAGAATTATCATCAGTTTTGTTGATTTTGATGTACTCGTTATCGAAATTGAGAGGATTCTTTTGCGGAGGTTTTTATAGCACCCAATTTTAAAGCAGCATTGTCAACGTCTTTTCAGTCACAATCTTTTTCAATTAGACCACGTCATCAGAATAATTCCCGTTTTAGTTGAATAGTTATGCTCTGCTAAGTATAGATACAAAACCTTTGTAAGTAGTGAAAAATAGGAAAAATTGTCTCTGTTACATTCCTATTTCTCTATTGATATTTGTTTGGACCATACACCCGCAAATTAGTAGCCAACCCCGAATACGATAAAGAACAACATTCCCCAACATTCCTTAAAATTCAAAATTTATAATTGCGATATTTTTGTAATACTCTTATAATTTCTGCATTATTTAGAGGTGGCATAGCGAAGATCTGTTACAGATATCTTAGTTGATCTTAGGTATCTGAAGGTGGAATGATACCACCAAGATTTCGCTCGCGTACCTATAACTATTGCAATGGACTAGGTCTTCTCAGATAATTAGTTCAATGGAAATGGAGTCAGTCTATTAGTTTTATAGTCTTTTAATTTCTGTGAACAGGTCATGTCTTCCTCAAAATCTTATATTAGGGTGCATATTATGAAAAGCATGGGTCCACTTTGATCTTGTTAAAATATGCACACCACTCTTGAAAAATGCCTTGGATGCTTGAATTGTAATACGATCCTCTTTTGTAACTTTTTATTTCGCGTGGATCTTTCAAGTTACATATTTAAAAAGATTTTTCTTTCTTTCCTTTTTTCCACTTGGTAATGATATAGCAGAGCTGGTAAGGAATCATTCTCAAAATTGTCTGCTATTGCCACGACATGGGTGCGATATTGGACTAAGTTAGCTGTAGGAATAATATTTACGATAAAAATGGACAAATGGCGCTCGATGATTATTAAAATCATTAGTTTTGGTTAAACTGTGCTGAGTGAACCAACAACTCGGAGTTTCATGAATTCTGAATGGATGTAGGTACATAAATATTTATATATTTTTATGATTGGATATTTCCTACCAAAGTTACGTTTATGTATCAAAGGATGTACTTTGGTTATCTTCTTTAAGTATCTTCATGAGTATTGCGATGCTGGAAGTAAGCACGGTCGCCGTTGTTATTAGTTGTTCCATAGAGGCTGTAAAAAGCAATTTGTCGAATTTAGGTATAGTTTTTTTAAAAGTCGATTGTAATGATTTTGATTTCATGTTAGAAACATTCTTCGAGGCTCTCATGAAAGTAGTTTTCTTTACAATCGTTACCCTGCTCCTGCGTGCGCAAGTAAAGCATGTTAAAAAAGTGATTTAAAGGTCACTCCTCACGTTCATGATGCAAATCGTACCACTTCATTCATGTCCAACTTCAGTCTCAACTATGACTTTCGATATACACGCTCATGTAAATCTGCAGACTAGGCTTTTGCATGTCATAAGTCGTACGATTTGTATCATGAACATGTGTATAGTGGCCTTATGATTTTGAATTCAACTCTAGCCTGCTTCTGATATAGCTATGCAGTCGCCTTATGCATCTAGCACAGTATATTTTCCGTATTATGTTCCCCTAACTCGTCAGGCAAACGAAAGATCACAAGCTAAGCTAAGCTAAGCTAATGCGTCGTCCTATATTTCGGTAGTCGCAATAACAACATTCATTGAATGAATGTGCTATAAATTGGCTCTCATCGTATTCATCAGACTTTGCCCCATACGGCTGCATCCTTTTCTGAAATCTGAAAAAAAAGAAAAGAAAAAACGTTCAACTAATGAGAAGGTTATCGACACTGCAAATGGGTATTTTGCAGAACCATGAAAAATCATAGTTTTTGGACGGGATGGATAGATTGAAGAGAGGTTGAGACCCTGGGCGAGATTCCTGGAACGCAGGCCACAACAAAGCCCATTGCAAGCCCTCCAGACTTATAAGCAACTGAACGCTCTTATAAAATTCAAAATTGGCCCCAACCCTCCTTGCCGGCTTAATGTATAGTTCGTCCAGGAGGGGTGAGCTAAGAAATCTGTATCTCATTCCTAAGAGCGTCGGACAGTGACAAAGAAAGTGAGTCACAGTTTCGGATTCCTCTCCGCATCCTCTGCAAACAGGATCATCGACAAGCCACATCTTATGTAAATGATCCCTGAGAAAAGAGTGCCCACTGTTTAGTCCCAATAGCTTGTTTTTTTGTTTGTTTTGGGTTAGTTTTACCCCACAATTACTTCGTAGTGCTATTTGAATTTTCGAACGGAATACAAAATATTGAAAACCACTGAGCCAAGTGTGTAGTAGCTTCCTTCCCTTGGTTTTGACATGGCGTGTAGCTCTTCAATGTTCTGTAGCTTTTGCTGTTGGCATGCGAGCTAATGTTTTGTCATTGAGAACACAAGTGCAGTTTTCAGGGTGCAGTCTAAAATCTGCAGTAGCAGTAAGATTATCTGAAGACGAGTGTGGAGTTTTGAAATTTCACCAGTGCTTTATATATTTTCTGAAACGTCATTATCAGCATCAAAAAGATCTTCTGAAGAAACCAATTTAGCACGTTCGACTAGTATCAACAAGCACAACGTTTACTTATTATTTTAATAATTTAAAAAAAGTTTTTGAGAAATATGAAATTAAAGTCAAGTCTGACATTACAACCGTTCAGAAATCTGGCAGAATGATAACATGTAGAAGGTTCGAACATGTTGGGTCAATAACATCCACAGAAAAATATCGTTGTTTCAAGCTATGCACAGTATACGGAATGCAACGCGTATGTTTAATAGTTTTTGACATTTAAGATAAGACGGCACTCCGGCTAACTTTACAAATGGGGGAAAAAGTGAAAAACAAAATAGGAATCACAAAAATCTCAGGATTCGTATATCGAAACCGAAACCCTCGAGGAATGCTTTCCAAGCCATGAAACAGACTCCTTCACTACTACATGAGAGCTCTAACTTAGTATACTAACATTCTAAAATATTTGCAGTATGTAAAACTGAAACAAAACCTCTCCGGTGAAATTTTAAAAGTGTTGAAACACATTTACTGAATAAAAAATTCTAGAGAACGCTTCTTCATCCCTTTGAAAACTCTACATTAAGAATTCATGAAGATATCGAAGCTCAAAGGAGTTTTTTTTTTTTTCAATATTAACAGTTTCCTTCCAAAACGAATTTTTTATTTAACACTCAGTCCTGAGTTATTTTCCTTGGAGCAAAAAATTATTTTTTCGTGAATATTAATTAAAACAATTTTTGTGTTGCATTTTCCTTATATACGCAATTACCGACAGTAGATCTCATTGTATATGTAAAAGTCCATTTTAATATACATAGGTGAGAAATAAAAAATATTGTGCATTAGTTTCATATTTAAAAAAGAAATAATTAGAAAACAAGATAAAACAATTCCAAACAAAACAACATAGTCGAAATGTTATTTTTACAAAATATATGTACGACTATCTTAGACAAAAAAAAAAAAAAAATTAAAAGTTTGTTTTACTTTGTATTAAAGCCTGTGTTTTGATAAACACAAATGTACATTCCATTTCATGCAATGAATTCACGGTGATCTCCCTGAACAACCGCTGAGCTTGCATCGAACTTCCTTTTCACCGCTATTACCAGGCATACAAGAAACATCGTCTAATCTTATTTATTTTGTCGGAACAACTTTTTATATTTTCTGCGTGACTCAATCTCTATATCAGCCATAGCTGATGGTCTTGATAGTCGCTGATGGTCTTCCAGATTTTCGATTGCTTGTTTCACCAGCATAAAAAAGTCCGTTGACAGCTTCCATTCGAAAATCCATCAAGTCCAGTTGTTGTCCTTTTGGTTTAGCTTCAATTTCGAAATCACGCCTATATTCTAACCAACTCTGAGCAACACCGATAATAACTTAGCACTTGATCCAGTAAATCTACTCTTCCCACAACTGATCTATCTCTGGTTAATTGAAACAAATGTCTTTTATTTTCCTTTTGATACCTTTCATCTTCATCCTGGACCCCGATCCAACACGATCGATTTATTGTCCTGCCATTTGAAAAGTAAGATATCACCATCCTCACTAGAAATTTCATCCGAAAATCCACTGCGTTTCTTTTTCATTTCTTTATCCAATAACATGGGAGGACTTGAAAATCGTTTCATACGAATACTTCGAGCTACGTGAATTTTTTAATTTTTTAAAATTTGCAATTATACGAAGGTTGTAAAATAGTTACAAATTCCCTATTCCTGTTTTTACACGGTACATACGTTCCAGAGAATATCATGTCAAAACAGACGGGAAAATATTAGATTGCTTCAACAACCTCAAAAGGCCTACAAATATTAACAATTCGGTAAAACAAACACAAATTTTGTTCTTCAGTAGGTATACCACGTCCATTTTATAATTTGTAAGGAATAAAAAGAAAATTTAAAAATAACAAAATTCAGGTTTTAGATTTAGTTTTAGTATGCGGTCTCCTGAAGCATTATTGCAGAACAAAAACATAGTTCTATTTTTTGCTACCTTAAAGCCACTAGCAATTTTTTCGTATTTTGCTAAGTACGTTCGGTTTGGCATTCTTTTCCAGAAAAGGCCGGTCTCATCGGCGTTAGAGAACCTTGGTCACTATTGTATCCACCTTCTTCAAATTAGGGCAGCTGCGAAGGGAATTCTTTGGCAGCTGCAAAAAGCAATTTCACCTTTGATTTGGACATTATGAATTGCATGCCTTTCTAGAAATCCTTACTAGCAACAAATTTATTTTTATTGTCGTCAGTAGTTTTCGAAGACGTTGACTGTTCAAGCTTGTTTTTTATTTGGCCATAAATTCTTAAGGACTTCTGCTTAATGGTATTCGGTTTTGGGTGTAATTTTGACATGGATACAACAAAACCTTTTCCATTTTTTCTATAACTATATTTTTCATATACGAAGAGGACCTAGCACCCAACATGGTACCGAAAGTCACGGTTTGTTTAATCGCATTTTTTTTATTTATGCGGGTTGACACTCCGTTTAAATTCACAGATTTTCCAACGAAACTGGTACCTTCACCATTCTCAAGTCGGTCCAGAATTTGTATTTTTGTTTGCAAAGAAATAGTTGTTCGTTTTTGGGTTTTCATGGCTGAATTAAAAACTTTTAAATTTATTAAATAAATTATGCTTTATGAAAAGATTTAACTTACGTTAGTCAACCAAAACACAAATTGTTCAGTATCAATAAATAAACAGCACCACAAAATTACTTCTATATTTTTTTTTTTTCACCAAAAATTACTTTTCATTTACACCTTACACGTTCAAAACTCAATAGAAAATAAAAAATGTAAAAAGAATTGTGTAGGTATACAGGGTGTTTCCCAATAGGAGGTCAATAGAGCGGGAGGTGAATGTACTCACCTAGAAGAACCAAAAATTGTATGGCAGGATATGCCCCCCCCCATATCAACCGTTTAGGAGTTACAGGGTGATTAAGAAAAAAAAAGCTAATTTCACAAAACACCCTGTTTCTTAAAAACTACAGGGTGCACCGTCACAGTTAGGAACCCTTTGTATGCAGAACTTACGGCCATTCCAACGACTGCTCAATCAGCTATGGGGCTGATAGGCTTTGTGAAAAACTAGCTTTTTTCCTTAATCACCCTGTAGCTCCTAAACGGTTGATATCCCCCCCCCCCCGCCCCACCTGTCATGCAATTTTTGGTTCGTCTAGGTGAGTACTATTGTGCAAATTTTTTACTGTGTAGTTCCATCTCACTCCCTTGACACAGATTAAAGTCGTCTGCAATCCCAAATTTTCCCACATAAATTCAAGCACTTTTATTTATCAGTGGTCTAACGCCATAAAACTTGTCATTGTAATTGTTAGGGTGTTTAAGTTTACCATTTACAAATTATTTCTGAGTTGAAAGAACTATCCCTGGACATAGACTTCTTGAACATATCAATGCCAAAATTCTTATTCCAAAACATCTTTATGTGTGGAAATTGGAAGAATCCAATTGCCATATGCAAGCCATTCAACGCTTTCATTTCTACAGAATTGGCTGATTTGAAATTTGCAGCATTTCGTCAATTCCTCAAATATCGAGGAATATGTTCTGGAAAAGGGGATAACACTTTTTCCATACTTGTTGTTGCCTCAGTTTAAGTTTCAAAATTAATTGGAATAGTTTCAACTGACCGTCTTCGTCATTCTCTTGAAAGATTTTCTTCATTTGATCCTCTAGAATCGCTGCATTTACAATATTCTCTTCTGGATCGGGATATCCATTATTAAAAGCATCATCCCCTGCCTGCTCCTGATTATCTTCATACGTATTGAAAGTATAGAATTTTATATTTATTTGATCTTCATTATCTTCTGTTATCGGCTGTGTTTCAATATCCGAATCAATTTCATAGTCATCGTAAGTATGGTGGCCTCCGTGGTTTCTTTACTCGCGGATACCATTGTACAAATTTTAACATAACAGAATTACGCTTCAATCTGACAGCAGAAAAACACACGTTAGAACCGACGGACGCCAATTATTATCAAATACTTTTTAATTTTTATCATAAATAAACACTATAGCTATAGCCTAGTATTAAATTTCTATTCTGTATTACAATAACTTTGTGCATCTTATCCACTGACATAACATGGACTGTCTGATTTTCTATTTCATATGGGTCAATTTTTGTTGGCAGGGGTGTGACATTTATATTAATTTCAAGTTTTATTTTCGCTTTCATATTCATATTAAAAGTTCAACAAATTACAGATGGATTCGGAATTATTTCTATTCTTGGAAGCTTATCTCCTACAAATTCAAATATTTTTTAAACTTGATTTATAAAGAAATAAAATTAGGCAATTTTTGTCTGCCTGACCCTAAAAGTAGGTATGAGGGACAGAGAAAGGACTACAAATATTATATTGACATCTATTTCTATTCTATATACTCATTATAGGAAAACCACTGAACTGAAACTGAACTATGGTGGATTTTGTATAGAACTTATTATTATAGCAGAATAAAGTAGTTAAACCAAAAAGATACAAAAATGTCAAATAATGTGTAAACAATTTTAGTAGTGTCAGCAGTCCATTTTATATATGTCAGTGATCTTATCTCTTCGATTTCTATTCTTTTTTGACGTGCACACGAAACAAAATATTTTTTAACAGAAATGTAATAAATGGTGCAGGGTAGAGTTGTGCAATTCACTAGAATACAGGGCAAAGCAATCTTAGTTGGTTTGTTAAATTCTCTAGAAAACCCAAAAAATGTACGACAAAAATAAGTTACACAATTGCTACATCAGGCTTGAATGGGTTAAGATTTGAATTCCGTGGAACTTGACCTTTCATTTAATACCGAACATGTAGGGTTACTATGTTCCACAGTTTGTGTCCAGTCTAACGGCCAAGCATGCTCCAATGCCTCATCAATGATCAATGATTGCGGTTGAGACAGCGAGGATGAAGTCCTCGAGCGTGGCGAAACAACTGTAACGGATATCGAGGACGATGGTAATGTGGTAATGATGTCGACATTGACCTTGTATTTGGTCTTAATAATAAATAAAATTCTTGGCCCCGCGTTCACATAGCGTTATACGTTATATAAGCCCCTCTACGGATATGCGCCATTTTTCTCCGCGCTGTACCTCGAAAACGGTTGTAGATACAAAAAAGTTTCATAATGACCTTGAATGACGTATTTTCCACAGAAAACTAGATAATTGAAAAAAACCGATTTTCGCGACCTTTGACCCTGAATATCTGGTGACGCAGACACGAGATTATATGAGACATTTTTCCCAGTCTTTAGAATACCCAAACAAAGGTTTATACCAATTTGCAGCTTATTCGTTTCCATTCCGAGGTTGGATGCTTATTTTACTGGGGCATTAGTGCTACTTTTCCCTTTCACTTCTGAGTCCAAACTAAAAAATAGATGTTTCTTAAAATTGATATTATTCCTGGTCCATCTTTTTTTATATTGATGTAAGACGAAGCGCCATCTTTACGCATGGACTTAGGGCCCGTGTGATAGTAGACTAACCGATGACCAATTCTTCAACCAGTGAGGCAACCTATTACCAGCTGGTTTAGCTGTTAGTTTGGCTACTAAAAAAGTAGGCCGTTGGATTTATTCGAACGTCTATGGATGGTAACAAATTTTCATACAAGTTACATAAAGTGAGTAACTGAATTTTCAGCCCCAGTATTTTTTAAATTTCTGATATTTTTTCATGGTGTATACTTTCAGTAGTCAATGCCCATATTTGGTAATCAGCGAAAATGTTTATACTGTTGGTTCATATTAAGTCTTACACGCACTTTAGATGCACCTTTTTGGTCGCTCTGTGCTAGCTTAGTATTCACACAATGAGCTGTCAAGTCAAGTCAAGTGCACTTCACACGCGATTAACGAATTTTAACGAATTATGTCGAAATTTTAAACCGAACCGATATCCCGGGATATTTGAAATTGTTTACGTACAGGCTTTAATTTTAGCCTCGAATTCACTTTTGTCTTTGATTCACTTTACACACTTTAATTGTTCGAATATTTATTAACTTAAGGTTACACGATGTCGAAATTTTTACAGCCTGTTGCGCGACGGCAGGCTGTGTTCTTGTCTGTTGTTTGGTAGTTTTCGGATTTAGAGGAATAAGGAAGTTGGATGGGTGTGGGCAACAATGAGCTGTCACCCCAAAAATTCATGTTTTATATCACCATTCAGCAATATAAATTTCGAGGAGGCAGCTGAAAGAAGGGAAAATTTCACTTAATGTTTGATGAACTGCGATCCTACCCTGAAACATTCTCTGGAGTGTTGACAGCTTTGATGATTTACTACTACAGTTTTTGAGATCTGCTATAACTTATCAAAATACCAAAATGTGATCATCAATTGCACTCGAATAGAGACTTGCTGTAACTCCAAGGTCTATAAATATTTTTCTGGATATTTCTCCTCACATTTTTACCTTCAAATTGCTATCAGAGTATTCCTTAAAGTTTTTATTGTATAGGTGTGGTCTCATGATTCATTATTTATATCTTCCTCTCACACTATCATTCTAGCAGCCATTTTTAAAAAAGATATGCGTAAGTTACTTCCAAGCTCTACAACGTCTCCCAAAACAATGACAGTCGAGCGGTGACAAAAATGTTACCAGTGCGTGCAGATTCATATAAACGTGAAGGTGCGATCAGTCTTGTATGATTGTGAGTGCCAGTACCAGTAAATACGAGTACTCATACTCAGTATTCAGTAAAAATGCAAGTAACTTTATTAGAGCCAATTACACATAAATTAGTTTTCATTATTTGGAGTAATCGCTTCGCTGTTATTGTTATTGTCATCATCTTATATGCTCGTTTGACACCATGAGTACCAATTTTTCGAAATCGGGATCAGGAAGCATACGCCCGCGGGAAGAATTTATTACACCGGCCAACGAAAGCAATCTATCGATTGGAGATGAGGATAATAATACTAAGTGCGTAGTCATATTATTAAGTCTGCTGCAGAGTTATAACACGTTAAAGTCGACGAGCAATTTAAGAATTAGCAAGTAATGAACAATTGCTTTTCGTGAAGTTATATATGTAATAACGTGTAATAAAAATTCCCTTTGTATTTAATAATAATTCATGTACTTATCATATTGGTGGATAAATTGGTGTTTAATTCTTGAGCTGGTTATTACTAGTGGTTACTGGTGGCTACTGGTTATTACTGGCGCTTACTGACTTACTGGCTCTTGCTGGTAGTTGGTGATTTACTGACGTTCGTCAATACCAATTTATTTACTGGTACTAGTGATTTTCAAGTACCAGTAAAGCAGAGCTGGGCAAGTATCAAAGAAAAAGTACTTAAGTACAAATACAAGTGCCGAAGGCCTGAGTACTTCAGCGTAAATACAAGTACTGCATGTATTAAAAGTACTTGTAACTAAGTACTAAGTCTATAAAAAGTACTGAGTACTTTTTGAAGTACTTTTTAAAGTCCTTTTTTAGAATCTTTGTACGTTGGCAGTAATATAATGAAGTTTATCGAGCTCAGTTAATAGATATTAATAAATAAATACCTTTTGAAAACTATAATACATGTACATATAAGCTGTGTTTTTTGTGTCCGCAGAACAGAGCAGAATAAGACATACACAAAAGATCGCTTCATACATTTTCATAAAAGATTTAAATGAAGCGAACAGTACACATAGTTCGCTTGAATCGACAGAACAATTTGTTCTCTCCAGTATAAGGGAGTTCTAGAACAAGGTACAAAAAAGAACACAGCTATAGTAACCAGTGGCTACTATTTATAGTTTTTGGCACTGTACGTAGAGTAAAACTTTCACCTCTCATTGCTACACTCATATTAGAGGTCCGCCCAAGCATCTATTATCTTCCAATAATTGAGGCCTTGCCTACATCAGGTCGAGGCATGGTTGATTTTATATTGGCGCGAGGCATTGCTTGGTTACCCTTGGCTATGTCCACTGAGTATATAATATGGACTGCTAACGTTTCTATTTCACGTGGACACAATTGCTTGTGTCAAAAAGAGTTCTTACGTCGGTGCCAACATTGAAAAAATCATTGGCGGGAAGTTTAAAAAGTGAGCACGCAGCTCGGGAAGTGATTTTAATAAAACATTTAGAAATTCTTCTGCGTATCTAATAAATACATTGTCATTGATAAAACAGCTTTTGTCAGTAATAACCCTAAATGATTAATTTAAAAACATTTATTTCGACGAATCCACTAATTTATTTGTTGTTTTCAGTTCTCTCTCAGTTGGTACTTGGTGCTTAGGCCGAAAGAGTCAGCAATATAGAAGTAAGCCCACTTTTTGCAATCCATATTATACATGTCAGTGGTTATGTCATCAAGTTGAGGCATCGTCGATTTTATATTCGAGCGAGACGTTACTGGTTTTGTTCTACTTGCCCAGTCTTGTTTGTCTAAGATTCTGCCTTGACGCGTGAGTGCGGCACATTCTATGACAATTCTTTGCGTGCTTTGAAACTCAACATAAAAGGAGTTGCGCTAGAGATTGTGTTTGCTTTTCTACGAAGAGTTAGATATTTGTAGGTACTTAATAGACTCAGAAATAATTAAGTAAAAATCGTTGTACTTAAGTAAAAATTAAGTCTTACGTACAAGTAAATAGATGCTAGTACTTATGTTCAAGTACTAAGTAGGGGCAATTCAAAAGTATTGAGTAATAAGCCTTAAGTAATGAAAATGTACTTTAAGTAGTACTTAAGTCTTGTTTTACTTAAGTATTGCCCGGCTCTGCAGAAAAGTTACTTGAGTTTTACTGAATATTTTTCACCAGTATAAATACTATTATGGTGGTTGAAAAATCGATAAGGATTTCCTTGAATATCACACAAGTCTGGGTGCGTTGATAGTTTCGTCACCCAAAAGTTACCAAAAAGTCACTTGCTGTTACGTCACTCCATACGGCGGTGACACAACAGTTATATGACAAAAAGTCTCCGGTACGCGATAGGACTTAACATGCTTTACGTCATTATTCCTGTTGATAACCCACAGAATTTTAGAAAATGAATTCTGTTAGGTGGCCTCCATATCCCTCCCAAAGTGCCCACAGTTAAGACAAGGCTATTTTGTCATGCCTGGATTTTCTTAACCTTAAACGCAGATGGTATAAACAGCACTTGAACCGATATACCAAAAGCCTGAAAACTAGAACGGTTGCGCGATACTAAATAAAACGCTTTAATTTTGATTAACAACTGAAGATTACTCGCCATGAATTTATATCCAAATTTTGCAACATTATTATTCTACCAAAAAACAAAAATTCCAAGAATTTCCAATACTCCTTATCTAGCGAAATTGCAAGTTACATGCAAAATAAATTCCTCAGTTATTGCTCTCTCTCTTTACATTATAATGATTAAGAATTTGTTGCCAGGTGAATAAAATTACGTTTCATATTACAATGCCTGACCTACACACATAATTATGAATTAATGGCATATACATATGTGTATATATCTTGTTTTTTCACAATTTAAAGTGAATTTCTTTAAATAGGAATTACGATAAAACTGGATTAATCTATTATGAACATGCACAATTTAACAACGGCCATGGTAAGACTTTTGATCATAATTTGTTTATAAGAAGAAAAAAATCCAGCAGAATTTGAGGATCTTCAACTCTGAATGGGCCATCCCACACGAGTATTCTTGATGCAGTATGCAAATTTTCTATTACATCTTCAGGAGTAGTTATGTATATAGATTTTGAGATTGCGACTGAATTCAAATTTCGAGTTCGCATTAGGGATTGCTTCATAAATAAAAGTTGTACCCCCTCGCATAGGGGTTGTCCAAAATGGGGCGTGTGGAGTATAAAATTAAATAAAAAGATTACTCTTTTGGACTTTTTACCGGGTTAAACTTAATTTTGTTCAAGAAAGAATCTTTTTATTTATTTTTCCTCCTGGGCTTGTATAGGAGTGTTTTTCCCTCATATAATTCACACCCAGAATTTATTCTGAGTTTATATGAGAAGAGATCAGTTTGATCTATTTTCAAGCGTCTGCAGCAGGCAGAAAACCAAGCTGCACCGATGAGTGTAAGGTTTTCTGCTGACACGAAACGCTTCATCTTCTTCCTTTTCTTCTTTATTTTTCAGCCCACTGCGTGGCGTATACAGGTTCGATTCGCTTCGAATGAATCTGTTTCTTTAAATTTTTTTAAATTTTTTTAATAAATAAAAAAATTGTTTTTTTTTCTATTTTTCTCAAACTTTACATTTCTTTCTTCTTTTTTTCATTTTTTCATTTGTTTTTCAAATCACACAATTTCGCTATTTGTGATCTGTTGATGAGTCAAACCAAGTCTTGAAATTTGTCACCAAAAATTAATGGGTTGTGTGATGAAATAAAAAATTTTTAGCTTTTGCTATACCGGAGAATCCAAAAAAAAAAAAATTCTTACTTGAACAAAATATAAAATTAAAGGAAAATAGTGTGATCGAGTGGTGGTGTTCCTTTTTGGTCCTGTAAACTTCATACGGACGCTTTTCCATTCTTTTTCCGGTCTGTTGTGAACGTTTTTTGTTTGAGTGGCAAATTTCGTCGACTTTTTTTCACTAAAAAAACGACCATTTTCCACTTTAAAAAGGACTGATTTTCTTCGTTTTCGAGTTATGTTCGAAAATAATTATCGGACTTAAGAACTGATTAGATTTATTGATTAGGGCACAAAGTGTAGATGCGATTTCATTCTGTAAACATGCTTCAACGTTTACATTGAAATATTTTGTAGAGTCTCTTCGTTTCCGGAAGAGGACCAAATTGAACTTTTTTTGGGTAACCTAAAATTGTCTTGATATACACCAAAATCGATATTTCTATTGTAGGTCGTAGTTGCCGATGCATCATCAAACTAATAAGCAAAGTATGCTATGAAAAGTCTAGTCTTCATCGAAGTAGGTTTTTGGTTGAAAAAACAAACTGTCAGGGACTCGCTATAAAATAAATGAAGAGAGAAGAACAAAAAGAGTCGCGTTTTATTTAATTGAGTTTTTTGCACCCAGCCACCAAAAGTATCTAAACCCCTACAACTTTCAGAAGTGGGATAACAACTGAATGAGGTACTATGAGTGAAGAAAACGCGGCGAAGGTAAAAGAGTTTCTGGATTCAGCTACCGTTAGGGATTTAAAGCAGAAGCTAGCTGACATTAATATGTCTACAGCTGGACTTAAGGCTGCGCTAAGGTTGCGCTTGGAGCAGGCCTGGAGTGTAATGTCGGCAGAGGAAGTGAAGCAGCACGTGGAAGACGTTGCCGCAAGGGCCGACAGAGGTTTCGATGAGGAAAATGGTGAAGAAGAAACCCCTTCGGAAGTTATTAATGAAGGAAGCCTCCTCGACTCTACTCGACAGTTAGATTCGCTGCGAGAGCAGTTGGCGAAGAAGAAAGAAATTGCAGAGTTAAAACGACAAATTCGAGAACTGGATGAGGCGAATAACTCCCAAAACACGAACGATAAATCGCCGTATGCTTTCAGGGATATAGAAGACTCCGTTCCTGCCTTTTCGGGAGACGATGGATACCCTGTCAAACGGTGGATCCAACACTTTGAAGATGCAGCGGACGCGTTTAGTCTAAACCGAAGCACCCGCTTGCTATTTGCAAGGAGAATGTTAACGGGAACTGCAAAGTTGTTCATAAGGACGGTGTTGGTGAGGTCTTGGAGTGAATTTAAGATGGCGTTAACAACACTCGAACGACAAGGGCAGAAATTTACGAAAGGTTGCGGGGAAGAAGAAAAAAACCTGAGGAAACCTTCCAGCAATATGTGCTGTCAATGGTTGAGATGTCTGTCGCTGCGGACGTGGAGGAAGCAGACTTGCTTCAGTTCGTTATTAAAGGAATTCCGGATACGGAGAGTAATAAAATGATTTTATACAACGCTAATTCTATCAAAGAGCTGAAATTCGCGCTAGTGAAGTACCAGAAGATAAAAAAGTTTACGCAATCTGCTCTCCCTGAGAAGCAAACCGTCCTTACCAAACCACCATCATACCGGCGACACCGTGATGCCCAGGACAAGCAGTGTACATTCCGTTGTTTCAATTGCAATGAAAGTGGTCACATCAGTACGAAATGCCAGAAACCACCAAGAGAGAGAGGTTCCTGTTTCAAATGTGGCAGACATGGGCATTACGCAAATAAGTGTCCAGGAGAAACGGTTTTGAGTGTTGCGGAGCAGATGAAGAATTGGCACAGCGAAAACGAGTTTGAGCATCAATTACAATGTACCTTCGTTGATGATGACAAGAAATACAACAGCTGTACAACTACCTTGATGGGCCTAATTGATTCAGGAAGCCCAGTGAGTTTTGTGCAGAAGCAATTTGTTCCAGACTGTTTCGTTCTTCCAGAAGATGTAGGCGATCAACGACTTTGTGGAATCAACGGCAGCATCCTTAGGATAAGTGGTTTTGTTATTTGTAATTTTAGTTTAAATAATGTTGATAATTTTAGGCTATTAGTGGTTGATAACAATACTATGAGTTATCCGCTAGTAGTGGGAAGAGATTTCATTGCCAAAGACAGGAGAGTGCTCCTTGATAGCTGTGTCTCCGGAAATCTGGGCAGTCACACCTCGGAAGATGAAGTAAAACAAGAGACGTCAGAGTTTTGTGAGGGTAATTACATTAGTGATATTTATCAAATAGATTTATTTAATGAAGACAAAGAGATTGACTTAAACATAAATAAGCAATTACCTTCATATGTAAAAAACAATGTCACGGACATTCTTTTTAAATTTGTGTATGATAGTCATATCGGTGAAAAGATTGATTTTGAAATGCGGATAAATTTGTCAAAAGAACATCCGTTTAGTTGCGCGCCACGCCGGTTGCCATACGCTCATAAAATTGAGCTTCAGAAAATGATTGATGGTTTTTTAATACAAGGAATAATCCGAGAAAGTGCTTCCCCTTATGCTTCGCCAATAGTTTTAGCGAAAAAGAAGAACGGTCAATTGCGATTATGTGTTGATTTTCGGGAGTTGAACAAGTTAATAATTAGTGATAGTTATCCACTTCCGCTTATTGAGGATATTTTAGACAGGCTTCGTGATAAAAGTTATTACACCACGTTAGATTTGAAAAATGGTTTCTACCACGTCAAAGTGGCCGAAGATAGTACAAAATATACGTCTTTTGTTACCCCCATGGGGCAATATGAATTCCTTCGAATGCCTTTCGGCCTGAAGACGGCACCAAAGATATTCCAGAGATTTATTAACACAATCTTTAGGTCATTAGTGCAAGCAGGTAGGGTCTTCATATACATGGACGATATATTGATAGCCACGGATACTGTCGATGAGCATTTAAGAACGTTGCGCGACGTCATACAGATAGCAAAAGTAAACGGTTTGGAGCTCAGGTATGACAAGTGCCGATTTATGTATAGAGAAATAAATTATTTAGGGTATTTAATAAATGAGAAGGGTATTCAACCTAATAGTGAAAATATCAAATCCGTAGCAGACTTTCCTTTACCAAGAAATGTTAAGGATGTCCACAGTTTCGTAGGACTGTGTTCCTATTTCAGAAAATTTGTCAAGAATTTTGCGGTGTTAGCTAAGCCTTTATACGACTTATTGAAGAGTGGTGCTGTTTTTCAGTTTGGTTCCAGAGAGCTGGCGACATTCAAGCAATTGAAAGCTAAATTGATAGAATCACCCCTTTTAGCGATATATAGCCCCCATAACGAAACTCAGCTCCACTGCGATGCTAGTAGTTTCGGCTTCGGTGCCATCCTTATGCAGAAGCAGACAGATGAGAAGTTTCATCCGGTCTTTTATTTCTCTAAAAGAACATCTGCTGCAGAGTTGCGGTACCATAGCTACGAGCTAGAGACGTTAGCTATTATCTATGCGTTAAGAAGGTTTCGCATCTATTTGTTGGGACTTGAATTTAAAGTAATTACTGATTGCCAGTCACTTACTTTGACACTTAGTAAAAAGCTCTTAAACCCTAGGATATCTCGTTGGGCTTTAGAGCTACAAGAATATAATTACGTAATTGAACATAGGTCAAGTGAGCGTATGACTCACGTTGATTGCTTGAGTAGGAATACTAACATTTTACTGATAGACGACGATTCATTCGAATACGCACTGGCCGCAGCTCAACATAAAGATAGCATTATAAATAATATTTCAGGTAAACTAGAGAACAAAGATGACCCGAGTTTCACTTTAATAAATGGACTAGTGTACAGGAAATTCAAAGAGGAGGTGTTGTTCTATGTCCCCAGTAAAATGGAAGAACAACTTATCCGTATTCATCATGAAGCACTTTGTCATTTAGGCGTAGATAAGTGCTACGAAATTTTGCGAAAATCGTATTGGTTTCCCGGTATGAAGGAAAAAATTAAGAACTATATAGTAAGTTGCCTTAAATGTATACGTTTTTCCCCTGCATCTGGAAAGAAGGAGGGAACTCTTCATAGTATTCCTAAGGGAAGCTTACCTTTTGAGGTGATACATATTGACCACTATGGTCCACTTCCGCCCACGAAGACAAGGAAAAAGTATTTATTTATAGTTATAGACGCGTTTACGAAATTTGTGAAGTTGTACGACGTGTCCTCTACTGCCACTAAGGAGGTTGTAGGTTGCTTAGTTAGCTACTTTAATACCTATAGCAGACCAGGTAAGATTATTTCCGAAAGAGGTAGCTGTTTTGTTTCAAAGGACTTCCAGGACTTTATGTCTCAAAATAATATCCAGCATATTAAGGTGGCTACGCAGAGCCCGCAATCGAATGGTCAAGTGGAAAGGGTGAATCGGGTTATCACACCTATGCTTGCGAAGTCTGGTAACGCCGGTACTTGCGGAGACTGGCATAAATATTTGGCAAAAATTGAATTTGCATTGAACAACACAGTTTGCCGAAGTACTGGGTTCAGCCCTAGCATGCTTTTGTTTGGCGTAAACCAGAAGGGAGAAGTGTGCGACATAGTGTTAGAATTCCTTCAAGAGTTGAATGATTCGGTAGGGTCGCGTAACCTTGGCACTATTAGAGCAAAGGCCGAGGAAAATATGGGTAAAAGTGAATCTTACAATAAACAGTATTACGATAAGTTGCACAAACGTCCGCAAGTTTATAAGCTTGGTGATTATGTAATGATAAGAAATGTGGTGACTGTTCCAGGTGTAAATCAGAAGCTACTGGCGAAATATAAGGGTCCGTACGAGGTTATCAAAATCTTACCAAATGATCGGTATGTTATTAAAGATGTCCCGGGTTTGCAAATTTCGAGATTACCCTATGAAGGTATTTGTACACCTTCTAATATGAGGCCTTATGCGATAAAATGTAATTAAAGTTATCACGATAATAATTGTTAATGTGCGGGGTGTGACTGCTGGGATTTGCCCGAAGACTCTAGTCATATGTTTTTTTTTGCAAAAGTTGAGATGCACTTATGGACAAGGAAATTAAATCTTGACTTCATAATTATGTTATTGGTAGGTTGTGCTATGAATTTTATGGTTATGTAGGTAGCAATGCTCTATTTTTATGTTAAACTAAGCGTTATGTAGATGAAGCTTTTATGTTATGGTTATGAAGAGCATGGTGTTTACAGGATTATCCATCCTATCATGGGCTTAAGGTAGGACTTATGTAGATTTATGTGCTTATTACGGGTGAGGCTCACTTAGCTTTTATAGACACATTTTTTGGACGCTACTCTATGTGTATTAGGACATACGTATTCGTAAGAAATTCAGGAGAAATATTAATGGTTGTGGACATTTTTATATAAGGATGATACGATGTGTTCCAGTCCATCGATCATAGTATTAATTTTAATTGAGATGTACACTGTTTTTCAGTTGTTATTGATGTTATATATTACTTTTTTTAAGCATTCGTTTCTAACTCGTTTACTTCGTTGAAAACATGTTTTGTATGATTGTTGTAAGGTTTGATGAAACATCTAGTAGTTTTAGTAATCGAGGCGATTATGCGTCAGGATGGCCGAGTTGTAGGTCGTAGTTGCCGATGCATCATCAAACTAATAAGCAAAGTATGCTATGAAAAGTCTAGTCTTCATCGAAGTAGGTTTTTGGTTGAAAAAACAAACTGTCAGGGACTCGCTATAAAATAAATGAAGAGAGAAGAACAAAAAGAGTCGCGTTTTATTTAATTGAGTTTTTTGCACCCAGCCACCAAAAGTATCTAAACCCCTACACTATGTAAATGTTTAATGGATTTCAATAATTATTTTTGCAGAATATAGCTGAGGTATGCCGCAATACTAGGGGTGTACCTACATTTAAGTAGCCGGTGCAGCACAAATATTGCCGCAAAGATAAAGTGTTTTTCCCTCCAATGTAGAGAATATTCCCTAAAATTAAGGGAATATTCCCTACATTTTGGGGGGGAAATACTTAGGCTTTGTGGCAACAATTATGCACATTTTTTACAGTGTAGAAGGGCTAATTAGTGGCAGTTAATTACTACCCCTATCTGTCCTGAAAATAATTCTTTTCACTAAACTTCGATCCGATTCTAATTATAGAATCTAAGATTATTTCCGTGATATACTACGTTTCATCGGTCATTACTAGACATCGGATTATATGCATTTGCATGAAATTGCATTTTTGCAACGTTATTGCATAATTATAGTACTTCTTCATTTATAGTGCATATTTCGGGAAGAAAGGTTGAGTTTATCAATTTCAAATGGGATGTGAATTATCCGACGTGCTAAGCTAGAAACCATTTATTATTTTCAATTTTTTTTTATTATTTCTATTAATAATGGATTAAATTGCAATGACAGAATTTTCTTTAATGTAATATTAATAAAGTTAAACCAATTTAATTGAAGAAAGTAGCGGTGTGTGTCTGCCGGTGTTTGCGTGTGTGTGTATGTGCTTATTTAATAATGTTTTTCGAATCCATTCTAACTAAGTGCTGCTAAATTGCATAAATTGAATATTTGGAATAAATAAAAAAAAAACGTAATTCTGGTAACCCGAACGCTCGGTTGGTATGTTTATACCCTTCTTGTTGCTACTTAAAAGACGAAGAAGAAAAGTAAATTAATTGTGAAAATGTCAAATGTGTAGTGCAAAGTTCGGAATTTTAAAGTTAAATATTTGATTTGTGAGTAAATTGGAACAAGTACACAAAATTTTAACAAAATCGGAGAGTTTTCCCTAATCTATACTTGTTTCCAACAATTTACGGGAGTTGATTTTTCACCCATGATACCTTTTAAGGGTTAAGCTGCTCATCTTACAAATCAATATTTCCCCTAAAGAAAATTGCCTCGGCCCATGCGAATGCAATTACTGATTTTGATATCGATATTGGCTATGGTTAATACAGAGATCTTGGCATTATTAAAGCTTGGCTATATGTCTTCCTACGTAAAGCTTTCGAATAATATCCATCGTTACCTGATTGAATGATAAAAACTTTTATTTACTGTCTATGCTTGTGGTGGAACGTAGTTATTTAAGTGCAATTTGATGAGAGCAGAACGAACTATATCTGTACTTGTTTAGCTGATTTTATTCCTGCTGGAATAGAATTTAAATTTTTTATTGTCTTATTGGTTCTACTTGGTTTTTCTTATATTGTTTAGTTGTCCTAATCTTGATCTCTGAAACTATTATTTTTTTCTGAACATGATAGATACAGGTCAATAGGTGGCAGCAGGAGTACCCAAATGAACTTATTTTGAGTCTGTGAAATTAAGATATTTTCATTTGTTTGCGATTTGTAACATTTTTGTTTTTACATTTAATATGAAAGCAGAAAAGGAATATATATAGTTCACAAAATATTGACCTTTTTACAATTAATTACTATTAACTTCTTAATTTTTTACTTAACGGTATGTCTGATTAATTTAAACAAAAAAGAAATTAAAAGGGTCAAATTTGTTTTATGAAAAATTGTAAGTTTCAAAGTAGTTTTAGGTCATACGTTCATCTTCTCAGTAATATTTTTTCCTTGACGGAAATCGAACCCACACTTATTAGAATCGGACAAAGATAGAGAATAGAAGAATTTTAAGAACTTTTATTTTTAACGATTCTAAATTAAATCATAAATACAAGAGGAAAAAACAACCGCCTCGTCCAGATGATTTTCCCTCTTGCATTTGTCAATTTGTAATTAGCCTACTAAGTCACGTTTTTCTTTCAACTGGCATTAACCAGTAACGATGAAAGAATTTATTTGTGGGTTAATGCCAGCTGAAAGAAAAACGTGGCTTAGTAGGATAATTACAAATTGAGAAATGCAAGAGGGAAAATCATCTGGACGAGGCGGTTGCTTTTCCTCTTGTATTTATGATTTAATTTAGAATCGTTAAAAATAAAAGTTCTTAAAATTCTTCTATTCTCTTTCTCAGTAATGTCAAAAATATAGGTAGATACCAATTTACAGTGCCCCATTTAGAACGTATATAAACTGAATGTTAAGACCTACTACAATGGCTAAATTAAAAAAAGGAAAAGCTCCCCCGTTCTTTAATAAGCTTTGGAAAACGAGTTTGGAAAAAATTTCTATTAATTCAATTTACCTAAAAAATGCGTTAAACTGTACAAAATATGAATGCTCTGATAAATAGGCATAAAATCTTTGTAGTGAAAAATTGTCTCAGTTTTCCATTGATATTTTTTTGAACCAGATACCCACAAATAGGTAGTCTACAGTAGATATCCATAGATCCGTGTCCACATCATCATCTAACAAGGCATCTAAATTTCCGGCATTTCTTGAAACCTTCGAGATTTCTCTCAGGCAGAATGTTGTGGAGATCCTCTAGATGTGATTATGACACAGGTCCAAACCTGTTAAGTCTATCGATCTCATAATATGAGCCACTCAGAAGCCAAACAGATTAACTTAAATGTACAACAGTTAGTTATACGTAAGGACTTGTCGTGTCTAATTGTTTGCAAACAAATGACAATAAACTCAAAATTTAGCAGGAGCTTTAGGCTGAAAAGCAGTGAAATTTTGAGTTATTTATGATTATCCATTCAGAATTGGAATTTTTTGGCTTCTGGGTGGATCATATACTCCAGAATCATAGAGCTCTCCCTTCGAAGAAAAGCACGAGTCGCTCTACTATCGTGTGTGATACGGTTCTGTATAGGTATGCTGCCTAGGTATCAAATGTTACCTATTAGTTAATCTATTCCCAGATCTTTCAAGGACTCAGCTCAGTGTTAGCTTTGCATGATACAAATGGCGTAAAGATTTACTGTCATTGCTATAATAACAGAAGAACTTTTATCGTTGAGGTACCTGACGAAAAAGTTACGATGATTTTACCATGTGAAGGTTCGGATGCCAGATTAAATTAAATATCAGAAACCGTATCAACTTTGGCGTTTAGAATTTTTTTTTTTGAGATGTTATTTTCGTGAATACTTCACCTATGATACGATAAAAATTCACAATGCTACGCAATATTCCGATTCTTGACAACGCAGAACTCCTTAAAATTCAACTTCAATTTAGCTAAAACTAGAGTTTTAACTATGAATACGGGTGTGGATTTTTCCTCGTATAAAGAAAATATATTTGATGCATAAACATGACCTTGGTGGGAAAAAACAAAAGGTGGAAGAATACAAGAATGCCATACAGAATTGATGAAACAGTATTTTGCCTTTCTAATTATCATTTGTCCATTTTTATCAAAATTATTCCTACAGCTTAGTCCAATATCAGACCCAGATCACGGCAATAGTAGATTAATTTGAGGCTGATTCTTTACCAGCTCTACTATATCATTACCAAGTGGAAAAGTGAAAAAAAAAAAAAAACTTTTTAAATAAGTATGTAGGTATTTGACGAGGTTCACTCGAAATACAAACATCCAAGGCATTTTCTAAGAGTGGTGTACTTATTTTAACAAGATAAAGTGGGCCTATTCTTTTTAATAATACACGCCCAAACAAAAGACTGAGGAATAAAATGCCATAAAATTAAAATGCCATAAAACTAATGGAGCTGTCATCATTTCCATTAAACTAATTATGTGAGAAGACCTGGTCCAGTTAAGGTATAGTCGCGGAATAAATCTTGGCGGTATCATTCCACCTTCAGATTCCTAAGATCAACTAAGATAACTGCAACAAATCTCCACTATGCCACCTCTAAATAATGCAGAAATTATAAGAGTATTAAAAAAAAATCACAATTATAATTTTTGAATTTTAAGGAGCTCTGCGTTGTCAAATATCGGAATACTGCGAAGCATTAGGTCTGTTCACGTACTCGAATTTATGTGAATGCATTATAACATTTTCACCCAAACTCTGTTCGCGTACATAAAAAATTGAGGAAAATATTTAGACGTCACAATTTCCGTTCAATATAGTTTTTGTCCAAATCCACTCAAGGTAAAACTCGGGTAACAAACAAACAAATTAAAATTTGAAATCGAGAATTGTCAGTAGTTTAAATGGTCAAGGATAAAATGGAAAAGTCGACAGAATTTGAAACTGATGTGCACTGTTCACGCAGGTCGTATTAAAATCTGCAAAATAGTAACCTAGGTAAAATGATTAGATATGTTATGGTTGGCATTTTATTTTAATTTGTTAGCTTGACAGTTTGTAGTTGTCACTTTCGCTTTCTGCCCAAGAACACAAAAGTTGTTCATGTACTTTCCAAATTTGACAGCTTCCCGTCTTGCACATTTTCACACAAAAAAGCCTAAGAACGAAAACACGAAAAGTACGTGAACAGACCTATTGTGAATTTTATCGTTATTCATCGGTGACGGACTCACCTACCTACCTACCTATAAAAATTCCAATACTTCATACCGACATAGTTGCATTTTGTCGCTATTAGTTAATTATAGAAAATGTCAAATTCTTAATTATATGGAAATTATTAGGAAGAAAAAAAATAGCATCATGAAAAAGTAGATATTTCCCCCATTACCTAAATTGGCTTTAGAAATTCTGTCACGCATTAAAATGGACTAGCTGCTGCGCTGAGGCTGACAATGATAACTATCACGTCGTTTGCCTTCTCCTCTTCCAAAAGTTGAAATTATCTGCTTCAATTTCATTGGAGAAAGAATAAAATATACACACATTCTACGATTCTTTATTTTGGCCATAAGAGAGAGAGAGACAGAAATAAAGCTAATTGTCACATTGCCTTCTCCTCTTCCAAAAGTTAAAATGACTACTTCTTGTCATTGGTTGAAAAATGCATGCACACACACGCAAAGTACTTCACTTAACGAATTTAACGAATATTTCAGTCATGCGCAGTAGAATAAAATTTTACATTTTTGTGATCTGAAATTTGCTGATCGCCTGGTATTCGCTGTCTCTTTAAAACATGCAAGAGTGAATGGGACCGACAATATTACAAATTCAACATGCACATTCGGACTGGTATGGTTTTATTTTTCTAAACTAGTGATACTCTGCCAATAGATGGCTCCGGGGGTATCGAAATGAGAAATTTTTTAACTTGTGAAAATCAAATTTAGTAGTTTGAAAAGTTTTTTCGGTTTTTAAGTTTTGCATAGTTAAAGAAATACCAATGAAAAAAAAATATATCAAATAAAAAAATTTAAGGTAAGATAAAATTTTCAATTAGAAATTTTATAAAACCCAATAATGTTTAAAAAATTTTAAATATGGAAAATTACTTCTGGTGCTCCTGGAATATTTTTTCTACTTACATACACCAAATGTGTGGTTCATCTTCAATTTAAAAGCTGCGGCTCTTGGTAGTTTTTCAATCAGTATTCCTTGTTCTTTTAAATGCTGTTGAAATCATAACCGTCGTCTTAACGGAATTTTATTTTCATGCTTTATTTTGCTAGTGTCTCTTAAGGAGCTTACCTTTACCAAATTACTCTATTAACATTGTTGTTTTATTCATTCACATGTACCCACATATGCACTTTAATAACGATCCTACATGTACCTATTTATTACACTTTCCTATGCTGTGAAGGAATAAATCCGTAGTCGTACAATCAAGTTGACGCATCTCAATCAGAATCCCGAATAGGTTTACGCCGATACAATTTTTACTGAAGGCCCGAAATATTTCATTTAATTTGCTGGAATTTCGGAAATTTAGCTGATTGTTTTTCTAATAATCCCTATGTCAAGAAAATATTGCCAATTCTGCGCTCCATCTTTTCTTTCATTCTCTTATTATTATATATTTTCATTTTTGAAGAGTTGAGGGTTCCAATCTTTCGTAAAATCTCATGCAGTCTGTGCTCGGGATGAATTTCCATCCTCTTTCAACCACTCTGAAGCTTTTTGAAATAATTTAAGACTTTCTGTAAATTTTTTGTTTGTTTATGAGATCGATTCATCCCATTAGGAAAAGTGTATCAATCCAAATGTCGTTGCTTGCAAATCCTACAGATTTTTAAAGGTCCCACAATTAGCTCAAGTTGACGGTTATTCTATTTTTTTCAATTGTTGTACTTATCAACGCCAGTAATCTACTCGATAATTATGGTCGTATGCAGATGCAATTCAGTTCACCATTTATAGCACCCGCACTACCAAAAAATCACTTGAATGCGACTTATTAGTTTCTGGATATTTAAGGCGCATTTTTGGCCTTGGTTCATACAAATGTTAAGGACTAGTTGGCAAGGTTTATAATTAGCAACTACAAACAATTACCGCTAAATTTAAATTATTTTTTACTAAAAAATATTTTAAGTAGAATTTGTAACTGCCTGATAATAAGTGGAAGAGAAACTAAGCTGAACCCATAACTAACATAAAGTCTTGGCCTTATTGCCCTATATTTAGTATAGATGTTGAGGGATAAGTTGATGTTGGTGGAGTCCTTTGAAAACTATGTGATACTTCATACTGTTGATATCGGTATTATTGCACATAAGCAGCGCACGCGGCTATTTTGCTGATACAAATTGTCATTTACAACGTAGTCGAGAGACTATACGATGTTCTGGTTAGCGTGTTACCCCAATGGTGAATTGTTTTCATGGAGACAAATTATAGGCTTAATACCGCCATTATAAATTGAAGAAAAATTCAAAATGAAAATAAGTTTCCAATGTTAATAAACTTGTTTTTTTTTAAGTTGTAAGCGTTCTAGAATTATTACGGATCTGGAGTTGCTCAAAGCGTGTGGCAGTATTCTACAGTTGATCAACCAGATTAGTCTATTCCATCGAAGAATTATAAAAAGCCTTGATTCGTCCTTTGAATCCCTATGCGCTTAACTTCAATGGAAAATACGAATATGAGTGTCATCATCAGTTAAGTTGATCTTGATGTACTCGTTATCGAAAGTGCGGAGGTTTTTATAGCACCCAATTTTAAAGCAGCATTCTCAACGTCTTTTCAGTCACAACCTTTTTCAATTAGACCACATCACCAAAATAATTCTCGTTTTAGTTGAATAGTTATGCTCTGCTAAGTATAGATACAAAACTTTTGTAAGTAGTGAAAAATAGGAAAAATTGTCTCTGTTACATTCCTATTTCTCTATTGATATTTTTTTGGCCTATACACCCGCATATTAGTAGCCAACCCCGAATACGATAAAGAACAACATTCCTTAAAATTCAAAATTTATAATTGCGATTTTTTTTGTTATACTCTTATAATTTCTTCATTATTTAGAGGTGGCATAGTGAAGATCTGTTGCAGATATCTTAGTTGATCTTAGGTATACCACCAAGATTTCGTTCGCGTACCTATACCTGTTGCAATGGACTAGGTCTTCTCACAAAATTAGTTAATGGAAATGGGGCCAGTCTACGAGTTTTATGGTTAAAATATGCACACTACTCTAGAAAAATGCCCAAGATGTTTGTAATAAGATCCTCTTTGTAACTTTGTACTTCGCGTGGATCTTGTCAAATACCTGCATATTTATTTAAACATTTTTTTTTTCACTTGGTAATGATATAGCAGAGCTGGTAAGGAATCATTCTCGAAATTGTCTGCTATTGCCATGACCTGGGTCCGATATTGGACTAAGCTAGCTTTAGGTATAATATTTTCGATAAAAATGGACAAATGGGAATCGATGATTATTAAAATCATTAGTTTTGGTTGAACTGTGCTGAGTGAACCAACAACTCGGAGTTTCATGAATTCTGAATGGATGTAGGTATATAAATATTTATATATTTTTATGATTGGATATTTCCTACCAAAGTTACGTTTATGTGTCAAAGGATATACTTTGGCTATCTTCTTTAAGTATCTTCATGATTATTTCGATGCTGGAAGTAAGCACGGTCGCCGTTGTTATTAGTTGTTCCATGAGGCTGTAAAAAGCAATTTGTCGATTTTAGGTATAGTTTTTTTAAAAGTCGATTGTAATGATTTTGATTTCATGTTAGAAACATTCTTCGAGGCTCTCATGAAAGTAGTTTTCTTTACAATCGTTACCCTGCTCCTCCGTAAGCAAGTAAAGCATGTTAATAAAAATGATTTAAAGGTCACTCCACACGTTCATGATGTAAATCGTACCACTTCATTTATGTCCAACTTCAGTCTCAACTCCGGCTTTCGATATACACGCTCATGTAAATCTGCAGACTAGGCTTTTGCATGTCATAAGTCATACGATTTGTATCATGAACATGTGTATAGTGGCCTTATGACTTTAGATTCAACTCTAGCCTGCTTTTGAATCTAGCACAGTATATTATTTATCTGTATACTTTTCTGCGGTATGCTATGCGACATCTAGTTCTTGTGCCATCTATGCTTCTACCATTTAAGTTAATTATTTTCCACGTTACAGTTCCAAGGAGTTTAAACTCTTTTGGTATTGGGGTTACTATCCTGCTTGTAATTTTATTGATACCGCTGATGATCGAATAGTAAGCAGATTCACTTAAAGTCTTTTTAGAGAATTCAGCGAGGATATTTGGTATGATGAGACTGGCAGCTGACGCAGTGTCAACAAGACATTTAACATTTTGGTTATATGATTATTATTGGAATTTTTGGTTCCGAGGTTCGTATTGAAAATTTACGTCCTGATCGCGATTTAAGTTACCAATTTCCATTGGCTCAGGTATAGAATGATTCCTAGCCTGTTCAAAATTCTGTCTTTGCTGGTACGAATTGTAATTTTGATTCGAATTGTTATAGTTAAATTGGATTCTGTAATTATTACTATTACTTCTATGAGAGTTGTTGTAATATTCATTGTATCTACGATTGATATTTCTGTTATTAGGTAAATTATCACTATTAGAATTAGGTATGTTCTTATTAAAACTAACAACTACCTACTAATCTTTTCTTTATCTAATTTATTATTAGAAAAATTTTCGATCTTGCTAGTATTATAATTTCTGGAAGAGTTCAATTTATTTTTTCTGCTCCGAAAATCTACTGGATCTTCATAATCCAACAGTTTTAATCTATCAAATTTATTGTACACTGCTGTACTACTAACTATGTCTACTAGATATCTATCGTTTTTACTAGGGTGATATGTGGGGTGTCTTGCCTCGTCAAACTCATATAATTCATTCAATTTAAAGTTTATTTCCCTAACGTTAACGAAAAGTTCTCTTAATGTGCTCACTCTTAAAGATCTGCAGTGATTCAGCAATTCTACGTAATCCTGTCTTGGACGGAAATGTAGTTTAGGCTCCTGTTTCACTTCTGCCCATCTGTTTTGTACATTTACTCTGCTTCCTGTCGAAGGCTCTGGAGAAGCTACTATACTGGCAGGTTCAACAGTACACACTGCAAAACAATCTTATAAGTGGCTGCCAATCTGGGTTTCGACCCAAGCATAGTTGCGAAAATGCTCTCGTTAAATTCAACATAGACATACGCGCTGCACTTGATAAAATAGAGATTTGCGTTCTGGTGCTTTTAGACTTCTCCAAAGCTTTTGACAGTGTTTGCCATGTAAGCCTGCTGGACAAATTATTTAATAAATTCCATTTTTCGTGTCGATCTGTTCACTTAATCAAGGAGTTCTTAATCGGGCGCTCACAAAAGGTTACTCTTGGGGACTGTAATCACTCAAATTTCCTTCCTCTGTCTTCTGGAGTACCACAAGGCTCCATTCTTGGTCCTCTACTCTTCTGCCTATATGTTAACGATTTGCCGGATATAATTCAAGATGTCAACATCCACATTTATGCTGACGACGTTCAAGTTTATTTCAGTCGCCCACCTGGTCGTATCGAAGACTGTGCGGCTCGGATGAGCGACGATTTACATAATATATACACCTGGTTGTATCGTCTTTTCCTTCGGCACTCTTGACTCTTCATCCCCTCCCCCTATTATTTTGAATGGATCTTCAATCCCATATGTGGATAAAGTCTGTAGCCTTGGGGTCACCCTTAACTCCAATATGAAGTGCTGTGATCTCGTCAACTCTAACCTATCTAAGATCTACGCAACCCTCCGTCGTCTATGGTTGTCCACTAAAATGCTCACCCCTAAAATGCGCTGTCATCTTGTCAAGTCCCTAATATTACAGTATTTCACACACGGTTTACTTGTTTTCCTGAAGCTAGATTCGCACTGCTCCAGAAAATTACATGTTGCATTTAACGATTGTGTAAGGTTTGTTTTCGGGTTACGAAGGTTCGATCATGTTTCTCACCTGAATTTTGCACTGCTAGGTTGCTCTATCGAAGTATACCTAAAGCGTACAGCATTATTCTTCCTTTTCAACTTATGGCACAACTCGCAGCCCGCTTACTTGATGACCATGTTTCAACCCTTGAACTCTGCCAGAGGCTATAAACTGCAAATACCTCGTTTTCAGACGTCTGTACTTGATGGATCCTATATTGTTCAAATCACTCGAATGTGGAATTCATTACCGCACAATATCCAGAAGGCTAACTCGATCGGCACTTTCAGGCGTCTTCTTGTAAATTTTTTGACGTAAGTAGTTTTGCTGTTGTGACCCTCACTCGCAAATCATATCTTTGTTATCGAAGTTATCTAATTTGGTTTCATCTTATTTTATTCTCATTTGCTATGGATGTTTTCGTAATTAATTTTTGTATCTTAATCTTACTATAATTTATTTGTTATTATTGTTTATATTTTTTCCCCATCTATTATCATTGTTGTAGTATTAACATTTAATTTAGTTTGCTTATTTCTATTTAGTTGTATTACTGTATTTCCACTCTAATTGGTGCTAAGAAAAAGATATGTAAATCTTGTAGTATCTCTTCCAAATAAACAAATATTCTATTCTATTCTATTTACACGTAAGTGTTGAATACATTTCTTTGTCTCACTATGAACTTTATCATTGATGATGATGGCCACAGCATAATCTCTCAACCCTGGTATATCCTGACAAAGTTGGAATGTCCGCCCTACCGATCTGATGAATTCTTGCACCGTAGATTCATCTTTTCCATCAAACTTCTCAATTTGTTTACATAGTTGAGAAATGGCTTCGCTGTTAAGGTGAAATGGTTTTGGGAATTCGCTGGCACTAGTTGCTGTACTGCTGCTACAGCTAAGTGTTCAACTCTAGTTTGGAGCGCCACGATCTAAGCTTCTGCTGCTCGATGATGTCTCTAGCTATTTCATTCTCCATCCTCCGATTTATATCAAAGATATTATGTTTGCTATTCCTCATAAAACGATAACAGTTGTACTCTCCTTGTCGCATTTATTTTAAAAGCTTTCAGAAGGGAAAAGAAAATTTCTTTTCCGTGTCACACTCGCTAAATATTACAGAATATTTGGTTTCCACAATTTGATTTCACAATATTAATGCACTTGGTAGATATGCGAAATTTTCACAATTAACTTGTATTTTCCTTTGGATTAGATTTAGATTTGTTTAGAGGTGTGTAGGCGTTAGCCTCGCTTTCACTGCAACCTGAAAGATCTATTGTGATTCCCCGTTGCATTTATTCCCTTTCTAGGTTCAGACTGTTAATAAAGTCTAGAACCATTCTGGGATTGAGGCTCCATACATAGATTGGTGGAGGAAAAGCATGTTCGAGGTGGAGTAGTCTCCGCCTGGCCAATGCTTTGCAGTTGCAGAGCAAGTGCTCCGAGGTTTCGTGAGCATCCTGACAGAAACTGCAGGATGAAGTCTCAGCCAAGCCCAGCAAGTTTAGGTGATACCTTAAGGGGCAATATCCTGAGAAGAGCTCAGTAATCATTTTGAGCTCTGTTCTTCTAAGGAGTAGGAGTTCTCTTATTTTTCCGCCAGAAGTATCGATAAACTTTTTTGCCTGACGAAATCCTTGTAGCCTTTCCGAATACAGGGATTTTTGTTTATTCTCACAGTCGTTTAGGGCAGCTCTGAGGTAACACTTTGAAGTGCCACAAAATGGCTCTGGTCCGACAAACTGAGTTTCCGCCCCTCTTTTGTTTAGGCCATCGGCAATTTCATTGCCTTTGTGGCCCTCATGTCCAGGTACCCACATGAGGATAACTTTGTTTCTCCTTGATAAGTTTTTGAGGGTTTGTACACATTCCCAGACTATCCCTGACTTTACAGTGCAGGAGTTTAAGGCCTTGAGGGCAGCTTGATTGTCCTAGAAGATATTAATGGCTGAGCCATTTATGGCTCTTTTAATGCAGGTATTGGCACATTCTATTATGGCCAATACCTCCGCTTGGATATTTGGCATTTGGGGCCGTATGCGTCCAGTCTGACTCCATTGTTCGTTTTTGTACTGTCTGTATGCCACACCATCTATCCTTGTTGGAAGGACTTTTTAGTGGAACGCAATTGCTGTCGGTCTCCCAGAATCACTTGTAATGGTCTAACAATATCCACCCTGGGTGGGATTATATCAGATATTGTCGTCATTTGCTCGAAGCATATCTGTTTTAAGATACTTATATGACCAAACAGATCCTCTGGCTTTAACTGTTTCTCCATTTGCACTCTAATAGCGCTGGAGATCGCTTCCTTTTTCACCTGCAAATGTAGGGGTAGAAGATTTAATAAGGCCATGGCACCAGTTATTCCTAGACAGACAAGTCGCTGGGTTTTTTGAAGCAGAGCCTCAGCCGTCTTTTGATTAGTTTTTGGCCACCATGCGAGGGCCGCATAGGTAACCATGGATGTAACAACCGTGGTGTTCATTGAGTACATCATTTTTGGCTTCAGACCCCATGTTCTGCCAATGAAGAGACGGCACGTGAAGGGAGATCGCACCGCTCTATCCGTCACTCTGGACAGATGCGAATTCCAGCTAACTTTTTTATCTAGAGTTACTCCCAGATATTTGACTTCGTCTGAAAATATCAATTCCGTGTTGTCAAGATGAGGAGCCTTTAGTGAAAGCTTCGATCTTCTTGTAAACGGAACGATAACCGTCTTATTGGGGTTTATTACAAGGCCTTTATTTAAACATTCCATGCGGACTTTGAGGAGGGCATTTTGCATGAGGGCGGATATGATTTGATCATGCTTGCCTCGTATTGTGACTATTAGGTCGTTCGCGTAGCTTTGTATATTAAAACCCGAACTGGTCAGTTTCTCTAGCAGGTCATCGATCAGGACCGACCACAGGAGTGGAGAGAGAACTTGATTCAACAGTTCCCTAGAGTTGTGGTTTCCTGCTTCTAACCATGGAGTCTATCCAGTTTAACGTGGAGGGCTCAAAGCCTTTATCCTCAGCAGCTGATTTAATTGCATCGAAGGAGGTGTTATCGAAGGCTCCTTCTATGTCCGGAAATGCACATATGGCCACCACTTTTGTTTCGAGAGCTTTTTCGAGGTCTTTGACTAATGTGTGAATGGCAGTCTCGTCTCGGTAGATTTGCCAGCTTGATAAGGGAACTGCTTAGAAAGAAGTGGTGATTTAATCAAAGTTTCACTTCGAATGTGTAAGTCTAGGATTTTTCCATGGACTTAAATAAAAATGAGGAGAGACTGATAGGTCGGAACGATTTGGCTAGACAACTAGCCCTTTTGGGAATAAATACCAACCTGACGTCTCTCCAACATTGGGGAACGTGCCCTAGATCGTAAATGGCTCGAAAAACTTTTGTAGTGGAAGGAGTATTTCTTCAACATCTTGCTGTAGTAGGACGGGTAAGATGTTGTCTCCTCCAGCAGATTTAAAGGGCTTAAATTGTGCCAATGGCTCATCTAACCTTGTTAGGAGTGAAGATTCTACTCGCAAGGCTCTTGCTCCTGTTAGAGACCCTGTACTTGTCCACCTCAATTGGGTCTGGAGCAACTATTCCTTGATCGGAAGTTAGGGGAAAGTGGGTTTCTAATAAGAGCCTGACAGTTTCCTCGCAATTCTCGGTGTAGTTCCTATCTTCTTTTTGAAGTGAGCCGAAATCATACGTGTGATCCTTCGAAAGTACCTTATGGAGCCTGGTAGCTGCGGGCAATTGATCTATGCCATCGCAGAAGGCTCGCCAGGTTCTTCTTTTGGATCCCCTTAATTTCGTATTGTATTCCGTTAGAGCCTTTTTATATTCCCCCCAGATGCCAGAGAGTTTAGCTCTGTTGAATAGTTTCCTGACTTCTTTTCTTTTCAAGCTCAGTTCCCTATTCCACCAAGGTACCTGCCGATTGCAGGTCTTTTGCTTCAGAGGGAAAATGTGTTCGAATGAAGTCATTACAACCGTTTGGAGCTGCGAAGTGGCTGAGTCAAGCTCTTCCGTTGTGCTAATGCTATTGCCGGGAGAGTCAACTACAGCCTTAAGGTGTTGTCGATAGAGTTCCCAGTTAGTTAGTTTAGATATTCGGTACTCTTGACATGAGTTAAGTTTGGCATCTATATCGAACCTGATATGTCTATGATCGGACATGGAAAGCTCGTTCGATACATGCGACTTGCTTATTTTTGCACTTATGAACATATTGACAAGTGTTAGATCCAGGACCTCTTGTCTAATAGAGTTCATAAAGGCTGGCTTATTACCTCGATTTAGTACCTCTAAATTGCTAGACAATATAAAATCGTAGAGATACCCCTGACGTTGGTCTCCGTGCTGTTAATGAGCCGTTTTAGCTCTGGGAGAGGAATAAAGTTTAAATTAGTGTTGACCAGCAATGCTGCTGTAGAATATTCATGCTCCTTACTGTAAATTAACTTACATGATTTTGTGAGAAGTCTTTTAATGTGGCCTTGATTTACCCAGGATTCCTGAATGAGCGCCAGACTAAGCTTCTCCACGATAAATCTCCTGCTAAGCACGTCTGATACTGCTTTGGCGTGATGGAGTTTTATTTGGAAACAACTTAGATGCTCCCTGGCCATGACTAAGATGGTTTTTTGTGGTCGTTGTCAGCCTTGAAGGATCCTAAGCGATCCTTGGTCTTACCTTACGTCGAGAGGGGGTTTCTTCCTAGTGTCTACTTACTTCTTTCCAGAAGCCCCCGGCTTGGGTTTTGCAGTCCCGACTGTTTTCCCAGGGCCCGGTTTTACCTTGACTGGAAGTTTAGGCTTGCTGATCCCTAATGTTGAAGGCTGAGGGTCGCCAACCAGATTTTTAGTCTGGCTTGAGTCCTCCCCAGCCTCCGACACAGCCTGTACTGCACCACCCTTGGGTCTACGTTGGTCTGCGCCAAACTTAAATCCAATAGTGAACTTGGCCTTCTTGAGTGCCTCCATGGACGCATGGTCCACAGAGAAGGTCAGTTGCGTGATGGACAGTTTTTGTACTTTACGCAGTACTATCCATTCCGACACCTTTAACCCAGCGTTCTGACCCTCGATGTAGTCGAGAATCAGATCCGTAGGGTCCTCGGCGCTGTTTGGGAAGTATCCCACGAGACGGTGTCCTGATTGGCGCAGTTGAAAACCAACCACCCTGGTCTGATCGTGGAGCCTAGAAATCTTGGTTTCCGGGGGCTTTGTTTTCTTGCCGCGAATTCTCTCAAGATGGCACTCTGTACAGACTTTAGCTGATCCGCGCTGAGTGCCATCTCAGGATAACCGGCGGGAAGAATGCCCACCCGAACACTTTCTGCAACCTCCTTATAGATAAGCTGCTTACGCGAAGGCAGGGAGAAGTTCTTCTTGGAAGAAATCTCCGTTACTGTCTTGCTGCGTTTAGCGCTGGGTTGCTGAGTGCAACAATCCTTCTAGCATCTGCTTCTGTGTGTCCGTGGTTTAAAAACCATATTATCCTTTAAACCGCGCCAGACAGTTTTAGCTTCTGTTTTTTATTTTTGGGAACTTCAATATTCCCGGTATCCTGTTGGCTTTGCTCTGGTGACCTAAGAAGGTCCTTCTCGTCTAGGGGTAGTGTGTCCATCGCATCGCCATCAGATGAAGGACTTGTAATGTCCTGGATGGGGTAGGGCTCGCTAAAGTCTCCGAATTTGGTTGTTGGTACATTAAGAGGTGCACCTCCCTCTGAATTAACGGTCTTATCAATTTTGTTCCCACGAGTCTGCTCGGAAAGGTTGGTACATCTCAGCAGAGCCGGCTTGCCGAGGTAAGGCTAAGGTTGAAACCCGAGGTCACCTGGTATCCGGAGTCCATCGTTAAGAGACACACTCACGCAGTGCCATTCATCCCATTTATCGAGTTTTCCTCTCTAGATGTACCGTATTCAGTCAGGCATCTGGCTGCACCCCATGGGGTGTCGCCAGCTGCGTGTGCAGGAACACCTCGACCAGGATGTGACACTTCGTCACACAAATGCATAAACGTTCGATTAATTTAAATTTAATCTTTTGATAGCAATCCTATCGTTCGGGTTCGAAAACTAAAAACAATCTTTATACTGATATATTTATTACTTCCGTAACTGAGAAATATGTTGGGCAAAGCTGGAATTAGATCGTAGTTATAATGTGGCAAAATAAATGTTTTAAGTTTGAAATTATTAAAGTGTGGGAAAGTGGAATGCTTTAAATTTGTTCCGCTTCTGCTGATTCTACATATTTCTTTAGAATTTCCTGGAAATTGCTTTCTTGTATTTTGTTAGAATTAGAATATGAATGAAATCGATCGACACTATTGCGTACAAGCAAATCTGACGACTTTGCTATAGAATTGAACTTGAGTCTGCATAAAAGTAGTTGCATGTGGAGATAAAAGCTAACATCCGATTTTGTCTAGTTAAATTACAAATAAGTAAATATACAGATGAAGAACGCATATCAGAAAAATGAAAACCTTATTAACATTTCTGGAAACCAAGTTAGCTACGACGACAAGTGTAGCTAAGAAATGTTGTTGTTCCTAATGTGCAGGCACACACCCAAGTTTCTATCTTTTACCAGAGCAATGCAATGCCTCGCTCCAATATAAAATCAACGATGGCGGCCGGGCGATTGGATTCCATTGATATTTGTTTGGACTATATACCCGCAAATCAGTAGCCTTCCCCAGTATCCATAGATCCCGTATCCACATCATCCAACTATGCACATTACACGCAGCCAAATGAGATTTTTCTTGAGTACATCATTTTCTAGATTCTGCCGATATTCGATCATGCAACAGGTTTGCTGTCTGATTTCCATTAGTTTATAAACATCTCAGAAGCCAAACAGATTGACTCCATTTTAAAATTATCATTTTCAACATATCTAGCTACCTTACGTAAGAACTAATTCTTTGCGAAAGAAAATCAATTTAAGCTCAAAATTTAAAAAGCAGTAAAATTTTTAGTTTATTTTCCTTACTTTTGAAAACGATTTGAATAGAAAAATCCTTATATATATATATCCTTATGACATATTTAGAAATGAAATCGAATTATCTGATTGTCTTTAATTAGGGCCGACTCGTGTGAGTCATATACACTAACATTTGTCACCTGAGGTCTTATGATTGCTTGATAATTACACTCCTTTAAAATTTACGAACAAACGGACGAGCTTGTCTCAGCGAAGCAATCGTGTGTGATACAATACGGTTCCATATACATAGGTATACCTAGGTATCAAACATTACCTATGTAAGTAGTTAATGCGTTCCCAGTTCTTTCAAGGACTCAGCGTTCGAAGTGCATAATACGAGTCGTCGTCAAGGATTACTACCATTTGTATAATTTCAGAAGAATTTTTATTATTGAGGTCGCTTCCAAGCAGTTTTTTATAGTAATAAACCTGACGAAAATGTCACAACGATTTTACCATTTGAAGTTTCGGATGTCAGATTAAATAAAATATCAGAAACCGTCTTTGGCGTTTAGAAATTTTTTTGAGATGTTATCTTCGTGCATCAGTCACCGATTATACGCAGTATTCCGATATTTGACAACGCAGAACTCCGTAAAATTCAATCTTCAGTTTAGCTAAAACTAGAATTTTTACTATGAATTTTTTTCCTTGTATAAAAAGATACCCAAAGTACCAGTGAAGTACCTACCTGTGATGCAAACATGACTTTGGTAGGAAAAAAAAACGAAAGGTATAAGAATACAGAAAAAGGCATTCAAAATTGATGAAACCGAGCATGATGAGACTATATTCAACTAAAATCAGTGCTTTGCCTTTTTAATTATTATCGAGGCCCATTTGTCCATTTTTATTGAAAATATTATTCCTACAGCTAACTTAGTCCAATATTGGACCCAGGTCGTGGCGACAGTAGACAATTTTGAGGCTGATTCCTTACCAGGTCTGTTGTCCCAATTGAAGAAAACGAAAAAAAAAAACCATTTTAAAAGTGTATCTTTAAAGATCCACGCGAAATACAAAGTTACAAAGTTACACTTCAAGCATCCAAGGCATATTTTCAAGAGTGCTGTGCATATTTTAACAAGATCAAAGTAGAGCCATGCTTTTCATAATACGCACCCAAACATAAGACTTTGAGGAATACATGGCCTGTTCACAGAAATTAATAGGCCATAAAACTCCTAGAGTTGGCACCATTTCCATTAAAATGTGAGAAGGCCTGGTCCAGTGAAATAATTATAGTCGGGGAGTAAATCTTGGCGGTATGTCTCCAACTTCAGATGCCAAAGATCAACTAAGTTAACAGATCTAAATAATGCAGAAAAAATAAATCACAATTATAGGTTTTGAATTTTAAGGAGCTCTGCGTTGTCAAATGTCGGAACACTGCGAAAAATTGTGAAACTCTATCGCTGACAAATACACGAAGATTACATATCAGAAATGGGTTCACGAAGATCATTTCATAATATGAAAATTCCAATAACGAAAACTGTAGTTGCATTTTGTCGCTATTAGTTAATTTCATACAGAAAATATCAAATTCTTAATTATATGGAAATTATCATGAAAAAAATAGCATCATTACCTAAATTATCTTTAATTTCTGTCATGCATGGCAATCTGCTAGCTGGCAATGATTCCTATCACGTCGTTTGCCTTCTCCTCTTCAAAAAGTTGAAAACATTTGCTTCAATTTCATTGGTGAATGAATAAAATACACACAATACCTGATTTAACGAAAGTTGGATGCATTTTATCTCTTTTGCAATTCTTTATTTTGGCTATAGGAGAGAGACAGAAATAAAGCTAATTGTCACATTGCCTTCTCCTCTTCCAAAAGTTAACGAACTTAACGAATATTTCAGTCATACGCAGTAGAATAAAATTTACATTTTTGTGATCTGAAATTTGCTGATCGCCTGGTATTCGCTGTTTCTTTAAAACATGCAAGAGTGAATGGGACCGACAATATTACTAATTCAAAATGCACATTTGGACTGTATGGTTTTATTTTTCTAAACTAGTTATACTCTGCCAATAGATGGCTCCGGTGGTATCGAAATGAGAAATTTTTTTAACTTGTGAAATGAATTTTTTTGTAATTTAGTAGCTTGAAAAGTTTTTCAATTTCATGGTATAAATTATATTTAGCTTGGTTTTTAAGTTTTGCGTAGGCATTGAAATAACAATGCAAAAAAATGTAAGTAATCAAATAAGAAAGTTTTTAAATGTTCGTTTTTTCCTTACGCGATGAGAACGTGTTTGTCTTTCAAGATAAAATCTTCAATTTTTAAAAATTTTATAAAAACCAAAAATTTTTAAACATTTTAAAATGGAAAATTACTGCAGCAGTGCTTCTGTCGATTTTCTTGTTCTTTTAATTCCTGTCATCTTATCCGAATTTTATTTTCATTCCCTATTTTGCTAGTGTCTCTTGAGGAGCTTACCTTCACCAAATCGCTCTATTCATGTTGCTCTACTTTAATAGCGATCATCATTACGAGCTCGACATGACATACCTATAGCGTTTACATTATTTCATTCAAGCTGGTACCTACCTACCTACTTATTACATTTTCCTACGCTGCTTTCTTATTTTTTACCTATACTACGACCTAATTTCCCTTGACCCCATTTTGGTTGCAACACAATTTATTTTCACACTAATTTGTTTCAATTGTTGTTCTTATCAATGCCAGTAATCCACTCGATAGTTACAGCCATATGAAGATGCAATTCAATTCACCATTTATAGCACCCGCACTATCAAAAAATCACTTGAATGCGATTTATTAATTTCTGGATATTTAAGGAGCATTTTGAATGCATTTAGCATGGCCTTGGTTCATACAAATGTGAATGACTATTTCTTCAAGAGTTGGCAAGGATTATAATTAGCAACTACAAACAATTAACACTAAATTTAAATTATTTTTTTACAAGGAAGTTGAGAAATATTTTAAGTAGAATTTCTAACTGCCTGATAATGAGGCCTTATTGTCCTATATTTAGTATAGATGTTGAGGGTTAGTTGATGATGGTGGGAGTCCTTTAAAAACTATGTGATACTTCATACTGTTGATATCGGTATTATTATAACCAACCTAGTTGAGAGGCTATGCGATGTTCTGCTTAATGTGTTCTCCGAATGATGAAATTGTTTCCATGGAGAGAAATTATAGGCTTAATACCCTCGCCATTAAAAGTTTAAAAATTTTGAATGAAAAATTCAAAATGAAAATAAGTTTCAAATGTCAATAAAATTTTTTCTTTTAAGTTGTAGGCATTCTAGAATTGTTACGGGTCTGGAGTTGCTCAAAGCGTGTGGCAGTATTCTACAGTTGATCAACTAGATTAGTCTATTCCATCGAAGAATTATAAAAAGCCTTGATTCGTCCTTTGAATCCCTATGCGCGCAACTTCAATGCAAATTTCGAATATGAGTATCATCATGAGCGGATTGTTTTGCGGTGGATTTTAGAGCACTCCAACTCAATTAGAGTCGGCATTTTTATTATAACTTTTTTTTTTTAACTACAGAGGTATCCTCCTTTCCACCACTTTCTCCATCTCTCTAGTCTGACTATTCGTTTTTTTTTTAAATTGTTTTTTATATGATTTTTGGGCATCTTCACAGAGAGCCAATTGCTGGTATTAGTAGTACTTTTCCTATTTTTCATCTTTTACCTTTTTTATTGACTAGTTATCTTTGTTACATTGTAATCAGTTTACACATAATACTATTGCAACATTTTCATGTGCATAATTTTTTATTAGTTTCTTGAACTTGTGCACTCGGTCTGTATTTTTTATTTCTTCAGGTAATCCATTGTAAATGGGTACAGTTGTATAATTCAAACTCTTTAGTTTTCTGTCTGTTCTAGCATAAGGTAGGCGTATATGTTGGCATAATCGTGTACCATGTTTATGTATTTGTCCATGCTCTATTGAGTTTATGTTCCACTTGTATCATCTTATTGCGTAACTTAGATATCATTTTAGCTTTTTCCACATAAATTAATTGTTTTAAGGTCAGGAACTTTGTCGTTTCGTGCAGCACATGCGTTGGTGTTAGTCTATGTAAATTAAATATGGACTTTATGACTTTGTTTAATACTCTATGCATGCATTTTAGTAAGTTATTGCTACATTGTGACCAGTTAATTATATTGTAAGTAATAATTGGCAGTATAAATGCATTGTAGATTAGAATTCTTGTGTGGTGATTAAAGAATTCTCTCCTCCTCATGATTCCTATAAGAGGTGCCACTTTTTTTCTCACATATATGTTGTGTGTTGATTCCAAGTCATTTTACCATCCATTATCATTTCCAGGTATTTTTTTGAGTCTACTCGCTGTCCAATGTCCAGCTTTTGCTTGTCTCTCTGTTGAAAAACCATATAGCTTGTTTTCGATGTATTTATTGTAAGTTTGTTTCCATATAACCATCTTGTGTATCGTATTAAGTCCTCATTTATTCTCTCTGTAATTCATCACCATTTTCCCCCTCGTACAGGAAAAACGTATAATCAGCATATATATAATATTCCGCAGTCAGCCCAGCTTCCATTAAATTTTGGATGTACAGAGAGTAGAAGAGCGGACCTAAAATTGATCCCTGTGGGACTCCAGTATTCATCACTTCATTCGTACTATAACTGTTTTCCACTTTTGTACAACGCTTGCAGATAATTACTTAGTAATTGGCTTCCCTTTCCTCTAATCCCCAACTCGCATAATATTTCTATTAATACATTATGATCCACAGTGTTAAACGCCTTCTTCAAGTCAAGAAATACTCCGACAACTAATTGCCAGTATCGAGTTCTTTATTAATGAACTCCATTACATTACACATAATAGCCGTCGTGTTGCTTTGCTTTTGGAATCCATATTGGTTTTTATCAAATCCACCATTACTTTGTATAAATGCTGTAAGCTGATTCTGTAGTAGTCTCTCATATATTTCACTGAATACATTGAGGAGCGATATAGGTTGGTAGTTATTCGGATCTCTTCTATCCCCTTCTTCGAAGATTGGCACTATGCATGTAGATTTCAGACAGGCTAAAAACTCCGCCTTTTCGATACAATTATTTATTATTCTCGTTAATGGTTCAGTAATTATGTCTTTGATATCCTTCACGTCCTTTGCTCTTATTCCATCTAACCCTGGTGCTGTGTCATCTTTTAACTGAGATAATACCCCTTCCACATCAGCACCGTTCACCTGATAAATACGCAGTTTGACTTTGTCACATTTTTTAGTTAGTTGACAAGGATTATTGTACTTGTCCTCCAATCTTTTTACAAGAGAGGAACCAACATTCACAAAATGTTTGTTCATGTAGTTGGCAATTCGTTGTTTGTCTCTCAGGTTATTATTCTCAACTTTTAGTTTTTCTATACTGCCGTTTCTACCTTTCGAATTACTATTTCGTATTGACAATTTTTTTGTCCTTCTTGTTTTCCAGATGATATCATTCTTAAGCTTCTTATAGTTTTGTATTATTTGAGGATTATTTGAACCCCCTTTGATTTTTTTATATAAATTGTTTCTTTTTTTTATTTGGCTTATTATCTCTAATGTAATCAGTTATTTTCTCGAGTTCTGATAAATCTGGTATCACTTGCTTCCTGTTTTGCTGTTTAAATTATATCTTTATCAAAGTTTAGATTTTCGCAATCATCAATAGCAGATCTTACCTTTGTTCTTAAAATTTCAGTATTTATTCTTATTATTTTCCTTTTGGTCTCCTCATTAAAGCCTTTCTAAGCGTAGTTATCATGATGCGATGATCCAGTTGCGGCCAGTCTTTGAGCTCCAATTCAAAGTGATATTTTTGCATATTAAGAGTTGTTACTACGTGGTCAATTATTGAACAACTATGCTCCGAAATTCTGGTAGCATACTTTGTGTCAATTTTATTCAGCACTGTTGCATTATTAGTAGATAGTAATTCCAAGTATTTCCTAGTGCCCTCATTCTCATTAAGCAGGTTTATGTTAGTATCCGATATTAGCATACAATTCTTATATTTAGATAATATAGATTCTAATGCTTCTAGAAATTATTCTCCGTTAGAATTAGGCGACTTAGTATGTGATAATTATTAATTTCGAAATTGTATCCTCAATCATAAAAGGTATCACATTGAATTGCTCCTATAACAATTCCGTGGTTTGCTCGGTTGCAAATTTTATGTTATCTCTTATATATATCGCTGTTCCTGCCACCTCGTAGTAGATTTACGACAGTTAAATATCGGGGTAAATCCTTGCAGATTGTAGTAATATATTTTATCTTGCTTAATCTAGGTTTCCACTAGTATCACAATAAACACGTGTCCCACCTCTGTTATCATTAGTTCGACCACCTCTAACTTATTTCTTAAGCTTCTTGTGTTGGTATATAGTATTTTTAGATCCATATTCTGGGAGTTTATATTTTTAGGGTGTTTTCCTTTAGTTACTTAGCTTCTCGGAGCCGTAATCAATTACTTCCCTCAATCTACCAATTAGATTCAAGTATTTTCCGCAGTTATAGTTCAGTGCACTGTGGTTTATTTCCTTGTGGTAATTCCATGTAACGAAATTTAAACACCTGAGGATATTGTAGGAACATACCTGCGTATGGTGCTCACCTGTGCATTTCGCACAACAGATCTTGTTCGTGCAGTTACTCGCTCTGTGTCCCTACATCTGGCAATTGAAACATCTTATTATGTTTATATCTTCGTATATAAAATGTGCTCTGTATCCCAAATGAATGTACCTATTCACAATCTTACAATTCTAAATTCATCCTCATGATTGATGAAGTGGTTCAATCCCATTAGGTCGTCTTTCAGTTCCTCTTCCTTATATTCCCTGTCTAGGTTCGATATGCGAATTGTTGGGTGCCCTTTTTTTGGCGTTGAAACCTCATAAATTTCCTTGTTTAGCTTTTTCTCAGCCTCTCGTACAATTTTATCATGGGCCTCTTGATTCAAAGTCTTTATGAGTATTCCACCGTTGTTGATATTTTGAATATTTGTGATTAGTGCTTTTATTTTTACTATGTCGATCGCTTCTTTCAGTTGTATCCTTGTAGCTTCATGTGACTGCTGCGACTTTGGCTTTATAATTATGTTTTAGGAGCGAGTCACTACATTTCTGTTTAATAGTTCATTGGGTTCTTTCCCATTAGCAATTTTAAACACTTCTGCATACGATTGTTTGCACTGAGTTTGTGTATTGATGGTTGCAGTTTGCAGAGAGTCCATCTTTTTATTTATTTCCTCAATAATATTTTTTTTTTTTTCATTTCCTGCATAGCTTCATTAATTCTTTTCGTTATTTCTAATGATTCCAGCTGTACCCTTTTGCGATCATTGCGCTTTTTTTCTTTATTTTGAATCCACTTCTTGAAGTCCAACTTGCACACAGCACACATCCATATTTGTTGTATCACCCATAGTTCTTCGATTTTTTTGTAGTTCTTAGTGGTAATTTTGAGGCATCCTATGTGGAACCATTTTGCACCAGCCTTCACAATTTAATGCTTGACCCTCATTTAGGACCATTTCCTTACATATTTTGCAAGATTCACTGTAACTTTCATATTCTGAACAGGTTCTTCTATCTAAACCGTAAGTGCACTATTGCGACTTTTGATTTAAATAGAATATGTGTCTTGAAGACTATTAGGCTTCACCAACTCCTTTGAAATGACCCTTCACAAGCATGTATAGACGTCTGTTTGATCTTTCCTTGGAATAGTAAAATAACGTTTAGTCGCCTGTAACGACCAAGTAACTAGTTAGATATACTATGAGTAATTCAAACCTCCCCCTCTCTCTCTCCCTATCTGTCCACTGCATTCTCAACGTCATTCCAGTCACGTTACCAAAATAATTCTCGTTTTACTTGGTCATGTGTCTGCGCATGATCATTCATGAGGCTAGCTAGGTACATCCTAGTGATCCCTCAAAAATCTTGCCCGTAGTGATGATCTGAAAATTTTGCAATGAAAATTTCTTTTTAAATCGCAATTATTCTTATATTCATGAGCTCATGAGTAATTTATACACATCGACTTTCTCCGCAAAAGCCATAATGTATAGAAAATTGTTTTTTTTAACCCTGCTTCAAAAATTCAACCGATATCGTTATTATGGCTTTAGTCCAAACAACTCGCGCCTTGAGTTATTTGTCTTTCTGGCACAAAAATCCGTAGACCATAGCCACAAATCAGAATTGTTGTTATTGTTTTCTCGTTGGCTTTCATAAGCTTTGATAACAACTCCTCATCATAGTGTTTTCCTCACTTATAAAAACAAAAATGGATTTCTTCTGAAAAATTGAAAGTTTTCCAACTGTACAAGTCACAGTTATTCAACAGAAAATAGAGAGAAAGATGTTATGGTAGAATTGAACTTTTTCTTATGAAGCAAAATTAAGGGTTTAGACTAGAGAATCATCGGTGGTCGATGGTGTAGTATAGTAGTGGGTAGTGGCTCTTCTAAGAGGTGTGTAAAACCACAAGGATCGATGGTGTGGTATACACATGGTTCCAAAATGAACAGTGGAATTGGACTGGGTGTATACGGGCCCTGATATCGTTATCAAAGGCCCTGAGCTCTACCCTACCGTATTATTTCAAACCGAGGTACTGGCCATAGCAGAACGCGCGAATACCTGCATTATGAGAGCCAACTATTAATATCCTTCCGTACAGTCAAGCCGCTCTCCAGGCCTTCAAATCCTTTACTATTAAGTTAAGGATAGGCTGAAAGTGTCTGCAAACCATTAAACATTTTTGAATGGGTAACAAAGTTATCCTTATGTGGGTGCCTGGACATGAGGGCTATAAAGGCAATGAAATTGCTGACGGAACCTCCTTTTGTCGGACTAGAACCATTTTGTGGTATTTCAAAGTGTTACCTACTGCAAGCTACCCTAAATGTCTGGCGGGATAAACAAATATCCCATTATTGGGAAAGTGTTGTGACTCAGGTACCAATGCCCTAAATCACAACCATAAGGTGAATACATCAATATATTGCCCTATGCAATATATTGATGTATCGCAGAAATGACCCTGAAAAACAAAATTAATTTCATATAAAATCTCATTCAAATTTTAAAATGCATTCCCATATTATAACAAAATGCAATTTAGCATAAATTGCATTTTGTTATCAGACACACATTCCACTCACACGGTATGCACACTTACCTACATACAGTGTCTTCTTACTTTGTACATACGTACATTACAAACTTCCTCCAATCTAATTGTATGTACATACATACATACAATTATCAGAATTATTCGCGCCCTCTCAAAATTATTATTTCAAGCCGGGCGCACAAGTGCATATCGGGTTGCATTTTCTACATGATGCATATGCATCTCAACATAAATAATTTGCATTCTCTCACGTACGAATTTAAAATCGCCGTGAGAAAGCAAAAAGAAAAAAGCTTTTTCTAAAAGTTTTTCGTGGGTACCTGGGGGCAGCTAGCCCAAACCTCGAGGAGTTTGTTTTTCAACCGCCGGGCGAATAAGTAAAAATATCGGGAGTGCCAAAAAATCAGAGATATACGGAAACGATATTTTCTCTTTTACAAAAAAAATTGAAAATAAATTTGGAAGAGTGAAAAATGAATCTAATTAAGAATTGTTACTAATAGTGAAAAATGAATCTAATTAAGAATTGTTACTAATGTGAGAAATTAGTATAGTTAAGAATAGTTGCAACACAAATCAAGGGAGCTATTAAATTGAAAGATAACTTTAGAATAATTGAAAATAAAAAGTGGAAAAATAAATTGAATGTAAACAGAGAAATTTTGGATTTTGTTTTTCTTTCTCCCACGTGCACTCTCTAAGGAGCACGGTGCGCGTGATATAACAAAAGGATACAAGGACTCCGGCAGCCAAAAAATTTATTGACACCTCTGGCGCATAAACAAAAGAACTCCAACTCTTTAGGAGAACAGAGTTCAAAATGGTTACAGAGCTCTTCTCAGGCCATTGCCCATTGAGGTAGTACCTACCTATACAAAATGGGATTTGCCGAGCCTTCACCCTGCCGCTTCTGTCAGGATGCGGCGCGGGCGTGTGCGAGGTGGCCCGAGGAGGCGTGTCATTTTTCATACAAAAGCAGCTGAAAAAACTGCGATAATTTCTTCACGCGGCCTTTGTAATGGACATTTAATAAAAAAGCGACACCATGCAGCAGCTCGGGCCAACATGCGCCATGGAAGGAGTATATACGGGACGTGAACTGGCGCGAGCTCGTCCGCAGTAATTGACTTGGCTCGTGAAACCACGCGGCGTGGGAACCACTCTTTCTGCAGCCGCATTTGTATGTAGAATTGACACGCTTGCTCGCGCCGCCACGGGCCACCTCGCGCACGCTCGTGTTTAATTCTTAATTTTGTAGCGTCGCAAAGCCGTTCCTGCGGAAAATATAGGTACAGTTTCGGTTATGACGAAATAAATATGTGTTTTCCCTAGGTACTTACTACATAGATATCAGGGATTCAGTATAGCTTAAATTCGTATCAGTTGAAGTGCGTTGTTTTGAAGGCGCCACATTTTGATAATGTGATCTAAGGGGAACGACTGCTCCCCCTGCACCTCTCTGATACGCTTCTGCTCTGGGCCTTCTTTCATTTTGTATTTGAGGGAACAAATTAACGAACCCATATATGTTCCTATATTTAAAAGCAGGACAAAAGAATAGAACAGAAGTAGAAAAAGTATGTAGGAAGAAATAAATTGTGTGATAATTTCTCGTTTTTTAGGGTTCCGTACCCAAAGGGTAACAACGGGAACCCTATTACTAAGACTTCGCTGTCCGTCCGTCACCAGATTGTATTTCATTAACCGTAATAGGTAGACAGTTGAAATTTTCTATTGGCGATATAACAACAAATATAAAAAATTAAATAAGTTTTAAAATTAAAGGGGGCCCCCATACAAGAAACGTGATTTTTTCGGCGTTTTTTTTTTCTCTTTTTTTTCTCATTCATTATTATTATCATAAGTGTAGGCATTATTTTTTTCACTCTCATTTGAAAAATAAATAAAATGTACATAGTGCTAAATTTTGCACGATGGTACGGAACCCTTCGTGCGCGAGTCCGACTCGCACTTGGCCGATTTTTTTAAATTACATCAGTTTTATCGTCGTATGAGTTAATTCAACCTTTCCACAAAGAATTAAACAAAATCCACAAACAATAAAAATAATAATAAGACAATGATTTGTTTATTTGTTTTTTTTTTTTTACAATTGTAAATAGTTTTTGGTTAGTGAAGTGGTTCGCCAAGCGATGCAGGACTGATTTTCATCGTCATTTTCATTATGAAATTTACAGCAACTGCAGCATTTATTTCTCGAACGATACTTTCTATAACAGATGTACCTGCGAGAATTCTCCTCGCAGCTCCTTTACTCTTTCAAAATGAATTGAGATTAAATGAATATGGTGGAAGAAGTTGAAGTCATTGGTTATTACCAGTGGCAACAACCTCTCGAACATCATTTGTCTCGTGTATGGTGGCATTATCGAAAATTAACCACGCATTTTCTATATGCGAAATTTTAACTATAACCTCTCTAAGGAATGAACAAAATAAATACGAAAATCATTGGTTTAATTGTTTATGAATTTAGTTCTATTGTTTGTGGATTTTGTTTGATTCTTTGTGGAAAAGGTTTAATTAAATCTGAAAATGCTACATGAGGTCAAGAAAATAACGAAAGCAAATCTAAGATATGCAATTTTTGATAGAAGGTTTTAGACGCTTGATTGCATCACAGATCATGGATAATATGAAAGGATTAATATCTAGCATGGAACGAAAAGCACTTTGAAATCGAATATGAACCGTACGTTGATATGACACAGTACCAGAAATCCTTAGCCTCTAAGTAAGCTGTAGGAAATTAAAAAAAGCAAATCCTTGACGAATCTTCTTCAGGCATTTAAGGGTAAAATTTCAAGTCACCTGCCACGTTGAGCAAATGATAAAACTTTAAGAAAGTTCCTCAACAAGTAAAATTATTTATTATGGGCTTTCAAAAGAGGGTATGGGATGAAAAATGAAGTATGTAGGTATACTATTAGCGAAACATGGGTGAAAACTGGAAAATCAACTATAAAAAAATTGGAGAAAGTAATAACCTCAAGTAGGTGAGCTATGAGCGCAAAAAGCTACTGTTGAAAAGTAATTTGTTAGATTGAAAGCAAGCTATCGAACACAAAAAGGAACCCTGAGTTTTGAGTTCAAATGTGATATTAATTAGCTCAAAAACAAGTAAAATGGCTAGAATTGGTCTGACACTAACTCTTAGGATAGCCTAGATGAATGCCAGTATGTAATTTCGTATGGTCACTTGTTGAAGTAATTTTTCGCATCTATTTCTAGAACGGTTCGTCGGACAATAAAAATGATTATAATCAATTTCATAGGATTTCACATTCTGAAGAACTTTTCAGTATCTACAATAAAAACCTCTAGGACTGATCGTCTTTACAGTATACGTAAAAAAATTAGAATTTTATATGGCAACACCAACAAGGGGTTGCCCGATTTAGTCCATTTTCACATTCAAATTTTATTTACTATTGCTATGAAAACACCATGTACCAAATTTCAGCTCTCTACGTAGGCGCGTTCTCAGGCAAACAATATTGGAAAGCGAAATTTTTTATGGTAACCCTACAAGGAGTTGCCCGATTGGTCCATTTCCGAGTTTTTTTTTTATAAAGCCCGTAGGTAAAATTTCAGCTCTCTAAGTGAACGCGTTGTTCTCGAGTTATTATGAGGTCGGACAGGTAGGCCAAAATCAAAATAACTTTTAATATTATGCGTGACTGGGTGTCCAATTCATTTAGCTCTGTCATCATTCTAAACATTTGTATAACGTTGTTCATTGTTATGATTCTTCCCGCGCTTGTATTTTACACACACACTGTTAATATTTAGAACTTTTTCTACGTTAATTGTACACTTTTAAGATTTCTAAAATCTTATGTACCTTTGTCAGCAATAACATTTATTATTTATTTATTTATTTATTATTTCTATCCGTTACAAACGGAATGACAAACTTAGTACACTTTAGCATTTCATCTAGGTTATAAAAACGTCATTGTCATTATGTTTGCAGTCCCAGTAATTTTTAAATTTTCCGCATTTTTTGATGGTACACTTTCAGCAGCCAAACTTTATTTGTTATCAGAGAAATTAGTCGAAATCAGTTTATTACAAAACAAGTAAAGCAACTCACACGATCGGGACATTCGGACGGGGATTCTCCTTAACGCCACTTTACATTACCCTTCTTCCCATGTTGTTGTTTGCGATTATATTTTACGTTATTGTTCCCGTTTCAATCCAAATTTATTTAAAATATCATTTCTGTTAGAGGGCCTCTATATTCTAAAGTAGTCTGGGCCCCTATTTGGCTAAAAACGGTCATGGCCCTAGCCTAAACCCTGAAGTACAATAAAAGCCATGAAAGGAGTTGTCACTAATCCATTTATACATACACTAGTGGACCGATTACAGAGCTGGGCAATACTTAAATAAAAAAAGACTTAAGTACTAACTTAAGGTACATTTTCGTTACTTAAGACTTATTACTCAATAATTTTGAAATGCCCCTACTTAGTACTTGAACATAAGTACTTGCTAAAAGAGAAAGAGTTAGAAAAACCGTAAGTGAATTGGAACAAGCTAACATAGTTCAAAAGAGCCAATCACCATATGCGTCTCCAATAGTCCTCGTAAGCAAATCAAATGGAGAAGATCGCTTATGTATTGATTATCGAGCGCTTAATGCTGTTACGATTAAGGAACCATTTCCGATGCCGATCGTGGAGGATCAACTGGCACTGTTAGCCGGAAACACAAGATTCTCAACCCTTGACCTGATGGCAGGTTATCACCAGATACCGATTGAAGAAAATTCACGACAGTTCACCGCCTTTGTTACGAATGATGCACATTACGAATTCAACTGCATGCCTTTTGGGCTGGTTAATGCCCCCGGTACCTTCCAGAGAACGATGAACGAATTGTCCGAACGAATGGGCTTAGGAGAAATCGTTTTATATTTAGATGACATCATAATACCGAGTAAAGATATACCTGAAGGTTTGTCTAAGCTGCGCCGATTTTTAGCAATAATTAGCCAAACTGGACTGACATTACGACCACACAAATACGTTCCTGGCGGAACAAATCTCATTTCTTGGACATCGCATCGATGCAGAAGGAATTCTACCTGGAGATCGTAAGACTGATGCTATACGAAATTTTCCCGTGCCGACCGATATACATACAGTGCGCCAATTCTTAGGGTTGACTGGATTTTTCCGCAAGTTTGTACGAGATTACGCCCAGATATCTCGCCCGTTGACAACCCTACTTAAAACAAGGGAACGCACACCGTTCGTTTGGAAGGAAGAACAACAGATGTCTTACGATAAGCTCAAGAATGTCCTATGTAGCGAGCCCGTTCTTACACTTTATCACCCGAAACGTGCTCACGAGGTGCACACAGATGCCAGTACAGCAGGTTTAGCGGGAGTACTCATGCAGGAGCAGCAGGGACAGAGCAATGTTTGGAAACCCGTAGCTTACTATAGCCGTCATTGTACTGATGCCGAGAAACACTACCATAGCTATGAGCTAGAGGTACTAGCCATGGTGGAGACTCTACAGCGATTCCGCGTGTATTTGCTGGGTAAGCATTTCCGACTTGTTACAGATTGCGCTGCTATCAGTTCGACAAAACATACGAAACCATTAATACCTCGAATAGCACGTTGGCTTTTGAGATTGCAGGAGTATGATTGCGAGATAGTGCATCGAGCTGCGTCAAGATTGCTACATGTAGATGCACTCAGCAGAGCTCCCACTGAGCCACCTCAAGAAGCCGACATAGTAACAGCAAATATTATGTATGTGGAAATTGATACGGATGATTGGTTAGTCACGATGCAACGACAAGATTCGAAGCTATTACGAATAATGAGGTCACTTAAGGGAGAAATTAACGACGAGCAAGCGAAACAATTCAATCGAGAATATTCACTAGAGAATAACCGGCTATATAGAAAAATCGAGGCACAGCTAAAGTTCGTGGTACCATCCGCCGTTCGGTGGAGAATTGCAAAATCATGTCACGACGATGTAGGCCACTTTGGGTTAGAGAAGACCATTAAACGAATACAACAGCACTTTTGGTTTTCTCGAATAAGGAAGTATGTTAAGGATTATATCGCTGCCTGTATGAATTGCTGTTATAACAAACATGTGGGTGGAAAAACCGAGGCAGTAATGTATTTTGATGAAGTGACACCTATACCGTTTCGCTTACTGCACCTTGATCACCTTGGACCATTTCCACGAAGCCGACATGGATACACACATATACTAGCAATCTCCGATGCGTTTACTAAGTATCTTGTAGTAAAACCGGTTCGCAGTACGAAAACTCAACCCGTTCTCGGCGCTATCAGTGACCTTACGATGTATTTTGGACTTCCGACTCAAGTAATAACCGATCGGGGTACGGCATTTACGTCAAAGTCGTTTGCAGAGTTTTGCGACATCAACGGAATAAAACATGTGAAAACTGCCGTTCGAACACCTCGCGCTAATGGACAAGTAGAGCGAACCAATCAACTTATCCTAAATTTCTTACGAACTACAGTGGAAGACAAGTTCAGGTGGGACGAGTGCCTACGAGAGCTACAATGGTCAATCAACACTCAACAAAACGCAACTACCGGATTGACCCCAAACAAGCTTATCTTCGACTTCAACCTCCGTGATCTTACTAGAAATCGAATGCTACAAGTTCTGCAGAGCGAACCATTAGAGAACTCAGCAATTCTGCTCATGAGCGATAAACGAGAACAAAACAACGAAAATTCCATTCAGTCTTTTCGGCAGATAGGCTGAAACCTTGGTGTGGACTATACCCGGATTTAGACGCAACAAGAGAAGAAAGATTTTCCGACAACGAAGATGACGTCAAGGATAACGAATACTACGTACCTGAAGGGGCAGAGACTGTCCCATGTCAGGAACGGCCGAGCTGTCACGTTACCTGGCAACGCGAAATAATAAAAAGAACAAGTTCACCTTGATTACGAAAATATTATTGGGAATTGTAGTAGGCCTCGACGATGATGATTTGTTTTGTTTTTTCCGTCCGTGACACCGTAGAGGTTTAATTGTTTTTCCGTGCCGAGATTAAACATACTTTTCACCTCATATCCATTCGATCTTGACACTTCTAATTATTTGAACTTAAGACTTAGTTTTGTACATAAGTACCAAGATTTTTACTTAAGTATTTCTAAGTCTATTAAGTACCTACAAATATCTAACTCTTCGTAGAAAAGCAAACACAATCTCTAGCGCAACTCCTTTTTTGTTGAGTTTTAAAGCACGCAAAGAATTGTCATAGAATGTGCCGCACTCACGCGTCAAAGCAGAACCTTAGACAAACAAGACTGGGCAAGTAGAACAAAACCAGTAACGTCTCGCTCGAATATAAAATCGACGATGCCTCAACTTGATGACATAACCACTGACATGTATAATATGGATTGCAAAAAGTGGGCTTACTTCTATATTGCTGAGTCTTTCGGCCTAAGCACCAAGTACCAACTGAGAGAGAACTGAAAACAACAAATAAATTAGTGGATTTGTCGAAATAAATGTTTTTAAATTAATCATTTAGAGTTATTACTGACAAAGGCTGTTTTATCAAAGACAATTTATTCATTAGATACGCAGAAGAATTTCTAAATGTTTTATTAAAATCACTTCCCGAGCTGCGTGCTCACTTTTTCAACTTCCTGCCAATGATTTTGTCAATGTTGGCACCGACGTAAGAACTCTTTTTCACACAAGCAATTGTGACATAACCAAGGGTAAGCAAGCAATGCCTCGCTCCAATATAAAATCAACGATGCCTCGACCTGATGTAGGGAAGGCCTCAATTTTTTCTTAGAAATTTACTTGACATTTTTTCCTTAGAATTGTTATGCATTATTGGAGCTTTCGACAAGCTATCTCACTCCGTGATACTGTTCAAAATGGAAAAGTATGGGTTTCCCACAACGTTCTTAAAATGGACGGAGTTATATCTAGATAACAGAACATACCAAATTTATTTCCGCCATTCCATCTCTAGAGTCTTGAAAGCTTCGTCTGGCGTACCTCAAGGGAGTCATTTGGGCCCGTTGCTAATTATTCTATCTATTGACGACATTGTCTCCGTAGTGAAGCACTGCAAAGTCTTAATTTATGCTGATGACATTAAACTTTTCGCTCAGATTAAATCTTTTAATGATTGTCAACTGATACAGGATGACCTCCACAAATTTTATGATTGGTGCAAAAACAATAATTTGGTACTCAATATCGACAAATGTGAGGTGATGACTTTCCACAGGAATCTGAATCCTATCTCTTATATCTATGGGTTCTCGGCTTCCTCGATTCGCCGCGTTAGTTCTGTCTGTGACTTAGGTGTTAAATGTGACCACAGATTGAATTTTAACTCCCACATAAACCACATGGTATCTAAGAGTAGTTCTATGCTGGACTTTATAAAACGTTGGTCCCGAGAGTTCTCGAATCCCTCCATAACATTATGTTTATATACTTGCTTTGTGAGACCACTTCTTGAATACGCTAGCCAGGTCTGGTCTCCTTTTAACGGTACACACATCGTCCGTATCGAGTCTGTTCAGCGAAACTTCCTGCGCTTTGCTCTTAGGGACCTACCCTGGAATAACTCATTAATTCTTCCACCCTACGAGGATCGCTTGCAGCTCTTGAATATGCACTCGCTTGAGAAACGTCGCATGGTTGCCGATGTAATTTTTGTTCACCAACTCTTAAACGCGAATGTTGATTCCCCGCTATTACTTGACAAAATCTCTTTCCGTGATAATAGGCACAATTTGAGAAGGCTACCTCTGTTGCATGTCAACTCCTCAAGGTCTAACTTTGGCATGTATGAACCCATTAATCGCATGTGCATTACTGTTAATAATTTGGCTGAGTATTTTGTTGTTGACGACTCTAAGCATGTCTTAAAAAAACGTCTATATAATATTTAATCTTTTGTTAAATTTAATTTAGTTTTTTAACTTTTTGTTCTATGTCGCATTGCATGACATTTCATCTGGTGTTTGGTCTATGTTTAGGGTAACATACTAATACTAACACCGACTAAGTGATGAAACGCATGTATTGTTGACCGTTTATTTATTAAACGTGTCCATGCAGCGAGCTTGTGTTAAGCTGGTTCTGATAGTCATTTAAGATTTTTTTAAATAATGGGTGCTTATGCACGGACGTCTAATAGTTTTTGTGAGTATAGCAAGGAGAGGTGAAAGTTTTACTCTACTTGCTGCACCGAAAACTATGAAAAACTATAAATAGTAGCCACTGGTTACTATACATATTATAGTTTTCAAAAGGTATTGATTTATTAATATCTATTAACTGAACTCGATAAACTTCATTATATTACTGCCAACGTACAAAGATTCTAAAAAAGTACTTTAAAAAGTACTCAGTATTTTTTATAGACTTAGTACTTAGTTACAAGTACTTTTCATACATGCGGTACTTGTACTTACGCTGAAGTACTGAGGCCCCCGGTACTTGTACTTAAGTACTTTTTCTTTGCTACTTGCCCAGCTCTGACCGATTTGCCATTTTGCTTATAAAAATTACAGTAGACCTCATGTAGGAATTTTGAATAGGTGCGCTTCTACAGCTAAAACTGTCGCTCCTCCTACACAAAAATTTGGTTTCTTTTACAAATTGTGGTTCAAGAGATTTTCTTTCTTATGATCTTTGCATGAAAGAAATCCAAGCTACTTTCAGGTATATCACAGCAGAGAATCAAAACAACAAGTTTGTTTTGTGCTCAGTTATTTTTCTTGGAAATTAATAATTAATGGATTTTCCCAAATTTTTTCTACCTACTTGCTACACTTTTTTAAATAACTTTTTTATCTACTCACTAACCCTAGACTAAATAACTTTATAACTTTTTGCGTTAAGGGCGACGATGTGAAATTTTAGGAATAGTTTTAGGGTAGACAACGTGGATGGATTTACGTGGGAGGATTTTTTTATTTAAAAATGACTCAGTGGAGAGCTTGAGGGTAGTAAACAAATTTACTTTTCTTCGACTTTTATGGTGGTGGTGGTAGCTACCCCATTGGGTTTGCCAATATGGGCCGTGTATATGGTCGTATATACATACATATGGGGTGGGTTTGATGGGTTGAAACCCCTTCCATCGTTGTAGCCTATACATTTGTTAATCTGATAAGTCAGATTTTTACCCACAATTCTTTATATGTATCGGCTCGCAATAATTGGTTTTATCATTTTATATCTTTCCTTAGGTAAAACAGCTTTAGGTAAAACGTATGCAAAATAGAGAAAAAACAATAAGTAGTAGGTATAGTATATGTACATACATATATGTATATAATACATCAGTAGGTGGTATATATCAAGATGAGCTCATCAATGAGCTCCTCATGAGCAAACAGATGAACGTATTCACGTTTGAATCAAAACCGGGAAAAAATCATTTATGCACTTATTCTCAGATAGTGTCCATGAGATATTGCATCTCTTTCACTTATTTAGAAATTTATATTTTACTTCTCTTTTGTGCATTTTACAATATTAGATGAGCACTTCGATGAGTACGTTATGAGTGTCACGATGAGCTTATTAATGAGCATAGCAATGAGTGTCATGATGAGTTCCTAAATAAGAATCTGATTTTACGATTGATCTCATATATTTTTCCGAATTCGACGCTGAGGCGTAAGGGTATGGACATAACGTCTTGTTCAACGGAAAAACAATCAAAAAATTTATTCAAATTTTCCTAGTAGAAATGTCATCTGACACGGTGATAACAAGAATAAATATTTATTTATTGCTGGTTTAGTATGTATGGAACAGTTTCGTGATATTTTTTTTTTTTTTTTTTATATTATTAAGCCAAGCTCAGGGGATACCCTATGATGCAAAGCACAGCGTGGCAGGAAGGAGATAGGGAAAGGATTAAGGGATATGAGGAGAGTGGCGGAGGTGCCGATGTATGTCGCCCTTAGTAGTATATGGACACTATAGACCTAAAATAACATTACGTCTGTAAGGGACAGGTAACCCCTGTCCCACTATAGAGCAAATCATATGAGATATGGGCGTATGCACGGGAAAGTGAAAGTTGATGAGACTAAAGTTGCTTTTTGTACCGCTTGTGTGTAAAGTAAATGGCGGAATTGGAAACAACTTCCAGAATATGGAGGTGTGTTTATACTGTGTGACACTATAGATCTGAAAAAATGAGACTAGAGTTGATATGTTCGGACACATGTGAATTCATGCAGTGTACCTGCTCAAGAGGAGGGTTTATATTTTTTGCGTTCGATTCGCGAATGGAACCTGTTCTTCATGGTATATTCGGACACATGTGAATTTATGCAGTGTACCTGCTCAAGAGGGCGGGTTATTTTACGCGTTTGGATCGCAAATCGAACTTGTTTTTCGCACGTGACCGAGGTTTTGTTTACACTTCGTCTTCGTGGGGGGGCTCATGGGGGGATGGGGGCCCATGGGGGGCAAAGTTTGTTGTTTATATTTTTTGTGTTGAAAGCGAAAGTGGTTGGTTATAGAGAAGCGGTGTATAAATGTTGGGTAAGGTAAGTTTTTGCGTCGTTTCGAATTAATGCGATGATCTGAAAAAATGCGGAATGCCAACCCCGAACTGGACCCCGGCCCCGCCGCCCTCGGTACTGAAACCTTGAAGGCTCGTCACAGCCGCATCACACAATGCGCACATACACACATACATGGATCTTAAGTCCATATAAATAGCGGGCATATTTATTTGAAATAATGAGCTCGTTTGAGCATAAAAACCGCATTTATCACTCCTTCTATGATGGCCAAGCTAAAAGCAAAAACAAAACTACCAGTTTACCAGATGATGGATATCACCATAGGCTGTGGAATCACAATCTTCACAGACTAACAGACAACGCTTGCAGACATAATTTGCGTGAGACAAAACTTGTTTTACGGCTTTAATTATTACCAATGCCGCCAAACAAAACAAGAGTAAAAGAAAATGTACAGAACTGCACTTTTAGAATCACATCGTTGCCACTACCGCTTCACCCAATTAAATTTACATAATATCACAAAATTGTGGCCGCTTTGTTATTGCGAACGTGTTTAGGAATGGCGGATCAATGATAATGGTAGGAAGGTGTGAATGCAAACAAAGCAGTTTGTATGAAAAACGTGAAAAAAAAAAGCTGAATCACATTGCCGGCATGTAAACAAGAAGCACGTGCCAGTAAAAACATGTGGACGATTTGGTGAACTTGAATTGAAAAAACAGGAAATATAGGCGATATTAATTCAAAATATTTTATTTTTGCATCTTGCAAATTAAAAATGATGTTAATTGTAAAAACTAAAAATAAACGCATACTGCCCACGTTTTATAAAGATTCTCTTGAGGTTAAAAACCATTGATCTGGCTAAAACAAAACCACAACCGATCATTGGATAAAGTTTAAGGCTTTGTAATAACTTATGTTGAGTTCGATTCGCTTCGAATGAATCTGTTTCTTTAAATTTTTTTAATAAATAATAAAATTGTTTTTTTCTATTTTCTCAAACTTTTCATTTCTTTCTTCTTTTTTCATTTTTTCATTTGTTTTTCAAATCACACAATTTCGCTATTTGTGACCTGTTGATGAGTCAAACCAAGACTTGAAACTTGTCACCAAAAATTAATGGGTTGTGTGATGAAATAACAAATTAGAACATTTTTTAGCTTTTGCTATATACCGGAGAATCCCAAAAAATTCTTTCTTGAACAAAATTAAGTTTAACCCGGTAAAAAGTCCAAAAGAGTAATCTTTTTATTTATTAAAACTTACAGGTTAATTTTTAACCTCAAGATTTTTCTTTAATGTTTTTAGATTTAAATATTTAATGCTGAGCTTTCTAATTCTAATCTGCAATAGAACGCAAATTAAAACTTGCAGGTTGGCCTTTAACCCCAAGATTTTTCTTTAAAGTTTTTAGATTTAAATGTTTAATGCTGAGCTTTCTAATTCTAATCTGCAATAGAACGCAAATTAAAACTTGCAGGTTGGCTTTTAACCTCAAGATTCTTCTTTAATGTTTTTGTATTTAAATATTTAATGCTGAGCTTTCTAATTCTAATCTGCAATAGAACGCAAATTAAAACTTGCAGGTTGGCTTTTAACCCCAAGATTATTCTTTAATGTGTTTATATTTGAATATTTAATGTCGAGCTTTCTAATTTTAATCTGCAATAGAACGCAAATTAAAACTTGCAGGTTGGCTTTTAACCCCAAGATTATTCTTTAATGTGTTTATATTTAAATATTTAATGTCGAGCTTTCTAATTTTAATCTGCAATAGAACGCAAATTAAAACTTGCTGGTTGATTTTTAACCCCAAGACTGTTTTAATGTGTTTATATTTAAATATTTAATGCTGAGCCATGCAATTGCTAGTACATACATGCATATATAATTATAAGCGCCATAGCGCATTGTAATTGAATAAAAATTTAATTTGTGTTCTATTACAGATTAGAATTAGAAAGCTTGAGATTGAATATTTAAATCCAAACACACATTAAAGGATAATCTTGAGGTTAAAAGTCAACCGACAAGTTTTAATCTTTATAATGATCAACTAAAATGGGTTTGAATTTTGCTGCTTGGGTTTATTATCAGATGGCAAATCATTAGAAATTTTATGAATGCGAGTTTTCTTTTATCAGCTGCAAATTACATTTATCTATTTTTATAATTTTTACGCTTATCATTATATATGCATGTACGTACCAACAATCGCATATGTAAAATACCAAATCTGAAAAATTTATATGACTTGAAAAATCAAACAACCCAACAACTGTCTACCAGGCGCTCATTTTATGTGTGGAGATATACATGGCAGAATCAAAGTGAACAACAAGCTTGGTTAATGCGCTTGCGAGCTCATGGACAAATCTCTTTTTTCTTTTAGGCCCCTTGTTTTCTTTTAGGCCGCTTGTTTAGTAATTGTCGAGTAACTTCAACTTACGTCCGATATCATCTACATTAATTATTTGCATTAAACTCCCAACACATATCATATAATATGATATACTTAAAGCGTTGATTCATTCAATAAAATTAATATGACCGCACCTTTCACCTTTCAGTTTATCAAGCTGTTAAACTGTATACACACCGGTAAATTTTGTTTTTCCAAAAACTTATTTTGTTTATATCCACACCTTCCTAGCTTTCCATACATATACTTAAAGATCATTGATCCCCCATTCCTATACACGCTAGCAATCCCATGATCGACGTGTATAAACAAATTTTCGATATGTGAAGAACAAGTTTGAGTCAAGGAATGGATTGATCATCAGCAAAATTTGATTGATAGCATGGCACTCAACATAAGTTATCACAAAGCCTTAAACTTTATCCAATGATCGGTTGTGGTTTTGTTTTAGCCAGATCAATGGTTTTTAACCTCAAGAGAATCTTTATAAAACGTGGGCAGTATGCGTTTATTTTTAGTTTTTACAATTAACATCATTTTTAATTTGCAAGATGCAAAAATAAAATATTTTGAATTAATATCGCCTATATTTCCTGTTTTTTTTTCAATTCAAGTTCGCCAAATCGTCCACATGTTTTTACTGGCACGTGCTTCTTGTTTACATGCCGGCAATGTGATTCAGCTTTTTTTTCACGTTTTTCATACAAACTGCTTTGTTTGCATTCACACCTTCCTACCATTATCATTGATCCGCCATTCCTAAACACGTTCGCAATAACAAAGCGGCCACAATTTTGTGATATTATGTAAATTTAATTGGGTGAAGCGGTAGTGGCAACGATGTGATTCTAAAAGTGCAGTTCTGTACATTTTCTTTTACTCTTGTTTTGTTTGGCGGCATTGGTAATAATTAAAGCCGTAAAACAAGTTTTGTCTCACGCAAATTATGTCTGCAAGCGTTGTCTGTTAGTCTGTGAAGATTGTGATTCCACAGCCTATGGTGATATCCATATCTGGTAAACTGGTAGTTTTGTTTTTGCTTTTAGCTTGGCCATCATAGAAGCTCGGTGAAAAAAAATTTTTGTATAATATGGTAAGTCAAAAATATTACTTTTAAAACTTTTTATGTCTATAAAATAATATGATTAACCAATTCAGGCAAACTCCACATCGGAATTGTTGACAACAATCGGAAACGAGCCATCGTATAAACTTTTGAGAGCTGCAGAGTTGGAAACTGATAAGGAATATAAAATCAACTATTTCAAGTATGTGAAAACGCAGTACGGCCAAAAATTAACGGTTTACCTGGATGGTAATTCATATATATACCTTCCAAATCGATTCTCCGAAAAAATAAAAACGCAAAAACAGCTGGATGAAATCAACTCTATTCAAAATTATTTTATTGTTTTAACGAGTAGAGACGTGGAGAACAAGTTTCTTCAGTTTTCATTCATTCAAAAATGAAAAAATGTTAAACGATTGTAATAAAAATACTTGACTGCTATTAAACACGCATCATCGCATTAATTCGAAACGACGCAAAAACTTACCTTACACAACATTTATACACCGCTTCTCTATAACCAACCACTTTCGCTTTCAACACAAAAAATATAAACAACAAACTTTGCCCCCCATGGGCCCCCATCCCCCCATGAGCCCCCCCACGAAGACGAAGTGTAAACAAAACCTCGGTCACGTGCGAAAAACAAGTTCGATTTGAGATCCAAACGCGTAAAATAACCCGCCCTCTTGAGCAGGTACACTGCATAAATTCACATGTGTCCGAATATACCATGAAGAACAGGTTCCATTCGCGAATCGAACGCAAAAAATATAAACCCTCCTCTTGAGCAGGTACACTGCATGAATTCACATGTGTCCGAACATATCAACTCTAGTCTCATTTTTTCAGATCTATAGTGTCACACAGTATAAACACACCTCCATATTCTGGAAGTTGTTTCCAATTCCGCCATTTACTTTACACACAAGCGGTACAAAAAGCAACTTTAGGCTCATTAACTTTTACTTTCCCGTGCATACGCCCATATCTCATATGATTTGCTCTATAGTGGGACAGGGGTTACCTGTCCCTTACAGACGTAATGTTATTTTAGGTCTATAGTGTCCATATACTACTGCCCTTAAACTTTTGCAGGTTGTATGCCGGAGGAAAGACAGAAGATGGTAGACTGTTCCACATTCGCACAGTTCGGGATAAGAAAGCATCACGGAATTTAAGTGTACGGCCGAAGGTAATTTGAAGGGTAAAAGGATGAGCGCGGGATGCAGCGCGGGTATTGCGTGCAGGAACTATTCTACAAGGGATCAGACTAGATATTTCATCAGAACATTGGCCATGCATATAGCGATAAAGGAGCGAAAGGCATCCAACATTGCGACGGTGCTCGAGCGAGTCGATATGACGAGTAATTGCCACATCGCCAATGAGCTTGCAGGCTCTCTTTTGGACAATATCCAATGAAGCTAAGGCTATGCGACCAGCCCCGGCCCAGATATGGGAATTGTATTCCATTATGGGTCTGATGTAGGACTTGTAGAGGAGCGCTATATTTGATGGGCTGAAATATTTCTTACACCTTTTCAAGAAACCAAGACATTTGGATGCTTCTTTGGCAACCGAGAAGATGTGATCTGTCCAGCTTAACTTACTGGAAATATTAATGCCAAGAATTCTTAGTGACGGTGATTCAGAAATTAATGCACCATCAAACGAAACGGGAGTGGTTAAGTGATGGTCTTGTTTTAATGAGATGAGACAGCTTTGGGTCTTAGATGCATTGAATTCGACGCGATTCACTTTGCCCCAAGCGAGAATATTGTCAAGATCGTTATTCAATGATCTAATCATGCAGTCTCGTTTAACACATGCGGCGTTGCCTCTGGAATCCGCAAGGGTGTCAAAGGAGTATGCGAAATCAAGGGTACTGTCATCAGCAAAGCTATGGATAGGATTGAAAGTAAGGGAAAGCAGATCATTAATGAAGATTAGAAATAGAGTCGGAGAAATAACAGAGCCCTGGGGGACACCGGCATTAATAGGATGAGGATCAGATATAACGCCATCTAATACAACTCGTATTTGGCGACTAGATAAAAAACTTTCAATCCATAATAGAAGAGGAGGGGAAAGACCAAGTGCTTTGAGTTTGGCTAAAAGGGCTGAATGCCAGACTCTATCAAAGGCCTTTGAAATATCTAGAGCAACGATTTTGGACCAAAATTGTGAAGACTACGATTCCAACGTTCCGTAAGAAAAGTCAGCAAGTCTCCAGATGAGCGTCCGTGCCGGAAGCCGTATTGGCGATCGTTGATTAGCTGATTGGTTTCCAGATACTTCATTAATTTGGAGTTAATGATAGATTCAAAAACCTTTGAACGAATCGAAGTGATTGCAATTGGTCGATAATTTGAGGGATCGCTACCCTCTCCTTTCTTGGGAATATCCAATGAGATTTAATGAATGCTCATCAGGAGGCTCATCAGGACTTAATTTTCTATATGTTTCTTCATGAATTGCAAACACCTTGATGCTTTTCAGTCAAATTAGTATTGGTTTACATAATAACTGTCCCTTAAGGGGCAAGAGTCAAGGTAAAACTACTAGGGTTACTTTGATACACCGTACCTTAATCGCAATGGTATTTTGAATTTTGATTACATTTTAAACGGAATATGCATTTTTTCAGATATTATACGGTAATTTATTTATGAGTGACGAAAGAGCAAACGCCTTCTGCATTTTTTCCAGACCTCGTTGTTTCAATGTATGCGTGTCGCAAAAACTTATTTACATAAAAAGTTCTCAAGCATATAAAGTTTTTATGAGTGCTGGAACTAAAACATTGTTACTGACAAGCATTAATCTGTCCGTTTTGTTTTACTATAATTTTATATTAAATATTTTTTAAATTATCATTTTGAAATACGTTTTAATACGTTTTAATTTGTAATTAAATATTGTGAAATTGAAAGTTTTAAAATATTTTTTTATGGAGAAGATTCAAATAATTTCGAAGATAGTCTCTCGACAGGAAGCGGAGCATCCACAGATTCGTGACTGGAATTTGATTCTGTACTAGATTTATCAGCGTGACCCCTCTTCAAGCTTTCCCGCGCTTAATTGAAATAAACACTGTTAATAAAATGACAAAAATCATTATCAAAATTGTCTGGATTCAAATAGAAATTAGATTCCGAAGGAAGGCGCAGAGTTTTCTCCAAGCAATTTCTTAAGAAAAACTTGAAACTTGATGACGACGTTTACTGTTTCAATCAGATTCGTTAGTTACTATGAAAATCAATAAATTCTTCCACCAAAAATTTTGCAAACTTAATTTTTTTATCTATCCTATAGTAGAAAAATGTACTTACAAAGTCATACAAAAAATAAGTTTGTAAAAAGTCTTTACCTTTAGGTTTTTGCAAAGGTTTTTTTTCCATTCGTTCATATACAAACGATTATTATCGACTTTGGTTTTTTAAAAGATGTTGCCAAAGCTCAGGCAGTAGTACAGCCTTGGCAGGGAAGGAAGAAGGGATAGGGAATTGAGGATTATTGGGTTGAGACAAGTAGGAGATAGTGCGCATTACGCTTAAATGTGTGTAGCTCATAGAAAACCAGAGGATAGCAAGCTGTTCCACATTCGTACTGTTATGCTTATAAAGGATTCACGGAATTTCACGGTACGGCCGAATTTGACTTCAAGGGTGTGAGGGTGAGCTCGGATTACTTTACAGCTCGTATGGTACGCATAGTTAGAATTCTACAAGGGATTAGGCTAGAAATTTCGTCAGAGCAATGACCATAGAGGTAGCGATAAAAGAGAGACAGACATCCGACATTACGCCGGTGCTCTAGGGAATCAATAGTTGCTATTGATATGTCATCATCACTGATAAGCCGGATGGCCTTCTTTTGGGCTTTTTCAAACGCGGACAATGCAGTGCCTTCAGGCCCTGCCCAAATATGGGAGTTATATTCTAATTTAGGTCTGATATGAGACTTGTAGATTTGCGCCAAGTATGATGGAGTAAACTGTTTCATGCGTCTTTGCAAGAAGCCCAGGCATTTCATCACGGGAATCTGCTATAGAATCGAACGGGTACACGAAAACAAGGGTGCTGTCGTCTGCAAAACTATGAATAAGATTGAAAGTAAGAGATAGCAGATCATTAACAAAAATGAGGAAGAGAGTAGGATTCTAGAACCTAGCGGTACACCGCCAATATAACTTGAACTAAATGGCTGGAGAGAAAACTATCAGTTCATTTAAAGAAAAGACCTAATGCCTGAAGTTTAGCTAAAAGAGCAGGATGCCAGCACAAAAGCCGTATTGGCGATCGCTAATAAGCTGATTAGTTTGTAGATATTTCATCAATTGGGTGTTGATGAGTGTTTCGGAAAACTTCGAAGTAAGGGCAATTGGTCTATAATTTGAGGGATCGTTTGCCTCTACTTTCTTGGGTATTGGCTGTACAGGTGCAAGTTTCATGCCAAAGGAAAGACTCCTTTCGAACAGGATAGGTGAAATAGTTTGCGTTGAGGTTTAGCTAAAGAAGAGGCGCAGCATTTGAGTACCAGGCGCGAAATACCATCAATCCCAGCAGCCGTAGATACATTGAGACCTGCAAGCACTTACAGATGATGCGTTCGATGTCTTACAAGAAATTCGACGTCTGTAAAACATGGAACAGATTTTTTTTTGTATAAAAATCCTAATTCAGATCAATTTTCATATTTAGAATTGACTGGACATTTCTTATAAGTAAATAAATTAAATTACAAACGAGTGATCTGATTCAGAGTAACACAAACAGTTGGCTTACTCTGAATCAGAAAGAAGGGTTTACAAAAATTTGACGGATTTTCAATCGGCACTTTCTTCGTGTAGACGACTTAATTTTTTTTTTTTTTTACTACAGTAAAACTGAAAGCGAACTATTCTCTATAAAAATAAGTTAAATGGGGGATCATATATTTTGTAATTGCGGGTCCTTTTTACAACAAACGTTTCGATAATTTCCGTTTAGAGGCTTCAATTATGTGTGTAGTCTACTGGAAAATTCCTAGGCTTCATTAAAAGTTATAGTGGGAGCAGTAATACTTATTCACAAAAATTCATATGCATTAAAATTGGCTATTTTTATGGCGGCTTAGCACTTGAAATCCAATTGACCGACGTTTAACTAGCCAATACTTGAGATTAGTAGCCGTCACCATTCCTTTACCGGCGTCATTATACAAACCAGTCTGCTTGTCAAATATCAGCCTGAATCCTCTTACCAACATAACTAACTATTCCTGAAAATTATTAATTAATAGAAATGACACATTTTTCTCCTTCTATTCGGAACATGCTCTCCAACTCGAAAGTATTGGCATAAAATCAAGCGCTCATTAATGTTGTCTTACTTTTAAGTAAAGGAATGCAGGAAAAACTAACGAGTTCAGCAATTCTTCCGTAAAGCGAGTTATTTATTCCCAATATAATCTGCATTCCAACCACAGCACACCTCTACTCAGCAAAGCACACGTCTTATAAAAATTAAACAACTGCTCGGACTGTCTAGGTTTTTTGAAAAGCATTTGATAACAGATTTGAGCGCAGCTGCCTTTCGGAAAAGCCGAAAAATGTTAAATCTGTGTCACCAAGGTTTTTCTTTGCAGTGGTAACAACAAAATCCCCAGTAGGTACCTATACAGATTACGACTACCCATAATATCTATACTGTCTTGATTGCTGGTCGTTGTGTACTCACTCAATCTTTCCTGTCCTCTTGATATTGTGCAGTAGGTCTTGGTTTTTAATGCTCATTTTCTACCTAACATAGACCGGAAAAAGGAAAGTGTTCGATCGTTTTGGGCATTCCAGGCATGATAGACACTTTCAATTGTGAGCGACAGCATTTTGTCCTCTCGAGCTCCTAAAGAAGGTGAAGGTCGGTGAACTTTCTCTTAGCCTCGGCGATGAAGACTTTTGTCCACCTAAAAGCACTGAAGTCCGTTCAACATAGTCAATCCAATCATTCTCTTAGCTTCTGGGTGGCTCATTTGTAGCTGATCTTTTGCCGATCACGATTTCTATCAATCATAGAACTCTCCCTTAGAAAACTCCCAAAAAACAAAAGCACGAGTTTGCCTCATCGAAGCAATCGCTCTACTATCGTGTGTGATACGATTCCGTACAGGTATTACTAGGTATCAAATGTTACCTACATATATATCTAATTAATGTGTTCACACATCTTTCAAGGACCAAACTGCCTACATTTGATGCATAAACATGACTTTGGTTGGAAAAAACAAAGGTGGAAGAATACAAGAATGCCATACAGAATTGTTGAAACTGAGTGCGATGAGACTATTCAACCAAAACAGTGATTTGCCTTTTTAATTATCATCGAGCGCCATTTGTCCATTTTTGTCGAAAGTATTATTCCTAAAACTAGCGTAGTCCAATATCGGACCCAGATCGTGGCAATGGTAGACAATTTTGAGGCTGATTCATTACCAGCTCTGTTATATCATTACCAAGTGGAAAAAAGAAAAAAAAATTGTTTAAATAAGTAGGTATATAGGAATTTGACAAGATCCACGTGAAATACAGAGTTACAAGAGAGGTTCTTATTACAATTCAACCATCCAAGGCATTTTTCAAGAGTGGTGTGCATAATTTAACAAAATCGAAATGAACTATGCTTTTCATAATACGCACCCAAACATTGAGGAATACATGGCCTGTTTACAGAAATTAATAGGCCATAAAACTCTCACAACTTCTATTAAACTAATTATGTGAGAAGACCTGGACCAGTGAAATAGGTATAGTCGCGGAGTAAATCTTGGCGGTATCATTACAACTTCAGATGCCTAAGGTCAACTAGGAAACTAAAACAATCTTCACTATGCTAGCAATAAATAATGCAGAAATAAAAATAATGAAATATCGGAATACTTCATCGGTGACGGACTCACGATCTCATAATATACCTATTCATGGTATAAAGACTACTACTGCTAGTCCTTATACCATGTACCTACCTATAAAAATTCCAATACTTCATACTGACATAGTTGCATTTTATCGCTATTAGTTAATTATAGAAAATAGAAAATTCTTAATTATATGGAAATTATTAGAAAAAAAAAAATAGCATCATGAAAAAGTACATATTTCCCCCCTTACCTAAATTGGCTTTGGAAATTCTGTCGCGCATCACAATGGACTACCTGCTGCACTGAGGCTGACAATGATAACTATCGCGTCGTTTGCCTTCTCCTCTTCCAAAAGTTGAAAATATCTGCTTCAATTTCATTGGAGAATGAATAAAATATACACACATTTTACGATTCTTTATTTTGGCCATAAGAGAGAAAGAGACAGAAATAAAGCTAATTGTCACATTGCCTTCTCCTCTTCCAAAAGTTAACGAACTTAACGAATATTTCAGTCATGCGCAGTAGAAAAAATTTTACATTTTTGTGATCTGAAATTGGCTGATCGCCTGGTATTCGCTGTTTCTTTAAAACATACAAGAGTGAATGGGACCGACAATATTACAAATTCAACAAGCACATTTGGACTGGTATGGTTTTATTTTTCTAAACTAGTTATACTCTGCCAATAGATGGCTCCGGGGGTATCGAAATGAAAAATTTTTTAACTTGTGAAATAAATTTTTTTGTAATTTAGTAGCTTGAAAAGTTTTTCAATTTCATAGTGTAATTTATATTTAACTTGGTTTTTAAGTTTTGCGTAGGCATGGAAATAACAATGGAAAACAAAATGTAAGTACATACATAGGTATATCAAATAAGAAAGTTTTTAAATGTTCGTTTTTTTCTTACGCGATGAGAACGGGTTTGGCTTTTTAAAAACCAAAAATTTTTAAACATTTTAAAATGGAAAATTACTGCAGCAGCAGTGCTTCTGTCGATTTTCTTGTTCTTTTAATTGCCGTCGTCTTATCCGAATTTTATTTTCATGCCCTATTTTGCTAGTGTGGCTTGAGGAGCTTACCTTTACCAAAACGCTCTATTCATGTTGCTCTATTTTAATAACGATCATCATTACGAGCGTTTACATTATTACATTTAAGCTGGTACCTACCTACCTACTTATTACATTTTCCTATGCTGCTTCCTTATTTTTTACTTATACTACGACCTAATTTCCCTTGACCCCATTTTGGTAGCAACAAAATTTATTTTCACACTAATTTTTTCAATTGTTGTAATGCCAGTAATGCACTCGATAGTTACAGCCTTATGAAGATGCAATTCAATTCAGCATTTATAGCACCCGCACTGTCAAAAAATCACTTCAATGCATTAAACAAGGCCTTGCGTTCATACAAATGTGAATGACTATTTCCGCTAAATTTAAATTATTTTTTTTACTATGAAATATTTTAAGTAGAATTCGTAACTGCCTGATAATGAGTGGAAACTAAGCTGAGCCCATAACTAACATAAAGTCTTGGCGTTATTGCCTTTATTTAGTATAGATGTTGAGGGATAGGTAGATGATGGTGGGAGTCCTTTGAAAACTATGTGATACTTCACACTGTTGATATGGGTATTATTATACAAAACCAACCTAGTTGAGAGGCTATGCGATGTTCTGGTTAATGTGTTCTCCGAATGATGAAATTATTTCCATGGAGAGAAATTGTAGGCTTAATACCCTCGCCATTAAAACTTTAAAAATTTTGAATTAAAAATTCAAAATGAAAATAAGTTTCAAATGTAAATAAACTTTTTTATTTTAAGTTGTAGGCGTTCTAGAATTATTACGGGTCTGGTGTTGCTCAAAATAGTAGCCTTGATTCGTCCTTTGAATCCCTATGCGCTTCAATTGAAATTAGGAATATAAGTATCATCATCAGTTCAGTTGATCTTGATGTACTCATTGTCGAAAGTGAAGCTTATAAGAGGATTCTTTTCCGAAGCTTTTATAGCACCCGCATTCAACTCGAGTCGGCATTTTTATGCCCGTTGAATAACTTTCGCTCATATTCTGATTAAGATCTTCTATCTAAACCCTAATTGCACTATTACGACTTTTGATTTAGATACTGATACCTAGTTCTTTTCGGGTCTTTTTTCTGTTATCAGTAATTTCTTGGTGACGTTATGAATATGTCTCTTAAAGAATTTACGCATTTTAAAAATCTTGTCTCCATAATACCTGTAAGTTATTTTTTATATTTTTTTTTAGTTTCATACATATATTCCCTCAAAATTTCATTAAAACTCGGAAACAAATTTTCAATTCTTCTTACTCTAAAAATTTGGTGACTATTTATTAAACCAAGCTCAGGGATACCCTATGATGCAAAGCACAGCACGTCGAGATAGGGAAAGGATTAGGGGAAATGTGGAGAGCAGCGGAGGTGCTGATGTATGTCGGAGGAAAGACAGAAGATTGTTATATATTCGGGAGAAACCTGGGTCGATAAGTCACTCTTGACCTTCAGACACTTCAGACACTTTCACCTTGATTACTCACTTTCAGATTTAGGGGGAATATCCAAACAAACCACAACACTGTACTTCGTGCAATTGTAGCTTTATTTCTCTTTTTTGTTAAACCTGTAACTGCCACTAATCTGTTAATTCACAGATAACTTTTTTAACAAACGAAACATTTATTCACAGATAACTTTTTTAACAAACGAAACATTTATACTTTATTATACTAGAATTCCTTTTAATTATTTATGCCGATAACATTTCTAATATTTTGCCAAAGGCGACCAATCTTTTTTCTTCTATTTTACAGACCGGGAAATTCATTCGCGAGGCGACCGTACCGCAATCCAAAAATCAACTCCTATATCGTTCGCGCTCAAAAACCGACTGTTCTCAACTTGATTTTTTAAATCTCAAGTCTAATTGTTCAGGATAGGAAAATGCTTAATTAGCATTCCTATCCTGAGAAAATTATTTACCGCTGGGCATGTTTAAACATGCCCAGAATTATCGCGACGAACGATGGTTGGAATTGAAATTTGATATTTTCATAAATATCCAACCATCGTCGTGCTATCGTGCATACATTGTTGCGATCACAATGTATGCAGCTCGCGACAATTCGCTGATAAGAGCTTTTTCGGTGAAGACTTGATCGTTTCAGTCTTCACTGAAGTAAAATTTCACGCGCCCGATATGTATGTATGTATGTATGTATGTACATACATATCGTATTTACGACAAATCTTACTGAAGGTAAGATTTGTCGTGGGGCTTTTGTTTTTTTCTAATGAAACGACTTGGGATGAAACTTAAAACTTCTATTTTTCCCAAGTCGTTTTTATGGGAAAATATTTTGGTTTTTGTGCAAAGGAATTTGAAGAAATTGCTGATGGCAATTTCTTCGCCTTGTTTGGAGATAAGCTAACCATGTTTTAAGCATGATTAGCTTATTTCCATTTATGAAAATTAGATATTTTTTAATGATTTTTTCAATGATAATTATTACTTATAATTATCATTGTTAACCCTTTTTAGGTATACAACAATCCTTCCCCCTGCGAAAAAGAGGATTATTCTTTGAAGAGGAATAATTCTCAGGGGAAGTTGTTGTTGGGGCTTTTTCGGTGGTTCGGTTCTTGATCGGATTGGCACTGGTTTTTTGGCTTGACATATTTTCTTATTTTACAAAAAAGGAATTTTGTCATCTTATTTTCTAAAGTTTGTTTTCAAATATTTATTCCTATTCTATTCTTATCTCTTACTTATTTAAAATTTTTTTGCTAATTTCTACTGTTTTTTTTTTTGTTGTTGCTAATTATGTGTATTTCTGCTTTAACATTTATTGGTATATTATGTTCTATTCTGATGTTAGTGGTTATTTAATTTTTATGCTAGGTTAGTTTTATTACATTATTTATTTTGTTTATTTTACTTGTAATCCTATTTTTGTTTTCTTATTTATTTTTATTTATATTGTTTATTATTATTATTTAACACTAGCGGGGGAGGATATCTTTTACTTCCTTTTGTTTTGAGTATACATATATATGTTATTATTACCCTATTTTACCTTAAGTCTAGGCTTTAATAATTATTTATTTATGTTCTCTCCCCTTTCGTTTTCATTATTATTTATTATTACTAACTGATTTATTTGGGGTTAATAGAAACCCCTTACATTTATTTTTTCTGTGTTCTAGTACCAGTGATAATGCTGATGACCATTTGAAGTGGTGATACTATACCACTTGCACTGACCTAGTAGGTGGCAAGGTGCGGGTCCTTTTTAGAGGGGTAGGTTCGATTATTTCGATTTGTTTGATTTGTTCCTCCGCCTCTGGGGTTTTCTTAGGCTTGCGTGAACGATAATTTTTTATGAATGGGACTAGCCATTTGGCGACCAGGTACAGTACCATACATGTGATGACAACACCAGTTAAGGATACTGATGTTGCAGCTAGGACATGTGTAGGGTGGTGACTGATATGAGGAACTATTTTTTCTAATTTTTTGTCCAGTTCTTTTAATGACTGGGTACCTTCTAGGATGATGCTGTTAGTGTCATCTCCTGAATATAGTTCTGTCTGTATTTCTTCCGACGGTATTTTTTCTTTGGTTTCATTAAGATATTTTTCTACCATTTGCTCTAATGGAGCGATATTTGGGAAGTAGTTGGGTTGTTTGAGACTCAATTGCTGGATATTCTCTGCCTCATAATGTAGGATTTGTGATCCTACTTGTAATTGACAGGGATGGTTGATAGTAATTATTCCTTGGCCTTCTATTTTTGAAGTTAGGAATTGTTGGGTACACTGAAGGTGTACAATTGTTGGTTCTATCAACGAGAATATCCAAGAATTTGGTTTACTTAATTTAATAAGTAGGTCTCTGGGAGGTATTTGCGCTCTAAATTGACACGGTGGCTCTTCCTTTAATGGATTAAAGAGCAGCTTCACTACGCATTCTTTGGACATTGTAGCCTTTGTTATGGGAATGCCTAGCTTAGCGATGTAAGTGTCCTCTTTGGAAGATTGAGTGATCTTTTTGAAGATTTTAAGATCTTGTGTTTTTAACAATAGAATATCCTGTGTCTGTACCTGGTGCGCTACGTGCGAGTACTGTATTTCGGGTACCAATGATTGTTTTTTACTAACATGGATAGGGAAACTATGTATCCTATACAACTTCATTCGTGGTAAATTGAAAATCGGAAGTTGTATTCTAATAACTAATTTGTCTTGGACTATACGAGCCTTTGTTTCCGCTGTCTGATATAACAGGGAGAGACAATTTTGTGCATCTGGGCAAGTAGCGTGGGACTTGTGGTATATCTCTAATAAACTTTTGGGAGACACCACTAGCGGATGCAACTGGTGATTTTTACTGGAGATTATTATGTCGAGTAAGGCTTGTTGCCTGTACTCAATCTCGACAATTTGTAAGGTCAGGCTTGAAATTATCTCCTGCCTTAATTGTCTCATTAGTAAATCATCAGTGATATTTTGCATTCTATTTACCTGGAGATTTATTTGACGTTGTCTTTCCTGCAGAGATGTCAGTGGCTTTTGAATTTGTTGGAGTGTAGTTTTGACTACACTGATCTGCTGTCTTTCCAGGTCGGCTAGTGCTTTTGTATTTGTTTCGAGCTCCTCGAGTCGACTGTATACCTCTTGTTCATTAGTGCTGTCCATGGTCCCGAATAGGTAGTGCATTGCATTGCCTATTCCATCGAAGATGGATCTTGTTGATCTTGATTTGGGGACCACTTCTCGAATGACACTTGTTCTTCTCTTGATATTTTCTAAGAGAGAATGAACGTGTTTTTGCTGTACCAGGCATAGCTCATCGGTTTGAGAGCGATTCGAACATAGTCGGTGAACTAAGTGCTCCGCCTGTTCTGCCATAAGCGTTTGGTTGTCCAGTTCCCTTAGGTTGATCTCCGTTAGTATATTCCATGTACTCTGGTATACTTGTAATTTTCCTAGGTCCTCATACAGTATTCCTGTATTGTTCAGGGGACTTATTGTGTAGGCTTCCGTTTGAGTTTGTCCCATTGCCAGATGGAAGCAGCATATTAACACCAATATGTGCTTCATGCTCTGTAGAAAATGAAGGATAGGCTTCGTTAGTCAATTAGTCGTACTAGATGATCTTGTGTGTGTAACTAGAAGAACTTAATTTAATTGTAGAATTTTGTATGATGGGAACTTATTTGCTAAAAGAAAGACGAGGTAGAACAGGATAGGAGGACTGTAAGCCGGTTCCTGCTAAATCTCGTCAAAAGATGAGCATTGTATTCTTTCAAAAGTTTAATTAGGGAATTGGTTAATTTACAACAATGGGTTTATTTGTTATATGTTCAGTTTTATTTACGTAGCGTATTTTTTATTAATTTAAATAAAATTTAGGTAAAGTTTGACTTCATGAGTCATAGGGAGTAATCCCAAGTACGGAACCTTTAAGTAGGTAGTTATTAGTTTAACTGGCGAAAATTTGTTTCAGTGGGACTTATTTTCTAAAGGTGTATGTACCAGTGTACTACTCGTAATAGGGCTTTAAACGGTTGTTGTGTACTACAACCTGCCGTTTGCCTATTTTTATGGTGGTGTTTGTTGGACTAGGTACGTTGATTACCAGATATGGGCCAACCCAGATTTGAGACAACTTGTGTTTGCGGCTTTCACTTTTGAGGAGGACTTTGTCTCCTAGGTGGAAAGTGAGAGGCCTGACTGTTTTGTCGTAATATGCCTTTGAGCGTTGTTTGCTGGCTAAGAGATTTTTACGAGCCGTGGCATATGATCTTTGTAATCTGTATTTGAGCATATGGTAATAACTTTCGTGGTTATATACGGGCTCAGGGTCCCGTTTTAAATTAGTCGGGACATCCGCTGTGAAGCCGTAAAGGCAATCCATCGGGGTTAGTTTAGTACCCTCGTGTACACTGTTATTGTACACGAATGCAGCGGTTCGTAGGAATTGATCCCATGTTTTGGGATTCTCGTCTACGATTGTACGCAGATATTCGATTAATGGTCTATGGGCACGTTCTAGTGCTCCATTAGACTGTGGATGGTATGCGGAAGTTTGTAACTTCTTCACCTTTAGCAGTTTGCAGACCTTCTTGAATAGCTCACTCAGGAAATTAGTTCCCTGATCGGTGACTATTCTCTTTGGAATGCGATAACGCGTGACAATCTCATTGAAAAAGATTTGCGCCACCGTTACTGCTTCTCCATTTGGTATGGCATACCAATCGACAAACTTGGTGAGATTATCTTGAAACGTTAAGATATATTTATTACCTGATATGGTCTCTTCTAGTGGACCTACTATATCGAGGTAAACCTTGTCGAAAGGTTGTTCTGCGATGTCCGTTATTACCATTGGCATCTTGAATTGTGGCGATGCCTTCATTGTTTGGCACTTAGGGCATTTTTTTATGTACTTTTTTATATCGCTAAGCATGTGTCTCCACCAATACTTGCGTCTGATTCTTTTATAAGTCTTAATGACACCCTGATGGCCGCCGAAAGGAGAGTCGTGGTAATCCTTTAGGATTGTTTGAACTTCCTTGGGGCTCGTGATTATCTCAGGTGCCTTGACTGGACTTATTTCTTGTTCAAGCGTAGCAGGGGGTTGTATTTCCGCCTCTGGGAGTTTAGTTTCTTTATCCTCCGCTGCCGTGGGCGGTGTTTCAGCGCTGGAGCTAGTATTGGCCTCTTGGGCTTTTTGTTTTTGAGCTCTGGTCACGGCGAAGCAATGAGCGGGTTTCTTTGTTTTCTTTTTACTTGGGGAAAAGCTTTCCTCCACATCTGAGTCCATAGTGTGGTGGACTTGGGCTTGTACCGTTAAAGTGTTGCCTGTATTGTCTTCGATTAATACTTGTGGAATGCGGCTTAATGCATCCGCATTGGTATTATACTTCCCTGGTTTATATTCGATGGTATAATCGAATTCCGATAATTTGTGGTGAAATCTCACCAAACGGGAAGTCGGGTCTTTAACGTTAAAGACACCTTTGAGAGGCTTGTGGTCAGTATAGACCGTGAATTTCCTGCCTTGGAGGTAGCATCGGAAATTCCTAGTGGCCCAGACTATAGCCAATAACTCCTTTTCAATAGTGGAGTAATTTTTTTCGGCTTTGTTCAGCGTTCGGCTGGCATAGGCGATAGGCTGGTCTTTTCCCACTTCTCCTTGGGAAAGTACAGCGCCTAATGCTTCGTTACTGGCGTCCGTTGTAAGATTGAAGGGTTTAGAGAAATCTGGATAGATCAAAAGTGGTGGGGAAATTAGAGCATTTTTAATGCTTTGAAATGCTTCTTGGCATTTCTCGGTCCAATTGAATTTTACGTCCTTGCGGAGTAAATTCGTGATTGGACGAACGATTTTAGAGAAGTCCGGAATGAACTTCCTGTAGTAATTGGCGAGTCCTAAAAAGGACTGAACTTGCCTTACTGTTCTGGGAACAGGAAATGTTTGGACGCAGGCCGTTTTGCTGGGGTCTGGTAATGCACCTTCGCTAGAGCATTTGTGCCCTAGGTAAACAACTTCTCGTCTCAAGAACTGGCACTTCTCTGGCTGCAGTTTGAGGTTGTTCTCTCTCAATTTGTTGAAGACTTTACGAAGTTTATCATTGTGGTCATTTAGGTTTTTCCCGTAAATGACGATGTCGTCAAGATAAACGAAACATTCGAGGCCTTGTAGGCCTGTCAGAACGAAGTTCATGAGGCGTTGGAATGTAGCGGGAGCTCCTTTGAGTCCGAATGGCATACGCTTAAATTCGTAGTGCCCGTAATTAGTGCTAAAAGCGGTCTTATGTCGATCTTTTTTGTCGACTAAGACTTGATGATAGCCGTTGGCCAAATCGAGAGTGGTAAAGTACCTGGCATGACCTAGTTGGTCAAGAATATCCTCGATTCGGGGTAGCGGAAATGCGTCGCCAATTGTCTTTTCATTCAATTTGCGAAAATCGACAACGACGCGCCACCTTTTTTCACCATCGGGTCCCGTCTTTTTGGGGACAACTAATAAGGGTGAATTCCAAGGGCTTTTGCTAGTTTGGACTATCCCGTTTTCTAGCATTTCTCTTAATTGCTCGTTGATCACTTGTCTCTGGGTCTCTGGTAGTCTGTAGGCCTTTTGGTTTATGGGCGCTTGATCTTGTATTAAAGGGATATTGTGGGTGATAGCATTTGTGTATGTGAGCTTATCACCTTTTAGAAAGAAGATATCATTGTACTCGTAGCAGAGTTCGGATATCGAAGCTTTTTCTTCCGCATTTAGGTTTGGGTCTAGGCTGAGCTCTTGGTCTAACCTGTTGACTCGCGGAGTATGTGTGGGATCTTCATGATCCGGAAATAAGTATTTTACGTGTTGTAAGATAGCTGTGTTTTCCGAAAAGCTTGTGTCTCTTTCCTCATTTGGTATAGTTGTGTACTTACTATCTGTTTTACTTACATTACTAAATGGCAGGGAATGGGCTTCCTGCAGTTTTAATGGTGGAGTACCATGTTTTATGGGTACTTTTGATTGGTCCGAGTACTCGCACGCTTTTGTATTTTGGCTAATAGGCCGTGAAAAATTGGTTCTCTTAATACTATTTGACGGTGGAGCCAACTTTGCCTTCAATGAGGTCTTACGGATCTCGCACGCGTCTTTTATCGAGCTCAGGGGGCACCTTGTATTCTTAATACTAATTTTATTAAGTGGTGGAGTCGACTTTGCCTTTAAGTAGGTCTTACTGAGCTCGCACGCACTTGTGATAGGGCTCTTGGGCCACTGTTGTTTCTTAACACTAACTTGGTTGGGTGGTGGAGTCGTCTTTGCCTGAGAGTAGGTCTTACTGAGCTCACACGCACCTGTTATAGGGCTCTTTGGCCTCGTATTTATCTTAAATCTAGGTAAACTAGACGGAGGAGTCCTCGGCATCTTGTTTATCGGCTTCTGGATCTCGCTCGCATCTTTTATAGGGCTCTTGGACCGCGAAATTTTTTTATAATTTACTCTATTGGACGGTGGAGTCATTGCTGCCTCTGTTCGGGTCTTACTGAGCTCGCACACGTCTTGTATGGGGCTCTTGGGCCGCGTTAGTAACTTATATCTAGGTATTCTGGAGAAAGAAGTTTTGCTTGACTTCTGTTCTGCCTTGGGAGGCTCACTGATGTTTATGTTACTCGCTTGCGATTTATTCGGCTTGAGAACGTGTTGTGTATCAGCGGCTTCTCCTATTGGGATGACGGCGTAGTCATGTATAGGGAGCAGTTGTAATAATAAACTGTTGATGACTACTTTAAAATTGTTAATGTTGAGTATGGCAACTAGCACTGTTTCTTTCCCAGTAGGGAGTAAACTATTGGCCAGGAAGACTCCGTCGCCTATCTCTTTAGATAAACAGAGCATTTCTTCCTTCACTCGTAACGGGACTGTGGTGATAATTTGTGACCTAGCAGGTATGCATATCGGTTCCTCTAAAGTAACCAGATGCTGCCTCATATCGCTGGTTTCTTGATCACCCAGACAGCTCTTTTCGTATTCCGTCGGCTCTTGTTGAACCTGGCAGCCAGCATTACTCTGTTGAGATGCCTTGGAGACACTGCATGTAGATAGCTTAACCTGTTTAGGTTCCATCTTTTCAGCAAGTGACCTCACTTCGACTGCTTTTCTGGAATACAGCTTGTCCGTTTTGCATGACAAGGGCACGGTGAACTCTTCGGGATTTGTTTCCGTACAAGGAAACTTGAGTGCTTTATTTGGGCCTTCAACATTACAATTGTTTGATAGGAAATCGTTTCCTAATAGGCCGTCATCGGAAAGACCTGGCAGGTTTTGTACCACCTGAAACTTGCAGGGAATTTTATTTTTAAAATTGAAGTTGCCCTTGCAATTTCCCAATGTCTTTCCGGTTCCAAAAGGGGTCTGTAAAGTGCATGCCTCATTGGAATTAATTATCTTGAGGTCTTTAAGTGCTCTTTTCTTAATAATACTAACCTCAGCGCCAGTGTCCACTACTAGTTTTGTATGGCCGTTAAGGCTTATGTCCAGTGGAAGTTTCACTGTAGGGACACCGGATTCGGGCGCTTGAGGTGACCCTTTTAATTTTTTAGTTGGGTTTATAGTCGAGCCGGGGAGTTTTGGGTCGACTGCATGTCGTTTCCCTGACTCCGGGCTTCCCATTTTTTCTTCTGGCGGCAGTCTTCGTCTGCATGTCCTCGGCGACCACAAAAGGTGCATTTGAGTCTTATATTGAAGACTTGAGGACTTTTTGTGTTGTGTTGCTCTTGTGTAGATCTGTTGGAGAGGCGTGGAGGAACAATTTGTTGGGTCTGTTGACTTTTTCTGCAATCACGGACGTCATGTCCATAGATTTTGCAGTTTGAGCAGAAAGGGGTGTTCTTGCGCTTAAGGCAATCTGTATATGTATGACCCTTTCGCTGGCAGAAATTACACGTGATGTTACGGACCAGTGCATCTGTATCCGAGTTTCTGGCATCAGTGTTTGTAAACGGTCTTTGTCGTGACTGTGATGAACCTGGGTTATTCACATTGCGTGAAAACTGGGTTGGATTTGGAGCTCGAGGTGATGCGAACATAGGTGTTGATGGCATTTGATAGTAAGGAGCTCTATAGTAAGCTCTCACTCGTAAATCTGGGTCTACTGGAGCCATTGGAGGAGCTTGTACCAGAGGAGTCTGGACGAATGTAGCACTTTGTTGTAATTTCTCCATGTCCAAGGCTTTTTGAATTAGTGACTCTAAATCGCCTTCTCCCTGCGTGAGCAAATATTGACACAGGTGTGGGTTAGTTACTCCACTTTTCAGAGCGTTTTTGGCGAAATCCATCAGCTGTGTTTTCACAGCAGGGACTGCCTCAGCTCCATACTTCTGTGTCGCTGCCTCGTTGCAAATCGTCAACAACTGTTTCAATCTTGTAATGAACACAGTGAGAGATTCTAACGGGTTTTGTCTGGTGGTAATTAGTTTGTTCACCAGCTCCTGATATGTCTCACGGGGAAGATACGTTCTGTTTAAACGTTCCTCTACTTCAGTAAATGAAGCAGGGACGTCTGAAGCGAATAATTGGTATGCGTCACCTCTGAGTCTTGTAGGAAGGACCTGAATGAAAGCCACTTTTTCTTCATTATTAAGGCATTGCATAGTTTGTTTGCAACAGCCAATGAAGGTTTGTAACTCTCGTCCCAATTGTGGGGTACTTTCACCCGAAAATAAGGGAACGAGTTGAGCTGTGAGCTTAGCTACTTTAGCGTAATCCACCATTATGTGTAGTCTATTGACTGGAAATTGAAATTTGGGTGGACTAGCTGGGCTTGTTTCTGGGCTGATTTCCGTTAAGGATTCTTCGAGCCAATCGATCAGCAGGTCTTCGGGAGTTGGTTCAGCTACTTCACCGTCACTGTCGCTATCACTATCACTGTCACTTAACCTAACACTCTTATTCTTCCCTAGATCTAAACTGAGTGAGCGCCGAGATTCGGAAAACTGTTCTAGTTCCTTTCGGAACTGTATTGTTTTTTCTTTTAAGGTCTTTAACTTGACGAGTCTGGTCTCACGCTCTGTTTTTAATTTGTGATCTAAGGCGTCACAACGGGTAATCGTCAGTTTATCCGATTCCCGCGCTCTCTCGTATAATTTATTTAAAAACTTAGCTAAACTTACTTGACTATTCAGACCTGGCAGAACGGTTCCGCTTCGAAGTCTAGGTCCTGTTGGGGGTAACTGTGGAGGTTTTTCTCCTGCAGCGGATGATGTACCTTCACCGGGGTGCTGTGTATTGGCACCTGGGGTTGATCCCGCGTCGGCTAAAGATGGAGAGTTTTCCCTCGCTGCTGTTTCTGGTTCCTGCTGAGGTAGAGCAGGATTGTCGGCTGGCATATGATGCGCTGTTCAGTGAAAGGGGGGCTCCTTGCCTGCTTAGGTCCCTTTGCTGTAATTGAGAGGGGGGTTTCTTTAACCGCCTTCGAGTTCCCTCTCAATCCTTTGTCGGTTGATTTCGGCTTTCTTTTGCAGCTGGGGGGGCCCTGGGCCGTCTTAACTTCCCCTGGATCTAGTTGAAAAGGGGGCTTATAAGCCGTCTTCGATTTCCTCTTCAACTCCGGATCGTTGACTGCTAGCGTTTGTTCGTCTGGTTGGCTGGAGCTTCAGGCTGTGTCCTGGCTGATCTGTACTCGTCCTTCTGGGAGGTTTTGGATGGTTTTCCACTTCCTTCTTTGGAGTGTTTGATAGTATCCTTCGGTGGTGCCTGTGCACTATTTGGGGTGAACGCTTGCCCGCCTGGAGCAGAGGCGCCTAGAGATGGTATCTACCCGAGTGTTGGGGGTGACTTGGCCTGAGTGGCTTCGTCAAGGGAACCCCTTAGGTTCGCAGGATAGCGGATTTTAAAGCTCTTATACTTTTCTACTTTAGATTTTTCGAAAAGCAGGCTTCCACTATCCTACCGGCTGCGCCAATTTTGTTATATATTCGGGAGAAACCTGGGTCGATAAGTCACTCTTGACCTTCAGACACTTCAGACACTTTCACCTTGATTACTCACTTTCAGATTTAGGGGGAATATCCAAACAAACCACAACACTGTACTTCGTGCAATTGTAGCTTTATTTCTCTTTTTTGTTAAACCTGTAACTGCCACTAATCTGTTAATTCACAGATAACTTTTTTAACAAACGAAACATTTATTCACAGATAACTTTTTTAACAAACGAAACATTTATACTTTATTATACTAGAATTCCTTTTAATTATTTATGCCGATAACATTTCTAATATTTTGCCAAAGGCGACCAATCTTTTTTCTTCTATTTTACAGACCGGGAAATTCATTCGCGAGGCGACCGTACCGCAATCCAAAAATCAACTCCTATATCGTTCGCGCTCAAAAACCGACTGTTCTCGACTTGATTTTTTAAATCTCAAGTCTAATTGTTCAGGATAGGAAAATGCTTAATTAGCATTCCTATCCTGAGAAAATTATTTACCGCTGGGCATGTTTAAACATGCCCAGAATTATCGCGACGAACGATGGTTGGAATTGAAATTTGATATTTTCATAAATATCCAACCATCGTCGTGCTATCGTGCATACATTGTTGCGATCACAATGTATGCAGCTCGCGACAATTCGCTGATAAGAGCTTTTTCGGTGAAGACTTGATCGTTTCAGTCTTCACTGAAGTAAAATTTCACGCGCCCGATATGTATGTATGTATGTATGTATGTACATACATATCGTATTTACGACAAATCTTACTGAAGGTAAGATTTGTCGTGGGGCTTTTGTTTTTTTCTAATGAAACGACTTGGGATGAAACTTAAAACTTCTATTTTTCCCAAGTCGTTTTTATGGGAAAATATTTTGGTTTTTGTGCAAAGGAATTTGAAGAAATTGCTGATGGCAATTTCTTCGCCTTGTTTGGAGATAAGCTAACCATGTTTTAAGCATGATTAGCTTATTTCCATTTATGAAAATTAGATATTTTTTAATGATTTTTTCAATGATAATTATTACTTATAATTATCATTGTTAACCCTTTTTAGGTATACAACAAGATGGTAGACTGTTCCACATTCGCAGATAAGAAAACATCACGGAATTTTACTGTTGGCGGAAAGAATTTTGAATGGTGAAAGGATGTGCGCGGTTTGCAGTACGTGGCTTGCGTACAGTAATTATTCTGCAAAGGATCAGACAAGATATATCATCAGAATATTGGCCATGCGTGTACCGATAAAGGAGCATAAAACGTCCAACATTGCGGCGGTGCTAGAGTGAGTCGATATGATATGTTATTTTCAAATCGCCAATGAGTTTGAAGACTCTCGTTTTGGCACTGTATCCAATGAAGCTAAGGCTGTACGGCCAGCCCCGGTCCAGATGTGAGAATTGTATTCCATTCGAGGTCTGGTATAGGACTTGTAGAGGAGAGTTAGATTTGATAGGCTGAAATATTTCTTACACCTTTCCAGGAACCCAAGATATTTCGATGGTTCTTTGGCAGCAGAGATGATGTGGTCTGTCCAGCTTAACTTAATGAATACCAAGAATGTTAGTGACGGCGAATCAGAAATTAATGCTCCGAAATGGGAGTGGTTAAGTGTTGATCTTGATTTAATTAGATGAGAAGCTTTGGGTCTTAGATGCATTGAATTCGACACGATTCACCTTGCTTCAAGCGAGGATATTGTCAATATCGTTATTGAATGATCTAATCATGCAATCTAGTTTGACAGTTGTGGCATTCCCTCTGGATTCCGCAAGAGTGTACCTTGTTCTAGAACTGCCATATACTGGAGAGAACAAATTGTTCTGTCGATTGAAGCGAACTATTTGTACTGTTCGCTTCATTTAAATCTTTCTATGAAAATTTAAGAGGCGTTCTTTTGTGTATCTTTTGTTCTGCTCTTTTCTGCGGACACAAAAGAACACGGCTTGTCTCTGGCCAAATTATTAGACTCCTAGAAATCTTTTTAAATTGCCTATTTAGAGACTTAAATTAAAAACTTTCATAGGATAGCCTCTACTAAAATTACAATTTTTACATTTTACTATTTATTAGGAAAATAAAACTTATAATATCCTAAAAGACGACGTGAATTAAAAAAAAAAAATATACTAAGTAAAAACGAAAAAAACAAAAATTCTTAACTTTGATATTTAGACATTCCTGCTTTACCAGCAATTATAATGCGTCCATATTCTCTTGGAATGCTATTTATCAAAACCCTCGAGAATACTTCAGAAGTCGTGAAGCAGACTCCCTCCCTACAACATGCGAGACTCATCGGAGTCCTTACATTCTAAAATATTTGCAATGTTCTTATGTAAAACTTACAAAAGTTTGATTTGAATAGCTCCTCCGCCCTAAACTACTATTCATACAGAAAAATGGTGTTTTGATAATCTTAAGCTTGCTTTCTTATCTTCCGAACCATAATAAAATTTTCATACCTTTCATAACAAAATTATTTAAAAAACTTTATCTTAGCCAAATGACTACGACTCCTCAAACAGAAGTTCTCAGCTGAGTAATCATTGTAATGTCGCTGTGCCGTCATGGGATGCCGTGGGCTGATGAAATTGAATGTACCTGCACATACACACATGCAATTATCACTCAGCTGAGAGGTATTGAGCGTAGAATGGTAAGGTTACTTTATAATCAAAACTGTTTTATTATTTTGTTAAGTAAGGTATATAGGAAGTGTAGCTTTTGGGAGGTTAGGAACCAAACTTTAAATTACTAGAATACTAAAGGGTTTTCCAATAAGAGGTGTTATTTTGATATTAAAAAAAAAAATGCCATTTTTTGAGATAAATGATCGGATCTTTATTTCATTATAAAGAGGAAGGTATGCCGTTAATAATCGAATATAACATCAGCCAAATGACCACCACGACCACGCCTACAGGACCATATCCTTTTCATGAAATTTTCCATAATCAAATCGCAAAGTGGCTGCCCTATGTCCTCGATAGCCTCACGAATTCCATCTTTGAGGTCTTAAATCGACGCTGGGCTGTTGGCGTAGACCTTCTCTTTCACGTGGCCCCAAAGGAAGAGGTCGCAAGGTGTTAAGTCACAAGATCTCGGTGGCCAATTGTGATCACCTCTTCGAGAGATAACACGGTCCGGAAACTTTTCCCGTAAAATATCATTGGTTTCGTTGCTTGTATGGCACGTAGCGCCGTCTTGTTGAAAGTAAACGTTGTCCAGATCAATACCATCCAACTCCGGCCATAAAAAATCATTAATCATTTGTCGATAGCGCAATCCATTCACCGTAACTGTTGCTCCAGCCTCATTTTCGAAAAAGTAAGGTCCAATGACCCCGCGGGACCATACACCGCACCAAACAGTCACACGTTGAGGATAGAGAGGGTTTTCAACAATAACTCTTGGGTTTTCCGAGCCCCAGATGCGACAATTTTGCTTGTTGACGAAGCCATCGAGGTGGAAATGGGCCTCATCACTCAAGATGAGTTTTCGATGGAATTCCGGATCATTGTCATGCATTTCAAGGACCCAATCAGCAAAGACTCGACACTGTTTATGATCGGCCGGCTTGAGTTCTTGTGTTAACTGAACTTTATAAGCCTTAAGACCCAAATCTTTATGCAAAATACGGTGTAATGACGTTTGTGGAATGCCTAATTCCAAAGAACGACGACGAATGGACAAACCTGGGTTTTCTTCAACATTTTCGGCTACAGCAGCAATATTCTCGGCTGTTCTTGAGCGACGTGCACGGGTTTTATTCTTCACATCACTAACTTGTCCCGACAGCTCTACCAATTTCTGTATTGCGGTCCGACAAGGTGCTTCACGACGACCCAAAAATGTTCGAGTTTTACGAACCGTCTCTGCCACATTTTCACCATTTTTATAGTGAATTTTAATAATTTCAATGCGTTGTTGAATCGTGTATCGTTCCATTTTTATTAATGGCGTAGTTTCTACTTCTAAAATGTCACAAAATGACAGCTCCAAAAGTGACATCTACCGAAATAGCGGGCTAATTAAAATAACACCTCTTATTGGAAAACCCTTTATTTTCCTGTATGGATAGTAGTTCAGGCTCTATAGCATATATAAAGTCAATGCATGGCACTTTTCCATAAGCATCAATATAGAACATTTTAGAAAACGGACTCACAACGCATACATTTACATATATTTCTGTTTCATGGCTTGGGAAGTATTCTCGAGCGTTTTGTATTTATGCATAAATGTACACAGTTCCTTACAATACATACACACATTTATTATTTCTTTTATCATCCTGTTTTTGGTCTAATGACAGGGAGTCATTCTATTCTACCTCTCTTTTTTATAAAAGCCTATGCTATCACACTTTTTATCGTTGTCACTTTAAGTGAGAAATGGCGTTACCACACAAAAATGGTATTATGATTGTCGTTTAAAGTGACATTTGCCGAAAACATACGACTTTGGACGTACTTATTACTGGTTTCGCATTAAGTAGACAAATGTCGATGTAAGCTATAATTAAGTGACAATTTCACTTACTTGGGTTTTATAAGTGACGGATATGAAATGTGTGTAAGGAAAAGGAAAATGCAAGCGGAAAACGATAAATTTTATTAAGGCTTTCTAAGTTGTTCATTAAAATATAAAATTCAATATTTTTTTTTTTATAATAAATATGTAAAAATTCCAACAACAAAACAATTTGAAGTCATGATAGATTTTATGGTGAAGCATCCTTTTATAGCTAAAGGGCTGAAATACATCGGGTTTATGATTGTTTTTTATTTTAAAAACTTTCAAAAATAACAACAATACCACGAAATAAGACAAACCTCACTTTTGTCTACAAATGTAATTCATACCCTGACACATGCCCTGATGCTATTTGTCACTTTAAGTGACAACGATCATAAGGTTTTGAAGAAAAATGTCATGTCACACCGTTCGACAATGATAATACGAAAAGCAAAGTGAAGTGAGAGTGACTGCGGAGTTTGTCACTTCGGTGAGTCGGCAACTACAATAAGGGTGTATGATTTTTGTACGGAGAATCGTTTGACTAATCCAAAAGGGGTACATACATACGTATACGTTTCAGTCCCGGTGAAAAAACGATTCGGCAGACTTTACCATGTGACTGCAGAAGCTCTCTTCTTGCATTAAAAAAAATCGTTCTATTTTGGAAAACCAATCTTTCATTCAACTGCGGAAGCAATCTTACTTAGCATTCTGTAATTTTTCATTAGATAAAATATTTTAAAAATTCGTATTCTGTCGTGGTTCCATAAAATTATTTTATGATTCTTTTACCAACATGTAACATAAAATATTGAGTACATTCCGCTAAGTTTTCTACTACTTTTTGAACAGCTGGTCAATTGACATTTGCGTGATACTCTATCAAATCATCCACTAAATAATCATTTATGAAAGCAGTTCCTTTCTTAATAGCTCTTAAGATACTTGGCTATAAAAGTGCTAAAATATGACAACACCTGACTGGAGTTTGATACGACCCACATCCGTAGAAATGCAAAGCAGCAGAAAGACATCCATTCCGTTCACCTTGAGATTCCTAATGGATGTCTTTCCGGTATGAAGCTCTAGTTACTCTTTGAATTTGTTTTCTTACAACGAAACATTTCGGGTATAAATTAGAATTATTCATAAGTGTGCAAAATTAGTTTACAAATCACAATATAAGAAGTTTATTAATTATCCAGCCGGAAGAACTTTTGAAGCCTAAGGTTGTGCAACTCACATGGATCGTAGGAATCGCGTAGATATCGTATCCTATGATCTCTTCTGCATAAAATTAAAACCTAAGACAAATTTAATTAACTTTTTATATTTTACCATACCGTACTAAGTGCGAATTTCTACAATTTCTGACAAAATTGTAATTTTTATGTATGACGGTGGACATTTTAGTTTTTAATTAAAACTATTTGTGCACAACAAATGTTAATTGACGCATGTCATTTTCATAAAATTTGTCGAAATACCTTTAAAATGTGCTGCTTAGGATCTTTTGTGTTATACTCCAGAACAGGAAATATTTTATGTTACGATGCATAAAATAAAATAAAATTTCTGGTACAGAATAGGATTTTAGGGAATTATTTTATTTTAAGGCATAAAATAACATAAAATGATAAAATTTTACCAACAGAATAGGGCAGCTGCTGTGTGCACTTATCCTGTCTGGTTCTCTCAGAACCTAATTCATGCTGTCTGATTCAAGGAAAAATATAGATTAAAGTATATAAAATCCAAGCATCCTGAGGACTACACTACCTTTAGCTTCCTTCGCAGCAAAGTAAAAAACATGATTAGAGTATGCTATAAAAAGTATGTTCATAACATCGAAAATTCCATATCCTCGAACCCAATGACATTTTGGTCTTATGCAAAAAGAATGAAGCTCTCTGGCTCCTACCCTAGGGAAATGCTTTATGATGGAATATCTGCCAATAAACCAGAAAGTATATGCAACTTGTTTGCTAAACACTTTCGGACCACATTTGATGACAACCTGAGTTCGACTATCCATAATACGTCTGATGAAAGCTTTGATTATTGAAAAACTAATCTACAATAATCTACTGCCCCAAATAAAACCCTACATCAGTCCACAACAACATGGCTTCCTGCCTGGTCAATCTACTGTCACTAATCTTTCGTTATTCACAGACTCTACTGTCCTAGCTCTTGATGAAGCTAAACAGGTAGATGCTTTTTATGCGGGCATATCTAAGGTATTCAATAGATCCAATCACAATATAGTTACGGCTAAGATGAAGAAAATGGGCCTTGACTCTAGCAGTACCCTCTGGTTTCAATCATATCTCTCGAATCGACAGCTCTCTGTTGCAATAAATGGTTTCTCATCTTATCTATATACCCAAACTTCGGGCGTACCCCAAGGCTCGATTCTTGGCCCGCTTCTCTTCTTATTATACATTAATGACCTTCCCAAAGAACTCTCCTCCTTATCTTTAATCTATGCTGATGACACTAAAATTTATAGAGTTATAAATGATCCATCTGACTCCCAGTATCTCCAAAATGACATCCAAAAGCTACTCTCATGATGCAACAAAAACCATTTGTCCCTAAACGTGTACAAATGCAAATGCATTTCTTTTGCAAGAAAACGCACTACGCTGCACTGAGAATATAAGTTGGGTACTCTTCCAATTACCCGTGTCTCAGAAATAAATGACCTTGGAGTACAATTTGATAATAAGCTATTGTTTGACTCGCACATTAATAATATCACCAATAAAGCTTTTAAAAAACTCTGGGGTTTATCTTAAGGTGCTCTAGGCCTTTTAAACCGCCCTCTATCCATAAAACTATGTACAATACCCTAATTAGATCCATATTATAATGCGCTTCCCCAATCTGGAATCCCTTTTACACAACATACAAACATAAAATCGAGACTGTCCAACGCAGATTTACTAGGTACTTGCACTTCAAACTCACGAGCTGATATGAACATTATGACGACAGGTTGACTAGATACTCCATGGTATCCCTTGAAGTACGTCGTTCCAATCTCGATGAAACTTTGTTATTTAAAATATTACACGGCTCTATTGATTCCTCTGAGCTTTTGTCCAAATTAAAAATTAGCTTTCCTAGCCGTTTAACTCGACAGCTATCTACGTTTCACATAGATCCACTCCGAACCAGCTTGCGTCTCAAGTCTCCTTTGGTTAGCATTCAAAGGGCCCACAATATCTTATACAATAATGATTTGGATATACTCAGTGATAGTATTTTAAGCGCAGCCTCTTAGCTGAAATTAATGCTCTGGATAATTTCTCCATTCTGAATTGATCAACTTAACTTTAATTTTTATTTGCTTCCTTCCTTCACTTTCTCTTTTCTGTATACTAACCTCGCTGCATGCTCTATTGCCCTCTCTTCTCTACTTTGCTCTACACCTGTTTTAAAGTTAATGTAATTTCTAGCTTTACTCCTTATGTGTTAGCCTACTTTTAATTCAGTATTTCTATTATCCCTAGTTTTACTTAAGCTTTTTGATTTATATAAATGAATTTTGATAGTATGTCTATGACTTTGAAATTTATCTGTAATTACATTACTTAATTTTATACTATTCCTTTTCCAATGAAATTATTGTTTATCATCCTCTGTACCTAGGTTTAGGTTCCTTTTGTATATCTGAGAGTTGGTTCTTTTACTTTTTTCCTTTTTTTTTCCTTTGAAATCAATTAGCGCTAACCAAACGGTAGTACATAAGTAATTGGATTTATTTATCTGTTTACTATCGTATTAATTTTTATAAATAAATAAATAAATATTTAAAAAAAAGAAAAAAAAAAAACGTTTTCCTGTAAAATTTCATATGAAGCTGATTTTGAAAACTAATTTAAATTAAAGTTACATATTGTGTTATACGTTATGTTAGAGTCACATAGAAGTCTTTTTAAATAATGGTCAAATTGTCTCCAAAAAGTACACATATCAGATATTGGTTTGACAACGACGATTTATTCTTGTGTATTTGTCTAATTTCAGGGAGCAGATACATTTCCAAACGTCCAGCTTCTTGTGCAGAGATGACAGACCAAATCATCATTAGTAAAATTTGGATGAAAACTGAATGAATTGCACTACGTTAGCCTTTCGAAGGTGCTTTTCCTTAATATCGAGCACTTCCCGGTGTGGAATGGATAGAAACGTCTACTATTAAAATTTTACTAAAAAAAATGTGAGTATAAAACTATAAAAATAAATATGAAGTTGGGGGAAGGGTGCGTCATTTTGAACGAATCACTTATGATATGGATTATAAATTAAATTTGTTTAATCGTTGAAGCTGATTTACTTAGTCCATTTGTAAATGGTAATTCTCTGTAGGTAGGTAGATAAGTAATCAACCATGATTTCAGCTTACAATACAAGTATAAAATTAATTTACCTATAAAACAAGAAAATATAAATTTTTGCATTATAGCACATAGCTATAAAAAGTTTTGGGCGATTTTATGAATTCTATTGCTACATACACCATAAAATTTTTAAAAAATATTTTATTATAAAAATTTCAACTTGTGAGATTGACATGCTCTGAGAATTATCGTTATCGTTACAGGCAAAAGGATATGCATATAAACTTAATTTACTGTGCGATTTTATCAAGGATAAAAAACATTAGCTACATATTTGGGTTACATGTAGAAATTAAAATATTCTTTTTCTACCTATACATAACCTTAAACATATCTTTTAACTTAGTTGCTATTATGATTTGCACACGTATTTCAATATCAATTGTGAATTCGCAAACTGTATTCGGTCTTACCAATAATCTTTCTTTTAATTAATTTTCTAGCTATTGCAAATAAGAATTTCTTGCTATAAAAGCACTCGCCATTTGATTATTAAAATGTCCCCTCCCTCTACAAAACAGGACATATAAGGCATAAGTAAATGAGATCAAATGCCTTAATATTTTAAGGATATCTATTAAATTTTAAACCCAATCATATATAAGTCTACGCCCTTAAAGCAGGCTTCTTCAAAATTGAGCCTAAGATTATTTACTCGACATTTTAAAAGAGGGTATGGGATGAAAAGTGAAATATGTACTATTAGCGAAACATAAGTGATAACTGGAAAATCAACTATAAATTGACAAATGAACTATATTGGTTAGTAATAACCTCAAACTAAGCTATCAGCACCAAAAATGCTACTGTTAACAAGTAATTTGTTTGGTTGACAGCAAGCACAAAGAGGAACTCTAAGTTTTATTATGAGTTTTGAGCTCAAATTTGAATTTTGAGTTCAAATTTGATATTAATTAGCTCAAAACCAAGTCAAATTGCTAAAATGGGTCTAAGACCAATTTTTATGATACCCTAGAATTAGATGAATGTGCGTATGAAATTTCGTATGATCAGCCATCTGTGGAAGTTTGATTTTTGAAGTGGTTTTTCGCATAGATTTCTAGAACGGTTCGTCGTTTTATAGGATTTCGTATTTTGAAGAAGTTTTGAGTACAATAAAAATATGTAGAACTGATCGTTTTTAGAGTATACGTAAAAAACCAAAATTTTTATATGGCAATAATAAGAAGGGGTTTTCCGATTTAGGCCATTTTTGAAATTTTATTTGCTTTTACTATGAAAACACCATGTACCAACTTTCAGCTCTCTACGTTGACACGCTCTCAGGTAGTGTCCAAATACGAAGCGCAAAACGAAATTTTTGTATGGCAAACCTACGAAGGAGTTACCCGATTTGTCCCATTTTCGAATTTAATTTTACTTTTTCTTTTTGATAGCCCTTGGCCCTTGCATATGGGCTTTCAGTTCTCTAAGCTCTCGAGTTATCGTGAGGACGGGCGGACGGATATGCAAAAATCAAAATAACTTTTTTGCTATACCATATTTATTTCTAAGTATTAAAAACGGAATGTCAAACTTAGTAAACCGTTTAGATTTCATCTAGTCTAGGGTATAAAAAATAGCGAGTAGAACCAATTTATGGGAATGTTATGATGTTTGAATAAATAAGAAGTTTATTTTGTTGTCAGTTATTTTTCTCGGAAATTAATAATTAGTGGAATTTCCAATTTTTTTCTACATACTTGCTACACTTTTTTAAATAACTTTTATTTACTCACTAACCCTAGACTAATTAACTTTATGTGTAAGGGTGACATTTGTGACGAAAATGTGAAATTTTAGGAATAGTTTTAGGTTAGAAAACGTGGATGGGTTTACATGTTTTTTTTTTTATTTAGAATGAGTCAATGGAGAGCTTTCCAATGGGGTAAAACATGGGGTTGTCCAATTTGGGCCATGTGTGATATCAAATTAAAGCTCTGGTTGAGTGCTATTAAATGGCATATTTTCTTTTCTTCTGTAAGAAATTTTAGAACAGACTTTTTTCATCCGAATGTTGTTAAAATGCGTGTTTTTGGAATTTGTGTACAGAAGGAGTCTAGGTTGGTGGGGGCAGCTGATTTTTCTTTTAAACGTTTTAATATAATAAACTACTTACCGCAGAAAAAAAAAATTCCACCTCAACTTTCGCAAGAGAACGTAGATTCAAAGTAATATCCATGGGGGTATGTCAGAAAGATTATGTATTGTTATATGAGAATTCAAGGGCGGATCCAGACATTTGCTCTAGGGGGCTGATCACCCCCATCGCCCCCTATAACCGCACAGTTGTGGACCAATTTGTATAGCTTTCTCTTTTCGTTTCAGCATGAAAATTTCATTAGCATTCAGATATCGCCGGAATTCTTTTATTTAAGCTCTTGATCCCGTAAGCATAGTAAAATTTAGTCCCACATCAAATACACATTAGACACTTCTTGTTTGTTTTACTGTTGTTTTTCATATAAAGGTCGCTTGCATTTCGTTCAAACTGGACTCGCTGTATTGCAATTTCTTGCAAATTAAATGGTTAAAGAAATTTTCGGGGAATGCTAATTAGGTAGGTTTAATATTTATGTATAAAATTAAATTAAATATTTACTGAAAAACTGAATCTGAGATTAATTACCCCGGCTATGATAATTTTCCCAACATACTACTTTTTATCAAAAATTTTGCTTGTTCTGAAAATTCCTTAGTGGTATAATTTTAAATTTTTTCGGAATAGTTTATGACTAAAAAAGAAAAAAAAATAATAAATATAAGAAATAATTTTTATTATATATATATATTTTATTAATTTTTTATTTATTAATTTTCATGGTACACAAAAAAAAAACAAAGTCAAAGCAAAGTAATTTAATTAAGTGTTTTTATAATCTTTAGGAGCTCCAAATTTCATTGTTATTCATTGTAGTGTTAAAACTTAAACTGCCCAGGGGCTAGATTCCACAACTGTGAAGACTTTGCCAGTGCACACGATTTAAAAACTTATAGTTGCGGAATCCGGACCCAGATCTTGCTTTCTTTGAATACCTTGAAAATTTTAAAATTTATACAGAAATTAAATGCAAAATGAAGAGAAACTCTAGAGAGCTTTTGTGATGTATTCATTAAGCGGAGAAATTATGTTCAATTTTTTAATGCTGATTTAGAAGATTTAAAATTTCTTGTTTTTTTTTTTTGTATGCTTCATTTGATTAGATTATAAATTTTGATTTATTAGAACTCTGGGGGAGGGGGGGGGCGCCCAGATCTCCCCCCGCTGTATCCGCCCTTATATGAGATTTTAGCGAAAATTAAATGACTAAAACGTAGAAAATAAAATCTACATTAAAAAATCTTTTAAAATAAATTGGTCTAAAAAGTTTAAAAAAAAACTGTTTCTTCTCAGTGATATACCTACACAAGAAAAGTTTCCTTGCAAGATAAGAAAGGCTAGAATTCAGATTAAATCTCAAAATTGAATATATTAACAATATTTTAAAATTATTATTATCTCGTTTGACTTTAATTGTTTGGACTCTGCAATGAAACTTTTCAGAAAGAAAAAATTATTTTTCTACTTTTTAGTGCAATTTATTTTAAAAGTTTTTTTTTTTAATATATATTTTATTTTCATATTATTTTAAAGGCAACATACTGAACTTCAATTTGTTAGGATTTAGTTTTTTTTATGGAAAGTATATATAATTTAGTCTCCAGTCCATGGTCTGTTTGAAATAAAGTTTTAGTTCCTCTTAATTGAGCGTCAATGTATAAATTCTTCTTCGGTCGACTATGTTAAATATGTAGGTATGCATGTTATACTTCCAGTAAAATAATTAACATGAAATTTATAACGAATCGACATATCTATAACCGTAAATCTAGTATCGAAAATGGGTGGAATTTTGTAGGTATTCCAAAAGATATCAACGCTGAAAAGCATAAACCTCGTAACCGACCGAAATGAAACTTTTCACTAAAGCCCAAAAACTTTTTCAAAATCAGAAAAAAGAATCAACTGCTAAACTATTTGTGATAGAAGTGCTATTTTTCGACGGTTTTTTTTTTAATTATATCCACAATTTGCAATTAGTAAAATTACGCTAAAGTTAGTATAAGTATTAGTTTTGCCAGTTACAGTAACCCGCTTTTTGTTATACGGATCTTAAGAATGCTGTATCTGAATACTCTAATGTATGGAACAAAATTAATGTTGAAAAACTTATAGCAACTAAAATGCTGTATCAAATATACCTCATTTGTTTGTATGATATATGTGAGCTGCATCCAAGTTCTATGTTTAAAACAAGATCTAACTTTTGATGTAAAATAGCACAGACAAGACAGGTAGCTTAAATAAAAGGCTGTAGTTACAATTAAGTTTTAATTTAATACGTATTCTGAGTTATCTATATGTTAAAAAGGTATATCTTCATCTCTCATGCAAAACTAAGCGATAACAAAATGCATTAGAAGCTATTTGTCATATTCAATAAGTCCTTGAAAATGTAGTAACTTCGAACAATGTCGAGAGTTAATGACAGAAGTCATCGTTTTACGATCCGCAAAAAGGATGTAAGCCTCTCCAGCTGTCAAACCTCGTTTAAAAATTTGCAAACCTTCCTTTGCTTTAAGCAACATGTGTTTGATAAGTAACGGATTTTGACCCTATTACTGCAAATCAAGTCGAAGTGTTTTTTTTTATTCAAATGGTGTGTATATAACGTATTTTCGACATTTTGGTCCAGCGCCGATTATTGACATATCCTAAAACTCAATCTGAAAATAATGGTAGTACGTACACTGTATGGGCGACTTGGTGGAAAAATTATTATTTAGGTAGGTAGATATGTATAGTATTACCCACTTTACATTCTTGTCAAGGTTAACTGCTTAAATTTAACTCCGGACCCCAAATTCCTTATGAAACATTTAAAAGAAGTGGCAGCCCCTAAACATAAATATTTTCACGGAAACAAATTAAAAATAAAACCATTGCAAAATCTAAATAAAACTTTGTACATAAGTAGGTATACATAGTTTGCACATATGTACATATAGTAGGTAGTAGGTATCTGGAAGAACTCTAATCCAAATCCACAGAACAGACTGCAAAAAAATCTAATTTCGGGGCATCTGCTTGTTTGCTTGTGAATACAGAATGGTTAAGAAATGAGCTGAAATTGATAAATAGGGAAACTATGGCAAATAAGATGTTTTGGAAAAATAATTAAAAAAAAAATTATAATTTTATAAGAAATTGATTACTGCTTCCCATAATTTTTTTTCCTTATTTCTGGTTCAGAGTTTAGATTATATTTAAATAGGTACAAGGTCACATAAAAACCTAGCACGAAACATGCTTTTCGCTATATTCCTGATCCGACGAAAAATTTAACACGAACAGTAAAACATAATTTTCAGACGTCGACACACAATATATTTTGCATTTATCAAACACTACTCCATTAAAAACTACCGCGCGAGAACTAAAACACCAGGAAAACTAAGCAGCAATTCAATTTCTAGGAAAATTCCAACTTTGAAATTGCAACCAGCCACTATTTTGCATAAATACAGTGAGGACGTCTTTCGAGATCGCGCATAACTGGCATAATTTGACTTTTTCTCTGTAAGTACGTACATACATAGCTCGTCGGCTAAAATGTTTCCACAAAAATGACTGATTGCCAGATAAAATGTCCATTAAAATTAAAAAACCTATTCTACTCGAAGTTCCAGGAAAAATCTGTTCCTTTGACTGTCTGATTATGACTAAAAAAAAAATTTCAAAAATTTCATTAATTTGTTTGATTTGTAAAACTACGCCCCTTTCCCATTAGAACTCAAGTCATTCCTTGGTATAATAAACACTCTATTCTGTGAAAAAAGAAAAAAACATCAGCACAAAGTATACTACCACCACAACCCTGAAAATGTTTAATAAATATTTTTTTACAACAGTCACCGCATCTCCTCTTGTCTTTCAATGAGTTTCTACACTGCGCTAACATCTTGACCAGTGACTGAAACTATCAAATTTTGCAAAAAAAAAAAAAAAAAAAAAAATTAATTTAATCAAAATTAGCAAAAAAAAAGAAATTTGCAAAATTTGATGATTGTTTTTTTGCAAAATTTGACTGAAAATAACTCCAGTCGACCACCAAAGTAAATGAAAAATCTGCCGAAAGATTTTCTGTAAATTCCTAAGAAGAAATCAAAGTTTATTGCTCGTCTCATTGCTCATTAAATTGCACTACAGGGCTGGACTAGTCATAAAAAAAATTTACGAAATTCAATAATAAAATTCATTAATTAATTAATTTAAATTACCCAAGCAGTCAAAATGATTGTTTTTGGGCAATATACATAGGTATAACACATACATTATATCAGAAACAAAGGAAGGGGGGGGGGGGTTAATACAACTATAAATAAATGCATTTATATCATGTATATAAAGTCTCCAAATTCTAAGAAATTGTAACAAAATTAAAAAGCTATCTAGTGTTAAGGAAATCTCTTCTTACTTTCTAACTTGTTCTTAAGTTAATCTTCAACCACCATGAGATAACAAATGCGTTCCTCTTCCGTTTTGGTGATGTCCACTCGAGATTGCACATGTCTCGTTACTTTTGTTACCCGGTACTCATTCGTTACTCTACGAAAAATATTCGTTACTTTCTAATTCGGTACTTTACTTAAATACTCTTTAAGCAGCATACTCGTATTTATTAATTAAACAATCTTTTTGTGAAAAGGAGTATTTAATTAAATATGAAAACGAAATTACCCAATTAGAGTTCAAGAATTGAAAAATAAAAAACAAAACATTTCAGGAGAAAAAATAACATTTTTCAGAAGTAAATTAATAGTTTTTAAGAAATATTTTGATTAGTATGGCGGAAGATTAATTTCTCAACATTTTCAGGAAAAAAAATCGATTCCTTCTATCTCTTATAATTAGTTCTGTCGTCGGGAATATTATTTCAGTAGGAAGAGGCTTGCAACTGATCCCAAATATTTTGTTGCAATTGCACTTTGCTCTAAAGAAATTAAGTGGGTGTAACTAAGGCTAGATTCTCTGATACTTTTGGGAAAAGTGAGAATTTTATTTTATAGAAATTATATAGGTATTCCTTACAGGCCAACATGAAATTTTTGTTTTTCTTAAAAAATTGAGGTACGGTGATCCGTTGTACGAAAAATTCATTATTATGAATAATTTGAAATTTACCATTCGGGTAATGATTTGTTCTCTCAATTTTTGTTTTTAACTCGTTAGTTAAGTTCTTTCATTCATGCGAAATAGGTCTGCATATTTTTACTTTTTTTGTTCAAAACGAGGAATTTTTCCAGTTTTGTGTGGCTGTTTCCTAAAGTCTAGTATACAGTTCGAGTAAAATCTGACATTTCCAAACAAATTTTAGCACCAGTAAAATCACAAGAGAAAGTTTTACTGATGATTTTACTAGTGCAGTTGCAATACAGAGTTTTCAGGTAAAAACTAAAGGTTCCCTCTATGTAAAATCAAATAGACGGCACTATAAATTCTCCACACATTTCACTAAGCATTTTAATGCACAAAACCTTATCGAGTTCAGGCAAAATAAAATTTAACGGTTTCTTCAAATATTTCACACTAAAATCGCTAGTAAATGTTAATTTGGAGAAAACGAAATAATTCATTTTTACATTGTGTGGAGTATATATAATGCCATATATTTTATAAAAAGGAATTCTTCACATTTTACCGGTAAACTCCGTATTGCGCTAGTAAAATCTCTCTAGAATTTGTATGGAAATGTCATATTTTACTCGAATTCGATATTAGGCTCAAGGCATTAAGTGACTGGTAAATTGTTGCCATTTACAATTTCTATGGCAATTCGCAGTTTTTTTTTATTGAAGAGTTAAAATTGTTTTATCAAAATCCAAAAATGAATTACTCTGGTTTCTGAAAATTAACATACATAAAAATTTTGCTAGCGATTTTAATGTGAAATATTTGGAAACCGCATTAAATTTGACTTTGTCCAAACTCGATACTAGGGTTGATTTCTTATTAAGTTAACTTTAGCACCATCACCGCAGTTTATTGTTTACTTTTCACCGCCACTGTCATACGAGTGATGAAGAAGATTCGGTTCCTACTCACGTGAACAACTGGGAAAAAAAGTGTGATTAATCCTGTTTAGTATAGGTACAATACTCAATGGCATGAAATTTTATCGAAAACTTTAACCGGGTACCTACGTAGAACGACTTGTAGTTATTTGATTCCCATCGTTACACTGTATTCGTATAGGTAATAGAATATCGAATTTTCCATGAAATGAAAACTTTGAATTAACTGAATATGAGTACAAGTAACAAATAATTATTTGGGTATGTGTTCGGTACCCAGTTTTTAGAGAAGTACCGAATGATTACTACCCGCACATCTTTAATGTCCACGACCGATGGGGGCTCTGTTTAAAATAACAACAATGGCGCCAAAGAAAGTATTAACAGCTGATGTTTGTTTACATACTTGATTAAGCTTGAAAATCTCAACGTCAATAAGGACTGCCGGGGTCAGCACGCATTTTTGTTAGATTAAATACTTACTACAATAAATGATTCTGTTGTGGATTACAACATTATTATGTTATTAATTTTTATTTTTAAATAATTTAGACAGAAATATGAAAAATTCCGCCCGGGGCGGATCGCCCCTCCCCCTAGATACGCTACTGCTCCAACTGCTAAGTTACTGGCATCTGTGATGAACTTGAATCTTTTGTTGAAATCCGGATATCTTAGAATACGGCTCCTGGTGATTATTTCTTTAAGTTTTTCAAAAGCCGTAATGTAACTAACTAGGATCGTTTGGATTGACTTTCGCCTGTTTCTTAAAATATTTAATCATGAGACTTGCGATTTCTGCATAGTCTTTAACAAACTTCTTGTAATACCCTGTTACACCCAAAACGATTTCATCTGTAAAAAATGATTTCCCACGTCGTACCTTGGTGTTGTTGTGGCATTTTTTCACCGAACTTCATTCTGAAAATACCACTTAGAAATTTCCACTATGATATCAACAGATAATTACTTACACTCTTTACTTTATTTAGCACTACTTTTAAATAAAATATCTTTCACTTTTCACAAGTTTTAAATTAGATTTAAATTGTTGCACATTAGGAAACTTCGTTTGACAGCTGAAAATACATTTGTCTCTTTCTTCGATATAATGCTAACCTACTTCACGGGACCCTGAAAAAATCCACGCTCATGCACACGAATTTTACAGGTATCAACACTTCCGGTTGTTTACTTACTTCACTGGATTGCCAAACTTTTGATAGCAATCCTAACGACTACTGCGCCAAATAAATATGTCCTTCAGGTTCGAAAAATAAAAACAATCTTTTTCCGTAACCGAGGTCAGCTTTTGCCAAACCTTTTCCACCAAAACTTAAGTTTAGGCTGACTTAATTATTCGTTCATAATTATCTTCTACAAATCATCTTTAAATATTTGTCACGTACAAAAATGAAATGTGATCGCTAAGAACGGCAAGGCAAGAATTCATGAGAAACAATGTTGGACAAAGCTGGAATTAGATCGTAGTTATAATGTGGCAAAATAAATGTTTTAAGTTTGAAATTATTAAAGTGTGGGAAAGTGGAATGCTTTAAATTTGTTCCGCTTCTGCTGATTCTACATATTTCCTTAGAATTTCCTGGAAATTGCTTTCTTGTATTTTGTTAGAATCAGAACATGAATGAAATCGATCGACACTATTGCGTACAAGCAAATCTGACGACTTTGCTATAGAATTGAACTTGAGTCTGCATAAAAGTAGTTGCGTGTGGAGATAAAAGCTAACATCCGATTTTGTCTAGTTAAATTACAAATAAGTAAATATTCAGATGAAGAACGTATATCAGAAAAATGATAGCCTTATTAAAATTTCTGGAAACCAAGTTAGGTAGCTACAACGACAAGTGTAGCTAAGAAATGTTGTTGTTCCTAATGTGCAGGCACACACCCAAGTTTCTATCTTTTACGAGAGCAATGCAATGCCTCGCTCCAATATAAAATCAACGATGCCTCAACCCGATGTAGGGAAGCCCTCAATTTTTTCGTAGAATTTATAGTCATTTTTGAAAGCCGACAAGAATTTAATTATGATGAGCGTAGACGCGTAAATATGCAATAAGAAATTTTTGGTGGCCGAGCGATTGGATTCCGTTGATATTGATTTGGACCTTATGTAGTCTTCCTTTCTGTATTTCTTGAAACCTACGAGATTTTTTTTTGAGTACAACATTGTCTAGATTCTCTCGATATCCAATCATGCAACAGTTCTGTCCGATTTACATTAGCATATAGAGATCTCATATATGAGCTACTCAGAAGCCAAACAGATTGACTCCATTTTAAAATTATCATTTCCAACGTTAACCTTAAAAACTAATTTTTTGGGAAAGAAAAACAATTTAAACTCAAAGTTTAGCGACATTAGACTGAAAACCAGAAAAATTTTTAGTTTATTTTTCTTACTTTTGAAAAGGATTTGATTAGAAAAAAATCCTTACATATCCTTTTGACATATTTAGAAATGAAATGTAATTGTCTGATTGACTTTCATTAGGACCGACTCGTGTGAGTCATCTATATACCAACGTATATCACCTGAGGTCTTATGATTGCTCAATAATTACATTTACACTCCTTTAAATTGCACGAACAAAAGCACGAGTTTGACTCATCGATGGAATCGTTTGTGATACAATACGGTTCCGTAATGTAGAGGTATACCTACCTAGGTATCAAACGTTACCTATGTACCTAGTTAATGTGTTCCCAGATCTTTTAAGGACTTAACGTTAGAGGTGCATAATACGAGTCGTCGTCAAGGATTACTACTATTTGTATAATTTTAGAAGAATTTTTTATCATTGAGGTCGCGCCCAAGCAGTTTCTTATAGTAATAAACCTGACGAAAATGTCACAACGATTTTACCATTTGAAGTTTCGGATGTCAGATTAGATAAAATATCAGAAACCGTCTCGCCTTTGGTATTTAGAAATTTTGTTGAGATCTTATCTTCGTGAATCCGTCACCGATTATACGATAAAGATTTAGAAGACTTCGCAGTATTCCGATATTTGACAACGCAGAACTCCTCAAAACTCAATCTTCAGTTTAGGTAAAACTAGAGTTTTAACTATGAATACGGGTGTAGATTTTTCCTTGTATAAAAAAAAAGATACCTAAAGTACCAGTCAAGTACCTACCTTTAGCTTTGGTTGGAAAAAACGAAAGGTGGAAGAATACAGAAATGGCCATTCACAATTGATCAAACCGAGCACGAATATTCAACTAAAAATAGTGCTTTGCCCTTTTAATTATCATCGATCCCCATTTGTGCATTTTTATTGAAACTATTATTCCTACAACTAACGTAGTCCCAGGTCGTGGCAATAGCAGACAATTTCGAGGCTGATTACTTACAAGCTCTGCGATACCATTACCAAGTGGAGAAAATGAAAAAAAAAAAAACTTTTTTAAGTGTAGAAAATCTCATGACACTTCAAGTATCCAAGGCATATTTTCAAGAGTGGTGTGCATATTTTGACAGGATAAAAGTGAACCCATGCTTTTCAATAATACGCTCCCAAACATAAGACTTTGAGGAATACATGGCCTGTTTACAGAAATTAAGAAGCCATAAAAGTCCTAGAACTGGCACCATTTCCATTGAACTAATTATGTGAGAAAACTTGGTCCAGTGAAATAGGTAGGTATAGTCGCGGAATAAATCTTGGCGGTATGATTCAACTTCAGATCCCAAAGATCAACTAAGATAACAGATCTTCACTATGCCACCAATAAATAATGCAAAAATTATAAGAGTATACATATTACAAAATAATTATAATTTTTGAATTTTAACGAGTTCTGTGTTTTCAAATATCGGTACACTGTGAAAAATTGTGAAACTTTATCGTATTCATCGGTGACAAATTCACGAAGATAACATTTCATCAAAATTCCTATACCGACACTAATCTTTTGAAAAGTATGTTCAGTTGCAGTTTTTCGCTATTAGTTAATTTCATACAGAAATTATCAAATTCTTAGTCATAAATAAATTATTATGAAAGAAAAAAATAGCATCATGGAAAAGTATTTCCACCATTACCTACATAAATTGGCTTTCAAATTTTCTCATGCATGCCAATCTGCTAGCTGTCAATGACAACTATCACGTCGTTTGCCTTCTCCTCTTCCAAAAGTTGAAAATGCTGCTGCATTTGAATTGGCTTTATGTGCATTTATTTTATACCTACTTCTTCGTTCATTTGTATCCTCTCAACAATTCCATAATTCTTCGTTTATCTCTTTTACACTTCTTTATTTTGGCTATAGGAGAGACAGAAATAAAGCTAATTGTCATATTGTCTTCTCCTCTTCCAAAAGTTAAAATGACTGCTTCTTGTCATTGGTTGATAAAATTAATGCACACACTCACAGTACTTCACTTAACGAAGTTAACGAATATTTTGGTCATGCGCAGTAGAATAAAAGTTTACATTTTTGTGATCTGAAATTTGCTGATCGCCTGGTATTCGCTGTCTCTTTAAAATATACAAGAGGGAATGGGACCGACAATATTATAATTTCAACACGCACAGTTGGACTGTATGGTTTTATTTTTTTAAACTAGTGATACCTCTGCCAATAGATGGCTCCGGGGGTATCGAAATGCGAAATTTTGTAACTTGTGAAATCAATTATTGTGTAATTTAAGTAGTTTGAAAAGTTTTTCAATTTCGTGGTATTTAACTTGGTTTTTAAGTTTTGCATAGACACTGAAATGACAATAAAAAAAAATGTAAGTAATAAGAAAATTTTCAAATGTTCGTTATTTTCTTCCGCGATGAGATAAAATCTTTAATTAGAAATTTTTATAGAAACCAAAAATTTTTAAACATTTTAAAATGGAAAATTACTGCTGCTGCTACTGGAATACTTTTTCTACTTGTTGCCTACTGTTGCCTTGAATATGGCTTAATACTGTTGTAGGAAGGTCAAAGGTGTGCAAGTTCATCTTCAATTTAAAACTGCGACTGTTGATGCACAGTTAGTTCTTCTGTCTATTTTCATTGTTTGTTGGAGAGTTGAGGGTTCCAGTCTACCGGAAAATCTCATGTGGTCCGTGGTTGGGATGAATTTCCATCCTCTTTAAGCCACTCCATTTATGTACAGAAGATTTTGAAATCGTTAATACCTTGTTTTTTTTTTTACTATTTATCCTTAAATTCAATTTGTTTGTTTATTTTTGAGATCAATTCAGCCCATTAGGAAAAGTGTATCAATCCAAATGTCGTTACTAGCAAATCCTACAGATTTTTTAAGGTGCCAAATTTAGCTCAAGCTAACGGCTACTTAGTTTTTTTTTTCACAGTGGAATTCTATTAGAGATAATTGCATAATTATCATTCTGCTCCTCTTTTATTATTTTTTGCCTATATTACGACCGAATTTCCCTTGACCAATGCCAGTAATCCACTCGATAATTATAGTCGTATGTAGGTGCAATTCCGTTCACCATTTAAAGCGCCCGCACTATCCAAAATCACTTGAATTCGATTTATCAATTTCTGGACTTAAAGCATGAATGAATGCATTTAACATGGCCTTGGTTCATAAAAATGTGAATGAGTATTTCTTCAAGAGTTGGCAAGGATTATATTTAGCTAGTACAAGCAATTAGCGCTAAATTTAAATTATTTTTTTACTAAGAAATATTTTAAGTAGAATTTCTAACTGAAGCGAAACTTATCTCAATCAAAGAACATATGACTTAAATGTTCTTTGGCTGAATCCATAACTAACATAAATTCCTTGACCTTATTGCCCTAAATTTAGTATAGATGTTGAGGGATAGCTTGATGATGGCGGGAGTTCTTGTGATACTTCATCCTGTTGATATCGGTATTATTATACAAATCCAGCGCACGCGGCTACTTTGGTAATACAAATTCTCACTTACAACGTAGTTGAGTGGCTTTGCGATGTTCTGGTTAGCGTGTTTCCCCAATGATGAAATTGTTGCCATGGAGAGAAATTATAGGCTTATTACCCTCGCCATTAAAAGTTGAAGAATCTTGAATCAAAAATTCAAAATTAAAATAAGTTTCAAATGTAAATAAACTTTTTTATTTTAAGTTGCAGGCGTTCTAGAATTATTACGGGTCTGGTGTTGCTCAAAATAGTAGCGTGTGGCAGTATTCTACAGTTGATCAACTAGATTGGTCTATTCCATCGAAGAATTATAGAAAAGCCTTGATTCGTCCTTTGAATCCCTATCCGCTCAACTTCAGAATTAAGCATGATCAGTTTCGTCGGGCTTAATATACTCGTTGTCAAAAGTGAGAGGATACTTTTGCGATGGTTTTTAGAGCACTCCCACTCAATTAGAGTCGGCATTTCTATTATAACTTTCATATTCTGAACAGGATCTTCTATCTAAACCGTAAGTGCGCTACTGCGACTTTTGATTTAGATTGTCATAGTTTGTTTTTCGGTTTTATTTTTCTGTTATCAGTAACCTCTTGGTGACGTTATGAATGTGACGTTATGAATATGTCTCTTGAAGACTATTAGGCTTCAACAATTCTTTTGAAATGACCCTTCACAAGCATGTATAGACCTCTGTTTCATCTTTCCTTTGCACAGTAAAATTACATTTAGTCGCCTGTAACGACCAAATAACTAGTTAGATATACTATGAGAATTTCAAACCTCCCTCCCCCTCTCTCTCTATCTGTCCATTGCATTCTCAACGTCATTCCAGTCACAACCTTTCTTAATTAGACCAAGTCACCAAAATAATTCTCGTTTACTTGTTAATGTGTCTGCGCATGATACATAGGTACATGAGGCTAGCTAGGTACATCCTAGCGATCCCTCAAAAATCTTGCCCGTAGTGATGATCTGAAAATTTTGCAATGAAATTTTGTTTTTAAATCGCAATTATTCTTATATTCATGAGCTCATGAGTAATTTATACACATCGACTTTTTCCGCAAAAGCCATAATGTATAGAAAAATGTTTTTTTAACCCTGCTTCAAAAATTCAACCGATATCGTTATTGGCTTTAGTCGTAATAATTCGCGCCTTGAGTTATTTGTCTTTCTGGTAGAAATGTCCGACCATAGCCAGAAATCTGCATTGCTCTCATTGTTTTCTCGTTGGCCTTCGTAAGCTTTGATAGCAACTCACTCCTCATCAGTGTTTTCCACACTTATAAAAAAAAAAAAAAAAAAAAAAATAGGATTTCTTCTGGAAAATTGAAAGCTTTCCAATTGTACAAGTCACAGTTATTGAACAGAAAAGTGATAGAAAAATCTTATGGTGGGACTGAAATCATAAAACATATCATTCGTCTACGAATCAAGAACTGCTAAAAGTTTCTTTATCCGGTAGATTTTGCGTAGCTTGTGTGTGTGTGTGACTTTTTGTTTTCAGGATGGAAATGAAATTATTGCATGAAAATGGATTATGAAGCAAAATTAAGGGTTTAGACTAGAAAATTATCGATGGTGTAGTATAGTAGTGGTTCTTCTAAGAGATGTGTAAAGCTGCCCTTCCAACAAGGATCGATTGTGTGGCACACAGATGGTTCCCAAACGAAGAGTGGAGTTGAACAGGGTGCATATGCCGTATATCAAAGGCCCTGAGCTCTACCCCTACAGTGTTTCAAACTGTGGTACTAACCATAGAAGAACGCGCCAATACCTGTATTATGAGAGCCATAAATGCTTCAACCATTAATATCCTTCCGTACAGGCAAGCCACTCTCCAGGCCTTAAAATCCTTTACTATTAAGTTAAGGATAGGCTGGAGGTGTCTGCAAACCCTTAAAAATTTATCAATGAGAAACAATTTATGTCTTTCCTCAGGTAAAGCAACTTTAGGAAAAACGTATGCAAAAGAGAGAAAAACCAATAAGCAGTACAGTATTTGTATATACATACATATATATAATACATCAATAGATGGTAGCTTCATCAATGAGCTGCTCATGAGCAATGAGATAAACGTACTGATGGAATTTATTCGCGTTTGAATCAAAACCGGGACAAAAAACATTTATTTACTTATTCACAGATAGTGTGCATGAGATATTTATACTTTGCTTCTCTTTTATGCATTTTACAATATTAGATGAGCACTTCGATGAGTACATTATTAGTGTCATGATGAGCTTATAATGAGCATATCAGTGAGTGTCATGATGAGCTTATTAATGAGCATATCAATGAGTGTTGTGATGAGTTCATAAATGAGAATCTGATTTTACGATTGATTTCATATATTTTTCTGTATTCGACGCTGAGGCGTAAGGATATGGACATAACGTCTTGTTCAGCATATGGGTGACCATAGGCACCGCCAGGATTTTGTGTAAGATGGTGCATGTGAAAATAATTATTTATTAAACCGAATATTCTCAAAAATTTTTCATTTTTTTATGAGAATAGTCATTTTCAAAACCATCCCTCTTACAAATCTTACATGACTGCACGCAACATTTATTTAAAGATCTTCTCTTATTTGCTATTCGTGAAACCCTTAATTATTGACATTTTTATTCTTCAAAACATTTTAACCCCTTAAAATTAGCCGCGGAATATGTCTTCTACTACAAAATTGTGACTATAATATATTCTAATTCTAATATAAATTTGATTTCCAAACTTTAAAATTTTCAGTAATAACTATATACAAGCAATTAATTAATATTCCACCAAAAACTATTGTACATCGTGTGTTAACAAAATTTAAGATCAGTTCAACAAGATTATGCTTTTTTGGAGCTCTTTCGTAAAAATTAATTACATACACCAATTGCAAATATGTATGTAGATCAATTGATAATAAAAAATGAAAGCGAAGTAAAAACATGCTAAGTGTATGCTTAACTTAACTCATATTATTATTAGAACTACCGAAATTTCGTAGAATTTGTATATCTACGGTTATAAAAATGTTTTTATTTAAAATAAATTAAAATATACTTACAAATTTAATATACCACTAATTGAAATAAATAATAATTTAGTAAAGAAATTATTAGAGTTGAAACAAAAACCATAATTTTCTATAAAATAGGGTTTCCATGATTTTTGTAAATTGTATTAATTTTCTGCTTTCTAAATGAAAATATTGGAAATATTTTTGAACATAGAAATAGAAAAAAGAAACTATGCATATTTGTGTATGAATTTCGTAAAAGTTCAATCCGTTGCAAAACAGAATAAAACTGAATTCACGAAAAAATGTATCACGGAATGCGCTGATGCTCAGAACTTTTTAAAATCATCTTTTACTTTCATTAAGTGTATCCACATTAAATTTATAATCCGCGGAACGAAAAATGTGCTATCAAGGTCAGGGAAATTTCCGTTTAGGGTTGTCGTTTCACCAATTTAACCTGTGAAATATTTTATAATTTTTCGATTTAAATTAAGTAATTTTATTGATTTCCTACAAGATCAGATAAATTTCATCCTTACAAACATGTTTTGTGTCGTGCTATTTAAGTTAGAGATTTGATTTAAAAATTAATTTGCTCATTGTTATCAGTTATATGGCGATATTCCTATTGTACCGCTGGAAATACTCTACAGACATTCCTTGGTCTGGTCTTTGATTTCACAAAATCCCTGATAAAACTTTATCTTATAACCTCTTGGGATATTATTAAGGCAGCTGATTTATTTAAATTTGTTTTTTTTTTCCCTTAAAACATTTCTCTAGGTCCATCCACAAATTGTCCACAAATATGAACTCCCAACAAGATAAAAGGTACACCATCCTTACGTTGCAACAGATAGTAGTATTTTTGTTGTAGCTCGTCGCAGTAGTTCGTCTATACTAGAACTCATCACTGATCAGTTGCAAGGTGGGTATTCAACTTAACCTACAATCTTTAAATGAAGAAATTGGCAATTTAGTAAAAATTTTAAATTGCCATAGGGAAAAATTAGAAGAAGAATTTTCCTTAATTCTTCAGCAAATTTCAAATTGTTGCGACGTTTTGAATATTGACCTGGTATTGCCCTAGTTAGTGAAGGGAATGACACACTAGACTCTAGAATATTATAGAAGATCAATATTCATTCCTTATTTAGATTCTATTATTATATCATTGAATGGACGTTTTTCTGCACTCCTGCAGCTTCACTGTCGCGAAATGAAATTGTCAACAAAGCAAGAGTTGATAAAAATTGTTTCAAAAATAAAGGACTTCTATGGAACATCTTTGTTGGAAAACTTTATTGATGAAATCACAATATAGTATGAAACTTGTGCCAAAAAGAATTTAGATACATCAAAAATTGACTACATTAATTTATTAGAAAACGCCAATGGTTTTGGCACATTGAGAAAGTGAAGACTTCGACAAGCTCAACTATGTGCGAACAACGGTTCTCAGGCTTATGTATGATCAGTCTGTTGTTAATGAAGATTTCGTAAGCGAAATAGTGTATAACTTCGCAGAGAAGCCACGTATTTAATAAATATTAAGAAAAATAATAAAAATAAAAAGTTGTATCGATTTCATTTTTAATGCTTTTTTAAATAAATTGATGACCAGTTTTATGAAACAACTGCACCACCTTGCACCATACTGCCGGCACCCATGGGTGACAGTGTTTCCGCGAAAAACAAATCAAAAAATTAACTTACAATAAATAATTTAAAAATTTAAATAAATAAATCACAAAAATCAATTCAAATTTTGCTAGCAGAAATGTCATCTAATTGCTGATTTACTCATCAGGAGGCTCATCAGGAATTAATTTTCTATGTTTCTTCATGAATTGCAAACACCTTGATGCTTTTCAGTCAAATTAGTATTGGTTCACATAATAACTGTCCCCTGCGGGTCAAGAGACAAAGTAAAATGTAAGCAATTTCTACTAGGGTTACTTTGATACACCGTACCTTAATCGCAGTGGTATTTTGAATTCTGATTACATTTTAAACGGAATATCAAATCTAATGGACGATTTACATTATGATGGCATCGACGTTTTTTTGGGGGATAGCACATCGAATACGATAATTTATTTATGAGTGACGAAAGAATCAAACACCTTCTGGAAATTTTTCCAGACCTCGTTTTTTCAATATGCGTGTCCGGAAACCCTTATTTCCATAAAAAGTTCTCAAGCATACAAAGTTTTTATGAGTGCTGGAACTAAAAAATTGTTACTGACAAACACTAATCTCTCCATTTTGCCTACTGGCAAAAATTATCTTTCAAAATGAAAGAAGTAAAAATACGTTTTTAAGAAGCAGTAAGCAGAGCATTCACAGAATTTTTGCAGTGGTCTTTTTCGAAACTTGTTTCAGTTGATTTGGAAGTAGATATTCCATTTTGACAATTTAACTGTTTGGACATGCATAATACTTATTAAAAGTTATTTTAATTTTTGCATGTCGGTCTGTCCGTCCGTCTGTCCGTCCATGTGCACGATAACTCGAGAGCGCGTGTACTTAGAGAGCTGAAATTTTGTACGCAGCGTTTTCATAAAAATAGCAAATATTGCTGCGTTTCTTTTCACGTCCTAAATGAATCTGTATGAAGCGACAGAACAATGTCATAATTTAATTCTGTGCTCATAGAAAAGGAACGAAACAGAATCATTTCAAGTGTTTGACATTTCTTCCAATTGATAAAAGCAAGTATAAATTCGTAAAAATCGTTGTTTATGAAAACTAAAGCCATTTTCCAATAAAAGCAACTTAAACTCAACTATTACCACCTCGTACAAATTGCAAATAACCCATTCATGAATACAAATTAAAATCCGGGAAAAACTCAGCACAGAATTAAATTATTCAGAACGATTCGGAGTCCGAAAAAAGCAAGAGACAGATTGAAACTAATTATATCGTTCGGCCCGAGAAATGGAACGACATGGATTGAAAAAATTCATTTTGAACGAGAAAAGGAACGCGGAATATAATTTCAAAAATGGGCTACATTCGATAACCCCTTCTTGGTACTGCCATATAAAAATTTAGGTTTTTTACGTATGCTTCAACAATGAAATTTGCACAAATAGATTCCTATATACGAAATTTCCTATGGGAATTCATCTAGGGTATCGTAAGAATTGGTCTTAGACCTGTTCTATTTTTTTTAGTTGGTTTTTTATTCATTTTTTTTAAACTGCTTTCTTGACCCCGGCAATAAAATCGTTCATCGAAATGTTAAAAATGAAATGAATGAAGTAGGTACTATCCCAATTCACATGAAGAACGAAAAAATAAATTTAATTCTTCATGTTTTTCTTTTTTATAAAAAGTGGACCTTTATATTTTTTTTCTTGGAATGTAAATAATATGTAACGAAAATAGGGTGAAACAACATGTTTTCAAACATAAATAATAATATAAAATAAATATACTGCAGACCCACGGAATTACTGTGAACTCACTTATCAAAATTTCGCACTTATAGATGAATAGAATCTTTCAATTCAATTGGGATGTCATCACAAATTATATGCTTAATAGATTAATATATTAAATTTAGTTAAAATTATTAGCCTACTAGGTATCAAATTAAAGCTCTAGCTGAGTTAAGGGCGGATCCAGACATTTGCTCTAGAGTGGGGGGCTATAAAATAAAAAAAATTTAAATTACAATTGAGAATAAGAAAGAAATTAATTGCTTATAAAGGGTTTTCCAATAAGAGGTGTTATTTTAATTAGCCCGCTATTTCGGTAGATGTCACTTTTGGAGCTTTCATTTTTTGACATTTGACAAGTAGAAACTACGCCATTAATAAAAATGGAACGATACACGATTCAACAACGCATTGAAATTATTAAAATTCACTATAAAAATGGTGAAAATGTGGCAGAGACGGTTCGTAAAACTCGAACATTTTTGGGTCGTCGTGAAGCACCTTGTCGGACCGCAATACAGAAATTGGTAGAAATATTCGAGCTGTCGGGACAAGTTAGTGATGTGAAGAATAAAACCCGTGCACGTCGCTCAAGAACAGCCGAGAATATTGCTGCTGTAGCCGAAAGTGTTGAAGAAAACCCAGGTTTGTCCATTCCTCGTCGTTCTTTGGAATTAGGCATTCCACAAACGTCATTACACCGTATTTTGCATAAAGATTTGGGTCTTAAGGCTTATAAAGTTCAGTTAACACAAGAACTCAAGTCGGCCGATCATCAACAACGTCGAGTCTTTGCTGATTGTGTCCTTGAAATGCATGAAAATGATCTGGAATTCCATCGAAAACTCATCTTGAGTGAAGAGGCCCATTTCCACCTCGATGGCTTCGTCAACAAGCAAAATTGTCGCATCTGGGGCTCGGAAAACCCAAGAGTTATTGTTGAAAAGCCTCTCTATCCTCAACGTGTGTGCGGTTTATGGTCCCGCGGGGTCATTGGACCTTACTTTTTCGAAAATGAGGCTGGAGCAACAGTTACGGTGAATGGATTGCGCTATCGACAGATGATTAATGATTTTTTATGGCCGGAATTGGATGGTATTGATCTGGTCAACGTTTACTTTCAACAAGACGGCGCTACGTGCCATACAAGGAACGAAACCATTGATCTTTTACGGGAAAAGTTTCCGGACAGTGTTATCACTCGAAGAGGTGATCACAATTGGCCACCGAGATCTTGTGACTTAACACCTTGCGACTTCTTCCTTTAGGGCCACGTGAAAGAGAAGGTCTACGCCAACAGCCCAGCGTCGATTCAAGACCTCAAAGATGGAATTCGTGAGGCTATCGAGGACATAGGGCAGCCACTTTGCGATTTGGTTATGGAAAATTTCATGAAAAGGATATGGTCCTGTAGGCGTGGTCGTGGTGGTCATTTGGCTGATGTTATTTTCCATTATTAACGGCATACCTTCCTCTTTATAATGAAATAAAGATCCGATCATTTATCTCAAAAAATGGCATTTTTCTTTGAATATCAAAATAACACCTCTTGTTGGAAAACCCTTTATTAGAAGTCAAGTGAAATATTCTCTGCGCTTATTTAAGCTCTCTGACTTTCAAGATTTTTCAAATAAACTATTTTTTGACAGTCTTCAAAACATAATTTAGCTAATTTAAGCTATGATCGAGCCCCTGGAGTTAAAAGTAGCTATAGGAGGAAAATTTGTGTAAAAGATGCAAAATTGGAATGCAGCCACTTGCATTGGATTTCATTACTTTATCGCTGAATCCTATTAAATGACATATCTTCTTTTCTTCCGTAAGCAACTTTATGACAGACTTTTTTCATCCGAATATTGTTAAAATGCATATTTTTGGAATTTCTGTACAGACGTAGTGTAGGTTGGTGTGACAGAAGATTTTTCTTTTAAACGCTTTAACATAATGTTTTACATATTTTGTGGGAACATTTCACCATTTATATAGGTTTTGATGTGAAATAAATTTTTCCAGTTTTTTTAAGTAAAAATTTTCTTACATGGAATTACTTGTATTAAACTGCAATAATTTTCTAAACAACTTACCGCAGAAAAAAACAATAAAAACAATACAACTGAATGTTTGCAGGAGAACCACTGACATGTATATAAATGGACTGCTTTGAACCAAAAATACATGAAAGCAAATTCCTGTCTCTTTCCGTGAGAGCATATACTTTCCCACTGAACTATAACGATTGAGAACACGAAATTACATGAAGTTCAGCGGTATTTCCCACCACAAAACAGCCTTGTAAAAAACACTTCCCTCGAATAATAATTAAAATACAATACAAATAGTCCCAAATACCTTTGTGGTAAGTTCGGTAAATCCCATTGACATGCATATACGTAAATTCCAAAATGAAACAGGAGATCAGTCAGTCCATTTATATATACATGTCAGTGAGAAGAACGTAGAACATGTATGCGCATAGGTATCTATGTCAGATAGATTATGTACCGTTCTATGAGCTTGTGGGGAAAATGTAATGACTTAAAAGTAGAAAATAAAATATATTAAAAAAAAACTTTCATAAATAAATTGCGTTAAAACAAATAGAAAAATAATTTTTTTCTCTCTCAGGGCTATACCTACACAAGAAAAGTTTCATTGCAAAATAAAAAATGCTGAACTCAGATTAAATCTTAAAATTGATTGTACTAAAAAATTATATTATCTCGTATGACTTTAAATTTTTGAACTCTTTGCAGTGAAACTTTAGCACTGAGAAAGAAAAAAATATTCTTTTACTTGATTTAGTGCAATTTATTTATGAAATTTTTTTTTGATATATTTTATTTTCATATTCTTTTAAGGGAAACATGCTGAGCCTCAATTTGTTAGGATTTAGTTTTGTTTTTATGGAAAGTATAATTTGGGAACATGACAAAATCCACAAGTCTAGAAAAAATTACAAAATCCGGAAACGAGTAAATTCAGAAGGAACAAAATCCAGAAATTGTAAAAATTGTTATAATTATATTCTACAAATATAACTTATTTAAAATTCACATGAGTGAGACAAAATCGTTAAGTGTTTATACTGGTCGGTACATTGGGATTTGGTGATGGTAGATTTACATCTCATGGAAACCTGTGTCATCCAAAATGAAGTTCTAGTGCAATCCTACTGTAATGGCAGCCCTCCACCATAAATATTTTCACGGAAACCAATTAAAAATAAAACCATTTATAGTAAATGAATCATAAAACTGTGTACATATGTAGGTATACATAGTTTGCATATATGTATGTACATATAGTAGGTAGTAGGTATCTGGAAGAACTCTAATCTAAATCCACAGATCAGACTCCAAAAAAAAAAAAATTAACTTCGAGGCATCTGCTTGTTTGCTTGAAAATACAGAATGGTTAAGAAATGAGCTGAAATTGATAACTAGGGAAGCTATAGAACATAAGATGTTTTGGAACAATAATTAAAAAAAAATTTTATAATTTTATTAGAAATTGATTACTGCTCCGCATCATTTTTTTTCTTATGTCTGGGGCAGAGTTTAGATTATATTTATGTAAACAGGTATACAAGGTCACGTAAAAACCTAGCACGAAATATGTTTTCGCCCTATTCCTCATCCGACGAGAAATTTAAGACGAACAGTAAAACATAATTTTCAGATGTCGACACATAATATATTTTGCATTTATCAAACACTACTCAATTAAAAACTACCGCGCGAGAACTAAAACATCAGGAAAACTAAGCAGCAATTCAATTTCTAGGAAAATTCCAACCTTGAAATTGCAACCAGCCACCATTATGCATAAATACAGTGAGGACATCTTTCGAAATCGCGCATAACTGACATAACTTGATTCTTTCTCTCGTCGGCTAAAATATTTCCACAAAATTACTTAAAATGTCTATTAAAATAAAAAAGATCTATTCCTCCTCGAAATTTCAGCAAAAATCTGTTCTTTGACTAATCAGGCTAAAAAAAGAAATTATGACTAAAAGAAAAAAATTTCATAATGTTGTTTGATTTGTAAAACTATCCCCCTTACTCATTAGAACTCAAATCTTTCCAAGGTATAATAAACACTCTTTTCTGTGAAAAAAGAGAAAAACGTCATCACAAAATATACTACCACCACTACCCTGTTTATAGAATCAATATTGTGTGAAATGATTAAATTCTTTCTGCGCATGCCAATTCATAAACTTAACGAAAGTAAATTACTGATCTGATCTATTCTTTCTAATGCAATTCACTGTATATCAATAGTTCTGCTCTCTTCATTTATAATGGCTGCCCGCCAATATCAGTTTAAGAAAGATCGGATAAAGAGAAATGAAGAAAATAACAATACTAACACTAAAGCAGTCTGTATGTCAATGCCAGCCATTTTATCTAATTTATGAATAATTTACCAAAATTGTTTTAATAATTAAGTTTCTTTATTGAATTATTTGTTTTAATGACGACATTCTTTTTCTTTTATTCTTCCAGATCACTGAATGCTGAATTATAGCTGCTTTTAATGGATAAAACATTAAATAAATATGAAATTGTAAATCGTAAATAAAAATATTTTTCATGAAAAAAATATCCAGAAATTGTTTTTTTCATTTCCAATCAATCCCTTCTCCAATGAGAAATTTTACACAAAATCTATTGCACATGTACATTCCCAGGCAAATGTTGCTCTATACATTCACAGATCTATTCACCATTATTTGTTTTTTTTTTCTCATTTGTTCGAAAAAATCAGGAAATATGAGCTTGCTACGGTTCCTGATACCCTGGTGTAAATCTGAAAATTTTGTATGAATTCACACGAAATCAAGCCTCGACCGCCCGCCTAAATTCAGAAAAATTTGAACAAAACAACCTTGCTACGATTCCTGATACCCTGGTGTAAATCTGAAAATTTTCATTAAATCGAGCCGTTTCAAGCGTCAGTAAACTTAACGAAAGATTGTACGCAAACCGAAACGAAGACACATCCAAGCCCAATTTATCAAATTTCTGATCCTAAAAAAAGGGAATTTTTTCTAAAAACTGAATTTAATGAAAAGGAGATTTTCTCGATTTTTTTTTATGAAAAATGGTCCATTTTTGTACTCTTTTTTTCCTAAATTAGTATAGCACAAAGCTGCTTGAGGTTTTGAGACAAAAGATCAACTGGGCAAGGATAACCGGGACAGAAAGGAGTAAAAAGAATTCTAAAAAATGAAGAATTAACAATATTTTTTTTAAATTTCTTTTAATAATCATATCTTAAGCTATGTACAAAATGTATTTTTAAATTAAAGCCTTGAATTAAGCGATAAGTGTTCACATATTAAAATTTATATAACGATTACATTGCATTTTTTATATTTTATTCCAAAATTATTAGCATCTAATTTAAGCTATTTTAGTTTTTCACACTATAGTTGAGCTGGTGATCGATCTGTTGTGAATACATCTTAAGATGTCCGCCATCATCTGATTTTAGCTAAATCTTTCTTGACGACGGTTTTTGTGCTAAAAAGATAAAAACAGAAAAATTAATTTTAGTTTCAATGAAAACAAATTAGTTACAAGTAAATTAAATTTTATATATTTATTGACTGCAAAGGTTGCGGTAGGCCAGTGAGTTTGCATTATTTACTTAACACGTTAAATTGGAGCGCCAACAGTTAAAATTTGACTCAGTTGCAAATAATCGACTGGAACCAAGGCAAGGATAGTGCCATAAACAATTAAATTATAGGAAGACTATCTCAATAGAGGACATCTCGTAATTCTAAGATGAATTTAATTAATATTGTAATTATATTAACTAAAATATGTATAGTCATCATAAGAGGAAGATCTCATCACAGATAGGCTCTTAACTTGTAGAATTGAAGAGCATAATCCTTTACCTAGAATGTCACATTATGATATGTCATCAGAGTTGCGATTTGGCCATCCATATTTTCTACAAGCATTATTTTTTTATAGAAATTCGTATGAAATAAACTGTTATATTCTAGCTTTCAGGCGAATTGTTAGTCTCGCTTTTACGAACATCGCAATAAGACCCTGAAGTTATGAAACTGAAGGAAGATATTGGATGGGTTCTTTGTAAACATCTCGCCAATCTTGACGAGGAAGGGCTTATTTCAACGGGGAAGAGAATCGAAAACAATGTGTAAAGGAACTTTGCAAAATAATCCCATTCCATGAAGGCTCACCTGAAACCAAGCCACATGTGAACAGTAACGTATGTCCGCAACGACAATATCTGATATAATCACACCCAATGTTCCCCGTTCCCATTACACCGTTCTTTCAAAGAGGATAGATAGATGGTGTGGATTACAGACGGTTCCAAAACGAGCAGTGGAGTCGGATTTGGTGTATACTTCCAGGTCAAAGTATTAGCCATAGAAGAATGCGCTAATACCTGCATTAAAAGAGCTATGGCTCAACCATTAATATCCTCTCGGTCAGTCAAGCTGCTCTCAAGGCTTTAAGGTCATACACTATCAAGTCTGAAAACCCATAAAAATTTATCAACGAGAAACAAAGTTATCCTCACGTGGGTACCTTTACATGAGGATGAGGGCCACAAAGGCAATGAAATTACTGACGCCCTAGCCAAAAGAAGAGCGGAAACTCCCTTTGTCGGACCAGAGCCATTTTGTGGCACTTGAAAATGTTACCTCAGAGCTACTCTAAATAGCTGGGAAACAAACAAAAATTCCTTTATTGTCGAAGGCTACAAGGATTTCGTCAGGCAAAAAAATTTATCGCCTTCTCTGGCGAAAAAACAAAAGAACTCTTACTCCTTAAAAGACCAGTGCTTAAAATTATTACAAAGCTCTTCTCAGGCCACTGTTCCTTGTGGTATCACGTAAATAAGATGGGTTTGGCTGAGATTTCATCCTGTCGCTCTTGTCAGGATACTCATGGCCAGGCGGAGAATATTTCACATCGAACATATATTTGCTCCATCAAACTACGTGTGGAATTTCAATTAAAGAATGGTTCTAGAGTTTTTATTGACAGTCTAACCTAGAAAATTGAATGGGGACGCATAATAGATTTTTTAGGTTGCAGTAAATCCGAAGCTAACGCCTACACACCCCTCCACAAATCTAATCTAGGATCTAAGGAGTTTAAAATGTAAACGTCCAGAATGAATTTTATTTTCAGAACAACACACGTCCGAGTAGGAGCGATATTTCAAGCCCTAACTTACTGACATTCGTTTGTTCTCAGTAGTACTAGGATGCAGAGCTGTTATAGTCGATATCATCATTAGAATGACTTTAGACCCTGGACTTTGGTTTTTATTAGTTATACAAAATATGTTTTGTTTTTGTTTTTTCTAGAAAAACGTTAAGGGGTAACCCCACTGTAAATTTTTTGAAAAATCAATTTTATTTTTATTGGCTTAAAAAATAGTTTAAACCCTCTAATAAGAAAAAAAAGATCCCGTGCCAGAAAAAAATTTTTTTTTCCTTTGAAAATGGAGATCGCCACCAAGCGCGTCAAACTTGCTCCGAAACGACTACCTGAAGCCTGAAACACAATTGCAGCTTTTCAGTCAGCTTTCTTCTAAAGCTGATTGAAAAAACCGAATTGAACACAACTGACCTTTTTGACATTTGCAACTTTAACTTGTTTATCGGAAAACATTTATTTTTTACCTTCATTTTTTTTTCCAATAAAAAACTATTCTCTAAACTTTAAACGCGTTTTTCTCGAAACACGGTTTTTCAAAATGGCACGCATAACCAAGGGCGGATACAGCGCGAGGCGATCGGGGCGAACGGGGCAATCGCCCGCCTAGAGCTCTAAAAAATCAAAATTTTTGTTCCAATCCAATGAAATAGAAAATACAAAAGCTTTGGGTACACTAGAATCAATTTTAGTAGGTGAAAAGAAATTTTTCGAAACTGGGTTTCTTGAAAAAAAAAATTTTTTTCCGTAATCTAAGAAATAATGTAGCAAGTGTTGTACCATTTTAGAATCCTTATTATATGTGCCAACTTTCAAAGTTACTTGCCAAACTGGCGTAGTACATTTTTTTTTTTCATTACAGTCAGTTAAAGTTGGGTGAAGTACTAATTTTCTATTCTTGGTTCGGAAAAATGTGACATTTTCTTCCAAGCTGGAGCAGTTGGCTTAGAATTTAAAGCAACAGGTTACATAAGCACTATTCAGGATTACATAAGAAAAATAAAATTGAAAAAAAGTAAAGATTTGTAGCAACAGGAGCTAAAAAACCATCACAGGGTGTATATATTCTCAAAAAAAAAAAAAAAAAAATCATATAATTTAAAATATACATGACTCAGATTTATTTTTATATTTTTTGGTAACTATTATGATTTGGCTATCACCCGGTTCCGGCTTGACGTCGAATTACGGGACACCCTGTATAAAAGGAAAAATGCAGATATGCTTCTACGATTACGCTGAGTAACTAATAATATAACGGATAACTTATGAATTCTGGATTTCAGATTTGCATCAATAATTACAATTTTTTTTACATAATTTTAAAGCAATTTGAAGCGAAAGGGCACATCATTCATATATAAATCGGTGAGAACCATAGTGGCGCAAGTCAATAATTTCCAAAACCAAATTCTTATTTCTTAACTATCTCCCTGCTAACCACCATCGTGAAATAAGTCAAAAGTTGCAGTGAGTCATTGTCATTGTCAACAAAAGATGTCCATAGTTTTTATGGACCCAGGTATCAATGTACTCTAAACTATGGAAACTTCATTTACCACACTCTGATTCTCATTGGCTTAGGTATATTACTTATTCCAACTCAACTTTGAATTGTTACCTGAAATCTGTGTAGTTTTCATAATATAACAAGTGTTGGAAGTGTAGGAAGAAGAATATCTCATCTTCAAAGAATTGCTAATCAGCAAGAGAATCATATGAGGATTGTGCTTAAAGTGGTCAAAAATGTACGTAATTAATTTAAATAAGTGGCCCTAAACTTGACCCCTGTGGCATGGCGCTCCGAAAATTACTGGTATATTTGGAAAAGATTATAAAATAAAATAGGAAATACATAATCAAACGCACTGTTTGCATTCTAAAATGGTTAGAAAGCTAACAGCGACAAAAGGATGTATATTTCCCAACATTTGGAAGCCGTTTTTTTCCTAATAGGTATATGTCCAACTTTTGTCCACGTAAATGAAAAATGTAAACGAATTTCCCTAAATATACATTATGTGAATTTGAAGTTTTGCCCAAAAATACCCATACAGAGTGCATCCTCCCTTCTAGTAATATTAAGCTCCTTAAGATAAAAAAAGAACTTACATTTCCCTTTCATGCCTTGAAATATGAGAACAATTCTAGCTTTTTACTTGTTATTTTGCATTTTTATTTTGAAGCTATATATCTTATCTGTTTTTTTATGTGTTTGCGATGGTCTTCGACCACTTCTTATGAGACCCTAGATGAATGCCCGTATAAAATTTCGTATGGTCACCCATTTGAGCAATTTTGATTTTTGCAGTGATTTTTCGCATTTATTTCTAGAACGGTTGGTCGGGCAGAAAAAATGATTATAACCAATTTTATAGGATTTCATATTCTAAAGAACACTCTAAAAAAATATATTGAAATTAGCTCGTTTAATAATAGTAAATGTTTACTAAAAGAAATGGAAAGCTAGATTATTCCATGTAAAATTGCTTAAAAATGTAAAAAAATCGAAAATACCTATTAAATCATTGAAAAATATTTTATATTTTCAGAGGAAAACAAGGCTGTTTAAGTATAGTTTTACAAGCAGTGATTCCCAAACTAATTTGAACTACCGCCCCCTTTTAAGAAAAGAATTATTCAGCGCCTATTGGAAATTTATATCCTTTAAGCGAACAAACGGAATATATGTATATGGTCCACCTACGTTTTTAAATATAGTAAAGAAAGATGTTGTAAATAGCACAAATTATTTATTAAAATCACAGAAAATTAATGACACGAAGGACAATATGAAAATAAAAATTACGGAAAGTATTATAAATAATCCTAATGGAAAGGATGAACTTGGTGCGCTGTTATCAATGCATCAATCCCTCGGCTCTACATATTTTTGTCAGCAGCATTCTTAAATCGCGGCGATGAACTATTTGGAGTCGTTTTTTTTTTTTTTTTTTTTATTTTATTGTGACCGCACTGAACCTACGTTCCACTAAATACGTTGAAGGAAATGCAATTAAAAACCTTTTATTGTAGCTCACAATCCAGGATAAGCTGTAGGAATCTGCTTTTGCAGGCAGATCTGTTTATAGCCTTCTTTGAATTTAAATTTCAATCAGACCTGTAAAGTCCTTAAGTACATTGGTATTTAAGTACTAGTATCAGTACCAGTACTTGGATTTATACTTGAAAAATTTTGAAGTACCAGTACCGGGACTTGTACTTAAAATATTTGAAGCCCCAGGTACTGGTACTGTGTTGGTACTTCTAATTGGAATTTTACAGGTCTGATTTAAATTCGTAATTTTTTTACTTATTTTTATTCAACGCCCCCTTGGATCGTTCCAGCGCCACGCAGGGGGCAGTATCGCCCACTTTGGGAATTACTGTTTTACAATAACAAGTTTGTTTTTACACATTCATCTGTAATTTCCTAATAACTACTGCAGTAAACTTTTACAAGAGAAGGAATTTGTGGCAATGGGCTTATGTTTGCTGCGCACCAATAAACATAACATATTAAACAAAATTAATAAGAATTGGAGGTTTAAATTTTGCGAATTAGCCGAAACCTTCTCAATTAAACTATACACTCTAAAGCTAAGATGAAATAAATCTTCTAATCCTAGAAATACATTAAAATGGTCTTCTACAAGTTCTGATGCTATAATAGTTTGCCTTTTCTTTCCCACTCAGCAACGGAAAAAAATTAACTGTGTTTTGAATGGAAAACGGTGCTCTCTTTAAACCTCAAATACTTAAAACTTCGTTAATATGTTGGTATTTTTTCTTCATGGGAAAGAAAACTATTTTACCCTCCTAAGCCAAAAAGGCGTAATATGTTATTCTTTTGAATCTTACGTTTTATTTTACAACCAATTTAGAGCACCTATTTTACCAGTCTACAGCCCTTTTGGATTAGGAAGGCTCCAAATAATACTATTGCGGCTAAAAATGACAGTAAAGGATCCAATTATTTCCATTAATAACTATAATTACATTAAGAAAACTATTTAGATCCCTATACGTATGTAGTTAGTTTAAATACACTTTAACAAATTTACTTCTTCAAAAGTAAACTTTTTAATTTCGTGGCAAATTTACACTTTGGAATGTTTCCCATTTCTCCCAAGCTAATAGATACTAAAGAAATGTAAAATTGTTAGTAAATTTACATTTTTGAATGTTTTCCGTTTCCCCACAACATGTAAAGAAAATATTCGCAAAATGTAAAAATTCATTTCATTAGTAAATTTACATTTCAGACTTTGACGAGATTACATAAGTTAATTTAAACCAAATGCTTATTCTAGTGAAATTTACTGGGTACAAGTAAATTCACATCTGTTTATTACTTTCTGTATACATTAAGCAATGTACTATACCAGGGCCGGTGGCAAGAATTTTTCATGGAGGGGTTTGTGGAAAAATTGGTTAAGAATAAAAATATGATTTATTTTTTTTAATTTTACGGTTTAGCAGAACATTTACTGATAAGTTTACATTTTCATACTTTTACATGATCATATTTAAAAAATTCATTAAATTATGTAATCTATAGAATTACAAAATGTTTAACATTTCACATACTAAATAAATAAATATTATATGAGAACGAAGCTTTGGAACGATGAAAACATCTCAACTTCATCTAAACGACTAATAGTGTAAATATGATTGCTTATCCAGTTCCATAATTTTTGTAGTACTTGCAGGTACAATGGTATGTAATCTAAAAAACTACTACACACTTTGGAATCTGACAGTTAATTTTTAAGAATCGAAAGTAATGTAAGTTAATATCGTATGCAGGGGGAGGGGGAGTAGAAGATTGTCGCCGTTGTTAAAATGAATGGTTAACACTAGCAAAATCCAGCATGGAAAAACTTCTGATCCAGGAAATGCGTACCTACTTGATGACAGTATAAGGTCTTTACTGCGATGTCTATGTTAATTATGTACTATGAATAGGAAATGTGAGGCTACTAAAATAATGAGCAAACCAAAGCAACGGTTCAGATATTTTATAAAATAGTATTTTGCCTCATAATATAAGCCCCTAATTATGATAGGCTTGGAAACCTATTTAAAAAACCTACACAAACTTTAAAAAGCCATTAAAAACTATAAATATTGTATTAGCACACAGAGTTATTAAAAAGAAGATATTTTGGTTCAAATACTGTGCAGAAATTGTGGACGAAACAACATAATATTGGATTAGAATTATTAAAATACGTTTCTGGCTGATAGATTGTCTGAGTGTGAATTAAATTGTCTGCTAGTATATAAAGTTGAGAAAGCATCCGTGTATTTTTAAATGCAGATGAAGTTCTTTTAATTTAAACGCGAGTCGTTGAAGAGTCGAAGGAAGTTCCATGTGCCCTCTTTGTAACTTGAAGGAGCAATAAAATATAAATTGTATATCATTTTCTTGCCGTTTGTCCGATATTATCAGAATTTCGAAGATTAGCATTTAAAGTCAGTTATTTCACATTGAAAGAAATCATGGAAATTTTGAACGGAAAAGATTGAGAAAGTCTTAATATATTACTTAATACATACTGCCTTTCCCTATGAATATTTAGGGAAGCCAAATCGTTAAGTCGATTTTCGATCATTAACTTACGAAGATAATTTTTAAACTTTTATAAATTTTTGCAATTGTAATAATTTAATCAGCATTTATGGTCAATTTTAATGCGTGTACTTGCCAGCAAACCAATTAATAAAATAAATTTACCACTCCTCCTCCGCGAGAAGATGTAGAACCGAAACTCTGTAAACAGAATTTTCGATTTGGAGACAGCGAATTTTCTATTATTTATTATTTAAAATAATATTATAAAAATTAAAAACTATTTTAAATTGGAATTGAGTTCAGGTATTTTTCCTCTTTTATCTAGTCCTAATATCTAGGTACGTTTGAGCTCTATTGGGAGGGGTTTAACACCTATAACCCCTCCCTTGAAACCGGCCCTGTACTATACATTTCAGCATTGAGTTTTACTTTACACTCTAGGCATTATTTTGTACTCTGAAGTTTTCAGTACAACAAATGGTTGCATTTTTCAAGCTGCCGTTACGAGATGTGACAAGTTATTTGAAAAACCTATAATAAAGCAAAACTCACTTTTTCCTCGATTCCTTGAGCATCTTAAATGGAATGAGGACTCAAGTTTTGTCTCGATGTATAAGCCTAGTTACTTATAACGTTTTACTTTATTTCCCGAAGTATAAATTGTTTAGAGTTGCTAATATAGTTTTATTTCATAATATAACATAAGAAGGATATTATTGATTTTTTTAATTCCGCACTAAACTTTCTTATACAGATAATCAGTCCGTTGGGACAGGAATCGAAAAATCTTAATAAGGCCTTTCTTTCGAAAAATTAAGCAAAATCTTAGTAAATTTTGAAAATTTCATTTATAATTAAAGGTTATCAATTAAAATTTCTGCACAAACTTTCAAGATAGTTCCGGATGATTTCTTCTACTGAATACATCATCATAAGCCTTTGTCAAAAATCAGTGGAATCAAAGCAATCGCAGAGCATTTTTTAAATTTTTTAAAAAGAATGAACTTTTTAAAGGATTTTTATAATTTCCCAGGGGGGGGGGGCTGTGTGCATTCTGGGAGGGGGCCAGGCCCACACTGGCACCTACCTAGTTACGCCAATGATTGCAGCTTATATAGAAAGTAATATAGCGAACCATACAATATAGTTTTGTCAATTATTCCTAACAACTGGGAATACTGACTTGTGGTTTTTCTACTGACATATAATCAGAATGGACTGAGCGTTCTTGCTTCAAAAATGGAACAAATTTTCAACAGGCTGTGAAAACCCTTTATTTCGTACAATTGCACACCAATTTATAATTTATGTGCTCCTCTGCAGATTTATTGTTGAACATAATTGAGCAGGGTGTCCCGTAAGTCGACGACATGAGACGAAGAGTCATTGGATGAAATGTGAGGGAGCAAGATAGTGACGATAGCTCGTCAAATCATTGAGTTTTTCAAATGTGCATCGTCTACTCCGCACAGAGGGCCGACTTCCAAACCAAGTACATGGTGAAGGAAGAGTTCCTTACCTTACGAGGACGTAGTACTTCAAGCATTTGAAGAAGACCAAAGTACTTCGGTACGTGCAATCCAGGAAAGCACAGGAATGCCAAAAGGTATAGCTCACCGAATTTTACAAAAACATGAGCTCCAGAATTACGGAAGCAGTTGAATTTGTCAACAATGGAAGAATTGCCCATCTGATAACCCGATCCTTTTTAAGAAGATGTCGAACTTGTATTTCAACTGAAGGAAGGCAGTTTGAACATCTTTTGTAAATAATATAGCATCCAAATAATTGGTGTTTAATTTAAAACTTAAGAAAAAATTGTCCTAAATTCAACTTGAAAGCGTCACTATCTGTCTCACTCGCACTTCATGGGATGACTCTCCGTATCACTCAAACTAAAATCTTAAAGTTACGGTCTTACGGCAAGCTTGGGTACACTAGAATCATTTTAGGTAGGTGAAAAGAAATTTTTCAAAACTGGGTTTCTTGAAGAAGAAAATGTTTTTGCGTAATCTAAGAAATATTGTAGCAAGTGTTGTACCATTTTAGAATCCTTATTAAATGCGTCAACTTTTAAAGTTACTTGCCAAATTGGCGTAGTACATTTTTTTTTCATTACAGTCAGTTAAATAAAGTTGGGTGAAGTATTAATTTTCTATTCTTGGTTCGGCAAAATGTGACATTTTCTTCCAAGCTGGAGCATAAGCACTATTCAGGACTACATAAGAAAAATAAAATTGAAAAAAGTAAAGATTTGTAGCAACAGGAGCTAAAAAACCATCACAGGGTGTATATATTCTCGAAAAGAAAAAGAAATTCCTATAATTTAAAAAATACATGACTCAGATTTTTTTTTATATTTTTTGGTAACTACGTGAAACCTCTCTTAACGGGCACCTCCCATAAGCGGACCCCCCTCATTAGCGGACAAATATTGCTCCTAAGGTAGATCCCAATGGCAGGAATGGGAAATTTACCCCTTTTAACCGGGCACCTCTCCTAGCCGGACGCGGACAGTAATTTTCTCGATATTTGGTCCATTTCCCTCTCATATGCGGACAGTTTCCTTGAAATTTTATTGAAATTGATTTTTTGCTTATTTTTTTACAATAGATATGTTTTACGTTTTACATGTAGGCTACGAACAACGATGTAACAATAAAAGTAAAGAATGAGATACCCATTGAAAGGGAGTAGATATGTACATACTTAAAAAGGGCGAATACAATCCCAAAATACCTATCTCAATTTATAAAGAGCAACACATTTTTCAATAAGATTGTTATGTAAAGCTGAAAGAGACAATACCTAGTTAAAGTTTAGTGCCGAAAATGTGCTTTCTTTGTTTAGCACAATCCAACTGTTCTGTTGTCCTAATTTATTATTTGCGGAAAGAGTAACATCATAGACAAATTATAGTTGCTGATGTAAGGATAAACCAGCAATGCTTCGCTCCAATATAAAATCAACGATGGCTCGATCTGATGTAGGAAAGGCCTCGATTTTTTCGTAGAAATTTACAAGAAATTTTTGTTCTTTACTTCTAAGAAAAATTTAAGGGCTTCCATAGATGGAGCCATCGTCGTATTTATATTTCAGCGGGGCTTTATAGTTTTGGTCTACTTGTCCAGTCTTTGCATGCTATTAGTTTGCCTATGTTAACTTATTATAGGAAAGACTTTTTATAAATTTCCCAAGGCTTTATCCATCCCTTTTTTACACATTAATTCCTAATAATGTTTTTCCTCTTATAAAAAAAAATAATCTTTTAAATTTCTTGCTTTGTTCATCGCATTGCGTGAATGGTCACGAATGAAAACAAAAATAAGTTTTCTAAAAGGGCTTAGATGACCTCAGATATAATGAGCAAATGGTTGCATAGCTTTAAAGACTCAATGAAAAAGCAGAAACGAAAAATATTGCTATTTTTGGATAATGCTGCCTCTCATCCTCATCTAACACTTAGTAATATGAAGCTCACATTCTTAACACCAAACACGACTTCGGTTAGTCAGCCGTTAGACCAAGGCGTTATAAAAAATTTTAAGGTTTTTTATCGCCACGCTATCTTAAGACAGTTATTTACGAAAATGGATGATATCTCTTTGGTAACAGAACTGCCTTCGTCTGTGAACGTTTTAGATGCCATCACTTGGGCTGACGCAGCCTGGCAAAAAATTTCAGTTGGTACCATCAAAAACTGCTTTCGAAAATCAGGGTACATTCATGACAACACATACAGTCTTAATGTTGGATTTGACTCAGAAGATGACTTGCCCTTAACGTGCTTCAGAGATATGTCTTCTCTCATTAGGCAGAGTGGTTGTGACCAAATTTTCGACTCCTTCGAATATGCCTCATGTGACAGTAATCTGAACACACATGAAGAATTGTATTCTTATACTGAGCAGGAGACAGATGGGATGGAAATAGTCGACATTCAATCTGATAACGAGAGCTACACTGAACCTGAAACAGGAACTGTTATCGACTCTCACAGGAAAGTCCATAAAGTATGTTAATCACTACAGCATTTTGCTTTACAAACAGGAGATCACGAGGCTCTTAGAATGACTTCAATTTTAAGGACACATTAAGAAACTGTTATTACTTCGGGGAAACATCTACAGCAAAGGGAATAGATGATTTCTTTAAAATATATACTACCATACAATAAATTGTTTCTTACTAGTTTAAAATGTGTTCAAATAAATATAAATGTAAATATTTACATACTAGTATGTATCTATTTATTTAGGCATATCATTTTTGGTGTTTTTATTTTTACTCCCTCAATAACGGACATCTCACTGAACGGACAATATTTCTTGGTCCCATGCCTGTCCGCCTTAGAGAGGTTTCACTGTATTATGATTTGCCTATCACCCGATTCCGGCTTGACGTCGACTTACGGGACACCCTGTATATATATATTTGTCTGAATTTATGTCAATTCAAATGCATTCCCATTTAATAAATCCGTACTGTTCCCAAAATTGGTTACAGTTCAGCGTACATTTTAAGCTTGAAGGAGATAAACAGATTTTACCCGAAATTTGTTCCATTTTTGACTATAGGAATTAGTTGGCAAGGCTCAGTACGTTGTTATTATATTTAAGTGGGTTTTCTTAAATGAAAAATGACAGATTAAAGATATTTAAAAAAAAAAAAAAGTGGGTTAAATGTTGCAAATTTTAGCAGTAAGATCTCGCTTAAAGTTATGTAATGACTAGCCATCGAATTATACGCACTATCAAAATGTTAAAATATGCATGCAAATATGCACGAAAAAAAGAAACAACTTTGCTAGTGATAATTTTTTTACTGTCTAAATCAACATTACGAGTTAAGTCTACAAAATACTTTAAACCAACAGTACCTAGTAGTAATATTTAAAAATCAACAAACCACACAAGAATGAAATTAATTATAGTTTTTATGACAGGATTTAGACTGGTGCAAATAGCCTTTTGAACGAAAAAAAAAATTTTACACATGCAAGGACCAGCCGGAAAATTTAGTGAGGGTTGTAATTAAGAGAAAAAACAAAAATTTAAACACGAGATAAAGTGAAATTGTGAAATGGGCGGTGTGTTAAGGGGTTGAAAGTGTTTTTTTCACGATTTTCGGCGAAACGTGACATCCTAGCGGAAAATGTCCTTCATGAAAGTTGTAGATAATAAAACAAGCTGAAACTTTCATATAAGGTATTTTTCAACAAACCTCAAATTTTCCAAGAAAATGACGGAAACCTGAATTTTCGGGTTTTTTATTTTTTGCTCGGGTAAAAAAATTCAATTTACATGAAATTTTGTAAAAGTATAATTTTTGAAATCAGGAAAATAAGTGGTTTCCAAGATATTTACATATTGCGAGGAAAATACCAAATTCTTCCACGGAAAACTTTATTGGTGTTTTCTATCTGGGCTCATTTTAACCATTGAAATGTCTACTTTAAAATGGTCTACATATATATGTTGATGGTTTACTTATCATGAAATCGCTTAAAAATGAAAAAAAAAAAAAACACAAAAATGACTTTTCGAATCTCGAATTTTTCAATATTTTTTATTATTTTCAATTTTTTTTTATTATTTCTGTTAATAATGGATTAAATTGCAATGACAGAATTTTCTTTAAAATATCTCAGATGTTGAAATCTTTGATGATACAAACTTAGTTGGTATGTTTAAGGAAAATGCTAAATTAATATTAAACTAACAATAAATGAAAAAAGAAAAGATAGAAGAAAAGAAAAGATTAAAGCTATAAATAACAAAATAAAGAATAATGAGATATTGAAATATAAGCAATGGAACATAAAACTGATAATAAACAAAAAAAACTTGAAACTTGAAAGTAAGCAGTAGCAAGAACTAACAGCAGTGCAGGGAATGAGAAAGCATACAAAACAAAACAGGAAGCCATAGGTAATGGAAAAGAAAACTGAAAATAGAAATAAAAATAACCAGGAAATAATAATAAAAACAAAAATAAAAGCGCATAATTATTTCGGAGTGTTGAGAGTTGAGAGGTCACTACAGTATAAGGAGTACACTCTAGGTGCTTTCCTGGATATTGAGGGGGCTTTCAATAACGTGAAGACGGAGGTTATATTTCATGGACTGAGAAGGGTGGGTGTTGATAAGTGTCTATGTGACTGGATCAACTCAATGCTTCTCAGTAGAAAGATCAGCTCCTGCTCAGGTGACGCTATTGTCAGAAGAGCAGTCTATGAGGTACACCGCGGGGGGGGGGGTGCTATCACCACTCCTAAGGTTACTGGTAATGGATGAAATCCTCATCAAGTTAGAGAGAGAGGGCTTCAAGGTAGTTGCATATGCGGATGACATATGCATCCTGGTATCTGGCAAATTTCTCTCTACTATTAGCGAAAGGCTCGAGTGCGCGCTGCTTAAGCTGGATAGCTGGGCCAATAATAGTGGATTGAGAGTGAACCCCTCGAAGACAAAACTAATCCTTTTTACTAGAAGGAGGCGGGTGCAAGATTTCAGACTTCCAATGCTGGGAGGAGAGGAGCTTACTCTCTCCAGTGAAGCGAAGTATTTGGGTGTCGTCCTCGATTCCAAATTGAACTGGAAGGCTAATCTACAAGAACGCGTGAAGAAGGCCAGTGTGGCCTTCTACACGTGCAAGAGAATATTTGGCGGAAACTGGGGATTAAAACCCAGGGTGGTACACTGGATGTACACAGTCATAGTTCGGCCCATCCTCTGCTACGGCTCTATGGTCTGGTGGACGGCACTGACGAGGAACTGTAACCTTGATGTGCTGTCAAAAATCTGCCTGTATGGATATAACTGGGTGTCTGTGCACCACGCCCACGGCGGCATTGGAGGTCATGCTTGACCTATTGCCGCTGGACCTTTATTATAAGGGTGTGGCGGCAACTAGTGCTGTCAGGCTGAGAGCGGGGGGCTGGTGGACGGAGAGGGGTTTTGGGCACTCCAATATACTCCAGAAGGTAGACTGTAGGGACTGCAGGGTAGAAACAGACTATCTAGTCCCATCCTGACTTTTGGTGGGGAATCAATGCAACGATACCCACCAGGAATGACTGGGAGGGGAAGGAGATGGTCGTTACATCCGATATTTCTATATTTACGGATGGCTCAAAGACGAGTGCGGCACAGGGGCTGGAGTGTACTCTAGAGATCTCCAGTGGCACGAGTCCTATAGACTGCCTGACAAATGCAGTGTTTTTCAGGCAGAGCTTACAGCGATTTATCAGGCGGCAACATTGGTATCCATGTGCAGAGAGCCCGCACGGCACATCTGTATATATACTGATAGCCAGGCAGCCATCAGGGCGCTGGATTCTAGGCTGGTAAAATCAAAATTGGTGCAACTATGCAAAACCAGGCTTGAGGAATTGACTGTAAGGCACAAGGTGACCCTAAGCTGGGTACCTGGCCATAAGGATATCTCAGGCAACGAGATGGCTGATGAGTTGGCCAAAAAGGGCTCCGAATTGGATAGCTCCGCAGCTGTAGCTTACGTGAGGATCCCAATCGGAGCTTTAAAAGAGGAAATCATCAGGTACGTCTCCGATGGACCAGCAGGGATACCTGTCGTATTGCGAGGCAATTGTGGCCTGCATATGACAGGAAAAGGACAAGCGAACTGCTTAACAGCAGCAGAGCAAATACCAGGAATCTAGTAGGGGTCATGACGGGTCACTGGGCCATAGGGGACCATGCTAGAAGACTGGCAATAGCGGCGAACGATTTCTGCATGGAGTTGTAGGGACTCGGAGGAAATTGAATCCGTCAGGCATGTGCTTTGCGAATGCCCCGCTCTGATGAATAAAAGAGGTAGGCTACTAGGTACCTACTTCTTTTCAAGTCTGGGGGAGCTTCAAAGCATAAAGTTCAGAGACATCCTGAGTTTTCTGAGTGAGGCAGGATGGATCTAGGTTAAAGGTCTTGGATATATCCTGAGTTTCCCAAGGAAAGCAGGATAAATCCGCGGCTGGAAGGGTTATCTCATGAGCTCTAGGGGCACAATGGACCCGTTGGAGGCTAAGTGAGGTTGGCTGGTTGTCTAGTGGCACCCCTCTTACGTAACCTAACCTAACCTATTTCGGAGTGTGAGGGCAATGTCAGCCCACATGACTCTCATCTGAAGCCAGATGACGAGTTAGCAGTACCCTAAATGAACTGGCCGAGCTAGTAAGCTGCAATGCCGCCGGTAGACTGTTCCAAAGGCGAGCAACATGAACAAGGTGAGAGCGTTCTAAAATTCTATGTTGATAGCGGGAAACACGCAGCATTAAGTGCCTATCAGAGTTTAAAAAGCTAAGGTCGGACGCCTGGTGTAGATGACCTTATGAAGAAAAATCAAATTTATCAATGTCAGATAAGCATCTAATGACATACTCAGTAGAGAGTTACGAAACAGGGAAATGTGATCATATCTTCTCCATCCATGAATAAAACGAATGCAGTCATTGAAAGCGACATCAAGCTTTCTCGTACATATCGAATCCAAGTGAGGGAAGACAATGCATCCACTTGTGAAATAGGGCAAGAGAAGTGTCTTCACCAGCCTAGGGCGAAGAGCACGAGACTGAATCCTTGCAGACAATCACAACCTTCGAAGTATGCCATAAATTTTACCCAATGTATTTTTAATATGGTCGCAGCAATTCATAGAAGAATTGAGGTTATTTCAAAGATTTCGAACAGAGGTAACGTAAAGTAAAGCTGTGCCATTCAGAGTAACAGTTGGAAATTGTGATACATCAAGCCTCTCACGATTCAAAATCATGTAATTTGATTTATTAGGATTTAAAAGTAAGTCGTGCCTCTTGGACCACACTCAGAAATTCTGTTCAGATCTGTGTTAATTCTCTCGACACTATCCTCTATCAGGCCAACCAGCCTATCCAGGTATATCTGGACGTCATCCGCATACAAGTGTATTTTGGAGTCTCTTATTACGTTGGGAAGATCATTTATGTACATACTGAACAATAAAGGGCCTAAGGTTGAACCCTGAGGTACCCCACACGTGAGAGGCAAGCTTCTCGAAAGTAAATCATGGACTTTGACTTGCTGAGATCGTCCAATAAGAAAGCTACCGATAAGTGATGCCGCAGATGAAGAAAATCCAAATTTGTTTAATAAGACGGTAAGGAGCTTGGAATGGTTGACGCTGTCGAAGACTTTTGAAAAATTCAGGAGTGCCAGAACAGTCAGGTGATTCTTATCAAGAGCTCTACGAATGTCGGACGTTACCTTTAATAAGGCACCATCACAGCTGTGCCCAGCTCGAAATCCTGACTGCCACGGGGTGAGCAATTGATTTGATTCCAAGTAAAGTAAGATCTGTTCATGCATAAGCTTCTCCAGTGCCTTAGAGAAGAAACACAACATACTAATTGGACGAAAATCGCTTGGGCCATTAGGAGATGCAACTTTAGCAAGGGGCAGCACAATCACACTTTTCCAAAGTCTAGGAAATTGCGAGGATGTCAAGCTCGTATTGAAAATGTGAAGGATAGGATAGACGAGCCAGGGCAAAATAAATTTTATAAAACGAGGCGATATTTGATGGGATCACACTGCCTCAGTCTTGACAGCATTAATGGCGGTAACTACTTGGACAACATCAACACAGTTAAAGCTGAAATCGCCTTCATATGCCAGATAATCAGGGACCCCAGAAGAAGTGGTAGCAGTAACATCTGAATTAGATGAGGAAGGGATGTTATGAGAAGTAAAGTACTTATTAAGGCAATCAGGATCAGCATCACATTCTGAGACACCTTTGCCAAACACGCCAGCATTTCTGAGATTTTTCCACATTTTTCTTTGCGGTAGATTGGAATCGAATTTTGATTCAAAGTACCGATGCTTAGCCGCTCGAATTTTAGTATTAGTAAAATTTCTAATGTGTTTGTAAGCATTACGATTAACTTCGGTCCTCATACGCAGAAATCTACGGTGTAAAAAATCGCGTTCAACAATCAATCCTTTAATTTCCGCGGAAAACCATGGACAGCCTTTCTGATTCAGTGTACATGATCTAAAGGGAACATATTTATTAAAAAGGTACGACAGATTTGTGTTTAAGAAGGCAATTTGAGCATCAACGGAGGGATAATAATTAACGGACATCCAAGGGATAGTTGCACATTCTGCAACCAGAGCAGGCATATTAATACTATTAAAATTTCTGAATGTAAAGGAATTCCTTAACGGAATTGGATTGATAGAAAAGTTATAAGTTAAAAACAGAAAGTCATGGTCGAAAGTCGATGGAGGGCTTATTTGATTCTGAAACAGCACCGCATCCGTGTCGGAAGTAGCAAATATGTCCAGCAGAGATGGATGCCTGTATTGAAGTATTTTGGGAGTTCATTTATGACATTGAGGTGCATGGACTGCAGAAGAAATTTAATTGAAGAATATGGCGGAAATCATCATAATTAAGATAAATAACTTTAGTAAAATTTTCTTAAGAAGTAATACTTATTAACATGAATCAAACAATGTTTTCTTCGTCATCACAAATCACTATTAACCCAGGGCGTTTTCTTTTGGCAAGATATCCTCAACCTCTGACCATTTGTAAACATTATCTTCAAATCCATGCTCTACTTTTTGCAAAAAATTCTGTTATTTTAGATTAAAAGATCTTTATAAATTTCCTTATATGGTGCTAAGCACTTATAAAGTTTTCTTTTATGTTTCTTACTTCTGCGTCCCCACCTAGGCTGTCCTCTAGGTTATCATGGATTCCAGATATTTCTACCAAACTTGCTTCATAAATTTTCTTCTACCAGTAATTCGAGAATATCTTAACTTGCGGTAAGTATTATCGTCAAAACCTTCCCCTCCAAGAGCCTTAGCAACTTTTACTACTGTAACCATTCTGTTTACTCTGTCTGATCAAATTTTTACTTTCAATTGACTCCGAGACATATTTTTTTCCAACAACCATTTAATGTCGTCGGTTTTATTTCTCTGATGGATCGATTTTGTTCACAATCTATTGTAATGATCTCCTTATGTAATTGGTTTTTAAATGTAGCTATAATTCCTTGATCTAATATTCTCGAACCGTGTGAGAGTGAATCAGTGCTATAGAAGTGCCGTGTTTATACGGGGGTTATCTGTATTCAAAATACTAACTTAGTAAGTAATTATAAGTGACCATAGCAGTTTACCTTTTTCAGCGTTATTTAATTAGGTTTTTAACACAAAAATTTGCTTGAGTTACAAAAATTTATTATTTCTCCGACAGCTCCGCTGCTCAGTATAAAAACCGCAAAAACTTTTTTAAATTGAGTAAGCATGAGGAGGAATTTCAAGCTTACAATATCCATACAAGGATCTTAACCACACCACTGGAACTTTTCAAATGAGCTAAGAAAAATATAGCCAATATTAATTTTAACTTTGTGGCCGCCGAAGAATATAAAAAGGAAGAAGCACTATTAAATGACGAATACGAAAGGATTCATCAGGTTCCATTAACGCAGAAAGTGCACTGTGTTGGACGTATCACGAATGGACGTGTTAAAGTAAAGAATTTTTCTCATTCTTCTGAAGAATTCCAATATAATAAAGAAAAAAATATTAAAATTTAATTGTTAATTTAAGGGGTTAGATAGAAACTCGTAAATTAATTGGAATAGTTAAGTTTAATTCCATTTTAGCGCGAAATTAATTTCGGGTAAAATGCTTTATGAATAGTTATGTACGTGTTATAATAAATTTTTCAAAATACAAAATATTAATAATATTAGAATGATCAAAGAGAAATATACAGAAGACAACGAGGGATTCGAAGATGACGACTTTATAAGTGAGAATTGTGTCGAGTAAGAAATCGACGAAAATCAACCGGGACAATCCAAAAAACACAGGCCATGATACGATGCAACGAGGAGACACCGTGGATTAGGCCTATTGGGGATACCACGTAAAACAAAATGCGCCATAAACTCTACCTCCGTGGTGGTGCGGAAAAGGGTTTCGCTACATTATGAGCAAATTTATGATTGGTGAAACTTCCTTGATTTTTTACTCCTTATTCCGTTGAGATCCCAAGTTGAAATTTTAATATGTTTTAGTGGGTAATATAAGGTATAAAATTTAAAAAAATGAACAAAATCAAAAGTACGCCATCCAGGATATTCAAGGATAAAGGATAAAATCCTTATCATTGATGTCCTTTTTTGCGTATATTTTTAAGATCCTATTTGTCTTAGATAGCTTGAAATCCTATCTTTCAAATGAGCCATATTTCACTGTCCTAACATATGAATTTTTAAAGTAGACCCCCGCACAGCATTTTTGCGAAATTTTGAAAATGCCATAACTCACGAAATACGCCATTGTAGAAGGAAAATTTTTGAATTCATATTTCTGTTTTCAGAAACCCTCCAAGTATGAAATATTTCAACAAAATTGGTCATGGTCATGTCACACCTGCTGCCTATTTGATAGGGAATGACCCTTTGATAAGGGATGTACCTACTTAGTAAATTACAAAACAAACTAATTATCCAATAAGGTCCATGGTCACGCTAAAAGGAGAATAACAATGCAAGTATAAAAGTGTAGAAATTTTAAAGAATTTCTATTATTTCGGTGGTGAAAAGTTGGCCGATGTAAAAGATATCAGATATCAGTTCGAGTCGATCATATTTCAATTGGTAAAGAAAGCAACCCCAAACCGAATTTATATCGTAACTAAGGTCTGGATTCAAGTCTGGACGAGAGCGGCAGATTTTATTTATTGTAAAAAAAAAATGCACATATTAAACACGAAAGCAGCAATTAAACAAATATTCTATTGCAGGTGATCGACCACGCCCGTGGTGTAATAGAGACCGATTTCGAATTTTGCCAACTTCAAACAAATATAAAAAATAATCGTAAGTAAAGCCTTTACTTTCCGGTATATGGAACTCTTATAAGAAGAAATATCCGTTTAAACGAAACTTCGGCTGTTCATTTTTAATATCGATGTTATCTCTGTAAGATACGGAAGTTGGCCCGATCATCGTTACAAACGTGTCCATGTCAAACCCAAAAAGTTCTTAAAAACTTGTGGAGACATCCAGAACAAGATTAAATCGATAATGAAATAAAGTGAATTGGATTAGTCAAATGCTATTGGGCTCCAGTCATAATATTGCGAGGCAGGACTTCGACTGGATACGTTAAGAAAAATGTCGACTGTTAAGTTCTAGAACCAAACGGAAAAGAGCAATTCAATCAGAATTCGTAGTTTGTACTTGCAAGAGTTATCTAAAGACTGTCGCATGGAACAGAGTCCACTGTAGACGCTATATATACGGTGCGACAAAAACAGCATTGTAAAGAAAACTCTACACATATAAATAGGGATGGCGAATGGGTTGCTTAGTAGACACCTGTTTTGGAAAGAGCCGAAAAAATAGAAACTTCCTGATGTAAGTTGCATGCTAAAAACTTATGTTGCATGATGCTACAGACAGTTACTATTTTCAGCAAATTGCGTCTATAAATAATTATGTTTAAGATGGTCATCTTTCGTTTGCCTGACGCATTAGGGCAACATAATACGGAAAATATACTGTGCTAGATGCATAAGGCGACTGTATAGCTATATCAGAAGCAGGCTAGAGTTGAATCTAAAATCATAAGGCCACTATGCACATGTTCATGATACAAATCGTACGACTTATGAAATGCAAAAGCCTAGTCTATATCGAAAGTCGGAGTTGAAACTGAAGTTGGACATGAATGAAGTGGTACGATTTGCATCATGAACGTGTGGAGTGACCTTTAAAGCACTTTTATTAACATGCTTTACTTGCTCACGGAGGAGCAGGGTAACGATTGTAAAGAAAACTACTTTCATCAGAGCCTCGAAGAATGCTTCTAACATGAAATCAAAATCATTACAATCCACTTTTAAAAAAACTATACCTAAAATCGACAAATTGCTTTTTACAGCCTCTGTGCTTACTTCCAGCATCGCAATAATCACTCAGCACAGTTTAACCAAAACTAATGATTTTAATAATCATTGATTCCCATTTTTATCGAAAATATTATACCTAAAGCTAGTCCAATATCGGACCCAGGTCGTGGCAATAGCAGACAATTTTGAGAATGACTCCCTACCAGCGCTGTTATATCATTACCAAGTGGAAAAAACGAAAGAAAGAAAAAACTTTTTAAATATGTAACTTGAAAGATCCACGCGAAGTAAAAAGTGACAAAAGAGGATCGTATTACAATTCAAGCATCCAAGGCATTTTTCAAGAGTGGTGTGCATATTTTAACAAGATCAAAGTATTCCCATGCTTTTTAATAATACGCACCCTAACATAAGATTTTGAGGAAGACATGACCTGTTCGCAGAAATTAAGAGACCATAAAACTCGTAGACTGGCCCCATTTCCATGAAACTAATTATGTGAGAAGACCTACTCCATTGCGACAGGTATAGGTACGCGAACGAAATCTTGGTGGTATACCTAAGATCAACTAAGATATCTGCAACAGATCTTCACTATGCCACCTCTAAATAATGCAGAAATTATAAGAGTATTACAAAAAAATCACAATTATAAATTCTGAATTCTAAGGAATGTTGGGGAATGTTGTTCTTTATCGTATTCGGGGTTGGCTACTAATTTGCGGGTATATGGTCCAAAAAAATATCAATAGAGAAATAGGAATGTAACAGAGGCAATTTTAAAGTGTAATAAATAGGTACATGTAGGATCGTTATTAAAGTGCATATGTGGGTATATGTGAATGAATAAAACAACAATGTTAATAGAGTAATTTGGTAAAGGTAAGCTCCTTAAGAGACACTAGCAAAATAGGGCATGAAAATAAAATTCCGTTAAGACGACGGTTATGATTTCAACAGCATTTAAAAGAACAAAGAATACTGATATAAAAACTATCAACAGCCGCAGCTTTTAAATTGAAGATGAACCGAACCTTTGGCCTATGTACGTAGAATAAGTATTTTCCATTTTAAAATTTTTAAAAATTTGTGGTTTTTATCAAAATTTCTAATTAAAGATTTATCTTGAAAGACAAACGTTAAGGAAAAAACGAACATTAAAAAATTTGTTCATATGAAATAAAAAAATTTTTTATCATTGTTATTTCCATGCTTTAGTAAAACTTAAAAACAAAGTTAAATATAAATTACTCCATGAAATCAAAAAAAATTTCAAGCTACTTACGAAAAACTTGATTTCACAAGCTGAAAAATTTCTCATTTCGATACCCCCGGAGCCATCTATTGGCAGAGCTATCACTAGTTTAAAAAAATATAAAACAATACAGTCCAAATGTGTATATGGCTACAATTTGTTCTTTCGTCCCATTCACTCTTGTATATTTTAAAGAAACAGCGAATACCAGGCGATCAGCAAATTTCAGATCACAAAAATGCAAAATTTTATTCTACTGCGCATGACTGAAATATTCGTTGAGTTCGTTAATTGAAGTACTGTGTGTGTGTGTATGCATTTTTCAACCAATGACATTAAGTAATCATTTTAATTTTAGAAGAGGAGAAGGCAATGTGACAATTAGTTTTATTTTCTATCTCTCTCTCTCTCTCTCTCTCTCTTATGGCCAAAATAAAGAATCGTAAAATGTGTGTATATTTTATTCATTCTCCAATGAAATTGAAGCAGATAATTTCAACTTTTGGAAGAGGAGAAGGCAAACGACGTGATAGTTATCATTGTCAGCCTCCGCGCAGCAGTTAGTCCATTGTAATGCGTGACAGAATTTCTAAAGCCAATTTAGGTAAGGGGGGAAATCTACTTTTTCATGATCCTATTTTTTTATATATATATAATAATTTCCATATGATTAAGAATGTGAAATTTTCTGTAATTAACTAATAGCGACAAAATGCAACTATGTCGGTATGAAGTATTGGAATTTTTATAGGTAGGTACATGGTATAAGGACTAGTAGTAGTAGTCTTTATACCATGAATAGGTATTTTATGAGATAGTGAGTCCGTCACCGATGAAGTATTCCGATATTTCATTATTTTTATCTCTGCATTATTTATTGGTAGCATAGTGAAGATTGTTTTAGTTTCCTAGTTGACCTTAGGCATCCGAAGTTGTAATGATACCGCCAAGACTTACGCCGCGACTATACCCAGGTCTTCTCACATAATTAGTTTAATGGAAGTTGTGAGAGTTTGATGGCCTATTAATTTATGTAAACAGGTCATGTATTCCTCAATGTTTGGGTGCGTATTATGAAAAGCATGGTTCCATTTCAATTTTGTTAAAATATGCACACCACTCTTGAAAAATGCCTTGGATGCTTGCATTGTAATAAATCCTCGCTTGTAACTCTGTATTTCGCGTGGATCTTTTAAGATACACTTAACAAGTTTTTTTTCAAGGCCGGTAATTTTTATGACTTTTAAAATAAAAATCACAATTAACCGGTAATTGTACGACTTAAAAAGAAACAGTTATTATATAACCGTTTCATTTTAACTTTTATTTTAAAAGTTTTTAATAACCGGTAATTTTTAACGTTTATTTTTCAATCAAACAATAAAAGCATTTTCTTTGACTATTGCTTTCTTCAGCCAGATATTAAAGTCACTTGTTAAAGAATTTTTCATTTTGCGGTATTACTGAAAAGTAAAATTTATGCGGAATGTGAAAGAAATATTGTTCAAAACATGTTATGTCTGGAAAATAAGTGTGTATTGCTTCAAGCTGAAAATATTCAATAAACAAACACTAAAAATCAAGACAATTTTGCATTAATTGAAATATAAAATTTACTTATACTGCAACTGTACATAGTAGAAATTCGAAAGCAATATCAAGGTAAAATCGTTTGTTTTGCAAGCAGAATGTGATCGAACACAAATAGAAAACATTTAAGATTACATTGTGTTTGTTTAGTAAAATGTACATTATTGAAATTAACAAAAAAAAACATAATTTATTAACGAACACTTAATAGGTGTAATGTAATGCACTAATATACTAATTAACATGTATATTAGCAGAGAAAAAAATTCCATATATGCAAATAATGAAAACTTCAGCGAAGAAAATTATCTTCTTCATCTGCAGAGTAGACGTAATGAAAAAAAGTTCTATAAATTGAAAAGTTTTTTTAATGTAAAATCGGCTTGATTTTTAGTGTTTGTTTATTGAATATTTTCAGCATGAAGCATGAAAAGTTCTTTAACAAGTGACTTAAATATCTGGCTGAAGAAAGCAATAGTCAAAGAAAATGCTTTTATTGTTTGATTGAAAAATAAACGTTAAAAATTACCGGTTATTAAAAACTTTTAAAATAAAAGGCAATATAACCAAAACCTTTGTTTCGAAATTTGCAAAACTCAGAGTTTTACTTTTCATTGGATTCTACACATGTACCCCCCCTATAAGCTACCGTTTATCAGATAAAACTGTTTTTATGATTTCTAATTTCATTAATTTTCTCGCTACCCGTCGTTTACTAATTTTAATTGGCTCATTTTGTTGCTGTTGTAATGCAGAAAAATTTAAGAAAACAATCACGTTTATCTCGAAAATGATATTCTAGTGAATTGCACAACTCTACCCTGCACCATTTATTACATTTCTGTTAAAAAGTATTTTGTTTCGTGCGTATGTCAAAAAAGAATAGAAGAAATCGAAGAGATAAGATCACTGACATATATAAAATGGACTGCTGATGCTACTGAAGTTCTTTAAATCATTCGACATTATTATGGGATCATTTTTCCATAAGTTTTTGTCTCTTTTGGGTTTAACTACTTTATTCCGCTAAACTACAAATATTAAGTTCTATACGAAATCCACCATAGTTCAGTTTCAGTTCAGTGGTTTTCCTAATGAATATATAGAATAGAAATACTGTGAAATAATGCTTTCTGACTACATTGACAAGACGAAATATGATCACTGGAGACGAGACTGGAGGATCTATGCTTACGACCCCGAAACGACCGATCAATCGAGCGAATATCGTGCGGGTGTGCCGAGACCAAGAAAACCGCGCCAAAGTCGCTCAAAAATCAAGATGATGTTGACTGTCTTTTTCGATTTTCGTGGTGTTGTGCATTCTGAGTTCCTTCCCTCGGGTCAAGCAGTCAACAAGGAATATTATCTGAACGTTATGCGTCGTTTGCGTACCGCTATCCTCCAAAAGAGGCCGGAATTGTGGAAAGACAACTCTTGGTTTTTCCACCACGATAATGCGCCGTCTCACACTGCACTCGTTCTTCGTGACCATTTCGCCAAAAACTCGACTCATATCGTTCCACAACCACCGTATTCACCTGATTTGGCGCCGTGCGACTTCTGGCTGTTCAGCAAGCTCAAAAGACCGCTCCGAGGACACCGTTTTGAGACGATAGAGCAGATTCAAGCCGCCGCGAGGAAGGAGCTGAAGACCATCCCTGAAATCGATTTTTTCAACTGTTTCGAAGATTGGAAAATCCGTTGGCATAAGTGCATTGCATCGGGAGGGGATTACTTTGAAGGCGATGAAATTGATTTGGAAGAATAAATAAAGAATTTTCAATATAAATTCAATGTCACCTTATTTTTTGGACACAGTAGTAGATGTCAATATAATATTTGTAATCCTTTCTCTGTCCCCCATACCTACTTTTAGGGACAGGCAGACAAAAATTGCTTAATTTTATTTCTTTATAAATCAAGTTTAAAAAATATTTGAATTTGTAGGAGATAAACTTCCAAGAATAGAAATAAATGCGAATCCACCTCTAATTTGTTGAACTTTTAATATGAATATGAAAGCGAAAATAAAACTTGAAATTAATATAAATGTCACACCCCTGCCAACAAAAATTTACCCATATGAAATAGAAAATCAGACAGTCCTTGTCGGTGGGTAAGATGCACAAAGTTATTGTAATACAAATTGCTTAATTGTTTTAAGAAATTTAATACTAGGCTATAGCTATAGTGTTTATTTATGATAAAAATTAAAAAGTATTTGATAATAATTGGCGTACAGTCGGTTCTAACGTGTGTTTTTCTGCCGTCAGATTGAAGCGTAATTCTGTTATGTTAAAATTTGTACAATGGCATCCGCGAGTAAAGAAACCCCGGAGGCCACCATACTTACGATGACTATGAAATTGATTCGGATATTGAAACACAGCCGAAAATAGATCAAATATATATAAAATTCTATACTTTCAATGCGTAATGAAGATAATCAGGAGCAGACGGGGGATGATGCTATTAATAATGGATATCCCGATCCAGAAGAGAATATTGTAAATGGAGCGATTCTGGAGGATTAAATGAAGAGAATCTTTCAAGAGAATGGCTAAGACGGTCAGTTGAAACTATTCCAATTAATTTTGAAACTTAAACTGAGGCAACAACAAGTATGGAAAAAGTGTTATCCCCTTCTTCAGAGCATATTCCTCGATATTTGAGGAATTGATGAAATGCTGCAAATTTCAAATCAGCCAACTCTATAAAAATGAAAGCGTTGATTGGCTTGCATATGGCAATTGGATTCTTCCAATTTCCACACATAAGGCTGTTTTGGAATAAGAATTTTGGCATTGATATGTTCAAGAAGTCTATGTCCAGGGATAGCTTTTTTCAACTGAGCAATAATTTGCAAATGGTAAACTTAAACACTCTAACAATAACAATGACAAGTTCTATGGCGTTAGACCACTGATGAATATGATACAGAAAGTGCTTGAATTTATGTGGGAAAATTTGGGATTGCATACAACTTTATTCTGTGTCAAGGGAGTGAGATGGAACTACACAGTAAAAAATTTGCACAATAGTACTCACCTAGACGAACTAAAAATTGTGTGGCAGGGGGGGGGGGGGGGGGGAATCAACCGTTTAGGAGTTACAGGGTGATTAAGGAAAAAAGCTAGTTTTTCACAAAGCACCTATGGGGCTGATTGAGCAGTCGTTGGAAAGGCCGTAAGTTCTGCATACAATGAGCTCCTAACTGTGACGGTGCACCCTGTAGTTTTTAAGAAACAGGGTGTTTTGTGAAACTAGCTTTTTTTTTAATCACCCTGTAACTATTAAACGGTTGATATGGGGGGGGGGGGGTGGGCATATCCTGCCATACAATTTTTGGTTCGTCTAGGTGAGTACTATCACCTCCCGCTCTATTGACCTCCTAGTGAGAAACACCCTGTATACAAATTCTTTTTACATTTTTTTATTTTCTATTGAGTTGTGAACGTGTAAGGTGTAAGTGAAAAGAAATTTTTGGTGAAAAAGAAAAATATAGAAGAAATTTTGTGGTGCTGTTTATTTATTGATACTGAACAATTTGTGTTTTGTTTGACTTTAATAATGTAAGTTAAAACTTTTCATAAAGTATATTTATTTAATAAATTTAAAATTTTTTAAGTTACCCATGAAGAAGCAAAAACGAACAACTATTCCTTTGCAAACAAAGATACCGAATTGTTAATATTTCTAGGCCTTTTGAGGTTGTTCAACATATCTAATATTTTCCAGTCTTTTTTTACATGATATTCTATGGAACGTATGTACCGTGTAAAAACAGGATTAGGGTATTTATAACTATTTTACAACCTCCCAATTATTCCCATGTTGTCGGACAAAGAATTGAAAAAAAAAAAATAGCAGTGGATTTTCGGATGAAATTTCTAGTGAGGATGGTGATATCGTACTTTTTAAATGGCAGGACAATAAATCGATCGTGTTGGATCGGGGTCCAGGATGAAGATGAAAGGTATCAAAAGGAAAATAAAAGACATTTGTTTCAATTAAACGACCAGAGATAGATCAGTTGTGGGAAGAGTAGGTTTACTGGATCAAGTGATAAGTTATTATCGGTGTTGTTCAGAGTTGGTTAGAATATAGGCATGATTGCGAAATTGAAGCTATACCAAAAACACAACAACTGGACTTGGTGGATTTTCGAATGGAAGTTATCAACGGACTTATTTATGCTGGCGAAACAATCAATCGAAAATCTGGAAGACCATCAGTGTTTATCAAAACACAGATTTTAATACAAAGTAAAATAAATTTTTGATTTTTTTTCTTAGAAATTATATACATACTCGTACAAACACATACATATATCTATATAATTTATTTCTGATATCATTAATACGTGTTTACAGAGTAGATCTATGGTATATATTAAATTAACGGATTTGTGGAGTAGAAGCTTGACGCCAGTTTACACGCCTTTACTTCGAACAATTCAGCGTCCGCCAGTTGGTGCAGTCGATTGGTAGAGAAAAACCTTGGTAAGTTAAGTATAATTTTTAGTAACCTGTTTTGGGTTACCTGTAACTTCTTTTTATGAAGCACAACTGTTCCACACGGGAGCCCCGTGCATTACAATGGCTTAGAAAATGAGTTTGAATATCAGGAGTTCATTGTCAACGCTTAATGATGAGCTTCTTTTCATAAATGAATACAGAATTCTTGTAAGGATTTTTATTTTGTGGATCGTTTGAGAAACAGGGTTCTGCCTAGTGTAATACCCAAGTACTTAACTTAATCGGACCAGGGGATGTCCTGTCCATGAAGAGTAAGATTTGCGGTAGGTAAATATCATAGTTTCCTTCTACAACTGGAAAACATTGCGTGGGTTTTGCTGCAGTTCAGTTTAATTTTGCATTTGTGGAAATACTGAGATATTGTTCAGGCTAGATTGCAGCGTTGATATAATATCTGCAAAGTTTACGGACGAGGTGAAAATGGCTGTATCATCAGTAAAGATGGAAGCATTGCAATTGTCTAACGTAGGAAAATCTGCTGTAAATATGCTATACAAGATAGGCCCGAGCACAGAACCCTGCGGAACACCTGCTCTGACCCTGCGTGCTTCCGTGCACTCAGAGCCAATATACAATTTAAAGCATCTGTCCTTAAAAAAGTTCTGTATGAATAGCGTTAAATACGGCGGAAATTCATATGTTATCATTTTGCATATTAGGCCCTCATGCCAAACTGAGTCGAAAGCTGCCTGTACATCAAATAAGACTAATCCCGTTGACTTTTTCCAGGAAATATTATTCTTAATACACTGTGTTAGCCTGGCTACCGCATACGTGGTGCAATGCTCGCTTCGAAAACCAAATTGAACATCCGGCAGAATTTCATTATTGTCAATAAAGTCTATAGTCCTAGCATTTAGGACATTTTCCAATAGCTTTCTTAATGAGCTAAGTAGACTTATAGGTCGATAACTTGTTGGGTTGTATGCCGGTTTCCCTGGTTTCAGGATAGGAATTGTGTTTGTTTTAAGTTTTAGAGATGATTTAATAATCAACGTTAAGTATACAATTGCAGATCGTGGCAAATTTTTAACACAGCAGTTGGGAATCTTATCTAATCCGGGAGACTTGCGCCGTTTCATAATTTTAAGTAACGCACATATTTCTTTCGGTTTAACATATGCGATCATTTCCCGTTCAATATTTGTTGCAAGGAAGTTGTCGACTACTTGCCTAACTTCAGTAATAGTATTGCCATTGCTAAGGTCTTGAGAAATTAAATTGTTCTCAGCGAATTTATCTGCAAACAGATCTGCTTTTTCTTTGCGTGTAACATAATTCTTAATTTGGTATTTAACTACCGGAAGAGATTCGTTTTTGTTTTTGATTACCTTGGTAATCTTCCAAAATGGCTTGGACGATTTATCCATACTACGTAGGAGGTTACTCTACCTATTGTTTCTTTCCTTAAAAATTTCAAATCGAAAACGCTTGTTCCAGCGTATCATATCGTTCCTGTAGGAGAGGAGTCGGGTGCGTTGTCATAGAATCACAGTTACGAAGACCAATCATATTTGTGATTGTACCAGATAGCTGATACTTCTATCGCATCCGTTATTAAGTTTGTGAGAAACTTGACAATGTCATCAACTTGGGCAGGACTAACAACATTCCCCAACGATAGTGTGTTTAACACGGGACGTAAATTTACTTGCAAATAGATTTGAAATCTTTTCCAATCCGCTTTATTGAAGTTATAAGCGTGAGGCATATTTCTTTCCCTATGAAGAGATAAGTCTGTTAACACAATGAGGTGGTCAGATGAGTTCGTTGACAGTAATATGTTGAGATACTAAATCTGGTCTATTAGTAAGAAATACATAAAGTACAGATGGATTCATAGTCATGCTAGTTGGTATATAAGTTGGATGAGGTGGCTATAGAAAACAGAGGGATCAATTTGAAAGCAGATCGGGGAGAATATTTCCCCAGGAATTTGCGCGTACGCATCCCCAGGCCTGGTGTCTGCAATTTAAATCACCTCCAATAATTGAACCTCTTATACGTCAAAGATCCCCTTTAAGTAATCTCCTTTTTACTTCACTGCTTGCTAATGCAGGAAAATATACAGAAATAATTTTTATTCTTTTATTATCTTCAAGGCTTAACTCTACCTCGACCGCCTTAATGACCGACAGTCTGGGTGATGGAAGAAGACTAAATTTTATTCTTTTATTAATTACTACCGCGACACCATCACCTCTACTGCTTTCCCCATCAAGGCGATGACAATAGTAGTGGGGGTGAGCAAAATTAATTGTCGAGTTCAACCCAGTTTCCGTTAATAAGGCAACATCAACTTTATAGTTCGTTATGAAATTAAAAAATTCTATTGTTTTACCACGGATACCACGTGCACTCCAGGTAACTACTGTACAGAGTTGTTAAAAAATGCAACTTATTTTGGTTTTAATTCAAAGGAATGAGGAATACATATTTTGCATTCTTTCATTCCTCTTCAGTATTAGGAATTAGGAAATACAACTCCACATTCCTCAAAAAATATTGCCGAATGCATTCTTTTTCCTTTTAGAAAAAGAATGCATTACTTTGAGCTGCATTACTCTGGAATGCATTGGATTCATTGAAGTCTGTGTGAATTCAGTGAAATTATTTTGTGATTAAGAATGAGAGAACAAATAAAGCACTTTTAAGCATTTTTTTAAAAGAATTTCAAATCAAATCAAAAAGTATTTATTCCAGAGACCGAAAATAATGATTATTTTTCATTTGTTATCTGAAAAAAAAATCATTTAAGGAGGAGAAGCAGTAGAATTATACGAACAAAATACATCTTTAAAAAAAAATGCTTAAAAGTGCTTTATTTGTTCTTTCATTCTTAATCACAAAATAATTTCATGGAATAATTTCACTGAAATCAAGTGAATGCTGAATGCAAGTGAATGCAAGTGAATTCACACAGACTTCAATGAATGCATTGCATTCCAGAGTAATGCAGCTCAAAGTAATGCATTCTTTTTCTAAAAGGAATAGAATTCATTTAATTCCATTCCAATTCTTTAAACACACTTTTACTGCAGCTTCCAATTCGTTCATTTGAATGAAAAAATGTATAGGAATGCAGCTCAGAAATAATGCATTCTTTAACGACCCTGCTACTGTAATACTTCTACTTGCCATGATATAGATATTTAACAGTTAATTGGGTGATAACATGGAATTGATCTGACTCGTACGGATATTTTATAAAAATAACATTTCGACTATGTTGTTTTATTTTGTTTTCTAATTATTTCTTTTTTAAATATAAAACTAATGCACAATAGTTTTTATTTCTCACCTACATTAAAATGGACTTTTACATATACAATGAGATCCACTGTACGCAATTGCGTACATAATGAAAATCCGCAAAAATGCAACACAAAAATTGTTTTAATTAATATTCACGAAAAAATAATTTTTTGCTCCAAGCAAAATAACTCTGGACTAAGTGGGTTAAATAAAAAATTCATTTTTGCAGGAAACTGTTAATATTTGAAAAAAAAAAACCCAAAACTCTTTTGAGCTTCGATTGCTTCATGAATTCTTAATGTAGAGGTTTCAAATGGATGAAGAAACGTTCTCTAGAGTTTTTATTCAGTAAATGTGTTTCAACACTTTTAAAATTTCACCGGAGAGGTTTTATTTCAGTTTTACATAAGAATACTGCAAATATTTTAGAATGTTAGAACTAAGTTAGAGCTCTCATGTAGTAGTGAAGGAGTGTGTTTCATGGCTTGGAAAGCATTCCTCGAGGGGTTCGGTTTCGGTATACGAATCCTGAGATTTTTGTGATTCCTGTTTTGTTTTTCACCCATTTGTAAAGTTAGCCGGAGTGCCGTCTTAACGTTTATGTCAAAAACTATTAAACATACGCGTTGTATTCCGTATACTGTGCATAGCTTGAAACAACGATATTTTTCTGTGGATATTATTGACCCAACCGTTTCGAACCTTCTACATGTTATCATTCTGCTAGATTTTTGAACGGTTGTAATGCCAGACTTGACTTTAATTTCATATTTCTTAAAAACTTTTTTTAAATTATTAAAAAAATAAGTAAACGTTGTGCTTGTTGATACTAGTCGAACGTGCTAAATTGGTTTGTTCAGAAGATCTTTTTGATGCTGATAATGACGTTTCAGAAAATATATAAAGCACTGGTGAAATTTCAAAACTCCACATTCGTTTTCAGATAACCTTACTGCTACTGCAGATTTTAGACTCCACCCTGAAAACTGCACTTGTGTTCTCAATGACAAAACATTAGCTTGCATGTCAACAGCAAAAGCTACAGAACATTGAAGAGCTACACGCCATGTCAAAATCAAGGGAAGGAAGCTAAATGTACAGTAATGTAGAAGACTACACACTTGGCTCCGTGGTTTTCAATATTTTGTATTCCATTCGAAAATTCAAATAGAACTACGAAGTAATTGTGGGGTAAAACTAACCCAAAACAACAAAAAAAACAAGCCATTGGGACTAAGCAATGGGCACTCTTTTCTCAGGGATCATTTACAAAGATGGGGCTTGCCGATGATCCTGTTTGCAGAGGATGCGGAAAGGAATCCGAAACGGTGACTCACTTTCTTTGTCACTGTCCGACGCTCTTAGGAAAGAGATACAGATTTCTTAGCTCACCCCTCCTGGACGAACTATACATTAAGCCGGCAAGGAGGGTTGAGGCCAATTTTGAATTTGTTGAATTTGTTGTGTCCTATGAGCAATTGCTCATAAGTCTGGAGGGATTGCAATGGGCTTTGTTGTGGCCTGCGTTCCAGGAATCTCGCCCAGGGTCTCAACCTATCTTCAATCTATCCATCCCGTCCAAAAACTATGATTTTTCATGATCTGCAAAATACCCATTTACAGTGTCGATAACCTTCTCATTTCCTTTCTTTTTTTTCAGATTTCAGACGAGGATGAAGTCGTATAGGGCAAAGTGAATACGATGAGAGCCAATTTGTAGCACATTCATTCAACGAATGTTGTTATTGCGACTACCGAAATGTAGGACGACGCATTAGCTTGCGGAAGCGGTCTGTTTTGCCCGATAATCTGTTGTATTTTATAATTAGCGCGCTAGAGTTTTGCTGTTTTAGACGAACTGGGGTCTCTATAATGCTTTTCAGTGCCTTACTTATTTTAATAAGGAATGTACCTATGTAGTTAGTAAATTATAGATCAAACTTATTATCCAATAAGGAACCATGGTGACGCTAAAAGGAGAATAACAATGAAAGTATAAAAGTGTAAAAATTTGAAAGAATTTCTATTATATCGGTGGTGTTATTACCGAGTCGATCATATTTCAATTGGTAAAGAAAGCAAGTCCAAAAAGAATTTATATCGTAACTAAGGTCTGGATTCAAGTTTGGACGAGAGCGGCAGATTTTACTGATTAAAAACAAAAATGCACATATTAAACACGAAAGCAGTAAATATTCTATTGCAGGTGATCGAGCTCGCCCGTGGTGTAAAAGAGACCGATTTCGAGTTTTGCCAACTTCAAACAAATATAAAAAATAATCGTAAGTAAAGCCTTTGCTTTCCGGTATATGGAACGCTTATAAGAATAAATATCAGTTAAAACGAAACATCGGCGGTTCATTGGTGGCCCAATCATCGTTACAAACGTATCCATGTCAAACCCAAGAAGTTCTTAAAAACTTGTGGAGACAACCAGAGCAGGATAGAATCGATAATGAAATAAAGTAAAAGAAATTGAATTGGATTAGTCAAATGCTATTGCGCTCCAGTGATAATATTTCGAGGCAGGACTTCGACTGGATCCGACAAGAAAAATGTCGACTGGTAAGTTCTAGAACCAAATGGAAGAGAGCAACTCAATCAGAATTCGTAGTTTGTACCTGCAAATGCTAGTGTTATCTAAAGACTGTCGCATGGAACAGAGTCCACTGTAGACGGTGCGACAAAAACAGCATTGTAAAGAAAACTTACACATAAATAAGGAAAATTCTGAATAAAATAGCCAATACATAGGTTGCTTAGTAGACATCTGTTTTGGAAAGAGCCGAAATAATAAAGACGTTCTGATGTTAGTTGCATGCTGAAAACTTATGTTGCATGATGCAAAAGAGAGTTACTATTTTCAGCAAATTGCGTCTATCAATAATTATGACGCGTTAGGGGAAGATAATACGGAAAATATACTGTGCTAGATGCAAAAGGCGACTGCATAGCTGCAGAAGCAGGCTAGAGTTGAATCTAAAATCATAAGACCACTATACACACGTTCATGATACAAATCGACGACTTATGGCATGCAAAAGCCTAGTCTGCAGATTTACATGAGCGCTTATATCGAAAGCCGGAGTTGGAACTGAAGTTGGACTTTAATGAAGCGGTACGATTTACATCATGAACGTGTGGAGTGACCTTTAAATCATTTTTATTAACATGCTTTACTTGCTTACGGAGGAGCAGGGTAATGATTGTAAAAAAAACTACTTTCATGAGAGCCTCGAGGAATGTTTCTAACATGAAATCAAAATCATTACAATCGACTTTTAAAAAAACTATACCTAAATTCGACAAATTGCTTTTTACAGCCTCATGGAACCACTAATAACAACGGCGACCGTGCTTACTTCCAGCATCGCAATAATCATGAAGATACTTAAAGAAGATAGCCAAAGCACATCCTTTGATACATAAACGTAACTTTGGTAGGAAATATCCAATCTTAAAAATATATAAATACGTAAAAAAGTTAAGGCCTGGTTGGAGGATGGAATAATTGAACCAAGTTCTTCTGAATATGCTAGTCCTGTGAGACTTGCAAAGAAAAATTACGATAGCTATCTACTTTGTATTGATTTCCGAAGGTTGAATGCAAAAGTAATACGAGATAGATCTCCGCTACCTTTAATTGAAGATGTCTTAGACTCCTTATACAATGCTCGAGTATTTACCACTATGGACTAAAAAAACGGGTTTTTTTTCCTGTCGATATTGATCCAGGGAGCAGAAAATTTACGGCATTTGTGACATCAGAAGGCCGTATGAGTTCTTAAAAGTTCCATTTAGCCTATGCAATTCACCTCCTGTCTTTCAGAGATTTATTAATGAAGTTTTCCAGGATTTTATTAGGAGAGCTGCTATAAAAGTCTATGCCGACGACCTGATCATTGCAACGGAAAGCGTTTCACAGTGTAGTGTCTTACACAGGGCTGCCGAAAATGTACTTCTATTCAAGTGGGAGAAGTGTCAATTTATGAAAAAAGAAACAATTTTTTTGGAACATATTATTAAAGAGGAAACCATTAGACCTTCTGAAGAGAAAGCAAAAGCTGTAAGAGATTTTCCAGTGCCAAAGACCGCAAAACAACTTCAAAGTTGGCTAGGACATACTAGTTTTTTTCGAAAGTTCATTAAGGATTTCTCTATCATTGCAAAGCTTTTACGAGATGCCGCAAAGAAGACAGGAAAATTAGTTTTGGGCCCTGACGAAATAACTGCGTTCACAACTTTAAAAGAAATCCTATGCAAAGTTCGCGTTCTCAAGCTGTACAACCCAAATTTGTAGACTGAGTTACACACTGATGCGTGCAAGTTCGGCGGAGGAACGGTGTTAATGCAAAAGCGTCCAGAAGATTGTTCATTACATCCCGTATTTTTCTACAGTTTCCAAACAGACAAAACAGAGCAGAAATACACCAGCTATGAGTTGGAGGCGCTAGCTATCGTTCGAGCTTAAGACATTACCTTTTGGGAATTCGGTTTTCAATCTTCACAGATTGCCAGGCATTTGAGATGACTATGAGGAAAAAGGAAATTTACCCTAGAGTTGCTAGGTGGGCGCTAATTATTGGAGAATTTCAATGTCCAGTGAAACATAGAAAGGAAAATTTAATGAGACATGTGGATGCACTAAGTAGAGGACCTACAGTTATGATTATTGAATCTGGGATGCTGGAAAGAGTTCGTAACGCGCAAAGAGATGACGACGAATGCAAGCTAATTTTTGAAATTTTAGAAAGAAATTCAAGTTACGAGGACTATTTACTGTGAAACAATGTCTTATACAAATATAAAGATGGAGATTATTTATTGGTACTACCGAAACAAATGCAAAAGGATATCATAATGGACACCCATTCGAAAGGTCACATCAATGCAAAGAAGACAGAATTGCTGCTAAGAAAAGATTATTCTATTCCAAGGTTAGCAAAGAAGGTGGTATCAGTCATCGGAAATTGTGTAAGCTGCATCTTATCTGCAAAGAAAACAGGCAAGCAAGAAGGATTGCTCAATCCTATTCAAAAACCAGGCTTCCCGCTGCACACATACCATTTGGATCACCTCGGGCCATTGCCGTCTACTGCGAAAAGCTATAACTACCTATTCAATGTTGTGGATGCTTTTACAAAGTTTGTCTGGATGTATCCAGTAAGAACTACAAAATGTGAAGAAGTACTTACCAAGTTGGAGTTTCAAAGTCAGCTGTTTAGAGATCCCTATCGGTTTGGTACTGATAAAGGAGCGGCGTTTACATCAAAACTTTTTGAAGAATACTGTAAAGAGCGCAAAATAGGACATGTCTCAGTTACAACAGGTATTCCAAGGGGTAACAGGCAGATCGAGCGCATCAATCGCACCATAATATCTGTTCTTACAAAACTATCCATCGAAGATCCACGAAAATGGTATAAACATGTACCAAGGCTCCAACGATTTCTAAACTCTACAGTTTCTCGGAGCATTCAACGAACACCAGTGGAGCTTATGGTCGGCGTATATGCGAAACCCAGAGGATAGCGAATTAACCCGATTAATTGAAGAAGAAATCATACGGAATTTTGAAGACGAAAGAGAGACTTCGAGAAAAGCTGCAAGACAACAGATTCATCAACTTCAGCAAGAAAACCGGAGAAGCTTTAATAAAAAAAGAAACCCTGCACACCAATACAATGTAGGCGATTTGGTAGCGGTTCGAAGGACGCAATTTGGAGCTGGTCTTAAGCTGTTTCCAAATTTTTTGGGACCATATGAAGTAGTCAGAATAAAAGGAAAAGATCGATATGACGTCAAAAAAATCGGGGACCATGAAGGACCAATTTAAACGTCGTCGGCAGCGGATTAAATGGGTAAGTAATTATAGTGAAACATCATCGTCGGGGTCCAAAGTATGGCCGAGTTGTAGGATGTAAACAAACCACACAGCAAACTAAATTATTTCGACACCTCACAATACAATTTTGTACGGTATTAAACCAAGTAAAGTGGAATGAACTCAGCTCTTTTGTTATCATCGCTACCGTTAGCATACTTTTGAAGAGAAGTCGAAAGCAGATGATTGGAGAGTCAACAATGGATCGTGTTCGAGAAAAGGTCGCAGCAAATGACAAGCATATTTAAAAATCGAGTTCGGATCAGAGTTCTGATTATCTTAAATTTATTAAATAATTTCAATAAAAACTTTATTAGTTTCGTCCGAGTAACACCTTTCTGCTTTTTTTTATCTGAAACGTCTGATACCCATTCCCAACAAAATCCCTCATGCATCCATTCTGAATTCATGAAACTCCGAGTTGTTGGTTCACTCAGCACAGTTTAACCAAAACTAGTGATTTTAATAACCATCGAGTCCCATTTGTCCATTTTTATCGAAAATATTATTCCTACAGCTAGCTTAGTCCAATATCGGACCCAGGTCATGGCAATAGAAGACAACTTTGAGAATGATTCCTTACCAGAACTGCTAAATCACTACCAAGTGGAAAGAACGAAAGAAAGAAAAATCTTTTTAAATATGTAACTTGAAATATCCACGCGAAATAAAAAGTGACAAAAGACGATCTTATTACAATTCAAGCATCCAAGGCATTTTTCAAGAGTGGTGTGCATATTTTAACAAAAGATCAGCAGAGCATAACTATTCAACTAAAACGAGAATTATTTTGGTGACGTGGTCTAATTGGAAAAGGTTGTGACTGAAAAGACGTTAAAGCCCCCATTCACTTACAGATTATCTATAGATCCCAACTGTAGATATATTTGAATTCCGCCACCCATTAACAGTTCAAATCGTACGATTTGATCTACAGTCTAGATAATCTGCGTGTGTATGTTGAAAATTTGTATGATTACATTGTCAGCCAGATCAGCAGTTCATGGACTACAGACTGTAGATCTGTAGATAAATACACCACACACATGCAGTTCATCGTCAGATAACAGGAATGCAGATTTGTAAACTGCATAATACAAAGTGTACAATTTTATCGTCATTCAATATTTTCAGATCAGTTTGTATTTTCGTCAGATAATTGTAGTTTCTCATCATGCCCAACATGGATAGAAGTGCAACATTCAATGAATTCTGAAGTATATAGGAAACATGGAAAGTAAAATATGACAGAAAAAAAAAAAAAAAAACTTTATCAGGAATAAATAGAACGTTATAAAGCTACTACTAATTCTGATAGGAACAAATTTAATAACCTCATATGTGAGATGCTTTGTGAAGCAACCAATCTTTCACCTAGAAACGTTTTTACTCTTCACTGGTACTTCTGATAAAAGAATTATTAATATCAGAGCAGCAATTTTCTTCTTTGACAAAAACATTTTAAAAATTTAACCAAATTGCATGAGAATCGTGAACAGACTAATTACGATATGATATGGACTGAAGACCAAACTGTAGGTGTGTGCTTAATCGTCAGTTTATATTAAGTTTTCTATCTGTCAAATTTCAAACTTACGATCTGATCTGATACTAGTGGGTGGACGAAAACAGATTTGGACTGATAGATGCCATCTACAGTCTGAATCTGCAGATAATCTGTAAGTGAATGGGGACCTTAAGAATGCTGCTTTAAAATTGGGTGCTATAAAGACCTCCGCAAAAGAATCTTGTTACTTTCGATAACGAGTTCATCAAGATCAACAAAACTGATGATAATACTTATGTATATTACATATTTGGATTGAAGTTGAGCACATAGGGATTCAAAGGACGAATCAAGGCTTTTTATAATGCTTCGATCGAATAGACTAATCTAGTTGATCAACTGTAGAATACTGCCACACGCTTTGAGCAACTCCAGACCCGTAATAATTCTAGAACGCTTACAACTTAAAAAAAAAAAAAAAAAAAAAAAAAAAACAAGTTTATTGATATTTGAAACTTATTTTCATTTTGAATTTTACTTCAATTTATAATGGCGGTATTAAGCCTATAATTTCACTCCATGAGAACAATTCACCATTAAGGTAACACGCTAACCAGAACATTGCATAGTCTCTCAACTACGTTGTAAATGACAAAGTAGCCGTCGATTTGTATAATAATACCCCTATCAACAGTATGAAGTATCACATAGTTTTCAAAGGACTCCTACCATCATCAACCTATCCCTCAACATCTATACTAAATTTAGGACAATAAGGCCTCATTATTAGGCAGTTAGACATTTTACTTAAAATATTTCTCAATTTCCTTGTAAAAAAAAATAATTTAAATTTAGCGTTAATTGCTTGTAGTTGCTAATTATAATCCTTGTCAACTCTTCAAGAAATACTCATTCACATTTGCATGAACCAAGGCCATGTTAAATGCATTCAAAATGCGCCTTAAATATCCAGAAATTGATAAATCGAATTCAAGTGATCTTTTGGTAGTGCGGGTGCAATATACGGTGAATTGAATTGCATCTTCATATGGCTGTAACTATCGAGTGGATTACTGCCATTGATGAGAACAATTGAAAAAAATTAGTGTGAAAATAGATTTTGTTGCTACCAAAATGGGGTCAAGGGAAATTAGGTCGTAGTATAGGTAAGAAATAACAGAAGAGGAGCAGAATGATGATTATGCAATAATCTCTAAAAGAACTTTGGTGAATTCGATGCATTTTAATTTCACTACCGTGAAAAAAAAATAGAATAACCGTGAGCTTGAGCTAATTGTGGAACCTTTAAAAATCTGTAAGATTTGCACGCAACGACATTTGGATTGATACACTTTTCCTAATGGGATGAATCGATTTCATAAACAAACAAAAAATTTACAGAAAATCTTAAAGATTTCAAAAAACTTCAGAGTGGTTGAAAGATGAAGGAAATTCATCCCGAGCATGAAAGAAAAGGTAGAGCGCAGAATTGGCAATATTTTCTTGACATAGGGATGATAAGAAAAACAATCAGTTAAATTTCCGAAATTCCAACAAATTAAATGAAATATTTCGGGCCTTCAGTAAAAATTGTATCGGCGTAAACCTATTCCGGATTCTGATTGAGATGCGTCAACTTGATTGTACGACTAAAGACTTATTCCTTCACAGCATAGGAAAGTGTAATAAATAGGTACATGTAGGAATATAGTAATTTGGTAAAGGTAAGCATTTAAAAGAACAAAGAATACTGATAGAAAAACCATCAACAGCCGCAGCTTTTAAATTGAAGATGAACCAAACCTTTGGCCTATGTCCGTAGAATAAGTATTTTCCATTTTAAAATCTTTAAAAATTTGTGGTTTTTATCAAAATTTCTAATTAAAGATTTATCTTGAAAGACAAACGTTAAGGAAAAAACGAACATTAAAAACTTTGCTCATTTGAAATAATTTTTTTTTTATTGTTATTTTCATGGTTATGTAAAACAAAACAAAGTTAAATATAAATTAACCCATGAAATCAAAAAAATTTTCAACCTACTTACGAAAAACTTGATTTCACAAGCTGAAAAATTTCTCATTTCGATACCCCCGGAGCCATCTATTGGCAGAGGTATCACTAGTTTAAAAAAATATAAAGCCATACAGTCCAAATGTGCATGTTGAATTTGTAATATTGTCGGTCCCATTCCCTCTTGTATATTTTAAAGAGACAGCGAATACCAGGCGATCAGCAAATTTCAGATCACAAAAATGTAAAATTTTATTCTACTGCGCATGACTGGAATATTCGTTAAGTGAAGTGTTGTGTATTTGCATGCATTTTAACTTTTGGAAGAGGAGGGCAATGTGACAATTAGTTTTATTTTCTGTCTCTCTCTCTCTCTTATGGCCAAAATAAAGAATCGTAAAATGTGTGTGTGCATTTTATTCATTCTCCAATGAAATTGAAGCAGATAATTTTAACTTTTGGAAGAGGAGCAGGCAAACGACGTGATAGTATCATTGTCAGCCTCCGCGCAGCAGCTAATCCATTTTAATGCGTGACAGAATTTCTAAAGCCAATTTAAGTAATGGGGGAAATATCTACTTTTTCATGATCCTATTTTTTTTTTTCTAATAATTTCCATATAATTAAGAATTTTATATTTTCTATAATTAACTAATAGCGACAAAACGCAACTATGTCGGTATGAAGTATTGGAATTTTTATAGGTAGGTACATGGTATAAGGACTAGTAGTAGTAGTCTTTATACCATGAATAGGTATTTTATGAGGTCGTGAGTCCGTCACCGATGAAGTATTCCGATATTTCATTATTTTTATTTCTGCATTATTTATTGGTGGCATAGTGAAGATTGTTTTAGTTTCCTAGTTGACCTTAGGCATCCGAAGTTGTAATGATACCGCCAAGACTTACTCCGCGACTATACCTATTTCACTGGTCCAAGTCTTCTCACAAATTAGTTTAATAGAAGTTGTGAGAGTTTTATGGCCTATTAATTTCTGTAAACAGGCCATGTATTTATCAATGTTTGGGTGCGTATTATGAAAAGCATGGCTCCACGTTGATCTTGTTAAATTATGTACACCACTCTTGAAAATGCCTTGAATGCTTGTATTGTAATAAGATCCTCTCTTGTAACTCTGTATTTCGCGTGGATCTTTTAAGAAACACTCAAAAAGTTTTTTTTCAGGGCAGGTAACTTTTCTGACTTTTAAAATAAAATTCACAATTAACCGGTAATTGTACGACTTAAAGCGACTTAAAAAGGAACAATTATTATATAACCGTTTCATTATAAAAGTTTTTAATAACCGGTAATTTTTAACGTTTATTTTTCAGTCAAAAAATGACTTTTATTTTTCGGTCAAATAAAAATGTCATTCCTTTACTTTTATTTCTCAATCAAACAATAAAAGCATTTTGTTTGACTTTTGTTTTCTTCAGCCAGTTATTTAAGTCACTTGTTAAAGAATTTTTCATTTTGCGGTATTACTGAAAGTAGAAACTCACACTAAAATTTATGCGGAATGTGAAAGAAATATTGTTCAAAACACGTTATGTCTGGAAAATAAGTGCGTATTGCTTCATGCTAACACTAAAAATCAAGACAATTTTATATTAAAAAAACTTTTCAATTTATAGAAGTTTTTTTTCATTACGTCTACTCTGCAGATGAAGAAGATAATTTTCTTCGCTGAAGTTTTCATTATTTGCATACTATATGGAAATTTTTTCTCTGCTAATATACATGTTAATTAGTATATTAGTGCATTACATTACACCTATTAAGTGTTCGTTAATAAATTATGTTTTTTTTTGTTAATTTCAATAATGTACATTTTACTAAACAAACACAATGTAATCTTAAATGTTTTCTATTTGTGTTCGATCACATTCTGCTTGCAAAACAAACGATTTTACCTTGATATTGCTTTCGAATTTCTACTATGTACAGTTGCAGTATAAGTAAATTTTTTGTTTGTTTATTGAATATTTCCAGCATGAAACAATACGCACTTATTTTCCAGACATAACATGTTTTGAACAATATTTCTTTCACATTCCGCATAAATTTTACTTTTCAGTAATACCGCAAAATGAAAAATTCCTTAACAAGTGACTTAAATATTTGGCTGAAGAAAATAAAAGTCAAAGAAAATGCTTTTATTGTTTGATTGAAAAATAAAAGTCGGATTTTGACTATTACTATTAATGTAAGCATTTATTTGCCTAATTGCTTCAAAATCTCGATTTGGGCAAGAAAAATGTCTAACTTAGTTTAGAGTTTTTCCTAAAATGAAACCGGAAGTGATGAATTAGATCCAACATGTTTTCTATGATTGCAGTAAAAGAGGAAGGTTTTTGGTTTCTAGCTTAGCACGTCGGGTAATTCACATCCCTCTTGCCTACGCATTTGAAATTGATAAACTCAACCTTTTTTTTTTGTAGGGAATATTCTCTACTTTTGAGGGAAAAACACTTTATCTTTGTAGCAATAATTGTGCAAATTTCTTACTGTGTATATAATTTCCGAAAGAAAAAATTGGTTTAAAAAAAATTATTTTTTTAAAAAATGCGAAAATTTTACCGATTTTATTTTTATTAAATCCATTAAACATTTACATAGAAAAGTATATCAAGATAATTTTAGGTTACCCGAAAAAAGGTCAATTTGGTCCTCTTTCAGCACCGAAGAGACTCTACAAAATTTTTCAATGTAAACGTTGAAGCATTTTGCAGAATGAAATCGCATCTGCACTTTGTGCCCTAATCAATAAATCTAATCAGTTTTTAAGTCTGATAATTAGTTTCGAACATAACTCGAAAACGAAGAAAATCAGTCCTTTTTAAAGTGGAAAATGGCCGTTTTTTTAGTGAAAAAAAGTCGACGAAATTTGCCACTCAAACAAAAACCGTTCACGACAGACCAGAAAAAGAAGGGAAAAACGTCCGTATGAAGTTTACAGGACCAAAAAGGAACACCACCACTCGATCACACTATTTTCCTTTAATTTTGTACTCCACACGACCCATTTTGGACAACCCCTATGGGAGGGGGGTTACAACTTTTATTTATGAAGCAATCCCTAATACGAACTCGAAATTTGAATTCAGTCGCAATCTCAAAATCTATATATCTACTCCAGAAGATGTAATAGAAAATTTGCATACTGTATCAAGAATACTCGTGTGGGATGGCCCATTCAGAGTTGAAGATCCTCAAATTCTGCTGGATTTTTTTTTTCTTATAAACAAATTATGATCAAAGGTCTTACCATGGCCGTTGTTAAATTGTGCATGTTCATGATAGATTAATCCAATTTTATCTTAATTCCTATATAAAGAAATTCCATTTAAATTGTGAAAAAACAAGATATATATGTATATGCCATTAATTCATAATTATGTGTGTAGGTCAGGCATTGTAATATGAAACGTAATTTTATTCACCTGGCACTAAATTCATTCACCTCGCTTCATGCAAAATAATTTCTTTTAGTCATTATGATGTAAAGAGAGTTGACACTCAGCAATAACTGAGGAATTTATTTTGCATGCAACTTGAAATTTCGCTAGATATTTGCTTTCTTTTGTTTTTTGGTAGAATAATAATGTTAGCAAAATTTGGATATAAATTCATGGCGAGTAATCTTCAGTTGTTAATCAAAATTAAAGCGTTTTATTTAGTATCGAGTGACCCTTCTAGTTTTCAGGCTTTTGGTATTCGGTTAAAATGCCGTTTATACCATCTGCGTTTAAAGCTAAGAAAAACCAGGCAAGACAAAAGAGCCTTGTCTAAACAGCCGTCTTTAGCCAAGTAGGGGCTGTGGGCACTTTGGGAGGGATATGGAGGCCTCCTATCAGAATTGATTTTCTAAAATTCTTTGGATTATCGACAGGAATAATGATGTAAAGCATGTTAAGTCCTATCGCGCACCGGAGACTTTTTGTCATATAACAACAGCCGTCAATTCCATAGGTTCTAATGTAAATGCGCGTGATATTCAAGGAAATCCTTACCGATTTTTCAACCACCATACCAGTATTTATACTGGTGAAAAATATTCAGTAAAAATTCAAGTAACTTCACTGATACTTGAAAATCACTAGTACCAATAAATAAATTGGTATTGACGAACGGCAGTAAATCACCAGTAACTAACAGTAAGAACCAGTAAGTCAGTAAGCGCCAGTAATAACCAGTAATTATTATGAAATTTTTATATAACTTCACGAAAAGCAATTGTTCATTCTTTATTTCGAAAATATTACGATAATCCTTAAATTGCTATTCGACTTTAACGTGTTATAACTCTGCAGCAGGCTTAATAATATGACTACGCACTTAGTATTATTGTCCTCATCTCCAATCGAAAGATTGCTTTCCTTGGCCGGTGTAATAAATTCTTCCCGAGGGCGTATGCTTCCTGATCCCGATTTCGAAAAATTGGTACTCATGGTGTCAAACGAGCATATAAGATGATGGCAATAACAGCGAAGCGATTACTCCAAATAATGAAAACTAATTTATGTGTAATTGGCTCTAATAAAGTTACTTGTATTTTTACTGAATACTGAGTATGAGTACTCGTATTTACTGGTACTGGCACTCACAATCATACAAGACTGATCGCACCTTCATGTTTATATGAATCTGCACGCATTGGTAACATTTTTGTCGCCGCTCGAGTGTCTTTGTTTTAGGAGACGTTGTAGAGCTTGGAAGTAACTTACGCATATTTTTTTTAAAAATGGCTGCTGGAATGATAGTGTGAGAGGAAGATATAAATAATGAATCATGAGACCACACCTATACAATAAAAATTTTAAGGAATACTCTGATAGCAATTTGAAGGTAAAAATGTGAGGAGAAATTTCCATAAAAATATTTATAGACCTTGGAGTTACAGCAAGACTCTATTCGAGTGCAATTGATGACATTTTCGTATTTTGATAAATTATAACAGGTCCAAACACTGTAGTAAATCATCAAAGCTTTCAACACTCATACAGAAATTTATATTGCTGAATGGTGATATAAAACATGAATTTTTGGGGTAACAGTTCATTGTGTGCATACTAAGCTTGCATAGAGCGATCAAAAAGGTGCGTGACAAAAAGTCTCTAGTGCGCGTAAGACCTAATATGAACCAAAGGCATAAACTTTTTCGCTGATTACCAAATACATTGAGTTTGACTACTGAAAGTATACCATGGAAAAATTCCGGAAATTTCAAAAATACGGGGTCTGCAAACACGTCACTCACTATACGTTACTTTGAATGAAACTTTGTTGCCATGCAGACGTGCGAATAAATCCAAAGGTCTACTTTCAGTAGCCAAACTTCAACAGCTAAACTAGCTTGTAATAGGTTGTCTCACTGGTTGAAGTATTGGTCATCGATTAGTCTACTATCACACGTGCTAAGAGGCCCTATGGATCGCGGTGCCCTGAGCGCATGCGTAAAGATGGCGCTGTGTCTTACAACAATATAAAAAAAGATGGACCAGGAATAATATCAATTTTAAGAAACATCTATTTTTTAGTTTAGACGGGGAAGGTACTAAGGATGTATATAAGTGCGCTAAGTGAGTTTAACGGCTAGCTTTCATGTGCAAACGATTAATATTATGTACAGTAGGTGGCCATCGAATTAGAAACTTTCGCAAACAATTTTTATATTTCCAATACCGAGAATTGTTCTCAATTTCTTTAGTTTTTAGGAAAAATCTTTGTACACTAATGATCGGTTTCACAGTCAAGGCTTAATCCACAGCGATGGCTTAAGCTAGAGGTTCCCAACCTGGTGCCGGCGGGCACCATGGCGCCCGCGGAACGATTCGTATGTGCCCGCCACTATTCGACAGAGACAGAATTTTTTCATAAACATTAATTAAAAATGTTAATTATTTTTATTTATTTGTTAGAGTTTAAATTATTTTGAGTGCCTAGGTTTATGAAATACGTTCGTATGTTTGCGATATTGTATGTATGAGTCATATAAGTGGTTCCTTTGCTGACAGTACTTGTCTAGCGGTGAGCCAGACTACACTCTTCAGGCTAGCCTGAAAGGGGGAGTACTATTTGCACATCACTCCTTGTACACGCAGAAACCCCGAAGTGAACGAACGCCACGAACTGAGCCGATGAACACCGAAGACGCCAAAAAACATGGCACAGCTCTGTCTGTCAGTGAAAGCAATAAGCATGGCCCCGGCAGCCAATCGGACACGTGCTCTAATTCTTGCGAATTGTGTTGATTCTCATTCTTTCTATTCAAGTGTACAAGGAGTGATGTGCAAATAGCATTCCCGCCTGGAACCGCGTTGTTGTCATTGTAATTGCGATTGCTGCCCCGTTCGGGTCCCGACTGTTAGCTAGGAGACATCTTCGTCTGACGAAACACGAATTAAGAGTTTTGATATTCCTTTTGAAAATTTTTAACGGGCTAAAAGCGAGGTGCGTATTCTATTATATTAACAAGCGATAATCTATTATGATTTATGCATATGTAGAACAGACGTGCTCTATAACATTGATATTGGGTATTCTGGCTATACTGTAGTTCAATTACTATTTATTTTTTTATTTTTTTGGTCCTAAAATGAGTGTTCCGAGTAAAAGACAACGAACCTATAATTTTAACACTGACTGGGAGGAATCATATTGTTTCGTTAATTTGCAAATAAATGCGTTTGTTTGTTGTGTGGTAGTGTATTGCAGTGCCAAAAAAACATAATGTTGAACGACACTTTCAGACAATTCAACCCACTTTTGATGAGAATTATCCACTTAAATCTGAAGTAAGAAAGAAAAAAATATGTCAATTAAAATCAAGTCTAACTGCACAGCAGACTTTTTTCACTAGACATGTGGAAAATTCTAAAAAGGCCACCATTGCTTCTTTCAAAATTTCTCATATGCTCGCAAAAAAGAAGAAACCTTTCATTGATGGCGAGTTGTTCAAAGAACTATTTTTGACTGGTGCCGATTATTTGTTTGATGGATTTTCTAACAAACGTGAAATTGTCTCAGCAATACAAGACTTACAGTTGTCAAATAACACAGTCACAAGAAGAATACATGCAATTTCAACAGGCATGCAAACTCAGTTAAATACTGACTTGGAAATATGTGACTGGTTCTCGCTACAATTTGACGAGTCAACAGATATTTCAGACACCGCACAGTTAGCAGTTATGTTGAGAATGGTATTTAGTAACTTCACAGTAAAAGAGGATATGTTGCAAATACTACCTATGAAAGGACAGACAAGGGGTGACGATATTTATAATACATTCAGAACATACGCCAATTCAATAAATATGCCTTTGCACAAGCTGTCTGCGATAACCACCGATGGGGCACCAGCAATGGTAGGTAAAAACAAAGGATTTATTGCCCTCTACAAGAAGGATGAATCATTTTCAAACTTTATGTCCTACCACTGTATTATCCACCAGGATGTTCTGTGTTGTAAAATATTGCCATTTGAACACGTTATGAGAATAGTTACAAAAATAATCAATTCTATTCGAGCAGCTCCTTTGCAACACCGACTTTTCAAGGCCCTGTTAGAAGATACTGAAGATAAAGAACATGATTTTATTCTGCATATACTGAAATACGTTGGCTCAGTAAAGGAAAGGTTCTTACAAGATTTGTGAGTTTAATTGAAGATTTCTCACAGACATCATGGAAAAATTGAATTCTTTAAATTTGGAGTTGCAGGGGAAAGACAAAAACATAGCTAAAATGATAAGCTCTGTAAAGTCATTTAAAGCTAAATTGGATTTGTTGATATCACATCTGCAGATCAATTCTCTCGTGCATTTCCCACATATAGTATGAAGAAAATGCTAGGTAAGAATGAATTGAACGGGTCATAATTTATTAAGCATCTTCAAGTGTTAAAAACCCAGTTTGAAAAGAGATTTTCGCAGTTTACACTTATCGAGCCAATTGTTTTCTTCTGTATCAATACTTTTACTTGCCAAATTAATGTAATAGAAATGGCCGCATGTATTGCAGATTTTGTTCAAGGTAAGACAGAAGAAGTAGAGTTAGAAATGTTGGGCCTTAAGAATGATATTTTGCTAAAATCCTTAATATCAGAGGACTTTTGGAATACAGTGGTCAGAGAAAAGTTCCAATTTTTGAACAAAGCGGCATATAAAATTGAATCATTTTTCGGTTCAACATATTTATGCGAATCATTGTTTTCAAACATGAACTTAATAAAATCAAGATATAGATCTCGGCTCACCGATGAGCATCTTTATGATTGTTTGCTAACAGGATTATCGTTATACTCTCCTGATTATGAAGCACTGGCCAATAATATGCAATGCCAAAGATCACATTGACATATTGATGTTATATTTTTTATAAAATGTTTTCTTTGTATTTGTTTTTTGTTTACTTTGTTTACGTTTTTCAAATACATTTCTCCATGTGTATGAAATTTGAATAATAATTTATTATTTTGAAACATTTTTATTTATTATTTATTTACAAGTTATTAATATAAGAAAATAAATTATGGGAAAATGAGAAGTTATGGAAAGAGTTTGTAAAGTTAAAATAGGTGGTGCCCGCCACCCTACCGATCTTTTAGAATGTGCTCTAGAGTACAAAAAGGTTGGGAGCCCCTGGCTTAAGCCAAGGCTTAATAAATAGTTCGATTTCACAGTCAAGGCTTAAGGCAAGCTTAACTTAAGCCCGTCATCTCGAAGGCTTAAGCCTCAGATTTTGTCGTGAAACACATAAGAAATTATTGCTAAATATATATTTTGCCTAAATACTATAATTTTTGTTATTAAATGAACGCACATATTTCAAAAGTTATACTTTAAAACTAAATTAAAATTTTCCAAGCGAAAAATAGTAAGCAGTTTTGAGTACTGTCTGGCAGCTAGTGTCAGCATTCCGTTTGACGTTTTAAGAAGAAACTAAAAATTTTAGGACAAAATGAGTTATTTACCTGATGCAGAGGATATAAGCGACCAAGAAATGTGTAATATAACATCGCAAAGTGTGACTCGTGAAAAAATTATAAGCAGGCGCCCGGAACAGTTCGAGAAATGGAATAAATGGAATGATGTTGATTTTCATTCTCGGTTCGGACTTTAGAAACATTCGGCTTTATGGCTTACGTTGTCGAAACATTCTGCAAACAATGATTTTGGATTTGATATCCTTCCAGATAAAAACCACAACAAACTGGTAAATAAAAAGTTCTTCTTCTTTTCGCTTAATTTTTAATCCATAATGGCAATTTTATTTTTAAAAAAATTCACAATTACCGCAGTGCTGACAACTTAAAAATTTTCATCCGCGGCTTAACTAAGCCTCAGTTTACTGAGTACTGTGAAATCGAGTAAGCTTAAGTTCTGGGCTTAAGCCACACCTGTGGCTTAGCTAAGCTCTGACTTAAGCCTGGACTGTGAAACCGGCCATAAGATATCGTTCATGTACCCGACTACATAATGCGTATCATAAAACGTTTTTTGCGAAGGTAGGAAGGTAGTTGTGAAAATTTCCTTCCTTCTTTCATTCTCATTCTTGCTGTCATCTCAGTAATATTTAACCATTGCAGCGCTTCGAGTATGCTTCTAACTGGTGTATATATGCTGCATTTCAGAATAACTCGCATTGCCTTATTCTACAATTCATCCTTTCGGAATTTACTTTCATACACAAGATAATAGCAATATTTAAAATACTAACTTAGTAATTATAAGTGCCTGCTTGCAACCGCTGCTCAGTATAAAAACAGCAAAAACTTTTTTAATTTGAGGAGGAATTTCAAATTGCAGCCGAATGGAATTTTCTTTGGTACTGCCAATGGAAAAAATATCTGCGATGGTCTTGGGGGAACAGTAAAGCAACTTGCAGCAAGGGCAAGCTTACAATATCCATACAAGGATCTTAACTACACCACTGGAACTTTTCAAATGAGCTAAGGAAAATATAGCCAATATTAATTTTAACTTTGTGGCCGCCGAAAAATATAAAAAGGAAGAAGCACTATCAAATGACGAATACGAAAGGACTCAACCAGTTCCATCAACGCAGAAAGTGCACTGTGTTGTACCTATCACGAAAGGACGTGTCAAAGTAAAGAATTTTTCTCATTCTTCTGAAGAATTCCAATATAGTTTATATAAAGAAAAAAAAAACAGGCCATGATATCATACTTTGGAATACATTATTAATACGATGCAACGCGGAGACACCGTGGATTAGGCCTATTGGGGTAAAACAAAACGAGCCTTGAACTCTACTTCAAAGGTGGTGCGGAAAAGGGCTTCGCAGCATTATGAGCAAATGTATGATTGGTGAAACTTCCTTGATCCCATTGAGATCCCAAGTTAAAATTTTAATGTGTTTTAGTGGGTAATATAAGGTATACAATATTAAAAAAATTAATAAAATCAAAAGTACGCCATCCAGGATATTCAAGGATAAAATCCTTATTCTTGATGTCCTTTTTCGCGTATATTTTTAAGATTAGATAGCTTGAAATCCTATCTTTCAAATGAGCCATATTTCACTGTCCTAGCATAAATAGAAAAATATATATGATTTTTTAAAGAGGACCAGGACAACATTTTTGCGAAATTTTGAAAATGCCATAAGTCGCGAAATACGCATTATAGAAGGAAAATTTTTGAATTCATATTTCTGTTTTCAGAAACCCTCCAAGTATGTAAAATTTCAACCAAATTGGTGATGGTCATGTCACACCTGTTGCCTATTTGATATGGAATGATCCTTTGATAAGGGATGTACCTACTTAGTAAATTATAAATCATTAACCATGGTCACGCTAAAAGAAGAATAACAATGAAAGTATAAAAGTGTAGCAATTTTAAAGAATTTCTATTATTCGGTGGTGAAAAAAATGACCGATGGAAAAGATATCAGCTCGAGTCGACCATATTTCAATTGGTAAAGAAAGACCGAATTTATATCGTAACTAAGGTCTGGATTCAAGTTTGGAGGAGAGCGGCAGATTTTATTTATTAAAAAAAAAATGCACATATTAAACACGAAAGCTGCAAATATTCTATTGCAGGTGATCGACCTCGCCCGTGGTGTAAAAGAGACCGATTTCGAGTTTTGTCAACTTCAAACCAATATAAAAAATAATCGTAAGTAAAGCCTTTGCTTTCCGGTATATGAAACTCTGATAAGAATAAATATCCGTTAAAACGGTAAGATACGGAAGGTGGGCCAATCATCGTTACAAACGTGTCCATGTCAAACCCAAAAAGGTCTTAAAAACTTGTGGAGACATCCAGAACAGGATTGAATCGATAAAGAAATAAAGTAAAAGAAATTGAATTGGATTAGTCAAATGCTATTGGGCTCCAGTGATAATATTGCGAGGCAGGACTTCGACTGGATCCGACAAGAAAAATGTCGACTGGTAAGTTCTAGAACCAAATGGAAGAGAGCAACTCAATCAGAATTCGTAGTTTGTACCTGCAAATGCTAGTTTTATCTAAAGACTGTCGCATGGAACAGAGTCCACAGTAGACGGTGCGACAAAAACAGCATTGTAAAGAAAACTTACACATAAATAAGGAAAATTCTGAATAAAATAGCCAATACATAGGTTGCTTAGTAGACATCTGTTTTGGAAAGAGCCGAAATAATAAAGACGTTCTGATGTTAGTTGCATGCTGAAAACTCATGTTGCATGATGCAAAAGAGAGTTACTATTTTCAGCAAATTGCGTCTATAAATAATTATGACGCGTTAGGGGAACATAATACGGAAAATATACTGTGCTAGATGCAAAAGGCGACTCCAAAGCTATATCAGAAGAAGGCTAGAGTTGAATTCAAAATCATAAGGCACCTATACACACGTTCATGATACAAATCGTACGACTTATGAAATGCAAAAGCCTAATCTGCAGATTTACATGAGCGTGTATATCGAAAGTCGGAGTTGAGACTGAAGTTGGACATGAATGAAGTGATACGATATACATCATGAACGTGTGGAGTGACCTTTATATCACTTACTTGCTCACGGAGGAGCAGGGTAACGATTGTAAAGAACACTACTTTCATGAGAGCCTCGATGAATGTTTCTAACATGAAATCAAAATCATTACAATCGACTTTTTAAAAAACTATACCCAAAATCGACAAATTTCTTTTTACAGCCTCTATGAAACAACTAATAACAACGGCGACCGTGCTTACTTCCAGCATCGCAATAATCATGAAGATACTTAAAGAAGATAGCCAGCCAAAGTATATCCTTTGATACATAAACGTAACTTTGGTAGAAAATATCCAATCATAAAAATATATAAATATTTATATACCTACATCCATGCAAAATTCATGAAACTCCGAGTTGTTGGTTCACTCAGCACAATTTAACCAAAACTAGTGATTTTAATAATCATCGATTCCCATTTGTCCATTTTTATCGAAAATATTATTCCTACAGCTAGCTTAGTCCAATATCGGACCCAGGTCGTGACAATAGCAGACAATTTTGGGAATGATTCCTTGCCAGCGCTGTTATATCATTACCAAGTAGAAAAAATGAAGGAAAAAAAAACTTTTTAAATATGTAACTTGAAAGATCCACGCTAAATAAAAAGTGACAAAAGAGGATCGTATTACAATTCAAGCTTCCAAGGCATTTTTGAAGAGTGGTGTGCATATTTTAAAAAAAGATCAGCAGAGCATAACTATTCAACTAAAACGAGAATTATTTTGGTGACGTGGTCTAATTGGAAAAGGTTGTGACTGAAAAGACGTTGAAAATGCTGCTTTAAAATTGGGTGCTATAAAAACCTCCGCAAAAGAATCTTATTACTTTCGATAACGAGTACATAAAGAAAGATCAACTTATATTCCAAATTTGGATTGAAGTTGAACGAATAGGGATTCAAAGGACGAATCGAGGAATTTTATAATTCTTCGATGGAATAAACTAATCTAGTTGATCCAGTGTAGAATACTGCCACACGCTTTGAGCAACTCCAGACCCGTAATTATTCTAGAACGCCTACAACTTAAAAGAAACAAGTTTATTGACATTTGAAACTTATTTTCATTTTGAATTTTTCTTCAATTTATAATGGCGGTATTAAGCCTATAATTTCTCTCCATGAAAACAATTCACCATTAAGGTAACAAGATGGAACCCTCAAAGCTCTCAAAAAATGAAAATATATAATAATTAGGGAATGAAAGAAAAGATAGAGCGCAGAATTGGCAATATTTTCTTGACATAGCGATTATAAGAAAGACAATCAGTTAAATTTCCAAAATTCCAGCAAATTAAATGAAATATTTCGGGCCTGCAGTAAAAATTGTATCGGCGTAAACCTATTCCGGATTCTGATTGAGATGCGTCAACTTGATTGTACGACTAAAGATTTATTCCTTCACAGCATAGGAAAGTGTAATAAATAGGTACATGTAGGATCGTTATTAAAATGCATATGTAGGTACAAGTGAATGAATAAAACAACAACATTAATGAGTAAAGGTAAGCTCCTTAAGAGACACTAGCAAAATAGAGCATGAAAATAAAATTCCGTTAAGACGACGGTTATGATTTCAACAGCATTTAAAAGAACAAAGAATACTGATAGAAAAACTATCAAGAGCAGCAGTTTTTGAATTGAAGATGAACCACACCTTTGGCCTATGTAAGTAGAAAAAATATGCCAGGCGCACCAGCAGTAATTTTCCATATTTAAAATTTTTTAAACATTATTGGGTTTTATAAAATTTCTAATTGAAAATTTTATCTTATCTTAAATTTTTTTATTCGATATTTTTTTTTTCATTGGTATTTCTATAACTATGCAAAACTTAAAAAACCAAAAAACTTTTCAAGCTACTAAATTTGATTTTCACAAGCTGAAAATTTCTCATTTCGATACCCCCGGAGCCATCTATTGGCAGAAATATCACTAGTTTAAAAAAACATAAAGCCATACAGTCCAAATGTGTATATGGCTACAATTTGTTCTTTCGTCCCATTCACCCTTGTATATTTTAAAGAAACAGCGAATACCAGGCGATCAGCAAATTTCAGATCACAAAAATGTAAAATTTTATTCTACTGCGCATGACTGAAATATTCGTTAAGTTCGTTAATTGAAGTACTGTGTGTGTGTGTGTGTGTGTGTGTATGCATTTTTTCAACCAATGACAAGAAGTAATCATTTTAATTTTAGAAGAGGAGAAGGCAATGTGACAATTAGTTTTATTTTCTGTCTCTCTCTCCCTTATGGCCAAAATAAAGAATCAGAAAATGTGTGTGTGCATTTTATTCATTCACCAATGAAATTGAAGCAGATATTTTCAACTTTTGGAAGAGGAGAAGGCAAACGACGTGATAGTTATCATTGTCAGCCTCCGCGCAGCAGCTAGTCCATTGTGATGCGTGACAGAATTTCTAAAGCCAATTTAGGTAATGGGGGAAATATGTAGTTTTTCATGATGCTATTTTTTTTTTTTCTAATAATTTCCATATGATTAAGAATGTGAAATTTTCTGTAATTAACTAATGCTGCAAAATGCAACTATGTCGGTACGAAGTATTGGAATTTTTATAGGTAGGTTCATGGTATAAGGACTAGTAGTAGTAGTCTTTATACCATGAATAGGTATTTTATGAGATAGTGAGTCCGTCACCGATGAAGTATTCCGATAGCATAGTAGCATAGTGAAGATTGCTTTAGTTTCCTAGTCGACCTTAGGCATCTGAAGTTGTAATGATACCGTCGCCAAGACTTACTCCGCGACTATACCTATTTCACTGGTCCAGGTCTTCTCACATAATTAGTTTAATGGAAATGATGACAGCTCCAGTAGTTTTATGCTCTTTTAATTTCTGTAAACAGAGCATGTCTTATGTTTGGGGCGTATATTATTAAAAAGAATGGGCCCACTTTATCTTGTTAAAATAAGCACACCACTCTTAGAAAATGGCTTGGATGTTTGTAATAAGATCTTCTCTTATAAGTTTGTATTTCGCGTGAACCTTGTCAAAGACCAGCTCTTGCCAAATTTTGAGTTTATTGTCATTTTTTTGCAAACAATTAGACACGACAAGTCCTTACGTATAACTAACTGTTGTACATTTAAGTTAATCTGTTTCCCTTCTGAGTAGCTCATATTATGAGATCGACAGACTAAGATGGTTTGGACCTGTGTCATAATTGAACATCAGGAGGATCCACACAACATTCTACCCGAGAGAAATCTCGAAGGTTTCAAGAAATGCCGGAAAGTATAGATGCCTTGTTAGATGATGTGAACACGATCTATGGATATCTACTGTAGACTACTATCTACTACTACTACTATCTGGTTCAAACAAATATCAATGGAAAACTTATGTAACAGAGACAATTTTTCACTACAAAGATTTTATGCCTATTTAGCAGAGCATTCATATTTTCTACAGTTTAACGCATTTTTTAGGTAAATTGAATTAATAGAAATTTTTTCCAAACTCATTTTCCAAAGCTTATTAAAGGACGGGAGCTTTTCCTTTTTTTTTAATTTAGCCATTGTGGTAGGTCTTAACATTCAGTTTATATACGTTTTAAATGAGGCACTGCAAATTGGTATCTACCTATATTCTTAACATTACTGAGAAGATGAACGTATGACCTAAAACCACTTCGAAACTTACAATTTTTCATAAAACAAGTTAATTGTAAAAAGGTCAATATTTTGTGAACTATATATATTCCTTTTCTGCTTTCATATTAAATGTAAAAACAAAAATGTTACAAATCGCAAACAAATGAAAATTGCTTATTTCACCGACTTAAAATAAGTTCATTTTGGTACTCCTGCTGCCACCTATTGACCTGTATCTATAATGTTCAGAAGAAAATAATAGTTTCCATGCAAAATTCAGATTTGTTAGCTCTAAATTCGCTTACCGGGAGTGGGGAGAGGAGAATGGGACCGAATATGGTTTCATTCATTTTGCATTGTTGGTTTTTTATTCTTGGTGAAACTAAATATTTTATTTAACTCAAAGATCAAGATTATAATAACTAAACAATATTAGAAAAGCCAAGTAGAACCAATAAGACAATAAAAAATTTAAATTCTATTCCAGCAGGAATAAGATCAGCTAAACAAGTACAGATATAGTTCGTTCTGTTTTAATCAAATTGCACTTAAATAACTACGTTCCACCACAAGCATAGACAGTAAATAAAAGTTCTTATCATTCAATCGGGCAACGATGGATATTATTCGAAAGCTTTACGTAGGAAGACATATAGCCATGCTTTAATAATATCAAGATCTCTGTATTAACCATAACCAGTATCGATATCAAATTCAGGTCGAGGTAATTTTCTTTAGGGGAAATATTGATTTGTAAGATGATTTATATTGACCTACAGAGCAGATTAACCCTTAAAAGGTATCATGGGTGAAAAATCAACTCTTGTAAATTGCTGTTATAATATTTATAAAAACCCGAATTAGGTACTGGTAAACCTGTTTGTTCCTGTAATGATGTATGGCAATAACTGTAAAAAATAAATTTTCTAATTTTGTTTAAATATGTAATTCTTAAAATATATCTAATCTCACTTACATATCTTTATTAAGTTTATAAAATAAAATTCATTTACTGGCTCGAAATTACACCCGATGATACCTTTTAAGGGTTAAAAAAAGAAAGCGCAATAATATTATCATTAAAGCAACAATATTATATAAAATATCACTCATATTTTCTGCTTTCATATTGCTTCACATTGTAATGAGAAGAAACCCCTTACAAAATCCAAAATTTATTCACGCAGACCTAACAGAGACATTTGCAAGAAGTTTTTCATCGTTCAATATTTTCTAATTTTTCTAAAATTTCTCAAATTAGGGGAGCCCGGGGCATAATGACGAACGGGGCATAGTGACGAATGAATATTATCTGTAATCAGCGTTATTCTAAACTCACGCTATGATATCCAGAATGCAGGGTTAAGTATTGCCAACATATGGTCAACATTTTTTTCGCATTATTCTATGTTTGTTGTACGAAAAGAGCAGACGAATTTTGCAATTAGAATACGCAAAAGTTTTAGATGTTCCAAAGATTGTGTTTGAGGGGATATTTTAGGCATTTTGATTCCAATGGTGAGTAAGTCTAGTGTATTTACGGTGTGCAGTTTGTCGGTATAATAATAGCTTTCATATTGGTTTACGATAAATTTTGCATAACATGTCGGAGAAAGACCAATGTATGGTGGGGCAAAATGACGAGCATTTTACGGGGCATAATGACGAGTTTTTACGGGGCATACTGACGAGTGTTTACACTAAGAAATGAAGTTTAACCGTTAATCAACGTGATATTTTTTTTAAAGTTCATTACATAAAATTTGGGGGGCCTTACCAGTTTTCGTTTTCAAAAAAAAACTATAACAAAATGGCAGCCGTTTGAAAAGAAAAAAAAACATTTTTTGTCCTCTTTTTTTTTTACAAAAATCGCTTCCTGATGGCCCACCAAATTGAATTTACTTTCAACTGCGCAGAGATTCATGTGAATTGATTCATCCGTTGAAGCTGTAGACAGCCCGCGGCCTAAAAAATGTTGTTTCCAGAAAAACTCTTTTAAGGTTTAACGTTATAAACAATTGTTGGCGCTTACTCAGCTTTTCCAGCACAATACAGAGGCCCTTTTCTTCCTCCAAGAACTGATTGTGCTGAAGTTGTAGGTTAACGGTTCCCCGAAATTTATAAGGGTACCTCAGGTAGTGAGAAAGGGTCTCCCTAGCAAGCCCACTCCGAGCGACTTAACTACATGTTTTCCAGCCAGCGGAAGGTTCCGCTCTCAAAAGGCTGTGAATTCTAAAATACTTTAATTTAGATATGAAAATATCCTTTTACCCACGTGTTCTAAACAATTTAAGGATGATAATTAAGTAAATAAATCAATCAAATTTTTAATCGTCATTAACGGTAAAATCCCTTTAAGCCAGGGAAATATCCATCTGGAATTATTTGGTGTTTAATGAAGTTGTTATAGTCACAGCCAGGAACCGAAAATAACTTGTATTTTGACAATTTTAAATAAAAAAAACCTGGGATAAATTATGATCGTGCAATTTAGGGGAATATACCAAAAATTTTCTCGTGGGACCCGTTTCGATTCCTGTAGAACTTTTGAAAGCTTAATTTTAAGAAAAAGCTTCCTAAAACTGTTATTTCTATTATAAAATATTTTAAAGTTAAAAAACTAAGCTGAAGGGCTCATTATTTTTTTCTGGCAATAAAAAATAAATAAAAAGCGAACTCAACTTTTTTATTTTTTCGAGCTGGAGGTAAGAGTTTTTGAAACTGGTTATTTTTTCAAGGAAGTATAAAAAGCAAAGCTGGCCTCTTATTTTTTCAAGCCGAGTTGGATTTTTTGGCAAGAAAAACTAAATTTCTTTTTCATTAAAAATAGTTCGGATATGGAAATTCTATTCGCTTTTCAAACAAGATGAGTCATCAGATGTGCAAATGGTCTCATTGTTCCATTGTATAATTGTGTGTCGTAAAAGTACTGCAAATTTCAGAAGTATTCATTTCCTGTTCTACGAAAGTTTACCCATATTGTCCACACCGTCCCCCCAATAAAAGACTGCGTTGAGACTACTTTTTCAGTCCTAAAAATCATTTTGAATAATGTCTGTTGCAATTTGTCGCAAGGAAATTTGTGAAATATATTATCTGTTCGGCTAAATTCTTTATCAAAATAAATAAATAAAACATTATCTTTCAAACAGTTTTTAACGGCACTCCTCAATTGGCTAAAAAATTTAAAAGCATTCTTTCTAACAGTTACTAACCAGTTCATAAAGTAAAAACCCAAATTGACTTCTCATATTTGCTCAAAAAAATAGCCAGCCTTGAAACCTGCTATTTTCGGAATAATTAAAAAGCCGCCCTAGCTTTATATTTATATCGAAAAAGAGTATCAAGTTCTCATGCTTGCTTTTTTAGCTTCAAAATTATTATCGGTTAGGAATAATAGGTAATTGTACGCTATTTTCGTAAAAGAGTCATAAATGGTTTGTTTCCTGGTCAGAACACTCAACCCACTCAAAAGACGGTAGTGTCGACATAATTTATATTTATAGCAAATTATCGCTTAGGTTATGATAACACGTAATGGTACTGTTATTGTAGAACATCTTTGTTACTATACTAGATGGCGTTGATCACATACTGGATTTCTATAGTCTTTAATTACACTTAAATTATTATTATTACTATTGTTGTAATCGGTAAAGGAAGCAGCTTATGCTCACAATCGGGCACTATATATGAAAAATGTTCTTGAAGAAAATTATTTAAGTTAAAAAACAAAAACGTGATTGTGAAAAAAGTTCTTTCCTATAGTCAAAGAAAAACACTGGATATTTTAGAAACTTTTATTAAATACAATTTTTTTTTATAGTAAATAATAATTATAATCTTTTCATAAATATCGCCACAGTTATACATTAAACAAACGATAATTAAGGAAGAATGTAAGTAGATAAAAAAACAAACTTCACTCCTGTCTTTCCTGGCACTTTTATCATTTTCAGTACAAACAAAATCCATTCGAAATTGTGAGGGAGATAGTTAATTGAAATTTAAATGCTGCCGAAACAATCACTGCAATACCTCACACGTACACTCCCCTCTACTTTTTATGGTAAAAATTGCAAACTGTCAAACAGTTAAATTATTAAATAATAATAAGAATAATTTCAAACAAATATTGAAAATCTTTCAATTGCGAAGTATTTACTTACAAATTAAAAACGTACTTTTATTTCCTTCCATTTTGACAGGTAGGTAAATACACAATATACATAGTAACAAGGTATGGTCGTCCGGGCTGTCAAGTGCGTGTGACGTCACACGAATCGATTCTTAAAACGGGAAAAATAAAGTGATAATATTTATGTAAATTTATTCAACTGGATCCATTGAAAATGTTGTAATACATATAACATGAGTTTCTTACCATAAATATATGTTGAATTTGTTAGATAAAACTCATTTCATGGAAATCAGTTCGAATCAAAACAAAGTGCCACCAAAGTTTTACCGATAAAATATGCAAAATAAGAATGAAATGCTTGTGATTTGCACTCTTAATTGATTATTTAAGATCTTTTTATTATTTCTATAGTGAAATTAGTTAGTAACTGGTAATGGTAATTTTTTCAAATAGTAGACAAATTTGCGATGCATCATAACGAAGTGTAAAAAGTGGGGTTAGTGGCAAATTGAAATGTAGAACACAATTCTAATAATCTTCCTTCAATTTATCTTTATGTTTAGAAAGTAAAATGATACTTATTTTAAAATTTTAAATGGATCCAGTAGAATAAATTTACATAAATATTAAACTTTATATTTTTCACTTTTTAAGAAACGCGTCAAGCGAATCGAATAATACAGAAAATGGCGGATCTATGGTGCCGGATAGTCATACCCTTGTTAGTCAGTATACCGTGGATAAATATTTGCTATAAAAACATGAATAAAACGTGTTGCCAGTAGTCAAAATTGACGGATTAGGGTTGTCAGTAACAATGTTTTAGTTTTACTACCCAACTATATACACTTACTATGCTTGGGAGCTTTTTATGGTTCCGGATACGCACACATTGACAAATAGAGGTCTGGAAAAAATGCAGAACGCGTTTGCTTCTCCCGTCACTCATAAATAAATTTCCGTACACGATTTACTATCTCCCTCACAATTTCTGTAAAAAAATCCATGCAATCATAATGTAAATCCTCCTTTACACTTAAAATATCCGTATGCCTTCTCTTAGTGCTATCCATTGAAACTGACTACAATTCCTATGGATTTGAATAAGTCAATGCTGGAATATACACAATCTCTAGCTGTGGTAGATACCCACAAATGTAATTTGTTTTTGTTTTCTTTTTTTACTTTAATTATGAAGAAGCTTTCTAGGTCCTGTTGGATTATTTAGTATTGTTTTAAAACTTCTCATAAAGCCTTTTACGATGTTTTCGTTGATATATTTTGACTCTCTCCTTCATGGTTTACTTAGCATACGTAGGGATGATGGTTTTTTTTAAACCTTATAATAGAGTTTAACCATATTAGGATTACGGAGTGTGCACTCTGAAAGATCGCTAAAGGAATCATTTACTCATTTACTACCTTGGTTTTAGTTGACGCAAGACAACATAAACAAAATGAAGGGTGAAGTATGTTATCAGCTGACTTTTACCACACGAGTATAAGTTCAACTAAATCAAAGAGCTATTTTCTTGTTTTTTCTTCTTTTTGCTTTTTGCTATAGGTACTGATGCCGAAATCTCGCATTTGATTGTGCTATCAGGCGAAACGTAACATCAAAAATGCAGTTCGTTTTGTAACTAGGAATAATTGCTATATACAGTTGAAAATCTAAATAACGGAAATTTAACGTATAATAATTGAAAAAAAATTTTTTATTGTTTTTACTTCAACTCAATCAGTGTTGGGCGTAATCAACTACATTTGTAATCAGATTAATAATCATGATTAATCAATCATGATTACCTATCAATCATTAATCATGATTACATCGAGTAATCTTAGGTAAATGTAACCGTAATCATGATTATATGATTACATTTTTTTTGGTTACTGTCATTGAGAGGGGGCTGGATCGTGGACTGTTTACCTTGGGAGCCTTTCTGGACACCCCCGAGTCGCTATGTGAGGCAGCTCGTCGACATGGTGTTGACCGCACTGTAGTGCGATGGATCGAGCAAATGCTAGGACGACGACACTTAACTGTGGAGGTAGGCAGCCGAAACTGTCTCAGTGTGCTGGTGGAGAGAGGCTGCGCGCAAGGTGGCGTGCTTTCCCCAGTACTCTGGTGCATGTTGGTTGACTCACTCATCACGGTGCTGAAAAACGTGTAATTCTCATGTGAAGCGTATGCGGATGACATCCCTGTGCCTTCTTGCAACGAGGCCTCAATATGGTTGAGGACTGGTACACCCGTCATGATATGACAGTGAACCCAACAAAGACCAGCTTGGTGCTCTTCTGCAGAAGACGTAAGCTTGGGTACTTTGTTCTTCCGAAGCTTTTTGGATGCACTCTACAACTCTCTCCTCATGTCAAGCACCTTGGGGGCTTCCGTGACTTGAAGCTGACATAGGGATTGCACGTAAAGGAAAAAGTTAATACGGCTATGAGGGTCTTCGCTCAATGCAGGAAAACCTTTGGCTGCACATGGGGCATGAGACCGAGGGTTGTGCATTGGATGTGCACCTCCATCGTCAGACCCATGCTCACATATGCCTCCTGTGTATGGTGGCCCAGGACGCTTGTGGGGACTAAGATCCGGAAGTTGGCGGGCCTGCAAGGGCTTGCCTGCTTGTGAATTACGGGCTCCATGCGATTTACGGCTACTGCGGCTTTTGAGGTCCTACTTAATATGCCACCTCTGGATCTTGTTATTCAGGCAGAGGCCAAAAGGGCTGTGTGCAGATTGCGCTCATGGAGATGTTGGGAGGAAGGCTGGACTGGCTCTTCTCATTGCGTATCGGCTGGACTTGGAAAACCCTCTGGCCGGTATGGCACGGGATGCGATGATACCTGAGCTTCGTTTCGGGCGTCGCTTCTCTGTGAGCTTTCCTGTAAGGGAATCGTGGACTGAGAGAACCTTCCCCGGTCTGCTCTAAAAATTTTCACCGACGGCTCTCTCACTAATAAGGGAGCTGGGGCGGGTGTCTACTTTCCTGAGCCTGATTTTGGAATGGACACACCACTGTCTTCCCTGCTGAAGTCTTCGCCATCTCAATGGCAGCGAAGTTAGCCCTTGATATGCAAATCAAGGGGAATGACATTGCTATCCTTTCGGATAGTTAGGCAGCCTTGCTGGCTCTGAGTGGCCCTGGGATAACGCCTAAGTTACTGGGGGATTGCAGGTCGTCAGTGGATAAGTTGGGTATTCACAACAAAGTGTCCCTCCTGTGGGTTCCTGGTCACATGGGGATCATGGGGAATGAAAAAGCTGACTTTTTAGCTAGGGCTGGCTCTGATTCTCCGTTCCTCGGACCGGAGGCCGCCGTAGGTGTTGCCACCTCGAGTATCGGGTCTCTCATCAAAGCGGATGTTCATAGGAAGCATCAGCAGAGATGGGAGAACCTGAGTACTTGTAGATGTACAAAACTGTTTCTTAATGGGCCTAATGGGAATATCTCCGATTTTCACATGGGGCTCGGAAGGAAACAATGTAGAACTGTGGTCGGCATCATCACCGGGCACAGCTCACTTTACGCTCAACTAAAAAGGATGGGAGTTGTTGATAGCCCTGAGTTTCTATTCTGCCTGGAGGGAGAGCCTGAGACTACCAAACACTTTTTGTGTGAGTGTCCGGCCTTCGTCTGGAGCAAACTGAATACTCTAGGGTCTGCCCTTCTATCTGTAGATGAGCTGAAAAACCTTCCTCACCAAGACCTGATGCGCTTCATTAAGAGGACAGGAAGGTTTTGGTGAATGGGATTCGGGCAGGACAGCACAATGGGCCGCTATGGCCTCCGTGCTTGGGGTGGGTTTCTCCTGTTCTCCTGCCTCTTAAAAAAAAAATCTTCGATCGGTTTCTAATTACCGAATCTAAAAACATTTTCCGTAACATACTAAAGGGTTTTCCAATAAGAGGTGTTATTTTAATTAGCCCGCTATTTCGGTAGATGTCACTTTTGGAGCTGTCATTTTTTGACATTTGACAAGTAGAAACTACGCCATTAATAAAAATGGAACAATACACGATTCAACAACGCATTGAAATTAATTAAACTTCACTATAAAAATGGTGAAAATGTGGCAGAGACGGTTCGTAAAACTCGAACATTTTTGGGTCGTCGTGAAGCACCTTGTCGGACCGCAATACAGAAATTGGTAGAAAAATTCGAGCTGTCGGGACAAGTTAGTGATGTGAAGAATAAAATCCGTGCACGTCGCTCAAGAACAGCCAAGAATATTGCTGCTGTAGCCGAAAGTGTTGAAGAAAACCCAGGTTTGTCCATTCCTCGTCGTTCTTTGGAATTAGGCATTCCACAAAAGTCATTACCCCGTATTTTGCATAAAGATTTGAATCTTAAGACTTATAAAGTTCAGTTAACACAAGAACTCAAGCCGGCCGATCATCAACAACGTCGAGTCTTTGCTGATTGGTCCTTGAAATGCATGAAAATGATCCGGAATTCCATCGAAAGCTCATCTTGAGTGATGAGGCCCATTTCCACCTCGATGGCTTCGTCAACAAGCAAAATTGTAGCATCTGGGGCTCGGAAAACCCAAGAGTTATTGTTGAAAAGCCTCTCTATCCTCAACGTGTGGTTTGGGGCGGTTTATGGTCCCGAGAGGTCATTGGACCTTACTTTTTCGAAAATGAGGCTGGAGCAACAATTACGGTGAATGGATTGCGCTATCGACAGATGATTAATGATTTTTTATGGCCGGAATTGGATGGTATTGATCTGGACAACGTTTACTTTCAACAAGACAGCGCTACGTGCCATACAAGCAACGAAACCATTGATCTTTTACGGGAAAAGTTTCCGGACCGTGTTATCTCTCGAAGAGGTGATCACAATTGGCCACCGAGATCTTGTGACTTAACACCTTGCGACTTCTTCCTTCGGGGCCACGTGAAAGAGAAGGTCTACGCCAACAGCCCAGCGTCGATTCAAGACCTCAAAGATGGAATTCGTGGGGCTATCGAGGATATAGGGCATCCACTTTGCGATTTGGTTATGCAAAAATTTCATGAAAAGGATATGGACCTGTAGGCGTGGTCGTGGTGGTCATTTGGCTGATGTTATTTTTCATTATTAACGGCATACCTTCCTCTTTATAATGAAATAAAGATCCGATCATTTATCTCAAAAAATGGCATTTTTCTTTGTATATCAAAGTAACACCTCTTATTGGAAAATTCTTTACGTTTCATCGGTCCTCATTACATTACTTTCAACGCCATCTTTCTACTAAATTTTGCAACATTTAAGCCATTTTTAACTCTTAAATTTATCTATAATCTGTCATAATTCATTTAAGAAAAATCACAAGTCATTATTCCCAGCCGTTTAGGAATAATTAACAAAATTAGATTGCATGATTCGCTAAATTACTTTCTAATTAAGTTGCTGCACACACAGGTGTGCTACTGAAGAGCCACCACCCTTTATCTCGGCCAAACTCCAACTTGGTCCAATGAAGCCGAACAACATCGCAATTTTTTGTACATAGGTAGATAAGGTTTCATATGGTTCTAGAAATCCTCACTAGTGAATAATACTATATTTTTAAGAAAAAATGCTATTATTAACAAAAAAAAATGTTCGTGCTATATCGATTTATAAAAAATATAAAAGCTTTATTTAGCATTTGAATCAGAAAAAATCGATTGCTTCGTTCTCCAGATGTTTTTTTTTTTAAATGACGTTTCATCGTAAAATTACGAAATTTCTCGTAGTAGAAGGAAACAAAAAAATATGGGTGAACTATTTTGGTATTCCCTACAATCTGTGAAATTTACATCCAAATCGGCGATGGTCGGGTGCGATAGTATAGCTCCGCCAGATGAAGCGAAACACGAGTTCGAGCGCCGACTGACAGTGAAAAACATGAATATCGGCGCCGGGTGTAAGCGTGTTAATCAATTCTTTACCACTACAGATGATGCTTTCTCGGACAAAAATTTGTTTTATATCACTGGACTGAATAAAGTCTGGACATTTTTGTTTATATGTGCTTCCATACCTGTTTTATTCTATGATCCCTTCATGTACCTAGGAATTGATAAAAGTAACAAGGTAATAACCATTCGAGGAAAATTGATGGTGTAAATGAAATCTCTCACAAACTATCTAATCTTTACCAGATGATATACGCTTTCAATCATAACAGTACCATTACGTGTAAGCCGTATAGTTCTCTGATTATCAGAGCCCCTAAGCATAACTAACGATCATTTAAAATTCGATATAAAAAAAAATCGGACCAACAGAGTTAATTAGTATAATATAAAATTAATATAAAAAAAAATCAAGATTGACCGCTTACCTTAAAAGCAGATAAGCTGGAGTCTTCCATTTCGAGTTATTTCTCTTCTTCATCCAGAATGATGTTGAAGAAACAGTTTTCCTTTTGGACTACATTTTTTTAATACATCTGAAATTCAGAAAAATTCTGGTTTAAAAATTGATGTAATAATTGACGCCAAAAAAATATAATATATAATATAACGAAAATTAGAATGCATAGAATGATTTGTGCACGAATGAAAGCACGCTTATACAGGGTGGGCCAAAAGTCACCATGGGGTTTAAAAATTTAATAACTTTTTCGTTTATATATTTTTTTTATTTTTTTTTTTTTTTTAGATTATATAAATAACATCTGGAGAATAAATAATGGAGAGATTCACAACTGAACAAAGAACCAGAATAATAGAATTTTATTACTTAAATCAGCGATCAATTATTTTAACGCAAAGAGCATATCGTCGCCATTTTAACGTCAGAATTTCGCCCTCTGAAGACATGATTCGTTGCTTAGTTGATCGTCACCACCAACATGGCACTGTAAGTGATTTGCCTCGAACCGGTAGACCGCGTATAATTTACACTGCGGAAAATATTGAACGTGTAGAGCAAAGTGTTAACGAAACACCAGAAACATCTACCAGAGGGCGTTCTGCTCAGCTAGGGATGTCTCGTACGTCACTACGGCGCATTTTAAAAAAAGATTTACTGTTATTCCCATATAAGGTGCAATTGGTGCAAGAATTGAAACCCGCAGATCATCGGCAACGTCTAAATTTTGCAGATAAATTTCAACAGTTGGCCAGAAATGAAATCAACTTTATTGAAAATCTGATTATGAGTGATGAAGCTCATTTTCATCTGAATGGCTTTGTTAATAAGCAGAACTGTAGGTTCTGGGGTTCTGAAAATCCAAGAGCCATTCATCAACGCCAATTGCACCCCATTAGGTGTACAGTATGGTGTGGCATTACATCTGAAAATATCATTGGGCCTTACTTCTTCGAAAATGAAGATGGAAGTGCTGTAACCGTAAATGGAGAGCGGTATCGGTTTATGATAGAAAATTTTTTACGTCCTGCTCTTGAAAACAGACCTGAGATGTGGTTTCAGCAGGATGGAGCCACTGCCCACACTGCCCGAGACACAATGGCACTTTTAAGGCAAATTTTTGGACAGCGAATAATTTCAAGAAATTCGGAAATTAATTGGCCAGCGCGTTCGCCAGATTTCTCAGCACCCGACTATTTTCTTTGGGGTTATTTGAAGGAGCGAGTATATGTGAACAAGCCCGAGGAGCGCTACAGCCACAAATGTTGAAAGAAGTTATGGAAAATGCTCTAAAAAGAGCCCATCATTGCGAAGCTAATAACGGCGGTCATTTAAGTGACATTATTTTCCATACTTAGCGTAAAAAAATTTCCATTTTGTATATTTTATAATCTAAAAAAAAAAATAAAAAAAATTTATAAACGAAAAAGTTATTAAATTTTTAAACCCCATGGTGACTTTTGGCCCACCCTGTATGTACATATTTCCGAAATCCCCTTAAAACTATCATTTTAATCCTTTACAACTCCCCATAGCATCCGACTACAGCGAGAGGCGCAATAGTGGCACTAATTGAGATTTGTTAAATGAGGAGTGTTGGGTGAAAATGCTGAAAGTGCAATTCCCATCTAGCAAAATGCACAAAAATAACGCATCTTAATAAAAAAAAACTACTCATTCGACTCCACCATATGCGGCGAAATCAGTAGAAATCTTCAGCGTAAAATTAAATTATAAAACCGATTTTCTATTTCCTATAGATTATGAAATGAAAATTTTCTAGACAAAAAAACACTATATTTCCCTAAGTGTAGTGCTCCCATATTGCGCTCCTGATTGAATAACTTATATCTTCAAAACGAAGCCGAGCACCTCGAAATTTTTGGCATATAATAGAAGAGGCTTATAGCTTCAAAATAAAAATACAAACAAAATAGTGCTGGAGGTCCTCAATAGTAAATTATACTTTTAAATAAAAAAAATGCTATTATTAACAACAATAAAAAACACGGAACGGAGGAACAGTGATTGTGCAAATGCATACTATGTTGGATATTATTCGTCTTGTGTTATTTGGTGTGATGTACTTTTTGTGATTTTTCCCAAAGGACTTGCAAAACCATTTCGACAAGATTCGTAACTCTTGTGGTTTCGTGACTCTGTGATTTCTGAAAAAGCATTTTTGCAGGCGAAGTCATTTCAAGGAGCAGCAAAAATACAACACAAGAGTCCTAATAAAATTTATAACTATATTGATTTTCAGTTATATGATTTTTTTATTGCATGCAACTGTATACATTATAATATGTATGTGCGTGTACATCCTACAGCCTTTCAATTTTGTTGCAATAATGACCATGCTTTTCTTGTTGTTGATGTTTTTCTTTTTTGAGGAAAGTAAAATCATATTTTTACCATAAAAGTTTATTCTTGTAGCACATTTCTTCTCTCTTAATAAATTGTAATACAAAAAAATTTTAAATTGTGAAATTAAATTGATAAAGATAATTGTACATTCATGATAGAGATAATATATAATTCGTCATAGGTACGGACGACAAACCAAAAGTATACCAAAATCAGTTTGAGTGTTTGATATTACATTAAACATCATTTATGAAATGTATGAAAAATGTCTAATAAAATTTGTTTAGCCCCAACTAATGCCAACTTCGAAGCTAAGTACTAAGTATATACTCATACCTCTGATACCCTCAATCAATTGGTAAACCGAAATCTATAATAATTTCAAAATATTTCCGATTTATTTTGCAGTTAAGTCTTGGCTTAAAAAATTGAGTTAAAGCAAACTCAGTATGATATGAAACTTCGACAAGTCGATGAGATATAAACAAGCAAATGCATCTAGTTTTACTCTGACTAAGGCTTGTCAAGTCAAGTCAAGTGTGTTTTGCGCCATTTTCCTATTTGTACTGTCGTCGTTTCCCTCGAAGTTCTCCTTATTTTCTTCTTTTGATCCTTGGGGCTCATCTTTAGCCCTCAGTCAGATTTGATGTCGTCTATTGTCTTCTTGTTGACACTTGTCCTTAGTATTTTTTTGAAACTTTTCGTTTCGCTGTCTTGTTTTCCTTCACGGATGATGCGCTATATCAGCCATGCTATGTGTCATTCTCTCTTAGGAATTAGTTGGATGGCGGGAATAGGAGAAAAGGAAGGATAGCAAGTGGATAGTTTGGAGAACTTAGGATTCGATGGTTCCTAACGAATTGGTGTGCTTCAGGGACACTCTCTGAGTAAACGTGGCACGAAAGTGACTACTCGCGGTAATAATCACCTTTGTGGTCGTAGAAACTTAATCTACCATCATGTAGATGGTAGATATTTCTAACCTCGGGCACTATTAAGAGCAGGGGTGAAAGGTATTTGAAAGTTGGTATGAGAAGGTCCGGCAGGTTATTTATAACTGGGTTCGGGTGGTTAGGAACTTTGTCGACTTGTTTGTATGCAAGTTCGAAGAGATACTCCATTATTGGGGTGATGTTGGCTGCTTCGTAGATTGCCCTGTTTGGGAAGTGTTTACCCTCGGTTCTTCTATGGAGCCCTATGCATGCTCTTAGGATTTTCCTTTCGAGTATGCTGACGCTTTCCATGTAGGTAGGAGAGATGATGTGCCATATGGGGAAACAATAGGTGATTATTGGCCTAATAAGTTGCTTTATAGAGCAACAGTTTTGTTTTTGTGGAGAGTCCGTCCCTGACGTATATTATAGGGCTGAGTAGGCTGAAGGCGTAGTTGGCTTTTCTAATGACTGCCATGGCATGGCGATTGAATCGCAGCCAGTATGTTGAAATTAACACCCAAATACTTGGCATTATCTATGGGTTTGATTATTATTATTATTAGTTTCGAATTTTTGGGTTGCAAATTTCGACCCGTGTAGGGTCTCCGAATGCAGATCAATTCAGATTTCTGAACGTTTATTTTGATCCCCCATTTTTTGTGGTAGGCGTCGAGTTTTTGGAGTTGTTGGTTGACTTTTTTCATAACCAGAATCGGGCAACGACATTGAGCGTACGTGAGAGAGTCATCTGCATAAAGAAGTGACGTGCCATTTTCATTGGGGGGTTGGTCACAAGTGTAAAGGTTGAAGAGAACTGGGCCTAATATGTAGCCTTGGGGGACGCCGGCTTCTACTACCTTGAGTGGTGATTTGTGATTATCCAGCTAAGCCATGAAAAATACAGAAGGATTAGTAAATCGGAGACCTTACAACAAACATTCGATTTACCAGTTTTATTGCTCTTCATCATTAAATCTTCCAGGATCACAATTTATTTATGTTGAATTTCAAGAAAGAGAGGTTAATTACTAACAAAGAATTAATTAGAGATTTTCAGAAATAACAAAATTATGAGCTTCACAAAAATTTTTGCCACATTTCTAGGCCGACTGCATGACTATGTCGATAGGCAACGGAAAATTTCAAGAAAAAAGAATGTTGGCATGTTGAATTTTTATAATTGACCGATTCGGTGATATTAAGAATGGGAAGACGATGAACCTACATGGATGCAATTAGTCATTAGTTATTATGAAATTATACCGTGATTGAGAGAAACAATTTATATTGGCTTGTTAGAAGTTGTAAAAATTGAAAAGCAATCAAAGAAGATTTCCCCAGAATGTTATATCAAATAATTTGAGAAAATTAGTACAAAATTTTGTATTTGGATTCCATTTGCGAGACATATGTATGGATTCAAATAAATTTACTATTTTCATATACAAATTTAGACTTTTTATATACATAATTTCACTGTATAATAAAAGTGCCACAAGGTTCAATTTTGGGTCCATTGCTGTTTAGTTTTCATATTAAAGAATTTATAATAGTGGTTTTAGACAAGCTCCACTTTATCCAAATATAATTTATTACAACTAAGCCCTGGAAAGCTCTAGAGCACTTTCACCTCAATAATAGACAGTCAACGTAATCTTTCTGCTAGTATCAAGTAAAGTACCTAACCTTTCTCTAATCTAAGCTATAATAACCGGTTCAAAATAGGCCCTAATTACAAAACTGTGTGCAGATCGCATGCGTACATAAGGCATCGTGCACTGTAAACAATGCACAACTTGTTGCCACAAAGATTAGGTTTTTTTCCCTAAAATGCAATGATTATTCCCTTAAATTAAAGTATTTTTTCCTAAATTTAAGGGAATATTCCCTACATTTTTAGGGAAAAATACCTAAGCCTTGTGACAACAATTTGTGCATTTTTTACACGCATATGGAAAAAACTCTTTTAAAATCGAAAAAATTTTAAAAAAGAAATTTCTATGCACAAGTAGGCGTTTCGTATTAGCAGCAACCGTATACTCATCAGTACGGTTTGGATCCTGCTTGCCGTATACGCCAAAGTTCACAGCCAAGCTAACCTCATATATGCGCTTAAATTAATTTTTCAGTATGAATTATATACCAGGCGTAATACTAAGTATTTACTTGAATGTGTAGCAAGATTAGCCCTATGCGGAACTAGCATTTCATAGAGAGTTTTGCTATATAAAAGAGTTTTTTCCGCTCATTTCTCGAGCTGCGGATTTGGCAGGAAACTCGATCAATTTCATATTAACTAAATCCGCTATGAATTTATTTCATAGCAAAACTCTCTAACACGCATGTGTTGGTATAACAAAGTGAAAACCCAACCACGTCTTATCAAAATATAACCTGAAAGCGGTTGGTGCATGGTAGAAGATAAAAAATATGGGTAAGCTATTTTCGTATTCCATACAAACTGGTGACAGTTTCATCCAAATAGGAGAGGGTCCAGTACAAAACATGTAGGTACAATTTAATCATTTTAACGTGAAATGGCTGTATATAGAGAATAATACCTCGCGATTTTGCAGTTTGGTATGTACATATACATAAACAAGATGTTTCATATCAAGGTTCCTTCCGGTACACCATGTGATTCCTTTATGTAAGCTGATAAAAAATCATCCGCCCCCCCCCCCCACTGAGGAATTACAGCAGTTTAAAGAAAATGTGCAACTTTTTCCCGAAAAACCCCTTAACTTAAACCGTCTAAGCTTTCCAACGAATGTCTGACTATCTATCCTTCCCCTTTATTTAGCTAGTAATTTTGGGAAAAAATTCTAATCTTTTTCTAAATTTTTACAATTTTTCCTCCAAAATGCCGAGAATGGCGAGAAATTGCATGCATTTCTATCGTCATTAGCAACGGGCATTGATTAGTTATTTATAGATGTGCTCAGAATCATTGACGTCTTAGAAAGAAGATGTCGCTACTTGTCATTCGTTTTTTATTTCCAGCTATAAAACTTTTAATAAAAGAATTTTCAATGACTGGATATAACCATAGACGATACATGAACTAGATGTCCATGGCATACTAGATCAGAGTATACAGATTGTGAAATGAGTAGTGCATTCTGGAATGGTCCATAACATATTTTAGAGCGTGTCTAAAGCAAATGTTTTTATAATAACAGTTTTGTATACATTTGATCGACTTCCTCAACACTTCAGATACGAAAAAATATGAATCACTCGACGTTATACATCACTTCAAATGTTGTGGTCCATTCCGGAATGGACCAATCAGCCATATAAATTTTGTATACTTTTTTGATACTGCATGCGACATCTAGTTCTTGTGCCATCTATGATATAACATTTTATTTGGTTTTTAACAATTTTTACTTTATATGCTGAACTTTATTTTACCCACTGACTATATTTTGATTTCACTTGACGTGATATCATTATTTACCAACATCCCTAAGAATCTATTCATACGCATACTCAAAGAAGAGTGATAAATTTTATCTCAACATACTGATTTAGAATTAGATATACTGCTAGAAGTAACCGAGTTTTTGTTTAACAGTAGTTACTTCAAATTTAATAATAATCTGTACCAACAATTAAATGGAACAGCTATGGGTAATCCTGCTAGCCCATGTATTGCTAACATAGTTATGAACTATTTTAATAAAACATACAATAAATAAGTTTGAATATTCCATACCATTCTTCAAGCTATTTATGTCGATGATGCTATTTTAGCAGTGCCTAAGGATAAAGTAAACACAGTAGTGAACCAATTTAATGATTTTAACGTGAAGCTCCAGTTTACATTTGAAGCAGAGATAAATAATAGATTACCATTTCTAGATTTGCGTATAATTAGGAAATGGCTCCTTAGATAAGGATTGGTATATGAAACCCACAAATTCTGGTGATTTGTAATATGTTGAATAAGATTCATAATATATGCCCGCAACAGTCAATTGAAAATAATATTATAAAAATTAAGACAATTCTGTAGATGAATAACTATCCCAACTTCTTTGTTAATAGAGTGATCAATCAATACTTTGTAAAAAATACAAATATCCACAACGTTGATGCAACTAACAATAATAATCTACAGATTCAAAATAAAAAATACATTAGATGGCTTACAAATTAAAAGAGTTAATAGCCTCTTATTTAAATAATATATAGGTAGTTTTCTATAATACGAAGAGAGTACATACATACTTAAGGTCTGAGATCCACGAGAACTACACTCTAGTGTTGTATATAAAATTAATCGCAATTCATGTGAAGCATGTTATCTTGGTCAGACGAAACAATTGTTAAAAAAAAGAGACTATACCAACACGGATATGATTGCATAAATACCAACAGTCACAAAAAAGAGATGACAGCCCTAGCCAAATATCATTTTGAAGAAGATAATCATAGTTTTGATTTTGAAAATACAAACATCGTTGACTATGAGCGCAATTGGTACAAACGTAATATTAGTGAAATGATACATATACAGCTCAATGAGAACAGCATTAATTTTCATGCAGATACAGTCAACTTAAATCCAGTCTATATGACTCTTATTAACTCTTACAAAAACACTATAATGAGTAGTACTAGTACTAGACTTCCTCTATTTTTATCTAGGATGCCATCTGTTTTTAGATTTATGTAATGCTCTCTATATCATGTATAATTTTTATTGTGATTTTAATTGTAATTCCTATTGGTAATTTTCCTGAGGTAATGTATAGATATTTTTAAAGTTTACTGTTGTTCCAATGAATTCTTGTTGTATGTATTTTTAGCCCTGATGAAGCGTTAAAATATAACGGGAAACGTTGGCAAAAAGAAAAAAACTTTTATTATTATCCCATACCATCTATAGCAAATACATAATTCTTAGGGATACTACAATAATTGCTGATATAAAATATAAACAAATAAAAGTTACTATCAAATTTTTTTTCCAAGTAGAGACATCTTCTTTCTAAGACGTCAATGATTCTGGGCACATCTATATATAAATAATCAATGTAGCAGGGTCGAAGCTCTCCACCAATAGGAGCGAGGGCAAAAGCCGCCTATTATCTACTCATATATACCTATTATTTGAATGATGGTAAAACTCTTGTTATCTCATATACTTGATTGGTAATTGTTATACAGTGTAATTTATGCAGGATTCTTGGTGATTTACCCATTGTTCTCCTTATTTTTATCGATATATGTTTGTGACAACGCCAGGATTATATCTGATCTTCGACAATAATATGTGCATCATAAATTAGGTTCAAGTGTGTGTATTGGGATTTTACATCATCTTCCAAAGCTCCAAATATTGGTGTAATTTTGCTTGGCATTTGTTGGATATTCTTGTGCCAGTAAAGAATATAGTAGATCTCTAGTCCAAGGTATTTGATATTGTCAGCCCTTTCCAGTTTTCATTATTCCTTGTAATTCAGTTCTACTAGCTTTGTATAATAAATTGGTGACATCCTCAAATATTCTATATTCTGCTTGCAGTTGTGCATTATTTAGGTTTTTTATAATATATTTCAAATAGGGTATCCTAGTATGCATCTCTATGGTACTCCTTCCCTTACTATTAGTGGCGAACTGTATTCTTAACACAGTCGATATATGGTATCATGGAAGACATATTGTAAAAAATTTAGCATTTTCTTTTGTTGGCACTCCTTCTTTTCAATTGTATTTTAATTTTTCAATAACTGTTTCTTCTCATTTAGAATGTCATAATTAATCATCTCTTTCATGAAAAATTACTTTGTACTACGAGAACTGTTGGAAACTACTTTTGGATAGGTAGATTTGGATATTTCCAACAACTTACCATATAATGCCGTGCAAGTTTAGAATTTTTTGGTAACATTCCATATTTGCAAATCATCATCTATATTATGTATACACATTTCGTCCGTTGTACTGTTATGTTGGATTATGTATGAATGATAATGACATATTATGTATGTTCGCAAAACAATTGAAATTTAGGAAAAAAGTAAAGATAACAACGAAATTATAAATTATTTTTACGCTTTATTGAATTTACAGTTTTGAACTTTTATATTCATGATTCCTCATTCCTTAATAAATTAAAATTCAAACAAAAAGTGCTATCACAACATAAACTTGCTTTTTGGTGTATAATAAAGGAATCATAATTGAATTGGTACACAGCATCACAAACATAAAGAAAACATCGAAAACGCTTAAAACCTACATTTTGACTAGAACAAGTAAATAAATCAGTTGTAAATGATTTAATCGAATCATTTCAATATAATTCTCACGAAAATATAATTGTTTTAATGATTTCACAATATGCATATTAAAAAATTTACTTAAAGAATAAAAAACAATTAAATTATTTTTGGTTTACTATTGCAATCTGTAATTCAAAAATAAGTTTTATGTCCTGACTTAAAGAAAAAAAAATTGGTTAAGCTCCTCTTCTAGTTTTTTTGTTTTTTTGTAAAATAAAGCCGACAATTCTCTCTCAACAGCGAACCAATGGAAAATCGTTTGATGATGTACATAGGTGTCTTCCAATTAAGAAAAAAAATATATATATATATATTGGGCGCTCTGATCTGATACTTTAATTGCTATCTTCATAATCATGTGTAACTAAATGAGCGTTAAGCTTCTCCCTACTTCGGAACATTCTTTTACATATGTAACATTGGAATGTGTAATCATTGGAATGTAATTTTAGATGCTTTTTATACAGGGAAACATCAGAAAATTTCTTGTAGCATTCACCACACTCGAAAAGGTAGTCTTCCCCATCACTCTTCTTGCCATTCTCATAAATTTGAATACCTTCTTGCTGAAAAGTATGATCGTGATACATTTTATGGCGATTATAAGCCCCAAAATCACTATATTCTCGGCCGCATGTAAAGCATTTAAACAACTTGATACGTGAATGCGTTAGCATATGTTTTTTAAGTGTGCTTACTTCGCGAAAGTGCTTTTCGCAGATATCACACTTATATGGTTTTTCACCAGTATGAATCATATAGTGACGTTTAAGATTATGCCGACTACCAAAAATGCGGTCACATACAGGACATACAAAAGCCTTTTTATGGCTACCTTCAATGCACGGGATATCATCCAATGTTAGATCTCCATAACTAGTGCGAGTGTGCCAAGTTTTGCGGTCACAAGCTGTACATTTGGTGGCATTCTTCGTGGATGGCACGTTTTGTCGACAAACCATACAAGTGAATCCCTTTTCATTAATATGAACTTTACGATGTTTTTTGAAATCACTAAATTCACGAAATCTTCTTAGGCAAATATCGCACCCAAATGGACGTTCCCCTAAATAAATATTAATGATTAATAATCTTAGCAAGATATACTGGGCCCTACCTGTATGTATCATCATATGACGCCTCAGATTGTAGTTGGAAGCTACTTTCTTATTACAAAGGAAGCATTCAAAAATTTGCTTCTCTTGTTCCTCCAGGTCCATCCAATCAAGCTCTTCACCAACCTCATTTTCAGGCATTTCATCATCCTCCTCCTCATCATCATTATCATCATCGTCTTCTATAAGAACAACGTCATCGTCTTCATCTTCCTCGCATAAATCTATATTCACAATATTTTCGTAATTCTGCTTTTCTTTGTCATCAGGTTCATCCTTACTGGACTTCATCACCTCAAAAAGAAATGGTTTTGCTTTAACATCATCAATAGAAATGAAATTCTCCTCGGGTTCTTGGTATTCATATTTCACATTTGTATCCGTTTCGCACCATTCTTCATAGCCACTGGAAGTATTTCCGTAATATCCATTGCTATAACTTTCATTCAAAGAATTCTCACAATAAGTAACTTCAGGCTTTATTATAATCTCTTCCGTTGGATACTGAGGAACAATGTAGTTTCCGCTTAATCTCGAGGAAGAATATGGGTTTCTACTAGATTCGCCATCTTCACCAAACATGAAGACTTGGGAATGGGATTCTGTTTTAATTGATCCCATATTACGATAATCTCCGGGATTGGACAACACTTCCATATTCTAAATAAGTAATATTGGTTTGTCGGAAACCTTTTATTGTGCTATTCTTTGATTCAAAATTTAGTTTTTTTGTTGTTGTTGTTTCCTTAGTGCGTATTGGTAGGATTTTAGGAGAAAGTATTCTTTACCATATTTTCACATTTCTTGACCACAATAAGAATTTAAATATCTACGATCAATTTGGAAGTCTAATAGTATAAAGATAATGGCAAAATGCACCCAGAACCTCAAATCTTTTCCTTGTTTACGTCGATTCTTTAATTGCAGTTCAAGTGTCAATCATAATGACATTCTGTACTGAAATTTTGTACTAGATTCAAATTAAATACGAAGACAAATTTCATCAATTTAACGAAACATGCATGAGCCCAAAATTATAGCCAAGCCACACACCTTCAAATTTAATTCTCCATTTAATAAATTTTGGATTAAACTGGCAAAACGTTCCAGTTTCCAGTCCGTTTTCGCGAGAACGTGTGGGTTTCACACGAAAATTTTTGAATTCGGAACATCCCTGAAACTCGCTCGAATTTTTGGGTACCCTTTAACCCCGTCAAAACACTTTAGATCAACTTTCAACTTTTATTTAGAATGTGCTGCCAAGTGTTATCTCCGAAAACAATCATAGTTTTTTAGCTATGCACATTAGATCAATTTGGATCGATTTGAGTTGAAATAACTGACCTTAAGCAAGCAACTCTTAAAATTTGAACGCGAGTTATGTAGCCTACACAGACGATATTTAACGTATTACCTACCTAAAACTGTACTTGTTCTCCAACTTATCTTCCATATTCCTTCTTCCCATATATTTCTTAAATTAATTATCTCAGTAGGTATAATTCATATCCTGATTCATAAGGCAGTTATTCAGGCATTGGTCAAATAATCAAAACACATAATTAAAAATATTTCACAAGTTTCTTATTCCATTGGCACAGCTGGTCCTCTATATGTTTTCCTTAGATTTGTGGATTCAGAGCATCCACTTATTTCATTGCACTAATTGCACTCATTGAACTCCTCCCAAATTAAATATCTAGTTTTTAGTATACCGTAGGAGGCTCACTTAAAATAATTAAATATCATTTGATGCAAATATAAAGCAAATTAAATGTGCTATAACTAAAAATAAAAGACATTGAATTGTGTCCCCACAGTTAAATACCTTGGTGAATAGGTACAACCCTTCTGAGCAAAAACAGCAGTTTACATTAAAAAGTGTGCGACTGGTTTGATAGGCATATCAAGCTCCAAACTGTTTCGGAGAATTTCTCAGCAAGCTCTAAGTCTACGTTAATCTAATATAAATAAAAATTTCAGAGATACCAACAATTCCCAAACAAGCTCAATTATGCTTACAAAGATGCATCCTTGCTGGTGTACTGATTTTCATATCTTAGAAATACTTGAATTAGGCAGTATAGGTACACCGTTCACATAGTTTTACCTTAAAAAATTATAGTAAATTGTAGCAGTTTGAAAAACTTAGGTCAGTGAAGAAGTTACCATTGGTAAATAATATTTTTAACTACTTGGAAGTCATCAAACAATTTACTTGACATCTTTTAATCACTAACCAATTCACTCTCAAAGCAATTTTACGAAACGCAACTTATAGTTATAGCCATAGAAAAATTTATTAAACGCCCCGGCCAATGGCCACGTCAGACAACGGAGGGCAAATAGAATAGTTACAGATTTTATATATTAAAATTAGTCAAACAAAAGTATATAAAAGCATTAGACACTCTATTCCTGGTATGTATATAGACATCAGTTGATTTTACCAAACAATTTTAATCTTTTTCATTGTATAAGAAAGCGCTATATCTACGCTTCTTCTGATTGAACTGAATGTACTATAGAGTTTCTTTTTCCATACAGGTTTGCTTTGAAGGCAGACCCGTTCAATCAAACGGATTCAAAGTGCCTCTGAAAATTTTTTGTGTATGTATAATTGATACCAAATTACTAATAGAAAATTTTCAGAGCGAACCTGAGGCTTTTTGGGTTGCTTCCAGAGACAACCTATGACGTCATTTTTGCTTCAAACGAACGTTTTGACAGTATATAGGTTACCTCCAGAGCGAACCTGATGTTTAAACGAAAACGACATTAGTTGTGAGGACCCCATTAGCTGTAGGCTAGAGTCCTAAATATCCCGACTTGCCCCAATAATGTAAGATGCTGACAAATGTTACATGTTAGGTTAATTGCTGTTTAAATGTATACTACTAGATCGTGAGAAATTGGTTTGATGTACAGTTATTCATGCTATAAAGCATTTAACTCGTAGTAGTTACACTTAAGGCTGAATAAATTTGCAAGCATTTTGTTCAGCATATTTATTTTCCACAATTTTTATGAAATTGATTTGAAACAAAATATTAAAAACTCTTCAGTTCAAATGCAGTCGGGCTTAGATTTCCCAAAAAAGTTGTTGTGTTGTTTTTTTTAAATCAAAAACTTCAAAAAACAGTGTTATTTTCCTTCCGATCCTAAAATTTTTTTCATGTACACACCAATTTTTATAATTTTTCGACCATAGGTTTTCCAAACATATTTGTAAAGGCTACCGGAGCTGTTTTTTCCAAAATTGTTAATGTTTTTCATTTTATAATTACTTTTATAACACTAATATTGAGATCCCTGTAACTTGAATAAAATTTATTGCTACACGTTTATTTTAACACGAGAAAATCGGACAAATCCCGTAAGTAGTTTGTTTTATAAAAATCAATTTATAAGGTTCTATCTTAATAAAAAATTAATGATTTATTATATATATACGTTAATCTAATATAAATAAAAATTTCAGAGATACCAACAATTCCCAAACAAGCTCAATTATGCTTACAAAGATGCATCCTTGCTGGTGTACTGATTTTCATATCTTAGAAATACTTGAATTAGGCAGTATAGGTACACCGTTCACATAGTTTTACCTTAAAAAATTATAGTAAATTGTAGCAGTTTGAAAAACTTAGGTCAGTGAAGAAGTTACCATTGGTAAATAATATTTTTAACTACTTGGAAGTCATCAAACAATTTACTTGACATCTTTTAATCACTAACCAATTCACTCTCAAAGCAATTTTACGAAACGCAACTTATAGTTATAGCCATAGAAAAATTTATTAAACGCCCCGGCCAATGGCCACGTCAGACAACGGAGGGCAAATAGAATAGTTACAGATTTTATATATTAAAATTAGTCAAACAAAAGTATATAAAAGCATTAGACACTCTATTCCTGGTATGTATATAGACATCAGTTGATTTTACCAAACAATTTTAATCTTTTTCATTGTATAAGAAAGCGCTATATCTACGCTTCTTCTGATTGAACTGAATGTACTATAGAGTTTCTTTTTCCATACAGGTTTGCTTTGAAGGCAGACCCGTTCAATCAAACGGATTCAAAGTGCCTCTGAAAATTTTTTGTGTATGTATAATTGATACCAAATTACTAATAGAAAATTTTCAGAGCGAACCTGAGGCTTTTTGGGTTGCTTCCAGAGACAACCTATGACGTCATTTTTGCTTCAAACGAACGTTTTGACAGTATATAGGTTACCTCCAGAGCGAACCTGATGTTTAAACGAAAACGACATTAGTTGTGAGGACCCCATTAGCTGTAGGCTAGAGTCCTAAATATCCCGACTTGCCCCAATAATGTAAGATGCTGACAAATGTTACATGTTAGGTTAATTGCTGTTTAAATGTATACTACTAGATCGTGAGAAATTGGTTTGATGTACAGTTATTCATGCTATAAAGCATTTAACTCGTAGTAGTTACACTTAAGGCTGAATAAATTTGCAAGCATTTTGTTCAGCATATTTATTTTCCACAATTTTTATGAAATTGATTTGAAACAAAATATTAAAAACTCTTCAGTTCAAATGCAGTCGGGCTTAGATTTCCCAAAAAAGTTGTTGTGTTGTTTTTTTTAAATCAAAAACTTCAAAAAACAGTGTTATTTTCCTTCCGATCCTAAAATTTTTTTCATGTACACACCAATTTTTATAATTTTTCGACCATAGGTTTTCCAAACATATTTGTAAAGGCTACCGGAGCTGTTTTTTCCAAAATTGTTAATGTTTTTCATTTTATAATTACTTTTATAACACTAATATTGAGATCCCTGTAACTTGAATAAAATTTATTGCTACACGTTTATTTTAACACGAGAAAATCGGACAAATCCCGTAAGTAGTTTGTTTTATAAAAATCAATTTATAAGGTTCTATCTTAATAAAAAATTAATGATTTATTCATTTTAATTTCAAAAGCTTCTCGTGGTGAGGACACGATCCAGAAGTCTAAGCAAATATTCGGTTTTGTATATATGTATGCAATTTTAAATAGTACTTTATTAGTAATATTGGTAGGCGTTTCTAATTTGATTAGAACGAAAGCTAACGCTACTACTACATAGTTTAATTTTTGGAAGCTTGGAATCGAAAGCTTTATTTTCTGCCATTCAGCCACTGACATGTATATAAATGGACTGCTCGTTGAACCAAAAATGCATGAAAGCAAATGACAACACTTTCCTATTCCTGTCTCTTTCCATGAGAGCATACTTTCCCACTGAACTGTAACGATTGGGAACGAGAAATTGCTTCAAGTTCAGCGGTATATCCAGAACTGGCAACTTGTTAATCACAACTTTTCTACCAAAACAACCTTGTGAAAAACACTTCCTTCGGCTCATAATTAAAATTTAACAATACAAATAGTCCCAAATCCGTTTGTGGTAAATTCGGTAAATCCCACTTGCATGCATATAAGTATATTCCCAAATAATTTAAATATAGCCCCAGTTTACGATAGTTGGTAGCATTGACAGTGAGAGCATATTTTCTGAAATCAAAACTGGTGCCACATGAAACAGTAAATCAGTCAGTCCATTTATATATACTTATGTCAGTGCATTCAGCCATAATGATTACGAGGATAAGAGCCAAAGATTCTTAATAATTGATTTTGTAGATGATGGCTAGACCCAAAAAAGTTGTACGTTCTTTTATGATGATATATGAAAATTTAGCAACACTATTCTTACAAATGAGTAGGTATGAGAATGAAACTAAGATTAACCGACGGAAAATTTAACTGATTAAGTTTACTAATTCTAGTTGTATAATCGTCCAGGTCCAATTTCAAGAAAATACATATTTAAAAAAGAACTCTGTGCCTAGTTGGCCATGACATTTCCAAGCATTAGTATTATAAATCATGATTATTTCATTGCTAATAAAGATTATTTATAAATATTCACCTCTTAGACCCCATTCACAATTGTTTTAATATATTTTTCCTGTTCTAATAGTTTTGTCATATTCACTGTTACATCTCTCAAGATAAATTACATTTTATCAAGTTTGTTTTTATCTTTAATCGTTAAAAACTCATCGCATATATACAAAATATTCTCATTCGATTGTGTATCAATTTCATACTGAATTTAATCACTTAGCTATTGCGTATTTCCTGCTCACAACCTCAACAGTTTGCAGATATTTTGCTTTTCTAAATTTCAAATACTGATGATAACGCCGGTGGTTTAATCGATAACAAAGTGGCTCACGATCCAGCAAAGCATGGTTTTGCATCTAGCCGTCACTAACCAACAAGTAATCTGCTGATAAGATGGTGCTCACTATTGAGATGTTCGAGTGATATTTTCCCTCGGTAATTCAGAGTTTACTGTAGGTATAATTACTGGAATTTATCAGAAAATAGATGTTCTTTTATCTGTCCCACAAGGAATTACAGATTTTTATTATTATTACAAAATGCCAGCCTGCTAAATCAATGTGTTCTATAATTTTCATGAAGCAAACAGACAAATATATGGATGAATCCCCACAAACGTAGAATATTCTACAATTCAACAATTCATCGAGCGTGTAAAAACACTTAGCAACGAGTTAAGTAATAGTTATAGATCTCTTGGCTAGAGGTATTTCTAAATGCACTAACCTACAGATGTGCTGATGTTTTTTTTTATCTTAATAATCTTCCAATAAATTGTTCTTTTACGTATATTATAATACATACAAATAATTATTATAATTTCACAAATTCTTATATCACTTACCTGTCTATAACATCAAATAATTCAGTTTCACTTTTTGGTAACAAATCAACAAAATCAAAGCTATCTTCACTCTTCTCTCCATTTTATTTATCTAAATTATTAATTCCCGTTTTTTCAATTTGATCAAGTAGCGCTTGTAATTTAGTATCAAACTGTTCACATCTTATAGGCATTTCTAATGAGTAAAACGGATTTTTTAAGACGTAATCGGAATATAATTCGTAGATTTTTTTCAATAGAATATCAATTCCTGTTAAGCCCACTTCTGATACTACCATAAATTTAACACCTGTAATAAAAAAGAAAATAGATTGAAGAATATTTTTACACATGAGAACTTTTTCAAATGTTATAATCAAACTTTTCTCGTAAGTAACAAGAACGTCAGATAAATTCTTCGATTTCATATTCATACCTCCGCCCACAAATAACACTGGAAAATGAATGAAAGTGAAATGCGAGTGAAATGCAAATTGTGTAGTATGATAATAAAGTCATTTGTTTTAAGATTCCATAGATTTATATAACTCTTTCAAAGCATTTCTTTTGACTTATTACATACATTAATCTATAATAAATATAACTCTACTAAAATGCAGTAAACCAGCTGCAATAGCGAATGTTAAAGAATAAACAATAATTAATTAGGAAAAGAAAAGAGTTATGATAAAAATAATTGCTGAGGCATTTTTGGATTAATTAATTATTGACAAGTATTTACTTGTTTTTACTGGCAAAAGAATTTATTAAATTTAAATTGTGTAAACCAAATAACCTAATTATGTTATAAAATGTAGCTATGAAGCTGTAATCAACGTGAACAATGCTGATATAGAGGGGGGTCTTATCTCAGTTGAGAGAGGACACAATATCGGGATTAGACGAAATAACAGACGTGAAGGATATCAAAGATCTAATTACTGAAACCTTAACGAGACTAATAAAGATTTGTATCGAAAAGGCGGAATTTGTAGCTTGTTTGAAATCTACGCATTAATAATCTTCAAAGAAGGGGACAGAACTACTACCATCCCATATCAGTAAAATATATGAGACACTGCTTCATAACAAACTTACTGCATTTATACAAAGCAATGGTAGATTTGATAAAAAAAATAATATTAACAAGTAAAAAATGTAGAATTGTTTAAGACCAATACTTATGATACCTTAGTTGAATGCCCGTATAAAATTTCGTATGGTCATCGATCTATGCAAGTTTAATGTTTGAAGTGATTTTTCGAATATGACAGAAAAAATGGTTATAACCAATTTTATAGGATTTCGTTTTCTGAAGAACTTTTTAGTACAATAAATATGTTTAGGACTGATTGTTTTCACAGTATATGTAAAAAAAACCTAAATTTTTATATGGCAACACCAAGAAGGTGTTGCCTGAAATTTTATTTGTTATTACTATAAAAACACCGTGTACCTACCAAATTTCAGCTCTCTACATAGACGCGCTCTCAGGCAGTGTCCAAATATATAGTGGAAAACAAAAATTTTGTATGGCAACCACACGAAGGATTTATCTCATTTTCGAACTTAATTTTACTTTTTTTTAAAGTTCATGTCAAAATTTCAGCTCTCTAAGTATACGCGTTTTCGAGTTATCGTGCGCACAGACTGACAGACATGCAAAAATCAAAATAACGTTTTTTTTATGCGTGGGTGTCCAATCCATTTTGCTCTACCATCATTATTTCGAGGTGTTACAAACGGAATGACAAACTTAGTATACCCTATAGATTTCATCTAGGGTATAAAAGTAATAAAAAATAATATTCCAAAAACAAAGCAACACGACAACTACTATTACTGATGTAATGGAGTTCATTAATAAAGACCTCGATGCTGGTAATTTATTGGAGTATTTTTTTATTTGAAGAAGGTGTTTGATACTCTACTGGGAAATAGAGCAGTAGCAAACCAGTTACTAAGTACATAAGTAAGACAATGTTGTACGAAACAGCTATAGTGAGAATGGGGATCAACTTTAGGTCCGCTCCTCTACTCTCTGTACATCCAAAATTTAATGGAAGGGAATATTGGACTGCGAGTAAAACGAGTTGACTCACTAAAATATCTGGGAATGATAATAGATGATAACCTGACTTGAAAACTTGTGAGGAAAAAAGTGGCACCAACGCATGTGCTGTATGATTCAACAAATTTCTTGAGCTTTAAAAAATTCGACAGACCTTCTTTTGGATATCTATAAAAAAAAGTACGAAGATTAACAACTGAAGACGAGCGAGTTGCACCAGAAAAAATAAAAATGAAGATGCTGTGGGACTCTGGGACTGTAAGAATTTAAGAGTAAACTAGGATTGGTGAAGAATCAGCGAACAATTGTATTTGTTCAGGTTGAATTATGCACTTTGGACCTTCAACTATACGCCTATATCATCTATACAAGATCTTTTCTTCTTAACTTTACTCCAAATTAAATATCAAGATAGGATCGTGATGATGTGGGCAAAACATAATGGGTTTTCAAGAAGCATGCAAAATTTATTATCATATTTACCTGTTAATGTCTGGAAGCAATGTAATGTGAAAGTGTCTGCTTCTAAAATTTCTATACCGGAACTCTTTGGCTCCGGACTGAGTTGACTAGCTATTGCAAACAACGGATAAAACATACTAGCCAAGAAAATCTTTTCATTAGTAGTCATTTTAGGGCGACTAAACTTTAAGTTCAGAGGAAAATTGTCTTTATTTTCTATAACGGTTTTTATGTTTCTACCATCTTCCAGTGTGTTGCCATTGGCTAATATGCCATTTACTGAGACCAGAACATGTCCAACTACAAAAATATATGCAATGTGAATCGCATTAAATAATTTAAAAAACCAATAATTTTACCGTTTATTCCATCTTTTTGACCAAAAACTACAGAAACTTTCTTCGGATCATAATCAAGCACCAAATCAATGGGGTAACTAAAGGTTTTTTCATTTTCTATTCGTGGAATGTTGTGATCAAGATTAAAAATTAATCCTCCCGATTTACTGACTATGTACACACCATAAATAATCATTTTTTTTTTTTAATTAAATTCGAACAAGTTCTATAAACAATTCAAGAGAAAGTCGCACAACAACCGCAATGTCAAATGAATTGTTGACAAATGTCAACTTCATGCCGCCATTTCCATTGGCATTTCTAGGTCCGTTCGGTTTATGTATTGACTTGAAATTTATACTGAATTCTCATCAGATATTTTAATTATCACGACATATCGATTTATAATTTTATTCTGATTTACTGTGCCTAATATATATACCGATATGGAATCAATATTAAATAAATAACACAGAATTTCTCTAACTGTGTCTAATAGGTACGCCGATATGGAATCAATATTAAATAATCAGCAGCATTTCTCAGTTTGTTCGCCACCACTGCAATAAAAATTATTTTTCTCCAATGCTTTACGAAACTTGAATATTGGAAGGTAACTTTTAATCAAGAAGAGCTCCACTGTTTTCTATTGAAAATTGTCAAGCTCTCCGATTTTTTGTGGTTCTGTGGACGTTTCATTTTATTTAGTTGTTTTCAGTGTAAATATAAGTATTTCAAGCAATAGTGAACTTTGCATTCGCAAAGATATCAATAGAGTATGCTTAGAACTATAAAAATATATTGAAAAAAGGGGATAGTTGAAAGGGTTTAAAATTTAGTACAAATCTTTCCAAACACTCATCATGGACCAGATGCTACCGAGTCCTGGTTTCTCAATACCTAGTATTGGAACGCCAATTCATCAACCAGAAGCGGATCAACAAATTCTTCCAAATGCTGTATACCAACAACAGTTATCGAATCAAATGCAAATGAATTCTATGGGAGGAGTTATGGGACAATCACCGATGGGTCAAGGAATGAATCCATATGTAAATGATTTAAGTGGAATGGGAATGCCTTCATTGTTGTCTACTCCTACAAAACAAATGCACTCTTATGCCCCTAGTTATAGTACACCACAAAGTATGATGCAGCCACAAACACCGGTAAATTGTTAATTTAATTTTGTAATATACTTTTCTCTGTATTTCTTTAAATATTCTATTTAAACAAAAGCAAAGCTTAATGTCACCTATGGCCCCAATGACAGAAAGAACTGAGAATACAGTTCCTACTACCAACATTCATCAGACAATGGGCCCCGCTACACCAATGACTCCTATGACACCAGGTTCTGCAGATCCTGGAATAGTACCACAACTACAGTACACAAATTTCTTATCTTACTTACAACGGCTGCTAATTAAAAAGTTTTTCTAGGAATATAGTTTCAACTGTTAATCTAAATTGTAAACTGGATCTTAAAAAAATTGCCTTGCATGCTCGAAACGCTGAGTACAATCCAAAACGATTTGCAGCCGTTATTATGAGAATTCGTGAACCTCGAACTACTGCTCTGATATTTTCTTCAGGTAAAATGGTCTGTACTGGCGCAAAAAGTGAAGAGGATTCACGATTAGCAGCTCGAAAATATGCTAGGATTATACAAAAATTAGGATTTACGGTAAGATTGCCATTCAGAACGAAGTTACACTATTCTAAAAATTTTGTAATTTTTAGGCAAAATTTTTAGATTTTAAAATTCAAAATATGGTCGGCAGCTGCGATGTTAAATTTCCAATTAGATTAGAAGGTTTAGTATTGACGCATGGCACCTTTAGCTCATATGAACCCGAACTGTTTCCAGGATTAATTTATCGGATGGTTAAACCGCGAATTGTGCTCTTAATATTTGTCTCAGGGAAAGTGGTTCTTACTGGTGCAAAAGTGCGGCAGGAAATATACGAGGCTTTTGATAAAATTTTCCCAATTTTAAAAAGTTTTAAGAAACAATGATCGATCTTTAGTTCTTTTTTTTAATAAAAGAGAGTTTTTATAAGTAAAGTCACATAATATTTGATTTGTAGTGGATCCATGAAATTGAACTATTCCCCTTTTGGAGCTATATACGGATTTGTTTCTTCATCTGTCGTTACATCTGTTTTTTTTTTTTCTCCTTAAATGCTGAATCAAACGACACGGTAACAAATTATAAAGGAAGAAGTTTTTGTACATGCCTTTCAGTAATTGAATAAAAAAATATTAGTTTAATAATTTGTCCTTCTGAACACAAATTGAACATTGGAAAACGGTAGTATTCGTTTGGTATAGAAAGGTTAGTAATTTCACTAATCGATGATCAAATGGTTATGGATACAACGCAAAGTTTAGACCGCTAGATCTGCGCCTATATTAGCTGTATCAGCTAGATTGATTGAGTGGACAAAAAATTGCCGATTTTTGAAACAAAAACTTTGTCAATTGGAACAACTGAATGGAGGAGAGAACGGTTGTGTCTGGTTGTTCTTATTCTTTCTGGTGACATTACGTAGCAATAAATTGGTAAATATAACAATATTAATTATTATAAACAAATTTTTTCTTTATGAGAATAACTGAAAAAAAGTCATCTTGCTACATATGTATGATAATAACGTATGCCCTTCCTAAGGCGTTAGCGCCATTTCCTTTGTTTGGCACATTACCTGGAGTATGTTTATTACAAGCGAATTTGTTTTGAGTTTTAGAAAGCGTTATATTGACTTAAAAATGGTTGTAAGGGCAACATGGTCAGAAATACTAGTTTTTTTTAACTTTCATTATTTTGTGCAATAAGGATATACAATGTGATGATAAAATCGCATCTTGAATACTGCTCCACAATATTGTTTCTGTGCACCAAAGGGGGAATTGAACGCCTCCAGAAAATGCAGAATAAAGCGATGCGAAGTATACTGTTGTGTAGTAGATATTCATCTGTTAAGTGGATGAAGGTACAACAACGAATTGAACTAAATGTACTCTTATTCATTTTTAATATAAAGAGTGTGATATTACCAAACTACCTTAAAGAAAAGGTGACCTTCGTGGCGAATGTTCAACCCTACAATTTGAGGGATATGGATGTCAATATGAGATTGGAGTCTTACAACAAAGCGAGAACGTAGAATTCGTTAATATACAAGTTACCTGAAGACATAAAAAAGGGACGTCTATTAATTGTTTTAAAAAGAAATGCATAGAATTTATAAAATGTTACCGTTATTGAAAGTATATTCTAAATACTAATAAAGATTATTCTATTCTATTTTTATATAAATTATTTAAATCAAACTCAGGGGATAAGTATGTTGAAAAAGCACGGCATGGAAGGAAGTGCATAGGGGACATGAGAGTGACGGAGCTGCTCACTCTTAAACTTTCACAGATTGTATGCCGGAGGATAGACAGAAGATCGTAGATTGTTTCACATTTACACAGTTCGGGATAAAAAGCATAACGGAATTTTTATGTGCAGCCAAATTTATTTCTAATGGTATAATGATGTGCGCGGCTTGTGGCACCAATAATGCGTGCTGGAATCATTCAATAGGGGATCAGATTAGATATTTCATCAGAACATTGACAATGCATGTAGCGATAAAGGAACGAAAGGCATCCGATGTTACAGCGGTACTTGAGCGAGTCGATATGACAAGTTATTGCCATATAGCCAATGAATTTGAAGCTCTCTTTTGGACATTATTAAATGAAGCTAAGGCTGTGCAACCAGCACCGGTCCAGATATGGGAGTTGTATTCCATTCTAGATCTGATGTAGAACTTGTAGAGTAACGTTAGATTTGATGAGCTGACATTTTTCTTATACCTTTTCAGAGATCCAAGTTTCTTTTAAGTAAGAAAATTTCCAATTATATCCTTCAAAATACTCTCTTTGCATTTTGGTAGATCGATTGAAATTGAAGTGAGAAATATCCCCATGAGCTGCCAAATGGTAGTTCGGGGATTATGAATAAAAGTTATATAATACAAATCGAAGTGAAGTGATTAGTGAGATAAAAGGCACGTATCCAATGGACATAAACCACCTATGCAGAGTAGGTAAAAAAAACTGTATTTTGGAGAAACCGGAAGTAATGTAGACAAATGAATATAATGTAAGAAATTAAGTCAAATTCCGATTCATCACATTTTACCGCAACCTTCAAGCTATGCCGAACAGTTAAAGAAACGGAGCACAGTACCGGTGTTAGTTAAACCAAAATCTCAGCAGGATTCCAAAACGACAAAAATGGCTATTAAAGAAGCAATTAACCCTAAAGAATTGTCTTTAAAAATTAGGGGTGTAACTCCAAGGCGATAGCAATTAATTGCGAAAATAAGTCCTCTGTGGAAATTGTGGAAAAAGAAGTAAAAGAAAAGTTAGGTGATAAATATACAGTTAAAACTATGGACCTGAGAAATCCTAAAATTTTATTATGTGGTTTAAGGGAAAAATTAGAAGGAAAAGAAATTGTAGAAGCACTAAAGAAGCAAAACAATATAGATAGAGAAGTTAAATTTATTAAAATTTATGAAGATCGTAAGCGTAAGAAGAGTTATAATGTTATTTTGGAAGTGGATACTGAGAATTTTCATAAAATAGTAAAGGAAGGTAAAGTTAATGTTGGCTGGGATAGATGCTCCGCTTATGAGTGCTTAAATGTTAAACAATGCTATAAGTGCTGGGGTTTTAACCATCAAGCTAATGAATGTAAAGGAGATAGGTTATGCCCGAAATGTATGGGAAATCATGAGAGGGATATTTGTGAGAGCTTGGAGCTAAAGTGCGGAAATTGTGAAAAGGCTAATAGTAAGCTTAACATGAATATAGATTCTGGTCATGATGCCAGAAGTAGGCAGTGTCCAGTGTACATACGGAGGTTAAATGTGGAAAAGCAAAAAGTGCAATATTAGCAATTAAATTATATAAAAATGGTGTACTAATAACTAATAATATGAGTGAATTAGAATTATTGATAAAAAAAGAAAAGTTTGATATTGTGCTATTGTCGGAAACTCATATGGTGGAAGATATTGGTGATAATGAAGTGATGATTGATGAATATGATATCATTAGGTGTGATAGTTCATCCAGACACACAGGAGGAGTAGCAGTGCTTGTAAAAAAATTATGGCAGTATGAAATAGTGAAAAAGATTACAATAAATAAGGACGTCTGGTGTCTAATTGTTAAATTAACAAATGAAAGTTCAAAAATGGTAGTGTCAGTGATTTATAGATCTCCATCTTCTAGTAAAAGACAATTTTGTGAAGTATTTAAGCTATGGATGGAAGAGTTGTATGAAATGCCGGAGGATAAACTAGTTGTTGGCGATTTAAATGTGAACTGGTATGATCAAAATGTGACGGTTTACAGAGATGAAATAAAACAGGTAATGGAGGATAATGCATTTAAACTTATTATTGATGAGCCTACTAGAATAACAAATATATCTCGAACTCTTATTGACTATGTTCTGACTAATAACATGAATATTACAGCGCGGGTTAATAATGGTCTTAAAATTTCTGATCATGAAACTATAGAAATTATAATGCCTGTTTTCAGTAACGTAAAAAAAAATAACAATAGGAAAGAGATAGACATAATAAAATATAGTAAAAATAGTTTTTTAAAGGCACTTTATGAAAATAATATTAGTACAATAAGTGAATTATGTGATTTAGAAGAGAAAGCAAATAGCTTGTCAAACAAACTAAAGGAAATATGTGATATGATGACTGTGAAAAAGATTATAATAGGTGAGGACAATGAATGGTTTACAACAGAGTTGGAAAAAATGAAAGAATACAAATTAAAATATTATATGAAGGCGAAATTGCGGGGGAGTGAGATCGATTGGGAAAACTATAAAACTGCACGTAATACATATGGCATTAAAATAAGAAAAGCAAAATGTTGTTTTATTAAAGCGAAAATTGATAACGCACGTGACCAAAAAACGATGTGGAGAACATTGAAGACGATGGTGCTTAAAGAATCCAGGGATGAAATAAAGACGATAGAATTTCAGGATGGATATTATGAAAAAGTTTCAATAGTATTAGCTAATAAACTAAATTCATATTTTTTAGAAAGTATTAATAAAATCAATAGCGATATAGAAGTCATTAATTATGTGAATTTAATAGATACGGTTAATTCTCAATTCAAATTTAAGCAAATAAATATGGAGGAACTGTTAAAGATTATTGCATTAGTTAATCCCAAACGAGATTATAACAAATTAAGTTCGAAAATGGTTAAAGATGGAATAGAAGTTTTAGGACCAGTTCTGTTGGACATCATCAACCAATCAATGCAGAGTGGAAACTTTCCTGGGTCCTGGAAGGAATCTGTTGTTGTGCCAGTTAAAAAGGTTCCAAAATCTAGGAAATGTGACAGCCTAAGACCTGTGAATATGTTGCACACATGTGAAAAATTATTAGAAAAAACCGTTCAGATACAATTGTCAGCCTATGTGGAGTCGAACAAACTGCTAGTCAAGTACCAGTCAGGATTTAGGGGGAAGCATTCATGCGAAACTGCTTTAACATGGGTGATAACGGATTGGAAACAGAAAATCGATCAGGGTAATGTTGTTGTTGCTGTTTTTCTGGATTTAAAAAGAGCATTTGAGACGGTGGATCGTGCAATATTACTTGATAAACTTATTAGATATGGAGTGGGAGGTAATGAGCTATTGTGGTTCTCATCATTTTTGTCTGACAGAACTCAAAAGACGAAGCTAAATGGAATATTATCTGAAAGAGAAGAGACAACATTGGGTGTTCCACAAGGGACAGTTTTAGCAACATTATTATTCCTAGTGTATATAAATGATATGGACAAAGTATTGAAAAACACTGAATTGCGTCTATTCGCGGATGATGCTTTAATATATATATCGGGAGAGAATTTTATGAATTGTGTTGGACAATTAAATGAAGACTTAGAACGTCTTAGTGAATGGCTAAAAATGAATAAGATGAAGTTAAATGTGAGTAAAACTAAGTGCATGCGTATTAATTCTGATATGGATTGTCGAGTATTTATGGGTAATGAAATCATTGAAATTGTCAGTGAAATAAAATATTTAGGAGTGTTAATTGATGATAAATTAAGATTTAATAAGCATATCAACTATATTTCCAAGAAAGTGGCAAAAAAGATCTCATTCTTCAGAAGAATTCGTAATAATATATCTACTTTAACTGCAATAAAGGTGTACAATACTATCATAAAACCGCATTTCGAATACTGCGCGCCAATAATATTTATGAGCACAAGAGAAGATTGGAATAGACTGCAGATGCAGCAAAATAGAGCAATGAGGATAATTTTACGATGCAACAAAACAACGCCAAGGAGGCTTATGCTGGAGTCATTGAAATGGTTAAGTGTGAAGCAAAGAGTGTATTTAAATGTGTTTATAACTGTATTTAAAATTAGAAATAATTTACTGCCGGAATATTTAGTTGACTGTGTTAGATACGTATATGAGTCACAACCATATCCTTTAAGAAATAGTGATAGATTTAGGTTAAATAAGTATAGATACGTGAATACTCAAAATATGTTAATGTATAAAGGATTACAAATGTTTAATGAACTGCCGCAATATTTAAGAGATCAAAAGGAATTAAGGTTGTTTAAAAAGCATATAATAGAATATATAAGAAATAATGTCCCTATTTTATAATAATAATGTTAAGAAATTTTGTGATTTACAAAGCATATACGATTGCTAATAAATGAACTACTACTACTACTAAAAGAAAACAACAAAAGCTAAATAAAAGCTAAATTAGGAATCATGTTAAAAACTTATGAAACAGACGAAATGTATAAATGCTGGTCATGTATAAATTGCAAATTATTACATGTGGCTATAATAATAATGATACAATTTGTGATTGGAAATAGTTGACATGTAATAATTGTGTGTCAATAGAACGTCTAGAGCATAGAGTTGATCATGACTGAAAGAAAGTCCAGTTTTTCAAAAGACAATAATCAAGAAGAGCAATTATACAATCCTAATGTTATGGAAGGATTCGAGCATTCTTGGGACAAACGTCTCAGTAAAAGGCAATATTTAATATGGGGATAATTTCATAAATGGGCCCGGTACTACACCGAACAAACCTATAGTGATTACATAAATCAATTCAGTAAATCCCGATCTTCGACCATCTCTGGAATCCTATAGAAGACCACGACTAGCCCTTTGGTTTACACACTTGGTAGTAATGTATGCATGTAAGTATATACATACGTGTGGCAGAGTTCAAGTTTGTTGTCATTCTTTGTAAAGTGATTATATTTACAGGGTAACCTTCCTAAAAATTACAATTTCAAATACCTTCATAAGCATCTACACTTGAAATTGCTATCTGAAATCCCAGATATATTTTAGAAATTTCTTAAGTTTGTCCATAGCGAAAAAATTCTTGGATGTTCGCAAGCACATCTACGAAGTTCAAAAACAGCGGGTTGCATATTGTGCATCGTGTATTGGATCCTTTTGAGTATGAGCTTTTTAAATGAAAAACTCAAGTAGTAGATGTCCGTAAACTGAAATATAATGGTGACAAAAGAGAACCAGCCCACTCTACACAGTAAAAAGAAAAGATTCAAAACAAGATAGCAAGTTCCTTCAATTGGCAGAGTTGACGATTTAAATAAGTAGACTTCCGTAATCTTGACAAAACTAATTTATTGACATTATGGCAGCTCCACAAAAATTGATGATAGTTGATATACTATGAAAGTATGAAATGCATTAAGAACTTTATTAAATTCATTGCTGCACATATATGGATATAAGACTCCTAACAGTTGTTCATTTATGTGCCTACTTCTGGCCTTGAAAGCTGCCAAAAGGGATACCATCTCTGTATACTTACAAAAGATTTTGATTTAAAAAAAGCCTAGTACACAGTAAGTTTAAGCAATAAAATTTGTTTTTAACGCTTGAATTCTTAAAAAAAAAAAAACTGAATTCTATTTGTTGGATTCAATTTTTCGAACATTTCTTTATTGATTTCACAAACATTGGGCCATAAGGGGAGCTAAGTTATCAAATTCAATTTTCTCTGTAATGTTCTTTGTTTTGATGTTTTCATCTTGGGAAGAAATGAATACTAAATTTCCTTGATTTTTCCACCCGCTCTTTTTCATCCAGTGGTTAAGAGTGTTGTCTGAAATATGGGTAACATTATCTCTGCACATCAGGATAATAGAATACACTCTAAAGCCAATTAGAAAATTATGCTCACCTTCAACATCTCCAAGTAGTCGTGCTAACAAATCTTTTTCAATTGTTTGGAAAGTTATACCAACCACATGACAAACAAACTTCCTAATCGAATCGAAAAATCCTTTAATATGACGAAATCTTTCCGGTGTTGATTCTACTCTCTGCCAGAATAGAATGAAATCACACTTCTCAAGGATATCGGCTAGATAAATAATATCTCTCACAGTTTCATCCTGCGTTTGAAGTGGAAGTAATAGGCATTTACAAAGAACAAAATCTGTGTGAGGAAAATTTGTTAAAGCCTTTAACAGAATCGTATAAGTGATATCCAAATTTAGAAGATGTGGATTGAATTGATAAAGCTTTAATACTGCTAAATTAGCTTCCAAATCATATTTATTATCACGGGCTTGTTCCTCGACATAATCTTCAATCACCTTTAAATGGTCCGGATTGTATCTATCAAAATTTTTAGGTTATGATATCTACAAAATCAATTATACTGGGAAAATTCTACCTTTCGATACTATTTAACATTTCAGAAATAGTTCGTTGATTACCATCTTCCATTTTTACGTAGTGGCTCATTTTGAAAATTTGTATTTTAGCACTATTCCTCGGCAAAAAAATCAAGAACACGGTTAGTTGGCAAAGTTGTATTTCTGACGTTTTAAATAGCAAGGTTTTTCTGACATGTCGATCATGCAGTTCTAATAAATAAATCTACTACGATATAATTTTTGAAATGGGAAATTTACCGACCAATGGGAAAGTTCCGTAAACCTTTTGGGGCCCTATTCTTGAGTAAAGGCCTAACCATAATGTGCATATGCTAGCATATGTAAAGCCACGAGTAATTGCTTTTCATAATAACAACCCACAATAGGAATGCCGTTCGTCAAGTTTTAATTCCTTTCGTCAACTCCTGTTCGTATGCTCATGATCGTACTTTGCATAAGCAAATTAAATTTGACAGTTGTGTAAACACTGTACAAAGTTAGTGATGCAGTGATGTGAAGCATTCGTGATTGTGGCTGCCTTAACGAAGGCATATTCGTATTCGTTAAAGCGACCCACCCACGATACAACTGTTGGTGCAACTGTTGTACCAATCTGTGTTGGCATACAACCGTTCGATATGGTGTGTGGGACAATTGTACGAAGCATGCAGCGATCACAAGCTCGGTTGGATGGTTGGATGTGCATGCAGGCAAACCGCTGTTGTATTTGCGACCGTTGTATGTTGTATGTGCTTATTGTTCAATCGTTGATCCAATTTCATTGTGCGTAAATTACTGAGATGTACTCAGTATGAGAAATTACATAAGACCATGATACAAGGAATATAAGTATGCTGGTATCTGAGCGTGTTTTCGCCATCTTGAAAGCTTTAAGCTTTTTATGACCTCAAAACGAGCCACTTTTCTTGTCGATGGCATTAGGTTAAAACGTGCACAGTGAATGAATGCATAAAAGGCATTTTAATAACAAATTAATCGGATTTGCATACATATTTAACGGGGTATTTTAAAATGGCCTTACATACAAGTCGACTTAATCAAAATATCATAGATACCTAATTTCTTTAGTGCCATAAGATCTAAGGGTGGTTTGAATGACCACCCTACTACTACAGACTTTAAGTATACATAGATTTAGATCATACTTATTAGATATGTTCCATTAAAAACGTATAAAAATCTTAGAAAAGTTGTAATTTACTTTTAACATTTTGTTACCGTAAACTATCTATATTTCTCCTACTTTAATTTCCTATTTTCGTTGAGTTTAAATTTTTTTTTAAATTAGACTATACATATTTATATATTTATAGGATGCAATGAAAATATTCTGTGTTCAGAGAGTATCCTTGAAGAAGTTGATTCTGAAAACTCAACATTCGGTTGGTTTTCACAAAATGAAGATTTTGTTTTAAGAGTAGGTAGTCATTAAAAGCTGTAGATTAGATTAGATTAGATTGCAGGGATCGGATCTTGAATTTGGAGAAATAGATGATTTAAAACATGATAGCGCTTGGAAAAAAAAATTGAAAAAGACTTATCCAAAAGAAGAAATACAGGAGATTTAAAATAAATATTTTTGAAAGAACTTATTTATATCTCTAAAGGTTTTTTGAAGAAGATTATTAAATTAGCAGAACAAATAAAGACTTAAGAAGGAAGGCTAAATTACTTTCGTATTAAGCATTTAAATAGAAAGGAAGAATGAAATAAACGTGCAAGGAAAAGAAATAAAATAAAATAATCATTTGAACAGAAAATGGTATTTAGTTCATTTATTCTTATGTTCATTTGGAAAAGTGGCTCGTTATGACGCCACAGAAAGCTTTAAAGAGCTTTCATTTCATACAAGCATACCGTATATTCTTTGTACCATGCACAAGGCTAAAAGCGGAAGGAATCGGTCCAACAGTTGTATCGGTCTGTGGACTACCATACAACCGTTGGACCAACAGTTGTATCGTGTGTGGGCCGCTTTAGCAGTTTTCAAAAGCTAAAGGCTGAACTACAATAGAAGTAAGTAACTTTACAAAATTGAACCAGACTGAGGTTTACTTACAAAAATTAATATTTTTAGTCTAAATATATACCACATTCCGTATGAGTTATTATCTTGATATTTAATATTTTCAATTTTAAAAAGTGGTAAAATTGAAAAGACTAACAAATGGAATTTGATTTAATCGAAGATTTGTGCTTTCTATTAATTCGCAGTACCATCTTTATTCAATTTTTGATTTTTACATTGCACTTTTAATCATTTACCGCACCTTTACTGAGATATTCCCGTTTTTATGGTCCATAATTTCATTAATTTTGCTAATAATAATAGAAATCGCGCCTAATTTTATGCAATTCCACGCACATTAACAAAATTCTGAAATTATGTATCATAAAAACGGGAATATCTCAAAAACGGTAGCATTTAGGTAGGTACATGCGCATAGTCAAATTAAAGGTAACATTCCGAGGCCTTTAAATCTTGTCATAAAACTGTATAGTTATCACGCATTTTGGTGGGAAAATCGTTGAAATTGAAAAAAAAAAAAAAATTGCAAAATTATCCAATTTTTTTACTTTGACATCCTATAACTGCCGACGGAAAGGGAGTAGAGAGGTGGTTGGGCATTTGTTGTAAACGGTAGAGAGTTTACTATCACCTGAGATGAAAGTCATCTTCATCGGGTGTATAACAAGAAAGTTACATGGTATTAGGATAAAAAGCACCCAAAATCACAAAACCCCCCTACCGCTCACATCGTGCTTTTTCCGGCTCTACTCCCATACAATTTATTTCTGGAAATTGAGTGAGGAATCCGTGGTATAAAGGAAATGCGGTACGTACGGGACACCCTGTATAACGAATTCGTAAAGACCATTCGCAATTCAAGAATACGCCCCCTGAACGATTAAAATAAACAAAAAGGTTTGTAAGCAGTTGCTAGCAGTGATTAATAAAATGATAAACAAACAGGCTGTTCCCATTTTAAGCGATGATTCATTTAGCGGCTAAATTATATATGGATATTTAGCGGTGAAATTTAATTGCTATATTAGCCAAATGCTGGGGAAAATTGTATTGTGTTTTATCAGCATCGAACACGGACCGTTTTACGAATAAAATTGTTCATTGTTTTGAACTATAGGTGGCTGCTTTTAACAATCAGCTGTCGTGCATTTGTTATTTTATTTCGTGTTCTTTTGGATTGCTACTACAATTACCCAATCTCGAAATAGTAAGAAAATTATATTTATACATACTATTTTAATTTCTTTTCAAAGGAATAGTTTAAATGAAGACAGATTTTTTTTTTAGCAGAAAAAAATAATAAAAATACACTGCCACTCTTGTATTCAAGTTCAAGCGTCAATATTTAATTTTAGTGTGGAAAAAAAATATAGGGCGTGCGGAGCACTACTTTCTGCTGTTGAAATGTAGGCGGCGTGATCACTGCGTTTATGGATAGTAGCGACTTGTCCATCTGATACTTTCTTGTCTTGAAAGACATTTATTTGCATGTGCTCCCAATTTAATTAGTTAAATTACAATTAAAAATGGTCATGAATTGTTGTGTATCTCAGTGCTCTAAAAAATTCGAGAAAAATAAGCGCGCAAATTTCATCTGTTTCCTATGTACGAAAAACTTGAGTTTACTAACACTTTTTAAGTCAAGTTATTGGGGCAAGCGAAGATGGTAATAGCCCTACTGGGGAATCGGCCATCTAAAATACTCGGTAACGCACCTAAATGTATATCAAACGGTTGTTTTATATTACCAGCACCCACTATTCTGTTGCTCGTATACATTTTTGCCTCAAAAACCGTGCTAAGGTCCCTCGCATAAGTATTTTTTTGAACTGTATTGCCCATTTTTTATAGTGTACGTTTAAGCTTATACACCTTTAAGATAGCTTGATAATAAGCCTGTCATTTAGTTACTTAGTCTAAGTCCTCATGTGAGTCGTAGGTATATGCATCAGAGCCTCTCTTTGCTCCCTATATACAAATTAAATATTAGATCACCTCCTTCTACCAATTCGCCATTCGATTGATAGAATATAGAGACAATAAGACTTGTAACAATTGTGCTGGAACGTAACCCTCGGAATATGCAAGCCATGAAGTATGATTTCAATGTGAACATAATAGACCGATTAGATTCCGTCATTATACACTTATTGCCTTATCTTACTGAAGAAGTTTTTCTTATAAAACTAGCTTTGATTTAATTCAAACTCCATTATTATACCCTGGATGAAATCATAGGGTATACTACTTAGAACATACATATGTATAACTAAACGAAGCGCAATAAGCCCGAAAAATTGCGGCATTTCGCCCTATGTGGTAGAATTATGTTCATGTATTCGTTATGCTCATGGAAGTAGTATATCTGAAATATTCTTGAAGGGTGGTTAGGCGTAATTGTTTAAAATAAACCAAAATTGTGAACTGCTATTGACTCCTACTTTCCATTTTTCACTTCTTTTGCACGTATTTCCATTTCACCTTGCCTGAAAAATTTCTTTCCGGGATTATTTCGGCGAACCGCACAATTCATTATTGAAATATTTGCAAGTTTATGAACTGAAGTTCAAGACTTAATCACTTAAAATGTTTTTATTTAAAATTAACACAATTTGCGAAACAATTTAAAGTCTTTTAATTAAAAAAAAGTACAAAAAATAAAACCCGGCATAGAAAACACGAATCTGATGTTTAATTCGAAATGGCACAATTGCCATTAGCAAATTAACTTGGTTAAGGCTTGGTCAAAAGGCTTGGTTAGAGTTGGTTACGTTCTTCTTGCGTTTCCACACCCTTTGCCAAAGAACCGAGATTACTTCACACCGATTGGGTTTTTACACGATACTTCGCTTCCTTTAGTTATACGTTCTAAGTTATACTATATACTAAGTTTGTCATTCCGTTTGTAACCCATAGAAATAATCCTGATAGAGCAATGTGGATTGAACACCCACGCATAATATTAAAAGGTGCTTTAATTTTTGCATGTCCGTCCATCCGTCTGTCTGTCTGTTTGGCCGTTTGTCCTCACGATAAGTTGATAACGCTATCACTTAGATAGCTATACGGCCTTTTTAAATAAATTGTAGATTTAATTTCGAAAATAGGACAAATAGGGTAACTCATAACTTTCCTTTGTAGGGTTACTAAACAAAACTCTCGTTTTTCACTATATAAAGGGTTTTCCAATAAGAGGTGTTATTTTAATTAGCCCGCTATTTCGTTAGAGGTCACTGTTGGAGCTGTCATTTTTTGACATTTGACAAGTAGAAACTACGCCATTAATAAAAATGGAACGATACACGATTCAACAACGCATTGAAATTATTAAAATTCACTATAAAAATGGTGAAAATGTGGCAGAGACGGTTCGTAAAACTCGAACATTTTTGGGTCGTCGTGAAGCACCTTGTCGGACCGCAATACAGAAATTGATAGAAAAATTCGAGCTGTCGGGACAAGTTAGTGATGTGAAGAATAAAACCCGTGCACGTCGCTCAAGAACAGCTGAGAATATTGCTGCTGTAGCCGAAAGTGTTGAAGAAAACCCAGGTTTGTCCATTCCTCGTCGTTCTTTGGAATTAGGCATTCCACAAACGTCATTACACCGTATTTTGCATAAAGATTTGGGTCTTAAGGCTTATAAAGTTCAGTTAACACAAGAACTCAAGCCGGCCGATCATCAACAACGTCGAGTCTTTGCTGATTGGGTCCTTGAAATGCATGAAAATGATCCGGAATTCCATCGAAAACTCATCTTGAGTAATGGGCCCATTTCCACCTCGATGGCTTCGTCAACAAGCAAAATTGTCGCATCTGGGGCTCGGAAAACCCAAGAGTTATTGTTGAAAAGCCTCTCTATCCTCAACGTGTGACTGTTTGGTGCGGTTTATGGTCCCGCGGGGCCATTGGACCTTACTTTTTCTTATCTCAAAAAATGGCATTTTTCTTTGAATATCAAAATAACATCTCTTATTGGAAAACCCTTTATATGCGAAAAAAAAACTTCATAATCCAACTTGCACAGAGAGGTGACTATACGAAATTATATACGGGTTTTCATCTAGGGTATCATAAGGATTGGTTTTATACAAGTTTTCCATTAAAATTGTTCTGCACGATATTTTTTTAACATCGTTAGACCATTGGGCTGTAATTTGTTATAATTTAATTTTTCTGTGGGAGCGATAGTTTTCGCCACTAGGACCTGTTTAAGATGAGACCATAGTTTTTCCTCCATGAGAGTATAACAGTATAAGCGTGTAAGCTCTTAATTCATGGCTTATAGCCATGTGTTGATGTCATTGGCGACGACTTCATGGCTTGTATATTCGTATATTCTATTTGTGCTTAAAACTAAGTACAGAAGGGAATTAGGAGAAGAAGAACATAAAAAATATAATTTAAATTTAATTTAATTGCGATTATGTTTTAATTTCATTTCAATTCAACCATAAAACATGATGTACATACTTGTCGTTGGAGTTTCACTGAATTTCTCTAATTACGAAATAATTTGCTTGGCCCTGCCAATAAATAAATGCTAGCTGTTTAAATTTAAAACCAAGATTTTAGTATGTTAGTGTATGGCGGTTGGTGCTAGATGCTGATGCACTAGCACTTTGGCTAACTGTTTTATTGCACCCCATGAATGAAAGTTTTTACTTTTTATTGGTTTCGTAAAGTAAGATAATATTCTAAAATAATATTTTTATTGTAAAGTAATAAAGTTGAGCTCCTGTGCACTACATCACATAAATAGCAAAAGTTTTTAATATCAGCTGATTGTGCCAAGATATAAGCTGTAGTATAAGGTTTGGAGTTATTGTTAGGTCTTGGAGTGCGGCCCGGAGATCCGACCTCTAAAAACTGTAGGAGTTTATTGTTAGTTGCATTTGCATAGTTTGCGTTAGAGAAAAGTGATTAACAAAGAACTACGAGCACCAGGCACGTTCTGTTTTAGCCTTTAGTATCTATTGTTGAAATATTTAATGAAGTCTAATCTATGGAATTGATTCTAATGTATATGTTTTTGTTATATTAACGAAATAAGCACACGAAGTTGGAAATGTTACCTAAAAGGATGTATGTTGAATAAAGAGACTATGTAGGTATATGTATTCTTATTAATGAGCTTATTACTATAGTGCCTCGAATTGCTCGAATGTCTGTACTGTAAACGGTGGGAATCTATAAAATATTTGATCACCGGCGTTCGAAGTTCGACTCTTAATACTTTGATTTGTACTTCTATACCTAGTGGGCAGGCGCGTATCCAGACCTGTAGCCTGGGGGGGGTCACAACTAAAATGTTCGAGTGTGTGGGGAGGGGGGGGGGGGGGTTGAAAAAGTAGGAAGAAGTCTCTTTTAAATTTTTTTATCATATATATACGAGTATATGTATACGAGTAATCGGCGCAAAAAAATATATAAAAGCATTTCATTCCTTTTTTCAAACAATAAAATAAATATGTATTCCAAAATTACTTACCATCCTGTGATAGGTACGATAGATGACTTTTCGTTCGACACTATATAAAATCACAAAAAAATTCAAAAAATTCGTACGTGTTTCAAATATGAAGAGCTACGAGCGAATGGCTATTATTGCCACTATTAGTACTCATAAGAAACTCAAAGAAACACCCCCACCGCAGGCAAAGATTGAATAACTAAATATAGGACATAGAAGATATTTTCGATTGTTTTCCATTTAAATGTACACGGCTAGAAAGGGACAGAAAGAAGAAGAAAAAATAACAAAAAGAAATCGAACTCTCTTTAAAATTTTTATGAATATGGGCATAAAATGTGAAAACGCTGATTACATGCAAATAAACGGAAATGGCAAATGCTTCATTTTTATAAATAAATGAGAAGGGGCGGACTTTTCAGGTTTTACTCTCATAAAATGCTCCCAAGTTTCTGTGAAAACCGATTTTTGCTGAAATATTGTGAGAAATATACAATGTTTTTTAAAGTATAACCAATGTTTGTTAGTATAATTCCTAAGATATTTGAACAGCACGTGGTTCTGTTCTGTTTACATTCGTTTTGCTCTGATGAAGTGATTAAATGGGAGAAACTAATGCTGGATTCTCTGATATTTTCGGGAAAAATGAAAATTTTATTTGACAGAAATTTTACATCTCCTTTCAGCATCTGGGCCAAAGCGCAGTTTATCTTTTTATTAAAAAAGTGAAGTACTGTGACCGGGAGTACATTATTATGAATAATTTGATAGGATTTTGAGGGATTTAATAAGATTTTGTCGTTCGGATAATCCTAGGTTCTCTCGTTTTTATACTCTACATGAAATCTAAGAGTATACTAAGTTTGTCATTCAATTTGTAACACCTCGAAATAATGATGGTAGAACAAAATGGATTGAACACCCACGCATAATATTAAAAGTTATTTTGATTCTTGAATGTCCGTCCGTGCGTCTGTCTGTGCGCACGATAACTCAAGAACGCGTATACTTAGAGAGCTGAAATTTTGTACACGAACTTAAAAAAAAGTAAAATTAAGTTCGAAAATAAGACAAACCGGGCAAGTCCTTCGTGGGGTTGCCATACAAAAATTTCGTTTTCCACTATATATTTGGATTGGACACGGTGTTTTCATTGTACTAGCAAATAAAACTTCAAAAATGGACTAAATCGGGCAACCCCTTTTAGGTGTTGCCATAAAAAAATTTAGAATTTTTTCGTATACTGTGAAAACTATTAGTCCAAGACATTTTTATTATACTAAAAACTTCAGAATACGAAATTCTATAAAATTGGTTATAATCATTTTTTCGAAAAACCACTTCAAAAATCAAACTTGCCCAGAAGGGGTATCATCTAGGGTATCAATTCTAACTGTTTTACTTGTTTGTTTTTAACTCGTTGTCTCAGCTCAGTCGCACTACAATAATGCATAGCGAAGCTCTTTCCCCCATTCATGCAAAGCCATAAGTACATAAGTATATGACATTACTTGTTTCCTTCTAGAAAACACAAAAAATTTCCAATCTTGTTCGCCTCTGTCTTAACTTATCATTAACTAAGCTTTGCCGCAGATTATCTCTGTGACATAGCAGCGCTAAAGTTATAAATTTAGAGAAGTGCGCTATGTCACCAGCATTAAACCCTGGCGTCAGCTAAACATTGTGCCCGTACCATACAAAAATCGCCCTGTGAGACTTTTACAACGTGCTCTACATTTCACCGCGTTGGTGAGGTGGCACGCTTTGGGGGGGGTCATGACCCCCGTGACCCCCCCCCCTGTATACGCGCCTGCTAGTGGGCCACTAGTGCCTTCTTGTTTGATTTTCAACTTAAATCACATTTTAATTTATAACGAAACCTCAATCCAACATACATATAAAAATTCACTTCTTCAACTAAATAAGTACTGGCGGTAGATCATTAATAAAGAAATTAAATAGTAAGCGGCGAAATTGTTCAGATTCCAGATTCAAAAATGATCTTATGTCCGAAAATCTCACTGACACAGTGTTGTGATAATTGTGAAAGCGACGAAGAATCGGTTAACTAACTGTCAACAGCTTAGTGTCGTCCACAGATTTAATTATTTGCATAAATAATAATTTTTCTAACCTTGGACAGAAAGTATTCTATTCTAATGCTGATTAGATTATACTCAGAGGCACTTCGGATTAGGTTTTCGCGAAATTGGTTATACCAGTTTATATTTTTCGACATTACGCAAAAGTTTCACGGCATCCTCGCCCTTAACTCTCACCATGTATTTCAATCAGATTTTTTCTATTAATTTTAATTACTCCTTGTAAGCATATTCCAAACAGCTCCGATTAATTACAAATAAAGAGAAGAATTTAAATTAAAAAATTATCGTAGAATTTAAAAAACAAAAAATTGTACTTTTATAGAAAGTCTCCTTGAACTAATACAAAAAATATTACAAGAGTGTAATGATTTAACTAAATCCAAAATGTTTCATAACATAAATGTAAATCTACGTGTAAGCCGATATCATAATTGACCGCGAAGAACTCTTTTACATAGTTGACCTTATGGTTGATTAAAAGTATTTCGGTTGCAAATCTTCCTTGACAACCTACACCTACTTTTTATAGTTTGATTGCATTTAAATCAAGCAAAGAAAGATTGCGTTAATTTGTGTGACGTTTAGGAAATTTACGTAAAATCAAAGTTTTTTTTTTTTTTTATATCTGTTCACGCAGTTTAGCTGATCGCAACAGAAATGTTTTCGTTTCAATTTTCAAGTCTGATAAATTTCTTCATGCCTGAAGGCTTTTGCAGTGTTGCATTGTTACCACTTTTCTGTAAAGTTAGATAGTGTGGTTTGGTGATAATTGTAGTGTTCGAGATTATAATGAATAGAAATAATGGTTGTAAGATGAAATGAATTATAGAACCAGGTAAAAAAATAGAAAACATATTAATTTCTATATGCCTGTATTTCCATTTCAAACGTTTACTTTTTCACATTTACAGCGACATGCGAGAAACGAAATCGCTTATGGCACAGATGCGTAAAACCTGTTGTCCAGACCTAATAACGCATTGCGATGAGGCATAAATTTGATATTCCATCGCATTACAAATTTACTATAGATGGATATACTAATCTGTGCTTCTATAATGAGAGATGAAAATTGGAGATCTTAAAGCTAAAAATGGGCGAAATAAGAGAACCTTTTCGTAGGGGTTCCCATACAAAAAATTTAATATGCATGTCTATTGGAAAAACTGTTTCGGTATACTGAAAAGTTGTTGGAGTGAAAATGTTTTTCCGATTTACCCATTACACTTATACATATTTATTGCATTCCATTTAGAGCAGTGAAAATAATAATTATTAGTATTACACTTTGACCATTTATAACTTTTCTTCTAGCTTTTGTATACACACATTCAAGCCCACACAGGAAACAAACTATAGTTGATATTTTTGTTAGATACTTATATTACTTGGACCGTGTTATTATCTTCTAAGTATGTGCAACATTTTTGTTATGCTCGTTTAAGTTGTTATCTTATAATTTTGTATTGTATAAAATAAATTTCTTACCTTGTCAAGCGAACTTAAAAATAAACAGCATGATTTCATTTTGACTCTTTGTAGAAGCCCTTTAATAACTTCGCAGTCCAGACAAGGTCCTGAAATAGAAAAAAAAATATTAATTCATATAACATGAAATATTTAATTAATTTATTATTACTTATACAATATAGGAACGTAAGCACTACAAATAATTGATATTGATTGAGTAATGGATTCGAACCTACGACCAATAGGACATGACTCAATTTGATATCTATCCATGGGACTGGTTCATAAATTAGCCCGGTGGGGACATTTTCTATCCAATTAAAAATTGGTTATTTTTGAGTTTAGTGTGTTTCTGTTCGTAAACATTAAAATTCACATAATTTCTGCCTTCAGATCAAGAGCTTAGGGTATAGCTGTGTATCTGAATCCTTCGATACAGTTACATTATTGCTTGTTTATAACCATTTCTTATACAATTTCTTTCTTTCAAATTGATTAAATAGAGCTAAAAATTTGTATATCATAATATTATTAAAAATGTATACTTAGTTTTGAATATGGGCAAAATCGAGCATCTCTTCCATAGTATTGGCGTATAAAAGTTTCAATGTTTCATACTTTTTTTGTTTAAAAACGTTGAACTACAGTATTGAAATTTTAACGCGCGAATATTATAAAAATAAGTATTTCAAACTTAAAATATGGGCAAAATCAGACAACACCCTCGTAACGCTAAGGTAAAGATACACAGTGAGAGACTGGTCTTTGACCATCGGTTTACACAGACTAAAATCTCCAAAATGGTCTCTGGAGACCATAAGAAAAAAAATCTTTAGAAACACGTCTCCGAAGTGTACTTATACACGAAATTTGAAGTTTGGCCTCTAGAGATCTCCAGACATCTTTGTTAATTGTCAAGCAAGAGATTGTTAAAGTATTATCTCAAAAGTTATTAATAGTTTTAAACATTGTACGCATTAGATGGAAAATGGCCTGTAGACTTGTATAATATACGGGTCTCGAAATACGTGAAACCCTCCTTCTATTTAATATTTTTATGTTGGGCGAAAAATGAAAAAATGTACAAATTTGACGGGATAAAGGATACACAACAAATTTGTGTGATATTTTTTTTCTACCCTAGATTGATTCTATTAATTATATTTTTTTTGTAAGAATTTGTCAAACTCACTCCACTTTATTCCTTTTACTTTCCAAGTAGACCCATACTTAATTGACCAGAAGATCCGGAGATCTGGAAATGAAACATGAGCAAACTTCGGAGACCGGTGACCGAACCTGGAGAACTGTTTGTTTTGAAATACACGACCAGAGGCCGGAGACCAAAACAGTCTTTAGAATTTGGTCTCTTTAGAGATTTTTTGCAATCCCAAGATGTATACATGGGTCTCTGGCGACCCAGAGACCAAAAAAGTGGCCTCTTCAGACTTAAGTCTCTCGCCGTTTAGCTTCACCTTTACCATGAAAAATTTTTGAAATAATTCGCTTGTGACTAATTTGAATAAAATAAAAAAATTAAATAGGTAAAATGTAGAAGTTACAAATAAATTGCAAATAAAATTAAAAGCTCCAATGGCGACTTCCTGGAGGTTTAAGGCTGATTCACATAGCTGTGGTACGAGATTCGTATAGGGCGAGAGGTAATTCGCAAAGAGTGAGTTTTTAAAATTGCGCATTGCTTTAGCAACGACGATGAACGATAAAGATTAAAAAAAAAAAAAATTATATTATCAGCACATGAACAAAAATTTAAAATTAATATTAATAAAAAGAATAATAGTAAACTATTATTAACAAATAAAAGAAAACGTAACGAAAAAATTGATATCCTTAAAAGTATACATATTGCCACAAGATTTTAAAATTTTAATGTAAATACCATAGGTAAGTGATTTTAAAAACTACTGAAGAAATTTTAAATTGTTAAGGAGAACTTAAAACTTTTTTGAAACAATTGTTTATTCGAATATAACAGACAATGAACGTTCTCATAATCCCCATAATACTGTAATGCAAAAAATATAAGAAGAAACCCTCGGCAGCACAAGCATAAATACTGAAGACAGTAATAGAGAAGAAAATATTGAGTCGGAATTGCAGCGATATTGTCGGTAGTACTGTGTGTTGGACATATACACTGCAATAAGTCACATATGATGTAATCGAAACTTTAGAACAGGAATGTCCTTAAGAAATTGAGAGGACTTTATGAAAGTTGACGATTTAATAATTGTACCAAGGTAGAATTTCACATACAGGTATAAGATGGTAGCGTAAGTTGGAACTTCATTAACAAGTTTGTCAGTCCATTCAGGATGTTAATTGATTGCATTCTAAAATTGTAAAATGAACAATTTATTATTGGGAATTTATATATATATAGAGGTATGGTTAACCTACAAATTAGATCTTAAAGGTATAGAAGATAGATACAAACTCATATACAGCTTCATCATATGAAGCCTTTACTGCAAGAAAGGAAACATTTTTGGAACACGAAGCATTTGTTCTTTATATTTTCCCAGATTTAATTTAAAAAATATACCGATGCTCACTTGCACTTGAACAAGGAAAAAAGCTAGAATTGGTCTATAATATCGATATTCTTACGATAACCTAGCCTAGATGAATTGCCGTATGTAATTTCGTATGGAAAAGTGAAAGTTTGATTCTTCAAATAGTTTTTCGCATATATAAGTATATGGAGAAAGGATCGTTATAACCAATTTCATAGGATTTTATATTTTGAAGGACTTTTCAGTACAATTAAAATGTGTGGGGCTGACGTACAGTTTTTACAGTATATGTAAAAATTTCAATGTTTGTATGCAACACTATGAACGGGTTGCCCGATTTAATCCATTTTTGATATCGTATTTACTATTTTTATGAAAACGCCATAATATACAAAAGTTTAGCTATCTGAAAAACCAAAGTTTTGTATGGCAACACGAAGAGAGAGTTGTCTGATTTAGTCCACATTTTTGAACTTGCATTTACAATTATTATATTATATATCTACATTATATATCATATTATTATTATCTATGTCGACGCGTTTTCAGGCAGTGACCAAATATATGTATATAAGAAAAATGAAATTTTTGCATGGAAATCCTACGAAGGAGTTACCTGATTTGTCTCATATCCGATAAATCTAATTTTTTTTTTTTTTTTTAAAAGAGCGTGTGCAAAATTAAAGCTGTCTAAGTAAACATGTTGTAGAGTTATCGTGAGGACAGGCGGACAGACAGTCAGACATATAGACAGACGGACATGCAAAATCAGAATAATTTTTAATTTTATGCGTGTTTTAATATTATGGGTATCAAATCCCTTTTTCTCTACCATCATTATTTCTATGCGTTATAAATGCTACAGATATCTTTACGTCGAAATAGAAATGATATCTCAGTATCACTTTAAAATTGACTGTCTTGATCTGAAGTTGTTAATATTTTAACAACTCAAAATAATACTTATAGCAAGTTAGCGAATCATGCAAATCAAAAATTACGACAACAACATCATCATCTGGGAAAAACTAATGCTTAAAACAAAATTTAACAATTGTGTGCCTTTGTGTAAACTGTATAAATAAATTTATATGATTTGAGAAAAAATAAATAAAATACAAAAAATCCAAAAATTCGTTATTATAATAAATATATTTAATTCCCATTACTCTAATAATGCATACAATCTGCGAAAGAAGAAAGTTTTGTAAAATGTTGTGAAGTGCATTGCTATAATCCTTAACCATAGTGAGACAAAAAATAAAAATAGGTGTTCTTTTTAGTACATTCTTTTGTGCGATAGCCTTGAGTGTATTCTAAATGGTTTCGATTTCTACTACTTCACGGCCTCCTTTACGATAGTAGGTACCTAAAATTTTGAAAAATCCCCCTTTTAACTACTGAGCCATCACTTGGTTCAAAAACAAAAAATGTAAGAAATTCAGAACATGCACATGCACAAAGAAAATGATCGTACGATTGATGTTATAATAACTGATATTATCAATTTCGTCATTATGAATTCATTGATGATAATAGCAGTGAGCATTTCCATTATTTCATCGTGATTTGACCGACAAATGTATCTTGCTCATTACTTATCTCAACAAGAAATTATGTAACAAACCAATCGATCATTGAATGATAATGGAAAAGCTTATTATGTTGAAGAATAATATATAATGAGCTTAGAACAGGTTTCAACATTACTTTCATTTAAATGTTCATGATGAACTCATCGATGAAATTATCAAATCGTGTATACTAGGGTAGATGACTTTCTATTATTATGTGAACACTATGCGAGCAAAGAAATAAATGAGTTCATCAACTGCACTTGTGCGCACTTTTTAAGTGAACAGTTCAATAGTTCATAAGAATACACTCGTGAGTAACTCATGTGTGCGTTTCCTTGCTCTGGAATAAAGTAAGGTCAACTTTGTAATACTTTGATAAACTTACAAAATTTTCAATTTCACTATACATTTCGACACTGCGCCATAAGGCAGTGAGTTAGAGAACTAAAATGTTGTTCACGCCATTTTTATAATAATTGTTGGTTTAAGTTTGGGAAATGGACGAAATCGGGCAGTTTTTTCTTAGGGTTGTCATAGATTTTTCACATATAAAACCAATTAAATTTGGTTATAATTTTTTTACGGTTCGGCGAACTGTTCTAGAATGAAATGTAAGAAACCACTTTAACTTGGATATTTTCAAAACATCTGTTTACGGCATTGCCAAAATAGGTCTTAGGCTGAAAGTTAAAATATAAAACATGAACATACTTATTGAAATGCATTTATTCTAAAATTATTAATAATAAAAAATGCATAAACATGACAATGACCTCCATGTAAATATAACTCATTATGAATTACATTTGCACGTACATATCTTTCAGGTGTCAGCATTTTGGGCTATTTAATTCTTTGCGTTAATGACAATGATGTAATATGTCATCATTTTACGTTCAAATCATTCATTCGCACAGCACTTGGTTAGGTATATGTATGTAGGTGTATATTTTTACTGAAAGAATTTTGTTTATACATTATCATTTTTAAACAATCTGTGTAAAAATTTACCTAGTCTTGCATTGAATTTTCATGACGTTGATTTTAGATCACAGAAAATGCATAAATGTATGGATGTATTAAAATCATAGTTAGACAGCAGTTTTCGCCAATTTGTATGTAGTTTAAACGGCTTTAAACGTATTAAGTTTTGTTGCCTTAAGGTAGGTTGATGTCACGTTTTCCGTAATTTCAGTATACTGAGTGGTGAATTCCAGAAATTCACTTTACGGAATTTCAGTAAAACGAAATACACGCAATCAAATGAGATCTGTTGCAATAATTATGTGAAATTAAGTTTTATCGAAAAAATTCAGACAGACCTTCTGACTTTTCATATCTCCAGTATTATGAAATATTTTAGTATGCTATAATGTCGCGGTAAAGCATTGCATCTAAGGAAAACTATCCGATTTTCAGGGTATTTTTACTTAGATGAGAAAATAACTAAAATAAAAGAAAATAACGTGCAAAATTCTGTATGTGAACATTACGAAAAGATTTTCTTTCTATCCTTTCCAATTGTGTGATATTAATTCGTCTAAATTTATGCTTCGTTGTCAGATCTATTTACATTTAAATGAAATATTTATGATTTTTCTTGTTCTTTAGAAATCAACCGAAGTAAATTTAATTTAATTTATACCTACAGTTTTTTGGTAATTTAAATTTAATCAATAATAAAATTTTGTAATTCTTCTTAAATATTTATGCCTGGGTTTTTCTATTTTATAGGTATTTGTTTAGAGATTTCGATACTTCTGTTATGCGCATTAAAGCAGGATACCACCTTGAAAATTTGAAAAAAACAAATATTTTTTTTTGGCTTAAAATATTAGATATTTGAAATGGTAGAATTGAAAGGTGACTGAAACTTTTTTCTAATGTTATAAACCGATTATGAGTAAAGTGTGTTTCTTTGGGCGGTCATATATGGGCTTCAAATATGTATGCAAAATTTTAAACGCAATTTTCTCGAAACGATGTTTTTCAAATTACTCATCCAATTTTCATCGGATTGATTTGAAAATTTGCATAGTTCTTCTCCATAGTATAATCTAAGGCTGTATACGTAGGATTTTTTCGGTAGAGCTGTTATTTAATTTTTGGTGGACTTAAAGCAACTTTTTTTTTTACCCTGAAAAATTCACTTTTTTTTATGACCGTCATGTGTTAAAAAATCAAAATTTCTAAAGAGCACTACAAAATATGTTACTCTTAATAAGACGAAATTTTTGTTTTTGTTTTAGGAGCCACCTACAAGGATATTTTTGACACGCAGACGAGAGTGCTCTTCAAAAAACTAATCCTTTGTCCCCACTTAAAAGAGGCTATTTTTAAGTTTTTCAACATTAAAATTTTTATTTTCCAAGATGAATGGATATAGTAAGAAATTCATTGAACTGATTTTGTTTCTACGAATTTTGTTTGTGGAAAAAAATCCATTAAAAACTCTTAAAAAATAACAGCCAAAGGTGGTATCCTGCCTTAAGCACTATTTCTCCGAGACCAATGTTGTATAGAATATTATGTAGTGAGATGGGCTTGCAAAAAACAAAATTTTCTTTTCATAAAATCAATAGTAATGACTGAAAGCAATCGACCATTGTGAAAAAAAAAAAAACATTGCTATCATTACAATTTGTAAACGATTTTTTTTAAAACCATTTAATTCAAAAATAGCGCGTATGCCCTACTACTAGTGAAACTAGAAGAATTTCAACGCTTGCCTTATTATTTTATTACACAACTAGGCACGCTATTTTAACGTATGATCCTCTCCTTTGATTATATTCCTTTATAGAACTTTACTAAATTCTTAAAGGCGCGTGAACAATTTAAGAAGTATTGGTAGTACCTACATATATGGGGTTTTATAAAAATGCTCAACACGGAAAAATTTATCGTATATAGGTATTTGACTAAGCAACTCTGCAACTCTTAACATATAATTCAGTTTTGAGATTTAGTAAAACTGTGTCATACCATATTCACACTCAGATTAGTTAATTCGAAATCAGTCTTAAAAATCAGTTTAGCTAAAACTTGGTTGTGAGTTACAACAGCTCGGTTTGAGTAGGTCTGTGATGAGAAGTTCTTTTACTACACTGAATTTGGATGGTATATAATATGGACAAACTAGTTAAAAATATCATTGTAAGATGTATAATAAGAGTATTATAGGTTGTTAAGTGAAAGGGACCAAAAGCACAAATACCCACAACATTTTTTGTGTATCTCCATGCGTATGCCATTAAAATATTTCCCATCTATTCTGAAACACGCTGTATATGCATATACATACTATATACAGGGTATTTCAGTTCTTTGCACATGACGCCGATGCCGTTGCCGCTGCAAGTTTTAGTGGCGTCGTGCGTATAAAATATGTAGAAACACATCAGTCGGTTGCATACATGGCGGCAATGGCACCGACACGACAATATAGAAATTGTAGCAGCGCTGCAGCGATCCTGACGTCGTATGTGCAGCCTAATAGTGCTTCTTCTAAAAAATAACCCTTATTTTTAGAAAAAAATGTTTAAAAAATCCAATTTTTTAAATTCAAACGCTTCTTTATTTTTCTTTATTTTATTTATTTCTACTATTTCTCCAACCACCTTTCTTTCCATCTTTTATATTATGTCACAAACATCTCATATAGTTTACGATTCAATCTTTTTCGATAATGGAGTAAGGCCATTTCTCAAAAATACTTTATGTTATACCATAGATGGCACAAGAACTAGATGTCGCATGACATACTAAAGCAGAGTATACACATTGTGAAATGAGTAGATCATTCTGAAATGGACCATAATATCTTTGAGATTGTGACGAATGCAAATGATTTTATAATAGTAGTTTGGTATACATTTGATCGACTTCCCCAACACTTCAGATACGAAAAAATATGAATCACTCGACGTTATACATCATTTCAAATGCTGTGGTCCATTCCGGAATGGACCACCCAGCCATATAAAATTTGTATACTTTTTTGGTACTGCATGCGTCATCTAGCTCTTGTGCCATCTATGGTTATACTCTTTGACTTGGCAAATTATCCACGACCATTTTTTTTTGTATTACCATCCATAATCTACCATGAATATGCAAACCGAGCTAGATGTGTAACGGAAGCTAAAATTGTATGTTCCATGGATCTTAATTATTTCGTCAGGTAATTCTTCTCGGAGTATGTTTTGTAATGAGTATAAACTTAGTGTACCTAGTAGAAGCAGAAGCAACCATTAGCAATGTAACTATGTATGTAATTCTTTGGTTCTTCGATGTTGTACAGACCGTCAAACGGTAGAAGAAATAAATCAGTTTATGATTTGAGGGTATGAACTTTAGTAGTGCATTAACTAATTTATCTTGAAGTGTGCACTGATTTTTATATCCAACGCATTACATACATAAATCTTTTTACATACTTTGGAGATACACTTTTACTTAATATTTACATATTCTTGAGGCAGAATTCATTTCGATCATTTTTATTATTGCGTGTACTGATGACAGTCACGTTCTAGAAACAATTAGTGTAAATATTTTCAGGGCTTCGTGCGAAACTCTTACTAAACAGTTACAAAAGATCGTAATTTGGCGACAATCTGTTGGCTTATACCATCAATGCGGTTAATAGAAAAAAACAAAAGAGAAGAAAAAAAAAACAGTTTGGCACATTTTAGGTGGATGCAGTATTGGTGGCTGCGGCGTAAAAAATTCTATGAAAAACTCAGGCGAGAGTATCACTTTCATCATCGATGCCGATGAAGCATTACAAGCAATAGTTGGGCAGGGCTGGTGAGGCGAGAATTGAATAACAGACAGAATTCGTTTAGGAATTTTAGTATAAATAACAGTAACTGATTTGAATAGAAGCATTCCAGTTCAGTACGTGATTCAGCAAGCATTTTGTAGTTACCTATTTATCTATCGGTTTCGTGGATTATCGAGATGAAGTACCTGTGGACTGTGCTAGTGATAGCGCTCTTAATCGGCTATTCTTATGCCGGTAAGAAATCTGAATTTGAAGAGGAAGGAGGTGATGAACATGGTGCAGAGCATCATGAAAAGAAAGGACACAAGGCTGATAAAGGACATAAAGGTGATCATCATTTTGATAAAGGTGATAAAAAGAAGTATGAAGAAGATGAACATGAACATCATCACAAAGAAGAAGGTGGTCACAAAAAGAAACATTGGGATGAAGAAGACAAGCATGGTGAGCATCATGAACATGAAAAGAAAAGTAAAGGTGGTAAGCATCATCACAAAAAGGGGCATAAGAAGGGTCAAGAAACTTCAGGATACCACAAGAAGGCACACAAGGATGTATATGATAAAGAACACAAATTTTACGATGATGAACATAAAGGGGGACATCACAAGAAACACGGTAAAGGGCATGAATATCACGAGAAACATGCTGGAGACCACAAGAAAGGAGAACATCATGATTCTGGATTCAAAAAGGGACATAAAGCCGACAAGGGACATTACGATAAAGGACATTATGATGACGATCATAAGGGATATAAGGGTAAACATGGTCACGATCATCACTATGAGCATCATGAAGATTATGGGAAAAAGGGTGGCAAAAAGGGCGGCCATGAACACGGATTCAAGAAGGGACATGGACATCACTAGTGTATTTAGTTTAATTAACGATTCGTTGAATGTGATATTCACTTAAATAAAATTTAGAAAGTTAAAGAAATTTAAGTTTTTCATTTTAATATAATTTTTACCTCAAAGTGGAACAACGCTTAAATTAGCTGCATTACAATTTCTTAGTCTCACCGAACCCGCCACAAGGTTTGATATTTATGTGCTAAAAATTTCAGGTTTTCATAATTTTCTTTGTAAATGGCTGCAAAATTACGTATTGTGAGTTATCGAATAGCATTTGCAAAGGGAAATATAAAGATATTGGAGATTTCTCAGAATTATTCGCCGTCACCGCACTGTTATTCTTAAAATATTAAATTTTTTCTGAGTTCCTCAGCTTTGATTATCCAATTTTTTTTTACCTCAATAAACTAATATTTTGCATTAATTTTGACAGGTGCAATTCTGCAATTCTTGTTAATCTATAGGTAATGGTATATATGTATACCTATGTATATATAAGAATAGAGAGTGATTTGCATGAAATCTGCATTAATGCATGAGGTGATAGCTGTCAAGAAGGCGCTTTGGACGTAGGAGAGATAAGGTATTTCCTCCATATTTTATGAATCAGCCTATTATGTTTATACGATGCAACCAACAATGATTATTTAAAATTTGGTAGGTAGATAATCTTTGTAGACTGATGCAAAGCTTTTACTTCTTTTCTTCCAAAATTTAAGAATTTTAACTCAGTTTTCTTTCATTTAATTAATATTTTCTTCAAAAATCGATATCGAATTAGAAGCCGTCTTGAAAATCTCCAAGTATTACCTATCTAACAAATTGTATATTATCAGTGGGTATAGTGAATTGTACCATTCTGAGGTTTTTAAGTCTTGCAAGAAAATTAGTTAGGAATATTTTCGCTATTGATATCCTATAATTCTATACCAAGAGGAATGAAGATAAGGTATTTTTTGAGATATAAAGACGACATTATCGTTGTCATTTAATGAAAGTGTGTTACATTGTATGTTATAATGTTTGCAGAAAATTTATTACTTAAGTATAGCTGTCTTTAAAGTATATATAATATTGAACGCAGATAAAAAAAGACAGAAGAGGAGGCGGTGGATTCGAGAATTGAATTGACATAGATATAAATTTGGATTTTACAAAACTACGAGCAAATACAACAGACTTGTAAAGTACTTAAGTATATAGGTACTTAAGTACTAGTGCCAGTACCAGAACGTGGAATTAAATTTTTTTTAAGTACAAGTCCTGGTACTGGTACCCACTCAAAAAATTTTTGAGTACCAGTCCCGACACTGGTACTTAAACACATTTAAGTACTAGGCCAGGTACTGGTACTGGTATTCTAAGTCTGAGGACCCTATAAGTATCAAAGTATACACTAACTACAAATACCGCCCTAACGCGAAGTATTTCAGCTCTTGTAAATTATTTAAATAAGCCTTCTAATAATTGATGTTTAGTAGCAAAAAAAAAAAAAACAAAAAAAAACCATAGTTGTGCAGTGATTTTTAATTTTAAGTTCTTCAATAAATTAATTTGTTAATCTGACTTATATGTATATATACATAAGAGTGACAGTCGGACAGAAAAGAGAAGCAGAATCTACACCCTTTGTTGAGAAGGTTGATCAAGTGCAACACCCCGTTCTCATCCTACGCACCTGTGAAGGGTTTATTTTCATTTGCAGGTCTTGTAAATGCTGCATGAAGCAATCATTATCTGAAATGACATTTGAAAACTTGTTTTGCTAAAGGTAAACTCAAATACCATATGAACAATTTCCAAAATTAGAAATTAAAAGAGAAAAGGCTTATACGATTCTGTTTTATATCCTATCTTTTTGCAACAGACCTATTTAATAATATCTCGTAAATGAAAACCTTTTCCAGTCATTTAGCTATAGATTTTCAAAATTTCTGATTTGAGTTTTGGAAAGCTCTTGAACCTCTATTATTAGAAGGCGTATTTCAATAATTAACAAGAACTGAAGCATGTAGGGGAAGCTAACTTATAATGACATAGTCGGGTAAAACAACACATTGACCTTTCCACGAAATCTAAGTGTCCAACCATTCCTAATAGTATTGTTCGTATTCTTCAGTTATTTTGCAGCCGACAACAAGAATAGTAGTGCTCAAAACTATCTTGGAGCGAATTAGTGGACAAAAGAAAAGAAAGTCATTGCTGAAGTATTTTTTATAGGGATTGGTATTATGTTTTTTCGGTATTATTATTTAATATGCTATTTTTGCCGGATTGTTCCTATTCTAAAAAAGTAATTGATGTGACATTCGCAGATATCTAATGAATAATAATATTATAATAATTATTTTATTTCACTGTTGGCCATTTGGGTAAAATGACATACCGTCAAGGAAATTGACATACCTTTTACTCTTGAATTCTGAAAACTATCTTATTTTCAGAGGTTGGACAATACAAATGATAAATTATATAAGCATACAGATGTTTAAAAAAAAGCTATATTTTCGTTTATTTTGATAAATAAACCAAATTTCTTTTGAAACACTATTGCGTTTTATTCAAATTACATGGGTGGCCTAAATTGACACAGATTATGTCGTTTTATAAACACGCCGCCGCCAAAATAACATATTAGGTGTTAAAAAAAAACCTCTAAATGTATACTTAAAGTGTTCTTAAATATAAAGGGTTAAGATCCACAAGGTAAAATGTTAATGGTAAATCATTATAGGCCACCTTCTCCTACTTGGCGATTTGGAAGTACATATTACGTGTGTACTTGGTACTTATAAGGTACTTAAAAGCTGATATGTAAAACTTGTAAGTACCAGTACCTGGATTTGTACTTGAAAATTTTTAAGTACCAGTATCAGAACATGTATTTGGAAAATTTTTAAGTTCCAGTACCGGCGCTTGTACCTACTTGTACTAGGAATTTTACAGTGCTTTGGCAAATATGTAAAACATAATTTTTGTTTTTTTTTTATATTATTAAGCCAAGGTCATGGATAGCCTTTGATGCAAAGCTCAGTATGGCAGGAAGGGGATAGGGAAAGTTTAGAGATTTTATACTATTAAAAATTAATTTCCAATTCGTATGATGGTAAGTCTAAGTATAGACGAATTGTCTCCTAAATCGTATTTACTTTCGTTTTCGTACTTCTAGTAGCATTTCAAATTAGACTTTCTTTATTCTACATTTAGTCTGGTTTCAGCCATTATTTCTTAATAGCAAAATTTGAAAAAAAAAAAAAATAAATAAAATAATTACCGGAGCTATTCAAATGTTTGAAATTTTTTTTTTTTTATTATAATTAGGTATTGCAAAAAATATATTTTTAAGTAGTTTAAATGGTCTGTTCTTCTGCTTCTAATTTTCAGATTTTCTTTCTCTAATGAGTTTCACAAAACAGGTATCTCCTTGCACATATCAATTAAAATTTTATCCTAACTACAACGAACAATAATTACCAATATCTTACTGCACTATCGTAGTCAATATTCAATACTTACGCGATGTACATCTTTTGTCAAGTAGTTGAAAGGAAAAATGTTAATACAAATTGAGAATATTAACAAAATTTATAGAAAAATGTTTAATATATAATAAATGTAGAATTAGACGGTTTATTTGATACTAAATATATACAGGGTGTCTCAGATAGAGAAATATAAATTTGTGATAACTGGGGTCAATATAAGCAGAATATTGGGTGTTAAAACGGAAACAATTCTTAACCACTCCTAAATTTCAAATCGAATAAACTGAGTTTCGATCAGTAATCAGTATACTCTCTCACTATCATTGGCTGGATCATTCCTCTCCCTGTAGGACGTTTGTGTATTATGGTATCGTTATAATTTTACCGGGCTCCGTCATGTAAAGAGTGCGCGAAGCTGTGGTGGGTGGGGACGGGCGTAAGCTAGGATTTTTGGCACATGATCTTGGTGTTTTATTTTTGTCCATTAAGACCTTACAAGTTTTTTATTACACACTTCATAACAGTAACTTTCCTATTACACATCCCTATATAGGATGATTGAAATATAGAAACATACCTATATTTCAAGGAATGATAAGTGTGATTGAGAAAAAAATAAAAAGTCGATAGGCAACCGTATGAGCCTTCCAAGGCTCATAATATTTGTTCCCCTCTATGTTCTCCTTATGGCTCAACTACTAGTTAAACTTGAAAAATTTTATCACTTTTTTTTTTAAGGTGATAAAGGTTCTTAAAAAAAATTATTTTATTACACGTTTTCTGTATCTAAATTCAATCAAGCGAGAAACCCAAAAAAATTCCTGAGGGTAGAGGTGGTAAAACTCCAAAAGGTTGGGGATCTTTTTAAACTTATGGCTTTGGAATATTTAAATTTGATATGAGCAAAACAGAGCGACCATTTTGGAGTTTCGACTTTGTTGAACCATACTTCCGAAACAAATGGGAAGAGGGGAGATTGAAAGTCTAGTCTACTATTAAATCATCGTCATATCATTCATATGTATGTTAGACGGTGATATATAATATATGAAGGAGAAATCTTTAACCCCTTCTAACTAGCAGACGACACATTTTGCAGGAAGGAGTAGACTCATAAACGTTGATCAGGAAGAAGGACATTTCATAAAATCGATTTTTATATATAGGCGGCGGTCGACCAACATCGTATGTGCTAAGTGATCATAAGAAAAGTAGTAATTTAAAGCTAAAAATAAGTTTAATTTAAAACAACGATAGATAATACTAATACATATTCAATATCAAGTTATTTTATTAATAGAAAATAATGATTTCTTCTCACAAACTAATTAGTTTATAAATGAAGCAAAATGTTCTTTTATTTTCTTATTATTCATGCTGTTATTGTATAAATATATGTATAGTACCTATTATTTTTTATATCGTATCAGAGGATGTACTGGAAACGGGACAATGCATATTTTCGGCAAGCTTTTCATATTGTGGTTCATGTGCACTTAATCGAAGTTAATCGTAAACATGCTTCCAAATGGTCATCTGTCAAACGGGAGCGATGTTTTATTTTAATACCTTTCATGGTAGAAAATTCTGTTTCGCAGAGGTAAGTGAATAGAAAAAGCTTGTTAAATATGCTGCGCATTTCCATAAACATGGATAATTTTCTTCACAAATTCCAATAACTATTTTGAGACGAAGCTCTTTATTTCAAAAATACATATATCAGATTTTAAGTTAAGGATTTCATTTTCATTCCACATCCAAAAATCCTTTTTATTTTATTAATGTTTCTTCTATATTTTTTTCATCAATGAATGGGAATGAAATGATAAATAAATTAAGAAAAAATATCGAATAGAGGCATGAGGAAGAACATTAAAAAAAAAATTTAAGAAAAATTTGAATAAACAATTTAGAAAGTTTAAGGAAAACTAAAGAATCATCGAGTCTGTTACCAAGTGCTAATTTTTAAAAGAATTTCTCATCCGTAATATTTTTAAAAGGACTAAAATCAAAAACGCGCAGCTCATCGCCTTACTTTTTTAGATTTAGAACCAGGAATTGGAATTAAGAAAACTTAAATTAACAACCCATTTTTTCATGTCAAGATGTGAAGGTATATAAAAGACAGGCGGGCGACTGGTAATAGTTACGCGGTCGACCAGTCGACACATAGTGATACAAGCGACATCTGTTGGAAATGGAAACAACTTTGGGTTAGTGACATCCTAGTAAACTTTGGGTTCGAAGAACGGAATATTCAGGAAGGTTCTAGGATAATTTGTAGAGTATAAATACGGCGCTACTCATATCCAGGAGGCGAGTGTTATCTCAGATAGTGAAGTGAACGAAGTAAACTATTTGGTTTGCGATAATTAGAAGTACAGTACTAGCGATATCTATAAAGAGTTGATTTGATAATTTGTTTGTAAATGTTATAAAAGTAAACAGTTAAGTTAAATTAAAAGAAGAACTTGTTAATATATCTGAAATATTAATGTTTTAAATAATGAACTAAGACCAACGATCGTAACATTATTTTGGAACACAACTTGCCGGGTAACCAAGCTTAGTTAATAGAATCTAAAGGAGCGTTTACAATGACAGAGTAGAGTGGAGTGAGCTTTTACCAGAGTAGCGTGCATGCACAATACAGAGTGAGCTTCATTCAGATTTTCGAAATCACATGGAAATTGTGTGACAGATTATCATGTGTTTACATTTGAAATATATTTCAAAACAGATCACAAATGGTGTTAAATTACAGAAAATAATTCTATAATTACACCAGAGTGAGCTATGAACGATTTGAATTATCACAAAATACAAATTAACATTTATTACGGACATTTTCGAAATGAATGAGTGCCATCTATATTCCATTGATGAGCGAATTCGAACATAAGAAAATTTTAATTCTTAATTGACTTTATTTTGTTGAAATGCTATCATAAAAATACTAAATACATTTTTAATTCCTTTTAAGAAATATTTATTTTTGGGTTTTTGTTATAATTTATTAATTTTCGTTAGTTAAATTTTGTTTTTATCAGTGCGACATCTGTTAGAAACTAGTATTTCGAAACAAATGGTAAAAGCTTTCGAAACTATCAACGTGAGATTGGGAATTGTTCCAATCTGACGCTACTCTGTGAAATCCACTCTGGTGGGTAGCGCGAAGAACTTATATGAGAGTGCAAGCTTGAGTAAAGGAGAGAAGATGCAATCTGGTGACTCCACTCTACTCTGCCATTGTAAACGCTCCTTAATAAATGCTATATATTTTATGAAAAAAATAAACCGAGAAAAATAATACTGGCCCATCCCATAAAGAAAAACTTTGCATATATATTTTTAGTAATCTCAGCCACGTCGTTTTCCTATTGACAATATTGAAATTGAGTAAAAGCTAACAAAGGCACAGGAGGAAAATCACCGATATCCTTTTGTGAAAAATTTATAAACTTCTGCTAAAAATCAAACATGACGAGTAGGAGCCGATTGATTCGCCCCCTCGTCCGAATACTTTCAGTTCAGCTCCGATTCAATTTACTTCCTTCTTATCCTGTCCGGACGTCAAGACTGAAGTCGATACAAAAGCCCTAAGTATTTGCACAAGATATTTGCGACCATTTCTTGTTTTTTTCCCTTGTCTGGGAAGTGCTTTTTGTTTTAGTTCGTAAATTGAATTTTAAATAAAAATTAAATAAAGACGACGAAAAATCTGCCACAACCGATTGTTGCGCTTGTATCAATATTTTCTCAATGGGCAAGATCAACTTTTCCGAACAAGGGGAAGCAATAAAACCGTTCAGCTTAAAGTTTTCGAAGTGCAAATAATGAAGGAAACAAAATCAAATAAGATGTTTGTAAATCAGCTATTCATTGGGAGAAGGAGATTTATGTGTGACGGCATTGATTCCAGTAAAACTGTTTTCTAAGCGTACAATTCTTTGCATTTAGAGTAAAGTGTATATTTAAACCAACGAGAGGATTTAAAGTGCAGTTTGGTTACAGACGTAAGTCGTAAAGGAATGGTGGTTTATTAATATCTAACACCCTATAAATTCACTGGAACTTCTTCACATTCACACTATTGTTCCAGTGTTTAAGGCTCAGAACATATAAACAGGAATGCTTGTAGACCAAATTAAGTGAAGCTTCTCCTTGGTTACGACGTACCCCTTCGAGATATTACGGGGAATGAGGGATATAAAGCTTCACTGCTTCACTTGTACATGAATTTTATACGAGACTCGCATTCCTGTTTGATATATGTTCTAAGGTTTAAGGTCCGAGAGAATGAAAAGTATACTCATCTCTCCATAACAATGGAAACCCCGCCCTGGTTTTGTCATATCCCCTCATTGGTATCTTTTAAACTCCCTGTTTGTATGAGCAATGTGATATTTATCTGCAAGGCATCTTGACTCTTACCATCATAGCCAGTGAAAATATGGTAAAATGAAAGTGAACAAGGGTTGCATTGATGACTTCAAACTTCAGAAACTCAACTACAATTTAAATTGACAGATTTATGAAATCGTGCTTAGTGTGAAAATATGGTGAAAATACTGAAAATACGATGACGATGATCCATATCAATTTGGTACTATACGTTGTTTGTATACGAAAAAATATATTTTATTAGTATTTACACCCCCCCCCCCCCCCCGCCATTCCAATCTGAGGAGGTAAAGCACGTTTTAAATTACAAATCGTTCTTGGAATGTAAGACGGCAGCTGGACGTACCCAGGACGAATTATTTCAACCACCCTTTTATAAGTATATCTAGTATCACGTTGCAATCTACTTGGGGTTGAGATGAAATCTAGCGAGTACGGGTGGGTGGGTGTTTCATCTCGATTCAGATTGGAACTCTTGTGCTTTTGACTTCATCCATTGACTTAATGACTTTATGACCCTGTCAAATGCAGTTGAAAGGCTCAATTAAGATAGCAATCTCACTACGTGTGCAAATTAACAATTCAATTATGATGAGAAGAATATTGCGCTGTTGAAGTCTATTATGGGGTAAATATTTCAAGAGGAAGTCAGGGAATAAAAAACTTGGCTAAGTTTTCAAGAGGACTCTTAGAAGATATTGAAAATTCTGGGCATGGTAGCTGTGTATTTGTTATGAAATGCTTTTACTTGTGTTGTTTCCCTTAAAAGTTCTCATGAGTGTGTTTTGGTTGTCTTACAAATTAATCTTAAAGTTTTCAGAGAATTTCTGTGAAAAAATTGAATACAGTTTATGATTTACATAGAAGAGATTTCAAGATAAAGTTTCTTTACAGGCTTTTAACGCACACATTGAAACAGAGGTATTCGGTATTTTTCTTTACAAAATTTACCAATTTTCAAGATTTCAATTCGTCACTTCGAGAAGAGAGATTTTTGAGGTATGGCGTAACAGTTTGAAGCCGTCAAGAATCGATGAAATTATAAAATTTGTTTCAAATAAATTTCGACTTGGGATTATTCAATAGAGCGAAAAATAAATAAATTCAGTAAAACTTTGCATGCCGTAGTGACAAAACTTAATGAAATGTGAAAAAAATGTCATAGAACACTGCGAGTGTTTATGAAAGACAATTACCACTTATACATGTAAGGTTGAATCTTGGTTGAACCTCGGTTTAAATCCTTCCAGAAATAAATCGTGTTGAATCTGACTTTATACGACTCGACTGCATTTGATGATTCGAAGTGCAAGTCTAAAAGAACAAAAAGATAAATCAATCAACCCAACTTCGCAGGGTTGAAGATCCAAAAATCTGGAAAATGAAAACAGTTATTTATATACATATATGAATATATTTTAGGTATTAAACGTAATTTGGAACGCAGAGCCCTATGAAATTGGTTAGGAATTATTCTTTTACGAGGAACCATTCTACAAATATATTCGAAAAATTTGTAAATTTCCAAAGCATTTTATACGCTATATTTATGGCATACATCTAAGGAGTAAGACCAATTTTAACTTTCTTACTAGCTTTGAGTTTTATTAATTTTTATAATTCAACAATCACACAAAATTTTGATAAATATTGGCATAGCACAAATACATAGTACGGCATTTCGCACGGAATTTATTTGGATTACTGACTAGTGTGGATCTATACCCATTTATCATTTATTTTATTGCACAACGTGTTTGAATTTACACCGTTTCTATCATATGTTATGGATGAGATAAAAAAAACACATAATTTGTGTAAAATAGCGCAGAAGCATACTCTGAATTTATATGTGGGTATATTACTAGAGTAATTTAAAAATATTAGATGACATTTATAACGGTTTAGCGGGAGAGTAGCACATTAGTGTTGTTACCTATGCGTGGTATATGTAGATCTCCAAGAGGATAAGAGAGGTAGCTCTGTATAGACTTTAATGGAAAGTACGGAAGATAGATAGAAAATGGATTGGACACCCACGCATAATATTAAAAGTTATTTTGTTTTTTGCAGTCCATCTGTTCGTCCGTCAGTCCGTCTGTGCGCACGATAACTCGAGAACGCAATCACTTAGAGAGCTGAAATTTTGTATACAGACTTTTAAAAAAAAAAGTAAAACTGAATTCGAAAATGGGACCAATCGGGCAACTCGCTTCGTGGGGTTGTCATACAAAACTTTCGTTTTCCACTATATATGTATTTGGACACTGCCTGAAAACGCGTCGACGTAGAGAGCTGAAATTTGGTACATAGTGTTTTCATTGTACTAGCAAATAAAATTTTAAAAATGGACTAAATCGGGCAACTCCTTCTTGGTGTTGGCATATAAAAATCTTTGTGTTTTTTTACGTATAGGTACTGTGAAAACGATCAGTCCAAGACGTTTTTATTGTACTAAAAACGTCTTCAGAATACGAAATCCTATAAAATTGGTTATAATAATTTTTTCTGTCTGACGAACCGTTCTAGAAATAAATGCGAAAAACCACTTCAATAATCAAACTTGCACTAGCTAGCTTTTTTACTTGTTCTTATAAATGTAGCTAGCGAATAATGATAATGATATATTTAAAAATGGAACTCAAGATCTACAATCTTATATACATAAGTATCTACTGCGACTGCGCATTCAAACAAATATTAGGCTAAAATAAAAACACATATAAAAACTTATGAAATTACAAGAAAAAAAAAAGTATATTAAAATTTATACAAAATAATATAAAATATAGAATAAAATAGGTCATGAGAAAGTAAATTAATACAAAACTTATTCTAAACTTCTTGGAATAGCTTCTTGAACAAGTTCAAGGAACCAGCATTTTTTATATTCGCTAGTAAACTATTCCACAATTGAATTATCTGAACAAAATATGAACATTCAATTACGGTGCTGTATGGTAACAAGGTAACAGAAGTTTCTAGTTTCTATACCTTTTCAACTTCAAATTGGAAATAAATTTTAAAAGTTTTAAAATGAAAAGGTATAGCAAGCCGGGCACGATAAAACAATGTGTAAAGTTTTTCATTTGTTGTATTTACGCCAAAAAGATAAAAGTTTTCTATTCTCGATATATAATAATAATATTTTTCCGCTTAAAATACCGTATATTAAGGAAAGTGAAGCTAATAATGCTTTGTATAACAATGGTGGGGAAAGGAGAGCGCTCGCAAAAACATTACGAGTGAAACCGACAACTTCATATAGATGGGTTAATGGACAGAACGTGGCTGAAAAGCAACGAGGTGGGAATAGAAAAAGTAAAATCACAAACGAACACCGTAATTTTATGGAGCAATGCGTTGAACAAAATACAAGAATTACTTTAAAGCAATTGAAAGAGAAACTTATTCAGGCTTATCAGATTAATGTATCCGTGGAATGTGTGCGCAAACATTTAGTTGGTATGCTTTTTACATTCAAGGATATTCGAAGGGAACCTGAAAATGCAAATAATGAAATTAATAAGAGAAAAAGACGTCAATATGTTGAACAACTTATTGCATATCAATCTGAAAATAGACCAATCATATATGTATATGGATGAAATGAACTTTAATCTTTTCGTATCAAGGACAAAGGGAAGATCCATAAAAGGAAGCCGTTGTAGTTATATTGAAGCAGGCCGCCGTGGCGCCAATGTTCATATTATTGGATGCATAGGTAATGTGGGGCTTATTCATCACGAAGTAAGAAGAGGAGCATTTAAAACCCTGCAAGCTAAAGAGTTCATACGCAATTGTCTGCGAAACGCTCTAATCAAATATCAATCACCAGTCGTAATGGTAATTGATAATGCACCGTGTCATAAATCTATTGAAGATGTGTTTCTTGAAAGTGAATTTATAAATCATCGGTTATTAAGATTAGGCCCGTACAGTCCAACGTTAAACCCAATAGAACTTGCTTGGTCAGCTCTTAAGGCTTCTATTAAACGAGATCTAGCAACTGAAATGCCACAGATTTAAGCAGGTGAAAATAGGAAAAATTTTACCCAAAACGAAATTTCGTCTACAAAGGATTGAAAATATTATACAACGGAATATACCAAATTTATCTGTTGCAAATTGTGCTAAATATGTTGCATAAGTTCAAAAATTCATACTAGATGTTTTAAATTTGATTGATATCATTTTGTAATTTATTATATTAATAAAGTTTTGATCATGATTTACCTCCTTAAGATGCCAGATGCCAGTTGATTGGCTGACAGAAACTGTCTCTCAGACGTAAAATTTATAATACTATGTTTATTAGAGATGTTATTGAAAACAGGATTATTTCTCCTGATATTTTAAAGCTTATCCATTTATATGTGCCATCTAAGCAGATAAGACTGCGCCCCATTCTTTTTGAAACTTTCCATAGAACAAATTATGGCGTCAGTAGTCCATTAAGTCGTTTTATTCGGCAGTTTAATTTGTGTAGCAGCATAATTGACTTTAGTCAAGACAGAGTTTCTTTTAAAGCCTCTGTTTCGCACTTTCTAGAAAGCTTGCTATGACTATAATATTAGATATGTTCATATTTTTATATTACATAGTAGGTTAGTTTTAGTTGATATTCTTACCAAAACATAATTTTAGTTTTAATATATGCATGGTCTGTTGATTTTGTAATCTGTAGACTATGAATAATAAATAAATATTGTTGTACACCGTGTGTTTTTTTAACTTAAATGATTATTTCCAATTTTTAAAGTATATTTCCAATTTGAAAATGATTATTTCCAATTTGATATTGCTTATTTCCAATTTGAAGTTGAAAAGGTATAGAAGGACGTATAGATATTGTACATTTGAGTCAATCCCAGCTTTTATAAAAAAGAAATCGGCAGTGATATCAGAATCTTGGATTATATACCTTTCGGAAAAAAGGAAGAAATCTTAAAAATCAATTAAATAGTTTAGTACTTGACATTGAGTCGTTGGATCAGACAGAAAGAATTTAAGGAAATTAAATCTCTAGAATTAACCTTGAAAAACTATCTGGAATAAAATTTTTAATTATTTGTTCACTCTGTATCTGCCGAAGTCTTCTCGGAAAAACCTGGGTATGGAGGACCATGATTTAATACTGGACGTACAAAACAAAATGCAGATGCAGATCAATTAGCAGGTATGAATCGTCGCCGGGAAGAGCTTGGCCTATGTAGGAGTATCTGGATATATATGCATACTACTTATAAGGCAGCCTTGGAGGTTATACGAAACCTACCACTTTGTATCTGTAAATGCAAAAAGTGCAACCTCAGGCCTCTGAATACTGTAAATAAAAAATCACAATTTAAAAATACCTTATACTTAGAATTCCCACAACAACTAACACACACCTATGACTCATAAATTGGGAAACAAATAAACATAAACTTGGACCAGAAGCTTTAGTATGGTATACGCTCAAGAATAAACGATGGTATCCTGGAGTATATGGTTAAAGGCCGAAAATCTGCATATATGTTATGGCCTCGACGAGGGCTATATGGTCTGTTAAGTATAAATTCGCGTTATTGAGCTAAGCATTAGAATAAACATCAAAAGGGCTTACATGAATCACAATATCTCCCATAAGTTCTTTTTGTGACTGTTGAGCGGCTATTCTAGCTCTTGAATAAAATAAATGTACACAGCGAGAAAAATTCCAGGTGCTTCAAAAAAAAAAAAAAAGTAGATTCGGAAGCACTTATACTAGTGTTATTGGCATCCCAAAAAGGTTTTATCGTATTGACCGCCGTACGTACCATTACGTTCGAAGGAATGCTTCACCATTAATAACTCATAAAATCTTACTAAAGAGATTGCAGATACTAGATAAAAATAGCAATATTCTTTAGAATGATAATCCTAACCTACTCAATAAGGCGGCGGCGACTCATGATTGTATGAACTGGGTTCGAGTTCCACTGGCAATTGGAGGGTATCAGGTAAGAGTCAAGTCAAACTGCAGATAACAGATTGCTCATAAAAAAGTCATTGAGCAAGTGATATGCAATTTGGTGGAAGCCCACTTGAAATTCTAGGTTCAATTACAGCATATTTTACCATGAAACAAATGAATATCTCCATCTGTATATGAATGTTAAGGGATAAGTTTCAAGGAAGGATAAAATCAACTCTTTTCCAAAAAGTAGGAAGATTTTTTATAACAACACCTTAATTTCCTTCCCGCCTGAAACTTTTGTTACCGCTTACGGTGGAAAGATATTTTTAATTAATTATTATGTTTCTCAAACTGGAAGTATCACAATATAGTGTTTCAGCATAGTCACATCTAAATGTAGGTTCCTATGTAACCTAGTTATAAATGGGTATACGGCTGGGTAAAACATTACACACGTCATACACTGGTAAAGTAAGTATCTAATTAGGGCACGTTGAATTAAAAGTTCAGTCATTAGAGTTCAGTTCATTAGGTGCATATTATATGCCGTAAATAATGAGAAAGTGCGTGATACAACGTTTTGTTTTTAAGTAGTGCTATGAATTTAAAAGATAAGGGACTGTTTTTTTTTTATTTCAATATTGTTTGAATTTTCGGAATAACCTTAACAATTTTAGTGGCCGCGAAATGGATCAATGATTACTATCATGAGCGAGTTTGCGTGTACCTACTACTGGTGGCCGCAATTTAGAGCTGATTTTTTTAGTTTGTTCGAAATTGCGGCCTACAAGCAGCACTTTATTAATTAGTCTGATTTAATGCATTACATATAAGGAAATTAGAAAGGCTATACTGCTAGAATGCTATATGAAGCATTTTCGGACATTCGACGAAGAAAATTTTCTATTATAATAGCTAGCATCAAATAAAAATATTTTAAAAAAATCATTGCGGGATAAATTGCCTGGAAGGCATCCTGAAGATGTAGGAAAGTCTGGACTGCAAAATATTTTTACGGAAACCGAAGAAAAAACTAGTTAAGTGGTGTGAGTCGCTAGACAAATGTTCCATTAAGTCCTGACAGTAAAAAATTTTGAGCAAAACGATGGGTGACCAGGGCGAAAATGTTATAACCGTTTCCTGAAATGTAATCCAGAGCTTGCGCATCTAATTTCCGAAGGCCTAACTGAACCCAGAGATACCTCCAGTTTCTGAAGAGTGAGCTGCAAAATTATATAAAGAAGATGAATGCAGGCGACTTGAAGAAACAGTTGTATTCCCCTACGTGCGACCACCTATAGGGATGTAGGCAATAGCTATGCCAGAAGACTGGTTTATATAATATAGGTCGTCAATCAGGCTGCCTGAAAATATATTGCGAATGGGTTAAATACATGGTTAATTAATGAACAAATTCAAAAACATGTGAGCATTTTTATTGACGGCAACAAGTCCCATTTAACATTGGATCTAGGCGAGTTTTTCAGCGGAAAAGGGGGTAATTTTATACGCACTTCATACCAGCACAACAAATATGCTACAACCAGCAGATTTCAGTCTTTTCAGCTACTCCAGCAAAAAAAAACGGGAGTGGTTAAGTGATAATGTTGCTTTAAAGTGATGAGACATCTTTGGATCTTAGCCGTGGATATTGTCAATATCTTTATTCAATGATCTAAGCATGTACAGGGTGTCCCACGTAACATGTTCCCTGGGCATTTTTCTCGAAAATGTGCGGAGATATCGAAAAAGTCCTAATAATAAAAGTTACGCATCGTTAGTCAAGGTATCTTCTGGCATAACCAAAGTCCTTGAAAAAGGACTTGGGAAAGGATATATTTAAAAAAATGTCCTTTTCGTCCTTATTAAGGATACATTTAGATTGCATTTTTGAATTCCGCAAATAAAACTAAAACGAAAATGTTATATTTAAAATTCCAGTTTAACCCTTTATTATCGAGATATAATACCTCAAATTGTACTTTATGCACCGTGTTCCTTTGCCTTTTTTCTCGAAAATGCACACAGATATCATCGAAGTGCTAGTAACAAAAGTTACACATCATAAGCCGGGCTATCTTTTGGTATGGTCAACATTTAAATACAAAAGCCACACAAAAAAGGATATGAAAAAAGGATATCTTCGGTTTGGTTCTTTTCGTCCTTTCTGAGGATGCATTTTGGAAAGACGGAGAGATAACATAGTCCTGGGGCATACCAGTATATTAGGCGACCAGATAAAAACTTTAAATCCATAATAGAAGAGAATGGAAGAGACAAGAGCTAAAGTTTGGAAAAAAGTATGTTGAACTAAATATAGCTTTAAGAAAGGCAAAAGTTTGCTTTATTCTTTTAATTTATAAAACGTTGAATTCCATTATGTTCTATAATTCCTTCGTGATTTGTTCCTTTTAATTAAATAAAATTTAAAAGATGCTGTTATCTAAAACAACACGATTTGAATTGAATTAGTTTTAATCTGAAGAATGTTAGGTTACTATGTGAATTTTATCACAACTTTTTATTTTTTAATGGCTTTTTCAATCTCGAATAACGAAATAATCAATGTAGTCGTATCTTTCAAAACGACATTTATATAACCCCATAACACCCTCTTATAAACGCAGTTTTTGCACTGGACGCAAATTGGCCCTTTACTGTATACAAACTGGCTTAGAGTGGACGCAAACTGGTAATTTCCGAATATAGTGATATTTTCAATTATTATGCAGAAACGATAAATGTTTTGAGTTTTTAATTTAAGTTAAAAGATAAATTTACAGCTTGTTATTCTAAAAGGCTCGAACACTGGAATTAAGTAAATTCTACTAAAAACTATTTTTTTTTAAGGATGAGATTTCCTTAAATGGACGCGAATTGGTGCATCTACCCTAGAAACAGTAAGCAAGGTGGCGTGAAGATAAGCTTTTTACTTAGTTTTTGTTTCTGATAACTAGGTATATGAAAAAACCTTAACATAGCACCGCCTAGCCAATTTTCTACTCAATTAAGCTATATAAAAAAAAAAAATAATGACAGCAAAAAGAAAATCGTCCAACTTTCTTCCTTTATGTCTGGAAATCGACTTCCTGACTTCATCCGGTTGAGAAGGATTGAATTGAAGCATTTTTCAAACCAAAAAAATCCTTTCAACGCGAATCAGCTTCGTCATATAGGTATGTATCTACCTACTTAATTACAAGACGTCATGCCGTCTACATCAGCATACATACATATCTATATTCTCGATTTTATGAGTTTCATGGTAGCTATATCAAGGCGCAGAAATAATATCCAAACGCCATGAAGTAAGAAGAAGCAAAATGGAAAAAAGCAGAGATAACAAAAAAGCAAAATCAAATCCGCGCTAATAATCCCAAATATCTCGCCGACAACGACATGCCCTTGTGTTTATGTATTGCCAACATAAAAGCATTAATTTAGTCATTATCTACTTAACGGAGAGCCATTTACCAACTTAGTGACGCCCACATTTAAATGAATGAGAATGAGGACCTGAGAAGGATAATATGCTTGGCATGGCATGGCATATAGATAAAAGTCCTCTTCCTCCATTGCAGTCTGTCTGGTTAAAGCAAAAGGCGGAGCTTATTTAGTCCTCCATTTGACTCGATGGGAAAGTGTAAGCAGCACAGCACATAACATTATCATCCAGCAGAGGACTGGGGAACTGTATAGCCGCTCTTCTGACGGGTAATCAATTTTTAAGGAGTGGCTTCTGCAATAAGTTGTTTTACTTGTTTTCCTCCAACTTAGTAGTGATAGCTTGGAACTTGGAAGCTTATCACCTACACGAAAAGTTTCCAAAACGTCTATGGAGTGCGTTAAGAAAGGTTCGCGACCTTTGAATTTGTGAATTAAATCTAATCGGTTTCAGTGATTATAAGGAAAGGGTGTAATATAGTTACTTCCGGTATTTGTGATAGTGCATTAGTTTAGAATAGAAGTGCATAAACAAACAAGAATTATTGAATAAAATACAGAATTTAATTAAGGTTTTTTTTTGGATAGATCTCTTGTGATTTGTTTTGTTTTCCTTTATTTATTGTTGTAAAATCTCGTCACCATTCTGAGTTCACTGTGGTCACCTTCGCAAATCGGGCTAGGAAACAAGCCCGACTTTGTGAGTTCATTATCGGTTAGTCCTTCAACACCGTCCCCTCCGGCAATGGTTGAAACATCATCACCGGGAATAGCAGTGAAACAATGCCCTAGTCCGGCGGGAAATAATAGTCATACAAATCAGAATAATAATAACAACAACAATATGAGTCCGCATACCACATCCAGTTACCTTACAACAGCAATGCTTCTTAATAGTCAAGGCTGCGGGTACTTAGGTCAACGATTACAAAATGTGTTCCAAAATCATCCACAGCAGGATGATTTTAATAGATCAGATATCGATCTAGCACATAGATCGACCAGTTCAGGAACGACATCAACTTCTCTATTTACTATAGATAGTATATTAGCGCCTAATAGACCTATACCTTTAAAACGGGCCGATAGTCCTGTATCGTCGAGTGGAAACTCAAGTTCTAGTCCTATTCGTCCGCAAAGAGTGCCAGCAATACTTCATCATCCTGGACTTCATCTCAGTCATTTAGCAGCTGCTGCAGCTTCTGGATTTGCAACACCGTCCGATTTTCTAGGTAGGTAACACAATAATTATGTACATAACTACATAGATAAATGCTTATGATTATTATTAGTTGCCATAGTAGGTATCACCAATTTATGTAAGATTTATTTTGGAATCTGAGAAGTGAGAAGAAAACTTAACTTGGTTGGGTAATATACCTATGTGAGTTTTCTCATCTAATCAAGGGTAGGATTGGTTTGTGATTTTCAGTATACTTCCGTAGGTATAAACCTAATTCAGTTGAACTGTAAGAAATATGATATCTATAAAATGCGTGAACAAGCTCGCACTTTATGTTTTTAAGGGAACTGGGTAGGTACTAATTGGGATAAATTAATATAAACCTGGGGATTTCAGTTATGTGCTCATTTGTGCTAAAATACTACCTACACTGTAAAATCAAACTTTAACGTCAAATTCGTGCTAACTATACTACGAATAATGTTCAAAAAAATCATTTGAGTCAATGTAACCATTATTGAGATAAGAAGTTTGTTACCATTTAAAGTTTCGCTCATTAAGAACTTAACTATATACAGTGAAACCTCTATAAGACTCCTAAGAATCCCATGGAACCAGAAAAATATTCCGCCGTAAACAGGTTTCCGCCTTATACGGGTTAAGGTGGATAGGAAAATAAAATTCTGACATATACGTATTAACTTAAATAAACAGTTCTCATTTATTAAGTAATGATTATAATAAAAAAATCGAAAAACAACATTGGATAAACACACGTCTTATCTCTTTCATTTTATGAATTGAGAAGCACAAATAAAATAAATATAAATATAATGCAATTTGCATTTATTTAAAATATCTATTAAATATTTATTTATTTTTTTTATTTTCAATAAATTTAATTGTAATATTTCGCAATATGTTCAAGCAAAAGTTTACAATTATAAATGATCTGTCTGTTCAGAGTAGTGTGTGTGTGTGTGTGTGTGTGTACAACTTATCTCATTGTAAGTATACATGGAATTCTTGCGTGCTGTGTGTTTTAAGATAAATGCATGAAGTATAACAGAGATTCGTTTGCAACTTCAAATATGAAACGGCAAATATTATATAATTGATTATACTGTTGATGAAGGCGTCGCGTCGTAGTGAATAGCATATTCGTTCATAATTCTAATGGTTTTTGATTGAGCTTTTAAAGCGTTAAACAATGGTCGACTCATTTTGGTGGCTCAGAAAGTATATTAAAATTGTAGACTCAGTTATATACATCAATTGTGAAGAAACTTAATGATTTTCTCAATCTCCCCAATATAGAATGAATGAATGAATTTCTTATGGTCACCCATTTGTGCAATTTTTATTTTTGAAGTGGTTTTTCGCACATATTTCTAGAACGGTTCGTCAGACAGAAAAAATGATTATAACCAATTTTATAGGATTTCATATTCTAAAGAAGTTTTTAGTACAATAAAAATGTCTAGAACTGAGAGTTTCACAGTATACGTAAAAATTTTAAATTTTTATATGGCAACACTAAATAGGGGTTACCCGAATTATTCCATTTTTGAAATTTTATTTGTTATTACTATGAAAACACCATGTACCAAATTTCAGCTCTCTATGTCGACGTGCTCTCAGGCAGTGTTCAAATATATAGTGGAAAACGAAATTGACAGCTCTAAAAGTGACATCTACCGAAACAGCGCGCTAATTAAAATAACACCTTTTATTGGAAAATCCTTTAGAAAACGAAATTTTTGTATGACAACCCCACGAAGGAGTTGTCCGATTGGTCCCATTTTCGAATTCAATTTTACTTTTTTTTTAAAAGTCCGTATACAAAATTTCAGCTCTCTAAGTGATTGCGTTCTCGAGATATCGTGCGCACAGACGGACGGACGGACAGATGGACTGCAAAAAACAAAATAACTTTTAATATTCCAATCCATTTTGCTCTACCATCATTATTTCGTGGTGTTACAAAGGAAATGACAAACTTTTTGGTATACTCTTTAGATTTCATCTAGGGTATAAAAACGTGCTAAATTAGACAAAACCTTCTTAGTATTGCCATATATAAATTCGGATTTTTTACGTATAATGTGAAAACTAGCAGTCCTAGACGTTTTTATTGTACTGAAAAGTTCTTCAGAATATGAAATCCTATGAATTGGTTAAAATCATGTTTTCTGTACGACAAACCTAGAACCTAGAAATATATGCGACAAATCACTTCAACAATCAAACTGGTTCAGATATGTGACCATACGAAATTACATACGGGTATTAATCTAGGGCAGGGGTATTCCTTTTAAGCCAACCTTGACCAAGTTTAATGCTTTATTTTGCCTTAGTGGTCAGCTATAGCAGCATGATGCTTGCTGCATCGATTGCCTTTAAACCTAACTTAAAGATCTTCAATCCTGTGAACTCTACCAATATGAATTTTGACAGCTGTTAATTGGGCTGTTGACTTGAAAATTGTATATAAATTTATATAGCAGTAACTGGCGAAATTTATGTGTAGATTTAGATTATTTATATTCGTGCAGACATTTGCCTCCCCTTCATTGCGACCTGAAAGACAATTATTCCATTTCTAGGTTAAGACTGTTAATAAAGTCTAGAATCATATAAATAAAAAATAAAATAAAGTCTAGATTCAGATTCTACATAATTGAGGTGGGGTAATCTCGCCGTGTGGATAATGTTTCGCAATTACAGAGTAAGTGCTCTGAAGTTTTATGAGCATCCTAGATGAAGCGGTAGGATGAAGTCTCAGTCAAGCCCAGATGTAGGTAGGTAGATGATACCGCAAGGAGCAGTAGCCTGAAAAGAGTTCTGTAATTATTTTAAGCTCTGTTCTCCTGAGTACTTAGGTATTCTTTTGTTTTTCCGTCAGGGGTGTCGATAAAAGTTTTTGTCTGACGAATTCCTTTTAGCCTTTCCCAATAAAGGGATTTTCATTATTCTCCCACTTATTTAGGGTAGTTTTGAGGTAATATTTAGACGTGCCACAAAATGGCGCTGGTCCGACAAGAAAGTTTCCCTTCCTATTTTGGCTAGACCATCAGCTAAATATTTCATTGACTTTATAGGATAATTTATGTGTAACTTAGCAGCTTTAACTTATAGCAGCGCAGCAGCAAAAATAGCTTTACCAATGCTTAATGAATTAAAATGAAGAAAACCTGTTCTAAGTAGGTACTGTAGTACGCTAAATTATGTGCAGTATATGTACAACCTGCCCTGTCAGCGAGTCTTAGATCGTACAATATCCTTATCGCCACATCATGAAAACTTAGACGAATTCTAGCTTTTCTATTTGTTTGAAGAGAATTGAATTATGTACAACTTATACAACTGAAACCCAAAAGTTTTGTATGGCAACACCAAGAAGGGGTTGTCCGGTTTAGTAAATTTTTGACATTTTATTTACTACTGCTATAAAACACTATTTACCAAATTTCAGTTCTCAACGTCGCGTCGACGAGTTTTCAGGCAGTCTGATGTACATTTGAAGATTATTTTAATTTTTCGGGTGTAGCAGTCAGTGATTAATAAAAACTTTTAATTAATCCTGTTAAAGTTCTTTATTGGCCTAACGTTTCGGCAAATATCGTTGCCTTCCTCAGAAACACTGCCATTTGTCTATACAAGTAGGCACATACATATACATATTTGCTTATTCTTACAATAAAATTGCAGAGTCTATTTTTAGGGTTTCGTACCCAAAAGGTAAAAATGTCCGTCCATCTGTCTGTCACCGGGCTGTAACTCATGAACCGTAATAGGTAGACAACTGAAATTTTCACAGTGTGTGTATTTCTATTGCCGCTATCATAACAAATAATTAAAATAAAATAAAATTAAAAATTAAAAGGGGGGAATACAAGAAACGTGATTTTTCGGCGTTTTTATCCTCGTTTTATTCTCATTCATTTTATTACCATACGTAGGCATAATTTTTTCAAATGACGCCTACACTTATGTGGAAAAATAAATAAAAAATACATATGTAGTGTTAAATTTTGTAAGATGGTACGGAATCCTTCGTGCGCGAGTCCAACTTGCACTTGGCCGATTTTTTTTTTTACTTACGGGCTATTCTAGCTCTCTAATCCTATCGAACATTAAATTTAAGTAAACACAAAAAAATAAATATAATAAAATCAAAAATAACTATAACACTTGCAATAAATTAACACAAAAATTAGGCGGGGTGATGGCAGTGCCCAAATATACAGTCAAAAACGAAATTTTTGTATGGAAACCCTATGAAGGAATTGCCCAATTCGTCCCATTTTCGTACTTACTTTTTTTTAAAGACACATGTACATAATTTTAGCACACCAAGTGAACGCGTTCTCGTGCTATCGTGAGGACGGACAGACGGACGGACGGACGGACATGAATAAATCAAAATAACTTTTAATATTATGTTTGGGTGTCCAATCTATTTTGATCTTACCAGCATTATTTCTGTGCGTTGAATTACGTTATGATTTCATCTAGGGTATAAGAAGACATTGAGCTTTTTTGAAGAAAATTTTATAACGAATCACCTATATGCTCTATCTACTTCTTTTATGGATGTTGTGGAAAGGAGTTTTAAAATTATAATATGTATATTTGTAATATAATATTATAAAAATTTAAAATATAATCATAAAAACTTATATATTATTAAATTAAATTAACATTTTATGTCAGAAATATCTATTACTTAGGTTTTACTTCCCAACCTTTGTGAAAGTATAAAAACAAAATATGTATATCAAATTATTCATTATGAAGTGCTCTACAAGGAGCTCAATGCATCTTATCCAAAAAATAAAGAATAAGGAAATTATAACATTTCAATTTGTACTAATTTTTTTACTTTACCGGTTATAATTTTTTTATTATTACAAAAAATCTATGTGAACCTACAAAATTGTTATGTACAGAGAAGAGATGAGTCGGAAAACTGATTGCACCCTTCTTTTCAAGAAGGCGGTCGAATGGGAAAGTGTGAGTGTCAGTTTTACACTCAATACTAACTCTCTATAGAAAAATAATTGCTGCCTATCCGAAATGCGCAGTTGGCCCTTTGATTGGATATGGAAATCGTGTGAAATAGTGTCGTACAAGTATTCCGTCAATAGTACACAAAAACATGAGCATTACCCTAATTATTTAATTGGATCGTGGTGCTAACTGCAATATAATGCTATTATAGTGCCTTTTTTCGATCTTCGTACTTATCGACTTTTATTATATAGATACGTTAATACAAAACTGTTTTTTACTATTCCGTTAGGGTCAAAATGAGCTTTGGTTTTGTATTACATTTACAAATGTGATCTTCAACCTGACTTGAATTGAAAAAAAAAGCACCTAACGCGTACACAATATTAAAAAAAAAATGATTTCGAAGCATTATCTTTACTTTTATATTTATTATTATTATTATATATTATATTTATTGTATTATAGGTAAAAACGATCTTCAACATAACTTTGCTGGTATAGCGTTGACTGACTATGTGTAAACAAAAAATACGCTTGAACGGAATTCTTCTACTATTTCACATGAAAAAATTGAGAGAAATCGGAATTCTTTTCCATCAGTTTTTAGTCTTTCGCTCCCTATAACCGCACTTGCCGTCAGTTGTGGATCGCTTTGTACAGCTTTCTCTTTTCGTTTCAGCATGAAAATTTCATTAGCATTCAGATATCGTCGAGGTTCTTTTATTTATATAATATAAGTTGTTGATCCCGTAAGCATTGTAAAATTTAGTCTCACATAAAATAGACATTATACACTTCTTGCTTGTATTACTGATGGTGTTTTTCATATAAAGGTCGCATTTCTTTCAAACACCATAATTTCCTAGGCTGAACAGCAATGTTTTGCAAATTAAATGGTTAAAGAAATTTTCGGGGAGTGCTAATTAGGTAGGGTTTATATATGAATAAAATTAAATTAAATATTCACCAGAAAACTGAATCTGAGATTAATTACCCGGCTATGATAATTTTTTCAACATAATACTTTTCATCAAAATACCCGGCTTTTGTGAGCTTTCGATCACAAAAAAGTGCAAAAATTTTACTTTTACTGAAAATTCCTTAGTGGTATAATTTTAACTTTTTTGAGAATAATTTATGACTAAAAAAGAAAAAAATAATAAATATGTAACAAACACTTTTTAAAAAACTATGTAGAGTTTTCCATTTAATTAAATATTAAAATTATTTTACATTTGTGTATAAATTTTAAATTTTTCATGGTACACAAAGAAAGCAAAGTAATTTAATTAAGTATTTTGTTAAAGTTTAGGAGTTCCAAATTTCATTGTTATTCACTATACTGTTAAAACTGAAACTGCCAAGGAGCTGATTCCGCAACTATGAAAAATTTGCTAGTGCACACGATTTAAAAAACTCACCGTGAGAGAAAGTGTAAACTTAAATGCTGAATGTTGTTTAAGTGAAAAAATAGTCTTTTTGAAGAATTTAAGTTCAGTTATAAGAAATAAGTTACATGAATTCACTAGTATTAAGGCGACTACTGCTTAGAAAAAGGTAAAATAAATAATATAACAAATATTAATTTTGAAAATAACGGTTGACAAAAACTCACAGGTACCTCTTCAAAATCCACGACCGAAATGTTGGGACAAAATTTTGACAGAAAAATTCATTTCCATTTTTGTGGAATCGAAACAAAGTGGTGTACATAAAATTTTGTGTGCACGCGTTATTAGTTTACGCGTTACGGAATCAGGGCCCAGATCTTGCTTTCTTTGTATACCTTGAAAATTTTAAAATTTATACATAAATGTAATATAATTTTAATATTTAATTAAATACAAAATGAAGGGAAACTATAGTTTTTTAATGCTGATTTAGAAGATTTGAAAATATTTTGTTTTGTATTTTCCATTTCATTTGATTAGAGTATAAATTTTGATTTATTAGAGGTCTAGGGGGGGGGGGGGCGATCGCCCCCCGCTGTATCCGCCCTTGGTTTTGGCCCACTATAAATAAAATTAAACATAAAATAACACAAGACAAGACATTTATAATTTAACTGTGCCGTAACTACGTTTTACGGGAGCACTAAAACTGCTGAATATGGCCCTTAATTTTGAAAAATATTATATATATTTAAATATGTATGTACGTATTTTTAGAATTAAAAAAAAAAGTTCGAAGATATAGCAACAATTCTGAAACTTATTATGTTGCTAACTAACAATAAAATGACCGATTCCTGTATTAGATGTTATCTGCTTATTCCTAATATTAAGGAGCAGGTAGTATATTTTGTTTCCGGTATTTATATCTAAATTTGTTATGCCAACGCTTGTGCTCATATACTATATGTTTGTAGAAGCTGATCAAATTGAAGGTGTTACAAAAATCTATCAATATGATTGTATTCTCGTTTAAATTCTCCACCTGTTCAAATTGTCAAAGCTGGAGTAATGCGTGTTCCTTTGGGGCAAAATCAGAGATTCGTATTAATATTATTCTTATTCCGATATTTAAGATGAAACTGGTCAGATTCCCAATTTTTATCTGCAAAATTTCAAGTGCATACAAACTACTTCAGATGTGTGTTTAGTGGGTTCCAAAAGCCCCCATGTACCGAATTATATCGAAATCGAAACAAATTTAATATTTTCCTGGACTATTTGTCATTGTAACAAAGTGAGCCGCAAGGATATCTATTTGAAAATCTGCTGTTAAGTTAGTATAAAAAAGGTATTATATTATTTGATTATCTGAATATCATAACATTATCAAATTCACCCAAGGATCAACAGACACAGTCGTGTCAAGAAAGCAATTTTGCTGCTCAGTTGGAACTTTTGTTGACCGCTATCTCAGGGAGGTGAAAGAGAGACTAGAGATGATGTTCAGGTTAATTTAGATTTTATCTCACTGCTTTCTCAGCAAGAGAACAGTTGATGATAATAAATTGTATCAAAATTCAAAGGAAATATATATGCTGAGCACTAAAATTTGCATAAAGGAAGCATGTATACAACCTTGATGTATCATATACATTTTAGAGAAGCAAAGTATTGCTGCATCCAGAGGAACGACTTAAACGACAACAGGCAGGACAACATTAGTTTTGGAACTTCCTTGCCTTACGAGCTTAAACCATGTTTACCTTAAAGTTTAAACTTAGTTGGCATACACAGTGAAAATGTTTAAACTCTATTTAATACATTTGGTAGTATTCGTTCAATTGTGAATTAAATTCGTTGTCGTCAAAACTGTGAACAAAGTTTTGTGACAACTGGCAAAACATGTAAGTGCAATTAAAACATATAAGTTGGCAAAATATGCTGTCATATGATTGTAATAGTAAGTCTAAACTGTTTGAATTGCGGTTCTCCTAAGATTACTAATTGGGGTTTTGTTTTTGGGACACCATAGGTGACCTTTTGCAATTACTACCTACGTATTACAAAACTTTTCAAAATTTATTTCATTTCCTTAAGCTTTTGTTGCTGAATATAAAATGCTCATCGTCTTATATAAATTAAACCCACACCCTCATGAAGATCAAACATAGTTTTTAAAGTCACGAATATAGGTAGGTATTGTAGAACAGAGAAAGCATGATCAAACAGATTTCTAAACCATAAGTTCAACATAATAGGGAGGGGTATCACTAGATCACCATACTAGAATCTACAGTGAATCTATCACGGGTAAGTGGGATGAATGTATATTAAGTTTGATGATAAAAAAACAAGAGAAGCACGAACAATAAATTAGCCGCCTTCTTATGGGATTCAAAAAGCTCGCCGCTAATGGAAAAAGAATCTTATTCCAAGCGAGCAGTAACCGTAGTTTAAATTGAGATAGAAATACCCATTTCAACAAAATAGTAAATAAAAATCAGTTAAGGTCGGTTCTACAGACCCGCACAGCTCGCTACACTAATGTGTCGTATGGAGGATATTGAGCGTTGACACTCTTCTTGAATACTTGGGTAGTAAATTAGTGGAAAAAGGTAGTAAATAATAGTAATGTTGCAAGGTACTTTCGCAAGGTTCTAAAAAATAAATAGACCTTAGTTAATAATCCTACAAGATTCCTTATAGTAAAAATAATTAATAAAATGAAAATAATAAATTAAATAAACATAATTAACATGATTAAAAGGACAAACAACCACTCAATTACGATAAGAGTGGAAATTATTCGTGAAAATTACAGGGAAATTACTTATCTGCGTAAGGAAACTGAAACCAATAACGAAATAATTAACTCGACGAAACCAGTTAATCAACCTATGTGGACCATCATTACCCATTATTACCTTAAACCCTACAGTTGTGGAGTATCTGTAAGGCGAAGAATAAAAGACAAAAAAGTTCCAAGCACACACAAAAAAACAGAAGAGTTTACATATTTTTTTTACATAAAAGAGGATTCGGCAAAAATCAAATTTATAGTTAAGTTTATTTTTAATTTTTGCAAGACTGAAGGAGGATTTTGAGGATTTCGTGCACGTGGAAGGAAACATTGCCTCGTAATTACCCAAAAGGGAATAAAATAAAATAATTGAGTATAAATCATATTAATATAAATTTTATAATTATTTAGTAAGTATGTAGTTCTGACCATACAAACATAACACAAATATTATCATCAACAAGTAAAAACAAGTAACTAGTAACTAACCCTTCTAACAACGCTACTTTTTGTTAGAAGTGTATTTTAGGATGGCCGTAGGGAAGACTAAATAAATTTCTTAGTATGTAATCTTATTCTGTTTTTGTGAAGAAGATCTTGAGTTTTTGTTGAATAATAACCTTTTCACAAATTTTAATAAATATTCTTTTTTAAAAGTGAAATACTTAACTATTAACTTTTCAGTAAATTAGTGTAAGCCAAGGAGACCTCTGGACTTCCAATATTAACAAAAGTAACATGGCACTATAAATTCTCCACATTGTTTTTTTGATTGATAGGGTTAAATTTGCTTTATCAAAATATAGAAATAAATTTCTTTTTTTTTTATCCAAATTAACAGCTGTCAAAATTTTACTAGCGATTTTGATATGAAATATTTGAAGGCCGCGTTGAATCTTTTCATCGAACTCGATACTAGGCTTAAGCGACTAACGAAATATATTTTTGTTAATATTATAAGCCAGGTAGTCAAGGGGTCTCTTTGGTTCACACTAATTAACTGAAAAGTTGTATCTTTAGGTATTTCACTTTGAAAAAAGAATATTTATTTAAGTTTGAGAAAACACTAAATTTTCCAAAAATTTCAAGGCAAGTTTAACAATAATGCTATAAACCTTAAAATAATGTGCCTCTTTATTATGATTTTCACCGAGAAAAATCACAATCTCTTCTTTGAGCTCAAAAACCCTTTTAATTACTTTTGCACGAGATAGCCAGCGTACTTCACAATAGGTAGTATAGGAGTGAGGTATATTTAGCTTCCATATCATCACACAGTTTATCCAAACAACCTAACTTTTAAAGGATTATTTTATTATATATTTTACAACTTTCGTAACTTTTGTAAAAATGTTATTAAGTTCCTCGCTCATATTTTTTGGCACAAGAGCTGCTCTATGAAGTATACAGTGCGTCCAAATAACTTCAGGGGCTTTCTTTTTAAGTAATGCTTGAAGACCTGCCTTGTGTCCTGACATTGACTGTGTTCCATCAGTACATAGTCCAATGCAATTATTCCAGTTTATATCGTTGTCATAAAAAAAAAGTGTCAATTATATTAAAAATTTCATTGGATGTGGCCTTTCCATCAATGGGGTGTCAAAATAATATATCTTCTATTATATTGGTTTCGGCAATATATCGGACATATGCAATTAAATGAGCATCTTTAGATATATCAGTTGCCTCATCGACTTGTATGGCGAATTTCGATTCTTATTCCAACTGTATTATCAGCAAGCAAGCAAGCAACTGTTTCGCATATGATTCGCCGAACATTATGTTAACCACATCAATAGCTGCTGGCAAAACTAGTTTCTCCTATTGTGTGTGGTTTTTACATTTCGCGGTTCTATAAGAAACGTGGTATGACGCTAATAATGCATTTGAAAGAACCGAAACAATTTCTTTAAACATAGGCTTTTGATTATTGAATTCATCTAATTTTCTATGAAAAAAATCTTTAGATTTACCAACATATTCAAAATGCATAGTTTAAGGTGCCGTTCTAATTTGCCTGCTCTCATACTAACTGCTGCCAAAGCTTTTGTACGAAACAAACACATTGCTTTTACCAAACCTATCTTATATTTATATAACATACTGTATTATATATATATATAAGTATATATAGTAAATAAATTCTGCCGAAAAAATTTTTCTAAGAAAAAATTGTGGCCTCCCTTCATCGAGTCGAGGCAACGTTGATGTTATATTTGAGGGAGGCATTGCTGGCTTACTCTTTTCTGTTTTCTTTTCTGTATTTTTGCCAGCCAAAACAAATTACCGCCGTCAGCTCGACCGCAACAACTCCATTGCTTGAAAATTTTTGGGAGTGGAGAATTTACTTTTGACAAATATTCTGTATGTTATATGTTTCTTTGCTATTATATATAAAGCTTATCAAATATAATGTTAGCTATAAAAGTTTATTTATATCTATACATTTTTATTTATGTTATTTTAGGAAAATACATTTCTGTTAACCTTTCGTGCCTCCTTCGCGCCTCCTTTTGCATTAATCCGCGCCACCCAGTTTGGAAATCTCTGATTTAAGGGATCATCAACAGTGTATAGTCTTTTTTGGTTTCCTATTTCAGGTTATAATAATTTTTAATTAATGCTTCCATATTGTTCGAACAACAAATGATTGCCCATGATCAGGGTGTTGGAGCGGAGCGATTACAACTGCTACAGCGCGGAGTAATAGTCGGAGGAATAGACTAGAGTAGTAATGGGAGTGGAGCTATACGTCGGGTCAGATATATCAACTCCAGAGCGTCCATGTCAGGGTCTCAAAGTAGAGAGATTACAATTACTCCAGAATGATCCCGATCCGCTGCAGCTTGAACGGAGCTGATTCCGGAGAGCACCAGAACAATTCCAGCTGTAGAGGAGCAGATACCGGAGCGGAGTAAGAGCCGGAGTAATTGAATGGTAGTGAACAAAATAGGTTAAAATTCACCTAATAATAATAATAGTTCACTAAGCTTGCAGTATACGTAAATCATCAATTTGTCGTTCAGCTCCAGAGCGATTTGCAAGAGGAATTTTTTCTAACTGCTCCGCTCCGGAAGCTCCGGAACATAGAAGTTAGAAAAAATTACTGCTCAGCTCCGGAGCGATTTGTTGGAGCAATCTTGCCCAACTGCGGAGCACAGGTGGATCAGTAAACTGTTCCGCTTCGACACTCTATTCAAGATTGATCATAGATTTTATTGCGCCCACTTCAATGTACATATCCTATTTTTCGTTCCCTATTACTTCACTGTATCCTGGACGGAACACAGCCATTAGTTTGATCGAATTTCGATTAAAAGTTACGTACAAAATATCTTGCCACTTTTGTATCCATTTTTATGTGAGCATATATCGGAAGTCATGATCTTTACAGTACAGTCAAGTTAGGGAAAATAATTTATGTCGTCTGACCTATATTTCCGATGATTACTAACACCTGTCTACTGTTCCTCCTTCTGATTTCCTAATTGAAACATCTTCTGTTCTTTCCTCTCCTGGTAAATTAAGCTTATTTATCATTACGGATAAAATTAATGATTTATAACAGAGTAAGACTGAGATTAGTGGATCTCTTCTGGAAGCGCTGGAAAGAATAATATTTACAGCAAATGAAATCGGCTCACAGTAGGTGTAACGAAACAAAAATTTCTTCTAAAATTGCTCCAGATGATGTAGTATGGTATATGAGCAGTTCGTCTCAAGAGTTTTTTGGAAGCTGGCAACAGTGCAATCATGTAAAGTAAGATTATTCTACAAGCTTAGACAACCGGTGCAGGTTCTCTACTCTTTAGAAACAGTTCCTCCATCCTAGCTCTAGCTATATTTTTTGTATAATGACATATTAGTTTTCAGAATCTGCAGACTTATACTCAGCTTACTTACTTACTTAGTACAGCTTTATAACAATCGTGTGCCTAAACTAGACTAAAATTTTATCAATAACTATTGTTTTTAAGATAAATCTGTATTTCAATATTGATTAATTTCTCCAAAAACCTTTCGAAGCAAACATTAATAAATTCCCTCTGCAAATTTCACATCCATCTAAATTGGTGTTGCTTGTATGTTTTCACAGGAATATTCAGGGATGAGTACGTCAGAAAATGCAAAGGTTACCAATATATACACGGGAGAAAGAAATTCTAAAAACTCTCATAATTTTTTATGCCTTTCGTTTATGTTTTTTTATGTAAGGGAATCTAAAACCAATAGAAAATATTCGTTATTATCCTCTTTTATAATGTTCATAGGAAAAATTAGAAAACAAATCCTTTAATGTGCACCCAACCTAACCACTGTTTAGCCCCGAGGTGTTTTAAAAATGTAAAACCATCAAGAAAATCTGACAAAATACTTCTCCTCCTCTGGGAGGCTAGAAAAAAAAAAACCATCTTGTGTTGTACTTGCACGCAATTTTTAAGCCCATCATTACCTGGGGCAAATTCCTTAATGCGCGACCATTGAACCGTTATAAGGATCAGCGTTCAGCAATAAAAAAAAACAGATTTTTTATTTCAGATATTTTTATCAAGCAGATTTTGCTTTGCATTTTATCGATTATCTGTCGGTTACTATCACAAGTTATCATCACTCAAGCGATCTCTGATCTCCTGTATGCGAGGGAGTCTAGAAGAAAGAAGGGGGTCTATCTAGTGTTGATGTATGTATTACAACCTTGAAACGAATTCTAAAAAAAATTAACCAGTCTCCATACATAATAGTGGTAGAAAGGATTTAAATTTCCTGATGTGAAAAAGCTCATGAACAAGATAACCACGATTCAAATGAAATTTTAAAAGTGCTGCAAAGTTTTGAAAGGTTTCGTTTTTGTAGAATGAGAGAAACGGTTCACGGGTCGTTTTTCATATCCTGTCGTCATAGAGGTAGAACGGAAAAATATATTTTCCTAGAACACAATGTTGAGGTGAGGTGATTTTGCTCCTCGTATAGGATATTTAATGTATAACGAGCTTTTTCGCGAGTTCAGTTGTTGGGATTCTTATAAGTAGGGTTATTGGGATTCAAAGGATTCTGAACATATGTACATACTATACCTACCTACCTATGTATGTTCCGAGATTTGAGAAATGTATAGGAGTATATTGCACTCGAATATTATTTGAAAATTCTCCATTCATAGAAAATTTTAATATTTATTCACGTTTTATCTCTGGTTTCTTTTAGTCGCATACCCAAACTTCTATCCGAACTATATGCATGCGGCCGCAGTGGCTCAAGTAGCAGCAGCCCAAATGCAAGCTCATGTTACCGGCCATGGAGGCTTAGGACATCATCATCATGCCAATCATCTTGGACATGGTCCACCACCAAAACGGAAACGACGACATCGTACAATATTCACAGAAGAACAACTGGAACAATTGGAAGCGACATTTGATAAAACTCACTATCCAGACGTTGTGTTGCGGGAGCAATTGGCCCTTAAAGTTGATCTTAAAGAGGAACGTGTCGAGGTAAGTTCAAGCGAATTAATTATTTCACTATAGATTTAAGAGAAGAGAAACCATAGCAATGCACATATGTATACCCATGTAGTGTTTCCTAAAGAATCCCACAATGGAACAAATACAACACGAAAATTTAGACATCCATTCCAGATTCAACCCCTCAGCAGTGTTCTTTTGTCCGGAGTCATACTATGTATTAAATTGTTGGCTCTGCCTGCTGAGATTGTTGTTGCTCAGTTGTTTGTTTAGAGCTGATTGAGGACAAATAAACCTCAAGGAATAAGGGACTTCGCCTTCGGCAAAAGGGGACATCAATTTAAGCGATTTGTATTAAATTAATCACCAAATGATGATATCCGGCGCAGAGTGGTGGTATTGGGTAAGGGTCTTTTTCATATTTGCTGATCTGAAGCAAATTGAATGTCAACTTGGTAATTAAGTACCGGGAGATAATGTGTGAAATTTTCAAGATGAGAAGATAAGATAAGTTAAATTCGTGTTAATAATAACGAGTCTCTTATCGTTTTATATATTTATAAGAAAAAATTGAAGGGTTTCCAATTCATGACGCTCGCTTTGATTTGGGCCGTATTAAAAAAAAATAGAAAAAAAATTTAGTTAGGATAAAGTTTATCTAGGTTTTGATGTTATAACAATTATTTGTGGTCGAATCTCCTCCATGAATGAAAGTAGAGAGAATCTTATAAGTTTTTAAGGCGGAGATTATAGTACGAGAGTAGAATCTCTCCAGTGAATAAGTGTACTATTCCAAATTCCCACACTTATGTACATATATAGCTTGTCACAGATAGAGATAGATAGTTGGGCTCGATATAAGTAAAAAATGTAGGAGTGGTAAAATGCGTCGTTTGTGAGGTAGAACCACTGACATGTGTAACATCAACATAGACCGCTGATACTACTGAAATCGCTTACATTATCATGGGATCACTTTTCTATAGTTGTCTCTTTTTCAGGGACCGAAAATAACTGGTATTTTGAAAATTTTAAACAAAAAAAGCTGGGATAAATCATGGAAAATCGTGGAATTTAGTGGAATATACTAAAAGATTTCTCGTGAAACCCGTTTCGATACCTGTAAAGCTTTTGAAAACTTAACTTTTTATTAAAAAAAAGCTAAAAAACCAAGCTGGAAAGGCTTTTTATTTTATCTGGCAAAAATAAAAAGCCAGCTTGACATTTAATTTTTTCGAGCTGGAAGTAACAGGTTTTGAAGCCAGAAGTATAAAAAGCCAAGCTGACTTCTTATTTTCAGGGACCGAATAAGTTATGAATTTTTACGAAAATATTTACTTGTTTATCCTGGCCGGTAATAGTTTTGAAGCTAGAAAAGCAAGCGCAACGGCTTGATACTTTTTTTCGGTAAAAATATAAAAAGCGAGCCCAGCCTTTTTATTTTTTCCAGTCAAGCTGGCTTTATATTTTTGCCAGATGAAATAAAAAGCCGTTCCAGCTTGGTTTTTTTAGCTTCAAATTATTATCGGTCAGGAATAACAGGTGAAGTTGGCTTTTTTCGTAAAAAGTCATAACTGATTCCGTTCCCGCTCTTTTTGGTTTAACGACCGTATTTCGTTGAACTACAACTTAATAAGTTCTATACGAAATCCACGACAGTTCAGTGGATATTCCTAATGAATATATAGAATAGATATAGATGACAATACAACATTTGTAATCCTTTCTCTGTCCCCCATAACTACTTTTATGGATAGGCAGACAAAAATTTCTTTATTTTATTTCCTTAAAAATCCAGTTTAAGGAATATTTGATGTTATAGGAGATAAACTTCCAATAAGAATATTAATTTTGGCATTTGTTGAGCTTGTAATATGATTGTTAAAGCGAAAATGGAATTTGAAATTAAGTGAACACATATGAAATAGAAGATCAAGCAGTCCATGTTTTACATGTCAATGGGTAGAAGGGTTAATGATAAACTTTATTTTTCTACTCGTACTAAAAAAACACAAATTATTGCGTTTTTTTACCATACCTGACTTAGGGCAGGTAATTTTCTCTGACCTTAAAATATAGGTATATTAAAATTTTGTATTATACAAGATATGTAGGCGTATATAAAAAGCTAATTAAAAGAGTCAAAAATAAATTGTTTTATAAGAAGAAATACAGCTTCAACTCTGTCATTTAAAGCAAATTTGTATCGTTAATCAACAAAACCAGAGCAAAGTGTGTTCAGGAACGACGTCATAGTTCTGAATAACATGCAAATACATGAGATATACTATATGAAAGTGGTTAACTGGGCTCGTATGTTTCAAATGCGATAGTGTAAATTTTTATTTTGATATTTATTGTCGAATGTTATTAAGGGAAAAATTTTGTATCACTAATTTATAAGTTATTTTAAATATAAACCATTGGCACAATTTTGAATGCACATGAGGTTTTTATACAGAGTATACTAAGTTTGTAATTCCGTTTGTTCACATGGAAATAATAATGGTGATTGGACACCCAAGCATAATATTAAAAGTTATTTTGATTTTTACATGTCCGTCCGTCTACGCGATAGATAACTCGAGAACGCGTTCACTTAGAGAGCTAAAATTTTCAACACGGCCTTTTTAAAAAAAAAAAAAAAAGTAAATTTAAGTTCGAAAAGGAGACCAATCGGGCAACTCCTTGGTAGGGTTGCCATTGCCATACAAAAACTTCGTTTTTCACTATATATTTAGACACTGACTGAGAACGGGTTCACGTACAGAAATAAATAAATATACATACTATCAAAACGATCAGTCCTAGACATTTTTATTGTAAATACTAAAAAAGTCTTCAGAATATGAAATCGTATAAAATTGGTTATAATCATTTTCTCTGGCCGACGAACCGTTTTAGAAATATATGCGAAAAATATAGTTCAAAAATCCAACTTTCGATGACCATACGAAATAATTACATACGGGCATTCATCTAGGGTACCATAAGAATTGGTCTTATACCCATTCTAGCTTTTTTTACTTATTTTAGCTCAACCAAAATTACATTGGCATACAGGTCAGACGATTATCTAATCCTGGCCTGGCTTACTTACATGCCAGTAATTTGTAGTTAAATTCACTACAGTTCGGTGGTCGACGTATCAGTGAAAACACATGTGGTATTTACTTTCTGCCTGAATAGCTTATTAGATTTAAATAGAGACAGGTGAAGTAAAAATTCAAGAGCGACCGTAACAGATTATAATGTCGAAGCAATCCTCGGGTAATTTAGACAACAAAATTGATTCATTGGGGGATACATGAACATGGATCTAACTAAGAAGGTAAACACGTAGTAAACGATCCTCGGTTTCATGTCGAATTAAGGCTTTTGCTCATTGGGGAAAGTTACTATTAGCTGCGCTCATTTGGTGATCTAGATGCATCCTTTTAGTTAACTTCGAATTCGAGTACATACCCGTGGGGAATGGTATTGTACATATGCTCAAATACTATGTACCATGTTCAAAGTAAGTCTTATTGTAAAAAAGGGTTTTGACTCTATATACGTACATAAGTACTTTGTGTAGGGTTCGGTGGGGTAAAAAGTGCTGCGGGTAAGAAGTGCCACTTTTAATATCTCGTAATATAAAAAGGCAATAAGAAAAGAACGTACATGCAAGGACTGCACTTGGCGTGGGGTAATTTTCGCCACATAGCCAGTCGCTGCCAGGCATTAGATAAGAGTGCACATATAATGTGCTATTAATTTGGCAAGAAGTAAAAAAACATCGTGTTGGATATTTTAGTTTCTTGCTGAATGTGCTCATCATGGTTAAGTAACGTAAGGACCTTTTTATGCTATTTTCCTTGTGACCACTCTGATACTACTCAAAACTATAAATGTTTTGTTGTCATTGTTTACTGTCTAAAGACATGTACTGTTTGGGATAAAAAATGCCACGGGGGTAAATTTTAAGTATAAGGCAGATAACAAAGACTAAAGGTTATAGCTACCTATTTAAATATTAATAACAACATGAATTGCAATGCGGCTACAAAAATTTTTCCAAAAAGTAAATATAAAAATAACATTTTAAAGTGATGCAACTAAAATAAGGTTCGACAGACTATCATATTAAATTAGAATGCTCGTCTGTGTTGAATATTTATGATTATTTTTGAAGTTATCAATAAATATCGATAACAACGTTTTATTCTATCTTATCAGGATGCAACCGGAAGAGTGGTAAAAAGTACCGAACGACTTGCACATTTAAAATTAATTAATAACGTAAAATAATAAAATTTTTTTACATATATATATTTTTTTTTGAAATTGGTGTACGTTTATATTATCATATAATTTGATCTAAAAGTTTATGATATATTGATGATAATTCAAAAAGTGGCACTTCCAGCCCCACGCTATCTAGCTCTATTCCTCCAAGAATATAGTGTCCACATCTCATTTGAATTTGTTTCTTTCTAGAAAATTACGACTATGTTGCATATATTGAATATATCTGCATAGAAATTCTCTGTCGAAAATTGTTGAAGAGCGTATGTAGATATATGTACTCCGAGATGTTGGATTAAATAATAAGAAATCATTATGTATGTAGTTCTAAAATAGCATACTAATGAATGAATGACAATTTCGTGACGTGTTTCTATTACAGTTCCTCTGTTAACTCATATAAGGCATAATATTACGAAAAATCTAATAAAAGTATTCTAATATGAATAAGATGTAGATTTGTTTTCGACGTCAGGTGATTTGACAACATTTCACCAATGCCTTTTATCACGTGTCGTAGAGCAATGGGGGAAAAAGTGGCGACTAAGAGCCCCCGACTGATTCTCTGATTATATTCTATTTAGTTTCATCTGACATATTGTTAGCTGTGGCTTATCGGTGGTGTGGAGAAAAGTCATTGACGTTACATCAAATCAAACAATCTAAAAATATTGGATAGAGTGTATAGGTTTGCCTACATGGAGCATGCGAGTTACAATCAAACTGAACCTAAATCCGGATTAGAGTTGAATCAGTTAGTGTTTTTCTTGAATTAAAACAACAGATTAAATTCTATTTATAAAGTTTTAATATAATTCACACTAATATTAGTGTACCTACTACTGATGTCTGATGGTTACAGAAGCAATAAAGTGTATAAAAGCAGTTCATATAGTTTACAAGAAACAATAGAAAGGCAAACTGGACTAATGCAGTCTGCCATATACTCTTTATACAAAGTGCTCGAAGATGAAGACAATCATCAATCAAGTCTTTGTTATTCAAATGCCGAGATAGAGAGGAATTCAGTGTAATGAATACACTGATAAGCTTGCATAGTTCCGGTGACACACGATGATACACCGTACTAAAAACCAGTTTTTTTAGCACTATTTTAGAACATTTTCATGTATGGTATACCTCAATTTAGAGCAGAGGGTTAGACTCGGATGATACATGAGTGTTTTATTACATATGTATGCGTGTACTCTGTTTGGTTGCCTATAGAACATATGGAAATGATGAATTTTACTTGCTGCCTCAAGAACGTGTATCAACCGTGTATAAATTTTATGTACCATGGGCTGATACACATTCGATACAAAAACCGGTTTTACGTCGTGTCTAGTTTCGAGTGTGTATCATCGTGTGTCACGGGACTACTAAAGGGGCAAGTTGGGCAGCTCATTTATGCACTTATAGGCATACATACAATTCAGGAGAAAAATGACAAAAAGTCTGTGCAGGAAGCCAAACCTTTACTCAAATCTTTTGAGGTTAAAAACTAGGTAAAATATCATAATTTTTTTTTATGAGCAACTTCGGTGATAATCTAGAAGAATGCTTCCAAATCTAGTCGCGGTTGTCTTTCAAAATGCGCTTATTATATTGTTTAAGTTTTTTCGCCTTTATTCTTATATCGTTTCATCGGACGATAAATATTTATTTCATAGCCATTTTTATAGGTAATTTTATTGGGAAGTACTCTTCAGTACATTAAAACGTTTGGCACTTACCGTATTTCTAGAATACAAGCCTACGAAGAAGTTGTCCGAACAATGGGCAAGTTCGGACAACTTCTTCGTAGGCTTGTATTCTAGAAATACGGTAAGTCCCAAACGTTTTAATGTACTGAAGAGTACTTCCCAATAAAATGACCTATAAAAATGGCTATTAAATTAATATTTATCGTCCGATGAAATGATATAAACGATCTACAATTTTACAAAAGAACGGAGATTCCTGCTAACGTATTTTCGGTTAGTGTAAAATAATAATCGTTAAATACTTGTCCTAATACAAATAGAGAAAAACAAGAAATTTCTATGTCAACTATACAGTTGAGCTATTCGCTTTTATTAATTTTGGAACCTAAGCAGCCCTTGCTGCTGTATAGGGTCAATAAAGTAACCTTGCTTTGGGTTCCTGATCACGAAGGAATGGACGGAAATGAAAAAGCGGACAATCTGGCTAAAACCGGGGCCGAAAGTCCGTATATTGCTCCCTAGTCCCTACCCAACATTTGGCTTATCAAAAAGGCACTTTAGGGTAACTACAAAAATGAGAAGACAGGCAACTGGATCTCATTTGCCGTAGCGCACCCGGTATGAGGAAAGTGAAGAAATTCTCGCTCTCCTCTTCAGACGGCGCAAACTAATTGGTGTTGGCAGACAGTCGCTCAGTTTTTGAACAATGACCCAATCCAACAGCGAACTGTGTGAAGATAATATGAAATCTCGAAGCATAACAGCTTTAGGTTTGCAAATCACTGAAGAAGCATTTATTTAGAGAAGAACACAATAGATAAACTCTGGCTGCGGTGTCCGCATTCTAGTGACCTAGTAGCCCCTACTCTTAGCTTATGATAGGTTTCCCACTGCTCCACTCCGTTTCAGATACTATTGATTAAAAAAGAAACGTTATAAATACTAGCTTTTCTATCGAATCTAAGATGCCCACACATACTGTATCCAAAATTTAACACGCTTTGAATTTTTTTTACCTTTCTTACACCTTTTAAAGAAAAACGCTAATATATGCCTAAAGCTAAGGGTGGCCAATTATCTTCTGTTAACTAACTTTTCAAGCCATTTTCACTAGTTAGGTTTGAGGAAAGATGCAAAAAATGGAAAAGGGCCGCATTTTGGTAATAGGTAATTTTAAATGCTTCCTAAATTACTATTTTTAAACATTGGAATTCTCCAAAAATTGTCTACTTAATAAACAATATTTATTCCACCAATCAATTTTTATAAATAAAAACCCGTGCAGGAAATTTCTGCTATCTATGTCTACGTAGGTACTCTAGAGGTATTGTGTGGACATACAGACAGACAGATGAACATGCAACCAACAAAATTCTTTTGAATAATATTCATGTTAGTTTAATTTTGCTGTATCATCGCGATTTCTAAACGGAATGACAAACTTACTATACCTTATGATTTCATCTAGGCCAGGTATAAAAAGCCCCAAATACTGGTGCCAATCATATCAAGTCGTTCTCCTAATAAAAGTCTTCTATTAATGATAAAACAAATGGATAATCCTGAATACATAAGGTGTGGAAGAAGTCTTTCTGTGTACTTTTGATTAAAATGAACAAGTTTCAACTTACACTAACTTCCTTCATAAACTACATGAGACATCAAGAATGAAGTGAGCAGCAATTTTTAAATTTGCAAAGACTCTCGGTTGGATAACTTTAGGTGCTCTTAATAGCATAAGAGAATGACGAAGGATCTAGTCAGAGGCCTAGGCTCAGAAAACCAAATCTGTCCGGGTACGTCATAATCTCTGCCAAAACCAATCTATCCTTACCTGTCTTAATTTTCTACTTTGCTTGTTGTTATCTAAATTTCAATTGATTCATTAAAAGAGTTTGTTCCTCGCAGAAATGAACTCACATTCTTGTATATTTCTAGGAACATTATTATTTTGCAATCCTGTTATAAATATGCCCTATTGGTAAAGATATTGTGTCCATTTTATTGAAAATATGTTCAGTAATACTTTAAAAAGTGATTGCGTAATAAATCGTAAGGTGAACTCATATTGAAAACATTTAATGAAAAATATGTTCAGAAATACCTCAGTAAATGATTGCGCAATGAATCGAAAGAAGAAATCATAACGAAAATTTACATTTACTCGATCAATTGTTGAGAGAGATAATGGAAGAAATTGTTTTCATGTTTAATTCTGTAAGGTAGCTGTAAAACTGTCACCCCAATGTGCTGCACATTTTCATTTCATCAATTTCGTTTCTATACAAGTAATATGAATTTTACACACAATCAAAATAAGATTTTGATGCGGCTTTTTCTTTTGTTTGAATTCATTTTCAGATGAATTTCTGAATTTGGCGTCAATATAAGGTCTTAAAATTTTACTTAAGAATCTTCTAAGAAGCTTAGCAGCACAATGGCCAAGCTGAAAACAAAAAGGAAATTCATCTGGATATCGCCTGTCATAAATATGTCTGATTCTAGGCATCTTTTCATTTAGGTATATATTTTTTTGGTTCAATGTTCTTGTTGTAAAGCATTATTTTTTGTTATTGATTTTTTGATCGAGAAGCAACAAAATTATGTTATTTTTTAAATATTGAACGAATTTTGTTTTATGGCGCTCAGATGCTAAACTGTGTACACAGTAAAAAATGTGCACAAATTGTTACCACAAAGCTTAGGTATTTTTCGATAAGATTAGGGAATATTCTCTAAAATGTAAGGAATATACCCTAAAATGTAGGTTTTTGTCCATAAATTTTAGGGAGTATTCCCTACATTTTAGGGAATAGTCCCAGTATTTTTTACAGTGTACATTGTACATATTAAATTGCGGTATTTTTCTATTCTGTAGTCATCATGTGATAAATAGATGAAACTCCTATAAAAGGTATAGCGGAAGTGTAGACAACTACTAGGTATATCACAAATCTACTATTTCTTGAATTTCTCGTTTTTAGGGTTCCATAGAACAAATGGAAAAAACGGAAGTCTTATCGCACGTGCGTCCATCCGTCTGTCTACCATAAACGTTTTTCGTGAAAACGACATGACGTATGAGTTTGAAACATGGAAATGTGTTCAGTGATGCCAGATTGTGACATGGACTAACCGCTCAAATGAAGAGAATAGATTGTCGAAAAGGCGCCAAAATATTTTTTTTTAATATAAGGCATCCCAACAGCCAGCATACATTTATTTCCATATTACTTCCTTCACAAATTTGAGTTTATTATCTATAATGAAAGGTTTTTAAAGAAATTCAGGTATAACTAGTCGAGTCTTAGCAAATTTATCCAATAGTTACGTAACAATTTTCTGCCATGCGTTTTGTAAAAGTATAATTACGATTGTTTAGCTAGTTAAACATTTTTTTTTTATTTTCTGAGTGTAGTAAAAGGTCAGTTTTTTAAGTGATAATAAAAATGACAGCGTAAGTTTTCACTTAGTTGGAAGACTGAAAGCAAACATTCCCATTAATGGAAATTTGACCACGGTTAAACAAGCGTTACATAAGCTTTTGTACAAGCATTATACAGGGTGATTCAGATCAAGATACTTTCCAGTATACCACGCGATTCCTGGAGGTAAGCTGATCAAAAAATTGTTCCACATACTAAGTTACATTAACAACGCCGAAGTCAGCGTGGCTTTACGAATTACGATGATATTTATCATGATACAAAGATAACAAGGTATGGCCGATTCGAGAGGAATTTTTTGTGTTGCTACGTCATGAGGTGACTAAAGTCCTTTCCAGCGAATTTGTTTGGAGTTTTATTTTATTTTATTGACTGAAATACGTTTTGAAAATATTAAAACATTAGTTTCTTCGTTTAAATCACTTCGGGAAAAGTAATTATGTGCTAGTGGAAAAGCAAAGAAATTTTAAAATAGATTTTTTTTTTTCAGTTGGGATAAGGACGATTGAAATTGAGACGAACAAATTTCTGACAATTGTCGCCGAAGGAGGCAAGCAACCAATTGACAGATTTTCTGGCCATACCTTGTTAATCTTTGTATCATGGATATTTATTAGTTGTTTACAACATTTTTTTTATATACATATAAATAGAGCCCTAAAAGCGCAGAAAAATCATTGTCCAACCCAATTGGGCATTTGGCACTTTTCATGAAGAAGCGCAAATTTTGTAAAAAGATAGCCCAATTTGCGGAAAAGCGCCCAATCATCACTGAGTGTGTTAGGTCTTCATGACCCCGGGTTGGGTTGGGCCGCCTCAACTTTTTTTTACATCTTATATCGTTTCAATGGGTTACACTTTCAAGGATTAAAAAAATATCAAAATTTGTTGGTGAATTGGTTCTAAAGATATAGTCAAGAATAGAATAACATGAAAACTATAGCTTTTTTCGTTAGTCTCATGTTTGGTGAAAAAAAAAATGCTTTTTGTGTTAACTATAAGAAATCTCTTATTAATAAGACCAACTCTTATAAAAATACTTTGAACATTCTTTTACCATACCTATCCCCAAAAAAGCCAGTAAACGTGAACTTTCTAACCATATGCATATTGCAAAATTATCTTGCATTCCCAAATTATTCGAATCTATCATTTACTCAGTTATCAATTTCCTGTAAAAATATGCTCTCTTTAAACCTACATGGGTTTATTTTCGGCAGGTCTATAATCACTTACTTGTTGGGATTTGTCTGGGATACCTACGATTGGTGCATTTGCAAAAGGCTACCAGACTGGTTGTATTTCTACAGACTTTAGTAAGGCGTTCGACAAGTTATCTTACCCCATGATATTGTTTAAAATAGAAAAGTGATGATTTCCCTCTTTATTTCTAATCTAAAAGTTTCATAATGACCTTGAATGACGTATTTACCATAGAAAACTAGATAATTGAAGAAAACCGATTTTCGTGACCTTTGACCTTGAATATCTGGTGACGCAGACACGAGATTATATGAGATTTTTTGTCCAGTCTTTAAAATGCCCAAACAAAGGTTTATACCAATTTACAGCTTGTTCGCTTCTATTCCGAGGTTTGCCACCTTTTTTGCCTCATTTGACTGGGCTATAGATACTTTGCTGTAATTCACTACATTCTATAGTTGAATAATTATGTTATGTAGACGAAGAAAGTTCTGCACATAATACAACGTGCTAAATACTCTACAATAGTATTTTCAAAATTCTTTGAAAATTTAGGCTCGGAATCTAAACAAAAATAACAGAAAGTTTGAGATGCCTAATAAAATCATAAGATCTTGTTAAAATAATGTTTTTTCTTCATTACAATAATTTTCACTCAATAGAATTATGAAAAAAAAAAATAATATTACTAACCGAAGTGCTATAAGATGCATGGCAAAGAAGCTGGCATATGCATATTAAAATTGTTTGCATTTTGTAACTGCCATTATGAAAAATCCTTTATGCCAAAACCTTTAGAAGAGAAGACAAATAGATAGACTGAATGGGTACAAAAAGTGGTTGTCATCTTTGGGTGCCGCACCACCTCACTTGAAGAATGCTCAGAGTAGATGAAAGTTATCTACGAGTTGAAAAGTTATTCTATTCCTGCTACTTACCATCAATCTCTCAAGTGGACGAACGGTGGTAGGCCACACATTGTGTTGTCATTCAAGCGGGGAATTCAAACATACCTAATCCTTAACCTCAAGTGGTTCAGGTGATTTCTGTTTTCTCTACGTTTTCTAACCATCGCATGTTTTGGCATGCAATGGCTTCGCTGACACAATTCCAAGCGGAAAAGTGTTGTTTTCTTTTTTATTTTTATTTTTGTGTTATGAAACAAAACTCATTTGCAAAACTCTTACATGGTTCGATAATTTTGCATAGCCCAATTTTTTGGTGTTAAAACGGAATCGTAGGAAAAAGCGATGTAATCAAAAATCCATAAAACCGTAAACAAGAATTTATGAAAATCACTTGGACAAGTTGAAATTAAACAAGAGCTACTGCTGCTACTGTTTGACCAAAGTAAACTCTTCAGAGGGGATCTGCGCATCACAATTAGATGCCAAGACGATGCCAAGATGATGCTTGCTTAAAGAAGGCCATTCGTTTCAAAATTAAACGGCCACCTAAGGCAGTAGTTGAGTGATAGAGTTAAGTCAATAAACAAATAAAGAAAAGCTAACAGAAAAGCAGGTAGTCGCTATTACGTACATATATAAGTAGCAGGCCATGGAGTGAGAAGAATGTACAACAATTTGAAAGAGAGATAAGGCTTTTGTTAACCATCCGGCACTTCATAGTTGTTCTTACTTAGAGTTCTGAATGACATGAGGCCTTAGGAAATGCTGCGTCACTACAACGATCAAAATCATACTCTAATCGGTGGTCTTTTTTTTGGTATAGTATTTATGGCAAATTTAAATATTTAATTTTCTTAATTAAGTGGTTTGAAATCTATTAATCTGTGATTAATTGGAGATTATTGATCTGATTTATGGAAAGTTTTATACAAGCATTAATATTAATTAAAATAACTCTTAATACACTTTTTGAACGTGTATTTAATTATAAGAGAGTTTACGCTTCATAAGAAATGATTTAAATTAAATTTATGTTATCGAATGGATAAATGCTCATAGTCAATTGTATTTAGAACACTTATGGAAAAAGAGTGGATTTGTACATAATTTGTCCTGTTTGTCGTAAGGTGCGAAGTCATTTCAATGACTAACAATATTGTAACTAACAAAAGTGTGGCCAACTATAGGAATTCTACATATTAACGGAGGGAAGACGTCGGAGTAATAGCAGTTATAGACTGTCACAGAAGAATTACAATAGGTACCGTATACAGGGGTAAGATTACGGCGGTCATAGCCCCCCAAAGCGCCATATAACCTACGCGGTGAATTGAATTGGGAAACACAATATGGTGTTGGACTGTAGAGCGGGATGTAAAAGTTTAACAGGACGATTTTCGTATTGTACGGACACAATGTGTTATCTGACGCTGGCATTTAATGCTTATGCTGGAGCGTACTTTTCCCAATTTTTAACTTTAGCACTGCTGCGTCAACAAAGCCAATCTGTGGCGACGACTGGACATTTGTTTGTCTTCTTATGAGTAGTAATAGTGGGTATAAAGGCCAATCTACATCGAGAGCTACACGCTTCAAGCTACAAATGTCAGTTTGCACATATGGCGTACCGTAGAAAGTGCTACATAAGCAAATTTCTAATTTTGTAGCTGTGGCTGCAATAACACAAATATGATAATGAAGTAAAAGTCATGTTTCATATCAAAAACATTGTGTGGTTACGATTAGTCAATACGGATAAAGAGCACGTATAGTGGGAAAAATATTAATTTTATGCAAGGCAATACGATATAATGGCATTACAAACTTGAAAAACTCTCAAAGAAAATTTCATTTTATTCATGTTAAGTTGTCAGTACGAATGTGAAGCTTGTAGCGCTCATTGTAGCAGATTGCGCTTTATGAAGCTGAAATAGATCTTCATGTAGCTTGTAGTGTGTAGCTCTCGATGTAGATTGGAGCTGTTAGTCATTCGCTCGTAGATCTTAGTCTTTGAAAAGTGTACGAATTTCTTAGAAATTTATTGTGTTTTTATATAGTGTCGAAATGTCATCTCATACATATCACAGGAATGATAAGTAATTTTGGAATACATATTTATTTGATTTTGTTCAAGAAAGAATTTTTTGGGATATCTCCGGTATATAGCAAAAGCTAAAAAATGTTCTAATTTGTTATTTCATCACACAACCCATTAATTTTTGGTGACAAGTTTCAAGTCTTGGTTTGACTCATCAACAGGTCCCAAATAGCGAAATTGGGTGATTTGAAAAACAAATGAAAAAATGAAAAAAGAAGGAAGAAATGACTCAGCACTGCACGTACATGATCAGAGCATTTCATTCTCTCATTAAGAGCGACACCGAGATTCGTAACTTCGCTTACCCTAGTCAATATTTCACGCCCAAACATGATCTGCGGAATATCAGTTTCCAAGCTGTTATTGGAAAAAAATATATATTTCGATTTATTGGCATTTAACATCAAAACGTTACGTTGAGACCAATCGTAAAGTCGCATTAAGTCATCGTTAATCCTTACAATGGAGTCTTCAATCAGCCCGAGAGGTCTGCTATTGTATATTTGTAAATCATCTGCATATAAATGGGCACTAACCTCTTGAACAATGTCAGGTAAATCACTGATGAATAAGGAAAAGAGCAGTGGACCTAAAATAGACCCTTGGGAAATGCCACAGAAAAGTGGCTGTAAATCAGAAAGATGATCGCTGACTCGCACTTGCTGATACCTATCGCCTTGGACGGTACTAAATGAAAACCGAAAAAATGTTTGAAGTTTGTTGAGGAGCATAGAGTGATTTACACAGTCAAATGCTTTTGTAAAGTCGAGTAAAACCAGTATTGCAATCTCGTCGTTATCCAGGCCTTTTCTTATGTCTGTAGTAACCTTTAGGACAGCCGATTGACAGCTATAACCTGGTCTGAAACCTGATTGACAGCGCGAAAGCATTCTGTTGTTATCTACAAACGATTGGATCTGAGTGTACATCACCTTTTCCAAAGCATTCGCAAGGAAACGCAAAATGCTGATGGGTCTAAAATCAGATGGGTTAACAGCAGATCTTATTTTAGGGATAGGCAGCACAGTAGCAATTTTCCATCTAGAAGGAAAGATAGATCATGTTAGGGAGGTATTAAAAATAAATAGTATAAGCGACTAATGTAAGGCAGCAATAATTTTATGAACTTAGGAGATATGTTATCAGGACCAGATTTAATAGAAAAAATGGATTCATAACACTCTGCATTATCAATACACCGAAAGGAGAAAGAATTGCTATGCTCATGGTTATTTAAGGATGGTGTGCTGCCAGGTAATGATGAGTGATTCATATTATGCGACACATAAAATCTGTTCAGGTCATCAGGATTGAGTGAGGTTTCCTCCTTGGTGCTTCCACATACTCCAGCTTGCTTGAGATTTTTCCATAGAATCTTGTTAGAAAGCATTGGATTGAATTTTTGTTTGAGATACCTATATTTGGCCGACTTAATGGCCGAGGTTGCTTTATTCCGTGCTTCTTTGAATAACACCTGTGAAGAAATTGTCTTAAGGCGTCTAAACTCCCTATAGAAGAACTCCCTTTCTGCAATTAGATGACCAATATTGGGTGTAAACCAAGGGCAGGCATTTAGCCTAACTCTTCTATATCGAACAGGTAGATACTTTTCATACAAATAATGGAATAAGCTCTCGAAGATTTCGACTTGATCATCTACTACACTGCAAGATAATATGCTATCCCAAGGCAGCCTATTGCACTCATCAGAACGCTCAGAAAAATTAATGTTGTTGAAGTCACGATAAGCAAAATAGTCTAATATATGACTGGGACAAAGTGCAAAATCATATGTCAGAAAAATCAGATCATGGTCGAGAAAACTTGGAGCATTGAGCTTATTGTGAAACAGAATACGATTTTCGTCACTGGTCATGAACAAATCCAATAGAGATGGATTTGCTGTATTGTAATATGTGCAAATATACAGATTGACTGAAATCTTTAAAATCATGGGCAAGTGTTTGATTGTTTAGAAAAAGGCATGTAATGCTTACAATGCTTAACAACAACCCGATTAGGTATTATGATGCTTTTATATTTTTGTTGCGTCGATTACTTGTATAAATGAAAAAGCACACAATTTCGTGTTTTAAAAGTGTTATTAGCTGTTTTTTTCTATATAGGTCCGGGTCAGGATCAGAAGTAATTTCTGTATTAAATTATTTCGATAGAGCGCTATGAGTTAAAATATTTTTGGCAAAATGCAATATTTTTTTTAATATTTCTTAGGTCAAACATTGATCCATATGGGTTCTAGGTTGATTTTTTATTGCGATATTGAGTCTGTTCAGAGCAACACGCTATAGTGACTATAGTCGCATTTTGCGTTCAGAGCCGCCAGAAAGTAACTTTTTTCCCCTCGCGCTTGACAGAAAAATGAGCAGATGCTATACTCACTATTGAAGCCCCTCTTCTTGATAGCACTCAGGACTGCTATCAAAATAGTCACTTTCATGTTTGAATGTGTGACTTGTCAAAGAGCATGTAAAATTGAAAGTATAAATAAGTGAATAAAACTAACATGGATGTAAAGAAGAAAATAGTTTTGTAATTTATTGAAGTCCTAATTTACCAATTTACTGACTTCCCCTCCAATATTTTAGTTGTGACCCCCCCCCCCCCCCAGGTTACAGGTCTGGATTAATGACAGGTATAACATGGACTGCTTGATCTTCTATTTCATTTGGGTCACTTTTGTTGGCAGGGGTGTGAAAATTATCTTAATTTCAAGTTCCATTTTCGCTTTAGCAATCATATTACAAGCTCAACAAATGCCAAAATTAATATTTTTATTGGAAGCTTATTTCTTATAACATCAAATATTCCTTAAACTCGATTTTTAAGGAAATAAAATTAAGAAATTATTGTCTGCCTATCCCTAAAAGTAGTTATGGGGGACAGAGAAAGGATTACAAATGTTGAATTGTCATCTATTTCTATTCTATATATTCATTAGGAATATCCACTGAACTGTGGTGGATTTCGTATAGAACTGATTAAGTTGTAGTTCAATGGAATCCAGTCGTTAAACTAAAAAGAGACAACTAAAAAAAGTGATCCCATGATAATGTAAGCGATTTCAGTGGTGTTAGCGGTCTCCATTATGCATGTCAGTGGTCCGGATACGCGCCTGATAGGTGTTACCAAAGAAGTTATATGTTCTTTGGTGCTACCTACTTATTTAAATATGTGGAACAAAATAAATCTGATGAATATGAGAGACATACATATCTTCTATTTAGGATCGAAATTAAGATGTAAATCAACTATAACAAACAACGGACTTTATGAAGGATTTATATTTGCTAAAAATGCTTAAAATATTATAAGAATTCTAGCAGGGAAACTTATCTACTAAATTTACTTCCAGGAAAAGCAGTACACCAACACGGAAACTCTGATCGGCCCATTTCATTCATAGAAACTTTCCCAACATTTAGATCAGGAATAATCACTATAATTAGAAATCCTGTACTAGGGCGACCAGAGTTCAATAAAAGGAACCAGAATACGTTGGTGCGTAATAATTCAACGCAGACTATATCCACTAGTTTCACAACATTTTAGGGTTTATTCAGACTAATGCTATTAGACCAGTCTGAGTATACGAAATGTATAACGATATTCTTTTTTATAATTCTTATCAAATTATATAATTTTCAATCGGCCTGTATGAATGCGTGCTTGCAGTATTTTCATCGCTCCGCAGCACATGGCCAAAACAGTTCGATTTTTTTTTTCTGAACTTATCTTTCGTTGGATAGTTGAAATAGGGAAAGGGTTCTTCACGAGGTGCTTACGGTAGCGGACATATCAATTTTATGTTGAGCCTCACCTCTCTGACCTTTCATTTATTATAGAATAAATAAAGTAAATTATTGACTTCAACCAGAATCAAATCCTTGCAGCCTTCACTTTAACTTCTCTACACATGATAAGCTACGGAAAATAATTGCTCTATGACTGCATATACCAAATATGTGTTGATTACTCAGTGAGAGCGAGAATTGTGTGATGTTTTAGCATCAAAAGACTTCTGACATTGACATTAGTTGCATTCACTGGCATTAATTTCTTGGATCACTGTTTGTTTGAATCCTTCTATGTATGATACGAGTTTCAACGCCAAATAATATTGTCCTTTGCTTTATTAACAAAAATATGATCTTCTCAGATCATGAACAAGCAATCCTACACCGCAGATCAGAGGCCTGATTTCTGATTGAGAATCAGGCGCTATCTGAGTTCTTATCTTTTACCTCTTTGCATCATCAACCAATATTTTGCTTCCTTACTGACTCCTCTTACATGGATCCCACTGATCTTTTATGATCAGAAAAGCTGCCGTTCAAGCATTCGGGCATTCAGACAGTCAGCAGCACTCAAAGCGTTAATTTCGTATACCTTTGAATCTAAGCTTGTCTGGGACTACTTTACTGCCTTGAAGCAACTAGACGAAACAAAAAGGGTCACATTGATTTGAATACATGAAGCCTTTAAGGGCAATGAAATTGCAAACCGCCTTGCAAAGGAAGGAGCCAAATTTTTGTTTATAGGCTCTGAGCCTGTTTTTGATCACCCACCGAGCCACATTTCGACACAATGTAGGCCTTGGGAGAGTATAATTAAATTGGTACACTCAGGACTAAGACAAGCGAAAAAATTGGTAATATACATATTCGTAACAGTGGACAAAAACATTCCTCACGTTCAGCCAGAAAAAACTAAGGCTTATAACTGGCCTAACTTACAGGATATTGCCCACTCAGATATCATGTTAAGATGGCAGGTCAGCTGCGAGACCTGTCGCTTTAACATTTCAGAGACTTTACCACTATAGTATGAAGTCCGGCAGAGATCTCTCTATTATTTTGCTTATATATAAACGATTTTCCTGAAATAGTCGAATATTCCCAAATACAATTACATATATGCAGATGATGTTCATATCTAATTGGATAGGCAAATTGATTTGGTTAATTATTACCGAGGCTCTGTCTTTCCACAAACATCTTGTCGTTTTTACCTTTGAAAATAGTGAAATCCCTTCTCCTACCTTTCTTTTCCAATGGCTGTATTATCTTCCCATATTTAGATTCCATATGCCAAAGAAAACTAAGTGTTGCGTTCAATGACAACATCCGTTTATTTATGGTCTGAGAAGATACGATCATATATCTCCTTTTCGATACTCTGTTCTGGGCTGCTTTTTACATACATCCGTGGATCGGAGAGCTTTGATTTTTCTTTATAGGCTCTTTTATACCCGATCATCTAATATTTTGGTCTCAAGCAGACATCCTAAGCTGCGAATACAGAGTTTTAAATATACTTTTAGGAACACTCTCAGCTTGTTTCAATTGCTACGAGCTCGCCATTTTATATCGAACAGGAATTCCGCTGTTTGATTTTGCGCTTATACATGTTTTATTTTAATACTTCTGTCTCTTGTATTATTGTCAAAAAAAGATCTTAGAGGTCGATGAAAGCGGAAAGCTCTGTCTACATTCCTCATAATAATAATAATTAATAAAGGAAACTTATAGTCTAACAGTTGATGACTGAATTCACTAAATGCATGTTGACGCGGATAAGTCTGAGGCGATCGGATTTGATTTTAGTATTTCCAATATGAATCTTTCGTCCTCCCAATGTTCTGCGATTTGCAACAGTGATACTTGTAGCTAAAAGTGTTTCACCATATATAGTCTGTCCATGTAACTTTCGTGCTATAAGTATTCTACTGCATGTAGAATAAATCAATCTGCTTATTTAGTAGCTTTAAAGCTGCCCTACTGAGATCAGAAAATCCCTTATGGTTTTAGCATTTTTATATTTTTCAATTTTGTTAAACAGTATTCGTACCAAATTTAAGTTCCCGTCCGTTGCTAGTGCGCTGATTGAAAACTTCCTATAGTGAGACGTCATTAACAGGTTAAAATATTGGGAGTATTGTATAAAGTCCTGCTTAGATGTAATCAGATTTTAGTAATACTCTGCTACTTTATAGTTTATAGCGCTAATTTTAGTATCACAAAGTTTATATCACTGTGGTTAACAGCACAGAATATATCCCAAGTTAAACATAAGAATATATCCTAGTACATAGTTAACAACACTAAGGGCCGGTTTCACAGTTCGAGTTTAAACTCAGGATTAGTTAAACTCCGTTCGTAGTTTAAACTGAGTTTAAACCAAAATGAGTTTCACAGTGTTCGACCATTTTTAATATGGCTGCACTATGGAATTGCGAACTAAAAAGCTATTTTCTGTACAATTGTGAACTAGCAAACTATTGTGAGTCATTTACTGTTAAAATATTGCCGGCCAAATCGTTGTGACAATAAAATTAATTAATTAAACCTACTAAAGTGAAAAAAATAAAATAAGAAATAAAATAAATTAATTAAACCTACGAAAATGAGTAAAGACTCTTTGAAACGCACGAAATGTCACTTCATTAAAATTTAAAGATAAACTGAGTTTAAACGCTCAATTTTGGTGGATTAAACTAAGTTTAAACGAGGTTTAACTTACCACTGTGAAACTTTGTTGAAGAGATAAACTGAGTTTAAACCACATCTTAAGTTTAAACTTGAACTGTGAAACCGGCCCTTAAAGACACACATGCTCAATTTTCTATTCTATGTAAATTTCGTTGGAAGTCATAAAAATGGTGCAGTTGAGAAAAAGGGCATTCGTTGTTTCACAGTCAAGCGAGTTTGTTGCACTCATTAGAAAGGCTTGGTAAATTATAAAACTTGACTTGAATTCGTTATTTAAAGACAGTGTCGGATCTAGAAAAGTTTTGAAGGGGGGCAAAGACGTTAGTTACCGCCCCCTCTAACAACGATTTTTATTTGGGACAAATTTTATTATAGTTCCAGGGTATACTAGGCATCATATGTATATGATAGATGACCTATTTATATTGCATACCTTGGAACTAGAACCAGAATTGTTAAAAACAATTTGAATTTGAAACAAATGATTGTTAAATAAAAAGAATTTGAAATTCAAACAAAAATTAAGATCCTTATAGATCTTAAATGTCGTTTGAATCTCAAACTGTTGTGAAATAAAAGGAAAGTAAAAAATCGTATCATTACAAATACAGTTTATTTTATACCAGAGACAGACTTGCGATTTCAATATTGATATATTAATAATGCAATTATGTCAATTGCAATATAAAATTTCAGAGACACACTTACGATACTAAGAATTTAATAAGAGAACTTACATCTGATTTATCACTTGATTTGTCATTTGACTTAAGAAAGTTCCGCGGTTCTAAAAGGTTCGTGTATTAAATGATTATGGTTTATAACTAGGCTCATATTGCAATAAACTCATATACCATGAACGTTTTTAGTAATTTCAATATTCAATATACTACATACTGATTGTATACCGATCTATTTGTCAGACAGACTTGCGGTTGAGCGCAAAATGCAATATTGAAATTGCAGTCTGTCTCACAAGCATAACAAATTGAAAATTTAATTATGTTAGAAATTAGTCTTTTATTTTTGCTGCTTTTCAATATGAATCTTCTCGGCTAAAACTACTAATATTTGAAACGGTTTCAAAAAAAACTCTGAGAAGGAATTCTGGAAAAATGCCGTTCAGGTTGAAAGTATTTATCCGATTTTTTACTCGCACTCAAAGGCCTTAACTTCGGCTAAAATTGCTAAATTTAGCTGGCATAAAAATAATTTTCTGGTAACTCTGTGCTTGTGCCTACTGTCTTATATTCTGTCTACATTCGATGTAGGATTGATGGATGATGGGGAATATAGAATTTACACAATTTTTGAATTCATTTCATATGATACAAAGGTACAATTTGAGAATTTAGCGGAATTTTTAGTTTAATTAGCTTACAGAGGCTTACAGACTTAAGTTTGATATCAGCAAAGTAGCTTTTAGATTCCGGAAGGAAGACTCAAGTATTAAGTATGGTTTGAGAAAATTTTCCAATTCTTGTAATTAGATGTTTTCTAGTTTAGTTATGGGCTCAGAAGTTCTTTGTATTGTCGCCCCCTTAAAACTAGCGCCCGGGACAAGTGCCCCCCCCCCATAGATCCGGCCCTGTTTAAAGAGTATACTTTTTATTTTTGTTGTACTTTGTACTTTGGAATAAATGTGGTTTGTAGTAATTGGAATTGGTTGTCCGGAATTTATTGAATTATTGGTGTCAAGACGCTACATCACCTTTATTTGGTACCTTTTCTTGATGGTAGGAATCCCACCTGAATCTTTATGGTCGGGACAACTTTAACCCGTAAATGCTGTGTTACGATACTGTTATAATAGCGTTAATCGAAACTACAACAATATGAAAACATATTAATACAAGATATAAGTAATACAAGTTCATTCAAAACGTTCAGATTTCTATATTTTTATATTTAAAAGCAAAAATTGAACTGTCAACTTGAAAGCTTTGTTAACATACTATATATAAAATATCAATCCATATGCAACTGGAAAATGTGGCAGTTTTTAATTTACTGAGAAGTTGTCGTGGCGTATTCGGAAAGATGCTGAAAAAAATATGTGGAAGAAGTTATCACAACCTCACTGAAGCAGATACATAAATTGCCACCCCAAAATGTTTCCCCATTTTGGAACCGGTACTCTTCGTCCCCAGTTAAATCAATTCAAATTCAAATTTTTGGGTCTACTGGGAAATCATGAAATTTGGAGTAGTTTTACATATGTACCTGTAAACTGTATAACTATTTGTACTACCTAACGAACCATTTTTCAAAAATTGATGTGAGCGTTCTTTTAATTACATTTCTATTATGTATGTCTGCTTAGGACCAGATTTCAAGATACATAAATATGAGTAAGAAAAAAACAAGAAGTTACATGCATACATAAATGCATGATTATGAAATAAAAAACTTTTATAAAAAAGATCATACCAGTATCGGCTCTGTCAAAGAAATCAGTTCTATAAAAGGAAGGATTAAGAGTTTCGCTAACAAATTGTTCTTTTCAAGTCTTGAATTGTTAAAGAAAAGTGGCGGGTGAAAAACGTATCCTTTATATTTATTTGTATTTTCTCCTTAAATACAAGTCGGATGTCTTTAGGTTGTTCGTCATCATTTAGGGCACACATTTTCCCACAAAAGGCTACCAGAAAAGGATAATTTGCCAACATCACAAAGACACGGCTTAGACCACCTTGTTGTAATGTTGATACCTGGCTAAATAATGAAACTTTGTCGTATGGAACATTCAGATACAGAATGTGCACGATTATTGTACATTTATACTCTTCAACAGATTTTGTAAAGGTGCACGAAAAGGATTACACTGCCTTTTGACGAACTAATCCCAATTTAATTAACTCATGCTGATATAAATCCAGGTGTTGTGCAATGGAATAAACGCGTGAATTTTTCTAATGAAAAATTGACAATTAATTAAGTAGATGATTTGTGACTCGTATTTTCGAGGTACTATATACAAAATTTTAATTACTTATACGAATTTAAGTTTTCAAACTAAACTCAATTCTTTAAAAAAAATGTAGATATTCCTTGACAAGGCTTTATGGTCTAATTGGGTTTAATTAACTCCTAAGTAAACCGTTTCAATTTATTTAACAAAGCCCAATGAACCCTTATTTCAATGTCTTAAGACAATATCACCCTGTGCCAATCTGGTAAAATCACAGAAATTTTCGACGCAATGACGTGGAATGAGAAGATTTTGGGTTCAGCGTTTAAACAAAACGAACAACTGCCGGCGGGGGTGTAAAATATTACCGCACATTAGAAATCTGATGTACACTGAACCCACACGACTTTTCATCATCTATAAATGCCCTTAACGCAGCACTTTTATTATTTTAAACAATTTTTACTCCTCCTCCGTAACTCCTATATTCTTGTATATCCGGATCACGGACTACGCACTATACATAGGTATATGGAAGAGGGGAGGATGAGCGGAGGAATATTTTGACAAGTTTCAGCCTACTAAATGGCCCCAGGCGGTTGGATAACAAAACAAAGGAAACCACTGCATTCACCCCAAAATATTTTTTATGACAACAAGAGGGCAGTAGTAGGTTGTTAAAAGGGTGCGATAATATCGCATTCAATTACCAAATTAAGTATTGGGGTTGAATGTTGTTTCAGGGTGGATATAAGCACTTCTGCACAGTAGAGAGATAGAAAAAAGCCTTATCATCTGACAAGTGGCAACAAGATGTAATGGGAATTTTAGGGGATAAAAACTTTTATGTGAATAAAAACAATGTTTTTTTTTTTTTTTAGTATATAGACTCCAACTATCATATACAGTCGGAAAATACTTTGAAAGAAAAAATGGCATCAATTTTGAACTTAAATGGACAGCTCAAGTTGAGTTAAAAGTATCCGCTGCGCAAAGAACACAAGATCAAGAGAAATTGATATTGGTATACAAACAATTAATTTTCTCGAAAAGGTTACTTGAAGCGAACAGTTTTGTGGGTTTACTGCAGTCAATTGTTCGTAATAAAAGATGTTGAATAGTTAATCCATGGCTTACAGGAGAAAAAGAAAAACCGACTTTTAATGTTGCCGCTTACAAGTTCACTACTCAAAGAACAATCGAATAACTTGAAGCGTTTGAGATCAAAATTTACAGGCAATTTACTTTTTGTAATTTTTTGTACATTATTGAATGAAGCTAACTTTTTTTAAGTCAAATCTCTTTGATTTATTTTCCAAGTACTGCAGCGGCCGTATATATTGTTATATAAATCAAAAGTTTCTTTTATTTTCGGGAAGGTACAGTTGGAAAGGAGTAATTTCGTTATTCCGTTGTTATATTTATAATATATAAAGCTATATGTACATATGTGCATAAAACTGAATATAACCTGAAAAATAACAGCAATTAATAAAATAACAAAAGTGAAGTTAGCGATATTGGACTGATTCAATTACCCGGAGGAGACGAAGTTCAAATTCAAATTCAAATTTATTTAAATTAAAGAGCATAAGTGAGAACAATGCTCATTGATTTGCGCATACTCCTAATTAAAGATACAGGAAAATCGACATCGATTTTGAAGAAGTAAAATAAAAAAAACATTAAATAAAAATTAAAATTAAATTTACAATTAACAATAAAGTAAAGCGTAATAGGAATTAATAAGTATTAAAAAGTATTAAAATATAAATTATTAAGTATTAAACATAGAAATTGCTAAATTAAGAAAAAATAAAATAAAAAGAAAAGCAAATAAGCTGAGATAAAATAATACTTGTAGATTCATAGTATTATAATTAGGAAATGATAAAAAATTTTTAAAGAAATGAAAATATTTGAATTGAAGAAAACTAAAAATTAATATTAAACTAAATTGAATAACCTAAGGCAAAAAATAAAATAAAATAAAATAAAAATAAAATAATATTTACATGCTAGAGAAATGTTGAAACTCTTGAAGCTGTCAGGGCACTGAGTAGATCTTATTTCAATGGGCAGATTATTCCAGAGTTGAACACCATAGACGAAAAATGAGAGACTACTGAAATGTAATCTGTGTTTCGGTATGAGCAGCAGTTTTGTGCGAGCGGATGCAAGGAGTTTCACATTACTATATAGGTAATTGGGGCACATGCGCTTAACTATGCGAAATATCATGAGACATATTTTAAATTGAATATAATTGCTCAGCGTACAACCTAAGATAGCTCTGGAAAACTTAGGCACATGATGCCGTAAATATATCTAGCACAGGAGTTATATACTACATTTATTTTATCACGACATCTGCCACTTAAATTGCCGAGAACTTCACAGCCATATGTTATGATTGGTAACAAGAGCGCTTTTACCAACCGAGTCCTTGTTTCTCTGGGGATATAGGATGCATGACGCCATAGACCCTTTAAGCCACCATATATTTTACCTACTAGTGTATCAGTGTGTTTATTCCAGTTTAATGTAGTATCAAAAATTATACCAAGGTTGCGAGCTGATTCAGCAAAAGGTATAGATATACCATTAAGTTTAACACAAGGTTGTTGGGACATATCAATGTGATTTTTAAAAATAACAATAACTTCCGATTTTGAAGGATTCAATTTAAGACAGTTGAAACTAGCCCAGGATTCAATAGCTTCCAAATCCATATTAACTTTGTTTATGCTACTATGGAAATTTATTAAGTTTGAGGATAAGCACATTTGAACATCATAAGCATATAATTTGAGAGAGGATTGACAAGTAACCTAAGTTAGATCGTTTATATATAAACAAAACAACAAAGGACCGAAGATAGACCCCTGTGGCACCCCGGAGAATGGATTTTTGCTATTCGAACATCCCTTATCCGTCGCTGCAATCTGCCTCTATCAGAAAGATAGGAACGTATAAGTTTGGTCGCCGAGCTTGAGAAGTTATATTGGGATCTAAGTTTAGTGCATAAGATATCAAAGTTTACGGAATCAAATGCCTTTGTAAAATCGAGCAAGCACATGACTGTAGCCTGATTATCTTCAATATTATTCCTGATATCCTCAACTAAGCTGAGCAATGCAGTAACTGTACTATGTCTAGCGTGAAATCCCGACTGATACCAGCTTAAAAGGCCGTGACCTTCGATGTAACTCGTGAGTTGATCTAAAATAAGCCTTTCTAAAGCTTTGGATAAGACAGGCAGGATACTAATTGGTCTATAGTCACATGGTCTGTCAGCTTTGGGATTTTTCTTCACGGGTATAACCTTTGCCAACTTCCATATGTTTGGAAAGCAACCTGTTGTGATTGCTTTATTGAATATATGAGTAATCGGCAAAAAATGGAAGAATTAACTTTAAAAACTTAAGATTAAGATTCAGATTACAAAAATAATCATTCAGTTCATCCAGATCAATATGACTTTCACTTTGGGGGCGTTTTATTAAATTCATACTTTTAATATTTTTCCACAGTACACGAGATGGTAAGGAAGGATTGAGCTTTTCCTTACAGTATAATTAGTTTTCGCCCTTCTAATTTCAGCGGTGACTTTATTTCGCAGGAGAATAAAGTTCTTCCGAAGAAAATCACCTCCAAAATTTCTCCAGCAAGTATATGCATGGTTTCGTTCAGCCATCCCTTGTGAACCACGGCGAGCTAGACTTTGTCCTACGTGATTTTATGGGTACAAAATAGTCAAAGATATAATTTAGTCTATTATTGAAGCACGCAATTTGGTGATTAACATCTGTAGTGGAATATATATAGCTCCACAAAATATCACCAGCCGCAAGATGCAATTTCCGAAGATCAATCGATTTGAAGTCCCTGTAAACAATGCTCTCACAACCGGTTGAGGATGATAATGCAGAGATTGCAAAAGAAGCCATAATAGCTATATGATCACAGATTCCAGGAATATTAAATTGACTATGGTCTACTACCAGATCTGGGGTATTAGTTACAAAGACATCTAGTAGGGAACTACCACCACTATGGTATCTTGTCGGAGCAGTATTAACGATATGCATCCCCAAAGTATTTAAGTACGCCAAGAAGACCCTAGATTTACTATTATTGATTAAGAGATTGATATTGAAATCTCCGCAAATCAGACTCATCGAGTAGGCACCACTAATCTGTGCAAAATCATTGTAAAATGAACTTAAGTTAGATATCCGGGAAGGTTTGTATGCACAACCTATCAATATTTTATTTGACCTAATACGAACCTCCTGGAAGAGGTACTCAATTCCATTAGAGGATGAGTCCGACTTGCAAATCTCTCTCTTAATGTAGGCAGCCACACCACCACCGATCGACAGGCTCCTATCATTTCTAAAGAGCTTATAGCCCGGTAGCTCAAACAGAGCCTCAGCTATGCAATCATTCAACAATGTTTCGGAAACAACCAAAATATCAACACTATTAACAAATGTATACTTAAATTCTTCAAAGTTTGAGAGAAGACTGCGACCATTAATATGAGAAATATTTAAGTTTAACTTGTAATTATTCACAAAGCTCACCAGTGTACATCTTCCGTCCAGAGTGCCCGCAACATCAGGAAAAGCCATAGTATAGGTCGCCTCTGACAGCTAACAAGAGAGATACCATATCAATTACAACTAAAAAAGAGAAAAGAGAAGCATGACAATTCAAATACATAGTTTATTGATTCATTTATACTCCGCTTAATTTTAGCAATATTCAAGTGCTGGTGATAAATTGGTAAAAGCAAATTGTCAGTAAACAAGAGCAAGCTATTCTCCAATTTCAGCTAATTGTTGTATTTGTCCAGTTGGTCCGTAGAATTTATTTTTATAGCGGGAATCTCTTTGTTATCATCCGGCCTTATGTAGATAATCCCATTCAAGGTATAAACTTATTGGATCTTTCTGTTTTTTTTTTAATTTGACAGCAGCTTGGAAAAGCATGTTGTTCCGTGAAGTAAGACTTTTCCGGACAAATATACTTCCTTCACCATTGAAGCCAATATTGCACAATTTAGGTTTTTTCTTCCTCATAGCTCTGATAAAATTTAATTATTCAGACACACTGATAAGTTTTAAGATTACATGACGAGGCCTGTAATTACTCTTGTCCATTGCTCGATTCTCGTTTTGGGGCAAACGGAATATTGCTGTTTCTGCTGAAACTGAACACTCAATGGCATTTGCCAGTTTAATCATGATATGTTTTAAATTTTCTCCTGGAATTTGCGGCAAGCCCAAAAGAAACGCATCAGTGGCCTTAGAAGATTTTTCAAAACTTTCCACTTTATCCTCAAGGTGTTTTATTCGTCGCGATGCAGCATTTACCAGCATCAAGATTTACGGCACAATTTTTAAGATTATCCACTCGTTTAGCAAGAGACGACACAGCACCTTTCATGTCCTTGATAGAGTCATTGACCATGGCTACAAAATCATTTATTTTTGTAGAGAATTTAGATTCAAGTGTCTTAATTCTCAAATCAATATGCTGTTTAAGCGATTCTATTGCACTCTTTAGGTCTAATGCAGTGATTGCTGAGTCACTACCACGTGTTGAAGGCATGGTTGTCTATTAATTTATATTACGCAACAAATCACTGTGCAAGAATTTCAAAATAAAACCACCACTGCAATCGAAGGCACTTTATGCTTTATACAGGAATAGATAGTTCAAGAACCGGTAATTAAATTTTCCAATTTTAATAAAATACTGCGGAGCCAAGTTGATACGTCTACTCAGTATTTTGTTAGTCCAATCTCAGTTTACAGTATTTTAAAACGGATGTGAATATCAGTTTTTGGCGTTATAAAATTAAATGTAAATGATAGCTTCAAAATTATAATAAACATGTATATTATAGGTTATGATGTAAGTGTACATAAAGTCAACACCAAAAATTACCAATCTAGTCTTTTCAGGCTTTAACTCTTCTTTGGTTTGTACTTACTTGGCCGTATACAATCCACAAAAAATTGGTAACTGTCTCAGCCATGTGAAATCTGGCGTATCTCAGGGAAGCCATCTGGGTCGTGTTCTGTTCATTCTTATCATCACTGATATATTTTCTGTTTCTCATTTATTAACTGCCTTCTTTTTGCAGATTTAAAGCTTTTTATTGATTGTAAATGCCGTTAGTGCTTGCATGGATCTTCAACATGATTTGATTTGAGTAATTTGTAGGTGCAGTAAATATATTCGAGCCGAATTCCTCAAAATGCAAACCAATATTTTTTACAGTATAGCATGGGTCCGTCGTATCGATAGCTACACAAATAGCTAATATAAAACGAATTGAACTGATTCAAAAGAAATTTACACGTTTTGCCGTATCGAAACTAAATTGGGATCTTCGTTATGAGTACACTAAGACACGTTGTCTTTTATTGGGATTGCATTCCCTACAATATAAAAGAATCATAAGTTCAATAACGTTGGTTCATGATGTAGTTAGTTGTAAGATTTTTTTGTCCAGAATGGCTAATTTTAATATGCTTTTATTGGATATCAGGAACCTATTACACAAGCTATTGTTGAAATTAATTTAGTTGATTCATTATATGATTTTAATTTATTTAGAGATGAATTTATGAATATTATCTTAGAATTTTACCGCTTAAACTTTGAAAATTTGTTGCAGATCGGTATATTTTAATGTATTTCATATCTTTTAGGTTAAAAACTCAATTCAGTACCTCCCTATGTCATATATACTTATGTTTCCATATGTTTATGGTATCTGTAGGATTTGTTCCGTTGCTTTAAATAAATAATACATGTACTCCATCAGTCTGGTATATAAACATGTATGTATAGTAACCCAAAATATAACCCTTCTTGCGCTTATTGAACAAATATAATAAGGGTGTTGATTAGTAGTATAGCGCGATCTCATTCATTGCATTGCTGTCCTGATGAGGTCGCCCTGCACTGCTGATCGAAACACACAGTATACTTTCAAAATTTCTTCTTAAAATTTTGATCTTCGGCTTTAAGCCAGTAACTGACAGTACCTCTGTATTTGCCTTTTAATATTCTCTGCTCATACGTAGTAGACTGATAATTGGCTGTAAACTGGTATATTATACTGGTCTCGAAATACTATACTCACCCCACCTCCCTTCTCCTTCCAAATATAATAAGGTTGTGGAAAGCTCCACAATCATAGGGTGTAATATTCAGGAGATAAATGGTGATTTATAAACAACGAGGAAGCGTTAGAAAGTTCCGCACATCCCCAAACCGTCATAGCCTATCCACCTGATTAGTCACTTTGATTTAAGCATTTTATTTTAGCACGAAAATAGCAAAATTAAAGCAGTGAATGGAAATGGAGTCTGCCCCTCCCCAGAAACAATTTTTTTTATATAGAAGTAACCGTAATGTTTCCATTACCAAATTGTATAACATAAATTATATAAACTAGTATCTGAAACTTCTTTGTGACATTTTATAGAGCTTAAATGGAGAATTATATAAAGAGGTTACGGTGACTTGATTTAGGTAACGTTATATAAATAACAGTTTTATAAAATGAGTAACAAAAATATCCTTAATATAACTTTACATAACCCAGGGAGCTCTCGATTAATTTTTTTGGTAATAACAATGGTTGCAGTAACATTTCGGTTACCTTTATATGTTGATAGAATTCGAAGCAGGCAGTTCCAAGCTTTGAAGTCGAATCCTTCGAAGCATGAACGTTTTGTCGAAGCTTCGAAGAATGAATGTTTTACCAATGCTTCGAAGCGAGAACTTTCTTTGTGATTGCTCTATAGTGATAAGGTTAAATTATAATATTCGAGGTAAATTGAAATAATTCTTGAAAAGTTTAAAGATTGTTTGAGTTTTTCGGGGAATAGTGGCATCATAAGTCTTTTGGTTATGATAAGAATACATAAATATATTTTATTATATATATGATTTCAAACGCAATGTGGTTCAAGACTGTTAACGGTAATTTCACACTCTTCTTGTTTTGTCTTGTCTTCAGCTAAAATTTGCCCCACTTCCACATATTGGATGAAAATACACTTTTAAAACTTAATACAACATAAAATCAATACGGCGGCCCAAAACGGTGGACGAATTTCAACTTTTACGGTCAGATTTGACATCTGTGGGATTCCGCAGTGAACGTGTTAAAATTTTTGATTCATAAAACTCTCATCTTTCCAATATTTGGCAGTTCCTCTGGGATTCTTGCTGTGGTGGCGTTATATTGTGTACTCTTCGAAGATGATAATTTATCGTGCTCTTTGGTCCATGACTTCGAAGCACGATGTCACATATGCCACAAGTAGTGGTTAGACCGTCACTAGATTTTGTACAATACAACCAAAACCCAACTCTTACTCATTATAATCCTGTGCTTTGGAAGTACCGAATTTCAATATACAGAATGAAATGCCGCTATACTATAATTCGCTATTCAAATGTTTAACATAAAATAACAAAAATTTATTATTTATATCTACTGAAAATAAAAAAAGCAACTAAAAAATTATTTCGTTCACCTCGATTGCGAAGCAAATAGCTGAGCTCGCCTTCCCTGAGTTCGTCTTAGGAACTAGTGGCGGAAAGGTTACTAAAAAGCCGGAAGAAGCCCTACACACGGATTACAAATCTTGAATCAAACACATAATACCCAACAGAGAATTTAAATGATACTTCTGTTGAGTTATGAAATTTCAAGTACACATTATTAAATTTTAAAGTTCAATTAAATTAATTTTCAAATAAATTTATCCAATAAACCATTGTAAATTTGGAGACAGTTTTTTACAGTTTGTTTTAATATTTATTAATTCTATTGAACATGCCCCTGGATTGCTCCAAAGGTTAATATATCGCCGAAAAAATAACTGTGCTATCCAACATTGTGCCAAACTTCATACATTTGAATTCGCTCGAATTTTTTGTCACACTTCGGTACTTCATTGGTAAAACTTTGTTGCTTCGAAAGAAACAATTTCCAAGACCTAGACGAATTCATATCCACTGAGGTCGAATGCTTAAGGAAAAACAAGCACAATTAGCACAATTTGCAACCCCATAAATTCCACATGTCAATTATAAGTGGAATCGAGCAATAAATGGCAAAATTTTTCAGACATATTGGTGGCCCCATCTTTAAATTCTAAGTTTTGACCAAATATTCGTAGCCCGCCACCCCGACAATCCTAAGACATTGGTTGTGAGTCAAATCTGCCATAATGACAAAATGTGGCCGCCATCTTAATTTTATATTATACATATACAAGTTTTAAAGTAAATTGCAATCTAAGAACGTCAAGTCGGTCAAATAAGCATTACAAATTTAGAATCACGGTCACGGTAGTTTCGAAGCTTCGAATTTCTTACGTTCGAAGGTCGAAGCTTCGTTGCTCAAACAATCTTTCGAAGCTTCGGAACTTTGAATAGAATTCGAAGCTTCGAAAATCAACAGCCCTAGTTTCCATAACGCTTGTAATTCTCTGAATAATTCCTTTTCGTGATTGAAATGTTAGGATAATTAATTTTCATTAACTTTATAAAACAATATAATGCAAACATTTACGAAATCTATTTTAACATAGAATTTCGATCTTTTTTTATATTGTATTTGTACTTAATGTTTTTACATCTAAGAATAATAATTTTTCGGCATATACATGGTGAAATTCAGCTGTAATTAAAATTTAAATGTTAGTATCATCATAGATACTTCTAAAAAATACAGATCTCTCCAAAAATAAGCAATATTTAAGAAGTTTTATTAAATATGATAAAATTTTCAATTCGTAAAAGTAACATTATATAATTTACATATGTTAAAACGATCTGTTGTTCATATAAAAATAAATACAGAATCCATATATCTTCAATTTAAAAAACAGGTTTAACCAAAATTTTCTCTTTTATCTGCAATGCCGAGATGATAAAATGGCTGCTTGTACCTACTTAAATGAACAAATTATCATTATAAAAATTCAAGTACTTTTATATAAACTTAAGCTCTATCTTAATATATAAAAAGCACGTGTCACTGTGTTTGTACACGCTAATCTCCGAAACCAATCAATGAAATTTTGTGAATGTGTTTTGGCTGGTTCCAGCTTGAAAGATAGGATAATTTTGGAAATGATAGTGGAAATGATGTCGAGATCTAAAAAACTGCCTGAGAACGCGTCGAACTTGACAGCTGAAAAAATTTGTACAGGCACTTTTCATCAAAAATATCAAATACACGTTCAAACATCGACTAAATCGGGCAACTCCTCTGTAGGGTTGCCATACAATAGAAAGCTGAAATTTGGTACGTGGTGTTTACATAGCAACAGTAAATAAAATTAAAAAAAAAAAAAGGGTTTGAATCGGAAACCCTTCTTGATGTTGCCAAACAAAACTATGGATTTTCACTAAATATTTGGAAATTGTATGAGAACGCGTCGACGTGGAGAGCTCAAATTTTGTACACGGTGTTTTCATGAAAATTGTAAATACGAGTTCAAAAATGGAACAAAGCGGGCGATCCCTTTGTGGTGTTGTCATACAAAACTTTAGTTTTTCAAGATGTATTTGGATATTTCCTGAGATCGCGTCCACCTGGAGAGGTAAAATTTTGTACACGGTGTTTTCATGAAAATTGCAAATACGAGTTCAAAAATGGAACAAATCGGGCGACCCCTTCTTGATGTTGCCATGCAAAACTTCAGGTTTTTACTATATATTTGGACACTGTTTCACTTGTCGACGTAGAGAGCTGAAATTTTTTACATGGGCCAAAGATATATAAATTAAGTTCAAAAATGGGACCAATCGGGCAACTCCTTCGTAGGATTGCCATAAAAAAAATTGTACGTATTGTTTTCATAGAAATAGTAAACAAAATTTCAAAAATGAACTAAATCTGGTTATCCTTTCTGAGTGTTGCCATATACTATATATACTTGGTAGCCGCCTGAGAAGGCGTCGAGGTGGGGAGCTCATATCTAGTACATGGCGTTTTCATTAAAATTGCAAATACAGTTCGAAAATTTGACCAATCTGGCAGCCCCTTCGTAGGGTTGCCATACAAAAATTTCGTGTTTTACTATATTTGGGCACTATCTGAGAGCGCGTCAACGTAGAGGGCAACACTCTCCCACACATATGAAGAATGTTTGCACGAACACTCATACACGCACACACACACACTCTCACACACAGACACAGAGTGAAATCCTAGAGTACGGAATCGCGCGATCGACTCAGAAAATAGCCCAGATATTATGCGTCTCTAAACACCCCATCCCCACCCATCTAGGTATATATTATCGCCGGTCAACGCCGACGGGCTCCCCTTAATCATAATATATAAACTGATTAACCCTTATAAAACTCATAGAAATATCATAAAAACTAAAGGAACTACCATGCCTCGAAAATGTGCCCTTATATACTGTTTTTGGTCGTAATATGTTACCTTTAGTATTATATCCTATAGTAACGAAAAATAGTCATTATTGTTGTTATATACCCTTTGGTTAAATTATGTTACTTTAGTAGGTTGCATCTTCTTATAATAATTTTTGTTGTACGCACCTCGTGTGTAGTGTAGTGCAATGAATAATTTTAGTTACTGAAAAAAAAGTAGATCGTACAAACTAAATAGGCAGCTCAAGAAAGACCTAGTTTGTGTATTGTCGCAAGAGCATGGGAAAATAAAGGCATATTGCAAGGCATTTTCAAATTCAACTAACCAATTAGCTATTAAGTCTGGGTTTTCGTTTTATTTGTACAAAAAGGTTCATATCGTTATTTGGAATTTCTTCGAAAGGTGACTTTTTCTGGCAGGATTCCTGAGGAAAAAGGTGATGCTGATATGGAAGTCATTGGATTTGCCGTAGAATTTGGTACAAATTTTAGAATTTTAAACAAATTTTGTTTTGGCAGCAGAGAATTATATTTCATGATCAATGGTAAAAATAGCAGACATATTGGATGTGTGCATATTTTACTTTTCTCCAATTTCTTGTAAATTCGTGTTGATTAATTATCAATAAAACTCACAGAAAACACGCACTGCAGCGATACATGTAAAATTCTGGTTATTAAAATTTTCCGATTTTTATAACAGTCAACATCGTTATTAAAACGTCATAAATAAATGAAAACAGTTTCACAATGGCTCCATTCGATAATAAGAGTTATTTGTTTTATAACGATTACCATAATTACTTAAAGTTACGATATTTTATAGTTCCTGATGGATTACCCATTTTTTATTAAAGTCACCTACATTACTGAATATTGATTGTCTGGTTACGTAAGCGTGACCATAAAAAATTAGTGATGATGAAACCATTATAAATCTTTCTTACATACCTTAGTAATGATTCCTCTAAGTTATATCATATAAAATTTCCATCACCGATTTTTAAAATCTTTAGTAACTTACTTCCATTGTAAACCCCTTATAAAACAACCCATAACTGTCAGTCACCAAAAATTCGAAAAATTGTTTCTTGGGCTGGGAAGATAACCTATTCTGAACACTTGAAAAATTTAGTTGCTCGATCGTAACCTGATAGTTTTTTGTGTAGTCAACCACTCGAACTCCAAATTGTAAAAATAATATAAAATTTGATATATGAAACCGTATCATAAGGAGTAACAGAACTTGACTTCGGTACAAATGCTGACTCTTCTACTATAGAAGGAAGAGACCATATAGATTTAGATTTAGATTAGAGGGTTGCCGCCAAGGAAGGCTTGGCCCGCATAACTTAGACTATAAACGGAACGATTGTGTGCTATAGATTCATGAGTATAACCCTAGATCTACCCTGATTCTCCAAGGAAACTCATGATGCATCTAAGTTCTTGTCCTTACAGCTCCCGCCTTTTTTAGTCGCTAGACTAGGAAACTCAAAAAGTACAAGACGAACTGATCCAATTCCCTCAGGAGCTTTAGAACTACGACAGAAATCCTTTGATTCTACACCCAGCATCATAGTATGGTTACCTATCTCCGAATAGCCCGTTACCACACTAAGTTATCTGCTCCCTTTCAAGTGTTCAAATGTTTTCTTCCTATTGTACAAATGCCATAGTTGCCTCGCTATTCAACAGTTTAGGGTCCCAATTGACCCACTGATAATGAATTTCAACTATCTATTTCGGAATCCATTTTTTGCTGGATCAATTGTTATATCGATGCCCTTGATATTTCTATGACCAGGCACCCATTATAGAGTCATCTTGCAAGGTATAGAAATCTCCACTAGGCTACTTTTACAATGCTGCACCAGCTTTGATTTTATAGCATTCAACACCTTAATTGCCGTTTGGTACTGACAGCCTGCTTTGATCTTATCACTATATACTGTATACAGGGTTTTTCCTCCATGGTGGTCAGTAGAGGTAAACAAAAACTTGTATTTGGTTGAATAAGAAAAAAAAGCTGGTTTTTCACAAAACATCCTGCATTCTAAAAAGTGCAGGGCGTACAGGGTCACAGGGTCACAGTTAAGAGCTTATTATATGCAGAGCTTCATGGTATTTCCAACGACTGCTCAACCAGCCCTGTAACCCTCTCCTCGCAGAGTTATAGGGGTCTAAACTAAAGTTTTCGGATTTTTTTTTTTTTTTTTAATTTGACCTCTATTTTTCTTGCAAGAAGGTCATCAACATAACTTTATTTTACAAAAATTGTAAACTGTAGACTCTCCTCTTTAATTTGAGACTTATTACACCCTTTGTGATGTTTGTAGCCGTTAAAGAGTTATTAGCTCTTAATTTATTCGCAAAGCTATTCTCAAAATACTTCTCAAAATAGTGACTGAAAACAAATCATTTTACAAAAAATTCAGCTAATTTTGGTATGACCTGAATAGGTTGTGTGCTTCTAACTGCTTAACGACTCAGATAACAATAGGTCAAATTGAAGAGGAGAGTCTACAGTTTACAGTTTTTGTAAAATAAAGTTATATTAATGATATTCTTGCAAGAAAAATAGATGTAAAATTTAAAGAAAAGGTAAGAAAATTCGAAATCTTTAGTTTAGACCACAATAACTCGTGAGAGCAGAGGAGTACGGAGCTGGTTGAGCAGTCGTTCGAAAAGACATGAAGTTCTGTATACAATGAGTTACATAACTGTGACTGTACGCCTTGTAATTTTTAAGATATGGGCTCTTTTGTGAAAAACGAGCTTTTTTTCTTAATCACCTTGTAACTTCGAAACGGTTGATATGCCCCCACCCCCCTGGCATACAATTTTTTTTTGTCTAGATTAATACTATTACCTCCTTCTCTACTGACCACCATGGAGGAAAAATCCTGTATATGCACATGTTTAAATCCGACTAGCTCCGCATAGATTCCAGTAGTACCTATTGCTTGATGAATCCACACCAATTCTATATCTGAAAGACACTACATTTGTCAGGCAGTCTGTAGGACAGCCACTTACTGAAGTAAGCTCCCGCTCCTGTGCCTGTACTTCCATCCATGTAGACCATTTAATGTGCCGATAAATAATAAAACATGTTCTACGATAGATCAGCAGCTTAGTAACTGAAGATTAGGATATTAATATTAAATATTAGGACGTTAAGAGTGAAGATTCCTTATTCCTTCGGGTATAGAGTGCGACCGAGATATGGCGATACTGGCAAAACATTAATCATGAACTGTACAAGATCTTGGTGTGGTTTAATTGACAAGGAAAATACAGAAATAATATGGTTTCTGCCTTGTTAGCTTACGGTAAGAACATTCTCCAGGCAAATGTTCAAAGATTACAAGTTCCCGTATGGGTCAGCTGCTATTTTCATCCGCATGTAATTTAGAATTATAATAAAAACGGATTAATTCTTTTTTTTTTGTAAATATAAAAATTGCGACCAGAAAGCAAATTGAATTGTATCGTGCGAAGTGTAAAGCCAGATCAAAAGTTCGAGACCTTTCGTTCTCTATGGTTGTATTCTACCAGCTTCTGATTAAAGATGCAAAGACCCTTGTGGGCGCCTGTCTAATCTTAGTTGGATTCACACTAAATGATTTCAATTATTTAGAGTAGATATTAAAGTGCATATCTTAAAATATTTGATAGGTTAAGTGCTTACCAACGGGTTCCTGATTGATTAACTATGTTAGTACAACTTCCAGGAACCGTATATACTATATGCATTAAGTGCTTTACAAAAGAAATCTCTCTCTCTCTCTCTCTCTCCATATGAAGCTATTGTCAGCCATTTGATTTTCAAAGCTCAAAATGCAAACTAGTGAATTCCTCTATCTTGCACAGTAATACAAGCAAAACCAAACTTTCAATTGCATGCTGATGCTGAAGCGAAAATCTCCCCATAGTGCAACAACCAAAGTAATCAGTTGGCTATAGATCAGCAGAATTTTGGCCTTAGGTGCTGCACTATATTAGACCGGGGGCGTTAGCAACTCTTATGAATTCGATGTTTGTCCATGTTTTCGGCGCAAAACAATTTTCCGCAATTTTCCACTTTAATGTATAAAGTTAGCTCACATACACATATACATGTGCAGGTATCGTACATAAATATACATATAACCTCGCCACACAATCACGACATGGTTAAATTAATCATCCACATAAGCTCCAGATCGGCAGAAGTTTAATCCATTTTGAGTTTGTGCATTTTTGATGACGTTATGGAATTACCAATCCCCAGGAGGGAATATAGTTATACACCGTGGGAGGTCGATGGAATCGATTTTGGGTGAAAATTCTTTGTTTTACTCTCAAACCATGAACTTTCTATGGTTAACCGCACAGGAAAGGCTGCGATATGCGTCCATTGGTTGGTTATAGGCTTAGAGTGTTTTTTTTTATGATTTTTTTTATTGCCTGCACTGAATCTCTTCATCCGACGTGGGTACAAACCCTGAAGGCCTACAAGGGATGTGGCTTAATTAAAAATCAACCGCTGGTGGTTGTTTGTGTTATGGATTTCAGTTAAAGGGAACGCTCCCAATCTACTTTCATGATTGGGCAGGGAATTGTTTACTAATTTTAACAGAGAGGAAGATATCTTTATGCATAAGAGTTTGATTTTGCATAGAAATATTTACATTTCGAATGGAATATGAGTGCATTGTTATGTGATATGGTTTTGGTATTGAAGTCTTTGTTTTTTAGGTTATGCGACATTGATGTTTAGGAGTGGACTTTTAATTTTAGATTTGTTTCTATATGTATTTATCCCAAGATTTGCTTTTAATTGTATCCGAGTTGTTTTTACAGCTTCAGATTTTATTTACTATACCTAATCATCAGGGAAGGGGTAGGTACTACTCATTTACAATAATTATGTTCGAGAAAAAGAAGAATAAAGGTAAATTCAGGCTATTTTTCATTTTATGCCTAAAGTGCTGTTTTCAAGTCTCAATAAAAAAATTGATAATAATAAAACAACTGGAAATATCAAATAGCTAAAGAACTTGGCTCGTTACTCTTTTTGTTGAGAAAAATGAGATAAATCAACGGACTTGAAGGTCTTATCTGACTGTGCAATAAAATTTTATTGACATCAGCAGTAGGCGAAGATCGTGTATTTGATGCATTAACAAAGAGCTTACTAGCATTACAAGGAGTGTTTGAAATAGAAAGGAGTGTGGTTAGAGTATAGAAATAAGGAACATGTTTTTTTAGAACTATGCGAACTTATGTTCGTTTATTCACAGACAGCTGAAAACTATGAAAATACGTACAGCAAGATCAAAAAGTTACGTACAAGTAATAGAAATTGCGGATCGCTTATTTTTATATTTCCGTTCGGAGAAATATTCCACTACATTCGTTTCGGATTGCAACTATTTTCAAGTGCTTAGAAATTCGATACTCCACTAAAAGTTTTATCAATTAATCTTCCGTTTTTGAACCTGGTCAATTCTTCTTTTTAACCTCTCTTAGATAATCAGTGATCTAATTGAATATAATTCAAGAAACTAATCGAATTGAAAACTGAACCCAAATACCTATACCAGTAGGAGTGATGCTAGACTCTAAATTAAACTGGAGCATAAATGTGAATGAGCGCGTCAAAGAGGCTGCAATTGTGGTTTATGCCTGTAAGAAAACTTTTCGCAAGTGATGGGGCAACCATCCTCTCATCGTATACTGGATATACACCGTCTTTGAAAGACTTATATCTTCATCTATGGAATCTTGGCACGGTGGAGTGCTCTGAAGAGAGCGAATCGCAAAATACCAAAATACAGAAACTTCTTCGAACAGCTCAAACAGTAGCAATGGAGATTATGATCAGGTTCCTGTCCGATAAGATTCATGGTAAATATATAGCTGCCAAGAGTACCTACACTGCGACTAAGAAAGTCAGGCTGTTGAATTACCGCAAGTCAAGCTGAATATAAGCCCGGCGATTACACGAATCAGTAGAGCTGACGGACAGTACTGATTTGTCTGTCAATTTTACTGACTAAAAACGCTTTGCGTTCGTTCAACTCACTAGTCAGTTTATCATAAAATGTCGTCTAGTATCTACCTTTTATTTTCAGTTTCGACCATTTTTATTTTACGTTTGATTAATTACTGACTAATCAGTACTAATTGTCGAGAAATCTAGTCAGACTAGTCAGTACTAATTATCCAGAAGTTCAGGCAGTGCTGACTAGTCAGTAAAAAAGACTGTGTCAGTGTCAGTTCTACCGACTCGTGCAATTTCCGGGAAAGATCTGCCTCAAGGATTGTATAGTTGGAGGGGGGTGCAAGGATTACACTATCCCACAGCTTGAGTTAGAAAGGTGTCTTAACTAACATTTCTAGTAGTAGAGAAGAGTGGGAGGATAGTCGCATAGCAAATGACTGATATATGACGTGTCTTTACAAATGGTTCGACAACAGATGTGAGAGTGGAAGGCTGGATATACTCCGCATCCATTCAAAAATTGTACCGCCTACAAGACTATATACTGTAGTGTCGTTCAAGCGGAGGTTCTAGGTATAAATAACGCAGAAAGGTTGCTAGAAACAACTTATAACGTATATCTAGTAATCGAGATATCAGTTTTGTCAAGCTGCAATCAAAGTTCTGGATTTTAGTACCATTAGATTGTATCTATTGTCCAGCGATGTCGCAGTGAGTTCTGGAGACTTGGTGCCAACCACAGAGTTATTCTCTGCTGGGTGTCTATTCACAATGATGTATACAAGAGAATTAGCCAGGTGATGCTCTGGCCAAGAAGGGTTCAGCTATGAATATATGCGCAGAGATTGTAAGGACGGGATCTAAGTATCATTTAGCATGGCTCCATGGTCTGTAAAAAATAGTCATATGTTTTACAGTAAATTCTAGCGTACTACAAGACAGTCATATAGGCCCATTCTTATTTATCTTATATTAATGATATTGCAAAGCTACTTTAAGTTTTCCAAAGCTTGTTTTATACTGATGACTTGAAGTTATTTCGTTTGGGTTTCTTCATATCAAGATTGTTTACTTTGCAAAATTACATTACTTTGGTGCATAAAAAACTCTTGTGATCTTAGTTTTTGTAATTTGATAATACATAAAATTAAAAGTTCAGAATTGTTCAAAGCAAACTAAATGATAGTGCCACAGAAACTAATGGGGATGAGAAGTAGAGCCGCACTGGCGGGACACATGAGTGGGCCCGATGGGCCGGTGGTTGCCGGGGCTGGTAGTTGCCAGGTTAATTGAGACCACACGTATTTAACATGTACTCCGATTGAATGCTACGGATTTGGTGACAAGGAGAGGAGCCAAGGAAACTTGTGAGTGTTGCCAAGATAGAATTTAGGTGCGCATTCACGATGACACCTAGAGACGACACTTGTCTCTAAAGCAGTTGCCGTTTTATCCATACGTACCACAATTTTTGAGGCTACAGCGGTGTCGTACGCTTTTGTCGAGCTAAAGTGTCAGCAAGACCAAGAAGAGTTACACGAGTCTACATGACTCTTCTTTACACTCGGCCTGTTTGTTGAGCGCGTTGTTGCCGTCGCGTTGGTAGCCGCTTGTGTTGTAATCAAAAGAAAATGCCGAAATCGAACAAAAATGATTTCGACAGAGAATGAAGCAAAAGAAAAGAAATTTTAGTTGCTTCAATACTTTGCTGCGCACATTAACCTGCAGATAATAATTTTAGAAAAGTTATGTCTGTAATAAGAAAAGAAAATACTGCGATGAGAAAGTCTAATCCGGAGAAAGATTGGCATTACCACTCCGATTTCTGGCTACAGGTAAGAAAAGATTTCCTGCGATATTATTTCATACTTATGTGGATTTTTTAATGGTGACTCCTATCATTCCCTTATGTTTTTTTCCATAATTCAAGTGCAACTACAATATTTCAAAAAATTACCTAGAAAGTTGCATGGCTAGATTTAAGGTCTTGAAAAATGAATATATCTGATTAGCAGATAACAGTAAATTTTTGGAAAGCCTGAAAGAATTTCAGCCCTTCAAATTTTCTCGTATATACTTCAACAGATTCCTGTACACTTACCCTCTTCCTGGCTTTTCAGCTTTTGGTAACAATGTCGCCCAACAATACATTCGTTAGCAATTAAATTACTTACATAAAAGCATAAAATTTCTTTTTGTTATCACAAAATTCGTCACTGGTAAAGTGTAAAGAACTCAAGTTCACGACCGCAATTCTTGAGAATCATATTACATTGCTTGAGAATACTGAATTCAGTGCACTTTATGCGGAATTATATTTTTGCCTGTACTATCGATGTACAATAATAAATAAGAATAATTTATTTGCACATTAATCAAAATTTTGTTATAAATTTATTTATTTTTTAACTAGGAGAAGTCGTTTTGTTCTTTCTCTATATTCAGAGCATACGTGATTATGTTTTGTTTACTTGAATGCAAAGCACAGCATGGCAGGAAAGAAATAGGGAAAGGATTAGGGGATATGAGGAGAGTGGCGGTGGTGGCGATGTATGTCACCTTTAAACTTCCGCAGATTATATGCCGGAGGAAAGATAGAAGGTGGTAGACTGTTCCACATTCGCACAGTTCGGGATAAAGAGCATCACGGAATTTTACTGTGCGTGCAGGAATTATTCTACAAGGGATTAAACTAGATATTTCATCAGAATAATGACCATGCACGTAACGATAAAGGGGTGAAAGGCATCCATGATTACGGCGATGCTCGAGCGAGTCGATATAACAAGTTTTTGCCACATTGAAGGCTCTCTTCTGGACAATATCTAATGAAGCTAAGGCTGTGCGACAAGTGCCAGCCCATATATGGGAATTGTATTCCATTCTAGGTCTGTAGGACTTGTAGAGGAGCGCTAGATTTGACACCTTCTTTCTTTCTTACACCTTTTCCGAAATCCAAGACATTCCGAAGCTTCTTTGGCTACAGAGAAGATGTGATCAGTCCAGTTTAACTTACTGGAATTATTAATGACAAGAATGCTTAGTGACGGTGAATTAGAAATTAATGCTATATCAAAAGAAACGGGGAATCGGGTTAAGTGATGGTCTTGTTTTAATGTGATGAGACAGCATGCATTGAATTCGACGCGATTCGCTTTGCCCCAAGCGAGGATATTGTTAAGATCGTTATTCAATGATCTAATCATGCAATCACGTTTAGCACATGCGGCCTGGAGTCCGCAAGAGTTTCAAAGGAGTAGCAAAATCAAGGATACTGCCATCAGCTAAACTATGGATGGGATTAAAAGTAAGGGAAAGCAGATCATAAATGAAAATTAAGAAGAGTTGGAGAGTTAGCAGAGCCCTGGTGCACACCGCATTTATGGAATGAGGTTCAGATGTAACGCCATCTAATACAACGATTAGATAGGAAGCTTTCAATCCATAATAGAAGAGGAGAAGAGAGACCAAGTGCTTTAAGTTTGGCTAAAAGGGCTGGATGCCAGACTCTATCAAAGGCCTTAGAAATATCTAGAGCAACGATTTTGGACTCACCAAAGTTGTGAAGACAACAATTCCAACGTTCCGTAAGGAAAGTCATCAAGTCTCCAGATGAGCGTCCAGGTCGGAAGCCACATTGGTGATCGTTGATGAGTTGATTAGTTTCTACGTTTTTCATTAATTTTGAGTTAATGCGATTTATAATTTAAGGAATCGCTACCCTCACCTTTCTTGCAAATAGGCTGAACGTGAACTAGTTTCCAAGAAGTTGGAAGTTTTCCTGTCGAATAAGACAAGTAGAATAGTTTGCACAAAGGTTTAGCCAAGGATTAGGCACAGCTTTTAATTAACAGAGGTGAGAGAGAAAACATCAACACCTGCGGCTTTGGAGATGTTCATCCCCTGAAAAACCTTGAACACATCTGTCGTACGGATGTGTATTGGCTCTTGTACACATCCACACGGGAGAAGCAAAACAGGTGTTTGTGAAGTAGGTGGAAGACGAGAATTTGAAGCGAATCTAGCAGCCAAAATATTAGCTTTATCCAAGGAGTCAACAACTACTTCACCATTATTAAGTAGTGAATGTATAGAGAAACTGCTGAAGTTGTTCCTGACGGTTTTGACCAGGGACCGAAAACCTTTGCTACGTTTGCGGCTTGCCAAGATCCTTTGTCTAATTGTAGACTTGTTTCAGTCCCGGACATGGATGCAATTGATGGGCGAAAGCAGACTCTTAGGCATTGGTTCTATACCAAGGCAAGCAAAGAGGCCAATAAAGGAATTTATCGCTCTACAAATAATTGGGTCCTTAAATTATGTAGCTTTCGACTGATTTCTCCTTCATCCGTATTTAATTTTTCAGCGTATTTTTTTCAATCGTTTCATACGATTTATGGAATCCTCTTGAAAAACGTCGAACTCTTTCCTTTGTCCACTTAAGCTTTTACATTTTTAATTGTCGATAATTAATTTCTGCAAAATTGGAACCTAACTAAATTGGTTACAAAAAATAATTTGATCTGTCCTCACGGAAATTGAAGCTAGACTCAAGAGACTGGAACTTTCTCTAGTCTAGCCTATACTTGGTGACATTTAGTGAAAGCAAACACAAATCTATCTTTTAGCCTGCGGTTATACACCTTGCCGGTAATACAAACGCCAGCACTCGTATGGTAAATGGTGTGGTTACGAGATAAAAATCTTACAAGCGACACGTAGGCTGCTGGCGGCTGCTGGCCCCAGAGCTCTTTTGTTTTGCGGTGGAGTCATTATATATACGACCGCCAGTTGTTTAGATACAATAAAGTTTTCGTACAAAAATGGATGTGGAAAAGCTGGATGGGGATTATAAATTCCTTATCAGTTTTCTACCTATAATACAGAAAATGAGTGATATTCAAAAATTGGGTTCTCGCCTTTCTTTTGATAAAATCGCGATAAGAACCGTAGGATCTATCTGTATAATTGTCTTATTTTATTCAAAATATAGTTAAATGTTGCCGGTCTTTACTGTAGTATTCGAAAAAACGTTCTTCATCTGCTTTCAACATATTGTGTAGATGATGATATTCACCAAATTTCTGCCATTTCGCATTAATTGGATGAAAAGAGTATTTCTTTAATTACGCTTTCGGATAACAGAAGCTCTTCACTTAAAAAGATAGTGCCATACATTTTGAATTTTGAAAGTACTAGCTCCAGCCACATCGAATGTACGGCGTGATGTTAGCTGATTCTTGTGCTGATTGTGAGATGTGTAACCGCCATTAAAAACTAGCTTAACCTAGCTCGTACCAGCTGGCGCCAGTACTACTGGCGGGCTCATATCCGGAGCCTTATATTGGTAAACATTTGAATTTGTTTTGCTCGATTCATTGGGAAAGGTTTCATCTGACTAAGTGTACAAATTATTTGCTGCTCTGCTTATGCTCGGTTCAGTGAAAAATCAGCCTAATAATTTTAGTTCTTTCGCGTTGGGAAAACGTAATTTTTAGAAACCCAAATGGGCTGCATTGGCATCATTTTCTCGGGCTCTAGTGAGAAGTTTTTTTGTTATTCCTCTTCACCGTACAAATTATGGCCTAAGAGAACGAATCGCTACTGCAATTGGATTATTTAATCAAGCCTGTGTGATCTCATTAATATATTGATTATTCTACCATTATAGGCATTTATTCAAAATTACTTTATTTAATTTCCTAATCTGTTGAGGGTACCTACAGATATCTCTGAAGATCTAAATAAAAAATAATAATTTTTCGAAATTCTCCAAAACACACTAATTAATTCTTTTTTGTTTATCAAATGTTGTCTAGAAGAAAACAAGAAAAATCTTATAAAAAAAATAACTGACTATAAATTCATGTCATGCAAATTTCTCCAGACATTCTCCCAAGTTTCAGCACATGTTCAAAATCCCACACTTAGTTATTCGCATCCCGGTTGAAATAATACAGCCAAATAATGGTTTATATATCAATGACCTCCCATTAAGGATTATTATTCTTGAAAATAAACACGAGAAACCATAAAATGTTATAAGCCCTTCTTAAATCGAAATTTTCCATTCCCTGATTTCTCCATACTAAACTAAGTAGGTAGTAGATATCGGGTCTGTACAATTTTTCCTCTTCATGCTAGAAATAACTTATCAATCGAGTTATGCTCAGGGCGATGGGAATACAAAAATAACATAAAAGAAAGAAATACGCGCAGAAAATGATATCGGATTCATGAATTGATTTGAAGGGGTGACATTTATCCTGTCCTGATTGAGTACGTATAGAGAAAAAGGGAGCATTTAGCTTATAGTTAAATTTAATTTTAACCTCATTATGATTTTCCTTCTACACATTTCACGTTTTGAGGAGAGGTTATTGGCCACTCACACGTGGAGGTTCGACATTATTATACCCTAGATGAAATCATAGGGGTATACTAAGTTTGTCATTCCGTTTGTAACACCTCGAAATAATGATGGTAGAGCAAAATGGATTGGACACCCATTCATAATATTAAAAGTTATTTCGATTTTTGCATGTCCGTCCGTCCGTCCATCTGTCCGTCTGTGCGCACGATAACTCGAGAACGCGTATACTTAGAGAGCTGAAATTTTGTACACAGACTTTAAAAAAAAAAGTAAAATTAAGTTCGAAAATGAGCCAAATCGGGCAACTCCTTCGTGGGGTTGCCATATAAAAATTTCGTTTTCCGCTATATATTTGGAAACTGCCTGAGAACGCGTCGACGTAGAGAGCTGAAATTTCGCACATGATGTTTTTACTACATTAGCAAATAAAATGTCACAAATGGACTAAATCGGGCAACTCCTTCTTGGTGTTGCCATATAAAAATTTCGGTTTTTTACGTATACTTTGAAAACGATCAGTCCAAGACATTTTTATTGTACTAAGAACTTCTGCAGGATACGAAATCCTATAAAATTGGTTATTACCATTTTTGCTGTGCGACAAACTGTTCTAGAAATATATGCGAAAAACAACTTCAAAATCAATACTTGAATAGATCGGTGACCATACGAAATTTAATACGGGCATTCATCTAGGGTATCATAAGAATTGGTCTTAGACCAATTCTAGCTTTTTTACTTGTTTTATTTAATAACGACAGATTAAAATTGATTGTGCAAAAATACAGTCGTAAAAATATAAAATAGGATTCATTGGATTTTCCTGTTTAAAATGCTTAGTTTTCCTACCATTATAAGAATTTTTGAATTTCGAAATGATTTCGCCAAAGTATGGGTGAGGTATGTTGCAATACATCTTTTCCTGTATCTCAGTGAGTACTTGAGTAGGGCAAATTATGTTGGATTTATCTGAAAGGTAACAAATTAGGGATATTTTCTGTGGATACAGAACAGTTTGCTAATATGACTACTTTAGGAGATTTCGACTCCCAAAGAAGATAATGTTTCAAAGAGAAAACAATTTTTGAAATTTATCGTTAAATTTTTACTTATCTATAAGCTTTTTTGAAAGCAAGTAATTATAAATGAAAGCTAGTAGTAATAGGAATAAAAAAAAGGACAAATGGCGATTCAGTAAGCAAAACGAGCTTAGTTACATTCAACAAAGCGTTGAAGGACCACAATTTCGAAAAAAATCTAAAATCCCCTGTAATTTCTAAATAAATGCGAAAAAAATTAATATAAAATTCTCGATTGAAATTCACCTGAACTTTTAGGGGTTTCAGTATTGCATACTTTTCATGAAACACTTTCAGGTTCTTCTATGTTAAATACAGCACTGCACCACACCCCGGTCTGAATGATTTAGTATAGTCTTACCCCAAAGGAAGAACATTTTGCTCCATTTGCTAAATCAATATGAAAATCGTATTCCTCTAGTTTAAATGTTTGCTTACATTCCAAGGAATAATTGTGAGTAGTGTAATGATTCGTACGTTTATCTTACGCGGATTGCTTGAAGAATCCTATCTCGATACGTACATATGTAGGTAGGTAAAATGTGTATGTATAATGAGAAGTTGATACAAAAGAGAGGATGAAGAAGAATGAATGTTTGAATATTTCAAACTAATTCCATTACCTCGTACTTTTAGGTAAGAAAATATTTGTCTTGAGGAAGACAAATGAATGAAATTAGGGAAGTCCTTGTGCTGGTCTCATATGTATGAATTTGGCGTAATTTTTTATTTAATTCATGAGCTCCTTCTTCTTTTGCTCCAATATTAATCTTATGTATACGACGAAAAGTATGCGTTTATCTATTCATCAGAATAAAAGGTGGAGGTATGGACTCTGAGGAAAGAATTACTTTTCGTAATAATCGATAATTCATGCTCCATCCATGTTGTTCGGTTACCATGACGTGCCATTCTTGCAAAATTATCTCTCTTTTAGCTGTGTAGGAGGAGGTATATATACAAAAGATCTCGATTTTGCTTGTTCTACCTGTGATGTACACGTAATATCTATCTGAATTTACATGAGAAACTCTCCGAATTTGTTTTCAATGAAGTTCGACAAGCAGAAATTCTAGGGATGGGATCAAAGTATCATTTAGCTTGGTTCCATGGTTGCAGCCAATCAGTTGATGGCTCACAGATCATGAGACCTTTGATCTCTTTGATGGCGTGTTATTGCGAATGTGATTTTAGCATTTTGTCAGAAATTAATTTGAACATAAACTGTCTTTTACTGTACAGCTCCCCCAAACATTGTTGCAGGGAGTTAATCACCCTTCTCTGGTAGAAAATTCAAAGAATTTGGGTACTCACTCACTACATTAAAGCAAAGCAGGTGTCTATGCGTTGCCTGATAGGCCCCCAGGCGATGATAATATACTTTGAAGGGTGAAGATTATAATGAATCATCGAAAGAGAATTTGTTGAATAGTTAGAGGGCGTGAGAAGAGATTAAGGGGGTGTGGAAATGTTTATTTAATTCCCATTTGTGAAATTAATAAACGAATTATGTAAGTATGGAATTTTCATTGTTTTCATTGAATTTTCCTGACTCTATGTAAAGCTTTTAAGGATTAAGATCAACATGGGTATATCGATGGTTGGAATTGTGAGACTAATTTAAAATAATTACTTAACTATATTTTCTTGGTTTTATCAAAAATGTAATACAAATAAGTATTAATAATTGAAGTTTTCAAAATTAACCATGTTCGAGTGAAACGAAGACATAAATATTAAAAAAATATATATACATATTTTTCAATCAAATTCCGGTACAAATATATACAGTGAAAATTGTATAAATATGGCTCGATGAAAGTTTATGCTGGATTTATTTTGCGCTCAAATATGCTGACAAAGTGAAGGAGATAACTTTATACTGGATATTTTTAAACAAAACTGAAGGTGCTAGATGCTTTTGAGAATCATGTATCATGAGCATAGCAACCGGTGTATTAAGTGTATCAAAGATACAAGGCCCCCGGGAATTTAAATTTAGATGTTTTAAAAATTATTCAAACTCTAAGCTCATTATATTTTAGTATGGCTTGTCTACGTGAATGAAACATCTCGACCTTAGGCAAAGGGGATTATTAGGTTCAAATGGAGCTTTGAGTATTTCAGTGAACGTGATGCGAGGCATTTTGATTTCTCAGTGCCAATAAAAGATTTAAAAGCTTTCATAGACAGCAAAATAATTTTGATATTTTCGCCCTTATCGGTCGAATATCGCCACATCGAATATCACCACATAGGAACCATGTGGCTAACGTAAGTGCAAAGACTATTTTTCTTCATATAAAATAAAGTATACAGTGAAAATACCACGATTTTTATAAGTACTACAATATTTCCACTATTATGCTTTCATACATATCGTTATTTTTCTATGCAAGTTATGAGAGTTTTGACATGAGTAAATTTCAATGATCGTCTACAAGTGAGAATATTTGATACATAAAAAGGGAATACCCCGGATTACCCGAAGTTCTCTACTTCCTGCTGCGAGTTGTTATGCAATCGTTTACGTTTCAGGTTTTTATTTTGAAATGCAGTTTTCTTCATTTTCTCTTAATTTTTTTTATTCAATTGATTGTAGCCAGCTTTTTTCGTTCTTTTATTATTGTTGGTAATATTATCTCTTTTTTTTAATACTAGTTGTTTTTAAACAAAATTTAAAATTCAAAATCAGAGTGGCAATGGCAATAGACAAAGACGGTGAAGTGACATTTACGAAACTGACAGCTTTAGAAAGGTAAAAGGGACAATTAAGGCTAACAACTTTGTATACAAATCAGTGGTGTAGGTAATATTGAGTGGGCATTGTATCAAAACTCCTCTAGGCCCCCCCCCCCCCCCCTAATTAAACATGTTCGAAAAAAGGAAAACAATGTCTCTTTTTTTTCGGAATTAATATAATTATTTTCAAGTACATAAATGGTACCGAAATCAATAAATCAAGTTCCATATACTAAAATAATACACTCCTTCGTTCGCATTAAAAAAATAATCATTTTCTGTTAAAATTTAAAGTTTAACTTTAAATTTTATTTTCCGCAAATATGCGCATAGGCAAGTGCCACACCAGGCTTACTGATATGATGATGTGCTGATTATCAGCAGCACTAAAATCTTAATGAGGCATACTATATTGTAAAAGGTAGTGATGTACTGATGTGATAATCAGCACGTGTGATTTGCATGTTACTGATTTTTACTGACATCAGTCGATATTTTATTTTAAAACTAATTTAGTCGGGTTAGATTAAAATATTAAAAATGAGTGAACGAAAATTTGTTTTAAAATTAGTGCAAATTGTTGAAAAACTAAGGTGCGTTTGGGAATCATCGTGTGAGTATTGCAAATGGGATAAATTGGAAAAAGCTTAGAAAGAAATTTCAACGTAAATTTGAAAAGTTGGTATATTTTTTTGCGTAATGTTTTATTTAATTATACTCCGTACTGAAGAGTATTAGGGTTTCTGCCAATACGAAACGCTTCTTCAAATTAATTTTTAAAGCTCAAATTTACAATTGTCATTATCTTAGCTTCTTTCCTCCGTGCACGGAATATAGCTCATCTTCCAAGAGGCGTTGGGCTTCCTGGATTTTATTACTTATCACAAACAATAGTTGGACTTTATCGAAAGATGGCTCAATTTTATTATTGATTATTATTCATAGTAAGATATTATATTTTATTATTTATCATGAATGATAGTTCAGATATAAATGCCATCAAAAAATCCAGACTATTTTAATAAGACTATATTAATATATATGTAACCCATTACACACCCAATATTTGCGTTTATTTGGCTTTTTCTTCCATTCTTTAATAATAAAAGCAGCAAAAGCTCTTCTGCCTCGCTAAATTCCATTTTCAGTGCTCGCGATTTTGTCATAAAAATCAAATCACTTTAAGTGGATGTAGCGTTACCTACTGATGTGATGTCATCGCAATATATTAGCTGCTGATTATTCTAAAACTTCACCATCATCATCTTGCCTAAAACTTCACCAACACCACAATAGCACATCAATAGTCTGGTGTGGCACTTGCCGTTGTGACACTTGCCTTATTAATATTGCTCTAACTCAGAATATGTTTTGAGTTTATTTATGTCTTCTACTTTTCAATAACAATAACTGCAAATCTTGACAAAACTTTTCAAAAATTTTCATTCTGCACAAGTACAGAGCTAATTACGAAATCGCAACACTTGTTCTCACGGTGCATTTTTCAATTCGTTCACACTGGCAAATTTTTCACAGTTGCGGAATCGAGCTCTAGATCTGCCAAATCTCCAATGGAAGGATTTTTTTCGAATTCTCTCTTAGAGTTTAGTTTTATTATTATTAGTTATTCGCACAATCAGGGCTTATATCGCTGTATTTAATTCTAAAGCTTTTGTTTTTATAATATCATCAAGAGTTCCGATAAGATAATGCTTCGCAACTACAGCAAATACTCGCAAATTTTTTTGTTAGCATTTAATTAAATTATTGAACTCGGTCAAGATCTTTACTCATAGTGAGGAACTGACAAATGAACTAATTTTAGTTCAGTTTTTCACAGATTCATGAAATGACTGAATTTCAAATTTAGTTATGGTCTCCATAATTGTCTACCTAGGGTATTACCGAAATGTGGTAACACTAATGAAGTAGCAGTAACAATTTCATGTGACTTTCGATATTGGTTGCATTACTATATGCAAGTTTCATGTAGTGTTTACTTACGCAGTCCCAGCAAACATTGAAATGAAAAATCATCAACGCGACGATTGGATCGGATATCAAGAAGTCCTGCATTCCCAAAGGACCTTACGTCCGCAAAAGGAGATGATATTCTTCCGCGATAAACTTAATCTTCCCTAGAATATGATATACAGGGTGTTTCATGATTGGCGCACATAACTCAAGAGCTTGATAGCTGAGGTGGAGATAAGCAAAAGATTATAAGAAGCGGGGGGAGGGGGGGGGGGGGGGGGAACACGCGTCGTTTTGGCAGTAGGGGAGTTTTAAAGTTTTAAGTTTAGTACTTCTTCCACCGGACAACCCTCGATTTTCAATGAGAAAGATCCTTCTAAAACATTTTTTTTTTAAATGCTCTAACATTAATACGAATCATATCAAAAATTTGCAGATGTTCATTTCTTCATCTCTATGCGAAATTTCATATACAAATTTTAGAATTTACTGCAAAAAATGATTATTTTTATTATTTTTACTTAATAAAATACAATGTTTTATTATTTTATTTGTAGTTAAGAGGAGTCAGTACCAATAATTGCAAGTTTCATACATTTTTCAATGCGAATTTCTGGCAAACTATTTGTAGCAGAATAATGATTTATAAAGGGTTTTCCAATAAGAGGTGTTATTTTAATTAGTCCACTATTTCGGTAGATCTCACTTTTGGAGCTGTCATTTTTTGACATTTGACAAGTAGAAACTACGCCATTAATAAAAATGGAACGATACACGATTCAACAACGCATTGAAATTATTAAAATTCACTATAAAAATGGTGAAAATGTGGCAGAGACATTCGTAAAACTCGAACATTTTTGGGTCATCGTGAAGCACCTTGTCGGACCGCAATACAGAAATTGGTAGAAAAATTCGAGCTGTCGGGACGAGTTAGTGATGTGAAGAATAAAACCCTTGCACGTCGCTCAAGAACAGCCGGAAATATTGTTGCTGTAGCCGAAAGTGTTGAAGAAAACCCAGGTTTGTCCATTCCTCGTAGTTCTTTGGATCTAGGCATTCCACAAACGTCATTACACCGTATTTTGCATAAAGATTTGGGTCTTAAGGCTTATAAAGTTCAGTTAACACAAGAACTCAAGCCGGCCGATCATCAACAACGTCGAGTCTTTGCTGATTGGGTCCTTGAAATGCATGAAAATGATCCGGAATTTCATCGAAAACTCATCTTGAGTGATGAGGCCCATTTCCACCTCGATGGCTTCGTCAACAAGCAAAATTGTCGCATCTGGGGCTCGGACAACCCAAGAGTTATTGTTGAAAAGCCTCTCTATCCTCAACGTGTGACTGTTTAGTGCGGTTTATGGTCCCGCGGGGTCATTGGACCTTACTTTTTCGAAAATGAGGCTGGAGCAACAGTTACGGTGAATGGATTGCGCTATCGACAGATGATTAATGATTTTTTATGGCCGGAATTGGATGGTATTGATCTGGACAACGTTTACTTTCAACAAGACGGCGCTACGTGCCATACAAGCAACGAAACCATTAATCTTTTACGGGAAAAGTTTCCGGACCGTGTTATCTCTCGAAGAGGTGATCACAATTGGCCGCCGAGATCTTGTGACTTAACACCTTGCGACTTCTTCCTTTGGGGCCACGTGAAAGAGAAGGTCTACGCCAACAGCCCAGCGTCGATTCAAGACCTCAAAGATGGAATTCGTGAAGCTATCGAAGATATAGGGCAGCCACTTTGCGATTTGGTTATGGAAAATTTAATGAAAAGAATATGGTCCTGTAGGCGTGGTCGTGGTGGTCATTTGGCTGATGTTATTTTCGATTATTAACGGCATACCTTCCTCTTTATAATGAAATAAAGATCCGATCATTTATCTCAAAAAATGGCATTTTTCTTTGAATATCAAAATAACACCTCTTATTGGAAAACCCTTTATCTTAAATTAAAGGTAATGAAGACGTCTAGTAAATAACGTCGGCAAAAATTAAAAAAAGCGTATTAGAATGGAAATATTAGCTCGGAAACTTGTAAAAAATGGTAAAAATTGAAGTCTTTTAAATCAAATTTCTGTGGGTAGGTATTCTCATTTCATTAAATTGTGACTGTTTTAGAAAGATAAAGCCTAGATCTAGCTAACGTCAAGTTTTTTCATTTTTAGTGGCGCTTTATATAATTATTTGACTCTAATAGAATATGCAATATTTATTTGAAAGTTGTTTAAATACAAAACAAAAAGCATATTTAAAATAATTATGGGCAAAAAAAATTGAGAAGAGTTAATTCTCGTTAAAAATTTTCAATTTATGTGAACTGAAAATTTTCATATTTCGTCTTAAATTGTATGGTTTTGACAGATGTTGGGTTTGTGTCTTTTGCGGTAGATGTCTCTAATGTGATATGTGGTCTACGTCTAGGCTGATTTTATATGAATTTTCTCACTTTCAGGACACAAACCTACGTATAGTAAATTTTATTACCTACAGGTTCGCTGGTATCTAAATTGAAATTTTTGCTGAGCTGACTCCTCTTAAAGCACTAACGCTTTTGTCATTTACAGGTATAAAACTGTGGTACTCTTGACCTACCTGATATTGCCTTGACACGATCATATCCATTTTTAATTTTTCTTTCATATTAACTATTTTGCAATCTAAAATGAACTATGTACTTTTGCTTGGACTTAAAATGAAATCATAATAATTATTGGTATTCATTATGTACATTTATTATTCTTCATAAAATCTGAAATGTTTACAAAGATCAGTCAACTTAATTTTGTATTCCACTATCATAAAATGACTCTAATATATTTGTCTCTTTTGCTGGGAATAGACCTCTTTAACACCTAAGACCTGGGTGGACTAAAATAATTATTGCCTTTTTGCCACAAACCGGTTTTGGTGAAAATTTTATTTGAGGATATTTCTATATCTAAGATGTTTAAGGAAGATGACTTTATGATATTGATTGGTGATTGGTTAAGTTTGAGAATTATTAAATAGTACTAAATAGTACACTACACATGTGACAATAATTTGCTAGAGTCTAGTATAGAGTCGTTTATTATACATATGTATATCTCTTAGAGGTGACTTACATTTAGTGAAAATGTATTGCTTAAAGTGAGAGTAAAAGAATAGAATTGCAGACTCTGCAAAATGATAATATAGAGTGGAATTTAAGTTTTAGGTATCATTGATCCGTATTTCTAGCACTGGAAATTCATTATCGGTTACTGATGTTTAAGACAGATAAATTTATTCTCGTGAGCTTGTTTCCACTTTCCAGGCCGTTTGATCTTTAAAAAAGGATGACATTGATTAGTGATCGCCAAATTTGACAGCATGTGACATCAGAAGAGTATGTATTCAAAAAACTCGAATTTGTGTCGCAAATAATGGCGGTCATTTTTAACCGATATAACTTTTTATATTTAATTCCCAAATTTAAATAAATAATATACAGGTTTTCCCCGGAAAAATATTTGTATACGCACATATATTTATTTTTTCAAAAACCATCAAATTCGCTGTATGATATCTTTTGCTAATATAGCGTGCATACTTTTATTCATTAATAATAATTAATTAATTAATTAATAACAGATTAGTATTTGATTGTTAGTTATTGATTGTAAGTATTTAATTAAGTATGTTTTTAGCAAAAATGTTAAATATTTGAAGAACTGTTTTCTTGAATAGGGAAATTGGAAGAAGATTTAATATGTATTTCTAAAGGTTCTGTAAGGAAAATAAAAAAAAATGGAGAGTGGAGAGCTAGGAGAAGTTTTATTGTCAAAAGAAATACATGTGAGTGATTAAACTGGAAAATTCAAAAATTTATATGCTGCATATACTAATTTATCCAGGGACTGTATATTTGGCCAGGGAGAGTATTCTGTGATTTCTATCAAGACCAGCAATAGATAGAAAACAAACATAAGCAAATTCATTGTATCATGATATTGTACTAGTTGATGAAATGTCTTTATATGTCTTGCCGAGTTCAACTAACGTAAATCATTCTATTGCCTCTCAGTTTAGTCTTGTTAAAAATATCGACCGGTGAATTTGTAACATCGTATTTATGTACTTATAAAACGCACATTTGAATTAGAATAATTTGCTTGTTTTCGTTTTTTGTTTCCGAGCTTTGGTTTTATACTCTTTCCTGAAAGCTTTCTCGACACATAATTCTACACATCTTACAGCTGTTTATTCCAAACAGGAGGTGTAGCATATTATCTTAGTGATTAGAGTGTATGTACTCAGGGAAACAAAATCGAAATTTTTCACTGAACTCTTATCCTAAGTAAAGTTCTGTACATTTTTGATTCCCAAATTTGGAATTCGGTCGTAGACTGACTGCGTATACATGTGATAACTTTTTCTTGACTCATTTTGCCTCACATTGTACCTCACATATTATGAACGCCAAAATATCATTTCGACAATGGGATTAAATTTTGCGACTAAATTACTAATTTGTTTTTGTTTTTTTTTTTTATTTTGTAAAAATGAGTAAAGAGAGGTGCTGTTATAAGGATATATATACATATGTCACTAACAAAACAGAAAGTATGACAGATTGCTACTTTTTTTGTCGGATATCCATGGTTGTCATAATTTTCTGCAGTAGTTTTGAAAATGACAGTAAACAAGAAAATGTAATCTCGGAAGAAAAAATCGAGGAGTGTTTTCTCTCAATTTTAATAAAAATAAAATTACGGATGATCAAACTCAAAGGGAAATCAGTATTACCACAAACAAATACACTCAAATTATATATGAAATTTTCTTGCCTTCTACAAATTACGCTCACCCCTTATAAAGCTGTAAATCCCAGTATAAAAAAAAGCTCTTTGGGAATGAGTTTCAAATGATGAAAAATAAGGCGCATATTTTGGTATGATTGCAAGACATGGAAGATAGATAACACAATCCATTACAGGTTACTTGCAATGTAAATTGATTGATAAATTTATGTCAGTACGTGATTAATATGAAAATTAATTGCGCAGTTACATTACGACAATAAAAATATTCCAAAGTAGGTTCGAAGAAGACGTCATTGTGTTAGCTGCAGGATTTGATGGATTATTCTATCTTATATATGTAGCTGACAAGAAATTACAAGAGTCGGATGATGATTCAATTTTAGCGCAAGCTAGTCGACTCGATTTGGTTGTATATCGACCTTCAAAGATTCTAAAAAATTATGCGATAAAGCCTTGTGAAAAATCAAACCACAAAAGGCTTATGTGAGCCTTTAAGTTTGTTAGTACAACTTATCCAAACAAAAAAATTTTTGTTATAACCGTCATATAATAACAGATCGCATTTTATTCAATGTTCCGCGCATCCATAGAAGTTGCCCGTTTTCCCTCTGCCATGATTTATTTATTTTACTATTTTCCACATCATTTGCATTTGCGAGTTTCGCTTCTTATTTTTCCATGTTGCGGGTTCTCTCGTTGTTATTTCTTCCGCAGGAAATGCGTAGGGCTTCACAAACACTTTCATCCGTTTTTCAAATTAAATTTTCCTAAGAAGACTTCTTTTGCCTTGCTTTGTAAACGGTTCTTTTATCCCCTATTAGGGTGGTTGGCAACCGTTCTAATTTTTTTTTTTTTCAGTCTTATTTGGTGGCTTCGAATTGGGAACACTCCATTTTTTTCCCTTCAGTATAGGGTAAACTTTGGAGCTAATTAGGCGTTTTGTTAATTGTAAATAATTTTATTTGTTTTTCTTAGTGTAAAGAAAATATCTGTTATCTAGGGATGACTGACAATGGTAATATAATTTTTGGGGGAAGCTGCTTGGCTCCCTAATTTTAATTAATGTCTTTTGATTAACACAAATGGAGAGAGTATAAAGTGTTAAGACATTTGTTTCTTATTAGCCAATCGAGTAAATTATATATGTATGTATTTACGCGAGTATTTAATGACATCCATGACATCCGATGTTTGATTTCAACTTGTTAAATTGAGCTCATTATTAGACAAATAATAAGACTTCTTGCGCGCATATCATGTTTGACATCATATTATAGGTGGGGTGACAGCCATTTTAGAAAAAAGGACGTCTTCTAAAAGATACAAGACTAAAGTGTCGACGCCCCAAAAAAACAACTGTGCTTTTCCATCAGTTCCAAGCAAAGAGGATATACAGAAGTCCCCAGCTTATATCTAATGAATGGCATCCAACCAGTATCAAAAACATGGTGCAAATTATATGACTCCCCTCTTGAGGGAGAGAGTATATATACGGCACCCAGTCATTCTCACTTCCCTCCATTTTTCACTTCAACTGGTCCCCGGTAGGAAAAGATTGCTTTTTACCTTTTCGGTAAATAAAAGAAATTAATTGAAGCGAAAAAAGTTATTTGTTTCGCGAGATGGAAAAGTTTTCCATTTAACGAAGAGGAAAATGTCAGTAAAATGATGTTAAGGATCATGGTGTAAGAGGAGAAATCTTATACGTAGAGTACAGAGAAAGAGGAAGAGGAGGAGCGAACTGAATTGCATAAAATCCTTTCCGAGACGTTTCGTGGGAAATGGGACGATGAAAGGTCCTGTTTAACATTTTTTTTTCTCTATGAATCTGTAAACTTTGTTTATTATTCTTGGTGCTCTGTTAGTGCAGCAGTTGTATATTTGCCGCTGAAGCAGAAATTTTCCTTTAAGGTTGATTGAATGCTTTGAGTAGCTACTGCTGCTGCTGCTACTGCATCTTCAAAAAGTTTTCATGTTTATGTTTTTGATGCATAATTTGGTTTAAAATGAATATCAACTGAGGCGATTCTAGAGCGTTCTTTATCGGAAAGAGTAAATGAATTAAACGTGAGTATTTCTGTTAGAAATCGTAGAATAATGAGAATCATGGAAATGTTTACTTTTCTCCATATAATGAGTAATATTGATTTTTCATTGAATTTTATAATTTTTGTTAACGTTTTCATTCAATAGTCTTTAAACCGCGTATTTACCGAAGGTCCCGATTTGATGCCGGTTCTAGGTTAAGTCCGAAATCTCAAGTTTTAAATATGTAGGTACATACAATCGGAAGAAAACCTAGGTCACTCGGCGATATGTATTAATGTGCTGTGTTTGTATTCGTTTGAAGAGGGACATTTTTTATAATCCAAACTGCTATGTAAAATAAACAAATTTTTAGCATCCCCTTATTTTTAGATAATATTTCTTGGTATTGCCTTTGATAATTTAATGCACTTGTCACAATTCAATTGTAACCAAATAAACCGGAATTGGGAAATGTTAAATTTTTGGCCATGGCTGTTTATTTTTATAAATATTGCATTTTTATTTCACTTAATACACTATAATTTATTAGTAAAACCGTTAAACTTAATTGCTTGAAAAATCGTTTACGTCACAAACTCCGCTTGTTTCTGCAGCACAGCACAACGCTCTTCAACACCATAATTCAAGACTCCGGAGTCTCGATTATAAAGGGTTTTCCAATAAGAGGTGTTGTTTTGATATTCAAAGAAAAATGCCATTTTTTGAGATAAATGATCGGATCTTTACTTCATTATAAAGAGGAAGGTACGCCGTTAATAATGGAAAATAACATCAGCCAAATGACCACCACGACCACGCCTACAGGACCATATCCTTTTCATGAAATTTTCCATAACCAAATCGCAAATTGGCTGCCCTATGTCCTCGATAGCCTCACGAATTCCATCTTTGAGGTCTTGAATCGACGCTGGGCTGTTGGCGTAGACCTTCTCTTTCACGTGGCCTCAAAGGAAGAAGTCGCAAGGTGTTAAGTCACAAGATCTCGGTGGCCAATTGTGATCACCTCTTCGAGAGATAACACGGTCCGGAAACTTTTCCCGTAAAAGATCAATGGTTTCGTTGCTTGTATGGTACGTAGCGCCGTCTTGTTGAAAGTAAACGTTGTCCAGATCAATACCATCCAATTCCGGCCATAAAAAAACATTAATCATTTGTCGATAGCGCAATCCATTCACCGTAACTGTTGCTCCAGCCTCATTTTCGAAAAAGTAAGGTCCAATGACCCCGCGGGACCATAAACCGCACCAAACAGTCACACGTTGAGGATAGAAGGCTTTTCAACAATAACTCTTGGGTTTTCCGAGCCCCAGATGCGACAATTTTGCTTGTTGACGAAGCCATCGAGGTGGAAATGGGCCTCATCACTCAAGATGAGTTTTCGATGGAATTCCGGATCATTTTCATGCATTTCAAGGACCCAATCAGCAAAGACTCGACGTTGTTGATGATCGGCCGGCTTGAGTTCTTGTGTTAACTGAACTTTATAAGCCTTAAGACCGAAATCTTTATGCAAAATACGGTGTAATTACGTTTGTGGAATGCCTAATTGCAAAGAACGACGAGGAATGGACAAACCTGGGTTTTCTTCAACACTGTCGGCTACAGCAGCAATATTCTCGGCTGTTCTTGAGCGACGTGCACGGGTTTTATTCTTCACATCACTAACTTGTCCCGACAGCTCGAATTTTTCTACCAATTTCTGTATTGCGGTCCGACAAGGTGCTTCACGACGACCCAAAAATATTCGAGTTTTACGAACCGTCTCTGCCACATTTTCACCATTTTTATAGTGAATTTTAATAATTTCAATGCGTTGTTGAATCGTGTATCGTTCCATTTTTATTAATGGCGTAGTTTCTACTTGTCAAATGTACCAAAAAATGAGAACTCCAAAAGTGACATCTACCGAAATAGCGGGCTAATTAAAATAACACCTCTTATTGGAAGACCCTTTATAAAATCCGGTTAAAAAAACAACATTTTACTATTGTATCACACTACTATTAAGTAAAAATCACTTTTTATAAAATCTGAAATGTCAGAAATCAAGCAGAATTGTCAAAAAAGGCACAGCCTTTTTGTCCCCCCCCCCCCCCCCCCTATCCAAGGGTCTGACTGTAATTGGATTGCTTAAACACGTACACTGTATTTGCAAGATACCTCGCTTCCTTATTAGTTATTTATTCAATGGTACATACTCTAACCCGATTTTAAACTTGACAACAGCAGGCAGTTCGGTTGATGTCTTATCATCTTGCATGTAAGTCCATTTAAAAAATGACATTGAGACGTAAAGTCCAATAAAGGAAGTAGCAGAATGATAAAAACCCAAGAAAAAAATAAGAGGAAGGTGTTGGTACATGATGTAATGCAAATGATCCCAGAAAATCTCATTTTCACAGTATAAATTTAGCAATTTCTCTCGAGTATTAATTTTCCACCATCTTGAAAGCTGTATAATGTCAAATTACTATTACCTCAGCTGCCATGATTTTTCATCATGCAAGTTCGGTGAAAGCTGAACTGCCTGTATGGCAGTAGGGATTACACGTGCAAGAAGTATGGCAGTGCAAGTTGCATGCAAGCTGCACTATCTCGTGCAACCTTCGAGTAATTGAATAATTTGCATATGTATATACCTACTGAGTTTAAAATTGTTTATGGTCAAAATTCGTTATAATAGCAATTTTCTTGAAATTAAAAAAAAAAGCTGCGTTAAAGGCGTAACCGAAAGCGGCTTCGATAATTTGCGGACTAGTTTCTTTTACATTCCAAAGAATCATGGTTGTGTCTAAAAAATAGAAACACAAAATTGCCTCTATGTGAGGCGGTTATCCTATTTTACCCTATGAAAAACAAATCCATTCTACATACAGCGATAAAAAAAAAATTTATACATACATATATAGTTTGATCAAGTCCTAATTAAAAAGTTTCACATCGCACTGCATGGTGCGATAAATGTAATTTTCAAATTGCAAAAATGCTTGGTCAACTTTTTTTTTCTATAGAAAAGAGACAGCCTGTAATAAAATAAATAATAAAATAAAATAAAATAAAGTGAGTTGATTTTTGAAGGAAGGCAAAAATTTAAAGTTTTTGAGAATTGATTATGTGAGACAATAAAAGAAGTGAAGGCCTTCAGAAAGTTTTTTGATATTGACGTGTGTTAGCAGTGATTTCGTTTCGAACAAGTAAAAAGCTAAAATTGGTCTAAGACCAATACTGATGATACCCTAGATGAATGGGCATATGTAATTTCGTATGGTCAACTCTCTGTGCCAGTATGATTTTTGAAGTGGTTTTTCGCATATATTTCTAGAACGGTTCGTCGGACAGTAAAATGATTATAACCTTATAGGATTTTACATTCTGAAGAACTTTTCAGTACAATAATGAATAAAAGCGTCTAGGACTGATATTTTTCACAGTAATACGTACAAACCAAAAATTTTATATGGCAACACTGATTAGTCCACTAATGGAAAACGAAATTTTGTATGGCAACACTACGAAGGAGTTGCCTGATTTGTCCCCTTTTTCGAACTTAAATTTAATATTTTTATTTAGAAAGTCCGCGTGCAAAATATCAGCACTCTAAATGAACGCATTTTCGAGTTATCGTGCGGACGGACAAGCAAAAATCAAAATAACTTTTAATATTATGCGTGGGTGTCCACTTTATTCTGCGCTACCATCATTATTTCTATGCGTTCAAACTCCCCTATAGAGAAGCAAAAAAATATCCCATGGAATTTATACTAATTAAATACTATTACTAATTTTCCAAACTTCTATATTCTTACAATGAGCAGGTTGACTGCATCTGATTCTAGTATTAAATTAATCATAATACATATACTCGTGAGCCAAAAAACAAGATCACCAACCTCGACTTCCTTCCATTCTTTCTGATATGCGACTATATGGTCTTTACTTGTCTGGCCACATAAATCATCGATTTTATAGATCCATTAATAGAGGATTGTATGATGAACTAAATTCTGATCGGAGATCCATGATTAATCTATGAAAATCGCGCATTATTTGCTTTTGGCTAGCAAATGCTCTCTCTTAATATTAGTTTCGAATACTATTTTGCATGTTATTGACTATTTTGCATGTTATTGACTATATATGGAGAACATAAGGATAGATGGCATGAATATAATAAGTAAATTCAGTAATACTACTCTATAGAAAAAATATGTGTTCAACTTCATTGTTGAGGGTATCACATCAAAGCATATGAATATACAGGGTGGCTCAAATATTTCTCCCCACCTATTTAAATAAACGCATTATTCAATAAACGTTGCCAAAATTTATCACCTCGCAGTCTATCAAAAATCCTAAGCGGAGGATGTTAAATATCAATTCTTCAGACATCGTAAAGATCATAAAAAGCTTGACTTCAAGAATCCTTTTTTATTGCCCTGATTATCGTAAGTACCTAGTGACTTTTCTTATAACATTTTATACGAGCTTTATCTGAAAAACCGCTTTTGCTTTAAAGCCAGTGAGAGGACTTTTGTGTGCTTCTTCATTATGGCTTCGAAGAGGATATAAACAAGGACTCAAATCCACACTCTTGTTGAAATAGGAAAATCTGTTCTTGAAATATCAGGGACACTAGGTGTGGTCAGGAAGATCGAACGATTATGGCTGTAAAAGCACAAGAGCAATGTACAGAACAATCGACGCTCCTGTAGGCCGACAACTCTTTCGCTTACAACTAAAATAAAAGGTAATGGAAAACAAGCCAGGCATTGGAACGAGAAGGGGCATTGGAAAGTCGAGACTTCATGTTGAAGAAAACACAATCGTTGATGGATCTTATTACCGAAACAGTATTTTACCTGCTTACGTAGAATGCCACGATTATTGAAGACAGTTGTAGAATGTGTAGATAGTAACGGTAGACATACTATATACATTATTAATAATAAATTTTGTAAATATGTTAGCATCGCAAATAAATTTAAATTTCTAAATTATTTTCGTTGGCTTGGTTTTATAAACCAAAAATTTTGTGGGGAGAAACTTTTGGGCCTCTTTGTACTATATTTATTTATTTTATTTACGTTATTTATTCTCAATAAATTTTTTTATTTTAATTTTAGGTTTGGTTTAAAAATCGAAGAGCAAAATGGCGAAAGCAAAAACGTGAAGAACAAGAGCGACTGAGAAAACTACAAGAAGAACAATGCGGAAATATGAAATGTTCATCAGAAGATTACTCTGGCTCGATTCAACTGAAGCCAGATCCTAGTGGTTACAGCGACGCAGATGAGTCATCTGATCTAGAAGTTGCCTAATTGTCTTGCAATCTGTTGTTATCCTTTGTAAATACGTAAGGAATCCATATATAAATATGAATATAAACTGATGAGTGCTAGTAAATTAATCAATGTATGTGATGTTCTTAAATTTAGAGTCTCGTCGAAGAATAATTTTATTTGTAAATAATATAAAGTATGGGCCAGTAATATTTTAATATATTTGCCACTTTGTAACTGTCTTGTTCAGTTAGTTGTAAGATTTAGCAGATAGGAAAGTCATTGTGCATAAACCCATAGTAATTTGCACATACATTTTTTAGTTTTGTTCTAAATTATTATTTTTGCATTTAAATTATTATTGAGGAGCGTATGTATGTATGTATAGTGAAGAAATAAAATAAATTTAATATCAGTATAAGTTTGGTGTTTAACTTTCTTTTATTTTTGTATCACATAACAGAGCGTAGAGCTTCAGCCAATCAGTAAAAGGATTGAGATATTTTAGTCCAGGTTATTTATTCCATATTAATTTTGGACAGAAGATAGAGTAAGATATTATCGTGAGGCCTTAGTAGTTAATAATAAGTTAAACAAAACTTATAAAAACAGTAATAAAAGAGAAAGTAAATCGGGCTTTAACGAGTCAAGGCGTTGGTTGGTACCTCGCGACTTCCACTAGATGTGGAGCGAAACAAAGTCTTACAATGTGCAATTGCAAAAACAATCTTAGAGTTGTTACATTATTTTCAAGATGATCTAAAAAAAAAGATAAGGAGGTAGCGTTAATTAACATTCGCTGATGTGGTGATGTTAGTGAAGCCAGTAAAAATATGATATGATAAGCTTTAGAAGATAAAGCAGAAAGCCAAAAGCTGTATACATTCTTTCACTGACTCCTACATAATATTCTGGATAAAACATGATTTTTACTTTACTTACAAGCGACAAAAGTAATATAAACAATGGAAAATTATTATTTATTTATATATATCCGTTTCGGATTTGGACTTGACTAGATAGGATTTAACCCAAATTTGTTATCGCCATATTCACTAAAAATATCTGTGTTAAAAAGACCAAGAGAGTCTTTAATAAGGCTGAAAATACGGTTGATATAGACCTGAGCATTGATATTATCAAATTAAATTGTGCGGTCTTCAAAAACAGCTTTTAAATATATAAAGTTTTGAAATAGTGCGAGTTCTAGATAATCTCCTACACTGACCTACACTGACAATTAATCCACACAGAGCCGGCGTGCGTATAATACTCAACAAGAAAGTCGTATTCAGTCTTATTAGATGATGACTAGTATCAAAAAGGATTATAAGATCACTTACTTGTTATAAGCGAAATACTTTTGAGGATATAACGTGGAAAATACGGAGGAACTCAATTAATAGAAGGAAGCTTAACGTAGATAACTTACGCGATAGTATTAAATAACTGGTATTTGTGGTAAAATCCGCCAAAGTGCAAATCAAATACATGTTTTTGAAAATGCCGGGAAAGTTTTCTGCTATAAAATTGTAGGATGGAAGGAAGATGTCCCACCAACAAATGCTTGAAAAGTCGCGAAACACCCGAAATTTCCCGAAGAATTGGACACCAGGTGCCCTAAGTAAAAATTCCTAAAAATGCATTGGAGACATAACAAACTGTGTCAACTGGATAGGAGCCATACTACTGTGCATTTTTAGAGAAAATTCTAACTGATATAATCTTGGAGAGAGTACATAGCACAAAAGGTCCTTTAGGTCGCATAGCTTATTCGCCGGTTCTCCGTTATAGTTATAGATAATAATAATAAATCTTAGAGAGAATTGAGCCGATAAAATTAAACAGCAAACTAAAGTTCAGTAAATGTCCTGCATTGATCACATGAAAATTTTGAGCATCATTATGGAGCATTGCAAAGAATGTCGGTCTTCCTTAAAGGGTTTTTGTTGTTGACAATCAGAAAATGCCTTCGTCTCTCTTTATAGGATTAAAATATGGAATACGAATTGATAAGGGCTTTAAAGCAATTCAAAGTGCAGATTTCTGCACCATGTCCAACAGTCTTGGCTTAGGAAAATAGGCCAGCTGGTTTGAGATTCAATTCAACAAAAATGGAAATGCAGGTTACCTCAACGCAGCTTATTGATATAAATAATGAGGGAGTGAAGGTAATGAATAGCTTCTGTTACCTTTGTAGTTTAATTACAGGTTCAGAAGAGAATGTGAATTCTCAAATAAACTTTTCTCATATATCTCGAATAAAGAACTCTAGTTAAATCAAGTAAGAACAAAACCTTGATGGCTGTTTAACTCTAATGTGAAATCAGTGTTGCTCTATGACTGCAGGACGTGGAAGATTATCTACATAAATCATAATACTCCGTATGCAAACTTTTGTTAATAGCTGTTTGCATCTAATACAAAGAATTTCATAGCAATATTTGATTTGAGATGAAGAATAATGAAAACGTTCCGATCAGGATAGGATGAAGAATAAAATAAAACGAAGAAAGTGGAATTGAATTGGTCACATGCAGTGTCTTGCGAAGAAGATTATTGCCTGGAAACAGCAAGGAACTTGTCGTGCTGATAAACTGAGAAGTACTTGGATGAGAGCAATGTTGATAAAAGCCTCATCAAATAGGAAATCCTAGAATAAGCCGAATGAACAAAGTCGGATCCAAAGGAGACTTACTGTTGGCGCCACTTAAGTCCTTCGAAGGGCTGAAGGGTAGATTGATAATTGTGTCAAATTTAGAGAAAAAAGAAGTATTTTCCATAGCACCTGATATATAGGTGAACGAAAGAGTGGAGGAAGTGGAGAGGTTTTTTTTATATCGGTAGCATAATTACTGAATCTGACAAAAATAAAGAAAGACGTCAGCAATCGTATAAACAAATCAAAGAGAAAATTCAATAAGATTTTAGTTAAACACAAAACTGCAACTTCCCAACTCAAATGGGAACCCGGGACTATATGACGGAAAGCCACCTATTTCACAACTTGACGATAGATCTTGACATACTTGTGTTAAATTCCAAGTATTCTCTAATTAGCGTGATCAAGTCTCCAACTTGGAGCAATGAGCATAGATCGTCAGGGGCCGGATTCATTAACTCGGAGAGTTGTGGAGCTGCGGACAGGCGCGGATCTAGCATTGAAATTAGGGGGGGGTCATTTTACAAATAAAATCATCGAGCAAAAAAAAAAAAAAAAACATCCAACGCCGGTTCGCGGTCCATGGAGCAAAAAAAAACAACATCCAACGCCGGTTCGCACCGCAGTACCTACTGCAGTACTTGCTATACTGCTATACTTGGAACTTGGAAATCCGGAAATCCGCATTATTCAGGCGGTGCGGATGATGTGTATACTTTCTTTTTTAAAAACTAATATTTTTAATAGAATAGGGTGCAAACTGCAGGAGTCATTCAAGCCCAACTTTTCTCAGTTTTACACACTGGTATATATAAAATGGACTGCTCGATATGCTATTTCATGCGGGTACAATTTTTTGTATCAAAAATAGTTCATATGTACGTCGGTGCCAACATTGAAAAATCTATTGGCGGAAAGTTGAAAAGCGAAACCTCTCGAATTTCTATTAACCCAAATAATTAATTTAAAAACATTTATTTCGACAAACTCACTTATTTATTTATTGTTTACAGCCCTTTCTCAGTTCGCACGTTACATAGGAAAGTGACCAACTCAAAAAATGCAATTTTTCAGGAGAGCGAAAAAACGAAAAGCTGTACTAGAATTAATTCTAGCTTAACGTAGTAATTGTTTGCTAAAAATAGTCTGAACTCTTAAATTTGTTAGTAAATATATTTCTGAAGATTTATATAAAAGAAATTTTAAGATTTTGTTACCGCAGTTGGCGAGGTTAGCTGTTAATCCCGCATCCACTTAAGTTGTGTCGCTTTTCTTTGTTGCGAAATAAATATTTTTACAAGTTTTTTTAAGTGGCACAACTCAAAATACGATTTTTAAGAATTAAATTCCGTACTTTGAACTTTGTGGAAAAATGTCATAACTCATAATATAATTTGTAAGAAATAAATGCTGTTTTGTGGAAAAGTGACACAATTTAAAATAATACTGTTAAAATGTCGAAAACATATTTACGTTTGTTATGAAGATCGTCACAACTCAAAAAGTGATAGTGGGCACGCTTAGGCGGAGACCAAACCAGTTTGGAATAATTGGAAGCCTTTGGTCACAGCCATGTAAAATTACCAACCACTTCGGTATGGTTTGTAATTACGCGGAGGAAAAACCAGAAATTTTGACCGGTTTGGTCCCCGCCTAAACGCGCCCACTGACACACTGTTCTATGAAGAATATCTCTGTTCTTCAGTAACAGAAAAGTGACACTACCGCTATCTAGCGGCAAAAACAATCAGATAGAAATATGCCAATTTCATGGTGTAATTAACTCAAAAACGAAAAATTTTGAGCTAGGTCACATTTCTATGTGACGTGCGAATTAGTAGTTGGTGGTTAGATCGAAAGAGAACGCTATATAGAAATGAGCCCACTTTCTGCAGTGTATTTCTATGGACGTAGTCAGTCCATATTTTAAATGTCAGTGGTTTTACATAAGAACGCTGCAAATATTTTAGAATGTTAGGAGTGTTAGAGTGTGTGAAATTGCCATCAGCAATTGATTCAAATTCCTCAGTTAAAAACAAAAAGTATTTCCCATAGAACGACTTGGGACAAATAAAAGTTTTAAATTTCAACCCAAGTCGTTTCAATAGAAAAAAGCCCCACGACAAATCTTACCTTCAGTAAGATTTGTCGAAAATAAAAATACGATATGTATGTACATATATGTATACCTACATACTTATCGGGCGCAGAAAATTTACTCGGTGAAGATTTAAACGATCAAGTCTTCACCAAAAAGCCTCCTTTCAGCAAATTGTCGCGAGCGGAATACATTCTGGGTGCAACAATGTATGCACGATAGCAAGACGATGGTTTGATATTTATGAAAATATCAAATTTCATTTCAACCATCGTCCGCCGCGGTAGGCTGAACACTAATTGTAAACAGGTAAAGAAAATAGAAGTTGCGATAAGAAAAACAAAATAAACGTTTTGTGAAAATAACCATAAGAGGAAGTTTGTGAAAGAAAAAGTTTGTGAACAAAGCAAAAGTAAAAAAAATATATATATAAATAAAATAAAAGTGTGCGAGTTGTCTTAATCATAGCTTCCTGAAACGGCGTAGAGTGATTGCCTTCGACTAAGCTAAGCCCCGAAATATAACAGAAGTTAGGACTAAGTTAAGTTAGGGCTCTGATGTGGTAGCGAGGGAGTCTGTTTTGTGGCTTGGGAAGTGTTTCTCTCAGGTCCGAAACCAAAATTTCGAGAAAAACCTATACACATACATCACATGCATACAATAGCATTCATTAAAATAAATTTTTATTTTTTTAAGTTTCGGAATAAAGTTTTTTTTTAAGTTGAATTATATAAATAAAAAAAGTATAAAATAAAAAAAAATTATTTTTTCAAATAACTCAATGAATTAAAGATTTTTTCTCAAATTTAGGGGGGGGTCATGACCCCCACGACCCCCCCCCCCTGGATCCGCCACTGGCTGCGGAGATAAGAGTTCTCTTGACAATTAATTCTCCACTCGGAATTCTGTATCTCGGGGAATTTGTATTGAGAATTATCAAATTCGTTATTCCACTCAACAAAACTCTCAGGTGTTTTAGTTGTAGAGAAGAAAGAAGAATATTTCTCAACTGACAGTATTGTCTGCTTTTGTTGTGTTTTGCACCTAGGTACCTAGGATTTTCATATTAAATTATGGACTCACCGCATATCCTAGCTATGTTTGCAAAAACAAATTATGGAAATCCTTTCAATATTTACGGAGAAATATGCATTTTGGTGTCTCAAGGAACCCGCTAAAAATTTTAAATCACGCGAAAATAGTCAATTTGGTTGTCTTCTAGTACAAAGGAAATGCTATAAAAATTTAAAGCAGCTTGTATGTAGAAATAAATCGCATCTACATTTTGTCCCCTAATTAGATATGTAATTAGGTTTTGAGTCCGGTAAATAATTAGTTTTGGAGATAACTGCAAAAGAAGTGAATCAGCCTTTTTTAAGATAAATTTTTAAGAAAAAATTCAACTCATCTTTATGAAGAACTGGTAAGTCGTGGAAATTCACCTTCCATGAGAAAAATGTTCACAAGAGAGTACTAATGGATGTGAAACAAAGAACAGAAGAAGTAAATGCAAAATATAGGACCTGGGGAGTATACGACCCAAGTGCAATAAAACCCGTCTTTCTGCGGTTCTGCGGTAAAAAGTCAATTATGAAATTAAATTTATCAAAACGAAAACTCGATTACTCGCTTCTCCCCCTTTAATTTGATACCAAACATCATATTTTGGACAGCCCCCAATGACGGATGGTACGAACCCCCTCCCCCCCCCCCCCATCTACGAAGGAAAAACCGTATGCTCTACGACCCTCCCACGTTAGCCGTCCTTCAATATTGTGTCACTTCTCACGTTTTGCCTAACCCCCGAGTATGTTAGAGAATCTCGAATGGAGAGTTAGGGAGTTTTAATCAGGGAAATCGAAAATTTTCATCTCCCAAAGTCCCAAACTCTCCGAGTTACAGAATCCGGCCCCAGTTCAGGAAATAAATAATGTAAACAAAATGTAAAAATTGGTTATCAGTGAATTTAATTTATCATTAAATATAAAACTTGAGCATTATGGACTACCTATACTTAAAAATGCGCCGTAAAAACTGAATTTGTGGAATACAAAAAAAAACCATCATAGGCGAGAGTACTTACCAATGATAGTTTTAAACTTTTGAGCTATAGTTTAAATGGAACGTGATGCTCTCTAGATGAGATAAGTCTGGAATGGAAATGAAGTTAGTAGTAAAAAATTAACGGATAATTTAGAACGATTATTTTAATTAAATAATTCTATTTATTGTAGTAGATGGTTTGGAAATGTTCCCAAAAATTAAAACGAATTAATGTCATTGATTTTGGGATGTTGAAATTTACAGATTTACCGGGATACACCCGGAGTATATGGATTGGAGATAAAATATTATTCAGGTGACTAAGTAACTAAGTAAGTTAATTAGGTCTACATAAATCAAAATTTTCACTTATTTAATAGCTAACTGCGTACGTACTGGTTCTGTTTTTTTTTTCGAAATTTAGAAAATGGAAATATATTTTTTTTTGAGTAATTTGAAATAAGTTTTATGATGTATTCCCAATCATCATGAGGCAATTATGGATTATGTGTACATCAGTACGTTTACATGAATACTTGATTACTTGACTTGAAATCCGCTTGAAGCTTAGGTAGGGCGGTTGCTGGAATTATTTCCAATTACTTGACTTGAATTTTTCTTGAATTTAATTTTCCATTTACTTATATTGAAATTTATGCGTTGACTGAGCATTTTCATGATATTTTGAGTACTTCAAGCATACTTCAAGTATACTTCAAGTATTTATGTAAACACGTACTGCATGTTAAGGTAGGTGATCGAATAATAGTACAGGAATTTGATAGTTCAACCTGGAAAGTTTTGAAAATTGGTATTCTTATAGACTTCGATGTGCTCTATCCGAATTTTCATTCTGCCATCTCGTATTTTTGTCGCTCGAACCCGGAAACAATTTAGACCCTGTCCTTTAGCAACGAAATCATTTAAATTCATTCCCATAGCTCCATATCCACTTTTCTGGAAATACGAAACTTGTATTTTTCAAGTCAACTCGAAACTTTTGTTTATCTGAAAATATGAGTAATTGCATTTTTGTAAAAGTTAGCTAGTAGAATAATTCTATCAGAGTAGACTTTGAGGCGCTCGTACGCTGAAACCATTAATTTTACAAAAGAACAAGTAAAAAAGTTAGAATTTCTCCCCGATTCTACAGAAGAGACTTTTAAGAGATCTCTTAACCTCTTAAATTTAGCAAGTAAGAGATTTTAGCAGAATTAGTATTTTACAATTAATTTTTGTGAAGAAATATTAATTTTAAGAGGTTAAGAGGGTTTGGAGAATCTTTCAGTTAACCCAGCTATTAAAGACGTTTACTTTTCATGAAGGAAGAAGAAGAAGTAATGTTTTTGGTGAGGCGATGATGGCAATATGACCAACCCACACGTAGCTATAATTGTGTGCGTCTTTAATCAAGTTACAATTATCGATATAAATAATAATTGTATGATAAATTCACACCACGTAATGATAATTGAATTATTATTTTAAGAGATTTAAGCGTACCTGGGTGAGGAGCTCTTATGTTAAGAGATATTTTATGGATATTTTCATTTGCTAGAATACCAAATCTCTTTAAAAAAAATCTCCATAAAATTTAAGAGATCAGCTGACGTCTGACATGTCTTAATTCTCTTCGTAGAATATCAATGTCTGCTAATGGGCTTTGACAGCGGGTTAGTCTAAAACCAATTCTTATGATACCCTAGATGAATACCTGTATGTAATTTCCTATGGTCACCCATCATTGCAAATTTTTGTCGTTGTAGTGGTTTTTCGCATATATTTCTAGAAGGGTTCGTCGGACAGTAAAAATGATTATAACCAATTTCATAGGATTTCATATTCTGACGAACTTTTCAGTTCAATAAAAAAGTCGTAGGACTGGTCGTTTTCACAGTATACGTAAAAAACCTAAATTTTATATGGCGTTCTAAGCTAGTGTCCAAATATACATCTCGAGTTATCGTGAGGACGAACGGACAGACGGACATGCAAAAATCAAATAACTTCTAATATTATGCGTGGGTGTCCAATCAATTTTGCTCTACCATAATTATTTCTAGGTGTTACAAACGAAATGACAAACTTATTGTATACCCTATTTTTTTTTTTTATGTTATTAAGCCAAGCTCAGGGGATACCCTGTGATGCAAAGCACAGCATGGCAGGAAGGAGATAGGGAAAGGATTAGGGGATATGAGGAGAGTGGCGGAGATGCCGATGTATGTCGCCCTTAAACTGCCGCAGATTGTATGCTGGAGGAAAAACAGAAGATGGTAAGATGTTCCACATTCGCACTGTTCGGGATAAAAAAGCACTACGGAATTTTACTGTACGGCCGAAAGTAATTTGAAGGGTTAAAGGATGTGCGCGGTTTGCAGCGCGAGTATTGCGTGCAGGAATCATTCTACAAGGAATTAGACTAGATATTTCATCAGAACATTGACCATGCATATAGCGATAAAGGAGCGAAAGGCATCCAACATTGCGGCGGTGCTCGAGTGAGTCGATATGATAAGTTATTGTTAAATCGCCAATGAGCTTGAAGGCTCTCTTTTGGACAATATCCAATGAAGCTAAGGCTGTGCGACCAGCCCCGGCCCATATATGGGTAGTTGTATTCCATTCTAGGTCTAATGTAGGACTAGTAGAGGAGCGCTAGATTTGACGGCCTGAAATATTTCTTACACTTTTTCAGAAATCCAAGAATTTTCGATGCTTCTTTGGCAACAGAGAAGAAGTGATCTGTCCAGTTTAACTTACTGAAAATATTAATGCCAAGAATGTTTAGTAACGGTGAATCAGAAATTAATGCTCCATCAAAAGAAACAGGTGTGGTTAAGTTATGATCCTGTTTTAATGAGATGAGACAGCTTTGGGTCTTAGATGCATTGAATTCGACGCGATTCACTTTGCCCCAAGTGAGGATATTGTTAAGATCGTTATTCAATGATCTAATCATGCAATCTCCGGCATTCCCCCTGGAGTCCGCAAGAGTGTCAAAGGAGTAAGCGAAATCAAAAGTACTGTCATCTGCGAAACTATGGATGGAATTGAAAGTAAGGGAAAGCAGATCATTAATGAAAATTAAAAAGAGAGTTGGAGAGATAACAGAGCCTTGAGGCACACCGGCATTTGTGGGATGCGGTTCAGATGTAACGCCATCTAATACAACACGAATTGGGCGACTACATAGGATGATTTCATCTAGAGTATAAAAAGAGGTTAGTGCATAAATTATACGAAATTTGCTCTCCAGGAAATTAGGAAATGACACGAAATCTATAAAAATTCCAATTTTCAAAACTCCCCGAAAACTTTCCAGGTAACCCCCTTTTCAGCATTTGAGCACCAAATGACTGTACTATAATGCCCCTCTGTGGTATGCTTAGTAACAAAAAAGTAAAAAAACTTTATCTTTAAGGGGGGCGTTCTATTCCCTACCCGGACGATGTCGTGATTATGTATAGTCATGGATAGCTCTGGAAGCAAGATTTCTGAGCCTTTTCAACAGACCTGGATAAATGTAGCTATGACGAGGTGCATCAAGAATAATCCTAATATCAACGTCTACAACTTCTATCAAGACTATGCTGGTAACTTTTACTACAAAAAGACTGACAGACGGACTAGTAAACTCTAATATCTTGGAGGAGGCGCCATAGCCTTCAATAACTAAGCGAAATATCTAGGATTAATGCTAGATTTCAAATCATATTGGAATGTGCCCTTAGACATATTCGAGTTGAAAGCCAGAAGGTTATTCTGGTTCTGTCGCAGAGCCGGCGAAGTGATATGAAGCGTAAAATCTAGGACTGTAGTCGTATGTTGAATACGACTGTCATAAAACCGAAGATAGCATAGGGCGATTACAGGATGGCATAAACCACGCTCAATGAGGTTAAAAGTAAATTGAGCAATATACAGAGAATGTTTACCTAAACATCACTACATCACTACATCATCTACATCTGGAGATAACTTTGGCAAAGATTAAATTATAATTGAAAATGTTTTCGAAGAAATACCTGAAATATGCCGGTTATTATAGCTACATGTACCCAAAATAATGGTGCAGAACTGAAAATCCTGGAATATCCAAACTATTCCTAGTGGAGGACCAGTCTGGTACACAGAGAGATCTAAAATTAAGACGGGCTTCGGAACTGGGATGTGGAGCTACAGCCTTAGGTTCAGGACATCATTGAGCATGGGGAGGCATGACAAGCTAACCTGTGCCTACGGTAACCTAAGAAGACTTTATAACAACAAAATCGTGTTAGGCAGCAATTAATGCGGTTACATTTTCTGCAGTAAAGTTAAAGGATATGTAAAAGTGCTAACGCGCTCTTGACGAACTGGGAGCGAATCCAACCGCGTAAGCCTGATCTGGATACCGGGGAATCAACTTTTTGATTCATAACAAGAAGATCAGCAGATGGGCTTACTAAACAATACTCGACTACACCTCTAGTCAGCCTAGAGAGAGATATGTTACCTCGGTGTATGACAACAGGGTTATACTCTTATTTGTTTCCGAACCATCGGCATACCACACGAGTTCTTGCGGATCATTTGGTTTCTTTCGCCAGATCGGAATAAGCTGCTTTTCATGATTTTCCATCTTCAGCAGTCAACTAGCAACCAACTTGCCGCCATGCTTAGTGTATCCTGTAGAAGACAGTACAGACTTGGATAGCAAGGCGAGCTTTTTGTGTTAAATGGTTTTAAAAGGAGAACCGCATATTGAGTATAGTCAGAGGCCTATTTTTGTACTGCGTCGATTATGATTAAGCCGCAGTTTCTTATATTGATTTCGCACAGTATTGTGATTGACTGTAAATTTTCAAGTGAAGTATGGAGCGTTTAATTGAATTAATTAATGTAAAACTCGGAAAAGCCAGTGTTATGTGATATATTACGGTCCTCAACTAGAAGGAGAGTAAATGCTTCCTATAACGTATGTGTCAAGAGTCAAAGGCTAGCTAGAATGAGATACTGGAAGTCAAGATGCCCCATCTTTTTTGTACCCCAGTGGCCAGTCGAAATATCTGGAGAACTTAATGCAAATGTTGTTTCCATTGTAATTACATCATCAAAGAAGTTTCATTTGTCATCTATTTTTGATCATGATACGACCACAACAAACTATCGGCAACAACTGGTTAATGTTGTTATAACTGCATAAAAATCTTCCTTGTTCTTCCTTACACATACGACATCACAATCAAAATGTAATTTTAAGGAGAATGAAGTTGTGAGTAGGTATACTGTTGTAAGTCCCAACTGAGCAGTCTAACTTTCGAAGAATACTTTTGAGTTTCAAACTTCATTCGAGTACCATTCAATCAGCGGATTTAGAGTCTGCTGTAATATAGTTACATATATTTATATGTATATATTAAAGAGCTAACTAGGCCCTGACCAGAGAAAAATTATAATTAAAAAAAAATCTTAGTAAAGTGCAAGGTATGCAGATTATTTGACTTATCAATTATTATAACAAGTTGCCAAGCTACTAGTGGATACTTTACTTTAAATTGACCAATTCACCAAGATATGCCGAACTTAATAGCTTTTTTAAAGCTAGGTAGTGTCTTGGAGGCTGGCTTCATAAAAGCAAAAAAAAAACGGAGCTCTCTCTCGTGTCCAAGCTAGCAGTAGAGTAACAGGATTTGTTGGCAAAGCCCAACAAGGAAAATAATTTATACCTGCAGCACAAAAAAGAACAATGTTTTTAAAAACTGGTGACGATGGTAAACGCAAAATTTTGAGGAAGAACATGCCTTGGAAAGCGGCTGAAATCTGGAGAGATCAAAGCTAAGAAATCTTTATAATACACCTACCACCCATAGGTATTGTAGAATTTTTATTGTTTGTGTGGTTAAGTGGTTGCCCGGCGAAGAAATGACAGGATTATTGAATACTTCTCTTGTGGATAATATTGTAAAATTTCTCAGTTGTTCAATCACGGTATTGAAAGAAAATTAATATTGTGCTGCGCCCAATATTCGCCCGACCTAATACTTGATTAGCAGCTTGTTGACTGCAATTGTTTATAGTATATAAGAGGTGTAGTACGCTGTCTTATGGACACCCATGATACAAAGATTAACAATGGTATGGCCAATTTAATTATCAATTGGGTGTTTAGGTCATTTGGAGCCAAATGTAACAAATTTGTCCGTCTCAATTTTAATCGTTCTTATACCAAAGTGAAAAAGATTTTCTAATTGGAAGTTTCTTTGGTTTCGCACCAGCACGTAATTTCTTTTCCCGAATTGATTTACAGACTAATATTATTATAGACAAGTAAAAAATTGTATGGCAGGGGGGGGGGGGTGGCCAATGTCATCCTACCGAGTTACAGGGTGGTTAGTAAATATGCTCTTTTTTTTATTAAACACCCTATATCTTTAAAAATACAGGCTGTATGGTCGCATTGTATACACAACCTTGGGGTCTTTCCTAAGAATGTTCAACCCCACCCCCTCGTACCCCTCCACTCCGGAGTTATGCCGTTTCAAATTCAAAATTTCGTTTTATTTTAATTTTTCCGTACGCCGTTTTCCCCACTAACTAACATACACTTCTTTTTACAAAATTTCGAAAGCTCAGGGTGTCCTCTTTAATTTAACCTATTATCTGTATCTATGAGGGTTAAGGAGTTATTAGCTCTTAATTTGTTCCCTTATTAACTGAAAAAACGTCTTGTTAAAAAAATATCGTCTAATTTCGGAATGACCTGATTAGGTTAAGAGCTAATAACTCCTGAACCGCCACAGATGGAATCAAATTAAAGAGGAGACTGGGCTTTCGAAATTCTGTAACAAAAATGTATGTTAGGGGAAGATATTAAAAAAAAAGGAAAAATTAAAAAAAAAATTAAATTTTGAATTTGAAGTGTAATAACTCTGTGAGGAGGGTACAAGGATGGTTGAGCATTCATAGGAAAGATTTCAAGGCTTTACATATAATACCGTCTTAAAATAGATCGTACACCCTGCACTTTTGAAGATATAGGGTGTTTAATGAAAAAGAGGATATTTTACTAATCACTCTGTAACTCGTTAGGGTGACAACAATTTTTTACATATCTGAACCAGAGGAACCATTTGGCAAAATATAGTCATATTAGTCTGGAATGCACAAAATTTTCCTCACAAGTCGCCCATACCTTGTTAATCTTTTTTTTTTATATATATATATATAATTAAGACAAGCTCAGGGGATATCCTATGATGCAAAGCACTGCTTTGGCAGAATGGGGATAGGGAAAAGAGTTAGGGAACGTGAGGAGAGTGGTGGAGGTGGTAATATATGTCACTCTTAAACCTTCGCAAAATACCGGAGGAAAGCCAGAAGATGGTAGACTATTACACATTAGCACAGTACGAGATAGAGAAGCATCACGGAATTTTACTGTACGGCCGAAAGTAAGTTGAAGGATAAAAGGATGTGCGCGATTTGCAGCGTGAGTATTGCGTGCAGGAATCATTCTACCCAAAAGTCACCAAGGGGTTTAAAATTAAATTGGTAACATATGGTAGGATGAAAAAAAGGAGGGGTAAGGTGGGGTGGGGAAACATGCTTACCTATGAAGAACAGACAGTTGGCTATCATGTAAAAAAGGAATGAAGAGAAACGGTCAACAGGGTGTGGAGCAATGTACAAACGAAAAAGTTAGTTATTTTTAAACCCCATGGTGACTTTTGGCCCACCCTGTATAAGCGATCAGATTAGATGTTTCATAGCAATAATGCTTGAAGCTTGAATGCTCTCTTTTGGACAATATCCATGAAGCGCTAGATTCGATGGACTGAAATATTTCCTACACTATTTCAGAAATCCAAGACATTTCGATGCTTATTTGACAACAGAGAAGATGTGATCTGTCCACCAGCTTAACTTACTGGAAATATCAATGCCAAAAATATATAAAGGAGGCGCGGGAGCGGAAAAAATATGATCTTGTTTTAAAAAGATGAGACAGCCTTGATCGTCATCACCGATTTCGTCCAAATTCACTAGAAATGAAAGTGACGCAAGTGCTCCAGATGATCAAACGAAACCAAAATAATGCATAATGTACGGGAGCCCGGGTTTTCGTAGGTTTACCCTTTGGAAAATGCTCAAATTTTCAAATTTTCGCGGGAGTTGTCGCGGTTAAATTGCAACAGAATTTGAACGAAAGTGCCAAATTCATTCGTGTAAAATGCCAACCATAGAGAAGATATGTCGATTTTTGATTCTGTAAGTGTCATTTCCGTGCGTTTTCAAAAATCGCCGGTAGATGACGAAAAGTGGGTATGCAAGATTTTCATAGATTTTTTTTTTTTCAAATAGGTAAATGACATCCGATCTTCTTGAAATTTTGTACAGATAATCTCTTAGAAAAAATCCATAAATATCCATAATATCCGTAATAATCGAAAAGTTATAGAAAAACATTTTGAAATGAACTCTTCAGACAGAATTTTGGCCGTCGAAAATTATATTTTGCACCTCCTTCAGAATACCCGAATTCAGGAAATGAGAAACTTTTTCCCATTGGTCTATATGAATGACCTTTTGACATTGTATTTTTCAACCGATTTCGATGAGATTGTGTACGAATATTCTACACAGACGGTAGAATATAAAATAAATACACCTACCCCTGGAAAAATATTTTTTTATTATTATAATAATATGTAAGTAACCCACCACGGGTTACCACTGTGTAAGCCGCTGCCGTGTTAATGTCGTAATAGTTTCAAAAAATCATAAAAAAATCACAATGAATTTAGCAAAAAGAATTTTGAAATTCGATTGATATTTGGCCAAAAGATAAAGGTGGTAGTTTTTATAATACATATGCTAATTAGTTGAAAGTAATTTAGCACACCTTGCAATCTTATTTTGGAAAATGCTCCTAAACTAATTGGGATAATGACTTCTAATTTTCTGTATATGAAAGATAAAGGATTATAGATAATTGTAACGAAAAGAAAGTGGCTTAAATGTTGCGAATATACCCGAAAGATGGTAATTATCAAAGTTTTCCGAAAAGTGTTAATTTTAACCCCGGGTTGACGTATATTATGCATTATTTCGCTTTCGCTTGGCCATCTGGAGTTCCCACTTGCATCACTTTCATTTCTAGTCAAGCCCAACATATAATTCTAATTTAGACGAAATAGGTGATGACGAGTAGATACCCTCTCCTTGTTAAATGCATTGAATTCGCGATTCGCTTTTCCACAAGCGAGGATATTGGCAAGATCGTTATTCAGTGATTTAAGCACGCAGCCAGATGTGACACTCTCTCTGGAGTCCGCAAGAGTATCGAAAGAGTTAGCCAAATCAAGGGTACTGCCATCGACAAAACTATGGATGTGGTTGAAAGTAAGAGAAAGCAGATCATTAATGAAAATTAAAAAGAGAGTTGGAGAGATAGCAGAGCCTTGAGGCACACCGGCATTTATGGGATGCAGTTCAGATGTAAAGCCATCTAATACAACCCGTATTTGGCGACCACATAAAAAATTTTCAATCCATAATAGAAGAGGACGAGAAAGACCAAAGTACTTTGGCTAAAAAGATAGATTCAAAAACCTTTGAAAGAATCGAAGTGATTGCAATTGTATCATGATGGACAGCCTTCCTTTAAAGAATTGATGAATAAATGATATGTGATGTTGTCGAATGCTCCTTAGAGCTGAAAATTCGATCCGGATCTACGAACTATCCGATTCCTGAAATCCGGATACGAACTATCCGAATCTGAATTTATACTATCTGATTCATATTACCCGGATTCGGATCCAAATTAAGCAAAAGAGCTTCAAATGTCTTTTAGATTACATTGTTTCATTGTTTCGATGGCATAATCTAGGAAGTTGGTAAGTAATAGTTTGAAGTGCCCAGAAAAAAATATAGTATATACATTTATTTGTGTATTTTTTCTAAACTTCCAAAATTGTATTGAACCCAATTCTTCCTACAAACTTGGAGAATTTTCCACTAAAAATTTTTACATTTTAAAATATTCTACCCATTCTATATATCTTGGAAATTGAACAAGCAAACTAATTTAATCTCTAAATCTCAACAGAATTAATCACACTTTCTTGAAGCCGTAGAGAAAGAGAGATGTGAAGTAATATTGTTAATAGACTTAACTGGGATTAAGGCAGGACAAATTTGTTCACAAAACGACACTGGGTAGGAAGAACAAACACCTTCAAGGTGTGTAAGGATATTATAAGGTTCAGTTTGCTTCAGACGTTATAGTTAATGAAATGATTACAAACTTAGCTCAACGCAATTCAAAGGCAGCAGCACACAATAATAGGTGCCAGACTATATATACATTTGTATGTATGTTTGCGTATATATATAAATGTACATTAAAGTACGAAGTATCGATATACCTACGATATACCTGTGTGCATATTACTCCTTTGTCACATCAATGAATGTATACGATTTCCTTTAACATTTCCAATTTACAATAAATTTGTGACAATTGAATAAAAATGCTAAAATTGGCGGAAATATTTCAAAATCCGACAAGGCAGAAAAACGGCGTTCATGCGAAAATTGCTCGTTTCATGTTGTGTTCTTGCTGCCAATTATTTTCCAAGGACCAAGGTAAATAAAATAATTAAATTAAACAACTAATGAAAGGCATCCAGGTGTATTTAGCCCGGCAACATTCGTTTAAAATTCATTGGAAAAAATACATTTAATAGGGGAGAATTAATATGCCACTTAAATTCATTAATTTATTAATTTGTATGGTTAATACGATGCCATGCATATTTTTTTTTATCTACCTCCTCCATTTTGATTTTTTCTTTTTTCTTTTTTTTCATACAAAAATTATGGCCTCGTGTTACATGTATAACAACCAAACCACAATCTTCTCAGCAGGAGGTGTGTAAATATTTAACATCAGAAAAATGTGTTCTGCATGAGCTATTAAGACTCAATTTCCCAAGTCAAGTCATTTAAGGGAAACATTTGTGTAGTTGTTCTCATGTTTACCAAGGCCATCCTCTAATCAATAAACAAACCTAAATATATAAGAGCTAGAGCTTGTTGGGAAGGATAAAAGGTGTGTCGCCATATCCCTCTACTATTCACATATTCAGTAGACACAATAAGAAGCACTCACTGTGTAACAACGCATGAAATTTCAATGCGTCTCCCATTTGTAAATACAGCGGGCCTGATATTGGTACCTTATGGAGTGCCATTAGATTTTCATTTTGATAGGAAACAGGCGACAGACATATGATGGGGGGTAAAGGGTAGGAATTGGTAGCGTATGGCAATGTATACTGTATTATATGTATATAATAAATGAAATCACATATGCTTGAGTCGTCACTGAAATGATGCGATACATTATACACAACACAGAACTTGTACACCCCCAACATGGGTATATGCAAATAGAGCCGGACATTGACTGGAAGTTATGGAAAGAAGGATCAAATTACAATGTACATACAAAGAGGTTAGGTCATGAGCAAATGATTGTCCCTTCGATTATATTCAATGCACTATTTGTTGAAATTACATTTTTACTCTATAGAGAAATGCATTGTGTTCATAAATACAATAAATTGATGGTGGGGCACAGGATGCTTGCGCTACTTTGAATTGGATAGATTGTATGGTTTTTAGATGTAGTTTTGATTGAAGTTATACATAGACACAACTTTTCTTCCCATTTCAAATAAAGTTTTTATAAAAAAAAATCATTATTATCGTTGGTTTCTATCGTGACTTTTGTTATGCAAGATTTTTTTATTTTTCACGTCAATGTGATACGTGCTTGATGTCATCCATAGGTTAAAAGCTAGCTTATAACATGATGAATATGAAATATGACAAAAAAAAGCAACTTTTTGGGTTATTAAAGAAAACAAATCAGCAAATTCATCAAGGTCCAGCATAAAGGACTTACAACTTACACCTCTTCGTTATATAAAAATAAATCGCATTAAATACTTAATTCTTTTTGTAGATAAGGAGAAACAAAAAATAGTTAACAAAATTTAAATAAAATTGCAGATTTCTTCATTTTGTAATACAAAAGTATAATTCAATACGAAACTACTTTTTATTGCAGGAGCAAAGAGTAGAGTCTCTTTGGTAAACATGCAGAACGTATTTAAGATCCATATAATGACTTCTGTAATAGCTCTTTGGATGAGGAATATGTCGAGAATGTTCAACCCTTACTGTGTGAATGCCGCAAATTAGACAAATTCAAAAGGAACACGCGTGACTTCCGCAAATTGGGAAAAAATAACAGATAACAGGGACCTTCATTAATAAGGGCTCGTGCACACAGAAAGCGTAGCTGAGCTGAACTTGCCAAACCTTATCAACCAGCAGAATATTTGCTTGATACGAACATGCAAAGTAGAGCTGTAGTTGATGCCGAATCGTAAGGCCGTTGCACACTTTCACGCAAATCGTACGACATTCATTTCGATAGCAAAAGTCGTCGCTTGTACTCAATAGTTTCTGCAGATTTAATTCATGACCAACTTCAGTCTCAACTCTCGCTACACATGCTCGTGCAAGTTTGCAGCTTGGCTATTCACTATCGACATGTGCTCATCTCTGTGGGTGAAGTATGCTTGTTTACTTCATTCAGCTCTGATAAGTTCAGCTCAGTTCAGCTCAGCTCGGCTTTCTATGTGCCCTAAGATTTGTGGTCGACTTTAAAGCACTTCCTTCTCTCTCCTAAATTGAACAATCGTCTCTAGGTATAGGGTCCCGATGAGCTGACTTCACAATGGACCATCGAAGGACTAAGTGTGACTGATCGTAGAACCAAACCTAACGATCGACATAAAGCATAATTTAATTCTTAATTAAGTGTCCTTTAACTTTAAGCACCACGTGTTGGGTAAATATAAAATTTACTGCGGCGAATTCAAATAGAAATAGGAATTTTCATCTTCACAAGTCTCTGGGGGTATCGCGTCTGGATATCAGTATCGTTGATATTTAACATTTTCATCATAAGGTCCTTCTCATTTCTTGTCATTCCGGAATGGTCTACAATATTTCAAATGATGGATATACAGTAAAAAATTTGTCCAAATTGTTTCCCACCTAAATTTTAGGGAATATTCCCTATATTTTAGGGAAAAATACCAAAGCTTTGTGGCAACAATTTGTGCATTTTTTACAGTGTATGTTGAGTGATTCATGTTTTGTCGCATCATACGCGTTGGGGAGATCGATCAAATGTATACAAAACTACTGTTAAAGCAACATTAGCTCTTGGGGCGATCTAAAGCATGCTGTGATCAATTCAGGTTGTAAACATCGTAAATCCATTATGTATACTGGTCCTGTTAATATTTTTTTTATTTTCATTTTGTCGTAATATTAGAATCCTAATAACTATTGAAAGTGAATTGATATGTAGAAAACCGATTCAAATCATTACTAAAATGCAATATGAATATTGTTTTAGGACTCATCCAAATATCGCATATTACTCCGACACACTATCGAAATATGGAGTAGTACAAGACCGGTGCTGAAAAACGTGGGATTTTCATGTGAAGCGTATGCGGATGACATCCCTCTACTCATTTCCAGGCACAGCATGGCTGCTGCCTCTGACTTTATGCAACGAAGCCTCAATATTTCTGAGGATTGGTGCACCCGTCATGATATGACGGGAGCTTAAGTACTTTGTTCTTCCAAGGCTATTCGGACATACTTTGCAGCTCTCTCCCATGTTTAAGCACCTTGGAGTCTACCTTGACTCGAAGCTGACGTGGGGATTGCACGTAGAGGAAAAAATTAATGCGGGTATGAGGATCTTCGCTCAATGCAGGAGAGCGTTTGGCTGTACATGGGGCATAAGACCGAGGATTTTACACTGGATGTACATCTCGATCGTCAGACCCATACTCACATATGTCTCCTGTGACGCTTTGGGGACTGCGATCCGGAAGTTAGCGGGTCTGCAAAGACTTGCCTGCTTGGGAATTACGGAATCTATGCTGTTCTTGAGGTCTTACTTAATCTGCCAACCCTGAATCATGTCATTCAGGCAAATGCCACAGCCCAGATTGTGCTCATGCGGATGTTGGGAGGACGGCTGGACTGGCTCGTCTCATTGCTCTTTGACGTTTGGGCTGGACCTGAAAAACCCTCTGGCCAGTATGCCACGAGATGCGATGGTACTAGAGTTTCGTTTTGGGCGTCGCTTCTCTGTGAGCTTTCCTGTAAGGGAATCGTGAACTGAGGGGAGTGCCTTATCGGGTCATCCCCGGTCCGCTCTAAAAATTTTTACCGACGGCTCTCTCACTGACGAGGGAACCGGGGCGGGCATCTTCTTCTCTGAACCTGACATTGGGATGAACAACTCACTTGGAAGACACACCACTGTCTTCCAGGCTGCAGTCTGCGCCATCGCAATGGCAGCGAAGATAGCCTTTGATATGCAAATCAAGGGGAAGGACATTGCTATCCTTTCGGATAGTCAGACAGCCTTGATGGATCTGAGTGGCCATCGGATAACATTTAAGTTACTGGGGGATCGCAGGTCATCTGTGGATAAGATGTGTATCCACAACAAGGTGTCCTTTCAGTGAGTCCCTGGTCACAATGGGGACCATGGGAAATGAAAGGGATGGCCCTGATTCTCTGTTCCGCCGTAGGCGTTGCCACCTCGAGTATTGAGTCTCTCATCAAACCGAATGTTCATAGGAAGCATCAGCAGAGATGGGAGAACCTGAGTACTTGTAGGTGCACAAAACTGTTTCTTGATGGGCCCAATAGGAATCTCTTTGATTTGATTATGGGGCTCGGAAGGAAACAATGTAGAACTGTGGTTGGCATCATCACCAGTCACAGCTCACTTGACGCTCATCTAACAAGGATGAGAGTTGCCGACAGCCGTGAGTGTCTGTCCTGCCTAGAAGGAGAGCCTGAGACATGAATTTAATACATAAAGTAAGGCGTAAATTACGTTAGATACTGACATTATTTTATGACAATTCTGTAAATTTTGACACGTAAATTCTATATTTTCAGAGTTAGATTTTGAGTATTAGCTCCTAAAAAGTCCTATTGTATGATACATATTTAGAAACCAATATATTTTGTAGATTTAGAAACATTTATTAGTATTATAATTTTCAACTTCGACGAGACTTTTGACAGTTAGCTAAGCTTGCCTAGAATTCATTATCATAGGAACTGAATAGTATTTTTTTGTTTTAGTGGTAATATTTATTGTTTTTACGGACATTGTGGGTATTTGATATAGTTTTGCACTTGTGTTGCGGATAAATAAAGTCATCTGTGACTTGTGAGGATGGTACATGGTGAATACTAGTTACTCTCATTTGATTTTCCTATATAAAGCTTGGTTACCGAAAACCTTTCATCAGAATCGTTATTATATCTACGTTATTAGTTTGCAATACATAATATTCATAACAATTACAATGAGTTTTTTTAACTGTTCAAAATGTTAATTGCTACTTTTCTACATTGAGAACGGACAAAATATTTCGGTTCTGAGTACATTTTTACATAAAAATTATCAAATTTCAGAAGAAAACATAGAATTGATAATTTGTGATATTCAAAAGAAATTATTACCACAGTTCAATAAACGTTGGGTTCAAGCTTCATGCAAACGCCAGGATCAATTTCTTAGAACTAATAACAATTGACTTGATACAGAATAATATTTACCTCTGTCTGTTGCAATGACAAAGACGAATCAACTATCTCAGCACCTTCAACTTTTTCTGACAAACAAAAGCTGAACTTATTTCAGATGCAAATTTGTTCATTACTTCTTTTGTTCCCATAAGATTAATTATTGAAGCAACCATCACTATTGTCTGGAAAAGTTCATTGGGTTCATCTATAAGGATTTGTCCGCCTATTTTTATTGTGCTTTCAAAAGAAACTCCCGAGAAAACTAAAGTTGTTGTAATATTCAAAGCCAAATTGATAATTTAAATCCATCATTAATTAATAGATGAAGGAGTGCGGGTCAAAAATAAACTTTCTTAACAATTATATATGATGCTACTCCATGTCTAATGAACAATTTAGAGAAAGACAGTGCCAGATCAGAAGACGAAAATTATTTCCAGTATGGCTTATGAACATTACATACGTGGATTAGGTGCATGGAGATAATCTTGCATATATCTTATAATCTTTCCTTTGAAAAATGGTCGGCAACGAATGACTAAAAACGCTACCTTTGTCTAAGACCAATTCTTATGAATCAATTACAAAATAATTTTAATTAGCTCCTCCAATTAATCTTGACATAATTTTGAATTAACGTTTGACTTGAAAATCTTGGCTTCATTTTATTCTTTTTCCTTCAATTTAATTATAGTATCCTTCACCTTTTAGTTAGTATTTTTCATTTCTTTTATAATTTTTTAATTTATCTTTAGTTTTTATTTGTATGCTTCTAGTATGTATGTTTAGTAGTTAGTAGTGTTAGATTAAGTAGGAAAGTTTTGTATCACTGTGTAAATTGCTGAGTATTCACACTCAAAGTTTCTTCTTTTTAAAATTTTGTATTTAAAGTTTTTTGTATTCAAACATGTTAACCGATAGTAAATAAGTGGAATTTTCTGTTTGGTATCGCATGAATTTCTTTAATAAATAAATAAATACTCTCAGGCGTGTCCAACCCGCGGCCCAAGACGGCTTTGAATGCGGCCCAACAAAACTCATATACTTAAATACTTTCTCAATTAATTTTATAAAACATTTTCTTTATCTACATATATAACATTTCCATCGGAGTAGTTACTTCTCGACATAATAAATGTACAATTCCGCAATGTGGCCAAAAAAAGTTTTCAATGTGCAATTGTACTTAGTCAATGATGGATAAAGAAGAATTTTTTAAGAACTTTTATTTTTATCGATTCTAAATCAAATTCATAAATACAAGAAGAAAAAACAACCGCCTCGTCCGGGGTTTGAAACCGGGACCTTCCGCTTGCCGGGCGACTGCTCTTACCACTGAGCTAACGAGACAGATGATTTGCCCTTCTGCATTTATCAATTTATTACTAGCCTACTAAGCCACGTTTGCTTTCAGCTGGCATTAACCAGTAACAATGAAAGCGCACAAATAAACTGTAAATTCAAATTTTTATTTTATTTTTTCCCGGACGGGAATCGAACCTACAATTTTTAGAATCAGTCAATGTATGGAATCAAGAATAAAATCTGTGCCAGAACTTAGGGATAAAAACAGGCTCACAGATTTTGCTTTTTTTAGTAGACTTGACAGCTCATTTAAATGAGCTAAATTTGCGTCTGCTAAGTGAAATACAACTATCCCTCAAACTATAGCGGCTTTCGAAATAAAACTGAAACTATGGTAGTCACAAATCCAAGCAAATAATTTTATGTATCTTGAAACGTTGGCTGAACACTGTCCTGAGAGTAACGAAAAATATGCAAACTTAATTTTCGATTTGATACAGGAATCTGAGAAAAGATTTCAAGATTTCCAAAAAAATAATCAATTTTTTGACATATTTGCGACTCCATTTTTAGTCGACATAAACTTACCAGCAAATTTTCAAATGAAATGCAATCTGATGTTCAACTTTAAGAAAAATTTAATAATTTCTCTTTACTGGAGTTTTATAAGAATTATCTTCCCAGAAAAAAGTACCCCTTGCTTCACAATTTATGCCATCCCTATTTGAAAGCACCCACATTTGTGAGCAGCTATTTTCTAAGATGAAGCATACAAAGAATAAAAATATGAGCAAAATAACTTATGAGCACCTTAAGAACTCACTGAGAGTTGCATCAACTTCGATCGCAAAATATCGAAGCATTATTGTCTCAAAAACAATGTCAAATATCACATTGCTATTTCTTAAATTTTATAATAAAAAATTTATGAATTAATGAAGCTTAAATTACTTAAAATTGTTAACTAAGTATGTACCTATATTCCTCGTTTTTGTTCATTAACTATCTTTAGGGTTCGTATATTTTATGTGTGGCCCAATATAATTCGTCTACTTCCAATGCGACCCAGGGAAGCTGAAAGGTTGGCCACTCCTGCCCTAGATAGATGAATGCCCGCATGTAATTTCGTTTGGTCACCTCTGACAGTAAAACTGATTATGAGCAATGTCATAGGAGTTCATATTCTGAAGAACTTTTCAGTACAAAAAAAAATCTAGGACTGATTGTTTTCACAATATACACGTAAAAAATCAAAATTTTTATATGGCAACACCATGAAAAGGTAGCACGATTCAGCCCATTTCTGAAATTTTATTTACTATTGTTATTAACAGGACATGCACAAGTCAAGCTCAGTATGTCGATGCGCTCTCAGGCAATACTTAAATATATAGCAAAAAACGAAATTTTTGTATGGATGGAAAACCTCGAAGGAGTTCGGATTGTCCCCATTTTCAAACTCAATTTTTTTATTTTTTTAAATAGCCGTATGCAGAGTTTCAAGTCTATATCTTCAAAAATAACAAAACTACAGATTTTTTATCAGCAACTGGTAGCTTTTATACCAATTAACAACTTATGATTACATAACTTATTTATTTTTGCAATCACTCAAAACTGAAAGGACTTAATTGTCACTGTCAGAGATCTTAATTTTTAAATTCTTTTTTTCTTTAATTAATACAATTATGTTATTTTAATTACTATTATTGAATTTATATACTTCATTCTGAATTCTTCTATTATTCGTGTTTAATTTTTATAATATTATTATTTCATATTAATTCTTTTTTTCTTAATCTTCTAGCTTTCTTAGTTTTATTTAATTTCATTTTGTTTTTCTCTTAAGTTTGTTTACTCATTAGCTTTTAATTTTCATATATTATATATTCAGCAACAGTTGGTGCAGGTAAAAGATTTTGTAAGTCTTATTGTACTATTTGCCAGGAAATAAAAATTGAATTGAACCGACCGATATATTCCATAGTGCGATGGTACAAAAATATCCTGCAGTTTTTATGGCAGTAGCTGTAGTGGTTATTTCCGAAAAAAAGTACAACAACATAATCACTTCTTATACTTTTAAACATCACATTCTTCAAAGCAGGGTATGTAAATGCTCGCTCGCGTGCCGGAGCCCAAAAAATCTTCTTAAATGCTCTTGCTCGCAAGCCCGAGCCGTTAAATAGCTCTTGCCTGCGAGCCGAGGCCAAAAAGAAATTTTTTTTGAACGCTATTTAACGGCTCGCGAGCGAGAGCTTTGAAAAAAATTTTTGGGCTCCGGCTCTTGAGCGGCAGCCATTTTACTAAGAGCTTTTTGGGAGTGTTCTTTCGAGGATCGCAAGCGAGCATTTACGTACCCTGCTTACAGGTATGTAAAAGTAGAAATTTCGGCGGATCATTCTCGACTTAATGTTTGATGCCAAATGTTCCAAACAGACAGGGGCATCTACATTTACGCCTGTTAGTTAAATTAACAAGGTTTCAAATATAGCTCCGAAAAAAGTGATGCACTTCGAGTAGGAGCGGGAAAATTTAGTAAAGTAGTATTTGGCACCAGTGGTGCAACAAATCTTGCGAATTGAAGGTAAAACTCTTGAGTGGAGGTGATCATTCCACAGAAAATCGATAAATATGGTGTAAATTTGTGCATTGATCATCTCCGATTTTGATGAAATTTCACATATAGCTTAGTTTTGGTTGGTTTGGTTTGTTAATAGTATTTTGCTGAAATATTTTTTTTTTTACCATTTTTGACGGAGATACGGTATTATGAAGTTTGAAAAACAAAAAACGGCAAATTTTGCTAGATAAGTGTAACTTAAAAAATTTATATCTCAGAATATACACATCGTAGGCACATGAAACGAACGATATTTATTTAAGGAAGCTTTGAAGATCCTGAAAATATTATTGGACGTACTTTTTTCTGAAAAGTTGTTTTCAAGGATAATAAATACCCACACCGGATATCCTTGAATATATCAGAAAGCGGTCTCGATTTTTTATTTTAATCGTTAATTGGTTAGAGGAAGCTGTAGAAAGGAAAAAATAAGTAAAGTATGTATACTGCATACCTACATAAAACTTTTAATCATTTATTTTACACCAACTTTAACAATTCTGGATTTGCTTTCGTAAAATATGAAATGCTCAGAAATGTCGAATTGACACAAAATAAGTCAAAGCCCTCTTGTCATTTCCCCCGTGTCGAGAAATATATAGGTATGCTTATCTCACGTACACAAATTTCACACAACATAGCCTATCCTTTTTGTTATATAATCTATACGGTCTAGTTTAATATATGCGCTTAACTACTTCTTTCATTTAATCCTTTTATTAGAAAGCCCCTATTGACCAACTAGGGCAAGATAAGGGGATCATACTGAGGTTTGTAAACAATCATACATAAAAATATTCCACTGAGGAAGCTCTAAACGTTGATTTAAAAGAGAGAAAAAGAAATATGTTTCTCTGGCTTTAAGCTTATCTCTGTATGAAGACTCCGTGAGACTGGCAATAACCCCTCGCCGGCGCAAGGCTAGCTTTATTTGCATTGGGCTTGGCCTGCGGATTTCACATTTTTTATATCTCGTTTCGTTTCGTTTCATTTCATTTCAATTAAGTTTTGTTTACCTATGTCAAAGGTATAATGAGAAAAATATTCCATATGTTAATAAAAAGATTCAGTTATTAATCCAAAATATCGAGATTTCACATAGAAATTACGAAATTAATAATAAGTACCTTTAAAATTTAATAAGAGGTCTCTTTACATTAAGATGATGTATTATTTTGTAATTTATTGTGTCACAGTGCAGAACAGAATTGCGAATTGAATTGATTTGTATGGTTTAAAAGGTTTTAAAAGTAATGGAGAAAACAAGCTAAAAGCTAGAATTGGTCTAAGTCATTTCCACTTTAATAATCAAACTTGCACAGAGAGGTGATGGATGATACCAAATTATATAGAGGCATTCATCTATAAATTGGTCTTGACCAATTCTAACTATTTTCCTTGATCTTAGGCTTCCATACAAAAAATAAATAAAAAAAAAACGGAACCCTTATAAAATCGCTCGTCTGACCGTCTGTCTGTCTGCAACAGAAGTTTTTCTCGAAAATTACGTGACATAGGAATCTTAAATTCGGCAGAATGTGAGGTCTTTGTGACGCGCACATATTTCGACAGTCAAAGATTATGAAATAATTTTTGTTGATGGGGGCTCCTTAAAGAATTTTTTTTTTTTTTGTATCGGTTGGGATTTCAACTTTCCAGTTATTTTTGAAATATATGTATGGGTGCTGGAGCGTCTTAATAGTACTTTTGTTGAGACCCTAAATCATTCTTTCCCCCTTAAATATATGTTTGAAAAATTTTCGTTTTTCGAAAGAAGTGCGGTCACTTAAATGCTCATCATAAGTCTTTTCACGGATATCGCAGGATCAAAGTTGGACACTGGTTCCAAAGAGAACCTTTCATCTTTTAATACAGTATCCAACGTGTTATGATGAAATGCTTCAATTATCGAGACTTAAAGTAGTCATACAAATTTGAGGTGTTATCCTTGATCCTGTAATGATTTTAAAGGAAGAATATAATTTTTTCCCTTCTAAAATATGAATCGTTAATAGTCCTTAAAAACATGGAACGAATTATCTCAATATTTGTTTCCGTTCAAAAGTTATTAACGTTTTTGTGTTATGCACGATAAGTGAAAAACTTTAATTTCCACAACCAAAAAGTTTATACTTTTTCACTTTTCGTGAATAACACAAAACTGTTATTAACATTTGAACGAATCATATTTTTGAGTAATTCTTTTTTCGATGTAAAGGACTGATACCTAATAATGAGTCATATTTTAGAATGTATTGTACTAGTAAAATATTTTTCAGCTCTACTAAGCTCTACGGAGCTAAGTCAGAAATATATGAAATTTAAGGTTTTCAATAAATCTTTAGTTGAAAGCTTTAAGGGTTATTAAAAACAAATATCTACATAAACTCATTGTTATATGTTTTTTTACTATCAGAACCAGCTTCACACAAGCTCGTTGCAGTGACACGTTAAATAAATAAACGGTCAACAATATATACTTTTCATCATTTAGTCGGCGTTAGTATTGGTATGTTAAAATAAACATAAACCGAACACCGGATAAAATTACATACAATATAGAACAAGAAAATTTAAGAAAGTTAAATAGAACAAAAATACTAAATATTATATAACGTTTTTTTAAAACATGCTTAGAAATGTCAACAAGAAAATGCTCAGCCACATTATTAACACTAATGCACATGCGATTAATATGTTCGTACATGCTAAAGTTAAGCCTCGAGGAGTTAACATACAACAGAGGTAGCCTTCGCAAATTGTGCGTACTATCACGGAAAGATATTTTGTTAAGTAACATCGGAGAATTAATTTTCGCGTTTAAGATCTGATGCACAAAAGTTACATCGGCGTTTCTCAAGCGAGTGTATATTTAAAAGCTTCAAGCGATCCTCATAGAGTGGAAGAATAAATCAATTATTCCAGGGTAGGTGCCTGAGAGAAAATCGTAGGAAGTTCCGTTGAATAGACTGAAAACGGTCGATGTGTGTACCGTAAAATGGATATCAGACTTGGGTAGCGTATTCAAGAAGTGGTCTTACAAAGCAAGTGTACAAACACAATGTTATGGTAGGATTCGAGAACTCTCGGGACCAACGTTTTATAAAGCCCAGCATAGAACTACACTTTGATCCCATTTAGTTTATGTGGAATATAAAATTCAATCTATGGTCACTTTTGATATCCAAGTCACAAACATCACCTACACGGCGAATCGAGTAATTCGAGAACACGTAATCGTAATAAATTGGTTTCCGATTCCTGTGGAAAGTCATAGCCTCACATTTGTCTATATTGAGTATTAAGTTATTGCTTTTACACCAATTGTAAAATCTGTGAAAGTCCCTCTGTACTTGCTTACAATTGTTAAAAGATTTAATCTGAGTGAAAAGTTTAATATCGTCAGCATAAATCAAGACCTTACAGTACCTCACAACAGAGACAATGTTGTCAATAGATAGAATAAAGAACAACGGTCCTAAATGACTCCATTGAGGTGCGCCAGACGAAGCCTTCATGACCCTTGAGATGGAATGTCGAAATAAGATTTGATATATTCTGTTCTCTAAGTAAGACCACTTAAGAAATTTTAGAGCAAACCCATACTTTTCCATTTTAAAGAGTATCACGGAGTGAGATAATGATGTCTGCTAGCCTTTTGCAAATTTGCCAATGGTATCTGAGACAAATTGCAACAAGTTAGTGGTTGTAGACCTGCCCGAAATAAAGCCATGTTGGTTTGAAGAGAGTAAATTCTTACAGGAGGATGATAGTTGAGAATAAATGATATATTTGAATAATTTTGGCATGCAAAATAATTTTGCAATAGGCCTATAGTTAGAAATTTCATTTTTACTACCTTTTTTGTGGATAGGCTTTATAAAAGAACTTTTCCATAGCTGGGGGAAACAACCACTATCGAGTGATTTGTGGAAAATAATTCTCAACGGAGCTATCAGGGCAAGGCAGCAAAACTTAAAAAAGGCTGGAGGGATCCCATCCGGACCCGTTGTGAAATCATTTGGAATCCCATTAATATGAACGAGTATATCCTCTTGTGTAATTGAAGAGATAGTGAATGAAACGTTATGAGAGTCGTTCATATGACTGAAATTGCTATTTTGAGGTTGAAAAGGCATTGTCAAAAAAGAAGCAAACATATTACAAATTTCAAACGGATCATCTCCAGCAGAATCTTTGTACTTCATGATATTGGGATAGTTGTCTGTTTTTTTTTCTTCATATTAACAAACTTAAAAAAGATGCGTGGGTCACTAAATAATTTCGTACGCATGCTTTGCACATACTCATCATAAATTGTAGAGGAAAGTTCTTTGAACTCATTATATGATGTGAGGATTGTTGTGACTTATAATGTTTTTGTCCCGCATACTATATAACTTTTCCACAAATTATTCTTTCTATTTTTAAGACGTTTCAGCTCTTTATTGAACCATGGCGGTGATGTTTTAGTCAACCGCTGACGCTCTCAGTAAATCGAAAAGAATTATGTAAAACTTAGAATATCGGATATAATTTCTTGCGCAAATACATTGTCCAAATATACTTGGGACACACATATGGTTTTGATACCATGTCAAAGATTTACCACGTAGTATAGCAGACTCCTGACACACATTTGTTTGTAGTAAATTTTCTTGAGAGATCAAACGCGCAGCTAAAGCTATTAGCAATTAGCAGTAAAAGACGAGCAGCGCTTCATAGAAAAATGTTATATTTTAAATAATTCATGGAGGGTTAATCGGAGGGTGTGAACAAAGGTAATCTCTTGTTTTGAACTGTAATACACTTATAATATTTATGTTATATTTTTTATATTCTTAGTTTCAAAATTCTCTATATTGGGAAAAAGATGTGCCCAAGATGTTTCAAGAACGCATTTCGAGTGGACAGATCAATATTGACATGACTATACATATTAACAAAATATGATTAAATTAAGCAAAAAAATTAGAGATTGATTGGAATAACTTGCTGTCGTTAGTGCTTCAAACAGAAAATGGTGGGTTGGGGCTTATTGACACGCAGCGTAGCGGGGTTACATGACTCACGAGCCAACTAACCCCATATATCTTTTTTATTTATTTATTTATTATATATTAATGCTTTTCTTACATTCAGAACGATGATGACCTACAACCGAAAAACGGAAAGATCAAATACATCTAAAGATGTGATGGAAACTGCCTGTAAAGAGGTTATTTATGACAAAGCTTAAATTGAGGAAAAAGGCTGAATAGCTCCGTGGCTGAAGCGAAATGTCCGGAAAGGCCCATAGTTTCTTCCACAGCACCCCAAACAACTCATCTCCAGACTCTGTAATTACTAATAAACTAGAGCATATTAGACCGCTAGGCAAGTAGAACAAAAACCAATAACGTCTCGCTCGAATATAAAATCGACGATGCCTCTACTTGATGACATAACCACTGACATATATAATATGGACTGACTACGTTCATAGAATTACACTGCAGAAAGTGAGCTCACTTTCGGTCTAAGCACCAAGTACCAACTGAGAGAGAACTGAAAACAAATAAAATAGTGGATTCGTCGAAATACATAATTTTAAATTAATTATTTAGGGTTATTACTGATAAAAACTGTTTTACCAAAGACAATATATTCATTAGATACGCAGAAGAAATTCTAAATGATTTATTAAAATCACCTTCCGAGCTGCGTGTACACTTTTTCAACTTCCCGCCAATGATTTGTTTGACTGTTGGCACCGACCTACGAACTCTTTTTAACACAAGCAATTGTGCCCAAGTAAAATAGAAAAGTAAACAGTTCCATATTATATACATCAGTGGACATAACCAAGGGTAAGCAAGCAATGTCTCGCTCCAATATAAAATCAAAGATGTAGGGAAGGCCTCAATTTTTTCTTAGAAATTTACTGGCAATTTTTTCTTAGAATTGTTATGCATAATTGGAGGCGATAATGGGTGTGCTTGGGTGGACCTCTAATAGTTTTTATGAGTGTAGTAATGAGATGTGAAAGTTTTACTATACTCGCGGCGTCGAAAACGATAACTAGTAGCCACTGGTTACTATATATATTATAGTTTTCAAAAAGAATTGATTTATTAATATCTATTAACTAATTTCGACAAACTTCATTATATTACTGCCAACGTACAATGATTCTAAAAACACTGGGGTACTTGTACTTACGCTGAAGTACTCAGGCCTCCGTTACATGAAAATACTAGGAAATTATTAGAACTCACCACCTATCATCAACACAACACTTAATATATGTAAAAATTCTAAGTTCTTGAGATCCATTGAGATCCCCCATATCATCAAAATTTCATCATTCATAAATTTAACCTCAAATGGGCTAATTAATCCAATTTAATTTTGTTATTTACAAATGGGTCTGGTTCAATTGCAGCCCTATCTCAACTCAAAACTCGACATTAACGCGGAAATGGATAATCGTGCACCATGGAGACCCCTATTATCATATATTTTCTTATCCGAAACCTAGTATGTGTTAAGGATCTCTGCGCCATCACCACATATAGAATATTTAAAAAATGGTGAATTTTCATTATTTCATAATAAATGATTATTTTTCCCAAAAGTTTGTTTTTTTACGTGCTTATTACTTTATTAAATTGATAAGTCAATTAACCCCGTCCACTGAGTCAATCAACCCCAGGAACGGGGTAAATGGACTCACGGGGAAGCTTTTTTGAAAATGTAAAATAATACTTGAAAACCTTATAGGGAATAAAATAAAAAGAACTATTAAGAAACCCATTGAAGTAATCAAAACTAAAACGTATTTATTATGCCCAAAAACTTTACAGTAACATTCTTATAAAATTAATTATGAAAACTGGGTTTACTGGCCCCGGTCTGCCCTACATTAAAGATTTGAATTGCTATTTACCGATAGCGCTTTGTCAGATTATTGATTCTTGTTCAGACTTCTTCCGCAGACAACACAATCCCATAATTCTCTTGCAGCTCAGTTGCCATTTCCTTTAAAATGTTGCTATTTTTCTTTGCCAATTTGCCACACTTTATTACTTTTGTGGTCTCGCTGCTCGACAACAATTTACTCCTTTTATTAAAACTTGAACTCTCCACTTCTAACACAAATTTTTGATAGAATTAAAAATGGCTTGTCAAAAAAATGTCACATTTTGTTGTAACTTTTCCCCACTACACTCAGAGAAAAATCACTTAAAATCAATAGTTTTTTAATAGTTATTCCCATTAATTTTGGTCAATAGGATTTATACCATTAATAAGTAATAGTCCGCATAATTAGAACAATATGATGGTCATCACATTAGAATTATACAGTCCTCATATTAAAACAATGTGATGTATAGTTAATTTTTAATGTGATCCTCCGTTTAATGTTAAATGACATAATATTAAGTTTGAACTATTACTTTAATTAGTTCCACTATTAGAATAATATGATGAGATTATCAATTTAGTAGTGTGAATAATATTATTACAACAGTTCGTCCTATTATTTCTACAATATCTGCCTATTAAAAGCAAAGGAATAGCACATTGAATTAAAATTATATCTAATTAAATCAATATGCTGTTCCATATTGAATCTATGGGTTATCCTTTTAAATTTATTGGAGAAAACCATTAAATTATCTATTCCGATGAACTGGTGAATCGGATGAACTTCGAATCAAACTCGATAGTTCCGAACTAGTGAATTCGAACGAATTGAAAAGATTAATTTCGATCTGCTCGAACTCGTTGCTCGGAGTTTTCGACTTTGATTTTAAGCACATCGGATTCACCGGTTCATCGGAATGGATAATTTAATAGTAGATTCTTATTATAGAACGAGGAGTGAATTCTATTTAGGTTTTCAGCAACTCAGGTATTTTACAAATCATGTCAATCAATATTCAAATTGGGATTAACTGAACTGCACATATTAATATATAAAAGCAAAGCATTATCATTATTGCGGGGATATGGAAAAAACCGCGTTCAGCTGTATAATATAATTTTATTGCAAGTAGAATAATGGATCTGTTTTATGCAAGATCTTATTCATATCTACATATATATGAAGTGGAAATAAAATACACTAGTAATATGAATATTAAAGATTTAATGCATAAATATTCCTCAGAATTTCTTAACTCTAATGCATTTCTTATCGCTATTCGTACAATATATGTGTATTGGGGGTCCATCAAAACATATAACATTCTTTAAACAGTAATTAGTTGACTTCCTTCCTACAACATAAGATTGCAAATGTTCATAAAAATACAGAATATTCCATTCGCAGCAAACAACATATAAATTTGATTCACTTATAACTAGTTCTTCAATTTCAAAAAGCTTTAAATGATCGTTGAGAGATATGGTCAAGAAAAAGTTTTTTTTATACACTACTCCTCTAAATATAGCCTTACTGGTACATAAAACTTCGGATAAGTTAATTTCACATTGTCTTAACTCGTATTTAATACTAAGATTAGAACAAAATATATTTTTATTTTCAAAGAACAAATCATTTGCAAAAAAAGAGTCTGAAGACAATAATGCAGCAAATTTCAGACTTGCTTTAATACTGAGAGATAACTGTATATTAAGCCGAGAATAAGTTGCCCTGGCATATTCTTTATATGCCTTGTGAACGGCTTCAAAACGCAAACACCATAAATTTCTAAGGGGACCGAAATTGCTGATAGCTGTACAATAATGGAGAAGAAAATGGAACTTTGGCTTAAGCGTGTCATTAAAAAGCTTAATATAAAGAGCGTTATGCTCAGATATCAGATAATTAAGATTTTTTATATCAGAATGAGTTATAACTGGTAACATAAGAATATCAATTACTTTTAGTAAAATTAAAAAAAAATGCCAAACTTTATCATTTTCGGGTATCAAATCGCCAATCATTAATGGCATAAAATTAACAAACGTCATCATTTCGCGGGCTGTCATTTTAAATGTATTAGATTTTAAAAAATTTATCTGCAATGGTGGAGAAATGTTTCCTATTTCTGTTTCACCGTAACAAAACATTTGCTTGCGATAATTTAATTCATCAATGGAAAAATACTTGCAAGATGTTATAAAATGGAGTAAAATTTTAGACAAATCGTATCTGCAAATTCCTTCAAAGAGGTCGTGCATGATGTCAAAGCAAATATTATCAACAACATGAAATGATTGAATTGAATTAAATACGCAATTTTCATGGATTCCTGTCAGTTTTTCGTCCTGCAAAGCAACATCAGAATCATAATTTTCCCGATTTCGTAGGCTAATTTTACATTCTTTTGTATCTTTTTGCATGAACATTTTAGGTTGCTTACAAGAACGGCAGTAATAATTTGAATTGAAACTGCTAGTAAAGCCTAAAATAGAATTAAGGCCAAGATTGTCACCAACAATCAAGGCCAAGACAAAGTAAATGCATTTTTGCACCCCATCTACTTCAATAATTATACCGCTCTCCTCCATTCGTTTTATTTCTTCAATAAATGGCTTAAGAGTTAATAAATTACCGAAGTTCGTTCTATCTTTTGTTTTGAATAATCCAGCGACAAATATGTTGTTAAGCTTTGATAAGTAATGCTTTGGTATTGTTGGAAAAGTATAGTATAGTCCGCATATAGAATGCTCTTTACAATGTGAGCCTAGTGGATTATCCACACCAAAATCATCGGAATACAATATATAAGGAATAATTGTGTTATTCTCGCCGAACATGGTCATTTTTTTCTTCCATACTTCTCCATTAATAATATTGTGAAGTTCATTTTTTTGACATTTTAAGTGTCTCGTATTTTCTAAAGTAAATTTTAATACATTTTTACATTCGAAAAACTTTTTAATTTGAAAAGAAATAGGCATAATAATTCCTTGAACTTTATTAGGCTCTAAAGTGGGGGTATAGTTAACGATAACTTCAGAAACTTCATTATTAATAGTGTATGCTCTTGGATGTTTATATATACCTTTTCTTTCTAGTTCTTGAAAAAATCGGTATTCTGTTCTAATAGTATTCATAGAGTTCGAAAATCTTTCAACAATATTTTCAGCACATTCTTTTATAACAGAATCTTCAATTTGTGATATTACAGATGTCCTTACTACATTTGCTATTGGTTCCGTAATAAATGTATTGATATTCGATATAATGTCAGTTACATCCTTTCTATTTAAATTAGACTTGCTATGTAAAGAAAGAGCAAATTTTAGTCCAAAATCAGATTGGTTTTGCACATGTTCTTCGTTATAATTGCAAATATTGTTTCCTGATGAGACGATTTTATTCTCGAAAGCTGGATTTAAATTAGATTTATCTGTATATTTTTCACATCTCTTAGTTGTATTTGTGGAAATAGATTTAGTATGAACTCGATCCAAGTGTCTTTTGAGTAAATAAATATTTTGAAATTTTTGAAAACATTCTTTCTGGGCACATTCATAATATGGTAAGTTTTTTAAAATATGATGTGTTCTCATATGCTTTATAAGCAAGTTTGAAAACGCAAACTTTTCCTCACACAAAGAGCAATAAAACATGTTAAATTATATTAATGTATTTATATATACTTGGTTAATGCAGATATAAATAATTTACGAATTAATCTTGGCTTACTTTTTGTAAGAAACTTATCAAGTTCGTTATGTTTGGGTTTAGTTCATCAAATTCTGTTTTAATAGAGAAAAAAAATTTTTGAATGAAAATATAAACATTTTTGCCCTCATCAGGGTATTTAAAATTCAACACTTGGAAGCATTTAAAAGTACAGTCCAGAGATTTTAAAAAAGAATTGAATTTGTATAAAATTCCATCGTACGCGCTATAAAAGGAATTAAGCTTACTTATTTCCTCGCCAGTTACAAGTATTAGCGGCTGTAAAGTCAAACCTTTCTCTAAATATTTTTCACGAAGTTTTTCGAGTCGTCCTCCGTAGTCGTTAACTGTCGGAGAATGTAATAAAGTTGATTGCTGAGCATCGATAATAGATGGCTTCCACCGAGATCGTTTGTTGTTACTTCTTGAAATAACTACTGCTGATGGTTTTAGAACTGCATGTAGTAATAAAAATAGGATACAGTCACGTGAGTCTATAATAGTGAAAAAATAATTTTGTTATATCATAAATGAATAATAAACATGTTGATGCATACCATTATCAATGTCACTGCTAAGAACATTGAGAAGTTTACGAGAAGCAGAGTCCTTTATGTTCTCTTTGTAAAAGGGAATGATATTTCGAGAGAATGAATCCCACTTTTTTAAAAGGTGGTATTCTGTGCCTGGATGTATATACTTGTAATCAATTTCAATCTGTAAAAAATATCTTTTATTACAGTATTTCCTTCCAGTTTAAGCTTTTGTCTATATTCACAACATGCAATTAACCATATTTTGTGAATTTTAAAATTATAAAATAGTGTAAACAAAATGAAGATGGAAGAACTTTAAAGTAGATTCTTACGATTTTACTTATAAGCGTTTTCATACTTCACAAAAATTTTAAAAAAAATGTAATAAAAAGGAGTCAATAAAAAGTTCTAGACTTACTAGAGAATGTCCACTACTATGCTTATACAGTGGCCATTTCTTAAATATGTCCTTGCCGTTTTTCTTAATATAAGTATGCCTAAGATTAAAAACCTTTTCCCATTTTTCTAGAACAGTATCCCAGGGTTCATTGTTGTGTTTTAGCCACAACTCATTTTCAAGTTCGTCCTCAGCTAAGTGTGAAAGCAAATGAGTCATGCACGAAAAGTAAAAATTGAAAATGGTAGAAATAAATTTGAAATGAAAGGAAAAATGAAAACTATTGACACTATAATATTACACTATTTTAGGAAAAAAAATAACAAATCTTTGCGATATATAACTACGAACATTTGTTTAAAAGAAGTAATGCGGTGTTTTTATAATTGGGATATTTGTTTGTTTTTTAATGAAATAATAATTGGATAACTAAATAGTTTAGTTCTTAGTTCTCATAATTCCTCACATGTAAGTGGTCATAAACACGATAAGTCGAATTACTCAAACTTGGCTCAAAAGTATCCTCAGCAATGTCAGATGACAACGAAGGTTGTAATGTGTTAGAAACCTGCTTTAAGCTGGATTTACGCTTAGCTATTTTTACTCGAGCATTTACGGCTTTGTCGTGCAATTTTCCCGTGGGATTTTTTCCCGGACCTCTGTTCATGTAATAATATTCCTATAGAAATTATAGATTTACATGCATTTCATTTAAGTGGTTGTTCAAGTTATTATGACAATAATGATATTGAATATCCTGTATTAAACTTACAATATTTTCAGTTGTAAAATTAGCTTGAATTGCTTTGCTGAATTCTTGAATGTCTTTCATATGTATTTTTCGATTCCGTTCCGTGAAAAAGGCAACAATCATATTAATTAGAAGATCCCGGTTAGTTTTATCCAATGACCCATTACTTTCATAAAATTCGGTTATTCTTTTACCAACAGGTGTTCTCAAAAGCTCCGCTAAAATTGACTTTTGACTACACATTAATCCTTCACTGATAGCGGAATCTGATGGAGAGGTTACCGCAGATGAACTATTTGCAACCCAATTTCGGCAGTAACTATTAACAGATAATGTATCTGCCTAGAATGTACGTATGAATGCTCATATTAAGAACTCATTTATATATAAAAAATATCAGAATTGTTTACTGTTTCCATCCTCCATTTTTTTAATTGGAATTTAAATAATGCTCTTGTTCCTAGCTGTGTAACTGGGAATAATTCATTAACATCCGAATCCGTTATGACTTTCAAACTCTCCACATTCATTCCGCAAGCTAAAATAAAGAATCACAATTTTCTTCCTAAACTAGGCTGACTATAGTCTCATGCAATGAAATAAAATATAAATATAATAAATAAAGTAGCCAAATATCTCAGATCAAGTGGAACAATAATTATGCGTATAAAACAATTTTAAGAACTTTTCCTTATGTTTGCACAAAGAAACACAGGTTCTAATAAATAAAGAAATCGAACTTTTGATAATGTTATAGAAAATAGGACAAAGTCAACGCCCCAACCACAAAATTAGCAAACATTGAAAATTCCAATCAATTGCTCCGTAAAATTTGGCTAGAACCTACATATATAAAAAAAACTTCTGTTTACTTACATTTCAACCTGTTGTAGATATTGATATCGAATCCAAAGTTTGTACACACAATTTCTTTTAATTCGTCCTGGTCGTTGTTTACCAGCAATTCGTATGATTTACTGCAGCTTTGTACTTCTGAACCACACACAAATTCAATTTCATTGCTTTCGGATAATAAGTTCTCCAGATCACTAATAATAACACAATTACTTGTTTCCATTTTTTTCTTTTGTTATACACTAAATTATCCAAAAATTCTTCAAAGCACAAGTACACTGCGCATGCATAAACTATGACAGCCGCTGGCAGAATGAAGCAACATTCTTGATCTTGCTTGTTTTACTTTAAAGTGCTGCCAGGTTAAGGTTATGTGATAGCACATTATTTAGGTTAAATATTATTGTTTTTAGCTGATACCCCGTAGATTTAATATGACTTCAAATTAATTTTAAAACAGACCTTTTTCTTTTATTAGATAGCCTATTAATTTAATGTGTTATTTCAATAGTTTAAAGTTATTAATTTCTAATGGGACGCACTATTATCTTTAAATGGTACAACATATAAAATAGTTTGTATGTATGTGTATATTTTTAATAATATATCATATTAAAATAAAAGGTTGCCTTATAGATAAGTAATAGTTTTCGTCCTATTGAAGATATATAGGAAAACATATTAAAACAATCCTTTTCTAATTGATTATATAGGAATTCCTATTATTTTTCGCCACATTAAAACAATAGTGGAAAAATTATTAAATAACGAAGACACATTTTTCTGGGTGTATGTAAAATGGCAGTGGGGTCAGTAGAAAACTGTCTTTACTATGTTTGAATATTACGTTCATGGTATACCAGGTACTTTCAACTAGTATCCACCTAGTATGTGAAGACACACATCTAGTATACCAAGTATTTTTCGAAAACCATGGCATCAATACCAAATGTGTGTCTATGGTATTACTGACCCTGTCTTATTAAGTCCGTATTTTAATTCACTTTCTAAGTAACTACTATATATTATTTTTGGGCAACAATTTAGCTCCAAACGAGTTTAGTGTTGGGGCATTTCAAAAACTCCAGGCAGAGAAACGCTTCGGTACGGATGGAATTTTCCTCAAGATGGAGTTAATCAATAAGGAGTTTAAGATATAACGCTCCGGAAGAAGCTTATTTTTAGACCAATTCGTCCAAGGCAATATTTCAATCCATGGAAATTCTTGATTTATGTCATTTTGGTTTTCTATATCAATTAAATTGATTTTTAACAGTATGTACTAACCGCTTATATACGAATATAGTGTCATCTTTACAAAAAATTAAGTTACGTCCCTTTGATATGTAAAGCACGAAATGTTTGATCTTCATGTTTTTTCGCTAAATTGTTCATAATTTTCCTATCACAGTAATCAGAAAAACAAGAAAATGTTCTGATTAAACAATCATTATTTAGAAACATGACATTCGAGGTAAATGTAAGTTGTACACATATGTAAGTACATAACGTGTTGTATATGTACTTAAAATAGAAAAAATCTATTACGTGCTACTTAAGTGAAAATTTGAAAAAAAAAAAAAAAAAACAAAACAAAAGTAAGCTCTACAGAAATTCGTTACTTGGATTACTTATAAAAAGGAAACCTCATGACACGCATATTAGGGATAAAAATTCAAACTTCTTAGGACGGAGCATTACTTCCTGTATTGAAACATCAAAACTCTCCCATGGTGAAGTTGCCAGCAGATTTTCGCTCGATTGGCCTTCGGATTATGCTAATCTTTATATTCACATGCTTATAGCTAACCTTCTTTTAGGGTAAGCGATATAACAAGGTATTAAGACGGGGAGGGGGAACTAAATAAAACGAAATTATCACAAATCTTTTGCCAACCCCTAAAAGTATATAAGGCAATATTTTTTTTTCTCTACGTTAAATATAAGCCAATCCCTGCATTCTAGCAGGTCATGTCAATGCCAGAAACATAGCATGGTAAATCTGGATTGACCCACGTACAATAGATTGAAAGAATCTGTGCGATCTTTAAATGCTGATGGCTGTAATTTTATACAAGACCGTACCGTGAAACTTACCATACAAAACATGTTTACACAGATTTCTCTTATCCTGCAACAGAAGGGATGCATACATACAATACATTGATGGATTTATGTACATATCTAAAAATGTTGATCAAATCTGAACTAAGGACACAGCTTTATTTCAGATAAACGTTAATCCATGCATGAACAAATGCACAAATATGAAGGTACACGCTTAACGCGATCAAAGAATTAAATACAAAAAAATAAGTGTACACCTTTGTGTATATATGTGTGCTACATATATGATTGTGTTATGAATGAGCTTTGGAAGAAATTTTTGTAATGGAAAATTTTAAAACGAAATTCACATGTAGTGATATTCATACATAAATATACTTTGATGACCTCTTCACGATGCCTTGTTAATTACTAAGGGCCTACATTTCATTTCAATTGTTTCAACTGATCCTGAGTAATGCTTAAGGTGGAAGCAATATGTAATAAACGGACCTGAGCCAATATACTATTGTTTCCCGATCAGTGTGATCAGAAGATATAACATCATGTAAAAAAGAACGAAAAATTTAGGGGCTCCATTTAATTTTCTTTCCTCCCGAATTATACTGTGGTTTGGATGAAAAATTAATAGAGGTTTTACCAAATTTAATTTTAAAATGGAGATTAAACAGAATGACGATTCTGAGAGAGTTCATCAGTGCTGAGAAATGTCATAATATGTTTATAATAAAATGCTAAAACGCAATACACTGTCATCAGAGTTCCTTTTTGTGTTAGTCAAATATTGCTGTTACTATCTAAATTATAATAGTATTTTTGTATCTTCTAGTAGCAGTATAGCAGAAAACATATTTTTTATTTAGTTTTCTTTTATTATTCAGCTACCAATCATTCCAAAAACGATCAAATTGGAGTTGTTTTCGACCCGACCATTTCCGGTTTGGATAAAGTGTTATTGTTGTTTATTTAACTATTTACTATTTTCATTTAAAAAAACGTCTCAAGAAGCCCGAAAGTTTCGCTATAAATGACCCAAATGACCTATACACTTCACCCAAAACGTTACCCTTTCTTTGTTTTTTGTACTTTTTCTTGAACATATCAAACAAAAATGGGTTAAATAGCTCATTCCCAAAAGATAATTTCCATCTCTCTGGCACTAATTGGATATTTTCAAGACAAATGCAAAAAAACGCAGAAAGGGTGACATTTTGGGTACAGAGCGTGGTAGGTCATATGGGCTTCTTAAATCTAATATGAAAAATTGATGTTGATGAAGTGTTTTTTTTTATAAAAATAGTAATTTAATAAAAAACAAGAGAAAAAGTATCAATTGGTCTAAGACCAATAATATTATACCCTAGATTAACATAAAAGTTAAATAAAGTGAAAATCCAAAGTTCTGTATGGCAACACCAAGAAGGAGTTGCAAGATTTAGTTCATTTTTGAAATTTTATTTATTAAGACGCTGTCTATAAAATTTCAACTCTATACATCGGCATGTTCTTGGGCAGTGTTCAAATATATATTGAAAACCCAAGATCTTGTATGGCAACACCAAGAAAAGGTTGCCCGAATTAGTCCACTACTAAACTTAAATTTTCAATTTTTATGAAAACGCCGTGAACAAAATTTAAGCCTTCCACGTCGACGTGTCTCAGGCAGTACATAGTGAAAAACAAAAGTTTTGTATGGCAAAAACAAAAAGGGGTTGCCCGATTTATTCCACTTTTGAAATTTTATTTACTATTTCTATAAAAACAGCATGTATCAAATTTCAATTCTCGACGTCAACGCGTTCTCAGGCAGTGCCCAAAGAAATAGTGAAAACAAAAGCTTCATATGGCAACAGTCCCACGGAGTTGCTGGATTTGTGCTATTTTCGAAGTTAAATATACTTTTTTAAAAAAAAAAAAAACTTTGCATACGAGCACTCTCTGTGACAGACAGACGGACAGACGGACATGCAAAAATCAAAATAACTTTTAATATTGTATTATGCGTGTGTGTTCATTCCATTTTGACCTATCATAATTATTTCTACAAACGGAATGACAAATTTAGTATACCCTTACCCTATAGAATTCATCTAGGGTATAAAAACCGAGTTAAAATTCCGAAATTCTAACTTTATTGAGAGCCATAACTTCAAAAAGGAGAAGAGGAGGAGAAAATTTTATAGGCTGGAAAAGTCCAACGATTCTCAATCTAACAAATTTTAAATCATCACCATAGGATCTAATGTTCAGAAGATAAATCTCGTTTTCTCGTAAAGCGTTAGGATCTTTCCCCCCCTCCCGCCGACTCAGACCACATATGGGACACCCTGTATAGATAAACTGTGTGCCTGTGTGGTTTCAAACTAAAAATACAGAAAAAGTGCTAGAGGTCGTCAATAGTTCGGTGTTGCTGTATTTTTTTATGAAAAATATGAAGTATTAAGCTTCACTTGGCTTTTGAATAAAAAAAACCAGTTGCTTCGTTCTCAAGATATGATTTATTTAAAATTACATGGTAGGGGAGACAGAAAAATATGGCTAAACTGTTTTCGTATTGCATATACTAGAATCTCTGAAAGTTCATCCATATGGGAGATGATCGGATTCCAAGGTGATCGGTTTTGTGTGGAATGGCTGTAATACAACTGTAAAAAACGTCGAGGAACATTTATAATAATGCTGATAATCTTGTGCATTTGTATTCAATTTGGCGTCGACTTCATAGAATACCATTGATCACAGTATTAACAACATTAGGCACATAAGATTAACACCTATATATAAAAGAAATTAAAACTGACGACACATTATTATTACTATTATTATAAAATTGGAGGCCTAAGACCATTAGGTTCAATCCACATTTGCCCTTTTTAGAAAAAAAAAAGACATAGCTAATGAATCAAATGTCTTTGAAAGATTTATAGGCCCCAGAATGGATGAGGGGTCATTACCTGTCCCCTCTCGATTTTTATAATAATCCGTGAGGTTTAGGATATCACGGGCTTACCGCTGACAAATTTTCCCGCAATCATGTTTACATATCACTTGCCAATGCATCCAGTTCAGTTTCAACATTATATAATTTATGCACAAATTGTTATTCTTCTGTATTTTGGGACAATACAGCTATTTGACCCAGTAATAATTCAATAAAATTTGCAGCAGGTCCAGTTTGATTTTTGAAGTGGATTTTCGCATATACTATTTCTATAACTGTTCAACTGGTTATAACCAATTTTATAGCATTTCATATTCTAAAGAAGTTTTCAGTAAATTAAAACCGTCTTGGACTGATCATTTTCACAGTATATAGTATGTAAAAATCCTAACTTTTTATATGCCAACACCAAGAAAGTGTTGCCCAATTTAGTCCAATTTTGAAATTATGTTTACTATTTCTATGGAAACACTGTACATAAAATTTCAACTCTCTACGTTGAGCGTTCTCAGATAGTCTCCAAGTATGTAGTGAAAAATGAAATTTTTGTATGGCAACCCCACGAAGGAATGGCCCGATTTGTCTCATTTTCGAACTTAATTTTACTTTTTCTTAAAGCCCGTTCTCGAGTTATCGTGCGCGCAGACGGACGGTGGGACGGACGGACAGATGGACATGCAAAAATCAAAATAACTTTTAATATCATGCGTGGGTGTCCAATCCACTTTGCTCTACCATCATAATTTCGAGGTGTTACAAACGGAACGACAAACTCAGCATACCCTATGATTTTATCTAAGGTATGTGTAAAAATGAAATGCTGTTCGTTGATAATAGCATAACTTGAGAACGGCTGGGCCGATTTGGTTTTTAGGGAAAGAAAAATTGGTATCGACAACCTCTTCTTGGTATTGCCATACAAAACTTTGGGATTTCACTATACGTTGATATAGGAAGCTGAAATTTTGTACACGAGCTTTTTTTTAAAAAAAGGGAAATTAACTTCGAAAATGGGACGAATCGGGCAACTTGTTCGTAGGGTTGCGATACAAAAATTTCGTGTTTTAATGTATATTTGGGCACTGCCTGAGAACGCGTCTTTGTAAAGAGCTACACTCTCCCACACATATGAACGTATGTACGTACACACATAACACACACATATGTATATCCCCCTTAGATTCTAAGGCGTGGGTCATGTGTTGGTTTCTTTAAAATTAGATGTTATATTAACACAGACAGCTCTTTCCCGTACAAAAAAATTACACATAGATGGTATCGTATCTCCGCGACGACTATATCCGATATAATCACACCAAAGGTGGATTTTGTTACACCATTCGAAGTGGTTTTGGGATACCGACAACAATGCTGTTCCATGAATCATCCTTCCAACAAGGATCGATGATGTGGTATACAGACGGTTTAAAAACAAACAGTGGAGTCGGACTGGGTGTATATGGCTCCAGATGCCATCTATCTAAGTCCCAGGGCTCTACCCCTACCATATTCCAGACCGAGGAATTAGCCAATATTTGAATTAAAACAGCCATAAATGGGTCAACCATTAACATCATCTCGCACAGTCAAACCCCACTCAAGGCCTTAAAGTCCTACACTATCAAGTCAAGGATAGTGGAGTGTCTGCAAACCCATAAAAATTTATAAAGGAGAAATAAAGATATCCTCATGTGGGTACCTGGATATGAGGCCCAGAAGCTCCCTTTGTGGGACCAGAGCCATTTTGTGGCACTTCAAAGTGTTACCTCAGAGCTACCTAAATAGCTGGGAGAACAAACAAAAATTCCTTTAAAGCTAAAAGAACTTCGTCAGACAAAGAAGTTTGCCGACACCTTTTGGGGAAAAACAAAAGATCTCCCCCTCCTTAGCAGAAAAGAGCTCAAAATGATTACAGAGCACTTCTCAAACCATTCCCCATTGAGATATCACCAATACAATATGGGCTTGGCTTAGACACCTGCCGTTTCTATCAGGGTGCTCATGAGACCTCGAGGCACCTGCTCTGCAATTTCGAAACATAGGCCAGACGAAGATTACTCTATCTTGAACATGCTTTTCCTTCAACAAACTACGTGTGAAACCTATTTCCCATGGTTTTAGACTTCATTAACAGCCTAAACCTAGAAAGGCAGTAAATTGAACTGGGACTTACAATAGATCACAGTAAATGCAAGTCCAACGCCTGCACACACCTCCTCCACAAATCTAATCTAATTTAATCGTATTCCCCAGTACGAAATGAATAGATTTATGCTTGAACAACATTGGGAAATATTGAAAAAATTAATATTTCCAAAGTGAGTGTTGTAGTGTTTCGGTAGAAATAATGCAACAACCGAGCCTGCTGTATATGCAAGTTTGTGAGATTGGCAAGCTAATTGATAACAACACAACAAGCTATCTTCGTGTTTGCCCTGTGTGCTCAGCCCAGAATATTGCTGCTATTACAAAAAGTGTGTGTCTGAACCCGAGAGCCTCCATTCATCGCAGCTCTCAGCAACTAAACATTAGCCACATTAGCCTGAGGAGAATCCTGCATAAAAACCTTAGATTATACCCTTACAAGGTCAAGAACTCAAGAACTGTTATCACTTCTCTGTTTAGGCTTTAAAGCAGTATAAAATAAACATCGATTTTGCTAAGAAAAAAAAAATTAACTTTTCAGATGAGACGCACTTTCATCTCGACGGCTAGAAACAATCAAAATTGGCGTATTGGGGGCTCGGATAACCCACTGCATTCTCAGCTGTTTGGATTGGCGGCATTATTGGTCAACGCAGAGCGTTACAGAGGCATAATATTTTTTTGGTTCAAAATTGAGGAATGGAACTTGGGCAAGCTCTGGTTCTAGTAGAATGGCGTTAGGTCCCACACAAGCCGTCCACTAAGATCAGTAGTTGTGTAATCAGCTGGTTTGCACTTTTCAATAAATCAAAAAACTTTTAAAAATATTGAACAGTGTTTATTTTATAGCATTTTTATAAAGTAATGAAATTAATGTATAATGTACTTGAACTATATTTAAAATTTCCGTTTTTTGTGTACACGCAATGTAATCATGGTCTCACTGAAGTAAACTGAAACTCAGCTGAACTTTAAGCCCTGAAAATGAAATGAGCGTCTGCCACTGTTGGTTGAATTTAAATTTTTAAACTTTAGATCGATTTTCGTAATGGTGTACTCTCACCAAAAATTTCTGTTTCTCGACTTAAAATGTAACAACTTCTTCCGTGAGTACTAGCAATATACCTACGCGCTCTTAAAAGATGCTGCCTTTTCTTAATATGGGATTATCCAAATTTGAGCATTTTTTTTTTTATAATAATACGAGATTACATCGATTATGATGAGTGCCGTACACTGTCTTCCTGGGAAGGGAATGATAATATATAAAGCCTTTATCCCTCATAAGCATATTTCCAACTGTGACAGATTAAGTAGGACGTTGGTTGGCTCATTTTAAAATCCGTTCAAGTAATTATCTTCTTTATGATGTAGTTATGATCCTTGTTCTTAACTTAATAACTGAAATCTCCTCCATTTATGATCTTTGGTATCGTGCTGTGTGTAAAGCGTGTATGAGGCGGGACATTTTTGTACCTCTCTGAAGCAAATTGTTGAGTCGAAGACTGAGTAGTGCAGTTTTAATGAGATCGGACAAAAGGGTGTCAGCTGTAATGAATCCTTTTAGAAGTTTGCGATTTGACCGACAAAGCTGTTCTTGAAGATCTTAGCCTTTAGTCGATTAGCCCTATTCAGTCATGTTCGCATCCAATCTTTTAGGTTTTTAGCAAAAATTCTTGTGGTTTGGCCTGGTTTCTTTTTAATGGGGTTAAGAAATAAGATAAAATTGCTCATTAATTATATTTACGTTGAGTTCTTTTTGTTAGAAATTAAATTTTATTAAAGCAAGAAGACAAGATTCTTTATCTTTAATCAAAGAATTTCAAGTTAAATTTGATGCAGGTAATTCGGAACTGTTTGGTGCAGTTCAACACAAATACCAGAACCCAGATTAGCTTCAGTGCTCGCTTGATAAACGATTTTATAGTTCAGAGGTCAAAAGCTTGTTTGGAGATGGATCAAGGCTTCACCATGAAAAGTGTGGTTAAATGGTGAATTAGATACCGTTGGTGGGGAACAATAGTACAAATGCGCAGTATCTAGGTTTCAATTGCCAATTATCCTCTGAATAACAAAGGCCTTAGCATAAACCCCAATAAGACGGTTATCGTTCTATTTACAAGAAGATTGAAGCTTTCCCTAATGGGTCCTCTTCTTGAATTGACATTTTCAGACGAAGTCAAATATCTGGGGGTAACTCTAGATAAGAAACTTACCTGGAATTCGCATCTGTCCAGAGTGACAAATAGAGCGGTGCGATCTCGCATTGGCAGAACATGGGATCTGAAGCCAAAAATGATGTACTGGATGTACACCACGGTTATTAGACCCATGGTCACCTATGCGGTCCTCGCATGGTGGCCAAAAACTAATCAAAAGACGGCTGAGCCTCTGCTTCAAAGAACCCAGCGGCTTGCCTGTCTAGGATTAACTGGTGACATGAGAAGCCTTATTAAACCTTCCACGCCTACATTTGCAGGTGAAAAGGGAAGCGATCTCCATTACTATTAGAGTGCAAAAGGAGAAACATTTAAAGCCAGGGAATCTGGTTGGTCATTTAGGTATCTTAAAACAGATATGCTTCGAGAAAATGATGACAATATCTGATACAGGATGCGGCAAAAAGATCTGACGGTTTTAAAATGAAAACAAGATGAAAATTAAAAGTGATACAAATTATTTTGTTGCTTATTACAGAAGGATGATCTTATAAATTAATAAAAATACCATCAGAACAGCCGATTTCATCCATTTAAGATCCGAAAATAACGTCCTGTAAATGATGTCCATCTTTGACCAAGCATTCTTCCAGTCTTGCACTGAAGCTGTCGAACACCTCTTTAACATTGCAGGAGACAGGTTGGCGATTTCTTGCAGTTCTTCAGGACTTGTAGCCGATCAATATCGAAAGTTCTATTTGTTAACATAACCGTCAAGATGGAAATGTGCCTCGTCGCCTCAATTTTGTCATCAAGTCAATCATTTGCTCTGCAAATGCTTTCCAAATTACATAGTCGTTCATCAAAACGCAATATTCGTCTTATCGAGCGGTCAGACATGCGCAAAGAACCAGCTTGTTTAAGGGCCGGCCGCCGAGGAATGGTTTCCACAGCTTCTCTTCTCGATCGATATTCTCTGGCGTCCGGGATGACCTCGGACGACCTATCGACTTCCGTTTTAACATTGAACCGGTAGCTCTGAAATTACTCACCCATAGCAGAATTGTGTTACGAGTTGGGACTCTTTCTCTTGGACCCACATTAAAACGCCTACGGAACTGTCGCTGAGCAGCAAAGCAGGAATCGTCACTTTTAACAACCGCCTCGACAACAAACGCACGGTGCTCACCCGACCACTGCTCCATGGCTACTAAAAATATCCACGTGTGGGCTCTGGAACACGCCTATCCTCTGGGCTCTACACCTACAGTATTCCTAGCATTAAAAGAGCCATAAATGGCTCAACCATTAATATCCTCTCGGACAATCAAGCTGCCCTCAAGGCCTCAGAGTCCCACACTGTCAAATCAGGGATAGTCTGGGAATATCTACAAACCCTCAAAAACTTATCAAGGAGAAACAAAGTTATCCTCATGTGGGTATCTGGACATGAGAGCCACAAAGGCAATGAAATTGCTCATGGTCTAGCCAAAAGAGGAGCGGAAGCTAAGTTTGTCGGACCAGAGCTATGTTGTGGCAGTTCAAAGTGTTACCTCAGAGCTGCCCTAAACGACTGGGAGAATAAACAAAAATCCCAGTATTGGAAAAGGCTACAAGGACTTCGTCAGGCAAAAAGGTTTATCGACACCTCTGGCGGAAAAACAAAAGAACTCCTACTCCTTAGAAAGAACAGAGCTCAAAATTATTATTATAACTGAGCTCATCTCAGGCCATTGCCCCTTGAGGTATTACCTAAACAAGCTGGGCTTAGCTGAGACTTTATCCTGCCGTTTCTGTCAGGATGCTCACGAAACCTCGGAGCACTTGCTCTGCAACTGAGAAGCATTGGCCAGGCGGAGAATACTCCACCTCGAACATGCTTTTCCTCCACCAACCTACGCGTGGAACCTCAATCCCAGATTGGTTCTAGACTTTATTAATAGTCTGAACCTAGAAAGGGAGTAAATGCAACGCGGACTCACAATAGATCTTTCAGGTCGTAGTGTAGATAGGGCTAACACCTACACACCTCTTCACAAATCTAATCTATCCTCTGAATCAACTCTGGGCACGGTATGTACACTAATACAATTACAATGCTTTCTTATTTTGTAGATTAATAATACAACTTAGGTTAAGTTACAGTGACGGCTACTTAATGACGTGCCATCAAAGCTTTGATGAACTACACTTTAGTGGTGAGGAAAGTTCAAATCAGCCGCAAATTTTTATAAATTTAAACCCCATTGGGGAAAACAAAGTTTACCAAATGCATTACGCTTTGTAAAAGAGACAATGTCCAATAGTAACTGGCAGCATGATATTCCGAACATTCACTCCAGTGTCTTCAATTTAAGACAATGAGCAATCTTTATTTTGAACCTTAAATATAGTCAGATTCTATAAATTGCTAAATTAGCATTCATGCAGTTAGCAAGCTGAATATCCACTACGTGTATTTTAATTTTAGTATAGATATTTCAAAGGTCTTCTTACCGATTCTCTAGGGAGGCATCTATACTTGAACATTCTCTATAGCAAGTGCATCGACCAAAAAATCCAGAAAAGATCAATAGATGGTAAGTCATCTATAGATATGTGCCATCGGTATACTGCTGTAACCATGACTAGAAGCTCTCCATCAACTTACATTCTCTGGACACATTTTTCCAGCTTTGAATGAGTTAGAATATGATATGTATACAACTTTTTTCAATCGTTTATTAATACCCAAATTGAACTAGAAGTCTAGTATAATACCAAAATATTTAATTTGAGCTTGCAACTCAATGCTTCTGTCACATAACCAGAGAGACTGAAAATACTATTACTGATTTTAGTCTTTACAAAATTAACCGATAGACTAAAATGTTTCAGCTTTTGAAGTGGTCTTTCGATAATCTTGTACGGTGATTAGAAAATTTTCCGAATCTATAAACAGGTCATCACCTTTATTTCCTTTCTGTATTATGAGGCTAGATAAATACATATCATTGAAAACCATTAGTCAGAGTACTGGGAATAGAACTTCATCTCTGAATAGATCAATCAACCCGAGCAAATATGTATTGCATTCTATTTCTAGGACCCGAAGAGCCTAAAATGTTGTCCTTAATTTGAATACTCTCTCAATTTCTCAGATGGTATCCAGAGTTTCCATTATAAATAAAGAACTTTTCAGTGTTGCCCACTATTTCATATAGCTCAGTATCTACAAGATTTTGCTTTGTTCAGGAGTTGTGGTGAAATAGGGACATACCCCTTCACAGGCTTACAGCGAAGAAAGTCAAATAAACGTATAGTAACTAATAGGACTAAAGTCCCTAGATTTGTTGTCTGACAAAACAAATGCAAATTAAAAAATCTCAACCGTGCGCCGGTTAACTGAAGTAATTCCCACTTATCGTGGCTCTTCATGCAAAGTTATTAAGAGGAGAATTGGACAAGGCGCTGCTTGGTATCCAATTTGGTATGGCATAGACGTAGAAATACATGTATAGAAATCCGAATTTCGAATTACAGCAGTAACCGTATTTGGTGATATTTTTCTCATTTCTCACATGCATAATATAACCAAAAACTGCAGGATATGGAGAATTTCTCTTATACCCTAGACTAGACAGACTGGCAAAATCAATGATCATTCGTTGTAATTTGAATTTTCAAAAATCGCTCACCTTTGAATTTGAGTTTAAATTATTATAAATGTCCTGCTAATCTTAATATATAAAAATCCAGTGTCACTGTATTTGTACACGCTAATTCCGAAACCGCCCAATCGATTTCAATGAAATTTTGTGAATGCGTTAGGTTAGTTCCAGCTTGAGAGATAGAATAATTTTGGACACGATAGATGCCGCTGTTGTCGAGACGTAAAAAAACTGCCTGACATATACGTACACGTGTTGAAAATACATGTTCAAAAATGGACTAAATCGAGCAACTCCTTCGTAGGGTTGCCATACAAATATTTCGTTTTTCAGTATATATTTGGACACTGTCTGACAAGGAGTGCACGTACAGCGCTGAAATTGGGTACGCTGTGTTTTCATAGCAATAGCAAATAAAATTTTAAAAAACAGACTAAATCGTACAACCCCTTATTGGTGTTGCCATACAAAATTTTGGTTTTTTACTATATATTTGGAAACTGTCTCAGAACGCGTCGACGTGGATAACTCAAATTGCATGCACGGCGTTTTTGAAAAAAAAAATGTAAATTTATGTTCAAAAATGGAACAAATCGGGCAACTATTTCGTAGGCTTTCCATACAAAAATTTCTTTTTATATTATATATTTGGGCACTGTCTGGGAACGGGCGACGTGGAGAATTAAAATTTGGTACATGATGTTTTCATAGCAATAGTAAATAAAATTACAAAAATGCCATACAAAACTTTAGTTTTTCACTATATATTTGGACATTGCTTCACGCATCCAAGTAGAGCACTAAAATTTTCTACACGGGTCTTTTTTAAAAAAAAAGTGTAAATTAAGTGCAAATATGGGACCAATTGGGCAACTCCTTTGTATGGGTACCATACAAAAATTTCGTGTTTTACTAAATATTTGGGCACTGCTTGAGAGCGCGTCAACGTAGAGAGCAATACTCTCCCACGAATGTAAGCACGCATACTTATACATGCACACATGCAGTGAAACCCTAGAATACGGAATCGCGCGATTGAGTCAGATAATAACTTAGATATTATGCATTCATGAACACCCCACCCCCCTCCCGCAACCTTCCATTATCGCCTAGCAACGCCGACGGGCTCCTTCCAGGTACTTATAAAATTTGACAGGTCTTTCATTTCAATTCACAAACTAGACATATTTGAATGATATTTGAAAATTTTAATTACATTAATTTTGTCCGTCTGCAGGGTATTACTTCGGTAGCATAGTCTTGTTTTAATATGGCATTGCAGAGAAATAAATAAACTGTTGTGAAAAGATTTAATTTTCGGCTGTCTTTGTCTGGACGGTAAAACTTAAGAACTTATTGACAGCAATTTCATTTAGTTCACATTTTCTACTTCGAAAATTGGTTAAATTAGATAATACCGTCTCGTCACGTCCGTCGGGAGGAAGCGATAAGTACGAGACTGACACTTTCAATGTACCGAAAGGTTGTTCGATTCAAATTTAATATAATATTAAATTGCCGAAATTATTTTTATCGAATCGGTTTTGGAAAAGTACGCCAAGCAATGGGTAGGTTCTGACCAGTGTTTCTACTCAAAATAAATTGTATGTACCCAAAATAGTTCGAAAAAAGTATCAAATGTATCCATTGCTAATTTTAAGTTATCCAAACGATACTTTGTGGAAAGTTATAAGGAAAAACCCAACGCACTATTCGGGTAATTGTATCGAATTTTATAATTATTATACCTATATAAGTTTTTAAAATCACAAGTAAAATAAATAAACCACTGTACGAAGTACGTCTAAAATGACATAATGCCTATAAACATAAAATAAGAATTCATTCAGCTTAAGTAATTACCGAGGTAGCTTAATTTCATACAAAGTTTTTTTCTATATTTTAATTGCATGAGCGAAAATGCAATTGTCAGCATTTGATGCAATTCTTTGAACTCATTGCAATAATTTGTTTGTTTTGCTTACCCATTGAAATTTCTTTGATTGCTTTCTTTCTATCTTCTTTTTTTATCTCATTATTAAATGTAGATAATTGTTAATTTTTATTGTCAGCAATTTATTATTATAAATTGCATAGATCAATTATTTGTTAAGGAGTCGTATATTGGAACGTGAATAAATTTTAGTTATTTGACGACAATTTCGTTTTTTTTTTTTGCTAATTAACTCATCAACCACTAACAGATGACTAATAACAAAACATCAAGGTATTTCGCTAACATTATTGTTGTCAACACAAACTTTGACTTTTTTTATTAGGTTGAACCAAAGAAAAATCCATCTATGCTGCAAATTTCAAATACACAGAACAAAATTTCATTAATTTTAAAAAGACGCCGTTTTCCGCATGCGTTACTGAATGCGTAAATTTTGGCAAAAATTTTCGTCGTCAAAATTTAATTTTTTTTTAAAAGACAGCATGCGCCATTCATAATAAATTGCTTTCCGATTTGCAGCAATGTTTGGAAAAGTATCAATTAGAGGAAGGATCGTTTTTTCGTACTGCAGTGCTTCAGGATTCAAAATGTACAGCTTTTTGAAAACTTCGTTAAATAAACATTAAATAAATATTATTTTAAAAATTGAGAACATAAAAAATTGTTTAAAAATTATTTTAAAATAAAAAAATGTGTCCATTACAAGAATTTCAAGTAAAATGTATCCAAGTGGCATCACTGGTTCTGACTTGCTTAAAAGGTCAAGGAGAGTTCTAATTTGGTAGGCGGTGCGAGCGGTAGTCGTTCAAGGTCGCAAACTCGGAATATTAATTGGGACATCAAACTGTACTGGTGTCCTAATTAATATTCCGAGTTTGCGACCTTGAGCGACTGCCGATTGCACCGCCATATTGGAAAATGGTACCGAAAAACCAGTTTTCCAATAATATCTTCTCCTCAGCGCTACCTCGGTTAAAAATAGCTCTAACAAAAATTATAGAGGAAAACAGGCTTGAAGTGTTCTGTTATCTGCACATACAATTCAATCCAATACGTTTATTGAAGGAAAAGTACACAAAATTTTGAAATCTTTTAAGAGTATTAGTTACTATAATTGGCACTAGATAGAACGTACTAAGGAATTATATATCTAATCACATAAGTTTATATTAATGTATGAATTTTCATCAAAACTAGCAGAGTTGAACGTAATTAAATTACAGAAATTACAAAAATACAAAATTGCAAAACTACGAAGTTGTAAAGGTTTAAAGTTTGTGATTTCAAAAAGGGATAAAAAGGTATTAAAAGAGAAACGAAGATACAAAAGCTATTGATGGAGACAACTAGGCTAGATGAGATTTAATAAGTGTCCTGAATGCACCGACAGTACTCGCAGATCTAATATTGGACGGTAAGGCGTTCTATAAACGAATGATATGGACCAGATAAGAACTTTCCATAATAGATTTCCGAAAATGAGGTATGACTAGGTGTTGATTTCTTACAGACGTTGTAAATTCGAAAAATACTCTCAGATAATCGGGTTTGCCTGACTTTAGGAGATTATATAAGAATATTAGCGCGTTTTGGTTTATATAACCGTTCAACGAGCAACCCAGTACTCGGGGTCGTAGATCTGACACATGGTCGAATCTGCGCAGCCCAAAAATGAAACGAACACAATCGTTAAATGCCTCATCTACCTTGCGGTGACAGACACTATCTAATTTGGGAAAAATGATCCTACCATAGGTAAAATAAGGGAAAATCAGTGTCTTGACAAGTTTTAGCTTGAGCTCAGTTGACAGAATATTAGCTGAAACCCAGAGTCTTCGCAAGCCACTATAGACTTTTCCCAGCATAGAGCTGATATAGTCGCAGCAATTCATTTTCGCATTCAGCACAATTCCCTGGTTAGTTACTTTCCTGGAAACGGGTATCGTAAATTCGTTTAACTCTACTGTGGGAAAATCAATTAAATCTCGATTATTACTGCTGCAATAAAAAAATATACATTGCGACTTAACTGGATTTAACACTAGTTTATTATGTTGGGACCACGTACTTATTCGGGATAGGTCGCCGTTTAGTCGGGCCACGCATTCCTCAAGAAGACCGATTGGTCTGTTAATATACAGTTGTACGTCGTCAGCGTACATATGAATCCTCACATCTTTCAGTGCACTTGGAAGATCATTTATATAGGCACTGAAGAGCAGTGGGCCGAGGATTGATCCTTGGGGTACTCCACATGTTAATGGTAAAGAGGATGAAAGAGAATCATGCTACAGACACACATGCTACCCCGACACACATGCTGCCATGGATACGCGTGTGAAAACAGCGCAGAGATTTCTGCGGGCTCTAGAGAAGAAGACGACGATGAGAATGAAGATCTGACTGTTGCGAAATTATTGGCACACTACGTAAAAGAAGACAAAACAAGACAAGATGACAACTTGCCTGAGGAGGAAAGAGGTTTTCAAGAAAATATTGATATCAGTGAGCCTGGACCATTTAGGGCATCGAAATGGAAGAAAAGCCATCAAAATAAATAACGAATCATGGATTGGCCTACTGAAGATACCATATGACAAAAAAATCGCGCTTCTCACTCAACCTCATGGCGATGCAGAAATAAATAAAAAAACGGTAGTACGTGTAGTGCTGTATGTACGTAGGGCTAGCAATATACGATTATCGTACTGCACATCTGTGCTAGCTGCTATCGTTCTCTGTTTCAATGTTATCTCTTGCAGTGTAATATTTAATATTTGTATGACCGATTGTTTTAAGCTACCGTTAGGACAATGAGTAGAATCAGACAACCGCTGCGATTTTAGTTAGTTGATTAAGAGGCCTCAGTGAAGTAAAACACAATTCATTCGAAACTGGTCTTTTTATTTTTAAAAACCTCACATACGTATTAAGCAATCGGTATTTACTGAAATTTCGAAAAAAAAATGTAACGATTTTGCGAATTGTACAAATTTGCAGTAACTCGTTAACTATTCTTCTGATTGAAAAATGTTTCCTACAAAAGTTGCGGTGCGAGAGGCAGTCGCTCAAGTCGGAATATTAATGAGGACACCAAATTGTACAAATCTACAAATTTAGAACTCTCCTTAACCTTTTGTAGCCTCGTTTTATGTCTTCAGTGCCTGGACTAAGGGTACAAAAACAATAAAAGACATTACGAACCATCAAAATCTAGCACCCCATCCACCCACCACCACCCAGCTTTGCAAATGAAAAAAACGTAGACCGTTGGACGAGAAGTGGACTAGTTGTGAGTATACACCTGATAGCTAGGTGGGTTTTTATCTATATTTATATAGATGAGTTAAAACCGAATTTGCAATTCATTTTTAATCTCAAGTCACAGTTTATGCAGAAAACAATATAGAGCCTATGGTGAAGTTAAGTTAATAGTAACTACAATTGCGCGGTACTATTAAAAAGTCGAGATTTAGCGTTCGAGAAATCCTCGATGATTTTTGAGACATCCATCCTTTCTACTTTTCCTGCTTCTATGCTCAGTAGCGTTAATTGTGATAGGCGCTCTTGGCCTATAGAATTTCGAAGATAGTTTTTTATTATTTTGAGTTGTGAGAACGACCGTACCGCGGAAGCAACGCTTCCGACAAGTCGGTTGGATATTTTGCACCTTAGAGCGTTTGTGGTCGTTTGTTCGTCGGTCGCGTATAGTAATTTCACGAGTATTAGGAGCGAAAGCCGTTGGGCTACTCGAAAAAAGTTTCAAAATAAAAGAATCGTTTGTGGCTCGCTGGGGGCCCCTTAAATCAGGGGCCCCACGCGACCATATTGGTTGCATTGACATAGCTACGCCACTGGTGGAGTAACTCTGCATAATGCCATTTATACCTCTAGCTAGGAAAGTAAATTCTACAAGGTAAATTGTATACAAGTGTGGGGTATATTTGATTATGTTCGCCAAATAAGAGCATAGAATGATTTTTGGTATTAGCTTAAGTTCTTAATATTTATCGGAAATATATCGACACTTCTATAAAGTATCTGTAAGTTGATGACCATTGCCCATGAAGACCCATTTATCATTACCAGTTCTCTATACTATACTCTGCATTAAATAAGAGATTCTTCGATCATGTTTGACTGTAACTATGATAAAATGCCGTCTGAATTTCTCTGCTTACCATACTGAACAATTTTGGTTTTTTGCTCTCTGTATGAAGCCATCAGTAACCAAAAATATGCAATCATGTCGATGTGGTTGAAGCGGTGAATTAAGGAGAGATGAAAGAGAATTTAGGAGAGAAGTTACTATGTGATGTCTAATCTTTCCTTCGCATATAAAATAAAGAAAAAATGACTAACATAATCAAGACAACACTTCAATCTATAGATTTGTCGATTTCGTACGACTCTGTAATATAGGGCTCTATAGCTCTAAGCTGAATATGATAAATTTGCTAATACATACGAAAGCATTGGACAAAATTTATTTCACTCATTTTTAAAATTACTACAACACCGAATCAACCAAAGTGTTCTAGATAATTGAAAAATACAATATTTTAACATACCAATTTACTAATCGAAACTTTTTCTTATGAGCACAATGATGTTTTATTATTCATCTCAACTTTAATATTTTTGTAAATGTTATACTAATTCTCTTGAAATAGCATCTTCAGTTTTTATTATTTTATATATCTTCACAAATACCTGTCTTATATTTAGGAAGAAACGTTTTATATTTTCGATGATATTTAGCCTTCAGATATTTAAGTAGAAAAGGAAATAGTACTTCCTTCTATGATTTGACAAAGCAACATGCCTGCAGAGAAAACACTTAACAAAAAACTTTTATTCTTTCTCTATACAATATAAACGAAACTCCGTCTTAAAAATTCTCACAGCTTTTAAAACAACAAACATTTCACAGAAATTTCCTATTCAGGGAAATTCCTGCACACGATAATTATTTCGAATCCCTTCGAAGACATGAAAACTGTTTTAACCTTAAGGAGAAAAGAAAAATGAATTCATCCATTCTCCGTTGATCCTCTATTGTCCTGATTCCCTGAGCCTGCGAATCGAATCAAAAGTATCGCCACAGGCGTATCTTTTATAAATGTGCACTAAGTGAAACCCAAAACACGTAAAAGTGGGTACACGTCCTAAAGGCACCATAAATGGATGTTTTAGAAGATGCAGTCACAGGTAATCCAAAGTAAAAACATAAAGAGGGCTGAAGCCTGAAGTGGAGTGGTAGTTAACGAGACTTCAATTTGGCATATTGCGGCATATTTAAGCTCGGTATTTAAATAATCCGCTCCTCAACACCCCCAGCTTTAAACAGCTTCATCTTCTCTGGTGGGATTTTTCACCCCATTTCATGATGTCATCAAGGATTAAGTATATGAAAGTCTCTGTGTGTGTATGTCTGTTTTTCTTTAATGGAGAATCCCTAAGGAACGGTACAGATTCCGGAAGAGGAGGATGGTCTCATCTGAGATTCAGATATAAGCTGTTCTGTGCGGTAAATACTTAGAGTAATTACATAATTTGTCGCCTTTTCCCCTAGTGCCGTTATCCCGTGGGATTCAAGACGCTTAGCCCTTTCCGCAGTTACTCCGCTTAGTGTCACTGTAGCACCTAAAGAGACGCGAAATGTTTTTAAGCTTAGCGAATTATTTTGAAAAAAAAAACAAAAAAAAACAAATGAACAGCTTTTTGTGTCTGCATTTTTTTAGGATTTATTTTAGATTTATAAATGGATTCTTGGTCCTTTTTAATTCCTTCTAAAAGTAAGATATTTAGGTTTGTAGTCATTACTTCTTAACACTTTCAATTGGAACGTAGTTTCAGGGGTTGGCTGGATGCAATTTCAGTTACTTAAGACAAGATATGTCCTCAGATATAAGACGAAAAATGATTTCAAATCGTTTTTCCCAAGACTTCAAATGAATTAACTTCAACCGTACCAAATAAGGTGGAAGAACCACACAAATCTTATCCAGTTCAAAGTTGGCATTGAAAAACGAAATAAATGTTTTTGATTGGCCTCAATACGGTTTCTTTGTATAATTTTTCTATTGGTTGTTGCTCTCGTATATCAGTGACTACGAGATGGGATTTGAGATGTTGGACAAATAACCCTTTTTGAAAAAATTGTCGATGAAGGTTAATACTCCATTAACTTTATCAGCGCTTGTAACAATATTTTATTTTATTAGTGAGTTTAATAAACGTATCAAGAAGACACCCTTTTTTAGTCGTGACTTTTGACAAGTTAAGTTGAAGGCAAATTCCACGTGGGCTAGTTAAATCTAATTAAAAATTGGTTGTATTCATTCTCAACCCTTTTAATGATATGTTGTACCTACCAATATATTAAAACTTCAATTTAGGTAATAAGCTTTGCCTTAATATTAACAATAAAAATTGGGTAGTAAAGTAGATGCAGTAAAAGTCTTGAAATACTAATATTCGACTACGAGTACAAAAATACTCGAACCACAATTTAGGGCTGAAGCGATACCTTAAGGACAAGTCGGAATATATTTAGTCAGTCTCAAAACAAATTTGAGTACAAGATCTGGTATACTCTTATTTATGCTTAAAGCGCTTAAATACTAGATACTTGTGTGTATGTAAAATATTCGGGTTTTGCAGCTCTGGGTTAACTGTTGTATCTTAACTACATTGCATCGTAATTAAGGCAATTAATTCGCATTCATCCCAAATTCTTCTTCAGTTATATAGGTAAATATTTTACAGTACAGAGAATACTAAATTTAAACAAGGTTTCTTTCGAACCCATTCATATGGTACTACTAAGTAGCTTGCATTCAAGATATTAATTTTATTGAAATTGCAGCAATTATTATGGTAATAAAATTTTAAATATTTTCAGCGCATACTATATATGCATATTGCGCATATTTATAATAAATCGTATTACACTTATGTGATTTTCTGCTTTCTAACGAAATATTTCAAAGGGACGTTATTGATCGTCCCATGAATTTTTGTTCAATTCCTTGCAAGCATATTTCTTATTGCATTTGTCGGAAATCGGCGGAGGGTTTAAGATAAGCGCATTCGTTTGAAATCTTTATTAAACATGATCTGTGTGTGACATTAATCCCTCAAGCAGCTGCCTTTAGAAAAGTAATACGGTCAGAGATATTTATTAATAAAGAGTTTATGTATATGAAATATATACATAAAAATATCGAAATACATGCGTACATTTACATACATATACAAATTTGTATGGAGGAACTAGGCCCAAATTTGCATACCTCCAAAAGAACAACCGAACGAACAATAATGAACTGAACCTAAAACAGCTTCTCCGCATTTTCATTTATACTACGCAAAGAAAAAGTAAACAACTATATCCTGTGCTCTTGATACAATATTTTTTTAAAAAAATTAATTTTCCAGATGGAAAATCCTTTAGATAACTTAACAAAAAGTAGGACAATAAAATTTCAAGGAAGTACTGGCAAAAGAGGCTCTGTGAACGCATTTTGATGGTCAATTGAGAATGATTGCTCTGTTCATCCGCACAAAGATCATGTACTGGTTTTCCTGTAGGATTAAAGATAAAAAGAAAATTGAGCAAGACAACAATCAACAAACACGCCTTAGCCCTTTGTGACTTGAAAAGATTTCAGGTGTAACTGATCGCTCCATTCAAAACTACCACCTTTATTGATCCCACAGAGGGTTTGGGAATTGTAGAATGTTTTTTTTTTTTTATGAACTTGTAAAAAATTTGCTATTCGTTCTTTATTAAGGAAACTCAATTATTCGGTTTTTATCGATTCGATTAATTTTTCTTATCTGATCAAAAATTATAGCCTAGTTCATATTACTAATTTTTACTATCAATTGACTTGGAAAAGTAAATCAATTGATTGTAGTAAACATCTTCTTTTTCTGAAAATATTGATCAATCTCATTAAAATGTAGAATTGCAGAAAAAGTCAGATGATCACTTGCAGATTACAGAAATTTCGTCAGTTTTTTTTGCAATTAATCGACAATGTCTTAAAGCTTTTTTCTTTTTTCCTCTCTTCAAGTATATTCTTTTGAAAACGCTACGTCCTGCTTAAAGGAGCACTTATATTGGCAGAGTAGAGTGGAGTCACCAGATTGCATTGTCTCTCCTTATCTCAAGCTTGCACTCTAATATAAGTTCTTCGCGTTTTTCACCAGAGTGGATTTCACAGAGTAGCGTCAGATTTGAAAAATTCCTAATCTCACATTGATAAGATGATGAGAGAAAACGCAATCTAATGACTCCACTCTACTCTGACATTGTAAACGTTCCTTTAATCTTCAGCCTTTTAAGCTATTTCGCAGTAAATTTACTGACACGAGGTCTGCACATCTGGATGGTGGGTTTATGTACATTTTATACTCTCTAGATGATGAAACCATATAGGGTATAAATAATGCTAGTTGAGCCAAATGGGCTCGGCACCTGTGCATAAAATTAAAAGTTATTTTGATTTTTGCATGTCCGTCTGTCTGTCTGTCTGTCTGTCTGTACGATAACTCAAGAGCTCGTACACTTATAGAGCTGAAATTTTGTGCACGGGCTTTCTTTAAAAAAAAAAAGTAAAATTAAGCTCGAAAATGAGACAAATCGGGTAACTCCTTCGTAGGGTTGCCATACAAAAATTTCGTTTTTCACTACATATTTGGACACTGCCTGAGAACGCGTCAACCTAGAGACCTTAAATTTGGTACATGCTGTTTTCATAGCAATAGAAGAAAAAATTAGAAAATGGACTAAATCGGGCTACCTCTTCTCGGTGTTGCCATATAAAAGTTTAGGATTTTTACGTATACTGTGAAAACGATCAGTCCTAGACGGTTTTAATGTACTGAAAAAATTTCTTCAGAATGTGAAATCCTATGAAATTGGTTATAGCCATTTTTGCTGTCTGACGAACCGTTTTAGAAATATATGCGAAAAACAACTTCAAAAATCATACTTGCAGAGACGTGCCCATACAAAATTACATACGGGCATTCATATAGGGTATCATAAGAATTGGTCTTAGACCAATTCTAGCTTTTTTACTTGTTAGATTATAGCTTAAGAAAAATAGGACATTAGTGAGAAGATGATAAATAAAAAAATAAAAATTAATAGATATTCGGAATGCGAATGAGCAAAAAAAGAATTTTGAAAATGTTTTGTTTTCAGCTTAAATTTTAAGCTTAGACTGTGTTGATTTGAAATGAAATTAAAAATAATGATCAAGGACCTACCCGACCAGACTCTCCATACACTGGTTACCAAAAACTGCGACTCCATCACATATCGAACGAATATCAGTGAAAACCTTGACTGTAGCAGTAGCAGTCAAGTGTTTACTTATATCTAAAGTCAGATTGGTATTTACAGTGGAGATTATTGGAATTCATATACTGTGGAATCTGATCTCTCATGATGATTTCAAAAGCCCTGGATATTATTGAAAGTATGGTGATGTACTAATCACTTCAATCATTATTAGGTGATGTGGACAGATGTATTTTCCAACATTTGGGAAAATTTGACCTGGTGAGAAGTTGCTTAAACATGTGAGTTATACGAGGTAGAATGAGTGGAAGACTGATTTTCAGGAACTTGTTGAGGACGTGACCATAAAAAATTTCAATCGATAATTTCTACTTCCTCACAATTACGGAAATCAAAGGCATCTAAGGTGGCAGATGACTGGTAATTTGAATTCTTGAATGCAACATATTTGATCTAAGTAATGCAGATGTAGCGATTTGAACACTGTTTGATGTGACTGTAATAGATTTCAAATGTACAGTCAAGTGTGTAATATATTAAAGAAAACAAGGCAAAGGCAACTACATAGTGAGAGATACCATAGACTAGAGATCAGAAAGAAGAGCAGAGTTGAGGGAGGTAATGGAGGGATCCTGGAAAATGGAAGAGGTCCTTCCATAGCATGTAGACACATTGTTCACATATAGCAATCCACGCTCATTGAGATTATAAAAATTACATCATATAAACTTGTCTCTGATAAGCTCAATTACTTTCTGCTTCCACCTGCACTTTAAAGACATGTTGGAGAATTTTTTTAAACCTTTTAGAGGAATACAGCAAAATGTAATACTTTTTAGAATAATTTATAAACTGTGGAATTTATTAGGAAAATTTCTAACAATTCTTAGATAAAAATATATTAATATTTATGTTAAAACCCATAAATTATATCGCAAATTATTCTCTAAATAATACAATTTAATTGGGAAGATTATTCTCTGTGTTATTACATTGAAATAAAGTTCGGGTTTCAAATTTAATACTTAACTGGCACATTCTAACGCCATAAATCTAGGTTCTAATTATAATTTAATTGATGATGTAAACAATGACAGGCATACTTTTTAACATTGTCTTAAATTACAACAATATTTTAATCTTTCATAACTGTTAAAAATTAATCTTAATTTGGTGTGGTCATATATACAACCTTAAAATTATTAGAAATTATTCCAAGATTTTTAACCGTGTCGGTGGAATCTATTCCCAAAGTATGTTAGCGAATTGCTCTATGGAGCAATCTCAACATCTCCAGATTAGTCCTTCATCAAACGCTCACCCGATTCGGATGCAATTGTATAATTGGTCAGGGAGGCTCCCTCTGGAGTTTCTTACACGAATCCATTAGGAAATCGCACTCTACTAAACAGTTCAAGGAACTTGCGTTGCTGCATCTCATGGATCTTTAACGTTCCCCTATGCTATTCTTATCCGATTCTTTACTTCTTTACGTTTTATAGTTTATAATCATTAATGTTTAGTATCTAGGTTAATTCTATATTTCCTTTTCTTACTCTTACTCAGGTCTATGCATTCCATTTCCTAGTCTGTAGCCTTTAAGATTTGCTATTAAGTAGTCTTTAATATTTCCTGATTAAGGGAGGTATGCTGGAACTAAGGAATACGGTCAAGTAATTTTTTGAAATATTTCTTAAAGAAAAATTTATATTAGGTCAAGAAATTCGATTTGACAAATTGTGTGTATCTCAAAATAAATAAAGAAGTCATAAAGAAAATAAAGAAATGGATAATTCCCAATTGTATGTAATTTGACCATTGCAGAATGAATTATGTCGGAAGTGTTATTATATTTGTTAGTTGTGCAGAACAATGTATACATGAAAACTGTGAAATTGATTATAAGTGCATCAAGTCTTTTTTATTCCTCTGTTTGTCACTTTAGAATTGATTTACCTCTTGAAAAATCGCCGGTCTTTTCTTCAAGTTTTCAAATTAATCTGCAAACATCAAAATTCCTAACAAAATAAGTGAATCCAAGAAATATTGACATAAATGGATCAGTGAAAAAGAACGACATCATTTTGTCAATCGAGAACTAGAGTTTTCCTGTTCGAATTTCTTTATTCTAGCATATTGCTTGATGATTTCGGCACAAAAAAATTTCCTTGAGTATTCCGTGACTTTCTTTTACATAGTTTTTGTATATGAACAGGAATTCCTTGCCTCTAGCATACCGCCCTTTAAGGCGTATATCGTATATCTTTGCCATTACTACCGTCGCCTATAAAGCTCTCTGTGTCTGCTAGCGATCTTCTGTACTTTAAGTGATTTCCCAAGCAGATCTGGTTCAGCTGGTAGTTTGTTCCAGCTTGTTTATTAACTCAAATCTTTGCATTGAACGCTTTGTAGCTTATAGCACTATTTTTAAAAGTACTGACAGATGATATGATGAATTTTGTTATTTAAATTTACTTATTATTGTAAAAAAAATGTACTTTCAATAAATCGCACTTACCTATAAAGGCTATAGCAAGCCCAGAAAATCCGATTCCGATTATGTTAAATATATGCTCTCCTGTCTTTTTCGTCGTTAGCAAAGCTGAAATGTTAACGAAGAAAATTTAATTTATTTAGATTATTTTTACATCTTTCGTATAAAATATTAGATACTTTTGATTTCATAGAAGAAGTTAATTAATTTTTACCGTTATTTTTCCTTAACTTGAATTTTCACGATGCCTGCTTAAAATTTTCAATTTTAACTAACGTCTTGTTTGTTTCAAGTTTCAACTGATCCGTTTATTATCTATTCACCCTTATATAAAGTCTTTTTGAGGATTAAGTAAAATAAGAATAAAGAAAACTTCTTATAACTCGAAGCAATTTTCATAAACTATGCCAATTAAAAAAAAAATGCCGGTAATAAGTTCTTTGTGAGAAAAATTTAATTCTAATTCTAATACTATTTTATTCATTTACTTACTTTTCCATAATATTGATAACACACGTGTGCAGACTTTATCTTGAATTGGGGAAAAGCTAACATGGATAATACTTTTAATTATTTAAACTAATTAACTCTTTTGTTTTACAAAATACTACAACTCAAATGACGAGCAAGCAGCTCAAAACTTAGACGATAAGGCAGTTCAATGGTCCCCACTAAATTTTTTCTTATCATTTTTCACTATAATCTAGTACATTTTACGCAAAATGACAGTACATGTCAAAACAGAAAGAAATGTCATGAGAAGAGAAATGTTAAACAAGACTTTTTGATAGCAGCTATTTACATTCAGATTTGTTATTTCTAAAGTTGCTGGATTATTGCATTTATGTAAATCAAAATGTAAGTATTTTTAATTTATGGACAATGCTTTAATAAACTAAATTTTACTTATAAAGCTGAAAGAATTTTTACGTATCCAGAGAAAAAAAATTGATTTTGGTTGATCTAAGATTTGTTTTAGCAAAATTGCATGTTACAGATGTTTTGGAAATCAATATAAATTATGGAAATATGCTAATTAAACTAGGATTTACGTAGCTTCAAGTACATGAACTTGAATAAATGTTTCTTTTAATTGATTTGAAAAAAAAAAACAAAGTACTAAAAAATGTATACTCTTCAAAGCAAAACAAGTTAAAATGCTCAAGATTATAGAACTAGTGAAATTATACCTCGGTTGCAATATTAGTTACATCGATTACTTAGAAAGACGAAAGAATAGAGTTATAGTAAACCTGTTTGAAAACATTATTCAAGTTACTAACTCAGTGCACTATCTGATGAGCGTAACAGCAATGTATTTGTACATAATATGCTGCTTGATTTTAGTAAATCGACTAAGTGCTGCTTTACAGCATAACAAACAATGTATATGGCTTCCCAACTTAAAGTTGCGTAGATATCTCCTATATCATCATGGATAGAAAAAATATTTTCATTATGTATGCCGATGATCTAAAAATCTACGCTGCTGGCCTCATACATATGTACATCCTACCCATGTAACTCAATCAATATACTATTTAATTTATTTTATTTAACTAAGCTTTGTTAACTCCCAGCCTGGTGGGGCACTTATATTTGAATGAAAATCTATGTCGAACAGACTGCGAGACAGGCCTTGGGATACGTTGCATAAAAAGGCGTAAGTCGAATGTTAAAAGATAATTAAGCAAGTATTTTGTACAAATTTATCATACATTGTATACACAATTCTTGGCGACTTAACTATTCTGTCAATTTCATGATATAGGACGCTTGCAATGGAAAAGATGCAAATTACTTTCTCGTTTCTCTGAATATCGTCAATTATATAGGATAATCAACTAAACGATCAACGCCAAATTCGAGGAATCCACTTGACATAATGGTAAGGATAGTACCTTTTTAGAAAGTCAACAAATTAAGAACTGGTGCTAAATCCAAGATGTCGGCTGTTTTAAAGACCAGTCGAAAAAGAATCTAGAGCCCTTAACATAATTTTCCTTGTGTGCGGAAGTGATCAGATAAATACAAATTTCGCTACTAATGGTCTGTAGTTATTGCTTTTACTCTACCCAATTGGATTTAGGTAGAGGGTATGCCTAATTAAATGCATACTAAGGGAAGTGAGATCAGAACTGATTATATTCTTTAAAATTCCGCTAAATTACACTTCTTTACTCACCAACAACTTCAATAAGCTTACGCTATCCCATACTTTATTTGCGATTGGAAAATGAGACTTATTACGCCCATTTTATAGATTCGAGCGACCTTCAATCTAGATTGCTCTCCACCTCTACTCGCATCTTTGAATTTCATTTCAGGCAAATGAAATTCTGCAATGCTGATTTGGTGTGCGGTCGTATATCAGTAAAAGGGAATCGAGGAAATATATGAGCAGATTTTATTATATTAATCGACATTGTTATGAAAAATGTTATATTATAATATTAAAGCAAATAAAATATTACAACATTTTTAATTTATTTTAGGGCTGATTACTGGAAGTCAAATGACAGGAAATTTTGCGATTTTTGCAAGTGCTGGATTGCAGATAATAAGCCAGTAAGTTTCTATTTCTATTTCAAATTGAAAAAATTAATCACACATTTTAATTTATGATCATTTTGCAGAGCATTGCATTTCACGAAAATGGAAGGCGCCATAAAGCTAGTGTCGCGAAACGAATATCTGATATCAGCAGAAGTAGTGCAAAATCCGAAAAAGAAAAGCAAAAAATGGATCAGGAAATTAGAAAAATGGAAGATGCTGCTATGAAATCGTATGCTGGAGACATCAGTTCCAGAGCGGATATTACTGCAAGAACGATAACCTCAGTTATAGGAGCTGGATCAGGTGGACCAGGATATAGGACAGGTGCTCAAGTCGATCCTCTTCTTCCACCCGGTGATTTTTCTGATGATGAAGAATATTCTTCAAAAAGGGTAACTCCGAAAGCACCTGAACCTGAGGAAATAATCGAAGGTTCCATGTGGGTTGAAGCTAAAAGTTCAGAGGGTGATACATATTATTGGAACGTAAAAACAAATGTATCGGTATGGGCGGCACCGAAGGAAGGTTTTATGCCGATCGATGAATACAATAGAATTAATCGAATAGCAATAGCTCAACAAGAACTTAAATTACAAAAGGAATCAAAAGATTTTCAAGAAAGTGCACCTGAAGTTGTAGCAAAGTACAATCGGGAAAGGTTAAAAGCATTTAGACGACCCGACCCAGATACGGTTGAAAAGGAAATAAAACGCTCCACCTACAAAACTGCAGAAGAAGCTCAGGCCCCTAAGATTGGAGAATGGCAGCCCGTAGTTTATAAGTGAGTAAATTTCATGTTGTTTTTTTAAACATTTATTTGTAAATTTAATAATATCTCCATTAGGGAGGAAGAGGAACATCACGTTGATCTGGAGCTTCCGAAGCATGATAATTATATACCACAAGTTGTAACTGACATAGCACCAGAACCACCTATGAAGAGATTTAAAGAAAAAATTGTCACTACGTTAGAGCCAGGCTTTACTATAGGTACTTCAAGTATTTTTATTAAAAGGAAATTTGCAGGTCGTGGAAATGCAAGACAACGATTAGACGTAGACTAAGTAATAAGAAATAAACGTTTTTAGAATAAGTAAGCTTTTTGTTAATTTCAGTATTTAGAATTTATTCATTCGCTGCCCAGTGACATGTTCAGATTTTTTTTTTTTTTTTTTTTTTTTTTTTTTGTAATGATTTAGCACCATAATCTGTGAACTTGTTGTTTTTTTCGGTTTTCTACCCTAATTGTATAATTCATATTTATTGTTTATATTCAATTTTTGTTTATCTTGTTACTTTGTTCTTTAAACAGATAAATGGAATTAATGTTGCATTGAATTATGGTAAACACCTTAGTGAAATGTTTGGCAATAATTTTTGTTCCGGACTGACAAAAATATTTTTTAAATGAGCAGAAGTATGCTATGGGTAATGAAGCTGGTGCGTGTATAATACTGTTATGGCTGGAACATAATGAACGGATCAATGCCGGAGTAACCACGCAGCTAACTGTAAAAAAACGCAAGAAATAAAGTGGTGCCCAGAACGAAATTGCCGCGACTGCTTTTAATGACAATTCAATGCAATTTTCATATTTTCAATATTGTGCTTGTGGATATTTTTATATTGTTTAAACTTGTGCGAATAATAAGAGTAACGTTTGAAACATCCCTCAGCCCAATAATTAATTTTACTTTACAAATTTCATTCAAAACAAACGTTTCCTTCAGTTGTCAAAAATTTTCAATCCGGCACTTGCGTAAAAGGACCAACTTTCTTGCGGCAAATGCGGTAACTGCGTTCACTGTGTGCGCATTAATGTATTTAAAATGCATTCAACTTTTGCGTGACATTTCCATCCGGCATTGATCCGTTCATTCTGTTCCAGCGGTTAGGTCTTTATAAGCGCCTGTTTTATTTTCATCAGTTCGTCACAAATTCCAAAACAGATAAAAGAGTGTGCCAGAAATAACGTTACATTTCTTGCTTAAAAATTATATTTTCTTTTCTGCTCCAAATCACCGCCTACCACTATAGTGAACAAGTTTAATCATAGAGAGTTTTGCTATGAAAATCCAAAGCGAAATAAGTCAATCTGAAATTGACTTAGTTTGCTGCTAATTCTGCAGCTCAAGAATTGAGTTGAAAAAGCTCTTTATGCAAACAGCCAAGCCAAGGTAGGCTAGGCATTCAAGTAAATACGTAGTATTTCGCCTCATCTAATTCACACTTAAAATTTATTTTAAGTCTATATATAAGGTCAGCTTGGCTGGTATTTAAATAAATATCGGATCACTGATGCGACCTGAAGAATAAGAGTTCCCTGACTTATTTTTAAATTATATTGTAGAAGTCCAAGTAAAAGGGAGTTAAATAAATAAAGTATTGCATTCAAATGTTATCTTTTCTGTTTCGCTAGAAGGTAGTGATGCCAGATTGGGTGTTTTTCCGCAAATTGGGCTATCTTTTTACAAAATCTGTGCTTAGATTTTCAGGAAAAGCGCCCAACGCCCAATTGGGCGCGACACTATTTTTTTCTGCACTTTTTGGCTCTATTTTAAGATACAAAATAGAATGGAAAATGAGTTTTATTCACATTAAATGATTCTTGGATATCTCATTCTAACTAAATAGAAGAGGGGGATTAAGTATTTCGAGACCCGTATAATATACAAGTATACAGGCGATTTTCCGTCTACTGCGAGCAATGTTTAAAAGACAAGTACCGAGGTACTGGTCAGCTACTGACTTTGTAGCCGAAAATCAAAATTTCGTAAAGAAGTTTTGAGAGCATACTATGCATGTTTCGATTAGCAGTGCAGAACGATCTCATTAGGACAGCAATGAAGCTCTGAACTACCTGCTGTCTACACTACAATGAACTCAGATGTCCAAAAGTTGGTGGTGGATATATAAAAATTTATTTAAAAATATAAATATGAAAAATATGAAAAATGAGTTTTACTCACATTAAATAATTCTTGGACATGTTATTCTAACTAAAAAGACAAAAGTTTGCAATTTAACTAAGGTAATATTTTATATTTGTTTAGAAAATGTTCAGTTCACAGCAAAAACAAAAGCATATATAGTATGTGTATACATTAGGTAAGGGTGGCCCGAAAATGTATGGATTTGCAAAATTGTTAAAATGTTCATTTAGAATTTGTTAGATAATGTAATTTCAAACTTCTATGCATAATTTCAGTGAAATTCAAATCGAAAATAGTAATTTATTGGCTGTTGGTGCGGTGTTGGGTGGATTGTCATTAAAACAGTTTCTTTCATAACTTTTTAAATTGACAATATTTTTTCTTTTTCCTTATTGCAGTGAAAGCTATTTTTTATAAATTTTTTAAAACGAAAAATCGGACATGGAGCGCCCATTTTGTGATTTGGCAGCAATTTTTTTTTTCTAAAGAAAAGTATCGCGCGGGCGCGGGTATACTTCTTCTAGTATAATGCAATCTACTTTCGATTAAATCGTTAAAAACTAATCAAATAGCAATCCCTTTATCAGAAATTCACCCTTATTAAAAACAAATATTTCGGCGCCTTTTGGGCGATCTTTTTTCTTCATTTGGGCGGTTTGTCCATGGCATAATCTGGCATCACTGCTAGAAGGCACTTTTTACAAGTAACAAACAGGATATACGGAATATTTTTTTAAAGCCACATTCCTAAATCATCTCACCGATGACACTTGACGAGGTGATGAATACAATTGGACATTCTATTAACTGGAAAAAATTTAACTTAACCGTTGGAAAGCGTCTCAGTTATTCGGACATAACAATTCTAAGAACAAGGATAATTCAGTCTGAATAAGGTAACAGCTTTTCTTTTGCTGTGGGTAATGACTATGGATAAAATTCTGTTAAGACTATACGGAGACGGGCATGTTTCCTTTCGTAATCGTTGAAATTATGGAACGAAACTTCTTTGTGTGAAATAAGCAGTGTGGGCCAACTGTAAAGAGCTTAAATCAGGTGTGGTTGAAAGGACTCTATCCACAGACACTACGTAATCGTTTCGATAGATACTATCTGATGCTTTCAATGTGCTAAAGTGTAACTAGGCTTAAAGAAACAAAATGTTGAAAAAGGCCTATGTTAAATAGCAATATACTTTTGTTACTCTGCTCGGTATACCACAGTTTTCATTTCTAATATTACGTCAAGAGACAATGCGGTTCAAGTACAGTTTAAAAAATTATTTTATTTTTATTTATTCATTTTATTTTATTATTTAAAGAAGCACATAATATCGAGGTTCTTACCAGCTGGCAGATAGGGCAAGCGTGTATTCCAGGCGGAGGTGATTGCGAAATTAAGGACCTATGCGCTGATAAGGCTGGATTCAATGCAATTGCAAAAAAAATATTCACTGATAATCAGGCTACTATATCAGGGCGATAGACTCTGTCATTTATATCTTTTGAGCTTGTTATTCTATTTACTCAACACTGAATGTAGTAAAAGCTTTCTTTGGGTTCCAGAACATAGGAACATGGCTGCAAAAGACGTACCCCTAATAGATCCCTAACTTAGAATTCCACTAGAAACATTCTCTTACCGTAAAAATATCAGCATAATTACTGCGATCAATACGGAGTTTTTGGGGAGCATGCAACCAAATTAATAGTTCCCTTTAACAAACTGGAGTTTTTTCCTCGAGAATCTTAAACAAATTTCTACAAAGTTGGTAAAGGATATAGATCATTTAAATAGCTCTACAGATTGGATTTTACTGTAACCTCAAACTTCAATCCCCGAATGTTTACTGATTCATAGAACGATAGCAGCCTATCTATACGACTATAGCTAAATTGCTGTTTTTACAAGCTGAGTTAAACCAAATAAAGGCTATGTTGTCCTGTGTGATACTGGTCCATACCTATATTATGTATGGTGTGGATTAAATCTCGAACCGTAAAAGTTACAAAAAACTTCTCCACCCTTAAATTCAGAGCCTATATAATCTATGTGGTACAATCAATTCGACAATTGAAAAGTAGTAACGTTGCAGAGATCAGTAAAGATTCGCGTAAATGATGAAAATCTGATTAAAGGAAAGCTAACGCTTTCCCATCACAAGAAAGCAAATAGGAAATACCATACGTAATACATATGTATATACCACATATCTCGCATTGGCATTTTGCGAAATGGCATTTTATTATTTTTTGTATCAGAAAATCTTTAAAAATCATATAATTTACTGAGATAACATATTGGAAAAGTAAAGATAAATATTTAATTAGACTCTTCAATGTCGTATTAAATTTTCACAGACATAATAATCGACAGAGACAGTTTCGTATTTTTTTGTGTTGCCGATGTGCGATATACCTTGACCTTACCTTACCCAAGTTATAATTTGTATATACAAACAAATTTTTAATTTCTAAAGTAAACAGAACTAATTTTTTGATTTATGAATGCCTGCTCAATTAAGCTTACACGAATACACAGTTTTTTGCTATTACCCCACCTAAAATTAAGTTCTCTGAGTTCGCTTGAATTAATCGAATGTAAATCATAATGAACTTGTATTTATAAAATTATTTGCGACGAAATAAAATAAGCAAGAAATGAATTTTTCGCTTCATATATCTAGCGCTTAAGATTTTCTATAGTTGGCAGAGATACAAGATACATCCGTTAATTTCACTGGGTGTATTAAAACCCTTCCGCTCGGTGAAGTAAATTAAATTGCGCAAATTTCTACATATAAAATCTATTTTAATCGCATTAACACCTCGCACGTGAAAAATATCCAAGAGAAAAGCAGGTAATTGGATTTTATATCTGTATACGTGTGAAGTCTTAAAGAAGCGTTATTATAAGTGCATATGTACAAAATATTGATACTATACTAATGGAATGCAGAGGTAATCTCTGATTACTAGAAGTAGATTCTATTTAAACAAGAGAAAAAGTTACAATTGGTCTGAGAGCAATAATATTATACCCTAGATGTAAATAAAAGATAAATAAGGTAAAAAACCCACAGTTTCTTATGGCAACACCAAGAAGGGGTTGTCCGATTTAGTTCATTTTTGAAATTTTATTCACCATGTACAAAATTTCAGCTTTACGCCGACGCATTCTCAGGGAGGGCCCAAAATATATAGTGAAAACGAAATTTTTGTATGGCAACCTTACGAAAGAGTTGCCAGATTGGTACCATTTTCGAATTTAAATTTACTTACGTATGCAAAATTTCATCACTCTAAAGTGAATGCGTTGTCGAATTATCGTGAGGACGGACAAACGGACATGTAAAACTAAAAATAACTTTTAACATTATGCGTGGGTGTCCAACCCATTTTAATCAAACTTCATCTATGGTATAAAAATAGCGATGGGTGTTTATACATAATTATCAAAGAATCTCTGGATTTTTAAAGTGAAGCATACAACGCAGAAATTCTGAAATGCTGTCTTCTCATCCTTAATCACTGCTATATGTATGATAAATATATATATACATACCTGTTAGATATACAGGGTGTCCCGTAAGTGGTGTAATATCCGAAGGCTGTACGGTCACGTACGGTCATGTACGGTCATGCTTAGCCGAGCAAAACATTGTATGGTTGGGGGGGGGGGGGGGTCTTAACGGTTTCCGATATGATGCGATTTGGGTATATTTTTATAGATCACCCTGTAATTTTCGAACGTTACACCCTATGATGATGATTTAAAAAAGTTGAAAAAGTTCAATAAGCGCCACAAAGTAGGCAATTATATTTTCGAAATGACCTTTTCAGCCGTTTTCGCTGGATATGCTTAAGAAAAAGTGCAAAAAAACGCAGAAAGGGTTACATTTTGGGTACAGAGTGTTATAGGCATTTTAAAGCTTTTGGGCTTCTTAAATTCAATATGAAAAATTGGTATTAATGTGTATTAACGTGTTTTTTGATAAAAATAGTAGTTAAATAAGTAAAAAACGAGTAAAAATTCCGAAATCTTAACTTTGTTGAGCCATAACTTCAAAACGGAGAGAAAGTTTTATACACCATTGGAAAGGTCCAACGATTATCTATCTACCAAAGTTGAATTCATCATCATAGAGTGTAACGTTCAGAAATTATAGGGTGATATATAAAAACATACCCAAATATCTCGGAAGCCATTAGGACACCCCCGCTCTACCCCCACCCACACAATTTTTTTCTTGTTTATGCATGACCTATCCGTAACCTTCGGATATTATACTACTTACGTGACAACCTGTGTATACAAACTGGGTGTTGCAAAAGTATGGTTACAAACACTAGAACCAGGTAGCTAGGACCGAGTTAAGAAAAAAAAAATGCGTTGTTTTCGAGTTATTCTGTCAACACTGCTTTGTGTACCGAAAAATGTAGACTTTTGAAGTTCAATCCACATCTCAGGAAGTAAGTAGCCAAGAAAGCTGAAATAAATTTTGTTTAACTTACAATATCTTGCACATCAAGATAGCATATTTCCAATTCATATAACATCGATACTTTCCAAATAGCAAAATATCAAAATGAAATTTGTGGCTTTTTTTTTTTACAAATTTCTTACTTTGGGAGCGATTCATTCAAAATTTTAAATACATTTTTTTTTTCTTATTAGGTAGCTAATGCCATTCCCTTTCCAATGATATGTAACTCAATGATGTATTTAGAAGGTTTAATAAAATAATATCCAATAATCTTTCAAGTGGGATTCATACCAACCAAAATTTATTTGTTTTAAGGTTCTTTGACTGACCGTTCACTTGGCGAATGTAGTCGTAAATTTGGAGATACAAAATAAGTTTCCATTTGCTTTCCAGGAATATCCTATTTGTGTTCAGGTAATAATATAATAGAAAACGTCGGCATAATGTTGTAATGCGCACATAATAAAACAGTCAAACGGTTGATGTGGACCCCCCCCCCCCCCCCCCCGCAATAGAATTTTTTGTTTGTCTAGGCGTATAGTATGTGATCAAGTTTCTAAAATACACATTGTATATAGGAATGCTCTTGACACATCTTGTTTCCCAAATATCACTCTGAATAACACTACTATCCAGTTTTGTGATAAGATAATAATCTGGGTATAATATATAATAAGGACTTCTCCTGGTCAAGTCATGTTGCTAACGTTGTTAGGAAAGTATATGCAGCTCTACGAGGCGCTTAGTAATATCATCAACTTGTCTGCCATTAAATACCCTCCTAAGATTGGCTAAAAGACCTACTACTTTTTCCTATTATTGAGTATGGTTGTGAGATTTATGAGCATCTTGATTCTTATTCAACTCGTAAACTGAATGTTGCTGAATGTTAATGGTCTTTAGACGCTGCGATCACGTCTCTCCATACTCAAACCAATTGTTACGTCTTCCATTTCCTTGCTGACTAAGTCACCACTCCTCAATCTGCACGATCCTTAATACTCCTAGTACAAATACATTCATTTGTAGCTTCTCAATGGCAGTTCTTTGTGCAGGTTGTCAGAGTATGAAATTCTTTACCTCTTCAAATACGCAGACAGAATGAGTACAACAACAGTTTCAAAACTATAATTTTTAATTATTATGGCAGTTTTTAATTAGCCATAGTAATGTACTATATTTTTATTGTTTTATTATATTTTATAATGCTAATTTTTTCCTTGTCTATAGCCTTGATAACTAATATATATAATGAATTATACGTTATATTTCCTACGCATAATTTAAAGCATAGGTTCCCAGCGTGTTTCGGGTGGCGACACCTTTTTATAAAAGAATTTTTAGTTGGGTAATTAAAAAACAACAACGAAAATAGTTTTTTAGTATAATTTTATTTTAAATTATGTTTAATAATTAATTTAATGCTATGGTTGAAATAGCCTCAAAATTCGAGGGTAAGTTTTTGTTAGCGCCAACCTCATGTCATTTTCAACATTTTATTTATTTATTTTGTTTTTAAACGAATAAGAATTGAAAATCCACTCTCACAGAGATAAATAGAACTAAAAGTAGAAAGGCAAGCATTGTCACATTTGGGTACGAATGATACATTCCACCCCAGAATTGTGTGAGCAATATTTTATTAAACAAGTTACGTACCGAGGAATCATTCCGATTATTCCGCAAATCTAAGAATTCATTTTGTAATTCATCGGGTATGCTGGTTACATTAAGGGAAACAGAAAATGGATTTTGTGTCAATGTAGTTTCTTCATTCTTTCATCTCAGGGAAGTAACGCTGAAGTTCGTTTTCAAGAGATTTGAGATGCCCAGTAATCTCCTCCTTCAAATTTTCATTTATTTCACCTTCAGATTCATCCACCACAGTGCAGAGTTTCTCATATATGGCAATGTATCCAAGATTTTTTTCTTCGCCAGTCTTGCAGCTTGGATAAAAATGCCCGAGATTATCATGAAATTCGATAGTATTCGTTTCCTTTCCCTGAAGTTTCAGGTTAAGCCTATTTGGCTTCTCTAATATATCCGCTGGGTATGCTAGTCTTTTCAATCAAGCTTTGTCATTAAAATATACAAAAAAGTCATGTTTCCTTTGCATTTTCAGGAATGACTTGATTTCATCTATTACTTCAAAGACACGATTGACAAAAATTGCTTTTGACAACCAACGTGTTCTTTAAACAGAACCTTGCAAAGATATGGACTCTGATCAGGAGGTACTAAGAGCTCCAAATTTGATGTAATTTACGATTTTTATCAGCGAATCAAGTACCTCTTGCAGAGAAGTTGGAAGAGTCTTATTGGCACGGGCATACCGGTGAATTATGCAGTGGATTCCCCTTGTTTGGGAAGCAAGCCCGATTTTGATCCAAGCATAGATGGTGCACTATCCGTACAAACTCCACAGACATTTTTTCACTTTAATCGTCCAGTTTCGAAAAACGTACTTATCTTCTCCATAATATCTTCACTTTTGGTAGTAGTTTCAAGTCCTCTACAAGATAGGAACTATTTTTTTGATATTATCTGAATGAATATATTTCACGAAGACAAGCAACTGAGCCCGTGCTGTCGTTTGTACTCCGATCGGAGTATTTGTACTCCGAAAACTAATAGCGTACTCTGGTACTACTCCTTTTATAAAAGTACTCCGGTTTCCATTTCTTAAGACTTAAAAATGTTGTTAGCAAATAATCTAAAAGGTTTTATTGATTTTCATTTAAAACTATACATTCGTAGTACATTTTAGTAGTAAAATCTACTAAGTCCGTTTGAAAAGTTAGTTTGGTACTATTCTGATTTGTTTTAGCCTATTACACCTATCTAGTCATGTCATTATGATTCGTTCGTTAAACGCTGTGATAGATGTTTATAAAGTGAACAGTCAACGCTCTCTACTTGAAGAGCTCCAAAAATTCTATTTTAGTCCAGAAAACGTTTTTTTTTTAATCGCTGTTTGCCTTTTCGTTTGTCTTTCCTATTTTCTTCATATTCCTTCTCACAAAAACTAAGCCCAATTAATAGTAAATTTTTTATGGAAGGTTTGGCTTTTGTTTATAATTCGGCGAGGGTATTTAGTGATTTAATTTAACTATATCATTTGTTTACTTTATTTCAAGTGTTGTAAAAAACCTTGATTTTTTGTAATAAAACATTATAAAATTAGTGAATTGTGACACAAAGGAAAAAACTTGAGAATAGTTCCCAATTTTCAAAAAAAAAAGTCAAGAAACTTACAGCTTACACAATCTCTGTGGAAATTTTTAGGGACGACGATTAAGACTGTCTTCTTTTGTGGAAAAAAATAAGGAAATATTTCGACAGTAAAGTTAATTTTCGGGGCCAGATCATTTTTTTTTTTGTTTAATGGACTGTTAATGGGTCACATTTGAGAAGACAAAAAATGTCCTTGGTGAAAAATGCTTATGGGATCAAAGATAACAAAATAGATTTGTATTTCATTTTTTCCCAAAAAACCAGAGCTCAAACAAAAAACAAACAAATTCTCGTCTCCAAACCCATTGAGATCCCAATTTAAAAATTTAACCATTTACTAACAACACTAATTTAAAAATATAGCAAGGAAAAATTAAGGGAATTCATTTGAAGATATTCAAGAATAAAGGATGTAAACGCACCAATTCATGGCACGTAAGCATTTTCTTCATTTCAATTGGCTACAGTATTAGCAATAATTATTGCAGCGCCTTATTCTTTTTGTTAATTATTACAAATAAAGTATTTTCAGCATTTCACTTAAGCCATATTATTTAAATTTTATGTTTTCATCATTTATTAGAAATTTAAGTAGATAGTGTGATATTCCCAAATCCGGCCAGCAGGTGCACCAATTTCCCGCCAATAACTTTTTTTTATATAATAAACGCTCTAAAAATTCATTTTTGTTTTAAAATTCAATTTATTGATTTTTAACTTAATCATTAAAAAATATATTAAACATTTAATAAGGAAAAATATGTATAAAAATATTCATTGGTGGGTCTTTTCTGGTAATACTTGTGATATCATAAAATAAAATATTTTCCATAAATAAAAAAATCACGTTTTCGCAAATACTGATAAGTCTTAAACCTAACTATAATTATCATTGAAAAAGTACGTTTATAGCATTAAGCTGGGTATGCAAGCATTGCACTTAAATTCGCTGCCCATGGCTTCTAGATAGTTAGTAAATGGGGTACATTTTAAATGGTACCATTTGGGGCACTGGTCACAACCTAAATTTTTTAAAAGATCGTCTTCTACATCACTGATGAGGTCATCATTAAAAGCTGCGCAGTGCTCTTTATCTGCCCTTCTTGGTGATTTTCCACAGCGCCTTCTTTTTTTAATATTTTCTTTGTTTTCCAACTTTTCAAGTCTTTTTTTTAAGACGTTGTCCTTTCCTTTCCCTTATCGCTTCAATCTTTTGTTGCTTCTCTTCTTCTTTCCTGTTGTGAATGGTGCGCCACTTTTCACAAGAGATAGCGCTTGGCAATTTTTCTTTAATATGCTTTCTTTTAGCAAAAATATGCGTTGGCTTTGGAATGGTGAGGTGTTTTGTCAAACATGGTGAACAGCTAAGCGAATGACGGCTTGACGATCGAATAAGATTAGGAGTCACGTTCGGTGATAAATATCGATTTGATGTTGAAGGACAGGATCGTTCAGGTGTTGTAGGACGAGATCGATAAAGAGTGATTGGACCCAATCGTTCAACTGCAGCAACATGAGATCTTTCAGGTATTAGATTTGGCAGCGGGGTCTTGTCTTCACCTCTTTGAGACACAACAGATACAGCAGCACCTTCATCAATTATCCGAACCAAGGAACCATCGTTTCCTACTTCGTATGTACCAGGCTCAATTTCATCTGGTCAAATATTTTGAAAGTAACTGATATTCTGTTCAGATTGTGATTGACTTTGTTTTCTCTTCTCAATTTCTTCTATGACTACATCGGGATCGATTCCTCTTTTCAGCAAATTCGACCTTATTTCCATAATTGTTTTTGTCAAATCACAGCAAGAGGCCACTCTCGGTTCTTGAACATCTATTGAAGCTGGGATGGCACTGTGAAGCGCTTCCATTGTGTTTTCCACACACTTGTTGTAATCGACGGCGCCTTCGTTAATCGGAAATAGTCCACATTTCCTGAATCCATTTTTTATGCTTTGTGGCAAGGAAGGCATTTTTAGAACTTCATCTAACAAAGGACAAAAATTTCCCTTTGAAATGACTGTGTTGATATTTTTTCTCTGTCATTCCACTTGGACTTCAGTGCCTTGAAAACGCTTACGTCAGCGGGCTGCATTATTTGCGTCATGTTGGTTGGCAAACCATACAAAATTATTCCATTATTATTGCAAACCTCGCTGAGTTCTAATAACAAATGGGACTTGTGCCCATCTACAAAAAGTAGTACTGGTTTTTTTATGTTATGGTCATGAAGCCAAGCATTCACCCCGTTGGCAATGTACTCGAAGAATACTTCACTTACCATCCAACCAGATTCTGACCGCCCCAAAAACCAGTTAGGAGGCATGCTATTAACAATTTCTCTCGATGGACGAATGTAGGGGAAGACAACCATTGGAACCACTGTTTCTCCACTGGCTGTGAACACTAATAGAACTGTTATATTCTCTATTTCGTTTCCTGGATTTATATGGTAGACATTTTTGAAGCCTTTGGGGGCTAAAACTTTACCAGTCTTAGGATATAAATTAAAGCTCGTTTCATCACCGTTTAAAATGCGCCGAGGATCTTCAAAAATGTCTTCTGAATTTATTTCTTCGTGGTATTCTCGTAGCTCTTTGAACCACTTTTTTATTATTTCTTCTGTAATGATCGCTCGACCCTTACTTATACCCTCTGAAGTACGGTGAACTATGTTAGGATGACGTTTAAGGAATAGATGGAACCATTTTTTACCAGGAAGCCCATTTTTTAAAGGCGTAGATCGCCCGTCCTCAAGTACAATTTTTTGGACGGTATTTAGGAGAGCATTTTTTTTTTATCGGTAGTGCACATTTACACAGCGAAATGCACCATTGAACCAATTTTTGTTCTTCTATTGTTGTCAAAATGGTATCCACTCCACGTTTTCCAATGGTTTCGGGTAATATGCCTTTCAATTTGTCCTGCAAGGTGTTACGAGGAACCCCATACTTGGAACTAGCTGCTCTGATTGAAAGTTTTCCATTACATATTTCAAACATAGCCTTCTTTAAACTTTCACCGGAATAGATCAAGGACTTTTTAGACCTCGATGTTGAAGCCATCATATATATAACAATTAAAATAAATTTTAATAATTCGATAATAAGTATTTGTTGTCTTTTTATTTATTAAATTATATGTAAAACAGATCCGGCCTCATTTGTATATACATTATTTTAATTTGTGCCCGGTAAAAGGATTTCATGGAAATGTACGGATCCTAAAACCGGCCATCGAAGGCCGGAAATAGAATCTTTTGGCTAGCAAGTATCCTAAAACCGGCCACCGTAAATTTGCTTTATATTTCCGTGTTTTTTCCAAAATCTTCTTATTTTTTAAATCTAGACATCTTTATCTTTAAAACAACACCAAAAACTATATACTAGAAAACAAGATATTTAGTGCTTACCTTATTAAATATGCTCACTCTCACTAGCAAAATTAGACAAATTTCACAGCCGCGTTATTGCGCGCTTGACAGATCGTGTTAAAATGACTCATCCCTATGAGACTTGGGACAAAGAATATTTGAGTTTGAAAGAATGAGAAGAGTAGAAATATAAGAGTATTATTCGTGCAAGAAACAACTTGTATACAGTTTTAATATTTGTATACATATATCCCATTTTGTTTTTGTGTGAATGTGGCCGGAAATTGGGAACTGGCCGGAACCTGGTACTTTTACCCTATTTAATGTTCTTAATTTTTTCTTCTACTTAAAGCCATCTATTTTTATAATTTTCCCTTATCTTTAAATAACCTAAAGATCATGTCTCTGTGATAATCAGAACAAAAGTTAGGATTTTTTTAATATAACTCAGGAGACCAAAAATCGGCGAATTTTAAGGATTTTAGAGTCCTTTACTTCCACCAGCATGCGGCGCAGCACAAAAATAAATTGTTGTATTCTTATCTCATAACTACTTAACTTTCAGCAAAAGAAAAACGAGATTGGTGATGGTTGGGTTGGGAAAGTGTGATTTTTTATCGATTCCTTGTGAAATGGCCCTAATGAGTATCGACCATTATTTATAATGACCTCAACGTTCTTTCAGATATATAGATTACTAACTGTTCCATATTTACCGGGGCAACAGAACTTCATACAGAACTGTGAAGGTCAGAGTAAAGATCTAATGTGATCAAAATCACTTTCGTTAATGGAGAAGTACATGTCAAGGCATCCAAAATGTATGTGTATAGGTAAAATACTAAAGTCTATTCTTGGCAATATTGTAGACACAGTATTAAAATTTCTAAATGTAGTGGTTGTAGTACAAGCAATATGAATATGGCAAATGTATTCGAAGATCAAAGGCAATCTAGAAGAATTCCTAGAAATTCAACAAATATATATATAATAAAGAAAACATAATTTTTAGTATAACGATAGAATTAGAGCACGACTGGTGGATATGTCAAGAAACCATTCTTGGAAATTCTATGGAAGCTGTTTTGTCGTCAACAAAAGGTAATGCGTACAATAAACAAACTAAGTGTGTTCAAAAATATTGCTCTGTATGCACGAAGCCTTATAAATAACAGAAGGTTTTGTAAAATATGTTTTAAAGTTATTGCAAACAAATAAAAAAGCTCGAATTGGTCTAAGACCATACCCTAGATGAATTTCCGTATGTAATTTCGTATGGTCATCCATCTGTGCCAGTTTGATTTTTGTAGTGGTTTTTCGCAAATATTTCCAGAATAGCTTATCGGACAGAAAAAATTATTATAACCAATTTTATAGGATTTCATATTCTGAAGAAGTTTTCAGTACATGAAGACCATACAGGACTGATCGTTTCACAGTATACGTAAAAATTCTAAATTTTTATATGGCAACACCAGGAAGGGGTTGCCGGATTTAGTCCATTTTTGAAATTATATTTACTATTGAAAACACTATGTACAAAATTTCGGCTTACTACGTCGACGCGTTCTCAAGCACTGTCCAAATATATACATAATGAAAAACGAAATTTTTGCATGGCAACCCTACGAAGGAGTTACCCGATCTGTCCCATTTTCGAACTTAATTTTACGATTTTTGTTAAGGCCATAAGAAAAATTTCAGCTCTCTAAGTACACGTGTTCTTTGACTTATCGTGAGAATGAACAGACGGACGGACATGCAAAAATCAAAATAACTTTTAATTTTATGCATTTTCCTGTACCAGAATTATTTTTGTACATTACTGATTCAAATATTGTTAAAGATTTGAAATGCAGAAAAACTAAAGCGACTGAAGTTGTCAATACAATTTTGCATTATGACTGTATTAAAATCCTTACTAATATTTTGAAAATTCAAAAGTTTTCAGTAATTAAATAATTAAAATAATGATGAAATTTATGTATTTTTTTTTAAGTATTAATTTGCTTTATGCAGGCACAGACAACTTACAACTAGATAAGAAAATATCCGTATAAACCCGGATCACTTTTTCAAAGCTTTTTAAATTTTTATTCAACCAAAGAAAGCTATCATTGCGAAGAATTTATGTGGCATAATCACTGACATGTATAATATGGACTATATGGGTCCGTCGAAATAAATATTTTTAAATTAATTATTTAGGGTTATTAATGATAAAAATGTTTTACCAAAGGCAATATATTGATAAGATGTGCAGACGAAATTCGAAACGTTTTATTATAATCGCTTTTCGAGCTACGAACTCATTTTTTTAACTTCCCACCAATGATTTTTTCAATGTTGGCACCGGCGGCGGCGTAAGAACTTTTTTTGACATAAGCAACTGAGCCCACATGAAATAGAAAGTTAAGCAGTACATATTATATACATATACAGAAAAAAGCCCAGTCTTTTTCCACATAAGAAGAGAACAAATTTAAAAATTATATTATAAAGATGAATAATACTTATATATAATTCAAATTCAGGTTTGGTTTAATTCATTGTAATTCATGAAATAAAATAAAATTCCTAATATTTGCCTAAAAAATCTTCCACGCACTGGTATCGTCTACCTAACGCATATTATAAACTCTTGTCTTAAATTATCATACTTTCCTAAGAAGTGGAAAACAGCAAAAGTAATTCCAATTCCAAAGCCAAAAAAGCCCCCAGACGACCCATCTAGCTACAGACCTATTAGTCTACTTAGCTCGGTAGGTAAAATACTGGAAAAAGTTCTCAAATTAAAAATTGTGAAATTTGCATCGGATAAAAACCTACTCCCCAATAAACAATTTGGTTTTAGAGAAGAACATAACACTTTGCACGCTATGACCAAAATAACACATAATATAAAAAATAGTCTAACTGTTAAAAAGTCAATTGGTGTAGTTCTCCTAGATGTGTAAGCAGCCTTTGACTCAGTATGGCATGACGGTCTGTTATACAAGATGCACAAAATGAATTTTCCGCTATATCTCACTCGAATTATACAAAATTTCCTATATGATAGACATTTCAAAGTATATATCCAAAGCACAGCCTCCGAACTGCGTGTTCCCCAAGGTTCTGTACTGGGTCCGATACTTTATATCTTATTCACTGCGGACTTCCCGACCTTTGAAAACTGCCACTCATGCATCTTTGCTGATGACACAGCAATCTTCTCGTCTTCGGAAAGTACCGATGAAATTATACTCTCCTTACAAGACTCATTAAATACAATATCTAACTACTTTATACAATGGAAAATCAAAATAAACACGCAAGAGGAAAGCATGCTATTTACCTAGATCCCGTCTTATATTGAATGGTGAAAACATTGAATGGGTTGAAAATGTTAAATACCTGGGAATAGTACTCGACAAGACATTGACTTTTAAGCCACATGTAGCACAAACTAGTTATTCACAAGTTAAATATCTACATCAGAATGCTCTATCCTTTAATCAACAGAAGATCAACTCTAAATCAAAAAAATAAACTCTTGATCTATAAAGCTATATTCCACGCCATTATTATGTACGGTGCTCCAGTTTGGTTCAATTGTGCTCACTGTCATATTAAAAAATATCAAATCATGCAAAATAAGATATTGAAAATTATATACAACCTACCGTGGTACTTTTCCACAAGTGAATTGCATAAGCATGCTAATATAAGTTATAGTTAAAAATTTTGCACAAACAACCGCTTTAACATTTTTCGAGAAATGCCAGCAATCTCCCAATCCCTTGATTCGGCAATTAGGCCTAAATAGTTGTTAAGTTATATAGTTTATAAGTAGGGTTAAGAGTCAATGAGGTTTTGCTAACTTTTTCCTCTTTTATTATCATATTTACGCTAAGTTTAAATAGCTGTATACTAGTTATATATTTTTAAGATGAAAAGACAGATAACATAAAGTCTAAACTCTTCATAAACCACAAGTTCCACTCTGTTTATTTTTTAATTTTGTAAGTTTATATAAAATAAAATTGAATTGAATTGAATTGTGCACGAAAACTAAATACATACACTACACACTTGACCTCAACTTAATTATTAATGCAACTCAAAATGAGAATAATCACACCTACAACTGACTGACTATGCCAGCTTCACTCTGAAACAAACAAAAATGAACAAAACATTTCTTCTTATTTTCATATGAATCATCATTTGCATTCTGTTTAAGCAAACGTGCTTACATTACCATACCGTCTGCATTACCATGTCATCGATGAAATAGACGTGTAGTATTCTATTCTTAGATGAAATAACCCATTACCGTGTTCACTAATCCCTCGATATCCTACTGGGATACAGCAAAAGAGAGAAGGAATGTATAAAGCTTTCTGTTAGAGGGTCATTAGCTCATTTCAATTCGACCGCTTTTTTGTAAGGTTTTTGCAGGTATGCTTTTCTCAAGAATAGCTTTTCATGACAGAACCTTTTTATTTCATGCAAGTATGATTACCTGAATCAAATCAATTAATTAATGAATCTTTTAAATCAACAGCTGTCAAGTAAACTTAAGAAATTCTTATTGCTGAAAAAAAAAAAAAAACATGGGAAAATCTTAAAATAAAAAGCAGTTTTTTCTATATAAAAAAATATAAATAATGTAATAATACTAGACATAAAGATTTATTTGAAAATCTACATATGAATCATTTTAATGAAAATAAGTTTTGTATTCACACTAATATGGTTTCAGGATCCCATTCTAATTAATTTGAATTCATTAAATTTCGTTAGTCTTGTGTACTCCGTTTTTTCCGAAAGTACTCCGCTTTGGCAGCAAATTGTATACTACTCTTGAAATTTTCCAAACGACAGCACTGAACTGAGCATACGAGCTTTCGTCTATTGATTCATCAACTTGAAAAAAATACAATGGTGAAACCTTGATTTTATTCAAAATCTGCTCTTTAACGTCTACGGACATGACAATATTTTTTTTTTAGTTAACTGTGTAAGTTGGCGACCCCACATAAAACCCGTTGCGACCCCATTCGGAGTTGCGACCCGTAGGTTGGCAATCCGTGACTTAAAGAAATTTGATAAATGAAAATGAAATACAAATACCTTTCTTATTAACTTAGCGATAAACCCAGTGTACGAGAATCTATTTGATGCAGTCTAGCAACGCTGATTAGAAGTTTCAGAAACTTTGTGAGTAGAGCAGAGGTGGAGGGATCGATGTAATACCTCCTATTAGGTAAGCTCAAATATAATATTTTTTTTGTCGTGGTCCAGATTTGTTTTACTACAGCAGACGGTTTCTTGCGGTTGTGTTGAATTGATATTAAAAAGTTTCCACCAAACATGAGGCAAACAAGAAGGCCTAAGAAAACTATTTTACAAAGTGTAACATGTAGGTAGGAAAAGATTAATTAATGAAAATTATCATTTTCAGAGCTTCCGGTTGTACATATACCGGCTAAAGGTAAATTGTTCGTTAACAAAAGTTCTTTTACTTCTTCTTATAGTTATGCGGCTAAGTATCTGAGTACTGACAGGAGATAAAAATAGCTTCAATTCCGAATGGCGGGAGTACCGTTGAATGCTCATAGTATGTAAGTGGTCGTTAATATTTTCTGAAGCATCTGAACGCCATAAGAGAGTCAGTTAAATACAGAAAAGACTGTAAAATTACAGACAGTAAAAGCAAAAAGAGCTCGAAGCTTATTCGTTAATAAATCTTATCATCATGATTTCACCGGACAAGGGAACTCTGTGTAGTTTCTAGTGGTAGTCATATAGCCAGAGTCTCCTTGGAAAGCTTTTCATTCTGAAAAAATATCCCCCCATCATGTGCTGTTGTTGTATTATAGTATTCTTAGACCCAATCCGAAAGCTTCCCAACTTCTGACGGCAAATCGGTGTGGTAGTACCCGCTTCTTCATCAGTCTGATTATTTCGGTTTTTCAGTGCACATTAGGGTGTAGGAACTGACGGTAAAAGCATAGCAAAGTTTCATTTAACCGTAAAAATAGCGTGTCTGTTTGTCGCAGAATTTGAGTATCACCCTCTATAAAATACCCACCCCCTTTTGTTTTTTTGGTGGTGCCAAAGCTTTCGCTGCTATAACTTTTGGCTCACTTAAAAAGCCAGTTACTGTTTGTTTTGCTTTTTGGCTAGAGGACCGCAGTCAGCATCAGTAGCAGTGAAAAAGTCCTGCTAGTCCTAGTATCGTACAGTATTTGATTGAGTTGGTGCAAGCAAGGATACCACCACTCACCGACTCACGTGCTCATCATCATTCGCTTGTTTTTTGTGTCCTTTTGCTTCTTTATGCGGCTTTTTCTTGCGGTCAAATTGAATCCGGTTGGTTCTGTGTTGTTATACTCGACCGGCTTTTGTTGTCCGTCGTGATAGTATCATCGCGCAATCAAAGGACATTTTAATGAGTTAGTTCCGGTCGGGACAGTGTGATTTGTTTTTGTTAAATATAAAATTTAAACTTGATTTTACATGATTTCCGTGAGCGTTGCAGTGCATTTTTAATTGCCATCCTCCCATTTTTAAAGTGTTTTTTTTTCTCTCTCTCTGATCGAATGTCCGAACAGTTTTTAAAGTGAAGTGAAGGAAGTTCTTTTTGTTTTGTTTGTTTTTTTGTTTGTTTTTTCGTTGCTGGTCGATGCAGTTTTAAAGTGGGAGATAATAAATCCATCACAAGATAAAGGTTAGATAATATTTAAAGTTTTATGAATCTTTTCCTCTTCACGGTACCTTAGAGTTTACATCATATTGAAATTTATTGAAATCCCTTAAAACAGTTGTTCGAGAAACACATGCTTTACTCTAATATTTAGTGGGTTTCCGTCGGTATATGTAGGTAGGTATCCAGAATATTATTTATAGTCAAGTTCAAATACATACCTTTTCTGTGTCAATTGCATTTACTGGAACTTTATAATGTCACGTTCTTTAGATTGCTCATTTATCATTGTTTTCCGGCAGAATAGATAAATAAAATTGCCTGGATATACCTAGTACATATATAGTATGTAATATATTTCTAGCACGTTTAGTTATTTCGTTGACATCTCCAAACTAGGGGAAATAGTTAGTTACTGCAGATGTAACCATCATGATATGTCGCAAGAATTATAAATGACAAACGTGATTAATGTTGCTAAAAAAAAAACTATGAATTCCTTATATGGATATAAGTATGTATAGGGTAAACACACCTATTACTGGCCACTCTATCAAAAGTACCAAAATAAATCCATCAATTTACACATTAAAACCTTTTGAAATGTCACAATAAAAAAAACTAGCTTGTTATTTAAGTATTACAAAAGGTTTGTTGACAATATATTACGCATTCCTGACAATGCAGTTTTCATCTTATTTTAAGTCTACCCTTTGAAATTCGCGGAAGTGAGTTTATCGTCTTAATTTTGCTTAAGTCGTACGCGACTTTTATTGAATCTAAGTAGAAACCTATTTAAGTGGATATTTCTCTATCAAATACCTGTAAAGTAAATAAATTGGTCGGAAAGTAACGAAAAATTACGGTAGTAATAACAAAATTATCTTGGCCGGTTTTTGAAACAGATTTCTGTTGAATTTGTAATCATCAGCCACAGATGACCCATAGTTCAGATTTCATGTAGGTACTAGATACCGGCGAATAATTTATTGCAGGAAAATTTATTATTACATGAAAGAGGGATTGAGTTGTACTTTTTCGAGACCCATATAGAGTCTGCATGTAATTTTTCAACGTACTGCATTAAACAGAGAATTACACGACAAGTACCGAGGTACTGTTATGTCAGTTTGTTGGCTTACAGCCGCAAATCAGAATTTAATGAAGAAATTAATATTATTATAAAATCCTTTTGAAACGTTTTCTTTGAGAAACAGTATAACAAAAAGTTACTTTTTAATTAAATAAACTCCAAGCTATTGTAGTAATTTACACTACAGTCATTTAAATCCTAAAACAAAATATAAAATAAATGCTTTATGGAGTTGCGTTTCCACTTTACAAATGAATTAAGTTTGTGGCATGTATCAGTTTTTACTTCGAAGAATTTATTTACGGCCAAGCAAAATTTGCATTATATTCCGTAGTTGGAATGCAGTTGGTAGATGATTTGTTTTTTTATTAACGGAATGTCTTTCAAATCAAGAATCTACACAGAAGATAGTCTAAAAGCAGCTTTAGATAGCATTTGGATAAAGCGAAATACAATAAAAGAAGCTAACAGAAAGTTCGAGGTTTCAAGAACTACATTCCAGGAATACAGGATAAGTAGTTAAGTGGAAAGCTTCCTAAAGAAATTTCGACTTCTGACCCTTCTATTGTCCTTTACTTCTTTAAAAGAAGGAAAATAGTCAAATGATGCGTTAACTAGACCAAATGTGGTTTTCCCAATAAGAGGGAAGGTCTTTTGGACATAACCGGAAAGGATGGACGACCAGGCAGAACATGGTTCAAGTTATTTTTAAAAAGACATTCTGAAATTGTGAAGCATATCCCGGAAGGGATCTTCAAGGGTAGCATGTGATTACAGAGGCTTCAATTAGATCATAGTTCGAACAATTGAAAGATTATTTGAAACTAACCGATACTGAACACATACTAAATGATCCTCGAAGAATTTTAAATGGGAATGAAACAGGGTTCTACTTATGTCTAAAAACTAGACCGGTATTGTCTTTAATAAAAGTATGCCGGAACGTATACGAAAACAAGCCAGAGAATGAGAAAAACACTATTTTACCGTGTTATTTACCTTAAACGCAAGCGAACAGATTATTACACCTTGCATAGTTTTCCCCTACATACGCTCACCCAAAAATTTGATTCCGATTCTGGACGATGAAGGAAAACATCTGTTTTGAGTACCTACATTGCTAATGAGCTAGATAAATATAGCCCAATTATATTCTTTGTAGGAATCCCAATTCGAAAACTACCAGGAATATCAGGAAGAATTGCTGATGGCTCATTAGAATCGCCTCAGTATTTGCTTTCAGACGCAAAAACCGTATCCCGGATAGGTGCCCCAGTTTCCGAGAAAAATGACTAATCGCAACTTGACGGCATAAAAATGAACAAAAAACTAGGAAGCTGTCTGGAATTATTTTTTTTTATTTTAAGAAGTTTTAATTTTGTTAAATATATGGGGGATGTGTAAGGAGGGGGTAAAAATGGCAACAAAAATGCTCTACGATCTACAGTTTTCGAGATATCAGCGATTTGACGTTTTTAGGTAAAATCAACAAAACTAATTCAGGTTTAGCCGATTCATAACTCGGAAACTACAATGAATATCAGGATCGTTGATGGCTCATTAGAAAATCCCATTTAACAGTGGAGTTAAGTAAATACTGTCATAATAATGAAATTATTTTATATGCCTTACTGTCCAACGTAAAATACGTTATGCAGTCCGCTGATGTAAGTATGCTTAGGCAGTTAAAGATTGGCAATTATTAGAGTGGAGAAAAACTGTGTCGACTTCACAAAGATCTACAGGAAGTGGTGAAAATGTAACGGAACTTACATTCTATTCTGTGATTATATAGGATCAATTACAAAAAAAAGTCTTAGTTGGCTGATAATAGGTAAGTACTTATACCCTACACCAAGTCCGTTAATATCACTTTACTGCCACAAAATTATTTAGTATAGTTGTAAGACACACAGCCTCTCTAGGAAAGGCCAGTGGTATAAGATCACTAATGAAATCTTGAATCAAATCTTTCAACACCTCGAAAATAGTTGAAATATCTGGCTATCGACTACATAGACTTGATCTCACGGACTGCACTACATTCTAAAATAATATTTTCAAATAATTAATAATTAGGGGGACAAATCTTGATCACAATTTTTGAGATGAAAATTTGCTTGATGAAGTAGGTATACAGACGCGAACGAAGTCACCATATCACACAACAATCTTGAGTTTTTTTAGCACTCATTTAATCTGGTTACCAAATTCCAAAGTGGTCAGAACGGAAGACTTCAATATCTACATTGACTCCCAACTTAGCAAAAATTTTCGTGATCTTCTGACTTAACTAGACCCAACAAATATTATCAATCAGTTGTTTACCTGGCATAGGATGCTTCGCTTAATTTTACCTACATCTTTCAAGCCAATGTTTTGGTGAATCGGAACACGGAATTGTCTTCACAACTTTTGGCCAAGAGTGCTCCTAGTGCTCTAGCAATTTGCAAACTTTTCTTAGTTTATTTGAGAATTAGCAAGAAAGGCTGACAGCTGAACTGGATAAACTGACTTGTCTGGGATTTATAATACTCTTAATCCTGAGAATACAATCTAAGTGTTTGCAGATTAGTCAATATATTACCGACATGTCCCTATTAAAATAGTCCATCTACTATGTAGCAAAAATATTCTCAAAAAACTAAATGTCTCTTTTCGATGTCAGCTTCTTGAAATAGCATACTTAGAATAGAAGACGTGCAAGTAAATGATATATATTTGGCATAGGCATATAGGATTGTTGAATACAAGCTCAGAATCAAGACCATACTCACTAAATTTTCGAAGAAGAACTGGATAGGTGGTTTCAAATTAATATTATAGGCTCTAGATCGAAAACACGTACACCGGCGACTTTTACTTCTGACGAATTTATCAATATCCTGTACTCTCTCCCTCTTTCCCCCCTAATAACAATTTTCAGGTTGATACGAAACAGCTCGCAAATCTGCCCCAGCGACATTGATTCTGTAACTCATAAATCGAGAGAGGTAGCTCAAACCCAGATGGTAACCTGTGTACTATGCAATTGTAGTAAAATTGGTTCTTAAAATTATTCTCTCATCTATTTTATCAACCATATTAACTGCTGTCCAACCGCTCCCAACCATATCTAAGATATGCGAAGTTACTGTTGTGGCCAGTGCCGAATCTTGGAAATTTTTGAAGGGGGGCAAAGACGTTAGTTAGCGCCTCCTCCAACAACGTTCTTTATTTGAAGCAAATTTTATTACAGTTGCAGGGTATACTAGACATCCTGTGTAATTGATAGATGACCTATTTATACTGCATACCCTGAAACTAAATCCAGAATTGTTAAAAACAATTTGAATTTGAAATAAATGATTGTTAAATAAAAATAATTTGAAATGCAAACAAAAATTAAGATCCATTATAGATCTTAAATGTTGTTTGAACCTCAAATTGTTGTAAAATAAAAGGAAAGTAAAAAATCGTATCATTACAAATACAGTTTATTTTATACCAGAGACAGACTTGCAATTTCAATATTGATATATTGATTATGCAATAATGTCAATTGCAATATAAAATTTCAGAGACACACTTGCAGTTTCCGATACTAAGAATTTAATTAGAGAACTTACATTTGATTTATCACTTGATTTTTCATTTGACTTAAGAAAGTTCCGCGCACGTACAAAAGGCGAGCAAATATTGTGAAATTACTTGTCTATATGAAAAATAAAAACGAAATGGACACTTCAATTTGACAAAAGTGTCAAATATTAAATGTCAGAAAAAGTTGTAGCCAACATTGCAGTATTAAATTCAGTTCTAAAAGGTTCGTGTATTAAATGATTATGGTTTATAACTAGGCTCATATTGCAATAAACTCGTATACCGCGTACCTTTTTCGAAATTTCAATACTGAGTTCCAATATACTACATACTGAGTGTACATCGAGCATATACCGAGCTCTTTGTCAGCATATAGAGACAGACTTGCGGTTGAGCGCAAAATGCAATATTGAAATTGCAAGTCTGTCTCACAAGTATAACAAATTAAAAATTTAATAATGTTAGAGATTTTTTTTTTTACCGCTTTTCAATATGAATCTTCTCGGCTAAAACTACTAAAATTTGAGACGGTTTCATAAAAAAAAACTCTGGGTAAGAATTCTGGTAAACAGGTTGAAAGGATTTATCTGATTTTTTACTCAGATTCAAAGGCCTTAACTCCGGCTAAAATTGGTTACATTTAGCTGGAATAAAAAAAAATTTCCTGGTAACTCTGTGCTTGTGCCTACTGTCTTATATTCTGTCTACATTCGAGGTAGGATTGATGAATGATGGGGGGACCATAGGGTTGCCAGCCACACTTGTACAATTTTGGAATTCATTTCATATGATACAAAGGTACAATTTGAGAATTTAGCGGGATGATTAGTTTAATTAGCTTACAGAGGCTTACAGACTTAAGTTTAATAGACAGTAAAATGATTGACTGTATAAGAATAAGCACAATTGAAACTATGATATCAGCAAAGGAGCTTTTAGATTCCGGAAAGAAGACTGAAGTGTTAAGTATGGTCTTAAAAAAATGTTCAATTCTTGTAATTAGATTTTTTCTCGTTTAGTTATGGTTTTAGAAGTCCATCGTATTGCCACCCGTTAAAACTAGCGCCCGGAGCAAGTGTCCCCGCGTGCCCGCCCATAGATCCGCCCCTGATTGTAGCTGAAATCAACATGTACTCAGCTTTTCAATCTGGATTTCGATGAAAGCATCCAACCTCCACGACCCTTGTTAAGGTATATCTAATTTGCGGAGTTTTCTAATAGACTGAAATGAATGTTGTGCTGAACTTGAATAAAACATTTGATTCGTTACTGCATCATAAGCTAATGGAAAGACTTCATACTTGCCCATATTCAGCTGAGGATGAAAACAGATTATTACTAGTAAAACTATGGTAAAGATCTGAACTGAAAGGCTAATAGAGCAAGTGTTTCGCAAAGGTTTGTTCTGGCTTCCCTACTTTTGTCACTTTTTATTAACGATTTAATCACGATTATCCTTAAGATAAAATATCATGTATATGCGGATGATACTGATACTGACTATGATCTTCACGGTTTAGATGATTCTTCGAATATGAATCTACCAGGTAAGTATATCGCAATGGTGTCAATGTAATATTGTAAGTACTTAAGCGGGCCACACACGATACAACTGTCATCGGTCCAACTGTTGTACTAATTCATGTTGGCGAACAATCTTTGTATGGTGTGTGGGCCAATTGTACAAAGCACGCAATGATCGCAAATTCGGTTGGATGGTTGGTAGTGCAGACACGCAAACCGCTATTGTATATGCGACGGAAGAAATCGGCTTAACAGTTGTATCGTCTGTGGATTACCATACAATTGTTGGTCCAACGGTTGTACAGCAGCCGCTGGACCAACAGTTGTATCGTGTGTGGGACGGTTTACTCTAAACGTGACTAAAAGTCATTCTATTATTTATGCCATTAGGACGAATGTGATGGGACTCAACTCTCTGCTTTCTCATCACCTTCAGAATAAATCTATTTCCTATTTGAATACATATTAAAAATTTGGGACTAATAATGGATTCAAACCTAAAATATCGAAGCAAAGGTAATTGTATTTGCTGCAGGGTATACTATGGGCTCCGCTCACTTCAATATGCTGGCTACGCTAATTTAGGCCCAACTAAACCCCTACTTCTTTTATTGGGATATTGTCATGTATACTCATTGCATGTTTATAGGATTGAACGACACACCCTATATCTCGCCGCTCTTACAGCTGTTCATGGGATTCCTTCCTAAATGTATAGTATGCCTTAGTTATAGCCTATCTGCTAAATTTAATTTTGCCTTTTGATTTTTTCTTTATCTTTTAATTTATTTTGATTAAGCGCTACTGGCTTTTGGTCTTTGTATTTGGATTATTAAGAAAATGGAAAAATATTTCTGGTCCATATTTCGTGGATGATTTGTAGTATTTATTCAGATTTTATTTAATTAAAAAAAAGTAGATAGGTAATTAGCCGTAGCAACCTTCTTCTCAAGTTAGCAGGGCTATGTGGATTCCACGTCTTAAGTGCAGACTCTACAGGGATACAATTTCATTGTTCTAAATGATTAAAATTAATGATGACCAGTTAAAATAGTCGATGACTCCGTTATTCATTAAGATTATTTACAAATTTAATTAATTAGAGGTTTCCATACATTTTTAAGAATTTTCCAAACTGAATAAGGATTTTTCTGTTTCAATAACAGTTTCTACAGCTTAAATTGAAGCTTTTTCAGATTGAATTAAGAACTATCGGGAATAAGTTTGAAACTGTCGAACTTAAACTGGCACTGATAAGTCGTAGTGGCAATAGTTATTAATCACAGTAGCCTCGGAGGAAACCGTACAGAGTTATAGGAGCTATAGATATCAAAGGGTTTCACATTCTTGTTTTGCATCTGTTCGATGTGATGCTAATTTGAATTAAGTCTAGCGCTGGATGGAGATGTTTTCTAAATGTGCTTATTAATACATGTTCTTCTCCTTTAGTCAGTCTCATGGCAATATTATTTAAAATCTCAATTAAAAATGGTAATCATTAGGCAATGCTATCCATCACGTAGATATAATTTCAAAAAGATGGGTAAGGTCGTCAGTGAGACCTGTCTCTTCTGTATGGAAGGCGACCAAAATGCTGAACACGACCTCTGTGACTGTGAAGCTCTCAACATAAGGATTGAACATTTAGAAAAGGCATTTGCATTGTCCGAGGTTTCATAAAAGACCTCAGGAGCTAGGACCTAGAGCTCTCTGGGGGTAATGTCACAAAAGATTTCACAGATCGCAGTGACTAGATAAGAGGCGGTAGTCTGTCTGCATCCCGCATTTTAATAATAATACTAAAAACAGTACATATACTACATTAAAACTCTGCATAATTACTCCGATCTTTAAATCTGATGATCACAGAAACATCATTAATTACAGGCTCATCTGTATATCAATTTTTTTTTCTTCTTCTTTGCCTTTGGAAGTATAGGGCTTCACACAGAACCTCTCCACCTGACACTGCTCTGGGCCATGCTTTTTTCACTTCTGTCTAGTTTTACCCTAGATGAAATTTAAAGGTTAAACTAAGTTTGTCATTCCGTTTGTAACGCACAGAAATAATGCTAGTAGAGAAAAATGGATTGGACACCAACGCACAAAATTAAAAGTTATTTTGATTTTTTCATGTCCGTCCGTCCGTGTGCACGATAACTCGAGAACGCGTGTATTTACAGAGCTGAAATTTTGTATATCCACTTTGAAATAAAAAAGTAAAATTAAGTTCGAAAATCAGACAAATCGGGCAACCTCCTTCGTGGGGTTGACATACATACAAAAATTTCGTTTTCCAGTGTATGTTTGGACACTGCCTGAGAACACGTTGACACAGAGAGTGGAAATTTGGTACATTGTGTTTTCATAGTAATAGCAAATAAAATTTAAAAAATGGAATAAATTGGGCAACCCATTCTTGGTGTTGCCAGATAAATATTTAGGTTTTTTACGGATACTGTGAAAACGATCAGTTCTAAATATTTCTATTGTACTAAAAATTTCTTCAGAATACGAAAACCTATAAAACTGGTTATAATCATTTTTTTGTCCGATGAACCGCTCTAGAAATATGTGCAAAAAACCACTGTAAAAATCAAAATTGTTCAAATGGGTGCCCATACAAAATTTCATACGGGCATTCATCTAGGGTATCATAAGAATTGGTCTTAGACCAATATTAGCTTTTTTACTTGTTTTTAAATAACTTTTATCCGCTCGCTAACACTTGACTCAATAATTTTGTGCCTGCGAGTGCCGTTCGTCACGAAAGTGTGAAATTTTGGGAAAATTTTTAGGGTAGTAAACGTGGATGGATTTACATGGGGTTTTTTTTTATATATTTAGAATGAGTGAATGGAGAGCTTTCCTACAGGCTATTTTTTTACTCTTTCGGGTTGGGCGGTCACTACCCCCTCGGGGTTGTCCAATTTGGGCCGTGTGTGATATCAAATTAAAGCTCTTGTTGAGTGCTATTAAATGACATTGTGTTTTTCTTCTGAAACAAACTTTATAATAGACTTTTTTCTCACGAATATCAAGTGGATCAAAGCATTATCGTGAATCACGAAGACTTTTCGACTTGATAAACCGGGTAGTTTGTCTTTATTGCGACTCTCAAGCGATTCAGGACGTCACAGTAAATATCTCGATAAATTTTTGTGGCAGTGATATTTTTACTGGGAAAAAACATATTATACTTCGCGGTTTACATTTGGACGCAAGTTTTATCGGAATCTCTATGATAAAATGTTATAGAACACGCAACAATCGACCGATCAGACTCTACGACTCACGGAACTGATCAAAATAGATGAGAGAACCTAAATTCTACCTTGTCACTAAGAGGAACCCTAGCATCGTTAAACTTACTTTCTGAACGACCCTCATGTTAACGATTTTGAAATTTTCCGTTTTTTTTTTTTTTCGAGAACTAATACAACTTGTATTTTTTTGCCAATTTCTTGAGATTTAATTTACAGAGCTTAAATACCATTATGACTAGAGCGTCATTCCATATTCTAAGGTTGTATTCAATGCAGAGAAGACAGAAACTTTAAAATTTGTATAGGCATAGCTTTGGTACTTAAAACAAACAAGCAAGAGAATGAGAAACAAACAAGGAAGAACTTTTGTAAAAAGGATCAACATTATCTGATTTCGTCACTACCAACTTCAAAATTCTTGGCTTTTCTTTCGGGTTTATTATAATAGTCATGCCAACTGTTTTCCCAACTCTTGGAAAACAAAAACGGAATATCAGACGTCAGATGATTGTACCGAATGAAGTTTAACTTTAGGTCTGTTCGCGTACTATTTTAAGTAAAAACATGATAAACGTCAAATTTTATGATAAAGAGAGAAATTGACAGTGACACTTGCAAAGTATACTTGCAAAGTATACTTGTGTAACGTCAAAGACTTAAAGTGGATTACTTGATTTATTATTTAATTTATATGTATATACCGAAGAATCACTTTCTGTAGTACCATGATACAAAGATTAACAAGGTATGGCTGGAAAATAGGTCAATTGGTTGCTTGACTCATTTGGCGACTATTGTCACAAATTTGTCTCAATTTCAATCGTCCTTATCACAGTAAAAAAAATTTTCTATTTACAAATTTCTTTGCTTTTCCACTAGCACACAATTACTTTTCCCGAAGTGATTTAAATGAAGAAACTAATGTTTTGTTAAATATTTTAATATTTTCAAAACGTATTTCAATCAATAAAATACGAAAAATTCAAAATAAATTGTCTGAAATGACTTTAGTCACCTTATGACGTACAACACAAAAAATCCCTCTAGAATCGGCCATACCTTGTTATCTTTGTATCATGCTGTAGTAGAATAAACAAATATAATTTACCACTTTGAACACGTAGAAATGTTTTTAAAATAAATTAAAAACTTAAAAAATAACTAAAAAGTGGCAGTGAGCTGTCAAAACTGACACTTTCAAAGATTTTACTTGACGATTTTTCTCTAGTTAAATCAAGTAATAAATTGAATTGAAGAGAAAAGTGATATCAACAATTTCTCTCTCAATTTTCGAGTACGCGAACGCCTTAAACTTACAAAAAGTTTTACAAGTTTGTACTTTCAAGCTAAATGCACGAACAGACCTAACAAAATTGTCTTTTGCTACATGAAGTCAAAAGGTTTGTTCACTTAGATGTGGGGGTAGAAATATGAGATATGGTAACAATTTGAGACACCGGGGCTTTGGTCTCCTACTGATATCTACTGATATCCTACTGATATCTACGTCGTAGCTAGGCTAGCATTACTGTTAGTTCTGCGAAGGTTTTGAAACAGCCGGCGGACATTTCGTTATTAGTCTTGACGCGTGCTGAACGTTCACAGTTAGGGCATAAGTGAGAAGTTGAAAGAAATGTTTTGATTTCCTGTTTATATCTGTATATTTTCCTAGTTTCAAACAAACGAATACGGTAAGTTACATTATATTTACTTTAGTTTTAGAATATATGTATATATTACAAAAATCTTGAGTTTTTCCCACTAAATTACTGGAAAAACCAATTGGTTGCAACATGAGACACTTGATTGGTAATAATATCAGACTATCTCATATTTCTACCAACTATAAAAGCGGTATTCTAGATGATGATGATGCCTTTTGTAGGCCTATAATAGAGTTATACAGTATATTAAAAATGTTATATAATATTAACGAGTTAGTATCACTGATACTGCACATTTTTTGCCACAATTTTTCGTTTGTTTTTTATATTACACTACCCTACTTTAGAAATTTCTAATTTTGATATTTTTTGTTTAAATAAACAAATTTTGAGCGTGTTGTAGTCTACATTATTTATGTTAATAATATCACTGCTAAGTAAACCAAATTTCCTATCTTTATACCTTTCATTTTTTGGATATGTCTATTTTGGGCCCTGTTATCATTAAAACTATAATAGGTATCCCATATTTTTACCCCCTCCTCTACTAGCTCAAAAGTACAAACTTGTAAAAAATTTTGTAAGTTTTTACTCGAAGGCGTTCGCGTTCACGAAAATTGAGAAAGAAATTGTTGCCGTCTCTTTTCTCTCTCCTCGAAAGTGTCAGTTTTGACAGCTCGCCGCCAGTTTTTAGTTATTTTTTAAGTTTTTAATTATTTTTTAAGCTTTTAGTTTACGTTAAAAAAGTAGAAAAACCTACTACTCGTCCTGCAGTAGAATGTCCTCCAAAAACGTTTCTACGTAATTAAAGTGGGAAATTAAATTTGTTTATTGTACTACAGAAAGTAATTCTCTGGCATGCATATTTATTTAAAATAGGAGCACAATAATTCAATAATTTAAATAATAAATCAAATAATCCACTTTAATTCTTTGACGTTACATAAGTTTTTACTCTCTCTATCATACAATTTGACGTTTTTCATGTTTTTACTTTGAAAAAGTACGCGAACAGACCTGCTGTTATTTAAAAAATTTAAATAAATGAAAAAACATATAATTTATCTAACGTCTATATTTAAACTCACTACTTACCTTGCAGTAAAGTGTTTTACAGTTCTATAGACAAATAGTAATTTTCGTGCAATGTGCTCAAATTAAAACATAAAAAATAAGTTGCTTTTGATTGAAACAGATATAAAATCGAGTAAATATTCTTCAGCAAATTCTCTCTTATATAAAATAAAAAGACGAATTAAAAAATAATTTAAAAAAAATTATTTCATTGCCACAAAGTCGATAATTTTATAGATCGGCACATTTTCTTTGTAAAAAAAAAAGTTTCACTTTCGAAAATCGCATTTTGGGAACAGTTCAAGTGATAGTCGCTAGAAACTTTTGTTTTTTAGACCACCCTAATATATATATTAAGTTCGGAATTTACATTGTTTACTAACTTTTTTGTATATTATAAGATGAGAGAATTGGCCACTAAGGCGGAAGGAAATTGCCTGAACCTCCTTCTTTACTACAAAAAAGTCATAAATAGTAGCAGTGCTAAGTCGTGGTATGTGTAGGTATTGATATAATAAATACATCAATAAACTTTGATTGCGAATTTCCATAGTCTAATTAAATCCCACTTTAATAAGATTCTTGATCTAAAATATCTCATTTCACAGAATTTTCGACAAAACCCATCATTGCTTACGTTTCCCTTGTAATCAATTATTGTAAATTATCGGATCGTTATGAATTGATTTCAAAATTAGACCATGAATACTAAAAATACTCTCTTCCTGTAAACAAAACTTTGACAGAGAATCATAAAATTTGGTAATGTGTGCACGTGACGAAATTATGTATTTGCAGCATGTTTCACCGAAAACATTATATGTACAGTACAATATACATGTTTTCTCTGGTTTTTTTCTTTCTTTTTTTTTTTTGCCTTTTTTTTATGAATTTCTAAATCTGTGTCGTGTTCATTACGACTTGAGTAGGTACACAAGTTAGTGTTTTCCTTATAGATGAGACGGGGAACAAACGTATATATGTACATCGAAGAGTTTTCTTTTGTTTAAAATAGATGAGTAATTATATAATTAATCGGTAGAGGATTCTGTTGAGTACGGAAAAAACTCTAAGGTAATGCTCACATCACATGTATTTTTGTTCAAACAAAATTAATATATATTTTCAAGCAAAACAATAAACTATACTTCTAACACCTATACCACATACTAAGTATGTACATATGTACATAGGTGCATAATATATGCATGAAAATAGTTTCTCTAATTTTTCCTCGCGTGTATTATATTTACTTCCGAAAAAGTTGAAGCAACTGTGATGAGATTTGTTTATTTATTTTATTTCTTGTTCTGTCTGACCTCATCCACATAATTTAAATAATAAATAAAACTTAAGTCTTCTTTATAGGTATACATATGTACATATGTATGTATACTTATAAATAAATTTGTTTATGTATATATATATCCGATGAAAGTTTATAGTTAAGTTTTGTATACGATTCGATCGATAATTTGCACTCTCAGGTATATCACAATATACAATGTACCTATGAATTATGCAATATAAACAAACAAGTTTTTACGTACATTTTTCAAATGTTTTCAACTTAAATTCACTACTTTTCGTGTTAAAATCAACATTGTCTCTGAATATAAGGAGCAGACAAGTAAAAATGGATAGCTCCATTCAAATAAACTTTATATAAAATAGCTACCAGAATAATTGTGTTTTCATTTTACATTTTGAATACAATATTTAATACAACTAGTGGCATATAGCACTCCTCAGGTATTGTCCATGGATTGATAATTTTCTTCCACTCTACAGGGTGTTTCTGTCATGGTAGTCTATAGGAGGGCAGGAGATGATAGATAATACTATACCCACCTAGGCAAACAAAAAATTGTATGGCAGGGGGGAGGGGAAACTGTTTCGGAGTTAAAGGAAATATATAGAAAATATGCTAGTTTTTCACAAAACACCCTGTATCTTAAAAATTAATTAATTAATTTGACTTATTACATACCATATGTGCTATCTGTACCGTTAAAAAGTTATGAGTTCTTAACTTATTCTCTCAAAGATAACACTATGTTACAAATAAAGAAATACTTGATATACTTTTCACGAGACATAACTCACGATTCTACATAAGAGACTTTTAAGAGATCTCTTAACCTCTTCAATTTAGCAAGTAAGAGATTTTAGCAGAATTAGTATTCTACATAAATTTTTTTGGAGAAATTTTAATTTTAAAGACAATTCACTTTGTAAGCAGGAAAGAGAAGAAGAAAGATGAGAGAAATAGGGCCAACCCACACGTAGCTATCACGAAGCACGCGCATTTTGCTGCACTGTAGTTTCTTACATGATTATCGAGGTTAATTGTGGGCGTCTTTAATCAAGTTACAATTATTGCTTATTTTAGGATAAATCACCGCACGTAATGATATATATGTCATGTCATTTCAATCACTTTAAAGGTAAAAAACTTTGGCATTCTAAAATTCTTTATGAAATATAGAAATAAAAGGAGCTCCTCATATTCCTCAGAACTATCTTCTGTGCACGACTCATACTGTATAATTATTTTATATTTTACAAACTTGTACATTATTTATGTAATATATACGTATTATATAAATATGTACTTAATTTACATAATTGTACGCAGTTCTTAATTAAGTTGTTGCTAAATATTCAGAAAATATTTAAGTATTTACGTTTTTCTCGTTCCAAATTTAAAACTACGCTTCATATGTAATTGCAACTACAATGCTGTAATAAATTTTATAATTTGAAAAGTAAGAATTTTAAGAATCTAGATATGTATAAAAATCTTAAAAGTTTATATGTTTCCTCACGAATTTGCTTTTTTTCATCTAATTCCTTTTAAACTTGAAAAATAAATATTGCGAAAATTCTCTGTACTCTGTGTAGTTTTCTTGAATGTAATAACTGCAACAATTTATGTTTTAAAGTTATTAATACCACTTTTTGAATTTTCTGAATAAGCGAAAGAAACATTCTTCTGAAAGACGATATTGTCAATCTTGACCGATTATTTTATCATTAATTAGGTAGTCAGTTTGGACAACATAAAAAATGAATGAATAAATGAATGAGTACTGGAATAGGTTATTAAAATTGTCAACGACGATTAAAATATACTTTCCTTAGTAACGAGCAAAATAGTTAATGCCCTGCCGCTTTATTATAAATTTAGTCGAATAAAGCCAGAATAAAGCGAATTACCTACCATATCGGTCAAGTATCTATGCACTAATCCAAATAACTGAATCATGGCTTGGTCAATTATGAATCCTTCCTACATAAGAATATATTTCGATGGAACTTGTTTCAATATGTGCCATTTAAATCTCTACGTGTGGAGGTTTTTCTGGTAGCCAATACCGAATATTTGTATTTTATGGAATATTGTGGAAAATTCTGTATTCTTTAGGGTGGTTTGTTATTTTTTTGTAATTAATACTCAATTTTTTATATATAGTATACATATGTATATATTAAAAATTAATGTTAAAGCACATAGCATGAAATATCACTATAATATATACATATATTTGGCAATTTCCCTTCTGTAAATATTTTTCTTAATTAGTGGCAGCTCCAATGCTCGCATCATATAAAGAGCATATTTTATGCTGGCTTCAGTTTTTACGGGCTGTCATCAATTTGTAAAGGGTTTTCCAATAAGAGGTGTTATTTTAATTACCCCGCTATTTCGGTAGATGTCACTTTTGGAGCTGTCATTTTTTGACATTTGACAAGTAGAAACTACGCCATTAATAAAAATGGAACGATACACGATTCAACAACGCATTGAAATTATTAAAATTCACTATAAAAATGGTGAAAATGTGGCAGAGACGGTTCGTAAAACTCGAACATTTTTGGGTCGTCGTGAAGCACCGTGTCGGACCGCAATACAGAAATTGGTAGAAAAATTCGAGCTGTCGGGACAAGTTAGTGATGTGAAGAATAAAACCCGTGCACGTCGCTCAAGAACAGCCGAGAATATTGCTGCTGTAGCCGAAAGTGTTGAAGAAAACCCAGGTTTGTCCATTCCTCGTCGTTCTTGGGAATTAGGCATTCCACAAATATCATTACACCGTTATTTGCATAAAGATTTGGATCTTCAGGCTTATAAAGCTCAGTTAAGACAAGAACTCAAGCCGGCCGCTCATCAACAACGTCGAGTCTTTGCTGACTGGGTCCTTGAAATGCATGAAAATGATCCGGAATTCCATCGAAAACTCATCTTGAGTGATGAGGCCCATTTCCACCTCGATGGCTTCGTCAACAAGCAAAATTGTCGCATCTGGGGCTCGGAAAACCCAAGAGTTATTGTTGAAAAGCCTCTTTATCCTCAACGTGTGACTGTTTGGTGCGGCTTATAGTCCCGCGGGGTCATTGGACCTTACTTTTTCGAAAATGAGGCTGGAGCAACAGTTACGGTGAATGGATTGCGTTATCGACAGATAATTAATGATTTTTTATGGCCGAAATTGGATGGTATTGACGCTTACTTTCAACAAGATGGCGCTACGTGCCCTACAAGCAACGAAACCATTGATCTTTTACGGGAAAAGTTTCCGGACCATGTTATCTCTCGAAGAGGTGATCACAATTGGCCACCGAGATCTTGTGACATAACACCTTGCGACTTCTTCCTTTGGGGCCACGTGAAAGAGAAGGTCTACGCCAACATCCCAGCGTCGATTCAAGACCTCAAAGATGGAATTCGTGAGGCTATCGAGGACATAGGGCAGCCACTTTGCGAATTGGTTATGGAAAATTTCATGAAAAGGATATGGTTCTGTAGGCGTGGTCGTTTTAGTCATTTGGCTGATGTTATTTTCCATTATTAACGGCATACCTTCCTCTTTATAATGAAATAAAGATCCGATCATTTATCTCAAAAAATGGCATTTTTCTTTGAATATCAAAATAACACCTCTTATTGGAAAGCCCGTTATTATTGAAGGCTGTGAAGAGCTCTTATCTCTTACGTAGAATCATTGGGATAGTGTAGGTTGTAGGTCTGGTGGTACTAAAAGTAGTGGTATAGATCAAATTTCTCATACATCCCCAAAATCCATTTTAATCCAAAAAACTGTTATTGAGTAGGTCAAAACCCTCGAGAATACTTCCCAAGCCATGAAACAGAAATCTGAATGTATGCGTTGTGAGTCCGTTTTCCAAAATATTCTATATTGATACTTACGGAAAAGTTCCAAACATTGACTTTATATATGCTTTAGAGCCTAAACTACTATCTATACAGGAAAATAGTCTTCTAGTAATTTAAAGCTTGGTTCCTTACCTTCCCAAAGACTACACTTCTTATGTACCTTACTTAAGAAAATGATAAAATAGTTTTGATTACAAACTAACCTTACCATTTTACTCTCACTAACTCTCCGCTGAGTAATAATTGCATATGTATATGTGCAGCCGGAGTCCAAATCTGTAGGCAGCTACATTCGATTTCATCAGCCCACGCATGGCATTCCATGATAGCACAGCGACATTACAAGGATTACTCAGCTGAGAATTTTTGTTTGAGGAATCGTAATCATTTGGTTAAGATAAATTTTTTTAAATAATTTTGTTAGGAAAGGTATGAAAATTTTATTACGCTTCAGAAGATAAGAAAACAAGCTTAAGATTATTAGAACACCATTTTTCTGTATGAACAGTAGTTTAGAGCGGAGGATCTATTCAAATCAAACTTTTGTCAGTTTTACATAAGAGCACTGCAAATATTTTAGAATGTAAGGACTCCTCCGTTGGGCCTCGCATGTGGTAGGGAGGGAGTCTGTTTCATGGCTTGTGAAGTATTCTTGAGGGTTTTGGGTAGGTTCATATACATATGTAATAATTTATAACTCCGAAATTTTTGTGGTAGATAATTAAAGAAGAGAGTTAAGGCAGAAACACATCCAAGCAAGCCTTAGGCAAAGATAATCTAATAAGAAGATGGGAAGCAGCCCAACAAAACATTTTTCGTGTTTTTTAAAATGAAACAAATAATCTCATATACTTTCGTCTTTTGCATTAATGGGGGGAAAAGAACTTGGCTATGCTTACAGTGCATGTGCGACTGAGACAACGAGTTAAAAACAAAAATCGAGAAAACGTAGGATTACCCGAACGACAAAATCTTATTGAATCCCTCAAAATCCTATCAAACTATTCATAACAATGTACTTCGGGTCACACTACCTCCCATTTTTAAGAAAATGATAAATCTCAACCAAGCTGCAGCCAAGCTGCAATCATTAGATCACACCTAGTGCAACGGTGTCGCTGTAAGCTCGGGAAACTATGCGCAAACCACAGAGTTATTCTCAGCTGGGTGCCTGGTCACAGTAACATACCTAGAAATGAGGCCGCGGATGCCCTAACTAGAAAGGGTTCTACTATGAATATATGCTAGCAGTGGAATATATAAATCGGCCCCTACAATCAGTGAAGACGATTCTAGACGTGCAGGTCTGTTAGCCGGTAAATCACAGATGGGGAGAATTGACGATTTCAAGACAGGTGTGGCCCCAGGTTTGTCTTAGGAGGACTGAATCTCTGCCAAGGAAGAACCGTAATGATGTGCCTAACCTTATCGCAGTTGTTACGGGGCTCTGTCTCTTCGATAAACATACCGAGTGCAAGCAAACTTTATACAATGACTTCTGCAGAAGCTATATGGATGAGGAAGAGATTTAGAGAATTCAGCATCTACTGTATGAATGCCCTAACCTTGCCAAGCATAGGAGGAATGCGCTTGGCAGCTATTTCATCGGCGCATTGGGGGCGCCAGCAGACAAGGAGTTGGGGGACCTGGTAAGGTTCATTAACTCTTGTGGCTGGTTTCACCGCATCCCCTAGCTCTCTCTCAGACATGGTTCCAATATAGTGGCATTACAATGGACCATAGATGGTCTAAGAGAGGCTGATTGCAGGAGTTCGTGCGGTGGCCACCACTCTAACCTAACCTAACCTAGATAGATAATCGTTGGCGTCTACAAAATTTTCCCCTCCTCCTCTCCATTTTAAAGTTATGAGTAAATAAAGTTGAAATTTCGGAATTTTAACTCAGTTTTCTTTAACTACTATTTTTATCAAAAACCCATCAACACCAATTTTTCAAACTGGATTTAAGAAACCCAAAAGCATCGCTTTAATATGACTTATCACACTGTGTGATTCCCTCCTTCCTCCAACCATATAAATTTGTGCTTGTCTAAGCATGACCCATATATAGCCTCTGGGTGTAACACTCAAGACGGAGCACCCTGTATATCAAGCATGTTATACAAACTACAGAAGTAAAATTCATTGCTGGTTTAATTCTAATTAAGTAAATCCTATACTCCATCTACATATTATGTTTACATAAGTAATGTCCTTTCCATGTGTATAAAATGAAAGGCGCCCACTAGAATTCAGTCGGCTCTGCAGCAAATAGCAGCGAAATACTCAGCTTTGTACACACAATTCTCATAAAATTTAGTCAGCTGAGATGTAAATGTGTGTAATATCTACATTTCGACTGCTTGGATTAAGTTTAATCTAACATAAGGTTGCCCGTGCCCGGGTACATATATACATACATGCCCTCTTTGCTGCACTTGACTGAGCTCACGAACGTGACCAAGTTAATATTTCGCCTTTTTGCCTATGCTCACGTTTCCGAAAAATCATGAAATAAAAATCTCGATAAGGAGCAACTTCTTTGCTTAGGGCTAATCTTTGAATGCAGAGAAAAGAAAACATTTTTTCTTATGTTTTGCTTTTGTATAGTAACGCCAAGTTTCAGGAGATACACTAATGCTGTATTGGACAGCTGCTTGAGGCAAGGAAGAAATTTGATACAAGGCGAATGAGGAGAATAAAAAAAGTCCTCGTGAACTTTTCGCTTAAATTATTGCAGCCTAATGACAGATTGTTCCAGATTCGCACAATTCAAGTTTACTACATAAAAAAGCGCCATTAATACAAAATTAAAATGTTATTACCTTTGTTTTTTTTATTTATTTTTATACCCTAAATGAAATCTCATAGGGTATTCTATGTAAGGTTATCATTGCGTTTGTAATGCATAGAAATAATGCTGGTAGAGCGAAATTGGATTGGACGGACACCCACCCAAAATATTAAAAGTTATTTTGATTTTTCTATGTCCGACCGCCATCTCGATAACTCGCGTTTATTTATGCTTATGATACACATAGGATAAATTTAACTCGGCATTTACTTTAGGGTAATTGAATTACCTAGTTAATTCGAGACCCCTGATACACATAAATTGGGCAATTTTGAATGGTAACGCGCATGTCAGACCTTTAGTATAGATATGTATTTGCATTAATTCAAACGAAGCAGACGATGCCATTGAATAAATAACTAAGAAGGAAACGGCATATCGGGTGAATACAGTGTACGTGAATAAGCCAATTTACTGACGATCGGATCACTTAATAAGTGAGATTTTGACGTTTCCGAGTTCCGGGAGTTCAGCGACATTTTCAAGTTTATTATTATTAATAAACATTACAAATTTGAAATCGCATTATTTCTAAAGCTTAAAGTGTATATTTTCATTCAATTTTAGTGTTTTGTAAAATTATTGCACACTAATCCATTTAAAATTTCGCACTATATACATTTAAAATTCCGAAATTACTCGAATATACTCAGCGTACACGGGCTAGATTTAACTTCGATAATGGGACAAATCGGGTAACTCCTTCGAAGAGTCGTCATACAAAAATGTTGTTTCTTAAAAAAGGGTTTTCCAATAAGAGGTATTATTTTAATTAGCCCGCTATTTCGGTAGATCTCACTTTTGGAGCTGTCATTTTTTGACAATTGACAAGTAGAAACTACGCCAAAAATGGAACGATACACGATTCAACAACGCATTGAAATTATTAAAATTCACTATAAAGATGGTGAAAATGTGGCGGAGACGGTTCGTAAACTCGAACATTTTTGGGTCGTCGGTCGTGAAGCACCTTGTCGGACCGCAATACAGAAATTGGTAGAAAAATTCGAGCTGTCGGGATAAGTTAGTGATGTGAAGAATAAAACCCGTGCACATCGCTCAAGAACAGCCGAGAATATTGCTGCTGTAGCCGAAAGTGTTGAAGAAAACCCAGATTTGTCCATTCCTCGTCGTTCTTTGGAATTAGGCATTCCACAAACGTCATTACATCGTATTTTGCATAAAGATTTGGGTCTTAAGGCTTATAAAGTTCAGTTAACACAAGAACTCAAGCCGGCCGATCATCAATAACGTCGAGTCTTTGCTGATTGGGTCCTTGAAATGCATGAAAATGATGCGGAATTCCATCGAAAACTCATCTTGAGTGATGAGGCCCATTTCCACCTCGATGGCTTCGTCAACAAGCAAAATTGTCGCATCTCGTGCTCGGAAAACCCAAGAGTTATTGTTGAAAAGCCTCTCTATCCTCAACGTGTGACTGTTTGGTGCGGTTTATGGTCCCGCGGGGTCATTGGACCTTACTTTTTCGAAAATGAGGCTGGAGCAACAGTTACGGTGAATGGATTGCGCTATCGACAGGTGATTAATGATTTTTTATAGCCGGAATTGGATGGTATTGATCTGGACAACGTTTACTTCACTTTCACTTTTACGGGAAAAGTTTCCGGACCGTGTTATCTCTCGAAGAGGCGATCACAATTGGCCACCGAAAATCTTGTGACTTAACACCTTGCGACTTCTTCCTTTCGGGCCACGTGAAAGAGAAGGTCTTCGCCAACAGCCCAGCGTCGATTCAAGACCTCAAAGATGGAATTCGTGAGGCTATCGAGGACATAGGGCAGCCACTTTGCGATTTGGTTATGGAAAATTTCATGAAAAGGATATGGTCCTGTAGGCGTGGTCGTGGTGGTTATTTGGCTGATGTTATTTTCCGTTATTAACGGCATACCTTCCTCTTTATAATGAAATAAAGATCCGATCATTTATCTCAAAAAATGGCATTTTTCTTTGAATATCAAAATAACACCTCTTATTGGAAAACCCTTTATATATGTACATATTTGGACACTGTCTGAGAACGTGCCGACATAGAAACTGAAATTTTGTACACGGCGTATTCATTGAAATAGTAAATATTATTTCAAAAATGGACTAAATCGGGAAACGCCTAATTGGTGTTGCCATACAAAACTTTGGTTTTACATTTTGGTTAACTTTTATTTTCATCTAGCGTATAATATTATTGGTCTATTATAATTTTTTTCTTGTTTCTTATTAATCTAGTTACAGCTAATAGTTAAGAATTTTGGCCATCGAAATACCGATCACATCCAGATAAATATTCATCAGGCATATTATGAAAAAAGTTTGTTTTGTTTTGAAAATCTTCAAATTTTTGTCAGACTAGTTTACTTCAAAACCCAAGAGTGAATTCAAAACTTGCTGTATATACGTACATATGTATTACTACGGGAAATCAAAGCAAAGCTGGAATTTTTTTGTTGCATTAAAAAGTACACAAAGATCAAAGAAATTTAATAATTTACATATCCCAACCTATAAGACAGCATGAAAGTGAAAAGCATCTCAGAAGAATCTTTTTACAAAGAAAAGTAAAGTAAAGTAAAGTAAAGTAAAGTAGAGTAAAACCAAATGTTGAACAATATTTTAAAATATGCTCGAACATTTTTAAGATTAAGAAATTGAGAAGTTTTTATTTATGTCAAATTTCCAAGTTTCAACTAATATTTGATAAGTACCTATTGTCTTTAAGCCCAATTGTAGCTTTGTATGTATGTACGTGTGTAGGTAGGTAAGCATCTATGGAGAGTTTCTTTATAGATTGTGTTTGATTTAATGGGAATAAAATGGCATGCCAACCAAAATGGAGAAAAATCTCTATTGATTTCGTATCATTTGACGATATGTATAAAAGAAATGAAAGGAATTTTATGTGCTTAAAATCTATCCCATCTTGAAAATAATACCATCAGAGGTAAAATCTTCCTTTTGATAGATCATTATCTCTGATTAAGGGTAAATACATATTCTAGCCGCCGCCGCCGCCTCCACACGTCACTATTGGTTACAATATTCAGTCGGGTACATCTCCTATAATTTAATCAATCGAATTTCTTAGATTTCTCATGGACTAGTTGAGTGTATGTATATACGGAGAATTATGATTGTTTTCTGAAAAATTATATATAATGCACCTACAGTTTGGAACTAAAAACCCACCGAGTGACTGATTCATTCATATTACAGCATCTTAAAAATTTTTCAATGAGCATTCTGTTGTCAACAGAATGTTTTAGCAATTGATGTTGTGCAGACCCATAGAAACCCATCTCCGATGAATCACGCAATTTCATTCAAGAATCAGTCTGCAGATCATGTAGCTGTTTGATACGTACATATTTATGAAGTCGACTGTATGAGGAGCACCGAAGATTTTATACAATTTACCGTACTTTATTTACTGTACATTAACTATGAACAACTATAGTATATTACCATGCTTACATGCAGAGTTGAGAGATTGATTTGAGTTTTCGACTCCTGTCTTTGAGCACACAGGGTTAAGAGATTGAGTTGAGAACGGGTCCAAATATATTTGAGATGACAGTTCAACATATTTTTGGCGATGGAGTTATAAAAGATATAAATTTTGTTTAAATAAACAAAATAAACTCACAATAAATATACAACCTAACAAAACTTTCGAGTAAAGAGCAAATGAAAAAAGTTCCAACTCCTACTCAATCCGCGTTTATGTGACACCATTTCGACTCAACTACGCCAGCCAAGCGTGGTCGAGTCGAGGAGTCGAATCGACCCGATTTCAACTCGAACTGCGTATACATGGAGTTGAACCCGAGTTGAACAACGGTAAACATGGTATGTGAGACTAAATCTATTTATCCGCTTAGAATGTTTGAGATCTTAATCTCCTCAAATCTTTAAGAAAATTAGGAAATTCAAAATGATGAATCCATAATTATCAACACGGCCATTCTTGTGCGATGATTTAAGGATAACTGTTTTCATTTTTTAATACCTACTAGACTTTTTATAAGTAGATTCTAAAACAAATGAACTAGATTTTTTTGTGGGGTAGAACCATTCCAAGCGTTTCATGGTGATTCCATCTATGTTAAGGTCGAGGGAGCTTCTGAAGAACAGTAGGACGGACGTTAGACTCTTAAATGGTCTGATTACCGGGCACTGTCAACTGAGAAAGCATCTTGTCATTATTGACGTGGGCTCTGATTCTACCTGCAGACTGTATCTGGAGGTTAATGAGACTGCTTTATACATATGTCATAGTTAAACGCAGAATGGTAATCTTTGGTAAACTACAGCTGGTCCTTAGTGATTTGGACGGACAGACTGCTCCACAGATTTTTAATCCTGCTCAAAGGGACTGGCCTGCTTTAAAGGAGAGTGGTCGCATCGTTTTATAATGCCTCATATATCTCTTTAAACCAACCAACCCACCTACAAGAGGGTATGGGTGAGAAATAAACATAATTTCAACATGGGAATTGGGGCACTGTTCTTTTCGTATATCGACTATACGTGCTACGATCCTCTTCATAGTCGAAATGACCCATACAATACAAGTCAACGAGTGTAGGGCTAAGTTCAACGTAATAAGCGAGCTCACACAGTAGGCTACTATGCATAACCTCAAAGAAGGTGATTATTTACTAAATTTTTTGATCAAGGTATTTAAAGTTATTCATGAAAAATAAATATATTGACGAAATGGGTTGCGAGGATACCGATATTAATAGGATATCTACCTGGAGAAAATCATGGTAGGTACTTCAGAAAGTGTACCGGATATATACCGTATAGAAATTAATTGTGTTTAAGAATTTATTATCTTTTCAAAGCAATAATGGAGCTATTACGCCATTTTCAAAAGTATAGCTTAAGCCTATTAGTCGTGTTACAAAAAAACAAAAAAATAATGAGTTTTCGCTAAATCACCACGATGCCGTTAATATGTTTCGCATAAAATGGAGATCAGACAAAACTTGGATAACCTAAAATTGGCGTAACAAGAGTCATTGTAATTTGTGGATAAATAAATTTGTAGACCATCTTCGCATTAGGAAAAATTACATTAGCTTTGTTAATGATGACGTCGGTATAATTTTCGAAGGAAAAGTGAGCTAGACACTAAAATTTTTAGTTTATTGTCATCTGTATTTAATGAACATTCTAAAATCGAAGAAGAAAATAATTTTGCGTGAAAAGACATAGCGATATATTTGATAATTTTAAGTAAGATTTCCTTTAAGAATGATGTCTATATGTTTGAGTTCAAAAGACAGTCAGTTGGATTTTTTTTTTCCCTTTTGGGTTTCAAACCCTGACTAAGAAATGGATTATTAAAGCAGGGTTTGAATCATCTAATGAAATCGCTCAATTATTTTCAATACTCTAATAATTTCGTCCCATGAAGCCTTTACGTGCGAGTCAGTTTACAGTTTTTTTCTGTTGTATCGGAAAATTGAAAACATCCTTTAATATACCTTAATGCTATCATTTCTGTAATCTATACCTTTTCAACTTCAAATTGAGACTAAACAATTTCAAATTGAGACTAAAAAATTTCAAAATGGGACTAATCAATTTCAAATTGGGAATAAAAAATAAATAATTTATTCAAACAAATATAACAATTTTGAGTAGACTCTTGTAGACTTTTGAAAAATAAAAGAAAGTGTCTTTTATTATAATAGTGTCTTTTATTAATTAATTTATCCTTAATTAATTCATTCTTAAAAATGTCTTCCATCAAGAAATTTCAAGCAGATAATATAAGGAAGCAAATCTGTGCTTTATATAATAATAACGAAGATTGGAGGGTACTTGCAAAAACTTTAGGCGTGAAGAAATCAACTGGCTATCGATGGGTATAAAACCAACAAATACCTGAACCACAACGTGGTGGGAAGCGAAAAATAAAAATTACTAATAAACATCGACTGTTTATAGAAAGATGTATTGAAGAAAATCCTAGAATAACTTTAAAACAACTGAGAGATAAATTTCAAAATAATTATGAAATTGTTATTTTTGCTGCGGAATGTCTGAGAAAACATTTAGATGGATTACTATACATATACGTTGAAACACATTCGAAGAGAGTCTGAAAGAGCAAACATTGAAAGTAATAAAAGAAAACGATGTGATTATATTCAAAAACTTTTAGAACATCAATCTAACAATGCACCGATACTTTACATGGACGAAACTAATTTTAACTTATACCTATATATCGAGAACCAAAGGTCGTCGTTCCAAAAAAGGAACTCGTTGCACTCACATTGCAGCAGGCAGTCGAGAATCTAATTTACATGTGATTGGGTGTATAGGAAATATGGGCTTAATTCATGATGAAATTATAAGAGAAGCATTTAAGAAACCAGAAGCAAAAGAATTTATGCGTCGTTGTCTTCGAAATGCTGAAAATAATGTACCGAACATCAATCGTAATGATAATTGATAATGCTCCTTGGTCATGCTGCCATTGAAGAAGTATTCCAAGAAGATGAATTGCTTAATAATCACCTACTAAGACTCGCGCTATATAGCCCAATGTTAAATGCAATTGAATATGCTTGGTCAAACCTAAAATCTGGAGTCAAAAGCGATTTAACTATTCAAATACCGCAAATCCTAGCTGATGAAGGCAGATCAAATTTGACGCACACCGAGTTCCGTCTAGTACGGCTAGAAAATATAATTCGCGCAAATATAACGAAGATGATTACTGTTCCTAATTGTAACCGACACGTCGCTCATATTCAAAAATTTATACCGGACGCGATAAATATGAATGATATGACTTTTTAATTAATACAGTAATTCGGAACTGTAATCATCTTCGTTATATTTTCCCGCATTATAATTTCTAACCGAGTTGCGTGTACTATGGCTAGAAAATATTACGGAATTATAAATTTTTAATTAATTAAGATATTTTTAATTAATTAAGATATTTTTAATTAATTAAGATATTTTTAATTAATTAAGATATTTTTAATAAATCTACTTTAAATTAACTGTAATAAATTATTTATTTTTTAGTCCCAATTTGAAATTGTTTAGTTTCAATTTTAAATTGTTTAGTCTCAATTTGAAGTTGAAAAGGTATAGTGTTCTGCCCGTACTCAGAGTGAGCACGCAAATTAATGAATAAGGAAAAAGTATGGTGGAATTTAAAATTCTGGTTGAAAGTCAATCGTAGTTTTATTCTCCTGTTCACCACGTCTACTACACTTTAAATCATACTCAAACTAAATTTTCAGAATTCAATATAAATATTGAATATACATACATATGTATAAATTTAATAATATAAAAATTATCAAAACCAATATGCTAAAAGAGTAAAGCTAAAAGTAAATTAAAATTATAGAAAGAATTTGTTACAACTGCCTATGTAGGTACTCATCAGTTCAATGTTTGGCACTTGATTCAATTGGCTTCCCATTTTATTAAGGTTTGGGATTGGGATATTCTTGTTTCAGTCGTTCAATAAATCACGTCCACTGTACTGTAATCTTCTGACCACCATCTCCTTTTAGAACATTTTCCTCAAACATTGTGTACGTACGACGAAAGATGCTGCTATGCACGTTAATTCAGTCGGAAAACATTTTTCAAACAAATATCCTATCAGATGTTTCAAAAAAGTTTGACAAACATTTGACAAACATATGACAAATATTTATCAAACAATTCTCAACTGCCCATAAATTTTTTTGTCAAATGTTTGACAAATGTTTTTTTTTTTTGGCAATATGTATTATGTGTGGATGCACCTTAAGTGTCAGTTTAAAAGTTATACACGTCGACAATTCTCTGAGTGATTAATTTGAATATTTAGATGACTTCATTTGATTATTATTCCTATTTGGACTGAAGACTGCAATTGATTCACGAATCATATACAGAATCTGATTATTGACTGTGACTATCTGTATCAAGTAGACATAGAAACATATCTGAACATTGAATCCATATGTATGAATGACTGGTTTAAGATAGAACTTATTTGAAATGAAATGAGAGTAAAATACTTTTTTTTAGCATATTTTACAAATGTCAACAAAAGGAAGTACAGAAAATGCCGAAAAGTAACATGCCCCCAGGTTTTGTATGTATGTTTTTTAAACTCACCATGCACATTTTTTGTTCTTTTTTTGGAGTCATATATAAAAGTTTATTCTGTAAAAAAAAAAAGGTTTACCTGAAGTACCGTTGGTAAATATGTATGTCTATTTGTTCGAGCATATTCATGAAAGTCAATCCCTTGTAAGACAAATATGCAACCTTAAACTTACGAAGCCTTTTGGCAATTTTGATTTAATAATTTTTTTTCGTTTTCCAGAATTTTTTAATTCTGTGCATATACATATTTCCGTATGTATGTAATTTGATTTTAATTCAGTATGCACTGCGGTCACTGAGGTGTTGGAGTCAACTTTGTCATCTGGCTAAATTACAGAGATATCTTTCGTCATTCCAATTCCTTTCGTAAAGCATTTGTAATTCTTTTGAGAGTCTCATATCGCAATATTGATAAATTAATGCAAATCTTTCTCTAAATAAACACTTAATTGAGACTTTAGAAGATATTATAATTCATATTAGTAAAAATATTAATTTATAGTAACATTCCTAGTCGTTTCTGATTATTCACTCTCAGCAGCTTCTAAGTCTCGATTGTATGTCAGCTAACGCGACAGTAGAAAGAAGATCTATAGGCTATCCTTGTTAAGATAAATCCATTTATATTTGTATATGTGTATGGGAATTGGAAAAATATTTGTTTAACTCTGATCAATCTAGTTTCGAACCTTAAATTTCTGTTTTGCACTTCTATGTTTTACCAATTGGTCAATAAAAGCCTTTTAAAGTCTTAGCTTAAGTCTGATGGCAAATACCTATACTTATGCCACATGTATATCGTTGTATACATATTCGAGAATGTATTATTAAATTGTGTCGAGCCTTCTTAAAAGGCGCTGTAGATTTATGTAATATGTTCACTGTTCACACTTTCAATCATATTATATTTCTCGGAAGGGAGTGAAAAATGTTCTAGCCCTTCAGACAACTATTTTCCAAGATTTAGTTCTCATCTTTATCTTCAAAAGGACATATCTGTACCATTTACGAGTTAAGATATTCAAAAATATTGATGACAAAAAAAAATTATCCAAAAAAGCTTACAAATATCAAAACCAGATTGTGTGACCAATGAACCAATTATAGAGGAACGTCTGAACGTTTTGAATGCTTTCTATTGACTTGGATCTCTGTAGAAGGAATGACTTGATGTCTACCCATATGTCATGTACACCCATTTTGAATGCTACATATAAGTTTCTGTGACCTATCACCTCTGGACACATCCAACCAATTGCAAAAGAAACTTTGGGGTAGTACCAGTGTCCAGTGTGCCTTTCATCGATTCGAGGTGCACCGTATGCAGAAATGCTGAAAGTATACAACTTCGAACTTTATCATCTGTTGATGAAATTTATGCAGGCATAAAATAGCGCACACAGACATTCACTATTGGCTATAATTTCCAGTGTACGAGTACTTATCATTCCGAGTTCACTGTTGAAGAGTCTACATCAATGATTTTCACTCAATATGGCATCTCCGAAAAGCTCCAAATCACAATGGTCTGAACTAGGGTTAAACATATCGGCTACTTGATTTAATCTGACGTTATCATTTGCTATGCAAAATGCAGAATAATGTCATCAAGGTGCAGAATAATCAATTGGATGCAAGTGATGGATCACGATGAGCTAAGCAAAAAAAAATTTATCTTCTATGATGGATAAATCTCATTGGTTTGTGTGGTCCTGGATATTAAAGATGCTATGAATCACTCTATAACTTCTAACTGATATACTCTATGATGATGACTTTATTATTTTCATATCAAATTAAAGAAACTCAAACCCTTTAGTTTAAACTTACTAAAACAAACTCTGCACACAATATTCAAACCTTTCTACATTGCATGCACTTTTTCTTTATATAAATTCAGCTGAAAACGCCGTAGGGTAGGCAATTTCCTTCATTGAATGAGCCTTTCAAGTCATTTTCATGGATATATGTACATAAGAAAAGGTGGAAACATCGCAAAAACTTCCATTTTGTGTACAGAAAGCGATAGACTGAAGCTTCTTAAATTCGATATGAAAAACTGATGTTGAAGCGATGCTTTGTAAAACAAAAAATAGTAATTAAATGAAAAGAAAAAATTGACTTAAAAATGGATAGGCCACAACCATTTTTAGACCTACACGGAAAACAATCACCCGACAAGCATTAAAGTGGAACCCACTGCGAAAAAGAAAAGGAGGAAAATTGCGACCAACTAGTTTGCATGATAATGTGTCCGTCTTCACCGCTATTATTTCAAAGTCTACCACTTGAAAGTTTGGCATTATGCGGGAATCGATTTTTTAGCACAATGTCCTAAGCATATTCTGAAAAGTACCCTTAATTTGGCCCGTGGGGTTATTTTAATTAATTATCTCGAAAATTATCCCTTTTTCAAGAAAAATTGTAGTTTATAAAATTTTACACAAAAAACCAGGGACCATTTCACAGATATTTAGATTTGAATAATCCCTAAATAAAAATTGGGTACACTACCAGGTGCACTACCCTCCTCTGAACCTAGCTGCTACCTGGGCCTTCATTTTGTGTCGTACCATATTTGTAAAAACACCAGATAATTACTCAAAATTAATTAAAAAAAAAAACAATAATATATACAAGCATTTTTCAAAGATTGTCGTTACAACAGGCAATAAAATCTACGTCTCTACCTGCTTCTTTTTAAGAAACAGATAAAATTTATGGGTGGGTCATCATTTTGTCGCAGAATATAATATTGTTACGTGCAATAGAAATTGAACAACAACAACAAGGATAAACAACTTTTATATTATCTGCAATAGAAAAGGACAAGCGACATCTATATAATACGGACAGAAACAACTTTAGGTTCGGAGAATCCACGTTTCTAGAATGGAATCTTCGGGAAGGTTCTGGACAATTTGTTGAGCACAGCGACAGCACCTGTCACCGCCAGGAGTGGGTCTTGTCTCAGACAGTGAAGTGAACGTAGTAAAAAGGTGAAAATGTTCTATTTGGATTGCGATAATTTGAAGTACCTACAGTACTAGTGATAATTAAATCAGATTTGATTGGGATTGTGAATTTTATAAAATGTAAATGGAATAAAAAAAAACTTTGAAATATTAGCTGCGTTTTTTTTTATCTCTCTGATCTGATTGGTTCAATTTTATGTACGTAAAACAACAACAATGCGTGTGACGATCATGAAAGGAATTGGGCTTCTAAGAGATCGATACGAATACGAAATACATCGGAAAGTTACTAGACTCTCGCAAATCTGAACTTACTACTTACTTACTTACTTTGTTTTGAAATAGACTGGGAAAGCCATGATGAAACCGATAACAGTGACGTAGAAGAATGTCCTCCATCTCGTGTGATAACTCTAATGGGAATGTCAAGTGCATTAAAAATATGTATGGGATGGTTACTTGACCTATATTTGATGAAAACTATCATGATCATTATAGAATCTTAAAGGTGAAAAGACTATAGACAAGCGAGACAATGCTACCGTGTTGTTTAGAGAAAAACATCAAAAGTCTGCGCAAACAAACTTAGAAAGGTTTTTCAACTTTAAACGTTTCTAAACCATACACTTTCAGAGAAAGACAGGACTCCACCAGCGTTACGGAAATATGCCTCGATTCTACGAAAAAAAGTCGAGGGACCTTTTTGTGTAGAATATTACTACAATTTTTTTCATATACCTACTTAAAAAAACAAAAATTAAATAGATTGAAATTAACCACGAGGAATAGGTTGACAATTTTTCCATATAAATTACAGATAAATATAAATATTGTAACTAATTTCGTAGTTTGATAATAACTATGAAAAATATTCAAAGTCAAGTTTTGGTCTGTATACATGGCGACATTATGTTAGAATTGTAATAACCAAGCAGCATACACTGGAATAAAAATATTAGTTAAAACGACAAATCACGATTAGTTGATTGCGCATTAGTAATTCCTGTAAATTGATTTGGAAAAATAATTAAGTAATTAATAAAATTGTAAGTGATAATTGGTTGGAAAACGAAATTTTTTGTATGGCACCCTACAAAGGAATTAGTCCCCTTCTTCAAATTAAATTTACTTTTTTCCAAAAAAGACCGTCTGCAAAATTTCAGCACTCTAAGTGAAAATTTTCTCGAGTTATCATGGTATGATCTAAATTATATACATTTTTCCGCGACTTAGTTTCCGTCTGCCACCATTTTCCCACCAATAAAATTGTCTGCCATTTTTACCATTGATCAAGAAATATAATTGTCTGCTGCCACACCAAAAATCAATCTTTATGAAATCACGTAACTTAACCGATTGTTATAATGCCTTCGAGGCCATCCCGCAGCGCCCTCCACCAATGAAAACCAGGCAGACTTCCAAATAAATTATTAACAATGTTAAGATGGTATGATAAGTTAGAAAATTTTGTTTGTGAAATGACGTAGGTAAGTATTTTGATAGCCAGCTCTTAGTCTATTATCTATTGTGGTTGTACTGACTAGATGTTCTGAGAACTAAATTTATCTATGACCGGATCTAGTAGAGGGATTCTGTTACTGAAATCAATTTGGTCAGGTACTAGAAAAGTATCATTCTGTGTCTTTCTGATTTCATAAATTTCATATTTTTCCATCTTTCAAGCAATGCAATAGTTCCATGTCGTTGAAGGTTTATTATCGCTAAACCGCTGCGCAAACTATTCTACCTGTCCTACTCGACAGGAAAATTTCCAACTGCTTGGAAACTAGCTCACGTTCAGCCTATTCCCAAGAAAGGAGAGGGTAGCGATCCCTCAAATTATCGACCAATTGCAATCACTTCTTTTTGAATCTATCATTAACTCCAAATTAATGAAGTATCTGGAAACCAATCAGCTCATCAACGATCGCCAATACGGCTTCCGGCACGGACGCTCATCTGGAGACTTGCTGACTTTCCTTACGGAACGGTGGAATCGTAGTCTTCACAATTTTGGTGAGTCCAAAATCGTTGCTCTAGATATTTCAAAGGCCTTTGATAGAGTCTGGCATTCAGCCCTTTTAGCCAAACTCAAAGCACTTGGTCTTTCCCCTCCTCTTCTATTATGGATTGAAAGTTTTTTATCTTATCGCCAAATACGAGTTGTATTAGATGGCGTTATATCTGATCCTCATCCTATTAATGCCGGTGTCCCCCAGGGCTCTGTTATTTCTCCGACTCTATTTCTAATCTTCATTAATGATCTGCTTTCCCTTACTTTCAATCCTATCCATAGCTTTGCTGATGACAGTACCCTTGATTTCGCATACTCCTTTGACACCCTTGCGGATTCCAGAGGGAACGCCGCATGTGTTAAACGAGACTGCATGATTAGATCATTGAATAACGATCTTGACAATATTCTCGCTTGGGGCAAAGTGAATCGCGTCGAATTCAATGCATCTAAGACCCAAAGCTGTCTCATCTCATTAAAACAAGACCATCACTTAACCACTCCCGTTTCGATTGATGGTGCATTAATTTCTGAATCACCGTCACTAAGAATTCTTGGCATTAATATTTCCAGTAAGTTAAGCTGGACAGATCACATCTTCTCGGTTGCCAAAGAAGCATCCAAATGTCTTGGTTTTTTGAAAAGGTGTAAGAAATATTTCATCCCATCAAATATAGCGCTCCTCTACAAGTCCTACATCAGACCCAGAATGGAATACAATTCCCATATCTGGGCCGGGGCTGGTCGCACAGCCTTAGCTTCATTGGATATTGTCCAAAAGAGAGCCTGCAAGCTCATTGGCGATGTGGCAATTACTCGTCATATCGACTCGCTCGAGCACCGTCGCAATGTTGGATGCCTTTCGCTCCTTTATCGCTATATGCATGGCCAATGTTCTGATGAAATATCTAGTCTGATCCCTTGTAGAATAGTTCCTGCACGCAATACCCGCGCTGCATCCCGCGCTCATCCTTTTACCCTTCAAATTACCTTCGGCCGTAGACTTAAATTCCGTGATGCTTTCTTATCCCGAACTGTGCGAATGTGGAACAGTGTACCATCTTCTGTCTTTCCTCCGGCATACAACCTGCAAAGGTTTAAGGGCGACATACATCGGCACCTCCGCCGCTCTCCTCATATCCCTTAATCCTTTCCCTATCTCCTTCCTGCCACGCTGTACTTTGCATCATAGGGTAACCCCTGAGCTTGGCTTAATAATAATAATAAAAAAGAAAAGATGTTTTGCAAAGCCAGAGTTCGGTTTATTGAATTTACTAGAATTTATGTGTTCAGACAATCTTGTCTTAAGAGATCTTTTTGTCTTCCATATACTGGGTGGCGCAAAAGTAATGACCCTATTTGGTTCAGCTAAAATTTCTTTTCTAAATTAGAAAACTAGAATTAGTTTTTTATATATGTACATATATTTGTGCCATTAAATTTCGTCTCACTAGGATTTGAAGATGATGTCTCTTAAATGGTGACCTCCAGAGTTGATGCACATTTCAGCCCTATTTATGACATTTTCCATAACTTGCCGTAACACTTCCAGCGATATGTTCCTTATTTCTTGATGAATGTTTTCCTTTAGGGCTACGAGAGTCTGTGGCTTCTTCACATACACCAGTGATTGCAAATACCCCAAAGAAATAAGTCTGAACAGGTCAGATCGGGTGATCTTGCAGGCCAAGGCAAATCGCCAAAACGATAAATAACACGGGCTGGAAAAGCGTCCTTCACAAATTCCATAGTGTCGCGCGTTTTGTGTGCGTGGCGCCGTCTTGTTGGAACCAGATATGCTTCAGCCCAAATCATCCATCCAAACAGGGTATCAAGAACTCACGTAACATGGTTCTGTAGCACTCGCCAGTGACAGTTATCGCATTGCCTGCAGCGCCTTCGAAAAAATAGGGTCCGATCGCTCTTTCCGAACAGACGCCACATCATAAAGTAACTTTTAGTGGGTGTAAAGGTGTTTCTTGAATAATGCACGGATTTTCAGTGCCCCAGAGGCGAGTATTGACATGCCCCGAGAGATGGAAATGCGCTTCATCACTCATAACCAATTTTGAAAAAAAAAATCATCCTCTTCAAGGTTGAGGTATATGACGCGCTGGCTGTACTCTAGACGAGCTCGATGGTCAGTAGGCAGCAGCTGATGAGTTATCTGAGTTTTATATGGAAACATCTTCCAATTTTTGACCAAAATATGCTGCAGAGTCCGCCACGTCGCCTCGTTGATATTTCTGGACACTCTTCCACATCTTCGGGCACAGCATCGATATTTTTGGTTGAACGACCTGTTCTTGGTCTGCCAGACTTAGGTCTATCCAATGTTGAGCCAGTTGCTTCGAGGCGTGTGGCAATGAGGGCCATTTTACGACCAACCGGTGCAGGACGGCGGGGAAATCGTCGACGAAATTCACGTTGGGTTTTTATCACTGATGAATTATTGCGTAAAAATATTGACACGATTATTCCACGTTCTTGGGGATTATAACGGCCGATGTTTATTTTTAGTAATTTTACATTTGTTTACTACGCAATTTTCAATGTCAGAATGACAGGAGATGTCATATAAAAAATATATAAGTAATTTCTATAGTGCCAGTACTTTTGCGCCATCAAGTATAAATAGCTTAGCAATCGTTACAGTTTAGTTTCTAAGCTCCACTTTTATCCAATGTATCAACCTTAGGTTTTAGCAAATTTTTAGGAGTATATCTATTGGAAAAGTCTGGTATGATATTAGCATTTTTCAATATAATTTTGAATTTATTAGATAAACCTTCGACGTATATGTGGAATTTTCTTGTATTTGGCATCTTGACTATTACCCCACACTGAAGGGTAGATGGAATCGACAACTTGATTGAAAGATTTCTTCTTGAGAATACAGATAATTGCACTCTCTTTATATCCATTATTTAATGCTATGGTCAAAATGGTGGACATTATTAAAATAAGCTACACTAAGAGAAACTTTCAATAGTCTTTAAATCATTCTAAGGGTGGCAAGAGTTATTTGGAATTACAGTGTAAGAAAGTATTGGTTTTATGAAAATATTTTATTATTGCCTATTTTAAGCGTCAGATCTAAGAAATTGATTTTATCATTGCCTTGTTCTACAGTAAATAAAATGTTTTTGTCTAATTTATTCAGAATTTTACTCATAAAATTTTCAAGTTGTTGTTTAGTAGCCGTCCAGATGCATAAAATATCGTTTACATATTTTGTCCAAAATAAACTATTTTTTCAAACAGGAAGATCAGAATTAAAAAGCTCATTCTCTAGATTGCATATAAGAATTCAAATAAAAAAGCTGAAAGAGCCGAACCCATAGCCAAACCATCACTCTGAACTGAATATAAAATTTCTCATTAAATTGGAAATAATTTTGGTCAATGCACAGATCTATTAAACTAATCTATTGCACCGTTTTATTTTTGTCTAAGATTTCTGTTTCAATTTCTTCGTAGTAAACATTTTTTAATTTAATAGAAGGAATCGACGGAAACAAATTACTAACATTAAATGAAATTAATTTATCGTTATTAGTAATAAATAAAACTTCAGTTTTGGTAACCAATTTTTGATTGACAATTTAGTTTCAAAGTTGGTTGTTCGTCAATTTTTAGGGTTTATTTTTAATATTTATCTATTATTTGTGGTTGAATGAAACCAATTTTTTTGGTTGGCGCATTATCAACTATAGTTTTTCAGTTATACATTTTACCAATTTTTTTTCCTCTAAACAGTAATAATTTTCGAAATAGTAATTGTAAAAGACTAAAATTTACTCGCTTTCACCCCCTAAAACAACCCCCGGCTAAAATTAAGAATATTTTTCAGGATATGCTCATGACATAAAAATAGAGGCCTCCACAAAAATCCCAGGCTTGTTTGATCGGAATTTTTTCGTTTGATGGATCACAAAGGCATAAGAATAACAAAAAGGTTGATGGTTTTTGTGTTTCTGATCATTACGACGAAGAATAGAATAGAATATTTGTGTATTTGGAAGATATACTACAAGATTTACAATATTTTTCTTAATACCAATTTGAGTGGAATACAATAATACAAGGGAAAATAAAAAAAAAATCTAAATTAAATGTTAAAAATACAACAGCAAAAAAATTGGAAAACAGCGATTGATATTAGATGAAGAAAAGCTAAATAATAATAATAAACACTAATAACAAGTAAATAATGAATAAATAAGTAAAATTAAGATGAAAAACATAATAAAAAACGAAACAAATGCGAATGAATAAATACGATAATAATAAAATAATAATAATCCGCGCGTACGGGCCATTATAAAAAGAAAAGACAACAAAGCTACTTATGTCAAGAAATTTACAAGAAGATGCCTGAAAGTGCCAATCGAGTTAGCCTTCTGGATGTTTTGTGGTAATGAATTCCACATTCGAGTAATTTGAACGATATAAGATCTATCAAAAACCGAGGTCTGAAAACGTGGAATTAGCAGTTTGTAACCTCTGTTAGAGTTCAAGGGTTGAAACATGGTCCTCAAGTAAGCGGGCTGAGAGTTGTGAAGTAAGTTGAATAGGAAGAGTAATGCTCTGCGCCTTAGATATACTTCAATACAGCAACCTAGCAGTGCAAAATTCAGATCAGACACATGATCGAGCCTTCGTAACCCGAAAATAAACTTTACACAATCGTTAAATGCAACATGTAATTTTCTGGAGCAGTGTGAATCTAGTATCGGGAAAACAAGTGAACCGTGTGTAAAATGCTGTAATATTATAGGATTAAACAGATGACAACGTATCTTGGAGGAAAGCATTCTAGCAGACTTCATATTAGAGTTTAAGGTGATTCCGAGGTTACGGACTTTATCCACGTAGGGAATTGAAAAACCATTCAAAAGATTAGGAGGAAGTGATGAAGAGTCAAAAGTACCAAAAGAAAAACCGATACATTGTGGCTTACTTGGATTAAGTTTAAGTTTATTGCCAATCGACCAGGTATATATGTTATGTAAATCGCAGTTCATCCGAGCCACACAGTCTTCGATAAGACCCGGAGGACGACTGAAATAGACCTGAACGTCGTCAGCATAAATATGAATGTTTATATCTTGTATTATTTCAGGCAAATCATTAATGTATAGGCTGAAGGGTATAGGACCAAGAAAGGAAGTTTGAGCAATTATTGTCCCCAAGGGTAACCTTTTTCGATCGCCCGTTTAAGAATTTCTTGATTAAATGAACAACTCGACACGAAAAATGGAATTTATTAAACAATTTATCTAGCAAATTTACATGGCAAACACTGTCGGAAGTTTTGGAGAAGTCTAAAAGCGCCAGAATACAAATCTCTGTTCTATCAAGTGCAACGCGTATGTCTGTTGTGACTTTAACGAGAGCACTTTCGCAACTATGCTTTGGTCGAAACCCAGATTGACAGCTACATATAAGATACATATATAAACATAAAATTTGCAAAAGTATACTACTCTACGGCTTAAACTGCGACAACATTAGTAGTCTTTTACATTGCAACCTCTTACCTAGGAGAACAAAAATTAATTTTTCTAATAAAAAGAAAAGAAAAATTTTCTCATCACGTACCTACAACTGTTATAAAAGATTACCTACAGCCTATGTACGAGGTACATATACATGATAGACCTAGGTCAAGGTCAAGTATCGTGTAGAATTTTAATAACTTTCCTAGATGTAAATACATATATTATTGCTACCTGTTGACAGACTCCAAATTTACTAAAACATTTGGCAACAAGGTGACCTTATTTTACCCAGAAACTTTGGATGGTAACTGGTAAGAAGCTATTAAATATTTCAGTTGTCTTGGAGGGTTTTGGTGGGGGCGAGTAATAAATATTTCTTACGAAATGAAAGTGAAAAGACAATTCATAAATATTAATATAATTTGTAAGAAGGCATTCTAAATAAGTATTCTTATTGGATTTGCACCCCTAATTTCGTTTTTACTGATAGGTGACACGAACCGTCGAACAGTTATATAATGTGAACTGTATTTTAGTAATTTTTCCTTCAGGACAGTATAGCGTAGCAGTAGTTAAAACATGAACAAAATTATTCTCGGTTTAAGTTAGATATGTAGGTACATAATATGCTTTGTGGTGAAAACGAGCAGGAAATTATCACATAAAGCTAAATTAGTAGTGGTAATATATTGTTAATGAATACCTATTCAATTCGTCCTCATTACTATCAACATTCACATGGAAAACTTTCTACATTAATGATACTGTGGCCATTCACACCAAAAATTAGAACAAAAACTTCTTCAGCATTAATATCGTAAAAGGTGTCATTAAAGCATCATAAAAGTACTGTCGATATCATAATTAATTCTTGTCTCGTTGATGACAAATGACACAGTTGAAAACATTTCTACTGCTATAATTGAAACATTATACGGAGCACAGATAGAGATTTGTAATATGTGAAGTCAAATCGATGTAAAATTCAGCATTGTACGAAGAAGGTGGCAGTGCTGCTTTTGAAATTTTACTCATGTTTATCTTGGAAATATTTCCAAAGGATCTAAATTTGCCAGATTCTATTTGCACAACGAGACTAGACTTCTTTGAGAGTCTTTAAGAATTGAGAGGTGAAATGATTGCACGCTAAACCAATACTCCTCATGAAGTGGTTCGTAAGGAAAGAAATATGGATTTCAATGCTTTAAGAATATCTAGTTTTTATAAGCTTGAAGCTATTAAGTTTATGGGGATAGAAAAAATAAATTCAAATAATTTCGAAAATAAAATTATTGTTGATAAACTGTGGATATTAATTGAAGTGTGAGCCTATAGATAGAGGAATGAATCACGGTAAGAACTACCAGGTTATAGCTCAATATTTTTACGTGGCTTGTTACTTAAATTTTGTGATTAGACTATTTACCGCAAGATGTCGCGATCTGCCACATGTTATTTTCTTATTCTGTCCCGATTTTTATGTTGCAGTCTTGACAAGTAAAAAAAAAAATGTTGGTTTTCTGTGTTTTTTTTTGCGTCTTTCCTTAAAAAATTGATGTTACATGCGAACATTTTTCAGATATTAGTTTTTATGATCTTGAAGTGACCGTTGACCGTTGCGGTACCCTCGTGCGTATAAAATATGTAGAAACAATATATAAGGCAATATAGAAATTGTATTGCTGCTGTAGAATGGTGGTTCAATAGTTCATAGTTGCTTAAGGAAGAGAGATAAGAAGTCATATCATAAGCGCTGCGTTAGAGGCTCTTATGTTGCTCACTCTTCCATTTCGTTTAAGCAGTCCAGTTTTTTTGAATAGGTTTAAGAGCCCACGGAGTGGTCTGTCAAGCAAACTCATGGTTTAGTTGTGACTTACCATTTCCATTCTACATCGGCTGCCACTGTTGTTGTAGTTGAACCTTGTGGTTCAATGAATATCACCAATATGGGTAGTTCGCTCAAGGACGATCTTCGAGAAGAACTTTCTGCTACTGTTGTTATCTAAAAATCGTTGAAGTAGTACGAAACATGTTGTTCGAGGACAATCGTTTCACTAGCAAGGTTATTGAGTCACCACTGTGGGCATAGCCATGACCTGAATGAAAACAAACTTGCATGAGTATCTGACCACCAGGAAGATTTATGGATACCACACAATTTGATTGAAGTGCAAAACAAGGCATGAGTTGAATGGTGCATATGCTAAAGAAATTCAACCCAACGCCAAAAGCAATGTTCAGCATTGTAGACGGTGATGAAATTTAGATTTTCTGCAATGAAGGAGGAATCAATCAAGGATTTTAATTTATCCGAGTCGCAAGCAGATAATCTTGTTAATTTTTATAGCGTAGGAGGAAATTTATTTTTCTGCAACAATTTTCCAGCCCTTTTTGAAGTTTTGGGAATAAAACAGAATGCCGAAGAATACAGACTGAAAAATATACTAAATACTTGTCTGTTGCTGTTGGGGAAAAGTCATGGTATGGGACACATACGTTATCCTACCTTCTTCGAAAAAAATCAATTTATTCTACTCCTCTACATACAAGGATGTCTTGTCTAAGCTTTTACAACCGGTGGCTACGGATAGGTCATTAGATAGAGTACTCAAAAAATTTATGTGGAAGTATTCCTAACAGATTCTGTGTGGGTCAATCAAAAGGCCGCACACAGTTTCGTCGTTCTCTTGTCCGAGTACAAGTTTAAAAGCAGAAAAGTCGATAAATTTACAAATTTGTTAGCTGGTTTTTTAAATAACTTTTATCTACTCACTAACCCCTGACTAAAAAACTTCGTGCCTGAGAGTGCCGTTCGTGACAAAAGAGTTTTAGGATAGTAAACGTGGAGGGATTTACATTATTTTTTGTGATGAGAGAGAAAGAGAAAGAGTGAAGAGTCGAGAGTGGAGAGTAGAGAGTGGGTAATGGAGAGTCAAGAGAGCAGAGTGGAGAGTGGCGAGTGAGAGAGTGTATAGAAGTTATGCCTAAGAAATAGAAAATAAAATTTATTAAAAAAAAACTTTTAAAATAAATAACTTTTGTAAATAAAATGCACTAAAAAATAAAAAAATAAAATAAATTTCTTTCTCAGTGATTACACAAGAAAAGTTTAATTGCAAAATAAGAAATGCTAGAACTCAGATTAAATCTTAAAAGTTTGGGTTGCAGTTACACAATTGTAATTATAAAAAAAAGACGGGTAGAAATATAAAGTAATAGATAAAGATTTTCAAGTATTTGGGCAGGTTGGAATAGAAAAATTTTGTTCAGACTATGCATTCTTTTAAAAAACTCTATCTGGAATTCTTGCAAGAAGTACATCCCATAATAGAGTAAATAACGAACAATTTTTTGATTGCCTAAGCATTACCTATCAATTGCCATCGACTGTAAAACAATGGGACACCCTGTATAAAACTGAGTCTAATTTTTTTTAAACACTGAATACAATGCTTTCAGATACCTAAGGGAAAAAAATTTTCAAAATTAATTTAAGTGAAAATAATGGTTGGGTTTTTTGTTTGGCCACAAATCAACGAATTTCAGGATGTTCACGAAAACTAGGTACCTAAATCTACCACGATTTCCATAATAGTAATTTTCAGAAATTTCTTGGGCAAGTATACTAGCAGGCTATAAAAAATTGATGGAAAATATGTTAAGAAACACTAACATTGTGAGTTGTAAAATATTTTACTAAAAGTGTATATTTTGCACTCTCAAATTTATTTGGATTTAATTGAATTAAATGTGGGAGCAATTAACATTCATAACATCTTGGGAATAAAACAGTATCAAGGAAAGTGAAATTCAGCTATAGTTGCTGATTACTATGCGTTGGGTGCTTAAATGGGAATCTGTTAATAGAAGCAAAAAAAGAAAATCAAATGGAAGTCATTGTTTTTTTTTGTTTATGACTTTTATAAAATATAAATCATCATAAAGCATCATAAATCTTTAATTTATGTTGCCCCATGCGGGATACGGTACTCGAACTCACAATTTTTAGAATCAATCTATGTAGATTGAATAAAAGAATTTTTTGAGATTGTTATTTTTACGATTCGAAATTCAATTGTTAAATACAAGAGAAAAAAGCAATCGCCTGGTTGGAAAAGAAATCTGTCTCGTTAGTTTAGAGATAAGGATAGTCATACAGAAAGCGGAAGGTCCCGTCCTCAAAAACCAGGAGGAGGCGGTTATTTTTTTTCTTCGCTTGTATTTAACAATTTAATTTCGAATATTGAAAATAAAAATCTTAAAAAATTGTTCTATTCCAAAAATCTTTAATTTGATATTTTAAAAATTTTTTAAATGGCCGGAATTAGTTAATAATATAAGAAATTAATAATGTTGTGCATGCTTTATCAAAATCAGTTGTTGTCATTTCGAAAATCGATAAAAGTTCAAAATATGTTGGTTGAAGGTGAAATTTTGTTTACATACTTTTGTAAAGATCAAAGTTCTTATTTCGAAAATACACCAATTCCAGGTAACTCCTTATTAGTGTTGTCATACTTAAATTCAAGTTTCGATTCATGTCTGGTCAATAGATTTTATTTACCAAAAACAGGAATATTGTATGAGAAAGTTCACGTTCGATATTTCAAATAAAAATCCATAAAATATCTCTGAAAACATATTTCGTTGTTCATAAAGGGCGCCGTTCTATCAAAGAAATTATTTACTTTACTACAAATACAGAGCCGAAATTTAATTAGTGTAATTTTATGGATAGATGTATTTCTGCTTAGTGCAGACTTTCAAATGTTTTCCTCCGTTGGAGAGCATAAATATTTTTTAAGCTTCTCCTAATTAATATTGAACAAAGAAATTTACACAAAACACCCACAAATTTGACAAGAATACATAAGTATACGTACATTAGTTGTAAAATACAATTTTGGTTCAAGAAAGAAGCCATTTCGATAAAAATGATAATGAAAATAACGAACTCATAAGTCTACAAGACTCCTGGCATTGCTGTTCTGAAATCGATTATTTCATACCTGAAATTATTATTTGTGAATTATTTTAATAATAATCTCAACTTTTTGAAAGGAAAAATATCTACCAGGATGATTTAATTAATTATTTCACAGCTGAACTTCATAATTCCCAACCCCCCCGTTTCAGCCTCTTACAACACAATCTGTTCATGATTTCGTCAATAAATTAATCCACATGATTTCGCGTGTAGCTAAGGTATATTTTATAAATTCTACGCTCTAGGTGGTATCTGCCAACATTTTGTTGTTATTTTTGTCATTGTGAAAGTGTATTTAATTTAATGAAACGTCCATAAGTAGGTTATTGTGTTACCTTGCTTTGTTTTTTTTTTATTGTTCTGATTCACATGCAGAACCACAACACTTAAATACATACATGAAGTTGGTATACAACGTGTTGTTTGTTCATGATTTTTCGGTTTATTTAAATTTCTGTTAAGCTTTGTATTCTGTACTATATGTAAATATATAGGTATGCAGAGCACAGACAGCAAATCCTTTGCGATGCGACACTCTTGACATTATGTTCCTGTCCGTCTGGGTTATTGCAGTTGAATGAGAATAGAACATGAGAATGAGAATAAAATACACTTTTTCACCTTGACAAATTTAATTTCATGCACTAGCTGCAGCTATGCAGCTCTGAATAATGTGGCTGCAAAGTTTATTTGTAGAAATTTTATTTTGTTTGTTGACGCAATAAATTCACTAAAGTTCTATCTAATACCGAAAGTACCCTAACCCTTGATTTACATGGTAGATTAGTTGCTTTACAAGCAGCATAAATTGAAATGATGCAATTCGAGACAAAAATTTACATTGAAAAGAAATACACATGTAATAAATTCAACAAATCCAAATAAAACAGTTTTTTTTTTTGGTAAAAACAATGAAGTAATTTGGCATTTCATGAAAAGGTCTAGCCATTTCGCGAAGTGCAGACGGATAGTGCATCAATAGTACACTAAGTGGCTTAAATCTTCCATCGATCCATAGTTATAGACACTTTGTGAATTGCCTATTATTATTTATGCCGATGGTGAGGGTGTTATAAGGTAAAATAGTGAAATATCTTCTATTTAAATTACTTTAATTATATTATATGTTAACATTATAAAATTATATAGATTATATTAGACATTATTATAGAAACGGTGTATTTGTAAGAAAATGAGGTCTTATGCAACAGTAGATGCCATAACATCATATCACTTGAATTCTGAGGTTTTAAGGAATTTGATTTTCGTAACATTATGCAATGTGTGTATGGCAACCCTTCGAAGGAGTTACCCGATTTATCCCATTTTCGAACTTTTTTTTTTATTAAAAAAGCCCGTATGCAAAATTTCAGCTCTCTCGAGTTATCGTGAGGACGGACAGATAGACGGACGAATAGACAGATGGACATGCAAAAATCAAAATAACTTTTAATCCAATCTATTTTGCTCTACCATCATTATTTTGGAATGATAAACTTAGTATATCCTATAGATTTCATCTAGGGTGTAATAAGGAGGAAGAATACGTTTTCGTTTCGCACAGATCACGCATTCGAAAAGGTGCTGTATCGGAAATTTTAAGTGCTGTTAATTTAAATTAGTCAAACAAAGTTGGTGTGGTTTATTAAAAACAAACAAAAAAGCTAGAATTGGTCTAAGACCAATTCTTATGATACCCTAGATGAATGCCCGTATTAAATTTCGTATGGTCACCGATCTATTCAAGTATTGATTTTGAAGTTGTTTTTCGCATATATTTTTAGAACGGTTTGTCGCACAGAAAAAATTATTATAACCAATTTTATAGGATTTCGTATTCTGCAGAAGTTTTTAGTACAATAAAAATGTCTTGGACTGATCGTTTTCAAAGTATACGTAAAAAACCGAAATTTTTATATGGCAACACCAAGAAGGATTAGCCCGATTTAGTCCATTTTTAACATTTTATTTGCTAATGTAGTAAAAACATCATGTACGAAATTTCAGCTCTCTACGTCAACGCGTTCTCAGGCAGTGTCCAAATATATAGCGGAAAACGAAACTTTTATATGGCAACCCCACGAAGGAGTTGCCCGATTTGTCTCATTTTCGAACTTAATTTTACTTTTTTTTTTTTTAAGTCCGTGTACAAAATTTCAGCTCTCTAAGTATACGCGTTCTCGAGTTATCGTGCGCACGGACGGACGGACGGACATGCATTATTTCGAGGTGTTACAAACGGAATGACAAACTTAGTATACCCCTATGATTTCATCGGGTATATTTGCGAAGCGCACAACCCAAAATTAATCTAATCAAAAATACTTTGCGAAGCGCACACCTATTGTTAAGGGATTACGCATTGTTCTAGCACATATCTTTACCTGCCCTAAGTAATATACCCCCATAGGATATATTTGCCAAGCGCAAAGAAATACACACCCAGGCAGGCACACACACACAGGCAGACAGGCACACACACACACACACAGAGGCAGGCTGGCAGGGGCACACACACGCGCGCTTGGCTCCGCGCGCGTGTGTGTGCCCCTGCCAGCCTGCCTCTGTGTGTGTGTGTGTCTTTGCGCTTGGCGCAGAGCGTACTCCTCCTATTGATATTAGTGGTTTAAAAACTTAACTTAACTTACATAGATCAGGCAAAATTCATAGATCAGGTAAAGATACGTGCTATAACAATGCGTTGACCTTAACCATAGCCGCGCATTTCCAAAACAATGCGTAATCCCTTAACAATAGGTGTGCGCTTCGCAAACTCCTGCTTGTGCGCTAGGAGAAGTGTTTTTTTATGGCTTGTGCGCTTCGCAAATACACCCATTTCATCTAGGGTATAAAAAAGGACTTAAGAAATTAAAAAGGTATAAAGAAAAAGGGTGAATTATCTACTCACTGAGTGTAATATGGTAGTGTTAATGTTTAGTGTAGTGTAGCATATTTTAATTTTATTTAAAATTTATATTAAATCAAGATCTCTTGAGTTGCTGCCAGATTGTAGTTGTAGTGCGGAGGTGTATCGTTTGGTGGGTCAAGGGCGGATCCAGACGTTTGCTCTAGGGGGAGGGGCGATCGCGCCCATCGCCCCTTATAACCGCACTTGCCTTCAGTTGTGGACCGATTTGTAGAGCTTTCTCTTTTCGTTTCAGCATGAAATTTCATTAGCATTCAGATATCGCCGGAGTTCTTTTATTTATATAATATAAGTTTCTGATCCCGTAAGCATAGTAAATTTAGTCTCACATAAAATAGACATTATACACCTCTTGATTGTCTTACTGATGGTGTTTTTCATATAAAGGTCGCTTGCATTTAGTTCAAACATTATAATTTCCTGTGTTGCATTAAATGCATTAAATGGTTAAAGAAATTTTCGGGGAATGCTAATTAGGTAGGTTTAATATATGTATAAAATTAAATTAAATATTTGCAGGAAAACTGAATCTGAGATTAATTACCCCGGCTATCATAATTTTCCCAACATACTACATTTCATCAAAATACCCGGCTTTGTGAACTTTCGATCACATAAGAGTGCAAAAGTTTTGCTTGTTACTGAAAATTCCTTACTGGTATAATTTTAACTTTTTTGAGAATAATTTATGACTAAAAAAGAAAAAAATAATAAATATAAGAAATAACTTTTTAAAAAAACTATCTAGAGTTTTCTATTTAATTAAATATTAAAATTATATTAGATTTATGTATAAATTTAAAATATTCATGGTACACAAAGAAAGCAAAGTCAAAGCAAAGTAATTTAATTAAGTATTTTTATAAACATTAGGAGTTGCAAATTTCATCGTTATTCACTTTAGTTTTAAAACTGAAATTGTCCAGATTCCGATACTGTGAAAAATTTGCCAATGCACACGATTTAAAAAACTCACCGTGAGGGAAAGTGTACACTTGAGTGTTGAATGAAAATTTGTCTGTGCTGAATGTTGTTTGTGTGAGAAAATAGTCTGTTTGAAGAAGTTAAATTCAGTTATAAGAAATGAGAATTCACTAGTATTAAGGCGACTACGGCTTAGAAAACGGTAAAATAAATAATATAACAAATAATTTTGAAAATAACGCTTGACAAAAACTCACAGGCGGGAAGAAAATATCAGTTAAAGCGTACAAAATTTTGACAGAAAAACTCATTTTCATTTTTGCGGAATTGAAACACCACAAAATTTTGTGTGCACGCGTAAGCTCATCGTTGCAGAATGCGACCCCAGATCTTGCTTTCTTTGTATACCTTGAAAATTTTAAAGTTTATACACAAATGTAATATAATTTTAATATTTAATTAAATGCAAAATGAAGGGAAACTCTAGAGAACTTTTGTGATGTATTCACTAAGTGAAGGGAGAAATTATTTTCTATTTTTTTAATGCGGATTTGGAAGCAGTCTTTTTTAAAAAGATTTTTTTTGGTATTTTCTATTTCATTTGATTAGAGTATAAATTTTGATTTATTGGAGCTCGAGGGAAGGGGGAGGGGGTGGCGATCGCCCCCTGCTGTAACCACCCTGGTAAGGGTTGGGTTTTCTCTTTACTGTATTTAAGGATGGTTCTCCTCCTTATACCATGATGAAGTCATTTAAATCGCGAATGGCGTCATATAAACCCCGTGATTATGAAGATGAAGCTTCCCTCTACTCGTTTAGCGATTTCATGGTTTCAGTTCTGCTATCATCTTGTGACTCTCACTTGACGATGCAACTCACGAAACGAGCACTCTCCTAGAGTTAATAAGTGGTAGAACTGGCAGCTACATTGTATGAAACTGTAATAAAATAATAGGCACACACCTATTGTTTTAATATTTACAGGTATACGGCAATCCACCACAGTTGCATTTCGGAATCCCTGGCCATATAACTAATTACAATACAACTACAAATATTGTTGCAGAATACTTGTAGAAGAATATGAAGAAATTTTATTTTTAACGATTCTAAATTAAATTATAAATACAAGAGGAGAAAACAACCGCTTCGTCGGGGTTTGAAGCCGGGATTTTCCGCTTTCCACTGCTCTTACCATTCCGGCTTCAAAAACCGAACGAGGCGCTTTTTTCTCTTGTATTTAACAATTATTTGGAATCATAAAAATAAAAATCTCAAAAAATTCTTCTATTCCATCTATGACTGATTCTAAAAATTGTGAGCTCGATTCTAGGTATGGCGAAAATAAATACAAATATTGTGTTATAAAAATAAAATTAAATGTTTGACTGTAAATGACAAGTCTTCTTCATTTTTGTTTTCTGTTCTTTTTTCTTCTCTCTCTAAATTTCAATTGTAATTTCATTTTGATATATTACAATAGCCAAGCAGTTAGGCAATTTCCTTCCGAATTTCCAGTTCTTTAGCCATTGCAAGCCCTTTTTATCTATAACTTATATTAGGTGTTGTGGAACTCTTTCATCATAATCTATTTCAGTTCTACCAATTCATCTTCATTAAATTCGGCATCTGCCATTATTTCGTCAAGTCCATTTTAAACCATATCATCTAATTTCTCTCCTCCTTACTAGAGGTGTCAATCTTGTAATCTCTGAATATTCGTTCTGTAATATTGGAATTTCATATTCACTTAAAACCATCTGGCACATAGATTTCCAGCAGGATTTCTATAACGCATTGTTTTAAATCAATCTAGAATAGAGTATTTTTCCAAACTATGGTCAAGGGGTTGGATCAGTGATGTTGATTATCATGAAATAAATCTAAGGCTAAATCCATAATATTGTCAAAAAGTAAAATTGCTTTAAAACTCTTCCTAAGGGCAACATCGGGAACAAAATCGCTTTTGGGTTTAAGCAACGATTAATAACCATAAGTATTATCAGACAATCACCTGAGACCAGTTCCGTAGAGTGCGGGGTGCAAAGGAGGGCATGGCCCCAGTCGGCACAGATGTAGGGGGCGGCAGAAAGCGGCCGAGATGGCTTATCCTGTCTGCAGCATCTGGCTATAGTCATAGAAAAACTAATAACATACAAAGAGTGCGCAAATAGAACAAAAACCAGTAACGATTCGCTTGAATATAAAATCGACGGTGCCTCAAGGATGCCTCGACTTGATGACGTAACGAAAGGGTAAACGAGCAATGCCTCACTTCCAATATAAATTCAACGATTTAAAACGAAAAATCTTTTCTTTATGTAACACATAGACTAACTGGTTTTAGTAGCTTTAGAGTTTGGCCGAAAAATATGCATTCCTAAGGTCTGCAATAATATTGGGTGTGGGTGATGATGAATGCAACCTCGACCAAACTCCTCAGGATATTGATAGAGAAGAGTATAAACTTGAGTGCATGTATCTAAGGGCTTTCATAGTTACAGCAGACTGTAAGAAAGAACTTATAGATTCCGGCTCACTGGGTTTATTGACGTTTGAATCCAAACTTTAAGAAGAATAATCTAATATATTTATAACACTGACAATATTCCTCATAGTTGCCAAAAATAATGACTGTTGTTAGAAAAGCTTCACTAAATTGAAACTGATTAAAAATTATTTAAGATCTACAATGTCCACGTTGAAATTAAAAAAATCTACCTATTTCGACAATTGAAAAAAGATAGTGTTTCTTCTCGAGAATTCCTTCTGGAGAATTTCTCGAGAAAATAGCATAATTTGTTTTCCTCATTTCTCGAGAAAATAGTTTATTGTCGAGAAAGTCGCCAACTTCCAAGTCGCAACCAGGATATCGGAGATTTTTGTTTCCTAATAGTCCCGTCCTACCAGTGGCTGACAATACTGTATAGAAACCATAAGAATACGTAACAAATTAAATCGAAAATCGACAGTAGCAAAAACAGGAAGAAATGTGCGGTGCGGTCTCTCCACTTTTTTTTTCTTTAGAATATAAATTGTGGTTGTTTAGAAGCTGTTGTCGCTGTGTTGAGAGCTAAGTACAGGCATGTAGTAGCAATTAACAGAGATATAATGTGTACAATACTAACTTTTCCTACCGATAATTCTCACACAATTCTCAGAAGTTTATAAGGTCACATATTAAGAAGAATAGTATAAACTGAGATAACGTACATCTAGATATGAAAGCCCCGAAATAAAGCAACCACATATATTCTTCGAAACATTTTTTGCTGATAGCTTTCTTTGGTTGAATATAAAGTTAAAGAGCTTTGAAAAAGTGATCCGGGCTTATATGGAGATTTTCATATCTATTTGTATGTTGTCTGTGGTATATATGGCAGCTTTTAACCTTTGCAATAAGATTGTAAATGTTCTGCAACACTTTATCTTCTCATGCAGCTTGAAGGTATACACGATTATAAACGGAAGGAATCAATTATCGAGCCAAATAGTTCCTATTCACGGCAATAAGCCAAAAGGCGAGATGAAGGCCATACTACTAATCAAATAATTTTAATTTATAAATGTTTAATAAAATTACTAAAAGCCACAAAGAGATTTAATCTGCAACGTAGTCCTGCAGAAGTAAGGCAACTGATGATGAAATTATATATTGTACTGTAAAAAGGAGGAGTTAAGTTAGCTCAGACTATAATGTAACTAAAAGTTGAAGAAAAAAGTTTAGTGTATCTATTAACGTACCTATTAACTAGCATTAAAAATAAAAGATACATGCATGTTATCATACATAAAAAATTTCTAAAGATTCGTTGGGTTGGTAAGTGTTCTGCCGTACTGTACTGTAGATAATAAGTGATGGTGCTGCCGTTAGCAGAAAGTTGAATTGGAGAAAGTTGTGTTTTGCAAATCAGCAATTATGCTTTAATCATGGTTTGTACTTAGCTATTTTGAAACTTTTTAAAAGTTTTTACATTGAGAAGAAGAAAGATAGTAACGAATTCAGGAAGACAATAGTAATAATAGTGAAGATAAAGAATGTTTATCAGAATATGAATTGAGTTTTCAATTTGAATTACAATTCTGACAGGAGAATTTTTGAATATTTTTACAATTTTCCGTATATGTATTATATACCTACGGAAAACTGCAAAAATATTCAAAAACTTCTCTATGAATATAAATAAAAGGAAGTGTCGTTAAGTTTGAATTATAAGCCAAGTGGACATAAGTACTATGGAGATTATGATCTAATGCTTTTTATGAATTAAAAAGCCTTTTCAATTGAGAGAAGTTTTTATATTGTTAACTGCAGAAGGAGCCTTAAAACATTTGTTTTAACGAAGTTAGAAAAGGTCAACAATGAGCTATACTATATGTTAGAAGTTTCCTATTGCAATTAAAGGTGAAATAAGTAAAAGAATAAACAAGAACATCATAAATCTTCACAAAGTCGCACTTGAGAAGAAAAAGATCCATGTACACATTTTTTAGACTATTATCGAAAAGATATATTGACAAAATTGCAAAAGAAATGTTAAATAGATAATTTGTTAGTTTTGAAAAGTTTTACACTAACGAGCCAGAAATTAACGAAGTTCCAATCCATAGAATTGAAGAACTGATTCTTCAAGACAAACTTAAATTTATCTATGAACCCCTGGTGTTGCTGAAAATGATTAAACAAGAATTCAATATATTTCAAACAACGGGTACAAGGAAAAACAAATTTGGAACTACATACTAAGAGATGATTTGTCCAATAATTAATTAGTAATGAACCTAATTTTACTATTGCGAAGGATTTTGTTAAGAAGAAGAGAAATTCACTACTTTTGATGCGCTGTTTTTTGAAAAATTATATCAAAGCTGATCAAAAAAGGAATTAAATTTTGTTTTGCGATCATTTTATATCTACACCTACATATTATTGAAACATATTGAAATAATAAATAAAATATATGAATTTAGTATAAGAGTGGTACATATTTTATTGTTATATAGCCATTCAAATTTAATATAACCTAGTAAATGTTATTTTATATATTATATGAGAATTCTCGAGATTTCTGAGAAATAAGATGTAATTTTCTCTTTTCTCGAGAAATGAAAACTATCGAGAAATCTTAAACACTAAACAAAGAGGTACAAATTAACATTGACGAATGTATTAAAGAGTTATGTATGTACTTATGTATTATGGTCTTACCGTCTATAAGCATTTCCTTTGGCTTATTATATTTTATCATCCAAATAATTAATGCGTTTTCCATTAACTCCGTATCTCTGACGTAAGAAGAGCGTTTTAAGTTTACCTATAGAAGACCCAATGTTCGCTCTAATTTTTTTCTTCAGTTTTTTTTTTTTTTTAAATAGTTCTAACATTTAATTCAAAATGTTTCGCCACCAAGGTTGAACTTTCTACAAACTTCCATTTTACTAAAGCGTTTGCGTTTTTGAGAAATTACTCTTCTTTTAATACCCATTTTGTGTAATGTAATAGAAAAAAAAAAAAAACAATTTTATAATTTGATACAATTTTTGCATTTTTCTGTCCTGAACCCGTTAAACTAAAATTCAAGGGCCGCCGTGTAAATGAAAGTTCTTCTGCTTTTCTACAATCGTGTTAAACTGAAATCGTGTAATTCGAATGCCATGTAAATCGAAGGCTAAGGTATAGACAAATGAAAAACAATAGGAGTACGGATGGTAGTCTTCTTCTTAAAATATCAGAACCCTAGTTGAGTATTCCAGAATTTAGAAATTATATGGTTACCCCGTTATACTCTCATTTTAACAGTAGTAATTAACTAGTAATCAGTAAGATGAGTAAAAAACTGCAACTCAAATTAGGTTTTAAAATTTTGTATGACTTACATGTTCTATTCTATAACTCCAGATATTGTTGCGACAAATAATGTTGATGCAGTACTAACTACAGGGTGGGCCAAAAGTCACCATGGGGGCCAAAAGTCACCATTGGTAACATATGGTAGGATGAAAAAAAGGAGGGGTAAGGTGGGGTGGGGAAACATGCTACCTATGAAGAACAGACAGTTGGCTATCATGTAAAAAAGGAATGAAGAGAAACGGTCAACAGGGTGTGGAGCAATGTACAAACGAAAAAGTTAGTTATTTTTAAACCCCATGGTGACTTCTGGCCCACCCTGTATTAACATTTTTGACTTGGGCGTGGAATTAACTATGACGCGTTCATTTGAAATTTATTTAGGTACATTCCGAATCACAACCCATGTAAACACACAGAATCAGAGTACAATCAAAAACATCTGCTCTGACTGCTGTCGGAGTCGAAAGTCTGTGCTCTGCTGTTTTCGATACGGCTATTATGAGTTTTTCTTTTTTTCGGAAGTGAAGTAGTAACATATATGAGTTAAATAAATAACAGAGAACTATCAAAAGTACTCTTTTTAAAAATATAGACACAACTAGAGAAACTGGCACGCATAACCAATTATTATTAGGTTAAGTTAAAAGTAGGTGCGACTAGGCCACTTGGACCCTGCAGGCACTGTGTTCAGGGTTGATCTATTGTGTCCTCCTCTAAAGTGATTAGGCTAAATCTAGCCAATTTTACAAGGTTGATTATTGCCTTTGGGATTGGCTTGCAAACTTTATTCGGAGAGATAAATGCTTCTTTAGCTGCACTCACATATGATATGCTTCAACGTTTCATCTTCCTCTTCGTACAATCGACACAGTTCTCTGTTGGATTTAAACAAATAACGGAATGGGTCATTAAGAAGTACGATCGATTTCATAACGCTAACACGTCAGTATATTTAATTTAAGGAAATGCATTATTAAAGAAGTCACGAAAGAGATTGGAGATAATTTTAGCAATAAACATAACACATAACACATTGACTGGTTTGGATATCCATAAACTTGCACTTTGAGTTCACAAATTTTCAAAACTTTTTGGCCTCTGCCCGCAAAGATAGCTTAATTCTATTAACATTGTCAGGATAAGCAGATTCTGAGCTCAATATCGGATTGAGTTGAAGGATTTAAGTACGCTAAATAATCCCCATCGCTTCCCGATGAAAATACAAATATTCTACGAAATCCTTATTAAAAGTGGTCAAACTAAGGTAGACATGAATTGATCTGCGAAGATCTAAAAAACGAAACCCAATTAACAAATAGCATATCATAGATAAAACGTGCAGCCTTATCAACATCTCGTTTATTGAGATTCCATATGATATGAGGAGGCTTAGAGAAAGATAACAGTAAACACTCTAAGCCACAGCCATACTTCCACTGAACAGGATCTGATCGTCAGAAGGAAGCATAATCATAGTATGAGACGGAATGATAACAAAATATAACTACTTTCTACCATTCAAGATAAATATGCCAATTAGGCAGTAAATAGTTCCGAATCTCTTATTTGGGATACCAACGGGACATAACAGATCTAATTCCAAAAGTATAACACCAATTCGGATATAATAACTATCAAAGTCTAGGAAAATATACCTCAATTATTTTAGCAGTACTAACAAGACACTAAGCACGTCGGAGTTGAAGCTGACATGGGGATTGTACACCTCGATTGTTAGACCTATGCCTCATGTGTATGGTAGCCGAGGACGATTGTGGGGACTGCGATCCGGAAGCTGGCGAGCCTGCAAAGGCTTGCCTGCCTGGGAATTACGGACTGCCTGGGAATTACGGACTCCATGCGATCTACGGCTACTGTTGCCCTTGAGGTCCTACTTAATCTCCGATCCCTGGATCTTGTCAGTCAGGGATGCCAAAAGGGCTGTGTGCGCTGATTGCGCTCGTGGTGATGTTGGAAGGATTGCTTCGCTGTGAGTTTTCCTGTAAGGGAAATGTGGACTGAGGAAAGTGCCTTATCAAGCTCTCTCCGGTCTGCTCTAAAAATTTTCACTAACGAATTAGGTAGCTGGGGCGGGAATTTACCTTCCTGAACCTGACATTGGGATGGAGTATTCACTTGGAAGACACACCACTGTCTTCTAGGCTGAAGTCTTCGCGATCGCAATTGCAGAGAAGATATCCCTTGATACGGAGATCAAGAGAAAGGACATTGCTATCATTTCTCATAGTCAGGCAGCCTGGATGGCTCTGAGTGGAACTCGGATAACATCTAAGTTACTGGGGGACTGCAAGTCGTCTGTGGATAAGTTGCGTGTCCACATCATGGTGTCCCGTCAGTGGGTTCCTAGTCACATGGGGATCATGGGAAATGAAAAGGTTGCCACTTTACATAGCTAAGACTGGCTCTGATTCTCCCTTCCTCGGACCGGAACCCACCGTAGGCGTTGCCACCTCGAGTATTGGGTCTCTCATCAAAGCAGATGTTCATGGGAAGCATCAGCAGAGATGAGAGAACCTGAGTACTTGAAGGTGCACAAAACTGTTTCTTGATGGGCCCAATTGGAATATCTCTGATTTTTTCATGGGGTTCGAAATGAAACAATGTAGAACTGTGGTTCGTATCATCACTGGCCACAGCTCGCTTCACACTTATCTAACAAGGATGGCCGTTGTTGATAGCCCTAAGTGTCTGTCCTACCTGGAAGGAGAGCCTGAGACAACCGAACACTTTTTGTGTGCTTTCCTGGCCTTCGCCCGGAGCAGACTGGATACACTCTAGGTTCTGCCCTCCTATCTGTAGAGGAGTTAAAATACCTTCCTCACTCAGAACTGATGTGCTTCATAGGAAGGTTTTGGTGATAGGGCTTCTAGCAGGACAGCACAATGGGCCACTCCGGCCTCCATACTTGGGATCTCTCGTCTCCATGCCTTTTAAAAAAAAAAAACAGTACTTAACGAATAAAGTAAGAGTAGTCAACTTGAATAAATAAAATCGAAAAAGCAATATATTTTTGAAAAGTTTACAAATTCTTAAATCAAACACTATTTTTCGACGCAGTCACATTCCTTCATGAGCCGAGGGATGAGCTTTCTTATACCTTCATCAAAAAAGTCTCCCGTCCCCTCTTGTGCGCATTGTTTGACGGCACTCCGAAACTTATCATAGATCGAAATTCTTTTTCCACTCATGATCAAATTCAGAAAGATGAAAAGATTAAAATTTGAAGATGTCAGCAGCTGTTGGGATGCGGAATGGAGAGGTTCATTTCAACACAGCACTATAACAACAATTTTCAATCGACTGAAATGAACGAGCGCGTATTCTATTAACTTGCCCTTGAACGCACTGCTACCAATTTTCGAAGAAAATTTCACTTTGACATCAGAAGCTCAATTTTGTTGACAATTTTTAAACCATAAATATAGCTTCGGGTTGTTTGGTGACATCAATCTCATTTATCAATGAGGTTCCGACTAATGAGTAATACAACTATGAGTAATCGTATTATTTACTGGATTAATGACACTTTAAATTTCATTCAGTGTTTTTAATTCCTTTATTTCGTGCAACATCCAATAGCTAAGTGTTTCTGAGTTTGAATGATTTTAATTTAAAAATTTAGTAACAAACACATTATTGATTCCTTAGAAACTGCCAATCTTTTTGATGACTTCTTTAATTAAAACTGCTTTCTGTAATAATCACTATGGTAATAATCATAATGATTTTGATGAAGCTTCCGCAGACTTCAATCAAATCTGAACTGTATTGCTAAGGTTTTTGAAGACCTAGTTTTTGATGTTCTATACGATGAACGAATTTGGGTCTTTGTCCGACGGTATCCCGAAAAAGGTAGTCGAGTTCACACTTAAGACTTATTTTGAGTGCATATATGAGGTCTACTTGGCTGTTCACTTTGGCCTATACGGCAGGCAGGAACCAAGTCATATTGATGAGTATACGCTTCCTGCTGATACGAAACGCCCTCTTTTTCCAAAGAAATTTCTTATTTTTAAAGATTTGTTTGTTTTTTTTTGTAAAAGAAGTTTTTTCACTCAATTCTCGAACTGCGGATTTGGCAGCAAGCTCGGTCAAGTCCATATTGGCTAAATTCGCTATGAATTAATTTCATAGCAAAACATCTATTACATAATTTATTTCTGACTTGACTAATTCAAAAATCTTTTGCTTTGCTTACGGTTCTAATATTTATCACCCTTTTTGATGATGTTTCCGTTCCAATAAATTTTAGTAAGTGCAATACCATGTCCTTTTCTCATAAAAGGACGCCCTTACACTTTAGTTATATTTCTGCTTTGTAAAGAGATAGTCCAAGGCATTTGATTCATAATAAATTTTCTTTCTGCACATTTGTCAGACAAATCCTAGAATATTATATGTTAGTACGGTTGAGGCTGTCCACGACTTTTTCCTTGTTCCTCATCATAGCACTAATTATAGTATGCTTGAGCAGTCAGTATCATTAACGTCTCATCTCATCTCAACTCTTTGATAAAGTTTAAATAAAATTAAAAATTAAATTAAATTAAGTAAGTAACTTTGTCTATGAAAAGGGTATATGTCCAAAAAGTAGGCTACAGAATGATGTAACTCTCATGGATGTTAAGATTTTGATATCGCCACGTCAGGCAAGCAAGAAACACATACATACATACATAAATCACCAACATAACCCAAATGATTGAAAAGGTCAAACAATGTTTACATGCTGGTGCCGTAATGAGATTTTCGAAAGTATTCATCCCAGCCATACTATGGAGTTTTGATTAAAACTGTTTACTATTCTTCCATTAGAGAGATCTTTATATTTCATATATACTGCTCCCTGCAAATGTACTAGTTCCTTCTTAAAGGCCCTTGGGATATATGATGACGTGCTTAATGTTTCTTATTGTTATAATTACACTCGGCCAAGTTTTTGCTTTCCTTAGTTAAACTGAGTTGAACTGAGTATGGGAAAACATATTTTTTCTACTTGAGAGAACTAGATGAATTCATGGCCCCAAACAAAGTTGTCCCATTTAATATCGTCATCCCTTTTGGATATTTGAACACAGGACCTTTTATTTTATACACTTAATGACTAACCACTGAACATTCTCAATGCCTCTGTAATAAACATGAATTCCAACTTTCTGGAAAGATAACTAATCAAAATTAGTTTGGTTAATCAAAAATAACCTCAAATTTATTCCTAAAAATAAATACCCTGCCTACCACATACTCTATATTGGACTAAAGTTTTTCAAAATCATATAAATCTTTTAAGGCCATATCATGTTTATTCTTAAAATAATTTGTTTTTGATAGGGAGCCCTTTTGAATAAATTCCTAAAGTCTTTCCGGTCTTCCTAATCCTCTAGTAATTATCTCTATTCTTCCACTTCGTTTAAATTAGGAATTAGGCTGAAATTTGATCGATAAAGTTACACAATAATTGGTGATTGGAACTTAACTTTAAATAGGATTACAAACGCCAGCATTATCATGGTTTTGCACAATACTTACATACATACGTCTAGATACATATGTTTCTATACGTACGAACGACCGACTCGACCCAGTATATTTGAATTTAACTTACAAAAGCTCGGTTTATTTTGAACATGCAAACAATCTGAATTTCTGTCGTCTGCTGGATTATTTAGTTCGTCTGATAATGGATTAAACTTCGAACATATTTAAAGGTGGTATATGGACGTAAATTAACCATCATCATTGACCTGCTGAATCGATAAAAAAAAAAAAACTGTTTACTTTATCCGTAAATTTGTCGCCTATTGGTAAGATTTTCTTGTGTAACTACAATGGACTTAGTGTCACATTTTTAAAAACCTTCCACTTCTGTTTATCATTTGTTGTGTCATGTCACTTAAAAAGTTCAGATAGTTCACCCTTATCCGATTGTGGGCGATACTCCAGTATGGTTTGGTTTCTGGGTCGGTGGTATATGTATAACTAGAAGCCAGCCAAGTGTAAGGAAATCGATATGCGAGATGAACAGTTGACGTGGAAACATAAACACGTGAAGTGGATACCCTCTTGTTGCAAATCTGCCACTCTAATATAAAACGACTGTTCGATTCAACCTCTATAGTTGGAGGGTGGGTGGCTTGAAAATGCTTGAAGGCATTTGGGGCATATGTAGGTTAGGGGTACGAAAAAATTTACCTTTGCAGTTTTTGTTAATCCTATAAATTGAACTTGAAAGTTTTATGTATAGTTATGGTAAAAAAAAACAATATTTCGAAATGTTAAATGAAAAAAAAAAAAATCTTCACAGAGCATGAGAGATGAGAATTTTCTTTTTTTAATAATCTTCTGTATACAATCCATGTTGAAAATTTTTCACAGAGTTGTCATAAAAATGTACGGAATACAAAGGATTATGTTGGATAAAAGTATCCCCACATGGTATTCGTCCTTGAGAGAAATACCAATAATATTTAGAATATCTACGCTACGACAATATATTCCTAAGAAAATTCTGGAAAGAAAAATGTCGCGACAAATTTTATAAAGTTTACACCTATTATAGTAAGTAAGATCTCATACAATTGAACTCTCATCTTCTGCAACCTGATGCCATCTTCCAGACTTCTGACCTTAAGCTATATATACTTAAATATATGACAAAACTTTAAGTTGTATTCTATTCATCGGAGTATAAAACGTCATTGCACTCGAGATTCCGAATTGAATTAAAACTTCTTACAAGTGGGAAATGGTAGAGGTTCACTCCGCAATATTCAACGAACACTTGAACTCATCGTATTCTCTCTCGTCAAAGCGATCCATAATGACTTATTGGTACAACCTTTATATCCCATGCATTATAAGAGGGAGGTAGCTAATAAAACTTCGCTTATTCACTTATACTTGTATTGGGAGTATAGACAGGTGCTCTCATTATCATAAACAAACCTCAAGATAATTGGTTTATCACAGTAATTAGAAATTGGTTGTTCGAAATATAAGAGGAGAGAAGGAAAATAATTGAAGGAAATGCAGTGCACGTCCCAACAATCTGTGAAAAGAAGTTTCGTACAAAGTTCGACGTGGTTTAAAACCGGTAGAATTTATATAAACTTTAACGTAATAATTATACGAAACACAGAAGTCGCAGTCGCAGTATTATCTAATTTATTGACATATTTTTTTAATGGCAACAAGCTCAGGGAATACCCTATGATACCGTTGCATAGTTTTGGCAGAAAAGGAAGAAGGTGTAGGGAATTAAGGAATATTGTTGCAAGTTAAGAAGGTGCCGATGTGTATTTCGCTTGAATGTTTACGGCTCATAACTGGGGGGAAAACAGAGGCTGGTAAGCCATTCCACATTCGTACAGTTCTAGTTATGGAGGATTTGCAGAATTTTACAGTACGGCTGAATTTCTCTAGCTACCGATTTCATCAGAATAATAGCCATAGAAGTAACGATAAAAGAGAGATAGATATCCGAAGTTATGGGAATTATATTCCAATTTAGGCCTGATATGAGACTTATTTACTTGCGTCAAGTCTGATAGAGTAAAATATTTCTTACATCTTTGCAAGAAGCCCAAGTATTTGTGGTAATACGAAAAATGTTATCGGACCAACTAAAATTGTTGGATATTTCAATGCTAAGATGTTTATGGATGGTGAGCTCGAGGTCGACGAAAATGCGCTGAACGGGTGTTCCAGTATGTTTGAGTTATAAGATAATTGAATTTTGGTTTACCCAAGCAAGTATTATTGTAAGGTCATTGTTTAGTGAACTAAGCAACTGGCTACGTTTGTCAACCATAACATTCCCGCGGTAGTAAGATAAGAGTTGAGCGGGTACACGAAATCAAAACGATTGAATACGATTGAAAGTGAAAGCATAGGAGAGAGAACAGAATCTTGCGGTACACCGGCATTTATTATAACACTTTTAGATGTAACTCCGTCATTGTCCATTTTGTAAACGTATCAATATCACATAATGTAGCCTTAATATTACAGCGCAATGTGTGTCAAAATGGTTTGGTGAAAAATAAAAAAAAATATAGGCATTTAAAAAAAAAAAAAGTTAAATGCTGTCAAGGTTGGCCAGTGCTGTCTAGGTTGGCCAGTCGACGAAAAATTCGCTGAAATTATTGAAAATGACCTGGAAAAATTAATTGAATGAAATAAAAAGCCGAGTTTGTTGCATTTTTCTGTTTTTTTAGCAAAATTTGAATGGGACATGATTCGGAATCGCATTTCCCGCAAATGTCGTCATACTGACACACTTCAAATGCACTTCTCTCTTGCATTGTCGAAAGAGTACCTACTTTTTCTATGCTTTATTGGGTGGGCATCCTCCTTCAGCTAGTGTTTTATTGGCGGACTTCGTTGGGATTGATGTTGGACGTTTTTTGGGTGTCTTCTTACTACACAATCACAGTGGGCAAACCCTGACTACATCAAGTTGGCAACCTTGACGACAAGCGCCATTGCTGCACCGCGTGACACCACAACCCAACAAATGTTACAGGATTGAATGTTCGCCTTGGTTTTTTTTTTCAAGCATGAACCAACATTCACAATGCTTACCTTGACGATTGCATATTTTCTCCTCGCTTTCTGGGCGTATTCACTGCTGCTAATTTTTTTTTTAATATCAAACCACTGAGTGCACAACACGTGCTTTACGTTCACGTTCAAAATCTGTAATGTCACGAAAAGTTCGGTGTTACCTAGAGAAGTTTTCTGCTTGAACATTTGTGGCGCTAGTTGTCATAACTAATAAAATCGTAGATGACAGAACCTAGACGACAGACCAACCCTGACAGTAATATACATCTGGGTATCGTAAGAATTAAACTTGAGCCAATATATCTTTTTTCCTAGTTTATATTAACTTAAATTATATGCTTCTTACCAGAACATTTGGAACAAAAATAAAAGATATTTTTTGGTACTCGCGGATAATGACAAAATTAAGTTAATTTCCTTCATTAGTTTCCATTATACTGAATCAAAGTTGAGTAAATTTCAATTCCTATTGTAAAACTCTCAGTTCTAGTGTGAAAAACCTAATGAAACTAATATCTTAGTTTCAACCAGTACATCTGTTGACTCGACAAATCTGAACTTTTGCTTTGACAAATTTATTTTCAATATGAATTTCGTTTGGACATGTTAAAACTTAATTCGTAATTTCGACTTATACAATCACTCAATCAATCATTAACTTTTGCCTCGTATAATTCACACTTAGAAATTCTTAGTTTAGGTATATATGGGGTTTTTATAGTGTTTTCTTTAACGTTCATGGCACGCCGACTCTCAGTCGTACTGTACTGATGAGTATACATAGATTTTCTTCTTAGACGAAACGCTTTTTCTTCTTTTTGAAGAAATTGTCAGATTTCCGCGGGTGGATATTAAATTTAAATTTAATATTCGATTTAATATGACTGTTAAAGTTAAGTTCATAATTTTCACGATAAATATATCAACTAATAAAATTTGTTAAATATTTGAATGCTATTAGCCAGTTCAACTAATATTTAAGCAAATCCATATCATTTTATTATTATGATCACCTGAAAAATTAGTTGTATATTTTAACAAATTCGACTAGTCAATTACTACCTTTTAGTTGTTTGAAGCAACCAATTAATTAGTTAATTTGGGGGAATTGAACTTGTAGTCCAGTGCCAGTCAATAGAGATTTTTGGCTGTAGAAACGATTTTAATATATGTTATTTAGTTCCTTTGGGGGTGGAGGGGGGCCACCGCAGTCCGCCACCTTGGATTAATAGTATGAAAAATTGTTTTTTTTTTTTTAAATAATGCCTCAACCGATAATACCACTACAAAAACGTCTGATATAAATTGGAAGAAGACTAAATTCCTTTCATTTTTTGTACAAACACTTTTTTTGTAATTTTGATGTGAAACAAGTTACATCGGCGGAACAAAAAAAAATTGTTTTTCATTAGTTGAAGAGGAATGATGTCGTATCACAGCTGCTAACCGCATGTAAGAACAAGTTATTTTCGGCCGCTTCTTTCTGTGATGTAACTAGGCAAATCCAAATTACAATTAATCAGTCAATCAGCGTAATTACCAAATTATAACAAAAATGTTTTTTCAACCAATTGATCCAAACAACAAACATTTTCAATAAATCCATCACATTGACTGTGATATAATACTAATTAATAATGTCACACTTAAGTTATTAAGTCAGCCCTAAGAAGTGACTGCATTTAAGTGACATACTTAAAATGGGTTAAGCCAGTTGAAGCACAACAAGCAATGTCAAGCACATAACTGCAATTAGGTAATTTAGCCATAAGAAGTTTTGTAGATAATTAGTGTTTCCGTATTGTAACCTTTTGTATAAATAACACGACGAATAAGCCTGGAATGGAATTGTATCAGTGTATTTCGTAGTGATCATTTGGTGTCTGCTTGCACCTCACTAAATATTCCCTAGGAGTTCTTCTCTTGTAGCTCCCTCCTATGTGACTTCTTGCTCTGACTTACCTTGGTTTTAGACTATCCTAACGCTGTCAGCAGAGTTAAAAGAACGACATCTTCGCCAACGATAAAAACAGCGTCGAATGATGAGCAGATGGAAATCGCTGTCTTGACAATTAAGAGATTAGCATCTTCTTCAGACTGCTTAACAGTAAAAACAGCATGCTCGAATTGTTTTGTTCAGAATGAAAATTAGACCGGCTTTATTTTTTTTTCATTGGCTAAAAATTGTTTTTAAGAAACTTGACGTACTGACCCTGTGTGAGTTGCTTTGGTACATATTATACTGAAAGTAAAAACATTTATACGTGTAACAAGAAAAATCACTTCAATTTCAAGTAGATTTCGCTATATAATGTTATTGTGATGATAATATTAATAATATATTTTATATATAAATGATACTATTATTAACATTTTTACGAAATTTACCGTTAAAAGATTAAGTTGTTCGAAGATTGTTGCTTGTACAAAAAATGTAGGGAATTTGGTCTTCTTCAAATTTATAAGACATTTTTGACGTAGGATCAACCGTTGAAAAATTCCTTTGAAAAAAACATTATTTTTTGTACCTTTATTTCAAGATGGTTGACCCCGCTTACCACCCCCCCAAGGACGAACCCTGGAACTCGGAACTAAATAACATATACATATATCAAAATCGTGTCTACCCCAAATTTTGTAAGGAAAAGGCCTTCTTCAGTCCCTATTGACTGTACTATTGTTGAAAGATTAATAAATAAATAAATAATTAGTCGATTGTTTTAATATTTGCCTCTAAAAGCTGGAATAAACAACGACTGTTTTAGCTTATATTTCTATTTTTTTTTTTTGAAATTTATTTTCCAAAAATTAGTTAATTCTACAAAAAGAGAATCAAAATATTCTCAAACAAATAGTTCAATTCACAAATGTTATGCAAAAAAAAAAGCTTGGCTAAATCAACTAATGTCAATAAGGACTAAATACGGCCTTTGCCCTAAAAAAGGTAGGGTAGTTGTGATTTTTATATAGTATGTTATTCAGTTCCGGGCTACGATGAAAAATCCAAGTTTTGACCCGGGTGTGGGGGGAAGGGCCTCGCGGTCCGCCATCTTAGATTAAAGATATCAAAAATTGGTTTTTTTTCAAAATAATTCTTCAACGGTTGATCCTAGGACAAAAATGTAAAAATATAAATTTGAAGAAGACTAAATTCCCTAAATTCTTTGTACAAACACTTTTTTTTGTAAATCTTATGTGTAACGAGTTACAGTGGCGGAAACGTGAACATTCTTCCAAAAGAATGTATACATATAGTACCATTTATACAGGGTGTTTTGTCCATAATGGTCCACAGGACCGAAGGTGATAGTAATCATCTAGTCAAACAAAATATTGTATCGCGGAGGGTGGGGGGCATCTCAACCGTTTCAGAGTTACAGGGTGATTAAGAAAATTTGTTAGTTTTTCACAAAATACCCTGTATCACGTTTCCGACGCTGTAACTCTTACACATAAGATTTATAAAAAAAAAGTGTTTGTACAAAGAATTTAGGGAACTTAGTCTTCTTCAAATTTATATTTTTACCTTTTTGTCCCAGTGTGATGTGAATTTGCACAACAATTTCCAAATCAATTAAAAATACAAGAATGCATATTCTGCATTCTTGCAATATACAATTGACCCAAAATTAATTAATTACAATAAATGCGATCGATTGCATTAATGCAATTAAATAAAAAACATACGATAAACCAAATATGTGTCACAACCTAAAGAAGTGACTGTAATTGTTTACATGCGTTTGTTTACCTTTTTGCAACCAGCGTAATACGGGTCAAGTACATTGCGTCACATCTTTCTGCCGGAGTTAAGCACATAAGTGCAAGTAAGCGATTTACCTTTAACATGTATTAATGTGCACTAGTAATAATTAACGGTTGATTAGCATATTGAAATTTTGTATAAATAAGCTAGAACAATTGAATAAAACAGACATTCAGATTTTAGTATTCTGACTATGAACGAAGCTTCATCTTTTATTTAACAGGGCATCTGTTAATTCTAGCTTGCCCAGAGTCAAACAGGGCATTTGCTAATTCTAGCTGGCCCAGATTCAAACAGGGCATCTGCTAATTCTAGCTTGTCCAGAGTCAAACCGGGCATCTGTTAATTCTAGCTTGCCCAGAGTCAAACAGGGCATCTGCTAATTCTAGCTGGCCCAGATTCAAACAGGGAATCTGCTAATTCTAGCTTGCCCAGAGTCAAACAGGGCATCTGCTAATTCTAGCTTGCCCAGAGTCAAACAGGGTATCTGCTAATTCTAGCTTGTCCAGAGTCAAACCGGGCATCTGTTCATTCTAGCTTGTCCAGAGTCAAATAGGGCATCTGTTAATTCTAGCTTGCCCAGAGTCAAACAGGGCATCTGCTAATTCTAGCTTGCCCAGAGTCAAACAGGGCATCTGCTAATTCTAGCTTGCCCAGAGTCAAACGGGGGATCTGCTTTCTATAAAGCTTCTCACTACGTGACGATATATCTCACCACAGATTCTACAAAGCATACAACATAGTCTCCTGATCCGTAACACATTTTATTTATTACTACATGGCAACCGTAACGATTATCACATATACTACACTAGGATCAACCGTTGAGGAATTATTTTGAAAAAACCAATTTTTGGTACCTTTAATCCAAGATGGCAAACCGCCCCCCCCCCCCCCCCCCCCTCAACAAGGGTCTCAACTTGGATTTTTTATCGAGCCCCGGAACTGAATAACATATATAAAAATCATAACTACCCCCACCTTTGGCAGGGTAAAAACCCCTACTGACTGGACTATAAATTTTCTTAAAGAATATGATTCGAAAGTTGAAAATCAACTGATATTATTCGATGATGAAAAAAATTCATTGGCGTAAAGCAAGTAATCTTTTTTCCAGTGTGTATATGACTATTACTGATTCGTCACACACATTATAAGCGTTTTATTTCTAATTAGTAAGTATACAATATAAATGGTTACTACATTCGTCGCGGCTATTCAATATAGCTACGGTATTGTGCCGCAGTTTATTATGAACAATATAAAAATCGAGTACCCAATCCTTGTGAGTATACAGCATTCAGTTAGATGTCAATTCTCATTTGGTGTCCTGATACAAACACATACACTAATTTTGGAAGAGTGAATAATATACTACAACAAAAATTTCATTGAAAATCTTGATCTAAATCAATTCAAATTCCTCCAATATTACAACAGCCGACATAAAGCCCATGGATTTACTCTCACTTTCTATAGAACAAATCGATTTCAATTACTGCTAACAACGGATAATTAAGAGGTCAGTCAACGAGCAACCAATAAAGTCAGCACAGCAAACTACATGTATCGAGTACACATCAGCAAAATAGGTAGGATGTTCGTTTCAAGAAGTTGCGCAGATTGGCTGGTGAACGTATTTTTAGCAGAGATCGTTTTGAATACAATATGCACCACATATACATCTTCCAGCAGTTTAGCCATAGTTGCCTCAGCGCTTACGTACGCACTTCTTAATGTCTGACGTCTTGACTTTTTCTCCTGATTGATACTCTTCGAGATGTTGTCCTAAAGAGATTCCCTGCTTAGATTAATTATTGTAATACAGTTTCTTTCTAGGGCATACCCAATAGATTTTAATTGTAGAAGACATGAGACTTTTACACTATGTTATTGGTGGCCACAAGAAGACAAGAAGAGCTTTTGTGGATACCGGTGTCTGTCTATAGCCTCCATCTAATTGATATACTGCTAAAAGAGCAGGGCAACAGAATATATACATATATACAGTAGATGCTACTTATATTGAAGTAAAACAGCATGTACGAAGAAATGAGATCTATACAGTACGGAAAACACTTCAACTTATATTGAAAGAAATACATACATGGAAATCATCTTCACTGGAAAGAGACTTTTCCGTGTACCTACTGGATATGTATTCGATTTTCTTTTTGTCTCAGCATCAATCGCATTGCTCTGGATATGGACCTTCCAACACACTGTTATATAAGCGTTTAATGATTGATTTGCAAAAACACTGAAGAAGGTATATTTATAGGAGTAGCAAATAATTCAAATTTGGAGTCGTCACTCAGAGTGATATACATACATACATACAAACCTTGTATACCTACTATGAGGCTATCTAGCTGGCCAAACAACGCTAGAAACATGAAAACAAAACAATAATTATTTACAGAGAGGAGTCGTATATCGGGCGAGTGATTAAGATGAATATCTGTTCTGGCCTGCTTCTGGGGGGCTTTCAACAAACTTATTAGCGGTGCCATGAGTTAAAAATAACAGAAAAGAAAAATTCATCTCTCTATTGACGGTCGATATCGACAGTTTGGATATATCTCTGGTTGTGCCGATTGCTTAATGATGCTTTAAGCCATTTAAGATGATTATTGGTCGTCTCCGACTAAACTGCCTTTCGTTTAGTGCAATTGGAAAATGAGAAGAAGAAAATCATTAATTCCTTTTAAACTTTGTATCTAGAAGGTAATTTATTAAATATTTACGTTTTTTGCGTTGATAGATTGTATCTATGCAAATGTGTTCTATTTTTCTGGAGAAGGGTGCCTGCCAACTACCTATCTACAATTTGACGTGTTCGATATAGTGATAGCTTTCTTCTGACAATAATTTATTATACCAAGAAAATTTATTCACAAATGTCGTTTTTTTTTTTAAGGACGCAAAGTAACATGATTGTCGTCACTCTTGCTAGTTGAAGGAGTTTCTGTGAGCAGCAAGAGAAGGGTAATCAAAACGTAGTCAGATAAGAGGTACCAACGAAATGGTCTCGTCTTTAAGTAATGACTAAAGGTTGATATGTAAACAAAGAGCAAAATAATTATATGAATACCTAGAAGACATCATGTTATTTTGTCTTGGAAAATTATCTAGGTCTGACGATTTTTTGGAATCAACGATAATTACCAGTTCATCGGACTTCACTATATGTTGAGTGCAAATGAATCTCCGGTCAAGTCTGATCCTTTATTAGTATGTAATAGTGTTCGTTGATGCAGACTAGAATAGGAATCCACGCATTTGAATTAGCCAATCATTTACACAATAAAATTTGCTTTCCTCATATCTTATTTTTAAAGTCGACCGCAGTATTTTTGATTGAGCCCAGTAGTTCAGTAACTTTTAAATTTATTATATATAAGCGGAACTATGAAATTCAAGGACCAACAAAAAGATGAGGGCGGTCTAATGTCAGATGAAATGAAATTATTAAATGGGCGTCATCATGCCTTATGTGTTTTATTTTAAATGCAGACCGTGAATCCTTTAAGAGTCTCTTCGCGAGGGTCTCATGCGAAAGTGTTCGGTTTGCTCAACTTAATATGAACGCCTATCTACGTAATCGAGATATGCTTACAATCCATAAATAGTTTATGGAGGTTGTTATTATACTGCCAGTAGTGCCATGAATTATTTTTTTTTTTTTATATTATTAAGCCAAACTCAGGGGATACCCTATGATGCAAAGCACAGCATGGCAGGAAAGGGATAGGGAAACGATTAGGAGATATGAGGGGAGTGGCGGAGATGCCGATGTATGTCGCCCTTAAACTTCCGCAGATTGTATGCCGGAAGAAAGACAGAAGATGGTAGACTGTTCCCATTCGCACTGTTCGGGATAAAAAAGAATCTCAAAATTTTGCTGTACGGCCGAAAGTATTTTGAAGGGTGAGAGGATATGCGCGGATTGCAGCGCGAGTATTGCGTGCAGTGATCATTCTACAAGGGATTAGACTAGATATTTCATCAGAACTTTGACCATGCATATAGCGATAAAGTAGTGAAAGGCATCCAACATTGTGGCGGAGCGCGAGTGAGTCGATATGAAAAGTTATTGACAAATCGCCAATGAGCTTGAGAGCTCTCTGTTGGACAATATCCAATGAAGCTAAGGCTGTACGACCACCCCCAACCCATATATGGGAGTTGTATTCCATTCAGATCTAATGTATGACTTATAGAGGAGCGCTAGATTTGACGGGCTGAAATATTTCTTACACCTTTCCAGAGATCCAAGACATTACGATGCTTCTTTGGCAACAGAGAAGATGTGATCTGTCTAGTTTAACTTACTGGAAATATTAATGCCAAGAATTCTTAGTGACTGTGAATCAGAAATTAATGCTTCATCAAAATAAATGGATGTGGCTAAGTTAGGATCTTGTTTTATTCAGATCAGACAGCTTTGGGTCTTAAATGCATTGAATTCGACGCGATTCGCTTTGACCCCAGCGAGGATATTGTTAAGATCGTTATTCAATGATCTAATCACGCGATCTCGTTTAACACATGCGGCATTCTCCCTGGAGTCAGAAAGAGTGTCAAAGGATTAAGCGAAATCAAGAGTACTGTCATCTGTGAAACTATGGATGGGATTGAAAGTAAGGGAAAGTAGATCATTAATGAAAATTAAAAAGAGAGTTGGACAGATAACAGAGCCTTGAGGCACACCGGCATTTATGGGATGCAGTTCAGATGTAACGCCATCTAATACAACACGTATTTGGCGACTAGATAGGAAATTTTCAATCCATAATAGAAGAGGAGGAGAGAGATCAAGTGCTTTAAGTTTGGCTAAAAGGGCTGGATGCCAGACTCTATCAAAGGCCTTTGAAAGATCTACGGCAATGATTTTAGACTCACCAAAATTGTGAAGACTACGGTTCCAACGTTCCGTAAGAAAGGTCAGCAAGCCTCCAAATGAGCGTCCAGATCGGTAGTATTGCCTGAAAAATTTATTTTGAAATAAACTGAAAGGGCAGGGGGCAGTTTATTTCCATCCATGGTCTATGGACTTGTATGGGTTTGAGATCTCCAGCCTTGATTACCTGTGTCTTTGGTAAAGTTGCATGCTCGAGGAGAAGTATTCTGCGCCTGCGCCTGCTTTAGCTACAATATTATAGAGCAGCTGCTCCAATGTTCCAAGAGTATCGTAGCAAAAGCGACAGAATGAGGTCTTAGCTATGCCGGTCTTGTTTAAGTCGTGCAGTAAAAAGAGTAGTAATTATTTATAGCTCTGGTTTGTCAAAAACAAGTAGCGTTTTCACTTTTTCATGATGTCTTTTTTACTTGCGAAGGCCATATAGCCAATAGTTAGTGATTCTTTCTCCCATTCTTTTAGGACAGATTTCGTAGCATATACTATATGTAGAGGTTTCACATAATGGCTCTTGTCCAATTTATTGCCTCTAAATTTATTGCCTCTAAATGGCCTTTATGTCAATAAAGATAAATCTATATACCATTACCATTGTTTCTAAGGTTATAAGATAATCTTTAGACTATCCTTGAAGTACAAAGGGTAAATCCCTGCTTCGGTGAATTTGCTAAAGTTTTACAAGGAAATTCTTTAGAGTGCAGCTGTAATATAGTTAAGAGTACAGTTCGAATGTGCAAGTCTAGGATCTTAGCCTTAATCCTATAAATCGAACTTATTTCTACACTAAAAAAACCCTATGCTATATATAAAGCATAAAACACAAGTTGACCGGAAGGAACTTCGTTCCAAGTTAGTAGTACAGGGGTTGAGTTATTCTGTACATACATATATAGCATTCATAAATATGCCGGGTGCAACGTGAAGATATAACAGAATATAAATCTCCCCAGGTTAGTATAAATATTGAGTGGAACGATGTTCGCCATCTTCATATACCATATTTAATACCTTTTACCGTTCTCTAAAATACAAAACTAAAATTTTCTATACCATTTCAATCTTTTAAGTGTTATGTGAGCCTCATCAGATACCTATTTATTTGCATAGTAGTAGCCATTCATAAATATTATAAAAACTGGTCTTAAAATTGAGCCTTGTGGTAGGTACTACTCCAAAATATTTTTACCTTCAGACAAATCTTCTTTAATGACTACTGAAATAATAAAATGTGAAGATTTTTACAACAATTTAATAGTCTACGAAAATAAACGAACACATTGCTAAATGAAAACCTACTTAGAATGCTTATATTGTCCTCATTTCTTTCAGTTTTTGTTCGATATTATTAAAAATATCTTTTTGTATCGACAAAAAAATTTACGAGAAATCAATTTAGAATCGCAATTGTTATGTACTTTTAGGTATCAAATTACAGGGAATGGCTAACTTTAGTGAAGTACATGAAATCCTTGGTTTTCAATTTTTTCAGAATTATTCCAGAAAGATTGTTGAAAGAAATATGCGCAAATGTTTATTTTTGGATTCACAAAGTGTAGTTTGGGAAAATCATATATCCAATACGAGATACTCAATGGAAAAGTGTTTTATCTACTAGATTCGAGAAAAATTTAATTACAATATTTCATTTCATTTCACTTTCATTTACACCATCTAGTGCACTTGTCTCATGAGATGCAGAAGAAAAATAAATTATTTATTTTATTTTGATACATAGGTTAGGTTACATGAATCCTAGCCTGCATTACTTAGACCACTGCCGACCATTGCGCCCCACAAATTCATGGAAATTTAGCTTTCTAAAGTCAAGCCTAGATCCACTCTGCTACCCTAAGGAATCTCAAGATACATATAAGGTCTAAGCTTTGCAGCTCCCCCAGCTCCGAAAAAAACATGGCTACCAAAGTATCTCTCCTCTTTTAATCGGTAAAGTAGGACATTCGTAGAGCACATGTTGAACTGTTTCGATTTCTTAAGAAACTTTAGAGCTACAACAGAAATCTTTAGACTCTAGATTCAACTTCTAGTATAGATACATATGGCCCAAAGACCCGTTATTATCCCCAATAGTTTTGTGGTCTGCTTCCCCTAAACACCTCCGTTGTTTTCTTTCTATTATGTATGCAGACAATAATTGCCACGGAAGACAGCAGTTGTCCAGATTGAGCGATCGATGATTAGCCTTCTTGCAGCTATCGTTGATGATATCAATACTTAGGGTTCCGACCAAGATTCTCACATACGATATTGCATCCTCCATTTCGGAATCCAAGCGGTAGCCATCTTTGCATGACTGCACTAGCTTTGATTTCACCACCATAGCCGCTTAGCTATCAGTATATAAGCAGATGTCTAAGTCCGACTCTATACATTATCGCTAGGAAGAATGCTACAAACTCAGCCTGAAAAACTATACATTAGTCCGGCAGTCTGTATGATTTGTTCCAGTGTCAGTTGCTATGGAGTATACTCCCGCTCCTCTATCTGCACCCATTCCGTAAAAATATATATGTTGGTTACTAACAATACCCTCGTTCCCTTCCCTGCGGCCCGGGTTCATTCGGATTAGTAAATTTGAACACCAGCAGGTATACTTTCATTTAAATTCTCATTATGATTATTACTGACCTTATAGATGTATTAAAACCTCTTCCATATCTGATCTGGAATATCTACAAGACTAAATCAAAAGTTTCTCAACCATAAAACTTCTTTAGAAAGCACTTTACCATTCGTTTTGATATTGACATGAGTAATTCATTATGCAAAATGTATCTACTATGTTTGTTTGGATTCAAAGTATACCGAATACATTTAGTATTGATGTGCTTGGAAAAACTTTCAAATTCCTTTTGTAGTTTTATAAAAAAGATTTCAGATATATATACATTTCCCATTCTGGCTACGCTAAAGCCTAAATTGAGAATTTTGGGAGCGCCATTCTATACAATTTTCTATGTTCATTTCATTGAAATCTATACGTGGTATAAATATTTGATACTTCGATCGAAACACTCTCTAATTTGTATAAAATGGACATTTACTCACTTCTTTTCAAAACATCAATGCTACATTTAGGAAATAATATTTATGAGCGAAAAATGTATGTAAAAATAATCAAGACAGGGTGTCCCGTGAGCGGTCTGACAATCGAAGGCTATGGATAGGGCATGCTTAGACAAGCAAAAAATTATATGAGCAGGGGAAATCCTAACGGTTTCGGAGATAACGAAACTTAAAGATATTTGGGTATGTTTTTATAAATCACCATGTAACTTCTGAAATTTAGACCTTATGACAGTTATTTAAAATTTCATTTGACCTTTGCAAGGGTCTATAAACTTTTCTCCCCCCCCCCCCCCCCCCCGCCTACGTTTTGAAGTTATGGCTCAACCAAACATAAAATTTCAGAATTTTAAATCGTTTTTAGGGTTCCGTACCCAAAGGGTAAAAACGGGAACCCTGTTACTAAGCCTTCGATGTCCGTTCGTCCGCCCCTCTGTCTGTCTGTCACCGAGCTGTATCTCATGACCCGTAATCGGTAGAGAGTTGAAATTTTTTTACAGAGTGTGTATTTCTATTGTCGCTTTAACAACAAATAATAAAAATAACTCATTTGAAAAAATAAATAAAAAGTACATGATGTTAAATTTTGTACGATGGTACGGAACCTTTCGTGTGCGAGCGCGACTCGCATTAGGCCGGTTTTTTTATTTAACTACTATTTTTATCAAAAATTTATTATTATTATTTTAGAAACCCAAAAGCTGGACTTTAAAATAACCTCTTGAAATGGCTGAAAATGGCTTTGACGCGTTTTTTTATAAAAATAGTAGTTGAATAAAAAAAAAGCAAGTTATAATTCAAAAATTTAAATTTTGTTGAACCATAACATCAGGGAAGGAGGGGAAAAGTTGATAGACCATTGAAAAGATCCAACGATTATCAATAAACCACCGTCATAGGGTGTAACGTTCAGAAGTTACAGGATGATTTATAGAAATATATCCAAATATCTTTAAGTCCCTTTATCTTAGAAACAGTTAGGATTTCCCCTCACCCACCCAGACAATTTATTGCTTGTCTAAGCTTGACCTATCCATAGCATTCGGGTGCCAGACTTCTCACGGGACACCCTATTTAGCAACTGTTAGACGCCAAAATAGAGTAAAATTTAAAGATAAAGTTTTAAATCGGGGTCGTTGACAAAGTTTCTTCTACATACTTTTTAAACAACCATTTTTATACCCTAGATGAAATCTATAGGGTATACTAAGTTTGTCATTCCGTTTGTAACACCTCGAAATAATGATGGTAGAGCAAAATGGATTTCACACCCATTCATAATATTAAAAGTTATTTCGATTTTTGCATGTCCGTCCGTCTGTGCGCACGATAACTCGAGTACGTGTATACTTAGAGAGCTGAAATTTTGTAAACGGACTTAAAAAAAAAAGTAAAATTAAGTTCAAAAATGAGACAAATCCGGCAACTCCTTCGTGGGGTTGCCATACAAAACTTCCGTTTTCCACTACTATATATTTGGACACTGCCTGAGAACGCATTGATATTGAAATTTGGTACATGGTGTTTTCATTGTACTAGCAAATAAAATTTCAAAAATGGACTAAATCGGAGAACTCCTTCTTGGTGTTGCCATATAAAAATTTAGATTTTTTACGTTTACTGTGAAAAGGATCAGTCCAAGACATTTTTATTGTACTAAAAACATCTTCAGAATACGAAATCCTATAAAATTGGTTCTAATCATTTTTTCTGTCCGACAAACCGTTCTAGAAATATATGCGAAAAACCACTTCAAAAATCAAACTTGCACAGAAGGGTGGCAATACGAAATTTCATACGGGCATTCATCTATGATATCATAAGAATTGGTCTTAGACCAATTCTAACTTTTTTACTTGTTATAAGAACAAAACCAGTGCTTAGCAGCAATTCTATAAATAAATAACCTTTTGTCTACTTCTTTTCAAATATTTACTATAGTCATACATCAAAATTAATTAATGTCACTATAATCTGTGCAAACGCCCCCCCCCCCCCCCCCTCCCGCTAGTGTTACTACTGTAGTCCTGCAAACCCCCAGAATTCATTATTTATTAAGACCAATTTCTGTTTTTCCAAAATGCTTTAGGAATCGCTGCACGTGTCCAAGTTGTGATTAATTTTTAAGTAGAAATAAATGTTTCGTAAATTGACTTTACTATACAGTTTCAGTACACCAACGTGTTCTTTTTCAGAAAACCATGTACATACATACCGACATGCATATAGCTAGGTAAATATACAATACAAATAGAAAAAATTGATTTTCTTTTGCAAGTTTAAACTTCACTAACTAAAGCGTGTGCAAGTGTACAACTCCATCGACTCCTGACTCCTGCCATTATTATTGACAGTATTTTCACTGTCATGAACTTCGAACCACTTTTCCGCGTACCTCTGAAAAGCTCTACTTCCCGCTAATTACAATTCTGCTTGTACATGCATACATACAATGTTATATGTATATGAAGAGCTTTTGTCACGCATGGTGACGGTGGTAATTATCCATATGAAAAAGCATTTGCATAAAATCATATCTCCTCTTAATAGCTTCCCCTTTCAATTAGATATCATCGATGGAGCAGAAAAAGGGCATCATATTATCAGATTAAGTACAATTTTTGATAATGACATTCTTTTAAGTATCGAGATACAAAACGACCGAATCAGACACTTTTAAAGGCGTTGAAGCATTCGTGTTCCAATTCATGTCATTCATTTCCATGTGTTCTTTCCAATATTCTTCATACTTATTATGTGCATATAAAACTTAGTTATGAAATATAGTTCAAGGACTTAAGGTCGAAATAGCTATGGTGTAATATCAATGGGGGGATATGAATCATTTCATGAAAAACGTTGTCCCATAAGACCAGATGAAGACATCGTTTATAATTAAACGTGTAGCAAGCAACTTAAGTGCGACATTATTCGCTCAAGTACTCTGAATATTATAGGTATATACTTAACGACATAAATTGTCATTTACGGAATATATCGTCGTTTTCAGCTTGGCATAATTTATCATTTATGTTTAAGTAGAGAAATGATAAATTATTTTCATCATAATTTCATTTATTCATCACAATTTGTAAGAAAAGTGTAGGTAATACCGTCCGACAAAGAACCGACCAAAAATTGTGTTCTAAAAATATGTAAATACAAAACCTATAATAAACCAAGGTCTGTCTGTGTACAATGTTCATAAATATTTCAGTAATTTTAGACTGGGTGTTTTCTTACTATAAATTTAGAGAACTTTCCTAATCATGGGGGAAATATACGCTTTCAAACATTTTTATTGGGAAATTTCGAGTAACGATATTAAATAATATAAAATATTAATAAACATAATAAGAAGACTTAAGGCTAATAGTAAAGGAGCATGTGTCATAAATTTCGAACGCTGGAACAAGAAAGCATTCAATCGCGCGTCGTGACATGATTCCTCGGAATTCCTCCTAGAGTGGGAGGTGATAGTACCATAGATGGCACAAGAACTAGATGTCGCATGCCATACTAAAGCAGAGTATACACATTGTGAAATGAGTAGTGCATTCTGAAATGGACCATAATATGTTTGAGATTGTGACGAATGCAAATGATTTTATAATAGTAGTTTTGTATACATTTGATCGACTTCCCCAACACTTCAGATACGAAAAAATATGAATCACTCGTCGTACACATCATTTCAAAAGTTGTGGTCCATTCCGGAATGGACCACCCAGCCATATAAAATTTGTATACTTTTTTGGTATTGCATGCGACATCTAGCTCTTGTGTCATCTATGATAGTACTCAACTAGGCAAACAAAAGATTGTATGGCTGGGGGCGGGGGGGGGGGGGGGCGCATATCGACCGTTTCGGATTTACAGGGTGATTCAGAAATTATGCTAGGTTTTCACAAAAACACCCTGTATCTTAAAAAGTACAGGGTATACAGTCACAGTCTTAATCCGATTGTATGCAGGACATTATGACCTTTGCAACGACTGCTCAACCAGCTCAGTACTCTTCTACCCTCAGGAGTTATTGTGATCTAAACTAAAAATTTCGGATATTGTTACCTTTTTTTTTAATTTGACCTCTACTTTTTTGCAAAACGGTTATTAATATAACTTTTTTTGTAAAAACTGTAAACCTTAGACTCTCTTCTTTAATTTCACCCTATGTGTTACCTGTAGCCGTTAAGCAGTTATTAGCTCATAACCTATTCAGGTCATACCGGAATTAGACAATATTTTTTTTTAAATGACGTGTTTGTCACTGAGGGAGCAAATTATCTTTGACAATAGGTTTGAGAATAGCTTTGAGAATAGGCTAAGAGCTAATAACTCTTTAAAGGCCACAAATAGTATACAGGGTGTGATAAGTCAAATTAAAGAGGAGAGTGTACAGTTTATAGTTTTTATAAAAAAAAGTTATGTTAATGGCCTTTTTGCAAAAAAAAAAAAGTTAACAAAATCCGAAAATTTTAGTTTAGACCAAAATATCTCCTAAGGGTAGAGGTGCACGGGGCTGATTGAGCAGCCGTTAGAAGAACAATGAAGTTCTCCATATGAGCAGCCTAAGGCTGTGACCATATGCTTTGTACTTTTTAAGATACAGGGTGTTTTATGAAAACTTAGCATAAGCTCTGAATAACCCTGTAACTTCGAAACGGTCGATATACCCCATAGATGAATACTATCACCTCCCGCTCTATGGAGCACCATGGAGGAAACACCCTGTATAGTATATATGAATTGTGTGCACAAGACAATATTTGACAATGACCAAAACTGTGTTATTGCAGTTCCGCGAACTAATTTGTTTGACGATCGATCATAATCTTTCTCAAAATGTACATCGTCATGTAAAGGGTGAAGTAAAATACTATTATGCATATTAGATTTAGACTTAATCGGGGCGAGTAGCTTTTGCCCTGCAGCCATCTTTGGCTTATTGTGCACCGCTTGCATTACAGTTCTTCTAGCAATCCTTTAGGAAGTATGAGTCAAAGGCCTGGCATCTGCATTGTGCAATGGACTCGCTTTCACACAAGACATGCTCCGATGTTTCATCCTCTTCGAAACATAGCCTACACACATCAGTAGATGAAATTTCCATCCTATACATGTGTTTGTTAAGCTTACAGTATTCGGTTAGGACTCCCGTAATGATTCTGAGTTGATTTCTAGATAGCCCTAAAGATCCAGGCTCTTCTCTGAGGAAGGTCTTTTGATGAATCTTTTGGCTTGTCTGAATCCCCTCATTGAGTTCCATCTCTGGTCCATTTGATTCCGGATACAATTTTGCATGGTAAACTTCACGGTATTGTAGGAAATACCGCAAAAGGTTTCTGGTCTCCTATAAGGGGCATGGCTGCTCATTTTTTCCCAGTAAGTCTGCATTTTCAATCGTTAATACTTGAATACATTCCCACATTAACTTAGTTTTAATCTCGGGTGATGAGATGGCTTTCCGAGCCGCTTGGCTATCTGTATATGTAGATAAAGATATTTTTATTAGTTTTCGTATGCACATCTAGTGATGGTATATACCTCTGCCTGAAATATTGAGGCGTATTTTCCTAGGATTGGATAGATGTTAGCTCTTGGCTTAACACCATATATTCCTGCTCCTACTCCTTTCTCGGTTTAAGAAGCATCAGTGTACCAGATTAGGGCTTAATTTACTAGATTTGTATCTGTTTCTTCCAGACGGACGTTGTGCTCAGCAACCGTTCCGTCTGGCATCATATCCATTATTGGATTTGTTTCGATTCTTTTGGGATATAGTGCGTAGACTTTCAGAGTTCCATTCACTGGAGTCATCTCTCCGGGCTCTGTATACCATGAGTCCAGCCTCTTTTGCAACCATGTCGCCGAGTGCCGGTAAGTTCAATAGCGTTTCTAGAGCGCTGGTAGATATTGTGCGCATGGCAACAGTTACACTTAGACAGGCCAATCTTTACCTTCCTGGTGGTTGTGTTTTGCGTGCATTTATTTCCCCGTGCTGCTGATTTGTGACTACTGATTTGTATAGACAAATTATAATATTCGGCTTGAGGAGTCCCCATGTTGAGCCGGCCAGTTTCCTGCGGTTTCACAGCATTAGTGTACCTTCTGGATTGTCTTATCAATGTTCTTGTTCCAAACCAGCTTATCATCAAGAGTTATCCGGAGATATTTGGCTTCTTTGTTCATAGAGATCTCCTTACCAAATAGGATAGGACTTGTTATGTCCCTCAATTTCCTTCTTTTGGTAAAGGGTATAATTGTTGTTTTGTTGGGATTGACTGATAGGTCGTGGGTGGCACACCAGTCTTGAACAAAACTTAAGGCTTCTTGAAGCTTTCCAGAAAAAAAGCGCTCATATTTACATACGCTTGAAATTCAATACATGAGCGGAGTTCATCCAATTCTCTTTGTAAGAGAGCGGAGAAGATTTCGTCCTAACCCGGCGTTTTGTACGGTTTAAATAAGCAGCGCTCCAGCTATCTCTTCCGGAACGATGACAGTCTGCCCGGGGAAAGACTGTTGTGACTCGCTCCGGCCCCACAAACTCAGATCCTGGAAAATGTTTCTGTGCAAAAAGCTCCAGTGTTTCTTTTCCTATTCTAGTGTAGCTACCATCATCTTTTTCTGGTAATCTGTATCAGTCCTTTTGACAAGATCTTGTGGATTCCAGCACAGACAGGTGTTTCAGTAATATCTTCTGTGAATTTCCGCCATGATCGCCTTTGGGATCTCCTGATTTCCCGATTAGGGGTTCTTTGTATTCATCCCAGTTTAATGTTCTTTTCGCCCCTTATTGCATAGCCTGTGTACCGTTGCCCTGGGTTTGATAAGCTGGTTATTCTACCAGGGGACATTTCGATTTGTCGCCCTTTGCTTCAAAGGGCAGTTTTCATAATGTTCGCTGACACCTGGCTCCTATTGCACCAATAACTTATCGCTTATGAATTAGCAACTTATCAAAATATCTGATTAATTTGAAAAGAACTCATTTTAGTGTTGAAAAGTGATAGGTTATCAGCTTTTCAAATTACTGTTGCAACAAGCAGAAAATGAGTACGTGATAAGTGTTCCATTGAAAAGTGATAAGGTTACCTAATTATATGCTTTTTAAATAACTTTTATCAACTCACAAACCCCTGACTAAAAAACTTTGTGTCTGAACGCCTGAGAGTGCCGTTCGTGACAAAAGAGTTTTAGGGTAGTAAACATGGATGGATTTACATGGGAGTTTTGATTTAGAATGAGTGGATGGGAGGCTTTCTCATGGGATAAAATTTTCTTATCTTTTTGCAAGGCAACACTACAAAAGAGTCTACGACATGACTTTTTTTCATAAAACTACTTTTTGCGAAATTTCAGCTCAATATGCGTTCTTGAATTATCCTCCAGGCGGACAAACAGATGGACACACAAAAATACAAATTCCTTTTAATATTATACTTGGGTCAAGTTCAATCCATTTCAAAGTACCATTATTTTTATCTATATTAAAAATAGAATGACAAACTTAGCATACCCTCTGAGGTATAGAAAGGCTTTAAAAAATAAGAAATCGCTGTGAAATTTGTACTATTCGCTATGCAACACTCTTATTTTAAAAATTTCAAAAGTTTTTGTGTGCATTCTTGTATTAAATAGCCGAAAGGCATATTAGAGACGGAGCGAATAAGGAGCACCCCTTAAGTCCTAATTAATTTGCCTACCAAAAAGGTAAATCAACAGAACTAGATTTACTAAACCTGATAAATGGTATAGAAAAAGCCATTGACAACAGAGAAATAGCCCTCTGTTCTTTTCTGGACATTGCAAGAGCATTTGATAACACCTCTGTTAAGTCAATAATGTCTGCACTGGTCAAACATGAAATGAGTCCAGCACATAATAGATGAATGTTCTACAACAGGATAATTAAGACACAGCTATTTGGTGAAATATTGGATGTTCACACCACCAGAGGTTGTCCCCGAGGAGGACTAGTGTCTTTACTGCTGTGGTCAATGGTAGTTGACGACCTTTTAGTTCAACTAAACAACTATACTGACGACCTTGTAATCATAATTAAAGGAAAAAATGAACGCTTGCTTTCTAGAAAGCTTCAAGAATCTCTAAGTTTTGTTGAAGACCGGTGTGCTGTATACAAGTTATCGAGGGGTTCAAAAGCAAAGGGGTACAAGTACACTTTTCACACTTTTGAAATATAACACTTTAAAGTTTTGGATATCCTAAATTCTATTTAAAGTCTTAATTTTTTGTAATTATAATAAAAAATACATATATACACTTATCTTAATAATTTTTTGATGTGGTTAAAATAATTTCGGTGGTTTTTGGTTTAGTAAGAAGGTAATAATTTAATGCCTTGCAACCACTTATACCCCCTTCCCTGTTAGAAGATCCTATGAACAAAACCGCCTACTTGTAAATCTTTAAAATAACGGCTGCTATAAAACAACACAGGACAGGAATTTGAATTTATGCACTATCTCAATTTTTAACAAAATGTTACTTGTACCCCTTTTGCCTTTGAGCCCCTCATTTAACCCCAGCAAAACATCAATTATACCTTTTTCCAGAAGAAAGAAAATGAGGACGATAACCAGTCCTAACCTCTTTGATGAAGAGCTCCCAATATCAAAAGAAGATAAATATCTCGGGATAACTCTCTATAATAAGCACAACATGTTGACAAGACAGTCCAGAATAGTGACACTAATGTTGTGGAATTGTAGAAAACTGACTGGCTCAACATGGCTATTCAAGCCAAACTTAATGATTCGTTTATTCAAATCAGAAGTCAGACCCATGAATATCTTTGCTACAGCAGCCTGGAGGAGCAAATGTACGCACAAGACAGCCATCAGAAAGCTAAATAAGTTCCAAGGATGGTCTGTCTAAGTGTAACTAGTGTCATGCGCACAATATCCACCAGTTCTCTAGAAACACTATTGAACTTACCGGCACTAAGCAAAGTTGTTGAAAATAAAATAAGTAAAAACCGATTTTTCAAACAAAACTGAGGCCAAGCCGCATGAAAAAGTAGAAAATAAACTTTTCTTCACACACAGAGGTGGACTCAGATTTTTTGATTGGGACATTTGTCTTGAATATTCTTTCTCTTCATGAGTCAAATCACTTATTACCTCTGATTGATCATACTGAAATATATCGGTGATTGTCAGCGAATAAAATCTGAGTCCACCTCTGTGTGTGAAGAAAAGTTTATTTTCTACTTTTTCATGCGACTTGGCCTCAGTTTTGTTTGAAAACTCGTTTTTTACTTATTTTATTTTCTGCCTTTTTCACGTTAACTAAATTGTTATTACGTGCTGCTTTCCATGTTTTCCACAGACTTTTCCTATTACTATGAATTTTTTTAAAAATGTACATGAATTTTCTCCGATTTTTCATGCAAGTTTTCATGAATGTTGAAGAGAAAGTTGATGCCAGTAGGAGGGATGAAAAAAAAATTATTCCGCATAACTCATAAAACTTTTTTGTCGGAAAATTTTCCGGAAAAGTCGGAAAATTCCGGAAATTTTCGGAAAATTTTTCAGAAAAATTGGAAAACTCTGCATTTTTCCTGAAACAGATTTATCACTAATCATATCGATGAAAACTTTTTCCGATGATTTTCCCGCTTTTCCGGGTTTTCCATGGAGTTTTCCACAAAAGCAACTTTATGCAACTCATTTCGCTCTACAACTTTGTCTTAGGTTGCAAAGCGCTCAAACGCTTCATTGGTCGGAAAAACTACGGAAAAGCGTTTTACATGAATTTTCTGCAAGTTTTCACCATTGTCGGAGAGAAAGTAATGATGCCAGTTGATAGGGAAATTGATCTTGCATAATTTAGAAAACTTTTTTATCGGAAAATTTTCCGGAAAAGACGGAAAATTCCGGAAAAATCGGAAAACTGTGCATTTTTCCTGAAACGGATTTATCACTAATCAAATTTGTACCAAATTTTCAAATGATTTTTCCCGATTTTCCGGGTTTTCCATGGAAATTTCCCGTTCAAATTGTGATAAATTCAATTGCCACGCGACATGAACCTGTGTGCCAAATTTCAGCTCGCTGTGATGACGAAAAGTGGGTCTACGACAATGTCGAAAATAGTAAAAAAGAAATATATAAATAAATATACAGACAGACAAATTCGTGTACGAGTTAAAGGGACGGGCTGGCCTCAAAAAAGGCTGATGTACAGAGCAGTCCGGACAGATGGTTATAGTGAATGGGACTCCAAAAGTCTAAGTATTCTAACCAAACGAATAGAAGCAAATCCAATATTAGACATGATATCAGACAGAATGGTCGTTAAACACAACTTCTGTCTACCTCACAAAAATAGAATAGGAACAACTAAATACAAATCTGGTACACGGACGGTTCTAAAACCGAGAAAGGAGTCCGGACAGAAATATATTGTATAAACCCAAAATTAATATTTATCAAATCCCAGGAAAATACGCCTCAATATTCCAGGCAGAAGTATATATACCATCACCAGATATGCATTCAAAATCTCAGCGGAATCTACAAAAACAAGGGAAAAAGGTAGAATCAATCTAAGAGCAATTCTTACGATACCCTAAATGAATGCCCGTACGTAATTTCGTATGAACAACCTTTTGTGCAAATTTGATTGTTAAAATGATTTTTCGTATCATTTCTAGAACGTTTCGTCACATATTAAAAATGATTATAATCAATTTCATAGTGTTTTGCAGTCTGAAGAACTTTTCAGCACAATAAAAACGGCTAGGACCGAAACCCTCGAGAATACTTCACAAGCTATGAAATAGACTCATTCACTACCCAACGGAGTCCTGACATTCTAAAATATTTCTAGTGTTCTTATGTAAAAGTGACAAAAGTTTAATTTGAATATCTCCTCCATCCTAAACTAATATTCATACAGAAAAATTATCTTCTAATAATCTTAGGCTTGCTTTCTTATCTTCCGAACCCAAATAAAATTTTTAGACCTTTCCTCTAAAAATTATTTAAAAAAATTTATCTGAACCAAATGACTACGATTCCTCAAACAAAAGCTCTCAGCTGAGTAATCATTGTAAATATATGGCGTTGTGCCGTCATGGCATGCCGTGAAATTGAATGTAGCTGCCTGCAGATTCGGATTCCGGTTGCACACACACACATACAATTATTACTCAGCTGAGAGTTAATGAGCGTAAAATGGTAAAGAAAACTATTTAATTATTTTGTTAAGTAAGGTATATAGTAAGTGTACCACTTAGGAAGGTAAGAAACCAAGCTTTAAATTACTAGAAGACTATTTTCCTGTATGGACAGTAGATTAGGCTCTATAGCATATATAAAGTCAATGTTTGGCACTTTCCCATAAGTATCAATATAGAACATTTTAGAGAACGGACTCTCAACTCACACACATATAGATATCTGTTCCATGGCTTTCCAAGTATTCTCGAGGGTTTTGCTGCGACTGATCGTTTTCACAGTATGCACAAAAACCCCGAATTATTGAATGGCAACACCAAAAAGGGGTTGCCCAATTTAGTTCATATTTGGAATTGTATTTACTATTTCTATGACAATGCCGTGTACAAAATTTCATCTCGCTGTGTTGTTCGCGGTCTTAGGCAGTATCACAATATACAGTGAAAAACGAAATTTTTGTATGGGAACCCTGTTCCATTTTCGAACTTTGATCTAAAATATTTTCTAGGAGACCGTGTACAAAATTTCAGTTTTGTAAGTAAATGTGTTCTTTAGTTATCGAGCGGCAGATATACATAGTCAAACGGAACTTAAAGCCATCTCATCAACTGAGGGCAAAATGAAGTTAATGTGAACAAGTAAAAAAGCTAGAATTGGTCTAAGTAAGACCAATTCTTATGATACCCTAGATGAATTCTCGTATGTAATTTCGTATGGTCATGTCGTTTGCTGATGAGTATGGCCAATTTCATAGGATTTCATATGTTCAAGAACTTTCAGTACCTAAAATAAAAGCATCTAGGACTGATCGTTTTCACAGAATAGGCAAAAATCTAAATTTTTATATGGCAACAAGAAGGGGTCGCCCGGTTTAGCGCATTTTTGAAATTATATTTACTATTTATATGAAAAGCCCGTGACAAAATGTCAGCTCTCTACATTGACGCTTTTTCAGGCAGGGAGTTACCCGATGTATTCAATTTATTTTCGAACTTAACACTAGATTTACGGAACCCGTCAATTTGACGGATCTTAATTTTCATATGTTGAAATGAAGAAAATTTAAAGCTATTTTTTTTTTTTAATTATTTTGAATATTATTGAGTTATTGTAATTCATTTTCCGTTAGACATTCTAAGTTCAAATATCGGTATGTATAGGTATACCATTTTACCGAAAACCCGTCAAATTAACGGATTAACTGATCTCAGTGTAAAAGATATTTTTTATTGGCACAAAATAATTTTTTTACATTTGAGTTCGGGGAATTTGCGCTCTTTAATTTGATTTCGGAGAATTTGAGTTCAGGGGATTCCCTTTTTACATGAAGCACTCTATATTTTTTGTAATATATTCCTTATTCGACATATTGATAGTGAAGTGACTAGCTGAATTTTATAGTTAAACATTATTTGGATATTTGCAACTTTATTTTGAGAGCATAGATTATTTTGCAGGGTGAGTTGAAAATATATATTTATAATAAATATTTATTTATTTTATTACTTATTTTTTCTAAATTGAATAGCGCAATTATGAAAAGATCTCGTAGTGCTGCGTAATTGCTACAAAAAATAACCAGCATAAATGAGGACTTTTCTGACTTCAAATGAAAATGAGGATGAGCTATGTGAAAGCGAGAATGAAGTTGAGTAGTCGGATTCTGATGAAAGCATCGAGCCTTCAGACAATTCAAATGAAAATATTTCTAATGTATGTCGCAGTAACAATTCAAATGAAAATATTTCTAATGTATGTCGCAGTAGAGAAAGAGTGCGTAGTCTTTCCGAAACGGAAAGCGACGTGGAAATCTCTAATGAATCCCAAATTCGAAACAAAGACACTGATATTTCTGTTGATGGGACCATATGGAAAAAACTACAAGAAAGTGTAAGTAGTGGTAGACCACCAGCTTTCACTATATTCAAAGATGTGTCAGGACCGACGGCCTATGCCAAGAGATATCTTATGCTAGGTAATGTAAGTAGCGCGTTTGAGCTGATAATTGATGAAAGTATGTTGGAACATATAAAAATTTGTACTGAAATAGAGGCATTTCGAATTTGAAAAAAAAAAAAATTAATAATAACATAGTCGCAGCTACTAGCTTTCCTAGTAATCTTGTATGCACGGGGAGCTTATGAAGCAAAATCTTTGAAGGCTTCATATTTTTGGTATAAGAAATGGGAACCCAGTTTATTTTCATGGATAATACCCAGAAACAAATTTTGGAAATCCTCCGCTTCATACGGTTTGACAAAAAATCTGAACGTAGTAAATGTTTACAAACTGATAAGTTGGCGTTAATTTCTCATACATGGAATAAATTTATGGAAAACAGTCAAACTTGCGATAAGCCTGGCGCTAACATAACCATTGATGAACAATATTCTTCCCAACAAAGGCCAGATATCGTTTTATGCAATACATGCCAAACAACCCAGATAAATTTGGCATAACATTTTTGTTGGTGGCAGACATAAACAGTAAATATCTTATAAATGGCTGCGCGTACTTAGATCAAGACGAAACCCGTGTCGCATCTGTAGCCTTGAGCGAGTTCAGAGTGTTCAAACTTATGGAACCGTATACGGGCTAACAAAAGGGAATTGCCCAAATCAGCAAAAGATAAGAAATTTGGAGTTCACGTAGTCGAACAAATGGCACGAAAATACAGTGTCAAAGCGGGGTCTCGCAGATGGCCTCTACAAGTTTTTTACAACATATTAGATTTGGCGGCAATTAATGCGCGGGTGATATACAAGGAAACTATAGGAGTAAATATATCCAGAAAAAAATTTATTTTTCAGTTGGCTGAAAAACTCGCCGATGAATATCAAAGTGAATCCAGGAATATTTACAATCTGTTATAGTCAATACAGAAAAAGTCCAATATAAGCAAATCCTGCCAAATCGGATTGTAAGCAAAACAGAATGAATATGACGGGTTTCAGTAAAAATAGGTATGCAAAATTATCCGTAAATCTAGTGTTAAATTTACTTTTTTTCTTTAAAGCCCGTGTGCAAAATTTCAACTCTCTATGTCTGTACACACGTTCTTGAGTTACCGTGAGGACAGACGGACAGACCGACATGCAAAATTCAAATTAACTTTTAATATTATGCGTGGGTGTCCAACCCATTTTTTTCTACTAGCATTATTTCTGTACGTTACAAATGGATTGACAAACTTAGTATACTCCCTATGATTCCATCTAGGGTATAAAAACCACCTAACGCTCAATGGGTGCCAGCATAATCGGGAATTCATGGGAATAACAAATCAGACACACCAGCCAAGATGGGAGCACCCACGCCCCTTTATCGGACCGGAACAATTCTGCGGTATCTCCTGTAATGCTATGAAACTTACAGATACCAAACCAGAATCAGAACCAAATGAACCAGAGATAGACATCAATGATAGGCTCCAAGCAAGCAAAAAGATTCATCTTTCATTCATCATTAACTAAATGAGTCTTAACCAGTCGCTATACAAACTCAACAAACACACATACATCAATTAGGCATATCACCCATTGATGTATTTATAGGTTATGTCTCGAAGAGAATTTAAACATCGGAGCACGTTTTATTCGAATGCGAGGCCATTGCATGATGTACTTCGATTCTAAGCTTGTAGCTCACACATCCTAAGGCCTTCTAACTTCGAGAAAATTTCATCCAAAAAGATACTGGTCTTCTTAGGAAGAGTGGGATTATTGGATGAACTATAAAGGAAAGTGGCGCAAAATAAACCAATGAATGGCTGCAGTACCTACAAAGACCACTCGCCCCCGCTACCTTAATTTTAATCTTAAGCTTACTGCTTAAATGTCGGCAATTCGAAGGAGATATGAGCGTTAGAAAATCTATCTAAAAATTGATGCCTTTGGTAAAAGAGGCCTACACTGAAGGACGCAAGTAGAACAAATTTACGAAAATTATTGAATTTGTACAATGATTTCGAAAACTTTGTTCTAATCGCTACCGTATATTTATAGTCCGTAGACGGATTGATTTAGATTCACTGGAATTTCAAAAAGTATAGATATAACACATTGGATATTTGTAAAAACTCATTGTGTTCACCCTTGTAAACAAAAAAAAAAACAAAAACTTTGACTTCTCTAGATCTCTGTACTGATTCCTTTCCTTAAAAATGTTCCTAAAAGATTGCCAATCTTAAAGATTTGTCCAAAACTCCTATTCAAAGGAGATATTAAAGTTACCCTAATTAATCATGCATTGAATAGAATAATAGGCTTATAAATATGTATGTCTAAAGACAATTGGCAAAAGTGACAAAACTTTTGAATTCCATCCGTGTAGTCCTTTCAAATTAGCAAAGCAATCAAAATTCAATATATCGATTACTTTCCACCGACAGTTATGCATAGCTTTTAGGACCAAACATATACATATACATACAATTCTATTGCATTACTTAAAGTACCACAAGCATCTAGCTGAACCACACGTCTTTAACGAAGGAAAACCCTTGCATTAGATAGTATTTCGTATCCCCTTCTCCGTTTCCCCTAAAACTGAAATCAAGGACAATAGGACATACAAACCTAGAAGGCTGTTTCTATAGCCATGCATAGCTCAGAGTACTTCTCGTTCAATTTGTTAGATACTACAACAGTAATTCTAACGTTTTATCATATTGCTAATATACATATTCGATCTGTGAAGTCTGCAATATATATCCAAACGTCTCCCTCCGGCAATGTATTTTTGAGAAGTCTAAAGATATGAGTCCCGGAATTCAATCAATGTGAGCAGAATAACAAACTCTCGATAAGACAATTTCCTAGATGATGCATGCCCGCACTCATAAAATGTTGACGCTATTTTGGAAAGACATTTCCTTAAACATAGCTGGGAGGACATTTCGTAACAAAATATGCAGATTATTGAAATTGGTGATTTTATCCAAAAATTTTCACATTCTGTAACTGTCTCAAGCAAAATGCGTGCTTTTGTAACGCATTTGTGGCAAAATTATGTAAGTATGTTACTTAAAAACGTCTGGAACTAACCGCATACATAAAAAATCTGTATACATTTGTATCACAACCCTATAAAAGGGTTGCCCGATTTTGTCAAAATTTAGAAATCTACCTAAAAATATAATATGTAATCGAGATCGTTTAATGTTCAGGATTTCAAGCTGATTAGTATTCTACCAATATTACCGAAAGGTTTAGAAAGATTTCTCGCTGATCAGTTGAAACTTTATCTATCCAATGCTAATCTCCTTTCTCCATCTTAGTCCAAGCTCTTAGACACAGTACTACATCCGCACTGAAATTCGTGTTAATGGTGAGAAACGTGAAGCCACTGTGGTTGTGCTTTTAGATTTCTTTAAGGCGTGTGACTCCGTAAATTTTGAGATATTAATTCACAAACTCTCCTATTACTTACTTTGCTTTTTCTACATCTGCCTTACGTATAATGGAAAACTATTTAGCATATCGTTCTCAGACAGCTATCTGTAATATTGGTACATCCCATTTAGTAAGGCTTTTTTGAGGTGTCCCCTAGGGATCTATTCTGTGGCCGATTCTGTTCTGTATGTACATTAATCATTTTGAGCTTCTATTCATCTTTATACCGATGACGTTTAACTATTCCTGTCATCTCAGTTAATTAGATTCCAAGATTGTGTGGCCAAACTTAATGAAGATATATCTAGTTTGACCACATGGGCGAAAAATAAGCAGTTGGCTCCAAATCAATTGTAATTTATAAGAATTCCATTGATACATTCTGCATGCCTGTGATTCTGCTTAATGGGATCCCTATTTCCTTTCATCATACCGATAATCTTGGATTATTTTCAATAAGGAACTATAGTGGAGTAAGCATATTAATGGACTCACAGCTAAGATCTACGGTGGTTTACGTTCACTCTGGCAGCAAGCAAGATATCACCCCCTGCTTTGCGCAAAAACTCATTATTAGTCTAATCCTCCCTTTGATTACTTATGCATGTGTTTTGTTATTACCTACTCAACTACAGAAGCAGATTAAACCTAAATGTTGCTTACAGTTCTTGTGCTCGCTATGTTTATGAATTATAAATATATTTCCAATAGTGTCCGTGTCGTCTTTGGCAAAAAGTATTTGGACCTATACCTTGGAAAATTACTTATGGTGTATGCTTTTTAAAATAATTCATTACTTTTTACCTGAATATCTTCTTATGCTAAAATATAATTTTTTTCAATCTCCGCGCTCCTGTCAGCTTGCAGTTCTACGTCATTACACTGGTTTTAGTTCTAGATGCTTTTTCATCTATGGCATCCAACTTTGGAATTCTTTGCCGATTTCAATTAAATGCCACGGTGCATTCTGCAGGTTCAGTTTTTGAATATTTTTCGAATTGATAACTCATTCTCATTGTAGTTTTATGATTTCTTCACTTTGAAATTCACTTCCACTTTTCTGATTTTTATATACACGGTCTGTCCAGAAAATAAGTTGAATGATTTTTATCTGCTAGCCCGAAAGGCTACGGTGTGCGTTCCTCGCCAATTGCCTGTTGACAGTTGTTCAGTGCGGATTGCTCGTAATCTGTACCTGTGTTCGAGTGACACGTCGGGAGATCAAAATACCACGATTCACTGAACAGCGACATGCCATTAAATTTTATGTGTAGTTACGCAAATCAGGCTCCGAGACCGTCACAATGCACAACAGCCAATTTTACTTGAAATTCCTTGAAGCCCTCTGAAATCGGATGCATCGCGTCAGAAAGGAGACCAGTGTAAATTGGCGACTCCATCACGACAACGCGCCATCTCATACCGGCTTCAATGCTAGCGAGCTCCTAGCTAGGCACAGTCCCGTTCTTGACACCAACGGTCTTCTTTTTGTTTCCTCGAATAAAGAGAAGCTTAAAGGGTCATCGCTATAGGACAGTCTGAAGATGGTTCATCTTAACGTGTTCCAGGAAGCCTACTTTTATTTTCAATAAATTGTTCGTTACGAATTTATTCAACTTATTTTCTGGACATACCCTGTATATCTCTTTCTTTTCTATCTTTTAATTTCTTTGGATTCTAGAATTAATAGTTTCACGCCCGGTGTGGTCTTAAAGGCGTGCCGACGCTTAACAGCCAGTGACATTACGTTGGTGTCATGGCGAACCGACGCTTAATAGCCGGTGACACCACGTTGGTGTCATATGAAGGCCGATCAAAGTTATGTATTGAATTTGAACTGACTTGGAGGAAACTTTCAGAATTTTTATTATGGAAGACCAAAATAGCTGACACCTATTTTGTTGTTTTTCTTTACCATGGGCCACTCTCCCCTGCCAGTGGAATCAGAAATTTCGTGATTTTACGATCGAACGTCATTTTGATAAAATCATATCTCGGGAACGAAGCAACTGATTTTCCTGATTCAAATGTCAAATGAAGCTTAATACCGCATTCACAATGCAGAGTAGAGCAGAGTGGAGTAGAATGAGCTTTGAGTCCAGAGCGAAGCTGTTCACAATACAGCGCAGAGTGTAATTCGAACTTTAAGATTAAACGTGACATATCAACAATGAACTTTGAAATTAATATAACAACATGACATAGCAACGCCAAATCAACAAACAAGCAAACAACTGCCGTTGTCAAAATAATAAATTCGAAAAAGGAGACACCTGTTGCAGATTGCTTCGGAACCACTGACATGTATATAAATGGACTGCTCGTTGAAGCAAAAATATATGAAAGAAAATGGCACCACTTTCATATTTCTGTCTCTTTCCGTGAGAGCATACTTTCCCACTGAACTGTAACGATTCGGAACGCGAAATTGTTTGAGATTCAACGGTATTTCCAACCAAAACAGTCTTGTAAAATACACTTCGTTCGACTCATAATTAAAATTTAACAATACAAATAGTCCGAAATACTTTTGTGGTAAATTCGTGGCATGCATATATACGTAAATTCCTAAATAATTTAAATATAACGCCAGTTTACGACAGTTGGTAGCATTGACAGTGAGAGCATACTTTCTGAAATCAAAATTGGTGCCACATGAAACAGGAGATCAAGCAGTCCATTTATGAATATGTGTTCGGAACTAGCTAGACATTAACGTGCTTTCTTTAGTTTTTAAATCATGAAGTTTGCAAAAATAACTCTTTTTTTTTTATTAGCATTACTTAAAAAATATTAAATCACAAAATACTTCGAACAACGCAATACTTTTCTTTAGCTCATTTTCGTTTGTAAACTGGTGTAAAACGAAACAATTTTTGCTTTTTGCATTCAGCTGGGTAAATTGTTGCTCTTTTGGAATGAAAGGAATAGTTGGGGTGTATAGATTGGATGGATAGGCTTTATGCATGCATTGGGATGAAAATCCAGCGCTTTTGAAGGGAGCACAATTTAAGCGCTTCCTTAAGCACAATTCAGAATCGGCGCAGCATCCATCATGATGCAGCTGCAAAGATTTTGCCGGCCAATTCACAATCGGCGCAGCAAGCATATTTGCAGCAAGCAGTGTAGGAAACTTTGTAATGCTAACTTTTTTTATAATTCACAATTATTTACAAACATAACACCTTAATACCGAGTTTTTATATTGTGCATAATTTTTGTTTAAAAAAATAAATCCGGAGGAAATATGAGATAAATAAGATTTGAAATTTATTTTTTGCCTCAGTATGTTGGCAGAACTGTTGCAGCATGCATCAAAGTTTAAAATTTTCCAAACTTTTGCATCATGATGCTTGCTGTGTTGATGCATGCTGCGCCGATTGCGAATTGCGCCATATGATCCCATGATATCAAACCTTGCATCACAGCTGCTGCATGCTGCGTTGATGCATGCTGCGCCGATTCTGAATTGGGCTTTCGCCATCATTTGGCACCTCTTTAGAAGAAAATTCCCTGATCTATCCAGAAAAATTAGCAAAGACGCAAGTAATTAACTCAAGAGTTTCTATAGGTATCACTTAGAAGCAATATAGAAGATTATTTGATGAGCTCTAGCAGAAGTGCAACAAGGGGTGATCTCATCTGATTTTCCATGAATCTAAACTGAAAATTTTTCTGCAATTGTATGAAGTAACGCATTTCTCATTTTCAGTGTGAAGTTCAGACTATTAGAAGTAATCTGCTGAAGTTCTTGTTAATAAAAGTGAGAATATTGGCTTATTTAATCAACTTAATTAAATTCAATACCTCGAATAATCATGAGCAAGTACCTTACTAATGCTCTCAGGAAGAAGTCATCAGTGCTATTCAAAAAGCTCATTAAGGCTTTTGAAAAGACATCTCCAAAAAACTTCTTCCCTTCTTAGAGCGCTTCTTAAGAACAGCATTGAAGCGCTTGCATCTGCGGATATATGTACCTATGTTAAAAAGTATTGGACTGAGGTAGGGAAAGCGCTGTGAGCTTCCAGGGGGAAGCGCTTCAGGATGTTTCTTAAGGCTAAAACACAATGTGAGCGACACGACAAAAACGCCGTAAAAAACGCTCTCATTTGGGTTCTAATAATATGGCAGTGTATGGTATAAAATACAATGCTGACGACATCGTTCGACGTTGTCGTCGAACTTAAATGAAAATTGAAATTTGTCGCACGTATAAGGTGCGTTTAGCAAAATTATGATTTTGGGTTTCGTTCATATTTATTGTTATATGTTCAATGCAATCACATTTATGACTGATAGATTAAAAATATCAGAAAATAACAATGCCGTGGAAAATATCAAAGTTAGTTGAATAAAAAATGGAAGAAAACGTTATTGACGTGGTAGCAATGCCACCATATTATACGGAAAAAACCCCATCCGCATAGAAACCCAACTCCGGCTGAGTTTATAGCTGTGTTCTTTTGTGTCCGTAGAACAGGGCAGAGCAGAGGAGTTGAGTGCGTGGAGTCAGCTGGATCAGACGTTCCATCGTGCGTGTTACTGGTTCTAATAGTTAATTAGCTTCACCAATTTCTAGTGCAGTGCAGTGCAATTTTTTAAAACATCATCGCCAAAACAACAAAAATTAATTAAAATCCGCCGCGCCGTTTTTTTTTAATACTTTATACAAATTAAATTAATATAATACCAGCCAAGTCAGGGCTTTTCTATGCCCTGCCGGCATTCCACAAGCCAGCAGCACAGTACGGTAATGTTTTGAACTCCTATGTACATCAGTGATCAGTGCAAGGTCATTAGCCCTTGTCACTGATCAGCAGTACGGGTGTCCCCAGCTGTGGTCATTGAACTGCACGGTCTGAGGTATTGAAAGCAGCAAATAGGCATAACACTATTGCTGTTTTTTTTACCTCGCTGTGTCGTTGACTGCAGCTGGTTGCCCTAAATAAATATTTGTGTTGTTGTGTGTCGCTCTTTCTTCTGCTTTTTTGTTGTTTTTGCTTTGAACATGCAGAATTTTATTTTAGAATTTTGCAACATTCGCGGATTGGGGGCAAATCGTTTTTCGGTGTACTGCCACCTTCAATCAAAAAATCCGGCAATTCTTGCGCTAAGTGAAACCAAGGTCGTTTCTGATGCTGATTCTAATCAATATCACGTCCCTGGTTATAGCTTAGTGCCTCTTTTTTCTCCACATAGGGGGATCGCAATATATATTCGGAATGATGTGGCCTTTACCATTCTAAAAGATTTTCCACCTTCTGCCAATCCCGAGTTTAATTACATCTGGATTAGGTTCAAACTTCACAGGCACATCATCTACTTTTGCTTCCTTTATCGCAGCCCAAATATGTCTGATGTCGACACGGTATCCGCATTTGACAATATCTCCAACAATATTGATCATCTGCTTTCTGTCTCCCCCTCTTCCGAAATCATCCTGGCAGGCGATTTTAATGTCCATAACATACCATGGCTCAGACATTCTTCTACCACAAGTCCTTCGGGCCGATTCGTTGAACTTTTTTGTGAATCTTTTAATTTGCATCAGCTAGTGGATGCACCGACGAGAATCCCTGATGCAGCTGGAGATAGGGCCAATTTACTAGATTTGTTTCTGTCATCTCACCCTGACAAATATTCCATCTCAGTCGGCTCCCCTCTTGGTAATTCAGACCACTGTCTAATCACGGCTCAATTTATCACCTCAACTCTGCGCCGCCCTACTTCTCCACCTACAAGTAGGCTTCTCTGGCACTATAAGAACGCTGATTGGGAAAGCCTCAATCAGTATCTTAGAGATATAGATTGGTCGGTCTGTTTTGCTTCGAGGGATGCTGATGAATGCACATTAGAACTTAGTAACATACTAAGTCTAGGCATGCGTGAATATATTCCGTATTCTTACAGCAGATCTCAACAACAGCAAAATCGCTCTTGGTTTAACGATAAGTGCAACCAAGCTATAAAAGCGAAAGAGTCTGCTTTTTGCGCCTATCAAGTGCATCCTTGTCCAGAACTGAAAGGAATCTACAAGACTGCACGGAACACCTGCAAGTCCATTATCCAGAGAGAAAAATTTCTTTTTGACCAGAATGTTAGACAAAGAATCTTGGCAAGCCGCAAAGGTAGTAAAGGTTTCTGGTCCCTGGTCAAAACTATCAGGAACAACTTCAGCAGTTCCTCTATACCTTCACTACTTAATAATGGTGAAGTGGTTGTTGACTCCCTGGATAAAGCTAATATTTTGGCTGCTAGATTCGCATCAAATTCTTTTCTTCCACCCACTTCACAGGCACCTGTCGTGCATCCCCCGTGCGGATGTGTACAAGAGCCAATACACATCCATACGAGGGATGTGTTCAAGGTCCTTAAAGGAATCAACGTCTCTAAAGCTGCAGGCCCTGATGGTTTCTCGCCCCTATTAATTAAAAGCTGTGCCTCATCCTTGGCTAAACCTCTGCGCAAACTATTCTACCTGTCCTACTCGACAGGAAAATTTCCAACTGCTTGGAAACTAGCTCACGTTCAGCCTATTCCCAAGAAAGGAGAGGGTAGCGATCCCTCAAATTATCGACCAATTGCAATCACTTCGATTCTTTCAAAGGTTTTTGAATCTATCATTAACTCCAAATTAATGAAGTATCTGGAAACCAATCAGCTAATCAACGATCGCCAATGCGGCTTCCGGCACGGACGCTCATCTGGAGACTTGCTGACTTTTCTTACGGAACGTTGGAATCGTAGTCTTCACAATTTTGGTGAGTCCAAAATCGTTGCTCTAGATATTTCAAAGGCCTTTGATAGAGTCTGGCATTCAGCCCTTTTAGCCAAACTCAAAGCACTTGGTCTTTCCCCTCCTCTTCTATTATGGATTGAAAGTTTTTTATCTAGTCGCCAAATACGAGTTGTATTAGATGGCGTTATATCTGATCCTTATCCTATTAATGCCGGTGTCCCCCAGGGCTCTGTTATTTCTCCGACTCTATTTCTAATCTTCATTAATGATCTGCTTTCCCTTACTTTCAATCCTATCCATAGCTTTGCTGATGACAGTACCCTTGATTTCGCATACTCCTTTGACACCCTTGCGGATTCCAGAGGGAACGCCGCATGTTTTAAACGAGACTGCATGATTAGATCATTGAATAACGATCTTGACAATATTCTCGCTTGAGGCAAAGTGAATCGCGTCGAATTCAATGCATCTAAGACCCAAAGCTGTCTCATCTCATTAAAACAAGACCATCACTTAACCACTCCCGTTTCGTTTGATGGTGCATTAATTTCTGAATCACCGTCACTAAGAATTCTTGGCATTAATATTTCCAGTAAGTTAAGCTGGACAGATCACATCTTCTCGGTTGCCAAAGAAGCATCCAAATGTCTTGGTTTCTTGAAAAGGTGTAAGAAATATTTCAGCCCATCAAATATAGCGCTCCTCTACAAGTCCTACATCAGACCCAGAATGGAATACAATTCCCATATCTGGGCCGGGGCTGGTCGCACAGCCTTAGCTTCATTGGATATTGTCCAAAAGAGAGCCTGCAAGCTAATTGGCGATGTGGCAATTACTCGTCATATCGACTCGCTCGAGCACCGTCGCAATGTTGGATGCCTTTCGCTCCTTTATCGCTATATGCATGGCCAATGTTCTGATGAAATATCTAGTCTGATCCCTTGTAGAATAGTTCCTGCACGCAATACCCGCGCTGCATCCCGCGCTCATCCTTTTACCCTTCAAATTACCTTCGGCCGTACACTTAAATTCCGTGATGCTTTCTTATCCCGAACTGTGCGAATGTGGAACAGTCTACCATCTTCTGTCTTTCCTCCGGCATACAACCTGCAAAAGTTTAAGGGCGACATACATCGGCACCTCCGCCACTCTCCTCATATCCCTTAATCCTTTCCCTATCTCCTTCCTGCCACGCTGTGCTTTGCATCATAGGGTATCCCCTGAGCTTGGCTTAATAATATAAAAAAAAAAAAAAAAAAAAAAAAAAGAGCAAAAGATACACAAAAGAATGCCTCATTTATTTTCATAGAAGATTTATAAATGAAGCGAACAGTGCAAATAGTTCGCTTCAATCGACAGAATAATTTCTTCTCTCCAGTATATGGGAGTTCTAGAACAAGGTACACAAAAGAACACAGCTTATATAACTCTTGGACACATCTTCTTCTATGTTGGTTCTGTTTTTTATCTTCATTAATTTATTCGTTTTAATTTATTCTATTTTTAATTTAGAATACAAATAACCGAATTTAATTAGGGATTGACAGCTCTTATCGCGCTCGTGTCGCTCCCATTGTATTTTCACGGACGTTTTGTACGGCGTTTTTTACGGCGTTTTTGCAATTTTTATGAGTGTAGATTTTTTTTATATTAAGCCATGCTCAGGGGATACCCTATGATTGAAAGCACAGCATGGCAGGAAGGAGATAGGCAAAGGATTATCGGACATGACGGACAAGTGGCTGAGGTGCTGTCACTCTTAAACCTTCGCAAATTGTAAGCCCGAGGAAAAATAGTAGATGGTAAACTGTTCATATTCGCACAGTTCGGGATAGGAAAGCATAACGGAACGAAGCATTAATTTCTTCTTAGAAATTTACAGAAAATGTTTTGATAGAATTTTATTCATTTTGGTGACCGACTGGGGTCTTTTCAGATACAACTTCTAATGAAAAATTTCCAGTAAATTTCTAAGTTAAAATTGAGGGCTTCCGTACAGCAGGTATGATCGGGTTGATTTTATATTTTGAACTGGGTTTCTTTATTGATCCTGTAAACTTCATACCAACGTTTTTACTATTAAAAAAAAAAAAACGTGTTTGGCACTTGGGTCATATACACCCCTTCCTTCATTTTTGCATATTCTGCCCGTTTTCTCTTTCGTAAGCATTAGCGGTCTGTTGTTTTATAGACTTTCTTCTGTGATGGAAAATGACCGAATTTTTTTTTCGGATAACCTCAAATTAACTTAATACACTAAAATCGATATTTGTATGTAAATATTAGATGGATTTCAATAATTCTTTTTTCACAATATAGCTAAGATATGCCGCAATATTAAGGGACTAAATTCAATTCTGGAAGGTTGGCCCAGCGCGGTGATTGGGGGGGAGCGGTGCGACAACAACAGCAGGAAAATTTTCGTATTTAAAAAAAAAATTTAAGTTCGGAAATTACCTAGGACGGCTAAATAGGGGTAGTTAATTACAACCTCTATTTGTCTTAAAAATAATTCTTTTCACTAAACCTCGATCCGATCCTATTTACCGCATCTAAAATGATTTCCGTAACATACTACGCTTTAAAGCCATCTTTCTGCTAAATTTTGCAATATTCAAGGCACTTTTTATCTTTTAAAATTATCTATAATCTGTCATATTTCATTTAAGAATAACCACAGTCATTTAGGAATAATTAATAGAGTTAGATTGCATGGTTTGCTAAATTACTTTCTAATTAAGTTATTACTGAAAATCCACCACCCCTTTACTTCGGGCAAATTCCCAGGAAGCCTAGCACCATCGCAAATAATGTGTGAGGTCTACATTACAAAAAATAGTAATAATACATGCCCCTCAGTGCACTGCACTATCGCAATTTTTTGTGTATGGATAGATAGGGCCTCTAGCTTCAAACTAAAAATACAAAAAAAAAACAAAAAGCTATAGGTCCTCAATAGTAAATATCTAATACTTCCTATTTTTCGTCGTAATATCACGAAATTTCTAACATCCCTAGCGTGGTAGAGGGGGAAGAGAAAAATATAGGTGAGCTATTTTGGTACCCCATGCCCTTGTGCATGTTCATGATAGATTAATCCAGTTTTATCTTAATTCCTATATAAAGAAATTCACTTTAAATTGTGAAAAAACAAGATATATATATATGTATGTATATGCCATTAATTCATAATTTTATATGTAGGTCAGGCATGAGTAAAGGTTCATATTATCATTGTAATATGAAACGTAATTTTATTCACCTGGCACTAAATTCATTCACCTCGCTTCATGTAAAATAAATTCTTTTAGTTATTATAATGAAAGTTGACACTCAGCAATAACTGAGGAATTTATTTTGCATGCAACTTGCAATTTCGCTAGATAAGGAGTATTATATTTGCTTTCTTTTGTTTTTTGGTAGAATAATAATGTTAACAAAATTTGCATATAAATTCACGGCGAGTAATTAATAAATCTTCAGTTGTTAATCAAAATTAAAGCGTTTTATTTAGTATCGCGTAACCCTTCTAGTTTTGAAGCTTATGGTATTCGGTTCAAGTGCCGTTTATACCACCATCAATAACAGCTAGCAAACCAAGCAACTGTATTAGCCCTGGTATATCGGTTCAAGTGCCGTTTATACCATTTGCGTTTAAGGCTAAGAAAATCCAGAAAAGACAAAGGAGCCTTGTCTTAACACTCTGAAAGTTTCATCCAAATCGAAAATGATCGGGTTGATCGCAAATAGTGCCGGCGACAGATGATATAATTTTTGTGTTTGAAGCCGCACCCAGAATAGTCGGTTGTTTTTTATTCTTGTATTTATAATTTAAATCAGATTCGTTAAAAATAATAAAATAAGTAAAAATCGAGTTTTCAAACAAACCTGAGGCCAAGCCGCATGAAAAAGTAGAAAATAAACTTTTCTTCACACACAGAGGTGGACTCTGATTTTTTGATTGGGACATTTCTCTTGAATATTCTTTCTCTTCATGAATCAAATCACCTCTGATTGATCATACTGAAATATATCGGTGATTGTGAGCGAATAAAATCTGAGTCCACCTCTGTGTGTGAAGAAAAGTTTATTTTCTACTTTTTCATGCGGCTTGGCCTCAGTTTTGTTTTAAAACTCGTTTTTTACTTATTTTATTTTCTGCCTTTTTCACGTTAACTAAATTGTTATTACGTGTTGTTTTCCATGTTTTCCACAGACTTTTCCTATTACTATGAATTTTTTTTAAAAACTTACATTAATTTTCTTCGATTTTTCATGCAAGTTTTCATGATTGTTGAAGAGAAAGTTGATGCCAGTAGGACGGAAAAAAATGATTCCGCATAGCTTATAAAACTTTTTTGTCGGAAAATTTTCCGGAAAAGTCGGAAAATTCCGGAATTTTTTGGAAAATTTTCCAGAAAAATTGGAAAATTCTACATTTTTCCTGAAACAGATTTATCATATCGATGAAAATTTTTCCGATGATTTTCCCGCTTTTCCGGGTTTTCCATGGAGTTTTCCACAAAACCAACTTTATGCAACTCATTTCGCTCTACAACTTTGTCTTAGGTTGCAAAACGCTCAAACGCTTCCTTGGTCGGAAAACTCCGAAAAAGAGTTTTACATGAATTTTCCTCGATTTTTTCTGCAAGTTTTCGCCATTGTGGGAGAGAAAGTAATGATGCCAGTTGATAGGGAACTTGATCCTGCATAATTTAGAAATTTTTTTTATCGGAAAATTTTTCGGAAAAGTCGGAAAATTCCGGAAATTTTTTTCGGAAAAATTGGAAAACTCTGCATTTTTCATGAAACGGATTTATCACTAATTAAATTTATACCAAATTTTCGAATGATTTTTCCCGATTTTCCGTGTTTTCCATGGAAATTTCCGGTTCAAATTTTGATAGATTCAATTATCACACGACATGAACCTGTGTGCCAAATTTTAGCTCGCTGTGATGACGAAAAGTGGGTCTACGAGAGTGTCGAAAATAGTAAAATAGAAATATGTAAATATACAGACAGACAAATTCGTGTACGAGTTAAAGGGATAAAAATTCTGCCATTCTCCATCTGACACCGATTCTAATAATTGTGAGTTCGATACCCGCACGGGAAATTAATTAAAATAAATTGAGAAATTGCAATTTATTTGTGCGCTTTCATCGTTACTGGTTAATCCCAGCTGAGAGCAATTTGGTTTAGTAGGCTAGGCGCACAAGCGGTTGTTGTTTCTTCTTTTATTTATAATTTAATTGAGAATCGTTAAAATAAAGATTCTTCCATTCTTACCTACAAGTTATTGTACCGACACGGACAGACAAACGGGCAAATGAATAAAAACAAATTTGTCATCTTGAATATAAAAATCAATAAATCAATATAGCCTTAGAGTTCTGAACTTACAAATCATCTTGTAACTCTTAAAAAATTAAGAGCCGTTCCAGGCTTACTGTTTTGCTTTTGGTCACTCAAAGTTCTCATTTAGCACCCTTTTGATCTCTCAATACGGAATATCCTCCTTTCATATTTTATCAAAAAAGAATTCTCAGAAGTTAGTCATGAAACAAAAATAGAAAGCAAGACATTTCCTTGATTTCGATCGTATGTTGTACGAAAAATTTTCTCCTTTTCCTTTCTTCGGACCTTTGAATACATAATATATGTACTTATATGCATATATATAGCATAATTCCAGCGTAAGACAAGAATTTTCCACTTTTTGCATAAAATATCAACCCCTTCCTTGCCTTAACAACCTTTCTATGTAGTCACCAAAGGGAAAATGTACCAAGTTAAGAAATGAATTATTCCTTTATATTCATGAAGTTTTCTATACACGCTAGACTTGTTGTCAAGTTACAACATGTGTCTACCAGCTATAGGTAATTGTATGTTCGTGAGAGAAGTATAAATCAGAAATTTGTCTGTGATCAATCAGAGTCATGAAATATTCAATTTCCTTTCAATAGCCCTTCCATTACTCTTGAATTGCATGTGAATGATTTCTCGATAAACGGTGGTGCTGCATTTTGTCAACCTCTCTCACCTCGATCTAAAAATAATGTCTGCAGACGGATAAGTTTTGTTAACTTGAAGAGATGGGCTCACAAGGGCGCCATCTATTTATGTAGACGGCAAACTAATAAATTCTGCCTGAAGGAAAATCGAAAAATTATGTAAATACAAAACTTCTTCAATTATGTGTACTTAATTCAAAGTGCCCGCAGCTGCGACAAATTACTTATCTACATAATTATATATATATATGTAAATATCTGTTTGTATATATGTATTTATATATGTATATAAAAGTATGCACGTAAGAAACTGTGAGGTGAAACGCTAGTAAAGTAAATTAAGTGAACAACAATTGAACCACAGTTCGCCTCTAATTTAGCACCAAAGTGTCCACGATGTGGCGGCTAGTGGGGCGGGGAAAAGTGAAACGCGGGAGAAAATGAAAAAGCATAAATTTGCATAAAGATGCTCGAGAAAGGTTGCTAGTGTTTTTGCTGTTATATATGTAGGTATGTATATATGAAGATGTGGTATGTATGTATATTATGTACGTCGCAGAGCACAATATTAGAAAACAAGAAAAAATCTATACGCTAAGAGTTTGTATGTCAGTGCCAGGGCGATGAGGGCAATTGCACTATTGCAGCGCAGTATTGGCTATCCCGTCCTGAATTTCGCACAAGAAACACTCTGTATGCATTCCCGTGTCTGCAATCCACTCACACGCGATTGCAAAAATAAAATTAAACAAATTTACATAATGAAAATTAAAGCTGAAAAAATATCTAGCAAACATTGGATGATTGCCAATTGTTTCGCAGACTTATGTAGTTGGACAAATACCAAAAATTATTATTGAAAGGGTTCTTGGACTTCCTGTAGAGAGCGCCCTGTCCCCAAGGCCGTACGAAGAGCAAGGACAGACATTTTATTTTTTGAATCAAAACTGCAGAACTGCTATGTGGTGCAAGTTGGCAGAAGAGAAATTGCTTGAGGATATTGTTTTGTAGAATATTTATATAAAAAACAAAAAACAAAAACTAAGACCCTGCAGAAGTCATTTCATTCATACATTTCATTTTTTATGTGTAATATGTATCTATAGATAGGTACATGCATGTCCTATGTCGACATAGGCGTACATGCATACATTAGTTGCAGCAGGCGCGGCGGTTTATTTCCATTTCGACACAAATTAGAAAATTCGTATTCATAACTTCTTAACAATTATATTTAGTCACGTATAAAACATTAACAGCCCTTTTTATATGTATTTATAGAGCGTTATTAATAATGCGCATTGTGGGTAGGTAATATCATTATCTAACTCTTTTCATCCATTAATAGAGACGCACTGAGCGGAAACCGTTGCTGCCCCCGAGTTGACTCCACTCTACGCAACAGAATTTAGTTCGCTTTAAGAGCTTTCAATCAGGCCCGGACATGAAGACCCGGGCCGCTAGGCGGTTAAGAGAGTCAAGGCGCCTTTTTTAAATAAATGTTTAACATACATCGACCTTAGAAAATAAGCAAGCAAACTTAGAAATATCACAAATAATTACGAAATTATATGCAAAGAACGTTCGTTGCATGTACGAATACGCTTAGATTGCCATGCGACGAACTTTCTTCTCTGAAGGAACGAATTACCTCACTATAGTCCACAAACTGCATTAACATATTTCTGACTCTATGTACAGCATAGTGAGTGAATTGAGTCTAATCTCCTCTGTGGAGGATCTTAAATAATTCTTCAATCAGTTTAGTGCTGAAAACTTCCGTCCCTGCCGGATAGAGCGACTTCTATCTCGTTTCCTTTTACTTCATCAATTGAGAATTTGCAGAATCTGCTTATTGGTAAATCCGCAGGAACAGAAAAGTGCATTAAATTCTTGTTAATGTCCGGTGTCAGTTGTCCTCCTTGTACCTATACCATTTCGGCTCCTATGCAACTGCTTAGTTTGCCGAGGTAGAAGTTCGCCATTGCTCCCAGTAATTACGATTTATGATTGTATTACCCTAGACACATAGCACGCTCTAATGAATCATTAGTACTAACTATTCATTAAAATGCCGTGCGTCACATAGGATACTTTATTATGGCTCGAAAATCAAATCATAATGAAGTACACTAATGAAGTGTTTTTTTTTCCATAATTATAACTATAATGAGGAAAATGTGCTAGATTTGGCAGTTAATATAAATGTGGAGCTCCGCTGTGCATGGATTGGGCACCCAAGCATAATATTAAAACTTATTTGCATTTATGCATGTCCGTCTGTTTGTTTGTTGTTTGCCCACTGACTTACCAAAAAAAAAAATGGGTCAAATCGGGTAACTTCTTCGTGTTGCCATACAAAATTTTCTTTTTTCACTATAAATTTGGACACTGCCTGAGAACGCGTCAACGTAGAGAGCTGAAATTTTGTACATGGCGTTTTTATAAAAATAGTAAATATAATTTTAAAAACCGACTAAATCGGACAACCCTTTATTGGTGTTGCCATATAAATATGTAGGTTTTTTACGTATACTATTGTCACAAAATATAAAAGGTAGATGCCGACAATAAAATAAAATATAATGCTTAGATCTTTTAGGCGTAGTTATTTCGCATGCAATAAAAACTAACTAATTAACCATTCCTGTAATGTCCTTGAAACGAAAGAACCGAAAATAATCTGTATAGCTCGGCACCGGTGAGAGGCTGCTTGTAAAAGTAATTATCCTTGTCCCTGTTAATTTGGTTTTCTGGGAATAATTCTCAGAACAGGCTAAAAGGTATCAAGGTGGAAATAAGGAAACTTAGACTGTTCATTTTAGTCGTCAGACAGTCGCGTGCGCGAATATTGAGTTAAGAAAATAAAAGTGAATACAAGTATAAAAAGTGTGGAACAATCTATTAAGTTGATGAGTGGATATTATAGTCTTTTAGATTTAATATTACTAAGTAGAGTAGTATAGTCAATCTACAGTATTGAAACTATATTGTATATAGCTGTATTATAGTTGTTTGGTTGATTGTTTGTGTGGCTGTGTGTGTATGTTATAGTTATGGTCTAAGTGATCAATTATTTAGAGGCCTCAGTGATCGAATATATAGACGGGTCTAAGTGATCGATTGTAATGGTCTAAGTGATCAGTTGCAATGGTCTAAGTGACCAATTACTTTGAGGTCTCAGTGATCGAATGTGCGGACGTAGAAGGGATGAGTGTGATGTAGATACTAGGAATCCTCTTACTGAGTAATTTTACTCATTCGAAACTTTCCTTACCTTGCAGGACCCAATAGTTTGCAGGATCGTGCCTTCCGTCCCCCTGGCAACGAATGAGATCGAGCCGTTAGGTGAACAAATGTCCACATAAAACAAAAATGAATAATTTAACAAAAAAATAAAAGACAAGAAAAAAACTATATATAAAAGTGTCTATCATTTATACTAACTTAACACAGTGAATACGTTTTTATTGTTCTGCAAAGTTGTTCAGAATATAAAATTCTAGAGATTGGTTATAACCAGTTTTACTGTCCGACGAACCGTTCTAGAAATCTATGCGAGAAACCACTTCGAAAATCAAACTTGCACACAGGGGTGACCATACGAAATTACATACGGGCATTCATCTAGGCTCTCATAAGAATTAGTCTTAGATCAATTCTAACTGTTTTATTTGTTTTCTTTTTTATTTATCATCAATTATGTTCTGGCTACTTGATCTGCTCATACAATTTTTAGAATTTGACGTAGACACAAAAGTATACAAACGGTAGATTATGGATTGAATGACCTTCCATTTATCACTACATACTCGTAGTAAGACAACATTTAAATTGAAGTTGAACAGCCATAGTTTTATGTCAGGATTCAAATCTCTCTGACATATCTGGTTTCCAGTGTTGGGCGTAATCAACTACATTTGTAATCAGATTAATAATCATGATTACATCAATCATGATTACCCATCAATCATTAATCATGATTCCATCGATTAATCTTAGGAAAATGTAACCGTAATCATGATTACATGATTACATTTTTTTTTTATTACAAATGAAACTTTTCAAGAGATTTTAAAATTTAGTTCTAAGAAAACAAACAATCTGTGATCGTAAGAATTTTTATTGTAGAAAACTCCAAGACACTGTTGAATTATGTATTGATTGAAGTCAGTGTAAAGAATGTAAGTGCTTCTATTGATAGAGACTCACACATATCTGATCATCAGCTTAAATTAGAGGATCTTGATTATATTTGAAAAAAGATAGCGAAAAAGATTACATTTCTGGGGCATATAAGAAAGTCGTTGAGCATGGAAAATGCAATAATGCCTTTTAACGCTTTGATTTTGCTAGACTTTTCATATTGCTCCACATTGTTATATCTAGCATATAATCGAATGAATTCAAGGGCGGAATGCAGCTGTTGTAGAATAAGGTAATGCGAGTTATTACCGACTTCGGGATAGAAATACAACAATGTTTGTTTTCTTTTAACTATAATTTTAAACTTTTTGCAAATTTGTAATCAAAAAATGTAATCATGTAATCATGATTACGGTTACGATTGATCAATCATTAATCGCCATAAATGATTACTTTTCTGATTAATATTATCAATCTGTAATCATGATTACAGATTACAGATTGTAATCGTAATCATTAATCATCAATAAGATTGCATTTTGCCCAACACTGCTGGTTTCGTTGAAAAAAGCGTACCTGCATTTGTTTATATGGGAATCAACAACAACTTCTACACCGCCTCGCCATATGGAGATAGCGAAAATTCTTGTCACCTTAAATGTTGGTTTTCTCGATGTTGGTTCAGCATTTCCTTGGTTTTTCTCGGATTAAGTATTAAAGCAGCTGGACTATTTTTCAGCAGCAAGACTTTGAATCATATAGTGCTGAGATTATGTAAAATGTTCTAACAGTCCAAATTGTATACCGCCAAAGCTGATATCGATAATCAAAAAATCGTTTATTACTGAAAGAAATAGAAGGTGTGGAAGCAAATATCCTTGTTATACTCCGGTGTTCACATTAAAGCTAACTAATAATCCATTTTTATGTATAGAACTGTGTGTGTAGAGTTTCTATAAAGGCTCTCTACTAATTTAATTATTTTCTGAGGAATACCTCATCTTTGCAGCGCTTTCCAAATATACTTTCTTCCAGCTGAATTGAAAACTAAATAGAGGGGGACTAGTACTATAAAAAGTGTTTCCATCAAGAATGTCCATATAGGGCAGGAGGTGATAGTAGGTACTCATCTAGGCAAACAAAAAATTTTGTGACAAGAGGCAGGGCCATCTTACGAGGTTACGGGGTTATTAAGAAAATATACAAGTTTTTCACAAAATACCCTGTATCTTGAAAATTACAGGGTGCAGGAATGACCTGCCCCAAACTTAACTTGCTGCCTTCTTATCATGCGATTAACTGCTACTTTAATTCTTTCTACAATTACATGTAATAGAATTTTCCCCATGATTGATAATAAGCAGATTCATCTCCGGTTATTACAGTCAGCTATGTCCCCATTTTTCGATGATGACCTGTCTTCGGTGGAGAGCATATTGCCATTTACGTAGAAATGTTTACATCATCCAAAAATTCACTAGAATTTTATTAAAAAGTGAAGAATTTCATATATATATAATTATTTATAGCAATATGTTTCTATGACCCCCTTTATGGGGGAGGGAGTGCAAAATACTCGAATACCTCATATTTAGTATGGGATACTTCTCGTTGAAGGCAACGAAGGAGTCACTGAACTTCACTTTTGCCCAAAAATCTCGACATCGTTTTAAGGATTGGTGAAGAAACTCAACAGTAAAACCAACAACAACACTCTCAAAAAAGCCACTAGAAGTAAAATTCTAGCAAAAATCATTATTAATAAAATGGATAGGGCTACATTAATACGTTCAAGATGAATTTCTTATAACTAAGCGACATGCGCCTGTATTCTTCAGAATTCAGGATAAGAATAACATCGGGATCAATCGATTCAAATAGCTATAGCTATCCATCTACATCACGTTATAATGATCAACATATTTTCTAATTTGTGACCTGAAACCTACATACATAGAGAAAGACAAACCAGGACAATATAAGAAAAACATCATAGCTGTGTTCTTTTATGCGCACTAGCCAGTTCAATGCATTGCTGCTAGAAAAGAAAGCCTCAAACGACCAACAAAATTTATTGTTATTTATTGTTAAAATTTGGTAGAAGCGATGCCAAAATGTTATTTGGGGTCTAGGAAGGTTGGCGGATAAACGCAAGTAATGCTATACTAAAACGTTAATTAAAAAGAAAAACATTAATTTGTGTAAATTGAACACATGTATAAAATTTAAAAATACTCGTTTTAGTCAAATTAGCGACCTCTTTTAACGAATAGAACTTTATTCATCGGTACACGCACTACACACAATACAATGTAGTTTTTCACTGTGCAATTCAATGCATGATTGCACCAGTATAGAAGAAACAAAAGAATACTCATAAACATACGTCCTCCGCCCACGTAGAGCACGTTTTCAGAGTGCGTATATGTGCATGTGCGTCGGAAAGGAGAAGGCTCAAATAATTGGACAGATACCCAAATCTGCGACCACACGTTATCATAGACAAGAGCATTATTTGTAAACTGTAAAATAATGTTCTGACAGGATTCAAATATGAAACACGAAATTTCCGGAAATATTATTGAATTGATAATGGGTCTTTGAAACAATTCAAAGTGAAGATTTTTACACAATGGAGAGTATCCAACAACCTTGGTATAAATTCCGGATTTCAATACGGATGTATTACATTCGCCGTTATTGTTTATTACTAATTATGATGTCCCTGTATCACAAAATATAACGAATTCTGCGCTTTTTTTTTTTGCACTTTTCCACTCATCCTACCTCTCAAGCCATACATCATATATTTTACCTTACTTCACCTATCACCTATCATCATCTCCTGCATTACACTGCATTACAGAAATAATACAAATTAACCACAAATTACACGAGTCTGTAATCACATTATTATAATACAACGTACATACATATATGGCTTATCCCGTTTCGAAAATAAACACAACCATGATGTCGAAAAGTGGAGAACTCTCGAACATAAAAAGAGACGCCGAAGGACCAGAATAAGATGGTTAGATGAGACTGAAAAGAAATTCTGATCAACATGATGAGGAATTTCTATGAAGAAACTCCATAAATTTTACACCTCAGCGTAATCTTATACGTGTCGAATGGTAACGATAGCTACATGTAATTACAAGCAGCTTTTATTATTTTAACAGTATTTCGTCATCCTTCAAAAATCACTTTTCCCATCCTCTTGAAATTCCTTTTTATTCATCCTTGTATGATATCCCATAGCACCAACACAATTTGAAAGTTGGTACGTTAAAATAGCTTAAATAATCCTTCCTTCTGTTACTATCCTAGCAACAGCAGTCAGATAGAGTTGCAAAGGTTTCAGAAAAGCCGGGTTACATATGTATGTATATGTACCTATATTTCACACGCTTTTTTGAACTTTCACAAAACTCCGAAAATACCATCAATGAGAAGACTTCAGAAAATTCTAGGACTTAAGATAAAATAAATACTGCCATCAAGGGATGAACTGAAGTATCGCATTTATTCGCTTAATATTTTCTGGGAGGATTCTTTTTCGTTATTACTCTTTTATTTTTTTAAAAAATTCAGTATTTTTTTCTTAAAAGACTTTAAGAAAGGAAGCTGTACATTTCGTATGAACATTATGGCAACTTTATTACCGGAAAAGCTTTAACTTGCTGTCAAGCTAAATGGTAAACACCGCACTTGCAAACTCCCTGCCGTGAAAATGTCTTTAAGCAGTTTTTCTTTACATTTTTTCATCTAGACCGCAACCTTACCATTCATAAAGCTATCTTAAGGACTGTTTCTGAACTAAAAAAGTTAATGAAATTTATTGGGCAAAAATTCAGAAAATTTAAGGTAAACATTTTACGTGAAGCGAAAACGATAATGGTTATATGTTTTTGTCCTTTCTAGTCACTTTGCATAGAGCGAATCCACTGTAAATATACACTAACAAAAATATGTGTACATACCGGTAAACATAGTTCAAAATGAGTTAAATTCAAAAACATGTTGTTGAAATAGAAAAAAAAACGATAAAGTAATCAAAGAACGCATACACGCGGTATTTAAAAATTAAAAAAAAATATATATATATATTTTTATGACAACCCCGTAACAGTCAATCTTTAGCAGCAGTTTACAAGTAATTATGTCGATAACTCTTCATGAGTGGGGTAAAAAAATAAATATGGTAAGCTTACTAGAATTCTCTGAGCATAACAGATTGAAATACGACAAAAAAAATTATTTACAGCGAATCGATGTTAGGGTGGTGGTAGCTAGAGAAAAACAAAATCCTTTTCTTTCTTGAAAACAATGTAAAAAAAACAACATGGTCAAGGAATGTTCCAGACATTTCCATTGTAAATTTTTGTTGTACAGCAAACTTCAAATTAATGAAAGTTTTAATTGCGTCTGGTACTGAAAAAGGTTAATTGAAAAAAAACTTGTAATTGTTTCATAATTTGATTGTACTTATAACAAGTAAAAAAGAGAAGTGGTCTAAAACCAATTCTTATGATACCCTAGCTAGATGAATGCCTGTATGAAATTTTGTATGGTCACCCATCTGTGGAAGTTTGATTTTTGAAGTGTGTTATCGCATATATTTCTAAAACGGTTCGTCGGACAGAAAAAGTAATTATAACTAATTTTATAAGGTTTCGTATTCTCAAGAAGTTTTTAGTACAGTAAAAATGTCTAGGACTGATCGTTTTCGCAGTATACGTAAAAATCCTAAGTTTTTATATGGCAACACCAAGAAGGGGTTGCCCGATTTAGTCCTTTTTTTTAAATTTAATTTTCTATTGATATGAAAACACTACGTACGAAATTTCAGTTGTCCATGTTGACGCGGGCTCAGGCAATGTCCACATATATAGTGGAAAACGAAATTTTTGTATGGCAACCCCACGAAGGAGTTACCCGATTTGTCTCATTTTCGAACTTAATTTTACTTTTGTTTTTAAAACCGTGTACAAAATTTCAGTTCTCTAGGTATATGTGTTCTCGAGTTATCGTGCGAGAAAGAGAGTTCAGGGTGGTTTTACACTACTTTGGAGGTTGTGATCTTTAAGCATAGTCAGACTCTTGGTATTAAAATGTATTAATTCCATTTCTTCCAACTTTTACTTCCTTCCATTTTTCCGTACATTACTTACATAAGTAAGTGCAGCCTGAGATCCTTTTTCTTCTCTCAGTAAAAATTTGGTTATTCAGTTCAAATTTATCGAGTTTTCTCAATAATTAGTCTTCCTGCGTGTATCTCGTGGTCGTGCGTCTGAGTTGGCTTATGATGTTTGTCAATTCGAATTCAAGTGCGGTCTTAGCTTCAGATTGGTCTTACTGCCATTGCTAGTTGCATGTCTAATAGTACAATAAATTCCTCTATCTAAGTTTGTCCGGGCTTCCCTTTTCCTTTTGTCATTACGCAAATGCGAGATATATAATCATAAAGACATTACATCTGTCATATTTATTCAGCACGTTTATCTCCGTAAGTAATGTGAAATTTACTTACGCAAGGTGTTTTCTCAGTTACTTACTCAGGCCCTTTCTTTTTACATCAGTCCTATTTCTAATGCCTCCTTTATTGTGATAGAAAATGCGCCAAAATTCTTGCAGCTCTTATTTTCATGTTCCATTTCTAAGTATTATTAGGATCAGGAAATCAGATTTTTCGGAATTATTTACAGGAAAATAATTTTTCTGAAGGTTCTAACTTCCCCATTAAATTGATCCTGTAAGACTAAAATCTCAATTGCAAATATGAAATATACTCAAGTGAAAAAAAAATTAATAATTCTCGCATGTGATAGCACGAAAATACTTCTTTTAATTACTCCATAACATTGGAAATAAGTCAAAGTAATCCATAGTCACCTACATAAGTCTATTCCATCAGTTCATAAAACATGATCTAAAAATATAAACAAATCTTATTTTAACTTAACGATAATCCCAGCAGCAAATATTCGCATAAAGATAAGAATGAACTTCGAAAATATTTAGCTTGTGGGTGGTTGGAAGCGGTTTACTTATGTTGAACCTTTTTTCAGATTGTTTCAGTATCTCAACGGATGATTTCGTGATATGTAACAAAATATTAAGAGCTTTTTTTGCTAACAGATGTAATAGAGTCTTTCCCTAATTGATCTTTAGTTCGTTCGCAAAAAAGGAAAGCAAGAAATACTTGTCTCTCTTTGTAGCTGGAAAAAGAGGAAAATTATAAGAAAATAGAAGAAAGTTTATCTATGGGCAATAGCCTAGATATAATGGATGATTGCACTCTGCAGGTGGAATCCTTATACATAACATTATCACTCTATAGATATGGTGTAAATTCGGTTGATATCTGATGGATAGTTCTTACATAGAAGTAGTTAGAAACTGTCTACCCTCCTATGTACCTACATACCAGAAAAGACTAGTTGGAAAACAAGGTTTTCGGAATTTTAGCCTTAATCTAAAGTCAATTTGGAGTTGAAATTCAAGAAGCTGAAGCCAGATTATAAGATACTTATCGAAAAATATTTAACCTGCCCCTATTCCTTCACAGAACACATTTCAGACAAATTGGCTACGCACTAATGTATTTTACCAACCAAGCCTTTAGTAAAAAAACGAAGTACCTATAGCTAGAAACTAGAGTTCTTAAAGTTTGGTAAAAATATGAATTACGTTATTCGTAAACTGATATTCAACAATCACCAACATACATCTTTCAATTTGATTTTATACTTTTAAAATGGTCTATATTTTCCTAACGAAATGGGAAATGTTTTTCAGTTGTTTTATATTAAGTGAAATGGGTACGAGGGAAAAAGTTAAAATGACAAAATAATGTCGCTAAATATTTTCATACAATACTAAATAAAATCCAATTGAGTCGTTTTAAAATAATAAAACCGAGGCCAATTGAGATCTGGAAAATTACGAAATTACAAAGTAGTGAAAAAATATGAAAGCAACAAAGCGAATGAATTGAAAAATTATTTCGATTGCATTTAGTTGCCAGCACTGAAAGGCAAATATAAAATTTGCATAAGAGCTTCTGCTGTCATTTTGATCGGATGTTTTTCAATATTTGCTTGGAGATTTCTGATTTGATTTCACCAAAATAAAACGATTTACAATGTATGTGTATTGACTCTTTATTTATTTGTCCTGCTTTTTCAGTGCTCTTCGTGGGGTTATGCAAATTTGTAGAAGGATTTTTTTAATAAAATAGTATAACTTTTCTTATAAATGCTGACTGTGTGTTTTAGACAGTAGTAGTGGTAGTAGTAGTCAATGAGCTACCCATGACTAGGTACTAAGATGAGCGTGTACATGAGATACTTTATCTTCTTAGTCTTTCTTTTTAAGCTAGGTGAGCTAAGTTTTTAAGCTCATCCATAGATAGGCAGGAAGACCCAAGTGTATCCAGCCTGCTTCGGACAAAGGCTGAACAAGCACACGAAAGTGTTCGGTTGCCTCAGGCTCTCCTTCCAAGCAAGACAGACACTGAGGGCTGACATCAACTCCCATCCTTGTTAAATGAGCTGTGGTCGGAGATGATTCCAAACAAAGCTCTGCATTCTTTCCTTTCGAGGCCAAAAGAAAGTCAGAGGGCCATCAAGAAAAGTGCAAGTTCCAGCATCGGCTCTCTCATTACTGAGCATCGGCTCTCTCATTACTGAGAGAGCCGTCGTTGAAATTTTTTAGAGCGGACTGACTCAAGAAGACAATTCCATCAGTCCACGATTCTCATTCAGGAGAACCCATGGAACAGCGACACTCAAAACGAAGCTCTGGAACCATCGCATCAGGTGGAATGATGGCTAGAGGCTTTTTCCAGCCAATATGTCAATGAGCAATGGGAAGAACCAGTTCAACAAACCTTCCAACATCCCCATGAGCGCAATCTGTATACAGCCCTCTTGGCATCTGCCTGAATGACAAGATCCAGGGATGGCAGATTAAAGAAGATCTCAGGGCAGCAGTAGCCGTAGATCGCATGGAGTCTGTAATTCCCACCCGCGAGCATGGGTCTTATAATCGAGGTGTAAATTCAGCTCACAATACTAGGTTTCATGCCCCATGTGCAGTCAAAGGTTCCCCTGCATTGAGCAAAGACCCTCATAGCTGCATTCACTTTTTCCTCTACATGCATTCCCCACGTCAGTTTCGAGTCAAGGTAGACACCAAGGTGCTTGACATAGGGAGACATGTGCAGAGTGTGTCCAAGAGCCTTGGATGAACAAAGTGCCCAAGCTTACATCTGCTGGAGAAGTGCACCAAGCTGGTCTTTGCAGGATTCGCTGTCGACCGTTGGCGTCTCTTGAAATGAATACAATTATTTTCTGGAAACTTTTACTCAATGTTTCCAGGGGTTAAAGTAAAATAAAAACAGGAAAACTATAACGATTTTATAGAAGTGTATTTCGGCTTTACTATTTTAGATAAAAAATTAGATTTAAGTTTATAGCGGAGCGATTGGCCTTAGCACTGCGGCCGTTCACTGGCTTATTGTGGACCGTTTTCCTTAATAGCTTATCCTTTAGCTTATTTGCTTATTTTTTGTGCATATTACAACAATAGATAAGCACATTGATGAGTATATAATGAGTGTCACGATGAGCTTATTAATGAGCATATCAATGAGAATCACAATCAGTTTACTCACGAGTTCATAAATGAGAATCACAATCAGTTTACTCACGAGTTCATAAATGAGAATCACAATCAGTTTACTACTAATTTTACGAATGATTTCATATATTTTTCCTTATCTATTTTCCATCGTATAAGTTTTCAAAGATGAATGCAACAATCGGCATCTGCATGATTGTGCAGGATCCTGCAAAAGAGTTGATTGAGCCCAGTGGCAGTAGCCATATATACTTTCAAAGGAGCTACCACTGAAGGAAGGACAAAAAAAAACCATTATTTGCAAACGAGAGATCGACTAAGAAACAGAGTAAATGCTACATGGACTCTGAGGTGCAAGGATTTTGGCATAAAGTCCTGTTCAGCATATGGGCGACAGTCTTTCCCTGGAAGAACAAATTAAAAATTCAATTTAAAATCCAACAAAGTACAAAAATAATTTCAAATTTTCCTAGTAGAAATGTTATCAGCGTGTCAATCCAAGGAAAGCTCATTTATTTATTGCTGGTTCAGTATATAGGGAACAATTTCATGATACTCAATGAGGCCTTCGAGGAGATTTACTGAATGCTCATCGGAAGGTTTATCAAGTCTTAATTTTCTATATCCCTAGTATACATACGATTTGATAACATCATCGATGAATTCATTATGAGCCCTTAGAGATGAATGTAATGATGAAATTCGTTCTGGAATAAACTAAATTTTTCTTCTTCTTCTTTTTCCATGATCACTCAATGTTGATTTCGATGAGTTATTAATACATTCGTTAGTCAAATCATGATGAAACAGTGAAAATTGTAACTGCTATTATCATGAATAAATTCATAATGATGACATTGATAATAATCTATCGCACGATCATTTTATTGTACTTTGACATGTTCTGATTGCGCATATTTTCGTTTTTGATGACCTGTAATGGCGCAGTAAATGAATGAGGGATTTTTAAACGACCCTCAGGGAATCCGACGTAAAAGGAGACCATGAAAAACTGAAAGGGAAACAGTTTTCATAGAAGGCGTATCAACTGAAAAGTCCTGGATTGAACTGAAGCCTATCAAACAAAAGAATGTAGGTACTAAAAAGAGCAGCAAAGGATAAGAGGAGCTAAATTATAGCAATGCACTTCACAGCATTTTATAAAACTTTCAATTAATGAATGTGATTCTCAACTGCCTGTCACAATTAAAAACTTAACAATGTTCTTTTAGTCAATACAACACCCATTCATGATAAAGCATGTAGTGAAATTTCATGGAAATGCAGCAAATGGATTTTGAGTATGAAACCGCTCATGGAATCCTAATCGGTCTTCTCTTATCAAAAAACTTCACGTGCATTAAAAGTAGAAAAATTTACACTTATATAGGCAATTTCCGTATGCAACAGGGAAATAGGGCTTTTGAAACCAATCAGCATTTTCTACTAGGGATGTTTCTTCAAAAATTTCAAGCACCTTGATATTTTTTCAGTCAAAATAGTATTATTTTAGATAAAAGCTACCTCTTGCGTTACAGAAGATAGTTAAAATTGTGAGTAATTTCTACTAGGATACAACAAAACATATACACCACACACATCAACAACATCACATAGACTACATTTTTATACCCTAGATAAAATCTATAGGGTTGTCATTCCGCTTATAACGCACAAAAATAATGCTAGTAGAGCAAAATGGATTGGACATCCACGCATAATATTAAAAGTTATTTTGATTTTTGCATGTCCGTCTGTCTGTCGGTATTGCTGTCTATCTGTGTGCAATGATGTATTCATTCTATGAGTGCCAGTTTACAGTTAACAATATAAGCCGAAACAAAAAGGCCGACAGACTCGTTAGTCTTGGAGCAGTCTTAGAAGCTCCCTCTCCACAATCCGGATAGCAACAAAGCACCTTACATGTAGTATTGTGGCTTAAACCAATCGTAGAAATCTATTCCCAGCTATACAAACAAGTTAACCTTGGAAACCTGTATCCATTCCCACTAGGTACTCCTCTCTCAGGAGTCACCTACACAGGATGGAACTTATTAATAACCCTGTAGAGAATGCGAGAAGGATATAAAAATGGTGACTCACTTTCTCTGTAATGGTCCGGTTTCTCCGGTAAACAATACAGATTCCTTGGCGCACATCTTATAAATGAACTGCATGAAGCGGGAAAGGAGTGTTGGGGGCTAATTATAAATTTTGTTAGAGAATTTACTTGGGATTTATGAGTAATGTGATGAACAATGTACCTTGAAGTAGTCTACGTTCAAGAGCCCCTAGGGAACCTTTCTCCAATCCATCCAAAATTGTTAGAAAAATTGTAAGGTCACAAGTAGATAGAGGCGTATATGGTTATGTTAAAGATTCATTTAACTAATCATAGTCTAGTTGGTATTATTTTTTTAATTATGAAGTCAAGCTCAGGGGATACCCTAATTGTAAAGCACAGCATGGCAGGAAGGAAATAGGGAAAGTAATTAAGGAACGTGAGGAGAGTGGTGGAGGTGCTGTTGTATGTCACCCTTAAGCTTTCGCAGATTGTCTTCTGGAGGAAAGACAGAAGATGGTAGACTGTTCCACATTCGCACAGTAATTTTAAGGGTAAACGGAAGTGCGTGGTTTGTAGCGCGAGTATTGCCTGCAGGAATCATTCTATAAGGGATCAGCCTAGATAATTTCAATTTCAATTTATTATAGATATAACTGAAGCACAAGTGAGTTATAAATACTCTTAAATATGTGCCTACTCTAACTAATTAGATAGAATAAAAAAAAAAAAATAAGTCTCTTACATTCTAAGCGAGAGTATTAATTTAAGGGGAGGTTACCGTTCATGACGATGAAAAATTTGATTTTTTTTACATAATTATCATCCTTAAAGTGTTTAGAACACGTGGATAAAAGGATATTTTTATATCTAAAGTATTTTAGAATTCACAGCCTGTTGAGTGCGGAACCGTTCGCCGGCTAGAAAACAGGTAGCTGAGGTGCTCGGAGCGCGCTTGCTGGGGAGACCTTTTCTCGCTACCTGAGGTGCCCTCATAAATTTCGAGAAGCCGTTAGTTAACCTTCAGATTCAGCATAATCAGTATATGAAGGAATAGCTGGAGTAATTTGTCAAAGTATTTTTATAACGTTAAGCTTTATATGAGTTTTTCTGCCAACAAAAATTTTCAGCGCGCGGGGCGTTCTACAGCTTCAACGGATGAACCGTTTCACATGAATCTTTGCGCAATTAAAGGAAATTCAATTTGCAGGGCCATCAGAACGCGATTTTTGTCAAAAATTTATTTACAAATAGTTTTTTCGTCCTTAAAAAAAAAAAAAGAGTACAAAAAAGTTTTTTTTTTTTTTTAAATGGCTAGCATGTTTTTATTCGGAGGTTTTTTTTTAAAACGAAAACCGGCAAGGCCTTCCAAATTTTATCAAGTTTAATCATTTTCAACCCTATTTGTTTCGAATGAACTAGCAGAGCTGTGGAGCGCCCCCCGCAGACCAAAACACGCCGTGCACTGTTTGATGGGTGCTGGAGCCGCCATTTTTTTTTTTTATAAATAAAATTAGAATTTACTCTCCAATGATAGAAGAACAAAATACTTTAAAGCCCATTTCCAAAAGTATTTATTTTATGTAAAAAAATTCCAAAGTTCATGCATTTTTCATGCCCCTCGACGGTAACCTCCCCTTAAGGAAGAAAATACAACTTTCATTAAAAGAAGAGAGAAAAAAAAGATATAAGAATGCCGAAAAAAATAGCTAAGTAGGTATTATAATATTAAAGATACCGAAAATAAGTACAAGAACAAGAAAGCATTGTTACTAAAAAAAATAATAATAAAAAATAAATTACTTAATTTGTTAAACTACAAAAATGTTTAAAGCATTCTGACTTGAATCTCCCAATGACTCGAAGTGAACGTATGGTTAGAGGAAGTGAGTTCCAAAGTCTGACACCATAGACGAAGAATGATCGAGAACTAATCGAGAGTCTATGATGGGGAGTTTTCAACAAAAGCGTTCTTTCAGAATGCAAAAACTTAAGTCGACTGCAAGTTAAGGATCTTAAATATCTCAAAGCAAATACGGAATTTCAGATAGTTATCTAAAGCGCAACCAAGAATTTTCCTCGAGTACTGCGAAATATGTTCATATCTTCTAATGCTAAAGACATACCGAGCACATGAGTTAAATGCGACATTTAATTTTCTACGACTCGAGTAATCTAAGTGACAATATACAACGTCAGCATAGTTAATAATCGGTAGTAGTAAGCATTTCACAAGTCGAACACGTATAGTTTTTGGCGTATATGCTGAGTGACGCCATAATGCCTTCAGTCCACCATAGATCTTACCTACAACACCATCGATATGGTTACTCCAAGATAACCGATTATTGAAGATCAAGCCAAGATTCCGAGCATTAGTTGAAAATGGTATAATCATATTATTTATAACAACTGGTGGAAGGTCAGTATAGGTTAAATTGAGCCTGAGATTTGAATGGGTTAAGTCTGAGCTTGTTAAGTTCAGCCCACCTACTTATGCATTGAAGATCTTTATTTAGCTCAGTAATTGCGCGTTAGATATCATTGATGGGAACAGATGTATAAAGTTGTACATCATCAGCATATAACTGCAGTGAACATTTATTAATGTGATTTTCCAGATCATTTACGTATAGACTGAAGAGAAGAGGACCTAAGATAGATCCTTGTGGCATTCCTGAATAGAGAGAACAGAGCTTGGAAGATTTCGAGTTACAAACAATGAATTGCTTCCTATTAGATAAGTAATAGATGAGTTTAGCCACAGGACCAACAAAACCAAATTCTACAACCAGCTTATTTTATAATAATTTAAAATCCTCAGAATCAAACGCTTTCAAAGAACCTAGTAGGGTAAGGAGGTTACTTCCTTATTTTCCATACTACATCTTATCGTATCCGTGAGAAGTAGTAACGATGAAGTTGTGCTGTGTTTGGCTCTGAAACCAGACTGGATAGAACTGATCGAGTTATTAATATTAACATAGTCGATGATTTGTTTGTATAAGACTTACTCAAATACTTTGGGCAATATAGGAAGAATGGTAATAGGTCTATAATCTTCCGGGGACGATGCTTTTACCGGTGATTGAGCTATTCGACAATGACATTAAAGGTTTTCTTTTGGATATTCAATAAAACTAAGAATGTGCGATCACAGCCCTGGCGCAGATATGGAAATAGCATTCCATTCTATGTCTGATGTAGGACTTGCAGAGGAGCGCTATATTCGATAGTCTGGAATATTTTTTACACCTTTTTAGAAACCAAGACATTTTTATGCTTGTTTGGCAACAAGGAAGATGTGATCTGTCCAGCTTAACTTATTGGAAATGTTAATGCCAAGAATGCACAAAGACGGTGTATCGTAAATCAGTGATCCATTAAAAAAAACGGGAGTACAAAAAGTTATGATCTTGTTTTAAAGAGATTGGGACTTACATGTATTGAATGCAACGTGATTCGCTCTGTCCCAAGCGAGGATATTGTCAAGATTGTGAAAGGAGTAATCTAAATCAAGGATCATCAGAAAAAGTATAGATGGGATTGAAAGTAAGGGAAAGCAGATCATTAATGAAAATTAAGAAGAGATATGGAGAGATAACAGAGCCCTGGGTCATATCGTCACTTGAGGGTGAGGTTCTGATGAAACGCCATCTAGTACAACCTCCATTAGGTGACCAAATATATAGTATTATGATAATATTACCTACAAGCTCACGCAAATAGGAAACAGTGAGTCTTATATGATCGAACTGATCTAGTCCTTAACCTTTGAAACTCCTGAAATGCTTCCAAACCGTGTAAATATAGCCTTCACCCCATTTGTCTATAAATGCTTAATTGAGATATGTTAGTACAACATGTACATTTTATGTAGTATATACATATATATATACATGTATATAAATGTTTATATTTATCTACAAAATCCTGCCAATAAATCGCTTAAAGCAAAAGCAAGCAAAGGGTCACATTGAATCAACTTCGCATTTTATGCAGGTACATACTCAAATTAAATATATACAGGTATACACTGGTGTAATAATTATTAATATTCTTTCATCATTCAAGTGAATATTATTAACTAATTCAACGAAATAACCCCACAAGCTCAGAAAATATTTTATGATTATGCGAAGATTTTGTTGTGGTAAATTGATTTTTTTAAATGTTAATCGAAATAGAGGCCCTTGCCAAATTTTGTGCTCTCAACTATAAAAATAGCGTTCAGTCGAGATATTCATATATACATATAATATGTATATATGTATGTATCTAAATTAGATGTAATTTCATATTTAATTTTGCTTTAGAAGTAAGTACAGTATTTATATCTTTGGTGAAACGAACTGGCACTCTCTTGAAAAACTGACAGAAAATTTATTTTCCACGTAATTAAGTATCTGAAATTTATTTACATAAAGATGATACTCGGATAGTTTAAATGGAATCAATATAATTTATGTATATTTAGACTCTTTTGGTTTTTTATTAAAATATTGGTCAATATAAAAATGTCGATTTGGAATTTGCTTAAATCATGTAGTAAGAATCTTTGTAGCCTGCCGTGCGGGAATATAAAATACGCATGCTTTAATTTCTAGAAATGCGTAGGAATTAGAGATATAATCTAGCAAATGAATAAGTGAAACAAATAGCCACAAAAAAAAATTTGATGTGATATAAATTAAAAAAAAAAAAAAACGACGAGAAATGAAATTCCGGCGTAAATAAATAAAAAATAAAAAAAAGCAAATAAATCGTCTGAAACGATACCATTTCTATAACGATGCAGCTCGATTGATATTAGTTCGCATTCATTTATTCTAATCTTATGCGCCTGTTCTCGTCAAATTCTGCCATTCCGTCTGTAATATATTTTAAATAGCTCCAGTCATCTCCACATGAGCTAGCGACTGCTTTTGATATTCAGAATATTATCATAGATTAATAATTTCCGCGAAAATAACTAATAACGTTGAAGGACATCTCATGATAAAAATCCGTCCACTTCTGTGTTCAACGTATATGGGATAAATACACTTTATTTATCTGTGGTATTACCAAAATACAGTTTCACATAATTTTATTGACCGATTCGCACACATTTACAAACTGCAATAATAAAACCTAAATATAAATAGTAAAGGCCAGATAATAGTTCCTTCTGAGACCTAATGACATAACAAGAGGAAACCAGATAATGTGTTATTAATTTTGAGATAATGCAATCTAACTAGTAGGGAATTATCGGGTATATTTACACGAGACTACATGTTATTGGTTCCTTTCAGCAAAGCACAGTTCTCTTAAGTCGAACGTCGTAGGTACCCTTGAGTTTACATATGTTTTTCCACAAACTTTGAGAGAAGGTGTACCTTCCAGCGACCGACCGTAATCAAACGAATGGAGTAGATTTCATACATATTTTTACTCTTGGTGCGTATTTTCAGTGAGTTACTCGCAAAATAAGAAATTTAACTTTTTACTCTTATCTACGTAAATTGGTTATTATTCATGTCACAATTGCCAGTTCTTATAAGATTCATCCATAAATCCTGTGATAATATTGTGGGATTAATTTTGAAACTGTGCATCTTAGCTTCACCAACTCCACGAATTCACATTCCTATAAATACCAATGTTTTCAATACGTTTAACTGTAGAAGGAGTCGTGTTGGATACGCATAATATCTAATTTAATTGGTGAATATTAAATACGCAAATTGTGAATTATCAGTCGTTTATACTTATTTTAAAGAATTGCAATTTCTTGCCACTCAATGAAAGACAAATGCAACAAAATAGCGTTATACATTTTTAACATAGGACAAATCAAACTTTAAAATCACTCTACAAAAAATTCAATTTCAACTTAAGCTACTTTGGATTGTAAACACAGATGCATATATGTATATGTGAATGTTGTTATTGTTCAAGATTCTTCAGAAATCTATTATTAATGAAGCGAGCCAACCAGCAGTAATTGCACTCAGTGGCGGATCGGGAGGGGGGGGGGGGGGGGTCATGACCCCCTAAATTTGAAGAACAGAATATTTAATTAAGAGTTATTTGAAAAAATATATTTATTATTTTGTATTTTTTTATTTATATTTTTCAACTTCAAAAAAAAATTAAACTTAAAAAAACAAAAAAATTTATTTAAATGAATATTATTGTGTGCATGTGATGTATGTGTATTAAGTTCTTCTCAGAATTTCAGTTTGGGACCCCAACTTTGTGTGATCCCTCGAGAAACACTTTCTAATCCACAAAACAGAGCCACCACATCAGAGCCCTAACTTAGTCCTAATTCCTAAAATTCTAAAATATTAGCAGTGTTCTTATGTAAAACCACTGACATGTATAATGACTAATGTCCATAGAAAGACACTGCAGAAAGTGACTTCACTTTTATATGGCGTTCTCTTTAGGTTTATATCAAAAACTGTAACTTAATTGAACGCGCACTGAATTAATTTCGGTAATCATATACGGAGCTCCGAGTAGCAAAATTATTGTGCTGGTACGTCTCAGCACAAGTGGAGGAAAATTCTTCCTTCCCTAAAAACTTCTCATGTACGTTGGCCCTAAATACAATTTCAAAATTTCCGGAACTATTTCCTTTCTATTGATGACATTGACACGTCTAGGCACAAAAGTGTAGCAAAATGCGCGTGCAGTATACTCATAAACTTTAGGTCTGTTCGCGTACTAGCTTCAAATCGTTTTGTAAGTTCTTACTCGAAGGCGTTCGCGTACCCGAAAACTGAGAGAGAAATTGTTGAAATTGTCCTCTGAGGATGATCCGATAGGGATCGAAACAGCACTTGTTTACTCCTCTGAGGATGATCCGATAGAGATCGAAACAGCTGTCAGTAAATTTATAACGAGAAGAAAAATTGTTTGTGAAATAAATGTAAAAACAAGTAGAGTACTCTTTAATTTCTTTTAATAATGTTTCTTTCACAAATCGGTCACGAAAGATTCCATCAAATATATAGAGTTTTTGAGATAAACAATAACTGTATCACGAATTCACAGCAGGTAATGATAATTTAATTATTATATTATCACCTCAAATCGCAGGTAAACAACTATACAACCGATCGATTAGAAATCTCGCAATTTTAAAATGACCGAATCAATTTCCTTTTCAGTAGTATTATTGGTATACTGCCCGTCCTCCCGATCGAAATTTAGCATTTCCGAATTTGTCCTACCCCCGAATACTTCTCACCCGTAAAAACTGCCTATAATCACCCGCGTGTTGGCCCTGGCTTACATCCGATTTGAGGTGATAATATAATAAAATTCTCATTATGTGCTGTGAATTTGTGATACACTTATTATTTATATCAAAAATTGTTACTTGTTTGAACGTTTACACAGTTAACCTGGTAATCATATAAGGAATATAGTGTAGCAAAACTATTGTGATAACACGTTTCTGCACGAGGCCAGCAAATTCCTTCCTTCCCTAGAAGTGAAGTGTGTTGGTTGGCCCATGAGCATTTCGCAAAATTTGGGAAGTGTTCAGATGAAAGCCAAAATGTTTCCCCATAATGTTTTCTTTCTTTTTCCGAAAGTTGTTTATGTCCGTTCTTAATTAGTCTTTCAATCAAAGTATCCATTTCCAATAGATGTCTTCTTTTCTATTGCACTATGGCACGTAACCATATTATTTAAATGTTATATAAATGTTGTAATACATACTCGTTTTTGGTAAATTAAACACCTTACAATTGTATTTTTATTTTGCAGTAAGATGACCATGACCCCCCCCCCCCCCCTCTAACTTTAACGCTAGATCCACGCCTGATTGCACTGGGCAGTAGGTACACTACATTCACTCATAATGATTACTTTTAAGCTAAGAAATTATTAATAGTTAAAATTTATCATTTATGCTAAATTGAGGATACAATTAAGTTGGCAAGAAGTTTGTAATTAGTAGTAAGAAATAATTTTATACGAAACCGTTGCACTTCAAACAACAAAAAATTAAGTGCAGTTGCTATGCCAAGTAATTGTTGCTATGCGTCCTTAAAACTCACTCTTTGGATCCGTGCGCAAATAATAATAATAAAATATAGAATTTATTTCGGGTAGCTATCGACTGATATAAAGTCGCTTACCGCATCAAGAATAAGACTTTTAAGTCATATTGATAAAGCCCAGCACTATTGAATGAATAACAAAACACTCCGCCACAGCTCTATATTATTCCGTCTTAGGGAAGTACCATAAAAACCAGTCAAAATATGCTTTTGAAAACCTCCGAAATTCATACTGTGCTAAATTTTGTTTATAAAAAAACAAGTGAAAAAGTTAGAATTGGTCTAAGACCAATTGTTATGTTATCTATGCATGTTGGATTTTCGAAGTGGTTTTTCGCATATATTTCTAAAACGGCTCGTCAGACAGTAAAAATGAATATAACTAATTTCATAGGATTTTATATGCTCAAAAGCTTTTCGATAAAATAAAATCGCATAGAACTGATCGTTTTCACAGTATACGTAAAAAACCTAAATTTTAGATGGCAACACCAAGAAGGATTGCCCCATTTAACTTATTTTTGAAATTATATTTACTGTTTCTATGAAAACACCGTGTATAAAATTTCAACTCCCTAGGTTGATGTGTTCTAAGGCAGTGTCCAAATATATAGTGAAAAATGAAATTTTTCTATGGCAACCCTACGAAGGAGTTAACTTTTTAATTTTACCTCTATTTTTTTTTTTTTTGCAAAAAGGTAATTGACATAACTTTTTTTTATAAAAACTTTAAACTGTAATTTGGCTTATTACGCCCTATATGGTATCTGTAACTGTTACAGAATTATTAGTTCTTAATCTGGTTAATGCTGGTTGAGCAAGTTTTGGAAAGGCCATGTAGTTCTGCATACAATTAGCTCACAACTGTGGCCGTACGCCCTTTTTTTTTTTAATTACACCTCTATTTTTTTTTTGCAAAAGGTAATTGACATAACTTTTTTTTATAAAAACTTTAAACTGTAATTTGGCTTATTACGCCCTATATGGTATCTGTAACCGTTAAAGAATTATTAGTTCTTAATCTTGTTAATGCTGTTTGAGCAGTTGTTGGAAAGACCATGTAGTTCTGCATACAATTAGCTCATACCTGTGGCCGTACGCCCTGTACTTTAGCTAGCTTAAACTAGCTTTTTTCTTAATCACCTGAAATGGTTGATATGGCCCTCTCTGCCATATAAACTTTTTTTTTGTCTAGGTGAGTACTATAACCTCCCGCTCTACTGACCAACATGGAGGAAAACCCCGTATATTTGGGCATTGCCTGCGTCAACGTAGAAAGATGAAATTATGTACACGGCGTTTTCATAGAAATAGCAAATACAGTTTCAAAAATGGACTAAATCAGGCCACCCCTTCTTGGTGTTGCCATATAAAAATTTAGATTTTTTACGTATACTGCGAAAACGATCAATCCTAGCTGTTTTTATTGTACTGGAAAAGTCTTCAGAATACGAAATCCGAAATTGCCCATAATCATTTTTACTGTCCGACACACGTTAAAGAAATATATTCGAATAACCACTTCAACAATCAAACTTGCACAAAGAGATGACCAAACGAAATTACATACGGGCATTCATCGAGGCCGTAGCTTTTTTACTTGTTTTATTTTACGAAATGATAATATCTCGATTGGCCACCAAGATCGTACGAATTGATGCCTCCGAACTTATTTCTTTGGAGCTAGACAAGTCTATGGCAACAAACTAAGAACGATTCGTGATTTTAACGACAATATATTCAAAAATGTTAATGAAAATTTGATCACCAGAATTTATTCCATAAAATTAGCTCAATAATATTATTCTATATTTAAGTTTGTTCAAGAAAGAATTTTTAGGGATTCTCCGGTATATAGCAAAAGCTAAAAAATGTTCTAACTTGTTATTTCATCACACAACCCATTAATTTTTGGTGACAAGTTTCAAATCTTGGTTTGACTCATCAACAGGTCACAAATAGCGAAATTGTGTGATTTGAAAAACAAATGAAAAAATGAAAAAATGAAAAAAGAAGAAAGAAATGAAAAGTTTGAGAAAATAGAAAAAAACAATTTTTTTTATTTAAAAAAATTTAAAAATTTTTAAAGAAACAGATTCATTCGAAACGAATCGAACCTGTATACGCCACGCAGTGGGCTGAAAAATAAAAAAGAAAAGGAAGAAGAAGAAGCGTTTCGTGTCAGCAGAAAGCCTTACACTCATCGGTACAGCTTGGTTTTCTGCCTGCTGCAGACGCTTGAAAATAGATCAAACTGATCTCTTCTCATATAAACTCAGAAATAAATTCTGGGTGTGAATTATATGAGGAAAAAACACTCCTATACATGCCCAGGAGGAAAAATAAACAGATTACGTTTGGACTTTTTACCGGGTTAAACTTAATTTTGTTCAAGAAGTTCTGAGTTTATATGAGAAGATATCAGTTTGATCTATTTTCAAGCGTCTGCAGCAGGCAAAAAACCAAGCTGTACCGATGAGTGTAAGGTTTTCTGCTGACACGAAACGCTTCTTCTTCTTCCTTTTCTTTTTTATTTTTCAGCCCACTGCGTGGCGTATACAGGTTCGATTCGTTTCGAATGAATCTGTTTCTTTAAAAATTTTTAAATTTTTTTAAATAAAAAAAAATTGTTTTTTTTTCTATTTTCTCAAACTTTTCATTTCTTTCTTCTTTTTTAATTTTTTAATTTTTTCATTTGTTTTTCAAATCACACAATTTCGCTATTTGTGACCTGTTGATGAGTCAAACCAAGATTTGAAACTTGTCACCAAAAATTAATGGGTTGTGTGATGAAATAACAAATTAGAACATTTTTTAGCTTTTGCTATATACCGGAGAATCCCAAAAAATTCTTTCTTGAACAAAATTAAGTTTAACCCGGTAAAAAGTCCAAACGTAATCTGTCTATATTTAAGGTATGACACAGAAAATTAATCATCCATTATTAAGCTAGAACTAAAAGTGACACTTAATTATTGTACTATGTTTATATACTTTAATACAAATGCTGGTGGGTGAAAAATCCTTATCATCAATGGTAAAAATAGCTAATGGTATCAAACATATAACAGTTAGATGAAAATCAAGTAAGAATGTCCCGATTGGTTTGCAAAGCTCAATTACAGACAAAAGATCATTTCACCTAATAATTTTATTTTATCAGAGTCACTCCAAAGTTACCCGGGCCTACTTTATAACTATTTCTATATTTCGCCTCCATGAAGCTGCCTATAATACAATTTACATAAACCCAAATAGAAATTTGAGCCCCCAAACTTTAATTATGAATAATTTAAAAGTATTTTAGATCCTAGACTAAATTGAACAAAAAAGGATTATCAGAAAATTATGAAAAACCTCAAATGATGTGGCTGGATGATAAAACATTGCGGTGAAGGAATACAGTTGATACCCTATGTGAATAGATAGAGCTATCCAATGATGATGTTGGGAAGTTAGAGAAAAGTTTGAATTTGATATTCATTAAGACTTCTACTTCAGCTAAAGTTATAATTGAAGTCAGATACAGAAAATATTGCACTTGGGAATTCACGTTTTCCTGAAACGAATCCTTGCATTCTTATAGCATAATATACATATGTATGTATGTATGTACATACGTTTTATAAAACAGAATTTATTCTGCATCTAATAATCCAAGACAATAAAGTTGGGAAATCAAGTATGCATACAAAGACAGCATTTCAATTAGTTAAAACTATATCTGGTAGGGAGGGAGGGAGCACTTTCCGGACACTCCAGTCTCAGGAAGCTACCAGAAGTACTATATAATAACCTGCGGAAATTCACATGGGCGTATGGGCGTACCTCGTGATTACCAAAAAGCCTGATGTTCTCGCATAACAAACAGAATACGTAAGTAAGCATATATAGATAGTATGATTCTTGAAAGCTGTTTTTGGTACTACATTTCTATCTCATGTAGAAGTATACTCTTGGGAGAGTTAATTAAGATAACGAATTATATGAGACTAAATCATGCAGTTTTCAACAACGTGTCAAGTCATTTGTGAATTTTCATGAGTTTGTCAGCAGAGCTATAACGCTAGAGTAAAAAGAAATCATCTTTTATGAGGTACATTTATAAAAACATGAAATTGTGTCACAAGTGAAGTAACTATAAATCAGTACTGAAACAAGAACTTAACGAGCTCTAAACAACTTACTCCTTAAATAGGGTGGCAATAATATGATCTCTTGCAACATGACGAGAAATCGTAAAACCTCCCATAAAAACTTAGCGAAAAAGTTATGTTCTACTTTTAAATTTTATTCAAACGTTAATTGGGAATTATACTATACGATTGTCAATAAAACAGTGTTCTTATGATCTCGTGGGGTACAACTTTAAGGAGGATGTAACCCGTAACTATATGAAGAGCTGTTATTCCTTACAGCTTTCATTCATTCAGTAAATAAAAGAAGCTTAAAAGACTTATATCACGGTCGTAAACTGCCGTTACATCTCAACAAAGCAACTATGTATGTATGCATGTAACTGCAGCTATCAAAAATTGCAATTTTCTATTATCAAAGTTGAGAATTTTATTCAGTCCTATGACACCATACTGTTTGTACACAATGTCCATAAAATGTGGAACCCATTATGTGCAGATGTGGCGTTTTTCTTTCTTAGTCAGCTTAATGGAAGATATCGTATTGCGTGCGATGTTTGTATGACTGTATTGTAAGTATACATATACAAAGTAGAAGGAAAAATTAATGGACGAGATTTGTCATAAGCTAACATCTTATGAGTTTCAATTTGTTCTTTAGCGAAGACAAAGAAGGCAAATTAAGGTCATGCAAATTTGTAGTTCCTGCGAGTTTGAATTGTATTCCTTTCACTAAGCAAAAAAAATTGTGGTCCTTTGGCGAATCATGCATAAGTGAGTTCGGAAATGGAAATAAACATCAGGAACAAATATATTTTATTAAGACTAGCAGTCAGAGTCATAGAAAATAAATTTATATGTACATACATAATATATAGACCCTTAGAGCAGTATAATCAATATCAACATTGAGCTTCGACTTCGTCTTATTGTTAGTCTTGTTTATATCAGCTATTGACATCACATTACAAGCTGAGCTATTATAATAATTCTTAGGACAAAAGTTAACAACCGAGCAATTCTGTTCCAATTGATTTGCTTATCTGGATGTTTGACATTTGATTTAAAAAAAAAACTTTGGCATATTCATGTACAACTGCATGCCTACATATATGTATAGGCATGTCACTTAACATTCCGAGATTATTATTTATGTACATCTAAAATAACAAATTATGTAAAGTGCTCATCCGTAAACAAATAACAAAAAAAAAACAGTTTTGGTCAGGACACAAATAAAGCGCAGATTGAAGATTGTCCGCTATTGGGTTAGGTTAAGCTAAGAGTAGGGGCGACTAAGCCACTGGGATCCAGTAAAGTCGTAAGCATAAATCTAGTCTCTTTACGAGCTTGATTATTGCATTTGGGGTTGTTAAATGGCAAATCCTAGTTGGAGATATAACTATTTCTCCAGTAATTTGAAACCTTGAAGCAGCAAGCGCGGAACACCCACATATGATTTGTTTTGAAGTTTCATCTTTCTCTTCTCACAGTCGACACAATTCCCATTTTTTGTGCTCCCACCTAAAGTGACTTTTGGTAGGTCCACTATACGGCTCCGGTTTTGCTTTTTCATTATCGTCTACTCCTTCGTGTCCAGGAATCTAAATCCATAAACAGCAGTTGGAGTAGCTCCAAACTAGTTTCGACTTAAGGTCTTGAGAGAACAGTTCCAGGAGTACAGTTTGTCTGTGTGAGCGAATGAATATATTTTGTGTGCCTTCCTGAGCTCCAACCTAGATAGCATAGACTTCTACTTGATAAATTGAAATGAAGCACCAAGTGGAATGGAGAGTTTCATTTCTGGATCCACCACACCTGCACCTGTTTTCCCATCCTTCCAAGATCCGTCAGTATACTAGACATGGGTCCGTTGCGGAATCTGAAGACCTCTGCCTACATATTGGTTTTAGCGGATTATTGGCAAGTATTGCATTTTTGTTGACCGGCAGATGGACTTTCAGCACATATTTAACAAAATTAATTATAATTAAATGGATGACACTTACCCGCTTTGGTTTTTTTTTTTTTTTATATTACTAAACCAAGCTCATGCGATACCCTATGATGCAAAGCACAGCATGGCAGGAAGGAAAAAGGGAAAGGAATTAGGGAACATAAGGGAAGTGGCGCAGGTGCTGATGTACTATGTTACTCTTAAACTTTCGCAGATTGTATGCCGGAGGAAAGACAGAAGATGGTATACTGTTAAACATTCGCACAGTTCGTGATAAAAAGGGTCCCGGAGTTTCACTGTACGGCCGAGAGTAATTTAAAGAGTAAATAGATGTGCGCAGCTTGCAGCGCGAGTATTGCATGTAGGAATCATCTACAAGGAACATTGACCATGCATATAGCGATAAAGAAACGAAAGACATCTACAATAACGGTGTAGAAGTTTACTATTGATATTGGCCACTAAAGCGGATGTTAAACAATGCATAACCATGACGGAACTAATACATATATAATTTAAAGAACTCAACGATAATGTGAGACGATCTTTTACACGTTAGCACTTAATCCAGGGTACAGAATATTCGACCACTGATTTCTTAAGGTTGGATTTTTGGTCATAGTTGCATTCAATATTTTTCGTCCATTTTATCTGTTGAAATTACAAAAATGGGTATAGCAAATAAATAAATAATAAATCTTCGAAAATAAAAATATGTTTTGTCTGTAAATAGCAAGATGAGAATTAAGCAAATTTGCAGTCCAATTCAATTTACTTACGAGTAGCTTGCAATTTTAGAATAGATCTGATGACTACATTTGAGTATTATGCTATACATGACAAAGCTTGTTGAATCCGATATGAATTTAAAGATACCTTGGTTAGATGTGACGTTATAAATTGTTTTAACAAGATGACAATTAGCATGAAGACTTTGATTGGAATATGTCCTGAATGTTGTAATCAATTTCATAATTAATTTCGATTTTTTAGAGGAAATTGGCCAATACAGCATAATACGAATTCCATATTACCTATACTGTATACAAACCCCAATTTTTTTTAACAGTTGAACATCGCTTTTTAAGCAAGCTCAAACTTTTATTCATACTTTAATAATTACGAGTATACCTACACTTAGATTTAAAATTCGGAATCTCGCCTGTAAAATTACCCTACGAAACCCTCGATTCTCCATGTTATGCTCAGAGCTAAAATTGTGATTGTGCATACAATATAAAACGAAATCATTTAAATTATTTCTAGAAGAACAAGGAAAAATGCTAGAATATGTCTAAGACCAACTCTTACGATCTCCTAGATGAGTACACGTATGTAATTTCGTATAGTCACCCCTCTGTTTGATTGTTTAAGTTGTTCTTCGCGTCGATTTTTAGAACAGTTCGTCAGTAAAAATGATATGACCAATTTCATAGAATTTCAAATTCTGAAGAGCTTTTCAATACAATAAAAACGTCAAGCACTGATCGTTCTTACAGTATTCGTAAAAAACTAAATTTTTATATGACAACATCAAGAAGGGGTTGCCCGATTTAGTCCATTTTTGAAATAATATTTACTATTTCGATGAAAACGCCATGTACAAAATTTCAGCTCTCAGCACGTTCTCATGCAGTGTCCAAATAAACAGGGTGTCCCAGACTTATATTTTGCCACAGTCGTGAAGTTCTGCATACAATTCCGTCTTAAAATAGACAGTACAGGGTGTACTTTTGAGTATATATGGTGTTTAATGAAAAAATAATATTTTACTGTAACTGTAAATCGACAGGGTGACATTTTGTCCCCCACCCCTGCCATACAATTTTTTACTTGGCTGGACGAAAGGAATCATTTGGCAAAATATAGTCATATTAGTCTGAGACACCCTGTATAGTAGAATACGAAATTTTTGTATGGCAACCCTATGAAGGAGTTACCCTATTCGTCTTAAATCAACAATTTCTTTAAGGCTTCCCAAGTAAATGGGTTTTCGAGTTATCGAGAGGACGGACGGAGAGACGGACGGACAGAACATCAAAATAACTTTTAATATTATGCGTGGGTGTCCTATCCATTTTGATTGTATTTGTTTGTATGTGTTACAAATCGAATGACAAACTTAATATATCCTATGATTTCATCAACTAGAATATAAAAAAAGATTTTTCGGTTGGTGATTACAGATCTCCTTCATGAAGCCATGCTAATTAGTTATTAATAAGTTTTCTACGGAGATTATATAAGATATATATATAAGATAACCCAACAATAGGGCGATAAATATTTAACATATTCTTATTACTTGACTTGTACATTAGTACAATAAATTAATTCTTCCATAAAACAAGGAATTTCTGCTTTACAATTTATATATGGGAGAAGCTTGCAGAACAACGGTTGAGGATCCACTGAATAAGAAAGTTCTATTCTAGCCAAACATAGAGAACTCCACAGCATTCTAGACAAGAATAAAAAAGGAAATATTAACCTTAAATGTATAATAAGAGTATTAGCGGGTATTAAAGGGAAAAGAACTATAATCTCAAGTCCTTTTTACGCCCCAAATGACACATTTTGGATCCCTAATTTCGCATTGCCAACAGTAAAACGGGTATTTTCTGTTCGATGATTTACTTTTGTCCCACGATGTAACACGAATTAATTGCTTTTATTTTAATTTTATTTTCTACAAGTTATCACTTGCGGCAACAGTAAATTTGGAATGGCAAACGTTTTGCTGTTACTTTTTGATTATTGACAATATAAGTACAAGCAAATGTAAATGGTGCGCTTTAAATTTATTCGTTGTTTGTATTACTTTTGGCATTTTGGCAATGTCTTTGACCCTTTTGAGAGCTCTTTAAAGAAATATCTGATATATCTATAATACCATTTCGAAAATAGCAATACCAAAAATGCGAAATTTGTTTCTTAAATAGCCGGAAGTATTACGATAATCATGTATTTAACTTTACCGCTTGACGTGTTTACCTCTTTTAACAAGTATACTTTTATTATTACGCGTACATAATCTGTTATAACCTACATATTTGATTCTCTTCATCAATTTTTTTGTTTTTATTTGCAGATCAAATCATCAAGCCAATCAGATCTACTCAAAAATGAGTTAATACGATACCAGCATAATTCCGTGACTCCAAATTTAAGCCACACACTTAGTATCCATTTGAAATTCGAAAAAAATCAACTAAACTAAAATGGCGACGAAAACTATAGTACAAAATAACAAAACTCCCCAGCTGTCATCGATATCACTTATGCTCGAATATGACATAGATAATACGTTAAATACCATAAAAGAAAACGGCCACTTGATGAATAAGATGACATCGCAATATGATGAAACAGTTGTTAGTTTAGAAGCTGAAAAACAGAGTCAAGAGATCAACAATAACCAGGTAAAAGAAGACTCCGGTATAGCACATCTACAAACAAATGCTCGCAAGCGATGGAAACTCTTAGCAAAAGTATTGCGAAAAGATTCCGATAAACATTATTTTGACGAAGGTGAAGAGCGAATGGCATCAGTTCGTAGATTCAAAAGTTTTGATTTATTACGTCAAGACAGTTTAAGCCAAAATGTAGAATTAAATGTGTTGAGTAAACCTGAAAATTGGTACACTTACAAAATAGAACTTGATCAAGCAGAGTATTCAGTCAATATTCATCACATTGACCGACACATTACTGCCGAAGATCTTATGGGATTCAACAATACAGGAAATATTTGTGTGTGGCCATCTGAGGAAGCATTAACCGTTTACGCCTTATCAAATATTCAAAATTTTCGTGGAAAATGGATTTTGGAACTAGGCGGTGGAATGACTTGTCTTAGTGGTTTAATGCTAGCCAAATATGCGAGACCATATGCAGTTCATCTAACAGACGGTAATTCTCTTTCCGTAGAGAATGTACGAAGAAGTATTTGCCTTAATGAGTTATCATGTTACACAAAGTGTTCAATACTTAAGTGGGAAGATATAGTATCACGTCCGAATATAGATTTTCAAAAATTTGACTACATTTTATCAGCTGATTGTTTGTTTTTCGACGATGCGAGATCAGCTCTTGTCGACACAATATTATTCTATCTTTCCAATACTGGAACGGCATTAGTGATGGCCCCTAGACGGGGTAAAACTTTAATGAAATTTGTTGAAGAATGTAAAATAAAGGGTCTTTCTTGTGTCATCATTCAACGATACAACGATAATATCTGGCAAAGGCATCTTGAGTTGAAGAATTGCAGTGTCTACGATGAAGACATCCACTATCCTGTATTAATTAAATTACAAAAAAATCATGAGTTCCAGTTCAGTGACGTAGTAGAGTAGAAAGGTTTTTATATAAATACTTACATACATATATAATATATGTACTTACTCATAGTGGTTTTCGGAAAATATTGTAGACAATTTATATACATATATAGGATCGTCGAAAACATTTGTAACTGTAATGTAGCCACAAAAGACCAATATTTTCTAATCGTAGAATCATAGAGTATTTTCAGATGACTTTTCTACATACTGCTTAAAGTTTTCATACGTAATATATCGAGATTTTATCATTGTTATGGCTTGATAATAATTACATTGAATAGAAAGCAGCAGTCGTTATCAATATCAACGGGGGAATAACTATCATTCAAATTTAAAAGAAAAAAATCTAGAAGTACTACTCTAAATCATCATACTTCCTCAAGAATCAGAATTCAAAATAAATATAAAAATAAATTTGAATTAGACCAGGTCAGTAATGTTTTAATAGTTATAGAAAGACGTGGGAATCGAAGCAAATATTCTAATAGGATTATTCGTATTACCTTTAGCATATGTAGAGATTTAACAAGCTGCAGTTTCGCATAATTTTTGAACGTCGAAACTATTGTCAAATAATTGACGACAAACATAAGACAAAGAATCTAATTTGAAATATTATTATTTTGCATATTTGAATAATTTGGACGTTCTATGTACTTAACTAAATTCTGTCGATTAATTATTAACATTTGAATAAATATAAATTGCGAAAGTATATTGACCAGCAAATACATTGATCCGCAATCAAATCAAATTCTTTGAAATTACAGCTTTTACTCTACATAATCTCTCTATTGATGCTGCTTCCTCCGTTTCTGTCACCAATCCAATTTTACTCAGTTATTCGATTGAAACAGAAACATCAAATTCAGCGTAAACAACTATTAACAAAGATTCACAATCGGAGTTTTATGAATCGGATGAATTTCCGCCTTCCGCAACTAAGTACATATATGTATATAGCAGTATTGTTTTCACATTGAAGTCAAAAGTCGTAGTTTATTTTAACTGATATCTGACTGTAGTTCCATATCCGGGATAGCTAAGAAAGGCATTACTTAACTTGTTTATTAGATAACTGTTGTATCATAATATGATAGGTACCAAGGTTACAGAAGATTTTCACATCCTCCACACTCTTCGATTACTTTTGGTTTGACATGATGATCTGATCTCGAGTTTACCTTTATTTCTGGCCTTCTTCGAGAGCTTTTATATTGTAGAAGCATAGACTTGGAAATTCTCCTATTATGGCTTTTATCAGTTTTCCATTAATAGAAGATGTAGGATACTCTTACAGTCTCAAACTATAGCTTTGAAGTTGCTGCGAAAGTGTATACATATGGCGGGTTCAATGCTGAAGTGAACCAGGGCCATAAATTGAAAAAAAAAAAATTGTTAAAAGCGAAACAAGAACGAATAACGTGAATTCCTTCTTTTAAAGGAAAAATATTCCAGTTTGAAAATTAAAGACAGAGTCGGGAAGAAAGGGAAAAATCAGATGCTTGACAAATATTTGTGTATTTTTCCACAGCAACAATGGACCAACTCTAATCAATATTATCAGTTATAAAAGTGGACTTGATTCACTTTAGCAATGAACTCACCATATTTATATAGTAGTATATGTAAGTATATATAATTATATATGTTTACATGCCGATAACCTATTTATAGATTAAATCTAATGAACGTTTCTATGGCAATGCAGGATTTCTGTAGCTTACATCTTAACTTATAGAATCCGCCTAACTATGCTTTCATCAAAATTGGCTACAGTTAACCGGGATTTTTCAACTGTTTTATATCTTATATTATAAATTTTATAAATAATGGTTAAACTATGTATGTCAATAAATGATAACTGGTTCATCCCTGAACTATAGTCCAGCTCATTCATATCATTGAAAAACAGGCATCTGAAAAAATCGGCTCGGTTATTGAGATATATTTGTATGTTTGTAACTGTATAACGTTGTACTGGTATAAAAAATGATACATATGATAGCGTTATTTACGTATAGAAGAATTGATTCTTACATTCGCAGTGCTTCTTATTCTTGCATGAACTTATTGTAATCTCCTAATTAGATTGGTACTCCTCCCAATTTGCCTCCATAATCCCTCCCTAAAATTCCTCATCGAAGTGAATATAGCAACACTTCTCATTGATAAGACACTGAATTATAGTCATTACGACACTTCTTGTATACGCTTTTCATAGATCAAAATTGTTTAAGATCAGAACAGATTATTTATTTGTTTAGCATTGCCTTGCAAAAGTAATAACTCATAAACCATTCCAGTTTGTCTTATTTTAAAATAATTCTCATTATTAAGTGTATCAAGAAGTTTTACTTTGATGTCTTGTAGCGTCCTACATTTGTATAGAGACTGAAAAAAAAGAAGGTCAAATATAATAGTCTGCCTGCATTTGCCGTAGCCGCAGCAAGTAACAATATACTAAAATTGCGTTTTTTACTTAAGCCGAAATACCTAATAGAACCATTTGATATTAATATTAATAAAATAGAACAAAACTTTCTAAAAAATATAAAAATGGAGGGCCCATAATGTTTTTGAAAACGTAGCCAAACCCTAGAAAAACATCCTAATATTATTAAAAATTACAATTCTTAGATAATTCATATGGTCACATCATTTTATTTTTTTTAATATATGTAAAACAAAACTCCCCGAACTCAAATATGTATTAACGTCAAAAACCTTTTGAACATGACTGACGTTAGAGAAATTTAATAAATATCCCGAGCGCCAGCGATAATGTGAGAACTTATTGATAGAAATAGCTGAAATTTTGGTCATAGTATATATTTATATTACAAATTGCAGATGCTAATTTCAGAATAGGCCGTCTTGAGGTTTCTATACAAAATTTTAAATTTTTTACTACACCTTTCGAATGTATTAAAAAGTTGTTTGAGAAATGTTCCGCGATTCTGCTATACATCACCACCCTCGTATCCTCAATACATCTCATCTAGGCTATTCAAAAAATTGGTCTTAGACCAATAGCTTGTGCCAACTTATTTATTTAATTTTAACTTTGTCGAAAAAAATAATCTGTCCGGACAAACCAAAATATCAACACAACTTCACAATACATAGTAAAATAGTACACAATTTAACAGTGCTGCCATCTTTTAGAATAATTTTAATTTCACAGAATTGCGAAACTCCATTTAGCTTAATCTTCACTTATTCTTATGACAAACATATGGTATAGATATCTAGATATTCATATCAAGATATCAAAGCACCCCTGACAGACATAAAAGGGGATTGATGTGACAAACCGTACTTGACATTTCAATTTAGTTCACAGATCTTTAAGCGTAACAAATTTGGAAATGAAAGTGACAAATATATGACCTTAACGCAGGCTAAACGGCAACAATTAATTGTAGATATACGACAATTCAAGAATTGGAACGAAAAAAGAAAAAATTACGATATTTTTCAATAAGATCCTGGTTGAGGTGTAAAATGTATCGGCTGTTGTGGTGTCTCAACTCACAAATTTGTGTAAAACGAAGAAAAGTGTGGTCGACGGTTTGTTTAAAAATAACAAAATTGAAATGGGATAATTTATTAACTCTGCGGAGTTTAATATTTGCCTTTTTTATTACTTTTCCCGGACAATAATTGGTTCTTCTTCTTCTTATTCGCATTTTTAGGTAAGAACAAACACATTTTTGCTTAATTAGACATATTATCATATTATTATCAACAACAAGATGGCGCTGCGCAAAGTAAGAAGTGCCGATGATCAGGGTATACCCAGTAATTTTTGAGGATATTGATATCTAGATATCGAGTCTATACTCACTAGTTTTTCTGGGTATATTAGGAGTATTTTATGACACACATGATGTACATATAAACGGGATATTCCAAATATCTAGATATCTATACCCCATGACATAAGCATTACGTAAGGTATCGTAAATCTTAGCTCAAGCTGTAAACCCGACCATAAATCGCAAGTGTCATCGATGAAAAGCGCCTTCGGAGCCCATTACATGATCAATTTTATTGCGTCACTATCGACATATATTGATGGTCAGAAATATTGGTTGAAAAAATATTGAAGAAAATTAAGACGACTTCATTTTTATTGAAGGCCTATCGACATATTGAGGCGGTGTCAACATGCAATGTGACGTGTAAGGGGTATGTTGCGCAATATGACATCAGTCGTTGGCAAGCCGTTGTCTGGAGCAATCTAAGACGAAAACTTCAAATTTTCAAAGCTGTTCCCTGTTGCTAGAAATCGCATAGTTACGGCTACCCGGTTTGCCGGTGAAATGGCCTTCCTCTTCACCATCTTGTTTTTTATTCGTGGTGAAAGCAATACAACTAAATGCTGAAACAGTTGCTTATCCATTCAAAAAAAATTGTAGTAGTCATTTGGACTGAGTTCTCGGAGTAGTTCCAAACTCATGTCCATGAGTCGAGCGCTTTTCCAACCAGCTCTTGACCCACATTTCCCCTGTCTTTTTTTTTTGTTTTTTTGAATGCCACAGCTAATGCAATTCGTATGATATCAGATTCAGAATTAGATCAATATTATTGAATAGTATGAGGAGTACTCATTTTATTTGTATCATATATTGCCTCAATTGTATTGATCGTATGCCTTACACAGTCAATACAATTGAGGCAATATATGATAAAAATAATAATAGTGTTTAAAAATGAGCGATTACTTTTTACTAGATTTTTTTAGCATTTGTTCGGTGCGAAAAGATTACTCAAATCATAAATCAGATCCCATGTCGGGAGACCTCGTGACTTAATCATTTGCTCGAAATGAAAACTTCTACTGAACTAGAACTGTAAATCGGATGCAAAATATTAGACATAGTCGTTTTGTGTGAGAATTTGCTCAACAAATTTCGTGACAGCTAGATATTTGTTAATATCAGTTTGTTTGAAACATCAAGAATTGCAAAATAACCCGTAACAGAATATTTACCCGTGTCATAAACCGCAAAAAAAGATCATACGGAGTATTGTAGTAATGCTCTGTACCCGTTTGTCGTTTATGAAAAAAAGACAATGTTCATAGATTTGCGGATTATTTCTTTGATCCCACCACGGCAACGCTAAACGGTGTTCTACGTAACGATGAAACAATTTTAAGATTTTTGGTAGATCTCGGATTGAAAAGTGGAATAATGAAAAAAGATGTAAGATTCACCAGGTGACGGTATTAAGTACATTCATGAAGTTTCACAAATAATTTCAAATAATGTCAAAGATTGGATTAAATTCCCAAGAAGTAATGAGAACTTTAAAACCGCTTAGGCTCAAGTTATTTGGTGCAGAAAATATAAATTTCTATTTGCGATTAGGGCTATTGACTGCACTCACTTCGAAATCAATAAACAACGTGAAAACAGTGATGAATACATATATATATATATATACCGAAAAGTATATTGCTCGATAAATGTGCAGACAAGTGTAAACGTATCATGGCCAAGATATCAATATCAAAGCTCACCGAACACTAAAAAAACACTAACAATAGCGAGGGAGTTTTATTAGGAGGCGAGGGATACGGCATTTCTCCTTGCCTTACGACACCTTTCAGGAAGCCAGATTCTAACACCGAACAAATTTAGTGTACTAAATGCAACTTACATACTTTCATAACTTTATAATATCGCTAAAAACTTAAACGAATGTGAGATAAAAGCTTTCAGATCTTTATTTTTCACACCATTTTGAGAATAAGTTTGAGCAAATGCTCCAAGCTCAAGCAGTTAGTGAAGCTCGAACTCTGAGAACAAGCTGACTTTTATGCCTAATAGTTCGCCAAGTAAAGCTTTGGCGCAAGTTTTAACTCTACGTCCTCTGTGAATCAAGAACGATTTAATCAAATATATTTTACAAAAAATCAGACAAATAATTGTAATGTGAGGTTAGTAAGAATTAATGAAGAAAAAAAATATCTGCCTAATTGGCTTAGTTGGTTATAGTAAACATATGGCAAGAAAGGTGCCCTAAGCTCGAATCCTTGAAGCAGTGATTTTTTCTATCGTATATAACTTAGAATCATAACGAGTGCTAATTTTATTTCCGTCAAAAGTAAGGAGCTCTATTCAATATGAACAAAAATTTCGAATTTTTCAGTGATTACTAATACTAAATGAACAAATAATGTTAAATGTAATCCAACGATTCAGGGATATTAGTTTTTGAATCTGTTCTGATTTCGTGTTTCCTCTCCCCGGTCATACAATTGCATTTTAAAATTGTTATAGTGAAATCCTGCGATATTATGTACGTCAAAAACTGCAATACTTATGAAGAAATCGATTAATTTTCCATTATCTAAGAAAATGTCCTAAAAATAATATTGCAGGAAAATAATTATAACACCCGATAAGAGTAACAAAAAAAACTGAGGTTACAAAATAGTTAACCTGCTGCCCTGTACGGTACAACTTTCTCTTAATTGAGTATATCCAAGGTTTCAGAAATTTCAGTTAGATAGATGGTTGTCTTAATTTAAAATTGAAAAGCTTTAAAAACTAAAGCTTTCTTTGGAAAATGTTAAAATCTACTTAACTCACTTTTGGTTGTGTTATCATCAATTCTATTCTCTTAATTACTATCCAAACAACACATGGGAAATGGCATCAGAGGGATAGAATAATCGATTGCCTTGGGTACAAATAGTTCGCGCGTTGAATTTAATTTTAATTAAATGTATGCATTCATGTATGCTTGAAGCTTTATAATATGCATGACATCATTTTCGGTATTCACCAAATTATGTATACTTATTAAAAATCATCCAATTGTTTTTTTTTCTTTCAACACTAATCGAATTTAATTAAGACAACACCATGCTAAATAAGTATTTGAACAGCTAAAATTAATTACAAATGGACACGAAAAAGCGTGATTTACATCTGTCTCATTTCTATTCTGTCCAAATATCTAAGTTCGTTAATATAAATAAATTATAAAAGTATTTGGCATGACTATATGCGATAAAATATTTAATTAGTCAAGAACGATGTGACTGGGGAGTCCCAGAAATAACAAAAAAACTAAACTACATTATTATTATGGATAGCGAACTGACCACTCTAAATTAACAGGAAATATAACGCCTCTTTTTCCCGTTCTCTTATCCAGTTTTTGCTATGGAATAGTTAATATACAAATATAGCTCCAAGTATTTGAATTATAACAAAAAACGCGATCACAACTTTATGAAACAATAAAAATGTCCCAAAAAGTAAAAAACTGCCAACATTATTATACGAGTATCTCTGTTGAAATCCGAAGTCTGTTATTTGACCCTCATTTAAGGATAAACTGACCACAGCTTAATTTATGGACATGGAATAAAGAAAGCCAGTCAATGGCAAAAAGGAAAAGCAGAAAAGGTTTATAGAATCTTTACTGAGTTTGTTTCTACCCTATATATAATATTGCAAAGGAAAAGTTCTTCTAATATATATATGTACATACTTAGTTACACCCCGACACTCACAAGATACAATGGCGACTTATCTCCCCCACAATAGAGAATTTCTGCTGTGCTAAATGACCTGTATCCTGAAACTTTTATAAGGTTCACGCAGTCTTTATAACATCACGACCAAATGTCCCAGCAAATGACACATATCAACCTGAAAATAATTTACTTTTTGCACTATTTAACACCTGCTTTTGGTTTGTTCTTTTTCCATAAGATGAAAATCACTCCACATACCCTTAGGCGCTTGTTTCCTAAATTCAAACTGTCTACGCTCTAAAGCATTCTTACTGTTGAATAATGTTGTGGTTTAAGGGATCATTACTATCGGAATGATTTATTATAATGCAAATGTGAGAAGAAGGGAGTTAGCGATTGATATGGGAGAAATGTTTTAGTATTTCCTCAATAGATTATATTACTTTATTTAAAATTAAAGTGCAAAGTTATCCTGTCCAGATTTTATTTAAATTCTTTGAAAGTTTGAAAGTTTAGTAAATTTTATTGCAAAGAATGTAAGTCACTGAATTTTGAAAATTTTTCAAAATTTTTCATGAGAAATCGAAAAAAACCACTCAGCATTTTTCGTGGTACGCAAATTAAATAATTCCAAATTCTTTGCTTGCAAAAGTTTTAGCTAGAGTAAAAATGTCATTAGTAACCAGACATCATCTGATTCTTTCATCAACTACTATTAAACGAACAACTCTTGAGAATTTTGATGAAATGGAATGAATCTACGGATCTCAGGTGTGAGAAATGGATTTAACTAAGTCAAGAATGGAAAAACTAATTTTTAGGTAGGGGAGGGAAGCTAGTAATCTATACCTACTAATAAAATAATAAATCTGGGGGGGTATATTTATAGCTCAAACAAAAAAATCGATTTTCGAACCAGTAATATATGAATAAATCTATCTTCAAACCCTAGACCGCGCCCCCGCGACTTTCCGAAGCTGTATCTTTCAGATTTCTAATATATGTAAATCGAAACAAAAGTTTTGGTTAAGAAACCTCTAACTCGTCTCACCTGAATAGATAATCGATCGATCCATTTCTATACATGTCACCGTTTGGAAAGCGTTATACTTTTGTATTTTACAATGAATTAAGTCTCCACCGGGGTGGGTGTGAAAAATGGGATAACCAGAAAATTCAGCAATTTTTTATTTTAATCCAACAAATTTTCTCTGTAATTTTTTCTAACATTTTTTTTTCACGTCAATGACAAATCGCACAAAAAATAAAAACATACGCATTTTATTAATTGGTCACAAAATAATGCCATATTGCAGTAGTAGATGGTGTTTTTGTGTTTTTCAATACAATTCTTATACATACCCATGATACATAAATTAACAAGATATGGCCGAATTATCTGTCAATTGGTTGCTTGCCTTATTTGGCGACTATTGTCTCAATTTCAATCGTCCTTATCAAAGTGAAAAATTTTTTCTATATTTGGAAATTTCTTTGCTTTCCCATTAGCACATAATTACTTTTCCCGAAGTGATTTAAATGAAGAAACTAATGTTTTGTTAAATATTTTAATATTTTCAAAACGTATTTCAGTCAATAAAATACGAAAAATTCAAAATAAATTGTCTGGAAATGACTTTAGTCACCTTATGACGTAGCAACACAAAAAATCCCTCTAGAATCAGCCATACCTTGGGTGCGTTCACTGACACTATAGCGTCCTGTAGCGTTGTGATAGCGTTGTGTTCTGAACAAATGTTAAAAGAATTACTTTGACAGTTAGTCACTACAGTGGTGACCCTTTTGTAACCAAATTGTAGTGAACGCAAAAGAGAATAACGTAGCAAATTATATATTTTTGACGTTTGCAAAAAATAAGTAAATTAAAAGTAAACATGAACGTCAAATTGCAAATAGCGTTATCGTTGGGAGATGAACTTTTTTCGACATTACAAGGAAATAAAGTAATGCATTGAAATTGATTTATAATAAAAAAACTTTTTGGCCCGTCACGAAGGCCATATTGTTCTCATCAACCAAAATTGATATATTTTCTGCTTCCATTTCCATATCAATGTCATTTTGGCAACACAAATTTATTATCGCACAACTTTACTATTCTAAATACGGATAGTGAAATAATACGCGCTACTTTTTACTCTTAGCCGTCTCAGTGAACGCGTGAGAAAGTAAAGGGAAGTGACTATCTGCCATTTTCCTTTTGGACAGCCTCTAGTGGCCATGATTGTTGTGGATTCGCCGTTCAAGCATGTTGCCAATCGATCTGACGATGCAGGTTTCTATGCCTCTATCTTCGGATACCCTCTTGATTGAGTCAAAGAGAGTGTTATCAAATGCGCCTTGGATATCCATAAAGGAACATATAAGGACCTTCTATTCCTATGAGGCTTTCTCGATAGTCTCTAACAGACTGCTGAGAGCGTCTTCGGTGGACTTTCCGGATTGAGGCATATTGATTGGCATTGAGTGGACAGCTTTTGAGGGACGTCGTCCGAATATAATTGTCTATTATTTTCTCTAGAGTTTTTACGAGAAATTATGTCAGACTGATAGACCTGTATGATTTTGCTACGCTGGGTGGTTTTTTACCCGGTTTCAGAATAAAAACAACCTTGGTTAGTCTCCATGCCTTAAAGATGTATCCAGTGCACAGACTGGCCCTAAATATCTCGGTGATAAGGGGCTTAGTGTAATCCAGCGATTCTTGCAGTAACGCCGGAAATATGCCATCACCGCCAGGAGGATAAGTAGTTAGCTATCAAGTCTATTAACGGTAAATGGCTTGGATTTGGAAAAATTTCCTTGAGGATCTTAATTTATTTTCATGTAGAAATCAATAGGTACCAAGTGTGAAAAAGACAAAAACATTGCTGAGCTTAATGCTGACAACATTATCTAATTGTATGTCATTGCCTTCAAGACAGGTAATAGTAATTTTATTTTGCCAATAATATCTAAAAAGCAACGTAAACTATTATTTTTTCTTTAAATAATCACAACAGTGATATACATATCAGACTTTTAAGAGGTTGAATAAAAGATTGTTTTTTGCCTTCGGATACAAAAAGAATTTATAGATAAGTACTTAGACAGAGCCCAATTTTATTGCACTACCAGACTGTGTATAATTTTCAACGATAAAATAAACTAAAAATGATTGATTGATTGCATAAAATCGACCAACTGTTATTGCCACCAAGTCTTCATTATTAATGTCGAGTAAAGTTGGATGCGTCATGGAAACTGCATTTTAAGACTACATCCACAACATTATTATAGGTATATTGTGAGGTATAAACTTAAACCCGGAAATTTTTATTCAAACTTTACTTACCCAAATGGTGATAGGTACACTGTTTACACTCTGTGCTGAAAGTTGTACATATACCTTATGATGTAAAATAAATGTACATAATACATAGATTAATAAATATCATCTTTAAAAGCTTGAAATATTTACTTTATCCTTGTAGTTCCATAAGCGTCTCTGCAACCGAAAAAGTTTCACAAATTTTGTTTGATTTCGCATGTCATACGCAAATACTTAACGATCTGAAACGAAATAAATATTTTATTAAAAACACTTGAAAGCTTTCATAAAATATTTAAAATTTGAAAAAGAACGGAAGAAAAGGAGACTTCGAATATCTCGCTTTTTAAACGCTTTTCAACAAACAGTAATTGAAATTAAAAATTAATAACATCCCATTTTTGTTAGCGAAGATATTAATAAATGTACATACAATATAACCCATACAAATCGATAGATATTTCTTAACTTAAGGCATGTCTCAATTCAAGTCCTTATCTCGTGGTTATACTAATGCCATACATTACCAAGTCGAGTGCTACCATAAATCACGTTCAAAAATTAAAAATAGTGTGTTGCAGTTTTTTTTTTATTTTTTCTTTATTCGCCTCTTGGTGTGGGATTAGGCCTTTAGGGTAAGTTTAACCAGAGTAAACTCGAGATGAGCTGAGTTCTTCTTTCCACTTTACTCAAATCTAAGTTCCACCCAGGTTAATCTCAGCATGAAACGTAAAGTAAATACTATTGAATCAAGGGTGACTTACATAAGTTAATGAGGTAGACAACAGATAAAGACGATGAGAAATGGACTACATAGAGATTGAGATAAACGTTCAAGAAATGTGTATTGGATATGCTTAAGAAGTTCCTATTGCCAGATTTATCGATTAATATATGTATGTATCTAGAGTAACCATATTTAGTGAATCAAAGTGCGTGCATCAGTTCAAATGACTCCCGCAAGGCTTTCAAAGCTAATTCCAACTAAATTGCTTGCAGTTTTTTTTTTTTTATTTACGCTTGATTGGATTTTAAAACCTGCACATTCTCAGTTTTAATTTATTTTTCGGAAATATTCAATGTTTTTAGGAGTCAGCTTTATTGAAAAACAATCAGTTGCCGAGTTCTATAAAAGCAAACATAGCTTATAACAATGGGCTACTGGATGCTAAAATTTAGTTTTGGGACTGGGAACTTTGGTTATATATATTATTCATATTGCAATATTAAATTCTACTGAATTAATTTTTTATATATTATTACGACAATCTGATATAATTCCCATCAAAAAGGCACAAGGGAAGATAATGGCGAAATTAATAGTTATTTAAGCTATTCTCAGCGTGTAGTTAGATTTTTACTTTAATGGAGACATACTGAAATTGTTTCTAAACTTTGCGACGCCCGTCGACCAAAATCCTTTTTTTTTTTTATTAAGTTTCTTTTGAACATTACAGAACCTTTGTATGCTCATTTTAAGTTCTGTCTCCTGTCCCAATTTATAATATCATCGTCGTCAACCTAAGTATTATACTGGTGTAGATTTGAGAGACGGTACACAGTCTAATAAAATTATATAAAATTCCCATAATTTTGCATCATTTTTAAAAAAAAAAGGTGTTACAACAAAATTGTTCAGAGTAACATTATGCCATTCCAATCTGAGTCATGCTCTCTTTACTTACTGACATCACAACTATTATAAAAGATGGATGAAAACAAAACAATAATGCATTTTTGTTTGTTTAACTATTATAGTATATGTATATAAACATTAGCAGTCCATATCTCATACAGTTAATTCAAACGTCAGTTTTATTGAAGTAGAACTTTACTAGCGATAAACAAAGCATTATTTATTGTATATCAGTTAACTTTAAGGCACCATAATATCATCCAGTCTAATTCTTTTTTTAAGGGGTAACACCACTCTAGTATTTTGAAAAAAAAAGACTTTTGTTTTGTTTTTTAAATACTTTGGGGTAGTAAAAACAATATGCAGTTGGTCGTGTAGCGAAATTTTTTTTTTAAAAGGTTTAATTAACGAATTTGCTGCAGCGTATCGGACGCATGCTGAGCTTACCATAATTCACAAGGGTGTGTAATTGCTATAATAAACAAAGCAATGTATGATGCAGACCTTGCAGATTAAAGGTAAAAAAAATTCAACGATTTAAGCGCTCGTACAATTTTAAACGCGTTTTTCTCGAAACCACTTTTTTCAAACTGGGAGAACGGATTACTCGAACACCTTTGCAAGGATGGATTTGAAATTTTTATATAGTAAACTTCACATTTACATGGGAGTACGTAGCCGTTTTTTGATTACATGTAAACATTTTGTTTTATAAACAATTTACTGCTTATTTTTTGGGCAAAAATTCGAGATATTTCTTCAAAAGTGCATCATTTTTTCAAAATTTGATAAAAAAAAACCCGCCTACGTAGTCCCATAGCTAATGATATATAGATTATAATATTTTTTGGTTTTTTGTTTCAGGTCTTATATATTACGAGAAAACCGTTCTCCCGTGAAACTATTTGTAAAAAACACGTTTTTCAAGATGGGCTCTGTCGCCGCCATTTTGTATGAAAATTATAATAATTTTTTTTTTTTTTTTAATATGTGTTAAGTTCTCTCAAAAGAAATCATATTCCTCTTTTCATATTCCCAAAATAAATTGTCAAAGTTTAGTCTTATTTTCTGCCGCTAGAGTAGTGTTACCCTTTAATTTGTAGTTTTACTGAATGAGCTGAATGAGATGAATAGATTTCCACAAACTTTTTAAGTTAGTGACATCAAACCAAAAGTTCGATAAAGCCGAAATTGATATGATCCCCATCCATCCCCATCTACATATTTAATATAAATAACATAATCACCCAACTTGACATCAAGACAACAGAATGCTTTAATTGATTTGTTGAAGAGATGCAGCCACTACGAGATCCTTTTGCATCAGTCTTTCCATTTAGTTAAAGCAAGTCAGTTTCTTTGAGCATGTTTAACAACTTACGAAGCCACGCTATATAAAATATCAGGTATGTTACATACGGCCGTACGTCATTCAGACCTGTTTCCATATTAAGATCAACAACAAAATCACAAAAACAAAAACACGTACTAGGTTCAGATACCTACACATAAAACAGCACTTCACATCTTTTCTGCAATTACGGTCAAACATTTTTCTATGTATGGCATACTTTGTTTTCTGTATACCATGTATAAAGCATCTTACTCTAGTATACACTTTACCCTGTCAAAATAACATTATCAACAAAGCCTTAAAGCCCGATTATCTTCACCCAGTAGTTCATCAAGATCATATTGGCACTTCCACAGAAGCTTTGACTTCAATGTTTCCTGACGATCGGAGAATTTAAAAATGTTTTTATTGTTAAAAGCTCTTCAGATTCTCGTAGGTAAAGGTCAATATAATAGTATATGTAGCATATATCTCGTTCTAAAAGACTGTAACATATTTAATAGTGCTGATTAATGCCCTGGGTCTAAGGATATCGGCTATAAAACCCAGCCTTGACACTCCGTTCCAGTTTTGGACCAATCAGTGTACCAAATTGATTCTCTACTGGACCTATTATCTCCTCTTGATCTTCCAACACAATATTGGTAAAGATGAGAGTGTTATGAGCTGTTTTGAGAACTACTTTTTCGTAGTGTGCCAATTTATTTCCGTAGAAAACCTACGGCAGTAAGCAAAATACCTTATCAGTAGTTTTAGTTATGTAAAGCGTGGACATGTGTGATGTCCGTATCTGTTATAATAACAAAGTCACCATATTGATTTAATTTTTTTTCTATTAAACTGTAGATTCTCCATATAAATCTGTTATTAGCCATCCCATTTCTTTTGCCTTGTCTGGGCTGTTATTACTTCATGACGCATCGCCATAATGTGAAACACTGTAACAATTTTACTTTTCTGAATTTCTTCCATTATCTACTTATTTCTATCATTAATAGCACTACCAACCTGGCAACCAGCGTCTTGTCTGATTATCTTCTCGATTTATGGATATAGTATGGATATATGTATTACGAAAAGATTATGTACGCCAATGATTTCACGTTCTCATATTTAGAAAATTATATGTGATTACAATCTATCATCCACGCATAATTTAGCACACTCCAAAATGCAATGAAATGGTGTTAGCCATCAATAAAATGATTGCCCGAAAAAAACAATTTTTTGTCCCCTACCAAAAACTACATAGAATAGAAAACTTCTTAAGGCTCTTATGATATTTTAAATAATGGACAGATATCTGAATATTTTGTAAACAATTTACTATAGTCTTAAATGCTTAGAATTAAATTCTCCCAATAATGTTTCCAATTATATCAAAACATATAATGAAAGTTTAAAATAAAACTTCACTTCGTTACATATTAAAAACTAAAATGTTTAAATATAAGATTACCTAAAGCAACAAATTAAGATAAATTGTGAAAATTATGAAAAATTAAAATTTTTCTTCACAAAATACATTGTACATCGTTAAATGTGAATGTAGATCTTGTTTTGTATATTATAGTTTACGAATTGCTTACTCCAATTCTTTTAGATTTTATCAAATCTTAATTAGTTTTGCTTAATGTAACTAAGAAGAGTGCCATCCATATACTAGTATAAAACTTTCCAATTATTTAAAATTGTACAAGCATATCTAATGAAAAATCAAGAAATAAGTTTCAATTGGAACTTTATTATTCATTAAATTATTCTAAAGTTCTTCCTGCACTCGAAGCGAGTTTTACTGACTTAATGCGAAATACACGAAATATACAAAATAAGTGTTATTCTATTTTAGTAAGACTCAAACCTAACTTATAATAATTACAATTGATTGAAAATTAGAAAAATTGGACCAGTTTACAAAAGAAAAAAAGAAAAAAGAAAACAAATATATCAAAAAGCCTAAATGTTTATAATAATTATAAAACATATTCTCAGTGTCTTCATAGAGCAAACAAAAATGTTTACATGACCATAAAAGTTCCGTTTATATAAATGTAATCTTATATGTACATATATATGTGTTTAGGATAGTTCTAAGAAATTTAAAGAAAAAATATTGTAAACGTAACGTTGGCATCTATAAGAAAATATCGACTATTAAAACATTTTTAGAATATATTAAACTTATTATAAACAATATGATGTAACTTTAATATTATGGACAATGTCCCATAGTGCACATAAACGCAAAACATGATGCGATATAAGGATTTTAAATTCTAGAAAAACTTGTCAAATTAATATTCGTGCATTTTGAAGGTGATATACATAATGTACATAGTATGTACAAGCATATACCAGTAAATGAAATTGTGATATCATTCATAGAATAACTCATAGTGTCTATAACGATATTGATTTTTTATAGCTGCTTTTAAATTAAAAATTTTTTGTTTCCAAAATTTAATTTCAATTTGAATTTTAGTATACCTACATACTCTCATAAGAAATAATTGGAACACATTTAAAATAAAATTGAATTGAACTTTTATTATTCCAATTCATTTCTTTTTTATGAGAGTAATAAGACTTGAATAAAAACTAACCAATCGAAACGCAGTCATAAAGTACTAAAAATTATAAATTGCGATGAACAATGGATAAAAAAATTCGCTAACAAAGTTTGCGTAGAATTAGGACTGGCAGCTAACAGCGACCACCAATAAATAATACGGTAACTAGCGTATCTGCATCTAAAAGCTAATTTCTAATTTGGTTGGGGTACGTTACAATGAATAACAAAAATCAAACCATTTCGGTATTAATTCATGTAATTTTGATTAAAGTTTTACGAGGTGAATTTTATATGAAATTATATTGATCGTTATTATTCTTTTTCAATTCGTTCTACGTCTGCATGTTTTGACAGCGATTTTTTATTTTCTATAATGTTCCCTATAAGTGGTAAAAACTATTTTGGACTACAAATAACATAATAAAATTCGTTGTCAAAATAAAGTCAGCGTTTTGCGGAAATGCGCACGAAAAAAAAAACACACTCACGATGAATAGAACGAACTACATTCCCAGCGCTAACAAAAATCTGCTGTAAAAATCAGATAGTCCTCAGAATCAGAGTTACAAACACAACGAACGGTAAGCAAGCAGAGGATTTCTTACAAAAATCAAACTAAATTTTAATTAATCTTTGTGTAGACCTTTAGTTCAACTACTTCTAACAGCCAAGAGGTCTATACAGACCTCTTCTAAAATGGTGTGTTTAAGCAGGTAAGAAAGGTATTGGTAATCCATTCCTAATACGTTATGCTGTAAACAACGCCACACACATATTCTTACAAAGCTCTCGAAAAGTCTAAAAGTAACGACAAAAAACTTTTCTGTTCAAAGTAAAATATTATATTAACAAAATATATAGTTCTGGTCTAGACAGAGCTTTCCGTCTAACACAACTTCTGGGCGCTTTCATCAGGGATGAGCAACGAACAAAAAATATTATTACCTATTACTTATTTCAAAAGCACAATGTTTTATTGGAATGTGCATTATCGAACGCATAAATACAATTACGTATAATACAGAGAATAACGTTCGACAACTAACGAAAAATCCCTGTCAAATCAAACAGTCGTCAGAAATTAAAACACAATTTTAACGAGCAGTAAACACGAGGAGAGGAATAAAAGACCTAAACGTGCTTGAAAGTATATAGCACTGCAAGAAATGGCGACCAAATTAAAAATTTGCTTTCATTGTTCACTAGCTTATTCTAAAATTTTTTATTCGTTCTTCATTCTTTTGCATATGTATTTAAAGGATGATTTGCATCATTAATTGATTAACTAATTGAATTTAATATATTCAACGTTCTCATGAGAACAAAACTAATTTACTTAATTCAATACCAAACAATTGTGCTACTAATGGCCGGTTTCACAGTCTAGGCTTAAGCCACAGTGATGACTTATATGATAAAAATTCTAGTTTTACAGTCAAGGCTTAAGCCAAGCTTAACTTAAGTCCGTCATCTCGAAGACTTAAGCGTCAGATGTTGCTGTGAAACACCTATGAAGATTATTGTTAAATATACATTTTACCTAAATATTATAATTTCCTGTTCAGTGTTGACGACTTAAAATTTTTCAACTAAGCCTCAGCTTACAGAGTACCGTCAAACGGAGTAGGCTTAAATTCTGGGCTTAAGCCACACCCATAGCTTAGTTAAACTCTGGCTTAAGTCTGGCCTGTGAAACCGGCCATAAATGTTTGACTCTACCAAACTTTTTGAGCAAAACTTTGTCGTCAACGTTAAATTTTTGAAAAAGTGAACAAAATTGCTGTCAACTGACAACACCTTAAAGTCGAATCTATCCCACTTTAACACTTTAAAAGTTTCCAAAATAAAACGTTGGTTTCCTCAAAAAAAGTAATCTAATGCACAAAATCATACAAGGGAATTAATCAAATCAAAAAAACTAGCAACACAGACAGTACAATTTTTTGAAATTAGTCATTTATTTAGCTTTGCAATTAGCTTTAATACTCTAAACTGCTGACTACCAGCACAGACAACATCTAAATCAACAATCTCCATATAAACCCGGATCACTTTTTAAATATCTTTAACTTAATATTCAAGCAAAGAAAGCTATCAGAAAAAAATGTTTCGAAGAATTTATGTGGCATAATACAGCAATAAAGAGAGAGAATGTATAGAGCTTTCTATTAGAGGGCCATTGGCTCGTTTTAATTGGACCGCTTTTTTGTGAGGTTTTCACATCTAGAATCTAGATGTAAGTTGTCTCAGCTACCAGATAACAACGATCAGGATTGTATTCCAAAACATAGCCACAGTTGACTACAGCTGACTTCATAACGCACAAAAGTCAACTCAGCTAACATAATTCAGTTAACTATTGTGTTTTGAAGCAATTGAAGTCAGCTGTAGTCAACTATAGCTATATTTTGGAACGCACTACAGATCGTGGATTAGAGATAATTTGGTTGCACTATGCAACTGATTGCAAGAAAATTAAATTGTTTTGAAGTTTATTTCTGTGGTTTTGATTGAAAATGTGGGAGGCGAATTTTATAGAATATTCTTAATGATTAATAATTGTAATTGTGTTTTCAATTCTGCGATCACTTCAGTGACAGCGGTTTTTGGTTTGTCGTGGAACGTTTTTGTCTCTATTCATCACAATTGTTCTTACACCTTTTTACTGAGAATAATTTTATTTTCACTTTAATAGAAAATACCATAAAATGTTATAAAAATATAAGAACCTGTACCACCCAATGAAATGTTTTTTCATCATTATCATTGGCGAAACTTTTCACATTGCGTCTTAACCACCTGCACCTATGTATCTTCTCTCCATTGTACGTGAACTAACATCAAAAACTACTTCCGGCATCACCGCATTCGTAGTTTCCTAGATTTCATGAAACCGTTACGATTTTCTCGAACACCACCTTTGCAAAGCGTTAAAACTATTAATCTTAGAAGCATAATCGAAAAGTCTGGAAGACCTTACATTTCACAAAAAAAAAACAAAATTTATAATATTTGGTGTATAGTGAGGATATAGACTTTTGTCTCTTAAGCTTCGGTGGTAATAACCATCTTCTGAATGCGGATATTCTCTATACATTCCATACGCATTGTATTATCAGCACATCCATAGAGTAATCCGCGACAGACTTTTAAACATATTTGCCTATCCCATAAGTCATGCTGGTTTTTTCATAATGCTAACAAGAGCTTTTACCATTGATCACAACCTCATTATAAAGGTTGAAGAAATGTTTGAAAAATTCTAATCAACTCATTCTAACATTGATGAGTACCTCCAAACAGAGACAGCGATATAGACAAAATCCTCCCGTAAAGGATTAATCTGTACAAGATTCATCTTTCTCGCTTGAACGATGCAAACAAATGAACTGGTAAGTCGTGGAAATTCACTTTTCATCAGAAAAATGTTCACAAGAGAGTACTAATGGATGTGAAACAAAGAACGGAAGAAATATATGCAAAATATAGGAACTGGGGTGTATATGACCCAAGTGCAAAAAAACCCGTACTTCGGCGGTAAAAAGTCAGTTATGGAGTTGAAATCATCAAAAAATCTACACCACTCACTCGATTACCCACTTCTCTCCCTTTAATTTGATATCAAACATGACGTATTTTAGACAACCCCCAATCAGGGGTGGTACGACCCCCCAACCCCAAAAGCCCCTACCCCAAAAATTGTTCATCTATATTTTTGTACTCTAGACCCTAAGTCCAATGGAAAAAACCCCAATGCTCTACGACCCTCCCATACAGAGTTAGCCGTCCTTCAATATTGCGATACTTCTCACGTTTTCCCCAAGTTCCCAAGTATTTTAGAGAATGGATAGTTAGGGAGTTTTAATCGGGGAAACGAAAATTCTCATCTCCTAAACTCCCAAGCTCTCCGAGTTACATAATCCGGCCCCTGGAAGCTAGATATATAGTATAGTAAGGAAGGCAATTATTAATTTCAGGCTTAAAGCCATACATTTACACTCAGATTTAATGTTTATTTAATAATTGATCATCCATAACATGGGTAAGAATTTTTTTTTTTTTTTTTTTCAAAATAAAAGAAAACTTAAAAATTCCAACCCCGAAGGCCAATCATATCGACATATTGTTCAAATTCGCTTCAGTCCAATACCCACATTTTCCAGTTGGTAAAACCTTAAAAGAAATCGTCTATTTATGTATAGATAAGCAAAACACATTTCTGTTTGCATGCCTTAAATGAAAAGATTCTCTGTCTATATACAGAGAATATAAAAATTTCATAAATCTAATAGGTAAATAAATTCTTAAGTGCAAATCTTTGTGGGCAACCACAAAAACATTTTTGGCAAAATTGAAAAGCGTAAAGGTTTATGTAGTAACATCAAAGTAAATGAATGCCTGTCTACTCTCTTTAATTCAATAAGACCTAAAATTTCATAAATTTAAAGATTTTGTCTTCATATTATCGTCTAAGGTAAAATTTCGTGGTCTATTACTTAAATTCACACTACCATAAAACAGGAATACTTCAGTAGAGTTTTAAAATTAAAAGCACGACGTTTTCTATGGTGTTAATGTTTTTTTTTTTTTTTTTATGTGCAGTCGATCACTATTATTAGATTGAATTATTAATAAACATATCAAAATAATGATAGCGAAATTTTTGAAAGGTGGTAGTCAAAGAATAGTTCTTAGTGGGACACTTTGATCTGAGATCAGTTTCCTTTATAAATTGTATGTATAAACTTAGTTTGATCAATAAATCCCTGGCTAAATATAAAATTGAGCAGCATACAAGTTTTTAAGATGAGAATGATATTTTTTTTTAATATTTTGTTATGAAATCGGCTTACAAAGAGAATACACAAGCAGATTTTAGATGAAAATTTAATTCGTCTATTACATAATTAAGTATTTTAATAGAAATATTTGATTAAAGAATATGAAATAATTTATTTTAAGAATTCATTGAGTAGCTCCTGATTAGAAGACTCCCAATCGTCGCCTGAACTTTTCATATAAGGAATTACAGCGGAGCACATCGATTGCTCGTTGGAGTCATCGGAATAGGTATTAACGGCTCGATTACGACATGGCATTCAAATAGAACTTGTCGATGGCTCGTTCCTAAAACCAAGAGTTTCTCTCAGCACCGAAGCGGCTTCAATTGTTATTTTTCTGGGAGATATTTTCTTCCATTGCCCCCAAGTGGGAACTCGTACCATTTTTCTTTTACGTATAGGCTTATCGGCAGTTTCATTTCATTCAGCTTGCGAAACAAAGTTTGGAGCTTATGCCGGATCTTCATTATTCGGCAGAACACTAGACACTGCTGCTGGATCAAATAGTGAAATTCCGCATTTTTTGAAATCACTAATGAGGTTAACGGAAATATTACTTTCATTCAATAACTTGTGTTAGGAGCTTTGGAAATGACTCTTTAGTTAAAATCTGGGACTTTTTCTTTTGCTCTAATTTCCATTCATTCATAATTGTTCGCCAAAATTTTTTCAGCTGGGCATATAAAGCGACGCTTAATGGCTGATCAATATGATATTATTAGCTTGCGCCAATCCAAATAACTGGCAGCGTGAAATGCTTGGATAGATTATCACCGATCAGTACTATCTCTCCAGTTAATTCTCACGTTTCTGGTATGAATAGGTTTTCAAACCAACCGGCGAATATACTGAAATCAAACCGTGTACTCCTATTATACCGTCTTTTCGGCAGTTCTCCTTTCATCCATGTTTTCCAAAGATGAGTGAATTTTTAAAACACATAAGATGGCAATTGCATTCCTATAGCTGGTCCACAGTAAATAACCTATGTAGACAACTTTGAACAGTCTCGCTCTGCATATTGTACACCACATTTGAAAGGATCATCTACCAAAGGACATTGACAGTTTTTGTATGGGAGATGGACCAAGTACTATACGAAATGAGCACTTAATGCATTTTGTCCCTCAGGCCAACACTAATCTATAAACCGAAGCGCATCAAATTCTGTCCGAGGAGTCAAGAGTCAACTCCCCCTCCTCTTAGGGAAAAAAAATCGGAATTCAGGCTTTGTCTGCCGCCCCGCAATTAAGTTCCGCACCCAACCCCCTATGTTTCGGAGCACCCTGAATGAAGATACCAGAGTCCAAATAAAGCAGATACGATAAATACAAAAATTCGCACAGTATAAACGGATCACAAATGACACGAGGCTCTCAAAAAAAAACTCTTAAAAAAAATACGTTAATTTATTTTCTCTCGGACTGATAATTTTTTTATTTATATATTAATGCAAGAAACTTCTTGGAGGTACTCCCACTTCGGGACAGCATTTGGTCCATATCTGTCAATGTCCTTTGTCTCGTCGTAATTAAATATACGCTCAGGAGGACATTTGATTCCTCAGTACCAGTAATCTCCTTCAAGGTTTCTTGGAGATGGCCAAAATAGATGGAAATTTCTGTCGGGGCTTAATAGCTCATTTTTGTACCTCTGAAAAATTCGCCAGGCCCATTCGACGTGGGCGGAATTATGAAACTCGTTTGCCGCCTTTGTCTAGGTATAATATAGCTAGCTGACGAAGATCTCTCGAATCGAAAATCCCAATTTGGCAATAATTAGCACATGGTCGATAAAAGCTTTTTTGCTAAGGAGCAGCCAACATTGCCAGTGTGCTTTCCCTTCAGTTAGTAAGTGTTCCTTTAGTATTTTACATTTATTGGCAGCCTTAACAATAGGCAGCAGTTCTATAATGTTATAAAAATTGAAAGGTCCCAAAAAAAATAGAATAAAATGTAACAAATTATTTTCAAATCTTTTTCTGAGTATCTATATTCACATGAACCAGTCTTTGGAACTTACTCTCGGCGCAGTATAAAAGTTTTTATCCTCTGTAATCTATTAATTACCAATAATAATTTGATTGGATATTTTGATGACTTTCAAGGGATACCTGCATCGAACGGTCAAAGTATCCCAAATTAGCAGTCAAAGTGCTATACAAAATTGTAAATAGTATAAAATAAAAAAAAAATGTACAAAAAAATCCATAAGACTCAAGCTCAAGCACCTTATTTTTATAAAATTTTCGCTGAGATTTTCACTAATAAAAAACTTGTACAATTTCACAAGCAATCTGCATTGTCTGTATTCACGGTACAAATGAGCAATTTATAGCAGTTGCACTTTAAAATTATTACGAAATAGTTTGCAACAGTTTACATTGTGATGATTTATTTTATTTTTTAAAAGAAAAGAAGCTCTTTAGATTTTTTTTAGCTGACGGTCGATAAATCCTTCTCTGTATAAAGCACTCCTATTTTACGGTACTGTTTGTAATGTATAAAAATAATTGCTGTACGACAAAGTATATCATCGTACTCGTTTGTGAGAGAGCATTGGATTTCTACATACCACATCTATTATATCTGCTGTCTTTTAGAGCATTGATTTTTGATTCTAAAGAGCACAAAACACATTCTATATGTATTACTTAGAAGCAAGAAATTAATTATGAACTGATTAAGTATTTGAACTTTCAGTGTTCGTTTTTCAAAATTGGATAAGTAGGCACCTCACTTAAATTACAAATGGGGTCGGGTGCCACCGCAAGTGATTTACCATAAAAATTGTTTTATCTTAATATATACAAATCCCGTACACGCTAATACCAAAACCGCCCAGCCGAATTCAATGAAATTTTGTACATGTTAATTCCAGCTTGAAAGATAGGATAGTTTTGAACATGATAGATGGCGCTATTGTCGATGTCTAGAAAACTACCTGAGAACGCTTCGACCTGGAAATCTCTGATATTTTTTACACAGCGTTTTCATAAAAATTGCAAATACAGTTCGAAAATGGAACCAATCGGGCAACTAATTCGTAGAGTTGCCATACCAAAATTTCGTGTTTTAGTATATATTTGGACACTGCCTGACAACGAGTACACGTAAAGAGCTGAAATTTGGTACTTGGTGTTTTCGTAGCAATAACAAATAAAATTACAAAAATGGTTTGAATCGGACAACCTCTTCTTGATGCTGTCATACAAAACTTGGGTTTTCACTATATATTTGGAAACTGTCCGAGAACGCGTGGACGTGGAGAGCTCAGTTCAAAAATGGGACCAAATCGGGCGACCACTTTTTGGTGTTGCCATGCAAAACTTTAGGTTTTCACTATATATTTGGACACAGCCTCACGCGTCGACGTAGGAAGCTAAAATTTTGTACATGGGACTTTCTTAAAAAAGAGTTAAATTAAGTTCAATCGGGCAACTCCTTCGTAGGGTTGCCATAGAAAACTTTTGTTTTTCACTATATACTTGATAGCAGCCTGAGAAGGCTTCGAGGTGGAGAGCTCATATTTTGTAAACGGCGTTTTCATAAAAATTGCAAATACAATTCGAAAACGGGATCAATCGGGCAACTCCTGCACTGCATGAAAGCACGTCGACGTAGAGAGATACACTCTCGGACCCATACACGCACGAACACTCACATACATAAAGACACCGAATGAAACCCTAGAGTACGGAATCGTGCGATTGAGTCAGATAACAGCTTAGATATTATTTATCTCTAACCACCCCACCCCCACTCATCTAGGTACCTATATTATCGCCGGGCAACGTCGATGGGCTCCCCCTAGTATACATATTAAGGTCAAGAGCTGAAGGTTTTAGTATTGTTTTATACAGAGTAAGTTTTTTTTTATACAATCTAGTAAATTCTAACTAGAATTGAATTCATAGAATATCAATGAAAAATCTTGATAAAATTCAAAAAGATCTTTAGATTAGATTTGTGGATGAGTGTGCAGGTGTTGGCCCAGCAATCACTGCAATCTGACAGATCTATAGTGAGTCCCGGTTCAATTTAGTCTTTTTCTAGGTTTAGACTGTTAATAAAGTCCAAAACCATTCTGGAATTGAGATTCTGCAAATTTGGTGTACGAAAAGCATGTGCGAGATGGAGTAATCTCCGTGTGGCCAATGCTTCGCAATTGCAGAGCAAGTGCTCTGAGGTTTCATAAGCATTCAGATAGAAGCGGCAGGTTAAAGTCTTATTGTTAGCCAAGCCCATCTTATTGAGATGATACTGCAAGGATCGGTGGCCTGAGACCTGTTTTTTTGCCAGAAGTGTCGATAAACTTTTTTGCCCGATGGACATACTGGAATTCTATTTGTTTTTCTAACTAGCTTTTCTAATGAAATCTCAAACTTTGTTTCTAGATGTTCAACATAGTTTTAATTTTGAGCCAAATTCGATACATCGTAATAGATGAGATCTTAAGCATGTTTGAAGCACAATGGTGAAAAGACATTTCTTATTGAAGTTCTTTTAAAAAATTATCTTCTTCTGTTTTTGTATAAGTTAGTTTGTTGGTTTATTGCAGATCTTTTTTCCATTTTTTAGTTGTTTATATAATTTACACATTCGACACAGCCATGACGAAAAAATTTCATAACGATAATGTAAAATTTATGTGGATAAATAATCTTTGACTCTTAGAAAACACATAAAAATTATTTAATCTGCATACTTCTTCAGGAGTTTAAATTATATACAGAAATACGGGGTTTAGTAATTAGGTAGGTACTATTCATATATACGTTTCATATTACTTTTGATATTAACTTTCCATTAATTATTGACTGGGCTGAAATTATTTCTAGAAATTGATGTGGAAAAGTGGATGTTTTATCAAAAACTTTTTAATTATTTCATTTTACTTAATTACCTTCTAGCCATTTTCAACCGAAAAACTGGTGGACACATAACCACAGAATAGATAATAACAGAAGGAAAGAAATGAAAAATTCCCGGTTCCACCATGGTTGAACATACTGCCAACACTTAATCGAAAATGTTGTTGTTGATAAAAGTAACCAAACTCTGGGGGTTTTAGTAAAACACATCGTGGTTGTCAAATGGCCATTAGGAAGATTTATCATAATTCTCTTCTAAAGAGAAATTCCCAGGTAAAAGAAGCAGATGTACAATAAATCTGAGTTGATAATTTTCACGCATGATACATAATTCTACTTTAAAAATACATCATCGTGTAAATATTCACATGTATTCCATTAGAAATATTTTGCAAGACACAGCCTGGAAGAGCAATATAAACTTGTTTATGGGCACATGATGAAAATTATCAAATCAGATGGTGTCCAAGCTCTAAAGTTCCTTCGATAGTATAGCAAAGCTACATCAGACTGACTGTATAATATTAGTGGAAAGAAATAAACAGCTTCTAAATAGCAAGAAAAAAGCTGCTGTTATGTTTTGCTGTATATGGGTAAAGGATTTGTGGAAAGGGTTTTTCCTTTAAAATTTGTGTGAATAAATCCATAACCCATGTATGTACCAAAAATGTACCCAAAACTCTTTCTAAAACTGCCAATATTTGCAAACCATATATTGAAAATCTTCTCTTGTGTAATAATTTGCAACTATTTAAACAAATTTTTACTAGGAATTGGTGTCTCATTACAGTGATTCATATTTTTTACAGACCATGGTGGTAAGACTTTTCTTTGCTTGCAGATGTATGAGAAACGTGTCGTTTGAAAAGTTTTTAGAATTGCACCTTATGGGAAATCAAGCACGTTTCATGTTTTAAACTTTACATTGAATAAACCACGCTTTTGATTACGATACTTCTAACTAACGGCTATTTATAGCTCACAATGTTTACTTTTAGGAAAGTGAAAGTAATTGTGAGTATTTCAACAAAATTAGGAATTTTTTCCCAAACTTTACCCAATTTGTTGTGAAATGTTTTCGCTCAAAGCGAAAAGTAATTTTTTAATGATAAACTTTCTCCGTTCTTTCCGTTACAGATCATGAATACGGATTTCTAATAATAATTAAACTTATAAATTTAATATTTCAATTACATTTTATTTGTTTATTATTCATGAAAACGTCAATTTTACGTAGTTTAATCTCAATTTGTCATTCTCCAATTTTGAAAAATTGTTTAGAAGTAAAAAGAGTAAGATGGAGAAGCCTTCGTTGCAATTCTATTTCTATTGCGCTTAAGTGCATAGCTTTATGCGATTCAAATCAAAACAGGCCTAGCCACTGCAACTTCTTTATTGCTTTGGGTAAAAACTGTAATCTCATTTTATAGCGAATTGAGTAAAACACGACAACAATTCGTAATTTTGTTGAAATACTCAAAATTTCACTCACTTTCCTAAAATTAAACATTTTGACCTATAAATATTCGCTATAGCAGAAATTGTGATTTGAATTGTGAGTAGAATTGAATTTATCAATTGTTCTTTATCCTTTTCATGAAGTATCAGGAAACATTTGTCCTTGTTTGCACATAGGAATGAAGTTTTACTGCAGATTTTCTTACCAAAAAAAAAAAAAAAAACAAAAACTAACTATTTTGACAAGCAAAAATGTCATATTTGGGGGCCGCAAATTGAGAGAAATTTTCCTAAAATGACTAGTTTTTTACCTAAGGTTAATTAAAAGTCCTACTAAAAAACATGTAAAAAGTTACTATAATGTCACTACACAGCACACACACACTTTATTCCGGAATAGTAGGTATATATGTATGACAGATAGTCAAGCTCGCGAAGCAAAAGTGTCTCCACTGTATTGTGATCAATATTGAGTAATTCTTTTGACATATGTTCACAGCTCTACTAGATTCTATGGGGGCACTGAATGAATCTCTTGAACTATAACGTAATGCTCACAACAACTATGTTGTTGTCTTGTTATCTTCAGTTGATCGATCAATGGGTACCTATTCTAAAACAAGGAACATAAAAGAACATAGTATCAGTTTGGCTAAAACTCGACCTGATTTTCACTTTTTTAATAGAAACCCATCACAATGTGCGAAAAAAAGCAGTCTAAACTTAAACTTTCTTGTGTATTTTTGAAGTAAAAGTTGAGCCAAACTTATAAGCATCAGCATAGCTATATAGATAGATCGTTAACCACACTAGGCGTCTAGAGATCTGTACCGATATGAAGACGCATTTTCTAAGATTTTTCATTCAAATATATGCTCAATAAAGATTTTGAAGCTACCTACACATTTTGGCTAATATCAGCTACAGCTTTATGTGTAGCTTAGGTAAATTATTTTTGCAATTACCGAAGAATTGAGAGACCAACAAACGATTTTATTAATAAAAACGAGTCCAACAAACGATTACGCATTAATTGAACTGGTTATAAATTAAATTAAATTAAAAATTTGAATTTTTCGGCTAACTTGATGACGAATTTTCTTGTTAGATTTTCTAAAAAACTAATATCATCTAACAAACGTTTAAATTAAGCCAACAATCACCAACAAACCACCAACAATCGATATTTGCAATGAAAAATTAAAAAAGTAAAAATTGATCGGCCAACTTGATGGAGATGCTCTATTGCATAGAGAAAATATTTCTAATTTCTCTCTGAAATAGTTTTCTTTTGCTTCATATTCATGCTCAGAAGTCAGAAAATTCAGTTTTTTATTTATATTTTTTATAATAAAAAGTTGGCAAAACCTACGGTAAAATTTCTTTTCTTTGATTCTTGCTTTTCTTCTGTTGTCTGCTTCTGCTTTTCTTCTGTTTCCTGATGAGATGAATAATTAAAAACAAAATCAATCAGGTCTGCAAACATACAAATTCAAAGGAATTAAAGCCGTTATAAAGGAAATAACTAGAAAGTGGATCAGTCGTTCTCCCAGCCAAGTGTGAAAAGAGGGTTTGAATATCGGTAATCGGATAATACTGAATGCGCTGCCGCTGTTTAATGTTTACTAATTCACTTACTATGTTTACATGCAGAGTTGAAAGATTGAGTCAAAATTGAGTTGAGTTTTCGATTCGTGTTTCTGAGCACGCAGGCTTAAAAGATTGAGTTGGAAACGGGTTCAAATATAGTTCAAGTGACAGTTAAACATAACATCTTATATATGATATTTTTGTGATGGAGCTATAAAAGTTATAAATTTTGTTTAGATAAACAAAATAAATACACAACCTAACAAAAATTTTTTGTAAAGAGCAAAAAAAATAAATCCCAACTGTTAGCTGCTAACTCTACTACTCAATCCGCGCTTATAGGACACCACTTCGACTCGACTACGCCAGCCAAGTGGTCGAGTCGACCTAAATTCAACATGGAGTTGATTGAACCCGAGTTGAACCTTGGTTTAACCCTACATGTAAACATGGTAACTGAAAAAACTACTTCCCGGTACACCTATCACCTACATAGATTGTCGACAATAGGTAAATATGTATGCATATTACAAACTCGTACATATATTTAAAAAGTATTATTTTTTTTATTCATATAAATTATAAAGCATATAATTTGTTTTTTTTAATAAATGATAAAAAAAGAGTTAAAATATTTCACACGCACTTTTTGTTTTTTAAATGCCGGTTTAAGTTCGAAAATGGGAATAACTCCTTCGTAGGGTTGCCTTACAAAAATTTCGGTTTTTACTATATATTTGAACATTGCCTGAGAGCATAGGTCAACCGCACGGGCACCGCAATATATTAATAGTATTTATAATATAATATCAAATATCAACAATATTAAAGATATCGATATTTTAAGAGCACAATATTGTTGTATCGATATTTTGAAAAATATTGGAAATATCGGCGTATCGATATTCTTTCAATTATTGGCCATCCCTACTTCTAAGAGAAAATTTTGGGAAGAAGCTAAGAAATCAAGATATTGCTGCTGGAGGTGTTTCAATTAATGTTAATTTTTTTGCTTTTACCACTTTTTAAAATTGAAAACATTAAATGTCAAGATAGTAACCCTTACGGAATGTATGTGACGTCCAGTTAGGAAAAAAATTTTAATCATCGTAAGTAAATCTCAGCCAAATTCGTAAAGTTCTTTACGTTCATTATGGTTCAGCCCAATGCTTACTGCTTTACTCTATAATATTCTAGATAATAGTGGTTTTGAGAAATCAATAAGTCCCCTGATCACGACGCTACAAACTCGCGACTAGACAGATAAACCGTACTAAAAAATGGTCGATGAAATTTCTGTGCTGTCTCCAAAACATGTATCAACTATCAACTACGTGTATCATATATTGATACACACTCTAAATACAAAACCGGTCGTGTCTCGTCTCGAGCGTATATCATTATTTATAAGGGGATTTAATAACGCAAGTTCATCAATTCAATTCTTTATTATAAGTCCTGTTCGCCTATCCTTAATCCCCAATTAATACAATCTAAGATCACACTTGCGATTACCGAAAAAAGGATGCGTGTAAAACTATACAATTTTTCTATATTCTTCACTAAGTCAAATAGATTTTTCTTGAATGGAAAACCCCCTAGCAACTAGCTACTGAATGTGTTTTTTTTTTTTTTTTCAATTTGTTGTAAGATAATTTTATTAAGATCGTCATAGCTTACTCATTTCCTACTTTTTATAAACAATAAAAATGTTTAGAAGAGAACTCTTTTCTGTTTTTATTCACGGCCAAATTTGTTTATGATTTGTATCTCGATGAGTAAACAGCCACTATGGCTCAGACGGTTCATATAAGTATGTACGTTCGGCGAAAGTTATTATTATTATCAGATTAAGTTCAATTATTTTTTAATAGACTTGCCTCATAACAACACAAGAAGTGAGAGTACATGCTAAACTTAGACTCCAGAATCATATTATCCGAAAATATGTAGTATCCATGTTATATTTAATTTAATTAAATACTCATACTATAGACTGCAAGTAAAAGAAAAAATTTTGGTATCAGTTAATAGAATGTTAAATCTTAATGAAACTAAACTAAGTATATAAGCGAAGAAAATCGCTTAAAATGACCAAAGTAATTATAATTAATCATCAATCTATGTACGTACACATATTTTGTTGAACTACTACATATAATTATGTAGATATATTACGTATACTACGTTACTATGTCTGTATAGTGTATAGGAATTGTACCAAAGAGTAGTAGATATTAATTGGCTGTGAACCAGAGAAATAGGTAATTAATATCTTAAAACTAAATCAAACTTAGATATTATTTTATAATATTAATTAAAATTTATATATTATCATGTTTTATCAAAAATACATCCGAATAAAAATGTTGCTATTGTTATTTATACAATATTATTATTATAGTTATAAGCAGCTACCTTATATCGTAGAATTTTGAAATGTAACCATTCCTACTGTATCCTGTAATGTTATTATTTTTAATAGCTTTAGGTTTTTCTTTCCGTTATTGCAAATTGTTTACTGTTGAAAACTAAAGTAAATAAAAAAAAATGAAGTAATTTATATCAAATATTTAACTCTTACTTCCTGTTCTAATAAATTATTGAAGGAAATGGAATTGGTTTTATTATTTACAACCACTTGGTATTTATTTTCACCTTGCTGCGATTTTTCTTCTTCTTCTTTTTCAATTCTCTCAAATCCTTCGTCGGAAATGAGATAGAAAAAAATCATCTGTTTCTTGAAATATGTTGTGATTGGATATGCATTACACACCGACGACGCCTTAATTGATTTATATTTTTTTTTCTTGTCTCACTGGGAACCATCCATACACGGCTTTTGTATTAATCAGTCCATTACTTCAAAGTATGCTGTGACGATGATTTGAAGTTTTTTAGATGTATAGATAATCACGCTGGAGCTTTGAAATGCCTTATAATAAATTTTTTTTTACCTTTTTTTCAGTCATATACTATTTTTTGCAAGGAAGAAGTCAGCTTTTAATATCAAATTCAAAAAGTTCAAAGACTTCAAACATAGACAAGTAATAACAAACAGATATACAAGGCCCATAGCTAAATGTGATGCCACTCAGTTCATATTAACCGACAAGATTAACTGGAAAGTCTTGGTTAACTTTAGTGTAGCCCCGAACGAAGAGTGAAATGAACCGACAGAATTTTTTCATTGACTGCAATATTTTTCTTTTGCTCATTTTCGTTTGTAAACTGACGTAGAACGAACCAATTTTAGTTTTTTGTTTTCAGCTGAATAAATTGTTGCTATTGTTGAAGTGAAAGGAACGGTTAGGAGGTGTAAAGACTGGATGGATTGGTTAAATAGGCTTTATGCTTAGATAAACTAAACCATACAAGAACTGGGTAAAGAACAGAAACTTACAACGTCTCGCTCGAATATAAAATCGACGATGCTTACACGATGCCTCGACTTGCTTCCGTAACCAAAGGGTAAAGGCTCAGCTATAAAATAGCCGTGAAGACGTTACTGATTTCAACGAGACTGAGGTTTACTTACGAAAAATTGAAAACATTAAATATGAAGATAATAAACCTTACGGAATGTGCATTTCTATTTAGGGTAAAAATAATAATTTTTCGTAATTAAACCTCAACCTTATTGAAATCCGTAACGTCTTTACGGCTAATGTAGTTGAACCTTAAGCCAGTCAGCAATGCCTCGCTCCAATATAAAATCAACGATGCCTCGATTCGACCTGATCTAGGGAAAGCCTCAATTTTTTCTTAGAAATTTACTGGAAATTTTTAGAATTTTTATGCATAATTACAACTGGTGCTTGGCCCGTTAACAATTTTTATGAGCGTAAATGCGTAGATAAGCCACTGACATATGTATATAAAATAGACTGTTGACACCTAAGAGTAAGTAACTAAAGGAGAGGCCCATCAGCAACAATTTTCATACCAATCAGAAAGATGTGTAAGTTTATACGCACACTAGAAAAAACGCGCATTGCAGGCGGATGAAAAAGAAAAATTTATAAAAGGGACGTTGGCACAGTTTTTGAAAGTATGAGGCAAAATTGTATACCAGCAGCAGTATAGGGAGCGGTGGTAATATAAAACAACCTTTTGAGGTTCCCGGTTTCTCACTAGGCCTATTACCATCTTCGATTGCCTTAAAATTTCACTTTTGGTTAATCTATATCAAGAAAATATATTAAAAATTAATACGTTTATCGAAATTACAAGCAATTACCAATATTCTAATTCCCAGTTTATTATTAAAAAAGATACAAATACAATATTATTAAATTTCCACAAAAAAGAATGTTATTATTTTTTTCTATTTAATCCGCTTAAAATTTTAACTTTAACCTACGGCTTTCTTGCTAGGGTACATTTCCTAGCTAGGAGTAGTAGTTTCTTAGCGACCATAAATAAAAGTAACACCTAGGATACATGTAGACAGAGATGCAACCATATTAAGGCTAAACTACAATAGACTTATACGTAAGTACATTTACTTACGTAAAGCGAACGCGCCCTTTAATTTAACAGGCGTATACACAAATTAACTTTAACTCGTGTGAGGGGAACTTTCAGTCATTAAAAGTGCGGTAAGAATCGCTCATTCCGTAATAGCGCGATGTGTCCAAATAATTAATTATTACTAAATGATTAAAAGTGCAATGTAAAAATTAAAATGGAATAAAAATGGTACTGCGAATTAATAGAAAGCACAAATCTTCAATTAAATTGAAAATATTAAATTTCAATATAATAACTCTTACGGAATGTGATATACATTTACGGTAAAAATATCAATTTTTCGTAAGTAAACCTCAGTCTCGTTCAATTTCGTAAAGTTATTTACTTCTATTGTAGTTCAGCCTTTAGAAAGTTAGAAAAATAATCACGTTCGGCACTCAAAAATTGAATATACATACATGCAAGGGCCCCTCCTTTAGTTAGTTACTCGTAGGTTGATACTCATTGACATTTAATAAGAGATGACTAAGCCTTCCTATCTAATTCCTATAGTCAAAAATAGCACAAATTTTGGATAAAATCTGTTTGTCTCCTTCAAGCTAAAAATATACGCTGAACTGTAACCAATTTTTGGAACAGTACGGATGTATTAAATGGGAATGCATTGAAATTGGCATAAAAATTCAATAAATATATGTTTATATACGTCTATCCCTTACAAGCTCAATTATGTTCAACAATAAATCTGCAGAGGAGCACATAAATTATGAATCGGTGTATAATTGTACGAAATAAAGTGTTTTCACAACCTGTTCAAAATTTGTGCCATTTTTAAAGCAAGAACGCTCAGTCCATTCTTATTATAGGCGCTTTCGGCAAGCACATTCTCAGTGAGACAAGTGAGATATTCTCAGTTTGCTCACTGAGACTGCACTTTCGGTGAACTGTCTTAGTTCCATATTGAGATACAAAAATCGAACGCAACCACTGAGCAACTGAGACAAATGAAACTGAATTTTCTTGTCTTAGTTGACTCAGTTTTGTTATTTTGTTATTTTAATTACTAATTAAAGTTTATTGAGCTATTTGAATAAACTAATAACACTTTCCTCAGTTATAAATACTATCCATTTTCTGTGGTCAAAATTATTTAAATATCAAAATTGGAACATCAGCTGATTGGTTTGAACTGGAACAACTGAGACGGTTGTGCAAAGTTTTGTCACAGTTGTCTAACTGAGACAGTGCTTGCCGAAAACCCCTTATATATCAGTGATCAGACCAATGATCGCCTACTAAGAAAGTTCAGTGATGAGATGAAGGCTACCCAAACGTAATAACTCAGATGCAATTTTTGTTATATATACAGAATGCGGGAAAAAGATCTGACAGTTTTATAATAAAAACAACACAAAAATTAAAAGTGATACAAACTGTTTTATTGCATAGCACAGAACGGTGTTCACGAAAACTAATGAAAATAACATCAGAACAATCGATTTCATCCGTTTAAGATCTGAAGATAACGTCCTTTAAATTATATCCTTCTTTGACCAAGCATTCTTCCAGTCTTGCACTAAAGCTGTCGAACAACTTCGCCAACATTGCAGGAGACAGAATGGCAATTTCTTGGCTTATGGCCTCTTTCAGTTCGTCCAGTGTGCGGGGTTTGTTTGTGTAAACTCTTGCTTTAAGGACCCCCCCCCCCCCCCCCCCAGAAAAAATCACAAATGCTAAGGTCTGGAGAGCGAGCTGGCCATGCAAAGTCCGCAAAACATGATTTTAATCGCTCACAAACTAAAAAGTCCATCACCTCATTGGCTGTATGGGCAGTTGCGCCATCCTACTGGAACCTCAGCCTCCTGCATATTAAACGTTTCTCTGAAGTTCAGGGATCAGGAAGTTCTTCAACATCAACAGATAACGTTGGGAATTGACCGTATAACGAAACGCGGAATCGTCACTTTTAAAAAACGCCTCGACAACAAACGCACGGTGCTCACATGACCACAGCTTCATGGCTACTAAAAATATCCACGTGTGGGCCCTGGAACACGCCTATCCCCCCCCCACCCACCCTCCCACCAGCTACTCGCTAAACAGTACAGTACTGTGGCGAAAACTGTCAGATCTTTTTGCCGCACCCTGTATATGGCCTAAATAATAGATAAGAGTGAAATAAAAAATTCTTCAGTCGATTTTGATTATCTTCCATACTCTCAAAAACACTTCTCATACAGTTTGATGCTTTGTCTAATTACATCCATCTATTCATATGGTAACGCCGATTCCTCTGCGAATTTGGTACCGTTAATTTGTGGCGACGCTTTTGTTCCGAGCTGTACATTCAATAAATCACAAGCACCGCTGTATTTACTGTACACAAATTCCGTTACCTTGAGATACCTTGCAAGGGAGTTTAGCTATGTAGGCTAAAATTTTTAAAAAACAGAAGGCCAAAACACAGTGAGAGCGACACAACAATGTTGGACTTAGTTGGCGATAATGTCGCATTTAAAACACAATGAACGCGACTCAACAAATGTTTTTGACAGCTATCTTTGCTTTATTTATTGTAAAAGAAATGGCAAAAAGAGAAAAATTAAGGAAAATCGCTAGTATAGCTTATGCGGCTTACTTAAAATTGCAAAGCATAAAGAAAAAACTCAAAAGAAGACTAAGAAGAGATTTCCATGGGATGACGTTTATTGCACAACATAACTTTTTCCCTCATTTTCTCTATTAATTCCTCCTCAAAACCCATAATTTGTCAAACTAATAAATGAAATTAATTTTATAGAAGTTTTTAATAACTAGTTTATTTACTATTATCTTTTAATTTACTATGTTTCATAAAAATAACCAAATCCACATAACATGAATGTCAATTATTCACTGTCCACACAGAAATGTCAATTATGTTGGCGACTATAATTCAGAGATTTTCCCAAACTTTTTGTTGGAAACTTATCGCGTCGCCGTCATTGTGTTAAGTATATGGGACTCCGTATATTCGAATCTTTGACAGCAACCAATTTACGGCGACTTTGTTGTGTCGTCCTCACTGTGTTTTGGCCTAGAAGTTCATTCCTATGTCAGAATTGAACGGAAAAAGTTATTGTTTTGAATGTCAACGAGAACACAATTACTCAGCAATTTTGTATAACAAATAATTATAAAAAAGGAAACAATTAAACTGCATACCATCAGCTCAATAAAACCCCGGCAGATTATCATCAATACATCTTTATTTTAATGCTCTTTTCTATTAAATAAATTCTGTTACAGTCAACAATACAATCTAGGTCTTACAGTATGGACGGGCATTCCCTGTCGAGGCTACCGTACATGCTATCAACAGCAACAATTCGACTACAGACACCGAGGATACGGGAATGACGTTATGTTGACCCAGCCAATTTAACAAGGCCAAAGTCGCTAGTCACTAATCTTTCAGTAACGCAGTTTTTCCTGAAGCACCCTCAAGATCGTATAGTCCGTTGACTATTATGCCTAATCTACAATGCATGGTAAAACCACGTCGTCAAAACCACATGGATTTTTGTGTTTGCTTCGCACTCTTGCCTTTGAAAATTCATGCGTGCAAAAATGTCTCTTTTCTTTCACTCATTTGACGACATGAGCACGAGCTTATGTGTAGTAGTTAATCAGCAAAAACGATGTAGTAATACCTCACGTGTATTCAGCATAATTTAGAACTATGTAGGGGAATTTAGAACAAAACAGCTGTAAACTGGAACTTGTACTTTCAGTCGTGAATGCAATATTTTATATTATTTGACTTGTCCCAAGCAATTTCTTAGTTTACTAAGTTTACTATAAGTGTTAGTATAAATTATTGAGACCAAATATTTCTTTTGATGTAATTTTGCAATGAAATCGAGGACGCAATTACATTTATGATAATTGACAGCTCAACAGCTGTTTAATTTGGTAGCTTACCACTACTTACACATTTCATGTCTTTATACGCATTCTTCAGCAAACGATATCGTTTTGACGACGTGGTTTTACCATGCATTGTAGATTGGGCATTAGGACCTATCTGGATTGTCATAGGGACAACCGAAAGCAGAGGCCACTCCTCAGTGTTCTAAATTGGACTTCTAACACAAGGCCGTATACTTACATATAGCCGATTTAATTAACTTTTCTCATAGCTAAAGAGACCCTCGTCTTCTCTCTACATCACTGCTGGGTCGTGTCCGGCGCTAAGCAGTGTCCAGCCAATGGTAACATTGAGTTGCCCGAAGTCAAGTCAAGGTATCAAGCACCACCTACGCTGAACCGCCTTTAGTGGCGTTGACACCAGACGTCCTATCTTCGCTTCAACATCGTCTTGCAACACGGAGCTCATGTTACGACATATTGTAGCAAAAAAATGGCATCTCATCCACGCTACTCACGAACTTTGAAATTTCAACACTTCATGACATCCTAACCTTCAAGAGGTGATTATCTAAACAAATAACTGTGATAGCCATTTTCCTCACTTCAAGCTATTACTAAAAGTTTACCAGTTTCAAGAAATAAGCTTATGTCATGAAGTCAAAATAATAGGTAATTCAGTCTAAACGTGTTTCTTGCTTTGTATACTATTGGTTGATTTTAAACTCTTATTGTTATTTTTCAAAAGTAAGTTAATTAATTAATTTATTTGTAAACACAATTAAGCTGTCCTATCGTTAATTACTGCTTTTAGATGAATCGAAATATTCACTGTTCTGCGGAGGTGTAAAATCATTTAAAAATTAAGAGATAGCGCCGAAACGTACAAGTTTATTGCAAATTTGTTGGATCGGTCAATAAATTTTGTTGCAAATGCGTTAAAACCCAAAGAAGCACGGGAAATCAGAGGTATACCTAAGAAAACGTCCACCACCATGGATGAACGCTAGTACTAATGGCAAAAAACGAATCGTTCACTTCATCGAGAGAAATTTCTGCGGCCACAAACAACGAAATTACCGCTAGAACTGTTCGAAGACGTCTCCAAGATAAAAAATTACCTGGTATAATCGCCCGGAAAATTCCTTTGCTAAGGAAACCAAATGTTAACTCCAACGCAACGTTTAGGAACATTTTATGAAGTGATGAAAACAACATTAATTTGTTTGGTTCCGATAGCAACCGTAATGTGCAAAGACCACCAGGAAAAGAATTTCAAGTTCGTTTTAACAAGAAAACGGTCAAACATGGCGGCGGAGGCTGCTTTTCTTAGTACGGAGTCGGTCCAATTTTCAAAATTATGCTACCATAACTATGGAGCAATACAAAAGTATTCTCGAAGAAATTATGTTACTGTATGCAGAAAACAATATGCCACTGAGGTGGCATTTTCAGCATTCAGCAAGACAATGATCCTAAACATACATCGAAATTAGTCAAGGCTAGGGTTAAGGATCATAAAGTCCAAATGATAGAGTGGCCCTCTTAATCTCCTGATCTTAACGTGATTGAGAATTTATGCAGTGAATTGAAGCAAACTCCGGCAAAGAAACAATTCCACAACAAGCAAGAGTGGTATACAATTCTAATTGAAAAATGCCAAAAATTAGTTGACTCCATGTTCAGGCGAATTAGCTCCGTTATTGCTAATAACGGAGGGCACTCTGGATATTAATTACTTTTTTATAGATTATTATAATTTAACATTATATAAATTCATATTTTTCTATAAAACAATTTCAATTTTTATTTACTCAATTTAAGGGTACATTAAGATACTTAATCCAATCTTATAAAACTGTACCACTAGATAATCGGGATCTTAGATTAAAAACTAGGAGATACACTAACACTACAAATTAGCTGTGATAAGAGAAAAATAAAGTAGAAAACTATATTAGCTTACATTACAAATGAAGAAAAAAAACAAATATATATAACTTACACATATAATTAGAGTTGCATTGTATAAAAGAAAAAGATGTTATATAAAAAAAGACGTTATATGAAAAAAAAAAGACGTTAAGCGCAAAAACATTCCGATGCAGTAGACACCATATCCATTCAACCTTATACTAGGTGTTGAATAAGTAGCCTCTTAAAAGCTCCAAAAGAACCCTCCCGCTGAATGCGAGCCGGAAGGGCGTTCCACAATCTTATAGCTAGAACGAAGTAAGAACGCTTAAAAATAAGTGTACGAAAGCGCGGCAACAATATTTTCAGACCTCTATCAGAATTAAGAAATGTGAGATGTTCATACAGATAAGTCGGCTGAGTTGTATGAAGAACTTTAAAAAGAAATAGAAGCAATCTACGTTTCAAGAAGACTTCAAGAGAGTAGCTGAGAAGCGAATCCTGTAAATAGGAGACATGGTCATACCTTCTGAGACCAAAGACAAATCTGAGACAGTCATTAAAAGCTGTATTTATTTTCCGACTACAGCAGGAGTCGAGTGATCCAAAGACCAGGCTGTTATTAGTAAAGTACGGAAGTAATAGAGCTTTCACAAGTCTCAGACGTAAACTAGTCGGAAGAATACTAGAAGATAGCCACAGTCGCCGAAGTCCTACATATATTTTTGATATGTTGGTACTAATATTGTCACTGCATTTCATCCTTGAACTGAGAAGTATACCTAAATCACGTACCCTGTCCATATACCGCAGGGACATACCATTCAACGTAATATTGGGGAATGAGGTAAAGTCATTAATACGAGAATGGAGCCCTATGACTTGTGACTTCCCTGCGTTTAGGCATAGACAGTTCTTAAGAGACCAATCATGGATTCTTTTTAGGTCACAGTTGATTCGTTCAATGCAGTCTTCAATTAGACCGATTGGATGACTCAGATAGATTTGAACGTCATCCGCGTACAGATGAATGCTGACATCTTTCACAACGAGTGGTAAGTCATTGATGAACAGCCTGAACAATAAGGGACCCAGTATCGATCCCTGAGGAACACCCGACATGAGATGTAGAACATTCAAAGATACCTGCTGATTTATTGTGACCGTTTGGGATCTTGCAACAAGAAAGTTTTGGATAAAAAGAAGAGCTGATTTAGAGAAGCTAAAGTGAGACGAAAGCTTCTGTAGTAACATAGTATGGTTTATACTGTCAAACGCCTTTGAGAAATCTAAGATATCGGTGGTCACCTTAATTGAGAAGAGTTTTTTATTGCCCTTTTTGTCAATCAATACAGTAATTTTTACTTACGTATTAACATATTATAATTTTTGTTTTTTACAGGTTTATTCAATGACCCTTTACCAAAGAACTAAATTCTAGTTTGTAGTTTAAGAGCTTATGTTTGAGGTAAATTTATAGTTTTTCATATTTTTTTGTCTTAATTGTTAGCTTTTAAATTGTTACTTGAAAATTCCGTATTTTTTTACCAGCTTTTTATAGTGATACAAAATACGGGTCAGGCTAATAATCTATAGCTAACCAAAATAAAGGAAAACTTTACCTATTATTTTGGCCATCTGTGTATTATGTATATATATAAAAAAAATACATGTGAGTTATTGCGTTTGGGTAGCCTTCATCACTGAGCTATGTAACTATGATGCAAAACGCAGCATGGCAGGAAGGAGGTAGGGAAAGCATTAAGGAACATGAGGAGAGTGGCGGAGGTGCTGATTGTATGCCGAAGGAAAAACAAAAGATGGTAGACGGTTCAACATTCGCATAGTTCAGCATAAATAGAACTTAATGTAAAGGTAAGAAATTGGTCAGTAGATCTGGTCAGTTGAGTTGATGAGGTAGGTTTGAGATATTTTATAAGTATGATCGGAAAATTTACATTTACATTTTGAAATTGAGTTCTCTTTCTCACTGTTTGCTATTTCAGGAACTTGAAACAGCCATGTAATGCATAAGCTGAAAAATAAAGATCGTACTTGTTGTGAAAGTAATAAATCCTTGTTACGTTGGAATATTGCAAATTTAATAAATCCCGAAAATACCAACATAAGGTAGGTCATTGTGGATAATGCGAGCTTACTTCTTTAAATATACATATAAAAGTGAGGAGCAACCCAGAACGCTGAATGGAATATCGAACATTTTCGAGGTGGAAACCGAATACAATTATTGAATGCTATGGTCGCATACGTTATTTTTCGAAATACGATGATCTCATAAGCTAAGGGTTCAAAATCATCAGACGTATGAAGATAACATACTGGAAAAGAAAACTGGCAGTGTTCAGTAGCCAATATAAAAAAGGTCTTACATACGAAGAGCACTTCTGTCATAAAACACGCAAAAAAGTTTATTACTTCCCGTACAAAATCGTCAGAAAGGTTAACAATTATGGTAAAGATATTCCCATTGAATACGCAGGACCTGCGCACCAAGGATTTCAATACCTGGGAGTGGGTTTTGTTGCTCAATCACGAGATGATAATTATACTAAAATTTAAAATCAAAATTTTTCCGAATTCAACGACTATGTTCATTTGTCAGCAGTATAAATCAAAGTGGACAATACTTCCTCTAAAAAAACACGAATAGAGATGTGATAGTGTGAGAGAGTTAAGAGTACAATAAAGAGTTTAGCACATTGGAAATGGAAATCCTGTGTAACTCACTTCTGAGTTCTTACAAGTCATTAATAAATCAACTAAATAGCAAGGATCCTATTATCAAACTGTGAGTTACTCCACATAAAGTAGGCAGTAAGGAGGATGAACTATTATTAGGTTTGTTATATGAAACCACCGGATACCATACACAGTAAAATATTTGCACAATTTTTGACACAAAGCTTAGGTATAGGGAATATTCCCTACATTTTACGGAAAAATACGTAAGCTTTGTGGCATCCTTTTATGCATTTTTACAGTGCAGGGCTACACTATCTTATTTTTTTGAAAAACCTAGGGCTACACCGAACCTACACTAAAAATTTCTTGAGGTAACAGTTTAACATTTGTCATTTGAGAATTGTTACTTGAAATTTATTGCTGATTGGGGCATACAAATTACTTGTTAAGCAAAAATAACAAAATTTAGAAGAAATAAAATAGAAAAATACCTAGAGCACATTTTATTTGTCTTTACCCATTCTTCACAATTAATTATACTAAGGAGAACTGTCAGAGAAATGTCATTACACTAGGTTTACCCTATAAATTCAAAAAACTTATTAGGTTTGTTCGATGAAAACATCGTACAAAACACCGGGTAAATTTTTCCCTTCAATATTTAGCCAGGGTTTTTGCGTTCATCGAACAAGTTTTTAAAACACCGGCTAAACAAACGAACATAAACATGTTTATAAGTCCTTAAACTTGCAAATCTTTATATTCTTTAAAACTAAAATTTTAATAAATTATTCTCTTGTGTCCTGCAGTATGTAATGCGAGTTTGTAAAGCTGATCTACCTACAAATTTTAAATTATACCAAAATCGCAAATCTATAATTTCCCACACCAGTGATAATTGTAAATTTGCTTGTGTAATGTAAGGCTGTTGCAGTGTGCTGAGTAAGACTAATTAATAGGAGTCAGTCAAATTATTCTCCGTTAACTGTATATTCCTGTGATGCAATAAGCGTGGTGCAAATATACTTGCGCTTATATCTCTCCCTTTTAAGGGAATACATACTTTATTAGCCGGTGGGTGTGCTGTTTGCCGTGTGGCTTTTGCATATTTACGTTGTTAATTAAGCTTTATGATCTTCCATTTGGTCATAAATGTAGGGAAAACAACCTCATTACTTTTGTTGTTTTCCGGGAAATACGAGTGACAATTTTCAGCAAATTTAAGGCTCTTTACATATATTTTATTGCAGCGGTCTTAAATCCTAATTGGTTGGAGCTAATAGTAATCGAGATCTTTTAGCAGTTTTTTTTTATAATTTAAAATGTGGTATCAAAAACCAAAAAGCCAATAAAGGTGAAAAAGACCTACTTCATTAACAATTATTATTATATAATAAACAGGAAACATGACTCTTTATACACATCATTACGTTTTCTAATTTTTAATTCATTTAATGTAGACTGTCAAATTTGAATTAATACTGGTGCAGCAATTGGGTACCAACGTAACGAAATTCCTGCTAATTTAAGTGGAATCTATTGGTACATTCGAGTTGCGTGGTACTAAGTCGATGATGAAACGATCACCCTGTTGAATTGCCGGTCATGCAGTCACCAGAACTCATACGATGGTTTCCAGTTGGTGAACTCACATCCACACCACAAGCAACATGCACATTGTAGGCCGTATGCTAAAACATATGTGAGTACCAAACTGATGGCCAGTATGTGTGTGTGACAGAAAGATCTCGGACTTAGAATGGACATCATTGTTATCTGTTCTTCTACAGGATTCGTACCAAATTGCTGCATCAATTCATTATTGTCAATTTTTTTCTGAACTGAACGATATCAATCAAACTACTTATAATTTCAAAGTATTGTTTTCTAAAAGTATTGTTTATCCACTTTGGTATAAATAAAGTCAACAGTCATTACCAGAAGTTGAGTTGTTTGAAAATCACAATTAGCCTGGATACACCATTCAAGTGCACACAATGACTGAACAGAATAAAAAATATTTAGAGTTACTATGTTGCAGCCAGTTATTAAAATCTTGAACGAGATCGCAAATCTAGTCACAATTAGAATTCTACTCGTATTTCCGTGGTCTTTATTATATCTCACTTCCTATTTCTTCTTTTTTACTTCATAGTTCTTTTTTAATCATTTGAGAGAAATAGCCCAGAGACAGTATGTTCCCATTGGACTCTGTTTCGGACGACAGCTTGCATACAGCCTTAAGGCCAAAACACAGTGAGGACGACACAACAAAGTCGCCGTAAATTGGTTGCTGTCAAAGATTCGAATATATGGAAGTCCCATATACTTAACACAATGAGGGCGACGCGATAAGTTGCCAACAAAAAGTTTGGGAAAATCTCTAAATTAGTCGCCAACATAATTGACATTTCTGTGTGGATAGTGAATAAATGACATTCATGTATGTGGATTTGGATATTTTTATGAAACATAGTAAATTAAAAGATAATAGTAAATAAAATAGTTATTAAAAACTTGTATAAAATTAATTTCATTTATTAGTTTGACAAATTATGGGTTTTGAGGAGGAATTAATAGAGAAAATGAGGGAAAAAGTTATGTTGTGCAATAAACGTCATCCCATGGAAATCTCTTCTTAGTCTTCTTTTGAGTTTTTTCTTTATGCTTTGCAATTTTAAGTAAGCCGCATAAGCTATACTAGCGATTTTCCTTAATTTTTTCCTTTTTGCCATTTCTTTTATAATAAATAAAACAGAGATAGCTGTCAAAAACATTTGTCGAGTCGCGTTCACTGTGTTTTAAATGCGACATTATCGCCAACTAAGTTGCCAACATTGTTGTGTCGCTCTCACTGTGTTTTGGCCTTTACGCAGAATTACCTAAGAAATCTAAGCTTCAGCAACATTGGCACTCATCAACCATCTAGTCAAGCAGTTGTGTCACAAAATCTATTTGAATTCTTAGCTTGAAAATAAACTCACATCCACTCTGGTGGGTACGAGGTGGATACAAAAGGAATGAAGGTAAAGAAACTGCTGACAACCTCGCTAGACAGGGATCAGCATCTCCATTTACAAAACCCGATCAATTCTGCGGTCTTACAAAGAGCCACCCAAGAGAAGAAGTAATATATAAAGCAGAAAATGGTCACCAGCTACAATAAGAGAACCTTCCTGAACAATACAATAGTCATCAGCTGTAGTAAGTACCAGATCAGGCTATTATTCTCTGGCCTAATGACTGGCCATTGCCCACTTAATTAAATGTATGTACTTAAATAGTGAGAGGAGAGCCTAAGCGGAAGAATTCAGCCGATTAAAAAAAAAAAAGATATTGAAAAATCGTCGAATTTACCCCAATTTTCGTAGCAGTATGTGTACTTTATACAAAACCAACACTATCAATAGGACTATCTTATTATACCATTTCTATGACATACCTAGCTCTAATATATTCTATACAAAGTTTCACAAATATATTTAGGTTTCTTTCTTCATTTATCGCCACTGCAAATCATTATAAAATTGAAAACTTATATTAAAGAATTTTGAATACGTGATCTACTGTAGTACACTAATCTTAAATTTAACTCTGCAGTCCTAAAACTATATGGCTGCGCATCCATCATAAATATTATCCTAGCTCTTAAATATGGCGGAAGATCCCCGTTATTGATCTTAAATATAAACTTCAACACATTCAGATTAATTCCTGTGTCACATTCATCCACTTTAGAGTTCAGAGCATCCAACTAATTCTAGTTTTAACTAATATAACACAGTTAAATCTAGACTTAACGGAATGCAGTTGATACTACTAGTATTAACTAAAGAATATTTAGTTAATTCTGGTTTTGGCTGAATTCTCGCGTAGCTTTTAGTTAAATCTCGAACTGACTGGTTGCTATTAGTAAATTCGCGTAACAATTGAAATCTTTCACCATTAAACCTTGATGTTTATTAAGGATGTGGCTATTTATACATACATTAGGTCTGTTCGCGTACTCAGTTTTGGGACAATGCATTGCAATGAATTTGCATGAACTTACCCAATTTCCGTTCCCGTACTTTCTCGTGCACACAAAATTACACGAGTTTTGCATACGTCACAGCTTCCCCTCTTGCATGAATTTACCCGAAGTGTTTAGTTACTGCACAATTCTTGCAAGGAAAATTGACAACTGTCATATGAAAAGATCATTTTTGGAATTTTCTGAAAAGCTTTTAAAGCGCAATCAAAATGTCGAATGAAGATAATTTAAGTATTCAATACTCTCATAGGACTTTTCAAGACTGCAACAAGTTACAAAAAGTAAAATAACACTCATTCGCAAATGTTATTTTACACTTCTTCTTCTTGTTTTCACGAAATTGCATGAAAAGCGTTCCCGTCCATTTTCATGCATTTTACAATCTTCCCCCACCACACGAGTAAGTTTTTACCCAGAAAGTTTTTGCACGAGAAGTACGCGACCAGACCTATTATGTATACGCTTACGCAATAGGTGAGGGGCAGGGGACGTACAGATCAGGACACACACAGCCCCCCCCCCACACACACACACACGCACACACAAACGCTTCTGCGGGTTCAGTTAGTGTGTGGGTGTGTGTCTGTTTATGCGCGCGTTGATGTGTGTGTGTGGCGTGTAGCTGCGTGTATGTGTGCGTGTGGGCGCGCCTGTGTGTGTCACTGATCTGTACCCCCCCCCCTCACCTATGGCGTATATATACTGTATGTAAACATCAAGGTTTAATGGAGAGAGATTTCAATTGTAACGCGAATTTACTAATAGCAACCAGTCAGTTCTAGATTTAACTAAAAGCTAAGCGAGAATTCAGCCAAAACCAGGAATTAACTAAATATTCTTTAGTTAATACTAGTAGTATCAACTGCATTCCGTTAAGTCTAGATTTAACAGTGTTATATTAGTTAAAACTAGAATTACCGAGAGCTCTTTGTTAGAACTAGTATTTCCTAGTAAAACCGGATTTTGACGAATTTCGTGTTTTGACTGTAACATATACATGTACACAGAGAAAGTACCGTCGAGCAGTATTCAAAATAAGGTGACATTGTAGATTTTTATTGCATCTGCTAGTGAAACTGATTTTCTCAACCTTCTTCTAGGTTTAGTTTATTGCTCAACACTACCTAAATATTTCATGTCATCTACTACTTCAATTTGCTCATTCTCTATTGTGATCGACACATCTACCTTACTGTTTAATACACATTTCGTTTTACCAATATTCAATTTTAACTTGCATCCATGCCTTAATTTCGTTCAGATCGCTTTTTATTTTTTTCAAATATCTTCTATGTTTTCCCAGTACAAAATAGCGTATTATCAACAAACAGCATTAGCTTTAAGTCGACTATTGCTTGCTTCACCCTCAAAGTCGTTTATATAAAGCAAGAATAATAATGATCCTAAGACTGATCCCTGAAGAACCTTTATTTCAGTTTCAATCGCTGTTGAGAGCTTCGTTGACCTTTGTTCTCTGCGTTCAAATCGAATGTAACTGAGAAGATCGAAAAGAGAAAGAGTAGATAGGCAGCTGCTCGACAAAAAATCGGTAATAGACACCATGAACTCCCACTTACTTATTTTTTGTGTAACAGGACAGTAATATCACCGAAAACAAAAAGGTGAATCAAGTCGTAGGCAAAGTATAAATAAGGATAAGTAGAGACAGAGGCGAACAAAATAGGATATTTTTCGTGTTTTTTAGAATGAAACAAGTAATTTCATATACTTTCGTCTTTTGCATAATAATAAATTTTTCCGGGCCTTTCCAAGTTTTCGATAAAAATAAAAACCCTAGTATCCATTATCACAAGATACTCCTATCTAAAGGCTCACCCACACAGGATGGGATTAATTGATATCCCAAAATGCAGAGGACGCAGAAAAAAATTATCTGGCTTCTGAAATATTCTGGAGGAAACAGACTCCCTACTACAAAATGAGTGCCCCAACTGAGTCCTACCTAACATTCTAAAATATTTGCAGTGTTCTTTTGTAAAACTGACAAAAGTATGATTTGAATAGCTCCTCCGCCCTAAACTACTTACTATACATACAGAAAAATTGTGTTCTGATAATCTTAAGCTTGCTTTCTATCTTCCGACCAGGAATAAAATTTTTATATCTTTCCTAACAACATTGTTTAAAAAAAAATTTATCTAATCCAAATGACTACGATTCCTCAAGCAAAAACTCTCAGCTGAGTAATAATTGTACATATCGCTGTGAAATGGGATTCGGTGGTCTGATGAAATCGAATCAGTCTGCCTACAGATTCGGACTCCACTCGCACATGCAATTATTACGGAGTTGAGAATTAGCGAGCGTAAAATGGTAAGATTACTTTTCAATCAAAGCTATTTAATTATATTATATTATTATACTTTATATATATTATATTTATGGAAAAATGACAACATTGATTTTATATAAGCTACATATAGAGCCTAAACTACTAAAAATATAATCAAAATAGTAGTCTTGTAATTTACAGCTTGGTTCCTTACCTTCCCAAAGGCTACAGCTACTATATACCTTACTTAACAAAATAATGAAATAGTTTTGATTGAAAAGCAATCTTACAATTTTACTCTCGCCAATTCTCAACTGAGTAATAATTGCATGTGAGGGAGGATGTACAGCCGGAGTCCGAATCTGTAGGCAGACTGATTGATTTCATCAGACCATCGCATGTCACAGCACAGCGACATGTACAATTATTACATCATATTCCGGCGAAGATAAATTTTATCGCGGAAGATTATCTTGCGGAAGTGACCTCCTTCGGGAATGCAAGTCCCCCGAATGCAATACATCGTATTATCTAGGGAACACTAAAGCAATACCAGCAGAAGAAAAGAGAAAGATATCGTTGAGGAATCACGTTGATGTATCACATGAGCATTGCCTGGAAGAAAGGAAAGTAATATCGCCAAAAGGTCTCGATAGTATCGCCATGGTAATAGAAGGAATTAAATTATTTTTAAATACAACTTAATAAATGAGGAAAATGTAGGAAACTTCACTATATAGTTTACTCCGGACGCTTATTAACCCAGAATGAACACGCCTAAATTTTCAGGTAACACATCTTCTTCATTAAAAATAAACATAAACCGGCTTTTCATCATTGTATTCTCCAAGCGAAACTAAGAAGTCAAGTTCGCCCTTGGTTACCGTTCTCTTCTCGACCCATAATTCCTTTTGCTATTTTATTGCCATTTTGTCATTCAGGTAAAACTCAAATTGTAAAAGCAATATCGTCCTATTTACGTCTGGAGGAAAAAAAGGTAAAACCGAAATTGGAGCCACCGAAGTCATATATCATCTAATTATTGTTTAAGCAACTTAAAAGAATTTCCATACATTTGTATTGCTCAAATATTCCGAAGATGATAAGTGGAAGATATCCTCCGATAATCGCTCTGATGATTTTTCGTCTCAATATTTGCTGGGTAATTTACCTAAGTGGTTGAAACTTTATCAAATATTGAAGAAATTTAATAGCGGACGTATCAAAATTTTCAAATTAATTTTTAAATTCATAATTTTATAATTTTTTATAAATTTTTAAATTTTTGAGGATTTTCCTAGAATTTTGTGATAATATTTCTTGGCGTTGTCTTTGTATGGCGGACATAATTTAGGTCAAGTAAAAAAACCATGACAATTCAATTGTATACAAATAAACCGGCATTTTAAAATGTAAAATTTTTTTGCAACGGCTGTTTATTTATTATTTCACTATAATTTATTATTGAAACAATTAAACTTGCCTGCAAAATGATTTCCTACGAAAATAACTCCGGTTGTTTCTGCAGTACAGCACAGCGCACTTCATCACCATAATCCAAGGCTCCGGATCTCGATTATATAAAATCACTTACACAAAACAAATTGTCACTGTAGTTTTTCACTAGTATTGGACAAAAGTTTACAAAAAGAACACGACATATTTTCGTAATATCTGAAATGCTCAGAAATGTCGAACTGACGCAGAGTAAGTCAAGGCCCTCTTATCATTTCCCCCTCATCGACAAAAAAATGCTTAACCACGTACACGAATTTTACACAACATAGCCCATCCTTTTTGCTCCTATTTAGTAATAAATAATAATTAACTCGAAAATCGAGAATCCATCTTTGTTAAATTTGATTTTTTAAGAGTAAGAGGAAAATTTCAGTAAAACAATTTTGTGATCAACTATAGTCATTACTCAAAAAAATAATTGTTTTATTACAAGAAATCTCGTTTCTCTTGAAGTCTTCTTTCTTGACATTTAAACCTCAAAGTAAAATCACCCTGTTGTTTGGCTGTCCAGTGTCAACGCTTTCACTAATCACTTAAACCAATTCCTAAAACTTCGAAATTTACTCACAAACGTTTACGTAGCGAGAACTAACAACACAAACAAATAAAAACATAATAAAAAGCCGGTTTAATTACAAATTTTATTTTTGCGTATGACGCGCCTCTATTGGAATCCACGACGCAACAGCCTATCAAATTATACACCTCTGCAAAGTCCCCGGAAACTTCAAAAATGTCTCCATTAAATAAAACAAAGACACTTTAGGTGGAAAAAACTTTTTTCCCGAGACTTTCTAACGGGAGAGGTAACTATTGGCGCTAGTGTCGCGGACGCTTTCCCCACGTGAAGGCGCCATGGGCGATTTCCAACGGGCTCGTAAACTATTGGCGCTAGTCTCGTTTGGTTTGAAAACTTGGGTGTTGGAAATTGGTTTTAAAATTTTCTACAAGAACATGTAGCTGTCGCTATAATATTACTGTCAATTGTTTTGTTAACTTTTTGTAATCAGCTGAGTTGGAGATAACCGATAAAATAATTGAGTGGTGTCTGCCAATAATTGATACTCGAATGTTCATTTAAGTTTTTTTTGTTTTGTTTTTTTATTATACCGGGCATTGGTTGTAATAATTTGAATACAAGCCAACCAGGGAATAATGTTCTCCATCAAACTACTCTTCAAGTGTCAGAAAATACCAATATCTACTAGACTACAACACTTTTCACAGCATAACTCTAAGTATAAAATTCATAAAGTTATAGTAGTGAAATTGTATATATGTTTTTCTACATAGTACCTACGATTTAGTTGTAGTAGGTGGAGGCATCGTTGGAGTCGCATCTGCTCGCGAATTGTTGCTCAGACATCCAAATCTTAATATTGCTATCTTAGAAAAGGAGGCCAAGCTCGCCTATCACCAAAGTGGACACAACAGTGGAGTTATTCATGCCGGAATATATTATAAACCGGGCACTTTAAAAGCGAGATTATGTGTAGAAGGACTTCATCTAACTTATAAATACTGTGACGAAAAGAAAATCCCTTACAAAAAATGCGGTAAGCTAATAGTGGCAGTGGATGAATCAGAAATCGGAAGGCTTATGGTAATTATAAAACCACATTCATGAGAAATCCATAAAAATAACTTGTCTCACTTAGGATCTATACGACAGAGGCATCAAAAACAATGTTCCCGATTTAAAATTAATTGATGGTGACGATATTCCTGATATAGAACCCTACTGTGAAGGTGTTAAGGCACTTTGGTCTCCACAGACGGGAATTGTAGATTGGGCGATGGTCACAAAATGTTATGCTAATGATTTTAAGCTATGTGGTGGAGATATCTATCTTGATTTTAATGTAACCAAGTTCCTCGAGACACCCACAAATGACTTTCCGATTACTATTGTAAGTAAATTAGGAAGTGAAATAAAAACGCGCTATGTATTGTGTATTGGCGGACTACAATCAGATCTGCTAGCTGAACTAACTGGTTGCGCTAGAGCACCACGTATTATACCATTTCGTGGAGAATATTTATTGTTATCTCCCAACCGATGTCATATGGTTAAAGGTAACATTTATCCTGTACCAGATCCCCGCTTGCCATTTTTAGGAGTGCATTTTACGCCACGTATGGATGGTAGTGTTTGGTTGGGTCCAAATGCTGTTCTCGCTTTTAAGAGAGAAGGTTATAAGTAGGTTGCAATCATAATATACCGTAAAAAATTATTATTTTTTTTTTATAATTTGCTTTTTGCAGATGGAGCGATATAAATCTTATCGAACTGTTTGATACTCTAAGATATCCAGGCTTTATAAAAATGGCTTTGAAACACCTCAGATTCGGACTCAAAGAAATGGCTAAATCAGCTTTGATACCACTACAGATGAAAGATCTGCAAAGGTATATTCCTGAAATATCCGAAATTGATGTTTGCCAAGGACCTGCGGGTGTTCGTGCACAAGCTTTGGACATGGACGGCAATCTAGTAGATGACTTTATTTTCGATAAAGGAGCCGGAAATGGAGCATTATCAAAGCGAGTACTGCACTGTCGAAATGCACCTTCTCCTGGTGCAACCAGTTCCTTAGCAATTGCTAAAATGGTAGCCGATAAAATAAAAAGTGAGTTTCAGATTTCCTGATGCATTTCAATCGTAATATGGAAGTCTACTATTTTTGAAGTCCTTATAAGTAATTGTAAATTTGTAATTAAATATTATAAGCCAAAGCTTATTACGTAGCCAAGATCCCCTTGCGGGGTTTACGGGGAGGGCTGTGGGCAGTGTACACCATTGCCCGCCGTTCAGCTCTGTAATAGACAGTGTGAATAAAGTTTTACAATATGCTTAATCCATTTTTATTCAACATTTGCGAAGATCAAAATTCATCTGATTTCAGATATTTCGGCAAGTTTACAAGAATAAACAGCTGTAAGGTCCCAAAGGTGGCCCCGAGGGAAATTCTGAAATATGACACTATGGAGATGCGATGCTGTGAAGGCGGCTAAGAAAATAATTGCCGAACGCTCTAAGTACCGTACACAACTGGTGCCAGAAGCAAATCCAGTATATCAGTTATCTTGTCATTCTGGAAAAAAAGGAGGTAACGCAACAAGGTAACAGTAGTTGAATTCTAAAAAGAAATCAAATAACTCGGTATTTGCTTAGATGACAGAATCACATGGTATTTTCATTTAAAAATAATTTATGTTGTAGGCTTTTCCCCAGGACTTGAGGGCTCCAAGCAAATTGGTCATATTAATTTTTTCTTTTGTAGCATCTGCACAATGTGACCACCTCTAGTGCCATAAGACAGCAAAGGGTAAATATCTTCATACTAGACAACTAGAAATCTTTGAAGAAATCCTATAATATGCCGTGGATAGCTCTATTTCAGTTATGTCGAAACGTTACAACTTTGAAACAACAGTCAAAATAATCTTAGGACATCATCAACACTCTGGTAACCTGTTGAGTTGGATGTTGCTGCGCCCTTAATCCAAAATTAAGTTAGTTCTGTCCAGTGCAGTCCAGTGACAATAATTTTTCAAGTTTTTTATCCACCCATAATTATAATTATTAAAATCTGGCGCGTCGTCTATAATAAAATATTGAAATAACCCAATTAAATTAACACCAGCCAAGTTAAGGGCTTTTCTATGCCCTATCGGCCTTCCAAAAGCCAGCAGCACAGTACGGTGGTGTTCAGTTTTCTATGTGTACATTCGAGATCAGTGCAAGTTCATTAGCATTGAACTGCGCAGTCTGAGTTATTGAAAACAACAAATAGGCATAACACTATTGTTTTTTTTTTTATCTCGCTGTGTCGTTGTCTGCTGCTGGTGGCGCCCAAATATTTGTGTTGTTGTGTGTCGCCTTTTTTTTTTTGCCTTCAGCATGCAGGATTTCATTTTAGATTTCTGCAACATTTGACCCAAGGTCGTTTCTGATGCTGACATTAATCAGTATCACGTCCCAGGTTACAGCTTCATGCCTCTTTTTTCTCAGCATAGAGGGACCGCAATATATATTCGAAATGATGTGGCATTTACCATTCTTCAAGATTTTCCTTCTGCCAATCCAGAGATTAATTACATCTGGATTAGGTTCAAACTACACAAGCATATCATCTACTTCTGTTTCCCTATCGCAGCCCAAATATATTTGATGACGACACGGTATCCGTATTTAACAATATCTCCAACAATATTGATTATTTGCTTTTTGTCTGCCCTTCTTCCGAAATTGTTCTGGGAGGCGATTTTAATGTCCATAACATACCAGGGATAAAACATTCTTCCACATCAAGTCCTGCGGGCCGCTTCGTTGAACTCTTCAATGAATCTTTTAATTTGCAGCAACTAGTGGATGCAGCAACGCGAATTCCTGATGCAGCTGGATATAGAGCTAATTTACTGGATTTGTTTCTAACACCTCATCCTGACAAATATTCCATCTCAATCGGTTCCCCTCTCGGTAATTCAGACCATTGTTTAATCACGGCTCAATTTACCACCTCAAATCTGTGCCGCCCACTTCTCCACCTACAAGTAGGCATCTTTGGCACTATAAGAATGCTGATTGGGAAAGTCTCAATCAGTATCTAGAGAAATTAATTGGTCGCCGGTCGGTCGGTCCGTTTTGCTTTGAGGGATGTTGATGAATGTAGTAGATCTCAACAACATTAAAATCGCTCTTGGTTTAATGATAAGTGCAACCAAGCTACAAAAGCGAAAGAGTCTGCTTTTCGCGCCTATCAATTGCATCCATTCCCGGAACTGAAACAAGTCTACAAGACAGCGCGGAGCACCTGCAAGTCCATTATCCAGAGAGAAAAATTTCTTTTTGACCAGAATATTAGACAACCAATCTTGGCAAGCCGCAAAGGTAGCAAAGGTTTTTGGTCCCTGGTCAAAATCATCAGGAACAACTTCACCAGTTCCTTTATACCTTCCCTACTTAAAAATGGTGAACTGATTGTAGACTCCCTGGATAAAGCTAATATTTTAGCTGCTAGATTCGCTTCAAATTCTCGTCTTCCACCCACTTCACAAACGCCTGTTTCGCATCTCCCGTGTGGATGTGTACAAGATCCAATACACATCCGTACGAGGAATGTGTTTAAGGTCCTTAAAGGGATTAACGTCTCCAAAGCCACAGGCCCTGATGGTTTTTCGCCCCTGTTAATTAAAAGCTGTGCCTCATCCTTGGCTAACCTCTGCGCAAACTATTCTACTTGTCTTATTCGACAGGAAAATTTCCAACTGCTTGGAAACTAGCTCACGTTCACCCTATTCCCAAAAAAGGAAAGGGTAGCGATCCCTCAAATTATCGACCAATTGCAATCACTTCGATTCTTTCAACGGTTTTTGAATCTATCATTAATTCCAAATGAATGAAGTATCTATAAACTAATCATGTCATCAACGATCGCCAATATGACTTCCATGCTGGACGCTCATCTGGAGACTTCCTGACTTTTCTTACGGAACGTTAGAACCGTAGTCTTCACAATTTTGGTGAGTCCAAAATCGTTGCCCTAGAACTAGATATTTCAAAGGCCTTTGATAGAGTCTGGCATCTAGCCCTTTTAGCTAAACTTAAAGCACTTGGTCTCTCCTCTCCTCTTCTATTATGTGTTATGATCGTAGTATACTGCATGTAGCAGTATGCTACATGTCAGCTAGCAGCAGCACGCTACCCTCAAGCTACGGCAGTGGACGGTGTAGAGACTCGTCTAAGCGAACGCCACCTAGTTAAAAAGAGAGGCCGGCGCAAGGCGGCAAGAAAAGCAGAGTGTTTCCTGCATTGAATGATGGTTTCCTGTCACTTCTCGTATGTTTTTTGGTTCTGATCTGTCAAGTGGGAAAAGTAAGATAGGAAAAAGGGAATCAAGAAAATTCAGGGAGAATTCAAGTGATCCAGTCCAATTAACGTGCAAGGAAAACAGATAGCAAGCTGTAAAGAAAAACCCAAGGAAATAACATCGAGGGAAATTATTGATAAAATCAGTGGCTGTAAGAACACCATCAGGAGTGCATTCCAAAACATAGCCGTAGTTGACTATAGCTGACTTCATAGCGTACAAAAGTTAACTCAGCTAACATATTTCAGTTGACTAATGGGTTTTGAAACAATTGAAGTCAGCTGTAGTCAACTGTAGCTATGTTTTGGATGCACTTCAGGTGACCTATTAAGTATTCAAGAAAGAAACTGGTAGGAAGGGAAATATACCCACGTAAGTACATAACTTTTTAACTTGTCCTTTAATTGGGTCCTCAAGTGCGGGCAAATTATCATCCGTATTGGAAAAATTCCACGAAGTAAAGCATCTTTCTGACGTCTTAATTAATGTACCTAATTGTGTGTGGCCTCCACCCCGGTGGCGTACCACCTCAACAGTATATTCCCAGTCATACTGCATCTACCGTCAGTATTCATGGCTATCATTTTCTATGAAAATAAGAATACCTACTACTAGACTGGATCTCAGAACTATCGGGTGGCCCCATTATTGACGAAAATAACCTATTCAAGTGAAGCATACGCATACGCTGGAGGTACTTATCTAATCGGGCACTGGCCCAGAGATTTGAGTTAAACGTTACAATTTGAAGAATTATTACACTAGATATAGTTACTTGGCTTTTGACGGCCATATCCATTTGTTGGTGCAAGGCGTTATTATAACATAAACAAATCCACGTAAAGTGCATACATACCTGTCGCACCAAAGTGATTCCGCGAGTTTTGACGCCAGGAACCTGCATCTGCAGCTCCCAGATCTGGATGTAACATTTTAATCCACTGGACATATACTAGACCGTTCCAGGTCTTATCAAGTGTTTATATATGTTTTTTAAGTTAAGGATAGGATGTGCATAAGCACTTTTGATTTAGTTACCTTTTTATAGTTAAGGATAGGATGTGCATAAGCACTTTTGATTAAATTACCTTTTTTTCGTTAAAGATATGATGTGTATAAGCACTTTTGATTAAATAACTTTTTCTTGTAAATGATGGTACCTGTATTGGTACCTTGGATTTAATTACTTTTTATGGCCGAGAACAGCATGTGCATAGGCAACTCTTGATTTAGATGAGTTTTGATAGCTAAGGAAACCAATAAGTGCGCTCAAGCACATTTTGTTAAAGAATTTTTTTACATTGAGAGGTATAAATATATACAGGACGGTCCGCTTTCTTTGTTCACAGCTGTAAACGTGCAACCCCAAGGGATCGCGGGCGTAAGGCCTTAAATTTTTCTTTTCATTTCAGGGATAATATGCTGACACTTCAGGAGGCCTTCTGGAGATGAGCCGACCAAGGCTAATGACATTGTGAGTAAATTTTTGTTTAGATTTGGATCTAATAATCATTCCTTTGGGTTGCCCCACTACGGATCATAGTTTAAGAATTAAGCATTGTAGTATGGTTAACCTAAGAACAGGTCGAGCTCTAGGTAGGTTACATAATTGTTGAAATCAGGTCAATCGGAGTTATCCGCAAGTCGCTTTTGGTCAGGGCTTGCACAAGTTGTGCCCATAGTAGCGATACCTCAGCATACGTAGAATAAGAGTACCATGAAAAAGATGTTCACTCGTCCAGTTAACTACGGGGGTGATTATAAGCAAATATAAGCTTATTTATGTATAATAAAATACACTTCATTTGAACAATGTCGCTGAGCTAAACTTAATTTTCCTCTCACTCTTCTGGAGCCCCCGCAAGGTGTGGGTTGATTAGGTCCGCTCCACCACTGCTTTTCAGATCATCAATAGGGACACTGAAAAATAGTCTACCGTCAGTGTCGATTGGGAGAATGAGGTAAGCAGCAGGAAGGTTCAACATCTGCGCCTTCATGAAGTAAAGTGGTAAGTGATGTAAGGGCCCCTTCAGGGGTGGATGTGATGTCGATAGTGTTTGATAGGCACGATGATTTTTTTTTTATGAATCGTGACCGGCGGCAGGCTTTGGATTAACTTTCCTTCCCCCCCCCCCCCTATAACTCTCCCGCACTAGTCGAGGTGCTAGCGTGCCGCCCTTCACTATCGCCGATCACGGAGTGATCTGTCAGCTTATGCTGGCAGCCTGAATCTCACGTCCAAGTTCATTCGCTCAATATAGTTACATAATATGTATATGGATCGAAAGTTTCCTATCTAGTCGCCCAATACATGTTGTATTAGATGACGTTATATCTGAACCTCATCCCATAATATTCTCGCGAATGGAATACCTTATGGCTTATGTTTTCACGGGGTTGAGGGTCGTCTATCCACTGGTATGGCACCAGTTGGAGATATCTCCGTGTATTACATTGAGTGCCTCAATCAGGGATGGCAGATCATCGATGTTGGGCACCGTATACTTGTAAATCATCCGCATACAGGTGATATTTATAACCGCCTAATGCTTTTGTGATACCATTGATGTAGCTCAGGGGTGGCCAAACTTTTGATCACTACGGGCGACCTGTTTTCTTAATTTATAGGAGGCGGTCTACTAACATCGTATGTGTTAAATAACAAAAGTAGTAATATAAAGCCAAAAAGAAGTTTAATTTAAAACAACCAAGTTATTTTATTATGAGAAAATAATGATTTCTTCTCACAAACTAATTAATTTACAAATAAAACATGTGAATAATTTTATTGTAAATGAATATTACCTATTATATTTGATGTCGTATTAGAGGATGTACTGGAAGCTTTTCATATGGTGGTTCATATGTACTTACAGTTATTCGTAAACATGCTTCCAAAAGTGAACGGAAAAAGGTGTTAAATATGCTGCACATCTCCAAAAACATGGATATTTTTTTTCACAAATTTCAATAACTATTTTGAGACCAAACTCTTGATTTCAAAAATATATCGAATCATAAGTTAAGGATTTCATTCTCAACTAGTCTACGTCCAAAAATCCTTTTAATTTTATTAATATTTCTTCTGTGTTTATTTCATCATTGAATAGGAATGGAATGATAAATAAATTAAGAAAAAATATCGAAAAGAAAGAAGAAGAATGCGGTCTGTGCTGAATTCATGTCTTATTTTGGTTTTATTAATGTTAGCTGCTGAGCATACCCGTTCTACATTAGTAGAGGCGTGAGGAAGAACGTTTAAAAAAATTAAGAAAAATTCAAAAAAAAAATATATAAACATTCGAAAAAAGAATTTAGAAAATTTAAAGAAAAAAGAATCCAGTCTCTTACAAAGTGATAATTTTTTAAATAATTTCTCACGAGTTAAATTTTTAAAGGGACTAAAATCAATAACGCGCATTTCTGTATTCATCGCCTAGCTTTTGTAGATTTAGAACGAGGAACTGAAATTAAAAAGAATTAAATTAACAAAACATTTTTTTAATGTCGAGATGTGAAGGTACATATAAGACAGGCGGGCGACTAGGAATATTTACGCGGGCCACTAGTCGACCACGGTCGACGCTTTGGCACCTCTGATGTATATATATAGTGAACAAGAGTGGAGCAAGGATCGCCGCTTGTGGGACACGAGAAGTGATAATCCTGGGATAATCCGGTCGTCGCTGTTGATCAGTGTCCTGCCAGCCATGACCCTGCTGGCAGTGGCTCCAAAATCCCATGTATTCCCCAGCGTGGACAAGAGGTCGTGGAGTGATTATGCCTGTAGCCGGATTAAAACATCGACAGCAAGTCATTATCCTCAATGTGTTTACAGATCTGGTCCGCGACGAGAGCCTCGAAGACTTTAGAGATGGAATGCAGTATAGAGATTGGACGCCAGTCGCTAGGACATGTGGTAGAAATGTCCACTTAAAATGGTTCCGTTTCGTTCAACTAAATTATGACATCGTTCTGTCGATACAAATTCTTCCAGAAAAATGCAGAAAACATTGTTATTGAGAAGTAAATTAACGTAAAACCATGGAGCAGAACCAGTTGCTCAATAACTTAATTTTCAGAATTCTTCCAGCAGTCAGCTGATTTGCTCAATTAAAATGTCAAAACATCTAATTTGACACTTTCTCCGATGAATATTTACTAAAATTTTGGAAAGTAATGCCGTCATTTTGTGTTGTTTCAAACTGTGAACATAAATACACACATTCGGAAAACGTTTCATTTCATAAGTTGTTAATAATCCATTGATTTAGATAAATGTGAATTATCCTGGTTTAATACTTTGCAGATTTCCACGCCATTCAAAGGAGCTCCACACAAAGTGGATTCAATTTACTGATCGTGGAATTAGTTGGAAACCTTCTCGGTGGAGTGCTATTTGCAGCCGTCATTTTTTACCGAGCGATTTTCGGGATACAACTTCCACAAGAAAATGTTTAAGACGAGAGGCAGTACCATCGATAACTATCAAGAATTTTGATGGTAATTTCATAGGTCTTCAAAATGATGGAGACAATATTCAAAAGGTTTAAACTACTTAGTTAAATTGTTAATTGTCGGATTTTATCAAAGTGTTTTTATATAATATTAGGAAACAGAGGAACTTTCTGAATCCAATTGTAGACTTTGTGGACTTTGCTGCAAGACGGTTGCAACAATTTCATCGAATTTCGAAGTGTCTGGCATGATTCAGAAATGTTTCCCTTCTTTACATATACAACACGATGATAATTTACCAAAAGATCTTTGTTCATTATGTTTACAACATCTTCAAAAGTTTTCTGAGTTCGTGGACAATGTAGTAAGGACCCAAAAGGATTTGGAGAGAAAGTTCTCTACCAAAAATTTGATTAACGTTCCACTTAATACCGAAAAACCACTAAAAATAAAGCAGGAGCCAACTATTAAGATTAAGCAAGAAATTTCCGAGGGATTTCAAGATATTTTGAATGATGACCTTGATGTGGGAATGGACGAGGAACACTATGTTGATCAGAAATCCCGGCTGTCCGATTTCCCTTTCATAAATTCACAAGAAATAATAAAGAACTGTGATATAATGGAAATAATTTCTTTGGAGGAAGCCTTCATTGATATACCTGATGATGAAGTTGGTGTTAACGACGAACCAGCATCTGAACTCAAGGGATTTTTCCAAGAATGTCTAATTTATCCCGCAGAAGAGCACAATTACTCGAAACCTGTTCAAGAAATGGAACAAATCAATGTTAGCGGTTGTAAAACCGAGAAGGCGGAGGAATCTGAAGCAACACATTTGGAATCAAGAAAATCAAACAAGGATATCATTGTGATAAATGAAAGTATAGTAAAACCGGTGCCTGCTTATGATCTCTATCAGTGCAATAGTTGTCCGATGCAATTTTTGACTGAAGGGATATTAACCGAGCACAAAAAGCTTAATCATTACTTCAGCGGCAATGTTTGTCCCGTATGTAATGCCAATTTCAAGACATTTTACGGTTTCCTAAAGCACAAGATTACCGCACACGGTAAAAAGCTGAAATTATTCAAGAAAAAAACTGAAGTTCACTCATGCCCCATGTGCAAAAAAATTTGCGGTACTAAATTGACCCTGAACAATCACAAGAAGTACATTTGCAAGTATCAACAGGAGAAGATGTACGAGTGTAAATATTGCAGGGAAAAACTGAAAAGGTGGATTCATCTTAGACAACATGAGAGGAACTGTAGAAAACCGGAAAATCGCATAAAAAATAGTGGTAAGTGATTTTTTCTTATGGATTTTGTTTACATCATAAAATTGATTTGCGAATATCTTCAGATTCTTCAAGACTGAACCAACAGGAGCGGCTTCCTGATGAAGACGGAAATTTTGCGTGCCGTCTTTGTACTAGGTCGTACAGATCCCGTCGCAATCTTTTTCAACATGAAACTTCCCATCGCCCCTTGGATCAATGGAATTATAAATGCGGTGACTGTGGCAAGATGTTCGATTTCTGTCATGATTTGAGGTGTCATCTAAAAAAGAAGGAGTGCAATTCGGCGCCTGCAGGTGCCGAACAAGTTTATTTTGTTTGTATTACATGTGGAAGTCAATTCAAATCACTGACTAAATTAAAATGGCATAATTTGGTCCATACAGGAATAAAACCGTTTGTCTGTGAGACTTGTGGAAAGGCTTTCAGATCATTTAACAACTTATATCAGCATAAAATAACGCACACAACAGTTCGACGACATAAGTGTGATCTGTGCGAGAAAACTTTCAAAAGGAGAGGTGGATTAAACCAGCATAAACGTGCTTATCACTTCAGATTAAAGCCACATGAGTGTCCTGTGTGTAAACACTGCTATGCCTTAAAAGGGGACATGATCAGGTGTAAACATTCTGCCTTGAGAGATCGATTTTGTAAAAATTTGTAGTATGGTTTTGTAATTTTTTTAAGATAATAAAGTTTAGTTTATCTGCTCCAAGATTTACTGAGAAATAAGATTAACTCAATGCACAGATAGACGATCACATACATAAATTCATATCTTTATTTCATGCTGACAAAGTGGAATTGAACAATTTATTCTTATGACCTCATGTATGAATGTACAAATTTCTCCAAATTTAGGAGAGACCTTGATTGCGAGCCATTGTTGTAGATTCCTCAATGGTGAGTTGATAGTGGTTCACATTATTCAAAAGTCCTCCAGCAGCAGGTGATAGAATTTGATGATTTGATGATTTGGTATCCAACGCTGGTTGATTGCAATACTTTTTGTCTTGCACTTTGAAAACGTCAAGATCTTCTAATCTAATTAGACTGAGCGATCTCACTCGGCTGAGCGCGACGTATGCTTGACCTTTCGCAAATGCTTTTGATCCCATAAGATTGTGTGATACAAGAAAATAGTCAAGAAAAAAAAACAAATATTTAAATAAATATCAATCACCTCGCATATAATTGATTTGTAGTGAAAAACTTTGCTTTTACGGGTCTAGAGATCAGTTTGCCCAAGCACTGGACAAATGACTTCCGCAGTTGCCCTTGCCCACAATTGAACCCGCAGCTGCAGTGGTGGAAAGAATTTGCAACGGCTTGTTTACCAACTAGATCATGAAAAAAAAATTTCATAGTAGTTTTTGCAGTTTGATTTATATGGTCAATATTGTTATTCGAATTGAATTCAGTAAGTTTAGAGTAGCGGACACAGAGTTTCTTCCAGTCAGCAGCACAGCTTAGAATGGTCAATTTTGATGGACGCCTTCGGGAGCCTACCTAGAGCGCTATTGATAAGTTGATATTTAGGGAAATTAAAGCCATCAATGAGAGTTGATGCATTTTGCTTGATTTCTTTTTTTTTTCTAACTCTAATTACGGAAGAACTATTTTACCTTCGTCGTTTAGCGAGGCTGAAAATACAACACTTCCTCTTCATCTGTGCATCTTCTACCAACAAGGTAGTGCTCTGTGAAGGCGTCCGTGCGGTTACGAACGTTAGTAAGGCTACTCAGCAGTTCTACCGTTTTGAGGCTTATTTTGGAACAAATGTCTTAAACTCGCGCCAAAGGTAGAGTTAGATTGGAGTTTTGGGCGCAAGGCTAGCGTCGCGTGCAGTGAGTTGGAAAAATATGGTGTCAGATTAAACGCGTTGACATTTGAGATTCGTCAAATTTCTTTTCTTGTTATAAATTAATTTACATTTATCCATTTCCTCACAAACCTGTCATTTAATTCATTTGTTGACTACGGAAATTAAAAAAAAAATATCCGACAATACAATTTCTCAATTGTTAGGTTAAATTGAACGCGTTCGCTATGAAAACTAGAAATTCGTCCGATTTTTGCGTCGCGTTAGTGGCGCGCGATGGTAATCTAACACTCCCTATATAGCAAGCGTTTAAAATTTTCAATCTGACTACCACTTTAGTGTCACCTAGCTTAAAAGTCTAGATATCATGAAATGTGATGTTTATGTCTGTAGTTATCTTCGCTAATTCTAGAGGTCATAATTAAACGCTTACTAGCAGGCTTGCTTATTTATCATTACCTGCAGTCTCCGCTTAAAAGACACTGCAGTAGTTCAGAAAAAGTCGGTTTTTTGTCTAAAGCAGACCAAGTATACTCTAGCCTCACTTTAATATTCACTTTTATTCTGCCTGTGTAGACATGTATATCCGATTCGATTGCCACGCGATTATTTATATCAAAAGTACGATTCGGGGGATTCAGTCATTTTTTTGCCAAAGATGTTTTACTGGTATAAAAATCTGTATGGAGGTAGCAGGTAAAGTATTAATCGGATACATGAAAACATCCTAGTACAGCGACTGGGCGACTGTTACATACATCATTGGTCTTTTACAACCAATTCGAAGAGTTAACTAAATTTCGAGCGCTCTGGTGGACAAACTGCTACACACCAGGAAACGCAGCCTCCGAATTGGAATAACTTAACGATAAACACACTCGATTTTGGACAATGGAACGTAAGAAATTTACTCCCTAACGAATGATTGGATGAAGTTCTTAAGAACCCACATTTCACAGCTATGGGATTCAGGGAAACCATAATTGCGAAGGTGAAGAATCCTACAACCTAAGTGCTATCAAGCAAATATGACGTCACAGGTTGCCTTCGGAGACAACCCAATTGATAACGACTGTATGTTAACAAGAATAAAGTTATTTCGATAAATTTATGAATAGATATACCTAGGAACTACCATAAACAAAATTTTGACATTGTTCTTTCTGATTAGATTTCAATCTCCCAACAAACTTTCCTCGCCTAAATTCCATATTTCTTAGGTAAAACCAGTGGTAAGACTTCATTTCGTTAAAAGTCATTCAACGTGAAAATTTCTCTTTGTCAATAAGAATTAACTTATCTACATATGCGAAACTTGTCGTAGAGAGGAAACTTTTCCCGAGAAAAAGAAGCTTTTATTTTCCGAGTAAGAAAAGGTAAAATATATATATTTTTTTGTGATTCAAATCAATAAAATCGATATTTAAGCAATTTTAGCAAAAGAAAAACCAATGTAACTTACAACAGGAAGATAACAGGTCAACGTCTGACATCTGGATGTAATATCTTGTAGAAAAATAGGAAAACTTCTTATAAAAAGTTTACTTGAAAACTGTGAAGATTTGTTAGTATTTTAGCACTTATTTTATTAATTTGAGATGGGACCGGACCATTACCACGATCTACAAATGACAAGTCTCCGCAGGACAAAATGTCAAATAGACATGCGGAAATTGGTAAATTAAGATCATTTATTTCTGAGTATGTTTTGTCACTTAGTTAACAATTAACTTTGAATTTTAGATTAACACCAATTCAACGCAAAGAACAAAGTTACCCCGATTTTATATTCTGATATGTAATATATTCCTCTCGCTCTTCATATTGACATCACCGTTACAATATAAGTTCGATTTCAAGCAACTTCTTTGTATATTTGCCACTCGCGCCGCCATTTTGGAAAAATGGTACTAAAAAAAACTTGAGACAATATCTTTATCTCCTTTCTGACTCATTTTAAGATGAAGTGGTTATGTAATAAACTAGAAAAAATGTCCTATAATTTTTGAAGTAACCTCTTTTTTTTGTAAAATGAATAGTTACAGCGCAGTGCGCAAACCAATACTTTTTTCGTATATTATTCTTTATTAATGTTTTTGGGATCTATCGAATTGTGAAAGCTGATTGAATTCAATTGTAAATGTTATACGCGTGCGGTAAGAGCACATACGTTGGCTCATCTCTCACTTGCTAAAGTTGTCATGTAGTCAGTAGATTTTACATTCGATTTCAATTCTGCTATTCTATAGAATTTCGACAGGTCAATGATAGTCGTGGCGGGTCAGGAAGAATGCTGTACGGTTAGAGTGGCGTGAAAAGTATGTCGTTAAACAACTATATATGTAGGTGTACATGCTTCAGAAAATCAGCATATAAAAATAAATTTAATATGGCATCGCTGTTACTGAGAGAAGCAGCAGTACGACAATATTCGTATGAAGTTCAACAAAATGTAGAGCGATGGGGGAAAAAAGCAAGACTGGGCTAATGCGTGTCACCACATTCAAGCCCCCAACTCTGGAAACCTTGTTGAAACTGATTTCTTATAAATGCAAAAAAAGGATGTCGGGGAACCTGTGTATGCAGAAAGGCTGGATTAATCACTCCGTTGTTTTTGCTCGAATCACAATAGTACATGCAATAATTTGCAAATTCCACTAGAAGATAACGATGAAGAGGAAGAAATGGAGTCTGTTCTCGAGCAAACCTACGACGTTTCGCTCGGTTCTGAAGACGATGAATGCGCAAAACGTGTTCCATTAGGGATAGCTAAGTAGAATGCATTAAATTTCATTATTAATGCAGTACATGTGGATTACGTTTACTGGGGATAGCACAAAAAAAGAGCGCCACTTACTCTACCTCATGGTGGTGTGGAAATAAGTTGTCAGTATGAGTGTTGGAGTAGAATGCGGCGCTCCTACGATGAAACTATTCATTTTACAAAAAGAAAGTACATAAATTATAGGAAATTTTCTTTAGTTTAATTTATCACATAACTTTTTTCATCGTAAATTGAGTCAGAAAGGAGATATTGTAAAAAAAAAAAACTGTTTTAGGGCGCCATTTTACAATATGGCGGCGCAAACGACAGATGCCAGTTGGCAAAGTAAAATTTCGGAAAGAGAACGACGAAATCTATAAGTATCTCTCATGGAATATTGAATGCGAACGTTATCATAATGCTTGCTGGGCCGTATGTATCATTACGTGGTTCGCAATGCTTCAAAAAACGTGTTTTCGTTTTTTAGTTCTGCGAAGTGTCTGCAAATAAAATTACGTTATGCTCGCTACACACTATCGTCGTATTACTCTGCGTTGTCTGAATTGAACGACTACGAAACGAAGGAAGTGTGAATGGTAATGCTGTATGCAGCCCACATTTTTAATCCAAGAGAAAAGTCTAACTGGTTTTGAGTTTTCTCCGTATGCTGTTCGATTTAAGTTGTAATGTCATCGTTCGACCTTAAACAGTGGAGTAGCAGTTCTGTAAGTAAAAAGTTCTAAGCAACAACTTTCTTCAGCAAGAGCCGCCGTTACTGCTAATAATGAATCTTTATTCTTTGTACTATGCGAACTCAAGACGAGTAATATGTATATTATGTCGACGTACGTCGTTCGAATTACTCTGTTCGACGAATGCGGAGTAACGACACTTCTGTATAGCGTAGCGAGCATTACGTTCCAGCTTGTGCTTAATATTGTGCTATTGCAAAGCCTAGCTGTTTCGTCAAAGTTTGACTTTTTGTAATTACTTATTCCAGGGCATGACCAATCTTCTTGAGAGCAGTAAATCTTATGCAACTCGGCAGCATCTTTCTATTCTGAAAAAGAAAATTGAAGGAGAAAAAATACACTGAGAATTTTCTGAAATTTGTTATTTGTTATTCTTTATTCAATTTCACTGCAATAACTCAAATGTATTAAAAGCATGAACGAAGGCCATGAAATGTTTGTTCCACTTAGTGGAAGAAATTGTGGAATTTTAAGGCACCAACACGGACCATTTAAATGTAATTATAAAGGAAAAAATGTAATTTATATAAAGAGGAACATAAATAGATACAACATAAGCGAATTGCAAAATAATTGACATCGCAAAGAATCAATGAAAATGTACATATGACCATCGGATATTTTTACTAAATATTTCAACACAAATCTAAGCTACAAACGGGTTGTTATTCTCAAAGCAATTTACAGCCAAATAATAGCTGCATGGAATATTCTCAGCATTATGCGTGATTAAGTTTTTATTTCCCTCAGTTTTCACACTGTTTTTTGTATGTACTTGGAAAAATTAGTTGAACACAGTTCCTCGAAGAAAGATTTCCAAGACGTCGAAGCTTGTTTCTGCTGCTGAACGAAATTGATTGTAAGGATCCAGATCAGGATCAAGTGTCACGAAAAATATGTAGGAAAAATTTGACTTATTCAGTTTTATCAAATGAAAAAAGGGATAAAGAAGAAATTAAATACTAAATAACTATTGCTACAGATGATTTCGGAAATAATTTCTTTGCACCAAACATAATCTCATATAAAGTATACTTCCAGACTAAGGCTATCGACAATGCTCAGTTGTTGAAAACTCCCATAATCTTCAGTGACTCAGCTCAGGAACAGAATAAGAACCACACCATGATTCAGTTTTTAAACTATTTATGTGTTGCGTTGAAGCTGTTTAAACTTGTGACTGTTACGTTTCTTGTACGCAAAAATATCGAAGATTAATCCTCAAAGTACAATGGCTGAAATTCTTAGGGCAATATTCATCGTCCATGATTATTCAATGGAAAATATTGAGAGCATCAATTTTAGATTATATTCATCAAGTGCGGCAAAGGTTAGTTATTTCCCAAAAGATATTTTTACGTCTACCCATCAGATAAGAAAAATATCTAACCAGCTTGAGGATAATCTTGGTCGAAGAATATGGCACTAAAGGCTGAACAGAAGTTATCGAAGGAATCCAGTAGTTGTTGCCTTGTGGGAGTCATGCTTAAAAGGCAAACAACTTACTTATATATATTTACTTTGTTATTGGTGTATTCGCCGACATTTAGGTATGTCCTAGAAAGGACTACAGACACTTTTAATTTTTAGTTTGATAAGTGTTAGCTTTTTACTCTAAATTAGGTGTTCTTTTATTTATGGGTGGACTATATTTTAAATCCATTTTTGATTAGAGAACAGTTGAAACTGCGTTTATTTACATTTAACAACTAGATATTTACACAAAAGTGATTTTAATAAAAATCGGGATACAAAAATAAATTTGAAACTAAACAGCATTAATTACAACCACAGAACTAATATAACTTTTACTACTATTAGCTCTTCGGTTCGAACTTATTCTAATAAAATATTTGTAAATGTACGCGTGGTAAAAACGCAAGAGCAGTCAGAAACAGTTTTGAGTCAATTTTTGCCCGCACATTTTTAGCTTAACTAGATATAAACTTAAATGGCACTAAAATTGCAACATATCTCTTCTTCTAAACAACACAAACTGTCTGAAACGTAACATCGACGATAAAATGTCAGTTTACAATAAAAAAAAATCATTACATTACATACATTACATTACAACTTAAAACTAATTCTGTTGAAATATTGCAGCTCTCTGTTGAAATTGTGCGCGTCTTACTACTCGATCCTCTTCTGCACGCCGACGTTCCTCCTGTTCTTCTCGTATTTCATCGTGGAACTTATTCGTTTGCAATTGCTGCTCAATTTTAGCTTCGAAAAAATTTTTAGCTCCTCCAACACCAACTTCTTCTACGTTTATCTCAGTCAAACGGGCTAATTGACTGAGACCGGAATCAGTTTCCAATTCTCCGGCTTGTGCTTTTCGATAGATGAGAAGAAATTCCCGAAATGAGATTCTTCCATCGTGATCCTCATCAACCTCAGCAATCATTGATTTTAGGCCTAAATGTGTTTGTGGAGCCCCCAATTTTTCCATCATGATTTTCAATTCTGTGAGATCGAGATAACCATCGTGGCCTACATCATATCTGAAATTTAAAATTTTCAATATAGTAATAAATATGTTTTAGTGAAACAATATAGACTTGAAGTGAAAAAATGTTTAACGTCCGTCATTTCGAAAGTTATCCGATATTGTGATAAAAATCAAAGTCAAATGTTTTTAGATAGATAGGTGGACTCCGGAGAATATAGTAAAAAAATGATAATGATTCAAAAGAGAGGAAAGGATTGACGTCGGGATCGGGTTTAATCACATTTCACACTTAGAACCCATGCAAACCACAGACTTTTCATCGACCGGCTGTTTTTAACCAGTATGTAACGTGGAAGTGCATACACCTACGATTCAAAATTGGCCCGACTAAATAGTCAAAAGGCTGATTAAAAGTCATACATAGTCTGTTGGGGGTCAATTTCATTGCGTCAATATACATTGATATTCAATAAGATCGACTGAGAGTAACTGATGGAAAAAATATTGAAAATTTAAGCGATTTAATTTCTATTGAAGGCCTGTCAATATTTTGAGGCGATGTAATGTTTTTTTTTTTTTTTTTATATATTATTAAGCCAAGCTCAGGGGATACCCTGTGATGCAAAGCACAGTATGGCAGGAAGGAGAAAGGATCAGGGGACATGAGGAAAGTGGCGGTGGTATTGATGTCTTTAACAAATCCGGCATTCCCTCTGATATAAGCAAGAGTATCAAAGGTATATGCGAAATCAAGGATACTGTCATCGGCAAAGTTATGGATGGGATCGAAAGTAAAAGAAAGCAATCATTACTGAAGATTAGGAGGAGAGACGGAGAGATAACGGAGCCCTGGGTCACACCGGAGTTTATAGGGTGAGATTCAGATGTATTGCCATCTAATACAACACGAATTCGGCGACCAGATAGAAATCTTTCAATCCATATACAATTGCCAAGACGGTACGAAAAGTAGAATCTTTCGCTTTTATTGCTTGGCTGCATTTTTCGTTAAACCAAAAGCAATTTTGCTGTTGTTGAGATCTGCATGCCAAGACTTAGAATGCTACTAAGTGTGTATAAGGGATAAATTGCTCAATATCACGTTAGTCTTTGGCAAGCCTTTTGTCTGGAGTAAGGTAAGACGTGACGAAAACTTGAAATTTTCAGAGCTGTTCCTTATTGCTAGAAGTCGTAGTAACGGTTAGCCGGTGAAATGACGTTCCTCTTCATCGTTATCTTGCTTTTTTTTATACGTTGGGAAGCCAATGCAAGTAAATGCTGAAGAGTTCTCGGAGTAATTCTGCATGTCAATGTGTCGGACGCTTTTCGAACCAGCTCTTGACCCAACGCATTTAGTATGAAATGTCAAATTCAGAATCACCCAGAAAAAACATACCTAGATCTGTTTTTGTTCGATGTAAGATCGTACTTTATTCCTTAGATTTTCAAAAGTGGTCACTTCTATATGCCTTGCGGCCGCTTTCACAATTCTAGCTTAAGCCAAATTTAATTCTTTTACACAGTTTAATAAGGTTAGCTTAGGCCCAATTTTGACGGCTTAAAATCAGGTTTAAGTTTTCAATAACATGCAGATGTATTGCTACCGCATGTGTAAGAAACAGAAGAAAACAGAATAGAAATCTATGTATATGAATATTTCTGTAAGCTAGGCCAAAACAAATTATTGGAAATGAAAAAAACTAGCTTGATAGGTCCAAATCTACGCTCTAAAATCAATAGATTCATGTAGTGAAATTGACATTGTTTAACTAACCATGCTTTAGGTTACTCTAAAAAGGGCAGAAAAAAACAGAAAACTCATGTTTCATAAATCTACATATATAGAGCACTGTTCTAAAGTACTCTAATGGGAACTTCTAGTTTAAAGTGAACTGGAATGATCTAGAGCAGTGTTCTACTCTAACTCTTTTGAAGGAATAACTTAGAGCACGCAGTGGAGGCAAGTGAAAACTGCCAACAATTAAGCTTATTGAGATTTTCTATGTACCAATAATAATAACAGTAAATAATTGTTTACTAAATTGCTCTGAACAACGTTTCGTACCTTTGCAGTAAAACGAATACACAAATGCTATCTATGTTCCTGATGTAATTACAGGAGAATGGCACATTTCAGAAAATATCAGAAAAATGTGTTAATTTAAAGTGAACTGCTCGCTCTGCTCTGATCTTTTTTGATCCCATTAAATAGACCTAATATTGTATAGGTCTAATTGACTTTTTTTGAGAGCTGTCGTAATTATGGACAATTTTTATAATAAATAACCTCCAGTGAAAGCTGTATACATATGCCATCAATTGGAACGGTCAACTTAAGTTCAGTTATGCTCTATAGAGTAATGAAAAAGACTTTCGGATGTACCTACATTGTCATAACTTAAAAAAATATTAAATCGTACTGGCCCATATCCGAATATTTTATTGGTCATCAGGAGGTAAAATAAAATTCATTTTTTTCTCCAATGTATGTATAATTCTTCATTTTCATCTTGGTCCAATAGATAATAGGTCTATCTGGTAATTTTAGAGCAAAAATCTTTGCATACAAATCAATGTGGAAGAAAAGTTACCAGATACTCTCGAGTATATTTTGTTAAATATATAAAAATCGCAACTCTTTAGATAGATGTTCACTTTTACATTCACTCGATAACACAACGATGAGCTTAACCTTAAAGGCAATTTTTCAGCTCAGCTGATTTCATATCCAAGTTACACATTCTCTTGAATACGAGTAAAAATGTGCAAACTTTGTGCAAGAGGAAACTACCAATTTACGCTGAACGGCAGGCAATGTTGTACACTGCCCACAGCCCTCTCCGTAAACCCCGCAAGGGGGTCATGGCTACGTAATAAGCTTCGGCTTGTTACAGCCGAAGCCTTTACGTGCTATTCCCTTTGTCAGGGAAGGGGGGTACTTCGACTGAAGTTTGCGTGCAATGGCCTGCCTTGCTGTTGGGCTAGGCCAATTTGCAAAATATTTTTGCCGGCGTTGACGTCCCGGTTCCATGCAAAATATAAAAGTTATTTTGATTTTTGCATGTCCGCCCGTCTGTCTGCACGATAACTTGAGAACGCGTTCATTTAGAGTGCTGAAATTTTACATACGAGCTTTTTTTTTAAAAAAAAAGGGAAATTTAAGTGGGCCGAATCGGGCAACTCCTTCGTAGGGCTGGCATACAAAAATTCTGTTTTTTACTAGGTATATTATTTAAACACTGCCTGAGGACGCGTCGACGTAGAGTGCTGTACACAATATTTTTATAGTAATAGTAAGTAAAGCTTTAAAAATGGACTAAATCGGGTAACCCCTTCTTAGTGTTGCCATATAAAAATTTAGGTTTTTATACGTATACTGTGTTTGGTTTGCGTGTGGCGATAGTTTTTCAACGTTTCAACTTTGTTAAGGTATACCCAAATATTAATTTACGTAAGGTAAAATTAACTAATGTTTCTTCAGCATCCTGAGAGGAGAGACAACATAAGGTCTCACCCATACCAATCTTGTTTATCTAGATTCGTAAAGGGGCCATCTGCAAATCTGCAGATTTTATGTTCTTTTTCTACTGCTTCAAAAGAGGCAGTGCTGATTTTTTTTTGCCTGATGTAATCCTTGAAACTTGTCGCCCATTAACAATTTTGTTCTCTTTGTAGCCATCTTAGCTCAGTAACCTATGCAAATATTATTCTTCACCAATTTTACTATTCTTGAGTCTACAGATAAAAGACTTCAAAGCCTTGAGAGGAGCAGATTGTTTATCAGGATGATGGTTGAGTCATTGATAGCTCTGTAAATACAGATATGACCGCATTAATAGTACTTATCGTTGGAAAATGCAGCAGGGATATTCTTCTTGAAAGGATCCAGCGCGAGCTGATCGCCATTGTCATCGATATTTTAATACTACGTCGAATGTTCTTACAAAAGGTGGGCTAAGTGTGAGTACATAAGAGTCCATTGGCACTGGCGATGATAGCGCATCCTTTTTAAACTGCATATGCAGAGGCCGCAGGTTTAATAACATGGGGTGCCTAGGTGTTAGGAACTTAACAAGATCTACGATAAATTTTCTACAACTTAAGGCGACGGAGGCTCTTCGGTGGAGATAATAAACTCAAGTGATGATGAATGTTCAGTATACATAGCATATGTATTACGCTACGAGTATGAATGTATGGAGTCGATCTGAACTTCAAAATTATATCCTTGTAAATGTGCTATTATTAACTTTTTATTTCAATTACTAAAAGCAAAATTATCTTCGCAAAAAAAAAGTTCATTCATTCATTTGCAATTTACGTAAACGATGAGGTAAAAGAAAAAAAAAAGACCTAACGGTTTAAATAATCAATTTGCAGGCTTTGAGCAATCGTAAAAGATTCGGTCTTTTTACTTAATCGAGCGCATGTTTTTCGTAGCTTAAATCGATTTCTTTTTATTTCACCATACAAATGAAATCATGATTGGATTGTATTTCTAAGCGATATTTTTCGCAATTACAGTGCGCAAGTTGCATGCTGATTTTTTCACGTCGTACCCTTGAAATTTTTTTTCATCTGAATTTCAATTAGATAAAAAGCGATTTATTGCAAACCAGCAATATATTAAGAGAGTTGCAAAAAAAAAGTCATAGCAATTGAAAGAAAAATTTCTTTTTATTGCTTTTAATTAATTATCGGTGAATATTTCACCCTACAATTTAAAAAATTAATGAAAGCAATTCCAATCAGGGAAAAATTTAATATGGAACTCTTATATAAAAAGAGAGGGTGCGAGGAAATTCTACTTTGAAAGGAAATGTTCATGCACATTCTTAAAATAGAGCTGAGTGTATCGTGTGCTTGTTTGGCCACATTTTTTATTTCCGGATGGTGATTTCCTAGCACAACTGTTCTTACGCAAGTCATGTGTGATGAAAGACATACGGACGGCGCTTAAGTTGTTTTTGGGTTTATATTATACTGTCACTGCAGCGGTACAGTGCAGACCATTTCATGTCAAAAATTTAGAACTGCTGGGATAAATAAAACTTTCGCCCCATTTTCGGTTTATGGTTTTATTGTACTCTTAAGTAGGGTATCTGGACGACATTTACCACATTTGTCGTACTATATACGTACGGGCGTTAATTAAATATTTTTTTAAGGGCATATGCCTTGTAGACCTCCTACGTTTTATCTTTTTATTGAAAATGAGGCTTTCGATATTATTGAAAATAAAAGTTGAAATGACTGTGCACTTGTAGATATATAAAATATTTGCGAAAAAATCTCGGGTATTGGTTACTATCATGCATGTCGTTGTATGTAGTGTGCTACATTTTCAAAGTCAGGAAATTGGAAACCTTTACCTCTCCTAATTTTTTATCATGACAATATGAAGATTTTGATTATCCAATGTAATTCTGTAATATTGTTGGGATATGAGGTGGTTGAGTTAAAAAGTAATTAGAAAATTCTGCACAAAAAATACATCATTATCTTGTAAAACTTGCGGAAAAATTTAAGGAAATGACTTTGAGGCATTAAAGTATATCAATAATCCAAGCAGTTCTTAAGTCCGACGAGCTCTTTTCATAGCTTGACATGAACACATTTCCTTTCGAATTTTTACATTAATAACATTTTTGCAATAAAATTTTTAAATTTTAAATTTTAGAATGACAAAATATTAAATCTACAATATTATGCATACTCGATTTTTAGAAGTAATTTATGTAATTCGGTCGATCATCATATATTCTGTATGAGAAATTTTTAAGATTAGCTTATTAGGTTTAAATTTCTGAGTTATTAAGTATGCCTGAACTTCAAGGATCGATATTGGACATACAAAAATTTTATCTTTACAATTATCAAATAAAATACAATGTGTGCAAACAGGTTTCCCCCATTGCTTGTAAAGCTCGAGGTAAAATAATCTTTAATTTAATCGATTTAGCTCGTATTAATGCTTGGATATTAGAAAATAGGCTTGTTTTTAAATAAGTTAAAAAATAGCTTTCAATGCTAGAGCCCGCTACATATGTATGTGTGTAATGAAACTTAAAGATTATGAAATGAAAACAAGATTTACTGTCTTAATAACAGATAATTTCAACCAGAGGTATACAGCTAATGACATCGGAAACATTGAGGAGTGTTGGGTCAGAACATTAATACTTTCCTACTCAAAAGTTACAGATCTGGTGACCAGAGATCAATTTTTTAATTGACGAAAATTATGATAATATTAGTGATAATAATATGATTCCACAGAAGTTTTTGAACAGATTGAAAAATTAAGAAATAATAGAGGACCAGGGCTTGAGAAAATAGACGCTGACATGAAGAGTTGCATAAAAGAAGTCATATGGAATACAACTAAAGTACCGGCGTGATAATCTCTCTGCATAAGAAATGTGTTAAAATATAGTACGGGAATTACCAATACATTACTGTGTACAAGATTCTTGCGAGTCTAGTCACACTATATGGCAAAGGAATACTTGGAAAAATCAACCCTTCACCCTTTGAGGTAAATCCTTGAAAAATGTAATGAGTTTAGCATTTCAACTGATTCAATTTTTATTCAGAAGCACAGAATAAGAAGAACATTCTTTGAAACGCGTTGTACCAAGGGTGTGCCTAAAAGTTACTCATGTTGAAAACATATAAACAGAAACAAAGTCAAAGTAACTGGAAGTCTCTCTGAGTGTTTTGAGTCAGTGAATGTTTTACCTTATTGCTTTTTGCTGTGGAGAAATTGATGTGACATTCTTCACAGATGCATATAACTACTCAGAAATTAGTGTACGCCGATGAAAAGGATTTAATATGTATACCGATCAGTGTTAGCAGTTGAAGTATAGTTCAAAAATTTGTCAAGTAGCACAGTAAGGTGAGGTTTCAAAATCTATCAACAAAAACGTAACTTATGCTTGGATAAACAAAACAAAAAACATCATGGTTTCGTATAATTTAGAATGTGTAAGGGCATCACGAATATTGTTTATCAATTTGTATACCTCCGTTATAGAATATTTTATTAGATTTAAATAATTTTAAATTATTATTATATTCTATATGTATTATTCCCAAATAATTTAAATATAGCGGCAGTTTACGGCAGTTGGTAGCATTGACAGTGAGGCCATACTTTCTGAAATCAAAACTGGTGCCACATGAAACAGGAGATCAAGCAGTCCATTTATATATATGTCAGTGCTTAGTACTCTCAACTTCTTAATCCATGGTGATAAGAGTTTGGAACGATGTTCCCCCTTTCTCCCCTGAATTTACTTTTATCGCGTTATTATTAGTGTTGTACAATAATAAATAACGCGATAAAAGTAAAATTATCGGTCTGTTTTCATTTTTATTTTAAATAATTCTAATTAGGAGTTTGAGCATATGAATGAGTGTCATTGTTCAATTGTGCTTTAATAGGAATAATAAAAATAAAGTAACGAAAAATATGTTACGTGCAATTAAAAGGTAAGAGGCATCAGTAAAAAGTACTTTCATACAAAAATTACAACACAAAATTTTTATCATTCACATCGTACATAATTCATAGCCATTCATAGCCACTGTGCCACACAATAGGTAAGGTGAAGTGAATTTACAATTGAGAGGTTTTTTCTGATTTTTTCGCACGAAGTATAATTTTCCAAATTCGGTGGACAATATTCCGTTAAGAGATAAATTTCAAATGTGATTATCAGTCAGATGATGTTTCCACCAAGATGTTTGTACTTTTAACAGCATAGGTAATATCAGAAAATGAGGTAGAAAAATAAAAGTGAGTTTTCGCAAAATAACTACTTAAGATTTAGAAGTAGTCCAGACAAACTTTCGATTTCGAAATTTAATAATGACTTTTCTTTTAAAACAAGTAACGTTCAAGATTACCGTATCCTAAAAATTAAGGGACACTCAAGATTATCAAGATATCTTTTGAATGGGCACTGGAACCAAAAATTTTGGCAATACACTTTTCTCCAATAACTAATCGTTTATAAGAAAAAATCAGTTCGCTTTTAACCAGACTTTTGAACGTGGTCTCTACGATATGTGTCGTAGACATAATCTCTTTAAGTTTGATGCCAGGCAATACGAGACTGTGTTCAACATGCATACCCAAGATTAAAAAAATTCTTATATCGTTTCTCAAGAGATAAACGAGAAATTTATGAAACGTTCAGTTATTTATTCACACGCAGAAGTACATCAGTACCGAAGGCGGAATTTTTGCAGCAAATGACTGCACATCTTGGTTATGTTGATGATGATCTAAAGTTTTACAACATTAAGCAACAACCACATAATTATTTGCAGATATTTTATAAGCTGCAACGGTACAACGAGACAAATAACTTGAAAATTTTTGCTCTCGTACCAATATACAAGCATGGACGCACCATGTGCGATACGATTCGTTTGTGCTCTGGGAACGTCTATGCGGACTAAAATTGTATAAGGGTCTTTTCAAAAACTTTTTCGCGAAGACGAATGGCCGAAATACTTTAAACTACCGACATCGATAGGCCGTAAAAAGTTTGATTGGTCCATTTGCACAGATAGTGTAGCGATGACCTTTTCGATGAAGAAGGAAGTGGCAGTAGCACCATCCCAACCACCGGTGAAACGGCGCAAAACAAAGAATTGTGAAGTGGAGGATGACAAGGCAATGCGCGATATCCGAGCTAAATTAGACTCCGGGTTTTATAAGCAATTTGTTGGATTAGATCCTGGTTGGCTTATCGCTGGCGGTGTATGAACACTGAATGTAAACGAACCTGTTGATCTAATAAAAATCAAGAGTTCGACATTCCATCACAGTACATCTATGTATGCACGCAAAGTTTCGTTGGCGAAGTATACAAGATCGCTTCCTACAACTGCAGTAATGTGCACGCAATCCCCGATGCAAGACGAATATTTGGCGTACACCACAAAACGCCAGCAATGGTTTTCGAGACTCCAAGCGGTGTATGGGCAGCGCAAAGTTGCACGTTTGCGCTTCAATCACTACATTTGCACAGAGCGTGCAGTGCATCAATTGGCAAAAAAGATCACCAACAATACTCGTGAAACTCTAGTGTATATTGGTTCCACAAAAATTGCCGCAAATTCGCCAATACGTGGCTACGTGCGGACGCCAAACCAGAAATTGTTGCGGGCACTTAAAGCACATTGTTCTGTCCTCGAAGTGCATGAGTTCAGGACAACCAAGCTGTGCAGCATATGTTTTGAGTCGGCGAAGCCGTCTCGGTCTCCACACAGGTTCCAGTTTTGTAAAAACTGTGATATTACGTGGAACCGGGACGTCAACGCCGGTAAGAACATTCTGTGCATTGGCCTAGCCCAACTCCAGGGCAGGCCATTGCACAGAAACTTTAGCAGAAGTACCCCCCTTCCCTGACCAGGAATAGCGCGTAAAGGCTTCGGCTGTAACAAGCCTAAGCCTACTACGCCGCCATGGCTCCCTTGAGGGGTTTACTCTTTACGTAACCCTGCTGAACCAAAGCGCACTACAGAAACGCGTGGATGTAGAGTGGGTATGAACTTCATGTACTGACAGACGATCTTGGAATATCTTAAATTTACAGCATTTAGTTTTATTGTAGTACAATGTAACAGATACACAGATTGATCCGAGTTGATGACCTATCCTTATTCATGAACAAAATCGAATCGCCTGTTCATGAGTAACGAAAGTACAAAATAGGAAGAAACAATAGGAAAAACAAACAAGAGATACCTTTTCGTTGTCGATTGTTTCCTACTCATCGGATTTTTAGTTTACAAGCAGATCTTATTTTTCTAATTGCACTTATGAATGAACTCCCTGAAAATTTCTATGCAGATTCGTTAGTATCTTTAGTTTATATATGGAGGAGATTCGCCCAATAGTATAACCACCAACATCTAAGGGGACTAAATTGTAATTATTTCATTATTTTTTTTTTATATAAAATTACCTAAAGTCTTGCATGATATTCGCATTCGTATTCGAATTCGAGTTTTCGAGTTTTCCTTTCCTCGAAGCTAGCTACAGCTTAGAAAAGATTATGTATCATTAGCATATAAAGCAACAGACAGATTCCTATCTCACACATGACACAAAAGTGAACTCAAGATATTATGATGAAAATAGATTTAATTAAATTAAAATAAACGAAAATGGAGTTTTTTTTTCAAAGAATTTCAGGGATGAAAGACACGTGAAACAGCGTGAATTACCATCACCATAGGACCTCTACACAACTTAAGATGAGTTTTCAATATTTTCTAAAATGTGTACCTGTGCCATAAGATAGAAACGAGTTAGTACACCTATGTCTTCCACAAACTATATAGCATTGAATCATGTCAGCCCGCCCACATCTATGTGAGAGTGTTATTCTGACCTCACGATTAAAGAATTTGAACTTCACAGTTATACATCAATAACAAATAGTAGGAAAGTAGGAAACAAACCAAAATTTTATTTGTTTTATAAGAACTCCAAATAGCGCTTTAATATCCGTATGATCCAAGTGGACAGTTATCCTTTTGGAAAATCAGAGAGAAGAACGGATATCAGTCCAGTTAAATCCAACCTGTGGAGCTCGAAAGCTGAATAAAATTTCCCGCCTTTAACCTGTACATATCCTTAAAATTTTTTAGAAATAAGATACCAACTCTATGCCTGACTCTGGATATTACCGTCTTTTTTACATTGACGTTTCCGCAGTCCACACTTTTTAATAATATGCGTACGACTTATTTACAGGCTACCGCAAGAAACACAATTTTTTTTAGAACTTATGCATCGTTGTATCATTCGACCAAATTTCTGAGTTAGAGATCAAGAAATATAGAGTTTTCACATGCGCTTTTTTCACATTCGGCAGCTTATAATGTTCCTTTTAATTAGAATTCTACAAGTTAAATCTGAGATGCAGAGTTCAGAATTTAATAAATTAATTAAAATTAAATTAATTAAATTTTTCCTTCATATATATGTTTTGAATAACTCTATAATTTCGGAAAGATTGAAAAGTACAGCACTAATTTAGGTAATATATTTCTGGAGTTATGGACCCAACAATATTTTTAATTGATGTACGCTACCACGCTGTGAAAGGTTATACCACATGGGCGGGATACCATGTGCATATGTACCAATGCATGTATAAAGTTTGAAAAATACAACAGAACTTTTCAAACATTTCAGAAAATTCACTTTACTCTTGACTCAACTTTATTCTACTCCATCTGGTGACTTGTTTCGTTTCCTACCAGAACATTCAGGTTTACCAGACCATTTAGCACAAGTTTATATATATATATATATATATATATATATATACAATAATTTAACTTTTCTCAATAACCAGTATGTAATGTGAAAAAGGTATCATGCTTGAACTTTCAATAAAAATTTGGAATCGGTCATAGCAAAAGTGTGAATATGGCAAAAACATTTTCCTTTGAAAAATGCGCAGAGAAGACTCGATTACCAGCAATTAGGCATAAGTATTAAAAATAAAATAACATTTTTATCTTGAACTCTACAATATTCGTATGGTATACTTTTTACTTTTTACTATAGGTACCGTTAAGTAAGCCCCTCAAGGGGGCCATGGCGACGTAGTAGTCTCCGGCTTATTAAGCCGGAGAATTTACGTGCTATCCCTGTGTCAGGGAAGGGGGGTACTTCGACTGAAGTTCCTGTGCAATGGCCTGCCCTGCAGTTGGGCTAGGCCAATGCACAGAATGTTCTTACCGGCGTTGACGTCCCGGTTCCACGTGGTACCACAGTTTTTGCAGAACTGGAACCTGTGTGGAGACCGAGATGTCTTCGCCGGCTCGAAACATATGCTGCACAGCTTCGTCGTCCTGAACTCATCCACTTCGAGGACAGAGCAATGAGCTTTGAGTGCCCGCAACAATTTCGTGTGTGGCGTCCGCACGTAGCCACGTATTGGCGAATTTGCGGCAATTTTCGTTGAACCAATACATACCAGAGTTTCTGGAGTATTATTGGTGATTGTTTTTGCCAATTGATGCACTGCACGCTCTGTGCAAATGTAGTGCTTGAAGCGCAAACGTGCAACTTTGCGTTGCCCATACACCGCTTGGCGTTGCGAAAACCATTGCTGGCGTTCTTTGGTGTACGCCAAATATTCGTCTTGCATCGGGGATTGCGTGCACATTACTGCAGTTGTAGGAAGCGATTTTGTATACTTCGCTAACGAAACTTTGCGTGCATACATAGACGTACTGTAATGGAATGTCGAACTCTTGATTTTTATTAAATCAACAGGTTCGTTTACATTCGGTGCTCGTACACCGCCAGCGATCAGCCGACAACCAGGATCTAATCCAACAAATAGTTTATAATACCCGGAGTCAAATTTAGCCCGGATATCGCGCATTGTCTTCTCATCCTCCACTTCACAATTCTTTGTTTTGCGTCGTTTTACCGGTGGTTGGGATGGTACTACCGCCACTTCCTTCTTCATCGAAAAGGTCATTGCTACACCATCTGTGCAAATGGACCAATCAAACTTTTTACGGCCTACCGATGTCGGTAGTTCAAAGTATTTCGGCCATTCGTCTTCGCGAACAAAGTTTTTGAAAAGACCCTTAAACAATTTTAGTCCGCATAGACATTCCCAGAGCGCATATGAATCGTAGCGCACATGGTGCAGCCCATGCTTGTATATTGGTACGAGAGCAAAATTTTTCAAGTTATTTGTCTCGTTGTACCGTTGCAGCTTATAAAATATCTGCAAATAATCATGTGGTTGTTGCTTAATGTTGTAAAACTTTACATCATCATCAACATAACCAAGATGTGCAGTCATTTGCTGCAAAAGTTCAGCCTTCGGTACAGATGTACTTCGGCGTGTGAACAAATAATCTAACGTTTTATAAACTTCTCGTTTATCTTTTGAGAAACGATTTAAGAATTTTCTGATTCTCCTATACGCATGCATCCAAATATTATTGTTGAACACAGTCTCGTATTGCCTGGCATTTAATTTAAATAGATTCTGTCTATGAGACATATCGTAGAGACCACGTTTTATGCGAGAACCACGTAAACTTTTGTACTCCATGTCAATGTCATATTTGGTCTTGGTGCCCTTTATCAGAGCGTAATAATAGTCTAAAAATTTAATTTTGCCAAAGATCTCGTCTTTCCATGCCTTATACAATTTGTAATGGATATAAAAGGACGTTTCCACGCAAAGTGCAGACACTTCCGCAACGTCAGACTGTATTTGCTCGCGCACTTTAGCATTCATACATTTCTTCGCAAAGCCCATCTTTACGTTCGAATATGTTGTTGTTGTTGTTGTTTCATTTTCTACTGTTTGTGAATAGGTTCGTTTTGGGGGTCCTGGGTTACTCTCCACACCTTCACAAGTAAGGTCCCGAAAAAAGGGATTTGTGGAGAGTAACCCGAAAATTCTCAAATAATGAGGAAGGGGGTGGGTTGCTAACTTCGTCCTCAGTGCCGCCGCAACCAAAACGACACGTCGCAAAGCTGGGTGGTTACCTCCAAGGGTAACCGATGCTAATATCGACCTCAGTGTTCCCGCACCAAAAAGAACACGTCGCACCGCGGTTAAAACATATGCATAATCGGCCATATTCCATATTTCGCCTGCTTATCGTCCCAGGTCTCGACGGGGGCATTTCTAATGATTTATTCCTTATTCCGTAATTTTTCTCTAAAAAATAAAAACTATAGGTACTTTACTCCCAAAGCCGAACCACAGGAACAATATATATATATATTAAATTATTATATTATAATTATTACTCTCTCGACTCAAAATAGAATGGTGAGTGAATTGGTCAAGAGTGGATGAGGTACGGACGCCGAAGGAAGGGACGGACAGGAACAAGCGGATAAGTGGACCAACAGCAAGAGAGTATCACTATATTTCTTTTACAGCTTTTAATCTTTCTATTAAATTAACTATTCCGTAATATATTTATATATATGTATATAAAAAAACACATGCATGAATTAAAATACTTCCTTTCCAATTATTCCTTCCTGAATTAATTTATGATTTTATTTTATTTTTTTGTGCTGTCTTGTGTGATATAGTAGTTAGATATGAGCTGCTGATGCGGTTATACGCCCAGCTTATTCCAAATACCTTCATCCTTAAGTGTTTAGAGTAATCGGGGGTATGGCTGGGCCTGGTCGCTAAACCAGGATCGGTGTAACGCTGGGCCATATCCTCAATACATACATACATACATACATTACTCTCTAGAGTCAAAATAATCAAATTTGATTTTCTTTTAATAAAATCAATACGGAAAGAGCCGTTCCAAGATCTATCATATATGAAGTTCTGAAAATTTACTTTACCCTAGGAGTTATCGGACGTTTTCAAGTATCGAACAAATTACTGAAAATTACTGCATACCATAGGGATGGCAGTCAAGAGTCAATGGGTTAATCATGAATGAAGCCGAGCTTCCACTGTGATGGAGCAGAGTCCTGATTTGCACTCGGAATATAAACACTTAAAAATCTTTATTAAAGGGTTTTAAAATTTCTCGTTATAATAAGCAAAATTAGTTTTGTTACCTGGTGCAACAAAAAATGGGTTTTATGGATCCATTGACCGCATTGCATCCTTGGAACAAGGTGGCTTTGCCAGGGCACATAAATATTTTATTGATGGCTTTCGACTTACACTGATAATCGGCATCTGTCGATGTATTTGCGAAGCGCACAAGCCAGATAAAAATACTTAAACTAGCGCAGAAGCACAAGCTTGTGAAGCACACGCCTATTGGTTAGGGATTACACATTGTTTTGGAAACGCGCGACTATGATTAAGGACAACGCATTGTTCTACCACGTGTCTATACCTGATCTCTGTTATATACCTATACGTATAGATTTAAATGACTGGATTGAAATTTTCATCATTATCATCAGCTTGTCCATCTAGATTAAAAAAAATATTCTTTAATGCTCTTCAGTGTTTTTATTCGGTGTTCTAAATTCTGAACATTTCTGCAAACATGTATTCTATGTTTAGCCGAAATGGGAAGCCGCTCAAAGTAGTGGATCGCTTTAAATTCTGTTTGGGTCGTCTGACAGAACAGGATAAAATATGGAGATGCACGAATAAAATCTGCAAAGCTGCATTTTTGACGGACGTGGATGGGAATTTATTAATCCGAATAAATTATATTCATAATCATAGAATCTACGTTGTGCCGTCAATATATTTCAAATAGTGTCACGAGGAAGCCAATCGACGTATCGTAATTAAAAAGAAAATTCTAAGTCAGTCATAGTCATCTCAATTTTGAGCTGTGCGCTTGCCCATACACACGTCAGATGAAACCAAGCTTCGTCGACCTTTACATTCCTTTTTCACACATTACATTTTAACAGATTGTAAAAAAAAACTATCTTTTTTGAACAATGTTTTTGGGCCTATCGGTATTTTTAGTCATCTTAATTTCAAAATACTGGATTGAATAACTGCCTTAGCCAAATTAATGTTATTTTCTAAATGGCGTTGTGTATTCGGATTATCTTTTATCGCCATTTTCCTTAAGTTGGTAATTTTGGTTCTCCATTACCAACTGTCTGTAATTCCTTTCGGTCGTAGAGCTAATATTATATTATTGCTTTCAAATAATAAATATTTATTTTTTACACACCTTTTGTATCGCAGAAAAACTGAGTTGTCTTTCAGTTATTTCAGAAATGTACACCTGTTACTCTGCTGTAGTTAACGTCATTTTAATACATGCAACAGCTTTCTGCAAACTGATAATATACATATGTACATACATACATAGGAATTAATTTTTCGACTTCAGAATATATAACGCAAATTTACTGTTTACTGTTTTGGATAAGTGCCTGGACAATAAATCTGCTATAAGCATACTTTATATTTGTAATTCTCTGTTCTAATCAAAGGACATCCAGCGCAGCTTAACTTTTAATAGAGAAGCTTGGATCAATTAAATGAAACATGTTGAGCTTTTTAAACGAAGCTAACTAACTTATTTTAGCCCTGTGATATCACTGTTATAGCAAGACAAAGGCAGAAATAATCTTCGATTGGAGACAAAAATTATAAATTTAGGAACTAGTTGCGATAAGTAACTCTTAAAGTTTTCTGCAATCTATAGTTGGTCCATAAGAAAGGGTTGCTTATTTCAGATATGTAACGATAATTATCTTAACATGCGCACGTCGTACGTAGATTTTATTTAAGCTAAACAATAATGCTACATCACGATTAACAAAGAATGTGTGTTAATAATATAAACTATTAAGCAGTTAAACGATGGGATACGACACAGTAAGCATAATTGATAAGATAACGTCTTCAAATTCTTTGGCGTAAAACTATTGAGATGTTGCTTTGTTAGTTGTTCGTGATTATAACAGTAGATAACGGATATTACTTTCACTTTCACGGTTAACTAACTTGCTGAGGTGTCTCCATGGCTTATGTAGCAAATTATAATGATTTTTTTCCTGGCATGCTAAAAATTTCACTGATTTTGTGTTATCTTGATCAAAATAAAAAAAAATTCCGCATATATACGAATGAATAAAACAAAAATTTCGTTGAACCAAGATTAAAGTTTCCAATATAACTTGGAATTTTGAATATTGTAAATTGTAGAGATTTTTTGTGGTCTTCTCTACATCCGACAGGCAATTACAAAAGCTAAGGAGAAATGTTTCCAATTTTTTATGTATTATACTCATATAAGACACTTTCCACTGTCTAGATTTAAAGAACTGAATTTATATGAATTTAAGTAATACATTTGTTTTAGTAATAGTAGATAAGACTATTATTTTGTCAGTCCCAATTTCCTTACGACATGATGACTACAAATTCATATTTGTTTGTTGTCAAGTAAAAATCCGTTGAATTATCCCTCTGTCACACTATTCGTTTATGGGTAGGCCAAAGTTTCATCATATTCATTGCTATTTTGATAAGTGCGTTAAAGTTTTGTACGTGTTATTTCGAGTAATACATACATACATATATCCGTGTAAAATACAAACATGAAATCTTAAATTGTATAGCTAGAAAGAACAAAGAAGAGTAGAGTAAATAGAACACAAGAGAAAGAGGTTTTTATTTCAAGTAAGTAGTTGGTATTCCGTACAACAAAAGGAAAAAAACGAAACCATTATAAGATCGCTCGTGCGTCCGTCCGTCCGCCTGTCTGTCACAGACGTTTTTCTCGAAAACGACGTGATGTAGGAATTTGAAACTTGAGGTCTTCATGACACGTACATATACATATAGACAATCAGAGATTATTAAACATTGTTTTTTTTTTTTAATTTTTAATGAATTGGTTATAAAGATATATCCCAAAATGTACGCAAAAATACCATTCCCCATGATCTTCTAGGTTTGTAAAGCTAATATTTTGATATTATCAGAGTTAGTAGGCATTAAGTCATAGATAACAGGAAAACTGCAGGTTTTTTCGTAAGTCTCATAAATGCTGGGAAAAAATGTTTTTTGTGTTAACTTATAGCCAACTCTTATAATAAAATATGAATATTATTCAGTTATAATAAGCAAATTTGGTTTATATGTAACTCTTACGCTTAAATTAGCTTGATTGAATGTTCGTTGATGAAGTGGTACGGAACCAACCGAAATTACTAAAAATTGGCGTGGAGACGAGTACGCTTTATTAAACTTTTTAATATATTAATTGATCTCATTTGGGAAATTATTACTACCACCCACTTTCAAGTGCAATATGTATTAAGAACAGAGCCACAGCGTTATCGAGTTATCATAAAAGATTTGAATGAATCGCACATAAAATAATGGTTCTTTTCAATCGAGTGAAGATGTTCTCAATATATAGGCGGCGTAGTCGCGTAGTAGAATGATTCACAAAAGAACATAGTTGTTGAACAGATGACTAAAAACCATTTATTTCTTAATATGTATATATACTAACAATCATCAATGTTATGTATACCTCTACTACATATATTTACATAAAAAAAGGTTATTTCGAACAATTTACCACTTACTATTTCCAAAAATTAATAATTCTGTTTAATACAGGGCTTTTTTTCTCCAAGTGCAAATTTGTCCAACGACATTTTCCACACCCAGTCATTATCTGAATTATATATATACCATCGCCCACGTAACGGTAGGTAGGTCATACTCCATAACTCCCATTGCAAAAATATTAACATCCATGAATAACCACTAATTTCATTTATTCACCTGGATGCAAAACAACCGGTTTAACTAAGCCACCTAGGTATATATGTACATACATATATTATGTGAGTCAGAGTTAAATGAACGATCTGCCCTGACAATAATAAGAACAACTTTTCGTAGTTTAATTCAACACCCCGGAAAAGTGTTGCTTACAAGGTAAGTAGCTTAAGGTGAGCAATATCCGCGGTAGACCACAATCAAATACACATATGTGAGCCTAAGTATATAAACATCGAGTCACTTTCCGCGCATTTGGATGTCGTCTATAATAACGAACGACACTCGATTGCAACATAGAATATATATGCAAAGCAAAGTTGCGAGCATATCGAGTAAGTTCCTTGAACTTTCACTGTTTACTGGCTTTACTTCAATTCGAATATTGTCTGGATTAATATTTTTGCATTAGATGAGTCAGATGGTCGTCCACTAGGTTGTGTTTGCTTATTCACCCTTTTTCCGCCTCGACGTATACTACCAATCGAGAATTGAGCGAATACAGAAGTACAATGTCAGACATAGAGGAGGCAATCCAGCCTGAATCGTAGCTTCTAGGGATTGCATTCTATTTAAATTAATGTGATGATTGCGGTTTGTGCTCGTACGTATACAGCAACATCATATTATAAGCAAAGCCCAGCCAGACTTATATAATTGAATTGCAGAGACAGCTCAGCTCCATCATATAATATATGTATGTATGTACATAACTATATTCGTCGTCGGTAAATTTATTCCAGGAATAAAAGAGATAAGACTTCACAAGGGACCCTAGTATGCCCTTAGCATTAATATAAGTTCCAAAGCTAAGCAACATTAAGTTTTATCAATACGGAACACTTCATCTCCCCTTGATTATGAGTTGCTGAGTCATTTTAACTATGTACTAATACCGCCCGCGTCCCGGATGCAAAAGTGCGACAAGTACTCATATCTGATTTGAATAGATTCATCAAGTGGTCACTGCTTCTGAGGATGAAGGGTGAAAAGAAAATGGGGTGACATGACACGTAGGTACCCGTAAAGAGTAAGCCCCTCAAGCGGGTAGGTACTTCATAAGTAGCAACTGTGTCAATGGTCCCTTGGGTGCCGTTTTTTTCTAAAGTATATGCTTCACAATGTTATATCTACTGAGCTGGAAGAGCTTTTGATGTACGAAGAACCCTTAGAAACTGGTTCAAATGCCCTCAAGCTCTTTATGGTAACATCAGCCCAATGATGAATTACTCTGAAGAGTGAAAAGTCCAGCTTTTTTTGTAATATGTGGCTTTGTTTCATTTCTACCAGTACCGAGAAAAGTGTAACGTACATAAAGAAGTTCCACCAAGGTAAATACATCTATACTAAACATTATACTTTCGAAACGCTCTATAAAATATAAACAAACATTAGTTCTTCTGTTATTATCAAAAGCATAAGAATAACTAAATACCGTGTCAAAAATTTTTACAGACTTTACTCGAAAGTTTATATAACTAAATACAGAGCAATACTCAGCAGGGGCACACGTGCATAGACTGCACACGTAGTTCTGTTTATTTACTGCATGGATATGGTGCATATATGGTGCTTGCGTTTTGAATTCTCGCCTTGAATGCTCTGCTAAGTAGAATCTATAAAGCCTAGGTCTAGAGTTTAAATATAGACAAATAGAGGTTAGGTAGTTTAACCTTTGCATGAGGTTTGATCGGTCTTTTTATGCCGTCTAGCCTACATGTCTAAGAGGTAAGAGGAGAGTAACGAATGCATTTGTGTTTTCTGAATCTATGCATGTTCATACAAGAATAAATCCTGGAAAAATTTATGCCCGGTAGTTTTTGTCTTTTGGAATCAATTATTATGAAGAGCTAGTTGAGATGGACAGAGTTTATTTTAAGAATGCTATTTATATGCCAAAAATAATCTTCCAATTGCATTGCGATTGCTAGAGAAACTTGTATCATTTCGTACCACATGGACAGAATTTTTAATGTATATTTGGATACACGAGAACCTACATATGATGTTGAGCAAAAACTATGAAATCCATTTACTCCATTGCGGAATTTTCTGCTGACGGGATAAATATTCGGTTTGATGCATCCAAAATAATCGATCGTCGAAATTTGTGCACATTTTTGTTGTTGTAACTTTCAAGAAGAATAAAAAAAAAAAAAAAACTATGCACTAATTTTAGCGCATATCATGATTCATAATTTAAATCAAGCTTATATGTGGCAGATATAGGCTCATTTTCTTTTCGGTGAATAATCCTCTTTGAGTTATTGAAGACTATTTAGTCTATTATTGGACTATTTAGTCTATTTATTGGAGCTGTGTGTATTAATTCCTATATTTCAATCTATATTTTAATTATAATAAACTGTTGCCTTATGCCATAGAGTTTTCTCTCGGAAAATTGCTCACTTGTATTTAAGAAAACTTCTCCTACTTCTTTATCCGATTATAGACCTATCAGTATTTTACGTGTCCCTGCAAAAGTGTTTGAATAGGTTATGGATTTGCAAGTTCAAGAGCATTTTAAGTTTAAATGATCTCATCTGTGAGCTTCAATATTATGTAGTTTTATTTCTGAAGAAGCCCTACTTAAAGTTTTATGGGATCTGTGAATAGCTCTTGATATTATTGACGCGACGGTGACTTACCCCACGATTACACGAGGCAGTAGAACGGACAGTGACTACAAACGCCTTGCCTTGCGTTCCATCAACAGACTAGTAGTTCATTATAAGCGGTGCAGATATTCATCTTCTGTATGCATTTCTAATGATTTATTCCTTATTCCGTAATTTTTCTCTAAAAAATAAAGATTACAATATATATTAAACTCTTCGCAGTCATTACCCACTGAAAAGAGAGAAGATTAGAAATATAAACACAAATTTCCATTGCATCTACCTTTTATTTTCAGTTTCCACCATTTTAATTTTACGTTTGATAATTTACTAGTATGACTGGCCAGAAATCTAGTTAGTAGAGGTTTACGCGAGTCTATGTCAGTGTCAGTTCTACTGACTCGTGTAATCCCCGGGTTAGGTATTTTATTGCTTTAAAGTTTTCTTATACATTTGATCCTTCTTTACAAATTATATCTGTTATTTGGTTTCTCTATCTCAACCATGGATATTATTAATAGTTTTCTAACAAACCAATTTCATCTTCTAAAAAAAAAATGCGCTACCACTACTACTGTCAATGAGTTCCACGAGACTCAGTTCTTAGGCCTATATTGTTTTGCATATTAATAACTTTTCGATTGTAAAGCATGATGTATTCTTTCATTTTTACGCATATAATTTGCATCTTTCTTTCAATAGGCCGGCCGGTGGCATCTGCAAGATGAATGATGACCTTGCATGAATATATATACAACCGGATATTACCGGATACTAATGGTAATAATAATAATAATCTTTTGCATTTGGTTAATGCCGTTAATAACTTAAGTGTCTTTCATGAAGTATATGGTGATTTGAGAAGATTATGTTTGTCTGCTGGTGCTCTTCCTGGCAGTTGAAGCTTTACTATTGACTTATTTTACGCATGGTAGCTTGATTTCAGCGGAACTTGATTATGGTTACAGACGAAAGATGAAAGTTGAATTTTAATGATTTTATGTGCTTCATCTTTAAATTGAAGAGGTCGAACAGGTTATACAATAAGACCCTTCCTGAATCGCAAGTCGTTAACCTTATTTGGTAAGTCTAAATATCTTGATGATAAAATACAAGCCTTGCGGTATCGCAGAGTTAGAAGTTTATACATCAATTTACGAATCATCTTACTTTGTCTAACCTGCTCGTGTATGGAATTTTTTTTTCCAATATCCAAAGTGCTGCTTCCGTCAGCGAGATATAACAACTTATTTGTGCGCAAAGTTTGTAGGTTTTTAGCTGGCTTTGGTGTAGAGCTTATGAGCTATTTTTAAGGAATATGTAAAAGATATAATTTAGTTTCGTAGTAGTATATAATTTAATAGATTTCTTTACTTTATTTTAACATTTTATCTGTACATATTTTCCTTTTCTTTTTCCTAATTTTCTTCTCAAATTTCCTCTATAACAACAAGTAATTATTTAATTGAATTGAAATTGAACTTCTCCATGGTCGCGGTAGCCTATATATGATATCCTTGTAGAAAGTTTTCCCATCGTGGTTTCATAAATTGAAGACATAATTTAGATTCTCATCATCTCTTATTTGTTGTTTCACTTATAAAGCTAAGAGGGTCCTACTACAGATTCAGAACTGCGGTGACGGATAGCTCCCTCAAATAAAAAGGTGCGATGTGTGGGATCTTCTGTTTTAAGCATTGAACTATTCTTATAACGGCAATATGTGAGCAGATAGTTGAAATCAAAAACTTGGGCTCGATAAATGACAAAATGCAGTTCTGACTTTGCAGAATTAAGCTGCTCTTGGTATGTTTAGAACGCCAGGCAGGTCACAAAACAGATATACATATCTAAAGTCCTGAATACATTTTTGATGAATTATTTTGTGGGCTCCGCTTCAGTTAAATCCCCATAAAACATAAAAATAGCAGGTCAGTCTGTATGTACATATATAAAATCAATCCTTAAGTAATTACTGCTTTGGAGCAATGTTTACAATTTTTAATATTGCAGCATGATCACAAACTTAATTGCAATCAATTCAATTCAAATAGTCTTACAACGAAAAATGTACATACTTGCAATTTTCCCCCGTGGAAATTACTTTTAATTTCGTACCCAGACTCGTTATTGTTAACATACCTTCCTTAAAAATTACCGCCTGACCAAATTCCCATGAATCCAACCATAAATGTACAAAGTCTTACCTGTATGCTTATACACCGAATCGAATGCATGAACACAGTAAACCAGCAAAGAAGTTACTACCATCTTTGATGAACTAACTTTTCCTTTCATTTACCGTCTAATGAAGCATTTTATTGATTTAATTTCTTCGCTTGTTTACTTACAAGTGTTAACCAATCAACCGGATCAAGAGAACTTTGAATAGGATTACGATAACAGTCGCATCGCAGTGTCTTGCGAAGCGTGCAATATTTTGCGCTAAGTAAATTCATTTTGCTCTTAGATTTACGTCATCAAATTGCAAAAAAATTTCAAAGAGATTACGCTCAGTTTATTGAAATATTTTGCAGTGTGAGGTGTTTCAGGTGTCATCGACTTCTTTCTAAGAGAAGTTCATGTCAGCTAATTATGGAAAGGTTTATAATAACAATAGAAATACGTAAGTAAATGCAACCGTTTGAAAAATGGAAATGCTACTGATTTGGGACATATTGCGGAAATGTCTATCGCCGCGTTCAAGTACTTGTAGTATGTATGAACATCAAATTAAGAAGTTCGATTGTTTTATTCGCACACAAGAGAAAGACTTCCGATTACCTGATGCAATCAACAAACCGGACGCATTAATTTGAATTTATAAATAAAAAAAAAAATCAGGTATAGCTCGATTTTGAACTGACGACCTTTTCTAATTTATGCTAACATCGTCCGCGTTCTACCGTTTTGTAATTTGACACTTAAAACTTTTAAATTTGTAATCCCTCCTCCGCAGTTATGACCTGATTGCTTGTCGAACTGTAGAAAATTCGACGAGAGGGTTTTAACTAGGTATGCGATGCGAGTGGAAGTGATTTCTAAACGTATTGTAATGGACGTGATAATAATTACGGATTATCAGAAATATGAAACTCACCTTATGACTTCGAAGAAGGATTTTCTAACTTAAGTGGTAATTTGAATGAATTGTGGTCACAGTGGATATTATTATGTGCCTTATGTTTTACAAAAAATGGTTCGTCTCCTGAAGAAATTTGTCAATCTCTGATTGCCGGCAAATAGTAGATTATATTCCAAATATTAAATGATTATAATACCCTAAGTGAAATCTCTAGGGTATACTAAGTTTGTCAATTTGTTGTTTTCAACACGTAGAAGTAATGATGATAGAGCAAAATAGATTGGAAACCCATACATAATATTAAGTTATTTTAATTTTTGCATGTCCATATGTCCGTCCGTTCGTCTGTCTTTCTGTCCTAACGATAACTCGAGAGGTGGTTCACCTAGAGTTTAAGAAATTGCAGTCTTTTTTAAAACAAATTGTAGATTTAAGTTCAAAAATGGGACAAATCATTAACTCCTTATTAGGGTTGCCATAGACGTATAGAACTGAAATTTTGTACGCGGAGTTTTTATAAAAATAGTAAATACAATATTAAAAATGGTCTAAATTGGGCAGCCCCTTCTTGGTGTTGCCATAAAAAAATTGATTTTTTTTATATGTGCTGTAAAAACAATCAGTCCTAGACGTTTTTATTTCACTGAAAAGTTCTTCAGAATGAAAATGGTTATAAGCATTTTTACTGTCCGACAAACCGTTCTAGAAATAGATGTAAAAAACCACTTTGACAATCAAACTTGCCCAATACGAATTTACATATGGGCATTTATTTAGGGTGTCATAAGTATTGGTCTCATACCAATTCTATTTTTTTTCTTGTTCATTATGAGTTTGTATCGAGAACTATCGAGTCTTGTTTACCAAAATAAGTGACGCTCTCTTAGCCAAGATAATTGACGTTGCCATGTATGAGGATCGAAGACAAAAAGAGAATCAGTTTTTTAAATATATAGTTATAATGGCAAAATTACCTGGAACTGCGGTATCATGAACGCCAACTTCATCGCAATCTTAGAGGTTTTCTTGAATCTTTTTATTGGATCTTCTCCCGTTACATGTAAAATGAGGGCAAGTCGAAATTCTGATCCGAAAAATTCAAACCGAAAAAAATTTAACGTTTCAGTTTAAAATCAATTCTAGTTTTCAATTACTAAAAAACAAACGAATGACATCAGGAGTTAGTTTTGTGAAAAAAAGACCTGGAAATATCGTACACTTTCCGGCCACGATATCTAGAAAGACAAATGCAGAATTTCCAAAATTGACTGCATCTAGAATTGGCAAAATCAAGAAGAAGATTAGAAAAAATGCAAAGCTCGCGGACGCGAATTTTTTTCTGGACTATTGAGTATTGCCTTCTCACTAACTATTTTATATAAATAATGGATGACGCAAATGTCAATAGCTAGAAAAAATAATAATAAGTACTTGGGAGGAACTAATTGAACTTGAACTCGACCTTTTTTCCATTATTGCATTAAAGCCAAGTTCAATTCGAGTTGAACATAGGTACATAAATTTATTTATTTCCCCATAAAGGATTGACTCATTTAGTTTTGCAATTTTACATTATTATATATTATTATACATGTATATATATATCGGATTTCTTCTAGATTTTGATATTTGTAATCCCCTCCAAAAAAAAAACAAAAATCTAATATTTTCTTTATTCTTCAAATACAAACATCATGGCTGAAGTAAAGTAATAAGTACAACTGCATTCTGGGGATGCAAAATAAGAGTGGACATACACGGGCAGAACTGTCGACTTTATAAATCATTGGTCACCTAGCATTTTTCAGACCGAAATCCATGATATAGATTTTACTTATTCTTATACAGGGTGTTTCCTCCATGGTGGTCCATAGAGAGGGAGGTGATAGTACTCACCTAGACCAACAGAAAATTGTATGGCAGGGAGACAGGGGCATATAGACCGTTTCGGAGTTACAGGGTGGTTAAGAAATAATGCTAGCTTTCTTAAAAGGACAGGGTGTACGGTCACCGTCTTAGGCTGATTTTATGCAGAATTTCATGGCCTTTCCAACGACTGCTCAGCCTCCCCTCAGGAGTTATTGTGGTCTAAACTAAAATTTTTTGATTTTGTTACCTTTTTTTTTTAATTTGACTTCTATTTTTTTTACAAAAAGGTCATTAACATAACTTTTATTCATAAAAACTATAAGCTGTAGACTCTCCTCTGTAATTTAACCTATCACACCATATGTGCAAAGAGTTATTAGATCTTAGCCTATTCTCAAACTCAAATGTGTTCCCTTAGTGACTGAAAACTGCGCAAGATAGATCGCAGTATTCACAGTTTCGTAACGGTAAACAGACCATTGAAAACAGTATTTTTCTCCCACCCTTTCGGAAATCTATACAAAATAATATCTATCACCTCAATTCAAGTGACACCACTGTGTAAAATTTTGAGGAACACATAAGAAGTGAAATAAAAATCGACAAAGTAGCAGCGAAAACGGAAAACTCACCAGCTCCGGACTTTTGTCACTTGCTTTTTCTTATCAACAATTTTCACTTAATTCTTAGAATTTTTTAGTTAAAATCTATCTATTCTTCTTTGTTTCCTTTCGTTCGTACAAATTTTACACAGTCCTACTTGATGTCACAAGCATAATAAGGGTGAGTATTAATCTGTCACCATGCTGTCACTTTTGACCTCCTTTCTTGGGATCAGTTTACCCAAATAATACAAATAGCTTATCCCATAATAAATTGATGTTATTAAAATTTTCTCGCAAATATTGGCGGCATGAGCGACTGTATTAAATCACTGCTTTGGCGCTAATTTTTCACCAGAGCTGCTCGATGAATTATAGTCTGATTGTTGATTGCTGAATATTATTCAATTTAAAACAAATGGCTTTTTTATGAACGCAAATACCCTTCGCGAGAAAATGAAATATTCACTGTATTTCTCATGCTATGCGGTGCGTCTCGAAATTTAATCACATTTAATAAGTTTAATCCTGTTGTTTTCATCATTCTAGCTGTGATATTTAAAAGAAATTTAAAGCGGGTTACATTTTTTACCGCTGGATGAAACTTGGCGAAAAGTACTTAAAATAAAATTAACACAATGACAACGTTCAGCGACGGATTATTACCATATATAAACGGCATACCCAAGATGAATAACATAACGTAGGTTTAAGTCATACTTAGCGTAGTTTGGGTACATGTACAGAATAAATAACTACGGAATAATGGGGGTGGGTGGTACTCGAAGGAATAACGACTGTTTCAAGAAAGGTAGAAAACTCAGTGGTGTTTGTGGATGATGCGGAAGGGCATAAACTTGGGCGCATTTTATTCGAATAATCGGTTGAAACAGGTCTGAGTGATTGAATTTGAAAAAAATGATTGATAATTTATTCGATTGAAACTTTATTTCAATAAATTTCTATTCGTTTTGCCGAATAAAAACTTAACTGAAATGAAATTTTATTGGAACTTCTGTTGCGATCAAACGAAGTAATAATTTGTCGATTCTGGTAAAAACCCTACTGGCTGCGCTAAATTAAATAATAAAATGCGTAGTGAAAGGTTAACAGTGTCTACATTGTCTTCTCTTCTCTATAGGTAATAAGATCATAAAACCCGAAAGTGCATTAGTAAGATCAAAGTAGTCCACGGTCTGTACCCTAATTATATAGAAATGCATGTGTTATCACCTTTTTTCCTAGAAAACTTAATGCATGAGTTGAATAGATTGATGGAATTTGAAATTCTTGGTAATACTTAATGTAGGAAAATAGATAGTAAGGTAAAGGTTCCTTGTACTGCACAATTCGGGATAAGATAGTTTACCGCAAGGCATGGAGATGAGTTGACGCTCCTAAGTAAACCTAACAGCTACGAAAAAACAGTGACAACGGATGAAGTGGATCTGCCGCAGATGGATTTAAGTAATAAAGTAATAATTCTGAGAAAAACACTAATAAGAAAAAGTACATAAAAAATTCAAGACTTCAATAAAAATAGATACGTCTACTACACTAGTAATAAACTGCACACATTGAAATTTGGAAAAGTACTCAAAAGTGTTCGCAACATTATAGAACATGAGTTTTAATAATATCTTTAAATATATTAACGGTCCGAGCCTCCTGCAAGCTAGAAGGAAGATTCCAAAAGCGAGCAGCCTGAACAGGAAAAGAACTCTCCGTGATCGTTCTGCTAATACGAGGAATGATAATTTTACGATTACGTGGGGATACCAGATACTGGAAAAATTCCCCGAGATACTCTGACGCATTGCTATTCAAAATTCTACGCTTTAAGTAGTTATCAAGTAGTTATCTAGAGAGCAGCCAAGTAGAGCACTACTGTAAGGTGAAACATGGTCAAATCTTCTGAAGCCAAAAATAAAACGAGTGCAATCATTGAAAGCTACTTAAACTCTTCGCGCCCATCCACTATTTAATTTGCGAAAGATAGAATTTCCAAAAGAGAAGTAGGGCATAATTATTGTCTTTACCAATCTCTGCCTAATGGGCGTATTTAAAATACTCGCCAAGAGCCATAGCCTTCTTAAGGGGAGATATACACCTAGGAGCCGGAAAAAAGGTCATTTTTGTGAATTTTCTCAAGGAAAACTATTTGAAATTTCGGATTGGGGTTTTAATTATCTAAAACTATATACATTCAAAAATATGTTTAATTTTCTTTATTTCAAAATATACAAGGATATTGTATGATCCTTGGAGCGTCGTAAAAAAATCTGCGTATACGGTACCCACTGGCACCTCTTCAAAAATCATAAAAAAAAAAACCAAAAAGATTACAATCTAGTACTTCTCATAGACGATTTTGAAAATATCGATTTATGACAAAATTGCGGACAAGGGGCACGTTCACTGCCACTTCGGTAGCGTAGTCGTTGTCGTAGTGTACCTCTGTCAAACCGACTACGATCGACTATCCTCCTGAGCGTAGTCGAATGTAGTCGACTATTTGGTACATTCAATGTGCGGAGTGAACGATAGTCGTAGTCAAGCGTAGTCGTTTACTGTCAAAATTGGCGGAGTGAACGCTCGGTAGTGACTCGTAGTCGACAAAAAGTCACTATTTCGGTGGCAGTGAACGCGCCCAAGTACTAGATAATGGTGTATAGAATAATCACAAGAAACCTCAAGGCAATCGGTTCATTGGTTTTCGAGAAATTTTGGGTACCGATTTGAAAAACACGTTTGAAAATTTGGGAATGAATAAATCATGAAAATTCACTGTAACGTACAGTTGCACGAACGGCAAGCTACTGACATAACGTGTCTATTTCTGGCAATGAATAACAGTCATATGGTATTTCCGTTATACCTGGAGCCAAGCATGCCCAAAAACACAATAGAATCACAAAATAGTTCTAGACACGCTTTGTTCGAAGGATCACTTGCCGCTACTTGCCTGTCGGCTCGGCGCTGCAAAACACGTTTCACTTTCTCGGGCTGAAACTGGCTTATTTATCGAAATATTAACTTGCCGTTTTCACCAGATATTCGGAGACCTCAAACTTCAAGAAAATTCAAAACTAAAAAAAAATCGATTCTTTCGACCATCTAGGTGTATATATATATCCCCTTAAATCTGCATAGACTTTGCTAAGTAAGACTTTAATATTATCGCAACATTTCATGTCTGAGCACAGAAAAATTCCCTAGCTTGTAACTTAATTGTCTAAAGTCAATATAAAACCACAATTGACCGTAACTTAGTAGCAAGTAGGAGGTTGGAAGTATTGTTCTTATGTAGACTTGCTGACTGTACGACTTTGTTACCCCACCTCACGCTTAAGATCTGCGGAAAGCAGTTATGTTTGTGAAAGCTAACCGGCACAAATGCCAATTCACAACCCGTCCATTTACCCCCGCGGTCAGTAGCCGTTGAAGTGCTTTTGGATCACTACCTACATATAGAAATCCCATGTGGACGAATTAAAGCGATTCCACATTGAACTATACTGGAAACTCGTGCCTGAGGTTGTTCGTATTAAAAACACCGCAGATGATGAGAAGACAGTAGAAATTTTACACTCTTTTGAGGTTGGTTCCGACCCTTATTGGAATGAGAGCCACGGGACTTTTATAAGGATGTTATTTTAATATATAAGTCAGGAAATCCGAAAGCTAGAATTTTGCGGAGAGATCAAGTGGTTAAGCTAAGTGCATTCACTAAAGCCGATACCGTCCTACACCGACGGTGACAGGTCCATTGCTGTTAAGATGGTTAATTTCGGAGGTCGTATTAAACGCATTAATTAATTTTTATTTTAGATTTTAAAGCTCTGGGTATAGATGGATGGCACTTTTTGGATCACAAGTAAGAATATATGCTTGCGGCGGACAAGAATTATCACGGTTGTCTTCTTTACCCCGATTGCTCGGAACTTAAACGATGCGTTCATAGATACGTTTACGTTGAAAGGGCTACAGTAGTGGGTCCAACAACGGATCGTTGGCGTTTCCGTTGAAAGAGAGCAATCTTCTGGTATGTATGCATGGTATCAGAACTACGTTTTGACAACGATTTTTAGAATGTGGAAAAAAAACGGAACACATTCGAATGGCTATACAGATTTCCTCGGAAGGGACAAATAAAGGGACTGATGCTGTTGTGTTGCAATACCAATATCATTTGTCTCCATGAGCACGAATGGACATTTTTAAATCTGCTTTCTATTAAAAAAATAATATAAAAAACACTTCTTACAGGACCTACTGCCATCCATCACGTGTATGCATGAATAAGTGTAGTATAACGGGTCTGCATTCGAAAAAATTTGAAATAAATATAACTCATATCAAAACATTTGAAATGGACCTCAGGTTTTCAGAGGTGTATTGATATTTACACGGTATTTGCTTACTTATCACCACACTTATCTGCCACACATGTAACATCCTGAATAAATCCCCCTCTTTTACCAACCTGTATAAACCGAGAGAGCAGCTCAACAGATTGACAATTATAATATCAATTAAAAACTCCAATTCAATCCAGTTGTTCTACTGTGTTAAAACCACATTAGTAAAAAATCAGTCAAAATTAAAATTTTAATTACATTCCTGAGCTTTTATTGGTCTACATCACAGATAGAATTTTATTGTATTGTATAATTTCAAGGTGCTGTCAGCTCTAGCCGTGAGCACGAGATTGCCTCATCAATCCCAAGCCAAGCACCATAGCATATCATATGTAGTATGTACGTGCTAGTTTAAAAAAAAAGCACCTGAACTAGTAAATAGAAACTTTGGAAGTCCCGTGAATAATAGTAAATATGAACACGTCTGTTGCAATCCAAATGGGGGTAAGCGAATTTGAGTTACGTGAACAAGAGAGCGTTCAGATGATTATGGAGTAGGTAAATTAACATATTATGCAAATCAAGTATCAAGGAAAATATTAGATTTGTCATTTTATTCAAATTTAATAGGAAAATATTTTTTGGATGGCGACGAATGAAACATGTTTCTAGAAAAGAGGTTAGAATTAATGCAAAAACTTCTGGACAACCCTGTATTTTCTTTCATTGTACCGCACTTACCGCAAAAGATATAAGTTTCTTTATTTTGCTTTCTTTATAAACTACATCAACCTTGTAGTGAGTGAAGGTTGGATGCCCATACTTGAATTCAAAAAAGCATATGACTGGTTTAACTTTTGAACAAGAAAGAAGCCTACCTAGTCTAATTTCTAGGGGATCTCATAGTCGCACCTCCCTTACTACAGTGAAAAATTGATAAATATTTACATACAAATATGATTTACAATGTTGCAGGAAATTTATACAGTCATGTAAATACCATTTGTGCCCACACAAGTACACTAATATGTTGCTTCTGACTATAGTTAAGAAGAAGAAAAAAAAAAACATTAACAGATGTGAGCTTTATGAGGTGGCAATTGACAAGTTTTTATATTGTTGTACATCTGAGAAAATGAATCACAATCACACCTTTCACTATGCTCTGACTGGCTTTCTGCTTATTTAAAGCAGACATTCAACTACTGTGACTATTTCGATAAAGAGCATTAACCCCAGTGGTAACCTAAATATAGTTTTATCTATGAAAAAATAGTCCACACTTCACACTATTAGTATGTTTGGAAGAATTCTTGGGTGTATGAAAAACATCATTTTTGTATATTTAATGAAGATAAGATTGAGTCTGAGCTTCGGCTTACTGAAACCGCAAGCGGTATGAGGAGATAACTCAGAAGCCTGAATTTTTTAATTTTTAATATTCCAGTGAATTCATGACGTGCCCTTGTGGTGACTAACAAATTTATCTTATACTGACGTTAGTCACTTTTGTAAACATGAAAACATGCGTTTTTATATTACACAAGGATTTGCATTTGAGATAAATGCCTGAAATGGTTTATACAAATGAGAGCCCAAGTTTATTTTTTATCAAAGTAAAGAGTTCCAAAATAAACAAACTTTTATCATAAGCCATCTTTTATATTTTTAGAGATGTATGTTATGTTTTAGATAGTATAAAATGAATATGAAATGGAGTATGCAATTTAAATGTTGCTTTCCAACGAACGCTGCTATATGTGACAGTCGCTGCACTGTACCGATGTAGAGCTCGTTAAAAAGAATGACATAAGAGAATCATCCCCCCCCCCCAACCTATCAGAAATGTAAAAATGAGTTCATGGGTGCATTCACCGGCACGATAGCGTCTTGTAGTGTAGTGTTAGCGTAGTGTAGTGTTAGCGTAGCGTAGTAAACATATGTCAAGTTACTTTGACAGTTAATTACTACGGTGGTGACTTTGGCACGGTGAACGAAAGAAAGCGTAGCGTAGAGTGTAGTAAAAAATTTGAATTTTCAGAATTCGAGTTTTTTAACATAAAATAGGATCAGGATTTTTGAATGAAGTTACTTGATTCGCCTTCCGCTATGTAATTTCAGCTATTGATGTCTGAAATGCAGCATTTATTTTACCCTATAATTAACTGTTAACTTTTATATTTTTCTCGCTGGAGGCTAGTTTAGCAGTGGTCCTAAGCTTTGTTCCATCCGTATATATTTTACATCAAATTGATCGTGTATTTGGTATCTTGTTACAACTATCAAATTGCCCCACAATTAACAATCTTGCCGTTAAAAGTGTGGCTACTGATTCTCAGTCTATTTAGCCGATTGGTCGGCAGTCTTCAACTTTCTGTTGTTCTGTTTTAATACAAGTCTTATAAACTTTACTATGTATATACTTAGTTCCCACTACCTCTATTTTATTACTTGTTCGGCTAATGTTGAGGTTAATCATACTTTACCATACCATACTGTAGTTATATTAAGTTCCCACTACTTCAATTCTTCTATTACTTGTTTTATTATATGTCAATCATTCTTTACTATACTATAAATATTCTAAGTTCACACTACTGCTATTCTTCTATTACTTGTTTTGCTATAATGTAAATCTATGTAACTTCTATGATATGTTCAAATCAATAAATAAGTAACGTAAATAACGTACCAGAAACTAGGGTAGAAGATTGAAATTGCAATAAAGTCTACACGAATGCGCTTATATTCCACAGAAAAGTAGTTTAAAGCTAATAAGATATAAATTATAATAACACGTGAAATCTTAATATGTCAAAATGCTGTCACTGTCATCATTTTCGGGCACTGGTAAACATTGAAAATTCAATGATTTATTGGGCCTTCTCACACTTGTATTCTTGATGTATTATGCAAACCGGTTTTCTAGAACTTACTGGAGATTTACTTCTTCCTAGAACTTGGACAGACTTGACAGACAAAGCGCTATGAGATCTAGTGAAGTGATTAGCCGATGCGGCTGGTCCTAGTTCTTCTGAATATTTTCCAAAGACAATTCTTTCAGAGACGTCTTCTGTATTCCCAGATTTTATGAATCTGCTATTATCTTTATCTGAAAAAATTGGAATTTTTTTCGAGTTTTTCTCAAAATTATGGTAGTTACTAACACATTATAAACTTGATTTTCTTCTTATAACTACGGATTGGAATATCTCATAGTCCCGTATGAAGACAGGAAATGACTGAATATTATTAAGACATTTAATGAATATAAAACAGTGAAATCCACCACCCCTATTGTGCTGTTGAATTAATACCTATTTAACTTAATGTTCGTCAGGCCTTTGTTAAGCTTTGACTCCTTCTTCTGGACTTCCTACTTGCTTCTCCACTTAAAGATTTCCTAGATTGAAAACTGCTGTTAATCGCACTCAATTTACAATGCAATAAACTCAACAAACAACGAAACCTACCGCAATCAACTGAGGATTGACGCCATTAACGTGATAACCGGCTTTAGCTTTTTGCATTATTAAAGGACAATTTGAACACAAATCCTTCTTTTGCTACATAATAATTACCATCGATCGAACAATATTCATACCAAAATACGTAAATTATTACAACATTATATGAAATTTTAAAATAAGAACTAGGTACACTTCCATTTTACAAGTTTTAAATTTAGCCATTAACTCTGCCGCCTTCTAGTTATACATACAGGAATAAAAAGGCAATTTGCCTTCGCAAAAGAATTTATATACAAATATAATTAATCTATTTTAGGTAATACATAAGACAAATTAACATCACATTTACTCGCGCGCAATAAAAAACCTTTTGAGTTAAATATTAAATCATCAAGACTAGGATAACATAGGATTTCTATGGTAAATCTACGTCACAAGATTAACGAGCACGCCCGTACTAAACTTCCCTACAAAAAATGAATTCCCAAAATTGATCAGGCAAGATACGCACATTATACCTATAGTCAACCCACCTACTGTATAATTGCCAATGTAATATTGATAAAGTTTTGCCTACGCCATACTATCCAGGAGAGCTATTCGAAGCTTTAAGAAAGTAAAGAAACGACGCACAAAACCCGCCCCCACAAGTAAAAACAAAGAAAATTGATTGCTTCTCCCCAAGATAATTGACCTCATCCTGACTCCTATCTCTATCGATTGATGCAAGATGTTACGTTACCAAATGCACTTCATGGCCTGATGCTCATCTCATGCTGATGCTGCATTGCTTTTTATTGCTTTACTGCAGCACAAACAGGTTTTCAGAGATGCACTTAGTACAGAAAAAGTAATCACAATCACCTGAGACACGAGATGAAAAAGGACCGAATAATCAAAAGGGAAACTTCACTGCATAACGTCATTCATGTATTTTTTTTTACAAAATCTTGATTTTCAAAGTGCGCAGTGAAAATATAAGGAGCAAAAAATGAACCATGACACCGTAAGATAGTCGAAATCATCTCGTAAATGTAACGACCTTGACATTTGGAGGGCAAAAGGTTTTAAAACACTGCCCCTGTCGTCTAGACCGGTTTTTACTTAAACAAAACTAAAGATTCATTTATGACGACGAGACTCTTAATTTCATTGGTAGTTACTTACTTATTAAAGGTGGCCTGGTAGTCTTTAATCTGTTTTCGGCTGAACTCATGGAATTCCGTGAAGACATTAACCACCTTAAAGGAGTGTTTAACCTCCTCTCCATTTTCCAGAGCCTCGTTTATCTGTTGTCGGCGATTGAGAAGGTTGCTTAGCTCTGAATCAGCTGACATTTTGGAGAAGGTGCAAGGATTCAGGGTTTTGGGTCAATCGATACGCCACAGAGAATTATATCCAGGAAAAATTGCCGATTTCAAATATATATATAAGCAAAAAAAAAAATTGTGCTAATAATTCACAGTTTCACTTGGCAAACAATTTACACTAGACACATTCTACGAAACACAACAGCAGACTTTACACTTTGCCAGACAAACCGCAACTGATTTCAAAGTTTTCATGTTTTAGCTCAGCCAGACTCAGAGCGCATATCCGACAAATTGTTCGTTCCAACTAGTAAATAAAAATAAGTTTGAGTGCTGTACTAGATGGAGTCAGCCTGAGTGCTGCTGATTGAGGCTGGGCAGCTGAGTGTAAGTAAAAGTAAGTTTGAGTAAAAGTTAACTTATTAGGTATCTTTGTTTGAGTGCTGCTAGCTGGAGTTAGTCAAAGTGCTGTTGGCTGGGGTTGCCCTGCAGATTACTCTCATTTGGCATTTTTAATGTTCAATCTAGCTTTTATAGTTCTGTAAAAGCATAATTTTACAAAAATGGTAACAAGTCTACTTTTTTCTAATTTTAAATATATTAGAAAAAATTTATAATTGCTCTAATGTCGACACTTTACGCGGAATAACCTTTCAAAAACATCTTGACTAGAAAAATAGGTTGATTTCACCGTTATTTGTGATCTGAACTGCAATACAAAGTACAGAAAATCAGCGAAGTATGACTCCAAATTTCTTTGTAATAATAGCTTGAAATCAATCTCATATAATTTTTCTCGCCTTTTTGAGAATGAAGCTTGGAAGCTTTTAAGACCGTTAAGATAAATATAAATTATTTTTAAATACATAAATAACTCATAAATTTTATCTCATTTTAATTAGCTGCAATCGTTTGAAAATCTGATTCATATAAAAGTAGATATTATTTGACTATCAGAACCAGCTTAACATAAGCTCGCTGCATGGACACGTTTAATAAATAAACGGTCAACAATACATGCGTTTCATCACTTAGTCGGTGTTAGTATTAGTATGTTAAACTAAACATAAACCAAACACAGGGAGTGCATTCCAAAACATAGCTACAGTTACTATAGCTGACTTCAATCGTTCCAAAACCCAGTAGTCAACTAAATTATGTCAGCTGAGTTGACTTTTGCGCGTTCCAAAACATCTGAAGTTGACTAGAATAGTCAACTATCCCTGACTATGCTCTAAACTGCTAGTTATCTAATATATAAACCGTGACGTGAGCTGTAAATTGAAATATTTTGTTTGGCGCGCTTTTACAAACGTTTTGCGAAATTTATTTATTTATTTAATTTTCTCTAGATCATTTCGGATTAACACACAGTAATAAAATATTAATTTTAAGTATCAATAAAATTATACAATCAGTATCAATGACAGTTCTAATACTTTTAGCTTACTCAGATCGTTGCAAAACTTCATACAGCTTTAGTTAACTGCAGACAACTTGACATAGCTCTGACATAGCTACAACTATAGCTGCAGTTGTGTTTTGGAACGCACTCCCCAGATGAAATGATATGCAATACGACATAGAAATAGAGAACTAATAACCCCACGGTTACACCTGCAAGTACAGCTTGCATGCAAGCCTCCCTTCCAACACGATTTTTAACTTGACAGCGGAAGGCAGTTCGGTTGATGTCTTATCAGCTTGCATGCAAGTTCATTTAAAAAATGGCATTGAGACGTAAACTCTTGCGTATATTGGAAAATTATGGCAATAAAGGAAGCATCACAATGATAAAAACCCAAGAAAAAAGGAAAATGAAGGTGTTGGTAAATGATGTATTGCAAATAATCCCAGAAAATTTCATTTTCCCGGTATAAATTTATGAATTTTTCTCAAGCATTTCGTTTCCGCCATTTTGAAAATTGTATAAATGTCAAATTACTATCTCCCAGCTGCCATGGTTTTTCAGCATGCAAGTTCGCTGAAAGCTGTACTGCCAGCATGGCAGTAGAGGTTACACGTGCAAGAAGTATGGCAGTGCAAGTTGCATGCAAGCTGTACTTGCAGGTGTAACCTCGGGGTAAGTATTATATAGACGTTTTTTAGAACATGCTTAGAAACGTCAACGACAAAATACTCAGCATTAGTATTAACAGTAATGCACATGCGATTAATGGGTTCGTACATGCAAAAGTTGGATCTTGCGGAGTTAATATGCAACATAGGTAGTCTTCTCAAATTGTGTCCACTATCGCGGAAAGAGATTTTACTAAGTAACAGGGAAGAATCAACATTCGCGTTTAATGCACAAACGTTACATCGGCAACCATGCGACGTTTTCAAGCGAGTGCATATTCAAAAGCTTCAAGCGATCCTCATAAGGTGGAAGAATTAATGAATTATTCCAGGGTAGGTGTCTGAGAGCAAATCGTATAAAGTTTCTCTGAACAGACTCGATGCGGTCGATGTGTGTACCGTAAAATGGAGACCAGACCTGGCTACCGTATTCGAGAAGTGGTCTCACAAAGCAAGTGTACAAACGCAATGTTATGGTAGGATTTTTTTTCCTCCAACCACCACTCTCTCCATCACTCTAATTCTAGCATGACTCATCAAATATACTTATTATTATGTTTGAACCACTTCTAAGACAGCATCTAGCTGGTATTAGAGAAGGGTACTTATTATTATTATAATGACTTTATTTTAGAGCTCAATTATTTTATAGAAGTCTTTTGTTCCTGTTTTTTGTGTGCGTTTTTCAATTTCCGATTATTCATATCATTCATTATTCAAAAGCAGATTTCAGATGTATGTTAAGTTCATTCTATCAACCTCGCAGTCAATGGGCTAGGCCTTTTAGCTTAGAACTGAATACAGTAAAGCTTGAGCTTGACTTGATAACTTCAGGAAGCTCGTTATAGATTTTGGTCGCCGTATATATAAGTCCTTTTCTGATTCTGTTTGTTTTAGGTTGCTGTACTCGTAGTTTTTTTCTATTCCTCGTTCGATGGCTATGTATACTTATGTGTGTGTCTATTCGTATATTTGTTTTGATGAGTCCACATGCAACTTTATGAATAAATTTAGCTTTTTCAAGGTAAATCATTTGATTAATGCTTAGAGTTTTCGTATGTGCGTGTAACTCCGTTCAAGGTGTTCTCCAAGGCATACTGAACAGGATTTTTATGGCTCTATTAATTAATCTCTTCACCCTAATTTTTTCGGATTGAATGCACTGACTTCACGCCAATAATCCATATCTAATATGCGACGCTATATGTGCATTGTAAATTGCAAGGGCTGTATCATTATTTAACCTAGGGCCTCTTCGCAATACACCTAATATTCGGTTGATTTTGGAAGCTATTTCGTCGACATGCCTGCTCCAGTTGAGTTTCTCATCAATATTTATACCTAGATATTTCACCTCAGTTACTCTCTCTATTTGCTTGGAGTTAATGCTCAATATTGGATAAATCTCAGCCTTGTTTCGTTGTTTAAGCACCATGTATTTTGTTTTGAGAGAAAGTTTGTTACCATTTGTCCAATTTGTTAATCTTACCATATCATCTTGTAGTTTGTTTTCCAACTCTTGCTCATTTTCGGCGTAATAAATCAAATTTGTATCATCCGCAAATATATGGTACTTCCCCATTAGACCGGCAGATGAAATGTTTGTTATATACAACAAGTATAGTGTTGGTCCTATTATAGAACCTTGAGGTACACCCGTGCGAAATGGTAAGGAAGTGCTGAGTGTTCCATTTATCTTAGTTCTAACCTTTCTGCGTGATAAATAATCTTTGATTAGATCATTAGTTTTACCTCTTATGGTCAACTGTATCGAAGGTTTTTCGTAGATCGATAAACGCAACGCCCACATACATACCCACGTCTAAGTATTCATTTATCATGTGTAATGGCCGTATCCGTACCACATTTCTCTTGAAATCCTTATTGCTTTTTATCAAATCCCTCACTGGCAGAGATAAATTTTTTTATTCTTGTATCTAATAGTTTTTCGTAGATTTTTCCTATTATACTTAAGAGTGAGATTGGACGATAGTTACTTGGGTTTGTTGTGTCACCTCCTTTGTGTATTGGGATAACAAGAGTCTCCTTTAAACAATCCGGGTATTCACCTTTCAGGAACGCTCCATTGATAAGGGAGGACAAAGGCTCACTTACCACTCCCACAAGAATATTTAGGTCTTTCGCCGTGATGCCATCGATGCCAGGTGCAGAATCCGTTTTTAAATTCTTAATTATGTATTGTACTTCTGCTGTGTCTGTGGGTTGCAGGAACATGCTTTTATCATTGTATGAATTACGCACATATGGATTATTTGGGATTTTGTTGTTTAAATTAAATCCAATTTCATTGAAATGTTTATTCAAATGAAGTTATATCAAAATTACTATTGTATATTTCTCCATGGTCCTTCAATTCTCGAATGTAAGTTTCCCTAGTTCCTCCATCCCTATTCAGTATGTCGTTATTTATTACTTTCCAAAACTTGCGCGGATTACTTCCGGCTTCTCTGAATTTTCTATTAATATATTCCTCTTTCGTTTGTCTTATTAGTTTTGTTACCTGGTTCTTAATTTTCTTGTAGTGGTCCCTTAATCTTGTGTTACCAGGATTATGCAGCATGTTGTTATAAGCATCTCGTCTTTCTTGCATTGCACTGAGTATACTGTCAGTAATCCATTCGTTACTTATAGTCCGAATATTTTTATATCTAGTGTTAGCTTCCTTTGGACTCATTTATAATTCTAATGAGTTTTTCTATACTAAGTTCCGGTTCTATGTTCAACTTATACTGCACCATAGATTTGAAGCCACTGTTATTTGTTTTCTGCATTACTTTCGTTTTCAATCGTTTCTTCTTAACGGATATACCATTCACTGTCATAATTAACAGTGCGTGATCGGTGTAAGGAGCATGGTCCATGTTTAAGGATACCTCATGGTTTGATAGTAGGTCAGTAGCTCCGTGATCAATTATTGTGCTGCTCTGATCCGTAATTCTAGTAGCATTCATTGGAAGTAACTTATTTACAATATTGAATCCCAGCGATCTCAAGCTGTCCATATACTGTTTACATACTATATTAGTGGATACCAGAAGATCTATATTTGTATCACCCATAAATATAAGGTTTTTATTAACACTTAGTATACTTTCAAGTCGCTCGTTGAAGTCCACAGCATTTTCATTTGGTGATCTATATGTACATTGTTAATAATTTTTTTTTTATTTTCCCATGAGATTTCAGCAAGCATTGTGTTGTAGTCAGCTTCATTTTTGAGTTTTCTGAATATTACAACATTTCTGAAAAACACTACTGAACCACCCCCCCCCCCCCCCCCTGTTATTATTCCTACAATTGAAAATAGGTTTATATCCAGGAATACTATAATACTTGGTTTAATTTGTATATAGCCATGTTTCATTGAGAATTATTATATGTATGTCAGTGTATATCTTGGCCATAGCTTGCACTTCATGCAGTTTATTTCTCAAACTACCGATATTTAAGAATAAAATATTCAATTTTTTACTACCAGGCATTTTATATGGTCTATTTTCTGCTTCTTTTCTATTACTCGTCTCATGTTCAATAGCTATATAAGATAGCTTAATTCCACACTGTTAACACTTAAATTTGATATCGAAATTAAAAAATTATATTAAATTAAATTAATTAAAACTCCCACTACATAAAAATTAAAAATTTGCGAGAGATCAAAAAACACGCCTGTACTGAACGCACTTAATTGAGTTGACTTGTAGATTTGAAAACTCTCGGGACCAACGTTTTATAAAACCCAGCATAGAACTACTCTTTGATACCATATAGTTTATATGGGAGATAAAATTCAATCTGTGGTCACATTTGACACCCAAGCCACACACAGAGTCTACATGGCGAATCGAGGAATCCGAGAACAACGGGCCAAAGTGACTCCCTTGAGGTACGCCAGACGAAGCCTTCAAGACTCTAGAGATAGAATGGCGGAATAAGATTTGATATGTTCTGTTATCTAAATAAGACTGTCATTTTAGAAATGTTGAAGGAAACCCACACTTTTCCATTTTAAAAGGTATCACGGACTGAGATAACTTGTCGAAGGCTTTACTAAAGTCTGTATAAATACAATCTGTCTAGTAGCCTTTTGCAAACCCGCAAATGGTATCCGAGACAAATTTCAACAAGTTAGTGGTTGTAGATCTGCCCGAAATAAATCCATGTTGGTTTGAAAAGAGCAAATTCTTACATGAAATCGATAGCTGAGAGTAAATGATAGATTCGAATAATTTGGGCATACAAGATAATTTTGCAATAGGCCTATAGTTAGAAATTTCACGTTTACTACCTTTTTTGTGAATAGGTATGATGAAAGAGTTTTTCCATAGCTGAGGGAAACAACCACTATCGATTGATTTTTGAAATATTATTTTAAGCGGCGCTACCAGGGCAAGGTAGCACGACTTAAAGAAGGCTGGAGGGATTCCATCAGAACAAAGCTATAATTTATCTTAAACCAAGTAAGTATTGTACCCTATGGATTGCCAATGTAAAATTTTAACCCGCTATAAGTAAGGCAGTCTCACTAATATATAAAAATAAACATTAAAAACAAAAATTTGTCGATGACAATACAATGAAATTACTTTTTCTGTACCTTTATCAAGCGGGTAGACGACCATACAAAAATCGAAATGCTAAATGCTTTTTTTCCCGAACTGGGCGAATGTGGAACAGTCTTCCATCTTCTGTCTTCCTTCCGGTAAAAAAAAACGGAATCTATGCATAGACATACGTAATCTAATTCGTTTTTATATACCATTCTTATTTCTATGCGTAAAAACATATATGACAACTTAATATAAACGCGATGTACGTAGTTGACCTGATACAGCGTAGCATAATTTATTCTTGTCTTTAGGTCAAGTGAAGAGAGCATTTAACTTCATTAACTGCATTTACTAAGTGAAGAAACTCCTTGAGAATGTTGATGTGAATCGATGAAACCTCGGAGGGTATAACAATATATTCATGGATTACTTAAATTTCCCACACTCTACTTGTAAACAAAAAAAAACATTGCATTCTACTTTTCTTTTAATTACGAAAAAAAAACATTTTAAAAAAAATCGACTTCATTATAGTTTACCAAAAATTAACTCTTTAATTAGTAAACACAATTTATAGTCACTGAGCTCAGTGACTATTGGATGAAAACTTTCAATATCTGCTGGTGCTCAGATAGGTACATTTTTTTTGTTTTTTTTTTTTTTTTTTTTTTTTGTATCGCTCCTAGAACTGTCGACAAAAAGTCCAGTTAATAAATTCTGAATGACTATAAAGCACGCTGAGCAATTTGGAATTTGAGCTGAGGATATTGTTTAGATTTTATAAATTAAAATTAATTATCTTGAGTGTCAGTTTAGATTACGTTACTTGCACAAAACATGGACTATCTGAAGTATTTGAAGTCAAAATTCTTGCAGCCTGAATTAGAAAATTTGTTCGAAGATGGACAGACTTTTGAAAATTTTCTAACAAGTGCAGATCCTAAATATTGTAAATATTTGTTCATTCAAGTAAGTACATGCTATTAGATTAGTTTACACAAGTTATATACGCGTTTAAGAGTATAAATTATATTTCAAATTTTTTGGTTTAATAAGCTTTGTTCTGCCCCAGCCATGCCGTAGACTCAGCATTGAATTCAGATTTATGTTTTTTGTCTGCTTTTAGACCCTAATAATTACTATGGGAATCAATTTAAATTTTTGAATAATGACACCAACACAAATTATTTTAGCCCCAACTTGGCAAGAAAAAAACTCGTGTTGCTTTAAATCTGTGTGCATTGAAAATTTTTACAAACACGAGTGAGCATATTATGTTTGAACGAGGAAGATGTCGAGAGTATTCGTCACATGTAGTCTCAGGTTAGATGTGTTAATCTACTAGGCAAACTCTTCTTCCATGATTTGGAGGAGCTCGCAAGCTTCTGAATTATTGAAATTTTTACATTCATACTTTTACGGCTGGTTCTTCCCTGCTTTCCATAGTCATCCCTCAATAGAGGACAACAGGTAAGATATCACGCGTGGTATATAGAAGATACCTTATTTTAAATAAGTTCAAATGCCAACACAAACAGCAACACCACCCTGCTTTGCTGCAATATGACGAAAATGTTTCGAGTGTCTGCCATACCCTATTTACTCCATACAATGACTCAGGCGGATGTGGGATCACAGCGGACCCTCCCAAAGTCTATGTGAAAGTCCTGGGAATTGCACCGCCAGTTTGACCTAATCTAAAAAACTCATTTAGACCTTGGAAACCTCTCCATTACTGTATCTAACTGAAATCTTTGTAGGCTATTTTACAATTCCTGCCTGGGAAACTATTGCATATTTACATAACATGTGCTATCTATTGTTTGACTTTCCTTACCTTAATCTATAGTACTAATATTACTTTCTGCCGCAGTCTGTTCATTGCACCTTTGCTATGCAATTTTGTATTCTACTGATAATTCCAACTATTTTTTACTTACTCGATGTACCTAAACGTAACGTTCTATTTTATTTTATTCTAACACAAAATTAACACGATTCACAATCTTCTTTTTCAATCTTATAATATGTACTTATAATACTATTATTTTATACTCGATGTACCAAACGTTGTAACATAGCTTTCTTTAATAAATTAAATTATGTCATGTGGCTGCTGACGAGTTGGCCTGAATTTTGATTTCGAAAAACCCGTGCGTTTCTTCTGTAAGCTCATGGCATACTGTTTCTGGTTTCTGCTAAAACTTAGTAGAAAGAGTAGTTTTAAGTTACATAGAATAAAAATAGAAAAATCATTTATTAATGAACCTCAGCTTACGCTACGTTACAACGTTAGGTACATCGAGTAATTAATAATTGAACTTTATTTCTACAATAATTATTATGAATTCGTTTTGTATACCTTTGTCAATGTCCTAAGTAGAATAATTAAATTTTTCATGGCATCATAAGCTCAACAATTCACATATAAAAAAAAATAAATAAAACAACGACAATAGTCCGTCCGCTATCCGTCCCTTCCACAAATTTTGCCATTGCGATTGCGACTTTCCAGTTACCAGTTCCACTGTGTTGACTCACGGAAAAAATGGCGGCTATAATCTCGAATCGAATCTCGGCGTTCTGATTCTTTTCACTAGCATTTTCTATGAAATAAAATAGTCTAAATAAGTTATACTAGAATTCTACTAACTCGAAGGAATGAAAATCAGCTGGCTGGTACATACTTCAACCATTTTACGAATGATGTATGAAAACGGATAAACAAAAAGATTGACAATTTGTGGTAACGTCACAATTTTGTCTGCAGCCTGCAAACTTAATCAGTGTAGAATCAACGACTCTAATTGCTTTATGGTCGTTAATCAGTTTATCAAAAATAGTTTTAGACGATCATTATACGGGGAGACACTTTAAAATGATGGTAAGCAATGATTCAAGGGTCAGAAATATGGGTGTACTTTGTCCGGGAAGTAGTTAATTAAGGGGCGTTTATATGATTTGCCTGTCCCGCCCGATGTAACGCATGTTTATTTAATCAGCTCTGTATATATGTGGCTTTATCTTTTACAGGATGGAACAGACGATAATGGGAGTATAGATCAGGATGTTAACCAATCTGCCCAAACTCCAACAACAACGGCGGATGTAACAGAATCTGAGACTCCTTCACAGCCAGCATCTACTACAGCGGCAAGCACTCCAGTTCCTCTTGCTGATAATAGCCTTCTTGTAGATATATCTGATGCGCTTAGCGAGAAAGATAAAGTCAAGTTTACGGTGCATACAAGAACTACGCTTCCTGGTTATGCTAAACAGGACATGTATGTTATGCGTCAGCATGAGGAATTTGTATGGTTGCATGATCGTTTTGAAGAAAACGAGGAATATGCGGGTTACATTGTAAGATAACTTTTTAAAACATTATTTACATATCTGTAAAGCTATTCTTTACTATAGATTCCACCTTGTCCTCCAAAACCAGACTTTGATGCTTCTAGGGAAAAACTACAGAGACTGGGTGAAGGTGAAGGTAACATGACCAAAGAAGAATTCAAGAAAATGAAGCTGGAGCTAGAAGCGTAATATTAGATAATTTAATTTTCAAAATTAACCTAAATATGTCATCTTTCCAGAGAATATCTAGCAACATTTAAGAAGACTGTTGCAATGCATGAAGTATTCTTATCACGTCTTGCCTCTCATCCAGTTTTTCGTAGTGATCAACATTTGAAAGTATTTCTAGAATACGACCAAGATCTATGTGCAAAGCCCCGCAAAAAGATTGATATTTTCGGTGGACTTGTAAAAAGTTTAGGGAAAACGACAGATGAACTTTATTTGGGAGCAACTGTACGGGATGTTAATGATTTCTTTGAAAATGAATTGCAGTTTTTGACAGAGTATCATGGCCATCTCAAGGAAGCTGCAGCACGTACAGAGAAAATGACGAATAAACACAAGGATGCGGCTGACTGTCATGTTAAGGTTTCCAACAACTTGATGCAGTTATCTACTGCCGAAAAAGGAAGCATGGAAAAGTTTCTCGCTAAAACTGCAGAAATTTTTGAAAAGATACGGGTAAGTTCTCAATGTCCATTTTGAAGGAATTTTGTTTATTGTCTATTATTCAAGTTAATAGTGATTGGTAGAAAGAATGGAGAATTTTGAATCTTCAGAGGCACAGATTCTTTCGAAAAACTCCTCATATTCTTCAACACTTTGGCGTCTATAAAAATAGCATTTTTGACGAAAATTTGAAAATTCAAGGAAATTATTTAATTAAAACTAAAGTAAACAAAAGTCATGCTAGAAGTTTTCAAAGTTTTGCTTAATTTAATATATTGAAGCCGCTCAAGATTAATTTAGTTTCTCCTACATCGGAAGACGCCACTTTTTTGTTCTGTGCTAGTTTAACGAGCTACTCATTTCAATAAAAGCGGCACTCGAAAAACAATTCAGCTTCAGCAGTTGGCCTATGTTGAGCATTCTGCTAATGACCATTAGAAAAAGAAAACGAACAGATTTTTCTCCAATATTATATAGAGCAATAGGAAGACAATCAGGTCTACCAGGGTTTTTTTTTCTAGTAAAATTAATCGCATCGAATATTCTTCTTCAGTGTCAATCAAAAATAACCTGCAATTGCCTTTTATTGAATTCAATTCGATATAGATTTGATCGAATTCCCCGGTAGGCCTGAATGAAGTGATTATAGAGTTAGAAATATATGAAGGTATAAATATATAATACATGTATGCATGTAAGAAGGAACAACGATTGCAATATAGTTGTCTCAGTGCTTAACTGTTAGACTAGTACAGCATTTTTAACCTGGGTTCTCTACTCTCTGTCACATCTTAAAATAAATCAAGAGAGGAGTATAAAATATATATAATATTGACAATCATATGATCAAACGTAGGTAGTTTTAGAAAAGTTGCTCTAATCTTCTGTAATTATGTGCCTCACACATACATATATCCCTGCTAGGAGTAGCATCGCAGTATCCATGCCTCCAGTCGATGGATCGACAGAAAGAATTCAGTTTGTTATACAGAGTATCATTGTTTGTTGCTATTACAGATATTGTCTCTTTGGTAAGCATGTTGAAAAGCATAGCAAGCTGGTCATTAATTGTCTTTAAGAACAGGTGAAAAAATCGATGGTTCATGGCATTAAGCTCAATATATCGTGTTTGCGGCTATCGTCAGTGATACTAGGAACTGAGTCTACATGAAATAATTCTTCCTACGTATTGAATGCTATAGAACTGTGAAAGTGTTGAAATTCAGAATTATTAAAATAACTATATTTGTAGTACCCTTGCTTTAATGATCGAAATATTTTTTTTTTATTTTTAGAATATGGAAGCTCGCGTTGCTAGTGATCAAGATCTTAAATTAGGTGACACTTTACGGTATTATCAACGAGACAGTTATGCTGCCAAATCTCTTCTAATTCGTCGTTTAAGGTGCTTGGCAGCATATGAAGCTGCAAATAGAAACTTAGAAAAAGCACGTTCAAAAAATAAGGATGTACATGCGGTAAGTGAAAAGTTTCTTCTTAATATACATGTTTGTAAATTTTATGCACTGTTGTTTACTGGATGTATTCATGCCGGGGACTCAAGTCGAAGCTTATTTTAACTCGATCCAATACGTTGTTCAGATTGACTAAAGTCATTCAGCGCCCTCGAGAAAATGGCAAATTATATCAACTGATTAATGCAAAAAGAAAAAAACGAATTAATTAGCATTGGGCCTAGATTTAGCAATCATTATGTATGGTCAATAGATTAAAAAAAAAAAAAAACAAGTATAAGGGACGCGAAATTCCCTCAACCGTCACTCATAATACATTTGATAAACGTGTTGATATAGCTTGTCTTCTTTTCATTTTTAAGAGTTACCAATATTTGCTGCTGCAATCATCTAAATAATTACATACTCAATAGGATCTAATTACTTCGTTATATTTGTTTAAATCGGTAACTGTCAACACAGTAGCGGAATCTCTCTGCAAGATAGCAGAGTTGCTTGACGGAGGAATAGGTTCATCAGAGTGTTTGGCCGAGAAACGGTTCAACTGTTGATTTCCCAATCAGCCTGATTGGGGCCGGGCAACTTCAGGACCAGAAATATCCGGAAACGAACCAAGTTGTCCTTATGACGGCCTGATGGTTGCAAGGTGATCTTGTGGCTGAATGCAGCTTTTCGGTTCTGACAACCAAGCCATCCTTATGACAGCTTCACTGCTACAAGAGTGGCAGCTTCGAGCTGTTCCAGTGGTTGCATGTGCCTCTTCAGTTCAGGCTGTCCCTCTGATAGTCTGGACTGGCACCAATCCCAGAGAAGGGTTCCGTACCCAAAGGGTAAAAACGGGAACCCTATTGCTAAGCCTAAGATGTCCATCCGTCTGTCTGTCACCGGGCTATTATGTCATGAATCGCAATAGGTAGACAGTTGAAATTTTCTTCTCCCATAGTGTTAAATTTTGTACGATGGTACGGCACCTTTCGTGTGCGAATCCGACTCGCACTTGGCCGATTTTTTTTTTTTTTTTTTTTTTGAACCATCGGTTGTGCGATCTGGAACGAAAGTGGTGAATGAGACAAATGGAAAAATTAATCTGTTTATGGACAAATGCGTAATTGGACCTAAAATCTCACCTGGACTCTGCACCGTTGAATCAAACACCACCCGCACACTATAGCATCCCTATGATTTTATAGTGAGTAATCTGTTTCTTAGCAGAATGCATCGACCATTGCAAGGTAAGGTGGTAAGCAGTTGAACATGTCTATACTTCTCTTCAGTAGGCGATTCGATAGAATAAAACATCACATTCTCCGATTTTTGTACTCTGCTAACCCTTACATCTTCTTAAAGTAAGCCAGTTCCATTGGAAAGGTAAAGAGCTCTCCAGTCGTGGTTTACCAATGATTAGCATTCTACACGTAGCTAACGTTCGTACGTGTGGTATCATCATCTAGAGAAAATATTGACCATCCCCAGATTACAGTCGCCGATGATAGCAATCGTGCTTATCCGCCTTGGAAGCTTGGGCCTACTAGAGCTATATTCGAGCTTCAGATAGCAAGCTCCTGGTATTCTGATCAAGTTGACACGATTGGCTTTACACAGTTTATCAAAAGCACTTTGAGACTTCCACACAAGATTTGACTTCACCGCAGCATACATAAGAGATTTTTTGGAGTTTGAGCGTCGGATAAAATAAAATATACTTTTGTTATTTAAATTTTTTCTTCAGATACTCGTAGGCACTATGGTATACTATGGTCTGAGCACGATGGCTCTATGATTAGTGGGTGGTTAGTATTCACCCGCTAATCATATTCGATACGAACCGGGTGACAATGGTAATATCCAGCGCCTCTCTTTTTAGGCTTTTATCGAAGATAGTCTCAGATCCACGCTTCTTTATCTCTCTTAGACCTCTTGAACTTACTACTCACCAATTTTTATAGAGTACAGGTTTTTTGCTTATCTTTAGTTCTCTAGCCAGTAGAGGTTCTATGACGACTTTATGGGAATATGAACAGCATACGTACATACAGGCGCGATTTATAAATTAGTAATACCTTCTTTAATAAGATTCACCAATCAATATCGTCATACAAATTTTCGTTGACTCCGCTAACAGCTGTATCAAATGTATAGTTGCCAAATTATAACTTACCCTTACTTCCATCTCTCGTGTTGTTCGGCAAACCGATGAATTTATTATGATACAGTGTTGCCATGCATTGTAAAGCAGACGCGACAACTTTTTCATTTGAAGATCACATTTGGATGGATGGGGATGAGTTGAAAACAGATTGAGACACCTACGGGGTTTCTAGAACGTAGGTAAAAAAAAGGCCCATTATTCACCCTCCAGCAATTTAAGTGCCAACGCTCTTACGAAGTTCATGTAGAAGATGTGACCGAAGGAACATGTAACGCTTTCCGGAAAGGGCGGGATATGACAGACAAGTCTCATCCTGTGTAGGCGACCCCTAAGAAGTGACTGTCCATTAAGAATAGAGACAAGCACCCTCAGAGTAGGTTTGTTAAGTTTCAATAGCTTTTTCGTTGAACTTGGGTTAGGTATATCTCACAGTTCCTTTTTAGTTCTACCCGAGGGGCCGTCTAACCAAAGTTGCCTGTGTTGGCAGTCACCACAAACCGAAATATTAAAGACAAGGTGTTTTGGTGCAATCCTGATTGTGGGGGCGGTGGTGCCTCCAAGGCTGCTCAAAGACGGGCAAACTCGTCCGCCTTTTCATTTCAGCTAATATCGTTGTGACCTGGTATCCATAGGACGAGAAAGAGAGTCCAGAGATGTTTTACACTCCAATACCAATTTGGAGGTTGTAACGACTTTGACAAGGCCGTGATTTCTATTCTATTAAATTAAGTACTATGAGTAGTAATACAGTTTGTTTGATGAACTTGAAAATCTCAATTTACTCGAATCGTCTTAAGTCATCGACATGAACAATCCGCTTGGTGTGTATACATTTTGTATGGTACCCTGTGGTCTCCCGTTTAATTATTATTATTTTTTTATCTATTATCACCTTTCCTGGCAGCACTAATTAAATTCATGTTAAAAATATATTTTTGTCCTTATAATGCAGCCACTGGAAGTCCAAGAGGTATAATTGTATACTAAATATCATCACATCTACACTCACTTCATTGTTAATGTTTTTTTTCTAATAACGCAAACAATTGTTTTATTTAATTCTAGCGTTAAATTAAAAATATTTTTATTCCAATTTTTTCTTTTTATTAAGGCTGAGAATGCACAAGCTGAAGCGTGTGAAAAATTCGAAAAAATGTCTGCCTGTGGGAAGGAAGAGTTGGTTGGGTTCCGCAATAGACGAGTAGCTGCCTTTAAAAAATCGTAAGAGTTTTATTAATGAATTAAACAATATGCAAACTTATTTTTTAAATTTCAGTTTAACTGAATTATCGGAGCTAGAAATAAAACATGCGAAAGCTCAATACGAATTTCTTCGTCAGTCTATCATTGCTTTGCAAGAAATAGTCTGAAATTGTTTTATCACCATCAGTAGCCCCAAAGAAATATATTTCTCGGTAATAATTTAAGGAAAAAATCGAATGTCTTTTGTAAACCCTATTAGAGAAAGAAAAGAAAAAAGAAAAAAAAAACAAATGAAATTTAACTTGAATAACATTCGATAAAAAGCAAATAAAAATCTTTTACACATACTTGAGATAAAAAACAAAAACGAAAAACAAAACAAACATTTTTAGAGGTATCTATATAATGAGTCCTTGCTAATCAAGCATAACAACGCTATTAAGGATGAGATTTTGTTTAAATTCCGCGAATTTATTGTTATTAAAACTGGAAATGGCGAAGATTACTATCATTTAGGCCAGCGATCATACCGCACGTGTTTGTACATTAAAAAAAAAAACTGAACTATTGTTTAATATTATAGGAACGTTGTAATATTTTTATAGCAGAGTAATCAACAACTTGTCGTTTTTGGTACATAGTCAGAGCTTTTCAAGTGTTGTTAAGTCATTTTTTTTTTCAGAGAAACTCTGGAAACGATTACCATGCATTCCTTAATTGTTTACGTTCTTTTGCTGACTTAATTGCTTACTTGTTACCTCTGATAATTGTGTAATTTCTATTATATATATTATATATTTTTGACTGTGTAACTTTCTTTCCGTACTTTATGTAGAAGTATAATATACGTTAATGGGAACAGATCTTTTTTTAATAAATTGCAAATTGTATACGATGCTTTTATATTTGCAATTCTTCCTTTTGTAGCCCCTCCTAAAAATTACTGGCTAAAACTAAATTAGTGGGATCAGTTCCTTCCAATATATAAAATTAAATTCAATTGGCATCACTCAGTTTCCAAATATGTATATGAGGATTCTTCAAAATTCGGAAACTTCAAAAGAAAGGCAAACAATAAGAAGAAAAAAATTCTTATCACAATACAGTCTAATATTCAATCTACGACTTATTATTCCGATAATGCTTCTTGAATTTTAATTTATTATTTTTTATTATTCTTGGAATTTAATTTATTATTTTAATTTCTTAACTGAAACCTTTTATCATCGAAGAAACAAAGCTTTTTTTTATTAATTTTTCTTCTTTCTATTATAATAATTACATTGTTTTATTTGTTTTTATGCTACTTATTTACTTTTGATTATTTATATCCTGAATTTGAATTATTAAGTATTTCTTGTTTTTTTCCTCTTCAATTATTTCTTTCAGCCTTAGTCTATCTAGTAAGTTTCCTCTTTGCTCAACTCTCCACTCATATCTTCAAGTTGCATTTTTATCCAAATTTAAATTTAAAAATTCTATTATTAACAACCCAACTTCAATGCTGGATTCTTATGGGAACCTTTTGCAAGTGCGGACTGCGATCGGGAAGCTATCGGACCTACGAGGGCTTATTTGCCTAGGAATTACAGATTCCATGCGATCCAAGGAAATAGCCGACCTTGAAATCTACTTAACTTGTCACCTCTGGGTCTTGTCATTCAGGCAGATTCCAAAAGCACTGTGTGTGGATTGCGCTCATGTTGGGGGATGTTGGAAAGACGGCTGGAGTAGTTTTTATCTAGCGAGTGGGCTAAAACGGGAAAACCGTCTGGCACGCATGCAATTTGATGCGATGGTAATCGAACTACGTTTTGGCCATCGTTTTTCTGTGAGTTTTCCTGTTGAGAAGGCGTGGACTGAGAGGAGAGCTTATCAAGCCTTCCTCAGTCCTAAAGATTTTCACCGATGGCTCCTCACTAATAAGTTCCTAACTTTCGACATTAAGCTTCTTGGTTCTTATACACGTCTTCACAAGCTGTAGAAAGTAGACGAACCCTAATTGGTATACTATAATACATTCCAGTATCAAGAAATAATACTGCAAAACCTTCTTAATAAATTAAAATTCGCATCCAAAATTTATTTATTACAACTCCCGGCTTAATCGCCACATAAAAGAGCGTTGCGTAAAGCAACGCAATGAGTACAATATTGAATTAAATTAGGACTTAAATAGTACAACAGTAGCAGATTAAAGTTAGTATAACGATAGCTAGTAGGTAACATAGCAATTAGAATAAACTACGACAAAATGTATACAATTAAGCAAATAATAGTATTAAGAGATTGTAAGTTAGGTACAAAGTATTTGGTATTATTGCTTAATGCTAACTTAAATTAATATTGCAGTGAATCTAGACGATTCAGCTTAAAAGCAAGGTACACAGTGTTTAGATACTGACTAAGGCCTCAACATGGCTGACTTACCAACTAACACTACGATAATATAGAATTTAAAAATCTGGCACAGATTAGCTTGATCTGTGGTCCCCCAGTTCACGTGTGGATCCATCAGCAGTCCCAAATTTTTAGCATGATTTGCGTAAAACAGGACAACCGAACCCTGCAGAATAAGAGGAGGAATCAGGCTGCGTGAAGCAAGAGTCCTGGAACACGATGAATAGATCATTGCTTGCGACTTAAGGCCTAAGCACAATTGCGACGGCGACAGCAAACTGCAGACTACTTCGAAATTCAATTACGATGACGAGAGAGAACGACGGGGGACGGCAACTGCAGATTCTTATGTAATATGTACACGCTCCAACGTCTCAATTCGAAATAATTTTTCAATCAATATTTGAGACTATATCACATCAAATCAGGACTTATTAATATACTCCTGCAAAAAGCAACGTAGTACAACGTTGGCAAACTATAGCCGCAGCTATCTCTCGTAAGCCGTGCGTGTGCAGGGAGGCCATCCATATTTTCTGATATTAAGATAGATGGACATCGGCTAGTTTAGACGGTATAGCTTTTGCACGCCTAGCAGGAAACTGGCTTGGTAAGGCAGGTACACAGTGTTGCCCCGCGCATCGCCCTTACCAAACATTCTATTTTCGTGCAAGATGTTTAAAATATATACCGTCTAAGCCACTCCATTTTGAATATTAGGGAATAATTGGGGAATCTCGCGAATAACATAGGCACCTAGCGTGCGTGGACTTCACGATTTGATTATGCAACTACAGTTCTACCTGTCTACCCCATTGAATAAATAACTAATTATTATTACTTATTTATTCAATGGTCTACCCTTGATGACCTTTTCATGGCTGGCAGCTACATTCAAGCAAACAAAATAATTAACTAACTTTAATGTTTTCATAATTTTCCTTGGATTTGTAAATTTTGGATTTCAGAACTGTTAGTAGCAGTATAATTTTATCCCTTTCAAGTAAAATAAAGAAAAACGTTTACCAAATGGAAAACGAAATTAAAAGGGCTGTTAACAATAAAAAGGGAAAACTTGTCAGGTCTAATTTTCTTCGTTTTTACTAATTTTTAAATCCCACATGAATTTAATCTGAAATTATTCCACAATTTTTTTTTTTTTTTGAAAAGTTTTTCAATATCTGAATGCTCTTAAAGATGTCAGTACAGTAGCAGACGCTTCTGAACATGACTTCTGGCAACTCGACGCAAACCCGTCAAAAACATCAAAATCAAAATGACATTTCACTCCAATCGTCCACCAACTACTTTTAATACATTTTTTATGGGATGGAAACGGATGTCTATTTAATTTAAGTATTTCAGAAATATTAATAAAAAAAGAGAAATTTGTTTGAACAATTCAATTTAGAAAAGGTATTAATTTGAAATTAAAAAAAAAAAACAATGGATATGATACAATCAAATGAGCAAATTAACTCAGGTATGTTGTATTGAGTTGGTAGAAAATAAGCAGAAAAAATACTTATCTTCGTTATAGGAATACACTTTCCTTACGCGTATCATCGTGTTAGCTCGTACGATCCGAATATGTGTTCCACAGCTCGGTTTACACCTCCATATCCCAGTCATGAAAACGATGTCGAAAGCAATTACGAAAATGTAATTATGATTCCTTGCAGCAATACTGACTCTGAAAAAATAAGAAATGTTCACGAGAATTCTTTGTCAACATCAACAGAAGTTCAGGGTTCTTATTCGATTGACGCTGAGAGCCCCGACACTGACTATGTTCGCTCTGCAACAGATCAAGGTGCTTCAATATTCAATGGACAAAGAATACACCAAGTAACGTCAACAACAGCAAGCTTTCGCACTATTTCCGTAGAACAAATAGATGATGGCAATGGCAGATATATTCATCAGATATCTTCAGCCGCAGAAACATCAATTGAATCTCCAAGTGGTCACATAATTCTTCACCGTTCTCCTAATGGTCATATCTATCAAAATTATTACGTAAATCAAGATGAGCATGCAACTGAAATGGTTGAACTAGTTCAAATAAAGAATTCTCACGGACTACCGCCAGTTGAATATAACTACCAACCCAAAATGCCGAATAATGGCGAATTAATGGAGCATTTATCAGATACTGCATTCGTTGCGATGATACCTGAACAAGGTTCAGAGTTATTACCAGAATCTTATGGTCAAATCGCTAACAATCACTCAGAAGCAAATTTGAATTTACATGGGAAAGATCAACAGAGGATTTTATTGGAAAGTACTATGTCGCCACTCCGTAAGTTTCAATAGAATTTGCTTAACAGTTTTAAGTGATAAAAAAATCTTTTCAATATTATAGTGGCAGCTGTGAACGATATTACACAAAGAGATGCTGAACTTCAATCGTACCTCAACCAAAGTACTGACACACCAATTGAGGCAACACCACAACAAATTTACTCTGACTACTCAAAGAGCTCAAAGAGCTTCAATGATCTGAAGCAGGATGATGATGTTGGTGATTATCGTAAGAGAATATAGAAAAAAAGAAATCGTTTCAATTTTATCGATGGTTTTTCTAGTTCTAGTGGCGGATAAACCGGTACAGAGTAGAGCTCGGGCCAGCCTTCCTACAAATTATTTATATTTTTGTAAATCAAAACTTGAAGGTGAAGGTAAGCTAGATTCACCTACATTTTCTTTAAAACTATGGCATCTATCAAATTAAATAACTAATTTCAAATAACTGCAAAGTGGGGTTAAAAATTACTCTATTAAATAGCTTTTCAGCCGTAGGTTTCTTGGGATCAGCAGAGAGCAAAACACCAGATAGTATGCTTTGTGTGGGAGAAAAGTAACATTGAAATTGTTACAAAACCGAAGATATTCTGGTATTCTCAAAGACATTTGCAGTATAGATTTGCGTCATTGAGCGCTTCACTGCCACTTTGCATAGTGTAGTCGTTGCCACAGTGTAGTTGTATCAAATCGACTACGCTCGCCTATTCTCTTGACTGTAGTCGAATGTAGTCGACTATATGGTGCATTCAAAGTGCGGAGTGAACGATAGTCGTAGTCAAGCGTAGTCGTTTACTGTCAAAATTTGGCAGAGTAAACGCAAAATAGTTTTGGTAGTAGCTCATAGTTCTCTTCTGACAATTTTTACTTAATTATGCTGTTTGTATATTATTTAAATTTTGATGTAGATGATTTTAACACTATTACAACTGTTGTACTCAAAAACATTTAAATGAGATGCATTTGTACAGTTTTATTCTGTTCTGTACTCTTGCAAGAATATTTTAGGAATTAACTCATGATTAAATACCGAGTTTCATTGACTATCTTTTATAAATTCAATCGTAATCCTTGGCACAAAGTTATCTTTCTTGCTAAAATTATGCAATGCATTACATTTTAGCAATACTGTTAGAGTAAACCCCTCAAGGGGGTCATGGCGGCGTAGTAGGCTTAGGCCGGAGCCTTTACGCGCTATTCCCTGGGTTAGGGAAGGGGGGTACTTCGACTGAAGTTTCTGTGCAATGGCCTGCCCTGGAGTTGGGCTAGGCCAATGCACAGAATGTTCTTACCGGCGTTCACTAAAAAAAAAAAAAAACATTCCGATGGGTCGTTTTTTCGCTTTCAGGCACCACGGTTCGTTTCAATAAAAAAAACTTAATTTGCTAATAGGACTGCAGAAAATTTATTATATAAGTAAATACAGTTTTGGTACTTCTGACGTTCTTTTTGACACACCTCTTAAAATTAAAAATAACAAAAACGGAATCGATCATAAAAAATTTATAAGACATTGTACAAAATTTAGTTGTGTTTTTAATCGGACTTTTTTATGTCTCTTTTCTAAATAAAACTTTTTCCGAGTTAGTTTTATTTATTTTTTTCCAATCCTCCAACATCAACATATTTCTGTATTCGATGCTTTGATCCATATATTTGAGTTTCTGTTGAAGGCTTTACGAGACTGACTCTGGTAGTAAATTGTATGGGACATTTTACATCATCGAAATGAAAATCTACTTTATGCTCGGGGCGAACGTAATTCTTTCGAGTCTCAGTAGTTAAACCTCTATTAGGAACGTGTTTCAATCTCGTCTGGAATTCCCTTCTTTTGGGACAATCCTGAGAGGGTAAATCTTGGCAAAGTGGCTCTTCTTTCCCAGAGAGATTTTCTGGAATGATTCTTTTTATTCCTCCCTTAAGTTCAGTAAGTTCAAGCCAATTCCATAAAGTAATTGTGTCTTTTGAAGACATTGCTGCCGCTGATTCTGGAATGTGCTGGACATAAGTGAGCATGTTTGTTGTTGCCATCACATCAAGATATTTAGAATATCCTGGTAGTGCTGCGTTAATTACAACTTCCGATTTTTTCACCTTTGGCGGACATTTCCATTCCAACTTAACTTCTTCCTCTGTGAGTGTTTTCGGAACGTAATCTTTATAGTATCGGCTTTGATATTGATTTATTTGTCTTGGTGCTGAACTGAAGAAGTTCTCATCATATGGTTTCATATAACGAACTGAGTTAGCCATAAGGTTTGGTATCCTCTCAGTGGAGTTATCTACAAACTAAATAAGAATTGGTAGTTGTTTTTATGGCGGCGATGAAAAAACAAACCTTATTAGTGAAAGAAGATTTCTGTTCAGACGTAAAATCATATGCCATTTCTTTTCTGGAAAGAACATTACAAACAGAGTTTCTATTTATTGTACGCGCTCGCGATATATGAACAGGATCTGGTATATATCGGTGTCCCATATATGCAGAAGTTCGATAATCAGTTCGCTCTCCTGATGGTGCTTGATAATCAATGCATGCCATTTGATTGCCAGAGTTCTTTGGGCTCATGTTGAATATTTTCTGCGAATATAATTAAAACTCAACTTTCACAAAATAAATAACAAATTTTTGCTTTGACAGTTGACATGTGATGAAATGTTTCTATGACTGTTTCTAAGTATGTTTATTGGTGTGCAACCCCTACATATTGTGCTCAATAAAAAAAAATATCCTGGTATTCGTGTTTGGTCAATAAAATGCAAAACATTGCAATATGCGATGCATTTTTCATGATTCAGAATATGTGATGACTAAATGGTAGGCTAGGAAGACTATTAAAAAAAAGGAGCCTGGTATAATTATATAGAAATCGTAATAAATAGTGCTTGGAAACTTAATACGTAGATAGTAGGTACGCATGAATGGCAAAGCTAAGTTGCCGTTTGCCGATATAATTAACGATTGAGTTTGTTAACTAGCTAGGCAGTAAATCCATTTAGTAAGTGATATGAATTGGATAACCTTCCTCGTGATATCTCCTTCTACAGTCAGTGCATTCTCGATTAATGGTTTCGTTTATATTCTTTCTCTATTGCAGAGCTTAATTCCAATCAAACTGGTATGCCCAATTAAATCTTGAGCGAGATATGCCCCCACTGCACTGTCTTCATTTTGCTATTGACTTTACCACGCTTTTTTTTCGCCATGGCTTCCATTTTAATACCTGACATCAATGGCGTAACTAAGAATGTAGGCCCAACTGCAGGGCAGGCCATTGCACAGAAACTTCGACAGAAGTACCCCCCTTCCCTGACACGGAATAGCTCGCAAATTCTCCGGCTTAACAAGCCGGGGACTACTGCGTCGCCTTGGCCCTCTTGAGGGGCATACTCTTTACGGGTAATAAATACTCTTCTCTCATCTACGAACTCTGATGCAGGGTAGCAGCGTGTTCGCCTAGCCCAAGGAAGTTAGCCAAATATTTCCCAGAAAATAATTTACATCATTTCAGTTTCAGGCGTAGCTTTTATCTCCGTTTAAATACAAAGAATAAATAAAAGACTTCTAGACTTTTTTATTGTTGTATCATCACTACTATCTACCCAGCGTTTTTGCAGCTTCTCAAAGCCTAAGATAGTATGAACCCTTTAGATGGAACTGAATTAATGAAATCGTTACAGAGTTAATATAATTTTTATTCAGAAATTGAAGTGAATCTAACTGCTTATTAATCCAGCATTGTTATTTATATGGTTTCAAGTTTTATTACTTCATATGAAAATATTAATTTTGTAGGCCTTCGTGGGCTCCCCGCGTGGCAGGTCCTGCGGGGACGTTAGTTACGCCAGTGCCTGACAGTTATACAATTTATATATTTTAACTGTATGGTCTATTCATTTCCACTTTCCCTTTCCATTTGAGAGACATAGGGTAGTGATAGTAGTTCTCCGCAACCGGGCCCCACGGTTGCGTGGTATAGCCTTCTGCTCACTTTAGGATCTTCCAGTTGATCCTCGGTTTAAATTATTTTCTTGCAAGTACTTCTTGGTTTGAATTCACTTTTTAATTTCGTTGGAGTTACTGCTGAAACAACCCACTAACATGAGATAATAACACCAATTTAATCAGTAGCAAAATATTTTATAGACTTCGTTCCTTATGGGCTTGAGAAACTTTACTTCGTATGAGTCTTGCGAGGTCGACCATCGTCCCTATTACTTATTGTTGCGACATTCTGCTGAAACAACCCGCTAACATGAGATAATAACATCAATTTAATCAGTAGCAAAATATTTTATAGACTTCGTTCCTTATGGGCTTGAGAAACTTTACTTCGTATGAGTCTTGCGAGGTCGGCCATCGTCCCTATTACTTATTGTTGCGACATTCTGGGAATGTTGAGCCATCGGAATTCTAACGCAATCAAACAGACTTCTCCTCAAAAATGTGACACTTTTATTGGCGTTTTCTGGTGAAATGTATGTTAATTACGAGAAGAAGAAGGATATCCAACTACGTAAATTCTGTGTATTGGATTTACGGAAATACCTGTCAAAGTGGTTTTTATTTCTTCCTTCCAGTGCCTTTGGTATACGCTAAAAAGGAAATACCTTTGCGTACAAAATTTGGACCTTTTGAAGGGGAACCGCGCTTTATCACTGAAGAAATGGTTGATGTTCTGCGGATTCAAACTGTTCGAACTTATCCAATTCTGTTGTTGGAGGAGACACGAATATTGGATATAACAAATGAAAGTAAGATGATAATTTTTTAAGATAAACAGTTTCATTAACAAACTATTTTACAGACACTTCAAATTGGATGAGATTCATACGAATGGCAAACACTTTTACCGACCAAAATTTACTTCTTCTCGAAGAAGCTGGAAAACTATACTTTAAAAGCTGTCGAATTATAAAACCAAAGGAAGAACTTCGAGTTGGGTACAGTGACCAATACGCTGAGCATTATGGTGTTAGAACATTAACTCCAACAGAGCGAGAATCTGAAGAAATTTTTCACAGAGATAATCCATGGCTTTGTTATGAATGTAATCACAGATTTCCTACTTCAAATGAAATGCAAAGTCATTTAAGTGTGCACGAAATCGAGGAGGATGCTCAATTGGAGAGTAAAAAGAAATTAAACACTCGAAAAAAGAAGAAACCTGTAAAACGTATGATGGAAGTGCGGAAGAATTCTAGTCGCTGCTGTTATTGCTTTAAAGTGTTCATGACTAGTGTTAGCTTAAAAAAGCATGTGGCACAGCATCTGGCGGAAAAAAGATCATTTAAAGGGTCTGCCAAGATTTTGAGTAGCAATGTTTGCCATAAAAAATTTCTTTCTGACGAGAAACTAAAAGTATGATTTTCGATTTGTTTAATGAAAACTTTAAAATGGTAATTATGATGTTCTTTTAGACTCATCGACTACTTCATATTAAAAATGAATTAAAGTTATATTCTTGCTGCCATTGTGATCAGGGTTTCTCAACACAAACTGCGCTTGACATACATGAAAATTATCACACAAATCGACGTTTCAAGTGCGTATTTTGCCCAGAGACGTTCAAGCATGTTCCAGACTTTAAAAGTCATGTCAGTAATCATGCTGTGAATGGAATTTATGCGTGCCATTTGTGTAAAAAGGTAAGAAATTCGCCTCAACATTTTTTATATAGCGGAAAATTAGCTTTCTAATAATGAATTTTTTTCATTTTTAAGAAATATCGAGAATATTACCTGGTTAGAAAACACATCAGGGTATTTCATCCTGCTGTTAAGCATTCATGCAATGAATGCGGTCGTCAATTTATAAATGTGAATTTCCTGCGAAGGCATAAAGTATGTCATTCAGAAAAACGAGAATTTTTGTGTTCCGAATGTGGTAAACAGTTTAAGCGAAAAGACAAACTTCGAGAGCATATTCTAAGAATGCATACAGGCAATAGGAAAACATCTAAAAATAAACAAATATTTGCGAATAAGCAAACGAATGATATTTCCAGATATTTGGAATTAAGTCCAAAACAACCCAAAGATCCGCCAAATGATTTCAAAGAATTTGCTTACAAGTGTAATGAATGTATGATTGGATTCAAGCGACGAGGAATGCTGGTAAATCATATAGCAAAACGACATCCAGGTGTTAATATAGACTCTGTTCCTGAGCTTAATCAGCCTATAATTAAATCGCAGTCGATATTCCTTTGCCAATATTGTAATAAGGTGTATAAAAGTAATGGTAAAAGAAAAATTCATATTCTAAAAAATCATCCGGGAGAGGAACTTCCTCCATCAGCTAGAAGTCAACCGGAACCATCAAAAGTTAATGTACAGAAAATAGGAAATGTAAAAACAGAACCGCAAAGATGTCAGTGGTGTTATAAACAATATGCGACAAGAAATAGGCTTCTTTATCACTATCGTAAGGAGCAGAAAATAAAGGATAAAACGATAATCTTGTCATTGTTCTGTACAAGTACAACTGCCGGAATAATAAGGTCTATTTATAATTTTTATTAAAAAAAAAAAATACTCTGGAGGGATCAGCCATCTGTACAAGGATTAGATTCTGGATCAACACCGATTTTTGTTAACATCGCAATTCGGATTGCTTGCTCTTGATCCCTGTAGTCTATCGTAATTTTTGATACTTTTTGTACAATCTCATCAAAATATAGCGAGTCCTCAGAATCTAGACGGCATACTTGAAACGTTATAACTTGCGTAAGATCATATTCAATATCTCTATTCTCTGATGGTATATGTATTTTAACAGTAGCACGAGATGTAATTTTTGTATCATCTGAATGTGGTCTATGAAATTAGTTGTATAATCATGTCCATCAGTTGTTGTACGAATATAAAAGCATTAACATAGTACTAGTCAATAATTTCATATATTTCAGTGATCTGAAGGATGTTGCGAACCTTTCGACTGAATTATAACTTCTCTGTCAACACCAGGATGCTATCCATCAATGGAGAATTGCAGACAAAGTCTCATGGATGTGGTATTACAGTCGACAGTTCAAAGGTCTGGGTGAAGCTGGAAAATCATGTGATCTGCAACCGAAATTTCCTCACTAAGTTCAAGCAAGAAGATGCAGTATCAATTCGGAGAAGGGGAAGAACTTTTGAGGATCGAATAGATATCATTTAGCATTTTCAAATATGAATTAATAATATAGAAAAGACATAAAATAAATAATATTTTAAAATATCTCGTCAAAAATTGAATTTTTCCATTATGACTAAACGAACTCTCAAGTAATACGAATTTTTATATCCAGAAATAAAATAAAATTTTAAGTAAAATTGATAAAAACAAATACTTTTCACTGATATAAGAGAAAACACAAGAAGTTTTGGAACTTACGATATACAAATTACACGTAGTATAGTGACAAATCTATATTACTAATTATTCTATATTACTAATTAAATGCAAACAGTCTGAGTCAGCAGCATTCAACGCTTTTAGCCAATTCGTTGATATATATATTTAAAAAAAAAAAGGGAAGTCTGAAATAAAAAAAAAAAAAAAAAAGTAAAAATAATTTTTTTTCCTTTTTGTTTACTTACAACTTATTCTTGAAAAATTTACAAATTTTAATTGTAGCGTTGATTCTGATTCAATGTCAGATTGTAGAATAATTTCACCCCAATATCATCAAAGTTCGTTGCAAAAATCAAATCTAACAGCTACAAAACCCAATTTAGCTGTGTTTCCCAGTGATAATATAGCAAAATTAAAAATAAATGATTCCATTACAACCAGTAGTAAACAGAATTCAATGGTAATAGCAACAACAACAGGAATATCTACAAATACTTCATCCAATAAAGTGCAGCTAGATAATGTTAAAATATCACCAATGCAGGATTCAAATCATACGCCGTCGTGTTCGAATAATTTAGGTGTACAACAGCCAAAGTTTAACGAAGCTAACAAAAACTGTGATATGAATGGTAGCATTAGTAGTAGCAGCAGCAGTAGCAGCAATGGTATTAATGGTTTTGATTTGCCGAATGGATCTGGTGGTCAGGGATCACCGTCCAGGTCTCAATTGGGTTTGAAATTGAAAAGTCATACACCGGCAATAAGAAAACAAAGTCCATTACAGGTGAGATTAAATTATGATTTTTTATTTATAGTTGCATCTATAAAATATATATATATATTTATTTATTAGTGCCCATTGTGCCCATACACATCGGATAATGCAAATATATTGGAAGAACATATAAATAGGTCACATTTTGATCCACTCAGTCCTGGTGTAAATGGTTCAAGTTCTACTAATCATTTATGCAATACTCTGACCGCAATGCAGTGTCCAATATGCGCTCGTGCTTTCGAAACTTCATCTGATTTAGAGCTTCATGTTAATATAGAGCACAGGTATCTATGCTTTGCTGTTAAAAATAAGATTATTATATAATGTAATTGTACATGTTTCGTTTTTATTTTCAGAGACATTTTAAGTCCTGGTAAACCTAACACAAATGATACAGCATTTCCTTTGAGTCAATCTGGAAGCATATGTCCGGTATGCAATATATCATTAGATAAAATGAAATCTCAAGAAATGGAAGTGCACATAGAGAGTCACTTTACAAAAAGTCCCAAAAGTCTTAATACAGATGTTGATCTTGAAAAAGAGGCTCAAAAATTGCGCGAGCAACGTGAATTTGAAATGTTACGAGCTCAATATGGTATGGATGATCAGGGTAATTTTCGTGAACAATCTGCAGCTGCAATGCAGAGAGCTGTGTATGCGGGTGAAATGAGTGTGGCCGACTATTATGAAAGACAAGTTGGCCTTCGAGCTGCCGAATCACATGGTATTGATGATGGCACCTCATGTACAAAGTCCGTTGCGGCTAGAGTCTTATCATTATCTTCTTCTTCGCCTGGTGTAATTAAAACTTTAGTATGTTCATCCTTCAGTTAAACTCTGCAGTTTTTTTGCCTGATATCCATTGATTTTGGCGTTCTTAAACGTAACTTATCCAATGATCTGGATATATATTTGTATCAGTGTTATTGCTCACGACTTAAGTGATGAAATCTAGAAATTAAGCAGAGTATTACGGGAACAGTAGCAATAATAAAGTCAATTGCTTCTGTTTATGATATATCCACAATATTTCGGTACTAAGGATAGAGAACATCAATGCTCATAAAAATACAGATATTATGGTATTGGACTGTTTATGAGTTGGCACAGCAAACTTACAATTTCTTCGAAGGAAAAGAAGGAAAAGATAGTCATCATCCATTTCGACCGAAAACAAAATGTTCAATTTAAATTATTTTATTATTATAAAAAAAAAAATATATATATATATATAAAAAAACAAAAACGGCAGTACGGTTGTCTGAAATAAAAAAAAAATATCAAGTAAAAATATATTTTTTTTCTTTTTGTATACTTACTGATTATACAAAATCTGTCTTGAATAGCGTATTACACGCCTTTACTGCGGCGTCTCTACGGGCCGCAGCCTTTGTCTGCCCATACCCCTCAAATTTTTGCCCATCCACCATTATTTCTACGTGGAGCGGGGGGCAATTATTTCCCGTGTCTTTGAAGCCTACATGAGGGCGCATCTAAATAACAAGAATATTATATTATGCAATTATATTAAACAATAATACTTACTATCAACAACAGGCAGGTGGGGTGATGATTCTGCCACCCTTTTGGCAAATCTGCCGCTGTCTTCGGTTCCTTCGGGGGTTTTTTTTTTAAGCCTGAAGTGGATGGCTCGCATGGTTTCTTTTTCTATTAAAATGAATACAAAATTATTAAAAATAATTTACTATCGAATGGTAATCAACTTACTTTCTCCGGCGCAAACGTTTTTAATGTTACCATTTTTTTCGCTTTTTGCGCTACCACCTTTCCCCCCCTATATGATAGGGAGTACTTATTGGGTGCTGTTTAAATAGAAGTTAATTAATTTTTTTTGCAGCACAACTTTTTGCTTACAGTAAAGAAGAATATAAAGAAACATGGAGCCAAATGGTTCATAAATGATATAATCGAAAACAGTATTGAATTGGGTGTTACTCATTATTATTATTAAAAAGCTAAATAATTAATAAAACTTAAGAAAAAAAACTTACTAGTTGCTTTATTGCCTGGTAGAGGTGACGATGGTGGTGCTGGTAGAGGTGACGATGGTGGTGCTGGTAGAGGTGACGATGATGGTGCTGTGATTCTTTGCCCGGGTCTTATTTCTTCATCGTCACCAGGTCTTGTTTCTTCCTCGTTATAGGAACAAAAAATATCCGGCGATTGATTTCCATCTTCATCTATTTCCATTTTCTGTTTTCCCAGTTTAAGTTCCAATCAAGGAATAAAGCAAAAAAAGGTAATTAAAAAATTGTTACAATCACAAGACATTGTAGAACATTCAACCATTTTTCAATATGTAATCTAAATATTCTAACTGCTGAAGATAAATTTAAACAATCTTATTTTAATAAATTAATCGATGTTGTGAAGGATTCATTGCAAGAACGATTTGAATCGTATAATTCTTTAGATGAAATTTTTGGTTTTCTTTTCGATAATAAGAAGCTAAAAACGATGAATACAAATGAATTCAATACTAATTGTACAAAGCTGGTCAAACACTTGGAAGGCGATATTGAAGAGGTGGAATTTAAAAATGAACTTTCAATTTTAAAATATATTTTAGAAGATAATTTTACTATTATGGAAAATTTGGAATTCATTTTAGAAAGGAATTTGGAAGAATTATATCCAAATGTATGTATCGTATTTCGAATAATATTAACAATACCTATCACCGTTGCTCATTGTGAACGAACGTTTTCAAAACTAAAATTAATTGAAAATTATCTACGGTCTACAATGTCACAGGAAAGACTTTCTGGTTTAGCAATACTGTCGATAGAAAATGCAACAGCCAGAACAATTGATTTCAATAATATAATTGATGAATTTGCCAGTAAAAGAGCTAGAAAAATTACTTTATAATTTTTTTGTATTATTAAGATCAATAAAAATGAATTCAATGATTTCTAAAAAAAAAATTTTTGATTTTCTGCACAGGGCCCCCAAAAGTTACAGCACGGCGCTGCATACAACGTCGAAGCAACCCAGGTCAATCAAGTCAACAATAATGATTTTAATGATTTTATTTATTAAAAATTTATTAAAAATCAAGACACAACATTTCACACTTCTTCAATATTAATTCCAAACAGGAGATTCAATGCTTTTGCGCTGGCGTTCTGCCTCGCTTTTGTTGGCGTCGCACCAACAGCAACAAAAGAATCGCCGCTGACGACAACTTCTACTTTATAGCTGGGCGCTGCCCCGAAAGGCCTGGCTTCCTGGCCTTGTTTGATAAAATGCGCCCTGGGCCGCATCTATATAAAAAAAAAAATATATATATATATTATTTAGATTAGTATGTTAACAGGGAAGTCTGTGCAAACCTGGTGTTGCACTTCTGATATAAAAATTGTCCCATCGAACATTTTCATATTGAAGTGCAATACTGGTGTTGCACTGAAGTTCCATTTAAATCAACATTTTATAAAAATAATACTTACAAACATTAGCAGAGCCGTCACCTGCATCGCCATCCAATTTGGTGGCAGCTCATGCCTCTCCGACCAATCTGTCTGCGTTTGTTTATCCATTCTGTACGAAAAATATACAGGGTAAGTTAATGAATCAAGTGGAAAGACACTTCATTTTTTTTAAATGTTTTCGAGAAGATATTAGAGAAAACTGTACAAATTCAACTAGAAAAATATTTGAAAAGGAATAAGATAATAATCCCGGAACAGTCTGGGTTTCGAAAAAAGCATTCATGTGAGACAACAATTAATTTTATTGTCAACTAGTGAAAACAAGTGAAATAAATATATTATACCTAAACATTAGAAGTCTGCGGCACAAAATGCATGAAGTCCAAGCATTCTCAATAAAACATCAACAAATTGAAATAATAGTATTAAACGAGACTTGGACTTATACGAACGATAATAGTCCATCTTGCGGCTAAATGTTATACAAAAAAACCTATGAAAGCAATTAGAATCCCAATAAAAAATAAGGAAAAATATAAACAACATGTCAAAAAACAAGTCTTAAATATGAAAAACATCTCAATTGAGAACATAATAGATATTATGAATGAAGCAAAAAGAACTACTACTACATATAAAAAACTCCGAACTAGATCAAACGCGTGGATAACTGATGAAATTATTATGGAAATGAAAGAACGAGACACCCTGTACAAACAGATGAAAACATACCCGAATAATCAGTATCTGAGAATTAAATATCAGAGAATGCGGAATGAAGTAACAGCCTTGGTAAGGAAAACAAAGGAAAATTACATAAATGAGAAAATCATCTTAGCAGGAAAGGATACAAGGAAGTTATGGCATATTATCGACAGTGACATATTACATAAGGAAAAAACCAATATGCCTAGACACATACCGGAGATTAATTTAAACGGCTTATCTATAACAAATCACGAAGAAATAGCAAATAAAACTAACATCAACTTCAATGGGATTGGTGCCAATGTACAAAACACTATTCCAACCCTAAGTCCAACATTAAACAATATGCCGCTGACCTTAATTTTTTTAATGCCAACAAGTACAGAAGAAGTGGAAAATGTCGTTAATAACCTTAAAAAGAAGACAGCCCCAGGTAAGGATGGCATCACGATCGAAGACATAACAGATGTAATTGATTTAATCAGTCAACCACTTGCGCAAGTGATAAATACAGCAATCAGCAGTGGTATATTCCCTAAAAACAACTGTAATCACACCTGTTCTCAAAGGAGGTAATCCTACAGAAATGAACAATTATAGACCTATAGCCCTAATAAGCAATTTAGGCAAAATATACGAAAAAATTATGGAAATCAGGATTAGGAAATTTATTACGGAAAATGGAGGCATAGACAGAAAGCAATTTGGCTTTCAATCCAAAAGTAATACAGAATTAGCTACAGCGGAAACACTCAACAAAATTAATGACTACCTGGACGAGGGTTATTATGTGGGAGCAGTTTTTATCGACTTAACAAAAGCTTTTGATACAGTTCATCACGAATTGTTGTTGGATTTTTTGTGCACACTAGGAAAAACTCTGCTCGAGCAAATTCCAAATGAGTTTTGCAATTTCACTCGCAAGAAAGCTTCCTTTGTCCCCCTCTTAAACGTTCCACTGTAATTTATGTCTGTCTCGCTATGCTATGTTATTTAAGCTTGTCGATCGATCTTATTGTGTGCGCCAAAAGAACGATAGCGATTGTTGTTGACGAATTTCATCAATATGACTCATAAAACTAATTTCATAAGCATAAGCAGCATGGTTATGAATTAAGTTGCTAACAGTGTTGGGCGTAATCTGATTCCAGTGTACTTTAATTAATAATTCCATTACAGTTTAGTCAAATTATCAAGTAATCTAATTAAATTGTATTTGATTACATTTCAAATCAGATTACATATGAGAGAATATGTAATCTATCAAATGTGTAATCTGTTACAATATAATTCGATTATTTTGTAATCTAATTAGATTGCAACAGATTACTTTGTAGAGTCGAACGGGGTGAAGTGGATTACGTGAGACATGGAGTGAATCGGATCACATATATTTTTTAATATTTTTACTTAAATTATTCTGAAAAATAGTTGTAGAAAATTAATAGTCAGTGTAAGTACCTACTTTTTGCAATTATTTTCGGAGCTTAAAATGAGATAGGTGATCCATTTCACACCATTTAACGGCATCTATTCTACTCTAATTAGATGAACTGTTTTCAAAACGTTAGATAAGCATAACTCATTTTTCTCCTGAAACAGATGAAGCGTTAGCTTTCATACTTAGAGGAGGAAGAGTTCAGATTTTTCCTTCACCCTTAGGATTTATGGTGATCGTGATAGATAATGGTTAGAGCTTTCTCTTCATCCCCTCCGTTACCAAGTTATAGCAACATAGACCAAATATCGAAATTGTATTTCAGTTTAAATTAAAATTTTTCATTAAGATTACTTTTTCATAGCGTATTTAAGAAACTTAAAGCCTTCAGTTCAAAACCTCTGCATTCGAAATGCAACCCTCATTACGTACGTTGTTTGCACTTTTTTTTGCATACCTAATGAAAATTGCTTAAAAAAGCTCATTTACAGAAGAAAAGTAAAAAATTACTAATAGCACACTACAATATATTCGATAGATCGAAATTGTGTAAAAAAAAATCGTTGTCCTTTTTAAACAGGTCAATAAAAAATAATAGACGACCCTGCTGAGAGTGATATGATATATTGAATAAATATAATAATAAGTATTCTTAATGCAGCGATAATATAGAATAAACCTGGTAGCCATAAATTTTATAAATATTTTGAACTAAAATGGCAGAATTGATGTTAAAAGCTAACTTAAAAAAAAAGACTAAATTTTCTACTAGATAAATAAATAAATCAAATTTTCTTTAAGCACACAAGTGCAACAAATCTTGTTGAATCATATCTTGTTGTGCTATATAAATTTTTATTATTACTATTATTAATATTTCTATTTCATCATATTATTAGTGAATGCTCTCAAATGCTGGATGTGCTCCTCCACTAATGAACATACCGAATTCTGTAAGGATCCATTTCAAGGGAATAAATTGAATGAAACATTTAAGACAATCTATTTAAAAGAATGCCAGAAAGATGAAGATCCAAATTATCGAAATGTTTGCAAGAAATTAGTAATGGAAGGTGAGCAAAATAATAATATAATTTTCCACTAATGTACAAGACTTTATTTACATAACATAATTTTAGTGGAAGGCAAAGAAATCATCGAGAGAAGATGTCATGCAGAGAAGACATATGGAAATCCCACTCAACAGGAATGTGCATATGAACCTGTCTCCCCAGCAACTTCTACCACAAATAAAATTATTTACTGTCAAACATGTACGGGTGATGGATGCAATGGAGCTTCCGTTTTCACACCATTTGTCATTCTTTTATTGGCACCTATAGCTTTAGTTAAGATTCTTTCTTTGTAAATAAGTAAAATATTATAATGTTATATTTTTGAATTTTTCATCAAAATATACATATATATCTAGATAATATTACCTACATACTATAATATAATGTTAAAATTAGCTGCACATTGCATATAACAATGATTTTCGGAAAATCTTAAACCAAAAGTTCAAATTAAAATTGTTAAATGTAAATTTTTACTGAAGTCAGAGAAACAAATAAATAATAGGCTCGCTCAAAAAATTATTCCAAGTATATATGGAGTTCTTTAAATTGGTGGACTTAATAATAGATACTAATTTTTTGCTTGTAATCACCGTTTGTATTATCTGAGTTACTTTAAAGAATCAAATTATTTCCTAATATTAATTTTCGATAGTACATGTCTCATATTACATAATTTATGTACTTATAGAAATGTATACTAATACCGAAATATTAGTATTAAAAGTTAAATGTTAAAGTAAATGTTTTATAAAAAATATTCATATTATGTATATTACCAAAAAAATAACATAGGAATAGTAGTATGTTAGTTACCTACCTCAAGTATAATCTGGCTTAAATTTTTCTTCCCCTTGAAAGTACAATATATATCTGTGAAAAGCGTATGTATGTATTTGAGAATATATGAAAATAAAATTGTATTTATCTACCTTGCTGGTGGAAAAATACACAAAAATTCCACTCCTTTACTTCTGTAGCAATTAATCAATTATGTAAATTCCTGAAATTTCTTTTTTGGCAGTAAGAAAATCGAAAGTAGTTCAGAGCTAGGTTAAAATTCTTTTCGATGCAGTTACAGTAATCAGAGCAAAGTTTAACGCTTACTTGCTTGCTTGCTGCTTGCCTAACGGTGAAACTTACCAATGAATGATTCAGCAGAAGCATTGCCTAAATTCATAAAAAGCATGGGACTGCCACAGTTGCTTGATTGTTAAATGCTGAAACACAATTGGAGCGTTCATACAGCTTTATGCCGAGCATTCTGCTCTGACTGGAAAAGTCGACTTGAACACAACTGGCGTTTTTGACATTTGCTACTTTAACTTGTTTATGTTGAGAATATTTATTAAGGAACGACAGTTAATTAGTCCGATTTTCCAAAATTACTATTAATGCATACTTTTTTGGATAGTTTTGAGATGTACCAATTATATGTAAAAATAATACCGAGTTTTTTTTTACGTTTTTGGTACCTGTTTACTTCTTAAATGTGTCAACATAAGCCATTATTCGACATTCGAACAGTTGGCAATATTAAAAATTTCCTACGGGTGTGGTGGAAAGAAAAGAGCACGAAAATGACAGATTCAGTGGCAGTGCTAGCACCTAGAAGCAGAACACAATTCACTATCAGGTGCATTCAGAGCCATTCGGAGGCCGAAAAAAGCTATGACAGAATAAAGGTCGAACGAAAATTCTAGAGGCCGTGCGTTCAGGTGCACGCAGAATGTCACATAATGTCGCATTTTCAGTCCCGAGCACATTTTACGCTACGGTCTGGTAGGACTATTAAAATGGAGACGAACAAATTTTGTGACAACTGTCGCCAAATAAGGCAAGCAACCAATTGACAGATAATTGGGCCGAAGGTATACAGAATATAAGTTGTTCCCATTACGAACCACGTTCCACTATTGCGTGACGAAATATCGTGAAATGTATAGGAAAGTAAGTACATAGAATACATTACTCTCTCTCCTCTCTCTGTGTTTCCTATTATATTAAAATGTATATACATTAGTTACAGAATTACGTAACACGATATCAGCTGCAATGTGTCAAAATTTTAATGGGAATACCTTGATTCGGATTGTTAATCTACTGTTATTTTCGTTTGAACATCAGTTTCGCTCTAGAGGCAACCGAAGTGCCACTGACATATAATAAGAATGGACTGAGCCATCCTATCTAATTCCAATATTTAAAAACGACACAAATTTCTGCTAAAATCTATTTGTACCACTGACTTATAACAATGGCAAGCTTCCTTCCTTCCCTAAAAACTTCTCGTCTGGGTTGGGCCATACGGATATAATAAGAATGGACTGAGCCATCCTATCTAATTCCAATATTTAAAAACGACACAAATTTCTGCTAAAATCTATTTGTACCACTGACTTATAACAATGGCAAGCTTCCTTCCTTCCCTAAAAACTTCTCGTCTGGGTTGGGCCATACGGATTCATGAACGCGCGGTATAAGTTTGAGTTCAAGCTACTGTGGCAGTACCATACTTTTTATCAACAAAAAAAAAAACTTGCACTGCAATGCAACGCATTTCGATTTCGAATCGATTTGCTCGTATAATCATAATATTTTTTTATATAGATGGAAAAAGGTGTATCACTTGGTGATAGATTGGCATTTGCGTGTAAATATTTAAGTGATACGAAGCTAGTAGATTATGTTAAAGTAATGATCCACACAGCGGAGGTTATTCCTCTCCTTATGGAGGTGGATATGGAGGTTACGGTTACGGTAATACCTATGGAGGATTCGGTAGCACTGGTGCATATGGAGGATACGGCGGTAGTGGATATGGAGGATTCGGTGGATATGGATCATTTAATCGTTTCGGTGGATCATTCTTAAATCCAAATGATCCAGAAAATCAATTTATCCAAATTGCTGAAGAGAGTTCGCGTCCAGCATTTCAAAGTATAGAATCCTTAGTAGCTGCGATTGGAAATATCGCTTCAATGCTTGATTCAACATTTTTCGCAATTACTAGTACGTTTCGAGCTATTTTAGGTGTAACTGCGAATTTCGGAAGACTTAGAGGTGTATTTGCCCAGTTTTGGCAAACATTCGCAATATATAGAGGACTGACATGGATTTATCGAAAGTAGGAAGATTTATTTAATTCATTCATACGTTCATTGGGTTATTATAAATGTTTTTTTTTTTTAGATTTTTATACTGGTTGCGAGTTTCAAAGTTTGATCCATCAACAATTGCTTTTAAAGAAGCTTTTGCTGCAGCTCAAGCTACAGCTGGAACAAATGGCCCAGCATTACCAAAAGTTACAAAAGGTCAATCCGCTTGGCCAGTACTAGCATTTTTAGGATTTATTTTTACTGCACCCTATCTTATTATGAAGCTTTTAGGAGATGTAACCAAATCTGCTATTGAAGAGTGTAAGTTCGTCTTTCTTATCTTAATGTTTTTTTTTTTTTGCTTTCATTATATTTTAAAATTTCCGTCTTTATGATTGATTCTATCTGCGTGACCTAGTTTTGTTATAATAATGAAAACAGAAATTACTGATTATGTTGGTGGTTATATAGTTGTTTTCCTAGGTTAAATTTCGCGAGCCTTTTTTAGTTCTTCGCGACATCTAAGTAGGGTTGGTTAGGTTCCTTTTGCAGTAATGAAGATGGACTTTTATTATTTTTTTATTGAGCTTGGGGCAGATGATTATTTTTATCGAGATATTCCAGAAGACTTCAATAGTAAGTTCATTCATGAGGAAATTTTGTAGGACTAGTGTGATAAATTTTATAGTTGACTTAAAAAGTTTTCTAACTTGTGGGTATGATTAAAATATCTGTATAGGTCATAAGATTCTAGATTTACAGGCCTGTAAGGTGGCTATTTGCAGATGGAAAGAACCATATGCGTGATTTCAAGACAGCTATGGCCCCAGATATGTCATGGGAAGACAGAACTTTTCCTAAAGAGGGACCGTAATGATGTAGTTATCGCAAGGCACTGCTTCTTTGGCAAACATGCAGAACGCATTGCAAGCTCCATATAATGTCTTCTGCAGAAGCTGAATGGACAAGGAGAAGGTTGAGAGCATTCAGCACCTGCTGTGTGAATGCCCTAAAATTTCTAAGCGTACGGGGAATACGCTTGGCTACTACTTTTTCTACAAATTTTGGTAATTAGCAGACAAGTAGTTTTAAGACCTGTAGAGGTATATTAATTCTTGTAGCTGGCTTAAACGCAGCCCCTAATATAAGGTGGTATCACAATGGACCATAGATGGTCTAAGTGAGGCCGATTACATGTTTTTAGAATTTCCAATATACATACCAACATGTCAATTACAAAGTTATATAGAATTATATCCTTAGAAAGCACAGGTAAATGTCAGTTGAAGAATCAATTAATAGCAAGAGTTAAAGAATAACGCAGAAAATGGAAGGAAACTAGGTGCAAGAAGAAGCACAAGACCAAGTCGAGGTGGAACTTTAGTTGACTATGCATTAAAGTATTTAAAATCATTATAAAACAATTGACAATCGCCTACATAATTTACACATGCACTCAAGTACGTAGGAACAAGACCTTTCTTAATTTTAAATAAAAAAAAAGCACATTCAAAGATATTTTTTGTCTAGCACTTAAACAGTTTAGCGTATTTAACATATATTCTACACTGGTATAACTGTACACTGAAGTATTACTCGCATTGCTTTGTTTTGAAGTTTTGCATCTGCATAAGTTCTTCCTGATTACATAAAAATAGGACTGTTACACAATATTCAAAATGTGACTTGATGATCGTGTTGTATAGATTAATTTCGTGCAAGATAGCGGTAATCTATTTCTTATCCTTCTCATAAAATCACTTTTTTTTATTTTCTTGCATATATAAACAACATGGCAGCAAACAATTTATCGTCAATTATTACTCCTTAATATATCATTTGCTATACATGCTCTATCTATATGTCGTCAATCTTCAATTTAACATCTATGGGCCGTCATACACCATATCGCAAAATTTTCTTCCCCACGACTGTCTCTCATCCCCAAAAATTGCAATTCGCGTGCAGTGAGCGATATGTTCTAGGACGACCCTGTTTCTACATGAAGCACATGCTTTTATTGGGAATACAAATAAGTTTCCGGCGTTTGACAACAAGTAGCCCTATCAGTAAGTTATGATTGACATTTTCAGATGTAAAACGTCCGGTCGTAAGGTTGAACATCTGGCAACCCCATAACCCCGTAATATTGCGATTTGCGCCATATGATCCCATGATATCAAACCTTGCATCACAGCTGCTGCATGCTGCGCCGATTCTGAATTGTGCTTAAGAAGTTTAAGTTTGATGTCGAAGACAAAGAACATAGTGGTAGGCCGAAGTGGTACGAAGACGCGTACTTGGAAGCATTATTGGAGGAAGATTCGTGCCAAACGCAAGAAGAACTTACACTTATATTAGGAATGACTCGACAAGCAATTGCATATCGTTTAAAATCGTTGGGAATAATTCGAAAGCAAGGCAATTGGGTTTCATATGAACTGAAGACGAGAAACATTGAACGCCGATTTTGCACATGTGAAATTCTGCTTGCCAGCCATAAAAAAAAAGTTTTTTTTTATCGTATAGTTACTGGTGATGAAAAATTGATCCACTATGACAACCCAAAGAAGATGAAAGAAATCATGGGGACCACGTGGCCATGCTTCAACGTCGACAGCCAAGCCATAGAAAAAACTCATGTTGTGTATTTGGTGGTATCATCTTGATGTCGTGTATTATGAGTTGCTCAAACCGAACGAAACCATTACTGGGGCACTCTACCGAACATGATGAGATTCATCACTCAATGAAAAATGCGCTGACTACTACTCCAGACACGAGAAAATTATTCTCCTGCATTCCACATGTTGCCGACGCCAGTCAAAACCTACTTGAAGACACTTAATTGGTAAGTCCTACCCCACTTGCAGTATTCTCCAGAGATTACTGAGCAGCGCTAAATTTTCATCTCATATGAAGATACCAAAAATTGGGTCAGTTAGTGGATAATCTCAAAATATGAAACCCAACGCGGGCGGCATACGGGTCTGCTGGAAAAAAGTAGTGGCTAGGGATGGACAATTCTTTGAATAAAACTGTATATTATCGTCCTTTCATAATAAATGCCCAATTTTTGATATAAAACGGCGAAAACTTATTTGTATTCCCAATAGTTTTTTTTATATTTAATTTTAAACGGTTTCCTTTCAGCCATGAACTTACGCTATTTAAGTCTTCTTGAATTAATTGTAGTGCCAAATCCATATCTCCGTATGTAATAAATAAAAAGGCATTTTACAAGTGTTTACATATCATTTACGTATATATTATAAATACTAGTATTCCCAATATAGATCCTTATGGGATGCCTAGCTTGACTTTTTATAGGCTCTGAAACTTGCACATTAATTTTTGTTCTCTGCAGTCTGTTCATCAAGTAATCCTAGCACCACTTCAATTCATTACCTTTTACACTATATTTGAATAATTTCTTTATGAATTTGTCCCTGTCCACCACCCCGAATATTCTTTTCATATTAAAAAAAAAAACAGCTATAACGATGTGCTTATTCGCGGTCTTCTCCTTCCATATATTAATAATTGCTAATTCACATGAATGATTCTTTCGGAAACCTGATTGGTTACGGATCAGTATATTATTTTTTTCTATGTACTCTTCCAATTGTAGATAGACGCATTCCTTCTAATAACTTCTTTTCAGTTAATATCGAATTAATTGGTCTAAAATTGCCGCAATCATTTGTATTTTTCACTTTTCTTATCGGAGTTATCAAAGACTCTTTCCACACTGTTGGAAATTTATTGGATATCAATGATTTATTGATAATTGCAATCAAAGTTAAAGCGATTTTAAGAAATGAATCCAAGATCATTTTTTCATTCATAAATTTGTAGTCTCTTTTATTATTAATATTGTTATGTGATATTTCACAAATCCTCCAATTGCAAAAACTGGAAAGTAAATGTTGTATTGACCTCTGTGATTTGATCATCAAAAGAAATATGTGGAATGGATCCATGAATTTCATAGCCGTTTTCAGTAAGCTTAGCATTAAAGTATATACTTCCAATCCTGTCGTCCCCTTTATTTAAAATTAAATTAGAACTCTGATCGCAACAGGTATGTAAACTATTCCGCACATAATTATTTTTAGTTTGTTCCAATCTGCATTTGTATACATTTCGAAGAATACGGTAATTACTCCAATCTGCTTCAGAGTTTGTTATTAGTGCATGACTTTGCAATTTTTCTTTTTTTTAATTTTATTAATTCAACTCTGAACATGACATTTTCCACGTATCTCAATTCATTATATGACGAAAAAAAAATTTATCACGCGATCTAATTCTGTTTGGAAATGAAATGTTCAGCTAAACTATCAACTCTAATATCTGTTATTTCATAATCTTAGTAATTTATATTAAATTCCTTATGGAAACTTTCCCTTTCATTTTTCAGAATACGCTTTTCGTTTTTTGAATTATATATAATATTTTTACTGATTTATTTAAATTGTCATCTGTCTTCGCGGTAAAGAGATTATATTTGTTATCACCATTGAGTTCCCGTTTAACCTAGTAGGCTCAATCCCTATTTGCTTACAGCTATTAGTTACTATCGCATTTTCTAAATTTCTTCTATATGTGTTATTTAAATCTAAGTAGTTAATATTAAAATCTCCGACAACCAAGAAATCAGTCAAGCACTCACTCAAGTTACTCAACCAACCATTCACTAACTTTATCACATAAGAGCCTATTTTGTGCTCTTGGAGATTTGTATAGGGCTAGATTTACATATTATGGAATATTTAACAAATTTACAGTCAGGCACCATAACGCACTTGATTTCACATATTCATCGAAAATTTGTAATTGTAAATTCTTATTTAATTATAAAATAACCCTACCTGTGTACCTTGAATTACTATTGCGTCTCACCACAAATTTTTTTCTTACAGCTCGAAATCCAAAAACCTGGGTTCGACCCATACAATCCAAAGTGATATATGATTTTCAAGCACGAAATAATACAGAACTTTCAATTCGCGCTGGTCAAATGTTATTAATTGCCCCGAAAGAAGTTCAAAACACTCATAAATTGATGAATTCAGGCTGGGCGCTAGCAACTTTAGATGGTCAAACGTCGGGCTTAATACCTATTTCATATAAGGACCAAATCAAATAAAACGAAATCAACCTCAACAAACTAATATACAATTTGGCGATCAAATATCGATGCCAACAACTGAAATTAACGCTGAAATTCCTGAAGAAGTCCATGTAGTAGAAAAATCAGATATTCCACCAAAGACAGAGGTTCCACCAAATGTACATCAACAAAACCCAAAAGTCTCATTACCAATCATTCCAGAAGCAAATGAAGGTGATGATCCGATCTAAACTTCTTTTGTTTTTTTTTGTTTTTGAGCTTAGTTTAAGTTTATTTGTGATTGTAAGGAGAATCAAATGACGGAATAAATTTGCTTCAAAGTTATTTGGATTGGACACAAGATGTGCAGACTGCATCATTAATTGCTATACGATTTTTGCATCATGATATTTTCTCAGAATATCGAGTACAATTTTGGATCGCCAGGTAAATTTAAACAAATGTTTGTTATATCTTTAAACTTGTTCAAAGTAGTTCGATCAAAATTGCATATATGTATCTTTCTGCTTGCAGTTATTTAGATTTATTAGATGCGTGGAATCTATGGGAATACGTAACGCTTCATCCAATTTGAATAAGGTAAAATTTCTCAAATTTTGCGCGTGCGTTTTGTATTTTTTTATGTCTTACTATTTACATTTTCAGCTTTCATCATGTCCAAATTGTCGTAAACCATTACCTCGATGCTCCCTGTGTCTTTTACACATGGGTACTAGTAATTTTTTACACAACAGTCCAGGTCATGAAAGCTTAGGATGGCAATCAAAACCATTTTCTAAATGGTTTTCTTGGTGTCAGACTTGTCGACATGGAGGTCATACGGAACACTTGATGCAATGGTTTAGGTACATACCAATTCTTTCTATGTTAAGAAAATTTTTATGTTATTATTAATTTTTTCATGTGCCATATTACAGCCAAAATTTTGAATGTCCGGTTACAGCTTGTTCTTGTAAATGTTTTACTATGGACATAACACCACGCAAGAGTTTTGACGATTTGATGAAATATGATTGCGATTACTAAAATAACATTGAAAGGAACAAGATAAGTACAATTTTTTTTTTTTTAAATGTTTGAAATACATATATTTAAATTTTGGCCATTTTTTTTGAAGAGCCATTTTGATGCACTGATACTAAAAAATTTGGATTTTGATTGAGATGCAATGCATTTCCATATCTTTCTTGATTGCTGCCTTACTACCTACACTGCCTACCTATTTAAAAAAAAAGAATTGTCATAGTTTCTATTATTTCAATACTTATTAAATTATTACTTTTGTTTCTATGTCAAACCTGATCTCCTTTGCCAGCGTTATGACTACTACTTTTGCCTCTACTATCGCTACCGCTTCGTCGTTCCCTACACTTATCCAATGATGTGTAGCAACACTTAAAAAACGACGACGTTTTAGTTGATTCTCCACCACCTAGCGCTGAATTACTATTACTGTATGAAGTCGAAATAGTCAAATTATTCGTCGTAGTCGTAGTCGCTAAATTTGTATGGATTACGTCGCCAGACATCCTACTAGTAGTGCTATAAACAATTGCAGCACCATGGGTACTACTAATGGAATGTCGAAACCTATTACTACTGCTACCAGTAGTGGCAGTTGTAATAGTTGTAGCGAAACCACTTTCACTTTCCAAGGTATGGCAGGATTGGAGTTGCTGTTGTTGCTCTCTTTGCTTATCGGTATATTGTTTTTGCTGTTGCTGCTGCTGCTTTATGTCAACAATCTCTATTTCTTCTATATCACTAAAGCTATTTAATTGTTTCAACAAATAATGCACATCATTTCGTTTCGTTTGATTATCGTTTGAAGGATGAGTTTGTAAGTTTAACTTTGGCTGTACACAAATATTAGATTCATTCAAAGTTACTGCTGCTTCTGCTGTTGATGTTTTATAACTATTAGCCGGCGTAACACTATTAATAGTTCTATTTAACTTATTTACTGATGGTGTTGTTTTTGTTACTAAAGTTGATGTTGCTGATGATTTCGTAGTATTAGTTGCTGTTACTAACGATTTATTGGCTAAATTCTTAGTTAAAATTAATTTCGACGAAATGATGTCATTATTGTCGCTCCCCCGCGATTACCGGCTATCGCGAGCGGAGCGAGGCCTTCCCTAACTTGATGTTGAAGCAATTGGTGATACTGGTGACAGTGGACTACGTGCTGAATCTCTTGGACATCCTGATAATGTTATAACTAATTTTCTTGAGCCCGCATGATCGCGATGCTCACACAACCATACGCCTTGCCATGTTCCTAGGGATAGTTTACCATCTGTTATTGGGATTGTCAATGAACTTCCTAGAAAACATGCTTTCACATGGGCCGGCTGAAACAGATTTAAAAAATTAATTAGTATTTAATGAAATATTTCACATAAAGCAAATATTATATGAACTTTAACAAGTTATTACGAGCTTAGAATATATTTTTCATTTTTCACATTCTTTATGGAATGGGAGACGAAAATATAGGTAAAATGGAATAAAGTCAAAGGTTCTCCCCCTTCACAATTAGGATTATTTCAAAATTCTTAACTTATAGCATTGTAACTTGACCTGACCACCAGCACAACAAAGAGATGGTGGAGTGAGGCAACATAGACTCTTCAAGCTAAACAATTTATAAGATGAACTGTCTTAACTACCGTATCCTCAATGAACTCTATGAGTGTGCATTATTAATTTTGTGATATCATCTAGATAAAATTTTCGAGTTAGGACTTTTTAAATTTAAAAGATGAGCAATAGTCCATGTATGTAGTGGATTAAGTTCAGTTTTGAAGACCTTCATCTGTCTTCTAAGGTGCCTTTTTCTGTTCGTTCTGGTAATATTAGGACAAAAATGACTGGATGGATGAAAGAGATGGTCTTGGCTTTATCCATCTACTCATTTTTTCCCTATGGAATACTAATATTACCAGAATCATAAAGTAACGAACGATAATAAAGCTGAAGACGTAAAAACACCTTAGAGGACAGCTAGCGAAAGCACCGAGTTCCTACATTTTTAGAAAGTCTTTTAAGTGTTTTGTTGAAGGAGGTTTCGATACACATAATATGGATTACAAATCTGGGTAGTATACAGGGGAGCAAAACAAATTGTATTTCATATTTTTCCCTAAGTTGGGTGTTTTCAGCGATCAAAGGATTCATGGAGTTCCTTCGATAATCTCTGAACAATTTTGAAAATCAAACGCAGAAAGCCCAAATCTTAAGGAATTTTTGCAGAATGAATGTAGAATTTACTGTAAACATATAAAAAATTCTCGGAAGAGTTTAACAAAGATTCTAGAATAATCTTTACTTAGTAATATGCTAATATGAATATGGGTCTGTAAGCTTAAGCCAACCAATTTCATTTTACAAATTCAGCAAATCTGTTTAGTAGGTAAAGCTAATATATTCGTTAAAAAATTCAAATTATTAGTTGATTAATCTTAAATAAGATCAACTAATTAGGTTTTGCTGAATTTACTAATATATTTTTCTCAGTGTACTTAAATTGTCTACCTACTTAAATTACCTTACTACCTTCACTGGTAGATAATGTTGTTATGTATAAAAGAATATATTATATAGTCCTGCTTCCGATGCACAATATTTTACCTGACTTTGTGTTAATGTCAATTTCTTAAATGTTGAATCCTTTATGGTGTTGGACGAGTACAAATTTCTCCAAAATCCTTCAAATCGAACATAGTACCAGAGGAAAGTGGTCATCTGATTGGGATTTTTACTTGGCATGCACATGTCATGCATGAATGAATAAAACTGCCTTGACTAGTTCAATATTTTTGTTGTCCATTTCCATTTATTCCATTTATAGTGTTAGTAAAACCTACTTACTGCATAACTGCGTCCATTTAAACACTTAAAAACCTAATTCTTGTTACTTGCTTCTAATCTTTGTTTAATCTTCGGAGGAAATCTCCAATTTAAATAACTGATGCTACCGAAAAAGTTACTAATTTTTACTTAAAATCAAATTCTTTAAAGTAGTTACTTGCCGCTTAAACAACGATTTTGTGGAACACTCATCTTCTGAGATTGCTCTGCTCCAATTAGAAACCTACCTATGTACCTACCTACCTACTTACCTACTGCATAAATGCGACCATTTCAACAATTGAAACATAATTCTTTCAACTAGTTACTTCCCGAATATACCACGATTTTGTTGAATTTTTGAAGAACACTCGTCATCTGAAATTGCTCTGCTCCAATTTGAAACCTACCTACTTACCTACCTACTTACCTACTGCATTACTGCGACCACTTTAATGATCTTCAGGAATGCATTTCCTCCTATTCGCTGTTTACTCTATTTAAGTGCCTATTCAAATCTTAAAATAGATAATAATGGTTTTGAAACCATAAGCAGGAAAACGTATGATATTCCTTAAATACGAAGCTTTGGCAAAAGTATACATATTCTTATTCAATAGTTAAGTCTCACACTATGACACTACTGAATTATCCTTTAAAATATGCATTATAGCCTACTCGAACTGGAGAAAACAAAATTTCCAGTTAACAAATTGCTTGGGACATACCAAATTTACATGAACTAACGAATTGCGGTAAAATACCACGGATATAGTACTCACTAGGTTTATTGCAAGACGCCGTTCGTTATCCACATCTAACTAACTTTAATAGGCGATATTAGTTGACTTGTTTAATTATGACAGGTCTACGCGAGACGCGGTTCACTACCCACAAAGTCCGAGCAAGGTAGAACCAGTACCCGCGGAGGATAATATTCCACAACGTACAAATATATTCTAGCCAATGCTTTGACATCGAACCTTCATCTGGTAGAATAAAATAATGTATTGATTACCTGTTCTTTCCGATTAATTTTCAAATTAAATTAAATAAAAACAGAGTCAATTACACCATGGCTCTCTACTGCCGGGAACGGTCAAAGTTAACAACAGCTTTCAAATGCCGGGCCTTTGTACAGATAGAGATGCAAATTATAAGGTTTAAAGTCCTGCTAAGAAATCAGACTGCACTCTGTGTAATACCAGACAATAAAAGTGGCAGAAACGTAACCTACGTGTACACCCTTTACATTGAGGTAGCCAGAGTAATAAAAGATTTATTAGAAAAATGTTACTCTCTGCTTTTGAAGACTTGAAAATATCAAGCAAATATGAAAAAAAAAAATCAATCGGGAATGTAGTACTTTTAAAAATAATATAAATATCTCCAGCTTGAGGGAGCCATGTCTAAGGCCTAAAGGCAACGGTAGACATTTTGTCCTGAAGTTAAGCTGGTTCTGCCTTGTTGAACTAAACAAAAATTCATATCACGTATGACAGCATTTTACGCGCTACTACTGTGGCAGTTTTTATTTTTTTCTTATATGCATGGATAACAAGCGGCCATATTCAAAGAAACCCATGTAAGTGATCCTATTCTATCGCAGATCCTAGACATTGTAAAGGTATCTACCTTGAGAAAAAAAAAACTTTTAAACAACCACATTCTGCAAACAACACAAGTTGCAAGGCAACAAACAATTGAAGAATCGATTTTTCAAAAAAGTACAATTGTTTAATTCAAGTCTTACCTACCTACCTAAACTGATTGTGATTTCTTTTATTCACATCGCTTCTGTAATTTAAGTTGAAATTCATAATGTCTGGATGATCAAAATCTACCCAAATGATTTTTTCTGTCCATTTCTATCTTTTGCTCCCCAATGCATTCCTATATAATTTCATCTTGACGTGTAGCTGCTTCATCTAATTCATGTGGTTCGATTAGTAGCATAGTTCATAAGAGCTTTTTCATGACTGTATGTTGATTACAAATAAATAAATTACCTTTCCCCAATTAACTGCAGGCGATTTCCTTAACTTTGGAATTCTCATTGGACTTAACAAAAAAAATTCTTCCACCCTTTTGGCAAATCTGCCGCGGTCTTTGTTTTCAAGCGATATCTTAAACCACACGTCACTGTCTGAACACCCACTCTATGAAATACTGTAACATACATTAAAGAACTGTGAAACAAATACAGAATCGTAATAATATTTGGTCGGTGGTGATCTACATTTAAACCGTGGTATACTCTAATTATTGTAATTCTTGATCCACCAGCTCCTTTTTCGATTATCCGCTTAATTTTTTCATTCATAGAGAACTCTCAATTCCCACTTATCTTTAAAATACCTCTATGAATAAATATACCTACAAATCAAGTGTATAACAGCACTCATACTGTCTTAACCATGTTGAAGGTCTCTATTAAAGATTGTTTTGATTCTCCATCACTACCTTTCATAATCTCTACTGTAAAGAAGGGTCACTGCCAACTGCCAATTACTATTTAAATTGTTCCTATTCTTTGTTTTACCTTCTGAGGAAATCTCTCTGCATTTTAACACTTGACTTACTGCTCTTTACCTACTGCATAACTTTAAGACTTATTATCTCCAATAGATGTGATCATGTTCTCTTCACAAAAACTAGAACCATGATCAAAATCTTTACAACAAATTTCTTCGGTAAATTTGTTTGATCGAATGTCGAAGATGAATCTCTTTTCCTTAGTAAAACAATAGATGCAAGCACCAATCGAAACACAACATACAGATGGGTAAAATAAAGGACGTCGAAAATCGCTGCAAACAATACTCCATTTCTGTGTTCGAGGATCTAATATTTCGACGTATCTGTGTAGCCTCCAATGGCATATAATGCTCCATTTACTCCAGTTAATCCAAAACGCCAATTATTCGCAAGCATTTCTGGGCCGTAATTCCATGCTCCTTTTCCAACATCAAACATTTCTACAGTTTTGCAATAAAATCCACCACATGCATAGATTTAGTTGTCAAAATATAAACACCCGTGGTGACACCTTCCTGTTTTCATGGGTGGAAGCTTTTTCCACTGCTGCGTACTTGGCTCGAAGAACTCACAAGAATTAGTAGTATATAATCCGTGAGGTTTTTTAAATCCTTGTTTTCTGAGGAAATCTCTCTGCATTTTAACACTTGACTTACTGCTCTTTACCTACTGCATAACTTTCTCTTCCAATATTTTTTGATAAACAAATTCTTTTTCCAATTTTTACATTTGTTAATTATTTGTGAAAAAATTTTTCTTTTTACAAAGGCACTATGCAGTTGACTTACATTTAAACGATTTGTGAAATCTCTCTGCATTTTAACACTTGACTTACTGCTCTTTACCTACTGCATAACTTTCTCTTTCAATATTTTTTGATAAACAAATTCTTTTTCCAATTTTTAAATTTGTTAATTATTTGTGAAAAAATTTTTCTTTTTACAAAGGCACTATGCAGTTGACTTACATTTAAACGATTTGTGAAATCTCTCTGCATTTTAACACTTGACTTACTGCTCTTTACCTACTGCATAACTTTCTCTTTCAATATTTTTTGATAAACAAATTCTTTTTCCAATTTTTAAAATTGTTAATTATTTGTGAAAAAATTTTTCTTTTTACAAAGGCACTATGCAGTTGACTTACATTTAAACGATTTGTGAAATCTCTCTGCATTTTAACACTTGACTTACTGCTCTTTACCTACTGCATAACTTTCTCTTTCAATATTTTTTGATAAACAAATACATCGAGTAATTAATAATTGAACTTTATTTCTACAATAATTATTATGAATTCGTTTTGTATACCTTTGTCAATGTCCTAAGTAGAATAATTAAATTTTTCATGGCATCATAAGCTCAACAATTCACATATAAAAAAAATAAATAAAACAGCGACAATAGTCCGTCCGCTATCCGTCCTTTCCACAAATTTTGCCATTGCGACTTTCCAGTTACCAGTTCCACTGTGTTGACTCACGGAAAAAATGGCGGCTATAATCTCGAATCGAATCTCGGCGTTCTGATTCTTTTCACTGAGGTGAGGTTTTTTAAATTCTTTTTTTTTTTGAGGAAATCTCTCTGCATTTTAACACTTGACTTACTGCTCTTTACCTACTGCATAACTTTCTCTTCCAATATTTTTTGATAAACAAATTCTTTTTCCAATTTTTACATTTGTTAATTATTTGTGAAAAAATTTTTCTTTTTACAAAGACACTATAGCAGTTGACTTACATTTAAACGAATTATATAATCCGTGAGGTTTTTTAAATCCTTGTTTTCTGAGGAAATCTCTCTGCATTTTAACACTTGACTTACTGCTCTTTACCTACTGCATAACTTTCTCTTCCAATATTTTTTGATAAACAAATTCTTTTTCCAATTTTTAAAATTGTTAATTATTTGTGAAAAAATTTTTCTTTTTACAAAGGCACTATGCAGTTGACTTACATTTAAACGATTTGTGAAATCTCTCTGCATTTTAACACTTGACTTACTGCTCTTTACCTACTGCATAAATTTCTCTTCCAATATTTTTTGATAAACAAATTCTTTTTCCAATTTTTAAATTTGTTAATTATTTGTGAAAAAATTTTTAGATTAAATCCCTAGCTAGCATGATCCTTTCTCCCACTGAGATTGATACATTTGAATTATTGTAATACATGATTGACTGAGCAACGTATAAAATCTGACTTCACATGAGCGCTACATATTTCAAATTACGTCCTAGTACATGTATTATAAGAAAATATAAAACACTTACGTCTGAGATCGATTGGACTAAAATTGTAAAGCAAATAAAAAATTATTATTTTAGCTTTTAAATAAACATGCTAAAAAATTAAAGTTAATTTTAAAAAACTTAACAAATTATTAATTTCCTTAATGTTAGTTATCATTTCAATGTGGGGAATTTCCAGGTAAACTTGTTGTCTAGGATTACTCCTCAATACGTAGACTCTCTCTCTCTCTCTCTGTGTGTGTGTGTGTGTGTGTCGTAGGCCTGGTGCGACCTCCCCCTCTCCTAGTATTTGGTTATATCGGGTGGTATATTACACTATCGGCGTAAAGGCTTGTAGCATTTCATGAAATGATTAAAAATTTCACACACTTCATGTAAAAACTCAGTAACTATCATAAAACCATAAACCTTATAAAAAACAAGTAAATAAGCTATATTTGATCTAAGACCACTTACGATGCTCTAGATGAATGCCCGTATGTAATTTCGTATGGTCATCTCTCTGTGCAAGTTTGATTGTTAAAATGATTTTTCACATCTATTTCTAGAACGGGTCCTGGGACACTAAAAATAGTTATAACCAATTTCATAGGATTTTATATTCTGAAGAACTTATCAGTACATTTAAAATGTCTAGGACTTATCGTTTTAACAGTACACGTAAAAAACCCCAATTTTTGTATGGCAACACTAAAGAATGGTTGCCCGATTTACTCCATTTTTGAAATTTCATTTACTCTTTTTGTGAAAACGACATTTACAAAATTTGAAGAAGTTGCCCGATTTCACCCATTTTACAACTTAAATCTAGCATTTTTTTTAAAAGCAAGTGTGAAAAGGCGGACATGCAAAAATTAAAATAACTTTTAATATTATGCGTGGGGTGGTGTCCAATCCATTTCGCTCTACCATAATTATTTCAATACATTACAAACGGAAAGACAAACTTAGTATATCAATTTTTTTTTAAATAACTTACCACTCCATTCGAAATAAATGTATGATTACTTGCAGAGATTCCGTTATACACAGGCTTTATATAATCACAGCACTCGTTATCAGATTCAATTTTCTTATCCTCCATCTTATTTCGTTTTAAATTTCTCGATGGAATCACTTTTTGAACTGGTTTTTTCAATTGTGTAAAATTATCTTCGAAATTGCTAACATTTTTTATGGGCAAAGGTATATTGCTTTCGATATCAATTTTAGGATGTTTAACATCCTCACATATACCGTTAGTTTTAATAAGACAATCTGTTATTGTATTCTCAATAGAATTCGGATTGTTTACAAAAAAAACATCAATAAATTAAATGATACTTTTTTTATTAGAAATTAGAAAATAAATAAATAATTATTAAAATTACATAAAAAATATTTAATAAAAAATAATAATAAAAAAATATATATACCATATAATATAATATAATGAGGGACCTTCCAAATCACCCATGAGGTGTCCCTTTAGATTCGTTACCATTATTTTTACATGGTTGGTTCCCCAGGAGGCCTATAACCATGCTTTTCTTACCCTTTTATTTAAATGGTGGGTTCCCAAAGAGGCCTATAACCATTATTTCCTTTCTTACTTTTTTTAAATGGTAGTTCCCAAGGAGGCCTATAAACCATCATTACATTCATAAGATATGAATGTTTCCCCTAACAGAAGTTAGGTATTTTCGCAAAAATACAATATCTAAAAATATTTTAACTTACTTAAAGGTATTTCTACATGAGAAACAGTAAGAATACTTTAGATACTTATTGTACTCTATACGATAAAAATGTTTTGGAATTAAACTAAATAATGAACAACTATTGTTGATCACCAACAAAAAATAATGTTATCCAAAATTAGTTTAATACTTCCCGAAAACGCGACATATAACATTCCGTGAGAAAAGACTGGTTCCCTAAGCAATATACCTATCTTTGTAAGACTCTGTCCCTGAGCCTTATTGATGGTCATTGCAAAAGATAGTCTTACCGGAAATAGTATTCGGGTTAATATAAATGGTAGCCTATTATAAGTTGGACTTAGTTGCATGCGTGGTATAAAGACGTGTTAAATTCCAAATGAGCGCCACATGATACTCTCAAAATAACAATTTTTATTTACACAATAACACTCTTGTTGTACATTCTTTGGGACTCATATAAAAATTAAAACAAAATCTAAGTCTTCTTGGGCATTAGCCTTTACCTCCCTGTGAGAGGGGATAAAGAATTCTCTCACGGTATGTTCTGCCTGTCGTAAGAGGCGACTAAAAGAACACAAAGGGGGGTACACTTGCACAGCTTAGTTGTAGCGTCATCCACTTGGAAGACAGACAATAGGCTTGTGAGAACCCGAAAAAATTTCCTGTTGGACGTTCGTGCGAAAGTACGGCTTGGTGAATTTGTAGCGATTCCCGTCGGTCCAATCCACACTAGAGTGGCAGGAGTGTTTGTCGGTGTTTAACGTTTGCCAAGTGATGCATCTCTCGTTCGGTGCAAATGTATTGTATTGACGTAAGCGTTCAATTTTGACGTTGTTCATACAGTACTTTGCGTTCCGAAAACCAGAGTAGATGTTCTCTTGTGTACGGAAAATAATCTTGTTGCGCGGAATTACATGCATCGTTCTGCCTTTGGCGAAGCGATTCTGTAGATTTCGTTAAAAAAACTGAGCGTGTAGACATCGAGGTGCTGTAGTGGAATCGGCAACTTTTGCTTTTTATTCGAGCAAGAGGTCGTTCTACTCTCGGTAGTCGTATAGCCAACGATTATCCGACAGGCAGGATTTACACCAGCAAATGGTTAAAATATCCAGAGCAAAATGTAGCCTGTATAGCGCGCATTGTTTTGGCATCAAATGCCTCACAACAATTTGTTTTGCGACGTTTTTCTGGTGGTGGTGTGGTATAAAGCCCTCTCACTTCATCGAAAATGTCAGCGATATGCCGTCTATGGAAATGACGCATCAAATGTTTTATGGGCTGATAAGTATTTCAGCCATTCTTCTTCTCTAACAACGTGCACGAAGGACATTTATGCAATGTTTTCCTGCATAGACGTTGGCGGAGTGTAACAGAATTGTAGCAACCATTCTGTAACCCGTGTTTGTTCATATGTATGAACGCAATATTTTCAAACTGGTCTCTTGTAACGTTGTTACGTTTAAAGTAAATGCAAATATTTGTGCAGCGGTTGTTTAAGTTGTGCAATTTCACAGCATCAAGCCCATAACACAGATGTTGTAACATTTGTTGTATTTAGTCCACCGTTCGGTACAAAGTGCCTTTTTCGTATGAACAAATAAGAACGTTCCATAAATATCTCGGACGTCAATTGAGGAAGAGCTAAGAATTTTCAAAGTTTTCTGTAAGCATGCGTTCCATCTCATTGTTAAATATCTCGATCGTATCGTTTGGCGCCAAAAGTAATTAGATTGGTCCGAAGATATATCTGAGAAACCATGGAGTATGTGAATACTGCGTAAAATTTGTAACGATGTCAATTTTGTATTTGGACTTGGCTAGAAATAGTATAAAATGTATTTTCTCGAAGTTATCTTATGCCCATGCCTTATTCAATTGGGAGAATGAATGTAAATGGACAGTTTCATGGGAAAGCGCAGAGATTGCTGTAGCTTCAGACTGTTGCCTCGTGCAGTTTGGCTTTTTTAATTTCTAGGCAAAACCACTACGTACGAATATCTTGTTGTTTCGGTTGTTTTTTTTTCTATGTTTGTGAATAGTATATCCGTTTTTTCATCGCCCCATTTTTTTTTGTCTTTTGTGGATATATGCCACACTCTGTTTTCTGTCTTGTCCCCTGTAGGGGGGGGTGAGCATACTCCTACAGTAGGCTCTGCTTGTCGTAGAAGGCGACTAAAAGGGCTTGTCTCTGAACCTATACCGACATATTCGGGGCGAGATTCAGAGACACCTGCATGATTTAGCAGCATCATGCAGTTTGTACTCAAAACTACTGCTAAACACCTCACTGGAGCTATACTGGGTTATCCAGGGCGAGGTCCAGTGAAGGCCTACATGATTTAGCAGGATCATGTAGTCGGGTTGGTGGCGGATGATTCCAAATCTCTTTTGGAACAACGGCAGCACCCACAACCTCTCAGAGAGGCTACTGCTAGGAGGAGACCCAATTGGAAATCCGGGATTGGGGTGTGAGATCGCGACTGGTAGTTTATGGGAACTGCCGGGTTCTCATACGGTTTACCATCATCCATTCCGGTACTCTTTCAGGGAGACGTTCGCGAAAGCTTGCTTCTCTCGGATCTTTTTAGATTCTGGCTTCGAGGCGCAAGTTGTCGGTTAAGACGGCAGCCCCACCGGCTCGTTTGACCAGGGGAGGGGGATGGCGGATGGATGATGCGATCGTAGAGATAGCCGGTCTTTCGGGATCTCACGACGGTTGGGGTAAATCAATCATTGGCCCGTTGGTGTTGATTTTCCCCAGATGAAGAAGAAGGTAGAACCGAATGGGCTCGTCGAGACCTGGGACGATAAGCAGGCGAAATATGGAATATGGCCGATTATGCATATGTTTTAACCGCGGTGCGACGTGTTCTTTTTGGTGCGGGAACACTGAGGTCGATATTAGCATCGGTTACCCTTGGAGGTAACCACCCAGCTTTGCGACGTGTCGTTTTGGTTGCGGCGGCACTGAGGACGAAGTTAGCAACCCACCCCCTTCCTCATTATTTGAGAATTTTCGGGTTACTCTCCACAAATCCCTTTTTTCGGGACCTTACTTGTGAAGGTGTGGAGAGTAACCCAGGACCCCCAAAACGAACCTATTCACAAACAGTAGAAAATGAAACAACAACAACAACAACATATTCGAACGTAAAGATGGGCTTTGCAAAGAACTGTAAGAATGACATACTGCGCGAACAAATACAGTCTGACGTTGCGGAAGTGTCTGCACTTTCCGTAGAAGCGTCTATGTATATCCATTTCAAATTGAATGATGCATGGGGAAACGGTGACTTTGAGAAAATTAACTTTTTAGACTATTATTACCCTTTGATAAAGGGAGCAAAGTCTAAATATAACATTGACATGCAGTACAAAGGTTTACGTGGCTCTCGCATAGGACGTGGTCTCTACGATATGTCTTTTAAAGCGAATCTATTTAAGTTTGATGCCAGGCAATACGAGACTGTGTTCAACAATAATATTTGGATGCATGCGTATAGGAGAATCAGAAAATTCTTAAATCGTTTCTCAAAAGATAAACGAGAAGTTTATAAAACGTTAGATTATTTGTTCACACGCCGAAGTACATCTGTACCGAATGAGGAACTTTTGCAGCAAATGACTGCACATCTTGGTTATGTTGATGATGATGTTAAGTTTTACAACATTAAGCAACAACCACATGATTATTTGCAGATATTTTATAAGCTGCAACGGTACAACGAGACAAATAACTTGAAAAATTTTGCTCTCGTACCTATATTCAAGCATGGGCTGCGCCATGTGCGCTACGATTCATATGCGCTCTGGCAACGTCTATGCGGACTAAAATTGTATAAGGGTCTTTTCAAAAACTTTGTTCGCGAAGACGAATGGCCGAAATACTTCAAACTACCGACATCGGTAGGCCGTAAGAAGTTTGATTGGTCCATTTGCACAGATGGTGTAGCAATGACCTTTTCGATGAAGAAGGAAGTGGCGGTAGTACCATCCCAACCACCGGTAAAACGACGCAAAACAAATAATTGTGAAGTGGAGGATGAGAAGACAATGCGCGATATCCGGGCTAAATTTGACTCCGGGTATTATAAACTATTTGTTGGATTAGATCCTGGTTGTCGGCTGATCGCTGGCGGTGTACGAGCACCGAATGTAAACGAACCTGTTGATTTAATAAAAATCAAGAGTTCGACATTCCATTACAGTACGTCTATGTATGCACGCAAAGTTTCGTTAGCGAAGTATACAAAATCGCTTCCTACAACTGCAGTAATGTGCACGCAATCGCCGATGCAAGAGGATTATTTGGAGTACACCAAAGAACGCTTGCAATGGTTTTCGCAACGCCAAGCGGTGTTTGGGCAGCGCAAAGTTGCACGTTTGCGCTTCAAGCACTACATTTGCACAGAGCGTGCAGTGCATCAATTGGCGAAAAAAATCACCAACAATACTCCAGAAACTCTGGTATGTATTGGTTCAACGAAAATTGCCGCAAATTCGCCAATACGTGGCTACGTGCGGACGCCACACACGAAATTGTTGCGGGCACTCAAAGCTCATTGCTCTGTCCTCGAAGTGGATGAGTTCAGGACGACGAAGCTGTGCAGCATATGTTTCGAGCCGGCGAAGACATCTCGGTCTCCACACAGGTTCCAGTTTTGCAAAAACTGTGGTACCACGTGGAACCGGGACGTCAACGCCGGTAGGAACATTCTGTGCATTGGCCTAGCCCAACTCGAGGGCAGGCCATTGCACAGGAACTTCAGTCGAAGTACCCCCCTTCCCTGACACAGGGATAGCACGTAAATTCTCCGGCTTAACAAGCCGGAGACTACTACGTCGCCATGGCCCCCTTGAGGGGCTTACTTAACGGTAACTGAAGGAAATGTAAGTACGATAAAACCAGAAATTTATTAGATTGAGATGTAGTTAACACCAAATGTAAATGTTTACATTTCAAAGTTTCAAACCATATAGCGACAAAAACATTTACTTTGGCAGTCAGATTTCATGTTGATATGAAAAAAAGCTTTTATCGATTTACTGCAATAAAATAGTCACTCTTTTGGCAAACTTATTACATTGAGACCTGTACCATTTGTATCAGTCAGTATATTGAGGCCGTCTCGGTCTCCACACAGGTTCCAGTTCTGTAAAAACGGTGGTACCACGTGGAACCGGGACGTCAACGCCGGTAGGAACATTCTGTGCATTGGCCTGGCCCAACTGCAGGGCAGGCCATTGCAGAGAAGCTTCGACAGAAGTACCCCCCTTCCCTGACCCTGACCCAGGGAATAGCGCGCAAAGCTTCGGCTGTAAAAAGCCGGAGTTACTGCGTCGCCTTGGCCCCCTTGAGGGGCTTACTCTTTACGGGTAAATTAGTTTCAGCGTTAGCTCTGCAATCTCTGCAGCGGAAAAATTAACCTATGTACAATATCACGGGATGAATTGGTTTGGAACACTTTTTAAGATCATCTTAGCCCGTTATTTTTTTTTTATATTTGAGTCTAGTTTATATTTGATATATAGGTTTAACGGTCCAAGCTAAATTCATAATTAACACAATTTTTTTATATTTCTAGCAAACAATAAGTGCCTGGAGAGTTATATTTACTGTAACAATTGTTTTGTTTTGTGTGGAAATTCTGGCTTATTTATTACTTGGATCTGGAGAGCAGCAAAGTTGGAATACACCAGACAGAAAGGGTGTATTGTTTGACAGTGAAAAGGCAGAGCAAACTGAAGAAACTCCATTGAATGAAAAAAGTAAATAAATACGGAGATGTTGATGTTAATTTTATTTTTAAGAAAACTAGTTTTATTATTTTTATCTATATGTATTTGTCTTGAAATAGAGATAAATAAAATTTTTGCATTTAAGCACTGCGCGAGACTTTATATTTATATTAAAGATAAGTGTTTTTAAATTGTTATGTTTTCGGAAACGTCTAATACTCATAGACTCGAAGTTTTTGTTTATATAAGGATTCAGAACAACTCTATAGTTAATAATATTAAATGAGTTCATCTCAGCTTTAGTTTTTTTTATGTATGTAGACATGATTTAAAGAATTTTAAGTTTATTAAGTAAATTTTTTATTCATTATAAAATTTAAGATATAAAATAAAAATGTAAATTATCAATATTCATATCCAGTTGCGTAAGGCCTATAGCAGATGGTTTTGTTAAAAAAGTATTGCGCCAAAGCTCTTCTGCTAGAAGTCAAATAAATAAAGCACTGTTATTAATAAATTAATTATAGTTTACTATTTTTTTTATTAATGAAATGTCACCTTACAAAAATAATATATCAATAATGGAACTTGAAGATGCGTGAGACTTTTTAGTGCAAAAGCTTGCCTGTTAGAAAAAAAACTCTGTAGATATAACTTTAGTGCCAAGACAGCCATAAAAATAGATTTGCCTGCTAGAGATAACTTGAAATTTGCGTAAGTTTATAACATTGGTCCACACTTTCTCAATTGAGTATATTTGTTTGCGGCAATATTCTACTTTCCCGAATAGGGACAAGATTATAGATTGTAAGTTTAATGTTATATTATTAGTACTTAAGGTCTTAAGGCCAAGTCAAGTTCGTTTTATTACATATTACATTAGTATAAAACGTAATTATATTTGAGATGTCTGGAGGTGCCTTGATAGAACAGCTTAAATATAGAGAGAACAGCAAGTGTTGGTACCTATAAAATTTGTATACATGGGCATGGATTTTCTTTGGAGTCTTTGAGTAGGGGAAATTGGAGAAATACATGTTCAGTTGAATTCATTTGAAACAGCTCAGAAACTCCTTGGGTATCTTGACGCAATGACACCGACTAAAGCACGAGTAAGAACATTTTCGGTGGCAGCAACCGCAGGTATTTTCAACCTTATATCTTTTTGCCTGGATCTCTATGTTGATTCGACTACACCCCTGTGCTGAGCTCTCACAACAGTGGCAACAGACTCTAACACAACCAGAATTTGACTTCGCTAAATTTGGCTTATCACACTTCCCGTACTCTCTATATTTTAAGTAGAAGTGCATGACTAATGTCAGTTGTTAAAAAAAATGTAATATAATTATTTAGTTTAAAAATTCTTCTGAAATTCTTGTTAAAATTTGGGCTCTACCTACCTCACATGCCTTAATGGGAGTTTTATTCAACTTGTTTGAATCCTCAAAATTAGGCGCAGAGTGCTGCCTATTTTTAACAGTTGTTCCTACCCATATTTGTAATTTTGGCAGCCAACTTTTAGTTATATTCTATAAACCGTGCTTTTATATGTTGAAGGAGATAAAATTTCCTATTTCTAACATCTATCCAAATCTATTTCTATAGATTAGTACTTTGCCATTAAATATAACTATCTAATGTCCATTAATATTGTTTCTAATCATACATTCTCTTTCGTCGAATATTAATTCATATTATGGAAATTGTTATTATAACCTGGATGCAAATATGTAACTAGAAATATCTGAATTCGTAACGCTTTAAAAGTGAGCGTAGTTTCGACGAAAAATAAAAATGGCAAAGTTTAATTATCCATTCATTCATTTTATATGGTTGTTTTTACACTGCTCGCATAACTTTGGAGCAATCATTGAAAAGAGCTGTTTATTAGAAGACTTGATACAATTAATGCTTACAATTAATGATTTGGGCATGAACATTTACGAGCACGGAATTTTCTTTCAAAGATAAATGTTTTTGTTTTTTTATAGTATTTATGCCAGACGAAGTGATATGTATCAGAATGAACTAAGAATCTTTGCCATATTTGGGGCTTTATTGTGATCAAGTCACTATATGTGACTGTGTTCCTCGAATTTTACTGGACTTTCGGGCCGTGCTGCTTTTGTAAGTGTTTTATTGATTACGAAAAAAGGGAATGAATCTTCATTTTCAAGCTATAACAACCGCCCCAGCAATTCTGTAAGAACCAAACGCCAATAGTTGGCGTTATATGTATATAGGTGACTGGTAAAAAAAGAGTTAATGATATCGTCGCATATAACAACAAACTCCGTACTTTGGTAACTTCGAGTTTAGAGTATGAATGAGTTCTTCAGTTTTGACTATAATTTCAAAATTCATCCGTACAACATCAAAAATCCATAAAAGAGCGAGCCGTGATTTTTATTCTCTCGGCGATTTTTTTCTGGTTTCTATCTATCAATTTCGTGGAATTTTGTTTTATTTTCATTCGTCTATGAGATGAGAAGTACTAGTTTGCGACACCATCAGTCAGATCGAGTCGATTTCCAAAAACGGGTTGTTCTAGATTGTTTATTAAATAGTAGAATCCTCAAAAATAAAATAGTAAATTTATGACAGAGTTTCTCCTTTGCTGTTTATATACTTATTAGCAATTTCCATTTTAAAATCTTTGCAATTTTACAATAACCAGTGACGTACAGCGGCGGTTAAGTAGTACTGTCACAGTTCGATTCTCGATCTCGAACCTCGATCCTTGATGCAGCAAGGAATGCCTTGGTCACAGTATATCCATCCTTGGTGCAAGCAAGGTACATGGTTTATGTGAAATTTTTATTACTGTCAACAAGTACGGTGTGGATCAAATTTAAAATAAGTTTCATTAGTTTATTTTATGAAATAACTTTATTTCTAACAGTAGAAGAACTGAAACGATCCATTTTTTATTTTACGCGTATTCTTTATTATATTATGTTTTAAAAGGAAAAGAATATTTGATCAGGTACAAACGGGAATTGATGGAGCAAACAAAATGGTGGACCGGTGATTTTTTTTTTCATTTTTGATATAAAAAATAATTTATTGCTACCGGGTTGGTTTAGTAATTTTATAAATATGTATGTAGGTACTATGAAAGTGTGGTGTAATTATAATTTTACAAAATAATAGATTTTTTTTTTTGTGGTCTTGCTTATCGACAGTGTGTGTGTGTATGTGTGCTTTTCAATTTTAATTAGGGTTTGTGCAGTTATGGTATATAATAGATTAATAATAATTACGTTTGCTTTGGTGTAAGTGCAACTTCAGTCTATATAGATAAATTCTACACCCAGCACCAGAAATCAGTTTTTTCAATGTTTCTCTGGCAAATGAATAAATTATGGGTAAAGAGAAAAAAGTGTAAAAAGAAATATTTTGACAGTTCAAACGGAAAAAAATTGGTATAGATCGGTTTAATAGGTATATTCTGTGTTTATTAATTTGGACAAATAAGGAAGTAATGAATAGTTCAATTGATTTAAGTACTGAAGTTTCGGATAAAAATTTTAAGCTTATTTCCTTTAATTATAAAGCACAGTTGTTTGCAATTGTTTTATCTGTGTACTCTACACCAAGCAGCTAATGATTTGGTGTTGTAATTCTCGGACTAAATAAAGCTTTACTAACAGGCTTATTTCTTGCGGAATTTTTCATTTTATGAAAAATATTGGTAAGTAATTTGCCACTTTATAATTGTTTTTATTTCACATATACGAAGACGTTTGGGAGTAGATATTAGAAGCAAGATGACGTTTTGTCACAAAAAAAAAAAAAAACATACACTTGTAAAAATTATACTTTTGTTCCATTTCCGTGGAATGTGGAAGTTTTGAAATTACAATGCTGGTGCTTATATTGGAGTTAGCACTCCCCAGCGGGAAAAATGGGAATGCCTGACTTAGACAAGGTATACTGTCAACATTGCCTGGAATGCATTAGTAATAATGAGTATATGAACACACATTACGTTCACCTGGTTTAGGAAGGAAGGCGTAATGTGTTAATGAATCTAATTTTTGAGCATATTATGTACCTATCAGGGAATACCTGCAGAGGTAATAAATAGATATGTCCATTTACCTTACATTGACCTGGTTTAAGACTGATGGCGTAATGTGTTGATGCGTCGTATTTTTGAGCATGTTATGTACCTTTCATGGAATGCTTAGAGAAGGCAGAGGTAATGGATAGATATATTCGTTCGTGTTGTTATTGAAAAGAGATAGCAATTTGTGCGGTTATATTTGCAAAGGTTAGCTCGAGGCAGGGCCGGCTGTGGGTTTTGCGGGGCCTCGGGAAAATATTATACGCGGGGCCCCTTCCCAAAAAGGAAGAAATAATACATGAACATAATTTTATCAATTTATTTAATGAAATATTTATTTCTTCAATATATTCAATAACATATATATATAAACATAATATTTTTTATTCCTATTTCGTACAAAGTTTTTTTACTGCTAATTCCTCGATAATATCATCAAAATTTATCTGTTTTGTTATTTCCTGCTCTATTGACAACATAGCCACCCCCTCTAACCTATCTTGTTGCATGGTTGATCTTAAATAATTTTTAATTAAATTTAATTTGGAAAAACTGCGTTCGGCGGAAGCTACTGAAACAGACGTTGTTAGCATAATTCTCAATGTTATATATGCATTGGGATATACATCGTCTATATTACCTTTGCAAATTTGTTTCAGGCAATCTAATTGAGTTGTATTCTCTTGAATAATTTGTGACAACAATCTTAACTCATGAAATAAATTGTAACCATCAATATCAGCATTTTCGCCATCTTGAAGAAATAGATGAAGATCGTTGCAATATTTTTTTAACTCATCATCGTTTTTATTTGTTTTAAATTCCAATGTTGTGTAAAAAACCAAATACATCATTATAACGAGTATTACTGTTGAAATCTTTCATCCAGAGCAACAATAGCACAATCGAAATTTTTTAAAAAAATAATCTACTTTAAATAACTGTTTTGCATTGTTTCCAATGTCGTCACTGTTTTCATATGTATACATTTTTGGTTTTTTGGAAATACGTTTCGTTTTAAATTCTGGTGATATATTTACACTACTACATATTTCACCACTACTAATTATTGCATCTTCAAACCGAGAATTTCTGTAACTTTTAAAAAAGTTTAAAAGTTGTTTTAGGTGCTCTAAAACTACAGAAATTTGTATTCCACGTTTTTGAGAAATTTTGCTTGTAATATTGACTTTATTTAGTATTTCATACCAAATCACCAAACTCATTACAAATTCAAATGACATAATGTATTTAATTATTGACAAAACTTCTACTTTTAAAACAATGGCAACGACAGTAGATACTTCTTCCAATGCAGCTATCACACCGGGGAATTGCAATTCAGACGACGTGCAACAATCCCCAAGAATTAAATTTAAATTATGAGAAGTGCAAGGCAAATAAACAGCACGAGGATTTTCTTCCCTAATTAACGCTTGGACACCCCAATTTTTTCCTTTCATGTTGGTACCGTTATCATAAGATTGACCACGGCAATTTGACAACAAGAAATCCTGTTTCGAAAACTCATTCTTAATAGACTCTGTTAAACCGTTACCAGTTGTATTGTTGACAACTATGAAATTAATAAAATGTTCGACAATTTCAACATTTTCATGTTTTCTATTTGCGATACGAATTACTATATAACAGACATTTGTTCCAAGTGACTAATAGTAGCAGGGGTACAGTCTACAATGACGGAATAATTCTTAGCTCGTTTAATTTTCCTTATTATAGTTTTCTTTACTTTCGAAGCAAGACCACAAATAATTTCGTTTTGAAATATATGGTTGAGGAAAAGCTTACGATTATTTTTATTGATAAAACTGTTTATATGTTCATTTAAAACTGCATCAAATATAGCCAGTAATTCTATCAACCCGAGAATATTGCCGTTTTGGGCTTCATAAAGTTTATCTGAATTTCCACGAAAAGCCAGATTTCTATTTGTTAAAAAAAGAATTATTTCTACTATTCTTTTTAAACATTTTTGTCATTAGGTTAACTTTGGCACAGCGACATTACATTGATTACTCAGCGGAGAATTTTTGTTTGGTCATTTGGTTAACATAAATTTTTTAAAATAATTTTGTTAAGAAAGGTATAAAAATTTTATTACAGTTCGGAAGATAAGAAAGCAAGCTTAAGATTATCAGAACTCCATTTTTCTATATGAATAGTAGTTTAGGGCGGAGGAGCTATTCAAATCAAACTTTTGTCAGTTTTACATAAGAACACTGCAAATATTTTAGAATGTAAGGACTCCGTTGGGCCTCGCATGTGGTAGGGACGGAGTTTGTTTCATGGCTTGTGAAGTATTCTCGAGGGCTTTGGCACAGGGTATAAAACACATTCGTTTGCATTTGCAACACGTACAAATTTAATCAAAAACAACCTTAACAAGCGAGATGTTAATGCAGGAAAAGACCTGCGTTAACATCCGAAAACTTGTCCTAGCTACTAATAGTTGTTAGAAATATGAAAGCGCGGGGCCCCTTTAAGCGCGGGGCCTCGGGAAAAATCCCCGAAGTCCCGACCTCTGAGCCGGCCCTGGCTCGAGGTAGTACAGCAGGTCGAAAATGAGTCGTATAGTATAGTATAGGAAATGTGCGTAGATGATTTGTGCATTATTTTAGAAGAAGTGTATTATTTTCATTTTAGTGCGAGATTCGAATAAGTGTATTGCTTCCATACCTTCCATAGAATGTTTTCGGAATACATCCGAAATACTTCCGTTTCCCGCTGGGTCATATTGCATATACATATGTACATATATAAAGCATAAACAAACTAATAACTACAAACGCTGAGCAAGTAGAACAAAAATCTGCAATGTTCACACGAATATAAATTGACGATGCCACAATTAACGGTGCCTCGACCTGATGTAAGGAAGCCCTCAATTTTTTCCTAGAAATTTACTGGAATTCTATGAATTATTGGAGGCCGGCACGGCACACGTGAAAGTATTGTATCAAAATATAACCAAAATATAACCAGACAATAAAAATTCTGCTGAAACATTATCTATAAATTTCTAAGAAGACATTAATGCTTATTGTTCATTTACGCGTCTGTCTACATCACGCTCATAAAAAATGTTAGCGGCTTAGCACCGGTTGTCGACCTCCAATAATTCATAAAAATTTCTAGTGAATTTCTAAAAAAAAAAAAATTCCAGTAAAGTTTTAAGAAAAAAATTGAGGCCTTCCATACCACCCCGTCGAAGAATCGTCGATTTTGTATTGGAGCGAGGTCATTGCTTTGTTGGCTTGCTTACTCCAAAGAATGCAAGTATTCCCATTAAAATTTTGCCACATTGCAGCTGATAGCCTATGACGTAGTTCTGTAACTAATGTATATACATTTTTATAGGGCAGAGAGAGGAGAGAGAGTATTGTGTTCTCTGTCTGGGCCGTACTTTCCTATATATTTCACGATATTTCGTCACGTAAGGGCCAATCCAGACTAGAAGTTTTTAGGAAAGGAAGGAATTTCCTTCCCTTGGCTTAGACGTGCCATAACAATATTGTTGCTTCGCGTAGTTCCTTATATGATTACCGAAATTAATTATGTGCGTGTTCAATTAAGTCACAGTTTTTGATATAAACAATAACTGTATCACAAATTCACAACACGTAATGATTATTAAATTATTATATTATCACCTCAAATTGCAAATCGCCGTCTGCAGATCTACAAAAATCTGATTCTTTGGCAGGATGATCGGATGCTTGATGTCGTATGAGCATGCAACATTTTCTAGCCGTCCACCGACTCGTATTATTTTGTCCGCATCAATGAAAGGATTGAGCTTTCATAGATGTCTTGTGTTGGCAATTTGTTTTCCATGCTGTAGCGCTTGAATCTGTGAAGGCATCAGCTTGCGTCCATCGTAAGCATATCTTCAAGGCGTCTTTTAATTCTCTTGTTGTAAGCCACAGAGCTGTAGTCTTGGGATCGAGATCTGTTTGATCGGTGCCACTCGTGTTTTGGATGCGACTAATGTGACGCTGACGTTCCCATTGTGGGAAGTGCTTCTGCAGTATACTACTGCAGCATATGCGGATTCGAGGGATGCGAATCTTCTGAATGTGATGAACGCTTTTCCGAAGTTCGTGCCACCTTTTTGTTAATTCTCCCGTTACTTGATCATCCCAGCCGTAATTGTTTAGCCACAGAGAATGAAGGATTATTTTGCTTGCGATTGTGATAGGTGATAATAATCCAAGTGGATCAAAGATGCGGCTTGATTCTGAAAGTATTGTTCTTTTGGTTACCAGCGAATTGCCAGGGATATTTCCATAAAAAATGAAGCAGTCTTCTGCTGGGATCCATTTAATTCCAAGAACTTTCGATGCATCTGGATGTGCATCAAATTTTACCGATGCAATGCTGAATTTATCTGAGGGGAGTGTGCTTAAAAATTCTTTGGCATTGGAGGCCCATTTTCTCAAACGAAATCCTCGACGCTCCAGTAAAGTTGACACTTCTTCTTGGAGTTGAATGGCTTTATCTACCGATCCTGCCCCTGATATTAAATCATCTACGTAGAAGCTATTGGTGATAGCTTGTTCCGCGAGTGGAAATTGCCTCTGAAACTCAAGTAAAGTTGCTTGAGAGCTCTCGTAGCTAGTAAAGGTGCGGACGAGGTTCCATATGTGACGGTGTTTAACCATAGCTGTTGGATTGGTTGATTGATATTCTCTCTCCAGATAATTCGCTGATAAGTTTTATCGTGTTCATCGACCAAAATCATTCGATACATCTTTTCGATGTCTCGAGTGACTGCCACCTTGTAAGTTCTGAACGATAATAATATGTCAAAAGATCTCTTTGAGTCCTTGGCTGAATGGGAAGCTTCTCGTTTAAGATGATGTTTTGGCCGAACCGTCGAATACAACGCGAAGCTTTGTTGTTGTGCTTGATTGTTTGATAATTGTGTGGTGAGGAAGATATACATGTTCTTCATTGGTATTTACCAAGTTGCTTGGAATAGGCTCTAGATGCCTCAGCCATTTGTATTCATTAATGAATTTACTATAATTCTTATAGACATTTGGATCTTTTTCAAACGTATTTTTTAATGATTTAAATCTGCGGATTGTTGTCTCTAAGGAGTCTTCAAGAGGTGGGCTGGATGTCTTCTTTAAAAGGAAGGCGAACTGTATAGCACCCAGTGACTTCATCAATATAATGATTTTGCATGAAATGTTATTCGCAGAATTGTTCCTCTACGGTGTAAGATGGCTCTTGTTGAGGGATTTCTTCTATTTCCCAAAACTTCCGTAAGGCTGCATCCATGTCTATATTATTATCTTCGTGTAAGGCTATAATTGGTAATGTTTCATTTACCGAAAATGGTATTCTGTAGTGCTGGATGATGCGGTTGTAGGATGCGTTGCCCTTCCTTCAAAATCCGAATAAAGTGTTCTGCTCCTAGCAAGATGTGAATCCTGTTCGAGTGGTTGAAAGTTGGATCTACAAGTGGGAGTCCTTAAATATAATCCCAGTTCTGAACTTGAAAATATGTTACAGGTTGTACTGACGTTAGTTTATTAAGAGCGAAGGCATGAATGGTATTGTGCTATGCCTTATCAAGCCGCGATGTAAGTTTGAGAGCCAGCCTTCCTCTGGTGTAACCATTTTTTACCGATCAGAGATCATCAATTGCGATTTTGGACCTTTCACGTTTCAGTTTTAGACGCTGTATACAATCTTCTGACACGAAAGATGCCTGAGCTCCAGAATCTACCAAAAGACGACATAGTTGTGGTACTCCGTTTACATCTGGAACGTTAACTAGTGCAGTTGGTAGCAAAGTTGGGTGTGTTGTGAATTAATCGATGTCAAGGTATTGATTTACGGATTCCCAACTGCTCGCGAGTTGCATGAATAAGGTTGAGTTAACGTGAATGTGGCTGTTTGAGGATTCAGGTTGCTTGAGGTGACAGGCCGTGAATTGTTTGAATGAAGGTGAGGGGACTTGCTTGATGAGTGATGTGCGGTAACTTTATCGGTTGAAGTCTTGTTGAGATGCAGTAATGAGTGATGTACTTGTCTACAGTAGTGGCATGAAAATCTTGACTTACACTTTTGTGCATGATGTCCACCACTAAGGCAATTGAAGCATAATGTGTGTTTAGTCCCCAATTGACGCCTAGCCATTATATCCATACCCTTGAACTTCGAGCAATGGAAAAGTGGATGCTCTTCAGTACATTCTGGACAACTCCTGGAGGTGTCGGAGTGAAAGGCCCGGATTACTGATTTTCCAGGTTGTGTCCTTTCAATAGATGGCTCAACAGTTTCTAAGGCGTCGCATCGCTTATTTAGACAATTGATCAGGTCTTGATAGGAGGGAAGGTCATTGGCTGCAATCTCTTCGGCCCAAGCTTGCTTGGTTTCTGAATCAGTTTTGTTGCTGATGACGTCGATAAGCCACGGATCTCTATCCATTGCCTTTTTTCCTAGAGTAGAAATTCCTCGGATTAACTCATTAGATGTGTCCGTGATTTTTCGCAACATTGTTGATGACGGGTGCGACAAATTGCATTGATTGATGAATGTTTTTATATAGGAGTTTAAGATATGACGTTTCTTCTCATATCGGGCTACCAGCTTTGTAGTTTGCGTCAGTTACTGTGATGTTCTTAATCAATGCGGCCGCTTCACCGTTTAGAAAACCCTTTAAATATTGCAGTTTATGAGAAGCCGACAGCCCTTCTCTTTGGTCGACGGATGAGGGAAACAAATCCTTGAATGACGGACAGTCCTCATAATCTCCAGTGAAACACTCAATCTGTATTTTAGGCAACCGGATTTCCAAAATATTGTTGTTCTCACAGCAACGATTGATTAAAATCGGTGCTGATCGAAGTATCTGCTCATGGTTTGATTCAGGTCTACTTCCGTTGAACTAAGTGCGGGATTGTCGGGTTTTATTTCTTTTATTGTTTTTACAAGTACAGGCTTTTTGTGAGGTACTTGTCTTCAAAATCCGAAAACCCAGAGGGTACTTCGAGGGTGACTAATTTGTCGTCTACGGCGACAAACTCTGCCATTAGTTTATCTAAGACTTCTAATCTGGCTTCAAATTCTTCGAGCGTCTTTCTTTCAGGTAGAATTTTTCCGATAAATGTTTTCAGCTTTGCCATCGAACCCTTTATACGGCTTCTCTTGATCTTCAGCTCAGCTTTGGACATTTTTATTTAAATGATTTTAATATTTGGTTCAACGCAAATTCCCGGGTTTTGGCACCATTAAATGTTTCGGCTTTTATGCAAATTGAAATAATAAAAAAAAACTGCTTAATGTCAACTCATTAAACGACAAACTTTTTATTAATTAAGAAAACAAAAATGCATTAGTTTACTTGATTGATCTGGGTTGCTTCGACGTTCTATATCGAGAATCTTAAACATGTAGTTACGTACTTCATCGGCATCGGACATACACGGGAGGGCGGACTCGTCACATTTATAATGAATGGTCGTGCTGATTGTACTTTAGAAAGTTGGATATAACATATTAGTGGGAGACCCAAGGGTGAGAGAATAACTCTGCACTCAGCTTATTTTCATCTAACGACAGGAACTTCTTTACTGAGACATTAATCTTAGAACTGGAATTGCTTGGGCTGCCTGCCTACTGCTTGGCCTGGCAAGGCAAAGCTAGAATTTTTTCTTTTATGGTTTTACAATTACATTTACAATTGAATATTTTTAAAGTTTTGTATGGCATATAAATTTATTGACACATGTAATTACATCATCAGCATAGCATATTCGGGTGACTCGCCCTTTGACGACGAACGATCAGGAATTCTTGTAAATTTTCTTGTATATGTTTACGTCTGTTCGCGTACTAGCTTGATTGAAAGTACAAACTTGTAAGTTTTTACTCAAAGGCATTTGTCATAGACAAATTAATAACATACAAAGACTGGACACGTAGAACAAAAATATGCAACGCTTTTCTAGAATATAAAAATTAACGATGCCTCGACGATGCCTCAACTTGGCACTTGATGACGTGCACACAGGGTAAGTCACCAATGCCTCGCTCCATACAAAATCACAGTTGCCTCGATCCGATGAAGAGAAGGCCACAAGTTTTTCTTAGAAATTTGCTGGAAATTTCTTCCTTCGAATTTTTATGCATTGGCCAGGCAGAGAGCATGCCTCGCTCGAATATAAAATCGAACAACGATGTACATACTTGTATCTGAAAATAAGTCTAGTCGGCCACCAAATGAATAAAAATTCTACCGAAACACTTTGTGTAAATTTCTAAAAAAAAAAACCAATTGCTTATTGCTTGTAGCGTCTACTCTCATAAAAATTGTCGTCGCCCTCCAAAAGTGCGTATGAATTCTAAGGAAAAAATTTCCAGTAAATTACTAAGAAAAAATTGCGGCCTTCCCTAAATCAGGTCGAGGCATCGTTGTTAGATTTTATATTCGAGCAAGGTACAGCTCTCGGCCCGGCCAATGCATAAAAATTCGAAGGAAGAAATTTCCAGTAAATTTCTAAGAAAAACTTGTGGCCTTCTCTTCATCGGATCGAGGCAACTGTGATTTTGTATGGAGCGAGGCATTGGTGACTCACCCTTTGTGCACGTCATCAAGTGCCAATTCGAGGCATCGTCGAGGCATCGTTAATTTTTATATTCTAGAAAAGCGTTGCATATTTTTGTTCTACGTGTCCAGTCTTTGTATGTATTAATTTGTCTATGCATTTGTGTTCTCAAAAATTGAGAGAAATTGTCGACGTCACTTTTCCCCTCTGTGTAATTTATTACATGATTTACCTAGAGAAAAATCTTCTAGTAAAAACTTGGAAAGTGTCAGAAGTGATAGCTTGCCGCCAGTTTTTAGTTATTTTTCAAATTTTTAGTTATTTTTCAAGTTTTTAGTTTACTTTAAATAAAATGGAAAACTTGCTACTCCTCCTCCAGTAGGAGTAAAGATTTCTCCAAGAAGGTTTTACGTAGGTATTCAAAGTGGTAAATTAAATTTTTTTACTGTACTACAGAAAGTAATTCTCTGCGGCCGCGAAGAAATATGTTTGCAAAGAAATGTCGTTTTGAAGAAAAGTTTATTTTCAAAACCGTGCATATAACGGCGCAAAAAAAATGAAATGGGGCCAGAATTTTACTACGTCCTCGTCGTTGGCTTCGGATAGCGCTAAAGGTGAAAGTGAACAATTTTTTCGAAGAAAAGTTAACTGATGAAATGTTTTCGAAGAAAAGTTAACCGATGAAATGTTTTCGAAGAAAATTTTGCGAATAAAATTAAGGATACCGTAGGTATCTTGTATATAATGTATATTTTTCAGTTTTCTCTAAATTATTTTGTACCATATATTTTTCGAAGGATTTACAATTACACATCTTTTTACGCCAAGCATGTGCGAGATAGCCGAAAAAATAAATCAAGGCATTACCTGATTCTTCAAATAATTTATCTTTTTCTAGATTTGGATCAATTAAAAGCTTTCCATAAAACTATCGTCATTTGTAACAATTATTTCAATATTATTTTCATGATCTTCGTTATTACACGCCAAGTTGTCTAATCCTTCCACACTTTGAAATGAGGTGCCAAAATCTAATAAATTAGACGAACCAGAATCGCAATGACCTGAAAACTCGGAAAGAGAATAATTTTGAAACATAATTTGTTTTAAATTAGTAGCTGTTTAAGGTGTCAAATAGGTTGTTCATCTTCAATTGAACTGCAATATATATTCGGCTTTAGGTGTGAGTCAGTCAATTTAAACATTGCACGAATTCCACCATTGTCGAATTCATAGACTTTTTTTATTATTTTCCAAGAGACTATTTCCTCACTTCAAAATAGAATATCATTAGATATTAAACAGTTACGTACACTTTTAATCAAGCGACAAATATCGTAATAGGTATAAACCTTTCTTTCACTGATATATAAAAAACACTTTTATATGGTACAATCGAAAGTTTTTATACAAGATCGGTTGTTAGACCCTCGATCACATGTAATTCCAACGACTTCAAACTTAATACAGAAAAGCTTTTCTAAAATATGACTTATTATAAAGTTGAGGTCATTTCCTCCCACAGAACCAGCGAATCTTGCTTCCAATTCCGGTTGAGCCCGCGGATCATTATCTAAAGAGCACTTATCTCAATAGCTGTTTTTCTATCCAGCGGCCTTAAATTTTCGTAACCAAAAATTATATCATCCTTAACATTTCCCTTTTTGTTGACATCTCATCAAATAAAAGTATGCATTTTTTGTCTAAATTACTCATTTCATTTAATTGATAATACTCTCAGAAATACCGGTATTAAATCTTAGCAAAGAATGCCACCGTAAAATGCATCTAATAGAAGGCAACAAAATTAGGATTTCTTTGTATAAGGTAGGAGACTTATAATAAAATTTAGGGGCAGTTCCTTTTCGATTTCAGACCAATATCTATTCGCTTTGTGAAAAACTTGTCGCAAGATAAATGACTTCACAAATTTTTTTTTTCTTTCAGTTCATCAGTAAGTGACTCTTTTAAAGTCTGGTTAGAATAGTCAGGACTAATTTTACGTTTTTTTTTTTTTGAAAAAAATTATTTGCCTTACTTCTAATACTTTCTCCAACTGTTATCTGGGAGGGATTTTAAATGAAATACGTAAATTTCAAAACAATTCAATTATTTGTTTAAGATCAAAGTGACAAAAAACTGCAAATTACTGAAAAACATTGAAACCTTACACGAATAAATATCCAAGAATAAATCAATTACCAAAAACGTGTCATTTTTCTTTCCATTTCTAGGAAAAAATATTCGGCAATAAGTAAAATTTCCCCTTCGCTTCATCACTGTCTAGTCAGTTTTCGGTATATCAAGTCATTTCCAGCTTCATTATGTTCTTAAACCTAAGTAAGTGTCTTGGATTGGTTGGTTGATAACATGGGAATTACGAAACAGGCGACTCTTTCTGATTACTCCGAACTGGCATATCTATATACTTTATATTCAATGCTATGGCCATTGCTTATCTGTTTATACTTGTCTGTGTTATGAGTTTCAAACTTTCTCTCAATTTCCAGCAGGAAAAACGGTCAGGCCTAATTCTATTGAAAATTGAGTGAACACATAAATACGTCTAGCAAACTATCAGCTGTTTAGAAAAATTTGATATTTTACTTAATATTTTCTTTGTTTACTAACTAAAATGGATGAATTGAAAATTTTTGCTATGCTTTGTCTTGCATTTGCAATGTTTTTTACAAAGAAAAAAAAAAAAAAAGAGACAAACCTTGTTTGCCGAGCACTCAAGGTGTATAATAATAATAAGGTAGGTATAATCGTTCGGTCTGACGGCATCTGCATCGATTATGGTTGAAAAGGCGGAAAATTAAGTTTAAATTTTTAAATAATTTTATTCTACTGGATCCAATTAAAATATTGATCAACATAATATCTTAACATAATAATGAATCTTTATCTTATCCCAAATGGGACTTGAATTCACAATGCTTTATAATCGGTAATAGATTGAAATAAAAGAATTTTGAAAACTCTTATTATTAATGATTCTAATTTATTAATAATATATACGAGAGAAAAAAAAACAACCGCCTCGTCCGGATTTTGAAGCCAGAACCATTAATGTAATTTATTTGTATAGAATCAGTTGCGAGCGTGGCTCTTGGTTCGTTATTTAAAACACAATAGTTCAAATTTTTAATATACAAGGTCTTTATTTTCACTCTACTCTAATAAAACTCACAAACAATTACTTAAGTAACTCAACTTTAATTATCGCTAGGACTTTATTTCCAATTATCACAATCCAATTAGAATCCTCTCGCGTGTTTATTACTTTCAGTTGTAAACACTGCATTATCTAAGACAAGACTCATGCTCTGGTGGTGGCAACTGCTATATTTATGCACTACAAACTCTGCAGAGCCTTTTTGAAGATTCCATTCTAGAACCATACCAATTCAAGAATCATCGATTCTCCGAACCTTAAGTTGTTTACTCTTCATTTTCAGTAGATGTCACTTGTCTCTTTTTGTTGCACGTAACACTGCCCCCTTCTTAAAATTGTTCGTCCCGAACAACAGGTGGTCCACGGTCTTGATGCTCATAGTATTGACACAAGCCATCCAGATGAACGATTTTTCGTTTGCCTCTTGTACCACGTTGAATCCTGTATACTACGTCATTTATTTTAGTTACTACACTCAGAAAAATCGCTCCTATCAACTTAATAATCGGTGTCCTTTTATTTTAATAATGTATAAAATAATCAGAAATCTTATTAATTTAATAGTAATCTTGCATTTTTAAAAATATTTATCACATTATCTTAATAATATCGAAATTATTATTCTTCAAATACATGAACCATTATATTAATAGGAAATCACATAAAATTTAACATATACATACACATATTCTCAATGATATGTCATATTGGAACTAATGATGTCATATAATTAATAATTAACTCTATTGTATCTCATAGTTACAATGATATAAACCATAGTTTTAATGGTATGCCCTTTTAATTTTATGTGTATATTATAAATATAAAGGGACCACATATTATTATACGATAAATTGTCTGTTTGCAAAGCGTCAGTACTTTTTTTGAGCTCGTGCGTATCAGATCAGTACTTGAAGTAGCAGTAAACGGGAACAATGAGTGAAGTAAATCAAACAGTGTTGAATGTGTCATCAAGTGCAATTACAAATTTAAGTGAAGGTGATCTAGAAATTCTTTTGGAACAAATAAAACAACAAAGTGCAAGTTCTGTTTCCGAAAACATTATCTTTGTGGCGAATGATGATGAAACTGTGCAACATGATCAGGAATTACGAGAATTAATTTGCAACCAATTTGGATTTGGTATAGAAATTTTTAATACAATAAAATGTAAGTATAATTTTTGATATTATAAGTATCGTTCCACCAATACGAAAATCTCGTTAATTATTTTAGAATAACAATTGTCTTGCAGACTAAATAAAAATTTTAATTTTACTAAAAAGCGAATTTACGAGATTTTCGTATTAGAACAACGATATAGAATTTTAAAATATACATATCAAGTGAAAACCTTCTTATTTATATGCATTTAATTATTTTGTTTTGTTGCTTCCCTTTGACGTGTTTTGTATATTGCTAGAAATTTGTTTACTCTATTTAATCTAAATGGCGATAAAATTGCATTTATATTTATGAAAATTGTAGGTAACATGTAGTACTGACTTGCTAATTTCTTCCAAATGCATGTGTTTTTCTAGGTCATAAGATGGATGTTGAAAGCTTGAAAGTTATAACTGACGCTGACATAAATGAAATTTTTCCCGTGAGTGACTTAGGAACAAGAGCTAAATTTAAACATCGATTATATACATGGAGAACGGCAAACGTAAGCAGAAAAGGCTTAATCACAGAGTGAAGTTCAGAATTTATTATTCAAACTTTTACTTGTTATTATAAATAGGCGGAAACAGTATCTGCAAATAGCAGCTTTTGTCAAAGCTGGATTGAATCCCATTCATGTAAATGTTCATCAGTAGCGTCATCAAATTCCACAGAGCAAAATGGTTCAAGGACAACCTTATCTTTTTTAAAGATTTTAAAATCTTCCATTGATGGCCAAAACGTTTTAAATTATTACACAACTAATAGCTTTGACATTTGATGGAGTTAAGTACAAATTTAACTCATTTTTAAAGGCTTTCGACATTTTATTTAAATGTTTTCAAGTAATGAATTTTAAATATCCTGTAGAGTGTCAGAATGTTTATATTATTTTCGAAAAATTATTCTATAATTTAAATTCAAAAAAAGAATTGACTCCAAATACGTCGAGTTTATTGAAATATTTAGATAATAAGAAGTAATTATTTCTAAGTATTGCCTAACTACAAAAAATTTTCAAATACTGTAAAATAATTATGTTTTTATGTTCAGTTTGTCGTGCAAACTTTACAGCGCCAGACTTACTAATAATACATATCAAATCCGAACATGTTTTGGATAAATTAGAATCATTCGAATGTTTACAGGATGACTGCTTTCAAAAATTTAGTAATATCCATATATTTAAAAGGCACCTATATAGAATACATTTTAAGCAACAAAATAATTCAAAAATAATTGGTATGAAATCCACTTTTACTAAGCTCTTTGAAAAGAAATCTTCAAGTGACGAAATTGAACAAAATACATTAAGCCAGTCTGATATAAATACTACGTATAGGCTACCTTCAGTGCAATCAATTTTAAACGAGAACGTAGGTCTTTCTCTTGCATTAGAATTACACAATAAAAATAATTTTAATAGAAAAGACGTCGCTTTTATCCTTGAAAAAATTTCAAATGTAATAATAAATCCATTTACTAAAATAGTCCAGACTTCAATTATTCCTTTAATAGAAGACAAATCTAATCGAAATTATGCTAAGCACTTATTTGACCAAATCCTGGATCCCTTTACTGAGATCAGAACTGAATATCGATTTTTTCAGTACATAGAAAAAATTGGACTTTATAAGGAACCACTTTGTTATACTATAAACAATGAAATATCTGAAGTTGTATTAAACTATACACCTTCATTGGAACCAAATCAAATTTCTGGTGTCATAATGCCTATCTCATTTCAAATAAAAAGTTATTTTCAATCTAAAAATATATTACGAATGACTTTAGATAATATGCAAGATTTAACGCAAAGACATTTAACTACACATAATATTTGTAATATAATCGATGGGGATAGTTGGAAATTGAAACTTGAAAATGTTAAATCGGATTTGGTTATTCCATATGTGCTGTACTTTGATGACTTCGGAATAGATAACCCGTTAGGGCCTCATGCTAGTGATCAGATTATTTGTGGTTTATATTATACCTTTCCGACTATACCAAAACAACATTTATCCAAATTAGATAATATATTTGTGGCAGGCTTTTTTAAATCAAAAGACAGATCTACATATGGTAATGTGTTTACATTAAAACCTTTCGTACAAGAAATACAAACCCTTGAAACAGATGGCTTAGACATAATTGTAGAAAATGTGAAATATAACATTAAATTTGTTCTAGCGTTGATAGTCGGTGACAATTTGGGGCTAAATACTATTTTGGGGTTTACCAAGAGTTTTAATTCAAATCATTTTTGTCGATGCTGCAAACGTAGCAAATCTGAGATGCAAAAAGACATTAAGGAATTTCCAGATTCTCTCAGAACGCAAGAAAATTACCAAGAAGATATTTTATTAAATAACGAAAAAAATACTGGTATACGAGAAAATTGTGTTTTTAATTCCATCGATTCTTTTCACGTGGTTCATAATTTTTGTTTTGATATTATGCATGACCTATTTGAAGGTGTTTGCAGATACGACTTGTCTAAAATTTTACTTTACCTCATGCAAGACGCCAAGTACTTTAGTTTAGATATTCTAAACTATCGTAAACAAATGTTTAACTATGGTGAAACAGAGATAGGTAACATTTCGCCTCCTCTTCAAATTTCACTCTTGAAAAGCAATTCATTTAAGATGACAGCGCGAGAAATGATGACTTTTGTTCATTTTTTACCATTGATGATTGGGGATTTAATTCCTCCTAAAGACGATGTATGGAGATTTTTTCTTATTTTATTACAAATTATTGACTTGGTTTTATTACCTGATTTAAAGGAAAGGGATTTAGAACTATTAGATAAACTGATATCACGTCATAATTGTTTATATTCAGCGAAAATCTAAAACCGAAATTTCATTTTTTACTGCATTATGTGAAAGCTATTCGGAGAAGTGGTCCTTTAAAAAATATATGGTGTTTGAGATTTGAAGCCGTACATAAAGTTTTTAAGAATTATGCCAGATCTACCAATTCTCGCGTTAATGTTTCTCTAAGTTTATCGCTTAAAGCCGGATTAAAGTTTGCAAATCTACCTTTTAATGAAAGCTTTTTTAAAAAGGAATTACAGTTTGATGAAAAAAGCGTAGTTTTATGTAATTTGACTGATAAATATAGTGGAAAGTTTAAAGAAATCAATTTGTCATCAATTTTGTGCGCCAGTAAAGTTAGCTTTAGAGGTAAGAATTATAAAAGAGGATTTTTTGTAGTAAAATTGGCAAATAATCTTCCAGCGCTCTTTGAAATTATAGAAATGATAATACAGGATATTAATTTATATTTAATTTGTAAGCAGTGGTGCGTTCTAACCTTTTGTGAACATCTCCAATCATACATTGTGGGAAATCAATCAAATGAATTTTGTTTTTGTAACGCTAAAGAGTTTCATGGACCACCTATACATTTATATTACTTGAATGATGGAAAGAAAGTCATTAGAATTAAAAGACATTAATTTTTGTATTTTGGATATAAAGCAGTAATACAAGTATATTAATCTGCCAAACAAGCAATTTATAGATTATAAGAATATTCCTTTGTATTAATCAGTATATGTGTTCTTTTCTTTAATAAAAACTTTAAACAAGCAACATTTTAGATGTTTTTCTAAAAATTTTACTTTTCTCTAAATCCTGTAGGTATATGCTACATGCAGTTATTAATAGTACCTATCTATTTATTTTCCTATAAATGGTTAAATTGTCTCCTATTAAATACAATGTATTTCATCATAAAATCAAAAGTAAGCGTCTTGTTAATTTTATTAGACAAACTATTTAACTAATATGAGAACTTTTTAAATTTTATGGTTCTCACATGATTATATTTAAAGGGCGTCATATAATAGTTATGACCTATACCTTTTTGAAAATATAAGATTCAATATTAAAAATAATAGGACAAATCTTTAATTATTTATATGAGGCATTGTTATTCTTATTAGTACAACACATTAATTTAATTGGGCAGAATCCCTATTATTTCAATATATTTAATATTATTATTATAATAGTACCTATCCAATTGACCAAATATAATAGTAAAAATTATTAAAATACTATTAAATTCCTTTTGAATTTATAGGACTTTTATCTGAGTGACTGAGTACGGTCCTTCCCAGTGTTGCTGTAGTTTTGGAGAACGTCCCTTATGTCGTTTCGGGTTGTACAGCCAAACAAGATCACCTTAGTTAAATCCTGCGGAATTAGCACGTAAGTCATAGTGAGTCTTCATCCGATCAGTATTTTCTGCTAATTTCGCCCTCATGGCGTCCTGCACATCGACTAGTCGTTGTCTGAGCTCCGATACGTAGTCTTCTGGTAACTTTTGTTCACCTCTGGGTGTAACGAATTTGAGGTCGCTAGGTAAAAGCTCCCTTCCGAATATGATCTTAGCTGGGGTTTGTCCGGTAATGTTGTGAACAGCTGATCTATAAGCCATTAGGAATATAGGAATATGTCGATCCCAATCGCGTTGATGATAGTCAACTACTTTCTTTAGATGCTCGACCGATGTTCTGTTGAAGCGCTCTACCATGCCATTAGACTGTGGGTGTAGAGGAGTAGTTCTGGTTTTTCTTATTCCCAGCATTTTACACATCTCCTGGAAAGTCCGTGATTCGAAGTTCCGTCCTTGGTCTGAATAAAGTTCGTGAGACGCACCAAGTCTACTGACCCAATTCGTTATTATTTGTTTCACAACTGTGGTTGCCTCTTGATTAGGGATTTCAATGGCAACTATTATATAACGGTTCCCGTCATCTATTTTTGGAAAAGGTCCAGCGATGTCTACAGCTATCCTTTCAAAGGGGGCAGCACAGACAGTGCATCTGCGGCACCACTCTTTCACATCTTCTCGCATATGTAGCCAATAAAACCTTTCTCGTATTTTGAAAATTGTTTTGTTCACTCCGAAATGTCCTTCAGAGGTTCCACCGTGCATTTCTTCTAGAACATCTTTGATCTTTGATGTTGGTGCGACTATCTGCATTTGGAATGATTCGCCGTTAGGTGGTTCCCACTTACGTTTTAATATACATACCACATTCAATATCAAGAGAGTTCCATTGAACCCAGTAACTTTTCAGCTTCTCACTCCGTTCCGAAATATCTTTCCCGTCTGGTCTTTCCATGTCTTCTTTCCAAGCAAGAATAGGTGAAATATCCGGATCTTCTCGTTGCGCTGTTCGCAAGTTCGCGATGTCCCAACCTGATGATGGTTCCACAGTTACCAACTGTATAGTAGCTGTTTTATCTTTTTATTTATCATAGTCGTAATGGTTATATTCAGGTTGACATGGACGTTGTGCAAAGGCTTCTGCATTTCCATGGATATGTCCTTTCCTGTGTTGGATCTCAAAGCCATAAGGTTAGAGTCTAGTCTCTCCAAGAATAGCTTGCTCCCTAGCTCGCCAACTTGGACATTCTTCTCTCCCTTTCTTTTGTGTTGATTCCCTTCGAAGGCGTTTCCTGCAGTCGCTTTGAAGGTGTCCCAATTTATTATAATCCCAGCATCGAAGAATACTACGTCAAGGGGTGCTCAGTAATAACTGCAATCTGTTGCAAGTCTGCTGGTCAGCTCGATATCTTTGCAATTCCACCCTCTCCTATCTTCATCTAGAGATTCCATTCGTCGGCGTATCATTGTAGGTGCCGTAGTCTGTTACAATTCCAACAACGAAGGAGACTACGTGAAGGTGGGCTTTATAATGACTGTATTGTGTTGCAAGTAAATTCCTCCACTGAAATTTCTCTCACTCGTACTGCACTCCGCGAAGCTTGTCTGGCGGATTCATACGCTAATGCATAGGCTAATGCTTCTGCTGTTGATTTCTTTCCTGCTAGCCTTAACGCTTGTTGTAGGTTTTGATCTGCAATAGCGTTCACAAATGCCTCCGTCGTCATTAGGAAATCCGCATTTACGCTGGTGTATGAAAGATGCGCTAACCTTTCCACATCAGGCTGCAGTTGTTGAAGTCATTCGCCATGTTTTTGAATCCTGTTGCGTAATCGTAAGCGATATACTTGCTGCATATGTTCATCAGGGATTAGCATTGTGGTTTTTCGGTATTAAGTATTGATTTTATTTTACTATGACCATTTGGGTAAAATGACATAGATTGGCCAACGGAAAATTCACCTTTGTCATTTTATTCGTGTATTCTAAAAATAAAGTTATTTTCAGAGGTTAGGCAATACAAAAGAAATATAATATAAGCATACAGAAAGTTAAAAAAAAGCTATAGTTTCGTTTATTTTGACAAATAAGCCAAATTTCTTTTGAACCACTGTTGCGTTTTCTTCAAACTACATTGATGTCCTAAAATAATACAGAGTATGTCGTTTTATACACACGCCACCAAATTAGGTGTTTCCTTTTTAATGAAAAAAAAAAACAAAAGTAACAAAAAAAAAATCTTGTCTTTGTTTTAATGTCTAACTTTCTTCAAAATATGAAAGCATTATAGGACACCTTCTCCTACTACAATCCGTATTTCCCGATTTCTTCTTCTAACGTCCTCTGGCGGATAGTGTGTTTTCTTTTTCAATAGATTTTTCTCCAAAATCATACCAATTTTTTTTTGTTTTTAGTTGCATTTTTCGTAAGCCGCTGATGTCGCATTAGTCGGAATTCACACTTTAAATTTTTTTGACTTTAAAGTTTTCTCATGAAAATGCACAGAAATTAGGAATAAAATTCGACGATTTACAGGTTCTCTTATCGTGACAGTCAGATGAGTATGACTTTTTCAGTCAGACAAAAGGTGTGCTCAGTGCACCGTTGAAGACGAAAATGAGTAAGGGAGAAAATTTAATTTCGTCCATTGAACGAAAAATGTTTTTATAGAAAATAGATCATCCCAATTACTTAAAACAGGAATTAAAGGAAATAATCAACCTTTCATCTGTGCCAATGCTTTCCCTCCGTCATGTGGTGTATTTGTAATGTTGTTATCTTTTTATAAGTAGTTTGACTTACTTTACGTCACCGTCTATTGACAGTTCATATCCGGAATACCTTGGTATCTTTTTACTATTAAGTAGAAATAGGGTAAGGGAAAGAGCAAAAGAAATATTCAGAGGTGGCGAAAGGGGAATGCCAACTTTTCATATGACTTTAGGCGCGACACCTCCAGACATGCTTAGGCGAAGGGATATAGCTTGATCGACTTTCTTGGGTGAAAAAGTGAATCTTTCTACTTCTCGCGATTGCGCGGAATTGGTGCGTCGTGGAAAATAACTTTCTATAATAAAATTCTTCACAACAGAGCACTATTGGCAATGGAAGAAGGAACTGCAAAAATATATCCGAAATGTAGTAACTCTGGCGTATGTGATACAAGTGCATGAAAATGGTCTTCTGGAGGCGAAAACTTCCCGAGAAAGTTTTCTGAATTGGGAAAAAATTACACCATCCAATAGTACTCGGCGAGATCTTTCATTTCATATGCAACATGCCCACCTTGAAAGTATGCAGGGAAAAATTTTGTAGCTGGTAATGAGCTGAGGCGAACAGTGAAACCCGGTTTTTGGTCGGACATAACCCTACCGAGTTAGAGCCGATCTAAGGTACGAAACATCTAGTACTTCAGTTCGAATAAGAAAGAGGGAAATACTAAAATAGTGAGTATGGGGATGGATCAAGGTATATAGAAGACAAGGTATTCTCATTAAGATTTTTGTACTAGAACTGTGACGTGTTTCGTCCTATAACGTATATACATTTCTATTGAAAAGACAGAGAGATGAGAGAAAATATTGTGTTCTCTGTACCGTACTTTCCTATACATTCGGACACAAATACCTTGCATCTTTGTACCGTAGGGATGGATATAAATAGCTATTTAAGCCTCCGAGTATAGGAAAGTGGGTACTCGAACTTCTTCTCAGGATCTAAGGAGTTCTATTCTGTATTAGATTTTTCAAAAGGTATTAGATCAAACTTTGACACGCCAAGCTTAATTAAAATAAACATTGTTAACAAAATATGTTAAGAATATGATAATGCATCGATAAAGACATCTGTCACGTCTAGAAGTTTAAAATGAGCATTTCCCTTTAGAGTCAATCACTTTTTCCCAATCGATCAACAACAAGCGCCATGTCTGTTTACTGTACTAGTCGAAACTCATATATGTGCATTAAATTTATATTTATGGAGGGGTGTGCACGGGTTGGCCTTACATTCACAGCGACCTGAAAGATCTATTGTGAGTCCCCGTTCAAAATTATTCTCTTTCTTAGGTTAAAGTCTAAAACTATTCTGGAATTGAGATTCCGCACGTAGTTTGGTGGTGGTAAAGCATGTTCGAGGTGGAGTAACCTCCATCTGGCCAATGCTTCGCAATTGCAGAGCAGTAGCTCTGAGATTTCACGAACATCCTGACAGAACTGGGCATAATATATAATATGAGACATATGAGACTGAAAGAAATAATTTTTGGAGTCCGTAAAAGTTCAAAATAACAAAACTATAAAGATTAAAAAATTTATGGTGGTCCACTTTCGCTGCCTACAGTAGTTGGTTAAGATGGCGCAATTTTTAATTTTAATATTGACTGGAGTTACCATTGTTTCGAATTGGAGAATTCGTTATTGGGGCAGTATAACCCATGCTAATAGAAGCTAGAAGTTCTAATCGAGGGTGACCTAAAGTAAATTTTATTAGTGAAGTCATTTCCTAGCTAGAGATAAGAGATAGCACACGTGGAAATTTTTATCATAAGTTTTTTTTACTCCACTGCTTTACTGCTTTTAGCAATAGCATGGATAACTAGAGACTTTAATATTTTGCCCAACAACAATAGCTGGTTGTTAACATGACGAGGACTGTCAAACACTTGTCCGTAACGGTTACGGTACCGGCATACTTGCCTCCCTGATATAAAATATTCGACTATTGTTTCCTCCCCCACTTAATTATTTTACACTAAATAATAACTATTCCCTTTACACATATGCGATACTTCGTTTTCTAAAATTTAACTGTAATATAGCAGACATAGGAGGATGGAATGATATTTAAGTAAGTGCTTCACAAACACGCCCATTGAGCTTTTTATAACAATGATATATTTATTTAGATTTACACCCACAAAAAGAGCTGTAGTAAAGCGAAAAACGTAATACCGTACAATTCCACAGTACCATTAGAACTCGTCCTCAACTATCACTGGCAAAAGTTACTTTATATAACATCCACTCCCCCCGCCACCCCCGTATATTTATCAAACAACCCAAAAAGTTATACCCACGTAGTATAATTTCATTTCTAAACTCAAAGACCCCTGAAGCCCGAAAATTTTTCAAAATTATCCTCGAATTCAATTACTTCCCCTACCATGGTCATACATTTTGGCGTCCCTAATAGACTTAAAGTGCTGTAAAATTACCCTAAGTATATTAAAATACTCCAACCAACTGGAGGTTCTCGTCCTCGGTAAACAAAAACCTCGTCAACTAACATTTTCGCTCAGAGGGTGGTTTTTCCAGGCGGATAATGCAAGATTATTAATGATATTCGGTTGTACACGAACAAATTTTTAATTTATTTTCATCATTTTAAACCAATTTACAACAAGTCTGTATTTCTGAATCTCCCGAGTGTGATTTAGATCGTGGGGGTGGCAACGCAAACCATCTAAATTGATTATTATAATGGTGTAGAGCGGCTGCTCATTATTATTAGGTTTAATAAGGATTCGCCCTCGAAATGTCGAATAATTTCATTCCAGAATTCATGAAACATGCATTCTTTTACTGCTTTTTACCTATCCTGGTTATAAAACTTTCGTTGGTTATTTCTTTGTTGAATTGATTCGGGGCTTGTAGCGTTGAAATTGCACACTGCGAAAAGCTCTACCCGAAAAATAATGAATTTCAGTGAGTCTGAGTAAAAAGTATGCAGGGTATGGGTATGGGACAGAGACGTGTATGGTTAGGTGTAAGTAAAAAACAAAAGGTTTTGATAAATGATTGTGAAAAATTTTCGAAGTGCTTTCCTCATTGCTGTGGGAATTCAGACGACGTGGTTCATGGAAAATTGTTTTATGGTATATTGGGAATCTAGATTTTACTAAGAAGAAGTGTAAAATGCGTAGGCTTCAGTGGCTTGGGAAAACTTCGGTGTGTTATTTTATAGAAAGATTAATGTACCTTAACCTAATGGGTCAACAGATTACAATGAATATTATTTCCAACCTGAATTTTTTCATTCTGAGGGGTAATTAACCCATCAAAGACTGTCATATAACTTTTTACCGTAGCGGGTAAATATTTAGGATCGAGAAGTAAATTCCCATTCGAGTTGAAAGTAAATTTGCGCCTATAGAAAGGGAGAACGATGTGGAGTTTGATTTATTTAAGCTTCATCAAAGGTCAATAGTTAAAAATGAAAACATCTCTGTACCTAAGTGTTTTAACTACATTCTCGGTATTCTCTAAGGAGTAAGGACTTTAATTCAATTTACATATGGACGAAGCGTAAAATTATTGTTCCAATGAGGCCCATACGACCGGCCTCTCTACTGGAGAGCCTCGATGCGATTTATGTCAACAGCATAAAAAGGAGGGCAAATTGGAACTGACGAAAATATACAGCAAAACAGCTTTGTTACAAATTTATCAACGAACTCTTTGGACCATCTTCTTATAAAGCCTTGAGTTGTTTTGGAGCGATTACATTAATATGATCCTCGGGAGAGATAAATAAAAGTCTTCTACAACCATCCATCCTAATTGACTGAAAAATATAAAAATCTGCTAAGACAGTTATCATGACTCATCAGATTAAAAATTAAAAGATTTGTGTTGTCTATAATAAATATAAATATAAATTCTGTGAAAACTATTAGCACAGAATTAAAAGTATAAAAGTCTACTAAGGCTGTTACTATATGACATTTGAAAAATTAAAATTTTTTGGGACACTTATCATAAGATTTAAATATTCAATTCTTTATTTCCTGGCTAATGGGTACAATAAGACTTAAAAAAATCCTTTAACTGCACCTACTATTACTGAATATATAAATATATTGAATTAAACTTAGACAAAAAATAAGTTAAATTAAATAAAGCTAAAAAGTTAAAAGATTACGAAAAGAGAATTAATATGAGAATAATGATATTATAAAAAGTAAACAAAAATAATAACAGAATTCATGTAAGGGATTTCTAGATGAACTCAAGAAAAATAATTCGTATGTAAGTAAGAAGGTACACGGTTTTGATGTATAATCTGTATTAACTGCTTTGGAACAAGAAAAGTGTTTAAAGAGCATTCAAGTATATGCAGCCGAAACGGAGAAATGTAATCAAATCGTTTCATCCCAACAACAAATCTCAAGCAATTATTAAACCTCCAATTTCCTAGCGCAAGAAGAAACTAAACGAGGGAAAACTAGACAAGACCCAATAAAATATGGCAATAAAAGCGTTTTAACTAGTTTTAAAAGTAGGGACCTTTCGAATTATTTCGTTTACATGGTCACAGCAGTTCATTGAGGTGTTCAGAATGATGCCGAGATTTTTAACTTTATTCACAAAAGGTAGGGTAGTTCCATCAAGAATGACCTGAGGCAATGCGATTATGTCAAGATGTTGTCTATAAAAACCATTGATTGGGATTTACTGGGATTTAATATGAACTGATTTTCGGACGCTCATCTTGATACTCGATTCAAGTCAGAGTTGAGGCAGTCTACGCAGTCTTCCATTAGACCAATCGGCCTATTCAGGTAGAGTTGTACATCGTCTGTGTACAGATAGATGTTACAGTCTTGGATCACATTAGGAAGATCGTCAATGTTCAGACTAAACAATAGTGGTCCAAGAATAGATCCTTGAGGTACTCCGCAATATAAAGGTAGTACTTCGGAGTGACGCAGATCAGAAATTCCTGGTTGGGATCTATTTGCCAAAAAATCAGCTAATAGAGAAATGGCTGAAGAGGAAAAATTGAATCGTGAAGCTAATTTTGTCAGTATCTCAGGATGGTTGACACTATCGAAAGTTTTTTAAAAATCCACTAGGCTCAACACTGCAAGGTCATTGCTATCTAAAAATTTACGAATATCACTGGTGACTTTCAAGAGAGCGGTTTCTCAACTATAAAAAGCATGGAAGCCCGATTCCCAGCGAGTTAGGAGGTTATTTGAGAATAAATTATCTTCTCAAGTGCCTTTGGAAGATAGCATAACACACTTCCAACAAATGGAAAATTCAAAAGTTGTCAAGCATTGAAGATATGCATGACTGTATTCATTATATTGATCGATTGATTAGAAAACGAGGTTTGGGACCCTGAGGGGTTCCACGAAGGTGGGCCAATTCAAGGCCCATTGTTCACCCTCCAGACCCATGAGTAGTCGCTCATAGATCCCAACTCGACGCTCTTATAAATTTAAGTATCCTCCTTGCCGGCATCGTGCAACTCGTCCAAGTGGTGTAAGCCGGGAAGTATATATCGTATTCCTGAGAGTACCGGACAGTGACAACGGAAGTGAATCACCGTTTCGGATTCGTCTGCGCAAACCCTGCACATAGGATCATGAAAACTCTCAACCTGTGAAGGTGACCCCTGAGAGAAGAGTGCCCAGTGAGAATAGACACCAGAGTTCTCAGGGTTGGCTTGTTAAGTCCCAGGAGCTTATTCGTTTGGTTTGGGTTGGGTTTACCCCACAGTTCTTTTGTTTTTCTACCAGAGGGGTCCTCTAACCGCCAAATTTGAAATCATTGAGACAAGGTATTTTGGTGCAATCCCGATTATGGAGGCAGGTTCCTCCGAAGCTACACCAAGACGAGCAAGCTCGTCCGCCTTTTCATTTCCGCCAATGTTGCTGTGACCTGTCACCTAATGCACAATTACACTGCTATTCCGAGAGAGGGAGTTCAGGGTGGTTTTACACTCCATTACTAGTTTGCAGGTTGTAAAGGGTTTAGACAAAGCCTTGATAGCCGCTTCGCTGTCTGAGCAGATGGCTATCTCCTTATTTTCATTGTCTGAGATAAGGATATGCCTTCCCATTTCAAAAATAGCCTTGACTTCTGTCTGGAAAACCGTGGCATGGTTTTCAAGGCACATGGCGATTTCAATCTGAGGCTCCTCGCAGAACAACTCTGCTCCGAATGCATTATATAAGGTAGAACTATCTTGAAAAATTACGTAGGAACTCTATCTGGATTCACTGCACCAGATTTTATTGAATGGAAAGCTTTACTGACTTCGTCGACATCAACACAATGGAAACGAATACCGTAAGGCAAAATTCAGGGCAACAGATTGTGTTGATGTAAAATGAACACTTAAGGTATTATGATCTAGTTCACATGTATCTGTATTTTTCGGAAAAATACCTGAGAGTTTTAAATTGTTCCACAGTCTTCTTGGAGGCAGGTTAATGTCAAAATTTATCTGCATGAGCCTTGGAATTTACTTTATTTCTAATTGTTTTATAAAGTTTACGGCTTTCATTAGTTCTTAGTCTTGAGAGGTGCATATTTGTCGTGTAGATGGTAAATCAGGTTATAGAAAATATTCAATTTATTAATTTATTGATGTGGTTAGATAAATGTCTTAAATATGAATTAAGCCTGACCAAAACAAATACATTTATTTAATAACTATTATCTTGTGATCTACATAAAATTTTAGAAATCCTTTATATGATTTATATAGAATTAAAGAAAAAAGTTACATTTTAAATATTATTTCAAGATTTTCAAGCAGTTACGGTCCCTGAAAAAAAAAACTCTTTATTATAGGGCCATATAGCCCTTGGCCTTTTGTGAATTGTCTTCTTAGTACAGTTGTTGCTGCGAAGATATTATATTCATTAAAATATAATTCACTTGGATACATTAAGTTTTTCTACTGGGTTCGGCATTATGTTCAATTTTGGCGCAACATTGCCTCTTCTGCCAGCTATAGCACACTACCTCTTGAGTCCGCCACTTTTGTTCGTTTTTGTACCTTAGATGAAATCTATAGAGTATACTAAGTTTGTCATTCCGTTTGTAATGCATATTAATAATTATGGTAGAGTAAAATGGATTGGACACCCATGCATAAAATTAAAAGTTATTTTGATTTTTTCATACAGGGTATCATCTAGTGCATCATAAGAATTGCTTTTAGACCAATTCTAGCTATTTTATTCGTTTTTTGTCATCTTAGTGCTCTTTTTAGGTTGAGGTGAATTAAAGTGCGCTGTTGGGCATTTCCCTTGCATTTATTTTTCAATCTTCAGAACATCATTTAGCGTTATCTAAACCTTGACAAAATTCAATAATTGATTTTTACTATGAACTTCAATCTGTTTGTCTTTGTCCATAAATTTTCATATTTAGAGTTCTATGTAGAGCCTCTATCTGTTTGTTCAAACCCATGTGTATTTTTCCGGTGCGAGTTCATCCTTTCTCGAAATTCATCTTATCCCGATTCTTGGTCTCGGAGTTTTGTCCTCCTCCATTAGCTTTAATTTCACCTCTTGCCAGGAGGTTAGCTAAGTCGAACAAATATAATAAAAAAAAAACTTGCATCAACTTTCTGAAAAGAATCGTAATTCAAAAAAACTTTTGTAAGTATTTATAAATCTTCTATTTAACATATTTCGTTAGCTCCTGCCGTACTCTGTTCGTTCATATGTATAACCATTCCTTTTTTGTGTATACTTATTATTAGTGTTAAAATGTGTAAGTTCCTTGCGACTTCATGTAAGCTAAAAGTGTTAATCTTGTATATCACAATGAAAAAGAAGTAACTGGAAATACTTCCTTTAAGTTTTAATGTAATAACATTTTATTTAACAGGTTTGGAAATCTTTACGTGGTTCTTAGCACGGCCTCCTCCTACCAAAATTGATATGAAAGTATGGTTAGTAAACACGTTTTTAAATTTTATTACTTTGTTTAGTTTATGGGTTAGTTTTATAGAGGTTATGTTTATAATTTCTTGTTTTGTTGTTGTTGTTGTTTTATGTTTATGTTTTTATTTATTTTTCATTCTTAACTTCAGCTATGTGCTGTATATTTTCCCGTCGCTTTCTTCGCTACCTTCGCTGAATTTAGGCTTTCTATCAAGGAAGACTAAAGGCAGAAGCACATCCAAGCAAGTCTCAAGCCTGGCCTCTCTCAGGCTTCCTCGCCTCAAGGCTTGCCTCACCTAAATGAAAACAAAATGATCCCACCGGGCTCGGTCTCGGTGCTGTCATTGTAATTTTGTTAGTACATCTGTTGACAGAAGTAGGCCTGAGAGAGAAAAATTTAAAAACCCGTGTTGGAATTTTTGACAACACTTCGAGAAAGCCTCGAGGCCTGGATGTGTTTCTGCCATAATACTGCTTCACTTAATCGATTCTTAACTTGTTCAACTTTTTTTTATATTTATTTATTTAAAATTATAATATTTTGTATGCGGGGAAATTACTCCTGTCCGCCTTCGTGGTCGATCTCTGGGGGAAGACTCAAAACTTCATCTCTTTTCTTCTCTCCTTTCTTTTCTTGCCAAATTTCGGAGTAATTTTGAGCAACAATAAAGAAATAGTGGGAATTGTGCAGTGATGGCTAGGAGCTAAGGAGCAACTCACTCGATATGACTTACTGGGTTTTATTTATTGGCCTTTTATTCTCTAAATATTATTTAAAGTCTTTATTTAATATTTTTACTTATTTCTTTGCATATTTATTTAATTATCATGGAGTTATTATTATTATGATTAAAATTATTGATTTCTTTAATCTGCGATTCTCACTACTTATTATAAAAAGAATAGATAAATTTTGTTTTATTTTTATAAATGTCGGATGCATCCAGATGGAGGCTTCCATTTATGTTACGTTATTTTGTTTCCAATATTAATTCACTAAAAATTCAAATAATCTTACTTCTCCTAATACTACTCCTTTTAAGAGCTTCCAGCGAAATTCCTTTCATTCAGAGTAAATCCTATTAATTAATCTGTCCTTGCTCATTTGTTGTTTCCAATTTTACAACTCTTGTAATTTTGTTGCTACTCAACAAAGAACAAAAACTTTGACTTTATTTTAATTCACTTGCCCTTTATTGTGAGAATTGCATCCAACCGATGATGAAATATAGCTGGCTCACCAGAAAACGAAAACCGGATAATTAGTAGCTATAGATCCACCTACAATAGAATATTTGTTTGATTAGTTTAGTGACAAATTCATGTTGAATTTGCTTGGGTAACATATAAATGCATTCGTATTGGTATGAACAGGTTGTTTTGTGGTTGTAACAACCGATTTTTATGGCAGTATTTGAATACAAAGATTATAAAAATATAGAGAAAAACTAGAAAATTTTGAAATTGATATGTAAAGAATTTTGGTATAAGTAGATCTTTTCGTAGTGTTTTTCCTAACTGGTGTAAATGGCAGAAACAAGAGAATTAGCTTATAATATAACCTTGTTTATAGATACCTAAACGTTTCACTGTAGTATATCTATCGATTTCCTGCCCAATTCCTCTTTATACACCTTTTAAAAGGAAACTGATTCATTTTTGAAAAAGATGGCTGTGAGAGAAAAGTTTAAAATAGAGCTTTCAAAATGTTTTACATCCAGTTAATGTCGTTGTATTACCCATAAAATGTCCATTGTACTTATGTATATTTATGAGCAATTACGATTTTCATATGTTTTTAATATATGTAGGTATATAGTAGTCACACAATAAATATCTTTTCATATAATAAAATAGGAACCTCATGAAGCCATAAATACTCAGTCAAATAATGTAACATGCATACCAAATAGCTTTTACGACCAAACCGCGGTATCTCGGAATGGATCATTATAGAAAAATGGCAATTGTTATGAGTAACTAATAAAAGAAGTAATTTATTATTAAAGTGGTTTCAGTCGATTTTATTGTCAGGGACCGAAAATAACTGGTATTTTGAAAATTTTTAAACAAAAAAAGCTGGGATAAATTATGATCGTGGAATTTAATGGAATATACCAAAAGACGTCTCGTGAAACCTGTTTCGATTCCTGTAAAGCTTTTGAAAACTTAAGTTTAAAAAAAAAAGCTAAAAAAACTAATCTCGAAAGGCTTATTATTTTTTCAGACAAAAATAAAAGCCAGCTTGACTTTTTATTTTTTCGAGCTATAGAAGTAACAGGTTTTTAAGCCGGAAGTATAAAAAGCCAAGCTGGCTTCTTATCTTCAGGGACCGAACCAGTTATGAATTTTTTCGAAAAATGCATAATTTACTTGTTATTCCTGACCGGTAATAGTATTGAAGCTAGAAAAGCAAGCGCAACGGCTTGATACTTTTTTTTCGGTAAAAATATAAAAAGCGAGCCCGAATTTTATTTTTTCTAGCCAAGCTGGCTTTTTATTTTTGCCACAAAAAATAATAAGCTTTTCCAGCTTAGTTTTTCTTATCTTCAAACTATTATCGGTCAGGAATAACAAGTAAAGTAGGTTTTTTTCGTAAAAAGTCGTAACTGATTCGGTCTCTGTATTGTAGTAAATAAAATATTAATCAAATCTACGGATATTTAGTTATTTTACAATACTAAAACCAAATGCCGATAAAACCGCTCCTTACTGCTTCAAGTTTAAAGAGAACTCAGAAAGGACGTAAGTTCGTAAGAGATTTGTGAAACTATAAAAATACAAGAAAGATTCTTAAGAATCAGAACAATAAATAGTAGAGAATAAAAGTGAAGTGTAGAAATCTCAAGGGTGCGGGGTGCAGCTTAAGCTTGCTTCCCACGGCGCGTGGTTTCACGAGCCAAGTCACTTAGTACTCAAGCCACCTCTCGCACGCTCGCGCCAGCACAAGCGAGCTCGCACCATCTCGAGCTAGACCCGGCTTGTTGGCTCGTATTCGCGCGGCGCAGCTCGTGAAACCACTCCCTCTGCAGTGGGAAGCCAGCTTTAAGTATGAAATACAAACAACAGGTTAAGAAATTTTTAAGAATCATCCAAAAGAAATTATGTAAATACTATACCTGCATACATATGTATGTCTATTACAAATTTTACCCCAATAAATACATTATTAGATTTAAAACATTTCTGATGTGGGAAACACCTACTTTCGAGCTCATTTTCTGTTAAAGTTCTGTATTTTTTCTAAAGCTTAGTTACTATGCTCCGAGTTAAACTAAATTTTCATATAAAATTTAGTGTTCTAGAACTATTGGCAAAAATTTATCCTGAATTTTAGTGGGACCACTACTATGGTTAAAGCGTTAAATTTGACTTGTTGTTCTTGATTAGAAGTGGCACCAGCAGGAAGTTTCCAACCAATTTAACTTGAGTTTATCAGATGAAGCCATTGTTTAGCATGCTAAAAATATTTCTTGTCAGATTTCTAAGAAATAATGTCAAGTAAATCAACGAAAAAAAAAATGGTAAAAACATCAACATATTGGAAAAGAGTGAGTAAAATAATAAAAATGCTTCTTAGCTGCCAAAAGAATGGACCGATAATGGAGACTCGCTAAAGTGTAGTTTAGTGCGGATCTCAGTACTAGGCTTAACTACGACATCAAAATGAAGAAACATGAAATTTGCTCAGAGACTATTTCCCTAGATGTGTAATTTCTAAGCTTTGTTTAGCTAAGTCTTCAAATTTTGTACGCTAATCAACAATTAAAGAAAGTAAATTTGATTTTCGTCACATTATATAAAAAATAGTAATCGTAGGATTTAAAAGTTAAGAAATATTCACTTGTAATCGGGAATATTTTTAATGTCTTTTTCGGAGAGATACAAAATTCAGTATAATAACTACTAACACTGGCTAAGGCTCAGATTTGGTGGGAGTCACAAAGTGGATGCAAGCTAATGTTATTAAACCTATTTTGCAAATTACACCGCATACTTCATACTTTTTCTAACACATTAGCCTGTTTGCATACTCAGTTTTGAGACAATGTGTTATATGTATTGAATTTGCACGCGAACTTACTTTCTTTATTTCTCCGTTAAAAAAACTTACATGATTTTTGCATACGTCACAGATTTCCTCCTTCCATAAATTAAACTGAAGGTTTTAGGTACTGCAACATTTTTTCAAGGAAATCAAGAGACAACTGTTATAAGAAAAGTTCTCTTCAAAAAAAAAAAAAAAAACAAGTTTTGAAAATTAAATATGTTACTGCTTACTTTGGTAGGTATAATACCTAATCAATATTTTCACCACAAATTAGATGAATTCTGATTTTGAAATAGCCGCTAGGCGTTACCTGCACTGGATCACATAAGGCCTTCGCTGCAGGATTTCGAGTGAATTCAGCATGCGCTACGTTGTTTTCCTGGCTACGGACGTACAGCCTTTCCACTAAAATCTAAATCAAATCACGTGCCAAGTTTCCCATTTCACCCAAAACTATGTATTAAAATATGCCTGCTTGCATTATCTTGCCTAATACCCTGAAGTGATGCAGACCCAAATCGCAAGAATATGCAACACATCATTTTCGACTAATTCAAGTGTTTAAAATTTTTTTAAATTTTTAAAATTTAAAAAAAAATTAAAAAAAAAAAAATTTTAAAAAAAATTTTAAAAAAATTTTAAAAGCACCAATACAAATATGTCAAGTATTGTCAAGTATGGGTAAGAATGTAAGGTCAGACATATTTTACTTTTATAGAAATACTATATGCACTGGAAGGTAAATTTAGATACATTGTTGAATAGTTATCAATTTTATTGTATAAATCGGCTAAGGAAATTCAATTAAATGATTATTAATAAATCAGACGTTGGAGTTATTACTGGGAGTTACTGCTAAAATGCTGCTTCTCTCAACCGCTTGGAGTAAGAGCTCTAATAGTGGCAGAAAGTATAAGAGTCAATACTAAATATAAGAGTTATTGCCTTTGGGCTGTTTTTCACCGCCTCAACAAGAGTTAAAGCTTTTAGGCTGCTTTAGCATCCAAATATCAGGATAAGTAAAGAAGGCAGAATATCAGACCTATCACAGTATAAATTAAACTCAATTCTCAAATGTTATTCCACACTTCTTCTTCGTGTTTTTTAACGATGTTGCAGGAAAACTGTTTGCATACGTTTCCATACTTTATTTCTCGCACAATAGGAGTAAGTTTTTACCCAGAAAGTTTTTCCATGAGAATATATATAGTTTATACTTCCGAAACTCTGAATTTTTTATCAATACAGTCACATAGACCCAATAAATTCTGCATTGGTATTACATTGCCTAGTATCTTGTTCTAGAACTCCCATATACTGGATAGAACAAATTGTTCGACACAAAAGAACATAGCTAAAATGTAAGAGACAGGCGAGACGAGAACACCACTCCTAAGCTTATGTGAAAGGTATTCAGAATAGTCATACTACGGAGTACACTGCGTTGTAAAGTTATAGACGCAACATGCAATATTGCGGTAGCTCATATTTGTAGCAAGAAAGAGAAAAATGTGTGATAGCAAAACATATCTGTCGGCTTGGTATCACTGACACCAAAAAAAGATTTGCCGCTAAAACGGTACTTGTAGGGTAATTCGAAGACATACATATACATATATCTGCTATTCCTTACTTTTATACCCTAAATCAGGGGTCTCCAAACTTTTTAGCCTAAGAGCCATACTGATTCCTCCACTAAGTCCCAAGGGCAAAGACCTAGCTAGCTAGCTCATTATACCAACATAATATAGTTTTGAATAACACGCAAATTTTCGTTTTGGGACCCGCTGGCGAGTGGGGAGTATACAATGCCATCTTTTCGTGAGCAGTAGAGCTACATCATGTTATGGAAAAGTCCTGCGCTGCGTGATTGTTTGTCAGGAGGACTCTAGTATTCTCGAGTAGCGAGGAAGACAACCGAGAGTTGGACAGTTCCAAAGTTTGAATGTGGAGCGACAAGTGCTATCTGGAAATCGAGCTTGTGTGTTTTGTGATTTTAGTTTTTGAGGAAATACCACATTATTTTAATTTGAAGCTACGTGCTTATTTTGTGGATTTGTATAAATATGGAAAAGAAACGAAAGATACATTGTGAGTGCAGAATAATTAAAGAGCAATGAGGACATCAATATTTCGTGATTGGGTCAAGTAATAAAACAATGTGTATATTTGCAACGAAGCAATATCAGCGCTCAAAGAATACAATATAAAACGTCATTATGGGACAAAAACATTCTCAGAATTACTCCAAATTTACAGGAAGCTTACAATTAGAGGAATATGAATCTTTGAAACACGCGTTGAAATCTCAGCAAATGTTGTTCAAGAAAGTAAATACTAAACAAGAAGCAGCAACTCGTGCTAGTTTCTGCATGGCTCATTCAATATTGAAAAATAGAAAACCATTTACTGACGGCGAATTAATAAAGGAAAAAATGTGTCCAGAAAAAGCTAATTTGTTTCAAAACATTAATTTGTCAGCAAACACTGTGGCTCGAGATGATATTACTCAAAAAATATTAACTCAATTTTGACTGACAAATATCGACACTTATTCGAGGGATAGATAAAAATTATGAAGTACATGAAGAGCTTTGACGTTCATAGTATTGAAAACGCTGTTCAAAAAAACAATTTTCAATGGAAAAGCTTGAAGTGTATCACTGCTGATGGCACTGATATCTTATAATACGTACTGCTTAACTTTCTATTTCACGTGGGCACAATTGCTTGTGTCAAAAAGAGTTCTTACGTCGTCGGTGTCAACATTGAAAAAATCATTGCCGGGAAGTTGAAAGAGTGAGCACGCAGCTTGAAAAGTGATTTTAATAAAACCTTTGAAATTTTATCTGCGTATCTAATGAATATATTTTAGTAAAACAGTTTTAATCAGTAATAACCCTAAAAAATTAATTTAAAAACATTTATTTCGTCGAACCCACTTATTTATTTGTTGTTTACAGTTCTCTCTCCAGTTGGTACTTGGTTGTTAGCCCGAAATAGTCGGCAGTATAAAAGTGAGCCCACTTTTTGCAGTTTATTTCTATGAACGTAGTCAGTGACTGATGGTGGCAGAAACATATGAAGAAATAATAAAGGTGTTGTTGCTCTCGTATCAAAGACCGTAGAAAATGACGGTGGATCAAAACCATTAATCGTACATTGCATCATTCATCAACATTATTTGTGCGGAAAATGCATGGATATTTCAGAAGTTTTAAAGCCAGCTATGTCAGCTGTTAATTATATTGGATCACATACTCTCAATCATCCTCAATTCTGAGAGATTATTGAAGAGATTGGAGAAAATAACCAGCCATATTATACTGCAGTACGCTGTCTTAGCTTCATTTCTGTATGTTTCTTAGTTGGTCGTTAAATAAAAATATCTGATTTTGTATGATTACTTACATTGTAAAATTTATCAAAATAAACTACGGGGGCCGAATACCGGGCATATCCGACTCGTGTTCGCGGGTCGGATATTTGGTGTTCGCGTGCCGGTGTTGACCCGGGGGCCGTAGTTGGAGACCCCTGCCCTAAATGATGAAACCATAGGGTATACTAAGCTTCTGGCTTCGTTTGTAACGCATAGAAATAATGCTGATAGAGCAAAATAGATTGAACACTCACGCATAATATTAAAAGTTATTTTGATCTTTGCATGTCCGTCTGGCCGTCCGTCCGTCCGTCCGTCTTTCCGTTTGTCAGTCTGTACGTCCGTTCGTCCCCGCCCCGTTTGTCCTCACGATGACTCGAGAACGCGTGTACTTAGAGAGCTGAGTTTTGCACACGGGCTTTTAAAAACAAAAGTAAATTTAACTTTGAAAATGGGACCAATCGGGTAACTTCTTTGTAGGGTTGCCATACAAAAACTTCGTTTTCACTATATGTATATTTGGACATTGGCTGAGAACGCGTCAACGTACAGAAGTGAAATTTTGTACACGATGTTTTCATAAGAATGGTAATATAATTTCAAAAATAGATTAAATCCTCTCTCTTCTTGGTGTTGCCATATAAAAATTTGGGATTTTTACGTATACTGTGAAAACGATTAGTCCTGGACATTTTTATTGTACTGAAGAGCTCTTCGAAATATGAAATCCTATGAAATTGGGCATAATCAGTTTTACTGTACGACGAACTATTCTAGAAATATATGCGGAAAGCCACTTCAAAAATCAAACTTTCACCGTGACCGTGCGAAATTACATACGGGGATTCATCTATTCTAGGGTATCATAAGAATTGGATAGCTTTTTTACTTGTGTATGTAAACAGTTGGGATCTGAACTATGCCCAAGGCGGTCTGCGATTAGTATCAGCGAACAGACATGGATGAGTGTAGGTGGACCTGCAAACACGATTATTCCATGTCTTGATCAATGAAGCTCAAGATCCAAAAAGGAGGGGTGGGGTAGAAATATACACAATTTCATTTTAATATCGGAATTGGGATAGATTATAAACTTAGTTGGTGGGAGTTGCTTGAGGGCCGGCTATAACCAGTGCAGGCAAACATACATATACATGGACGAATGTAGGAGGCAATAAAGGACAACTACCCCATTGCAAGGTCTCACAAGGAGATCAACGAAGGAAATATAGACATACTATATATACATAACTTCAGTTCATTATCGCATGATTAGGGACAGGTTGCAATTCTGTTCATGTTTAGAATACATTACTGATCAAAATAGTAGTCGCGGTATATAATCGTCTTTGCCGTTGCCTGATTTGATTATTAGGAATAGAAAAAAGTAATATATGCGTTTGTGTACAGAGTGAGATCATAGATAATTTGTTGGAAAGGTCGTAAGGTTCTATATTGATTAAAGTATTAAGGATAGTTGTTATTAGTTTTGCTTTGAGGATACAGGGTGTTTAATAAAAAATTAATAAAAATTTCAACCTTCTTAACGTAGTGGGGGCTAACTTCATCATTTGCTATATGATTTCCTGTTTGTCTATTTGGGAGGAGTAGCTAGAAGGATGATTTAAATTGATTGAAACGGGAAAGGAATCTGTTAAGAACCACATAATAAGAATAAAGTATGAAGCGTTGATACTTGCATTGATGTTTGATATTAATGACCAAACTCTTGTCCTGTATCTTCTAGCTGAAGGTCATTAAGTCAGGACTTTGCCCTACCATGCGGCCATTCAATTTCCTGCCTGCTTTAGGTGAGAGGTCACAATCTCCTTCCTTTAGTATTAACGTTACACTTCGAATTGTGTATTAAACTTTGAATTTGGATTTAAACGGTATGATTTTGCAAGATGATAGTATCAAATGTACGGCAACCCTAGTTGTCAAATATATAAGAGGAATATACCGTCATAGTCATTCAACACATCCTGCTTTATCAGAGCGAAAGCTTGCTTTAGCAAGATTGTACTGTAGGCTATTTCCCTTTCTGATTGTTATGGCTTACGGTGCCTTAGAGTTTCTTTGCTATGCAAAAAAAAATTTTTTTATTGCCTCTTTTCCGTTTTACATTTTTGTACAAAGACGTACCTACATTTAGCCATTCTCTAGCTTTTACATACACATGTAATGTACGTATCTTCCGTGTTATTTATCGTATATAAATCGCATAAGCACCGCGCCTTTTATATGTATTTAATCGCGCATCCATACTTAGATATGCCGAAATCTCTAAGATAGGAATTCCAATTATTCGTAATTTGCAAGCTTTTGTTTTCAGAAATGAGGAATGTACGGAGGACTGATAAATCTATGTGGATGCGATATATCCGGAAAGAAACTGATGAATTCGTCTCCTGCCTTGATCAAAGTGAGCTTCATGATTACAAAGCGCCAGCATTACACGTTATTGATTGTGTTCGAGTGAAATTCATTCCTTTGTAAGATAAAATTTCTTTTATAAATTTATTACGAATTAGGACCGAATGAACTGATAAGTCTTTTAAATTAAAATTTATGCTCCCTGAGATTTGGGTACAGTGATTTGTGAATACATATATACAAAGTGAGAGGTGTACTGGAAGCCATTTAGTCGCAAAGGGCAAGTATAAATATGTATACAATCGATAAAATCTGTTCCAATATTGAATTGAGTGAAATTTTGTAGTTTATAGGACCTTGTAGAAAAACCTTCAGAGTTTGTCTCAAACCCCTTTAAAATGCTTGGAGCAGCTTATAGACGAACATGTAAGCAGCATAATGAGAGTTACCTTAAAAATTTCTCATTTATATTCTTCACGCCATCGATGACGAATAGGCTGACCTTTATTCATTAGTAACGATGTGGAACACCAAGTAGGTTATAGCTTGTTAGGATGTTGGCGCCACAATTGTTACCGATGCATCTATGCTGGAAAAGAATAATCCCCTGCTCGTATACCATATCATCACATTATACCGAAGGTTCATTTTAATGTTGCATATTGCAGGTATCACATATGAAGATAGAATGGCTTTCTTTTATATTATTAAGCCAAGCTCAGGGGATACCCTATGATGCAAAGCACAGCATGGCAGGAAGCAGATAGGGATAGGATTAGGGGATATGAGGAGAGTGGCGGAGGTGCCGATGTTTGTCGCCCTTAAATTTCCTTAGATTGTATGCCGGTGGAAAAACAGAAGATGGTAAACTGTTCCACATTCGCACTGTTCGGGATAAAAAAGCATCATCAAAGTATGTGCGCGGTTTGCAGCGCGAGTATTGCGTGCAGGGATCATTCTACAAGAGATTAGACTAGATATTTCATCAGTACATTGACCATGCATGTAGCGATAAAGGAGCGAAGGGCATCCAACATTGCGGCGGGTGAGTCGATATGACAAGTTATTGACAAATCGCCAATGAGCTTGAAGGCTCTCTTTTGGACAATATCCAATTAAGCTAAGGCTCTGCGACCAGCCCCAGCCCATATATGGGAATTATATTCCATTCTAGGTTTGATGTAGAGGAGCGCTAGATTTGACGGGCTGAAATATTTCTTACATCTTTTCAGAAATCCAAGACATTTCGATGCTTCTTTGGCAACAGAGAAGAAGAGATGTGTCCAGCTTAACTTACTGGAAATATTAATGTCAAGAATGCGTAGTGACGGAGAATCTGAAATTAAGGCTCCATCAAATGAAATGGGAGTGATTAAATGGTGATCTTGTTTTAATGAGATGAGACAGTTTTGGGTCTTACATTCGATGCGATTCTCTTTTCCCCAGGCGAGGATATTGCTAAGATCGTTATTCAATGATCTAATCATACAATCTCGTTTAACACATGCGGCATTCTCCCTGCAGTCCGCAAGAGTTTCAAAGGAGTAAGCGAATTCAAGGGTACTGTCATCTGCGAATCTATGGATGGGATTGAAAGTTAGGGAAAGCAGATCGTTAATGAAAATTAAAAAGAGACTTGGAGAGATAACAGAGCCTTGAGGCACACCGGCATTTATGGGATGAGGTTCAGATGAAACGCCATCTATTACAACTCGTATTAGGCGACCGTATAAGAAAAATCCATAATAGAAGAGGAGGGGAGAGACCAAGTGCTTTAAGTTAAGTTTGGCCAAAAGAGCTGGATGCCAGGCTCTATCAAAGGCATTTGAAATATTTAGGGCAACGATTTTGGACTCACCAAAGTTGTGAAGACTACGGTTCCAACATTCCATAAGAAAAATCAGCAAGTCTCCAGATGATCGTCCTGCTGGCGATCGTTGATGAAATGATTAGTTTCTAGATATTTCATTGATTTTGAGTTCATGATAGATTCAAAAACTTTTGAAAGAATCGAAGTGATCGCAATTGGTCGATAATTTGAAGGATCGCTATCTTGTCCTTTCTTGGGAATAGGCTGAACGTGAGCTAGTTTCCAAGCAGTTGGAAATTTTCCTGCCGAATAAGACAAGTAGAATAGTTTGCGCAGAGGTTTAGCTAAGGCTGAGGCACAGCTTTTAATTAACAGGGGCGAAAAACAATCAGAACTTGCGGCTTTGGAGACGCTGATCCCTTTCAGGACCCTGAACACATCTCTCATATGGATGTGAATCAATCCACACGACAGATGTAAAACAGATCTTTGTGAGGTGAGTGGAAGACGAGAATTTGAAGCGAAGCTAGCAGCTAAAATATTAGCTTTATCCAGGGAATCAACAATCACTTCGCCATTATTGAGTAGTGAAGATATATAGGAACTGGTGAAGTTGTTCTTGATGGTTTTGACCAGAGACCAGAAGCTAATTTTGCGACTTGCCAAGATTCTTTGCCTGATATTCTGGTAAAAAAAAAATTTTTCTCTCTGGATAATGGACTTACAGGTGTTCCGCGTAGTCTGATTGAGACTTTCCCAATCAGCATACTTATAGTGCTAAAGAAGCCTACTTGTAGGTGGAGAAGTACAACAATAGTGTTATGCCTATTTGCTGTTTTCAATAACTCAGACTGTGCAGTTCAATGACCACAGCTAGGTACACCCGGATTGTTGATCAGTGACAAGTGCTAATGCATTTGCACTGATCACAGATGAAGAGAAGGAAAGAAAACGTTAGCGTATTGCTGGCTTATTGTATGTTGATAGGGCATAGAAGAGCCCTTTACTTGGCGGATAAAATTTATTATGATTATTTATTTAACGGTCGTGTCGGATTTTAAATATGATATGATGGTAATCAATTTTGATTAAAACTGTTTAGCATAACACTATCACTTATTTTGGATAAATTAAACGATCAAAGCGGAGTTGATTAGATCTGCAACACAAGGCAATGCCCGATCGGATTGACTCCACGCACTCTATTTTTCTTCATGAATGTAAAGCATCTTGATTTTGGCTCATATAGCAAAAGATCACTTCAATGGCTCCAAATGGGCTTCGAAAATATGTACAGTTTTCTTCCATTGAATAGATGCGTTCATTTAATTTAGATCTCTGGGTATCGATGTTCATTAAATTGTTTTACACTTAATTTGTTCTTGTCTTCCTTTTTTTTTTTATTTATTTTATGATTATTTTTTTAGTAAATATTTGGAATTTTTAGTCCAACTTAAAGTAGTTGGTTTCTTCCTGCCTCTTCTATTATTGATTCAACGTTTTTTATGTGGGCGCCTAATACGGGTTGTATTAGATGTCGTTATATCGGAACCTCACCCTATAAATACTGGCGTGCCCCAGGGCTATGTTATCTTTCCGTTTCTCTCCTATATTTTCATTAATGATCTGCTTTCTCTTACTTTCAATACCATTCATAGTTTTGTTGATTTCGTTTACTCCTTGACACTCTTGCAGACTCCAGAGGGAACGCCACATGTGTTAAACGAGGTTGCATGATTAGATCATTGAAGAACGACCTTGATAATATCTAAAACTGTCCCACCTCTTTAAAACAAGATCATATTTTTACCACTCCCGTTTCTTTTGAATAATAATAATACTTACTAATTTATTCACGGTCACTAAGAATTTTTGGCATTAACCCTTTCGGTACTACGGCCGCATATATGCGTTTAGAAAAACAAGGTCGCTGTGGCCAATGGGCGCATATAATGCACTCAGAGACTTGTCGAACTTAAACGCTTATAGAATTTGCAGAAATTAACGGAATTGGCTCGAAATACCAGGTCCGTGCCGTGCGGTTTCATTGGACGCCACTAGGTGGCGTCCAGTGGGAATATTAATCTTTTTACATTTAATTATTTTTTTTTAATAGGAAAATAAAATCTGGGAATGCTGAAATTTGCTTCTTATGATCTCACTTATATGAAAAGATTAAAAACTGAAATAACTGTTATTTCATAAAAGGAAATTTTAAAATCAATTTTCAGGTTTGGGGCGAAAAGTTTTAGCGAACCATTTAATCTAATTTTGTTAATTGTTCCTAAACGACTTCGAATTATGACTTTTGGTCATTTTAAAATGAAAGATTATAGATAATTTTATGGGGTTAAATATTGCGAAATATAGTAGAAAGATGGCGTTGATTGTAATGTAATGACATATAAACGTAGTATGTTACGAAAATCATCGTAGATTCGGTAATTGTAATTGGATCGGGGTTTAGTGAGAGAGTTATTTTTAAAATAAACAGGGGTTGTAGTTAATTCCCTAATTTAACCCTCCGTGGTAATTTCGGTACTAAAAGTTTGATTTCAAATAAATTTTGTTTTTTTTTAAATTCGAAATTTTTTCAATTCTTATCTCAACCCTACCCACCACCTGGGCTAGCCCTTGATATTTACACCTTGGTAATGCCACGTATCATATCTTTATTATGAAAAAAGAATTCTTGAAATTAATCCAACAATTATAAAGAAATATTGATTTTAGTGTATAAAGATAATTTGATGTGACCCGAAAAAGCGCAATTTGGTCGTCTTCCACTACAGAAGAGACTCTATAAAATTTTTAATTATGTACACGTTACAGCATGTTTGTAGAATAAAATGGAATCTACATTTTGCCTTTTAATCATATATCTAATTATTTTTTAAATTTGATAATTAATTTCAGAGATAACTCGAAAAGAAATTAACCATTCCTTTTTAAAGTTGAAAATTGCCGTTTTTTGAATGAACCAATGGTCTTATTTAATAATTTCGTGCTTGCGAAGAACCGTTACGGCTGGGAAATTTCCCACTTTTACAAAAAACATTCGCAACAACCTGCAGATAATGCATACGAAAGAAAGAACGGGCAAAATATATGTAAAATGAAGGAAGGGGTGTATAGGACCCAATGAAATAAGCATTTTTTAACTGTAAAATCATCTATATGAAGTTTACAGGATCAAAAAAATATCTCCGCCACTTATTTACACTCTCTACAGCCTTTACACGCCCCATTCTGGATAACCCCTATGGGGGTATTATCAATTTCCCTATAGGCCATGTAGGCCCGGACCTGTAAATTTAGGGGGGGTGGGAAGATGTTTTTTTTAGTAGTCGCGCTTTCTATGAACCCACACGTCAACGTTCAAAAATTCAATAAATGTGTCCATAGCACCACGCAAAAGAAATTTACACGTATGGAGGTTACAATTATTAAAAGTTTGGATCAGCGAACTGGATCGTTTCCTTATTAGTTTACTCCAAGTTCAAGCGGATCATTATAAGGATCACGTCAATAATGTATCTGCTTTATTCTTTAATCAAAATCATAATCAACTGTGTTATCTCGGCGATTTTAACCTAAGTAGTGTTAAATGGAAGTTGAACGATGATGAAGGAATGTTAATTCCAATTAATGTAATATCTGAACGTGACCGATTTGTAATTGACAACCTGATAGGCTTAGATTTAGTTCAGGTAAATGATGTATGTAATGATGCTGGTAAATTCTTAGACTTGGTCTTTTTAAGCAATGATATAATATATCGAATTGATGTAGTTGACTTTCCCCTCTCTACTTGTGATTTCCATCATAAAGCGATTAAATTAAATTTATCATTCTATGATTTTGCTAGACAGCTTGATGATCATTCTAGTTTTACATTTAACTTTAATCGTGCTGACTATGACAATCTAAATACTTTCTTTTCTAATATTAACTGGTCTTTTTTATGTATACATAATGATTTGCAGCAAGCCTACAGCAAATTTCTTGAAGTGGTTCATGACGGTTTATCTAAATTCGTTCCTATCAAACGTAAGCGTATAAATAAGCACCCGAAGTGGTTCAATAAAGGTCTTTCTAAATTGAAGAATGCTAAACTCAAGGCGCATAAGCTATACAAATCTACTAATGATCCAAATAACTTAGAAAATTTTAAGCGTTTGAGGAAAGAATATGAATTCTTACATAGATTTTTGTACAGACAATACGTGTGGTCAGTTGAATCTAGCATAAAATACAACAGCAATGCTTTTTGGTCTTATATTAATAATATGCGTCAATCCTCAGGTTTCCCTAGGGTCTTAGAGTATAATGGTATTGCATCCCACGATTTACAAACTGGATGTAATCTATTTGCCGAATATTTTCAGACCGTCTATGGTACCCATGATGATTACTGCATCACTACTTGTTGTCAAAAGCCAGACACCTCTCCGGTGGACATTGGCTTCTTATCGGTTGAATATGATGATGTCTATCAGGCATTATGTAATCTTAATTTAAGTACTAAACAAGATACGAATTACCTATGTCCCTCGTTTTTAAAACACTGCGCAACATCGCTATCATCTCCTTTAACTGAAATTTTTAACCTATCCCTTCGGTTAGGAGTTTTTTTGGATGATTGGAAAATTTCTTTTATTACACCAATTTTTAAATCCGGGTTAAAACATGATATAATGAATTATCGTGGAGTTTCTGTGATGAATAATGTTCCAAAATTATTAGATTCTATAGTGAATACTAAAATTAGCTTTATTGTAAAGGAGTTAATAGTCTCCCAACAGCATGGTTTTTGCGCTGGTAAGTCTTGTTCCACAAATTTGGCAATATTTTCCAATTTTGCGATTAATTCTATTGAAGAAGGTGCCCAGGTAGATGTGATCTATACTGATTTTGCTAAGGCATTCGATAGGGTTAATATCCCGCTTCTAGTTTGTAAATTGCAATGTATTGGCTTTCATTCATCTATCTTGAAATGGGTTGAATCTTATTTAAGCAACCGTAAGCAATATGTGAAAATTGGCAATCTTGTTTCTAGAGTCATCTCCGTTACTTCTGGTGTTCCTCAAGGCAGTCATTTAGGACCCTTACTTTTTTTGCTATTCATTAATGACATAGTTAGGAATTTTTACTTCGCGAATTATTTAATATTTGCTGATGATCTTAAAGTTTATGCAAAAATTGTTTCCTTGAACGATTGCTTCTCACTTCAAGCTGATCTTAATCGGTTATTTACATGGTGCTCCATGAACAAATTAGAAGTAAATGTTTCCAAATGCAAAATTATGAGTTTCACCAGAAAATTCGACATATTTAGCTTTAATTACACGATCAATGATATGCTCATTCCTAGAGTTTCAGAGGTCAAAGATCTAGGAGTAATATTTGATCCAAAACTATCTTTCGCTTCACATGTTGAACTTATTGTTTCTAAAGCATTCCGCAATCTAGGTTTCTTAAAGCGTAATTCCAAAGATTTTAACGATATATTCACACTTAAAGTTCTGTATTATTCGCTTGTAAGATCTGTTCTTGAATACGCGTCTGTTATTTGGTGCCCCTTTTATGATGTTCACATTAATCGTATCGAGTCTGTACAAAAGTCGTTCACTCGTTTTGTTTTATATAAATTAAATTATAATCGTGACTATAATATGCCACGTTACCGTGTAAGATGCTTGCTTTTGGGTTTATCAACTCTTCAGTTCAGACGTGAAGTGACCTGTGCTACTTTTGTAAGAGATATTTTATCTTATAGAACTAATTCTCCTGAACTTTTGTCTTTAATCTCCTTTTATGCACCGGAGAGACCAATTCGCTCACGAAATTTGTTGTATGCTCCACAACATAGAACAAACTATGGTATGCATGAACCTATTTCAAATTGTATTTTATTCTTTAATTCATTTTCTGGATTTATTGATTTTACAATGCCTAGGGAATTATTTAAATCAACTCTTTATGAAAATGCTAGTCGCTTAGTTTAATTTTTGAATTATAATCGTTAAGTAAATTTTATTTAGAAATAATGGTTTTGCTTATATATATGCTCATTAATACTTTTGTATTTTGTAAAATAAATGTGCTAGTCTGTAAGATAATCTTATCGGTAGACATATGAATAAATAAATAAATAAATTTCGCTCCACTACAGGTTACATACACACGTGTACACAGGGTGTACACGTGTTTTACAGGGATTAGGGGACAGCAATCTTCCATAGGCCTTTTTCTCCCGAACATCACAAATACAAATAAAAGAAGTAAAAAAGATAGAATTGGTCTAACACCAATTCTTTTGATACCCTAGATGAATGCTTCTTTGTAATTTCGTATGGTCACCCATCTGCGCAAGTTTGATTTTTGAAGTGGTTTTTGAATATATCTCTAGAACGGTTCATCGGACAGCAAAAATGATTATAACCAATTTTATAGGATTTCATATTCTGAAGAACTTTTCAGTACATTAAAACCGTATAGGACTGATCGTTTTCAAAGGATACGTGAAAATCTTAAATTTTTACATGGCAACACCAAGAAAGGGTTGCCCGATTTAGTCCATTTTTGAAATTATATTTTCTATTTTATGAAAACACTATGTATAAAATTTCAACGTTTCATGCGTTCTCAGGTAGAGTCCAAATATGTAGTGAAAAACGATTTTTTTTTATGGCAGCCCTACAAAGGAGTTACCAGTTTGTCCCATTTTCGAACTTAGTTTTACTTTTTTTTTTTTAAAAGCCCATGTGCAAAATTTCAACTCTCTAAGTACACGCGTCCTCGAGTTATCGTGAAGACGGACAGACGGACATGCAAAAATCAAAATAAATTTTAATTTTATGCGAGGGTGTCCAATCCGTTTTGCTCTACCATCATTATTTCTAGGTGTTACAAACGGAATGACAAACTTAGTATACCCTTTAGATTTCATCTAGGGTAATAAAATGGCATTACCCTACAAGCTCTACATCAGAGCTAGAATGGAATACAATTCCCATATATGAGCCGGAGCTGGTCGTACAGCCTTAGCTTCATTAGATACCGTATAAAAAAGAGGCCTTAAGCTCATTGGCCATGTGGCAATAACTTGTCATATCGACATCTCCAATTTCGAGCCAACCGCGATGTTGAATCCCTTTCGCTCCTTTACACGCAGGGTCAATTTTCTGATGAAATATCTAGTCTGATCTTGTACTCGAACTGTGAATGTGGAACAGTCTAGCATCTTCTCTTATCGAGTTTACAATCTGTGAAGGCTTAAGAGCAACGTACCTACATCAGCACCGCCACCACTCTCCGCATAACGCTTAATCCTTTCCATACCACCTTTCTACCATGCTGTCCTTCGTATTATAGACTAGAGCATTCCCTGAGCTTGGCTTAATAATATAAGAAAACATTTATGCTTGCTAATATACACTCTTTCTATTAGTTTTCCGTATGTTACATAGATCCTTTCAGCTATTTATATTGATCTTTTTGTACCATAAATTTACTATAAAAGTGATTAATCAGTTTAATTTAGTTTTTGTAATGAGTCTTGCAAGCAAAAACGCCTCTGGGAATGAGCATTGCTAAAATTTGCAGTCGTAAATTTAGTTCGTTTGCTGACCATGTCCATGCGATTAAGAATAAAAAATTCACGTAGTTTCAATTCGAGGATAAATTGTGTTTATTCATCCCTAATTAGAGTTTAGGTGTACTTTCTCTGCTATACCTATACATATACGAGTAGACACATACTAAATTTATTATTTATGGAGATATACATTCAAGTGAGCATGGTCCAAGTCTCGAAAATGAGCTGCTATATTGAAGAAAATCTATGTACGTATCCTGCACAAAAATTCATCCAACCACAATGTAGAAGTATATGTAGGTACATTTCTAGAAACATACGCTAATATAATGCCTGTTGGGGAAATGTGAAAGTTAAATAGCATGCAAATCAGAAAATTTAGTCTCTGGAGTCTTGAACAGTTGAATTTGAAGAGAAAGGAACAAACCTGTAATAGAGAATGATGCTTGGAAATTTAATCTACGGTAAGATTAATGTTGCCCCATTCAAAGTTGGTATAGGAAAAATAAAGGCGCAACGATCTTCAGAGAAATGAAATATTATTAACATTTATCCAGTGGAAAATGCATAACTGAGTGGGTTATGTATGTACCTACATTATATGTATGCATGTAATGTACATATCGCACGAATGTATTTTCATATTTATGTTTAAAAAAAAGCAACAAATTGTGAGGTTTGAATATCATTTGAAGATTTATATCACAATTTTTGTCGTGGTCCTGAATAACAGAATCACCTTCTCCATCTTCCTAATTGCTTACCATTCCGTTTCGTATTCGTTATTATAACATCACCGGCGCGCCGTACCGCAAACAAAACATTGAAATTCGGATGAAATACATTTTGCCTCTTCTCAAGAAGGATAAAATGGTGGGTTTTATATTTTAATTTATTAAGATCCTGAATCCCGATCCATTATGGGCAAAAACGAGATAGAGTGTACAATTTATGACCGGCACTTGTGTCTCTCTTAGAAAACAGAGAACCCTCACTTTATGCCTTTTGTACCTAAGCATCTATTCTACGCAATTTTCCCCACCAGGCGTCTCGTGTTGTTAAAAAGTCGGGACTCGGGATGGTCTGTCCGGTTTGGGTCTAGTAATTCCTTTTTGCTTTTTCTGAATAACACCCAAATTCTAATATCCTGCTCTTGAAGTTTTAATGGATTACGTTGATTGGCTAAATGTTTTTGTTTTTAATTGATAACAATAAAGTCATTTCCATTGCTTGATATATATTGAGGAATTAATTTGAATTATGGACATTTGTAGTGCTTGGATGAGAGAGGCCTTCTCATGGTTTTTGGGACAATAGATATTGTTATGAAATACTATTACAATATATTTAATAGGGAATTTTGGTTAATGTTTGTAGCACCTAAGTAGTAAATACCCTGGTGGGCTATTTACCACCCGTTGCGTTACTTTTCTGTTGTCAACGACGACGTTTGTTTGTTGGCAATGAAAATTGATAATGGCTAACAGGTATTAACAAGTAAAACAAAGATCCTACCGCACTGTATTTTGTCTGGGTATATGGGTATTTGCTAGGTACTATCTGTATAAAATTTTGAAAAATATTTGACCCTAATTGGAGCTGAAAAAAATATCGCGAGTACACACCAATGTATTCAGCCTTACACCAGCTTAACCATGTTTGGAACTCAATTGAATTGAATTTATTTTTTGTAACTGTAATGGCTAATTAGGAATATGCCCCTTTAAGTTTGCACAGTTCAAAGATATCCAGGAAAATAATAACGAAAAGTGTATACAAAGTAAAGAACTAATTATGTCAAAGACTTAATTAAGGCAGAATTAACGGACGAAAATAAATGACTTAAAGAACCAAAGACAACTAAAGAAAATGTTAAGTAAAGTAAGTCAAGTAAAGTAAAGTCAAGTAAAATAAAGTAAAGTAAAGTAAAATAAGTGAAGTAAAGTAAACTAAAGTAAAGTAAAGTAAAGTAAAGTAAAATGAAGAAAAGTGAAGTAAAATCCTGAACAATTAAATTACAAGGTTGAAGCTTGACGAAATCAGCAACTTCCAGTTTGAAACAGCTGAGCGATATGATGCCTTTCACATGATTGTGTAAAGAATTTTATATTTGACCTCCGTGAAGTAGCAGTGACTTTTTTTTATGAACATGAAGGAGATTTCTCGTCTAACAGACTGAAATTTATTGAAAATAATTTCAATAAATTTACAAAATGCATTTTAAGTGCAAAAGAAATATTGAAAAATGAACTGGTATATTAAAGTTATTAATACAAGTTGATGAATTCTAGTGTCAAATATAGATTTTCGGGCATTTTATAATAAATGATTTTAAAACAAAAGATAAGTGTTCTATTTTTATAATAGATAATAAGAGGGCATCAAACTAAGGACAAGTAGGGTAAGACATGATCGTATCCATGCAACAAATAGATGAAACGTATGTATGAATTAAATGCCACATCGAGCTTGCGTTTAGAGTATGAATTAATTTGACAGTATATATTATCAGCAAAAAGGAATAATATAAGTGTTTTGCCGAACATAATTCGAGCTTCAAATGGAATAAGCTTAGCTGATAAGATAATTTACGCATTACACCATATATCCGACCACACACTAATATGGTGATCTCAAGTAAGTGTGTTGTTAAAACTCAAACTTAAGTTGCGAATCAAGTTCTTGTCTATATACTATAATCTAGTTTGACTAATCGGAGGTTAAGAGAATCAAATTACTTACTGTTCAATCACTAATATTACAAAGGTCCTTGTTAATTTTCCTTGCATTATCTTCAATTAACCCAAAGGAAGATCCGAAATAGACCTGTACATCATCAGCATAGAGGTGTACCAGAGAGTCAGTAATTACACAAGGCAGGTCATTCTGGTCGAATAGAAGTGTACCTAAAACAGAGCCCTGAAGAAATCCTGATAATATTATCAAGAGACAGTCTGATAAAGCATTATTTACCAACACTTCTTGCATTCGCCCATATAGATAACTATATATGTGTTTAGATGCAGAGCATGAAAAATCAAATCTATGAATAAGTTTCGCTATTATCTTAAGATACCAAACTCAACTGAGCCGAAAGCATTTGGGATGTCAAGTAAAGTCAGAAAATTAACTAAATCGTTCACAATTTTAACAAGAACTGTGGTGGATCTATGTTCTGCCCTGAAACCAGATTGAATCTTGAAAGCAGGTTTTTGGAAGTGAGATAGTCGTTAATTTGCGAACATTTTATGCGTTATGACTATACGAGCCTTATAATCTTAGAGTAATTTCGTCAATGCTGATGGCGTCAGACACTAACAAAACATCTTCATCCCAAGTTACAGGGTGGAACGAAAATCCAATATCAACTGACGCTTCCCGCAAATAAGTAGTATTAGCATATATACTTGAGGAACGAAAGTTTTGACCAACGTCACTTATAAGATAGTAATTGGAATTCATATGGCATTCGGATCAATACAACAACCAATACAGCTCTTTTTAATCTTCTATATGAAAAATATTATGGAAGTTGTACTGCTATTGAAATGTAGAAATACCATGTGAATGCAAGTGTAGGTACTTACTGCTTCATCCAGTTTAGTGTATTATTTTCGAAGTTAATGCATTTTTAGGGTTCCGTACAACAAAACGAAAAACGGAATCTTTAAGATCGCTCATACGTCCGTCTATCTGACAGTTACAGACATTTTTCTCGAAAACGATGTAACGTCGGAATTTGAAATTTTGCAGAATGTTAAGTGTTTATGACGCTCACATATTTCGACAGCCCAGATTATGAAATATTTTTTAAAAATTGTTATGGGTGTGGGTTGGGCCCTCTAAATGTTTTTTTTATATTTTAAAAGGGCTACTTTCAAGGATTTAGAAAAAATAATTTTAAAAATTTTGGTGAATTCTTTATAAAGATATATCCCAAAATGTGCAAAAATACCGTTCTGCCCTGATCTGCTAGGTTTCTAAAACTAGAATTTTGATATATATTATGAGTTATAGATAACATGAAAACTGCAGCTTTTTCTTCAGTCTCATAGTTGCTGGAAAAAAGTTTTATTGTGTTAAGTTATAAAACAGCTCTTATTAATAAGATTAACTTTTATAACTCTTATAATTCTTACGCTGTTTTGTCTATTTGAATATTATACAATTGTTGTATACAAATTTGGATTAGATTTAAATTAACTTAATTTCCGTCGATCGACTGTTCGTTGGTAAAGTTCTGGTAAGGAATTTGTATGAGCCCGAATTTTTAAATATATCTATCATGTAGATAAGGCTGTATAAATTTTCATATTTTATATTAAAGATTTAAAGTTTTTTTTTTGAAAAAAGTACTTAAAATTGCTTTTCAAACTACGTAACATTACATTCAGTACAAGCATGAAATGTTGACACACAAAGATGATCCCAGTTCCTCATAAATTTGCGAGACATCTAACTATGACTATTATTGGCTCTTTCAATCTCCATCTAAACTTTTACATATATATAGTATATAAAATGTTCCATATTTCCGAGAGTAATAACCAAGGCATTTATGTCTAATGGCGGCTTTATACACCTCTTTTTATCCATCCGTCTATTATGGAAACTTTCTTATAGTTATGTGCTGAAATCAGTAAAGATTCACTGTTTATATGCGCAGCATGTTTTTTTTAATCAGCACATTTTCTCTAGTATAGATACTCTCTATATAAGACAGTTAAGCAGTTAAGTTCTTAAAAAATCCACCAAGAATTAACTCTAAATCTACCGTACTTATTATATATTGACTTGAAAATAACTTTAAAACTGAATGCAAATCGAATACAGCACACAGGTAAACACAGCAAACTGTCTCTTTTAAATAAACTTCCTCTTCGGTTTATCTTAAATCTTTAATTGAAGGGCTCTTCTAGGAATCGAACACTCTTCAAAACTAAGGCGTCCGCCAATTGGTACTTTTTTCATAATGGCCCTCATTTATCCTCAAAATTTTGCTAGAATACTTCCCAACATTAAAAAAGATATGCCATTTTTTTAGTAGTACAGAAACTGAAGATATGCTGGGATTATATGTATCTTCCCATTTCTGGCGTTTGCCGATGGGACTACACAGCATCATTTTTTAGAAAAGTAAAACCTTTTGAAAATTTATGGAGCCATGAGTAATTTCAAGTAATCTTCTCTCAACTAGAGAGTACCAACAAATTTTCAAATACATTTAATCTTTCAATATCAGTCAGAAGAAGAAAATCATATCGCCAATTCAAGACTTTTAAAACCAAAGAGCAGCAAACTCCTATGTACACCATCAACGCGATCAGAGTGAATTTTTTTGGAGGTAAACCAAGCATAACTGATAAATTCTAAGATATATCAAAAAAGGATGGTATGAAAACACTTGAAAAATATTTCCCAAGCCATGAATGCCACTAATACAACAGAGCCCTAACTTAGTCCTAACATTATAAAATGTTTGCAGTATTCTTGCGTAAATTTGACAAAAGTTTGATTTGAATAGCTGCTGCACCCTGAACTACTATTCATACAGAAAGATGGTGTTCCGATAATCTTAAGTTTGCTTTCTTATAATCCTGTAATAAAATTTTTATACTTTTTTTATTATTTAAACAAATTTATTTTAACCAGATGAATACGACTCCCTAAACAAAAACTCTCAACTTAATAAAATTGAATAAGTAAAAATGTGTCAAGGTTCGATGAATTCGAATGAAGCCGCCCACAGATTCGGACTAAGGCTGCACATACGCACATGCAACTATTACTCAGGTGAAAGTTATGGACAGTAAAATAGTAAGGTTGCTTTTCATTCAAAAGTGTTTCATTATTTTGTTAAGCAAGGTATATGCATAGTAAGTGTACCCTTTGAGAAGGTAAGGAGCGAAGCTTAAAATTACTGGAAGACTATTTTCCTGCTTGGATAGTAGTTTAGGCCTTCTTACATATAATGTTTAGGCACTTTCCATAAGAATCAATATACAAAATTTTAGACAATCGGACTAGCTTCCTGTTTCATGACTTGGAAAGTACATATTTCTCGAGGGTTTTCATGGTATACAAAACGATTTGAGTTCCTAGTCAACATTTTCATAATGGAGTTTTCCTTATTAGTAAATAAGGTCAATGTAGGGATTAAAAGTAAGTTTAGTGTCCAAGTCGTAGATTTTATAAATATTAGTTTACACTCCTGATAGTACTGTAGTTAAAAACTCGACTCGTTTACAAATGAAAAATCAGATCTTAGATTCGTCAATGTTTCAGAAAAGAGAGTTTTTCCTTTACAATTTCACACTGTCCAGCTCTGACTATATAAAAATCATTAAAACAGCATAAAAACAAATAGAAACTAGGAGTTAATAATTACATGGGAGATATCATTAATGAATAAAAGAGAGAAGAAAAGAGGTCCTAAGCTAAGGAGTGACTTCTACGAGGTATACCAGATTTAGCGAAAGAACACTTTGAATCGTCCAGAAAAAAAAATAGTTTGAAATCACTTACATAGGTAGGAAGGCAACTAATGAGCCACACAGGAAAACTGATAACGCATAAATCTTGGAGCAATATCTCGTAAAAATGTTTATCAATAGCTTATAAAGCCATGTTGGTTGGGAATAAAAATTCATTTATAAGGGAAGTTTCAAATAGTTTCGGGATGTCCGACAACTTATCAATTTGTCGATAAATTTACTGGAACCATAAATGACTGCATCTGTAAAAGTCAGAGAATTTCCCCAAATATAGCGCCAATCAAACATAAATGTTAATGGAACAGAAAGACTTCGTTGTGAGATACTGCTATGAGGACGTTTGCTAAAGCAGCTATTTGATTTGAGTGGGTATAGGAATTTTAATTCTATTTGTGAAACAATGGATTACATCACGAATTTGGCTCGTGAACCAAGATTTACCAGTGATCGCAAATATGAGTGGAATGAATATTGGTTCTTTATTTCAATTGAAAATTCCTGCTTTATTTTTCACGTACATTTATATAGGTATATTAATTGTGTGTGAGAACGCATAACAATTTCAGGTTTAATTTTCAAAAGTCAATTTACTTAGGCAATACTTTCATAGATTTGCCATACAAATATTTAGGTTTTAACTGTTGAGAAAAAGTACTAGAATCAGAAGACAATAAAGTCATCCTTAGATGTGTACCAGGACACGAGAAGCATGAAGCCCTACTTAGCCAGGAACTGTGCCATCTTTACGCATGGGCCCGCTGGGCCCGTGCCCAGGGCCCCGCGATTCATGGGCTCCCTATCTCTTGCGATAGTAGACCAATTCTTCAACCAATAAGATAGTCTATTACAAGTTCGTTCAGCTTGTTAGAGTTTGGCTATTGAAAGTAAACCGTTGGATTTATTCGAACTTCTGTACACGGTTACAAATATTCATATAAATTAACGGATAGTAAAGTGACTATGTGTTTAGAGCCCCAATATTTTTTAAAGTTCCGGTAATTTTTCATGGTATACTTTCAGTAGCCAAACTTTATGTGAGTATTTGATAATCAGCGAACATTTTTATACTGCTAGTTCATGTTAGGTCTAACGCGCACTGGAAACTTTTTGCCACTCAACTTTTTGGTCACTGTCTCCGCGGGTTAGTTTAATACGCACATAGTGATTAACTGTCACCCCACAAATTCATGTTTTGCATCACCATTCATCACTGTGTATTTGTCATAATGATATAAAAAATATTAGCGAAAGAAAGGCTATTGGGTTTTTCGAATTTGGAGCGAAAGGCCTCTTAAAGGAAAATTTCACTTAATATTTGATAAACTACGATCCTATCCTGAAAAATTTCTTTGATATTTCCGAAGATTTTGAAACCTGCTAGAACTTATCAAAGTACCAATATGCGATAATCAATTGAAGCCGAAAAGAGACTTGCTGAAACATTAAGGTCTATAAACACTTTCATGGATATTTCTCCCATATTTTTATTTTCAATTTTCTATTAGAGTATTCCTTCAAATTTTTGTTGTATATGGATAGGCACATTTGTACTTGTTGTAATAATGCTTCATTATTTACTATATTTTCCTTCACACTATTGTTGCGGCAGCCATTTTTGTTTCTTGTTAGCTGTATAACGTCTCCCAAAATAATTTAACTGCGGCCACAAAAATGTTACCAATTCGTGCACATTCATATAAACGTGAAGACGCGATGATAGTTTCGTCACCCAAAAGTTGCTAGCCAGAGGAACTAAAAAGTTACAAAACAAAACAGTTACTTAACGTAATAGGGCTAACATACTTATCGTTATTATTCCTGTTGATAACCCAAGGGGTATTTTGGAAAATAATTTCTGTTAGGAGGCCCCATATATTAAGGTGCCCGGGGTCCTAACTTGGATAAAGACGGCCATGGCCAGGAAAGGAGCGAAATCTCCATTTACAAGATCCGAACACTTTTGCGGCCTTACAAAAAGGCGTCTACTAGGAGAAATAATATCCAAAATAGAAAAGGCTCACCAGATGACAGTACCTTCTGCGATTAATATACATGAAGATGTTCATTATCTTTTATATATAAATATTTTAAAAAATGCATCAATTGTGGTAAGATCGGGGCTATTTACTGCCATACTGATTAGCCATTATCTACTTGAGTACATGCTTTAAAAAATGAGCCAGACCATAAAAGACAACTGCCGATTCTGCAACGAAGAGTTAGAATCTGCATAGCACGTCATACGCTGCGAATGAGTGTTACTTGATCCCCAAGGGCTCCACCAATGACTACACCGTAAAAAATTTCTATTGAAAATTCCGCTACTATAATAGGCAACAAATTGCCAACAATGGTAGCGGAACTTTACACAACTTTATGCGCACTGCATACCCTTATGTAAAGCAATTTCGCACTGTATGTAATTTTACACTGTTTACGAATTTTTCAATTTTCGATGTAAAATGCGATATGTAAATTTACATTATGCTGTGGAACTAAGTTACATAAGTTTAATGTAGTTTTACATTATTTATGAATTCTTCAATTCCGTATGTAAATTTACCAATAGTTTTGTAATTTATTTCAATTGCCAATGTATGTTTTGTACGGAAATTAATAAATTACATACATATACAAGTAAAAAAACTAGAATTCGTCTAAGATCAATTCTTATGACCATGGCAATAATAATTATAGATTAACAATCAACACGTAAAAGAAGTAATACTAGTTTCGATGCTAACAGCTACCTAAGAAATCATCATTTTAAAAATCAATAAATATTTGTAGGTATACAGTATTTCCATGATTGAGTTTTTTGAGCGAAATACTGTCTAAAAAATATTTTTTAAAATGGTTTTTAAGGTAACTGTTAGGACAGTAACATTTCTTTACATGTTTTATGATTATTAATCCATCACCAACTGCACTCCACAAAATCAAACTATACACTGATTGGCGACCACATTCTGATACAATTTCCCGTATAATGATTCATAGCAACGCATCCTGATAAACGTATGAGCATGAGCATAGTACTGAAGGAAAGAATAGAGATAAATGCAAAAGTCACTACTTATGTTTATTGAAATTTCCTTTTTAAATGTGGGGAATTCAATGCAAATTACAGTATTTTGTGGAATTTCACGCAAATTTACAGTACAATACAAAAGTTTTGTATGATTAAATGTAAAATCACAGTACTGTATGTAATTTTACACAAATTTACAGTACGATACAAAATGTATATGTAATTAAATGTAAAATGACATAAAATATCTAAAAAATTACTTACTTTACTTATTTTTGCAATTAAAAGTAGGAAGTTTTCAGATTAGGTAAAAAGTATTTAATTTCTTAACGATTGTGTTTATATACATACATTTTAAGGGGTAGTGACTATTTTAACCATAGTAATTTTCCACAAAGTTAGTTCATGATTTTTTACGGTATAGGCAAGGGCTTTTAACCCCATCGGACATCCGGAAAACTGACCCGAGGTATTAATCTTCTTAAAAAGGAGTAAAGTTGGCTTGACCTAACACCTCAGGGGAAAGTACAAAAAATCTTTTAGTTCGCGGTGCTTAGAGGCCAGCACTCCCGCCTTATTCTACTTTTCACAATATTGTTATAATATGTAAATCGATTTGAAGCTAAAATCGAACTTAGTATAAAAGTGCACATAGCTGCGCAGCTTCCAAAAGTAACAAAATTTCAATCACTTAAATTACATTAAAAAAGTGAAGGAATCGCATTCAAAAAAGCAACTTAAAACTGTGCCTGCGGTTTTTTATACTACTTTTTAGCATGATGGAAGGCAACATATTCACTAGGGATTATAAATTCCTTATTCTCTATGAGTCAATTAAACGGAAGTAAAAATCTATAGTGCTCTGGAGACTATTTAAAGGATTATTATATGTGATTACGATGCCATGGGCTCTATACTAGTTTTCTGGGCTGTGATTTCCTTTCAAAAATATTTAGCAAGGACTTTAAGTTTAAACGGTAGCAATTCTTTAGACCATGAAAAGGTTGCTTGCCTGCTTCCCTCTCTAATGGTGGTTCGTCGAAATGAACGGCGGCATAGAATTAAACGTCCTATACTCTTGTTCGTTGTGAAGATTGTAGGATGGTACTTATGTGTATATGTACGTACGTAGTACATATGAAACCAGGCCACTCTAGATATTTTCCACCTCAGAAGGAAGCTAACAGTCCATAACCTATTACACTATTTCAACTATAGATATAGGCACCTCTTAATTCCCCAACCCGTCTGTACATATCCTGACTGGAATGTTAGGTTTTATGTTCTCCCTTTTCTTCATCGTTGGAGCGCCAACTTTCTAAATCACCTTAGTAGTCGTATATTATGAGAAATTAGATAACATTTGCTGACATACTTATATGGTCGTAGGATAAAAGGTCCCCAAAGAGCGCTTTTAGGAAAACGTAAATGTAGCCCCCTGCATATAAAGCTGCGATATTTTCTTCATGTTTATAGCGTGTTTTCATCTACCTCTTTGTATTTACCAAGGATGTCATAGGAGCTTCATCTGAAAAATGTTCTTGTGTATAGAAGTTGTGTGAACTTAAAGTTGTGAGAGTCAAAGAGAGCAACGTACACAATACCGTACTTAGAAGCAAATAGGAATAAAATTGTAAGAATCAATAGATAATGAGATTTTTCTACTCAATACCCAGAAGATATAGACATTTTATTGGGAGAAAATTGATTTAGGATAGGTAGGGAAGACGATATTCGATAAATGATGATTTGTTGACTTTTCTATTATTTACACAATCATCCTATTAATTGAAAAGTTTTATTTTTTTAATTCGAACAATTTTCTTGTATTGTATTGTGTGATAGTGGGATGATTGATTAGATTTTTTAAGAAACATACACGTGTACTTGTCGCCAAGATATTTCAAGATGCAAATATTTTACCATTCAGGTTTTGTTGATTGTTCTCAAAATCATATGTCTGCCAGAAGATTTTTGTCGCAGCAACAGCAAGATATTCCAAGAGCGGACGTCAAAGAGGAGATATGAACTCTCCTACTAATATTTAGCCCTCCTATTGTAATATTGAAAATTTCAGCAAGGAAGGTAGTGGGTGACGGTGAACATTCCAAGTTCGTAGGTTCGGTGATCTTTTATCTGTTAGGGAGCTATCGGCAAAAATCTGTTAGAAACGCTCATCGAGAATCTGCAACTGAAAAGTGGTTCTGGAAACAAAATGTTGATTGGCGTGTAGATCTGAGAATTATTCCACTCCTAACTAAGCGCTCAAAGACCATCCAGGGTCTCCTAATGTTCTCATAAATACATTGTACAAATATCAAGTTAGGCTTCCGGCTAAATTACAAATTCCAGGTATGGCAGATTAAGTAAAACAACAAGAGTGACAGAAGTTGTAAAGAACCTTGGTGCTCGTTATACCTAGGCAAGCTAGTAACCATACCCTGCGAACATTTCATTTAATACCAGGGATAGACTTGCGGTTTCAAATTGAGATATTGGTATTGCAATCACGTCATAATTGAATTTCAGAGACACATTTCCGGTTTACGATACTGAGAATTAATTAGAGAACTTACATTTGATTTATCAGTTGATTTGTCATTTGACATAAGAAAGTTTCGTGCACGTAGAAAATGTGAGAAAATATTGTGAAATTACTTATCTGTATGGAAAATAAAAATAACCGGCCAAGTACGAGTCGGATTCGCGCACGAAGGGTTCCGTACCATCTTACAAAATTTAACACTATGTATTTTTTATTTATTTTTTCAGTAGGCGTCATGTAAAAAAATAATGCTGTCATTTGGAAAAAAAACATGCCTACTTATGATAATAATAATGAATGAGAATAAAACGAGGAAAAAAACACCGAAAAAATCACGTTTCTTGTATGGGGCCCTCTTTAATTTTTAATTTAATTTTATATTTATTATTTGATGTTATATCGGCAATAGAAATACATAGTCTGTGAGAATTTAAACTGTCTACCTATTACGGTTCATGAGATACAACCTAGTGACGGACGGACGGACGGACAGCAAAGCCTTAGTAATAGGGTTCCCGTTGTTACCCTTTGGGTACGGAACCTTAAAAATGAAATAGACAACTCAACTTGACAAGTGTCAAATATTAAATGTTGGAAAAAGGTGCAGCCAAACATTGCATTATAAAATTCAGTTCTAAAAGGTTCGTGCATTAAATGATTATGGTTTTTAAATAGGGTCAGATTCTAATAAATTCTTAATACCGCAAAATTTTTCTCAATTTAAATATTGAGTTGCAATGTACTACATACTGAGTGTACACCGAGCGTATACCGAGCTGTTTCTCAGTGTATAGAGACACACTTGCGGTTTAGTCCAAACTGCAATATTGAAACCGTAACTCTGTCCCCGGTATAAGGTTTATGTGTTCTAGATACCAAGATGTATTACATAGGAAGATATTCGTACGAGAAGTGTTTAAAGGAAAAAGTGGTCAACTTGGCTTTCTGATGAAAAGTACAAAACCTTATCGTATTGATGGTCGTTTTTTTTTCAATTAGACATACAAAGAATTTGGTTCTTTCATATGGAAGTTGTCATTTCTCGTTTTTGGAGGTGTTCTGGAGGAAGATTTAGGGCACACCTATGTGTTGCTGAAGTTTAGTCGCAGTTTTTCTAAAATTTCTTTCTTCACAAACGTTTTCAGTTTGCAGTGTTTCTCATTTTTAATTGCTCATGCTATATTCTACGTTACATCTTACGACATCCTCTATATTTTAATGAATAGAGAACCTTTCATTGTTTTTTTTAAATCATTTTGTCGAAAAGTTTCTTGTGATATGTCTGAAGGCTTTGCAGCATGCAATGGGAGATTACCGAATTCCGATGAGTTATATTTTTTTGAGTACGTGATATAGTATACTAGGTTATTAGTGGTTATTTATGAATTTCACATCATGAAAGACTTGATAGCGCTGTCCTCAAGCTACGGAAGACCGTACAATAGTTTCTGGGACAACAGCAGTGGCAGAACGTATTCTTCGTGACTAGTCCTTGCGTGAACTATGCCTACATTGGAGATCATTGAACCACCGTTTTACGGTGGTCAAGAATGGTGCTTAATCTTCAAATGGCTGTTTTAGTTTTTGCTGTTGTTGAATCAATACATCATAAAACTGTAATCAAATTATGGCCCAAAAAATGTTCGTGTATATTTTTTAACCAAATGATTTGTTTTTTTATCCAGTCGGAAAATCAAAGACAGCCCGTTCTTGAACATGGGATATGTTAAAGAACCAGAAAGTAACACTTTTGAAAGCGACACCTTACAGAAAATCGCCTAATCACAAAATAGTGTATTTTTCCTGTTTGCAAAAGTGGCTTCCACAGAGAGTCTGGCTTTAAATAATAAATTCTGCTTTTGAATCTCATGTCACGTACGTCTCCTATTTTATGACAGTGAAATCACAAAAACGACAAAACATGAAAACATATGTGGACTTAAATGAAATTTTCTCTGTTGTAGAGGCCCAAACGTCGAACCGACGAGAAATGCCACAGATTGTATGCTTAGTGAAAAGAAAATAGCTAAGATATCTCTCGTAAATCAGTTTTTTAAGTTTTTTTTTTTTTGTTTTTCTCAAAACTTATTGAAGGAATATTACTCTTGACTACTGCATATTTATTAAAATGATATCCTCACATTGGTATGAGCAGTTTGTCACATAAATTTGTCGATTCCAAAAATGGAATAGGGAAAACTATGGGACCATGCTCTGACGATAAATATTCAATTTAATAATAAGCAATTGACAAAAATAGAAAGTCTTAAAGATATCCATTCGAAAGGATAGTTCGCCCTGCTCATCTGTGATCAAAAATTCTGTTCACATATATGCAGCACCGTAATACGTAAAACCATTCTTGAGGATATAAGACACACAAAGTTCTATTCACAGAACAAAAGCTACACCCAATCTAAAAATATTGGAGCGGTTACGGCAAATAACAGTGAGAACAAGCTGCTTTCATACCCAGCATGTAGCTGCTTAGATAACTGTTTGAAGGACTCACATCCTTTGCTGCTTTTCACAAAGCTTAAAAGAATATTTTTTATTCATGTTTTGCTTTTTTTTTTTTTTTTGAAAATGTCGTGCTTTTCATATATCGGCATTGGTGTAAGACATTTTCTCCTCGCGCTATATTTTGTTTTATTATCAAAAGGAAACGAATTTCCACTAGACATTTTTAAGACAGTGAGAGAGATAAAATGAACGAGAAGTGGATAACTGGCAAGATGTTTTACAGGAAGATGAGATGGGTGCCAATTAAAGCAAACGTATTACTTCAAAGATAGTTTCACTTTAACAGGAGAATAAAATGGGCTTTACAGGATATAAAAGTGATAATCTACACAACTTAAGTTTCATTGAATTTTCTCCCACCCTTTCTGTTGTAAAATAAAAAGCGCTCTTTAATTATTTTCATGTTCTATTTAATTACGATGCATATGCTAATTATGTCTTAATGAGTATTTTGAAAGTTAACTTTAAAGGATGCAACTAGGAAATTTTGTTACTTTTATTGCATTCTGTTAAATCACTTAGAACTCATTTTCCGAATCTTGGAACGAATCATAGGCTCGTTTTGAGTTTTGAAATAATCAAAAGGATAATCTGAAGATTGTATTTTTATTTATTCCCTTTAAAAGTTATAAAGATAATAAACAAAAAGTTTTCCAATAAGATACTACCTTACATACAATTGAGTGAGCATAAACAAAAGAAGAAGTTAAAGAATATTAAAAAGCGAAAAGTTAAAATATGTTAAGATATAAATGTAAAAAATAAATTAGAAATAAAGAAAAAAAATTAAGAGCAAAATTTTAAAAGGAGCTATATAATAGAAAGAAAACATAAAAAAGAAAAAAAGAAAAGTACAAAAATACTTAAACTAAATCTAAATAGCATGAATAAAAATTACATGCGTGAACTTAAAACTATAAAATTAGGGAAGCAAAAAGAAATAAAGACTAAAAGTCATCGAAAAAGCGGAAGCCAACAATGCTGTTAATGAGTTAGAAAAAGGCCAAAGAGAAGCAGTAGATAGAAACAAATGTAGAAAAGTGTTACTAAACGCTCTCGCGGAGGATTAATTTTTTAAATGTCAGAGGACTAGTATTGAAAATGTCTATATTGTGTGATTTAATAATTCTGTAGATATGTAGGTGACTTTTCTTTAATGTTAGTTCTGCAAGTGGGTAGTCTGAAGAGTGTCTGGAATCTCGAGTTACGCGAAGAGACAGACGGTTAAATCAATATTAGACACTAATGCATGACAATATACGTGACCATTTAAGATGTTATAAAGAAATGTATTATCCAAGTAGATTCTGCGATTTTCCAGTGTCATTAAGTTGTATTTTGCTAGTCTTTCATGATACTCTAGAGTGATATTTTCCAATCTGAGTAATAGAATTATCGCTGGACAGCCTCAATTTGTGTACTATAAGAGGAATAAAAAGGATTCCAAACTTGACTAGCATATTTGAGAATGTTCCTTATTAAAGAATAAAATAGACTGATATAAGAGGATGCTGACCTAAATGATTTGCAAGTGCGAAGGATAAAGCCTAACAAACGAAATGATATGGAAGTGAAGTACTAAAGTTTATGTGTGGAATAAAGAGGATCTTTCGGTCAAAGATTATACCCAAATCTTTTATTTCATTGATATGACAGAGAGTAGTGTCGTGAATGGTGTAGTTAAAGAATATAGGATCTTTCTTACAATGAAATGAAATACATTTTTATTTGCTTACATTGATTTCAATACAGTTTTCATAGCACCATTTTTCCAGCCGTAGTATATCCTTTTGAAGATGAACACAATCAATCATGTTATTAATATTCCAAAAAATCTTGACATCTTCAGCGTATGATAAGTAATCAGATATAAAACAAGAATGGATGTCGTTGATGTATATGATAAAAATAAATGGTCCAAGTATTGTACCTTGGGGCACTCCAGAAATTTGTTTAAATGAGGAGGATTGATGGCCATTAAATGCAACGATATTATCCCTGTTGGTTGAATAGGAGCGGAACCAAGATATGGTGTCTGTTTGAAAGCCCATTAGCGCCATCTTTAAAAGACAGTGTTTGTAATTAATCTTGTCGAATGCTTTTGCAAAGTCAGTGTGAATAGAATTTATTTGTCTATTTTCGTCGAGAGCAGACACGATTTTGTCTATAAATAGAGATAAGTTGGTCATCGTAGATCGCCCTGGTAAAAATCCATGCTGCACAAGTGGCCCTCTGGGCTCTTGATTGCATATCCTGGTTACATTTCCTAGTCAGTGCAATCCACCAGATCGTGTAGCCATAGTAGAAGATCGGCCGAAGTATGGTGTGTACATCCAACGTACCACGTTTTAATTCCCAGTTGCCATAAAATATTTTTATGCACACTGGCCTTCTAAACGCGCTCTTAGCCTTCCAGCTCAGCTTTGGAAGTCTGAAATCTTGCACATGCCTTTTTCTTGTAAAAAGGACTAGATTTGTCTTGGAGGGGTTTACACTCAATCCACTATTGTTGACTCAGTTATCCAGCTTGAGCAGCGCATACTTCAAATACTAGAGAGAAATTTTCCAGTTTTTAGGATACAAATTTCATCCGCGTATGGTATGGGGATACCGTTGAAACTAAGTACGGCGCAACAGCAGCCCGAATTGCAAAATATTTGCTAGAAGTTTTCACTAAAAGGACATTATAGATGGATGTAAAAAACGCTAACTTGCATTAGTATTTATTTATACATAATTGCCCATGGGTTTGTAGACGTTCTTGTTGAAAAGGTTGTAAATATGGAACAACTTCAACTGCCATCAGTATATTTTAACCTCAAAATCCCACAAAACATCACTCAATATGTATTAGTTAGTTACACCTGATTTAAACAACTCCCATAATCCACACGTCAGACCATAATTGGGCCAAAAATTCAATCCAATCGTCCCCATAGCAGTTCACACAAGCATCCGTTACTATCGTTACACTTCAATAAGGAAATAGTCAAATAAAAATTAGTGTAAACAAAAATAAAATCTACGAGGTTATTATAAAAATCCTTGAAAAAAAAAAAATGCTGTGTGGGCTGCAAAATCTACAACCCCGATATACAGGATTGTCAAATCAATCGCAGCTAGCCTAATTAACACAATAGGAATTTGTTAAATCAACTCACCCGTCCAAATTCCAGTATTCTGCGAGTGTAGCCGATGCTTACATGCGTGGAATTCCTGCTAGCAAAAATGAAAATGGGAAACCAGAAGTCAATGGAACAAAATGCAGTCTGCCCGAAATCTCTAAGTATCCCGAAATATCTAAGTATCCAAGAGCAAAGGATCTCACAAAATATCCAAATCTCCGCTTATTATAGTAACTATTCCTTTAGATATTGGTTTAACGGCAAAATACTGCCGTTGAAACTAGTTTAATTAATTAATTAATTAAGAACTAATCTCTAAAAGATGTCGACCAAAATCAACGAGACATGCACAATATAAACCCCATTTGGATCCGGAAAGACATGCTAGGAATTTGTAAAGAGAATTTCAATTTTAAAAATACAATTTTCTGAAAATCTTAAATTGTATAAAAGTTGTCCGGCCTTTCCGACGACGGACTTTTAGAAACTAATTCCCCTCTATCCAAAAATTTCACTGTTAGGGCTCCAAAGAAAACACTAAGACTTCCTTGCATAAAAGCTTACCCAGAGCAGTTCCTTTTGCCTCTGATATTTGCAATAGACAAGCTGTATTCCCAAAAAGCAGTCGAATTAAGAACACCTGTAGAGACTTGAAGGCTACCAAACTAGTCAAAAGTTACGGGAATACGAAATAAGTAAGTTAGATAACGCAAAGGACGACGAAATCCGGCAGTACATACCACATGGTTACGTTCAAAGAATCTAAATGCGTACCTGCGACTTTACGAACTTTTGCCAAAGTCCATTGCAAATAAAGGAAGAAATACTCTGTCTATCTTAAAAGATAGGCAGTGGAGTCTTCGGTGCAAATATTTAATTCCATACTGCAACTAAATCAGTGCCTGCGGGTATTCTCAATGTTAATTTCCCCCAAGTAGTCTTAAGACACTTAATTTAACAGCTGTCACCTATACGTGAATACCCCATAGTTCCTTTAGTAAGAGACAGATAAAACTTCACAGGTCATAATACCTATAGATATTAGATACTTCCTAAACGAAAGATTCACCAGATAGATGAGAGCTAGTCGTTAGAGCCTACAATAAAGGTACCTATGATCCATCGTCATTTATTAACAATATATTTTCAGAGTGAAAGAGCTATAACAGAGACGTGTATGAGTATCTCCCGTAATTTGAGATAGGTTGTACAAAACTCAACCGTCCGATAAGAAAGAAGAAATTACCCTGTATAAAGTTAAATTAATGGAAATAAGATCTCAGAAACCTGCTAATCAACCTCGACAACCTCGAAAAAACAAACATAATTATAACAGTAAAATTACTCGTAAGGTACTTTTACCCGGACTTTGAGGATCTGGAAGATCCAAAACAAAACTTGCGTATATCTCTGTAAGAGTATCTAAATCTATTTCAGAAGTCATAATCAAATACGAGAAGAAAATAATTTAAATTTCCTCTGGGTTGCACAGAAATAAGCATTTGGAGTTAACTAAATTAAAAATGATATTCTTCAAGCGCGCTCCATTAAACTTGTAATTATACTCGTCCCATCTAAAGGTGAACAATTTACAAAATTACAAAAGGTGAAAAGATGCCCTTTCCTTGGTAAATTAATAACAAGAGACTGTATTTGGCCTTCTATATAGGCGCCCCGTGTCTTATTGTGGGACATTTTATTAACGCATTTGCCTTCAACATAAAACCACTAATTATAACAAAAAGCAATTTCTTAAGGAATTATCACAAGTCACAGATCCGACAAAACCCCAGTAATCTCTGGAATGAAATTTCAAAATTACTCTAAAAGCTGTAACAGGAATAAAATTGCTTCTTTGGAAGGAGGATGATTTTTCCCAGAGGCGCTTACCTTACTTTTCGCCAGCCATTCATTTAAATGATATTCTGGGCTCATATATATATTGGGACAACCAGGATTGAAACTTGCTCTCAGTTCTATTCATTTTCTCCCTTAAAGCCAAGGATATCTAAGACATTTCTCTGCGTACAAGTAACTTTAAGGTTTATATTTAAATTTCGTTTTGTTTTTCTTTTCCACTGCTGCTATTCGGCCTTCGTTAATGCAAGAGAGACGAGTTCATTATTAAGATAAGTTCTTTCATCAAACAAATTACGCTCGTGCAGCAGAGAGGTCTTGGGATTTCCTTTTAATCACTTAAATTACATGACCGATGTTCTCCCGCATAGCAATGAATGTTGTCATAATTAATTTCAACCTAACCATTTCGGAGTAGTCTTTTAACTAATTGATTACATGGCCTATATCCAGTTCCATTGATTCCTATAATTTGTGATTGTATAAAATGTGACTTTTCTGGAGAAATTCCATAGTTTATTATCGGTAGTGCGTAGAGATACGAAGGTAATTTTTGCTCCTTTCTCTACGTTTTAATGCAGTGAAATGATAATTTCATAAAAATTTACCTTCACAGATAAGGTGGGTGGCTATAACTGTCAGGGTAAGCTAATTAAGAGCTGACAACGCAGGCCATTTATTACCATTTCTGATAAGATTCCTTGGAGTAAGATAGGAAAAAAATATTAATATTAAGCCCCTTTAAGGTTGTTGCTTTTATGGAAAAACTGTTTTTTTGTTAGATTTCATAGGGTTAGGTTAAGGTAGTACATTATCAATATTAACGCTATGTAAATTCAAATGCTTTGACCCTGACCCACTTTTCTATTTTGGATTGAAGTACAAAATACAAATACAATTCAATTTATGTGGTTTTATTTTAGGCCATAATATCAATGCCGGTATGGGAAATTTCTGATATAGGTTCCTGAGGTATTGAAAAAAACCTATTCCTAACGATTCTAAATATACATATACCTACATAGGCCATTTTTGGAGCAAACACCATCTAGTGGTCGAAATCGGAAACTTAAAGTTTTATAAAAAATCTTTTTTTTTTTCGAATATCTTATTAGCGGCAAATAATTCTAAGCTAGTGACTTAAGCAAAAATAGATGTCTTGTAATGCTCAATATCCTAAAAGAAAAAACAAGAGAGCATCGAAAAATCTTACTGAAAGGACATCTTGTGATTTTCGACCTTTCATCACGTACCCGCCTTTTTCTATATGAGGGCATGACATATGTCAAAATATGTGTGTGTGCATTTGTAAAAAAAAATGTTTTTGAACAGTATTATAAAAGAATATAGATGTAAATATTTTTCGAATGGAGCATTTATCCCATGTATTAGCTGCATTCTTTATATAGGTAACTCTTAAAGGGCTACACTTAGAACATCGGTCAAATTAAAGAGGAAAGTCTAAAGCTTACACCTTTGATAAAAAAAAATTTATGTTAATGAACTTTTTGCAAAAAATAATAGAGGTCAAATTAAAAAACGGAAAGGAAATCCTAAATTTTTATTTTAGACCCTTATAACTCCTGAGACGAGTGGGGTACGGAGCTAGTTGAGCAGTCGTTGGAAAAACCATGAAGCTCTGGACACAATCAGCTTTTAACTGTAATCGCACGTCCTATAGTTTTTAAGATACAGGGTGTTATGTGAAAATCTATCTTTTTTCTTAATTACCCTGTAACTCCAAAACGGTTGATGTGGAACCTCCCCTGCAATACAATCTTTTGTTTGCCTAGGTGTCTAGTATCCGTACATTTAATTTGATCAAGTTTCGAAAATACACGTTGTATACATATATAGCGAGCATTGCATATTTGTATTCTAAAATTATTACTCCCTTACGCCTCTCTCAGGGAGGGTTTTGCAATATTTCCCCCTGGTATAATGTTCAACGGAAGTGTGCATGGTCACGTCCTGCAGCGTTGTCAGATTGTGGAAATTCTCCCATTTTAAGGGAATTCCAGAATTAAATTTTACCGAAAAGGGAAAAGGTAATTTTAATATTTGATTTCTTACATCTGTGGGAAAATGTCTGAGAACATTTATTTTGTTGATTTCTAAGCTCTGATAAATTTTATTTACATATTTTCACTATCGAATTTGTACTTGCATGTTTACTTGAATGTCAGGAATTTTTTGATGGTGAGAAAAGAAAACTGTGCGAAATATAGATGGTTCACCATGCAGTCTTAACAATTCAGATTTTTAGAAAATTGAACTGTGCTGTAACATATATTTTTGCATGACTCTTCTGAAATAGATCCACCGAAAAACAAATATTTAAGCGAAATTATGAACAATAATCAGTATCAAGGCGTATTTTTACTTCTTAAAATCTTATGTGTTTAATTTGCTTCAATCACAACAAGCACTCATACATAAGCTGCACACTGAGTGCAGTAATTTTCTCTTGTCAATATGTCGTCAAGTAAGAATTTATAGATCTCTTGTCTTCACAATGTCTTCCACAAATTTATATGATTAACTTTTTGAATTTGTTTTTAATACTTTTACTTTTTTTTTTATAACGTGTAATTAATTGTATTCTTTCCTCATATTTATATATTTTTTTAAATTCCCTTGATTTATATAATTTTGCTTTAAATAAATGTGTATGATTTTATTGAATTAAATTTACTTATTTTCATTATACATACTGTGGTATGATCGCATAAACTACGGCAAAAGCATTCCAATAAATTACACAAGAAAATGATTGCAACGCAATCGAAAACAATTCGCATTAAATAAAATAATCAATCACTAACAAAGTTGCATATCAGCAAGAAATCAAACTTATTGAAATATTTGTGCCAGGTTAAACGAAGATTGCGTCATGACCTAGAATGATTGTAAACAAAATGCAAATATGCATTTTGCGTCATGACCTCTAATAATTGTAAACAAAATGCAAGTATGCATTTTGTATTAAGAAAGAAGTATTGTGTTAACGGTAAGAAACAATTTGTGTATAAATTAAATAGCAATACCCGAATAAAAATGAATTGATTTAGTTAATCACAATCAACAAGTAGTCTCTTATTTTCACTCGGCAACTGCTGTTTACAGCTGCGCCCGTCGTACCTACTAGCGCCCATCTTAGTAGCGGAGGTCTGCTTTTTACAAAGCTTCTCCTATCTTATCTATACGTTCATCTTGGATCCTGGAGATAAATAACGACGAGAATTCATCATCATTTAATATCACATGGCGACATATATATATACATACAATTTACTTCATGATTACAATACTACTCCTTTATTTAAAATTTTGAATATAATTGGAATTAGATGGAAAATTAAAATTAAAAATTAGGGAAAATGGCCAAATTTTCCCATTTTCGTAGGAATTTTAGGTTCAGGTTCAACTATCTGGTACTCCTAGATTCAACTAAATAATCCCATCCCGTCATCTCTTTTTCACCTCATGAAAAATCTGCGCCATAGCATCATCCCAAAGCTTTGATATTATAATAAAAAAAAAAATTATACTTAAAATCGAGAAAACTCCTTCACCCAGAGAAATATCTATGTAAATAATAAAAAAAGAAAATGATGTTGTCAAAAAAAAAAAACTTTGTTGTTATACAACCGACAAAACTATTCATTCTTGACACAAACTAGGTTTTGTTAAATTCCACTTCCTCTCTCAAACAACAATTATTTGGTCACTCAAAAAAAAGTTTTTTTAATATTAAAAGTTAAGTTCATTTCGACTTTCGGAATATCGAAACTTCTAGGAAATATATTTTAAAGTAGACAAAATATATTTTTTAGTGGAACAAAATTTTAATTGCATATTAAATATAATTTGTTAAATAAAAATGTTATTGTTAAGCTTTCAGTTTCGTTTTGTAAATAGTAAAAACCGTTTCATTTTAATCAACAATGCAGTTGTTTTACTCTAAACGAAACTTTCTGTGAATTTCAAAATAATATTTGTGGCGGTTATTCACCATTGGCCCAATTTTATCAGGACTTTAGGATTGGTTTCGTTAGTATTGCATGAAGCTTAATCAACTACCAAAGAAATTCAATCATTACTTAAATTCTAGTATTTCACATACTTTGTCAAATCGAAGAATATCGTTAGGACCTCTACATTGTAGTTATATAGCACACCGTTTTGAATATACTCTGATACCCCACATCCTGTAAACAAATTTTGGAGGAGGAGTAGGCTATGGAATAAAAAGTTATACAACGTTCAATCAATTGTCGTAATTTTTAAAATTTTCTCACTTTAAAATAATACAAAAAAAAAAAGTAAAATTAATTTCATTATTCATTAATCTAGTTTTTTAGCGTTGGCGTTAGTTTTAGTTAATCACATTTTAATTTAGGATTTTTGCTCTTTTTGTAAATATGGAAATTTTCATTCATTTTTATGGTTAATTTTATAAAAATATTTTTGCAAAAATTGCCAAATGGAATAACATTGTAAGGAATTAAAGACTTGGAACAGTTTGAAACAAATATCCACTGCCTTCAAAACGTTATAAAATTTGTATTTTGTTGCATCAAAATATAATAGGATATCTGAGGGATTGGTCAAAGATTTGACAATGATAATCACAAATGGTAGTATTGGGTCTCCTCTTTGATGAAAGCTGATTATATCCGTTTCAACTTTAATCTTTAATTTTATATTTTATAACTGATTTAGTTCCATCTTCATCACGAGTCACCTTTTTTGTTGATGGTACCAGAAGTTCATGGAGAATGCAAAATATTCCAGCATTATTACCATCTATAAATAATTAGATTAGATTAATTTTCAATTTCGTGTTTTCATTTCACAATATGCCTAGACGTTTCATAAAGTGTCCCAATAAAGTGTCCCTAAAACTTAACCGTTACTTACAAGAAGTAGTACTGTAATGAAGATTGATTCTTTAACAAAAGTACTTGTCATAAAGGAAAAAATTTGTAATTTAACAAATTTTGTTTTTTTTTTAAAGACAAAAATTTTGTAATTTAACAAAATTAATTAAAAAAAAAAAGACTGTAACGAATTCGATTTTTTTGTGATTGAATAAGATCATTTTTATTTGAAATTAAGTTATTTTTTTCGTACAAAAGAAATTTTTAGTTAACACAAATTGTTAACGGAAAGTATTCTTTCTTTTTGGGGAAAATATTTATTTTATATCAATTCAATTCAATTCAATTAAATTCAATTCATTTATTGTTATATAATTCTTTTCGTATGTACTTAGTCTAGATTTATGTACATCTAACACAAGCTATAATATATAATTCCTTATCAATAATTACTGGAGAAAAAAATAGAAAGTTACAACTTACTTACTCTAAAAATAAAATTAAAATTCTGTTCTATAAGTTCTAACAAATGAAAAAAAGAAAGAAAAAAATTTACTAAAACTTTACATTATCAAGAGTTCCCCTTATATGTTGATCTGATAATGCGACAACAAGCCCCCTCTGAAAGAATCCACCGCTCCGACCCGACAAATATTCCATAGTCGGACGGCGTGAACGAAAAATATACGGCTGCTTTGCAAATACTTGAAAATAGGAAGCAGAAGTTTATTAGTTTTAGAGGAGCGAGGGAGTCTCAGCTTATTATACAGAAGTTAACAATTAAAAAAAAGAGACATGTACGAAACTCATGGTACGAGGACAGGCCCGTACATAAAACTTGGGGGACTGAATGAGACACGATTTCGAATCTGCGCAGATTAAAAGTATAACGAACAGCAGAACTGAGAGCTACTTTAAGTTTTTGCCAAGATAGCGAATCGAGGTTCCCATAAACTACGTCTTTGTATGCCAGGATTGGTATGATTAGGGTTTTTACTGAGCGTACCTTGGTTTCCAATGAAGTAAAATGTGCAGAGTACCTTAACCGCCTAATGCAAGCATAAATCTTCGATACAGTAGAGTTAATGTGGTCGTTCCATGATAATATTTTATTTATGACAATACCCAGATTAGTGACTTTATCGACGTAATCTATAGGACTCCCATTAAGAGCTACGGGAGGTAACATTCCCGTCTTGAAAAATAGCAATGCATTTAAATTTGCCGGAACTAAATCGTAGCAGATTATTTGATGCCCAATCCGCTTTTTTGATAAATCGTGATTAATATTGCTAATACATCCAAGAGCATCACTAGTAGGCTCAGCATAGTAGATTTGTACATCATCTGCGTGTATATGAATTTGAGAATACCTGACCACGGAGGTTACATCGTTAATAAAAAGGGCGAAGACAAGGAGAGAAAGAATAGAGCCTTAAGGTACTCCGGACAGGATAGGTAAAACTGAAGAGGTATGATTACCAGTTTTAATAATCTGCTTGCGACCATGGCTGAAATTGTAAAATGTGGAAAGTTTCATATGGTTGATAGAGTCAAATGCCTTTGAGAAATCTAGTAAGGTAAGACTTCTAAGAAGCAGAAACCAGATTGCACATCCGACAAAAAATTCTTGGAGTTGAAATAATATGCAATTTGATATTAGAATAGAATAGAATAGAATAGAATTTATTAATGCAAAGACGTACACAAGATATTACAATCTTTTTTAGTACATTGTTATGTGGTAAATGAATTAAGAAACTAAAAAACAAAAGCAAATTAAAAAGATTAACTTATAAAAGAATAATAAAATACTAAAAACAAAAATAAAAGAGATACTAATAAATAAACAATAGAAAAAAAAATAAATAAAAATAAAAAATATAAAAAATATGTTAAAATATGAATGAGTAAACAAGCAATGTTATACAGGTAATAAGATAGAAAAAAAAAGACAATAAATGTGAACAGAAGAAAGACGATAATTAAAAGCAAGTTAAAATAATAATAAATAAAATAATAATAATAAAAATAATTGTTAAGTTTTTAAGGAAACAATAAAAGAGTGAAAGAACCAAACATCGAAATTGTTGTCAGCGCTCAGGGAGCTTAGGTCACTGGGCAGTAGCCCAGACAGAGAAATGACACCTCAGTAACCCCTTCAATATGCCGAACCAACCGGTATTTTGAATATTGCATAATCTTTTCTAGTACTTTTGATAGAAACGGGAGAATAGTGATGGGGCGGAAATCCTCAGGCGCGTAGCCTGAGAGATGACAGCGGCTAATTTCCATCTTACAGGAAAATGTGAAGATGAGAGACACGCATTTATAATATGTGTAATGGAGGAAAAATATAAAGTGCTATTAGCTTGACAAAACGTGGAGGAATGTTGTCTAAACTCGTGGAACTTGAGTTTATAGAATTAATAACTTAAAGAATTTCCGAGGCATCAGCTCCACGGAAATTAAATGCCTCATTATGATCGTTTTGCGGGGTTCTACATACTACTGAAGAAGCGGAACCAGGGCAGTTGGTAAAGTAATTATTGAGCTGGTCTAAATTGAGCCTTAGCTTTTGATGCACCAAGTTCACGTAGATTACGCCACAATTTTCTTGGAGGAAGATTGATGTTTAATTTTTTATGATAATACTGGTATTTGGCCCTACGAATGGAAGTATTAATAATATTACGTAGTGCTTTGAATCAATGAATGAATGATTTTTTTTTTTTTTTTTAAAGTACTTCCTTATTTTAAACAAAATCTAGTTTGTGGTATCGACAAGATTTCGTTCTTTAACGATAATTGCTCCAACAAAAGCTTAGTAGTATTAACAACAATCTTTCACATGAACGAAATTTTGTGTTTGCCTGGAAAGTAAATATTGCAATAGTTGACTCAATGCGTATTCGAGTGATTGTTTGTTTAACGATTCGTACAGCTGCAATAGAGACCCCTAACCCGATAATATCAGTAAGTTTTCCTGCGGAAGGTGCATGCCCTTTTTTCCCATGGGGGCATCATCTAGCTAGATAATAGAAATAAGACTTGCTAACAAAGTTTCGATGAGTTTTTTCTCGGGTTTTTCGAAGTACTACTTTCTAAGGCTTCGTTTTACATTTGATTTTAATTTATTTTACTTTGGCAACATAAAAAGCAAACTTTTCCATATTTAGTTGAAATGATGTACTTATGTATCTTGAGGACCATCTAAGCTTCAAGAAATACGAAAGTTACATTCTGATTCTGATAATATAAATGTTTATATTTTTATATACATAGACCATCTAGAAGAATGAACTAGTCAATAGAGGGAGCCAGTTTTTGTAGATGCGGTAGACACTATTCAATCTAATATCATCTTTTGGATAACTTTGAAGTGGTACTACTTAAATTCGTATTCATATGTAGCTACTCTGAATGGGAAGAATATCTTAACAACTTTATTTACTGTACGCAAAATAATTTTTGAATTTAACGTGAAGATAATAGATGATATATGCTCATATATGTTTAACAAACTTGAACGTATTTTGTATAAACTCTCCAAATGGAATAACTAACCACAAACTTTGGTTTTTCTCAAGCGCAATTTAAAGTTGCAAGTTCATAAGTTTCGTTCGAGACACGTACCGAACGTAGTGTGTGTTTGTTAAGTAAGAATTCGAAATTTCATTAAGAAATTTTGCAGTACCTACCTACTGCATTCAAGCTCAGAAGTTATTTTAAAAATTAAATTACCTAATTAGTTTTGTTTTTCTCAATATTATTATGTGTGCTTTGAGGCGAAAATTAGTTATTGAGAAGTAAATGGTGTGGTGAACAACAGCATTAAATCTCTTCACAAACTCTTAATTCTTTTATGATTTTCGGCTGTAATTTTGCATTCCCTAAAATAAAATATGTCACGATCCAAATAATAAATTTCATAAAAATTGTGTGTCAGAGGTATAAGTTTTATTCAATGAAAAACTGTTATTTTTTAGATAAGTACTTGATCATTAGTAGATGTTATCGATAGCAATTTTAAATTATATCGGAGAATATATAGTAAATATGTAGGGGAGTGCTGTTACAGTTAGACATCCTTACTTTTACCAATTATAAAAAATTGGTCAATCAAAGCCCATCTTTGGAAAGGTCTGGGAAAAATAACACTTTTGCTGAACATTGCAAATTGATTGGGTGAAAAAATATAGATATATAAAAAAAAAAGTGAAATGATCTCAAGGTTGGTCAGTGCTTTCTAGGTTGGCCAGTCGACGAAAACTGTGCTGAAATGATTGAAAATGACCTGGAAAAATTAATTGAATGAAATAAAAAGCTGAATTTGTTGCGTTTTTCTATTTTTATAGAAGAATTTGAATGGTGCATTACTCGAAATCACATTTCTGGCAAATGTCGTTATTTTGATGCACTTCAAATGCACTTTGCTCTTGCATTGTCCTAATAGGGCTTTTTCTGTGCTTTTTTGGCGGGCATCTTCCTCTAGCTAGTGTTTTTATTGCGGACTTCATTGGGATTAGTACTGGACATTTTAAGGGCATCATCCAATCACACAATCACAGTGGGCCAAACCTGACAACACAAAAAGGTCAACCTTAACGACAAGCGTGACAACAACTAACAAAACATGTTACAGGAGTGCACTTTCCTCTTGGTTTATTTTCAAGTATGAGTCACAGAACATATTCACAATGCTCACTTTAGTGATTTCATATTTTCTCCTCACTTTTTGGGCTTATTCACTGCTGCAAAAAAAACTTTTTTTTTGAATTTCAAACCACTTTGCGTTCATGTTCCAAATCTGCAATGTGACGAAAAGTTCGCTGTTACTGAGAGGAGTTTTTCCGCGCTTGAACATTGATGGCGCTAGTGATAAAAACTAAAAAAATCTCAGATAGCCGACCTAGACGACAGGCACGCCTTGACGAAATAAATTTTCGAAAAGACGCGATAATATTGAATAAAGGAAAGCACTTCTCACTTCTGTGATATAATGCCGCCATCTATCGGTGGGTTTACGATACATTCACCAAACCAAAAAAAATTCAGTGAAAATTTAATTTCTTTTCGATATTTGAAAGTTTCTTTTTTTTAACTCCATATTTCTTTTATTTTTTGGTTTAACTATTTATGCAGATGATTTTATGATAGTAGCGCCATCAGTTGGACAGCTCTTACCTGCATAAATCTACAGAGATCACTTTTAAGAAAAGACCGACTGATATTCTTAAATGGTTGTCGAATTTATAGATGATCTTTAGACAAATTTTAAAAGACCTTCGTGAAATAAATTTGGTACGGTACACTCTGTTGAGTTAAAGTTCGTTGGCATGAGAATCTTGAAATTTATCGGAATGCGGAAAAAGATTCGATACAGAAATCTATTTCAGTTAGGAAAAATTTTATCTGTGGTCATCAGAACTTTCGACCCTATTGGTAGACTATCTACACTGGGAAACATTTTTATATTAAATCAGATATTGGAAATTATTAGTGAAATCCCACGCAAAAGATGGCTTCAGAATGAATCAAGATCCAATCTAGCAGACTGCATCTTGCGTAGAGTCTTATCGCTCATTCAATACAGCTCAAAAACGCTCATTATCTTCAATTCAAATCTTGACTAACATATTGGGTCATGACTACATGACCAAAAAGAGAAACTGAAAACTTTCAACGATTTTTGCTTTAATGACAAAACAGAGAAACAGAAAAACCCTCGACTTGAGGTTTTCAGATTTTCAAATAGTTTTGACAGTATACAGTAACAAAGTAAAATTTCCTAGCAAAATCATCATTACAATTTCCATGCTGGTCAACGTTTATTAGCAAGCATCATCGGTTTGCTCTACTGGATTATCGATTGTTGCTAGGTAGTCAACAAAGCTATTTACAGTTGTGTGAGATATTTATCGTGGTTCTGTTGCCAATAGATGGGTAACACCTATAGTACGCTTGCATCCTACTAAGTCTTTTCAAGTCTGAATAACGCAGGTCATCTTCAAGTTCATAGTTGAAATATAAAATGGTATTCCGTATAAAGCCTATACAAGGCATACAGTGCTCTCTTTGATTGTCTGTTAATTAAACATACCATTTGGAGCTAGTCAGTAGCCTATCAACTGACAATTTTCTAGTAGCAGTAAGGCGTTTTACTTTAAGGCGTGGCCTACCTTTTCAAATGTATCTTGATAACACACGTTGTAACTAATCGACAACTTACTTAAGGCTCTCGACGAACTATTGCGGTCTCGTGAGAATCAAGAAAAAATCTTCACTTATACAGCTGAAAGAGACGCCGTTCGGCATTTGGGAATCCGATTCTGGATATAAGGCAGTGAAAAGACATTTGAGTTGTGAAATGATTTGCTATTTAAAATCAAAGCCTTGTTCAATTTTCAGCTACTATATTTTATGATCAATAATTATTTACTTGCTATTGCGTAATAAAACCAGAAAGATTTGTCCATAATTGGACTTGTACACAAAAGCTCAACCAAAATTTCAGGCGTCGATGTAGAATATATGAGGCCACTTCATCAAAAATCAGAATGGCAATGGAGATTCAAATTTACAATACAAGTAGATGTTATTGTTATACTAAGTATAAATACCCTTCCCAGCTTGGTTTTTAGGCAGATTGAAAGAATAAGTATCAACCTCTCGCTTATTCACGAAGATTAGATTTCACAATTTATCTAACATTCAGGATAATAAAGCACGCAGTAAAGCTGAATGTTGCTTTTATTTTCGTTACTACTTATTTTTGCCTAGAGTGCCTGGTGTTATCATTAAAATCTGTTAACGCAAAGTTTTTTTTTTCTCATGAAAAAATCGAACACAAGTTTTTTCTGTACTGTTAAAACCATTTTTTTTTTAAACTGTCAATAGTCTAGAGTCTAACTAGCTTCACCTTTCACATATTTCTTCAAAGTCATTTATACCTGTTAAGGATGTCATTTCAATTCTGTTGTATTGGGATTTCCAATGTTATTAGTTGTCATATAACTCCACAGATGAATATCAGAAGAACTTTCATGTGAATCAACATGGCCTTATAGATCGGTAATCCAATTAATGTTTCAAGACGCAGAATCTACGTCGTTTTCATCTATACCTATGTATCCAGTAAATTTGCGTCTAAGTCCTACAACATTGCTACATCTAAGTGTCCAGCGGGTTGAACACTTACTTTAACTTGAAAAATGTTTAACGATCCATATTTGAGCTGTAAAATTTATTTTGTTCTACCCGAAATTTCAAGGCTTCACGTAGTGATGAATTTTGATAATAATTGCCAACAACAAAGCCCAAAACGGGTTACGAACTTCAAGTAGTCTTGGGAAATGCTGATATATGCAGATAATGTGGAAATTATCTGCGGATTTTGAATGTACATAGCAGCTGATTGCTTTGCATAAAACAGCGATGAACCTAACCAAAAATGATGTTTATAAGTAAAATAAATGGATATTTTCATGTAATTACAACAAGCATAGAGCATAAGTACTTTTTTTTGTGTCCCAATTACATGCAACATTGTTTGTATATATAAAGAGATAGCTCATTACAAGGGCAATGGACTCGTTTTATTAGTTTTCGGCGTCGCCTGTGAGTTCCCGAAATACCATCAGTGAAGTTTGAAGCCTTCCTGAACTGAATTGGTCTTGTGAGCAAAAACAAAATTTCCGCAAAATTTACATAATTTATTTGGATTTAAGGGAAAACGAAGAGGAAACAATGTTCCATTTGAGGCTTAAATCCATATTAATAAAAAAAAAAAAAACTCTACGCAGATAGGAATAATATTTTATCGACTTCCTTGTGCAAGATGAAATTTTTACAGAAGAAAAAAGAAACGATTGAAGAAAACCATGTCGGAAAAGTTTTTAATTTTCTCTAACATTTTTCTTTCAGAAAATATACGGGTGGGAGTGTGGCAGTGCAAAGACCTCCTTGTTATGAAAAACTTACTCAATTTACCTTCCTCATTCATTCTGAAATCGAATTTATTTGCAAGAAACACAATTATTTGCGGGTTGCATTGACTGGTACAGTCAATTTCCTCATTCTTGGTAGAGATTTTCTAACTACATATACATATATACAAATATATATGTATGTATATCAGTAAATATCCTTGAAAGAAGGAGTATTGACGACTTGCGAATCGAATTAGAGACAAATTCATGACAACATCGATTTCTTCCTTGTGCAGGACAAAATGATGGAAAAACGATGTTGAAAGGACTCACTGCGGGGATTGGAAAACCAACTGAACCGCACAAGCTAAACCATCGAGAGAAATCAATTGCTTGAGATAAATGAAATTGCTTTTATGCTCGCAATGCCATATTAGGCTTTGTCTACAGATGTAAATCGCCTGGATACTTGGGTAACATGAATAATGAAGAAGCGATCTGACTTATCCTCTTAGGGAGTCTTCCCTAATTGCTTCGTCTTTCGTCTTAGGCTATTTTTTTTTTATGCTAAAGCGGTTATTAAATTCGAATGTATCTTCGCTGTACATCTGTATAATGAGGTGAAAAGGCGAAATTATAGAGAAAGTTTTTATGTATGTAGTTCATATTGGTAAGATATTTAGATGATTTTTAGACAGATAATTATGCATTACATTTACATTGTTGAGGTGGATACGTATGTATAATTTGGCAGTGAGCTATCATTATATGGCAAATTAAGGAACTTGCATCATCATAAGTAGAAAGCTTGACAAACAGTGGCAAAATATAACACCTAACATGTTTACGAAAAGGTAAGCAATAAAGACCTAGGATGGCAAGTTAATAACCCACAAAGGACAGTTAAGCCAGAGCATTCCGTATTGTTCTAAACAGAGCCTATCTACAGGTCTAGAAAACGACTAAAACTATAATTTACAAAACGCAAACAGTATTTTCGGAATGACTTAGGTGAACCACACGAATTGGTCGTTTTCTATTTTATGCACTCTGACGATGTGACATAAAGGTATTTTTAATGCTGAAGTTTTAAAATGGGACTTACAGTTTTCCACTTGTTTAGAAATGTTGTAGTCTTTGAATTATGCTCTATTCCATTTATACCGGTTGCATCTTGCTATGTATTAGCAGTCATTCATTCAAGTGGTCTCTCTTGACTTTTTCGAAGCTGGTAGAAGGTACTGATCGTATTCTTTTACCAGTGACAAAGTGGTCAGCTGGTTAAGAACTTAAGTCATTTAGGGTAAAACTTTGTGGTCGACATGGCCCTCATTGTAGCTCCACCAATACGCAGAATGCATTACTAAGTATGCGTTTAATTAAGTTGTTTAGTTTGTCTGATAGCACTTTCGTCCAAGTCGACCGAAGTTGGTGTTGAGAACTGGAACAGTGATTAAATTTTTGACGCTCAGAGTTGAACAAAGCCTTCTATTTACATTTACGGTAACAATTCAGTTGGTCGCGTTGTCGACATAAAGCATGATGTACTAAGGTCAAAAACAATTTCGAAATGGTCAATATTTACAGTCTTTCAGATGAAGACATATACGTATCAGTTAGGCGGCGATTGCATGCATTCTTTATTGAAAAAAAAAAGGGTCACATCATCTTAGGATAGTTTTGAAAAATGTTGGACTGCGTTGAACGCGTGTACTATGCTATTCTTGGATCACACCTAAAACCTTATACTTAGGTAGAGATGGAATTTTGTATGACACTTCTTCCGTTAATCAAGCAAAATTCCGAGGACCCAATATATTAATTTCAAGAATAAAAATAATTTTATTAATTTTCCGTAAGTGGTTTTAGACAGAAAAATTTGCAATTTTTGATCACGCTCGCGATTCGAATTTGCTAATCATCAGACAATGTTGATCAAGTAATGATCATTACTGGCTCTTATTCTGTGTTGTCGCAAAATTGTTGTCTTTTGTTACATGTAACTAAGGACTTTAAGAAATTAAGCCTCAGGAAGAATATATATATATGCTGACGATGAGCAGGCCGATTGGCTTGATGGAGGACTGTGTATGCCGCTTCAATGATGACCTGCAGCGTGTTTATGATTGGTCACTACAAAATAACCTGGAGTTGAACCCCAGTAAGTCAAAATGCTTAGCGATTTATAGGAATGGAATTGATCCTAATACCGTCCCACCAATACTCATTAACAATACTGTACTACCACATGTTGATTCAGCTATTGCTCTTGGCTTTGAGCTTAACTCTAAGTTCAGCTGCTGTAAACATATTGGTGTTACGATAGGGAAAATATATGTCTGAGCTCTGGTATTCTCTCTCTTCATATGCGGATGAAGCTGGTCAGGGCTTTAGTGGTCCCTCACTTCACATATAGTAGTGTGGTTTTCTCTGACCTTCACTCGGTCTGTCGAAGGAGACTCTTGGTAGCATACCATGATGTACTCCGCTTTGTCTTTAAACTACCTCGCTTCAGTCATATATATCATCTTATTCAACATGCTTGTTTGGTTGCTCTTTGGATGCATACCTAACCCAATGCAGGTTAAAATTTCTGCACAGACTAATATATAACCAACAGCCCACGTACCTATTCGAAAAGCTTAACTTTTTGCAATCGGCTAGTCAAACTAATCTTCTAATCCCTCGTTGTAGATCACGATTTGGCCAGCATTCCTACTTTTTCCAATGTGCTCGCCAGTGGAATCTATTGGCGCATGATATTCAGTACACGAGTGGCGTTAGAGTTTTCGGCAGACTTATTAAATCAGCGACTCTTGTCTAAATCGCGGTTATCATAGTTTTGAATGTTGCTCCACTAAATCCTAGCTTATTTAATTTCTCTTTCACTGTATTCTTTTTCTTCTTGCTCTCAAATATTCCATAGCATAGTTTTTCCTAATTAATTTTTGTGTTTTTTTTGTTTTCTCTTCGTTTTTGTTTTTTTTTTTCGTTGTTTTTCTTTTTCTTTTTTCACTCACCTCTGATATTAGTTTTATTATTACTTTTTTCTAATTAGTTCGTAGAAATGTTTTTTTATTTTTTTCTCTTTCTTTTCCTATTGAATCCAGCACACTACTGTACATCTTAAGATTGTAATGATCTTTGTACTGATAATAAATTGTTATTATTATTATTAATATATATATAATATTTAAAGTAAACTAAAATTTGTCGGTTGCGTTGTGGTTGCTCACACTTGACCCCTTAACATTGACAATCGGTAGAAAAATTGGACATGTACCTTTCTTGTCGGTCAGTTTTTTTTAGTTGGTCTGTCCTTTTATTTGGTCTGTCTAATTAGTCGGTCCTTCTTAATAATGACTGCCAAAATTGGCTACTGCCGACTATATACCGTGTGTGCAAAGCCAAAACCTTTCTATAGTTAGGTGAGTATTAAGTAAGATATCCATACATTTTGTTGAATGCGTATTTGTTTAAAGTATTGCTAAAATATAAATTACTCTTCCTATGAAAAAAAGACATATCAGAGCATTGCTTGCAAAGTGCTGATGAGATTTAATTCCATACGTTTATGTATCGGAAATTTATTCCTTGGCATTTATTTTAAACCGAGACCTTCGCGAATTAATATCCTTGTGTATTATTATTTTATGAGGAAACACCAAAATATCTTTATGAGAAACTAAAAATACTAAATTCAACTTTATTTTATATTATATTTTTATCATTTTTATCGGTTTTTAATTTGTTTTCAGTATTCAGATTTAACTTTAATATTTTCTAATGTAATTTACCAAATTAGAAGAAGTTATGTACAATAAAATTGCGAATAAATTATTATTATTATTAGATTCTTCCTTTTTTCTAATTTTTTTTTAATAATTTCATCTAGGGCAGCTGATTCACATTTCAAAGACTTAGTAGAAAGATCTGACTAATATGGTTCAACATAAAAATTGGCTGTCTTTAAAATTGTTGAGATATTTTTAGTTGTAATAGCAACATCATTATCAACAAAAATTAATGCGAAATTAGCTCAACTTTGATAGAAATTTGTTCCTGACTGTCGACTGCTGTTTACCTTGAATGAGATATTTTCTCCATGATGAACAATTTTAAAGGAGATAAGGCATATGAAGCGTGAAAATATTTCCGACTATCAGTTGATTTTTTCTGTACTCTATATTATTCCCCCATGAATCGATAGTCCTAAGGAAACCAAAAATAACACTACAGCCTTTATGAAGCTACACTATTCTCTAAGAAAATGCGTTAAGTAGCGATTTCATATAGTCGAGCATAATCGATATAATCATAGTTTTGTGCTTGTTCTATGGACAAATTTTATTCTTCGTCAGAACAACGTACTACGGAAATGAGCGTTTTTTTTCTCGTGTAAGCACATCACAATATTTGCTTGCATATATTTATATCAGAGTATGCATCAAGATAAGATTTTGTTGTTTTTTCTTGTGAAAGCGTAAAACACAGATTCCAGCAAATAAATTTAAGAAATTTAGACGTATAAAGTGGCATCGTCTTCTTCAAATCTCCGCCAGCTCTTGTATTTGTCTTTCATATTACCCCTGCACACATATATTTTATGGCTTTGATATAAGTCATTCAACTTCAAATTGATTTCAGTCATCAATTCCCCCATAAATTGAGCTTCACCAAGACTGTAACACTCCAAGTTAGATAGAGTAACATCACTAGAATTTATTACAGGGAAGCTGTATATTTTTTCTACCTTTTTATAAACAAAAGAAAAAAATTGCTGATCCGTAGCATTCATATCCCTTGATAAATCTCCAGTACCATCCAGAATATTGTTATATAGCTTAAGAGCTGAAGTCAAGGTATCCGGAACTACTAATTGGTATTCCTGTGCAACTAAAGAGGAAGACCCAATTAAATATAAGGAAAAAGGGATCCATTGAACACACCGTCATTATCATTAAAAAGTCGTCGCTTTTGTGGAGATTGCTGGGGGGATTCACCACAGTATATCGTTCCTTTTTAGACTTTCCGAATAATGAAATAAGGAAATTGTGCTTCAAATCTAGAATTCAACTTTTCTCCTCCTCCTTTTGCTTCAATAGTTGTTGTAATTGCTTCGACCGGCCCCGGTATATTATTTGGTATTCCTTGGGTATTGGTGGGTAATAAATGACGAGAGAAAAGAGTGTAGAAAAATTAGAATTTGTGTTACCTTTTAATTTTCAGATGTATACTTCAGGAAGGTTAATTTAATTTAGTTAATCTTCTTGTAAATTGGTATAAAAGGATACAGAAATAAGTCAATGTACCTCCTACCTACATAAAAGTCCTCGAGATTTAAAACGTAAGTACTTTATGTTTTGGTTTTAACTTCTTATTAGGTACTTAAACATATTGTAGTGACATTCGCTAGTAGCTAGATCAAACTTAAATATATGAATGAATATCATATCTCCATTCCACTCTGCATTTTGCTCGAGATTCTTTTTTCTTTTAATTTAGTCAGAAAACAAATTTGAATATGCGGCTGGATGTAACGAATTCTCTTTTATCATGTAAAAATGTTAAGTATTTCCGTTCTTTTCACTTTGATGTTGTGTAGATAATGCCAGACTGAAATAACTTCATCGGATTCATGGTGAAAGAACACTAAATTTTTGAATTCATTTTATATTCATGTAGCAAAAAGAAAATTATAAATTGTTTGGATTGCTTTATTTTCCTAAGAGCTCTAATATTTATTTTTGTATATTTACATATTTACAGAAAAGCTTCTTTTCATCTACAGTAAGTGCACTTCAATCCATTTTTAAACAAAACATTTATTCCATATTGTTCGATAGTGAATGGTAGTCTATAAGGTCACCCCCACCCCCTCATCCATTCCTCAAACAACCTCAATACAATTCATTTCTAGGACCATTTCCATTTCATACTTGGCTGAACTTCTGCGTAAACTTGTCCATATTGTAAACTCCTCAGGCATCTTTCCATTTGCAGGGAAACATTTTCCTGTATATCCGAAATTATTCTCAATTAATATATATATAGTGTTTCCTCCAACTACAGATCTAAATAGCATTTACTTCTGTCAAATGTTTTGAATCAGCTATCAACAGCACACTTGTGAAATACTTTGAAGCAATCCATCTCATAAATGAAGGAATCCATTTCATAAATGATTGTCAGTACGATTTCCGTTCATTTTGATCTAAATGGGTTCTAATCACCTACACCCTTATAGTTTTTTTCTTGTATAATGACGGAAAATTACTTGTCTATTTTCAGAAGCACTAAGTATGCATGGATATGAAATGCAAATTTATCGGATGATGAAATGGGTTAAACAAACTCATATTAAACTAAAACAACTCATCAATATTGAAACGGTTGATTTAGCAAAATGCATTTAATTAGGTATAGCGAGACTAAAGAATCCACTTCTTATCTAGTTATTGCTTTACAAACACTAAGATCTATTGTGACATTAATCCTAAGTGCCCTAAGATGTACATTCAAAAACGTAAAGTCTTTGATGAAACCTGTAATGTTCTTGAAAGGTTATGAGCAATATTTGTAACATCTTCTGGCGATGGGAATGTCATTTGTAGATATTGCCAAGAGTTTTAAAGTTGAGCAGGGCATATTTGGTTATTTTGTCATCCTTCATGTAGGAGTGATAGGATTCATTATCAACCTTGCCCATTTTCTTAAGATGTTATTTAAGTGAGCGAGGTGTGGTGAGTAGTCCTGTTATGAGCCTAGTTCTATCCTGCTAAGAAGGTTTTTGTCATCTGTTGTAAGTAAATTCCTTCATTTGCCTTAATCGTGGGTTGTTTTCCCAGCGTACCAATTTAATTTTGTTCTATCAAAACTTAATTTGTGGCGATTCGTAAGCTTTCACAGAAATTAAGTATGTATAAGTAAATCAGAGTAACCTTATTGGTTTTGGGTAAGTTTCAAAACAATCAAATAGTTCTAGACCAGCATAGAATCAGAGGCTTATGAATTTAACACCTTGAGTGTAACCAGTTTGTCTGATATTTGTATATTTTAACTGTAGGCATATTGGAGTTACTTATTTTTCGGGCGCGGAGCTCTATGGACCCTCAGTGTCTTAGAGAGGCAATAGTTCGACCCATATACGCCCACAGCTGCTTTGCTTTACATCTTAGATCTATCCATATATAATTTAAGAGATTTTGGTGGTGGGAGCTTTAAGTGGATTGTTAGCTCAGGTCCAGTGGCGTAACTAAGAGTACGAGTGCCCCCCCGCAGATTTTTGAAAGCGCCCTGCTCTTTTTCATCCGTCTTGATCCTTCGTATTAACATTTTGGTAAAAACATTTCACTCGTAAGAGTTTTTTAATTGGAACGTTTAATAAATACTGTATAAAGTAATTTTTTTTTTGTAAAAATGATAAAATTTTAAAGATAATATCCTGCAATTAAAAAACATTTTAATGATTAAAACGTAAGAAAACGAAGGGTTAATATGTGTGTGGAGGGGGATAGGGATTAGCTGAAAATTAGCAATTGGATGTGTTAAAATTATTCATTTATTTATGCATGAATATGATACAAATCGTATAAACATTATTATTAGTTTCTTTTAGAGTAAAACTTATTACTAACTGAGCAAACCGCGGCGGTTTTTGGCGTTAGCAAATTCTTTCACAACGTTCTCCAAACACATACAACTAAAAACGTGGGGCGTAAACAGGATACATACAACTGTTTACAAGTGTTTGTGCCCCAGGTTCAGAGCTGGGCAATACTTAAGTAAAAAAAAACTTAAGTACGACTTAAAGTACATTTTTGTTACTTAAGACTTATTACTCAATACTTTTGAAATGCCTCTACTTAGTGAACATAAGTACTTGCTTCTATTTACTTGTACTTAAAACTTAGTTTTGTACTTAAGTACCAAGATTCTTACTTAGGTATTTCTGTGTCTAATAAGTACATACAAATATCTAGCTCTTCTTTGAAAAGCAAAGACAAGCTCTAGCGAAACTCCTTTTTTGTTGAGTTTTAAAGCACGCAAAGAAATGTCAAAGAATGTGACGCACTCACGCGTCAAGGTAGAACCTTAGACAAACTAATAACATGCACGCAAGACTGGGCAAGCAGACGATGCCTCGACTTGATGACATAACCACTGACATGTATAATATGGATTGCAAAAAGTGGGCTTACTTCTATATTGCTGACTCTTTCGGCCTAAGCACCAAGTATAAACAGAGAGAACTGAAAACAATATATAAATTAGTGGATTCGTCGAAATAAATGTTTTTAAATTAATCATTTAGGGTTATTACTGACAAAAACTATTTTATCAAAGACAATGTATTCATTAGATACGCAGAAGAATTTCTAAATGTTATATTAAAATAACTTCCCGAGCTGCATGCTCACTTTCTCAACTTCCCGCCAATCATTTTTTCAATGTTGGCACCGAAGTTAGTACTCTTTTTGACACAAGCAATTGTGCCCACGTGAAATAGAAACGTAAGCAGTCCATATTATATATGCGTCAGTGGACATAACCAAGAGTAAGCAAGCAATGCCTCGCTCTATTATAAAATCAACGATGCCTCGACCTGATGTAGGGAAGGCCTCAGTTTTTTCTTAGAAATTTATTTTAAATTTTTGCCTTAGAATGTTATGCATTATTGGAGGCGATAATGGGTGCTTGGGAGGACCTCCAATAATTTATGTGAGTGTAGTAAGGAGAGGTGACAGTTTTACTCTACTTGCAGCACCGAAAACTATGAAAACTATAAATAGTAGCCACTGGTTACTAGACATACTATAGTTTTCAAAAGGTATTGATTTATTAATATCTATTAACTGAACTCGATAAACTTCATTATATTACTACCAACGTACAAAGATTCTAAAAAAGTACTTTAAAAAGAACTTCAAAAAGTACTCAGTACTTTTTATAGACTTAGTTACAAGTACTCAGGCCTTCGGTACTTGTACTTGTACTTAAGTACTTTTTCTTTGGTACTTGCCCAGCTCTGCCCAGGTTTTTAGTTGTATGTGTTTTAAAATTCATCATAAAATTATTTTATTCTTTTTAGTCTATTAGAAAAACGTGGTCTTTTTTAATATTTTTTATTTATATTATTTCGAAGCGAATGTCCGTCTCCACTTAATTTATCACTTGGTGCCCCTGAATTTGCTGCGCCCCCCCGCACCGCGGGGCCTGCGGGGGCGTTATTTACGCCACTGCTCAGGTCCACCGATAAATTGAAAGCTGGTAGTGTGTACCTAAGTCGTGAGTACTCAGCACACACTAGTTGTTTGGCAGTAGAAGCTCTAGACGATCGAAACTCTACATATGGATCGAGCAGGACCAGTTCGTGAGGAAGATCTTGAAACAAGGTATGACTGCGAGCGATGGTAGTTAACTTCAGTGGTAGTTTGAACTTAAAGCGAAGCTCAAAGGTAACCTTTGATGGGCCCCCGGTATGAGGGCAGGTCGTGCCTGCGTGCACGTAACAAGGTCTGAAAACTAAGTCAAGATAGAAGCCCCGCTCTTTTCGTCAGATGCTTTTGGAGAATGTTAGTGAACCTGTAAATAGCGTAAAGGGCCAGTCGACCCTATGTCGAACTAACCAAGCCGAATCGACAATGTCTACACGTGAGGACTAGTTGTTCCAGTTCTATGATCTTCCGTGAATAGTCAGTGAAAGGCTGAGCTGTCTAACGATGCACATATACGTATGTTGCCGCTGCGATGTGCTCTTGGGTTTTAAAGGACCCGTTATTATATTCAACTTCGTAGCAACGCTGCTAAACTGCTTGAACAGGAACCGCCACAAAAAGGGAGCACCTGAAAAGGGAAGAATTGTCGGGCCTCTAGTGGGGACTGGGAAATAAGTTAAACACCTTTTGTTGCTTGATGCACTACTGCTGCCTTCTTTATTATATATGTCATGTTTTTATTAAAGCAAATATTTTAATCGTTGTAATCCTTTTTTGTAAAACTGCAGGATCTTAAATCTGATATCAGAATGGTTTTCTTTATTTTTATTTTTCTATCTTAATATCCTGGCCTACTATATCACACCCTTTTCAGTTCGCTGTACATAGCACAAACCCTACAAATGTGGTGTGGTTGTCCAAGTTAGTTCGCAAAGTGTCGTCAGACTGCCACTGTTGACGATTACCTAAGATCACCGTGAAGTTATAATGTTTCGGTTAACATACGATGTGGAATTAACAATTGGATCTTCTAGGAGTTCATCATGGACTTTCAGGTAGAAAATTAGATTGACTTGTTTGAGAAGATTTGCATTTTCCAGACTTATTCAACTCAAGATGGCCTCCTTTAGTTTAGATACAGTAGGTGAGAAGGTCCAGTATAACTCCGAAGGTTGTGGTTCAGCAGAAACGAAGTGCACCTGTTACTCTTAGATTATGCAAGCCGTTTCAGTTTTAGTAAACCAACTTGAGCTGTCATTTGTTTAGTTTTTGACCATCATACGACTGAAGCAAATGGAAGCAGGGGCCTTATATTAGATATTAACGAATCACAAGTAAATTTTTGGTTTAAGTTTTCAAATCTTGCCAAAGATCCTATGGCAATTCAAATGTTGCTATGAAATTCCAAGGAAGTCTCTAATCTGATATAATACTTAAATATTTGATCTCTTTTGAGAAGTCTACTATTGTGATGGTGTTTGTAAAAAAAAGCTTTCCTTTCCTCGTTAATGGAACAATTACTGTTTTACCAGGAATAGCAGGGAAATTTAGAATACACCTTATACCCGAGTAGCGCGCTGCACAGTTTAAATCAGTAAACTCATAAGCTTAGGTACCGTAAAGTACTAGGACAGACTATATATATATAGTCTGTAGTACTAGTGTTAATTCAAGTTCATTTCCGGAAATTTTGTACATTCTCCTATTATAACTGATCGTAAATCTCATAGAGATGTCCTTTGAAAACTTTTTAAAAGTAAGTGAAATTTCTGAAACAGAGCATGCATATAAGTTGAAACTTCATTACGAGACTGTTTCCATAATATTTCATATATAGCTGCTTTTAACTGCTTTCGTAGTCAATAGTAACTCGGAAGCTGTTTATTTTTACTTGCTTTTTGACATTCGTTCTGTTAAAGATTTTAAAATAGCTGTAATCAACTGGCATATATAAAATGACACTACTGAAATTGCTTACTTTATATTATTATGGGATCACTTTGCTATAGTTGTCTCTTTTTGGCTTAACTACTTTATTCCGCTGAACTCAACCGTAGTCCAGTTTCAATTCAGTGGATATTCCAAATGAATATATAGAATAGAAATAAATGGAAATGCAATATTTGTAATTCCTTCTCTGTCCCCTATACCTGCTTTTAGGGGCAAGTAGTCAAAATTTGCTTAATTTTATTTCTTTAAAAATCAAGTTTAAAAAAATATTTGATGTTATAGGAGACAATCTTTCAAGAATAGAAATAATTTCGAATGCATTTTCTGGATTTTGATCTTAAGATAGTAAGCATTTACGATAGAGACAAAATATTTCTGCTTCCTCATTATAATATCAAAATTTACAATACAAAATAAGCATTGCTTTGCTATGCTATCAAAGTAGCTATAGCTAAAAAATTGAGCACATCCCAGATCAGGGTTATGCAAAATGTAATCTGATTGATCATTAATGATTACGGATTACAATCTGTAATCTATAATCATGATTGATAGTATTAATCAGAAAAGTAATCATTTTTGACAAACATTGGCACATAAACAGATGTTTGTAAGCTCATATTTGTAGTGGAATGGTAATTGGTTATTTGATATATAATACTGTATTGTTTTATTTGGTAGAAGTTAGCGAATCTGAACTTTCATCTTCACTCTTGCTGTTATGTCAGTAATATTTAACCATTGCAGCTCTTCGAGCATGCTTCTAATTTGTTTATATATGTTGCATTTCAGATTAACTTGCATTGTTTTATTCTGCAACAGTTGCAGTCTCTCCTTGGATTCATTCGAATTAGCATATAACAATGTGGAGCAATATGAAGAGTGTGGAAAAATCAAAGCGTTAAAAAGAGTTATGACATTTTCCGTGTTCAAAGACTTTCTTATACGCCCCAGAATTTTTTTGCATACATAATCAGTATGCTCCTCGATTTTAACTTTATGATCAGATATGTGCGACTCTCTATCAATAGAAGTACTTACATTCCTTACATTGACTCCAATTTCCAATTAATACATAATTTATAATAAAAATTCTTACGATTACAGATTGTTTGTTTTTTAGAGCTAGATTTTAAAATCTCCTGAACAGTTTTCATTTGTAAACAAAAAATGTATTCATGTAATCATGATTACTGTTACATTTTCCTAAGATTACTCGATATAATTATGTTTAATGATTGATTGGTAATCATGATTGATGTAATTATGATTATTAATCTGATTAGAAACGTAGATGATTACGTCCAACACTGTCTCAGATATCAGAAAATCATGAAAACTGAATCAAAAATAGAGAATCACTATCGGTACATTCATTCATATCCAGGGATCCTTTAACAATGACAAATAGAGGTCATCAATGATTCCTCTACGAGTTGAATCCTATATTTGTAAACAGATTGACCCAATATTTGAAAACCGCACATGAACACAAGATCTGGTTACAGCGAGATTATGTGTACAGGAACTCCACAAGGTGGGTTGCAAAACACACCTAATGCGGAAGAGAATAGAGCAGGATCTAGCAGCAGTTATATAACCACTCTGGTTCTCTTCTCAATTGGGTGAAAAGATGATCTCTAGCCAATCAAATACCAAAGTATTCCGCTTCACCTGCAATAAGATAATTTCGACCGATCATATCCAAAGCTAGCTAGTTATATAACCAATATATTGCAGTGTTTCTTCTTCAGTTAGCTTTATAGGGTAGGCTGTATGCCAATATATTGCCTATGCCGCTTTATTGCTGTAGATCAGGCTATATGCCGCTTTGTGATCTCGAGACGTAAGTGCCACTGAGTAAGTATGATCAGGCTAAAGTGCCATTTTATGATCAGTTAAGGTAAGGCGTCAATTTAATAAGAAACTACTTGATATGGAAATCAATTCTTATTTTATTTCGTTACAATTAGTCTTTTTTAGCGTTCCATACCCAAAGGGTAACAACAGGAACCCTATTACTAAGACTGTGCAGTCCGTCCGTCACCAGGTGGTATCTTATGAACCGAAATAGGTAGACAGTAGACATTTTCATAGACTGTATATTTCTATTGGCGAAATAACAGCAAATAATAAAAATAAAAGAAAATAAAAGAAATTAAATGGGCCCCCCCCATACAAAAAACGTGATTTTTTTTGGTGTTTTTCATTCTTATTATTATCTGTCTGTCATGGGGCTGTATTTCATTAACCGTAACAGGTAGACAATTGAAATTTTCACAGAGTGTGTATTCCTATTGCCGCTATAACAACAAATAATAAAAATAAAAGAAAATTAAAAATTAAAGGGGATCCCCATACAAAAAACGTGATTTTTTCGGGGTTTTTTTCCTCGTTTTATTATTATAATTTCAAATGATTTTCAAATGAGAGCATTATTATAATTTTTTCAAATGAAAGCATTATTTTTTCACATGACGACTACTCTCATTTGATAAAATAAATAAAAAGTACATAGTGTTAAATTTTGTACGATGTTACGGAACCTTCGTGCACGAGTCCGACTCGCATTTGGCCGGTTATTTACAAATTGAATTTCATTGCTTCTTAGGTAAAATCACTCCATAAGCAAGAAATAACAATTTCAAAAAGAAATTGCTAGGTCAGCAATTTCACTGTTTTCTTACTTATAGCAAAGTGGGGTGGGATTTATCGCAGATGATAGAAAACCATTTCAGCTTTCCAATGAATGCCCAATCAGCTTTCTTGTCACCTTCCGTCGAAAATTGTAGGACGTCAAAGTCAAAAATTGGGAAAAATTCTAAGTTTCTAACGATTTTATATACCGGTTTTTTTTCCAAAGATTTAGAAACCCCGGTTGCACTCAGGTAGGTACAAATTAAAGGTAAAATTCGGGGGTTTCTCAATCTTGTAAAAACGATATGGTTACCATGTATTTTGGGGGGGAAAATCGTTAAAATGTGAAAAATTGCGAATTTTTTCCCATTTTTTTACTTTGAAGTCCTATAGCTTCCTGCAGAAGGTCATTGGGTATATATTGGGAAGCTGAGACGATTTGCTATATCAGAGATAAGTCCTACCTTGATAGGGTGTGTATCAAGAAAGGTACAGGGTGTAAAGTGGAAAAAGTCCTGAAAATCTTAAACCCCCCTACCACCGAAACGACGCGCCCTTCATCCGATAAAGAAAGACGCTGTATATATGTATTTTATATTTGGAAGATGATTTAGCAAATGAGCATGCTAGAAGGGGTTCGGCTATTGATCTAGATCTAGATTTCATAGAAAAGCTTTTAACGAAGAGTGTTTTAGATCTACATGATTATGAGCTAGAAAATCGTACTGGGAAGAGCTATCAACCTGCAATATCTCAAAGTAGCTATGGCCTGAAGTATGTCATAAAAGACATCAGAAGCTTTGCTAAGAAGGTGCGCAGCCTCACTGCCGGCAATCAGTGGAAGGTGTATGGACCAAAATGGAAATGAAAGGTATTCAATATGTTATGTGTGTGTCCAAACTGTGCCAAATGATGAAAAACTACACTAGGTAGCTACTTCTGGTATCTTCTGTTTTCTCTTTGATAACGACTTTGGGGATCGTCAGCTATATGACTCAAATCGAGGCCACCTTCATTAGGTAATGATGAACAATTCAATCTCAGATTCCGCCACAATTTAGGCTTAAACACAGTTACGACGGCCGACGACTATTGAAATAATAAGGAAAACTTTCTCTGTGAGCGTTTTATGGAGCGTTTATTACATATGAATCTAGAGTTGGCCTTGGCAGCTCTATGGTCGCAATATTGTGTTTAAGCCTTTAGGTATACGGAATGAAATGAGCTAAGGAAACCAAGACAAGGTTACATTTGTAGGTAATTATACTTTGATAAACGAGGATCTTTCGCTGTATAAAATTGATAGATAAGTATACCGATCTTCTATCTCGACCCTGTCTGAACCGCACAAAATGAGTTTGTGTTTATATGTGAAACTAAAAGATTATAATAGGTTGAATAGTTGTCTATTTGCTAGTTTTAAGAGAGTTGGTGTTAATGGAGAACCCCTTTCATTTTTAGTCCCATCTTGTGTGGCGTTCCACAGGGCTCCATTAACAGTTCAATCTTATTTT